>CM044311.1:98818950-103818950 GCA_024291935.2 Okapia johnstoni | reverse complement strand
GACATGTGGGAACTTAGCTCCAGGACAAGGGATAAAACCTGTACATCCCGTGTTGGATGGCAAGGTCTTAACCACTGGACCATCAGGGAAGTCCCACATGTAGACTTTTTGATGATAATCAAAAAATCTAATTCTTCATTCTATAAATATTTACTGAACACATACTATGTTTAATCACCATGCCCAGTGTAAGGGATGCAAACAGTCTCCTGCTTGCATGCAAACAGGTGCTCACTCCCCTGGGGACCTCAGTGACTTCACCAAATCACAGCCACAGGGAGATGAAAGTTTTTATACAACATGCACAGAAAAAAGGCTTCCTGAACTTTGCAAAGACAGCAAAGAACTTTCTGTTACTTACTGTTAGATTTTCAAAGAATTAATCTTATAGTCTCCATTTTCATCATAATTTACATTGCCCCAATTAATTAGACCTTCTAGTTAGTAGAATCCATTGTGCCTTTCGGGCTTTCCTGGTGGTGCAGTGGTAAAGAATCTGCCTGCTGATGCAGGAGATGCAGGTTTGATCCTTGGGTCAGAAGATCCCCTGGAGTAGGAAATGGCAACCCACTCTTATTTTTCCTGCTTTCCTGAGATCTGGTTCATTGTGAAGGTGTTGACACCACAACCATATTACACCAAAAAGGCTGCTCAAATTAGGATGCTGTAAAACAGGTAGGGCATCACTAAAATGGCTACTTCCTACTTGTCTATCATTTGACACTTAACAAAGTCAGGGAGATATGTCCCAGGAGCATACCTCTGATAAAAGCCCCAGTTCTTACTAGCAACGTATGTTATGTAGTAATTATGCTACCAAGCTGTCTAGAATTCTTATCCGCATGCAAATTAGGTCATATGTGCTACAGCTGCTATTATGACAGTATTCAAACAAGAATCTGATAATGAAACTCTCCTCTTTATGGAAACGCAGTTCAATTACTCTAATAACCCACTGCATATACCCACAACGGTTTACCAACCGAAGGCCTAACTAACCGCCTTCTGGCACATGGGACCCTGCATTGAACCCACCTCCACATTGCTTTAAATAAGTGCAACAGCCAAGGAGGGCAATCTCCAGGCTACCTTTCACAGACCTGACTTCTTCAATCCTGTGATGGGAATGCTCCCTCAACTGACAATATGGGTAACTGGGTGATTAAATAATTCCACAGTCCTCTAAAGGTTAAAAAATTAAACAGCCATCAAACTCACAGGTGTTCAGACCCAGGTTTCCCCAGAAATTGTAAAGGCTATCAGATGGTAGGAGTGAGAAAGGAAAAAAGGGTATTCAGTCCTTATTTCCAGGCCTGAAACACATGCATAAAGGCAAGAATGCAGGCTTAACCCATTGACAAGGGCCATCGAATTTCAGGAAGGCTAACAGTCACACATTTTCTCTTCCTCTGGTATTTTCTTGATTTCTCAAACAGCCATTCTACATCATTGCTTTTAGGCTAAACTTGCAGAGTAAAAATAAGCATCCCTTGGTCACTCCAGCAGTCTACGTCCAAGGAGGCCAAGTTGCAGCCAGCAGAACTAGGACTTATACGGCTGCCAAGCTGGGGATGCTACCATGAAGACACTCAGCATCATTGCACATATAGATATTTGCAATACTGTTTTCAAAGTCAATTACATTTCAGAGAGATTATAAGTACCAACTGGCAAGTTCACAAGAAGTGTAGAATACTGAGTTTTACCTAAAGTTAATTTTATAGACTGCCTTTTTCTGTTGACTGAAAAGAATATCAAGACTTTAAGAGGACAACAAAGTAATTCTAAATTATTTATTAAGTCCTTCTTGTTCCACTTCTATCATTTACATCAGGAAGAATTCAAACACCTTGAAAAGCGTGACTTCAAACTCAAGACTTTTAAAAACTATCAGAATTACCATGTTTGCACTTCACTTTTATTCCATGTCAATCAATAGAGTTATCATCAAATGGTGCAAAATTCATCTGTTTTCTCAGGAATGATTTTTTTTCCCCCCAAAAGTGATGCACTTGTCATCAAACATGGAGATGCTTTATGTAGCTAAACACCTATGTCCATTCACTGACCAGACTGAATACATATGCCATGGTGGGTCAGGGTCCAGGGCCAGAGATCACCATGGATGAACAAGAAGAGGGGGTGCCTGGCCCCATGGAGTGGAACATCCAAGGACCCCAGCACTCACAGAGACTACACTTCTCTGTGAAACACTGGACAGGTTACAGAACACCTACACCTCTACTGCTGAATCTATAACACGGATAAAACACATCCACCCCACCCCCCAAAAAAGAGCTATTTAAACTTGATAACCTAGTTAAACATTTTGCACAGAGTCTAAAAAAGAGAGCATACCCACAGCAAATGTCAACACACCTTTCTTTTCTTTCTTTCCAAGGTAAAAATTCACCACTGTGCCAATATAGTAGTTTCAGCTATTCAAAATATTGCCATTAATTAATGTCTAATGAGAATGTCTTTTGCTCTAAAAATAAAAAAGAAATCCTGGAAGTTCTGTTCCATTTTAAAAGTGGAAGGTTTTGAATACTGATTTTTATAGAGGTAAAATAGAAAAAATATACAATTCACCATTCAAATCATTTTACACTGTATAAAATTCAGTGCATTTAGTACATTTACAATGCTGTGCAACCATCATCGTAATCTGATTCCAAAACATTTGTTACCCCAAATGGAAATTTCATATCCATTAAGTATTTACGCCTATTCCCCTCTACCCCACACCTCCCAGTAACTGCTATGGGCTTGCCTGTTCTGAACATTTCATATAAATTTATTGTTGTTCAGTTGATAAGCCGTGTCAGACTCTTTATGACTCCATGGACTGCAGCATGGCAGCCTTCCCTGTCCTTCACTATTTCCCCTAGTTTGCTCAAACTCATGTCCATTGAGTCAGTGATGCCATCCAACCATTTTATCCTCTGTTGTCCTCTTCTCCTCCTGCCTTTAATCTTTCCCAGCATCACGGTCTTTACAGTGAGTTGGTTCTTCGCATATAAACGAAGCTGTACAGAATGCGGCCTTTTCTGCCGGCTTCCTGCACTGAGCGTGAAGTTTTCAACGTTCACTTATATTGTAGCATACGTCAGTACTTCATTCCTTTTCATTCCTGAATAATATTTTGTTGTGTGCACACACCACGTTTTCTCTATCTATCTACAGCTGATAGATACCTGGGTTGTTTCTACCATTTAGCTATTATGAATAGCAAGCTGCCATGAACATTTCTGTACAAGTTTTTGCTTGAGCATCTGTTTTCAGTTATATTGAGTATACACCTAGGAGTAGAATGGGTTTTAAATATGTTAAATATATCATATATATGAGACACACACACATACATAAAATAATACATATACATAAATATATACATCTGTTATATATACATAGATATAATTAATATGTAGTTACACTAAATATGTACATATACATAGCACACAGCTTCTGTAGTAATCCTTTGTTCTACTTGTTCAGTTAAGACGTTTCCTGTTTCCTTCTCCATTATTAGCTGATATTGACCAACTCTCACTTTCATATTGTAATCTCCTGAAGCAATCTTATGTCCTTTCCATACCCCCTGCTTATGTACTACCCTTATGTCTAGGAGAGTTCCTAGCATGTACTAGCTGTTCCATTAATGTTTGCTGAATGAATGAATGAATGCTATGTATGAATGTGCGAGTTGAACTATAAAGAAAGCTGAGCACCGAAGAATTGATGATTTTGAACTGTGGTGTTGAAGAAGACTCTTGAGAGTCCCTTGGATTGCAAGGAGATCCAACCAGTCCATCCTAAAGGAAATTAGTCCTGAATATTCATTGGAAGGACTGATGCTGAACCTGAAACTCCAATACTTTGGCCACCTGATGCAAAGAGCTGACTCATTTGAAAAGACTCTGATGCTGGGAAAGAATGAAGGCAGGAGGAGAAGGGGATGACAGAGGATGAGATGGTTGGATGGCATCACCGACTCAATGGACATGAATTTGAGTAAACTCTGGGAGATGGTGATGGACAGGGAGGCCTGGCATGCTGCAGTCCATGGGGTCACAAAGAGTTGGACGTAACTGAGTGACTGAACTGAACTGAAGTGAATGAATGAACCAGTACCTTGCGTTGAGCAAAAATAAAGTGAGCACCTGAAGGAAAATTGACCCCATAATCAATATTTAAGGTTAAAATAAAGGGCAGCCTTCAGTGCTCAGAGTACTACTCTGATTTTCACTTTCAGAATACCTGTTACCAATTCACCCATTTTATTTAATTAGGCAAGTGCTAAGGCTGACCTTGATTTCTCTCATCTATCACAAAAATTCTCCAAATGGTATGGCACAGCAGTTAAAAATATAGGTTTGGAGACAATCACTGCTGGAATCTCTACTGTTGCTGTCTACAGTTCCTGTAAGCTTCCATCTGCCTGTCTAAGAAACAAGGAAAATAATTCGCATGTCTTCAAGTTGCTAACAGAAGTGAATGACATAATTCACATGAAGTGCACCTCTAACCATTAATTAAGTAGGTTCCAAGTCTAAGCCAAAAATCTTCTCTTACACTAAAGTCTCCCACATGCATGCTCAGTCGCTCAATCATGTCCAACTGTTTGCAACACCATGGACTGTAGCCCGTCAGGCTCCTGTGTCCATGGGATTATCCAGGCAAGAATATTGGAGTGGGTTGTCATTTCTTCCTCCAGGGCATCTTCCCTGACTCAGTGATCAAACTTACATTTCCTGAGTCTTCTGCACTACCAGGCAGATTCTTCAACACGGAGCCCACCTGGGAAGCCTAAAGTCTCCTAGGACACACCAAAATCTCTGGGAATATTAACTCTAACTGTTTCAATCCAGACCCATGGTTCTACACCTACATATTGATGTATTTTAAATTCATAGCTGCAGTGTGAGCTACAGACTTGTCTATTATCCAAAAGTCTATGTGAAATCTTCACTCAGATTGCTGAAGCATCTCAGAATTAATATAGTGCATGCTTAAGAAATTATTATTGGCGGAAGCTGGGGGAAGGAAACACAGAAACTCTCTGTACTATATTTGCAACTTTACATAAGTCAAAATATTTTCAGAGTAAAAGTCATTAATGATTTTTAAGTCATTAATGATTACTAAAACTAACCTGGACCAAACTGAACTAATATAGGTTTGTTCTCTAGCTCTAAATTCCCCAGCCATCTCAATAAAAGAACCACCATGCACCTAATGGAAGGGAAGCAATCAGGCATAATTCTGGCTCCTCCAGTTTCCAGCCAAATGACCTTGGACAAACGACTTGACCTTCCCTTACTTCAGTATTGTCATCTGTAAAATAAGAGTCAGTTCAGTTCACTCGCTCAGTCGTGTCCGACTCTTTGCCACCCTATGAACTGCAGCACGCCAGGCCTCCCTGTCCATCACCAACTCCCGGAGTCTACCCAAACCAATGTCCATCAAGTCGGTGAGGCCATCCAACCATCTCATCCTCTGTTGTCCCCTTCTCCTCCTGCCCCCAATCCTACCCAGCATTAGGTCTTTTCCAATGAGGTGGCCAAAGTATTGGAGTTTCAGCTTCAACATCAGTCCTTCCAATGAACACCCAGGACTGATCTTCTTTAGGATGGACTGGTTGGATCTCCTTGCAGTCCAGGGACTCTCAAGAGTCTTCTCCAACACCACAGTTCAAAGCATCAATTCTGTGGTGCTCAGCTTTCTTCACCGTCCAACTCTCACATCCATACCTGACCACTGGAAAAATCATAGCCTTGACTAGACAGACTTTTGTTGGCAAAGTAATGTCTCTGCTTTTAAATATGCTATCTAGGTTGGCCATGACCTTCCTTCCAAGGAATAAGCGTCTTTTAATTTCATGGCTGCAATCACCATCAGCAGTGATTTTGGAGCCCCCAAAAATAAAGTCTGACACTGTTTCCACTGTTTCCCCATCTATTTCCAAATAGTACCTATAGCACAGAGTTACTAGAAGGATTAAAAGGGCAGGTGTTAGTTAATAACTCATCTCATTGTTAGTATATTTAATACAAAATAAACAGTAACTGAGCACCTACAGGGTGGAAACACTGGAGAAACAAAGACAGGTGACACAGTCACTGTCCCCAGGGACTTCATGGTGTGACAATACTTGTTTTCCTCATTTCTTAACGCACCATTAAATATTCAAGAAGTAAATGGTAAGTTGACAGTAACTTTTGTTCAGTGTATACTTACAGAGGAGCTTAGACATTACCCATTATTTTCATTTTTGGATCTAATTTTGGAGAACATTGGAATCACTTGTGTAGTGTTCTGACTATCACAAAACATGGATATCTTCCAAAAGATAGCTTTAAAAATGTCACAAAACACTCAGTTACTGAAAAGTTCTGTCAATGCTCTGTCCTCTCTTCAAAATCACTCTCCAGAATTCAAAGACTTTGATTCTGACAAAGAGAGTATACTATTTTTGAAATTGGCCTGAGCCATGTGATGTGGACAAGTGCCTCAGTAACTATTCCAAGCTTCAGTTCCACAAGAGCTGAGGTGACAAATAAACGAGATCAGGAAATGAGATGACAGCTCCTGGCATAAACGGGCACTATGACATCAGTGAGTATGACGATAATGATAGCAAGAGTGAGCCAGAATTTGAATCCAGGTCTGATTGCCTCTGAAACTCAACTTCATTTTACTATCTATTGTACAGCTTTTTTCATCTCTGGTCTCCAATCTAGAGCATCAAGACAAGCATTCAGCTCTGGTTCTTAAGGTGTAGAAGGTGCAAAATCTCTGCAGGATGAGTCTGTTGAACCCCTTCACCATGGCAGGTAATCTGTGCAGCAGGAAGGACAGAGACTGAAGGGGAAGTGCCAATTCTCCACATGGGGGACAAGGCACCATATGGCCCTGCAATTAGGGAGAAATTAGACTGCCAAGAGCAAAAATAACCATGGCAAAATCCAAAATGGCTGGTAGGAGATGTCGGCCCAGGTCAGCTCCTTCTTGGGGCTGTTCTTATTCCCCAAGAGATTTTACTGATTTGTGACCATAAATTTGAAAAGGAACTGACAGATGAAAAGGAAAACTGATGATAGCAGATATTTCTAAAGCAAGGCCATTAAAACAATTTTCCCCTTTCCTATAAGCCTGGTGCATCAATAACTCTTGAAAGGGAAGATCATTGTTAACTTTGAGGAAGCTTAACAACCTTATTCTCCTCTCTTGTAAAAAAAAAAAAAAAAAAAAGCAGGTGAACTAGATGAGATGGCTCATCTCTTGAAGCTCTGACATAAGTTTCTGAAGTCATGTGCCAGAGATGGCAAAGGGGAGAGGAGGAAGGAAACTGTGGAGATGGATCCCACCAGTCTCTAGGAGTAAAGTTCATCTTCAAAGGAAAAGGGCAGGGAACACTGAAATACGATCCATAAGAATGTGATCTCACGTGTATTTCTAAGAGTATACAGTTATGTGTCACAACAGAAAAATGAACACAGTGATCTTGAGTCCAGAAAGTAACCCAAATATTGTTTCTTTCTCTTTTAATAGAGTGAAACTATCAATGACATGTACATACATTTCATTCAACTGAAAGCTATTTTATGCATTTGACTACAAGGGATGATTCATAGAAAAACAGCACAGGGCTGTACTTGACAAAATGAAAATTAACATTTCTTAAAATAGAGATCAGTTAGGTCATCTCTTCCTTAATTATGACACCTCAATATTTTTTTTTCTTGACAGCTTACAGTCAAAATCACCCTTCATGGCTGCTTCTTAAGTTAAACAGCAGCTGAGCAAGCTGGCTTGGATTCAAGGACTATGCTTATTTAATTATTTTTTTAAATTTATTTATTTCAATTGGAGGCTAATTACTTTACAATATTGTAGTGGTTTTGCTGTACACTGACATGAATCAGCCATGGGTGTACATGTGTTCCCTGTCCTGAGCCCCCCTCCCACCTCCCTCTCCATCCCATCCCTGTGAAGACCACGCTTAATTAAAATAAAAAAAAAATAAAAGCACTAGATTCATACCTACTTGGTGAGATGCTCACACCATAAGGGGCATATGAAAACTGAAAACAAATGAAAAATATTCATGCCTCAATTTCTGCTCACTCTGGAGATTTTACCCACAGTATTGAAAGGCAGCTGACATGGACTGTATTACATATATGTTTTTCCTTATAAATTTTGATTTTGATTTAGTTTTTTATATAGACTCATACTTCCCTACTTATTATTTTATTGTTTTTGTTCTAATCTTCTCTCTCCTAACAAGGTGTAACTTCTGTGAAGGTGGAATTCATCTTTGTGTAATAACTCCTGGCACACTACAGGTTCCTAGCTTCTAGCACTTTCCACACAGGAAGTTTTCAGGAACCTTATACTGGATAATAGTAATGGGGGGAAAATGATGTGCTAATGAAATATGATTTTTTTTAAATGAAATTTGTGAAAATGTTGCTACATCTTATCATTCCTAGAGATTTTCTTTTATTTTTTTTGTAAATTAATGTATTTAATTTGAGGCTAATTACTTTACAACATTGTAGTGGTTTTTGCCATACATTCACATGAATCAGCCATGGGTGGACATGTGTCTCCCATCCTGAACCCCCCTCCCACCTCTCTCCCCATCCCATCCCTCAGGGTTGTCCCAGTGCAACAAAAAGGATGATATGCCTTCTGGCTGGCCTCCTTACAACAGTAATGAAGGTAAAAAGGCATCCAAAAGCATTTCACAGTCTTTTCAAAGACAATCCTTTTAATCTATGGAGTAGAATTTGCGTGGAGAACATACTGTTTTGTTCTATCTAGTCTCCATTCCCTATTTTCCTACAGTCCAATGAGTGACCCTGACCTAGCTATCAGCGTGGTCCATTCTCTAGCCAAAGTGTTCAGCAGTGGTCATATGATCCAAGTTAATCCGACTGGATTCAATCTCAGGACTTACTTATGATTGCAACCATTAAGAAAAAGAAACTCACTTTTCTGGGAGATTGCTAAGCTGCAAGGATGGGAGTCTACAGCTGTGACGAACAATATCATTCTCACCAGAGATAAGCTTGTGAGTTCAACAACACAGCACAGAGCAGAGCTGAGGTACAGATTCATGATAACAACTTCCAGGTACCTGGATCCAGCCATTCCTGAAGGCAGCTGTATCTTCAGAGTTTTTCCATTAGATAAGCCAATAAATTCTCTTTTCTGATTAAATCAGGACTAATTTCAGATTCTAACTATGGTAATGGAAAAGAGTTCTACGTGAAATATGGGTGTTCCTGAGGATTACCACAGGTTTGCAAAACTCAGATTCTTCACAATATATCCCAATCTACTTTATCTAATCTCACCAGCCATCATCTACCATTCATTCTACGCGTTTAAATATTAGATGCCCTCCATTATCAACTGCCCATGAAAAGACCAGGCACATTTAAGCCAACATGCCTTTGCTCATATTAGCTCTCTTCACAAGATCCTTCCTTTTTACTTTGCCTGGAAAACTCCTATTGATACTACGAAGCCCATTTTTCTATAACCATCTCCCAAGACTCATAAGCAGAAACAACAACTCCCTTCTCTATGCCTCTTTTGTATTTCCTCCTATGATATGGCATGTGATGGCATTTGCCATACTGAACTACTGTTAAGTGTTCGTTTATCTCTCCTCCTTTTCATCAGTCCATATTCAAGAAAGTGAACTTATTCACTTTTGTTTCCTCACAGTTTAGTGTTCACTAAATGACTGTATGAAGGAAAAAGGAATGAAAGACAGGCAGAGGAAAGGGATATTTTCTGAACAAGATTCTCGAGGACCTGAAAACAACTTGTAATAAAAGCAAAAATCAGGAGATCAGTATTAGATTCAAATATTTCAAAAATAACCTTCCCATCTTCCTCCTTACACTGAAGAATCACTAGAAACAATCACTGCTATAGTCAAATTAGGCTTCCACGTTCTCCCTCCAAACTTCTGAAAACTACGTTTAAAGAGACAGAGAACAAACTTAATGAAGTTAAAGGTAATCACAACTGTGGATCTGCCTCTCACATTTTCCATAATGTACAGGTTGGAGCATAAGAATGAAATCATAAGGCAGAAATATAGATTTCAGGAAAGCAATGGCTTCAAGGCCACCTACTCTCAGTATGGTCAACAAACTGCCTCAGCTACAAAGAATCCTTTAACAGGGATGGACTCAATGGGAACTTGGTTGGCCAGACAGAAAAGTACACATCACACCTTCAGCATGGTGACACTGATCTCTCTCCTTCTTTCATCCAAAAATATTGGTCTTCTGTTAAGCATTGTCAGAAAGAAATATATTAATCCAGAAATCTCCTATAGGTAGCAAGTTAGGCTGGGTTTAACTGTAAAATTACCAAAGCTCTTTGAAATCAGGAAAAGAAAACATTAGGGCTATCAAGAAAAGCATGTAATTGAGCTGAAAAATTAATTACAGCCTCAATATAATTCTCTTCAATTGGTAAGATTTGCTAAGACACTGCACTATCATCTCGGTCTCATCGAGCAAGATTCATGTCAGAACCAGATGGATGTGAAAGGCAGCAGCCAGACTCAGAGCAGCCACTTTCTCTCCATTTGGTCCTCAATATTTTTCTTCTGTGAAACAAGACTCACACACCAACTACCATCAAACAGCAAACTCCCTCCCACTATTGCCAAGGGGCCATCTGAAATGGATATCCCCATTCTCTGAGGAACACAAACAACAACCAAAAAAAGATGCCTGTGTCCTTTTAACCTGGACCCGCATTTGTGATCGTGGGCCAAAGCATATGTGCTCAATAACAGGGGTGTAAGGAAACATATGCTAAATAACTCACTATAGCACAACTCGGGATCAAAACCAGAGCAAACCTTGCCATGCTATTACTAGACACAAAGGGAGCTGGCTTCTTTAGTACTTCAGCAGCTTGTGTACAACTAGTTAGCATATGAAGAGAGGCCCCGAGCCCATACCCACTTTCCAGAAACAAAAGCAGTCTGTCATCAATATAAATAGTTTACATACCAATAGTTTCTAATTAACCTTTCACCAGTGGTTTTGACCACAAGGGCATTTTCCTCCTGAGCCTCAGGAACCAGAGGACTAACTCTAGACTCATAGCCTTTGGTTTTAAAGGTATTTCAAATCTAGATTTGAGTATCACCTCTGCTACTTAGGAGCTGTGTGAACTTGGGTCAGTAACTTAACTTCTCTTGCTTTGCCATATACGTAGAAAAGGCATAATAGCTCTCTCATAAGACCAGTGAGAATATGAGGTAATGTGTGGAAGTGCTTGTCACCATGAAGGACTTAAAGGGAGAGTCACAAAGCACACAAAGTGAAAACTGGTAGTTAGACATTCAGTAACGGCTATATTACTGTAACTACTCTAGATCAACTATCACAGACAATAGAAGAGTCTTCTTAATTTATGTTTGCCTTCCTGGACCACCCTCCCTGAAAAAATACAAATCCCTTTGAAGTTCAGTTCAGTTGCTCAGTCGTGTCCGAACTCTTTGCGACCTTATGGACTGCAGCATGCCAGGCCTCCCTGTCCATCACTAACTCGTGGAGCTTGCTCAAACTCATGTCCATTGAGTCGGTGATGCCATCCAACCATCTCATCCTCTGTCATCCCCTTCTCCTCCCATCTTCAGTCTTTCCCAGCATCAGGGTCTTTTCAAATGAGTCAGCTCTTCGCATCAGGTGGCCAAAGTATTGGAGTTTCAGGTTTGGCATCGGTCCTTCCAATGAATACTCAGGACTGATTTCCTTTAGGATGGATTGGTTGGATCTCCTGGTAGCCCAAGGGACTCTCAAGAGTCTTCTCCAACACCACAGTTCAAAAGCATCAATTCTTTGGTGTTCAGCTTTCTTTATATTCCATCTTTCACATCCATGCATGACTATTGGAGAAACCATAGCTTTGACTAGACGGACCTTTGTTGGCAAAGTAATGTCTCTGCTCTTTAATATGCTGTCTAGGTTGGTCATAACTTTTCTTCCAAGGAGCAAGCATCTTTCAATTCCATGCCTGAAGTTGCCATCTGCAGTGATTTTGGAGCCCCCAAAATAAAGTCAGCCACTGTTTCCACTGTTTCATCAGGTATTTTCCATGAAGTGATGGGACCGGATGCCATGATCTTAGTTTTCTGAATGTTGAGTTTTAACCCAACTTCTTCACTCTCCTCTTTCACTTTCATCAAGAGGCCCTTTAGTTCTTCGCTTTCTGCCATAAGGGTGTTGTCATCTGCATATCTGAGGTTATTGATATTTCTCCGGGCAATCTTGATTCCAGCTTGTGCTTCCTCCAGCCCAGCATTTCTCATGATGTACTCTGCATATGAGTTAAATAAGCAGGGTGACAATATACAGCCTTGACGTACTCCTTTTCCTATTTGGAACCAGTCTGTTGTTCCATGTCCAGTTCTAACTGTTGCTTCCTGACCTGCATACAGGTTTCTCAAGAGGCAGGTCAGGTAATTTTCCAGTTTGTTGTGATCCACACAGTCAAAGACTTTGACGTAGTCAATAAAGCAGAAGTAGATGCTTTTCTGGAACTCTCTTGCTTTTTCGATGATTGAGCAGATGTTGGCAATTTGATCTCAAGTTCCTCTGCCTTTTCTACATCCCTTTAAAGCAGTCCCTCCTTATCCCAGGAGGAAACCTTTCAACAACCCCAGTGGACATTTAAAACTACAGATAATACAGAATCTATATATATATATATATATATACCTACATTTTTTTCTTATCATATATATTTATGATAACATTTAATCTACAAATTAGATTCAGTAACAGATTAACAACGATAACTAGCAAGAAGAACAATAACCATATAATGTAATAGGAGTTATGTGAATGTGATCTCTCTCTCAAAATATCTTACTGAACAAATTTAATGCCTTTTCCATCTTAACAAAACACTTATCATGAGCTGTGACCATAACTTTTTCAGTATGAGGTGTGAGAGCAAAACAAATATGAATTTATTTTTCATTCTTCATGATTTCATGAATAGAGGATTTGTTCTTCCTATAGATCTTAGCAACCTCAGCATGCTTTTTTTTTTTTTTTTTAATTAAGTCAAGAACTTTCCTCTTTTCACTTAAAGGAAACACTTCATGGCTTCTCTTTAGCACATCTGAACTGCCAGTATCTCTCCTCTTGTGCTTTGGGGCACTTATTGAGTAAAATAAGGATAATTCGAACACAAACATAGCAGAACAGCTAATCTGATAACCAAGAGGGCTATTATTAAGTGACAAGTGGATAGAACTCACTGGACAAAGGGATGATTCACATCCAGGTAGGACAGAGCAGGATGGACTAAGACTTCTTCATGCAACACAGAATGGTGCACAATTTAAAACTAGCACATTGTTTACTTCTAGAATCTTCCATTTGACATTTCTGGATCATGGTTGATCTCAGGTAACTGAAACCAAGTAATAAGAAACTGTGAATAAGGGAAGGACTACTATACTATCTCTTCTCATTCTGCATTATTATTTCATATCAAAACATGTATCACAACCTGGCATTGTATATTTATTAGGGGTTTATTTTCTGTATCCACACTCCATAATGTAAGGTTGGTTGAGCTCACTGCTATACCCCCAGTGCCCATGACAGTGCCTAGCTAAAAAGAGGCCCTCAATAAAAATTTGCAGGATGATAGAATGAAGTCAAAAAGTATAAGGGTTATAAATTTATATATTTGTTCTGGGGAGGCTGTCTTTGATAAAAATATTTTTAATGTTGCAGGTTGCTTTAAGTCAAACAGGATTATCCTCTACTTAGGCAACAAATATTTACTGGACATTACATTTTACAATGTTACCTCCTAGGCATGGAGAAAGAGCTAATGATTAATCAGATCCTGACCTTAAAGAGGTTTTAGAATAATCCGGTTTCTATACACTGGAGTGCATAGTCGATCAGTCATATCCAACTCTATGAGACCCCACGGATTATACAGACTATGAAATTCTCCAGGCCAGAATACTGGAGTGGGTAGCCTTTCCCTTCTCTAGGAGATCTTCCCAACCCACGGATCAAACCCAGGTCTCCCGCATTGCAGGTGGATTCTTTACCAGCTGAGCCACCAGGGAAGCCCAAGAATACTGGAGTGGGTAGCCGATCCATTTTCCAGAGGATCTTCCTGACCCAGGAATCGAACTGGAGTTTCTTGCACTGCAGGCGTATTCTTTACCAACTGAGCTGTTGGAGAAGCCCTGGGGTGCATCAGGGTACAATAATTCTTTCACTAGAATTGCCCTTCACCATACTCCTATGTTATGAAAGCAAAGGCAGCCACATCACTAAAATGTAACAACCAGTGTGCAGGGAGGATGGAGGAAGCAGATGTACAGAGATGCAGCAGAGCTAAAAGAGGACTTCAGGGCTCCCCACAGCGCTGCCAGTCCCAATTTCCAACTGTCACCAAATCTCTGGGTGGTATAAGAACCAACAATTCTGAGGGGGAGGGGGTGGTGGGGAATAATTGGGCACTAGATAAGAGGAATTTCTTTAAAGTATATACCTTCCTAGGGAAAACTAGCCTAAAGAAATAAACAGAAACCTAAACATACATTAAAACATGAAGATGTCTCTCATAGGCAGTTAAAAAGTAAAAGCTGCTAATTTTATGTAGGATAATGAATGAGCAACTATCTAATGTCAAGATACTATTTAATAACAAAAAATAAGTACTTGAGCAAAATCAGATATATGTAAGGTCATATTCATGACTTCATGTTAAATATAAAAAGCAAGATACAAAAGTACATTAGATGTTATGGAAAATCCTGAATGAACTTTCTGACCAAAAAATATAAATACATATATACACACATATACGCACATTATTTATACAGACAGACATAAAGAGCAAGGATGTATACATATGGAAAGATACAGAAGTGGATATAGATAAAGGAAATATACCTGTGTTCAAAATGATGATTCCTAGTCTATGTAATTAACAAGAAACATTTATTCTTGATATCTTTCGTACTTTCCAGATTTTCTATAACGCATATTTACTGTTTTACAGACAAAATGCTGCACTTTACTTTAGAATATTACTCAAGCACTTCTGAAATATTCTGTTTATTCACAACTGAATACCAAACGCTTCCAAAACAATCAGGAAAATACTTATAGTTGAACCAGTTGCTTTATTCCTCATTGCAACAGGGATAGTGCACACTTTGAGGTTTGTGGATGGTTCAAGAAGACGGTGGACTTCCCTGGTGGTTCAGATGGTAAAGAATCCACCTGCAATCCAGGAGACCAGGGTTTGATCCCTCGGTCAGAAAAAAACCCTGGAGATGAGAACACCCACTCCAATATTATTGCCTGGAAAATCCCCTGGACGAAGGAGCCTGGTGGGGCAACAGTCCATGGAGTCACAAAGAGGCAGACATGACTGAGCGACTAAGCATACCAAGAAGAGGGTACTGAAAGGGTTTTTAGTCCTGAGTCACCTGGGCATCAGTCAAGTGACTTCAGGTGATGTGAGGGAAGGTTCAGGAAGTAAGGCTTCCTTCCATACTGGATGCCATTAGAAAGTTGAGACAATTTTCTGTTTGCATATTTGAATAAATCCTAACGAGAATATTACATCTGTAACTACAAAAATCAAGAAGCAGTAGTGAGTCATATTAGCCAGAAGGAGAGGATGTACCATCATTTTGGTGGTCTGGACAATGTTGACGCTTTTGGCCATGCTGAGACATGATCATGAGTGGTCTTGTCCTGACTCATTCACACCAGTAACATCAAGGACTCACTGACAGTAGCAGGCCAGCTCCAGAATCTCAAGGAACAGATAAGCTGTTAAAATATTGAGGAAAAAGTAGTGTGATGCATGTTATCTCTGATAACAAACACAATGAAAACTCGGGGTTATTTTATAAATTAAGTAATGCATGTGAGTTCGACTGAGGAGTTAAAAACTACCATAAACATATTAATGTGGTGCTAACATCTTCACCATCACTGTCATCTGTATCAATCTCTTCTAAGACATAAGAAATAAGAATCAGTATTCTTTTAGAGGTCAGCAACGGAAACTTGTGCATTGGTTTTACTCTACCAAGACGGTGAAGGATGGTAAAAATTAAGGCCCAGATCTTTAAAATGGATACATACTAAATATTAAGACACAGCTTTTAAAACATCTGTTTCTTAACTGTAACATGTATCCTTAAAAATTCATAAGAAAGAAAGAAGTGTAATATCTATCCCCAAATCCAGTAACTAGAAGAAACTTAAAGATTGAGGGGGAAGAAAAGCAAAGGTGAAAGAGTATGATGTGTGCAACAAACTTTCAATGGTTCAGTCAGAAACAAAACAAAGCAATGACAGAAAGCAAGTATCACATACTATTAACATTTGAGCCTACAAACAGTATTAAAAAGATACAGAACTCTTGAGAGTTTCCTCCTGTACTCTCATGGGTCATCTCATATTTTGGAGACTAACTCCTTACAGAACCTATATAAGGGTCGGAATTCTGAAAGTACACGTAAGATGTTTTTCAAAAATTAGGAAGTACTTGTCTTGAAGCAAAAGCTGCTTAATTTGAGACTAGCCCTTATTGTTATGAAACTAAAATTCTTATCATGGCAGAAAGTGAAGAAGAACTAAAGAGCCTCTTGATGAAAGTGAAAGAGGAGAGTGAAAAAGTTGGCTAACTCAACAGTCAGAAAACTAAGATCATGGCATCTGGTCCCATTACTTCATCGGAAATAGATGGGGCAACAATGGAAACAGTGTCACACTTTATTTTGTGGGGCTCCAAAATCACTGCAGATGGTGATTGCAGCCATGAAATTAAAAGACGCTTACTTTGTGTAAGGAAAGTTATGACCAACCTAGATAGCATATTAAAAAGCAAAGACATTACTTTGCCAACAAATGTCCATCTAGTCAAGGCTATGGTTTTTCCAGTAGTCATGTATGGATGTGAGAGTTGGACTGTGAAGAAAGCTGAGCGTCAAAGAATTGATGCTTTTGAACTGTGGTGTTGGAGAAGACTCTTGAGAGTCCCTTGGACTGCAACGAGATCCAACCATTCCATCCTAAAGGAGATCAGTCATGAATATTCATTGGAAGGACTGATGTTGAAGCTGAAACTCCAATACTTTGGCCACCTCATGCAAAGAGTTGATTCATTGGAAAAGACCCTGAAGCTGGGAAGGATTGGAGGCAGGAGGAGAAGGGGATGACGGAGGATGAGATGGCTGGATGGTTTCACTGACTCGATGGACATGAGTTTAGGTAAGCTCTGGGAGTTGGTGATGGACAGGGAGGCCTGGAGTGCTGTGATTCATGGGGTCGCAAAGAGTCGGACACAACTGAGTGACTGAACTGAACAGATGTCACTCATACTTTAGCTATCCATTCACTACAAAATAATTTATGGAGTTCCTGAGAGGGACCATGCTTTTATAAGATATGGAGGTCCATGAAACCTGTTCTAATAGACAAAAGAAGGGTCTCCCTCATGAGCAACTCTGAAGGCAGGATGATGAATCAATGTAGGAATTATATCCAGTAGTCACCTCTCAAAAACAAAACAAAACAAAACAAAACAACAAAAACAAATCCAGTCCTATCATCATATCAAAGGGTTGCGTGTGTGCTCACTAAGTCACTTCAGTCATGTCCAACTCTTTGCAACCCCATGGGCTGTAGCCTGCCAGGCCCCTATGTCCATGGGATTCTCCCGGCAAGAATACTGGAGTGGGTTGCCATTTCCTCCAGGGGATCTTCCCAACCCAGGGATCAAACCTGCATCTCTTATGTCTCCTGAATTGGCAGGTGAGTTCTTTATCACTAGCTCCACCTGGGAAGTCCTATCAAAGGGTTGCAAGTATTTAAACAAGGCAAAGAAACTAAACAGCATATAATAAAAGGACAACAGAAAGGGTTAGTTAAATAGAACAACGTTGGGGAAAATTAGGTACTCTTAACTTTTCAATTTTTGACTAGTACATGTACAAAATGGGGTAGGGTTTAAAAAATAAAACAAGACAACAACCAACCAACCAGCAAACACAAAAATCCCCTCCCACCCCCAGACCTACATTTGAAAACAAATATATATATTCACTCATTTAAAAACATACATGGCATTGAACTATAAACTCTGTTCAATACCTTGTTTTGCCTCAATGAACAATATTCATTCATTCGGTCAGTGATTTGCTAAGCATCTATTACATAGCAAGCAATACTGTACAGGTGCTAGAGAGCTAATCAAAATGGATGAAATCCTTAAACTCATGGAGTTGATACTGCAGTATTACATTCTATATTAGCATATAAACCATACTTTATTCTCTCAAGGGGCTGTATTCACCCACTGTAAGTATATGCTACTATGTCTTTAACCAGTCCCTTACTGACGGGCTTTTAGATCCTTTTCCAGTTAATGCATGCTTTTATTTTTTTTTTAAATAAATGTTGATCTTATAGAATTCTCTTCATTTATAAACAAATATTTGGCCCAAACTCTAAACAGCCATTTAAAACCCATTAATTTATGTCAACACTGTATCTTGAAAATGTTTTATTCATTAAGTTCTTTTCATTTAACCAGTATCTATAAAACCACGTGGGAGAAGATATTCTCCTAGAATTGTTTAACTAAGTTAAAATTCCAGTTGATTATTTGTAACAGTTTAGCAGAATATGTTACAGTTTTTCAGAACCCGGGAAGAAAGCAAATGTCATTGCCAATCCATTTTTCCCCCTTGCAACTGTTAGGTGCCGTGCTAATTCTTCCAGCTGGTTTTCAAACAGCTTTAAAATTAACTTTGAAGTTTCCCTAACCCTTAAAAGTCAGAGTAACTGCTTTGCCAAGAGAAACAGAACTCTTACTGAACAAGGCAGAATTCACTTAGTACTTATCATTTCAAATGTACATGTTCTTCGTGCGTGTGTGTGTGTGTGTGTGTGTGTCCCACAACATTTACAAAGGGTCTATGATGCACCCACTCCAGTACTTATCATTTCATTTCAAATGTACATGTTCTGTGTGTGTGTGTGTGTGTGTGTGTGTGTGTGTGTGTGTGTGTGTGTGTCCCACAACATTTGCAAAGGGTCTATGATGCACCCACTCCAGTATTCTTGCCTGGAGAATCCCCATGGACAGAGGAGCCTGGTGGGCTAAAGTCCATGGGATCGCAAAGAATCAGACACGACTGAAAGACTAAGCACATTATGCACTGCAGCCCAAGGAGTAATTGCTGAACCATACTAATTCAGAAATGACAAAACAAAAACAAACCCAATACAGGAACCTGTACTGACTCACAAAAAACACAATCAAACCAAACCAAACAACAAACTCCAACAACATGTCTTGAGTACTATGTATACCAGACCTTGTGTCAAGGATTTTAAGTACATCTTCTCATTTGGTTGCAGGACAACACCTCTACAGATGTGAAAACTGAGGCTTAAGAGAAGTTTAGGTATTTTGCCAAGTTCATTCAGCCCCTACGTGATAGGACTGAACGTAAACATGGACAGCCTTGGCTTTAAAATCTGTAACGTTATGACACTGTGCTCCTGCAACTACAAAATCCATTTAATAATTGTTTATAAATTATGTACCAGTCATTTAAAATGACACACTGTGGAGGAGTGATAAAGGTTAACTCACAAATTCTAAATATGTTGGATCCAAGATTCAACCCCAGTCTATCTGACTCTACAGTGAGTCTTCTGGAATCCACCTTGTGGAACCTCAGAATGATGATGCCATGGACAGATTTTACTGCCCACCTTCCTCAAAGAAGAAGAGTTAAGGGCATCAGCTCTGGACTAATACTGCCTAGATTCAAATCCCAGCAAGTGGTTACTGTGCACACAGGATAAGTTAATCTTTCCATGTTCCTATTTATCTATTAGAGAGTCTTGGTAGCTCTATGTATCAAAGAGGATGACATATGTAAAGAACTGAGAACTGTGTCCGGCCAGCTCACCTCTACGGCAACACTGCCATTACTCATTCTAGAACAGAGCTACAATCATCTATCTTACATACAGATGACAGAGGACGAGATGGCTGGATGGCATCACCAACTCAATGGATGTAAGTCCGAGCAAACTCCGGGAAATGGTGAGGGACAGGGAAGCCTAGCGTGCTGCAGCCCATGGATCTCAAAGAGTCTGACACAACTGAGCGACTGAACAACATACAAACAACCACAAAACTACTTCAGGGAGCACAGCCTGGGGTTGAAACACATCACATGTTGTAGAAAAGGCCAACTGTGAAAATTCATTATTAGGAGAAAATTAAGGACAATATTCAACTGAGGGGTCACCAAGGAACTCCTGAACTCCCATCCAAGAGCTCCTCAAGCAAGCATCTGTAATAACCACCGAACCTTGCTGAGAATTCACAGAGCCTGCTACCGTGGATCTACTTCGGCCTGGAGGAAGAAACTCTGCCAGACAGGCGTGATTGCCAGGAGTTGCATTTCCTGTGAGTGGGCAGTGAAGCCATAGCAACTAGAGCCACGGGATGTCTGGGGGCATCCCAGGTGAAATGAAGCCCTCACAGCTTCAGAGCGACCTTTTACCCACAGGAAGAAGAATCCCAATAGAGGAGGAGAAGGTCAGTTGACAGCTAGCCAAGGACGTATGGGGTGCCTTAGCATCCCTCCTTCTCTGTTGGGAACCTTCAGTGGCTCAGAGTTGGGGTGGGGGAAAGACGGTTTTACAATGGAGCTCAGCACAAAAGGCCCTCCTCCTTTTCAGCCCCTCTCCTTTTTCTCCAGCTGAGCCCAGTTACATGCAAACAACGCTCTAAAAGAAGCTCAAAATACAGGCTACTGCATGGCTGAGGAAGAACAGGGTGGGGGAGCCAACAGTTCATAGAGTGGCAGCAGGCCAGTGAAGTGGGGTCTTCAGGAAAGGGAGGCAGCGGGGGGCGGGGCTTTTACCCTGGCTTTTACCCAACTGGAAGCAAAGTAAAGCACCATCCAGCGGGCCCCCTGCCCTAAGCAGCGCGAGCATGGAGCAGAAGGACCGCTCTCATCCCCTTCCACCTGCCTCCACGCCGCAGCCAAGGCTCTCCCCGCGTGGGGGCCTTGCCGCTCAGCTGTGCCGCCGGAGATGCTCGCCCAGAAAACATGGCTGAGCATTCGCGATGCGCGCGCGACGCTGGAGGGTTTTGGGGAGGGATGCGCCCGGCGCCCGGCCCCGCAGCTGGGAGAGGTCGGAGGTGGGGAACTTGAACGCTTGGGCTGGAGGCAAGTGCAGCGCGTGCCAGCTGCTCCTTGGCGTGGCTCCTTCCTCCCTCTCCTTTTCCTTCCTCCCCTTTCCTCTTCCTTCCCGTCTTCCTGGCTTCCTCCCTTCTTCATCCCTGCCCAGCCTCCTTCCTGCCATCCTGACCCTCGTCCCTGCCCTCCTCCTGCTGTCACTCCCGAGTCCGGGGACAAAACCTGCCAGCCCGCGGTTACCTGCGGGCCCCCAGAGTGGCCCCAAGGTCCGCCTCGGTCACTGCCGGAGTCCAGGCGCGCACTCAGCCGCCGCCCGCCTCATCCCCGCGCATCTGAGCGGTCCCAGCGGCAGCTGCTCCTTTTATGGGGCCCGCAGGCAGAGGCAGTGCCCTGGCGTCCCCAGCCCGCTTGCTCGGGCGGCAGCGTCGTCAATGTGCGCTATTCACACTCAGGGGCCGCTGCTAGGTCCCCGGTAGTGAGCGGCGGCCTCCCGCCCACTCCCATCCACAGGGCCTGGGTAGGGGTGCGGAGGGGGTGGGGTGTGGATAAACAGGGCTTTCACGGTACCCAGCGTGGGAGGGGAGGTCACGTGGTCCCGGTCCAGGGTAACCAAGGAAATATGGGCCCCTAAGAGTTGCAACCTGGGAAACGGATGTGGAGAAGGTGGTCAAACAGGAGAGTCGGATATACTTTAAAATACATCAGGAATAAAGTTGAACCTTCCTTCGTCATCATTATTTTATTTAAAATAACAATTCTTAAATAGCACGTGCCCTTTTACTAATGACTATGACGAGCCTTTTATTCTCTCCTGGTACAGAACATTTTGAAAGTACTGTGCTGGTGTTCCAGTACACCACTGTGACCCTTTGGTTAATACAAATCATCTCTTCATTCTTCAGGAAACTTAGATTGGCCTCAATCCATAGAATAAAAGTTAAAAACCTTAGTTTAGCATTCAAGGTCCCTTAAAAAAAAAAATCCTAAGAAAGGGCCCTACTCTCTAGTTGCAAAGCCGATCCATCTCATCATGCAGCCCTGGAAAGAGGGAACTATTTGTCTTGCCTCTGAAAGATGAAAAGGATGAAGCTCAAAGAGGTTAAGTAACAGTCAAAGGTCACTCAGCTAAGTGCTTGGAGCAATGTCTCAGGTCAGTCCAAGTTCAAAGTCCTGAATCTTGGTCTCCCTGTGCTTCCGCCTTTTGAACTTTTAAGGTCAAGGGGCATGCCTTTTGAACTCTGGAAAATACGTCACCTCTTCTCTGGCAAGGATAAACCTGGAAAAGGTGAGTTCCCTGGGCTAAGAAGAAAAAAAAAAACAGAGAGCTCCCTTTGAATCTATCACCACACCTCAGCATTTCTTTTCAATTCATGTAGAATTTTAGTTCTAATTTCAGGTGGAGCGTGGCAGTAGTGAGTGGAGCATTCATGGGAAGTCATCAATTTGACAACACTGGGTTGGGCTCCAGCATATGCACATCACTGCCTGGGACCCCAAATCATCTCCCAAGGAAGAAGCCCTAATGCAGTTATTGGAAACACTTTACATAATGTTAAAATGAAGTTTCCATGTGAGTTACAGAAGCAGAGGACAATAAATCCACACCAAGGGTCTGAGTGGGCCTCCCTTCCAAGGTGTGGAAAAACATTAGCCAAAAGAGCAAACAACACAACCCGATTACTCCTGTGTCTTTTTTTCCCCAGCAGCCACAGGAGGATTTGACATGAGGGGTTTCCCAGAGCAAACCTAGCACAATTTCTCTAGTGGAGCTCATTACAAGACTAGATAAGCCTGATTGTGACAAGATGCAGTAAAGGAACGTCTATGCTAATAACTCCAGAAAGGTAAAGGGGTGGGTGGAGGTGATTGAGAGCCTCCTGTTGAAGTGAAAGTGACTTTCAGTTTCAAACAATTATACTAGGGCATTCAGCGTGTAGAAAGGAGTGTCTGTAGTACACGGTGTTCCTGCTGAGAGGGTTCTCGAAGGCTGAGTGTTAGGAGGCAGAAAGCCTGTAATTAGAAGCCCTGAAGTACCCACCTCTCCATGAAGAAGGCTGGAGGACAGCCTGCCCAGGTTATAGGCTTTGAGTGTGAGTGTGTCTGTATAAGAGTGAGAGAGACAAAGAGAATGTGTGTGTGTCCTCAGTCTCCATTTCCCAACATCACCATCCAATTACCATATAATGCCAAGGTTTATAAGTTTCCAGTGGTGGGGAAAAAAAGAAATAAAAACAAAGAGAAACAAAAAAGCCACTTGACAGGACCCTAAAAAAAATGTGATTTAGAGAAAGAGATATTTGAACCCACATCCAAAAGCAGCTCATCTAACAAAGGGGCAGGAGAGTGGCTTAGCCTTTGAAGCAGCCAGCAAAATTCCTCCCCATTTTCAGATTCTGACCTCCACGACTTCTTATTTCATTCGCACTCATGGTAAACCTTCTTAGAAGCTCTCTCAATGCTGCTGGTATATGCCGCTGAGAATAAGAAAATGAAGACTTGGTGGTGATGTCACCACCTTTTTGTCTATCTCCACTCATATATATGAAAATGGGCTTCTTCTGAGCCAACCAAGCCTTTCTTGGGCCCTGATCCTCTGAATTACCCTCAGGAAGGGTCTGTGAGAACTGAAATTTGCATTTGTCTGTAAGGGATAGTTTGGCAAATCCAACTTAATTCTATAGTCACTCCTGAACCTTTGCAGTATCTCAAGGAGATGCACATGCTCCCCCTTGGTAAGGCTTATGAGATGCATTGTGTGTAATAACCTAATTTATGTTTCCTGTTCACAGATGGTAAATGTAAAATTTCTCAAGGGGAAGAAATTACATCCCATACAGCTTGGGGTTTGTGTTCGTCTGTCCACGACTATAATACATCTCAGATAGGTTTAGTAGGGACTAAACCCAAACAGAAATAGCTGGTCTTGACACTCAATTGAAAAAGAAAAGATGATACTGTATATTTCAGCCAATTGTATTATCAATATTCTGTCTCAAACAATAATATTGGTTGCTTTTTTTTAACGCCTCAAAATGGATGGAAAAATTAAGTCTGATTTATTCTCTTAGCTCTGCATGGTATAACAATATTAAGTCATATGTTTGGAGTTTGAGTAGCTGGAGGCAGTTTCTACATCAAACTCAAATGGCCACCCAGAACTTATTTTCTCTGTGGTAGGTATGCGTCTTGTCATACATTTCGGTGGTTGCTGTTTATTTTTTTAAGAGGAAGCATCATGGCGCTAACATCAAACAGATGGAATTGAGTTCGGCTTTGAATTTTTTTTTTCTTAAAATACAATAACCTTTTGTTTTTATTTATTCAACACATATTTTTTTGAGCACTTAGTATGTGTTGCATTGTTCTCAGCATTGGAGATACAACAGCAGACAGACAAAAACCCTGCCTTTATGCAATTATATTCCTGTAGCTGACTAGACTCCTAATATCAACACTGTAAATGTATGCAGAACGGACCCACAATTATTAACCTTAATCATGGGGTAATAATACAACAGGAAATTCTAATTACTGAGTAAGCCTAGAAAACTTTTCCTTGGTTTTAGGATATGTTATGGTTTTATTCTATTGACTTTCTTTTTACTGGTTTTCATGAATAAGGCTACAAATTGACAAGGATGATCACTGTTTAGACCTTGACCTTGGAGCCTACCAGTCCTGAATGGATATCCCTAATCTACATTTGGCTCTGTGACCTTGACCTTGAGGAAGGCACTCAATTCTGCTAATTCACAATTTCCCCATTTGTATTTTTTAATGGGAATAATAAGAATATGTCCCTTGAGATAATGTTGAGAACTTAAAATGAGATGACATAAGCAAGTCATCTGGCCTAAATCAACTTATCTCAACCTTTTTGCTCCCTCATTATTGATCCTATCAGTAAGTTTTTTTAGATTTCTTTTCCCCTAATCAACCCCCCCCCAATGAAATTTTAATACCACAGATATGTCACACGACTGTTTTGGTATTGTGTACTTATACACAAGAAAAAAAAATTTTTTTTTTTCACTTCCCAAAAAACCAATGTTTTTTCCCCTTAGGGGTGATATTGCTCCCCACTGAGAAAAGTTGGCTTAGAGCCTGGCACAGTGCTTGCTAAGTCTTAACCAATATAATAGTCATAGTAAAAATAAATAGAAGGCCCTGTGTCCCCAGACTACAGAAGAACATAAAGTCTGATAAAAATATAGCAAAAAGCCCATCAGCTCTGTTATCCAGGGAACCAAAGCCCAAATCCAGTATCACAGCCAGCAGTATCCAGAGGCTGGAGTTGAGCCCGAATCAGATCTTCTTACTGATGAGAAAAAGGCAAGATGCAAAGCAGCAGGGCAGCTAGACAAGGTGTACTTACAACTCTTAATCAGTCAGCTCAGGTTACCCATCACTTACTCATGCAGAGAAGAACCAAGACAGCACCAAAGTGCTCCCAGTTAGAGATGTGGGCACAGAGTTTTTTCTTGCCTGAAAACTCCTCTTTCCACTTTTCTGTCCATCCAAGTCTCACTCCTCCAACAAGTACACCCAAAGCACCAATTCCTCATGATGTCTTTTTCAGTACAAAGTATTTTCCAGCCTTCAGTCATCTCACAAATCTAAGGTGAAGGACAATTTACAGAATAACTTATTACAGTTTACTAAAAAAATGAGAGACTAGGATTGGTTGAGGAGAAACTCCCCTAAATTGGAGAGGACAAGACATCTAAATACAATATGGTACCCTAGACTGTACCCTGAAACAGAAAAGACTTTAGTGGGAAAAAAACAGTGAAATCCAAAGAGTCCTGTAGTTAACAGTATTGTGTCAATGTTAATTTCTCAGTTTTGATCATTGTACATGGTTACAAAAGATGCTAACATGAGGGGAAGCTGATTATGGCAAAACTTCATGCTATTTCTGCAACTTTACTCCAAATTTAAATGATTTTGAAATAGTAACTTTAAGAAAGATGATGATTTGTTCATTCATTCTTGCAACAAGTGTGCCCAGAGGCTGGTAATCAGTAATGAACGATGCAAAACAAAAACTCCTAATACCATGGATATTATTATATATTTTAGGGATTCCATTCTTTCTGAGTCTAGCTATGGGGCAATACCCATAGGCCAAATCTTGTCTACTACTGCTGTGCCCACATCTATGTGTTCTTGCCATGTCCCTGTGCTGGGAGTATAAGTTGCATATGGGCATATGGCTCTTTTCCTCTGCCTTTCTCCAGGAGAATGGATGGGAAATAAGAGCTCTTAAGTCCACTGCATGGCAAGTAACATATGCCTAGAACAGTGCTTAACAAAGGCTAGATCTTGGATAGGTAACAAGAGATGCCATTTTTAAAAACACGAAACCTTTTGACACAGAACCTGTTCACAAAGTAACTGTTCAGGGACGTCCCTGGTGGTCCTATGGTTAAGACTCCATGCTTCCACTGCAGGGGGCGTGGATTCAACCCCTGGTCAGGGAACTAAGATCCCACATGCAGTGTGGCCAAAAAAAAAAAAAAAAAGAACAACAGTTAAGAAAACACAACAAAGTAGGTATTCAATTACCATATTTCTTGCCTTGAACTTAAGAATAATCATGTTTGTCTCCTCAGATTTAAATGTTACAATTTTATGACATGTAATACTTAATTCCTTGACAAGTAGGAGTGTATGTATGTGTGTTAGAGAAATTGTGTGAGAGAATGATAGGGAATTTATTTTAGAGACAGTGGGAAACAGAAAAGGAGATCTGAACTGATACATCCTAATGGACCCTAACACTTCAAGAGACAAATTAAGCTGTGATTTAAAAGATTTCCCTAGAGGGGGCTTCCCTAGTAGCTCAGATGGTAAAGTGTCTCCCTGCAATGCAGGAGACCTGGGATCTTCAATCCCTGGGTCTGAATACCCCCTGGAGAAGGAAATGGCAACTCACTCCAGTACTCTTGCCTGGAAAATCCCATGGATGGAGGAGCCTGGTAGGCTACAGTCCATGGGGTCACAAAGAGTCGGACATGACTGAGTGGCTTCACTTTCTTTCTTTCTTTAAAAGATTTCAACAACATGCTTTAAAAGACAAGGATGATTATCAACAGAAAAATGCCAAGAAATCCCTGTCATACTTACCAGATTTTAGCTACTTACACAAAAATTAAAACCAAAAAAACCCCAAACCTGTCAGATGGTTCTTAAAATGCAGTGTGCTTTTGTGGGTAAGAGTGGAATTACATTTTTGTTGGTAAAGACCTTCCTGTTCATCCTTGTACCCGAACCATCTGACATACTTCCTTAGTACATGTAACAATGTGTGTAAGTTCAGGGTCAGGCCCATCATGTAGTCCATACATCTGGTCCTTTTTCCAGGGTTCACTCTATGAGCAAATGTCACCTCCATCCACCCCATTCTAGAAGCCAGAACCTCACCAATCAGCCTGGATAACCCCGGCAGGCACATCTTGAAGTTCTGACAAATTTTCTTCCTAAATACATTTCATGTCTGTCCATGGCTCTCTCGGCTGCTAATGTTCTCATCCACCATGATCTTTAGCCTGGACAATTATAGTACCTTCTAAACTGGTTTCCCAACCTATAATCTATCTTGCTTATAGCAGGAAGAGAGACTTAAAAACTTTTTTTTTTTAAAAAGTAAATCTGATCATGTCATTTACCAGCTTAAGTCTCCAAAGAACAAAATCTTCAATTTGACCTAAAAGGACACGCTTGGTCTTGTCTCTGCCAACCTCTCCAGCATTATCTCTTAGCACATGATTTCTGTCTTTCTACTGTGTCTTACTAGCCATCATTCACTGTTTCAAAATATACCAAGCTGTGACCATCTGGTAAAGGCTTTCCACCAAATCACCCTCAGTCCACCTACTCAACTTTTGTGTCTCACTTGAAGAGCACCTTCTCATAAAAGACCTTCAACAACCCCCCAGGACTCAGTGAGTTGGTGACCTCAAAGATAACCTTTAATGATGTCCATTTCTTGGTATTCAGACTATTGTATACTTTCCACTCACAGGTACCAGGGTGGGTCTATGTGACCAATAGTACATAGAAAAAGTGATGGCCTTTCACTTCCAAGGCTGGGTTATAAAACACTACCACTTCCATCTTGGTCATCTGTGCACACTCTCTGTCTCCTATTGGATTGTTTGGGGAAGGCAGCTGTCATGTTGTAAGCATCTGAGAACTGAAGCCTCCTGCCGAGGGACACATAATGATCTTCAAAGTACATTCTTCAGCCCCAGGCAAGCTTTCAGATGACGGTAGCCCCAGCCATCTGACTACATCCTTGTGAGAATATATGAAGTAAGTCCACCCAGCTACACCACTTCTGGATTTTTGACCCTCAGAATTGAGACCCTGAGATTAAATATTTGTTATTTTACATTGCTAAGTTTTAGGGTAATTTGATGGGGGAGAAACTTACACAGCAATTAATACACTTAGTTAGATATCCAGGTCATACCCTCTGACACAATCTTAGTTCTTCTTCTCTTTTCTTGTGCATATATCATTTGGTAATTACATATTTATGGAAGTAAATGCATCAGTGTTGGTCTCTTCATCAGCTTTGTCTCTCCATCTCACCATGGTGTCACAAAGTGCACCATCAAAAACAGTAGGTGATTCTACATTCAGAGTCTCATACCTGGAAGATTTTCCTTCATGAATGTAATCACTTTGCTAAACTTGCTTTTGGTAGGGGGTTACTATACATAACAGGAGCCCTAGATGTAGTCAGTAATTAATATGAGAGATCCATGTAAACAAGTACCCAAACACAGCCTCATCCACCATTACTGTCACTCTGCAGCATACCTTCAACAGGGAACACTGGCTATCAAACCCAAGAGGCTAATCATAACAACAAAATAGCATCTGATCCCAATCTGGCCAGATTGCACTTTCCCTCCTGTCACTGTCATGGAGATCTATGGAAGTCCGGGGCACTAATAGACTTTCTCACCCTTGAAGGATAATTATCAGAGTACTGCATGTTAAGCACAATGTCTTCCTAAGAACTAGAGGTAAATGCTATCAATACCCAACCAGGGGACTAAGTGCCCTGACTTGTTTCTATTTTTAATTGGTTGATTTTCATTCAACCAAAGATGAAAACCACGTTGTTGGTGTCCCCTCTGTAACATTAAGACTGTTGGTCATAAATGGAATCATAATGGAATCCTTGAAGTAAAATACAGCCAGTGGTATCCCAAAGAGATGTGACAGGCCATCAATACACCGTGTTAACTCAAAGCTGATGATATATTTTATTCTCTCCTTGCACAATGCACCTTCAGCTACTTCCCCACTTAAGGTCTTATGGGTAGACAAGGGGAACACAAGGCCCACGATTCACTTCCAAGAAACACAGGGCTTCAGCCATCACTTCCAGTGGGTTGAATGTGGAAGCTAGGGTTGTGCAGCCTTTCTTGAATACATATTTTCAATAGGGGTTCTTGCTTTAAAAAAAAAAAATCTGGATTTTGGAACCCATCTTGATATATTCAGTCAGAATTTCCAGAGAAAGAGCCTTGGAATAAGCCTTTTTAACAAGTAGCTGAAGAAATGGACTCTACTGCCAGGCCTAAAAGGCATAAAAGGTGATCCATTGGAATAAATTTTTGCATCAGTACAGATGCAGTCCACTTTTTGAAAATGTTACAGGCAAAGCAACCTTCTATCAGTAAGTCTTACTGCAACAACACAACCAGTACAACAGATATATAGGGAAAGAGAAAAAAAGTTGTTTGATCTATGAGATGTAGCAAAAGAAGTTCTTAGAGGGAAGTTCATAGTGATACAAGCCTTCCTCAAAAAGCAAGAAAAATCTCAGGTAAACAACCTAACCGACCACCTAAAAGAGTGAGAAAAAGAAGAACAAATAAAACCTAAAGTCAGCAGAAGGAAGGAGACAATAAAGATTGGATGTGGTGGTGGTTTAGTTGCTAAGTCATGTCTGACTCTTGTGACCCTATGGACTGTAGCCTGCCAGGTTCCCCTGTCCATGGGATTTCCCAGGCAATAATACTGGAGTGGTTTGCCATTTCCTTCTAGAAGATCTTCCCAACCCAAGGATAGAACCCGCATCTCCTACATTGCAAACAAATTCTTTACCACTGAGCCACCAGGAAAGTCCCAATAAAGACTGGAGAGGAAATAAAGACAACCTGTTTGAGTCACTTCCGTGTCAAACCTGGTGCTCTCCGTATTTCTATAACAGGCTCTGTACCTGAGGGTTTTATCTATGTAGAAAAATATTTCACAGATCTTCAAACATGACTGAGAAAACTCAGAACATATAACAATGATCTTTTCTTATTAGTAACACTTCCCTATTTGGCATAGCTTTGAGTTATAAAGAAGATCTCATTTTATTATAGTATTTTGAGACCTTTTTTACCCCCTCCATACTTGTATTCAGTCCTTTATCCTCAGTACCAGGGCCCCATTTACAATACCTATGGTTGGGGCAAAGGAAAAGTAAGGATTCTAGCCAGATTAAAGTGGAGGATATTAGCAATAGATAAACTAAGAATTCAAAAAAGTTCTATTTCACATGTTTTTCACAAAGGAAAAAAAAACACCACACAGAAAAACCCAAACTCAAGAAGCAAAATCCTAGTATCTGCTTAGCTGGAGGTCAAAGAACACTGAGATGTTTAGGAAACAGCTCTGAGGCAGGGGTCCATGTGTGTGTGCATGCTAAGTCACTTCAGTAGTGTCTGACTCTTTGTGACCCTATGGACTGTAGATCACCAGACTACTCTGTCCATGGAATTCTCTAGTCATGAACACTAGACTGGATTGCCATGCCCTTCTCCAGGGAATCTTCCTGACCCAGGGATTGAACCCATATCTCCTGCATTGGCAGGCAGGTTCTTTACAACTAGAGCCACGTGGGAAGCCCAAGAGTCCATGACCCTCCTGAAATCACAGACAAACTCTGATATTATGCTCTCATGAGCACTATTTGTTGCAGAGGATTGATGGATTTCATCCTACTATAAAAAAACTTCTGACTCTCCCCCACCCACGCAGATGAAGCATTAAGTTCTGTTTTCTTCTAGAAAGATCCAGAATCTTAGGATATTCAAACCGACAGAGGCTTTTTAGACCTAATTTATGGCCACTCTTACCTGACATATGAGAAAAATGAGACACACAGATGTGATGATTACTTTCACTCAACGAAGATAAAATATGAGTTTTTCACTTTTTAAAAGAAACCATTGCTTTATAAAACTTTATTAATACATTCAGACAGACTTGGCCAAACCACAGCTGGGCAGATATGCCCACCTCAACTATAATGAGCCATTAACATGTATTTAACATATTTTCTAGAAAATAAAATTATAAGACATACCGTGCTTCACCAAATGTAAGATAACAATTGTAATTTATGAAGTAATAAGGCAGGAAATATACTGCCAATTAAATAACAAGATGGTTGAATGCATTTGCATTTCTAAAACTCTGCATCAGATTTGATGAAATGCAATATTGCAAAAAAGTAATGCCTTGATTTATATGACTCTTAGAAGAACAGAATGTAGTAAACTTCCTTTTGTAAAAATTAAACTGTAAGAGAAAGCCTGTGAAGCATTAAAAGTCCTCTTTTCAACATGTTTGAGACTAGCACATACTGAGTTAATCACAAGAGAAGAAATCATATAAAATTATTCATACATACGTCAAGTATCTTATTTTAACACACAGGGTGTTCATTCCTTCATCCATCTTTTAAAGTAGATTGAGAACTATTTTTGGACATATGTTACCAGTTTAGGACTCTATAGGCTCTTTCTTGATATAAACACTTAAAATTTAGAGTCTGTGATTTCCAATTTGGGCTCAGTTGAAATGGAGTGATAATGTAAAGACACTTGCAAAGCAACGTGAATGTTTCAGATTTTCTTTTAATGACTTCTCTTTACATTTTGCAGTCCTTCCAACACCTAATTTAACAACCTGCCCACAGCCAACAGCCAGGAACCAGGTGTGCAGTGAGACAGCTAGGAAAGAGATCATCCCCCAGCCAAGGCTTTGGAGGATTCAGCCACCCAGGCTGATATCCACCGAGATGAACTTGGCCCAGAACAACCCAGCTAAGCCACTCCCAGTTTCCCCTTCTACAGGAACTATATGAAGCCTTGCATCATTTTAAGTCACAAAGTCTGTGGATAGTTTGTCACATAAAAGTGATAACAAATACAGCAGCCTTCTAAACAATGTAGGCAGTTAGCAGGCTGAGGGCACCTTTCAGAATGAAGAGTGAATTGATTAAGTGAAGCTTCCTTAAAGTTCTCTGAATTTCTATATTACTGAAAGTGAAAGTGGCTCAACTGTGTCCAAGTCTTTGTGACCCCATGGACCATATAGTCCATGGAATTCTCCAGGCCAGAATACTGGAATGGGTAGCCTTTCCCTTTTCCAGGGGATATTCCCGACCCAGGGATTGAACCCAAGTCTCCCTCATTGCAGGTGGATTCTTTACCAGCTGAGCCACAAGGGAAGCCCTTCTGTATTACTGGAGGCTACCAAATACCCACTTTATATGTAAGGCTCTAGTCTCCATTCCAGGCCTCCCTGGTGGCTCAGGGGTAAAGAAGCCACCTTCCAATGCAGGAGATGCAGGTTCAATCCCTGGGTCGGGAAGATCCCCTGGAGGAGGGAATGGCAACCCACTCCAGTATGCTTGTCTGGAGAATCCCATGAACAGAGGAGCCTGGTGGGCTACAGTCCATAGGGTCACAAAGAGTCGGATATGACTGAAGTGACTTACCACGTGGCAGTCTTCTTCCCTAATTCCCCAGTATGGTACTGAATCAAAGATAAGTAATAAATTAAGAGATGGTAAGGCAATGACGACCCACTCCAGTACTCCTGCCTGGAAAATACCATGGATGGAGGAGCCTGGTAGGCTATAGTCCATGGGGTCGCGAAGAGTCAGATGCGACTGAGTGACTTCACTTTAACTTTTCACTTTCATGAGTTGGAGAAGGAAATGGCAACCCACTCCAGGGTTCTTGCCTGGAGAATCCCAGGGACTGCGGAGCCTGGTGTGCTGCTGTCTATGGGGTCGCACAGAGTCGGACACGACTAAAGCGACTTAGCAGCAGTAGCAGCAACAACAATGGTACCAGTAAGCAAGAGGGTTGGAGCAAAGGTGACTGCGCCCTGTAACACATGGAAGTTGGGAAGAAAAGAGGATCTGGGAAAATCCAACCCACTCTGTGCTTGCTTGCTCCCTTCATGATGTCAAACCAGTGTCTACTGCCTGTTACCCCTCCTTAACACCTGCAAGTGGCTCCTGGCCAAAACCTCAATTCTGTCTGCTTGCTTCTCCTGCACTGCACTGTACTTCTGAAGGTCTACATTGGGGAGTCATCAGCCCTTGGAATAGCCAAGCTTGAAAAAGTAGGTCTCTGAAGCCCACATACAAATCTCTTTCATAAAAAAACAAAATCTGGGGCAGAAAAAACCCAGAAGTAAGTGATCTAGAAAATACCTACATTTCAATATAGCCAATCCAGTCCCTCTTTATATGCAAAGAAAATCAATTAGCAGAAACTACTGATGTTTTATTCAAATCCTCATGGTCAAGCCTTAGCTAAATAAATCTGTTTTATGAAATACAAAAGAGGCTAACATAGGAGCATGTATTAGATGAAGCTGGCTTTTAAGACCTCAAAATTCAGAGAAGGGCAAGGCTAGACTCCGACTGGCAAAAACAGAAATAGATACCATGGTTCTCATGTCTCCTGAATATACTTTCTTGTAATTATCCTATAAATTTTACAGATAAGGAAACATTTCAAGTCATGTGGATTAAGAATTTACCCCAAATCACACAGTGAGCACCCACTTCCCTTGCTCTACACTAAGATGGGGAAGCTAATGCACAGATGCGTCTCTCCTGGTCCTTTCTCCCATTAGCACTGGTCGGAGCAGGGGCATTCCAGCGGCTCACTCTCTGGGATGGCGGTGGGTTCCCTCTAACTATCTCCAACTTCATCGTACAAGAAGGGTAGAGAGGCTGCAGCAAGAGCTGAACTCCAGCTCAAAAGTAAGAGCCTAATTTTGGTAAAAACACAGATAATTCATCTTATAGTTCCTTTGCCTCCAGGACTGAAATCAGTTTGACAGTACAGAAAATAGAATCAAAAATAGAATTCACAACTTCACCTTACCTCTTGTAAGCTGTGTGATCTTGGATGAGTTAGATAAGACCAACATCACCGGGTTTCATAAAGATTACATGAGAATGTCTACAAAATAACTGCCAACAGCAAACATCCATTACACACATGGTACTGATCTCTAATATAATCAGTGCTTATGAGCATAAGTTTTGTAATCTTTCCGACCTGGATTCAAACCCAGATGCAGCCACTGATAGCTTGGTAAGTGAGGTACTCCACTCTCCTAAGACTCAACATTCTCATCAGTAAAATGGGATTGACATTCATGCGAATTCACTGGGTTATTATCAGGAGTTGTTATAAATTCAGTACAAATACTGCCAACAACTAATGGTTACCAAATGCAAACTTACATCAAACCAAGCCTTTATGTTTGTAGTCATATTATGGTGATCATAAACCTTCTTATGGTGATCCATAAGCCTTCTTCATCCCTACCTTCTCACTGACTAAGGTAGGTACTAAAGCGTGGCATTTGGAAAGTACTTCATAGATGCAGCTTCCAGCAAAAGGACATATGATAAGGAAGCACTCCAGCACTGAGAGGCTGGGCTCCAGGGAAACGAGACACAGGTCCCCTCAGGCCAAATGGACCATCTGAGCTCCTGTATTCACTGTTCTCCATTCCTTCTCTCCTATTAAAGGGGCCTCCTCACTAGCTCAGAAAAACTGATCAGAATGGAGTGCAGGGTCTCATGGATCCTGGCCCTGCCTTAGACAAGGCTACAAAAATAGATAGCAAATCTTTTAAGGAAAGAAAAAAAATAAACCAAAAACGTCAGAGCAGATCTATTTTAAAGATTCTTCCCTTCCTTTTACAATCACAATGTGCTTCACAAATGCCCTGATTTTGATATTTCCACTGCCATGTTCTGCCCCTGCTTTTGGCCTCCTTCCACATCCAATTCTGATTTTTCTTTTTCACTGAATAGATCTAGCCAAGGCAAAGAGATGATTAGATGGTGTAAGAATGAATGAGATTTTATTTTAAAAATCCCTTATAAATAACTCCCTGCAGAAATCTTGAAATAACTGTGGACAAGAATTGTCATCTAATTTACAATACTAACAAGGAGACCAAAAAAAAAAAAAAAAATAGCGGGCCTTGTAATAGCTATTCCTGTATCCCCCAGGAAATTAAAAATAGGCACAGCCTCATCTCATGTTCAACAGCAAACTCAAGATTTATTTGCTTAACATTTTGATGGTATAACAGTATCCTAACCTGTAGCCAGGGTCTTTAGCAGAGAGACTACTTGTCAAAATTGCTCTTAAAAGGCATCACCAATGTTTGAACGTCATTAAATGCCTATGAGAGAATAAGTTTACTGGCCTCTCAATGCCAACCAACCCATCCATGGCAGAAATACAGTATGTTTCCAAAGGCTTCGGACCAAGTGGGATAGCAACTTAAAAACAGAGATGAGCCAGCAGGCTACATATTCAGACTACAGGTACCCTAGAGAAGACAAAAGCAGTAAACCTTCAGTTGAGACCAGCTGAACTGCCAAGATACTATGGATATTAACAGTAACTTCTGCCCAAACCTAGAAGCTCATCAACATGCACCAATGCAAGCCCATATGCACATGTGCATACATAGGGGTATACATACTGGGCTCCCCTCATGGCTCAGACAGTAAAGAATCTGCCAGCAAGGCAGGAGGCCCAGGGTCAGTCCCCTTGGTCAGAAAGATCCCCTGGAGAAGGGCATGGCAACCCATCCCAGGATTCTTGCCTGGAGAACTCCATGGACAGAGGAGCCTGGTGGGCTACAGTCCATGGGGTTGCAAAGAGTTGGACACAACTGAGACACACACACACACACACACACGAATGTACAAGCAATTCATCAAACGATTAAAAACAGTTCTAGTGATCAAAAGCAAGAGAAAAGAAGTGTACATGATTTAAGACACCCAGTCTCTTTACTTCTCATTATCAAATGTAGTGGCCTGTGTCAGATACAGACTAACTCTATTATTCTTATCAATGGCCTATCATATTACTTGCTGTGAACCCACAGTATGTAGTGTAGCCAAATCTAGCATGTCTGTACTAATTAGAAAATACGCAGGCACAGTAATGGACAACAAGTATTTCATAAGACTGTAGAAGACTGTAAGAGTAGAACTGTAGAAGTTTAAAATAAAAACATGCAGTGGCCATCTGCACTCATGATTGTTAAGTCAGTGTTTTGGTTGGTTTAGTATCTCAGATTATAACCCTCTTCAGCTAAACAATGTGGTTCAGTTGGGTAAAACTAGTCTTATTAAGAAATATTTATGCAGCAATCTACATGCCCCTAAGCGGGCACCAAGCAGCAGCTAAGGAAAAGTCCACCACTCAATGGACTCAGAAAGAGCTTTTACCACTTAAGTGGCAGGTATAGGAACTGGAAGAGAAAAATGGCACAACATTAGAAGTAGGAAAAAAGGATAAAAAGCAAGTCTGGTTAACATACGTTAGACATGTTAACATGTTACACATCTACAAACTTCATCTATATCCTCACAGAAAAAAGACAGGAAGGAAATCAACATGAAGATATTAACAGTGCCTAAGTAGTAGGATTTGGATGATTTTTGTTTCCCCTTTTTTTCAATCTCTCTTTTCTTTCCACAATTAACACAAATGATCTGTGATACTTACATGAACTGCAAATGGTAGAAAAAGCAGAAGTACACACTTCATACTCATAACCTGGGGATATTTGTTTTCAGAGTTTCTTAAGGCTTTGGCTAACGTGACATGTTAACATAAAGGTCAGTTTTCCCAAGTCAATACTACTGAGGTTTTGTTTGTTTGCTTTGCAATATGAAGCACATGCTTCTGCTCAAGAGTTTAGGCGTTTGGCAAAAAGCAATCCAAGGTACAATACAGTTTTAATTAGCAGTACTTCTCTAAAAGCAGGCAAAATCAACAGGGCCTCTTCCATGTCAGAAGAGGCCCAGGAAGCTTCTGGTTTTTTGAGGCCTTTTGTACAAACACCCAGAAAGTCTTATAAAAATTGTGATTTATCTTTACATAGACTAGTTAACAGCTTCCCTGGTGGCTAAGTGGTAAAGAATCCGCCTGACAATGCAGGAGACATAGGTTCGATCCCTGGGTTGGGACGATCTCCTGGAGAAGGGAATGGCAACCCACTTCAGTATTCTTGTCTGGGAAATCCCATGGCAGAGAAGCCTGGTGGGCTTCAGTCCATGGGGTCACAAGAATTGAACATGACTTAGCAACTAAACAACAACAATACTAGTTAAAATCCTGTGAATATATCTATATGATTCTATGTCACCCTTCATTTGCAGATGATGTCAAAAGTCTAAATCTGGGGCCATTCTTCCTCCCTTGATAACTACTCTGACCCTGTGAAAGATGAAAAGAACCCCCCCCCGCAAGTTACTCTGTAGAAGGAGAGCTACCAATACTTAAAAAAATATAATGTCCTAAGCATTTGGTGGAAAAAGTAACTTCTAAAAAAATTAATGCTTGGGACTTCCCCAGTGGTCAGTGGTGAAGAATCCGCCTGCCAATGCAGAGGATGTGGTTCGATCCCTAGTCTGGGAAGATCCCACATGCCATGGAGCAACTAAGCTCGTGCCCCATAATTACTGAGCCCATGCTCTAGAGCTCACACAATGCAACTGCTGAAGCCCGAGTAACTAAAGCCCATGATCCACAAAGGCTACGCACAGCAACGAAAACCCAGAGCAGCCAAAAATTAGTTAATTAATTAAAATTAAAAAAAAATTAATGTCCAAAGTACTTGATGGAAAACCCTATAACTGTGTGCATTACCATTTCATCAAATCGAAATAAGGAAAAACAAAAAAATAGAGGAAGGGAAGCTGCAGGCACTCCTCATATGCTGCCATCATGTACCCCACAGGCAGGTGATATTTACACTTAACTGAGGCTGAACAGGTCTGTAGAAAATCTCTTTAGTCACTCAATGTTTCCTTCAAAGGAATCTTAGGACGTAAATCCTATCATCAGCATTCATGTCAACACCAGCACAGAAACCCTAAAAAGCATGGTCCAAAGGGAACATATTTACCAGGGGAAGGACCCAACCAGAGGGGCAAGTGACATGGAAGACTGCTAAGGCGCCAAGCCACTGCTTTAAGACTGACGGTTCATAAATTCTTCACATCTCTGAGTAAATCATAGGCACTGTTCATACTGGGGGTGAAGCAGGAATTGTTTCCGCAGCTCATCCCCTTGTCTTCTCCGTGTATACACCAAGCTCTGTGGCAATGAAAGTAAAATAATAATTGATGGGAAACATGTATTTGGGGGTTTTGTTTTGTTGGTCACCTGAGCTTAGAGAGGACTTGTTATATACATCCGAGGAACCCAGGTCATGTGCTGTATGGTCCGTCATAAGTCCTTAACCAGAAGCAAATCAAGGCACAGAAAGGAGACATCTTTGTCAAACTCCAAGTCAGGCAGCCACTGCACATGAGCAGGAAGCTTTCACTTGATTAGTCCTCAGGCTCTGCTCAGGTTGGCTGCTTTGGCAAAAGATTTCATTTCTCTAGCAGCGTACCAGATAATAGGGACTGAGTGCAACTTGGGTCTGAAATTTATTCATTCGTCCTGCACTTGCTAGTGCCTGCTGTTGGGCTAAGCTCCATGCAAGGTGCTGTATATTGGTTCCCAAAGAACTGCTGCCAAGTTTGCTTTAGGACTTTAACCACATTAAGTATTAAATATAAGTGCAGGGTGTCCTGAAAAGTCTCTGATAATGCTCCATAAATTTCACTTACAGAACAAATCAAGCCTTTAAGTAGATGGAGGCCTGACCCATTAGTGTGATTTCCGGGGTTACTTTATCCTCTGCACCTTCAAGGTTTCTGTGACCGATAGCAATGAGTGCATAAAAACATCCATGTGTAATTTTATTATCCGTGTAGGGCAGCTGATGCAAATGGTAGTCCATGTGCTAAATCCAGATACCTGGGAAATTTTTTGTCACACTGTGCTTCCAATTCCTTTGATAAATTATTTGCTGAGCAATCCAAGTACTGATCAATGGATGAATGGATAAATAAAAGGTGGCCTATACATATAAAGGAATATTATTCAGCTTTAAAAAGGAAGTTCTGACACATGCTACAACATAGATGGAATCTTGAAGACATTATGCTAAGGGAAACAAGCCCATCACAAAAAAATAAGTATTGTCTATGATTCCACTTATTTGAGAGGACTTCCCTGAAGGGCCAGGGCTTAAGACTACATGCTTCCAATGCAGGGGACTCAACTTTGTTCCTTGGTCAGGGAACTAAGATACTATATTCTGTGTGGTACAGACACACACACACACACACACAAACACACACACACACACACACACACACACACACACACACACACACACATTTATATGAAGTCCCTAAAGTAGTCAAACTCATAGAGATGGAAAGTAGAAGGATGGTTGTTGAGAGTTGGGGGAGGGGCAATGGAGAGTTGTTTAATGGGTACAGTTTCAGTTTCACAAGGAAAAGAAAGTTCTGGAGAATGGCTGCACAACAGTGTGCATGTAGTGCAACTGAACTGTACACTTCAAACTGTGTGAGATGGTAAGTTTTATATGTATTTTAGCACAATTAAAAATATTGCCAATAGATAGTACTGATGAACCTATCTACAGAGCAGCAATGAAGATGCAGACATAGAGAACAGACTTTTGGACACAGCTTGAGGGAGAGAGAAGATGGAATGATTTAAGAGAGTAGCACTGAAACATATATATTACCATATGTAAAGTAGATAGCCAGTGGGAATTTGCTGTATGACACAGGGAACCCAAAGCCAGTGGTCTGTGACAACCTAGAGGACAGGGATGGGGAGGCAGGTGGGAGGGAGGTTTAAGATGGAAGGGACATATGTATATCCATGGCTGATTCATGCTGATATATGGCAGAAACCATCACAATATTGTAAAGTAATTATCATCCAAGTAAAAGTTTAAAAATAAATTTAAAAACTGGGAGAAGTCACAGAAAAAAAAAAATCTCCATTTTTTTTTAAGGCAAGCTAGAAATGTGGAAGATGTGACAGCATGGGGCCTGCATTGTGCCTGGCATGGAGGTTGGAGCAGAGGAGAATACGCCCTTTATGTGCTCTAGTTTCTCATACTCCCTACTCTCCCTGTCGTCAACCTGCACAGCCCATTTCATTTAGTTATGGCAAGAGTTTCCAACATGGGGCATGCAGAGTGCTTTGTGTGTATGAATGATGGTGCTTAGTTTCAGTTCTAGCCACAGCACCCTTAAGATACCCATCTATTATATTCATAATATTCTGAGTGTATCCAGAGAATCTTATCAAGTCCTATATAAAGGCTAAAACTAAATGGATGAAAGTAAGAAAGCATGTGTAAGAGCTATAACAAAGACCAATATACTGGGATCTGCTGAAGACAAAAAGCCCTGAGCTTCCATAGCTCAATGACACTCAGTCTCTCTGCAGGGATGAATGCAGCCCTTCACTCTCCCACCACTGGAAGGTAGAGCCTCTGGGCAGAGGTTGTCAATCTCGCTCTGTTGAGAGCAGAAAATCAGAGTCAGCTCATAGTGATGTCCTCTCTGGTCACTGGCAACACAAAGATCCTTCTCCTTCTCCAAAGTGACTAAAGGCCCACTGCAGACACCCACTTAGACCTAATGCCCTGTGATAGGCCACCCCACCTGAAGGAATGTCAGTGTGATGTGTATTTGTAGGAAGATTTCATTTGGGTAGATTCATTTTATGTTAGGCAATATTTTGTTGTGTGTGCTCAGTCACTAAGTCATATTCAACTCTTTTGCAACCCCATGGACTGTGGCCCACCAGGCTCCTCTATTCATGGGATGCTCCAGGTAAGAATACTAGAGTGGGTTGCCATTTCCTTCTCCAGGGGATCTTCTTGACCCAGGGATCGAACGTGCATCTCCTGTACTGCAGGTAGATTCTTTATTACTGTGTATTATTTAACAATAGTAATCCTTGAAAAGTTTACTTCTGGGCAGTTTCCATATTATTTTATGTTTAATCATGGGAAATTAATGTAAAGTGCTTTGCATATATCAGACCCTATACATCTGACAGAGGGTAATGCCTACCACCACCATAACCACCCCCTCTTTACCAGGAAACTTTTAGAAAATGCATGGATGTCATTTTGGTTGTCACACAATAAGGGATGGGCACTGTGCAGAGGCAGAGATGTGAAATGGTCTCTGATACCTGAGACAATGTCACACAGTGGATATGTCCCACCCAAGGGCCAATAAAGCCATTAAAATAAAGAAGACAAAATGTTGATTTATGTTAACTTCTTGGCATTGATAGGCCTTCACCATGTGATTCAAATAAGTATACCAATGTAGAATCCAAGACCTAGAGTCCCAAGGTCTGTCTGTGGATATGAACACCATGTGCTCCTTGCAAGCCTATATAAGCTTTCTGAATCTCAATTTCTGCATTTGCAAAAAGTCCTGTGACCGCCTGTTCAACTTCAAGTTTTCTGGAGGTTTACCTAAAACACGAGTGTCAAAAACATTCTGAAACTATAAAACAAAGGGCACAATTAAAGGGTGACTGTAAAAAAAATTCTTTTTAATTTTAAAATGTGATACACATCAAAGGATGAACTCTGAAGACATGTTCAGTGAAAGAAGCCAGATACAAGTCTTATATAATTTCACTTATATGAGATATCTTGAATAATTAAATTTTACAAAAAATAAATAAATAAAAGAAGAAACATGGTTACCATCTGCTGAGGAGAGGAAGGGACAGGAAATTATACTTTAGTGATCACACAGTTTCACTTTGAGAGGATGAAAAAGATCTGGAGATGGATGATGGTAGTGGTTGTGTAAGAGTGCAAATGTATTCCACAAAAATGAACTGCACACTTTAAAATAGTCAATATGATCAATTTTTTATGTATATTTAGCTGTAATTTTAAATGTTAAAAAACCTTACTCATTTATAAAAGTGAATATATGTGCATTGTAGAATCAAAATGAGGATAAGAAAATATAACTCCGTGCACAGCTCAGAAATAACCACGCTCATTATTTTGGTATAAATCCTCTCAGGACTTTTTCTTTTAATGATCTAAGATTAATAATTTTAAAGAGAACATTATCTGCTGATTGTTGAATCTTACACTATTTTTACTGAAATACTCAGTTGGAATGAGGCAATTGAGGAATTTGCAGCATGAGAAGGAAGGTTAGAGGCAACACTTTCCCTCAAGACATAAGTAAGATCCTTTCATTTCTTCAAAACATTTTAAAGGAATATATGTGTAATCTGATCACATTAAAATACAACAATGAAAGAAAAAAATTATAAGTTGATTAGAAATTTCATACTGTACTAAAAAAGAATACCAAACATCAAGAAAACTCCACTATCTGTAAAGCCTACGATCATCAGATCAAATGTATTGAAATATTTACAAATGAAATTTGTAAACCACTTCAAAATTCTTGCCTTGAGAACCCCATGAACAGTATGGGAAGGCAAAAAGATAGGACACTGAAGATGAACTCCCCAGGTCGGTAGGTGCCCAATATGCTACTGGAGATCAGTGGAGAAGTAACTCCAGAAAGAATGAAGAGATGGAGCCAAAGCAAAAACACCCAGCTGTGGATGAGACTGATGATGGAAGTAAGTTCGATACTGTAAAGAGCAATATTGCATAAGAACCTGGAATGTTAGGTCCATGAATCAAGGCAAATTGGAAGTGGTCAAACAGGAGATGGTTAAGAGTGAACATCGACATTTTAGGAATCAGCGAACTAAAATGGACTGGAATGGGTGAGTTTAACTCAGAAGACCATTATATCTACTACTGTGGGCAAGAATACCTTAGAAGAAATGGAGTAGCCCTCATAGTCAACAAAAGACTCCGAAATGCAGTACCTGCATGCAGTCTGAAAAACAACAGAAGGATCTCTGTTTGTTTCCAAGGCAAACCATTCAATATCACAGTAACTGAGGTCTATGCCCTGAACCAATAATGCTGAAGAAGCTGAAGTTGAACGATTCTATGAAGACCTACAAGACCTTTTAGAACTAACACCCAAAAAAGATGTCCTTTTCATTATAGGGGACTGGAATGCAAAAGTAGGAAGTCAAGAAATACCTGGAGTAACAGGCAAATTTGGCCATGGAGGGCAGAATGAAGCAGTGCAAAGGCTAATAGAGTTTTGCCAAGAGAACACATTGGTCATAGCAAACATCCTCTTGCAACAGCGCAAGAGGAGACTCTACACATGGACATCATGAGATGGTCAATACCGAAATCAGATTGATTCTATTCTTTGCAGCCAAAGATAGAGAAGCTCTATATAGTTAGCAAAAACAAGACTGGGAGCTGACTGTGGCTCAGATCAGGAACTCCTTATTGCCAATTTCATACTTAAATTGAAGAAAGTAGGGAAAACCACTAGACCATTCAGGTATGACCTAAATCAAATCCCTTACAATTATCCAGTGGAAGTAAGAAATAGATCCAAGGGATTAGATCTGATAGACAGATTGCCTAAAGAACTATGGTTGGAGGTTCGTGACATTGTACAGGAGGCAGTGATCAAGACCATCCCCATGGAAAAGAAATGCAAAAAATGCAAAAAAGCAAAATGGCTGTCTGAGGAGGCCTTACAGATAGCTGGGAAGAGAAGCGAAGCGAAAAGCAAAGGAGAAAGGGAAAGATATTCCTATCTGAATGCAGAGTTCCAAAGAATAGCAAGGAAAGATAAGAAACCCTTCATCAGTGATCAGTGCAAAGAAATAGAGGAAAACAATAGAATGGGAAAGATTAGAGATCTCTTCAAGAAAATCAGAGACACCAAGAGAACTTTTCATGCAAAGATGGGCACAATAAAGGACAGAAATGGTATGGACCTAACAGAAACAGAAGATATTAAGAAGAGGTGGCAAGAATACACAGAAGAACTATTTGAAAAAAAAATCTTCAGGATACAGATAATCACAATGGTGTGATCACTCACCTAGAGCCAGACATCTTGGAATGCGAAGTCAAGTGGGCCTTAGGAAGCATCACTACAAACAAAGCTAGTGGAGGTGATGGAACTTCAGCTGAACTATTTCAAATCCTAAAAGATGATGCTGTGAAAGTTCTGCACTCAATATGCCAGCAAATTTGGAAAACTCAGCAGTGGCCACAGGACTGGAAAAGGTCAGTTTTCATTCCAATCCCAAAGAAAGGCAATGCCAAAGAATGCTCAAACTGCTGCACAACTGCACTCATCTCACATGCTAGCAAATTAATGCTCAAAATTCTCCAAGCCAGGCTTCAACAGTACGTGAACTGTGAAATTCCAGATGTTCAAGCTGGATTTAGAGAAGGCAGAAGAACCAGAGATCAAACTGCCAATAACCGTTAGATCACTGAAAAAGCAAGAGAGCTCCAGAAAAACATCTACTTCCGCTTTATTGACTACATCAAAAGCCTTTGACTGTGTGGATCACAACAAACTGTGGAAAATTCTTAAAGAGATGGGAATACCAGACCATCTGACCTGTCTCTTGAGAAACCTGTATGCAGGTCAGGAAGCAACAGTTAGAACTGGACATGGAACATGAGACTGGTTCCAAATAGGAAAAGGAGTATGTCAAGGCTGTATAGTGTCACCCTGCTTATTTAACTTACATGCAGAGTACATCATGAGAAATGCTGGGCTGGAAGAAACACAAGCTGGATTCAAGATTGCCGGGAGAAATATCAATAACCTCAGATATGCAGATGACACCACCCTTATGGCAGAAAGTGAAGAAGAACTAAAGAGCCTCTTGGTGGAAGTGTAAGAGGAGAGTGAAAAAGTTGGCTTAAAGCTCAATGTTCAGAAAACTAAGATCATGGCATCTGGTCCCATCACTTCATGGGAAATAGATGGGGAAACAGTGGAAACAGTGGCAGACTTTATTTTGGGGGGCTCCAAAATCACTGCTGATGGTGATTGCAGCCATGAAATAAAAAGATGCTTACTCCTTGGAAGGAAGGTTATGGCCAATCTAGATAGCATATTTAAAAGCAGAGGCATTACTTTGCCAACAAAAGTCCGTCTAGTCAAGACTATGGTTTTTCCAGTGGTCATGTATGGATGTGAGAGTTGGAAAGTGAAGAAAGCTGAGCACCACAGAATTGATGCTTTTGAACTGTGGTGTTGGAGAAGACTCTTGAGAGTCCCTTGGACTGCAAGGAGATCCAATCAATCCATCCTAAAAGAGATCAATCCTGGGTGTTCATTGGAAGGACTGATGTTGAAGCTGAAATTCCAATACTTTGGCCACCTCATGCGAAGAGTTGACTCATTGGAAAAGACCCTAATGCTGGGAAGGATTGGGGGCAGGAGGAGAAGGGGACGACAGAGGATGAGATGATTGGATGGCATCACCAACTCAATGGACACGGGTTTGGGTAAACTCCGGGAGTTGGTGATGGACAGGGAGGCCTGGAGTGCTGCAATTCATGGGGTCGCAAAGAGTCGGACATGACTGAGTGACTGAACTGAACTGAGTCAAGGCTATGCTTTTTCCAGTAGTCATGTATGGATATGAGAGCTGTACTATAAAGAAAGCTGAGCACTGAAGAATCGATGCTTTTGAACTGTGGTGTTGGAGAAGACTCTTGAGAATCCCTTGGACTGCAAGGAGATCCAACCAGTCCATCCTAAAGGAAAGCAGTCCTGAATATTCATTGGAAAGACTGATGCTGAAGCTGAAACTCCAATACTTTGGCCACCTGATGCGAAGAACTGACTCATTTGAAAAGATCCTGATGCTGGGAAAGACTGAAGGCAGGAGGAGAAGGTGATGACAGAGGATGAGATGGTTGGATGGCATCACTGACTCAACAGACATGATTTTGAGTAAACTCCGGAAGTTGGTGATGGACAAGGAGGCCTGGCGTGCTGCAGTGCATGGGGTAGCAGGTCTGACATGACTGAGCGACTGAACTGACTGAACAAATGAAATTACTCAATGTACAAAATTTGCTCCAAATTAATCCAGTGTCCGTGGATATCAGTGTATAGATGAGACAAGATTTGCCAATAGGTGATAACTATAAAAACAAGGTGTTGGGTATATCTAGATTTATTACAATAGTATATCTTCTTTATATGGGGAAAAATCAAGTTAAAAATAGAAAACAGAACAAGCAATGAATATAGATGAAACAACTATTTTTTACCCCCTGCATTGCTCAACCTTTAGCTGTCAAATGTTTTTGAGTCTTTTTTAAATTTAACGATTCAAAAGAAATATATATATATAAAAAAAAAAAAGGAAACCAAAGCAAACTGTCAATTACAGTATAACATATTCAGTTTTGCCACTGTATCTGTAGAAAATGGCCTGAAGTGTTTTTTAAAGTCAGATATATTTCCTATTTTAATATTTTTACCTGGAAGAGGGCAGACAAAAAGGTCATCTCTTTTTCCAGACACCTATAAACCAGTATGCTTTTTATTGTTTTTCATTAAAATTCTAAACATGAAATATGTCCAGCAAATGAAAACCCAAATGAATCTGCCCACATTAGGCATTAATTGCTTGGAAAATTCCATTTTAAAAATTGCAGTGGTTGAAACTAAGGTGCACTTCCCCCATCACTCAACCATATGTGAATTATTTTGCATAACTTTTCTATTGAGCACTACAATTATATAAAAGAAACTATTTCTCAAATTTTGTACCATGGTAAATGCAGAAGAAAACAAGTGTTCTTTAAATGAGTTTAAACAGGATGAACACACATAATAAAGGTCTATCATTAAAAGGAAGTTGTATATGGTTATTCTTAAAAAATGTCCATATGATCTTCAAATGAATCCTTAGATGAAATTTTCAGAAGACTTTCTTAAACAGACCTTTCTATTTCATAAATTTGTGAAATGTATCCAAGCATTTCTCTGGTGCTACAGTGGGAATCTGCTTGCCAATGCAGGGGACGCAGGTCCAGTTCCCTGGTCTGGGAAGTCTCCACATGCCTCGGAGCAACTAAGCCCATGTGCCACAACTACTGAACCTGTGCTCTAGAGCCCGGGAGCCACAACTACCAGAGTCTTGACAGACTAGAGCCTGTCCTCCACAACAAGAGAAGCCCTTGCAATGAGAAGACCACACACTGCAGTTGGAGAAAGCCCATGCACAGCACTGAAGACCCAGCACAGCCATAAATAAATAATTTGTAAAGGCTACTTTCGAAAAAATGCACCCTTCAAAAGCACATAATGTTATAACCATGGGATTAGCAAGAGAAGACCATAACCAATCAGCTTCTTTCAATAATTCTTAGGGTTTGTTATTACCGAGTATAGGTCAAAGAATATAGCAAAGTGCATTGGAACTTCAAAAGCCATTTGGTAGGGTTTGCCTATGACATCCTTCACAGGGGAGGAGCCAAAAGTAACTGGACAAAGAGTACTGATTGATGGCTCAATTTTGAGAGATGTAAACAAATTCCATATTTGACTCTGTCCCTTTCAGTGATGTGCGCTTATCTATGATGAAAACACAAATGGCATGCTGATCAAAAATAGCTCCAAGATAGTGTTGATAACTTGCTGCATTTAAAAGGTTTAAAATCACTTGGTCAGTCAGACAAATATATCCATATATTTGTATACTTTCCTAAATGTCCCCTCCCCCTCCCCAAGTGGTGTATTGTGCTCATATATATGGGACCTCCCTGGTGGCTCAGATGGTAAATAACCTGCCTGCAATGTGGGAGACCCAGATTTGATCCTTGGGTTGGGAAAATCCCCTGGAGAAGGGAAAGGCTACCCATTATGTATGTATATACCACATATATCCCAATGGGGATAGGGCATTTAGGAGACAGGGACAGGAAGGATTTATCCTTTAATAGAGAAGTCATGTGAAAAACATGGGAGGAACTAATCCTACTAACTTGTGACTAACGAGAATGAGGCAGATCAGACTGGTTGATAATACTGAACACTTAGTGTATGTCAAGCACCATTAGTTCTCAATATTTGACAAGTTATATTTCATCAATAACACTCAACAAGGAGGGTACCCCTACTATCCCATTTTCATGGATAATTAAGTTAAGACTCAAAGAAGTCAAAGGATGGTCCAAGATCACATGACTTTCAGTGAGGCAACCTGGATTTATATCCCAAGATAAGAGAGCAGGTAATGTAACCATCTCAAGCTAAGGACAAGCTAAAGATACTAGAGGGACAGAAAGAAAGCCCGTGCTGCTAGCCCATGATGTGTGGCACAATATGAGGAGAGACTGGACAACCAATCAGGTAGACAATGCTGTCCACTGCAGCAGAAGAATTAGATGACCACAAGGTCATAAACATCTATCCTTCAAAGTAGTTAAGCAGAAGCAAGAGATCACCTGTCAAACATGAATATAATGTAGGCACTGAGTGTAAAGTTAGACTTGAGAGACCTTGTGTTTCTTTGATCCTATAAATGGACCAGCAACAACAGTGGTAGTAGAGATGACCGTTTACTAGCATTTATTTTAAATGTTCTGTGTTAGTTTTTTTTATAGTACCCTGTATCATTATAACAATATTGCCTGGTAGATATTATGCCCGTTTTAAAAACAGAAAAAGTAAAAGCCCACAGGCATGTCAGTTAATAGGACAGAGATTCAAGGTCAGATCCGTCTAGTTACAAAAACCCATGCCTACCTACACTATTTTCTTCCCAAACGAGCGACCAGATCATAGAAACACTTGATTTGTTCAACAGTTTTAGGAAGGATCCCTCACTTAAACCCAGATGATTTCTCTCCCACTTACACACTCCCCAAAGAATTTCCCAGGAGTTACTATGAATTTCACTTTGAGTTCACACATTTCATTCATAAAGAAAAAGAAAAAGAAAATACATATTGGGAAACCAAAAAAATTTGAGTGGGGCACATTACTGCATATTTGCTTTGTTGTAATTAAAAGTATACCTATACCTGTCATTTGTAATCAGAAATTGAATATTTAAAATCATATTTATAATAGCATTAAAAATAAAAAATATTCAGGGATAACTGAGTAGAAATTTGAATGACCTGTATAAATGCTATCAAAATTTACTGTGAAATATTTTAAAAGATGTATTCCTTTCACAATCAAATGTTTTTAAAATGTCAATTCTCCCCTAAATTGATCTCTCTATAGTCAATGTAATCACAATCAAAATCCTACCATACCTTTTTGTAGAAATGGACAAACTCTCCTATACAGTGACAATTATTAACAACCCATTCAACAATAATTTTGATGCATCTCAACACTGACAATCTGGAATTTCACCTTAAGACACTAGGGTAATCAACATAGTGCTATCAATATCATAACATATGTAACATACTAGCATAAAGCTAGTGGTGATCCATGGAGGTATTACTAACCAGTCACTATACTCTTCCTCTCTAAGCCTGGATAAAGGATTCCAGTTCTAACAGCTTGGAGCTGGTACAAAAGGTTAACCCTCATGCCACTCCAGATGTCTAGTGGGTGCTGCTGATTAAGGTAGGTAAATACTTTTTTATCTTTATTTTTTTGCCTGGCTTTCACTGTGCCATTTATTGCTTTACCAAAATCAAGAGAAATGGGCTTGGCATTATTGCCGACCTTCAGTGTTGCATTTAAATATGTTTCCATAATGTTCTCCTTTAAGAACCAATATGAGACTTATTCCAGAAGTTTCCTATTGACTAAGCCCATATCATAGTAACTATGGCTTTCTCTGAATCCTTTCAACACTAGATTCTGTACTAGACAATGCCATAGTTATTTGCAGCTAGAGTTATTTTTGAGCACCATTTTTCTCACCTATGAAATGGTGAAACTGATATCTATATTATACAGTTGTGAAAACTAGAGATGATGTATGGTTACCAATGGGATGTGAGCTCTACAAATACTGACATTTTGTCTAACTGGTGTATCACCATAACTCCAGCACCTAAAATAGTGCCAAGCACATACTAAGTGCTGAATAAATAGCTACTAAATAAATGAATGTGTAAACAGCCTTTCCTATATCACGGCATATAAAAAAGACTTCAATTCACATACATAGATAATATTCTATAAATATTGAGGTTCTTCTTTTTTTTTTTGACTGTATTTATTTATTTTTATTTTTTATTTTTTTACTTTACAATATTGTATTGGTTTTGCCATACATTGACATGAATCCACCATGGGTGTACATGTGTTCCCCTTCCAGAACCCCCCTCCCACCACCCTCCCCCTCCTATCCCTCTGGGTCATCCCGGTGCACCAGCTCCGAGCACCCTGTATCATGCATCAAACCTGGACTGGCGATTCGTTTCACATATGATAATTTACATGCTTCAACGCCATTCTCTCATATCATCCCGCCCTCGCCCTCTCCCACAGAGTCCAAAAGACTGTTCTATACATCTGTGTCTCTTCTGCTGTCTCACATACAGGGTTATCTTTACCATCTTTCAAATTCCATATATATGCATTAGTATACTGTATTGGTGTTTTTCTTTCTGGCTTACTTCACTCTGTATAATAAATATTGAGGTTCTTGAAGATAGTCACCCTGAGTGCTTTATTTGTCCCTTGGAATCATTTTTTACTCAGGGCTTCTAAAGTTAAAAACTAATGCAAATGTCATGAACAGAGCTGGACTAGAGTGAAACAACTAAACCACATCACTTGAGTGCAAATTTCACTGAAATTCCCTCAGAATTCAGTAACTGTGAGAAATAGTTATTTTCATGCAACATTTTTTAAAATCAAAATTAATGCAAACAAATCCCTGATGAACCAAGCATCAGTTTTAAATAAAGACAAAATCAGTTAATAGTGCCATGCTGAGCCATATTGAAGCCCGAGGCAAAAGGAAAAAAATAGTTACACTGATCCTACATTTATTTAAAAGTTTTTTTGACTTTTAAAAAATATTATTTCTCTTGATTATGAAGTTTTTTTTAGCACCTGCATTAATTTTGTGCTGAAGGTGAGTGCCTCATTGGCTTTACCTAACCCCAGCTCTGCTTGATAGTCAAAATTGACCTTGAAAAATCCCTTAGACTGTCTATGAAATAAAATATTCTACTCTCAACACATTCAACCCAGTCCATTTGTCGCCAGTGTTGGAACAGCTTACTGTTTCTCCAGATAAGCCCTGCATGAAGATGTTGGCTTATATTTAAAGAGCCTCACCATACACAAAATGTGTCTTTAGCGCTGTCACACTCAGCTCAAGAGGTGCTGATGCTGTGTGAGGTTCCTGGGAACTGAGACCAACAGAATCCCGTCTTCCATGTCACCCCGACTCCAGGCACAGCCTCCAAGGCAGCTGGACCCGATTACGCTCTTCCGTCCATACGTGTCTTCATTTGTGTTTTCTCTTTCCTCTGTGCCTTTCTCTCCATTTCTGTCTTTTTCTCTTTCTCTCTCTCAAATGCACATAAACACACACACTTGTGCAATGTGAATGCATACATGATGTGGCTCTACTGGAAACATAATACTGCCTGTGCCTTGGCCTTACCCGGCTTGCCTGCTCATTGACCAATTCTATCCTCAGGGGCCTCAGCTCCTACAAATCACAAGTGATTTCCTCCAGTCACCAAGACAAAGGCGACTGGCAGCCAGGCTCTGTATTCCTTTTGCTTTCCTTAAGTACCCGTAACCATATTGCTTCCCACAAATTCACAGTTTTATCCTGAGATGAAATCGCACCATTTCTGCCAGGAATCACACACGGAAACATGGTTCTGTTTTGTTTCTGGACATACTGTATTTGATAAAATTAGAAGAAAGTCACCATATCAACATTTTCACACAAGAAGAGAGAAAAAAAGGAGGAAAGCAAAACTCAACCAGCTACAAAATCCAGTACAGAGAGGATAAGAGCAAATGTGTCTTACAGGTTTCAAATCCTCAGGTACAAAATAACCCCTCCTATTCCTCTCTGTTTCTCCTCGTGGCATCTAGCCAGTCACTAACTAATCTAAGAGCTTGATGCCAATTCTATTCAATGTATTTGAGCCTAAATGGAGAGACAGTCATGGGGGAAAATGAAATCTCCCTGATCTAAGTCTCTCAGTGAGAATGGGTATTCTCTGTGAGCTCTCCAAAATCAGCTCCATTTTTTGGGTCACTGAAACAAAGCATGGATTTGGCACAGGACATCTCTTAACAGAAGGGAGGTGGGATAATTACGTTCATGTAAATATCCACGAGGTGAATGTTTTTCACATTCAAATCAGGCATTGTCCAGCACCACCACTGTGCAAATTCTGGACTCACAGAGGATCAGATTCAACTAGTCTCAGATATTATTCAAATGAGGTAGCAGAAGTTTGCTTAGCAAGGCTGGGTAACTCATTTTAGATCATATGGACAGCAGGTATGTGTGTGCATCCTCAGTCATGTCTGACTCTTTGCGACCCCATGGATTGTAGCCCGCCAGGCTCCTCTGTCCATAGATTTCCCAGGCAAGAATACTGGAGTGGGTAGTCATTCCAGGGGATCTTCCCAATCCAGGAATCGAACCTGCATCTCCTGAATCTCCTGCATTGGCAGATTCTTTACCACTGCATCCCCTGGGAAGCCGACAACAGGTTTGACTTATCCCCAAAGCTTTTGTCAAGGAAGTATGATCTTTGTAGCTGCCCTGTGGTAGGATCATTTAAGCCCAAGGCTGTTACATGTCCAGGCTTTATGTAGCCCCTCACCATGTTAAGGAGAGAGAGACCCCTCAACCCACTACTACAAGATATGCCATGTTATACAAGTGGCTTCAGAAATTCAGCCAAGAGTCACACAGTCACAACGGCTCACTCCTTTGAGACCATCACAGGGAGAAAAGTAGACAGAGAGTGATTCATAAAAAACTCGCTCAGTCCATGTGCATAAAAAAGCCAATGAAACTAGACAAGCTCACTCGCATTCTTTCTTCATTAATTAGTGTATCTTTCTTCTAATTATAAAACTACAATGATCTCACAAGGCTATTAGCTCCCTGAAGTTGCAAAGCCTCTTCCTGTCTTATTCGCTGATCTGCCTTCATCTGGGTCTGAATCTAATATTGAATAAACATTTCCTGAATATTTTTTAAAAAAAGAAAAATATATCTACTTATTGAAATTCCCCCCAAAAATACTTTAAATGAAATAAAACTCTGCCATCATTTCACAGCAGAGAGATAGTGGCTGTTCTATTTCAGAATATTCTGTTCAGAATGTATTCTGTACATGTACATACAAGCTTTCAATCTAATTTGAGATTAGACCATATATAGAATTTTGCATTCTACTTTTCTTTGCCAACTAACATCATATCTTGCTTTTATTTTTAGCCTTCCCTTCGGTTCTCTCTTCTTCAACTCAAGTACATTGGCAGCTAAAGGCACCAGAAATGAGTCAGTTGATACAAAGTGACCTAAAGTCAAACACTGGAAGTTCTTCCTGGAGTTAAATATCTTTGGTGGAATAAAAAGAGTCCTCTGAACTAGTTCTTCCTCACTCCTCACAGAGGTCATTTTTTCAATTAACAAGTTAAGCAAACACCAGGACCATTATCATCATATTGAACTTTGTGGTATTCTCTGCACAGAAAGGATGTAAGTCTATCTACCAAAGAACAGATAAAGAAATGAACTGAAGGACTTCCCTGGTGGTCCAGGGGACAAGATGCCCCACTTCCACTGCAGGGGGCGTGGGTTTGATCTCTGGTTGGGAAACTAAGTTCCTGCATGTAGTGCGGCATGGCCAAAATTAGAAAAAAATAAGAAAGAGAAAGAATTGAAGGACCATAAAAAAAGCTGTGCATACAAAAATCCTGGGTATCAGATTACTCAAGAACTTCTGAATGCTAAAGACTCACAAGTGGGTTCCTGTAAGAATTGCACATTTTTCCCCCAACTGTTTCACGATATTAAAAAATTGGTTTCTAAAAATTATTTGTGCATTTCAATTCATCTGACTTTCCGACTGGTATCTCTACTTGGATAGCTGATGAAATAAAAAATGTCCAAAGTTGTACAATATTCTTCCCCTTCAAACCTACAACTTGTCCTATCTCAATAAATGACATCAGTTTTCCTTTTGGCTCAGGGTAAAAATCATGTCACGATTTTCTGCTCTTTTTCTTTTACATCTACCAAACCTCTACCTTCAGAAAAGACCAGTCCCCACTTGCTTCGGGCAACCCTCCATCACTACTCACCTTAATAACTGCATAAGCGTCCCAACTGGTCTTCCTGCATCTCAGGTGCTTTCCCATAGTCTACAATCCACAGAGCATCCAGAATTGTCCTCTCAAGTATTAAGTTATTAGCAAAGGGGTGGCACGAGGGAGGTTTCTGAAGTGATGGGAAGACTGAGTCTGTGCTTTGATTGTGGTCGTGGTCATATGACTGTGTGCATTTATCAAAGCTCAGAGAACTGTACACCAAAAAAGGCATGTTAAAAAAAAAAATAATGAAAAATGTTAGGTTGCAGAAATGCCATATAACTTACTTACATCTTATGCCATTGTCAGCCTGCCCACACTCAGATGGAATGTTCCTTGAGGCATTGCATTTACTAGTCCCCAGTGCTATGATACATTTAACATGTAAAATATCAGATATTCTGTTAAATAAATGGGTTAGGCTATATAATCCCCAAGGCAACCCTCCTCCCCAGCTCACAAATTTATTCAAATTGAGGTTTTAAACTATACCATAGGCTCCACCAGAATGTAAGCTCCCTATAGGTAGGAACTTAAATCTGCTTTCTCACTGCTGCATCCTCAAACCCAGATAACATGTGGCATGCTGTAAGCTCCCTGTGGACATGAAATACAGCTCTTGTTGGTTCTGAGTGTCTGATCCTACCCAGACACAGAAGTAACACCAGACAGAGGCTCAGCTCTGGGTAATGACTAGATTGAAGAAAAAAAAAAAAAAAAACATGTAGCAGCACTACACACAGGGGCCTCTCTCATTATTCTTGGGAATATTAGCAAAAGGGATGATTTTAAACATGGCACAGAAGCATTTCACGTCAGGTGACAGCCCTCTGGAATTCCTATTACATCACAGCAGAGAGAGCCTCACCAGTGTTGACATGCGTGAGGATGCTGAGCACAAAAAACAAGGTGAAGTAAGACTCCTGTGGAAAGCAAGCTTCACTAGGGAAAGTGCTGGGGTTTCCCTTCACATTCTCACCTTGTGACCTCACTTCTCTCATCTTGAACGTCACCACTCAGGTGATATTCCCTGCCATGAGCCCAACTATCCAGGGAAGAAACCTCGGTCATCACCTGTCTTTCCCTGGGGTCTCTGATCTATCACAATTCTCACAGGCTTTGCTTCATGAATGTGAATGTTCCAGAGATGGACAGACCTATACAGCAAATGAACACTGTTATGAGACAGGAGTACAATGTCTACAGGCTTTGGGATGAAAGGTACCATTTTCATACTCAGTCTTTCAGCACTGTCTAATAAAGACATAATGTGAACCACATATGCAATGTTAAATTACATGCAAAACACTAAAAATAAGTTTAGGATTAACATATACACTATATATATAATATACACATAAAACAGACAATAAGGATCCGTTGTATAGCACAAGAAACTACATTCTTATAATAACCAATAATGGAAAAGAATCTGAAATATATACGTATATATAAAATGTATGTATGTGTGTATGTATGTGCATATAAAGCTGAATCACTTTGTTGTATACCTGAACTAACACAGCATTATAAATTAATTATACCGCAATTTAAAATTATATTTAAAAAAGTAAAAATAAACAAGTGAAATTAATTTAATACTATTTAAATTTTTATTCTAACCTGATATATCCAAAATACTGTAATCACAATATGAAGTCAACAAAGAGTTGTTAATGAGATATTTTACCTTCTTTTTTCATACTAATTCTTCAAAATCTAGTATATATTTTGCATGGACAGCTTACTTCAGTGCAACCTGGTCACATTAGAAATGCTGCAACAGTCACAAATGGCTAGTGGCTACCAGAGTGGGCAGCCAAGTCTGTATGTTAAGTTCTTTCTCTTTCAGGATGTTAGTGCTACTCTCAGACTAGCACCAGTTCAAGATTTTACAACTGATTTTAAAATGTCTCCTAACCTATAATGGCATCACTTTCATTATTCTCAGGTTCAAAAACATGCTCCTTGCAAGGCAGTTAAATGAAGCAATATCACAGCATGAAAGGACAGGTGAGTGAGAGAGAGATAACCTGTCTCTCATTTGAAAATAGTATGTGTGTTTCTCTGACCTGTAACTAGAACCCATTTCAGTTAATTTCATCAACTTCCCTAAGTTTCTTATAGTGGAGTTTCTTATGGATAGCAAGGGCAAGTCTGTGCTGACTGCAAGGTTTCTTGAAACTGCATGCCAACATCACCAACAACAATCAAGGAACAAATGGACAGCAACAGAAAAGAAGCTAGAACAGGGCAAAGTTCAAGTGCATTTACCTTCTCATTGTAACTGCATGCCTGTAAGCTCTTAATGCTCCAATAGATAAAACCAAGATGAGACTTAAGAAGAACAGGACAGGACTCTATGAGAACTCAAAGCAATGCTCTAACCAACTCTTTAATGAAGAAGAACTGAAAACACATTCAGGTTAGGAGGGAATTAACCAGGTGAGAGGTTTCTTTGAAAATCTATACCAAGAAGAGCTCTGTCATTTTAGGAGGGAATTTACCAGGTGAGAGGTTTCTTTGAAAATCTATACCAAGAAGAGCTCTGTCATTTTCTCCTCAAAGATGAGATTAGTGCTTCTACTAGCCTCTCAAAGGTGAAATGGATTACCAGAATATGAGAGGCAGTTCAATTTGGAGAACTTTCCACAGCGACAGTGGTGTGAAGTTTGTAGCACGATAGACCTAAAATAATTAACACATCACTGAGCATCCAGACACAGACATTCCCCACCCTTATTTCCATCTACCACGACCTAAAAAAAAGTTACTTCTGCAAAAGAGAACATACTGGTTTAATGTTAACTGCCTCCTTTGAGGGTGGAAGGCTGGTTTCCAGCATTGTTCTGCCTACAGAATGAGACATTCAGGCCCACTTCTAACAGCTGACTCACCAGCGACCAGCTGAAACAACGGTTTTCCAGACCAGTTCTGGAGTTGGTGAGGCTCTGAAATCACCCTGCCAAAATCAGCGATTTCTTTAAAATGGGGTCGGGACACAGGAACTCAGATGCTCTATCTACCCTCTTTCTTGAAAAAAGGCAAATACCAGCCTACACACACCCACTAGCCAGAAAACAGCCAAAACGAAACTGGCAGCAACCTCCAGCAGAGCTGAGTGATAAGCAGTATTCAGCAGAGCTAGGAAGCCATTGATCTATCTGCAATTATTTGCTAGCATCCCATTCAAGTGGGCGGAGAAGGCAATGGCACCCCACTCCAGTACTCTTGCCTGGAAAACCCCATGGACGCAGGAGCCTGGTAGGCTGCAGTCCATGGGGTCGTGAAGAGTCGGACACGACTGAGCAACTTCACTTTCACTTTTCACTTTCATGTATTGGGGAAGGAAATGGCAACCCACTCCAGTGTTCTTGCCTGGAGAATCCCAAGGACGGGGGGAGCCTGGTGGGCTGCTGTCTATGGGGTCGTACAGAGTCGGACACGACTGAAGCGACTTAGCAGCAGCAGCAGCAGCATTCAAGTGGAAGAGACACCTAAGAATGAGTCATGGGTCATGATTCTCTGGCCCTTGAGAAAGCATATAAAAGCAGAGAGAAGAAAAAGAAAATCATGTAGCATCCCAAATGCTTCCACCCTCAGCCTCCCTAAAAATAAATCTGAAGTGTATGGGTAAAAAGATATCAATAACTATAGCACTAAAATAAATGGAAAATGTAACAGGGCTACAACTCAACAAATACTCCTAGATTCAGGACACTGTCCCACAAAACTGTATGCGTGATATTCTTGGTGAGTTAACCATAAATAGTAGGCATGCTTTCCTTGACTCATTTCTTCATTCAATCACTTCATGTCTTTCATGCACTGGGCACCATGCTAGACACTGACGCTGCAATGGTTGACAAAGACCTGCCTACCTAAGTTCACCTGAGTCAGTGTCGCTGATACTTATAAGAACTGTTATTTGGTGAATGCCTACTATGTGTTATATTCTATGCAAGGCACTCAATCCTAACAACCATCAGTAAGCAGGCATTGAGACTATTTTACAGATGATGTAACTGAATGCTGCAGAGGTCAAATGACTTGCCAAGGTCAATCAGATAGTCAATGACAGAGCCAAGATGTCCAGATTTGTCTGATTCCTGTCATAAGCTTAATGTTTGAAAATAAAGTGTTTATACTGTACAGCACAGGAAACTATATTCAATATCTTGTAATAACCTATATTGGAAAAGAACCTAAATGTACTCTAAAGAATACATGTGTACAGATATATCCTTTTATATATATAGATCCTTTTCCATATATATGCACATATATACTTTAACCGCTTTGCTGTACACTTGAAACTAATACAATATTGTAAGTCATCTCTAAGTTTTAAAAAATAAAATGTTTATAAATAATGTTTGAAAGTGTTATTTTGTATTTAAAAAAAATCAGGCAAGCCAAACATGAGCAGGATTGAGTGACAGTTTGCACATTCTCTTAAAATGTGTAATTGAAAAAATCTCCACTCTAAAAAATGGATAAAAGACACTTCACTAAAGACACTGATGGCAAATACACACATGAAAACATGTTAAACACCTTAATCATTTGGAAAATGCAAGTTAAAAATCACAAGGAAATACCCCCATATTACGTATTAAAAAGTCAGGAGGTGAGGGAAACTTTTTTTTTTTTTAAATTGACAATATCAATTGCCTGTGAAGATGCAGAGCAACTAGAACTCTTAAACACTGCTAAGGAAAAATGCAAAATGTTTCAGCTTTTTGCAAAAGACTTTGGCAGTTTCTTATAAAGTTGTACCTATTCACCATAACCAGTGATCTCACTCCTAGGTATCTACCTAAGCAAACTGAAAACCTGTGTTTACACAAAACCTCTCTAGGATATCTTTGATTCTTTCCCTAGGGCTCTGAGTCTATTCTCTTGCTTCCTTTGGAAGTTTGTTTATTGACTCTATTCGTAATCCCCTAAAACCAGCAACAACTCAACTGTCCTTTAACCAGTGAAAGAATAAACACACTCTGGTATGTCCATAAAGCGGAATATGATGTAGCGAGAAAAATAAGCAAATGTGATAGAAGCAACAAAATGAATGAACCTGAAATCCTCTTAGTAAGTGAAAGAAGCTAAATCCAAAAGCCTCATACTATATGATTCCATTCATACAACACTCGGAAAAAGGCAAAATTATTAAGAACAGAAAACAGCTGTGATTGCCAAGGCATAGGGGAAGAGGCTAAGAACAAAAGAGTAACAGGAAAGAATTTTGCAGAGGGAGGGGGTGAGACTGTTCCGTATCTTGAATGAAATGGTGGTCACAGATTGTATACATTTACCAAAACTCAGAGAATAGTTTAGCAAGAAGAGCAAACTTTATTGCAAGTAAACTCTGAAAGGTGAATAAAGCTCACTTCAAAAAATTGTGATTTCTTAACATGAGAAATTAAACACCTCTCACAGATGCATTACAATGCTGAAAACGCATCTTGATTATAGCCATCTCAAACTACAAGTAATTTTCTTAAAGACAAAATGTTGGACCACACATACCTTCCTACTGGCAAGTAACAGACTTTTTTTCTTTAACACCTTCCCTCTGGTTGGCAAGTAGAAAAGTTTCCTCTAGTACCTTCACTCTGAATGCTGGAAAATATAAAACTGTGGTGCAGGGGAGCTCCTGGGATGGGGGAGACAGGTTTCTCCTCAGTCTGTAATGTCATAAAATCTGCTGTAGCTAATGTATGTCTTTACAGGAGAGAAACTGTCACAGAGCTGTAATTTTCCAAAGGCTTGCTGGTTTCCCTTTAGGGAAGATGCATCATAAGAATAACCTGGTCAACTGCCCCAGGAGTTTCCATCCTCATCTACAGCTGGCTAAGTACTTGGCTATCAAAGTCACAGTTAGTTCCTTTTGACATCTTGTGCCATTCTCCAATAAGTTATCTTTGGGCCCCAAGTCTCTCCTTACCCTGATGCTTTTCTTACTGTCACTAGAATATTAGCCACACTCTCCATCCCACGTTTTTCCATGACTTATCGTAACACAAAGAGACCTAACAGAGGCCCTCAATCAGTAAGTATAAGTGAAGTCTCTGGCAAGCCAGAGCAGCTCCACTTGGCAGTTTTGGGAGAGTAACATTCGAGTCTCAATTCCCCAGCACACATATGGTTCCCTCCCTGGGGCTCGAGAGCTTATTCTCTCGCTTTCCTTAGAGGCTCCTTTCATGAACAGCCCCAGAGCTCTGGCTCATCTGCCTACCAAAGACTTGATAAAAACCTATATTACAAGCAATTCAAAGCATGAAATGAAAATTGATGCTTTCAACTCCTATAATGATGAAAACGGGAAGCTGCCAGAGACTTCGTGTTCCTTCATTTTCCATGTCAGTTTCCAAGAATACAGATATCAGTATGTTACATGAGAATAAAATGGGAACCAGGACGAAGCATTCCTCCCTAAATTTGACCGCATTATGGCAGAGCTTTTGCAGGAAAACACAAGTTCGGAAGCAAAAAAAAAAAAAAAAAAAAAAACCAACACTTCAGAATGGACACTCATCAGAGTAAATATAACAAGCAGCTCCCTGTATACAAAAGTGCACTAAAACAATGAATTGCTATTGTTCTTGAGTGGAAATAAAATCACACTGTTCAATCTGAACAAGATGAAAGCCTCATCACTCTGCTGCTGAAATGGGCAGTTCATGTTCTATATCTGCACAGTTTAAACATATGTAAAGTAAGATGACTGAGCAAGAATACAATCTGTGTTCTCTTGCAATATTATGTTTATACTTTTAAGAATTAGAAAAGCATAGAGGGTAACATCTTTTCTATCTTCTATTAAAATGTAAGTTTCATGAGGGCAATCACTGTATCCTTGATACCTAGCAAACCACTTCAGTATGCTTGCCTTGAGAACCCCATGAGGAGTATGGAAAGGCAAAAAGACAGGACGCTAAAAGATGAACTCCCCAGGTCAGTAGGTAGGTAGCCCAATATGCTACTGGAGATCAGTGGAGAAATAACTCCAGAAAGAAAGAAGAGATAGAGCCAAAGCAAAAACAACACCCAGCTGTGGATGTGACTGATGATGGAAGTAAAGTCCGATGCTGTACAAAGCAATATTGCATAGGAACCAGGAATGGAATCCTGAATCAAGACAAATTGGAAGTGGTCAAACAGGAGATACCAAGAGTGAACATCAACATTTCAGGAATCAGCAAACTAAGATGGACTGGAATGGGTGAATTTAACTCAGAAGACCATTATATCTACTACTGTGGGCAAGAATACCTTAGAAGAAATGGAGTAGCCATCATGGTCAACAAAAGAGTCTGAAAGGCAGTACTTGGATGCAATCTTAAAAACGACAGAAGGATCTCTGCTTGTTTCCAAGGCAAACCATTCAATATCACAGCAATCCAGGTCTATACCCTGACCAGTAATGCTGAAGAAGCTGAAGTTGAACAGTTCTATGAAGACCCATAAGACCTTCTAGAACTAACACCCAAAAGAGATGTCCTTTTCATTATAGGGGACTGGAATGCAAAAGTAAGAAGTCAAGAAATACCTGGAGTAACAGGCAAATTTGGCCATGGAGGACAGAATGAAGCAGGGCAAAGGCTAATAGAGTTTTGCCAAGAGAACGCACTGGTCATAGCAAACACCCTCTTCCAACAACACAAGAGAAGACTCTACACATGGACATCATGAGATGGTCAATACCGAAATCAGATTGATTATATTCTTTTCAGCCAAAGATAGAGAAGCTCCATACAGTTAGCAAAAACAAGACCGGGAGCTGACTGTGGCTCAGATCAGGAACTCCTAATTGCCAAATTCAGACTTAATTGAAGAAAGTAGGGAAAACCACTAGACCATTCAGGTATGACCTAAATCAAATCCCTTATGATTATACAGTGGAAGTGAGAAATAGATCCAAGAGATTAGATCTGATAGAAAGAATACCTAAAGAAATATGGTTGGAGGTTCATGACATTGTACAGGAAGCAGTGATCAAGACCATCCTCATGAAAAAGAAATGCAAAAAAGCAAAATGGTTGTCTGAGGAGGCCTTACAAATAGCTATGCTGCTATGTCGCTTCAGTCGTGGCCAACTCTGTGCGACCCCATAGACGGAAGCCCACCAGGCTCCCCCGTCCTTGGGATTCTCCAGGCAAGAACACTGGAGTGGGTTGCCATTTCCTTCTCCAATGCATGAAAGTGAAAAGTGAAAGTAAAATTGCTCAGTCGTGTCCGACTCTCAGCGACCCCACAGACTGCAGCCTACCAGGCTCCTCTGTCCATGGGATTTTCCAGGCAAGAATACTGGAGTGGGGTGCCATTGCCTTCTTGAAAAGAAGCAAAAGCGGTGCATCAGTGCAAAAGAAGTAGAGGAAAACAATAAAAATGGGAAAGACAAGAGATCTCTTCAAGAAAATTAGAGATCCCAAAGGAACATTTGATGCAAAGAATGGACCTAACAGAAGCAGAAGATATTAAGAAGAGGTGGCAAGACATACACAGAAGAACTGTACAAAAAAAAAAGCAGACATCCTGAAATGCGAATTAGTGGAGGTGATGGGATTTCAGCTGAGCTATTTCAAATCCTAAAAGATAATGCTGTGAAAGTGCTGCACTCAACATGCCAACATATTTGGAAAACTCAGCAGTGCCCACAAGACTGGAAAAGGTCAGTTTTCATTCCAATCCCAAAGAAAGGCAATGCCAAAGAATGCTCATACTACAGCACAATTGCACACTCATCTCACATGCTAGCAAAATAATGCTCAAAATTCTCCAAGTCAGGCTTCAGCAATTCATGAATGGTGAAATTCCAGATGTTCATGTTGATTTTAGAAAAGGCAGAGGAACCAGAGATCAAATTGTCAACATCCGATGGATCACCGAGAAAGCAAGAGAGTTCCAGAAAGGCATCTACTTCTGCTTTATTGACTATGCCAAAGCCTTTGACTGTGTGGGTCACAACAGACTGTGGAAAATTCTTAAAGAGATGGGAATACCAGACCACCTTCCCTGCCTTCTGAGAAATCTGTATGCATGTCAGGAAACAACAGTTAGAACTGGACATGCAGCAACAGACTGGTTCCAAATCGGGAAAGAAGTACATCAAGGCTGTATATTGTCACTCTGCTTATTTAACTTATACACAGAGTACATTATGAGAAATGGTGTACTGGATGAAGCATAAGCTGGAATCAAGATTGCTAGGAGAAATATCAATAACCTTAAATATGCAGATGCAACCACACTTATGGCAGAAAGCAAAGAAGAACTATAGAGCCTCTTGATGAAAGTGAAAGAGGAGAGTGAAAAAGGTGGCTTAAAACTCAACATTCAGAAAGCTAAGATCATGGCATCTGGTCCCACCACTTCATGGCAAATAGATGGGGAAACAGTGGAAACAGTGAGAGACTTTATTTTGGGGGGCTCCAAAATCACTGTAGATGGTGACTGCAGCCATAAAATTAAAAGACACTTTCCCCTGGAAGAAAAGTTATGACCAACCTAGACAGCATATTAAAAAACAGAGACATTACTTTGCCAACAAAGGTCCCTCAAGTCAAAGCTATGGTTTTTCCAGTGTTCATGCATGGATGTGAGAGTTGGACCATATAGAAAGCTGAGCGTCGAAGAACTGATGCTTTTGAACTGTGGTGTTGGAGAAGACTCTTGAAGTGTCCATTGGACTGCAAGGAGATCCAACCAGTCCATCCTAAAGGAAATCAGTCCTGAATATTCATTGGAAAGACTGATGCTGAAGCTGAAACTCCAATACTTTGGCCACCTGATGCGAAGAACTGACTCATTTGAAAAGATCCTGATGCTGGGAAAGATTGAAGGCAGGAGAAGGGGATGACAAAGGATGAGATGGTTGGATGGCAGCACCGACTCAATGGACATGAGTTTGAGTAAACTACCGGAGTTGGTTATGGACAGGGAGGCCCGGCGTGCTGTAGTCCATGGGGGTCACAGAGTTGGACCCGAGTGAGTGACTGAACTGAACTGATACCTAGCAGAGTGCCTGGCATATATGTACAATGTGGTTAATAAATTTTTGTTGAATGACTGAGTGAATGATATTAAAGGTAAGATAAGTTTGCTTTTGTCCCATCATTTGACTATCGGGTTCTGTAAATTAGAAATAAACATTTATACACCTAATTTGAGACTTCATGGTAGACCTAGCAGACACACAAACATGCATGAGACACAGAGTGTCTCCCTGAACTTATGATCTAGATAGGGAAACAAGAAATGATTATTTGAGATAAGAACCACATGGGCAGTAGGGTGTTTCCACTGAATCCACATAAAGGTTCAGAGAAGGGAGAGTCAGCACAGACAGTGTATAGTCTGCAAAGAAGACCTCCTGAAGGGCACAGACATGACCACAAGCCTTGACTGGTCAAGAAAGATCAAAAATGGCAGAGAAACGACTCATTTCCAGAATAGGATATTCAATGGGGCAGTGGGATTAGATAGTTCTGGACTTTTACATGATAACAAGATACTTTGAAAACATGTTCAAACTCGTCATTTTGAACACCGCTTCTACCACACTAGGCTCATTTTCCCTCATTCAGCTGGACATTTCCACTCAGATGTCCCTTTTGACCTTCTGGTCAGCCTGGTCACTCTTCCCAGGACCCTGTACACCATCTTGGCCTCCTCCCTCTTTCTACACCTCCCATCCCATGACTCACTAAGTTCTCTCTCCTTAATACCTCCTGAGTCTCCCCTGCCCCGGCCTCCTTTGCCTTAAGTTTTCACTTTAGCCACAGCTTCTCTGTTTCCACTCTACTCCCCACCACCCACATTAATTTCATCCCATAAATTAATGGTTGCTAAACTTTTCTGTAAAGGGCCAGATAGTGAATAGCTCAGGCTTTGGAGGCCATATAGTCTCTGATTTAACTACTCAACAATGCCACTGTAGCACAAAAGCAGCCATAAACAATACATAAACACAGGACTGTGTTCCAGTAAAACATCTTTAACAAAAACAGGCAGTGGCCTGAGGATCATAGTTTGATGAATCCTGTCTTAGATGTCTGCCAGAGTGGCTTTCAAAAAATACAAATAAGACCATGTTATTTCCCACCCTAAACTCTTCCAATGCCCCCACTGCCCTCAGGAGAAGTTCCAGGCTCCTTTGCAGGACATACAAGGGCCTCTGTGTCTCCCCCCTCGCCAGTCCCTCACAGCTCTTACGACTGCACCTTCAGCAATCAGTGACCTGATGCTTCCCAGAAATACCAGCCTCTCACGTCATGATTTGAACATGCTTGGGTCCTCTTTCTGCAATGTCTCCTCTAATACATCTGGCTACATACATCCTCTAATACATCACGTCTGTCCTTCAAACCCATAACCAATGTTTCTTTCATGAAAATTCCCCGACCTGAATTCTGGACAAAATTCAGGCCAGTGTCTTTATTCCCCAAGAACTTTTACATAACTCTTTTATAGCCCATGGGACACTGGAACGTCTGGTTGTATATATGTCTTCCCCCACCAACTCCAATGGACCCTCTATGAGGATAAAGGCTGTGTTTCATATATCTTTGCATCCTCTAGATCTAACATAGTATCTAGAACTTAGCTGTGTCATAGCAACTATTTGTTTAGTTAGAAAAAGGAAGTCACAAAACTTCTAACTTGGTGCTCATTTGACTTGGCGTAACTTTAAATAAAGAGATTGCAATTCACTCAATGTTCTAAGTATCTTGGTGATGTCAATGATTTGAATTAAACACTCACTATTAAAAGTTGTCCAAATGTCAGAATGAACTGTTCTTTTTCAGAAGGATATAATTCAACATTTCCCCTTTTAAAAGAGACATACTTTAAAACTGCTACTTAGCTGTCTCCCCATTAGTCTTTAATTAGCTGCTTGAACAATGCTGAATATGTTGCATCCTCTTGCAGGGAGCTAAGTCCTCAAGCAATTAGTCCTCAAGCTACCAAGTATGACCTGCATCACCACTGTGCAAACCTTCACAAAACAGGGAACAGTCCTATGTGTTCCAGAGCTGGACAGAGCTTCTGAGACCAGAGGACATGTGAGCTCAAAGTAAAAGCCCGTAAAAAGGCTTTGACCTATTGAAGTTGCAAAACTTTAAAAAAACTATATTAAGTTTCGGCAAAGATGAAGCGAAATAAATACTCTTGTACACACTGATGGGAATCTAAATCATACAATCCTTTTGGTAGAGTAATTTGGAAGTACTTTTGAATCCTAAAATGCACACACTCTTAAACTCAATGAGGCCAGCTTCAGTTTAGCTTTCATTAGGATTCACAGTTGGGCACCCAGGTGTATGTGCAAGATGCTCTTTTTCAGCACTGTTTCTACCTTTCCACAACTGCGGGATGATGGTACAGCCGTGTTCTCCATGAATTCACCCATTGAGTTCCTGACAGCCCACTTCCACGTCTAATAAATGTCTCAAACTCAGTAAGTCCAAAATGAAACTCCAGATCTTACAACAAGAGATGACCCAGCCATGTGACCTCCCTGGTGGGGCCCAGACCGTTAAGAATCCGCTTGCAGTGCAGGTGACCCAGGTTCAATCTCTGGGTTGGGAAGATCTAACTGGAAATGGGAATGGCAATCCACTCCAGTATTCTTGCCTGGAAAATACCATGGACAGAGGAGCATGACAGACTACAGTCCATAGGGTCGCAAAGGGTCAGACACGACTTAGAGACTAACACTTTCACTTTTCACTTTCTGACACAACCCCAGCTCTCCCTATCCAGTAAAGAGCAACTCCATCTTTTAAGGTGCTCCATTTAAAACAAACCAACAAACAAAATCTTGTAGTCATTCTCACATCCCTCATCTAAGCCATCAGACAATTGCCTTAGGGATGCTTTCAAAATACACCCAACCACTTCTTATAGCACCTTTACTCCTACTGCTACTCTAGTCTAACCACTACCATCTTGCACTAGGATTTCGATAACAGCTTCCTAGCTGTGCTCCCTGCTCCCACCCCTCCATAAATTCTTAATGCATTAACCAAAGTGAGACTTCTCCTATGTTAATTGAGACACGTCATTATCCCAATCAAGACCCTGCAATGACTACCACTGCACTTGGAGTCAAGTAATTAAAAGGATCTAAAATGCTTGGCATGATCTGTCTGCTGTCCCTTACAATTTGACCTCTCCTTCCACACTTCTAGCCTCTGCTCTCTCTATTCCAGCCACTCTTGCCAAAACGCAGGTACCGCTTCTGTCTCAGGGCCTTTGCACAGGCTTTGTATCTCCACCAAAGGACATCTGTACTTCAGCCAGATATACACATGGCCCCTTGCTTCACTCTTTCAAATTTCCACTTAAATGCTACTTTCCCAGAGAGGTCTACCCTGATAACCCTGTTTAAAATCACAACATGTCTCATTTCTACAGTCTTGACAATGTTACTCTGCATTGCTTCCCCTCCCCCATACCACCTTCTATAATATACAAAATAACTTACTTATTTGAGTACATCAACTGTTTATTGTCTATTTCCCTGATTAGAACATAAACCCCAAGAGGAATCTTTCTCTCTTTTGGTCAATAATATCCCAAGCACCTAAAACAGTTTCTAGCACATGAAGTTTCTTTAATAAATATTTGCTGAATGAATATCTTAATGATTTTGTGAGAACAAAATGAACCAGCCCTAGCAAATAGTCATATAATAAATATGGGTTCCAGTTATTAGAAAGAACGAAGTAAGCATACAGGTACTGACGTGGAAGGTTGGCCAATCATAATGACACTAATAAAAGTAAAGTTACTAGCATGCAAAGACAGTTATCACAGCACTATTAGCAATACTGAAAAAAAAACACAAACAGAAACAATCTAAAATCTCTTTACCCGGGTAATATTTAAATAGATTATGCCAATCCTCAAGCCCATGCGATGCCACGTAGTCGTTACCAAGAATTACATATAAATACTTAATTTATCATATTAAGATGTCAATTTCAGGTAGGGGAAAAAAAATTGTTATTGACTGAACAGGATTTAGAGTGTAATACCATTTACTTTGAAATTAAAAAAAAAAAAAAGAAAGAAGTTGTGTGTGTAAATATTAAAGCAAAAAAGGAGGGAAACCAAATTTCTATACACATAATTTTTTATATTTGAAAGATATATTTTAAAATAAGTTATTTTTGAGGAGTGAGGCTGAGGAGAGAAAGAAGGCTCTTGTGTAATATTATACTGCATTGTTTCATTGTGCAAGCAATCAAGCAAACCTCAGTTTTACCAACCACAGACATTTTTAGGAACAAGCTTCTCACAGCTGAAAGATTTCATTTTAACTAATCATTTCAACCTTATTCCCTATTCCCTGATCTTATTAGGACTAAATTAATACAAATTCTAATACAAGCTCGAGGAGGGCAGGGAGACTGTCTGATTTGGTCACTGTGCTAATACCCAGAAAGTGTGTGGCACAGAGTAGGCTCTTAAATATTAATAAAGTAAGTTGGTTCTAATATGAGACCACCTCCAGGTAGAACTATGAGCAATGAATGAAAGAGTTCAAAAAGAAATGTCAAAGGCCTCCATAAACTAGAGTATTAAGCCTCCAAATAAGGAGTTAAAATGTTTTAGACATTTTTGCTCCCTTTCAGGTCTCTCCCACAACCATTGTGTATTTTTAAAGCGACTCTCTTTGGCACTGCTCCATAATTAACTTGAAAATTATGGCATTTATTGTCTCATAGGCAAGTTACTTCATATGGTAATTGTCAAATGTGTAGATTCCCACTGATATAATATTCATAGCGGCAAAGAAGAATACCCAGTGCAATAATTCAGACCCAAGGTCAACTATAGTGGGACAGGTCATGGAAAAAGGAGATTCTCTAATCAAGAAAATAGCTCAGCATTTAAGATCAATTAACCAATTAGTAGAAACCTAAATGATTTTTAAATTTCCAATAGAACAACAGCAAAAACTGGTTTGTAGGAAAGAATGTATGTTATTATAATTAATAAAAAGTGGTGTTTCCTTTTTCTATTTTTAAGACAACATTTGATGGAATCATGCTTTTTGCTGTTTTGCTAAGAGTAATTCCACTTCAGGAAATACCTCAAACTTTTTCACAGTGACTGGTCTAAGTTCTCCATGCAACCACTCATTCAACTGCTTGTTGAACACATGTGATAGGTTAAGTGTTGGACTTGGAACTCGTATACAAAGAAAGAAATAGCAAAACCCTCCAGGGACAAAAATGCTGAGCCTCACAAAACAGAGTTATGTGCACTATGCTTTTTTGCTGTCCTTTCAGGTTAGATAAACGTAAATGTCAACACATTCAAAATCTTTTCATTCAAGAACTTTCAGCCTAGGAATTCATTTTTAAGACCTCTTCTACTTTGATGCTTACAATTTTCTCAAACATCTTAGTAAATACTAGGCAATATTTCTGCCATTCTGTTTTTAAATCTGATAGTCTACTCAAACTTTAACGGATGTCAACCTCATTAGAAGAAAGAATAAAAATCAGTAACAGCAGCTCCAGAACTGTTATAAACAAAAACCAAAAACAGGTATCTAGATAGCATTCAGTCATCAACTCAATAGACTATGGGGAAGTGAGTGGGTTCAGTGTGGCATTTTTATCAACATGGAACCACATATCAAATAGGTTTATCAGTGAAAATGGCATATCACATTCTTTCAGAGGTACTGTTTGGGCATAATTTTCCTGGCTGTGAGCATCCTAAATTGATCAGTTGTGCCAGAGATCCCCAGGGGCAGAAAATTGTCATCAAGACCCAACAAGCCAGCAAGATCTTTGCACTTAGTGTTTATAATGCTCTAAAAGTCACCCAGAGCCAACCAGCTGTCAGACACAGCCATCAGAAGAGTTACTGAATTAATGGTTGGCACTGCTCTCTTTTCTTCCCACCAGACTTCTCAAATTTTTTCTGACAGTTTTTCTGGTGCCAGAGGGTGTCAGTATGATTGCAAGGGATGGCCTTACAGTCAAATATTTGGGGTCTGATTATCAACATTACAAACTGTGTTAAAAAGAAGAAACAAACATGATAGGAAAATGGTGATCACCAAACTAACTGGATTTTGCCATGAAAATACAGTTACAAGGGAAAAAAAAAAATACTTGGTGTGTATTTGATGGGGCTGAGGGAGTCCTGTGATTTCCCTTTTTCTAACACTATCATCTCTGTGTTTACTTTTCCTTTTAGAAATTCTTTTACCTTTAGTTATAGGTGTCTCCCAAATTCTTTTCCCTACAGCAACTCTAATCAGCCAGCATCATGGATCTATATACTTCTTAGGATCAGTAAATAAGCAATCTCTGTTGGTATTACATCACCTGCTTTAAGTGACACAGCAGAGGGTCAAACAGAAATTACAATTTAATTTTTTCTGTCACTGGTATCACATAATCATGGTGATTGGCTCCTCTGTGAATATGGGAGTCTTATTTTCTCTCTCTCTCCTCTTTTTCCTCTCCTCTACCCACATCCAGATGCTATGAGAGAATGGGAACAAGGGGGAGAGAAGGAATGCCTCATCAGAAGCCTCTACTACATAAGTCTTAGAAATATCAACTATTGTCACGGCTTCCGTGGTGTCTTTAATGCACAGGCACTGTTTCTGTTTTCACACTTAAACACGTCAAAGAGCTAAAGCTGTTGGCCACAAAAACAGTCCTGGTGTCAGAAAAAATACACTGGTTTGAGGTGGTCCTTTCTGTTAATGAAACTGTCACCTGCAAGTTTTCAGAGAACCCGAGTTCCATGGTTGGTAGCTCTAGGAAACACACCAGAGGCTCCATCACAAACTGCTGCTCTGACCACAGTTAACTTAAAAGGTAGTGAGGCTCTGGTCTCCCCTGTGGGAGGTCTCATGATAAACACAACTCTCCATGTTTTTGCTCAGCACAGACCAGCAGGTAAGACTCAAGTCTAAAGGAAATATAGATCCATTAGGAGCTATAGTAAGTGAAAAGAACAACAAACTGATCCCACATCTCTTTATTACATTCACAACAAATTCAAATACCAAAACCCATTTTTTTTAATGCTGCCGCAGAAATACAGCCTAAGAAAAAAACTACATGGGATGTAACATTCAGTATTTCATTTGGTGGGGTCCAGGAGGGGTGAGGTGGGCTTCAGGGTTAGAGACCAGTGTCCTCAGCAGGGAGCCTTCCCTCTGGCCCATCCCCTTCTCCCAAACACAAGAGGGAAGACACTGGGAGGCCAGGGCAGACTGCTTCTGTTTGCTCAGTTGAGAAATGGAGGAATCAAGACCCTGTTGATACCATTAATCTGCTAAAGCTTTCAACAGCACTAAAATTCATGGGCAACTGATGAGCTGCATCTTGTTGACAAGTTCCAGTGCAAGTTAAATCAAGAAAAGAACCTACAGGCATATCCAATCAATACTTGAGGGCTTGCAAAGTTATCAAAAACACCAATTTTTAGAAGGTAATAGCCTTACAGGTGATAAAAGACAAGCTTTTTCTCAACTAAAGAAATGTATTTTCCCAGAACCAGAAAGACAGTATGTTATTGTTGAGGTTACCGAGTTCATATACATGGGTTCATCTGCGTTGCATACATACCCACTCTCAAATTTTTTTAATATGAAAAAGTCACGATGACCTCATGCAAAAGCTTCCAGTTTTATTGGCTCCCCCAACAAACATGTCTGAACGGTTTGAAAGCACTGAATACTTATTCAAGATGAATAGTAAAACAAACAAACAGACCACAACAAAAACCAGCAAGGCTTTTTTGGTCAGCACACGCTTATGAGTAGCCTCCTCAATGATTCTCAACTGACAAAGCACGAGCACGGTAAACTCTAGGAAAGAGAAAAGGACACTACATCCCTTCTAATCCTTATAAATATGCTACACATACCCTCAAATAATTTGGCTCAGGCACAAATCCATTCCCTTTGTGTTCGAGGCAACAGTCTGTGTTTCAACACCATGACATGACAGCTTCCATGCACACTCCACTGTTGCCTGGTAGTCAGATCAGACAGACTCAGGACTTGGGAAGGGGAAGGGAAAGGGCCAGCCTTCAGCTCTTTAAAACCCTCCCAGGCTTCCTTGCTTGGCCCACTCACTTAGAAGAACCAGACAGAGAGAAGAGCCTTTCAGCTCCCAAGCACTCAGCAAGCCAGAGACTCTAGATTCTGTTTCCTATTTTCTGGTTGCCCACAGACAGCCATATCTTACCTGGATGAGACAGTGCTCTGATACACACATGTTAATTTCCAGGAAACTTAAAAAGCCGCCTGCACCTACAGGTACTCTCTTTCTTTTAAAAATGGGTAAAATGGGAGAAGGGGATGGCAGCTCTTTACTCCTGTCATTTCCCCGGGAGCTTGCAAAGCCCTCCAAAGTGCAAAGGCATTTGCCCACCAGTGCCCGGGCGAAGTAGCTCACCCTCTTCCCCACCTACCCCAGCCTGGGCACCGGAACAATGCAGTAACATACACTTCCCAACACCTGCTGGAGCCTATTAATATGCACGGGGACCTATTGATTTTTTCCCCCGTCCCTTCCCCTGCCCTCCACACTGAACAGGCTTTCATCTCCTCCTTTACCATCCATCAGGAACTCATTTCGGCGCCCCCTTCCCCCCCCCACCGCCGGCCCCCATTCAGCCAAGCCCCTCTCTCGAAAGCCCAGGCTGACGAGCACACTTTGGAATGCACTTCATTAAAATTTAGCTGCCCGATTCCAACCTGCAATGCGGAGGAGGCGATACAAAGCGCGCGCCACACTTCCTCCAGCATCCCCTTCAAAAGCCCCATTGTTCGCCAGGCATCTGCTCCAGAGCCCGGCCTCTCCCTACCCACTGACCCCTGATTTTTTTTTTTTTTCTCCCCCCCACCCCCTCCCGCCCGCCCTGCCGGGCCAAACGGGCCTGTCCGGTGAATTAGAACGCAGCCGCAGCCATCTGGCCCTCCCAAGCTGGCCCGGTTTCTCCCCGCCCCTCCTCCCGGGTCCACACACCACACACGGCATCTTCACCTCCATGGATGTTCCCACAACCCAAGCGCAAACCTCGGGCGATGGTGCGCCTCTGCCGACGCCTGCCTGTGCCCAGGCTTCCTGCCGCAACGGAGCGTTCGAATCCAGAGGTGGGCAGAGGGCAGCGGGGGCGAAGAGCGGGCGATCGTGGACCTCTTGTACTTGCCTGCAAACCCCAGCCCAATCGTCAAGATTAATCCTTCCCTTTGTGAGCCTGAAAGAGCCTCCCACTACGCTGGTCCTCGGCTCTGCAGCGGCTGTAAAGAGAGGCGGGGGTTGAGGGGGTGGGGTGGGATCCGAACCCCTTCCTAGGCGAGCTGGGGTCGCCTCGGCCACCTGACCGTGGAGAGGTTTTGCGAGGGAAGCAGGCGCTGGCGGCAGGAGCAGCTGACGGTGCGAGAAGGAAGAGAAGATGCCCAAGCTTGCGCCTTTTATATTACAGGCGACATTTCTAACACATGACAACAATTTCCATCTGTATTTAAGCCGGGAGTGTGAAAAAAGAGCATTACATCACAGAGCCCGGGTTCCTAGAGGCTGCCGGATATCTAGGGCAGGGGGATTAGGGCCGCACCTGCGGAGTGGGCGGAAGCCAAGAGCCGAGCGAAGCGGCCACGGCCTCTCTCTCCCGCCAGGCGTGTCAGGTCCCCGTCGCCCGTGAGGTCCTAGGGGAGACCCTGGCCAAGGAAAGGCGGGAAATAAGGCTGCTGCATTTGCAAGACGCAGTAGGCTGGGGGAAGGTGGTGATTCTCTTGGCTAAGGATGCAACCCTGACTTCCCAAGAGGAAGGGGCAACCGGCTTCCAAGCACCTTCAGGTGGGACTCATTTCTGCCCTTTTGCCTCGTCCCCAACTCTGGAGGGAACTTCAAAGATAATAACTCTGATGTTTGAAATAATAGTTTTCCCTGGAGTTAGAGGTGGATGGAGAAGCTTAGCATATTAATTTGTGAAATCTTCTTTCAAGGAACAGCCACTTCAAGAACTCAGAGTAGAAGCGGGCTCAGAATCAAGCTGTTTCTTTACGGCTTATCTCTGTGTCATTCAAATCCACTCTTTAAATGTAAGAGCCTAGTGGTGTTATCTCCCCTCTGCTTCCAATGAGGCATCCCTCCCCTCCTTAGGGGCCCTCACCCTCCTTACAGAGAAAACTTTATTGAAAGCCATCTGCCTCTAAAGAGGTACATTTTTTCCCTCTATTGTCAAATGGTCAGTCATTAGAAACTGCTGGAGCTATTTGTATGGCAGAGAACACCCACAGACCACCAAAGGAGGGAGACAGTCCACTGCCTGCCTTCCCCTCACCCAGGTGTGACAGAGCCACGTGTAAGCAGCCTCTGAAAATCCCTGACTCATTTGGGACAGGAGGAGAGAAGGGGGCAGGAGAAATATTCCGGGGGGACAAGTGACAAGAATATAAGAAAAAGGAGGGAGGAAGCAAGGGATATGTCTATTCCTGGGGGTTAGGGAGGACAAGGACAATGCAGAACCTATATTCAACATGGATAGAAGACCAGATTTCATGTGATAGTACAGCAGGATGATGGAGGAAAAGGTGAGAGGGCAGCAGAGACATTCAAATCACAGGTTAACAGACAGTTCACCCTTGAAGGCAGTATCAGTTGCATTTCGCACCAGATGAGAAAACAAAATGTGTTCCTTCAATATCTGCTACCCAGCAAACAGTCTCCGTGTGCGCATCCATCTTGCTGTCTGTTCCCTGACAAACCGGGATGTGGACAGACGGCATCGCTAAAGCTCCTTGTCCTTCCAGTCACTCATGATGGTCAAAACCCTCAACTCTGGAGTCACACTCACTGGGTTCTCCCTATTTTCTCTACCTTTCTGCTGTGGGGCAGAGGGTAATTTACTTGCTAGGTCTGCACCTGTAAAAGGTACCAAAACTATCTACTTGTTGGATAATACATACCAAGTGCCTGGCATAGTTCACCACACAAAAAAATGGTGCTCACTAAATGTCACCTATGATTATTATTATGACTTTATCTCTATGTAAAGAGTCCTCACAAAGTGAAAACCTCCATCCTCTACTTCTGTGGACACCTGCAAACTGGGACAGCTCCCGGGGCTTAGCAAAAGGCACACACCAGCACCCTGGATGTCACCTGGTCAGAAACAGATACCCTGGAAGAAAAAGCCGTTTCATCTGCTTCATTCTTGTCTCACATCAACTTTGAGGAAGATGGAAAGGCCTTGACAAGTGAATGAGAAGTATTAGGTTACATTTTTGGTTTGCAAGAAACAATAAAACCTTAAGGGGATGGTTTCCTTATCAACCATGTACATAATACATGTGAACATTTGCATCATTTCCCCTCTTGATCATCATCAAAAAAGAAGAAAGAAAAAGGAAAGCAGACTCTACATAAAACTTTTAAAAGCCTTTAGTTACAACCCAATGCTGAAAAAATGGAATTTGTGTGCTATTAGTTTTCCACAAGAAAATGATTGTGCAGTACAAATTAAATTGCTCTTTTGCAAGGAATCTGCTTAGAGACTGCACTGATGGGAACAAAAATACAAAAGCCATTCTCCTTACGAAAGAAAGAAGGGAACTTTTATTCAATAAGTATTCAAGGATGTAGCTTTCCAATCTTCAATAGGGGGAGAAAAATAGCCCTCATTTGGATTGGAAATGTCCCTAACAATAACAAATTATTTTCAATCAGAGCTCCAAAAACCAGGTTTCTCTATATCTAAGTGAAGCACAAGGAAAAGATTCCATGAAAATCTACTTGGTTTTTATCAGAGTACACACTTGATCTCAAAAACTGACTCTCTGAGCTTGTGCGGTCTCCAGCATAAGCCAGGAGAGATGCTTCACTCCATTTTTTCTGAGTTTCTTTTTGTCACACACACACAAAAATGAAAAACCGTAGGTCCTGGACTAGCCCTCCTTTCTGGATGTCAAACTTCTGAAACTTAAGGGTGAGCTATGCAGTGTCTCCAGAGGACAGTTCAGAGTGGTAGCAAAGTATAGATATGCCTTTATGACAATATTTAACTAACAAATGAAAGAAAAGGGCCAAGAATTTCCTCCAATGACTGTGTTCAAAGCAGTTACAGAAATAATTATAAGTCAGACCAATTAAATGTGGAAAAGGGACCACTTAGGAGGCGACAGAAAGTAGTAGTTATCAGAGTGGCATTTGGGGCCAGACTAGCTGGGTTGAAAACCTGCCTCTGGCTCTCTCTTGGTATGAATCATTGGGTAACAGACACCACCTTGCTACACCTTCACTTTCTCACCTATAAAGTGGGAATAAAGTGTTCCTGCCTCATAAGATTATTATAAAAACTGAGTGTATACTGGGCAAGGCACTTATATGAGTGGCTGGGACAGAGAAAAGTACTTAGTAAGTGTTAGTTATTACTGTGATATCAATCACTTCTAACATTTAGGTATGGATTTCTTCAAAAAACTTGCTCTACATATGTCTTCCCATAAATATGTATTAGCACATACCAAGTACACAGCATTATTACATGCAATAAGTAGTACATGTATAGAGTTGAAAAAAAAAAAAAACTTTATAGTTATTTTTTAATAGGAATGTACTTTGATTAAATTATGTTGATTTTTTTTCATGTGACATATTAATAATACAGGCTACCTTCATGGAGTAAAATGCAATAAAAACAGAAAAAATTTAATAGAAAAGGAAGAAAAATTATCAAAATAAAATCTGTGGGATATACCTAGATTCCTAAACAGAAGGAAATTATAGCTTTAAATTCATTTATTAGAGAACAAGAGAGACAGAAAATTAATGTCGTATGCTGTATACTCATGAAGCTATAAAATAAAAATGAAATGAATTTTTAAAAGAAGCAAAAGAAAATTTGAGTTGAGACAATTGAATATCCACATACAGATGAATCAAGCTGGAAACCTATCTCATACTGTACATGAAAAGTAACTCAAAATGAATCATAGGCCTAAGTGTAAGACCTAAAACTATACTGCTCTTAGAAGAAAACACAGGAGTGAATTCGGGTTAGATAATGACAATAAAAGCACAAGTCACACAAGAAAAAATAGCTATGTTCAGTTCAGTTCAGTCGCTCAGTCGTGTCCGACTCTTTGCGACCCCATGAGCTGCAGCACACCAGGCCTTCCTGTCCAACACCAACTCCCGGAGCCCACCCAAACTCATGTCCATTGAGTTGGTGATGCCGTCCAGCCATCTCATCCTCTGTCGTCCTCCTCTCCTCCTGCCCTCAATCTTACCCAGCATCAGGGTTTTTTCAAATGAGTCAGCTCTTCGCATGAGGTGGCCAAAGTATTGGAGTTTCAGCTTCAACATCAGTCCTTCCAATGAACACACAGGACTGATCTCCTTTAGGATGGACTGGTTGGATCTCTTTGCAGTCCAAGGCACTCTCAAGAGTCTTCTCCAACACCACAGTTCAAAAGCATCAATTCTTCGGTGCTCAGCTTTCTTCACCGTCCAACTCTCACATCCATACATGACTACTAGAAAAACCATAGCTTTGACTAGATGGACTTTTGTTGGCAAAGTAACATCTCTGCTTTTTAATATGCTGTCTAGGTTGGTCATAACTTTCCTTTCAAGGAGTAAGCGTCTTTTAATTTCATGGCTGCAATCACCATCTGCAGTGATTTTGGAGCCCAAAAAATAAAGTCCAACACTGTTTCCATTGTTTTCCCATCTATTTGCATATAGATATATAACATATAGGTACGTTATACTACATCAAAATCTAAGTTTTGTGCTGAGAACAATATTACCAATAATGTGAAATGGCAATCTATGGAGGATATATGTACTTGTATAAAAGATTCACTCTGCTGTATATCTGAAACTAACACAACACTGCAAATCAACTATAGTCCAACATTTTTTTTTAAATGACAATCCACAAAATGTAAGAGAACAGTTGTGAATCACATACCTGATAAGGGACTTGCATTTAGACTGTACAAAGAATCCCTCCAACTTAATAATAAAGACAAATAACCCAACTAAAAAATGAGAAAGTACTTAGAAATATTTCTCCAAAGACAATACACAGGTGGCCAGTAAGCATATTAGAAGTACAACATCATTAGTCATTAGGGAAATGTCAATCAAAACCAAGATGAGATACCACTTCAAACTCACTTGGGTGGCTATCACTGAAGACTCAGCAACTCTATTCCTAGATCTATAGCCAAGAGAAATTAAAACAACTTCTATACAAAACTTTTAATTGAACGTTGCTAGCAACATTATTCATAATAACCCAAAGAGAAAATAAACCAAACATCCATCAACTAACAAATGAATTCATAAATGTGGTGTATCCATACAATAGGATATTCCTCAGCAATAAAAAGGAATTAAGTACTGATAGATGTTGTAACCTGGATGAACCTTGAAAACATTATGCTAAGTTAAAGAAACTAGACGCAAAATGCTGCATAGTGTATGATTTCATTGATATGAAATGTCCAAAAACAGGCAAATTTATAGACGAAGAATAGACTAGTATTATAGTTACCTAAAGCTTTGGGATTTTGGAGGAAATGGAGCATAACTGTTAATTAGTCAAGGATTCCTTATGGGGAAGATTAAAACACTCTAAAATTTGATTGTGGTGACACCCTCACAACCTTGTGAATATACTAAACAAACATTGAATTTTTGAAAAGCGGGTGAACTGTATAGTATGTGAATTACATTTCCATAAAGTTGTTCTAAAAATGTAGAAAGAAGGAATAATGAAATTAAGGTGGAAATATAGATAGGTAACTGGAGGCAATAAAGAAAAAAAATCAAGAGAAAAAAAAAGCTGTCTTATTATAGGATTAATAAAATTGAAAAGCCTTTGGCAATTATGACCATGGGTGGGTGCGGAGTGGGGAGGAGAAATCACACACACTACAAAAAAAAAAAAAAAAAAAAAAAAATCAACTTCAGCACAAAAGAGGTGGCATTAAAAATATATAAAGGAGATTTATTTTCATGTATAAGAGAATACCATGTACAGCTTTATACCAGTTTAATTTCAATATCTAGTAAGAACAGATCATTTTCCAGGGCAATAAATTAATGGAACTATCTCAAGAAGCAGTAGGAATCCTAAGTAGAGCAATGGCTTTAACTAAAATGAAATGAAGTTAAAGAATTATCTCCTTGTTCCCTTTTCCTAGCATTTACAAGGGAAAAAACATGTACCAGGCCAGGATGCTTTATGGGCAGATTTTATAAAGACTTACAAAGAAGAGTGTGGTACCCTTTATGGTAATCAACACACACACACACACACACACACAACTATGTATTATCCATTTCCTGTGGATTCATATATATATTTATGATTGATTAGAAAACTATCCCAGAGGACAGTTTTAAATGGTGATCTGTGGTTGCCTTTGGGGAAAACAAAAGAAAACAGTATGAGGGTGAGATGGTCAAATAAGATGCTGAAATTTATTGTGATGCTTTTGTTTTTAATGAAAAAATTGATATGCATTGCTTACATAATAGAAAAAGGAATTTGAAGTGAAAAAAAATTAAAGTGTTCACTGGAGACTAAATTTTCTGTCTCATTGACTGAAACATGGAAGGTAGATAAGAGGGTACCATTATTGCCACCTTATGGCAATGTATTCTAATTGCAGGCAAAAACCCCTAAGGAACTAAATAAATAGTCTCTGCTGGATTTGCAAGCCTGGCCAGAACGTCAAAGCAGTAGCCTGGTAATTTTTATAATACCAAAATTTTCTTAGTTCTAAGATGTCATTAATTATAACATACATCTTTGAATTAGCAGCTTTCCAGAAAAAAAGGAAACTACCACAATAAACATCTATATCTATGTTCAACAATCAGCCAGTCGCAGAAAAAAATATTGATTTCTTACTGTCTGAGAATCAAGAAATAATGGTGCTATCTAACCAAATGTGATGCTGATAGAAATGAAAAATATTCTTCAAATGATAATAATTTAATCTGGGTTTAGATTCTGTGGCCAAGTTTGGTCTGGAAAATGATATTTAATTAGATATGGACATTAATTATAAGAAATAATAAACATTTTGGTTATTAAGGAAAACAGCATTGGTTAGGAAGGAAAACAGAAGCATCTCATTATATCTGATACTTTTTAAAGTGATCAAGGGGCCTGAATATAAGGTCAACATATAAGAGTGATATTGGAGTTTATATTCTTCGTGTTTTTTCATGACTTATGGATGAAAGATAACAACTTTCATATGTCAAAGACAAATGACATATCACTTAGCTTTGAGTATGTACATACCCAAAGAAGTGGGTATTTTCCTTATAATAAACTTGGATTTCCAGCATTAAAAATATATATAGATCAACTTGAGATGGTATTTTCCAGCTGGATTTTTAACTCGAATTTCCATGGAAGTGTGAGGAAGAGACCCTTTATGAAGTAAGAACTGCACTGACAATTTTCTGGCTTTTGTTAGTCAACAGGGGAACCAAATAGCAAAGGGGAAATACATAGAATTTCTATGGCTGTAAATTTCAACAAGAAATGGAAATAGGACAGACATGGAACATCTACCTTTAAGTGTCATAATTCTGGCATTTCTTCTCTTCAAGGTGTGAAAGATGATCATATTCTTGGATGGGACTCAAATGAGATTTTTTACAGGTTTTCCAAGAAAGTGCAAAAAAAAAAAATCAAACTTCCAGTTATTACATAAGAAAATGGCTCACGCAACGAAAATATACAATTTAAGATGGTTAATAGGAGAAGGATCCCGCAATAAAGGATAGTGTCAAAATTGACTCGTTACATTTGTATGACCGATCTCTCTACAAACGGCCTGTTTCACAAGACCACGTCTCTCCCTCCTTTAAACTGCGAAACTTACACTGAACCTACAGTATCATCTTTGTGTCTTTTGACTCCTGCTGCCTTCAGGATACAAATTAGGACTCCCAAGAGTATATTCACCATGTGTATGTTAGAACCTTTCACTACATTCATATACCAGCCAAAAAGGCTTCTGAATAAATCTGTCACAGTGGATGAGTAAAGGGGGCATGAAATACAGATTTGATACTTTCCAGAGAGTCTGTTGTGAAAGGCAACTGTGCTTCTTGGGGACCATGCACTACTGTAGGGAGTGCTTATCTTCTTGCAGATATGCAATGACTCAGAGATACAGCCCAAGAGCTGGCAATAAAAGAAAAACTAGCCCTTGGAGGCCAACTAGTCCTTTCCAGGGTGCCTATCCTACCTTTAGAGTGTGCTGAAGGGCTTTCAGCAGATCAGAGTTAATGAGGAGTAGAGAAGGAATTAAGCTTACACTATGCAGCATTTGAAAGTACCTATCAGTGGGCCTTATGTTAGTAAATTATAAATTGCCCAACATGGCCTCGATGGTGGGTGAGGTAAACGGTGGACTTTTCTCAATGGTAATTGCTCTAATTAACATCAAACATTGTAGTGGAAGAATTATAGAGACCAAACCTTGCAAGAAAGCCTTTTTTTTTTTTTTTTTTTCCCTCAAAGAAAGCCCATTTTTATCCACAGCCCAGAGATGAGGTCTAGCAAGTGCTCTTGTGCAGCAGGGTAGTTACATTGAAAGACCCTTTCATCCTCCTCTGCATCACTCCACTCTGCTCACTAAACAGTTGTCATGAAAATAGAGCATGCACATCTACTCATTAGATACATGAATATATTTCTGCAGTTTGAGCAACTATTACTTGCCAGGACCTCTCTTAGTGCTTCTTATGTCTCATGTTACACAACTCTCACCACAATTCTATTGGGATGATACTACTGTCCCAATTTTATAAACTAGGAAACCTCAGGGAAGTAATTTATCTCAGATCACAGAGCCACAGAGTGGAGGGGTGGTGAGTCAAACCAGTTCCATCCACAACCAAAGCTTATGTTTACTCAGCAGTCACAACTCTGTGCCTCTCAGCATCCTGAAAATTGAAGCGGACTGATTTTCCAGGAAGTTCCCTTGAAATAAGGTTCTGCTCAATGTTGACACAGGTATTCAAGGCAAGTTTCAATAATTGCCTATGCCATTAGGATATTCTGATTTTGATATTTTTAGGAATATATATATAATCTATCACAGTAATATGGTTTGGGTGCCCAGGTCATCTTCAACACACACAAATCTGGTGTACAAATGGGCAACCTATGCTGATTCCTCCCAAAACAGAGGATTCTTTGCTCTTTTCTAACCTTCCCACCTACTACTTCCTGAAACTGCTATTGTCTGCCTTTCACATGGGCTATAAACAAGTCTGCTAACAGAAGTGGTCCCTTCAGTATCTTCAATACCATCACCACCATCCCCATCATGGCCAGCACAATCACCATGCCCATGACCCATCCCAGCATTCTCCAGATGTGAAGTGCTTACAGGAGATCAAGATTGTGCCAGGCCACCTGACTAACCCTTTAAGGAAAGTATTGTTATTCCTGTTTTGCAAATGAGAAAGCAAAGTCTCAAGAAACTGGCTGACAAGGAAGAAAGAGGAAATAAAAGACATGCTTCCTACCACTACCCAGGGCAGGCAGATTTCTTTAATTGGGTCCTACATCTGCATTTTATCTTATTCTCTCCTTTTCAGGAACTCTCTTTTGGTTCTCACTTGTCCCAGTTGCAAGCACAGATTCTTAGGAGAACTGATACAACTTCTAGTGTTCTTTTGTAGGAGATAAGTCACTTTGGCCTATAGTGTATTATGCACATGGGCACTGTCTTCCCTTTTGTTATATAAGTATAAAAAAGAGAAGAGAATATTGGGAAAGAAAAAGAAAGGTATTTAAAATATCTCAATAGCCTATTCACCTGGTAGGAGAACAGATTGTTTTTCAGTTTAGGTATAAGTCGCCCATGCCTTTTCTGTGCTTGGAAACACAGGCACGGTAATGTATGTTACTAGAAATTAACATACAATTCTTCAAGTCACTCTCACCACAACCTATAAAATAGGTATTACTGGCCCCATCCTATAGATGAAGCTCAAAAAGGTGAGGCAACCTTTCCAAGCACAGCTAATAAGCAGCATTGTCAGGATTTAAAACCCAGCTTTTTCTACCAATCAGCAAGAAAAAGACAAACTACCCAATTAAAAAGAAAAATGGGAAAGGATTTCAAAGGTATTTCACAAAAGAAGGTCCCCAAGTAGACAATAAACATTTGAAAATGTGCTTAATATCATTCTATATCATAAAAATGAAAATTCAAATGATAATGAAATACCATGGCACATCTACCATGAGGATGAAAAATCTAAAAGACTGACAATAGCAAATGTTGGTGAGGATGAGGAGCAACTGGAACTCTCACACATGTAAGTACTAGTGAAAACTGGTACAATCACTTCGGAAACTGTGTGACAATCTCTGTTACAGGGAACTGCTTATGCCTGCATATTCCTACACATATGCCAACAATTCTAGGTGGGAACTTAGTACATACATCCACTTACATAAGAATCTTCCCAGCAGTAAGCTAAAACTGGGAGATAGTTTAAATCAACAGAAAAATGGATAAAGATGGTGGTATAGTCACACAATGCAAGACTCAGCACAAAAACAACAAAAACCAAACTACTGCTACTGTTTCATGCAAACAATATGGATGAAAAAGAAGTTAGAACAAGTTAATACACATTGTATGATTGTGTTTATATGAAATTCAAGAACAGACAAAATAATCTAGGGTACTTAAGTTCCAGTCATCAGAGGACACATGAGGGACCTGCTGGAATGCTCAATGTTCTCCATATTGATTGGGGTAATGGCTACAGAGATATGGGGGTGGGGGTATGAATGTGAATGTGCATAAAAATTTTGCAAGCTATGCACTTAAGATTTATATAATTTATTATAGATGTTTTATTTGTTTTCTATCTTAACTTTTTTTTTTAAGGTCTCTGTTAGAACCCAAATACACTTAGCTCCAGTAATGGCTATTGACTTCTCTACTGCCAGAGTCTGGAACAAGGCAAAGAAATAGTTTGTGGTGGAAGGAAAGAAAAGAAAGAGGGGGTAGAAAACGGAGGGTGGGAAGGACAATGGGAGGAAGGAAAGAACAGAGGAAAGGAGAAAGAAAGCTGATAGGTCACGGCAGGCCAGGCCCCTAAAGCATACAACATGAATTCAGAACATAACAGCAAGTATTATATCAACAAGTTATTTTTTTCAACTGCTTCACGTTCCCTAAAGATACCATTTTTTTTAGTTGTATCTAACAGTTTGCTTTTGCAAATCATCCACATCTATAGTCAGAAGGTACAAAATTCTTCCAAAGGATCCCAGACGATGGTGGATTTGCATGGGGTGTCTGATTCCAGTATAATGAAGGAGGCTGAATGCCTACCTTCTAGCAGGTGGCCTATATGGGAGGACCACATTAAGTAGCAAACTTGAAATTCAACAGAACATGTATTAGTCACAAACTTCTATTCACTAGGGCAAAAACATGTAGATTCTCAGACTTATTTACAGTCATGCACCAAACCATCAGAACTTAGGCCAAATTTCAGTCCATCTGATGGTTTTATAGGATGTTTCACTTTAAAGTCATATTATTCATCTAGAGCATATTTTATGTACAATTTAGGTAACATTTTTTTGTGCATCCTTCAAATCAATTGATGATGAAAACTAAAAATACAGCCACCATAATCAGTCCTGAATATTCATTGGAAGGACTGATGCTGAAGCTGAAGCTCCAACACTTTGGCCACCTGAGGCGAAGAACTGACTCTTGGAAAAGACCCTGATGCTGGGAAAGATTGAAGGTGGGAGGAGAAGGGGATGACAAAGGATGAGATGGTTAGATGGCATCACAGATGCAATGAGCATGAGTTGAGTAGGCCCTGGGAGTTGGTGATGGACAGGAAAGCCTGGTGTGCTGCAATCCATGGGGTCGCAAAGAGTCAGACATGACTGAGCAACTGAACTGAACTGTTTTTAAAATACTTTCATTTGGAAATAATTCCATATTTATAGAAATTCGTAAGAATAAGAATAGTACAAAATTTTAACCATTTCTAATGTTTTGTAGCCATGTGAAAGTAAGCTGCATTCACCATGGCCCTATATCCCTAAATACATTAGAGTGTATTTTCTCAAAATAGAGGTGTGTAATTGGTTAATTTTAAACGTAATAGGCAATATGTCAAGCAGGTCATATGTCTACTTTATTCATATCATGACTGAAACTAACAAAAGTGACATTTTCTTATTGTTTAAACTGTGGGTAGCTCATTCCATAGGGACTTGAGGTAACCTCAACACAGCATAACTGGTGGAGTGGTCTTACTTGGATCTCATCATAAGTGCTCATTATCCATTAGAGAAGCTAGAAATTTTATGTGTACATAGTTTTATAAAACACACTTGATACAAGATTTCTTTAAACATATATTGTATTTCATTCTCTTAAATGATTCTTCCTAAATCTAAAATTACTAAAATTTGATCAAATCTCTTCTTAAAATAAATAAGTGGTAAGGATACTCTGAAACTTCCCTGTCCCTACATAAATTTCTTTGGAAATTGGTTTATAATTTCAACAAATCTTAATGAAAAATGTCAGCTAAAATTATAAAGCAATTAAAATAAATTAACATGGCTGCCAAACAGATATGTTAGCATCCTACATCCAGCCAAGGACTAACCCACGTTATTAAGACTCTTTTAAACTCAACACATTAATTTAAAAACTGCTTTAAGGTGACTGAACCCAGAGATATAAACCAAGAGCATGGCCTCTCAGGGGAGGTTAGTACTGGATTTGAATCTGGGTTCCATCATTATTAAACTGGGTTCCATCATCATTAAACTGCTCATCCTGAACAAGTCACTTACAAGCTCCTCATTCCATGCTCCTAACACAGGGATGGTAACATTATGGCTTTCAGAGTCTGGGGAAGGCTAAAAGAGACAAAACTTGCAAATCACTGGGCACAGTACCTGGTACATAATGGTAAATACTCGATTAATGATAGATGTTATTATTAAGCAATAAGGTTGGTCTAACATGCTTTCACAAGAAGATCAGAAATTCCATCAACTCTAATTAAACTTAAATATAAACTCCTATGGCTTTTCCTTGTTCTACACTCCTGAGAACCTTAAAACAAAGAACACTAGCCAAACCATGTTTATATGAGTCTATTAACAGACGCATATAAATCAAATCCAGTGTAATGAGCCTTTAAGTTCATAGTTCTTTTTTTTTTTCCAATATGACTCCATCCACTCACCAAATATGCAATGGCAATTACAGTTAACAACATATAATAATAAATACAAAGAAGAAAGAACATTAGGGAATTAGCTGATGCTGGGGATATGCAGAGAATGTGCTATTTCAAGCATGCCTATTATTGGCTAAATGAGCCAATCATTAATCTCAACTATGTTCTCACCTAACATTGAGTGTTGGGTTGTTACTCAACAAACACTGGAGAATCTTTTTTTTTAAAACTTAGCTTGTCTTTCCTACCCCCACCCCGCCAAAAAAGTCATAAAAACCATAAAACAGAACCATATACATAAAGCCCAAAGTCTGATGACAACTTGAAAAAAAGGGAAAACAGCTGAACTTGAGGAGTCATGTTAGAAAGGAAAGGGAAAGGGGTCTGAAAGAAAGAAGACTGATTTACACAGAGGACCTTTGGAACTTCCCTGATGGCCCAGGGGTTAGGATTCTGGTCTTTCACTATCGTGGCCCAGGTTCCATCCCTGGTGGGGAAACTGAGATCTTGCAAGCCACATGGCACAACCAAAACAAAAACTCAAACATAGAGGACCCATAAATAGAGGATCTATGAACTGCCATGATCACTGCTGGGGGCTTAGGTACCTCAGAAACATCAACATAGGTAATGAGGAAACGGAGTCTCAAAGAACCCAAGCCAACAGCACTGGTTAGGGCAGACCTGCCAGCCTCTCTGGTCCGCCATAGCAGAAAGCCCAGCACATGTGAAGGTCTAGCCCTGAGAATAAGAGAGAACATCCAGATCAGGAATGTCCAAGTTCTTCTCATGAACTCACTGATGGGATAACTCTAACTCTAGATCACATCTAAGCAACAAGCTTTTTGTTTTTGTTTTTTCCCTAATCCCATTATTTTTAATTTGGCACAAAACTCCTTGCCTGCTATTGCTTTACCTTCTCAGCTTATACTTGGTGAAATGGGAAAATACGTACGTCTGAGAAGTGAAACAGCCAGCAGAGGGGGAAATCCCCTTGACATAGACAAGCCTGTGTTAAAAATATCTTCTATGTATACCATACTGTGTTAAGCACTAGAAAAAGTACAAAAACAAATCAAAACCATAAGAATTCATCCCTACATATGAACATCCCTTGTTGCCAGGATATCCCATTTTATAGGATGTTTCTAGCAGCACCACATTTAAACTTATATGTGTTGAGATAACTATTATGTAAGAGAGAACTCTGTACCATCATATGAACCATTCACTTCTTTATTCTAATTCTTGGCTTCATAGAGGACAGCCCCATGGGAAACCAATGTAGAACAAGTAAGATCTGATGGAGAAGGAAAGAAAGGACAGGCGTAGGCAGTAAGGGATGGGCCAGTGAGTAATGGAAGTCTCCAGACCTCAGACCAGTTAGGAGCACATGGTAAAATACAGTATTGATGGGTAGAATGGAAGAGGAGAGAAAAAGTTGAGAAGTGATGGAGAAGGGATGAGGACATACACAGATCTGATTATGGGCAACAAACATTTGCAACTGAATAGAAAAGGGGGAGGGTCTACGAGTGCAGTGAGCTTGAGTTCAGGTCCTCAGTAGACTGTGGGTCTTCCTTGAGGCTAGAGTGAGAGATGGCCTATGTGTCAGCATTCTGGCAAGGTATGTGGTACACAGTAGGAGCACAAAAGAGAGCACCTGGAGGGCTGTTACAACTGTTACTAGTCAGAGTTTTGCAACAAGGCTGGGCTTGGTAAAGACTAAGGTGATCCTTCAATATCACCCATTATTAACTGGTAAGAGGAAAAGGAAAATAGTCACAGTAAGAACATTTCTAGTGACTTTCATCTAATTAGTCCTGGGGTTGCTTACAGAACTGTCTCCACCATGAATGAAAAATCTGAAGCCTTCTACTTGTGTCAAACACAACCTAAACACAGAGATGCACAGTCTAAGAAAGAAGCAAAGTTCCAACACCCAGTTCTTTATCCTGGCCTCTTGCTAATAAACTAGTCTAGTTCATATCATCAGCTCTAACTGAAAAATGAGTTAGTTCCAGGCAAGAAGTACTGGAAACAGCTATGCTTAAGAGAAACTAATACATTTGAATAACACCAAAGGTAACTTATGGTCCTGACATCACAGTCACATTCAAAGTAATAAACACATCAACTGTTGGTGAGCAGATGCTAACATGCCCATTAAAATACAGCACCTCCACAAACAAAAAGCAGGATCACCTATGTTTACCACATTTGATTTAAATAATCTTAGAAATCAAACATGTTTAATTCCTTTGTAAACTCCTTTAAGTCAATGATCAATGACTCTTACACAGGTTACAATGATCTCAGTATCAGGGAGAACCTTGATCAACATGTTAAGCTACAGAAAAAACTGACTTATCCTTTGCTCTTTCAAATGACCTCTGCTTGAAAAGAAAGATGTGTTCAATCACTGTTGAGCCCAGGGAAGGGAGAAGGAACAGGAGGGGTGGACTTTAGCATTCCAGAGCCCCGAGACTCCTAGATGAGCTGTATCTCGTTTTGACAGCAGCAGTAGAGTAAATGACAAGCCCTGTCAGGTAATGCATTTATCTTCACGGGCAAAGCAGCCGTTCCAAAGCAAGAATCTCAGATGTTGTCACATCAGCTAAGACAAGAAGTCATAAAGCAGAATGGCTATGAGTGCAGGAGGTGCAGTGATACCTAGACTGTAATTAGGAGGAGCTGTGAATGGGCGCTCCAGCTCCAAACTCATCAGGAGCCTTGAATTTCTTCCTCTGGGTTTAGATTCTCAGTCACGTAATTAGTGGAGTCTTCATCAGCCAACTTGGAGCTCAAACTGCTGAGCTGCCCTTTATTCTGAGAGCTTTAAGGCAAGAGTAGTAGCTCTGCTGATTTCCCCAAATGTTAAGTAATGAAGAAAAAACATAATAAAACAAGAAAAACAAAGAGGATCTCTATCCATTTCTTCATCAGTTCCTTCAATTAATAGCTATTTATCCCATGGGATAGGCACTCAGCCAGGTGTGGGCTGATCACTGAGGTAGATCCAGTCGCTGGCCTCAGAAGAGTAGGATACGAAAAGAACAGACAGATATACAGCAAGCAGAGTATGTGGCCAAAGGGGGTGGTGGGGCTGTGTGAGCAGTGAGGGAGGCAATGGGCCCAATCTATGGAGGCCTTCCTGGATGAACTGTCATCTAGACGAAAGCTTACAAGAAGCATATGAACTGGTTAGATGAAAAGATGGGGAGAAAAGTGGCAATAATTTATACCCAATTATAAGAAGGTATCAGGCATATTTCAGAAATGGACGAAGTTTGTAGACTAAAGAATTCAGGGGAAGGGGATTGGGAATGTAAGCAGGATTTGAGGGGCAGGAGACAGAAATATTATCCAGATGATTCTGAGGAATGAGAGAAGTCAGCAACACTGATGATGTTTACATGCATTTGAAATCCACTTATTCGGGCTCCCCCAGTAGCTCAGTGGTAAAGAATCCACCTGCAGGTTGGATTCCTGGTCCAGGAAGATCCCACGTGCTGAGGAGCAACTAAGTCCGTGCACCACAACCATTGAGCCTGTGCCCTAGAGCCCGGAAACCACAATTACTGAGACATAACTACTGAAGCCTGCTCATTGCAACTACAGAATAGCTCCCACTCACTGCAACTAGAGAAAAGCTCATGAAGCAAGGAAGACCTAGGACAGCTGGAAAAAAAAAAAAATTAAAAATCCATTTATCTTAAGGTGGTTTTCCATGAGTAGACTACTGATATATCTCAAGAGACGCCTACAGTGATTTTTTAAAAGCTGAATAATCATTAAGTAGTTATTAAAATTCAATTCTACACATCAGTGAAATACATGAAAATCAGAGAAGATGCTTATTTCTTAGATACGATACCTTATCTAGCTTCCCACCCCCAAGACATAAAACTCTGATTTTAAACATTTATAATTCAACAGTGAGGTTTTTTTTTCTTTCTTCTTGCAATTTCAATGGTCCATGGTACTGCTCTAATCACACTGTTGTTGTTTAGTCTCTCAGTCGTGTCCGACTCTTTGCGACCCCATAGACTGCAGCATGCCAGGCTTTCCTGGTCATCACCATCTCCAGGAACTTGCTCAAACTCATGTCCATTGAATCAGAGATGCCATCCAACCATCAGGTCTTCTGTCATTCTCTTCTCCTCTGGCTTCAATCTTTCTCAGCATCAGGGTCTTTTCTAATGAGTCAGCTTTTCACATCAGGTGGCCAAAATATTGGAGCTTCAGCTTCAGATCAGTCCTTCCAATGAATATTCAGGATTGATTTCCTTTAGGATTGACTGGTTTGATCTCCTTGCAGTCCAATGGACTCTCAACAGTCTTTTCCAACACCACAGTTCAAAAGCGTCAATTCTTCAGCACTCAGCTTTCTTTATGGTCCAAATCTCACATCCATACATGATTACTAAAAAAACCATAGCGTTGACTAGACAAACATTTGTTGGTAAAGTAATGCCTCTGCTTTTTAATATGCTGTCTAGGTTTGTCATAGCTTTTCTTCCAAGGAGCAAGCATCTTTTAATTTCATGGCTGCAGTCACTATCTGCAGTGCTTTTGGAGCCCAAGAAAATAACAGTCTGTCATTGTTTCCCCATCTATATGACGTGAAGTGATGAAGTGGTAGGACCAGATGCCATGATCTTAGTTTCTTGATTGGTGAGTTTTAAGCCAACTTTTCCACTCTCCTCTTTCACCCTCATCAAAGGCTCTTTGGTTAGTTCCTCTTCGCTTTCCAGCCATAAGGGTGGCGTCATCTGCATATCGGAGGTTATTGATATTTCTCCCTGCAATCTGGATTCCAGTTTCTGCTTCATTCAGCCCAGCATTTCACATGATGTACTCTGCATGTAAGTTTAATAAGCAGGGTGACAGTGCACAGCCTTGACATACTCCCTTCCCAATTTTGAACCACTTCATTGTTCCATGTCCAGTTCTAACTGTTGCTTTTTGAACTGCAAACAAGTTTCTCTAATCACGCTACTGTCAATTATACCCAGTACAGGAGCTAGAGAGAGAATTGGTTAAACTCTGACCATGCTCTTTGCTAACTGTATGATTCAAAGCAACCTACATACCTCTCTGAGCCTCTGTCTCCTCCAACGGATCCATCTCTGGGGGCTGCTATCAGTATTTGGTGAGAGAATGCTGGAGGTAGATATTTCTAGCTCCATTTTACTAGAGATTTATAAAAAAAAGAGAGACTCAGAGAGGCTATCTGATCAAGCTGACCAGTTATAGAACAGCCCTCAGATTTTACACCAAGGCTTCTGATTCATTCTGCATCTAGTTCTCTCTTTTTCCGCAGTAACTTTTTGGGGGAGGGGGTGGTGATAGAAATTTTCAGTATGAAAAGGCAAAAAGATATGACACTGAAAGATGAACTCCGCAGGTCAGTTAGGTGCCCAACATGCTACTGGAGAAGAGTGGAGAAACAACTCCAGAAAGAAGAAAGAAACAGAACCAAAGTGAAAACAATGCCCAGTTGTGGAAGTGACTGGCGATGGAAATAAAGTCTGATACTGTAAAGAACAACATTGCATAGAAACCTGGAATGTTAGGTCCATGAATCAAGGTAAATTGAAAATGGTCAAACAGGAGATGGCAAGAGTGAACATCGACATTTTAGGAATCAGTGAACTAAAATGGACCAGAATGGGTGACTTTAATTCAGATTATCATTATATCTACTGCTGTGGGCAAGAATCCCTTAGAAGAAATGGAGTAGCCCTTATACTCAACAAGAGTCTGAAATGCAGTGCTTGGGTGCAATCCGAAAAATAACAGAATGATCTCTGTTCGTTTCAAAGGCAAGCCATTCAGTATCACGGTAATTCAAGTCTACACCCCAACCACTAACGCCGACGAAGCTGAAGTTGAACAGTTCTATGATGACCTATAAGACCTCCAGAACTAACACCCAAAAAAGATGTTCTTTCCTCATAGGGGACTGGAATGTAAAAGTAAGAAGCCAAGAAATAGCTGGTGTAACAGGCAAGTTTGGCCTTGGAGGACAAAATGAAGCAGGGCAAAGGCTAACAGAGTTTTGCCAAGAGAAAGCACTGGTCATAGCAAACACCCTCTTCCAACAATACAAGAGACTACTCTACACATGGCCATCACCAGATGGTCAATACCAAAATCAGACTGATTCTATTCTTTGCATCCAAAGATAGAGAAGCTCTATACAGTCAACAAAAACAAGACTGGGAGCTGACTGTGGCTCAGATCATGAACTTCTTATTGCAAAATTCAGACTTAAAATGAAGGAAGTAGGGAAAACCACGAGAACATTCAGGTATGACCTGGCCAGGCGAAATAGTAACCATCTGTTTTACAACAGGAGGTCCTGATAAGGAACACAGAACTAATAAGCCAACACCAATCGGAAGAGTTCGGGAAAGATCAAAAGGCCCATGTGTCCAACCACCTCCCAGAATCCTTCTCGCTGGCATCCATTTTGACTGAGCAATGTATGCGCCACCAGGAAGGACTGTGAGTCAGAATGATTGGCCAAAGACAACCTGGAAAATAATCCTTTCACCATAAAACCAGAGACTGCAAGCCACAAAGCAGAGCAGTTCTCCTGGGTTCCTTACCCTACTGCACTCCACCCAGGCGCCCCTTCCAAAAAACTCTCTTGCTTTGTCAGCGTATGTGTCTCCTTGGACAATTCATTTCTGAGTGTTAGACTTTTGGGCACTGGAAGTGTCCCTCCTTCCTGCAACAAAATCATTGCTGATGGTGACTGCAGCCATGAAATTAAAAGACACTTACTCCTTGGAAGAAAAGCTATGACAAACCTAGACAGCATATTGAAAAGCTGAGACATTACTTTGCCAACAAAGGTCCATCTAGTCAAAACTATGGTTTTTCCGGTAGTCATGTATCCATGTGAGAGTTGGACCATAAAGAAAGCTGAGCGCTGAAGAATTGATGCTTTTGAACTGGAGTGTTGAAGACTCTTAAGAGTCCGTTGGACTGCAAGGAGATCAAACCAGTCAATCCTAAAGGAAATCAATCCCGAATACTCATTGGAAGGACTGATGCTGAAGCTGAAACTCCAATACTTTGGCCACCTGATATGAAGAACTGACTCATTAGAAAAGACCCTGATCCTGGGAAAGATTGAAGGCAGGAGGAGAAGGGGATGACAGAGGATGAGATGGTTGGATGGCATCATCGACTCGATGGACATGAGTTTAAGAAAGCTCCAGGGTCTGGTGATGGACAGGAAAGCCTGGCGTGCTGCAGTCTATGGGGTTGCAAAGAGTCAGACACAACTGAGCAACTGAACTGAACTGAGTAATTTTCAATGATAATATAATTAAATTTTACCTATGATGACGTTTTTATACTATGGAAATAATAAATGTTTTTGAATCAAAACAAAAGAGGAGTAGAAAATAATAATGACTATAGCAAAAATAGCACTAAATGAACAATTTAATTGGGTGAATTTTATGATATATGAATTATATTTCAATAAAGCCACTTTTAAAAATACCATTGGATGAGAAGTGAGTAATGTGGCATTAGAACTGGTATGATTTTGAGGAAACTACATTTGTTACTTCACTTTTTTACCTGAAAATATGGATGTAAAACTTGCATTGTCTTTGCCAAAAAACTAGGATAAAATGGAATTCTGAATGGCAAAATCCATCATGGTGCCCAGAAGGTTCTACTACACTATGATGACACTAAAACAAACTTGAGAACAAACAGCCTTATCTGTTCATTTCTAGTGACATGTGAGCCTCCTAAAATGTACAGAAAAGGAAGTCTACCCCAGCTCGCAAGCACCTGTTCATGAGATCATCCCTTCTCAAAAGACCAAAGTTACTGAAATATCGGCAGCAGGAAGTTCTGGAAAATATAGATTGCAGGAGCTCATTTCCCTGTGGCACAGTTACAACATCACTGGGAAGATCCGTGACTCAATCAAGGGCTTCCTCATCCATGAGCACAACAGCTTGGTACTGAGTTCTGCTCTATCAGTCACCTGGGTCAAAGAACCAAAATAAACACAAATGTGGCCGCAGTCATCTAAGCCCATAACCGAGTCCCATGTCACCCCTGTTCAAAGACACACACACTGCACCAGATTCAGAAACAGACCTCTTCTGAGTTTCCTTCCTGTTTTATGCAGGAAATATAAAATGAAATGTTACCTGTTTTCCCTTTAGTAAAAAACAAAACTCACTCCACATTCTCAGTTTCTGATTTATTGGTTTCATAGACATGAAACATCAATACCAATAAGCAAGACAAAATACTATTTTCCACTGTTTTTTAAAAGGCTGAGGTCATTTTTGCCCCAATTCCTGCAGAGTGATAAGCTTAAAATCAAGCCATTTAGCTCACAGTCAGGTCCAATAAATCAGTGGAAAAAATAAATGGAAAAGCTTGCCAAAGTGTAACCATAGTAACACCACAGATGCGTCAAGAAATGGTGTGCTCATTTGCTTCATTCCTCATTTCTTAAATTGGAATCTGAGTAGGGGAAAAATTACACAGAGAACAATCATGATTCTGCAATTACTGAATTCTGCAAAATTGCATCCAACCTGCTTACTGAACTTCGGAGGCAGCAACGGTCGAGCTTCAGAAATAGCCCTGGATGGCCTACAAGTCCCAAAGTCCTGTATCCGCCATGTAACAGTTATTTGATCGCTCTGTGACGGTGTTTCCTCATCTGGAAAATGGGTACTGAAAACCTCAACCTCAAAGGGCTGCTATTCTAAGTGTAAAATGGGACAGTATATCAGAGGTAGGACAATGACTTGAAACCCTAGTCACCTTTGGCCTTGCTTTAATTGGCTTATCTTCGTGTCTTAATTTCTTTATTTCTATAAAAACAGAAAGGCAATCCCTGCCCATCCATGTGAGTAATTGTAGGAATTATCATTATTATTATTATTAATCCAAGTATAAGGAACAGTTAGGATATTATTATGATTATGGATTTCAATACTAATAATGCAAAATTAAAAGAACTGGGAGCCAGAGATTCACATTAATGCATGATCATATTTTCTCTGTCAAATGCAGCTCTGAAAATAAATAAATAAATAAATGTGGCTCTTCCACTCAGCAGAAAGAGGCAACTTTGGGGCACTTACTCAAGTCACTTGCAGTCAACTCAGTCTCTTACTCTTGGAGTCTTGGCTTTATGAATAGATGAAATGCAAGGCAGGGTCTGTTCTAAAATCTGATCGCTAAAGGCCCCCAGCTATACTTCCAGTCTATGTCCTTGCAGAACCATGGAATGCCTGAAATCAATTCTGTTCATCATTTTGCAGTAGTATGAGGAAACACTAGCACTCTAGCACATCACTGGAAAAATATTACTTCTTTTAAAGAAAATCATCCATAGTAAACAAATTAGAGCAATAAGCAGAGTACCTTGAACTTCAAATTTGTCCTCTTTTTTTCAGGTGATTAAAAAAAAATTAACTATAGAATTTTGAAGGACTGGATAATAGAGAGGAAAAAAGAAAACTCCCAAGTAATAAAATAAAAATCATTCTTTCTTATTTTTTTCTTTTTTTCTTCCTATTTTGAATGAAGGTAAATAATCACACGTCATGAGCTGGATGAGAATGTAGTCTGGTAGAGCATGATAATACCTCATGATCTGGTATGCTAATTCCCTCCTCCCTTCCTTCTTTCCCTTAGCCACAAAATTCCCAATGTCATAGTCCCTACATTCTATTGTCTTGCTTTCTCAGATCTGGTCTTATCTAATAGGTTTGGAACTTCGGGATTTTTAATCTGTGGAAACCATTTCTTCAAAGGAAATCATACATGATATCATGATTTATGAATCTCATTAAGGTGGGGAGGAAAAGAGAGTTCACTGAGGCATTCCCTTTGTTGAGGGCCACCAGAGACCTACTGAAATCCTCAGAGGTCAGTTTGAAGTCCTCTGGCCTGGTCCTCTCCACTCATGACAAAAATGGTTAACATTTATGAGGCTTACACCCTGCCCATACGATACAAACACATTGACAAACCTCACTCCTTTGACTTTCTAACAGTTCTGTGAAGTTAGTAGGAGTGAGACGTCCTTTTCACTGCTGTGAAAACATGACCTTAAAGGATAAATAATTTGCCCAGCATACTCTAGCCAGAACTTGAAAAACCAAGTAATTCACCTGGCTTAGTACTCTGTCTCACTCTCAATTTTTTTGCTTGTTTTTAAATTGTTTCGCCATTTTTTTGGACTCCCCTCGCAGTACGTACTAACTAGGGATAGAACTCACGCCCCCCGACACTGGAATCGCAGAGTCTTAACCACTGGATTGCCAGGAAAGTCCCCCATTGTCAATTTGGACTCCCTGCACTTAGGGAGTCACTAAGTGAGCAAACTGCCAAGTATTCCAGAACCAGCTATTGCTTGTCTTCCCTCAACTTTTCATACACCCACCAGCAGTAAGATGTCCCAAACTGGCTACTTACAAGGCACAGCATGGCGGTAAAGGTTATCTCTTATGGTCTGCTGGAGCTCATGATCAGGCGACCCTTTCTGGAACCTCTGATTGAGAAAATGTCGCAGGTCTTTGTTCAGCTTTCCTCCTACAGGAAATATATAAAACAGAAGGCATCAAACATCAGGTTTCCTAGAGACTGAGCAGGCTGAGAGCCATGTATGGGAAAGCCACATGAAGCCTTTCTAGTCTGCCACCCTCAGTCATCCGGAAGACTTAAGTTTAGGTTTTCCTAGGCAGGGGAAAAAGCAAGCAGGAATGTAATAAAGATAAAACAGCACTGAAACAGCATTAATTTGAGGGTCCCAATTCACATAATACTAGGAGACTCAAACAACAAAGAATTTAAAAGAGGCTATTACATTTAAAATATGTATCGTAGACACTTGCAGACATTATTAGATGGAAAGTGTATGGCTGAAATCTTAAAGAGGACAATCTAGCAATAGCTGACAAATTATAAAATTCTCTTTGACTAAGGATTCAATTGGAATGAATTTACTCTATGGCTATATTTGCAAAAGTCTCCCCAAATCTCCAATACTGTTTATTGAAACATGTTTGTAAGAGTGAATAAATAAAAATAAACACACAAAAAACCCTGGAAACAACCATCAGGAATCAACCAAGTAAAACTATCATCTGCATAATAACTACTCTACAAAAGCTAGATCGTCATGTGTTGGAACTGCAGGAAAATATGTGGAATGGTAACTACTATCTGACCTTTTGTGTGAGAAGAATAAAGAAAAGGAGAGACCATGTATTAATGGAAGGAACCACCAAAAATTTTAACAACAGTCTTCTTTAGGAAGGACTTGAATTTGGGAAATAAAAGAGGAGACGTCACTCTTCATTATACAGACAGAAAGAGATATATAGATCTTACTGTTCTATGTTGATTTATAAGCACTAAACACATTTTGTTTTTAAATTGGTGTTGCTTAAGCAATAGTTATCTGGGCTGGTCTATGTTTTTATTTCTTTTTAATTCTCTACAGTTAACAGACCAAAACAAAAGCTTAAAAAATATATTATTACAAAATGTATCATAGAAAGAAGTAAGTAACCAAACATTTTTTTAAAATTATTAACACAAATTATAGTCTACACGATCAGCAGATGGCTTATAAATCAACATAGCTAACACTTATTCTTAACGGAGAAAACTGCTTCAGTGACAGCTAAAAATAACAAGGCTAAGATTGTCCTTCCGTTTTTAGACAAGATAAAAATTAGTTAAGAGCATTTTTAGCATTAAAGAAACAATGCAGTATCCGTGTGAACCACAAGATTCATGTCTTTAGAAGATAATTTTCCCATGGTCAAAAAGAGCAAGTTGTGAGGATGAAAGTTTTGATGGTTAAGAAGATGCTATGACCTACCTAGGAGACGGACTCTGATCTTTATTTTAGTATCATATTCTAAACCATATTCCCTACTATAGCTGATCATTTTAGAACAGACTAACGAAACTCAATTTGAACTATTTTATTTGAGTTGTAGTACACCTAAGATTTCAAGTGCCAAAAGAAAAATACATAGCTCTATCTCAGGTCATTCAATTATTCATCAAATATTTATTAAGTAAGAAGACACACACAAACACACACATGCTTCCTACCCCCCCAAAATGGTCTGAATATATAGTTCATAAAATATATACAATTGTGCATTAAGCATATGAAAAGATATTTAATATCACTAATTATTAGAGAAAGGCAAATTAAAGTCACAGTGAGATTCTACTACATACCTGCCAGAATGGCAAAATCAATATTAGGTTTTAGCAAGACTGTGAAGCAACAGGAACTCCTATATACTGCTAGTGGATGTCTAAAATGGGAAAACAATTTGACAGTATCTTATAAACTAATCTTCAATAACCAAATGACCCAATTCCACTGTTATTTATGCAAGAGAAGTGAAAACAGGTACACACCTATAAACACAAAACTTATAGATGAATCATCACAGCGACTTTATTCATTATATAATAGCCCCGAATTGGAAACAATCCAAATGATTATCAACATTGAATGGATAAGGGAACTGTATTATATTTAAACAACAGGATGCTACACAACAATTAAAAGGCACAAACCACTAACTAATATTGATGAATCTCAAATACATTATGCTGAGCAAATGAAGCCAGACACAAAAGACAACATATTATCTGATTCCATTTATACATAAAGCTTCAGAGCAGGCCTATCTACAATGACAGAAAACAGCTCAGCAGTTACCTGGAGTAAAAACAGGCAGAGATTAGCACACAGGGAATAAAATCTATAGAGTATACCTATAATTTCCTGGCTTTGCAACTGTACTATAGCTATATAAGAATGTTACCACTGGAAGAAGCAGGGTGAAGGATACACAAGAAGTCTGAACTATTTTTTATGACTTCCTCAGAATCAACACTGATATCAAGACAAAAACTTTTTTAAAACGGGGAATCAAAAGGAACCTTTGGGGTGTGATTCCAATACAGTACACCTCAATTGTGTTAGTGATAACACAGGTTTACACATTTATCAAAACTTAACGGAATAGTATATCTAAATGGAGATATTTTATAGTATAGGAATTGTACTATCATAAAATCAATTTCAAAAGTCTAAACTGTACATAATTATTGAAAGACTACATGGCAGGCACTGTTCTAAATGCTTAGTTTTCAATTACTCATTAAAGAGAGAAACTGAAAGAAGAGTGGAGTAAATCTTGGTGGTTAAGACAGACAGGCTTGGGTGTGAATCCTGGTTCTACTCTTTATTAGCTGGTGAACCCAAGTGCCTTGCTTAATCTCTGAACCTCACTTTTCTCATTTATGAAAACAGAGCACTGAGGTAACAGTAGCTCTAATACAAGACTTGTAAGAATTAAATGAGATTCAGACAGGACCTGGCAAAGAGAAAGCACTTAATAAAAGATGGAGATTATCACTAGAGTGGGCCACCATTGAAGTAAGTGGAGAAAGCGCTGAAATCAGTCCAAAAACGGAGTGTTATTCCTTTTAAAAATACACATAGGGAACTCCCTGGTGGTCCAATGCTTAGGACACCAAGCTCTCACTGCCAAGGGCCTCCCTCGGTTCAATCTTGTTAAGGAACCAAGATCCTAAAAAGCCACACAGAGTGGCCAAATACACACACATAAAAAATACTAACTATGAATTAGATATATAAGAAATTATAATTACAATGAACTTTTAAAAAATGCACATAAAACTTTTGACTTACATGGCCAGAAACAAAATACAAGCACAGGGAAATTTGGAATAAAGGATACTTCTAGAGTTTCCAGAAGGGAATAAAACTCTCAGTTCAGTTCAGTGGCTCAGTTGTGTCCGACTCTTAAAGACCCCACAGACTGCAGCACACTAGGCTTTCCTGTCTATCACCAACTGCTGGAGCCTACTCAAACTCATGTCCATTGAGTCGGTGATGCCATCCAGCCATTTTATCCTCTGTCGTCCCCTTCTCCTCCTGCCTTCAATCTTTCCAAGCATCAGGATCTTTTCCAATGAATCAGTTCTTCGCATCAGGTGGCCAAAGCATTGGAGTTTCAGCTTCAGCATCAGTCCTTCCAATGGATATTCAGCACTGATTTCCTTTAGGATGGACTGCACTAAAATTTTCTGGACATGTGTAAACTGGTTAACATTTAGCACAGATTTAATATACTCCTGGTACTGTGCCACCGACTTGATGGACATGAGTTTGAGCAAACTCCAGGAGTTGGTGATGGACAGGGAAGCCTGGTGTGCTGCAGTCCATGGGGTCACAAAGAGTTGGACATGACTGAGCAACTGAACTGAGCTGAACTGACTGTCACTTCACTGGAATTGTTCAGAAAATAAAATCAACTAGTAAATTACTGATATGTGATAGTCATGCTGGCCAACTCTACTTCTAGGTCTAAACACTCTTGAATTTGACCACAAGGACAAGAAAGTTTATCAGCAAAATCCCCATTGCCTAGAACCTAGGATTTATATTCCCTTAGGAGACCAGAGTTCTGTACAATAAAAACACACTGACAGTTAACATTTGAGCTGTAAGTTGTAAAGATGTTATGGGATCCAAATGTACGACTGCCTAAGCCAAAAGCAATCCCAAAGACTCAGGATTCAGTATCTCTTTATCTCATGTAGGTCCTTATGACTCCAAAACAAAAATCCAAAGAAGACTCAGGATAGAGCATTTCTTTATCCCACATAGATCCTTATGGATCATATTCAATACCTATCAAGATGAACCTGGGGCATTGAGACTGGAAGCATTCTTAATTCACAGACACTCTTTGTTTACACTTGAGCTTTACAATCAAACTAGCCAAGCTAGCTAAAGTTTATGATCATCAAACTAAAACTCCTCCCTACTGCGGATGTGCAAAAGGGCAGGGTTAACTACACTGCCGGTTAACATTTACTCTGTGTTCCGTGACATTTATAAGCCAAAAGCCTCAACCTTCGCATTACATTAGAAATACTGTACTTTTTTGGCATCTAATCTCAAATTAATTGCCAATTATTCAGGGGACATGAATATAAATCTTCTCCTAATTGTCAAGGGCAGTGAGCCAATGAAATAATAATTGTTAGAGGAAGAGTTTGTCATAGCATCTTTCTGTGAAATTCAAGATTTGTTTTGCAAATGGAAAAGAGAACACAGGTCAGTAACATGCGGAACTTTTTCCAAGAAAAGGATTCAGAGCTAATTTTAAGATAATTTTATCATTTAAATAGGAAAAGGGGGGCTTTAGACCCTGTCTTGGATTAGCCACTATTTCATATTTTCATATGAATATATCTGGAATTCTGTGGTTTTAAATTTACAACAATATAGCTCGGCTTTTTTGATTACCATTACTTGACAGAAATTTAATCATGTCAATCAGTGTACTTTTGAATTATTTAAATGCTGTATAATATTCCATTTTTAAAATACGGTAGTTTTATTTCTCCGTCAGAGATAATTAGGCTATTTCCAGTGTTGCTGACAATTCAACAATGCTGCAGTAAGTGCCATTAAAATACTTTTAAAAAAAGCAAAACTATGTATTTTTTTACTCTTAAAATATCTAAACCTGTAAATAGATGTAGTCACCTTCAACTTACCCAGGTCTCTCTAAATTCTCAAAATCATGGGGCCAAGCTGCTTTTCTATCAAAAGGCTTGGAAGTCCCATTTCCGCACACTTAGGCCAACATCTGCTATTATTTGTGTATGTGGGGTCCTGGAACTAGTCCCAGATTTGAAGATTCACTAGGAAGATTCACAGGACTCAGTATATACTTGTACTCAAAGCTATATTTCATTATGGAAAAAGGGTACAACACAATTGCAACAAAGGGAAAAGGTTCAAGGGGCAATAAAGTCCAAAGGAAATCAGGGGTAAGCTTCTAAGAGTCCCCTCCCCAGCGAAGTCACTCTAATTCCCAGGGCAACAATGTGAAATGTGCCCATTAGACACACTCAAGGCAGCTCATTACACGTAAGGGCCCAGAATTTGTATTAGGAACTGATTATGTAGTCAGTCTCTGCCTGGCATAAAATCAAGTTCCAGATTCTCAGAAGGAAAGGATAAAACATATCTTTTGCATCAATAGTTAAAGCACAGTAAGCCGCTATTAGTTCTGGGAATGAATAGAACCCTCTAGAAATGCAAGTTCCCAGACCCTAGCCAAGAGCCAATTTGGTACGCTGGCATTCAAACTAACCATCAACTCTTTTCTTCACTGTCCATGGTGTTTCCCAGGTGGCACAATGGTAAAGAATCCAACCGCCAATGCAGGAGATGCAAGAGATGAGGATTCAATCTCTGGGTCAGGATGATCCCCTGGAGTAGGAAATGGCAACCCACTCCAGTATTCTTGCCTAGAAAATTCCACGGACAGAGGAGCCCGGTGGGTTACAGTCCATTGGGACACAAAGTGTTGGACATGACTGAGCACACACAAACCACCCATCTTTTAAAATCTTCCTAATCTAATAAAGATGAACTGATATTTTGGTGTTACACTAATTTATTTACAACTACCGAGTAGTAATGAAACTGAACCTTCTTTTTTTCTTTTTAACATTTCTTCTCCTGTAACTTGCCTGCTCATATTCTTTGTGTATTTTCCTAATGGGTTGTCTTGTTATTCTTGATACGATGCTATTTATATATTCTGGCTATGATTCCTTCATCAAGTATTTATGTTACAAACCTTGCCTGTTATTATTTAAACATGAAACAATTCCAAAAATAACTGAGTTGTGCTGTTTTCCTCCCCCATGCTAGACAGTTTTCTGCCAACTCAACCAGAGCACCCTTTTCAAGGTGATGGATTTTGAGGGAACTCTGCTCTGATCTCTATCTCCTAGAATATAGATTCTAAGGAGGAATGCTAGTTAGTAGAAACAATCTGCATGGTCAAGAAATTCGGTTTCGACATAAACAAAAGTACCTACAAAATGGGAGAAAATATTCAGTACTTACAACGATGCAACCTATTTCGGATTTATTCCCAAAATACAGAACCAGCTCACACAGCCCAACAACAAAAAAACAAAAAACCTCAATCAAAAAATGGACAGAAGACCTAGGTAGATATTTTTCCAAAGAAGACACACAGATGCCCAACAGACACATGAAAAGATGCTCAGCATCGCTAATTATTAGAGAAACGCAAAGCAAAACTACAAAGAGATATCACCTCACATCAACCAGAACTGCCACCATCAAAAAGTCTACAATTAATAAATGTCGAAGAGCATGTGGAGAAAAGAAAACTCTCCGACATTGTTGATGGGAAAGTAAATCTGTGCAAGGACTATGGAGAATAGTATGGAGGTTCCTTAAAAAATGAAAAATAAAGCTACCATATGATCTACCAATCCCACTTCTGGGCATATACTTGGAAAAGGTGAAAACTCTAATTCAAAAAGATATACAAACTTCTATGCTCACCGCAGAAATATTAACAATAGCCAAGTCATGGAAGCAACGTAAGTGTCCAGTAGTAGATCAATGAATAAAGATACAGTGAATGTGTGTGTACAGATACAGGTGTGTGCGTGCAAACACACACACACATACACACACACATACACAGAAAACTGGAATATTACTCAGCCAAAAAAAAGAACAAAATAATGTCATTTGCAACAAAATGGATGAACCTAGAGGATATTATATTAAGTGAAGTCAGATTGAGAAAGGCAAATGTTGTATGATACCGCTTACATGTGGAATCTAAAAAATGATATAAACAAACTTATTTACAAAACAGAAATAGGCTCATAGACATAGAAAACAAACTTCTGGTTACCAAAGGGAAAAGGAAGGGTAACAAATTAAGAGGTTTGGATTAACAGATACACACTATTGTAAATAAAATAAACAACAAAAACTTCCTGTATAGCACAAATAATTATATTCAGTATCTTATAATAAACTATAACAGAAAAGAATCTGAAAAGCATATATATATTCTTTAGATGTATGTATATGTATATACATTTATATATATATATACATCTGTATACGTGTACTATATACAGGATAGGCTTTTCTAATACAAAATTATAAAGTGAAGAACAAATTTACTAGCTTTGTAGTCACTCGGACTTACAATCTGACATATCTTTAAATGAGCTTTGTCCGAAAAATATGTTTGCTATTTGTTCTGTCGTAACATATTTTTCCTAATTTTTTCTTACTGTGAAGATAAGATAAATTACTGGTGAATTTTAATATTTAATGGGTACAGAGTTTCACCTGGGAAAGATGAAAAGAATTCTGGAAATGTATGGTGCTGACGGCTGCACAACAAAGTGAATGTACTTAATGCCACAGACCTGTATACTTCAAAACGGTTAAAATGATATATTTTATGTTATGTATATTTTACCACAATAAAGAAGCAATATAAATTAATTACAAGATTTAAAAAATACACAAAACTACCCAAAGAAAGTTCATTTATTTATTTATTTTTAATCGAAGGATAACTGCTTTACAGAATTTTGTTTCCTGCCAAAAGTTTAAAACAAACTGTTATTTAATTTGCGTCACCATTAACATTTAGTACTGTATGTCCTAAGTATGCATATACATATATGCTTATAATATGCTTAGATATTGGAGCAGATTCGTTGACTCACTCAACAAATCTTTCTTAAGTGCCTTCAGCCAGATACTCTGTGGGCCCAGAAGACACGGCATGAAAACACTGAGCTCCTGAGTCAGGACTGGCACACCTGTTTCGGGAAGCAAAAAGCAGGCCTCAGGACTGAGGTAACAGTAAGATGAGAAGGAAGACGGATGAGAAGCTGGTTAGTTTTGCCGAGTGTGGGGGAAAGCACTATAGGCAGAGGGACGGCATGTGTAAAAGTTTCAGAAGCAGAAAAGAGGTTAAAATTTTAGAGAAATAGCACAAAGCTCAGACAAGGGCCAGGCTCAGTTTGAGGTTCCAAAGATAAGCAGGAATCAGATAATTCTGTACCTTGCAGACCATGAGACAGTCTGCACTTTATTCCAAGCTCAGTAGGAATCCACTCAAGGGATTTTAGTCAGGGAGGTGGGAAGGTCTGGTCTAAATTTTGAGATGACTCTTGCAGCCGTGCAGTGGGTGAAGTGTACAGGGAGAAAATGGGATGAAATCAGTGAAGCTGACCCAACAGACCTGAGATGACCTGGATTAAGGAAATGACCAAGAAGAGGGGCAGGAGGGGAGAGAAGAGGTGCAATTTAAAGCTGAAACTGACACAGTTCACCTATGTGATGGAGGGAAATACCAAATGCAAGAGAGGACTCAAAAATGACTTCAGTGTCATTAACTTCAGTTAAGCTGTGATGAACAGGTCTCAGTGGAATTGAGAGTTCCATGAGTACCTATTTAACATGGGATGTGTAAGGTCATGTGATATACGTGATTCAAACCCAAATGTTCTAATAATTTATAAGCATTTCCAATATACTATTAGAGCTCAAAATATACTTTCAATTTATGTAGTATTTTAGCTTATCAATTTATCACAACCTATGTAATCATTGCCAATTATTAAGCATACAAGTTGTTTCCACTGTGCTTATATTCCTTGTACAAAATCTATCTGTATTTCTTATTACTTTCTCATGATTCTTAAGTGAAAATGTTGGTACAAAAGGTATAAAAACGTTTAAGGTTCTTGACAGAAAATCCTCTCCAAAAAGATTGTATCAGCTTCCCTTCATCCAGCCTGATTTCATTTATTTTTACCACATCACAAGGCATGTGGGATCTTAGTTCCCCAACCAGAGATTAAATCTATGTCCCCCTGCAGTACAAACATGGAGTCTCAACCACTGAACAGCCAGGGCATTTCCTTCCAGCTTGATTTTAAATGGTCCCAAAATAGCAGTGTGGGTTCACCTTAATATTACTAGCTTCCCATTAATAGACATTTAGATGTCTTTTCTTTAAAAAAAATAATATAAACAGTGCTGCAATGGAAAACACTGAATGTGAATTTTTGCTGAAATTCCCTGGAATTAGAATGAATAGAGCAATGAGTAGGAACATTATTTTTAAAGATTTTTGATACATATTGACAAATTGCCTTCCATACAGCAATTTTTGGAGGAAATACAGTATCACTGATCTGACAACTGGGGGCTTCCCTGGTGGCTCACAAGGTAAAGAATCTGCCTGCAATGTGGGAGACATGTTCGATCCCTGGGTCAGGAAGATCCTGTGGAGAAGAGAATGGCTACCCACTCCAGCATTCCTGCCTAAAGAATTCCATGGACAGAGTTGCCTGGTGGGCGACAGTCCATGGGGTCACTAAGAGTCAGACATGACTGAGCAACTAACACACATGTGACAATTACAGAGTCCAAATGAGAATGATTTTTCTCCTTTAAATTATGTGATTTTTTTTAAAAAAACAAAAGTTTCCACCAATAATTCAAATAATTCTAATTCAAAGCTCTGTATTAGAGAGGAAGCATGGCTGCTAAAACTATGCTTCTTTTCATTCTGAGAAACTGTTGGTTCCAATGAGAAAACTAATTTGGAGAACGGCTTGTTGAGAAATAACAAATGAATTTCATTATCATATGTATGTAAGTAAAAAAAATAAAATACAAACAAAAGAACACTTATGTCTAAAAAATACAGAAACTGGTAACACTCAGTGTGCCAGTTATAGAATTACTTTCAAGCTGTCTTCCCCCAAATGACATGGAAGCATTGGTCTAGGTCAGGGGTCAGCAAATTTTTTCTGTAAAGGGCCAACAGCCAGACAGCACATATTTTTCAGCTTTGGGGGCATGTATGAACTAAGTCCAACTGGTCAACACTGCCTTTTTAGTACGAAAACACCCACAGATTATATGTAAACAAAGTTGTCTTCCAATAGAACTTATTTACAAATGTAGGCAGCAGATTTGGCCCAGGGGCCACATTTGGCCAGATGTTGGTTCTGCATCTCCAGGTGAGCAGTTAAGTACAGGATATGCATCGTCTCTAACATTAGCCTAATCGGCTCTATTCAGAAACTTATTGAAATTCAGATTACTCCATTGTACTCAAGACCTACTGAACTAAAATCTCTGAAAGTCAGGTTCACCAATCTATGGTTTAACAAGGCTTCAAGTGATTTTATACATGTGAAAGTCTCCAAATTAAAGGTCTAAGTCCAGCAAAGTTCCTTAATAAATCTTGGGGAACTAGGCTCTGAGAATGAGCTTTTCCCTATTTCTCCCATCTCTTGCAAACCTCAAGAGATGCTGCCACTCCACTAGTGAGCTAGTAATAACACTTTATAATAAGAGGCACAGCACACATGACTCCAGGCAGGTGGTATCTCATTAGACCAGCAGAGATTGAATCCTTTCCCCTAGTGGTACAAAGACTGCTGTCCTTACAGTCTTGTTTCTGCAGAACTTAAAAAACGGAAAAGAAAACTACATGGTGAGTCTGTGATGTGAAACAGAGGCTACAGGACAGATTTCCGTATGCTGATGAAGCTCTAGAAATTACTATCTACATTTAACTCCCCACATGGACAAGCATGAAACATTTTGCTAGCACTTCAGGATAGCTGCTTTATTATCATTACCCCTCCTGTTTTCTCGGTTCTTTTTCTCCTGGTCAATCTTTTGATAAATTTCATCCCACAGAGAGAAGATACCTGAATTAAACATGGAAAGGAAAACAAGGTTCAAATTCCATCATCTCTATTTTCCTCATTATTTCCAGCCTTTTGTGCTTATTATCATTCTAGTTAAACAGGGTAGTAGAATAACACCTGCTCAGAAAAATAAATAAATAAGAGATTTACTGAGACCAGAAAAGTCAATGGTCCCCCGCTGGTAACACTATATAGCTGATATGAGCTTCCGCCCAACCCTAATTAACAAACAGCTGCATGACCTCATGTAAAGCTGAAGTCAAATGTCTCTACAATCAGAACCATGAGTGGAATCTGAAGATAGTGTGTGTGTGTCCTTCAAGAAGACACTAAAATCTTAAAAAGACATTAGGATCTAACAGAACTGTGCTCAGCCAACCTGCAGGACTCAAGTGCTGACAGTGAACACTGGATGGAACATGGCCCTGAAGGCTACCCACAATGCTAAGTAATAACTTTACAATCCTTACTCCAACCCAATGAGACTGGTTCTGCTTCCAATGCCATCTTACAGAAAATTAAATTGAGACTCACAGATTGCCCCATAACCCAGGTAATTTGACAAAGTAGAAATATGTGTAAACAGAGAGAGACAATGGGCATGGCAAGATGTTAACAGCTGGTCAGTGATGATGGAATACATTATGCTGTTTGTTTGTTTTTTTAATTAGTGTATGGGTTTGAAATATTTCAAGATAAAAAAAGAATAAAATGATTTTTTTTTAAACAGTCATCATCATGCCACTAGAAAACATCTATGTGGATCTCAACATAAAAACCATAGGCTGACTTCCCACAACACTGTGGCATTGTACAGCTGTTCCAATATCCTCTTGATGCTCAACATAAGGAAACACCAAGAAAGTGATATCTGAACAGCATTAGATTACAGAGAACGCTCAGCCAGGGAGTGTGTGCAAGGTTCCTTCCCAGGATTGGGCACCCCAGATTGAAGCCCTGCACTCTTGGGTCTTAGGACACTGTTTACAAGTAAGAAGTTTTCAGTGTGTTTATGCAAATACAAACTGAGATGCCACTGGCATTCCATAGTTTGAACATCCATAGTAATTAACACAGCTGTTCCCCTACCATCCCAATCTCACTCCAATTTATTCTCAAACAAGAATAGATAATGCAGGTGGTAAACTATATTCTAATATGGTCTGATATCATTCAAGCAACAGCAGGCTAGGACTAGAGTTCCAGGTCCTCTGACCTACACAGGGAAGTATTATACAAGCAGAAAGTTAAAGTGAAGTCACTCAATCATGTCCGAATCTTTGCGACCCCACGGACTGGAGCCTACCAGGCTCCTCCGTCCATGGGATTTTCCAGGCAACAGTACTGGAATGGGTTGCCATTTCCTTCTCCAGGGGATCTTCCTGACCCAGGGATTGAACCTCGGTCCCCTGCATTGCCAGCAGACGCTTTACCGTCTGAGTCACCAGGGAAGCCACCAAGCCATACAAACAGGGTTCTGGAAAGACTGAAGGCAGGAGGAGAAGGAGGCGACAGAGGATTAAATTGTTGGATGGCATCATCAGCTCAATGGACATGAGTTTGAGCAAACTCCAGGGGATAGTGAAGGACAGAGAAGCCTGCCATGCTGCAGTCCACGGAGTCGCAAAGGGACAGACACTAATGAGCGATTGAACAACAAGGATTACATTTGTACATGCCACTCCAATTTCTGCTGGATTGTGAGAACAGAGCCCACCAGCAATATCTACACATTATTTGATGGGTCTGAAAAAGGTGAGACCATTTTCCCTGAGCAAAGCATCCTAATAATTCTATGCTTTGCACAGTACTCCTCTTCAAAAACCTTTCAGAACTGAAAACAAATGAGAGAATCACAAGTATATCGTCCCAGACAGGTAAGAATGCAAAGAAAGACATCTTGCATCAGTAAGATTCTACAGCAGATGCAGGCAAAACTTTTCTGAAAGGTCAGATAGTAAATATTTTAGGCTTCACAGGCTGTAAGGTCTGTGTTTCAACTCTTCAGCTCTATTTTAGCAGGAAATCAACTCTAAACAAGATGTAAACAATTGTGCCTGGCTGTGTTCTAATAAAACTTTATTACAAAAACAAAAAGTAGCCTGGACTTGCAACCCACTCCAGTATTCCTGCCTAGAGAATCCTGTGGACAGAGGAGCCTGGTGGGCTGCTGTCCATGGGGTCACATGGAGTCGGACACGACTGAAGAGACTTAGCATGCATGCATGCATGCATGCAATGGAGAAGGAAATGGCAACCCACTCCAGTGTTCTTGCCTGGAGAATCCCAGAGACAGAGGAGCCTGGTGGGCTGCCGTCTATGGGGTCACACAGAGTCGGACACGACTGAAGTGACTTAGCAGCAGCAGCAGCAGCCTGGACTTGGCCCACAAGGTGTGGTTTGCCACCACTCCATTCCAGAGGATTGTCTCTCTCTCAAAATCGTGCTGTTTGCCTAAGCTTGCCAGGCTTTACATGACTGTGCATCTGGTGTACAAACAACTGCCTTAGAAAAACAGTAGGAGGGTGAGCCACGGATCTGCACTGGTGGGGCTTTAATAAAAAAACTGAAGGGCTTAAACATAACCCATTCTCATGGCCTCTACAAAGCAGAACAATTTTACACATTTAAAGAGCCTTCTGAGAAATGTATTAAATGTTTCCTGGAATGGAATGTTATTGGTGTCAAACTCCACTTTATACAAATCTGCAGGATAGAAAAACTCAGACATTATGAATAAAAATTACAGTTTGATGATCATATGTTTGATGCTTTATCATAAATCTCTTTCATGAAAGTTATCTCATTTAAACCTCATAAAACCCAGGGAGAACAGTAACACTGTTCCCACTTCAAAACAGATGAAGAAAGTGAGACTCCCAGGTACTGAAGGGATCAGACGGATGTAGGACTAGAACTCAGATGTCCTAACTCCAAACCTCTACACTTTCCCCCTTTCATCCCTGTGATTCTAAACCAGGTATTTATCCAGCAGTGGAGAGTGAAGCTTTTTGTTAAAATCATATACTGGTATTTATCACAACTGTCAAGGTTCAAGATTAAGAACCTTGTACAGACTAGAGGAGTTTAAGACATGACAACTAAATACAACATAGTATCCTGAACTGGATCTAGTAACAGAAAATAGATACTGGTAAAAGCAACTTATGTCAAATGTATCATGACTATGCAAGATGTTGGCACTGGGGAAAATTAGGTGAAGGAGATTCCAGAATGCTCTGTACTATCTTTGCAACTTTTTGCATCTTAAATATTCCAAAACAGAATTTATTTCTAAAAAAATGTACATAATGCACCTATGTGCAGGGTTCTCAGGCTGTTTTACTTTTGCAAAACCAGTAGGTAAGAATTCTTACAGGGATTGATCACAGTTCTCATTTATAGAGAGCATGATATACAGTATATGTGGCTAAAAAATATTTGGGAGAAAGTTCTTAATTCATAGGCGGTCACAAGATATTTCTAATTCCTGTAACTCCATAAGTGATTATCATTTCACACTACTATTTTCATTCCATCACTGTCTTTCAGCTATTATTCAAAAGTGATTATAAATAATAGGGCTATAAAAGCCATTCAATAATTAGGACACTCAGTGGCCATATACCCACCCTGACAGTGGGAGGTGATTTATGTAAGGAAAACCCATCACATCTGCCAAGCTGGTTTCTCTCTGATGAACTCTCCAATTGCAGATGAAAACATGGCTCTTAATAGTCATCTTTTTCTTAACTAGAGCACTGACTTGTGAGCCAAAGTGCTACAGCATTTAAAATTTTATATACAAGGAAAGAAAAACAGGCTAAATAAACCATTCTCTGTCTTGCCATTTCATGGACCCAGATAACCAGAGGAAAAACACAGAACATCATCAACTGGATCTGGTCAGAATCCTGGCCTTTGTCACAGAATGGGAAAGACCTAAAAGAAACCCAGGGACAAAAGAACTCAGACCTAGCTGGTCAAATCTCACCTCCTTGACACACAAGACTTTAACAGATGTAAGCTTAAGCCCACGGCATGATTCACCAAGGGTTTCTTACAGGAGTGCCACTGGCATCTTGGACAGGAAAATTCTTTGTTGTTGTGTGTTTCCTCTCTGAACCTCAGCAGCCCGGTTCTTGGCAGCTTCCAAATAAATGTATGAAGTGATCCCCAGTCACTGCAACAAGCCTAGAGAGGCAGTGCCACCCTGGGAGATGGGTAAATGAAGAGCAATCAGGAATAGTTATTCCTATTGAGCTTTCTTTCTTTTCTCCATTTAGATCCAAGGGCATATTAGAAGAATACCGGGGGAAAAACCCTTATACTGGGGATGATTTCAAACAGCTAAGATCTCCTCTGCACATACTTACATAAACATATCTGTCTTCTGGTGCAGGGATGCTGGTAAAGAGGAATCAGAGCTTAATGCTGAGACCAGAGGTTTGTGCTAGTCTTCACAATGATCCAGCAGAGAGAGTCTCCAGCAAGCCTCTTAGTGAAAAGCCTCTCCACCAGTGCCTAGCCCATCGCTCTGGTTTATTGTGTTCACAGCCTTTGCATGACTGCTCAGTTGCTTCAGTTGCATCCAACTCTTTGTGACCCTGTGGACTGTAGCCCACCAGGCTCCTCTGTCCAAGGGATTCTCCAGGCAAGAATACTGGAGTGGGTTGCCATGCCCTCCTCCAGCGGCTCTTCCTGACCCTAAGATAGAACCGTTGTCTCCTGCATCTCTTGCACTGCAGGTGAACTTTTCACCCACTGAGCCACCTAAAGTGATGATTTTTTTTTTTACCCACTGAGCCACCTAAGGTGGTTTATCAATATGTTTCTTTATCGTGTTTATTACGTGTCCTCCACCACCATGATAGTTTCACATGAGAGCTGAGACGCTCTCAGCTTAGAGGAGAAACTGGCATAGACCTAGTGATGATTAAATGAGTGGATGAAGGATGAAAACGCTAGTTAAAATAACACTAGTGACTAAAGCAGGACCAAGCAGAACTACATCCCCATCCTGACTTTGCCGTTTGCTACCTCTGGTTCTTAGGCAAGTTCCTTAATCACTCTGGGTCTCTGTTTCCTTATTGGGAAAATGGGGATAATGACAGTACATACAACAGGGCGGTCAAGATTATTAAATGAAAACATGCAATGTTCAGTGAATGCTAGCTACCTTCCTCTTGACTTGGAAGTATCATATTCCAAAATGTACCTTTTGTGGAGTTGTTTGTCCTCAAGGAGAGTTTTTTAATGATTAATGCTTATGACAAAATGTATAAAACAAGTTAAACAAGTCAAGCTTTCCATATTACTAGGCTGAAAACTAATTAAAACTTGGATGCTGTCACTGGACTGCTTTCACACATCGAACACTTACAAATAGTGCATTCTTGGAATACTCTATGGCCAAAGGTGTGCGAGCAAAGACAGGATTTTTAGGTTTGCATGGAATATGAATGACAGTGCAGAGTATCAAACACCCTTCAGTACAGCACCAGTCATCAGGAAATCTGGCATTTGTGTTTTACTTTACTATTTATTTCAATGTTCTTCATATATGTGTTATATTGCTTCTTCATTACTTTAATTTGTATTACCCTGATGGATAAGGATATGAAGTATCTTCTATTCATTTGTGAAATTTCTATTCAAATTGTTTAACTTTTTAAAATTAGTTTATCTTCTTAATATTGACTTTAAGAGTTCCTTTTACATCCTACATATCAGTCCTTCGTCAGAAATAAATTTTGCAAACCCCTTCTCCTAGCCTGTGACTCATCTGTTCACTTTGTTAGGGATATCTTTTGATGAGTGGAAGTTTTGATGGTTGATGAAGCCTCATTTATTGATTTTTATGGCTACTTTTGTCTTTATTGCTCATTTGTTACAGATGAATCATAAAATAGGAACATTAAGTGGACAGAACTCTGAGCAAGGGTCAGGAGATGTTGATTTGAGACCTATATCCACGCCATATGTTTTGGAAAAGTCATGGGTGAGGGTTAACTTTATGTGTCAGCCTGACTGGACCACAAGGTGTCTAGATATCTAGATATCTAGTCAAGTATTATTTGGCATGTTTCTTATGAGAATTCTACTGGATGACTTTTACATTTCAACTGATATACTGAGTAAAGCAGATCACCATCTATAATTTAAGTGGGCCTCACCCAATCAGTTAAGGGCAAGCTGACTTGACCATGAATAAGAGGGAATAACTCCTGCCTAAACCTGTGAGCTAAGACATCGGCTTTCCGGATTTCATACTAAACCAAAACATCAGCTCTCCTTGTCTCAAGCCTGCCAGCCTTCAGACTAGAACTTACACCATCAGCTCTCCTAGATCTCAGGCCTCTAGACCCTTAACTAAAACCACACCATCAGTATTTCTGGGCCTCCAGCTTACCAACTACAGACCTTGGTGCTTATCAGTTTACATAACTGCATAAGCCAATTTCTTACCATAAAGTAAGTAAGGAAAAGTCGCTCAGTCGTGTCTGACTCTTTGCAACCCCATGGACTATACAGACCATGGAATTCTCCAGGCCAGAATACTAGAGTGGATAGCTGTTCCCTTCTCCAAGGGATCTTCTCAACCCAGGGATCAAACCAAGGTCTCCTGCATTGCAGGCAGATTCTTTCCCAGTTGAGCCACAAGGGAAGCCCAATGTCTTATCATAAATATCCATAAATAGATAAAACTTCCTATCGGTCCTGTTTCTCTGGAGAATCTGAATACATTAACTACCTCTTCTAGTTCCAACACAACGTGCAGCATTCTAACAGACACTTACTGAATCTTGCAGAAATCCCTAATAAATCAGCTTGGTTCACATACCTCTAAGTGAACAGGCTAGATTTGACAATCCCAGAGTTCTCTCCCATTCTGATACTTATCTCAATCTCACCTTTCTATTCCAGCAAGGGCTTCTCCCTTGGGTGTTCTCTTGCAAAATTAATCCAGCTATGTCTCTCAGAAACAGTGACAGACCGTTCTCTTGGCTCATCAACTCAGGAGTCACTCTTAACAGGCCCTTCTACATGTAAACCTGTTTTGGCTTGTTTGCCCCCACTTTGAGGAAGCAGAGTGCTAAGGAGTTCAGACAGTTCAAAGTTATTTGAGCGTTTACACATCATAGAGGTTACAGCAGTCCAATTCTTAATAGCCTACAATGGTAATTGTAATAACCTACAATGGTAAAGAATCTAAAAAAGAATGTTAATCTAAATTAATCTAAAACAGAATCATATACATATATAACTGATTCATATATGTATGTATAACTCAATCATGGCTATGCACCTGCAACTAACACAGCACTGTAAATTAACTATGCTTCAATTACAAACAAAAAAACAAACAAAAAAAAAAACCCCAGGATGCTAAAACAAACCAGAAAACAATAAATAAATTGCTGATACACAGACATACTCACCAGACTTCTAAACTGACTTTTTAAAAACTGCAACAAAGTCACCAAATGAAGCAATAAATCTAATTACTGATTGTTGTTATGAGGCAAGCAAGTCACAGGTGACACTCTAGAGGTACCAAAACATAGAAGGGGGTCTAACATTTGTCAGAAGAACAAACAGAAGCATGTCAACACCTCAGCCTTTGGGAACCTGTGACACCCTCTTTTCCATTGCTTGGTTTTAGACCAGTCCATAGGAGACAGAAAATTTTCTTTAGAAATTAAAGTGATCTTAAATTTTGCAACACCTTTTGAGACCAGCCTACATCCCAGGGAGATGTCAAACCACATTTGAGAATTCCTGCTTTAGAATAAGCCGTATTTAATAAGAAAATTAGGTGATAATGATTTAGAGTCACCGTGAGAACCTGAAGGAATGGAGCTCATCTGGCTTCCCTTACATGTCTCTAACAGAAAAAGCAGGGAACTGGTCTCTCCTTGGGGCCTGGAATGTCCTAATGACAAGGAACCAGCCAGGCTCACTCAGAATGGAAGAGGTAACTGGACATTACCTGGAAGGGAGGGTTATGAACCTCGATGAACATTAGAATCACTAGGGCACAGCTGAAATAATACCAGTGTCCAATCTCCCATCTCTGAACAACTAAATAAGAATCTATGAGGAAAGACTGGACAGTGGTGGGTTGTTTTTTTTTCATCTCCTCTAGTGATTGCAGTGTGTAGTCACCATTCTAAGCCTAGCCTACTTCTCTGATCCTGAACTCTTAGTGGAGTCACTAATTGTGAGAATATCTATGCAGAACCTTCTGTGTAGAGAGAATCCTGTAGGATCTCCTAAGATGAAGTGCCCTGAGCTTCAAAAGTGAAATCAGACTCTGAACCAGAAACAGGGTGTGATGGGTGGAGTGAAGAACACCAAGAGGAAAGGGAGCTTAAAAAAAAAAAAAATCTAACACCTTTTTAGAGCCATAGCCCTGGGAATTTAAATTGGGTTTCTGCCTGCCCTGACTAGGGAAGAAAACTCAAATTAGCTGGGTAGAAAATTCATTTCAAAGGATCTGGGGACTCTGGGTGACTTGGACTTTGATGTCTCTCACTGCAGCTCAGCCATCCCCTTGGCTTTCTGACCAATTCCTGAGAAAAGTAATAAGTTACATATATTTAGTTTGAAGACCAGGTATCAAGTGAAAAGGTGGGAAAGGGGCTATAATCAATGACAAAGAACAAGGTGAGAAAGGGTGGACCGCGAGCACAAATGCAGGCTTTCTCACACGAAAATAGTAATGCTGATGTCTGAAAAGTGGTACAGGCTGATTTCTGGAGCTGAATAAAGCACCGACACACTTAGAAAGAACCAGAGAAGATGAAAGAACAAACAGAAGTCTCCCCTAAATTAAACACAACTCAAATGTAACTGCTGTGAATCGGGTGATTATTCTGCTGATGGATTCTACACTTAAGCTGACACTGAACCATGGGCTGCCTCATTTCTTCAACTATCAACACCAAGTGATACTTTCAGCCACCCTCAGATCTCAATCAAGCTGTTCAGTGCTCACAAACAATCAATTTCCTTTAATGAAATATTATCCTGCCACTAGTCAGAGATATAGAAGCTACTACAATCATCCCTCTCTCCAAGACTCCCAGGGAATAAGTGAAAAGGCTTTAAAGCTTCTTCATCAGCAACTATATATATTTAACCCCGGCAGAAAACTTTTTCCTCATCCATATATTAAATTTTCCTTGAAGTGTTTCTGTACTGTCTTACCTAGACGTGTACACTCCCTAAAACCCTCATGTGTAGTCTTTATTTCTTTATACTAAAATCACACTGGTATCTTAAAAGTTCAAGCAAAATCAAATTATGAATGTAAAGCAGTTACACTTTCATTTGTTTTTCTTTTTAAAAGAATGCTAGCTTAACATTCACATTTTTCCTCATAATTAGAAAGATTATCGAAAGAGAAGAGAAAATGTAGTCAAACAGGCTTGAGCAGAAAATAGCTAAAATAGAAGCCCCATATACAAAAGAATAACAATTAAAGAATAAAAGCTCCATCTTTCATTTGATAGGTATTACCTGATTGGAAATTAAAACACTTCGTGCTATCTCTAGAGAAGAATTCTGTTCCAAAACGAGGGTCTAATGTTTAAATTGTGCAAGCCAAATCAGCTTGAAGAAACAGACGGCTCTGCTAAGCTTTAGCAGAACAAGCCCTAACATAATATGCCAAGGAACACGTTTGACAAAACAGAAGTAGAAAAATATTTTCAAAATCGGTTCTTGGCTTAAATGTAGCATTTGGCACCTCAAATAAACACAGAGAAGAAGAACTAACTTGGCTGTGCCATGTGACTTTCGGAACTGCAACAGGCCAGATGGTGAGGTAGGTTATTCATTTCTCAGCTTCTCACCATCTCTGCCCTTACATTAGAGCCTCTCCAGGTGAGGATGCCTTAGAAGGGTTGAAAAGACAAAAACTGGATAAATGCATATAACCAGTTTTCTGGGTAATTATTATCTCCTTTAAAACCATGCCTTTATCAAACATCTCATGCCAACTCAAAAGCTCTCATTAATAAATGTTCTGGCTTACAGAGCCAAGTCAACGTCACACCTACTGTCTATAAACAGTAAAGGAGTAACACCTCCTCTTCTGGGAAGATGATGCAGATGTGCATTTCCCTCATCTTCCCACAGAGCACAACAGCAGACCTCAAATGTCGTCTATGAAACTGACAAGAAGGCTCTGAAATGTGAACAGAAGGCAGACCTCTTAGGACTCTCAGGAAAGATCTCAGCATGCAGGTGAGTTCTGTGGGCTTTCTTTATGTCGCATATAACCCAGCATCGCAGAAGAAGACACTGACAAAAAGTAAATGTCAATAGGTGCAGATGACAAGAGTCCAACAAAAGCCGGTTCTCTCTGCCTAAAGAACCAGGTAATAGGTTCAAGGCAGGGGGCCTGGGTTCGATCCCTAGTCAGGGAACGAGATCTCACATGACTCAACTAAGAGTTCACATGCCGCAACTAAAAGATCCTGTATGCTGCAATGAAAGATTTTATGTGCCGAAATTAAGACCTGGTGCAGCCAAATAAATAAATACAAATAAATATTCAAAAAAATAAACAACATTGCCAAGTGATGAACATGCAAATAAAGTTTGAAAGGCACTGATATGATTGGAGGGATGGGGACCACACAGCTTGTGGGATCTTAGTTCCTCATCCAGAGATCAACCTACGCCTTTAGCAGTGAAAGCACAGAGTCCTGCCCAATGAACCGCCAGGGAATTCCCTACTACACAATTCCTAATTCACCATAGTGATGACTTTGTACCAACATGGAATGTATTTATTATGTCCCCATAAGTAAAATAAACAGGATACACATCTGAAATTCCTTAGTGCTAGTGTAATTTGTGTGGGTGCACTCAAGTCAAGGCCTGGCAGGAAATGAGCACAACATAAAAAGAGCAGTTTGGGGGCAGAGGGATTATGACTCTTTCTCCACCAAGTCCCCAACTTTGTTCTTAACACTTATAATCCTGCTAATATGTTGTATGACAAGATGCCAGGGCCAATGTATGAGGATCAGCACTTTTTACTTTCTGGCTTGCTGCTTTCCTAGGATTATGACGACCTGGTAGAATGAAATCCCACATACTTGAGGTTACCCAGGCTCATGAACAACCAGATCTGCAAGGGCCCTGGCTTGGTTTTAGCCAGTTTAACTACCAGCAAAAAAGAACAAATAGTGGTCCAAAGGAGTCTCATTTGAAGGCACACCTAACACAGCTCAAACACGCTCTAGACATAAGGTCCAACCTGTTGGTAGAGTAACACTCCCTGCAGGTCCAAAGTCTTTGGATCTACACTGGCTCCAGGATGCAGATATGGCAGCGAGAGCCAGCACTCACCAGAAATATGCATTGTCCTGACTGTGTTGGTGGTTAGCTGTGTGCCTGGACATTATGGTCTCTGAGACTGTACATTAAAGCCACTCCTCCAGTCACATGGCATCAGCACCAGACAAAGAAATCAACTGACTGCTCATCAGTGAGTCAACTTTTAAATTCTTTGCTTCCTTTTTTTTCTCACTTCAGGCAGAATCCCAAGCATGCCATCCTTGTAAATGGCACCAAGAAAACACCACCAGATTTTCAGAGGATCCAAGAGATAATCCATGTCTCATAAGTGGAAAAAACTATATGCTTAACTTAACCCCAAAGTTAATCCTTCAAATGATTTTTTACTACAAGCCAACTTTTCCCACCTCATCTCAAAATGACTACATTTCAGATAAACTGTTCAGCTCATGTTTAGAGTATGTAGCGCCCCAGTTCAAACATGTTCTGGGAATATTTATATGTAAACATCTAAAACCCTATATTCCTTAACTATTACACTGAAGAAAAAAAAAAACAAAAAACAAACACTTTAATTAAAGGGATAATGCTACATTGGCTGAACAAAACAATATCTACTTCCAAACTTCAGCAATTATTTATACACATACCATCCAAAATGAAAACTAAAGGAGCTTTATTACTGTTTCTATACTAGTCACACTCATGCTATGAAATCATTACTAAATATTTTTAAACTCTGATTATCAAAAGGTAGATAAATAAACACTCTTGTAAGAAAGTTGGTCTTTATTTCTAAATATGAAGTCACTTGTCATTTTTGAAAGATTTCAAAAAGGAAGAGCAATTCACAGTCATTCAAAGACAGTAAGAGAGGGGAGCTGTAACACCATAACAACTGGAACAAATAGAAGTTTTACTTTAATTCAGGGCTTTCACCCTTAGCACTGCTGACATCCAGGGTGAAAGGATTCTTTGTTGTGGGAGCTGTGCTGTGCATTGTGGGATGTTTAGCAGCATCCCAGGTGTCTATACACGAGATGCCAAAACTCATTTGTGGCCAGTTGTGAAAACCAAACACATCTCCAGACATTGCCAAATGTCTCCTGGGGAATTAACTGTCCTTGATTTAGCACCACTGCTTAACTTAAGTAACAGAGTAGCCTAGTTGAATCCTAAATGTAACTGAAATCTCTCTTGACCTCTGTGGTTTAGTGGTTTGCCAATACAACAGAATGACTGTCACCATTCAACCTCCTGTGACTGCATTTGAGGAATCATCAAGTATTAGCAGACGGCATGCAATGCAAGTCCACGCACGAAGAGGCCTCAGCTTTACTGGGATTGAAATAATGGTGGTGTCAACTGCTCACTGATTTTCTAGAGGCTGAATATATGTATATTTTGAAGGCTGAAGCCAGTGACTAGAGTTACTGTGAGGCATACTTGAAATAGTCACTATGCCCAAAACCGTGGGCAAGTAGACTGCAGTCCTGGCCAAAGTTATCATCAAAATATGACCACCTATTAGCCTAAATTGCTGGAGTCCAGGAACACTGAGTAGTGAGGAGAAGTGCACTAGGTAAACTAACTCATCCACAGAGGTCACTAGTGTTTAACAAACACATTCAAAGAGGTAAGCAACTCTGTATGTTATTTTTCCCATTTCTTTCCCAGTGAAAATCTGCACTGAACTCACACCCTGGTGAACAGGAAAAGGCACCTTCTTAGACCTGAAAGGCATCTTGGATTCTATTTCCCACATCACCCATGCCACAATAGTTGCCAAGTTCTCCCAATTCCACCTCCTGTGTCTCTTTTGAACAGGCCCAGTTCTTCCCATCATACATTTCATTGCTGAATTACTACAGACACCTCCTAACCAGATACTGAGCTTCTAGTCTTGGCCTCTTTCATGGGACATAAAAAAATCTTTCAAACGCACAAATCTGATTGCCTTTCTCCAGCTTGCATTTCTTCATGGGTGTCCCACTGTTCTTAAATGAAATCCAAACATCCTCATGCTTCTACGTTATCTGAACCATCAATGTGGGCGCAGGGGAGGGACATAAAAAAAAAAAAATCAGTATCACATGCAATGGAATCAGATCTTAAGCGGTACTAAAAGTTTAAAAAGCCAGAATTATTAGTAATCTAAATTATATCTAAAAATCCCGCTAACTTGCCAGGACCTGGGCTTTTGGAAGCTCAAAGGCCAAGAATCAACCTTAGTTTTTCTTTGAATTTCTGTTGTGCCTTTCTTTTCCCTGAGACAGTGAGGGAGTTAGGCCAAGATTAATTTAAATGTGGCAGGGGTGAAGGTTTGGGGAAGTTAAATTGGTGATAAACATTATCTAGAATGTGATTCTAGAATATAAAACACAACTCCAGCTATGTTCAAAATATACATACACATAAGTGGTATATTTCCATGGGGTAGGGAAGCTGTTACAGAGAGAGTTCTAAGCAAGGCAAATGAACCAGAAAGAAATACAGCCATATGTTAACAAGAATATCTCCGGATGCTGAGATTAGAGATGATTGATTTGATTTTCCATACTTTCATGTGGTTTCCATTATTAATAATAGAAAAGTAAATAAAAACTCTTAAAGATAATTTTAAGTAAGCCTTTGCTTCATGTTGAGGTTTGACAGAAAACAAAATTCTGCAAAGCAATTATCCTTCAATAAAAAATTAATTAATTTTAAAAAGTAAGCCTTTATATATCAGCTAAGATACAGAACAGATGGCAAAGGTAGCATCAAATTATTCTGGAATGTAAAGATTTATCACTTGCCCTTATTCTGCTAAGCTGCAGATCTCTGTGCCCAGAAAACAGGGCACAGAATAGAAACTGTTGTTGTGTGGTGTGTCCAGAAGTTATCCTCTCAAATCATTGAGCCTTAAGCTTTTTGACAAACACACAGCAAGATACACAAAATTGAGGGCAGGGAAATGTCCTGTAACATTGTTAAACAGTGGTAGGAGAACACTAGTGCACAAGTTAAAGGTATGGAGAAAGCTGTGGAATGCTGACCCACCGGGAATATAAGCAAAAGGAAAAGCACAGTTTTGAAGTATGAGCGCCTGATAATGATCAGTGAAAAGGTTTCCTCGCTGCTTTCATGCAGACTAAAAAGCTTCAAATTCACAGCTTAATTCAACACACACTGTTGAGTCTCGTTCTCTGTGCTAGTGACATGGGCAGTGACTATCTTCTTTTTGCCCTGAAGAATGTTTTTTTTTTCATTCTGGGCAAGATGACATGCCAATTTCCCTAACTTTACCTGCCTTTATCTCTTCTTGCCCCAAAGCAACAGTGTGAACTTTGATCAGGGCATGAAATGCACCTTTGTATAGGGACCACATTCCACACTGACTCCTTCTGCCCATTGCATTTCTTTTCCTAAGTTTCTGAGTGTTGAGGGTTCCAACTATAAGAATACAAACTACATTGACTTCATTGTCCAGTAGTTTGAGAAATGCAAAATGATAAGCATAAAGTACACGTGGAGCGAAATATGTATTTTGTAACTGTTAAATAACCTAAATTTCAACATGAAAATGCCTCTTGCTATTACCCCCATTTCTTTCAGATCAATTTCAAAAAGTGAAAATTGTCTCCTGGCTTAGCACAGTTGCAATCATTACGGGAGCCTTTATAAGCTCTCTTTATTACACACAATGCATTTTCCTACCAGTGTGAAGGCCAGCGGGGTGGGGTGGGGGGTCTCATTCAACTCCCTGGCATTCTAACAGTATGATGACTGGGAATACAGACACAGAGAGGAAAGAGGGGAAAAAACAGCATCTCACCACCTGTAATCCCAGATGGCACTGGAAGACACTTCACTGAAAACCCATAAAGGCTTTAGAAAATATAAAGCAATGCACTAATTAAAAGGGAAAAAAAATCTACATCCAGCCACATAGAGTTATGGTACAGATTATTACACAGTCAACTGTGCCTTTGGAAACAGAACCCAAGCTATAGCAAAACACACATGAGAAAATGAAGAGCTTTTCTGGTTTTCATTCCACTGATGGTACAATGCCTACAGATTTGTTAACTCAAAGAGTTTTTCCATGTTGCTCACTTTGACATGTAGAGGAGAATTCTGAATTGCCCTCATCCATCACCACGCTGACTGCAACTTATTGCAGGACTGTGGTAAGTGCTTACATACATTATTTAACTCAATCCTCACCACTTTTCAAAATGGGAACTATCATTATCTCTGTTTTCAGAAACAGAAACGGAAGCACAGACAAGTTGAGAAAGCTGCCCAAGTTCAAACAGCTTAGTAAGAGCCAATTCCCAGGGCTCTTTCACACTCTTGTGAAAAATTATGCTGTTTAGCAAGAAATCACCTTTCTAAGTTTGGGGGATTTGTTTGTTTTTTGTCTTTTAGTTTCTTCTCAAAGGTGGGCTGTACCTGAGTTCACTGACAACCTGGAAAAGCTCTAGTGCCAAAGACACTGGAACTGTCTGAGCATACAAGTATGGATCTTCTTGCTAAACATTCCAGATTTCAGTATAAAAACATAATCCTCTAATCTCATCAAGTCTGCATCAGGGAAAGAGAAATGAAGTTTCAGAAGTGCTAAATTTAAAAAAAGTTTCCCTCAATATCACCACAAAAATTCCAGACCATATATTGAGAAAATTCTTTCTTGATCAAAAGTTAGAAAACTTGCATCCATCTCAAAGCCCCTTTGCCTCAGATGCATTTACTGTATCTCAAACTACATATAACACTGCTACGATGTTAGCTCTCTTTCTCTTTTCCAGGTGGCCTCCCAGAAGGCTTAATATTAGAAATGAGGTGAAATTTGGTATCAATTTTCAAACTAGATCTCAGATCCAAAGGAGATCACATTCTATATGCCAAACCATCCTTAAACACAGAATAACATGCATCTTTCAAATAATTTTCAATTCTAAATTTTATGCATTCCATAATATGTTATTATATGCATTCCATAATTTATATTATGCATTCCATAATATAAAATATTATGGAATATAAAAGAGACTAATGGACTTAAGATAATCATCATAGGTAAAAAGATAAAGGAATCTTTTGGTACAAACTTCTTATCCCACAGGGGAAATGAAGAAGGGCTATCTAACAACAACAACAACAAAAAATGGGAATAAATGTAAGAATATCTACAGTGTTCCACACCAAACATAGGCTATACTGGAGGTATCAAAAAAGAGATACAATAGCAAACATGATGATAAAGAGGCTAAGGATAATAATATCAATAGCTAATATTATGGAATGTCTAATACCTACCAAGTATTGGGCTAAGAACCTGATAAGCCTCCCAGGACTTCCCAGGTGGCACAGTGGTAAAGAATCCACCTGTTAATGCAGGAGACATGGGTTCAATCCCTGGATGGGGAAGATCCCCTGGAGGAGGAAATGTCAACTCACTCCAGTATTTCTGCCTGGAAAATTCCATGGGCAGAGGAGCCTGGTGGGTTACAATCAATGGGCTACAATGGGATTGTAGAGTCAGACACGACTGAACATGCACACACATGTTTAGGGCGCGTGCGCGCGCACACACACACACACACACCTTCAAAGCCACAATATCCCTAGAAAGTAAATACAATTGTTAGTCCCAATTTAAAGAGAAGGAAACAAACACAGGCAGGCTAAGTATGTTGCCCAAGGCATACAGCAAATGTGGAGCTGAGATCCACCTCCAGGGCCTGTACTGACAATGCCTCCCAGGTAAAACAAACAGAAAATATGCCTTTGAATTAAGAGGGGTAGGGGAAAGTGCTCTCTATTTTGTATGTACAATAGAAATATGTAGCTAGTTATTGAGGAAGAAAGTTGCAGTTATTTCCTAAATGAACCCCCCTGTCAAAGGGAACACAAAGGAGGATCCCCCAAGCAATTGGGAAATTGAACACCCCTGCCTGCCTCCCACCTGCTTCAACAGTGGGTCTGATTAAACTTTGCTTTCTATAAAAACCTGTATCTGCATGCACCCTAACTAGCCTGAGCTTTGTGCAGCCAAAACATGATAGCAATGACACTTGCTTCCAAGTCTGGAGCAAAGCCCAATAAAAATCAAACTAACTTGAAAAAAACCTCTGACAGAAGCGATAGTACTAAGAATTTCATTTAAATCTTGATTCTGCCATTGAATGACCACCTGCTACTGGGAAGGTCACCAATATTCTGAGTGAAATTTCCTCATCTATCAAACTAATGGAGCAATATCTTCCCGTGCCAGTCTTTGTCAATTGAGATAATGCATGGGAAATGTTTGCATCACATCTGATATATTTATCAGTGAAGCATTAAGTGTGTACACAGAAAGTAATTTGGGACTTAACACTAATGTAGTATGTGAGGACTTTCAAATGATGTGGAAGTCACGCTAGGGAAAATCAGTGACTTAACTGTTGTGTTCCTCGGGGAAAGAGATTGAATGCCAAAAAGAACAATCTGTATTGCAATGGTGGAATGAGGTGAGGGTTTCTTAACATTTACTTATTCTAGTCTTTCTGACTCAAAATCACTTATAAAATCTTTATTTTGGACTCCAGAGAACTATACAGTTCTCTGTAAATATCACTGTTGACTTTCCATAAGGATATGACAAACCGAATATCAATATGTCAGTAAAGGAATGAAAGCTCCAGTTAGTTATTGAGTCAAAATTCAGTGGTCAAGGAAAAGCTGCTATCTTAACAAACAAGTTTAATTTAAAACATGATTTTTAACTTTTCTGTCCTCCAATATCATCTATAAGCACCAGGATTTCCATTTGCTAGTAGCTAAATGAAGGAATTCTAGCAGATGTATCTTCTCAGATGTTAATATGCCTTTCTTTCAGTTATCTAGGAATTTGGTTACAATGTTGATCTGGTTCATCAGGACTGAGGTGAGCCATGAAATTCTGCATTTCTAACAAACTCACAGGTGATGCCAATGCTGCTGGTCCATGGATTACACTTTGAGTAGCAAGGTTGTGGGACACAAGGCAGCCATCACGCACATGTGCACGCACGCTCACTCTCTCATAAATCTAGCTTTGAAAAAAAACCTATCAGCTCATAAGCAACATTTTGTGCTCCTACCTAAGTTTCTGTCCAATGCCAAAACCAAATGAAATATGTACAAAGTAAAAAAGTACACTGGGTCTAAATTTGAGGGTTTTCTTTCCCAGTACCATAATATAACTACACAAGGATAAAGATAGTAAATACAAGAAATTAACCAGAACTTATATCCACAATTCCTTCATTTAAGGATCAATGATGGTGGCTCCCTCCTCACATTGTTTTATGCCAGTCCTGTACACTCACCTAATCTCAGCAACTACCAGGTCAGTCAGTCAGTTCAGTCCCTCAGCTATGTCTGACTCTTTGCGACCCCATGGACTGCAGCACACCAGGCTTCCCTGTCCATCACCAACTCCCAAAGCCTACTCAAACTCATGTCCATCATGTCGGTGATGCCATCCAACCATCTCATCCTCCGTCATCCCCTTCTCCTCCTGCCTTCAATCTTTCCCAGGCATCAGGGTCTTTTCCAAAGAGTCAGTCCTTCGCATCAGGTGGCCAAAGCATTGGAGTTTCAGCTTCAGCGTCAGTCCTTCCAATGAACTTTCAGGACTGATCTCCTTTAGGATGGACTGGTTGGATCTCCTTGCAGTCCAAGGGACTCTCAAGAGTCTTCTCCAACACCACAGTTCAAAAGCATCAATTCTTCGGCGCTCAGCTTTCTTTATAGACCAGCTCTCACATCCATACATGACTACTGGAAAAACCATAGCTTTGACTAGACAGATCTTTGTTGGCAAAGTAATATCTCTGCTTTTTAATCTGCTGTCTAGGTCATAGCTTTTCTTCCAAGGAGCAAGTGTCTTTTAATTTCATGGCTGCAGTCACCATCTGCAGTGATTTTGGAGCCTAAAAAATAGTCTCTCACTGTTTTCATTTGCCATGATCTATTTGCCGTGAAGTGATGGGACCAGATGCCATGATCTTAGTTTTTTGAATGTTGAGCTTCAAGCCAGCTTTTTCACTCTCCTCTTTCACCTTCATCAAGAGGCTCTTTAGTTTCACTTCACTTTCTGCCATAAGGGTGGTGTCATCTGCATATCTGAGGTTATTGATATTTCTCCCTGCAATCTTGATTCCAGCTTGTGCTTCATCCAGTGTGGCATTTCCATGAAGACTATGAAAAGGCATCTACCAGGTAGGTCCTATATTTATTTCTATTCTGTAGAAGAGGAAAGTGAGCCTCAGCCACATTAAATAACTTGCCCAGTTTCACCAGACAGGAAGTACAAAGTGTCTGACTACCAAGTCCATGCTCAAGTGTCTTCTCCAACACCACAGTTCAAAAGCATCAATTCTTCAGCACTCAGCTTTCTTTATAGACCAGCTCTCACATCCATACATGACTACTGCCATGATATACAATTATCCCAGAACTGCCAATTCTGCTTCTGGAAAAATCCAGCACCAAATCACTCCCTGTGTCACAGTGATGTCGGCCTCAAGTTCTACCTTTCTCATCCCTAGAATTTCCGAATGAGTGGATGGTGAACAAAGCAGGTTCCCAGAGTGCAGTCAGGTCTCTCCATGTGATGGGTTATGGGTTTAGTCCATGGTTTATAGCGTGCCCAGAACAATACTAAACAGTCACAGACTATAAATTAGCCACATAGAAATCACTCAGCTGTCCAATATAACTGCTATTTAGAAAATGACTCCTCTGTGCTTTGTTGTTATGTACATACAAGAAAGAGAAGGCATGGTTTCAGCCTCCAAAGGAACCCATTATTTTTGGTGAGGTAAAACTTTTATTGATTTGACTCATTCATTCCACAAATATTCATTCACTCTGTGACTATCCTATGTCACCCACTCTGCAGAGTTGTCAGACAAGGGTTTCACCCTGAGTTCATAGTCAAGCAGTAGAAATACACATTAAATGTGAAATTATATAAATAATCAGAATTGTGGTAAGTGTGCTGGGGGAGATGTGGTCTTGTGTAGGGCCACAGACAGTACATTCTAAAAAACTCAAGAAAGGTTAAGATAAATACTCAAACACCAATATTTAGCCACCTTTGAGGGAGTGGTCTAGCTATACAAAGTGACTGTCCCTTGACAATTCTGAAATCTACACATTCATGGGGAACAAAGGACATTATTGTTTTCTGACAGTTTCCAGATCTCATTAGAGGAAAATGGGCCAGATCCCTGCTCTTATCACATGATTACATCAAACTAGGCTTAAAATCACAGAAAGCAGAGGTGTCAAAAAGGTTCCTGACATCTGTCTTCTAATTATTCTTTTCACTTTCAGATTAGACAAATTTTGCTATAATGAAACAAGATTAACAAGGAACATCATCCCCATGGGAGGTCACAGCGCCCAGTGTTCCAGAACAAGCTATTACAACAGGATGAAGTCAACTACTCGATGCCAGAGGACCAATTATTACCAGAAGTTAATTCTGGGAATAAAAATGGTAGGCAGAAGAGCATCAAGTTCAAAGAAAAACACACTCATCAAACTGGCACCTCAAAGGCATATCAGACAAAACACTAAACTACATCCCCAGGATTCCATCACCAATACTCATTTTCCGAGCAAATCAAGCACCCTTCAGGACACAGAACTATCTTTCCCGACGTCAGTTGAGAGCTCTAGAAAAAACAAAACAAAACAAAACAAACAAACCTGAAAAGCCCAAATGTCTATCTCCTACACATTTGCTCAGCAGATGGTTTGCAACTAGATTAATTGTGGGTATATGTTCTCCCCAGGGGGCAGAACTAGCCGTTTTGGATCCCTAGTCTCAATCTAGAATGAGTGGGGAGAAAAGCAAATGTCAAAGCATACACCCGTTATCCTATGTAAATTACAGAATAAATGATTTCCTGTCAACAAAATGAATCCTGTAGGTTGCTTTGGAAGTGGCATCTTATTAAACACAAAAGTCATTTTCATAATTAAACAAGGACAAATTCAATGGAAAACAGCCATTTAAAATGACATCTTGGTTTTTCAGAAAAAGAGCTGGAAAATTAATATTCTAAAATATATAGGGAAAACAGAAACCACCGCAACGCACCAATAATCAAAAGCCTCTGATACATAAGGATTATGACTAGACTCAGCTCAGGATATTTGAGTTGGAAACCCTGTCCTGCTCCTTCTAAGCTGGGAGACCTTGGGTGTCTCATATCTGGGCCTTGGGTTACCCATATGAAAACAGGGGAAGACAGACTTGCTATGATGTGAGGCATACAAAGTACATAACCTGGTGCTTTGTACTAGTGATCATCACCTGTTATTTCTAGTCTTACGTTATTGTTGTGGTCCAGTCACTGAGTCATGTCCAACTCTGCGACCCCATGGACTGCAGCACGCCAGACTTCCCTGTCCTTCATGATCTCCCGGAATTTGTTCAAACTCACGTTCACTGAATGGGTGATGCCATCCAACCATCTCATCCTCTGTCACCCTTTTCTGCCCTCAGTCTTTCCCAGCATCAGGGTCTTTTCCAGTGAGTCAGCTCTTTGCATCAGGTGGCCCAAGTATTGAAGTTTCAACTTTAGCATCAGTCCTTTCAATGAATATTCAGGGTTGATTTCCTTTAGGATTGACTACTTTGATCTTCCTATCCAGGGCACTCTCAATTTTTTTCTCCAGCACCACAATTCAAAAGCATCAATTCTTCAGCTCTCAGCCTTCTTTACGGTCCAACTCTCACATCTGTACATGACTACTGGAAAAACCATAGTTTCATCTTTATTTCTTTATTATGGCTACCAAGAAAGCAGGCCATGGACATACTGAAAAAACAGGAATTACCAAGAACTCCACTAACAAATTCAGGATAGAAGCTTTACCAACACAAACCAAGAAGTGCATTAAAGGAGAAAAAAATAAAAATAAAAATCATCATTTGACTGGAACCACTCTCTCTCACCCCCACCATAACAGGTAGGACCTATTCAGTTCAAGGAGAAATCAAATTGTTTAGATCGGATATGCAAATGAGAACCCTACCCTGGTTTTACATGAAAAAGTGCTTGTCTAAATTAGGATCACCAAACATTTTCTATAAAACACCACACTGATTATCTTATACTTTGCAGACCATACAGACTCTGTAGCAACCACTCAATTCAGCTAGTTAGCGTGCAAGCAACCACAGACAATGCATGGACATGGCTGTGCTCCAATAAAACTTTTATGAAATGGGAGTAGCTTAACAATCTCTGATCTAAATGGAAGTTTGAGAAGTCAGTATGGTAGGTATGTGTTGATTGTTTTTCCAGTAGCTGGTTCTGCCAACTTGCTGTGGTTCTGGGTGGGGTGGGGTGGACGAAGACAGGGTTCTGAGTGGAGTGGAGAGGTAGAATGCTGAGCAGAGCAGTGAAACACCTGTTCCCGAAAACGGCACCCTCCCTGGCCCAAGCACAGACTGGGTATTCAATAAATATGTTGGCAATGTTGTACCTCTTTAACAAACAGAGAAAAGGTGACAGAGTGAGGCTGAAAGGGAGACAACAAATATAAACTTGAGATAGCCAAGTGTCAGGAATTCCCTGACAGTCCAGGGGTTAGGACTCCACGTTTCCACAGCAAGGGGCATGGATTTGATCTCTGCTCAGGGAACTAAGATCCTGACAGACATGCAGCTTGGCCAACTTAAAAAAAGAAAAAGATAGCTAAATGTCAACATTTGTGAAATCTGGAAAGTCAGAATCTGAGCACTGGTTATCTATACTTCTCAAACTACCAAAAGTGAACAATCAGGCTTTTAAATTTCCAACCTGCTGCAGTCCGATAATTCTGTATATGCAACAGAAACATCACAGGATTGGCCAGTTGCTCTCAAAATGCCTAAATTCTTACTCCCACACTGGCCTCCTTCTGGACTGATAACAGTTTGCAGACTGGCACCACTCCACAGACCACACTGTGAGCTCTGTTTATACTATTTCCTGTTTTTTTTCCATATGTTTAAAATATGACACAGTTGAAATTTTGTAAATAATAAAATGAAAAGGGAGGAGAAAAGTCAAAGATTAACTCTTAAGATTAGAGGTCATGAAACCCACCTGTGGACGTGCTGAACCAGAGGGCTATGCATTTGTGGATTCCTTCAGTCTACAAGTAACCCTGAGGGCCTACTGGGCATCCACTCCTGTGTCAGGGTTCAGGAGGGTAAGTCGGTGCCTGAGCTCAGAAAACTTTCAGTTTCATTCAGGGTTTTTCACCCTTGGCCCTATGGCCATTTTGAACTGGGCAGTTCTTTGCTGTGGGTAGCTAGCTGTCCTGTGTCCGTAAGAAACTTAGCAGCAACCCTGGCCTCTACCCACTACATGCCAGAAGCACCTCCCCCAGTTATGACAACCGACAAAGATCTTCAGACATGGCCAAATGCCCCTGATGATCAAAATCACTTTCACTGTGAACCGCTGGCCGAAAGCAAAAGAATGATAATTATAGTTGACAGGAACTATAATATGCTAAGTGGTGAGAGAGGGGCTTTACCCCAAAATGTTAAATTCTCGTGGAAAAATACTATAAATGCTGACTGAGTGATATTTATGAGTACTAGGAAAATGGTAGGCTGCATTCATACTGCTTCATCACACTGCAACTGTTCCTGTGTTGGCCTTCAGAGATAACCAAATTCTGTCACATGGTATGTCGATAAAATGCACACTGCAGCCCTCTTAAGCACAGATGAACCTTGAACAACACAGGATGAACTGGGTGGATCCACTTACACGCAAATTTTTTTTTCAACAGTAATTTACTACTTTACAGCATAATCTGGTTGAATCTGTGGATGTGGAACCACAAGTACTGTAAAGTTATAAATGGATTTTCAATGGCACAGGTTACTCCCCCTAATCCCAGCATTGTACAAGTCACCTGTAATCATTAGAGTATGCTTACAAGGGAAAGTAAACAGATCTAGAGAAATTAAGCCTTAGCATGAAGTAGCCCAGTTTACTCCAAGTCTAAGATCATGACGGCCAATAACACAGAACGTTTAACATTTATGGAGTACGCACATATGTAAGCTTGTTCGAAGACCATTATTTCAACTAATGGTCATGACAGCCCTATGAGAGAGCATCTGATACTGCCACATTTTGTACCAAAAAATAACCTGAGGATAAGAAAACTAAATAATGAGTCTGAAGTTACAGCACTCTGACACAAACTGTCAGAAGAGGGATTTGAATTCTTCTACACAGGTGGTTCCTCAAGATTGAACTTCACATGGAGAAATACTGATTATTCATGGAGTAGGTATTTCTGAATTCACCTATATGTAACCCCTAAATCAACATTTGTGGCTCTTTCCCAATAATTAACAGACACATGACAATCAGTGAAAAATTTTCATTGACCAGCATCACATTTCAGGAGATTAAAGAATATGAGGCTCTACTTTCTTTTTTTAGGTCTCATAGTATAAATAAGCGTTTTTTTCATGATCTATTAAGTGCCATGTTTTCACACTTTTGTGCTTTTTGTTGTGATTTCTCTATTTAAAGTAACCCTCAAATAAACTGCTAAAATGCTGTCTAGTGTCCCAAAGTGCAAGAAGGTTGTGATGTGCCTTACAGAAAAAATACGCATTAGATAAGTTTCATTTAGGCATGAATTACAGGTGGCTTTTATCATTTGCTTATTTATCTCGGATCAAAAATATTTTTTAAAAATGTCCAGAAAGTTCCAAGAAGCAAAATTTGATTTCCCTATGCACCAGCAACTATTTACATGGCATTTACATTGTATCCGGTATTATAATCATCTAGAGATGATCCAGAATATACATATAGGATGAGCCTATGTTATATGCAAATATTAAAACACTTTATATAAACATCCTTAGATTTTCGTATCCCCGGGGCAGGGGTCCTGGAACCAATCCCCCTCAGATATTAAGAGGCTATATAGTGCCATGAGTTCAAAAGTAGGTATACTCAGAAAAAGGAATAGAAAATTTGCCCATCTGTACATGAGGCTGCTCCAGAAAGTGCTAAAAGTAACATTTATAGCACATGATGAAGCTACAGAAAAAAATAGAAAAGTGGCTACATTTGTGAGTTCTTGAGATGACAACTGATTTTTTAAAAAACAGCATAGCATACATAGCACTATGAGACTGCAAGTCAAAGAAATTTATAGTCACATTACGCAGGGTCATGAAAATATTAAATCTTTCTGATTTCCTGTTTCATGATAAAGAAATTCTGAATGTATGATTTTTAGAAGTACATGTTACATAAAATGTCTGTAAACAGAAACAGAAATAAAACAAAGACGTGCACTGAGTAACGGATGAAAATGTGACCAAAAGCTTGCAGGAATCTAACCCTATATTTACCCTAGGAATAACAGCTTAGTATTTGCAAATTCAGCATTCTGGCAACCCTACAGAACATAAGTACTGCAAATAACAAGCACCAACTACTTTTTAGACTACCCATAGAAATCACACATTTCTAAGCTTCACCTTGGTGCTCTGAATTAAAATTTCAGCACAAGGATCCATAAATCTGAATATTCTTTATCCACAGACCTGTGTCTATGAATAATAATAGAGGCATACTATGCTCCCTAACAAAATTTAACTATTCATCCCAGAATCTAGCATAACCCTGAATTAAATGTGCATAGCCAGTCATACAAGCTGATGTCGTGAAACTATCTGGATTATATCTTTGCTTCCAGTCAACAATTTACCTAAAACCACCAGGGGGAAAAAATATCCAACACCTTCCCAGGGTTATTCAAAAAGTAACCCCACCTAAAATTCCAGCCAAAAGTCTACTCACTGAAGCCGAAGGCTTTCTATACTAACCACAGTTACACTAACTCACAGTAGTGGTGGTGTTCAGTCACCAAGTTATGTCCGACCATTTGCAACCTCATGGACTGCAGTACTCCAGGCTTCCCTATCCTTCACTATCTCCCAGAGTTTGCTCAAACTCATGTCCATTGACTTGGTAATGCCATCCAATCATCTCTTCTGTCCCTCATGTTAATCAGTATATAATAGGAGTCCACCATCGACTCCTGGTCACTCTCAGCAAATTTAAATTTCCCACCTCTTGAAAACTTCACATCCGTGCCTTTGTTTATCATGAACCATTACATTAACAATCAGAGCAATACACACATAGCATTAAAAAATCATCAGAGTGGGCTTCCCTGGTGGCTCAGTGGTAAAGAGTCCACCTGCTAATGCAGGAGACGTGGGTCCGATCCCTAATCCCGGAAGATAGCACATGCCATGGAGCAACTAAGCTCGGGGAGCCACAACTACTGAAGCCCGCGTCCCCTAGAGTCCATGCTCCACAACAAGAAAAGCCACCACAGTGAGAAGCCTGTGCACCACAATTAGAGAGTAGCCCCGGTGGCTAGAGAAAGGCCTGTGCAGTGACCAAGACCCAGCACAGCCAAAAATAACCAAACAGAATTATTTTCAAAAATTTAAAAAATCATCAGAGACATTAACAGGATTATGAATGACTTGGAAATGTATTTTCTTAAGAGAACAGTGACTGACTCCTGCTCAGTGTGGATCTCATGGTCATCCTCAAACAACTGTCAGACAAAAAACTGTCAAACAATTTTTATCTTCAATACAAAATTCCCCAGAGGATCGTCTACTGAACACAAATCCCATAAAATTCTTCGAGAAGAAAGAATTCTATGGCAGGTGAGACTAGGAAAATTGCTAGGTAAAACCTTGCAGACATTCCATCACATAAAATATAATAAAAGCTCAGAGAATCTCTAAAGGGAAGACAGGAATGAAACATGTCTGAACTAAGTTTCAAAACGCAGTTCTCAGACTTAGTTGATGAGGGACTTCTTTTAAGCACCTATAAACTCCAGGGAACAACACTGAGAAATACTGTTTGAATATATTACTGGCAGAGGCCACAGAGAAAGATAAAACCATCTGCCACCATTGGGCCCTTCAATGCTCTCACGGGTCCTCTGTGACTCCTCACTCCCCTTTCCTAAATGTAAGGACTCATCACAGACCCCTCTCTATCCGGTTTTGGATCCCTTCAGAAATTCCACAGAATTTGCCACATGGTGGCATGCCACGGTTAAGGGTTCTTAGGGGGAGACAAAGATTGGCCTTCACTTCTCTTTTCTCCGTGACAATACCCATCCCAAACCACACAATACAATCCAAGTTAAGTCTTTTACAAATAGCTACAACTATCCCACTGGGAGAGACGAACATGACAAAAGAATGTTCTTATAGAAGAAAACTGACAGTTTCCTGTTTGTCCACATGGAGTGAAATGCCCTTCCTTCTGTCTAGAATAAGAACAGAGGAGAAAGTCTTCAAATTAAGATATGTTCATTTTCAAAAGGACTTTATGTAAATAATTCAGTGGCATCAGGAGACAGTCCATAAAGAAGCAAGCAATGGGCTAGACCTTGAGGGACAATTCCAAACGGACAACTGGGACTGGAGTCTTTCAAGATTATGAGAGGGTGGTTTAAACAGGATGAACAAATGTAACGCAGAGTAGAGTTAGGTTCTTCAGAATTCCACAGTGGCTAGCTCCTACGAGAAAAGCAGTCAGAAGGTAAAACTTAATTATGCTTTCTGAGGCCATCAGAGACACGTCTGCATGAGAAGTGTGATGTGTGCTTGGCACTGGTGACGGAAGGGAGGGCTGTGTGTGAGGGAGAAAGGAGACAGCCAGGAGGAAGGGGTGTCTTTCAGAAGTAATTCTGGACCTCTTAGAGTTTTCTGACTGATAACAATATAACGCTGAGGTGCAGCGCACGCACTCTGAAACCAGGCTGCCTGGGTCCCCAACGCAACTCTGACATTTACCGGCTTTGTGACCTTAGGTTATTTGCTTAACCTTTCCGTGCTCAGTCTTCTCACCTGCAAAATGGGGATGATAGTAGTACATCTACCTCAAAAGGGCTGACATGAAGTTATATATTTATATACATAAGTATATAAACAAATTAATATACTTATAATACTTAGCACAGTACCTGGCACACACAAGGAGTATTAACAGCTGTGTACTAGAGTTGTGTACTGGCTCAGAGTAAAATTCCTTTCCAACTCCATATTCAGTGACATCTGTCATCCTCTGAAAACGCAGTCAGTGTTAAACATTTCCCAGAACATCATATCTATATATATGTACACACACACACACACACGTGTGTATGTGCACAGGCCTAGTCATTACGGGCTACCGAAGAGGCATAACAAAGGTCTTTGCCCACAAAGAATTTACAACCTAGCTAAAATTGTTTACAGAGAAAATGCCAGATGTAAAACTCAAACTATTCTCTCATAGGATTAAAAGGAAGAGTAAGCAAGAATCTGGCCCCAAGTAGTCAAGTGATCATTGCCTCCCCTGGGTCATCTTAAGTACCATTATCTGTCTTCTGTCCTTCTTCCAGTAACCTCAGCTCCCTCCACAGTTGATATGGATCAGTATAGCCTGAGGCTATGCATACTAGGGCTCATCATTCCTACTAGATATGTACAGAAAAACAGTGATGGTACACATACACACACACACACTTTCTCTCTCATTCATATTTTTCAACTTAATAAAAATCAACAAGCAGGTGTCAAGCCCCCAGAATATGCCAAAGTGCTTTTTATAAGTTTCTACCTTTGAAAGTTATTCATTCACTGTTTCAGCCATGTCTTAACGACATTGTATCAAAACTAAAAATCATGCACTGCAATGATAATTTAATCATAACACCAAACATTTTTTGAGAATTTACTACCAGCCATGCATTCTTCTAAGTACTTTATATTATTTTGTGAAGTATCCCCATTTTATAGATGGGAAAACTAAGCTTCAAGGGATTAAGTAACTTGCCTAGGGTCACAGAGCTGGTAAGATTCAACCTGGAGTCTGGCAGACTTGAGACCCTGTGCTATTAATTACTGTAATTAGGTTTCTCAATTTTGACACAGGGCTGAATAATTCTGTGCTGTGCATCACAGGTGTTCAGCAGCATCTCTAGCCAACACCGACTGGATACCAGGAACCATTTCCATTTCTGACAATTAAAAGTGTCTCTGGTAAGAACAAAACTCATTCCAATGAGCTTGCCAAATGACCTCTGTGAGTCAAAACTGCCCCTTATTGAGAAGCACTGTTGCAAATTAAGAGAAACAGTAGAGGAATTCCTCAACCTGACTATAAATTAGAAATACCTACAAGATACTTTTAAAAATAAGATTAGAGTTGCAGGCACCAAGCCCTACCATAGTTTCTAATTTCTAGGGATCCAGCAAAATGGTTCAGGAGAAACTGTAAGAGGAGAAGGAGACATTTGTCCCTGCCCCCATTAGTTGTATCATCTTGAGGAATTACTTGCCTTCTCAGAGTCTCAAATCCCTTATCAATAAGTTGAGTAGACACAGCTAGTCGATGTGGAAGACCTCTCCATAGTTAACCATCCATTCTGTGAAACCACCCGGCACCCAGTGTTTCACTTCATCCCAGATTTCTATCCCACACTGCACACAGTGGGACAAATTCCCCAAACAGAAAAGTTTGTACAACTCCATCATAGAACTATGAAACAATCTGGCCAAAGACAGATTTTTTTAATAGAAACACAATCTATTCACCGCAGACACAAAACTGGTAAGGAATCACTGCTGGAAAAAGGCTAATTTCTACTTCACATCTGAGAGGATGTGAAATTTAATCTCAAATTAGAAATACAGCTTGGCATTAAGCAAAGTATCTATTGCATCCCTGAGAAAAACCATCTCCCAAACCAGTATTGCCATGAACTGTATTCACCAGAAATCTTCGATTTGAAGAGACACTGGGAAATGTGCTCACGCTTTTGGATTATAAAATGTGTCCATGTCACTTGTGTAAAAGAATGCAAAAAAAAAAAAAAAAAAAGTGTACATTATCCACACTATAAACATGCAGGCTTTAGTCTGAAAACCCCAGATTCTATCCCAACTCAACAAAATTCATTCCACGACTGAAAAAATAGTACTTTAGAGGCTCAAACTGTCATCGTTCTATCTGTATGTACCAGTTAGGAGCATAAGGAAACAAGTGCTGAGGGATTATACAAACAGAGTTAAAAGAAGCCACGTTTGTTTGCTTATAAAAATTCGCATATAATCGGCATGTTACATCAGATTAGCTCACTTTTACTTTGTATGCCCATGTGTAGAAATGAAGTGAAAGTGGTTATACTTGAAAGCATCTGGAGTTGTCAAAGTGAAAAAGAGAATAACCGTTCTTTTTTTCTTCAAATAGGAGGGGGAAGAAAAGAATTTCTGCAAGAATGTTGAATAGAAGCGAATATGCAGGGGGTCAAGAGGAAAGGAGAGACTTCTTGAATTAAAACACCATGATACAGTCTTCAGCCCAGAAATTAATTGCATGCTATCAATTAATTAAGAGATGATCAGATATCACTAAATCAACTTATGAGAAACTGATCTCACATAAAACAGACATGTAACTGTAATTTCAAATCCATTCCTTTAAATATATACTATCAAGGCCACTCTATCAAGGCAGGTCTTATCAATATTAAAGTGTGAAAGAAACTATTTCAACTTTCTTGGCAAGTACGGAATTATAGAAGAAGGCAATCAACTGAACATAAGTGCCATGCCGCCAGGCTATAAACAAATATCAAAAATTGCTTTCTTCTATACAAGCTTCTAAACTGATGTATACAATAGGTTATATAGAGATGAGTGCTAAAAAATGCTTGTGTTCCAGCCCAGAGGGGTGGCAACTAAGTGACCACTACTGCCATCTGTTGGTGGTTGGTAGAGGTGCACTTTTACTCTGGCTCCCAGTTTCTTTCTTCACTTTGGTTCAAGGTTCCTTAACTGAAGTTCTGCATGTGGAGGAGCATCTTTATACTGTCCTTGATGGTGTGATACAGAAGCCCTTAAACATTTTGACCAATGTCTGTACACCTTACGTATGTGGACACTGAATGAATTCCCTGTAGAGACCTGGAGGTAAAGTTGCCTCAAATTTCCTGATGTTTCATATAATTCATATTAAAATTTCATATGAATTTTATGTTCAGCACCAGAGTAATCCACTCCTGGGTCCACATAAAAATATTTAAAGTTACTTACACTTCAACTTCTTATATTTTATCACCAAATATTCAGGTTGAATTGCTAATTCATTTGGGTGTTCCATAATTAGCCCCTGGTTTCATGTAATCCTGGATATCTAAAATCTCCAGAAACGCTTTTGACCCCGTGTGAGAAGCAGCAGCATGAACTCAAGCTGGCTCTGCCACTGCCCACTGCGTGCCCATGCTGAGCCTCAGTCTCCTTACCTGAAATGTAAGGACCTTGGAAGGGATCTCCAAGGGTGCTTCTACCTCCACAACAATGACCAGAGGTGGACCTGGAGATCTACCACCCTGCATTGCCTGCAGCAGTGTCAGATCATCAGACATAAGACTCACTCCTCTCTCTTTATTGGTGAGGCATGGGTATATACTCTTATAAAATGTGGGCACAGACAAATGTGAAAATACTATTATTTTTTAGAATATATAAATATATATATATATTAATAATAAATATTAAAAATAGGGATTTCCTATTTCATACACATTCCTGAAAGCTTTTGTATTATAGTTGACAAAATAAAAGGTCCCTGCATCCTTATTAGCAAAATGGGGAAACACCTTATATGTGAGGTCACCTCATCTTTGTTGTTCAGTCACTAAGCCGTGTCCGACTCTTCACGACCCCATGAACTGCAGCATGCCCGGCTCCGCTCTCCTCCACTATCTCCTGGAGTTTGCTCATATTCATGGGCACTGAGTCAGTGATGCTATCATCTTTACATGCATACTAAGTCAGTAAGGCTAGTCTTGGAGTTCAAGGATGAGGCAAATGATAACATAAAGACAAAAGCAATCACCACATCATAATGAACTGAAGATTCAAAATACACAAAGGACTCGCAAAGCTCAACACAGGAAAACAACCCAATTAAAAATGGGCCAAAGGTCTTAAGGGACATCTCACCAAAGAAGACATGCGATGACAAATAGGAATAAGGAAAGATGCTCCACATCATATGTCATCAGGGAAATGCAAATTAAAAGAATGAGAGGCCGCTATACACATAGTAGAACAGCAAGAATCTGGAAATCTGACAATACCCAATGCTGGCAAGCATGGGAGCAACAGGAACTTTCATTCATTACTGACAAGAGTAAAAATGTGGTACAGCCACTCTTGAAAAGTTTGGCGGTTTCTTAAACCAAACACCCTTAACAAATGATTCGCAACTGTGTTCCTTGATATTTATCCAAAGGAACATAAAAAAAGTATGTCCACATAAAATCCTGCACATGGATGTTTATGGCAGCTTTATTTATAGTTGTGAAATCATGGAAGAAACTAAGATGCCCTTTAGTAAGTAAATGGATAAGTAAATTGTGACAATTAGACAATGGAATATTCATCACTAAAAAGAAATGAGCTATCAAGCCATTAAAAAACATGGGGAAAGCTTAAATGCGGATTGTTCAGTTCAGTCGCTCAGTCATGTCAGACTCTTTGTGACCCCATGAACTGCAGCACGCCAGGCCTCCCTGTCCATCACCAACTTCTGGAGTTTACTCAAACTCATGTCCATTGAGTCAGTGATGCCATCCAACCATCTCATCCTCTGTCGTCCCCTTCTCCTCCCACCTTCAATCTTTCCCAGCATCAGGGTCTTTTCCAAAGAGTCAGTTCTTTGCATCAGGGGGGCAAAGTGTTGGAGTTTCAGCTTCAGCATCAGTCTTTCCAGTGAACACTCAGGACTGATCTCCTTTAGGATGGACTGGTTGGATCTCCTTGCAGTCCAGGGGATTTTCAAAAGTCTTCTCCAACACCACAGTTCAAAAGCATCAATTCTTTGGTGCTCAGCTTTCTTTATATTCCAGCTCTCACATCCATACATGACTCCTGGAAAAACCATAGCTTTGACTAGACAATCTTTGTTGGCAAAGTAATGTCTCTGCTTTTTAATATGCTGTCTAAGTTGGTCATAACTTTCCTTCCAAGCAGTGTCTTTTAATTTCATGGCTGCAGGCACCATCTGCAGTGATTTTGGAGCCCCCCAAAATAAAGTCTACCACTGTTTCCCCATCTATCTGCCATGAAGTGATGGGACCAGATGCCATGATCTTAGTTTTCTGAATGTTGAGCTTTAAGCCAACCTTTTCACCCTCCTCTTTCACTTTCATCAAGAAGTCCGTTAGCTCTTCTTCACTTTCTGCCATAAAGGTGGTGTCATCTGCATATCTGAGGTTATTTCTGGGATATTTCTCCTGGCAATCTTGATTTCAGCTTGTGCTTCCTCCAGCCCAGCATTTCTCATGATGTACTCTGCACAGAAGTTAAATAAGCAGGGTGACAATAAACAGCCTTGATGTACTCCTTTTCCTATTTGGAACCAGTCTGTTGTATGTCCGGTTCTAACTGTTGCTTCCTGACCTGCATACAGATTTCTCAAGAGGCAGGTCAGGTGGTCTAGTATTCCCATCTCTTGAAGAATTTTCCACAGTTTATTGTGATCCACACAGTCAAAGGCTTTGGCATAGTCAATAAAGCAGAAATAGATGTTTTTCTGGAACTCTCCTGCTTTTTCAATGATCCAGCAGATGTTGGCAATTTGATCTCTGGTTCCTCTGCCTTTTCTAAAACCAGCTTCAACATCTCAAAGTTCACGGTTCACGTATTGTTGAAGCCTGGCTTGGAGAATTTTGATCATTGTTAGGAAAGAAGCTAATCTATAATGCTACATACTCCATGATTTCAACTCAATGATATTCTGGAAAAGGTGAAATTAGGGACACAGTAAAAGGTCAATGGTTGCCAGGGATTAAGCGAAGGGGAAAGATGAACAGGTAGAGCACAGAGGACACTCAGGGTGTCAAAATTACTCTTTATGATACTATAGTGATGGGTAGCTACACATCATTATACATTAGTTCAAATCCATAGAACGTACAACATTAAGAATGAACCCTAATGTAAATGATGGACTTTGGGTAATTGTGGCTTGTCAATGTAAGTTCATCAATTAGAACAAATGTACCACTCTGAAATCTACCCTGAATATTCATGCTAATGAAGCTCCAATATTCTGGCTACCTGATGTGAAGAGCCAACTCACTGGAAAAGACCCTGATGCTGGGAAAGACTGAGGGCAGGAGAAGAAGGGGGTGACAGAGGATGAGATGGTTGGATGGTACCACAGACACAATGGATATGAGTTTGAGCAAACTCCAGGGAATAGTGAAGGACAGGGAAGCCCAGTGTGCTGCAGTCCATAGGGTTGCAAAGAGTCAGACATGACTTAGCAACTAAACAACAACCACCACCACTCTGGTGGGGGATGGTGGTAATCGGGGAGGCTATGTATGTGTAAGAGCAGAATGAATATATAGGTATTCTGTATCTTCACAGCTAAACTGAGATTTTGCTGTGAACTTAATACTGTCCTGAAAAACAGGCTCAAAAATATATACATATACCTAAAGAAAAAAGAAGATAAGTAGCTGAGATTTTCCCACTTGGTGGTCTGTGGATTTTTCACATTCTGACAAGCCCTAAAAGATAATGCACCAGCTCAGAGAACCCAATCACAGCCCAATCAACCTGAGGTCTTTAGGGCAGATTCTTACAAACACTGAAGAATCAAGTCCTCAAATGTATTTTCAGGAACAAAAAGCAGGCATTTTATTTCTTCCCTGTGATCACAGACAGACCCAATTGCAAGAGGTGCCTGTGAAACTTCACATATGGGAAGTGTATTTTCAGGGGAAAGGTCAAAGTGTCAGGAGCAATGAACAGAAGAATACCCTCCTTCTCTTTTGAGCTTCCCAGGGAGCTCAGTGGTAAAGAATTCGCCCACCAGTGCAGGAGATGCGGGAAACGGGGGTTCGATCCCTGGGTGTGGAAAATTCCATGGAAGAGGAAATGGCGACCCACTACAGTGTTCTTGCCTGAAGAATCCCATGGACAGAGGAGCCTGGGGAGCTACAGTCCATGGGCTTGCAAAGAGATAGCATGCGTATTCAGTCGCGTCCATCTCTTCTACTGACACAGTTCAGCTTTTCCTCATTCCTACTGCAGCTATTTCCCAGATTTTGTGTTCTTAGACAAGGTTCATTCTCTAGAGTCACCATGAAAAAAAAAAAAAAATTTTTTTTCCAATGCACCCTTTCACCTTGTCACTATTTTCACTCCAGTCCAGCTCCAGGTATTCTGTGGTTTGAGGGCTGCCCACCACACAACCTGCTGTCTAATTCAAAATCTGGTACACTTCCCAGTCATATCAGTAGTCTACATTTGTATGACAGTAAAGGCTTCAAGCTATTAATCAGTTGCAAACCAAATATTAAAAATGAGGATTAATCTCATCACCATAGCCCGACAGATGCATTTAGTGTTAATAAATAAACTTCAAACTTCCTGCAGACACTGTAAAGTGCATTCTCAATTTTGCTTTTGTACCAGGTTCCCAACAGAGAGGTGGGGAGAGCGCCATTGATATTCTAACGGGGCAGTACCAAGGATGCAAGCAGCTGGCTCTGCTGTATCTCACAAGATAAAAGATTCAGAAATTAGAGGGGGAGAGACATTCTGACCTGATGCTCTCTGATCTTCCTAACAAAACTTCAATCATATCATCACTCTCAATCACATCATGTGGGCACTGAGATTCATGAGGCCAAATAAAAATAAAATCATGACATTTATTAACATGTGTGATGGAAGGGTAGATGAAAAGCTCCATATGTTTAGAGTTTTTGGTACAATTTAAAACAGCAACGTATCGGCCTTAAAAATGGAACCCCCATGGCCTCCATACTTCAAGGAGGAAGGAAGATGCTTGCTTTGAATAAATCAGTTTGGAAAGCTGCAGTCATCAGTCTCAAAGTAATCTCTGCCAAAGCGTAAATGGCAACTTAAACACAGGAAAATTTTTAAAAGGTGCCAGAAAAATACTACTTGAAAAAGTGTACTAACAGTACATGATAGAACATGTACAAAGGTTACCTATTAAGGAACTTATGAAAAACACAAAGAGATAAGCTCATACAAACTCACACACAAATGGAGCACAGTGAATTCAACAGTGTATTAAAAACAAAAGCAAATCCACCCTGAACCAAAACTAAAGGGAAAAAACAACAGAAAGATCTATTGCAGAGTTCATTACAATGGTAGAGTCTCATACCCACATCTGGCTTAGAAATTTCAACTGTATTACTGAGCTCGAAACAAAACAACATCCACAAAACCAAGAACTGTCTTTGATAAAAGATGGTTCTTTAACACAAGCCAGTCAATTCATGAGATTAATTCAAAGAAACAATGATCTATTCCAACCTCAGAGGAAAATCTGGCTGAGCTGTTCTCATTGATAAATACTAGAGCAGAAGTGGGAATGACTTGACGGATTTTCAAAAACAATCATGACAGTATTGTACAAAACTTCCTGACCTACAATGTGATTATGTCCTGACAAACCCATCATAAGTGGAAAATACCATTAAGTCTAAATGGTAGCAAACATCATGGCTTAGTCGGCATACCTTAAATATGCTCGGAACACTTACATTAGCCTGTGGTGGGGCACAATCATCTAGCACAAAGATGGTTTTATAATACAGTCTTGATATCCCATGTAACTTGTTGTCTAATACACTGAAAGTGAAAACAGAATGGCTGTCTGGGTACAAATGGTTGTAATCCTATAGGTTGTTTACCCTTGTGATCACATGGCTGATGCGGAGCTGCAGTTGCTGCCACTGCCCAGCATCACAAGAGAGGACCACACTGTATGTCACTAATCCAGGAAAGATAAAACTTCAAAGCATGGTGTCTACTGGATACATAACACTTTTGCCAAAAAATCACAAGCCAAACCATAAGTCAGGGAACGTCTGTACAATTTTCACATTGTTTGTTAACTTTCAACATTAATTTGTTTTGTTGTTTAGTTGCTAAATCATGTCTGACTCATGACTGCATGGACTATAGCCTACTCGGCTCCTCTGTCCCCGGGGTTTTCCAGGCAATACTGGAGTGGGTTGTCATTTCCTTCTCCAGGTGATCGCCCCAATCCGGGACTAACCCATGTCTCCTGCACTGGCAGGCAGATTCTTTAACGCTGAGCCACCTGTGAAACCCTTCAACATTAATACCCTTGACATATCAATAATTTAGAGAAGAAAAACCATATGATTACCAGAGCATATAATATAATGAAAGCCTCTGATAAAATTGAGCCCAAATTCTTGACACACTTTGGTAAAGTACAAGGATATTTGCAGCATTGGATTCAATAGTTAATTCTGGAAACAACCCCAATATGTATCTGTTTGAGAGCAGTTACAGAATTATGGCAAATCTATATAAAGAAATTCCACAAAATCATTAAAAAGAAGGAAACGTGCAAACACATTAATGAGAGAAAATATGCAAATTAGAGAGAATAAAAACTATAATCGTCTTTTATAAAAGTCATGACATGTTTTCTCATATATGCAGGTATAAATGTTTTTATATTTAAATTAAAAAGCAAGAAAAGACAGGCACTAAACCAGAAAAGGAAAGATATTCCCATCTGAATGCAGAGTTCCAAAGAATAGCAAGGAGAGATAAGAAAGCCTTCCTCAGCGATCAGTGCAAAGAAATAGAGGAAAACAACAGACTGGGAAAGACTAGAGATCTCTTCAAGAAAATTAGAGATATCAAAGGAACATTTCATGCAAAGATAGGCTCGATAAAGGACGGAAATGGTATGGACCTAACAGAAGCAGAAGATATTAAGAAGAGGTGGCGAGAATACACAGAAGAACTGTACAAAAAAGATCTTCACGACCCAGATAATCACGATGGTGTGATCACTCACCTAGAGCCAGACATCCTGGAATGTGAAGTGAAGTGAGCCTTAGAAAGCATCACTACGAACAAAGCTAGTGGAGGTGATGGAATTCCAGTGGAGCTATTTCAAATCCTCAAAGGTGTTGCTGTGAAAGTGCTGCACTCGATATGCCAGCAAATTTGGAAAACTCAGCAGTGGCCACAGGACTGGAAAAGGTCAGTTTTCGTTCCAATCCCAAAGAAAGGCAATGCCAAAGAATGCTCAAACTACTGCACAATTGCACTCATCTCACATGCTAGTAAAGTAATGCTCAACATTCTCCAAGCCAGGCTTCAGCAATATGTGAACCGTGAACTTCCAGATGTTCAAGCTGGTTTTAGAAAAGGCAGAGGAACCAGAGATCAAATTGCCAATATCCACTGGATCATCGAAAAAGCAAGAGAGTTCCAGAAAAACATCTATTTCTTCTTTATCGACTATGCCAAAGCCTTTGACTGTGTGGATCACAATAAACTGTGGAAAATTCTGAAAGAGATGGGAATACCAGACCATCTGACCTGTCTCTTGAGAAACCTGTATGCAGGTCAGGAAGCACCAGTTAGAACTGGACATGGAACAACAGACTGGTTCCAAATAGGAAAAGGAGTACGTCAAGGCTGTATATTGTCACCCTGCTTATTTAACTTCTATGCAGAGTACATCATGAGAAACGCTGGGCTGGAAGAAACACAAGCTGGAATCAAGATTGCCGGGAGAAATATCAATAACCTCAGATATGCAGATGACACCACCCTTATGGCAGAAAGTGAAGAAGAACTAAAGAGCCTCTTGATGAAAGTGAAAGAGGAGAGTGAAAAAGTTGGCTTAAAGCTCAACGTTCAGAAAACTAAGATCATGGCATCTGGTCCCATCACTTCATGGGAAATAGATGGGGAAACAGTGGAAACAGTGGCAGACTTTATTTTTGGGGGCTCCAGAATCACTGCTGATGGTGATTGCAGCCATGAAATTAAAAGACGCTTACTTCTTGGAAGGAAGGTTATGGCCAACCTAGATAGCATATTTAAAAGCAGAGACATTACTTTTGCCAATAAAAGTCCGTCTAGTCAAGGCTATGGTTTTTCCAGTGGTCATGTGTGGATGTGAGAGTTGGACAGTGAAGAAAGCTGAGCGCCGAAGAATTGATGCTTTTGAACTGTGGTGTTGGAGAAGACTCTTGAGAGTCCCTTGGACTGCAAGGAGATCCAATCAATCCATCCTAAAGGAGATCAATCCTGGGTGTTCATTGGAAGGTCTGATGTTGAAGCTGAAACTCCAATACTTTGGCCACCTCATGCGAAGGGTTGACTCATTGGAAAAGACCCTAATGCTGGGTAGGATTGGGGGCGGGAGGAGAAGGGGACGACAGAGGATGAGATGGTTGGATGGCACCACCGACTCGATGGTCATGGGTTTGGGTAGACTCCGGGAGTTGGTGATGGACAGAGAGGCCTGGCGTGCTGCAATTCATGGGGTCACAAAGAATCGGACACGACTGAGCGACTGAACTGAACTGAACTGAAACCATTAATAGTGGTTAGTTCTGGGGAAAGAAAGTGGAGCAGAGGTTTCATTTTTTTACGTTATATGTTTCTGAAATCTCATATTTTTTTAAACAAACAAATTTCCCTTATAATTAAAAAAAAAACAAAAACACACACACACACACATAAATCTGGAGAATAAGAGGGGAAAACACCTGAACTAAACACCACAGAATTGGAATCAGCCCAGGGAGGTCATCTGGTAAAACTATGTCCATCATCTCCATCAAAGAGGACATTCCTTCTTATGAAGACTCTAGGGAAGAAGATGGCAGAGTACCTAGATAATCCAGTCAATGGTGATATAACATGAATAGTGAAAAAAAACCCTTCCTTTTATCTACCCCCTTCTTCTTATTTTCAGCTCAGAGCCCAGTCTCTTTGCTCTTTCCTCAGGAGCTATAGAAAATAGACGGTCACCCCATCCTTTGAATTTGTCAATGAAATCACACAAAACCAACAATGTTTTTCGAGAGGGACAATATCATGTTTGACAATACAGAATGACATACCCCAGTTTGCTGCTCATACAGGAACTTACCAGACTTCATTACTAATGAGCTATTCAAAGGGATTTCACCAGATGTTTTTAACTTAATTCAACAAATATTAATTCAGTGTCTCCCATGCATTGATATTTTATTATGAGCTGTGGAGGGAACTTTACAAATTTAAAACATCATAGTAGGAAAGAAGATAAACAATTCAGGGTAGTTTAAGATTAACTAGGAGACTGCATTCCATCATCATCATTAATTATGATTATTATTATTATAGCATAAACAAGATCTTTATATAGAGTTGAGACTAGGCTAAATAGGGTAAGCAGAAAACTTTTTAATGACTTTCTTAAATTTTACTATTTTATTTTGTTTTCCTTCTTAAGTTTTTGATTTTGTCTCGCTTTCTTATTTACTATTTGCCAGCAAGATCAGATAAGCTTTGGAAAAGAGAACACTGAAGTTCTGGTAAGGCCATACAGCAAGTTGAAGGCATAAAGAGAAAGAGCCTTCCAAAGCCATAAGCCATCCAGAAGTGCCAGCTGGGTTAAGGGTAGTGACCATCAAAGAATATTTGACCTGGCTTGGTGACAAATCAGCGAAGTTTGGTAGTCTCATAAACAGCAATGGGGGATGTTCCAATCACTGACACAAACAGGAAGAAAGATATTGAATTCGAGAAGAGTACTTAACAAAATGAAAAAGAATTCACATCAGTTTGTGGAAACAGGAAAGCAGTTTAAAAAGTCAAATTTGGATCCAGATTTATCGTTTAGGAAAAGGAATCAACACTTTTGTTGCCTCCATACTTTCTACAGCTTACAGCTTTCTGCAGTTGGCATGAAAGCTCAGTGGCAAGTTATCCTGCTTGATCTTTTGTATCCATGCCAAAAGGTAAAACTGTTCATATACTAAGGGACCCACCTCTGCCTAATGCAATTCCATAAAGAAATACACTGAAGAATAGATATCAGGGCATGTGGCACAGGTGAGGACAAAAATTCAACACTATTAATTGTTGGTAGGCTGTTTCCATTCCATTAAAAAAAAAAAAATCTACTAAGTGGCAGTTATTTTTGTGTTTTCTTTATGTATCCACCTTGCAAACCAAAAATTAAATAAAATGCCTTTGCCAACAAAATAAAAATGGGCGTTACTACCAGATCAAGTAACAACACAATGGGATTACGGGAAATGTACAGAAGTATTTCTGGTCCTAAAAATGAAGGAAATGGATAATCAAGACTATCTCATGTCCACTCTGAAGTTTTAGACTTTCTGAAGATTCAAGGAAGTGTAGTCAGATTTGGCGGCACTGACACTAACACACACCTTGTCTTGTTCAATGCAGAAACCTCAGAGTCATCTTTTTATTCCCTCGCTTATCAGTGCTGTGCTTTTCACATCTCGTCAGCTTGTTGTGCTAATGCCCTTCAAACAAGAACACTGCCCATCAGTGGAGCATGGCTCTCCTATTCCAAAACTCAACAGATTTCTGAACAGCTGCAAAATTCCACACATACTTATCTTGTGAATCTTGAGAATCTCTCATTCATTTCAACGTATCCTTTTTTTCTTCAAAGATAGATGTTCTCTATCCTCATGGAGACCCAAATGAATAATTAAGAGCCATCTAATATCCAAACATGAATAACAGCCTAGATGGTGACAAAATTCTTTGTTATTTCCATGTTCTACCTGCTCAGCTTTTCCTCCTCAATCATGTTGTTTAATTTCTCATCAGCTAAGCATATCTATGGACTAATTAAGCAATTTTCCCCTAGTGTGTGCCATTTCTGCAGGGAGAGCTTGCCGTTTACCTCCTTCAGCTCAAAAACCTGAGTGTGGTAAATACTCAACTGTCTCAAGTATTCTGCAATTGCATTGTGTTTGATACATGAATTACACACAGTGAGCCAGTGATTACTTCATTTTAGGACCATCCTTGTACAGGTATCTATGGTGATAAGAACTGTGATTGATGTTTCCCAGGGGATTCTTTGGATAAGTCTTACTGTTTCCTTAACAGCATTCCCATGGACTAATGAAAGCCTCCCCTGGATTAATCAGAAAATCCATCAAAAAGAAAGGAGAAGACTTCCCTGGTGATGCAGTGGATAAGAATCCGCCTCCCAATGCAAGGGATATGGGTTCAACCCCTGGTCTGGGAAGATTCCACAGGTCTCAGAGCAACTAAGCCTGAGGGCACAACTAGTGAGCCTGCATTCTTGAGCCCATGAGCAGCAACTACTGAGCCCCTATGCCACAACTACTGGAGCCCGTGTGCCTACAGCTTATGCTCCACAACAAGAGAAGCCACCAGAATGAGAAGCCACCACAATGAGAAATCCTATGTGTAGCAATGAAGACCCAGTGCAGTCAAAATTGAATAAATAAAAATTTGTTTTTAAAAAAGAAAGGAGAATAAATCCAACCCACAAGACCTTGCAGAGGTTGCTGCCTTCAGAGGGTCCTACATGTTACCTGTACAGATGACTTAAGGCCTGTAGCTGTTTAATGTCCCCACTCTTGCTCAGAGGTCCTCAAATACTCCAGTATACTTCCCAAAAGGGTAGAAAGAATGAAACAAGAAACTTAACAATCAAGCGTTCAGGTTTGCTAATTATTTTCTTCTATTTTTCACATAAACTAGTACGAATTAGAGGCACATTCACAAAAAAGGTGGTCCTCTCATGTCTGCATTCTACTCTATCTTCTTTAGTTCAGTGAGAAATGTGTGAATTTTACTGCTCAAATGTCAAATATTGTATGTATTCTTTACTGATACTGCCATTAATAGTAACAAACACTTTCTAATGAAATGTTTAAGATATCAGTTTCATTTTCTGCTAAAATGAGACTTTTAGAGATATATAAATTGTTGGTATCACTACTTATGTGTTTAAAAAACACTGTCAAACATGCTATACCTAAGAAGAGTGGAGGCATCGATGCTACCCTTACCTTGTGGAAAAGTTTCCTCATGTCACTCCATTCCTTAGAGGCAAAATAATGATAAGAACCTAGGGACTATTCATGAAGAGCAGGAGATAGATGTGGCTTAAGAAAACCCCTCATATCTCCCACCTTCATTCTACCATCCAGTAAGAAGAGGACTGCCATTATCGGAGAGGGCAAAGGTCATTTTGGTGGTCTCAAAGACTGGGTGGGGGTTGCTTTCTGCCCAACAGAAGTCTGAGTGCATGGGGCTGCAGAATCTTGCTCATCTCCCGAGTTTCCACAGCTCTCAGGCAGTAACATGGTTAAGGCTTTAGGAGAGAGCATGGCAAGATGATGCTGATAGTCTGGCATTAACTCTTTTCTTGATGAAGGAGGATGAAGGCCTTGACCTCAAAGATTCCCCTCTTTGAAATATGGATAGAAAAGGTGGAAAGGCATGCATAGGAAAAGCCCTGACTTTTCCTACTTTTTTCTTTGTATGCTTCCTATTCTTTCATGAGAAAAAGTAGAACAGATCTGCAAGTATTTCCATTAGATTCCCATGCGCTGTGCCTAACTCATCACAGACAGAAGCCTAGGGTAGCCTCCTCCAGGCATTAAGGGAGGTCACCTTGTGCTGTCACCAACACTTTCCTTTTGATTTGTTTAGGACTTAAGTGTGCTAAGTCTATGGGGTCCATCCAAACATGGACCCTCTTGAGAGTGAAAGGGAATACTTAAAATAATTAATTATACTGGGAAAACCTGAGATATATATTAGAATTGTCACAAGCATGTGACATGCCAAAGAATGTTCAAACCACCACACAACTGCACTGATCTCACACGCCAGCAAAGTAATGCTCAAAGTTCTCCAAGGGAGGCTTCAACAGTACGTGAACTGCGAGAACTTCCAGATGTTCAAGCTAGATTTAGAAAAGCCAGAGGAACCAGAGATCAAATTGCCAACATCCCTTGGATCACAGAAAAAGCAAGAGAGTTCCAGAAAAACATCTATTTCTGCTCTATTGACTATGCCAAAGTCTTTGACTGTGTGGATCACAACAAACTGTGGAAAATTCTTAAACAGATGGGAGTACCAGACCACTTTACCTGCCTCTTGAGAAATCTGTATGCAGGTCAAGAAGCAACAGTTAGAACCAGACATGAAACAATGGACTGGTTCCAAATTGGGAAAGGAATACATCAAGGCTGTTTATTGTCACCCTGCTTATTTAACTTATATGCAGAGCACATCATGAGAAATGACAGGCTAGATGAAGCACAAGCTAGAATCAGGATTGCTGAGAGAAATATCTATAACCTCAGATATGCAGATGACACCACCCTTATGGTAGAAAGCAAAAAGGAACTAAAGAGCCTCTTGATGAAAGTGAAAGAGGAGAGTGAAAAAGTTGGCTTAATACTCAACATTCAAAAAATGAAGATCACGGTCCCATCACTTCAAGGCAAATAGATGGGGAAAAAATGGAAACAGTTAGAGACTTTATTTTCTTGGGCTCCAAAATCACTGCAGATGGTGAATGCAGCCATGAAATTAAAAGACGCTTACTCCTTGGAAGGAAAGTTATGACCAACCTAGACAGCATATTAAAAAGCAGAGACATTACTTTGCCAACAAAGGTCCATCTAATCAAAGCTACAGTTTTTCCAGTAGTCATATATGGGTGTGAGAGTTGGACCATAAAGAAAGCTGAGTGCTGAAGAATTGATGCCTGGTTTGCCTGACAGGGCTCAGGAAAGGTGTTCCCCACAGGTCTCTAGGTCCAGACATGCTTAACCAGACATGCAAAGGTCTGCAGGGGGGCATGGGGACAAAGCCTTCTACTTGCTTGCATTCTGATTCATCTTCTGTGCTCAAGTGTCTCAGGAACTTTGAGAAGAGAGCTTAGGTACTCCATGGTTTATTGGCTACAGCATGATCAGAGACACTTAAGAACACCCATTCCATTAGTTACGGACTAAGAATAATTCTAAATCATCTCTCCCTGAATGTAATTCTTCTCTCTTTCAAAGACCTGGGATTTGCTCACAGACCACAATCTAAAAACATCTGCCCCAAACAAGCTGTTCCCTCCAACTCCTTGCCAAGTAACAAAGGACCTATGACTCTCAAAGATAAAAATCATTATTTCATTCTGCCCTTATTTTATAATGTAAGTTATACCATTTTCTCTCTAAAAGAACAACCCAAATATTTTTTAGAAGAAGACTCTTCCTATGTTTATAAATCTAACTGAGACAGACATTACAATTTACACTATCATTTTGCTGTCACATTGCTTGGAAACATTTTCCAAAGAAGATAACTCCAAAAAACTTTCTGTTTAAATAGACACTGGCAGACCCTGAGCACTTATATTTATGCTCAAGTTCACTGAGATTCCAGTGCAAAACCCTCTTGCCTTTGAACATAATACTGTGAGATTGTCAGTGGCTAATTTCCACTCTTCATCCCCATTCCCAATCATGTAGATAAACTTGAAAAAAATCAAAAGAGGTCAGATATCCAAATAAGTAGATGATGGTTAAAAAAAATAAAAAAAAAAAAAAAAGGCCAGAATGAGTCCACAGCAATGTCCTTGAAAAGTTCAGCAGGTTTAGGTGCACATAAATAAAATCGTTAACATCCACAATTTTAATTGTGAAAGCTTAGTAAGGAAAAATAAAAGACAGGATTTCCTGGGAAAAGGAAATGTTCCCTCTGTAAAACAAAATAATCTCTGGAGGGAAAATTAGAACATTGAGTCCAGGGTTGAAAATGAACATCAAGGACAGGTATGCAAAACCAGAAAAGAGGACCTACCCACGACAAGCAGCCCTAGAAGAGCTACAACAATGCTGACAAAGAATAAGGTGGAAGGAATCACTCTACCTAATGTTAAGGTTTGTTACAGAGCTACAATAATGAGGACAGAGGGAAAGACACAAAAATCAATGGGACATAATCTAGAACCCAGAAAGAGTCCTACACAAACATGCCTAATTGATTGACAAAGGTGCAAAAAGCATTCAAACAGAGGATTAGTCTTTTCAACAAATGGTACTAGAACAGTAGATATTCACTGGCAAAAAAAATGACTATTGACATAACCTCACACCATAAAAAAACTTTACTCTGGACGGATCATGGATTTAAATGTAAGATGTAAAACTTTTCAACTTTTAAGGGGAAAAAAATGCAAAAATCTTTAGATCTAGAGCAAGTGCTATTATCATTATTAGACTTGACACCAAAATATTGATTCATAAAAAGAAAAAATTGATCATTTGAACCTAATCAAAATTTAAAACTTTTGCTCTATGAAAACCCACGTGAAGAAAAAGACAACCTACAAAAAAAAAAAAAAAAAAAAGAAAAAGACAACCTACAGACTGGGAGAAAATATTTCATATCACATATGTGACTAGTATCTAGAACATATAAAGAACTCTCAAACATCAACATTAAAAACAAAAAGTCCAATTAAAAAAAATGAACAAAAGGCCTGAATAGATGTCTGACTGAAGAAGATCTGCAGATGGCAAGCACATGAAGAGATGTTCAACATTATTAGACATTATTGCTATTGTTTAGTTGCTCAGTTGTGTCTGACTTGTGACCTCATGGACTGTAGCCTGCCAGGCTCCTCTGTCCATGGGATTTCTGAGGCAAGAATACTGGAGTGGGTTGCCACCTCAAAAGTATTTCCTCTCCAGGGGATCTTCCTAACCCAGGGATCGAACCCATGTCTCCTGCGTTGGCAGGAGGATTCTTTACCACTGTACTACCAGGGAAGCCCTTATAAGCAGTAATAAAGAACAAATAATAAGGCACTGGGGAAATGCCAGTTTAAACTACAATGAGATCATTTCACATCTATCAGAATGGATAAAATGAAAACAGTGACAACAGCATATGCTAGTAAGGATGTGACAAAACTGGATTATACACATATACTGCTAGTGAGAATGATACAACAAGTCTGGAAAATGGTTTGTCAGTTTCTTATAAAACTAAACATTTGGCCAGCAATTGCACTCATGTGCATTTATCACAGGAAAAAAAATGAAAATTTTTATTCAAAACAAGAAACCAAACAAAAAAACTGTACATGAATGTTCACAGCAGCTTTCTCACAGCTGAAAGCTGGATCCAGCCAAAGTGTCTTTCAACAGGTGAGTGGTTAAGCAAACTGTGGAATACATAGAATATATACATGTATATGTACATGCATCTAAATATATATATGTCGTGATATATTGATCTACACACATACTATATATATATATATATATATATATATATATAGTATGTGTGTATGTATCATGATATACTACTGAGCAATTGAAAAGCAACAGAATATTGATATTAACGAGGATGAATCTCCAGAGAATTAGGATGGGTACCCCAAAATGTTAATATGTAATATTACAGTAACATAAAATTTTTGAAAAGACAAAATTTTAGAAATTGAGCCAGAGGAGTGGTCATCAGGGGTTAGAAGTGGAGGCAGGAGGGAGATGGGTGTGGCTGTAATAGGGAAACAGCAGGGCTAGTTGCAATGTCAAAACTGTTCATATCTGCCTGTGGAGGTGGACACACAAACGTATGCAGGTGACTGAACTTTATAAAACCCCTGAGTACAAGCATGAGAGGAGAAACTGTAACAAAACTGGTAGACTGTACCAATGTCAACGTCTGTGATGGGATATTACACTAGAGGTGTTTTTTGTTGTTGTTTTTTTGTTTTTACTTACTGCTACTGGTTAAATATAAAGAAATGCAACTAAAGAACAGCCAAAGAGAAGAGGGTGTGTATGTGGGGGGGGCTTCCATGCCCGCTAGTAGTATGTCATCCTGATGTGTTCACTAACCTGGAAACTCCCCAAACATTGTGGTTCAAAAGTTTTCATAGAGTTTATCTCCAGCTACTTCGTTTTCGCTGAAAGTCAGTGGCACGAGATGAAATTTCCATCCCTCTAATCACTTGATCCTTCTTTCTTTTTTTAATTGAAATATAGTTGATTTACAATGTTGAGTTGATTTGTGCAGTACAGCAAAGTGATTCGGTTATACATATGTATGTATATAATATGCACATAAATGTATATACACATATATACATCCATTTTTATATCCTTTTTCCATTTTGTCTTATCACAAGATATTGAATATATTTCCCCTTGCTAGATACAGTAGGACCTTGTGGTTTATCCATTCTATATATAATGGTTTCCATCTGCTAAACCAAATCTCCCACTCCACCCCTCCCCACCCCCTCCCCCTTGGCAACCACAGGTCTGTTCTCTATGTCTGCAAATCTGTTTCTGTTTCTATACTTGAGTTTTGCAAAATGTAACCATTGGAGGAAACTGGGCCAAGTGTCAAAGGTATCTCATAAAACTGCATGTGAACCTATGAGTATCTCTAAGTTTTCTATTAATAAAAAATTAGTGCTAATATGAAGCATCATTAAGATGCACACTTTACAACACTAAATAAAAATACTAGCATACAAAATGAGTGGAACTATTCTGATTTTGTTAAAACATGAACATGCGCCTCTACTATTTTTATATTAAAAAAAAAATAGGAAGAAATACTTGTCTTCAGTTGTCATTTCTGATGGTGAGATGAGGCACACTGTTACTTGCTGCTTAATTTTTCTCTCAAATTTGTAATTTATTTTTCAAATACTCTAAAATGAATATGCTCCAATGGTTCTTATACTCCAATGGTATTAAAAATGCTTGATATCAAAAGGAGGAAAAAAATCATCCTCAGTATATGTATTTCTTACCCAGCACAATGAGAGAGAAGGCAACTTGTCCGAGGGTTAAGATGTTAAGATTTTTTAAGTTAAGAACCTATCTTGAGGCAGTAACGTTGAATCCAGAAGTGGTGGTTCCTTGAATATAAATCTTTCTTGCAATACAACTATTAAAACCTAGAAATAAGGCTTTCAGCAGAACTGTATGATACAAAGGTAGGACTTCAGAGGATTACATCACCCTGAATAACTGCTCTATCCCTTTCTGTGTCAGGAGGATACCCATGGTCTCTGACACTGGAAATACAGGGCCACTGGGAGAGGTAAAAACTAAGCTGTAAAAACAATTCAGTCTGTGGTTACCAGGAAGTTACACTTGCTTATCCACCCCCCCCGCCAAACTATCTCCATTTGCTTCAGTTTCTTCACAGGCCTGCATTTAACACCCTCTCACAACACACTGCAAAACAAATCTGTCAGCAGCAAATACGGCCATAGCAACTTCCCCCAATTACCAGGGTAACAAAGTGAGCAGCAGGGAAAACACCTCCGAAAAGAATGTGCCCTTCAGCTGTCATGTGCTGTGCAAGGACTTCTATCTCTCTATTAACCACGGGCCCTGGATTATGGGACAATGTGCCTAAATAAACTATAGGGAGCGACATCACACCTGTGAGTGTCCCTGTGGCCTGTTCCCGTGTACTGGTCTTTGGGTTCAGAAGTCCTTAACAGATGGTACTTCCTCCCTGGGGGCATCTTGGAAATCTACGGGGTGTTTTCTGAATCCAGAAGGAAAGGGAGCTGTCACAGCAATTGAGAGGCAGGAGTGGGATCTGATGAGCAGAGCGCCTCCCAGAATTGTGTATAACTCAGGACTGCCCTCAGTTCAGTTCAGTTCAGTCGCTCGGTCGTGTCTGACTCTTTGCGACCCCATAGACTGGAGCACGTCAGGCCTCCCTGTCCATCACCAACTCCCGGAGTTTACTCAAACTCATGTCCATTGAGTTGGTGATGCCATCCAACCATCTCATCCTCTGTCATCCCCTTCTCCTCCTGCCTTCAATCTTTCCCAGGATCAGGGTCTTTTCTAACAAGTCAGTTCTTTCCATCAGGTGGCCAAAGTATTGGGAGTTTCAGCTTCAACATCAGTCCTCCCAGTGAATATTCAGGACTGATTTCCTTTAGGATGGACTGGTTGGATCTCCTTGCAGTCCAAGGGACTCTCAAGAGTCTTCTCCAACACCACAGTTCAAAAGCATTAATTCTTCGGTGCTCAGCTTTCTTTATAGTCCAACTCTCACATCCATACGTGACTACTGGAAAAGCCATAGCCTTGACTAGACGGACCTTTGTTGGCAAAAGTAATGTCTCTGCTTTTGAATATGTTGTCTAGGTTGGTCATAACTTTCCTTCCAAGGAGCAAGCGTCTTTTAATTAAGATGCTTTAAATCAAATTAAATTAAATTAAATTAAATTTAAGATGGTGGCTGCAGTCACCATCTGCAGTGATTTTGGAGCCCAGAAAAATAGTCTGCCACTGTTTCCACTGTTTCTCCATCTATCTGACATGAAGTGATGGGACCGGATGCCATGATCTTAGTTTTCTGAATGTTGAGTTTTAAGCCAACTTTTTCACTCTCCTCTTTCACTTTCATCAAGAGGCTCTTTAGTTCTTCTTTACTTTCTACCATAAGGGTGGTGTCATCTGCATATCTGAGGTTATTGATATTTCTCCCAGCAATCTTGATTCCAACTTGTGCTTCATCCAGCCCAGCATTTCTCATGATGTACTCTGCATATAAGTTAAATAAGCAGGGTGACAATATACAGCCTTGATGTATACAGGATTGTCCTAGTGGGTAGGAAACAAAATGCCAAGCCTCCAAATCTAGAAGCCTCCTTCGGTTCATAAAAATGCAAAGAATAATTTTTTTGTTTCTGTTTTTGCTTTATAGTCCTAATATACTAGGCATGTAAAACTGTGTAAAATGAGAAGAAACTGCTCTTCCACTTTGCTGGGAACTTTACTAAGGATTGTTCACCATTTCAAAAATGGCATCACCCACAGCAACGGTAGCCCATTCAATGCATCTGTAGCAGTGGCTTTCATAGCTGAAACATTCATAAAGAGTCTGTGTATAAGCGCAAGCATCTGATATCTTATTATGTCCTACAGAGTCTTCTTATCCAAAGTGGGGATCAAACTCATTGGTACCAGCATTTTCTCGTAGGTTGTTAGAAATGAATAATCTCAGGCCCCACACCAGAGCCGCAGAATCAGAATATGCATTTTAGAAAATTCTCAAGAGAAGTGCTGCTCTAGAAAACCTGTGCTGAAGCATCACTCACACACTGCAACATGCATCATTTGTTATCAATTACTTTCATTTTTATTTTCTAGGGTTAGATAAGTACATGATTTTTAAGAATAAGATGAACTAAAGTTAAATTAAGAATTTGGGATGCACAGATACACACTACTATATATAAAATAAACAGCAAGCACCTACTTTATAGCACAGGGAACCATATGCAAGTATCTTGTAATAACCTATAATGGAAAAGAAACTGAAAAAGAATACACATATATGTAATAACTGAAGCACTTTGCTGTATACTTGAAACTAATAAAACAGTATAAATCAACTATAGTTCAACAAAAAATACTAATAAACAGAGAGAGAAGAATCAGGCACATTAAAAAACATATTATCTACTAGTTTCATTTTTGAAAAATAAAGGGAATACTAAAAATTTTTATTATTAAATATAAAATAGGGAGTCTTGGCATTGAGAACCACTGAAGAAACTATTAACCCATTTGCAGCTCTGTTTTTATTTTTATTTTTCTACCTTATCCCTCGCCCTAGGAAAAGAGTTGAAGTTCAGCTGACTACAATAGAAACAAACGTGAATTTTTCCTTGACTATAATTTTTGTGCCCCAAATTGTCTTCATTTGAGGCAGTGAGGTGTTAATGTCACTAAAATGTGGCATGAACACAATTTGCTACTCACAAATGGAAACATTGGGAAACACATAATCCCTCAGAGACCCAGACATCAGTGCATTTAAGAGAAAATACTCCATGAACACTTCCCTTGAATAGTCTTTTTCCTTAATACATCACCCCACCTCCTGCATCTCATGAGGAAATATGCCTACACTTTAACCAGAGAAAATTTTGCTTTAAACTGAAGTTACAGCTAAAATTGGATCTTCCCAGGATACAACCAAATGGACCTGAGTTCCATGTTCCCAACTGCCACTGTTCCACTAATAGGTCAAGTGCATCTCACTTCCAAATCCACACTCAGCATCTTTTCTCCTTAATCTGCTTTTTCCCCTATGCTCCCTTATTTCAGTTCATGACTTCTCACCAAGAATAAATAAATAAATAAAAATCCCAATCCTCTAATTCTGTAACAGTGAAAAAAGTCACTGACAATTAACTGTATGCCAGGCTACAGTGACACCAAGATGGAACAAACATAGTACCCCAGGTGGACAAGCTAACAGAGAAGAAATCCTCATAGTCAACAATCATATCGTCCAGAATAAAGTCATCCTTGAATCCCCCCTCTCACTTGCTTGCCACACAGAATCAATTGTCAGGATACGTTGATTTTATTTCTGTGACATTTCTTCTATTTGTTTACTTCATCAGCACCTAGTTAGCAAACAAACTTAATTAGCTGCAGTTTAACTAACTAGAAACTTAACTAACTGAAATCTTTTTCATTGGATTTACAGGAAAAGAGGTATTCACAAGTCTGAAGTTAGGCAAATGGGATACCTGATGTTTTCATCTGCCAGGCATACATTTCTGCTTCTATGGGACACTGTACCTCCATTTTTCCCTAGGGATCCATATCCCACGTCCCTTTCCTTGCTCAGTGCATGGACTTTCAATGTGGTAGCCCCCACCCCTCGTCATAAGAGAGGGTACACAAGCCAGTTTTGCCCGCACAGGGGTAAAAGGAAGTAGGAGGCAGGGAGTCACAGGACCCAAACCAGACCAATGAGAATTAAATCAAGGACTCTGCTGGAAGAAAGGAAATATATATATAATATGTGTGTGTGTGCCACTGCACACACTAAGTGAACAGACCTACAAGAGTCCATCTCCTTAGACAGGCAAAGATCTTCCTGAATGATCAAGTGACTGCAGAGGGAGAGAAAATTCTGCAGACAGAACTGGGCTAAATCCTGATGACATACTCTTTAGCAGTTAATAAATCCCTCTCCAGACACTTGCACACAACTTTTTGTCAAAGCCAGTTGGAGTTGATTTTCTGACACTTGTAACAAGAAACAAGGAAATTTTGAGTTTTGGGTTTTTTTTTTAATTGCTAAGTTTAGTTTTAAAACTTACACTTTAACCACTGTAATGGTCTGCATTAAAAACTGATATTTAGAATGATGCCTGTGAAATATCAACATATAATTCTATGATATCTTGAATGGTAAAAGATGAAATTCTGAGACATATCCCCAAAGCAACAAAATGTGTGAACTAATTTTAGACTGTCTACAGATACCATCCTCAAAGTATGTTTCTCAGGATACCAGTCCCTTAAGAAAAAAAGAGTATGGGGGAAATGTGTGCAAGTCTGCACATTGTATTTCTGACCTGGAAAGTCACAACGAATATCAGCATTTTAAGAGTACTTGTGCTCTTTGACCAAAAAAACTTTCGTTTATTATTATGTTTTTATTTTTTAAATTTTATTTTTTATTTTTAATGTATTCTTAGCGACACTCAGGAACATTAGGAAAACCGCTACACCCAAGATCCCATCAGCTACATTTAAATCATCAGCTGTATTGATCGAATACTCTAATTTTAATGTTGACTTGAAACAAAGATGGCTTCTTATCTTGAAAACACAGTGTCTGGATTTTACAAAGGTCTTGGAATATCCCAACAATGTGTACTATTCTGAGGTGTGACAACTTAGGAGTGAATATGATATGAACTTAATACTTTTAGAGGGTGTCAAATTCAGGCAGATCCATCTTCTGACCCTAAACATGGTCCTACAGTAAATTGCTTGAGGAAATTGGATCCCAAAGAGTACAGATGGGGAATTTTCAAGTGTGTGCGTATTCCACTGGAGATCAACAAAGTCCAACTGAAAGCACTGTGGGCTGACTGAAACGACAGCTGTGGATTGAACAAAACTTTTTGAAAGGCCTATCTTATCTTGAAGATCATGACTTTGTTGGAACTAAAGTGATTGGCAGTGGAAAGAATTAGAACATGTGAAATTCCTTAAAAATTTATTGACTTAGATATTTTTGCCTATGTTACACATGGAGAAGGGGATGGCAACACCCTCCAGTATTCTTGCCTGGAGAATTCCATGGACAGAAGAGCCTAGAGGGCTACAGTCACGGGGACACAAAGAGTCGGGCACAACTGAAGCGACTTAGCATGCATGCATGCATGTTACACATGCAAAACCTTAAAAAAAAAAAGAACCCACCAGTCTCATGTTAAGTACATCCCTCATCTCATTTTTCCCAGTTTGCTGCTAAATTGATAAAAATGCTAAGAACCTTGATTTTTGAAATCCAACAGAATTTAAATACCACTATCACAGTCTATCACACGATAATGTACTTCTAGAAGTTAAACTGTCAGCCCTGTTACATTTTTCAATTTTGTATTTGAGACTGCTGTGGCCACCTGTACTTACATGGGAGCAAAAAGAAAAAGGCATGTGTAAAGGGACTGCAATCATCCCAGAAAATAGCTGCTTCAACCAATTCCAATCTAATTAGTTTCTCATAGAAGCTAACACCCTGCTTTCTACAACCAAATAGCAATTCGATTTAACAACCAAAGTCAACGTGCTGCATGTCAGAACAGAGTAACATTCAGGTTATAAACAATCAGCCCAGAATTGAGATTTAAATATTCCGAGTCTGTGATTTAATTACATGAGTAATGCTACTTGAGCTGAATCAAGTAGACAAGTATAGGCACATGAGATTTTCCATTTAATGTGATTTGGCCATTCCTAGATCAGATGGACTCACTTCAAAAGAGTGAAAATTAGAATCCAAAGAATAAGCTCAATGTTAGAACATGAGATAAAAGGCATGTTTTTAATGTTTCAGTGATCAACAAAGTATATTTCATTCATTTATACTTGCATCCATATTCATTCATTTAATAGATATCTGTGTGTGTGTGTGTGTGTGTGTGTGTGTGTGTGTTAGTCGCTTAGTCATGTCCCGCTCTTTGTGACTCCATGGAGCCCACCAGTCTTCTCTCTGTCCCTGGGCATTCTCCAGGCAAGAATACTAGGGTGGGTTACCATTTCCTGCTCCAGCAGATCTTCCCAACCCAGGTCTCCCGCATTGCAGGCTGGTTCTTTACTATCTGAGCCACCAGGGAAGCCCAAGAATACTGGAGTGGGTAGCCTATCCCTTCTCTAGGAGATCTTCACAAACCCAGAAACTGAACCAGGGTCTCCTGCATTGCAGGCAGATTCTTTATCAGCTGAGCTACCAGGGAAGCCCAATAGATATTTATCGATGGTCAACTCTGGGTTAAGTGCTAGATGCTAGATAATGGGGGAAGTGTGGTGAATGAAACACACTTTCTCCCTTCACCCGTGTAATTGGCTGAACTGTGCTCCACCTCCACACAGGCCAAATTCATTTAAGTCCTAACCCCCAGCATTCTCAGAATGTGACTGTATTTGGAAATAAGGTCCTAAAAAAGGTGATTAAGTTAAAATGAGGTCATAAGAGTGGTCCTAATTCAATACGAAGGGTATCCTCACATGAAGAAGAAATTGGGACACAGACAGGAACAGAGGCAAGACCATGTGAAAACACAGAAGGACGGTGGCCATCTACATGGCAAGGAGTGAAACCTCAGAAGAAACCAATCCTCCTGGAAACCAACTGCTAGCCTCCAGAATTGTGAGGAAATAAATTTCTGTTGCTGAAGCCACCTAGTCAATATTTGGTGATGTTAGCAAACAAATACACTCAGAAAGCTTAAACTCTATATAGAGGCAGACTTCGATCAAATGATCACACAAAGAATCCCAAACCTGGAGCTCTGAGTGGGAGCATGGAGATCCCAAAAGAGGATCTGTGACCCGGAAGGGAGACCAAGGAGATCTTCCTTGGAGAAGAGACACTGTACCAAGATAGGGAGGAAAAAACTTAACAGAGTGAGAAAGGAGGAGGTGTACACTCCAGGCAGGAGATCCAGTATGTGCAAAGGTCTCATGGAGAGGAATACGAGGGACCAAGAGTAACCAGTGTGACTGGGAGCAGAGAGGAAGCTAATGTGGAAGGAGATACATGTCTGGCAAGGTAATCAGAGGCCAAGACGTAGGGTACAAGACAGGGAAAGACTTACTGTTAAGATTATATTCCAAGGGTCTCAGAACTTGGATGGGTAAAAATTACATTTCTATCTTTACTCTCTTTTGACTAAAATTCAACATTTCCTTCTATTATGAGTGTAGGCAACAAATCATGATGGTATTATAGCAATAGCTGCCACTTTCTCACCAACAGAAATTAGAATCCATTTTCCTATCTTGTTAGGGTTTTGCAGACACCATGAAATTCATACACATTCATCACTACTTACAAATTATGGAGTTACAGTGCCTAGTCTGGATGTTGTAACTTAATGCATTTGAAGAAGTTCATATATTACTTCTATGATCCATAAGCTCCAGGTTTATTTAAAATATTTTGCACATTATATTTAAATGTAATTGTTTCCTTTGTAATACTATTTTATACAGCTACAAAATAGTATGCTGAGACAGTTTCCATAGGTTTTAGCAGAGTGCCAGAAAGGGTCCAGGCACAAAAAGTTTAGGAACTTTAAATATCTTTATTTTGTCTCTCTTTTAAGTTTAATTGCCAGCTGTGTCACTTGGGAAAGTTTTAACATCTCTGAAACTTGGTTCCCTCATCTGCAAAATGGGGATTTAGAAGACTATCTAGTATAAAGGATCCAATGAGTCAAAACACAGAAAACGCTCAGAATTGACTTAGTAAGCCTTAATAAACAGCAGATATTGCTTTTATTATTAACACGAATCCATTGTAGTGTTCTGAGGGAGTGACATGGTGGTTAGGTTTATACTTTGAAATACCATCCTGGCTCTGATGTGGAAAAAGTCTGAAGGAGGTCAGAAAGTGGCCAAAACAGGAGACTGCCAGAGCAGTGTTGCATTTGAAGAATTTTCTAATCTAAAACAAAACTTTTCAGTAGGGGAAACCATTCTTCCAATCAGATCTTAAGTAGAAGCCAGATACATAAATCAGAGAAAAGCAAAACCAGTCTGACTGAAGCTGGGTGTGGAAGCCAGAGTCACATCAGCTCAGCATTTCTCTCTTCTCCCAGAAAATCAATTTCAATACACTTTAAAGAAACTCCCAAATCTACAAAGGCCATCATTTGCAACCTGTTCATAGTTATCTTCTGCTACAACAATTCTAAAACTACCAAAACCTCTTAACAACAAAAAAAAGTTCTTAAAAAAAGCAAGCTCATCCATATCTCAACTTGCCTGCATGTTAAGTTTCAGTGGGGATCCATTTGTTTATTCAAAAGCATTTGTTGAGAATTCACTCCATTCCAGGCACTGTTCTAGACACTGAGGATACAGCTACACTTGGAGCATTAAGTAAAAAATCTAGGGGGTGGAGGGGAGGACAGAAAATAAACACAATAAAATAAGAAAAACGTATTATCTAGAAGATCATGGTATAGATTAACACCTATGTAGCCATGGCACTGTAACTGGCAACAATTTGTTCACTGTTGTAGGCCCAAGGTGCAAAGGGGCATTTGGTAAAATAGAAACTCAAAGTTGAAGAGGGGTTGGGGGATGGCTGGATGGCTGGACAGACGAATAGACAGATGGATAGATGATGGATGGATGGACAGATGCATGGATGGATGGGTGTATGGAAGGAAGAATCGGTGGGTGGGTGAGTGGATAGACTATTGGAAAGATGGAAGGATGGAAAGAATGGAAGAAAGGGTAGGGAAGGCAGGAAGGAACACTGTAAAGGAAACAGACATTGAGGGAAAGGTAGAATACATAGAGAATGAAGTATGTAACTTGAGACGAGGAATAAAAGCCTATAGTGGCCTTCACCTACAAAGTTGTATTTAATTAATGTAACCCTACAAAATGGACATTTTCATTAACATCATCATCATGTCATCATCCCCACCAGTCCCATTTTGGGTTATGAGGACTGAGATGCTAAAACACTGAGAGACTTTCCTAAGATCAGGCAACTTTTATAAACAGAGCTCAGATACAGACTCAAGTCTTTCCTGCCCTCACACTCTTGGGTCCAATACACCCAGAACATAAAAAGTAGCGTACAAATTGGCTCTGTTTCCAAATAAGCCAAATGAGATTCTGAAGATGCTAAAAATTAGAATAAGTAGAAGGAATGTCTCCAGTCATAATTTCTTGGAGGATCTTTATTGACTTATATAAAATGTCTATGCCCCTATCCCCAAAGGGGAGTCAAGAAGAGCCTTCCTAGATGGCACAAAGAAGGCTTGATCCAAGAAGACCGGCAGATATTGTGTTATGATAGGATGTACATATTCAGAGTATCTACAGGAGGAAAAAAAATTTGGTAAAAAAAATTTTTTTAACTGATTTTTTTATCACTAGAAAAACAAAGATGAAAATTAGTGTTATGGAGTCAGACAACTACATAGACAGAAAACAACACATATTAGGTATTATACTCTGTAACATATTCAAACTATGTTTGTTTTTTGTTAAATCTAAAGAACAGCAGCAGCAGCTATTTCCTTCCCAGAAACATTCCATGTGTATCAGGCACTGAACTAACCTGGGTGTCCTTGAGAGGTTCACCTAACTTTCCATGCCATCCTTTCCCCAACAGGAACAGCAGCTACTGCAGGGATCAACTGAAATGGTGAATGTAAAGTGCTTTGGCATTTGCCTGGTGGGTTTCAGGCACTCAAAATGTGAACTCTTCTCATCACCACTATCCTGAGTTAATCCCCACAGAAACCCAATAAGGTGGGCCCAATAACTCCATTTTACAGATGAGTATACCAAAGCATAGTGAGCCATCTTCAAGGTTGGAGAGCAAAAAGGGCTCGCTGTAGAGTCCCTTAATCAAGACACACGCTGACAACAGTGCCAGTCAGTTCTGGCTGAGCCTCAGTTCTGCACCAACCACACCTGGAAACTCTTACACAGCAAAGAGCAGCTGTCCCACACTTCTTGCTAACTCACGTTCCCATGACTAAGCCCTCAGCTGCACTTTTCAAAGCGAGACTCTCCAATGGGCAATAAAACAAACGTAGGCCAAAAAACAGAAATCTATTATTTACAACCAAAGACTTCCATGACAAAATACAGCAATTACTACTCACTACTCTGGCTGGGTGCCTCTCTGAACAGATGAAACAACTGGTTTCCTTTTTGTTTTATTTTTCCTGTTGAATGACTTTTTTCTGTGTGTATATTTTAGCAAACACTATATCAGGGTACAAGATGAGAAATACCTTTTGAATATAAGGTCTCCTGGGCTCAAGGGAAAATTTAGAAAATGAAATGGGCATTTATTACAAAAAATAATTATGGAGTGAAAGAAGAAAGGAAGTCCCCAAACTAATAAGCTTATTAATACATAAATGCCATGTGAAATCCATCCTAATATAGTCCCCCACACAATCCTCATCAACATAAGTAATGGAAAAATGAAAAAAAAGGAGGATAAGAAATAAAAGAATTACAGAAAGGAAGACAAAATGGAAATGAGAGCAGGAGAGTGTGATGGTGGTGGGTATTAAAGGGAAAGCCCAGAACGGACTCAGGCATCCATCACCCCCATCAAAGGATGCAGAGACTTGTCAATTGTGACACAAGCAGAGAATTGCAGAGCTCACCGTCTGCATGGACCAGAAGGATACATGAGAACTAAGAAAAAATAGGATCTGTGCACAAGACACATTCTCCTTCAGTCCATCTTGCCATGGAACCCAGTACCTGCAGCTCTTCTGCTTCCCCTATTATGTAAATGGCCTCATTTTTCAGGACTCAATCATGTTCTTCTTCAAAGCACTTATGATCTGAAATTATCAATTTCATCTGCTTATAGGCTTCTTTTTAATGTCTGCCTCACAACGCTCAGTACATAGTGTTGATGAATGAATGTCACTGCAGCAGGTGCCCAGACCTCTCTGAAGGATAGATACAGCACTGGAAAGTCATTTGCTATGTGAACTGTTGGGAGAGGGAGAAAGAAACTTTATTTCATGTGCAGACACCAAGAGTTCTGTTCTGAGCATGCTATGTTGGAAGCCATCTCAATGGCTTTTCAGTTCAGTTCAGTTCAGTCACTCAGTTGTGTCTGACTCTTTGTGACCCCATGGTCTGTAGCACGCCAGGCCTCCCTGTCCATCACCAACTCCCAGAATTTACCCAAACTCATGTCCATTGAGCCTGTGATGCCATCCAACCATCTCATCCTCTGTCATCCCATTCTTCTCCTGGCCTCAATCCTTCAATCTTTCCCAGCATCAGGGTCTTTTCCCATGAGTCAGTTCTTCACATCGGGTGGCCAAAATACTGGAGTTTCAGCTTCAGCATCAGTTCTTCCAATGAATATTCAGGACTGATTTCCTTTAGGATGGATTGGTTGGATTTCCTTGCAGTCCAAGGGACTCTCAAGAGTCTTCTCCAACACCACAGTTCAAAAGCATCAATTCTTTGGCATTCAGCTTTCTTTATAGTCCAACTCTCACATCCACACACGACTACTAGAAAAACCATAGCCTTGACTAGACAGACCTTTGTTGGCAAAGTGATGTCTCTGATTTTTAATATGCTGTCTAGGTTGGTCATAACCTTCCTTCCAAGGAGTAAGTGTCTTTTTAATTTCATGGTTGCCATCACCATCTGAAGTGATTTTGGAGCCCAGAAAAATAGAGTCTGGCACTGTTTGCACTGTGTCCCCATCTATCTGCCATGAAGTGATGGGAATGGATGCCATGATCTTAGTTTTCTGAACGTTGAGCTTTAAGCCAACTTTTGCACTCTCCTCTTTCACTTTCATCAAGAGGCTCTTTAGTTCTTCTTCACTTTCTGCCATAAGGGTGGTGTTATCTGCATATCTGAGGTTATTTCTGGGATATTTCTCCTGGAAATCTCAATTCCAGCTTGTGTTTCTTCCAGCCCAGCGTTTCTCATGATGTACTCTGCATAGAAGTTAAATAAGCAGGGTGACAATATACAGCCTTGACGTACTCCTTTCCCTATTTGGGACCAGTCTGGTTGTTCCATGTCTGGTTCTAACTGTTACTTCCTGACCTGCATACAGATTTCTCAAGAGGCAGGTCAGGTGGTCTGGTATTCAGTGGCTTTCACCCTGTGTAAAATTGCCCTCCCTCACCACCACTTTTTGTAATCCCATTAGCTTTATTCTTCTTTAGGACATTTCTTACTTGACATGAGTTATTGTCTGTTTGCTCCCTCTATCCCTTCCCATGTGCCACCTAAATGCCTAAACTCTATTAGAAAAGTGATTTTGTCTTCTTTATTCAGGAAGTATCCAGAACGCTGAGAATAATACTTGGTACATATAAAGAGTATCCCCAACATACATGCTGAATGAATGAATAATAAAGAAATAAATTCCTACTGATAATAAAAATGATTAAAGCCTATTTTCATTGAAAGAATAGCTTATCCACCCATTAAAACCTGTCTATATGCTAGGGTACTGTTGACGGAAACTGCCCACCATGGCCAGGCACAATGGTCATTGTTTGCATGAGCGGTCTCACGGGAGGTCCAAACAAGGAATATGGTGCTGGTGCTGAAAACTAACTGGAAAAACTGGGAGGGGCTGAAAGGAGGGAGGAGATGCCAGCCCATAATATATCCTACCAACCTCCTAGAATCCTTTGCTCTGGAATCCACCTTGGGTGAGAGACGCTCGTGCCACCAGGAAGGACCTGAGTCAGAACAACCATAGGCCAAGCAAGATTTCTGGTCAGAGACAACCCAGAAACTAAACCCATTCCTGTGACCACAAGCTACATGGCAGAGGGGGGTTCTCCTGGGTTTCCTTGCCTTACTGCTCTCCGCCCAGGTGCCCCTCCCCAGTAAAGTCTCCTGCCTTGTCAGCTCGTCTTGTCTCCTCGAAACGATTCACTTCCGAGTGTCACACAAGAGCTCACTCTTGGGCCGTGGAAGGGGGTCCCCCTTCCTGCAACATATACAGGTTTCATATCTTGCTACCCTCCTACCAAATACCATAAATCCAATTTCCCAATTTGAAACAATTCTAGTGAGAAGCCAAACAGAAATGCACATTCTCAGCAAAAAGCAATGTACTCAACCATGACACACATGTAACAAGGAAACAAGATGGGGAAAGTCCCCCTGCATAACCCCTTACAGGTTTTCCCTAAAGCAGTGATTCTCAAAATACAGTCCCTAAACTCAGCATCAAATCCTCAAAGGTGATGCTGTGAAAGTGCTGCACTCGATATGCCAGCAAATTTGGAAAACTCAGCAGTGGCCACAGGACTGGAAAAGGTCAGTTTTCGTTCCAATCCCAAAGAAAGGCAATGCCAAAGAATGCTCAAACTACCGCACAATTGCACTCATCTCACATGCTAGTAAAGTAATGCTCAACATTCTCCAAGCCAGGCTTCAGCAATACGTGAACCGTGAACTTCCAGATGTTCAAGCTGGTTTTAGAAAAGGCAGAGGAACCAGAGATCAAATTGCCAATATCCGCTGGATCATCGAAAAAGCAAGAGAGTTCCAGAAAAACATCTATTTCTGCTTTATTGACTATGCCAAAGCCTTTGACTGTGTGGATCACAATAAACTGTGGAAAATTCTGAAAGAGATGGGAATATCAGACCATCTGACCTGTCTCTTGAGAAAGCTGTATGCAGGTCAGGAAGCACCAGTTAGAACTGGACATGGAACAACAGACTGGTTCCAAATAGGAAAAGGAGTACGTCAAGGCTGTATACTGTCACCCTGCTTATTTAACTTCTATGCAGAGTACATCATGAGAAACGCTGGGCTGGAAGAAACACAAGCTGGAATCAAGATTGCCGGGAGAAATATCAATAACCTCAGATATGCAGATGACACCACCCTTATGGCAGAAAGTGAAGAACTAAAGAGCCTCTTGATGAAAGTGAAAGAGGAGAGTGAAAAAGTTGGCTTAAAGCTCAACATTCAGAAAACTAAGATCATGGCATCTGGTCCCATCACTTCATGGGAAATAGATGGGGAAACAGTGGAAACAGTGTCAGACTTAATTTTTGGGGGCTCCAGAATCAGTGCTGATGGTGATTGCAGCCATGAAATTAAAAGACGCTTACTCCTTAGAAGGAAGGTTATGGCCAACCTAGATAGCATATTTAAAAGCAGAGACATTACTTTGCCAATAAAAGTCCATCTAGTCAAGGCTATGGTTTTTCCAGTGGTCATGTATGGATGGGAGAGTTGGATGGTGAAGAAAGCTGAATGCCAAAGAATTGATGCTTTTGAACTGTGGTGTTGGAGAAGCCTCTTGAGAGTCCCTTGGACTGCAAGGAGATCCAATCAATCCATCCTAAAGGAGATCAATCCTGGGTGTTCATTGGAAGGTCTGATGTTGAAGCTGAAACTCCAATACTTTGGCCACCTCATGCAAAGAGTTGACTCATTGGAAAAGACCCTGATGCTGGGTAGGATTGGGGGCGGGAGGAGAAGGGGACGACAGAGGATGAGATGGTTGGATGGCATCACCTACTCGATGGACATGGGTTTGGGTAGACTCCAGGAGTTGGCGATGGACAGAGAGGCCTGGCGTGCTGCAATTCATCGGGTCGCAAAGAGTCGGACACGACTGAGCGACTGAACTGAACTGAACTGAACTGAAACTCAGCATCAGGCCCCCTCCTTCCAAGCTCGAAATGCAAAGTCTTGGGCCCGACTCTACATACCCTGAATCAAAAACTCTAAAGGTAGAGACTCAGAAACAGGGGCCCTTTAACAAGCCATACAAAAGATTCTGATGTACATTCCAGTTTGATAACTACTGTCCCAAAAGGAGATGTGAACTTTTTCAAACTTTATTTTAACTAGGCACAACTTTACTCTTTTGTCTTGTACATTAAAAACATGATTCCTTATAAGTTGAATAAGATAGCTCTTAAATAATAGCAAACTTGATCTTATCACCTTAATGGGATTGTCATTTTGACAAAAAGTTGTACAAAATGGAGTTAATGTTTTAAGCATTTTCAAAAATCAAGCTTCATATTCCACATCTGCCCCAGATCTACTTATACATAAAATGGAACAAGCACATCTAACCTTATGCCAATGTTGTGACTGTTTCAGGTAGCAGTTCTGATAATTAGCAGTAATCAGCAAATTAAAAAGTGACTGTAAAACGTCCTGTAAGAAATCCTCGAAAGACTGAAAATATGAGTGTCTAATGGCCCCACGTCCAGAAATTTCACAGACTGTCTTTATCTGAAGTTGTTTCTCTAATTGCTTCTAATGAAGTCAATGCATGTGTTAATTAAATATTAAGTGCAAATGTGAGTACTTATAAGATGTGCACAGCTCTTCAGAAAACCGGAGTGCTCAAGTCACTCCCCAACTCTAGAGAGCACAGTGTTGGGGTTCCCAAATCACTGCAGTTGACACTCTGCAGCCACCACAACAGTGCTCATTATCAGGTTTCAGAGGAAAAAACCATGCCCATGATATGGCTTGAGAATAGTTTATATAAACAAGTTAGCAATATGAATTGCTAGCCTTATACTAAGTGCTACATTCATAGTACATGTTGTTTCATTTTCACAATGGCCTTCCGAAGTTTGTATTTATCCTCAGTTACAAACAAAAGAACTGAGGTCCCAACAGACAAAGTAACTGATCTAATATTGCACAACACAAAGACCAAAGCCTGAACTTGAATCCAAGTAGCTTTCCACACAAGACTGACTTTTTTTTTTCCCCTATCACATATATGGCTTCCTTGAGCTTCCAAGAAAACCCAAATAAAGGCACTTCCACTAAAGGACAGAGAAAGATGTGACTAGACTTGAAGTACTTGAATGGAAACTTCATTTGCCAAGAAATGGTCTCTGGCAGACTCAGATTTTCCCCCTTTTTCCTTCTTTGATGCTCTGAATCACAGCTGTACATTTCTAACAAAAAGATATATGCATCACAGACAGTCAATTTGAGCAAAAGAATAAAATAGAGAGGGAAATAGTAAGAAATGGCTACACTGGTAGCTGTGATAAAATTTTAATTTGAACATTTTCTGAGACCAGATTTCAGCTTATCAAGTGCTATGTAAATCCCATGCAAATCCCCCACAATGCCTGCACATATTCCCATGTCTCTCTCTCTCTCTCTCTCTCTCTCTCTCTCTCTCTCTCTCTCTCTCTCTCTCTCTCTCTCTCTCTCTCTCTCCCCCCCTCTTTCTCTCCCTCTCCCTCCCTCCCTCCCTTTTCTTTCTTTTTTTTTTTTTTTTGGCTCTGCCCTCCCTGGGATGTGGCCCTCAGAAAATCCAAGTAGAAACAACAAAACTGTGATTGCCCTCTTAGCTCAGTGCTCTGGATGAAACATTTGCTGCAGTGGAGATGACAAATCTGAGGGAAGTTTCTGATTGGTATTCGGTACATACGTTCACTGGTCTCCTACAATGGCAACACTAAAGCCAAACGTCTAGAAGAATTTGTATACACATATTTTTTAAGTGTCAGTTTCAAATGCCTCAGCCTAGTTACAGGCAGACTTTTGCCACTCTGCTTATTTAAAAATCAATGCACGCACACAACAAACCACCTCTTTGATGGACTCATTAGGCAGAAAGTTTTTCACAGTTGAACCCAATGCCTTTGAAATGAGAATTCAAATGGAAACCAAGGAAAGCTCAATGCCACCACTGCCCTCTGAGTCACTGCTGTCATCTGTCATTGGGTCACTAGCCTGGGAGACATCTCACACACGGCATACACCTCTCACTGCCTAGAATTACCAAAGCCTCTCCTTTGTTACTGTTTAACTGCTCTTGTGGAGAAGGCGATAGCACCCCACTCTAGTACTCTTGCCTGGGAAATCCCATGGATGCAGGAGCCTGGCAGGCTGCAGTCCATGGGGTCGTGAAGTGTCAGACACGACTGAGCGACTTCACTTTCACTTTTCACTTCCGTGCATTGGAGAAGGAAATGGCAACCCACTCCAGTGTTCTTACCTGGAGAATCCCAGGGACAGCAGAGCCTGGTGGGCTGCCGTCTGCGGGATCGCACAGAGTCGGACATGACTGAAGCGACTTAGCAGCAGCAGCAGCAACTGCTCTTGATTTTTCCAAATCTATCCGCTTTGCATCCTTCAGGACTCGGCTTAAATGTCCACTCTTTGAAGAGGCCATCCCTAGGCTAAAGATTTCTTGTTGTTTAGTCACTAAGTCACTAAGTTGTGTCCAACTCTTTTGCAACCCATGTACTGTAGCCTACCAGTCCACAGTGTAGGCTCCTCTGTCCATGGGATTTCCCAGGCAAGAATACTGGAGTGGGTTGCCATGCCCTCCTCCAGGGCATCTTCCCAACCCAGGATCAAACCTGTGTCTACTGCACTGCAGACGGATATTTTTACTGCTGAGCCACTGGGGAAGCTAAGAAGATTACTCAATTATTTTCTCCCAGAATATTAATCATTATAACTATTTCATCTATTTTATCTATAGTATATCTCTTCTACAGTGTGAATTCCTTGAAAGCAGAGACTTTGTTTGTACTGACAATAGGGTATCTCGAATGCCATGGCTTGTATTGCATGCTTGCCAATTAAATAAATAAATAAGCAGCTTGCTTTTAAAATTTCCACTCCTAAAAGCTTGAGCTCCACATATGGCAGTGAGAAACTTTCTTCCTTAGATCTCTGAGAGCCAGGGCTACCCCCCTGCTAAGGATGATGGAAGGTATTTGCCTTCATAGAATACTTTCAAGTAGAATCTGGAGCAGAAACACTGAGGGAGGGGCCTAGGGAGTCAGGGCACCCTCCAAGTTCAGGAAATTCACGTAGCACTTGCCAATCTGCCTCATTTGGGCTTCAAGGCATGTGTACTTCTCCCTACTGTTTGGGCAGAGGGTGGCTGGCTTTTCAGCCTTTGCTGCTATATGTGCTGTGTGGCTACTGAACCAGAAGATGAGCACATCTGACAGCTGCCCCAACACTGAGTGAGCTTGACTAGAGTAATGAACACCAGGAGTGCATACACTGAACCCAGGTATGAGGTATAAGTGAGGACCCAAGACTAGTGAATCAATTATCTATTCAAATGCTAGCAAGACTGCCCTGGACAACTTTTCTGCTCATTAGTATAAAGACCCAATAAAAACTTGCTCAAGAAAATTTAAATACACTCCTGATGCCCTTTCCCATTCCATTAGACATGTTGCCCTTAGGCAATTCTATCTGAGCCCAAGTCTTCAATTACTATCTCTATGTTAATGAGTCTTCTAGGCTGGACCTTTCTCTTGAGCTTCTCCCATATGGCCAACTGCCCCTTGGACACAGCTACTTGGATACCTTGCAGGCATCTCAAATTCATAATGTGCAAAACTTGCCTAAGATCATGCTGATAGAAAGTGGCAGGTTCATTTCAGGTTCAGATGACACGAAAGACTATACACAGTCTTTCCCTCTCATGGATGGGGATGCCTGTAGGGAGGATGCCACTGAACTGATTTGCTTGGGTAAATGAACCTCAGGGAAATGAATTCTACAGCACAAATGGCAGTGAACACTGTCAATAAAATGCTACCCAACCTCCCATTAACCTGGCAATTGTAAACGACAGTGTTAGCTGGGGATTTCTTAGACAATGATGGCCTTACAGTTGCTGTAAGACATTCATTTGCCTAGAATTCAGGGGGTTTGCAGGGAAGCAGGTACAGCCTAATAGCCCTTTATTGCTTACTTAGCTTTTAATGTGTCTCAGTTAATGAAGGATCTCCCAGGACAGGGGATGAGAAGGAGTGGAAGAGGATGGAGATCATCAATCCATTGTTCTCTTGTAACAATCCTCTTAGGAAAATACCGTTTCTTGAGCAACACAATGCAGGTCCAGCCAGTCTTGTGTTCTGCCTCATTCCTTTTATGTTTTTGTTCACCAACACAGTCTTAGTTAGCCCCATCCTTGAACAGAGTGCTGTTGTTCTCAAAAGACACAGTTTCATTTGCAGCTTGTTTCCAAGCTTCCAAGTTTCCAACTCTTTCCAATTTTCTTAGATGCGGTTGTTACCAAATGTGCACCTGCCTCAGGTATCAACTCAGCCAATTTGCCCAGGGATGACCATCTATCTTTCCCAGGGAGATGCTCAAGTCAGACTGGCTGTGCTACAACCCCCACCCTTTCCACATGCTGCCTTGAGATTTTTTGGACATTACCCCTTACCAGATTTCTCCTGCCCTTGATATTCTCTGTTTCCAATTATCTTTGTCCAGACAGATTATTTTTAATTGAATGTGTGGCTTTTTTTTATCCCCCTCATCTGAGTTGGCACCAAGAACTTGCACATTTTACAACAGAATCAATGGACAGGAAGTGGATTTTAAGTTTAGGGATGCTAATGTAGATCAGTTTCTTTTTCAACATTTATTTTCATCAATTCCTGAGAATTGAATGCCTTGACTTATAAAGATTCTTTTTATACATTCTTTTTTTTTTTTTTAATGACACAGGTAGCATCAACACTAACCCTGTGCAGACATGCACCTATCTAATGAGCTAAATATTTCTCCTCTATTTTAGTCATGCACAAGACCCCATCTCATTCCATTCTGCAATAGATGTGCCCTGTGAGGTATGTCTCATATTTACCTACTCTTTCAATTAATCCCTACTTTCCTTCTAGACTCAAAATATGGCTTTCTACTGCTGCACAAACTCCTTAGTGGCTTTCCCAAATCCCCAATCAATTAAAAATGGCTCTGCCTGGCTGAATTTTTGGAGAACTTTGCTGATGTGAAGGATCAGTCACAATTTATCACATATAACTTTCATACAAATACTAGATAGGACACTGATGCAGAGAATTTTGGAAGATTTTATAAAAACTCTCATTTTCATGGTGTTAAGTCAAGCTATATTCGTATCAAGGTTCATTTGAAGTAAGAGAAATTTTGTAAGCTTACATTTGGATAATAAAGTGTTATTCTAGCTAATTAAAACAAACAAAAAAAAATGAGTGTGCTAGCTTAACTGAGTATTTTTTCTGCCCTGTGAAGTTTTAGAAAGTGGTTAGCATTCAGTGGCAAACCACGGCCATCTATGACGTTCTCTAGGAATTTACTGAAATTCTAACTAGACCCTTAAGAGAAGCAAGACTAATTATACACCCAATTCTTAAAAAGCAATTTATGGCTATAAGTCTCTGAATTATAACTGATCATGGACATCTTCACACTCCACTTGATGATTAGACCTTCACTCATCCCATTTCAAAGATTACTTCCATATGAAAAAGTTAATTTTAAAATTAAAGAACTATTGACCTTTAAGCTCAATGCCATGGAACAAAAGTTCCAAGATTCTTCAGGTTTCAGAGCATCTGTCCTCAAATTACAGAATCAAACAAGAAGTTAGTACCGATAATTTTATTGATGAAGGAACTCTTATAGCAGAAAGATCATTTCCTTACCTGCAGTATACTTCTGTGGAGGAATTGGATTTTTAGCATAAACTTAGTCTAAGTCCACAAGTTAACAAATTCTTCCCCCATCTTCTCTGTTTATAACTCCACTCACTGGTTCAACAAGTGTAGATTAAGCATATCCTAGGTACGAACCACAAGGCAACACATGGGAAAACTGTCAAAAATGAGCCAAGGTCCCCTGTTTCAATGAGCTGGGAGATAGACAACACTACAATAGAATCTGACAAATAAAAAGGGCATAGGGAAGCTTGGGATGTTGGGAGGAAACCCAGGATACTCCTGACTGGAGTAAAAGATGAGGAGGGTTTCCCAGGTGGCAGAAGTGGTAAAGAACTTGCCTGCCAACACAGGAGACACAAGAGAGCAGGGTTCAATCCCTGGGTCAGGAAGATCCCCTGGAGGAGGGCGTGGCAACCCACTCCAGTATTCCAGCCTGCAGAATCCCAAGGACAGAGGAGCCTGGTAGGCTACAGTCCATAGCATTGCAAAGGTCAGACACAACTGAAGAAACCTAGCACACACGCTCGCAAGCATAGGAGGAGAAGGGAGAGATTCAGAAAGAAGATATGGAAATGCAAAGATTCTAAGTCACAGTGATTATGACAGCACTATGGCATTTCTGTTGATTTCAGACAAATGAAAACAGGGCTGGGTAGCATGGGATGGAACTAAAAAAGCAGGGAGGGGCCAGACACCACAGGGCTTGGTTGGCCATGGTAATAAGTTTCTGCATCTTATTCTCATTTCAGCAGGAAGACACTGAAGACATTTATTTGGGATGCTCAATTTGCTTTAAATCCAGCCCTATAATTCCATCTTTGAGAAACATAAAAAATTTCCATACCAAAACTACCTGTGGGTTTCATCCATCATCTCCAGTGAGCCACTGTTTCAGGAGGCAGAAGGATAAACTAAAGCCTTGGCAAAGAACTTAGAGAGATGACAGCTCATTGATCAAACATGAATGTGTATGCCACAGTTACTGTAGATAGTATAGGAACTTCTATCCCCAAAGTCTGACCAAACTTTAGATGTAGGAAACATTTCTTCAGTGCTGATTAGCAAGGCTCCTAAGGTGTAACTTTCAAACTAAACCTGACATTTCACACTTACAAATTAAATATTTCATGACTCATATGCTTCAGGTTTGATGCTATGCCACATGGAAGCACTTTGTAAATAATCAAAATATGCAATCAAGAAGGCAAAGGCTCCTGTGGAGAAGAGAGAGTTATTAAGCCACAGAGATAAAAGATGTTTTGCCAGTCAGGGGTATCAAAACTTCCCTCTCAAGTTTCTTTCTCAGTAAAGCCTTTAAACTACATCAATAGTTGAACCAGAGGAAAAGTGATCAATAAAATACTGACAATTAGAAGGCCTGTCAAACCCAAAGTTATGACAATGCCAGTCCAACCTGAGGCTGTGTCTGTGTGAACATACAACTGCATAGGTAAAAAGAGTTACGCATCATTAGATAGAGCATCAATGTACACATACTAAAAAAGCATTTCATCATCAAAAAGAATGAAGTTGGACGTCCTTCTACATACAACCTATTGACCAAAGTAACCAACCCTACAAATGCAACCCACTTTCTGTAAGTTGAAAAATAATCTTTAGAACTAGCCTAACAAGATCCATGACTCTATCGCATCTAAACTTCCAATCTCAGTTCCAACAATGCTCCAACCATTTATAGATGAGACTCAACCTGGTTTTCCCTCTACCTTAAAATAATAATAATAGCGGGCCCATTTAAATGTGGAGACTTTAAAAAAAATAAAAGAACAATTAAGAGAAAATAGTGAGACCTAGGAGAGGAGGAATGACAGTGTCTGCTGGGATAAGGATCCTGTGGCCACTTGAAATGACGACTAAGGAGTCTGGGCAGAGTTCTCTGTCCCTGTGGAGAAAGAGGGAATTCAGTCAGAAGAGCAGCCATGGGGGAAAGAGCTCAATCATAGGTGGAGCAGAAAGAGGGAAAAGCTGAGAGATGCCATTTTCTCCTTAATCCAGAAAAGCTTTATTTTCTTAAAAAAGTATTTGGGAAGAAGGTTTCAATCATTTATTTCTTCTAACTAGGGTTTAAGTAAATAGTAAGATGGGCAACTGTCTTACTGGTCGTGGGGGGAAGAGGAGAAAAAAGGAAGGTAAATTGAGAAAACAAGACAGGAGGAGAGAAGAGTTGATGCATGGGGGTGGGAGAGAAGGCTAAAGAAGAAAGAAGAGGAAGAGGGGGCATTTCCTGGCAGTCCAGTGGTTAGGCTGTTGCATTTCCACTGCAGAAGGAGTGAGTTCAATTCCTGGTCGGGGAACTAAGATTCCACATGCCACATGGTATGACCAACAAAAAGAAAGAAAAAGAAGAGGAAGGAAAAAGGAGAAAGAACAGACAGAAGATAACATTCCACGTCTTCTGACAGCTTCCTGAGACCTTGCATTCATATCAATTAGCATTTCCCTTATTTTCTCTCACTCCACCTACTGCTAAGGTAGCTGATAAAAGGAGAAATCCAGCCAAGAATCAAAGAGTAATTTCCCACTCTCATCCTATTATATTCTCCCCATTCTACACTAGCTCTGCGGCTAAGAGGGGGAAATCTGAGGTTCCATATGAGTTAACAAATTGTTCTAATTTAACTAGACTCCAGGAAATGGGACAGAACCCACACCCCAGCTTCTGCAGGGTAGAAACTAGTTTAAAACTAGTCTGTTTCCAATAAAGATGGATGGATACACATATATGATAAATATAAGAGATCTCTGTTCCCTTTTGTGTGACAGAAATGTGCTCTATATTCACATCACTATCACTCAGTTTTTTACAAGTATAAAAAGAGTTGAGGAAAGAAATATGTGCAGCCTGACACATTTCTTAAACCAATTTCCAAGGTAGAGGTAGTTCGTGACACATCAGAAATGAAAACCCTCTATCTCTTTGTTTCCAGTCCAACGCTTAGCACATTGGATTACAGAGTCCTCAAAAGTTTTGAGAAAATTCATCTTTGAGGCTGTGTCTTTTGCCAAGACTTTGCCTTTAAAAGTGAGTTGATTCAACCACCTCTGTTAATACTTCTGAAGCTTCCCTTCACTTTTAAGAACTACTGAAAAAAAAAACAGATTGGAGGACAAAATATTTAAATCTCTTTCAGAAACATCAGGGTTGAGGTTTGGGAAAATGAAGATGTGAAATTACAGACAAAGCAAGGACATCAGCATTTTTTTTTGCTAACACAAGCTTCCTGCAAGGCAAGATACATTTAATACCTTCCTTTCTGTTTCTTATCCATTAGAGTTGTGTTTAAGCAAGCTGACATCCAATTCTGTCACCTCCATCAGCAGATAAAAGTGCTCACTTTATGTGTCATATGTAACAGGTTAAAAATTCAAGACATGCTTTTGTCAAGCAATTTGAAAAGAAAATCAGTAGCTCTAATTTACTTATGACACCAGCCTCTGTATTAATTGAAATGCAAACTATAACTGGTGTAAATCAGACCATGCTTGATATGCCTAGAAGTGTCTGGTGTGCTGTAAGTTATGAGGAATAACTGTCTCAAAAATCAGTGACCTTATGGCCAAAGGTCCTCCAAAGAGCCTACTCAAGGAGAAAAGAGTGAACATAGAAGAATGCAGAAGTCTAAGTTTTTGACTTTTGAAAGTACTCTTTTGGAGATTCATTGGAAGGGCTGATGCTGAAGCTGAAGCTCCAATACTTTGGCCACCTGATGCAAATAACTGATTCATCGGAAAAGACCCTGATGCTGGGCAAGACTGAAGACAGGAAGAGAAGGGGACAACAGAGGATGAGATGGTTGTCCAACTCAATGGACATGAGTTTGAGCAAGCTCTGGGAGTTCGTGATGAACATGGAAGCCTGGTGTGCTGCAGTCCACCTGGTCGCAAAGAGCCAGACACAACTGAGCAACGGAACTGAACCAAAGAAGTTATTCCCAAAGACTTCACAATCCCTTAGAGTTGATTTAGAAAAGCAAAATACTACAGGAAGGAGACAGTTTAGGCATAACTGAAAAAGTGAAAACGTTAGTTGCTCAGTCTTGTCCAACTCTTTGTGACTCCATGGACTATAGCTCTCCAGACTCCTCTATCCATGGGATTCTCCAGGTAAGAATATTGGAGTGGGTAGCCAATCCCTTCTCAAGGGGATCTTCCTGATGCAGGGATTGAACCTGGGTCTCCTGCATTGCAGGCAGATTCTTTACCATCTGAGTCATCAGGGAAGTCTGTAATTGGAAAAACATAGGCTTAAAATGGGTAAGTTTAGAAGACCCTTGATTTTGAGTATCATGTCTCCCCTTACATTTTAAGAGTGCTTATGTACTAAGTCGCTTCAGATGCATCCAACTCTTTGTGACCCCATGGACTGTAGCCCACCAGGCTCCTCTGTCCATGGGATTCTCCAGGCAAGAATATTGGAGCAGGTAGCCATTTCTTCCTGCAGGGCATCTTCCTGACCCAGGGATCAAATTCTGGTCTCTTATGATCCTATACCAGTAGGAGGGTTTTTCACTACCAGCACTACCTGGGAAGAGTACTTAGTAGTGTCTAAATTTGTCTACAAATTTCAGAAGGACAGCAAGAGGATAGAGCTGCCACTTGTGATGGCTTAAAAGACAACCTAAACATTTTTTTCACACTTTTTCCGTTGACAGGTAGAGTCTATGTCTCCTCCCCTTTAATGTGGGCTTTTGGACAACATGACCATGCAGAATATGGTAGAAGCAATGTTGTGCCAGTTTTCAGGCTGAGGGCTTAAGAGACTTCCAGTTCCTTTCTCCTGGACACCCACTCTTTCACCCCAGTCACCACAGTGTGATGAAACCAGGACAGGTAGAGAGACCACTAGCACATGTGCTGGCTGACAGTTCAAGGTGAGGTCCCAACTATGAGCCAGCATCAGCCAGAACATGAATTAGGAACCCCGAGGATGAAAACAGCTGCAGTTCCCATCTGAACTGCAGCCACACAAGAGACCAGAACAAGAACAACCCCCCAAACCAGAGCAGATAACATAAAGTTGTTATGCTAAACTGTGTTGTTTTGGAAAGGTTACAGAGCAAGAGATTATTCAAACAGCACTCTTTAAATATGTTCTCAATGAAATTCTTTCTGACATATTCCTATAAATTTTGTCCATAGTGCTTTGGGATGCCTCTGGGAACCTTATCACAAGAGCACCATTCTATCTTTATTCCCTCACAGGAAAATCTCCAACTTACTATGTATTTAGGCAAATCATAGTTAGAAAAGTAATCCTATTGTTAAGTCTTGACCCTGAATACAGGCAGACCCCTCTTTCACAGACAAAAACAGCTTTTCAGAACCCATTCCTCGAAAATTATGAACCAGTTTCTGCCCAATGTCATTGGTTGCAGACCGTACTATTTGTGGTCATAAGGATTTGGGATACCTCATGATGCAACCTCACCCTGTCTACTGCTCCCTCTCTCTGCGGTCCCAGCCCAATCAAAGCTGCAACCATTACCATGGAAACCAGCCCAGGAAGAAGCTCGAAATTCTTGGTCAAACCCTCTATGCTATCACTCACAGAAGGCTCTGGAAAGAGAAGCTCATATTTAAGTAAAAATGGTTATTTCAAATTCTGAGAGGCACCTATTGCTTTCTCCCATTGTTTTCTCCCTATGAAGCTACAAAAGAGATTCCAAAAATAAAAACAAATGAAACTAGTTTGTAACTGACTTCCAAAATTACACTTAACTGCCTACCTTGTGGGAACTACTAAAACAAGTGATACAGAACCAAGGATGTTTGTGCATCAGGCTGATTCCACCACTAACTGAGAAGGACAGAGACTAATAATAATTAACTCTGAGTCAGAAAGACCTCATTTCCAGTCCTGACTCCATTACTAAGTAGCTGGGCAAGTCCATTTGCTCATTTATATATTCATTCAACACATATCTGAGGTATCTACTAGGTCACAGTAGCTTTGAGAAAACCCTTGGGATACAAAACAGACATACTCCAGAAAGATCTACTCATGCCTAACACACCACTAGGCACATAATCTAGCTGCAGGGAAAACAAAGGTGAATGAGATGAAATCCTTGACATTAAGGAGCTTTCATTCCAGCAGTGAAGACAGAGAAAAACATTTAAACGAAAGGACATGTTGTGATAAGAGCCAAGAAAGAGACATATAAGAAGTTAAAACAAAATAACAGTTTCACTTTAGTGCAGGTAATGCTGTTTCAACTCTTTATGTGTGCGTTTGCCTATCTGTAAACAGTCATACTCTGCACTGGTGTTGTCACAAGGATGCAAATTTAATTACACTGAGTACACATGCTATGCTTGGAGCACAATGATGCTCAGTAAATGGCAGCTAGTTGTATGATTAAAATGACACATCAAAGTATCTTGGGAGTACCATTCCACCACAGGCCATGAGCCCTGAGTGTCCCAGCAAAGAATGCTAAGTCCTGACCACTCTATGCCAAGGCCACCGACAGGTCTGTGTCTGCAGAGAGCAATCTTGAGGGGAAAAGTCTTGTCTGCTTCCAGGGCAAAAAGCACGTTTGCATAAAAGAGGTGGATCCCCCAAGCTCCCAATTCCTTGGCTTTGCAGCAAACCCAGCGCACACAGTATTCCCCGAGGCCCCTTCACATCGCCTGCGTGGGATGTGGGGAGCTGATACATATGTGATGCTCTTGTTGCCTGTTGTGCTGTGACTGATTAAGTCTTTTATCGGACCCAGGAGCCTTATGTTTTCTGGAAGCACGCATGATACCATAATAGGCGATTCTAGTTCATATGCAGGGTAGAATCTCCAATTCTGATAGCATCCTTCCAAAATCACCAGTGACCTTTAACTTAGTTTTCTACAGATAAGTCCTCAGTCACTTACTTCCTCCCTGACACAGCAGGCTCTCTTAATGATGGTTTTCAGGTATCATCACAAAATATATACACATCACACAGCACCAGTCTGAATCACCTCCAATTTCTTTTCCCACCACCACTAAGCAGGGCAGTTTCTTCTATTCCTCATCACTAGAGAACTATTATATGATTTTTTTTTTTTCCTCTAGCAAGTCAGAAAGACCAAAGGCCCTACACAGACACAACTTTAGCATCAGCATATAGTACAGTGATGAAGTTATGACAAAAGACAGTGAGAGGGAACACCGAAGAATCATAAAAACAAAGAAGGTGGCAAATTTGCAAATGAGGTAAAGCACATAGATTTGCTCTCAAATGGAGACCTATCTAGGAAGAAAAATTAACTTAGACAAGGAAGTTTTAATCAGCAAAAGGGCATATCACTTTTATCAGATGGTAAAAATAGTGTGTAGCAATTTCCTCTATCTCAAGTAAAAGCAAAAAATGGACAGGCAGCAGTTATTATTTCTGAAGGGTCAGAAACTTTTCTTAGACTCTTATTACTGTATTTTCTTTCTTCTCTCCAAACCATTTTATTTTTAAGTGCAAAGGTGTAAGTTGAATTCACTAACTTTTATTATATATGGCAAAAGCTCAGAATCTGAAATGCATTTTCAAATGAGGATACTGCTGGGAATCTGGAAACTGCAACTGGACCAGCCGTTGTCTACTTCACTGTGACTGCCAAAAACAAAACCCACTGCTTTCCTATCTCATTACAACTTCCTCCTCGAAGTCACATGCACATTCCAGGGAAGGAAACGGCAGGTACAAAGAGACACGTACACACATGAACCACCGTTTCAGACACACATTTTGTTTATTTAAAAAGAAATCACTCAGGGGAAAGAAGTTGATCATTTCTCCCAGGCACTAGCCAAGCTGCAGAATTATTTCACGTCAAAGAGAACTGCATCAATGAAATATTTATGCACACTCATTATAGGAAAACACTGCATTTTATAACCAAGGTTTTCTGCTGAAGTAAAAAATCAGGAAGAGTTTAGGTTGTTAAATTCATTCTGTTTGGGATTTACAAATTGAGCACCGTAAGGCCAGGACACTCCCGTATCAGCTGTCCTTTGAACAACCAGAGGTGCTGGAAGCAGTTCATGAGAATCGAGTTTTCAAAAAGTTCCCTGTTCCCTGTCATAAGTCAAGGGATGTGAGATTCAGGTCTCTCTGTTCCTGGAGGCCTTTGAAAACAAAAAATTAGCCTCCAAGAGAGCACTTGCTCTACTAAAGCAGTCAGGCTACCTTGGATTGCTTTAAATGAAAGGCATCCCTGGTCGTCACCTTGGCGGCTGATGTACCAGACACCATCTCTTGTGGAGTGAGGCACTGCATCAGAGACAGGACCAACCTGAGAAGCTAGGAGAGTCTCTGAGGACATGGAAGGCACTGAAAGGACCACTGGATGTGCTCCCCGCTGGTAAATGGTAATTCCAAAGGGATTTGTGTAATCTCCCTGTTAGAAAATTCACAGACTCCAGGACACAGAGCTGAGAACATAAATATATTTCATTTTGAGAAACTGCTCTGAGAAGGAAAATAAAAGTAATAAATTCGTACTCACCCAGGGTTGATTTATCAGTCACTTACCTCGATGCGCAAGGCACAAAAAAATGAAGGGAAGGAAGAGCAGCGATTAGGCTAACATGAAGACTGACTATCTTATTTCACAGAGTGGTAGGAACAGTGGGGAACTGCAATTCGTTCTTTGCTACCTGCCTCTGAAATCCAAGCTCTTTAAAATCACTTAATTGCTTCTCTTTGCAGGGAATGTTTACTTCCTTTCTCTTCATTTTCTCTCCCAGAATCCTGTCTAACAATTCATGTGGTAAAGTTTCTAGTAAGTCTTCTTCATGGCACCCAAGATGAATGGAAAGAATAAACTCACATTTACTGACTCCAAAAGGAGGGCCCACTGTGTAACAGGCTTTGTGCTAGGTGCTGGGAGTTTAAAAGAACCGAGTCTATAAACTGTACCATGATTAAAAAGAGGTTTCCAATACTAGATCTCAAACATCTCACTGTTAATTTTTGGCTGTAGTCACTGACGTCAATCAAAAGCAAAAAAGAAATTTATCAGTCCACCCAGGAGGCAGAAAAATGTCCACCCCAACTCCCTGAACTTATGAATATGTCACCTTACATGGCAAAATGACTTAGCAGATGAAATTAAGGACCAAGATGGGGAGACTATTCTGGATTACCTGGATGGGCCAATCTAATCACATGACTCCTTAAAAGAGAAGAATCTTTTCTGGCTTTAGTCACAGATACGAAGACAGAAACAGGGTCATATAGACAGTAGCAACAGAAAACTGATATAGTACAAACAACCAAAAAGTTCAAGAGTTCTCTTCAAACCCAATTAGACCCAGTTGCTTCAACCAGTAGTTTTCACCTAGAGACAATTTTGTCCTTCAGAGGACATTTGGCAAAACCTGGAAACATGTCCAGTTATCAAACCTAAAGTTCAGGGGTTGTGCAATTGGCATCTGCTGGGTAGAGGTCAAGCATGGTAATAAAAATTCTATAAGGTATAACAGAGCCCCCTTCAACAAAGAATCACCCAGTCCAAAATGTCAAGACAGTGCTCTGTCTTAACATTATACTGACACATTTCTCTATATGTCTTGGCTTTGTTTAGTTTTATTCTTAGGTAAGATCTCCTCACATGGTAGCAAAGTGGCTGCATATAGCTTCAAGCCCACAGCTTTCAACCTCAAAAATCCCTTCTTTGATGGGTCTGGCAAAGTCCTGGGGGTGATTCTGATTGGCCCATCTTGATTTATCCCGACTCCTAAACTCTTTAGAGTCCCTTGGACAGCAAGGAGATCAAACCAGGATTAAAGGAAATCAATCCTGAATATTCACTGGAAGGACAGATGCTGAAACTGAAGCTCCAATAATATGACCACCTGATGTGAAGAGCTTACTCACTGGAAAAGATTCCGATGCTGGGAAAGACTGAGGGTAGGAGGAGAAGGGGACGACAGGGGATGAGATGGTTGAATGGCATCATTGACTCAATGGTCGTGAGTTTGAGCAAACTCCGAGAGATAATGAAGGACAGGGAAGCCTGGCGTGCTGCAGCCCACAGGGTTGCAAAGTCAGACCTGACTGAATGACTGAACAACAACGTAAGTTAATCTCAGCGGCTGTGAGGATGGAGTACTCTTCTGACTGGCCAAGCTTAGTCACATGCCCTCCCCTAGGCCCAAAAGGGCTGAGCCAGCTCCAGCTCCACATAAACCATTATGCAGTGGCAGAAGATGACCGTCAAAAGGAAACAACATAAGAAAGAAAGAATTTTCAATGTCTGCTGAAGTAGAGTCTGTCTAATCAAGTGGATCAAGAGTGATTCTGGAGGGTTTTATAACCACTAACAACATCTTCCAAGAACAGGAGTCTGTTGGCTCCACATCTCTCCTTGGGCCTCTGAATTGTCCCTAGCTCTCCATCAAAGTGTTTCTGAAGGGTCAAAACGGCATACAATTGGCAGGCTGTGTTGTCTCAGGTTAACATGACACAATTTGGTCACGAAGACTTTCTTTTTAAGAATGCTATGACTGGGCACTCTCACAGTAGAAGTAAACTCTACAAAACTGCCAGAAGCACTGTGGCTGGATCTAAAAGATAACTTCCTAAGATGATGAAAAAAGGATTAGTTTCAGAACTTGATGTAATTCTCTTCACTGTACATGTTTCTAGACCAAGACAAAGACAAACTAATTTTTGATCAGTAACAGCGACAGGAGAAAGGGAAATGACCTTAGTGCCCCAGCCCAATGGCAATGGTGAGTATTTGCTTTATCTTTTCAAACTGACCTCTTCTCTCACACTTCTTTTATCTGCAAAGCATAAGTGGTTCACTTTAGTTAAGCACTGGTCATATGCCCTGCCTTAAAATTTCCTTACCTTTTCATAACTCTTGTATAAATAGTCAAAAGTAGCCTGTGATCAAGGATGATATAGATTTCTGAGCATAACTGAAGTCAAATTATTATAGGATTCACATACAAACATGAGAGTGTGAGCCTAGAAGTTGATAAAACAGTAAGGAGAGCAACATAAAAGTAAGATGAATAAAATCCTCTTTTTTCATACGAACCTCCCATGAACAATATATTTGTCATGGTTGGACTCATGCTTCCCAAGTCAAGCATCACTAAGCATCCTTTACAGATGTGTACCTTCCTTTCAAACTAGAGCACAGTACTTTTTCTTCCTTCATTTCTCATATCTTCCTTTCCTTCCCTTATTCCCTTCCATCATTCCTTCCTTTCAAAATTCACTAAGAGTCCTTGCCAACTCCACCCTGCCCTCTTTCTGCTCCTCACCCCTTCCAGAATTTCCAGCCAGCAGCACATAGCCCTATAAACAAAAGGGCACATAGTAAATGCCCTTTCAAAAAATAACACCTAAACCAAAAAATTATATATTCATTGCAAAATACCAGAAGAAACAAATACAAAGAAATATACAAGCAGTAGTCTGTCCACACAAAGATAATCAATATAAACATACTGCTTTAGATTTGTTCAAACTGTACATACATGTGTGCCTTTATACAAACACATATGAACTACACAGAATGCATACATACATACATAGTACATATGGACTTCCCAGGTGGCACTAGTGGTAAAGAACTCACCTGCCAATGCAGGAGACCTGGGTTTGATACCTGGGTTGGCAAGATCTTCATGGCAACCCACTGCAGTACTCTTGCCTGGAGAATCCCATCAACTGAGGACGCTGGTGGGCTACAGTCCACAGTGTTGCAGAATTGGACATGACTGAAGCGACTTAGCAAGCATGCACACATACAGTCCATATATATTACTATATACAACTTCATTTTTGTAAAGCATAGACAATATACTACATTTATTGTATGGATATTATACCATATTTACTGTATAGATTTCTGTATTATACTATATTGACTATATCCATTGTGCGTGTGCTCATCCGTGTCTGACTCTTTTGTGACCCCAACGACTGTAGCCCTTCAGGGGCCTCTGTCCATGGGATTTCCCAGGCAAGAATACTGGAGTGTATTACCATTTCCTCCTCCAGAGGATCTTCCCAACCCCTCCTCTCCTGCCCTGGCAGGTGGATTCTTTATCACTGAGCTATCTAGGAAGCCCTATATTGACTATACAGATTACTTTTAATAAATGATGGAACATTATGTGCTATTTTGTCTCTACCACCTAAACAAATACTGTGAACACTGTTTCATATGAATTCATATTCACCTATGACATTACTATTAATACATGAATGAGAAAATGATGGCCCTATGGCTAGCAGTGAAATCCTTATGACACTGGATACACTGTAGTGAGGAAAATGCATGGATGTATGGGAGAAAAAAGGAGCTACCTCATCAAAAGTTCACTCCTGGGGTTTTCACACAGAATGTCTCAATCTGACATTCCCCTACCCCAAGGTAGCTCAAGAAGAAAGCAGAGACCCTCCAGATGGCAGAGACAAGAGCAGAGAGTCTTATCTTGGTACCTCTGGATGTGAAAACAACTCAAGGTCTCAGGACTTCTTTATACTTTCCTAAATCATTCTGCCAAGGCCTTTCTCCTGCTCACAGGGTCCCCCAGGATGGCGACTGGATTCCGCAGATGTAACTTGTGCCACCATTCAAAACAGGCTGGCATCTACGCCTCTTTAAGTAGTGCTCCCTCATTAATCTCAGGAAATCAGCAACAACAACAACAACAAAAGATGATACATTTCTGACATGTAAAATGCACATCATAATCACAGTTTCGGTGAGAACTTATGCTAAAGTGAGAGCAATGAAATCTTAATCGCAAAGGAGGGCCTCATTAGAGCCTCAAGTATTTCATCTTCACTGAGATGCAGCGTGAGCTTCAGAGAGCTTTGTGTGAAAATTAGCATGTTTTCTGGATTAGAAAAAGTGAGAATCTGCTAGGTGTACCTGTGAACATATATATTTTAAAAAGCCCATCGCTTGCAGGCAGACTATCATTACAAACAAAGCAATCTGATATTCCAAGCGAGGCAGGGGCAATTAGAAGCCTGCACAGACAGGTTTAATTACCCTGAACACTGCAGATCTTTACAAAGACAATACAGGTATTACAGCTTTCCTCTGTCCCAACCAGGCTCTGTAAAAAGCACATTTGTGTGTTAATAAACTCACTCACACTGTCCTGTCAAAATTATGATGTAGCAGTGGAGAGGGATGCTAAGAGAAGTGGTTACCATAGCAACGAAAAATCGCCACCACACTGAAGATATCTGGGTGATTCTGTCTCATCTCTCAGGTTCTTACCAAAATGACATGCTCAAGTTATCTTTCAGCCATCCAGAGGAAAGTCCCTTAGGCACAGGACTCTGTTCCGAATCACCTGAGTGTGGCCATAACTACAAACTCTCTGGACAGGAAATTTTACTGCATACCCGGCTCAAAAAAATAGGCAGCACTGCCCAGTAGAATGTATGCTACATGAAAGTAGGGTTTGTCCACTGTTTTGCTTTTTGCTGAATCCGCATTACCTAAGATAATGCCTGGCACATGCTAAGTGCTCAATAAATATATGTTAAATGAATGATCATAATGAAAAATGCAGCACTAAAGAGAACCACAGTGTAAAACTCCACACTCTCTTGTAAAATCACAAGGCCCAGGATTTGGGTCAAGAGTATTCAATTTTTCAATCTGATCAGAAGAACTCCAAACAAGATTTCTTAAGCTTTATTCTTTATCCCTTCCATTTATCATGAAGTCATTCAACAGACACAGGAGTACAATGGTGAAGTAGATGGACTCTGGGGCCGAAATGCCTGGGTTTGAATTCTGACTCTAACACCAAGTGACCTTAAAGCAATCAGTTAACTTGTGTGTGCCTCAATGTCTCCATCTGAGAAAGAGAGTGAGAAACAGGACCTACATCAAATGTTGGCTATTACCATTCAGCACACACTATAGATAAAAAGATGACTAAAATATCCCCATGTTCTTACAGCAGCAGACCATATGATATTATATATCTGGCTATATGTTTAACTCCCCCCACCAGGAGGCAGAAGGACAATCATGAGGTAGCTTTCCATTGTCCCAACTATGCAAAAGCTGGTGGACATTTTCCTACAGCTGGGAAGTGGACTTAGAAACTCTACCAAATCTCTGAAGATCACAATGAATAGATGCTTTGAATTTCCAACCACTACTCAGAAACTAAGAGAAACTAAATGTGTGGGCTTGCTTTTTGATCCACAGCACAAAAAAGAAGGAACATGAGGGACTTCGTTGAAACCAAGGGGGCTGAAAGAACTGTGATCTCCTCCATCCACACTCCACCATAACTGCAGAATGAATGGCAACACATTTGATTCCAGCCAAGTAAAAAGTGGAAGGAGCCAGCCTCAACCAATCATAGACCAAAAAATCTAGAGGTTAGCTGAGACACTCCAAGCTGGATGCTTCAATATTAGAAAATTCCGTACATAATAAGAAAACTGTGGAAACTCAACCTCTCAGAAAACCTGATTCCAGATAATCTAATTAGCAAAAAAAAAAGGAAAGAAAAGTGGGAAAGAAACTATGATTTAAAGAGTTAATAGTCTGGTTGCTTTTCAAATATTTTCAGAAGCCAATTTAGCAGGGGAAAAGAGATTTATATGAACAAATTCTTGGCAGAGAGAGTACAGTGAAGAAATATAAAATTATGCAAAGACTTGTTGAGATTAAATGAATTACTGTTGCATATGAATCAGTCTTTTTTCAAGAAGCTATACAGCATAAAATAGACATGGTCTTGTAGTTGATTAGATTTACACTTTCATCTTATTTAAACTATGCCACCTGGAGAATAAAATATTCAACACTTTTTATATAAAACACCTTGGCTTAATATTTCACAATGAGGAACCTTGCTTTTGAATTAAATTATGCCAAAATGGGAGTCTAGGAGAAGAGAAAATTTAGTATGTGTGATGCTAAACCATTCAATCTGGTAAAGACACTGAGTCTCTGACATTGGAGAACTATTGCAATGTATATTTTCTTATGATTGGGAAGTAGATTTAAAAACTCTACCAATCTTTAACAACTATACCACAGGCATGTACTACCATGCTTTCTTGTTGGGGCACAAAACTTCTGCAGCATTCAGAAAGTCCAAAAATCTCTGAATGATGCCATTTTTAGTTCACAGATGACATCTAGGAAATAGCTGGAGAAAATGTGATTCTCTTCAGTGATCTACACATAGCGATTTGAAAGGCTATAGTCTACATTATCTAGGACTCCATTCATATGTGTGCTAGAAAGCATAGCTTCTCAACTAGGGTTCCTAGGAAGATTGATGCCCTCAGCCCTGAGGGCCTGGGTGGGGTTTTGGGGAGATGAGAGCCCCAGGATGAACTAATCCTATATGCATTTTATTAGAGCTCTAAATTCTCTCTGAAATGTCATGCTAATAATACCAGTGGCTATTTCAGCCATGATATGCTAAAGGTTGGAGGTGGAAGGACAGGTTATAGTTCCACACAATCTTAACAGGAGTTTGGAAGAAAGCAAAATATACAGGGATGGGGACTCCACGGCTAAACAAGTATAGTGAATAGTGACACAAAGCGATAAGGGGTTTCTTTACAACAGACCTTGAAAAATCCTTTGATATGCTATTGGAATATGCTAAAGGAATATGATACTGCTGGATTTCACCAACTTATTTGACAGCAGTCATGTTTCAATGGTGTTTCATCTGGATTAAAAACAGAACACAGTTTGAGAACTGCTGCTCTAAGTATTTAGCTTGTGACTGGATGAAGGGGCTTCAATAAGCATTTGAGTTACATTTGAATTGTTTTTAAAATAAATAAAAAAGAAAGGAGGTATTATTCCAGATGGGGTTCCTGATGACGTAGACATTTTATGATACAAAGGACAGAATGTGATCTGGGAGGAGAGAGTAAGAATATATTTGGATGGCCTCAATTAATTCTGCCACTTTACTTCTAAAATATTCCACATATATTTTTACATTGTTTGCTTCCTTTTGCTCCATTTGAGAAGTATCGATGAGTGCCTACTATGTGCCTTAGATACTAGGGGATCCCATGGTCCTTAGACATCTGCAGTGGGCCACATGGAACTTCCATCCACAGAAAGGGAGACAGACAGTAGAAATACTGATATATAAAATAAATTCAGACTTGAAATATGTTACGCTTTTAAGAGTGACTCATCAACCTGGGTGATGTGACAAAGAAAGAAAGATTGGGGTGATACAGGACTGCAGTCTGTAACCAGGAGAGTGTCAGCCAGGCAAAGATCCGAAAAGAGATTTCCCTTACTAGACAATCAACAGGTTCAAGTGCTTAGAGACAGAAATGAGTTTGGGGTAAACAGAGTAAGTGCAGTTGGAGCACCTCCTAAGAGGGAGAAGGGGGCAAAAGATGAGCCTGAAGACCCAGGGAGGGAAACAGATCACATGGTACCACAGAACCCACGGTAAAGAATCTGGATGCACATCTAAGGAAAGGAACTCAGCACTTTTTAACAGTAAAAGCCCTGACATGATTTCTTTCATTAAAAATGGGTGCTGTTGGGGCGTCCCTGGTGGCTTGCTGGTAAAGAATCCACTTGTGAATGCAGGAGACACAGGTTTGATCCCTAATCTGAGAAGATTCCACATGCCGCAGAGCAACTAAGACTGTGTGCCGCAATTACTGAGCCTGTGTTCTAGGGCCCATGAGCCACACTACCGAGTCCACATGCCACAACTCCTGAAGCTCCCTCACCTTAGAGCCCATGCTCTGCCACTGCAATGAGAAGCCCGAGTGCCTCAACTGGAGAGTAGCCCCAGCTCACTCCAACTGGAGAGAAACCTGAGCAGCAACAAAGACCCTGTTGTTGTTGAGTTGCTAAGCCGTGTCCAACGCTTTGCAAATCCATGGACTGTAGCCCACCAGGCTCCTCTGTCCATGGCATTTCCCAGGCAAGACTACTGGAGTGGGTTGCCATTTCCTTCTCCAGGGGATCTTCCAGACCTAGGGATCGAACCCGTGTCTCCTGCACTGGCAGGCAGATTCTTTATCATCTGAGCCACCAGGGAAGCCTTAACAAAGACCCAGAACAGTCAAAAATAAGTAAATAAATAAATTTTTCTTTAAAATAAAGATGGGTGCTGCTGTGTGGGAAACAGTGATAGGAAAAAGGAGAGAAATGAAATAGAATAATGATATGGTAGGTTACCTCCTCAAATCTTGGGGCCTAAAAGTCCAAATTCTGCAGGGATGAGTCAAGCCTGATTTTCATCCAACTAAGAAGGACCAGACGTTCCATCACACAGGGGCACTGCACTATTGTCAGAGGACATGCAGTCATGCCAAAGAAGTGACACAAAGAAATTAAAAAAAAAAAAAAAAAATGCTTTCATATTAGCTTGTCTACAGCATCATCTATTCTTAACAACCTTCTTTTGAATAGTAAATGAAAGGGAAAAAAGAGAAAGAACTCAAGGTAAAACTTTTTTTACCTACATAAGCAGTATTTCTCTAGTAGAGCCCAAGTGTGTACTGAAACCAATTATTTTTTAAAAACAGTAAGGCTTTACCTTGATTTTTAATCAATACCCACATGACATTGCCTCACAAAATGATAACTTACCATGTTTAATAACTCTTGAGATTTAAAAGAGAAAACCTTGGCATATGGCAAAATCTGATTAATTCTGGTCCTATTAAATGGGATTCTGTAAAAATCTGGACCTGGGTAATCTGAATCAGTATTCTGCTTTATCCAATTTTTTTAAATTCTATTCTACAAATTAGGGATTAACACATAATTACAGGGAGGAGGGTATTCAATCTGAAGAGAAAAAAACTATACAGAAATATATTTATGCAGAATCAACCACTGATTACAAACTGTTCATCTACTCATTCATGCAGGCCACTTAAAGATTACTATTACATTCTTAGCCTAGTTTGAGGTTTCTTGCATCTATATATTAGCAAACAAATGTGTTTATTTCAAAATATTTCCTAGTTGAAAATTCTCAGTAATTCTAACTGAACACTGAGGCTGGTTTGAATCACACACAATCAGTGTATTTTAATATTCCAGTTATAACATTTTGCACAATACTTAATAAACAATAGACATATTCAATCTGGTCACTTGTAGATTTGGTTTTACCTGAATTTCTAAGTGCAATAACCTACAGCTCTTCAGGTTTAGAAATGAAGCTGAATCTAACTCAGAAGAGACACTACTAATCTTGCTTTATCTAAACATTACAGCAACTGCCCAATAAGGCCAGGTTCCTTGATTAGACCTGTGTCTGCCCTCTCTGGGAGCCCATATCCTGGAGGCTCCTATCACTAATGAAAGTAAACTCCACATCCTGACCTTTTCAGCTGTTCCATGAACACAGTCATACTCAGAGTCTCTGGAGGCAAACTCTGAGTCAGTCTACTGTAAATACAGTACTGTAGTCTAAGCAGCAGACTGGACTAGATTTTAAAACAAGTGGTTTGCAATAAAAGACAGCAACACTAAAATCACCGTGAAATGCAATCCTGCTAGCTCTGATCTTCAGTTATACAGTAGTACAGGATGATTTAATTAAAAAGAAATGCTAGATTATTTTCTTTCTGTTGCCAAATACTTTGGGACCTCATGTTCAATTAAAAATTAAAACTTGGCCACAAATACCAAGAGTCTAATTACATTTTTCAACATCTGTCTTTCATTCCAGGCCAAAAGAAAATAATATTTACAGAATAGCAGATTGAGACAAAATACACTGCTGTCTTTTCATCTAGTTGAGTGCTGAACTTCTCCACTGCATGTCACCTTTACATGGTATATCAATTAAGAATGCTTTTGACTGCAAATAAGAGAATCCTTAAATAACAGTGGCTTCAATAATTAGTAGATTATTTTTTGCCTAGAAACCTGGAGGGAGGTGGTCTCTGGGAGTGATTCAGCTATTCCACAATGCTGACGAACACACAGCTCTCCCTTTCTAGTCTACCATCCTCAGCATGTGAGTTTTCTTCTTCAAGCCTGTCACCTTATTTTTCAAGTTGGCTGCTACCTTTCCAAGCAACATATCCTCATTTAAAGCAGGAAGCAAGAGAGACAGAGGCAAAAGGATTTACCTTCATGGGAGTCATTTTTATTCAGGAAGGGAATCTCTCCCACTTCTCCTTAAGCCTCATTGGTTAGGATTGAGTCAAATGCACATCTTTATACCAATCACTGCTGAAGCAGAATGGGCTGACCAGACTGGCTTAGACCAATCACAATTCATCAAGGATTACTGGAGTCAACCTGCTTTGCTTGAGACCAAGCTGACTACAAACAAAATTGGGGCTCTATTAGCAGGAACAAGGAGGGGATAGGTGCTAGGTAGGCAAAAATAGTTGTTTACGCCACAAGTGTTTCACAGAATGGAAGGATCTATGAAAAACCACATAAACACATGGCCATTAAAGAAAAATATATAATAGTATATTAAGCCTGAATATTGTGGGAAACTGAAATGGGTCAGAGCTATAAAAGCAGATGAGTTATTATCTAACTCTCTTCCTTGGATTTTCTGAGGATTGTTCTTAATAAGAGAGATGGTCATCTCCATATCAAGTTTTACCGTATCCTCTGCAAAGAAGCAGGATGAAATCAAACTGTCTCTGGAAAAATCTTCCCACCCCACCAAATGCAGTGATCAGATAACTCCAAGGGTAACAAAAATATAACAGATTATTTCATCCACTCTCCCTGAAAGGTGACTTAAATGTCCATTGTAAATGTACAACACATACTCCAGTGATAGAACAAGTAGCATATAAAGAAAAGATGAAACTTCTAAATACCCTTGGAGGCAATCTGTGGTCAGAAAATAGAGCTCCAAAGGAAACATGAGGATGTTTGTCTGCCAAGTCAGGCACACATACAAGTAATTTCTATGTTATAGCTAAAAACACCATTGTACAGCCAACGTTAACATTTGGTTGCAGTCTGGCTAAAACTGAATTCCAGTAGCATATAAAGAAATTTACATTATTACACATAAATTAGCAATTTTTAGTGTTTTAAACAGTCAACAGTATTTCTTAAAACTCAGCCAATAAGCAAACTGTGTATATGTATCCCCAGGAATCAAGGACTTAGCTAAACATTAAATGTTAGTAGTCGCCAAGATTGGAAAGTAAGATGCAGTCTCTACTCTTCCTAAGTTTTAAGCACAGGGCAAAATGAGTCTGCAAATTTTAGAAACCACCAAATATAATATTGTTAAAGTGATTATCTGGGATTCAGATATGGTATAAAGATGATAATAAAATGTCAAAATTAAACAATTCTAAGTCCTGTGGAAAATTTCCCCTTTAAATTACTTTGCTTCCTAGTAGAAAATAACCATGTAAATCAATTAAGCAAAATAGCTCTTGCCAACCTGTTCAGGAATAAAATGAATTCAGTCTTAGTCTAAAGATAGAGGCCAGAAATCTGAGACAACAGAAACTAGAGAGGGACCAGGCAGAAAAGCTTCTGCCTTTCATTGTCTCTGTGCTAGGATTACAGTCCAGTTCTTTGGCACTTGGTACTCAAACAAAACAGACATGCAGGCAATATTTAGCCAGAATGATTTAAAAGACACACATAAAAAATAAAAGACAAAAACATGCCAATACTTTGTACATACACACTTCTTATTTGATTCCTAGGGATGCTACTAAACAGTACCTAGCAGAAAATCTAACTTCCATCCCTTTTCTCACATCTCCAAGAACTCCTTGTACTCCCAGAATTTACATGCAAGAAAGACAGAAGGTTTCAGAATTATTCCAAACTGGTGACCCTGCCCCAGACTCTAACATTAAACTGCTCTATACTGCCTTCTAAAGGAGCTGAATATTACAGCAGGAAAAAAAGACCAGACTGCTAAAGTTTTCACATCACTACATACTTTTTATTCATTTATTTCTGATGACTTAAAAACAAGAATGTGAAATTGATTTAAAATGAGGATTTATTCAATATAACATTCAAAACTCTTCTGACACTTAGGTTTTTCGATATCGACTACCATGAGGAAATCATGCAAAAATCTTGCCATAGATTGACTGTACATCACATTTAAGCATAATTTATTCAGTATAGTGTGTACCTGTTAATCCCATACTCCTACTAATTTATTCCTCATTCCCTTCCCTTTTGATAACCATAAATTTGTTTTCTACGCAGTGGGTCTATTTCTGTTTTATAAGTAAGTGTATTTGTATAGTTTTTCTTTTTTTTTTTTAAAGATTCCACAAATAAGCAATATCATATATTTGTCTTTGTCTGGTTTATTTCACTTAGTATAATATCTAGGTCCATCCATGTTGCTGCAAATGGCATTATTTCATTCTTTTTTATGGTGACTCAGTGATTCTTGAATTAGAAATGCAAATGAGAGAAATAAGCTGGGTATAAAAACTTAAGAAATGGTGAGTACTGTGACAAACTGGAAAACTCATGCCCCTTATAGGGGTGAGGATCTACTTCATTCCTGGGCCCAGGGTTGCAACAAAGTTTGATTTTTTCCTAAAGAAAAGTCCCCCTAAATATATACATAAAATCTCCATAATTTTGATGCTTAAATTACCATAAAACACTATACTGGGTAAAAGAAATCACAGCAATAAATTGGATTTGCCCACCAGAACAGATATCTCTGCTGTAACATCATCTGTCAATGGAAACTACAAACCAAGAGACAAACCAGACAAGGAAAACCCATCCATCTCTCCTACAATGAGATTCATCCTATCAAAAAACCATCTGGTTAATAGGGACAGATGTAGCAGATGTGGTAATTTGAAGACTGCTTAAATCTTCAGCTAGTCCCTTTCTTGGGTTTTTCCGACTTAATTTTGAAACAAAGTAGCTTTATATGGCATATTAAAACATAAATAAATCACTCCCAGAGTTTGGGCTATTTCTTCCCCTGCTGGCTCAGTCCGAAAGCTCAGAGGACAGGTAGTCAGATGGTCACCCCCCAAGGAGAAAGTGGAGGCAATGGAGCAGCCTTCATGTTTGCAGGAGGCCATGTCACCACTGCTGTTAGCTGCTGTCCCCCATGCAAGGGCGATGCAGGTCGGCTGAAACAAAATATCTACCTTTAACTCCTACTGTTACTTTTCCACAAACTGGGTCTGATTTAAATTCCAATCTACCCTTCCTATTGGCATAATGGCCCTTCCTCACTTCCATTTATCCTTTTCAAAAATGAGTCCAGACTCTCAGTCCATTTTCTCCATAGCCGACAGACCAAGGCATATGAGAAAAGATTTTGCAAATGACGACGAGCTAGCAAGGTGCCAACTCATTTTCATTTGAGGGTTAAATACACTATTTTATCTATATAACCTTTACTATCATTAGTCAAATCTCTATTTCAGCAAGCAGCACTGAAATCTCCTTAGTGACTGTTCTCCACTCAGATACGTGACCTTTGAAAATTTCTAAAGGAAGCAGAGTTGCTAAAATTTAATAAAAAGACGCATTCTCTCTGAATATATTCACGCATTTACCAGGAGTTCCCAGGGAGCCTAAATCCAGTATCATATCTGGATTAACAGCTCTGGACAAGAGACAGAGTGAGTAAGTGAGAAAGAGAGAGAGCAAGAGAACAGACCCTAAAATTATCCTACTGACCACTGTGATTCACATGAGAGTTTCTCTCTATATATTAAACAATGTATGAACCTGTACATACAGTTAAATTACTTGAAAAGCTCACCAAATCTTTATTGATCATTTAAAAGCAAATTATTCCTGAAAGAGATGCAAAGTTACATTTAAAGACCAATGAATGTCATTTCATCTCCAAACACTGCTTCAGATCCCTACTGGAATTGTATTCCTAGCACTTAATTTTTCCCTTGAAAATGAATGTATGAGAGCCATGCAGACTGCTTCGTTTACAATTTCACTGTATTGATTGCCCCCTGCAAGTGTTCTAATAAAAGACAAATGAAAGCAGAACGCATTGCTTAGGTCTCTCATTTTAAAAGTGAATAACGTTGGGTTTTTTTGGTTTGTTTTTTGTATGTTGAGGGGTTTTTTTTCCTTATTTTTTTAAATTTACTTATTTTTAATTGAAGGATAACTGCTTTACAGAATTTCGTTGTTTTCTGTCAAACTTCAACATGAATCAGCCATAGGTATACACATATCCCCTCCCATTTGAACCTCCCTCCCCCCTTCTTCCTCCCTATCCCACCCCTCTAGGTTGATACAGAGCCCCTGTTTGAGTTTCGTGAGACATACAGTAAATTCCCATTGGCTATCTATTTTGTATATGGTAATGTAAGTTTCCATGTTACTCTCTCCATACATCTTACCCTCTGCTCCCCTCTCCCCTGGATAAGGCTGATTTTTTTAAAGACAGGAGGTCAAGAGAAAATACAAATGTTGATGTGATACCTGAGGTTATGTAAGAATAAGTGGGATCAGTGAGATTCTGTGGACTTGCTTTATCATTTGGAGATTATAAACCAGAATAATCAATCATGTTGTCAAAGGGTCAAGGGCAATCTGACGACTCCACTCATGCTCAGATAGCACTAAATTCAGTATACATAACTCTTGCTGTGGATCATTTTAAGTCAGCAGAAACTCTATGCTGCTAAGCTGCGTCAGTCATGTCCAACTCTGTGCGACCCCAAAGACGGCAGCCCACCAGGCTCTGCCATCTCTGGGATTCTCCAGGCAAGAACACTGGAGTGGGTTGCCATTTCCTTCTCCAATGCATGAAAGTGAAAAGTGAAAGTGAAGTCGCTCAGTCGTGTCCGACTCTTAGCAACCCCATGGACTGCAGCCTACCAGGCTCCTCCATCCATGGGATTTTCCAGGCAAGAGTACTGGAGTGGGGTGCCATTGCCTTCTCCAGAAACTCTATAAGCTCGTGTAAAAATACATCCCCCAGGTCCCAGAGCAGCAAATCGATAGTGATTATTATCAACAGCCTATTAAAGACCAAAAGAAATGCAACATATGGTAACCAAAGAGCTCCACAAGTAAAGATTTTTTTCCTCTGCTAATTCTCATTTACAACTAAAGAAATCAGGCATTTCGATATGAACAGTTTAACAATGATAATTGCCATCATCCATTAAATGTATAGACCATGCCAGGCACTATGCCAAGCACTTAACAGGCACTGTGTCAATGAATTCTGAAGATGTCTTTGTAAGACCTGCCATTCTTATCTCTATAGGCAGGGTTCACGGACACCCATGGAGATTAGATGGCCCAGTCAGGGTCATCCCATCAGTGAGTACCCAAGCTATAGCCCAAACCCAGATCCAAAGCTACATATCTTACCTAAGAAGTTCTAACAACTAAAATCCCCACACACAGCCTTTTCAGGAACAACACGGTTATTTGTTAAAATGAATTCAGAGAGGAAATGGTTGGCTATCCACCCCTCATTCCATTTCCATCCTTTAACTCACCTATAGCTTTATATGGGTCTCACTACAAAAGGACTTTCAATTCTATCACTGGATAGCAAACCCATATGAAAAGTTCCCAGACACAGCAGCAGACTTCTTTAGGATTTGACAGTGGTTATTTTTAGATAAATAATGCTCCAGGGGCCTTGTTTAAGGGAATACTACTAATTTCAAAGACAACAACTTTCATCAAATATTACAAATTCCTGTATTCTCACCTGCCAAAACTGAACGTTAATACTATCTACTTCAAGTCTTTAAAATGAGGGATGAGGGAAATTCTCTGGCAGTCCAGAAGTTAGGACTCTGTGCTTCCACTGAAGGGGGCATGGGTTCAATCCCCGGGTGGGGAACTAAGATTCCAAATGCCACACTGCACAGCCAAAATAAATAAATAAATGAACTATTTGAATTGGAAAGATTTCTAAATTGTTAAAATTTAAGAAATAAAAGTAAAATGAATAGATGGGTGGGCAGATGGATGGATGGATGGATGGATGTCTAGCTTGACAGAAAGACAGATCTGCCCCAAAATTAATGATAAAAGCAACTCTACTGGTCTCAGGTAAGAGACCAGTCAATCTTTGGAACTAATTTATTCATTCACCAAGTGTGCCCTGAGTCAGAATCTAACAACATGGTAGACATTGGAATGCTCCAATTGTGTAAATGTTTCATTGAGGGTAAGCAGAAGAAGGTTTTATAGGGACATAGCAATGGGGAGCTAAATTCCTATCCTAAAGACACCACAATCATCTTCGTCCACAGGTGGCAAATGTCTACAGCACCAGGCAAATGTCTACAGATGTCAGACAAGTGACATTAGTGAGCTGTGGGGCCTGAAAGCTTGTTCTAAGTGCTTCGACCACTTCTCACTGACGACCAACCGCCACCACCTACTGCCAGCCCTTCCAACTCTGCTGCAACAGGAAATAAAGACTTTTGATGAGCAGGTGGCCAGGGCCAGGTCACCAAAAGCCAGTTAAGTCCTGTCAAATTAGAACCAATGAAAGGCTTCAAACAAACAAGTGAGGTCATCAGGTTCTACTTCATCAGCATCACTCTAGCCAGTTACCTCTGGCAAATGGGTCAGAAGTGGGTGACAAGGCAAGACTGAGGTTCCACTTCTCCAATGACTGAATACACACACCCACCCACACATAGCATTAGCCTGTGAAACCAGCCTCATTAGGCCTCCTAAAATTAGATTCTGTATCCTCTTACAATTTTCTAACATAAAAAGACGGCAAGCAAGAGTGCTTTCCAAAGCTCCAAGTTTTCTTTCCGCTTTGTGCCAATGGCTTCAGGCTACATCTTCTCACTATAGTCCCAAAGTGTTTTCAATCACAGGTTTACAATGAAACGAGCACCCATCCTCCCCACAGCCTCCAAGGAGACTTATAACTGGTTTTCCTGTGCTAGCTCAGCTGAAGCATCTGATAGGAAGGTATACTCAGTACACACACACACACACACACACACAAAACCACATACTCACATATCAGACCAGCAAACCTAGAGTCACATTTCTGCCAGGAAATACCATGGATCAGCTTCCAATGGGGGTGCCTTTTAGATTTTTATAATGATCAACTGACAACCACACTAATGACTGATAATAACACTAATCACATTTTCTGAGTGCCAGACATACAAGGTACAGTTCGCACATGACCTTAACATTTAATCCTCGCATGGATCCTAGGAGGTTAGTGCAATTACTATCCCCAGTGTGCAAGGACAAAGAGCAGCGCTTAGGCACATTAATGAGCTGGCCACAGGTTACCAATCCAGTAAATTACAACCCTGAGATCTGAACCTGGAGAGCCTGACTCCGACCCCTATGTTTCTCAAAACCATGCCCACCATATTAAGTGCAAGAACAGAGGCTGTCTACACAGTCTTCTGCCATTCTGTGTCAATAACAAAAACAGAACTCATGACTTACAGGGTATCAGGGACCATGTCAAAAACTTTACATTGTCTCTCATATTTAAGAGATGACTCTCAGAATCTCTGTGCTCATGTTTTGAGACAATGCATCTATTTCTTTTTCCTTTCACAAAAATCCAACACATCCCAGAACACGCTTCTCATTCAATAATTCCTTGTTTATAAGAGCAGGTAGGGCTTTGGAGCCTGACACATCAGAGTATGACTTGGGGCGCACTGAAAATCTGTCCAAACTTCGATCAATTCTATGGTCTCTGAGCCACTCTGTCCTCATCTGTGAAATGAAGGTTCCAGTCTCTCTTCCAGAACTCTTCAGAGGATGACATAAGACACCACATGTGAGTGAACGTGTGTGTGCACTGCCCGGGACCTGGCAGGATAGGAACACAGCAACTGGTCATGTTCTTATTCAAGTCAAGACCTGCAACCAAACTGCTTCCTGTGCTCTCATCCTTTTAATGAATTCCATGCTGTACACTTCGTCCTCAGACTCCTTATCGGGCTTCCCTGGACTCTGTTGAGTCAGTAAACTTCTCTGTCCCTGCATCTACAAAACCCTACAGCATTTGTCATTCAATCAGAAAACAGACTTAAGAAGCTGCATGTTAATTGAGGAAACCTGTTTGGGAAATGTTTGTAAACAAACTCTGAAACATCTACCCACATACAAGTCTGAAAACAGACAGGATACTTAGCTTTTGAAGGGGGTAAATAGGAGGTAGGGTAAAACAAGCCCTATTTTATCAATTTCTAGGAAAAACAATGCTATCTGCTTTCTATCTACAAAGGCATCAGCACAGAGTCCTTACTACTAGATGCTCATAAGAATACAAACAGGAGTCGTACCATCCATGATCACCTCTCCAACTTCCCTGAGATCATGTGTTAAAATATATCTTTGTTCCTGTGGTGATAACATTCATAGTCTAATGTTAAAAAGTTCTGTCCTTTCAAAAATCCCTTCATTCATCTAGCTGCATATCAAGTTCCTACTATATGCCTGGTACCATTATACACAATGATAAGATGGTCCAGAAGATCCCAAACAGTTTCTCCAATTATTCTTACTCCACCATCTCACTTATAAATCAACCAAGATAAATGTTTCTGAAGCAAATCTAGTTTCCACCAGTATTTAAAAATGCTAAAAAACATTTCAATGCATTTCATTAAGGCTTTTGTGAAAATGTGTATTTTTCCCCTGTCCCTGTTGTATTTTTAGAATATATTAATTTTTCTGTGTTGATTCTCTAATCTTGAATGGGATACATTTTAATAGAAGAAAAGAAAGTCTCAGGAGAATTCATTTACACATTAAGATAGATACATATTCACCAAGACTCCACTATTGTGTGCCAGCTCTGTCCTTTCCCTTCTTAAAATATGAGACTACACCCTCCTTCATTAGAATTCTAGTAAGGTGAGCTATTATACTACAAATCAGTTTTGAGAAAAGGCCAAAAGCATGTCTGTCAAGCATCCGCTGACATAAGAAAGAAGAGCTAGCTGACTTTGTTTTGCTTGTTCGGTTTTTGGCTGGAGCATGTGCTTGTGGGATTTCAGTTCCCTGACCAGGGACTGAACCCCGGCCCTCAGCAATGAGACTGCACAGTCCTGACAACTGGACCACAAGGGAATGTCCAACAGAGCTTACTCTGGAAAATGCTTATAATTGCTTGTTCATGGCCAGGTTACCTACACTTAGTTTTCAAGTGTCAGAATTAAACGCCCTATATCAGAGAATCTTGGGCCACAGGAAGGGGACAGAATCCTAGAACATCCAGCCCAATGTCACCTGAAACATATCCCACACAACTAGTTTGCATAGGTCAGATGAACCCTTTGGGTTCAGAGGACCCAGAAGAATGACTGGCACACAGTGAGTGCTGAAGAACTGCATGCTGCATGAACAAAATGGACAAACAAGCGTGACCACGAATGGGATGAACAGCACTTGGTCTTGAACGAATGTGACTGATTAGGATGAAATCGTATGTAGTTGACAATATAGATGCAAAGGCCCCAAAGGTATGGAAAAAATACTTATGAGAGAACACTGAATCAAAGAAAGTGATGCAGAATTTATTATACTACATGAGTTTAACTTCAATAATAAGAAACATTATCAAGAAAATTGTTAAAAATGTAAAATGTAAGAAAAACATGCCTGAGTATTAACAGTGATATCTCAGAGGGGTAGGATTGTGGCTGATTCATTTTTCAACATTTTAAAAACTGTGATTATATATATGTGTGTGTGTGTGTGTATAAAAATACACACACATTATATTAGTCATTTTAGCCATTCTTAAATGAATAATTGGGCAGCATTACTTACATTCACAATGTTATACAACCATCACCACTATTTACTTACAAAACTTTTTCAGTTATATCTCAATAACACAGGGGGAAAAAAAAATCTTTAGTCATCAACTCAAATAAAAGTTCTGTAATTATTAAGCAATAACTCCATACTCTCTCCCTCCTCCCATCCCTGGTAACCTCTAGTCTACTCTGTCTCTATGAAGTTGTCTAGTCTAAAGAATTCATATAAATGGCATCATATGATATTGGTGCCTTTGTCTCTGGCTTCTTTCAAGTACAATGTTTTCGAGGTTCCTTTACACCTGAAGATTTTTAAAAATCTGTATTTGTGTATTTGAATTTTTTATTACAGTGGAAATGTTATATATAGGAAATCATCAGGCTCTGCATTTTAATAATGAGTGATAAACAATGAAGCAGAAGAGAAAAAGGAAGCCACCCCAAGCAGGAAGAATATAGCAGGAATGGTACAGAGGACAGACAGTCTACACATTGGTGTAGGGAGAGGTGCTTATGATCAGTGGTTATTAATCTGACTGGCATTCTGACATCAGCCTAACAGAGAGCAAATACAACCCAGAGTGTCTTGCAGAGCTCTTACCTCCAGATCCACTCCACTGACAAAAGCACAGAGCATCTTACTTACAATTGAAGCCCTAATTTTGCAGGCAAGCATATTTTGCATGACTTGGCAGGGAACAAATGAACACAAGAAGACAGCATCTGTCAAGTTCCTTAGGAAACCCAGGCAGAACCAAATATAATTCCTTACCTGAAAAACATAAATACATAACACATATTAAAATTCAATTGGCATAATTTTATGTCTTTCTTAGTCATTTAAGCTACATGTTTAATCAATTATTTCTTCTTCTCACAGAAGACTGGCAAAGGGAAGGGGATATTGCAATCTTAATTCAAAGCACATTGTTCCCACCAACTCAAGACTGTTTTGACAGAAACATTTCCATCTAGATGTATATTTGATAAGTGCTCCTAACACGAATATATGAAACAATTGCAACAAACATAACTCAGAGTTGACAGCAATTATATTATTAAAAGGGCAGTTAGTCATTTCCAGGACACAATAATTACATAATGAAATAAGTCCTCCACTCTCACTCAAAATCCCATCTAATCCCTGAATTCACCTATTCACTAGTTGGATGTCTATCCATTCACTCAGTACAACATGTACTGAACACACACTACATCTACTGATGATCCACGGAGAATAAGCATGATGCCAGCCATTAAGGACTTTAGATCCTAATGCAGAAAGAAATGATGTTAAAGCCTTTTCCCTTGTTATTAGTAAATTTCTAAAAAAATTACTGTATTAGTTTTTACTTCTGCCAACTCAATAATGGATGCAGTAAGCATAATCAAAACATGTGTGCTAGGAAAGCATCATACAATAGTGAATGAAGCCCCAGTCCCTGCCCTCAGGGACCTTAGAATTTGGTAGTTAAATACAGATGTTTTAATGTAAGTGTGCATGATATGATGGCACAATAGGGAACTGTAGTATTGGGTGAGAGAATGCCTTTTGATGACACACATCTAAACTGAGACCTAAATGATTATTAGGACTTAAAGGAAACATTATGTAAGTGGATAGAAGTGGTTCTCAAAGTGTGGTCAGGGGACCCAGGAGGATTCTCAAGGCTCTTTCAGAGGACTGACAAGCTCAAACCATTTCCTAATAATACTAACACATATATGCCCTTTTCATTCTCAGTTTTTTTTTTTTTTTTTAATATATAGTGGTGTTTTCCAGAGCCTATGTGACTAGTGGCATCATAACTGAATGAAGGCAGAATCAATCATGAGAAACGAACTGTCTTCTATTAAATCAGACCAAAAAGAAACAGACAAAAATATAAAAGAATATCATTGCTACTTACATATATTTTAATTTCTCAGTTTCAACTTCTATAAAGGTGATTACATAAGAAACAAAGCCTTTCTGCATTCTCAAATATATTTATGAGTTGAAAAAAGTAAACTATGAACTTTGATTAAATAATATAATGACATTGGTTCATCAATGCTAACAAAAAGACACACTAACACAAGAGATTTTTAGAGCAGCTTTGGGTTTACAGAAAAATTATACAAAAATACAGAGCTGGACATGACTTAGTGACTGTAAAGCAGCCATACATGAAGTTATTAATAAGAGAAACTATGAGGTAAAAGGGAAAAGTATATGTGGGAAGTCTATATATTTTCTGTGCAATTTTTCAGTAAACCCAAAGCTGCTCTAAAAACTAAAGTCTATTGAAAAGATAGAGATCCGCATACCATATGAAAAAAATAAACTAAAAATGGATAAAAGACCTAAATGTAATACCAGAAATTGTAAAACTCCTAGAAGAAAAAAAAAAGTAAAATGCTCTTTGACATAAATTGCAGCAATGCTTTTCTTTTTTTTTAATATCTGTCTCCTAAAGCAAAGGAGACAGAAACAAACAGGACCTAATTAAACTTAAAAGCATTGGCACAGCAAAGGACATCACCGACAAAACAAAAAGACGAACTACTGAATGGGAGAAAATATTTGTAAATGATATGACTGAGAAAGAGTAAATAATCAAAGTGTATAAACCGTTCATACAACTCACCATCAAAACAACAAACAACCTGACTAAAAAATGGACAGAAGACCTAAATAGCTATCTTTTCCAAAGAAGACACACAGATGGTCAACAGGCATATGAAGAGAAATGCAAATCAAAACCACAATAAGATATCAGTTCACACCTGTCAGAATGGCTATCATCAGGAGAAACACAAATAACAAATATTGGCAAGGATGCGGGAAAAAAGGAACCCTTGTACACTGTTGGTGGGAACCTAAATTGGTGAAACCACTGTGGAAAAAAGTATGAAGATTCTTCACAAAACTAAAAACAGCACTACCATATGATCTAGTAATTACCCTGCTGGGTATATATCTGAAGAAAAGAAAAATTCAGAAAGACGCATGCACCTAATGTTCACAGTATTGATGATGCCAAGATATGGAAACAACCACGTGTCCCTCAGCAGATGAACAGACCCAGATGTTACACACACGCACACACACACATTCGATGGACTATGACTCAGCCATTAAAATAAAATTTTGCCATTTGCAACAACGTGGATGGACCTAGAGTATATTATGCTTAGTGAGGTCAGAGAAAGATAGTTACTATGGGTTGTCATGTATATTTGGAATCTTAAAAATAAAACAAACTAATGAATGTAAGCCAACCTAGACAGCATATATATGAATATGTGATCAACCTAGACAGCATATATATGAATATGTGATCAACCTAGACAGCATATTAAAAAGCAGACACATTACTTTGCTGAGAAAAGTCCGTCTAGTCAAAGCTATGGCTTTTCCAGTAGTCGTGTATGGATATGAGAGTTGGACTATAAAGAAAGTTGAGCGCCGAAGAATGGATGCTTTTGAACTGTGGTGTTGAAGACTCTTGGGAGTCCCTTGGACTGCAAGGAGATCAAACCAGTCAATCCTAAAGGAAATCAGTCCTGAATATTCATTGGAAGGATTAATGCTGAAGCTGAAGCTCTAATACTTTGGCCACCTGATGTGAAGAAGTGACTCACTGGAAAAGACCCTGATGCTGGGTAAGACTGAAGGCAGGAGGAGAAGGGGACGACAGAGGATGAGAGGGTTGGATGACATCACCAACTCAATGGACACGAGTTTGAGCAAACTCTAGGAGTTGGTGAAGGACAGGAAAGCCCGGTGTGCTGAAATCCATGGGGTCACAAAGAGTCAGACATGACTGAGTGACTGAACTGAATGAACATAAGAAAAAAGGAACAGACTCACAAACAGAGAAGAAATTAGAGGTTACCAGTGGGGAGAGGAAAGGGGGGGGAAGGGCAAGATAGAGGTGGAGGATTAATAGGCAGAAACTATTATATACACAATAGACAAGCAACATGGACATATTGTACAGCACAGAGAATGTAGCCAATATTTTATAACTATAAATGGAGTATAATCTATAAACATTTTGAATCACTATGTTGTACCCCTGAAAATAATATTGTAAATCAATTATTCCTTGCAAAAGAAAGAGGGGGGATTAAGAATGCTGAGATCAAACGGTTTGAGAATTAAAGCTACTGAAGGAGGTAGGCAGAGAAACCTGTGAACAGAGTGCTCAGCAACCAGGATGAAAGGCGATGGTGACTGGAACTAAGGTGTGACTCTGAAGAATGCTATGGACAAGATAAATGCTTCCCAGCATGACTGCCTGAAACAGAACACCTCCTCTCTCTAATGACAGCTAAGAGGGACTACGAAAACAAAGAGTCTTAGAGATAATCAAGCTACAACCAATGGCTGTAAGCACCATAGTAGCAGAATTTAGGTATTAAGACTTTTCAGGTCTGCTCTTATCAAGATTAGAAGAATTAAGATTTTGTTGTTTTAATATATACCAAGTAACTTGAAAATGTCATCATAGACTAAAGTGACTAAAGTCACTTTCTCCCGTGGCAAAGAGAAGGAAACTTAGGCAAAGGCTGTATAGACATTCCAATTCTCAAGTTCAAATCTTCTGGACATGATTAATGTAAAGTTGGGGGCAGGATGTGAGCCTTTAGATCTTTGAGCTCTCTTCTGGGTTAGGGTTTTTAAAAACAGAGCAGTAACCCCCAGAGAGTGCAGGATGCTAGGGAAAGACAATGAAAGATACACAATTTTCAGACACAGGACGTAAATTTATAGCTATTGCTTTGTACTACTACTCAGTACAGGACAGGCTAGGTTCAGCTGTCCATTCATTCTTTCAACTGACCTTTATTAAACACCAACTGTGTGTCAGACCTGACATCCAGGACCTGGTGATCAAGTTAATGATTTTTTTTTTTTAAAGGACCAGAATTATAGAGTCTGATATATGTTAAAAGATAAAGAAAGGATGCTATAGGCACCCAAAGGAAGGAGAATAAGAATCACATATCTTTCTGGAGGAGATGTTGTCAAAATTGAGGTCTGGTTAACAAGTAGTATTTGGCCAGGTGAGGACATGAAAGGCCCAACCGTGTTGAAACTTGGGGGAACATATGTACAAAAGGCAGAGGCAACACAGGATCCCAAAGCAACTCTGGGAAAGGGGATAAAAATAAAAGCTGGAGAAGACAGAGGAGTGATGACAGTGGGTGTGATCGGCATCCTCAACTTGGCCAATTGGGAGCAGTTTGACAGAAGGAGATGGATTCAGAGATATTTTGGAATACCATTGATGAAAATGGAGTAAAAGTGTTAGTTGTTCAGTGGTGCCCAACTCTTTGTGACCCCATGGACTGTAGCCCATCAGGCTCCTCTGTCCATGCAATTCTCTAGGCAAGAATCCTGGAGTGGGCTGCCAATCCCTTCTTCAGGGGATCATCTTGACCCAGGAATCAAAGTCAGGTCTCCTGCATTGTAGGCAGATCCTTTACCATCTGAGCCACCAGGGAGGCCCAGGACTCTGCGAATGGCAGGATGCACAAAATTAAAGAGAGGGAAACAGCGCGAACAGCCAAGTCTCTTAGTGGAAGAGGCGACAGGCATCTAAGACTTGGTCACACAGGAGTGGGAGACATTCGGTGGCGGACAGCAAACCATAGCCAAGGTTGTGAGGAACATGAAATGAAAGGAAACCCTGGAAGTGTCTGAAAAATGTGGTTCATAATAACTGTTGTTACTACTATTATTGGCGTTCTCCTTGTAACTGAGCATCAGGACAGATAAAGATGAATTTGATTCTGTTCTATGTAAAACATAGACAAAAATCAGCTACTACACTGTGCTGTGGGCTAATCATTTATTATGTGAGTGAAGTTGAAAGTTATATTCAGGAAGAGCTGCTGATATTACAGAATCAAATCATAGCCAAGCAAACAAAGGGGAGGCCTCCAGGCATGTTCTGGAATCTTGATTCTAAAATACATATTTTGTTTGAACCTCCTCCGGCAAAGTCCAGGTGATACACACAGAGCATCCTCTTTCCACCAGGCTCCATAACCTTGAGGGTATGATTTAAAGTCAAAATAATGATGCAATGGAAGATAGGTCAGAAAGACTACAGCACAAATGAGTAAAATCCAACTTCCTGGAGGGCAAAGCTCTGGTTAAGGGCAGGCAGAACAGGATGGGGTCCAGTTGCTGCTAAAGCTTAGATACATGCCACAAATTAAAATCAGAAAACTGAAGCCCTCAGGCAAACAGGAGAACAAGATGAGAGGGTAATCAGTAAAATGATGGTCGGGGACCATAGAGGAAGCATCCTGTCATTCTGCCAAGTGTGCTAATGGAGACAGGGACAAAAATATGTGAAACCTGAGAGTTCAAAAGGGAGGTACACATGTCACAGAGGGGTTGGAAGAACAGGCTTTTTAAAAAGTGACTGAGGAACTGGGATTTATAAGCAGAGAGGTAGGAAAGAAATCTTTAATACTGCTTCTCATGTAGAGATGCATCTCTCTCTAAGACAAAATCTGGCATTAACAACCAAATTAACAAACAAGATGAATGAAGAAGATGAACTCATAAATTTTATAAAAGATCTCACAACATAGGTCCTCTAAATTGAGATTTATTTCACAAATACTGGTTTATATACATTTAGACAACCTATTCAATGTCATTAGTGACTCTGAGAATCAGACTTAAGTTCAAAATTTGCTATCTAGATTAGAATTTCTCCAAATGTGGCCAATGGAGAACCTAGTGCTCTCTCACTTGAGATATTTGTATAAAAAAAAAAAAAGGACACTTTAGGACTCAAATCAGATCCATTTCATTGGAATCTTCAGGTCATAGGAGTACAAAATTTTCACAAGCTCCCCTGAAGAATTTTATAAACGCTGAAATTTGAAAGCTATGAGGGGAAAGGAAGCAGATCTTGAAGGATGGGCAGTTACATACTCAACTGTTCTCAACGAAAATAAGAAATAAAATACTACTTGGAATTTTTGTAGCCAAAGAGTTTTACAACAGGAGGTGCCTTTGGATATTGAAATGAGTTACCAAAGAAGAAGCAGCTTATAAAAATCTCTGAACTTTCCTTTATATAAGATGCAGTCAAAACGTAAGAGTGAACATAACAAAAAAGAAACAAACTCACAGATACAGAGAACAAACTAGTGGTTGCCAGTAGGGAGAGGGAACGGAAGAGGAACAAGACAGGGCAGAGGATTAACACGTAGAAATCACTATGTATAAAACAAATAAATAAGCTACCAGGATACACTGTATTGCACGGGGAATATAGTCCATATTTTATAGTAACTATAAATGAAGTATAACTTAAAAATTGCAAATCACTATGTTACACATCTGAAACACATAATATTGTAAATCAACTAATGACTTGCAAATAACTCAATGTCAGCTTTAAAAAAAGATGCAGTGGGCAAGATATTTAACTTCTCAGAACCTCACTTTATTCATCTTTAAAACGGGTATTAAAAATAATGTCATAAATCTTGAGAGAACTTACCCAGCTAATACATTCATTACGTGCACAGTGCCTGGCACAGAGCAAGTGCCTAATGGTTATAAGCTATAATTATCTGGATAAAATATTTGCTTAAAATGATATAGCTAGTCCTGCATTTAGAAGAGGAGAAAAGTGTCAATTACATTTCTGCCCTTAGCCCTGAGACTCCCTGAAGTACAAGTAAGGAGGCTTCAGCTGCCATCTTCTCATAGAGAAAGCAACTGTCCTGCCCCCTGGTGGGCAACAGGTTATTAACACAGAGAGAGAGAAAGAAGGAGATGTTTGCAGCATCAGTCAGGCCAGAGCGGTTTCATTGTGTGGCAGGGTCAGCTTCAAAGAGCAAACAGTGTCTCTCCTTGTCTACTTTGATGTCTCTTTTCAATCTCAGATTATGATGTCGCACTAACCTTTAGAGAAAAGGGCACTGTTCTACACAGTTCTGATAAGCTGCTTTCTAAAAAACACTTACTAGACGCTAGCAGTACTTCTTACCAAGAGAACAAGGCGACAATTGTGTCATTTAATAGTGGCCTTAGGAAAAAGACACCAATGACAAAAGTGATTTCCAAATGTCACTGAAGAATGTTCTTTGTAAGTAGCACTGAGGCAAATGTGGACGGTAGGTATTGTAATATGTGTTCATGTGAATTTGTATATGCACCAATATATTTAACATATTTTTCTCCTTCACTGAAATATATACAAATTCTACAATTAAGTTCATGTAACATTTTTACAGCTTAAGAGAAAATAGAATAATTGAAAGACTTGATCACTAATTTTTTTAATTTCCTTCTTTGTTCAGTTCAGTCTTTTACAAATACAGAATTCCTTATGGAAGAAATTTTTAAAGGTATTTACCTTTAAAGCTGTTTCTAAAGATACCTAAAGGTATTTTTAAGATCGAGATTCAAACCTCAGGTTTTGTGGTTTACTTTAATATGATGTCAGCCAAGTCACTTCATCTCTTTAAGCTGTAATTTTTGTCTTTAAATGCCTACTTAGGTTTCTTGTGAGTCATAAATGAAACTGTATAGGAAAGTGCTTTACAAATGGCAACCCATCACACAAAGAAAATTTAAAGTCAAAATGAATCATATAATTAATCTAAAATGGTTCCTCTCCATAAAATTTTAGAAATGATTTTGTAAATATATAAGTGCAATCTCAGAGGTCTGATTTTTAAGCATCCAGAAAGAGCCAAGCCACTAAGGAGACAGGCCTTCCTCTATCCCTGTGTGTTGACAAAGACTCTCTCTTAGACCAAACTTTAGCTGGGCTCCTCTAAGCCTTCCTCTTGGTCTTGTTCCTCATCCCACTTTTGGCCTGCTTAGCTCCATTTTAACAAATCATAATAACTCTCCTTGATACCTAATTACCTTGACTTGCCTTCAGCTGCAATCCTGTGAGCGGACCACGTGGATGCAGGCAATTTTTGATGGACACAAAGTCTTACAGAAGAAGCAAGTTAGTTTGCCCTCAACTTTAGCTATAATCACACAAAATCTTTGTCATTGTTTTTCCAAAATGTCTCCTAGAAAACCTTACTTCTCCTTCCTAACCCATCTACTATTCACTTGAAATCTAACACATGATGGCTTCTGCTGGAAAAACTAACTTTTTCCCAATTATTTTAAGGCATAAAAGCTAAACTGTTATTTCCTACTTTCCAATGAGAGACAGAATTTTGATCATTACCACAAAGAGTAAATCAAGCAAATATGCCAGTATCTGATGTAAAAACAATGGCATATTAAAAATTAATTTCTGTCTCTATTCAAGTGACAGTTGCAAGAAGGAAAAAAAAAATAAACAGCTAATTGGTGACAAAATGAAACAGTTAACTATTTAAAATATCTATCAAAGACTTATTAACATTAAGGACCCTCAAAAACATGTTCAACCAATTTGATGCTTACTCATTTGTTTTAGTGGAGAAGGCAATGGCACCCCACTCCAGTACTCTTGCCTGGACAGAGTCGGACACGACTGAAGCAACTTAGCAGCAGCAGCAGCAGCACTTGTTTTAGTCCCCAGATTTTTACCCTCATCATCATTTTTTCAAGAGCAATAAGGTATTTCACAAGTTTCCAAGGCAAGCATTTTATTAAATGTATTTTATGATGTAATTTTTTTTTTTATTGTTGAGTCTACCTTTTTAGCAGTGCTACTGTGAAAGGAAATACCTTAAGGAAAACAGCTTTATATAAACCAGTTTTACCCTCCAAAGGCAGTGATAGTTCCAGGAAGCTAAACGAAGTAAAACTTTGGAAAAGCCCTCTTAGGTTTCAAATTCTATCTTCTCATTATTTGAAACCAAATAGGCCAAGTTACAGATAAACACATGGCAAACTCCTAGTCAACTGATTTGAACATTATCTTGGAGGTTAAATCCATTTGGAGAATATATCAGTTGATTGCTATTTTCCATGTTTAAAAGATTTGAGTACCTTCCAATTAAAGGAGGGCAGAAGAAGGGCCAGTTCAATACCTACTATCCCCCAAAACACAACATATTTAGAATATTTCATTTTTTTCACCCATTTCCCGCCCCACCCCATTCTCACCCCTGGCTTTTGGCAAACACCAATTTTTACTTTGCTTTTATGAGTTCTCATATATAAATGACATCACATAATATTTATCTTTCCTGGTAGCATCGAGGACTATCTCTGTTGTCACAAATCATAGTTTCCTTTTTATGACTGAACAGTATTTCATTGTATACGCGTACACCACATTTTCTTCTTCCAGTCATCTGCTGATGGAAACTTAGGTTGCTTCTGTGTCTGGGCTATTATAAATAATACTTTTCTAAGAACATGGTGGGGAGGGAGATGCAAATATCTCTTTGAGATAGTGATTTCATTTCCTTGAGATATATTTGAATTGTTAGATTCTATGGTAGTTCTATTTCTAGTTTTTTGAGGAACCTCTGTAACATTTTCCACAGTAGCTATACCAATTTACAGATTCTCTCAATGAATGTTTAAACAATTCACCCAAGAAGGTAGTTATCTCCTTTTGACAATTAAGGAAAGGGCTTAGAAAACTTAATTGACTTGTCTGGGTTCACAGTCATTTCTCACCAGATGCAGCCCATATTCTTGTGCCCTATACCTGCAGTCTCTAAGAACAGCACATTTATACAAACACGTGGGAGTTTATTTGAAATAAAAAATCACTATTTTGTGCACAGTTATACACGAGGCAGGGAAAGAGTGTGGGCAATATTAGAATTAATTTCTTCCACACCGTATGTGATGGAATTCAGCATGAGGATGGTAGGCATATAAGCATACAAAATAAATATCTTCTAAAAACTGTAAAAGAGACCCAAGGATATGACCATATATATTGATGGCCTACAGGAAGGTTAGTACAATGCTTTAATATTTTCTCATGTGAATAATGAAATGAACTTACCACAATCAAGCAAGTCTAGAAAAAAATTAAGGCAACAGCTATTCTTCAAAGTTACCATAATTATTAAAATAAAATCTCATTAACCCCGTGTTAACTTATTTCAAATAGTGCCCATTCGAGGAAACTATTACCCCGGAGGCAACTTTCTGCATTATTATGTTGTAATACAAATAATGAATCACCTTTGAACTTGGATAATTCAAAATCTGTCCTTTCTGATCTCTTACATGTTACATTCACACAGCATTACCATTTTCACTTCTCCACTTGTGAATAAGCTCTCACCTTAAATTTTTAAAATACTTTCAACTTTCACAATGAAAGAATCCAAAGATATTCTGACTATCCAAAGATATTCCGAATCTGGGAGCAACGACACAATATGCAGGTGATGAAAACATTAATATAGGAGAATTCATGGATTTCTTCTTCTCTTTCCCAACTGACCTCCCTGACCCCCACTGGATGAAAAGGAAAGGGACAGTCTGATGAGTTTCCACATCAGAGTTAGAATGGAGGCTGCCTACCACCGGGCAAACAGGGTCTGTTAGGAGGAAACTGTACACATTTCTGTGCAGCACAGCTAAGGAACTGAATGGTGGTACAAGAATGGAACTGAATGGTGCAAGTGAAAGCAAAGTTCTCAAGCACTGAGTAAGCTAGAGAAAAGAGCTGTGAGAAAATTTCAGTAAGAGCTGTCATGTGATCAGTGGTTTTGGACCACCTTCAATATCTTGTAAAAACATGCGTGCATGTGAAGTTACTTCAGTTGTTTCTGACTCTTTGCTACCCCATGGATTGTAAGCCACCAGAATCCTCCATCCATGGGATTCTCCAGGCAAGAATACTGGGGTGGGTTGCCACGCCCTCCTCCAGGGGATCTTCCCCACCCAGAGTCAAACCTGCATCTCTTAAATCTCCAGCTCTGGCAGGCAAATTCTTTACAAGTATCACCTGGGTTCTTTGTAAAAACATGAGTGAAGATCAAAATTCACATGGGACTATGTTTATTTATATGCAACAGTGCTCTAGGACTGGACAGGGTGAGTACAGAATTATAAACTTGATGTGTGCATGCCAGCCTCCAGCACCTGCTATTCGCAGAGGTATCCACAACAACAAGCCTTTCATAGTATCTGGACATCCTGAAATATGCCCTTTGCCCACTGGACATGCTCCAACATGAATTATGGTGGCAGTCTTTTTCCTATAAACTACATGTATGGAAAATTATGGTAATATTCCCAAGTGACACATTCTGAGTGAGGTCAATGGCAGACATTCTTATTATTAGTGCAGAGTATTCAGAGAAGAGAGAGAAAATGAAAGCTATACAGTGTCTATGCTTCAGTCTTGACTAAAAGTAACACCCAATATACCATCATAAGAAATAGTTAACTATTTATGTATTAAGTATTTGTTAAGATGGTTATTCTACTTAACTGTTACCTAACCTTGATAAAAAATTGAATTCCTTTGGAACTTATATTTGAACTTTTACATAGAAGGCGAAGTTTGAAAGCTTTTCAGTTCAAGAAAATAACTAAAACCGTGAAGAAATAATTCACTTTCAGACACTTAAAATATACTTCAGAATCTTGTAATATATCATAGCCTCAGGTTATTACAGTTTTGAATGCAAAGTTTATAAAATCATTCAAAAGCCTTTCCCAAATTACGTAGATTTCCATTAGCTGTTTTTTTTTAACCAGAAACCTGGAGGAAAAACTATATTTGATTATCTATATGGACTCTTTTTCATAAATAAGTGACTTATAACCATTGTGACTTATAACCACTGACTTATAACCATTCTGGAAGGCATTTACAGAAAAGAGATTTTCTGAACATGAAAACAAAGGGACTGTACTGTAGCTATATAACCAGTTGATTTTTTAAAATATAGTGTAAATTAAATTTCTATAAATAAAACCATAACCTCTTAAGTTACTTAAACCATCTTCTCAAGAAGATGTAGGGACAAATATCAACTTCAGTTTGAGGTTTCTCTGCCAGCTTCTCTAAAGTTTGATTCATTAAACTGGAACTCTAAAATGAATTCTTAAAGAAATTAAAAAGAAAAAAATACTCTTTTCTGCTTTCTCTGGTTTAAAAGTTAAGATTTCCATCTTGTGATATAGAAAGTAAGACACACTTGAATTTTAACTAAATGAAGCACCCAATTTCCTCTGAAAAATACTGAAAGACATTCTGCTCCAGGGAGACATTTAGGAGTATTTCTTCTCTTGCCAGGAACTTCTCCAAGGAAGAGCTAACAAGAGAGGCCCATTTCTGTGATGTCTCAGTGCGTTACATACACACAGCTTAAAGGCACCTGAAATCCCAGAGCCTAATTAAGTGGTTCAAACCCAAAAAAAGGGACACTTGCTGACTTCAAGAGTGTACTGACCCTCTAGGAGATAAATCTCTCAGTCCTAGTTTAGTCTCTCAAAGAGGCACAGAGAGGAACACACACACACCAAAAAACAGGAAAACAAGAGAGACACACATTGTTAAACTAATCACCTCCCCAAGTCAAGACTGGGGCAGACTAAAACTAACAAAACCAAGGGAAGAGAGGGAAAGAAAGGTATTCATTGTCTTTAAAGATCTAACAGCTGATTTTATTATACTCAAAACTTTCCACATATTGGACAGTCTGTCTCACTGCTCTTTTCTTTTAATCATATGGAGCTTGTACCCAAGAAAGGCACTCGTTAAACACTTGGAAAAAAAAATCTGTACTTGGCACAGGACAAGCTCTGAGAAGAACAAACAGCTGCTATTGTTCTTTGCATGAAGTGGGACTCCAGATCAAGTGTGTAATTATAGCAGAATAATATTTAAGCAAGCAACCCAACGGGAGCAGAGGAAAGCCACCATAAGCAGCACCTATCGTAAATATCTTTGTCCAGTAAAAGTGATCTGAATCTAATCTCCCTATTGAAAGGGATAAGTCAAACAGACTCAAAATAAAGCTCATTTTTACATGAGCGATGTGGCACTGAAATTAAAATTCAAGCCCAACTCAAATCAGACAACCCAGATTCAAATCCTGGCTCTATGACTTTCTAGCTCTGATCAGTAGAAAGTTACATAATACTGGTAACAATTCAGCTTTCTTGGCAAAACTGGACATGACAACAGTACCTCTCCCTCATAGAACTATTTTGAGATTGAAATGAAAAAGCATATGTTGAACTCTTAACATATAGTACATGTAGAATAAATGCTAACCATCACTACTGATGTTGCTTTTTGTTATCATCACAATGATTGTCATCAACACCATCACCATCCATAAGACCAAGCTCACAGCAGGCTCACAATTATTAATGTCTACTGATTAATAATTGCAAACATTTAATGATGGTGTACTACATGCCAGACACCGTACAATGAGGTAGTTACTATTACCATCCCCTTTGAAAAAGGAAGAAACTGGCCATCAGAGAGGTTAAGAAACTGCTCAAGGTCACACAGCTGGGAAGCAACAGAGCTGCAATTTGAGCCCAGGATGTCAGGCTTCAAAGTAAGTCCTTAGCCACCTGACACCCTGTCTTAAAATAGAGCAACAGTGGGGGCTTCCCTGGAGATCCAGCGGTTAGGACTCCAGGCTTCCACTGCACGGGGTGCGGGCTCAATCCCTGATAAGGGAACTATGATCTCGCATGATCATGAGGCATGGCGAGGGGGGAAAAAAAATAGGAACAGTGAAACCGAGGCTGAGAAATTTCTCATGAACCTAAAATTTCAATACACGAGCTTCACCTCAAAACCATGAAGAGAAACTACATGCCTGAGCTGGCCTGTAGAGGGAAGCTTCTGGAAACACATCTTTGAAACAAGGGATTGAGGTAGGTGGGAAGTTGTATTTGAGAGCAGTGAGCTTGCTTGTCATTTTAAATATATTTAGTGTATACCGACAGATGACCTAAAGGCACAATCAAGGATCCCTGAAAAAGGCAGATATTGAAGAAGGAAAAGATGGAGCCTTTCCATACGGCAGATGAAGTAAAATAACATATGTTATTTTAAACCCTCAATCTTGACTCTGATCAAGCAAGTCCAATTTCCAGAATGTCCCTGAGATCTAGAAGGCAAAAGATGGGATGTTTCGGGGGAAACAGCCTTCAGGCATCATAAACCTATACAACTTCACCATATGATCACCAACCAAATTCAGAGGAATAATTATTCAACTCAAGACTCTAACTGGAGATACCGACACAGCCAGAGAAGGCAAATAGAGTCAATTTAAGAACACCATTATAGACATTTCTATGAAGAATAAATCATTTCCAGTAGTCCTAGGCTTAATCTTGTCAAGTGGGACTCTAAAGAACTACAACAGAATACCAAATCCCAACATTGTTAAGCCTTTTTCTACAGTAATTACATGAGGTTTCATTCCTAACCTCTCCAAACGCTTTTATGTCTGTCTCTTGTCTATAGTGGCAAAGGCAGAAAGGTTAAGAGGAGAGAACAATTTTGTTTCAAACAAGCCACAAACTGAATGCACAATGCCGCAAAAGAAGTCTTTATTCTGTCAGCCGGCCTGCTCCTCATTAACCAGCCAAGAATGAGCCTGGAATGCACAATTGCATGGCAATCACAGCAAACAGAGGCTAGTGATGGCTGCAGGTAAAACTGACGGGCCTTGCCTCTCAGGACCACATAGTAGGGAATGCGATTGGTTTTATTCCCCTCCAAGGGGAGAATTGCTGGGCTTCCAGGTGTTTGTGAAAACAAGTCAGCTGCTGCAAGAAATGAAAAATGGCCCTGACAAGATGAAGAGTTGCATTTTCCATCCTGTTTGTACAGGGGACTAAACGGACACAAAGTGAGGACTGTTAACCCTTGGAGATCCAAGCCTCTCAAGAGCAGATGGTAATACAAACACACAAAGTTTCAGTAGGCCACAGGGCAGTGAGGGCAAGACCTTTCCTTTCTTGTTTCTAAAACTCAGTCTCCTGTATCCAGCATTCACATACCCCAGAACAATTGCATTTCAACAGGTAAAAACCACTTCAAATGTCCAGGTCCTTTCAGGCAGGCAATCCGTGAACAATCACAGATCAACTGGTTTCACTTTTTCCTTTCCAAAAAAACCACAAACGTATCCTGGGAAAGGGTTCCATCGGTACCTCCTTGAAAATCTATTTCGCTCTTCTCCAAATCAGAAATTTTGTACAGACCTCTCTGATGATGGAAAAGAGATCTTTGCAGCAGAGGTACTTTCAAAGCACCTATTCATTCTCCAAAAACTAGGCTCTTTTAGGAATCTCAGTATTGCAGAGCAGATGGACAGTGAGGTAACAAAGAGTAGGAAGGGGAAGGAAAAAAAGCAAAAACGCACAAGCTCTCAGACAGACACCATCATTATTCTACTTTATAATACTCCCATGAAAGCAGTGAACCACTCATTCTTCATTTATTCATTTACTGGAGAATCGTGAACAGGACTCTGGGGAAGCAAGAATGCTATCATTAACAATAATGATCCTGTTTCTATTTGTTCCTTTGGTTACATCATGTCTGATGCATTTATAATGGTACAGCCACTGCCCTAAGTGTTTTACATGCTTTTTTCATATAATCCTTATAAACAGCATTGAAGTATATACTATTGGTTCCACTTATTTTATCAAAGAGGAAACAGGTCCTGAGAGGCTAAATAACTCACCAAACAGTCATACAGCTAGTAAGTGGCTTGAGATAGGATTTAAACTCTGGTCTGCACTTAGAAAAAGAAATAGAGCAGCATTCTCTATATGATATTAATGTATACATCACTCTATCACCTCCAGGACATGGTCTACTAAATGCAGGCATCAGTGTACATACAAGGATATTCACTGCAACAGAGTAAAACCCAAAAATGAAACTATCATCTATCCCCAAAGTAGAGCTGGGTCACAAAATTGTGATCAAGTCATGCAATGTAATATATGCAAAGGAAAACACAGAGCTAAGCGAGGGAATGACAGCAACATTTACATAGCACTCACTGTCTGTCACATATTTTCCATGTACTAGCTCACTGAATCCTCTCAACCACTTCAGACAGCTGAGACACAGACAAACAAAGCACCCAATCACGTGACTACTAAGTGAGAAAGCCAGGGATCCAATCCAGGCTGTCAGCTCAAAGTGTATGTTCTTAAGCAGTACCTATATTAATGGTTACAAAACAACACAATCTCCTTTTGGGGAATGTATGCATATTCCATATTTTATTACATATACACACATTTTTTAATAAAGAAAAAATCCCGATTGTTTTAAAAAAAAGTTTATATGAGGGTATCTTACAAGTTTTCTCTTCCATTTTATAACAAAATACTTCATACAGTTAGCAGAATTTCTAGAACTCAACCCTTCCCCGACCGAAAAAGAAAAAAAAATAAACAGAGATGTCAAAACGGTGTGATCCTGAATTATCGAGATATATATATATATATATATATATATATATATTTTATGTCTACTATTTTCTTTTTTACAAAAACCACAAGATGTGAAAAAAAATAGTATCAATTAACATGACTTTTTGAATGGAATTTCAGAAAGTCATTCATTTCTGGGATGAACTAGTGGTGCCTATACAATAGATACAGCTCATGCCTGGGGTTTCATGATTTCCGCCAGACCTTTAAAAACAGCACCTCTTGTTTTGTCCACTTTCATGTCTTTTTCACTTGGCTCAAAGTACCATGGCAACAGACTGTGTACTATCTCCTTGCAGTTTCAACACTAAACCAAGATTATGGCAGAAAAGTGAACACTCAATCATCAAAGAAATCATAGGAAATAAATTAAGTCAACTAAACAGTGAGGTTGGCTTTCCTAAGGGGCTATGTCCCTGGGGCTGCAAGGCATACTTTCCATCTTAGAGGTCAATGGATGGTTCTTGCTACAGTGTCCTCAGTCCTACAGAACTCAAAAGCTAATGTTATGTGAGTAACACTATCTGACTTACCTGTCCTATTTTAAAAGTATAATACATGAAGTCAGCTCCTACAGAATGAAAATCTCTGGCAAACACGATGAATCTCATTTACAGTGCTGGTGTTAGGAATGGGCTAATACTGAAGGTAAAACTCACCCAAACTACAAGATGGCTAACATGGGGCTCGATTTTTACTTAGTGCCAAGAATCTGGTTCTCCCTCAATAACTGGTCAAGGCAATGACAACTATAAAGGTACAAATATTTGAGAACTGCAAAACACAAGAGTCTCATTAGTGCTCTTAACAATCTTAGAAAGTGTGTCTTATTAACTCTATCTTACATAATAAAGAAAATTGAATTTTAAAGGACTTAAGTAATAAACCAACGTCATTCAACTAGAGATCTGGACAAGTCAGGAATCAAGCACAGCATAGCCTAACCCCAAATTCACTAACCTATAGTGCATTTCCTCCATCTCTACCTTGCCTTAAAAAGTGTGACACTAGCCTTTAGAAATACTCAACCAGAGCTTATACAGCATTTTGGAATTAATTTTGTAGAGAATTTGATCACTAGCTGGTGAATGCCGGTGGTTCCTTCCCTATGGAATCAATTCCTTTGTTTCTGTAAGCAAGTCAATGGACAATCTTCACATGGGTTAACATTTTCAGATTTCCTGTCCTTCTTAAACTTGTTTCTAAGCTGGGTAATGATTCTTCCTAGACAATATTCTCATTTCTTCAAAATCTGCCTAACCTGTTAATATGTACATAACTCTGCTTAATATAACCAAAATACTTGCTGCCCTTAACTGAATAATAATTTGATTATTTGACCATCCCAAACACCAGTCCCACCTGTGGCTTTATTCTTGCTACTTATTAACCTGAGATAAAGGGGTAGGAATGAACTACACCTAACATTTCCCTGCTTGTTTAATTAACAACTATGGCTATCTGCATTTGCCTTCCTAACATATTTAGTACTAATTAAGCTTCACAGATTTAGCACAGCTCTTTCTACAAGGCACAGTACAATTTAACAAATTAATGCTCAGAAAATTGGTATAAGTGTGAAGTAGCTGCTTCAGCTCAGAAGTAGAGATTTTAATGAGTTTTGGTGGTATTCAATGTAGCACATGATCTAGAAGAAGGGAGGTGTCCTCACAGACCTAGAGAACAGATGTGGTTGAGGGCAGGGGGTCGAGTGGGAGTATGGGGTTAGCAGATGCAATTTAGTACATGCGGAATAGATAAATAACAGGGTCCCACTGTATAACACAGGGAACTATACTAAATATCCTGTAATAAACCATAATGGGAAAGAATATGAAAGAGAATATATCCATACACACACATACACACACACACACACACACACACACACACACGTATAACCGAGTCCCTTTGCTGATAACAGAAATTCACACAATTAAAAAAGAAGGAGGCATCCTGCTCTAGCAGGCAATATAACAGTTCCCCCCTTATTGCTAGGGGATATATGCTAAGACCCGCCCACTTCCAGTAGACAGTAGATAGCTAAAACTAGAGGTAATACCCAGCCCTATGTATACTATGTCTTCCCCTAGATGTACATACCCATGACAAAGTTTAATATATAAAGTAGGCACAGTAAGAGACTAACAATAATTAATAAAAAAAATGGAACAACTATAACAATATAATGTAATGAGAGTTACGTGAATATTGTCTCTCTTTTAAAATACTGTATTGCACAAATTTAATGCCTTTTCCATCTTAACTAAGCAGTCACCACTCACTGTGGCCACACCTTTTGCACTTTGAGATGCAACAACAAAACTAGCACAGATTTCTTTTTTGTTTTTCACAATTTCATGGAGAGAAGATTCGATCTTACCAGAGATCTCAGTAACCTCTGCACACAGTTTTTTCTCTCCTCATTAAGTCAAGAACTCTCACGGACTCACTTCAAGGAAGCACTCTGCGACTTCTTGTTGGCAAACCTGAACTGCCAGTATCACTACTACTCTTGTAGTTTGCGGTCATTAAGTAAAATAAAGGTCACTAGAACACAAGTACTGTGAATACAGTTGATCTGATCTGCTATTGTGACTACCAGGTGGACGTGACGGACAAAGGGATGATGCACGCCTAGGGCAGGTCGGCAGATTCCATCATGCTGCTCAGAAAGGCACATGAAACCTATGAACTGTTCATTTATTTCTGTAACTTTCCACTTAATATTCTCGGACCACGGTGGAACTGTGATGAAACCACAGAATGTAAAACCATGGATAAGTGGGGATCTGTGGTAGTGACAAAACACCCAAGTTACTGTAATTTACTCTGGGTGCCACATCTTAAGAGAGACACAAACCAAACTGTGCCCAAAGGAGATAGAGATTTGAAACCAGGTTGAAAGCGATTCTATGGGAGGTATATATCTAAAAAAAAAAAGTTCCTTACATTAGCTCAAAACAAGAGTTTAACAGGATACACTAAAAAACAAAAACAAGAGAGGGGGTTGTATGTCAAACAGTTGGAAATGATACGATACTATAATATCTTCCTATGGGAGATTAAAAAAAAAATACTAACATTCTTAGTATTTAGGGACACATTTAGGGAAGAGATGCTAAAGGCTTTTTCCCCCTTTAAAAAAAAAAAAAAAAAGGCTTAGACATCTACACCTCAGCTGGCAACTACCAGTTACTGACAAGAGCTTCAAGACACCTGTAAAGACAAATTGGCAAGTTTGATAAAATGGCAAGAGTGGAAAATATGGTCTGCTGAAGTGAGAGAAAAACCTTCACCACAGCCATTAGTGTGATGGAGCAATAAAAAATACACTAGCATAGGGGTAAAAATGCCTGGTTCTTGTCCTAACACTTGATAGCAGACCACTATCCTGAGCAAGTCATATGCCTCTCTTTGACTTTCAGTTTCTCTTTTTTTCTCTTCTATGTGTTTGGTCTTCATTATCTAGCAGAAATGGCAGGACTATGGCATGAAAAATCAATCAGAACAGAGGTTCCATTTGGTCAGTAAGAATTCCTCAGATCCTCACATTTGCTACCTCTCCATCTTATCAATAATCACCTATTCACACTTATAACGTTCCTTCCTAACCCCTGTAGGATCCAAAAATATATATGCTTTCTCTTTCTGAGTCACTCATAATTTTGTTTGGTTAATAAAGACTTTCCTCAAAGCATTTCCAAAATCCCCATCATCCTAAATTGGAGAATATTTTTATAGCACTTAAAAAGCAAAAGCCAGACTTTCCTGCTGGTCCTATAGTTAATAATCTACCTGCCAATGCAGGGGACAAGGGTTCGATCCCTGAAACAGGAAGATTCCACATGCCTTGGAGCAACCAAGTCCATGCACCACAACTACTGAGCTAGCACTCTAGAGCCGGGGAGCCACAACTACTGAGCCTCTGTGCCCTAGAGCCCACGCTCTCAGAAGCCACTGCAATAAGAAGCCCTCACACCACAACTAGAGAGTAGCACCTGAGTGCCACAACTAGAGGAAGCCCATGCACAGCAACAAAGACCAAGGACACCTAAAAAGAAAAAAATAATTAAAAAGCACAAAGCCACCCTCTTCTCTGAAGGACAGAATTCCCCAGGATGAAGCTCTGACAACAGAATTAGGCAAGCATCCTTTTCCTAATGGAAATCCTCTAAACAAACTACAGAAAAAAAAAAAAAAAATTAAGGATATTGGTTCTCCATATCAAATTCAAGAGCTGGTAAAACAAAGGTCACTTGCCTCAATTAAGTTTTTTAATTATTTTTGCTTGACTAAAGTGCACACGCATGCTTACAAAAACTTCTGAAATCTAAGAGCAGAAAGTTAGAATGGTTTCTGAAAAACTAATCACTCCTGCAGGGTTTACATAATAGGGCCAGCTGTAGGGTAGAATGGCTTTATTCACGTCTATTAAATAAATGACAAAGATGAAACGCAGCAGTGAAGGCCCATTTTTTCCAGTTAAGGTAAAGCACACACGAGTGTGCGTTTGAACCTTCCTAAAATTTAATTTTTAATATCTCTGCTTTAGACAACTCTACGGTGGCATTACTTTCAAGAAATCATTATCTTTTAGAAAATGTGACAAATATGTTCTTAAAAGATAAAAACCGCGCCACATAGAGAATAATATTTTCCCCTTTAAGCCCCAGGGACAAGGCAAATTTTTCCAGCACCACGTTACCGCAGCCTGCTCGGATTCTGAGTAAGACTTCCTATCCCCAACTCAGTGCTAAGAATTCAGGATATGTAAAACTAGCAAATAGATCTTGGTAACTTCAACTGAAGTATTTCAGTTTTAAAGTCAACATCTAGTTAATAAGAAGCAGTGACTTAAAATTTTTTTTTGCCAAGTATGAACTCATTGTCTACTTTATCATTAAAGAAAAGAATCAGGAAAAGATTCTTCAAAAGTCGTCAATCTTTTTTTTTTTCAAATGACAAAGGAATTCAAGTAAGCAAGGCAAAATGGTTATTTTAATGTATATAATTCTAATAAATGTGTGTATTTAAGGGTTGTTTCACAATCTTGTCAGGGGAACCACTGACCGAAATTGACCGCGCTGGCCAGACCTGACAGCAACCATTTGCATGAGTTATTTTACAACAGGAGGTCCTGGGAAGGAACGTGGAACTAACACACTATCACCAACTGGAATAATTCAGGAAATGTTAAAAGGAGAGAGGAAATACAAGTCCACATGTCCTATCAACCTCCTGGAAACCTCCTCACTGGAAGCCATCTTGGCTGAGTGATGTGTGCGTCACCAGGGAGGACCCTGAGTCAGAATGATGGGTCAGAGACAACCGGGAAACTAACCCCATTACCATAAAAACTGAGACTGCAAGCCACTTGGCAGAACAGTTCTCCTGGGTTCCCTTACCCTGCTGCTCTCCACCCAGGCGCCCCTTCCCAATAAAGTCCCTTGTTTTGTCAGCATGTGTGTCTCCTTGGACAATTCATTTCCCAGTCTTAGACAAGAACACACTCTCGGGCCCTGGAAGGTGTCCCCTTCCTGCACCAATCTTTTACAAACATGGGCTCACATTGCACTTGCCCTTCATCGGTTTTGCTGCTCAAAGGCCATTAGCATCACAGCAAGCTTATTAAAAATACACAGTGGCAGACACCACCCCAGGTACTAGCTGTATTTTAAGGATACTCAAGGGAATTCATATGCAAAAGAAAGCTGAAGAAGCTCTGGGCTATAAGGGGATTCTAAAGCACCATTCTCTATTCTTCTGTGTGGAGAAGATCCAGATCCAGATACTGATAACACATATCCCTGGACACCAAGGAAATAAATAGGCACCTTGTTTTAAAAGTGTAGCTGCCATCTTTATATAACAGTGCCTTAAAAAAAAAAAAAAAAATAGCATGATCTGATTTTTCTAGAATGGACCCATAGATGATGACAATGTGTCTTATTTACCTCTAAACTGTTGTGAAAACAAAAGCACAATTGAAAAAACCATTTCAGAACCACTGTAAGCAATTACCTAATCTCATTATTCATCTCATTTAATCTTGGTGCAATAAATTACATGTATTTTTTTGACACATAGGAAATTGAAGCAGAAAGATGTTAAAAGGCCCTTAAAGTTCAGGTTTTGGGAGGGGTGAAGGGTATTTTGGAACAGTTTCCCCAGCTTGCATCACTTCTCCAATAAGTCACTTAAACATCATGAATGAGACAGCTTCTGCTGTCACAACTTTTAATTAAAGTCAATGCACCCAACAAGGTCCTTGGGCAAAGATGCTCATGTCCAAAATTCACCACTGAAAGTCTCAACTGGCATATCTATATACCACCTGGAAAACTGCTATCTTGGACCCTTGACATGATATAGCTCTCATGTACCTTATTACTGAGGATACAGGGCAGGTGAGGGACAGAGAGGAAAATACCTTATAGTGCTAACTGCTCTCTGTTTACCACAGGCTTATTCAAATTTTCTGCCTGCAGAAATGCATCCACTGGGACAAAAGCTTTGAGGCCATTCAACTGTTCCCTGGGATTCTTTATCTGGGCCCCGTTCTAAAGAAGATGCCTCCTGGAAAACTGTCATCCCTGTCCTTATATCAAAATTGGCCAAGCACGATTAGTAGTGTTTAAAATGCTAACATGCATTTTTCTCTACCCTTTTCAATAACATAGGACATCCCTTAGTAAATTTAATCTGCCATTCATCTTGCCAGGTGTAAAAAGAAACAGAGCTCGGAAAAACTCTGCTGGTCAGTCCTTTTTCTGACCATATGCACTAGCCCTTCACAGAAGCAAGTCACTCTGTGTGCCTCAGCTCAAATGGGTAAAAGATACTTATTTGCCTCAAGTATTTTTCAAAGTGTGGTGCACTTTGCATGGAGGGGTGGGAAAGGGGTATGAAAGATGTTTTTTAATAAGCAATAAGCATTCAAAAAAAAAAAATCACTGGTTTGTATACAGGTGAGTTTTCTTTCATTAGTAATTTTTTTTTTTTTTAAATTTTTAAGGAAGTCGACATAAGGACTATGTGCATGCTAAGCTGCTTCAGTCATGTCCAGCTCTTTGCGACCTATGCACTATAGCCCACCAGGCTTCTCTGTCCATGGGATTCTCCAGGCAAGAATACTGGAGTGGGCTGCCATGCCCTCCTCCAGGGGATCTTCCCAACCCAGGGATCAAATCCACTTCTTTTATGTCTCCTGCATTTGCAGGCGAATTCTTAACCACTCAATTCAGTTCAGTTCAGTCGCTCAGTCATGTCCAACTCTTTGCAACCCCATGGACTGCAGCATGCCAGGCTTCCCTGTCCTTCACAAACTCCCGGAGCTTGTTCAAACTCATGTCCATCCAGTCAGTGATGCCATCCAACCATCTCATCGTCTTTCATCCCCTTCTCCTCATGCCTTCAATCTTTCCCAGTATCAGACTCTTTTCCAACAGTCAGTTCTTCCCATCAGCTAGTCAAAGTATTGGAGTTTCAGCTTCAGCATCAGTTCTTTCAATGAATATTCAGGACTAATTTCCTTTAGGATTGACTGGTTGGATCTCCTTGCAGTCCACTAGCGCCCTATTATTAGGCAAATATCAGCACAGGTAATATGTGAAAGTGGGAAAAATAAATATTAAATGTGGTTCTCAGTGTTTTCAAGTGGCAGAGCAGAGATACCGTCATAAATCACAAAGAAAATTTCATAACTGTCTAATATAAAATCACAACTATCATATTACATATCCGCAATTAAAAAAAAAAAAAAAAAACTGGCTATCAAAATGAGATATGACCAGACTTCTTCAAATATGGTGGCTCTCCATTAATATTGGCTATTACTACTTTAACCACCATAAAACACAAAGTTAAAGAAACCAACATGAACTCTCATGTTCTCACTGACCCTGAATCACAATGACCAGGGACTGACACATTAAAACAACAGTCAACACCTTCTGAAGGCTAATGACCTAACAGGATGGGGTCTGGGGAAGGATTGCTGGCAGATGAACTCAGAATCTTCTGACACCAGGTCTGAACACCACCATTCTGAATGTACAAAGTCAGCCACTGGCTTAGAAAGTTACACAGGCTGTGGTGCTGGTAGACAGGACCTGGAATTCTAAGTTACAATCACCTTTGAATTTCCTCTATGATTAAGAAGTGCACAAGACTGCCTTCTGGAGAGTACGGTCAATTCAGAAGGAAAATATTACTGTGTTCTAATTTGCTTTTCTCAGGCCTCAGATCTCCTTGACTAGGCTGGCTATGCCTTAATTATACTTAAGTCATTAATTTTAATGACACTTTTTGTAATTAGATACAAAGATTAGAATTTTTATATCCCGTTGTACTTTCAATTTAATACGAATTACTTGTGGTTGCTGAACAAGTTACAAATTAGAATAATTCTGAACAAAGAATAAAGAGGAAGAAGAATTCACAGGAAGAGAGACAATTCCAAAGGATACATAGCTCTGTTGTAAAAATTACACACTACAGAATCCCAAAAGCAACCAACTTAATAATTAAGTGGCAAAGGTATTTGTTTTCATTGCCCCAGATTCTCTAACTAATAAACAAAAGTTAAAAACCAAAAGAGTATAACATTTTATCTTAATACTGAATAAAAATTTTCATTATTATGAATTTCTGTTTATGACATTAATATAATTCCAGCTGAACTAAAATTCTGTTATTGACAAGCACAGGAGTCCTGAGCAGGGCAAAATGGTGGTTATCACCTATGCTTTTGCTATCAAAGGCACAGAAGGCATTTATCAGTGATATTACCAAGATAATATTATTGTTGCCTCTAAGATCTCCCTGTGATTTTTTCCCTACCCAACAAACTTATTGTAAATATGTTTGAAATGAGCATAACTTCTGTCCTGCAAATGCTTCTAGAATAATTAGTTTCCAAAGGCCAAATTTGGCCTCCATTTAAAATCTTCTTGGAGCAAAAGGTTCCTTCTTATTTTGAATACCTAGGTTTTGGTAGAAAAGGACTTAGAATAAGTGCTCACATACTTTCCTTAGAACTTCACTGGCTGGTGTCCTCTAAAGCTCAAGAGTCAATCAAGCTACTGTTCATACAGCATATGCCTGCACTGTGTACTCATTCTTCATCTTGATATTCAACTATTCTGCTAAGAGAAACAGCATACTCAAAATACTTTGCCATTTGGTGAAGAACAACTACGAGGAACTTAAAAGATCACAGTAAGAGACAGTGAAGAAAATGAAACAAAGAGCCAAATGGAGATGAGGAAGTGTTCTGTGCCTAACAAGGAGTTCCCAGATATGCTCTTGGCCTTGGCCAATGGGAGACCATATTAAGAGGTCATGTGTTTGGCACCAGGTAGCCTTGGGTTGATTGCTGCCTCTGCAGTTGATTAGCCACATGAGTCAATTACTTAGCCTTTCTAAGCTTCAGTTTCCTCATCTACAAATGTAGGATAAAAATATTACTGTCATCACAAGGTAGTAGTGAAAATGTGATAGAACAACATAAAGTAAGTTCATAGTGCCTAGTACTGAGAAAGAGTTCAGTAAGATTGGCTATAATTTTTATCATCATTATATTCTTATTATCATACTGGAGACTCACATTAATACAATATAGATAAACATTAATCTCAAATGCATTTTTCTAAATTTTCTGAAATCATGTTATATAATAAAGTTTCACCTTTCCCCCCACCACTCTGCAAAAATACTGCTGCTTACTTTGGGGAAAAATGACAGACATTGTAAAAGCTGCTGTCATTGTTCAGCTGCTGAGTCAAGTCCTACTCTTTGCGACCCCATGGACTGCCACACCCCAGGCTCCTCTGTCCTCCACTATCCACATGGAGTTTGCTCAAACTCACATCTACTGAATCAGTGATGCCATCTAATTATCTCATCCTCTGTTGTCCCCTTCTCCTCCTGCCTTCTGTCTTTCCAAGCATCAGGATCTTTTCCAATGAGTCAGCTCTTCACGTCAAGTGGCTAAAGTATCAGAGCTTCTGCTTCAGCAACAATCCTTCCAGTGAACATTCAGGGTTGATTTCCTTTAGGATTGACTGGTTGGTTTCATATCCTTGATGTCCAAGGGACCTTCAGGAGCCTTCTCCAGCACCACAACTTGAAAGCATCTATTCTTCAAAGAAAGCATAGCTTCCCCAGTGCCTCAATGGTAAAGAATATGCCTGCAATGCAGTATCTGGGTCAGGAAAATCCCCTGGAAACGGAATTGGCAATCCACTCCATTATTCTTGCCTGGGAAATCCCATGGACAGAGGAGCCTGGCAAGCTACAATCCATGGGGTAGCAAAAGAGTCAGACATGACTGAGCAACTAAACAACAAATGCTAACGGACATGCACAGAAAACAACGGCAATAATCTACACCAAAGTATCAACCGAGGTTACCAAAAATGGTAAGACTGTAGGTCTTTCTAACAGCATTTTCTTACTGCTGTTCAGTGAACAAATATTACTTATGAAATAAAGAAATTAAAATGTGCTTCCATAAAAGAAAGAAAATAAAAACCACCAGCTTACAAAATATCCAAAGTACAGGTGAATATATTACATGAATGCATTTTTTTGGTCACCCTTGCTACCCAGTTGGCAATTTTTACCAGTTCCTTGAGGTATAAATACTCGTTCCTCTGTCTTCTCCATAGGTGGTACAGAAAGAATAAATGAAGTTAATGCCGCATTCTTCACTACCTTCTGCATGAAACAGTACTGGCATTAGACAGCTGGGTTTTTTTTATGGCTTCTGAATGTTTTACCTTTCATTAATTAAATCCTCCTTTCAATTTTTGTTTTTAAATAAAGCACACAAACATTAACATCAAAAAAAAAAAAAGTGATGAAGTGAAAGAATGAAAGATATACTTCCAAAAATTTTTTACGGTTTCTGAGTCCCAGAAAACATAATTTTTTAAATGCTAATGCTTTTTAAAACATACACAAAGATCTCCTTGTCAAACACATTAAACTATAAATTGGACATCAGTTTTGTAAAGGCTGATTTCTAAATTATAATAGAACACATCTGGGGTGATTTTGGCTTTGCGAATATTTGGTTTTCTTGGCAGCTGCAAGAAATCTCTAGGCAGACACACTGCTACAATAATTAATGCCAGCTTTCAGGCATCATAATGAAAAAAAAAAATCCTGACAGCAACAAAAAGTGGTGCACCGCCCCCCCCCCCTCAAATAACCACAGATTTAGTGTAAAACATGAATCCACAGGGCTTCTAGCCTAGAACAGCTGAAAGACATTTGTGTCATTCATGAACAAAGAGTGATTTGATCTCTTCCATCAGACCTTTTCTGCATTTCAGCTACTCTTGTTGACTCCCATCACTGGCTGCTTCATTCATACCCAGATTATGTCTGGGTTGAACAGTACTTGTGGCTTCTATCACTGATTCCAACAAGGCCTTTATTTTCTCCCTGTTTTACATCTTCCTATAGCCCTGAGGGGCATCAAGGGCTTGCACAGCACCAAGAACACAGCAGATGCTCAATGAGAGGCCGTGGATGGACAGACTGGGTGGCAAATGAATACACAGATCAAGAATGTGCACCAAAATGTGGAGGAAAGGGAATCCTTCTTAACAGTTAGTGCAAATGTAAATGTGTGTAGCCAGTATGGAAAACAGCATGGAGCCAGCAATTCCACACTTGGGTATATATCAAGACAAGAGCATAATTCAAAAAGATACATGCATCACTATATTCAGAGCAGAACTGTTTACAACATCAAGACATGGAAAACAACATATATGCCCATCAACAGATGAATGAACAAAGAAGATGTGGTACACATATACACAATGGAAAATTTGCTTTTGTTGTTTAGTCACTAAGTCGTGTCCCCATGGACTATAGACCAACAGGCTCCTCCGTCCATGAGATTTCCCAGACAAGAATACTAGAGTGAGTTGCCATTTCCCTCTCCAGAGGATGTTCCGGACCCAGGGATCAAACCTGCATCTCCTGCATTGGCAGGTGCATTCTTTACCACTGAGCTATCAAGGAAGCCCTAACAGAATATTACTCAGCCATTAAAAAGAATGAAATAATGCCATAAGCAGCAACATGGGTGCAATTAGAGATTATCATGGTAAGTGAAGTAAGTCAGAAAGAGAATGACAAATACCATATGAATCCCTTAAATGTAGAATATAAAATATGACACAAATGAACTTAATACAAAACAGAAACAGACTCACAGACATAAAGAAAGACTTACGGTTAACAAGGGAAGGAAGATAGGGGAGGGAAGGATTGGGAGTCTGGTATCAGCAGACACAAACTATTATACACAGAAAGATATGCATCTTTCTACCAAGGACCTACTGTATCCCACAGAGAACTATATTCAGTATTCTGTGATAAACCATAATGGAAAAGAGTATGAAAAAAATGTATAAGTATATATGTCCAACCAGTCACTAAAATTTAAAGCAGGAATTAACACAACACTGCAAATCAACTATATGTCAATAAAATCATCTTTTAAAATAAAGAATGTGTACCAAAACCAAGCACTGAAAACTAAAACACATTTCTGATTCTAAAACTACTCATAAATACAAATTTAAAAACTTTATAACATTTACAAATTTATAAAATCAAAAATTTTTTATTGTTTAAAGTTTTTTCTAGTTTTCTTGAGATTAAAATACAAACAGTGTTGCCTGCCATTCAGTTCTACAAGGATTAAGTTATTAGCCACTGCAGTTGCTGACTTACAGTCCACCCTGAAAGGAATTCAGGATGAAGAACAGAGCGAGGCACTCTGTGCTCTGGAAAAACAAGCAAAACAGGTCCTTAGTAATATTTCAGGGGAAAACATTTTTTATGAATCTGGATTCTTGCATCTTTCCATAGTTTGAAAAGCACTAAAATCACTGAGACATCTGTTTCTCGTGAATAACAGTAACTGAGATGTATGCTGGGTTGCATGTACTCCTTAACCAGAATTGTATAAATACTGGCATCTCCTCATATCTCTTTGAAGTTATTCCTCAGAGCTGTCTGAGAGGCTGTCTCCCAGGCTACAGTCAGGTCCCCAAATAAAAATGCTACAGTTCTCACAATGTGCTTCTTTTTCAATTGACAAGACATAACTATTATAGATCACTGTATAAGCTTAAGCTACATAGTGTAATGGGTCTGACTTACATATATTGTGAAATAATCACAATTAGTTAGCATCCATCATCTTATATAGACACAATAAAAAGAAAAGAAAGAGCAAAAATATTTTTTTTCTTGGTAATGAGAACTCTTAGGATTTATACCTGTAACATTTTTTCTACATCTTATACAGCAGTGTTAGCTTCTGTCATTATATGTTAAATTCCTAGTACTTATTTACCTCATAACCAGAAGCTTGTTGACCACCTTCTTCAAATTCTCCCTCTTCCCACCCCAACCTCTGACAACCACAAATGTAATCTCCTTTTCTACGAGTGGGGCGGGGTAGGGGTGGGGGGCTGGTTGGTTGGTTGGTTGGTTGGTTGGTTGGTTGCTTATTTTAGATTCAACATATAAGTGAGATCATATTTGTCTTTTCCCATTTGACATTTCATTTAACATAATGCAGTCAAGCTTCATCCATGTTGTTGCAAACGGCAGGTTTTCCTCATTTCTTATGGATAACACTCCGTCATAGGTATATAGCAGAACTTCTTCATTCATCCATCCTTCAGTGGACATTTGGTTTGCTGTCATGTCTAGGCTATTGTAAATAATGCTGCCATGAATGTAGGGGTGCAGATATCTTTTCAAGTTAATTTTTTTGTTTCCTTTGGTTACATACCTAGAAGTGGAATTGCTATATCATAGGGTAGTTCTATTTTTAAGTCTTTCAGGATCCTTATTCTAAGTTTAGAAGCAGACACACAGATATTGTGCTCAGTAGCTGTGTGACCTTAGGTAAATCCCTTAGCTTCTGTGCTTTGGTTTCCTCATCTGGAAAACAAAGAGTAATATTATCTGCCTGGGGGGGGGGTGGTTGTCAAAAGGGTTAAATTAGCTACTGCTTGTAACTGGAACAGGATATGGGTTACAGAATAAAAGTCAAGGGGGAAAAAGTAACTAGAAGCAAATAAACACCAAGTTCATTATCACTAGCTTATTAAAACTCAAGGGGCCATTCTTAGTATAACATCAAATGAACATAAAAGATATGTCCAGTCTCCTAAAAAAACGAGGATCAAATACACACAGCTGGCATTGAATCCTGTCTACTTGATTGGGGTGTTGTATTAATATAATCTATGCACATCTGTGTAAACAATCTCTATATGGAGATGGTAAGTTTTTGTGTTCCCGTCTCATAGGGTTTTTGTGAAGATTAAATTAATAATATTGGTAAAGAATTTAGCAAGATGCTTGGCACAAAGTTAACAATCAATACATTTCAGCTAACACTCTTGTAGTGCTATTTGAGGATCTAGTAATATGGGTTGGGAAGATCCCCTGGAGAAGGGAAAAGCTACCCACTCCAGTATTCTGGCCTGGAGAATTCCAAGGACTGTATGGTCCAGGGGTTCACAAAGAGTCAGACACCACTGAGTGACTTTCACTTTCATTTTTTCAACATCATGATTAAATAGATATTGTACAATAATTTATATGCCGTGTATCATTTACTCTTGCATCTCATACTTATGAGAACTTATAGCATACAAAGCAATTTTAGATCCATATTCTGAAAAGTCTCACAAGAGCCAAACGAGAGAGTTTATAGCACTAACTTCATTAAAGACAAAACATTAAAAAGAAAAAAAAACAAAAAAAACAACTTTGGGGGAATGTAGGTGAGGACAAGAGATACATTTGCTGAATATCCAGCACATTCCAGGCCCTCTATAGAGCCCTTCAATATATGATCTAATTTCTTCCTCACAGCATACCAAAAAGATTAATATCATCACCTCACCTGTACAGGTGAGGAAACACAGCAGTTAAGCCACTTGCCAAGACCACACAGGACCAGAAATGACCAGAAATCAAACTAAGATCCACCCAACTTCCTTCCCTTCTCTTTTTAAATTTCATGAACAGAAAAATAAACAGAGATGAATAAAGCCAAATAATCAGAATTTATCTTTATATTTAGTAACTTTTATAAACAGAACTCTTCATCTCAGCTCATGGTCTTATTGTTAACGAATTTCCAAAGATGGCAATGTATTCCAAGAGCTCTCTACAGGGGTGATGATGCTCCCAGGGACTGTCCAGTGACATTAATGGTTGTCACGATGAATGAGGTACTACTGGTGCCTACAGGTAGAGGCCAAGGATGTGGATAAATACCCTACAATACACAGAATAGCCCAAACAGCCCTTCTATACACAGTAAGGGATTATCCAGTCCAAACATCAATAGAGCAGAGGTTAAGAAACCCTATATTAATCAATGAAATAAAAATCTTAGACTCTCCAACAGTTGTACTGTGCTCGTGCTTGGTCATGCTCCATAATTCCATGAAAATAACCACTTAAGATACTCATTTTTTCTTCAATATTAAGTTTCTGCTTCAGCAGACATTACTGCCAATATGACCTCTTCCATCACATCCTGGGCTCGGCCAGCATTCACGTTCATGGCCCTCTTCTCCATGTAGATGGGAACAAATGGACCAAGGCTGGATTCAAGTTGATACAGAAGGTTCTCAATTAGCTTCTGGAAGGACTCAGCCCAAAGTAAGGAAGGTCAGGGGTAGGCTCTTTCAGATGATATTCATTGTCACACTCAAAATTTTTTCCAGATATAATACATCCTCGCCCTAGCGATAGGGTCTTCTCTGCCTGTGTTTTCTGGCTTAAGAAATTGTGGAACAATTTAAAATTAAACTTTGCAAGGGCAAAGTTAAATCTGCTTTCTAATGGCAGGAACTACACAGTCACTTGATATATTTATCCCTTAATTTGATAGCCTCTGCCCCTTCCTAGAAAAATTCAACTTAAGATTTATGGGTCTAGTTGGATGGATAGTTCTCCTGTGGGAACACAAGCCTCTTTTTAAAGTCACAGTCTAATGAACTTTTCTCACATCATAAAGAAAAAGATCTTGATTCCTTAAGATCTCCAAAAAAGATCCATCTTTTGAAAGTAACAAGTATGTTGTTAAGCCAAGGCAGTAGCAAGTTACTCTAACCATCTTCTTACTGGCTAGATCTGTTACAGATTACTTGTGATAGCTATCTGAATTGTCACGCAAATCACAGCATTTAAGAAGGGGGTGGGATGACAGCTGTAGCACTTCTGACAACCTGAAAAAGAGGTGGTGTCTTGTGAGATAATGCTATCAACTTAATGTGTCACAATAAGAAGCAGGAAAAAGGAAAGGAGATTTACTCAAAGCCACGGCCATCTAACATGTAAGCAGAAGGCAAAAATACTCTCCCTAGTAAACTTACGGAGTACTTTAAGTCAACACTTAATGTTAAATTACTAACACCCAAAGGATGAACAATCAGATCTGAAACCATTAAGGGATTTCGGACTTCCCTGGTGGTCCAGTGGTTAAAAATCTGCCTGCCAATGCAGGGGACGCGGGTTCAAGTTCTATCCCGGGTCTGGGAAGATTCCACATGAAACGAAGCGACTAAGTCCGCCCACCTCAAATATAGAGGCCTTTAGCCCTAGAACCTAATCCCATGATCCAAAACAAAAGAAGCCACTGCAATGAAAAGCCCTTACAGGGCAAATAGAGAGTAGACCCCGCTCACCACAACTAGAAAAAAATCCATGAGCATCAGTGCAGACCCAGTGCAGTCACAAATAAATAAATAAAATTTTAAAACAAAGAAGAAGAATCTGGGAAGGCTAATTGTCAGATAGTTTTTATATTCATATTTAAGATTACACAAGGTCAGAAGTGTTAACAGTTGAACTAAAGTTCCTCTTTGAGGAAAGAATCCATTTTTCTAAAAAACATGATCCTAACATTAAAATAAATCACTATTTTTATCAATTAGATGAATAACCCACTATGTATTTTAAGGGCAAGTGTGGATTTGTTTGTAAAACTTAAAAAAATTGAGGAAGGATGGTTATCAAATTATTATTAACAGTGGTTCAGAGAGGGGGGCTGATGAGAGAAGAGGAAAAAATCTAGCTCACGGAGGGCAGAAGGAGGTATTAGCAGCATTTATTTTATATCTTTTCAGGGCTGTTTATGCATTAATTTTACTTTTTCAGCATTTTTAAGTTTTTATGTTTTAATACGTCTGTATTTATATTTTTAAAATTTGGAAGGAAAAGAGAATAACACCTGCAAATACAATCCTCAAAAACAAATATTGGTGCATCATCATAATATAGTTCGGGCTTCCCTGATAGCTCAGTTGGTTAAGAATCCACCTGCAATGTAGGAGATCCCGGTTCGATTCCTGGGTCAGGAAGATTTGCTGCAGAAGGGATACTCTACCCACTCTAGCATTCTTGGGCTTCCCTTGTGGCTCAGCTGGTAAAGAATCTACCCGCAGTGCAGGAGACCTGGGTTCGATCCCTGGGTTGGGAAGATCTCCTGGAGAAGGGAAAGGTTACCCACTCCAGTATTCTGCTCTGGAGAATTTCATGGACTTCATACTTGACGGAGTCACAAAGAGTCAGACATGAATGAGCAATTTTCACTTTCAGTTTCATAAGCTAGTTCACAGTATCCACTGAGCACTTCCATCTGCCAGGCACTAAGTTAAGGGTTTCTCTTGATGATATAAGCATTTGGTTTTCTCATCTTCCCAACTCCCTCATCGACCCTGATCAGGGAATGGGGTCTTTTTTTTTTTTTTTTTAGTAAACAGTTTGTTTCATAAAAATAAGTTCATTAAAAGAATTATTATACAAATTATATACAGTTGCAGCTTTTAAAAAACCAAGGATATAATGAAATTGACTTGACATTAAAGTCATATTATAGATAATTCAGTTTCATCTCATGACTAAGATGCTGTTATAGGATCATAACAGCTTTGCGGGCCATATTGGCAATAACCATAATGAAAACAGCCTCCATGAGAGGAACCTGGTAACATTTTGAAGTCAATTCTGATTAATCTCTATCACTCTGCCTCTCCCTCTGAGGCTACAAAAACACAGTTTAGGTAGCTTTCCTCACAGGGTCACGGAGAGGCTGAACAGTGAGTCAATGAGAACTGACTCATTGGAAAAGACCTGATGCTGGGGAAGATTGAAGGCAGGAGGAGAAGGTAATGACAGAGGGTGAGATGGTTGGATGGCAATACCGACTTGATGGACATGAGTTTGAGTAAGCTCCGGGAGTTGGTGATGGACAGGCAAGCCTGGCGTGCTGCAGTCCATGGGGTCGCAAAGAGCCGGACACGACTGAGTGAGTGACTGAACTGAACTGAACTGAGAAGTTTAAGAAAATAGATGTTCCCCTAGAGACTTGAATGGAACACAGGCCTGCAGATAACCTGATTTTAGGTCAGATTTCTACCCTAAAAAAGTGTAATAAGTCATAAATTTGTGTAATTTTTAATGTAGTAAAAAGGAAATTAATACAGGGAGTAACTCCTGAACTTCTGTCTAGACCTCTCTAAACAAGGAATAATATAAAGTCTTTTTAAAAGAATTACATGGATTATTTTTAGCAAAAGAAAAAAACCACAAGTTAGATGAGCAGTTCTGTTTATTATTATTTTCCTCACAATATCTGCCTTCCAGAGTAACTGAAGCTCACTTTTATTATAGTTTACAGTACGATCTTAATAGTTGGAGGATTCTATTTTAGTAAAATTGATCTGTTTTCAAGTTCAATAGCAACCATTAATATTGGCTGAGTGTTGGTTATATTCCAGGTATAAGCATTACCTCATTAAGTTCTCACAACCTGTAAGGCAAATACAGTTGGGCCACTGGTAAAAATTGATTTAATGGATCATAAGGTGAAATTTAAGGGCTAAAACTGTAAAACTCTTAAAAGAAAACAAAAGTAAATTCTATGACCTTTAACCAAAATGTGTTTTTAGGTGTGAGCTAAAGCATAAGCAACGAAAGAAAAAAGCAGACAAAATAGACTACATTAAAATTAAAATTTGGGGCTGTAAATGATGCTATTAAGAAAGTGAAAAGACGACCTGAAGAATGGGGAAAATACTTGGAAACCATATGGTGGTTAGGGTCCATTATCTATAAGATGGGAAAAAAACCCCAAAAAAACTGAAGCTCAACAGTAAAAAGACAGCCCAATTAAAAAAATGGCTTTAGAACTTAAGGGCTTCCCTTGTGGCTCAGCTGGTCAAGAATCCACCTGCAATGCAGGAGACCTGATTTTGATATCTGGGTTGGGAAGATCCCCTGGAGAAGAGAAAGGCTACCCACTCTAGTATTCTGACCTGGAGAATTCCATGGACTGTATAGTCCATGGGATTGCAAAGAGTTGGCAACACCTGAGCGACTTTCACTAAGAATTTAAATACTCATTTCTTCAAAGAAGATACACAGTGGCCACTAAGCACATAAGATGCTCAACATTATTACTCACTAAGGAACTGTGAATCAAACCTACAATGAAATACCACTTCACATCCACTGGAGTGGCTTAAATCAAAAAGGCATAATAACAAGTTTTGGTGAGGATGTGGAGAAATTAGGACCTTCACGGGTCAGCCACTTTGAAAAACTGTCTTGTAGTTTTTCAAAAAGTTAACTGTCTTGTAGTTTTTCAAAAAGTTAAACATGTATTACCCTATAACTTAGCAATTCCATTCCTAAGTATATATACAACAGAGAAAAACCATATAGGGAACAGAAGTTAAATTACATTTTAAACAGCTTTACTGAGACATAATTAATATATCATTCTGTCCTCCATATGTATTTATGAACTACTCCATAGTTTTAAATGAGGAAGCAGATATTTGAAAAACAATTTAAAACCACAGGCACCCACAAGAGGGCGCTTTCTTCATAGCTTCAGACTCAGGAGATTTGACACTGTGCTTAGTAGCTCATTGTGTCAGACTCTTTGAGACCCCATGGACTTGTAGCCTGCCAGCCTCCTCTGTCCATGAGGATTCTCCACACAAGAATACTGCAGTGGATTGCCATGCCCTCCTCCGGGGATCTTGCCAACCTAGGGATCGAACCCAGGGCTCCCGCATTGCAGGAGGATTTTTTCCCATCTGAGCCACCAGGGAAGCCCAATTTTACATCACCTGGATAATATTTCCCAGTTTGATCTGCTTCTCCACTTTTTGTTGGAGTTAATGCTGGAGTATATTTCATCCAATACATTTAAGCCAATAGTGTGACCAGAGATGGTGACAGGTTTAGAAAATCATGACTTAAACACAGATAAAAAGTAAACATTTAAAATTAACCTCTGTCAGAGAAACTATGGATGACATTGTGTCTCAATTTTTTTTCCCTTCTAGCTGTATAACATGTTATACTAAGTTATTTATTTAGCATAAAATTCACTGAGACAATAAAAATTATTACAAGAAATGAAACATGTTATAAATACTTGGTCTCCAGTTCTTTCCTGTTTATTTCCGTTGGAACAATGCCTGGTATAAGTGGCACTCAATAAATATTCATTAAATGAATCAGAGAAACGAATGACTGAGTCAAATCCACAGTTCTTAAATTTATGAGAAAAAAAAAAAAAAGTTTTATCTATGCCTTGGGAGCCAGATCAAAATATTTCCCTTGATCCATACCAAAAATGAATAAAACATTACAGTCATTTCACTGAATAAGTATCTCCCAAACAAGTTCACAGAGACATTCTGTGGTGTTAAATATAATTTCTTTGGCCAAGGAATCCTTCAATACTGACTGACATCTCTCTTTCAATGCATTGTCTCTGGTCTTCCTATTTAAAGTTCTTCAGTCAATGTACCTCTCAACAAACCACAAGCACAGAACATTTCATTAGAAGCCATATTCCTATCCATCCCTCTCATACTTCAAACAGCCTAACATCAGAATAGCATCTGCAGCAATAATAATACTGGCCCTATTTCCTATCCAGAAGCTAGGTTTAGTTGCATTACCCTAGCTCAACCACAATAAAAATTAGGCATGCTTTTTGAGACTGCTTTTTCATTTGGGATTAACAAATGAGTAGAGGATGAGCTGCTGCAGACATAGACACTGGTCATCTTTAAGGCACCTTGAATTTATCAGGCACTGAAGCACTTTCATAGCAACACACTTTGCAAGAAACTAGATCACCAAACGATAAACTCAACTTGAAAAGTCTTCCTCTGCCATTTTTTAGTGAAGAGTGTACTGTCAAAACAAAGATGTTATGTTTAGCCAGTTCTAGGCAGCCCAGAAACTCTAAACAGAACGCCAAAACACATTGTACTTGAGCGACAAGGAAACTAACTCTCACACATCATTCATTTATATACCTAAAAATTATTCCATGTAACTTGGGGCTATATTAGGTGCTTGGAGACATAACAGCAAAAAGGGCCAAAAAGGGCACATCCCCTGCCCTCTGGAAGCACAGAGCCTAGTAGAGCTGATAAACAAATACAAACTGGTGCTAACCAAAGAGACAGGAATGTCAGGGGTAGGCAGGTGGTGTTATGGGAACACAGAGGTTGAATACCTAATTTAACTTTGTGTGGTTACTAATAACTATATCTGGAAGTGATAATACAGCTGAAATTTAAGAGAAGAATCTAACCACTGACATAAATAGAAAAAATAGCCCAGGCAGGAAAATAAAAAGCCTGTACAAAAACTTGGGAGCAGGATAGCTTAGCAAGTTCAAGAAATAACAGGGTTTAATATAGTTGAAACCAACTATGGAACAGAGGCTGACAAGGGTGAAGGACTTAAAGAGGAGCCAATCACACACACACACACACACACACACACAATTTATTTAGGCTAGATTATGCAGGAGCCATGGCTACAATGGCCTGCATGTCTGGAAGCTGTATTTTTCCTTTCCTCCATACTTTCTAGACTCTTCTAAATCTGAGGTCAAACCAGAATTCTCAGAAAGTAATTAACACACATTGTCACTCAACTGTATGAGAAAGTTTCCAAAAGCCCAAGTGGGCAGGACTCACAAATCACATGTATGCAAAAAGTACTTTAAAGTTTTAAAAGGCCATCAAATGCAATTTGTCCTAGCAATCCCACCACCATCCCACAAAGTAGGGGCTCTCATTCCAATCCTACAAATAGCACTACTGAGGTTCAAAAAGGAGAACAGACTAGCTATGGTCATGAACTCAGGAATATTGATACTTGGACCCCAAACCTGGCCTCTCGCATTCCAATTAGCATTTTTTTGCTACCAAAACAGCCAATTCCCTCTGGAAACAACTTGTTAGTATGTACACACGTTATGACCACTCTTCCCTAAGCTTTTTTTGATAATTCATTTCAAATGTCTATTTCAGGAAGCTGCTTTTCCAGTGTGTTCTGCCTAAATTTACTTCTCACAGGCCCTGCTGGCAGCAGTGTCACTGAGGTCTGTGGACTGCTAAGAAAAATTAGCAAGTTCAGCTTGCACTTAAGACACTCTGCTGTAATAAAATCAACTATACAGTAGCTCCCTCCAAACTACTTCCAGTTTACACTTTTCTGTGTATTGCTACTCACACCAAACAGAAGCATCTCAGAAAGTAAATCAATATTCAGAGAAATGGGGCATCCTCAAAGGAAAATAATATTAGTCTAAGACTTCTTCTCCAATTATGTGTGGGGTTTTCTCAGTGACACTAAAAGGATAACTTAGAAAAGTTTGATTTTCCAAACACAAAATTCACAAAACAAACAAACAAAAATTTTTTAAGAAACAAAATGAAACAAAAAGATCAAGAACATCTCTATAAGGAAGGAAAAAAGCAAGCATGTGGACTAGTGAACGCCCTATGGCACTCCTCCCTTCTCCCCATTCTCAAAGGATGCTTAATTCTCCTGGGTCATGAACTCCTGCAGGTGGTAACAGAGGCCTTTGAAATTCTTTTTGTGGAAGACAAGAGATTGACCCAGATGCTGAAACCTCAACTACAGCCTACAGTCACGAGTCATAGAACATTCTACTTAGCTCCAAGTCTTCTCCATTCTGCAAATTATTGGGTATCATTTAATCCTTCATCCAACCTTGAGAGGTTTAACTGAGACCCAGTTTACACTTGGAGGCAGATGATTATCAAAAAGGCTGGGAAATTTAAACTCAACTACTCAGTGTAAGGAAAAATCAGAAACCAAGCTCAAATCTCTGAGCCCTAAGTTAGGCAGCCACATCTGTCTTTTTGAATAATATGTGCCTCCACACTCAAATCTCTCAGGCCATATAGAAAATCTTTTTCATATATGGTCCAAGAAAGGACCCTCTGGGCTCAGTAAACATTAAATGATGGGACAGAAACACCCCAAGAGGCTGCTTTTGTGAATGCCTCACTCCTTCAGGGCCCTAACGCTGCCATCGGGGACTCAAAATTGGTGAGAATTATGTAAAATTTATGGAGTAAATTTCAAATGGAAAAAAAAATCACAAGGCTTGCTTTTATAAAGTCCTTCAACAGTATGCAATCTCAATAATTTCATCAAAATTTCCTGTGTTCTATTTTTCACAAAAAAGGAAGCATCCTGAACACAAAAATCTTCAATTCCTCAAAATCGTGTCTTGCCCAGAGCACTCAAAACAAAAAGCATTATAATTAAAAGCATAATCATATATCATCATTTTAAATGTAATAGATAGCATCACTTTCATTTCAAAACTTGCAAATCATTCTTTTTAAAAATCAAAGAAGTATTTGGAAAAAAAACAAACAAACAAACTAGTTCTAACTTTCCAAGAGCCAAAGCAAGTTTATGCTTGCCTTAATTTCACTAAACAAACCCAACATTTAAAAATCAAGATACACGGAGAAGGCAGTGGCAACCCACTCCAGTACTCTTGCCTGGAAAATCCCATGGATGGAGGAGCCTGGTGGGCTGCAGTCCATGGGGTGGCGCACAGTCAGACACGACTGAAGCGAGTTACCAGCAGCAGCAGGAGACATTTTCATGTTTTTATGCATTTAGACATTTAAGAAATAAGCTTCTGTTGTAAAAAAAAAAAAAAAAATCAAGATACAATATTTAAAAATGAGGAACAACTATAAGACCACCAGACCATAATTTAAAAAAAAAAGAAAAACAAGTGATAAAATGTTTTGTTTGACCTTTTGAACTTATTGCCTTCTTAATTACAGCAGTTCACATAACTGGGAAGGAAAAAGAAGTCCATTGAGGCCTCCTTGCAAAATATTTGCATGCTCAGTCATGTCCAACTCTTTGAAACCCCATGGACTATAGTCCACCAGGCTCCTCTATCCATGGGATTTCCCAGAAAAAATACTGGAATGGGTTGCCATTTTCTTCTTCATGGGACCTTCCCAACCTAGGAATTGAACCCACATCTCCTGCATTGCAAGTGGATTCTTTACCACTGAGCCACCTGGGAATCCCCATGTATGTATGTACGTATATATATATATATATATATATACATATATACCCACCCACACACAAAACTACCCTTTGATGTTTCTTTTCACAATTTTTATTTATTTGCTACTGCTAAGTCGCTTCAGTCGTGTCCAACTCTGTGCGACCCCATAGACGGCAGCCCACCAGGCTCCCCCGTCCCTGGGATTCTTCAGGCAAGAATACTGGAGTGGGTTGCCATTTCCTTCTCCAATCTTTTGATGTTTCTTTAAGGCCTTTATAATAGTGTGGCTTGTGGAACCACAAGCAACACAACTGCCTGTGGGTATCTTTTCAAAATAGCGTTCTTACCTCCACTCCATCCTTTTAAATCAGAACTTCTGAGGCAGTCCTAGAATCTGTATTTTAAGTCTCTCTCAGTGGTTCACTCTAAAGCACATCAAAGTAGGAGAAATACTGTCTCTGAGTTTTAAAAATTGGTTTATTATAAGGCTAAATTCTGATCCTAATGATTTGTTCAGGCAACCAGCTAAGTTGAATCGGTTTCTTTTCTTGATGAGAAACCCTTTAAAGGCTGTCTCTGGGGATGCCAACCTCAGAAAGAAGGGAATCTGGAAGGCAGAGCCATGAACTCAAGGTGGCAATTACTGGCAGGGCTTGATCATGTTCAACTGGATTCGTACCATTGAGGTTCTCTTGGCTCTGCTGAAGGGAAAAAGCCAGTTTAGTTGGGACAGATTGTACATGGGATGAATCTATTTGCAATCATCTTTAATAAAATTACTGGCCCTGGTAAAGGATAAAATGATTGATATATAAGTTGGTTAATTATACACAATGGTACTAATGAAAAGAGCTCTCAGCAATAGAGCCTGAGATAAAGAAGCCAATTGTTTTCCACTGTGAGAATCACAGAATGATAGATAAGAGATGGAACTGAGAAATTACACAAAGCAGATCAGAAAAGGAGTATCAAAAAAACCTACCCTGAGGCATGGGCTGTGCATATCAACGTATTTATCCAAAAAGAGACCATGGACAAGTTAGAGAATCAAAATAATCACTGAGTTAACTTCAAGGGGGTTAGCCTAAGAATCTGGAGTGGAATCTAGAAGAGATTATGATTTCAGAGAAAATAAATGAAACAGATATCTGAGCTGTATTGTCCAGAAGAACTGCCTTTCAAGAGCACTGTGCCCCTGGTGCTTCTCCTTGGTTTGTCTTCTCTACATTCCAACAGAGATTCTAGTTATGGAAATGATAAGTACATTATGACACAGATATATTTTTGCATCCATACCACATAAACAGAAACAAGTCTATTTTCCACTATGTGATGCTGGCACCTTGTGGACCAAGATGATGCTTAAAGCTCCCAGTGGCTGAGAAGTTATCCATCCTCCTCCTCACAATGCACTCCAGCAAGCCTGCAAATCCACCCCCTTCTTTCCTCCCGGGACACAGAAATCACAGTATCTGGGATTTACTGCACATTCACTATAAAAAATGTATCTTAGGTCCTGAGTTTTCCCCTTCTTGGACCACGTCCTAAAACTAGAAGGTACAATAACAGTAAAAAGATGAGAGGAAAGCCATGGACTGAAGATCTAGAAGGGCCAACAGCACCCTCCATGGAAAGGGAAACCGTGAATGAGATATAAAATGTAAAACCTTTGCTCAATGGAAGGACAAGCTACAGACTGGGAGGAAATATTTGCAGATCATGTATGTGATACTGGACTAGGATCCAGAATATATACGCAACTCTCAAAACTCAACCGTTTCTTTTCCTCAGCTGCTGCTACAGTGCTCAGTCCTACTGGGGAAGCAAAGGCCATCTTGGGGAGACTTTCACTTCACGGTTTCCCCATAGTTTCTGTCCCCAGGCTTGCCTGCATCAACCTGGCCCTCATCCTGCACTTTTCTCTTGGGTGTTCAACCACTAAACAGAGAACATGGAGGGAGTGGGGAATTTGGCTCTCACAGGAATTGGCTCTGAGCACTGTGATGTCTCACTGGGGCAAGCAAGCTGTTAGTAAGTTCAGCTTTTCCAAGAAACATAATTAAGGTATTTTTATTCATTCAGTTTGAATACTTAGAGCTTAAACCTAATGAATAATAGTTACACTGATTCTGATGCTCTAACTGAGGGGTTGATATATCTTATGCATGTGAAAGGGCTTCACAGGTGGCTCAGACGGTAAAAAATCCGCCTGCAATGCATCATTCTAAATTCCATATATATGCGTTAATATACTGTATTGGTGTTTTTCTTTCTGACTTACTTCACTCTGTATAATAGGCTCCAGTTTCATCCACCTCATTAGAACTGATTCAAATACATTCTTTTAAATAGTTGAGTAATATTCCATTGTGTATATGTACCACAGCTTTCTTATCCATTCGTCTGCCAGTGGACATCTAGGTTGCTTCCATGTCCCAGCTATTGTAAATACTGCTGCGATGAACATTGGGGTACACGTGTCTCTTTCAATTCTGGTTTCCTCGGTGTGTATGCCCAGCAGTGGGATTGCTGGATAGTATGGCAGTTCTATTTCCAGTTTTTTAAGGAATCTCCACACTGTTCTCCATAGTGGCTGTACTAGTTTGCATTCCCACCAACAGTGTAAGAGGGTTCCCTTTTCTCCACACCCTCTCCAGCATTTATTGCTTGTAGACTTTTGGATAGCAGCCATTCTGACCAGTGTGAGATGGTACCTCGTTGTGGTTTTGATTTGCATTTCTCTGATAATGAGTGATGTTGAGCATCTTTTCATGTGTTTGTTAGTCATCTGTATGTCTTCTTTGGAGAAATGTCTGTTTAGTTCTTTGGCCCATTTTTTGATTGGATTGTTTATTTTTGTGGCCATTCTTGTATTCTTGTCTGGAGAATTCCATGAATAGAGGAGCCTTGTGGACTATAGCCCATGGGGTCACAAAGAACTGGACACCACCGAGTATCTAATTTCACTTTTCACGTTAATATAAATAAGAAAGTATCAGATGGTAAGTATTTTACGCACTGCAGGATATACATTCTCTACCCTAACCTCTCAAGTCTGCTGTTGTATTGGAAGAGCAGCTTTAGACTACACAGAAACGAATGAGAATGATTGTGTTCCATCAAAATTTTACTTATAGGGACTTCCCTTCTGGTCCAGGGGTTATACACTTCCATGGCAGGGAGCATGGGTTTGATTCCTGGTCAGGGAACCAAGATCCTGCACGCCACATGGTGGGAAAAAAAAATACATACTTATAAAACAGATCACAGGGCAGATTTGGTTTGAGGGCCACAGTTTGAAGATCCTTGCCTTAGCTATTAGCAACAAATTTTCAAGAATTTTTCATTCTCCCTTCATCTTTTCAGGGTGTAATCTTGAAGTGACTCTAATCATACTTTTTCTCTCTTTTTTTTAATAGCACTTGCTATTTATCTAGAAAACTTTGGCTATGCTCAGGAGTCATGATTAGTTATTGTACATTGAATCTTGAGTTATTACTATTTGCTGGCAGTTTTTAAACTATAAGGAAAAATGATGAAAAGCCTCATTCTCTGAGATAGAAAGCAAGCCTAATTAGCATGGGCAATACAAGCCATTACTCAGCTTCAATGGTCTCGCAAGTTTTCAAAAGAATAAGTGGAGACACAAAACACTGTAGCACAGGCAACAGGGAAGAAGCTTCTAAGGAAGCTTTACTAGAGTCATGACGCCTTGTGAGAGTCTAGGACTAACTGCATCATTCTGGAAAAGCTTTTTAATTACTGTAATATAAGAATTCAATTCCTGCTTCTGATGAAATAGATTTGAAGGGAAAAAATAAAACAAAAACCTATTTTCTATAAATATTAGCATTTTAACCAACATTAATATTCAGGAACTTAGAAGAGTCCAAAATAGAGACATGGGAAAAAAGATACAAAATTGATTCAGCAGGTTAGAAAAGTATGTTTTGATTATGGTGCTATGAGTAAGTACATCTTTGGATTAGATAAACCAGGAATGTCAGTATATGGGCAGTACAGCTCTTGACAGGGATATAATTTGCCTGAATTGCTAGAACATACCTTCAATTCTTCCTTTTGAAAACACAGCCACAGATGCTTTGAACAATGACCTCCCCACCCTTCCATGTCCTTCTTCCTCCCAGGAAACAGAGTCATCAGAGCCCAGAGAGCTGACATCATTCTGAACATTAAAGACGTCACCCTTAGGTTACAAAGAAAGACTCACTGGTAGGACTCCCATCAAGATGAGCGTAGAGCTGCTACAGCTCTTATGTCTCTACTGTGGCTTCAGAAGAATGCCTTGAGTTTCGTTAAGCTCAACCCTCAGGAAAATTGCCATCAAAATAAATAGTCCCAAGATCTAAAGCAATCTTCACTGAGAACCTCATTGTGAACTGAGGTTTCTTTTAATTAAAAAAAACTTTATAGAAATGCTACAGCTATATTAAAGACTGATTCACAAATCAGATAACTGTAGTTTTAAATGTGCTTTGAGCTTCCCTGGTGGCTCAGCAGTAAAGAATCTGCTTGCAATGCAGGAGATGCAGGAGACATGGATTTGATCCCTGGATTGGGAAGATCCCTTAGAGGGGAAATGGCAACCCACTACAGTATTCTTGCCTGGAGAATCCTGTGGACAGAGGAGCCTGGTAGGCTACAGTTCATAGGGTCACAAAGCATTGGAAAGGACTAAGCATAATAAAACTCATATTTAAATATTTTTAAAGTATATTCTTTTGATCCATGTTTACAAAAATCTTTGGAAATGCTGTAGCATTTTGTACATTCTTTTCCAGATGAGTAAGTGGACCCAAAGAACATTTCAATGTTCTTCAATTGAAAAAGATGCCTAGTAGTTAAAAAAGTGAGCATATTATTTGAACAAACAGCTAACATAATGCTCAAAAATAATTTTATAATGTGTTTCCAGATTTTTTTTTGATACCATGAATGAATATTCAGGCTACATAATTCCAGGTCAACCATTTACTAGTTGAACCATCTTTAAGGATGTTACTTCATCTCCCAAAACCTCTGTTTTCTGTTTTGGAACTGGAGATCTTAATAACGTTGCCCCCATACTGGGCTCTAAGGAAGAGAGATGACTCAATGCATGTAAAGTATTTATGAAAACACCTGGCAGATAGCAAGCCCTTAGTAAGTGCTAATCATCATCATCACCACCATCATCATCTTTTTCTTCATCAAATTTTGGTCCTCTCACTTAAAGGTGCCATAAAAGTTAAATGTACAAGTAGATAAAAATTGGAGGGGGGGGAGCATTAACTGTTAAATACAGTCAACCATTCATTATGTAGTTCATTTAAAATTGAAGAACAGCCTTCAGTAATTCCAAATTTCTCTCTTATCCCCAGGAGGAAATAGAGGGATTTTTAGAGAAGGCCAGACATGAGGGTCAGTGAGACCGATTCAACACTATCACAGTCTCCTGATCATCCACCAGACAGCCCAGAAAACAGGAGCTCTGTGAGCAAACCAGGAACTGCTTCAAATGATGTGAAATGCATTCACTGAAACAGGTAACACCCACTATGAGACATATTTTTAAATAAGCAAGAAAAAATTACCATACAAGAAACTGGCAAAACTGGCATTTCTGGGAAGGAGAAATAAAAACTGAAAAAATAAAAATGTGTCTATTCCTATGGTTTCCAAGCACTTCAATATTCTTATATTCTACCAGAAATTCCACAGCATATATACTCCCTTTGCCTTAGAATGAGGCTATTAGTTACATAGTTTTTAAGTTTTTCTTGGAGGCAATAGGGTGGGATGAATCCAGTGAGTACAAGCAATTTTCTCTTCAAGTTCTTACTTAACTCTCCTTCTCAGTCACCTTATGTTTCTTTGCAAACTGCCAAGCAACACTGGTTTCTATTTTAGATGTTTATGAAAATGAGAGATAAAGAACAACCCTGGGTAATGTTCTTTAGGGCTCACACCATGGTGGTAAAATTTCCAGGAGAATATTCATTTTAGAAATGACAAGGAACAACCACAGTCGGGGAGTTGGGGGCGGGGGGGTGGCGAAATACAGATTTCCTAAACAGCAGGTGTTTAGCTTCCAGTTATACAAAAACACTGATGGAGTCAATATCAATAGCTTGAGTATTTCCAGATCTAATACTATACATTCAAAGGATGAGTTTAAAGAAAAAGAAAAAGAAAAAAAAAATGGAAGCTTTGAACTGATAAAAGTAGCAATGTCTTGAGATCAGATGCAAAGTCATAACATTATAGAAAAATTACAGACTCCTTAGATTTTAGATTCCATCGAGATGACTACAAACTCTGTAGAAAAAACCTGTGCACTTGAGTAACTTCACTGAAGTTACCATCTTAGACAAACTTGGCCTGAAAAAAGTTTCACATTATCAAGGTCTGAGGAAGAGCTCTAAAAATCTGAGGAACCATCATCCTGGAAGCCTGCCTCACTTTTCAGCAACTTGCCCACCCACTGCTTGTCCAGCACTCCAACTCAGTGGCTCCAACTTTTCCAACGATGTAGATAGGTTTTAAACTTTAGTGGAATGATTAATATGTTGGTTAAGAAAATACATATTAAAAAAACATTAAGAAATTCACCATGAGAGGAAGAATAAATGGGAAGATTTGGATTGACACATACACATTGCTATATAGAAAATTGATAACTAAAAAGGACCTACTGCATGGCACAGGGAACTCTAGTTAATACCCTGTAATGGCCTATATAGAAAAAGAATCAAAACCAGAGCTGATATATGTATATGTATAACAGTTTCAGTTTGCTGTACACGTGAAACTAACACAACTTTGTAAATCAACTATACCAACAAAAATGTTTTTAAAAATTCACTAAGAGAGTTTCTATTTTATTAATCCCCAAAGTATCTGCATTCACTTAAAAACAGTCATTCCACTGATATTTGAGACCCTATTATGTGCTAGACACTGTTCATAGAACTTGAGACACAAATTTTGCCTCCGAAAACTTCTCATTCCTTCTCTCCCTCCTTCCTAGACCTCTCCGTCTCAAAAGAGCTGAACAAAATGGCTTCTTCTGACAGAAGAATTCTAAATTTTATTTGGTTGAGGGAAGGAGGTAAGAGAAAGAAATGGAGGTAATTTTTCCTTTATCTTTGGTATTTTAATTTTTGACTACATGGATGTATTCATGAATTAGTCATGAAACTAAATATAAAGGGAGGGGTAAAATAATTATGTAAGAGATACCTAGAAAAATTAAACAGTCCTTTGCAACTACTTTAAGCCCTCCTCACCCTTGCCATCCTCAGCATACAAGACTACCCAACTCTACACTGCACGCTAAAATGAGAAACCAGTGGCTCTCCCCAGTTGTTCGTATCAGTGAGAATTAGTAAACTGGCAACACTCAAGCAAGAATCATCTTTCTTTTGTTGGTCCCTGTAAATCCCATCAAGTACACAGTGACTGGCATATAATCAACACTCAATTATGTAATTATCAAATGGCTTGCTGAAAGATTAAGTGACTAAAGAAACTCCAGTGTCATGTCGTAAGGACTGAATGCTGATCATTTTTCCTTCCTTTGTGACTTCAACACACTGTCCAAGACTAGCCTCAAAGGATCACTCCTGTGTGTCTATGTTTTGTTGACATCTAGCTTACTCGCTGGGTTTCCCTGGTAGCTCAGATGGTTAAAGCATCCACCTGCAATTCAGGAGACCCCAGTTTTATTTCTGGGTCAGGAAGATTCCCTGGAGAAGAGTTAGGTACCCACTCCAGTATTCTTGGCCTTCCCTGGTGGCTCAGATGGTAAAGAATCAGCCTGCAATGCAGGATACCTGGGTTCAATCCAGGTATTGGGAAGATCCCCTGGAGGAGGGCATGGCAAACCACTCCACTACTCTTTCCTGGAGAATCTGCATGGACAGAGGAGCCTGACAGGCTATAGTTCATGGGGTCACAAAGAGTTGGACACTACTAAGCACAGCACAGCCTAGTTGCTGTGAGGAACACAAATTTTGAGCCTATATCTAGATGTCTTCTGCTGATGGCTAATTCCACGAAACCATCAAGCAGCTGAAGACAGAGAAAACATTTTAAGCAATCCCAACAGACGCCCTCAGTTTGTCCCCCTTTTATGTTTTTAGTAACGTCTTCCTCCACCTTTTGTTTATTTGTTTTCTGCTACTTGGAAAGTGAAACAGGTTTTGAATAAGACAACGATTAAACATGTTGATTTTTTTTTCTTTTGTATTAGAGAAAATATATCTAATCTAGTAGTGATACAGACCAAAAATACTATGAGGAATCTAACAGCATTCTGCTAGGAGGTGAAAATTTAACACTGTTGGGATCTAAACTACACATGTGCTATTTATTATAAAGAGTATTCTGCAAATAAGAATGCATTACACATTTCTATTTGTAAATTACCTTTATTCTCAATAGTCAATGCTTAAATAATTTTCTATCCACATGCCTGTTGACTAAAAATAAAAGATACACTAAGGAAATATTCAGAGGTGACACAATGTGTCCCCTCAAACTTCTCATCTTAAAATTGTTCCCTTTGTGAAAGCTTATTCCACCCATCACTTGAATGTTCGAGGGTAAAATATTTTGTTAAATAAATTTTGCTAAGGACAAAATACCTCATACCTTCTTTCACACAGGAATGATAACATGAAGGCCTCAAAAATTTTTTAAAGAAGGTCCATAAAAACAACTTAAACCTTTAAGATAATAATGATAACATGAATCTAGCACAAACTGTTTAAGGAATCTCTAAAATCCACTCTCCATCTCTCCCTGGGACAACTCCAAGGACATTCAAGTCCCATTTGTAACCTTCAAGAAGTTTGAAAAACAAACATTTGTCTTAGCAATGTAGAAACCAAGAGAAGGATCACACCATTAGCTCCTTGACACAGGCTGGCACAGACTCTGCTTGGCGCAGAACACAAGCAAGGCAGAAAGTTCCAAAGAATTCATCACGCTGCAAAACAGAGCATTTTTCAGATGGCTTAGCAAAAGAGACACAGTAATTTCAGAATATCAAAACAGAAGAAAGATTTCCAGATGACATCACTGACTGCTATGGGCAATTTATTCACATCAGAGTTTCTTAACCCCAACACTCTTGGCACTTGGGACTAGACAATTATTTTTTACAGGAGACTGTGCATTGCAGGATGCTTAACAGCATGCCAAGTTTCTGCCCACTAGATGCCAGTAGTACACACCCAAGTCACAACAACCCCCCCAAAAAAAAAAAATCCCCAGACATTCCCGATATTTCCTGGGGGATGAAACAGCCCTTGGGTGAGAACCACTAAGAAACAACAATGACACAGATGATGACCATGATGACAATGATGATGAAGAAGATAGTAAAAAAGCAGTAATAATAATGCTGCTGCTGCTGCTAAGTTGCTTCAGTCGTGTCCGACTCTGTGCGACCCCATAGATGGCAGCCCACCAGGCTCCCCCATCCCTGGGATTCTCCAGGCAAGAACACTGGAGTGGGTTGCCATTTCCTTCTCCAATGCAGGAAAGTGAAAAGTGAGAGTGAAGTCGCTCAGTCGTGTCCGACTCTTTGCAACCCCGTGGACTGCAGCCTACCAGGCTCCTCCCTCCATGGGATTTTCCAGGCAAGAGTACTGGAGTGGGTTGCCATTGCCTTCTCAAGACAATTTCAACTAAGTATTCTAGATCAGATATTCTACTAGAGACTTTATATATACTTTACCCTATAAAACAACTGTATGAGATAGGTACTACAATTTCCACATATTATAGATAAAGGAACTGAAGTTTTAAAAAGTAAAGTGCCTTATTCAAAGTCATACAATTATTAACGGGGTGACAAGGGTTCAATTTCTAAATCAGTAAGTTTAACCACCATGCTACATACTGCCATCTCCCCAAGGAGAATCATGAGTGTGTCTTTGAATGCAACACCAAACAAGCTGTTGCAAAGACAGGTGAATGTATAATGTGGTACCCAAAGAAAACAACAGACTTTGTGGAGAGGTAGGTGAAGCAGGGCATTGCTGGCCAGGAAACTCCTGGGAGGCACCTACTAATAACATATGCTTTACACACAATCTTGATCACCCTCAGAGCAACCCCTCAAGACAGACACCAGCATTCCTATGATACAGGTAACAAGAAAAAGACAAAAAAAAAAAAAAAAAAAAAGCAAGGAAAAAAAAACTACATCCAGAGAGACTTGAATAAATAATTCAAGGTCACATAACTGACTTTCCTTCCAAATAGAGCCAAGACTTAAAAATGAGACTGGTCTGACGACTGAGCTTCAACTGTTAGGGATACAATGACTTTATGGGTTGAGAAAGAGTAATATAAACAGCACACATACCATGGGCAGCAACTGACGCAGGTGAAACCCCCTTGGGCCCCACTTCGTGGTGAGACCTTGAGAAGACCAACAGAACTCACTCATGATCCAACCACCTCACAAACTGGGGACTGTTCCGGTACCCTGTCCCTCTGGACCACCTCACGCTCCATTTACGTATTGGCTTTTTAGATTTTATTTTAAGTAGAACCAGATATTTTTTTTTTTTTCTAAGTGAAATTTCCCTTTACTAGAATATTAACTTCACAGTTGAAGGTCAGCTGGGACATGTGAGGGCTATGAACAATGTGTCTGGCAGATAATCCAAAAGGGGAGGAAAGACACAAAGGGAGATTTATGGTGGGAAAATGAGAGCAACATTCAAGGAGGAAATAATCTACAGTACAGATATTTAATCTGAGAGAAATATTTGGATATTGGGAATAACACAGGAGAATTGAGGCCATGATTATGGTTTAGAAGGGCCCAGGGATTGTTATTAACTGAGAGACTATTCTATATACACACATCAGTATAAAAGCACTGTTTGAGGTTTCACAGAGCCCTCCCATCACAGACAGTGATGAGATGATCTAAAAGCTAGGATAATTGACCACACTGGGATCCTATGCTTGTTTCCGGATACTTCAGCAGCTCACATGTAGAAGATAAATTTAAATGTAAGGCCATTAGAATAGAGTAATAATTGTCACCGTTTCCAAAGGTAAGTTAAATAAGTAGGTTAAAGAATTTTATATAATTTTTCAGGATCACAGAAATTCAGTTCTCAGATGTCATCCATCTTAAGATCTTTTGCAATAGGGAAAGGAGAGCTTATACAAGCCAGACAACTGGAGGCATTAAAGGTGGCAGAGAAGAGACAACTATGAAGTAGGAAAGAACAACTTATATTAGGGGTCTTTCAGGAACACTTTGCACTGAGCTGTTCACTTTGTTCTAACACTATGGTGGTTGAGTTCTACCACCATGCAAAAATCTCGAACAATTAAAAAAAAAAAAAAAAAAAACCTTTCAGTTATGACGGAAAACCCAACTGAAGCTGAAGACAGGACACTCTCACCTATTGACCTAGTCAAATGCCCAGCCCTGGAGCCTGGAAGCCCAGGAAGAGGCTAGTGCAGGAGAAAAGGGTGGGATGCCCAGTGGGAGGTGGTACCCAGTTATCAAGTAAGGGGAATGGATATGATGCAAGCGAAAACATACACTGCACATTCCAATCATGTATCATGTACATACAATGGTAAATACTGCACAGCTCTTCTTTCTAGAAAAACTCAGTCTTTCAAACTCATTTATGTCCCTTTCCTCTCTACTGCCCTACTACACATTCCCAATTTGAACGCCCCACCCTTAACTGTCCTCCTACTTCTGTGTGCTCATCTGAGTCCCCCACTCAACACACACAAACTTCTCTCCATTAGATATCATTTTCCTCCATTTCAGGATCTCTGCTTTTTCCAAGTATCTTATAATTTAATCTACAGTACAAACATGAGTCAGTACAACAATTCATTCACCAAAAGGTGCTGTCACCTTCCTCTATGCCTGTAATGTCCCTTTACATAAAGTTATTTTAACTTGAAGGCATACATGCATGCGAATGGTGGAATTTCAGATACTGCCACATTTCTGGGGAGACCAAGAAGACCTTTCTTATGAATGGGCTTCAAATCATGCCACAGAGATAGACAAGCCACAGAAATAGCCCACAGGAACCCTCTCTCTTTATCCAGTTTCTGTCCCATCCACCTAAAAGGCTGATATGCATGGCCAGTAACGTCTTTACCCGGAAAAGTAATACTTCCAAAAGGTTATTTCAAAACAGACTGTTAAATGAAACATGAGTAATTCCATTAGAGTGTTGATTACGAACACAAGGCAGAAACTGCTCCAGACAAGAAAATAGTAACCAAAACAACAAATGGAAAATGAGTTCCAATTTGGCTCCCTGGAGAGGACTGAATGAACGGATGGGTATTTTCCTTCTCTAATTTCTGAGGATCCAGCAAAGGTTCCCTGTCTGTCAGTGATGCTAAGAGGTCAGTCACAGGGAAGATGATGGCAGGCCTCTGTTGGATATCTTGTGTTCCTCAAACAGTCAAAGGGGCACAGACCAGTGTCAAAATATGGCAAGGAGCAGGTTTCTACATTTCCACAAAATACAGGCAATACAAGTTCAAATCTCGTTCCTCTGCTACTTACACAACATACACACATACAAAAACACAAACTGATGCAGTTAATCAAACTGCAGAATGACTCACAAATAACGTTCATGTTTGCCTTCTTTGTAATTTCATTAAATATTTGCTAAAGGTATTTTGGGGGAGGAGCAGATAGATTTTCTTTTTTTTTTTTAATGTCAACCTTGAGATCTGTCTTCCAGTTTCAGCAGTAGGTATTCCCTGTTCAGCAACTTTCTCAACTCACACCTCTGAATGTGAGGATAAGACACCCCATGTGTCCAGATGCTTTAGATGAAACAAAAATATCTAGGCTCCAGACCTTACACTAACACACCTCAGTCAGCCTGGGGTCAGAAGTTTTCCTTACTTTCTTTCTTCGCTCCTGAGAAACTTACATGCTGCATTTACTGTGGCCCCACAGTTCCCTATACCTCTCATTCCCAGATGAATTTGCTTGTTGTCATATCTGTCACATATTCCAAAAAAGGACTACAAACCATGCAGACTTGTTAAAAAATAAAAACTCACCATCTACCAGGTCCTCATGACTCAGGCTCAGGCACATCCAATCTGCCTTGCTCATTATGACCCAGCCATAAGACTGTCTTTCCCTCTATCTGTAGAAGTCTTTGCCCAATTCTTCCCATTCCTCCAGTCTCAAGCCTATGCATCTTTTTCAAGACTTGAAATCAACAGTATAGAAACAGCTCTATTTCCTCCCCAGGTCCATAGACTCTCATTTTCAGCAACCTATTTATGGGCTTCAAAGCACCTACATACCTTGGTATTGCACTTGTTTTGTTATCTATGTACGTGTTCAGTCTCTCTCCCCTTTCTCCCATGCAAGACCGTATATTTCAGCAGGGCTTCTGGCAGTAACTTCATTACCTTGTAACTTCCTGACCTAGAAACACTTAATGGATATTTCTTGGGATAATTAATCCATTGGTTTTAAACAAAACACTGATGAATAATTTAATGAATAGCTACAAACTGCCTCAGTCAGCTAGAAATATGATAATAAAATACTAGGTGGCTTACACATCAGAAATTTCCTTCTCAGAGTTACTAAAATTTGGAAGTGGAAGCTTTAGGCACCAACTGATTTGGTTCCTGGGGAGAGCTCTTTTACCAGCTTCCAGATGGGCCACGTTCTCACTCTCTTCTCACATGGTGACCAAATGGAGCACTCTGGTCTATTTATCTTCTTATAAGGACATTATTCCCATCAAGGGGGCTCCAAGGTCATGACCTCACCTAAATCTAATTACTTCCCAAAGACCCCACCTCCAATATCATCATGTTAGGAAGTAGGGCTTCAACATATGGATTTGAAGGGGATGGAAACATTCAGTCCATAACACATATGGAAGAAGCAAAGAATGATTTTTTGCTTGATTCATCATAGACTTTTAGCTTCTGCAAGCTAACAGTAGAAAACGTTCTATAATACCAAAGCAAGTACACAAGAAAGCAAAAAGTTAGCATACATACTTCACTATTTATCTGCATGCAGTTTCATAGAAAAAACTCTTTGCGCCTTGGCCCCTCAATATTTATAGAACATTTTTCTGTTATGATAACTTTCCGTCAGTCTTATAATTCAGCCAGTACTGACATGAACAAACAATGAAGACTACAGTTGCTAACATTTCCTGGTTAGAGTCTAGGAGATTAGTGTCTGAATCCTGGGTAGCCTTTTTCTTATTATATTGGACATCTTTTGGATTGTCTGCCAAGCCCAGAAGCCAATCATCTTCTTGGGAAGCTTCTTGCCAGATCTCCAAGGGAGCCCCAGGCAGCCATGTTTGGACAGGGAATCCAGGCTGCACTCATTGGCCAAGAGCAGTCACATGACCTAGGCTTGGCAAAGCAGAATCTAACTTTCCAGGGAATTTGGAACTGTGAATGAGAGCCAGCCAGCCAGTCTCCGTGGGTGGCTGGAATTGTAGAAGCGGCTCGGGGTTATTCATGTTTTCTTCAATAAGAAAGCTGCTCAGGAGAAAAATACAGAATATAGCAAAAACTAACAAGCAGAGGCAAGAGAGCCAGAGAATGTCCCAGCAGTTTTTCAGGTCCAGAATACAGCCCATTCCCAAGTACCAGCTCACTTGTGACAGTGAACATGGTTTAACACCCCGGTATAACAAACACTTTCTTTTTCTTCTTTTACTTGAGCTACTTTTGTTGCTAGCTAATTAACTGAATACAACCCAATATGTATATTTACATATCCAAGAAAATGGAAACCTTTTGTGTATTTATATACATATGCATGGATACATGCATACAACAGGCTATGAATATGAAACTTTTTCTGCAAACTCCCACAAAAACTCCAAATGAAGGGGACTAACTAATCTCACGATCTCTTAAATTAATTTAGCATGAAACAGGTTCTTTTTCTTTATGAAGCTCAAAGCCAAATCATCTAAAGAGTTTTCATGAAACATATTTTCCTAGACAAATGATATTTTTTTTAAGTAGAGAGGGAAAATAAGAATGCTCCACCAAGTTGGACACTCATGGCATTTCTGACTCAGTGCAGGTGCAACATAAAAGCTGCCACAAAGTGGGTATTCTAGAAATGTTAATAGCTGTTATTGTTGCTATTATTAATTATCTGTTTCTGACCCAGTGCTCCCCAGTAGGATGTGTGAGATGGGGGCACACTTTTGCTGTGGCCCTAAAACTGTAAAAACATCTTTTCCTAGCAAGGATTGAATAAAATTACAGGATAATTAGCAAAGACTAAACAATGATACTTGGCATGCTATGTTTTGAAGGAATTCTAGATGACTTAAAATTAATGACACAAAATGACTAGTTAAAACTGGCTTACATTTTTTAAAAGACAAAATATAAATGCATTTCTAACATGCTCTTTATCTGCATAATGCAATTAATATAAAAGTCATCTTTAAGATGGTGATGAAATTAAATTGAGATGGTAGAAAAGTTTTTGCCTCACTGTCTGGTACACAAGAGTCCACAATGGAAGCTCTTTTTGCTATACATCAGCCTAAAGCTTAGAAGTTTACTTTAGCCAGTGTTCATCCTTCACTTTCCATTAATGTAGCAATTAAAATCAACATCAGCTCAGTCTTTCTAGAAGGCACCTATAAAACCAAGTCTTTTCTGTTTCTGGTTATGAAAGATATTTTATTTCTGTGAAATTTTAATAGAAAGCAAACTATCTTCAATAAAATCGCCTAATGAATATAATCCCTTACAATTATATAGTGGAAGTGACAAATTGATTCAAGGGATTAGGTCTGATAGACAGAGTGCCTAAAGAACTATGGACAGAGGTTCCTGACACTGTACCAGAGACAGGGATCAAGACTACCGCCAAGAAAAAGAAATGCAAAAAAGCAAAATGGCTATCTGAGGAGGCCTTACAAATAGCTGAGAAAAGAAGAGAAGTGAAAAGGAAAGATACACCCATTTGAATGCAGAGTTCCAAAAAATAGCAAGGAGATATAAGAAAGCCTTCCTCAGTGATCAGTGCAAAGAAAAAGAAGAAAACAACAGAATGGGAAAGACTACAGATCTCTTCAAGAAAATTAGAGATACCAAGGGAACATTTCATGCAAAGATGGGCTCGATAAAGGACAGAAATGGTATGGACCTAACAGAAGCAGAAGATATTAAGAAGAGGTGGCAAGAATACACAGAAAATCTATACAAAAAAGAGCTTCATGACCCAGATATTCATGATGGTATGACACTCACCTACAGCCAGACATCCTGGAATGTTAAGTCAAGTGGGCCTTACGAAGCATCACTATGAACAAAGCTAGTGGAGGTAATGGAATTCCAGTTGAGCTATTTCAAATTCTAAAAGATGATGGTGTGAAAATGCTGCACTCAATATGCCAGCAAATATGGAAAACTCAGCAGTGGCCAAAGGACTGGAAAAGGTCAGTTTTCATTCCAATCCCAATGAAAGACAATGCCAAAGAATGCTCATACTACCGCACAATTGTGCTCATCTCACACGCTAATAAAGTAGTGCTCAAAATTCTCCAAGCCAGGCTTCAACAATACATGAACCGTAAAATTCCAGATGCTCAAGCTGGATTTAGAAAAGGAAGAGGAACCAGAGATCAAATTGCCAACATCCGCTGGATCATCGAAAAAACAAGAGAGTTCCAGAAAAACATCTATTTCTGCTTTATTGACTATGTCAAAGCCTTTGACTCTGTGGATTACAACAAATTGTGGAAAATTCTTAAAGAGATAGGAATACCAGACCACCTGACCTGCCTCTTGAGAAATCTGTATGCAGGTCAGGAAGCAACAGTTAGAACTGGACATGGAACAACAGAGTAGTTCCAAATCGGGAAAGGAGTACGTCAGGGCTGTATATTGTCACCCTGATTATTTAACTTATATCCAGAGTACATCATGAGAAATGCTGGGCTGGATGAAGCACAAGCTGGAATCAGGATTGCCGGGAGAAGTATCAATAACCTCAGATATGCAGATGATACCACCCTTATGCAGAAAGTGAAGAGGAACTAAAGAGCCTCTTGATGAAAGTGAAAGAGGAGAGTGAAAAAGGTGGCTTAAAACTCAACATTCAGAAAACTAAGATCATGGCATCTGGTCCCATCACTTCAAGGCAAATAGATGGGAAAACAGTGGAAACAGTGAGAGACTTTATTTTGGGGGGCTCCAAAATCACTGCAGATGGTGTCTGCAGCCATGAAATTCAAAGATGCTTACTCCTCAGGAGAAAAGTTATGACCAACCTAGATAGCATATTAAAAAGCAGAGACATTACTTTGGCAACAAAAGTCCATCTAGTCAAGGCTGGGTTTTTTCAGTAGTCACATATGAATGTAGGAGTTGGACTATAAAGCTGAGTGCTGAAGAATTGGTGCTTTTGAACTGTGGTGCTGAGAAGACTCTTGAAAGTCCCTTGGACTGCCAGGAGATCCAACTAGTCCATCCTAAAGGAGCTCAGTCCTGGTTGTTCATTGGAAGGACTAATGTTGAAGCTGAAACTCCAGCACTTTGGCCACCTGATGCGAAGAGCTGACTCATTTGAAAAGACTCTGATGCTGGGAAAGATTGAAGGCGGGAGGAGAAGGGGACGACAGAGGATGAGATGGTTGGATGACATCACCGATTGCCATCAATGGACATGAGTTTGAGTAAACTCCGGGAGTTGGTTATGGACAGGGAGCCCTGGCATGCTGCAGTCCATGAGGTCGCAAAGAGTCGGACATGACTGAGCGACTGAATGGAACTGAACTGAATGCATACATTTCTATTCCACTGGCTGTTCTATGAAAATATAATCACTTCATGCATAATTGGAATAATGGAGAATACATTTATAAGTAACCAAATCAAATATAGAAGCAATTTTTTTCAAAGCCCCTCCCCAACAAAGGATAACAAACCTTTTTAAAAGGGAATGTTTCACATTATAGATAGTTCAAGGCCATGTCTTTTACATAGTTAAAAATCTCACCCAAAGGACTCCAACCTGTACAGGTGTTGGCAGGGGCAGGGACATTTGTAGCTAACAAAGCAAGCACTTCATTTTCTTAAAACAACTGCATATCCTCACTAACAACTCAACAGGTTGCCTTTCCCCACAGCCAAAGGACAACTCAAAGAACACTCAGAGCATCATAGAACATTACAGAAGTCTTTTATTGAGAAAAGTATGGCTGTTGTGTTTTTATGGCTTTGAGAAATGGCGATAATTCAGCTTTCACTTCTAGAGTAATTTGATTTGATCATTTTAAAATTCACACATAAAATGGTTCATTTATATAACCAGTTGCTAAGAGTCTTGGTATTTTAATAGGCGGCTTATGAAAACATACCTATTGAAAGAAATTACTAGTTTCTACAGAGAGGAAAAGGATGGATGAAGCTCATAAAACTTAACTGCATTTTAGTTTTGACTTGGGAAAGCTTCAAGATCATCCATTGGGAAACTCATTCTACAGACACACTGATATATTGCTAAGTCCTACCTGGTACATTCCCAGCCAGCTGCTGCAATGAGAGTCCCTTGTCTAAAGATTCCAGGATCCAACAGCTAACAGCGGAGCTGACATATGCTCCTCCATCACCACTTCTACATCTAACCTCATGAAAGTCTCAAGGACTCAGAGAACTAGAAGGGAGTTTCTTTCCTCAAAATCTGACAAGTCTGGGCCTGATGTCTTGGAATAAATTGGTCCAGCCTAATTCAAACCAGGGCTGACAACTGGTTGCTGACTGCTCTAAAAAGTGAAAATTGTTAGTTGCTCAGTTGTGTCTGACTCTTTGCGACTCCACTGACTGTAGCCCATCAGGCTCCTCTGTCCATGGAATTCTCCAGGCAAAAACACTGCAGTGGGTAGCCATTTCCTTCTCCACGGGATCTTCTCGACCCAGGATAGAATCTGGCTCTCCTGCATTGCAGGCAGATTCTTTACCATCTGAGCCACCAGTGAAGCCTTGACTGCTCTAAGCAGGGAGGCAATACCAAATCCAGTCAAGTCTCAAGAGAGAACACCTGCTAAGAACACTCAAATTCAATCCTGCTCAGCAATTTTATGTTGTGAACCAGAAAAGCTGAGCAAGCAACTTCTGGTAGGTACAGCAGACTCTGTAGAAAATTTTCTATGGAAAAGCCAGGAAAAGAGTTCTCATCAGAAGCCAAAAATGCTGGGACCTTGCTCTGAGATTCCAAAGAGGCACACTTGTGAGAAATAAATGTCTGTTACTAAAAGAAAGAAAGGAACCTTCCTGTTCCAAAATATCTCCCTATACTCATTTGACAGGCATGCCTAAATTCTTACCTTGAGTTGCCATGAAATATAGTAAGGAATACTTAAAATTTCCCTGACAGAGAGGGCAAAATCCATGAAGATAATAAATCCTGTAGTATTATCTTAACATGAATTTTATATTATATTTTTAAATTATAAAATCCATTTTATGTTGTAAAATATATTCCATAATAAGATATATTAATATTTATTAAGGGTTTTTGTGCCAGAAACTGTGATTATTTGCAGTTTATATAGGAGTGTTTTACATACCTTATCTTAATTAATCCTCACATGCTTCAAGACCAGTTCTATTATTATTTATATTTTAGTTACAAAACCTTAGTCTGGTTAAGTAACTGGCCCAAAGTCAAGCAACAAGTAAAGAAGCAGAATGACCCAGGGTCGTTTGACTCTAAATGCTGAACTCTAACATTATATCTACATTTCTCTCCAGCCAAGTTGCAAAGGAGGCTGGTAAACAGAAGACAGAGGTAGCAAGTACAAAGGACACTGATTTGTCCCATTAAAAAACAAAATGCTTTTTGTCTAGATGGTGGCCCTGAATGTTAGCAGCTGACTGGAATGGCTCAGGGAATTTTTTTTTTTAATGCTGGTGTCCAGGCCCCAGGCCTTGATCCCTATTTTGATTCCAATCGCTTTCTACATTAGAATTTTTATACACTTCCACAGGTGATTTACACAGAGAGTACAAGTCAAACTACCATCTGGAAGGATGCAGAGTGGAAATTAAATGTTAATAAAAGAAGCTAAGTGACCAAATGAAGTTTTAGAAAACTCTAGCACAGTGTCGTCCACGTTAAAAATGATCTGTAATCTGCCTTGTCCAGTATAGTAGCTACTAGCTACAATAGCTAGTGTGACTGAAGAAGTCAATTTAACATTTAATTTCTATTATTTTTCATTTAATCGAGAATAGATGCTACTATCTTGGACAACACAGCTCCAGAGGTCCCTCAATGCATCTCAGCATCCTTGGTTTGCAACAGCTAAAAAGAGGGATATGGACTGTAAGCAACAAGCCAAGGTAGATAAGACCTTATTGTTCATATCCATCAGGACCAATTTTCCAAAATGGAGCTTTATTAACAATTCAGATGCTCTGAGTACCTTACAGGGGAAAAAAAAAAAAAAAAAAAGATCAATGCCATACAAAGTATGTCCAGCCAAATATGCTTTGAGGAAACAAGTCTTCAGAATCATTCTTTATTTGCTCTGTATAAAGCAAGTACCACCTGCAAGCCATGGCTGTTATATACATCATATCATACTGATAATGCAAAGAAATGAAGACAGTTCAGGATGTGAAGAAACTGCATCTTCACATCTTTGGCATCTAAAGTATATATATAGAGAGAGAGACATACACACACACACACACACACACACACACACACACACACACATATATATATATTCCATGGATTGATTAGTAATTTAATAGTATAGAAAATATAAATACATTCATCTAATATTGTGAATATTGTAGCTAATAACACTGGAGGAATATAAGGGCTTGGACACAAGTTACAGTCTAAAAACTATATGTGCTCGGTTGCTAAGTTGTGTTTAACTCTTTGCAACTGTGTGGACTATAGCCCATGGGCTCTTCTGTCTGTGGGATTTTCCACACAAGAATACTTGACTGTGTTGCTATTTCCTCCTCCAGGGGATCTTCCCAACCCAGGGATCGAACTCAAATCTTCTGCATTGGCAGGTGGATTCTTTTCCACTGAGCCACCTGGGAAGTCAAAAAAATATCCAGAGTCTACCAAAAAGCCTCACTTTTACTTCAATAAGAATTTTTAAAATTCTCTGACAAGAAACATGCCTCTGTGTCAAGCTATTAAACATTCCTTAATTTTGGCTACAAGACTACATGTCGGTAGTCATTCCAGAGACGTATGTATTTCCCTAAATTTTGCCATAAAGTGAGATTCTTTTTTAAAAGCTCAGATTATTTGAATTTTGCATATCAAATGTTAAAATATTTTATATCTAAATTTAATTTAGAATTTAACTTAATGTTTAACTAATTATATATGTGAATACCTCAATTATTTAAAATGATTTACTATATCCTGAATGGGACTTTCAAAAAGAAACATCATCTATGGCTCTGTATTTACCTTTATAATGCAGTCATGCAAAACCTGAGCATAATACCAATCTAAACAAAACCAGGAACTTCATCTGGTAAATTAAACTGTCTGGAGATAAACACCAAAAACTTGTTGATATACTTCTTATTAACTTGATAATATACTTGAACGTCCATTTTTCAAAATCAAGACAAGTTAACAACTAAGAGCTGCTAGAAAAGAGAGAGGAAGAGGGATTAGCAACACTGAAAATGTGTTCAGTGTATTCAACAGCCAAGATCATCAGTTGCTTTCAGGGTACAGTTCTTCTGGACCATTCCTATTCTACTCTATATCATCTAAGTAGCAACTACTGTTCTGGCCTTGGTAACTTCTTTTATGACAGCAATGAAAAGGAAGAGTTTGCCTTTGTTTTCAAGAAAATGACATACAAATGTAATACAACAAGACACAATGGTGAATAAAAAGGAAAAGCCAATCTCAAAAGAAATCTGGACTATGATAATGGCCTAAAACAGTCATTTCCAATGCAGGAGACCATGAGATCTACTAATTGCTCTTTTCCAATTACATTGTGAAAAAGTCAAAGACATAACACATTAGCTGCAGCAAAGAACGAGTGAAATTATGAATATATCTCACTTTATCTTTTTAAACAGAATTTTTTTTAAAGCCTATGGTTCTTTTTTTTTTTTTAAGACAATATTCCAAATAATTCAAACACTGCTACTGCTAAGTCGCTTTAGTCGTGTCCGACTCTGTGCGACCCCATAGACGGCAGCCCAACAGGCTCTGCCGTCCCTGGGATTCTCCAGGCAAGAACACTGGAGTGGGTTGCTATTTCCTTCTCCAATGCATGAAAGTGAAAAGTGAAAGTGAAGTCGCTCAGTCGTGTCCGACTCTTTAGCGACCCCATGGACTGCAGCCTACCAGGCTCCTCCGTCCATGGGATTTTCCAGGCAAGAGTACTAGAGTAGGGTGCCACTGCCTACAAAACTACCCTGGCCTGAAAAATTCAAACACTACCCTGGCCTGAAAAAAAGTTGGTTAACTGATCCTCCATGGGGTATTTTATACACTTTCCTACCAAAGTAGTCACTGTACTATTTTTGTTTGCACATCTATTTTCAACATTTAATTCAAAAAACACTTATTGAGGCTCCATATGCCAAGTGCCATACCAGACGCTGGCAATCTGACAATGAACATGGTAAGTTTAATGGTCTGATGGAACAACAGATAAATTTATGGATAAAAAAGAGCTGATAAGTGCTTTAATAGGAGCACAATCAGGATGCTGTCAGAACATAGAGAAGGGTGGATCCAGCCCACATATGGAAGCAAGAAAAAGCCTTCCAGAAGATGTGATCTAAGATGACAACAGAACCACTGGAGGGGCAGAGAATATGGGACGTTAAGAGCGTCACTATCCAAAATATTAACATGTACAGCAGTTCAGAGGTGAGCAAGGCACTGAATGAAGAAAGCAAGGCTCACTAAGCTCAAGAAGAAAGTGGGTTCAAGATGTGGTCAGAGAACGAGCAGAGGTAACCACTGAAGGATTTATACATCACATTAAGGAGTCGCAGCTTCCATCCTGACAGCCTGGAGGTGCCAGATTTAAGTTTTATAGGACAATTATTCTGGTAGCCTTGGAGAAAAGAAATTGGAGTGTGGAGGAGGCCAAACTGCATGAGACTCCTGACGACTGTCTCTCAGAATTCAGTTTATCAGGATTCAAAACAAGATCAACCGACAGCATTGATTCAACTTAATTCATGCTGGAAAACATATCTATTTACCTATTCACGCCCCAAATACATATTTCTATCACTCTTTACTAACAAGGCATGTGCTTACCATTCATAGGTGGTAAGGATATGGAGTTTAAGCTGTTTCGTAATAGCTTCCCCCAAATTTTATGTGCTCTATCTCATTCCCACCACCCTCACATTGGTCATTCTAGTGATCAATGGATACACCTGCATAGCAGCAGGTCACAGTTAAGAGACAGATCTTCCCCTAGACTGAGGTAACTTCTTTTTTTCACAATGTTGATTCAATCAATATAATACAGTCCACCCAGCATTAAAACAATAAAAACCAAAGTTGAGGGATAAACGTATCCATCCAGAAATTGTTGAGCATAATTATATACCTGTATATTAAGCAAATATGCTGCATTTGCACAGGGATATAACTCAAGAAGCATCCCACTGGACCATACTAGGCATTATCCCAGCAATTTATAAATTAGTTAACTGACCTTTAAGTTGACTTTCTAGAATACCCAAAAATTAGTACCCAAAGAGAAACAAGTCTTTACTGCTGCAAAAGCAAGTATTTCAAAGTGACAGAAAAAAAAAAAAAAAATCACCAAACTTGAATAGTGTTATTTATTGTAGCATATATTTTTGTCTGCATTTCAGCTTGCACCGCATAAAATTACCATTTTCTGGGAGATCCTTGCAGATGAGTCTCTAGTGCTCTTACCACAAATGGGAACAGTTTTAGAAGTCTGCTCTTTAACATTTGAGATTTCTCCATGGTTTTCTTGCTGTTTACAGCCCATCTCCAGTTGCATCAGTGACATCATCCTCCATTTCAAGGGGCCAGTGGGTACAATGGGTAGTGACAGAGTGCATGCTTACATGCTAAATTGCTTCAGTCCTGTCCAACTCTTGTCCATGGAGTTTTCCAGGCAAGAATACTGGAGGGGATTGTCATTTCCTTCTCCAGAGGAACTCCCCGACCCAGGGATCAAACCTGTGTCTCTTATGTCTCCTTCATTGGCAGACAGGTTCTTTATCACTAGTGCCACCTGGGAAACCCAGTGACAGAGTAGCAATCTCTTCCATTTAAGTCAAGGAGTATACGTTCAACTCTAATTTAAACACACCTTCACAAAGGGTCCTTAACCTTTTAGGTTAACAAGTATTATGAACATAAGGTACAACATGATAAATATAATTAACATTGTTGTATGTTATATGTAAATGTTGTTAAGAGAGTAAATCATAAGCAAGTTTTCGTATAAGGAGAAAACTTTGTTTCTTTTAACATTGCATATATATATATGGTGAGCATATATGCTCACCATATATATATATATATATGCAATGATGTTGGATGTTCAATAACCTTACTGTAGTAACCAAAAAAGAAGAAAAGGCCTAATAAATATTTGTTAAATGAAATAGAGGGTTAAATACTAATTCAAAAGGACATATGCATAATAATGTTCACAGCACCATTATTTACGATAGACAAGGTATGAAGCAACCTAAGCGTTCATCAATAGATGGATGGATGAAGAATATGTGGTACATGCATACACACACCATACAGAGGAATAAAACTTAGAAATTTTTTAAAGAAAAGAAATATTGCCATTTGCAACAACATGGGTAAATCTAGAGAGTAATATGTTGTGAAAGACAAATACCATATGATCTCAGTTATATGTGTAATTTTAAAAAACAAAGTGAAAACAGACTTATAGATACAGAGAATAAGAGTAGCTGCCAGAAGTGGAGGAGGCAGAGGGTGGGAGGGCAAAATAGATGATGAGAATTAAGAGGTACAAGCTGCATGCGTGCTCAGTCATGTTTGACTCTTTTGGAACGCCACAGACTGTATCGCACCAGGCTTCTCTGCCCATGGGATTTCCCAGGCAAGAATACACTGGAATGGGTTGCCATTTCCTCCTCCAGGGGATCTTCCTGACCCAGGGACTGAACCCAAATCTCCTGCGTCTCCTGTATTGGCAGACAGATTCTTTACCACTACCGCCACCTGGGAAGCCCATAAGAGGTACAAACCTCCAATTTTATCAATAAAATAAATTATCCACAAGGATGTAAAATACAGCATACTGAATATGGTCAACAATATTATAATAACTGTATGGAGGCAGATGGTTACTAGACTTACTATTATCTTTTCATCATACGTGAAATGTCAAATCATTATGTAGTATAACCGAAACTAACATAATATTGTACATCAATTACATTTCAACTAAAAAAAAAGAGAGAGAAAGAAAAGAAATGAATGTAGAGGGTATCCCCACTAGTTCATATTATTCATTTGGTTCATATTGCTCACTCCACTAGTCCTAAGGCTATTGGCAACACAGTGAGGCCCACATAAATCTAATTAAAACCTTTCCCAGCCTGCTTCTACTGTTATTTACGTACACAGCATGCACTGCTGTTGTCAATAGCATCTCCTCCGTCTACCGCTACTGTTGTGCTTCCAGGTGGCTTCTCCTTCAGTACTCACAGCTTGGCACATCGACTCCATGATTACTGGAATGCAATAAAAGTGAGAAAAGTCCAACCCAAAGGAATCTAATTTTTTTTTCTTTTGAAAACTGGTATTTACTGCACCTATACTGATCTAGATCCTGAGGATGATAAGCCTTTCACAGGGCTTTCATTTTGAAGCATGGACACATGCCTGGCACACCCTGTCCCCAATGTCACCATGAGAGGCAGCAATGCACAGGAAGGCTCTAGAATTTAAGAGTGGGTATAAATCTTGGTTTTGCCCCTGACCAGATAGTGGGACACTAGATGAGCCCTTTAAACTCTCTTTGCCTCAGTGTCCTCACTGGTAAAACAGAGAATATTTAAAATTCTACTTCCCAGAGTTGTTGGAATTAAACACAAAATGGCTATCACAATACCCAGCCAAAGCAATGTCTACAGCTACTGGTTATCATACCAGGTTTTTTCCCAGGAATATTTTGAAGATTAACTTGTTTTAATTAAAAGAGGATTAAAGGCTGTTTCGCCAAGTTACCCACATCTACTCACTACCCCTGCTAACTTGGAATTGCACATGATTTTGAGAATCCCCATCCTGCTCTTTCCCTAAACCCTTGTCGGGGTGGTGGGGGGAGAGGTCTCAGATGAGAGACCTAACAAGTGCCAGAGCTGCAGATATGCAGATAATAGAGGACTTGGTTGCTCATCACATCTGGACTTCTCTCCAACTTGGTGGCCAAGTTCCAAGTTTTTGGAACTTCGCAAGTTCCAAAGTTTTAAGTCTTATTTGTACACTTGCTGCATGAGGCAAATGAACCATACTCCACTGCATGGATGGAGGCAAACAAGGGAGGGGTTCAGCAGGTCTTGAAGGCCCAAGGTTAATTGCCCAACGTCGAGCTGTTAAGAAATACAGGAATGGTGAGGGAGACCCTTAGAAAGCAGCATGTACAAGCCAAATGAGTTGTTGAAAGGATTTTGCATGAGTTTCATTATCTTCAAAAATAAATCCATCCACTGCTCTCAGCTGACTCAACCTCTTTCCATCATTAATGAACTCACCAACAAAGAAACAAAACACAATAGTCCTCCACTTCCCTCCTGAAAGTGGACGCCTAAATACCTTTCGAATCTATAGCAGCATCTAGAGTTTGGGTTTTTAGTCAGGAAAGCAGTATTGCTCGAAGCCATGGATTTTCTCTTGCCTATCAATAATTTAACCTCTCAGTAAATTACAGGAAACATCTGCTTGCTGAAAAGCACCATGTTACTTTCCATCATAACCTCTTCTGCTGCCACACAACACCGAATCTGTGGCAATATTCAAAAATATTTTAAGATTACATGGATACTAAATATTTACAGATGCTCCCTGAGAGAAGCATGATCTGCACTGCCTACCTCAAACAATCAAACATCCACACACAAGCAGCTTAAGGGAAAAGATCCTTGAAGCATAAAGCTGAGAAAGAATTACCTTCAAAAAGTAGAGCAGACAATGAATGAACCATTTGTAAAGAGCATCTTGGTTTAAGACATTTTAATATATTATTTTTGAAAACATAAGCCTGAGGTTAGTTTTGGGAAATCTAAGAGAAGTGACATACTTTATAGCTCACCAATTAACCATTTTGGCCAATGGCACTGTCTTTTCTCCCCCTACCTGAGGGCCTTGCATTTACACAACACTCCTCTTTAAAAAACTGCCCTTAACATCAATTGTATAAAACTTTGAACCCTAGCACTAGGTTGCTGAAACTGGCTTGCAGTATCTCTTTTTAATTTCAGGTTCAGTGGCATTCATGTTAACAGGCTGAAATCAGTCATGGTGGGTATGTTTACACCTTGGAAATAACCAAGTGCTACAAATCAGAAGTCTTTCCTTTTGCCTAGGGAGCCAGTTAAACACCAGCACACCAATGGAGCAAAATATCCATCAAAAAGGGACTGGTTTGGGCTTCCCTGGTGGCTCAGTGGTAAAGAATTTGCCTGCCAATGCAGGAGACATGGGTTTGATCCCTGGTGGGGGGTGGAGATCCCACATGCCTCAAAGCAACTAAGCCCGTGGGCTACAGCTATTGAGCGTGTGCTCAAGAGCCTGAGAACTGCAATTCCTGAGCCCGTGTGTTGCAACTACTGAAGACCATATACCAGAGAGCCCAAGCTCTGCTGCAAGAGAAGCCACCACATTGAGAAGACCATGCACCACAACTAGAAAATAGTCCCTGCTCACCAAAAGTAGAGAAAAGCTTGTACAGCAACAAAGACCCAGCAGAGCCAAAATTTTAAAAAATTTAAAAAAAAAATAATAATAAAGGACAGATTTAATAAAATATGGCAAAATTATACAACAGAATTCCAAAACACCTTGAAAAGTAATGCTGAACTATATATTGATGGGGAAGGAAAGGTGTCCACAGTATTTAAAGTTACAATTATATATTAGAGGTAATTTTAAAACCACACATATATATATATATATATATATATATATGTATTTTTTTACATGGGATCCCATTTTAGTAACTTACATATGTATAACTACATATACATACACACACAAAGAGAGAAAAATCTGGAAAAATATGTAACTAAATAGCAAAAACACACTATTTGTCAATGGCTGGTAAGAGTATGAGTAAATTCTAGTTTATCTAACTTTTCTGAATTTTCCAAAGTTTTTGGAATAAATGGCTATGATTTCAAAATGGGCAGGGGACTACAATGAAACTTAAATGAAAAGAAATTGGTGTTATAATACTGGCCCAAGTATATAAATTTCAATGCTAGAATCATGAATCACCTGTATGTGAAGATGATTGGGGTAAGAAGGAGAGGGGAGTATTCTCTCCTTTTCATTTTATTTATTTTTAAAAAAAAATATTGAAATGAATTAGGCATCAGAGCTCCCTGTACATTTTGAGAAGTTGTTTTGGCCTAAATGCACCTTCACCTGCTTCCAGACTAATTAAGAATGGATACTCAGTCTGATGAAACTTTGAAAAAAAACTAGCATATAATTGAGAAGAATTCTTTTCTTAGAGACCTTTCCTATCACTGCATACACTGGTCCATAGTATTCAACACTTGGAAAATTTTGTGCCCAACTCAGAAGACCAGGCCAACATGACATATACCAGCATGTATTTTTTTTTTAACTCTCTAATTGCCACAAAGACATTATTGCATTGAGAATCAACAGTTTTGCCATTCAGATGCTTGAATAATCTCAGATTCTCCAAAACCCTCCGCAGTAGGTTTTAAAGGCAGAAACATGACCCATTTCCTATTTCAAATGTGAGTATTTTCCAGTGCCTTTAAACATTTTATCAAACATAATACAAACAATAACATTAGTGAGAGGAATGAGAAAGTCTTCAAAAATGAATAAGCCATCCTACTAGCACTGTTCTTAGCAACATCCTCCAGCTTCTCCTCACATTACTTGAGTTATTCGAATCTAATATGAATTTGTACCACCAGCCCCTGCATCCTACTCCAGTAAAGAGATCTCAGGAGATATAGCATCTCCCATGGGAATTCAATTTCTATCATCCAGAGTAATTAGATGACTATAAGGCTCCTAAAATAAGGATTTCCTTATTTTATTCAAGTTTTTCAGACTTGCCTTTTCTTCATGACTTTGACACTTCTGAAGAATACTGATCTGGTATTTTATAGAACAACCCTCCATTTCTCTTTGATGTATTTCTCATTAGACTAGGGTTATAAACTTGTGGAAAAAATACAAACAGGTGAGGTGTGCTTCTAATCATATCATATTAGGGGCACATGATGTTAACATGGCTTATCACTAGTGATGTTGACCATATCACTTAGTAAAGTTGTGTCTTCCAGGTTTCTCCATGGTAAAGTCACTATTTTCCATTTCCTACCTTATATTCTTTGAAAGCAAGTTACTGAGTTCACACCACACTTTCAGAGGAGGCAAATTTAACTCTCCCCTTCTAAGAGTGAAAGTATCAACATAGACTACTTGGAATTCTTCTGTAATGACTGTCATCATTGTGGACTCATGGATAATCATTTTATTCTTTGGGATACAATTCAATGCTATCATTTATTTTGTTGCTATTTATACTTTTAACCTGCACAATTTTTTGAGAAATTGAGATTTTGGATCTTCTCATCAGCTATGTTAGATAGAAATATTTCATTTATCTTACAGTTACATTTTCACAGCTTCAGTGGTTGTCCCATAGTACTAGGAATCTGAGATTTGCTCTACAAATGTATGCCATCTTGAGGACTACCACACTGCATAGCCCCAGGGGGATACTGGTCTCTCTCTCTCTCTCTCTCTCTCTCTCTCACTCACACACACACACACACACACACACACGCGCGCGCGCACACACACACACACACACACACACACACACACACACACACACAGAATTCCTGTTATCTTCAACACTAATCACTGGGTAGCTCTTTCTTTTCCTTTCTATATTCCACTAGTTTCCCTGATACAGCAGCAAAGCAGGAATATCCATGACCAGGAGCCTAAGAGATCTGCAGGACTTGAGAAAGTTAATGATGAACTGGAATGTTAAACAGCAAGTGAGGATGCAAGGGAAGAAGAAAGCAACTATTTCCACTTATTGATCACTTCATTACATGCCAAGCACACTACCAACATAGTATTTAAAAAGAAAAAGTCTCTCAATGCTCAAAAATCCCTTCTGGAGACTAAATCCAGATCGTACTCAGTAAAATAAGACAATACCAAAGTCACACACAGCAAAGTTGGTTAACTATGAAGTCAAATCACCCTTGTCCAAAACTTTTTATCTTGAGCACTATAATCTTCTACCTCTAAGCAAGCCAGGGTCTATGTTTTGACCCAGGATGCCTACGTGAAGAGGGCAAACCACAGCGTTATCAGGTGCATCTTTTCTTCAAGCCCTATTCACCTACATTCCCTCCACCACACACTAAATTTCTAGTTCCCCAGTTATGGCATATTCGCATGGAGGAAGTCATATAATATTACTGAGATAATTATCACAGAGAAAGATAAGCTTTCTCTGATCTCACCTCAGTACTGAGAAATACACCTCTCATATTTATGTAGTATGTAAGTTATATCCCATCAAATCCTTCCAACTGCCTGCAGTATAATAAAAAGAGTTATGTGTAAAAATAAACAGCATCTTTACATCAATCATGACGATGCTGAGACTTAATATCCACCCAAAAAATTCCCTGAGCACCTCCTTTCAGAGGAACCAGAAACCATTCATTCATATAAAGTGCATGTTCAATTAGAATCAGTTTCATAATATATTAATTAACATTACTTCACTCTGCAATGACAAGACCCCATCTGCTTTCCTGGCAGCGTAGAGGAGATGGATTTTAAGTAAGTTTAAGGGAGATCTGAGTCTCGGATGTTTCTATCTGTACTTGAAACTGAAAGTTCTCATCTAGGTCTACTTTTCACTGTCTGTTAACTCAGCACATCTTAACAGATCTCAAGGCCAGAGGAGGACTATTTCTTTATCAAGTTCTATCACAAGGTGAGTGAATATCAAACATCAGCATCACAGGCTAACTCTAGGGCTGAACTTTGACAGGAGAGAGAAGGGTCATCCCACAGCAATAAGATTTTCCATCACCAAAACTCTCCACTTCTCTACAGTTAAATCTACCTTCTGCACTGTTGCTACTCTCTGAGGTAGTCTTATCTTAAATATATGGCCGGATTTCTCTGAATGACTCTTTAATATGGGGCCTAGAGGAAAGGGAGCAAGAACTACAATGTTACCCTAGGTTAATGATTAATACTCTGATCACCAAATCCTGAAGGCAGAAATCTAAGCAAACTAACATGGTTTCAAGTTTAAAAGTCATGTTAGGCTATGTAGGCAGGATAATATTCCCTTGGATGTCCACATCCTAATGCCCAGATATTACGTTATGTTACATTAAAGGACTTGGCAGGTAGGATAAAGAAAAGGTATGGCCTTCTAGGGGCTTCCCTGGTTGATCAGCGGTGAAGAATCTGCCTGAAATGTAGGAGATTCAAGAGATGTGGGTTCAATTTCTGGGTCAGGAAGATCCCCCAGAGTAGCAAATGGCAACCCACCCCAGCATTCTTGCCTGGGAAATCCCATGGAGAGAGGAGTCTGGAGGGTACAGTACATGGGGTTGAAAAAGTCAGACACAACTGTGCAACTGAGCACACACACACACAGACACACACACACAGACACACACACACACACACACACACACACACACACACACACACACACACACGGTCCTTTAGATGTGAAGGCTATCCTGGATTATCCAGTAGGTCCAATATAAATCATATGAGTTCTTAAGAACTGAGAACAATTCCTGGTCAGAGAGACAGGAGAGAAGGAGGAGGAGAGATTTCAAAAGCAAAAGGAACTCAACCACTGTTGCTGGCTTAAAGGTGGAAGATTATATGGTAACCAGCTAATGAAAACGGAGGGTCCTTAGAAGCTAAGAATGGCTCTTAGCCAGCAAGAAAATGGGGGTCTCATTACTACAATGACAACGAAATGAATTTTGCCAACAACCCAAACAATCAAGGAAACAGATCTCTCCCAAGAGCCTCCAAAAAAGAATGCAGCCCTGCCAACACCTTGATACTAGCCTAGTAAGTTCTGTATCAGAAATATAAAATAAATTTGTTTTGTTGTAAGACACTAGGTTCATGACAGTTTGTTATAGCAGCAAGAGAAAACTAATACATGGGCTCAGGCAAAATGAAGCCTTGTGAGAGTATCTTCTAGGATTTCAGTCTTTAAAATCACATGGAACAAATTACATAGTACGTTGTTTACAAATGGTCTTCAATAAGTGAGAGCTGTTGTAGAACCACATTTGCAATACCAAAGACAGCTGTGGGTGTTCAGCAAAGTCTCTGAAAGATTATTACCAAAAATATTAAATCAACCCAGATTATTCTTAAAAGCAAAGATAATTAACTTTGACCAGTAATTTCAAGTTTTTTTCAAGTATAAGGAGCTTTTATAGCAGCAATAAATGGCATAGGCTCCTACATGAACAGTGATCCTTTTAGTAAGTATAGATTGACATAATCCCCCAAATCTAGCCTGGATTCATTAATGCTTGTAAATGACTTTGCATCTTATTAATCACAACAGAATCTACATACAGGTGAAAAATTGCATCCCATACACAAAGGAGAAAATTGTTTATACAGACAAAGCTTGGTACATATACAGGGGCAAAGATTCTTCTGGATCCTGGCCACCAGCACTGCCCAGAACCATAAAATGAAAACCAGCATCATGGACTAAATACCACCATTAGTCTTGGCACATATGTGTCAGAGGGTACCTCTGTTAGAGGCATCGCAGGTTTTCCAATTTCTATCTTATAGATAAGTCTTAAAATATTTTTACTATCTAAGGATTTTTAATCCTCTTAATACTTTAAGGAATTTTTTAATAATCACAAATCCACCTGAAGTTATTTTATACACTGCTAAAAACCACAGCTGGGAAAGATACTATAAACAGAATGACTACCCTCCCCCCTAACAAACTCACTTCCCAAAAAATACATGAGGCAGCATGTTGGCATGTTTCCGTTTTTCACCAACCCGTAACTTGGTTCAACTAAGTTCTTAAGGCAAACAGAAAATGTTTTAAAACAGAAAATTGATTCAATTATATTTCTAAATATTAAATCATATAAAACCAATACTTGGAGAATATGCTGCTATGCTCATTTTCCACCAGTAGACATTATGTCCACAAGACTCCCAAAGGCCGACTTTATATCAATATGAGATCCAGCAACCAACCTCAAATAATACAACAAGGCTGACTTAACAAACACAATCAATTTCCAATATAACTTATAGTTAACAGTATGATGTTGCACAATCCATTAAAAATAATTAGATATGCCCATGTAATCAAATACCAGAACACTTGCCCAAAGTTTATCAAGGTTAGAATATAATCTTTCTTCAATACTATGAGTAAGTAAAATATAAAGAGATGAAAATAATTCCATGGTTTATTACAAATCCCAAATGTGACATCTGGTGATAACCAATGAAAAGTTTTATAATATTAAATTGAACCAAACAAGTGCAAAAAACCAGAGGGAAGGCAGCATTTGATGGTTTTAGGATGGTTATAAGGAATTTTTAAACAGTGACAACAAGGCTGGCATTTACACTCTGCCAATAATCTGCTGTACATCTTTAGACAAATAATTGGACCTCTCTGAGCTTAAACGATTTTCCCCCTCATGTGTAAAATGATGAGGTTGATTCTCATTTCATTCTGCACTCTAAATTCATGAATGCAAAGTGGAATAACAGTGTCCCTATTGTCTTCAGGTTCTGATGATGTTCCTTATCTCTAAGACTGAGCTAGGAGTCAGTTACCCCATTGCTCTGAACCCTGATTTGATGAGCAATCTCAAGCAAGTATGGAATTCCCAGCAAGCCTCAGTTTCTCCTTTGCTAAAAGCTTCCTTTTCTAACTGTGAAGAGAATAGGGCTACCTAGGGAGAAATTCCTATACAATCAAAGTAGCATCCCTGTTTATAGAAACTAAACAATGCTCAGATTAAACTCCAAGCTAATGAGTCCCACTTCCTTTATAATTTTAAGAATGGAATGTGTGGAGGGGAAAAATAAAAAGGGAAGAGCATCTCTTTGCGACCAAATACCTTGTTGGACTTGGCCATTCTTCTTCCAAAGCACACAAAATAGAACGCTTAATCCATAAAATAGACTTGAAGATTGGCCTCTAACTCCTGACAGTTGGCATGCAACCACAATAAAGCATGCCAAGTTTCTGAACAACTACAACAAAAACAACAGGCTAAATGACTCCTAGTCTTAAGATTCGGGGAGGAAAGCAAAATCAAACAAACCAGAAGTCCACAAAGATTTCTGGCAAGAGAGAATTTTACAAGCACCTACTAAAGAAAACCTACTTGCAGGAATGGGACTTTTAGATAAAATGCCCACTTGAACTGCAAGGACTTTAAAGAAAGGGAGAAAGGGAGGGAAGAAAGGTGGCAGTTAATCAGTCTTTACTGCACATTTGAAATTGAAAAAGGCAAATCTGAATCCTGCCACCACAATGTCAGACACAAAGTTACAGTGAGGAGAACATCCTCAGAATTCTAATTTATGTCATTTATCCCCTCCTGGACTTAGTGAATGATGACTAATAATTGTGGGGACCTTGCTTTCAGTAATAGTGCCAATACTCTCTTGAGAGACTTCATACTGTTATTTATCAAGAAGTTTCTATGACTTTCTTGTCATCACTCCCGAATGCCTTTTGGTCTCTGTTGTTCTCAACCATCTCTCTTTTTGAGAGCACCTCTCTCGTCTGTCCACAGAGGAATGTTTAATTGTGTACAGAAAAGGAACAACCACACAGACATCAGCATAACTCATGCTGCAGATCCACTAACCGCCACATTTAATTGGTAGAATTGATGTCTCTCACATCAGTGCCTGCAAATGCAGCTGGTTCTGTAGGGTCCTCATGCCTTATAATTTGGTTAAGCCTTTAAAAAATTAGGAGAAGGGAGAAGCAAACAGATATTCTTCAAACAACAGGGAAAGACTTTCAGTGTGTTTTCAGTACATGTAATAAAACTAAACCCACTGAAAATAAAATTCCTAGGGATTGGAAAATCACAAAACTAAAAAGTTTATGGCAATTCTTCATAGCCAGACTGCTAGCAAATCTCTGAATTTGTGTTCTTCCACACCCTCTGCTCTGCAAGTAAACTCCGCCTGATTCCTCCACCTTTGTCAGGTGAAGAGTCACTCATGCTTGGAGACTGCTGAGGAAAGGTGCATGTTCCTTTGTCTCTGGTACAAAAGAGCCCAGTCCACAGCTTCAGTTCCAGCAATTACTATATGCCTTGTAGCTGTTCCTTTTTTTTCTGACCATCTCTCTCCCAAGACCTAATTTTTTTGTTCATTTCTGTAACTCGACAGCCTAGCCCCACCCCAGACATACAAGTGGCACTTGATATTTACTACCATGACTGACAGCCAAGAAAAGGATCTGCCTCAAATATAACCATCTAGGTCTCTATCCACTTTGATGGAAATGGCACACCATCAAAGATACTGTTGAGTTTGCAAGTCTGATTATTTTTATGTAGTTGGGGACAGGGGGAGGGTGATAACTTGACCTCTACTCACTACTTCACTACTTTCACCCAGTATATGACAGTGTCAAAGGAACAAATTAAAAATGCATTATGATTTTTTTCTTATTAAAATACATACAGCAACTCTACAGTGGTGCTTTTGCCATTCCCCTTCTTGCGGTTGAGGTAACTAAGTCTTGAAAGAGTAAATGACTTGCCAAATATCTCCCAACAAAACCAGTGACAAATGAAGAACTGGGTCCTAGCTATATCAAACTCCCAAACCTATGCATTACGATCTCTTCAATTTACCCAACAGCATATGTCCAACTCCAAAATAAAAGGAACAAAAACTTGACAATGATCTTTCACTTAATGTGCATGCATATGTTCAACTATCTATTTGATAGGGTAACCACTGTTTGGTAATCATTTACCTATTTTCAAGTCTTGCCAATGCTCTATAAATAGAGAATATTATTTTTTAAATTCCAGTTTTACTTCATTATTACAATCTGCTTCGGGGAACTACCAGCCTCGTTCCACAAGTTACGTCTGCAGGCTTCTGAATGCTTATAAGCATTTGTCCTATTTCAACCCAAGCTCCCCTAAGAGTTTCCTTAGCTGGGAAAACAAATATATGAAACCAAAGGTTAGCTAAACAGAGAGAGGCTAGTTCTCTTTGTCTCATTTGCATGCAGTAAAGAGTTTATTTATTAACTTTCACAAGATCCCTAGTGGTTTTCTGTGGCAGAGAGACTATCTGTGGATAACTAGTATATGTGGCTACCTAGGTGATTGAAATCTACAACAAATTCTTACTCAGCACCTACTGCCCCAGAGGCTGGGACTGGTGATACAGCACGTGCAATCCCTACTTTTCTGCTGCTAAGTCGCTTCAGTTGTGTCTGACTCTGTGCGACCCCATAGATGGCAGCCCACCAGACTCCCCCCTCCCTGGGACTCTCCAGGCAAGAACACTGGAGTGGGTTGTCATTTCCTTCTCCAATGCATGAAAGTGAAAAGGGAAAGTGAAGGTGCTCAGTCGTGTCTGACTCTTCGCAACCCCAAGGACAGCAGCCTACCAGGCTCCTCCGTTCATGGGTTTTTCCAGGCAAGAGTACTGGAGTGGGTTGCCATTGCCTTCTCCACTACTTTTCTGAAACTTACACATGTATTTATTTGGCTGCATCATGCAGCATACATGATCTTGGTTCTCCAACCAGGGAACAAACCCACACCCCTCAAGTGGAAGCATGGAGTTTTAACCACTGGATTGCCAGTGAAGTCTCCTGAAGCTAATATACTGGCTCATAAATAAGTAAACAAACAGAAAAGGAAACTTCAGATATTAATAAGTGCATGCATGCATGTTCAGTCATGTCCAATTCTTTGCAACCCTATGGACTGTGGTCCACCAGGTTCCTCTGTCCATGGGATTTTTCAGGCAAATTCTTTACCACTGAGCCACCTGGTACTAAGAAGAAAATGCATACTAATACAAAAGTTGATGGAGGTTGGAGAAGTCAAGAAGATAGTAGCCAGACAATGCTGTGCAAAATTTCTTTGTGTGCTTAGTCACTCATTCATGTCAGACTCTTTGCAACCCCATGGACTGTAGACTGCCAGGCTCCATTCTCCACGGGGATTCTCCAGGGAAGAATACTGGAGTGGTTTGCCATGCACTCCTCCAGGGGATCTTCTCAACCCAGGGAAGGAACCCAGGTCTTCCTTATTGCAGGCAGATTCTTTACTGACTGAGCCACCAGGGAAACCCAAATTTTCTTTAGATAAGGTAACTACCAACGTTTCTGAGACGGTGGTGAATTTAGAGTTTAGATGAGTAAGTCAACAGAAAACCTGAAGAAAGACATCTAGACAGAGACCTCAAGTCGTGTGAATGGTTTAATATGTTAGAGAAACAATACAGAAAGCCCAAATAGCTGGAGCTATCGTTCCCTTACTGATTGCTACTTTTGATTCCATCGTGGTCAAAGGACAATCTCAATTCTTTCAAACTTGGTAAGGCTTGTTTTATGGCTCAAGATACAGTCCATCTTGGTATATGGTCTGTGGGTACTTGAAAAGAATGCATGTTCTACTTTTGTTGGGTGGACTGTTCTATAAATGCCAGCCTGATAGTTGATGGTGCTGCTGTGTTCTTCAATATCTTTGCTCATCTTCTCACTTGTTCTAACAATTGCTGAGACAGAGGTGCTGAAGTCTCCCACCATAACAGTGGATTTGTCTATTTTCCCTTTCATCTATAAGTTTTTGCTTCACATAGTTGGCTGCTTTGTTGTCTGGTGCACAGGTATGTGGAATTCCTATATCAACTTGGTGAATGACCCTTTTATTATAAATTGTCTCTCTCTATCTGTAGTTATTTTATTTGCTATGAAGCCTACCTTATCTGATATTAATATAGCCAACTTGGCTTTCTTTTGATTACTGTTTCCATTATACACGTTTTCCATCCTTTTATATTGAACCAGCCTGTTTCATATTAATTGAAGTGAGTTCCTTGAAGATAACATATAATCGGGTCATATTTTCAACCCACCCTGCCAGTCTCTGTCTTAAATTGCTGTACTTATACCATCTGCATGTGATGAAATTACTCATCAAATGTGTGTTAGGACTTAGTTTTTTTTTTTTTTCTTTCTGTTTTTCTTTTTTCTCTTTTCTTTTTCCTACCTTCCTATGCATTGCCTGAACCTTTTTTAGAATTCCATTTTGATTTATCTACAGTATTTTTGAGTATATATCTTATTGATAAAATATTTTATTTTATCCAGGGACTTATGTGCTAGATACTATGTAACTACTTTACTCACATCAAGGAAACAAGACTGCAGTTATATCATAAGAATATTTAAAAATTCACTAGTTCGGGTTATGTTTGGCAGGAAGAGAAAGGTGTTAAATGGGCCTCTTAATAGCAATGACAAATGTACCAGCAAGCTAGTTTATATCAAACAAACACAAAAAAGATTCACTTTCAACCCAAACCTAATGCATTTTCTAATTCTGTGAATCTCCATTTCCTATCTCTGGTTCTAGCCACTTTAACAAACAGGGCTCATAAGTATGATAAAGACCATTCATGATAAGCCAATATTTAAAAATAGATGACTGTGTATAACAAATTAATAACCCTGTCTAGTATATTTACTTTCACTGCCAAATAATATTTGCATTAATATTACATTTTATAGTAAAACCTAAGAAATCTAAACTATTTAAATGTAAATGAGAATATTCTTATTTTACACTAGGTATTTATAGACCATTATTTGGCAGAGTTAATGATTTATATTTACAATTTCAGCGCCCACTGCACCATACACAGGCTCTCCCACCTTGTGCCTGAAACCAGAATGCAGCCCTTCTGTTCAACCACCCTGTTTCTTCCCTTGTAGACTGTATTAGGCTTCTTGCTTATTTCTGCTTTAATAATGAAACTGGTATCATGAAGAACAGAAGAAAGGCAAACCGAAGTCCACATCACTGCACACAACCAGGGTGCTCAACCTGAGGGCCCAATATCAGGACACTCTAGTCTGCTGGCTTCTGCCACCATCACCCACGCAGTGTCAGGTACATATTCCTTTGGTCTACCAGCTCAGTGTTGCCTAGAGCAGGCTGTGGGATCCAGGATTGAAGTGAGGCGAATTCAGTCACATGTAAGAGGTAAAAGGAACTATACACAACATCACAAAGCCAAAGAAGGATGACTTTTTCATTGGAAAATCTGAAAACTCTGCATGACAGATTACAATCAGGAGAGTAAACAACCCTAGCTACTGATAGTTACCTTGGTTAGCCCCAGGTAACCAAGAGACAAATCTAATTCTGCAGGCCTAGTGCAGTGCTCTTGCAGTTTTTCTAGTTCCTTAAAGGATCTCTAAAACACAACAGAGGTTGAGGATGTCAACAAAGAAAAAATTAAGATCACTAACACACTAACTATACTTTGATAAAAAATGATTAACAAAATTAAATTTTTTAAAAATTACACACACAGGAAAATGGAATCAGATCAGTTTCCTGGAAACAACCATAATATCTCAGCTCCAAGGCAGCACAGGTGCAATATGGGAACCACTTCCTGCTAGGAATAATCCCAGGCAAATGTAGTTTCCAAGGCAGATGTGTGCCTCACTGGCCCTGCCTCCTCCATCCCAGGACCTGTCTGGTGTTTCTGCAGCAGCTGGCTGAATAAGTCTCAGGTCAACACCAGCTACAGTGCCTGCTGAGAGAAGACAGAGCACAAGATTGAAGCGGAAAGAGGGGGAAAATGCAACAACCTCCCATAGGTAAGACAGGGCCCCTGGATTTCTTCCAGCCCCCTTCTCAAACACCCACACACCTGCAAAGTCAGACCACCATTGTCTCTATTTCTCCAGCTCACCACAAGGGAATACCACGCTAGCAGGGTCTTCATCCTTTGCTTGCATGAAATCTGCAGCCCCTACAACCAGCTGCTCACCCAAGCTCCAGCCAAGCTCCTGCTGCTTAGTAACAATGAGCATTTACCTGTGGCCTAAAAACCACAGGTAACTGTAAAGCACAAAATAACTCAAAACATGTTGTGATTTTCTTTCTCTTTATGCTATACTTTCTTCTCCTTTAGAGACACAAGTGTGGTTTTTGTCAGCATGCTAATCTATGACGGTGTTTGCTATGTTGCTCCTATCTGATATTGCTCTCTGGTTACTTAAAGACACAACCCTAAATCTCACACTTCCTTGTGTGCTGTGTGCGTGCTCAGTCACTCAGTTGTATCCGACTCTGTGACCCTCACACAGTTGACATTTGGTGTTGGATAATTCTCTACTGCTGTGGCTTTGCTGTGCACTGTGGGATGTTTAGCATCATCCTTCGCCTCTGTCAGGAGCATCCACCAAGTTCATCAAAAACGTGTCCAGACATTATCCAGAAGTGAGTGAGGGAGGAGGTGAAGGGGGTTTTCACACATGGAGAACAAATGATTCATATTACAACTGGCTTGAAGGGAGCCAACTCAAAACGCCTGAGTGACATCGGGGGCTCATTTCGAAAACAGGATCATTATCTAGGGTGATAATATAGACACAAAGGAAGCCAATCCTGGTAACTAAATATGTAAATAACTCAATATTTAAAAATCAGCAGCAGAATTTTTTATTATTTCTACCTTTCTAGTTCTTGCCCCATACCTTCCCCACCCCCCACAGAAAAGTTTTGACTCAATCAAATTTTTATTACCATTTCCCTAACATCAAAACAGATGTCACAGCCCTGAGCTATGGAGCTGTTTCCCAAAGAGGAGGAAGCGATTGATTTTTCCCTCCTGGGTTTCTTAAGAGATAACAAATAAATAATATCAGCATTTGTAACACCACAATTTATACTCTTCTAAGGGAGGAAGTATAAACGGTTCTTTAATCAAGTAAACAAATTCACACCTGTTTTCACCTTTTTTTCATTCTCTTTCCCTTGAATTTTATACATGTGTACTTTTAACCTAATATTTTTTCCTGCTGAAAGAAATATTTGGACTACAGCAAAATGCTTCTTTATAATTCCACCCTTCCTTCCTTCTAGCAAGCTTCAGAGCTCATTGTGTTTTACAAAGGGTAAGCTTTGCTACCTTACTTCCAAGATCATTCATGATACCACCCAATATGTTACTGACCTTATGGCCTAGAGACAGATTAACATGCACAACCTATCCAATTCTTTTGCCCTCCTTATTGAATTAAAAGATAAAAAGTAAGTAGAAGGCTGTGATAAAAAAAATAAATAAATCTTCCTTATAAAAAATTTGGGAATCAAAGCTACAAATCAGAAGTAGTAACCTTTAGCCCTTCATTTGGCCAGTTCTGAACCCATAGAAACTGACTTGGGCTGTGGGCACACATAGAGAGTGAGGGAACAGGAGATCAGGCAGCTATAAAGGCAGCAACTGCTAGCCTCATCCTAACATGAACAGCAGGTAGTGTTTATGTAAAAGTGTTATTTTCAAGATGCTCACAGGAAGCTCCAAAGTTGACTAGGGGCTGACCAAAATCTAGTGTCATTCTAGGATGCAACAAGCCCAGATACAATATGGTTTCAAGTGAACAATAGCTGAAAAGGTAAACTTCACCCTAGACTCTACAACACTGTAAATCTATAGCAACACTGAGATGCTGGATGCAGCTTGGTCTAGTAACACTCTCAGCAACATTTCCTCATCTGCAAAATGGTGGTCATCCTCTGGATGTTCTGGGTTGTTAGAGTTAAATGATGCTCTGCCACTGATGGTGCAGTAGAGCAGTGAAACTGGGATGGGGTCTCTGGCTCCCTGAGAGTCCTTGTAATAATCCTAAGTAATAACTGGGATCAAAGTACCAACATTCATGGTCACCAATGTCTTTTGAGCATTTATTCTGCAAAAAAAAAAGTTTCATATTTGTAGCTCACAACAACCCCAAACTAGGTCCTCTTATCACCAAAACAGATGGAATAACTGTAGACTGAGAGGTCAAGGGACTTCTATCCAAGGCAGCTATGAAATGCTGGAACAAGGATTCAAACCCAGGCAATCTGCCTGCAGGGTCTGAGGTTACAGCCAGCACACCACATAGCTTCCGGAAGGAAGCATTTAATATGTGAAAGGATGGATGGGTTAATTAATATAATTATCTGATCTTTTCATCCTCCAGAGCCTTTTTTTCCCCTTCCCAAATAAAAGAGGGAAACACTGATTTGTTCTCCCTACAGATTACAGAGTAGAATTATCTTACTAAACACCAAGCATTATTTGTTTGTACTGATTTTAACACAATAATTTGCTGAACCAAATTTTTACTACCATGAGAGTAGGTTCTTCAACACTGCCACATAATGAAATGGCTATGCAAAAAAGCAACAGCTGATCACTACAACTACAACTACTTTTTCTTTGTAAATACAAAACTCCAATCAGCTAAAAGAGTGTAGCATGACAGATCACAAGTCAGAGACAGAGTCTTCTCCATAGAGATTTAAAGCTCAAGAATTCCAAAGTACTTAATAACATAAAATCTGAGGCAGATGGCTAAGTGCCTTAAGAGATCCCAAACTATTAAGGATATCCCGGATGGAAATTCCTTAGCTGAGTTGTCTTCTTTCTGCATCAGAAAATGGCTGGCACCACCTGGTGGCTTTTTTCCTCCTCTAAAATCTAAATTCCACTGAACCATAAAACTGAGATATTCTATCAGGGTTATCCACATAAGAAAGAAGGCAATCTTTATATTTCATTCACATAATTCTAACTAAAGTGTTGAATGAATTTAGTTTTTATCCACATGGAAATACTCTCACCTCTAGAGCATTCTCTTAAATATAGAATTTCTATCAAAATACACGAGTTGAAAAAACTCACGCCCGGCTCAGCTGGAGCACTTCTGAACCCATACAGCATGGGGAACCACCCACAACATTCATTCATGCTGAAGGACGGGGAGACAATTTCCTCTAAGGTAAATGTGCTTCTGATAATGTAACTCCACTGGGTACTGTCCATGTCATCATTTTACAGGTGAGAACAATGAGGCTCAGCCTGAATTAAAAACTTTCCCAGAACTAGTAAGCAGCAGAGCTGGGATTTAAATACTATTTTGCTTGTTTTTATGGTCCACACTGCTATACTATGATTTGCTTTGTCATGATGATCACAATGATGATTCATCCAAATATATGTGCATGAAAATGGAGAAGTTCCAGTGTTACGTTTTTGTTTTTGTTTTTAAGAGTTCTATCTTTAAATTCTATTAACTAACTGCAGTCAAGTTGAAACTGTCCTTGGCTGGAAATCCTACTAAGTATAGGTGTAATTATACTGGACACACAAGTGCTCAATCATTAGCTAAATAGCTAAAAGTTCAGTATACCTTCGGTAGCTATAAAGTCCTAAATATCTTTGCCCAGTAGAAGCACAAAAGAGATAACCAGAGGGTAAGAATTACCCAAAAGATAGGAAGGATGTTTGGTAAACTTAAACCAAGCATCAACAAGGAGACACAAGTCTGAAGAGATCCACTCTGTCCAACTCTGTCTCTCTAAGTAACTGAAAGTATAGTGACCATGAGAACTGTGTGTTATCTTGAATGGTTTCGAGCATTAGAAAACCAAATGGGAAACATATGGGAGAATTAAAGAGGTGGATGAAGCAAAGTCAAGTGACCTAGAATGTTTCACATCCCATGCTAGGCTTGAACAATCTTAATAAGATGCTCAGGTTGACGTCCTGTGAACTGAGAATCTACTTCAGCACTTAAACACATTTACCCCTGGTTCCACAGACCTATTAGTGCTCAGCTTACAATAACACTTACAAAGAGCTGACAGGCAGATTTTAATTAAAATACATTGAAAATAACTTGAGGCATACTTTGTACAAAGAAAATGACTTTCTTGGTAGTTACTCAACTTACATTATATCTGTGTATGTGTGTTCCTTCTCTTCTGAGAGTTTTCAATAAAGGGAAGAAATGATCTTATAATTCATACAGAGACAGGGACTTCCCTGGTGGTCCAGTGGTTAGGACTCCAAACGTCCACTGCAGGAGGTGTGGGTTCAATTCCCGGGCAGGAACTAAGACCCCACATACCATATGGTGTAGTCAAATGAAAGTGAGAGTGTTGGTCGCTTAGTTGTGTCTGACTGTGACCCCATGGGCTGTAGCCCGCCAGGCTCTTCTATCCATGGAACTCTCCAGGCAAGAACACTGAGTGGGTAGACATTCCCTTCCCCAAGGGATCTTCCGGACCCAGGGATCAAACCTGCATCTCCTGCACCGCAGGTAGATTCTTTACTGTCTGAGATAAAAGGGAAGTCTCACGGCCAAATAAACAGAACCCTCCCCGCCCCCCAAAAATCTGCACTGAGTCCTGTCACATGCAAGCAGGATGCTCTAGATCAAGTTACTTAAATTTTCTTAGTCTCTTGTCCCTCGTCTTCAAATAGAGATTTCCAGATGTGGCGGACACCAGAGCAGTTCACCAAGTATTTTTTGCCCTTTGCCAGTGAAGACACGAAAGGGTTAACTGCCCGGTCTCCTCTTTTATTAAGTGAGAGGTGGGTAAGAGAGCATATGTTTGGTTCTAGCCCGTCAGATGTATGTAGAAACCACATGCGATGTGTCCACTCCAAACTCTCAACTCCAGATTCAAGACCACCCAGGGAGGGTGAGTTCTCCACGGCTCTGAGTGGCTACAGTGGGCAGGACCACTCCCCGCTCATTGACTCAACTGATGCATAAGTATCCTGAGCTAAACGCAAGTCTGTTTTCTTTCTTTTCTATGTCTTTGTTTTTGTTTTTGTTTGGTAGCCCTGGTATTTGGGGGATTGGTTGCATCTGTTACTTCAGACAATACCAACTGACGGACCACTTTTATAAGTTAATTATAAGGAGTAAAGTTAAGATGTCCACAAGTAGTCAATGAATAACTGATTTTTAGTTGTTGTGTTTGTTGTTGTTTGATTGTTTGGTAAGAAATACACATTTTGGTCAAACATGTACAAATGGTTAAATGGTGTTCCCAGGGTATACTGGAGGTATATTTTTTTCTTCACACCTAACACAGAAGCGATTTAACAGAACTAAAATATAAACCAATAAACATTTTCTTTTTTCCTTCTTTCCAGGTTCCACTAAAGATTTGATGTTGATGTTTGGAAACCTACAGAAATTTAATCCCAAAGAAACAAGCTCTTTCCTCCAGAGTCAGCTTCTAGGAGAGTTTAAGCAACTCAACCAAGAGCCATCTTGCTTGCATGAGGAAGGGGTAAAACTCAGGACTGCCAGGGTCCAGCAACCCAAGCCTCGACACTAAATTACACAGCTGCTATTCTGCCCCTCCCTGCTACAAACTGTATTTCTCTCTTTATAAATTTCAGTTAATTTTCTTCCCTTCACTGAAAATTCTCAGCATAGAAGGAAAATACACACAAATACAAACACACATAGACTGTAGAGAATTTCTCTGCAGTACAGATAGATAAGACACTTGACTAGTAAGGTACAAAGCATGAATACGTACCTAAAATTTATCAATTATGCACTATCATAGTTCAAAGGCCATATCATATTTTTCTCCAAAATAACTAACATTAGATGTGAGACAAAATATCACCAGCCAAACTTATTTAGATATCCTTTTTCTCCGCTTAAAAAATAATGATCAAACCAGTCAATCCTAAAGGAATCAACCCTGAATATTCATTGGAAGGGCTGATGCTGAAACTGAAGCCCCAATACTCTGGCCACCTGATGCAAACAGCTGACTCATTAGAAAAGACCCTGATGCTGGGAAAGATTGAGGGCAGGAGGAGAAGGGGACAACAGAGGATGAGATGGTTGGATGGCATCACTGACTCAACAGACATGAGTTTGAGCAAGCTCCGGGAGATGGTGAAGGGCAGAGAAGCCTGGTGTGCTGTGTTCACGGGGTCACAAAGAATAGGACACAACTTAGCAACTGAACAACAACAAGAAGCAAGATAAAATACCAGCAGCTAAACTTATTTAGTTTTTCTATTTAAATAATAATAATAATGCTAATTTAAATGTAACTATTTGTAGAACATTCTAAGAGTATGTACTGGCATGTTTGTGATGTGCTACAACCTGAGATAAATGTAGCCCCCTCCCACTTCTGGTATGCAACCTAGGATGACCAACAAGTATCATTTTGCCTGACACTTACCCAGTTTAAGCACTGAAAGTCCCACAGACCCAGGAAAGCACTCACTCACAGGCAAACCAGGAGGATGGTCCAGCACTGTCTCTATGTTAAGAAAGTCACACATCCTAAGAGCCCTTCAATCTAGGACAAACCAGGATGTTGGGTCATGCAGTAAAGAAAAGACATCCTTGAAGCATCAAGTAAACAAGAAACATCTTCCTGGAATGTAAAGATAAAAGGAGGGACATTACATCACCTAAAAGACCTTCATATGAAAACAAAGATATAGAATAGAATACTACATAAACTCTGGATGAACTTTCAGGAAAAAAAAAAACTCAAGCAGTCAAAGTAGTTGAATTTTTCATGCCCTGTTTTTACAGAGGTACACAGGTGGAAAGAATTGATAAACAAGACTACAGAAGAAAAACTGCTGACATAGAAACATCTAGGATGCAACGTTCACATCCTCCCTAACTTGCTACATGAACCTAGGCCAGGCCTTGAACCCCTCAAAGGCACAATCACACTTCCTTTATTTGCAAACAATCCCCACTAGAAGGCCAGGACTTTGCTTTGTTGAGGATGTACTGTGTGCCTGGTATCTAGAACTAGGCCTGGCGCACAGGAAGGGCTCACTCTGCAATGTTTCACTAAATGAGTAGCTAAATCTCCAGTCAGAGATCAAACTACTATCCATGGTAGGATCTGCGAAACTAACAAAGATGATCATACTTACAGAAGCAATTTGTGTACTAATAAAAGCTGTATGAAAGTGATCTCATTTATTTTTGTAAATTTCTTTACCTTATTTTCTCCCATTTCAGTGATTTATAAATACTACGTTATTACTTGATTTGGATTTTGTTGGGTAGTGGTGATAGGGTGTATATTTGTAAACTTAAGTTGGGGGAAATCTGTTAGGCGAAGTTATATATATCTATACTGACATGGCCACATATGTTCAGGAATATTTTCTAAAATATATTATGCTGGCAGAAAGCATATGTTTATACTCAGTAATTAAAAAAAAAAAGTTTAAGTGAAAAAGTATGAAGACCTAAGCATCAACAGAAAGAAGAGGCTGCAGAGTTTTGATCTACAAAAGAAAGAGGAAAAGGGGAAGAATTTGAGAGCAATGTGGATGAAGGCCAAAGGTGAGATCCTATAGAGAAGGTTTCTAAGGTTTGAAAAGAGAATAAATCTACCTGGGGGCTCAAGAGCACAAGGGCCCAAACCAAGCAGTCCATTCGTCTACCAGGTGGGGTTACAACTGGCCTATATATCAAGTGTTCATGGGTCAACACTACCTACAACTGCCCTCTTTTTGGACCCCAGCACAAGGAAGAGATCCCAACCAAGGTATTTCTCCTGGTGGCTTCCATGAGGAGATACAGCACCCAGTCAGGGGAACGGCAGGCTGACAGGGATGGAATTCCTGCCACTGGTCAGCATCAGATTTGAGCCTGCCCAGAAAAGAAGAGGAGCACAGTGATCAAGCACATTTAAGATGGTGGGTAAAAGTGTGACGCATATACCCAATAAGTAAAAACAAACACTTCATGTGTGTACACACACATGTCCATCCCCCCCCCCAAAAAAAAAAAAAAAAAAAAACAGAAGACATGACTTACACCCATATTTTAAATAAATGGTAAACTATGAGAAAATATTTGTGGTCTCTACTCTGAGGCACACCACCAGACCCTTTGTTGATTTGTAACCCAAGATTCAAAAAAAAGTGTCTTAATATTGATGACAATCTCTAGCTAGCCCAACACAACATGGATGTAGTGAACAGCTCAGTGGAAACTGTGAGTATTACCTTGCTTGTGTGATATGAAGAGTCCTACAAGTGCATGTTTAAGATACAGATAAGTGAGTTCCTGGCAGGAGCAAGATCTTAGCTCATCCTTCTATGCATACCCTGTGCTGATAATATTTGTAACGCACGCTCCATCCCTCAAAGCCCTTGCTATCAAAAGTTTAAAACACTACAGTTTTCCTGGATGTTGGCAAGTTCTGATACATCTAATCCTTACTCATTATTCTGCTCTGTCCATACTGTCCTCCCCCATCAACTTAATATTAGAGAAACATACAATGAATTTCTGAATCAATAAATAAACCTTAAGATGTGTCCAAAAAGAGTAACTGGATGACAAGGAAAGAAAAGCAGTCTCTATCTATACAAGAACATATTTTATGAAATTGAGATCAAATGGTTTGCCTGGCATATCTTGTAGCTAATACTAAAAGCAGAAAGCTTTACAGAAGAAGATGGTCTTCTAAACAAACAACTCTCAGAAATCCCCTTGACAAAAATAGATAGATTATATGAAAAGTCTAACCTTTCATTTAGGGGGGGAAAAAATTAAGCAGATAAAAACAAAGAAACATAAACAAATGCAATATGCCTTCTTGCACTCAAGGATTTTGCCAACCCAGTAACTTAAGAGTGTGCTTTGTACATAAAAAATATCAGATCTTTGGGTGGGTAAATGACGGGTGGGTGGATGGATGGATGGATGGTTCAATGAATGAAGTGAATCACATGCATCTACTTTCCATTCAAAAAGCTCAGGAATTCCTATACTGTAATTCCTATACTGTAGGAATCGCCGTTTCCATATGATTCATATAAAAAGCCCACCATATAAATAAAAGTGGCTTCGAAGGCTAGACTTAGGAGAATCATCTTCTCTACAACATGGGTAACTTTCAAATATATTCATAGAAAAGCTTAAAGCTAGTCTTAAACACACCACTCCAGGAAATCCTATTCAGGGTAATTTGCAACATCCCCCCAGAGGGTGCTCTGTGCCACAGGTTTCACAAAAGAAGCAAAGATCTACAAATCAAGCTATCTGCTGTGTCACCCGGCTCTTTAGGTTGCACTATGAAGGGCAGTTCCCACATACCCCCTGGACGATAAGCCATGACACATAGTCACATCCCTGAAAAGCCCACAATTAGAATTCCGTGACGGCCCTGTAGTTAGGACTCCATGCTCTCACTACCAAGGACTTGGGTTTGATCCTTGGTAGGGGACCTAAGATCCCACAAGCTGCTCGGTACTGCAAAGAAAACAACAAAAACCCACAATCTAGGGAAAAGTGTGGCACCTGAAAGATGAGAATAGCACCCTCTAATCAGGGGCTGGAGACTCAAGTGTCTGCAGGAGCCAGGAAGGTGACCACAAACAAGCACATGTGCTGGGTATTATACAAGAGGGGATGTGCTGACTGCAGCTGGAGAGGGTATGCCTATCCTTAAGAATAAAAATAGTTAAGGTCTGGGCTTACAGAATAGAACTTGCCCACATCCATGGAATATGCATTCACAACCTCTAAAATGGAAATAAAAGCATGGGGTTGAGCCAGGCTACAAGGTGCCTACCTAATACTCATTCTTCCCTTAGTATTTGTGGGTAGAAGGCCAATGTCACTAGGGGCAGGATGTCCAGCTTCCCCTGAAGTGAGGGGAAGCCAAGGAGGTGCCAGCAGAGCCACTGGGTAGAACTTACAAAAACTTCCTTAAAACGCGACAGACAGTGTCATCTAATCTTACCCCTCTTCTCATCCTTCTTGCTCCCGCCTACCTTGAACTTGACCCAGGAGTCTCATTCAAGGTGAGGATAAAAGCCTAACTTGGGAACAGCAGAATAGAAAACAAAAATCATGATATTACAATGGCTTTAAACACCCTAGATCACCTTTGCCTAGACTTTCCTGGGGAAAAAAGTCAATCTTGTATAGATTACCATTTTAGGGTCTCTGCATTATCATCCCAATACAATTAATCCTAAATGATATTAATTCAATTAATCCTAAATGATACTAACACAATTAATCCTAAATGACACAGAGCCCCAGGTACTTCCAAGATGAATCAGAATATTTACAGAAATGAAAGCAATAAGGGTACAGTGAAAGAGGGTCCAGCCTGGTGGCTTCCAATTCTTTGATATGGATGTCACCACAAGAACTGACGCGTTCTACACAGCTGGCTCACCTTGGGCAAGCTTCTTATCCTGGCAGTCCTCAGCTTTCCCATGGGGACTCCAAGAGAATCTACCTCCCAGGAAGAATGCAAGGATTGCATTAAATTGTTGACGTAACACACTTAGTGGCCAGTGTACAGGATGTGCCCAAAGAAAACTGCCATTAGGAGTAGGACTCAGTATAAGTCCAAAAGACAGAAAATGGCCTGTGAAATGTTTGCTTTGAGACCTTCAGACAAAAGATCAAACAGCTCTGAAGAACTGGGAGGAAATGTAATTAAATAAGTGAAGTCAGAAGGGGGCAGATGGCACATGCATACTTATAAGAACCACTCCTGGAAAGCATTACACTCACTGGGGACATCAGTTTGAGTGAGGGGAAAAAAGCACAGCATTAAACCAAGCACATGGAGAACAAAACCCCTTCATTCACTTATGTATAGCCTCTCCTTCTCTAACTCACTTGTGCAAAGGATAGTCACTGGTAGCTTTTCATGGTCAGGCACACCCATTTCTGCACTAAAGACGATGGACTATGTACATATGCATATATGTACACACACATACACAGAGGCCCTCTGCTCTTTAATAGTTTACTGTCTGCAGTGTTGTCCAACAGAATTTTGTGGACTGATGGAAACAATTACATCTGCAGTGTCCTACATGGCAGCCACACGTGGTTATAGACCACTTGAAACATGGCAATTGTGTTGGAGGGATTGAGGGTCTTTTCATTCTTTTTAATTTTCATCAATTTATATTTCAATTTAAATCGACCCATGTGGCTAATGGGCACCATAATGGATGGCACAGGCTCAGGGAAAGCTTGGAGACTAGCAATTCTCAGTTGGAAAGAAGAAAAGCAAGGAAAATTGAAGACCCCAGAGGGACAGAATGTAGGACACATCCCAATACCCCTCTGTACACTAAACTTTCAGTATCAATTAAATATCTCACAAGTTCAGCTTTTCCATGCCTATCTCCTCCATCCAATGTTTAAAAAAAAAAAAAATCCCATGTGACAGAAGTTAAAATCGAATGGCAGGTGGTGACAAACACTTAAGGTCCTATCGTATCCTATAAAGTATCTACAAGAGCACTAAGTGAATGAACTCCGATGCCCAAGCCAATTTAGTCCAAACTGCATGCTGCCTGATGCTGTTTCCTTTCCACACATCCCAACATGCAGAATGACAAGGTCACCTTCACATCAAGTGATAGAAATGCTGTAGCACTACAGAAATAAGGAGTCTAAGACAACACACCAAGCTTTGCTCCTATTCATTCTGACATATTTCAGATGAATAAGAGAGGATGTCATGAGCTAAACCTTCAACAATCCTTTTTTAAGTGATCAGCTTACCTCCCCTATTTCATGCCCACAGCACATTAGTAAGGGGCTGATACCTTCAACCTGCTCTGCAAGTTGCAAAGCTCTCCCCATTGTGTTCCCCTAGTCCAATATTCCCTGGTGGCTCAGTGGGAAAGAAATTGTCTGCCAATGCAAGAGACGTGGGTTGAATTCCCTAAGTCAGAAAGATGCCCTGGAGAAGGAAATGGCAACCCACTCTAGTATTCTTGCCTGGGAAACCCCACGGACAGAGGAGTCTGGCAGGCTACAGTCCATGGGGTTGCAAAGGAGTTGGACATGACTTAGTAATTAACTAAACAACAGCAACAACACCCGCGACTGACTTTGGCACAGTAAAGTCAATCTACTGACACCAGGTTGTGGTGAAGAAGATAGATAGCATTTACTGCAGAGTGCTGAACAAGGAGAACTGGCAGCTTGTGCTCAAAAGAAATGACTCTCCATGGAAGAGTTTCTAAAGGCAATATTTTGGGTGATGGTTGAAGTCTGTGGACCTTATTCTGACTGGTTCGGGGTGGGGTAATAAGGTGAAGTTTCAGGAATCTTAATCATCAATGTTCCAGTTCCAACCAGTCTGGGCTGTCAGCATGTAGTCAGCACCCTCCACCTGGATAGGGGTCTTAGTTTCTGCAGAACAGCTCAAAGATATGCAACAGATTGTCAGATGCATATATCCCTCAAGGAGGAATAAGGATTTTGTTTTATTGCTGAACTATTGTTTAAGTTACCTGGATTTTATTAGCTTCACTGCTTTTGTTAGTTTCTGCCTCACTTCCCTAATTAGTAACTGCTTCAGTCTGCTTGTTGGAACTCTAGGAAGGCCTAGGAGAGAGGGAAGGCTCCACAGAGTACTGCTGGGTTTCACTTCCCCTTTTCTGTGATACTTCTCAATCCTGAAGGGAATAAGAAAAGGACAAGAAAGGGAATCGTTTTGCTCAGTTGTGTCCCACTCTGGGAGATACTTTGTGCAATTATATTTAGTTCAGTTGCTCAGTCATGTCTGACTCTTTGCAACCCCCATGGACTGAGGTTATTGATATGTCTCCCGGCAATCTTGATTCCAGCTTGTGCTTCCTCCAGCCCATCTCATGATGTACTCTGCATAGAAGTTAAATAAGCAGGGTGACAATATACAGCCTTGACGTACTCCTTTTCCTATTTGGAACCAGTCTGTTGTTGCTCAAGTTTACAGGATGCCAAATGGAAGGGGACCTCAAACTGCACCAGACTTCATTTTTTCTTAATTGAGTGACATGTGAAAAACTGTCAACCAGTCTCCTCAAAATGCAGGAACCACATGAAAACCAATATACTCTAACTGCCCTATTCACTTGACAGGAATCAGCCAGCTCAAACAGAGGTAATGGTGCTTAGCAGGATTCATGGCCACCGCACACACACACAAGCACACCTGGAAGAAAGGCTGACCTTATTTCTCCACAGGAGTTGGCCTTTTTCCTAGGGGCAGCTGCCAGAGTCATGGTCAGAGATATTCAGAACAGGAAATAGAACTGGTCTTTATGAGGACTGGAAAGTGGTTTTCTGGAGGGAGTAAACATACGAGGCCTGCCCAAAGTCTGAGACCGTTGTAGATTTTACAAACCATCAAAACACAAAAATGAAGCCAAGTCATCTAAGACTTCAGCTATGTCCTACTTTTCACATTTTAACAACATTAAAATTGATGAAAATTGTGTAATTATCACCCAAGAATCGTTGAAAATTAGAGTGCTTTCATGGCTATTCTGTAATTTACACAGGTTAAGCCTCACACTACTCAGGCCAGAGCAGAGATCTTGGAAACCAATTGATGGAGGTGAAAACTTGAGTTGAGTTTCCTGCCAGATCACACAGTTCGGTGTTCAGGGTCTCTGATCTTCTTCCCCTCAGGGATATGCTACAAGGAGCTGATCAGCAAGGCAGTGATTTTTTGGCTCTTCTGCCCAGTATTCTCCTAAAGGAAGAATCTGAAGGGAAGCAAAATTTGCCACCCCAAAATATGTCTCTCAGACAAAAATACTGTTTTAGGGCTGATCATTTTTAAGAAACAGCAGACAGGGTGAAGCTCTGAAAAGTGAGTAAGAGCTACCTTTTATAAGAGGCATTTACTTAATACGGGAAATCTCCATTTGTAAGGGTGTCTTCCTGTCTGTCCCAGGAAAAGGAACATGAATAAGAAGTTCTTACCAACAGAGAATCAAGGATTTAAAGCTGCATATTAACCATACTCAGTTGACGGTGGTTTTCTAGGAATCTCCCATAACTGACTGCCCCCTATTTCATCCTTAACATCTTCTTTTGTCTTTTACTGGAGATGGTATTTGAGATGGTTTGGGTTATTTGGGGGGATTTTATTCAGTTTTCCTAGATATATTCCCTGTATACAAGAGGTAGAGATGTTATTAAACCTCTATTGGTTTTCCTCCTGTGAATCTTTCCTTTATTACTAAGGGGGTGGCGGGGGGAGTGTCTCTATTAAAACCAACAGGATAAAGATAATATTATTCTCCCTTCCCTAAAAAGCTAAAAATGTGCACACCTGAGATGCTGCCTTTCTTGAAATCCTGAAAAGTGCTATGCCCTAGGAAGCTGGTTAGATGGTGCTATAGTCTGTCAGACTATACATGGGGCAGCCACAGGTGGGCCCTGCTTTACCTGTATTTCATTCTTTTCTGGAGGGAAACCCTGAAAATATCCCTTAGGCATTTAAAAGGATACAGGACGGGAAGACAGAAGGAATGCACTGAGCAAGCGATACAACATTTGCACTATTAAGTAAAGGTTCATAGAAACCTAGTGTTGTCAACTGTACTAACTGCAAAATGATAATAACAAGTATAAAACTTTAATAATGGTATAATCTTAAATGCAATCATTGCACTGAACAAAAATTTATGACAAAATGAAGCTTCCAGATGACCAGAAAGAAGTTTCTGCGTTTATAAAACAGCGTGATTAGCAAAAAGAAAGTTCCATGCCTAACATTCACAACACAAGCCAGTTGTTGCGGAGACAATACATCAGTGGGTCCATGCCACACTCAACAAATTTTTAACCTTGTGGATTTGTGACTCTGGCTGGGTAATGCTATTAATAAATTTGAGAAGATGAGAAATGGGATTTTCAAAATTCTAATAACAGATCACTAAATTATTGCTTCTTCCCATCAGGAACTTAAAATTCCTTTAACTCCATTCTACTCTTTATCTCTTCATGGGCAACAATCTTGACTTTCTCCCTCCTTTGGGAAGAAGTAAGGAGTCAAGGGTAGCATTATGACCCTAAAAGTTTGCTTTTTAAAAACACTGAGAAAGTTGAAAATAAATTTTTAATGACTCAAAAAAAAAACCACCACCGAGGACCTGCTTTTCTCATCTCTGCAAGAAACTCCACCTGTGTGATGACATGAGATAAAAACACTGCAATTTTCAAGGATTATTTTAGAAAAATACATAATCTCCAACTACATGTAAATTGCAATAGCAGTAAATCAAATCACATTTTCTCACTGATTTTATTAGTAATGCAAAGTTAATTCATCTTCACTTCTGAATGAGCTAACACCAAGTTTCTCTGTATCAACTATAAACACAAGCGGAATCTTCAAACTTAAAGAGGAAGAAATTCTTACTATGGGCAGGAAAAGGGGATGGTATGCTGCCCCCAAGAATGTAGACCCCAGACCAGTTAGACTTGAAGGTTGACGATGTTGACTGCTACCTACCTCACCACCAATCCATCAAAAGAATGTCCACAAGCTGATCACACCCTCTCTGAAGAATTGCTATAAAACTGCTATCTTCCCCAAATTGGCACGCATGCTTTTGAGGGTATTAGCCTGCTGTGGCCCCCTTTATCTGGCAAAACAATAAAGCTACTCTTATGCTTCACCCTAAACCCTGTCTCCAAGATTTGGTTTAGCACTGATGTACAGAGAAACTGAGATTTCAGCACCACTATTGTGGCATGTGCTTTAAATATATGATTTTCATTTTTCTTTATACCAGAATTGTAAACAAGCATACTAACAGAGCCATCTTCAAAAATGGACACAAACACTGGATCAAGGATGAGCCAGAGCCTCACAGCTGGGCAGTGAGAGTGCTGGTCTCTGCAGCTCATGTGCTACCCCTCCCTCCCTCCACACTACTCAAAATGAAACAGTTCACCTCAGATTGGGACTTGAACCCAGCCAAAACCCACTCTGGGACTTGAACCCACTTGGCTGGGACTCAAACCTAGCCAAAAGCCACAGTCTTCCAACCGACATCACAACACCTGCTTTCAGGACCTCGGTCGAGTTCAGTCTCTCAGTCATGTCCGACTCTTGCAACCCCATGGACTGCAGCATGTCAGGCTTCCCTGTCCATTCCAAGAGCTTACTCAAACTCATGTCTATCAAGTTGGTGATGCCATCCAACCATCTCATCCTCTGTCATCCCCTCCTCCTGCCATCAATCCTTCCCAACATCAGGGTCTTTTCCAATGAGTGAGTTCTTTGCATCAGGTGGCCAAAGTATTGGAGCTTCAGCTTCAGCATCAGTCCTTCCAATGAATATTCAGGACTGATTTCCTTTAGAATGGGCTGGTTGGATCTCCTTGCTGTCCAAGTGATTCTCAAGAGTCTTCTCCAACACCACAGTTCAAAAGCATCAATTCTTTGGCACTCAGCTTTCTTTACGGTCCAACTCTCACATCCATACATGACTACTGGAAAAACCACAGCTTGGACTAGATGGACCTTTATTGGCAAAGTAATGTCTCTGCTTTTTAATACACTGTCTAGACTGGTCATAACTTTTCTTCCAAGGAACAAGTATCTTTCAATTTCATGGCTGCAGTCACCATCTGCAGTGATTTTGGAGCCCAGAAAAATAAAATCTGTCACTGTTTCCCCATCTATTTCCCATGATGTGATGGGACCATATGCCATGATCTTAGTTTTCTGAATGTTGAGTTTTAAGCCACCTTTTTCACTCTCCTCTTTCACTTTAATCAAGAGGCTCTTTAGTTCTTCGTCACTTTTATGCCTTAAGGGTGGTGTCATCTGCATATCTAAGGTTATTGATATCTATCCTGGCAATCTTGATTCCAGCCTGTACTTCATCCAGTCAAGCATTTCTAATCATGTACTCTGCATATAAGTTAAATAAACAGGGTGACAATATACAGCCTTGATGTACTCCTTTCCCAGTTTGGGAAAGACCCAGTTTGCCCCTCAGTAGAGCTTCCATAAGCCTCTTATCCTTCTCCATCTGTGGGAGGATTATTCCAACTATTTTGGGGAAGGAGCAGAGATTTCCAGGAATTGGGCCACCTGCCACTTTTGGTCTTTGATGGTCAGTCATCGAACTGTCATGGCACCTCTGAATGTGTCATTTAGCTTTATAATGTGTTACAATGAGTGTATACTGAGGATCAAGGTCTAGTCAAAGTTGACTTGACTTCCATCTTAGGCCCATCTAATTCTAATCAGCTTATGTTGCCTCCTTGAGCTATGTCATTATTTCAAAGGTTGTGCCCTGCTCCCTTCCCTCCTGCTTCAAAAAGAGAAGTCCTCGTGGGAGGTCACAGGGATCTCTGGGTACATCTCTAACAGGACCTGTGAGGATCTGCCATGGTGATGGCATCCTCAGTCAGATGCTACAGAGAACGTCCCTCTAGGATTACGATTTGAGCCGCCCTCCACCAAGGCGGCTGGTGCCTCTGAAGGGCGTCCTCAGGAGAGAAAAGCAGGATGTGTGTACGGTAAACTCATGAGTAATTTTCCCTCTTCTTCCATTTCCACCACCTCCTTTGAAAAGAGACTGCCCTTCATAGATTTCAACTGGGTTTGACATGACAAATTATGTTTTTGAGCCATTTCTAAATAACAAACAACACTCATTACCTTCCCTTGTTTTCTCATTACTTCCAAAGTAACATGCAGAATTCAAATAAGAGGGGCATAGCTCATATCTCAGTGAAGGTCTTGATTTCAGCAGTATTTCAAAGGATGTCAGTGGGTCAGCTGATGGCAAGCCCTGAGACCATGAGGCCAAATTTAAGGGTGACAGAAAACAAGGTCTCCTCACAACAGTTTTCAGCTTGGGAGGTGCACAGGGGATGCGGGGCTTGGCTATATGCTCTTGATGTTAATCCCTGTTTTTTATGATTTCTCCAAAGAGCTATATTCTTTATCAGAGATCACAAATAAAAAACCAAAGGGTTGAACATATCTCACGTAACTATTTTGTTTGCCAAAACAATGTTTTGCTTTGTTCTTAAGTTGAGTTAGCAGTTTTACAGACCAGGCGTGCACTCTCTCACTGAGCTACCACCCCACCAATTCTGACTGTCCCAGACAGGTGAGGGTCACTCTTACGTCACCTCCCTGGCCCCTATGCATTTTCTGTTGCAACCTCCATTTTATATATTCAGAATAGGAAAATAACAAAACTCATCTCCCCAAAAAGTATGCCCCCCGCAACTTCACTTGTATATAAACCCCAGATGCCGGGGATGTTACTTAATATGCTCACAGAGGAAAGAGTCCAGAATAGATTATTACAAAAAATAAACATAAAGAGAGTTAACTTCAAAGCGTGATCAGAAAAGAGAGAAAACTGCCTCCGACCATGGCAGTTAGAGAAAGCTTCCCAAGGAGAGGCCATCTGACCTTGGTCTTGAAGATGACTAGAAGGTGGCAGAGAGGAGGGGCAGCCTGAGACAATGAAGATCAGAATGACTCAAGGGCTGAGTCACACGGACTGTGGCTCCACTGTCCCATCTAAAAAGTGCATCAAACTTTCCCTTAATACAGAGCAATCAATAAAAACCAATAAAACTACTTACAAGGCAACTTGTCAAGATCTGAACAGGCATGTACAGTCTACGTGCTACATCAGGGTCAGGCATTGTGAGATGGGAGATCTGGAACAACCGGTAAGGCCTCTCACACAGAGTCACACAGAGCATGCCCTGTCTCTCTAATGGGCAGCCCTGGGCCCCCAAGCTTGACATCTTGTTCAGCTTGGATTCCTTCCTTTTCCTCACATCTCATGAGGCACTGGCCACCTCTGTGCAGACCTGGTCCAAATGCTCACCTTCCCCTTCCTCCTGCATTCTAGGAAGGCAGCACAGCCCAGCAAGAGAGAGTCAGTCTAGACTAAAACCTCAGATGTTAGACTAAGATCTGCCTCGTTCTGAACCCTGGTTCTAGCAGTTCTCAACAAGTCATCCCCTGGCTCAGATTTTTCTTCTGTAAAATGGGGGCAACAACAGTAACTACCTCATATGTTATGTTAGTCGCTCAGCCGTGTCTGATTTTCTGCGACCCCATGGACTGTAGCCCACTAGGCTCTTCTGACCATGGGATTCTCCAGGGAAGAATACTGGAGTGGGTTGCCATTTCCTTCTCCAAACTACCTCACAGGGTTGGTGCTTATGAACCAACTTAGCTCCTGTCTTAGACTGAGTACCAAATAAATGTTGGCCTTAATTATTCATGCCTTCATGCTGAGCCCTTTTCCCTCCCTGTCTTTGGGCTCCTTCTCCTCTAGATTGCCCTCAATCCACCACTACAACTAAAACAGCGATGCAGCAATGTTTGCAATTCTCTTCCTATTCATTCCATGCAAGACACCTAGACTCCACTCCCCAGCCCATGAGCAGCTTGAGGGAGCCTTGCCAACTTAGTTGTAACCAATGAAATGTGCACAAATGTGACATGAGACCATTTACAAACTTGGCACAGAAAAACTACAGGCTGTTCTGTGCTTTTTCTTCTTCCACCAGCTTGTTGCAGATATGCGTAGTGACATGGAAGCCACAGACTGAAGATGCAGAGCCCCCAAAATGGAAATGATTGGTGTCCTGAATCACCACTTGAAAGAGACCTGCATGTCAATTACAAACACCACTTTTGGACATTATGTGAAGGAGAGATTAATTTCTATGGTGTGAAGTCACAGAGGCTCTGGAGTTAATCTGCTAAATCAGCTAAGATTCCCCAACACAATCATGATAAAATGATTCTCTCCTCACTACCTATAGAATGAGATGTAACCTTCCTAGCATGGCATTCAAGGTCTCTGCCAATCCAGCCCCAAGTACTCTACAAGCCCATTTCCCACCAAAAAGCCAGTGATGCTAAGTACCAGATATCACCAGGACTCTGTAATCCTTGATATTGTCCCTCTTAGGGTTCCTTCTATCAGAAGGCCTAAATCCCTCAATACTTGACAAAATTCCAATCAGCCTTCAAGGATTAGTTCATCTACAACCTCCTCTGAGCCACCCATGTGGAGCTGGTGACCATGTCCTTGGGCTTCCAGAACAGATGGAACAGACTAGGTTCAACCCTTTACTACACGAAGCTGCCTTATGATACTACAGAGTGAACAGCCTCTGTATCATCACATATACTGGGTGCACTTGAAGGAAGAGGCTAAGAGCTCCCCGACTTCATGTTCTCAACCCTTAACATACTAGTTGGCAGGAGTAAGGCCCTGGTAAATGTTACACGAGTAAATTCATAGAGGCAAAAAGGAAAAGCGGCATATTCCAGTTACCAAATGAGGCCATTTCGTTGTGCAGTTCCTTGGCAGGTCTATCATCTATGTCTACAGTCCAGTCTGAGGTATGGATACTTGGACCACTGAGTATCCGAAGCCAGATAAAGATGTTGGTAAACACAGGTAAATTCATTCCACTGCCAGACCAAGAGCTCAAAGCTCTAATCCATCCATAAAAAATGAACAAAATGGATGAAAAATCAGCAACAATCTAAATGCCATCATATACATCAATAAAGCTGGGGGAAAAAAAAAAAAGCCTAACAATGTTATGTAATCTATGACATATCCATAAATGGAACTATTACACAGCTACAAAAATAGATGCAGACCTCAGATGGCAACTGCAGTGACAGTTCCTTGGGGACTGGGTCCCCTCTGCTAAACACCCACCAAGTAACTTTCCTTCAGAGTTCCTTCACATTCATTGCTACAATTATTTGACTTTTGTCTGTCTCTCCCAATGATATTGAGTGATGGTGGAAAGCATGCTCTTCTGTGTAATTTTTAAGTTAGTGAATGAATAAATGCATGCATGAATGAATATTCAACAGAATACTGACATGAAAATAATAAATATACATGAAAAAATAATCTACTTCTAAATTTTAAAAATGAGGTTACAGAAGAACATATTTAACACAGTATTATTTTGCAAAAGAAAAATTTTACATCCGCCTGACAACACAGACACACACACACACACACACAAAATAAGGAACCTATGGAAGATCTTTCACCAAAATGTCAACAATGGGCTTTTCTACCCAAGATGAAAATGTCTGTAGGGTGTTCATGATCCTGATCAGAAGATTCCAGGCTCTTTCTCTTTCTTTTTCCTGGTCCAGTCCAATCGAGTTTCCTCCTGAGCAATGGATGGAATGGACCACTTCTGTGAGCAGGTGGAAGAGGTGGCTTGCTTCCCTGCTTTGCTTGCCAACTGAGAAAACAGCAGCTGTGATGAGCAAGCATGGATGGTCCAGGCCATCCATCAGCCACGGCAGCACAACAGGGCCCAGGGCACATGCTGAGTGGTGAGACCACCGGGTCTGCTACTGTGTTGCCAAATGCACATCAAACTGGAAAAAACAGCACTTTGCATTTTCAGTTACCCAGTTTGAGCAGGCTCACTATGGACAAGAGATGAGTTATAGAAGGAGGGAAAGCACTGGTACCCTTTCCCTGCCACCTGCCTCCAGGCTATGGTGGAGAACCAGGTAGCTTTTAGAGGTGATTCACTGGAAATACTGAACTAATTGGAAAGTTCTGCCTAGTCACTTTTTTGCTCTTCAGTCTCAAACCTCAGTCACAAAATGGAGATTTCACTGAGGCTGCACAATAAGGGAAGTGAAGATTTTTGTAGGGAAGGCTGGCAGGGATAAAGGAATATATATAAATATCTACCATTATCATAATGATATACAAAAGCAGCTCTGCCCCTCAACACTTTAGATAAGGACATCTACAGTATTGCTACACACATACACATGTACATATGCACACACACATATATACACACTTATCCGTGCCTATACATACAATACATGCATGCATACTCACATACATATACTATGTATGTAGAAGGTATACATATGATAATGTTCTATTTAAAAAATCAGAAGTAGGGGAAACTAGACAGCATAGGCTGATATTCTTCACCCTTTGATGGCACAATTTGATCATGGAAATTTGCCAAACAAATAATCTAGGGAAACTTCCCTGTCAGTCTACTGGTTAAGATTTCGTGCTTCCAAGGCAGGGGCCAAGGTTCAATCCCTGGTCAGGGAACTAAGATCCCTGAATGCTGTGTGATGCAGCCAAAAAAAATCTCGGATGTGTGCCAAAATGAAAATACGGAAATATCCAAAGCAGTAACTTTGGTACATCGAAACAAGGATCACTTTGCATACTTTAAAAACCATAGGTGCATCTGCTGACAGGGAATGATACTCATCTCATGATGTATTATTAGATGAAAAACAAACATCAAAATACTGTAATTGTTTTCAAAATATTACATTTATTGACTCAAATTTTGTTAACATAAACATACAACATATATATAAACTAAACATTAATATTATTCTATTAAAATACAAATATTACATAGGCTATAAAACTATATGAGTCACATATAAAACGAAGGTATACTACATATGAATAGCATAGATATGCTTGGGAGGGATTGTTGATACTGACTCTCTTTATGTTTTTCTCCTGTATTTTCTACTTTTTTTCTTTAAAAATGAGATATGCAGGTTTTTTTTTTTTTTTAAAGGTGGGAACAAAGAAAACTCTAAAGCAAAAAGGAAGACTACCTAAACTAATGTTCAGAAAAGCCAGTTGAGAAATAATGAAACCGAGCAGGACCCTGGGGGTTTCCTGAGCACTGAAACCTTTTTGTGTCCCGTTTCTTATCTGCAGGGAATAGGCTTCAGCCTCCATGACCTTCCCTGAGTTTCAAAGTTCAACAGCTCAGTTTCTAATCAGGGAAGGGAGGGGATGAGAAGCAAGGGAGGAGCAGTCAAGAAACAATCATGCAGGAAGCAGCCTAGATGCCCATCAGCAGATGAATGGATAAGGAAGCTGTGGTACATATACACAATGGAATATTACTCAGCCATTAAAAAGAATACATTCGAATCAGTTCTAATGAGGTGGATGAAACTGGAGCCTATTATACAGAGTGAAGTAAGCCAGAAAGAAAAACACCAGTACAGTATACTAACTCATATATATGGTGTCTAGTCAATCGGTAAAGATAACCCTGTATGTGAGACATCAAAAGAGACACAGATAAATAGAACAGTATTATGGACTCTATGGGAGAGGGCGAGGGTGGGATGATATGGGAGAATGGCACTGAAGCATGTAAATTATCATATGTGAAACGAATCGCCAGTCCAGGTTCGATGCATGATACAAGGTGCTCGGGGCTGGTGCACCAAGATGACCCAGATGGATGGGATGGGTTGGGAGATGGGAGGGGGGGTTCTGGAAGGGGGAATCATGTACACCCATGGCAGATTCATGTCAATGTATGGCAAAACAAATACAATATTGTAAAGTTAAAAAATAGATAAATAAACTAATTAAAAAAAAAAAAGAAAGAAAGAAACAATCAAGCAGCCTTGAGCCAGGATCCTGGTTCCATTTCAAGGGATACACATAACAATATCTTTGAACTCTTCTACAGAACTAGAACCCCCAACAAATGGAAGACGTTAACTACTTGATGAAGCATTCTTCATTCCAGAGAGAAGATTGGATAATAAGTCTGATAATGTGAAAAACCACAGAAGCTGATCAGGAGACCACCTGAGGCCAGATTAAAGGAGTGCAGGCCCTGCACATAACTTAATCCCTATCAGCAACTCCCCATCCCTTGAACCACTGCTATAAAACTCCTCACCCAATCCTCCTGGGTTGGGACACACAGTTTTGAGGGCATTAGCCCACTGTGTCCCCGTCTGACTGGCAAAGCACTAAAGCTATTCTTTTCTACTTCACTCAACACTCTGTCCCTGAAAATCAATCCAGCAACACTGCACAGAAGTCAAGTTGCAGCATCAAGATCAGGTTATGAAAGAATAACCTATGTAATATGTGCTCTAGAACTAAAGAGAGGCAGTGTCTCAATTATATGCATATAGAGGCAAGATAGCATTTCCACTGTGGGCACTGCCTCCTACACTTTTCCTCTGTCCCCCTTCCCGTCTCCTTCCCCAGGCATCTAAACTTCACTTCTTTCTAAGGTTGACCCCACAACTGGGGTGCTGCCATATTCATCAAATAAACTTGATAAACAGCATAACTCAGGGTTGCTCACCAAGTGTGGAGGAGGTCAAGTAGTCAGCACAGAGAAGAGGGTGAGAGATTCTGGAGCAGTGAGGACTGCAGCTAGCCAACAGGATGAGCAGCCACACAACTGCTGCTGGCCATCGCTGAGCAGGACACAAGCCCATTCATGTCCAACCATCTGCAGCTCTTTTTAAGGAGAAGCTGAAAACCCAGATATCTGGGAAATCTGATATTTTAAGTGTCCATTTACCAGTGGGTGTGCCTGGGGTGAGTTACCTAACCCCTCTTCAGCACAGTTTCCTCATCTGTAAATTGGAGATAACAACAGTATCTCCCCCAAGGCTGCTGTGACATATAAATGACTTCAGACTTAGAAGCCCTTTGTGTGGATCAGTCCTTACCTGGCCCAAAATAAACATCTATTGTTTATCATCATCCAACCAGAAGCTCCCATGGTCACCCCAAAGGACCACTATGTCAGGGTTAGAAGCCCCCTGAGAGCAGGGCCTGTGCCTCCACTAGCTTTGGTTACACAACCCCTAGTGCAGTGTCTGACACACTGATGGCAGCAATGCTTTCTGAATACATGAAGCAGTCCTGGAATATTTCTCCAAGAGCTAAGGTCCAGAATTCCTTTCTACATCACTAACCCAGAACCCACCTCATCTCAAGGGATGTGAATTGGCTGCACAGAAAATAGCTACCATGTAAGGCTAACCTCAGACAGGGGAGGACTGGGAACACATGGTGGACCCAGGGGTGACTCTTTGTAACTGCTGATCTATCAAGACTTCACAAGTCACTTCTCTCTGCCCTGTCATTTGTTTACGAGTCTACCTGCTAAGAAAAATCCCAGTGAGTTCTTTTGGTCCATATGCTGTTCTGCAAAGTTGGCCCCGTGTTAGGAAGCAGAAGTGAGAAGTGCCAGGGACTCCCTACTCTGGGCCTGGCCTAGACAAGGGGCCTTGCAAGACTAATTGTTATCTAAACCATCTTGCCAACACCTGCTTTCTTGAAGCAAAATCTCAGATGTTTCTATAGATGAGAATGGATAAGAATAATCACCACTGTGACAACGAGTTAGACCCCATACTAAACATTGTCAATAACACTTATATCAGCTTTACAACAACTTTTGAGCTAAGTATCAATTTTCCCATTTTACAGAGGAAGAAAGCAAAGCTGAAAGAGGTGAAAGAACACAATCAGTTCAGTCGCTCAGTTGTGTCCAACTCTTTGAGACCCCATGAGTCGCAGCACGCCAGGCCTCCCTGTCCATCACCAACTCCCAGAGTTTACCCAAACTCATGTCCACCGAGTCAGTGATGCCATCCAGCCATCTCATCCTCGGTCATCCCCTTCTCCTCCTTCCCCCAATCCCACCCAGCATTAGGGTCTTTTCCAATGAGTCAACTCTTTGCATGAGGTGGCCTAAGTATTGGGAGTTTCAGCTTCAACATCAGTCCTTCCAATGAACACCCAGGGATTATCTCCTTTAGGATGGACTGGTTGGATCTCCTTGCAGTCCAAGGGACTCTCAAGAGTCTTCTCCAACACCACAGTTCAAAAGCATCAATTCTCCGGCACTCAGCTTTCTTCACAGTCCAACTCTGACATCCATACATGACTACTGGAAAAACCATAGCCTTGACTAGACAGACCTTTGTTGACAAAGTAATGTCTCTGCTTTTTAATATGCTATCTAGGTTGGTCATAACTTTCCTTCCAAGGAGTAAGTGTCTTTTAATTTCATGGCTGCAATCACCATCTGCAGTGATTTTGGAGCCCCCAAAATTAAAGTCTGACACTGTTTCCACTGTTTCCCCATCTATTTCTCATGAAGTGAAGGAACACAATAATCACTGTCAAATGGGAGAATTCACATTCAAAAGGCAATATAACTCTGAAGACAGAGCTCTTAATATCCCGGAGAAGTTCCTAGTATTCTGGAAAAATGGCTCAAAATCTCTGGAAGTCGGTTACAAACATGTGCTAAGCATTTATCTGCAGGAGGTGCTTACCGACATACAGTCTCACGTCCTCTGAGCTCTACTGAAAAACTGTCTGCTCTATTGCTTCCGCCACCCAGTCACTTCCTGGGGCTAATGGATCTCCCTAGAGAAACTAAAAGCCATTAAAGGGCATGGGTAACAGGATGAACCATTCCTGTATTGTCCAGCTCCACAAAGACTTGGTAGATGAGTTTTTCAACTCTTAATGAGATAATAGGATAATATTTTGCATATTTTACTCTCAATTCTTGACTTCTCCATGAAATCTACCCTGACTATTTCATTTACTACAATAATCTGCTAAACCCTGACCACTTTCAATTCCCTTACCTTGCTCTACTTCCCCCCCGCCACAGTTCTTATCAACTTCTACTGTATTCTATAATTTTCTAATTGATTATGCTTATAGTTTTTTATCCATCCTACCCTACCTATCTACCCTTTTTAGAATGTACACTGCCTAAGGGCAAGCCTCTTTGTTTTTTAATGATGTATTCCAAGTGTCTTACAACAGAGCCTGGCACACACTAGGCACCCAATGAATACTTCTAAGTGAACTAAACTGAAATAAGAGATTTTTACTGTTTAGCATCTCACATTTCTTGTCTGCAATTAAACGATTCCACTGCCGGCTCTTTCATGTCTGAGAGTGAGAATGAGAGGGTGAGAGATGTGTGGACCATGCAGTATAAGACTGGGCACAGAGTAATAAAGTGTCAATATATCTCCCCTATCCTTCAACCCAGAAATTGAAATCTGCATTGCATTCCATACCTGGCTGTATAGATTGAATCTGACTGCTACCCTTACAACAGATCAAGTTACTTCTGAGGTTAGGAAAGCCATTCTTCATTAAATGCAATCCCTCTTAGAAAGAGCTATTTATTCTACCAACGACGCTGAGAGTTTATTTCTACTGTAGACAGAAGTCTATAATTTTGACAAATGTCTATAATGTAAAGAAACATGGGAAGGATAGGAATGGGTTTAATTTAATAGGCTGCCTGAGCACTGGGATGCGATTTTTTTTTTTTAATTCTCAGGACCCAAGGTCAATTCAATACTGGAGAAGTGAGTTTGGGTCGCCAATGGTTCTTCAATTGCATTCTGAATGACTAAGGAGGACCATCCAAAAGACAGCAAGCTTTTATAACAATAAACTATTCATATTCTGATCTCCTCACAAGATCTTGGTCTCCTAGAAAGTGATGGCCTTGTCTCAGTGCATCTTTATACCCCCTGGTCCCTACACGATGACTGAACTAAGCAAGCAACTCAAATTAGGAAGGGGGTAGGGGGAGATGAAGCGGAAAACAGGAGGAGCCAGAAAGGGAGAGAGCATGGATCTGCAGGGAAGTAGGCAGAAAGGAGAGAGCAAGAGAGGGAAGGAGGAAAAAGCACGGGAAAGAGGAGAGGAGAGACAGGGGAAAACTGGACTGTGCACACAGTGAGGCCCTACCAATTTAGTAAAGAAATTTAGACAGACTATGGTCTTAAAGCTTTTATATGTTCCTACAAGTGTGAAAAGCTAACCAATCTGGCATCAATGGATGGCTGAAGTGGGGCTGAGGGGGAAGCTGGGTGGGTTAACATTTCTTTCCTGCACCTCTGTAATGTGTGACTTGCTCCAGTACTGGGGTTATGGAACTACCGCAAAGCCATCCAGCTAAGAGCACAGCACCAAGAGAAGACAATGGAGGAATTATGGAGGGGAAGAGGAAGAAAAATAATGTGGAACCCTGGGTGCTTCCCAGGAGGCAAATGCTGGATTTAAGAAAGCAACAGAAAGATGGTATAAGGCCAACAGAGCACAAAACATGGCAGGTAGAGCCAGGAGAAAACAGAATAAGAAGGTACTTTTACCTGGGACCAGACTGAGGGATGAGACTTCAGAAAGAGCCAGAGGACTTCAGGAAGAAGTGGGGGGAAGGCGTGATCTGGACCATTATCATCACCTTGATGCAAAGTTTCTAGTGATTGCTGGGAAAGAAACTCAAAAACTTGCCATGAAAATGAGGCTAAATATTACGGAAAGAGATCTGCCAACTCTCCTTTGTCCTTCACTCCATACAATCGTTGTTCCTTCTTGAACTACTCCAGAAATCCCTGGATGAAGTACTTGTGTTTAATACTGCCTATGTGGATAGTAGTTCTCCATTTGTGAATGTTTACAAACAAGCTTACTGTCTTTCATTGTCTACCCTCCACAGTCTCTGCAATCCATACACTGGTGTCCACCTATCAGAGTCCTCATTCTACTAACTTATGAATAGTATGACTAGGGGCATGTTACTGAACCTCTCAAACCTTCAGCTTCCTAATGGGTAAAAAAAAACACATAATTCATGGGGTTGTTGTAAAGATTATATTAGAGAATTACATTACACAGCAGCTAGCACATAGGAAGCTCTCAGTCAATATTGTTACTTTTAGGCAGTACCTCATAAACTGCTCACAGTCACTCTATCATACAGTGTTTATTATTAGTTCCATTTCACAAGTGAGAAAAATGTGCCTCAGAAGTGAAGTTTCCTTAAGTTAAATAGGTAGTCAATGGCAGAACTCGATTTTGAATCCAGATTGAAAGCTCATACTCGCAATTCGTGATCATACTGTCCCCACATCATTCTCTCCATTATCTTCACTATTTTCTGTTAACACACATTTCCCCATCCCTCCACTCCCTTCTTCCTTCATCAGTTTCTCTTCCTCTTTCTTGTATCAAAACTACCTATATTTGAGGCCACAAACACATACTCCAAGCCACAGAACTCAAAGAGAGAGGTAAAGAGAAGGGGATCAAATATTACAACCCATTTGGCAGTGTCACAGAGTATTACGGGGAATCTATTCATTTTATTACCATGCACATCACTGCACTAGTCACCTACGCTTCACGGTAGAGCAGGAGAGCCTGACGGTATGGCAAAACCCCTGTAGATTTGATTTTTGACACGGTTCCAAGACAACTTAGTGAGAAAATAATAACCTTTTCAACAAAAGATGCTGGGGCCATTTCATATCTTTATGCAAAATAATGAAGTCAAGATCCTTTCCTCACACTATACATAAAAATTAACTTCAAACAGACAGAACCAAAACTACAAAACTCTTAGAAGATATAGGAGTAAATGTTCATGACCTCGAGTTACGTAAAAGCCTTTTTAGATATGAACCAAAAATACAAACACAGAAGAAAAAAATAAAAGACTTTTGTGCTAAAAACACCACCATCAAGAAAGTAAAAATATGTCCCAAAAGAAAGGAGAAAATATTTATAAATCATATAACGGGTAAGGGAATTACATCCATAATATATAAAGAACTGTACCATTCAGAAAGAGAAATAACACAGCATAAAAGGAGAGACAGTATCTGAATAGGTATTTCTCCAAAAATGATGAACAAAGAGCAGTAAATGCAGGAAAAGATGGTCAGTATTATCAGCCACCAGTGAAATATACACCAAAACCATAATAAGATATCATATCAAACACTTAAGGTTGGTGTATGTCACACACAGGAGATATTAACATATTGGCGATGAGGTAAAGAATTTGGATCCTTTGTACACTGCTGGTGGGAATGGAAAACAGTATAGCTGCTTTGGAAAACAGTCTGGTTACTCCTTGAAAAATTAAACACAGAGTTTCCATATGAACCAGCAATACAAGCCCTAGATATGTTCCCAAGAGAAATGAAAACACATGTCCTCACAAAAATGTATACATGAATATTCAGAGTAGCAATATTCATAATGGCCAAAAAGTAGAAACAACAAATGTCCATCAACTGATGAACAGATAAACAAAATAGCTATCTATATGATGGAATATGATTTAGCCATAAAAGGAATAAAATATTGATTCCTGCTACAACATAGATGAATTCTTCAAACAGTCTATTAAGTAATAAAGCTAGTCACAAAAGACCTCATATTGTAGGCTCCATTTACATGAAATGTTCAGAACAGGTAAATCTATAGACATAAAAAGTAAATTAGTAGTTATCTAGGGTTAAGGGTCAGGGGAGTGATAGCAAAACTACAGAATTTCTTTTTGAGATGGTGAAAATGTTAAGTCCGATTTTGGCAATGGCATGCAATTCTCTGAACATGCTGCTGCTAAGTCGCTTCAGTCGTGTCCGACTCTGTGCGACCCCATAGACAGCAGCCCACCAGGCTCCCCCGTCCCTGGGATGCTCCAGGCAAGAACACTGGAGTGGAGTGCCATCGCCTTCTGCGGTGAATATGCTAAAACTATTATAAACTTTAAGTGAGTGATTGATATCCAAACTGTATTTCAATAAAGCTACTACTTATTTGTTTTAAATTAAGAAATTAGGCAAAGGAAGAAGAAATGGCTAAGACATAACACAATAAAAACAAAATAAAAATCCCTGCAAGCTACTGGGCTACATGAGAAATGGAAAGAACACATGACTATAACTAAAGTTAGAGATGCAGGGATCTAGTTATGGCTCCACCTCTCTGTACGGACTAGACCCATGACCTTGGTAAAGACACATTATCTACTCTGGGTCTCACTGCAAAATGAAAGATTATATCTCAGGTCTTTTCCAGCCATAAAAATATACCTGATTCTTAAAGATGCATTGCAGATTAGTGAGCATAATTTAACATGATAAAGAAGAAGAGAAAGTTTTTCTTTAACAAGAATAACAGTAACTGAGTAAGTTTTTATTTCATGCCACTGCCTTCCATTTCTCTCAGCTTATTAAGTTCTCACAATAACGCCCTGTGATAGATAATATTATCCCCATTCCACAGATGAAGAACCATGGCTGAGAAGGGTTAAGATACTTTCCCTTTCAAGGACTTTAGAAAGAAAAATTCCAAGATGACACTACAGGACAGACACAGAAAATGCCCAGTTAAGATTAGGGCAGGAAGACAGTAAACAACATGAGACAGGACTCCAAAGAAAATTTTTAAAGGAACTGAAGAATTTGATTGGTTTGACTATGTTGGGAGGATTTTTCAGTTCTGGTATAGAGTTTGAAGAAGAATTAGGGTACAAAGAAAAACAAGCAACAGAAAAAGCAAAGCACTTGTGCCATAAAAACCAGTGTAATTATAGTACACTATAAGACTTCACTGTGAATGCTCATCCATTAATGCTGATACATTGATACTACTATGTAGATTTTAGGAGGGTAGAGGAAGAATTTTGTATTTTTAGGAGTTAGAAAACAACCTCAAGGTCCTTTCAAGGGATAGTAAGAGGTAACAAGACATGATGCCTACATTTGAAACTTTAGGAAACAAACACAAACATATGCATTCTAAATATAAAGGAAAATTTCAAAAGAAAAACTTACAGTTAAAAATGGTACCCTCTGGGGGATCCCATTGAAGGGTAGGGAGGAGTGATGTTGGGGACTCTAAAGTTATTGTTATAAATCTTTGAGCTTCTTAAAATTATCTATGTGTACTGCTTTATTAATTTTTTAAAATAAAAATTAAGTTAAAGCCAAAATCCCTCTTCAAGTTTGAGCTGAGATTCAAAAAGAGGTCTCAATTCAAAATCCATGCTGTGATCAACACATTCTGTGGCCCAACCTATGGGGCCTTTTTCCCTTTAAAATTTATTAAAAAAATGATCTTGGAGATGTCTTAGAAAACATCTTTAAGACATTTTGACATAACCACCAATATGAGTTTATTCATTCCACAGAAGAGATGAAACCCTCAACAGTTCAACTCCCTGTCTTCTAATGCTTAACTGAGATGAGTAACACCAGTAATTAGTCAGGGCCATAAACATCGGCCACCTCCTTATAAGAATGAGAAGCTCTCAAAAGCCCAAAGGTATTTTAATGTGTTTTTCTCCACCTCCACCCATGAGGACTGGTTCCCTAGAGGCAATCTCAATTTGCATCCAGCTGCAGTGAACAAGGCCTCAACCAGTGAGAAAGTGTCTTAGCTCTCAGAAACAGAATGAGTATGGTAAGAAAAAGACAGAGAAAGTGTTTCCCACCAAATATACATACCTGAATTTTCAGTTAACTTATGTGCTAAAGCTTTCTGATCACCAGAAACGAAGCCAATCAGAGACTTCCCTAGTGGTCCAGTGGTTAAGACTCCAAGCTTCCACTGAAAGGGGTGTGGGTTCAATTCTTGCTCAGGGAACTAAGATCCCACATGCTGTACTGTGCAGCCAAAATATTTTTAAAATAAATTAAATAAACTTTTTTTTTTTTTAAAAAAAGAAGAATCTAATCACCTGCAAAAGCAGAACAAAAACAAACCATGGTCCATAGTCAAACCGCTCTGGCATTGGATGAAATACTCAGATCACAGGGTTCACATTAAAAATCAAAACTTTGGATGTGAGAGTGTACATCCATCCTTTAATTACCCAAATAAAGACAAAATAATCATTCTCTCCAGTCCTCAAATGAGTACATCTTTACCACAAAATGAGAAGGAAAAAATAAAAGTAAAGGACAAATCACACCAGAGATGGGACAGGCTTGCCACCATGACTGCATGTTCTGTGTGATGGTTTGAATATTACACTTTGTTTCAATGCTGTCAACCTGTTTACAAATAGCACAGAACCAGCTACTCGTCACAGCCCAAAGGAAAGCTGCCTGGATTGATTTGGTGACCAGCTCAGACCAGAAGCCACCTCCAGTTGATGTAGGCAACAGGTGAGGGGATGAACAGAGGTGCTAAGGTGGGAACTGACTTTTGCACTAGAGAGTTTCTTCCCCCAAATCCTCATCAATGACCCCACTGGAGCTGCTTTCAGCTGCCCCTGGGGCCAGAACTCCTCCAGCTGGGGGTGGAATGATCAAAGTCAATACAGATCTTGCTTTGGAGTAACTTCCATGCCATCAAGCCACCTTAAGAAGAGAAAAAAAAAAGAAATGCTTCTCAGTAAACAAAAAGCATCCCCACCTGGCAGGTCTGTCACCTAGTTGTGGGTGCAAAAGCTCACTGAGGCACCAGAGGCTAGCTGCAAAGCTCCTCTAACATTTCTCAACATGCTGATGCCAAACCAGATATTGAAGTGGAAGCAGAGAGTGAAAAGAAGTGACTAAAGTTCACCAAGAAGTCCCAGGATGGACAGTTAAACACTGGGTAAGTAATCATTCTTCCTTTGCGTTAAGGAATTTGGAACATCAGACCCACCTCCACCTGCAGCAGGCAGAAGAACTGCAAATTGGGAGTAAGCATTCTGGGTAGAGAGCAGTCTACCTGGGAAAGATTGAAGGCAGGAGGAGAAAGGGACAACACAGGATGATTGGATGGCATCACTGACTCGATGGACATGAGTTTGAGCAAGCTCCAGGAGTTGGTGATGGACAAGGAAACCCGGCGTACTGCAGTCCATGGGGTCGCAAAGGTCAGACACACCTGAACAACTGGACTGAACTGAAGTGAGGGAGAATAGTCAAGACCACCTCCATGAGGGAAGAAGAGGCTTTCTTTGATGCTGAAAGCCCAGTTTGTGGTCGTGATACTACACTTTGAATAAACATGACAATGTACCAAGGGAAGTGATGTGCCAAGTCTCATGTATTACAACAAACTGGGACAACCAGACTGCCTGAGTTCAGATCCCAGCCCCACTTCACGCTGGCTGTGTGTCCACAGACAAAGCTCTTAATCTCTCTATGCTAAGAATCATATATAAATTGGAAATAATAATGCTTCCTACAACTCAAAGAGGAGTTATTTAGAAGGTTCGAAGTAGACAATCTGACTAAAATGTCTGATTCATAATAAGTAATCAACATCATTTTATGGTTATTATTATTCCCATTTTACAGATAAGGAAACCAGCTTAGAAGGGATACAAAACTTGTCTTAACATTACACAGCTGATAAGTTGCAGAAGTGGGTCTGATGGGCCCCAGATCTCACATTTTATCACAGTCTCTCCTCTCCCCTATACCCTTCCCCTTATCAACCCCAACAGATACATGAGATCAGATGCTGGCTTGTCCATATGATAAAAAAAACTTAGAAGAAAAATTAAAATTCCCTAGCAAGCCCATATAGTACTAACAATAGGGGCGGTGATGGTGTTGGCAGTGGTTATCATCATCATAGCAGTCCTCAGTGACCCTCTGCGTGCCACCGTGGACTAAAGTGTATATATACAATATCTCACCTTCTCTGTCAGCAGAGACTCCAAGGGTTACATATCAGCTAAAACATCAGGGATCTGGAAGTTGTATCACAGAAAGGGAGCTATGCTTTGGCGGGATAATTATGGACAAGAAATACTAGTGAATGGTACCCAGACAAGGATCTTTATGACAGATAGGGTGGGAGGATCAAATGCTTGTGCCATAAAAGTAAGCATTACACACCTCACAAATGAGAACCTGATGGACAGCTGACAGCCATAGATCACAGGCAGGTGTCCATACTAAATCATCTCAGCAGGTTAAGCAGGGAGGAAATGGTCTTAATTTTTCTTTAATAGAGAAAATCAAAGACAAGTTTGAGAAATCGTCGTAACTCCTGAAATAACGATTAGGAAAGTAGTCTTGGTCCAGGACACATCTCAACAATGTCACATCATCACTTTCATCTTCTACATTTTCATCATTTTCATGGACAATGAAACATCTCTGGGTCTGATTTTAATTCCTCTTCTTTACCCTAATGTCTATAAGGACAGGGACTGAGTCATGTTCACCAGTAAACAGCCAATACCTTATAACAGTACCTGGCACAAACTAAGTAGATAATAAATATTTGCTGAATGCATAAATGATATATTTAAATCTCTTAGCAGGCAAGCACTAAGGGCTCAGTAAATAAATGGTATCCGATTATTAATATTTTCTATTTTCATCTACAAAAGGATTAATCTATTTCTTTGGATCTCACAATCTGCAAGCCTTACATGCAAAATTCATTAGTATCTCAGAAATAAAGAAAAAAGATGAACATTTGCAGTTCATCATTTCACAAACAGATCCCTGCCATCATAAATGAGGGATTAAATCAAACCTGAATCATATATACACAGACAAACAACTCCTGCAATTTATTGTGTATATATTGAACACTTCATTCCCAGAAAATACAGAAGAAATCCACACAGCAAAAAAGGTAATTAACCAGATGGCGCTATTGTTTTCGCAACCTGGAAGTTCATCATTGTTGATTCCTCTCTTTGCAAATTTCTCAAGGGCAAAAAGTGAAGAACAGAGAAATGCAAGATTACTACTTTCTTCCTGACCCAGTGATCAAACCCACGCCCCCTGCATTGGAACTGTAGAGTCTTAATCACTGGACTGCCAGGGAAGTCCCAGGATAATGATGTCTTAACAAAGAGGAGATGCTTCCCCTATCCCAGTTTTTCTGTTACCTACTCACTCTTACACTACCTTCATTTAAAAATTCATAGCATGTTATAACTAAAAGATATATCAAAGATTATCTAATGACCAAACTTCTCAATTTACCACGGAAGAAGAGTAGAAATGTAGTAATTTCATATGAAAACAAAATCATACTCAGGACATTCAATGTTCTCAAAACATAGTATAATTAACATAAGATATTTTTAGATCTGCAAAGGCCACAGATACCCTGTAAATATTTGCAGTTTGGACTCAACTCCAGCCTCATTCCTTTCTTCAGACCCCTGCTTCCACTTGTTTCATAACCTGACATCTCTCCCAGGAACTCATGTGCAAGAAGGAATTTAAGCAGCTGTGGGTCAAAAGGCCATGCATTCCCAAATCCACATGTAGGAAGTGAGAACGACCAAGTCTGTATCACTGGGATTGCTCACCATCAGTATTCCGCTAAGTCAAGTGGGCCCAACTCAGCCTGACAAAACCCTGACCTGTAGACCTGGAGCGATCCAAGGAGAACCCAAGACGTTGCGGTCCCACTACCCACCCTGTGCTCTAACTGCACATCTCACCTATTAAAACAAAACCAGAGAAACACTAAAACAGGTCCGCAGTCAGCAAGCTACAAAGAGGACCATGACACAACCCTAATTCCTCACTGACATTTTCCGTGAAGTGCAGAAAAGAAAGATCACAATAGAAAGGCGCATTTCTCAGGTGAGTCAGAGGACAAAGTGGCATCCTAGAGTTCTAAAGGAGAAAGAGTCCTTCAAATTCATGTGTAATACCTTTCTGTTACAAATAAACTGAAATCCAGAGCAATGAGCGAGGTCCCATGGTAAACAGCAACAAACTCAGGTTCCCTGATTCCCAACCGGAGGATCTGTCTCCTATCCTGAAAGAAGAGAAATCATACGAGGGATCCAGGGATGCGGAAACACAACTGCAATTTGTCATGCTTTCGAACCCTTCCCACCCTCCTAAATCAGTTTATCTTTCAAGGCCAAATTAAATTTCATCTAATCTGTGAGGTCTACCTTGTCTTTCCTCAGCCCAGTTAGGACCAATCACTTCTTATTCTCTGTATTCAAGTCAGCCCTTTCCTTGATCTCCCAGTTAACCCTCAATTCAGTGATCCTGTAAATGAATTTTATCATTCACCATTTTTCTCTTCCTCTGGACTGGAAGTTCCTTGATGCCCAGATTCATCATTCTACCCTCTCATTCACCCTCAGTCTTTCAACCACTGCCCATTTGCACACACTCATCAAAATGTGCATTTATCCAACAAATATTTACTAAGCTTCTCCTTTGTGTTACACACTTCCTTGCAGATGTAACAATGACCAAGACAGGAACTGAACCTGTCCTCATGCAGTCACCACTCTTAAAAGTGAAGAATCATATTACAGAATTAATTAAATAATACAGATGGGTAGTACTGATCAGAAGAAAACTGTCCTATGTTTACACGGTTAGGAATGGTTGGGATAAGTAACAAGTTAAAAAAAATGATTCTTGTGAGAGGTTCTCCATGTGAAGGTACTATTATTTGGAACACTGTGGATGTTTTGTAGCCAGTAGTAGAATGTACTGAATCGGAAGATTCTGATGACCATGATTTCACCAACAAGGAAAATATGTTTTGGGCAGGAGAATCCATAGGTATGATTCAAAGTCAAGTTCTGACACATTGGCCCCTAAAAGGGAGGAAGAAACTGGAATGGGAATTGGGGGAAATTTGAAGAACAGAAGTGAGGTCAGATGAGGAAGAATCAGAGCAGTGAACAAGGGATGGGTTTTCTGAGAAAGAGTTTGACACTGAGACCTAAACTAGGACTGTGACAAGAATAGGTGTGTTGAGAAGGATGAGAAACAGAAATGGTGTGGATTCTCCCAGGTGGAAGGAACAGCAGATTTATATCAAGCCTGAAGTCAACATTACAAATAACTGGCAAACTATAGACATCCCAACATTTTAAAAATATTAATAACCAATTTCTAGGCACCTATATGTCTTCTTCCTTCATCACTGAAATCCACACATAGCAGCCTGATGCTGCCTGGCAGATGTGTCAATTCCTCCCAAATACAATTTCAAACAGATTTAGTTTCCCAGGAAGCATCACATAAAAATTTTAAATCACTCTCTTGCCTTAAAAGACAAGATGGTCTCAGGGTAGAAACTGCACAGAAGGAGCTGGAAAACATGGTTGTAAAGCAAGTTTTGTTGTTAATTTACCAGGTGGCCTTTGGCAAGTCGATAAACAACCTTCTGTCTTCAATTCTCTATCCACAAAATCATTATCCAGAATGACCCTCTTTTCTAAATACAGTGAAATTTTATGAGAACTGCCAAGATGTACCACTGAATCTGCTTTAAAATGATTCAATAATAGAGTCAACTTTAAAAATTATTTTAAAGTATTTAAACATTGTTTGGTCTTTTGATGTGGAGGAATTCTATTCTAAGAAATTATGTCTTTTTTTTTTTTTGAAGTAGTTTAAAAATCTGTGCTAGAGCATTTACATTGATTAGAAAATAATATATGGCACAATTCTTGAGCATGCAACACTGAAAACTCACAAGCATGCAAACTACTGGCTAGACGACCACGGCCAGGTGTGTCAGAACTTCATATAGTGCAGTTTTCAAGAGAAACAGAGAGCAACAGTGTGGATATGGCAGTTGTGGTCTGAATTTTTCTTCTACCACCTCACCAGCTAAGTAACCTGCCTTTGGGCCTTAACCTTTCCAAGTCTCATTTTCCTACATGAAAAATGGAGCTGAAGACTACCTTGGTGGATAGCTATTTCACAACATATTAACAAAATTTAGCACAGTACCTGGCATATACCAGTGCTTAAGAAACGGTAATCAAATTTAGCCTTAAAAAGTAGAACAAAGGCCATTTTGATATTTAATATCAAACATATTTAATCCTCTCAATAGCCACTAAGTACTATAACTATCCCTCACTTTACAGATGGAGAAACACAGCACTGTGAGGAGAAGCAATTTACCCAAGAGAAGAACCAGTCATCCCAAGCATTTAAACTCCAGAACCTATGCACCAGAACAGTGTACTATACAGCTCCTCTACAGAGAGAAAGAGCACGGAAACCAGAAGGATCAAAGTAATTTCTTGAAAAAGTTATTCTGATGACATCAACAAAATTAAGTAAAAGGATGAGATTAAAATCAGGGAAACCAGGTAAACTTTTAATAACAAACCTGAGGGAAGGGAAGGTGAAAGCAAAGAAAAATAAACATCAGTGGCAGCAACGGTCCTAAGACCTTCTGGTCTTGGACACATAAAACATCTGGGGAAACCAAGTCTAGCTATCTTTCTGGGCAGACTGGGTGCTTGTTCAGCCTCTAACCTAGACTTGTTATCGTCAAGTTTCCTCCAAGATCTTGGGAGGAAAATAGGATAAAAAGAAAGAGATAGAGAATAAGGCTGTTCCTCTGGGCCAGCAACTGTGAATGGCCACATTACAGTGTGAACATGAGGTTTTCTCTAACATACACTGAAGAATTCAGAAGCATTTCGAGTCCAATCCAGGTTGTATGGTTTAAGTCCCAGGAACTTGAGAACATAATGCGGCTGTATTAAGCTTATCTTACATTTGGAGTAGCTTTCTAAAATGATACGACTTAGCCTTAAGAAAGTGTAGATTTAGAGAAGAACGTGCTCTCAATTTTACAGTGGAGCGTCTCAGCTCTTAGCATCTTTCTAAATTAGCTGAACTTTTTCTTGCAGGTGACCTGCGCAGGAGAGGAAATTCAAAGTTCTCTTCCTCACAGTAAACAGTGGTTAAAAAGGCATGGGACCCTCTGGAAATCTAGCAGAGAAAAGAGCTATGGGTTGACAGAGTCCATTCAAGCATTATCAAGAGGAAATCAGGCTTCTATCCTGGATCATACAAATATCTGACCGTACTCATCAAGAAGTCTTCTATCTGGGAAACTCCTGAATTCCACATGGCTTGCCAATAGGCAAGCATTAAAATGTTATATTAAGCTTGCATGTTGACAGCAGCCTTTCTTTTTATAAATTCATATGTGTTCATTCTAACTTATGTTTCTGTGAAATGAACTAATGTGAATTTGCTCCTGGCAGCTAGGTAAATACCCTCCTTGGAGGCTCCCTGGCTGCTACACCAGCTGCCCTTGAGCCACTGTGAAATTGTTCATTATACATTTGTACAATTGTACATTGTACATTTCAGATAGGCTTCTCTGGTTAGCAACAGAAACCAATTCTGCCTAATGTAAAAGAAAAAAACTAATTTATTGTGTGACCACAAAATAAAAGGCTGAAGAAACAGCCTCAGGAAGAACAGGTAACAAAATAACTCTAAAGATCTAGGAAGCAGGAGACACAGTCTCTCCTCACCTCTGGGTGAATAAGTTTTCACATCACTCAGTTCTGTATTTAACTTTCGGAGCGGTCTTATGGGTTTAGCTTAAGTCACACATTCCCCCAGCAGAAGTCAGAGAACTTTGGCTGGTCAACCCATTAAGACTAAATGAGATGTTCCCCAATGGGCAAAAAAGAGGGGAGGGGAGAAAAAGGAAGCAAAAGAATGAGAAAAAAATGATCAAAGAAAATGTGCACAAATCACCTCCGTGAAGAAAATGCCCAAAGTCATCCCAAGTGCAGTTAGAAAGCCCACAGTAGCAGCTTACGTGACTGCCGATCTTTCCAATTTCTTTAAAATGCCAGTCTTTTCATTGGCCTAGCTACACAAAAAAACTGGAAGACTGGGTGTGAATATAACAAGGGACTCGCATGAGAAGAGCACATATATATTAAAAAGGTAAAACATATATATTAAAAAGGAGCCCCAAAGTCAGTGAAAATCATAAAAAAGATTTTTTTTTATGATGTGCCTCGTCATACAATCTTTTCTGAAGCTGGATTTTGTGTTAACCAAACAAGCTGGAAAAAGTGTTTCAAAAACATATGCACTGGAGGGAAGTTCAAGAGGGAGAGGACATATGTATACATAAGGCCAATTTATGTTGTTGTATGGCAGAAACCAACAACAACATTGTAAAACAATTATTTTCCAAATAAAAATCAATTTAAAAAAGCATATGCATGCAGAAGTTGCACTAGGAACTTCTTGACTAAAAGAAATAGAATGAAAAAATTCTGAAATGTAAATCTCAAGAACGAAAAACAGTATCTTGTTTATAAGCAGGATGGGTCATAGCAAAGAACTTCATACTTGTTAAGATAAATAACTTTTCAACTATTACAATAAAGACTTATTTGTGGCATTCCACTGAAACTGGCAATTTGCACTAAGATTCTACTGCTGGAAGACCACCCAGTTAAGATGGAATGTGTGAATTACTGAATTACTAATATTCACAGTTTTCAAAAGATATTCTTTGACAGAAACTGTTACTCTAAACACTGGCATCAGAATATCCAGTTGTGAGACAAAAGATATATTTCAGGACTGCCACTGTTCTAACCTTCTCTAGGGTCTTATTTTCCCTGTCTCTTACCCTGAGACAGAAAGAGAGAGGAAACTGCAAAAATTACAATGGTTTATCTTGAGCTTTATGTATATGTGAATTCCCTATGGGCATTCAATAAAATGTGACTCTCTCAAATAAACTACAAGGGCCACTATATTTCTTGTTCATCAGGAAAAAATAAGCTTTTCAGTCTTACTTCCACAGTTTACCAAAAAGAAAGAAGAAAGGAATCCTTTCAGAATCATACCCCAGTAGGTGAAAAAAAAAAAAAAAGAAAGAAAGAAAGACACTGAGATTCTAATAGAAAAACAAGATAAGGAAAAGAACAAGGATGAAAAGAGGAAGATAAATAGAGGTAATTCACCAACAGATGGATATATTAAAATGATCTAAAGTGATGGTTCACTAATGTGATTCCCAAACTCACAATCTAACAGAAAGAAATGCAGGCCCACACAAAGCTTACCAATCTCCACTCCCTATGGTCAACCAGTTGCTGCCTATCCTTAGATACAACAGGGAGCTAATGACAGAAAACACAGAACATGAGGTATCCAAGTGCAGACTCATTACCTGTGTGAAAGGATAAATTGAACTACACGGAGTGGAAGAATAAAGGGAGACCTCAATTATACCACCATCTACAAACACACAACATAAGCAAACCATAAATAAAAATAACCCCCTCAAATACAAAGAGACACTATTTCCAAGTCTGCGATAAAATCAAAGAAGAAAAAAAAATTAAGTAACTGGAATAAATTTCCCAACTACTAAAACAATTAACTATATTTATTATCAGATTATCATAGACTTAAGTGAGAGATAAACCTCCAGGGTTGACTAGAATACAAGGAAATTTGTATTAAGGTGATATTTATCAAAAACCTAAAAAAGTATAAATCCCATCACCAAATAGTTCTGCATGTAATACCTGACTAAAAGAAATATTCAGAAAAATATGCAACATTATGTACACAAAAATATTCATCATGGTATAGTTTAAAACAGCAGAAGTGCAGACAAAGCCTAAATATTAAAAATTAGAGCTCATTAAATCAATTCTAAAATATTCATAAAATAGATACTTTAATAGTGGTGCAAAATGGTTTTTACATGTAGAGCGAACATCAGTTAAGTTCACTTCAGTCGCTCAGTTGTGTTTAACTCCCCACGACCCAATGGACTGCAGCACACCAGGCTTCCCTGTGCATCACCAACTCCCAGAGCTTACTCAACATCATGTTCACCGGGTCGGTGATGCTATCCAACCATCTAATACTCTGTCATTCCCTTCTCCTCCTGCATTCAATCTTTACCAGCATCAGGGTCTTTTCCAATTAGTCAGTTCTTCGCATCAGGTGGCCAAAGTATTGGAGTTGCAGCTTCAACATCAGTCCTTCCAATGATTATTCAGGACTGATAACCTTTAGGTTTGACTGATTTGACCTCCTGACAGTCCAAGGGACTCTCAAGAGTCTTCTCCAACAGCTCAAAAGTATCAATTCTTCGGCACTCAATTATCTTAACAGTCCAACTCTCACATCCATACATGACCACTGGAAAAACCAAAGCTTTGACTAGACGGACGTTTGTTGGCAAAGTAATGTCTCTGCTTTTTAATATGCTGTCTAGATTGGTCATAGCTTTCCTTCCAAGGAGCAAGCATCTTTTAATTTATTGGCTGCAGTCACCATCTGCAGTGATTTTGGAGCCCCCCAAAATAAAGTCTTTCACTGTTTCCATTGCTTTGGCATCTATTTCCCATAAAGTGATGGGCCTGGATGCCATGATCTTAGTTTTCAGAATGCTGAGTTTTAAGCCACCTTTTTCACTCTCTTTCATTTTCATCAAGAGGCTCTTTAGTTATTATTCACTTTCCGCTATAAGGGTGCTGACATCTGCATATATGAGGTTATTGATACTTACCCCGGCAATCTTGATTCAGCTTATGCTTCATCAGCCTGGCATTTCACATGATGTGCTCTGCATATAAGTTAAATAAGCAGGGTGACAATATACAGCCTTGATGTACTTCTTTCCTGATTTGGAACCAGTCTATTGTTCCACATACAGTTCTAACTGTTGCTCCTTGACCGGCATACAGATTTCACAGGAGGCAGGTCAGGTGATCTGGTATCCCCATCTCTTTAAGAATTTGCCACAGTTTGCTGGGATCCACACAGTCAAAAGTCTTTGGCATAGTCCATAAAGCAGAAGTAGATATTTTTCTGGAATTCTCTTGCTTTTTCGATAATCCAACCGATGTAGGCAATTTGATCTCTGATTCCTCTGCCTTTTCTAAATCCAGCTTGAACATCTAGAAGTTCACAGTTCATGTACTATTGAAGCCTCGATTGGACAATTTTGAGCATTACTTTCCTAGCATGTGAGATGAGTGCAACTATGTGGTAGTTTAAGCATTCTTTCAAATTACCTTTCTTTGGGATTGGAATGAAAACTGACCTTTTCCAGTCCTGTGGCCACTGTTGAGTTTTCCAAATTTGCTGGCATATTGAGTGCAGCATTTTCACAGCATCATCTTTTAGGATTTGAAATAGCTCAATTAGAATTCCATTACCTCTACTAGCTTTGTTCATAGTGATGCTTCGTAAGGCCCACTTGACTTCACATTCCAGGATGTCTGGTTCTAGATGAGCAATCACACTATCATGATTATCTGGGTCGTGAAGATCTTTTTTGTATAGATCTTCTGTGTATTCTTGCCACCTCTTCTTAATATATTCTGCTTCTGTTAGGTCCATACTGTTTCTGTTCTTTACTGTGCCCATCTTTGCATGAAATATTCCCTTGGTATCTCTAACTTTCTTGAAGAGATCTCTACTCTTACCCATTCTATTGCTTTCCTCTATTTCTTTGCATTGATCACTGAGGAAGGCTTTCTTGTCTATCCTTGCTATTCTTTGGAACTCTGTATTCAGATGGATGTATCTTTCCTTTTCTCCTTTGCCTTTCTCTTCTCTCCTTTTCTCAGCTATTTGTAAGGCCTCCTCAGACAACTCTTTTGCCTTTTTGCTTTTCTTTTTCTTGGGCATGGTCTTGATCCCTGTGTCCTGTACAATCTCACGAACCTCCGACCATAGTTCTTCAGGCACTCTGTCTGTCAGATCTAATCCCTTTGATCTATTTGTCACTTCCAGTGTATAATCATAAGGGATTTAATTAAGGTCATACCTGAATGGTCTAGCAGTTTTCCCTACTTTCGTCAATTTCAGTCTGAATTTGGCAATAAGGAGTTCATGATCTGAGCCACAGTCAGGTCCCGGTCTTGTTTTTGCTGACTCTATAGAGCTTCTCCATCTTTGGCTGCAAAGAATATAATCAATCTGACTTCAGTACTGACCATCTGGTGATGTCCACATCACCTCCACCATAGTTTGGCCTCAGGTCAAACAACAGGGAGAAAACACAGCCCAGCTGATCAACAGAAAATTGGATTAAAGATTTACTGAACATGGCCTCACCCATCAGAGCAGGACCCAGTTTTCCCTTCAGTCAGTCTCTCCCATCAGGAAGCTTCCATAAGCCTCTTATCTTTCTCCATCAGAGGGCAGACAGAATGAAAATCACAATCACAGAAAACTAACCACACTGATCACATGGACCACAGCCTTGTTTAACTCAATGAAACTTTGAGGCATGCCATGTAGGGCCACCCAAGATGCACGGGTCATGGTGGAGAGTTGTGACAAAACGTGGTCCACTGGAGAAGGGAATGGCATACCATTTCAGTATTCTTGCCTTGAGAACCCCATGAACAGTATGAAAAGGCAAAAAGATAGGACACTGAAAGATGAGCTCCCCGGGTCGATAGGTGCCCACGCGCTACTGGAGGATCAGTGGAGAAATAACTTCAGTAAGAATGAAGAGATGGAGCCAAAGCAAAAACAACACCCAGCTGTGGATGTGACTGGTGATGGAAGTAAAGTCCGATGCTGTAAAGAGCAATACTGCATAGGAACCTGGAATGTTAGGTCCATGAATCACAGCAAATTGGAAGTGGTCAAACAGGAGATGGCAAGAGTTAACGTCAACATTTTAGGAATCACCAAATGAAAATGGACTGGAATGGGTGAATTTAACTCAGATGACCATTATATCTACTACTGTGGGTCAAAATGAAAAGAGTCCAAAATGCAGTACTTGGATGCAATCTCAAAAACGACAGAATGATCTCTGTTCATTTCCAAAGCAAAAAATTCAGTATCACAGTAATCCAAGACTATGCCCCAATCAGTAATGCTGAAGAAGCTGAAGTTGAATGGTTCTAGGAAGACCTACAAGACCTTCTAGAGCTAACATTCCAAAATGATGTCCTTTTCATTATAGGGGACTGGAATGAAAAGTAGGAAGTCAAGAGACACCTAGAGTAACAGGCAAATCGGGCTGGCCTTGGACTACAAAACGAAGCAGGTCAAAGGCTCACAGAGTTTTGCCAAGAGACGCACTGGTCATAGCAAACACCCTCTTCCAACAACACAAGAGAAGCATGAACATCATACATTATCAAATATGGATCATGTGGGAAAAATTCAGACTATGAAACAGTTAAGATCTCTGAGTCAAATGCTTATGTAATTGTGGGTATTATATGTATATATTTCTATATACAGATATATTCACATATATATAATGCTATTTAAAAATCAAATGTTGTACAGCAGTAATCTCTGAGAAGAGGTATTACAGTTTTATTTGTCTATATTTTCTGAGTATAGCAAACAAGTTTGATAAATTCAAGTAAAACTAACTCTACAAGAATAAGGTGGTATACTTTCTTACAGATTAGCATGTATGTATGTAATGAGCCAACTTTTCGTTACACTGAGAAATGAACTATTATACTCCAAATCTCCCTATTTTTTACATAGTTTCCTAATTTTAGCTTTATACTTATTCTGTAGAGCATATTCATATGTAAAGTTTCATTGAACTTCCCAAGTGGCGCAATGGTAAAGAATCGGCCTGTCGGTGCAGAAGATGCAGGAGATATGGGTTCAGTCCCTGGGTCAGGAAGATCCCCTGGAAGAGGAAATGACAACCAACTCCAGTTTTCTTGCCTGCAAAGTCCCAAGGACAGAGAAGCCTGGCGGGTTATACTCCACGGGGTCACAGAAGTCAGAAACGACTTAGCAACTAACCAACAAAAACAACAAAAAGGTTTCATCATCAGCAAAATTATGTGATACTTTTTGACAGTCAAACTACATAAATGATTAACAACAAGGAAACACTTAAAAGAGAAAATTATTTGGTTAACTTATATGTGGTACCATCAAGGGGGTTTTTCATTTAATCTCAAAGAAATGCTTATGTCTCAAGATTCCTTTTAAACAAAATGATCAAGTTATACTCGTCACAAAGACTGTGAGATGCCTTCTAAAATACCTGTTCCCCACGTCCTCCAAATTTCTCAGCTGAGCATATGGCTGCTCTGATTAAAGTGCTCCATTGCATCTGGTTATGACCATATGATGAGGTCTGGCTAATGAGATGTAAGCAGAAGTGGAGTGTTTAATTTCTAAGACATGTCTACAAAAAGCAGAGCCCTTCTGAACAGGCTTTGACCATCCATCGGGTCGTAAAGAGTCAGACAAGACAAGAGTAACTAAGTGCAGCTAATAATGTAACTAAACCTATTCTTTTCATACTCTTCATACTGTTCATGGGGTTCTCAAGGCAAGAACACTGAAGTCATAGCAAACATCCTCTTCCAACAACACAAGAGACAGCTCTACACATAGAAATCACCAGATGGTCAATACCAAAAGCAGACTGATTATATTCTCTGCAGCCAAAGATGGAGAAGCTCTATATACACTCAGAAAAAACAGGACCAGGAGCTTACTGTGGCTCAGATCATGAATTCCTTATTGCCAAATTCAGACTTAAATTGAAGAAAGTAGGGAAAACTGCTAGACCATTCAGGTATGACCTAAATCAAATCCCTTACGATTATACAGTGAAAGTGACAAATAGATCAAAGGGATTAGATCTGACAGACAGAGTGCCTGAAGAACTATGGACGGAGGTTCATGATACTGTACAGGAGGCCGTGATCAAGATCATTCCCAAGAAAAAGAAACGCAAAAGGGCAAAAGGGTTGTCTGAGGAGGCCTTACAAATAGCTGAGAAAAGGAGAGAAGAGAAAGGCAAAGGAGAAAAGGAAAGATATATCCATCTGAGTGCAGAGTTTCAAAGAATAGCAAGGAGAGACAAAAAAGCCTTCCTCAGTGATCAATGCAAAGAAATAGAGGAAAACAATAAAATGGGAAAGACTAGAGATCTCTTCAAGAAAGTTAGAGATACCAAGGGAATATTTCATGCAAAGATGGACACAATAAAGGACAGAAATGGTATGGACCTAACAGAAGCAGATGATATTAAGAAGAGGTGGCAAGAATACACAGAAGAACTCTTTAAGAAGAATTCTTAATGACCGAGATAACCACAATGGTGTGATCACTCACCTAGAGCCAGACATCCTGGAATGCGAAATCAAGTGGGCCTTAGGAAGCATTACTACGAACAAAACTAGTGGAGGTGATGGAATTCTAGTTGAGCTATTTCAAACCGTAAAAGATGATGCTGTGAAAGTGCTGCACTCAACATGCCAGAAAGTTTGGAAAACTCAGCAGTGGCCACAGGACTGGAAAAAGTCAGTTGTCATTCCAATCCCAAAGAAAGATAATGGAAAAGAATGTTCAAACTACCGCACAATTGCACTCAACTCTCGTGCTAGCAAAGTAATGCTCAAAATTCTCCAAGCTAGACTTCAACAGTACATGAACTGTGAACTTCCAGATGTTCAAGTCAGATTTAGCAAGGGCAAAGGAATCAGAGATCAAATTGCCAACATCTGTTGGATCATTGAAAAAGCAAGAGAGTTCCAGAAAAACATCTACTTCTGCTTTATTGACTACGTTAAAGCCTTTGACTGTGTGGATCACAACAGACTGTAGAAAATTCTTAGAGATGAGAATACCAGACCACCTTACCCGCCTCCTGAGAAATCTGTATACAGATTTTTTTTTCTCTGTATACAGAGAAATCTGTATGTCAAGGAGCAACAGTTAGAACTGTACATGGAAGATCAGACTAGTTCCAAATTGGGAAAGGAGTATATCAAGGCTGCATACTGTCACCCTGCTTATTTAACTTATATGCAGAGCACATCATGCAAAATGCCAGCCTGATGAAGCACATGCTGGAATCAAGATTGCTGAGAGAAATATCAATAACCTCAGATATGCAGATGTCACCACCTTTATGGCAGAAAGCGAATAATGACTAAAGAGCCTCTTAATGAAATTTAAAGAGGAGAGTGAAAAAGGTGTCTTAAAACTCAACATTCAAAAAATGAAGATCATGGCATCCAGTCCCATCACTTCATGGCAAATAGATGCCGAAACAATGGAAACAGTGACAGACTTTATTTTCTTGGGCTCCAGAATCACTGCAGATGGTGACTACAGCCATGAAATAATTAAAGACGCTTGCTCCTTGGAAGAAAAGCTATGCCCAACCTAGACAGCATATTAAAAAGCAGAGACATTACTTTGCCAACAAACGTCCGTCTAGTCAAAGCTATGGTCTTTTCAGTAGTCATGTATTGATGTGACGGTTGGACCATAAAGAAAGTTGAGTGCCAAAGAACTAATATTTTTGAACTGTGGTGTTGGGAGACTATTGAGAGTCCCTTGGACTGCCAGGAGATCAAACCAGTCGATCTTAAAGGAAATCAATCCTGAACATTCATTGGAAGGACTGATGCTGAATCTGAAGCTCCAATACTTTGGCCACGTGATACGAAGAACTGACTCATTGGAAAATACTCTGATGCTGGTAAAGATTGAAGGCGGGAGTAGAAGGGGATGACAGAGGATGAGATGGTTGGATGGCATCACCGACTCGATGGATACGAGTTTGAGAAAGCTCCGGGAGTTGGTGATGGACAGGGAAGCCTGGTGTGCTGTAGTCCACAGGGTCACAAAGGGTTAGACCTGACTGAGTGACTGAACTGAAGTGAACTGACTGAAACCTATTCTTAGAATCCAGTGGAAGCAGTGAACTGGCGGTTTGATTTCTCGAACTTGATCTTACATATCTCTTCCTCAAAAAATAGTTGAGAAGCGGTACATAACTCTTGTCACTTCTTAATCATTTAAGAAAATAGGGTATCTAATGCCCAAGGCATCTGAGCCAATACATGAAATACTAAGTATAGCTATAATAAAATATTAAGGATAGTGTAGGTTGAAAGCCAGATTTTCAAACAAGAATTAAATAAGTATATCTGCTTATTTAAAAATCATCTAAATTTTTAAAATTCTAATGATTATCTACATACTTTATATGTGTAGAAAAAATATAAGTGAAATTGGTTTACCTCTGTCGATCTGGACATTTGGGTTGGAGAAGAAGGAAGCAGGTAAGAGGAAAAAATGTAGTTTTCTTATTAAAAGATCTATGTTTTATTAGATTTTTATAATAAATGTGTATTACTTTAGTAATACACAAAAACTTCAAAAATAAAGCATAAATTACGACTCTGTAAGCTATACCAATTAAAAAAAAAAAAAACAGAGGCAAGAGGAGGCAATGAAATTTCCATCTACAAGTAAAACCACAGCTTTCTGAAGTCAATGAAGTAAATCCATACATTCATATAAGTTATACTGTACATTAAAAAAAAAAAATACTGCACACCATAAAACTTAAACCTATATTTTAAACTTTCTTTCCTTCAATGGACATAACAATTTCTCTAAGGCTAATACAGTACACAGGAAAAAAATGAAACATATAAAATTAAAGGAACAGAAATACACACATTCTATATCTGGTTAAGATATTAATAAACTAACAATCAAAGGACATACCTGGATCTAAGGCACAGTATTTTCAATCTGAATGTTAAGTCAGTACATCTTTGAGCATGGATCAGTGTCTGAAGGCTATCAAGACCTTGTGAGGGTGTGGTAGGCTGCTATTACCCAACTTGGGCACTGGTACATTATCCATTGCCAAGTACTTATTCTCACATAAGAGCACAGCTACACTACCAAACAGAGTAACACACCAAATAGAGTAACATCAAATGGTGCACACCAAACAGAGTAACATCACATACACTGAATGTTAGCAAATATTAGAGCCTGAGTAATACAGTATCAATAACTGGGTATCTCATTCAGGCTGCCATTAGTTCAATACAGTATACTTACTTCATGAAAAGCATACCATCAATTTAAAACTTCTTTAGATCAGCAACACCCAATCTTCACAAAATGTGCCTGGTTGATTAGCTAAAGCACACTTTCATTACTGTAAAAGAATTGCCAACACCCAGCTTCATGGTAAAAGAGCAGCCACATAACATTGTGTGAAACCACCAACTTTGAGTATTCCTAGAAAACACTGTTCTTAATCTTTGTAAGGATTTAAAATCTATGCAGACATATTAAGCATCTAAAATTCACTTCAACAATTTTACCAAAGCCCAAGGGTATTCAAAGAGAGCTGGAGAAAAGAAGGACTGTTTTTCATCTCCAGGGCCAGAATCAAGGAAACCTGTTGAGCGTATATCAGGTTGACTGTCTAATGCAGTCAGCCAAAGTTTTAAGAGACTCATTATAACTCTCAAGGTCCAAATGAACTCTTATGAGGCTAAGCTGAGAAGGAAAAAATAAAGTTGGTGTTTATTGCAAGTTATTACTGGCAGAAGTTAAGAAAATAAAAGTATTCAAGTAATAAATGGCATAAAATTTATAATAACACGATGCAGATTGAGAACCTACTAAAACTGGCAAATTGATTCACTATAGTCTTATACACACACACACACAGATATTAAACTTTAAAATGCTAAAACAGTAATCTTTACAATTTAAAAAAAAAAAAAAAAACTCTCAAAAACAAAATATTGATTATAAAAAACTAAAAGCCTTTAATCTCCCATTCTAAAAGAAAGAGAAAGCATAAAGATTGCCCAGATGCTCAAGATACTCCAATCCAATGCTGCTGTGAACTTCAGGTCACAAAATCTGATAGATGGAAAACAGTTATTCCAAGAGGTTTAGTACTCTATCTGCTGCTGCTGCTGCTGCTAAGTCGCTTCAGTCGTGTCCGACTCTGTGCGACCCCATAGATGGCAGCCCATCAGGCTCCGCCATCCCTGGGATTCTCCAGGCAAGAATACTGGAGTGGGTTGCCATTTCCTTCTCCAGTGCATGAAAGGGAAAAGTGAAAGGGAAGTCGCTCGGTCGTGTCCGACTCTTAGCGACCCCATGGACTGTAGCCTACCAGGCTCCTCCATCCATGGGATTTTCCAGGCAAGAGTACTGGAGTGGGGTGCCATTGCCTTCTCCTGTATAATAAATAATATAAACTAAATAAGTATTTTCCATTACACACGATACGGTAATACAGAGATGCAATGTATAATAAATAGGCACTACCAGATTCACAGTGGCTTTCCAAAACTACCAGATCCTAAAAGTATAACTAATATTAAGTAAGTGTCTATTTTATTTTTTTTTTTTAATACAGACTCTAAAAGAATAGAAACCACATCCTTAGCCAGAGTGATCTTTCAATTAACCTGGGTAATATACTGTCTGCTAGCTAGCGAGGGTTACTAAATCAGCCCTGGGTCAGACTGAAATGGCTGAAGTAACTAAGCAAAAAGACCAATCATCCAACCTGCAGTGAAACATGTGTGAAGGGAGAAGAGAAAGATCTATCAACTGAAAAAGGCAAGAACTCCTTTCTGTTTCTGGGAGTCCTTGGAAAGGTCCCATTGCTTCCACAGATTTTGAATCAGCACAAATCCTTCTCTTCTGGGCTTAGCAACGCGCTCAACATTTTCAATGCAGAGTCATATTCTCTGTCTTCTCAGCTACTCTGCAACACAGTGAGCCACAGTAATGACTATTCTTGACTACCCTTAGTTGAATACCATCAATGACTTTCAACAAATTCCTCTTTCCCCAAAACACAACAAAGAAGGACAGTAACAAACTCAATTTCAGTGAGAGCAAGACCTAGTAAGATTTTTCTACAATTATTTGCCTCAAAGTACTTATGAAAACAACAGTAAATGAAAGCCTGTAGCACAGTTTCTGGCCTGGAACGTGAATAAACTAAGATTCCCTTCCGCTCCCCTCTTCTTCATCTGTTCTTCTATAACGGAATGTTTATTCCTCTTTTTACCAACTGAAACCAACGTTTCTTGGACATGTACTATCTCAGCAACATATGTAAAATAAATGTTCGACAGATACTAGTAAAAGACTTTTTTCATTTCACAAAAACGACATTCAAACTTGGATATCCAAAAGCCCCACTGGTTTCTTACCTAAAGGTGCTTAAACAACATTTGCGTAACTCCTTTAAAACTCATAACAATCAACATAAATCCCTCCACACATTCTCAAACTCCAACAATATACTTTCATAGGAAATAACAACAACTATCATTTATTTGATATCTCACAAGTATTAAAACACTAAATATCATGATAAGTCTAGAGGGAGTCCCATTTATAAAGAAATAAATACGAAGAAGTTAAATAGCTTGCCTAAGGTCACACAGCTGTTAAGGGGTGGAGACAGGATTCAAACCTAGAAGAACGACTGCCTCATTTGAATCTTGCAATGACCTTGTTCTTCTTACTTACTGCTACGTGGCAAATCACCCCCAAATATCATGACTTCAGACAACAACCAGACGTTTATTACCTTTTACAGTTGTGGTGCATCAGGTTTTTACACATAGCACAGTGGAAATGTCTTGTCTCTGCTTCTTGACTCCTGGAGCTTCAGCGGGTAAGATTTAGGGTGGCTCAACAGCGAGGGGTAACTCATGCAGTATCCCCCTAGCTCAGGTGGGGCTGCCCACTACAACACCAATGGGAGCACCTCCAAGTGGTTGCCTGAGGTTCCTCACAGCCTGATGGCTGGATTCCAAAGGCAAATGTCCCAAGACACTCAGCAAATAGCTCTCTTTTTAGGACGCTATCTTGGAATTCTCACAGCACCACTCTCATCATCACCACAAATTCCTCTTGACTCAAAGAGAAGCAACATAGACTCCACTGCCCCCTCCTTCCCCATGGAAAGTGTCCAGTCGAATGGGACCTATCACGATAGTCAATTGGTGCCATAATACCTAAGGGACGAGTATTATGATTCCTAACTAGACTGAAAGATAAGTTTCAGAAAGGCTCTGTGACCTTCCTAAGTTGACATAATAAACTATATTAAGATGCTAAAATAGGCCATGGTGATGCCAAATCCTATACAATTTACCATTACTTGTAAAACCACCAGTGAAACTGTGCTGTTCTTTGGCAAAAGCTAGCATACCTGTGTTTTTGAAAAAAAAAAAAAATTAAAAAGCAAAGCATCTCATAAAAATTATGCTAAAAGATTATCCAAATATGAATTATCAGATTTTGGAAAGGTGGCAAGTAAAAATCCTATTATATCCTTAGCCTTGTCAAGCATGTTGAATACTAGAGCTTGTTTTTAATTGAGGATTAGTGTTAAGAGAAGAGAAATGGAGTACCAAGAACATTCTGTAAAGGCAGTCCCTGAGAAGAACAGGAGCCACCTAGGGCAGCGATTCAACCATCCAGTGAAGACTACATAGGACAGATCCAGGCAACACAGGGAACCCAGTGAGCTACCATCTTCACCTGAGGTCAAGTTCAAGAAAGGAATCCTTAGTCATCACCATCAACAGCCATGAAAGTGCCAACCCCAGCAATGAGTGACTCCTCTGGCATGGGAAATTTCACAACACATCTTTATTACAAGTCAAGGCTGCTTGTATCATCCACAGTCACCACCTTATGAAAACTGTAATGTGAATGTTTACTGTTGTCATGGCACCTTCATATGAGGCAAAGATAAAACACACCCATCACTGTGACACTTCCAAAGAAGACTGAACAATATAATAAGGATCAAAAATGAAGACACTTCATGTTATTTATCAAAACAATTCAAGATTTCTCTTTTTTAGGGGTCTGGGATGTTTGCGGGAGACTTATCAATCTGCACATGGTCTTGCATAACCTGACAATAAATCCATCCATCCTCCACTGGATCACTGAGTTGAGGAAATGCCAGGCATGAATGTGACCATATGTCTTGAACAAATGCATCTTTCAAGTGGGCAGGGTCAGCACTTGTTCCGCGATGGGTTCATATCAAGTGCAATAAGCAGAATGCCTTATTTTTTTTAAATCACTGTATCTTTTTTTTGGCTCTGTTGTGTCTTCACTGTGCATGGGCTCTTCTCTAGTTGAGGCAAGTGGGGGCTTTTCTCTAGTTGCAGTGCGTGAGTTCCTCATTGCAGTGACATCTCTTGTTGTGGAGCATGGGCTCTAGGGAGTGCAGGCTTCAGTCGTTGCAGTTCCCATGCTCCAGAGCACAGGCTCAATAGCTGTGGCACACAGGCTTAGTTGCTCCACGGCATGTGAGATTTTCCCATATCAGGAATCGATCCTATGTCTCCTGCACTGGCAGCGAATTCTTTACCATAGAGCCACCAGGGAAGCACAGAATGCCTTGTTTTAAAAATCATTGTTTTTTCAATCCCTCTTCTCTCCACCCAAGAATACAATATGTGAAATACACACAGTATTTCCTGGTCTGGGTTTAATCAGTGACATTTTAAGAGTTTAAAATCAAACTAATGCCCCAGAGTCAGAGGCCAGAATTCTCAAAATTACTGTCCTTCATTCCAGAAAGCAAGGCACACCAGAGACACTACCTCTGTCTTCAAACAATAATCACAATTTTTCTTTCCAAACCCCCACCATGAATTTTGAAGTGATTAATGACTATCTACCTATCCTGCAGCTTTATCAAAGGGAATAGCATATATTTACTATAGTTCGAAGTGCCACCTGCATAGTTAGTGGCTAAACTCAAAACAAACCATCTCGATGGAGAAGCCTCATCCAAAATTATACCAAGTCAACCTCCATATTAATGTTGGAAAACAGTGCATATCTATGTCATCAACACACTTCTAAATGCTTTTCTCTTCTAACTGGATTCTTCAATAATCAAACTATAATTGCTATTATGCCCAAAATAATATTCAATGACAGAAATTAACATCTCTCTGGAAACCAATTAATTATTCATCATTCCTTAGCTGCCTAGACATCGAGAGGTACCCTGATTGCTCTGCAATGGAAAGACTTCCTAGCATTCCTCCAGCAAGGAGAGGACTACAGATCCACTCTCACTGCATCTGGGCCACACTCCTGAAGGATGATCAAAGAGGATCCTATCAATAACATCCAACAGCCTGGCTGAGAAAGTCCAAGACAGATCACATCTCTACCACCTGTGGTTATTTTCCCTCTTACAGGCTGAGGACAAAAGTCAAATGTTACAAAACTTCAAATTCAGGCATGAGTCAACATACTTGGGCAAGGAAGAAAACTGAAGTCCTAGTCAAAACAGAAACCACCAGAATGTGAAATCACCATCATTATCATCACAACAACAATAGCAGTAGTAGTCACAACAATAAGAGCACAACCATGCCCGCTGCTGATGGGAAGGTGATCAATAGAGGAAAACTTGGTTATATGTGAGTCAAAAAGAAAAGGGCTAGAAACAGCAAACCATAAACATCTTGGACTCAGCTAGTCTGTATCTGGAAAGCCCTTCCAGGAAAAACATTCATTGGTCAGGCAAAGATTTAAGTATAAGGATGTTTTATCCCAGAGTTGTTTAAAATGTGAAAAGGGGGACACAACCAAGACGTCTGACAATAAGGAAACAACACACACACACACACACACACACACACACACACACACAGTGTGGGCTTCCTAGGTGGCGCTAGTGGTAAAGAACCTGCCTGTCAATGCAGGAGATGCAAGGTTAGATCCCTGGATTGGGAAGATCCCCTGGAGGAGGAAATAACAACTCACTCCAATAGTCTTGCCTAGAGAATCCCATGGTCATAGGAGCTTAGCGGGTTACAATCCACAGGGTCGCAAAGAGTCAAACAGGACTGAAGCGACTGAACACACACACATACATGGTGCATACTGAGTAAACCTTAAAAGTGACAGTGTAAAAATTACATGGGGATGTTTTTGGCAGAACAAAATATTCACAATTTATTGAGAAGTGAAAATTCAAGTAGCAACATGTACACACTTCCATATAAATCTTAATTTTATATGCAAATATACTTCTAGAGTAACATATCACAAAAGGATAACATTGGTGGAATTAAAGGTTTTTTTTAATCTACTCTAATATTACTCTAACAAACACATAGCATTCTGCTGCAACAGAAAGTTAATGGAAATCATATAAGCATTTCCCCACATTCTATGCCTTTAAATGAAGCATTTATAAAGCCATATTGTTTTCAAAGAGATATTTGCTCCCTAAAATTAACTTGTAGCCCAAATCCAAATATTTAACTCAAGATAATTTCATAATTAGCTCTTTTTTCTCTGTAGAATTCTTAAGATAAATGCTTGAGATAAGACCACCAGCCAGAGCATTTGATATGCCACAAGTTTAATAATTCTTTCAATAGAATCAGTGCTCAAAATAACTCTTTTCAATGTATCTATTTTTGCTAGGTATTTTCACCCAGAAGTCCAACATTAATTATGAAGAATCAAATTCTTAGTCTTACCAAATGATACTCCACTGAAAACTTTAAATACATATGGGGTAGGGGGTAAGGGATTTGGGAAAAAGTATTATTTTTTAATACCTTAAGAAAAAGTAGTGACACAGAAGAGTTTAGTGTGGCAACAACATATCATGTAGTCATTTGTTTGTAAAAACTGAGTATACATATTTGTTTGTATTATGGATCCATGTGTGTATGTGTGTATAGTTACCCACACATACACATATCAAACAAAAAATATAATCTGAAATTCAAATTTTGGCAAGTACAAACGATAGAAGTAAGTTGATGGCTCATTCATTCCTATGACTCATTTCAGCAAAAGTTTCTATTACCATTTTGAAATGCTTATTATACAAAGTCCTTCAAAACAACTGACTTAGAGCAACAAATAAAAACAACAGAAACCAATGACAAAGCAATACATTGTAAAAAAGATGCATTCACACTGTGAAATCTACACCAAGAAGATTCAGGTCCATGAAAAGTCACCAGAGGCAGGAAGTTCCCACTTATTCGAGTCTATTTTCTCTCCATAATTCTTACTAAGAACATGTACTTTTATGATCATTCATCTGAAAAAAACCAGGCTTATCATGAAATGAAAATAGATCATAAGAAGGCAGAGGAGGAATGTCAACTTCATAAAAAAAAGAGAGAGAGAAACTTTCAGAGGTGCTGACAGATAATGGAAATATCACCCATGCCAAAAACTACCAGCCCTTTTGACATGACTAGACTAAAATCCTCTGTAGACAACAATATCAGAGGAATAAAATAAGAGGACTAGGAACAGAACACTTATGAGTTGTTTTCATTTTTATGATGGAAAATTAATTTATAGCAAGGGCCTTGGCATCAGTGTTAATTTTCCATACATGCACCCAAAACCCACAGAGATTTTTAATACAATTTCTAATATACTTCAGGTAACTTGCTTACATTTTGAATTAGACGTGCAAAGGGGGATTAAAGTTAAAACTGGATTAAGGAATGTAAATTAAAACAAACTCTCCCTGATGCATTCCTTTTCCAGAGAAAACAGAAGCCTTGGTCAAGTCCAAAGTGAGAGTACTAAAATGGCCTTAAGTCCATGGAAATGCACATCTTGCTTCCAAAGAAAGAGGGAAAAGAATGTTTTTCACATGTCTGCAGTTAATCACTTTTATGCTTAGATCAAAGAGAATAATTAAAGTTCCAAAAGAATTAGTGTCCCATGATTACAATTACCTGGACCCAGAATATAAAGAGCTTTATTGCCTATTGGTAAATTCTTCTTCTATGAGTGTCTTCGGGACAGGTGATGGGCAGCAGATATCCAATCTTCATGCCATGGATATTTCTTCAAAGCCACATGCAGCTTCCTTCAAGGATATATGCAGTTTCTTATAGATCTTATCTTGCCTTTATCAGGCATCTTTGAATTCATTAACTATTTAAAGTCACAACCACCACTCAGAACATAAAAGATACATACCAAACATCACTACCTAACTCTCAAAATAACTTGCTGTTCACTATAATGAACGTGATGTGTGACAAGTGGACAAAAAAAACAGTTAAAATTGGGAAGAGGTAGTAAAGACATGGACAAAAATAAAATGAGTCATGTAATTAATGTCTAATACTCGGAGAAGGCAATGGCACCCCACTCCAGTACTCTTGCCTGGAAAGTCCCATGGACGAAGGAGCCTGGTAGGCTGCAGTCCATGGGGTCGCTGGGAGTCGGACACGACTGAGCGACTTCCCTTTCCCTTTTCACTTTCATGCATTGGAGAAGGAACTGGCAACCCACTCCAGTGTTCTTGCCTAGAGAATCCCAGAGACGGGGAAGCCTGGTGGGCTGTCGTCTATGGGGTCGCACAGAGTCGGACACGACTGAAGCGACTTAGCAGCAGCAACTAGACTTGAAACAAAGCTTAACATACAGTAGACACTCAAATGCTCACTAAATAATAATATTCTAGACATAATTACTTTGCCATATCTGTCTGCCCAACACCACACATATAAATACCAGTGTTTGACTAAGTTCTGATAAACTTGAAGTTAGGATGGAGAGGGAATTAGCAAGAGGTCCTACAAGGTCCAACAAACAAGCATAAAATCCAACTGTGGTGTATACCACTGGGAAGCCTGGGAAATACTCCACCACCAACCTCCTTCCAATTTTCTAGTCATTGTCATACCCCTATTTACTGGTTTCAGCAGACACACTTCCAGCTACCACAGCTGCATAGAACTCCATTGCACTGTTTACGGATCAAGGCTCTTATGGACCCAACTCTCTCAATCAGAGCTCCTCTCCCTGGAATTCTCAACAGGGACTACATGATTCTAACCTCAGTCTGGCCGAGCCAATGAGAGTAAGAAATGTCTGCTAGGAACTGCAGGGAACCACATTCTGGTATGGAAGGGAGATGAGTCTATTTTTAAGAAACAGAAGAATAAAGCAAGAGCATATTAAGGGAGAAAGGGCAGCTACTTATAGCAAAACCAAATAGGGTTCAAAGCCCCAAGTCCTAGGGTATTTTAAAGGCTTGACTACATGCCTTACCTTATCTCTCAGGCACCTTATTTCCTACAAATACATATCTTCATTTTGCTTTTGCTAAAAAGCATTATACTAATAATCAACAGATAAGAAAGACTAGAAGGGGAAGGGCAAATGATCCAGGGTGGCACTCAAACAGAAGAGGAATCCACCATGCAGAGCCCAGACAGAGCCCGGAGAGCTCAGAGCAAGCAGATGAAGTGCAGTTCTGTTCATCCACTGAGTAAGAGCTGGGGAAAGACAGTGATCCCACTGGCTACAGATATCAGCACTGTTATTACAATGTTTTAGTATCTGTGAATACCACATTCTTTTCCTTTCTTGTACAGTCTTGTCTGAAGCTCTGGCAAATCCTACACAGGGGATGGAATCGAAAGCTGGCTGAGATGAAGTTTTGTGATTTCAGTTAGAAACATTCTCTCATTCACCACTTGCTACCGCTGTGGAAAGAAAGAACTGCAGTGACAAGGGGGGGTTTCTATTGAAAAATATTTTTCCTAAGCTTCAGAACGGTGAAAATGATTTATCTACAAAAAAAAATAACTTCTGTTTAAGCTATATGAAGATTCTGGTCCAATCCCCAGATTCTGGGAAAACGGCAAATTTTGTAGAGACTAATTCTACTGTTCTCATTTCCACACACTTGCGCTGATATAGCCAAGAATGGCTAAAAATTCCCCCAAATGCCTACTATCCCACAGAGTTCCAATAATCTTCACTTTAACTAGAACATGCTCATTCTGCTTCAGAAGATACCTGCCAGGTTGAAAAAAAATCATTATTATTAAAATATACCCCTTTCACCATACCAAAAAAAAACTGCCAGGACTGTTTTCTGCAAAAGAACATAACTTAATTTTTCCCCTTGATAACTAAACATAAGAAAATGCAACAATAAAACCTCTGTGAGCATTCTCTGCTATAAATTAATGTTATCTTCTAATACAGTAAGAATAAGGAATAGACAGCTGGATTTGCTTCTGCTTCCTGAACAACTGTACAGGTTGGGATGTTAGCATTACACAAATAAAAGGGAGGCACACAAGCAAAGTGGAAGGAGAAAGGACTTCCCACATCTCTGAGCTCTGTCTTCCCAAAGAACTGGTCCCAGGAACACTGCCTCTCCCTCCAGGAGGGAAGTCACAGACTGGCAGCCCTCAACATGAAGCCCAGCTTCCAAGAGTGGAATGAAAATAAAAAGAGCCAAGATGGCTCCTTCACACTAAAATTCCAGCAATGCAGGAAGACAGCCACCCACCAAAACTGACTTCAGAGGCAAGGATAGCCCCAGCCCCTTGAAAGTGTAAAAATAAACCCCCATATGGAGTCATTCGTTCCTGCAGCAAGCACCCACAGCCCTGCTGGAGTCACAAGCAGAAGGGCTGAGTTTTAGCTGTAAAACAACAGACCGAGCTCGGGCTCTCTTACCTGTACCAGCCTGCGGCTCCCTCCCCCTTATTCCAATTTGGGACAGGCTGCCAGGGCTCTCCCTGCAACTCCGAGAAAGGGGCGGGGCTGCTGGAATGACTGCTCACACACCTGCGTGCAGAAAACTGAGCATGCTCCCTCACCAGGAAAATGCTAGGGCAAGGATACCACCTTCATCTGAAGCTTAAGAGAAAGACCAGAACACTAGCACTGACCTTCCAGCAGTACTATTAATCTCAGGAAACTAAAATTGCCCTAAGGAGCTTTAACACAATCAAAAATTAAAGATCAAAGGAAAAGAACAAAAGAGATCCTGAGTGTCAATCAAAGGGCTGCAATTAGGCACAGGGTCAATCCTTTAAAAAGGAGCACTGGAATTTGCCCAGATTCAGCCAGAAGTTCTTAGTTTGAAGTCTTCATGCAGTGGGAGAGCAGAAGATAAGAGCTCCAGCTATGCCACCCTGGTTTACACCCTGACTCCACCAGTTCCTAGCTGGGTGTTACCTTGGACAATTCCCTCCTCTCTAGGGTAAAGTTTCCTCATCTACAAAACATCGATAACAGCAGTGCCTAAATTCCATCGGGTGCAGTAAGAATTAAATTCTGAACACACAAAAAGCACTTACGAAATGTCATTATTAAGGGTAATAAACAGAGGAGTATGTACACACCCACACACACCCACACACCCATACCTTCAAGACCAGTTTCCTGAAGAGAAAGAAAAGAAGATACTTTCTGAAAGGTTTTTGTTTTTATTCCTTGCCAATTGGTTTGCTTTAATCAAAATTCCTAAGTACCTTTTACAAATGGCCCAGTTTTCAATGTGCTGGAAATCAGGCACAGAAAATTTTAAATTCCTTGAAAACACACAAACCTAGCAAATTAAGTTGGAACACAGAATACGTCATCTTTGGGGAAGTCATCTAGATTGTGCAATAACTTTTTGATTCAGCTCTCACCTTTCAAACTAATTCTAGACAATGCAGAAACACCATCACATTCATGGCTGATAGATCTAAAATCTATGAGGTGAAGAGAGCTGGTGAAGGCTAGAGTTACCTACATTGACCGACCCAGATTCATTTTCTGTTTTCCCTGCTTGACTGAAAGCAGATTCTCAGGATTAGAAGAGGCAATAAAGTCTTCCAATCTCAAGGCCCTTATCACATCTCTAAAAGTTGTATTGTATTAATAATTGTGTACCAGGAATTAAAACACCAACACCCCAACATGAGTCTATAAAACCCATTTTCAGAGCGGCACTTACCCAAAGAGTACAGAAAGGGGACAAAATATAGTCTAACAACTTAGTTGAAGACTATACACCATTCAACTTATACTACACAGCAGGGAAAAATAGCATATCTAAACCAGAGGGCAGTGCCATAAAGATCAGGACAGACTTGTCCTCTGACAGATTTATTTTTGTGCTGCTTCTGGGTACAAGGAAGCATTCTCAAGAGTTTTTAGAATGCTAAAAGAATGGAATTTCTGGGGTGGTTTATATACAATTAAAGTATTCCCTTCTTTAAAAATAACTTTGCATTTGTTCACTTTTTATTTTAACATCTCTGTATTGGAAAATGTGTTTTGCATCACCTAATAATGGAGAGGTGTGTCATTCTTCTGCCTGAAAATATGCTGCTATCATGAAAGCACATGTTCAAAATGATAGCAATTCACCATAAAGAGAATGGAGGACTTGAATCAGGGCTAAGAGAGGAAAGGGAGATTCATGGTCTAAAATTAGTAAAAGGATTGGAGAGGTTAAGGTGGCTCAAAAGAGCAAGTGAATGCTCCCTGGAGAAAGAAGCACTAGGGGTGGGACTTATACAGGGTTAGGATTACACAGGCACATAGAAGCAAGGAAGGACTTCAGCCCAGTATGAAGAACAGCCAAGACAAGTGGCTAACAGTAGCACAAGAGCTGTGCCATGGGGGGAAAGGAGGTGTACGATGAGTGCACATCTTTTCCTGGAGGGGACCAGCCCCCAGGCTGCCAGACCTTTCCTGCCCTCTTCAGTATCCATGAAAGTCAATGCCTTCATTGAACTCTCAAGGGAAAGACAATGAAAAGTCTAAATCTAAAACAAACTCCATGGTCTTTGCACAAAGTTTTAAAAAGAAGAACTTAAGAATGTACTTCTGCATCCGAGTTGGGTGAGAAAAATGGATCTAGCTTGCATGCTCAGTCATGTCCAGCTCTTTGTGATCTTATGGACTGTGGCCCACCAGGCTCCTTTGTCCATGAGACTTTTCAGGCAAGAATACTGGAATGGGTTGCGGTTTCCTCATCCAAGGGGATCTTTCTGACCCAGGGATCAAACTCACGTCTCCTGTATTAGTAGGCATATTCTTTAGCACTGAGCCACCTGGGAAGCCCATTGGATCTAGCATGGATCCATACATTCAGTGGGAAAAATCTTGCTTCTTATTTACTTAAAACAATAACCACTGGAATAAGCTCATCTTGGTTCAGGTTAAGGATTTTCAAAAAGAAATAGCTCAGTTACAACAGTAACATTAGTTTTAGTCATGCTACTGCCTAAAAAGCCTTTAATTAGAGTTTTTAAATCCTAAGAATCTCACTGCTTACCTCTCTTTGGTTTCAAATATGATGTCATATGTATTATTAATAATAAACATTCTATACATGTTATATCCATTGATCCTTCAGAAAACTCTAGTGAGTGAATATCACTATCTTTTCACAGACTGAGGCCTAGTGAGATAAAGTTATTTGCCCAACGTCCTATAGATTGTCAGTGACAGAATTAAGACTCAGACTCAGGTGTCTGGTTCCACATACTTCAAAGGTCACCACCTGCAAAATGCTTTCACTCCCACCTCAGTCCTGGATCTTACAACAGCTCAGTCAGTCAAGCTTCCACTACTGAAACATAAGGAATTATGAAAGCAAAGAACCAAGTTAAAAGCAAAAGCACAAATTGTTTTAAAACCTGGAAGACTCTGCTCTCCAGAAATGGCCAATCAAAAGCTTGACATTTTTCATGTAGAAGCCTTCAGTAGACCTGGCTGTTCATGTTGCCTGACCCAGAATCCTCATGTAGTCACCATTAATCCTCCTGGGAAACTTCACTGTCATGTCATTGGAACCTGTTTCTAACTACTCCTTCTCCATCTCACTTCCTTCCTCAAACATCCAATGGTTTATTCAGACTTGTTCCTGCCTGAGGCCCTTGACACTTGCCATTCTCTCTGCAGGGAACTCTCTTTCCCCAATATCCATGTGCCTGGCTTGGCTCAATATTCCAACTCAAACATCATCTCCTCCAAGAGGCCTACTAGGATTACATCGTGCCCAACTCTTTGTGACCCTATGGACTGCAGCCCACAAGGTTCCTCTGTCCATGGGATACTTCAGGCAAGAATACTCCAGTGGATTGCCAAGAAATAGGTTAGGATACAACAATCAGCTAAGAAAAAACTGACTAACTAACCTGTCCAAAATGAAGTAGATCAGGATTCTCTGGCCACCTGCCCCTCCCAAAAACGTTCATCAGACTTTCCAACATTCGTCCAATGCAGGGCAACTTTCCAGTGTACCTCATTAGAGGATTCTCTTGGTCATTAGCTATAAAGGCTGTTCACAGTCCCCTCATTTCCATCTGTAACACAGCGGGGCTGCTACTCAGAAGACTTTTCATACCCTAGCATGTTATGCTGATGAAGATCAATTTAGTAATAAAAGTGGTACATTTATGGTTTTAAAATATTTCCTCCCAGCTATGAGGAATTAACTCATTTTGCAATGCCAACCCGACACAACTGGGACTCAAAAGTGAAACTACTTCCAAGGAGAGTATGTGAATTCTTACTAGAGGGTGTGTTCTGCTCACAGTGCCTACCATCTCCAGGAGGCGACTCTCAAGTTATAATCACAAGTATAAAATCCCTCTTCCTACACTGACACCATCAATGAAGTGCTAGTGTCAAAATTATGTTCTACAGCCCACGTCTTCCCAAAGTAGCTGCTGCCAGCTTTATTTCAGAGGTTTGGGGATTCCAAATGTAAGCAAACACAAATAATATCAATACAATGTTAGTTCATAAGCATATGTCTGTTTGAAAAACATTATACTGAATAACTGAACACAAAATAATAAATAGTTTAAGTAGCTTGGGCTATTAATTTAAAGACTTAAGGAGCACCTTTGTTATGAGCTGGGAATGTCAAATTTATGAGATTTTTTATCCCCATGAAAAGAATATACAGTGATCCCTCTACTATCTGCTGGGGAAACTGGTTCCAGGATTCCCTGTGGAAATCAAATTCCGCAGGTGTTCAGGTCCCTTATATAAAATTGTGCACTATTTGCTTATAACCTGTGCATATCCTCCCCACATATTTTAAATCATCTCTACATGATGTATAACACCTAATACAAAGTAAATATTACATAAATAGTTGTAGAAGATATTGTAAACGCTATGCAAATAGTTGCCAATGAGCTGCAAATTAAAGTTTTGCTTTTTGGAAGTTTATGGAAAATTTTTTCAAATATTTTTAATCTCTGGTTGGTTCAATCCATGGATGCAAAACCCATGGATACAGACAGCTAACTATACCAGTTAGTTCAAAGCAGATATATAGAAAATGATGATAAATCCTGTGCTGACAATATAGAAATCTGTCAAAGACACATTTCAGAGGAAAATCAAATATCCTAGAAAATAAGCCAGTTGAAAACAACCAAAAAAGCATGTCACCATTAGTCAGTGTCTTTCTTATTTATATGTTAAAGTGGTTGTTGGGTCATCACATGCCAAAAACTATAATGATGGAGGTATGGTAGCCAGGAAAAATTAGAAATTAATCTAAGGAAAGAGTCAGTGATGGTTTGTAAAGAACTATTTATTTATAATATTTTGCTGTAAAAACAAGACATGACCTTCAACCTTCATCAAAATCTTACAGTGGCTCCAGCTTTCCTTCCCAATATGCTCCTGATGCAAAGGCCCTGGTCTCATCAAATCTCTGTTCACCACCTATGCAACATCACTGATTGATTTCTACCTTCAGGTCTCTTCCATACATGGTAAACTTTTGCCACCTAACATGCATTTCCCCTTCATCTTGGTAGGAGTAATGCAATTCTTTAAAAAGACAAAATCCTTTCTTTACTGGCTATGGTTGAGTGAGAGTCAAGGCGCTCTGTGTGGGCACTTACCCAAGCTAAACCATTTGTTCCAGCAGAAAAAGGCTGAAAAGGGCCAGGGGGCAATCATTCTACAGGGGGCATTTGACAGAGATGGTGCATCAGTTCCTTCACCCAGCAACCCTGGAGGTGTCCAGATCCTAACCACTCTGATTCCATTTTTCAGGTGACCCTCAGACTCCATAGGCTACTTACTCCATGTCTCTATTGTTGGTTTTTAATGAATGCATTTTCTGCTTAAAGTGTATTCAGGGCAGATAATCTGCTGCTTGCAACTAAAACACACAAAGCCTACATGCTTGACAAGATTATTCTGACAGCTTGGTACCAAAACCCAGTCACAGATAATTTTCAAGTCCCTCAATGTTACACCCCAACAACATGAACCTCCCTCCTCAAAGTTTTTATGACTCCTATCATGTACTCTTACCTTTTTATTTACTCTGCTTTCTCAAACAAATACAAAACCATAATTTTATAGCCCACTAACTTGTGATTTTCCAGCATTGAATTTGCTACCAAAAAGGTGATAAAGTTCTTTTATCTACCATCCCTAGGTGCTTACTCCTACCATACCTTATTTCACTTAATCTATACAGGATAGGTGGTGCTATTCCCTTTAACAGACAAGTATACTAAGGCTGAAAAGAGATTACCTTGCCCAAAAATATACACACACTGCTCTTGAAAAAAACAAACCAGGATTTAAATCCAAGTATACCCTCAAAAACCTAAATTCCCAACCACCAATGATAACATTTGACAGGGGTGGGGGAAATGGGTATGAAACTAATTGTACCTTGGCGATTTTTATTTTGTTAACTGGTTACAGATGACCACCCACATCTTCTCTTGGGTCTCATTTAAAAACTCTGCCAATCTGAATGTCCACAAGCCCTGTCTTGAAAACTATTCAGAGTTAAATGAAACAATCCATTATTTCATCTGAACAGAAAAAATAAAATGCTGTCCTCTTCAGAAAAATGTCAGCATCCTAAATCACACATATCATGTCCACAGACTTTCAGTTCAGTTCTGTTCAGTTGCTCAGTCGTGTCTGACTCTTTGCAACCCCATGAACTGCAGCACACCAGGCTTCCCTGTCCATTACCAACTCCTGGAGTTTACTCAAACTCATGTCCATTGAGTCAGTGATGCCATCCAACCATCTCATCCTCTGTCATCCCCTTCTCCTCCCGCCTTCAATCTTTCCCAGCATCAGGGTCTTTTCAAATGAGTCAGCTCTTCACATCAGGTGGCCAAAGTATTGGAGTTTCAGCTTCAACATCAGTCCTTCCAATGAACACCCAGGACTAATTTCCTTTACGATGGACTGGTTGGATCTCCTTGCAGTCCAAGGGACTCTCAGGAGTTTTCTCCAACATCACAGTTCAAAAGCATCAATTCTTCAGCTTTCTTTATAGTCCAACTCTCACATCCATACATGACTACTGGAAAAACCACAGCTTTGACTAGACGGACTTTGTTGGCAAAGTAATGTCCACAGACTTTTGAGTTGCTTTATAAGCAGCTCTGACAAAGCCAAGGCAGGGGCAGGGTGACAGAAGAGCTGACAGAGAAGATAGGAAGAATCCATCAGTGAATTAAAAATTAGCTACAAGTGGTAATTTACATATGGATCATTAGGATTTGGGCACAGTTAAAAACAGCTCACATCTGGTTTTATTTGGACTCCCTGTTTTGTCTAATAAACAAGTGCCAAAATGTAAGGAATTCTCATTTTGGGCTTTTAAAAAAAATCAACTTAACACAAAGGTATTTTTTTCAAGTCATACACAAAGAAGAGTTAGTTTTGGGAATGCAGACATGCAGCTAGAAAGACTAAGTCACTGAATCAAGTCACCATGAGACCCTGAGCAAGTGACTTGATCTTCTAGAACTAGCTTCCTTAATAAAATGGGGAAATATGTTTCCTATAGTAATCTCACACGATTATTATAAGAATCAAAGGCAAGCATTTTATTCAGGAAAGATTTACGACCAAGACAAGATATTAACAAACATGCCCAGGAGAAGCAAAGCAGGTCCAACTGAGTCGACATTTGGACAAGTTTGTCCAATGTGTTACAAACTGCAGGATGAGATTAGTTGCAAGTCACCAAAACAGAAAGAAATCCAGTCCCCATATCATCAAGCAATCCACCCACAGACATCATGAAGAATGACATAGGCTTTATTTAGCCTAATCATTTTAAATACAACCAAGCTATGCAGTTCAATGCTTCATTAAAAATTATTCAGACTTAACAAACTTGCATTTCACAAAATAAATCCACTGAAATGGAATTGGGATCATGCTCCCACCCTTCCCCTCCCCCTCCCCCTGCCCAAACAAAATCAAAGAAACCAACAAACACCACAGTTCATGCTTTTAGGTAACTTCTACTAAGAGGCAATCTCAATGTATGTTCTGTAGAAAGCTGACAGGTATGTGCAGTTTGGGAAGACAAGGAGGTGATGCACAGGAAGGATGGGTTCCAGAGGAGTTCTCTGGTAAACTAAGTATATTCCTTAAATATGGTACTGCACACATCCTCTAATATAGTATGCACCTCAAGTTCCTGAGTAAATGTTGGAATGAAAAACATTTCCCAAACATCTGTATTGAGCATTCTACAGGGAAGTATTTCATGAGAGACACACTGAAAATATGGTAGAAAATACTTAAAGATGGAAATATATGAAACTGACCTCTTTTCAAAACACAGAAATGCACATAAATAGCAGCATGGGAAGGGAGTTCTACCACTGACTCAGTATCCCAAGTTCCCTTCATACTATTCAAGGAGTACTACAGTCCCCTGAACGTTATTAATAACTTAGAAGACACTCATATGGGGCCAAAATGCAATTCATCTAAAACTGGAGAGTCAATTAGGAAGGAAGGGAGGAAGGAAGGAATGCAGGAAGAAAGGGAAGAAAAGGAAAAAAAAAAATCAGAGACTCTTCTTTCTCTCCTAATGATGATGAACAAACTTGCTTTCACCTTTTTTTTTTGGTCAAGAGATTTAGAGTTATGAAAAAAATCACCTCAGGGTATATTATTCTAATCAATCAAACATCTTCAGGGGATGCACCATATGACTCTACCACAGGTCAGCAGACAGAAGTGAGGCGGGAAATTCCACCTACTAAAGGCCTTCTGTGAAACATGTTAACGGTAAATTGGTAATGAAGTAGACCCACTGTTTTATAGAGAGTAATGTAAATAAATCTGAACCCACAAATGAACACATCCTAATCAGCATACTTCCTGATTTAATGGTTTCTGCAATTGCAAATGTGGATGCTTTCAGGGCCCATGTAGATACCCTTAATGAGTGAAGCACGCAGGGCCTAAGGAAATAGAGTTATGAGGACTAAGGAGGAACTTGAGCGCACACATAAGCCTCAAGGCTTTCACGCTCAATTCAATTAAAACATAGTGCTGGCTTCTCCCTTCCTCCCCTTTCCAAAACAAAACATAACAGGTGCAGTCCACATTCAGCCTACAGGCCGCTGGCTTGAGACCTCTGGAGACCCACCATTCTTAAGAGGATTTGACCCAACTCCTCTGCAAATGCCTGATGAGCACATTAAATTCACAAATTACCAAGTTGAGAATAGAGTGTCAACCCAGATGTGTCAAATACGTTTGCTTACGGTGGATGAATATTTGCAAGGTGTACGTACAAACATAAATAGATTTTCAACACTGTACAACTGAGTTGAAAGTCTTACAATCACCTCTTGAGTGACCTCAGGCAATATATGTCACCTCTCTGAGCCTGAGTCTGCTCATTTATAAAATAAATACGATAATACCAAGCCCTCTGTATTGTAGTACAGGTTACACAAGAATACATTTGTAACATTTGTAACCCTTTTAGCAGATAGCAGGCATTTGTTAAGAATATTAATAAAAAGAAATTTCAATTAAATAGAGCTGGGTCAATATCTGCTATGATAGAAGAGCCCAGTGGGAGGAAGAAACTGGCAGGGACTCAGCCAATGAAAAGCCAGGGTCTCTGTTTACTCTAGCTCTCCCCCACTTTCCTTTTCCTCTCTGCTAAAGTGGTCTCCTTCCCTTGCTGAAGAGGGAACTTGCAGGTGACTTGCAAAGGTTGCAGATTCTCAAACTTTGATTCTCTGCTGATCCCAAATATTTTTGCTGGAGAAGTTTCTGGCAATCTATTTACTGCAGACCTATACACACAATTAAACAATAGTTAATAATTTTTATTACGAAGTATATGTCAGTTACTACTATACGTGATGTACAGAATGACTCATTGGAGGGTAGAATAAATTTCATAGGTAAACAACATTGATCAATCCCTTGGGAGAAGCTACTAATCTTGTGACCAACATCAGTCACTATCCAGAAGTCATGGAAAGATGCCAGTGGCACCACATGGAAATGCTCAGAACCCATAGAAGATTAAAAAATAGTAGTGCCATTCAAATTTGAACAGTAGTTTGTACACATTTAGCATTAATTCTATTAAATATTTTTAAACACAAATCAGAAGTGCAAATCCAAATATACATAGGAGGCTAATACAAAGCTCCCTGTCAAACACTTTGTAATGTACACAGTCATTTTCCCTCCATAATTCACATGGATTAATGTTACTATTCTCACCTCATCTTCCAGCAGATGATCAGGATAACTCCCCTTTTTAAGACACTGAACACTTTCCCCTACAAAAATTTAAATTCCAACTTGTTAAGCTTTTATATTTTGTTAATCCCTGAAGAAAATGGACTGGGAAGAGGAAAAATGATGAAGTAATAACACCCAGGTGCTTCCTACCTAATTAAAAGAAGTTTACAGCTGCACTGTAGTGAATCATCCCTGTGGATTATCCACATGTATCAGCAGCAGCAGCATCCTTCAAGTGGCACGTAGCTCCATCAAGAGCCATATTCCATATGCTTTCCTGAAAACTGCCGTCTCTTAGCTTTGGTAAAATGATGACTATCAGGTAACTAATGGTATTTTCTGCTTCCTGGCTTTCCTCCCTATGGACATCTCAATTCACTTGTATTTCCTTAATTCTAAAAATAATTAAGTAACCATGAAGCAAGAGGCTCAGAGCTTAGTAAATCAAGCTTTAATTTATTTTAAATCAAAGTGTACTGTCAGTGTTAAAAAAAAAAAAGCTAGATGCAAAATGAGTATACAGTTACCATTTGTGTTTCACAACACACACCTATACACACCTTGTCATTAACTCCAGGAGAATCCACCAAGGGAGGTGAGGGGAACCAAGTTGATTACGGGTTTCATCATATACTCTCTTACCTTCTGAAATTATACACCTGATGAATATATTAATGGCTCCCAAAATGTACCTTTGACTTTTAAAAATTTCATCTGTACTGCCAGATATTTCTTACATATCAAAGTACTACTGAAAAAGAAGTTTACACTAATCTATTTTTAACTAAAGTTTACCCATGGATATTTCTCTTTTTTACATATAAATAAAGTATCTAGAAAGGCATACATCAAACCACGAACTCTAAGCAGAAGGGACTAGAAGGTTTGTTTTATCTAGCCTTCCTTAACAGTATCATTTCTAAAATTTAAAAATAATAATAATAAAGTAAAAGCTGATCAAACCAGTCAACCCTAAAGGAAATCAGTCCTGAATATTCATTGGAAGGACTGATGCTGAAGCTGAAACCCCAATACTTTGGCCACTTGATGCGAAGAACTGACTCACTGGAAAAGACCTTGATGCTAGGAAAGATTGAAGGCAGGAGGAGAAGTGGACAACAGAGGATGAGACGGTTGGTTGGCATCACCGACTTGATGGATGTGAGTTTGAGCAAGCTCCAGGAGTTGGTAATGGACAGGGAAGCCTGGCATGCTGCAGTCCATGGGGTCGCAAAGAGTCAGACATGACTGAGAGACTGAACTGAACTGAATTCAGAGAGTAAACAAAGAGATACCATTCCACATCTATTAGAATGGCCACAATTCAGAACTAACAAGACCAAATGCTGACAAGGATGTAGAAGCAGCAGGAACTTTCATTCATTCTGGTGGGAACAAAGAATGGTACAGCCACTTGGGAAGCCATTTTGGTGGTTTCTTACAAAACTAAACAGTGTTACCACACAGTCGTGCTTCTTGGTATTTAACCACAGGAGGTAAAAAACTTACATCCACAGAAAAATTTATGCACAGATGTTTAGAGCAACTTTATTCACAATTGTAAAAATCTGGAAGTAACCAAGATGTCCTTTAGTAAGAGAATGGATAAATAACCTGTGGTACATCTAGACCATGTAATATTATTCAGCACTAAAAAGAAATGAGCCATGAAGCCGTGAAAGGGCATGGAGGAATGTTATATGCATATGACTAAGTGAAAAACCAATCTTAAAGGCTATACTATACAACTCCAACTATATGACATTCTGGAAAATGCAAAGCTACGGAAAGAGTATAAAGATCAGTGGTTGTCAGAGGTTAAAGCAGCAGGAAGGATGAATAGAAGAACACAGATAATTTTTAGAGCAGAGAAAATACTCTGTATGATACCATAACCGAGAATATAAGTCTTTAAACATTTGTCCATACCCAGAGACTATATAATATCAAGAGGGAATCCTAATGGAAACTATGAACTTTGGGCGATAACAACATGTCAGTGTAGGTTCATCAATTATAACAAATGCTATCACTCTGGTGAGGCATGTTGATAATACACGAGGTTATGCACATGTGCGGACACAGGGTATAGGGGAAATCTTTCTACCTTACTCTCAGTTTTGCTATGAACTTAAAGCTGCTCTAAAAAATAAAATCTATTTTTTTTAAGCTACACAGAAAAATGTCAGAATGAGACTGAGTTAATTTTATAAAGAGAATAGCTATATACTGAGGTAGGCTCAGAATCCTAACAAATAAATTGTTATTTTTAAGCATTTTTATTAAATGCTCAGGACAACTGCAGTTTAAACAGGGACTTAATTATATCAGGTTAATTTTCTGCATTCTTTTGTTATCTTACAGATTCAACTTATTGTATAGGAATATTTCTATTTCTTCATTACAGATCTTCTGCACTTACAAATAATTAAAACGTACTTCAAATGTTTCTGCCCCTCAAATAGTTCATATATTATTTGACTGTTGGCAGCAACTGGGCTTCCAATGTATTTTGTAATTACTGTGAGTTTAATCACAGTGTGATATTTAATATAAAATTCTACTTTTTATTGAATGAAAGAATTTATGTTCTACAGTTCTTTACAATTTTCAAAAGTTTCACACACAAGATTTCATATAATAACCTCTTTTTTCCCCTATGCATTCTTTACTTAGCTTGATTAAAAATCTAGAGTAGGAAACTTTTACCTGTACAATGTATTCTTTCGAGAATCTATAGAAATATCTAGATCCACAACATTCTTCAACTGATCTTTTTACAATAAATAAATTGCTTTCATCCTACTGCCTGGGGGCTAGGCATGTGAATTGAAAATTCAGTTCAGTTCAGTCGCTCAGTCGTGTCCGACTCTTTGCAACCCCTTGAATCGTAGCATGCCAGGCTTCCCTGTCCATCACCAACTCCCGGAGTTTACCCAAACCCATGTCCATCGAGTCGGTGATGCCATCCAACCATCTTATCCTCTGTTGTCCCCTTCTCCTCCTGCCCCCAATCCTTCCCAGCATTAGGGTTTTTTCCAGTGAGTCAACTCTTCGCACGAGGTGGCCAAAGTATTGGAGTTTCAGCTTCAACATCAGTCCTTCCAATGAACAACCAGGACTGATCTCCTTTAGGATGGACTGGTTGGATCTTCTTGCAGTCCAAGGGACTCTCAAGAGTCTTCTCCAACACCACAGTTCAAAAGCATCAATTCTTCGGTGCTCAGCTTTCTTCATAGTCCAACTCTCCCATCCATACATGACCACTGGAAAAACCATAGCCTTGACTAGACAGACTTTTGTTGGCAGAGTAATGTTTCTGCTTGAAAACTAAGATACGGCTAAATATTTCAAATATTTTTCTTCACTTCGAATTACTCCCCCCCATAAACAGATGTCTCATATAGAAAATGCTTATAAAAAGTGCTGAACACTTAAACCCAGAGAGACCTGATTTTCTGAAGGAAAGATGATAATCGTCATTTTCCAAAAAATAAAAATAAATAGAACCACCACTACAAAATGAACACCAGCCAAAAGGGCATAAAATTTGAGTCCTATATTATTCTGGCAGACAACAATAGCATGTCTACTGGGGATTCAAAGTACATGGAACCAGGAAATAAGCTAAGCATTGATTTGAGAAGATCAGTTTTCATGACCCTACTCAAGAGAATTTCATCACCATTTATTTTGGAGAATAGTAAATTAATATACTGATTTTGGAGATTTTTTTTTCCCACCCAGAAGATAAAATGCTGACTTTTCATTCTGAAACTATATATGTAAGAACAACACAGCTTTCCATTTCTTTTTTCTTTGAGTTAAAACTGATATATAACATTATACTAGTTTCAGGTATACAACATAAGAATAAAATATTTTTATACAGATTTGCTATTTCTTAATCCCCAAAATGCTTACACCAGAGAAGGCATCCAGGAGGGAATTTGGGTATATTCTCATTCATATTCATTCTCCTCCCTCCATCCTCTACACCTCTCGCGTTGTGCCAAGTGAGAAAAAGGCAATTTTCCACCATTTGAGGCCTTGCTGACAATGAACACTATATACTGTTGGAAAAATTTTGCTCATACATACTCTTAGCCACCTCCTTAATAGCCAGATACTCATTTGTGTATCAAAAGTCTACTTTTTAACTAAATATTCTAGACCTTCAAGGACCTCCCTGGTGGTGCAGTGGTAAAGAATTTGCCTGCCAGTGAGGGAGACACAAGAGGCGTGGGTTCAATCCCTGGGTCGGGAAGATCTCCTGGAGAAAGAAATGGCAACCCATTCCAGTATTCTTGCCTGGGAAATTCCATGGACAGAGGAGCCTGGAGGGCTACAGTCCACAGGGTCACAAAGAGTGGGACACGACTTACCAACTAAACAAGAACAAATCTTTAGATAGGCATGGCCTCTCCAAAGGGAGGACATTTAAGCTGAGTAAGGGAACAGATTCAGGAGAATCAAGAGAAGTTAAACAGAAAGGCACACACACACACATCCTAGACCTTCAGTCATGTTGCCCCCTTAAAATTTTTCAATTGTATCCAGTGGTCATCAGCTTAAAATTCCTGGGAATGCAAGAATGACAGGAATCTAAGTGGTCACCTGGCCCAACTTCTCATCTAATGTCTGAGTCCATTCACAACTTCTGCTTAGGATGACCCAGGATGGGTTTGGGGAGCTCAGATGCCAACGAACGAACCACCTTTCGAGGCGGCCACATCTCATTTTAGGGCACTTCACAAGTCACCAGTTACAGCCACAGTCCTGTTCACATCTCTTAGGTCCACAGAAAACAAACGGAAGTTCATTTACAAATATCAGTTGTTCACTTATTCAAAGTGTAGGTCTCTACCTCCTTTCTGCTGTATTATTTCCTCAAGTTCTGCCCTCATTTTCTCTAAGGCCTCTGTTAATAGCCATTAAAGACAGTAATATTCAAGAACAAGTTGTTTTAAAATTACTTTCCTTCCAGTTTTAAGCTGTGTGGAACAAAACACATTGGCTCTTCAATCAAATTCTGACAGTCACATAAAAATGCCACATGAATTTCTAATCCTGAACCATCTCATTTTAAGCCATAACACATGAGTCATGCAAAAACCTAACTTCTCTTAGATCCAATCATCTCAAGGCACTCCATATTTACAAACTTCATTCTCTCCTGGAACTTACATATTTTTTAAACAATACAGTATAATTAAGTTTAGCCCATTTTGCCACTTATCAAAAAGACTCTTAACATTTATTCAATTTCACATTTCAGAAGAAAATTAAAATTAATGTTAAATTATCCCTTGTGATATTTATACATGGGTTTTAATTTATATTACATTTACATTCACTAGGTACAAAATAGAATTAGGTTGCAATTTTATACTTATAATCTACTCCACTGCCAAAATAAGTTCAGTAAAAAGTGATAATTGCACTAAAAGTGCAAACATACGATTTTGACTTTTTATTACCATTTCAACCCACTGCAGAAATTATTTAATATGCTTTTGCCAAGTTGGAAGAACCCTATCACATGATATCTGCTCAAGCCAATGTGCAATCATAAAAAAATTGACTTGAAAAGATAATTTTTTAAAGTATGTGTTTTAGCCTTGACTTAACAACTTTCTTAAAAACTCTACCACCAGATCAGAATAATCTCCAATCAACAGAGACCCCATTACCTCTCTTGTAATATACTCTCCAGTCGCCATTCCCCTGATCCCCAAGGAATGATCATTTTGCCCTGTCAATCGTAGAAAAATGAATTAAGAAGAATGATAATTGTATGCAACCTACTAACAAAAGTTAGAGAAACAAAGAAGAAAATCAGAGTTGATTTGGAAAAAGTCAACAAAAAATTCTTATTAGAAAGTAATTTTAGGTTCAGGTTAAATACGAAAGAAAAGAACAAGAAGAGAGCTTAAATGCTTTACCCTGTACTGACTGTGTATTACACTGCTGCTGCTAAGTCACTTCAGTCGTGCCCGACTCTGTGCGACCCCAGAGACGGCAGCCCACCAGGCTCCTCCGTCCCTGGGATTCTCCAGGCAAGGACACTGGAGTGGGTTGCCATTTCCTTCTCCAATGCAGGAAAGTGAAAAGTGAAAGTGAAGTTGCTCAGTCGTGTCTGACTCTTAGCGACCCCATGGACTGCAGCCCACCAGGCTCCTCCATCCATGGGATTTTCCAGGCAAGAGTACTGGAGTGGGGTGCCATTGCCTTCTCTGGCGTATTACACTGTTTATCTGCATTATCACATTTAATGCTGAAAACTTCCTAAGACACAAGTACTATTACTGGTGCCCTTCTACTGAAATTGAGCATCTAATATATGACATGACACCCACAAAGTCACATAAAGAACAGCAGACAGCCGCCGCCATTGGGTCGCGGAGGAGCGAGAGGGAGGAGAGATTCACCGCCGCCTCAAGGCCTGGGCTTGGCTAGTGGGCGGCCTTGGTGTGGGCTCTGAAGCCCTGCGGGACAAAGTCCCCAGCCTGTTCCCTGGGCCCCCTAGTTCACGTGCCAGCCTGAGGCCAGGTGAGCGGAGGAGCCATGGGATAAGGCTGGGATCCATCTCTTACCTCGTTCTCCAATGGCCTACACTCCACTGACCGTTGGCTGAACAGGCCACTAACGGCCACTCTTGACAGTTGCTCGCTTGGGGAAGGGGCCCACTGCAGCACCAACCAATGTCTGAGCAGGATCACTAACGGTCGCTCTTTGACAAACGACAGTTGCTTGCTTGGGGGAGGAGCCCACTGTGTCACCGACCAGTGGCTAAGCAGGGACCTCTAACCACAGCTCTAACCATCTCACATCAGTGGTCTCCCGTTAGTGGTTTCACGGTAACCGTTGCCTGGTAAGGAGTTGCGCTGTAATGGCGTAGAGCAACAACCACATGCTAACAACTGTGCGCTGCCCCGCTATTGCTACTACATACACCTAAGTTGAGCTCTGGTAGCACAGCACATAATGAGAAAACATACCATTTCTTCTTGATACCAGGAACATCTGGTTATGTCAAATATAAGAGAGTCACAACAGAAGATATGTGCAAAATATAGCCTCCCTAAGGGCTGAAAAGTACCTAGATAAAACTTGATTATTCTATACAAGCCTGCAAGTTTGATTCTAAATCCCAGGTTCACACACCTCAGTCAAAAGATTTCTAATCCTTCCATGTAAGACCTATGCTTGCTCTATTCATTCCATAGACATCCATGGGCCCAGCCATGGATGCAATTGTCAAGCCTGCCTTCAATAAGCATCATAAACAATAAACATCATAACAAGCATACTGGGCACCTGGCATTTTGCTTGTTCTTAACAATACAGTAGTAAATATGACAAATACAGACATAGTTCACAAAGAGTTTACCCTCTAGCAAAAATGAGAGACATTCAATCAGTCATTTTAAGTGAGATAAGGATTACCAAGGAAACATAAACAATGTTACGGGGGATATGAGATAAGGTGGTCAATTATGTGCAGCTGTACATGCTGTACACTGTACAAGGGCACATGGCCAAGGAACATGTGTAGCCCTATCCATATGTAGAGCCTGACGAGAAGAGCATTATTTCCTCATTACCGTAAAGAGGCAATTCAAACTAGCATCAGCCCTGAAACTGTAGAGGACAGGGGTCAGGTCTTGTAGGTAGCAATAGTAAATTTGGATTTTATATTAAGAGTGATGGGAAATAAGGGAAGAATTTTGTACATACTAGACTCAACTGTCTATAGGAACAGAGGCAGTAATTTACTCAAGATGATTTCATCACTTGTGTAATACTGAAATAATTCAAGGAAATGTATAAATAATTGAAGTGAAGACCATTTGTCAAAATTCCATTTTGGCTTTTTACCAGTTGATGTGCATTTAAAACCAGGATGAAAAACATAACTTTTTTTCATTCTCTTAACTTCAGGAGGATATAAACCCTTTGTTAATCAGATGTACTTTCATTTGACTCCAGTAAGATCACAAGCCCTATGCAAAGCTGTCTTCCATTTCCACACAGCAAGTTCTCACCTTCAAGAGATGCTACTAAAATGCTCGAATGAAGAAGATTCGGTCTTCAGGAAAGGGATCTAGTCTCCCCATCCAGGAGACTGGAAAGTTGGAAAATTAAATCTGTCACTTTAAGATTTATGAATCCTGAACTTTCAGAACTTATAGCATCAAAGCAAGCAAGAAAATCATTGGGAGACAAATCTATATAACGTGGGGATTTTAAGAGAAGCCATCATTTCCTCCACAGAAACCAGAAGGCCTAGAAACGTGAGGTCAGAAAAAGGCCATCGATATCCAAAATTATATCCACGTGAGTCAGTGTGTTTAGAGCGTTAGACCAAGCTTCCCACGGCTCTCATTACATAAAGTGTGTCAAAAAACTTGTCTCTGGTCAGATAACATTTAAGAAATCCTACATCCTGCATTCTAGGCTTCAGTTTCCTCACATATCAAATGAGAATAACAGTAGTGCTTATTACCTCCTAGGGCCACTATGAAGATTTACAAGGTATACACGTAAAGTGCTCAGACCATGTTTGGCACATAGTAAGTGCTAAATAAAAGTTAACTGTTATTGTTACTTTCATTTTTAAAGCATCATGATGGATTTCCATGCATAAAACCCTCTGAACAGACATGAGAACAGATACATCCATTCAGCTGTACGTGTCCCAGTCTTTCCCAAACTTGTCTGGCCAGCAGATCCTTTTCTCTACCTGTTAAACACTTTCTATCACTAGGGGAGCTCAAGTCCTACAGAGCTCACCATGGGAAATGCAGCTGGTCATTCAGGAATCCAGAAGGAAATTTTATTTATAACAGAAGTCACGAGATGGTAGAAGAAAAAGCAGACCCATATTTAGGCCACCTTTAAATTTCCAGTTCCTCATCTTTTGCATCGTCCTTGATATTTCCGTTGAAATTTAATTCCAAAGTAATAAAAGGCCTCAATCCAGGTGGTGTTTTTATGTGTTATTTATACATCAGAAATTGGCTAAAAGGTCACATGAAATGACAATAAAGGGCATCTTGCCCAGACTTAGTGTAAAAAAGCCCACCTTGACTCAACAAGGACAATTATAAACAACCCAGGGCCAGTGAAAACATAATTCCCCAAAGTGGAGCTGGGAGAAAACAATAAGAACTTTTGTTCATAATATTAACACAATGTGCCTCATTCTTTTTTCTGTTTACATAACCTAGAACCCTAAGTAACACTCCTTTAAGAACTACAACGTATCGGTTAGACTGATAAAAATGAAGAACTCCCCCACCACTACCGCCATGAAGAACATCATTCTCTTAAAAATAATTATAATAGTTCACACTTACATAGCCATAACTATCTTTAATGTAATAATTATAATAGTTCACACTTACATAGCCATAACTATCTTTAACGTATAACTCATTTAATCCTCACTACTACCCTTCGACATAAGGGCTTTTATCCCCATTTTTCAGATGAGCACACTGAGGATGCACCAAGCATCAAGAACCTTACCTAAGATCACACAACTAGTAAAAGACGAATTCAAGTCACGAGACTTACGGTTCATGCTCTTGACTGCTATGCACACCCATGATTATGATGAGATGTTTTGGGGTTCTAAAACGTTGCTTACTTTATGACCTGGGATCTTAAACAGCTTTGCATCCACTTCTGATCTTGCAGCATTATTTAGACAAACATTAACCAAACTTCAGACCTTGAAATTTACCTTCATAATGTGTCTAACTTAAAAACCATCTGTTATTTATTTCAAATTTCTTTAAAGAAACACATTTTAACATGAATAGTTTCAATTTGAAAGAAAATTTTATTTCATTATGTGAGAGGAAAATCAATATCATCTACTGTGAGTAAAAGACAACCCTAAAGATAAATAAATACATATATTTATTTATATAATATATTTATTATAACTAAAGCAATGTTCATTTCTAGCTAAACCAGTCATCTGCAGAGACTCTAAAGTTCCTACACATCCCCGTCTCCCTATTTCCTTTCCCTTTTGAGAAAAGGTACATCAGCAACTGATTGTTGTTTTTGTTCAGTTGCTCAGTTGTGTCTGACTCTTTCCAACTGATATAAGATATTAAAGACTCACTGGCACCAAAATGAGGCTGTATCGTCAACTGCATCACACTCACTGACAGTGAACTACAAGGGGGAGCAACTCTCTTCCTTTAAGATTCAATGTCATTCAGTACCAATCCCCTCACTTTCCATGAGTGATTGCAAACTTTGGAAAACATTGCCTCAAGGAGCATTAAGACCTAGAGATGTCACAAATGCAAATTTATCTGCCAATAAATCAAGTTGTCCCTGTAGTTATTTTGCATAATGAGAAACCACAGAAATAAATGTAAAGTACTGCCTCTGGGTTCCATCAGTCAGTGGTAGAACGATCTGATGAGGGAAAGCTGCTAGCATGGCTGGCAGGCATTCCTGTGGCAGGGGACGTGTGGCTTGCAATGACCACAAGACAACAGCAGCCAAGAATGGGACTTGGGTCCATGGAGAGGGAAGGGCCTCTCAGGCTGCATTCGCAGCCTATTAGGCACCAGTTTGCACTATGACACCTGGGGCTCAGGGCATACAACTTAACACAGCATGTCCTTTTGAGAAAAGGCAATGAGCAATCATGAAAAGTCTGAAAATTAAGCCATGTGAGGAATATTATCCCCATAAACAGTTACCCATTCTCATTTACAGTTATTATATTAACAGTCATGACAATTTACTGTGTATAGAGCTCAGTGGTGGCAGAAGCCACTCATATTAACACCAAGGTGCCAACTGTGTGCAACTCTTCCCAATCCTTTGTTCAGTGTCTTTTCATTAGTGACTTAACATTGGCCAAAGTGTGAGTATTTACACAGTGGAAATTGGCAAACACTACAAACCAGCACTCCCTGCCCTGAGCAGGTTGATAACCATTAACCAGCATATCACTAATTACATTTGAGGACAGAATTAGGGCAACTTAAGGACAAACTTTCCGTGAGAGAGTTTTCCAAAGTGGCCCCAGGAGCATGTTTAAACAGAAAATGGACATCATTTGTCAGAAGTACATGAACTGTAATCAATGCATTGTTTTCCCACTGACTCAGCTCTGTGCGCACAGGAATCTCCACTGTCCCCATCTCCGCACCCCCAACACTGCCACAGGAGCAAGCATGCTGCATATACTGGCTGTATTCAATTGCTGCCTTCTCCCTCAAGATTCTAAAATTCTGTAATACATGTCAGATTACATTAGGTCTGATTTCCATGGTCCTGATCTCAACAGAAAAGCAGCCAATGCCTTCTTTTCAATGTAAAAGGTGCAGTTTCACCTTTTAAAACCTACCTTCCAAATAAGGAAGTTACAATGGAAGCTGTTACACAAGGAAAACCACACCTTGCAGTGTCACCATTCTAGCCTACAGGCAAAACAGTGAAAAGGACATCCACCACCACCACCACCCCACCCCACCCCGAAAATGATGCAATTAGCAGTTTTCAGAGATGCAATGATAATGAGTTCTCAGAGCATTCAATGGAAAAAGCCTGAGACAATGAACCTGTTTGTAGCGCATCTGTCCTGAAAGCTATCTCTACTTCATTCATCCTTTCTCCTCATTCTGATTCAAAACTCATTTACACAAGTATCCTCTCCATCACTGATGGTGACAAAATGGTGACAGAAACTCCACCGTTACAAAGGAAGGGAATCAAAATATTTAAAGCGAGAATTTAATGCAACCTGCATAAGATACTGGACAATTTCACCTGTTCTTTAACTAAGATCCTTTCATGTTGTCAAAGTTATAAAGTGAAAAATGAAAACAAATCCTTACAAACAAGGTACCATAAACCACAAACAAGGGGCCTGGTCCAGAAACCAAGTCAGGGGAATTATTTAGGATGAGAAGCTGAGGGGATGTAACATGGGAGGTGTACTCAGTTAGAAATCCAGGGTTCTAGTTCATTCTTTGATGTAATAATACCTTCGTGGCTTTGGGCAAGCAATTAAATGAAGTTATTTTTTTCCATCAGCAAAAGGAAAAATGCTCCCATGTGGACCTCACACCTTTTCTACAGGGTAAATGCCTTAAAAGTATGTCAGTGTAAACTCTTTAAAAGCAAACTCTGAATAACAAAAATGTATATTGTATCTAAAATAAGCATTAGGTTCTTCCGATTATGTTTTTGCCTTCAGCTTCTCCAAGTATTTATCGAAAAAATGACTTGCATTCTTGTGTTTGCTCAACTTCTTTTCAAGTTATATTACAGGATGTGTGTGTTATTCACTCAGTCGTGTCTGACTCTTTGCGACTCCATGGGGTGTGTACCCCACCAGACTGCTCCGTCCATGTGATTTTCCAGGCAAGAATACTGGAGTGGGTTGCCATTCCCTTCTCCAATATTATAGGATAAGAAACAGGTTATGCATTATTCCCAAGAGAACAAAAAACACTACCATTAAAAATGGATTTGAACACAATTTTATGTATGGCACAGGGAAAATCCCCACCTATATTTTCTTACAACTGACTTTTCATTGTACTGTTAGGGAACCACCCAACTGCCTGAGCTGTCCCACAACAAGAAGCCCCGATAAGGAACACTAGCCATGAGAATTTGGGAGAGGCCAAAAGAAGGAGATGACCAACCTTGCAGAGTCCTTTTTGCTGATCTATCTTGGCTGAGAGACGCATGTGCCACCAGGAAGTCAGACATGAGCCAAGCAAGATGACCAGCCAGAGACAATCCAGAAAGTAACCCCATTACTATAAAACCTGAGACTGCGAGCCACATGGCAGAGTAGTTCTCCTGGATTCCCTTGCCTTACTGTTCTCTGCACAGGCACCTCTTCCCAATAAAAGTCTTTTGCTTTATCAGCACATGCGTATCCTCTGACAATTCATTTCTGAGTGTTACACAGGAGCTCTAGAGCCCTGGGAAGGGCCCCCCTCTTACTGTAACAGTATTATAACTAGAGTATGTGTATATGTACACTCACAGAAAAGCCTTATGACACTAACTAAACCATGTGTTTTAAAATACCCCCTCCCCATTGTAATATTACAATAGTTCCTAAGTCATGTCTGACTCTTTTGTGAACTGGACTGTAGCCCTCCAGGCTCCTCTGTCCATGGAATTCTCCAGGCAAGAATACTGGAGTGGGTAACCATTCCCATCTCCAAGGGATCTTCCTGACCCAGAGATCAAACCTTATCTCTTACATTGCAGACAGATTCTTTACCATCAGAGCCATCAGGAAAGCCCTACCATCACATATGTTATTCCAAATACTTCACTGAAACTGGGAAATGTCAAATATTCCACAGATAAATCAAGAGATTGATGAATGCAAGCATTTTTGAATAGGGAAAAAAAAAAAAAAAAAAAACAGTAAATTAAACTTGTGAAGACACAAATGCTTAGAAACATTTCAGAAGAGCTCAATGAACTATTTTTTTCAGCGAGGAATGCTTCAAACTTGCACTTTCAAATCTGACTGGTACGTCAGTTTCTTGTTCATTTTTCTCTTCCATTCTGTTTTAAACAACTCAGAGAAAGCCCTGTTGGAAACTAGTGCCATATCCCAATTATTTCATTACATTGTTCAAGGAGGAAGTATTTCAGACATCCTGACTCTAACATGTATGCGGCAAAAAGAACATCAGAACTGCCACATGTATTTTCCCCAAATTCCCAGACAAAGCTTAAGTGTACATGGACTAGAAGAAGGGTATTTGTTTTCATTCCTCCCACTCTTTCAAATGTATATTTACAAGTGATGATTTGGAATGGCCAAGAACACTGACTTTCCTCATAGGTGTCATAAAAGTACACTATTGATATCAGTCTCTAATTTTGACCTTTAACATGGGTAATAAGCTACGTTCTCACTAAAGTTCTTGGTAGTAACATTTATAACCAGAATCTAAATGGGAATAAGGGAGAGAAGGGAAATGATATTTAGGGTTTTATCATCAACTGCCATTTTATAGAACAGCAGGCTGAGAATGTGCTGCCTCACAAAGCTGAGATAATGCGTCATGTTTTCTAAAACTGGTTCTCTCCTACCTGAGCAAATACTTCTGAGGTTTCTGTCTGTCCCACAGGCTCCTTTACAACCTAAGGCCCCCTACAGTATCCTTACTCTCCCTACCCAACTTCCACCCCGCATACCTATACCATCAACAGGAAAATGCTGCAAGCAGTCCCATAGTCCCGCCCCCCAACTCCAGCTCCCCTAGCGCAATGGCTGATTGGCTCAGGAATGGGCATCTGGCTGAGACTCTACCAATCAAATTCTCTCTTTGGGGGAAACTTGAAGGGAGTCTCTGTATTGTGACTAAAACTGTCACATAATAAAGGGAGCTATAGGACTTCCAAATTCCACCTTGTAAATGGAAAATCAGAGAAAGACCAGCTGGAGAAAAAGATATTCAGAGCAAGAAGAGATAACTAAGAGTCCTTATAATTAATTTTCTGCTCCAGTTCTAGATCCTTTATGAGACCTGCCTCCATCCTTAACCTGGGGCTCCATGATACATTTCTTTTTCTACATAATAAATTTCCTTTCTGCTCATGTTGTTACTTGAAACCAAAGCCAATTCATAAGTTTAAATAAAGCACTATGCTATCCAACCCTGTACCAGACTTAACTTACTTAACATTTCTATCTTTTCAAAGTTTTAGTCATATAAGGTATGAATGATATGAAGGATGACACAATTTTCCCATCTACCTCGAGGTAGCATCTAACCCAATGTTCCACTGAAATCTGGGTATCCAGGAAAAGTTATAGTTATGTTTCTCCCAATAAATAGATGTATTATGTAATATGTATCTTTTCCAGGGCAATGCTCAGTCAATCTTTTCACAGACAAAGGCCACGTTCATTTCTTAGAGTCCAGAGAGAATGCAAAATGGCCAATATATACTTCCCTATTTCCATGTAACACAATACTCAACATGTAACAAGCCTAAAATAACAAGAGACATGAATTATCTTGATATTAATTATTTCTGTGGGTCAGGATTTGGAAATAGCTACGTGGATCTAGCTCAGTCCCTCACGTTTGTGCAGTCAGGATGTTGACCAGTCATCTGAAGGCCTGATGGAGGCTAGAGGATCTGCTTCTAAGATGCTAACTCATATGGCTGTTGGCAAGAGACCTGGGTTTCTCACGTCATAGTCCAATTGACCACATGGACAATTCTCAAAGGCTGCTTGCATATCCTAAAGTGGCAACTGGCTTACCTCACAGCAAGTGATCAAAAAAAGCATACCAGAAGCCACAATGTCTCTTATTCCACCATACTGGACTGGCTCAAATGTTGGTATCATTTGGTGTGGGAAGAGACTACATGGACTTAAATACAAGGAGGTTAGAATTGCTGAGGTTGAGGGTAGGGGGGAGGGTTGTCTTGGAGACTAGCTACTACAACTGACTAGATTAGAAAGTATATTTGCTGAAACTCTTAACACTAAATCTAATGCTTGGAGCAAAAGAAGAAAGAAGGAGGATGTTCTGGCTGAGCCAGAGTCTATTAATTATTTATGGTAGTATGCACTGCGAAGAAAATAAATGAGGTATGAAATACACTCTTATTCCTTCAAAAAGTTGATTCTAGGTGAGAGGTTGAGACTTACATATGGCATAATTAGAGAGCAATTAGAGTGCACTGATTCTAAGTATAATAACAGATTCAGAAAAGGAAGAACTAATAAGGTGGCTGAGCTACGGGAAAGCCACTCTACACTCTTTAAAAACAAAAGCTTAGCTTCACTTCACATTTTTAACCACCTATTTTATGGACTACAAGTAGGACTTCTTCCAAACATTCATTTGAGGCTAGCAAGTGATTTAACAGCTCTAATGACTCATTAAATCTAAGAAAAAGATTTCCACCTTAATTACTCCACAACCAAGTATCTCTTCAACTGGGCTATCATCTTGATGCTAGATTGCTGGGCTGAGAAGGGGAAAAAAAAAACTTCTAGAGTGGGTAGGAGGTAGTATTCCAAGGGGAACTTCAAAATCATCTTGTGAGCAAACAACAATAAGGAATCTACACCAACTTGATCTTGTGATTCCATAAATATTTATCTAACAATAGCTATTATAAGCCAGTCACTGTGCTGGGTACTAGACACAGAGTAAGAACAAGACAGACACCAATCCTGATCCCTGACAGTTTCCGGTTTATCAGGAAAGGCAGGAAAAAAAAAAAAAGAAAAAAAAGAAAACTTTTTTTTTTTTTTTAATTCTAGTAAGGGCGTGAATGATAAGTGCTACTATGATAAGAAAAGCTAAGGAGACTATCAGATCATAGAAGGATTATATTTTCTGAAATCTAGGATATCATCAAAGAAGGACACTCTAATTAAATGATAATGAAGTTAAAATCTAAACTATGTGTATAAGTTAATGGGGGGGGGGGGGGTAGGCAAGAAAGTATGTTTCCGGTGGAGAGACATACATGTTTGAAGGCCAAAAGCTAGAAAACAAGATGAGTTTAAGGAACTTAAAGAAGTAACAGACTAAAATGTGTGATGAAAGGGGGCAAGTGGGAAAGGAGAAAGGAATGATTTGGCAGAGTAAATTCTCTGCAACAAGTCCCAGCAAGAAGAGAAGTCTATTTCCTCACCCTTTAAATTCTGGCCAGCCTGGGATGTGCTTTGACCAATAAATGTGGTGAAGGTAACACTGTGTGACCTCTATTAGTTTGGGCCCCAAGAGATCTTGCCATATCCATTTTCATTCCTTTGGAATGCTGCCCCAAAACCACCAGGTAAGGAAGTCAGTCTAGGCAAAGGGACCACCTGGAAGAGAAGCAAGGTGCCCCAGCAGACTACCAGAACCAAAGACCAAACACATGATGGAGATGAGCCTGGACCTTCTAGAGCTCAGTTACCCCTCCAACTGACCACATCAGATGAGTGAACCCAGGTGAAATTAGCCCAACTACCATCTGGTCAACTCAAAAAATCATAAGAAATAAAAAATTATTGTTTTTTTGATTTTTTTTTTTTAAGTTACTAAGCTTTGGGGATCTTGTTAGCAAATATGAAGAAGCCAGACTGCACAGGACCAGGTAAAAGACTTTGAAATTCATCCTGAAATCAATGGCAAGACATGGAAGGGTTTTTAGATAGAGTGACATCATCTATGAGTACCATACACACATTGCCCAGACCAACAAGATTTCTAGGACCTGAAAAATCTTGTAAAGGTGGTAGGAGAGATGGAATGGATTATGGAATGCAAAAGAACATAAAACAAAAGCAAAAAACAAGGCAGAATCAGAGCTCATTCATGTTTCATTAGATGTCTGCAATCTGCAGCAGGATGACTACAGATCAATTCTTAGATAGTTACATATATATTATTTTTCATCTGGGAGATGGGTTCATTTTAACCTGTTAGACTAGCCACAGAGGAAGGGCTCTCCAAAAAGCCTTGTCTTTAAATGGCAAATATGGGAACAAAGAGAAGGTCTCAGATGTGAGAGTAGTAATCAGAGACACCAAAAGGCTTACCATATCATGGTAACTCATGAATACAGCAAAGAAATTTTATCTATCTTGCAGGCCAAAAATTTAGCAAAATTTGAGTCAAGCTGCTTAAAAAAAAAAAAAATTCTCTCCCTAACTTTCTCTGTAGATGGTATCTTTCATCCCAGTGATGAGCCAGTTTGTACAGATGACCAAAAGCAAATTGATACCCATGTGCTTATACCGGGCAGAGAATCTCATCAGGGAAGTAAACTAGCAAACGAGAAGAAGGCCTATTTTCTGGAATCTAAATTCGAACAGCTAGTTATGACTGCTAGAGATCACCAAGAGCCATCAAAAGGATGGCAGCCAAATACCTTGAAAATGGTTTCAACCAATTTGCAGACCTCAGTCTGCCCCTCCCTGTCACATCTCCTTTGCCCTTTTCCTCCTATTTCCCAGGCTCCCCAGCTTTGTCTGTTTTGAATGGCAGGGCACAGTGTTCAGCTAAGGAAATCCCCTCCTGCCCCAGCTGGCTCACCAGGAAACTGTTTAGAAGTCAGCTTTTTCCTGGAGGTGGCCTGACTGCCTACAGGGAGAGAGGAAGACTGTCTTTGGAGCTGTCTCCCCTGGCTGGTCAACTTGTGGATGTTGAGCCGACCACCCAGCCTCAGGCAGCCTCTGCAGTGTGAATTACCTGTCTGCGTGAGTGTCTGCTGTATGGACTGCTTCACATAAGCACCACCCAGGACTCACCCTCACCTGCTAAATAGAACTATTAAGTCGTAAATTTTATTTTAGTTGTTTTTTTTTAAATTTCCAACTTCACTTCTGATAAATAGGAGTGCTATTGCAAAGGGTGAAATCTCAATCAAACAACGGTAAAGAGAGAGATAATGAAATTACATCAAAATTAAATAAGAATTTTCCCTAAAGGACATTCTTCAGTTTGATGATTACTTTAGCCCGAAAGAATTTTAAATAGGTGAAGTCAGCCTCCCAGTCAATTCAATGAAAAAAGAATGTGGCAGCTCTTTACTTTTTATTTAATTTTATTTATGTATTTAGTTTTTTTAACAGCAATTGCCAGAATCAAAGGAATATGACCAAAATAATATTTTTCTAAGGATAAACTATTTACCTACACATCTAGACCTTAAGGGGGCTTCCCAAGTGGTGCAGTGGTAAAGAATCTGCCTGCAAATGTAGGAGATGCAACAGACTTGACTTTGATCCCTGGGTCGGGAAGATCTCCTGAAGTAGGAAATGGCAACCCAGTCCAGTATTCTTGTCTAGAAAATTCCATGGACAGAGGAGCCTGGAAGTCTACAATCCATGGGGCCACAAAGAGTCAGACACGACACACACACTTGACCTTAAGAGAATATATTCCGCATTAAATGTCAATATGATCATCCTTGTTCTCGACTTCAAATACATACAAGGAAGACAATCTTCAAGCTACTGCCAATGTTTTTTCAATTATCCATGGTACAAATAAAAATAGAGTTACCATGAGAAATAAAGAACTTGATCCATGGAAAGGAGCGATATCTTCCAGTTTAGCTTAGTTAACTAAAGTGTTACTTGGGGGAAACTGTACAACTTGCTTCTTTAAGGACGTTAACAAAGGCTCTGCTCTCACTTACCTGCTCCAGGTAATTCAAGTACTGCACAGAGGCTGGGACAGGAGGGACAATCTCTGAATGTCTCTTTCAGACTTAAGATGACATTGTTCAAAAGGAAAAACCTCACCACTAGCCATATTCATGGAGACTTGTTACTTTTCCCCTTTCAGCATTTAGACAAAACAATTTAAAGCCCGGAATAGAATAAATTAAAACAAGTGTCAAACACACACCCCTTTAAATGCAGACTGCTTGTAATGTACATAGGTGGGACATCCTAATTATCTCAGGACTCAAGATGTCCTTGTTCTTTGGTGTAACAGTGACATAAGATTTATTTATAGTTTTCCTGAGACTCATTAAACATTTCCTGAAATGAGACCACATCACTGAAATCATTTTATTGTGGTAGGCTGCCAGAGCTCAGCCTTTGTAGCAGAGGGAAGGGCATTAAAAAAAAAAAAAAAAAAAAACGAACAGAGGATGTAGCCACTGGAGGTAAACAGCAAGAACACTCTCAGGCTATTACATCCTGTCCTGTTTAACCCATTAATTTAGGAGACCCTATGCTTACAGAGTGAACACTAGCATTAGTAATTCCTTTGTGATTGATTATGCAGCTGAAGAGAAAAACATAAATCAATCTACTTATATTTTAAATTAATGTAGATTAATTTAAAATAAGTAGACTGTTTATGCAGAAACTGGGACACTCAGATCATCCATGAAATATACTCTTTAGACCTTACTGTGGCCCCCTAGTTGGACATGTCATCTTTTTACTTCCTCTCTTTTTTTAAATTACCTTTTTCAAGTCCTGCAGGCTTCCACATTTCTATGACTATCGGCACAAAGACCAATATAACAGCAAACTGTGTAATCTTTATTATTAAAAATATATACAAACTACATTTTACCATCTGTATTTCACAGTATTTCATGTTTAAACACTGGGTTGGGGGGCGGGGGGAGGGATCAATAACCAGACGGATCACCAATGCTAATTCTAAACAAATTACAAACAGCTAAATGCAGACAACTGATCTTGAATTACTCACAGACAGACTAAATAATGTGAAAGCATACTAAAGAAACACTGTCAAAGGGTCTTAAATATGGTTCATTTTCTAACTTCAGAGAAAATATTTCAATGGTGGATGTTAAAGATGAGCCCATTTAAATTATTAAGTAGGAGTAACAAGGGCCATAAAAACACCAACTCCTACTTCTCCATCACTCAGACTAGCCCCTCTGATCTTCCCTAGAATGTATCATCCATATCACAGACCCTACAAGAAAGGAAAGGGTGATTGATCTGGGGAGTAAAAAGACTGAAGCAGTCACTGTATCAAGTAGTTTGGGGCTAATGAGGATTTGGAAGCAAAACTGACATTCCTCATATTCTCTGAACATTAGTAAGCACACTGTGGCCACTTGATAAATGGCCACTCAAAATATTACCACATTTCTGGATCAATTTATAGTCTCTCAGATAAATGAAGAAAAAATAAGAAAGACAAGTTTTTAGTGAAATTAAAAAAAAAAAAGAAGAAGAATAAGAATCTTGAAATATCAGTGCAGTACAAGCTATAATCGGCCTGTTGTCAGTTCTACCCTTTTGCCCCTTAGTAACAGAACTTCCACATTACTGGTAATCAAGTACCAGGAGCTGGGCTAGGAGATCATCAGGGAAGGAAGGTTTCACAGTACCAGAGTCACACTCAGGAAGTTCTCTACATCCTACTTCTCTTTATCCCAAACAAAGCAGAGCTCACAAGGAAAGCAACTCTTAGGAATGCCCACTCAAAGACTTTCAGTTCAGTTCAGCCACTCAGTCGTGTCCGACTGCTTGCAACCCCATGAAATGCAGCAAGCCAAGCTTCCCTGTCCATCACCAATACCCGGAGCTTGCCCAAATTTATGTCCATCAAATCGGTAATGCCAAAGACCTTGCATTGTGCTTAAAGAAAGAATTAGGGAGTCCAGTTATTTTACTACTGAGATTCTTTTTTTCATCTTTAAAATGAGTAAGATTTTGAATTTTATTGACTATCATGAGTAAGCAAAATAATATATGCAAAGCAGTTATCACACTACCCAACACAGGGACAACCTGAAATTTTTAACCATGATTTAGTTTGTTTGTAGCATGTATTTCAGCAGAAGATCTCTACCAACACACAAATTCCAAACCCCAAACAACCTCCTGTTATTCCAAAGTTCAACAATTAGAGAAACTCTATAAATGCTATGATTTTCCAGGCAAACTGACATTGTTTTTCACCTCTCCTCACCACTGCAGGATTCTATTCCCTGCCAACTAAAATCTGCAACTGGATATGAAACTGTAGTGAAGGAAAAAATATATATAAATATATATAAAATCAAGGTGCAAAGGAGTTGAATTCTATTGTTCCTAGTCAAAACCAAGATGGTTCACTAATACTGAACTGCATCTAATCGCTCCAAAGCAGGCTTTCTCAACTGTAGGACTATTTGCTCTCACAACTAGTAAATTCTTTCCTCTGAGGAACTATACTGTTCATTGCAGCATGTTTAAGCAGCATCCCTGGCCTCTACCCTCTAGGTGCCAACAGCACCCTCCCAGGTGTGACAATCAAAACTGTGTCCAGATATTGCCAAATGTCTTCTGGGAGACACCATTAACCCTGTGGAGAACCACTGCTAGGTTAACATAACTGAAATGAGAACCACAACTCTAGTATAAAGTCACAAGGCTCATGAGTTTAGCTTCGCTTCTAAGTGAATCAGATAACTTCTTCAGAAATAAAAAGTGGTTCTCAACAGCTCTGGGGCAGTCAAGGAAAAAATACTAACTTTCTTAGAGAATGCCAGTTTCCTGTGTTGAGGAAGGGGGAAAAAGTCTTTTTTTCTCTGTCCTGCTCAATGCTCAGCCAGGGCTCTATATCAAAACACAGATTAACAAGAGAGAAGCACAGATTTATTTAATATAAATTTTACATGACACAGAAGCCTTCATAAGGAAATGAAGGCCAAACAAAGTAGTAAAATCTGACCATTTTTTTATACTATGTTTGATGCAGAACACAAAGTCATGAAAAAGGTGACAGGACAGAAGAATATGAGCCAAGGGGAGTGAACTGGGGGAAACCTGGCAAAATCTCGTAATTCAGATTTCTCCTGGTGTCTTAACAGCTCAGTGGGTAAAGAACCCGTCTGCAATGCAAGAGACACAGGAGATGCGGGTTTGATCCCTAGGCTGGGAAGATCCCTGAGAGGAGGAAAAAGGCAACCCACTCCAGTATTCTTGCCTGAAAAATCCCATGGAAAGAGAGCCTGGCAAGCTACTCAGTCCAAAGGACGGCAGAGAGTCAGAGGTGACTGAGCAAATGAGCACACATTTGGTGTCTTAGGAAACATGGATGCTCCTTGCCTCCAGCACACACAAGCGTCATGAGCCTGCTTCAAGGGAGGGTCAGAGAGCCCTTCATGCCAATGCCACTTCTCAAACTCCTTCAGTTTAAAACAGTCAAGTGCCAACAACAAATGTCCTACTATATAGCACAGGGAACAATACTCAATATCCTGTGATCAACTGTAATGGAAAACAATATGAAAAAGAATATATATGTGTGAAAAACTGAGTCACTTTGCTGTATAGTAGAAATTAACACAACACTGTAAATCAACTGTTGTTGTTGAGTCTGTAGCCCACCAGGACCCTCTGTGGGATTTTCCAGGCAAGAATACTACAGTGGGTTACCAGTTTCTTCTCCAGGGGATCTTTCCGACCCAGGGATGAAAACTTGCATCTCCTGCACTTTCTTTACCACAGAGTCAAGTGAGAAGCCCCTGTAAATCAACTATAGTAGTAGTAGTAGTGTTAGTCGTTCAGTCATGTCAGACTTTTTGCGATCCTATGGACTGTGGCCTGCCAGGATCCTCTGTCCAGGGAATTCTCTAGGCAAGGATACTGGAGTGGGTAACCATTCCCTCCTCCAGGGGATCTTTCCAAACCCTATACTTCAATAAAAAGAATATCCAACATGCCAAGGGCCATACTTTGGGGTAGTATGTCCTGAACACTGTTTTCTTCCTCACCTGTGGCAACCTCAGCATGTCACTATGTACACAGTTCAGTCTGTGAGAACTGTTACTTGTATCAAAGCTTTATACTGCTTTCAGAGAAGACAGATACAAAACCAACAAGAGGAGTAATCCTGACATTAGTGAAACACTTTATTATCAAACAAAAATATTTCTTACTAAGGATGGCTGGCAAGCAGTATCTGAAGAAGTTTTATCCATATTTTGGACAACTGTCATATTTTAAGAGCCATCAAGCAGACAGTTGATCATTCCAGCAGCTGAACATAACTTGCTATGTCCCTCAACCCCATTACTATTGGGCAAGAATGAATACCTGGCATGATCCCCACTCTAATATTATACAGTTGACTTCTCTTTTTGGTTTTTAATGACCACTATTAAACATGAGGTCAAAGTTATACATACTAGAGTAATTATTACTGCCACTTTCTGATTTTACAGTTCATTGTATCAGACAGAATGCTAGCAAGAACCTCACTTTTCTCATCCATAAAACGGGAATAATAATAGCACAGGGTTGTTATGAGGATCAAATTAATTAATATTTATAAAAGGTTCACAAGAGTGTTGCAACATAGGAATCAACATAAGTGATTGTTAGATAAAGTTAATGTGGCCTGCTTATTTGAACATGATATTTTAATGTTTATGCTGGCATTCTTCATGTCAAATTGGTTGTTATTTTTGTGTTGTTTTGTCTTTCGTCTGGTAGGAGCACTGTTTTGAAATGTCCCTTTCTATCTCTGAACTTTTAGGATACACTCACAACTTGGGGGAAAAAGCATTTTATTTTTCCTAGAAAACAATACCCCGCTATATGTGATGTACTAATCTTTTGTGTGTGGTTATATATATATATATATACATATGTGTACATGTAAATTCTGATTGCAACCTACTACACAAATTTCCCTACCATGATTTATGAATCTTGCCCTACCATCTAAAAACATCACTTCAGGCCCATATATCCCAGAGGTATTCTGTAGAGAGGTAAGATCAGCAGTATTAAAGAAGGGGTTTTGTGGTCAAATAAGTTTGGGAAACAGTTTATGTCATATACCCCAAATATAATGCAAGCCAAGAAATTCTAAATTAAGAAATGGATTCATTCTGTAGAAATCAAAGACCTCAAATTTATTTACAGACTGGGAATATTTTTTCTTCCATGGTAACAGAGTAGCACTACAAAGCTTGAGGAATCATAGCTAATTCTTATATTTCTTAAAAGGAAGGAAAACAAAGCCTCAGAGAGGCATTCTTCATGACTCAGCCTACAAGTGCCTTAAACCTGTGACTAACTCAAGGGAGGTGCTTAGGAATTCTCACTCAATTCTGTTAAGCATTTTGCAGTTTCTTAATATGATTTAATGACAAGTGATCCTGAATTGCTTTTCCCTTATAAAGAAATGTCCCAATTGAGTAAGTAAAATTCAGTTCAGTTCAGTTCAGTCACTCAGTCGTGTCAGACTCTTTGCGACCCCATGGACTACAGCACACCAGGCTTCCCTGTCCATCACCAACTCCCAGAAATTACTCAAACTCATGTCCATCACGTCGGTGATGCCATCCAGCCATCTCATCCTCTGTCATACCCTTCTCCTCCCGCCTTCAATTTTTCCTAGCATCAGAGTCTTTTCCAATTAGTTGGTTCTTCGCATCAGGTGGCCAAAGTATTGGAGTTTCAGCTTTAGCATCAGTCCTTCCAATGAACACCCAGGACTGATCTCCTTTAGGATGGACTAGTTGGATCTCCTTGCAGTCCAAGGGACTCGCAAGAGTCTTCTCCAACACCACAGTTCAAAAGCATCAATTCTTCAGTGCTCAGCTTTCTTTATAGTCCAACTTTCACATCCATACATGACCACTGGAAAAACCATAGCTTTGACTAGACAGACCTTTGTCGGTAAAGTAATGTCTCTGCTTTTTAATATGCTGTCTAGGTTGGTCACAGCTTTTCCTCCAAGGAGCAAGCATCTTTTAATTTCATGGCTGCAGTCACCATCTGCAGGGATTTTGGAGCCCAAGAAAACAAAGTCCCTCACTCTTTCCATTGTGTCCCTATCTATTTTCCATGAAGTGATGGGACCGGATGTCATGATCTTAGTTTTCTAAATGTTGAGTTTTAAGTCACCTTTTTCACTCTCCTCTTTCACTTTCATTAAGAGGCTCTTCAGTTATTCTTTGCTTTCTGCCATCAGGGTGGTGTCATCTGCATATGTGAGGTTATTGATATTTCTCCCGGCAATCTTGATTCCAGCTTCTGCTTCATACAGTCAAGCATTTCTCATGATGTACTCTGCATATAAGTTAAATAAGCAGGGTGACAATATACAACCTTAACGTACCTCTTTCCCAATTTGGAACCAGTCCATTGTTCTATGTCCAGTTCTAACTGTTGCTTCTTGACCTGCATACAGATTTCTCAGGAGGCAGGTCAGGTGGTCTGGTATTCCCATCTCTTACAGAATTTTCCACAGCTTGTTGTGATCCACACAGTCAAAGATTTTGGCATAGTCAATAAAGCAAAAGTAGATGTTTTCCTGGAATTCTCTTGCTTTTTCGATGATCCAGTGGATGTTGGCAATTTGATCTCTGATTCCTCTGCCTTTTCTAAATCCAGTTTGACCATGTGGAAGTTCATGGTTCATGTATTGCTGAAGCCTGGCTTGGAGAATTTTGAGCATTACTTTATTAGCGTGTAAAATGAGTGCAATTGTGCGGTAGTTTGAACATTCTTTGGCATTGCCTTTCTTTGGGATTGGAATGAAAACTGACCTTTCCCAGTCCTGTGGCCAGTGCTGAGTTTTCCAGATTTGCTGGCATATTGAGTGCAGCACTTTCACAACATCATCTTTTAGGATTTGAAATAGCTCAACTGGAATTCCATCACCTCCACTAGCTTTGTTCATAATGATGCTTTCTAAGGCCCACTTGACTTCACATTCCAGGATGTCTGGCTCTAGATGAGTGATCACACCATCGTGGTTATCTAGGTCATGAAGATCTTTTTTGTATAAGATTAAATGAGATTAAAACTGCTATATAGATGCTAAAAGCTTTCAAAAGTCTTTTTTGGAGGAGGGTGCTCATTCATCCATTTATGCAGTATTCTACACAATAAATGTTTATGTGCAAGCACTACACTAGGTGCCTATATATGTGTGTGTGTGCATATAATTATATTAATTGTATATAACTAATATAATAATTATATAATATATAGATATATATGTTTTAGGGTGAAGGAGTTGGCATTTCTTTTTTTTCCTAGTTTAAATGAGATATAAGTGACATAATGTTGTATTACAATTATACAACAATAATAATTTGATATATATATACATATATTCTGAATGACTACCACAGTAAGTTTAGTTAACATCTGTTACTTTACAGAGTTAGCAATTTTTTAATATAGTCTTTTAAATAAATAAAATATTTAAGACCATGAAGAGAATCCTTTGGATAATTTATCTCCTCTCTGCAGGATACTTCTAGAAAGAACCACCAGCTCACAAATTGAAGAGCTATATGCCTAAATTACTCTTTGTAGCATTAAAGAATAATGGAGGGCTTCCCAGGAAGCGCTAGTGGTAAAGAACACCCCCCCTGCCAATGCAGGAGACGCAAGAGACTGGGTTCAATTCCCATGTCTGGAAGATCCACTGGAGGAAGAAATAACAACCCACTCCAGTATTCTTGCCTGGAAAACTCCACAGAAGAGTCTGGCTGGCTAGAGTCCATGAGGTCACAGAGAGTCAGATACTACTGAGTGACAGGGCACGCATGTATGCACACACACATGTGTGCGTGCCCATTCGCATACCCATTCATTCATTCATTCATTCATTCATCAAATGTTTACTAAATTCTAGTCTGCCAGAGTATTAAAATGGAAAAGTGAAAAGCAAGGCAAAAAAACAAAACAAGAAAAAAAGAAAAATGGAAAATGGGGGGAGAGGGAGGTAAAGTAAAAACAGGGAATTGGTTAGCTAATATAGGGATTGTCAGTCTGTTGGATAACATCAAAATGTATAACTGGGTAAACATGAATTATATAATGTCGGCACTCTTCTGTTTTTACAGGGGATATTCATTATCTGATATTGCTGTGGAGAGGTAGGGAGTTTGGACTTGGAGAATAGGAACTAAGATCCTCATGTTACAACAGGAAAAACTGAAGATAGCTGGTGTGTTAGGGCATCAGTTCTCAACAGGAGTCTGCTGGAGAAATCAATCTTAAGATGCAGATGTTCTGGCCTCTCTCCAGACATTCTGATTCCTGAGGCCTATGGTGTGCCTGAGAATCTGCATTTCTAACGACCACCCAGCAGCTTCTGAGGCTGCTGGTCTGTAGACCACACATTCTTTCAATGAAACCTCAGTGGGTACCTAATATGTGCCAATTCCTGCTTGAGGTGCTGAAATCTGATCAGTGAGAAAAGCACACGTGAGAAACAAGCATTCGGGTAGTAATAACTTTTTAAAAATTATTTTAAAGTAACTTAGTATTCCTCAAATAAATTCAAAAAAATAATTTGGGAACCAAAATTTCCCTGCTGTAATTTATTTATAACATTAGAGGAAAAAGCCATTAGGCAGCCGTCTAGGGCTGACCCAAAGGTCAGTCTCAGATGTGGACACTGGGAGGGAGTGGAGGAGGCTGACCACAGGGCTAGCAGCCACCTGGAGAGGGTCTGCAAAGAAGGCTCCAGCCCTTCCTGCCAGTCCTATGTGTGCCCTCTCCCTGGGACCATGGGAGGATCACTGGAGAGCAGAAAGGGTGCTGATAGAGAGGAAGCAAAACAATATGTCAGCTCTCTTGCCAACAAGCCCCAGTTAAAGGACTTTCAAAGCTGCAAGTCCTCCTCTTCCTCCTTCTGGTTACTGATGCTGACCGCTGAACACGGTGCAGTTAGAATTTGCTCCCTCCCTTTTCTGCATTTTATCATTTACTTACTGATTTAGAATATTAAAGCTTCACGACATTCTATTTCTGGTCCTCCACCCATCCCCTTTGGTTCCAAATTTCAGCAAAAGCGTCTCCAGGTTAGAGAATGACAGACTCAATGGGGGTATGAAATTCACCCTGGGCAGGATCAGTCACCAAAGAGGACAACTCAGTCCTATTTGTCTTGGCAAGGCATTCAGTAAGCTGCTGGTTATGTCATTGACCCACAAGTGGGCAGGCCTGGCTGTTTTGCAGTCATCCATTTCCCAAAACTGGTATCCTGACCCCACCCCCCACACACACACACATCCAGCGTATGCTACCTCTCCAGTGCCTTCCAAAAGAAGCAAGGCCAGACAAAAGGGAATGAAAACAAAAAAGATACAATCCACATGGAACAAAACACATAAAATTTCTCAATATACAAAGATTTTTTTCAGCTACAGAGAAAGTACAGAATAAAATGCAGATAGAGGGAGAATTTTATCCAACTAATAAGTTGATACAGCATACTTCTGAAGTTAAATGACAAAACCAGGAAAGCCAACCAGTACCCAAAATTCCACTACTAAAGTGTTTCATCTCAGGTATTTTATATGAATTAATTTCAATTTACAGCTAAATATCAAGGAAAACTGGTTTGCTTTCTACATGCCATTATGTTTGGTGCCCTAAGGCCTTCAGGCCCTGAGTAGCTTATAAATAAATAACATTTTCTCCTGACTGTTATGTAAAATAATTTCCCAGCTTGCACTTCCTGCAGTCCCTAAAGGAAATAGAATTCCAGTGTTACAAGAGAATTAGATCTATAAGCCACAGTAAACAGTTGCTGAAAGCAGACCAGCAAAATGTTAAGAGAGTCGCCCTCTGTCCTTTTATATTTATACCTGTATCCATACTAAGGCTGTGATTGAAATTTGTAAAACTCCCAAACAGAATTGCAAGATGGAAATATACTATACCCCACATAGGATTAAGAACCTAGAAAAATGTATGCACAACCTAAAATGGGAGAAGGAGGAGACTAAACAACAACATTTCTCTAAATTCTGGCTTAAGATAATTTGCAAGCATTTAAAAATCCTGTGAAATGGAAAGTGAAAAATGAATGTCGCTCAGTCGTGCCCGACTCTTTGCAACCCCATGGACTACACAGTCCATGGAATTCTCTAGGCCAGAATACTGGAATGGGTATCCATTCTCTTCTCCAGGGGATCTTCCCAACCCAGGGATCGAACCAAGGTTTCCAGCATTGCAGGCAGATTCTTTACCAGCTAAGCCACCAGGGAAGCCCATATAAAAAAAATCCTGTATTTATATCTTAAAATCGCCAAAAGGCTACACTGAGACAAGCTATTATGAAATTACTGTGATCAAATAACACTAATTATAAACTGCACATCTTTGATTAACTATTGAAGCTTTTACCAGTGGTACTTTTTTAAAACTACTTTGCCCATTGTGCTAAGACAGTGTTGAACTTTAAGCCCAAGGAAAGAAGACCAGTTTAATAATACCCCCTCTTTAGGGGCAAAAAATACCTGGAATATTCTGAGATGAGACCTTCCTCCCTTGGCCCTCCCTCACTGATTCTCGTGTTCTATAAAATGTCAAGTTTTCTCTCTCTACTTTGAGACTTTCCTCATTAATGAAAGTTTTCCCTACTGCAATTGCCTGAATAAAATGCTCAGTAATTTGCCCTTTCATTGTAATAAAATTCAAAGTGTTCAAGCAGAGCTATGGTAAACTTGGAAACAGGATTACAAACAAGTCACCTGGGCCAGCCTCATTAAACTTCAGTTTGTGTTAAACCCAAGAGGTTGAAAATTCTTGGAAAGTTCAGTCGGACTAACTCAAAACCTCAAAACCCATGTTTGAACTTTGGACATCTTTCCTTTAAAAGATAAGAATATAATTCATACTGGCTCAGCTTACTCAATAGATTTGTAAAACAAATCCCTTAATATCATAAGCAAAGACATTCCTCTTCAACTCAAGCATTTCAAAAGTCATTCACACCAGTGTATAATGTCTAAGCAACTATTTAAATTACCTGAAATTTAAACTGCTTCAAACTGTTTGAACAATTTAAAACCTGTTTTGATTTTAGCATCATAAAATCTCACAAGAGATTTAGTAAGAAACAAATTCTGCAATGCATGAAGAAGCTACTGCAGAGATACACTATCTGTGAACCATGCAGCTGAATTTTTATGTCCCAAAGCAAAGGGACTGAACTGATTCACCCAGCATCCTTCAACTGCCCAGTAATTAACCTAAGAAGATGACAAGAGCAGAGTGAAGAAGCGAAGAGAAAAGAAGGCAAATGTCACTCCTTCAAATGCACTCAGCAGACTTACTGCTCCATATTCTTCCAAGCATTTGTCACTTCCTGAGCACACTTCCATAGCAGCGGAACATTCAGCTATAAATTTTTAGTCACCCAACTCGTTAAAGTACAAGTGTGCCTGTGTCACATCTGATACGTCCCCAACATCTGCACAATAAACCCAAGTGAACTCTGCATCCATTGTGTGGGTAGCTATATTTTAGAACAGTGCTTGACACATAGGAAGCACCCACTAAACACTTGTTGAATGAACCAGTAAATGCCCATGTTGTTTCTGATGGTATTACCACTGCTTGGCTGGAAATTCCTGTTTCTGTTAGGTGTGCGATTAAATAAACAAAACTGAATCCACTGACAATCGTACCTTCTGTCTCAATCATCATTTAGGCTTATCCAAATTTACAGCTTTGTTTTACCAAGACTAAGATTCCAAGTCCCCAAGAGCAGGAAATGTGCCTCTGATTCTCTTTCAGAAGCCCTAGAAACACTAGGACAATCAACATGCAGGCCCAGAGTTCAGTTGAAGGGTGGCACATGCTTCTATGTTTCTAAGGTCCCAAAGAGTTCAACATTCTCTCAAAGAGCCAAATACACCCAGGAGTACAGAATTCATTTGCCAACAGCATCTGACGGCCTTCCATATCCATCTAAACCGCAAATGTTTAAACTTTTATGTCTAGGAAACAATAAACCGGATTGGGACTAGCTACTCTATTGGTTCATAATGTTTTCACAGCTTGTCAATTTTAAGCAAAAGAAATGAAAAGGCCATATCCAGGATCAAAAATTAGACACACACGTTAGGATACGAAAGTAGAGCTAGACCGCCCAAGTGGAAAGCTTAGTCTTGGCTGAAATTACCTAGCTTAACTTCAGAGATCCATTCCTGGAAGGGAAAGACATGAACAACTGCAGTCAATTGTGGAAAATGTGGAGCCTCATTTAACCTTCCTGGTAAAGGAACTCCACGTGGATTTACATCTCCTCTCAGCCCTCCTAAGACTAAAAAACACTAGGCTCGTATACCACTCAGTCATAAAAAAGAATGAAATTCTGCCTTTTGCAACAACGTGGATGGACCTGGAGGGTTTCATGCTTAGTGAAATAAGTAGGTCAAGACAAATACTCTATTATTAGTTATATGTGAATCTAAAAAATAAAACTAGTGAATACAACAAAAAAGAAACAGACTTAAAGCTATAGAGAACTAGTGGTTACCAGTGAAAAGAGAAAGGGGACAAGGGGCAAGATGAAGATAGAGGATTAAGAGATACAAAGTCCTATGTATAAAATAAGCTAAAAGTATATATTGTACAGCATAGGGAATATATCCATTATTTTGCAATAACTATAAATGGAGTACAATCTTTAAAAACTGTGAATCACTATGTTGGACACCTGAAACATATAATATTATACACCAACTATACCTCAGTACACACACACACACTCACACACACGTGTGGGCACAAAACCAAAACACTAGGTTTGCACCTGCCCTACCTGGTGAATGGTAGTCAAAGAAGATAGGCTTTGAATCCAAAAAGTAAGGACTAAAGTAAAAGATTACATGATGAAACTGAGTCCTGCAAAACACAGATATAACTACTATAAATTCATATGTAAATTAATCCCCTTATTATGCCAAAGGATTGCTCAAGGAAAATAATTAGAATCTCTCCTCTCCAAGAATTTGTAAATCCCTCTTCTACCAGTGGGGATGGAAAGTACAAAATGCCAGCTCCCACTGATCTTCAAAAGCCAACACTTGAATGGAAATGCCTACCCTGTAACACACAAAGCTCCAGCCAGAGCTCTGTATTCTGTGGGGGTCTAGTGGGGAACAGCAAGGATGAGGATCTAGAGGAAGACAGGCAGAGTGCTGCGGAGACTTTGAGGAGAGGCCAAGAACTTGGTTCACTAAACAAAGTAACAAAAGAGTGCATGTTATCTTAGGGAAGTCTCCCTGGAGCCCTATTCCCGCTTCTCCTTGCCGAGGCCTTCATAGCTAGTCTGGCTCCCAAGATGGGCTAACAGGATGAACACAGGCCACACACAGGACTGCTTACATCCTTATAAGGTTGGCAAGTGCGACAGAGAAACTTTATTTTAAATTTCATCTTCACTGATTTAAAAAGATAGTGCAGTTAATGGAAAACTTCTCATTTTATTTTAAACCACCTGAATCTACTTTTCCAACTAAATTCTTTTAAACGTATACACTCAAGTATGGAGACACACACACCCAGCAAGTATTTCCAATGGAATCATAACATCCAAACTGAGATGTACTCTAAATGTAAAAGATACACTTGATTTCAAAGACTGGTATGATAACGAAGGTAAAAATCTCATTAGTAACTTAATATTGACTACTTGTTGAAATGATAATATCCTGAATAGATTCGGTCAAAATGAGTACCATTAAAATTAACTTATTATAATTAATTTATAAATTGAAATTAATTTTATTTATACAATAATAAAATTGCATTATTAACAGTAATTAAATCTACTTCATTTTATTCTTTTAAAGTAGCTATTAAAAATTGTTAACTACTCGTGATTCACATTATATTTATATTGCACAGCACCACTCTTCAGATTTAAATCAGCCTAAACTTTCAGCTTTAAAACTCTCTCTTAATCTTTTCTGTGTCTGGACTTTGGCAGTCAGATAAAAAACCTATGGACCCTTCTAAGAATGATGCTTATAAATAAATAAATAGAGCGGTTTATTAAACGGATACAGGAAAATAAATTGGTTTCACAAATGAAACCAATTATACTAAAATATAGTTGCCCAGATACTTCAAAAATAATTTTATAATTGTGCTTTTCTTTTTTTAAATTGTACTTTTCGTAATTAAAGAACTGAAAAACCATAAATAAATAGTGATGAGTCTAATGACTAGTATAATTTCTAACTAGAGATAAGCATAAAAGAATCTGTCATGCCATATTAAATTTTCCAAGATTTCTATTGATGGCAAAGTTGTGGGTACTGTTTATGCCGCTGAGGTTTGTTGCCTACATTTATAATTGAAGGAAATGCTCAAGTTCAGCTCAGGGTGAGGGGGGGAAATGCGGATGTACTGACTTTTTACTCCACCCAAATGTACAAACCCCTTAATATTTACTCATCGACCCCCGTGGGGAATCCATGGACTCCAGGTTAAAAGGGTTGTTTTAATACCTGGTGAATTCCTGAATCTGTTTGTCAAAAATGACCCCTATCCCTAGGATGTCATTGTACCTTGGCTCATCCCTGTTCATTTGGAGGCCATGACTCACAATTCCTGTTTTTGACCACAACCAAACCAATATTACAAGGAAACGCTTGCACTTGTTTTTTTCCGATACTTTTGCTCTCCAAAGGGAACAGGAAGAGCAGTTCAGAATGTATATATTTTCATTTTATTGAAGTATAGTTGATTTACAATGTGTTATTTTCTGCTGTACAGCTAAATGACTCAGTTATACACATATATTTTTCATATTCTTTTTTATTATAATTTACCACAGGATACTGAATATAATTCCCTGTCCTATACAGGAGGACCTTGTTGAAGAATGTATATTTAAAAGGAAAAAAAAAAAAAATTAAGTACATAGTATCAAAAATTAGTCTTTTGATCTAATAATTAATTTCTGTGTGTCAGAATATTCAGCAACCACAAAGACCACAGAAATTTCAGTGGCACTTAATAATTGACCACCTGGTAATGTCCATGTGCAGAGTCGTCTCTTGTGTTGTTGTAAGAGGGTGTTTGCTATGACCAGTGCATTTTCTTGGCAAAACTGTTAGCCTTTGCCTGCTTCATTTTGTACTCCAAGGTCAAATTTAGCTGTTACTCCTGGTATCTCTTGACTTCCTACTTTTGCATTCTAGTCCCCTGTGATGAAAACGACATCTTCTTTGGTGTTGGTTCTAGAAGGTCTTATAGGTCATCATAGAACTGTTCAACTTTAGCTTCTTCGGCAGTAGAAGTTGGGGCATAGACTTGGATTACTGTGATATTGAATGGTTTGATATTGAATGGAAACAAACAGAGATCATTCTGTCATTTTTGAGATTGCACCCAAGTACTGCATTTCGGACTAAATATCAATAACCTCAGACATGCAGATGACACCATCCTTATAGCAGAAAGCGAGAGGAACTAAAGAGCCTCTTGATCAAAGTGAAAGAGGAGAGGGAAAAAGTTGGCTTAAACCTCAACATTCAAAAAAATGAAGATCATGGAATCTAGTCCTGTCATTTCATGGCAAATAGATGTGGAAACAATGGAAACCATGACAGACTTTTTTTTTTTTGGCTCCAAAATCACTGCAGATGGTGACTGCAGCCATGAAATTAAAAGATGCTTGCTCCTTGGAAGAAAAGCTTTGACCAACCTAGACAGCATATTAAAAAGCAGAAACATTAGTTTACTGACAAAGGTCCATCTAGTCAAAGCTATGGTTTTTCCAGTAGTCATGCATGGATGTGAGAGTTGGACCATAAAGAAACCTGAGCGTCAAAGAATGGATGCTTTTGATTTGTGGTGTTGGAGGAGACTCTTGAGAGTCCCTGGGACTGCAAGGAGAGACAACCAGTCCATCCTAAAGGAAATCAGTCTTGAATATTCATTGGAAGGACAGATGCTGAAGCTGAAGCTCCAATATTTTGGCCACCTGATGCGGAGAACTGACTCATTGGAAAAGGCCCTGATGCTGGCAAAGATTGAAGGAAGGAGCAGAGGATGACAGGATGAGATAGTTGGATGGCATCACCAACGCGATGGACATGAGTCTGAGCAAGCTCCGGGAGCTGGTGATGGACAAGGAAGTCTGGCATGCTGCAGTCCATGGGGTCGCAAAGAGTTGGACACAACTGAGCAACTGAACTAAACTTAATATAATCTCACAAAGTATCTCCCAGTTTATTTTAATTTACAAACACTTCTACTAAACTTATTGTCTGTGAGTTTCTGTTCTAAGGACTCCAAGTATTAACTCCTAAATCCTTAACACAATTCTATGACTTAAGTATTATCAGTATTATCCTCTAATAAAAATGAGAAAATTGAGACTCAGAGAGATGTTAAGTAACTTTCCCAAGGTCACACAGCTGGGCTCCCAAGAGAAACCAGCTGCCTATTGTATTTTCAAGGTGAGGTCAACACCAAACAATGGGACCTCAAGACTGCTCATTACAAGTGAGCTAATGGTTTGGTTTCGTTTCGTTTTGTTTTACCATCTTCATTCTTGTTTCTTAATCACTCGATGAAAAAGTAAAGCTAGATGAGGTAAGAAAGGCCACCTTTATACCTTCCAGCCTATTCACAATCAGGTTTCAAAATTAAACCAAATGGCTTTCTTTGATTGTGATGAAAAATAAGCTCCTCTGTATCTCAGCAAAGAGAATGCTAGGCCTGTCATTTATTCCACTCTTATCTGAAATACGTTCCAGGAGAACTGAGGCCTGTGATAAGCCAAGTTTTAGCGACTTGTAATGCAAAGTAAAAGGCTGTGAATGCACACTAAAAGAAAGAGTCTGATAATGTTACAATAACATTCATCTAGATAGACGGCCTGGTCCGTTCTCAGATTAACAACCTTAGGGGAATAATCCTATAAGAAAATATTTTCAAGATTTGGGGTAATAACATTTTGGGGCCAGATGAAATTTGTTAGAGTTTGCACTTTTGTTTCTCAAAACCTCTGAAGTCATTTGTTTCCCACAGTTTTTCTCAGAAGCTACTTTGTGGGAAAGAAAGCCAGTTCCTAGGCAACAAGCCAGCTAGAACTGGGTTTCTCTGAAAGCCAGCCAGCCCCCACCAAGGCTGGTCTTAAATGGCCAGCTCTTGCCAAGGTGGTTAATTTTTGACCCAGGTAAAGCTATAGGTACTGACCTGGAAAAATGTTTGTGACAGTGTGTCAGGGAACAAGCAACATGGACCCGGTTTCTTGGATCTGCTTTCTTGCTTCAAATTACATAGGAGGAGTTATGCCAACCTGTGAAATGCTTATCTCTAGATAAGAGTGAAGGATGGGGGTACCCTGGTTGGAGGGATGGTGGAAAACTGGCAATATTGTGACAAAGACATAAACTCTGGAACCAAACTGCCTCCTGTGCAAATCCCAGCTCAGCTACTTTTTACCTGAGTGATGCTTGGTCAAGTTACTTAGACACTCTCTGCCTCAGTTTCCTCCTCTGCAGATTAGAGCCCACAACCCACAGGGCTGTTGTAAGGATTAATGAATGTATATATACCAAGTACTTAAGATAATTGCAATTCTCACATGTTACTTGGTAACATTTCTCACATTTGCCACAACCTTTGTAACAAAGGGTAGGACTACTGTCTCCTTGCAGAGATGAAAGCACAGAGGCTTAGAGAGATTACAGAATTTGCCCTACATCATGAAGTTAATAAGAGACTATATGGAGGGATGCACACCAGTGGTGTCAACTCACAACCCAGCAGGGTTAGTCTCTCTGGTCTCTTGTCCAGCTTTTCTTTAATGACTTATTTCTCTCTTAAAAAAAGAAATTGATAGGGGAAGTTAAAAAAAAAAAAAATAGGGTATATTATACTTTTTTAATTAGTAAAAATAATCTTAATGACATGAAATTCCCCCAAGTCAAACTCTTGGAGGCTGAGAGATGAGGGTACTCTTCTCCTGCCCTGTTGGCGTGGCTTGCACCTCGATTCTAGTTGATCTTCCCCAGCCAGACAAATAGAGCAGAGGAAGGCCATGCTCACAGGGAAGAGACTCAATTAACCACAGCTCAACTTTCTTGGAAAAATCTCTCCTAAAGCTCAAGAGAGGCAGCATGATAAATCCAGGCGCTTAGGGAAGGGAATGCAAACAACCCACATAACTCTCCTCTGCTTTTTCCTCCTTAAGAAATCTCCCAGTTTCCCTCAAAAGAAATATTTACTTTGAGGTTCCTATTTTTTTTTATATCACTTTTTCATCTCTGGAAATGCTACAGTTGGTTGTCCTTCGAATATCAGCATGACAATGACTGATCTTTCAAAATGCCACCCTCGCTCACCCTGTGATGGCAGGAAAGGAAAAAAAACAACCACACGGGGCTGCCCGTCACAATATTTACCAGGGCTGGAATGTTCTGTTAGTTTTTGGTGGAGGATGCTGAGACTTGACAAAGGAAAAACAAAAACTCCTCTGTGTCAAAACACAAGCTGAAGATGATTTCCTTCTCTGCTGCCCTGGTGTCAACTGCACACAAATCCAGAGCTGCCCTGGGCTCAAGGAGTGTTTATGGTCCTGCGGAGCTATAAACACGCCATCCTTCAAAACAACACACAGAGCCACCCAACATCAAACAAGCGAGGTTGTTCCAGAAAGGATATATTGGGTTTTGACGTCCAACATGCCGAGTGAAATAACTTTGTTTCCCCTAAAAATAGGTAAACTAAAACAAATACAGGAGTGTTCCAAAGTACTGTAGTCAGCCACTTCTTCCTGTGACTCACAACTATCTCATAGCTTCTTTTTTCTAATGACCATGGGCCAGGAATGACATGCTCTTTGGTGGACTGACTCACAGACTCTCTTCATACCAGTGCCATGATGAATTCGAAATTATTCCCACTTTGCAGGCGAGAAGACTGAGGCTCATGGAGGTCAAGCCACAGTGTAGGTTCACAAAGTTTGCCACTGGCTTTTGGACCCTGGTCTGTGAGATTCTAGAGGTTGAACTTTAAGAAAATTGGCTCAGACAGTATCTCAGTGTCCCTTCAACAAGGGTTTACGTGAAACTCATTCAAGGTTTCTGGCCTCCAAATATCATTTCTTTTCACCAAAAACACCTAGACTCTACAATGATCAATTTGTAAAATTTAAAGTAGACATACTTTTTCTGTCTAAAATGAAAAGAATGGCAATACCAAGTGTAGGTGAGAATGTTAAACAACAGAAATTCATATACTGCTGGTGGGAATGCGGACTGGCACCACCACCTTGGAACACTATTTAAAAGTATGTACTAGAATTACATAAATGCATCCCCTATGCCCCAATCCTGCAATTGCACCCCAGGGTTCACCCCTGAGAAATGCAAGTACTTTTCATGTGCACCAAGACATAGATTGTCATAGTGACAGTAATATTATTCATAAGAGTCCCAAATTGCAAGCAACATAAATGTCACCAAAAGTAAAGCATGCTTGTAAACGTTGATGTCTCCACATTGTAATACCATACAAACATGAAAATGAATGAACCATAGACACAGACAAACCTCAGGATAATGGTGAGGAAATGAAAGCAAAAGAATACAATACTGAATGAATCCATTTACAGAGAGTTCCAAAACAAGCACAGCTCATCAGTGTGGAGCAAAGTCAGGACAGCGGTTACTTTTGGGGAGAAGGAAGCAAGTCCCAAGAAGGAGCTTCTTGGTTATTGTCAAGTTCTATTTCCAGATCGAGCCTGTGGGGTAAACTCATCCACTGTCCGCTTAAGACTTATGTGACTCTCTTTCAGATGACCTTCCTCTCCCTTCCCTCCAAAACAAACAAACAAACAAAGTAAGGAAATTCATAAAACCTTGAAAAATAAACCAGTTTTTTAAGATCTGTACGGGGCTGGGGGGGTGGGGGGAGGTACTGTATAAGACATTCTAAACCAAGTTCAATGATCTTAACATACAGGAAAAGCTCTACAGAGAAATCTTCTCAGCAGTATTGTAAACCATGTTTGTATTCAATAAAGACCTGCTTGTCGTGGTATCAAAGAGACACAAATGTGATCCATCTCAGGAAGGGGCGCGCGCTCGCACACACACACACACAGTGCCAGGGGTTTGAAAGTATAACTCTCTTATTGCAATGATGAAGTCATTTAGTATTTTGGTACAAAATCCTCTATGCCAGGGTATAAACTGAGCATTCTCACCATCAGCTACTAAGAGAAAACAAAGGACCAGCCTGTTCTTAAATGTCGTCTTTACCGTGGCAGACTTACTTTAGCAATCCTATAAGACAACAGGGCTCTATATAGTATGATAAGGCCCATATATCTGAGATAAAAAAAAAAAACAAGTTCATGGTCCTAGTGAGGAAAAATACTCACTATGCCCCTTGGCCAGTATAGAAAGAATTGCACTGCTTCTCAGCCTGCCAAAGGACAAATAAGATTTCAAACTTGGACTTCCCTGGTGGTCCAGCAGTTAAGAATCCGTCTACCAAGGCAGAAGACACGGGTTCGATCCCTGGTCCGGGGAGATTCCACATGCTGTGGAGCCAGTAAGCCCATGGGCCACAACCACTGACCCTGTGCACTAGAGACCATGTGCAGCAACTACTGAAACCCACGCCCTAAAGCCTGTGCTTGGCAACAGCAGAAGCCATGGCAAGGAGAGACCATCCAGCAAAACTAGAGAGGAGCATCCCCTGCCCTCCCTGCCACTTGCTGCAACTAGAAAAAGCCTGTGTACAGCAACAAAGACTCAGTGCAGCCATTAAATAACTAAATAAAAATAAAACCACATTTCTTTAAAAAAATTTTCAAACTCTCCAAAAGTCCCTGAGGGTATGGTACCTCCAAGAGATACAGACCCTGGGACTCTAAAGGGGTTTGTTTGTCTGGTCCCTTCATTTGGTTAACTCCCAGATATTTTTCAGACCTGCCTCAAGCTTGCTGCTTCCAAGCTTTCCCTGACCTCCCCTTCCCCTGTGGGCCCTTTCATCTTCTAGATCCTTAGAATGTTATTCCTTTCCAATCAGCCCTTTACTCAAACTGTCATTATATCCTTACCTATTTAACTTTATTTGTCACAAAGAACATCAGTTTTCTGTCCATCTTCAATTGCTTACAGCAAAATATCTGTGCACAGTGGATGCTCGATGAAGTCTTAATGGATAAATGAAAAATCTCTCTCGTAATAACAACAAAGGCAAATATCTTCCTGTTCTATTCAAAACAACAAACTGCAGCCTGGTAAGTTTCAGGAGAGATCTAAAAGTCAGAAGGGTTTTTAGACAGTCAAGTTCATTTTCCTTTCTGCCTAGATTCCCCATGTGGAAAAGCTCCCAGAAAGGCTTGCCGAGATAAGGAGAAAGTGATGTCTAGACGATTCTGCTTAGCCTTCTGCTGGGAAAACCTCCAGCTATTTCACTGAACCTCATATAACCAAGTCATAGTTCACATTTCACAGATTCCACAAGAGGGTTTTGACATCTCTGGAGAAGAGAGTTGGGGGATGGGTGGACAGACTTCAGTCTTTAAAGTGGTTTCCAACAAACCAATAAGTACAAACAATTCTAAAAGGCTAGGATGTCACTGGTCCCTGTGGTTGCCGAACTAAAAAGGTCTGTCCTATGGAGTGTCTCCAAAACAGTGAAAATGTGCTTAATCATGATCTAATTACAATATTTTATGCTGAAACCACAGAGGGGAAAGTCTCCCAGGTTTCAAGCTAGAATTGTGGATCTCAGTGTTCATACACATACTTTAATACATAAGACTGTCGTGGAGCACAACTGTGCCGGGCAGTGGGTTTTTGGTACTCTTCACCCATATCCATTCTCTCACTTCTCTACTAAAATGCCCCACCTTAGTTTACACATAATTTCTTTATCGTTCCTCCTATATGGCCATGAGGAAAAAAAATCTAAGAAATGAGTTTCATGCTCTAGATAATGCATTCCTTCCTTGTTTGTTAATAACCCATAACCCTTACTGACTTTCTGTACCTTGACTCTAAGCTCTAAGCTGTTGATAGACAGGGCCTGATCTGTCTTTTCCACACTCTCAGCCAAAGAACACCCTATACGTCAGCATAGCAGGGATGCAAATGCTGATAGGCTAGATGGATAAATTAGGTTCCTTTTCTGCTTTGAAATACATGAAATGCCAGAATAACCTTTTGAACTTCCCTGACACCAAGCTTCTGTGAACGAAGGGTAAGATTACTGCTGTTTGCCACCTGGTATACCCCTGCATCAGGCTATTCCCATATGTTAAGCTACATCAGAAGGAAGACGATAGAAAACTACTCTTGATCAAATCAAAAACTTATTCAACACACACCTAAGAAACAAAAGTCACCTTGATCTTAGTGCTACTTGTCCAGTATTCATTTCCCCTTACCTCTTTAAATTCATTGCCCATCCCTTCCTGAAAGATAGTTGCTTAAGCTCCTGAACATGTGCAAATGAACTGTATACTGTCAGCACTGAATAAATTACTAGGGTCTTGAAGATTCCTTATGTAAATTGAGAAAAAATGTAAAACTAAAAAAAATACATTGAAAAATAACGTGCATATTGTACAGTTGGCTTTAACAGTTGAAATACCTTTGTATACGTGCTCTGCTGGTAATCATGTGTGCTCAGTCACTTGGTTGTGTCCAACTCTTTGGGACCCGTTGGACTGCAGCCTGCCAGGTTCCTCTGTCCATAGAATCTTCCAGGTAAAAATACTGAAATAAGTTGTCATTTCCTACTCCAGGGGATCTTCCTGACTCAGGGATCAAACCCACATCTCTTACATCTCCTGCCTTGGCAGACAGATTATTTACCACTGCACCACCTGGGAAGACCCTCAACTTCTAGTACCAATTCTAAAAACTCACATACTTATGCTCACTATATTACTAAAAAAAACATGAAATCCTTGTATTACCAATAGATGCTGGGAACTTCACACTGCATTCTCAAAGAGGCAGAATTCCATCCTTGCACCATGGATGGAACAGTTGCCGCCCTACCCTCGTGGTTCAGAACACAGGGGCCACGTGATGGGCTATCTGAGCCATGCACAGCACATGGTGGACCCTCAATACAGGGCTCAGCTTACCACAAAGCAATAATATTAAAATGGAGCTCTTTTGGAGATAACAATGAGATAAGGAAGACCTAGCACCTAGATTGTGCCTCAAAAGGCACTTTATGAAGAACAAGCATCCTCATTTTCAATACAGTCAAGAGCCGAACAGATCATACAGAAGTACATCTGTTTAAGTAATTTTACATGTTTCAAAAAACAAGCTTTCCAGTAACAACAGACTCATTCCTCTTCCCCATGACCTTGTCAGGCTTCCCTTAATGAAGTTTCTCCCTGATAAACATCATGAATGTTCCATTGTGCCAAGAAGAAAGAAGCTCACATCAAGTTGCTTGATTTGAACTAAACACTTAGGAGCCACCTGAGCAAATCACCTAAGGTCTTTGGAAGAGGTTATTTCCAATTGGGACAGTTTCAATGATATCACTTGGAATAATATTCAACAGCAGGTTCTTTTTCTTCTACTATCTTTCTCATAATCTGTAGTTTCAAGATAAGAAGGAAGCATATTTTTTTTTCTCTCACAGACACTATTCAACTATATTATTCAAATGTATTCAAGTTTTTCCAAGAGTTATACACATGCACACACATGTGCACACACACACCAAATAAATGCACTTTCCTACTCAGTTATATAAGAAGAAACACTTTCACAATACCGTAAATCAACTATACTCCCATAAAAATTAATGTAAAAAAAAAAGATGGGCTTTGTTACATCAAAACAGTGATTAAAAAGTCAAGACACAGGGGCAGAGAAATTTGGCTTCTCTCGTAAATAGGCAAAAAACAGAAAAAGAACATTAAAAGAACACAAATTTTTAAAAAATACTATGTGTAGAATAATAGTTATTTTTTCAACAATTCTATTGTTAAATAATGACACCCTAGTGTAGAATGGGCAGCTCATCACTTCTCGATAACAATTATTTTCTAATTTTAACAAGAGCCTTATACCCTTTTACAGGCACTAATTTATTTAAATTTCACAATAATCTTAAGTGAGAAGGGAAAAAACAAATTCCGTGAGGGCAGAGAGCTTTGTCTGCTTTTTCACTCATTTATCTTAAGAGCTGGCATGGTGTTTGGTGCACAGTAGGTATATAATGAAATCTGTTGACTGAAGGTCATATGTTAGACAATGCAGCTCATTTTAAATCTCAAGCACCTTGTCGGAGACCAGAAGACTAGGAAGTGGCTGAGCCAGGCTCCCAGTGAAAGGTGGTGGGATTCCTGAGTCCTGGAAGGACTGGTCTTTTTAATGCCATTAAGAAAACAATTAATTGGAGTATAATTGCTTTACACTATTGTTAGTTTCTCTGTACAACAACATGAATCAGCTATATATATACATACATCCCCTCCCTCTAACCTCCCTCACACACACACACTCCATCCCACCCCTCTAGGTCATCACAGAGCACAAGGTTGAGCTCCCTGTGTTATACAGCAGCTTCCTACTAGCTATCTATTTTATACTGTATGTATGACAATGCTACTATCTCAATTTTTCACACACCCCCTTCCCTTGTGTCCACAAGTCCGGGAATAGAGATTCAGACAAAGAGAATCAACTTCTAACACTTTTAAGATCACATCGTATCCCTGCAAGGCAGCTATAAGACACTATCCTGTAGAATGAGAAACAAACATATTTTTAATCCATTAACCCAGTAACTGCCCTGCCCATGAATTTCATTCTCCTTCCACTGTCTCTTTCTGGAAACTGGACCCCCAAGAATTACTTTCGAGTTACAGCTCCATGGAGAAGGAAATGGCAATCCACTCCAATATTCTTGCCTGGAGAAGAATCCCATGGACACAGGAGCCTGGTGGGCTACAGTCCACGGAGTCGCAAGAGTCAGACACAACTTAGCAACTAAACCACCACCACCGCAGCTCCATAGGGTCTTCCCAGGTGGTCCCAGTGGTAAAAAACCCACCTGACAATGCAGGAGACACAAGAGACTGGGACAGATCCCTGGGTCGGGAAGCTCCCCTGGAGAAAGAAATGGCAACCCACTCCAGTAGCCTTGCCTGGGAAATCCTATGCACAGAGGAGCCCGGCGGGCTACAGTCCATAGTGTCACAAAGAGTCAGACACAACTGAAGCAACTTAGCACAAGTGCACAGCTACATGGGGAAGTGAAGGCCACCAGAACTCAGGAGAAACCAAACCATGGACCTGTGGATACCATAGCCCCTGTGGGAGAAAGTCACTTCTGTACTAACGTCAAGATCAGTACTAAGAAGAAGGAGAAAGCAAAGGGTAGAGGGAGCTCATCTGAAATCACCCAGACAATCTGAATGGGCCCCATATCCCTGCGTCAGCAAGTGAATCAAAGGGAAAGAAGAACTCTTCACGGAACAGTGGCATGAGTCACGGGTTCCCCTTTTACCCAGTGATGCAATGAAAAGGAGTTTTCCTTTACATACCTAGAAATCTCCCCGTCTCTCCCAATCAATCAATCAGTTTCTCTTTTTCATTGGCACCCTTTCTCAAGGGTCCATGAATTGGAACAAGTTCTTATCAGTGAGCATCTACTTCTCTTTCCGAGGTTAGATCCAGCCCTTACCTTCCCTCCTTTCCAAAGGATGATCCGATAATTTAGGACTAACCCAGCTCAGACAGATTCTGAGAGCAGGGGTACACATTTATCCTCCTGAACAGAATCACTGAGAACCATGCCAATCCTGAAGCTTATCCTGGACTCCCTTTCAGGGCACTCTCTGAGGATGCCCTTTTTGATGTCCCTGTGCCTTATGAAGTCACCCCAAGACTAACAAGACATATACTAACCAATTCCTGGGTGTCCGGACACAAGAAATGCAAAGAAATTCAAGGAGAAGTTAAAAACATCAGCATCCAACTCAACCACTCTAGGTACCAACGATACCAAGAGCTGTCTCATAAAAACAAGCGTGCTTGCCCAGAGCTCCAAGGCATCATTATAATTAGCCTTGCTCTGAAAACTTCCAGAGAGGCCAAAACCTACTGCACATGTCTTCTCAGCCAAGAGACAGATGTAGGGTGAGCATTTGCCACTGAACATCTTCACAACAGAAGCAACTTTCTGATAAATGTTCCCTCTGCCCAAAGCATTTACTGTCAAGAGACAGGACAAAAAACCCTGAAGACTGGCCAGTATTTCTTTAAACACCATCATTTGCATCCTCATTCTCACAAATCTGGTCACAATTGCTGCTGCTGCTGCTGCTGCTAAGTCGCTTCAGTCATGTCTGACTCTGTGCAACCCCACAGACGGCAGCCCACCAGGCTCCGCCATCCCTGGGATTCTCCAGGAAAGAATACTGGAGTGGGTTGCCATTTCCTTCTCCAGTGCGTGAAAGGGAAAAGTGAAAGTGAAGTCGCTCAGTCGTGTCCGACTCTTAGCAACCCCATGGACTGTAGCCTACCAGGCTCCTCCATCCATAGGATTTTCCAGGTCACAATTGAGTACCATTTTATTATTCCATCTTCACTTTCAAAAAAAACCCCAGCTTATACTTATGTAAATAAATGTATCTTATGTGGAAACTTTTTATCACTTCTATAAGCAGACATATAGAATCAGTTGCCATAAAAATAAGGTAACTCCAAAAGCAAATACAAGCAAGGCAAAATGATGTCATTAAAAACTAGGGCCTCTCAATTAGAAAGGGAGATTTGTGCGTGTGTGCATACTCAGTCACGTCAAACTCTGCGACCGCATGGACTATAGCCCATCAGGCTCCTCTGTCCAAGGGATTCTCCAGGCAAGAATACTGAATGGGTTGCCATTTCCTACCCCAGGGGAATCTTCCAGACCCAGGAAATGAACCTGTGTCTCTGGCATTGGCAGGCAGATTCTTTACCATTGCTCTACCTAGGCAGCAGAAAGGGAGATTAGCAAATGTTAAAGGGTATTAAAGACATATTAGCACCTGGAATTAAGAGGAACAGGGGAAAGGATTGAATCTGAATGGAGGCAGGAACTCCAGGGAGAAGACAAAAAAACCCTAGGGGCTTTATTTCAATCTCTTCTTTACTACCTGAGGTGTGTGCATAACACAGCTTACTGCAGACTTCCTCTCCTCCAGGGGATCTTCCCAACAGAGGGATGGAACCTGCCTCTCTTTTGTCTCCTGCATTAGCAGGTGGATCCTGCCACTAGCTCCAAGTGCTTCGATCCCTGGGGTCGGGAAGATCCCCTAAAGGAGGGCATGGCAACACACTCCAGTATTCTTGCCTGGAGAATCCCATGGACAAAGGAGCCTGGTGGACCTGGATTTCCTGGATTAAAAAAACCTACAGTCCAGAGGGTCGAAAAGAGTTAAACACAACAGAAGCCACTTAGCATTTGAGATGTTAAACAGGTGACATACAAAGGTATTCCAAAACACCCTCAAGGTAGTTCCTACCCAGCAAGGTCGGCTCAGCACCCCAGGCAGCAGCAGGAGGACCCAGAACTGGAAGTGTGAATGGGAAGGAAAAGAATTTTAACAAGACACAAAAAAACACCAAGTTCTTTCTTCTGCGAGACTGACCTTCAGCAGCTCAAGGTCACACCAAAGTGGAAAAACCTTGAGTGCTGGTGCCTGCTTCTGGAGTTCAAAGGAAGGTTTTTTTCCTTCAGCCATAGAAATCTCTGCCACCTTATATAATCCAGCAAGGTCTCCATCTTGTGATTAAAAAAGAAAGAGCGAAGCATGGAGATAATGACCACTGGAGAAGGATATACTTGTGACTAAATCCCATCCCTGCCACTTTCTGGCTTCAGTTAGCTCATCCACAAATGGGATAACCTGTTTAAGGTTATTCTGAGGATCAAATGAGGCAATGTACATACAATGTCTGGCCCAATACCAGGTACAGTTGTTTCTCCTTAAAATCTAGGAAATTTATTGCTTCTTTTTTTTAATCCAGGAAATCAAAATTAACTGAGCGCTTACTTTATGGCATGTACTAAGTGACTTACATGTTATGTTCTGTTCTACATGCTAGACATGTACTGATGCATTTAATCTCACAAACCCCCTGAAGTAGGCACTATTATTACTTCTATTTTGCAGATGAGAACACCGAGGCAACAAAGAGGTTTGGTAACTTACCTAAGGTCACAGGGTCCAAACAGAGGAGCCAGGATTCAAACTCACAGCTCACACTCCAAACTACACTCATGCCATGATGCCTCTGAAATGCCAGACGTATCACTAATAGAGCTTCAAATGATGAATGGGGAGACAGCGATATGATAAAACAAGTATAGTAAAATGTTTAGGGGAGAATCTATTAGCAGACATATGAGTGTTGGCCATAAAATTTTTATAACTTTGCTGGATGTTTAGAATTTCTCATAATAAAATACTGGAAGGAGAGTAAGGATGAGCCCAGGATGTTGTTTCCTGCTCAAAAATGGAAGAACACTGAAAAAAAGGCTTTGCCAATGATGTCATGGTGAAAGGAGTTTTTTTTACCCCCTTTTTTAATCCCTTTTTCTTAAGTGTCCCCATTAAATTCCAGAGGCCACAGAATGAAGTTACAAGTAACCCCAAAGGGAAGGAAGGCTGGGAAACAGAGGAGCTGGGGGGATGGGAACCTTGGTCTTCTGCCAGCTTAGCTAGAGAAACCACCCCCACACTGAAAGCGTTAATGGCGATGCCAGGCCAAAGCAGTCATCTGGAAATCGTTTCTTGACACTGTACATGCAAACAAGACACAACTTCGTCTGAAAGGGCTAAGAATGCAGTGGTCCAACCATGCCTATCTTTAAGTACTGGCAAGCACCCAAGACAAGTGAACAGATTTGGACTTTCGGGGTGCTAGCGACAAATACCAGCTCTTAAAAGCTTCCCAAAGGAATGAAGAGAGAAGAGTGAGGAAAGCGATTTCACACTGATGAGGCTGAGCCAGCAAATGAAGGGGAAGGGAGCCACTGACTGGCGGCATTGCCTACCCTGTCAGGAAGGAAATAGGGGCAGTGCTCACAAAGGGGACAAGTCTGTGTCTTTCATGAAAGCTCCTGCAATTTGTGTTCTACAGACTTCAGTAAGATAAACCCTTTCATTGAAGGCTTCTCAACTTCTAGACTGGGTCTAGGGACAGGAAGGAGAGTTGGAGAGGGAAACAGTGTGGTAAAGATTATAACGAAGTACAAGGACAAAATTTGAGGCAAGTCCATAAACAGGTTAAGGTAGAAAACGGTGCATCTTTTTAAAAGGCAATCTGGCAATATGTCATAGAAACAGAAAATGTACCTACCTTTTGAACCAGAATGTCCACTACTGGGATTCTATTTTACAAATATAATTATATATGCATAAAGATTAAGATACAAGAGTGTATTGTTCATTGCAGCATTTATAAAACCCAAAGGCTGAAGAGGACTGTAATGCACATTAGCGGGAGACTGGTTCAATAAATTATGTATGGAACACTGACAAGAGGGCGAACTCCAAATCAATGAAAAGAATGAAGCCAGTTTCAGTACTGATGGCAAAACAGCTCGAAGACAAAGCTGTAAATAATAACTGAAAACAATAAGGAACAGAACATAAAAAATTACATAGAGTTTATGTATGTATATGTATTTATGTAACACACATACATATATATAAATTTTCTTTTCTATATATTTTTCTATATATTCTTATTAAAGAAAGATTTACAATGTTGTGTTAATTTCTGCTGTACAGCAAAGTGATAAATGGGAAAAAAGTATGCATGTGTCTAATTAACTGCTGTTGATTAAAACATCCAGGACAAAAATGTGTCACTTCCATGGGCATTCTGCCATGGATTTTTTCAGGGATAACATCAAAGTATCTTAGGGGCTATCGATTTTGGGAAATCATGTTAATTCATACAGTTTCCAAGTGATTAAAATTCAAACCTTCTTCAAAAATCACAGGTACTGGAACATCCCTGGCAGTCCAGTGGTTAAGACTCTGCACTTTACATGCAAGGAGCGTGAGTTCAACCCTTAGTCAGAGAACTAAAATCCTGCATGCCTTGCAGCATGTCCGAAAAAAAAAAAAAAAAAAAATTCATTGGTCCCTCTTAAAGTACATAGGGGCTTCCCAGGTGGCTCAGGTGGTAAAGAATACACCTGCAATTTAGGAGACCCAGGTTCGATCCTGGGTCAGGAAGATCCCCTGGAGAAGAAAATGACAACCTACAGCAGTCTTCTTGCCTGGAAAATCCCATGGACAGAGGAGCTTAGTGGGCTACACCCCATGGGGTCTCAAACAGTCAGACACGACTGAGCAACTAACACTTTCACTAAGTATATACAGGTCCTTCAGTCCATACAGATGATGTAAGGCAGAAAATCCTCAGGTGCTACCACTGCCTACTGAGTTGATAAAATCTTAAAAAAGCATTTTACTGATGCCCTTTGATCTGACAAATAGGGCTAAAGATTATCACCAACCCAAAGGCCATTAGTAAAGTATGATGAGGTCCCACGGTTTGTTTACGTAAAATAATACTTCATTCATAGGGAATGAGATACTACATTTGGAATGTAGTTAAAACATCTCCATGAGATTACTGCACTGAATGCCTACTCTGTGCAGGCATAAGAGTGAGAGAGTATTAGTCGCTCAGTCGTGTCCTACTCTTTGCGACCCCATGGACTGTAGCCCACCAGGCTCCTCTGTCCATGGGATTCTCCAGGCAAGAATAGTGGAGTGGGTTGCCATGACCTCCTCCAGGGGATCTTCCCAATCCAGAGATGGAACCCAGGTCCCCTACAACTGCAGACAGATTCTTTACCCTCTGAGCCAGTTTACACAGGGTGGAACTAAGCTAAGGAACTACTAAATAACTTGCCTTATTAGGAACACGCAGCAAAAGGCTAAAAACCCAACCCAAAAGAATTCAGGTGAAAGAGGAAAGTTTTACAACTCTGAGGTCCTATACAGAACCCCAACAAAGGAAAGAGGCTGGTCTCAGAAACAAGGGAACGGGATCCTAGTCAGGGGTCTCCATCTCTGTGGCTGCATTCTCTCTCAGTGACACACCAGCTTCTTCTACATGCCAGAATACATGTCTCTCAGATGTCAGTTATCATCTGTAAACAGTTCACCAGGAGCAGGAACATATCTCTAGTTTGGAATTATTAGCATTTGGGGCCAAATACTTTTGTGGTGCAGGGACCGCCCTGTGCATTTTAAGAGGTTTATCAACATCCCTGGCCTCCACCCTCTAGATGAGATGCCAGTAGCACCACCCTCTCCTCAGGGTTGTGACAATCAAAACTCTTGCCAAACATTGCCAAATGCCTCCTTCGGGTAAAATTATCACTGACCTAGAGAAATCTAAATTATTTGCTCAGTTTACTTTCCGAAATGCTGAGGAAGGGCTCTGATTGGCTAGGTGGTTGCTCAGGTCTGGACAAATAAAATATGGTCATCTTGCACACAGAAGGTGACTTTGACAGGTCTGTGGTTTAGAAGAAGAAAGTTTCCAGAAGGAGAGAGTTGTTTTATATTGGCATCATTCAATACAGTAGTCACTAACTACATGTGGCTATTAATCCTTTGAAAGCAGTTACTGCAAGTGAAGAAACACATTATAACATTTTGTTTCACTTTGATTTATATTTAAATAGCTACATGTAACTATTGGCTACCAAGTAGGAGAGCACAATTCGGTCTATTGAGAAATTTTACAGTGCTTGAGGAAAACTGCTGGCAGATACTAGCACTTAGTATTTGCTGAATTAATCAATAAATGAATGAATGAATGAGAGAGGAAAGGATTATTAGGCAAAGTTAAATGACTCCAGCCATAGGGAAAATGGAAATCAGTGACAAAGAATCAGAAAAATGAAATTAATCCAAGTATCCACTGAAAGATGATTAGATAAACAAAATATGATATATGTATAGTATTCAGCCCAAAAAAGAAAGGAAAATTTGATACATGCTACCACATTCATGAGTCCTGAAGACATTATGCCAAGTAAAATAAGCCAGTCACAAAATAACAAATATTAGATGATTTTACTTACATGAGGTTCCTAGAATTATCAAATTCATAGAGGCATTATATAGAAGGGAAGTTGCTAGGGGCTAGGGGAAAGAAGAAATGGGGTGTTGGTGTTTAATGGGCATAGACTTTCACTTGTGGAAGATGAAAAGTTCTTGGTGATAGTGATGGCTGCACAAAAACATGAATGTAGTTAATGCCACATAAAGAACTATGAATTTATGTATGCGTTGTGCTGTGCTTAGCCACTCAGTAGTGTCCGACTCTTTGTGACTCCATGGACTGTAGCCCATCAGGCTCCTCTATCCATGGTGATTTTCCAGGCAAGAATACTGGAGTGGGTTGCCACGCCCTCCTCCAGGGAATCTCTCCAACCCAAGGATGGAACCCAGGTCTCCCACATTGCAGGCGGATTCTTTACTGGCTGAGCCACCAGGAAAGCCCAAGAATACAGGAGTGGGTAGCCTATCCCTTCTCCAGGAATCGAATTGGGGTCTCCTGCGTTGCAGGCGGATTTCTTACCAGTTGAGCTACCTAGGAAGCCCAGATTTATGTATATTTTATTACCCGAAAAAAGAAAGAGAAGCAGGGAGGACGGATGGATGGATGGACCTACGAAGCCTAACACAGTATGGTGGACTAAACCATGCCTCATGATTCTTCATGCTATCTCTGCATAAAAATTACACATCCATGCCCTTTCCCCTGTAAATTTATAGTTCTCTTTTTTCTGATATGGATAGAGTATATTTCCCTGCATCATTAATGTTGGATCTGACCACACAATCTGATTTAGGCAGGATGACAAGACACAAACAGAGGTTTCCATGTACTTTGCAGTCTGGTTTGCCTTCTCACACTTTATTGATGCACCATCAGAAGAAAATGCCAGAGTAGCTGCTAGTCAAAGAAAGAGAAAATAAACAGAACAGATCCAAATCCCATACTCTGAAGCCGAGATCTGTTAATCCACAGCCTGACTTAAAGCCACTTCACCAACCTGTGACCAAGAGAAAGACATGTTATTATTGCAGGCTATGGGGTATGTGAGCAGTTTGTTACACAGCATGTTCATACCAAAAGCTACCTGATACAAAGAGTTTTAGTGGTCATGGTTTTACCACCAAGAGAATCATCAGTGAGTACCTACCAAAAGTATCTTAGGAGGAGTTGCATTCTAGAATTATACGTGTATAGGTTACTTTAAATATAATGCCCTGAACCATAAACTTTTATGAATTATTTACAAGGCCCACTAGGCCTCAGAGTTTTGAACAAGGTGAGTCCAATGTAGAACTGTGCTTCATTCCTTAAGGGCCTGTGGCTTATAGTCTTAAGTGGTGTTAAATCTGAAGAAAACAAATCCTGGCACCTCTCATAATGCATTATCATCCAAGAAGACCATCTGATTCAGAAAGGATCTAATTTGAAATGCTCCCTGAAGCACTGCAAGCTTCATTCAGCACTCTCCTTTCAAAATTTCTCCTTTCAGCAGTCCCTGGTAGTCACTCCAAGCTGGCAGCCAACAGACGGTACTATCCAAGACCCTTCACCCAAGGAGGAAATAAAATTCACATCTAAGTCAAGCACATGTTTTGATGCAAGTCAAAGAAACCAAACCTTGAACAATCGGAAGGCTCACGGGAGCCCTGTCAACATCCACCAAGATCAGTGAAGCCAACTCTAATGCTCCATCACTTCTACAACACAGAGATGCCTTCCTGCATCTTGCTGGGAGGAAGTTTTTCTGTTTCTTGCCTGATGCGCTTCCCTGGGTTTTCAAGAGCTCCACCTCTACTCCAGCCTCCCTTCACCTCTGCACCAAGTGCCCGAAGGAGGAAGAATGGTTTGGATTTTTTTTCTCCAAGAGGCAAACTTCTAATGCTTCTATGCCCCAAGCTCACTCTTGGGCATATTCAATAATCATACTGCACCAATTCAAGAAGGAGCGGAAGAAAAATCCAAGGGCAAATGGAAAAAGATTTGATCGGGGGATAAGAGGAACAGCACCTAGGAGAAGACTGATTCTAGGGCACAAGAGAGAATGCATTAAGACAGTTTTCTCACACCCACCCCCTCCATCCTCACAGCCTCTAGCAGGTCCCAAATTCTGTCACATCATCTGGCAAAGCAGCACCCATTTCTTATTTGGAAAACCACAAGGGACGCAAGACAGCAGGGAGGAGAAACACACACTAGCAGCAGAGAAAAAAGTGGAAAGGAGAAAACTATTACAAGAGGAATTTGTCACACAAAGCATATTGTTTTAAATTCAAAACATTAACTAGTGTTAAAAAAAAAAGGACAGAATAGAAATACTTTAGAAAGATGTTTACCAAAAGAAGAAATTTTGCTGACAAATTTATTTTTCTATTTTTATTTTTAGAAGTTTTTTGGTTTTTAGTTGGGTGAGAGGGGGGTTTGATAGCAATTTTAAATATTTCCTGGTGCAGTAATGTTCCACTGCCCTATGTGTATGCCATATGCACACATATTTCTTCTTTTATTTAAATTGTAAATTAACTAAAAGTATTCCTCTTAACTCAGTTTTTATTATGTAGCCTCCTGGGGAGTCAACACCATATGACCTTCACTTGGCTGGAACCATTTTGTTCCTTAATTTTTATTTGAAGTTTCTAGCCAGCCTAAAATCTCATGTGTTCCTGCCAAAATCATCACTAATGATGAGGATGATGATGATGAAGAGGGCAAGAAAGGGAAAAGAAGAGCAACCCTATATTAAACTATTAACAGTCAACTTTTATTAAACACATATATATATGCATTTACTCAATCCTCAGAACAACATAATAGTATGCTAATATTATTCTAATTTTATATATGGGAAAATACAGTAAAAAACGCTTAGGCCTCTGACTTAAGTCATATACTTGGTAAATAGTGGTGCTTGGATTAAAGCCAGGGCCAATTAATTCCAGTCCTGATCTCAGAACACCTTCCCAAGTACACCACCCTCCAGGTGGGTGACAAACACAGCTTTCTAAAGGCAAAAAGTAAGAGGACTTGTTCTCCTCCAGGAGACATCAGTCAACTCATCTCAGCCTCTTCTCTTAACAGTGATCAAAATTTAATGAGATAAAGTATGTTTTCATGACAACTCTAATCTGCTGTTTCTTTCTCTTTTTTCCCCCAACTTCAGCATTACAAAGGAACAGTTCCTTTAGGCTGCACAGGACTTAATAAAAAACCTCCATTTACAGGTCTGACTATTACAGCCCCCAGGATATTCTTTTACAAATTTGGCCAAATCAAGCTTTAAAGGCTCTATTTACACAGAAAAAACAGGACAACTGAGAGTATCCTGCAAAAACTATAAACTCCTAAAACATGTAGCATGGCACTGTGTATCGGTATACAAGCACATGCATCTATGTGGAACAGAGTAGTGAAGATCTTGAGTCCTGAGCTTGAAAGTCACCTCTAACCCTTACTGATTTTTGGACTCCGCACTGATGAATGGTTCTAAATCTTAGTTTCATATCCACAAAATAGGGATAATACTTATAATACCTTTTGAGGACTAACAGAAAATATGCAAATAAATTGCTTAGCACAGAATCTGGCATAGAGAAAGTACTCCAATCAATATTATTAATAGTATTTACTATTAAGTATTAATTGGAGCTTTCCAGGTGGCTCAGTGGTAAAGAATCCATCTGTCAATGCGGGAGACATAGCAGACGTGGGTTTGATCCCTGAGTCTGGCATACTCTGGAGGAAAAAATGACAATCCACTCCAGTATTCTCGTCTAGAGCATTCCATAGATAGAGAAGCCTGGCAGGCTACAGTCCATGGGGTCTCAAAGAGTCAGACATGACAAAGCATGCACCATGCATTAATCTGGCTCAAATCACATTTTCTTACTGAAATTCCTTAGTAACATTTTATTTTTGGAACCATTCATATAATCAGGGGAAAATTATAAACAATGAATATCAAGAATTCAATCAAAGCATTATATACAACTTATAAATACTGATGCCATATATTTTGCATTAATTTCATCTAAAATTCATTTTTATAATGTAAACCAAGTAAGATTTAAAGTAATGTTTATTATGGGCTTTCCCAGGTGGTGCTAAAAGAATCTGCCCGCCAATGCAGAAGACATAAAGACTTGGGTTCAATCCCTGGGTCAGAAAGATCCCCTGGAGGAGGAAACAGCAACCCATTCAGTATTCTTGCCTGGGAAATCCCATGGACATAGGAGCCTGGAAGGCTATAGTCCATGGGGTCACACAGAGTAGGAACGGACTGAACTGACTTAGCATGCAATGTTTATTGTTACCTGTTTTGAGTAGCATAAAGAATATAAAAAAGGAAAGACAGAGAAAAAACAAGAATTTCCTTTAAGTATTTATTCACTTCTTAAAGTCATATTTAATTCTACTTTAAAAAAAAATTAATCCTAGGAAAGTGGAAAGGTAATACTCCACTCTGATTTAATGGGGAAAACTAGATATTTTTACTACTTGAGAACACTGATTGTGGCATTCACTTCAGCTTTCTAACCATTGAACATAGTTCATAGGACAGAGTAAGTCCTCAAATATTTGTTGGAAGCAGAGAGTTGAATGGATGGATGAATGGATGGATAAAGTAGGTGGAATGGGTGGGTGGGGTGGGTGGATGGATGGATGAATGGACGGGTGGATGCATGGGTGGATAAATTAACCAATCTTATATTACTAGACTGTATTTGTTTTCTATACGTGTATAACAAATTACCCCAAATGCACTGGCTTCAAACAACAAAATTTTATTATCTCGCAGTTTCTGTGGGTCAGGAAACCAGAAATGGCTTAGTTGGGTGGTTCTGGGTTAGGATTCTCACAGTCTTGGAGTCAAAACATTAATAGGACTGCAGTCATCTACAGCTTGACTGGGTCTGGAGATACTCTTCCAAGCTCATGTATATGTCTGTTTGCATGTTCCTCTCCACAGGGTTGCTCACAACATGGATTTCTCCAGAGTGAGGGATCCCAAGAGAGAGGGAAAGAGAAAAAATGCTGAGGAACGAAGGCAGGCTTTTATAAAGATGCACCATCACGTCTTCTAGGAGTCACACAGGCCAGTCCTGCACAAGGGTGTGAATACCGGGAATCATGGAGGGACATTCTAAAGGCTGTAAAGTTTGAAATCATCAACTCTTCTAAATCTCTGAGCCAAGCTCAGACGCTGACAAAGTAACACAGCATCAGAGGCAGATTTCTTTTTCTACAGTAGCAAAAGCTTACACAAAGCATTCATATTATGTTACAAAACCAAAAAGGGAAATACCTATAAAGAAGAAAAAGTAACCATCTATGAGCAATGTCAACTTTAATTTTCTTCCTGATCCAAAAATGACTGAAATGCTCCTGCTGTCTAACTCCCAACTCGTGGCAATAGTGGTTTTCACTCTAAAAATTCAAAACTTAACTCAGCAAACACATCAATGCCGAAAAGGCAAATCTCTAAAATCACATCTCACTCTTTCTGGAGCACAAGTTAGATATAAATGAAGAAACAATCTAGACCACAAAACGAGCTGTCATTTTGAGCCCTTGTATAAACAAATTACATTTTAAGTAAGGCATAAAATAGAAGTAAACACTTTTCTAGAATGCCTTATCACCCAAGTCTGAATTGGAAGATGGTTTTTACATCGCCAAAAGCTTTGCACCAGTTTCCCTCTATTTCTTCATCTGTAATCAGATGCCACTCAGAATTGAACTAAAATAAAGTCGTAACTGACAGATGTTGACCCTTGTTTTTGAGCTCTTCTTCCGTGACTGGACCAAGCCCCTGAGTATCCTTATGTGGCACATTCTTCCTCTTTTTAAATGCTTCCAGAGGATGGTGGCAGTGGCCAGCAGACATTAATACAAAATACTTTAAATCTTTTTTTTTTCCCCCCCTCTGGATCTGGAATTAAGAAGAAACAAACACCAGGCTGAACTCATAGTTTTACTGCTGAATGATGGAGATGGTCTCTCTCCCAAAGGACAGTCTTTATGGCTGCTTCCTATTCTGGTACCTTCAAAACTGCCCTTTGCATCATCAATATTCCGGAGTTCCCAGGTGGCACAATGGTAAAGAATCCATCTGCCAATGCAGAAGACGCAAGAGATGCGGGTCCAGTCCCTGGGTCAGGAAGATTCCCTGGAGTAGGACATGGCAGCCCATTCCAGTATTCTTGCCGGGAAAATTTCCATGGACAGAGAAGCCCATGGGCTACAGTCCACGGGGTTGCAAAGATTCAGATGCGACTGAGCCAATGAGCACACATACACACATACATCAAAGTTCTACTGCAAACGCTAAAAAAGCCAGAAACACTTGGTAACCTCAATCATGCTTCTTTCTGTGGGTTGTAACCCCTTGCTGCCCCTCCCAGTTCAGCCCATATATGACCCTAGATGAGACTGTAAAAGCTGCTGAGTAGTAGGATATTCATAAGTAAAGCGAATTATCACCAACACCTTCAAATGATGGAAATTATTGTACATGACTATTCTTCAAACAAAGTGAGGAGGGGGGTTAAAATACAGGCCATGCACAATGTAATGATAAAATTTCCTTCAGGTCTCTCAGAGAGAGAGAAAGACAAATAACATATGATATTACTTAAATGTGGAATTGAAAAAGAATGTTACAAATGAACTTATTTACAAAACAGAAAACATACTCACAGACATAGAAAATAAACTATGGTTACCAAAAGGGAAAGGTAGGGGAGGGATAAATTAGCAGCATCAGATTAACAGATACACACTACTGCCGGGGTCCCGCTCCAGCTGGTCCAGGTGTCCCCAAGGGATGAACGGCGTCAGTGAGAGGAAAAGAAAGGAGACAGAGAGTTTTTGATGGCCCAAGGACCATAATCTTTATTGCTTTAGTCTCTATTTATATAGCACATGTTCTTCTACGTAATGATTCTTACATTTTTCCATTCATATCAACATCCCCTGATTCTAAGATGTGTTAAAAGTTTTTTTTTTTTTTTTTTCTTAGTCTATTGTCACATTTTGGTTACATGTTTACCCCAAAACCTATTTTTATTTTACTAGAACATAGTCTATGAATCATATCATTCCATCTACTTTTTCTGTACAGCCTGCTACTATAGCGAATACAGCGTCTTGCTTCAGTGAGTAAGCACTATAGCGGTGGCTAAGGGTAAAAGTTTCTCATAGTACAGCCATTTAGCGGTGGCTTGTTTACCATCTACCCACATAATACAAGACTATTTCTGGCAGGGGCAAGTCTTTTGCAGTTTACCTAGAAACTATTTACAATACAATTCATATATTTCTTTTCCGTTTATGCTTAGATTCTGAGAGGAAAAGGCAATTGGCTTAGTTTCTGTAATTTTCCCTGACACATGACCCAAGTTTTCCAGTCATCAATAACAATCTCCTCACGAGGCCAGATCACAATAGGCTTAGGGCTTGTTTTCCAAATGATCATGGCCTTATTCCCTGGCTGAATGTTAGGGACCCATCAGTCAGGGGCCTCAGTAGGTTTAATCATTTTTGGAATGTTTCTCTGGGGCAGGGGATCATTTTTCTTTTTACTGGACTCTCATGACCTCATCATGGAAGCCTCTACAATTCCAGCCATCAAAGAATGAAACAGAGTTAGCCACAACAAAAGCATAGAAACAGGAAGGAGGGAAGCTTCCAATCCTGGAAAGAAACTGCTTTGCAGTTTCTTCTTGAGTGGTGCCGTGACTTTGTCATCTGGCAGTAGATCCAGAATGGCTCCCAACAGAAAGAAAGAAACACAGCTAGCCATAACAGAAGCATAGAAACAGGAAGGAGGGAAGGTTCCGATCCTGGAGAGAAACCACTTTGCAGTTTCTTCTTGAGTGGTGCCGTGACTTTGTCATCTGGCAGTAGATCCAGAATGGCTCCCAACAGAAAGAAAGAAACACAGCTAGCCACAACAGAAGCATAGAAGCAAGAAGGAGTGAAGGTTCTGATCCTGAAGAGAAACCGCTTTGCAGTTTCTTCTTGATCGGTGCCGTGACTTTGTCATCCGGCAGTAGATCCAGAATGGCTCCCAACAGAAAGAAAGAAACACAGCTAGCCACAACAGAAGCATAGAAGCAGGAAGGAATGAAGGTTCTGATCCTGGAGAGAAACCGCTTTGCAGTTTCTTCTTGATTGGTGCTGTGACTTTGTCATCTGACAGTAGTTCCAGAACGGCTCCCAACACACTACTATATATAAAATAGATAAACAACAAAGACCCACTGCTGTTATATAACAAAGGGAGCTAAATTCGGTGTCTTATAATAACCTATAATGGAAAAAAATCTGAAAAATATATACATACATATATAAACACATACATATATTTGCATGTATGTACAACTGAATCACTTTTCTGTAAACCTGAACCTAACACAAAAATCAACTAACTATATACTTCAATTCTTTAAAAAAAAAAAAAATATATATATATATATATATACATATATATATATAAAAGACATTTCTCACCACTGAGTTTATTGATGGCAAAACACTTTTGATCATGTTCTAGAGTTAATTACTCTTGAATTTGATTCTGTTAGTCTTTTGAACCAAACTCAATTACATACATGAATCAACCAAAACACACTTAGCTTAAAGGGCAGTTAAACCAAGAAAAGGCATTAGAAGTTGTAATACTAAATTGGTAGAAGCTTTATTACCTGTCCTAATTCAGATCACATACTTTCACACCTGCTTTGTTCAGAAGCAACAAAGGCAGAAGGCATTTCAAAAAACAGTTTCATTCTCTGTGGTATCTCTTCCAGGTATTTTCAAGCAGGAATCGTTTCAATATTTCAAGTTAATAAGAAACGGAAACCACTCCAGCAATCATTCAAATTCTAATTTCAGGAAACCTAAATGTCAATTAAAACAGTTAACCTTGGCCCTTTTTAGTGATGTTCAATACTTATTTATAAAAGGTGGTAGCATGGGATTTCCTTCCATTTAATTTGTGCTTCAAGCATCTCAGCCTTGGAAAGGAGACCAGAGGTTGTCATAGACTCTAACCCTCGTGGACCTCTCCTCCATCCCACGACATGCTTCAAAGGTTGTCAACATCACGGCCAGTGTCATGGTCACCTTCAACCTCTGTGCAACTTCACTTGACTTCATCCTAAGAGCACACTCAGGTACAGGTTCCAGAGTAGCTTTTCCAAAACCAGGTCAAGACCCTGCTCATTTGGACACCCACCTTACAATAATACCCTTACAATAAAATCCAAGTTCACCTCCAAGGTCTGCGAAGCTCTACGTGAAATGGCCACTACCACGTCTTTGAGTCACACTGGTCTTGCAGCTCTTCCCCAAGCTCACTAGGTTCTTTCCTGTCTCAGGGCCTTTGGTGGTCCTGCTCCTTCTTCCCCCAGATCATCACGAGGTAGACTCCTTAGAATCCAGGTCCTGTCTCAAGTATCAACTTCTCAGAACGGCCCTCCCCAATCAATCAAACTAATATTGCATATCCCGTTCTCTCTTATGATTAGTTGTTATTTTTGCCTGCATTTACTCAATAACATGTCTATTGCCTGTCATGTGGGTACACGTAAGGCAACAAGCTCTATAATAACAGCAATTGATAAAAAACTAAGGCTGATGTTGGATATAAAATTCATTAGGTTGCCAGGCATAGTTCTAAGTACCTTAGTTCTCTCAATAACCAGATAAGGCAACTAACTAATACTTTCATCCTCATTTCACAAATGGAACACCAAACACACTGAGGTTAAATACTTTGCCCAGGACACACAGCTACTCGGGGATAAAACTAGGATTCACATCTAGAAGTGTGTGGGTCCAGAATTCATACTCTTAACCATCACATCCTGCTGCCTTCCCGTCAGAGCAGAGACCTTCTCTGTTCTACTCACTGCTGGATGCTGGGAAGAAAAGGCTTAGAAGAAGGGGACTAATTCATCTCCGACCCCATCACCCCAAATACCGCCAGCCTCCACCAGTGCGCTCAGCTTCTTCGTTGCCAGGTACAATCTGAAATAACATGGGTGACTCAGCTATAAATTTCTTCAATCACAGGGCAACAATTTTAAGTATCCAGAGAGCATCTCTTTCTTCATCCAAAGGGCCTAAATAGCTACTCAACTTTTTTTTAATTCCAGAAAAAAAGAGTTTTAGAGAGAACAGCCAGGTTTGGAGGTTTTCGTGTTTTGTTTTTTCTCGGTTTTGCCTCAGTCAACTTACAGAGATCTCAAGATCTCTGAAACAATAAATAAGAATTGAACATTAAAAAACAGTCCTTTTTTTTTTTTTTTTTACAGTAACTTATCAAACAAGGCACAACCTCAGCCTATAAGCCCTTACTGCTCTTCTAGCTCCTATGTGCACTACAGTATTTCTATCTTCAAGAGATCAGATTCCCAGGGCTGGGAAGTAAGTAGCCTGCTGCTTAATCAAAATGCCATCCAACAAAACCTTCCTAGAAGTTAACTACAGTTTCCTTCAGGAGCACTTGGCTGGAAGCTCACTGGGATGTGTGGTTTCAGCTATTTGTACTCTTCAGGGCTGTGCTATTTTTCCTTAAAGCAGTGTAGCCCAGTAACCCCAAGGAACCCTGATTAGCTTCTTTGGGGACATGCTTATAGAACTCTTAGCTCTCTTCACTTCAGGGAACTGAATGGCAGAATCTCTGTTTTACTACATAAAATACTCAGAGACATATGAGCAACCACTGAAGCCTCTTCCGGAATCTTGTCTCTCCCTCTTCCTCATTTTGTTTTTAGAAACCAGGTCAGCAGTAGGAACTGGAACTTATGCCTCAACTCTCTAAAGAACAGTTGTATTGATACACTTGAAGATAAGGGGTCCAAAATAGATCTTTATGAGTGAATATTTTATGCAATAATAAGACATACTGATTACTCCAGTGTCTGGGGACTCCATCATTCAGGTGCTTCTGGTGGTGGTTTAGTTGTTAAGTCATGTCCAACTCTTTCAACCCCACGGACTGTAGCCTGTCAGGCTTCTCTGTCCATGGGATTTCCCAGGCAAGAATACTGGAGCAGGTTGTCATTTCCTTCTCCAGCAGATCTTCCCAACCCAGGAATCAAACCCAGGTCTTCTGCATTGCAGGCAGATTCTTTACCAACTGAGCTATAAGGGAAGCCCCAGACGTTTCTAGCACCAGGCTATGAGACCAAGGATGCAAAGTCAAGTCTCTCCTAACAAACTGAGCTCAGCAATATTTCAGGATTCGGCTGCACTCTTGGCTTTAGAGAGTCCATCTTGAAAGTATGTGCTAATGACTTGAGATGAACTGGCCTGCGAAGTGGGTCGGTACAACGGATCATCATTCCTGAAAGAGCTGCTGAGTCCTTGGTCCTGGGTGACGAGCACATCTGAACAACCATCAGGGCCAGATGCAGATGGGGAGAATGAGGCTGGGGCATCCGTGTGTAGGGTCAGATCCTGAATTTATTTTCAATTTTAGTATTTATCATAAATTTTTGCATTAACTTAAAAGTATTGCATTTGCTATTATTACCTTGATTATTGAAGTTTTGGCACCCCAGAAATTCTGCAACCAAGGTGAGTGCTTCATTCTAGTTGCTGCCCAGGGAGCCCATCTCTGCGGAGTAACTGATTACATCTTAAGCTTCCTGTGTCAGTGGATTTACTCATCTTTGTTATGTCATTTGATTTAATCCTCATAACAACCCTATGAGGCAGGTACTGTTATCATCTCCATTTTACTCAAGAGAAGTTATATAACTTGCCCAAGGTTGCAGGGAGTCCAAGGGCTTCCCTCCTAAAGGAGCCAGAGGGGAATGTGTAGCTGTACTGGTATCTCTTGACGAGTAAGCTTCAAACCCCTTCTTGCACTGCACTGCCTACCTTCGCTTAAAAGAAAAGACACCAAGGAATACAACAGAACCCTTAATGTATCAGCCCAAAAATAGCTTGAAATAGCTTGTGCTGGACTATCACAAGCTAAATACAAGCAACGTAAGACTTCTCCTTAAAAGACTATTTAGACAAACAAGCATCTAAGCTTTTCCAACTCCAATGGATACTTCAAATATAATTTATGTACCACAAGAGAAAAACAACCTCAGTTACCTAATCTGAGCCAGAACCAAACTTGCTGCAACCTTGGTAAGGCCACGCACATGCCTTAGAAAATGAAATCAAGGGTGAAAGGATCTGAGATATATGCATTTGCACCTGGAGAACATCAAACCAAGAGCTAATTTTAGGACTGGCTGGCCTGTTCCAAACCCTTTACCTTAATTACACACTTATACTAGTAGAGCGTAGAGATTGGCCCTGATTCAGATGCACACCCCAACTCATCCATGGATAAAATTAGGATAGGTTGTAAATGTATTTATAGAACCTGTGTCTTCAGCTGAACCTAAGTATCTCTGCAAATATTAACTCTTCTTCTAAGATAAGTTGATCTTTTTTTTCTAAGTTAATTTAATATGGGTAAAATCTAGGACACATCAATAGAAAAAATCATGTCACATTATTATGAATAACACACAGTTTCATTTCATGTGCCAATTCTAATAACCTGAGAATAACTGCAACCACAACTACGTTTAGTGGGAGAAGGTGCCAAAATTGATCAGCTGTGTTTGTCATGGGCTTGGGGAAACAATGACCACATAGACTTAACCCATTTGCTACTCTGATCCTAAACTCTTGCCCTTGAGTTGATTATCCAAAAGCCAGTGAAAGACAGGAATCTATCAACTAGGGCAGAAGTCTGCAGAACATAATATATCCTTCTTGACTAATGGTTCTAAACTGAGACATGGTGTAGACTCAAAATGGACACTATTTTGTTTTAGTTTTCCATTTTCAGTTCTCTTGGATTTTCGGCAGTGCCACTAGCCTTTTCACCTGAACTCACAGATGCAAACAACTTGAGCCAAATTGGGTCTATCCCAAATCACTGTCTGAAATCATAGCCCCATTGTTCTGAGACAATATGACATTTCCTCCAAAAAGGTGGTTAGTAAATAAACAATCCAATACTGGAAATGAAGTTTATTTTAGCCTCTCAAAGTACCAGGGGGAAAAAGGCATGGGACTCATTCCTTTATACAGTTTATTAGTCCTGTACTCCCTTCCATGACCTTCAATCCCATTGAACTTTTCAGAATGTGATATGTAAAGAATTTTCAGTGAGATCAAGACAGATAGATAGCCATTTCAAACTTTTCCCAATTGTTTATCACATACATTTCCAATGAGGAAGAGCCTAAATACTGAATTACCAACTAGCTCCAATCAGCCATTGACAATATCCTTGAATATGACAAAAATAATCAGGCTACCAAATAGGCCACTGTGACCATTTTGGCCCTTCTCAGAAAAGACTAAAGTCAAGAACGAGGTCTCAGCTTAAATGCTATCTTCTGCCAAGTCCCTGACTTGCCACTCCCTATACAGATGATGTAAAGAATAACTTCTCTCACATGTTCCTGAAATTCTGTGAACTCCATCCAATACTCAGCATGCTTCCAGTTACATGCTCAGAGTAAGAGAATGGCTATCTAATTCATCATGGAACTCGAGAGGCTAACAGCCTTACAAAAGGCTCTCACACACATAGTTAATAACTGAGGAAATGGGCTTGCCATCAGTACCAAAAGTGGGTTGCAAGGACTGCTACAAAGAACTGGACTTAGGTAGAACTTCAAATTACTCCAAAGCAAAACAAAAGTAAAATCTCCCCTCCTCTCCGCAATATCAATCTGAAAAAAAGTGTTAGGTGATCAATCATGTCCAACTCTTTGTGATCCCAGGGACTGTAGCCAGCCAGGCTCTTCTGTCCATGGAATTCTCCAGGCAAGAATACTGGAGTGGAAAGCCATTCCTTTATCCAGGGGATCGTCCTGTCCCAGGGATCAAACTTGGGTCTCTGGCATTGCAGACAGATTCTTTACCATCTGAGCCACCATAGAAGTCCCAATCTGAGAATAAAATGGCATTATCTTTTGAAAAATATATAATGGTCTATTATATTTATATATTTAAAGGGGGGGGAGGGAGATGTAAACATGCAGATTAGCCACGATAATTCCATTAAGCATTTCCACCCTGGTATAAGCAGAATTTTTTTAAAAAAATAAATATTAGGTTCAAGCATCCATGAATGCAAAGCCACATTTTTCCATTAACCACTGACACACTGCCTTCTAAGAAGACATTCAGTTCATACTGGATGAATGAGACAGCAGGTGAATTAAAGGATGATGATACAGAGGGATGGGAAGGGGAGGGAGGTGGGAGGAGGGTTCGGGAGGGGGAGCACATGTGAACCCATGGCTGATTCATGTCAATGTATGGCAAAAACTACTACAATATTGTAAAGTAATTAGCCCCCAACTAAAATAAATAAATAAATAAATAAATAAATAAATAAATAAAATAAATAAAGGATGATGATGATGATGACTAATAATAACATCAGAAAAGCAATATTAATGACAATGTACTTAGTACTTCCTGGGTGCCAGGTACATTATATGCATTAAGTCATTTAAACCTCCCACTAATTTATACACTGTACCTATGGTAGTTATCATCTGAGGCTCTAACATCGCTATTCCTATTTTACAAATCTGGAAAACTGAGACACAGAAAGGTTAAGTAACCTGGCAAAGTCACCCAAGAAAGTAGCTGCTCCCAACTAATGTTTCCATCCATTCTAGGAAAGATGAGGGCATGAGGGGATAATGAGAGGATAATTGGGAGGAAGAGAAGAATATGGGAGGGGCAGATAAATGATTTATTTAAAGGACTGGCCACCAAACCCTTCAAGTGGATTTTTTTAACACAATATTTATCTAAAAAGAAAATGTACTTAGAGAAAAGCATTCAAATTTGAAATCATGCTATATAAATCTCGTTGTCTGTGCCAGTTCTTTTTTTTTTCTTTTTTTGGCTGTGCCCAACTGGCATGCAGGGTCTTAATTCCCTGACCAGGCATTAAGCCAACGCCCCCTGCACTGGAAGCATGGAGTCTTACCCACTAGACTGCCAGGGAAGTCCCGTTCATTCCAATTCTCTTAATCCAAATTCTGTAAGTAAATTTTAAAAGACAGAAAAGCCCAGAGTTGCCATGCTCACCAGTTGTTTTAAAGTCACTTCACAGAGACCTCAGAGAACCACACTGTACTCTGTCTGCATTATTGGGATAAAAGAACTTTGTTTAATTTTCACAACTTAAAAGGGGAACACAAGTAAACAATGGTCCATAAATCAGGAGCTATTGAAGCAGAAAGCAAGAGGAGAGACATAAATAGTAAGTCTACATAATAAAGAAAAGGAAGCAAATATTTATTTCAGAAAACAAACAAGTTCTCCTTTATGAGGTAGCTTGGATTTTTCTTCTTCTCTAAGAAACCCCAAACATTAAAACAGCCATGCTCCTCGCTGTTAAAAAACTTCTTTTCTTTTTTAAAATTTTTATAGGCTAGACTGTGCCCTTCCAAGACTATCATGAAGGCTTTTGCAAGCTCTTAGTTCCAGGGTCTCTTAGTCACAGGGAGCTTCAAATTCAGTCTTGCAGCATTGTCTCATAGTGAGTTTAGATATACATGACTATAATCTACTGACAGGAATGAAATTACATCACTGTCAATACAACTTTACACATGAGCCCCATTACCAGACCACACATCCTCTAAGACACCAGTAATTAATATTTTTTATGAAACCATAACCATATAATAATGGCAGTAACTCCACATGGCATATTAGGTATGCATTAAAAGCACGAATTTATTATGCATAAATATTTAAAATATACCATCATTTTTATAGCTTGTTTGTCACTTATTCCCTTTATGAATGCACGGTGGAAAGTACCCAAGTGTCTCCCGACCTCTGTCCAGGACTGGGACTGACAGTGAGGAGACAGGTAACAGAACAGGGATCTGCCTTCATTCTGGAAGCTGCACCTTCCGTAGGAATATCCAGCACAAGACAAGGAGCAGGGAGCCTGCCCAAGTTTAGCCCCAGAGATAAGGAGGGGGTGGGAACTGATCCCAAGCCAATCTCAGGCTGAAGTGCTCACAGAAACCCCCTCCCTAAATCACTAGGCTCTTCTCAGAGCCACTAGGAAAAGGTCAGACGCCCAGGGGCCTAGGCCAAGAGACCAAGGTGCTTGTCTTCAGATAAAACCCAGTTGCAGCCAAAACGGCACTGCAGGGAAAATATAAATCTAGCTTCGCTATTTTAAGTTACATAATTAAGATGTCCACTCCTACAAGGTCAGAAGGTGCTGCACTGCAGTGTTGTTTTAAGAATTTGAGCTCTGAAGGCAGCTAGAGGTCCCCACTTACAAGACTAGGGATAAGTGCTGAGCTACATGCAAAATACATATACACCACCTTTTGAGTCTTAGCGTATAAAACATCTCATAGAATATTTACAAGCCTGTAAGGGGATTATGCGCAGTGGGGTCTGGGGAGGCTCAAGGTGGCATAGTAGGAATGCAAGATATTCTTGTCAGGAGAATCTCAAGGACAGAGGATATGGGCAGCTCCATGGAACCAGGCTGCACAGCAGGAGGTGGGCAAGGGAGCAAAGCTTCATCTGTATTTACAACCGCTCCCTATCTCTCACACTATTGCCTGAGCTCTGCCTCCTGTCAAGTGTAACGCACTTGAATTATCCTGAAACCATTCCTCCACACCTGGTCAGTGGTGCCAAAAAGGTTGGGGACCACCGTTCTCCAGCTAAGCTATCCAATTACAGGAGCCACCAGCCACACGTGGCTACTGAGTTCTTGAAATGAGGCTAGTGTAACTATGGAATTAAGTATATTGTTTTATTTGATTTCTATTCATTTAATTGTAATTATTTAAATGTAAATAATATGAACATAGGACAGGGTAAGCTCTGAGCACATGGAAGATCCATGGCCTGGTCGGCACTAGCAAGTAAACTTTCAAACTCTCAGGCCAGTGCTCTTTCCCACAAACATCAAACATCAGGAGCTCTGTGTACAAACTAGTTCTCTGACCTACACCCATCATTTAACTACTTTGAAACTTAGCTGTTAACTAAGACGAAATGGTTGGATGGCATCACTGACATAATACACACAAGTTTGAGCAAACTCTGGGATGCTGAAGGACAAGGGAGCCTGGCATGCTGCCTTTCATGGGGTCACAAAGTGTTGAACATGACTTAGCAACTGAACAGCTGCAGCAATTCTGTGCTAAGTCACAAAGGTTCCCACATGTTATCCTTTAACTCTTCATACACCCACGTACCACATTCTTATAGCCCATGATAATATGGCTCAGAGAAACTAACTAATTTGCCCAGTGTCACACAGCTTGTAAGTGACAGGAACCAGAATTCAAAACACTTACCTTCTGACTCCACCTTACTTAAAGCTGGATTTTAACTGCCAGCACCATATACTTCTATCAAATGAAGCTGATGCCTTTCCTGATTATCTCGTAGTGTTATAAGGCTAAAATGAGAACAGAGATCTGAAAATGCACTGAAACTATAAGACAGGTGTAAGTTATTATCTGAATACTTTGTTTTTTTTTAAGTTTGAAAAACAAAATTCCTCTCAACTTTTCGGAGCTTGTTAATAGGGACTTAGGACATTCCAATCAAAAAAGAAACCCACATCAGTAAGTAATGGAAATATTCAGAAGCCTCTCCAAGTGACTCAGATCTCCACTTGTCCTGAAACTTAAGGGATTTTTTTGTCTGTAAGATTCATTTTTTTTTTAGCCTATGGCTCCCAGAAGCCAGGAAGGCCAGCTATTTTCGAGTTGAAGGTTAAATCAGGCATAATTGATTTCCGGATAATGTTAGAAACTGTCCCTAGGAAGAGAAGGAATTCATATAGCACCCATAAGCCCACTGGGATATGGGGAGGGTAGATGTTTCTCTTCACCCACACTCCTGCATCTGAGCCATCATCTGGAACCAGGCAAGACTTCTATCACCAGTGTGGAAACACGCAACTTCCAAGACTCTACCACAAACGAGGGCAAATCCAGAGCTAACCCACTGCAGTAAAAACAAAGTAAACACAGTGAGATACAGGGAAAGGGAGTCTAACTTCAAGACACCAAATTCAGACCTGACTCTATATTTTATTTTAGTTGTAACTAACAGCCACTGTTCATTTCAAGCACTACGATGAGCCCAGCTGTTCCATTTTGGGGACTGTGAACAGTCCGAGAGCAAAAATATAGAGTAGGTTCTATAATTATAATTAGCAAGTAGTCATTTTTTTAAATCACCCACCACTAATGTGAAATATTTTCTCCTCATACTCTTCTTATGCTATTTCTTATCTTTCCCCAGACTTGCTAATTAATAATACTTGTACAACATGATACCCTTAATACATTTGATGGCACATTTTTTTGGTGTTTTTTTTTTTTTTTTTTTACTGAAGGAAAATTGCTTTACAATGCTGTGTTGGTTTCTGCCGTTCCAATGTGAATCAATCATAATTATATTATATATCCTGATGGCACATGTTAAGAATGCATTTTCTCATTTGAACATTACTGAGCTGGGAGATATGCATGGTATGGATGAGTGTCTCTATGTGACTACTGATGAACTAAAATTCAAAAAGATACAGCCATTTATCTACAGTTCTCAAGTTAAAACATGGCAGAACTGAGCCCAGAACCCAAGTTTGCTCACTTTCACTCCAGTATCACCAAAATGCATACCTAAAATGTTCTCTCTGAAGATACTATTCAGAGCACTAATTATTCCTGTACAACCAGTGAGTCTTGAAAATCACAGTTTTGAGAAGATTAACATAAAGTAAAACATGAGTTAAAACAGGTAGAGACTAAAGATAGTAAGAATATTTGACCCTATTCTAGGCTCAGTAGTTTTCAATTCCAGCTGCACAATAGACTCACCACAGACGCTTTTTAGAAAAACACTTTCTATTTGTAACTAACCCATTCTCAGAAATTCTGATTTAACTGATAAAGCTTGGGACATGGAGTTTGTTGGGGTTTTTTTTTTTAATATCTTCCCACATGAATCTAATGTAATACTTCAGCTGAAAAACCACTGCTACAGGTCAGAGCTCAGTACCCAAAATACATGGGCAAGGATGGTACGTGAAATGACTTTGTCATACCAGGCACTTTTGTGTGTGTGTGTGTGTGTGTGTGTGTGTGTGTGTGTGTATGTGTGTGTTAACAGTTGTATGTTCATTTTTATAAATATTTGGAAAACATTAATGATCATATAAAACCAAGGATTTTACAGACTTTAACAGACTATCTTGTAAAAAGTTTCTGACCAACAGAAAAATATAAGTAAAAAATAGTACGGGTGGTAGACAGACATAAAAAAATTATGACGGTGGTGCAAGCATGACTGAAGTCTACATCTTTGATGATAAAAGATGGAGGTGGGGAGGGGTCTTGAGAGAAAGGAGACAGGAAGAAGTAGACACAGGAAGAGGAACCAGCAAGAGGCAGGGAAGAGGCAGGAGTTAACAGGAGAGCACCATGACAAAGTGCAGGAAAATGCAGTCAAGTTCTCAGTTCTCTATCTTGCTCCGAGTACTATAAATACCTGGTAGGGTTTCAGGATGCATTCCACCACAGGCAGAAAAAGGAAAAGTTAAAGATTAAGGAGGTTGCTGATGGAAGACCAACATGTAAACCAAATGCTCAGGCTAGTTGCCTTAGAAAGATCCACAGGTCCCTTGAGGAAGGTACCACCTACTACGGCAGCCTGCCAGAGAACAGCTCTGGAGTAAGAGAGACTCTCCTTATTTAGCTGAAGTTTCTAAAACCATCCGGGCATAGCTATCAAGCCATTCTCGGGCACATGCATGCTTTAAGTTTCATTCTTCAAATTCAGTTCCTGCCATGGCACTATATTCCTTTGAGGCAGTCTGCCTCCTCACGCAGGGTAAATGATGAGCATGAACTCAGCATAATATAATGTTCCTAAAGTCTATGAACCACTTGCTCAGGGATGGCTCAAGGAAGAGAATTCCAACCATGAACATTTACTCATCTTCAGTCATATGTGCCAATGGACAGCAGGACAATTCCGATGGTATACAGACACGGAAATGAGTGAATCACATTTTGAGAAAATTACTGTCTAATTCTCTCTCAATCCTTCAAATTTTGGATCTCAGAAGGCCAGAGTTTAGAACTAGAGGGAGTTTTTCCCATCTAACACTGGTTAATCGGACTCTTTTTTTTTATCGGAGGAAGATTGCTTTACACTGTTGTGTTGGTTCTGTCACACAACAGCGCAAATCAGCCCTAATTATACAGAAAACAGCTCCTTCTTGTGCCTCACTCCCCTCCCCCATCGCACTCCTCCAGGTCACCCTTTAATGAATGGACAACAGGACTCAGGTCCAGAAACTTGTATTTAGAATGGGTTACATTCATGGCAAACAGTGCGGGTTTCTACAGAAAACTGTGATATAAAGTTTGCTCCTAAAACACATCTAATTCTTTAAAAGTGAATCAGTTACAGAAAAACAGGTTAATAGTCCAATAACAGTATGTGAATAGGGGGGAAACTGTGAAGGTGGTTTCCAAATGACTCATATTTGAGGACTTCTGTTTCAGATACGTGTTTCAGTGTTCTCTTTCAATGGCATTATACGTGTGTCTCTACAGCTTCATTATATTTATGAGACGTAGGTGTTGGAAATGCAGAACTAGACATCACTTTTTCTCGTTCCCAGGAAACTGAAAAAAACAGCTTGCCTGAGTTCATCCTAGCTGATTGTCTCCTGGCCTGCTTCTGATGCAATGAAATTCAAACATTTACCAACCGCTACTACACTGAAGACTTTAACCGACCAAAGATATGTTTTGATGTAGATTCTTTTCTTGCTTAGATTCCTCCCTAAATCTCATGTTGATATTAGTTTAAAAAAATAAATAAATCCCAAAGCCATGAGAAAAAAAAGTGTGCAGGATGATGGCAAAGAAGTGTTCAGGTGCCAGAGAGATGCAGTTTGATCATGGGCAACCAAATTCCTGGTGGTTCAGGTGGTAACGCCTCTGCCTGCAGTGCAGGAGACCCGGGTTCAATCTCTGGGTCAGGAAGATCCTCTCAAGAAGGAAATGGCAACCCACTGCAGTACCCTTGTCTGGAAAATCCCATGGACAGAGGAGTTTGGTAGGCTACAATCCATGGGGTCGCAAAGGGTCAGACACAACTGAGCAACTTCACTTTAACTTTCACAATCAAATTAATCTCTTCAAACCTCCACATCTTCCTGAAGCTGTAAGATGATGAAATGAAATAATGCACAAAAGGTGGATCGTGTACTAACTGACATATAATAGGCGTTTCATAAATGTCAGCTTGCTTTCCCTTTCTTTAAAAAAAAAAAAAAAAGCCAGTTACAGAGTTAAGGAATCAGGACCTCACCAATGTCCTGACACAGACATTCAGCCCGTAAATAATTTAGGACAAGTATTTTGCTCTCCTTCCTCAGATCCCTGAATGATATCTTCCATTCTCTGTAATAAAAATACATGGATTGAACGCAGTTTGTACTGAGCCAAAAACAGACCAAAGTTAATTGTCAATTAACAGTGTCTCCTGTCTGCCTTTATATAGCACCTTTAGTTTAATATTCATCATTTTGCCTTCCCTTTAATACCAGGCCCATCTAACCAAAATTCTCCAATTCTCCTCCCATCACACGCTCACCAGGCCAAGGTGTCACCTGAGGATCCTGTTCAAATGCAGATTCTCATCTCATAGGACTGGGAAGGGGACTGAGATTCCATACTTAATAAGCTCTCAGGAGATGCTGAAGCTGCTAGTCAGTCCAAAGACTACATTTTAAGAAGCAAAAACCTAGACAACATCACCTTCCAGATCCAGTACTTAGAACAAGGGAAAAAAGGGCCCAGACCTTTTTTCCTTCTCTTACCAAGAGTCTGACAGTCAATTCAGCTTTATTTCCAGATGTTCCAAGCAGAAAATGTCTAAAACAATTTCCCCACTTAATGGAGAACCATTGGATCAGGCCTCAAGGTGCTCGTTATAATGACACAAAGCTAATTTGCTTGCTTTGCATGATTTTACCAGCAACTCATTTGATGTCAGATTCCCCACTGACACTTCAAACTGACAGTTTTTTTGGCCTATTATTCCACAGGGTGTGGCCCTCTATTGGTGGAACAAATGTCAACGTAGCTCGGTCGCTGTAGGAATTGAGAGGCAATTAGAAAAACCAGCAAGCCCTTACCGAACACCTACTGACCAAGAATAACTTCCATCCAAACAGACTTCACACATTAGTCATTCATTCAATAAATGCTGGTGAGGTACTGTGTGCCAAGCCTGTTCTAGGTTCCACAGACCGAACTCAGAAATTTGTTCACAACTGTAGCCTTAACAATCCTTGGTAGGTTCTCTCTCTCTTTTTTTTTTAATCAAATTGAATGACATTTGATCAAAACAAGCCTATGCCTTCAGCAGTTCAAACACTATCTTATCAGATCTTATCAGACTATTTGCTACATCATCTCACAGTTTTTGAACTCCACAAGGTTAACATTATCTGTAGTTAAGAGATCACAGGCTGCCCAGTGGTTAAAACTCTGCACCACCACTGCAGGGGGTAGGGGTTTGATCCCTGGTTAGTGAACTAAGATCCCACATGCCACATGGCATGGACAGAAAAAAGAGAGATCACACACACATACACCCATCTTGGGGTGGTTCAGTAAACTTCTCCCAACACAGCTAATAAATACCAAGGAACAAAATCCCACCTGACTCCAAGATTCATGCTCTCCATCTCAAGCCTGCTCTGATTCCTCAGAGGAGAGAATCAACTCCATGCCTGCCCTCAAAAAGTTTACCATCTCATGAAAAATACAGAAAAACCCACAGCTTGGAGGCAATTCAACAAACACAGAAAATGGTAAATGGTAAGCCAAAGGGAACACTTCCAACACAAAATCCTCTAGAACTCAGCATCCCATGAGCAACTCATTGCCCTTTTCAAAATACTTGTAACTTGGGAAACTGTATCAAATCTCTTTCTTCCCATCCATACACTACAGCTTCCCAGGTGGCACCGGTGGTAAAGAAACCACCTGCCAATACAGGAGACATAAGAGACATGGGTTGGGAAGATCCCCTGGAGGAGAGCATGGCAATTCACTCCAATATTCTTCCCTGGGAAATCTCATGGACAGAGGAGCCTGGCAAGCCATATATGGTCCATAGGGTTGCAAAGAGTCAGAAACAAATGAAGCAACTTAGCACACACACATACACTAAGCTCCAAGATGTACAGACCAGCCCAGTGAAGCACCCACACTTAGTGCTGACTAAATATCTCCTGGATATTTAGTGCGTGTGCTGGATGAAGCACAAGCTGGAATCAAGATTGCCAGGAGAAATACCAAGAACCTCAAATACGCAGATGACACCACCCTTATAGCAGAAAGCAAAGAAGAACTAAAGAGCCTCTTGACGAAAGTGAAAGAGGAGAGTGAAAAAGATGGCTTAAAACTCAACATTCAAAAAACAGAGATCATGGCATCTGGTCCCATCACTTCATGGCAAATAGATGCAGAAACAATGGAAACAATGACAGACTTTATTTTCTTAGGCTGCAAAATCACTGCAGAAGGTGACTGCAGCCATGAAATTAAAAGACACTTGCTCCTTGGAAGAAAAGCTATGACAAACCTAGACAGCCTATTAAAAAGCAGAGACATTACTTTGCCAACAAAGGTCCGTCTAGTCAAAGCTATGGTTTAGCCAGCTATGGATATGCGAGTTGGACCATAAAGAAAGCTGGGCGCCGAAGAATTGATGCTTTTTTACTGTGGTGTTGGAGAAGACTCTTGAGAGTCCCTGGGACTGCAAGGAGATCCAACCAGTCCATCCTAAAGGAAATCAGTCCTGAATATTCACTGGAAGGACTGATGCTGAAGCTGAAGCTCCAATACTTTGGCCACCTGATGCGAAGAACTGACTCACTGGAAAAGACCCGATGCTGGGAAAGATCGAAGGCAGGAGGAGAAGGGGACGACAGAGGATGAGACAGTTGGTTGGCATCACCAACTAGATGGACATGAGTTTGAGCAAACTCCGGGAGTTGGTGATGAACAGGGAAGCCTGTCATGCTGCAGTCCATAGGGTCGCACAGAGTCGTACACGACTGAGAGACTGAATTGAATTGAAATATCTCCTGAATGCATGTTTCAATTACCTTTTTAAACCAAACTAACCAAAACTTAGGGGCTTAGAACAAATTCAACAACCATTTCATTATTTTGAAAGTGGTATCTTATCTAACGGAGCCAGGGTCTCTGAGACGCCTTGTACACCCAAGAGTTGGGGGTCCCAACAAAAACAGTTGAATGGTTAGAAATGCTTACAAAGCGTTAAGAAATCAGGTGCTAAAAGTGAGGGGCACAGAGTCTTGGACCGGAAGCCTCCCCACCAACATACAAGATTCTGGGGGGGAGAACACTGTATTGTTCCTCACTGACTGCCCCTGGCTCACACACTGCAGGCCCCAGACAAACACGGAAGGCACCGTCCATGACCCTCTGATGAGTCACCCAGCTTTGGCATCTCCCTGGTGCAGACAACAAGAAACACATTTCCATAAAGGCGCCGAGATAAGCAGCAGCATAAATAACACAAGCAATCTGGTCTCAGGATGGATTTTCTACTCGACGGTGCCTGTCCACAGGGTTTGGCAATGGCCAATTACTACAATGAGTCATTAGGACATAAGCGGCTTGAGTTGACCCAACACAGGGAAGTCGAGAAATAATAAGAGACAGACAGGTTTGGTCCCCCAAAAGCTCAAGTTAACTGGAAATGGAAAATATTTTTTTTTAACCGTACAGCTGATGGAAACAAGAGGACACAATCTTTTCTCCCATTTTCCCTGTAGGCAATTAGGGAATGCTGGCTCCCTTACAGGCTTTTTTTTTTTTTTTTTTTTTTTGGAGAAAGGGGTCAGATTCGAAGTGTGTCTCCAGGCCCCAAACAACGAATTCAAATCCTACTCCAGCTATAGTCAGGGGAGTAGGGGAAATGAAGGACTAGCAAGTGCATTCCTAAAACACCAACTTAACAACCTCCCATAATCTCTTCCAGCTGAGAGAGCACTGCTCCACTGGGTCCTTCTATTCCCATTTGTAATTATTCAAGTGCACTGGTTTCCATAGTACTCAACATCCAAGTACCAAGTCCATGCTGTGCGAATCCTGGCGATAGGTTCTTCGTAATGAGAGTTTGTACAACAATTCAAAAGGCTCTTTATCTGCTTCCTAATAATAACCAGAGTTCTATGAATTTGCGTCCTAGACATACAAGTGTGGATCAGAATCTAGGACCCACCAGTCATGAGCTCGGTAACCTTGGGCCACTACCGCACTTCTCTAAGCCTCAGTTTCCTCATCTATAATAAGAGAACAATTATAACACCCACCTCATAAAAATGTTAGGAAGTTAAAAAAAAAATGATATGTCAAGTGCTTTTCTCAGGACATAGCACCCAATAAACTCTCAATAATTGCTAGCTACTATTATAACTCGCCTTTTTATACCATACCTAACCCTACATTAGCAGTGAGACACTTCATTCTTTTTAAGTCTAATTCCACCCCATTCAAGTCTAACTGAATTTCAAATATACACCAAAAACTAAAAAAGAGATACAGGCACAGCTGCCAAATGGCAAGTGAAAAGCCGTAATTTTCCATCATTGGAATATATTTAGTGATAACTATAAATGAAAAACTAAGAAGAAAAAAAAAAATCCCCAACTTCAAGTCACCCTCCCAGTCTGCTGGTCTGAAAACCAAAAATGAAGTTAGACTTCCGCTAGCTTTTCTCCTTTCCACTCCCGTCCGTCAAGGTTGGGTGGAGAACTCCCACGTTTCCTGTTCTGAGCCGGGAGCTCTCTGCCAGGTAAAGCAAGAGACACTCCAGTTTGTGTTGACAGCTGGGACAGTCAGGGGAGGGGCTGGGAACTCAGGAAGCTTTCTACCATTCTTTCTGGGATGTTTCTGATAGTACAAGCATCCTAATCTGTGACAGGGCTCCAGTCAGCCAGGGTTAAAGACTTAATCACCAAAGGACATGCCTGCTGCTTAAGCAACTCATGTGTGGCCATACGCACATGATGATGATGACATCATCACCAGGACACACCTTGCTGGGTGTTCAACTTTCAACTTCTCACTCCCGAAAAGGAAACAGCCTGCTGGCTCCTAATATGCTTAGTGAAGGCAGACATTTAATTGGGATATAGATGGTTCTTTAGATTACATCCCGCAGATTATGTTGCCTCCGGCCCTTGACACTCTCAAGAGAATAGTTTCTGCTCCAGGGACTACTTAAAAATGTGTATGAGTGCACACCTCGGCCTTGATGGACGTGGTCTGGCAACAAACTTCCTCACTTCCTCTGACCAGCATGTGCAAAACTTCATACAAGATCCAAACCACGAAAACCTCCACCACACTGACCACAGACCAATGTTCAGATTTGCCAAGACCTATAAAACTACAGCGATATCACACTAAGAAGAAAAAAATATCAACCTTAAAGAACTCTAAACAAATAACAAAGTAAAATACACATATATGATATTTTAGGCTGTATGTTCTACCTCATCATCTCACCCACTATCAAAACTATCTTATTCCAGCATTTGCTGTTGTGTTTACGATCTTTTCCCTCCACCTCTGTTCCCCTGAAACAAGAATAAATGATCCTTAAGTGCAAGGACTTCATCAATATTGTTCATCATTGTAACTCTGACCTTACAAGGTATAGCAAATAGTAGTGGGTATGGATTCAAATTTTTTCTGGCAAATATCTCTTCCTCCTCCTCTTATAACCAAGGTGGGAGAAATATACTTCATTAACATGCCTTGGATATGTGTCTAAATGACAGTGTCCTGTCACTTCCAAGAAAAGACCTACCTGTCTACATCTATACCTGCTTGCCCCTCTAGGAGCTTGGGTTCTTGCACCACAAGGAGCTGCTGCTAAGTCGTGTCAGTCGTGTCCGACTCTGTGCGACCCCGTAGACGGCAGCCCACCAGGCTCCTCTGACCATGGGATTCTCCAGGCAAGAACACTGGAGTGGGTTGCCATTTCCTTCTCTAATGCATGAAAGTGAAAAGTGAAAGTGAAGTCACTCGAACCTGCCCTAAATTACCAATGCCCCCACCAGCCTGGGCCCCAGAAAGAGACTTGCAGAAAAGAGCTCCTTGGCTAACCTGCAGACATGGAAGTGTGAGAACAAAAACTTACTGTTGAATACCGTGGAGTCTGGAGTGATTCCTTACACAACACTTTTGTACCAATAGATGATTAATACAGCAGCCTCTCAATATATTTTTTTCATTTTTTCCCAAGTATGTTTGCTAAAGTAAATAAAGAAAAAAAATTACATTCCACTTAGCACTTCTAAAACTCCACTATTTGTGACAGTGCTCAACACATCAAGTTTTAAGCCTGGTTTTGCTTCCTTTGTGTAATAAAGAATACATATTCAGAAACTGGGACCAAAGAGACCAACAATGATCTGTTTGGTCTTCCTTATTTAACCAGAGCCAAAAGATAATGACTACTTCTTACATTTATAGATTATACTCTGAAACCATGGATTTTTTTTAACCCCCTCCTTTCCTAAAATGCTGGTGAAGGCTTCAAGCTCATAAGATACCAACTTTAATGGGGTACTATCCCTTTCGTCTAGTGCAGAAAGCCTTGAAGCTCATAAAATTGAGGCTGTAAACTTTAAAGGCATATAGCTTTGTAGGGTTATTGTTAATGTATTTCCATTACTTGAAACACTCAATGGAAGTAGTTTTACAGTCCACTTACATATTGTATTTACAATTACTTCATTTCTTAGCAGAGAATAGAATCACATCGAAATGGGAGTAAAGCCACATTACAATCTCTAAGTATCTTTTCATTCCGACCCTTTATCACTCAAGGCAACATCTGTGAAAGAAACCCTTTGTAATACAACCATTAATACAATTTAAGTGGGGTGGAGGGATAGACAGACAGAAAGGGGGAAGGACCAATAAAATCTGAGACCAATATGTTTCCCAACTATGGTACTGATATGTTTAATTTGAATGTGCCAAGCATACGAAATACTATTTTGTGTGTGCAGAGGGGTATAATCTATCAGTGCCTTCTCCCCTTCCAAGTGTGAAAAAATATGGGAGAGGCACCTAACAGAGCCACAGTAGGATATACCAGTGGTCCATTAACTTTTTGCCATCCAGAAAACTAATGGTATCATGCTTTGCAAATATAGCCCAGTCATGAGAGGCCTGTGCTCCCCGGCTGCGCTTATGAACTAATGAGAAACTTACCTGCTCCCAAGATAGCCAATGAAACCAACAGAGGTGAGATAATTCCAACTAAAAGTAAAGAAACTTGACATTTTAGTTAACCTCCGTAACCATATCTTTAGAAAATAAACTCTAGTCCAGTAGGTTTTGTTCTCATTTAACAATGAAAAAAACTTGAGATTCCTCCCTCCCCAAAGGTTTTTTTAAGAACTCTAAGACACAGGAAACCAGGTTGAGAGATAGTATATGATTTTAATCTTTAATTTCCCTTCTCTTTCTTCCTATCCCAATGCAATTTTCTTACTGAAGAAAACAGGCTTTAAATATATATATAATTAAGGCAAAAACTACTTCCTATATACAAATACTCTGATGATTCAACCCTGTTTATTTACTAAGTAATGGTAGGGATTAAAAATGAAGACCATCCAATGGCACTATACAAGATGAAAGGTGTTGCAAACTGTAGTATCTCAAAAAGTAAGCAGGTGGGCTAAGAACTTGGCTTAGGCCCTATGCCTCCTGGGGGGACAGGGGAGCTGGGGGCTCATGCAGGGGTGGTCAGCATTTAGCACAAAGGGCTGGGCCCAGAGTGGGCACTTAAGGAATGCAATCCCCTGGATCATGGGTTCAATCTTCTCTATCAGAGTTTATGAAAGGGTGGGAATTATTTACTCTCAGTCCACCAACCTCAGTAACAATCCACGCCAGGCTAAACCCTGTCTAAAGTGTTTCACACACATTATTTCATTTAACCATCCCAATGATCCAGTGAGCAATAAGGAAACTGAGGCTCCAAGAGCTGCAGTGAGCATGTACTAAGACAGTAGGAAGATACCTTGTCCTGGTACTGGAGGTGGTGAAATGGAGAAGATGTAATTATTTTTAAGGTACCTGCTTATCAAACAGAAGAGACAGAAAGGTTTTCAGACAATAACTGAATATTACAATAAGAAGCAAATACAAGGGGTTCAGAGGAGGCCCCTAAGACACAGGTTCGCTCCCTGGGTCAGGAAGATCCCCTGGAGGAGGGCATGGCAACCCGCTCCAATACTCTTCCTGAGAAAATCCCATAGACAGACAAGCCTGGTGGGCTAGAGTCCATGGGGTTTCAAAGAGCTGTACATGACTGAAGCGACTGCGCACACATGTATACATAACTGAATGACTCTGCTGAATCACTTTGCTGTACACCTGAAACTAACACAACATTGTAAATCAACTATACTTCAATTATAAAATTTTAAATTAAAAAAATATATATTTAAAAAAAGAAAGAATTCACCCCAGTGGGGTTTTAAAAGGAAAATCTTGAAATAAATGTAGAATATTCCAAAAAACATGCATAACATCTAAAAATAATTGTGATTATTATGTGCCAGGCTTTGTCATAAAGGCCTAACAGGCAGGATCTCTCTTAAATCCTCACGACCACTAAAAGTAGTTCCTATAATGAGCCCTATGTTACAGAGGGAAAAACTGAGCCTCAATGAGGGTTTGAGTAACAAGTAAAAAATAAGTGATTGGACTCCATTCCAATATAATACAGAAATGTACGTGATTGAGGCCTTAAAAACTGTTCCTACTTGCCCTTCAGACTTGGCTTCCTCTGCAGTTCATAATGATATGTCTGCCTAATCAAAACACAAATAATCTGAAAAACAATGGAAAATCTTGGACCTCTGTGCCAATTTCAATGAAATAACTGCTTGCCCACAGGTCAAGCTATGAAAGCCCTTAGAAAGAGATGGACATTGAAAGCTCTCCCGTACATAAAACACAAAGCTACCCCAGGGCCTTCCCTGGCGGTCCAAACTCAGGGAGTGAGGGTTCAGTCCCTGAATGGGAATCAAAGATCTTACGTGCTGGGAAGTGCGGCCAAAAAAAAGCTATCCTCTATGATGATCATCAAGGTCCAAATATTGCCCCAGATTCTGTACTTGATCCCTCCCAACAGAAAGCTCAGTTCTGACAAACTACTTCCTGCCTCTAGACTTCAGATCCTCTGAAGTCACCTGACATACTTGCTCCCTTAATTTCACGGAGTGAGTCTCATAAACAAAAACAACTGGTCAACACAAAAATCTCTTGCCAGTAAAACAAAGGCCCTGGCATTCGTTTTCCTCAGACAAAACACTAACTTCCATAACCATGCTTATAATCATGCTTACAATCAACTTCTAATCAATGCTTATAAATAAAGCATTTTAAATTAGCACTTTTAGAAACAAAGGTTCAATTTGCAGGAAAGAAAAAAATAAGTCTGGCTGTAGAAGTGAGATCTCACTATTTTAAAACATCTCTATAATAAAAATATTCCCTACCTATCCACTTTAACATTTTGTTTCCTTTTCATGCAATTATACAGCAGACAACACTACCGCCCCTATTTTATGTGAAAGGACATAGGTCTTAGGCAAGAATTGGAGACTATTTTTAAGACATTTTGGAGAGGAAAAGATGGTCTATGTTTTCTCCAAAACAAATGAGTACTACTTAACACTTGCATGTCCCAACGACTACCAAAAGCAGTGCTTCTGATTCACTACATTTCAGAGTTGGCCTCTAATATTTCCAGGTACAACTGGCATAAGAATGACCATTAGCTTAGGCAGGTCAATTAATGATTGACCCAATAGGAGAATTAGTGCAGGGGTGGAATTAACAATAAACACACATATACACAGACACATACACACACCATCCAGGCAGTATTAGATCTATATTCATATATTAGGCAAAACTTCTGCTTGAACTACTTAGACCTTTTTGCCTTGAACATACAAAAGAAGAAGAAATGATAACTTTGATACCTAATAAACTAGTGAAGATGCACAGACAGGTGGTGTCATAAACTCATTCAAACTCTTCATCCCTTCCCTTCCTCCCCTCCCCTTTCTTTGGCATTGGCACTGTGGACTGGCAATCTGGCCACAGTATAATGGAAAGTAAATTGGCTTGTTGACTTCTAAGGTTAAAAGAGGGTAGGCATGAGAGAAATCTACTCCACTACAGAAAAGGGGGAAATCTCCTGTCATAATACTTGTTTCTATCACTCACAGACAGATAAAATTTTTTAAATGTATTTACCTATTTATGTACCAGGAAGAAAGGAACATAATAGTCCCCAGGACCTCTCCTGTGAATACAAAGAGCTTTTATTGACACTAAAATCACCTTTTGGAGAAGGAAATGGCAACCCACTTCAGTACTCTTGCCTGGAGAATCCCATGGACAGAGGAGCCTGGCAGGCTACAGTCCATGGGGTCACAAAGAGTCGGACACCACTGAGTGAGTAACACTTTCTTAAAATCACCTTAGGCAATTTCTGTCTGTAAACAGCATGGTGTCCCAAGAATAGCCCTGGCCTGAGAGCCAGGAGGCCAGAACCCCAGTCTAAGCTCTACCACATCCTGGCTGTGTGACCCCAGCCAATTCATCTCTCTCTCGGTATCGGCTTCTGTAAGATAAAGATAACAGAGAAGGTCCAGTGGTTAGGACTCCACGCTTCCACTGCAGAGGGAATGGGTTTGAGCCCTGGTCAGGAAACTAATAATGTCCAAGCTGAGCAGTATGGCCAAAAAAAACACAAAAGATAAAGATAATAGATATGTGCCTGCCAAGGTCATCATGGCCTTGACATACGTTGCCAGAAAGTGCCTTCCACCAAATATTTGTCAAATGTGGTTTAGAAAAGTCATCATGGATAGGGAGCTATATAGGAAGATATTAACTCAAAACCAAGAATACAGCAGATCCTATTGGATGTCAGGACACCAAAAGTTTTCAAACATTTCACATTAACAAGAAACCTCAATTGCTTTTAAGGCTTAACCTGGTAATTTAAGGCTAACCTGATAACTGCCTGGAGCAAATTCTCACCTTTTTGCTAGTTTGTTTTAGTAACAGAACAGTACCAAGAAAAGGGGAGTACTCTTTCTTAAGCTAACAATGCTACTTGCTTTATACCTGGGAGGCAAGCTAAATAATTTAAAAGGTTTTGAATTATTTCATGTTATAAATATATATATGTGGGGGAAAAAAACACTCAAAATTTACTTGAATGGAATGCTTTTTGTTTCAGTCTCTCTCTTTCTGGTTACTAATGCTCTGAAACAAATCACCCTCAAACTCTGTGGTGTGAAATAACCATTTTATTAGGCTCACTGGTTCTAGAGTTTAGAAATTCAGAAGGAGCAAAATGGAGACAGTTGGACCCCATAGTATCTGGGGCTTTGGCTGGGGGTGACTTGACAGCTTAACACTGGAACGTCTGAAGGCATCTTCACTTACATGTCCGGAGGCTCACACTGGCCATTAGCTGGAACACCTACACATGGCCTCTCCATGTGGTCTCTCTACATGGGTTAGTTTGAGCTTCCTCACAGCATGGTGGCTGGTTTCCAAGAGTAAAGCAGAAACACATGGCATTTTTATGGTCTTGCCTCAAAAGTCACAGTATGACTTTTATCATACTCTGTAGGTCAAGAGGGTCACAAAGGTCTGCCCAGGTTCCAGAGTAGAAGATATAAACACCCCCTCCTTACTCTATGGAAGAAGAGTCACAGTCATGTTATAAGCCTGTGGAATGGGACCTAGTTTTGCCTCCACCTTTGGAAATGCAGTCTGCCGTGCAGACAGACCCCTGACAGAAGAAACCCACGACCAAGGTAAGTACAAAAATCTGGATCTCAGGCATCCTTGACTATTGTCAATTTAAAGCCAACACTTTGATAGGCAAAAGATCACAGCTAAAAGCCAGAGGAATGGCTTTTTAGCCACGGAAGCCCACTGAGTTTCCTTTGAAGCCATGATTACAAACACGGGTCCTGGTAACAATTAAAAGTGTCCTCGACATACAATATGTACCTCCGCTGTTTTATTATAGCTTGGTTCCTTCTGTATTCCACTGACATATGATTTAAATGTACGAGAGTAATAAAACATCTGCTGAATTACAATTCCAAAGTTCAGATGACATTGAGATGAAATCTATGAAACCATGAATTCACCATGTTAAATAGATTTTTTTTTTTTTAATTTTTAATGGAACACAGAGAGCAGCTGTTTATAAAGCAGCCCCACATGCAAAGCCATGGGTTAGGTTTAATTTAGAGCTGATGTGACCCACAGATCTTTGGATGTACTGCAAGGGAGACCTCAGTCTTCAATAATGTAGCATTCAAAGCAAGCCTGCTCTCCAAGATGGCAGGGAAGGAGAGGCGGAGCAGAGGAGATGATCGACACTATCCCATGGTTTTTTAGCAACTTTCCCCTTTTTAAACCTATAATACCTAATCACGCCTCTTCCTCTTTAAGGATGTAACAAACACATCTTTAGGCTTCCTGGGTGGTACAGTGGTAAAAAATCTGCCTGCCAATGCAGGAGACACAAGAGACCCAGGTTAGATCCTGGGTCAGATCCCCTAGAGGAGGAAATGGCAACCCACTCCAGTATTCTTGCCTGGGAAATCCCATGGAGAGAGAAGCCTGGCAAGCCACAGTCCACGGGGTCACAAAGAGTGGGACACAACTGAAAGTGCATATTCACGCGCACACATACACACACACACAGACTCATCTTTCGGATTTCTACTACCATCACTGACCAGGACCATCATCGCTATCTGATATTAGGTTAGGACACTAATTATGTAAGTAACTGCCCTATTGATACTTGTTCAGTAATCAATATCCACAGCCTCTTTGCCTCCCCTCACCTCCTAAGAAAACTCTGGCCTTTTCTACTTAGCACTAACTCCATTCCTAAATCTCCTCGTGTCTTACTCAACATACTGAGGCAATCAGTGTGTGTGGGTGGAGGAGTAAAATGCAAAGGGAGATTGGAAGATAGCAGATAAAGAATAAAGAAAAGGAGAGGGAGGTAGAGACCAAGAAGAAGGGCAGCAGGACGTCAGGGAGAGACTCGCTAGAGAATAAGGAACGTACGATGAGGAGACCGGCAAGGCGTCTACCAGGTACTAAGAATGGGATCGAAGACAAATTGTCAGAGAAGGGAAGTGTCGCCTGCCTGCGTTCCTCTAAATGTTCTTCAAGGGATGTAAGATGAGAATCACTTCTACTGTTGGCCCTGGACTCTTCTCTTGAAGGAGAAGCTGCACCAGGACCTGTGGATTTTCATGGGTCCACACAGCTGATAAAAAGGCTTAGAGAGGCTTAGAGAGAATTCCCTGATCGTCCAGTGGTTAGGGCTCAGTGCTTCTAGTGCAGGGGGGCCCAGGTTTGATCCCTAGTTAGGGAACTAAGATCCCACAGCCCGCACAGCAGGGCCAAAAAAAATCATAATAAGTTGAGGCTTAATTGGAAAACTGACAACTCAGTTCTGCCTAAGAATGCGATTTACCAGTGCAACACAGTAGGCAAATAGAAATCACACAGATTCACTGAGCTCTTATCATCTATTGCTCCTCAGCATGAGCTATTTACCAGGCAGGACAAGCAACCAGGAAAGGAGGCATCTGTGTTGCTACTATGCAAATAACATCAACAAAGAAAAATTAACTCACAAGAGGCTGAGAAATTACTGCCAGTGGTAAATGTAAAATAAAAGGAATTCCAACCTTCTAAAAGAGAAAAGTGCCATGGATTTTAGCTGCAGTTTTAAAGTCTTAGAAACTTCTCATAATGTCAATCAAGTAATTTTTTTTAACTTGCAACACAAATGTATGCACACATGTATGTATAGGGGTTTATATGTAACTACAGTCATGCATATATTTGGGTATATGTATGTATATATGCCTAAGTCAAACTAAAGTGATTTACTTTCAGCAAATGCCAAACCCCAGGCAAATGCCAAATAAAAGTTTTTTATTTGCTTAATGCTAACCATCCTATGGTATCAGGACTTAAGGAAGTTTCCAATGATGTCACATATTATACTGTTTAAAGAGTATGACATAAAAACATCTGAACAGACACATAAATATTAAGGGAGAATAGGATTATACATTTTTAATTTTTGTTTCAGTTTGTTTTTAGTTCAGCAGTTTTATCTTTAAAAAGCACAAAGTTCCTGAAAATATATTTGAGTTCTTCCAAGCTCAGAGCACAGTGCAGAGGCCGAGTTTCAGGGTCAGGAGAGGAGGGTGAGTCCCCAGTCCCATGCTGGTAGACCTTCAGGTTATTATCAGCTATATCTGATTATCTCTTCTAAGCCCCATTTGGGAATGGTGGGAATGGGAATGGTGGCATTCCCATTTTCCCAATGAGTCACTGCCTCTTTTCCTATATAATTAATTAACAGGCAAAAATCAAGTTGCAAACAAGAGGATAAGGAAAACAAGAAGCAGAAAAGTTGGGTCACACACTCAGAACCTAATCAGTGCCTAAGACACCAGTCCTCTGGCTCCACATGTCTTAGGTGCAGTCCAAGCCTGACAGGGAAGAGGAGAGAGGACGGAGAAACTCAGCTCCATAAATGTACGAGGAAAAGAACGTTGCTACACGGAGGAGAAATCCCTTAACTGCATCCCAAGCAGCTACCTTCGGTAAGGTTGTTGCCGCTGTGCTGTTTCAGAAGAAATACTTCAGGACCATTCATCACAGGAGATGGAACATGATACGGATGAGCTTGACACAAAAGAGAATATATGCTGCACACAAGAAGGAAAACAGAGAACAACCAAATGTGACAAGCCACAGAGAAGAGGTAACCACGTCAGTGTATTTGTTCTCCTTTCCTTGGGAGCAATAGAGAATGAAAGGTACAAAGTGGGGGAGGGGTGTGTACACCAGCCATACCTGCTCTCTGGATCCTACCTGGCTGCACAGACTCTTACAGACCATTCAACATATGGTCCCAGGATCAGCATCAGCATCACCTGGCAGCTTGTTAGAGCTGCCCAGCCTGGGCCACTGAGTCAGAACTGGCATCTCCATATGATTCATATACATATTCAGCTGGGCCCTACACCATCTGGTGAAGCCAGAAGAAGAACCCATCTTCTCTTCATCTCTTCCTTCAGTTAGTCTCCAGAATGTGAAGACCTATGGCATGCAGGCACCATCTCTGACAGGGACTGCAGATATATAGAAATGATATAAAAAACAGCATATTGGGACTTTCTTGGTGGTCCAGTGGTTAAGAATCCCCCTGTCAATGCAGGGGACATGGGTTTGACCCCTAGTCCAAGAAGATTTCACCAGGCCACAGGACAACAAAGCCCATGTGCTGCAGCTACTGAAGCCTGCGCACCCTAGAGTCAGTGCTCCGCAACAAAAGAAGCCACCTTAATGCAACCGAAGAGTGGCCCCCAGCTGTCACAGCTAGAGAAAGCCCCCTCGCAGCAATGAAGATGCAGAAGAGGCAATAAACAAATAAACAGAAAGTTACTGGCCCTCATGCAACTTAGAGTTGAGCACTGGGCAGGGGGAGGGGGGGCTGCGGAGGGAAGATAAGACTCATACAACCACAAATACATACAAAAGTACAACATAAAAAGTGTGATGAGGGCTTTCAAAGGAAAAAGTGTGATCTTACAAAAGTAGCAAATAAGGAGATCAGACCCTGTCAAGGATGGCTCCCTAGAGAAATTGATGATAGAGCTGAGATCTGCAGGATGACTAGACATTAACTAGCTAAGAAGGTACAGCATTCGGGTAGAGAGGAAAGACATATGCAAAAGCCCTGTGGCCTGAAGGAACACCACACATTAAAGGAACTATACTGGCACAATACGTACAAAATGAGACTGGCAAGAGAGGCAGAGGGCAGATCACACCGGCTCCTGTAGATCCATGAAGGATTTGATCCTAAGAACAGAGGGAAGCCCCTGACAGGTTTTAGGTAGGTTACCCAAGGTGAGAAAAAAAAGAGAGTAAAGACAAGTGGATAGATTCCAGAGATTTCACTCTGGAAGCAAGACTCAGATCTCAGACAACCCTGTTTGTACAATTTACCTTCCCTCCTCTTGAGCCTTGGCTCTACCTTGCCTACCACCCATCCCACAACACAAAGTGAGCCCCTTACCTACAGAAAAGTATGCAAGAAGCACCCCAGTGCTAAAGCAAGAGAAACATACAGTTAAGCTAGTCAATCAGCCTAAATGGCTTCCTCTCTGACTCGATGGGCATGGGTTTGGCGAGACTCTGGGAGTTGGTGATGGACAGGGAAGCCTGGTGTGCTGCGATTCATGGGGTCGCAAAGAGTCGGACATGAGTGAGCGACTGGACTGGACTGAACTGAATGTTGGAGGGATGTTAAGTAGTACTTGAGAGTCTAGGAATATCTGAATTCAGACCTGGTTCTACCACTGGACATCTCTACTCAAGGCCATGATAATCCCTACATCACAGGGGCCTGACTGGTTTGAACAAAGCAGGCAAGTCTACAAGCCCTAAGCAATGCCCTTAGCATGCAGTAGGTATGCAATGAAAGATGTCTTATCTTTACACATCACTGTGGTTCTCAACCTGCCTCCATGAAAACATTAACTCTTGTAGCTAAAAGCTTGTTTATTAAAAAATCATCTTCATTACCAAGGAGCAAATACTTAGACACTATGTGAAGCCCTCACCTCCCGTTTATTATTTCATTAAGTCACCATAATAGCTCTACAAAGTGGACACTGCTATTAAGCCCACTGCACAACAAAGCACAAAGAGAAAAAGCAGCCAGCTCATGTGCCAAGTGTGAGTCTAGGCTCTAAGTAGGCGCATGGATCCTAAGGGCTCCCCATGGGCACACACCAAGTGGTAGGGTGGCAGTTCCCACTAAGGGCTCTCGCACTCCCCCTTGAGCTCCTTGAAGCAAGGCATTCTCAATCAGCACGAAATTCACCAATTCCCAACGAGACCTGGTGCGCCCAAATTCCAGCTAAGTGAAAAGCTTGGATGAAGGAAGCTGCTGCTAAAAGAATCTGACCCTCCGAGTCAGGTGAAGAGTAAGAAAGGCTGGGGACTCCCCTGGTGGTCCAATGGTTAAGATCCTGCACTTCCAATGCAAGGGGCATGGGATCCACCCCTGGTTGAGGAGCTAAGATCCCACATGCCATATGGCATGGACAAAAAAAGAAAAGAAAACAGTAAGAAAGGCTGAAGAGAAGTGTACTTACCAGGATTATCTCACTATATCTCTGATCTTGGCTGGACTGCAATGTCCTTAGCAGACCAGTGACCTGAAAATCCCTCAGGACTGAATTTTGGTAAAATGTAACTTTCTCCTTGGAATTTCCTGTTTGGGGTATTTAGAGAAATTGCTTCATCTCTGGGTTCTTTCAACCATAAACTGAACTACCTTTATTTTCCAATTTTCTGCATACAATGGCCACCGCCAATTTGATATTTACAAAACATCTTTGCCCTCAGGATTTCCAGGCATCGACAAAAGCGGAGAGGAAATCTTTTATAGCTTTGGTCCTATACTAGTGCGATCAGGGGCAAGCAGAATGCCAGTCGGCTGTAAGCCAAGCACCTGGACTTGAGAGCTTTCTGAAAGGAAACCAAGTGCTCCCCACAGGGTTTTAATGGTAAGGGGCCTGGTGAGTCAAGTGCTTCCCAGGGGAACTGGAGGGACACCAATGTGTTTGAAGTCACCCCTGGCTGAAGAACATAATAGAGCCATAGAGTTCAGACTTATTTTTTCCAACTGATGATTCATTTAAGACAAATGACTTTACCTTTCCTTTCACCCCCTGTGACAACAGGTATGTCAGAGAAAGTCAATTCAGCAAACCTCAAGGGGGTCCCCATACTGCAGCAGATGTAAAGCCACATGGAAAACGAAACCGACTGCCATGGGTATTCTCTTCTGTGTCAACTATCATTTCAAGCTGTCTCAGTATAGATTTGGGGACTAGTCAAATGTGAACTCAGGGGACTCCCCTGGAGGTGCAGTGGTTAAGAAGCTGAGCTTCCAACACAGGGGATTCTGGTTCCATTCCTGGTCAAGGAACTATGATCTCACATGAATGGCACAGCCGAAAGATAAAAAATAATTTTTTTGTGTGAACTCAAATCCAAACACATCTACTTTGCAGATGTATCTTCTTGGTCAAGTTACTCAAGGAAGTGGCACTCAGTAAATTAATACACACACATACAAACATACCTGTATTACATGCTCATGTGCAATGAACACTGTCTATGCCTCCCTTCAGGATACCCTATCGGGTCATGTCTTGACCACAGGGAGCTGCCATCCCAATGGCAAGCTCCCAACCCAATGGCAAGCTCCCACTCCACCTTTGCTTGCCTGTTCTTAATTCTTGATTTGTCTAGGTTCTATGATGGTCTTCAATTTTGGCATTTTGTGGTCATTCTCAGCCAGGGACTATTCTGCATGCCCCAAACTTCACCCGCCATGCTTCACCCAGGGACTTTTAGCAGTATCTAAAGACATTTTTTTGGTTATTAAAACCACTGCCTGAGAGGGTTTACTGGCATCTAATAAGCAGAGGCCAAGGATGCAAGAATGTGGCTAAACATCTTACAATGTCCACCACAGCCCCACAACACATATAATTATCCAGCACAAAATGTTAATAGTGCTGAGGAGGAGAAATCTGAGTGGAGTGGAGGGAGCTCGAGAATCCCCAATCAAAGGAACCCAACTAGAATCCCATGTACCTGGGGCAGGAACTTAGCTTTTCCGAGCCTCGGTCTCCAAAGGCTTAAAATGGGGCTGACAACACTCTTTGGAGAAGGAAATGGCAACCCACTCCAGTATTCTTGCCTGGAGAATCTCATGGACAGAGGAGTCTGGCAGGCTGCAGTCCATGGGGTCTCAAGAGTCAGACATGACTTAGCAACTACACCACCACCACCACCAATAACACTCTTGAAGAGCTTTGGTAAGGAACACATGAGATGGCACATGAGAAATGACCTTGCACAGTGCCCGGGACATCAAAGGTGCCCATGATGTCTGGGCAATCTGAATCACTGCTATTTTTTAACTGCTGCTACTTCCCACCCATTCCTATTTCCTCTATGATTTTACTGGGAAGCAAAGAAAAGAGGAACCCAGCCAACTCTGAAGCCCACTCTAGGTCAAGAGTTTGCATCTAGCTCATTTAAAAATTCTGACTTCTATTGTGTCTTCTATGTTTGAGAAACCCAGGGGTGAGGAAGGCCACAATTTTTACATTTTTTTTTAAGGTGTGTTGTTTTTCCAAAAGAGAATTTCAATTTAATGGCCTAGGATCCAAATGAAAGAAGGAAATGCAAAAGTCCCCACTAGATCAATGACAAAGCCTGTTAGTGGGAAGCCGAATAAGCACTTTTCTCAGACAAAGGAGTATCTTCAATGAGTGGACCCAAGACTTATTTAAGCAGAACAAAGTAGATGCTCAGATATCAGACAAAACCAAAAAAAGGTAACTTATCCTTTAGTAGTGACCACACGTTGCGGCTAAGCAGAACACCACTGTATAATATCTTAGGAGCATATCCTCAGTTTACCTTATAAAAATAATACTTGCCTGTTACAAACTATACCAAGTCCTGTGTGTGACATCCAATTTCCCTTTCCTCTTGCCCCAATTCTAATCCTCAGAAGAAGGTAAAGTAATCGTGTAATTCATCATCCCAACCAGGCCACTCAAGGCTGAAAGGGAGCACGAGAATAATTACACAGGGTTAACAGGTGTGGACCAGGAATTTCTGCAGCAAAGTGGGACAGATGGCCACCCCACTCAGAGGTAGCCATGGCTCATAGTTACCTGTCATTCACAATTTTAAGGGACACACACAGGCACCCATGAGGTCAACTGTGAATGAGTCTCACCAATGGGATGAGCCTATAGATTCTACTGTCTCCTGTGGGGTTTTTTTCTTTTTTAATTTAACATATGATGTGTCTACATGTCAGAAAACAGAGATCACCTCATTTTGTTGTTGTTGTTGTTGTTAATGCAGAATATACTACTGTATAAGGTACCGTAATTTTTCAAACACATGTAAGGCAACTTCATATTTTTGTCATTACAAGTAGTGCTACAGGGAACGTAACCCTAAACACATCTTTTATGGGCTTGTGTATTTCCGGAGAATAGGCTTCTGGTGGTGAAAATGCTAAATCAAAGGTTAACATTTTTGAAGGGTTTTCCCCAAATGCTTTCCCAGGTCATATCAAGACAGTTCCTTGACAGTTTTTGAGTTTCTGCCAAGCTGATAAAGGAAGCATGCGAATGTACCCCAGTGTTCATAGATGCATTATTTACAATTGCCATGGTGTGGAAGTAATCTAGGTGTCCATCAACAGACAAATGGATAAAGAAGGTGGGCCATAAATACACAATACACATAAACTCACAACTGCCTGACTCCAGAGTCTGTACCTAACACAGTGTCCCTGTGTCCCTATGTTGTACCCCACACTGCATCTAAAATCCCATTAAAGAGGGAAATCAATGCAGTCCCAAGACCTCCTTGCCTTAGTTACATATGAATTCTTTCCTAGATTATAAAATATCTTTATATGCATGGGGCCTTGATTTTCAGAGAGGGGGAAAAACCTGCTGCTTAGTGGATTCACCACTCAGGTATCCCTGACCTTGAATCACCCATCCGTCGCCAGCTCTCCCTTTCAATGAAACCAAATATTTATTTTAAATATAAAGCAAGGACAGAAGAAACAGTTCTGTGGATGGAGAATGCCAGGTCTCTGAAGCTAGGCTCAGCCAAGGGTTCTTTCATCCCGCCAGTCCCGGAGCTGCCCCACGCTGCAGCCTGCGAGCCCAAGACATATTCATATAGCCCTGCTGCAGCCTGCTGCCTCAAGACAGGAAACAAGACTGGGCACTGCAGCAGCTTGGGGAACAATTCCAAAATGAGACTTGCAGCATATGAGCAACTTTGAGCTCCACGGGGGATGAGTGCACAGCCAAAGCCACTGCTAGCACTTAAGGAGCAAAGAAACCATGTTCTCAGGATAGATATTCAACCTTGGCAGACATGCAAACAATAACTTCACTGAATTCTAGAAATATGTCTTGATGTCCACAAATACAGCATAGTACTCTTTCTACAGACAAAGAAACTGAGGCATTGGCAGTACAAAGTAGCAGGTCCCAGATCATTTGAAAGTAGGGAAAAAATGGAATAGTCGGGACGTACAGAGTCTTCCCTTCAACAACCTTGCTGATCTGTTACATCATTTGCAGGGTTTGTCCAAACTGCCCTTGTCATATATCAGTGGTCTTTCTGGACCTGGAACAATGGAAGATGTAATGTACATAATGGAGATTGCTGTGGTAAATCAAAATCAGCTCAAAGACCTATATATATAAATAAATGAGTCACTTTTCTGTACAGCTGTAAATAACACATCACTGTAAATCAACTATACTTAAATTAAAAAAAAAGACCTGCATGGGCTCTACTGACCCTCAGAGAGGTCCATTTCTTTATCATTTCTTTATCAACAAGTAAAGATGCCAACCACCTCCCAGTGCTCAGAAGGGCATCTATCATTCCTGGACTCACTCTGTATTCCAGTTCTGCCGTTAACAGCAATGGCAGAGAATACTTTTAACTTCTCTGAGCCTCAGTTTTTTTCTTCCATAAAATAAGAAGGACTATAGTACCTACACTCCACAGAGATGTTTGAGGAGTAAATGAAATAATATAGAGCACTGACGGCAAACCACAGCACACAGTCAGGCTCTAACTAGTACTTTTAAGAAGGATTAAATGAGAGAAAAGTATACAAAAAATTTAATAAGCAATAAATGTCTAGTGGTTCCCTCATGATCCCATTCACAGCTGGAATAAACATTTGCAAGAATAACTGACCAAACTAGGTTAACTACTCTTACATCGAGTTTATTGGAAAATGCCTATCTTTATACTAATCATTCTAGAATTCTAAAGAATCAGGAATCATTTAATTGCTCTGTAATCATTTGTAGCTTCCACAAAGTGGTGACTAAATTCAGACCTCAAGAGAGAGATTTAAGAAAAATAACATAAAGACATAAAGATAGTATACTTAGAATGTGTCTCTATCAAATCTGCTCCATACAATTTGGTCCAACAAATTCAGCTCCATAAAATCTAAGATGAGGTGTTAGTGCCAAGGAAGGATATAAAAATGCAGAGTGTTAAACAGAAGTGTTTTAAGTCAATTGTGCAGTAAATTCAGTGCTTTCATAAACCTAAAATCAAAAGTAATCAGATTCAAAAGAGAGAAGCTGACAAATGTAGTATAATAATATCATTCATCCATTGCTCTGTGTTCCACAATAAGAGCTTCACTGCAACATTTCTTTTAATCCTTGCAGCAACCATACAAGGTCACAGAAGTAAAATCATGCATCAAAGTTCACACAGCAGTCAAGCAGTGAGACTGGATTTGAACCCAGTGGGTAAAGAATCCATCTACAATACAGGAGATGCAGGAGACCCAGGTTCGATCCCTGTGTCAGAAAGATCCCCTGGAGGAAGGCATGGCAACCCACTCCAGTATTCTTGTCTGCAGTATTCCATGGACAGAGGAGCCTGGCGGGCTACAGTCCATAGTGTCACAAAGAGTCAGACACAACTAAAGAGACTGAGTGCACACACACACATCTGAAATGCAAAGTCAGTGAGTATCACTTCTAAGTTTATGGCCTCAAACCCAGGAAGAAATGTTCGCCAAATCAAAGCTGATGGTAGGATTGAAGCCTCCAAGTCTAGTTGACCAGGGACAGCTTAAAACAAAAAAAAACTGGTGACCAATATGCATACCCCTCTAAGCGCCAAAGAGATGATGAGGAAGTATTGATGGCAAAGCTGGCAAACCCAGACAACAAATTCCCCATCCTCTGAGCCAGAGACATCAAGCAAATGGTGTTCCTGACATACCTGGGAAGGTCAGGCAAAGCTATGAGAAAGAAGAAAAAGCAGAACAGATGCGGCCAAGATATCAAGAAAATCTAATTGCATCTACTTCTGATAGCGGTGGGAAAAGTCAAATAGAAAAAGGTAAAAATCCAAATGCCCATTGGCAGAAGAATGGATACACAATGGTGGTAAATCCATACAATGGAATATTACTCAGCCATTAAAAGGAAATTCTGACACATGCTACATACAACGTGGATGAGACTTGAGCACAGTATGCTAAGTGAAAGAAGCGAGACACAAAAGGACAAACTCTGTATGATTCACTCATATGAGGTACCTGGAGTTGTCTGAGTTATAGAGACGGAGACTAGAATAGTAGCTGCCACGCACTAGGGGAGGGGAGAATGGGGACTGAGTGTTTAATGGACACCGAGTTTGGGAAGATGGAAGAGCTCTGGAGACAGATGACTAATGATTGCACAACAATATGAATGTACGTAAAGCCACTGAACTGTACATTTTCAAAATGGTTAAAATAATTTTATGTTACACATATTTTACCACCATTTTTCAAAAAGTCAAATACAACCTTGCTATGGCCATACAGAGCAAGTTCCATCACCAGGAGCCATAAGAAGAGAGTTGTGCGTAAGTGCTGGGAAAGGCAGGCACTTGGGTCGGGATCTACTCAGGGCACGGCTGCAGATGGATAAACAGAAGCTCTGAGCTGCGATGGTCCAAGCAAACGCACCGCAAACCACCCCCCAGGCACTGACATTTCCTTCCCCACAAAGGACACAAGGACTGCAGCCTCCCCAAGCACAAGAAAGGGTGCCTGGCTTCCAGCCTTTTCCAGACTACACTCCACAAGTCTCCATACCCTGAATTCACACAGTGGTGCGGTGCCATCTGAAGCTGATCCCGTCACGTGGCACAAGGCAATAATGCAGCATCCTGGTGGAAGCCTGCAGAAATGCTATCACTGTCACTTAATCTGAGGAGAAACCTAGGATTGTAATGACCTCTCAAGTCTCAATACTCCAACCTCTAAAATAGAAAGATAGTTGGGAGTTTGGGATGGGCATGTACACACTGCTATATTTAAAATGGATAACCAACAAAGACCTGCTATATAGCACAGGGAACTCTGTCCAGTGTTACATGGCAGCCTAGATGGGAGGGGAGTATGAGGGAAAATAGATACATGTCTATGTATGGCTGAGTCCCTTTGCTGTTCACCCGAAACTATCACAACATTGTTAATCAATACAAAATTAAAAGTTTTAAAATTAATTAATTAATTAAATATGGGAGGATGGCACACACGCTTCAGTTTTAGGCAGAGCCTGTCTGCTGTTCAGATGTGACTTCTGTGTTGAGGCTGAATTAGATGGTGATAGGAGGGGATATATGGGCTTCCCTGGTGGTTCAGTCGGTAAAGAATCTGCCTGCAACACAGGAGACCCAGGTTCCATCCCTGGGTCAGGAAGATCCCCTGGAGAAAGAAATGGCAACCCACTCCAGTATTCTTGCCTGGGAAATTCCACGGACAGAGGAGCCTGACGAGCTATAGTCCATGGGGTCGCAAAGAGTCAGACATGACTAAGCGACTAAACCACAACCTCCACCACCACACACACTTCACAGCTTGTGCTGAGGATTAAAGATCAGGCTTGGGCAGCCCTCAGAGCAAAGCCTGACCTGTCCAGCACTGAACCTCTTCTGCTCTTGAGGGCATCATTGGGACTAGCTTTCCCTGCTGGGTTTTCACTCCCATACGTGAAGTCCAAAAGGCAGACGACAGGACAAAGTATGAGGAGGTGAGGGCCAGAAGGCTTCCCGACTCTGACAAGAAAGATGGACTTATAGTCTCACACAATAAAGCAGGAGAAAGGCATTAGAGCTGAACCGTGAGAATGCCAGGAGCCAACAAAAGAGAAGCAAGCACCCTTACTCCTCTTTGGGAGTTAAAATCTGCCAATTGCTTTCTTATCTGGGATTCATTTATCTTTCCCCCTCTTATCTTGGTCAGAGATGGGGTCCCTAATTACTGCTGGCTGTACTTCTCATACACACAATACACACAGGAGCAACTGAAACACATTCTCACATTTGCAACTTTCTGTTACCACTACTTGAGAGATGTAAAAGCAGACTATTTTCTCCAAAGACTGTATGCTTGGGTAACAGAATTTGGCCACACTATCTTTTCCTAAAGATGGCATCCCCCTCCTACACCCATCTACCAGGGTATTCAGAGCCAACATTTGAACCCAATCTGCATTTCCAAAACTCTTAAGTTAGAAGCTAGCTGTGTGGCCTGCAGCCAGGAACTCGAATTATCATTGGATTTTACAGATAAGAGAACTGAGGCACAGAGAAGCTAAGTCATATGCCCAAGGCCGCACAGCTGGTAAAGAGTGGACTGGAACTGAAATCAGGGCAGCCCACTGTAACCACTTAGCTCTTTTGATTCACCAAGTTCATGGTTCCCTATAGCCTGATTCTAGATGTATTCCAGCAATACCTGTTACAGCTAATGAGGCTGGGGACCTTCTTCACATCCCTTGCATTTTGAGCGCTCAGGCTCTTACCTCACTCAGCACAACACATGCTTGTTCTGCTTACTTAATTCCATTTCCCTCTTCGAGTCAGTGCTTGTCAAGCTTTGCCAGCAGACTGAAAATTTGTCTGCTCATCTCTCACTCTGCCCTTCAGGAATCCATGGTGTGTCTCCATAGTTCTCCAGCACTGCTCAATCAAAATTCCTGGTTCATTTTCACCTCTTCCCTAAGCCATGAATATATCTGAAGGCACCTACCCACCATGAGAAGGCAGCCATTTTGCTTCATTCATTCACTGGTCCATTGAACAAACATTTGTTCTGCTCAGCTATCAAGTGCCAGAAACTGCCTGGCCACAACAATAAGAAAGCAGGGAATTCCCTAGTGGTCCAGTGGTTAGGACTTAGTGCTTTCACTGCCATGGCCTGGGTTGGATCCCTGGTTGGGGAACTAAGATCCTGAAAGCTTCACTGTGTAGCCAAAAGAAGAATAAAAAAGTGTATGATTCAAGTTCCTGCCCTTAAGGTAATCACACTCTGGTGGGACAGATAATAAAGGGGTTAATTTCAGATGGCGATAAGGGCAAAAGCAAAAGTAGAGTGATGAAGTGGTGAGTGATTGGAGGAGAGGAAGGTTCTATGAGAAGGTAACATGAGTCTAGACCAGGATTTCTAAATCTTGGTACAATACAAAGGACCCAGGTGACTGACCTCATTCCTACTGTAAGTGGCCAATGATCTGCTGCTCAAGCCTCAAGGACTGGTTTAGAGATTCCAGACCTAAGCCACTCAGGACACACAGTATGTGGCATTCTTCTCCATCTCTCTCCCCCTGGCTGTAAATAAGCAGGCCTGTCACTCCTTTTAACATGGTCACCTGTCTGCAAACAAGAGAAGTCATCCTGAGGTCAAGCCAGCACTGTGAAGGGAGCACTGAGAGAACCAAGGCTATGCTTTACAGTACCTAGGCTGTGTCCTTACAGCTGGTAAGTATAGGCTGACATCCAATCCATTCTCCACTCTCCACGCCACGCAAGGATGTGTTTGCCCAGCAGAGATATAATTTCTACTCTGAACAAAGACATCATATGGGCTAGTGGCAGCTCTGAAGCAAATCAGAAAAGCATGGCCCATGCCCTGATCAAACCCTACCTGAAGCTCCCTTCTTATTCTGAAATTCTTGGTTACATATATCAGTTAATCCTCTTTGCTGTTTAAGCCATTTGAGTTGTTTTTTTCTATGATTTGTCACCAAAAGCATCAAGTGACAAAATGGCTTATGCGACTCCCAGGTAACTTAGAGTCTCCCTCTCTGCATAAAATACTCAAGTTGAAGTAATTTATTCAACCATCTGCTACATTAGGTGCTGGAGACTGAGCAGTCCACAGGAAAAACATCATCCCTAGCTTCATGGAATTTATCTGTAAACCACTCCATTTGAAAGAATCAGCACACTGTCATACTGAGCTTCTTTAAGAAAACTGTCACCAGTATATATATTGACAAAACGGTAAAAAAGACACTTAAAATCTACCTATACCAGGCTTTCACATTTAACAAACATCAACACAAAGGGTTACTTCAGCCTCTTTTTCTTGAAGCAGCTAAATGTGTCACTAAAGAAATGTGACTGCCCTCACCATTTGTAATGGCAATGTCTCCCATGCTGTTCAGTCTGGTAGACTCTAGCCACGTGTGGCTACTTACGGCTAAATTTAAATTAATGCTATGTAAATAAAAAGAAAAAAAAAAACTTTTTTCATAGCGTGGCTGATGAGAGGTAGCCACGCCAACCGCATGACAAGTACACAATCTCCTTATGCGGCTAGTGTATAAAATAGTAGACAGCACAGGTCAAGAACATTTCCATCACTGCAAAAAAATTCTACTGGATTGTATTAATGCTTTCCTTCTCCAGAGTTTCTTTTCTATTTTACAAAAAGGCAAGCGTGGTGATGAGGAAGAGGTCTCTTAAATTACCAGGCTAATGCTAGGATCCTGAAGCAAAAAAATGACCTTGCACGTACGCATCAGCACACAGCCAGTATGTGCCACCCTAAAAGAACCAGCAGCTCAAATAACTCAATAAGTCTTTCTATTCTTGACTCCATTCCCCAATCAATGTTCATTTAAATGTAGAGTGGGGTCTGCTACCATCATTTATTAGGGAACTGGATTTGAAAAGGCCAGCATGTTAGAGCCGGGAGTCTCAAGCTTTAAACTTACCACAACAAGCGAAAACTTTTTATTTTAAAAAACGTGTGGATTCACAGGGTCCACCCCCTTGGATTCTAGATTCCACAGGTCTGAGATGGGGCCGAGTAACCCCCAAATTTCATAAACACTCCGGATGATTCCGAATCGGTGACCGTTCTAAGAACCCATTCTTTGGAGTTGGGGTTATCAGGATTCCACTGGGCAGGGAGACAGGAGTCAGCAGCACTAACGGACTCGCCGCAGATGTCCAGAGCTCACAATCTCTCCCAGGTAATTCTGATGTACTTTCCATTTATCCAAAACCTAATTTGCAGGCCCCTGTTTCTGAAGTTGATTATTTTCTCCAAGCAGCTCTGCCTACAAGCTGCTGGCAGCCATCAGGTGACTGTTAGTGCTTGGTAACAGGTACCCAGGGCTTCCAATTCCCCCCACAGCCTTTTCAGAATGTCTTTCTTCCCTCAGGAATTCAGGCAATAGGGTGACTCGTCATGTTTTATTAAACCCCATGGATGGGCTCCTTCCACCAAAACAGATTCCAACAGTGACAACCAGCTATCATCTTCCCAATAACGTCGTCTTCTAACAATTGCCTTCCTCGGAGATAATTATTTCACGCAGAAGAGCTTGAGCTTACATTTTTAGCTAAAATTTCTCAGAAACAGATTCACATTGCTTTAGAAAGCCTAGGCCTTTCTTCCTTATGGCAGTATTTTCCCACAGAGACAGAAATAGCCAAGAGCTGCACTGAGTTTTCCTCTGCTGGGCATCCTATCTCTCTGACATTCCTTTTACAAATCATGATATGTGTACAATATATCAATATTGAGACAACACTTTGTGCTTTCTAAAGAGTCTTCCTAGACCCTGTGCAGGTACTAAATGGTGACTTTGCACTATGTCATGATTCCTCATGGTTGGACTCTTTTCTCTACCAAACACCAAAGCTCGGGAAGCTTACCAATGTCTGTCCAGCCTAAAACACTGCAGAGGACTTCCCTGGTGGTCCAGTAGTTAAGACTCCACACTTCCACTGCAGAGGGCACAGGCTCATTCCCTGGTCTGGGAAGATCTTGCGTGTGGCATAGGGTAGCCAAAAAATCAAAATTAAAAAAATAAAATGAAAAGTTAAAACACTGCAGAATATAAGCCTTTCCCGCTCCATCTTATCCTTGGGCATTTTAAAGTAGGACAGAAGCCAAATTTCATCCTAACTTGGGGGAATCATGGGTGCCCCGAAAGTGGTGATCATACTGAAGGAGGCAGATCAGAGCATATAGCAGTCTCCACTTGAAAACACTCCTTAGTTTTGTCTCACACCCAAAGTCCTGGATTACATATAGTATATCTTATCTAAAATCTGAATTCCTAGACAGTCTCTTGGAATGTTCTCACTCTGATACAGACATGGAGAGAAAGAAAGCAATGGCAGAAGAGAATAGAAACACAGTCCCAATCCACACCTGGCACAATCTGAGCTCTATGTCAGGCTCTCACTGCCAACTCCACAGTTTTCATGTTGCAAAGGCCCTTCCTTGGTTGGCTCCATGATAGAAAAACTGCACTCCCTAAATTTCAAATCTGATTTACACAAGTCCCCTTCCCCATGCTAGGTCAGCAAGCCTGGTGCCCACCATGAATCCTGCAACACAAAATGATCCATGATGCAGGCAGGAAAGCAAGAAGGGCTGCGCTGGTTTTCAAAAAACTAGAATTCTACCAGATAAGGCTGGCCTGGAGAACAGAGGTGAATCGTGTTCTGAAAGCATCTGCTCTTGGACTAAAGGTCAGGGTCCTGATTTACCTGTAGAATAGCCAAATGAGTTCATGTTATTAGGGATTTTCCTGCCATATTTAGAAGTTCCCTAAGAAATACACATAAAAGTCATTCATTCTTTTATTTGTAAGACTACACATTTGAGAGTATAATCACCTCAGGGCAGAGAATATATACTGTTCCCAGTACATACTCACATAAATGTCATCATCAAGATGTTACTTTGCACCCAGTTCTACGACTCAGCAGACCAGGACCCTGAAATAAAATAGTCCAAGACTCAAGATCAGCTGTCACAATATATCCTCGTAACTCGAATGAGAGAGCTGTCACCAGCTAAGCGACCAATAAACTTACATGGTCTAAAGGGACAAACCTGGCCACTTGTGGAACTTACTATTCTCCTCAACACACGTTTGTGGGCCCTCACTGGGAGCCAGTTGCTATCCTGGGCCCTGAGAACACAGACGAGTAAGAAATGTGATAACTGCTCCTGAAGAAACAGTGTGAGAGACATCAAGTGAGAAAGACAAATAGGTCAACCAGACGCTGCGGCTTGTTGCTTGAGGACCAAATATGGCTCCCAGATGTGTTGCTTGGTTTATCCATGCTTTAGAAAAATTTTGAACTAACACTTTCAAACTGGAGAAGTTCATTTTTTTTTTTTTTAACAATTAAAGATTCTGCACTTCTTTTTAAAGCTTAAAAAAATCTGGCAACGATGGGCAATACCCCCACAAGTCAACAACCGGCTGAAGCTGAGTGGCAACTGCTCCCTTTGAACAAAACAGTTCCTTCCAATTTACCCCAGTCCCCACCATTCCTTAATGCCCTTTAAAATATCCACTCATTATCTGCATTTGTGATGACTATTGCAAAGGAACAATTCCAGTGCTAGGTAGGATCTGTTCTAACTGAGCTAAGTTAAGAAATACAGGACTGTCACATCCAGGCAGCAGGGAGTTAAGTTGATAGCTGCCTGAATGGTCTTTTCAAGGTATTAAGTCTTAAAAAGATAAAATTCATGTGAGACAAGAAGTTCTAGACATCTATCCAAAGAAAATAGCTGAAGAAGTTCACTTAAATGTATATATAAGGATATTCAGCAATGTGTTGTATAAAACAAGAACTAAAAACAACCTAAATGCTCACTCTGAAAACATGATTTAACATATTATAGCACAACTGAAAACTGATTCCACAGCCATCAAAATGGTAAAGTTGATCTACATGTAAGTCTAAGAAAAAAGTATGTGATACGTTGTTAGGCACAAAGAAAAATCACACCAAAACTATATGGGAAGTACTATCCAATTTTCATAAGAAAAAGACCCTCCCCCCCCAAAAAAAAGTATGTGTATTTATATATGTTTATATATACATATAAATATCTGGGTAAAAATAGAGTAACACATGTATTTCTCTGAGATGGGATTATGTGCAATGTGGGTACATTTTCCTTTCATAGTGTCACATCTTTCTGTATTGTACACATTGTTTAAATGAGGGAACAAATTGAATTTCACCATGAAAAAACCATAAGCTATGGAAGCACAGAACATGCTTACATAGCTTATGGTTTTTTCATGGTGGAGAGTGATCGACCGTCATCCAAGATCACAACTTTGAGTTTTTAAAAAATTAGAAACCAAAAAAATCTACATGCCTTTGCTTTCTGGGAAAAGAAAAAAACAAAAAAGAAAAAACTACATGCTCCAACACCAAAGAAAGTCCTTTTTTAATAACTTGATCTTGAGTTTTGAATTTTTAACCAAGTCACACAGACTTAAACAGGCTGATAGTTGGAGGAGGAAATGAACAGGCTCTCCCTATCAGATGTAAATTCCAACGCTTAGCCAAGAATCCAGGTGGTAAAATACTGACTCTATTTAAATCAAGCCAAAGTGATGCCTTCCGTGGCCATATTACATAAGCAATAGGCTCCATTGCTGCACACATCTGGTCAGAATAAAGGCCCTCTAAGACCTTCAACACAATTAATTCAATATTTTCCTGACAGTTCAAAATGCTACGACAACTGGCAGACAACCATCTTAAATCATCATGGAAAAGTCAGACATATGGCTAAGTATATTTAATATGCTTTAAAAATAAGCCACAGATTTTTGAGCCAACAAGATTTAAGGCAAGAATTTTTCTTATTTATTTAAAAGTTATCCCTACTCATTACCTCAAAAGATTCCGATTCAAAGGTGATTGCTTGAGTACCTAAAGAGGGCAGAGATTGCAAAGAGACATAAAACAGGGATGCTGCCTTCAAGACTGTAAGAAACACATAACCCAGTGCAGGAGACAGACAAGCAAATCTGCATTCAAGACACTATGGTGACTCTTGAAATCATGATGTGCATGGGGGAAGAAAGAGAAAGAGCACAGAAGAAGAAAGAATCAACAGTGTTGATGATGGAGATCTGGGAAAAGAGAAGGCAAATAAACAGAATTGCTTGAAACTCTGTAGCAGCACCCTCTGTGTTCTGCCCAATAAACACTTTGCAAATCCATTTTATTATTACTATTAATTCTGGGACTCTTTTGGGAAATGGGTGAGGTCAACAGGCATGGTTTGCTGTCTCAGACAGCAATGGCACAGCTTAACAGAGGTCAACACACTTCTAGTGTGGAAAAATCTAGGATGAGAATTTTGGAACCAGGCAGATCTGAGCTTGAATCTCCCTTGTGTAAGCTACCTGGGGACCAGGATAAATTACCTGAGTTCTCCAGCTACTTTTCTCATGGCTACAATGAGAATGACATCATCTACCTGGGCAAAACCCTAACCGGTGTCTCAGACACATGGCAGAAGATCAATAAATAGTAATTGTGATGATCAGTTTACTGCTTCTAATTGAGATTCCCAGTCTCAACCACGAAATTACACCTTAGAGAAGAGTTTCTGGACTCAGCCTCAGTGCCCTCTGGGGTTGGATATCCCTCTGTGATGGTTATTGTTGTTCGGTCACTAAGCACGCCAGGTTCCTCTGTCCTCCACTATCTCCTGGAGTTTGCTCAAATTCATGTCCACTGAGTTGGTGACCCTATCTAACCATCTCAGCCTCTGTCGCCCCCTTCTCCTGCCTTCAATCTCTCCCAGCGTCAGGGTCTTTTCCAATGAGACAGCTCTTTGCATCAGGTGGACATACTGTGCACTGTAGGATGTTTAGTCACATCTCTGGGCTCTGCTCCCTCATGCCACTTAGCATTGACACATCCTGAGTTGATACAACCAACAGCGTCTCCAGACATGGCCAAATGTCCCTTGGGGGTCGAAATCATCTTCAGTTGAAAAACCACTTCTTCAGAGGATGGGTTGTTGGGTCTTTGTTGATGGGTCTTCATTTCTGAACTGAAAATTATCATGGCTGCTATTAGGTAGGTATCGCGGTAAGGACTACGAACCGTACATGCCAAGCAGAGGATAAACTGTTTTGCATATGTTTTCTCATTTAATCCTCACAACCACCCCCATGAGGTAGGCATTATTCTCATTTTCAACTGGGACAACGGACGTTCTGGGAGGTTAACATGCCTATGGTTCTTCAACTGAAGTCAGACTCAACCAGGTTGACTTCAAAAGCTTGTAACACCAAGTCCCACTGCCTCTCCAGCCTTTCTTGATTCAGGAGCCCAGGTATGGTGCCAGGAAGGCCAGAGGACCTTAGGGTCAAGCTCTTAAGGGTCACTTTTGATGGTACTGCCCTGCCCAGGACCCCCAGGAAACTGAGAGAGGACACATCCTCCCTACACCTTCCTGAACCAGGGTCCTGAGGACACTCATTAGAATTAATTCTTCACCAGTGACAACACAGGGGAAATTCAGGCAGAGATCCAGAGGTTTCCTTCTTCCTTGTCTGAACTAATCCAGTCTCAGCCTTTTTAAATAGTGGCATCTGAATCAGGCAGAAAAATGAGGGCTTTTTCTAGACTTGAAAAGCTCTCTAGGGAACTGTGTACCACAAATGCCATCTCTCAAGAGATCCTTTCTTCTCCCCCACGTGCTTTCCAACAGGGAACATTCAAACAATAACAGAAACCAGTATTTCGTGAGCACTCACCACGTGCCAGGCTCTGGGCCTTGTGGTTTACCTCAATCTCCTAATTTGATCCCTCCATCAGCCTCAGGTAGTAGTATTATTATCCCCATTTTCAGAAGGGGAAATCCTGGCACAATGAGGTAGAGTATCTTACCCTAAGTCACGCAGGTATTACACTGAAAAGCCTGACTTCTAACCCAGGCCAGCCTGAGTCCAAAACCTGCCAATCTACAACACATCGATTAATGCATACAGTCCTGTTAACACTGTATATGGCAGTAACTGTGAAACATGGCTTACAATCAGGGCATAATGGCCTTTTAATTGCACCATCATGCCACTGTCCATAAAGAGAGCTTCGAGCCTCTCCTCACAAAGGACTGAAAGATTAGCCTTATTGTGGAAAACATAACTGCATCCCATTAAAGTCACACACTAATGCCTCCGCTGGCAGTAAGAATAGGGCTGACACCTTAGCCGGGAGGATGTAATTCTCTTACGTAACTCATTCTCACCACACTGCAGATGGAACAGGAAAAGTCTATATACACAGCTGACAGTGCCCAGAACATCTCCACCATCCACTGAAGGGTGAGAGAGTATACAAAGTTATCTGACACACTCAGCGAGCTGATCTCCCTAAAATAAGGGATTTGAGACTAGCCTGCAAGGCTCACTGTCTTCAAGGTTACTCCGAAATCAATCAGTGAAGCTCTATTTAGCCCAAGTTATAGACAGCAAAAGTTAAATCAAGCTTAATGCAGTTTATCACAAAGTACCTACATTTTCAGAGACTTTCAAATATCAGAATTTTCAGAGGCAACCAAGCTCAGAGAGTTCTTCTAGCTCTAAAGTTGACAGTGGACATTCAAGAAATACTTGAGCGATTACTATGCATTAGGCACCATTCTTGGTATTGGGGATGCAGCAGGAAACAGATCCACAACAACCCTACCCTCTTGGAGCTTATGTTTGAGAGAGACAAAATAAGGAACATAGTCATTTTGAGATACTCGACATATTATAAAGTAAAATAAGGCAGAGGACGGGAATGGGGAATGAGAAGACAAGTGGGAAAGATTTATAGTTCATGAGGGAGTAAGCCTCCCAGGTGACCAGGTGGGGACCACCAGGCCATGGCCAGGGAGACAGAGGACAAGTTACAGGCCAGATTGTTGGTGGGGTGGGGGGGGTCTTGTGAGTCACCAGGAAGACTTCAGTTTTTACTCAAGAGAGAAGGACGAGAAACAACTGTGTTATAGATTATCCATTCTTTAATTATTTAGCTATAAAAAGAGATTACTATTTAATCATAAGAGATATTGTTCAAATTACATCTTCTCAGTTTGCTACATGCTTTCAGAAAGGATAACATCCAGAATACACTGGACCCTCCACAGGCTACTATACCATAAAGCAAAAGTCAGCATTACTTGCTTGTCCTTGACATCCATGCAGGTTCGGCTGTGAAAAACACCAAAACAAATTCCCCAGACATACTACATGGATGTTGACATCCACAGGAGCGCAGTAGAGCAAAGCTACAGTGTTTACCAAGGATTTTTCAAGGTTATAGATCTCACATATGAGCTCCATAAAGACAGGCAGGAAGGCAGTAACCTCCTTTTTCTAGGATATGAATGTCAGCCCTTAACGAATTTGACAGCCTTTATTCACAGTGTATACAAAAATCAGTATATTCTGTTACACATATATACAAACTTAAGGAAGGGACCACTAACATCAGAGACTGGTGTTTTGCATTAAATAATCATCGTTTATAAAGCAACATCCTTCATGTAAACCCTTGTGGTAAGGAGATGTCAGTATGTTTTCTCTTATAAACCACTTAATTCCCCTTGGTGGATATCATCAATTCTGCCATCCAAAACTAGCTGGGTAATGAATGCCAACAAATGCAGCGAGCCCACTGTACACCAAGGCATCATAAGGTCAAGTTAATCTATTTTTAAATAGCACGGCCATTGGCAAAGAGTAGACACCAGAAACAATGGACATGTTGGGTTCACTGTCCTTGCATTATTTTTTGTAAAAGCTGTAGAATGTTCCACAGTAAAACCTAAACATATCCTTCAGAGAGTGGTCTTTTGGCACCAACAACAAAAACAGATTGATTTTTGAAAGTTTAAGTTAAAAAAAAAAAAAAAGACATAAACACAAAGCTCAGTTTAAGAGCAAGAGAGGATAAAAATCAGACTGTTTTCTGCAGCAAAGATCTGATTTGCTCTTGGCTGGAAAAACTGTACACAGGGACAAGGCTACAAGAAAACAGAGGTAAAGTGTCATTCTTCTGGATGCTGACATAGACCAGGTCCCACATAAACAGAAAACAGGATAGCTCCTCATCATCCTCCTGAATGAACATCTGAAATTTCACCTCTTAAACCCCACCTAGAGTCAACAGGCAGAAACACTTAAGTATAATTCATGAAGCCTTGTCAGTTATTTATTTATTTATAGCTCAGTATAAATTATTAGACAGAGAACCAGCTGATCAGAATGCCTAGTGATGAAAAAATGAACATATTAGGATCCAAATTGAGAAGAAATCAAAGAGGAATAGAGAGGAAAGGAGGACACATGTTGTGGATGGCCTGATCTGCATTCACCATTCTAATAAGAAGCGACAAGAGAAAATTCATTCATGCGGCCAACAAATTTTAGCAAGCACCTGTGCAAACAGTGACAGACTTTATCTTCTTGGGCTCCAAAATCACTGCACATGGTGAATGCAGCCATAAAATTAAAAGACACTCGCTCCTTGGAAGAAGAGCTATGACAAACCTAGACAGCATACTGAAAAGAAGAGACATTACTTTGCCCACAAAGGTCCATCTAGTCAAAGCTATGGTTTTTCCAGGAGTCACGTATGGATGTTAGAGCTGGACCATAAAGAAAGCTGAGCGCCAAAGAATTGATGCTTTTGAACTTTGGTGTTGGAGAAGACTCTTGAGAGTCCCTTGGACTGCAAGGAGATCCAACCAGTCCATTCTAAAGGAAATCAGTCCTGAATATTCATTGGAAGGACTGATGCTGAAGCTGAAGCTCCAATACTTTGGCCACCTGATTCGAAGAACAGACTAATTGGAAAAGACCCTGATGCTGAAAAAGATTGAAGGCAGGAAGGAAAGGGGACAACAGAGGATGAGATGGTTGGATGGCATCACCAGCTCAATGGACATGAGTTTGAGCAAGCTCTGGGAGTTGGTGATGGACAGGGAAGCCTGGCGTGCTGCAGTCCATGGGGTTGCAAAGAGTCAGACATGACGGGGCGACTATACTGAACTGATGACTTGCCAGGTACTATTTTAGGCAAATAGAGGCATGAACACATGAGATAAATTTCTTATTTTCATGAGCCTTACATTCCAATGGGAAGAGAGACAGACAATAAAGAAGCAACAAAAGAAGATAATGTGAAATTATATCAAGGCTATGAAGACACAAACCAAAATGGGGAGATGGCATGTGATCATGGGAGCTCTCTTATATGGGGGTCAGTGTGAACACTGGGGCCAGCTCAGACTGGCCCTGGAGAACCAATTACACGCATCTCTTTCCAACTCCGGTGATGCAAAAAATCAGTGTCTCCCTGCCACCAGAGCCAGTTGTTAAGCCTTTAGGAGCACACCACCAGGTGAGGAGGTCTTTCTGAAGAGACACTAAATAGACAAGTCAATCTTATGATCATCTTGGGTGGGGTCAGGGGGTAGGGGAGGAAGCAAGCCCAGAGACCCCAAAAGCAGAATCCGCAGGAAACCAAGCAAGATAAAGCACTATGTTTTAAAACAAGAACAGAATTATTTTGTTAAGCTGTTGTAATACATTCCAATTGGTCAAAATAAACACGCAATGTCAAAACAAAACTCAAAAAAGCACAAAGAACTATATTCAATTGTGTAATGGTCCTAAGTCCCTCATTACAGCGAGGGGAAGGGTCTGGTGGTGGTGTTGTGGTTTTTAAATTGTGTCTTATTTATTGTCTCCATTCTGTCTATAAAAAAAAAGTGGAGGGACAGTTTTGGTTCCTGGGTAATTTGCAAAACCACAAAATTCACTTACAAAAATATGTAAGCGTGACCTATAATATTACCAGTTTGGGAAACTACAATCACACCCTTTTAAACTTTTGGAGTCTAGGTTATTCAGGGAATCTTAGCATTTTTTGAATGCAAAGGAACGGAAGGGGCATATCCACTTATTTTAGGTATAAAGAAAGGTCCAAATAGGTAACATACCAGAGATAACAGCACTAGTCATCTAGCTTGTTCACTATTATCTGTTTCATTTGATACCATATTTGTTTTCTTCTTCTTCTTTTTTTTTTTTTTCCCCAGCCTCACCTTGCAGCAGGTGGAATCTTAGTTCCTCAATGAGGGATCAAACACATGCCCTCTCCATTGGAAGCACAGAGTCTTAACATCTAGACTGCCAGGGAAGTTCAATGCCATATTTTCAACGTCACTCTATATCCTAGGACAGTGTTGCTCAAAATTGAGCATGCATCAAAATCACCTGAGGACTTGTTTAAAACACCCACAGGCTGCACCCTCCTGAGTTTAGGTATCTGTAGGGCTGGAGTAAGGGCCAGGAATCTGCACATATAACCAGTTCCCTGGTGATGTAAATGCCAGTGGTCTGGAGACCCTGCTTGAAATTCACTGACCCAAGAACTGGAAGCATGGGTTTTGCAACCCAGCACAGCTGAGTTCCAGCTCCACTTCAGCCACCTGTATGACCCTTGAAAAAGCCACCCAAACTCTCTGGATTTCACTCTCTGACACATAAGTCCAGTTGGGAGGAATAAAGAAATGCCCATAAAGCACTAGCTCAGCCAAGGCCAGGCATTTTAGAAGCAAGTGCTCAAAAAATACTAGTTACATCCTACAGAAATGTTTCCTTAATTAATCATCATAGCTCCCCGTTATCTGCTGTTTCACTTTCTGTGATTTCAGTTACCTACAGTCAACCACAGTCTGAAAATATTAAATAGAAAATTCCACAAATACACAATTCACACGTTTTAAATTGTGCACCAAGTAACATGATGAAAGTCCCCACCTTCCTGCTCTGTCCTGCCCAGGACATGAATTGTTCCTTTGTCCAGGGTATCCTGCCCATTAGTCACTTAGAAGTTCAGTTATCAAATCACCTGTCCAGGTATAGCAGTTCTTGTATTCAAGTGATCCTTATTGTGCTCAATAGTGGCCCCAAAGCACAAGAGGAGAGATGTTGGTAGTTCAGATCTGCCAAAGAGAAGCCATAAAGCACTTCCTGGAAGTGAAAAGGTGGAAGTTCTCAACTTAATAAAATCATATGCTGTGGGGACTTCCCTGATTAAGACTGTACTTCTACCCCAGAGGGCAAGGTTTTGATCCCTGATCTGGGAAGTAAGATCCCACATATCACATGGCACAACCAAAAAAAATCATAAGCTGTGGATACTAAGATCTACAGTAAGAATGAATTTTCTATCTGTAAAATCATGAAGAAGGAAAAAAATACATGCTAGTTTTGCTTTCATACTTAAAACTGCAAAGTTGCAGCTGCAGTGCATGATAAGTGCTTCAATATTAATAAGATGGAAAAGGCATTAAATTTGTACAGTAAGGTATTTTTAGAGACCGCATTCACATACCTTTTATTACAGCATACAGTTATAATTTGTTCTATTTTCTCATGTCGTTGTTAATTTCTCACTATGCCTAATTTGGAATGTACCATTAGAAAATACTTCACTTTTCTCCTTTTTCAACATACACTAGAATAGGTAAAGTTCAAAAGATAGATAAGATCAAAGATTGGAAAAGATATGGCAGAAATGGAACATTTATAGCAGCTTTATCCATAATAGGCGAAAAAAAAAACAGTCCAAATGTCCACTGAGAAACAAAAATACAAGCAATCTGGTATATGCATGCAATGTAATACTACTCCACAATGCAAAACAACCATGTTACACACAATATGAAATCTCCAAAATATTTTGTTGAGGGAAAAAACCGAGACACAAAAGAATACATAGTGTATTATTTCACTGATATGAATTTCAATGATAGACAAGACTAACCCAAGGTGAGAGAAATCAAATAGTCAATGCCTCTGGAAGAGGTGGAGGGAACTGACTGGAAAAGTATAGGAGGGAAATTGCTGAGATAATGGAAATGCTTTGTATCTTGATTTGGGTGAAGCGGACATGAGCATATACATTTGTCAAAACCCATCAAACTCTATACTTAAGATATGTGCATTTTACTACAGGTAAATATAAACCTCTAGTATATATAGTACATGTATATGTATCTTATTATATATATGAAGTGATTTATTTTATATAGCATATATATGTAAATTTCTTAAGGCACTTTTGTGACAAAAAACTGTCATCCCTCATTTAAAATAAACCAACTCCAACCTGGTAGATCCATTTAGCTTGATCCTTTCACAGACCAGTCCTATTTCATATACCATTTACAACAGACTAGTTTGGTCTGTGCAACTTTCCAGAGAGCTGCCATGAAACAGAAACAGCAGAATTTCCTCCCACAAGAGGACCATGACATTTCCATACAGACAGCACCCAGAGTGACCCAGGGCCCTGGGAGTAGCTAGATTAAGGTGCAGACAACTCAAAAGTATTATATTCCTTTACCAAGTAGAAGCCTATTTAAAATGATTAAAACACAGTAATGAAAACACAAGAAGAACAATTTTGTAGTATAATTTAAATCATATTCTCAATATGAAAGAGAAGGCTGGTGATGGTGAAGCCTGGATGGGAGGAGAGTTTGGGGGAGAACAGATACACTATATATGTATGGCTGAGTCCCTTCCCTGTTTACCTGAAACTACCGCAACATTGTTAAATCGGCTATATCTCAATACAAAATAAAAAGTTTCAAGCTACCAAAAAAAGAGAGAGAGAGAAGACTGGTGAAATGCTCTCCAGTGCCTTCTTTCTGTAATGAAGATGTTACAAGAGCTGCTTGTGCCTGTATAATCATGACGGGAAATAGTAGCTTTCACATTGTGGTGGATTTCAGGCCATTCAAATGTCTCCATCCATAACTTGATTCCACTTCAAGAACAAGTAGGTTTGCATACACACACATGCACAGACACTTGCTATGAGCATTCTTGCGTAGCACACAGAATAATTCCGGGTGAAAGCAAATAAGATGGGGAGACACTCGTTTCCTTCAAACCCAGAGGCATCTGATTCCAAACACACTTGGTTATCTGATCGACCTTTCCAAAGTTTCACCATGATGTAGCACTGGGACAAAGCCTCCCAATCTTTGGTAACTGGTGGAGGGAGGCTCAGCCACCTATAGTATCTTGCACACTGAGAATGAGCTCCCATCGGATCCATTAGACACCAGTAAAACGCTCCCTGCCCCCATAATTTCCGGGATAGTCAGGAACTCCTGCCCGTCCTTCTACCAGCCCTCTCTCCAAGATGCCCCTGCGCGGTGACCCGCAGCCGATCCCATCAAATGCTATGACACAGTATTTTCTCTACAGTTGTATCAAGTCCTAGTAATGCAGGAACCTGAATTATGGTATTAACCTCATAATTCAGATTCCTGACACTAATAAAACCCGAGGCAGACATGACTTAGAGACTGAACAACAGCAACAAAGTCCTCTAGGAAACCTTCTCTGATCATACAACTAGAAGTCAGCTCCTAGTTTCCTAAATGCTAATGTTCATTTTTTAAAGTATCATTTATATTGCACTTTAAGATCCTGTTTGTACATAGGCATTATTTTCTTCCACAAGACTGGACACTCCTAGAGATTGAGGACTGTTTGGTAAACTTCATTTTATCTCTAACATTGCCAGCTCAGTACATAGCACATAAGTGTCTCAAAATGTTTGGTGATATATGGGGTAAGCGGAACCAGTTTTAATGTAGCAATAGTAATAAACTGGGTTATTACCATTCTATACCTAATACCTAATAAAGTGCTAACACGTTTTTTATAAAAGGCTAAACTTAAAAGCTAGACAAAGAAATAAATAACTGCCCCAATTTCATTTGAAACATAACAATAATAGTTAATCTTTATTGAGCACATATTATGTGGCAGGCACTATTCTGCGTTTATAAGTTTATGTAATACAAGATAGCCAGTTTAGAGATAAGGGAGACATATTTACAGGTGAGACAAAGTGTTGGACCTTAAGCAAAGCTGAGGCGATGTGCAGTAAATGAGGCATATTCTCTCCTTTCAATGAGCTTACCACCTTGTATGGAAAGAAGGGAAGGGATCTAACACATAGTTCAGAATAAGTAAAAAAAAACCTACAAGACACACATTTAGGGGAGTCCAGAGGAAGGCTGATTTCTTCATTCTGGCAGGATGCCTGAGGGCTTCTTGGAGGAGGTATGCAAGCAGATAATGAAAACACAAATGGAAAGAGATTTCCATAACTACCAGTCCCTCAGCTCCCAAAGCTACCAAAAGGCCTGTCTCTTCTCCCTGTCCCCCTCCTCCACTTCATCTGGAACAAGGCTGTTTCCAAAAGAGGACTAGCTCAGCCCAGCTCTCCTTTCCTCTGACACAGTCCTCCAGCTGCTGCTTGCCCTTTCAAGCACGAAGGCACATGTGTGAACTTTTCACCAGGGCGCAACCTGGTGCTTTTGCAGGGAAGAACCTGCATCACGGTGCCTGGTCATACAAGGGACCCCTTTAAGGGAATCCAGTCCTTCTCTGTTGGACTACATCAGGGACAGCCCTGAGCCTATACCAAACTAAGACGCAAGGGACTCCCCCCAACCAGCAGCCATCAGAAGGGTCATCACTCCTCTCCAAGCTGCATCACTCCTCTCCAAGCTTCTGAGAGGTGAATTTGCTTCCACTCCCTCCTCTCAAGTGCACCCCTCAGATCTCCCACACTCATCCCCTACCTCTTCCTCCTTGGTGGTTAAGGCTCTGCAACAAGGATTTTCAAACCCTCACTCTTGGCATCTGTGTGACCTTGGGCAAGTAACTGAACCAACATCAGTAAATGAAACAACGCCAGTCCCAGCTTCCTTATACATGGGGTTTATAAGAAAAACTTGCTCTCAGAATTGTTGTGCAACAGAACAAAAGAGTGCAAGGAAAGCATTTTACACAGAACCTGACACATAATAAGTGAACAAGAAATAGCAGCTATAATCATCTTCACAGGGATGATGACGATGATTGCAGTGATGGGGATGGTGGTGATGTTGGTGGCAGTATAAACTTGGGCTTGAATGGCGCTGAAATACCCTCTCTATTCTCTCCCCCCACTGTCACCCACAAGTCTGGGGCTAGGCCACACTGGTAGAGACACATGCGTCATCCAGCTGTGGGGTGAATGCAAGATCTTCAGGCTGCAGGCTTTGGGACTGAAAGGTGGTGATGCCTCACCCACCTGGCCGGTCACGGGATGATGCTGATTTTCTGATTAAGGAGGTCCAATAATCAAAGACCCTCACCTCCTTCATACCCATCCTCCAGGTCTGAAAACAGCTAAGAGATCAAAGAACGCAGTAGCTGCGACCGCTGCAACACTCGCCCAGGGAGCCAGGAGAGCGTCCACTTCGCCCCTGCCTCAGTTCCCCAACTCTCCTCCAGGTGCAGGCAAGACACTGCTGCACTTGGTGGCGGAGATAACAGGTTAGCAAACCCGGCCAGGGAAAAATCTCCGCGCTTCCCCGAGCTAACCCTAGCCCCTCTTCCCAACGCAGGTGGGCAAACAACCCAGGACCTCTCAACAACTTGGTGTACTTCACCATCACTGGGCACCCGGCCTCAACATCGCCCCTATGCCGCGTTCGCAGGAGAAAAGCGGGAAATCGCAAGGCGGGAGGGGGGAGGCTCCTCAGGCCGGTTCCGTTTTCTGGGGGCGCCTCCGAGAGGCGCGTCCCGACTTACCTTGTCTGACGGCTTTGAAGGTGACGGCCTCCTTGCAGCTGTCGATGACTCCCAGTACGTCATAGCGGGGCAAGCCGGACACCCGGATCCCCTGCACCTCCAGAAGCAACTCGCCCTCACCCAGCCGAGGGCCCTCGCCGCCGCCGGGAAGCCCCGCCGCCTCGGTGGCCGTCACCGCTCCGACATAGGGAAACTCTCCGTTCTCCGCGCCCCCCAGCACCATCACCCCCAGCTCTCCCTGGGGTCCCCGCTTCACGGTGCATTCGTGAACCCTGCTAGTCCAGTGGTTCTTCTTCTGGATCACTTTCGACATGATGAGTTACACCCCTCCTAGCCTCGCCAAAAAAAAAATGATAAAATGAGAGACAGGTGCCCCCCACAGCACAAACCCCCCAAGCCCCTGCTGGTTCATGGGAGAGACATCTCCCTCCAAACAACGCAGCGGGAGAGAGAAACTTGGCAGCCTCGCTCCCTTGCACACACTCGCTCACTCAAGCCATCATAAAACAAACTTTCTGGGCTTCCCCGCGAGCCCTGCACAGGCGCCCGCGAGCTTTGTTTGCATTCCGGTGCTTCTCGGTCCACGTTCCGGCGCCCGACCGTGCTCTCTGGGACCAGAGTCCACTCTGCGCCGCTTGGATTATTTTTTTTTTTCCTTCCTTCCTTTCTTTCTTGCCTCTTAGAAATGCGGTGTCTCCTCTTTGCCTCCCGCCTGGCTCGCCTTTCCTCGCTGGCGGGCAGTTTCTGAGGGTGAGGGAAGCCCTTCTAGCCAGTTGCTGGGAGCCCTGGAGACGCTGTAGCTGAGCGGGGGCGGGGGGGACAGGAGGGAAGTGCCTGCGTCCCCTTTAAGCAGATACAAAGGCTCGGCTTGTTTTGTTACAGTTCATTCTATTCCGCGCCGCCGAGCGCAGCGGCCGGCGAGAGTAGACGCGCGCGCATGCGCCCCGCGACCGCCTGCCGGCCGGCCCGCCCCACCCCGCCTTCCCGAAGCGAGAGATTCCAATGTGCTTCCCGTTGGGTCCTAAGTCCGCCCCTTCCAGGATCAGCCACTTTTCTCCCCCTTCACACACCCCTCTCATTCCTACTTTTATTTCAGTGCTCACGACTCTGCATAGCCCTTCGGGGGTCTGGGAGACGAGCAAGTGTTTTACTCCAACTGTCTGCCACTTTTGAAAACATGGGCAATCTGCTTGGGCATTTTAAAACCATTTCAAACAGGTGGGGGTTGGGACGGCTCACACTCACCCTTGCGCTCACAAAAACGCACACACGCATGCACTCACGCCGGCCTAAGCTTCCTTACCGCCCTCGGCCAGTGGCTGGCCAAGCTGTCGGTCACCCAGCCCACCCCCCGCCGCAATTCCCCCTAATACCCTGAACCCAACCCAGAGGAGTGCGCCTGCCCGGCTTCCCCGCAGCCTGCTCTGTGCGGGCGGGTTCGGGTCTTGGAGCAGGGTGTGCTCCAGTCTCTGCGACCCTGGGGAGGGGGCGGTCGCGGTGGTCCCCCAAATGGGATCCGTCACACGCTCACACACGTATACACACACTTATCTGCACCCTTAAACTTTAGGGCCAACTTTTCTAGACGCAGATAAAGTATAAGGCGAGGGAAAGAAGCCAAAAAGCAAGAGGGGCTTGGGGTCTTCAACCGAAAAGGGTCTAGCTCTTTAAAACTCCCTTGCGGCCAGCGACTTCAGGAGCCAGGCGTCTGTCCCGGACTCAAGTTCCTGGCTGAGCTGGGCAGCCTTTGGACCCGCCCCGGGGCCAGGAGATAAGGATCACTCCTGGGTCTGGGATCTGCACCCGAGTCCTGGCGCCCGCGGGGGCGTGGGCGCGGCAGCCACCTCTCGGAATTCGCAGCGGGGAGTTGCTGCTGCCTCGGGCGCCGCCCGAGGGCGGGGGTAGAGCCAGCTAGTGTCCCTGCTAGGTTTCGGAACGTACTCGGGGGCTGCGGACAGAAAGAATATCTTGCACCGGCAAGGCTACCATCCCCAAATACTCCCCAATCGGCCTGGGCCATAGTCTCCTAAACATTTTCTTTTCCTCAGTGATTTATAACTTGTTTATCCATCTTGGGTCACAGGAGAGATTTCAAGTGCTAAATAAGGGAGATGAGTGTAAAGGACTCCGAAAGGATGGGGTGCCGCAGAGGTCACGGTTGAGAACCGGGCCCTGAGGTTTAGGTTCTCACCGGTCCAGTGTCCGTGTGATCTTGACCAATCGCTGGGACCCCTCGGAGCCTGAGTTTCTTAAGTAAGTGTAACAATACCTGACAAGATTCTTGGGAGGATATGGGGAGGACACTTGTAAAGTGATACATAATAAAAGCTTACTAGAAGTAGCAGTACTAGTAGTAGTTTGAAAAATTAGGAATCATTCCGGGTTTCAAGTTACATGGTGATTCCTCCTCTTCGTTCTAAAACTTATATATAGGCATACATTTAAATATTTTAAAGCACTCCTTATAGGGCACTATTCTAATCCAATAAAAATAAGAGAAGAACGTTGCTACTTCTCTCTTGAGATCCAAAACTGAAAAATTATATTGCTTTCTAGTATTTGTCAAAAAAGGAAGTGACCAGTTTTCCATGGCTCTTCTTGGTAAGGGAAACCATCTTCAGCCTCTTTTCTTAGAAGATATCCATTTGTCGCCAACTTGACTGGATCAAGATGAAAGAGAAATTAAAAAGGTTCAGTCCCCAAAACCAAACAAAGATCCAGCCAGTCAGAATCTTAAGGGTAGGTTCTATCATCTGGATGTTTAAGGTTGCCTTTACATGGTGCTAGTACACACCACTGAGGTCCACAAGTCTATCATCTTGATTCCTGAGCTCACAGACCCTTTTAGGGAAAGAATCAATGTCCACATCTTCTTGGACAGTACATGCTCCAGGAAGGTAGTGGATTTTTGCAGTTTGGTTTACTAATATATTCCCAGTTCTTAGAACAGTATCTGGTACTGTTGTAGGAAGGGGGACCCCTTCCAAACTGGGCTCTTGTCTAAAATTCAGAAATGAATTGTCCGAGGAGACACATGTGCTGACAAAGCAAGAGATTGTATTGGGAAAGGGCACCCGGGTAGAGAGCAGTAGGGTAAGGAAACCCAGGAGAACAGCTCTGCCAAGTGGCTCGCAGTCTCAGGTTTTATGGTGATGGGATTAGTTTCCGCGTGGTCTTTGGCCAATCATTCTAATTCAGAGTCTTTTCTGGTGGCGCATGCATCACTCAGCAAAGATGGATGCTAGCGAGAGGGATTCTGGGAAGTGGATGGACACGCGGTGTCTCCTTTTGACCTTTCCTGAACTCTTCCGGTTGGTGGTGGCTTATTAGTTCCGTATTCCTTACCAGGATCTCCTGTCATAAAACAACTCATGCGAATGGTTACTAAAGGGCCTGGCCAGGGTGGGCGGTTTCAGTCAGTGTGCTTCCCCTAACAGTACCTCGTTAATGTTCGAGTGTTTGGTGAGTGAATCCTCTTCCCAAAATGCACATTTTTGCGTACCACCTTAAGAGTGAAAACAGATTTCCCTACAGATCATTGGTAAGCTTGACCTATATCACTTCCACACTCCGTATTCTACAACTGTGGGTACCTACGATTACTTGCCAGGAATTTCTCCCACTTGCCTCTAATCAGCGGTCACCTACCTAGAGGAGTCCAAACAATAGACAAGATCAAGTAGTCGGCAGTTCCTCCCACTGGCAGCAGCACCATTTTCTCTCTCCAGGGTTCCACATGACCCTGAAGCTGAGAAGAGGAAAGGACTTGGAATTTAGCCTACTTCAGATTCTAGGTGTGGAATAACCCCCCAAAAAAGAAGGAACAAGTGAGGGCACAGACAGCAGGGTAAAGAGAGGTATAGAGAGACATATTAAAATCCAGGAATTTAAAAAGAAGTAATTTGAACTTTCAAAACAGCTAAGACTGCCAATTTCCAGACATTAAGTTTATGATGTTCCCAAACTCTCTGCCTCTCTTCTGAAAATTTCTGTCTGTTCTATTTCTCCTGGTTCAGTTCCCGTGTCCCAGATTGGAAGGAGCTTCAGGGCAGAAATCATATTTATTCTACCCAGACTTTGAATCCTCAGCACCTAAACCCATGCCTTGAGGTGAGTATGCATATACATACTTGATGAATGAATGTGTGAATGCATGGGTGAAGTGTGACCTTAAACTATGTAGTATGTGACCTTTAGAATGAAACCCATTTAAATTCTCTGGCCTTTCAGCGGTTAGTTAGGCCTACACATTTCTGTTGCAGGGGGTGTGAGTTCCCTGTGGCATGGCCAAAAACTTAAGTAAGAAAAAAAAAAAAAAAAAAAAAGAAACCCATTTAGATTTGGTGGCTAAAACTGATATTTGTAGATTGTTTTCTTAAGAGTTTATAGTTATCTTGAAGTAGATTTTTCTTGAATATATATGAAGAAGAACCCTGTGTTCTGGTTTCTCTCACTTACATTATACACTCCAGTGGGGGAAATAATGCCACAAAATACCTAACTTTGAGGTTTACCAGGTGTGCCAGGATCGTTATGTGCATTATTTTATTTAATCACTACAACAATTGTGTGAGGTAGGTATGGCCTTGATTTTGTATGAATGACTTTGATTTTAGAGGAAAGTAAAGCTAGATAAGTAAAGAAACTTGCTCAAGAGACTGGAAATGATAGAGCTAAGATGTGAACCCAGGGGCCCGAACCAAAGCCCAGATTCAGAATTACAGCTCTATGGGAGGGGTAAGATGTGACCATCCATCATCTAGCATATTTGGGTACCAGCAGATTTTGGCTCCAGTATCCACCACGTTAGTGTGTGCATACCAGTTAAGACACTCTCTTATCTCTTCCTTTTAAACTGAAAGAATACAGTGTTCCACTCTGGAATCCAATCTGCAACCCTCCTTCTGTGGGCTCTGAAGATCAAATAATTTACTGGAATGTAAAGAGGATTAATTTGCAAACATTTCTGAAGTGTCTAGAGATCTGTGGGTTCTGTTACAGGTGACATGCCAATATACTGTTACTGCAGAAGCAGTTCAACAATGAAATCTTAATAAATGTGATTAAGAAGTAAACTGTGACATAATAAACTGCAAAAATGATGGTCTTATTTTCCTATAGCTAGTTCCACTCAAAGGAAGAAGAAAATCCACACATATTAAATTGTGCATTTCTTTCTTCCAAAGACATTTCTTTTCAAAGGTTTCTAGTTGTGAGTAAAGAAAGCATTACTGCAGTCTAAAGTGGTAACTTACCTCCCTTTTCTGAAAATGTGAAGATAGGAATAAGTTGGTTGACTGTGAGGCAAAAGAGGATATATAAATTGGTTATCTTTTAGTTTCTGAAGAATGTCATCAAGAAGCATATATTATAGATATCAAGGTAAATGCTTCATATTCAATAAGGTAACTGACTCCAAACTGGTAATTTAGAGCAGATCAACAAAGGAAGTTAAAACCCTTATTTCAGATGAGGGAAACAGATAGTGAGAACCACTTTCTTGAGTCATCTCCTGGAGGCACTTTTACGATTCACTTGATAACATGTTCTTTTCCTCACAGGGAGGCAGACAGGTTTTTTCTGACCACAGTACCCCTCTAGTCCTTTCAGCTAGGGAAGAAAAAATTAAATGTTAATTCTTGTGATCATCCAAGACATCGCATGTTAACTATTATTTTCATATCCTAGAGGAGGAACTCCAGGAAGAGAGTTTAATCCTGGCTAATGTTCTGGTTCACTTCCATGGGAAAAAATTAATATTGGTAACTGGAACATTTGAAATTTCAATGTTGGCTGTGAGGAACCAAGAGAAACCCAAGAATTTATTATGGGAATGGGAATCTCTCCTAAAATTTCCCAAATATTCAGCTACACTGTAGCATATCATCCTGCATAATTCCACTGAAAATATACCTGGTGACAGTAAATTTCCTCATGAACAGGATATTTGCAGTTTTCTTCATAATAGGTATTTGTATCTCTTTTATTTCATCTCCCACCAACTCTATGAAAATATAATAATTGGAACATGGTAGATGCTTAAATAATAATTTGATTATTGCAGGTGTTCATTCGGTGTATGTCTTCTTCTTATATATTTTAACAATTTTTATTGCACTGAAGCCGAACTGAATGAAAGAAGAGGAAATTACACATTGAAATCAAGGATGCAATGCCTGAATTTTAAAAAATACCCCGTAGAATAAATTATTGCTGAACAACTTTAAAAACAGACAAATAAAAAGGCAGAATTAAATCATCCAAGATTGCATTACCATGAAATAACCACTTTTTATATTTGGGTTTATCTCCTCCTGGACTTTGGCCAACACAAATATACACACACTGACACAATCTACTTTCTTTAGTTGTCTCTCTCCTCATTTGGGATTTATAGTTAGTTCATGGAATAAAATAATCCTTTATACCTTTTGTTGTGTGTGTGTGTTTGTGTGCTCAGTTGCTCAGTCATGCCCAACTCTTTGAGACCCCATAAACTGTAGCCCACCAGGCTCCTCTGTCCATGGGATTTCCCAGGCAAGAATACTGGAGTGGGTTGTCATTTCCTCCTCCAGGGGATCCTCCCAACCCAGGGATTGAATTTGCATCTCCTGCATTGGCAGGTGAATTCTTTACCACTGTGCCACTTGGTAAGACCCTTATCTTTTATTACTCACCAATATACCCTCGATTTTCTATTTGTTAAATATAAACCTGTATCTATCACTTTTATCAGCTCAATAATATTCCATTCTTTAAATGTTCCAAAATTTATTAAAACAATGCCCTATTAATGATCATTTAGGATTCTGCATGAGACTAAAGTAATTATTTGTATTAGGATGTTTTGGTTGCTGGTGACAGAAACTTAGTTGAACTAACTTAGGAATAAAAGGAAATGTATTAATCCATATAACTGGCAAGACTAGAGATGAAACGAGCTTTCAGCAAGCCTGGATTAAGAGGCTCAAGCAATGCTGTCAGCTTTATCCCTCCATCTCTTGGTTCTTTTTTCCTCTGTTGCTCTCATCCTCTCATACTACATATGGATTGACCTCCCGAAATCCAGGAAACACAACCACGTGCATCTAGGTTTAGCAATCCCAAAAGAAAGATTTTCACTAACGGATGGGAAAAGCAATGAGAGAAATTTCATTCTGTGTTCAAGTTTTCAGTTTCAATTGTGGAGAGTAGAGATGGAGTTTGTGTACTTTTCACTGGCTTTGAGCATAAACACAAGTGAGTCACAAACATGATTGGCTACCTGATCAAGCCTGGCAGTATGTGTGTGTAGACTTGAGACTCAGGGAAAGGTCATTAAGGTACGTTTCTCTACAAGCTCCTATCGTGGTTATGCAGTTAACTAAGAGTTCCAAGAATACAAATATAGTGGGAGTTTGATTTCAGTCGAAGCTGCAGTGGTTGGCCCACACGTTGGTAGCTATTTTGAATATATTCTGAAGCTGGCAGTAGTGCAGGATTGTACCCTTTACAAAGGAAGCCAGTCAAATGTTATACTTATTTAATACAGATGGTTTGTTAAACTATTTACATAACATCAATTTCAAATATTCTGAAATGAGTCTTAAGTTTTTCAGAAGCTAAACTAAAAAAGGGAAAGTTAAATATTTTAAGATGATCCATGACAGTTGGTAGATTGTTAAGATTGTTTTCATCCATTTGTTCCTTCAACAAATGCTGATTAAATACTTATTTTGTCAATTCGCACTAGGCACCGATGGTACAGAACTAAAAGACCCACTAGGCTTTTTTTTTTTTTGGCTGGAGGAAGGTTACCTCCTAATTGGATACACAGACCAAAAAAATACAAGTTCAACTCTATTGGGTAAGTTCAATGACAAGGAGCTAGGGTCATCTTGGTAGACATCTCTTTAGGAAAATTATAATTTGCAAACATGGCTTCAGAAATTAAAGGTGCCATTTTTAGAACTTCTTGCCTCCTCCACCTATAATTTATTTTAATAGTATTTTAATAAGTGAAAGAGAATGTCCAGTTTTATGATCACATTATGATACTTGAAAATATGTTTTATGGAACCATTCACTGAGTTCCCAGATGGTTACAGTTGAATATAGTGTGAACATGTGCTTCCATAAAGGACAACTCTGTCTTGCCACAAAGTGATCCAGCAAACACTAGGTGGAGTTTTGGAAAATGACTCAGCAATCTGGAATCTGAGCAGCCTTGCTCCTTGAACTGTACTATCTTTGGAAAATTGTTCCCCATAAAATCTTGTAGCCAGATGAACGAGGACCCCCAAAGATGCAGTACTCACTTTCCAAATTTAGCACATTCCTAGAATTTTAAACTCATTCTTATGGACTGTTGCCCAGGTGAGGGGGGGCTTAGCCAAGCCAGGAATAGTTATGAGCAACATCCCCCAGGAAGTCAGTTCCCAAATTTGGAGTGCATGTATTCTGAACATTCCTGACAATCCTGGCTGAGAAATTCACCTTACCTACGTTTGGGTACCCCAAGGATTTTACATGCAGCAGAGAACTGATGAATTAAGCTAAGTGTTGAAGACACAGCATTTTTAATTATTAAGTTAGCCCCCTGCTTTAGTGAATGCACAAGTTGGCATATGTTTGGGAATGTTTCTGTTTCCAAACTCACAGCAACTGCATTTTTTAAATGTTTGACCTTGATCTTGTGACCTTTCCTCTAGAATCCTGAGAGTCCTGGGAACACTCACAGCTGAGTGATGGGAGCAAAACCAGACAGATAGCAATTCTTTTTCTTTTATTTATTTATTTGCTTAAATCTGAGGCTACATTGTTTCAAACTAGACCCAACTTCCCTTTCAGTTAGTAATTTTATTTCAATCTATCCTCTTGGTATGACTTTACCTTTGATGATACCACTAAAGCCTAAAACTATTAAAGCTATGTGACCCACCTGTTAAGGCAAGCTGGCATTTTGACACTGTTCTCCAGAGAGCTGAGACTGTTCTCTAGATTAATGTTTTCAAATTCTTTGATTGCTGTTCAGAATAAGAAACAGCACATAAACTTATATAAACACACACATATATATATATGATTGAAACAAAAATTTCAAGAAACCATATTTATCCTTTCTGCATATGATGTACTATGCCTTGGGTTATGGCCCACAGCCATATTTCTTAACCTTTCCCTGTATTACCTACAAGCTAAGAATGGTTTTATGTTTTTCAGTGGTTAAAAAGCAAACAAGCAAATTATAATGAGACACATTTACAATATGTCATGTGCTCTTCTGAGCCTTCGCATTAATTGACTTGTTAGATCTTTAGTGGTTAACATATTTCAAGGGAGTGCTCATGTGCAGGATGCTTTGGTAAGTACTTTCAATTATGCTTCCCAGGTAGCTCAAATGGTAAAGAATCTGCCTGCAATGAGGGAGACCTGGGTTCGATCCCTGGGTTGGGAACATCCCCTGGAGAAGGGCATGGAGAATTCCATGGACAGAAAGCCTGGCAAGCTAGTCCATGGAGTCACAAAGAGTTGGACATGACTAAGCAACCAACATTTTCTCTTTCACTCTATGAGGCAGGGACTATTAGTAGTCACACTTAATAGATGACAAAACAGAGGCTATATCACTTGCACAGGATTACACACCTCCAAAGTGGTAATTAGGATTTAATCCTAGGTTTCTCTGCTTCCAAACTTTTAGTTCTTAATACTATTGATGTTTTCAGCTTCTTGACCATAGCTTGACACATAATATGGACCCAATGTATATTTGAAGAATGAGTGAATACATGTATGAATGAATGAAGGATGCAGAGATAGATTGATGGTATCCCATAGACCCTGACCAACTGTGAGAACACAGGTAAATTGGGTGATTGCTTGGTGCTTTAAAAAGCAACCAAACAAACAAATAAACAAAGTAAATCCCTCATTTATTAAGTGCTAAATACTTCATGTGGGCTTTCCTGGTGGCTCAGCAGTAAAGAAACACACCTGCAGTGTAAGAGATGCAGGAGACTCAGGTTCGATCCCTGGGTCAGAAAGATCACCTGGAAAAGGAAATGGTAATCTATTGCAATATCCTTGCCTGGAAAATCCCACGGACAGAGGAGCCTGGCAGGCCACAGTCACAAGAGTCCGACATGACTTAGCGATTAAACCACCACCACCACCACCAACAACAACTACTTTATGTAATTGCTTTCAATATCTTTACTCAATTAATCTTCATAAGGACACTATGAGGTAGATGCTATCCCTGTTTTGCAAAAGGAAGGATTGAGGTCCAGAGCGGTTAAGTTCATTGCCTAAGATGATACGACCAGTATAGGTAGATCTGGTGTGACTAAGACAGATGATCTTCTTAATTACTATGCTATGTACCTCCATTTATTAATTTCTAATATCACTGTAATACTGCCTACCCCTATAATTTTGTAACCAAAATAGACAATGTATCAGAACCTTCATTAATAACTATAATAATTTCCAATGACATATTTCTCTACCAAAAAGTTAAAAACTCAAGGTGGAAGAAGTAGAGGAGGCAAAGAAATGCCTTCCTGTACATTTGATATGGAAATTGTTATTAAAATGTTGTGTCATATTTTTTGCAGATGTTCTATAAATCTAAAATTATTCTGGAATAATTTTTTTAAGAATACTATGAAGCACATGAAAAAATGTTTAACTTCATTAGTCATTAGAGAAATGCAAACCAAAACCCCAGTGAGATACTACTATACCACCACTAGGATGGGTACAATTTTTTTTAATGGAAGATAGCAAGTGTTGGTGCAGATGCAAAGAAATTAGAACACTTATGCATTTTTGCTGGAACTCAATAATTCATACACTGTAAAACAGTTTGATGGCTCTTCAATAAGCTAAATGTAGACTTACTGTATCACCCAGCAATTTAATTCCTAGGTGTATATCTATCTATCTATATGCAAAAGAATTGAACACAGATGTATAAACAAAAACTTGTAGTGGACGTTCATAGTGGCAATTGTCACAATAGCCAAAGATGGGAATAACCCAAAAATCCATCAAAAAATTATGTTAAAGAAAATGTAGCTTTCCATGCGGTAGAATAGTATTCAGCTGTAAAAAGTAACAAAGGACTAACATATGCTATAAAGCAAAAGAACCCTGAAAACATGATATTAAGTGAAAGAAGTCATATACAAAAGACCATATAATGTGTGATTCCATTTATACAAAATGTCCAGTACAGGCAAATCCACAGAGATAAGAAATAAATTGGTGGTTATCAGAATTGTGGGGAGGCAGAAGTGGGAGTGCTGGTTAATGATCATGGGACTTTCTTTGGGGATGATGAAAATGTTCTGGAACTAAATAATGGTGATAGCTGCACAGTACTTTGACTGTACTAAATGCTACTGAATTGCATACTTTAAAATGGATAAGATAGGGAATTTACTGGCAGTCCAATAGTTAGGGCTTGGCACTTTCACTGCAGTGGCCCAGGTTCAATCCCTGGTCCCAAAAGTAATGTGTCAATAATAATAATAATAAGCTTAAAATACCAAACTTTATGTTCAGTGAATTTTACCTCAATTTAAAAGCTCACTGTGACACCATTTTTTTTTTTTTTTTTTGGTGATACCATTTTTAAAAAGTAGTATACCGAAATAGAATGTGCTGGGAGATATGATAAAACTTACAAAGGAAAAAAAAATAAATATTACATGAAATACCAGTGTTCAGTACAGCATCTTGATTTAGAGCATGGACTTTCAAAACTGGCAGCTCTAGAATCAAAGCCCTGTCCTCTCACATAATGACTAGTTATCCTTAGGCAAGTTTTATAACCTGTCTGAGACTCAGAGTCCTCATTCGTCAACTGTGTGTTATTGCTATTGGTTATAATGAAATACTTTTTATATAAGTTGTCACCTAGCCTAAAACTAATGATGATGATTAATATATACTTTGTTGCTTTTTCTTTCTCCTTTGTATATATGTGAATTGAGTGTTACTAGTCTTCCTAATGATAATTTCATTAAAAGCAAAGTGATCTGGGTTTGGGGAGATAACAAGCATAGTTTTATCACCATATGTGACTTTTTACATCTCAGGAAAAGTATCCCATGAACAGATCTTTAAAGTAGCATCCAAAGGAGTCCAGCAATTCACTGTAATGATTATGTGAGGTTATATTGAAATTTAGGCTAATTGCTATTACTAAAATTTCTAGGCTGCTTCCAACTGTCACTACAAAAGAATAGTCATGGAATCTGAGAATTTATAGGAAAGACTTTATTAGGGAAAAAAGATACCTACGTTTCCTTCCCTTCCCCTTGAGGATAACTAAGCTGTCACCATGAATATCAAGACTGCTATTTCTTCGTGAATTTGCATATGGCATACTCCCAGGTAATTTATGGAGCAAATCCCGACATAGCTCAGGAAAAAACCATGTTGCTCCTTTAGTGTTGTTAGTAACTGAAAGGCCAAAACATTTAAAGAGGTAGAGGAAATTCATCTCCCAAAGATTCAGACACAGCACTCTCTGCTCTACACTGTACTCAATTCTTCCAGCCACACAACTCAGCCTTTCTAAAGTAAGAAAAAGAAACTTCTAGAACCCTGCCCTCTAACCTCTGTTCCTCATCCTCTTGGGCTCTCCTGGGAGTTGAGGAATGTGGGGAGAAAAGTAGCTGCAGGGTTTGGCTTCCAGTTGGTCAACCCTGACGCTAATTGCTCTATGGGAGATTTTCAGTCTCCGTTCTTGGCAAGAAACTACAGAACAACAAAACTGCCAACTGAGTGACTATGTGAAGAGCAGGGAGCTGGGTCTTATGGGTATCTGGAGAGGGAAAGGTTTAACAGTTTCCATGCCTGTTCAAACATTCTAGTCTTACCAACAAATATAACCAAGTCTAACTGACATTTGACCTGCAGGCATACCTCAGTTTCCTGCATTTCACAGATATTGTATTAATATTTTTATAAATTGAAGGTTTGTGGCAATCGCACCTCAAGCAAATCTACTGGTATCATTTTTCCATCAGCATTTGCTCACTCCTGGTCTCTGTGTCACATTTTGGTAATGGTTACAGTATTTCAATTTTTTTCATTAAGATCGTATCTGTTATGGTGATCTGTGATCAGTGATCTTTGATGTTACTGTTGTAATTGTTTTCCAGCACCACAAACTGTGCCTGTGTTAGGACATAGTTAACTTATCTGATAAGTGCTGTGTGTGTTCCAACTGCTCCACAAACCCATGGTTCCCCCGGCCCCGTCTCTACCCGTCTCCTCCTGCTGTCCTGTTCCCTGAGAGACAATGATATTGACATTAGGCCAATTAATAAACCTACAATGGCCTCTAAGTTTTCAAGTGAAAGGAAGAGTCTCATGTCTCTAAATTTTAAGTAAAAACTAGAAATGATGAAGCTTAGTGAGGCAGGAATGTCAAAAGCCTAGACAGGCCAAAAGTCAGGCCTCTTGCACCAGTTAGCCAAGTTGTGAATGCAGAGGAAAAAGTTCTTGGAGAAAATTACAAGTGCTGCTCCAGTGAACCCAGAAATGATAAGAAAGTGAAACAGCCCGACTGCTGATATGGAGAACATATTAGTAGTCTGGATAGAAGATCAAACCAGCCAGAACATTCCCTTAAGCCAAAGCCTAATCCAGAGCCAGGTCCTAACTCTCTTCTATTCTGTGAAGACTGAGACAGGTAAGCAAGCCACAGAACAAGAATTTAAAGCTATCAGAGGTTGGTTCATGAGGCTTAAGGAAAGAAACCATATCTGTAACATAAAAATACAAAGAAAATCAGCAAGTGCTGACGTAGAAGCTGCAGCAAAATATACAATATATTTAGCTAAGATAATTTATGAAGGTGACTATCCTGAGATTTTCAATATACATAAAACAATGTTCTATTGAAAGAAGATGTCATCTAGGACCTTCATAGCTAGAGAGGTAGCTGGAGAGGAGAAGTTAATGCCTAGCTTCAACACTTCGAAGGATTGGCTGATTCTCTAGTGAGGGGTTATTGCAGCTGGTCATTTGCAGTTTAAGCCAATGCTTGTTTACCATTCTGAGAATCTTAGGGCCCTTAAGAATTATGCTTAATCTACTCTGCTTATGCGTTGTCAACGGAGCAACAAAACATGGGTTGCAGACAGCACATCTGTTTATAACATGGCTAACTGAATATTTAAAGACCACTGTTGAGAACTACTCCTCGGGAGGAAAAAAAGAAAAAAACCTCCTTGGAAAATATTACTGTTCACTGGGCTTTTCTGGGGGCTCAGTGGTAAAGAATCCTCCTGCCAATCCAGGAGACATAGGTTCGATTCCTGGTCCAGGAAGATCCCATATGCCATGAAGCAATTAAATTCATGTGCCACAACTATTGAGCCTGTGCTCTAGAGCCCAGGAACCTCAACTACTGAGCCAATGTGCTGTAACTACTGTAGCCCGCACACCCTAGAGCCTGTGCTCCCCAATAAGAGAAACCATGGCAATGAGAAGAAGTCTGTGCACCACAACTACAGAGTAGTCTCCACTCATCACAACAAGAGAAAAGACCACACAGCAATGAAGACCCAGCACAGCCAAAAATTAATAAATAAATAAATTATTTTTAAAAATAAATATTATTGCTGCTCAGTGACAGTGCATCTTGTCATCTAACCACTCTGATGGAGAGGTACAATGAGATTAATGTTTTCATGCCTGCTAACAACATTATCCATTCTACAGCTTGTGGATCAAGGAGTCATGTTTACTTTCAAGTCTTATTATTAAGAAATGTATTTCCTAAGGCTATAGCTTCCATAGACAGTGATTCCTCTGATGAATCTAGGCAAAAGAAATTGAAAACTTTCTGGAAAGAATTCACCATTCTAGATGCTGTTAAGAACATTCAAGATTCATAGGAAGAGGTCAAAATGTCAATATTAACGGGAGTTTAGAAGTCAGTTCCAACCATCTGTATAACTTTGAGAGGTTCAAGACTTCAGTGAATAAAGGAACCACAGCTATGGTAGAAATAGCAAGAGAACTAGAATTAGAGGTGGAGTCTGAAGATGTGGCTAAATTGCTGCAATCTCAGGATAAAACATGAATAAATGAGAGGTTGCTTCTTGTGGATGACCAAAGAAAATGGTTTCTTGAGATCACTGTTTCCTTCATCTCCTGGAGGAGATGCTGTAAAGATTATTGAAATGACAACAAAGGATTTAAAATATGACATAAGCCTAGTTGATAAAGGAGCAGCAGGATTTGAAATAGTTGACTCCAATTGGAAAGAAGTTCTACTGTTGGTAATGCTATCAAATTGCATGCTAAAGAGAAATAATTTGTGAAAGGAAGTCAATCGGTGTGGCAAACTTCATTATTATCTTAAGAAATGGACTTCCCTGGTAGTCCAGTGGTTAAGAATTCACCTGCCAATGCAGGAAACACGGGTTGAATCCCTGGTTCGGGAAGATTCCACCTGCCTAAGGGCAACTACAACCGGGCGCCACCATTAGGGAAGCCCGCCTTCTGCACAAGAGAAGCCAAGGCGGTGAAAAGACCATGAACCACAACCACGCACCACAACTAGAAAGTAGTCCCCGCTCACTGCAACTAGAGAAAGCCTTAGCTGCAACGAAGAACCAGCACAGCCCCAAATAAGATAAACAAATTAAATTATATATATATATATAAGTAATAAATTGCCACAGCCAAGAAACAAAGATCCTGCCTGCTTGGTATGTCCCCTTCCCACAACCCTGCAAAAACAAAAATAGAAAAGATACCTGATCAAATCTGAAGACAGGGTTCCCTTAGGAATAGTAGGGTGAACTGAGGGGAAAGGAGGCAGCCCTCAGGATCTTCCCTGTGTCATATGGGATCTTTCCCTTGAGGTAAGAGGGCTGCAGATGGCTCCCAGTTGCGATACGCCAGCCCCGGTCTCACGGGATCTGTTGTGAAGCGCAGGCTCCAGAGTTCGAGGGCACAGTAGTTGCGCATGCATGGGCTTCTCCCCGGTTGTGGCTCGCGCAGGTTTCAGAGCATATGTGGGCTCTGTAGCTGTGGTGTGAGGGCACAGTTGCCGTGCAGCATGTGGGCTCTTAGTTCCCCAACCAGGGATGGAGCCCCATGTTCCCTGCATTGGAAGGTGGATTCTTAACCATTGGACAAGCTGAGAAGTCCCAAGGGCAGGGGTTTTATCGGTGGACTGGCTGACTGACTGGCTAACAGCTCCAGCAATCTCACAACCAGCTGAAAGCCTCAGTGGTAACAGGCAACTAGAGTTTTGTGAGTAGACTATGCCAAATTCTGGGTTTAGAACAGCCCAGCAAATTCGGTAGTATTCAAAGCTGTGACTTCTGTTTCAAAATCATAGATAAAAGCCGACTGTGACCATGAAGATCTCCTCCCACTGAGAAAGAGTCCAAGCGGCACTTTTCTCCCTTGGTCATACTGAGATAACATTCTCATCTTAACTTAGCCATTGTGCACTTCTATTCTATGATGGGTGCTTACTGCATAGTCTTAAAGAATCAAACTGTCAGATGAGAAGACGATATTGTTCTTTTATTTCAAGAACGTGTGGTGTTATCTAAGATACCATTGCCCATCCAGTAGATGGATTGCCAAGGCGTTTCATCTGCGAGGAAAACAAACAAACAAACAAAAGGTGTAGCCTGAGTCTGGGACAAAGTGCGAAGAGTTAGCCAACCCCTCACTTTTCCAAATTTGAAATCAACTTTCAGGGGAGAATTTCTGATATTTCCTATCAGCCTCCACTCTTCAGTTCCTGCTTCGCAACAATTCTTGTCTTGCATTTGAGGCCACCTGTGGTACCAGGGAGGCTTCCTTGGTGACTCAGTGGCAAACAACCTACCTGCCAATGCAGGCGGCATGAGGGTTGGATCCCTGAGTGGCGAAGATCCCCTGGAGAAGGGAATGGCAACCCATTCCAGCATTCTTGCCTGGAAAATTCCATAGACAGAGGAGCCTGGCAGGGCTACAGTCCAGGGGGTGGAAAAGAGTCAGACACGACTGAGCATGCATGCATCCCATTACATCATGGTACCACGGAGGTGAATCCTGTCTTCCCAGGGGTAGGAGCAGGGAACCCAGGTGTGGCCCATTTGGTTCACAATCATGGATGCCAGGCTCTGCACCTGTGAGCTAGGCTGGTTCCAGGCGTGAACCTCGGGCGCTGCACTTGGAATGCTGGGACAGAGGCTCCCCTCAGGCTGGGCTGTGTGGTGGCGCTGCCAGCCCCTGGAACAGCAGTGACATTTTTGCCACTGAGAGAGGGAGCCAGCCCGAGGCCAGCGCTAATTCAGAGGAGGCCAGAGACGAAAGAACTAAGTGAAAACAGCAGTGGAGCCCCCAAAACATGAATCAGATCGCAACTGAATCTGGCCCTGTTTCTGGACTCTTCCACAAAGTCTATATATTCTTTTACTGAACCTGAAACTTCTGGATTTGCGGACCAAATACCCTGGGAGGTAAGGGTGACAGAAATCCAGAAACAATTTTCTGTTCTCTAAAAATATAGTAGTATATATAAGAAATCAGAATGCAGCTGTAATCACTGCAAGATCTATTTTCTCTTAGTTTTTTTTAAGTGAAATCTTCCAAGTGTTAACATCTTAAATATGTTAATATAATTTTGAATACATGTGTTTTATTAAAAACGGCAACAGTATGAAAGGATACAGTGAGGAGGGTGTTTCCATCCCATTTTCCTCAGTTCTCCTCCTCAAAGGCAACATTTAATTGCTTTACAGTCTTCTTAGTATACTTCTAAAGATATTCTGCACAAAGATGTTCCTTTCAGTTGACACAAATGGTGCTGTTGGGTTGGCCATAAAGTTCGTTCGAGTTTTTCTGTAAGACATTATGGAAAAACACAAATGAATCTTTTGGCAAACTTAATATGTGCTGTCAGCATCTTGCTTTTTTTTGCTTACAAATATTTTTCAGAGGTTGTTCCATATCAGAAAATATTTAAACTGCTTCTTTATTTTTTATTTCAGTTGAAAGATGGTTAATGGGCAACCAACAACCAACCATATTTGGTTTTTTTAATGGGAAAGCTGCTTCTCAAATATGACAACACGGCTAGTAATTTTTCATTCTTCATTTCGCTGCTACCTGCAAACAAGGGTGAGTAAATTAGTTTGTTTAATCAGTGAAATGAAGCAACTGTAGCAAATACCTGTTGCACATTTCTGAAGAAATTCATTTAAAATTATGCTGCTGCTGCTGCGTCGCTTCAGTCGTGTCCGACTCTGTGCGACCCCATAGACGGCAGCCCACCAGGCTCCCCCGTCCCTGGGTTTCTCCAGGCAAGAACACTGGAGTGGGTTCCCATTTCCTTCTCCAATGCATGAAAGTGAAAAGGGAAAGTGAAGTTGCTCAGTCGTGTCCAAATTATGAAACAGTTCCAAACTATTCTCTGTTTTGGTTCTGTGATTTATTTAACCAAGATCCTATAGAGAATCATTTAGGCTATAACCTTTAGCTATTTTACATAAAGCTGCAGCAAATGTTGTTATGTATGCTCTTTTGCTTGAAAGCTATGTAAAATGTTCTCAACAACAGCCTGTATATATATAGGCTATTGAATCAGAAGTTTTAAATTTGAGACTCTGAATACAAGAATTCAAAAATGTGTTTTTGTTGGCTTTTTTGTTTGTGTGTGTTAACCCTTCCCCTTGACAAAGAGTTTAAAATTGAAGCATAATTGATTTGCAATGTTAGGACATTTTCAGGTCTACAGCAAAGTGATTCAGCTTAAATTATACTATATTATATTACATATATATTATATATATTTTTTATTTGCTTTTTGTCCATTATAAGCTATTACAAGATATTGAATACAGTTCCCTGTGCTGTACAATAAGTCCTTATTGTTTATGTTATATATTGTGTGTATCTGTTAATCCCTTACTCCCAATTTATTCCCCCATGGCATCCTTTTTGGTTATCTTAAGTTTGTTTTATATGTCTGTGAGTCTATTTCCATTTTGTAAATGACTTTGCTTAGATTTCATATATAGGTGATATCATATGATATTTCTCTTTCTCTGGTTACTTCACTTAGTATGGTAATCTGTAGGTCCAGATGGATTCCTTTTTCTCACTCACCCATCCATCCATTCATTTATTCAATAAATAGTTATTGAGCACTCACTATGTGCCAGGGAATATTTGGGTACTGATCCTTACCTCAAGGATCTACCATGACATGTTCATTGAAGAAGAACATAATAGGTTCGATGAATGTCCAGTCATCTGTGGTTATTTAGACACGTTAGTATTTAAGGGACTTTAGTTATAACAGCTTCACAGTTATTTCAGTACAAACCAATTCATTTTTGGACCTGTATCAGAAATCATGTCTATGCTAGGTCATTCAATATTTCTAGGTGATAAAAGTAAGGAACCAATAGTCCCTTTTGATGGAGAGCCTTCCAAAGAATACTGCAAGAAACAGTTCCAACCCATTCATTATGCATCAGTAGCCCTAGCTACAGGGGTTTCCCTATAGGCCCAGCTCTCTGACCTTGGCTGACTGGACCAGGAGTGGGCATGGGACCTTAAGGCAGCCACTTTGTAGGCTGATTGGTTACCGATAGGCTGGCCTGGTTCCAGAGCTTTGTCCAATAGGAGTATTGGTCACACAACATTGCACCAATCAGACCCTCTCAAATTGAGATTCTGAAAAAATAAAATAAGTATTAGCTAAGGAAGCAAAACCCAAAGAAGAGGAGAGGCTGAGTCATATAGTCAAGTCATGAAATCTTGTAGCCAAGGTTTTCATACCCAGTGACTAGCCAGAGTTAACCAGGGCAGGTCTGGTCTAGGGCAGTTTTCCTCAAACTTGGGCAGAGAGTCCCTGCTTCTGGATTTTTAAATTAGATCAGTCCATAATTCCATTTATTGTTTAAATTGAGACTTCTGTTTAATTGGTGATTGATGTCCCAATTATCCCAGATGGTAAAGGTGATGGAAATCTAGAAACAATCTCTCCTTGCCTGGAGGGCCTGTTAAAATAGAGATGCTAGTTCCACTGTCAGGATTCCTGATACACTGGGTCTGGGGCACCAAGAATTTGCATTGCTAACAAATTCCTAGTTGATGCTGATACTGTTGGTCCAAGGACCAAACTTTGAGAACCACTACTCTACAGAAATATTCCATGCATTCAAATCTCTTTGAAGTAAGATGGGTCCTCTTCTTACTGTTAGACTGGATAAAACATTTCATTTTCTGGGTCCCTGTGAGATCATTCTACCACAGAACTGAAATTGCTGATTGCCTGTATTTTCAGGTCCTTTTGACATCTCCACATTATTTGAGCTAATCTGAGTGAGTCCTTACCACAATATGAGCCTCCAAAATAGAACACAGTAATAGGTATCATTTATTAGTCCTTACTCTGTACAAAGAGAAAGCATTCAATAAATGATAACTAGATGTTCCACTAGGGAATTGCAATGACTCATAAATATTTTGTCCCTAAGTTCATTACTGCAGTGTTGTTTATTTCATATTTTTCTTTTTAAAAATGTTTAATTTCCTCTTGATTCTTACAGTCAATTATATAAGAACCAGTTTTGGCTCAGAGTCTGCAATTTTTTTGCAATGTTCCATCATATCCTCAAAAATATTAAAACTCAGAGAAAACCAAAATCAGCACTAGCAATTGAGACTGCGCTCTTCCTTTGACCTAGATACACTGTTTCTGACAAATTAGTGTGTGTTATTAAAATGTCTTACCTCTGAGGACATCTGCAATCACATTTATTACAAACAGAACTAGGAAGATCTATTAGAAGTTTATATCAGGCTCCATCCTAATAGTATCAAGCCTCTGGTTATGTCTTTTGTCAAACTTTAAAATGGACTATTTATTTTATGATTATTCCTCATGCTTTTGCACCACTAAACTCCAAGCTTCATAAACTCTGCAAGTGGGTCCACCAGCTTTCTCTCGGTGCCTAAGACATGACAGGTGTTCAATAAATATTGATGGATGTTATGGACTCAATGTTTGTGTTCCCCACCCCTAATTCTAACTCCTAATGTGATGGAATTCAGAGGTGGAAGTCATTAGGTCATGTGATGAAGCTTTGGTAAGTGGGATTGAAGTAAAGTGAAAATTGCTCGGTCCTGTCTGACTCTTTGTGTCTCCGTGGACTGCAGCCTGCCAGGCTCCTCTGTCCATGGAATTCTCCAGGCAAGAATACTGGAATGGGAAGCTGTTCTCTTCTCCAGGGGATCTTCCCAACCCAAGGATCAAATCCAGGTCTCCTGCATTGCGGGCAGATTCTTTACTGTCTGATTAGTGCCCTTATAAAAAGAGGTTGGAGTATTCCTTTGTCCAGTTTCCTCCATGTGAAGACACTAGGAGAAGAGGGCTGTACACTTACCATTAATGTGCTAAGGCAAGCGTCATTTGTATAATTTAAACTAAAATAATAATGTGGAAATAATTCAAGCGGAATAATATATTGAAAATAAAGTGGCTCATTTAGAAAGCCAGTGAAAGTAAAAGGAGAAGCGACAAGCTAGGAATTACTTTATCCTTCATTCCATTGATAAGAACTCTTTCTGTGGCCAAGGGCAAGTAGATGGTTTAATCGGTGAAGTAAGGCAACCACTTTGAATTCATTTAAAATGATTTTTCTCCATAATCTGTAAAAGAAAAATAAGAAAGCACATAATAAAAATGACAGCCTGATACACCAAAGTGACCCCTTTTATCTCAAGACCTTGAGGCATTTTGCAAATGACAATTATCTCTTACATCATCCCCTCTGAGGTAAGAATTATTTTCCCCATTATAACTGAGCCTCCATAAAATTATTCCTTCCCCAAGTCCTAAGTCATGGCTGTTCTTTGAATCCCTCACCTCCTGAGGAATGTCTAAGTTAGCACATAAATCACATTATTAAAGAAAACTTTAAATCAGGGCAAAAAGTTATATTTGAGCTATCAAGAGACTAAGCTACTTAGGGATTTCAGATTTCAGTAAAACTCCCGCAGTGGGCTTCCCTGGTGGCTCAGGGCCTCCCTAGCGGCTCAGCTGGGAAAGAACCTGCCTGCCGGTGCAGGAGACACAAGAGACATAGGTTCAGTCCCTGGGTTGAGAAGATCCCCTGGAGAAGGAAATGGCAACCCACTCCCGTATTCTTGTCTGGAAAATTCCACGGACAGAGGAGACTGGCAGGCTATAATCCAAAGGGACACAAAGAGTAGGACATGATGGAGTGTGTACACACACACACACACACACACACACACACACACAGCAATGAGTGGAAATGGGAATAGATTGGGAGAATTTTAACGCAAAAATCTGCTCAGTTCTACTTCATATTTTAATGACATTTTCAATATTTGGAAGGCCTTAGAGATGACTTGACTTCAAAACACATTCTAAAGTTGTAGGTGATCTGGAGCCAAAATAAAGAATATCTGACCAAGAATACATTCTCAGAGGAATGATAATAAAATCCTAGACTGGGAGAATGTTCCATTTTATTGCCCAGATCCATAGAAATTCACTATGGTAGATCAGACTTTTAATATCTGGTCACAACAGGACATCATTCTTAATGATCCCCAGCTGCAGAGAGTATGCACTTGGAATTTTCATCCCTACCTTTGTGCTATTAGGGAGCCTACATTTTAGATTTACAGTATTTTTAAACTTCTATTTGCAAGGAATTATAAGCATCAAGAAAAAAAATTACCAAGATAGTATAAAAACACTCCGTAATGCCCTTCACCTAGATTCACCAATTGTTAATGTCTTGCCCTATTTACTTTGTCATTTGTCATATATAGAATATTTTTCCCAAACCATCTGCAGTTATGTTGCATTCATTATACCACCTTATCTTAAGTTCTTTACTGTATCTTCCTAAGAATAAGAACATTCTCTTACATAACTATTCACATTCCAATTTTGTTGACTGATCCAATGAGGATCTTTATTGTATTTTTCTTCTACAGTACAGGATTCAGACCAAGATTGCTTATTACATTTTGTTACTATGTCTCCTTTAATTTTGATCAATTCTTCAGGTTTTTTTTTTTTCCGTAACAGTGACATTTTTGAAGAACATAGGTCCCTTTTTAAATATATTACATAGAAAAAAATTTTGGAGAAATGTAGGTTTAATGATGGTGGTTTTAATTTTTCAGCTAACAAAGTTTTTAAAAATTGAAGTATAGTTGATTTACAATTCTGTGTTAGTTTCACATGTACAACGCTGTGATTTAGTATATAGGTACATATATATCCTGCAGGAGGAAATGGCAACCCACTCTAGTATTACTGCCTGGAGAATTCCATGGACAGAGGAGGCTGGCAGGCTACAATCCATGGGGTTGCAAAGAGTTGGACATGACTAAAGCAACTTAGAATTCATACATATATATATATACCATATATATATATACCATACTGTGATTGTTATATATATAAATATATGTGATTCAGTTTTATATATATATATAAATGATTTTATTATCATTCCTCTGAGAATGTATTCTTGGTCAGATATTCTTTATATATATATATACTTTTTCAAATTCTTTTCCCTTATAGGTTATCACAAAATATTAAATATAGTTCCCTGTGCTATATAGTAGGTCTTGTTTGGTTATCTATTATGTATATATACACAGATAATAGATATATATGTATGTAAAGTAATGTGTGTGTATTAATCCTAACCATTAATTTATTCCTGCTGAACAACTTTTGATGGTAACTGCAAGGAGAGACAGGAATTGCACAGCTTCTAATTCAGTCCTATCGGTGAAATTCATAAAAATGCATTCACATGTGATGTGCTAAAGGAATGCCTGGTACATGGTTACTAGAAAATAAATGTCCTCAAGGGTAGCTTTCTTCCCCTCTCCAAACAGGTATGTTCCATGTGACGAGGGTCATATATGAGTCTTGTTGGTAATTTCGTCCTAATTACCTAAGGTCATGGGTTGATGTTGAGTAGACTCAATGAAAAGTTTGCTGAATGAATGACTCCTGCAGCAATGAGGTGTTAACTAACTAGTACCATCTTTTTCTTTAAAATTTCAGTCACCTAACAAGTGACAAGGCACAAAGTAATTGAGCATTTATTGAAAGCCTTCACCTTCTCCGGAAAATGGGTTTCCCAGCAGGTGTCAAACATATTCCTACGAGAGAATATTTTGTTTACTCCCCAAATGCTTAAAATCCACTGAAAAGATTGTGTTCTATTACCTTTAACGGCCATTGTACACAATTTTCTTCTCTTCTTTGTTCATTCCTTCTCTCCACATGTTAGGATACCTACCAAAAACTCATTAACTCAAATTCTGATAAACTGAAACCTGTGGAGTTTTTGAAATATTCTCTGCCATCTGAACATGCTAAACAAATTTTAAAAATAAATAAACCGTGTAAGGGTGCTCGCTTAGTTTACTTAAGGAAATCAATAATGCTTTGCTGAGGCACTGTTTACGTACAAGTGATGGGTTAATTGCAAAGAACTCTATACTATTATTTAGTTAGCAAATTGAGAGGACAGATTTGGGGGACTATGCTTCTGTTCACTTGTTCTTATCCTAACACAACCATGCTTCAACCACAGACCAGATGATTAATGCTCAGAGAAGGAACTAGCCCAGGGTCACACAGGTAGTAAGTGGCTCAGATGGGATTTGGATCCAGGTCTTTAAGTCTCACCTTTGCTAGATCTCTCCGTGCCCAAACAGTTCGAGTCCTGTGGGTCTATACTACTCTGAGTCCGTAGTAGGCAAATTAAGCTGATCAGCTAACTTTACCAAGAAAAAAATTTGGAGAAAGAATTTAAGTATACACTATTTGAAGGAAATCAACAATGTAGTCCTTGTGGGAAAAGTAGAACTTTGGCCTTTTCCCGCACTTATTTTAGAGTTGTTTTTATTCTGAAATACAAGGTGGCATATGGAGAATAGCCATTGTAATGTCTTCGGTCTTTAGAGCCTCTTAAAGTACAAACTGCAGCCCTAAAGTCCTTTAAAAAGAATAAAGTGGCATTTCATTTAAATATATTCTTTTCATCATTTTAGAGAAAGCTTCTTTCACATTAAGATAATGAGCTTTTCCAGCAAAATATGGTGAGACACTTTGAATTACCCAACTCAGAGCAAATTTTAAGCAAGTAGAACAGCTCCTGAGATAAAAGGAATCACCTGATAGAAAACACGTTATTTGTGTCTAGAGAGAATTACAATGAAGATTTCAAAGTAGCATTATTTTCTGATTTTTCATTGTTTATCTCTGGTCAGCTAAGGATTGCGTTCTTTCTTCATAGATTAAGTGCCCTTCTGAATATTTAATGGCTCACTCAGAGTTGGTTTTTTAATTTCTTTGAAGATGTTTTTTTTTTTATTTTTTTACTGGGAGCTACAGGGGATAAGTTGTGGAAAGAGTCTGTTAGGTGTATGAAAGGAATTGTATTCACTTTAAAGAAAGAATAATGAAACGATCCATCTACTCATGTTTTAAATGCTCCTTTTATATCCATGACTTAGACCGTTCATAAGTATGATTGGTTTCATTTAAGTTATATGCATTTTCTCCTAATTATGCTTCTCAAAAATTATGGGGAAAAAAAAACAAGGCATAAACCTTCTTTTGCACTTGACTTACATAAACTGATAAATGACTATTGCAGAATAAACACGTGCTAGTATGTAATAACTGGGGTGAGATTGTCCTAACTGGTTGGCTGGTGGACAGGCCAAGTGGTCACAGTCATGGAAACTAGATTTACTTAGCAGTTGTTATTTGTAGGTGCCAAGGAAAGCCCTTCACTCTCACCTAATCCTCACCTGAAACCTCAGAGGCAGTGACTGCTATCAGTTTTGTAGATGAAGACAATGAGGCTAGGCAACACTATGCATGAACAAAAGTCCCAGGGTTAATGATCTCATTCAGTCTGACTCCAGAGACTACACTTTGTTTTGGGTAGATCTCACTGGCACTTGTCACTGGGGAAATTAGAAGACTGTTGAGTAGATTCAACAAGCTAGAGGAAGAACTGTTGCAGGAATCCAGGTAGAAGATGATGGGAGCTGGGACGAAAAAAAAAATTTTTAATCAATCTTTTCTTTCTTTGAACCTGTTCCTCCTATCCTTCACCTGCCACATCTGGCAACCACCAATCAGCTCTTCTCTATATCTATCATCTTGGTTTTTTGTTTCTAGATTCCTCTTGTAAGTAAGATCATATGGTATTCACTTAGCATAATATCCTCAAAGTCCATTTACATTGTTGCAAATGGCCAGATTTAATTCTCTTTTATGGCAGAATAATGTTCCACTGTATGTGTGTGTGTGTGTGTGTGTGTGTGTGTAAAAACATGGGGGCTCATATATTTTTTTTTTTTTCAAATTAGTGTTTTTGTTTCCTTCAGATAAATATCCAGAAGTAGAATTTCTGAATCACATTATGGTTGCATTTTTAATTTTTTCAGGAACGCCCATACTGTTTTCCATGTGTGTGAAAGTCATTCAGTCGTGTCTGACTCTCTGCAACCCCATGGACTATAGCCCGCTCGGCTCCTCTATCCATTAAATTCTCCAGGCCAGAATACTGGAGTGGATAGCCATTCCCTTCTCCAGGGGATCTTCCCAACCCAGGGATTGAACCCAGATCTCCGGCATTGCAGCCTGATTCTTTACCGTCTGAGCTACCAGGGAAGCCCAAGAATACTCAACTGGGTAGCCTATCCCTTCTCCAGTGGATCTTCCTGACCAAGGAATCAAACTGAGGTCTCCTGCATTACAGGTGGATTCTTTAGCAGCTAGGCTACCTGGGAAGCCCACTGTTTTCCATAGTGGCTATACTAATTTACATTCTCTCCAATACTTCTCCACATCCTTGCCTACACTTGCTATTTCTTGTCTTTTGATAATAGGCCTACTTACAGGTGTTAGGGGACATCTCATTGTGGTTTTGATTTGCATTTCCCTTATGATTAGTGACATGGAATATCTTTGAGTATACATGTTGGCCATCTGTAAGTCTTCTTTGAAAAAAAAATCTATTCAGCATATCTGAAATTAAAAGATACTTACTCCTTGGAAAGAAAGTTATGACCAACCTAGACAGCGTATTAAAAAGCAGAGACATTACTTTGCCAACAAAGGTCCATCTAGTCAAGGCTATGGTTTTTCCAGTACTCATGTATGGATGTGAGAGTTGGACTATAAAGAAAGCTGAGCGCTGAAGAATTGATGCTTTGAACTGTGGTGTTGGAGAAGACTCTTGAGAGTCCCTTGGACTGCCAGGAGATCCAACCAGTTCATCCTAAGGGGCATCAGTCCTGGGTGTTCATTGGAAGGACTGATGTTGAAGCTGAAACTCCAATACTTTGGCCACCTGATGGGAAGAGCTGACTTATTTGAAAAGACCCTGATGCTGGGAAAGATTGAGGGCAGGAGGAGAAGGGGACGATAGAGGATGAGATGGTTGGATGGCATCACTGACTCAATGGACATGAGTTTGGGTAAACTCCAGGAGTTGGTGATAGACAGGGAGGCCTGGTGTGCTGCAGTTCATGGAGTCACAAAGAGTTGGACACGACTGAGCGACTGAACTGAAGTAAACTGAACTGAACCTATTTTTTAATTGAATTTTTTTCGGTTTTTGGCTATTGACTTCCATCTGGCTATTCCTGAGTTAAATCCTTTTATAATAAACCAGTGTAACCTAGTAAATAAATGTTTCTGAGTTCTGCAAGCTTCTCTAGCAAATTAAAGAAGGAGGCTGTGGGAACCTTCAGTCTATAGCTGATTGGTCAGGTGCACAGGTGACAACCTGAACTTGCACTTGGCATCATGAATTAGAGAGAATCATCAGAACCTCTAGTCTCTAGCCAGCTGGTCACAAGCACAGGAGATAACTGAAGTGGGACATCAGGGAGCAGATGGGGTCACTCCTGTGGGACTGAACCCTGACTCTGAAACCTGATGCTATCTCTGGGTGTGCAGAGTCAGAATTGAGTTAAATCACAGGACAGCACCTGGTGTCCTGAGAATTGCTTGCTGATATGGGAAGGAGCCCCACCCCTATACACACACTCTTACATTGGACTTGAGGCCAGGAACCCCAAAATAACGTGGCTAAGACAGGTGGTGGAGAAGGAGCTCTGGAGAAGATCTATGAAACCCTCATTTATCTGACTCCCTGTTTTTGTTGTTCGGTCACTCAGTCGTGTTCGACTCTTTGTGACCCCATGAAATACAGCGTGCCAGGCCTCCCTTTCCTTCAACATCTCCTGGAGTATGCACAAACGCATGTCCACTGAATCAATGATGCCATCCAACCATCTCATCCTCTGTCATCCCCTTCTCCTGCTTTCAATCTTTCCAAGCATCAGGGTCTTTTCAAATGAGTCAGCTCTTCCCATCAGGTGGCCAAAGCATTGGAGTTTCAGCTTCAGCATCAGTCCTTCCGATGAATATTTAGGGTTGATTTCCTTTAGGATTGATTGGTTTGATCTCCTTACATGCCAAGGGACTCTGAAGAGTCTTCTCCAACACCAAAGCTCGAAAGCATTAATTCTTCACTCTCAGCCTTCTTTCTGGTCCAACTCTCACATCTGTACATGACTACTGGTAACACCATCAGTTCAGTCACTCAGTCTTGTCCGACTCTTTGTGACACCATGAATTGCAGCACGCCAGGCCTCTCTGTCCATCACCAACTCCCAGAGTCCACCCAAACCCATGTCCATCGAGTCGGTGATGCCATCCAACTATCTCATCCTCTGTCATCCCCTTCTCCTCCTGCCCCTAATCCTACCAAGCATTAGGGTCTTTTCCAATGAGTCAAGTCTTCGCATGAGGTGGCTAAAGTACTGGAGTTTCAGCTTCAACATCAGTCCTTCCAATGAACACCCAGGATTGATCTCCTTTAGGATGGACTGGTTGGATCTCCTTGCAGTCCAAGGGATTCTCAAGAGTCTTCTCCAACACCACAATTCAAAAGTGCTCAGCAATTCTGCAGCGCTCAGCTTTCTTCACCGTCCAACTCTCACATCCACACATGACCACTGGAAAAACCATAGCCTTGACTAGATGGACCTTTGTTGGCAAAGTAATGTCTCTGCTTTTAAATATGCTATCTAGGTTGGCCATAACCTTCCTTCCAAGGAGTGAGCGTCTTTTAATTTCATGGATGCAATCACCATCAGCAGTGACTCTGGAGCCCCCCAAAATAAAGTCTGACACTGTTTGCACTGTTTCCCCATCTATTTGCCATGAAGTGATGGGACAAGATGCCATGTTCTTAGTTTTCTGAACGTTGAGCTTTAAGCCAACGTTTTCACTCTCCTCTTTCACTTTCATCAAGAGGCTCTTTAGTTCTTCTTCACTTTCTGCCATAAGGGTGGTGTCATCCACATATCTGAGGTTATTGATATTTTTCCCGGCAATCTTGATTCCAGCTTGGGTTTCTTCCAGCCCAGGGTTTCCCATGATGTACTCTGCATATAAGTTAAATAAGCAGGGTGACAATATACAGCCTTGACGTACTCCTTTTCCTATTTGGAACCAGTCTGTTGTTCCATGTCCAGTTCTAACTGTTGTTCCTGACCTGCATACAGGAAACACCATAGCTTTGACTAAATATTCTCCAGGGAATCTTCCCAACCCAGGGATCGAACCCACAGCTCCTTCATTGCAGGCAGATTCTTTACTATTTGAGCCACCAGGGAAGCCCCTACTCCTTGTTAAAGGAAAGCCAGTTAGAATGAGTGGAGGTCAGAATGGCGATATATGTTAAAGGAAACAGTTTCAATATTTCCAAGAAATAGAACCAGGTTATAAAATTATTCCTTCATCTCCCCTCGAGCACTTGCTTAATAAAGAATTAGAAATGATTTGCCATTCAGAAATCAGCTGGACGGCCAATGGTACTTCTCAAGTGTTTGAAGGTGATTAAAAGCAGCTTGCTTTTGTAAGGTGTTTAAATATTCCCTCTGGAAATCTTGTTAAATCCTTCATTTTCTTCCCTTTTCTTTAAAAAAGGGGAAAACATAAACTCTGTTGAGAGTTGAGCCTTTTTGTGTCCCAATTAATGAAGCTTTACTCAATTAAGAAATATTGACTGGCTGCATTAGCCTGCATCTTCCTCTGGGGTCAACAGAGGCACCTTTCACCAGGCACTTAAACTTTAGCTGATGTTAGTGACTATTTTGGAATGAAAACTGATCTTTTCCAGTCCTGTGGCCACTGCTGAGTTTTCCAAATTTGCTGGCATATTGAATGCAGCACTTTCACCGCATCATCTTTTAGGATTTGAAATAGCTCAACTGGAATTCCATCACCTCCACTAGCTTTGTTCGTAGTGATGCTTTCTAAGACCCACTTGACTTCACATTCCAGGATGTCTGGCCCTAGGTGAGTGATCACACCATTGTGGTTATCTGGGTCGTGAAGATCTTTTTTGTACAGTTCTTCTGTGTATTCTTGCCACCTCTTCTTAATATCTTCTGCTTCTGTTAGGTCCATACCATTTCTGTCCTTTATTGTGCCCATCTTTGCATGAAATGTTCCCTTGGTATCTCTAATTTTCTTGAAGAGATCTCTAGTCTCCCATTCTGTTGTTTTCCCCTATTTCTTTGCATTGATCACTGAGAAACCTCTATGTAGGTCAGGAAGCAACAGTTAGAACTGGACATGGAACAACAGACTGGTTCCAAATAGGAAAAGGAGTACGTCAAGGCTGTATATTGTCACCCTGCTTATTTAACTTATATGCAGAGTACATCATGGGAAACCCTGGGCTGGAAGAAACCCAAGCTGGAATCAAGATTGCCGGGAGAAATATCAATAACCTCAGATATGCGGATGACACCACCCTTATGGCAGAAAGTGAAGAAGAACTAAAGAGCCTCTTGTGAAAGTGAAAGAGGAGAGTGAAAACGTTGGCTTAAAGCTCAACATTCAGAAAACTAAGATTATGGCATCTGGTCATGGGAAATAGATGGGGAAACAGTGCAAACAGTGTCAGACTTTATTTTTTTGGGCTCCAAAATCACTGCTGATGGTGATTGCAGCCATGAAATTAAAAGTCGCTCACTCCTTGGAAGGAAGGTTATGACCAACCTAGATAGCACATTGAAAAGCAGAGACATTACTCTGCCAACAAAGGTGCGTCTAGTCAAGGCTATGGTTTTTCCAGTGGTCATGTATGGATGTGAGAGTTGGATGGTGAAGAAAGCTGAGCGCCGAAGAATTGATGCTTTTGAACTGTGGTGTTGGAGAAGACTCTTGAGAGTCCCTTGGACTGCAAGGAGATCCAACCAGTCCATCCTAAAGGAGATCAATCCTGGGTGTTCATTGGAAGGACTGATGTTGAAGCTGAAACTCCAATTCTTTGGCCACCTCATGTGAAGAGTTGACTCATTGGAAAAGACCCTGATGCTGGGAAGGACTGGGGGCAGGAGGAGAAGGGGACGACAGAAGATGAGATGGCTAGATGGCATCACCGACTCGATGGACAAGGGTTTGGGTAAGCTCCGGGAGTTGATGATGGACAGGGAGGCCTGGCGTGCTGCGATTCATGGGGTCACAAAGAGTCGGACGTGACTGAGCGACTGAACTGAACTGAGTGACTATTTTAATGACCACTCCAGTTAGCATTTTGCATTCTGCCAAGTAGACTAATGGGGTGAGGGTGGGGATAAGGGACAAAGTCTCATAGCCTCCTTTGCCTGGAAACAGACCCCAGATCATGGAACTATATTGTGTTGGAGGTATTTCCTCTGATGTGTTGAATACCTTCACATGCCAGACTTCCACACACACCGTCTCCTTCAGTCCCCGAAACCAGCAGACATGGATTATATTTCAGCTTTCCCTTTTGCAGATGACAGAACCCAAATCTTAAACCTGTGTATCCAACTATCTGTTGGCCATCTTCACCGGTACCTTCTCTGAGTAAAAGCCCAAACAACTCTTTCTATTTTTTTAAAAACCTTTTTTTTTTTCATCCATCAACAATTAGAAATCTTGACTCATTGGTTTCATTCCTACATATTTCTGTACAGTTGACCCTTGAGCAACACAGGTTTGAACTGCATGTTTCAACTTATATGGGGATATTTCTGAGTAGTAAACAATGTAACAGTACATGGTCCTCTGTTGGTTGAATCTGTGGCTGCAGAAGAACCACAGACATGGAGGCCCATCTGTAAATTATACGTGGATTAACACCAGTGCTGTTCAAGGCTAATGGCTACTTCTGACAAGAACAACAGTTTTTCTCTCCCTGCATCTACGGCCACCCATCCAAAGACTTCTTCCTTTTCTGCAACTGAATCTCCTTCTCATTCCCTCTTACAAGGATACTGTGATAACACTAAGAGCTCACCCAGATAACCTCCCTCTCTCAAGGTCCCTAACATCTGCAAAGTACTTTTTGCTATGTCAGATGACTTCACAGGCTCAAGGGATGAGGACATGGACATCTTGAGGGCCTAAGCCCCCCACATCCTCCTTGCCTTGCTCACCTTGTCCTCACTTCTCACCTCCTCGCTGGTCTCCCTGTCTTTAGTGTAACCCATCCTCCCTTTCTGCCACCTGTGAGCAGTGGTTCCCCAGCACAGCTCTGTTAACTGAACCCCGGGGGACAGTTAACAGGACAAATGCCTGGGTTCTACCTCTAGAGATTCTGAGTCAGAAAGTCCAGTGGATCTGTATTTTTGAAATCCACCAGCATACTGGTTTAAATAAGTAAATGAGCAAACAAAACTTTCTACTTGGATGACAGTTCCAAAATTTCAACATAGGGGTAAGTCAGAAGTTCGTTTTGAGGAGCAATCTCATAGGGGACTTACCTGAGACTGTGTTTGCATAGCAAACATGTTATGTTTACATTGATTGCATGTTACAGATCAATGAAAATAGCAAGGTTTTCTAAAGATGCTTTTCTGCAGCTATTACATTACTTTAAAAAAAATGTTTTAGTTAGATGTAACTTTCTGGGGGTGATGGGAGGTGATGAAGGTGATCCTGCCACACCTTATCACCTACTGTTTCTCAAGGTCACTGATACCCAGGGAGTTTGGGAATCTCTGATTCTGATCTCAAACTTCTCAAGGACAAGTATTTAGTCTCTACCTCCTAAAATTCCGGTACTCAGTCAGTGTTCAATTACTACGCTAAGTGCACAATTCTTCGAATTAATGGAATTTGCTAGTACAAAATCCAAGTACGAAAGTGTTTGTTAAGTTTTTACTAAAAGACAACCTACTTTGATGAGAAACTGAGGTGGAGGATTAAAGGAGAACCATAAACACCCAGGCTGTTCAGAGGTCTAGGTGAGCATTTTCTGTTGAAGAGTGTTACCAAGGCTGGTTGGTGGTAATGCACTTCCAGAGTGGATCCAAACACTCCTGGGAAGTGAAAAGCCAAGCAGATGTGTGTTATTTGAATCTGTCCAGATATGGAGTATACAGATTATACCTAGCACGTAGCACTTCTGATGGGCCCTCAGGCACTGTTCTGATCACTGTATATGTATCAGCATGCTTCACCTCATGTAATTTGTATCATCTCATTTAATGTTCAGAAGACCTTAATAACTCACACACACACACACAAAAAAAAACATTTAAGAATGGTGAATCAGTGTGGTTAAATACCTTGGCCATGGTCACACAGCTAGGGAGTTGGTCATTAAACGCAAGCACCCTGGTTGCTGAGGTTTTACCCACCACCCTGCACCGCCCAGAGATGTCAGCTGTGTTATCGGGCATAGTACAAGAGAGACAGAAGAACAGGCCCTAAGTGCACGGTCTAGTTAGGTAGGAAGGACACAAACACAAACACATTCTGATGCTATGACAAACAATTCAATACAAACAGACCTGTGCCCTGAAGTCTTAAGGAGGGCAAGTGATTTGTCCAAGATCAAGCCAGTAAATAGCACAGTTGAGAATAGAATCCATGTGTATCTGAGACCAAATCCAAGTACTTTCACATGGAATGAGGCTATTTAAAGCAGGAGCCAAGGGAAGGTACAGCAAGGGTATTTTATTTAATCTCAGGCTAAAAAAGGCCTGGCTTTATTATTATTAAAACTTTTTTGTTGTACAATTCAGTGATTTACATTCAATTGACTGAGTTGTATAACTATCATAGAAACAATTTTTATAACATTCTCATCACCCCTATAAGCTCCCTCATTCCCATGTATAGTTAATTTCTGTTTCTATCTCCAGTCACAAGCAACTTTTTTCGTACTTCCTATAGATTTGCTTTTTTCTGGACATTTCATACAAGGGGAATCACACAATATGTGATCTTTTTTATTGACTGCTTTCATTTAGCACAATGCTTTTTAGGTTAATCAGTGTTGTAGCATATATCAGTACTTTTTGCAGCTAAATAATATTTCAATCTATGGATATATCACATTTTGTTTATCCATTTTATCCATTTGCCAGTTGACAAATCTTTGGATGTTTCCCAGTTTGGGGCTCTTAAGAATAATGTCGCTATGAACAATCATGCACAAGGTTTTGTGCAGATGTTTTCATTTCTCTTGGGCACATGCCTAGAAATAGAATTGCCCAGTTGTTGTGGTATTTGTTTTCACTTTTGAGTATGTTTAATTTTTAAGAAACTAAGGCCTGACATTTAAGCAAAGATATGAAGATGAAAAAAGAGACAAGGAAAAAGGAAGGGACAATGTTCTAGGCAGTGGGTAAAGCACCGGTTTCTTTATTCCTGATGGGATACCTATAAAGTAATAACTATTGTATTTTGCATCTTAAACCCAAGGCAAAATAGTGTTATCAAAGGAAAACTGTCAATTTCTTGAAGGTGATAAATGAGCCTACATCACAGTAAGGTTACATTTTCTCAGTTTGGTTTGAACTATTCTGTGAGAAATCATTTAAAAAAGAAGAAGGAAGAAAGAAAGAAACACCCCAAACTAAAGCAAGGAACAAATACCCCAAAAAAGCAAGCAAACAAAAAACCAAAATGCTGGCCATGATAATCTGATAACAGAAAGGCACAAGTCAAAAGAAAGAATCTAGACTACTCCTTAGAGTCTGTGTTTTTCTACGTTTCAGTGAGTTAATCTCTTCACATGCATAGCAATAATATTTGCACAGTCAAAGCCACAGCTCTGTTTGTACTGCTTCCCAGAAGATAAATGGTGTTTAGCAAAATGCAGGAAAATAATCATACCCAAGCCATCTTTCTCCAGTATGCTTTCTTCCTGTTTGTCCAATTTAGCCAAAGTTGTTTTGTGTGCCTGTGTGTTTTCCCTCTTCGTGTGCTTTTCTGTTCAAGACAGAGCACATATTCAGGGCCCTGGCAGTTGTGCACACAATACTTTGGTTAATCCAAGGTGACCTGCAGGTTTCAACTTTGTTTGTGAAGGCAGCTGCTGTACAACCAGGGAGGTAATTACGACATTACAAACCATGGACATAAAGTTGGAGAGCTGATTTCTAAAAGGCCCAAAGAGAGTTTTTACTTCTTAGCTTATGACCAGAAGTTCATGGCACATTAAGTTTTCCATTTGAAAGCTACGAGAATCCCTTGCCACAGCTTCTAACTTCTCAAAGTGATTGCAGAGAGAAAATGTCAGGATTTCTCTTGATGAGAAAAGTACTCTTCAAGTGGAGTGATAGAATGCCAGCTTTGCCTCTGTACTTAGGAAGCAGAGATTGGAGTTATATCTGGAGAGAGGTCAGTAACAGCCCTTTTTTTTTCATCATCTACTTAAAATTCATGTCCCTGACTTCTGGATATGGCCCATTCATTTTCCTTTGTGAAATTCTCAAGTTCACATAGTTTGCTTGTTCTGAGACCATCACTATGCCCTGGGGGTAGGCACATGGTCCAGACGTGACCATTTGGAACAATGCATATACCTGGTCACAGTATTGGGTTCAAGAATGGGCCTGTGACCTAAGCTGGGCTGATGAGAAGTCTAGAACTTTTGCTTAAACAGTCAGGAAAGAGGTGCTCTCTTTCCTTTGGATTGTTAGGCTGGAAGAATTTAAGTCTAGAGGTGCTGATAAATATCTTCTCTAGTTTCAAGGAGCAATCCTATCTATAACAGGACAAAAGAATAGCTGAAAGAGAGAAGTAGAGCCCAGAGATGAGGGAAGACAGTGTCCATCTGTGCTAGAATCTATAGCTTCTAGACTAGTCTACTATTTAAACCAGTAACTTCCTTTGTGTGTGTTTGAATAGAGGGAGGATTTTGTTACCTTCAATAGAAAAACAACAACAACAACAACAAAACCCCCACCATTCTGACTGATTTAGGGGTCACCCAAAACTGTGGTTAGTACTAAAAGAAAGTGGACTTTCTCCATACCTTAAACCCTAGCTCTGAATCAACAAAGGAATTTGGGAAAAAGTCTCAGCATATGAATTTAGGTTCAGCTTCTCTTGTGGCTCAGCTGGTAAAGATACCACCTGCAATGTGGGAGACCTGGGTTCGATCTCTGGGTTGGGAAGATCCCCTGGAGAAGGAAAAGGCTACCCACTCCAGTATTCTGGCCTAGGGAATACCGTGGACTGTATAGTCCATGGGGTTGCAAAAAGTCAGACACAACTGAGCAACTTTCACTTTCACTTTCTACATAAGTGCCATACATAAAAATTTCAGCAAGTTAAACCAGAAAGAATCCCAGAAGTTTTGTGACCTAAAAAGGTGAAGTTACTGTCCCAGGGTTGTCTGTTGAGGTGTAACTTAAGTGCCGTGACGTTGGAGTTCTCCACTTTCTTTCACTATCTTTTAGTGAAACAAATTTCAAAATGTAAGATCCTGCATATATGTGGATTGTAATATCAACTTGGGCTTCCCAGGATGCTAAGTGGGTAAAGAATCCATCTGCTAATTCAGGAGACGCGGGTTTGATCCCTGGGTCAGGAAGATCCCCTGGAGAAGGAAATAGCATCCCACTCTACTTTTCTTGCCGGGGAAATCCCATGGACAGAGGAGACTGGAGGGCTACAGTACATGGGTTTACAAAGAGTTGGACACAACTTAGTGACTAAACAATAACAGTATTAACTTATGGAGAGTGGTCAGCTTTTTATAAATGAAATAGAATAGATAACATCAGAATACATCACATGTTAGAAGAAGAGTAAGTAGTATTTAGTGAAGTTTGTGTAAGTTGTATATTTAAAAATACGTATATATCCAAGTATACATAGAAATCAATACAGTGAATCATTGAATCTGATATGAACTACGTGCTTGTACTGTGGTTCTTCGAGTTTGAAAGCCTCTTGAATGCATGCTTGGATTTCTTTTATGAATACTTTTATATTTGAAAGGGACAGCCAAAGTATTTTTTTCACAACAGGAAAGGGTTCCTGGTCTCCCAAGCTAGCCTATTCTGAAGGGCAGGGATTCTAAGGAAGGTTTAGAGCCTGGGTTGTGAACACAACAATTTCCCTGTTTGTCTTCCCCATCACTGAGCTCTCAGCAACCAGAGCATTCTTTTGGAACGCTTTTGGAATTCTTTGGGGGATGAAAGTGCTGTATAAAATCAAGTCTGGTCTGTTTATGGATGTAATTCCCTGTGCCCAGAGATCAGGACGAGCGCTGCGGTCGGAATTACACTGCATCTGATTCTCATTAACTGCCCATGATTTCTCCCCTGGATCCCGCGGCTCTGCCCTCTCTGAATTACTGCGCACATGGTTGGCTTCCGCAGATTGCTCAGCCCGGGTCATCTGCAATCCAGTCCGCCGTTCAGTTAGAACCGACGTTGCAATTTGAGTGGACCTATATCAGGAGTACTTTCGACATGAAAATTCTGTCTAATGATTAAAGAAACTTCCTGAGCTCAATGCTGCTGACTTAACAGAGCTTATTACCAAACGCTGTGGGGAAGGGGTAGATTAGATTTCTTTGGCCTGGAGACAGAAAATTGGACAATACATGTTTATTACCAAAACTGGGACAGCAATTAAGGCCTATCTGAATCCCTGTTTAGTACTGAAAGAATGTTGCACACTTTTTTTTAACCTAATAATTACTTACATCAGTTCAGTTCAGTTGCTCAGTCGTGTCCGACTCTTTGCAACCCCATGATCCACAGCACGCCAGGCCTCCCTGTCTATCACCAACTCCCGGAGTCTACCCAAACTCATGTCCATTGAGTTGGTGATGCCATCCAACCATCTCATCCTCTATCGTCCCCTTCTCCTGCCCTCAATCTTTCCCAGCATCAGGGTCTTTTCAAATAAGTCAGCTCTTCACATCAGGTGGCCAAAGTATTGGAGTTTCAGCTTCAACATCAGTCCTTCCAATGAACACCCAGGACTGATTTCCTTTAGGATGGACTGGTTGGATCTCCTTGCAATCCAAGGGACTCTCAAGAGTCTTCTCCAGCACCACAGTTCAAAAGCATCAATTCTTCGGCACTTAGCTTTCTTTATAGTCCAACTCTCACATCCATACATGACCACTGGAAAAACCATAGCCTTGACTAGACGCACCTTTGTTGGCAAAGTAATGTCTCTGCTTTTTAATATGCTGTCTAGGTTGGTCATAACTTTCCTTCCAAGGAGTAAGCATCTTTTAATTTCATGGCTGCAATCACCATCTGCAGTGATTTTGGAGCCCAAAAACATAAAGTAAGCCACTGTTTCCACTATTTCCCCATCTGTTTGCCATGAAATGACGGGACCAGATGCCATGATCTTAGTTTTCTGAATGTTGAGCTTTAAGCCAACTTTTTCACTCTCCTCCTTCACTTTCATCAGGAGGCTCTTTAGTTCTTCTTCACTTCCTGCCATAAGGGTGGTATCATCTGCATATCCGGAGAAGGCACTGGCGACCCACTCCAGTACTCTTGCCTGGAAAATCCCATGGACAGAGGAGGCTGGTAGGCTGCAGTCCATGGGGTCGCTAAGAGTCGGACATGACTGAGTGACTTCACTTTCCCTTTTCACTTTCATGCATTGGAGAAGGAAATGGCAACCCACTCCAGTGTTCTTGCCCGGAAAATTCCAGGGACGGGGGAGCCTGGTGGGCTGCTGTCTATGGGGTCACACAGAGTCAGACACGACTGAAGCGACTTAGCAGCTCAGCAGTGAAAGCACCAAATCCTAACCACTGGATCTCCAGAGAATTTCCTACACCAGTATATTTTTAAGTTGTGACGATTCATTGTGCTTCACACTTAGAATATGTGTACTTTTCTATTTGTATTTTGTATATATGTTTTGAATTTTTATTTTGTTTATTTATTTTTGATTCTGTTGGGTCTTAGTTGTGGCATGTGGGATCTTCATCATGGCATCTTTTGTTGCAATGGGTGGACTTTGTTGCCCTGCAGCATGTGGGATCCTAGTTCCTTGACCAGGACTTGCACCCACATCTCCTGCATTGGAAGACAGATTCTTAACCACTGGGCTGCCAAGGAAGTCCCTATATTTTGTATATTGTTACAGAATAGCGAGACAATGTTATGAAAGAGTCATCAAATTATGGTACAGTCTTATGAAGTAAGTTATATTATGATGTCTACAGTTGAGGAAGCCCAGAGACATACAAACCCAGGCCCACCTGGTTACACTGTAGCCAGTCTGTTTTGTTCATGATCAGGCAATGAAAATATCCCCATGGGATTGGTGCTACTGCAAAAAAAAGAAGAGGATTACCCTTTAGAAGGAATCGGACCTTTGCAATGTCACTTCGATTATTCAGAGAAGCTTGAGATAGTTTCAGTCCTTCTCTCATGGTGCAGTTGAGTGATCTCTGCTAAATGTGGCCTTTCCTTGCTATCTCCCTGCCCTTCCTTCCTCCAGGGGTTAGAAAAATTGTAGCTCCTGAAGATTTTGGCTTTGACTCTGCCATTCAACAATAGAGAATGAAAGTAGAGATAAGGATGAGAGGTAGGATTTCACCAAAGGTGTGTTAGTGCAGGGAAAGGCATTCCTGACAGCAGCAGTTTCTTCAAATAAACAACCCAGAACCAACTCTCTTTTAAAGATACTGATACGTAACTATACTCTAATAAAAATTTTAAAACCTGTTAGACATCTTTTCCTCTCCATTTAAATAAATATATATTGAAAGTGAAAGTGTTAGTTGCTCAGTCATGTCTGACTATTTGTGAACCCATGGACTGTAGCCCACCAGGCTCCTCTATCCAAGGGATTCTCCAGGCAAGAATACTGGAGTGGGTTGCCATGCCCTCCTCCAGGGCATCTTCCCAACCCAGGGACTGAACCCGGGTCTCCTGCATTGCAGGCAGATTCTTTACAGTCTGAGCCGTGAAGGATGTTGAAATAAATAAATATTACTGATAAAATCTTAATGTTTAATAATAATATTTTAACAATAGAATTTTAACATAAACAACCTGTAAATTAAAGACTCTCCTTCTAAAAATAAACACCATTAACTCTTGGGCAGGTCTTTGTTTTATTTTGCTCTGTTTTTTTTTTTTTTTAATGATCAGTTTAAATAAAAAACAAAAACAAAAACGAGGAAAGTTACCAGTAACAGAACTGGCTACCCTATTGTTATGGAGAATGAGGGTATATGTCCATCTAAAACCACTCCGTTCTATACAGCAGGCTCTGGCCATACTGAGATGTCCTATGTAAAATACAGAGAATTTCAAAGGCTTAGGAAAAAAAAGAATATATCAATGGCATTATATTGATTATATGTTAAAATGACAATCTTTTGGATATAGTAGGTTAAGTAAAATATTTTATTACTATGTCAACTACAAATTGGCACTTACCAAGAGCACTGCCAATGACTGAACAACAAAGTCATTTGCCATCTGCCTCTATGGGAATTGAACCCCATGCTGCTATAGCTGTTGACCTTCAACAACCCCTGAGGGAGTTCAGGGTGGAGTGAGGCACTCTGTGCTCCAGGGAATCTGGTGGGACAGGTCTTTAGATAGTTGGATGTTTTTAGGGACAGATTTTATTTTCTCAATCCTTGCATCTAGAGAAGTACTAAAGGAGTACGTCAAGGCTGTATATTGTCACTCTGCTTATTTAACTTATATGTAGAGTACATCATGAGAAATGCTGGGCTGGAAGAAACACAAGCTGGAATCAAGATTGCCGGGAGAAATATCAATAACCTCAGATATGCAGATGACACCACCCTTATGGCAGAAAGTGAAGAAGAACTAAAGAGCCTCTTGATGAAAGTGAAAGAGAAGAGTGAAAAAGTTGGCTCAACGTTCAGAAAATTAAGATCATGGCATCTGGTCCCATCACTTCATGGCAAATAGATGGGGAAACAGTGCAAACAGTGTCAGACTTTATTTTGGGGGGCTCCAGAGTCACTGCTGATGGTGATTGCAGCCATGAAATTAAAAGATGCTCACTCCTTGGAAGGAAGGTTATGGCCAACCTAGATAGCATATTTAAAAGCAGAGACATTACTTTGCCAACAAAAGTCCATCTAGTCAAGGCTCTGGTTTTTCCAGTGGTCATGTGTGGATGTGAGAGTTGGACAGTGAAGAAAGCTGAGCGCTGCAGAATTGATGCTTTTGAACTGTGGTGTTGGAGAAGACTTGAGAGTCCTTTGGACTGAAAGGAGATCCAATCAATCCATCCTAAAGGAGATCAATCCTGGGTGTTCATTGGCAGCACTGATGTTGAAGCTGAAACTCCAATACTTTGGCCACCTCATGCGAAGAGTTGACTCACTGGAAAAGACCCTGATGCTGGGTAGGATTGGGGGCAGGAGGAGAAGGGGACGACAGAGGATGAGATGGTTGGATGGCATCACCAACTCGATGGACATGGGTTTGGGTAGACTCCGGGAGTTGGTGATGGACAGAGAGGCCTGGTGTGCTGCAGTTCATGGGGTCTCAAAGAGTCGGACACGACTGAGCAACTGAACTGAACTGAAATCCCTTCAAGGTGACATCAGATCCTCATGACTAACAAAAACCTTTTGTAAAATGAGTGCTTCATGAACTCCCCCTTCACCAAAACCTTATATGTATTGACTTTCCCCCACTGCCACTTTAGATCACTCTCAGAGCTATCTGAGATGCTGCCTCCTGGGCTGCAGTTCTCATTTTGCCCCAAATAAAACTTAACTCACAACTCTCAAGTTGTACATCTATTTTAGTCGACAGAATAAAATTTTATCTGTAGCTCATATGTATTTATTTCCATTGAGTAGGCTAATTTAACGTATTGCAGAGATTCACAAAAGATACCTGGAAAGGAAAAAACTGGGGATTTAGTTCCACAGCATCATTATTTGTTTCTTAATAACGTTTTTTTTTTTTTTTTGTAAATGTATTACAGTAAAAAAGAAAAAAGTTAGTACAGGAAAAAATAAATTAGAAAGTAAAAGCTCTCCCACAAACTGAATCATCATTTTTGTTAACATGATGGCTTATACCATTACAAACTGTAATTACACATACATACTATGTGTAGTCTCTTCTATAAACATTTTAAAGGCCTGGCGTGCTGCAATTCATGGGGTCGCAAAGAGTCGGACATGACTGAGCGACTGAACTGAACTGAACTGAATCATAGATGTCTTTCTATAGAAATACATTGGTAGATATTTCACTGTGTGAATGTACCAGGAGATTAAGGTTCTGTATGATTCATTTTTCATGCGGAGAAAAAAAAATGTCACTTACTAGAATTCTAATAGTACTTTTATCATTAATTCATAGCAATTTTAGGATTTTAAGTCTTCAAGGAGTGCCTAGAAATTAGTAGGTGCTCATTTGCTGTAATTAATGGAAGTAAAAGAAATATTCAATGCCATTTAGCCAACCATTATGCTAGTAGAATTAGCACCATTTTATTAGACCTTTAAAACCATTCTGTATTCAGAAACATGCTTTAGTCTACAAATATACACCTCTAGGGATTTAAGGTCCATAGATTATCATTCTATAATACTGTATAGTTGTCAAGAGTATTTTTAAAAAGGCAAATGTCACCTACTGGAGTACAACGGAAAGGTTCGAAGAAGGGATTTACTAATTTCTCCTGGAGTTTGGAGGGCCCAGAACCTGACTTACACAGAATAGCCTGAAGATTAGTAGCTGAGAGATTGTCCCTCCGAGTGAGCTGTGAACCGAGAGTGTGGACACTCCACTGGCATTGGTAACTTTAATTTTTTGAATATCCCCCAACACTGAAGAAGAGAGTAGCCGAATGTAGCATTATGGGCTGGGTCACCAGAGTAGGCTGGAAGGAAACACAGGCTGTTGGTGAAAATGTACATTAACTAAGGAAATCCCTAATTTTGGTGTTTAGTAAGACCATATTTGGGGCTTCCTCAGAGGCTCAGTGGTAAAGAATCTGCCTGCAATGCAGGATACATAAGCAACACAGCTTTGATCCCTGGGTCGGGAAGATCCCCTGGAGGAGGGCATGGTAACCCACTCCAGTATTCTTGCCTGGAGAATCCCATGGACAGAGGAGCCTGGCAGGCTAGGTTTGCAAAGAGTTGGACACAACTGAAGAGACTGAGCATGCACACACACAGGACCATATTTGAATTTCAGTAAAGGCCATAAGCTCTTCCCTTTCTCCCAGCCCCAGCTCTTTGTGATCCAGAAGTACCCAAAAGTGGCTAAAATTGGAGAGAAGGAGAGAAGCATCAAAGCATTTTGCTCTCCCATCTAGGGTTAGGTCTGAGCTACTTGGGAAAAAAATCTGGAATGGATGAGAAACCAAAGTTTTGATAGTTATACTACATTAGACATTCTAATACCTGAAAACGAGATTGTTAATACTCAAATGTTCCCGAACAAGCCATGGAATCTGTCCTAGATATTGACCTGGGGTAGAAGAGACAAACACAGTAGAGAAGATCTGAAGATGCCAATGGGGGAAATTAATTTGTTTCCTTATCAAGGAACTCTTATCAAGTTCAATTCATTAAATTAACCAGTTTCTCACACAAACCTTCATTAGTATGTAAACTGTAATTCAGTTTTTACAACCTGAGATAATCTGATTGACCCAATAATCATATATGACTTATAAGTTTGGGATTAAGTCAAGTTTCTCTATTGAGATGGCTATCTTTGACTAAACAGAGGACTGGTCCAGGGATCAGCAGCATCAGTGTCCCCTGGGAGCTGTCAGAACTGCAGAATTGCAGGCTTTGTCCCAGATCTACATATGAGGAATCTATAATTCTAACAAGGTGATTTATACACACATTACAATTTCAGAAGCTTGATCAGAGAATTCAGTATGTTTTGCATTGTCTGCTACATGGGGAATTGCTCGTTTTAATCTCAGAACTGTGAGATGCTGAGTTAAAGGGAGCTTGGAATTGTGATAGCCCTCACTGTGCTACTCTGGGCAAGTCATTTCTAGGACTCTCCTTCTGCTTTCTCCTAGTTGTCTCATCAGATGAATTGTAAGGTCCCCTCTGGCTCTGACATTTTGTAACTCTAAGAAATTTCAGTGAAGCAAAACAAAACAAAAAACCCACTTGAGATTTAATAAACTCTGTAATCAATTGATTAAAGAGCCACTGCAGATTTGCCATGTCCTTGTGTAACTGTGATGGAGGATACTGCTTGTATATCCAAGCTTGTTGCATTGTCCTTTGTGTTAGCCCAAATGAAAAGTAATTTCCTGTTTAATAACAATTATCTCTTCTGCATTGAGGAGGAATCATATTTGATGGTAAAAGAAGATTATTGCTAAAACAAAATAATATTTAGAGCAGCAGCCTTCCACCAGCTTCTGAATCATTTGTATTAGAATGATTATTAAATTCTTCATTTGAAAATCATGGCTAATTGGGATCGGTTTGGTGTAAAAGGATTTCTTCTGAAGAAAGCTCTGTTGAAAAACAAAACCCACACTACTTCCCCAACGCACATACACCAAAATTCTACTTGATCTTCTGACTTTAAGTCATGTGTTGGTGCAGATAAAGGAGATCCCTGGGGCGCAGTACTCAGGGATATGTGTCAGGTGCATCACTGATCCACAATGTGACTGTAGCAAAATTTCTTTCCTCTTCTGGGGTTCAGTTCTATTATCTTGAAAGTGATCAGGGGCTTCGCTGGAGGCACAGTGGTAGAGTCTGCCTGCAAATGTATCTCTTATCTGGGAGGATCCTACTTGCCTCAGAGCAACTAAGCCCAAGCGCCACAACTACTGAGCCTGTGCTCTTGGGGCCTGGGAACCCCCTCTACTGAACCCATGTGCTGCAGCTACTGAAGTCCGCATGCCCTAGAGCCTGTGTTCCACAACAAGAGAAGCCACTGCAAGGAGAAGCCCTCGAACTGCAGCTAGAGCTTAGCCCCCACTCGGCACAACTAGAGAAAAGCCTGTGCAGAAATGAAGACCCGCACAGCCAAAAATAAATACATGATTTTTTTTAGTTTAAAGTGATGGAATTGGACTATTTCACCCTGGATGTTAATTGCTGCTCCCTAACAGAGGTTTCCTGGCATTTGGGGACTGAGAAGGACAGCAGGACTTCAGGCAAGCTCAGCGGGAAGGAGTCGATCAGTTAGTAATGTCTGCTATGGGCAAAGGAACAGGAAGTGACAAAATAAGTTCCATTTGTTTGCAAATTCCTGGACTCCCTGGGCTCTCTGAGGAGAGTAATTTTTTTAAAAAATATTTCTTCCTGAAAACATTTATAACAGGTTCTTCTTCTAGGATCACACGAAAGGAATAGACCGATTACTAGGTTTGCTGTTGCTCTGCTGGAGTCTTTTCAAAGCTTCGAGTGTTTTTGTGTTCTCGATAGCAACATGCAGGCAAGCTCTGAGGCAAAGAAAAATGTGCCTGGATTTAAAAGAAATTCAGTGTGAGATATCTGATAGGTTGAAAGTGATTTATGAAATGAGTTCTCTGTTTTGTTAGAACGTAGAGTGTTCTTCCATTCAGGGGCCGTTGATATGAAACAGATGCCCCATCTTATAAATCAGGCACCCTGCGGTAAGGAGATGGCATCTTTGTATAAATTATTGTGGATCCAGGAAGGAAAATCCTGGGTGAACAAATTTTTACTGGCTTCTTGGCGTAGAAGTCACTTTACTGGTCATCTGTCTGAGCTGATCTTCCCCTCCATTTTTCCTGGAGGATTGATGGTGAGGAAAGAGTTGAAAGTTCTGTGGAGGAACGTCCTCTTTGACCTAACAAGTCTCTCTCCAGGTTTAACACTACTGGGTAGGTAAGTGCTGCTTTCCCGGCCTGTAGAGACAACACCGCTGTCTGGGGTTTCAATTTCAAATGTAAATCCTCTGAAAGGAAGCTGGATTAAAGCCTTCCATCAAGTTCAGAGAAGGAATACATATATAGTTTTCTTTTTTCTACCTAAGGTCATTAAGTTCTTCCTTTAGTGGTCTGCTTTCTACTTTCCATTTGAAAAATGAAAACTTCATTGTTTTCATGCCATTCCTTGGTTCTTTGATAGTTTTTGACAGAGTCAGCTAATGACCGTTCTCTCTGCAGTTGAAAGCAGCAAGCTCATTCATTTAATTCATTTGTTCAGGAAAAAGTATGCCTTAAACTCTCTGATTGAGAAGAAGAGACATACCTGGCTACCTGTTTTATAGGCGCTGCATACAACCTTGCACAGGGCCATCAGGGTTTTCAAAATGACAGAGAAGTCAAATATGGATCTGAGTTGGGAAGTATGTATTCATTTTAGAAATGTTAATTATTTTCTTTATTTTTATTGTATTATTGGAATTGGTCATATATTCACACAACTTAAAAATATATTGCAGTCAAACGAAGTCTTATTCTGTCTCCTGACTCCACCTACCCAATTTTCCACCTTCAGCCTCTTATATGTACCCACTCATTAATTTCTTGTATAGCCTTCTGCTGTTTGTGTTTCTGCAGATATAAGTAAATATAAACATTCTTATTTGCCCCCTGTTTACATAGAAATGCTATATACACTGCTTTGCATCCTTCCTCTTTCACTTAATAGTTTCCCTGAGATATTTCCACAGGGCATGGAGAATTGCATTCTCCTTTTCTCAGCCACGTGATACTGTGTGGAAGTACCATGGATTATTTATCCGCTCCTCTTTAGATGGACACTTGGGTATTTGCAGCCGCTTGCTCGCACAGGCACACAATCTTACGATCAATAACGAGGTTTATCTGTCACTTTACTTCACGTTGGTTTAAGTAGAGCTGTAAAAAAAGAAAAAATCCCAGGAGTGAAATTGCTGAGTAAAAAATTAAATGCATTCATAATTTCAATAGTGATTGCCAGTAAGTTCCCCAAAGGGTTGTGGGCCATTTTTCACTCTTGCCAGCAATGTGTGAAAATGCCCATTTCTGCTATTTATTACAGAATATGCTGGGTAAAACTTTTGAATTGAATTTTTGAATTTTTGAATTTTCAATTCAAGTCAATTGAATTGAATTGACTTGATAGGTGAAAAATGATATCCTTATGCAGTTTTGACTTGCAGTTTTCTTATTATAAGTGAGGTGGTCAAACATCTTTTCAAATGTGTGAGAGCTATTTATATTTATTTTTCTGTGACCTGTCAGTGTTCCAGTCGTATTTCTATTGCTTCGCTGATATTTTTCTCCTTCACAGTTTCTAGGTGGATTTACTCTTATTTGTGGACATTTATTTTAAGGATCTAAATCCTTTTTATACATGTACTCGTTTAATTCTCATAACAAGCTTGGGAGTTGGGTATTGCCATCCCATTTTAAAATGAGAAAACAAACTCAGAACAGTTAAGACACTGACTGCAGGCCACACAGCCAGGAAGAGGGAAAACCGATGCTCAGATCCAAGTTCATCTCCCTGCAAAAGCCTTTCCTCTTAATCCTCCAGTGGTGCTGTTTCTCTTAGGCAGAGACCAGAATTAACTAATTCAAACTGGCTTTCCTTTCCCCAGCACGTAAGATGACAGAGGAGGGTTTGGCTGAGATCGTGCTGGGTGGCATGTGGAAGCCCAGCTGGGATTAGAAACATGCCTCCTATAATCCAACTAGTGAATAATCCACAGGAAGATTGATGGTACAGCGCCCCCACCCCCACCCTCAGGAAAGGATTGCCACGATGCATTTGAAGCCAAGAGGAAACAGAAATGACAAGTGGCTGAAATTAGACAGGAAAAGGATCACGCCGAGTCAGGCATCAAAGCACGTGTGTGGTCGCTGTGAACTGAGCACAGAAACCAGATTTTACCTACCAAGAGTGCTTTCCCATTAGGAGCCCAGAAAATTTTTAAATATTGCAGCTCCTTCTGCCTCTGCCACCTTAAAGGAGGTTTCAGAAAAACCTGAGGGATTGGTGGGGTGGGCAGCCCTTCACACACAGCTGGGGCCAGCACGTGGAGCTCAGCCGTTTTGGGGAAGGGTTGTTTCCCTTCCCAGCTGTCCTGTCTGCTTAAAGTTGCCTGTGCTGATTGAAAAACTAGAGCTGGGCCCCGGAGACGAAAAGAGAGAAAACTGTGGTTCATTTACAGCATTTGACAAATCTGCAAGATTTGAGGGAAGTGCATTACCAACTGATTAAAACCCCAGGTTCTCCCCTCTGAGAATAAGTGTGTAGGCACATTTCATTACTTGCTGAATAATGTAATCACTACAGTTTTCTGTCAGATCAAAAAGACAGCCAAGATGCCCATTTTCCCTCTGTTTCCCAACCGTGCTCTAAAAGTCATCTTCCCTAAGGCGACTTTCTTCATTTTCTTTCACATTCATTTATTGCGACTCGATACAATATGAATCCAGTGGATTTAAACTTAATTAGGATTACCGTCACATTTTTCATCGAGGTAGCAGGCATGCACAAGGGCATGTGCTAACAAGGTTCAGGGGGTGTCTCCTGGTGTACAGACTGGTCACACACACAAAAGAGTGGGAGTCTGAATGGGTTTTGTATTGCTGAGCATTTAATTAAAGTTTTCATTATGATACAGAGGTCCAGCCTTAGCCCTGAATGCATGTGTTCAGCAGTGGAAAAATCCGTGGAAACAGATTTTTGGTGTTTGGTCCCAAGGCTTCAGCTTGATGTTACAGCAGAGCTGGTGTGGTATAAATAGGAAGATCTTTGAACTGTAGCCACATCAGAGAGCAAAGGTTGGTAAACTTTTCTGTAAAGGGTGTTGACCTGAAATAAATAGACCGCTGGATATTTCTCCAGCAGCAAAAAAAAAAAAAAAAAAGGTGGGAGTCATTTATTTGGGATCAGTAGAGAACTGCAATTTGAATCTGCAACTCCAGCAAGCCTTGCACAGCCAGGGAAGGAAACTGCTTTTGTAGAGGGGAAAAGGAAGTTGGGAGGGCTAGAGTAAACAAAGGCTCCATGACTGTTCATTGGCTGAGTCCTTGCCAGGAAAGAAGAGAAGCCTTTCTTCCTAGGGCATGAGGGCTCCCCCTTCTGGTCTCCTGACTCTATTTTACTGAAGTTTCTGTTTGCTTATTTATTTATTTTATTTACAAAAGACAGATTGTCAATATTAAGGCTTTTTAAAACTTAATTTTTATTGGAGTGTATAGTTAATTTACAACGTTGTGTTTTTTTCTGCTGTATAGCAAAGAGAATTGGTTATACATAGGCATATATCCACTCTGTTTTAAATTATTTCCCATACAGGTCATTATAGAGTATTGAGTAGATGATATTTAAGGCTTTAAATGGCTCTGTTACAACCTCTCACTTCTGTCACTGAAGTATGAAAGCAACCACAGCCCAAGCCAACACCTGAATAAACAAGTGGCTCTACATCAATAAAACTTTATTAAAAACAAAACAAAACAAAACAGGCAATGGGTAGGCTTGGGTCTGAGAGCCATACCTAAGCTTGCCAAAAAGCAGAGTATGAGGACTCTCTTCTCCTACATGGGAAATCTTACTCTGGGCAGAACCTTCAAGTTATAAAAATTTGTAAATGTGATTGCCTCAATTGTGATTGCCACATGGATGGGAGAGAGGGAGCTTGCCACCATTAGTACTGGACACACCAAGGGGACTCTGGAGATGGGTCTAAAACTAATTCTTCATTTTCACCCTTCTGTCATGTGCCTCTATCTTTTCAGTTTACTTTCTCTCCTTTCCTGGCTGACCTTGGAGAGGGCAAGGGGAGGGGGTAAAATTTTGGCCTTGACCCTAGTTCACACCTGGATTTAACTCTTGCCTCAGTCACCTGTGTAAGTGCTTTGATCTTTCAAATGAGGATTGATGTAGATAATCAGTAAAGTTACTGTGATGTTCACACGTGAGTATGAATGAAGCTTCACAAATTAGTACTCAGTGCATACATGCTCAGTTGCCTCAGTCATGTCCAGCTCTTTGTGACCCTGTGTGTAGCCCACCAGGCTCCTCTGTCCATGGGATTCTCCAGGTAAGAATATTGGAGTGGGTCGCCATACCCTTCTCCAGGGGATCTTCCTGACAGAGGGATCGAGCCTATATTTCCTGCACTTCAGGCGTATTCTTTACTTACTGAGTCACTTGGGAAGCTCTTTAGTACCCAATAAATACTAAAAAAAAGTACAAAATAAGTTTAAATTATTACTGGTTTATAGTCTCTGTCCTTCTCTCTACTTTTGTGAATCAAATTATGAGTTTCTTCCAGATTTACATATTTGATAAAATGGGAAGCAGAAACATCCTCACCCAAGAGGAAGTCACTGTTTTGTCTGGGAGTGACAAAAACAGACTCACAGGAGCTCAGAGAAGAGCAGCTGGGGCAGCCTGGCACCCACAATGGAGGCTCCTTCTGCCTCAGGTCCCCTTTGTCCACATTGTTGTCCAGCCCCACATGGGAATTCTTGGGCTCTGTGGGCATTTAAGCAATCAGAAAGGTCAGGTCAGGGCTGGAAGGGTGAGAAGAAGAGGCTTTGCACAGTCACCCGCTGACCCACTCAGGTACACACTCTGTCACATGAACTTGCTTTACTTTCAGCACAAGCTATAACCATCTTTCATCTTTCTTGTTTATTGCCTGTTTCCTCCCAATGGAATGTAAGCTTTAGGAGTTTGGGGACTTTATTTGTCACTGTTTGCCCTGTACCTAATACAATGGCTGGCATGTTGTAGATGCCCATTCCTTGTCTTTAGAATGAATTCCAGAGTTAAATTATTTCAGCTTTGACATACTGAAAGGATTCATCTTTGTGTCTTTCAGAGTCCTCTGTGCATAGTAAGTACTCAATGCAAATAACAAGAGTGAATGCTTGAACCGTGAACAGAATATCTGTCAGCTTGCGTTAGTGCCAGAAAATAATAATAGTTAACAATGATTTTGTCCTGAAGGATATGCAAAGTGCTTTACATGTTTCACCTCCTCCACCTACCCCAAATTCAAGGACTATGGGTGGTAGTAATAGTGGCAGCAATCTCATTTTAAAGATCGGAAAACTGGACTTCAGGAAAGTTCAATAACTTTACCAGGGTCATACCACTGGAAAAAAAGCAAGGACTTGTCTCAGATTTGAAAGGTTCTTCCCTGGTGGCTCAGTTGGTAAAGAGTCTGCCTACAATGTGGGAGACCCAGGTTCACTCCCTGGGTCTGAAAGATCCCCTGGAGAAGGAAATGGCTATTCACTCCAGTATCTTGCCTGGAGAATTCCATGGACAGAAGGGCCTGGTGGGCTACAGTCCATGGGGTCACAAGTATTTGGACACCACCGAGTGACTAACACTTTCTTTCAGACTCAAACGCTGGTTGTATTATCCACAGAGGGCTTACCAGATGGCACTAGTGGTAAAGAACCCACTTGCCAATGCGGGAGACATAAGAGATGTGGGGTTGATCCCTGGGTGGGGGAGATCCCCTGGAGGGCATGACAACCCACTCAAGTATTCTTGCCTGGAGAATCCCGTGGACAAAGGAGCCTGGTGGGCTACAGTCCATAGGGTCGCAAAGAGTTGGACACTACTGAAGCAACTTAGCATGCACGCATGCCCTCTTTCCCCACTGAGGGGCCTGCTGAATTCTGTGGATTAGATAGAGATGATTTCAGGATTCCTGGACTCGTGGGAATAAGAGGTGTTTGAGGCCCATTAGACCTGTCTTTAATATGTGTGGCAAAGAGATACAAAGAAGCACTGTGAGAAGGCATTTCTGCACTTAGTCTTTGTCCATTGACTTGATGATGAGCCTGTCTGAACTTGTTCTTTCATTTTATTATAATTAGTGATAGGCGTTCAACTTAAATTCAAGGAAAAGTTAATGAAGTGAAGTCTGAAAGTTAGCAAAAGGAGAAGAAAATAAATCAAACTGATAAAAAGCTAAACTGGAAAGATTTCTTTCTTAAACATTTGAAGTCACATTTCTTTATCAAGTGTCAAGCGTCCAAACCCTTATTAAATTAGGTATTTTGTGTGTGTGTGTGTGGGAGTGGTTAGAGTACAGCTAAAATCGTGACCATAATTCAGGTGCTAAGAGCTATAACTATAAAATGTCTTGGAATTCATTCTTTTAACATACAAATAAAAAATCTTCCTGTTTAAGGCGGTATGGAATAGCAGGAAACACCTAAGACTTAGAAGCAGATGGATCTGGCTCGGACATGACTGAGCAACTAAACTTTCTTTTGTTTTTTTCTTTCTTTGTCAGTTTCTGCCTGAGTGGTCAATGTCTTCTTGTTTCTCTGAGACCTGGTTTCCTCATCTTTAAAAAGGCTGGAAGTGGATCCTAAAATCTCCTTCAATGTTTTGTCATGAAAAATCAGTGAAATAAAAACCGCATCACATAATCTCTGCCTATTACAAGCACCTATGAAAAGCTGAATTGGGTTGTGAATTTAACATGTGATGTCTCTCTGGGATTTGCCATAGTCATTGAGAGCACCATGATGATAAGTAGTATATGTCTGAACTTTTATAGTGGCTCAGACGGTAAAGAATCTGCCTGTAATGTGAGAGACCCAGGTTCGATCCCTGGGTCGGGAAGATCCCCTGGAGAAGGGAATGGCTACTCACTCCAGTATTCTGGCCTGGAGAATTTCATCAATAGAGGAGCCTGGCAAGCTACAGGGCAAAGAGTCAGACACGACTGAGCAACTAACACTTGAAACATTAAGAGCCCCGCCTAATGCAGGGTTGAGCATTGCTGAGCTTGCTCATACTTTGTACTTTAAGTTGATTTGATCCCTTTTTTAAACACTTTTTAAAAATTGAGGAACAACATGCCTACAGCAAAATGCATAAATCTTGAGCATAATGTTCAGGGAAATTTAAATATGTGTGCACCCATGTACCCCCAACCAGGATCAAGATAGAGAATATCTAGTACCCCAGCTTTCCTTATATCTCTCCCAGTCGACACTTCTCTGGAAGGGAACAATATTCTTGTGTTTTTTTATAACATTGCATTATGAAATAATCTCATCTTTACAAAAAAAAAAAAATGTTGCAAAAGTAGGACAAAGAATTTCTGTCTACCCATCACCCACTTTTCCCTAGTGGTAACATATTTCTTAAGCATTGACAATTCTCAAAACCCAGAAATTAACATTGATACAATACTGTTAACTCTTCTACAGACCTTATCTCAATTATTCCATTATAGTTCTCTTTCTGATCCAGGATTCAAGCCAGGGTCACACATTGTATCCTGCTTTCATCTCTCTTTATTGTATCCCAGTCTGGGACAGTTCCTCTGTCTTTCCTGTCCTTTCATGACATTTTAAGAGACCATTCCACTATTTTGCAGAATGTCCCTCAATTTAGTCTGTGTGATGTTTCCCCAGATTACATTCAGGTTATGTGTTTCTGGCAAGAATGCTTCAGAAATGATGCGCTTTCTAACTGGAAACGTATGATAACATCTCAATATTGTTGACATTAGCCTTGATCACATGATGAAGGTAATATCTCCCAGAGTTCTCAAATGTAAAGATATTTTTCCCCTTTCTAATTTATCATTATCTTGAGAGATATTTGGAGACCATGCAAATACCTTATTACTCATCAGGCATTTACTGACTAATTTTAGCATTATTTGCCAAACTGGTGCTTTTCTATTTTTACCATTCCTTTCCTACTTATGAATTGAAACTCTCCTGTAAGGAAGAACTGTCCCTTCTACATTTATTTCTTCGCTTAATTATTTATTAATATTAGTCTGTACTCATGGAGATTTATTTTATTCTATGCATTATAATTCATTACTATCAGTATTTCTTTTTCAAATTGTCCACTGGGTAGCTTTAGGCCATTGGAAGTCCCTTCTCGTTGCCTCCTGTGTCCTTTAAATGTGACCCATTATTATCTGCTTTTTTAAAAATTTTATTGGAGTATAGTTGATTTACATTGTCTTAGTTTCAGATGTACAGCCAAGTGATTCAATTATACATATATTCATTCTTTTTCAGATTATTTTCTCATATAGGTTATCACAGAATATTAAGTAATGTTCCCTGTGCTATATAGTAGGTCCTTGTTGGTTGTCTATTTTATATATAGTACAATGTTTATGGGCTTTCCAGGTGGTTCAGTGCTAAAGAATCCACCTGCCAATGCAGGAGACGTAAGAGACTTGGGCTCAATCCTGGGTCGGGAAGATCCCCTGGAGTAGGAAATGGTATGGACAGAGGAGCCTGGTGGGCTACAGTCCATGGGGTTGCCGAGTCGGACACCATCGACCACGCACACAGGCATCATGTTTATGTTAATCCCAAGCTCCTAGTTTATCTCTCCCTCCCCTCCTCTACGTTTCCCCTCTGGTAACTATAAATCTGTTTTCAAAATCTGTGAGTCTATTTTGTAAATAAGTTCATTTGTATCATTTTTTAAAAATTAGATTCCACATATGAGCGATATCACATATTTGTCTTTCTCTGACTTACTTAGTATGATGTCTAGGGTCTATCCATGTTGCTACAAATGGTGTTTTTTCATTCTTTTTTACGGCTGAGGAATATTCCTTTGTATGATTTGAGATGTCACCTTTATCATATGCTAGATTCTCATATATCCTTGAGTCTATTTGAGGCTTCCTGTTGCACAGGTCAGTGTGTCTTCATTTGCAAACACAACACTGTTTTAATTTTAAAGGCTATTTATTTGATAGACCAAGACCACACTTGAAGTTTTTCTTTCTTAGTGTGGGTAAAAACTGTTCTGACTCCATCACTTAGGTTAATTTGGCCTGCGTTCGATCTTCATCTACAACTATACAGTGTGTAATATTTTGAGTCTTATTTCTTTCATTTAATCTTAAATCTGTGAGATGCATTCACAGAAGTTGTTAGTATCAGTAGCTTGTTTTTTTTTCATTGCTATGTAGTATTCCATTATATGCCTTGTACCACAATTGTCTCATCCATTTCTTAGTTGATAGACATATAAGTTGTTTCCAGTTTGAAAGCTTCTATGAATATTCTTATGCATGTTTATACACACATACCTTTGGAATTTCTAGGAATGAAATTGCTAGGTCAAAGAATAAGACTATTTTTTTCAAAGTGTTTGTACTCATTTATGCTCCTACCAACTATGTATGTGGTTTCCAGTTGCTCCACAACCACAGAGCATATGATACTGTTAGTCTTTTAAGTTGCCTTAAAGGAAAAGAAAGAAGGAAAACCTTGCATGATATAAATCCTTTTTTTGGAGATTGAGAAGCCATTTCCAAAGCAAGGAAGACCTTAGAAATAAAAAATAAAGACACGCAGCAGACCCCATTTTTCATCACACCTGACAAGTTAATTCACAACAGTGATGAATGGGGCTTCCCTGGTGGCTCAGCAGTAGGGAATCTGCCTGCAATGCATAAGACATGGGTTCAATCCCTGGGTCAGGAATATTCCCTGGAGAAGTCAATGACAACCCATTCTAGTTTTGTAGAAGAGTATGGTGCTGGCCCAAAAGTTCATTCAGATTTTTCTTAATGAACTATTTGGCCCAATAAATACAAAAAAGCAGTTATTAACACAGACTTAGGGTAGCATACAGTTTGTTGTCCAACTCAAAATCCCTTTCCCCTCTTCCTCCTTACTAGCAGGACCTTAGCTTTGTTCAGTGGCCATATTTCAGGGGAGGTGAACTGATGACCAGCTCAGGGGCAAATCATGACTAAGTTAATCCTGGTTTTCCTATTACTTTCCCCAGTAATTAACTAAGTAATAAGCTTGTGACCCATGTCTAGTCAATGAGAAAGGAATAAAGGTCTGCTGAGGGTGACAGGGGCTCCTAGGAAAGTTTCCTTACTGTTAAGAAGGAGCTTCCAGAAGAAATGGTCCATTTTGCCTCTGGATGTGGTGTGTGATACATGGAACTGCAATAGCCATCTGACTGCCAGGATTGAAGATGAAGCACATATGTGAAAGAATCGTAAGAAATGGAGATGGAGCCTTAAACAGAGGTCTTAGAACCTGCCCTATCCAAGTTCATGTGAAGTAATAAATTTACATATTGTTTAAGACCATTTGGCTGAGTATTTTTTACTGGACACTGTAACTAATAGCCCTGATATTTAGCTGTATTAAAATAACAAAGGGATGCTCTCACTCATCCCTTATAGACCAGGTATTTTCAATATTTAGCATGTGTTAAAATCACATACAAAGCTATTAAAACAGCTTGCCTTAATCCACTAAAGAGCTTGTAATTCAATAGGTCTTAAATAGGGCATTTTCCCAAGTGGTGCTGATGCTGCTGGCCCTGGGACCACTCTTTGAGAACTGCTGCTCTAGAATTTAGATACCATCTTACTGCATGTATTTCTTTGTTTTAATTTTCTTTTTAAAAATTTTATGTATTTATTTATTTTTGGCTGTGATGAGTCTTCATTGCTATGTGGGCTTTTCTCTAGTTGTGGCCAACGGGGGCTTCTTGCTACTTGCTGAGCTCAGGCTTCTCATGGCAGTGGCCTCTCTTATTGCAGAGTGTGGGCTCTAGGGTTTGCGGGCTTCAGTAGCTACAGCTGTAATTGTGGCTCCCAGGCTCTAGAACACAGGCTCGATAGTTGTGATGCTCGGGCTTATTTGCTTTGAGTTATGTGGGATTTTCCCTGACCAATGATCGAACTCTCATGTCCCCTGCATTGGCAGGCAGATTCTTTACCACTGAGCCACCAGGAAAGCCCACCATCTTACTGTATTTAGCAACATACTTTTAAGACTCAAATCTTTTATGAACTTCTTTTTCATGTCAGTGAGTACAGACCTTTATCATCTTTTTGAGGTACTACCTAGTATTATATTAGCTATATCAGAACTTGCAAAACCCTGCTGCTAATAATAGATACTTCTATTTGGCGGGGGGTTGTATTATTATATTAACATGCACAATCCTGCCATAAATACCATTCTAGGATACTCCTGAGTAACTGCTGGATTCCCCGGTGGCTCAGCGGTAAAGAATCTACCTGCAATGCAGGAGACACAAAAGATGCGGGTTTGATCCATGGGTGGGGAAGATCCTCTGGAGAAGGAAATGGCAACCCACTCCAGTATTCTTGCCTGGAGAACCACATGGCAGGCCCCAGCCCATATGGTCACAAAGAGTCAGACACGACTTAGTGACTAAACAACAACACCATAAAGCACTTACAACATTGACTAATTTCCTTAAGGTAAATTCCTAAAAGTAGAATTGACAAATATTTGGGGAGATATTTGGGATTTTTCCCCTTCTGTTTCATTTCCAAAATCCCTCTAATGTACTTGCAGATACATGGTCCTTAGGTTTAGGTATTTTGTCAGAGGACCCTTGGTTGACCCTGACTCAGCAGGACAAGACCTTGGCTATTTGCCTTGCAGTGATCATTCCTTCATGTTTAAAGAGTTGACCACTAAAGATTATGGCACAGACTATTTTATTTGTAAGGGTTAATTTAGTGGTCTTACTCGGGGACATGAATGAAAGCCTGGGAACTTCTTGAGTCTTTCTATCTTTCTCTACATTATGAGAATTTGAGCATGCTTTCTATCTTTGTCATACTTTTATTTGAGAATAAAGCAAACCAATTGTTCAGTGGTCCAAAGATCAATGCTTGCATTTGGATGTCATCTGTCATTCATTTCAGATATAAAAGAAGGTCACCCTGCAAGGGGAAAAGCTCGGTCCAAGGTAACAGCTGTGATGCTTGAGCATGGAAGCATTTCTTTTCAGATGTATCTAACCTCCTGAGTGGGAGTAGCACCTTTGGTTTAGCCAGGATGTTTAGTATAATTCAGGGGGAGATATTTACCAGAAGAAAGCTGGCAAATGGAATACAGATAATACCTGATTATTAATGGCCTTGGCTTGAGTTCTTTAGAAAGTAGAACCCGAGGAAAGATAGAGGCACCTAATACATTTTCATTCTAAATACCAAAGTTTCTCTCTCTCATGTACAGACCCAATGATGAATGGTCCAGAACTGGCAAGGCAGCTCAGCTATCATTGATTTTTAGCCTCAAAACTGTTCAAATCATTGCTACTTCCCTGCCAGTGGGGAGTGGGATGATAGAAAGAGAGAGGATGGGAGGGAGGTGTCTACTAAATTGTTTTTAAGGGCAAGACCTAGAATTTGTATATTCCACTTCTCATAACCCATTGGCAAGAACTTAGTCAAACAGCCACATCCAGATCCAAGAGTTTGGTCTCTCACAGTGAAGCCATGAGTACAGCACTAAAACTTTGATTTTGGATATTCAAACCCGGGGAGGTGATGGTGAGGGAAAAAGTGTAGCCAGACAAGGAAAGATGGGAAGCAGTGTGATGGTTAGCTTTATAAGTCAGTCATGAAGAGATGCATGAACCACTCCTCAGGCTTTGCACATAGTGCTTCTCTCTGGGTTGCAAGAAAGCATTGTGCCTGGGAGTAGTTCATGGAAGGAGAAAAGGAAGGGGATTTGTCTATTCTTCTTCCTCCTTCCCATTCCCAACTGTCAAAGTTTACCCTCATGGACAACTAATTTGCCTCTCTTCCTATTGTATCACCCAAGTCCTCGGCAGCTGCTCAGGAAACAGGTACCCTGCCCATGAAGTAGAAGAATGACCACACAGGAGTGAGGCACTAACCAGGAGAGAAAGGGGGCAGGTAGAGTCTGTGGCAATGTATGAAATGTCTGTTTTAGCACATGATTTACTGTCATTTTGAGTAGACACTAAAAGGAACTTCTTGGAAAACTATTCTAACTGAAGTCGACCTCCTGGAGATCTGAACCTGTTGCTCACTACCGTACAAAATAAACTAACTGATCAGAGGCTGGTAGGGAGAGGGGAGTCTCCCTCCATCTTCGGCCAGTAACTCTCCTGACACAGGATGGTTTTTGTTGGGCATCTCAGGCACCTAAAGGACGATTTCCTCTCGTTGCTCTTCTCCCCTCGTGGATATCAGTTAGATGCTATGAGAGGTTGTCCTTCCTCCTGTCCTTCCTCCTCCCTTCCTTCCAAAGGGAGATTTGTGTGTGATTTACTTTTGCTTTGTTAAGAAGGTTAAACTCCATCATGGAATTTTTCCTGGCAAACAAGCAAGTGTGCAAACCAGCCATTTCAAATGACACAGAACATGGATGGCTAGCCAACCAAACCAGCATATACTTTAAGCTGTCTTTGACTGCGCTTGACGTGTTTGTTTACTGTGATTCAGTGAATCTAGAAATACAGCCAAATCAAAACATAACTAAAAGCCCCCTCTCCAAGGAGAAACAGGCTCAGTGGGTTTTGAAACAACTGTTTTCAAAGGATCTTTAAAAACAGAAATCTGATCTAATCGGCACAAATGCTGCTTAAGGGGGCAGAATGCCTAGTGGTGAAGTTCACTTCCTGTAGAATCAGAACACCTAGAATTAAGTATCTCAGGGCATGTTACCAAATTCTTAGACTAGTTTTATTTTATGTTTAATGAGCATCTAGTATTATGAGAGTAGCTGTCATTACACTAGTACCTACCTCACAGGGACGTTGTAAGAACTAAATGAGATAAAACATTGCAAGTTCCTGGCACGTAATATGCTCTTAATACATGGCAAAATTTATCATGGTCATCATCGTTGTCATCATCGACATTATTTTATGATATGATTCATTCTTGTTCCATTCACTGACATATGTTCCATGTTGTTAACATTTGAGGGTTTTTTAATGGCCTTTCATTTCGTTAAAGGGATAATGGCCACTGTCATAAATAATGAAGCACATAAGTGTGGTGCTTGTAGCCTCAGTCAATTGTTGATTGGTTACAGATTTTACTACCATTATGTTAAGCTTCCTTTAAAAATCACTTTAGCTCTCATGTCAAAGGGCAACTGTAGTTACCTCAAGTTTATTTCCCATTGTCTTGTTAGGAAGCCTTATAAATAGTACTTGGGGATTGTTGAAACTATGAAGATGCCAAGTCATCTCTGCACGGTGAAAGATTCTTCTTGTCCACTGAAGCTTCCTGATCCTCTGGCTCAAGAGGACCTCACCTAACACTCAAATTCCACTCTTTATCTTATTTAAAAACAAAAACTCCTATCTCATGTGAACAGAGTTTGTTAGGGCAATAATCCTGTGAAACTGTTCACTGCCAGCGGATGTCATTAATCAATTTGTTTACACTTGGTCTAGGGTAATCTGGCAGTAATAAAATCTGTTCATTGGTTTCTAACAGATACCAAGAACTTATCCCATAAATTCTGCAGCTGTGGAACTAAGGGCCGTCCCTTCATATTTTGGAGTATATACCACCCAAGTGGTGCCCCACCCCTCCACCTTAGGATAGATGTGTTACAGATATAGCATACGTTCCATAAAGCAAAGCATCATCTTTTCTTGACTCAGCAGTTTTTAGCTGCAAAGACCGTGATTCATCTGGTCAGGTGAATGCCAGCTTCCAAATGAGAAGGAAAAAAAAAAAAAAAAAGAAACATTAGGAAGATTCACCTGTAGGCTCTCTCTTACCATTTCTCCTCCATGCCTGCTCTTATAAAGCCACTGAGTTCCAGAATCAACATCAGTGGATCTGACCTTTCTAGCTTTTGACCCTCAAAGAAGACAAAAGTGAAACCAGAGTCTTGTAAAGAGAATGAAGGGGATGATGAGTTTTGAGACTTTACAAGGTCATGGACCAATGGATGGGCTGGCTTCTCTCAGACCACTCCTCTTGACTCAATGCCTCTTCCACCCTCCAGTCCAACTACAGCGGTTTCCTCACAACCCCTCAAATATGTAAGTTTTTCCATGATGACCTGGAGCTCTTCCTCCCAGATCTTCTCATGCCTGGCACTTTTTCAACTCAAGGATCAGTTCTTCAGAGTGGCTTTCCTAGTCACTTCACTGAAAGAAGCCCCTCCAGCTTACCCCAGCAATATTCTTTCAACACTTCACCCTATTTTATTGTTTCCTTAATCCTTTGGACTCTCTGAAATAACTGCTTATTCACTTACCAGTTCACTTTTCTTTTCTTTTTTTTTTGGTTGCACTGTGCAGCTTATGAGATCTTGGTTCCCTGACTAAGGGTCAAACCCGTGCTTCCTGCAGGAAGTGCAGAGTCCTAACCTGGGCTCCCAGGGACTAAGTCCATGGACTGTAGCCCCCAGGCTCCTCTGTCCATAGAATTTCCCGGGCAAAAATACTGGAGTAGATTGCCATTTCCTTCTCCAAGGGATCTTCCTGACCCAGGGATGGAACCTGAGTTTCCTGCATCGCAGGCAGATTTTTTACCCCTGAGCCACCAGAGAAGGCCAGGGAATGCCCTACGAGTTCGCTTATTTATGTCTTTCTCATCTTCCACATAAGGTGTATGAGAGCAAGACCTTCACTTGCCCTGTTCACCACTCCATCCCCAGCTTCTGGAAGAGACCATGGTACTTAACTAGGTGCAAAGAGCACTTGACAAGGGGTCGGATGGTTTAGGTGGCATTTCCAACAATGAGCAACTTTGACTCATTTCCCCATCTTCCTGAACCTCCTTCCCTCACCTGTAAAAAGAGATAATAATACCTACCTCACAGAGTGCCTGTGAAGATCATTGAAACAATGATCCTGAAAATATGTTTTTAACCTGGTATCATTACATGTGGAAGAAATCCCAGGATTTTGTAAAAGACCTGGTTAGTGAATGGATGAATGAAATATTATGGAAAGTGGAGAGTCTTAACCACTTGAGATGATTAAAATTTAAGATGCTTATCCCACTCAGAAAAAAAGAAGTATGGAAGTTACTACCTCAAGAAGTTACATCAGTTGACTGTGCAGATTCTAGAAACTTAAAGCAGAAATAAATGACAAGCTATAATCAAGTGAGTTTTAGAGTCGGATTTCTGGAGTCCTGGGGTCTTCTTGGAAGCCCCCTTGGAGTCTCACTGTGGTAAAGGGGAAATCGTAATAAATGGGAGACTGAAGTGACAGGTATTCATGCCCTTCCTCCCCAATCCAGACTGATCAACTCCATTTTTGTGCTTTTTGCCCTGTTTCAGAAACTAGCTATTTACTGCTCAGTCCTCCTCCCCAACTTCCTTCCTACACCCTGATTTTGTGTGCAGTGGCAGTGGGCCCAACTTCAAGCTGTGGGGTCTGATCAAAGTCATTCATGACAATCCTGTCCCTCAATCCCTGTCTGGCTGGGAGCTGTGGATTGACATGTGACCCAGCTATGGCTTCTCATGGAAACATGAGAAGTCCCTGATGCTGAAGCTTTGGGTAAACTTTGATTTCCTTAGTAGAAGGGGACATGTGTGGCTGGTTCTGACCTTGACTTTATTCCTCCACCTCCCTTCATGGCCAGCATTCTGTCTGCTTCTCAACTTGCAGTCTTGTCACCATGTGTCCATAAGTATGATGGGAATGCCTGGAATCGCACAGACAGGGAATTTGATCAATGAGTTACTGAATCAATGCCAGCAAACATCTGGCTCCAGAATTCTTGCCATATGAGGAAAGGAACCCCCTACTGTCTAAGCTACTTCATTTGGGCTTTCATTACTTGCATCCAAAAAGGCGTTCCTGACAGATGTACAAACATGGTGCTTCCACATAAGATTTTGTTTAGATCAGGAGTCTGAGGCTAAAAAGAATTTGAAACACCCTGATCTTGTCTCCTCTTCTCATCTTAAAGATATGGAAAAAGTTGTAACTGTCTATCATTGCAGAACAATGTACCTTCGAACATAGAGGCTTCACACAACGGCCTTTTTGTTGTCTTCTACAATTCTGTGACCTGGCTGGGCTCAGCCAGGCAGTTCTTCTGCTCCTAGTGACATCTCCTGGGCTACAGTTATCTGGGGGCTCAGTGAACTTGTCTCTTTTGCTAGGAATACCTGTAAATTTGACTCACCTGGGCCCCTGGACCCCTCTCTCTTTACATGTCATCTCAGAGCCTCTCCCTCTCCACATGGCATCTCCGTGTCACCTGCCCATTTGGTCTCTCTAATCAGGTAGCTGGATTTCTTACATGGCACCTCAGGAATTCCCAAGTACAAAAGCTGACACCACCAGGCCTTCCCAAGGCTCAGGCTGATATCATACATAGTATCCCATTTGCCACATTCTACTGGTGACAGTGGGGCTTCCCCAGTGGCTCAGTGTAAAGAATCTGCCTCCAGTGCAGGAGACACAGTAGATGCAAGTACAATCATGGTGTTAGGAAGATCCCTGAGAGGAGGGCATGGCAACCCACTCCAGTATTTTTGCCGGAAAAAATCCCACAGACAGAGGAACCAGGTGGGCTACGGTCCATGGGGTTGCAAAGAGTTGGGCGCAGCTGAAGCGACTGAGTATGCATACACCTACTGGTACAGTCAATCACAGGGACATTTAGATTCAAGGATAGAGGACTTCCCTGCTGGTCTGGTGGTTGAGACTCCACACTTCCACTGGAGGGGGCACAGGTTCGATTCCTGATTGGGGAACTAAGATCCCCACATCCCATATGGCCAATATATTTAAATTTGATTCAAGGATAGAGGACTATCCAAGGGCATGCATATCAGCAAGTGTGCTTTATTGGAGACAGTGTGTGTTAGCTGCTCAGAAACTGAGACCCAGACTGTGAAGGCTGGTAGTCTATGCAGCTAGAGTCATAGCTATTGAGTTTAGCTGATCATTGAAGGGCTGAGAGGTACAGAGAGGGATGGAGTGAGGTGGGGTGAGGAGGAAGGAGGGAAGGTACTTATCCCTAGCCTCAGCACTCTAGAGATTTGGGGCTGGATCTTTCTTTGCTGTAGGCACCATCCTGTGCACTGTAGGATGCCTGCTTGGTCTCCACCTACTAAATGCCTCTAGCACCTAACCTCTAGCTGTCACAGCAACCAAAAATGTCTCCAGATATTGCCAAATGTCCCCTGGGAACAAAACAGCCCTCGGCTGAGAACAGTGGCCCTCACCTTAGTGGTGTTTAGAGGTTCTGTTACTATGCAGAAGTCTAAAGGCTTTTTAGGCTGGAGATGCTAGTTTTACATACGGTGGGGTGGGGGGCACATTTATACTCTTAAACTCTTCCAATGGGAAATGTCCATATGTAATAGAAAAAGATGGGAAATCAGGTTCACACTCTGGGCCTCTTGTTCTTTGTGGAGCCTTTGCTTTAGACAAAGACTTTGTAATTTCTGCTCTAAATTCACAGAGGTGTACTTTTAAGATTGTGCTCCTGAGTGAAACCTGAGCTGGCAATCTCTTTTACTGCCAGTACATAGTAACACAGTATTAAGCAATTCTCTTACTGTGTTTCCTCTGTTTTTTTTTTTTTAACCAAGGGTGGTCCACAAATAAGTAAGTGTATTTTAAAGTCATGGGACTAAGTGACATCAGCTGGAGAAGTAAGCAGGTGAAGGAAGGAGAAAAGATGGTGGGCTAGGCCAGGATCCACTCTGAGTCCCTGAAATATTTTGAGGTGGGAAGACCCACCACTGGAGACCAATTGGATATATAAAGTAAGAAGGAAAATCTGAATTAACTCTTGGTCATACTTAAATAAGGCAAATGAATCAATTTCATCACTGCCAAGTCCAGACTTGTTAATGCCTCCTCTGGAACAAGACGAGGTGCATTTATGAGCTCCACAAAACTTGCCTGCCTTGCTCACCACTGTGTCCACAGTGCCTGGAAAAGTGCCTGGCATGGGGCAAGTGCTCACGATACGTTCATTGAATGAGTACGTGTCTGTACGTGTCTGTGCTGGAAGGCAAAGCACTCTAACATGGAAAGCCAGATGACATGGGTCGTAAGTGCAACTCCGTGTGATGTCCCTGCAATTGATGCTGCTGATGCTTTGCCCCGATCACCTTTATCTGTCCTCCAGTGGCTGCAAGCATTGACTTAATCCAGGTGAGGGAAGATGATGAGTTAGGCCATGGTATTGTCTGTAGAAGTATTAGAGGGGATCAGATTCTGGATTGCGTTGTTTATATATTTTAATTTTCTTTATGTTGTGATGTTTCAACATCTTCAAAAAAAAACACCTTTCTTGACTAGGAAGAGACTGCCCCTCCCAAGGCTATTCTTAGAGATAGGAAAGGGCTCAGCATGCCTTTGGCTTGCAGACTAACCAGTTCAGAGACAGACATCCTCTCCTTGACCTCTGCTTCTCATTCCTCTGCCTTAATCATCCTGAAGCCAGACACCAGGTAACTAGAGACCACCCTGAGAGCTTAAATTCCAAAGAGTTATTCCAAGTAGCCAATCCTAAACCATTTACCCAGCCCTGCCTTGCTTTGCCGTTCCTGCAGAAACTTCAGTAAAGGTTGACCTAGATTTTGCCGTCCTTCCTGTCTTCCTTCCCCTGACCCAAACCTGGTGTCCCTCACACGGCCCTAGGTGGCCTGTCCTGCCTCCTGTTTCCAGGTTTTGTAAGGATATTAAAACTTGTTTGCCTGAGCCACTCCTGTGTCTGTTCTTATGGCCACGCCTGACTGTCTCATAAAAGAGCACAGAACATAGATGCATTTTGATGGTAGAGCCAACAGGATTTCCTGGTGGATAGGATACGGAAAGTGAGACAAAGATTGCAGACGAGGATGAATCCCAGGTTTTTGGCCAGAATGACTGGAGAGAGGAAGTGGAAATTTGCTGAGATATGGAAGACTGCAAAGGGAATAAGTCAGGGGTGGAGTGGAGGATTGAGTGTAGAGTTTGGTCATGTTAATTTCCACATGTCTGTTAGATACACGTCCAAGAGAAGCAACTGAGTAGGTAGTTGAAACAGTGAGTCTGGACTTCAGGAGAAAGATCTGAGCCAGAGATATCATTGGGAAGTTATTGGAATATAGATGATGTTTAGAGTCATGGGACTGAAAGAAATCATTCAGGGAGTATTTATTTAGAGAAGAGTAGAGGGCCAAGGACTGAGCTTCAAGACCACCAAAACTTAAGTTTGGCCCAGTGGTTCTCTAAGTTTCATTCCTATTGTCTTATTCTGTTATCCTCATTGAGCTAATAAGTTTCTCAATCTTTCCCCAAATTCAGTGTATTTCTTTCAAATTATTCGTCATCTGAATCCAGTTATTACTCTCCAGTCATCTCTTGCTGTATACCAAGCTTCACCAAAAGAGTGGCATAAAACACCAGCATTTAGAGTTATAGATACATAAAACATTCTTGTGATTACCAGGGGAGAAAAGGGGGAGGGATAAATTGGGTGGTTGGGATTGACATATACACACTACTATATATACAATAGATGATCAACAAAGACCTGCTGGGACTTCCCTGGTGGTCCAGTGGTAAGACTCTCTGCTCCCAAAGCGAGGGGCCTGAGTTCGATCCCTGGCCATGGAACTAGATCCCTCATGCCGCAATTAAAGGTCCCCCCATGCTGCAAAGAAGATTGAAGATGCCACATGCTAGAACTAAGACCAGGTGCTGCCAAATTAAATAAACAAATACCCACAAAGACCTACTGTACAGCACAGGGAACTCTACTCAATACTCTGCAATGGCAAGTAGATATACGTATAACTGATCAGTGCAAAGAAATAGAGGAAAACAACAGATTGGGAAAGACTAGAGATCTCTTCAAGGAAATTAGAGATACCAAAGGAATATTTCATGCAAAGATAGGCTCGATAAAGGACAGAAATGGTATGGACCTAACAGAAGCAGAAGATATTAAGAAGAGGTGGCGAGAATACACAGAAGAACTGTACAAAAAAGATCTTCATGACCCAGATAATCACGATGGTGTGATCACTCACCTAGAGTCAGACATCCTGGAATGTGAAGTCAAGTGGGCCTTAGAAAGCATCACTATGAACAAAGCTAGTGGAGGTGATGGAATTCCAGTTGAGCTATTTCAAATCCTCAAAGGTGATGCGTGAAAGTGCTGCACTCGATATGCCAGCAAATTTGGAAAACTCAGCAGTGGCCACAGGATTGGAAAAGGTCAGTTTTCGTTCCAATCCCAAAGAAAGGCAATGCCAAAGAATGCTCAAACTACCGCACAGTTGCACTCATCTCACATGCTAGTAAAGTAATGCTCAAAATTCTCCAAGCCAGGCTTCAGCAATATGTGAACAGTGAACTTCCAGATGTTCAAGCTGGTTTTAGAAAAGGCAGAGGAACCAGAGATCAAATTGCCAATATCCGCTGGATCATCGAAAAAGCAAGAGAGTGCCAGAAAAACATCTATTTCTGCTTTATTGACTATGCCAAAGCCTTTGACTGTGTGGATCACAATAAACTGTGGAAAATTCTGAAAGAGATGGGAATACCAGACCACCTGACCTGTCTCTTGAGAAACCTGTATGCAGGTCAGGAAGCAACAGTTAGAACTGGACATGGAACAACAGACTGGTTCCAAATAGGAAAAGGAGTACGTCAAGGCTGTATATTGTCACCCTGCTTATTTAACTTCTATGCAGAGTACATCATGAGAAACGCTGGGCTGGAAGAAACACAAGCTGGAATCAAGATTGCCAGGAGAAATATCAATAACCTCAGATATGCAGATGACACCACCCTTATGGCAGAAAGTGAAGAAGAACTAAAGAGCCTCTTGATGAAGGTGAAAGAGGAGAGTGAAAAAGTTGGCTTAAAGCTCAACGTTCAGAAAACTAAGATCATGGCATCTGGTCCCATCACTTCATGGGAAATAGATGGGGAAACAGTGGAAGCAGTGTCAGACTTTATTTTTTTGGGCTCCAGAATCACTGCTGATGGTGATTGCAGCCATGAAATTAAAAGACGCTTACTCCTTGGAAGGAAGGTTATGGCCAACCTAGATAGCATATTTAAAAGCAGAGACGTTACTTTGCCAACAAAAGTCCATCTAGTCAAGGCTATGGTTTTTCCAGTGGTCATGTATGGATATGAGAGTTGGATGGTGAAGAAAGCTGAGCGCCGAAGAATTGATGCTTTTGAACTGTGGTGTTGGAGAAGACTCTTGAGAGTCCCTTGGACTGCAAGGAGATCCAATCAATCCATCCTAAAAGAGATCAATCCTGGGTGTTCATTCGAAGGTCTGATGTTGAAGCTGAAACTCCAATACTTTTGCCACCTCATGTGACGAGTTGACTCATTGGAAAAGACCCTAATGCTGGGTAGGATTGGGGGCGGGAGGAGAAGGGGACGACAAAGGATGAGATGGTTGGATGGCATCACCGACTCGATGGACATGGGTTTGGGTGGACTCCGGGAGTTGGTGATGGACAGAGAGGCCTGGCATGCTGCAATTCATGGGGTCGCAAAGAGTTGGACACAACTGAGCGACTGAACTGAACTGAACTGAATCACTTTGCCGCACACCTGAAACTAACATGACATTGTAAATCAACTATACTCCAGTAAAAAGTTTTTTAAAACCCAACATTTTGTTATATCTCCTGGTTTTGTGGGTGCAGAATATGGGCTGGGTAGTTCTTCTGATCCTTGTGGGGGTAGCTGGAGGTCTATCCATGGTATTTAGCTAGGGGATAAACTAATACGTTCATTGAGGAGAGATGTAAATTGACTCTCGCAGCAGAGCAGGTAAGAGCCGATGAAAATAAGTGACACTGTATTTTTCAGGAAGAGAGGGTGGACAGTCTTGGAGAGAAGACTGAAGCCTCCCCAGACCCTAAGGCTGTTAGAGAAGTTGGAGGAACAACCAGGCGTTTGGTAAATTGCAGCATAAATAAGAAGAGACAAATTTACTCTCATACAAAGAAACCAGAATCCCATCAGAGCACGGCCCTTCCTCCAGCTCATCACTCTCATTTTATCTAATAACTGAGCCTTGACCTGGTGACCTATGGATACTTGTGCAAAAGCCACTGTTCCACATATTTCTCACGAAATGCTTTCCAGATTCCTCCAAGCAAAAGTGGTTGTTTGTCCTGCTGTGTCCCTGCAGTATTTTATACTCACAAGAGGTCCCTGGCACTGGATCAAAACTTCAAATGAGGTGCAAACTTCAGTGCTTAATGTGGATGTGTGTTTGGTGTGAGAGCAGGCTTAGCGGGACTTGACCTTGAAATAAATTATAAAAAGAAATGATTTCTACTCGATAAAATGTTGTTTCTGATGGCAACAACATGCAAGAGGCAAAGAATGAATTAAGTGTTTATTGTTTTGCTTGGCATAAAGTTTTCACACATAAAATTTTATGATAAAGGGCAAGACAAGGCATCCTTTACTCAAGTGCCACTTTTTTAGCCTAATACAAAAAAGATCGGTTTTGCATTTATATATGCATGCCTGTGTATGTGTGTATGTAATGATCCAGAGCTTCAATACTTTAAACTTTTCTGGTCTATAATATACTCACAGAAAAGTGCACAACTCCTAAGTATAAAGCTCAATGAATTTTCATTTTCACAAACTCTTCACACCCAGGAAGTCAGCACCTACCTCTAGGAACAGAGCTTTACTAGCACCCTGAATGCTCCTCTCATGCTTAAATCCAGTTATCCACCGTCCCCATACTCCCCTCAACAAATAACTTTCTTGTCTTCTGGTAGCCTCACAGGTGAGGTTTGCTTACTCTTAAACTTGATATAAATAAAATTACATTTTGTATCTGCCTTCTTTTTCTCCACCCTATGTCTATGAGATTTATATTTGTCATTGCTGACAGGTTTATTCATTCTTATTGATTGCTGTGTATTTCACAGTATGCACATACTGAACGTTATCCATTCCACTGTTGATGGATCTTTGGGAAGTTTCCAGTTGGAGGCTCTTAGGAAGAGGGTGACTGTGAATATTTTAGTATATGAGTTTTGGTGCACACGTCTATGCATTTCTTTTAGGTCATGATGTAGGTGTTTTTGCCTGTGGATCTGTTAATTAATTTGGTCCTATCTGTTCAACTTTGTTGTGTTGATGACATTTTGTACATTGTTGAAACTACACACGTTGGGTTTAACTGATGTTTGATAAACTTGAGAAGAGAACATAATGATTCAGCATTAAAATGGAAAGTTATATCCACAGTTTTCATGGATATAGAAACAAGAGTTGTTGTTGGTAGTCGCTAAGTCATGTCTGATTTTTTTTTTTTTTTTTGCAATCCAATGGACTGTAGCCCACCGGCTCTTCCATCCATGAGATTTTCCAGGCAAAAATACTGGAGTGGGTTGTCATTTCCTTTTCCAGGGGATCTTCCCAACCCAAGGATCGATCTTGCGTCTCCTGCATTGCAGGCAGATTCTTTACTGCTGAACCACCAGGGAGATTCAGAAACAGAGTAGCAGGGTGCAAATAATGTGATTGATACAAATATTCATCAAGGGAGGATTACTTCAGTTCTTCTAAATATTTGTAGAAGAAACCTAAGAACACAGATCCCCTCGAGGAGACGAAACTGCCAATCATACTTGACTTCATGCTATTTCTCAGATATGTGCAAAAATATTTCTCATCTCATGTCAAGTCACGCAGCTTAAGGAAGGAGAAATGGCCAAATTCCTTGAAATAGCTGCAAGAAATTTTAAAGCATCGAGAAGTTGACGTTACCTTATTCAGGCATCATGCAGGATTGTCATTAAAGCCTTGTGTCATCATTTGGCAGCATTTTTACTTTTCCTTGCAGGCTATGTCACTTCAGTCATATTCGACTCTTTGTGACCCCATGGACTGTAGCCCTCCAGACTCTTCTGTCCATGGGATCTCTAGGCAAGAATACTGGAGTGGGTTGCCATTCCCTTCTCCAGGGAATCTTCCCCACCCAGGGATTGAACCCGCATCTCTTACGTCTCCTGCATTGCCAGGCAGATTCTTTATCACTAGCACCACCTGGGAAATCCTTACTTTTCCTTGGAGGTAGATAAATAACCATGCATTTACCAATAATGGTGTCTTATATTTTGATGAAATCTGGTAATTAGAATGATAATATTAAAACTGTAATTTATTGGTCCAGGCAGTTGCAGCAATTTTCAAACATTCTCTCATTTAATTTGATCTTCACAGCAGCTGTGAAGGTAATCTTTAGCCCTGGAGAAATTGGGTACCTTGTACAATATGCAGTGATAGCAAGTGATGGAGCCAGGTCTCAAACCCAGGGATGTGGAGCTTACTGAATGCTGACCTGCCCGGTGCTGGGAGGTCTGAAATTTTCCAGCTGCTCTACGTGGAGAATAAATTCATCTGAGATGAGGAAAGACAGGAAGATTATTTTGGCTCTGTATCGGCAGTATTCTTCCCTCCAACTTTAATGATGATAAAACTTTCACTCCAGTCCAAACTCTCATCATCTGTTATCTGTGCTAGTTGTAATAATTTCCTGCTAAGTCTCCCTGTTTCTAATATGGTCGCTTCCTACAATTTGTTCCCCACACAGCAGCTGGAGCAAGCATGTAAAGTATAAGTTAGAACATGTCACTCCAGCAATTCCCTGGCAATCCAGGGGTTAGGACTTCACACTTTCACTACTGAGGGCGTGAATTCAATCTCTGGTCAGGGAACTAAGATCCCGAAAGTCGTGCAGTGCAGCCAAAAAATAAATAAATAAAACTCTCCAATGGCTTCCCATCTTATGCATGCTAAGTCACTTCAGTCGTATCCAACTCTGTGACCCTACAGGGTATAGCCCTCCAGGCACCTCCATGGGATTCTCCAGTCAAGAATACTAAAGTTGGTGGCCATGCCCTCCTCCAGGGGATCTTTGTGTCCCAGGGATAGAACCCGCGTCTCTTCTGTCTCCTGCATTGGCAGGCAGGTTCTTTACCACTAGCGCCACCTGTGAAGCCCATTTTACTAGATGTAAAATGTGAGCATCCTCCAGGCCTTGTGGCGTGATCTTGTCTTGTTCTCTGACTTTCTCTCCTGTCACTCCCCTGCCTCCTTCTGTACAGCAATACAGGCCTCCTTCTATGCCCACACTCAGGGCTTTTCTGTTTGTGCCCCCCCCCACGACCCCCAGCAGCAGACTCAAGAGACAAGGATTTGAGTGTCAGTTATTTAGCTGGGGAACCGAAGGAAATACCCATAGGACATTGGGAAGGGAGATTGGAAAGGAAAGTCTCCTAATATGGAATGTAACTAAGGCAGCCACCACTGTGCACCACTGATTTCAGTTCCACTGGCAAAGTATGGGAGCCAGTGTAGAACAGAAACGTCAGGGTCAGCCCTCCTGAGAGGCAAGGGGCCTGGAGGTGAATACCCCAACTCTCTCCTGTCGCTGGCAGGTATGTTGATTGCACTACTGCCAGCTAGTCGTGTGAGTGTGTCCATCTATCTGTCTGTGTGAACTCAGAAGGCTTCAGTGTCCAGAGAAAGCCTACAGGCAGAAAGGATAAAAATATTGGCAGTTTGACGTCAGGCTGGCCCTCTACTAATAAAGCTTGAGGCATAAGGGCAAGACCCTGAAGATGTCCACGACAGCCCCACGCATTTGCTCTGCCTGGAACACTTTTCCCTCTGATGACTGAGTTTTAACCTCTTAGGTTTATGCTCAAATGACTCCTCAGCGAGGCCTTTCCTCATCAGCCCCTCGCATTTGCTCTGCCTGGAACACTTTTCCCTCTGATGACTGAGTTTTAACCTCTTAGGTTTATGCTCAAGTGACTCCTCAGTGAGGCCTTTCCTCATCACTGTGTTTAAATTGCCACTACACTTCTAATGTACATGTGTATCTTGCTCATTGTCTTTCTTACCCCATTTAACAGAGGCACCACAAGGGCAGAATTTTGGTCTGTTGTGTTTGTGGCTTTATCTGCAATGCTTAGCATGGTGGCTGGCACATAGTAGGAGTTCAATAAATATTAAGTGAAAAGTCATTTAATATTTATGAATGAAATGAATGAATGAAAGGTCATTTTAAAAAGTCTCTATTAGTGTCCTGTGTCTATATGTCAATTGACTTATAATCCCCAAGAGATGAAAAAAGATGATTAGCTGACATCTACACATGCTAACATATACCCATTAGGACCTGATTATGAATGGCCTTCAGTGGCCCTCATGCTCTCTCAAAAATGTTGACCATCAACTACGTACCAGGCACTGTTTAAATACTAGGAACATCGCTTTATAGTAGCTAGGAATGACTTTTGGAAGGCAGAAACACCCAAAGCAACGGCTTAAACTGAGTTGGTTTTATTTTTCTCGTATAATTAGAACTCTAGACGTAGGCAGTCCGGGGCTCGTATAGTGGCTCCAAGGGGCCACCAGGGACCCTGTCTGCTCCTGCCTTCTCCCTGTGGTCCCAAGTTTGCTGCTTCAACTCTGGCAGTGTCTGCATTCCAGGCAGGAACAGGGGAATGGCCAAAGGAAAATGTGTGTTCCAGAGGATTCCTCAGCCTATGATCAATCTCTTCCTGAAAAGTTCTACCTGGACAATCCCCACTTACTTCTTCTTATCCATCCCTTGGCCACCTAGCAGCAATACTAAGAAACGCAGCATTTTTTGTTACTTCGTTTTCTTTGGTCGGCTGTGTTATTTCATAAACAAGATTGGGGGAAAGAGTACAGTTAAAGGCATCCTTGAATAAGCAGCTAGCAATGCCTGCTGCCTTGAGACTTCTAAGAACCATACTCCCTCGGACCTGCCACTGTAGTTAAGGCAAACAGAAAACCAGAAAGCACACACACACCCATCAGTACATACATAACCACTTGCCAAAAAACAACAATGCCAAAGAACTGCAGTAGTAAAATAAGGGAAGACATTAGAGTGACTCAGATGCTACATTGTACCTAGAAGTCACCAAGCAGCTGTCCAAAGAGGTGAATTCTGAATGAGGAAACAAGCAATCTTGCCAAGATCAATTGCAATTTTACTGATCCTTTGTTGGTTATAATTTAATCCAGGACAAGGAAGCAGTATAACCATGTCTGCCTAGTTCTATAAAATCCAGCTTTCAAGAGGTGGGATAAATCATCCTTAGTTTTCCTAAACATTCTTTCAAAGCTGTGATGAGTCCTTTTCTCCTTTTTGATGCTTTTTAAAATTCTCTCCTCTCTTCTCCCTGACACACAGAGCAAAAATGATATTGTTCCTGGAAATAATGGTAAATGATCATGAGATGGAAGGGTCAGAGGGCATTGTTTTGTTTTTAAACTTGGTATAGGCAAATGCAAGAAAAAATATTTCCAGAAAATAAACTGGATGTGGGCAATTTATAAGAGAGGGAGTAATTTTAGAGACATTCTGTTCAACCCATGAGCCCATCTGGTAAATATACTAATTTTTAAAAAAAATCTTATTGGAGTATAGTTACTTTACACTGTTGTGTTAGTTTCTGCAGTACAGCAAAGTGAATCAATTATATGTATACATATATCCTCTTGAATGTAGGTTAATATTAAGAAGATGCATTTTGAGAGCTCGATGTTTTAATGTCAAGAGGCTGCGGTGTTGGGTGAAACTCTGTGTTATGTTCTGATTCACACACAGGCTTAGAAAGATTCTCAGGTGCTCAGGTGTCATAAGACAGTTAAGCAGAAATGTTATTTTTGCATCTAGAAAGTTTGTTGACCATAATTGCAAATTCAAATGCTATCGGATTTATTTTTGCTTGAAACTGGGCTAATGTATGGTCTCCTGCTGCCAGTTCTTTTTCTCCCAATCCTTTTATGCTATAATCGCACCTGTGTGCAAGTTGACAAGTATGGCTTCTAAAACTCTTGCCTAGATCCAAATCCACAGGTGCATCCAAGTCCACTTTCAAGAGAATCATTAAGGAGAAAGGTGGAACAATGTCAGTGAACACTGGGACTGTAACATGGATATAATATACTACCTTCCATTACATTCACCAGTGACTTTTATGCTTTGTGTGTGTGTGTGTGTGTGTGTGTGCGCTCAGTTGCACAGTCGTGTCCGACTCTGTAACCCCATGAACAGTAGCTTGCCAGGCTTCTCGGTCTATGGGATTTTCCTGGCAAGAATACTGGAATAGATAGCCATTCCCTTCTCCAGGGGATCTTCCCAACCCAGGGATCGAACCTGGGTCTTCTGCATTGCTGACAGATGTTTTACCACTGAGCCACCTGGGAAGTCCTATGGTTTGCATACAAATGTTTAAAACGCTTTCCATCAAATTTCACTTTTTGGCTGCAGTGTTGTGCTGTGTGTTGCACTCTTTTACCCCTGATATTACCAAGACTACCCAGAAGATTCAGCACTTCTACAAAACTGCCACATCCAGACGGTTTTTCATTCTTTATCTGGATGTTTTGGTACTGTGTAAATGCTGCCTAAGTGAAAAGTTTTTCTTTTTAATTGTGAAAAATCTGAGTTATAATAGATTCAGACCTTTTCATGTTTTTATCACCTACAACTTTTTTGCTAGTAATCTTCTGTTTAGAGGAAGTCCCTGCTGCTTATTCAGTTGTATTTGAAACTGCTGACAACAAAACCCTACGCTCTCAATTTCTGAGTTCCGTAGCTTGTTCATGTAATAATTCTACTTACAGGATAAAGATTTATGATGAAAGATTTTGATAATCAAAATGATTTTTAAATGTTTCTTGAATGGTTTGAAGAAACTGGTCCATGAATACAAAGGAATTATTTGCAAGTACTAGCAACCACTTCCTAAAAAACACTAATATGGTGTTAGTATGTCTTGAATAAAAATATGGAAGATATGGAATAATGTAATTACTGAATGATTCCAGTTTTTTAAGATGCATACAAAAACTCAGGAAAACACCATATTTATGTATTAACCATTGTAGGATGGAAGTTTGAGTTATTTTTACTTTCTTATTTTGCTTTTACTTGCAAAGTTTAAATTATTTTTACAAGGAACAGGTAAAGACGATGTTCTTTCTTTTTTTTTTTTTTTTTTTTGCAAACTGAGGCTTGTGGGGTCTTTGTTCCCCAACCAGGGATCAAACCTGTGCCCCCTGCACTGGAAGTGCAGAATCCTAACCACTGGACCACCAGGGAATTTCCTAAAAGCAATTTTTAAATGAATACACATTCAACGAGGACGGAGTGCATGAAGAAGAAAGAACATCAGCTTAGGAACTGAGCAGATCTGGGTTCGAATCCAATGGGTCACTGATTGCACATGCAACCTAAACCTCCAAGCTTCAACATCTCTCCTGGATAAGTTCAGGGAGAGGGAAGAGTGGTTCTCTAAAGCCATGCCTTTTTCAATAAAAATAAAGATGAAGGGTCGAAATGACCGTTGTTAATGAATCCTGATAAGAAGATGGTAGGGGAATCTGTGAGAAAGCACAGTCTCTCACGGTTCAAGTGAAGACATGGGGATGTCCACACTCCCCAAACCAACATCAGCACAGGCTCACTATCACTGTTTCCAGACTGCTTCTAGAACCTACCTACCCTCCTATAATGTGAGAATGAAAATGCATACTCCATCCAGATCAAGAGAAGATGCCAGTAAAATAATTCACATTGCAGGCACTCAGAATTGCTGTATTCTAATGTTCGTTTCTGTCACTCCCAATTGAAAGGAAAGAAGGGCGAAAACATCAAAATTACCATTGGTGCTGAGGTGGCAGCTGTAGGTATTCAGAAGTCTATTTTAGCAGACTTCCCTCCAGTGAGAAAACAAAACAGGCATAACTAGCTTGACTTTGTCTCTTTATCTCTTTCCATTTAAACACAGATATCCTGTTGTGATAACCTTTGACACTCTATTTCACGGTGATGGTAAATAACAACTGCCCCCATTTTGTAATGTTGTTCCTGGTTAAACAGTGCCATTAATTACGGAACATAAAAGTTGAAGTTTTTGTGAATAGAAGGAAATGTCACTTGAACTCCTTTGCTTTGTTCACTAAATTTATTTGAAGGCTTGGGTGGTTTAAAAGGCTTAGAGAGAATTATTGGATTGTGGATCTGTCATTGGGAACAGCTCCTGCACTGACCATAAGAACCAGTCTATTTGGGGGCAGTGGTGAATTATTTAAGAGACTTACAGAGCTTCCTGGGAAATCTGAGTTCACAGTAAAATTAAGAAATTAATGAAATTACGAAATCAACTTTCGGATGTTCACAAGCTACCTTAATTTGGTTAGGAAATGTAGTTTGGTTTACCTTTTTTACTGTATTAAAAAATGATACTCTTTGTTATTGAAACAGCGTTTGAGAGCTTTGCAAAAGAATGAGTTTAAAATCATTATGTAGGTCACTTTGAAGAAAGCCTTGGAAATTGTTTTACCATAAATTTCTGTATTGATCAGGACATTGAGTTAGAGCTTCTGCCATCTTTCATCTTTGATAGTGTCGTTCTTTGTCAGTATTTCTTAAATAAGGAAAAGCCTGGGATTATATAACACCTTTTACTGAAAGTTATTTAGTTTTGTTTTCCTATGAGCAGTTCTTTTTTCTTGACTTACATTTTAATTTCAGCAATTATTTTTATTTCAAGTTGATTTTTTTAAGTGAATTTGATGATATTGCATGTATCTTTTCAAATTAGTGTTTTTGGGGGGTTTTGGTATATTCTAGGAGTGGAATTGCTGGAATGTATGGTAGTTCTACTTTTAGTTTTTGGATAAACCACCATACTGCTTTCCACAGTGGCTGTGTCAGGTTGATTTTCAATTTACTCCCAGCCTTTTTAAAACTTAGCTTTTTATAAAATGTAAATAAACATTATAAACTGCTAGGTGATGGGACCCTAAAATTTGAGATTTGGAAAGGGCCTTTTCTGTTCCATCTTTCCCATTAGTTAGATGAGTACTGTGTGCTCAGTCACCCAGTTGTGTCTAACTCTTTGTGACCCCATGGACTGTAGTCCACCAGGCCCCTCTGTCAATGGGATTTCCCAGGCAAGAATACTGGAGTGGGTTGCCATTTCCTCCTCCAGGGGATCTTCCTGACCTAGGGATTGAACCTGTGTCTCTTCTGTCTACTGCATTGGCAGGCAGATTCTTTACCACTGAGCCACCGGGAAAGCCCTTCCCCTTCCCTCCCCAGGTTTCCCACCTCATCTCCCTGGTGCCTTAGATACTAAAGAATCTGCCTGCAATGCAGGAGATCTAAGTTCCATCCCTGGGTTAGGAAGATCCCCTGGAGAAGGAAATGGCAACCCATTCCAGTATTCTTGCCTGGAGAATTCCAGGACTGATGAGCCTGGTGGGCTACAGTCTATGGGGTCACAAAGAGTCGGACACCACTGAGCTTATGAGCACACTTTTTCCCCTACTTCATCTATTTTGTACGATAAATCTGCTATTTTCAAAGTGGTGTTAACTTCTGGACATCAGGTCTTGACAAAAGCATAAGGAAAAATTTAAGACTTTGGAATTTAAAAAAAAGACATGACTGGATAGTCTTTCAGCAGAATGCTGCTACCTCTGGGAATCGCGTACCCCTACAGGAACATACGTTTTTATCTGTGACTAAGCTATTTTACAAGTCCATTGAGCTAAAAGTCAACTTGAAAACTATTTTAGTTGACCAGAACAATTCAGTAGTTGATGATGAAACTCTACTAATGCAAATAATTCTTGTCCATAGACAAGCAAAGATAGTCTGTCCTGTGAACAGTCTATTGATTTTCCTCTCCTGTTGTGGAAGAAGACAGTTTTGTATCCATTTGTGAATTTATTTTAGCATTTCCATCTATACATGTCTCTTCTCTTTGACTTCTCCTTTGAATGACTTGTCACATTCCACTGATAATGAAATAAATAAAATATTTACAAGGTATTTCTTTCCTTGTGGCTCAGCTGATAAATAATCTGCCTGCAATGTGGGAGACCTGGGTTGGATCCATGGGTTGGGAAGATCCCCTGGAGAAGGGAAAGGCTACCCACTCCAGTATTCTGGCCTGGGGAATTCCATGCACTGTATAGTCTATAGGGTTGCAAAGAGGTGGGCGTGATTGAGCAACTTTCACTTTCACTTCACCTTTCATATCTATAGGAGAGTCATGCCTTTACCTTTTTGTGAAAATTATCCTTTAACATAAGATATTATACAAATGGCCCATCATAGAAAACCTCTTGTCATTCTCCCTAGGCTTATAGACAAAGAGAGTTAGGCTCACAGAAACTCAGAGTATTGTATGCAGGCAATAAACTGCTGATCTGGACTTGAATCCATGTCCACTCAGTTCCTAAACTATTGTTTTGTTCTATCCCTTAGCACTGGCTTCTTATTGAGAAATAGATTTTTATCATTAAAAGATTGCTTTTAGCTTTATGTTCCAGTTGATGCTGATATTCAAAGTAATTACTTGTTATCCCCCCCCCCCCAAAAAAAAAGGATATCCCATAATCTTGAGATTCATAGTAGTTAAATTTGATTTATACAGTCTTAGACCTCAGCTTTGTCTTTCTAACTGCTAGGTTTCTCTGTTCTGCTTTGGTGGGGATGTTTTTCTTGGCTTTGCATCAAATAATACCATATTTCTCAAAGCTTCGGGTGGTCTCATTTAAGGTATGCATTAGATTGCATACGTGGCTACTCCCTCTCACTTCTTGCTCAGGCCTTCTGATTATGGGGAGAAGAAGGCCTCAGTGAAGTGGCCGTGTGCCTTTCACATCTCTCTCACTCTTGCTACTCTCTTACAACAGAGAGCCTCTGAGCTTCCCTGGCACGGTCAGTACTTAATTATTTTTGTTTGCTTGTTTTTATTGTGCTTATTAAAGGGTTATCTTTTATTTGTGGAAAATTATTCCATTTTGAATTTACATTAGTAGTATAAAACTTCTCTTAAAATAGATTGCTGTCAAAAATAGGTTGCAATAACAGTTACGAACTCAGTTCAGTTCAGTCGCTCAGTTGTGTCCAACTCTTTGTGACCCCACAGACTTCAGTACACCAGGCCTCCCTGTCCATCACCAACTCCCGGAGTTTACCCAAACTCATGTCCATTGAGTTGATGATGCCATCCAGCCATCTCATCCTCTGTCGTCCCCTTCTCTTCCTGCCCTCAATCTTTCCCAGCATCAGGGTCTTTTCCCATGAGTCAGTTCTTTGCACCAGGTGGGCAAAGTATTGGAATTTCAGCTTAAGCATCAGTCCTTCCAATGAATATTCAGGACTGATTTCCTTTAGGATTAACTGGTTTGATCTTCTTGTAGTCCAAGGAACTCTCAAGAGTCTTCTCCAACACCACAGTTCAAAGGCATCAATTCTTCGACGCTCAACTTTTTTATAGTCCAACTCTCACATCCATACATGACCACTGGAAAAACCATAGCTTTGACTAGATGGACCTTTATCAGCAAAGTAATGTCTCTGCTTTTTAATATGCTGTCTAGGTTGGTCATAGCTTTTCTTCCAAGGAGCAAGCATCTTTTAATTTCATAGCTGCAGTCACCATCTGTAGTGACTTTGGAACCCAAAAAAATAGTCTGTCACTGTTTCTATTGTTTCCCCATCTATTTGCCATGAAGTGATGAACTAGGAGATGGCAAATACCATGACTCTTATTGTTGTTCAGTCGCTAAATCGAGTCTGACTCTTTGCGACCCCGTGAACTGCAGCATGCCTGGCTCCCTTGTCCTTCGCTATCTCACAGAGATTGCTCAGATTCATGGCCATTGAGTTGGTGATCCTATCTAACCGTCTCATCCTCTGCCACCCTCTTCTCCTTTTGCCTTCAAACTGTCTCAGCATCAGGGTTTTTTCCAATGAGTTTTACGAGGCCTCAAATTTAGGATGGAGAAGAGTCTTTGGAGGTGAAAATCCAGATGAAAAACAGTCACTTGTGTATTATGTAAGTGGCCTTGGGTCGATTACCACCTCTAGGAACCTAGCCATCAAACTGAGAACACTACCATCTACCTCAGAGAGTCACTGTGACAAAGAAATAAGATGATACAGGTGACTATGAGCTCCCCAGAGTATACCTAGCTTATCTTTTTAATCCTTCAGCTTCTCACACGTCCTTAGCATATAGGACTTAATTAGAGCCTCATTTGCTTCTTTCTTTCTGTGATGGCACTTGGTATTTTCACATGATTCCCTATGTTGTTATACAGTAGAGAGTATACCATATGAACACATGAAATACACATAAGCATTTACAGTCTTTCATTTCCCCCACATTTATCAAAGCTGTATGTGGTCAGTGTACACATTGTATACTTGTGCCCAGAATACACATTTGAAATACAAGAAATGATAATGAAGCAATTAAAAAAGGCCTGCCTCAAATTGCACCTTCCTGTACACACACACACATCATGCATCAAAGTCAATCATTCTTAACTTGTCAAAATTCAGTGTTTCTAAAATTAAAAAAATATATATATATGTATGTGTGTGAGTGCATGCGTGCGCTCAGTTTCATCCAGCTCTTTGTGACTCTATGGACTGCAGCCCGCCAGGCCACTACTGTATACACAGTTTTGCAACCTGTTATTTTCACTTAACATTAGATCATCAGCCTTTTACTTGGTGTTACAGAATTCTTTTCACTCAGCACCATTTTTAACGTTTCCCCACAGTAGGGCCTTGCTTTTGCACTTAGAGAGAATGTCAACCTGTGAAATGTTCCCAGATGAACCAATCAGACAGTTTGGATGGAGCTCATGGCTGTTTCCGGGGCAGGTTAGGGAAAGAGGAGATGGAGGGAGGTGGGTAGAAAAAGAGCCGCCGCGGAGACAGCTCCACCTGCACCAACTAGATTGGGCCGTCCTGAGTAAGGGAGCCGGTCGCCCTGGTGACGCTGGGAGCCCACCCATTAATTTCGCGCTCCCTCTGCTGGCCTCGGCGAATACATTTGCTGCGTGATGAAAGTGAGCAGTGACTGCAGAGGAGCCGAGTCCATTGAAATCGCCTGTGATGGACAGACGAGAAACAGCCACCCTTTATGCAATTTTTATAAGGACAAAGTTTACATCAACACTGATGGATTGACTGATTGTGCTTTTTCGGTTGAAACAAATGAGAATCCTCACCCACCCCCCTCCCATCTCCTCCCCAGAGTAATGCAGTTCTAAAGGTCTCTCCTTTCCTTTTCAAGATTCTTATTATCCTCCTGCCAGGTCTCCGGTGATCTCTTCGGTTGTTTTTCTTAACTGTATTTTGCTGTTGCTTTTCTCGGCTTTTCCACCGCCTTGCCCCACCCCACCCCCTCGCTAGTGCCATTTATGAATAAGAAAGTAATGGTAAAGCCCTGCCTTTGCCTTGCAAAGCACAACTCCAGTCAGCTGCTCCAATCATGCAGCCTCTTATTTCTCCATTTGGGCTTAATTCAAAGCTGTAAAAAGCTTTCAAAATAGGTGTGCGCTCTCCTTGACAGTTGTGATAAAACAATGCCTCCGATAAAGAGAAAGCAAGACACATTTGCAATTTCCTTTTCCATAATTTATAGTGATTTAGGTCGCCCCATCAGGAGATAAGAATTTCTTTGGGAACAATTTTCTTTTAATAGCACCATCTGAAGCAGCAAACATTTCTTTTGCAGTCATTAGAGCACCTAGCCTACAAAACAGTAACTGAAGATTGAAGTAGGATTTAGAGAGTGGCTGTCTGCAAGACATAAATAAACAATGAGAGACCTGACCATTTCATTACAGAACTTAAATAATCAGTACAGATGGTCAGCTGCAGCATTACGCATGCATAACCTATTTAAAAGACAACAATGTAGGGGCAGAAGAATTAATGTACTCCCAGTGCCATTCATTCACTCTACTTGAGTTACTTCTTTTGCAGTGAGCACCAAAGCCTGGGTCAGGCAAATTATTGCAGGCAGTAATGCAGACACATGAGAAGATAAGGGAATTGTTGAATGATGAGAGGACAAAGACTAAAATTAGCTTAGGAATTTATGGCCCCGAGCTTAGCCTAATAAATATTATGTGCTTTGATCCTGCTCAGTGAGTTGCAAGTGACCAAAAAACCAAACCAAAACAAAAATTTAACTACACCCCAAAAGGTAATATTTTAATCTTGTTAGTTCATGTAACTAAGAAGTTCAGAGCTTTGGATATAGCTGGTTCTAGACACTTAGGTAAGGCTGTCAATTCTGCTCCCTTCCCTGTTGGCTTCATTTCCAGCATGACATCCCTGATGGTCTCCACTGATACTCCATGCTTGTGTATTAACACCTTCAAACCCAATGGAAAGGGATTCTTTGTTTTAATCATCGGACAAGATCATGGATTACATCTCTTTGACCAGTTTTGAATATGTGCATTTTCTGAACCAATCATTGTGTCCAGAAGAGAAACATGTTTTGATGGAGTCCTTCTACTGAGCCATGAGTGTGTGTGTGTGAGTGTGTGTGTCAGGGCAGGGATGGGGGAGGTGACAGAGGGGCAGAGTGGGAGAAAACAGGGTGTGTACGTAGCACTACCAAAACAAGGAGACTAGGAGAGGAGGTGAGTGGCCCTTCAAGGGAAAACCTGCATGCTATTAGCAGAAGATGGTGAAGGGATGTTGACTAGGCGAAAGAGATGTCTGACCCTTTAACAGATGCAATGTAGAAAGGAACGTTCACTAGAACCTTCACATGAATTAAGTTAATACACAGGATGGAGCCTACAGTTAACACTGGGCAATGTCTTCAAGTCTATGTATTTGCCTGAGGTTCCAGTTCCAAGTTAACGTTTGTTACCAGGGTGAAATAACATGTGTTCTTAACAGGTAAAAGCAATGTTCCTGGCATCTTTTCAATGCTCCCACTCAATGTTTGCCGGCTTTTACATTTCCCATTTTCTCAAATGAGAGAAGAGTGTCTTAGAGTACCCCATCCCTCAGTCTGTTGAATTAACCAAAATATATGCCAGCCCTTTTGAGAATCCTGGCACTGAAAGGGTCAAGTGAATGTAAATAAGGCATGGCTGACCTAACAGGTTCCAGACTGCTAAGTCCCTGTTACTTCTCTGGAAATGTTTCTTTTTTTTAACTTGTGCTCAGAGTCATTTACTTGTGGTTATTCTGGTCGTGCCACAATCTCTCTGGAATGTCTTACTCATTGACAGGCCATAGTAGTACTAAAAGGAACTGTTGTTACAGTTCAGTATAGAAACGGGACACACACATACAAATGAGTACAGATAAAACCACTGAATCTGAATGAGATAGATGAATTGCATAAACATCAATTTCCTGGTTGTGATATTATTCTATAATTTTGAAAGATATTACCATTGGGAGAAACTGGGGGGAGGGAACACAGGATGTCTCTGTATAATATTTTTTACAGCTGCATATGCATCTATAATTATCTTAAAAGTTCTTTTACACATTTTTTTTTAAAAATAAAGATACCATAAGACCAACAAACAAAACAACCACCAAAAAAAGAACGTAGAAAAAGGTTGGAATCTTAACGATAACAAGGTCTGATGTCATCTTGACGGAAGCAAGTACTTAAAATGTTTTTTCAAAGAAAGGTGTGAATGTGTCCTCATCTTCATGGACTGAAATTATGGAAGCCCTAGGCTAAGTTAAGAATATGCTATACTTGGTTTTGGGAAGAGTTTGGTCACAAGTTCTATAAATATGTATTCTTTCAACAAATACTTATTTTTTTCAGTTTTCTTTTTTAAAACATCAAGGTAAAATTAATACAATACACAGTTAATCCTTTTAAAACAAAACTAACCATTTAAAAGAAATGATTTTGTGGCATTTAGTATTATACATTCATAATAAGTCTGTGCAACAACAGGCTTCCCTTGTGGCTCAGTTGGTAAAGAATCTGCCTGCAATGCGGGAGACCTGGGTTCGATTCCTGGGTTGGGAAGATCCCCTGAAGAAGGGAATGGCTACCCACTCCAGTATTCTGGCCTGGAGAATTGCATGGACTGTATAGTCCATGGGGTCGCAAAGAGTCAGACACGACTGAGCAACTTTCACTCCACTTCACTTCACTATGTGCAACCACCATTTCTATCCAACTCCATCCATGTTTATTATACCAAAATAAAACCCCATACTCATCAAGCAGTTACTCTCCTTCTCTCCTTCCTCCCCTGCCTCCTCTAGCCTCTGGCAACCACCAATCTACTTCCTATCTCTATAGATTAACTGTTTCTGGATATTTCACAAGACAGAATTATAAATATGTGATCTTTTGTATTTGATTTGACATAGCATAATAGTTTGCTATGGAAAACATTCAGCATATCAGAGCACATATCAGTATGTCACTCTTTTTCCTGGTTGAATAATACTCTGTTTTACAGATATTGCACATTTTGTTCATCCATTCAACAGCTGATGGAAAAATGGGTTGTTTCCACCTTTTGGTTATAGTGCCACTATAACATTGGTATACAAGTTTTTGCTTGAACATCTGTTTTCGGTTCTTTTGGGTATATACCTAGGAGTGAAATTGCTGGGTCACATAATAATCCTCTATTTAACTTAACAAATACTCATAGAGCAGTACAGTATTCTCTGTAATGTTCTAAGTACTGACAACACAATATTGAACCTAGGAGATACCCTGCTCTCCTGGGTACCTACTAGCAAAGAGATAATAAACAGTAAACTGGAGTGGTGCATAACGTGTGGTATAAAATGAAAATGAAGATCTTATCGGAAAAAAAAAAAAAATTAGAATCCCAAGACAGTGACAGCAGAGCATTAAACCACACGGAGAGCCCATCTAAACACGGGATTCCAAGAGAACTTACATGTCACTCATGCTGAAGCTGATCCTGACAACAAAAACATAGGTACGGTCATTTCAGCCGCCGAACACCCCCAAGTACGTGAAATGGGGATACTTGGTGAGCAACAACCAGGAATGTGTGAGCTACTTTGTATAGGTGATGGGGAAGGGCCTTTCTGAGGTTATGTTCAAGCTCAGACCTGGATGATAAAAAGGAAACAGTTTATCTCCATCTAGGGGCAGAGTAGCCAAGTGGATGGAACAGACTGAACAAAGGCCCCGAGGCGTAAATGCTCTTGGTGTAGTTAAAGAACCAAAACCACAGAACCAGGCCACTGTGGCTGGAGCCTGGTGACTGCAGCATGTGTTGAAGTGTGATTTCTAACCATATATTCCTTGAAGAGGGCCCCCGAGTTTTTACAATTCTACTCAGTAAAATCTGGGACCTGTTTTTGGAATGAAGTCAGTGAAGCTTGGTAACTTCAGACTCTGGACCCATCATTCTCAACGAGTAGGACATGGCACACCGCTATTCCCCAGGTCCTTCTCGGCGGGGGCCAGGGTGGGGGTCACATTTCATTGAATGTGTAAAATGTACTCTGCTTCACAGAGAATTTGTGGTTATCTGTAGGAGTGCTGAGCTGAGGGGTGGCAGGATGTGGTGTGTGTGGAGAATGTGATGCAAGTCAATGTTAAGAAGCATACCATAATGCCAACCAGGGTCAAAGACCATCTCCTGGGATGGACTGAAAGTAGGAGTCTCTAAGTGCAGAGTCGTGGAAGGGAAGGAGGCTGAACTGAGGCCAAGAGCACAGAGTGACTTCTGTGCACACCCTTTACACACCACCCGGACATGGGAATGATCGCTGCATTGCCATCACTGCTGAGGGCTTCCGTGTCTCTTCATCCGTCACAGCATACTTTCAAAAGTTCAGTACTCATAAAGTTGTGGAAACTGGGAAAAATGTGGAGAGCCTGATGCCAGACAGCATTTACAAGCGCTATGTGGGTGGAACAGTCAGACATCTGGCTGACCTAGCAGTTCCTTCTGCAACTGGGGAAGCCCTGGCCCAAGAAGTAGGGTTTACACCCAAGCCAAGAATTTTCTGGAGCCATGAGGGCAGGATGGGTGACTCAGAGAGGTGATGCAGTCCAGAAGGAATATTTTAGGAATTACTGTAAAATCAGTGGTTTAAAAAACTGAGTTAATAAAGTTGGAGACTGGAGGTGTGGTGGGAAACCTGTATGTGCCAAGTCTTCCCATAGCATGCTAGTACTAGAAACCAACAGAGACCAGCAATGAATATCATCTAAGAGAAGAAAATGAAGATATCAGATCATAGAAATGATCAGGTGGTAGTATACACACTTCACAGGATTTTCAGGAGTAAATATTTCCTAGTTCTTTTTGGTTAGATAAACACTTTGTTATCTTAGATCTTGCTCGGACAGATAAATATGATCATATTTATTTTAAAGGACACTGCTTCAGTCATTTGAAGTGGTTGTAACAAACTACCACAGACTGGATGGCTTAAACAACAAACATTTATTTCTCATAGTTCTGGAGGCTGGAATTCTGGGAACAGGGTGCCAGCATGGTTGGGATTGGTGAGATCCCTCTTCTAGGTGGCAAAATGGATTTTTCACTGTGTCCTCACATGGTGGAAAGATGGTGAGAGAGCTGTCTCAGGTCCCTTTTATAAAGGGATCTAATAAAGGATCTAATAAATGGGACACTAATCTCATTCATGAGGGCTCCATCTTTGGGAACTAATTACCTTCCCAAAGTCCCCCTTCCCTCCACTAATAGCATCACACTAAAGATAGAATTTCAACATATGAATTGGGTAGTGGGGGTGTCAGTATACAAATAATGTAGCTCATTACTGATCATGTCCGTGGGTACACGCTGAGTCACATCTGACTTTTTGCATCCCCATGGACTCTAGCCCATCAGGCTCCTCTGTCCATGGGATTCTCTAGGCAAGAATACTGGAGTGTGTTGCCATTTCATTCTCCAGGGATCTTCCCAATCCAAGGATTGAACCCATGCCTCCTACATCTCTTACATTATCAGGAAGATTCTTTACCACTGAACCACTTGGGAGGCCCATTGCTGGCCATATCAGGTTCCAAAGTGTACTTCGTATTCATTACATTTATGGGAGTACCAACCAGTGAGAACGTTCTGCATGGTTTCAGCCATGTCTGGGCATCCAGTTATAAGATAGTTCTTGGTAATATACAAAATTCCAAATTCTCTTACCTTTTTGACAGGCATTGCTGACTCAGCATTTCATTCAGATCGTGAAACGCATACCCTTTTTTTTTTTAATACTCATCATCATTTGGCAGTTTTTTTTCCTTTGAAAGTGAGGTGCCTCGGGGAAATGTTATATCCTCATTTTAAGCTAAATATAAACTCTCCGGATGGAAATTGAAACTAGAAAATGTGCTATCTTATTTTAATTCTTTTTTCCCCCTTCACCTCTATGATCATAGAAGAAATTCATTGAAAACCAGCTAAGTAAAAAAATAATCCCCACATTTATTTTTCCCAGCCTGAGTAAAATTTGAAAGTTAAGTCACTTCTTTATAAGCCATAACTCTGAAAATATTTTTTTGGTAATTGTTTTGGGAAAAGGTGACGTTATAATAATCATAATAATAATGTTCTACAAAAATAAAGTTAACTTTTGTATGATTGAAATTTAATCTGAGAACATTAACTTCCTATGATTTATTTTAATAGGAAAGGTACACTGTTATGCACTTTTCGCTTTTGAAAACTTTTAATTTAAAACTGAATAATCATTTCACCTTTGTTTTAAAAAATATGTACATATGTTCAATTCACTTCAGTTGCTCAGTCATGTCCGACCTTTTGTGACCCCATGGACTACAGCACACCAGGCTTTCCTGTCCATCACCAACTCCCAGAGCTTGCTCAAACTCATATCCTTTTAGTCGGTGATGCCATCCAACCATCTCATACTCTGTCGTACCCTTCTCCTTCCGCCTTCATTCTTTCCCAGCATCAGGGTTTTTCCCCATGAGTCAGTTCTTTGCATCAGGTGGCCAAAGTATTGGAGTTTCAGCTTCAATATCAGTCCTTCTAATGAACACCCAGGACTGATCTCCTTTAGGATGGACTGGTTGGATCTCCTTGCAGTCCAAGGGACTCTCAAGAGTCTTCCCCGACACCACAAAAGCATCAATTCTTCAGCGCTCTGCTTTCTTTATAGTCCAAATCTCACATCCATATATGACCACTGGAAAAACTATAGCTTTTACCATATGGATTTTTGTTGGCAAAGTAATGTCTCTGCTTTTTAATATGCTGTCTAGGTTGGTCATAGTTTTTCTTCCAAGGAGCAAGCGTCTTTTAATTTCATGGCTGCAGTCACCATCTGCAGGTATTTTGGAGCTCAAGAAAATAGAGTCTGTCACTGTTTCCATTGTTTCCCCCTCTATTTCCCATGAAGTGATGGGACCAGATGCCGTGATCTTAGTCTTTTGAATGTTGAGTTTTAGGCCAGCATTTTCACTGTCCTCTTTCACCTTCATCAAGGGGCTCTTTAGTTTCTCTTCACTTTCTGCCATGAGGGTGGTGTCATCTGCATATCTGAGGTTATTGATATTTCTCCCAGGAATCTTGATTCCAGCTTGTGCTTCAACCTGCCTGGCATTGCACATGATGTACTCTGCATATAAGTTAAATAAGCACGGTGACAATATAGAGGCTTGACACACTCCTTTCCCAATGGAAGCAGTCTGTTGTTCCATTTCCAGTTCTAACTGTTGCTTCTTGACCTGCATACAGATTTCTCAGAAGGCAGGTCAGGTGGTCTGGTATTCCCATCTCTTGAAGAATTTTCCACAGTTTGTTGTGATCCACACAGTCAAAAGCATAGTCAATAAAACAGAAGTAGATGTTTTTCTGGAACTCTCTTGCTTTTTTGATGATCCAAAAGCAAGGAGAAGACTCTTGAGAGTCCCTTGGACTGCAAGGAGATCCAACCAGTCCATCCTAAAGGAAATCAGTCCTGAATATTCATTGGAAGGACTGATGCTGAAGCTGAAACTCCAATACTTTGGCCAACTCGTGCTAAGAGTTGACTCACTGGAAAAGACCTGATGCTGGGAGGGATTGGGGCCAGGAGGATAAGGGGATGACAGAGGATGAGATGGCTGAATGGCATCACCAACTCGATGGACATGAGTTTGGGTAGACTCTGGGAGTTGGTGATGGACAGGGAGGCGTGGCATGCTGCGATTCATGGGGTCGCAAAGAGTCGGACACGACTGAGTGACTGAACTGAACTGAATACGGTGGAGCTAAACATTCTATAATGTAGAGGATGACCCCCATCTGCAAAAAAACTACCTGGCCCAGGTGTTGATAGTATGGAAGTGGAGAACATTTGACCTAGAGGGACAAGATATTAGAACCAGTCATTTGTTTGCAGCATGTTCTGGTACCCTGGTAGGGGAACATAAAGTGTAGAATGGTTGTTTTCAAACCTCATTGTACTTAAGGATTAGCAGGAGCACTTGTTTGAGATGAAACTTCCTGGGTCCCATGCTCTGAAGAATTAATTCATCCAATCTGAAACGAGAGTCCAGTTAGCTGAACACTTACTCTGATAAAGTTGATTTGAATGTCGGGGTTCCACAGAGCACAGCTTGAGAAACAATAACAGAATGTTCCTGGCCTTGTAAAATCAAATAAAAACCCAGGTCTCATCTTCTTTGGAGGAAAGATTGCCTGAAGACAGGGTTCCAGTGCACCAAGCAAGTTCTGAAGGTTTCACTGACATTCATTTTTATAGCTCTGAGGAGGTAAATTCTCTCCTTTCTGAGAGTGCTAGGAGATGAGTCAGAAGGAAAAACAAGATACCCACCCCCCACCCCCAGCACGGGAATGTTCAGTTTATTTGAGTCCTTTATTGTAGTTGCAATGAGCCTAGTCTGAGCCTCCTAGAAGCTCTGTGGCCAGGACTGTGTTTATCATCTCACTGTGAGGCCTGCATGTGAAACCCCCAGGTACCAGACCCTGGCTGCTCAGGAGATTTAGGGAAGAGATAGGAGGCCTCGTGAACTTCAGCCATCCATCCTGCCTCCCGAGGTGGGGGACCCTGGGCCTCTATCAGAGATCCAGCACTGGGCATAGGTATGCTGCTTCAGCAGGCACAGCTACCTAAATGCCTTTTCCCTTTGCTGCCTGCATAGATTTAGCAGAATTTATCCTAAAATTAGCACAGCAGAGTCCTGCCTGGATACCTTCTGCCCAGTGTTTCTTGAGGGTTGTGCAGTGTATATGGTTCTGCCACACTTGCCGTCTCCTCGGAGAGGTAGCATTTTGCAGGATGGCTGGTAAAGAACCCTCCCGGGCTTTGGAGACAGAAGACAGCAGTGAAGTCCAGGCTCTGCCTCTGACCAGCCTCACTGACTTTGGATAAGTCACTTAACCTTTGTGGGTGGGGCTCAGTTTTAGAAACATGACTATAAAATGAACATCTTTTAAAAATCAATTATGTAGGATCAGTCTGAGGGTCAAATCAGATAAACTGTGTGTTAGTGCTTGGTTCTTTGGTTGGTAAAGAACCGTACGTGGGTCCCCATTCTAAGCAGATGGTGGTCCCCTTAATACTGATGACTTAAGCCCAACATACTCCTGGCACATACCAGACAATATATGATGCAAACATTCACTATTTCTCTTCTTGTCTTTATTTGATCAATGCTGTCTCCCTACCCTAATTCCACCAAGGTAGAGGCAGTGTCTAACTTTCTGCGCACCTGTTTTCCTCTGTTTTCTAGCCCAGTACCCAGCTTGATAAATACTTGTTGAGTAAGTGAACTAATGAACAAATATATGAAAAATGAAGTCAAGTCAACAAAGGTTTTGAGGATGCCTTCCACGTGCTAGCATGTAGTGGTCAGAGATCTTTTGTGGACAAGAAACAGAAACCCAATCAAACTAATGTAAAGTGAAAGAAATAGCCAAGGCTAGAAGCATAACCGAGTCTTGAGGGACAAGATGAAAAACTGGAAACCAGCATGCTCCAATCAACGAGATCACTTGCCCGGACTATCTCTCCCTCTCTCTTCCTCACTCTTCTCCCATCTCTTCACTTCCTCTCTACAGGGCATTTTATTCTCTTTACCTTCATACTAGCTCCTTCTGCTTCAGATATATTTGAGATCCAGACCTCTCCAGCTTCGCATTTTAAGCACCAACTCTTATTAATCGGAATCTCTGAGTGCCAAGCCCAAATTTTCCAGAACAAAATTAGGAATGTCTCAGCTTAGAGAAGGCATCCACCCCAGGTCTAAGCAGCCATGATGGCAGAGGTAATGTGTGTGGTGGGGAGGTCCTCTGATCCATCCCCAATGTGGAGGGGCCCCAGAAGTAGAGGCACAGAGGAAAAACACTGACTGGTTCTCTCAGAGGGGGAATGGAGGCCGAGCGGTGATTTTTGATAGAGATTATTGTGTCTGGAACACCAGCACTGTGTTGAGCACTGGGGCAAGGACCATTCATTTGTTATTTCAGAAATAGCCACTGAATGCCTGCCATGTTCTGGTCGTTATTCCAGGTGCTGGGATCCAGCAGGGGCAAAGAAGAGAGTCAGGAACTTTGTCCTCCTGGAACCCTCATTCTGCAAGACAAACAACTGTACATTACAGCGAACATGAACACTAGCAGGATAACTTCAGACAGAAGTAAGTGCATGGAGGAACTGGCGACATAATATAAGGTGAAGGGGCAAGGAGTGAGGTGGTTAGTTTTAATGGCCACTTAGAGTGTTTTATGCTGTCATAATGGCCCAAAATATCCAAAACAGTGCCAGGATCTGGTTGTTCTATTTACGAAGAAGGACTTAAGAGTAGAGTCCAGAATGTTCCTTGCAATTCTCTCTGTGCTTATCATGATATGAAGAACAGTCTGGGGCAAGGAATGGAGTTTGGGCTGGTTTAGGAAGAACCGGGTGCAGGAGTCACCTCCTCTGACTCTCTATTGGCAGGTATTAACACAACTCTGAGTGGCTCAGGACAAGCCACGTTCCAAGAGCCACCTACCTTTGCTTTCTTTGGGGGCCTGCCTAGTGCCAGCATTGGGGGGAAGCCTAGGGAGTGCATGAGAGAGACATTCATCTGTTTATCTCAACTTCAAGTCTCTTGGACTTTTCCCAGTAGTCTTCCACAGAAAGGATACAGCAATGGGCAAGTCTATTCTCTCAGCATCCTCAGAAATAGCAATAGCTAACATTTACTGCAAATATAACTATAAGAAGCGATTAACTATTCTGGTCAACAATTTCAGAGTAAGAGAGGATACTCTACACGGTCAGCTGGGTGTCCTATTTACTCAATTCTGACACTCTCTAAGGAGAGATAGCTCCAGGTTCCAGAGGTGAAGAACTCAGTCCCACACATTGTTAACATAAAAAGACACCTTTGTCACTCATCACTTTGGATATTCTTAGGGTTTTAGGAGCTCTGTGCCAGAAATGGGGATGAAGACCAAATATATATTTCTTGTTCTAAAACGAAGTATCACAGCTATGTTCTAAAAGCTCTACATGTATTAATTTCTACAATTATACTATGAGGTACAATTATAATCCCCATTTTACAGTTGAGGAAATCAAGCCACAGAAAGCTTATATAACTTGCTCAAGATTTCATGGTAGAACTTGACTTCAAATGCAGGCATTCCAGCTCTCAAATCCATGATTCTTATGAATAATATCTGGTCCCATCTGACTCAGACCCCTGTCTCTGGCTTCCTTCAAAGTAAGTATTGAACAGCTAAATGACTACATCAAGTTTACTATATCCATTGAATTTTTTGCTAAATAAGTGCTATATGCATGTTCAACATCTTTCAAAGCTCCTATTCAAATACAGAAAGGGCAAGTGAAAAACCATGAATATCAGGTAAAATGCAGAATGATTTTTTATGTGTGTTCAAACTTTCCTTCAAACCATTATAGTCTGAGACCTACTGAGAGGAGGAAGAATTGTATTATATTTGTATTCATTTTGAAGCAAGATTGGACTCAGATTGTTCCACAAACGTGAAGAGGAAGAATAAAGTAAAATGCTTTGACTAGAATGTAACCATAGTAGAGTTTCAGTAAACAGTAAGTAAGAATAGAAGCGTTTGGAGGCAGGCAGCATTTTGATTGTCTAACCTAACTACAATCATTGGTAAACGTGGTGGACTCTATCAGCTGAGCCCAAGTCTGATTTTGCTAGAAGGAACTAGAGAGCTGGTGGTTCTTTTCCCCCTATTTCTCACTTAATTTTTTTTTTAATTGCAATCTAATTCACACACCATAAAATTAACCTTTCAAAGTCTATGATATTCACAAAGTTATACAACCATCAAGGCTATCTAATTTCAGAACATCGTATTTACTCATAAAAGACCTCCAAAAAGAACCCATTAGCAGTCACTCCCCATTCCCCTCTTCCCTTAGTTCCTGGCAACTACCTGCTGACTTTCTGTCTCTGACTTTACATCTTCTGGATATTTCATTTAAATGGAATCAGACAGTATGTGGTCTTTGTGTTCAGCTTCCTTCACTTAACATATGTTTGAGGTTTATCCATGTTGTAGCAAGTATCTGTACTCCATTCCTTTTTAAAGCTTAATACTATTCTATTGTATGGATGTAATTCATTTTATTTGTCTGTTCATCAATTGATAGCCATTGGAGTTGCTTTCTTGGCTATTTCTTGGAGTTGGTTTTGGCTATTATGAATAACATTACTACCAACAAACATGTACGTAGAAGTTTTGTGGATGTTTGTTTTTAATTCCCTTAAGTACAAACCTAAGTGCTATTGTTCCTCTTGTTGGTTACAGGGTGTTGATTCTTACAGGCATTTTGTTCACCAATTACTAATAAGGTAGTTTTCTGTTATCTCTTTATATGTCAAGAGGCAGGGGAAGAAGGGAAAGGTAGGGGCAATAGAGTTTTGTCACCTAACCTTGTCTCATGAACTGATCTCGAGTCTCAGGGAAGAGAGGAAATAGTTAAGAGCTCAAGAAGTTCCTGAAACACCTAGTAATAATACTCTGTGCCCCAGCAGGATGCTTTGGGACCCAAATGGGGTTTAATATGGTGGGGACCGTGCCCCCATATTGATGCTGGAATGAGGGCCAACAAGTAGGTGGCTGAGGGATATGAGCTGGTGGGCAGTGGCTTCCACCAAGAGGCCAGGATGCGAGGACACACTGTGACATGGGAAGGCTCAGGGGTAAGTGTCAGCCCGATTTGGGAATGAATCTTTAACCCATAGGCTAACAACTACCATGACCACATCCTGTGGCCCTACCTCAAAGACCCTTGTGCAAATCCACGGTCACTTTTTACCTTTTAGGGAATTCTAGGCCTGAGAAGTATAAGCACAATAGCTGTGACCCTACTGAAGGAAGGAAAGATGGAAGCATCCGTGACCTTTTAAATCCTCATATTTTTATGAAGCCCAGTATTTCTCATGAGTGTTTTACAGACTGGAAGAAAAGTGATTTTGTACCATGTAAATTATTTGGGTTTCTGGTATCCAGCAGGAAGATCCTCAGAGCATGTTTTATGCCAGTCCATTAGAATGTGTGCCTTATTGATGAACTAATAAAGCATGCCCTGCCTGGGCCTTGTAATGGAATCTCCTAATTTATAATTATTATTCAGATAAGGTACCACCCCTTTAATCTGATTCCCTTTCTGTAGTAATTGGGATTTAATTTCTATTTTATTAGCCAAGATTGGTAAATCTTGTGAGCTTCTGGTTCCAGGCGTTTGCTCTGAGAGTCTGCTATGTCCTTCAGTGTTTGGAGGTTAAAGATACTTTTCCATAAATAAGGAAGCCTGTAACACCTTCTGTTTGTGTGTTCTTATCTTTAAAAAGCCCTTCCACGATCTGTCGTGGGCCCTGTGCCCACTCGAGAAGGTAGGATGAAGCAGGTATCATGAAGCTCCATTTTTTTTAATAAATTTATTTTTTAATTTATTTTTGGTTGTGCTGGGTCTTTCTTGCTGCACGTAGGCTTTCTCTAGTCACAGGGGTTACTCTTTGTTGCAGAGCGCAGGCTCTAGGAGTGCGGGCTCAGTAGTCGTGGTGCATGGGCTTAGCTGCTCCAGCAGCACATGGAATCTTCCCGACCAGGTATCAAACCCATGTCCCTTACATTGACAGCAGATCCTAATCCACTGTACCACCAAGGAAGTTCATGAAGCCCCATTTTTTTAACTCATGAGGTTTACAAAGTGTCTTCAGTGGCAAAAAAAAAATGAGTCCTGACAGTGATTCTCTCAGTTCTACACAAGTCCTAGGCTGAATTCATAGGACATTAAAAATGAAAGTTATAAGATGGTTTTATTGACTTAATTTGTCAAATCAGTCTGTCTCCCATTTCTCTACCACCACCACCCTCCAAAGCCAACGAGTAAATAGAGTGCTTCAGAAGCTGATGCTGGAAGTCAAAACACTGTCAGGATGACTGATCCATTTGGGTCAGTTCTGCCTGAAATAAAATAAAGTTCTGCCCAAGCAAAACAATTTTTAAAAATCAGACACAAAAGTGTAAGAGGGATAAATTTATTCCCATTACACTAGCCTCCCCCCCCCCAACAATAATAACAAAAAATGCATTATTCTACATGCACAATAGCCTGTGACAAACTTAAATTAACATATTGGATTAATAAACTGTTATGAAAATCAATAGTAATTAAAGGGAACACTTCACTGACAAAGTTGACAGAATAGAATGTATTGGCAAGTTCTTAATATTCTTTTTCTCCCTAATTGCTCCCTTTGGCTGTCTTGGCTTTCAATTGTTCATTATCCAAATATCAAGAAAGCAGATCTTGTCTGGGTATTATTGGGTGATTTCAATTACTGAAAGTGCAAAATGGGATTTTATTTTCTAAAGAACTTCTCCAATCTTGTATTTATTCCTTTAAACTCTTATCATTTCAAGCTATGATTGGTGGTAACATAGAAAGTGGAGGTCAATTGCTTTCGTATGAAATCAGCATAAATGGATTTGAAGTGCAGCAGGAGGTATTGAGAGTCCCTTGGACTGCAAGGAGATCCAACCAGTCCATCCTAAAGGAGATCGGTCCTGGGTGTGCATTGGAGGGTCTGATGCTGAAGCTGAAACTCCAATACTTTGGGCACCTGATGTGAAGAGCTGACTCATTTGAAAAGACCCTGATGCTGGGAAAGATTGAGGGCGGGAGGAGAAGGGGACGACAGAGGATGAGATGGCTGGATGGCATCACTGACTCAATGGACATGGGTTTGGGTGGACTCCGGGAGTTGGTGATGGACAGGGAGGCCTGGCATGTTGTGGTTCATGGGGTCGCAAAGAGTCAGACACGACTGAGCGATTGAACTCAACTGAGGAGGTATTAGGGCTGATGAGGTGGCTCAGTGGGTAAAGAATCCACCTGCCAGTGCAGGAGATGCAACAGATGCGGGTTCGATCCCTGGGTCAGGAAACTCCTCTGGAGAAGGAAATGGCTACCCATTCCAGTATTCTGTCCTGGGAAATTCCATGGACAGAGGAGCCTGGTGGGCTAGTCCATGGGATCACAAAGAGTGACACGACCGAGTGACAGAGCACACAGGAGATATGAAGGTGAGATACTCAACTGCTTCCTGATTGTGGATCCCTAAATGCACCAAGAAACTCTTCTCTCTTTCGTCTTCTCCTCCCATCATCACTGACTCTGACTCCTACGGGGAATGTGAGTGAAGCAGACATGGTGAGACACAGAACCTAGATAAATAGATAAATAATGGAAAACCCAAGAGAAAATTGTCTTTGACTATTCATGATTCTCAGGCCAAATTTGGGGAACATTTGAAATGTGTACCTTCAGAGATCTAGTGAGGTATAGATAACTTGATTAGAAATTACTGAATTTAGGTAAACTAACTAGGAAAATGCTGCTCCAAATCTGTCTTTTCTTAAGTGAGAGAGGTTTTGTTTACCTAAATTACTGGATAACTGACATGATGTTTTCCATTCATATCCATCCATTCATCTATGGAAACCATACTGTGTTGCATGCCTTCTCTATGCCTGTAGGCATTCAGGTAGGTCTTGATGATACCTAGATACATAATCCCTGATTTTAAGACTTTCAGTCATCCACCCTTCAAGCCAAGCCATCAACCCCCACACACTCACACACTAAGGAGACAGAACATAAAGGGGAGACAATTCAATATGATAAGTGTTTGGAAAAGAAAAATAAAGGATGGTGACGGTAGGTCATGGCTGGTCTCCTGGAAGTCATGGAAGACTTCCTAGGGTGTATTAGTTTGCTTGGGCTGCCATAATGAAGTACCCTAGACTAGGTGGTTTAAACAACAGCAATTTATGTCCTCACAGTTCTAGAGGCTGGAAGTCCAAAGTCAAGATGTGAGCAGGGCTGATTTCTCCCAAAGCCTTACTCGCTGGCTTTCAGACAGCCATCTTCACACACTCTTTCCTGTTATGTCTGTGTCCTAATCTCTTCTCACAAGGACACCAGTCACATTGGATCAGGTGCACTCATAAGACCTCATTTTACCTTAATGACCACCAAAAGGCACTATCTCCACATACTCACATTCAGAGTACTGGGGGTTAGGGTTTCAACACATGAGCTTGAGGGCTGACACAATTCAGCCCATAACACAGAGGAAGGGGCTTTTAAACTGGGACTTGAAGCAAAAGTAGGATTCAGTCAGATGAAGGGTTGGGTAGAGGGAGACCATTCTGTGCCAAAGGTACACATATATCTATTTATCAGACCAAGTTAGAGAAAATGGCAGCTGCAGCAAACTGCATGTCCTTTGGGGTAGCCAGAGCCTAGAAGTAACATGGAAAGCAATAAGATTTGAGGCCGGAGCATAAGAAGGGCTAGACTGTGGCCAGCCACCCAAGGTAACATTGGGACAATGGGGTACAAGGAAGAATTTTAAGCAAAAGCCTGAAGACCAGATTTATATTAATCTAGTATCTACAGGCCGCTCAAAGGTGCATGAGCATGTAGCATGACTTTGCACAAGCAGTCAGGAGGCTGTTCACCTTTCACGCATACCAAGTTGCTTCAGTCATGTCCAACTCTTTGTGACCACATGCACCATAGCCCACCAGGGTCCTCTGTCCATGGCATTCTCCGAGCAAGAATACTGAAGTGGATTGCCATACCCTCCTCTGGGGATCTTCCTGACCCAGGAACTGAACCCGTGCCTCCTGTGGTTCCTGCACAGCTTGTGGGTTCCTTGCCACAAGTGCCATCTGGGAAGACCCCCGCACCTTTCATAGAATACAATTTGTGGAGGTAATAAGGGTAGTAATCCTCCTTGTATATGTAAGTGCAGTTAAAGAAGCTTTTTCATGAAGATGTTTTTGTTCAATTCTCCAAAGTCAAAGCTGACAAAACTATGGCTCAGAGAGACAGAGGGACCTGCCCAGCCAAGGTCATCAAGCTAGCCTGTGAGGTAGAGATGGGATCCAGATTGGAACTCTGTTCTCTCACTCGTCACCCCAGGCTCTTTCTAGGAAATCAGCTTACTTTCTGAGTGATCAACTGCATTTTCTAGCCTCCCTTCCAAAAAGCCCTGCAGCACGTATTTCTTTGTGGTCTACTCCACAGCCTTGTTAAAAACATTCACCCTTTTAAGGGAGAAAGAAAGCTGTCATTTGAGAAGCATTGACTGCCATAATTACAGCCGCCATTTGGTGACGATGAGTGAGAAAACCCCAATGACTTAAGAGACAAACCACACTCCATATGCCACAATCTGTCAGGGGCCAGCGTTTGACAGAAAACAGTTTGCTGCAAGCTTTTCTGTTGTGTTTTCAAAAGAGATAGGCATATTGCTGGGAACCACTCTTGATACAATGATTTTTCTCATGACTGAGTTATGTTTTCTCAACCACCTTTAGGTGCTACCCTCTTCTTCTTTTTTTTTTAATTGACTGGTTTATTTATTTATTTTTGGTTGCGCTAGGTCACCATTGCTGCCTGTGGGCCACTTCTAGCTGCCGTGCGCAGGCATCTCGCTGCAGTGGCTTCTCTTGTTGTGGAGCACAGCTTGTAGGCTGCACGAGCTTCAGTACTTGCAGCGCATGGGCTCAGTAGTTGTGGAGCACGGTCTTTAGTTGCTCAGAGGCATGTGGAATCTTCCTGCACCAGGGATCAAACCATGTCCCCTGCATTGGCAGGTGGATTATTATCCAATGTACCACCAGGGAAGTCCTAGGTGCTACCTAATCTCCCTTCACCCCCCAACCCCATCCTTTATCAAAACCTTGGCCCCAAAGGGCCATGGCCTCCCTAAAGCCTGGGTACTGTTAGCAAGATCACATGTCTTTCTTTTCATCTTTATCATCAGAAATTTTATGGTCCCCAGGACCATTTTGTCCAAGACCCAGACCAAGAAACTTTGTCATTATGCCCGATAACTTCCACACAGCAACAAAAAGGATCAGAAGAGGAGATGGGAGTGGTTATCTCTGTACCCCCTCCAGCCTGAGGCACAGCCAGGATTTCCACCGTGCCCACCTCCCTCCTCTTCCTTTGTCTTTAAGGTTCCATCACCCCCTATCAACCTACCCACTGTCTTTAAGGCCTCTCTGCCTTGACCAGAGTATAGCTGAACCCCACACTTAATCTAAAGTTTGCATAATAAATCATGTACACTAGAACTGAATATCCTAGGAATCATTCTGCAATACCAGTAGTTCTCAACCAGGAGTGATTTTGTTCCCCAGGGGGCATGTGGAAATGTCTGGGAACATTTTTGTTTGTCACAATATAAGGGAAGGGGTGTTTGTAAGATTTAGTAGGTAGAGGGACTTCCTTGGTAGACCAGTGGTTAAAACCCTGTGCTTCTACTGCAGGGGTCTTGGGTTCAATCCCTGGTAGGGGAACTAAGATCCTGTATATTGAGTGGTTCTGTAAAAAAAAAAAAAAAGTGAAAATCTAGTGGGGTGGAGGCCAGGGATGCTGCTAGGCATCCTACAATCCACATGACAGCCTCCACAACAAAGAATTATCTGGCCCCAGTGTCAGTTGTGCTGAGGTTGAGAAACTGTGATTTATACAACTGATACTTCAGACTTTATTCTATCCCAGGCCTTATTGTAGAAATAAAAGATTCTGTGATAAACATGCATTTTTACCCTCTAAAAATTCATATCTATAATTTAGTGTGATTTAAACTGCCAGTAACAAGATCCCAAGGATTGGCTTAAAGATAGTTTTAATGTTCTCATGTAACAAAAATATGGAAATAGGTTGCTTTAGGATTGCTTAACTAAGCAACTCAACAATGTCAGGTGTGAGTCAACTTCTCTGGAATATTCTTGGCTTTCCATTCATGTTTACAAAGTGGCTGCCACAGCACCGTTCTTACAAGACAACCCCAAAAGCAGGATAGATGCAAAGTATACGGGATCTCCTTTAGTGATATAATTTTTTTCTTATGAAAAAGAAAAAAAAAAATATTTCCGGGAGCTCCCCAAGCCCAGTAGGCTTTCTCTTTATTCTTCAGACTAGAATTGGGACACCTGCCTGTCCTTCAACCCTTCAGGGAAAGTTGGGAATGAGATTACCATTAGGAATTAGCAAACTTTTTCTGTAAAGGGTCATATAGAAAATATTCTAGGCTTTGTGTGCAATATATGGTCTGTGTTGCACATTCGTCTTTCAATTTTTATAACTGTTAAAACTATCTTTAGCTCAATGAGTCATAGTTTGTGAATACCTGGAAAAATTGCTTTCTAATACCTGAACAAAACCAGGGTTCTATTATCGAGGAGAATGGGAATAATGATTCTTGGTAAGCAGACAGCTGTGTATGCTACAGAAGGGTGTGCAAATAAAAGGTAATTACAACACATCAGGACAAGTGCTGTGATAAGAGTGCATAAAAGAGGCTGTTGCCATTAGATGACCCCCAATGATTCAAGCTTCCTAGTATTTATCTGGTTGTATTAGGTTGGTTTTTTGGACTAATGGAAGTGACAGTGTATGACTTTAGAGGCTAGGTTCTAAAAGACACAGCCACTACTCCTTCATTCTCTTGAAGTGCCCATTCTGGGGGAAACTAGTTGCCTTGTTGTGAGAACAACATAAGGAACTGTTGAGAGGCCCACAAAGAAAGTAGCTGAGGCTTCCCACCCATGACCAGCTCCAACTTGTCAGCTGTGTGGATGAATTTCCCTGGAAGCAGCTCCTCCAGACCCAGACAACCTTCGGCTTGCCTGCAGCTCTGGTTCATATCTTAACGGCAACCTCATGAGAGATCCTGAGCCAGAACTCAGCTAAGCAGCTTCCGAATTCCTGACCCACAGGAAATGTCAGACAATACATATTGATTAAGTCCTTTAGTTTTGGGGTGATTAGTTACACAGCCATGGATAACACAAGCCTTAGTCTTAAGACTTTTGGAATGGAATTTTCAAATATTAGTAAGACAATAAGGTGTAGTAGGGAGAGGAGGGTGGAAACCCAACAGACTAGGGTTCAGGGAGCCTAGGACCTCTACTTCATTTGTGAACTTGAGGCAGACTGACTCACTTCTTGGGATGACATAAGCACATCTTGGAAGAAGAGGGTATAGAGAACTATCAAATGCTTTGCAGAATAACCTATATATTGTGATACAAGTCTCAGTTATTTTCTCTGAGGCAGTAAATAACTTATCTTTTTCCCCCCATTCATTTCAAAGATAGAAATACAGAAACACCCATAGAACCAGGAGAGGTTGGACTGGCATACAAGTGTCCACCTTTAGGAAAGGCAATGGTTCAGAACCAAGGACAGTAACCTACGTACCTCTGCCACTTCCCTCCACAGGCAATTTGGGGCTTGATATGCATTTTCTGGCATCCATTCACTGATATGTAAAATTGGAGGAGTTGAATCATAGGCTATTTAAAACTCATCTCTAATCTGCAAATTCATGCTTCTAGCTTCTTTGTACTGCTCTTAGATCCCTGTCAAACACCTTCAGTTCCTGCTAATGTAGAAGGTCAGCTTTGTCTATCAGATGGACATAGCGCTGAGGTTGATATATTGAACTCACATCAATTTACCGAAGAAAAGAGGACAAAGAAAGGTGCTAATTTGTTTCTCTTTATTCAGCTCACATTTACTGCTGCTTGCGATTATTTGCCAAGCCCTACAGGGGGAAAAGGAGGGAAGTCACAGATTCTTTCCTCAAAAAAGTCTGCAGTCTAGAGGGGAAGTGACAAGGACTCAAATAACTCTCTTTTCTGTGTTTCCTCCTTCCTCCTTCATACGCACACTACATACATCTTCCTACATAAGACTGACTCTCAGAGCAGAATCTTAGAACTTTTTCTTCCATGTTGGCTTAATTACCTGTGTTGCCATGCACTTTAAACCTCATCTGTCTTATGGAATGAAGGTTAACGAGGTCATGATTAACAGACATGTTTTAATTTGGGCAAGTCCACTGTTAAAGTTTGTGTGTTGGCAAAATGGAACTAACGATATTGGCTCTGCCTATTTGTAGCTTTTGTCAGCTTAGCACGCCTCCTTCCATTGCAGGAATAGTACCCCCAGCCCTAATTCCATGTGGCTGTAGCTGGACTGCCAATCACATTTACTGTCTGGTCACCATAGTAACCATACACGTGAGCCCAGCTAATGGTGGCAAACTGCTCCAGTGTTCACAGAGGTTGGCTCAAGGGATGGGTACATGGCTGAGGCAGGGCCCATTAGAATCTCCCCACATGATCTGATTTCTGCTTCATGTGGAATTGCAATCTACAAGGGTGACATAAGCTTTAGCTGCCTGTAGGAAGCCATCTGCAATAGAAGAAGATAACACTAATGAAAAGAAAAAAAATGAAACCAAGATACATAGAGGGAAGGGTTAAAAGAGAATGAAAGAGAGGGAGGGAAAGAGGTTGTTTGGCCTCTGGATCCAGCCAGACCTGAATATAGCACATTTTATATATGCCAGTTGGCTTCCAGTTAGCTCAGATATACAGAATCTGCCGCAAAGCAGGAGACCGGGTTCAATCCCTGGGTCGGGAAGAGCCCCTGGAGAAGCGAATGGAACCCACTCCAATATTCTTGCCTGGAGAATTCCATGGACAGAGGAGACTTGCAGGCTATAGTCTATGGGATTGCAAAGAGTCAGACACGACTGAGCAACTAACACACACTCATATATGCTAATACATTCCCTCTTATGCTTCAGCATGCTTAAGATATGTATCTTTCATTTGCAACCTAAAGAATCCTGACTAACATGGGAACTCTAAGAGTTATTATGAGGACAAGAAAAATATCTGAAAACCTTTTGTCCAGCGGAAAGTGTAAAAACTGCCATAATGTTCTCTGAAGCTGATCCTTTAATCTCTCCAGGTGTCCTTAAGTGCACAATAAACATTATTCCTTCAATACAGTCCTGCAGCCTCGTTGCCCTGATGGTGGAGAAAATGTTCAATTCTCCCTCCTTTGATATTAGGCTAATGTGTTTCATTTATTGAATTTCTCAGTGAACTACATAATAACCTGACAGAGCTCTGTCTTCTTTCCGTATGGGTTAAAAATGCCTAGCTGCTCAGAGTTAAGTGCAAACAGCTTTTTGCATAACAAGAACCTTAAGGAAACCATTGCTCCCTTAATGTTTTGCTTAAATTGCAGTGAAATGGCTGCCATTTTGGATGATAGAACACTCCAGCATTCACTGCTTTTGATTTTATCTGCAGTAAGATGAATCTACTACAGTGACATTCCTGAAATTCTGAGGGAAGGAAAAACTTTTGCAGATGTTCTCTCAAGTTAACTTCTCTGTCTTGGAGTGGGGAGCTCTTTGCAAAAGCTTGCATTTCTAAAGCATTTTTAGGGAGTCCTGTTGAAGCCTTGACCTCAAGTCAAAACCGTAATTAGTCTTATTTTTTCCTCCAAACTTGAAATATCTCTGCTGGAAACATGGGACTTTGTGTTTTTCTCTAAAAATAGGACATTTTGGAGTATAATTTAGAGATGTTGAAGAGTTGATAGTTGAAGTGAAAGCAGGGACTGCAGTGGAGTCTAAAAATTTGGTGAATTAGAGCTTCTAGCTGATAGAGGTGGTTTGGAGCCCTTCAGAACCCACCTAGCTCAAGTAATTTCTGAAACTTGATCTATAGCCCACAGGCCTTCCTAATATGGTATTTAATTGTTTAAAAAACATGCTAGCCCTTTCTTGAATTTTTACAAGGACTTTTAGGATTCCTAGATTTTCATTAGTACAATTAGAGTCTATTTCTAAAAGCCTATTGAATAGTTACCAAGGGGTCAGAAACTAAGCTTATTGCACTATTGAGTTACTGGGGCCTCAAATTCAGTGTTAATTTACTATATGCCACCTACTCTGGTCCCATCTCTATTCCTCTAAGACCACATTCATTACCTATACAGGACCTTTGCACTTGGTATTTCCTCTGCCTTGGAGTCCAATTTTTAGTTCTTTAAACATTGGGCTTGCCATTTAGGTATCAACACAAAAGACTCCCAAGGACCTACCCTGCCCACCCCATGAAAACAGCCACCTATTAGTCACTCTTGGTTACTGTATCCCATCTCGTTCTGCATCTTGCTTTTTGTGTTTACTGTAATCTTGCCCCTGGAATTTCAATTCCCCAAGGACACAGGCCTGTTCATCTTGTTCACCTCTGCATCACGAGCTTCTAGAAACTATGCCAGATGCAGGGTAGACACTCAATGAAAATTAGCTGGATGAAAAAAAGCACAGGCTTCTCATTGCAGTGGCTTCCCTTATTGCAGAGCCACAGGCTCGGGGTGCATGGCTTCGGTAGTTGTGGCTCAGGGACTTTTGAGCACAGGCTCAATAGTTGCTCCGTGGCATGTGGGATCTTCCTGGACCAGGGCTCCAACCTGTGTCCGCTGCAGTGGCAGGTGGATTCTTAACCACTGGACCACCAGGGAAGTGCCTGGTAGCATGATTTTGATTATGATCTAGTGTGCTTCCTCTGATCAGATTCTCTAGTCATCCTAGCAATTATTTGCTTTATTCAGTAGCCTTTTAATAAGGCTTTAATAAGCCTTTTAATAAACCCTCCCCCACCTTATTTTTGTTAAACATGTGCTATCGCTTGCAACTAAGTCCTCTGACATCTGCATGGCATTTGTTCATCACATATTTATAGAGCAACACCTCTGTGGCAGGCACTGGCGTTGCAGCAAGGAACCACTCAGGAAAAGGTCCTGCTCTCCTGGAGATCATGTGAAATAGCCTCGCTCCTCCTTTACTTCCTTCTTGCATTGTCATTCTGCTGGTTAAACATCCCCAGCTTCTTCAGCCTTGTCTAGTTGACACAGTTTTAGTCCCAACACCATCCTGTTCCCTGTAACGCCCCCACCACCAATGCTCTAAGAGGTCAGTGGAGTGTGTGTGAGGAATCTTAAGTAGCAAGTGTTAGAAACTCAATGATATTGGATTAAGTAAAACATATATATGTACGTATATATATATATGTGTATATATATGTGTATATGTATATATATATATATATATATATACATATACACACACATAGGCTAAGAAAATTGAAAATTCTAGGGCAAATCAAGTTCAGGCAAGACTGGTCAGTGTCTCCATATGCATGTGCTATGGCTATCATAACAAAGTTCTCCATGACGGATGGCTTTAGAAAAAGGTATAGAGATAGAGATGTATGTATATAGACCCACTTAATTTATTTTATTGAAGCACAGTTGATTTAAAACATTGTGTTAATTTCTGCTATACTGCAAAGTGATTCAGATATATATATATATTCTTTTCATATTTTTCCATTATGGTTTATTATAGGATATTGAATATAGTTCCCTGTATAGTGCTACACAGTAGGACCTTGTTGTTTATCTGTTCTATATATAATAGTTTATATATGCTAACCCCAAATTCCCAATCCATCCCTCCATCTAGGCAACCACAAAGCTCTTGTCTATGCCTGTGAGTCTGTTTCTGTTTTATAGGTAAGTTTATTTGGGTCATATTTTAGATCCCACGTATCAGCGGAATCTTACAGTATTTGTCTTTGTCTTTCTACTCACTGCACTTGGTATGATAATCTCTAGGTCCATTCGTGCTGCTGCAGATGGCATTATTTCATTCTTTTTTAATGGCCGAGTAGTATTCCATTGTATATACCGCATAGCCTTTACCGTTCATCTGTCTGTGAACATTTTCATTGCTTCCATGTCTTGTCTTTTGTAAATAACTGCTGTAATGGACATTGGGGTTGAGGGTCTTTTCGAATACTGGCTTTCTCTGGATGAATCCCCAGGAGTGGGGCTGTCAGATTATCTGATAATGTTCTCTCAGGTTTTTTATGGAACCTGCATACTGTTCTTTATAGTGATTGTCGGTTTCCATTCCCACTAGCAGCTTAGGAGGGCTCCCTTTTCTCCATACCCTCTCCAGCTACTTTTATTTGTAGAATTTTTGATAATGACTATTGTGACTCGTGCAAGGCGATACCTCGTAGTTTTGATTTGCATCTCTCTAATAATTACAGATGTTGAGAATCATGTCATGTGTTTACTTTTAAAACAGTGTGAGTAAAAGTTACATCTTGAAATTGACTTTTTCACAGGCTGTGCGTTTGACATTCCTTTCTGATTCCCTACCACACAGGACATTTCTTGAGGGCAGGGGTCATTCACAGTCCCCCAGGTCTTGTGAAGTCAAAGTGTTTGTTGTTGTTTGGCTGCTCAGTGTGTCTGGCTCTTTTGCAATCCCATGGACTGTAGCCCGCCAGGCTCCTCTGTCCATGAGGTTCTCCAGGCAAGAATACTGGAGTAGGTTGCCATACCCTTCTCCAGGGGTCTTCCTGGCCCTGGAATCTAACCTGGGTCTCCTGCATTGCAGGGAGATTCTTTTTTTTTTTTTTTTTTGATCTTGGGACTCTATTGATTTGTGCAAATAAGTGTTTATAATTTTTTTTTAAATAAATTTATTTATTTTAGTTGGGGGATAATTACTTTACAATATTGTAGTGGTTTTTGCCATACGTTGACATGAATCAGCCATGGGTTTACATGTGTTCCCCATCCTGAACCCCCCTGCCACCTCCCTCCCCATCCCATCCCTCTGGGTCATCCCAATGCCCCAGCCCTGAGCATTTGTCTCATGCATAGAACATGGAATGGTGTTCTGTTTCACATATGATAATATACATGTTTCAATGCTATTGTCCCAGAACGTCCCACCCTCACCTTCTCCCTCAGAGTCCATAAGACTGTTCTATGCATCTGTGTCTCTTATTCTGTCTCGCATATAGGGTTATCATTACCATCTTTCAAATTCCATATATATGCATTAGTATACTGTATTGGTGTTTTTCTTTCTGGCTTACTTCACTCTGTATAATGGGCTCCAGTTTCATCCATCTCAATAGAACTGATTCAAATGTATTTTTTTTTTATGGCTGAGTAATATTCCATTGTGTATATGTACCACAGCTTCCTTATCCATTCGTCTGCTGGTGGACATCTAGGTTGCTTCCATGTCCTGGCTATGCAGGCAGATTCTTAACCATCTGAGCCTACCAAGGGGAAGGCCTTTGTTAATATGAAGTGTCCGTAAGCACTGGTTTTAAGGTTGTTGTTATGGGAAATGGCCACAAGGCGGCAGGATTTCTTCATACCCAGTTCTGGTTACTCAGACAAGAGCTTTATGGAAAGTTCCGTTCCCGGGTTGCGAATTCAAGTGGTAGGTGTTAGAACAAGTACCCAGGGGGACTTCCTTGGTGGTCCAGTGGTGAAAACTCCATGCTTCTATTTGATCCAGCAACTGGATCGATGCTTGTTGGGGGAACTAGAATCCTGCTTGCCAGGCAGCCAAAGGAAAAAAACAAAAAAAACCCAAAAAAACCCCAAGAGGTTCTGGACTCATTATTTCCTCACCATAACCCTCACCCCAGAGGTAAATCCCAACTTTGGAAACCATTTGTTTCTGAGTTTTTCTTCTCTTTTTTATTTAGATATCATCGCATACTGGAGTAGAGTTGAACAAAGTGGTGTTGTCTTGGGTGTTGGGTACCCTGATTCAGTTATAGAGATATCAACGTGTATTCTTCTTCGGATTCTTTTCCATCTGCGGTATTACAGAGTGTTGAGTAGAGCTCACTGAGTTATGCCTTAGCTCCTTGGGGATAATTTATATTGCCTCTATTACTGTGTTTATGTTCAAACCATGCTCTGTATTGAAACCTGCCTGAACCCCACTGTTCTTCTTTGGTAACCAGGAATTTCCTTTCCCAGTTTCTGAGTCGGTTTTTCCTTTTAAAATCAGTTCATTTGTATAAATGTTCATATTCCCCCCATCGGGGTATCACAGACATTTTGTCATCCTCTGGGAGTCTCCCTTCCCTTAGTGTAATTATCTCATGTCCATCCAAGCTGCGGGAAATAACTTTAGCTCTTTATTTTCCATGGCTAAGGCATATTCTTGTAGGTATATGAAACAGCTTCTTGATCCATCCGTCTTCCCTGGAACTTTTAGGTGCTTCGCTTTTTGCTAAATGTAAATAATGCTGCAGTGCATGTTGGAATGCTTGTGTCTTTCCCAAGTCCCGGCTTTCTCTAGGAAGACCTGGAACATAAAGGACCAGGCATGTGGCATCTCAATTTTCAGTTTTTTAAGGAAACTCCATACTGTCCTCTGTCCTAACTGTTGCCAATTACACGGTTCCCAAGAAGCGTAATATGCTTCAGTTCTCCATGCCCTCTTGCGAATTTACTACTTGTACCCCAATGCCCCCCCCCCCTTTTTTTTACTTTTTACTTTACTGTGGAGAGCAGCTGATTAACATGAATGTGACAGTATAAGGTGAAGAGCCAGAGGCTCAGTTGTTCATCCCCATATATCCGTTCTTCCTGAAACAGAACTTGTTAATTTTTTTGATGACTGTGGTTCTGAGGGTTGCCTCATTGCAGTTTCCATTTTCATTTTTCTGACATTTAGGGACATGGATCAGCCTTACAAGGGCTTTCAAAAAAAAAAAAAAAAACACTTTTGTTAAATTGAACTCCTGAGATTGGATTCTTGAAGATGGGATCTGTTGAGGTTTTTTTGCAACTATCTGCCCTGGACAGTTACCTGAGGTCTTGAGGTCAGGGAACCTTTTCAGCTTTTCAGGCTTTGTGCATTGCAAGTGCCTCTAAAGCACCGGTTTTTCTTTTGCTGTTACCAGAAATGTCCACAAGGCAGCAGCACCGTCTCATACGCTCCTAGGGCTCCTAGGCTAACTGGATCCCTACAGAGAGCTGCGTTCCAGGGTTCGAGTGGGAAGCCTGTGGCAAGGCTCCTGTCTTTTGACCTTTTCCCCTCTCCCCTGCACCCTCCCAGAAGATTCCCAAGTCCTACCTAAACAGTGATGCTCAGGGTAATTTCAGAACGGGCCCGAAGTCTCTGGAGACACAGGCTGCAGCAGGGACGCCGGGGACCGAGAGTCTCGGAGGCCAGGGGACTTTTTGAGGAGCTTTCTGCCCAGAAGCCCCGCTGTCCTTTGGGTGCACGAGTCCAGGGGGACGTGTCCGAGGACATGCCTGCATCTGAAGATCAGGGTCCCATCCACAGGCCACAAGGGGCTCCTCCTCCAAAGTGGGGCTCCTTTGCTGATTCATGCTCCCTAGCACCCTCCGATTCAGTACAGTCCAGCCTCGACACCTACCGTTGCTCAGGGTCTAGGGACGTGTCACCAGCCCAGGTCTCCAAGACCTGAGGCCAATACCCCAGGCATTTGTTTCTGAGGTTTTCTTCTCTTTTTAAATTGAGCTATCATTGTATACTGGAATGGAGCTGATGAAATAGCAGTGTTGGGGTCCGTGTTCAGTATCCTGATTCAGTTATAGAGATACCTGTGTGTATTCTTGGGATTCTTTTCCCATCGGCGCTATTACAGGGCATTGAGTAGATTTCCCTGAGTTATGCCTTAGGTCCTGTTGGACTATTTACATTGCCTCTATTACTGTGTATATGTTCAAACCGACCTCTGTATTTAAACCTCCTTGAACCCAACCGTTCTTTTTGGTAACCAGAAGTTTCCTTTCCAAGTTTCAGAGTCAATTTTTCTTTTTAAAACCAGTTCATATGTATCAGTGTTCCTATTTCCCCCATAGGGGATATCATAGACCTTTGGTGGTCCTACCTGAGTCTCCCTTCTTTTAGTATGATCATTGCAAGTACGTCCACGCTGTAAGACAAGGTTTTAGCTCATTATTTTCTCTGGCTGAGGCACATTATTGTAGGTATATGAAACGGCTTCTTGTTCCATCCATCGTCCCTGGAACTTTTGGGTGCTTCGCTTTTTGCTGAACGTAAATCATGCCGCAGTGAACGTTGCAGTGCTGTGTTGTTTCCAAGTCGCACGCGGCTTTTCCGGGAAGAGACCTGGAGCGAAAAGGACCAGTCGTGTGGCATCTCAGTTTCCAGCTGTTTAAGCAATCTCTTTATTGTCCTCTGTCCTGACTGTTAACAACTACACAGTCCCCGAGAAGTGCAGCTGCATTATCAGCTCTCCATGCCCTCTCTCACCTTTACTCCTTGTACCCGTGGTGCCGTGTTTGTTAGTACTTTTTTCTTCAAGTTTTTGCTTTACTGTGGAGAAGAGCAATTAGCATCGATGCAAGAGTTGAAAAGTTGGCTTAAAATCCAACATTCAAAAAACTAAGATCATGGCATCTGGTCCCATCACTTCATGGCAAATAGATGGGGAAACAACAGAAACCATGACAGACTTTATTTTCTTGGGCTCCAAAATCACTGCAGATGGTGACCGCAGCTATGAAATTCAAAGAGACTTGCTCCTTGAAAGAAAAGCTATGACCAACCTAGATAGCATGTTAAAAAGCAGAGACATTACTTTGCCAACAAAGGTTCATCTCGTCAGAGCTGTGGTTTTTCCAGGAGTCATGTATGGATGTGAGAGTGGGACCATAAAGAAAGCTGAGCACCAAAGAATTGATGCTTTTGAACTGTGGTGTTGGAGAAGACTCTTGAGAGTCCCTTGGACTGCCAGGAGATCAAACCAGTCAGTCCTAAAGGAAATTAGTCCTGATTTTCATTGGAAGGACTGATGTTGATGCTGAAGCTCCAGTACTTTGGCCACCTGATGGGAAGAGCTGACTCATTGGAAAAGACCCTGATGCTGGGGAAGATTGAAGGCAGGAGGAGAAGGGGACAACAGAGGATGAGATGGTTGGATGGCATCACCTACTTGATGGACATGAGTTTGAGTAAACTCCAGAAGTTGGTGATGGACACGGAGGCCTGGTGTACTGCAGTCCATGGGGTCACAGAGTCGGATATGACTGAGCAACTGAACTGAGACTGAAGAGTTTCACGTGAAAAGTGGAGGGAATCAGCTGTCCATTTCCATATATTCATTCTCCCCAAAACTGAAGTTTTTAATTTTTTCATGATGGCAGTTCTGAGGGCTGCCAGGTAATTCCTTACTGCAGCTTTCATATTTTTTGTGATATTTAGGGACGTGGATCAGCCTCTCAAGGACTTAAAAAAAAACAAACAAACCAAAACGCCTTTTGTTAATTGAACTCTAGAGATTGGGCCCTTGAAAATCTGCCCTGCTGAGGTGTTTTCCACTATCTACCCTGGGCATTGCTTGAGGTCAGGTATCATTCTCAGCCCTTCAGGCTTTGCGTCCCTAAGCACCGGTTTTCCTCTTGCTGTTACTAGATACGTCCACAAGGCGGCAGCACTGCCTCAGGCCCTACTGGGGTTCCGAGGCCAACAGAGCTGCGTTCCAGGGTTATATAGATGTGAGTGGCAAACCTGTGCCAAGGCGCGTGTCTTTTGACTCTTTTCCCCTTCCCCTGCACCCCCGCCCCCAGATAAATCTCCAATCCTGTCAAAACAGCCACGCTCAGGGTGCTGTCTGAAAGGGCCCGGAGTCTCAGGAGACACAGACTGCTGTGGGGCCACCGTCAGTGGGAGTCCGAGGCCAGGTGTCTCTTCAAGAGCTTTCAGTCCAGAGGATCCAGTGTCCTCGGGATGCATCAGGCTAACTTGAGGGGTACTAGAGACTGCCAGGATCTGTAGTCGGTGGTCCCATTCACAGGCCTCAATGCTTTCTTTGTTTAAATTTGTGCTCCTTTGCTAGTCCATCATCCCCTGGCACCCTGTACTTCAGCCCAGTCCAGCCTTGGGGGTCAAGGCTTCTCAGGGTCCAGGGATCTGTCTCCAGCCCGGGTCCCTGAGGACTGAGACCAATATAATTCCCATTCCTTTATTTATTTTTTTTTGAAACTTGCTATTTGTATTGATGTGAAAATAATTGGTTTTCAGTGGTGTGCTTTTTCTATGTACAGCCAATAATTTCATTTATACATATATCACAGTGCATCTAGTGGTTTTCTGATTATTTTCTCATAGCAGTTAGAGCTGGAAGTGGAGTAGATTTTCTTGTCTGAAATCAATTGCTTGTGAATTCCTATTATTTTTGTATTTCTGTGTATATGTGAATCCAGACCTTCTAATGTGTTCTTTTTCCTTAACCTTTCCAGTGTGTAATCCTATGTTTGTGGTTTAACTTTGTGTGTTTCCTTTTTTGTAAATTTATGCTTTACAAGATGAACTACTGTATCTATTTTTTCCATTGCACTTTTAAGTGATGTGATTGGCTCTTTGTCCCTCTCTGCCTGAATTACTTCATTGAGAGTATGATAATTCTCGGTGACCATGTTGCTGCCAATGACTTTATTTCATTCTTCTTTTTATGGCTGAGTAATAGTCCCGTTGTGTATTTGCACTACGTCTTTTTTGTGTATTGATCTGTTGGTGGACATTTTCGTTAAAAAGCAAAGTTATTTGTTGTCACAGATTTGGGGGTAGAAATCCAAGGTCAAGGTTTGAACAGGTTTGGTTTCCCCTGAGGCTGCCGCTCTCCTAGCCCAGGGTGGTTTTCTGGCTGTCTTTGTCTTTGTTCTCCAGGAGCCTGCTTGAAATAACAAGCAGCAGGAAACAGATAGGATGCCATTGTTCAGTATTCAACCAAATTTGAGTTATTTTATTCTTCTGTATAAAGTTATGGCTGATGAACAACTCTCTCTGGAAAGTGCAGTCGCCCCAAACTCTTCATCAGGGCTAGGGAGCAGTTTGAGGAGTTGTAGTTAAGTTATGCAGCCCAGAACCCCCACGTCTCAGCACTTCAGCGTTTATATCCACATTTCCATTTTGAACCGAACTTTTTAGACACTCTCCCATTCGTGTGATAAGGCTCTCATAAGAAAAGACAGTGCCTTGAGCACTTATTAATATTCATCATTATTTCTAAATGAAAACCAAAATGAAATGATGTCAGACTTATATGAAAATGCATTATGAAAAGTCACCAAATATTGCTATGCAGAGTATAGCACTCGAAGCTTTACAGATTCAGAGAGTTCATTTCAGTTTACCTGGCTTCCCACTTTAGTTAATTACGAAAGTAAGTTGGTTTAGTTAATCCAGAAAGTAAGTTGGTTTCTATGTTAAATGAAGCACAATTGGTACACTGAGCATAAAGGCTATTTGCATACCTGACTTTTGAATCATAATAGACCTGGTTCTGAGCCCATCTCCACCCTTTACTTTCTGGGCACGTAATTGAGCAAGTATTTTAAGCATCAGTTTCTTCATATACAATATGGTAAAAAATATATGTGCCCCTTATGGTCATTTTGAGGATTAAATAATTAACTTGTGAGATTACAGGGCACAGTATCTGTCGAAGGAAAGCACTTGGGAAAATGGCAACCACTGTGAAGTTAAAAAAAAAAAAAAGCAAATTTTCCTTTAGTCATCAGAATACCATAAGTGCACTTGATCCTTGGCTTGAATATAGTGTTTAGATAAATGGAATCTTTGAAAACCCACACCTGGATTTTTTTTTGTTTGTTTTTTTCCCCATCTTTAGGGAGGTGCTGTGTCCAAGGGAGTGTTTCATCCTGTTTTTAGTTTGTGGTGTAAAAGTAAGTTACACCTCTGAGTAATGGTTTTGAAAAGCTGTCTATGCTTACATAGAGTTCTTTAAGAAAAAAAGAAAAACTGGAGCAAATATTCCGGCATCTTCCGTCAAACCTGAGAAAAGTATTGAGGTATTACATAACCATAAAAAAAAAAAACCCCAAAAAACCTAGGAATGATGATCGCTGTTACAGCCAGAAGAGGGGAACACAGAGAAAGTTGGTGAATGGTGGCATCGTTTACAAATGACAGTCCTTGTGCCTGTAGTACGCTGCTCTGATATAAATTCAGAGGACGCCTTGGAGCTTAGTAAATCAAAAGTAGATTTGAGCCTTATTGATTAAATAAGAAATCACATCTTCTGAAACCTATTTGCAGCTGCAGGATGTTGCCGGAAATTTGAGACTATCAAGGGAAAAGCATCAGCCAAAAGCAGAGGGTGGGAATTTAGAAGTTCTCGGGCGTCTGTGTATACTTAAATTCACCATTTCCAAGTCTAACATCTCCTTATACGTAGCCAACAAAATAAATGGTCACTGAAGACAGGAATCAAAGGACGGCTTACACTGTCCTTTTCCTTTCTTCCGTCTGTGCCATGAAGCATGTGGGATTTATTTTCCTGACCAGGGATCGATCATATACCCGCTGCGGTGGAAACACAGAGTCTTAACCCCTGAACCATCAGGGAAGTCCCTGTCCTTTTTCTTTTTTAATTGAATTATAATTGACACACAATATTATGTTAGTTTCAGGTGTATACCACAATGATTTTATATTTGTATACATTTTGAAATGATTACTATGTCTAGTTACCATCAGTCACCATACAGAGTTGCCACAATGCTTTTTACTTTGCCCCGTATGTGGTCTATCACATTCCTGTGACTTATTTATTTTATCGCTCTAAGTTTGTACCTCCTAATCCCCCTCACCCATTTCAACCCATCCCCTCAACTGTATTATCCTTTGTTCCTAAGGGACACTTCATAATCTGTAGGATCTGATGAGGACTTCAGTTTTGGTTGCTTTTATTGGGGAAGGAGTGAAAGCTGCTGAGACAGAGCGAGAGCAACGCATGGTGCTCAGTCGTGTCCGCCTCTGCGACGTGGCGGACTAGAGCCTGCCAGGCTCCTCTGTCCACGAAATTTCCCAGGCAAGAATACTGGAGTGGGTTACCATTTCCTTCTCCAGGGGATCTTCCCAACTGAGGGGTCGAACCTGCATCTCTTGAATCTCCTGGCTCTTTACACCTGGGAAGGAGTGAGGGCAAGGATGGTAACAAATCTCTCCCCTCCCCCACCCCCATCCACTAAGTGTGGAAAGGAAGAGGCGTCTGGTATCTTTTTGTACCACATAACTGAGCTTATTGTCCTGGAGATAAATGACCTTCTTAGATCTCTTTCTGGTCCTATAATTTTGTAATTGTAAGAATAAAGTCTCCCTCCAGTCATCAAACAATTAATGTAAGGATCACGCTTTGGCAAAAGTGAGGTGATAGTGGGAGTCAATCAGTCAATCACTGTCATCCTCGGCTTCCCTTTGGCATTCGGAGCTTGGCGGGTTTAATCAAAGGATGGACCCTGTTGACTGAGTGAATGGACGGTTAGCTGGGTTCCCTGAGAAGTGCAAACTCACTGGGTACCACAGTGAACATCAGCTGATGTGATCTCTAGCCTGTGGAATTTTGGAAGTGCTGACATAGCAGGATTGAACACAGTAGATTATCTTTTAGGTTTGGACAATCTTAGTGATAATGACAAGTAACAAGGAGGCTCTGAACAGAGCAACTATTCCCAAAACCACTAGAATAAATGACGAAAGGAGACTCATAGTGGACCCCCAGCAAAACTTGTTTTCAGTAAAAATTCACAACACTTCCTGGTGAGCAGCTCTCCCCCTTTGAGCTACCAGGAACTTCCCTGGTGGCTCAGATGGTAAAGAATCCGCCTGCAATGCTGGAGACCTGGGTTCAATCCCTGGGTCAGGAAAATCCCCTGGAGAAGGGCATGGCAACCCACCCCAGTATTCTTGCTTGGAGAATCCCATGGACAGAGGACTCTGGAGGGCTACGGTCCATGGGGCCACAGAGAGTCAGACACTGAGCGACTGACAGACACACTGTGAGCTACTACCCTTCCTGGCAAGCATCTCCTGTCTCCCCCACCTCAGATGGAATCCACATGTTACCTTTTGCCCCCACACAGAATCAATGCAATGGTCCCCTGTGTGTCTCTGATGTACCCATCCTCTGTCTGTCCTGTGATTGTCCAGGAGATGGGGATGGGTGAGCTTGCTGGGTGACCCGGATGGTGTATGAAACCCTCAGGGTGTGGACTTGTCCTTCAGAATCATGCTAAGTCAAGTTGGCATTTTAGGCACAAAGTGGGGTCAACGATTCACAATCTGTTTATTGAGCATTTATTATGTGCTGGAGGTTTTTTTTTTTTTTTTTTTGAGTAGTTAGTTCACTCATTTATTTATTACTTTTGGCTGGGCTGGGTTTTTGTTGCAGTCCATGGGCTTCTCATTGCAGTGGCTTCTCTTGTTGCAGATCACAGGCTCTAGGTGCGCATGCTCAGTAGTTGTGGCACGTGCGGCTTCGTTGCTCCACTGCATTTGGAATCTTCCCTGACTAGGGATTGAACCCGTGTCCCCTGCATTGGCACACAGATTCTTATCCACTGGACCACCAGCATAGTCCCTGTGCTGGAGTTTTAGGAACCACTGTGGCTCGTTCCCTTTAACTTCAATCAAGTACAGGTGCAAGAGGAAGATGTTGCTGGCTTTCACACACTGTTGGACAGCTGTTCTCTCATTCTGCTTCTGGGAGGGAAAGTGGTACGATGAGTGAACTAAACAGAATTTATTTATTTATTTGGTTGTCTTTTGGACCATCGGAGATGGATGACTTCAAAGATGGTGACCCCTTGTGTAGAATTTTCTACCAGAGACAGCTCTTTAGACTTGAAAATTTTGATTTTCCTGATATTTGTTGAATTTGAGGAAGCAGCCCTCTCTCTCCAAGTAGGCTCACTTCAAAGTAATAGAGGGGGTTTCTCAGTTACTTTGACTTACTAAGGTGATGTAGTGTCTTCTCCTGCTAATTACATTTTAAATATGTAAATTATTAAAATGTAATAAATATGTTTAAAATGCCAGAGCAAGTAACAGAAAGAAAGCCCTCAAGAAAGCCTAATAAAGATGCAAAAATAAGGTGCAGAATGGCACGCTAAGATGCTTCTCTAATTGTTTAAAGACATACAAAGCCAACTCTGTGGTGAAATCAGATTCATTTGTAGCAGAAAGAGATCTGCCACTAGCTCTGTTCTAGATTTTGCAGCTGGAGGTCAGCGTTCACAAGGTCCAGCAATTCAGGGTGAGCTCAGACCCACCTTGGCTGGCCGCATCCCAGTGGAACGTGCACTGACTTTCTGTCTTGTTCTCCTTTGGGGGCTTTCCTGATGCCCCCACCATCCAGGGAAAGTGCAGCCCCGAAGTTTGGGGGAAGGTAACGCCCTGGGGCCCATCGTCAACCAGTGGAGAAGAGGAGCTTAGAGTTAAACTTCTCATCCTCCATTCCTTTAGGGAGATAATCCTGGCCACTGTTTCCTGTGTTTTACAAGAGGCTCTGTGGCCCCACCCAATGCAGTTTCAGTCATATTCATTGGTACTGACTTCCTCACTCACTTGCTTCCTGGGACTCTCTCAATAGATGAATTGCCCTGAAATCTTTGTCTTAGAGGAATGCCATTCTCTGATAATATTCTGTGAAATGCTGGAACTATATAGGTGTCTCCCAGTTACTTAGACTTATTGAGCTTATGAAATGTCTCCCTCTTCAAATTAAAGTAAAAATGTAAATTGTTAAAAATTTTATTAAACATTTAAAAAATGCCATCAAGTATTAGGAGGAATGCCTTCAAGAATGCATGAAAGTGGAGACATTAGTTGCTCAGTCGTGTCTGACTCTTTGCTAACCCATGGACTATAACTCTCTAGGCTCTTCTGTCCATGGAATTCTCCAGGCAAGAATACTAGAGTGGGTAGCCATTCCCTTCTCCAGGAGTTCTTCCCTACCCAGGGACTGAAACTGGGTCTCCTGCACTGCAGACAGATTGTTTACCGTCTGAGCCACCTAAGAATGCATGTGTGTGCTTGCTGAGTCGCTTCAGTTGTCTTCGACTCTTTGCAACCCTGTGGACTGTATAGCCTGCGAGGCCCCTCTGTCCATGGATTTTCCAGGCAAGAGTATTGGAGTGGGTGGCCATGCCCTGCTCCAGGGGATCTTCCCCACCCAGTGATCAAACCCATGTCTCCTGTGGCTCCTCCGCTGCAGGTGGATTCTTTACCACTGAGCTACCAGAGAGGCCCAAGTATGCATATGAGAATGCAAAATTAAGTTGAATGATACAGTAAGATGTGTGAACAATTGTCAAAGGACATACAAAGCAGTATCTTACATGATCGACGGGCTACCTGTGCTTATGGCTGAAGGATGCATTCTTAATTCACAGTGGTGGCCACTTCTGGGGAAGTAAACAGGAAAATGGAGCTTGGAAGGGCTCTAGAGAGGATTTCAACTTAATCTGTAACTTTTGTTATGTATTTTAAGGAAAAGATTTGCCCCTGGTAGCTCAAACGGTAAAGTCTGCCTACAATGAGGGAGACCTGGGTTCGATCCCTGGGTCGGGAAGATCCCCTGGAGAAGGAAATGGCAACCCACTCCAGTATCCTTGCCTGGAAAATCCCATGGACTGAGCAGCCTGGTAGGCAAAGAGTTGGACTCGACTGAGCGACTTCACTTTCACTTTCACTTAAGGAAAAGATTTGAAATGGACAGAACATTAACATTTGTTCATTTTGGTCGGAAAGCATGCAGGCATTAATTATATTTTCTCATAATATGTACTTTAAAATGTTCCCAAATTAGAAAGTTAAAGCAGTATTACATGATTTCTAGTAAGTCAGTGAATTCAAACTTTAAAAAAAGATTTAAAATGACCTACATAAATTCAGCTCAAAGTTACAACCTGTAGCCTCAATTCCATATATTTTCGTCCAGACTTTTTTCTAACTTATAATTTGTTGCCTTAAAATGTAACTTTCTTGCTTTCTTCAGAAGCCCAAATCTTCTGTTGCTGACTATGGTAACCAAGGGGGAAGCATTGGTAACAGAGAAATTTTTAAAAATATATCAATTTCTTCTCCAGAATCTTGTGAGATTAGCAAGATTATGGTAAAGATGGGGGTGTGATCGATTTCACTGTCACGTGGCAAGGTTCCCAAAGTAAAGAATGTTTGCTATTGCCCCACATGGCTGATCGCCCAATCCAGAATTTTTATTGGGGATAAACCAAGTTCAACCACGTTTCTATCCTTTGTTGTTCTGTCACTCAGTCGTGTCCGGCTCTTTTCGACCCCATGGACTGCAGCCATCTATGAAAACTGTAAACATATGAGCTTTATTCTATCTTCTATAAGTACTTCTGGTTGCTGGGCTATTTTTTTTTCCCTTCTTATGACTAAAAATAACCTTCAATCAATGTGCAAACTGAACTTCCAATTTGGAATCACGTGCATGGCTGCCACTTGGAATTATTCAGTATTATTTTTTATTAATATATTAATACGTGTTGGGAGACAAGAGAACATTTTGATAAGTACGCATGAAACATGCCAGATTGTTGCATATTTAGAGTCTCTGTTTGCACAAAGCAATGACGTGAACATATGGCTCACAAATTCTGAAGCCTGATCCTGTTAGATAGATGGATGCTGGTAATTTATCATGTGCAGGCACAAGTAGGGAGATGAATTGTAAAACCCTTTAATGGATTCTGGCCTCCAGGCAACAAACCTTTCTGGCTTTTCTCTCTCTCCCCTCGAATGCATCAGCATCTCTACAAAGTAGGATTCAAGGATCAAGTCCACAGGAAACTTTTTCTCTAAGTTTTAAGGAACAGATGGGGAGGGCTTGGTTATGAGGAGACCTAAATAGAAATCCAATATTCTTGCCTGGGAAATCCCATGGACAGAGGAGCCTGGCAGGCTACAGTCCACGGGGTCACAAGAGTCAGACACAACTTAAGAGACTAAACCACCACCACCCAACAGAAAGCACTACAGAGATAAAAACCAGAATGTCTTTTCCTCTGTGTTTTTTTGTTTTGTTTTGCTTTTTAAAAGAACTTGTAGCTTTGCATGCTGCAAACTTTCTGTTTCCCTTCTCCCCTGACTCCCACCCTGTGGGAACAAGGAATAATCATCTCTAATGGCCTGGGGGATGGGGGAGGGGGCGGCATTTGGAAGTGATTTGAAAACTCTTTGACTCCTTCAGACTCGTCAGTGCCAGAAACTATAAATAGGAACTCCTGGCAAGAGGGGAACAAGGGACAGACCTTTCACTTCTGCGGAATGCTCTCGAGAAGGAGGGAGGGAGCGAGCAGGGACGTTTTAAGTCTTTTTCACAAAACCTGCTTCATTCCTTTGACAGCAGAGCTGCTTGGCATCATGGGAGTTATCCGAGCAGGACTCAGACCTGAAGAATTTTACTGCAGTGGCTGCTGTTGATCTGATGGGATTAAAAAAAATTCCTCGTTGGGGAGAAAAAGTTGACAGAGTATTTATTTATTTTTTGGAGTGTCTAGTGTGGGCTGAATTACGTCCTCCCCAAATTCGTATGTTGAAATCCTGACCCCCTCCCCTCAATGTGACAGTATTTGGAGACAGGCCCTTGAGTAAGGTAACTGATGCTGAATGAGGTCATAGTGTGGGTCCCTAACCCTGTGGGACTGGTGTCCTTGGAAGAAAGGAAGAGACACCAGAGATCCCAGTCTCTCCACACTGAGAGAATAGGCCATGTATCGGCATCTTGCTCTCGGGCTTCCAACCCCAGAACTGTGAGAGAATACATTACTATTGTGTAAGCCGCCTGGTCTGTGGTGTTCTGTTGTGGCAGCCCGCCCTGACTCACACAGGGTTGATGTCAATTAACACTGGAAGATGGATTTCTTCTCACCTGAGGATGTTAAGAGCTTCCCTGGTGGCTCAGACGGTAAAGAATCCAACTGCAATGCAGGAGACCTTGGTTCTATCCCTGGGTTGGGAATATCCCCTGGAGGAGAGCATGGCCACCCACTCCAGTATTCTTGCCTGGAGAATCCCCATGGACAGAGGAGCCTGATGGGCTAAGTCCATGGGGTCACAAAGAGTCAGACATGACTGAGCAGCTAAGCACACGTAAGGGGATGTTAAACAGCTCAGGATGCATGTTAGGGTCTGAGAGGCAGCTGTGTGGTCTTGTTCAAATCCTAGTTAATGGTCCCTAAGGGCATGACCTCCACCAAATGACCATTTCTCTGTATGGCTCCTTATCTGTAGAAGAGGAATAATAGTACTTTATACCTGCAAGATTGTTGTGAGGTTAGACACTTTAATGTTTGCAGAGCAAGTCATATAGGCTGCTAAATAGCTCTACCAAACTGCACCTCTGTCAAGGAGGCTGGGAGCCTTGTATATTTTCAGGGTTTTCTTTCCCCCAATATTTTGAGTTTACAAAGAGCTTCCATAACCATGATTATATTTGATTTTTATAGCCATCTTTTGAGATTAGTTGGAAAGGAAACGTTACACCCACTTGAGGGAAGAGGAAACCCAAATTCAGAGAGGTCAAGAGACTTTCCCAAGCTCGATTTCCTAACAAATCTAATAAATCAAGCAGAGCCAGGCTTCAAATGTAAGTCCCCTGACTCCAAGTTTCATGCTTTCTGAACTAAATTTGCAATCTCTGAATTCTTCCCTTTCCCTCTCATTCCCTCTTTTCTGGTCTTTTTCTCACCAAACTTTTATGGAGTTTCTATTATGCTCCTGGCATTTCTCCTCTTTCCTTGAATCTGTATTTCTTTTCCCTTTATTCATTTTGACCTGGAGACTAAGTGTGTGCTGTGTGTGTGTGTGTGTGTGTGTGTGTGTGTGCACGTGTGCGCCCTGCCTGAGGACAGCCCTCTGCCTTGAGTCTCTGCTGCTAACCTGCCAGTTTTTAGCTCAAAGAAGTTGGCACTCAGCCTTCAAGGACATGTTATAAACAGAGCCTCAACAGCACTGTCTTTTCTTATCTGAAAACTGACACCAAACAGAGGCAATCAGGACAAAAAGAAGGAGAACACGGTAGTGGTAGAGCAGATAATCAATATCTTTAAATGATCTGAGAACAGAGATTCCCAAAAGAGAGGTGAAAAGAGACCTGAAAATAACAGTGTGAGAGAGCTTGCTGGGCTCTTCTAAGGGAGTGAGGGATGAGGTGTTGTGTGAAAAAGCAGATCTCACATTATGATGTTCATGTTTGGGAAAATGTCAAAAAGATCTCTTATTCTCACAAGACAAACTGTAGAAACCGCAGCTCGGCAGAATCTCCTTGACCCCTGAAGCTGTGTAGGAGGTGGGCTCTGAATTGTGAGGTGAGATAATCACCCTGTGTTTTGGGCTGTGTGGGATGTGAATTTTAAAAGCTAGGAGGCATTATTCTGCAGTCTTCAGAAGAGAAGCAGGACCTGAAAGTTAGGAGTCGGTGCCTGAAAGGATCACATGGAGTCTGAAAAGACCATCCAGTTCCTTGTTTTACAGGTGAGGCAACTAAGACGCAGAGAGAAGTCTCTGGCCGGAGGGCTAGTGGTCGCGCTGCCTCACCAGCACTTGCAGGGAGGGGAATGTGGGTGAAAAGCTAGGGAACCTCCAAGCAGCCATGCTCTAATTCTCTGATAGAGAATTAAAATGTGCCTGGAGGAGGCTGGGACTCATCCAGGGCACTGGCAGTGGAGGTTGCAATTCCTTCTTGCCGTTCTGCATGTGCTCTAAGAGGCCACCGGTTGTCAGGTCCGTCTTTCCAAAGACCTGACGTGGTGGATTGGACAGTAAAACTGTGGAGGATCATGAAGTAGCTATCAACTTTCTGTGCATAAATAATGACCCTAATCCCAAGCTCCACAGTGACCTTGTCCCCAGATCTGACCCAACACTGACCTTCAATCTGACCCTCGCTGTGACCCTCATTCTCAGTGGAATTGACTCTGAGGTCAGCCTAACATTGCCTCTGACTTTCCCACCCTGGAACCTTACGTAAACTTGATTCTCACCTTGTCCCTGCCTTTAACTGGACCCTCGTCATCACCCTATCTTGAAAACCTTTTCCTGATCCTGAAGCAGACCCTGACCCAGACTCGACTCTCACACTGACCCAGAAACGGGATTCGATCTGATTCTACACTTTACGCTGACTTTTACCATATCCCTCAAGCTGACACTGACCAGGACCATCTATGAACCTTTACTCTGACCATCTACCTCTCTCTGAATGTGACTTGAACTGAACCCTTTCTCTGACTCTCATGCTGACTCTGACCCTAACCTTCACTCTGAATCTGACCCTGACCCTCTCCCTGAACTTATCCTTATTCTCACCATTTCTATAATCTTGACCCTAAATACACAGAACCTCTGCTTCATCGACCTGATCCTCACTCTGACGCTAATGCCCATATTTACCTTATTTACCTCAAAGTGACTCAGACCTTGACATCACCCTGACACTATCTGACTTCATTAAGCCCCCAATATTACTCTTGGGTGATCTTGACCCTGTTCATCGTTCTGAACTTGATTAGCACCCTGACCTTGACCCTTGTATTACTCTCACCCTGAAGCTGACCCTCACTTTTTTGTCACCTTTTTGATCCTCAACATGACCCTAACCCTGATCATACCTTGACTTTTACCTCGTACTGGCAGTGAACCTGACTGGAACCCTCAACCTGACCCAGATCTTCATCCTGTCCCTCGCATGAACAAGGACAGTCACTCTGAGTTTCATCATCACTTCCACTTCCACCTTGACCCTGAAATTCATTCACATGTTTCCCCTCTTATCAAGACCCTTAGCCTGACCTTGGTGGTGATCATTGATCCTCCACCCAACCCTCACCCTGACACTGACTCTGAAATGTACAGCCATCCTCACCTTGAACTTGTACCAGACCTTCTCTTCTGTCACCCTGACACTAACTCCCTCACTGACCCTAACCTCTACTTATACTCTGACTCAGATCCTAACACCTATCCTGACCCTCGTCATGATCCTAAAGCTCACTGTCATTGTGACTTTGACCCCTAACCTCACCCTGCCTGACCCTCAATGTGACTCTGACTCTCATAATGCTTTTCAGAACGGTTCTGACCCTAACAATTACCTACCATCACCAAGCTGGGTCTGAACACGAAATCTTGTACGCTCTCATACTAATTTCACCTAGATTTCTTATAACTAGCAATAAGAACATACTTTTGAGACCTATGTATAGTTCTGAACTTTCTTACATTTGTATTGTATGTTTTCAAATGTGCTGCTTTGACGTGTTGATAGGGTCTACTTTTGAGAAGGTGTGGTTCTCATTGATTTCTCAATAAGAATTTTCTTTGGAGATTAACATCTGATTTCTGTACTGCTAGTGTGTTCACGCAAATGTGATTTTCAGTGGTACATGCCTTAACTCACGGTAAGAAGTTACTATGGGGAACAGTGTGTAAATATGAACTTATTTTCACAAATATGGGTTAGAGTCCTCTTATCTAGTTCTAACTCACAGGAGGAAAATGCAATGAAGGTGAGGGTGAGTTTCTGAGGGCTTTTTGCTTATATAAATCTTACATATGTCTGTGCATAGGCAAACGGAAAGGAGAATTGAAAAAAATTCGTATTCATGGAAAGAAGCTCAGTCTCAGATATTTCTCGAAAAAGAAATTCCTTGGTGTTTCTCGGAGTAAACTAAGATGAACACAAGTGTGGATGTTCATCTCAAAGGGACATCCTTAGAGCTAATGAGGAAGAGTCTAAGCAGTAGTGAAAAGAGTCCGTATTAGTATAAACAAGCTCAGTTTCAGACACTCTTTTCAAAGATAACTCTGTATTGCTTTTCAGAGTAAGGTAAGATAAATATAAGTATAGCACAACACTTGAAAAGGCACATTCTTATTAAAAAGACAAAAAGATAAAAATTTACTGTTTACTAAGTAATTTTTAATTAACCCTTTATTCTTAGAAGGTCCATGGATTAAAAAATATCCAAATATCTTTGATGAATAACGTTTTTGCTTATATTTGCCTTCTCAGGGCCTTTAATTAATATGACATAAATGCTTATAAAAAATTACCTACATACTTTTTAACTTTCTGTCCTTTAGGTGTCCCTTATGTCTAGAGAAAAAAGAAAAGAAGGATTATTTAAAGAAAGTACTTGGTGTGGACAGCTACTGGACACAAGCACCGCAGAGATACAGGTGTATGCATAAGAGAGGATTTTCTGTTTATTTTTAAAAGTTGTGCAAGTCACATAATAAATTTAAGATGATATTTTATTTAGTATGCTGACAATTATAGTTTAAAACTTTAAATTATCTACTCATATGTTTTATATCTATGTATTTCTTAGCTTCCCAGGTGGTTCGAGGGTAAAGAATCCGCCCGCCAAAGCAGGAGACACAGAAGATGCAGGTTTGATCCCTGGGTTAGGAAGATCCCCTGAATGAGGAAATGGCAACTCACTCCAATATTCTTGACTGGAAAATTCCATGGACAGAGGAGCCTGGCAGGCTACAGTCCATGGGTTGTAAAGAGTCTGACACAGATGAGTGCCTGAGTTCACAGACGCACGCATGTCTTGGTGCATACAGAATAGGTATGGATCTTTTGCTACAATTTGTTACACAAGTAAAGTACCCAAAGGATAATATTAAAATTTGAGCCTTTTCTGTAAAATGATTACTTTATGCCCAGAACAACAGAAGTTCCTTTTTGTCACCAAATGTTAACTGTTGGTTAACTATTAATGCTTGTGTTTTTTGCATACTCTTCAACCACTTTCTCAGCAAGTCCCCTGGATAGCCTGGACCCAATTTGTTCAAAGTTAAAAATCATCCTTTTTAACAAAGTTAAGTCATCCTTTAGACTGACAACTTCCACAAATAAATGAGTTCAGATGACTAGCATAATTGTCTTCATTCATGGTTGCCTGCTCTCAAAAAATAAAAGTGCAAATATTTACGCAAACATGCTTTTGAGGTAGCTCACAAATTCAGAGTCACATAGAAACAAAGGTATTTCTGGGATTTCCCCGGTGGTCCAGTGGCTAGGACTCCTTTGTCCCAATGCAGGGGGCCCAGGTTCGATCCCTGGTCAGGGAACAAGTGACGGAATTCTGCAACCAAAGATTCTGCATGTTGGGACTAAAGGATCCTGCATGCCATAACAAAAAGATTCCACAGTGAAGATCAAAGATTCCACATGCTGAAGCTAAGAACCAATGCAGCCAAACAAATTAATTAAATAAATAACAACAACAACAAAAAAGATTTTTCTAACCTTGAAAAACCTAAGTAAAGTGGACAACACATTAAAGAACTTTTAGGTACTTTGTTAGTATCTAAGAAAATAGCTGTAATGAAAAATAAAAGGTCAAAGACTAACACTTAGAATCTCATAGCAACGCTTCAGCAGACCATTACTATGTTAATTTTTTTTTTTTACCTAGATAAATACTGTTATAATCATGCAGACAAGAGAAATCTTTGAGAAATTCAAAAAATGTCAGAAACACGTCCCTAATTAAACTAAGAATGTTCATTACATTTCTGGATGACTGATTATGCCAAAACAATCGCAGAAGGGAGTTTAACAACAGTTCTTCATGACATTGCCCAGGAAGCAAAGATAAATCTGCAACAGTATCAGATCAACACCAGTGGCCTAATTTTACAAGTAGACACCATGGATGTTTCCAAAACAAGTCTTACTTGCCAACCATACAACCCTTAAAGTGTCAAGGTGGGTGGATCCAGAGCAGGAATCAAGGGCCCCAGGGTCCTTTAAATACTTCCGGATGGACTTCATACAAATACTTTTTGCAGTAAATTAGGAATTTGTTGCTTCCGTTGTGTATTTACTGTCAGAGTGTATTTAAGTTTTTCCTTGCTGGAGAGTTATGCCCAAACTTGGGGTGGGGTGGGTTTTGTTTTCCCACCAGGGGAATTCCCACTTACTCCTTTAATGACAGAGATACTCATTTCACTATTACTGCGATTAAGTGCTTTTACACAGAAACTCCACTGTCTTTATCACCTACAAGTCAAGAACAACCCAGAAGACTAAAGGCATTTTAGAACTAAAATTAACTAAGGTTTCAAAAACCCTTGGGTCTTTGCAAATTCCAGTCTTGAGGGAGCCCTACGCAGCCCCTGGAGTGCCTGTTAGTGGCGAGGATAAGGGTTTACAGGGAGATCTGTTGCATCTTCCTCCTTCCTCAAAAGGAAGAACGACACAGCAGGCAGGGTCGAGGCTCAGATAAACATCAGATTGTGACTACATGTTCTTTTGAGAAAGTGCGCTTGCGCTGGTCAGGCCAGCGGGCTCGCTTCAGCGGCAGGAGGGCATGGGCTGGGTGTCTCCACCTGCTGGTCTGTGGTCCATATTTTAGGCGTGGATTCAAGTTTGCGATGGCATTTTTTTTTTTTATTTTTTTTACCATTAATAAGTAAAATTAGGTCAGGGCTACGCAAGGGAATCTCAACAGAATAGTTCAAGAGTATGCATAAAGCATTGAGAATTAACAATAATTTGGTGACAAAAGGAACCTCTGTTTATCCCAGATTAAAATAATAATTTTACACGAAAGACTTAAATTCAAATTTATTTCTTAACATTATTTATGTAATGCATTTTAGTAAAGGGTCTATTGATATACATTTATTTGTATGAATTCAAGCACACACATATATGCAAACATATAAATAGGAGATAATTTCAAGTTTCTGACAATAGCTTTAAAATACAATTACCCCATATATATGTCTGTATATCTGTGAAATACCTAGGTATACCTAGTATACCTAGTATAGTTTCTATTAAAATTTATATAAATTAGTGTTAATTAGTTAATACCATTAATTACTTAGTATCTTTAATTAAAGTAAGCAACTCCTTTTTTCTTCTTTAAACATTAAAGATACCCAGAGGGTAGAAAGTTTAAAACCATCCAGCTTTTTTCTGAAAATAGTATTTATTTTCTATTATTTTAACATTTTTGAAATGGCAAGAAAAAAGGTATTCTAACTCTACCCAGGCTGACCCCACAAGACCTGTGCCCATGTGTGCATTTGATTTGTCAGTGCCCTTGAATCAATGACTCCCGGGAACATACCTGCCATTGAATAGCTTGGGCTTAGTACTGGTTGCATGGAGGGAGAATGCCCAGCTCTGGTGTGCCACAGGGTGTCTCAGTAAGAGACTGTTAGAAAATAACTCTTACAGAATTTGGTCTTTTGTTGAGTGATTTGGGGAAGGTCTAGGGAAGTGAAGGGTTTGCTGTAGACTGGCTGTTGTTGGAAAGCGCGGCCAGTTCTATAATCCAGTATTTTTGTGGATACACTAACTCGTAATTAGGTAATAATTTAAAGTTTACACTTACAGCTCTAAAATGTAATTTAATTGCCAGTTTACTAAAGAAAGCAATACATACATCATATTACATTTAGTATGCTAATGAACTGCAGCAACTTTTTAAAATAAACACAGAAAATCAAATAGAATCTCTAAATCAACTGCATTAATTATTATTTTTAATTGAAGTAATCATTCTTTTCTTTCTTTTTCTGTAGTCATAAGTGACACCTAGAGGACAGAAAGTTAAAAGCCATCCAGGTGATTTTTTGGTGTCAGCATTATCTCATATTAATTAAAAATTTTGATAAGACAAATACAAATAACACGTATTATCACCAAAAGTTTGCGCATATTTTAAATCACTGATAATTTAAGAAATAAAGAGTCAGTTAATAAGGGGTCATTATGGTTTATAAACAATGTTTTATATCTTTTTTTCTTCAGGTAAGAGTGTACCTTTGAAATGAATCTGTTTTGCTGTCTTTACGTTTATCTCGGTTTACTCTAAGAAGAAATCAGGACTTTCTTATGAAAGGATTGTGTGAGGCTGAGCTGATTTGCACCAATATGAATTGTTCTCAATACTGTTTCTTGTTTGCCTAAACTGAGACGTATGCAAGATTTACGTGAGGAAAAAACAAAAGCAAAACTCAAACGCATTTCATCTCAACTGCTTTTTCTTCCTATGAGTTTGAACAAGCTTCAAGCTTAAGACTTGCCTAAGTTGTGTATGTGAAAGAGCTCATATTTACAAATTGTTTCCAACAATAACTTCTTTTTGCAAGTTAAAGCAAACATAGTTGAAAACTGTATATATGTGTACAGACAAGGTGTAAAGAAGAAATCAAGCTCAGAATCAAAGTTTTATCTCTAATAAAGATGATGGTCTTGATGCTACCAAAAAATAAAACTTACTTTTATTTAGCTGAAGGAAAAGAAAACCTTCATACCTAAAGAAAATTCTTAATGACTGTTAGAATTAACAGAACTGAGCCTGTACTCTGAAGCAAATCAATGAGGACCACACGTTCTTCTCAACTGCACTTTCTTACTTTGAGGTAGACTATCTTAACACAAATCAAAACAGCATATTTGAAAGCGTGCAGTATGAATTCAAAACTTCCAAAGTATACATAGTTTTCAAAAATATATTCTCGAGTTACAAGGAATCTTGACAAAACCAGAGTATAATTGTACAAGATTTCATATTCAAACTCATCGTGATGAAGGCAAGACTCACATCAGAGCCCAGGTCATAATAAGAATCAGGGTCAGTATCAGGCTCTGCAAAGGGTCAAGGTATTGATTAAGTAGTTCATAATGAGGGTCAGGACCAAGTTTTGTGTCAAGAAGAGGATCACAGACAGGCTTGACAGTGAGGTTAAGGGTCACTGTCACGGTGAGTGTGAGCTTTGGGTCACAGAAAGGATCAGGTTCAGAATCCGGGTCAAAATGTGTGTCAGGGTCAACCTAAGAGTCATGATCAATGAAGGGTTTATAGTCAGAGTGAAAGTAGAAATCCGAGTCAGGGTGAGGGTGGGTGTACTGTTAGGTCAGTGTCTGGGTGTTGAGGGCGGGTTGAGATCAAGGTTACTCTTGGGTTCATTGTGGGAATCAGGAACAGAGGGAGGCTAAATAAGGGTCAAATCTGGGTTAGAGTTGAGTTCAGTTACAGAAACAAGGTGAGTATTAAGATCAAAGACAAGGTGGGAATGTAAGGTCACTGTTTAGGGGAGAGTCAGGGTGAGGATCAGAGTCAGATTTAGTATCAGTGTGACAAAAGAGTGAAGGTGTATATAATCAGGGTCAGGGTCATTATCAGAGTCAAGGTAGGGTGAGGGTCAGGTCCAGAGTGAAGGTAGTATGATGGTTAGGGTGAGCATCAGAGTAAAGATCTGGGTATAGTTAGAGTCAGAGCCAGGTTGAATGTCGAATAAGCTACAAGGGTGAGGAGGTCAGAAACAATGTCAAGATGTCCTCCATATCCCCTGTGACCCTGTGAGCAGTACAATGGCAGAGGATGGAACTTAATCATCTTTGTATCCTCATACATAGTTTAGCACCTGGCAAATAGTGCTCATGCAGAGTGTTGGGAAGAAGTGAAAAAAAGGGATACTCTACTCAATTTATGTACCTCCTTCCTTTGTATCCGAATTTGTAATCAATATGAGATAATTGACCTAATGATACAGTACTAGAATTGCTTGTCTTATAGCTGGAAGCTTTAATGAAAATGTCAAGACTAGTTATTTGATGGTGTATGCAGCCGAAATCACCCATACCATTTACTCCTGTAGGTTCACTCTTTTGGACATTCAGAGTTTTCTCTTTTCAAAAGCACTTATGAAAATGCTGATGCCATAGGAACATGCTGTCTGTTTTGTTCACCACTCTATCATGTCATCAAGGACACTGCTTTTTCATTCCTTGAGTGAGAACAGTGACTATATTCCTTGAGTGAGAACAGTGACTGAAACATAGTTGGAGTTCTGTAAAGATTAGTTGAAGAGTGACTTTCTGGTACCAATTCTTAGTGACAGCTGCTGTCTGCTGGCAGCAATTCGTTGAGCTATGTGATGTTGTTTCAGCAATAGATTAGCAATGTCTGCATGTGCAAAATGAGGCAAAGTGAGGATTTTTGTAATATGTTTGCCATGAATGTGTTAAACCACTCTCCTTGCCTTAGGTATCGGCTAACATTTTGGACAGTTAGTTGACTGCAAAGAGGAAGACTGTGGTACTGGATGGGAGAAGTGTATTAACCAGGAGGACTAAAGGGGTTCTGAGAAGGAAATGAGAATTCTGGGAGACAGATTCTGCTGCTTCCATGTTTGGCTAAGTACTCTGGTGGAAATAGAAGAATTTTAGGCTTTTTTTTATTCACTAGCTTTTTGTTTGTTTTATTTTTTCCACAAATCAAAAGGTTGTGCAATGCAACAGTGTTTTAACATGATACTAATTGAATGAAGCTAGTGATGTGCAACGAAAAGGTTTTCATGTTTATTTATTGAGATTGTGCATGCATTCTGTTAATTTCACACTCTTTGCACATGTATTCCTTCCTGAATTACAGAGAGAGAGAAAAAAGCATTGTTGAGGCTCAGAGATAAAGCAGTGATTTTAAAGAACAAAGAAATGGATTCATAATTCCTTGTCCCCAGAGTCTTACGTCTTTCTCACTTGTCATTTTTCCCGAGCTAGATTATCTCAAGGCTTTGTGTCCCAGATCAGAGTGGTGGTGTCTGCAGGTATTTTACCAAGAGCTTGAAGAGAATTTGAGGGGTGGAGTAAAAACTTCTATAGCATAAATACAAAGGGTCTTATACTTCTCCCCACGCAAATTTACAACGTGAACTCTGTCAGTGCTTGCTCAAGGAGCAGTCATTTTCATCTGGAATGCAGCACGCTTTGTTGGCTCTGTGATGGGCAGCTGAGTTTCCTGTCACGTTGTCACAAATGCAGTTTGAGGCATGAAAACTCACTGCCTAATTTGTTGCCACTTCGCACCTTCCTGATCAGTAGAGGCAGTCCATTGCTCTGTGTGAGAATTATTCATTCATTCATCCAATGAGTATTTTGCCCCAGACCAGCACTCAGGTTATAGAACCAACTAAGGTCGTCTGTTCCTAAGGGCATCTGTCTTAATTTCAGTTTCTTCTACAACAGATCCTGAGACAAAGACCTGGATACAGGTAGTTTTGGGGTGGGGGGGAGACACTTTCTGGAAGCACAAACAAGGAAGTGGAAAAAGTGAGACAGGAAAGGGGAAAAAGTGATAAAATGTGCATAAAATAGCAGGTTAGGGCTAGGGGCAACTAGGGCTCAGTTATCCTGGGGAACCTCTGAGAAACGATGTAGAACATGTACAAAATCTCCCTGTTAGAGTGAAGGGTGGAGCATTGATTTACCTACACTTCTTGATGGTGCCTGCCAAGCTCTCGGAGCAGGAGAGCATTCAGATAGAGGACAAGAGACACTGATTCCTGAGTTGAGATGTTGTCATTGTGCCAGGGACTGTTAACTACAACGGCCGGTGATATGAGATATGGGGCCAAGCAGCAGTATCATTTAGCGCAAAATCCTCACTTTCTCTGCTCCAAGGCAGGTCCATTTTTAGAACTAACAGACTTCAAGCTGAGGTTGATCGAGGGCTGCCATGTGCGGCTAGGTAGGTTGTGCACTACCGCTCCAAGTCTTGCCAGTTACACAGAATGAAATGTAATGTTTGTCTCCCAGAGCTGTGCAATGAGAATTGCGTGAAACATTCACAAGAACTAGTTTGTGATTGTCACCTCTTGGAGCCATGCGGTACACAACCTGCAAAGCTGTACACTGTTTCTCTTTGTGTGTGTATGTGTGTATTTATGTATTTAGCTGCACCAAGTTTCAATTGCATCTCCCCACCCGATCTTTGTTGTGGCATTCAGGATTTTTAGTTGCAGCTTCTGAACTTTTAGTTGCAGCACGTGGGTTCTAGTTCCCTGACCAGGGATTGAACTTGGGCCCTCTGCATTGGGAGTGTGGAGTCAGCCACTAAATCAGGGAAGTCCTCACACAGTTTCTTTTACATTAAAAAAAGGCCTTCTATGAAGGGTAGATATTATTTTTGTAAGAGTGAATAAATTACTGTAAAGCATTAGACAGAAGACATTTCAGAAAAAAAGGGACTTCAGTTAATATGTTTGTATCAGCCCAGTGGTAGTTACAGATTCTAAATGGCCATCAGACTCAGGAGATTCAGAAAATTTTGCCTAACAACGTCTTTTCTTAGCTTTTTAGATGGATATAGACCACACACAAAGCATCTGCACTTCACTGAGAGACCCAGCTGCCACTCAAATTCCCAGTCTTCTGGCCTTCCTCACCTACTGAGAGAGCTTATTTCATTTCTTTTTGTGAAAAAATAATTATTTATTTATTTTGGCTGCACTGGGTCTTAGTTATGGCATGCGGTATCTTTTTTGGCTGCAGCATATGGACTCTAGTTCCCTGACCAGGATCGAACCCAGGCCCCCTGCATTGGGAGCTCGGAGTCTTAGCCAGTGAATCACCAGGGAAGTCCGGAGAGCTAGTTTCTTGAATGAATACCATGGCAGGCCAATGACAGTGAACTCTGGGAGGGGCACGGATCGGGGAAATTAGGTTAGGGATTGTTGAATGGATTACATATGCGCCTTTGTCAGGACCACATGCTGTGAACTGACATCCTTTGCTTTCAACCCTCAGACATAGAGGAGGAATAGTTCTCTGGAGGAAAGGACACTGAAGATTCACGTAGCATTACAGACCCTCTAGAATTGGTCTCCAGAAGTCTTGGCTGCCCGATGAATCTTCCCAATGCACATGAGCTTTGCTACATGCCTGAAGATGCAACTGTGTCTTATGGTCTCCTTCATTCCCTCCCTTCCTCTCTCCTGTCCTTCATTCTTCCAACAACTGAACTCCTCCTAGGTGTCTGGTGCTGAGTACAGTGGTGAACTTGATAGATGTGGACCTTGTCTTCATGGATTTTATTTTTATTTATTTATTAAGCTGCATCAGGTCTTAGTTGTCCTGTGCAGGCTTAGTTACTCCGTGGCATGTGAGATCTTAGTTCCCTGACCAGGGATGGAACCCGCATCTCCTGCATTGCAAGGTGAATTCTTAATCTCTGGACCAAGAGGGAAGTCCCCATTCATGGCTTCTATAATCTAGTGGTGTAGACAGATGAGCATACAAACATAGAATTACAAATTATGATAAGTGAGGGGGGGGGAAGCTACAGGAGAAATATAGTACGATGAGGGCAATGTGACAGAGAAGACAACCTCTCAGGAAACCACAGTAAGCTGAGCAAAGGTCAGTAAAGTTAAGGTCAAGTAAGAAGGAAAGGTGTGGAAGTGGGGGTTGAGTTTGTGCACAAGCTCTAAGGCAGAAGGTGTGGAGAAGATCCACTTCCCTGGGGGATCAAGAGCAGAGAAAGGTGCCTGGCAGGCCACGAGGTTGAAGCAGTAGCCTTGGGCCACTCTTCAGGTAATGATTCAGGTAAGAATATAAAATGTCTGTTGGGGAATAAAACCTGCAAGAGGAACTAAAAATTAACAGAGGACATGGGACTTGCACGTAAGTGACACAACATGCTCTCTTGTGATTATTTGGGGGAACGGAGGCCATTTTGCAATGTCAGTAGACCTGAGAAATGACAAAGGTATTAACTCACCTTTTTAAAGTGATATTTTAAAAAAATAAAAAAAAAAAAATAAAGTGATATTTTGAGCTCTAATTGGTTCACCTGGGGATGGATGGAGACGATTACTATTCAGTGTGTAGCATGAAGCCTAAAGTGTTCATTTAGGACTCCCGCTGGTAACTCAGAGGAGTAAAAGGTCATGTCCTTTTGAACGGAGGACTGCTGTTTGTTTAACATAAGGTAATAAGTAAATGGGCTTCCCAGGTGGCTCAGTGGTAAAGAATCCACCTGCCAATGCAGGAGACGTGAGTTTGATCCCTGGGCTGGGAAGATCTCCTGCAGAAGGAAATGGCAACCCACTTCAGTATTCTTGCCTGGTGGGCTACAGTCCATGGGGTTGCAAAAGGGTCGGTCAAGACTTAGTGAATGAGCACACACACAAGATTTCATTGTATGTATGCACCACATTTTGTTTATTCATGTGTCAGTGAACATTTGGGGTGGAGAAAAAGTATCTCCAGCCCATGGAGCAGAGACAAGATACTTTTCTTTTCATATATAGTTTTATATCCCCTCTTTTCTTTGCACTCTCTTTGCTTCCTTCCCCCTTCCCTCCCTCTCTACCACCCCTCCCTTCTCTCCTTCCTTCCTAATCCCAAGCCCTGTAGAAGGAGGATAGAATTTGACTGAAGTTTGTTTTCAGTGGGAATCTCAGAGTATAGTACAATGACTACCTTTTTAAAAATTATTACAATCTAATTTATCTTTTAGAGTAGTTTTAGATTCACAGCAAAACTGAGCAGAAAGTGCTCCATTTGCAGCACTCACTGGGGAGTTACCATATACTCCCTGGCTCCTGTCCACCCCACAGCTGCCCCCACTATCAACATCCCTCATGAGAGGGGTATGTTTGTTACAGTTGATAAGTCTACACTGAAACATTATCATCCAAATCCATACTTTACACTAGGTAAATCACTCAGTAGTGTACATTCTATCAGTTTTGACAAATCTGTAATGACATATATCCACCATTATAGCATCACATAGAATAGTCTAAATTTGCTTTTTCCAGAATGTTGGAAATCACCCAGTATACAGCATTTTCAGATTGACTTCTCTCAAACAGTAGCATGCGTTTAAGGTTCCAACATGTCTTTTCACAGCTTGATAGCTCATTTCTCTTCAACACTAAATACCATTCTATTATCTGGGTAGACCACAGTTTATTTATCCATTTACTTACTGAATGACATCTTGTTACTTCCAAGTTTTGGCAGTTACGAATGAAGCTGCTACAAACATCCATTTGCAGATTTTTGAGTGGACATAAGTTTTCGACTGATTTGAAATACACAAAATAAATACCATGGAGCACAATTTGCAGATTATATGTTAAGAATACATTTGGATTTGTAAGAAACTGCCAAACTGTCTTTCCAAATGTCAATGACTTCCTTTTGGGTTTTACTGTTTTCCTTTCAAAAACCAGGAGCCCAGACTTGATTTTAATATCTAAGTCACAGGTCGGCAGCTTAAATTAACTGAGAAAATAAATAGGGAAATCAGTCATCTACAAAAGGCCTGAGATAAGATGGTTCCTTTTTTTTTTTCTTTTACTTTTGCATAGTTGTCCAGATGAACTGGAAATGGGGATATGGCATTGGGAGGTTTTTATGACCATTTCGGTCATTAAGTTTTGATTCATGAAGGTTTAAACCAAGTTGTTTTGCAAGGAGAGGAAGAAGTCCTCTAAAGAATTAGGCAATGGTTTAGGCATCACGGATAAATAAGAAGTTGGACATGAGGCAGGCTTCTTAGCCTAGCAGATTGTAAGAATCAAGGAACACCATGATAAAAAGTGAAGTTGGGAGGATCAGATGTTTAGAAAGAAGAAAGTCTGTTATGGATACCAATGTGGTTAGCACTTGCTGATGGAATTAATTTGAAGACTAATAAGGTTCTTATTTGTGATTAGCCAGAAGATTGTGGTTTAATGGTGGACATTTTTGTTTTAAAATCCTAAAATGGGAAGATCATGGATCCCATTTCTGTTTTCCCATTATTTCCTCTACTGCAGAGAAAAAAAAAAAAGCTCAATTTCCCTTGAATTTCAGTAGTGAGTGGCTGAGAAAAATCATTTGCTGTTGTCATCTGTGTCAGGGATCACACAGGTGACATAATTATCAGTTGCCGCTTGATCAGAGGAGAGCAATTACAGCAAAGGCACTTGTTGTATTTCAGTGTGACAGGCTTGCCAAATTGATGGGCAGCAAATGAATGCACAAGGCACAAGGTTGTAGGATAATTTGTGGCTAATCTAGTAAAGAATCTTCCTGCAATGCAGGAGACCTGGGTGTGATCTCTGCGTTGAGAAGATCCCCTGGAGAAGGGAAAGGCTACCCATTCCCAGTATTCTGGCCTGGAGCATTCCATGGACTGTATAGTCCATGGAGTCACAAAGGGTCGGACACGGCTGAGCAAACTTTTTTTTTCCCCACATCCAACGAAGTGGAGATCTTTGTCAGAGAATGTAAAAATTAGCTGAGCAAATTTTATCCTGACTATTTTAATGTATGTTTTAGAAACATAGCCAGAGCTTCTTCGTGGGTCAAATACTGAACAAAATCCAATAATGGGACATAATTGATTCATGCTTGGTGAAATCTAGGCAGGTTTATATAAATTGGCCCATGGAAAAGGCAAAGAAATTAAGCAATATCATGTGAGTGGCTGTCAGCTGTAGGGTCAGCAACAATAAATGATGATAACAATTGCAGCAGTACCATTTATTCATTAGAAATGGCCAGTAACGCAGGAAGAAAATACAAATCATTTTTAATGTGCCCAAAGATAACCAGTCATCATACAGATTTTTTCTGTGCATTTGTAAATTATATTGATATATTGCCTGTAAGATTGTCCCCATTGATTGTTGCTGTGTTATAGTCTACCCTTGTATAATCCCCTCCCTTTTAGTGTAATTAGGTTATAAAAGATTGTGGCTTCTGTCTTGGGTGCTCTTTCTCTGATGGAAGCCAGGGGCTGTGTCAAAAGCTCCCATATGTAAAGCACCCATGGCAAGAAACTGAGGGAGGCCTCCAGTCAACAGACATTGAGGAATTGAGCCAGTGACTCCAACATTCTTTGCAGAACTGAATCTTGCCAACAACCATGTGAGTTTGGAAGAAGGTCTCCATTTGAGCCGTCAGATGGGGTTGCAGCCCTGGCTGACAGCATGACTGCAGTGTAATGAGAAACTCTGAGGCAGCCAGGCCTAGCTATGCCACTTCTGGGCATAGCTTGGAAAAACTCTGAGATGAGACATGTATTAGGGTAGTTTGTTATTGTAGCAATAGATAATTAATATGTAAATGTTTCCCAAAACTGGATTAAAGTGTTTTCTGTCAGTCAGAGTTCTAGCAGCAAACAGAAGGCACCCAACTGGGATTTTGAAGAGAAACTTGGGCAGTGTTAGGAAAATCAGTAAGATACAAAGAGGAAACCAGTGCTTACAACAGTGGGAAGCCATTTTGCTCCCTAGACCTGCAGGCGAAAGGGAGCCTGAGATCAGAAGCTGTTCCATAGGAGGGAAGCGGGTGGGGGCAGGGAGGAAGCAGGGCCGAATTACCCTGACCTCTTTCTCCAGCAATCCATACATCTGTCCATGACTTTCATTGGCCAAACCATATTGGAAACTAGGGAGCAGTTCCTATGGGTCGGCTCTCTAGGACAGAAAATTAGAGAAGAGAAAATAGAGAGTGGATTTGCTGGGGCATAAAGAGAGAAACCAACATATGCAAGTGCTCTTGTGCAACATTCTTTAAAAAATATTTTTATTTGTTTACTTATTTGTTTGGCTACGTCAGGTCTTAGTTGTGGCACATGAACACTAGCTGGGGCATGTGGAAGTTAGTTAGTTCCCTGATGCCCTGGGATCGAACCTGAGTCCCCTGCATAGGGAGCTCAGAATCTTAGCCACTGGACCACCAGGCAGGTCCCTGTGCAACTGTTTTTATGTTTGCCATCCTTCTGTATCATTCAATGGAGAAGGCAATGGCACCCCACTCCAGTCCTCTTGCCTGGAAAATCCCATGGACGGAAGAGCCTGATGGGCTTCATTCCATGGGGTCGCTAAGAGTCGGACACGACTGAGTGACTTCACTTTCACTTTTCCCTTTCATGCACTGGAGAAGGAAATGGCAACCCACTCCAGTATTCTTGCTTGGAGAATCCCAGGGATGGGGGAGCCTGGTGGGCTGCCATCTATGGGGTCGCACAGAGTCGGACACGACTGAAGTGACTTAGCAGTAGCAGTAGCAGTATCATTCAAGATTCTTCTACATCATGGCTTTAAATAGATATATATGGATACTATAACCACATTATCTCAATCATGCAATGGTGAACATTTTTGGTTATAGAAAAATTCTTTTGCTCTGGAAAACTGTGAAATGAGTATCCTTATAGTCATATTTCTATGGATTAAAAAAAATAGTTCCTGAGAGTACAATGGAATAAGTAGAAAAATCGAGGAATAAAAAACATTTTTTAGGGCTTTGATATCTTGCCATATCACTCACCAGAAAAGTTGCTTTGATGCCCCCCCTAGAAAAATCTTGGGCTTCCCTGGTGGCTCAGTGGTAAAAGAATCTTACTGCAATGCAGGATATGTGGCAGGAGCCAAGAGTTTGATCCCTGTGTCGTGAATATCCCTGGTGAAGGAAATGGCAACCCACTCCAGTATTCTTGCCTGGAGAATCCCATGGATGGAGGAGCCTGGTGGGCTACAGTCTATAGGGTTGCAAAGAGTCAGACACAACTCAGCGACTAAACAAACACACACTCTAGAAAAGTCTTTGCCTATTTGATAAGTTTAAAAAATGTATTGTTTTAATTTTCATTTCGATGTTATTAAGGAATTTAAAATATTTTCACATGTTCATTAGCTACTTATTTTTCATTCTTTTTTTTTTTAAATAAATTTATTTTAGTTGGGGGCTAATTTATTATTCTTACTTTGTGAATTTCCCCATTTCTTTTTATTGACATTGGTATTTTTCTTTCTTTCTTTTTTAATATTTACTTATTTGGCTGCCCTGGGTCTTAGTTGTGGCATATGGGATCTAGTTCCCTGGCCAGAGATCCAACCCAAGCCCCTTGCATTGGGAGCTTGGGATCTTAGCCACTGGACCACAAGGGAAGTCCCTTCTTTTTAATTTATAGGAGCTATTTAGTATTAAGAATTCATTCTTGTCATATGTGTTGCAAATATTTTTCCTAGCTTAAAAAACTCATGCATAAATCTATTTACCTTAAGAATATTAAAATATTCACCTTTTCCTTCTAATAGTTTAATAGTCAAATTATGTCAAGTGAGAATTTAAACTCATTTGGAACTGTTTTTGGAGGTAAAGTATGAGACAGGGATGAAACATAATTTTCATCTAAATGGTTATCTAACTGTCCAAAGGCCATTTATTGGAAGGACAGTCTTGTTTTTTTTTTTCTCACTCATTTGAAATGAAAACACAAACCCACATGGAAAGCATAATCTTGTTGTTATTACTTAGAAGAAGACTGTCCTTTTTTTTTTTTTAACTTTTTATTTTGTATTGGGGTATAGCCAATCAACAATGTTGTCACAGTTTCAGATGAACATGGAAGGGACTCAGCCATATATATACATGGATCTATTCTCCCCCAACTCCCCTCCCATCCAGGCTGCCACATAATGTTCAGCAGAGTTCTATGTGCTAAACAGGTGTAGGTCCCTGTTGGTTATCCATTTTAAATAGAGCAGTGTGTACACGTCCATCCCAAACCCCTTAACTATTCCTTCCCCGCATCCTTCCTTCGGGAAACCATAAGTTCGTTCTCTAAGTCTGTGAATCTCTTTCTGTTTCATAATTTCATTTTTATCATTTCTTTTTAGATTCCACATATAAGGGATGTCATATGAGATTTCTCCTTCTCTATCTGACTTACTTCACTCAAAAAGAAGACTGTCGTTTAAAACAGAATTTTTACATCTTGTATTTTCTTTGCATACGGGTTGAGATATGTGAATATTTATATTGAAAATGATTCTAACTATTACTTTATCTTTCAATAAAGATCAGTAACAGGAACTTGGAACTTGGGTCTAGTTCTGGTTAAAGATTATGTACTTTATTTCCCCTAAGGTGGACCTAAGTTTTTTTTACTTGGCTGCATTGGCCTGGCCTGGGATCGAACCCGGGCCCCCTGCATTGGGAGCACGGAGTCTTAAGCACTGGACAACCAGGGAAGTCCCGTAATTTGTTTTCTGATATATTGTTTTTGATGTGTTGCTTATTTTTATAAATACTATGAGTATTTCAGAACTTGTTTAAACGTAAACTTGGCTTACAGAGGTAGATTTAATTGAAGACTACAATATTATTAGTATAATTTCACATGTTTCTGCAAACCAGTAGCTATTGCATTTCCCATTTTTTTTTGAAATAGAAGATTTGACTATATACTCTCCTTGCAATGTGGTGACAATGACAATGCATTTAAAAGGCATGCACAACTGGATCTTTCTGTAAGCATTTCATGAAACGGGGGCCCCAGGTCATGTTTGTTATATCTGTATTTCCTAAAGGGTTTCCAGCGGCATCATGAAATACCTGATGGAGCTTTTACCTCTGTACAATAGAAGGTAACATTTCTGTCTTGCTCTCTCGTAGGTCACGCACCATGGGGAAAACCATCTGAGGACACTCAAGCAATCCTGGAGAGAGGTCTATGAGGTGAGGAACTGCCTGCCAAAAGCTGGCACTAATTTGGTAGCCATGGAAAGACGCCATTTTGGGGGTGGATCCTCCAGTCCTCACCAACTCTTCAGATATAGCCCTAGCCAGTGCCTTGACTGCAGTCTTATCAGAGAGACCCTGAGTCTGAACTGAGACAGGCTTGTTGCTGAAATTCAGCCTCTGTCCACTGATGCTGAATTAAATCTCAGAGACAGAGCTTTGGGTTAAATAGTGTTATTGCTTTGCCAGGCAAAGGGGCAACAGCAGAATAATGCCCTTAAGACTGTGAGTCCCACGCTGGAGTGGGTAGTGAGGAGTCTTATCATGTTTAAGGAATAGGGCGTGATCAGCTTGTGGACATTCTTCTGATTGATTGGTAGTGAGGTAATTGGGAGTCAGTATCATCAACCTGTGGTTCTAATTGGTCTGGGGTTACATGCTTGTGGGCAGCACATGGTTAAATTCTTCCACCTGGTGGGGGTTTCAGTATCTGCAAAACAGCTCAAAGAACATGACTTCGATATTATCTGTAGTCCTTGAGGAAGAACTAAAGGTCCTTCCTTGACTTTGTCTAATGGCCAAAGTATTATTATCTTGTCTTGCTTGACTGTTTTCCTTTCTTTCTGCATTTTGTCACTTCTCTGATTAAATGTATTCTTTGAAAAGTTTTTGTACAGACAGAAGGCAGGTGGACGAAACGGGTGGGGAGCTCTATCCTGGGAAGGCCTTGCAGGGTCCTGCTCAGTTACTGGCTGGGACCTGGGACTTGGGACTCTTTGCATCAGTGCTTGCACCTATACAAACATCTCCTCAAGCAGTAAAGAAACTATAAGGGACTAAATATAACTGATGCATGCACTGCCGGGGCAAATTATGAACAAGATACAAAAGACCAAACACCCAACTATCACATCTGAGGAGTTGGGAACAAAAGCAGGGTATTGCACATGATCTTTGCAGACAGCAACTCCAAGGAGGTGCACAAAACACCCAAAGCATCCCTCCAGGCTGACCCCAGGATCTGCCCCCAGCCTCACTCAAAGGACCAGGTCTCCACCCCTCCACCCCTCTTCACCGTCTGTGAGGAAGCAAGCAAGGGCACCTGTTACTTGTTTTCATTACCTTGTGCTGCAGCATGAGTCCAAGTAAAGGCTTAACTGAATTTATTGTCTGGCCTCTTTTCAATTTTCGGTAACAAAACTGCTCAGGTAAGCCACTCTCAGATTCCTGGATGTTCAGAATTTGAAACGCTAAAGGTATTCTGCTAATCATTTCTAGATCATTTCCACTGGAAGAGAATAAAGACTGCAGCAGTGGTATGAAAGACACAGTGAAGAAAGGCAGACACAGAGCCTGCTAAGGCTGTATGTAGCACAGGGTTTGAGGAAAGATGATGAGGGCATATTCAGTAAAATTTCAAGCCTGGGTGGGCTGTGTTCTCTGTAGCTTTGGGCCAGCTTCTGTACCAGTTGCTGAACCGGGATTCTCTGTAAAATGAGGATGGTAACGGTGCTCACCTGAGCACCTTACAAAGCAGCTGGTTTAGAGCACCTTATCTGAGAGGTTGTTGGCCCTTAATAGAAGAAAACTTAGAAGGTATTTAAAAAATGTAAAATCACTGTCTGCTCCAAGAAGCTTATATTAAGTACTTAAAGTGGTCTTTGAGGTGCGCAACTGGTAACACAGCTAACAAGATGAGCAAGTGAATAACTGAACAAGTGAATAATATTAAGTGCAAAAACTGTCTGTAAGGAGAAGTAGGGTCTTGCCTGGTGGCTCAGTGGTAAAGAACCTGCCTGCCAACAAAGGAGACCCCGGTTCGATCCTTGAATCCGGAGCATCCCCTGGAGGAAGAAATGGCAACCAACTCCATTATTTTTCCCTAGAAATCCCCATGGACAGAGGAGCCTGCCAGGCTACATTCCCTAAGGTCAAAAAGAGTCCAACCCAACTTAAAACTGAACAACGACAAGGAGAAGTAGAGGATGCTAATTTTTAACTCAAAGAAGGAATTTAAAAAATTATTTATTTTTCATGGCACATTGCGCTTGGCTGCTGCACCTGGGCTTTCTTTAGTTCTGGCTCACAGGCTTAGTTGCCCTGGTAGCACGTGGGATCTTAGTTCCCTGACCAGGGATAGAATCTGTGTCTCCTACATTGGCGAGCTGATTTTGAACCACTGGACCACCAGGGAAATCCCAAGAAGGAAACTTTTGAAGTGCTTTTCTATAGTTAATAACTTTCTAATGATGAGTCTGTTCTATGGAAACGTCAGACAAAATTTCTACAGATGAAGCCAAACGATAAAGCAACAAGAAATAACACTGGAAGCCACAGGCCTCCCCAGAAACTAGTCCCGCAGCTCCATGGCCACGCCTTCCACTATAGCCACGCCTCTTTTGGGTTAACGCTCGGGCTTCACCCTGCGCTCACGGGGGTGGGGACTTGCTGCGCCAGGTTCTCAGTCTAGGCTCATTTGCTCGCGAGAGTTCCTCCATCTAACCTACTGAGAAGCTGTCGGACTTGGAGGCAGAGAAGAGTCGCGAGACTTGACTAGATCACCCTTTCCAGACTCCGCCCCTCCGTCCCGGCACTCCTGGCGCAGCTTCCCCGTTTGCACGTGTAATTGTTGTGGTTCAACCTCACGTGGCCGCGGAAGTGCCGGCGGCTTTCAAGATGGCGGCGCCCGGTGTCAGGCGTCCGTGACTCGCCTCTCGTCAGCCTTGAGTTATAAGCCTGATCAAGTCTATGGGGCCATGGACCAGCCTGGGTTCACAGCCTCGCTGGTGGTAAGTACAGGGCGTTAGGAGTGCCGGAGTCCTGCACCGGAGCCCGTGGTGTCTTCTCTGTTTTAGCGCCTCCTTCCGGTGTTGCGCGGTGAATCGTCCCTGAGTCACCGGTCACCAGGTCTGGGAGGAAGCGTGGAGGTCCTGGGCCGCGCCGGGGCTTGTGTCAAGTCCCTAAGTTTGCTACCTGTACGCCAGAAAGGGACAGGAGTGGGTTAGCGGTGGATGCTTGGCTCGTCCTCCGCACCGCGGTTTACCTCAAGGAAAAAGAAAAGCTTTAATTATATACTGTAACCACACTTTGGAGAACTTGGCAGTTAATGAAATATTCACAAGGACGCTCAAGTCGCTTCCAGACCTGTTGGCCAAGACTGTAGTTTCGTTTTGCTATATCTTTTTTATTCTCGGAAAATGATGTATCCGTTCATTCAATACATAATTAATCGGCTATTCTGCGTCTTAAGTATTTTTCTGGGCTTTAGGTATGTACTGATGAGCCTAAATAGCCGCACTATGCAGTCAGTGGTGTATAATAGGAAAGAAGAATCAACGTGTCTTAAAAAACCAACCTCCTCCAAAGTCCTTCAATAAGTATTTTGAAAACAGGTCCAGTAGGGGTTACTAGATACAGTGGTGAACCAGGCAGATTTCCTGTGTTTTTCATTGTGGGAGAGTGGGCAGAGGCAGAAAACAGACAAATAGCTTTACAAAAGCTTTCCTGAGAAATGGAGACCCAGAGGGCTTTCTTTATTCAATTATCAAATGTTTTCTGCAGGTGTGGGAGATAACATGGTGAACAAGATAGACCTGGTCTGGTGATGGAGGCTGAAGGGGGAAATGATTGGTAGCCTATATGACGTGAGGGTTACTTCCAGCGTGCTGAGGAGAGATGTGGAAGGGGGATCTTACTCAGACGCGTGGAACGATGGTTTTAAATCCGGATTTGTTGAGATCTGGGGAAGCTAGGTTTTAGAGATGCAGAGAGAGGCTTTACCACTTTTGAAGGCGTTTTCCTGTACAGCTGGTGAGATAGCAGTAGTACTTGTGAGAGCATTGCTCTGTGGGGAAGTAGGGTAAGCCTTTTAGGTACAGCATCTCCTTTAATTCTGACAAACAATTGAATTCTTATCCTACTTCTCCCAGTGAGGGAACTGAGGAGTGGTATGTTAGATAATTTGTCCAAAGTCACACAAGTGAGATACATTTCATGTGTGTTAGTGTCTGAGCTCAGATTCCAGGCAGTGTAACATGGGATTTCGTGCCCCTTACTGCTTTTTAAGACTGTCTCTTAAGTCAACAACAGTAGGAGTTGCTGAAAGCAGGTGTCAGTTAAGGAAAGAAACATGGTTTTAAAATTATTTAGGATTTATTAAATAATGGTACATACGCATACTTTTTAAAGTGTAGTTACAGAGAGTAAAATTAGGATTGATTGTTAGAAGTTTCAAGGAAAGTTTTGCTCCGGCTGAATTCATTTCATGTGCAGTTTCTCTGCCATATATTCTGACTACTGGTACTGTGATTGCACTTGGAGATTTGATGGCAAACAAACCAAAGCGTTACCATAAGGTGCTATGAAAGAAATGAATTGAGGTATTACTGAGAGAGGATCATCTTGGAGAACTAAGATCCTGCATGTTGCATGGCCTCAAAAAATAAAACTCAATGACAATGACCCACCCCCCCAAACATGGTTAATAACCTTTTGTTACAGTCATTAATTCATGTATTCTTCTAATAGTTATTAAGTGCCTACTGTTGCTTACTGTGTGCTGGTGCTGGGAACATATTGGTGAACAAAACAGGTATGGATCTTACAGTCTCGTGGGACACACACAAACTTTGAAGAAATGGTCAGATGCTCAACTATAGAATTAAAATTCTAATCAGTGTAGAACAAGAGGGTCTAAACGCAGACTTTGGGGATTAGAGAGCATAATGTACACAGTCCTAGAAATGGGGGAGATCAGATGGCTCAGAGGAAAAAGGTCAAGGTGGCAAGAAGGTACCTAGCAAAGCTTAATGATGGAGTTGAAGGTGGAAGTGGGGGGCGAACTTCTAGAGGCTTGCAGGCTGTACTGTGATTCTGTTTTTCATCCTAAGGGTTTTTGGAAACTTTGAGGAGCGTGGAAATCTATTTTACAAAGACAGCTCTGCCATTAGCGTAGAGAGTCAAGAAGCGCTGCAGGGAGAGTGGGTGGAGGATGCGGAAGAAGGCAGGTCTCATAGGAAGCCACAGCTTTGCATTGAGGAAGTTAAGTCACTGGTAGCCACTTCACTGTGGAGAAAACCGAGAATGTCAGGGAGGGATGTTCTCTGGAGAAGCCATGTTAATGTTTTTCTTGTTTTTATTTGTGGTCTAGGCTAGGGACCTGTGGTCATTTTGCTTAGTTAAATTAGGCAGGTGGTTTGGTTTTTGTCCTGTAGCTGAGTAGCTGTAATTTTGTTTTTCCTGTTTTTGCCAGCTTTCTTTGGAGAAATAAAGGTTTCATAGCATGTAATCTTAACTTCCTTCAACTCCCAGAGGAATTTCAAAGCACTGATTAGACTTGCTGTCTAACACTTTTAAATTAATGTTGTGATATATATGTTATATATTGTATATGGTATCATGATCTCAATACATTGTTATGGTGTGGTAAGGCTTGCTGGTTATCTGTGTTATGTTCTTTTTGGATTTTGTTTAGTACTTAGGATTTTCTGTGTAAGCTACCATAAATCTTGAAACGAATCCTTTGTCTGATAACCTTTTTGATACGTGATCATAAAACAATTTTTCAGACTGAAGAAAAAAAATACAGTGGTAGAGTTCCTTAAGATTCAATTGATGCTGACTTGATGTAAAATTATAAGCATTCCTTAAGGTTTAAGGTTTTTTTAAAAATCTTAAAACATGTTGCTGTGTGTCTAAATATATATGTATTCTTATTCCTGTTAGCTATATTTTTTTCCCAGTCTCATGAATTTACATGATACTTGAGTTATAGAAGTTTGAAATCCATGGAAGAAGTTAGTAGCTCTTGATTCATGATGTGCTAGATAAGTAGATTGAATCTGATCGTGTACTCTCAGTATACAAGAATTCTCATGAAAGAAGGGCTGGAGAATCAGTGCATGCAAAGTAGCCAAGTAGATTAAAAGAGTAATTAACTTACTGATTAAAATTTAGCAGTAGGTAGCAAGCATCTTTGTGAACCCCTTCCTAAGATTAAAGAGAAAATTTGAGTGAAGTGCAGCATATTTTTAAATCAGTCATATCAGACATTCTCATAAGAATTTTAGTTTTCCTTGTGTTTTGAGAAAATGAAGAGGCAGGCAAAATATTTTATTACATATTGAATTAATAAAATCCTTAAAGAATAAGTGAGAAGAATGTTTAAAAAATTGGCTTTTCTTTTTAACTTTCCTAATTGTGACCTTTGCCCTGTGGCTTAGATGCTTTCTTTATATCCAGAAAGATATTCCACGTTGTCTTTTTTTTTTTTTTCCTACTCCCACTTGATACTCTGCTGGCACATCTCTGTGTTCTTTTCGTGACGACTTTTTAGGTCATTTGCTGAGTGGCCTGTATAGTTCTGTCATGCCTTTCAAGGTAGTGTACACTAATTTTTAGTAATTGACCAATGCTAGCTCATTGAAAACCAGATTATTTCGTTTCTCATCTGAGTAATTTCATTTTTCCAGTGAACTCTTGCAGTGGTTTTATTGTGCATGGCAAGTAGAGCAGAAAGTGTTTGCTGGGTACTAACCCTTATACCACCTGAGCGCTTTGTAATCCCAAAGGATGGAAACCACAGATGATTTTGAACTCGGCCTGTATGTTTGAGTAGTATTGATTCCTCTTTTTCTGTGTCATGGAATATATAGTTTTTAATGTCTGCTTTTACTTTTTGAATAGGTAATATATTCACATAGTTCAAAGTACAAAAGATAGGAAAGTTAGCAATTCAGTTTAAAAATTACTATATAGGAACCATATTGCCGCTTTATAATTCTGCATTTACTTGCTATAAAATGCTGTTGATTCATGTCTTTAAATGGTACCTTTAGACCTTGTGTATTGACCTTTCTCTTCTGCTGTCTCTGAGCTCCTGTTTTTCTGAGTTTCTTTTTGCCTTGACTAAGCTGCAACCAGTTTTTTAATGTTCTACTCGACCTATGCTTTACTGTAATCACAAGGAGCAGACTTGGTTTTCAATCAGTTTTTAAAGTGCACCTTCTCTAAAGCAACACGGTGTCTCTTGGGAGATGAGGCATTTGGGTCAGGTTTAATGCTCTCTAGGAATTTAGCTCTATTTTTTCATTTATTCCCTTAAATTAAAATTTATCAAGGAATTTTCCAATACACAAAAAGTAGAGAAACTATCAAGAATCCTCAGATGCGTGATTCTTAAAATGTGGATCTAGATTCACAGGCAACATTACCCATTTAGAATGAAAATTTCAAAACAATTTTTTTAAAAAAATGCAGATTCACTACTCAGTTAAAAAGGCCAAAAATATAACATTTGGTAGGATTTGGAAAGGTCACTGAGATAAACTGTCAAATGAAAAAGACACAGTGCTGCAAACCACCTTTTACTTAAAAAAGGTAAAATAAAATGCGTATTCATATTTTAAAAAATTTACCATTTACTTGTTTATTTTTTATTTATGTATTTTTCTGGCCGCACAGCATGTGGTATCTTAGTTTACAACCAGGGGTGGAACTTGTGCCCCCTGCAGTGGAAGCACACAGTCCTAACCACTAGGTGTCCAGGGAAGGTCCTCATATTCATATTTGCTTGTATATATACCTAAAGTAACTTAGGATGTATACAATAAGAAACCAATAAAAGTGGTTACCTCAGTTTTTCAGGATAGAGAAGGAGACTTTGAACTCTTTATTTTTCTGAGGTTTATTTGTTTCACTTTTTTGAACCCTATGAAATCATTAAAAATTAATTTAAAATTAATTTTAAAATTGTTAAAAAATCATTACACATTTGTTTAAAACTGAATATATAATATAAAGTTTACAACTTGAAACCATAGCACAATAATGGTTATTTTCCCAGGACAAATCTGTAGATTGAGGTAGGAGGTCTTTTGACTATACCAAAGTGGTCTGGTGAAGTTTAAAACCATGTTTGAAAGAAATATGCTTTAAAAACTACCTTCTTATCCCCATCCCTCACATGGCAGCTTATTAATTTTTTGTAACTTTCTTTTTTTTTTTTTTTTTAAGGCTGGCGGAGTAGCAGGTGTCTGTGTTGACTTGATATTATTTCCTCTGGATACCATTAAAACCAGGCTGCAGAGCCCCCAAGGATTTTATAAGGCTGGTGGTTTTTATGGCGTATACGCTGGAGTTCCTTCTACTGCTATTGGATCCTTTCCTAATGGTAACAATTATATTGATATTATCATTGCTTTATGTAAAGCCAAGCTAATGGGATTTATTTTCAGAATAATATGTGGTCCAACCCTAGATAGAATTCCTTATGTTTAATGTAGTTGACACTTGGAATTTGTTTTCTATTTATTAATCCATTATTTTTGACTCAACTAGTGCTATAGATGCCATCCTAAACAAACAAACAAAAACAAAACCATGAGCAGTCTTTTGAAAGTGGTTTTCACTGGTAGAACTCCTAGTTAGAATCCTTAAAGTGTTCCTCTAACGTTGATTGCGGTGCCTTAGAGCAGTCGTTCTCAATCTTGCCTGAATGTTGAAATCTCTTGGGGAGTTTTACAAAATACTGATGCCTGTGTTTCTGTGAGAAGTTTAACTGGTCTTGGCTTTGCCTGGGTATCAGGAGTTTTAGTAGCTTCCCGGGTGGTGATTCAGATGTGAAGCTGACCTCAGTAACCTCTGCCTTGGGGAGTCTCGTGGAGCAGGTGAACCTGTTTTATTTAATCCACCTGTTGGTATACTCTTTTTTTCCAGATATTTTGATGATTGTTTACTGATGCTTTGATTGGCACTCATACTGAGCAAACAGAAAACCACTACCATCAAACACACACTCACAAAACCACTGCTCCAGAAGATTCTTTAAAAATTATTTTTTTTAATTTTTGATTTATTTTTAATTGAGGGATAATTGCTTTACATTATTGTGTTGATTTCTACTAAGCATCAACATGACAGAAGATTCTTAAATTCTAAGGTTTGATTTCTTTTTCACAGTGTATGTCATTAGAAATTCTTTCTTGTTAACTTGACATTGAAATGTCATCTGTAAAAAGCACAGTATTCACATAAAGATTTGTAAGGCAAATCTTTTTGGTCCTTTAGTTTATCCCTTCTTCCCTTTCCCCGAGCCATCCTTAGGACAGCCAACTGTTTTGAGGTTACCCTTGAATTCTTTCCCCTGGAAAAGGGAAAGGCTACCTACTCCAGTATTCTAGCCTGACGAATTCCGTGGACTGCATAGTCCATGGGGTTGCAAAGAGTCAGACATGACTGAGCGATTTTTACACTCACTTTGAAATCTTTTATGCCTAAATTTTCAGTAATCAATTATAACAAGTCACCATTTAGCATGCACTCCATGCCAAATATAGCTCTGTTAGTGGGAAGTGGGCCTTGGTTCCTATATTTGTCTGCGTTTCAGTCACCTGATCACCTAATGAGTTTTTTTTTTTTTTTTTTTTTTGTTATGAAAGGACTGCTGCCTGTGACCCACTCTCAGAGGTATGGGATTTAGTTGGTCTCAGGTGTGGCATGGACTTTGGATTTTTAAAAAAATATATATCCCCTGGTAATCTTAATATGTGGACAAGTTTGGGAACCTCTGAACTAGGGAATTGCAAAGAAATATCAATATGTTACTAAGTCCCTGTCTTTTGGGTACTCGTTCTTACCTTGTCTCCTTCATTGTTGTAAATAATTTTTCTCTCTTACATATTATGTAGGGATTGTTGGTAGATGAAGTATTAGTGATGGTCTGCAGGGTACATGGGCCTCCATTAAGCTCACAGGGCTGGGTTAGATTCTTGTGAGCAGGAGTTTACATAGAGAACGTGGTTTTGAATTTTTGTATGTTTGAGAAAGTGGATGTTCTTCTTGGACTGCTTTACTTTGCCCTCCACAGAACATCATTGAATAGGAGAGGCTGGATAAAGTCAGAGTGCCAGCATTCCAGAAATGGCTGTTTTTCTGCAAATTTTTAGTGAATTGAAACTCTTTATAAGGCACGTTAAACATTTTTTGCTATTGGTTCAAATTCTCTTCAGAATACAATACACCATTGTAACATTCAGCGGTTGTAGGTTTTTTTGAGGACGTAATGTGCAGGGAGTGGAAGGGACTGAGGGCCCCAAGAAGAGAGGAAAAGAACTGTAGTCAAGATCCATATGTAGTACATGTTTAGAAGGGAATGTAGAGAAACCATAGTTTTTTTTTTGCTTTGTTTGCACTCCTGGGGGATAGGGGTGGGTGGTGCAGTGTCCAATAGGTGGAACTTAGAACTGAATTCGATTGGTGATATTCTAGCCCAGTGGTCCCCAACCGTTTTGGCACCAGGGACTGGTTTCATGGAAGACTCATTTTACTGCAGACGGGGAGTGTGTGGGGGGGATGGTTTTGGGATGATTCAAGCATATTCCATTTATTGTGCACTTTACTTCTTATATTATTACATCATCTCCACCTCAGATCATCAGGTGTTAGATCCTGGAGGTTGGGCACCCCTGTTCTAGCCCATTTAGTGAGTGGGCCAAAATAGGACCAGCCTAATTAAGAACTGCAGGTGGGAATTAGGTTCTGCGTTAACTAAATACAACCGCCTGCTTGGTTCTTCGGAGAAGGCAATGGCACCTCACTCCAGTACTCTTGCCTGGAAAATCCCATGGATGGAGGAGCCTGGTAGGCTACAGTCCATGGGGTCGCTAAGAGTCAGACACGGCTGAGCAACTTCACTTTCACTTTTCCCTTTCATCCACTGGAGAAGGAAATGGCAACCCACTCCAGTATTCTTGCCTGGAGAATCCCAGGGACGGCGGAGCCTGGTGGGCTGCCGTCTATGGGGTCGCACAGAGTCGGACACGACTGAAGTGACTTAGCAGCAGCAGCTTGGTTCTTACTCACCCAGGGATAGTGTGCCTCCTCTTCTGGCCTGCTGTTTGTTAGCTGCTGAGGAGTGTTTGTTACAAGCTTACTGACTAACTGTGGAGAACTGGTTTTCACTCTCAAGCTCTTGTCCTGAGTATTTCAAACTTTGCTCTGACATGTTCAAATGACCTTTGAAAGATGATTTTGCCATGTATTTATCTTTCATGCCAAATCTTTTATGTGACTGATAAACATCTTTGATTAACAGTACATGGCAAGTTTAAAAGCCTTGCTGTGCTGCTAAGGTTAGTTCGTATGATGGGGTAACTTTTTAGAGATTTTGATGTTCATTTTTAATTAAATAGTTGATCGTTTTCTTGAAGTAAAGGTGAATTGAGGTAGTAAAAAGTAGCCATGGTTATTTTGAGTATGCAGCAATAAAGCATAACGGAATAGGTGTTTTATTGAGATACATGTTTGCAGTTTTAACCTGTCTGTAAATTAGTTGATTATTTTATGATCATATATAAAGATATTTTGGATCACGGGTATTCATATCCTTTTCTAAAACTCTTACTAAAAAGTGTTAAGTGACTTGTCAGTACAAATTGGTAAATGCCAGGTTAGCTGTTAGGGTTCCTCAGGGCAGCAGGGATCATGTCTTCTGCATTTTTATAAGTCCAAGGTCAAGTGTGTAGCCTGGGCTCAGTGAAATCTTTAAAAGTGATGGGATGACAGGGGAAGAGTACATATTATTATTATATCTTAATTATTTTTTACTTATATTTGAAATATATTTATAAATATAAGCAATATATTTATAAATATATTTATATTCATATTTAATATTATCTTTATTATCTCATAAGTTAATAACAGTTGTAATTTTTTTTTGAGAAACAGTCACAGTTTGCATAGATACTTAAGCTTTGTGAAAGACTGGTTTGTTTTAAATTTCAGCTGCTGCCTTTTTTGTCACCTATGAATATGTGAAATGGATTTTGCACACTGATGATTCTTCATATTTGATGCCTGTGACACATATGCTGGCTGCCTCGGCTGGAGAAGTGGTAAGTAATAAGCTATGTGTATAACTTACTTCAGAAATGCAAAGCATGAATTATCTTCAGTATATATATTACTTCATTTCATTTTCAAACGACAATTCTTTTTTAAATTATGAAAGTCTTAAATCCCAATAAATGTAAATGGATTAAACATGATAGTTGAAAGATAGTCTAGATAGTATGAAAGAAGAATCCAGATATATATTATTTACAAGAGACATACCTCAAACGTAATTATACAGAAAGAATAAAATTAAAGAAATAGAAGAAAATATCCATGTAAATTGTGGTGGCTTTTTATTGTCAGCATAATTGAGCAAGAACTGTTTCCTAGAACTCCCTTTCCAGGAGGGTTCCAGGTTAGCCTGGCTACAAGAGAAATCTGCACAACATTTTGAAGGCAAAGGTGATGCAGCATTTGTGTTCATGCTCAGAAGGTTGGTGTGGGATCAGACACAGTTGCAGTTCATACACCTCATCGATGATCTTTTGGCTTCGGGAAGCAAGCCAGGCCTCCAGCTGCTCCACCTCCCACTGGGTCTTCTTCTTCAGCTTCTCTTAAGTTTTGAGTGAGATGTGTGGGCTCTGGTGAAGGATGCTGCTTGGTACTATAAGACGCCCACAGCATCGAGATTGGTGATGGAGAATGTGAAATTCACTTTGTCCTTGCTTGTCTCCTTTTCACACCCATCTTTCCTTCTTGATTGCCTGTCTTCTAAATTTCTGTCCCAACTCTCCATGCAGAGACAACAGTTCTATATGAACTGCCCAATTAGCTCTCACAATTACTGTTTGTATCCCTGTGACAACTCCTTATTCTTACCTTTTTTAGTGATTCTACTTTTCTGGTCAGCCCTCACTGATTCAGAAATGCTACTTGAGAGTGGATAGTAATGTTAATATTATCCCTCCTCCCAAAAAAAAGGCTTAAAGCAAATAAAAAAGAAACTGTTGTATACTGATACAAGGAACAATTCTCTTGGGAAATGTAATAAACCTGAACTTGGACTAAAAAGCATAGTCTCAAAATATAAAGCAAAAAATTGCCAGAATTATAATGAAAAATCAGTACAATTATTATCTTCATTGGTGATAGTCATATCTACTTTATAAAAGTCCTAGTACCAGGCAGGCATAACTTGTTAAGACCATAGAAGATTTGAACACAATGGTAGGAATGGTCTAATGGATGTGTATGGAGTTCTGCACCTAATTGCTAAAGATCATTTTTTTTGAGCGTGCTTGGAACCTTTAATAAACATCTCTCCTTGAAGAGAATGTTGAAAGAAGTTAGCTCAAAAGACATTAAATTCCCAGAAGTGTTTTATATAAAACTTCCTTTTGACATTGGTTTACAAATAATTTTGTAGAACCCAAGCCAGCTCTGGATTTATAATTGTGTTAATAATTTACTGAACTTATAAGTGTGATAGGACTAACAATATGTTAATTTTTGGGAGTAGCAAAGAGCATAAAGTTCCTTTATGAATTAGAGACACCTTTAGGAAGCTAATGAAACCTGTGGTTGTCTCTCCAGTAAGCTGCACTTACGGACAATTTGTGTACAGTTTCTGGGGATTTTTGTTCCCCCAACTCTTACCCAAAGTAAAGACTCCAGGACTTGAATTCTGCCTGAAAATTAGTCTAGTCTGCCATTTAAAAGCAGTTTATATTTAATTAAAAAAATATTTTACCCTGTTATCCTTGCTTATGTTTTTGTGATCATGGTCTGACATTAGAACCCATTGCGTGCAGTTATTTTCACGTATAGACACTAAAGAACAGCAAACAGTGTGAGAGCTTCGTTGTCTCTCAGCGTGTAAAAATGCTGTCCTTCTGACTGCTCTTGCCGCTGTTTTAGAATTGCCTGTTACTTTGATTTAGTTTAAATAATTCTTGTAAATTCAACACGTGGCTTATATTTTGTAGTATGTTCTGAGAGCAAGCATTAAAAAGAACTTGGCTGCTTTTTTTTTTTCATTTCACATAGGACCATCTTGCTTGAAACTTGATTTGCCATGTTGGAGGATAGACTGGCAGTTTATAAAATTTCTGTCTCTTAGACTTACCAAAATTATATAAAGTGTTAAAATCAAATCAGGCAAAGGAGAGCTGTTAGGTCAGTGGTGTTAATGATACAATATTTGATCTGTAGAAAAGACTGAATTTTAATATGTTAGTATCTGTAAATGGTGTTTGTTTTTTTTTTAAAAACTGGAACCTTTTAAATGTAATAATCTGTGTGTGAACTGTTGGGCAAAAGAGATGAATTAAGTAGGCTTCAGAGTTAGAAAATAAGTATCTGTAAGACTGGAAATAAATCATTCTAGAATAATTTTATCTGTATCGTGACTCATAGTGTTTGCATGGTCCTTTAGGTAGTAAGGCCTTGCGTCAGATGCCTTTCTATAGTCTCTGTGGTGCCAGGAGAACCTTAAGAGGAGAACTGATCAGCAGCAGGTGTATAGATTGAGGATTTCAGTGGTGAAACATGGCTTGATGTTGACTTTGATTTTAAATTCAGTTACAGTTTAGTATGCTAAAAAGTTTATTCCATATATGGAGTTTGTGAAATGTTTTTCTTGGGCTCCTGTAATCTTTAAACTTTGTTGACAAACTTCTGAAGGCATTCAGTGTCAGTGTTCCCAGTAAATGTACCTGCTGCCTTTTTGTTTTAGTCATTTGCTTCTGTTTCATAGAGCATCCATCAACTTTCAGTTTCAGATTCAGCCAAGTGTGGTCGCTGCAGGAGAAAGAAACAGATGAATTTAGGAGAAACAAATAGGTAAAATAAAAAGGAATAGAATATAAAAAAACATACATAGCTATCAGTGGTCAGAAAGGTATAAAGAGACCTAGAGAAAATCAGATACAGTTTAGTGCAGTCCTTGTTCCGTAATGCATTTGTGCTGATATAAGATATTTAGAGTTGCAAACAGGTGCCTTACAAGCAATACTATATATTTGTTGGCATTAAATGTGTCCAGTTACTTTGTTGTAGTGATGATAAGTGTATGAAACTTAGAAACAAGGGAGCACTGCTGTAATAACCATTCCCTGGAGTAGTGGGTTGATTAAAAGTTAATGACAAATCAATAAAACTGTAATTACAACCTTCTACCTTATGTTTGTAATTTGGAATACAGTAAAATCGATCAAATAAGATTTAATATGTAACAACAGCAAGAAGAGTCCCATTTGTGCCATTTTTATTAGGAGGTTTGCTGTACCAACTCTCTAAATCCCTGTCTCAATTATTTTATGGCTCAGTTTTCATCAGACACAGAAAAAGCCCTGTAAGAAGTAAATAGAATATGTAATTAGACCAGAAGGCTTGGGTGGGTTTACTTTAGTATAACAGATGCTGTGACATTGCAGTGGTAATGATTTTTTTTGTTTTAACTTTAGAATTTGACTTTTCCTGGGTCTGACTGTACTTATGGCCTTAGTCAATATTGTTTTCAGAAATACAAGAACATTAAAATTTCTTTGCTGTTAAAAGCAGCCCCTTTGGTTTAATGTGCTCATGGTGTGTGTGGATGTCCTCACACACAGAGATGCTGGTAGATTTTTCTCTTCAGTCCCATTCTAACTTGGGATTGAGAAAGCTAGGAACTCAGTGATATCATGTTTTCTTTTTCTTTTCTTTTTTTTTCTGGCCACAATAGGTGGCATGTGGGATCTTAGTTCCCTGACCATGGATTGATCCTGGGTCCCCTGCAGTGAAAGCGTGGAGTCCTAACCATTGGACTGCCAGGGAATTCTCAGTGATACCCTGTTTTCTGAAGTACCTCTAACAGTACTTCTCCACACAGTAATATGGCCCAGGGAGCACCGACTTTAGAATCAGTTGCCTGGGCATCAGTTTACAAATGAAGTTTTTGGGAAGTGACACTGTGGGTCCTGCATTTTAAGCACGATTTGTAGATGGTTCTGGAGTTCAGTGATATTTAAGCACCACTGATGAAGGATTACCAAGAATTTTAATATATACCCTGGTTGTAAATATTTTTACTGAGTTGACTTGGCAGTCGCGTGTCTAAGAATACCCAACAGGTTTGGGGCACACTGATCAAAAGCGTGATTCCTTTTGTCTTCAAGAATTCCGTACTTAATGGCCTGTTGAAAAATCTTTCATTATTAACCTGGTTAGTTTTTGAGGGTGGCAGTGTATTCACACATGGAGATTTTGAAGTCAGAGTGAGCATTGCATGCAGCATTTTTAAGGCCAGTCCTGCTGTTGAAGAGCCTTGAAAGTGAAAGAAGTGTAGGCTGTAATTTCCTTCTGTAGCAACTAACAAGGTCAAGGGAGCTGCTTCGTACAGTAGTCATTCCAGGGGTTTGTTGAGTGTCAGATATGGGTTAAGCACATCATTTTTATTCAGCTTCACCACTAAATTGGCTGCTTAGAGGATTAGATGCATTGTTGTCAGGAGTGTTACTGGCTGCACAGCACAGTGTATGTGTTATTATTTTATGTTTTCCCTCAGTGGGGATTTAAGCTATTTTTGATTATGTTGTTCATAGCATGTTTTAAAGTGCTTTTCATGATGTTTACCGACCTTTTCTAAGAACCACTGAGCAAAACAATAGGAGAAAGGTTGACAAATTTTGAAATATGTTTCATCTTTTGAAATGATCATGAAAGGTTTTGAATATCCATGAATTACTAGAGATGCATTCTCATTTGAAATTGTGTTAGCAGTTTGTCAGACTCCTGTGCAGTTGTGTAATCAAATTATGGAAGATAAGCCGAGTGGAAAATAAGATGGGCGTCACTGAAGTGCAGGATTGCTATCAAGTCAGGAGGAAGCTCGCAGGAATGCTGCAGGTGAAAATGCTTGTGTGTGTTAAGGTGCTTGAAGGCAGGAGTGTACAGACAGTGCTAGGAAGTTTGTTAGACAATTAGAAGCTGCAGCCATACTGTTAGATACCCAGCCACACACTCTCAGGCACTTTGCTTTTTGATGTATCTGAGCACATGCCTCTGCCAAGGGGGGCTTTTTGCCCTGTTCTACCTGTTCATTTTCCACTGGGCCGGGGAACCTCTTTTCCTACTTTAGAAACATTAAGTACATAAGGCAGACTTCATAATTCCTTATTCTTTTTTTAAAAAATTTATTTATTTATGGGGCTTCCCAGGTGGAACTAGTGGTAAAGAACCTACCTGCCAGTCGCTTCTTGGCCTTCTGGCTAAGATCAAGTGAAGAACCTACCTGCCAATGCAAGAGACATAAGAGATACAGGTTCAGTCCCTCGGTGGGGAAGATCCCTTGGAGGAGGGCGTGGTAACCCACTCCAGTATTCTTGCCCAGAGAATCCCATGTAGAGGGGCTTGGCGGGCTATAGTCCATAGGGTTGCAGAGTTGGACTCGACTGAAGCGACTTAGCATGCACATGCATTTATTTATTTGGCTGTGCTGGGTCTTTGTTGCTGTGTGGGCTTTTGTCTAGTTGTGAAGAGTGGGGGCTACTCTTCCTTGCAGCGTGTGGGCTTTTCATTGCAATATGTTCTCGTTGCAGAGCATGGGCTCTAGAACCCAGGTTCATTAGTTGTGGCCCATGGGCTTAGTTGCTCTACAGCATATGGGATCTTCTTGAACTAGGGCTTGAACCCCTGTGTCCTGCATTAGCAGGCAGATTCTTTACCACTGAGCCACGAGTGTGGCTTAATTCCACAATAAGAATTAAGAATTCCATGATAAGAATTAAGAAAAAATTGTCTCTAGATTTATAAGAAAGAACTACCTTCCTGTTGCTTTCCCTTTTTATATCCTTTGCTCATTTGGACTTCTTCATTTCCTTTTATCTCAGCTGCTTTTGTTCAGATCCTCTTTTGTTAGCCCGATCTGGCAGTGTGGATTTAGACCTTAAGAAAGCCTTAATGTGTTTTTGGCAGTGAGGATAAAATACTTCCTTTAGAGGCTTGCAGTGAAGACATGCAGATGGACATGGAAGCATGGATGTACAGTAAAGGGTTCCAGGTATTTTAGGGGAAGTGAATTCGAGTGGATGGATGGGTGTTGAGTCAGGAAAGGCCTCAGAGAATAGCTTGTCCTTGAGCTGATTTTAGAGAATGATGGTGAGGTGGGTTGGTACAGGGAAGGCTCTTGAACTCAGGCAAACCCATTGTTAGATGATGCTTTCAAGTTCCACATGGCTCACAGATGTGACTACACCATCCTGGAGTGCCCTGCCTGCTATGCTGAGGAGTTATTGGCTGTTACCCTTTGAAGGTTTGAGCAGAGCACCTCAGGGTTGGTGGTTTAAGAGCAACCTCCGGCAGCAGTGTGGAAGTGGGCATGGTGTGTGAATGGAGGCGAGGAGACTTTTACAAATCTCAAGGAGAGAGATGATCAGAGTCCTTGTTGAGGCAGGGCATGGGAGGCAGAGGAAGAAGGTGAGTTCATGAGAACCCAAGTGGGGGTTCGTCTTTGGAAAGCCTTTCCTGCAGCATTCCTTCAGTGCGTTTCCTCGTGGGTGCCTTTGTTAGCTTGTTCTGGCTGTGTTGTGTGCGTGCTTGAGCTCGTCTCAGAGTCTCTTGAGCTCTGCTCAGAAGCACACCCCAGTTCTCCATCTGTCCCAGCCCTCTGAGCCCAAGCTGAGCGTGGAGAGGAAGGAGAGAGAGAGGACAGGGCCTGGCATAACCCCCGTGTGGCGATGATCCTGCTGGTAGTTATTCATTTAAAGAATCAGCGTGGATGGGCTGAGAGATTGTTCCTGGCGGCTTTTGTCAAGGAGCTGCTTATACACCATTCCACTGCTTTCTTTATGGCTTCTTTCTCCAACAAATTTCAGGCTTTCTGTTGTGTGGACTTTTTTCTCCCTAATGTGATAGGCAGCATTCATTCAAGTGGTGCTGACTCATGACCTTGACCAGTGTGTTTTACTGATTATCTTATGTAGTTTGTGTGGGGTGGTGGTGGGGGCTCTGTGTTGGCTTTTTGTTTAAGAGCAGTGTCAGTTTATGCTGCACAAATTAAGCTCAGCTTTATAGAAATGATGGGTATGATTTTCGTATAGGATAGTGAAGTTGAAGAATCTGACTTAAGCTGCAGAATTTACAGATACTTGTAGATATCTGAGTGCCTATTATTTATCTAGTACTGTGATTGGTGCTAAGAGGCATAGAATAAGAAATTTTGACCCCTGTCCTTGAGGAATATATAAAGAAGTTGGATACATTTACTAAGTAGGTAGAGAATATTTTGAGGGCCTCTGTAAGGAGGAAGAGTATGGATCATGAGCTGTCAAGTTATACAGATCAGGGTTGGAATTATGTCTTATCTGTATATTTGCTCTGTGTCTGCAGGTCATTTATGGGGCTTCCCCGGTGGCTCAGCAGTAAAGAATCCGCCTGCAGTGCAGGAGACATGGGTTTGATTCCTGGGTTGGGAAGATCCTCTGGAGGAGAGCTTGGCAACCCCACTCCAGTATTCTTGACTGGAGAATCCCATGGATAGGAGCCTGGCGGGCTGCAGTCCATGGGTTTGCAAAGAGTGACTGCAGCTGCTGAGCACGCATGCAGGCAGGCCATTTACACAACCTTACTGAGCTGTTGTTTTCCTTATCTAGAAAAATTGGGTTAATGCTACCCCACTCACAGTTCTTGTAAAGCTTAAGTGATACAACACTTCTAAAGTGCTCAGCATAGTGTCTGATAACGTAAAATGTTTATTAAAAATTGGTTCTGGTCCCATATCATGCAAATTGCTGTTTGGAGCACATTCTTAGACTTTTACAGATTTGTGGAGGCTGTCAGTTCCAGAAAACAAAGAAAATTGAAATTCAAAGACATATAGAGTGATGCACTCAAGATTTCCCAGCTTCTGTGGAAAATAAAACACCATTGCTAAGTGAATAGTTAGACAAATATTAGACCTTCAGTTTCTACTTTTTATATCTTTTAAAAGTGGGAGAACTGGTGCAGAACTGGAGATGGATGCTGTTTTACTTGGGTAATGTTAAGAACTTGAATCTTTTGAGGGTTACTTCTGAGTTCTGTGAGATTCTGTAAACAACTTCTAGACGCAGGCCTAAAAGATGTAATTATTTTTGTTGAGAGGACTATGAACTTTTTGTCTAGAGTCAGGATTATCAAGTTTGTTAGTTTTGTCAGGGAAGAGAAGACATATACTTAAAAAAAAATCTCTTTTTATGCTCATTGGCTCTTTGTATATGTCTAAAGAGGCTTTTAAGGAAGAAGGGCATAATGAACTTACACCTCAGAATCAGTGGATATAATTTAAACCCTAAGGGAGATATTGGGCTTCCTTGTGTCACAGACAGTAAAGAATCTGCTGCAGCATGCCAGACTTCCCTGTCCTTCACTATCTCCTGGAGTTTGCTCAGACTCATGTCAATTGAGTCGATAATGCCATCCAACCATCCTATCCTCTGTTGACCCCTTCTTCTCCTGCCCTCAGTCTTTGGCCAGCATCAGAGTCTTTTTCAGTGAGTCGGCTCTCTGCATCAGGTGGCCAAAGTATTGGAGCTTTAGCATCAGTCTTTCCAGTGAATATTCACGGTTGTTTTCCTTTATGATTGACTGGTTTGATCTCCTTTCTGAGGAACTCTCAAGAGTCTTCTCCAGCACCATAGTTCAAAAGCAGCTTTACTTTGTGATTAAACTTTGACTGACTCAGTTTTTAAGTTTCTGTTGAACTAATTATGGCATTGCTGGTTTAAACATGAAGAATTAGCTGATAATTAAACCTGGAACCTTTTAAGTTCATTAGCTGCATGTAAATATAATACATATTTAATGAAAAATCTGAATAAGTCTTCCAAGGCAATAAAAATCAAAGCAAAACTAAACAAATGGGACCTATCAAACTTTAAAGCTTTTGCACAGCGAAGTGAAAGAATATGTTGCTCAGTCTTGTCCGATTCTTTGTGACCCCATGGACTGTAGTCCGCCAGGCTTCTCTGTCCATGGAATTCTCCAGGCAAGAATACTGGAGTGGATTGCCATTTCCTTCTCCAGGGATCGAACCCGGGTCTCCTGAATTGCAGGTGGATTCTTTACCATCTGAGCCACCAGAGGAAACCAAAAACAAAACAAAAAGGCATCCTGTGGACTTGGAGGAAATATTTGCAAACAGTGTAACTGACAAGAGCTTAATTTCCCAAATACACAAACAGTTCCTACAGCTCAATAACCAAACAACAAAAAAAATGCAATCAAAAAATGGGCAGAAGACCTAAATAGACAGTGCTCCAAAGGTGACATCCAGGTGACCAGTAGGCATGTGAAAAGATGCTTGACATTTTTAATTATTAGAGAATTACAAATCAAAACATTAGTGAGGTATTACCTCACACTGGTCAGAATGACTATCATCAAAAAGTCTACAAATAGTAAATGCTGGAGAGGAGTGGAGAGAAGGGAACCCTACTATGCTGTTGGTAGGAATGTAAATTGGTGCACCCATTATGGAAAAAGAGTAAGGCAGTTCCTTAGAAAACTGAAAATAAAGTTGCCATATGATCCAGCAATCCCACTCTTGGGCATATAGCTGGTGAAAACTGTAATTCAAAAAGATATATAAACCCCAGTGTTCATAGCAGGACTATAGTAGCCAGGATGTAGAATCAACCTAAATGTCCATGTCCATCAACAGATGAATGAATAAAGATGTGGTGTGTGTGTGTGTGTGTGTGTATATATATATGTATATATGTACATGTATGTATTACGTATAATATCATAAATAACTGTGGTGCTGGGGAAGACTCCTGGGAAAGATTGAGGGCAGAAGGAGAAGAGGGCATCAGAGGATAAGATGGCTGGATGGCATTTTTGATTCAGTGAACATGAACTTGGCCAACTTCGGGAGATGGTGAGGGACAGGGAGGCCTGGGGTGCTGCAGTCCATGGAGTCACAAAGAGTTGGACATGACTGGGCAATCGAACAACAACACACACAGTGGAATATTACTTGGTCATAAAAATGAAATAATGCCATTTGCAGCAACATGGTGGACCTAGAGAATATCATACTAAGTAAAGTCAGAGAAAGATAACATGATATCACTTATATGCATAATTTAAAAAATAATACAAATGAAGTTATTTACAAAACAGAAACAGACTCAGACAACAAACTTAGAGTTACCCAAGGGGAAAGGGTGAAGAGATAACTTAGGAGCTGGGGGTTAGCAGTTACAAACAACTATATATAAAATAAACAACAAGGACCTATTGTATAGCACAGGGACCAATATGCAATGTCTTATAGTAAACTATGATGAAAAAGAATCTGGTAAAGGATATATATATATATATGTGTGTGTGTGTGTGTGTGTGTGTGTGTGTGTGTGTGTGTATAAAACTGAATCACTTTGATGTAGCCGAAAGTAATACAACATTGTAAATCAATTATACTTCAATGAAAAAATTCTGGAGATGATAATCAAAAGATTTGGGTTTTACCCTCGCTTCCTAGGGCAGGTAGTTCCCTGACTTCTGTCTCAGATTGATTTATATATTAGATACTGACATAATTAGCTTCTAATATTAAATTAATATTTTTAGGCTGTTTATTAAGCTTCCTATGAAAAGTCTTAAGTCGGGTATTTTTTTGTGTGTGTGTAAACTGTGTTGAAATAGTTGGGTAAAAGATAGTGTTAATACAAGTTAACTGTGGGTGATACCCAGCAAGTTTGAAGAGGGTTTCAAGAGTGAGAGGTTGGAGGTGAGACTGTTAATGACTGGCAAGTGATGTGTGGAGGTGTGGGGCTTGGGTATGGCAATGAAAGAACCAGGGTGTTTTAGCAGCTTCTTTCTCTCTCTGCCTTCACTCATTTTACCTAATATCAGACTGAAGTTAACTGTGATTTTCTTTCCTTTTGTACACTTACTCTTAGGACTTGTAGTTTTGCATCTTGGTGTTCCATGAACACTAAAAGACATTCTGGTCCCCATTTCAAAAATAAAAACATATTAGAAGAGTTTTTTTTATGTCAAAGAGAGAAAAGTCTTGGTAGCAACTTTCATGTTGTAATCATTCTTAATCTGAAGTTCATCAGTGTTACGGTATATTAAATTTCCCTGAGGTTAGTATTGCATTTGAACATTGATTAAAAAAAATGAGACATGTACTTTCTTTGTGAAAAGCCTTATTTATCTTGTCTTTTGATAGAGCTTTAACATATACAACATTTTGGGGTTTGATGAAAATGTCACCCTCCCTGTGTCATGGATTCACACTGAACCCGAGGCGTCTGAGGAAAGGATGCTCTGAAGAATGGATATACCCCCAGACCCTTGGACGCCATTGCCTTTATTTCCTTTCATGCAGCCATGAGACTGTAACATGTTTTTGTTCCTGTGCAGTGAAATACTCTGTTGTGGCTCAGATTCAAATCTAAGAAAGATCAGAGTTAATAGAAAACCAAATGGAAGGCAAGGGAGCTGCCGAAGGAAATAGAAGCATTACTTTGTGGCCTCTTAGGCCAAAATTGCCGTGCCAGGGAAGTCAGGAAGCCATGCTGGGTGCTTTGTACCTTTTCTGTTAGTTAGATTGTTTTTCATCTGAGAACCTTTACAAAATTTCTCTTCTGCTGCTGTATTTTTAAGAAATAAAAATACAACATAAGAACATGGAGGGTTATGAAGCATGAAGTTCCATAAATATTTATGCTGAGGCACAAAAGTGGACAATTCCTATTTTCTTGACATATTGGGGTCGGATTTCACTCGACCTCTTGAGTTGAAAAATACAAGGAGTTAGTGTACCCTTTTCTTTCTTTTCTCTTTCTTATTTATTTTTCATTTCTATAATGAGTTTTAGATGCTGGGAACTGCCCTGTACGGTTCATGTAAGTTTCAGTGGACTTTATTTCCTATGCTGGCTTATAAATATGGCTTTAGAAGTTTGCACTCTCACCAAAAATAACATAATTTATATCCACTTTTAGTTAGTCATAAGCTATTTAATGTGTGTGTGTATTATTGTCAGTAAAATTGAAACTAAATGTTGTTGTCAGGGCTAAAAGTAGGATTGTTTCTAAAAGCGTATTTTAAGTAATCCTTTGATTTTCTTTTGTCCCTCACTTAAAATCTTTGGTTCAAAACAAATGTTTTTGCCCTTTGAAATTATGTTAAAGAAACTTACAAAGTAATCATACGTGTTCATTGTAGAGAATTTAGAAAATGCAAGTGAGTGGAAAAGGCGAAACATCACCTGCAATCCCACTGTTTTTTCTATTCTTTTTGTAACAATCGATACATATAAAAATAGTCTATTCAGTTCAAAGAAAAAAAATGTATTTAGAAAATTCTGAAGCTTTGGTAATGTTTTTCTGTGGAAATGATTAATTTTTGGCATTTCCCCTCTTCTTGGGTAGTTTTATTTACTTTCTACATAAAATAATACCAAAAAATGGTAGATGCAGTTTTGTCGATTAAACCTAAAATCAACTTGGAAAAAAATAAACTAGAGCATTTCCTGTCCCCTGCCGCACCCCTGTTGATTCCAGTTGATTAGTAAAATTAATGCATGTTTTTGCCCTCAGATTATTTATGTTTAGTAGGAGAGAAAGCAATATATTTTCAAAAACTATATGGCATAAGTTAAGTGAAAAATTTTCGGTTGAAATCTTTTTTTTGGTGGGGGATGAGAATAGTCAGGAAATAGTTTATTTGGAGAATAAAGAGAATCTTTTGAGTTTAAAAAAGAGAAAGTATGATGGGGGAAAATTAAGAATTACAGCAATCGGAACCTAAAAGGGTATGATGAAGATTTCTAGTACAAGTCAAATAAGAAAAGCTAGGCCCCGGAAGGCGATGGGCATGCTTGAGAGTGCACTGACACAGCTGGGACCGCCGTCTCGTCTGAAGCCCCTCACCCAGACCACTGCTCATCCCCCCGAAGCCAAGTCCTGAGTGAACAGCCCAGTGTGGATGCAGAACGGCACCTAGTGCTGAGGGCAGCGCAGTTAAAGGGATGCTGTGCCAGCGGTGCCGGCGTGTGCTTGGGCCCCTGGCTCTACCTTTGTCATAGTCTGGGGGTTTTCATGTGTCATCCCGTTTCTTTCCTAAATTGTCAACCTCTGCCTTGCTGTTACAACTTTCCCTCATCCTACCTACAGATATTTTTACCATTCTAAACTATCTCTCCTAATGTCTCCCCCAGCTTTCTTGAGGAGTTGTCCACACTTGCCCATCTCTTATCTCTGAATCACTTGTGGGTTCACTGTAATGGGTCTCCTGGCCCAGCCCTCCACTGAAACGATTCTTGGGACCTTCGCTAACCCTAATGTGTGCGCTGGTTGAGACTCGTGACCCATTATTCTGGAAATCGCCCTCTGAGACTTCTGGTCCCCTTGACTTATCAGCAGTTGAGTAGCATTCTTAGTTGCTTGCAGCTGAAGTTGATCTTGGCTATCACGTGAGAAAAAAGGTTAGTGTTTGGAAAGTTGGCGGACATTGCTGCTTTCTCTTTCTCCCTTGATTTGCTTTGAGTGGCAGTGTCCCTAACCCTTTTCTTGATCTACATATTCTCAGCCTTCCTAAGAGGGCCTGGCCATGTCACACAATAGTGGCCAAGTGGACACCCACTAGGGGGCATCTGAGAAAAAAAGAAGAGACCTTTTCTTCTTGCCTGGAATCCAGTTGTGTGACCGGGTTATGCTGGAGGATATTTGAGTCACATTACTCATGAGGCAGCAAGCCTGTGGATGGAATGCCGATACGCCAGCACTGGCAGAAAAGAAAGAGAAAGAGCGTGGAGTCTAGCTCACTTTGTAGAGGTTCTGCACTAAATGTTGACCTGACTTTCACCAAAATACTTGTTAGGTGACAACTTAATGTCATTTATTGCCCAAGCCACTAGTTGGTGTTTTGCTGCTTTATCCAAAAAAGGTTCTGTAGTTGACTCAGGACACTGTTTGATGGCTCTTAGAATAGATGGAAGACTGGAGAAAGAGGGAAATGAATGGGAAGGGAAGCCATGGCAAGGACCACAGTCAGGCCTGTACCTTAGGGTCAGTACGATTAGGATGCTGCCCCTGGCACTACCAGCTTATTGTTCCTGGACCTTGGATGTTGCTCTCCTGGTAGCCCCAGAACAGTACTGTCCAACAGAAATATCCTGTAAGACTGGTGTAATTTTACTTTTTCTAGTAACCACATTAGAAAAGTGAAAAATAAAAAGCTAGTTGGATGATTTTAATACATGTTCTCAATCCCCACGTATCCAGAGTATTAACCTTTCAACATGTAATCAGTATAAAAGAATTATTAATGAGATATTTTACATTATTTTTTGACACTAAAATGTTCAACATCCTTTGTGTGTTTTGTGTTTACAGCACCTCTTAGTTGCATTTGCACCTTTTCCAGGGCTTTGTCGGAGAAGGTGATGGCACCCCACTCCAGTACTCTTGCCTGGAAAATCCCATGGACCGAGGAGCCTGGTAGGCTGCAGTCCATGGAGTCGCTAAGAGTCGGACACGGCTGAGCGACTTCACTTTCACTTTTCACTTTCATGCATTGGAGAAGGAAATGGCAACCCACTCCAGTGTTCTTGCCTGGAGAATCCCAGGGACTGGGGAGCCTGGTGGGCTGCCATCTGTGGGGTTTCACCGAGTCGGACACGACTGAAGCGACTTAGCAGCAGCAGCAGCAGGGCTTTGTAGCCTCACGTGGCTAGTGGCTAAGATTGGCCAGTGTCGCTCAGGATGCAAACCCTTAGGTGGGAGTAAGTGATAAGTTAAGCCTAAGTTGGTGACATGGCCAGGGAGGAGAGTGACTGACACCCATTGTTTTCTTCAGTAGGGGAGCCTCTCACATATGAGAGTTGAAAACTGGGCAGCCACAGAAGACCAGTGTTCACTGCAGCAGTTTTTTCCTTCTCATATGTCTGATCAAGTCTTTTTGTCTGCTTTTTAAGAACGGATGTTACTCGGGATTCCATTCTTGACCTTTTTGACCTTCCCTTTTTGCCCGTAGGTAATTTGATTCACTCTCTTGGTTCCAGCTACCACTTAATGCTGATGATTTCTATGTCTATATCTCTAGCCCTGTTATTTTCTAGCTTTAGTCAGATATTAATTTCTTGGCTAGATAGAGCCCTTTTCACGTGCCACAGACTTCGCCTACTCAGCATTTTGCAGTCTGAATGTATCCTCTTTGCTCTAAACCTGTTTTCATCCTCTGACCCCTGGTCTCATTTAACAGCACCACTATATTGTAGGAGCATCTTACTCGCCCCACTCTTGACCTCTTAGCAGTCACCAGGTCCTTTCATTTAACTCCTGACTCAGATTTCCTTCTCTGAACCATATTCGTGTCCAGAACTGTTGTAGCAGTCGTAGAGCTTGTCTCTTGCATTCTTTTTCCTCCCTCTTTGCGTCTTACCTTTCTCTCTCATCCTCCAAGTATTCTACCTGCTGCAGCCAGAGTGATGTCCCTACAGCACACACTGGTTATCATTCTTCTGCCTGAACTTTGTGTATTTTATGTATTTTTTTAATTGAAGCATAGTTGATGTAAAATATTATGTAAGTTGCAGGTGTACAATATAGTAGTTTAAAACTTCTAGAGATTATATTCCACTTATAGTTATTGTAAGTTATTGGCTATGTTCCCTGTTTTATACAGTTTATCCTTGTAGCTTATTTTTTTCCTTGTACCTTATTTTATATCTGATAGTTTGTATTTCTTAATCCCCTACCACTATAACTCCCCTCCCCCAACTTCCTCTCCTCATTGTTAACCACTAAGTTATTCTGTAACTGGGAGTCTGCTTCGTTTTGTTATATTCACTGGTTCATTGTATTTGTTTTTTTTAGATTCCATATGTAAGTGATATCATACTGTATTTGTCTTTCTCTGTTTCACTTCACTCGGCGTAATGCCCTCCAAGTCTGTCTGTGTTGCTGCTGCAGATCTCTGCCTAAACTTTTCCAGTTGTTCCCATTGTCTGTGCATTGAAGTCAACCCTCTTTGTGTGGCACACAGGGCCTCCTTGCTTGGCCATTTGTTCAGTCTTACTCCCCCTTACTTCTGACCTTAAACTTGAAGTTCTGGTGTATGGGATGGGTTGAGTGTGTGCACACTGTGGATGCTAAAGGACCTGAACCCCTTGCTTTCATCCTTATGTGCTTTTCTGTCTCCACTCCCCATCATGCCTTTTTTACTTTTCTTTGCCAGCTAATTCTTGCTCATTTGGAAGGTTCTTTGAAGGCATTCTATCTGACAGTTTTCGTTTTCCCTCAGTCTGGAGGTTGGACTAAATACCCCTCCTTTCCATTTACTATGATACTTGTCTCTGCCTCTTTGAAGTTTTATTCTATTTCTTGCCAAGTATTGTTGAAACTGTTTGTTATGTGACTGTGGGTACTTTGAGGTCAAGGCAGCTTCTTAGTCTTCTTCACCAGGCAGTTTCTTATGCCGTATCTGGCTCCATCTGTTTTCATTGAACTGAATCAGGTAGATATGAAGGGAGGCTACGGGTGGAAAGATAAACTGGCCCAACTTGCAAATAGCTTTGCAGACAAAAAGCATTCAAGTGTTTGATGAATGAAGAAAAGGAAGATTATATTGTTTTGTAAGTCTTGTCAGCTTGGGGACAAAAATAACTTGAGCTAGTTAATCCTTTGTTATCCTTGTTATAGCAGTTGGAGTGCATCCACATAAAGTACTGTGACTTCTGAGCTGTGTTTCAGAGGTGATAGGGCCATGGAGTTAGCTGACTCCATGACATCTAGAATCACATCACATACCATCTCTGTTCCTTGTGTCCTGGGGTTGCTGAGGCCTACATCTCTTCTGTGTGTGCTTTGCTCTTGCTGAGGTGAGTACGAAGGAAGGATTTGCTAGTATTTATGCCTAGAGTGGGGATGGCAAACCATTGCCTACTTTTATAAATAAAGTTTTGTTGAAACACAGTTGCACCATTCACTTATGAATTACTATCTATGACTGCTTTTGTGTTCCCACAGCACAGCTCAGCTGTAGTGACAGAGATCGTGTGGCTTGCAAAGTCAAAAATATTTACTGTTTGATCTTTTATATAAAAAGTTTGCTGATTTGTACCTTTGTTATTGCTGTTATTTAGTGACTGAGTCGTGTCCAACTCTTTGTGACCCCATGGACTGTAGCCCGTCAGGCTTCTCTGTCAGTGGGATTTCCCAGGCACGGATAGTGTGGAGTGAGTTTCCATTTCCTTCTCCAGGGGATCTTCCTGACCCAGAGATTGAACCCTGAACCCAAGTCTCCTACGTTGGCAGGCAGATTCTTCACTTGCTGAACCACCGGGGAAGCCCAGTTTGTACCTTAATATTAAGAGCTACTTAATATTAGAAAGACAGAGCCTTATATAATACCCAAATTGGGTAGTAATCTCAAATTAGGAATTAGGAGACTGCAAATTGAAAATGGCAAGTATACTATTTGATGGTATGGTTTTCTTAAATTTCTTGGTTTTTTATTTCCATTTTGCTGCATGTGTTACTGAAGAAAGATTGTCCACATTTTTTACTGTGCCTCATATATATATATATATGAAATGCATATTCTAAAAGTTTTAAAATTAATCTCCTCAACCATATACAAAACACTGAACACCAGAGTCAGGTGTGTTAATTCCAAGTTGGAGAAAAAATTTGTATCCTTGGCAGACTGCTTGGTCTGTGGAGGCTTAAATACAGGACTTCCATTGTAACAGTTTAAAATACCAATTCATCTGTCTCCCTCCCTGTTCCCTGTTGCCTTCTGTCCTCCAGTGGGCAGAGTCCCTTCTGATATGACCAGTTCTTTATTGTTAACTGTTTCTCTAAAGATAAGTGGTCTGCTGAAAGCAGAGTCCCGGAAGTGTGAGATTGAGATTCTGTGTAACTGACGTTGGCATGTCTCCAAGGGTGATGTTACGTTCTTTGTTGACTGGTCTGGTCAACAAATGGTATGGACCAGGCAGGACCGGCGTCTACTCAAATGCTGGAGCAGGGCCCAAGAGTGCCTGGGGTTACTCCTCAGCTGTTGAGTGGTGGGGAGGTCAGGGGTGCTGGAGCTGCGAGCAGGTTGAGGCTGGGAATGGAGTGGAGTGGAAGATTGGGGTAATCAGCTGATTTTTCAGTCTTGCCTCTGTCATTGTGTATTACTCCAGTAAAGCTAAGGCACTTTTGATTCATTCATCAAGCAAACATGTTTGAAATGGCTGTCGTGTGAATGCCAGAGGCCTGCTAGGTGTTGGGAGTTCAAAATGAGTCCATGAGCTCCTTCCCACGGAGGGGTATATAGACGGGTGTACTTAGAGCAGTGAGGCAGGAGGTGGGAGGATCCCCACAGAACAATGCATGTCCATTAATGCTCTGAGTGTTTTAGGTTAAAAAAAGTAACAAAAATAGAAAACCCTTTTGATGTCTTGCAGTGAGCACTGTACATTATGCTTTTCTTTAACTGCATTTTTTGCTTATGAAAAAATTTCCATTTTTATAACAATTACTTCATTTTAAGGATATAATTAAATTTATGTATTTTAGGTTGCCTGCCTGATTCGAGTTCCTTCTGAAGTAGTTAAGCAGAGGGCACAAGTATCTGCTTCTTCAGGAACATTTCACATTTTCTCTAACATCTTATGTCAAGAGGTGAGAATATGTGTGTTTTTTATGGCTGCATTGGGTCTTAGTTGTAGCATGAGGGATCTAGTTCCCTGACCAGGGATTGAATCTGGGCCCCCTGCATTGGGAGCACAGTCTTAGCCACTGGGCCACCAGGGAAGTCCCGAGATTATGTTTTTAAGCTCTCATATTGAGGATATTTTATTGTAGCTGATAAGAACATTGTGGCCGTCATCCCAGGAGCCTGGGAGCTTAAGGCTAAATTTATTGTCCAGTTATAGCAACTGTTAATGCTGAGATTATCTTTGCCTTTCCATTGTTTTCGATTTCTTATTTTCATTTCTTTTTCAAATTTCTAAGCAAATGCACCATTAAGTGTGTGCCTTACATTGTAATCGACCTGTTGTTCTTTTAGAATAAGAAAGAGAATAAATAGTGAATATGTAAAGTGAGTAAAGATGTATTAAACATCACTACAGAATCTGAGTAACATGGAAGAGACCTGTGGTAATGGACTGATACTAGTGACCCATGTCGTAATATTTATATAAACTTGTAATTCCTCTTATACTGGTTCATGTTAAACTGTGAGTCAGCAATCATGCTTGCTGACCATGTGATGGGGGACCATTGAGCTGCTTTTCTGTATAGTTCTTACAGAAGTGCCCCCCCATCTTTTTTTTGTTAAATGGAAATCAATCTCATGAAAATTTCAGTGAGTCCAGGTTTTAGGAGAGTTATTTTTAATGATCCCTCTGTCACCTCGATGAGGAGATATTGAGTATTTAATCCTGTGAATGTGATCAGTCCAGCGAAGGGTCCCTGTTGAATCATGTAGGTGGTTAAATAGATCAAGGCTTGTCCAGAAGTATTTATCACTATTGAGAGATTATTTATGAATTTGTCATGTCTGATGATTGAAACTATGAAATATAATTCTGTTTTTATATGAAAGGATAGCATTCTGTGTGCATTTGCTTTTGAAAATAACATTTGTTTAACGCATCTCTTTTTTTTTTTTTCCCAAGAGACTAAATGTTGAAAACTAGTAAAGCTTAGTTGAATTGTAGTCAGCTTTATTATTTTATTACAGATGTTCTCATTTGAAAGGGAGCTAACCTGAGCTTTCTGTATCTTAGGCCAGTTTAGGACTTTTAACCTCTTGGAGAATTGTGGTCATTCTGAATATTTTAAAACTCAAACTTTAGAAAAGGTTAATCTGCCTTATGCAGAATGTTGTTTAGAAGTCTCTGCTATTCTGACTTTCTGAGCTCTTGGGTTTTTATTTGTTTCAGGGCATCCAAGGATTATATCGAGGCTACAAAAGCACTGTTTTAAGAGAGGTAACTAACTTAATTTCTAATATTGAAGTATAAGAGAATGATACGCTTTGTTCAATAGTTTATTTGGAGAAACTGGTTTAAAAAATTACAAAGGGAAATTACCAATCACTGTGTAGTCTTTTTTGTTGTTAAATTTTTAAGGCACATGATTAAAAAGCAGTGTGTTTTTTATTTGTGACTGGTCTAGCTGTGTGTGTGTGGGCTTTCTCTAGCTGCGGAGCAGGGGCTTCATGCTGTGGTGGCTTCTGTTGATTAGAGAATGGAGCCCACTAGGGCAGATGGGCTCCGTAGTGTTTGGACTTCAGTAGTTGTGGCACATGGTCTTAATTGCCCCATGGCATGTGAAAACTTCCTGGACCAGGGGTCAAACCTGTGTTCCCTCCTTTGGCAGGTGGATTCTTAACCACTGGACCACAGGGAAGTCCACTGTTAACTTGGTTCTTAAATCTGATGACTGGGTAGAATGAGTTGGTCCTGCTGAAAGAGCAACCCCAGTGGTCAGAATGACCCATCCTATAGCTTCGTGTTTATCTAAGGTGGCTACATGGCCACCACAGCTGACATAGTAAGAAATAGCTACTAAGGGTAAGATATCAAGTTAATTACTGTAATACACAAAATGAGTGATAAAATGTTCATGAAAGAAGCACTCTGGGAGACAAGTGTCTCAAAAGTCTGTTTTTATATGAAAAATTGTACAGTTAGCTCTTATCTTCCTGATGACAAAACATGGTGTATTAGAAAGTTCAGTCTAGACTGGAGTGCTGGCCCGGCCTGAGATTCTCAGTGCAGTCTGCCTTCGAGCAAGCCTTCTAGCTTTGAAATTCTGAGGTTTAACATGTGGTCAATGTCTTTTTTTCTTTGGTTGAAAAAAGCAAAGTATTTTAGTGTGTATATTACTGCAGAAAACATGTTTTAATTTTTTCTTCACATACAAGAGGTGACTTTTTCTTTTTGGTTTTTGTTGTTGTTTTACTTTTTTTAGATGATTTTTTTAAGATTGAAGGATAATTGCTCTACAGTGTTGTGTTGGCCTCTGCCACACAGTGCAAATCAGTCATAACTCTATATACTCCCTCCCAGAAGAGGCTATTTTGAGGTTTAAAAGTTGATTTATAGATAAGGTGGCATATGGAATATGAGAGAAGTCTTTGGTTTGGGACATAAGTTGGTTTCTTTTTTTTTTTTTTTTAATGAGTTTAAATCCTAGACTTTTTTTTTTTTTTTGAGGTATAATTGACAAATGAAATTGTGAGGCATTTGAAGTATACAGTGTGATTTGATATAGGTATACATTGTGAAAAGGATTAAGACATAATTTTCTATTAAAATGCAAAAGAGAATGTGCATACTTCTCCTTGAATCCTTGTTTTCTATTTGGATTCCCCTTGGATGCTAAATTATTCTCAATTTATAAAAATGTGTTTAATTTAAATACATATTGTCATAATTAGCAGAAAATTGAAATTCTTTGGAATCTGAATTTTATTCCCAGGTAGTTTTTTTGTTTATTTTGTCTTATTTGTTTGTTGTTAGTATAGATTACAATCTTCTTTATGAAACACCAGCACTGTTACGTGTTATTTGAAGCTTTGATTTCTCTGAAGTAATAACCGTTGGTGCAGTGGTGGTGTTGATGTATATCTTTGAAAAACTTCTTTTGAAGGCAGACTGAATGTTTCAAAATTAAGTTATTTGTGTGAAGATGACTTCTGCCTTTCAAAATAACCATCTTCATTCTGTACTTATTTTCTGACTCACGAAACACTTGTTATTTACTCGGGTTTCACCTGGGTGCAGGAAAAAGAGAGGTGGGCAATAAATCTCTTTCTTATTTTTCTGTGAGATGCCGAATGAATGAATGTATTTACATGCCAGAGAATACTCATTGTGCATACAAACAAATAGGTAAAACATGGTTACAACTGCATTCTGTTCTTTTAAAAATTTGTTTTGACGTACATCACACTAGTAATTAATTTCTAGGCTGCAGTTCTTGCTAAAAGTGTGACCCTGCTGAGATGACTTTGTTTACTCAAAATGACAGTGGTTTGCTGAAAATTTAATTGGGGTCTTCTGCATTATGCATTTTCATAAAAGATCCTTCAGAATTGATTTTAGTTGAGATATTGCTTTTGTACAGATTCTCAGAGAGAATGAGAGAAGAGTCATTGCCAAATGAAACATAGCTTCTTCTCAAAATGAGAAAAATAAGAAGTGATGTATCGTCTTTAAACAAAATTTTTGCATTATAAATACTTTCAGTTTTTACATTGTTCTGACATCAGTATAAGATCTTTTCACCAAGAGCTTGTTTGATTGTTTCAATAGGAAAATACATTGAAGCCTTAGTGAGAATCACGAGGAAACTTACACATTTTTTCTGCGTGCGTTTTTTGTTTAAAATAGTTTTATCTCGCTCACAGTAGCCCATTAGAATGAAATTGAAGTTTGAATCCATGCCTTATAAGCTAAATTCTGTGTGTTCTGTAGATTTTGTGAATACTGTCACATGGTTTTTTCTACATTTGATGTTTGTGGAGATTGCATGCTTATCCCTTATGTTCTCCTAAATTATTTTAGTTACTGTGAGTTTTAGACAGAGTCTAAGCAAGGTCAACCGATTATACTCTTTATCTCACCCTTTCAGTATTCATTTTCCTCATGATCTAGGCCAGATTAAATGTGGCCAAGCATTGTGAGGCAGTGCGGTTATTTCAGTAACATGGAAGTAGGGAGTAAAGTCACAGCAGCCTCTGTAGCCAGGCTGGTTTCAGAGGGTCCATTGACCCAGACATAGCATATTAAAAAGCAAAGACATCACTTTGCCAACAAAGGTCCGTCTAGTCAAAGCTATGGTTTTTCCAGTAGTCATGTATGGATGTGCATACATGACTGAACTGAACTAAGCATCAGGGTCTATAGGAGGCATTTCATGTGGATCTCTTCATTTAATTCGCATGATAACTTCAATATAATTAAAACCATCAGTTCACAGTAAAGGAATAAACTCACTCTCAGATACATATTCATATGCCCAGTCTCACTTAAAATTACAGTGAGATCGCTTCTCACCTCTGAGATTGCTAGCACCATTGGTGAGAAGTGTGAAAGTGTTAGCCGCTTCAGTTGTGTCCGACTCCTTGAGACCCCATGGACTGTAGCTTGCCAGGCTCTTCTGTCCATGGGATTCTCCAGGCGAGAATACTGGAGTGGATTGCCATTCCCTTCTTCAGGGGATCTTCCCAACTCAGGGATCAATCTTTGTCTCCTGCACTATAGGCTGATTCTCTACCATCTGAGTCAACAGGGAAGCCCCAGCTGTAAAGTGGCTTGTCCCCAACTGGCTTCCCCACAAGAATGTGAATCCTTTAGGGCAGAAGTGTTCTGCGTGGTGCCCAACACACACAGCGGGCACCCTTAAAAAGGAGTAGAATGTGTGGAGAAAACCCATTTGTTGAGCTTAACTTACTGGAAACGACTTGCCTCTCTGTTTTCTTTTGCTATAGAAATTCCTTTCTAATTCACATCCAAGGTCGAGAGGCTGCTCTCCATACAACTTCTGGGTCAATCAGTTCAGTCACTAAGTCGTGTCTGACTCTTTGCAACCCCATGGACTGCAGCACGCCAGGCTTCCCTGTCCATCACCAACTCCCAGAGTTTACTCAAACTCATGTCGATTGAGTCAGTGATGCCTTCCAACCATCTCATCCATCTTCTCCTCCTGCCTTCATCCTTTCCCAGCAGCAGGGTCTTTTTCCATGAGTCAGTTCTTTGCATCAGGTGGCCAAAGTATTGGAGTTTCAGCTTCAGCATTGGTCCTTCCAATGAAGATTCAGGACTTACTTCCTTTAGGATGGATTGGTTGGATCTCCTTGCAGTCCAAGGGACTCTGAAGAGTTTTCTCCAACACCACAGTTCAAAAGCATCAATTCTTCGGCACTCAGCTTTCCTTGTGATCCAACTCTCACATCCATACATACTGGAAAAATCAAAGCTTTAACTAGATGGACCTTTGTTGGCAGAGTAATGTCTCTGCTTTTTAATAGGCTGTCTAGGTTGATCATAAGTTTTCTTCCAAGGAGTAAGTGTCTTTTAATTTCATGGCTGCAGTCACCATCTGCAGTGATTTTGGAGCCCCAAAACATAAAGTCTCTCACTGTTTCCATTGTTCCCCATCTATTTGCCATGAAGTGATGGGACCAGATGCCATGATCTTGGTTTTCTGAATGTTGAGCTTTAAGCCAACCTTTTCACTCTCCTCTTTCACTTTCATGAAGAGGCTCTTTAGTTCTTCTTCGCTTTCTGCCATAAGTGTGGTGCATCTGCATATCTGAGGTTATTGATATTTCTCCTGGCAATCTTGATTCCAGCTTGTGCTTCATCCACTCCAGTATTTCTCATGATGTACTCTACATATAAGTTTAATAAGCAGGGTGACAGTATACAGCCTTGACGTACTCCTTTCTCGATTTGGAACCAGTCTATTGTTCCATGTCCAGTTCTAACGGTTGCTTCTTGACCTGCATACAGATTTCTCAGGAGACAGGTCAGGTGGTCTGGTATTCCCATCTCTTGAAGAATTTTCCACAGTTTATTGTGATCCACACAGTCAAAGGCTTTGGCATAGTCAATAAAGCAGAAGTAGATGTTTTTCTGGAACTCTCTTGCTTTTTCGATGATCCAACAGATCATGGCCCCACCCATCAGAACAAGACCGAGTTTTCCCATCAGGGAGTTTCCATAAACCTCTTATCCTTCTCCATCAGAGGGCAGACAGAATGAAAACCACAATCACAGAAAACTAACCAATCTGATCACATGGACCACAGCCTTGTCTAATTCAATGAAACTATGAGCCATCCTGTGTAGGACCACCCAAGACAGATGGGTCGTGGTGGAGGGTTCTGACAAAACGTGGTCCACTGGAGAAGGAAATGGCAAAGCACTTCAGAATTCTTTCCTGAGAACTCCATGAACAGTATGAAAAGGCAAAAAGATAGGACACTGAAAGATGAACTCCCCAGGTCGGTAGGTGCCCAATATGCTACTGGAGATCAGTGGAGAAATAACTCCAGAAAGAATGAAGAGACAGAGCCAAAGCAAAAACAACACCCAGTTGTGGTTGTGACTGGTGATGAAAGCAAAGTCCTGATGCTTAGGATATATTCAAAATATGTTAACTATGATTACTAGTATTCTTTGTAACTGAAAGGGCTTTTGACAGGCAAGGACATCTCAGTGTGGAATGCCACTGTCTCTCACCAGCTGTTTGCCCTTGGCAAGTTCCTTAACCTTTCTGAGCTCACGTTTGCCTGTGTGTGTTTGGAACCTCATGTTAATTGTTCTTGCTGCAGTCTCATGGAGGAGGTGTTACAGCAGTATGGTCTGCTAAGACCAGAGATGAAGCAAGCTGCCTCTAGGCTGTGAGGTTCTTGAACAGGGATGCAGCCTTGTTCTGTCTGCACGTAAACGTGTGAATGCCATCTCATGATGATGAATAAACACTAGCTGTGTTCGAACCAGAGGCTCACTAACTGTTATTGCTTAAAGAGCTTCTCAGCTCCAATTGGAGAGTGTTTTATCCAAATGTCTTGTAGGATGAAGTTGTTTATTCAGTTAACAAATTGCAACCTGCAATTGATTTTGTGTTCACTGGCTACTTCTGTAGGAAAAACAACATATTGGTTATAATAATGTACAGTTACTCTAGTTGATGGTTGAACTGATCAAAATTACTAATGTAAATGGGTTGGAAAATTTTTCATAGTTACTGTTTTTTAGGTCATGTTGATAATTTACTGGAATTTTTTCTCCAAATAAGCTTACCGACTAAGAGGCTTTCTTTCAAAGATTGCAATAGTTGAATGATTTCTGTTGAAAAATGTTTTCAAGCAACTGTGGCTAGAATTGTTATTTACCATTCTTAAGTCTGTGTACTATTTCCTGCCTTCATGATAGTAAGAAGAGAAAGAACGTATTCTCTGATGAGAACTTTGCTCCTCTATCAAGGCTTTATATCTCTGTGTGTGTTTGTGTGAAATTGTTTCCTTGGCTTTATCTCTTCCCTTCTCTTTTGGTTTGTTTCAGTTGTGTCTGGCTACATGTAATTATGCCTGGTCTTCCCAGGCAGTCTATAAGGTCCACATGAAGATAGCAGTGGGGTTTTTACCTCTTTGTATTATGCGCAGGCTCTGGGGGTAACACCTGCCACAAAGTCAGTGCTCAGTAATTATTTGCTGCTTCATTCATTCCTATAAGTTTGATTGTGTTTTGTTCAGATGCTGTTAGACACCGTGACCATTTCAGAATGCTGGGGGAACTTGAAATTACGCCGGGTGGGGGCTCAGCCTTTGACACACTACAGTAGAAGATCTTTGCATTAGAGAGGTGATGAAATACCAAAGAGTATATCCTTTTCTAAGATTTCTGTGTTCTTAAACCCTGAAAAAATAGTTTTTATAAAGCTGGTTTCATTAGAAGAGTAATTAATTCCCCCCCTTTCCCCTACATCTTCAGTAATTCACTTTAAAGGGGAAAAAAGTGATTGTAAATCTTTCCAAACTTTTTTTTTTCCTGAACTTTTAATGTGAAATTGTTTTTCAGTTAAAATCCAATGCAAACATATTGAACCTTGTTTTAATCCTACATAATTCATTTTATTAACTATGACCAAATAGAACATCTGTTAAAATTCCATAATGTTAGCTTCATGGGAAAAGAAAAAAAAAGTCCGTTCGCTCTTGGAATCTGTCCATTGTTTTATTGTTCAGGCTTTTAGTAAATGTGTAATGAGACATTCTTATTAATGGGAATATTAAACAAATGAGAATGAAATATTGCCTTTAATCACAAGCGGTTTATAAAATGAGTCACCTAATTGCATTTACTTTATTATAACTTTACCGTAGAGATGGTCTGTGAGGAATGAACAATACTTCATTCTTTAATCCGGAGAGTAAACTTGTTACTCCTCAAATATGGATTTCAGCCTACAGTTTTTAATCATCTCTTAAATAAACAAACAATTTTAGAAAGAACAATTTTGTAAAATTATCTTAATGTAGAAAGATTACTTTATCCCCTCAGTGCATATTTTCTCATGTTTTGTTTACATGAAACCAGCTGCTATTTACTTTTCTCGTTCTTAGGACAAATTTCATTTGCACTGGACAGTTTTGAAAAGGCTACATATTTCCATTGTTGCATGGTGGCCGTGTTGCCTAGAAGGGATACCCGTTCATGCCTGTAGAGCTTCTGGAGAAGTAAATTAATAGCATGAATCTTGAGTGGAAATGTAAGAAAAGCTGTTGAATAAAGATGGAAACTATCTCTCATTTCTTCTTTTTAAACGTTAGCATCATATACCATAATATTGAAGTAGCTGTGGCTAGGGTGTTTGTGTTTTTTCATCTCATGTGAAATATCCTATCTCTTCACATCTGTGTTATTTAGATGGCAGATTGATTGTAAAGAACAGAAGATCTGACTACAGCGGCTGAACTAAAATATGATTGTCCTTAAAAAAAAAAAAAATTTTTTTTTTTTTATCTTACTCTGTAACAAGAAATCTGGAGATGGTCCCTCTAACACTGGTGTACTGGTTAAATGATGGGCATCTAGGAACGAGGCTGTTTTCATTCTGCTTGGGGAACGCTAGTACTCTGGCAGAATCACTCATGATTACAAAATGGCTGCTGCACTTTCGGGCTCCTGGCCCTTGCCCAAGCCTGAAGTGGGAAGGGCAGAAGGCGTTATCTGTCACTCTGTTTACTTATAAGACAAAAGGTTTCTTGGGCCAGGTGTCTAAAGCTCTCCTGAGTTGCATGGGCATTGAGATGTTTGTATACTTTGTGGTTTTTCAGTGTGGTAGGTAAAGGCAGGCACAGAGGGTGTTGGGACCACAGATACTGAGTCACCAGCCTACAACATCTGCCCTGTTTTCTCTATTCAAGTCTTTGTAGTTCAAACTCAGTTGCTTCAGAAAGGAAACAGTCTCATGTACCTGTGACTTCAGTTGGGGATCCTGTTGTTTACATTCAGATCACTTGTCTGGACTACAGATTTTTGGACATTTAATTCTACTTTGTAAATTTTGATATCTGTTCTTTTTCGTTTTTTCTGTCACCTTTGTTTTTGTGGTCATAGTGTAGACACTCATCTTCTAAAATCATTTGCCAGTCTGTAATCTTTAATCTGGAGATGAACTTTACTTCAAAATTACTTATTTTTCATACATTTTTTATTTTGAAGTTAAGATCTCAGAATACCTATATTGATATAGTCATATGTAGACACTTTCCTTCAAAAATAAATGTAAATCTCAATTGGAGTAATACAGCTATCACTTACCAAGTATTTACAGTGTTTCTGTGCTACATTCTTAACATGCATTATTTCACATACCCTCACACTGACCCAAAACATGATTCATTCTTTGTGGAAACTCAGGCTTAGCAAGGCTGTGGTTCGTCCAGAGTATCGCATCCAGTAAGGGAGGCAACCGGGGACTTGAAAGCTCGTGACATTAGGCCCTGTGGTGAGCTATGTATTTTGCATTTTATACACAGACGAATTTTTCAGGAGAAGAAAATCATATATTTAAAATTTAATACTCTATATTTTTTATTTTTTTCTCATTTTTAAACCTTTAAGTAGACATTAGTGCCAGGAGTTTGGGAAAAATAAGTTCTCAGTGACTAGAGGTCTCCATGACATTAAAAGAAAAGTTAATCAGAGGATGTAAATGGAGAATCTGTTGATAGAGATGTTCATGGTGAATAGTGGCATGTAAGTGCACATTATTCCATATGCTTGCATGATTTGCGCTTACCATTCAAGTGTTACTTCACATGCCCCTTCTCTGAGGGGCCTGCTGTGACCACTCTAGCTCACATACACCTGCCAAAACCCCACCCGGTTACTTGGTACCCTAGCAGGTACATTTCTTATTTATGAATTTTTTTTTTTTTTTGCCTTCCTTCCTCTCTTCACTGGAATATGCTCTCTTTTGAGGGCAAGTGCTTCTTGCATGTTTTCTTCCCTACTATTAGTCCAACACCTGGAAGAGTCCTCAACATACAGCACACTCAGAAAGTATTCAGTGACTACAAATCAAGTACTTAATCACACATTTCAGAAGTAGACTAGTTTTAAATACTTAGATGCTTAAAATCTCCATCAGATGCCCAGACTGAGATGTATGTGGCAAGAATTATGGAGTCCTAACTTAATTCCCAGACCAGTTAGTGATTTTCTGCCATCTGAACTTTCTGTACCTCCAGTGAGCTTAATTTTCTCCTTGTCTTTTCTTATCACATTTCCTGGTATTCTTAAGCCTTCTACAAATAGCCCGTATTTTAATTTTGTCATATCTTGTTAAGAGTTGGTCTTATGAATATTTTATATATGTAAAACTGTTTTTGAAATGACATGTGAAAATAGCAACTTATTCATGAAGAAAGTCTTTTATCAGCTGTGTGCAACTTATGCACAGTGAACACTGGGTAGAAATTAAATTAGTCTTGAGATTCTTAGGATTGTATACTGTCTTATTGGCTGAACGAGCACCATCTTATAAGAGATATTAAGAAAAACTTTGTGTATGAAGAAAACCAAATGTGAAGGTAAAATCTTGAATGTTTATGTGTAAATCAAGGATTATGGTTTCAGGGAGTCCTATAAAAGAACTATTGGAAATGCTTACCTGTGGGTTTGTTGTCTATAGCACATTACCCTGGGAACATACAATGATAACAGTTACAGTTTGAATTCTGGGCTTGTACTTTACTTGTGTAGTATTGTCCAAAAAATTCGTTCGGGTTTTCCTGGTACATCATATGGAAAAACCTGAGTGAACTTTTTGGCCAACCTAGTATTTTTCTAATCTTCAGATAAAACTGTAACGTATTGACTTTTTTTTTTTTTCCTTTATAAACTGATAATTAGGCTAAGGCTTGGGAAAGTTAAGCAATGCAGCTAGTATATATAGTATATGGCAGGTCTGGAAGCAGAGACCCAGCCTGTGTGTTTCCAAAGTCTGTGTTTCTGGTTATACTTTGCTTCCTGCTCATGTTTTGCAGATAAATTCCCTATTCATTGCTCTCTGAATTTTTCAGTAAATTGTGGGAAAATAAAGTGGTAGTGTATCCATGAGACTTGAACCACATCTGTGAACTTGAAGTGGAGCACAATTTCTAAGTGTTACAGGATTCTAAAAGATAGAAAAGGAACCATCTGTATAGGCAGAACACAATGAACAGTGCTTCTGAATTAGTAATGTTGATTTCAACATCTTCTTTCCTTTAGCCTGTGTGAAGTTTGCTTAAAAATGCTTTGACTGCTTTTTAGCCTTCTATCCTCTTTTGTTCCCTGAGCTTTTAGCATATATTCTGAGAAACAACCCAGTAGATGGGAAAAAGTTGATAATCTTTGGCATAAAAATGATTTTGGTACTTAGACACATAATTAATAGATAATTTATTGACTAATAGAGAAGCAGAAGTTGATGAAAGATTATTTCTTTTCCTTTGTGAAAATATTTTGCTTTTTAAATTTTTTTTATTGAGTTTGTTGATACAAAAGTTGTGTTACAGCAATGCACACTAGAGGGCGCACAATGTCCGTGTTTTAAATGTTAGTAACAGACATGTCAGTGTACCTGAACCTTGAAGCTCTTGAATTGGGACTTTTTAAAAAGCAATTCGAATTTAAAAATAAAAAACAAAGCTTAATAATAGCGCTTTCCAATCCAAGGTTCCTAAATAATATTATCTTATTTAATCCATACATACTTCATTATGCATCTTTAAAATATATGATCTTCTAAAATAATGACAATAAAAAATAATGACAATTTAAACTTACACTTTAAATTTTTTCTTTAAGTGATAGTTGGTAACAATTCAGATAATACATGAAGAAGATTTTAACATGGAAAGCAAGTCTTCTGCCCTGCCCTCCTTCATTCTAGTCTCACTCTCTAGAGGTACCCGCTTTTATCTGTTTGCATTTTCAGTTCTTCTTATTACATTCATGTTTCTGAATAATTACCATCTATTTCTTCATCTGTCAGTTTAGATAGTCTCCTGAGCCTTTGGAGTAGAAGATGCAGTTGAGCTCTTAATATGTTGCTCCCCAACCTTATCTTCCCTGATATCTCAGTTGCTAAAGAATCCGCCTGTAATGCAGGAGACCTCAGTTCACTTCCTGGGTTGGGAAGATCCCCTGGAGAAGGGAAAGGCTACCCACTCCAGTACTCTGGCCTGGAGAATTCCATGGACTGTATATGTATAGTCCATGGGGTCTCAAAGAGTTGGACACAACTGAATGCCTTTCACTTTCAATCTTATCCTAGTGTTCCAGTTACATAAATTTCATTCTTCTGGTTATTTTAGAAACTCGAGGTCATAGATTTGAGTCATTATTTCTTAATCCCACAAACTTCGAGCATCTTCTAACTTTCTTCTTATAAGGTGAGCCTCTTCCTTTTTGACACCTTATCCTCCTTATCTTTTAGATACCACTTTCTGGAATGACTTCTTGTCACCTGTGCTTTGATCCTAGGTTGTTACCAAGATGAAAGTTTCATCCTGCCCTTCACCCACAGTCTTTTCGTTCATGGCATTTCTGAATTGATTCTAAAAGTTGAACGTCAGTGAACTAGTGTTAGTATTGTCCGAGTCTTCAGGCATGATCACTAGGCCGTGCAGTGTGCCAGGATTAGATTTCCTATTGTGTTGGTCCTGCATTACTCTGAAAGAGATGTTTCCAGCATCACAGTCAAATAGCCTTGCATTCCATCACTTGCTAAAATTTGTACCATATTGTAATTTGCTGAGTCATGAACTTTTTATTTTTTTTTCCCCTTGGCATTTCTAATTGCCTTGTGGGAGGGGTGCATGATGCGCCCTTTTCGTGTGTTTGTGACGGCCTCAAAACTATGTTGTTTTTGTGGTTTTGTGTTTTTTCTTCTCTGGGAATCTTGGAATCTTCCCATTTCCCACTTTAATCCACAGTGTCTGGACTTCTCTCTGCCTTCTTAGCTGGATTCACTGTTGCCTGGAGGTGTCAGAGTACAGTGGTTCAGACCACAGGCTCTGTAGCCAGGCTGCTTGGGTTTGACCACTGCCCTTCCTCAGGCAGTCCCACACCTCTAGTTCTTTACTGTCTTCTTCTAACAAAAACATTGGAAGGTGTAATAAGTATAAGGATGTATCTGCTTTTTTTGTAAGCCTTTATTTTATCCTGATTTTTTTGGGGGGGGGGTCAGGTAATTATCTTTCTCTGGTTCCTAATATAACTTACTAAGGTTCTTGCTAATGACACTTGATAATAATCATTTATAATGATTCTTTGGCCTCAACTGTGTTAGGTTGATTTTTGTCTTAAGAGAAAGGATTATGTTAATAAGTTATGATTTTTAGAGAAACATGTCGATCTTATCAGTTCAGTGTGTATCCCAATTATATTTGGGAAATAAGTGATAAAATTTGTGTCTAGGAATCTTATAAACTGATACTAAATTTTCTAATGAAGCTTCCTCATATCTTTTTTTAAAAAATTATTTGGCTGTGCTGGGTCTTAGTTGTGTTATGTGGGATCTAGTTCCCCGACCAGGGATCAAACCCTAGTCCCCTGCATTGGGAGCCAGGAGTCTTAACCACTGGACCACTGGGGAAGTCCTGAGTGCTCCTTTATCTTGATCTACATGTGATGAGTTTTTTGTTGTTTATCTGTGAATTATTCCATATTTCTTTTTTTATAATTAAATTTATTTTTAATTGGAGGATAATTGCTTTACGACATTGCATTGGTTTCTGTTAAACATCATACTCCATATTTCTGTTTTGGGAACTAGAGTGATAACCAAGTTAAAAATCACTTTGAGATGAAGTTTACTTTCTTCAGTGGGTAAATTAAGTATGTATTTTAAGTATGTCTTTTGTCTGGGAGAAGATATCAATCATATCTGTGTGTAAAGGAGACAGTGATTTGTCCTATGTTGAGCAACCAAGATCTTGTGAAAGTTACACTCTGCTGATTTATCTGTTGGTTCACACAACTGTTTACAAAGGTTCCTTCTTCTTCCTTGTGGATGTTTAATAAGAGTCTAAAAAAATTGTGTAGCTAACACATTTTAGTCATTAAGTTTTGGACTAGTTTTGATTAAGTGAAGGCATCAGAGAAAGGATCTGGTACCTAATAACCTCTGAGTAAGTTCTCATCACTTTGTTTTTCTGTGTTTGAAGGAGGAAATAGATTGAATTTATCCAACCTCTGCCACTTTGCCAGACTAGATACTTTTCACATGCTTTTCGTTTAGTCTTTATACAGTAATTGTACAAAGAGTCATAAATGTCAACCAAATGCTTGAAACTTGTGTACCCCTGTTCCCCCTCTACATATCTAGTCATGATTCCGAGCCATTCTGTAATGTTCGTCTCTTGTAAACCATGTTATGAGCTAACAGATAGTTGCCTATTTAATACCAGTGGGAGGCTGACATTCAGTTGTGTCAGTAACTTGATCTACATAAAATAATACAGTTAACAGAGGGCTGAGTTGGGCTCTGAATTACTTGAACTCTTATACTCTTTTCATATCAATGTATATATTTTCTTTTCTCTTTTGGGGGTGTAAGTAGGTTTTAGGATGAATAGTATAGCACTTTATTTTTCTTTTCTTGTCCCTCTCCAGTATTTTATTTTTAAAAATTTCAACCTTTAGAGAAGCTGAAACACATGTTCTTTTCCCAGGATTCACTGATTTACTTTTTACCCCATCTGTTTTGTCTGTCTTTCTCTATACAGTATTTTCCTGAAACATTTTAAGTACAAAGACACTACCCAGGATAATTCATCATTAAATATCCAGCATATGTCTCCTAAGAATAGAGTCATTCCTGTCATAACTATAATACCATTATCCTTTCAAGAAATGTAACATTGATATATTCATATTATCTGATACATGGTCAGTTTTACAATTGTTGTCTATTGTCCCAGTAATAGAAACTGTGTACCTTTTTCTTTTTGCAGAATCCAGTAAAGGATCACACATTGTCTTTGGTTGTTCAGTTTCCTCAACCTCCCCCGCCCCCACCTTGCCTTCCCCATGTGGCGTGTACATTCTTTTAGAGTCCAGGGCAGTTCTATAAATAGTGCCTTAATCTGGAAGTCGCATTTCCTTGTGATTATATTCAGATCATATATTAAATTTTATGCGTGTGCATGGATAATGCATGGATGATGCTAGGTACTTTTGTTGCACTGTATCAAGGATTACATAGTGCCTCATACTTGGTAAAACTAAGTTTAATCATTTGATTACATTGGCATTCCCTACCTTTCTGTACTCCAGAGGTTCATTTCTCCTTTGTTTTGAAAAGTAGTCGACGGGGTGCTGGGGGGCTTGCTAGAGGGTGCAGCAGTAAAGAGTCTGCCTGCAATGCAAGAGATGCAGGAGACATGGATTTGATCCCTGGGTTGGGAAGATCCCCTGGAGAAGGAAATAGCAACCCACTCTAGTATTGTCTGGTAAATTCTGTGACAGGAGGTGGGGGGCCACAGTCCATGGGATCTCAGAGAGTAGGGCACAACTGAGCACGTATGCATGCACGCTATGGGGTAATAGTTTGAGCTAATGTGATTATCCTGTTCCCCAATAATCTTTCACCCAATAGTTTTAACATCTGTGCGTGCTCCTTGCTGGAAGAGTTTATTACATTGGTGATTGCAAAATGCTGATTTTCTAAGTACTACCCTTTTTCTTTTAATTTATTTGCTGACATTCTTATGTAAAAAAGAGCTTTCTTTTAAAAAAGAAGAACTTTCTTCTTTTACCAACCGCCCCCACCCCCCACCTAGCTCCCTTTTTTAGTACCCCTATGGACGCATGGATTCTTTTTTTTTTTTTTTTTTTTTGATTTTAACAGCTTCATTGTGATATAATTCATGTACCGTGCACTTCACTCATTTAAAGTAACCATCTAGTGGGTTTTAATCTATTCACTAATGTGTACAGCCATCACCACAGTTGAGGATTCTTTAATAATATAATTGTAATAATTGTAAGCCCTTACCATTATTACTATTTCTGATGCTCAAACTGGCCCGAATTTGTGGCGGGAGCCTCTTTACGCTTACTGTTCTTACACATTTCCTTGTTAGTCCTTGGAAATTTCCTTATTGGTGTGACAAGGTTTCCCCATCTTTGTACTTGCCCTGCCTATCCTGTAAGCAGCTGCCTCTGCAAGGAGCCCTTGATTCTTTTCAGTGGGGAGTGGTATTTAGAAACTACGTTTGGGATCCTAGGTATATTACTGCATGTATACTCTCTTCATTGGGCAGAAAAGCTTGTAAGAATTAAATACATTGCTTTTATTCCTCCTCATTTTCCTGTATTTGTCTAAGGTGAGAACAACATGTAATTACTATTTATTTTGTTTTTTAAATCATCATATACTGCAAAACTGACTTCTTTTTGGTGTACAGAGCTATACATTTTAACAACATGTATTCATTCATACAACCAGCAGTACATTGGGGATACACACCTGTTATCCCTTTGTAGTCATTCTCGTTTTCCTACTTCTCATCCCTGGTAACAAGTGATCTGTCATTTAAATGGAGTCCTATATTATGAAACCTTTTGAGACTAGTTGCTATCATCATCATCATGCTGCTGAGATTCATCCCCGTTGTTGTGTGTATTGGTAGTTTGTTCCTTTGGATTCTTTCATTGTTTGGATTTACCACAGGTTGTTTATACATTAATCCACTGAAGGACTCTGAATTCTTTTCAGTTTGGGGCTGTCATGAACAGAATTGTTATAAACATTCACGTATAGGTTTTTGTGTGAAAGTAAATTTTCATTTCTCCGGGGTAGACAGTCAGAAATGAGATTGCTAGATCATATGGTAAGTGTATGTTAACTTTATAAGAAACTGCAAAACTGTTTTCTACATTGGCTGTACAACTTTGCATTCCCATCAGCAATGGATGCCCTGAATCTTGGTCACCACTTAGTTGTGGTAGATTTTTTTTTTTTTTTAATTTTAGCCATTCTCATAGGTGTGTAATGATATCCCATAGTGGTTTTAATTTTCATTTCCCAAATGGTATTGATTTTGAACTTACTTATTTGCCATCATTAGATGCTCTTTGGTAAAGTGTCTGTTGTCTATTTTTTAACTGGGTTGTTTCTTACTTTAGTATTTCAAAAGTTCTTTGTATGTTAGGGATGCTAGTCCTTTGTCACTGATGTGATTTGCACGTATTTCCTGATAATCTGTAACTTGTGTTTTCATTCTCTGAACGTATTATTTGTAAAACCTTAAAATTTTGGCAAAGTCCAATTTGTCAACTTTTTCTTTTATGAACTGTGCTTTAAGTGTAGTGTCTAAGAGCTCCGACTAACCCCAGATCCTTAAGGTTTCCTCTCATGGTTTCTTCTAAAGGTTTTATAGTTTTATATTTGATAGATCCACAATCTATTTTGAGTTGATTTTTAGGTAGTGGGGTTTAGGTTGAGATACGTTTTTTTGCACATGGATATTCAGTTGTTCCAACAACATTTGTTGAAAAGACTGTCTTTTCTCCATTCATATGTTTTTGTATCTTTGTATCTTTATAAAAAATCATTTGCCAGTGTCCATCTGGTCAGTGTCTGGAATAAATTTGAACTGGTTCATTGTTAGGTTCCAAGCAATGTGTTTTTGTTTTTTCTTTTTCTCCTCAGGTGTTTGTGTTCATATTTTTGAACATCCCAGTTTCGAAAGATGTTTTGATTTTCTAAGAAATTTACTTAAAAAAAAAAAAAGTATTAGAAAAGGCTGCTAAAAAAGCTCCTGAACTGAGGCATTTTCCATCCTTTTTCTTTCTACGTCATCTCTTTTAAAAAATGATAGGAAAGACTGACTAAAAACACTCTGAAACTTTTATGTGTCTTTTATCCTTTTTCTTTCCATATTTCAAAGAATGACCTATTTTCTGTTGAATTACTGTACCTTTAATAATGTATCCTGAGTAAGGAAATGGCAACCCACTCTATTATTCTTGCCTGGAAGATCCCATGGACAGAGGAGCCTGGTGGGTTACAGTCCATTGGGTTGGAAGAGAGTTGAACATGACTTAGTGACTAAAAAACAGTATCTATACATCAGTGGGATAGAAGCTTAGTTCTTCATCTGTGATTCAACAGATAGTATTGTTTCCTTATATAATTTGGACCATTAGTTTTTGTTGTTGTTGTTATTGTTGTTAAATTGCCATATTGTATGAATAATCTTGACATTTACTTGAAGAAAAGATGCTATGTATTTTATTGTATCGAAGCATGAAGCATATTTGATTTGAGAGTTATCCTCTTCACACTGTTCTATAAAATACAAGATGTGAAATGAGTTATCGATACTACTCTGCTAGTTTCTGGTGAAGGTAAACTGAAGGTAAACCGAGATTATTTGACTCAATCTAGCTCTGCCTTCCTAGAAAGAAAAGGCTGCAAACCATGGAATTAATATGAAATATTTAATGCAAAAGATAGATTATGGATTTTTTTGGGGGGGTATACTACAGCTTAAAAGAAGTTCACTGTAGTTGTGAGATAAATATTGTTGCTGAGGTGGTGACCCAGTGGTTTTAGCTCAACTAAAAATGTTTATGATGGGTGGGGTTCTGAGCTATGGAGTTAGCAGTGTGTGGTCAAAAGAGGTCAAAGATTCTCTCCTCAGAGAGCTTCTGTTACTTGTATGTGGAGGGGCACTTATGCATTTGAAAACCATTCATCAGTGGTTGAAAATAATAGTGAAAGTGCTGGTAAGTATAGGGGTGAATAGTCAGGGAGTAAAACCTTTATCTCTGGATGAGTTGAATTTTACGTAATCCTTTTACAAAACAGGAAAAGGTAGAGGAGAGTAATGGAATCCTTGTGTTAACGCTGGAGGAAACATTCTTTAAAAAAGTATGCTAGCTGCCTTTAAAAGAATGTTTTTTATGCTTCAAGTGGTACTGAAACCCTGAGCTTGACTTTCTGCTTGTAATCACGTGTGTGGTTGGGACTTTTTTCATTTTCCGGAATGCCTAATTCTTGCCTCAAGTTAGAAGGGGAAAGTAGAATTGGAAGTCCAGGTGGAATTTGCTTGGAGGGATCTCTTCACCCATAGGAATGGGTCTTAGAATATCAACATTAAATAGAAGAACTTAGAAAAAAATCCATCTGGTACTGCCCCCAAAATCATAGCGCTGGCAGCTAATTAACACTCTCCGTATAATACTTAGTAACCCATTTGCTATGGGTTTTCCATCGATGACTGAAAGTAAATGTTTGAGAGACCTTTGTTGGAAATGTGTCCCTAAGGATCAAATGTGTGAGCAGTCAAGGCTAACACTCTGCCCTTGGCTCTTGGTGTGGGATTTCAGTTCAGAGATTGAGTGTACTGACTCTCAGTACAATTTAAAAAAAATAAAGTGTTAACCTCTTAATCATGAACACTTAACTTTGACTCTTTATGTTGAAATAAAGTTAGGTGTATGCTGAATAAAAAGAATGGATGCAGAAAAAAATATTGCCACATTTGTTTCATGCAAATCAAAGCCCCCAAATCATTTACAACCCATTTCTGAACTTAGTATTAAATAGGTGTCACCCATATTTGGGGGCTTTTTGAGGCATTTCTTCAACATAATGTCAAGTTGGGCTAGCTTTTGCATTTTCTCAAACTTGTTTGTGTGTGTGTGTGTGTGGTTTTAAAAACTGTTTGTAAAATATTCTAGTTCTTAAAGAATGGAAGCCATCAAAGTTGGCAAGTGTTAAGCATGCTAATTAATTAGTTCAACATACTGACCAGTTCTCTGAATTATTAGTTCAAAGAAGCTTGTGGACAGGGATGAAATTAGATTTGGGCATTTTTCACTCTGGTTGTTTTAGGATACTCAGGGTTGCTTTGATCTGTAAATAACAGATGCTTTTTCATGCATGGTTCAGGATACATCAAACATGCCTAAAGCTTTGTCTCGTTTAGGTCTCATTGTTTGTATCCAGAATTGGATATACACATTGTAACTGTTCAGCAACTTCAGAAAAATCTGCTTTGAGTTTGTATTTGATAGTTAATAAGGGCAGGATATTTTATTTTTCATAATATGCATGTACAGGCCTTTTTTGGGGAAGTAAACTGGTGTAGTTATAAGACAATGGATAAAAGTTATCAATTGCCAAAATATATTGACTTATTTAAATGCCAATTTTAAGATTAAAAGCTTAGGCAGCTATGAAAGCATAAAGTATGTGTGTGCATACATGCATATGTATATATAACTGCTTATTTGTGTATATGTATATACATATAGTCATATACTTTTAGCTATTTTTGTGGTAAAGATAAACATGCTGTCTTATTTTTATTAGCTAAATATTCTTTTAAATTATCTAATAACTAGAGTAAAGAGCAAGCCTAGTTGTGTGCACACTAAGTTTTACAATTTACTACCTCCTCTGGCTTTTATGTGGGAAAACTTGAGTGTAATCAGGAATAATTTTTCTAAGGAATGGCGTCCATTCACTCAGTGAAAGACTAAGAGAGTTAGAAGTGAGAAACCCACGACTTCTCATTTCCCTCGGTGGCTGATCAGAAGGCTCCATCACAGACCATGCTTCAGCCCAGTGTTAGATGCAGGGGCCCATGTGACAGGAGTGCAGGCCATGTCCTCTACTGTGTAAGCCTCCTATTTAGAAATAATCTTAGAAATACTAAATAATGTGCTCAATCGTGTCTGACTCTCTGTGACCCTGTGGACTGTAGCCTGCCAGACTCCTCTGTCCATGGGATTCTCTAGGCAAGAATACTAGAGTGGGTTTGCCATTTCCTATTCCGGGAGATCTTCCCAACCCAGGTATCGAACCTCTGTCTTTTGCATCTTCTGCATTGACAGGCGGATTCTTAACCACTGTGCCACCTGGAAAGCTCTATTAAATAATAATGTCTTGTATTAATGAGAGACTATAAAAATACCCTTTTATTTAGTATAAAGTTATTTTTTTTTTTCTTTCTGCTTATTAAGCTACATGAGGTTTTATAACACATTCTATTTCTGTGGCTTTTTAAAATCAAACTGTTACTTCAGCCGTAGTTTCTGTACTCCATTAGATATCAGGATTCCAAAGTTCTAGTTGCAATTATGTCACTTACTGTCTTGTGCCTTTTAAAGTTGTCTAATCTCCCTGGGCATTGGTATTCTTATAGTCAAAGTGAAAGTGAAAGTCACTCAGTCGTGTCTGACTCTTTGCGACCCCATGGACTGTAATTCTCCAGGCCAGAATACTGGGGTAGGTAGCCTTTGCTTTCTCCAGGGTATCTTCCCAACCCAGAGATCGAACTCAGGTCTCATTTATTGTCTTATCAAAAAAAAACCTCTGCTGAATCTTGGACTAAATCCATCTCCAAGGCCTATCTTAGATTTCCTTTATGTCAGCAGCTTCCCTGGTAGCTCAGATGGTAAAGTGTCTGCCTACAGTACGGGAGACCCGGGTTCGAGCCCTGGGTCGGGAAGATTCCCTGGAGAAGGAAATGGCAACCCACTCCAGTATTCATGGCTGGAAAATCCCATGGACCAAGGAGCCTGGTGGGCTACAGTCCATGGGGTCACAAAGAGTCGAACACGACTGAGTGACTTCACTCACTTTGATTCTTATGGTTAGTGGGCTCTATCTAAAAGATATAGGGCTTTCCTGGTGGCTCAGGTGGTAAAGAATTGCTTCTAAGTCAGAAAACACAGATTCAATCCCTGGGTTGGGAAGATCCCCTGGAGAAGGGAGTGGCTCCCCACTCCAGTATTCCAGTATTTAAAGGATATCATATATCTTATACCATGGTTCAGTGTGCACTTTTCCCCACTACTAACTTTGCTGTTTATGAAGACAAAGGAAATATTGGCTAGATCACTGGTTCTCAGAGTGTGGTTCCTGGACCAATTACAGCAGCATTACCAGGGAACTGTGTAGAAATGCAGATTCCCAGGCCCCAAACCTTTGAGTCAGAAATTTTGGGGTTAAGACCCGGAAGCTGTGCTTTACAAGCCTTCTACGTGATTGTGATGCACACTGATGTCTGAGATCCACTAGGCTAGATGATACCAAGTTCATTTACAAGATTGTCTTGATTCCTTTTCAAATAAAAAACTTAAATTTCTACAACCATTTGATAAATCATGAGAAAAATTAAATGTTGGCTAGTATTACAGAAACTAGGGCTTCCCTGGTAAGCTCAGTGGTAAAGAATCTACCTGTCAATTCAGGAGACATAGGTTCGATCCCTGAGTTAGGTAGGTCCCCTGGAGAAGAACCCGCTTCAGTGTTCTTGCCTGGGAAAATCCCATGGACAGAGGAGCCTTGTGGACTACATGTAGTCCATGGGGTTGCAAAAGAGTCAGACAAGACTTAGTGACTAAGTAACAAACAACAACCGTTAACAGAAACTGGAGAAATTACTAGTTTTTCTTCTCCAGGAAAGCCTGTTGTCACAAATCATCATTTTTTTTTTTTTTAATAATGAGAAATTCCTGAAAGGTATGTCTGTGTGACGTTCAGCATAATTTTCTTTCTTTCTTTTTTTTTTTTTTTTTGTGGAGAAAAAGGAAAGTAACCTTGACTTCTTCATGGGATTTTCTCTTTTTTTGGTCGGAGATTATTTTGTAACTGATGAAACAAACAGTTGTCACAATAAAAGAATTACATCAACTTTTTTTTTTTTTTTTTTTTGGCTTGTAAAGCGAAGGGTTTAAGAAAAAAACATTTAGGAGTTACAATAGCCTGTCTGATGTGGCTGCCTTTCTTACCCATTTTGTTAGAATCACGTTAAATTGACTTTTTCCTGACACTGGAAACCACTACAGTTCTGAGCACCAATCAGACTCCTCATCTCTGCTAGGAAAGATCACAAACATAATGCTTCATATTCAGTCTCAAAGAGAGGAACAGAAAAATTGTACATGTCAAGAAAGCATTACAGAATGATGTTGTTATTTGGAGAATTGCTTTCATCTCTGCGATTCCTCACACCTGCTTCATTTGGCACAGACTGTTTCCATCTCATGGAAACCAGTCTTTGCTCTTCCCCAAGTCCCAAAGTACACAGACATCACATGGCAATAAGACAGAACTTCGAACATAAAAACTCACTTAAAGGTGCCATCTAAAATGCAGTGTATGTAAGCTGAATTAACTGCATTTTGTTCAAAAGGGACCCTTAGTTTTGTGTGTGTGTAACAGCATACACATAAATACACTTATACATACATATATATATACACACACACATATGATATATGTCTGAATGTGTGTAAACACATTTCCGTGTGTGTGTGTGTGTGTGTATATTTAAAACAATGCATACAACAAATTTTTGTATATTTGGCCCTCTAATACTGTTTTTTAACTGCTTCTAAAACCTGTGTTAACTTTCAGTCACTAACGGAGTTCTGTAGGCCGAATTAAATATGCTGGTTGCTTTTACTTTCTCTTAAAAATATTTTAAAAAGATATTTACTTATTTTCTGCTTTTAAAAAAATGCACCAAAAATATAATGAAAAGGTACAATATGTGTGTGTGTGTGTGTACATGTGTATGTGTGTGTAACAATCCTCTAACTGAGAGCTAGATATTTCCAAATACTATTAATACGATAAATTCTCTGAAGTCTTCTTTGGATAAACAGTTTCTGCCTTTTAGGTTATAGGTGTTTTTGTTTCTATTTTTAATTAAAAATGGTGATTATTTGCATGTCATTTAACTCCTTGACACACTTCCTTCATGCTAGCGTTTTTTGAAAAGGGAGTATTTATTTGCTTCAGTTTTTCAGTGGGTAGAGTCAGACTTATTTTTCATATTTTATAGATGGCATAATTGGGTCTCCCTGGGCAAAATCCAGTTAAATATAATAATATTTAATATTTAATAAACTACTACCAAGCTTTTGGAACCATCTGGAACTTTATTTTCTTTGCACGCAGCATCTGAGTTTCAGCTGTTAGCATTTCTCGTTTGCTCTAGGAAGGGTCAATTGCTTTTAAAGTCTTTGATGCTTGCTGTGTCAGCCCTTTTCGTATTTTTCAAATGCCCATGTAAAAGGGCTTTTCATCCATTCATGCTGATAATTCTTTTGAACTTGAGGTTTCAACCAAACCAATCAAATTTAATTATAGCTCAAATCCTGTTACAGTGAACTCCAGTAGACTTCTAGCCTAGATTATTATTTATTTTTGTTATACTGGAATTTAGCCATTACCAATGTTTCTAGAAGTGAGTGGGCCCTAGACTGTATTTGGGGAGATCTTTTTGTAATATTTTTTGTTATGTTCCAGAATTTGTTATATTGACATCAATAAATATGGATTTGAACTTTTATTCTTCTCTAGAGAAAATACTGAGTTAGTCTGAAGTAAAATTTCTCTTTCTTTACTTTAGGTAAAGAAAGAAAATAAAGAGATTTCTATACTTCAGGTGATCTTTTCCTGTTCATCTGTAACAGATTTTGAACAATTCAATTCTAAAAACTACTTTTTCAAAGAATCCTTCAGGTTTGTTGTTGCTGATTTTTTCTTTTGAAGATTCTAGACAGAATGCGGTTTTAAATAAAGCCTCCTGGGAGCAATACCGTGGTTTATGCATATTTGTTTGGTTTTTTTTTTCCTATTTGCTTCATTACAAAAAAAAAGATTTGGGCAATATTACTTATTGGAGACACAAAGTAGGAAATATTTATGTTTTAGACTGCAGTATATATTTAAGGGAAGTGGACTAATACTGACACTTTAGTGCTTTCTTCAAAATGATTGCTGACACATGTATATTATGTGTTAGCTTCTTGTTAAATTTACATGTTAATCTGTATTTATGCTTCTGTATATGAGAGTTGTTTTTCCCAACAGTTTAAACTTCTCTCCATTTTTAAATGAGGTTTTGTTTGGAATTCTAAGCAGATTTGGGAGTTGTGGCATTTAAAATACTTTAAGTTCCTTTTTATCTCTAAATAGAGTATACATTTTAATAATATTAGAGCAGTTTTTTATCTACAAGAATAAAATGACTTTCCTCAGAGCTTTTGACTCTGAAAGAGAAAGTAGGCTTAGTGAAGAAGAGCAAATACCAGAGCTCCTATTAAACATCAAAACTGAATTTCTTTTTAAAATTCGTGTCAAAACATCTAGTTTCCCTAAATTTATTATAGTGAGGGATGTTGTTTCAAAAGGAAGGGGATGTGAGTTACTTTACATACTGGTTGTTTTGAAGCATAATTTACTTTAACTAGTTGTTTTGAAGCATAATTTTGCTTGCTAAGTTGTTACAGATTTTGAAGACATGACTTAAAGGAACTTTAGTAATGATGCTGCCGTGTGTAGTGTCTGTGCAGTTGCCTTGTGTCAGACAAGTTTGCCCGTAAATCTCTGTTGAGTTTAGAATTGTTTGCCCTCATTCCCACCCTGGTCAGAAAGCATGACCAATTCTGGAATGCCTTTTTACTTAAACGCAAGAGGGTGTGATACCAATGTATGATTGTCGATATTCTTACATAAGCAGAAACACAAACTATCATTAGGAAAATCAAGCTCTGAGTATCAAGGAGGACTGGATCTTGTTAAGCCAACATAACTTCTAGAGAGCAGAGAGTTAACATTTTTGTTTAGAAAAAAAAAATGTTTGCATTTCCTTACATGTTCAGACAGAGGACACTGAGCCTTGTTCAGCTTTTTCTTATCTGAATGTTGGCACATAGATAAGAACTAAGATTGATGAAGCATGTTTTATCCATAGGTACAGGTGGTGACAGAGATGGAACTCACTGCCCGCAGATGTCAGCATGAGAAGGGTGATGGGTGGTGGCTGGGAGGTTGGCCTCCGAGGGGAGCCTTTCTGGGTTCAGATCTGGACTCCACACTCACTACTATAGGTCCTTAGGCCATTATTTAATCCCACTTTCCTCGTTTTCTTCATCTTTATGATGAGGGTGATAATAATACCTACCTCATAACGTTGTTGGAAAGATGATATATGTTCATACATAAAAAGTGTCTCGGCCAGTGCCTGACAGAGGAGTCTGTTATGATTTAAATAATTGTTGTGGCTGTGATGTTACTGTTTTTCTCATTAGATCACCCTTGAACTTGCTGGCCTCCCCCAGGAGCTTTGTCATGTAGCTTCATCCTGAGGGTCCCTGCCCCTCCCATCTCATGCCCTGAGCATACCCTGAATAGACCCTGAATTCCATCTCTCTGGAGCTTTTTCATTGGCCCTTATAATTTCCAGACCATACATTTCAAAGAGGTGGTTCCAAATGTTGGACCCATAAAGTATTTTAAAACTATAAGCCAACTTGTTAAAATTGAGTGGTTTCAAACACAACTCGAGATATCCAAGTTTTGCTTGGAAGTCAGACTGTCTGGCAGCGTTGAGCCCACATTCCTATGGGGCAGCAGTTGAGCTGAGCTGAGCAGCAGCTCTCTCCTTAGACAGAGCTTGCCCTTCTCATCACTGGAGTGTCTACCGCTTCCCGTTGTTTTGACCCCTTCCTCACATCAGCCTTTTATATATGATTTGCTTGGCCCATGTGATAATTGCTTGCAGCCAGCAGTTTAGACTAAGCATAGGTTCTCAACTCGGTGCTATGCACAGTCAAGTTCCACTTGTCCTTCCCTGGTAGGTCACCAAATTCTGATCCATTTGATAAAACATACATTTGTTAACGTCAAGTATACATTGTGGTGTTTTGGGTTTGCCTGTAAAAAGAAACACTGAGCCATGCAGATGTGTCTGTGTTGTCAAGCAGGGTGCAACTTGCTGAAAATCAGAGGTAAAAAAGTTAGCCCGTGTTCAGGCTCAAGTCAAGAAAAAGTGACTTAAAGCACAAGCCAAAGAAAATGGGAATACAGGTGAGCTTTGCCTCCTGAGTGTGTAGGAGGGCAGTCAGGGTATGTCACCTGTGATGCCTTCCGCAGGCTCTCTCACCTCTGACACCAGTGACATTTTCTGCCTGATAATCCTGTGGTCTGCAGGCTCTCCTTGCATTATTGGGTGTTGAGCCATATCCTTGGCCTGTAACCACTGGATGTCGGAAACTGTCCCTTCTCCCCAAGTCATGACACCCAGCTGTCCCCTGGGGGGCAGAAGTGTCCCTGGTTTAGAACCAGTGCTTTCAAGATAAGACATTATTATAATACAGTAGTTGTGCTCTAGTTAACCATTAACTGTCTTAGTGCTGCTTTTAGCCTGTGACTCTTTTCCAGTATCTGCTTTAAAAACCTCCTTTTCTAAAGTGGGCAGTATTTATTTTACAGGCATTTTAATGCAGTAGCTGAGAAAGGAGATAGCCTTTCTCTTTCCCTCTCTACAGTCAAGGCTAACCGCCAGTATCTTGAGGAACAGGCCACCTGGCGGGCTCCCCCGTGTGCTGGGGACCTGGGCTCTCACTCTTACTGCAGAGCTCTTCAGTTCTCTGAGCCCAGGTACATCAGCAGCCTCTCTGTGACTCGTCTGGAAAATGAGGTGGTCGTATTGATAGTGATCAAGATAGATGCCTTCCAGGTTCAACTTAGCCGTGAGTCAGAAAACAGTGTAGAATTTCTGAAACCATAACAGCTTATACATACACATATTATTATGTATGTTATTTTAGCTATTCCTTGGTCTGAGGTCAAGACATTTGATAGTCAAGATCATTTAACCAGAATATCCCACGTTTTTCACCCAGTTAAAATGAGTGACTTCAGGAACTGCCACGTAATAGCCAGTTCACCTAGGAAAAATCCAGAGGTGCTTTTGAGGACTGTGTTAGTTTCCTATTGCTGTGTTACAAATTACCACAAACTGAGTGGCTGACAACAACATATATTTATTCTCTGCAGTTCTCTAGACCACAGTCCGGGCCCTGTGTAGGCCCTGGGTTCTCTGCTTGGGGTCTTACATGGCCACAGTCAAGATGTCTGCAATCTCATCTGAGGCTTGGGGCCCTCTGCCAAACTTACACGGTTGTTGTTGGATTTTGTCCTTTGTGGCTGTATTGACACATTATTGTCACTCGAAGATGATTGACGATTAGGTTATGATTTTTAGGGTCTAAAAAGACTTTTTAAACTGACCAGCATTTTATTCCATGATATTAATAAACTTGAATGACTTTGTCCCCAGAAAGTACATCTTAGGGTTTGTATAATGTGGTGGTATCTGTTGTTAGGTTCCTGGGATTTCTTTTATTAAGCAAGTAACAATTTTTTGAAGCTAAATTTTATACTTGGAGCTGTCAAAAGCCTCATCTATTTCCAAATGATCTTCATCCTTCTCCCTTCAAATAGAAACTCACAAACTCATTAAGTGTCCTGGATTCTTAGGTCATTCTTCAGTGTTCTCATGGTTGGGAGAAGTCTGGAGAAGTAGCGTCTAGACTTAGAGAATGGAGGTCTTTGACATTGTCAAGTGTATTTCTGTAATTTAAAGACATATGAAAACTTGTCTCTTTTCTCAAGTGGATTTTTTTAAATGTATTATTACTATTTTTTTTTTTTTTAAATTTTTGGCTGTGCTGGGTTTTTGTTGCTGTGTGGGCTTTTCTCTAGTTGTGGTCCTCAGGCTTCTCATTGCCATGACTTCTTCTGTTGTGGAGCGTGGGCTCTAGGGGTCCCTGGCTTCTTAGTTGTGGTGTCAGGGCTCAGTAGTTGCAGCTCCCAGGCTCTAGAGCAGCAAGTTCAATAGCTGTGTCACATGGACTTACTTGTTCCATGGCATGTGGGATCTTCCCTGACCAGGGATTGAACCCACGTCCCTTGCATTGGCAGGCAGATTTTTATCTACCGTGCCACCAGGGAAATATGGGATCTATCTATTTTTCTTTAAAATAGTTCTCCAACAGGAACATGATTGGAATAATTTAATCATTGGTATGAAAACTAGAACTCTTGGCTAGGATTTTAAGGTGATATTAACGGACACAAAGTTTGTATAGTAAGGGTAGAGGGAGTTTTAGATTTAGTCCAACTCTCACATCCATACATGACTACTGGGAAAACCAGAGCCTTGACTAGATGGACCTTTGTTGGCAGTGTAATATGCTGTAACATGCTTTTTAATGTGCTGTCTAGGTTGGTCATAACTTCTCTCCCGAGGAGTAAGCGTCTTTTAATTTCATGGCTGCAGTCACCATCTGCAGTGATTTTGGAGCCCAAAAACAAAGTCTGCCACTGTTTCCACTGTTTCCCCATCTATTTCCCATGAAGTGATGGGACCAGATGCCATGATCTTAGTTTTCTGAATGTTGAACTTTAAGCCAACTTTTTCTCTCTCCTCTTTCACTTTCATGAAGAGGCTCTTTAGTTCTTCTTCCCTTTCTGCCGTAAGGGTGGTGTCATCTGCATATCTGAGGTTACTGATGTTTCTCCTGGCAATCTTGATTCCAGCTTGTGCTTCATCAAACCAGCATTTCTCCTGATGTACTCTGCATATAAGTTAAATAAGCAGGGTAACAGTATACAGCCTTGACGTACTCCTTTTCCTATTTGGAACCAGTCTGTTGTTCCATATCCAGTTCTAACACTTCCTGACCTGCATACATATTTCTCAAGAGGCAGGTCAGGTGGTCTGGTATTCCCATCTCTCAGTTTGTTGTATTATTGGGGGAAAATGAAATCAGAACATTTCTTTTTGAATCAACACTCTACATACCTAGTATTCTTGTACTTTTCCCGATCACTGATTAGTGACCTAGTTCTTCAAACTGTCTTTCATGGTTGATTTGAGTAACTTTGGTTAAAAATGGTGCCTAGTCTCCCAAAAGTGAATTTTCTTTGTGAGCATGTAAATACTATAGACAGAACAGAACCAGAATGACATGGCTTAGTAATTTAAAGGCTCAGCTAAACTGAAATCAAAGTACTGATATCAATAATTCAATCTCCAGTTGCATTTTAGAACAAAAAATATAAGTGTAAAATTCAGCAGCATTAACTACATTCATAGTGTTGTATAAACATCACCTCTACCTATTTGAAAAGTTTTTCGTCACCCTCAAAACATGACTCCTGCAGCTGTTAAGCAATAGCTTCCCATTCCACCCATATCCCAACCCTGATCTCCTTTCTGACGTTATAAATTTGCCTGTTCTAGATATTTCGTGTAAGTGGATTGTGAAATATTTGTCCTTTTGTGTCTGGCTTATTTCACTTTATTCCTTTTTTATGGCTGAATGATAGCCCATTGTAAGTATGTACCATATTTTGTTTAAATAACCACCTATTGATGGACATTTGAGTTGTTTCCATCTTTTGGCTGTTGTGTCTTAGATTTGGCCTGTTAACAAAAATGTCACAGTCTGGAAGGCTTGTAAACAGCAGAGATGTAGTACAGTTCTAAAGACTGTAAATCCAAGATATGGGTGTCAGCACAGTCAGGTGAGGACCCTCTTCTGGGTGGCAGACTTCTTGTAGCCTCACTGGATGCAAGGAGCTAGGGAGCTCTGTGGCATCTAAGAGCGCTAATTTGATTCATGAAGGCTTCATGCTCGTGACCTAATCACCTTCCAAAGGCCTTACTTTCCAAAACTATCACATTTGGCATTAGCATTCCAACATGTGAATATTAAGGAAACATGAACGTTTAGACTATGGCATGCAGTGACCATCAGTGTACAAGTATCTGTTCAAGACTCTGCTTTCCACTCATCTCAGTATATACCTTAGAGTGGAATTGCTGAATCATCCAGTAATTCTCTGTTTAGCCTTTTGAGAAATCACAAAGTTTTTTTTTTTTTTTTACAAATGGTTCTACCATTTTAATTCCCACCAGCACCATAGGAGGGTTCTGATTCATCTCAGCAGTTGTTTCTGTTTTTGATTATTGCCATCCTAGTAGGTGTGAAGTGGTATAAAACACTTAAATATTTAAAAATAAGTTGACAGTAATTTGTTTCTGAAACCTTTAAACTTTGTTTTAAAATGCCCTGAGTTCAACAATCAAAAACAGTTGTTGCATTTAAAAATATTTTACATAAAAGTATTATTAGACTGTTAATTCTTTTCTGTGTTAACATTGGTCATTTTTATCCCATTTGTCATGATGGTTAAAGTGTGTGTAGCTCACCTAAAAAAGAAAAAAAAAAAAAAACTAATGAAATAGAAATAGTTGTTGGGGGGAGAAAAAATGAGCTTGTTATAAATTAATGCCAATTTGTTGTCCAACTATGGAAAAATAATGGGATTCGCCAAACAGGTTATACACATCTGCTTTTACCAGTGGTTTCAGAGTGTGCTCCATGGAACAAGAGCATCAACATCCTCTGGGAAATGAGTTTAAATGCAGATTTTCAGGCCCTGGAGATAGGGCTCAGAGTGTGTGTTGTAACCCAGGTAATCCAGATGATTATGATGCAGGCCAAAGCTTATTCCATTCTCTCCATTCACAGTACTTTCCTTGTCCTCTAAAGGATGGTAAGGGTCAATAAATCCTGACCCCGCTGCACTAGTCCCCTTTCTAGGAAGTCTTCAGCCCCAGCCCCAGCCCCCTCCTGCCCCGGGCTCCGAGTGCTATACTGTGGAGTGCCAGTAGCTTGTTGGGTATCCCCCACAGTGTGGGAAGGCCTTCAGCATAAGGGTTTGCATCTCTTTTGACTTCTTTATCTGTCCTAATGCTTAACAAAGTATTGGGGTTCTTTAAAGGTCTGTTCATTTGGATTGTGTGATCAGTGGGTGGGTCAGGGTATGAGTGATTTCTAGGGAAGGAGAGAGGAAGCCAGTTATTATTTAACTTGTGGGGTCATGGAAACCATGGTAAAAGGTGGTTTTACATTAAGAAAATGTTTTTCTTGTGGATTTTATTATACTTTCTCAGTGCTTAGCTTCCTGACCACTTCATTGCTCTTTGCCTTACTTTAACCGTGATATGTTACAGAGAATTCAGAATTATCAGGAGGAACTTGTTTAAAATACAAGGTTGTCTGAAATGTACTTTGAAGATGTTGCGGGGCTGATTCTGATACGGTGATGATTTGTCTGTATAGTAAAGTGTCTTTCTAGGAGGGAGTCCATTATATTAGTGCTATTTGACTATTCACTAGTTCGATATATGCTTTACATTTTAAAAGATGATGCTTTTACCTTACACAATTTAAACATATAAGTGGTTGAAGACGTCATTTAAAGTTTTGGCACACATCCGTGTTTTCCAGCTGAGGGGATAAAAATAAAACTTTGGTGAGTAGTTGCTATACTTTCAATCCTGTTTTTAGCTGCAGTGGAGTTTTCTTATTAAGACAAACCTCTTTTCCACCACAGAGACACTTTCAGGGTTCAGAAAGCCTCATAACTGAGGCTGCATTGGAGTTGAGTATCTTGCCTTTGACAGACTTCTTGGGCTCTATTTGTTTCCCACAATTTTCTGCGTGTTTGTCTCAAATGAACCATGAAATGCTTCAGTGCCAACATGTGGTTTTCATAACAAATAAGCATGGGCAAATGAGTGTTGAATTAGAATGTGATGTTTTATATATACTATGACTTTAACTCGTAAGTCAGTTTATAGCCCAGCAGCTCAGTGTTAAATCATCAGTTACTATGAGAAAGTTTTCATTCTATGCATCAGTTATTTGGAATGTTCGTTGATGACTGAAAAAGCAAGATTTGTTGATAAACAATTTTCTGCAGGGTTTTCATACTGAATTTCTAGTCAAGTTTTATGATTAAGTGGGAAACTATTTCCTCCCAGTGCTCTTTTTATCTTGATTTTTAATTATTACAGTTTATATTATAAAATGTTAATTTCACAATTATTTTAGTTTTATAAAACTCACTTTTTTTTTTTTAACAAAATTCCTACTGAAAATGAACTTTTGAAGTAGGAATTTCGTTGCTACTCAGAACATTAGGATTAGGAATAAGGGGAAATTTCTTCTCTCTCTCTGGGATGGACAGCATGAGGCAGTTGTCTGTGTAAACATGTCTTTTTCCCTTAGATGGCTTGTGGGGTGGGGAGTGATGGGGAATGAAAGAGGATGTTGAGAAACAGTTAATAGAGGCCACGTGGCATCGTCTTGCCTTTTAAAAGTTTTGCCTAATCTAAAACCGTATTTTCCAGTCAGCTATACAACAGTAAAAAAGGATAATCTAGCCTAAAAATAAAGAAGTAATGCATTGTCTGAAAGAACATCTTCAGTTATTGAAGTCCACTTATTAGCCCAGTTTTGTTCCTTTTGTTTTATATTCTGTGTCTTAACTTTTTCTTTTTAACTTCTTGAACTCATATTTTGTTTTTACATCACCATTTATCTTCATCAAAGTAGTTAACTCCTTTTAGGTCAGTTGTATTGAGGTATAATTTGCCTATAGGAGATGTGTTTTAAACATACAGTTCAGTAGGTTTTGACATATTCCAACAACCTTACAATCCCATCATCCCACGTAAGATAGAGATGAAGAACAGGTGTCAGAAACTTTTTATGTAGAGGGCTACATAGTAAATGTTTCTGACCTTGTAGGCCATAAAAGTCTCATTTGCAACCACTCAGTTCTGCCCTAATAGTTTAAAAACAGTTGTAGATAACACATAAATAAGTGGACATGGCTGTGTTCCAGTAAAACTGACTCACCAAACCAGGCAGCTAGCTTGCAGGCCACAGTTTGCCAGTGTTCCATATAGAACATTCTTTTGTTTTAATATAATTTTATTATTATTATTTTTGGCTGTGCTGGTTCCTCACTGCTGCATGGCCTTATCTCTCGTTGCAGCAAGTAGGGGCTACTCTTCCTGTTGCCCTGCACAGGCTTCTCTTTGCAGTGAGCTTCTCTTTGCCAAGTGCAGGCTCTAGGGCGCTCAGCCTTCAGTAGTTGCAGCGTGTGAGCTCAGTAGTTGTTCCCAGGCTCTAGAGCACAGGCTCAGTGATTAATGGCAAAGAGACCAATCACAAGCACCAAAATTGAAACTGAATCAAAAATCTTGCAACAAACAGAAGCTCACAGGTGAATTCTACCAAAAGTTTAGAGAAGAGCTAACACCTATCCTCTCAAACTCTTCCAGAAAATTGCAGAGGGAGGAAAACTTGCAAACTCATTATATGAGGCCACCATCACCCTGATACCAAAACCACAAAGATACCACAAAAAAGAAAATTACAGGCCAATATAACTGATGACAATAGATGCAAAATTCTTCAACAGAATTCTAGCAAACAGAATCCAACAACACATTAAGAAGATTATACATCATGGTCAAGTGGGGTTTAACCCAAGGATGCAAGTATTCTTCAGCTGACAGAGGAGCCTGGTCAGCTGCTGCCCATGGAGTTCCAGAGTTGGACGCAACTGAGTTAACTAACGCTTGTAAGTCCTAGCCACAGCAATCAGAAAACAAAAAGAAATAAAATGAGTCCACATCAGGAAAGAAGTAGAGCTCTATTTGCAGATGACATGATACTGTACATAGAAACCTCTAAACATTCAACCAGAAAATTACTAGAGCTAATCAATGAATACAGTAAAGTTGCAGGATGTAAAATTAACAGACAGAAATCTCTTCCTTTCCTAACAATGAAAAATCAGAAAGAGAAGTGAAGGAAACAATCCCATTCACCATTGCAACAAAAAGAACAAAATACCTAGGGATAAACCTACCTAAAGAGACAAAAGACCTGTATGCAGAAAACTGTAAGACACTGATGAAGGAAATCAAAGACGACACAAACAGATGGAGGTGTATATCATGTTCTTGGATTGGAAGAATCAATATTGTGAAAATGACTATATTACCAGGGTAATTACAGATTCAATGCAATCCCTATGGAGCTACCAATGGTGTTTTTCACAGAACTAGAACAAAAATTTTACAATTTATATGGAAGCACAAAAGGCTCCAAATAGCCAAAGCAGTCTTGAGAAAGAATGGAGCTGGAGGAATCAACCTTTCTGGCTTCAGTCTATACTACAAAGCTACAGTCATTAAGACAGTATGATATTGGCACAAAAACAGAAATACAGACCAGTGGAACAAGATAGAGAGCCCAGAAATAAACCCACACACCTATGGGCACCTTAGTTTTGAGGAGGCAATATTATATAATGGAGAAAAGACAGCCACTTATTAGTGGTGGTGGGAAAACTGGACAGTTGCATGTAAAAGAATGAAACTAGAATATTTTCTAACACCGTACAAAAAAATAAACTCAAAATGAATTAAAGATTTAAATGAAAGGCCAGAAAGTATAAAGCTCTTAGAGGAAAATATAAACAGTACATTCTTTGACATGCATCTCAGAAAGATCCTCTTTGACTTACCTCCTAGAGTAATGAAAATAAAAACAAAAGTAAACAATTGGGACTTAATCAAAACCTTTTGCACAGCAAAAGAAACAATAAACAAGGTTAAAAGACAACTCAGAATAGGAGAAAATAATTGCAAAGGAAACAACTAACAAAGGATTAGTCTTTGTAATATATAAGCAGCTCATACAGCTCACTACCAGAGAAACAAACAACTCAATAAAAAAATGAACAGAAAACCTAAATGACATTTCTCCAAAGCAGATATACAAATGGCCAACAAACACATGAAAAGATGCTCAGCATCACTCATTATTAGAGAAATGCAAATCAGAACTATAATAAGGTATCACCTCACACCAGTCAGAAAGGCCATCAAGCCTCTTGTAGTGTTGGTGGAAATGTAAATTGGTAAACCACTATGGTGACCAGTATGGAGATTCCTTAAAAAACTAGGAATAGAACTATCATATGATCCAGCAATCCCGCTATTGGGCATATACTGTGAGAAAACCACAATTGAAAGAGACGCATATTACCAGATGTTTGTTGCAGCACTTTTAACAATAACCAAGACATGGAAGCAATCTAGATGTCCATCAACAGTTGAATGGATACATAAATTATGGTACATATAGTCAATGGAATATTACTCAGCTATAAAAAAAAACATATTTGAGTCAGTCCTAATGAGATGGATGAACCTAGAGCCTATTGTACAGAGTGAAGTAAGTCAGAAAGAAAAAGACAAATATTGTATATTAACACATGTGTCTGAAATCTAGAAAGATGGTATTGATGAACCTATTTGCAGGGCGGCAATTGGAGATGCAGACATAGAGAACAGACTTGTGAACAAGGAGAGGGTGGGATGAATTGAGACAGTAGCATGGAAACATATACATTACTATATGTAAAATAAAGTGTCTGCCTACAATGCAGGAGACCTGGGTTCAGTCCCTAGGTCGGGAAGATCCCCTGGAGAAGGAAATGGCAACCCACTCCAGTGTTCTTGCCTGGAAAATCCCACGGATGAAGGAGCCTGGTAGACTTACAGTTCACGGGGCCGCAAAGAGTCAGACACGACTGAGTGACTTCACTTTCTTTCACTTTCATGTAAAATAGATAGCCAGTGGGAATTTGCTGTGTGACACAGGGAGTTCAGCCCAGTCGTCTATGATGACCTAGGTGGGTGGAATGGGGTGGGAGATGGGAGAGAAGTTTGAGAGGAAGGGGACGTATGTATACCTGTGGCTGGTTCATGTTGACATATGGTGGAAACCACAATATGGTAAAGCAGTTATCCTCCAATTAAAAATAGTTGTGGCTCATAGTCTTAGTTGCTCTGGAGCATGTGGGATGTTCCTGGACCAGGGATCAAACCCATATTTCCTGTATTGGTAGGTAGATTCTTTACCACTGTTGTTATTGTTCAGTTGCTCAGTCATGTCCGGCTCTTTGCAATTCCATGAACTGCAGCACACCAGACTTCCCTGTCCTTCACCATCTCCCAGAGTGTGCTCAAACTCATGTCCATTGAGTTGATGATGCCATCCAGCCATCTCATCTTCTATCGCCCTGTTCTCCTCCCACCCTCAATCTTTCCCAGCATCGGGGTCTTCTCCATTGAGTCGACTCCTCAAATTAGGTGGCCAAAGTATTGGAGTGTCAGCTGAACCACGGGGAAAGTCCTGTACTTTTCATCAACCCTAGAAATGTTTTTCATAATAAAATCTCCATCCTCAGCCCAGTCAAGTACTAATTGGCTACCTAGCACTTTAGATCTAGTTTGTGTGTCTGGAAGAATATATAATAAATGAAATCATACAGTATGTTATCTTTGGGGTCTGGCTTCTTTTACACAGTTTAATGTTTTTGAAGTCCATCCACACTGCTGGGTATATCAGGACATTCCTTTTTGTTGTTGAGTGGTATTCAACTGAAAAGTAGATCATGATTTGTCTGTTTACTTTCCTGTAGATTGACATGTGAGTTATCAGTTTTTGGCTGTTATAAATAAAGGAACTATGAGCATTCTTATGCATATCTGTGTGTGAATGTTTAACTTCTTTTGGGCAAATACCTAAAAGTGGAATAGATGGGCCATGTGGTATGTAACTTTTTAAGAAACTGCCAGATTCTTTTCTAAAGTAATTGTACCATAGTACACTTCTACCAGCTGTGCATATAGAGTTCTAGTGGCTCCACATCCTTGCCAGCACCTGGTAATTGTCAGTCTTCTTAATTTTTTACTTTTCTGTTCCAGTAAGCATTCTTTTTTTTTTTTTTTTTCCTTTTCCTTGTCTTGGTATACTGGCTAGATCCTCCAATAAAATGTTAAGTAGATGTGTAAGAGTGGACATTGTTGCCATTTTCCCAGACTCAAGGAGAAAGCATGTGATCATTTGCCATTAAGTCAGCTGTATGCTACTTATAGATGTTCTTTCTGAGATGAGAAAAGTTTCCTACCCTTCCTAATTTGTTTATAATAATGGGGATCTCATTTTTAAAAAACACTTTCTCTGCATCTGTTGAAATTATCCTATGTTTTTCCTTCTTTATTCTGTTACAGTTTTTTTTTTATTTCAGGATGAACGAACCTTGTATTCCTAGGCTAAACCTCACTTGCTCATGATGTGCTGTCATTTTTATATATTTCTGCATTCAACCTACTAATATTTTGTTAGGAAGTTTTACATCTGTGTTCACGAGGAATACTGATCTGTAGATTTCTCTACAGATGCAGATCTCGTAAAATGTTAGGAAATAGTCTTGTCTCTCTCTGTTTTTTTTTTTTTTTTTCTGGAAAGATTTGTATGAGATTAGTATTAATTCTTTCTTATTGTTTGGTAGAGTTCAGCAGTAAAACCACTTAGACCTAGGTTTTCTTTCTGAGAAGGCTTTTGATAAATTCAATATATTTGATAAATACAGGACTACCAAAGTATTCTCTTTGGCTTTTGTCAGTTTTATAAAGTTGTACTTTTTTCAAGAATTTTTCCATTCATCTAAATTGTTTGTCTTATCTTTTTAATGTGATATTCTCTCTTTAATTCCCAGTATTGAAATTTGTGTCTTTTCTTGTTTTGGTCAGTATAGCTGGAGGTTTGTGAATTTATTGACCTCTTCAAAGAAACAATTTTGAAATAATTGGTTTTATGTATTTTTTTGATCTGTTTTGTATTTCCCTGATTTCTGCTTCTTTCTTTGTCATTTCCTTTTTTCCTTTTATCTTGGGTTTACTTTGCTGTTTTTCCAGTTTCTGAAGTTAGAAGCTTAGGTCATTGATTTGTAGATCTTTTTTTCCCCCCTCTTGTAAGCATTTGAATTTATAAATTTACCCCTGCCATCAAATTATCCCAAATCTCCCAAACTCTAATATGGTATGTTTTCATTTTCATTCCTTTCACAGTATTTTCTCAAGTGCCCTTTCACTTAGGATATAAAAAGCCACAAGGAGGAAAAAAGCCAGATAACATATAAAATCATAGTTCTTTATCTTGAGCCCATTAGAGCTGAGATTGCAAGGCACCTGGGGAAACTGAATTACACGGGGTCACAGGAAGAGACTGGATGGACACAGACTATTTGACCTTTGGTAGACAAGGAAGAGGTGACACACAAGAGTAGGTAAGAAGGAAATCACTGAAATCTTAGCACATTCTTACAGGGCCAGCGTTGTTGATCATGAGAGTTTAGAATTCCTGAAAGACTTAGGTTCCAGGAGCATCTGCACACATTCCTGAGATCGTCCCATGTCACCCTACCAGGTACTTAGAAAAAGGATTTGGAGGCAGGACAAGAGACCTGAAAGAGTCTCTTCTGACAGGGTTTAAAGGTGGCACAGGAGTAGGAGTACTCAGAAAAACTTATCTGTGCTCTGGGCCCTGCATGAGTACAAAGTGTTGATCAGATGTTGCTGGCACGAAACTCATCCACATCCCAGAATATTCATGGAGATGTAGCAGAAGTCACCTGCAAGGGGAAGGAGCAGGTAATCTCTCCCTGACCCCCACCCATCTTCAGTACCAGGCAGCTGAGGTTGGCAGCCTCTAGTGGAGGAAGCGAGAAATCCGACCTAAGTCTTCTGATGTTGCTCAGGAAAATGCTGTCTGCCACTACTAGGGGGCCAGAAAATAAAACCAAAGTATTGCATTTCTTGAACTTGCTACCAGGATGATGACTGATTCTGTGTAGGATGACTGTGGACTTCTTTGGCTGAATGTGATTTGGGGCCTTGTTACAGTCCATATTTACTCAAGCTGAGTAAGTATACCTGGTATACTTACTCAGCGTGAGGTTACTGCTCGGAGTCCATGTTGGCGTTTTCAGTGTTTCCTTTGAGGATAACCTAGTGACATCCCTCGTGGCTCAGCTTGTAAAGAATCCGCCTGCAATGGAGGAGAGACCCCGGTTGAATTCCTGGTTTGGGAAGATCCACTGGAGAAGGGATAGGCTACCCACTCCAGTATTGTTGGGTTTCCCTGGTGGCTTAGTTGGTGGAAGAATCCATCTGCAATGTGGGAGAACTGGGTTCAATCCCTGGGTTGGGAAGATCCCTTGGAGAAGGGAACGGCTACCCACTCCAGTAGTTTGGCCTGGAGAATCCCATGGACTGTATAGTCCATGGGGTTGCAAAGAGTCAGACATGATGGAGCGACTTTCACTTAGTGATTTCCTTTGTTAATTTTGTGTTTGAGATGTATTATTGTCTTTATGTTCTTAGAGATACATATTTATGATACCATGTACATTGTAAATGGATACCTAGTTGTGTCTGTTGCTTTTAACTTTGCTATAATACCTTTATGTTCCACATGGCAGTTTTATACTTGTATCTAGAGAAACGTATCATTTCCCTCTCCATCGTTATTTTTTTTCCCTTTGCTTTTATAAAAAGAACTGGGTTCATGTTTCTTCCGTGAGCTGTAATATGCATATTTCACACTGCACAGATCTTAAGTGTACAGCTTGGTGAGTTGCACTTTGGTACATATCCCCATAATTGCCAGATGAAGATATATCATGAGAAACACTGGGCTGGAAGAAACACAAGCTGGAATCAACATTGCCGGGAGAAATATCAATAACCTCAGATATGCAGATGACACCACCCTTATGGCAGAAAGTGAAGAAGAACTAAAGAGCCTCTTGATGAAAGTGAAAGAGGAGAGTGAAAAAATTGGCTTAAAGCTCAACGTTCAGAAAACTAAGATCATGGCATCTGGTCCCATCACTTCATGGGAAATAGATGGGGAAACAGTGGCAGACTTTATTTTTTGGGGCTCCAAAATCACTGCTGATGGTGATTGCAGCCATGACATTAAAAGACGCTTACTCCTTGAAAGGAAGGTTATGGCCAACCTAGATAGCATATTTAAAAGCAGAGACATTACTTTGCCAAAAAAAGTCTGTCTAGTCAAGGCTGTGGTTTTTCCAGTGGTCATGTATGGATGTGAGAGTTGGACGGTGAAGAAAGCTGAGCGCCGCAGAATTGATGCTTTTGAACTGTGGTGTTGGAGAAGACTCTTGAGAGTCCCTTGGACTGCAAGGAGATCCAATCAGTCCATCCTAAAGGAGATCAATCCTGGGTGTCCATTGGAAGGACTGATGTTGAAGCTGAAACTCCAATCCTTTGGCCACTTCATGTGAAGAGTTGACTCATTGGAAAAGACCCTAATGCTGGGTAGGATTGGGGGCAGGAGGAGAAGGGGACGACAGAGGATGAGATGGTTGGATGGCATCACTGACTTGATGGACATGGGTTTGGGTAGACTCCGGGGGTTGTTGATGGACAGAGAGGCCTGGCGTGCTGCAGTTCATGGGGTTGCAAAGACATGACTGAGCGACTGAACTGAACTGAACTGAAGATACAGAATGTTTTCATCCCCCAAAGGCTCTCTGGGACCCCTTCTCATTTCATGTTTTCACTCCTGTCCCCAGGAGTTAATCACTCTTTTAACTTTCATTATAGATGTTTTGACCTCTTCTTGGCCTTCAGATAGTAGAATCACACACTATGTGTTCTTTTTATGTCAGCGTTCTTTCACTCTGAGATTCAGCAGTGTAGTGTGCATAGTATCGATAGTCCTTTTTTTTTTTTTTTTTTTGGTTTTCTTTTATTCAGTTGTATAAATATGGCACAATTTATGTATTGGTTCTCCTGTTGATAGATGTTTGGGTTGTTGGCATTTTTTGGTTCTTTTGGATAAAACTGTTATGAGCACTCTTGTACATGATTCTTTGTGAGTTTAGGTACTCATACGTAGGGGTGGAAATGCTATGTTATAGGGTAAGATGGTATCTTACCCAGTCATCTCTTGTTATTTGTGGTGGTTTGGTTCCAGGACCCCTCCCTGAGGATACCAAAATCTGCGTGTACTCATGTGTCTTACATGAAATGGTGTAGTATTTGTGTATAACCTATGCACATCTTCCCATGTACTTTTTTTTTTAATTGAGTTATAGTTGATGTACAGTATTACATAGGTTTCAGATGTATCTCCCATATACTTTATTTTTTTACTTTAAAAAATAATTTATTTATTTAGTTTTGGCTGTGCTGGGTCTTTATTGCTGTGCAGACTTTGCTTTAGTTGAGGCAAGCAGGGGCTACTCTCTAGTTGCGGTTCACGGGCTTCTCATTGCAGTGGCTTCTCTTGTTGAGCGCAGGCTCTGGGTCACAGAGTTCAGTAATTGCAGCACATGGGCTCAGTAGTTGGTGGCTCCCGGGCTCTAGAACACAGGCTGAATAGCTGTGGTGCCTGGGCTTAGTTGCTCCGAGGCATGTGGGATCTTCCTGGTCCAGGGACTCAAACCTGTGTCTCCTGCATTGGCAGGCGGATTCTTTACCACTGAGCCACCAGGGAAGCCCCATATACTTTAAATAACACTTACTTAAGTATTTAATAATACTTAGTAAATGTACATGCTATGTAAATAATTTTAAATACGATGTAAATAGCTGCCAGCAAATTCAAAGTTCACTTTTGGAACATTCTGGAATCCACCCCCCCAATAGTTTTCATCCTTGATTGATTGAATCCACAGATAACAAAGGGCTATTTAACTTAGTAGATACTTTGAAACTCTCATCGGAAGTGGTCGGATAAATTGGTAACACTCTCCTCCCAAAAAGCATGTACTCGTTTTTTTTCTTGTTGAAGAGATCCTTTTTTTTTTTTTATTTAAATTAAACATTTTATTTTGTATTGCAGTATAGCCGATAACAATGTTGTGATAGTTTCAGGTGGACAGCAAAGGGACTCAGAGATCCATATACATGTATCCATTCTCTCCCAAACTCCCTCCTTCCAGGCTGCTACATAACATTGAGCAGAGTTTCCAGTGCTATTCAGTAGGTCCTTGATCCTGTTTGTCTCAAATATTTTTAGCAAAAATTCTATTTTAGTTTATCTTCAAACTGTAGCTTACTTATGAGAAGTATTCTCTTGTATAATTGAGTGACTTAACACAGCTCTACCGAACATGACAGGAGGTTAAGTGCTGATTCCCTTGGCACATCCCAGTATTCTCAGAATACTGTTGTTTAGGAAAAGCAGTTATTCATTTTCCAGGTCAGTATGTTCCTTTAAAAACTTCATTTCAGCTTAGATAAATTTGTTAGGTGCTGTAGAGGGTGTAAAACTTTTTTGTGGTTTTGTTTAAGTGTCCTGGCATATAGGGACTTTTTGTGTATCTTACTTTTAATTTATTATATTGAAATAAAAAGCACAACAAAACAAAACAGCTTACCCTTTCTCAAGGATATGGGAGAGCATTGGTTTATTGTTTCTAAGGTCTTCTTTTATCTGGAAATCACATCCATCATGTATTTGAGACCCACAGACCCATTGGAGTCTTCTACTGACACCCTGTAAAGAAAGCTATCTTTGTGCTCACGTCGCTTGTGCTTAGCTGATGAGTGAAATGGTGCGATTGGAGAGAATTGTTGAACAAATGGCATTGCCACAGGGAAAACTTTGATGGTTCCTGTTTGTGGAACAGTTGACGTGCTTAGAATGTCTTCCAAATCAAATATCTTGAAGAGCATGGGATTCTCCAAAGATGGGACCTCTGTCTCTGTTAGCTACTCACATAGGAGTGGGGTTTCACACAGGTTTAGATTCTGTTAATAGTTTAGGTAGGCTGGAGAGGTCAGTCCTCAGTCCCTCACTTTGCTCAGTGTTTCTGTATTTCTACCTCTGTATTCATAAGGACATTCATGAAGACAGAGACAAAGGAGAATTTCCCCTTTCTCACTCTTGGACTTGCTAACTTTGGCCACCTGTCAGATGAGGTGGCAAGAATAGCGAGGAGCAACTGTGGTTCTGCTCACGGTGCCTCCACACTCACCTGCCTGTGCCATGCATGCTATGCTGGACTCCTGACCACAAATCCAGACTTTCTCCTCTTCTTAGTTGCCTTGGTTTCTGGCAAGAAGTCTCACTAAATAGAGAAGGATCCTGTGGTCACTTCACTTCCCCTGCAGGCCTGTAGAGCCTAACCCGTGTAACGCGTGTAAAATGGGACTCCACTGGAATGGCTCCAAAGGCGCAAGGGTCGTGATTCTTCAGTGTGGCTGTGGTAAGAAATGCCAGCCAGGAAAGAGAGGAAGCAGTTGACTGTATTCTTTCCTGCAGCTTTCCACACCACAGCATGTATGTGGTTTTGATCTAGCAAACTGTGCATTTAAATCCAATACCTACTGTGTTCCAGTCCCCGTGCTAGTACATTCTGCACACAGGAACTTGTTGAATCATAACTGATATGTGTATCTATGAGGATATATTGAGGTTGAGGAGGTTTCATAATAAAACAAAATGAGAAAAAACCCACAGGCAAGCCAGTCACTTGAGAATACCCTTCCATCTTCCTTTCATCTAGGAGTTTAATAGTATCTTAAGGAAGAATGGTTTGAATGCTCGAAGATCTGTACATGGCTTTACTCTTTTCTAGGCTTTAGCTCTCTGGTTCCCATCCCTTAGTGTACTTGCATTACTGTCTGAGGTTGGTTATCTAAAACCAGGTCTCGTAAACTTAAAGGGCAAGTTAAGTGAAACTGATGGAAATTTTGAGCTGTCTTGGGTGCTTTCATTCTTCCTTTACTCTGTACTACCACTCAGCTTAATAGTTGGCTTTGCATGCCCACCTCCCCTTTCATTTGGGTTTTTCTTCATTCTGGAGGGTTGTCTTAACCCCCTGTAAAGTTTTCTTAGTCTCCTTTGATGTGTTCATAGTTTAAATGAAGGCATTTCTCTCTGAACACTCATCCAGTTCTAGTTTGTGGGAGACTGAGGTATATATTCAACAAAGAAGAAGAGATTATTAGTGTAAAAGAAAATAGTTCCAGGGAAGGGTGAGGTGATAAGTCCTACCCTGTTTGTGTATCAGGAGTCAAGTCCAGCTACGCAAGGTATCACAGATTAATGGGTGGATGGTCAGGTCATTGATTCACTTGAAGTACACACAATCTTTCATATGCGCAAGGCACTGTGCATAGGGGGGCGTTCATTAACAAGGCAAGTATGGCCCTACTCTTTGTTTTTGCTTTGCTCATGGTCAGGTAAGTGAAACAGACACTAACATGAACTTGAGTGTCCCAGAGGAGCAGCACATGTACTGTGGAAGTGTCTGAGTTGTGACACCTGGTCTTATCTGGGATCAGTTAGTGGCATTTTCTTGGAGGTAGTGCTACTGAGTCTGAATTCCAAGCTATGAAGACTAATTAGATGGAAGGGAGTTCAGTGATGGCTAAACAGTCTGGACGGGAATCATGTATGAAGGCTCACAGCAGGTAAGGCCAGTGTGGCTTAGAGCCTGGAGCAAGGTCAGGTGGCTTGAAGTGAGCAGCGCATGCAGAGTCTTGAAGACCAGGGAATCATGTTGTATTTTATCATAAAAATAATAGAAACCTTTATGAAGAAGGTTGACCACTCACTGTTTCATTTGCTTAACTACTGTTCTAATACTGCCTCCGGTTCCTCTCAGAAATGTGTGGTGGGGAGAATGGGAAGGAGGTGGGAGAAGGATGTCAGGCTCTTGCAGTTGTTCAGATGGAAGGTAATGGGAGCTTGGATTAGGGGTGCAATGCAGAGCAATAGGTTGAAGAAATAGCTAGGAGAGCAGATTGACGTATTAGAATTGGCTACTAGCTAGTGAAGAGAGAAAGGACTTCCTTGGTGGCTCAGACGGTAAAGCATCTGCCTACAATGCGGGAGACCCGGGTTCAATCCCTGGGTCGGGGAGATCTCCTAGAGAAGGAAATGGCAACCCACTCCAGTATTCTTGCCTGGAAAATCCCATGGACAGAGGAGCCTGGTAGGCTACAGTCCATGGGGTCGCAAAGAGTTGGGCACGACTGAGTGACTTCACTTAGTGAAGAGAAAAGAAGTGCCAAGAACAACCCACAGGTCTCTGGCACAATGACCTGGTTGTGTAGTGTCCTTGTTGACACTATGGGGACGCCAGGAGAATGAAAGACTTTGGTGGTTGGGGCAGTTGAAACCTGTGGATCAGGAGTTAGAAGAACTGTCTGGGCTAGAAAAACATTTCAGATGGATTTTAAAAATCATTTCTTTATGGTTTCTGAGCAACTTTACTTTCACTTTCCCCTATGATGAAAAGGACATCTTTTTTTGGTGTTAGTTCTAGAAGGTCTTGTAGGTCTTCATAGAACTGTTCAACTTCTTCTCTGGCATTAGTGATTGGGGCACAAACTTGGATTACTGTGATGTTGAATACTTTGCTTAGAAAACAAACAGAGATCATTCTGTCGTTTTTGAGACTGCATCCAAGTACTGCATTTTGGGCTCTTGTCGACTATGACGGCTCCTCCATTTCTTCTAAGGGAGTCTTGCCCACAGTAATAGATACAATGGTCATCTGAATTAAATTCACCCATTCTCGTCCATTTTAGCCATCTTGGTTATCTCCATAACTGTTAATGAAATGTCCAATATTGCAAAAATTTGCAGACACCACAGATTATGGTAATAAAAGTTTTTTCTTACAATTTTTTTTTTCTTTTAATTATCTTGCCTGACAGCAGTAAGGGAGAATGGAAACCTTAAGATAAGATCACCTGTAGAGTCGTCTGTATGGAAGCTGCCAGTCACAGGCTATCCTCCTTCCAGCCAGACGTGATGCCCAGCTCTTCATAACTCTCATCCTCCCAGGTAGAGCTTCTGTTTCACGGATTTAATGTGATGAAGCTTAGGGACATCCAGTAACTTCACTCTTTGTGCTAACACCTGTTGCAACCCAAGAAACGGTTAAACTAATCTCTAGTCAGTTTAAAATCATTTTTTGAAACATCTGTGGTTTCACAGATACCTGGAATGTACTCTGTTTCAAAGCACACCTCTTGACTTCCTTGTCTGCCTCTTGTACCAGAGTTCTCTCAGCCAACAAAACTTAAAACTTGGAACCTCAGAATTCTAAAACTTTAGTATTGGAAAGGGCTTATGAGACCTTGATGTCTAATAACCTTAGTCTACAGATAACCAAACAAAAACATCAAGGTCACAGATCCTGTTAATGGGAAAGGCAGACTGTAGCCCAAGCATCGGACTCCTGGCTCCTCGTTTCACCAGTGTCCACTATTGATCTCATCTTTGATTTCTCTGTCAGCACTCGTGTTCAGTTGTGTAAGCCCCATCCGCTGATCTCCCATAAGGCCTTTCAGCCCTGTTACTGAATCCACTTCTTACTCTTTCTAGCCTCATTCATTCTCCCATCCTTCCACACTAGTGCAGTGACCTCCTATTGGGTCTTTTCCTAAGTTCCACTGTGCCTAAGTCCCTTTACAGCTCACACTGATTGAATTCTCCCCAGATCCTCGTATTTGACGTCACAGCTCTTCAGGCTGTTCTTCCTTGTTCCCTGTAGTTGGGTTCCAGCGTCCACACACGCCCCATCTGTAGGACCCACTATTATTACACACCTGCTCGCTGTCCTATACAAGTTATTGCTCCCCTAGGGCTTTTCCTTATCTGTGCTTTGTTTCTTCTGCTGGAAGATCCCACTCCCCTCCTTCACCTTTCAAAACACTTTATTTTTCAAAGCCTGTTCTGCATCCTCCATCAGCTGGTAGAGTCAGTGGCTCCTGCCTGAGGTCTCCTCTTACACTTCGAGTATTGCGCTCCCATGCACTCATCTTCACTTCCACATGGGGCCTTGAGTCTTGTAGGAAGTCTATAAATGTTTGTCAGATAAATTCTGTGTCATTCTTTTTTTCTTTACTGTTGCATTTTCTTAAGAAGACGTTGCATTTGTTTCAGTCATTTGGATTTTAAGAATATAAGTATCTTCGAATTTCTGGTAACTTTCCAGTGTGCACATGTGTTGACTGCACCATTTATGTCTGGTTTCTGGTTTTCACATCCCTTTTTGACTCTGTTCTGAGGGATGTTTTTTACACTGTTTTGGGTCCTGAGGGATGGGATCCTAGATGTTGCTGGCTGAAGTCTCAAGGACTTGGCAGGAGTGGGCCTGATTTGAAAACTAAAATCAGATCATTGGGGCCTTACTATTGTGAGATATTTGTCTTTTTTTAGTTCAGTTTGAATTATTTTGCAGAGACCATTACTTCAAGTGTTGTATTGTCTGTAATTTATCAAAAAGTGTTTCTAAATATAGTATAATATATGCATACACATAGAAGTTAATTTTAATCACTGGGTCTGTCTTCAAATTTCCTATAAGGCGTCATTTCATTGTAAATATCACCTGATAAAGAAGTTGTTGGAAAGGAGACTTATAGCCTAGACTCCTCACCTGCTTCACCTTTATTGGCCCTGCCAATATTTAAACAAACAAATTTAATCATGTTGGCTTGGTCAATTCATAGGAAGATAGGCAAATGGTGAGTACGGTCACCACCAATACACCTCTCTGGTTTTCTCACATCCCCTGTTAAGTACATACACACAAACATACAGAGTGATGGCTGGAGCTGGTCCAGGTAGCATAATATTCTAGAATATACGTTTGGAGATTCTCACTTCTCTCTGACTTAGCTTTATTGTGTCATCCATGTAGGGACTAAAGTTCCTGCCTACAGTATGTGGACCCTTGGGTTTATTTCCCTATTATTTGGGAGTGAATTTTTATTAATAGATTGATTGACATATTGTAGCTGTATGTTTGTTAAACTATCAGGGATTTAAAAAAAAATCTTTATACTGAAAAAAGATCAATTATACGATGGTTCCACTGAATATTTTCTTTATTTTTTAGAAAATAAAACTAGCAAATTCTTTGATAATTCTATAGATTCAGCACAGCTTTCTAACTGATACAATTGGAAAATGGATATTTCATTATATCTGCATTATAGTGTGTCTTAAAGAGTTTTATACACATGTATACTTACATACATATATTTACTGTGCCCCCTCCAGTCTCCCCACCCCCACCTTCCGGCCGTGGCTCACTTGCTAAAGAACCCATCTTCAATGCAGGAGACCCAGGTTCAATCCGTGGGTAGGGATGATCCCTTGGAGAAGGAAATGGCAACACACTCTAGTAGTCTTGCCTGGAAGATCTCATGGGCAGAGGAGCCTGGTGGGCTACAGTCCATGGGGTTGCAGAGCTGGACACGACTGAGCCTTTGAGCGTATATGAGTATACTTACACACATGTATTTACACATATACAAATATATACCAAAGACATGTAATTATTGATGTAAGAATAATAGTATTGATTTACACACACATGCACACCCCACACAATATATGAAAGAAAAAAAGTGAAAGTCTCTCAGTCATGTCCGACTCTTTGTGACCTCATGGACTGTACGGTCCATAGAATTCTTCAGGCCAGAATACTGGCGTGGGTAGCCTTTCCCTTCTCCAGGGCATCTTCCCAACTCAGGGATTGAAGCCAATCTCTTGCATTGTAGTTGAATTCTTCACCAGCTGAGCCACCAGGGAAGCCCAAGAATACTGGAGTAGGTAGCCTTTCCCTTCTCTGGCAGATGTTAGGAATGGAACCAGGATTTCCTACATTGCAGGTAGACTCTTTACCAGCTGAGCTATCAGGGAAGCCCCAAACAGTGTATATTGCTCCCCTATCTCCTTTCCCTGTTTCTGTGAAATTTTTGGTGAAGTTACTTGTTTCCAGATTCTTTCTAATTCTTTGGACCAGAATTGAAATGCAGTTACTTGGAGTCTTCAGTATCATCTGCCCAACTTTCTTGTTTCCAAATATATAGATACAGTTGAAAAACTTGGAGGCAAAACCCATTCTGATCGTTATTAAACTTGTAGCTGAAATAGTCTGGTAACCCTTCCTGTGGTACAAAATCATCTGACTCCAGGGTCACCACAGAACTGGTACTCAGAGAGCAAGTTTCTTGGAAGGAATTGATTCTGCAACTGTGTGGTATTAGAGGACAAGGAGGGAGCACAAAGCTTCAATCTCCATCTTACTGTTTTCTCAGCTTTGGAATTTGAGAAAGGTCAGCTTTTAAGAGGGAAGTTAATCTGCCTCTACCTATATGCTGTTGCCCTCTCTAGCTGAGCTCCATTTAGCTCAGTTGCTTTCGGGATCATTTATGAAGTGCCCACAGTGAACCAGGCCCTGAGATAGGCCTGGGAGTTGGAGCCAGTGACTTTTGTTCAGTAGAGTTTAACATCTCTTTTATTTAATTCTTAAAAGAAAAAAATAACACTAGAATGGAGGCTCCTTGAGGTCAAAGACCTTGTTTTGATTATCCTTGTATTCCCAGAGTTGAGCTTAGCAATGCATGCCTAATGAGTTGGCCTTCAGTAGTTGATAGTGTTCATGGAGATTGGACCAAAATAAGACTTTTTGAATTAACACTAAGAATTAAGACTTTTTGAACTTTCATATTCTGTTTTACTTAAAATTCTCTTCCATAAAAAACACTTTTTAAAGGTTGCTTAGTTTTGTTGTTGGTTTTTGAAAAATTTAAGCTTTTTTTTAGTTCATTCTGTTCTGACTGAGCTTTTATTCGTTTCTTTCTCATTTAACTTAATGATGGTTTAGGCATCAAGAAAGTAAGGTATTAACATGTAATAAAATCTTTTGTTATGTCAAATTGAAAAAAACGCATAGTAAAGGTAATATACCTTGGATTTATATTAATACTGTGCTTTATTAAGAATTTGAAGCACTTAGTAAATATTCTATGAAAGTATGTCTTATTCTCTTGTAAGTCATTTCTTGTCTTTTACTATTACATTTTATTTTATTTTTTACTTTCTTACTATTACATTTTAATTAGGAAGAAGAGTTTCCACAGATTCTTTTGATTATGCTGATCATTTTTCACATTGTGTTGATGCTGCATTCTTTCAGTAATGGTTAGAAAGAGAATAAAAGTCCTTTTAAGATGAAAATTCAAAGAATGACTTACTTCATACCAAAGGTTTTTCGTTACATTTAGTCTGCAGCCTTTTTTCCTCTGAAGTTTTATTTAATATGAAAACCTGTTTCTAAGAGGTGCTTTTCATGTGAATCTTTGTGGTTTTAAACCCTGCACATGTGGCCTAATGCATTACCTACCACTAAGTAAGAGATCAGCTGTGGCTTCTATATATTCCTGAACAGCTCACATATTTTCAGATGGTTTATTGTTATGCTGTTTCCTTTAATGATGGGACTGTAAGAGGTTTGCCATCTGACACACTTATGTTTCCTATTTAACAATAATTCCATTCATGTAAAGCTGCTCAATCATCTACTACATTACAAAATGTTTACCTTAAAGGAAACTCAAGTGTTCAAGAAATAGCTTAGGTGTCTTTAGATAAGACATTGTTTTGTACATTGTTTCATCAATAAGATTGTGTCAGTAGAACACCACTGTGTTTCTCCTTACAAGGTATTCTTTGATAAGTATTTACAATTATATTTGAATCTTAGTTTCCCATTTGTTGTCTAAATGGCCCCATTTAAAATGTTTTAAGAAAACACTAACATTTTCTTTTGGATTAGAGAGAAGGATATCTTTAAGGAAAAATTACCCAATGAGCAGGTTACTTACAATATTGTTTTCTCATGGCTTGTTAAAATCCAAAATATATGCATTTAAAAAAAAAGTTGTGTTAGAATTAGTTATATATTATCACCTATTTATAAGGTATATAAAGTGCTTCAAACAGTGCCTGGCATACAGTGACCACTAAGGGTTTGTCATTATTACTCTTAACTTGATTTTACAGATGGAAAAGATGGAAATGAAGGATATTTTTTGGTTCTTACACTGAAATTCCATTTCTTTTAATTAGTTTATTTTCTGTTTTTTAACTTTACACTATTGTGTTTGTTTTGCCATACATTGACAGGAATCCACCCTGGGTGTACATGTGTTCCCCTTCCAGAATGAAATTCCATTTTATCAATGGTCATTATTATAAATTTGTTCCCTCCAAAATTCTCTGCAGAAGAGTTTCTTTCTTCATATTTAATTTGCGTGTATGCCATAATTTGTTTTTCCACACTTTCTCCTTTTGTGGTTTCTCTGTAGATTTTTTAAAAAAACATGTCTTACTAAAGAATCTCTTTCTTTTCTTAAAATTCTGCATCCTTCTGGAAACCAAATAATTTTTACAGCCATTCAAATTTTATGCATCTAAGTGGTACCAAATTTGAAAAGCAAAGAAATAAGCTGTATTGAATGCCTCTTTAATAATGAAAAATATTGCAGTGAATTGCTTTTAAAAAATTCCCCCCCTTCTACCCCCTTGCCTTCCAAGAGTGAATGGAAGTGGTAGACAAAATTGACATGAGTTTCCATTAGGGTTTTTCAAGGAATTTTTCATTATAATGCTATTGCATATTTACTTACTATATCTTAAAACATAAGTAAGGTGAAAAAAGAAAACCACTAAAAGGCAATTAGTTTTAATATTTTATGGCAGATTGTTCTATTATTATCTCACCCACTCTATTTTAATATTGGTTTAGATAGTGATTGTAAAACATCTTCTATAATGAAAAGCTATGGCATTTATCCTTGTATGTTTTTTTTCGAAGATATATTCATTCATTCAAGAAGTATTTATTGAGAACCTGCTATATATCAGCTGTTATTCTTGGAACTATGATTCATTTAGACACACCACCCCTACCCCATCTTAAACTTCCCTACATTCTCCTAATCTTCCAGTCTGCTCCTAACTTAAGGAGTTTTCAGTACGTTGGTCTATAAAAGGATGTGATTTGTGAGAGGAAAAGAGCAGTCATCCAGTTGGCCTGTACAATTGATCTCTTACCTTATAGTTGCCTATAAGATGGGAGAAACTGTAGGTAGAGTAGGTTTGAGAGAAAGATCAGGAGTTAAGTGTGGACCTGCTCAGTTTAAGATGTCTGTTAGACATCCAAATGGAAATGTTGAGTAGGCAGATGTAAAATAATAGAAAATATGTATGTTGGTCACAATCCCTGGTTTTGGCTAGAGATCCTAAAACGCTTCCAAATTCGTGTTTGGTAAGAATACTAATAACATCTTTTGTCCTGATATTTGGTCTTCGACCCCGGTTCACAGAGTTCCTAAATCCCTTAGGATTTTCCAAGTGATAGAAATGTCTTTTGCTCTAGTGAGGTGACTCATGGTGGGCTCCTGGATGTCCCTTGGTTGAGAGTGGTCACTAGAAAGACCAAGCCATATTTAAAATACTGGAACTTTCTACCTCACCCTCCATCTTCCGGAGAGTGGAGGGGGACTGGAGGCTTGAATTAATGATCCATCATGACTCTGTGATGAAGCCTTTATAAAAACCCAACATACAGGCTTTAGGGAGCTTCCAGGTTGAGCACGTGCACACACCAGCAGGGAGGTACCCCCCAGCTCTGTGGGAACAGAAGGTCAGGACTCCTGAGACCTCGCATATCTCTTCATCTGCCTGTGCGTGTATCTGAACAGACCTGCTTTCCTGAAGCCTGTGAGCTGTTCTAACAAATGATTGAATCAGGTGGATGGGAGTGCATCATGGGAACCTCCAGTTTGTAGCCAAGTTGGACAGAAGGTGTAAGTAAGCTGGGGACCTGTTATTTTCAGTTGGTGTCTGAAGTTGAGGGCAGTCTTGGGGGGCTGAGCCCTTAACTTGTGGGTTCTGCTTTAACTACCTGAAGTTAAATTGAATTAAGTTAAATTGAATTAAATTATAGGACATGACAGAGGATGAGATGGTTGGGTAGCATCATCGATTCGATGAACATGAGTTTGAGCCAACTCCGGAAGTTGGTGATGGATAGGGAATCCTGGCATACTGCAGTCCATGGGGTCGCAAAGAGTCAGACATGACTGAGCAACTGAACTGAACACCTGGTTTCGCAGAGAATTGCTTGTGTGGGAAAAAACCTCACAGATCTGGTGTCATAAGTGTTGTGAGTGTGGCAGCTATTTCTGGGACTTTGGTCTGTTTCTGAAACTTCATTTCTTGCATCAGTTTTAGACTTACAGAATTACTGCCAAGATACTACAGAGCTACCATATACCCTGTGTGTGTGTGTGTGTGTGTGCGTGCACGCACACACACGTGCACATTTGTTTGCTCAGTCGTCTCCAACTCTTTGCGACCTCATGGATAGCCCACTAGGCTCCTCTGTCCATGGAATTCTCCAGGCAAGAATACTGGAGTGGGTTGCCATTTCCCCGACCCAGGGATCTAGGCAGATTCTTTGCCTCTAGCACCACGTGGGAAGCCCACTCTATACTCTGTTAAGACAGATTATCCTGTTACTGATATCTTACATCATTATGATGCATTGGTTATGATGAATGAACTAATACCGATACATTGTTGTTAACTAACATCTATACTTGATTCATATTTCCTTAGTTTTTACCTTACTATTTTTTTCCCCCTAGGATTCCACCCAGGATATCACATTGTTGCATTGGCCAAAAAGTTTGTTTGGTCTTATGGGGAAAACCTGAGTGAACTTTTTGGTCAGCCCAGAGTATTTAGTTTTCATGTCTCCGTAGGTGCCTCTAGGTTGTGTCTGTCTCTAAGGCTTTGTTTTTGATGACCTTGACTGTTTTGAGGAGTTCTGGTCAACAGCTCTGCTTAAAGAATGCCTGTCTATTCGGATTTGTATAATATGTATAATATTTTTCTCATGATTAGTCTGATGTTAGGGTACTCACTGCCTACGAGACTTGTCACTGTTAATGTTGACCTTGATTACCTGGCTGAGAGAGTTAGTGCTTGTTAGATTTCTCCCCTGGGAAGTTACTCTTTCTTTTTTCACACTATCCTCAGAAGGAAGTTACTATGTGCAGCCGACACTTAAGGAGTGGGGGACGTACGCTCCACATTCTAGAGGACAGGGCATGTGCCTGATTTATTTGAAATTCTTCCATACAGATTTGTCTCTTCTCCCTAATTTAGTCATTAATTCAGTCATTTATTGATTAGTATGATTCATGAATGCTTATTTTATACTTTGGATTCTGATCCATTACTACTATATTTATTTCTATTGTTTGAATTGCTCTAGTTTGAACTATTGGGTACTCTTTCCCTTGGCTCCTATGTCCCTCTGACATAACTTCATCAATGTGAGTGTTGAAGTTTTGGGGTTATTTTTGTTTGTTTGTTTGTTTGTTTTTTGGTTTTCGAGTATTAATTTCTGGACTTACAAGATGCTCCTGGCTCATCATGTAAATTTCCTGCCTAGCAGTGGAATCCTGCCCTGGTTTTCCCTCCACTCTCAGCTCCTCCCTATGTGCTCCCCACCCCCCACCCCTACTGTAAAACATTTTTTGAATGCTTGAAATATGTTCACCATTTGTGATAGGCACTAGGGCTCCAAGGTGACAAAGGATAAATTCCACATTACTTTTCCTGACATCTCAGACTTTTTATAGACCCGTCCTGGTGTATCTTTGTAGTTTTTACATTTTCTTTTTAAATTTTACAATTTTTTAATGTATTGATATATTTAAAACATGTATCTTTTATGCTTTATAAAAAATGGCTTACATGGTAAATATTTTCCTGTATTTTGTCTTTCTGTCTTTTAAAAATAGCTAAAGGAGCCCTTCATCCCACCTGTTAGAATTCCGATTTGTTCTTTTAAATGACTGCTTACTATTTTCTGGTAGGTGATTATTTTAATGAATACAGCCATTTCATTGTTAATGATGTTCACATACTTTTCTTCTAAGGCATTAATCACTATGAATAGTGTTGCAGTAAAAATCCCTGAACAGAAATGCTTTGTTTTGTAGTATGAATTTCTCAGAGTGGGTTTGCTGTATCTAAAGATATGTTTTTAAATAGTTGCTTCTAAATTACAACATTCTTTTAAAACGAGCAAATCACACATCCACCAGGAATGTCTGAGAGGAACCTTTCCCTTGCATTCCTGTCTGCAGCAGGTAGAACAGGTCTTGTCAGTTTTGCAGATCTGGTTTATGTTCAGTGATGCTTCCTTGGTAGTTCAGTTTGCATTTCTCTTGAGTGTCGTCTTGTTTATTGGTTGGGTACACTGACCACTGAGAATTGCTCTTCTGTGAACTTGTTTCTTTTTTGCCCTTTACCATTTTTTTCCTGGGTGCTCATCTTGTCAGTTTGTAGAAGTTCTTTGTATTTGTGAATATTAAGCCTATGTCCTCTGTATTGGAAATATTTCCCCTATTTGTTGTCGTTCCATCTCCCAGTCATGTCTCACTCTTTGTGACCCCATGGCCTGCAGCATGCTAGGCCTCCCTGTCACTCACCATCTCCTGGAGTTTGCCAAAATTCATGTTCATTGCATTGGTGATGCCATCCAGCCCTCTCATCCTCTGACACCCTCTTCTCCTGCCCTTGATCTTTCCTAGCATCAGAGACTTTTCCAGTGAGTTGTCTGTTCGCATCAGATGACCAAAATACTGGAGCTTCAGCTTCAGCCATCAGTCCTTCCAGTGAATATTCAGGGTTGATCTCCCTTAAGATCGAGTGGTTTGATCTCCTTACTGTGCTAGGGACTTTCAGGAGTCTTCTGTAGCACCACAGTTCAAGGGCATCAATTTTTTGGCATTCTGCCTTCTTTATGGTCCAGGTCTAACAACCATGTTTCCACTGGGAAGACCATAGCCTTGACTACTAGCCTTGGTGAACTTTTGTTGACAGAGTGATGTCTCTGCTTTTCAACACACTAAGTTTGTCATCGCTTTCCCCTGTATCTTTTGTCTACTCTTTTGTGTTTTCTGTTGTTTGCTGTGGAAATCTGAAATGTTTTATGTAATAAATCTGCCTTTCTTCTCGTTTATAGCTTTTGGATTTAAGGACTCTTAGTTTTTTGTTTTTGTTTTTTTTTTGCAGGTTTTTTTTTTTTTAATCCAGATTAAATTTTTTAAATTTACCATTTATTTTGTATTGGAGTATAGTTGATTTACAATGTTGTGTTAGTTGCAGGTATAAAGCAGAATGGTCGTTATTTTTTTTTTTTTTTTAGATTCTTTTCCCATATAGATTATTACAGAGCACTGAGTGGAGTTCCCTATGCTGTACAATAGGTCCTTATTAGTTACCTGTTTCATATATAGTAGTGTGTATATGTCAGTCCATTCCTCCTAATTTATTCTCCCCCCCCCCCCCCCTTTTCCTCATTGGTAACCATGTTTGTTTTCAAGGTCTGTCAGTCTGTTTCTGTTTTGTAAATAAGTTTGTTTTTACCATCTTTTTAGATTCCACATATAAGTGATATCATAATGTGTTTATCTTCTCTGACTTCACTTACTGTGATAATCTCTGGGTCTCCATGTTGCTGCAGATGGCATTATTTCATTCTTTTTTTGTGGCTGAGTGTTATTCTATTGTATATATGTACCACATCTTCTTTATCCATTTTTCTGTTGGTTGATATTCAGGTTGCTTCCATGTCTTGGCTTCTGTAAATAGTTCTGCAGTGAACATTGGGGTGCATGTATCTTTTTGAATTTTTCATCCAGATAAATGCCCAGGAGTGGAATTGCTGGTTCATGTGATAGTTGTTAATTTTATTGTTTCTTGAGAAACCTCCATGCTGTTCTCTTTGGTGCCTCTAACAGTTTACATTCCCACCAACAATGTAGAAGGGTCCCTTTTCTCCACACTGTCTCTAGCATTTATAATCTAGAATTTTTGATGATGGTCATTCTGACCTGTGTGAGATGATACTTCATTGTAGTTTTGATATGCATTTCTCTAATAATTAGCGATGTTGAGCATCTTTTCAAGTAATTAGCAGTGTTGAATATCTTTTCATGCTCTTCTTGGCCATCTGTATGTCTTCTTTGGAGAAGTGTCTACTTAGGTCTTTTGCCCATGTTTTACCTGAGTTGTTTGTTTTTGGGGGCTGTATGAGCTGTTTATGAGTTTTGGAGATTAATCAGTTGCTTTGTTTGCAAATGCTTTCTCCTATTCTGTGGGTTGTTTTTTTTGTTTTGTTTTGTTTATGGTTTCCTTTGCTGTGCAAAAGCTTTTAAGTGTAATTAGGTCCCATTTTATTTATTTATTTATTTTTTAAATTTTCATTACTCTAGGAAATTGATATATTAAAAAAGATACTGCTGTGATTTATATTATAGAGTGTTCTGCTGGGAATTTCCTCTGAGAGTTTTATAGTATCTGGTCTTCTGTTTAGATCTTTAATCCATTTTGAGTTTATTTTTGTGTATGGAGTTAGGGAGTATTCCAATTTCATTGTTTTTCCTGTCGCTGTCCAGTTTTCTCAGCACTGCTTATCAAAGAGTTTGTCTTTTCTCCATTGTATTATGTATTCTTGCTTCTTTTGTCACAGAATATCGGTTCATGGCCTTGGTTCTGGGCTTTCTATTCTGTTCCATTGATCTATCTATCTATCTATCTTTCTTTCTTTTTTTTTTTTTGTGCCAGTACCATACTATTTTGATTACTGTAGCTTTGTATTAATAGTATAATTAAAGTCAGGGAGCCTGATTCCTCTGGCTTCTTTTTGTTGTTTTGTTTTTATTTTTCTCAGAATTGCTTTGGCTATTCCGAGTCTTTTGTGTTTCCATACAAATTTAAAAGGTTTTTTTTGTTCTAGTTCTGTGTGAAATACCATTGGTAACTTGGTAGGGATTACCTTGACTCTCTAGATTGCCTTGGGTGATATAATCATTTTGACAATATTGATTCTTCCAATCCAAGAACATGATGTATCTTTCCATCTGTGTCATTTTTGATTTCTTTCATCAGTGTCTTATAGTTTTCAGAGTACAGATCTTTTGTTCCTAAAGTAGGTTCATTCCTAGGTATTTTATTCTTTTTGATGCATTAGTAACTGAGATTGTTTCCTTAACTTATCTTTCTGATTGTTCGTTGTTAGTTTGTAGAAATGCAACAGATTTCTGTATCCTACAACCTTACCAAATTCATTTTTGAACCCTAGTAGTTTTCTGGTAGCTTCTTTAGTGTAGTGTTTATATTTTGTGCCTGGAGTGAGATGGGGTTCTGTTTTAGTCTTCTAGTTTCCCATGATGTAATATACTAGAACCTTTCTTTACCTTTTTATAAATTAAATTCTCTTATGTGTTGAAATTTATTATTAGGTTGGTGCAAAAGTAATTGCAGTTTTGCATTGTTGAACTTTGCTGTTTCATATTGAAATACATTCTTAAATAAATGTGATTATGTTATACATCATTTTAATGCATATTTCTGACTTTATGTTTTTTTGCTAATGACTTATTGCTGTTTGTTTTATATTTATCTTAGACTAGGGAAACAATGTTAGACAAAAAACAAATTTGAGCTATTTTCTTATTCAAGTTCAAAATGGATCATAAAGTAGTGGAGACAATTTGCAACATCAACAGTGCACTTGGCCCAAGAACTGCTATCGAATGTGTAGTGCAGTGATAGTTCTAGAAGTTTTGCCAAGAAGATGAGGAGCGCAGTGATTGGCCGTTGGAAGTTGACAACGACCAACTGAGAGGATCATTGAAGCTGATCCTCTTACAACTATAGGAGAAGTTGCCAAAGAACTCAACATTGACTATTCTACGGTCATTCAGCATTTGAAACAAATTGGAAAGGTGAAAAAGCTTGATAAATGGGTGATACAAATCAAAAAAAATCATCATTTTGAAACATCTTCTCTTATTCTGTGCAATGACAAACCATTTCGATACTGGACTGTGATGTGCGATGAAAAGTGGATTTTATATGACAACCAGCAATGACCAACTCAGTGGTTGGACTGAGAAGAAGCACCAAAGCACTTCCCAAAGCCAAACTTGCACCAAAAAAAAGTCATGGTCACTATTTCGTGGCTGCTACCCGTCTGATCCACTACAGCTTTCTGAATCCTGGTGAAACCATTACATCTGAGAAGTGTGCTCAACAAATCAATGGGATGCATCGAAAACTGCGATGCCTGCAGTTGACATTGGTCAACAGAAAGGGCCCAATGCTTCTCCATGACAGTATGTGACCCAGTGTCACACAACCAACGCTTCAAAAGTTGAACAAATTGGGCTACAAAGTTTTGCCTCATCCACCATATTCACATGACCTCTTGCTAACTGACTACCACTTCTTCAACCATCTTGACAACTTTTTGCAGGGAAAATGCTTCCACAACCAGCAGGAGGCAGGGAATACTTCCTAAGAGTCCGTTGAATCCCGAAGCATGGATTTTTACCCTACATGAATAAACCAACTTACTTCTCATTGGCAAAAATGTGTTGATTGTAATGGTTCCTATTTTGATTAATAAAGCTGTGTTTGTGTCTACTTATAATGATTTAAAATTCAGTCTGAAATTGTGTTTACTTTTCACCAACCTAATACTTGGCTCCCTATTCTGTTTTGTCAATAGTTCTATTTACTTTTAGGCTACAAATGTATTGATTTGATTAAAGTTACTTTTTAAGTATATTCTGATATACAAACATGATTTCTGCTTCCCCCCACCCACACCTTGCTCTTCTTTTTTAAAATACTCTTGGCTATGCATGTGTATATTTTCTTCCATATAAATGTTAAGATCAATATACAATTTTTAGGAGATAGCAGTATAGTTCCTATGTTTTTTCCAGACCTTATTTGATGTCTTTTGATAATCATTCTATGGTTCTGTTCATAGTTATAGGTCGGTTTTTTGGCTATGAAGTGTGCTTGTTGCTTTGTACAGACCCTCTCTAGTTGTAGCGAGTGGGTTCCTCATTGTGGTGGCTTCCCCTGTTGTGGAACATAGGCTCGAGGTGGGAGGGCTTCAGTAGCTGCAGCACACAGGCCCAGTAGTTGTGGCCGGTAGGCTCTAGGGTACGTGGACTTCACTAGTGCGACACATAGGCTCAGTAGTTGTGGCTTGCGGGCCTTAGAGTGCTTGGGCTTCAGGAGTGGTGGCACACGGGCCTGGCTGCCCCATGGGCCTAGCTTCTTCTGGTATGCGGAATCTTCTCAGACCAGGGATCGACCCTGTGCCTCCTGCATTGCTAGGCAGATTCCTATCTACTGCCCCACCAGGGAAGTCCTCACATACCTCTTGAATTTATCTGTAGGTTTTGTTACTATTGTGAATGGTCACCACCCCCACCCCCCTTTTTTCTTTTTAGTAGCTTATGGGTAAAACAGTTGTGAAAGGTACTGACTTTGTAAGTTTCTCTGTAACCAGCCATATTTCCCAGTTTTCTGATTAAACCTAGAACTGTTTTACTAGAAACTCTTGGTTTTCTAAGGGTTCTTTTTACTCCTCCTTTCCTCTCCTTTTTTTCTTGTCTTCCTACTGCTTATTTTATTTTTGTGTCTTACTCTGTTCACCACAACCTTTAAGGAATGTTAACTAATACTCTTGGCTAGTGGAAGTATTATCTAGTTTCAGTTTTTTATTCCGTTAATTGCTAAGGTTTTGGTTGGATATAGGTTTATGACATGGCCTGTTCATAAATCATGGCTTTTATCATTACACGCTGCTGCTGCTGCTGCTAAGTCATGTCAGTCGTGTCCGATTCTGTGCGACCCCATAGACGGCAGCCCACCAGGCTCCTCCGTCCCAGGGATTCTTCAGGCAAGAACACTGGGGTGGGTTGCCATTTCCTCCTCCAGTGCATGAAGGTGAAAAGTGAAAGTGAAGTCGCTCAGTCGTGTCTGACTCCTCGCGACCTCATGGACTGCAGCCTACCAGGCTCCTCCATCCATGGGATTTTCCAGGCAAGAGTACTGGAGTGGGGTGCCGTTGCCTTCTCCGTTATCATTACATAATGATACTTAAAAACATACCGTTTAGTCATTTTAACCTTCTAAACCTAATTTCTGTGCCTGTCCTTTTAAGTGTTTGTTAATAATTTTAACAGAATATAACTGGGTCTTATAATGGAATAATTTTCTTTCTTCATCTGTTACATAAATAATTTTTCTTTTCAACTTGCTTCATTATGTACTTTAACTTTTGGTTTCTTTATTTCCTTTTTATTTTTTTGCTGGGTTGATCAAGTTATTTTACACTTTTTTTTTTTTTTTTGGTGGTGGTTCTTGTTAAAAAATTTTCCTACACATTTCCATCCCGTGAGTAATTAGCTTTTCTGTACTCATCATTAGAAATATTTACTTACCGTTATTTGAACGTAAGACACTAGTGATTTCTCCCCTCCAACTTGACTTTAGTATGACTTGCTGATTTTTATACCTTTTCCATGTCCCCCTCTCAGTAAAGTGAGAACTTGAGAATACTTCACTCTTCTGCCTACCTAATACCTAGCCGGGATCTGTAGGATGCTTTTACCCCTATTTGTAGTCCCTCTCTCACCTCCTTGATTTTCCTGAGACAGTTCAATACTTTTAGGTCAGTGGTTAGTAGACACTGCTTTGCTGTATGTATGTTTTGTTTCAAGAATTCTGATCTAGAATTTATTACATGCTGCCAGACAGTTAATAATTACTAACTTGGACTAAACTGTATATTAAACTTTCATATTTCATAATTCTAAGAAGCAAGTTTTTTTTTTTTTTAGCACCTTTGAAATTAAAATGTGCCTTATAAGTGATAACTTCCTAGAATTAGATTAACAATTGTCCTTGGCAGCGTTTGTCTTTCTTAAGGTTAGTAGATTCAGTGGAGTTGATATAGATACATGAAACTGGATATAGGGACAGGAAGCAAGTGCAAGAACAGTGTTTTCTTGCTCTTTCTGATGTCCTCCCTTAGAGGGTCTTTGTTCTAATCCATTTGTTCTTCAGTCAGAATTCTTTCACAGATATTTTTCTATATGAGGCTGATGAGGGTACATTTTCTGAGTATCCACCCATCTGTTTTACCTGCTAGATGTGGTGTTTGGGCATCGCTGTTTTCCTTTCAGTAGTCTGTTAAGAGTTATTGCCATAGCTTCCTACATTGCACATGAGAAGTCAAATGCCTCTCTGAATTCTCTACTCTGTAAGGTCTCACTACCTGCAAGCTTCAAATTTTTTTTTTCTTTCTTAAATTCCTGAAATAGTTCAGGAATTTACATAGTTATGTCTAGATTTGTGTCTAGGGTAAAGTGAGCTCTGTGAATCTGAAGATTAAGGTCTTTTTTTGGTCTAAGCAAATTTTCTTCTGTTATATATTCTGTTATCGTGTCTTCTCTGTTCATATTTCTTCTGCTAGAACTGCTGTTCTTCTCATTAAATCTATCTTCCAGATAGCTTATCTTTTCTATCATGATTTCTATTTTGCTACTTTGAGCTATTTTTTCCGTTTGACTTTCCAGACCGCAAATTTGGACCTTTGCCACAGTTCATTCTTTCCTTTAGTTTATATACTGTATGGTTTATTTGGAAACTCTTGTTTTTAGATGCAGGAAGACTTATCTATGCTGTGGTTAAATCTCCCTAAGTTCTTTTTATTATTTTTCTGACCCATATTGGCCTCTTCACTTCAAGCAACTGTGTTTAGTTGTGGATTTGTCCCCTTTGTCCTGACTAGTCACTGTCTTTTCAGATGCTCACCCTGCTTATATGTGGTCATATCTTCCCTGAAAGCTCATCAGAGTCTAGTTCTGGTCATGGCTTCTATGTGTCAGGGAGACATGCCTTCCTCCTGTCCCAGGGTCATCAGATCTCCATGGACCGGGCTTTTTCTAGTAGTGTGAATTTACAATCTTTGTTCCAGGCTTGTTCCAAGAGGCTGGTCCCCAGGTACTAGGTCTGGCTCGGAGGGAAGAAAAAACAATGCAACGTTTTCTAGTTCCTTCCTCTACCGTCCGAGGGATCCAAGCCTTCAATTTCATTTAGCTGTCTGCAGGCTCCAGGCCTATACCTGTTGTTGCAGCAGATAGATTGAAAATAGAATGGGGGTAAAAGGGAGTGAGTTTATGTCATCATATTCTCAGAATCTTCTTCAAGCCTGGATTGTTCATTTTTTCTTTCCCTTAATGGCTGTGAGTATGCACTTTTTGCTCAGACTTACCAACAGTGGGGAGAAAAGCATTCAGTATGCAAGTTGGAAGATCTGTGGGATAAATTATATCATAGTTATCAATTCTGCATCTTTCCCTGTAAGATCTGTTATACTTTGCTGCCTGTGATTAAATGATTTGCAGTGCCTCCCTGCCCCATAGGGGCATCATGACTTAGCTTGGTCAGTGAATGTATGTGGAAGTGACAGTGTTCTAGTTCTGAGCAAAGCTACAAGAGGCGTAACAAGTTTCTATCAGCCCTCTAGCTTCTGCCTTTTGCCTTGAGAATGGAATGTCTTAGGTAAGGTCTGTTCCTTCTGATTATGTCTTGGAGTCAAAGCTGTGGTTTTTCCAGTAGTCCTGTATGGATGTGAGAGTTGGACCATAAAGAAAGCTGAATGCTGAAGAATTGATGCTTTTGAACTGTGGTGTTGGAGAAGACTCGAGAGTCCCTTAAACTGCAACGAGGTCAAACCAGTCAATCCTAAAGGAAATTAGTCCTGAATATTCATTGGAAGGACTGATGCTGAAGCTGAAGCTCCAATACTTTGGCCACCTGATGTGAAGAACTGACTCATTGGAAAAGACCCTGATGCTGGGAAAGAATGAAAGCAGGACGAGAAAGGGATGACAGGGGATGAGATGGTTGGATGGGATCACTGACTCAATGGATGTGAGTTTGAGCAAACTCCAGGAGTTGATAATGGACAGGGAAGCCTGGAGTGCTTCAGTCCATGGGGTTGCAAAGAGTCAGACATGACTGAGCAACTGAACTGAACTGAACTGTGAGAGGACATGGAGCAAAAGCTACAGCCTGGGGGCAGCCACAGCCACCCTACAGCTGACATGTCATGTGAGTAGGAAAAACAATGTATAATGTGCCCTCTGAGATTTGAGGATTGTTTTGATACTGAAGCAAGGCTGACCGATAAAATCTGGTTTAATTTTTTGTTCCTTTTTTTTTTTATTAGATAAAAAGTTTTTTTCCCCCCATCTTTAAAAAAAAAGTCCGTTTCAGACCCTAAAGTCTATTTTCTCTCTCCTAATCTTCTAATTGACTGATAAGCATAAGCTAGTGTTGTAATTATAGTTAAACACTAAATACCTATGGTAGACTATTCGCACATTATATAATAGGACCCAACCTATGTAACCAAACTGGAAGAAAAGTAAACTGTCTTCTGGTAGTTTATTACACTCATTTATCTAATGCCTTAAACTCGACCCCGGATTATTCTTCTGGAAGCATAGCTTCTTTTCAGTTGTACAAAGTAGATTATTTATAGTTCTCAACACCTGGTTTTTAATGCTGTTTTCTACTATCATAAATGGTATGATAAGAGATAAGAGATAAATGGAGAAGCATTCATAGAGTGGCTTTCAAAAGTTTTTGTTTCCTGGGATCTGTGTGTGTGTGTGTGCTTGCATATTTCGTCTTTCTGACTTAAATAACAACTAGAATGAGTGGGATCTGTTTTTATTTTTTTCCCTTTTGTATTTAATTGATACTCACTTTTTTCCCTCATTATTCAGCTCTCAAAACATTGTTGTAATGAATACTTTTAAGTTAATTGTTGATGAATGAAGAGTATTCATTGGACTGTGAACCAGAATACCGGAGCTCTACAGTTACCTGCCACCAGCCTTATTTCCAGCCTTCTCTTCTTCCATTCCCTTGCCTTTCTTCTGTTCACTTACGTAATAAATAGTTACTGAGCACCTTCAGGCCAGGCAGTGGGAGATAATGAGAGGTAAGTGGACACCTCTGCCTTCCTGCCCGTATCAGGCTTACTGCCCTCATTCCTTCTGCTCCGCTAGCTTCTCTTCTGACCATACTGTAGCCTGGTCAGCGCCCTACTTACCCTGAGGCTCCAGGTTGTCATTTTACCGTAATGGGGCTGCTTTTGACTTTGCTTTTACTATCATTGGATTATTTTGGCGAGGTTGAGGAAGTTGCTGGGAGAGAAAAGAAGGAAGTGGGAGAGAGAGGTGGAGGGAGCTCCCTGCACAGCCTAATCACTGTGCAAACCTATCTTTATTTTCCATAATTCTTTTCAAGTTGTAGTTTTGCCTACCCAAAGGATGTTCCTATGCATTAGTGGTAAAGAAACCACTTGTCAGTGCAGGAGACGCAAGAAGCGTGTGTTCGATCCCTGGTTTGGGAAGATCCCCTGGAGAAGAAAATGGCAAGCCACTCCATTATTCTTGCCTGGAAAATCCCATGGCCAGAGGAGGCTGGTGGGCTGTGGTCCATAGTGTGGCAAAGAGTCAGACACCGCTAAAGTGACTTAACCCACACACACATACAAATGTTTTGAATATTAGGTGAGGTGTTTATTGCTCCTGGTTAGTCCTTTAAATTGTATTGAGTCTAATTTTTGTTTCTGAGAATTTGGGAAGCCGTTGATTACAACATCTTTATTACCAAAAACCAAATTGCTTCAGAAAGGAGCAAAGCCTTGATAAATACATATATGCCTTAGTTACCAAGGACAGTTGGTGATATAGTAAGTTCAATAATATACTCTATTATAGAACTTCTCGAGGGATTGGTTACTTATTTTTCCTTGCTTTCTGAGTCAAGAGCAAGATGGGCTGCTGGATGAGAAGGAGGGAGTGGTAGGTGAGACAGCCAAACTCTTCTTGCTAAAGCCATTCTCAGCCACAGAAAAACATCTCAAGAACAACCTGATTATATTTTGTAAGGGATTGAAGTTGCATGCAAATGCTAACTGAGAACATCTGTTTGTTGACCCTGTGCCAGAGTTCTCACATCTTGACAGGAATTCTGATTTTGAAATTCTGAATCTCAGGCACCTCCCTCAACTACTCTCTGGCTGTTTTCTTAGAAACCTTTCATCAGCACTGCCTGACGTGCTGGGAATGACTCCTTGAAGAACTGAAAATGAACTTCCTTTGCTTTTTATACTTGAAAAGAAAATTTCAGGTTTCATTACCAAGAATCGTTCCAGTAGCTGAGTGATTACCTGAAGACTTGTGGGGTGATCTGTAGTTCATTAAAGAAGTCAGTGAAAATAAATGGAAAGAAATCAGTGTGTGTGTGTATTTCTGGATTGATTTTTGGGTGTGGTGAGTCTTTGTTGCTGCACGCACTTTTCTCTAGTTGTGGTAAGCAGGGACTACTCTAGTTGCAGTGCACACGCTTCTCATTGCCGTGTTCTCTTACTGCCCAGCATGGGCTCTAGAGCGTGCGGGCTTCAGCAGCTGTGGCCTGTGGGCTCAGTGTTGTGGTTCCTGGGCTCTAAAGCACAGGCTCAATAGTTGAGGCACAAGGGCTTAGTTGCCCCTCAGTATATGGGATCTTCCTGGATCAGGGATCAGCCAGTGTCCCCTGCATTGGCAGGCAGATTCTTTACCACTGATCCACCAGGGAAGCCCCTATGTGTATATATTTATATAAAGATGGATTTATTTAACTTTCTTAAAAATAAATGTAAAACTTTAAAAAATATTTCTAATTTTATTTCTTAAGAGTCCCAACTAACAAAAATAGTTTTTTTTTTTTTTTTTTTCTTTAAAGATTGATTACAACTAGTGTTGACATCAGCATTTATTATTTGTAGACTTTTGGATAGCAGCCATTCTCACTGGCGTGAAGTGGTACCTTATTGTGGTTTTGATTTGCATTTCTCTAATAATGAGTGATGTTGAGCATCTTTTCGTGTGTTTTTTAGCCATCTGTATGTCTTCTTTGGAGAAGTGTCTCTTTAGTTCTTTGGCCCACTTTTTGATTGGGTTGTTTATTTTTCTGGAATTCAGCTGCAGGAGTTGCTTGTATATTTTTGACATTAATTGTTTGTCTGTTGCTTTGTTGTCTATATTATTTTCTCCCATTCTGAAGGCTGTCTTCATCTTGCTTATAGTTTCCTTTGTTGTGCAAAAGCTTTTAATTTTACTTAGGTCCCATTTGTTTACTTTTGCTTTTATTTCCAATATTCTGGGAGGTGGGTCATGGAGGATCCTGCTGTGATTTATGTCGGAAAGTGTTTTGCCTATGTTTTCCTCTAGGAGTTTTATAGTTTCTGGTCTTACGTTTAGATCTTTAATCCATTTTGAGTTTATTTTTGTGTATGGTGTTAGGAAGTGTTCTAGTTTCATTCTTTTACAAGTGGTTGACCAGTTTTCCCAGCACCACTTGTTAAAGAGATTGTCTTTTCTCCATTGTATATTCTTGCCTCCTTTGTCGAAGATAAGGTGTCCATAGGTGCGTGGATTTATCTCTGGGCTTTCTATTTTGTTCCATTGATCTATGTTTCTATCTTTGTGCCAGTACCATACTGTCTTGATGACTGTGGCTTTGTAGTAGAGCCTGAAGTCAGGCAGGTTGATTCCTCCAGTTCCATTCTTCTTTCTCAAGGTTGCTTTGGCTATTTGAGGTTTTTTATGTTTCCATACAAATTGTGAAATGATTTGTTCTAGTTCTGTGAAAAATACCATTGGTAGCTTGATAGGGATTGCATTGAATCTATAGATTGCTTTGGGTAGTATACTCATTTTCACTATATTAATTCTTCCGATCCATGAACACGGTATATTTCTCCATCTGTTTGTGTCCTCTTTGATTTCTTTCATCAGTGTTTTATAGTTTTCTATATATAAGTCTTTTGTTTCTTTAGGTAGATATATTCCTAAGTATTTTATTCTTTTTGTTGCAATGGTGAATGGTATTGTTTCCTTAATTTCTCTTTCTGTTTTCTCATTATTGGTGTATAGGAATGCAAGGGATTTCTGTGTGTTAATTTTATATCCTGCAACTTTACTATATTCATTGATTAGCTCTAGTAATTTTCTGGTAGAATCTTTAGGGTTTTCTATGTAGAGGATCATGTCATCTGCAAACAGTGAGAGTTTTACTTCTTCTTTTCCTATCTGTATTCCTTTTATTTCTTTTTCAGCTCTGATTTCTATGGCCAAAACTTCCAAAACTGTGTTGAATAGTAGTGGTGAAAGTGGGCACCCTTGCCTTGTTCCTGACTTTAGGGGAAATGCTTTCAATTTTTCACCATTGAGGATAATGTTTGCTGTGGGTTTGTCATATATAGCTTTTATTATGTTGAGGTATGTTCCTTCTATTCCTGGAAGCAGGATTAAATCTTAATGCAAATGTTGAACATTTGCTCAGAGTCGGTTAATGCTGACTGCTATGTTAGAATTATTCACTGGATACGTGAAAGTCAGTGTGATAGTGTCATTTTCCTTTTGATTAATTTGTTAAATGGTAGCTCATGGAAGATATCTTTGTGCTCTGATTTTCCTGAATGTTAACTCTAGGCATTTATAAGGGTGATTATGTTGATGAAGGGTTAATGTTGGACCACAGCCTTCCATGTTGTTATTAGATATGTTCAGAAATTATATATTTACAATCTGTATGATATATCTAGAATCTCCTGTGTATCAGAAATGAATGATTAAACAAAATAGTATCTTTCGACAGAAGTAACTTTCTTGATGAAAGTGAAAGAGGAGAGTGAAAAAGTTGGCATAAAGCTCAACTTTCAGAAAACTAAGATCATGGCATCTGGTCCCATCACTTCATGGGAAATAGATGGGGAAACAGTGGAAACAGTGGCAGACTTTATTTTTGGGGGCTCCAAAAATCACTGCTGATAGTGATTGCAGCCATGAAATTAAAAGACTCTTACTCCTTGGAAGGAAGGTTATGACCAACCTAGATAGCATATTAAAAAGCAGAGACATTACTTTGCCAACAAAGGTCTGTCTAGTCAAGGCTATGGTTTTTCCACTGGTCATGTATGGATGTGAGAGTTGGACGGTGAAGAAAGCTGAGCGCCGAAGAATTGTTGCTTTTGAACTGTGGTGTTGGAAAAGACTCTTGAGAGTCCCTTGGGCTGCTAGAAGATCCAACCAGTCCATCCTAAAGGATATCAGTCCTGGTTGTTCATTGGAGGGACTGATGTTGAAGTTGAAACTCCAAAACTTTGGCCACCTCATGCGAAGAGTTGACTCATTGGAAAAGACCCTGATGCTGGGAAGGATTAGAGGCAGGAGGAGAAGGGGACCACAGAGGATGAGATGGTTGGATGGCATCACTGACTCAATGGACATGGGTTTGGGTAAACTCCGGGAGTTGATGATGGACAGGGAGGCCTGGCGTGCTGCGATTCATGGGGTTGCAAAGAGTCGGACATGACTGAGCGACTGAGCTGAACTGAGGGAAGTAATTGGACATCAACTATTATGGGATAGTTAAATATTATAAAATACTACGCAGTGATAAATGATAATCATGGTGATATCTCCATGGAGACATTGTTTAGGGAAGAATTTAAATTTTGGAACTGTATGTATACTACTGTTTAATTGAGGGGAAAAAAAAAAACTATGTTGAGATAAATGAGAAGCTATATCCCAAACTATTAATGTCACTTAACTTTGGTTTAACTGGAGATGGGAAGCCCTTTTCGACTTTTAGTTCTAGGCTGCTTTAATTCTAGTATATGGATTTTGATAATGAGAAGTTAATTGTGCTTTGTGCTTCCATGTTGGTTCTGTGGTAAAGAATCCGCCTGCCAATGCAAGAGACATGGGTTTGATCCCTGGGTCAGGAAGGTCCCCTGAAGAAGGAAATGGCAACCCACTCCAGTATTCCTGCCTGGGAAACCCACAGACAGAGGAACCTGGTGGGCTACAGTCCCTCAGAGTTGCAAGAGTCAGACATGACTTAGCGAGTAGACAACAACAACAATTGTGCTTCACTTTTACAGTTTTCTTTTCACTTAATAAAAACTTAAGTCATACATAAGATAAAGAAATAGTATAATGAACCCAAAGCGCTCATCATCAGGCTTTGACAGTTACCCGTAATCTTTCATTCATCTCTTATCTCAACCTACTCTTCACTGCTATTGTATTTTTCGTAATGTATTTGTAAATAGCATTTGTTTACGTTGAAATGCACACATCATAGATACACACTTTTCAAGAGAGGATATATTTGTAACCACACCCTATTATGATATTGAATATTCCATATCTCTATAATGTTTTCTGATATCCCATCCCAGTTACTCTGCCCATCAGGTTAGTTTTCCCTTTCTCTAGAAATTTCTATTAATAGGGTCTTGTGTATAAACCCTTTTTGTGTGTCTGGCTTCTTTTCCTCGGCATAGCGTAGGTGAGAATCATCGGTGTTACAGCATGTATCGGTAGTTCTTTCCACTTTATTCCTAATGTTTCATTGTATGAATATACCACAATTTATATATCTTTTTTTCTGTTGATGGTCATTACCTATTGTGATTAAGGCTACTTTGACATACATGTACCGATCTTATCATGGGCATATATTGTTACTGCTCTTGAATAAGTACGTAGGAGTGGAATTTCTGGATCAAATAAAAGCTCAGCAAACTCCTTTTGAAAGGGACTGTCCCATTTTAAGTTCCCACTGGCAAAATATGAGAGTTGTGGTTGCTCCACATCCTTACCATTATTTGGTTTTGTCAGCCTTTTTAACTTCAGCCATTCTATTGGTTGTGTAATGGCACCTCAGCGTGTGCTTTTTAAAAAAGCAGTTTTTAAATTGTGGTAAAATAGGTATCACATGAAATTTGCCAGTTTAACCACTTTTAAGTATACACTTCGGTGTAATTGACGACATGGTGCAGTCATCACTACAGTCCACTCACCAGCATTTTCATCACTGTGAACAGAAACACTAGACTCATGAAGCGGCAACTCCCCACTCTCCCAGGTGGCGCAGCAGTAGAGAAGCTGCCTGTCAGTGCAGGAGATGCAAGAGACATGGGTTCCATCCCTGTGTTGGGAAGATCACCTGGAGAAGGAAATGGCAGTCCACGCCAGTGTTCTTGCCTGGGAAATCCCATGGACAGAGGAGCCTGGTGGGCTACAGTCCATGGGGTCACAAAGAGTCAGACATGACAGAGTTACTGAGCTCACCCTACTGTTCTCTTTCCTGAGCCCCATAACTTTTAAACTAGTTTTTGTCTCTCTAAGTTTGCATAGTCTAGCTATTTTATATAAATGGAATCATATAATATTTATCTGTTTGTGTCTGACATTACTCAGCATAATGTTTTCAGGGTTCATCTGTATTGTAGCATGCATGTGTATATCAGAACTTCATTCCTTTTTATGGTGGAATAATATTCCATTATATGGATAGATAACATTTTATTTATTGATTTATTTGTTGATGAACATTTGGGTTATTTGGTTGTTGTCAGTATTGCTGCAATGAAGATTGATGTACACATATCTGTTTAAGTCCCTGGTTTTGGCTATACCTAAGAGTGGAATTTCCAAGTTGTGTATTTACCTTTAGTGGGGGAAAACACTGGATTGTTTTCTCAATATGCTTTGATTAACACTTCCTTGATGACTAATGATGTTGACTATCTTTCATGTGCTTCTATTAGTGAATTGTATAACTTTCTTTGTGAAGTGCTTTTTCAAGTCTTTTGTACATTTAAAAAAATTGGGTTATTTTTCTTTGTTGTTAATGGTTGAGTTTTGAAAGTTCTTTATTATGAATAGAAGCTCTTTTTAAGGTATGTGTTTTGTGAATATTTTCTTTCATTCTGTGACTTGCCTTAGTAACAGTATTGTTTAAAAATTTTGAAAAATGTTTACACTGAAATAAAATACACATAATACATGTCATTTTAACCATTTTAAAGTGTACAGTTCAGTTGTATTTTCACATAGTTTTGGAGTTGTCTTCAAAACACTTCATTTTGCAAACCTGAAACTCTTTAACTTCTTTAATAATCATTAAACAACAACTCCCCTTTCCCATCTTATCCCAGTCACCTCCTCCTCCACCCCTGATAGCCACCATTCTCCTTTGTTTGTCTGTGAATTTGACTATGTTAGATACCTCATGTAAGTGGAATCCTTCAGTATTTGTCTCCTTCTGACTGGCTTCTTTTACTTACTGTAATGTCTTCCTTTTCATCTATTCTGTGGCATGTTAAAATTACCTTCTTTTTCATAGGCAAAACACTCTCCGACATAAATCACAGCAGGATCCTCCATGACCCACCCCCCAGAATATTGGAAATAAAAGCAAAAATAAACAAATGGGACCTAATTAAAATTAAAAGCTTTTGCACAACAAAGGAAACTATAAGCAAGGTGAAAAGACAGCCTTCAGAATGGGAGAAAATAATAGCAAACGAAGCAACAGACAAACAATTAATCTCAAAAATATACAAGCAACTCCTGCAGCTGAATTCCAGAAAAATAAACGACCCAATCAAAAAATGGGCCAAAGAACTAAACAGACATTTCTCCAAAGAAGACATACAGATGGCTAACAAACACATGAAAAGATGCTCAACATCACTCATTATTAGAGAAATGCAAATCAAAACCACAATGAGGTACCATTACACACCAGTCAGAATGGCCGCTATCCAAAAGTCTACAAGCAATAAATGCTGGAGAGGGTGTGGAGAAAAGGGAACCCTCTTACACTGTTGGTGGGAATGCAAACTAGTACAGCCACTATGGAGAACAGTGTGGAGATTCCTTAAAAAACTGGGAATAGAACTGCCATATGACCCAGCAATCCCACTGCTAGGCATATACACCGAGGAAACCAGAATTGAAAGAGACGCGTGTACCCCAATGTTCATCGCAGCACTGTTTACAATAGCCAGGACATGGAAGCAACCTAGATGTCCATCGGCAGACGAATGGATAAGAGGAAGCTGTGGTACATATACACAATGGAATATTACTCAGCCATTAAAAAGAATACATTTGAATCGGTTCTATTGAGATGGATGAAACTGGAGCCCATTATACATAGTGAAGTGAGCCAGAAAGAAAAGCACCAATACAGTATACTAATGCATGTATATGGAATTTGAAAGATGGTAATGGTAACCCTATATGTGAGACAGAATAAGAGACACAGATGCATAGAACAGTCCTGTGGACTCTGAGGGAGAAGGTGAGGGTGGGACGTTCTGGGACAATAACATTGAAACATGTATATTGTCATATGTGAAGCAGAACACCATTCCATGTTCTATGCATGGGACGGATGCTCAGGGATGGAGCATTGGGATGACACAGAGGGATGGGAGGGGGAGGGAGGTGGGAGGAGGGTTTGGGAGGGGGAGCACATGTGAATCCATGGCTGATTCATGTCGATGTATGGCAAAAACTACTACAATATTGTAAAGTAATTAGCCCCCAACTAAAATAAATTAAAAAAAAATTACCTTCTTTTTAAGGCTGAATAGTATTTTGTTGTTATGTATATACCTTATTATGGGTATCCTTTTGTCTGTAAGTGGGCACTTGGGTTGCTTCCAGCTTTTTACTATTTTGAATAATGCTACTGTGAATATAAATGTACACATCTCTTTCTAAGACTTTGCTTTCAAAGCAAGTCCAGAAGTAGGCTTGCTGAATCATTTGGTAACATTATTGTTAGTCTTTTGAGGAACCGCCATACTGTTATCCAAGTGACTGCACCATTTTACATTCCCACCAATACAGCTTGTGGATTCCAGTTTCCCCGCATCCTTGTCCACACTTGTTTCCTTCCTTCCCTCTTTCCCTCTCTCTTGTTCCCTCTTTCTTTCATGGTAGTTTTGTAATTAATGATATCATTTTGCTTTTGATTTTCATTTCCCTAATGACTAGTAATGTTGAACATCTTTTCATATGCTTGTTGGCTGTTTGTATATCTTTTTGGAGAAATGTCTAGTCAAATCCTTTGCCCATTTGAAAAATAGGATGTTTGGTTACTGTTGTGTTGTAGAAGTGGTTTATGTATTCTGAATATTAACCCGTTATTAGATTGATGATTTGAAAATATTTCCTCCCATTCCATAGGTTGCCTTTTCAAGCTGTTGATTTTGTCCTTTGATGCAAAGTTTGAAATTTTAATGTAGTTGTTTGTCTAGTTTTGTCTGCTTTGTCTAATTTTGCTTCTGCTCCCTGTGGATTGGTGTAATATTCAAGAAATAATTGCCAAAGCTAATATCATGAACGTTTTCCCCTCTTTTCTTCTAGGAGTTTTAGGTCCTACTTTTAGATCTTTTATTCTTTTTTTTTTTTTTTTTTCCTTGATTCATTTTGAGTTACTTTTTGTATATGGTGTAATGTAAGGCTCAAACTTGATTCCTTTGTATGTGTATATCCATTTTCCTGACGTGTGTGGGTGTGTGCCTGCGTGCACACTCAGTTATATCCAACTCTTTGCAGCCCCTTTGCGACTCCATGGATTGTAGCCCACCAGGCTCTTCTGTCCATGGGGTTTTCCAGGCAAGAATAGTTGAATGACTTGCCGTTTTCTACTGCAGGGGACCTTCCTGGCCTAGGGATCGAACCCGTGTCTCTTGTATCTCCTTCATTGCAGGCAGACTCTTTACCATTGAGCCACCAGGGAAGTCTTTGAGGAAGTTGTTCTTTCCCCATTGAATGCTGTTGGCACTGTTGTTAGAGATCATTTGAACATATAGGCAGGGGTTTAATTCTGGGCTCTTCATTCTGTTCCGTTGTCTGTATGTATTGTTGCCACTACCGCCCTGTTTTGCTTTCTATATATTTGTACAAGTTTTAATACTCTTAGTGCTCTTGCCTCTGAGATTAACTTTTACTTGAGAATCAAACTGCTCACTGTCATCTCCTTCCCTAATTTAGATTTTGTTACTCTTGTGTCCACTTAGTGCTGTATTTTTAATATGATTTATAGACCTGAGGGGTGAGTCACTTTAAATTTTTTCTACTTTTAGGTTAATTTCCTTTATTAGGTATCCATTCTGTTCTCTACAGAACAGAATGTGTGTAAGTGATAAAAAAAAAAAAACAATATGTATTATTAGAATTCTTTGATGCTAGCAGACCAGATTGGAATGAGTCTCTCTCTCTCTCTCTTTTTTTTTTTTTTAAAGAATAGTAGTCACTTTGGGGAAAAATACTTCTAATTCATTTGTCCTCGATTACCACTGGGCTGAGTGGAAAAAAACAGTATTTAACAGGAGAACTGGCCTTGTTATCTTTGCAACACTGGAATGGAAAACCTGAAATCAAACACAGAAATTTGGACACTGTCTTGCAACAGAAAGGAGACTCCTCTTTGGGTCACTTGTAGGATCCATTGTGTTCTTCGCAGGTTACAATCAAGTCTTTTTTTTTTTTTTTTTTAATATGTTGGTATTCTGTTAATAATTTGGAAGATTATTGAGACACAATTCTAGAGCAAATGAGACTTTAGAAATCATATCTCCATATCCCTTCAGTTATATTGTAAATCACATTGTTTGATCAAGGACTATAAGGTTATAGGCATTTAAGATCACAGGATTGTCAGCACTGATTGGCTTCAAGGATAATTCTAGTAGCAACACTTTGTAATAGGTAAAGTGTGGCCATAATGCAATTTTTGTACCTTCTTTATTTCATTAGTAATGCCCAACCCTTCCTTCCCGTTTACCACTCAGCTTTCACTTTCTATGCTTCACATGGAATCCTTACATGCACTCTTGTGTAGAATTATTGCTGTGTTTATTACCAGTGGAATCCATGGTGAATTCTAGCAGGTCCCTCCCGCCCCTACCACCACATCTGCCTCTTTGATGGTAGTTGGGTTTACTGCTGCTCACTTATTAGTGCCTTGGGTCTTAACAGCCTTATTCAAACAAAACATCTTAAATGGAGGCATTAAAAAGGTCACAACAGTGAGCCATTTTTGTAACTTTTGGTGCAATAAAATGGGTATGTTGTGTTTTGGAATACAAGACCTCTGAGTGCAGCTATTCATTTTCTTCATCTATAAAACATTTTAGAATAACAGCTTACATCTGTTTAGGGTTTAAAATTCCACATTTTGAAGAAACATCATTGTTTTGAAACTGCAAACCAGACCTGGGGAGGGAACTTGCTTTCTGACCGGCCCATGTTCTGTAGTTGTTGGGACTGTTTGTTTTAGCTGTGGAGCCATATTTGCTGGCAGTACTACTGTAACATGTGTGGAACACATTTTCATTATTCCTTCATATTGTAAATGACAAGACACATTCAATATGAATGTGACTTGAAGAATGTTTGAAACATTTTCACATATCAGGAGTTTATCTTATGAGGGATGATTCATTACCAGAAGTCAAAAATACATTTAATTATTCAAGCATTTACAGCACATTTAATTACCTGAGACTGTCAGTTAATCTTGTTTTAGAGTAAAGTTGGAATTTACTGTCGGCTGACTTTTTGAAATAAATACTCTGTGGAATAGTTTTGGCCATTTCAAATGTGTGATTTCAAAATTCTTTAAATTGAAGTAACAAATTAATAACTCTTAATAGAGAAAACTGGGTAAAATGCCCATCTATAGTATTCAAAATCTGGTATTACTTATTAAGTACAAAAAAAGTGCCAATAACATACAATGCAGTTTTATGGGTTAATTTTAATCAAGAAGTGAGGAAAGCTAGCATGGACCATTACAATAAGTTATAAGGTGTTTTTCATCTTATAACTGTGACAAAAGTACATTCTTGTTAAAGTGTAATGTATTTACATTTGGGAGGAAACAGCACAAAGAAGAAAATTAAAATCATCTATAATCCCACTTTTCATACTGTTCATGGGGTTCTCAAGGCAAGAATACTGTAGTGGTTTGCCATTCATGAGAAGGGGGCGACAGAGAATGAGATGGTTGGATGGCATCATGGACTCAATGGACATGAGTGTGAGCAAGCACTGAGAGATAATGATGGACAGAGAAGCCTGGTGTGCTGCAGTTCATGGGGGTCACAGAATCAGACAAGACTTAGCAACTGAACAAAAACAATAATTCCACTAACTGTTAGTCCTCTTTGGCATTTTGTTACATATTACAAATTTTTAAAAAGGGTGGTCCAGTGGTTTGGACTCTGCACTTCCACTGCAGGGGGCCCAGGTTTGATCCCTGGTTGGGGAACTGAGATCCTGCAAGTGTGCTGCTGCTGCTGCTAAGTCGCTTCAGTCGTGTCCGACTCTGTGCGACCCCATAGACGGCAGCCCACCAGGCTCCGCCGTCCCTGGGATTCTCCAGGCAAGAACACTGGAGTGAGTTGCCATTTCCTTCTCCAATGCATGAAAGTGAAAAGTGAAAGTGAAGTCACTCAGTCGAGTCCGACTCTCAGCAACCCCATGGACTGCAGCCCACCAGGCTCCTCCGTCCATGGGATTTTCCAGGCAAGAGTACTGGAGTGGAGTGCCATTACCTTCTCCAGCAAGTGTGCAGTACAGCCAAAAAAAGAAATAAGAAAACTACATTCAGTTTCCTTGGGTTTTGATAATTTAATTGAAAATACAGCACTCTAGTGTCAGAATGGACAGTGTCAGATGCTTTCATGGTTTGGTAACAAAAACTCAACTAAGTTTATCTCCTATTATGGTACTTTGATGTATAGGATGGGGTGCTGCTTAATTGTGAAGATGACAGACTTCTCTGAGACTCTTAGTTTGTCAACTTAAACTAGTTTAATTACATAGACTTTTATTTTTATTTTTTTCCTCACTGCCATCTCATGCCCGAATGGAAGGCCGAATTTCTTTCTGTGGACACTGTCAAGCCCAGGGCCATTATTTCTTCAAGCAGAGGAAGAAGCTGATGCTAGACTGTTAATTTCTGATTAAATATAAATATTTTAGAAATAAGTTAGCACTCTTAATTCATGGGAAGATAAATACTCATTAATCCCTTCAACATTGTGGTCTACACACACACACTCACACACTTACACACTCACTCACCCCTGTGCCTGTTGTTATTGGTCAGAGTCTACATTTACTCTTCATTGACAGCTGAACTGGATACAGAGCAGCAGTACTGGGGCCATAGTCTGCTTGAGCACAATCATCTCTTTCTCAGGACCAGTGCACAGTGCGTGGAGATTACCTAGGCTACTGGGTAGGGTCTCCTGGGGTTCAGGTATTTTTATTTTAGGAAATATGAAGGTGGGGTCCTTTCTTTAGAATTTTAGAAGATTTAGTTAAAAGCACATGGATTATACTGGGGGTGAATTTATATGCAGATAAATCCAGTTTAGATGTCTTTTAGTAGACTAGTAGTCAGATGGTCTGGGCTTCTTACTTCCTAACTCTTTGTCTTTAGGCAGGTTAAACAGCATCTCTGAAACTCCATCCTTCTTTTGTAAAATGGGGATGGTAATGATACCTGTCTCACAGGGTTGTTGTGAGGATTCAGTGAAATAAGACTATGAAGTGCTGATGGACACAGTTCCTGACATGTGAAACATGCTTGGTAACAATTCTAGCTTATCAGTACACATCTGATTGTAAATCTTTAAGTGCATTGATTGTCTTCATGCTAGAGATGACTCTTGTCCCTGACTAAGCTTGAGACTAAATCAGGCTCTCAGGCCACCTCTGCTCCTGTCTGCTCAGAGCCCTCACTCATCCAGCACAGAGAAGCGTTGCTTCCTTCCCACGCCGGGCTCTGGCCCTGGATCCCTCTTCTCAGCTTGCCCCTGCAAGTGGCTCTGTCCGCCACCTCCTCCCTCTCCATCCACCTGCCTCACCCCTCGGGATTTCTTCCCTCCGCCCCCTCCATCCCTTCTCTCTCCCTCCTCCTCTTTTCCTCTCTCCCCTTTCTTCTTTCCTGCTCTCCCCTCCTTTTCTCCACTCCTCCTCCTGTCCTGCCTCACCCCCATTCTCTTTACCCCTCCCAGTTTCTCTCTTCAACCCTGATACCTGGCCTGCTGAGGAGTAGACAGCTAGAACTCTAAAGCAGAAAAATGTCATGTCTTTAAACCTTTATTACGTGTGATGGAAAATATTTATTTTCTCATTTTTTTTTCAGTTTCCAGACTCTTCATATTGCACTCCTATTTCAGTTGTAAGAGGGCATCACAGCTTTATTTTACATCCCTTGTGCTTAAAAAGTCAGTAGATTTACAAGCAGTTGCTGTTTAATTCTTTACTTAAAATTTTGTTTAATGGTAATTTTTTTATGTACATTAAGTTAAAATGAAGTAATGTTTCTGAATAATAATTATAAGTTCATATAGTCATGCTAAGCAAATTGATCTTTCTGGCCTAATTTACTTCATTTTCCTTTTTTTCTCTTCAGATTCCTTTCTCTTTGGTCCAGTTTCCCTTGTGGGAGTCCTTAAAAGTAAGTTTCCTGATCTTCATATAAAATTGCTGTCTAAGTATAATAAATACCCACTAGTTTCAGTGTGGAATACTGGAATATAATATTGATTATTGATTTAAAAACTCAAAATTATTGAGTTGGAAACATTTTGTGAGTGGGATTTACATGCCAGTAAACTTGTTTTGAACTTGTTTAGGTATCTCTGGTATATGGGAAGGAAGCATATGGTAGGCAAAACTGAAATTGTGAGATGTTTACGAAAAACTTTACTTTCCTGTGTGTTGTAGCTCTTTTTCTACCCAGTTGAATTTTATTTCAGTTCGTTGTGTGTGTGTAGAGGTTAAGGAATAACAGTGAGGGTAAATGCAAAAGGAAGGAAAGCCAGGCTCTGAATATTTATAGGCCTAGAAGGCCAAGACCTTCCCCCCACCCCCACATCTAGTGGTGGGCCAGAGGGGGGGCAGCAGGGGCCCTGGCTTCTTCAGGTCCCTTTCGTCTTCCCTGCTCACCAGGCTTAGGGACCCTCACTGGGAAGGAGCAGAGTGTAGGGAGTCAGCCGTGAGGAATGCCACGCATAGGTTTAAAAAAAAACCAACTCAATGAATGTGTGAAAGCCATTATTCAAAACACAAAGAGATGTTGTATTTGTTTTTCATCTTCTGGTGCAGAGATTTTGAAAATTGTGGGCCATGCTGTGACTTGTGTGGTTGTTTGCCAGCATTTTAAAGATAACGATAAAAAAGAAAATAATAGCATCTTATGAGATAAGGTTAATAAGTCTTAGTTTGTCAAACTTCAGGGTTGTGTGCACATATATGCACACATCTGTGCACTGGGTTGCAATGTGGAATGTATTTCTCACTGTGGATAATGATCAAAAAAACCTTGAAAGCCCTTGTGCAAATGAAAATGGTTTAGAAATGACCAAACTGTAAAATGGCAAAGTACCTAGGTAGGCATTTGATAATACAAAAAATAAAGGAATAACTCTCATTATTGCATAGCATTAATAATCATGGCACGCTCAAAGAAAATGTCTTTGGAAGAGTAACAGTTATTTGGACTCTGAAAAATAATCTGTTAACGTTATACACTAAGGATAATAAAATGAGACAAAATGTTACTCATAAAAAATAAGCTCTTCAGTATTTAGTATTGAGAAATACTTCTTATAAGTGACCTGATTTTTAAAGAGTAATGCAGTTCGTTTAACGCAGGTTTTGGGGTCTTTCATGGTTATTTAGTTTGTTTTTGCTGTTACTGTTTTCTGTGTGGCACACGAGGAAAATGCATTTCTCTGGCAGTGTTTCAGGCGTGATGTAACAGCCATCCAATGAGAAGGTCACATTCCAGAAGCATAGCAGCTCTCTTTTTTTGTGTGTGACAGAAGAACAACGAAGCAACAGCTGTCCTGAAAACAAGACTCACTTTATTAGCATCTCAGTAACCAGCATTCACGTGGCTTCTGCACACTCACTGACATCCCCAGGCCCGGTCTCTGCACAGGAATGTTTTGAGGCCCAAAGAGGGAAAAAGCATGGGGCTTATTTCTTTTCAGTACTCAGGACATTTGTAGTATGGTAACTAGTTAAGAAATGTCTAGAATTTTTCAGAGTAATCATAGGTGCCAAAGTTGGGCTTTAATACTTTTCTTTGAGCCAGTGTTCAGATGCTAAGGTTGTTTTTCAAGTCAGATATGTATTAAGGTGTAATCTTCATATAGGAAACCTCTATAAGTGTACATTTTTATAGGTTTTGACAAATAATGAGTACCACCCTAAACATGATATAGACTATTTGTGGGTTTCTCTTTTCCAGAATCTCATATAAATAGAATCACACACTGTGTAGTATTTTGTTCCTAGGTTCTTTCATTTAATATGATACTTTTGAGATTCATTCCTGTTTTATCCCACACTTGTAGTTTGCTCCTTTTCAACACTGAGTATACCTTGTGTGTGTATACTATAATTTGCTTAGGCAGTTACTAGTTGATACACTTTTGAGTTGTTTCCAGTTTTTGATGATTATGGATGAAGCTGCTGTATATAGTTGCATAAGGATATTTTTATATGGACATATGTTTTTGTTTCTCTTGGTTAAGTACCGAGAAGTGTGATTGCTGGATCTTACGGAAAATGTAAGTTTAAGTTACTAAGAAACGGTCACAGTGTTTTCCAAAGTAGCTGTCCCATTTTTCTAATAATGTGTGAGAGTTCCTGTTGCTGTGTATCCATGTCATTGCTTATTATTATTATTAAAGTTTAGCCTTTCTGATAGTTGTGTACTAGTATCTTTATGGCAGGTGTTTGGTTTGTGTTTGTTTTTGATTTTTGCCCCTGCGCTCTGCCTGCGGGATCTTAGTTTCCTGACTGGGGATAGAACCCATGCCTCCTGTGGTGGAAGTGCGGAGCCCTCCCCTCGGGGCTGGTGGGGATTCCTCGGTGCAGTCTTTGTTTATCTAGGTTGGGCTGGGTCTTCACTGCGGTGCGCGGTGCGCGGGGCTACTCTTCCTTGCGGTGCTCGGGCTTCTCTGGTTGTGGAAGCACAGACTCTAGTGCACGACCTGCAGTAGCTGTGGCATGCGGGCTTAGCTGCTCCTTGGCCTGTGTAATCTTCTCAGATCAGGGATTGAACCCGTGTCCCCTGTGTTGGTGGACGCATTCTTATCCACTGTACCACCAGGGAAGTTCCCTCGTTGCAGTTTTGATTCGCATTTTTCTCAGGGCTAAATCGGAGAAGACAATGGCACCCCACTCCAGTACTCTTGCCTGGAAAATCCCATGGACGGAGGAGCCTGGTAGGCTACAGTCCATGGGGTCGCTAGGAGTCGGACACGACTGAGCGACTTCAGTTTCACTTTTCCCTTTCGTGCACTGGAGAAGGAAATGGCAACCCACTCCAGTATTCTTGCCTGGAGAATCCCAGGAACGGCGGAGCCTGGTGGGCTGCCGTCTATGGGGTCGTACAGAGTCGGACACGACTGAAGCGACCTAGCAGCAGGGCTAAATAATGTTGAGCATCTTCTCATATAATGTTTTTTTTTTTTTTTTTTAAAACATACATATAATGTGAAGTCACAGTGCTTTGTAAAAGTAGGTAATTCTTGGCATTCTTTTATTTTTGTATTTATGATTTTTATCAAGTAAAATTGCTTCTGCAGCCATGGAGACACTGCGTTATATGCAGGAGTTTCTTTCTATTATGTTTATGGAGAAATACTGCTCAGGAAAATTTTTATCAGCAAGGACTTTGGCAGATTGTGTGCACATTATGCTGTAAAGTAGTGGGAATCTGGAGATAGGGTCTAGCCACCATCACCTTAAACTTATTCTGCCTAAAATTGATGGAATCACCTTCTAAAATCACTTCCTCCTATCTCCTTGATTTCTGTTCATCATACTGCTATTCTCTTGACCCCTTAGTCTCAAATCCCAGATTAAATCTGATTCTCGGTTTCTCGATCACTCACCAAGTTGTGTTCACTAAGACTTTTTGGAACCTGTGGTATCCTTTGTTTTTATCAGATTCTTACTATCTTGGGCCTGAACTAAGTTAACACTCTGATCTGTTCTACACACTAAATTTGTGTGATCTTCCTTAAACATCTTTTTGAAGTTCCCAGGAATGTGTAACTTTCTAAAACTTGAAAACAAGTTGTTGGCACTCAAGGATGTCCACATTGTGTCCTTAATTTTTACAGCTCCCTTCCCCAATACTTTTTTTTTTTTTGCTCTTCCCCCCTTCCTTTCTTTCCTTCCAACCAGAATAGGCTCCTTACTGCCTCTTTTCTTTGGCTGGTTTCTGAAATGCCTTTTCCCAGATCAAATGCATCTTTTATTTATTTATTTATTTTTTTATTTTCAAATGCATCTTTTAAAGCCAGCTCAGTTTTTTTTCTCCTGCCTGAAGTCTTCCAACCCAGCCCCTGAAGACTTACCTGTATATCTAACATCTGTCTGTATTGCTGACTGGTGTTTAATCATGTGCTGTGTTGTGTATAAAATGTCTTAGAGGTGAGCCATGGCACATCCTCATAAGGCCCCAACTCCTTCCACTGATAGAAAAGTGACTGATGCCATTATTGTACATGTACTGCCTGCCTGCTATGAGCTCGACACTGTGCCCTTTCACAGCAGTTCAAAGATGACTGAGGTGTGACTGATGCCCTTGAGGAGCTTGTAGTCTTATCAGAGAAGTGCACACTCACAGATAACTCCAAGGTCAGGTGTCTGATTGACACTCACCAAAGGCGGTGTGGGGGTCAGCCCTTCTGACTCCCTGAATCATATCACTACACTACCTCATTTCTTAGATTTTTCTTTCTTTTTTCAGTAGTACACATACTTAGAAAAAAGATTTAGATGAAAGACTAAACAGCGTAAAGATGGACTTCCCTAGCGGTCCAGTGGTTAAGACTTCTCCTTCCGGTGCAGGGGATGCAGGTTTGATCCCTGGTCGGTGAGCTAAGATCCCACATGCCTTGAGGCCAAAAAAACAGAACCTAAAACAGAAGCAGTGGTATAAGAAATTTTATGAAGACTTTAAAAAACAACCATAAAGAGAACGGGAAGTAAAGAGGCTCAATCATCGTATCCAGAACCCCAACACAGATAATTTTCCTTTAAGGTTTATGTTGACTTTGGAACTTTCTGGCAGCCCAACATGAAGAGAAGTGTGTTAGATGACATGGTTCTATTACCCAGCAAATGACCAAAGCGTGCTATTTTACCTTGTTTCTTGGCTTTGGATGCCATATCAGCGTGGATAACTTGCGCATTGAGAGCTCTGTCATGGACCCCCTGCTCTGAGTTACAGCTTCACATGACCAGTGTCCTCGGTGACATCTCAGGGGAAGCGGTTCAGAACACAACACTTGGTTTGTATTCCCCCTTTCCCCAGCCTGTTCCTTCCCAGATGTCCCCTACTCAGTAAAATAGCACAAATGTCTGTTCCTTGCCAAAGCAGAAACTTAAGAATGACTCCATGGTTCTCTCTTTCCGTCATGATCCAGCCTATCACCAACTCCACTGTTGGGACTTAAGCCTCTAACTCACCTCCTGTCTAAACTGCTGTGTTGGCCTTTCCGAGGGTCTCCCTGATGGTGTTCGTGCTTCCCTAAAATATGCTCTCTTCACGACAGCCAGAGTGATCTTTTACAGAAATAGATCTTACCACTCTCTGCTAAAAGCCTCCAGTGACAGCTCTTTGAAAGAAGAGTAAAATCCAGAGTTTGAGCTGTGGTTGACGAGGTCCCACGTCATCTGGGCCCCCTGCCTCGCTGACCTTGCCCCGCAGCACCCGCCCCCTATGCGTCCCGCCCCACAGCCCCTCTGGCCTCCGTCTGTTCTGTCTGGGCTTGCCAGGCCGCTGCTCACCCGAGGGCCTTTGAGTTTGTTGTGCCCTCTGCCAGAAGTGTTCGTTATTCATTCTGCACTTTGTTACTCGGTGCCTACTGTGTGCCTAGGGCCTGGGGCCGTAGTGATCTGGAGTGTTGACAGAAATCCCTTCCCTCCTCTTTCTGGCTCTTTCGCTAGGCTTTCTTGGTGTCCACACTCTTCTCATTCCCTAGGTCTTAGAGCATGTCACTGCAGAGAGGCTTTCCTCCCTGTCCACCCCTCTTTAAAGTAGGACTTTTCCATCTTCCCTGCTCAGTAAGCACAGCATCTGTTTATTTTAATAATTCATTTATAAGTTATGTTAAATTATGAGTTTATAGTTTATAAGTTTAATAGTTATGCACTATTGTCACTTGAATTTTTATAAGAAACACATTGTGTGTAGAGTAGATGTTATATGCTGGAGTGGGCATTGTGCTGAGCAGTATATTATGTATTCCTTAGCCTCTTACTCACATGACATGCAGCTCAGGGAGACAGGGCTTGTCGTCACCTCCACTAACATAGAGAAACCAGGTCTCAGAGAAATGGTGTTTCATCTCCCAAACTAGGTCCTGGGTTTTCTGCCCAGCACCCTTTCACCATGTTAACATTGTTTCTATTACTACAATTATTAGTAGTCATTAATAGTCACAATAATTAGCATTTCTCATAGTTACAGTGTGCCCAACACTGGGATAACCGCTTTTCATGGATTGTTGTCGTTCAGTTGCTCAGCTGTGTCCGACTCTTGGCGACCCCATGGACTGCAGCACGCCAGTCTTCCCTGTCCTTCACCATCTCCCGGAGCCTGCTCAAACTCATGTCCATTGGATCGGTTATGCCATCCAACCATCTTATCCTCTGTCCACCCCTTTTCCTCCTGCCTTCAATCTTTCCCAGCATCAGGGTTTTTCTACTGAGTCAGTTCTTTGCATCAGGTGGCCAAAATATTGGAGCTTCAGCATCAGTTCTTCCAATGAATAGTTACAGTTGATTTCCTTTAGGATTGACTGTTTTGACCTTGCTATCCAGGGGACTCTCGAGTCTTTTCTAGCACCATGATGAATTTTGACATATTTTTCTATCTATGAAACTTTATATTGAAAAAAATGAACATATTCATTGCCCTCTCAAAATTTACTCATGATTCTCTGAAACCTCTTCCCACTTTTATTCTTCCTCTGCCCCATGGGCAGCGAACACTGATCTTCTCTGTGTCACTAGAGATTAGTTTGCTTTTTCTAGAATTTTATAAAAATGAAATTGTACAGTATATAACTTTTTTTTTTGTGGCTCTGCCGCATGGCTTGCGGGAGTTGAAAGCATCAGTTCTTTGGCACTCAGCCTTCTTTATGGTCCAACTTCCACATCCATACATGACTGCTGGAAAAACTGTAACTTTGACTTTACAGACCTTTGTTGGCCAAGTGATGTCTCTGCTTTTTAATATGCTTTCTAGGTTGGTCATAGCTTTTCTTCCAAGGAGCCAAGCGTCTTTTAATTTCATGGCTGCAGTCATTGTCTGGGGTGATTTTGGAGCCCAGGAAAATAAAGTCTGTCACAGTTTCCATTGTTTCCCCATCTATTTACCATGAATTGTTGGGACCAGATGCCATGATCTTTGTTTTTTGAATGTTGAGTTTTAAGCCGGATTTTTCACCCTCCTCTTTCACCCTCATCAAGAGGCTCTTCAGTTCCTCTTCACTTTCTGCCGTTAGAGTAGTGACATCTGCATATGCATATCTGATTCCATGGATTATCTCTTGTAAATTTTCATGGCAGTTCTGTGAGGTGGATGCTGTTCTTGTGTGCCTAGTCTCTTGGGCTTAGTCACTCAGTTATGTCCGATTCTTTGTGTCTAAATGTAGCCCCTGCCAGGCTCCTCTGTCCATGGGGATTCTTCAGGCAAGGATACTGGAGTGGGCTGCTGTACTCTCCTCCAGGGGATCTTCCCAACCCAGGGATCAAACCCAGGTCTCCCACACTGCAGGCGTGAACCACCAGGGAAGCCCATGAATACTGGAGTGGGTAGCCCTATCCCTTCTCCAGGGGATCTTCCCAACCCAGGAATCAACCATGGTCTCCTGCACTGCAGGCGGATTCTTTACCAACTGAGCTACCAGGAAAGCCCTTCGGGTGCTCTTACCAGCTTCATTTTGCAGATGTGGAAACTGAAGGAGAGTTTGAGGGCCTTGACCAAGGCCTCAGTAATACTCAGTGTTGAGGGGTGCGTCCAGGTTTGAACCCAGACCGTCTGACTCCAGAATTGGTGTCCTTTAAAAATTATTTTTAATTGGAATGTAATTGCTTTACAGTGTTGTGTTAGTTTCTGCTGTACAGCTGTATGTTTACATATGTCCCCTCCTTTTTGACTTTCCTTCCCGTTTGGGTCACCACAGAACATCGAGCGCAGTCCCCTGTGCTGTACAGCAGGTTCTCTCATTAGTTATCTGTTTTATATATGGTAGTGTATACCTGTCATTCCCAGTCTCACAGTTCATCCCACCCCGTCTTTCACCACTTGGTGTTCATACATTTGTTCTCTACATCTGTGTGTCTATTTCTGCTTTGCAGAAACACCTGCACCATTTTCTAGATCCTACCCATATGCATTAATATATGGTATTTGTTTTTCTATTTCTGACTTCACTGTGTATGACAGCCTCTAGGTCCATCTATATCTCTGCAAATGGCACAATTTTGTTCCTTTTTATGGCTGAGTAATATTCCAAGTTGATGTTCTTAATCATTTTACACACAATTTTGCACATAGTGCATGATGTCTTTAATAATGTTGCTGTTTCATAGGTTCAAAAGTTGAGGTTGTATTATTAAATCATCTTATTTCAGGTGTTTCTACAAATTGTGTTCACTGTTTGACTTGATGATATAAATACAGCTACCGTATTTGTTAAACCAGTACCGCCACCCTCCACAGCATTCCTGGTTATGCTGTTCTTGGGCAAGGGTTTAAGAGTGTTCATTCAGGAAAGACTCAGCCCTCAGAGGCTGACATGTGGTGGGAGGCACAGATGGTTTATGGGGATGAGTGGAGCCAGACCACATGTTTGCATGAGCTTGTGTTTTTACTCTGCATTTTGGAGGAAGAAACTTTGTCTTCTGATCATTTATGTTTATATTCTTATGTCTTTTACACAGCAGGTGTTTACAGCTACTTACTAGTTGTTCGGAGGTTAGCATTCTTTTTTAAAGGTCCGTGCAAAGTTGGATAGCTGTATACATGAACTGTTTTATTTATAATGAGTTTCTTTTAGAAGTACAATCACAGCTATAATGTACAGATGTACTCTTACTGAACCTTAGCCAAACAGTACACGGATTGTGAAAGAATATGATAAAATTTCCTGTAAGAATGTCAGATTTATTCTGGTGTCTGAATATATAAGCGCAGTGAGAGGATTGTTAACAATGCTCTCAGGTCTAAGTAGTTGTGCTTCTAATCACAAGGTGTTACGAAGTTGCAACGCAGTAACTAGAAGAAATGCAAGCTTTAACTCAGATGCAACATTTGAAGCAAACTGAAAATAAACTCAGTTTGTTTATGTGAGATTTTCACATTATGCTGATTTTCTAAGATGAAATCATAGTTTTGTAGTAGAAATGAGGGGCCATTGAATTATCATTTCCATTATACTACAGTGTATAAAATAGTACATTTTATGTCTTTTAAATAGATAGTACTTTATAAAAAACTGTGTTTTTATTCAAATTTATAGGTAATAACTTGTTTATCGTTGTTGATTCTTATTTTAACAATAGTTAAATGTGTATTATCACCCCACCCTCAAGGTTCTTCCAAACCTTTAGATATGAACGAAATGACAGTAATGTAAAGGGTGCTCATGCTCAGGGTCTCCACTGCCCCCATCTCATGTTGTTGCTGTTCAGTCACCCAGTTATGTCCGACTCTTTGTGCCTCCATGGACCGTAGCGTACTGGCTTCCTTGTCCTTCACTGTCTCCTGGAGCTTGCTCAACCTCATGTCCGTTGAGTTGGTGATGCCATCCAACCATCGCATCCTCTGTTGTCCTCTTCTCCTCCTGCCCTCAGTTTCGTGAGGCTGGACAATCTGGTGTCTGCACAGACAGACATGTTTGATCAGAACATAGATTCCTGTAAAGGTTGAGAAGGGAATGATAACAGTAAAAAGATCCTATATGATTTTACCACACTAAACTTGTTCACTAAATTAAATACATCATCCAACATGGAAAAACACACTTGAAAATAGGAGCAAAGTATTTTGGGTCCAGATCACCAACAAAGTCAGAGTTGCCGATTAGGATTTTTAGCAAAATAGAACCCATGTCCCCTGCATTGCCAGGTGGATTCTTACCACTGGACCACCAGTGAAGTCCCTATATAAGAGCTAATCACCTATGGTATGAAGGGCATTTGAGTGAAATTAATCATCTGTCTTCAGTGTGTTATAAAATTCTGGTGCTAGACGGACAGCATTGAGACTTGCAGATAATTGTGTGTTTGGGTTTTTTTTTTGTGTGTGTGTGGTCTTAAATTAATCATCATCAATTATTGTGATATTATTCATGTGGAACTGAGTAGACGATTACAGCACATTCCTACTGTTGTATCGAAAATGTCATGGTGTACAGTTTTGTAATGTTGCACAATTGGAAGCCACATGACTACTTCTGAATATAGCAGCTAAAAAAGTCTCACATTTAAGTTTCCCTGCACTGAAGCCAAAATGGCCTATTTTCGATTTGTTGTTCGTTCGTAAGACAACTGTACACATTTGGATGGGTCTTTAAAAGTGACCAAGCCCCCTCTTCATGCTATACTTTAAAAAAAATTATTTATTTTTTAATTGGAGGATAATTGCTTTACAATGTTGTGTTTCTGCTATATAACAAAGTGAATCAGCTCTGTGTATGCATATATCCCTTCCTCTTGTGTTTACCTCCTGACCCCCACCCCCAGTCCACCCCTCTAGATCATCACAGAGCACCAGGCTGAGCTAGGTGTGATATACAACAGCTTCCCACTAGCTATCTGTTTTACACACTAACAAGCTCCATTTATCTGGAAATAGTTACACTGGCAAGTAGTTCTCCTCAGAAGCACCAAAAAATATGTATAATAAGGAGTCACTTGTTCTCCTTAATCTGCTGAAGCTCTCTCATCTGACCTCCAGTTCTCAGGAGAAAGACCTCATTACCTTTTCCCTATTCGTCCTAGCCTCGCCTTTCCATTTTGTGCCCACAAGTCCATTCTCTATATTTGCATCTCTATTTCTGCCCTGCAGATAGGTTCATTGGTACCATTTTTCTAGATTCCACATATATGTTTGTTAATTCACAGTATTTTTTTTCTCTGCCTGACTTGCTTCACTCTGTGTTCTAGGTCCTTCCACATCACTGCAAATGACTCAACTTTGTTCCTTTTTTTGGCTGAGTAACATTCCATTTTATATATGTACTTGTTGTTCAGCCACTCAGTTGTGTCCACCTCTTTGTGACCCCGTGGACTGCAGCACACCAGGCTTCCCTGTCCTTCACCATCTCCCGGAGCTTGCTCAAACTCATGTCCGTTGAGTCAGTGATGCCATCTAACCATCTCATCCTCTGTTGTCCCCTTCTCCTCCTGCCATCTATCTTTCCCAGCATTAGGGTCTTTTCCAGTGAGTTGACTCTTCCCATCCTCAGGTGGCCAAAGTATTGGAGCTTCAGCTTCAGTCCTTCCAATGAATATTTGGGGCTGATTTTCTTTACAGTTGACTGGTTTGATCTGCTTGTAGTCCAAGGGACTCTCAAGAGTCTTCTCTAGTATCACAGTTCGAAAGCATCAATTCTTTGGCACTCAGCCTTCTTTATGGTCCAACTCTCACATCTACATATGACTACTGGAAAAACCATAGCTTTGACTAGATGGACGTTTGTCAGCAAAGTAATGTCTCTGCTTTTTAATATGCTATTTAGGTTGGTCATAACTTTCCTTCCAAGGAGTAAGCATCTTTTAATTTCATGGCTGCACTCACCATCTGCAGTGATTTTGGAGCCCAGGAAAATAGGATCTGTCCCAGTTTCCATTGTTTACCCATCTATTTGCCATGAAGTGATGGGACCAGATGCCATGATCTTTGTTTTTTGAATGTTGAGTTTTAAGCCAGCTTTTTCACTCTCCTCTTGCACCTTCATCAAGAGGCTCTTCAGTTCCTCTTTGCTTTCTGTCATCAGGGTGGTGTCATCTGCATAGTTTGAGGTTATTGATATTTCTCCTGGCAGTCTTGATATCAGCTCGTGCTTCATCCACCTCATCATTTTGCATGATGTACTTTGCCTATAAGTTAAATAAACAGGGTGACAATATAAAGCCTTGACGTACTCCTTTCCCAGTTTGGAACCTGTCCATTGTTTCATGTCTGATTCTAACTGTTGCTTGTTGACCTGCATACAGGTTTCACAGGAGACACGTAAGGTGGTCTGGTATTCCCATCTCTTTAAGAATTTTCCACAGTTTGTTGTGATCCACACAGTCATTTGGCCCCGGAGAAGGCAGTGGCAACCCACTCCAGTGCTCTTGCCTAGAATATCCCAGGGACGGGGAGCCTGGTGGGCTGCCGTCTATGAGGTCGCACAGAGTCGGAGACGACTACAGCGACTTAGCAGCAGCAGCAGCAGCAATGGATGTTGGCAGTTTGATCTGTGGGTCCTCTGCCTTTTCTAAACCCAGCTTGAAAATCTGGAAGTTGTTGGTTCACCTAACTGTTGCAGCCTAGCTTGGAGGATTTTGAGCATGAGCTTGCTAGTGTGTGAAATGAGTGCAGTTGTACAGTGGTTTGAAGATTGTTTGGCATTGCCCTTCTTTGGGATTGGAATGAAAAATGGCCTTTTCCAGTCCTATGGCCACTGCTGAGTTTTCCAAATTTGCTCACATATTGAGTGCAGCACTTTCACAGCATCATCTTTTGGAATTTGAAATAGCTCAGCTGGAATTCCATCACCTCCACTAGCTTTGTTCGTAATGATGCTTCCTAAGGCTCACTTGACTTCGGACTCCAGGATGTCTGGCTCTATGTTAGTGATCACACCATCGTGGTTATCTGGGTCATGAAGATCTTTTTTGTATAGTTCTTCTGTGTATTCTTGCCACCTCTTCTCAATATCTTCTGCTTCTGTGTCTGTTGGAATGTTGTCAGATTCTTGATCTCCAAAGATGATTTAGCTTCGGGACCAGGGACCAGGCTCGATCACTGAAGAGCTTTTGTGCAGCGGAGTTTTATTAAAGTATGAAAAGGAGCAGAGGAAAGCTTCTGACACAGACATCAGAAGGGTGACAGAGAGCACCCCCCCCCACTAGTCTAAGCAAGGGAGTTATATACTTTTTTAATTGGTTATTACAATAAATCAAAAGAATGTCTCAAGACTGTAAAGATCTTACTAGACCCACTCCCATAATATACATTTTCAGATAATAGTATTAGTCAGAAGGTTTTCAGGAAGGAGAAACTGTCCTCAAGCAGGATACATTATTGTTAAATAATCCTTACTAAGGAATGTAGAAAAAAACATTTGTCCTTTCCTCCTTGAGAATTCCAGACCCCTGTGTCCTCCTTGAGAGCCCCAGACCCCTTTCTCCTCCTCGGGGACCCCGGATTCCTTATCAACCTGCCTAGGAATTGACTCTCAACATGTACTACATCTGATGTATGTACTACATCTTCTTTATCCCTTCATCTGTTGGTGTGCATTTAGGTTGCTCCATGTCCTGGCTATTGTAAATAGTGCTGCAGTGAACTTTGTGGTTCATGTGCCTTTTTGAATTATGGTTTTCTCAGGGTATATTCCCATAGTGGGCTTGCTGGTAGTTTTATTCCTCGTTTCTAAAGGAATTTCCATCCTATTCTCAATACTGGCTGTATCAGTTGACATTTCCATGAACAGTGCAAGAGGGTTCCCTTTACTCCACGTTGTCTCTGGCATTTATTGTTGTAGGTTTTGACGATGGCCATTCTGACCGGTGTGAGGTGATAGCCTTATTGCAGTTTTCTTTTGCGTGTCTCTAGTAACGTGTGTCCTCGTGCTCTTCTTGAGTAGGAGACAGTTGGCCTGGGCTGGGGTGTCCAGTTGTTCCCTGATACGGAGCCTGCTGTTTGCTTTCTGTCCAGTGAGTGAACACTGGGGCTGATTGCTGTCACCCTGGTGGCAGTGTGTCGGGGGAAGCCTTGAAATTACTTCCTGCTGTTCTTCTTCTGATGGGCCTTGAACTATGATTGAAGAATGACTTGGAAAATTGGAACAACTTGATTGTTTTTGTAGTGCTACCACCACGTGTTCAGAATTCCTCATAATATATTGAATGCTGCTGATAATAGAAATATCATTAACTGAGAAAACAGGCCTGCTGTTTAACAATTGCACACCTTTAAACATTATGAATGGTGAAATTCAGTTAAAGCCTCTATCTTACTATTGTACCTATTTTCATTTCCCAGTTTTGTAAGTATACTTGGGTTATGTAAGATGTCAGCATTAGGGTAGGCTGGGTGAAGGGCATATGGAACCTCTGCTATTTTTGTAAATTTTCTGTAAGTCTAAAATTACTTCAAAATGAGATTTTCTAACTAAGCTAGTAGAAATAGTTTCCAGTCATCCTGTGTTAAGGAAGCTTTACTCAGGACAAACTGCAAAAGTGAAATGAACATTTCTGACTGCTGTTCTCGTTACTTGAAATGTTTCATTAATGTGAGATGTAAACAGATGAGCATGGAGTCATCTGCAGATTTCATTCTTTATTTGAAAAGAAAATGGAAACAGGAGTTTGAATTTTGATAAATAAGCAAACACGAAGTAAACTATGGCTGCTTGATTTTTTTAAAGTCTTATTTAGGTTTATTTATTTAGGTTCCCAAGCTTTGTTGCCTCATCTGAGACACCAGCACTGTGATTTTCACATTTGGGCCCCCTCTCTGCGCCTTCACAGGAGTCATCATTAGACCTTAATGGTATTGGAAATATTACTTATGTTTAGAAATTATGGCAATTAAAAATTTTGACATTGAGGTCTTTAAAAAAAATTCTCCATAACAAACCCACATTATTTAACTAAATTTTATTGACATCATACTATAATAACTTGCATATCGTAGCTTCTCTAGAAGGTGAGCTGTGTATCAAGGAAGCTTACAAATGTTGTTTATATACCGTTCTGTCTACAAGACACATGGCTTTGAGGGAACCGTAACAGCCAGGTTCAGCTCCCCCACTTTCTGTCTGACCTCAGGCAAGTTACTTGACATTGGTTTGCACCGCCCTGCACCTGTGTTTATGGATAATAATACACACCTTTCAAAGTTAAATGAGAAATGTGAAATCTTTGCATAGTTTCTAGGTACTCAGGAAGTGGCCAGTAATGCTGTCAATCACAGCCATTCATACTGTTGGCTGACACTGCGTTTTAATTCCATTTTCCACTACTCTTAAAGTATTCACAGTTCATAAACAGTAATGCTGCACTTCCTGCGAGTAATCTTTCCTGCCCTTCCAGTCAGTTTTTTGTTGCTCATGACCCGCTAGTTCCTCCATATAGGTGAACACATAAGTAATTTCAAAATGCTTTAATAATTCATATACAGTACTTTTTACCAGCCAGGTCCTTGTCATTATTCTTGTAGCTTAATGAGTTTAAAGTTGCTCTCAGATGAATAGTTTGTAAACAACACTTAGCTTTTCTTGGGTAGAGACTTATTCATTTACTTTTTGTGGCTGCGCTGGGTCTTCCTCACCGCACAGGCTTCGCTCTAGTCACGGCAAGTTGTGATGCGTGGACCTCTCATTGTGGTGACTTCTCTTGTTGTGAAGCACGGGCTCTAGAGTGCACAGGCTTCAATAGTTGTGACTCCTGGGCTCTAGCGCACAGGCTGAATAGTTGTGATGCGCGGGCCTAGTTGCTACACGGCATGTGGGATCTTCCCGGACCAGGGATCAAATCCGTGTCTCCTGCTTTGGCAGGTGGACTCTTTACCACTAAGTCAGCAGGGAAGGCCCAACAGTACTTTTCTGTTTAGCTTAGTGTCAGTATTCTTTTTCTGAAGTTTTATATTCAGGCAGTTCTTTATTTTAGAAAATGACACACATTAAATTTTTTTTTTCAAATATTTTTTTTATTACAGTAAAAGTCACATAATAGAAAACATACTATATTAACCTTGTTTAGCTGTACAGTTCAGTGGCGCTTAAGTACATTCACATTGTTGTACAACTCTCACCATCCATCTCCTGAATTTTTCATCCTTAACCTGAAGCTGCCCCATTAATTACTAACTCCCATTCCCCACCCCCCACCCCTACCCCCAGCATCTGTGAGTGTACTTCCTGGCTATGAATTTGACTATTCTAGGTACCTCATGTAAGTGGAATCAGTATTTGTCTGTACCTAATGTATATTGGGGGCTTCCTTGGTGACTCAGTGGTAAAGAATCTGCCTACCAATGTACAAGATGTGGGTTTGATCCCTGGGCTGGGAAGATCCCCTGGAGAAAGGAACAGGAGCCCACTCCAGTATTCTTGCCTGGGAAATCCCATAGACAGAGGAGCCTGGTGGGCTACAGTCCATGGGGTTGCAGAAGAGCCTGAGTAGTAACTAAACAACAGCAAAGTGAATATTGGAATGCATTTTTAAGTTTAACTTAGTATACATCCTACAAACAGGTTGTGCCTTCTTTTCCCCCCCCCTGTGCTATACAGCAGGCCTCACGTATCTACTTCATACATCGTGGTGTACATAGTCAATCCCACTCTCCCAGTCCATCCCACCCTCTCACCCCCTTGATGTCCATACGTTTGTGCTCTCCGTCTGTGTCTCGATTCTGCTTTGCAAATAGGTTCATCAGTACCGTTTTTCTAGATTCCACATAGCATTAATAAGTGATGTTTGTTTTTCTCTTCCTGACTTCACTCTGTATGACAGACTCTGGGTCCATTCATATCTCTGCAAATGACACAGTTTTGTTCCTTTTTATAGCCGAATAACATTCCAGTGTGTGTATTTACCACATCTTTATCCATTCCTCTGTTGATGGACATTTAGGTTGCTTCCATGTCCTGGCTGTTGTAAATAGTGGTGCAGTGAACGTTGGGATGCATGCATCTTTTGGAATTACGATTTTCTGTGGGTATCTGTCCAGGAGTGGGATTGCTGGGTCATGTGGTAGTTCTGTGTTTAGTTTTTAAGGATCCGCTGTGCTGTTCTCCACAGTGGTTGTATCAATTTGCATCCCTATCAACAGTGTAAGAGTGTTCCCTTTTCTTTAAACCCTCTCTAGCATTTAGGGGTTTGTAGATTTTTTGATGATGTCTGTTCCGATTGGTGTGAGGTTCTACCTTGTAGTTTTGATTTGTGTTTCTCTAATAATTAGTGATGTTGAGCATCTTTTCATGGGCCTCTTGGCCATTTGTATGTCATCTTGGAGAAAAATCTGTTTAGATCTTCTCCCAATTGTCTGATTAGCTTGTCTGATTTTTTGATATTGAGTTGCGTGAGAAAATTCACATTATTTAAAGCACATTATTTTGGACATTGACGTAGTTTGTTCCTTCAGTTGGTTATTCTGATATCATTCTAGTAAAAGTTATCATCTGTATATAGAACTATGAAATGTCTTATAGATACCTTTTGTTTGCTTTCAAGACATCTCTAACCTTTGGCAAGGTGCTTAACTTCTCTGAGCCTCAGCTTCCTTGTTTGTGAAATGATTAAATGGCGAATACTTTGAAAGATTGTGGTTAGGATTATATGAGTTAATGTATGTGAAGTGTTTGGTGCCTGGAGCATAGTAAGTTCTGTGTGAGTGTAGTTACTGTGGTTCCTGTTATAATGCTCTCTGTTTGCCATGGAAGTTTTTCACTTGAATCATAATCTTTTGGTTCTAGAGATTTTTTTTTTTGTTTATTTATTAGTATCTTTTTCTAATAAAAAATGATTTCTTCTTATGTTTCTAGGCTAAGTTATTCTGGCCAGGTGATAGTGGGAAGTTATGCTTATCTTTGGAGATTCTATTTGTAAATTGTGTCTTCCTCCATCTGGGTCTATTTTGATCCAGTGGTTCCCCCCCCCCCCCCACCCCCCTTGGCAAGATGACACTGTTTCCACTGTTTCCCCATCTATTTGCCATGAAGTGATGGGACCAGATGCCATGATCTTTGTTTTTTGAATGTTGAGTTTTAAGCCAGCTTTTTTACTCTCTTTCACCTTCATCAACAGGCTCTTTAGTTCCTCTTCCGTTTCTGCCATTAGGGTGATTTAATTTACCTATCTGAGGTTATTGATATTTCTCCTAGCAATCTTGATTTCAGCTTGTGCTTTATCCAGCCTGGCATTTCGGATGATGCACTCTGCAGATAAGTTAAATAAGCTGGGTGACATATACAGCGTTGATGTACTCCTTTCCCAATTTGGAAGCAGTCTGTTGTTCCATGTCCAGTTCTAACTGTTGCTTCTTGACCTGCATACAGATTTCTCAGGAGGCAGGTCAGGTGGTCTGGTATTCCCATCTGTTGAAGAATTTTCAGTTTGTTGTGATCTCTGCAGTCAAAGGCTTTAGCATAGTCCAAAACAGATGTTCTGGAATTCTCTGGCTTTTTCTGTGACCAATGGATGCTGGCAGTTTGATCTGTGGTTACTCTACCTTTTCTAAATCTAGCTTGTGCATCTGGAATTTCTTCGTTCACATACTGTTGAAGGCTAGCTTGAAGAATTTTGAGCATTACTTTGGTAGCATGTGAAGTGAGTGCAATTGTGTGGTAGTTTGAACATTGTTTGGCATGGCACTTCTCTGGAATTGGAATGAAAACTGCCCTTTTCCAGTCCTATGGCCACTGCTGAGTTTTCCAAATTTGCTGGCATATTGAGTGCAGCACTTCCGCAGCATGATCTTTTAGGATTTGAAATAGCTCAAACTGGAATTCCGTCACTTCCACTAGTTTTTTTTTTTTTTTCCACTAGCTTTTTTTTTTTCCCACTAGCTTCCTAAGGCCCACTTGACTTCGCACTTCACGATGTCTGGCTCTAGGTGAGTGATCACACCATCATGGTTATCTGGGTCACGAAGATCTTTTATGTATAGTTCTTCTGTGTAGTCTTGCCACCTCTTCTTAATATCTTCTTTTTCTGTTAGGCCCATACTATTTCTGTTCTTTATTGTGCCCGTCTTTGCATGAAGTGTTCTCTTGGTATCTCTTAATATTCTTAAAGAGATCTCTAGTCTTTTGTATTCTCTTGTTTCCCTCTATTTCTTTGCATCGTTCGCTTAAAAAGACTTTCTTATCTCTGCTTTCTATTTTCTGGAACTCTGCATTCAGAGGGGTATATCTTTCCTTTTTCTCCTTTGCCTTTCGATTCTCTTCTTATCCCAGCTATTTGTAAGGCCTCCTCAGATAACCATTTTGCCTTTTTGCATCTCTTTTTCTTGGGGATGGTTTTGATCACCACGTCCTGTGTAGTGTTTATGAACATTTGTCTATAGTTCTTTGGGCACTCTATCAGATCTAATCCCTTGGATCTATTTGTCATTTCCACTGTATAATCATAATGGATTTGATTTAGATCATACCTGAATAGCCTAGTGGTTTTCCCTACATTCTTCAATTTAAGTCTGAATTTTGCAAAAGAGTTCATGATCTGAGCCACAGTCAGCTCCTGGTCGTCTTTTTGCTGACTGTATGGGGCTTCTCCATCTATACAGTCTCCCATCTGTATAGCTACAAAGAATATAATCAATCTGATTTCAGTATTGGCCATCCATGTGTAGAGTTGTCTCTTGTGCTGTTGTAAGAGGGTGTTTGCTGTGACCAGTGCGTTCTCTTGGCAAAACTCAGTTAGCCTTTGCCCTGCTTCATTTTGTACTCCAAGGTCAAACTTGCCCGTTACTCCAGGTATCTCTTGGCTTCCTACTTTTGCGTTCGAATCCCCTATGAGGAAAACGACATCTTTTTTTGGTGTTAGTTCTAGAAGGTCTTGTAGGTCATCATAAAACCATTCAACTTCTGCTTCTTTGGCATTAGTGTTTGGGGCCTAGACTTGAATTATGTGATATTGAATGATTTGCCTTGGAAATGAACAGAGATCATGCTGTCATTTTTGAGTTTGCACCCAAGTACTGCATTTCGGACTTTCTTGTTGACTACGAGGACTAGTCCTTTTCTTCTAAGAGATTCTTGCCTACAATCGTAGATATAATGGTCTTTTGAATTAAATTCACCCATTCCTGTCCATTTTAGTTCACTGATTGCTAAAATGTTGATGGTTCACTCTTGCCATCTCCTTTTTGACCACTTCCAATTTACCTCGTTTGATGGACCTAACATTGCAGGTTCCTATACAGTATTGTTCTTGACAGCATCAGACTTGACTTTCACCACCAGACACATCCACAGCTAGGCATTGTTTCCTCTTTGGCTCAGCATCTTGGTTCCTTCTGGAGTTGGAGAGTCAGAAACAACTTAGCAACTAAACAGCAATGCTCCATTCTGTACTACATCTTTATGTATGGATGGACATTTAGGTTGCTTCCAGGGCTTTAGCTATTGTAAAGAGCGCTACAGTGAACACTGGGTTGCGTATGTCGTTTTGAATTATGGGTTTCTCAGAGTATATGCCCAGTAGTGGGATTGCTGGTAGTTTTGGTTTTAACTTTTTAAGGAACCTTCATACTTTTCTCCATAGTGGCTGTATGAATTTACATTCCCACCAATACTGCAAGAGGGTTCCCTTTTCTCCATATCCTCTGCAGCACTTAGGGATTTGTAGATTTTTAATTTTGAAGTTAAGTTTATTTGTTTAATTTTATTTTCAGTTGCCGTGAGTCTTTGTTGCTGGAAGTGGTCTTTCTCTAATTGCAGTGAGCAGGGGCTACTCTTCACAGTACATGGGCTTCTCATTGTGGTGGCCTCTCTCGCTGTGGATCATATCTTCTAGGTGCACAGGCTTCATTAGTTGCAGAACTCTGGCTGAGTAGTTGCGGCACACAGGCTTAGTTGCTCCAAGGCATGTGGGATCCAAACCCATGTGCTCTGCATTTTGGAAGGGGGGTTCTTAGCCACTGTATCACCATGGAAACCCAGGTTTGTAGATTTTTTGATGATGGCTATTTGGTGGTTTCTCCTTGTAGTTTGATTTGCATTTCTCTAATAATGAGCAGTGGTGAGCATCTTTTCATGTTCATTGGCCATCCATATGTCTTCTTTGGAAAAATTTCTGTTTAAGCTTTGTGCTCGTTTTTTGATTGCATTATTATTATTATTGTTATTATTTTTGATATAGAGCTGAATGAACTGCTTTTGGAGATTAATCCTTTGTCTGTTCCTTCATTTGCAAATATTCTCTCCCATTCTGAGGGTTTTCTTTTCATCTTGTTTATGGTTTCCTTTGCTATGCGAAAGCTTTTAAGTTTAAATAGCTCCCATTTGTTAGTTGTGGTATATTTGATCATCTGTGAAAATGTCACACCACCATTGACAGGATATTATATATACTGTTCTAACCATTGTAATGAATATATTCAAGAGGTCTTATTTCTAATATTCTTTGTCCTTATTGTGGTACTTGCCATTATGCTAGAGGCCCTAAGCAGTTCAGTAAGGCAAGAAAAATAAAAGGCAGTAATTAAGAAAGAACTGTCAAAACTCAATAATTACAAAACAGACAACCCAATAAAAATGTGCAAAACATTTGAACATAAACTTCATAAAGAAGATGTTTTATGGATGGTAAAAAAAAAAAAAGTACATGAAAAGGAGCTCAGCATTATTAGGGAAATACATACTGAAACCACAACGAAATACTACTGCATATGAATTAAAATGGTAAAATATTAAAAATACCGACAATACCAGATACTGGAAAAGATGTAAAGAAAGTGGTCTAAATGTAAAATGGTACAACAGTTTCTAAAACAATTAGATGATTTCTTAAAAAGTATACCTACATACATCTGCCATGTGGTTCAGTTATTTCACTCCTAGGTATTTTTCCAAGAGAAATGAAGGCCCGTGTCCATATGAAGTCATAAATATAAACGTTCATAACAGTTTTATTAGTAGTAGCCCCAAACTGGAAAAATCACAAAGGTCCATCAACAGGCAGACACATAGACAAATAATGATACATCTATACAATGGACTATTTTTTAACCAGTAAGAAGGAACAAATGATTGATATCCGCTTGAACATGAGCAAATCATACAAAAAATCTGAAGGAAAGAATTTGTGTTAAAAAGTTAATGTATACTTACATTTATATAAAATTCCAGGAAAGGCAAACTAATCTATAGGGGTCGATCAGATTGTTTGAGGTTTGGTCAGGAAGGGCAGGAAAGGGGGATGACAAAGGGACAGCAAAGCTTTTTTGGGTGATGGATTCGTTCATTATCTTAATCATGGCAATGATTTCTTATGTATGTGTATCAGAAGTTACTGTATCACCTACTTTAAATACATGTAGTTTATTGGGTATCATTTATACCTCAAGAAAGCTAAAAACAAAAATAGATAGTGTAGGCTCTGCTGCTGGAAAGCCTGGATAAAATGAGAGACTAGCAACAGGACCCGACTCCTAGGAGTGTTATGAGGACTGTGGGTCGGTTTTTTTTGGTTTTTTTTTTTTTTGTACGTTTGTTTTGTTTTGTTTTGTAAAATATTTATTTAGCTGTATTGGGTCTTCGTTGGGTCATGTGGAGATCTTTCCCGTGGATTGTCTAGTCGTGGCACGTGGGCTTAGTTCCTCTGCAGCAAGTAGGATCTTAGTTCCCTGACTAGGGATCAAACCCACGTCCCCTGCAGTGCAAAGCAGATTCTTAACCACTGGATCACCAAGGAAGTCTCGGGTTTTGATATGTGTTCAGAGGCTGAACCAGGGCCTGACTCAGAGCTCTTCACCATTTGAAATGACTGTATCTCATTTTCTGATGTATCATAAACTCTGAGCAAGCAAGGCACCACACCCCTGCCATCATCTTGCCTAGTTTGAAACTCAGCATGAGTTTTATGTTACACATATTACACAGAGCAGTGTGAAAATGTTTTGAGGAACTTTACATTGTTTAGTAATAGAATCAGCATCCTTCAGATATGTACAGCATGGATAAAGATTGAAAACAGAACTGTGGAATTTAGTATACACTGCTTTGGACTAATTTGTGTATTATGGTATTTACATGTTTAGAATTATACGAGAAATATTTTAAATGTTACATTGTCTTAAAGATGTCTTTATTTTTATACTTATATATAAATGTGTGTATGTGTATCACAGGTATTCCCTGAAAATGGTTTCCTTTGGGCACTCGAATGTGCCTGTCACCCTGGTTTCTTTGACTTATTTTAGAAGGCCGTTAAGTCCTTGGGAAAATCACTTATGTCATCAGTGAGGAATGCCACCAAAATAGCTTCTCACTTAAGTTCCCATCCCCAGAGCTAACCCACAGGAGGTTCTGATAAATTCAAATATTTAATAACTTGTATTTTTCTTTCTCCTTTACCACAGGCCCTCTGGTCCTGGAGGCAAGATCATGTGGTGGATTCTTGGCAGTCAGCAGTCTGTGGAGCTTTTGCAGGTGCAAAGGATTATATTATACTGGGAAAGACCAAGGAGGGGGAGAAAAATGTGAAAATATTAACTATGCAAAAACAACATTCTTCAGAAATTCCAGATTGTTTAGAAGAAGAGAGTTCCACTAGTTTGAGAAAAGAGTGTCTGGGTGGGTGTTGTGGGGGGAGGAACTCCTGCTAAGTAGGCGTCTGCCTGAAAGACAGCCAATTTGTTTTTGACAAATTTTTCGTTTTCTTTTGATTAAAGCCTTCACTCAGGCCCGTGGATTATCTTGAAGGTGATTTAGCAGGGCCTCTCTGCGGAGAGCCGAGCTGTGGCCCAGGGCTCCCAGTGCAGCTGTCTGCCTCGAGCACTTCTTGGGGGGTTTCAGCGAATTCTGCAGGAGGCAGTGATTCACGGTCCGTGTGACATGTTTGACAGCCCCGTAGATTAACTAGTGTCAGGAGAGCAGAGGCTGCTCCACAACTTACCGAAGGCTAAACTACACGGTGTAGAAAATACGGAGATCTAAACATCTGGGCATTTTTGTAGACATTGAAGAGCAGAGTGACAATATGCAATGTCATGCTATCCATCACTTGGTCATACGCATTTTCCATTGAGGTTTTAGGGAGAACACAGAAACTGGAAAGAATTTAGTGAGAGGTGTAACAGTCTGAGAGAGAAAGGCATTTTGTTGTTGCAAATAAAGGTAAGTGAGAATTACGGCTGAAATAAATTGAAACAGAGATTTGCCAGAAAACTATAAACTGCTGGTTTTGATGCACACCCCCCATAAACTGACAGATACATGGGCTTAGAATACCAGCTTTAGTGGGGAAAAAAAATTCATTTCCAATTTTTTTAATGGTCGTTGGATGGACTTTTTGTTATAGTGATCAGGAAAACAGAAAACATACATTTTTATAGGATCCTGTAGTAATAATTGGACCCATCTGACTTGTAGAATTGATAATCCAAAATAAGACTATTGCCTGTAGATACGAAGCCAGCTCCGATTGATTATGATGGGTGATTGTTTCCACGTGATCCATGTCCTTAGCTGTGTTAAGTGGGTAGGTGGTCCTGATTCGTTTGCCAGTGGTTAGGAGTCCTTACTCCCCGGAACCTACGAGGGTCTGTCTGTGGACCCCCTCTGGGGCCTGGGGGCAAAGTGAGCATTCTGGAAATTGAGTCATACTGGATAAGGAAGGCCACTTCTTAAAGTGAACATACTATAAAATGTCCGTGTGTTAAAACAAATATATATTTTTTCTGGTCTCTTTCTTTAAGGAGCTAATTCAAAGATGTACTTGCAAATGTGTCATTCCTCTTAAGGACATGTGTGTTCATTACAGTTCCTTTTTGTGAGAAACGTTGTATGACAGGCAGTAAGCATTAGTTTAGTCAGAGGTGGCAGGAGATGGGGGTGCGGTGGAAGGGGGAGAAACTTGGTATCAGTGATCTTGGGGGACTCGGCCGGCAGCCACTTGAAGCAGGGCTTCGGTCCGGGCCAGAGATTGAGAGCAGTTCACGGTGGTGAGAGCACCAAATCTTTGCCAGTACACCAGTGGTCAGTCACAAGACCCTGGCGTTTCAACTTTGTAGAAAAAAATTCCCAGAGATGAAAAGTGAGGTATTTATTAGGTGGAAAAAAGAGCACAGTACGTGTGGATAGAAACACCCACGGGCAGACGTAGAGAGTCTCTGAGTTGTGCCCTCGGGGCTGTGTGAGTTACTGTAAGGAGGTATTTCTTCCAGCTTTCCTTTGGCCAGTCATTTGGTTTGCCCGGTTCACAGCCCATATTTGGTATATCTCAGGATTCTTCTGTGTGTGTGCACATGTCTGTTAGCCAAGATGGATTCTATGGCAGAGGTTTACGCGTGGAGCATCTCTTAACGTCACTCCCCTTTGATCTCCAAGACCTTTTCTGCTCATGTGTGGTTGGAGAGGTCGCCTGCCTTTGAGAAGGAGAACGATGTGATCTGGGCAGGGCTCAGCCTCCTGCCCTGCTGCTGTTTCCTTGGACTTTCAGGCCACAGGGAGTGAGTCTCCAGTCAGTTTACCCTGCATGGGGGAGAGGTGGGCAGTCGGCTTCCTGCATCACCAGTATCCACTGTCTGGGTCAGTGGGGAAGCTGGGATCGGGGCAGCCAGTGGATTCGTCCAGAGCTGCAGCCTCCAGTGCTGGCTGACCTGTCTGAGTCACAGAGCTGTCAGCCCCCTGTTCTGTCCGCAGCTGAGGAAGGAGACTTCGGGGCCTTGCTAGGCACCAGTTTCCTTACCTGTGATGTAGAAGCAGCTGTCCCTCCATGAAGAGGTTGTTGCTGGGATAGGTGATAGTGTGTGGTGGTGGTGTTTAGTCCCTAGGTTGTGTCTGACTCTCTTGTGACCCCATAGACTGGAGCCCGCCAGGCTCCTCTGTCCATGGGATTCTCCAGGCAAGAACACTAGAGTGAATAGCCATTCCCTCCGCCAGGGGATCCTCCCGGCCTAGGGATCGAACATGCATCTCCTGCATTGGCAGGCAGATGCTTTACCACTCAGCTACCTGAGAAGCCCCTGCATAGTGGGTCAGTGTTTGGTAATCTGTAGAACTACATTGAAGGAATTACTACTATTTCAGTAAAAACAGCCAACACCCAGGAAATGAAAAGCTGTCATCATCATAGTAATTCACATTCTTAATTGCATGGGGGGAAAAAGCACATTAATAAATTTAGTATACCTAATCATTGCCTCTACTAGGGTATAGATTTAAAAGCTCCTCCAAGACAATTAATCTTTTCAGCTGACGTCTGATAGGAATTTGCCCAAGGTCTGCAGAAAATTGTTAGTAGATGTCTTCTGTTAAAGACATGTACAAAATTAAATAGGTTTCTTGTTTACTTTCCTTGTTTTGAAATTTTAGTTGGTACAAATGTTGACCCTGAGGAACAAGTTTACTGTTTTAAAACCTTTCTAAAAGATAAGCCTAATTGGAAAATACTTCACATTGTGAAAAGTGATATTCTGTAAGAATTTGCTGCATGTGAGATGTTGTTTCACTGTAAAAATCTAATTTCCCCCGAATCTGGTTCTTGGAAGCAGTTAGTCTAACATTAAGTACAAACCTATCTCTAGTGGAACACATAGAAAATTGTTTCACGTGATTTGAACACTAAAGTAGCCTGCAGTTGCTATACCAAATAATTATTTCCTGTCTAATACGTTAGCGTGTTCCTTGTATTTATTACTAGAGGTTTACAGTTCCCTTAAGTAAAATGTAGAAAATAACTGCATTTTAACTGAAAATACAGCTCCCCTGCTCCCTCCCCATTATGACCGGTTATTCTATTACATGATCTTCACAAGTCCTTCTTACAGCCTCATAAAAAAACACTGTGAGGTCTGTGAATTAAAGCAGTCTTTGATATTTGAAGACGTTTAAATTGACATTAATAACTTTCATAAAATAAAGTTTCCTTCATGGTAGTAAAATTAGGACCTATTTCAGCATATGTGTTTTTGTCTCACTTTTCTTCATATTACTTTCAGGAAACAACTCACTGGGAGAATATTGGCAGGCACCCACAGTAAAGGAATGGTGACCTGCGCTAATGGCCAAAATAAGTTCGATTTACAGTATCCAAATTTAGTACAAGACCAATACTGTTCAACATGGGTGATTTGTGCGAGTTTGAGTGGTCAGATGGGGGACTGATGATGTCCTTGTAAATTTTTAAGACTTTTTAGTTGGTTTAGGTCAGTTTGAAACATTTTCAAACAGGAAAATGGTTACGCAGTTAGGAATTTAAACAACTGGACAAATTTGTGTTTGTCTTATTCCTATGTCAAAGTCATTGTGTAATGAAACTACTACTTTTGGAGCCAAGATACATATGACTTTGAGTATCGAAGGCAGAGTAAATGGTTAAGTGATTTAAAAAAGAGATTAGAGTTTGAGGATTGAGTCCACAAAATTTTACAAATACTTGCAGTTTAGCAGGTCTCTGAATTTCAGGCAACTTTTGAATTGGGAGGAAAATGTTTCACATTCATAACTCAAAGGTGACTAAGATAAAAGGGAATCTAGTATACATGTTTCTGGTTTTACTCTTTAGCCCTAAGATTTGTGCCCTTCTGGGTGTATTTTTCAAGAAGTCAGCATCATAATAAATAACATAATGTTACCAAATGGAGGAGGTTCAGTTTAATGATCTTATTTCAGCAACATATTTAGAAAGGTATTTGGCAGAGATCAAATGACCTCCTTGTCCACACAGCCCAGAGCTTAGAGGAGAGGCCCCTGTTTCTGGAGTATCCTTCACACGTGTCGTGTTCAGCTCTTAGGAAATGGTCTGGTTTCACCGTGGGTCACAGAAGCTAAAGCTTTAGGAAACCCTTTTGGGCTTACTGTTTCGGTCTTCTCTGGGACTTTGGGGGTCTTCAATATCTCTTTGTATCATATTGAATAAAATATTGATACCAGATACCGTGATTTCTGTTAAAAAAAAAAAAAGTCTTCCAATTCCTCTGTCTGTACATACAGATCCCTTTAAAATATGTGGGTTTTTTTAAAGATCCATTTGGCAGTCACGGAATTGAAATAAAGAGGACAGAGCCGTAAGGAAGAACTCGGGCTTGAATCAAGACTGACTCCAACAAGAAACGAGTTTAGAAATCTTGTTACTCTAGCTGTCCTGTTGATCAGAAGTCTGGAAAAACAGAAAAACGTGCTCTCTTAACCGTTAAAATCCAAGCCATGTATACCAAAAGTCCCCACAGCAATACACATGTTTCTCTTTGCCAGTTTTGCCTCCGAGCAGAAACCATAGCAGTGTTTTGGAGTCAGATTAGAGAACCTAGGCCCTTGGAAGGCATGGACTGCCTGAGACTCATGGGCTGCAGCAGTGCCTCTCAGACAGGGGTGGGGTCTGACCATAAATACCCCCATGACACAAAAAGGTTTGTGTGCTGCTTCACAAGAGAGCAAGATATATTGTGGGGCCTTTTCTTTAAACTTGAGCATATAAAACGTTGTCCTGTCACCTCTTTGATATGCAGTTAGACATCACTGCCAAGCAGCAGAGCGTGTGGGTCAAGATTTTGCACGTGTGCTTCCTATTCGTGAATCAGTCAAGTGGATGTAATGATAAAGAAGTATTTTTGACAGTTACGAGGAATTCTAGAATAAAAATTATAAAATGCCATGTAACGTGGTAAACAATGCCTCACTTGTGTGTTGCATGTTTTTATGTGCACAGGTGGCTTTGCAGCTGCAGTCACCACGCCTCTGGACGTGGCCAAAACAAGAATCATGTTGGCAGAGGTAAGTGGTAAAATAACGTATCGGTGACACAACAGATGCTTGTCTCCGTTAGGGCCAGGGCTTGCTGCTGCTGCTAAGTCGCGTCCGACTCTGTGAGACCCCATAGACAGCAGCCCACCAGGCTCCACCAGGGCTTATATGTACATAAAGTGAACAAAGGTGGCATGACACCTGTAAGTTAGCAGCCTTACGCTGCCTGTTGAATGACGAATGGAACTGCCTTTGGACAAAGCACTATCCACAGGAATCGCTGTGATGGCTGTCTTTTTGACATCATTTTCCTCCGTATTATGTGAACAGGTAGGGCTGGTAGGGCCTCTGGCTGGTAATACTGTTTTCAGAAACTCCTTGTTTTTACTGGTGACAGTCCTGAGGCTCAGAGAGTTGGCCCGCTTCACGCCAGGCAGCAAGTATGAGGCTCTGAACTTAGATCATGCTTATTAAGCTTTCACCAGATGAATTAGGACAATTTTCAGAACTGTTAACAAATGCCATGAAGAAACATTATCTGTAAAACAAAACTGCATCAAGACTTCAGAGAAGTCCACGGAACATACCTAAACCAAAATGATGACTCAGGAAGGTCGTGCCCTTGTGGAAAAGTGGAAGAAATAAAGACAGAATCGCAGTATGAAGCTTCATAGGGAAAAGCCAATTTTAAACTGAACGTAGTGTTCTTTATTAAATGTGTGCACCCCATCCTTCTCAGATCAATCATACCGCTTCCCATCTTTTTCCTGGTTAGTAGCTGTGTGAGAATTGTCTGGGGAAGCTCTGCTCATCGGTTGATGGTGAGAGAACTCACCTAGAAAAGCTGCTTTGGGTGGGATTTGGGCCATATCATTGCTTGCTGGCGGCTTCGGATGTGAGGGCTTCTAGTCCAGTGAGAGCCAGGGAGCGGATTCCCTAGGGACTCCCCAGTCTGCCTGAAACTGTCCTAGGTGAGGGTGTCGGGGAGCCAGCTGTGAGTGGGTTGGGGAATTTTGTGAGGTGATGTCTTTGCTTTGTCTTTCTTTGCAGGCTGGTTCCAGGACCGCGAGTGGGAACATCCTCTCTGCCCTGCACACGGTTTGGCAGACACGGGGGCTGTCGGGGTAAGGCCAGGAGGGGGGTCCTCTTCACCCTCTTCCTCCTCCTCTAGCCCAGCGTCAGGCACACCCACCCTTCTTCCGCTTGTCCTGATCGTAGAAGACGTTATGTCTGATGTTGCGTATGTGAGATGCTGTTACACAATCGAGCTGATGCAGTGTCGTAGCCGGGTTGGTCCCATCTTGATGTCAGGTGATGCCTGTGTGTGTGGCCCCTGCCAGGTTCCAGGCTGCAGCACTGAGAAAGCCAGCATCCACTTGTGTAAGGCAGGACCCGAGTGATGAAGGTAGCGTTATTAGAAGAAAGCATTTGTGGTTTGGGACACTTTTACCTATTATTAGTTATCGCCTTCAACATAGCACAGTGCGTGACACCTCCCTTGAAGCCCACAGCTTTGTATCGTCAGCCAAGTGCTTCATATTCTAGCACAGTGTCCCGCAAAGCTCTCTTTAAAATGCTATTTCAGTATTGCTTTTACAACATGTAAACCTGTCCAAGTGCTTCCCCGGTGGCTCAGCAGTAAAGTATCTGCCTGCAATGCAGGAGACACAGGCTTGATCCCTGAGTTAGGAAGATCCTCTGGAGAAGGAAATGGCTACTTACTCCAGTATTCTTGCCTGGGAAATCCCATGCACAGAGGAGCCTGGCGGGCTGCAGTCCATGGGACACAACTAAACAACTAAGCACCAAAGCCGTCTAAAGGTTGGGATCTGTACGGATGGGTGAAATCATGATTCTCTCTGGAATCATCTCCAGGGATTTTCCCAAGAGCCCAGCCTCCTTTCAGGGATGGTTGAAGGGAGCCTAGTGACAAGGCTGGTATGAAACAGCCAAGCCACAGTAGTGCCACCTCCTCGTCCCAGAGCTGTGTCCGTCAGTTATGTGACTAGTTTTGTGTCCGTGTGGCAGGTTTTATTGCAGCCCGTTGATAGTCTGGAGAACCTGGTGCAGGTCAGCCAGGCCCAGGCACGGGTGTTTTGCAGAACAGCCCCGTCCTCTCTTCACAGTAGCTGACGGTGTGGAGTTTCATTGTGCCACCTCTCAGTGGAGGCTGCGCGCCCATAGGACACAGGGCATGGAGACAAGGGCTGGGTTCACCAGAGAGGAGTGGGCGAGCCTGGGAGGGCAGGGTGCTAGCTCGTCTGTCCTGAGTCAGTGACTCACGGCTAATCGATGGTGAGGAAGTAGGAATCTGGTTGCTCATAGCTGAGGCCCGTCAATTTTGACGTCAGTTCCTCCTGAAGAAACAAGTGGTGTGAGGGGGGAAAAAGAGCTATGAAGTAGCCCAGAAAAGATTCTTAGGGCTTCAGATAGTGACTGGGCCACACAGAAGTGTTGCATGCAGTAGCTTTTTTAGGTCATCATGTCAGACTGCCGAATTTTACTCATTTGTTTTGATATCCCTCTTAAAGAGTCTCTGGCAACTATTGGTCAAACCTCTGCCCTAGACCTTAGCCCTGTGGAGTCTGAGTGGGGCTGTAGCCTGCCTGCCTTTTTCAGGAAGGTGGTGATGTGTGTAGGGGTGGCCTTGTTGGCAGGACTGTGATACCAGAAGCTTGTGGAGGTGGGATTTCCCTGAGATGATCAAAACTTAACCTTCCCTGTCCTGGTGGTGGTGTCACTGGGTGCTCCCTAACGGGGCCACGCCAGAATCGCAGGCAGAGACAGGGTGTCATCCTCATGCAGAGGGCCTGTCTCCATCCCTGCTGTCAGCCCTGTGAAGGGATCTCATCTTCCAGAAGCTTCTTGAGTCTTGGGCTCCCATTGGTATGCCCAGTGTGGTCCTTAGCAGAGTGTTCATTAGCTTCTCATTAATGTGATAAAAGACAAATAATTTGACAAGGGAACTGTAACAAAATGCGAAGAAACAAAGGCGCTGCCAACATGGGCAGCTGTTCTGAGCAGGGGCCTAGGCTGCTGCTGCTTCCTCTGTGTGTCCTCCATGCAGAGTCCCCGGGGGCTCCTGGTGGTCCTGGAACATGCCTGCCAGGTTTGCCGAGGGTTCCGGTCACCTTGCAGGTACAGCCTCGCGCCTCGTGTACACATGCACACAAACACACCCCCCCCACCCCCCACCCCCAGCTCAGGGCTGGTATTGAGCTCCTGGCATCCGTTAAAGCAGTGACACGCTTGGGTCACTCTGGGGAGGGCGGGGGGAAACCATGTTCTGGCACAGATTTGGGAGATGTGCCCTTGGGCAAATTGGTTTCTCAAAAATACCACATGCTCATCCAGCCCAGTGGGCCAAAAGCAGATGGGCAGCCTGTTTATCCTGCATGGCTCTGTGCTCCAGCTTGTCACCTGGCCTCTTGTTTCTCTCTCCTGTGCCCTTTCCGTGCTCACTGCCGCTGCCCCCGGCCCTTGCGTGGCGCCCAGTGTGTCGTCTCCTGCGTGTGGTTCCTCCAGAGAGGCTGTGCTCTGCTCCAGTCCCTGCGTTTAAGTCCGGTTGGGGTGCTCACTGGACAAATTACTCTACGTTAAGGCTGTAATGATGTTAACAGACTCAGTTGTCATCTAGTGAAGCCATAAACTGCTTCCGTCTGCCCCTAGCATGGAGCAGCTGAGCTCAGTAGCAGCGGGAGCGGAATGAGACACTGGCTGTGGAAACAAGTCAGGGAGGGAGGATTCTGTGGCAAATGTGGTTTCCACAGCTCAGCCTCTGCTGACCTCCCGGCCGGCACTTCTCTTCGTAGGGTGGGGGATGGGAGGTGAAGCTCTTTTCCAGGTCAGAAGGACATCGGGGCCTCAACGCAGACATTTAGGGACACCTCATACAGAAACAATTTGCACGGTGATGGGCTGAACAGCTTTTTCCTTACAAATGTGTTTTCATCTTCTGTAGAATTTTCACGTGGACAAGAAAAAGAGGTTCTCATTTTGGGTATCATTTTAGTTGATGATTTAAATTCTCAGCTAACTAAACCACTGACCCCCCAGAACTCCTCTCAAGTCCGTTTTCCTCAGAAATGCTGAGGGCTTCATGGTGGAGTTGTCTGAGGAGCGGGGAGCTGGCCTCTCCTGGCAGTTAGACAGAAAGGAGGCAGCTGGGCCGCCGTGAACTAGGCTGCCTTCCTGAGGTCTCCTTCCTGTCTGGGTCTTGGCGAGTCTCCCTTTAGCTGAGCCTGGAGGTTTCCCAGACTGCTCCTGTTGGCATAATATATGTATTTCCAGCTTTCGTCCCTAGATCTGACCCAAAGTATTTTTAGTAGTGAATTCACTAGTTCTGACTTTGTACTTTTGTTTTCTGCTTACACAAGTAATACTGTTGGTAAAAAGGTTCAATTATTACAGACACATAGGCAAGGAAAGTCTCCACAGAAAGTTGAGAACACAGGTCAGCCATGTTTGTCCAACATTGCAGTCATATTATACTGCTCTGGGACTTCTTTTAGAACTCATTTTGTCTGTCTTCCGTGTGAGTCCCTGTGGACGACCTTACTTTTCAGTTGCAGAATCTCCCAGGTTTGTCTCCTGTACCAGAATCTGTAACCTGAGAGTGGGTTCTTTGCAGTTTTTATTTCATCAGCGAAACCACGATGACCATCTTTGAACAAATAACTGTGCGTTGCTCTGGTAGGGTATTAAACAATGATTGCCCAATTTACAACCCGATAACATTGTTCTTTTACTTCGCATTTCTTTGCTTATTCCAAAGTTGCTACTTTGATGGTGACTGGCCTTCTCTAGTGCTTGGGGACAAAACCCATGAGGTGCTGTTCCCTTCCCAGCTGGAACAACCCGTCTGTCTTGCCCTTCATTAGAGGAGAAAGAAAACGGGATCCATGGAGATTGGATTCCCCAAGTGGCATCACATTTGTGGGTTTTTAAGGACAAAGTGGGACCAAAAACACCCAGGGCCCACTTCAGGTTTAAGGTGCGTGGAGGGGGGTCCAGCCTTCCCCAGGAGCCAGCTCACTGACAACTTTATTAAAAAGTCCATTTCATTGTCTCTTGAAGACAGAAATGGTGTGAAAGTTGTTAACAGAACTCTTGTGGGGATCGAGTTAGTTTGGACTAACTGCTGGACTTAGCGGTGGGTGCTCACAGGGAAGCTCTGTTTGGTGTTCGGCCACTTTAGCCAACAAACAGCTGGGCTCCAGCTTCAGCCAGTCTACTTGGGAATGTGAGTGCCATTCTGAAAGGAAAAACACGCACATCTAAAGTGCTGTGTGGGGTTTAATGAGCGCGGTGTGTGAAGTTGAGCAAGCTGTGGGTGTTGGAATCCAATCTCATTTTTCTTTTAAAGCTCAACACTGGAAATCGAAGAGATGAAGTGAGGAGGTCACCATTCTGGAGCTTGACTAATAATAAGCTCCAGGTGTTAGAAAAATTCAGAGAGAAATCTTAGGAATCTAGTGCTGTCATGTCTTCCCTGGAGCAACAGTATATAGTTCTGCTTTGACTAATTTTTTTTTTCCTTTTCAAGAAGTAAAAGGGTAATTAAGGCAGGATGACTCCCTTACAAAGGCAGTCTCGGGAATTAAACAGGATGAAGCACGGCTGGTTAATGAAGGTATGAAAACAACCCGCCACACACTTAACATGTTATAAATGAACCTTTATTAAAGACACTTCAATGCCATTTGTTAGACACTTCAATATTTTACATGTTTTTCCATGTACATTGTACCAAAATTTCTATAAATAAATAACTTTGTACATAAAAGTAATACTTCCTCTTTCACATTGCCTCTCAGAAGCAGCAAATTCACATATTTTGTGGAAGTAACAATCAGTTAACTGTTGAGAACAGAATTCTAGATGTGCTTACCTTTTGGAACAGTGGTGACACCTGACAGTGACATTTAACAGGTAAGTGACCATTCCATCAATATGTCCCCCTTCAGCTTTTTGGCTAAAGGAACTGGGCTTTCTGAGATTTTTAAGGACCTTGTTTCAATGTAATGTTTCCTGAAATACACATTGGCACTCACCAGATGGTTAGCAACAGGTCTCAAAAAAAGTGCAAAAGTACCCAAAACCCAGGACGAGGGCTGATCTCTCAGAGTCCAAGCCCGGGGCCAGCTGGGCGAGGGCAGGACACGGCCAGGCCTGCTCTGGATCCTCAGTAGAGAATACGAGCCCTGAAAAGTGAGAACTCTGGTTTTTTTCTCCCCTAAGGCCAATGTAATATTAATTATATCGGCAGACGGCAGAACTACAACATCACTATTGAAAAATCCACAGGTACCAACACCAGCAGCCTCTATCTTATTAAAAAGCCTCAAATGACCACTGAATGATACTGACAAAACCACATTTGCCTTTCTCATAGAAGAAAGGCATCCTAATTGTTGGAACCGATTGCTTGTGGTGGATTAACAACCTATATTCCACCTGTTAGAGAAAGAAGTAAACCTACGAGGAGGTCCCTGCAGTGCTGTCCACACACAAGCAACCATGACAGGAAGTTACTTCCACTCCAAACACAGCCTCTGGTGGTAAAGCATCCCAGGGTCTGTACCAAGCCAGAGCTCCTCCTTTCCACCCACCTACGAAAACCTCCTGTGAACAAATGCGGTTTGTAGCTTCAAGGAACTCCATCCATGCATTAAGGCACCAGAACTATCCCCCCCTCCAAAATTAAACAGCAACCAGGTATGAAAAATAATATTGTCAACATTGTACGATTTTTGTTTCTGTTAACCATGCACTAAAGATTAAAATAGCCTCTGTAAAAGATACATATAATATATATGGCATCTCTGAGAACTCTTATGTACAAGGGTACCAAATACTTCTCTACCTTTTGTACACGCTAGCCTCTTGCATTTTTCAGCTTCCACTGCAAGTCCTTTCAGACTCTTGCCGCTCCATGTGGAGGTGAGAACTATGTACAAATCAGTGATGCCCGAAGCCAGACTCCCTCGCGGCCTCACCCACCTCTCTTTCCTGCAGACACCATGAGGCCCGAGGTAGACAAAGCCTAGCTTTTTGGTGCAAACAGCAGTGGTGTGCTCCATCTCCCGGGGGACTGTCCCGTCAGGGGGGTGGACTCGGAACCGGAGTCACAGGCTTGGGGGAGGTGTCCGTTGGAAAGAAGCAAGTGCTGGCCTTCGCTGGGCACGTCAGGGGAGCCCGAGGCGGTGTCTGTGAGCTCAGGCTTGCCCGGAGTTAACACAGATGAAGGCTGGAGGTCTAAGGAGTCCGGCTCACACAGCCGCGCTAGAGTCCAAGAGGATGCCCCTAGGAGAGGAGAAAGAAAGGAGAGGCCACGTCAACCCAGCCGCACACTCCCACCGATGGTGACTCTCGGAAGACAGAGCCCCATTACCTTTCCCTTCGAGAGGCACCGTGGGCTTCTTCAAGGCGGCCCGCATTCTGTCGTGGTTACTGGGGTAGAGGGGCCCCCTGCTCGGATGCAGTGGAGAGTGCGGGTGCTCACTCGGGCTGGGCTCCTGGCTGCTCGGGGTTCCCGGTTGTCTGCTGTCCCTGGGCTGAAGGTGGCAGGCTGGCTCCTTGGAATAACTGTGCGAGTCAGCACTGCAGTCACCGCACCCCATTGGGCTGCTGCGCTCTGTGGATGAGATGGAGAACCATCAATTGGACTACTCTGTAAGGCCCGGGCCCCGCTCTCCTCACCTCTGTAAACACCTCCCCCTACCAAATCCGTTCACAGAAAAAGGACTGTGGCCAACATCAAGCTATTTGTGAAGAACAGAGGTCGTCCACATTGAGTAAGAAATTAATCTGAAGCATTTCAGAGTGTGAACTGATACACACTGATCCCAGGGGAAAAATCCAGTGTGCATGAGGTGTTGTGCAGTGTCAAAAGTCTCCTGAACAATTAGGCATCTAGTGTCAGAGTGGCCCTGGTAAAATATTTGTCACTTAAAAATCTAAACTCGTGCTTAACACATCGTAGTATTATTTGAGACATCCTATTCTGGAATTTAAAAAGAACCAGGCCACACTTCCTGTTTATAGGGTGAATGCCAAATTCTGAGATAATTTAACATCAATTATGTGTCTCCCTCCACAACTTGCATGGAGTGAGTAGGTCAACTCAAATTTTGATTTCAAGAGCTAAATACTTTTTCCTGAGGAAAGCTTCTCATACCCGTTGTCTTCTGGGAACCAGGTGGGCCATCAGCCTTCTCCACTCCTTTCCAGGGCTCCTTGGTGAACCCGACGCAGAACTTGGGCTGCCTGCACATAACACCGTGAGCTTCCACCTCGGGAAAGAGGCCTGCGTCTCTCAGACAAACACCTGCAAAGAGAGGTAGCTCGGAACGTCTGGGGGCACGATGGTTTCATCTGCAAGGAGACAAGATGGTCGAACACCAGGGGTCCTGATCCTTTGTGGTGACAACACAAGCAGACTTGGGCACCAGGCAGCCGCTGTAAAGCTGTGCAGACACACCGTGTGGCGTCTGTGCCTGGAGAAGCCCTCCTAGCAACTGTTTAGCCTGACTTTACCCAGGTAATGGGAGAGATGTCTGCCTCCCTCCGCATCACTGTGCCCCAAGAGAACGGCCTGGTGAAATCCCTGCAGCAACAACCCACTACACAGCAGCAAAGCCTGATGGCTCAGAAAACTGCACAGTTCGTAATGGACTTGTATTGAGAGTATTGCCATGAAAATGTGCTATTCTTGAAAGATAAAATGGTGTCATTGAGTCTCAGCTGTCCTGTACTGACTCCTTGTTCCCCAAGGTTCTAGACTTCTGAGGACTCTGAGAGTCTCGACAAAGCCTCTAGCCTCCTTCCCACACATCCCGGCTGCCCCCCCTCCCCTGCGAGGCCCCTCGGCCGCGGCGGCTCACCTGTGTTGGTGACGCTGTACTCCTCGCTCTTCTTCCTGGTTTGGTAGATGATGCACACCCAGACGAGGGAGGTGAGCACGATGCTGCACACCACGGCGATGGTGAAGATGCCCACGGTGGTGCCGTCCTTCCTGCAGCCCGGGACGGGCAGGACGCTCAGCTGGCTGTGCGCGCGCTCCGTGCCCAGGGCGTTGGACATCTCGCAGGTGTAGCGGCCTGCATCTTCCACCACCACGTTCTGCACGACCAGCAGCTGGTTGCCAGGGGTGAAGTGGTGGCGTTCGGTGAGGCTTAGGGGCCGGTCCCCCTTGAGCCAGGTGATGCGGGGTGGAGGGCTGCCGGCTGCCTTGCACTGCAGGGCCACCGTTTCTCCCACAGACACCACGCGGTCCTCCAGCGGCACCGCCAGGGATGGGGTCTCTGCAAGAAAGTGGGGGTGTCACCCGTTTCTCTGTGGGCCTCGGCTGTCCTAGGTCTGCCTCTTGCAACAAGGAAAATCCAACGCATCGTGCACTGCCATCTGGGAGCCTTTATCAGAGTAGCTAGGTTTTCTAACAGACGGACTAAGCCATGCTCTCTGGGGATGAACTGACTTCAAGCCACAGAACCCCTGTGGTTCTTACACCGTCTGGTGACAGGCCCTCGTCTGTCCCTCTTGACCCTGCCTGCCTGCCTGAGGAGAGGGCAGTTCTTCAGACTGTCTTACACCTAAGCCCTTGTGGAGACTCAAATTTGATGGCTTTTTTTAAGAGAGGGAACCACTTGTTTTGCTTAAAGTAAAAACAGCCTCTCGCACTCCCCTTACAACCCAGACTTCACAGGACAGTCTGAGCACTGTGCCTTTAGGTCCCTATGATGTGTAAGGAAATCTACCCACCCGCACCCCCCCCCCCCCACCGCCTGCCCCTAGCGTACCAACCTAGGACAGTCAGGGTGGCGTTGGCTGAAACGGAGCCAGCTGAGTTCTGGGCGGTACAGCTGTAAACCCCCATGTCGTCTGTCTTCACATCTGTGATGAAAAACACGTCGTCGTCTGGCATGACATGCATGCGGCGCTCCCGAGCGGCGGGGAAGTCTGTGCCTCCGTCCTTCTGCCAGGCGATCTGGGGGTTGGGGTGACCGGTGGCGGCACATTCAAGGCGGGCCGTGGTGCCGGTCCGGATGGCGATGTCATGGGGCATTTTGGTGAACGAAGGGAACACTGCAGGACAGACAGAGTCGAGTCTGTAGAAAGCTGGGTGCAGAGGCCAGGAGTGGCTTCTGTCGGACCAACTCCCCCAGTCCTGGGGAGCAGGGCTTTCTGAGCGCCGTGCCCGCTGCAGGGGCAGCAGTGACCACTCCCTCTCATCGCGCACACAAGGTTGGCTTGGACCCCTGAAACATGTCCTACTGTCTGTCCTGTGGTGATCGGTCTGTATCGGGATACCCCATAAGTGCCAGGGCCTGACACCTGCCTGCCTGCTTTAGTCACCCTGAGTGAGCCTGAAAAACAAGAATATCTGCTCCTGAAAGGTGCTGTGGCAGGGAACGTGACATGCTCTTCACCTCAAAGAAGGCAACAGGATGGCTCTTGAAGAAAACCCATTTAGGAACCTTGGTGCTGGAACCATTTAACTATAGGTTTAATACAAGAGAATCTTGCTATATTACAGGGCAGGGTGCTGTTAACTGCTCGTGCTACCTATCTACCTCTCTCTCTACCCTAAACTCACTATGCCCTGAAGAGAGCCATCTCGACAGGCTCTAGAGCTGGCTGCCAAGTAAAAATCCTTGTCAGACACCCGCAAGACCGTTGTGCTCCCAAGGTCACTGGCCTGGCCCCACCCGGGCTGGCCGCCGGCCCCAGTGCTGGGCCGTCTCCTCAGAGGGCAGCAGCTTTCCCAGCATTGGGGTGCACTTGAAATCTGGCTGCCAGGCATCCTGAGCTGAGGAGGATAATAAGTATTGGGGGGGGAGGAGAAAATACAAAGTTTGGCCCTACCTACAATGTACTTTAATGAAAGTGAAGTGAAAGTGGCTCAGCCATGTCTGACTCTTTGCGACCCCAGGGACTATAGAGTCCATGGAATTCTCTGGGCCGGAATACTGGAGTGGGTAGCCTTTCCCTTCTCTAGGAGATCTTCCCAAGCCAGGGATCGAACAGAGGTCTCCCGCATTGCAGGCGGATTCTTTACCAGCTGAGCCCCAAGAGAAGCCTACTGTACCTAATAACTGGATTAAAAAACAAAAATCACCCAAAAAGAATCCACTGAGAAGAACCCTACAATCTGCTACTCCTGAGCCCAAGGCAGGCAGGCCCAGTGTGGGACAGAACGACGTCTCCCATCTCAGTCATTTCCAGATGGATGACAGAGCAGTCCCAAGTGTGGCTCTGCAGGAACCAGACCCCCAGTACAAAGGCGGCGCACATACCATGCACGGTGAGCTTGGCCTTGTGCGAGTAGGAGGAGCCGAAGTGGTTGGTGATGACGCACTGGTAGCGGCCCTCGTGTGCGAAGGTGACGCGGCGCAGGTGCAGGACGGTGGTATACTCCATCACCTCCCCGTCCTGAGCGCGGACGTGGGCGAAGTTCTCCATGTCGGCGTTGGCCAGCGCCTCGTTGTCCTTCTTCCAGGCGAACGTCATCGGGGAGCTGCTGCTGCTGGCAGCCGAACAGGTGAAGCGGACGTCCTTGCCCACCACGGCTGTGATGGTCTCTGGCTGGGTGATGATCTGGGGCTTTGGCAAGTCATCTGGGGTGAGAAGAGCCAGCTGTAAGGCACTAGGGCCCTTCAGGACATGGGGACCAGTTGCGGTTCTCATAAACAAGAAACTCAGACCTCAGCGGGTCCCTGAGCCCCCTCAGCTCTACCAGATACTGTCGGGGACGTGCACTGTGGTTATCTGACCATATCCAATAACAGCTCCACGAACGGTGATCCCTCCATGATCACACCCCTCGATTACAGGCACATCCACCAGTGCTCAGTTATCAAACAGTCCTCAACTTCCGCTACCGCTGTACTCAGTCATTGTCACAGAAAACTCACAGAGCATCACGGACCACTGTGAATGCAGAGCGCCCCCACCCCTCAAACAACTCCAAAGGGAGTAGGGTATGAAGTACCTCATAGCTCAGTTGGTAAAGAATCTGCCTGCAATGCTGGAGACCTGGGTTTTGATCCCTGGGTCGGGAAGATCCCCTGGAGAAGGGGATGGCTGCCCACTCCAGTATTATTGCCTGGAGAATCCCATGGAGCAAGGAGCCTGGCAGGCTACAGTCCATGGGGTCACAAGAGTTGTACATGACTTAGCGACCAAACTGCCACTACCAGAACGTCAGAATAATGGCTTGTGAAAATGTGCACCTCTATTAAAGCAGTGAGAACGTTAGCAAAAATGATCACCATCAGCTTTTTTGGAATCTTAGGAAATAACTAGTCTGTAACAACCCAAGGAGTGTTGATTCAAGAAAACACTTGAAGAAAAGTGACCTTACTGGCATAACTTACCTGAAGTCCCATTCCTCTCTCCCCAGCTCTATGGTAGCATTAAAACCCTGCAAGCCTAGTAACTAGTGAGGCAGGCAAGACAGGCTGGGCACACCCACAGAAGCTGTGTTTATTTGACCTGATACAGTCTGCTCAGCAAGGGGAGCCCTGGCCCCAGGGCATGTGGCAAAGATAACCAGCAGTCTGTGCTGAGGCAGGAGTATCAGCTGGAACTATTAAGAGGGTGGCCAGGAGATTGCAAAGGAAATCGGGTGAGTGAAATGTCACCAGTGGCTCTGAAGAGGTTCAGTATGTTTCTGAGGACCTAGAAGGCCATGCGTGTGTGCCCAGGAAAGACCTGAGAGAGTGCTGATTTCTTCCCTGTGACCCGCGTCAAGGATCAAACAGGAAGTGATGGCACATCCCCAGCACACAATATGTTCATAGACCGTGAAGACTTAAGACGGCAGTACTCCCTAAATTAATCTAGAGGTTCAATGCAATCCCTGTTTCAAAATCCCAGCTGTCTCTATTGCATAAATTGACAAGATTATGGGGACATCAGAGGGAGCCGAATGGGGGTGAAAAGAATCAACAAGACCAAAACTGGAGGACTATGTACAAGCTAATAAAATTGTGAAACTCTCAAAGGAAAACATAGGCGTAAATCTTTGTTACCTTGTCTGTGGTAATAGCTTCTTAGATAATGACATCAACATACAAATAACAAGAAAAAATTAGACAATCAAAATTTAAAAACCTAACCCACAGGATGGTAGAAAATACCAGCGTACCTTAGTCCTGCTGAGGATTTAGTATCCATAATACATAACAAACTCTTACAACTCAACATTGAAAAGACAAATGACCAATTAAAACACAGGCAGAAGATGTGAGTAGCCAGTTTTCCAAAGCAGACATACATACAGGTCCGATAATATGCATATGAAAACAAGCTCAACCTCATCAGGGGAATGCAAATCAAAACAACAGTGAGATTCCACTTCGTATCTACCAGTCTAGGTAAAACTGAAAAGGCAGTAACGAGTGTTGGACAGGGGAGCCTGGCATGCTGCAGTCCACGGGGTCACAGAGAACTGGACACAACTTTGTGACTGAACAAGTGTTGAGAAAGATAGGCAAACGAGACTCCTCATGAATTGCCTGGGGGCGTATGAAGTGGTACAGCCACTTTGGGAAACAGTTTGGCAGCTCCTCAAATGTTGAGCATACAATTACCATATGACCCAGCAATTCCATTTCTGGTGTAAACCCAAGAGCTTTTACATAAAAACTTGTACAAGAATTTTCACAGCAGCATTATTTATAGTAATGAAAAAGTAGAAAACCACCTGATGAATGGCTAAATAAATGGATAGCCATGCGCTGGAATATTTGTTCAGCCACTTAACAATAATGAAGGACTGATACATGGTGGGGGGGGACTACTCCAAGTGAAAAAGGCTAGTCACAAAAGACTATATATAGGATTCCAGTTACACAAAACATCCAGAAGAGGTAAATCCTAGAGACCTGATGCACAGGAGTGGTTGTTAACGTGTTTGGGGTTTCTTTCATGGGTGATGAAAATGTGAAATTAGTACTGACGGTTACATGAGTATTCCATATTCTAAACACCATTGACTTGTACATTATATCAATAAGTCAATTCAGTCGCTCAGTCCTGTCCAACTCTTTGCAACCCCATGGACCGCAGCAGGCCTCCCTGTCCATCACCAACTCCTGGTAGTGTACCCAAACCCACGTCCATTGAGTCGGTGATGCCATCCAACCATCTCATCCTCTGTCGTCCCCTTCTCCTCCTGCCCCTAATCCTTCCCAGCATTAGGGTCTTTTCCAGTGAGTCAACTCTTCGCATGAGGTGGCCAAAGTATCGAGTCTCAGCTTCAACATCAGTCCTTCCAATGAACACCCAGGACTGATCTCCTTTAGGATGGACTGGTTGGATCTCCTTGCAGTCAAGGGACTCTCAAGAGTCTTCTCCAACATCACAGTTCAAAAGCATCAATTCTTTGGTGCTCAGCTTTCTTTATAGTCCAACTCTCAAATCCACTCTTACATGACTACTGGAAAAGCCATAGCTTAGAGAGGTATATTTTACATGTAAATTATACTCTTAAAAAACAGCTTTAGTGAAATTCAACTTTTTTACAATACCATCCACCTGTTTAAAGTGGACAATTGATGGTTTTCAGTATGTTCACAGGTATGTGCAACCCGCATCACAGTCCATTTTAAGAACAATTTTTATCACCTCAAAAAGAAACTCTGCATCTTGTAGCTACCATCCCTTCTCCCTCCATCCCTCCCCGGCTCTAGGAAAGCAACTACTCTACTTTCTACCTCTAGAGGTTTTCCTAGTCTGGACATTTCACATGAATGGAATCTCATACGATCTTTTGTGACTGACTTGTTTCACTCAGATTGCTTTTCATGACCTAATAATAATCCTAATTGTATGCTTATACCACATTTTATTTATCCGTCAACAACTGATAGGCATGTGGGTTTCCATTTTTTGGCTAGCATGAATAATAGTGCTGTGAACATTCATGTACAAGCTTTGCTGTGGGCACATATTTTGTTTCTCTTTGGAACTTACCTAGGAGTGGAAATGGTAGGTCATATAGTATCTGTGTTCAACTGTTTGAGACGCTGACAAGCTGTTTTTCGAAACAGCTACACTATACTGCATTCCCACCCAACGTGTAGGCAGCTTCGGAGTTCTCCCCGTCCTCACTGACGCTTCTTGGTGTCTGACTTGGATTCTAGCTCTCCTAGTGGGTGTGAAGTGATTACATTTCCATTTTATTAAAAAGGAGTGGGAGATTCCCATAGAGCTTGAAATTTTGATCTTCTGCCAAGTGTTTCCATGATTCCCACTAGTACTTGATGACTGAGTGGGAGCCTGAGCGAAAACGTGAAGCTGGCTCTGAGAAATCGGTCCTGACTGCTGCGGCGCAAGACCTACCTGCCAGGGCCACAGGCCAGAGACTGGGGGCAGCACGTCCCAAGTCCTGCCTCGGCTCGTAGTCACTGGGAGAGATGATGCCCCGTAGCGGCACAGAGGAGGAAGGGGGCAGAAAGTGAAATTTCAGGGAGCTCTACGACAATGGAATGGTCAGGGACCAGGAACCTGAGAACAATGGAGGACATGGCTCTCCATCCTAGAGAATGGCAGCCAAGCACATGGTTCCCATGAGAAGCACCGATGGTAAGGACGGCTGGTTTGGGGGGCTGCTGCCACACCGCTGGACTGGCTCAGGAGAAAGGAAGGCAAGCCTGCTGTCAGAAGTGGTGGAGGTGGTGGTGGGTGGGTGGGTGTGTGGAAGGCAGGCACCTCTATCTTGACATCCCCAGGTGCACTGCTTACTGCTGTGCCCAAAAAGTAAGAGAAGTGCACCACGGGGTCCCCAGACCCTACCTTTGGGAGCTCCTTCCTGGGAACATCACCCCCAAGGCTCCGGGCAGACCAGGGGGACAAGAGGCAGCAGGACACACCCCTGCCCGGCAGTTCTGCTCCTAGAGCAGACACCAGCAACAGCTCGAAGCTCACCTCTTTCTGTGACTACATCTTCCTGACCACGAGGCGGCGTCATCCCTGCATGGTGCCTGTGTGCACATGCGTGTGAGCGTCTGTTTAGGTGCTCACCATTTTCTGTGCTCTCTGCCACCAAACCTGGATCCTGTCCACCCCTCATCAAAAAGATGGCAGGACCAAGATGCCAACAATCAGAAGGAAAAAAAGCTACAAGTGCGATTCCAGTGCTTTGGAGACTCAGCAAGAGTACAAGTCAACACGAAGGAATTATTTTTACTGCAGCAACAGTTCTCCTGAGACTTGTTCTTCCTGTATTTAACCTTTCATTCTTGGGGTTGGAAAGAAACACACAGGAAAACCCCAGCCTCATATGCTGAGTAAATTCGCAGCTAAGCCTGGGCACCAGCACCGTCCTGAAACGACACAACCACCTTCCTGTAACTGATTATTTGCCGCGTAACTGAACCAGCTCCTGCTCGCCCCTGATTAAATACATGCACTCCGAGAACCACATAATGAGGCGATGGCCCCGTAAACATGATGTGTGGTTTCGGTGGGAAATGAACTGTATCCAGCAGCTGACAGGTCACCGTGGGCTGGGCTGACTCTCATCACAGCAGTCCCTCCCGTAATGAAGTTTCACCCGGCCTCCATGCCCTTTGTGAAAAAGAAAACACACCAAATTACAAAGACTGTCTTACCGCACACAAAACTCTCCGGCGGCACGGAGAAGATGCTCTGGCCCTTCAGCGCCTCTGGGTGGGCACAGGTGGCCATCACGAAGCCCTGCAGCATCCTGCCCAGCAGCCAGGGAGGCAGCCACTTGAGCTGGCAGTCACACAGGAAGCTGTCGCTGCTGATGTGGCTGAAAGTGAGACGGAAGGGTTATGTGAGATGTGACCACACAGAAGGGACACCCCCCGACCCAGTGCCTGGAATGACCCTCCCCTCCAGCCAGCTCGGGCTGCGCGTGCCGGTAAGCTTGAGTGGGAGATGCTTTCTCTCCCGGTTCCTCTCCAGCGACCTAGAGCTGTGGCGTAGTCTACCTGGAGACTGAGCAACAGCAGCTTCTCGCTCAGCGGTTTAGATTCTGCGTCACGAACAAGCCACTCGGTGATGCTGACCCTGCTGGTCTAAGGCCCAAACTTCAGGTAGCCGCCATCTAGACATCACATGTGTTCTATCTGCGACAGCCACCGCTCTCACGAGACCCCAGGGACATGGTCTCCTGGCCTCTGACCATCCAGATGGGAACAGCATGGCCTGTGGGTGTTAAGTCACTCAGTTGTGTCCCACTCTTTGTGACCCCATGGAGTGTAGCCCACCAGGCTCCTCTGTCCATGGGGTTCTCCAGGCAAGAATACTGGAGTGGGTTGCCATGCTTTTTCCCACCCTCCTATAGGACAGACTTGTAACTTCCAAGCTCAATCCAAGAGATCTAAATTCTGAAACAAGTCTCGAGAAGGGCTCTTTTCCTATATGACTGCTGTGTTTTTATCTGGCGGAGCTGCAGGTTTTACGTCCAAATGTCAGCCTCGCCAGCGTGCTCCCCTCTTGTTTGTATATTTATCTCCACACCCGCGCTAGTCAGAAGGCCGGCAGGAATCGGCTCCGCTCCCTAAATAGTGCTTGTGAGTTAATTGCCACTGCCCAGGGAGCATGAGAACGCACAAGCTGGGTTTTGTGAGGCTCCAACCAAAACAGAGAATATTTTCTTTTTCATTTCTCAGCAACTAAGGATAAGCTTTTTCAACAGAAATCGGAATCGCCATCTCAGCGGACATTCTTTCCTGAGGAGTCACTAGAAGATAAGTCAGCCGAGGAGCAGACCTGCCCTGTTCCTGGAAGACCTCGGGCCATGAGCTCAAGAGTGGAGGTCAGCCTGCCACGAGGATGGAGACGGAGGGCTTGTTACATGGGCTTCCCTGGAATAAATGGTCCCAGGTACATGATGACAAAAAGGGGGTGCTGAGATGCTCAGAAATTGCAGTAATGTCACACGGGCCAGTTTTAGAGCAATACCCGTCCGCTACCCTGCTTCCCTGCCCCCCCCCCCATATTCCTTAGCCCCTTCTTTATTTTCATGTATGTCACTCGGCCTTTGACTGAGCAGAGAAGCCATCAAACCAGTCAACAGCAAGGCGGGATGAACCTGAAGGCAGAGAACCCACGGCTGAAAAAATTATATAAAACCTGCTCTTTGCTCCTGTTCCTCACCATTCCCAGATGAGCTGGCCGTCTTCACTTACTAAAATAATTTGGGTAAGTGATTTCTCAAGACTGAAAGAATTGAGATCTGAGCCATTGTAACTGGGATATTGCCCATATTACACCTTAACATCAACACTAAGTTTTGTACCTGTATTTGATGGGGGGTAGGGCTATGCTTAGCGCTGTCTGGAGAGTTGCTCTGTTGCGGGGTTCCCATAAGTGCTGCTCTGTTGAAGGGTTCCTGGAGGTGCAAGGAGGCCCCTCACAGCTGAGCGTGGAGAAACAGCCAATTCCCACCCCACCTCTGGCGAGCTCCCTGGGACAGCGGTTGTGGAGGTGCCACTAGGCACCAGAAAACTCCTCAGCACGGCGCTCCCCACTGTTGAGGGGCCATCCGGAGTGGCTGCCCCTTCCCACAGGGAGGCTTGGGCACCACGCATGAATGTCTAGGGAGACACTGGCCACTGGGAGCCTTCAGGCCTTCACGTCGGGGACAGGGATGTGTTTCATTTGAATCACACAAGCAAACTGGAGAAAACACACCTGACTTTTCTCCTGATCAGAAACTTTTTTGGAAAGGGTTAAACCTCACGTCACACATGCAGGGCATTTGCTGGCCCAGCTTCCTGGAGAATTTCACCACCTCCTCCCTCTGCAGACGGAAGCCTCGAGACCTCAGAAGACAGTGGGTGCTCAGGATGGACAGAAGGCTGTCCTAGAGAATTTAGGACTAACAGGACAGAAGGAGAGACATGGAGGCAGACATCGGGGACACTGACCTCCCCTCCACACACACACACCACCTCCAAGACCAGGCCTAGCTTGAAAGGCCAGATTGGGGAGGGGTCACTGGTGACCCCAAGACTCAGCAGCTCCCCGCTGCCAACAAGCACGGCCGTCCTGGGCTCCCGTCTTGCAGCCACCCCAGCACTCTGCTGGCTTCCATCATGCATTTTCATGACTCCAACTCCAAGTGTGTTTCTAATCATTGCTTGTGGAAATTTACCCAGAGGATGACTAAGTGCACAGCTTAACCTGCCTTGATCCGATGGGGGAAGAAAATGACCAAGTGGGATTACCCATTTCTCCCATCAGAGGGCTGGGCCCAGGGCCAGCCCCAGCTGGGTACATGCAGGAACTGGTGGGAAGCGCAGGCAGGGGCCCAGGCTGAGCCTCTAGAACCAAAAGCAGCATCTGGAATGCAGGAGGGGGCAGTCAAGCACCTGGAGGGGTCCAGTCGTTCCCGGCTAGAAAACACTAAGGAAACCTGAGTTTTTAAGAGGCCCAAAGGAAATTCTTCTCTCCTTGTCCTGCTGTCTTTCCCTCAAAACACCCTCTTCCCTGTAATCAGATTGTTTTTACTTCCAGCACTATATTTGGAAAGTTTAAAAAACAGGAATGCTGGAAGAAATGTACAGTGAAAACACAACTTAGATTCTACAATGAGTGTTTTGTGATGCTTGCTTTATCATCTATCTATCCACATGTCCATCCTTCCACAAACTCTCGTTCTAAGACCATGGCCCTTCTGAGAAACAGCACGACCTGACAGATGGGAATCTCACAGGACACTAAGCGTCATGAGGCCAGTGCCCACCTGCCTACCTCCCCTCACTAACGTCCTTCCCAGGGGAACGTCACCGAGGCCTCTTCCTGCTCTCGTTTCCAACTGTCGAGGCTATGCCTCTCTATTGCCGCATTCCCCCGTCCCCACCCCCACCGAGGGTCCACCAGGAGGGTGCTCAGGAACGAGGATGAGCTCAGGATGCAAAAACAGCCATGGGCATGTGTGATTGTCAGCTACTTTAAGAACCCAAAGCCGCACCTCTAGGGAACTAAAGAATCGGATACATGTACAGGAAGAAGAAAGGAAGCTTGGGTGTTGCCACCTGAATCCTTAAATGAGCTGCTCTGCCGGAGGTAAGCTCTTCTAACCTGTTACCCCTGGGGCCACGGGGAAACTCTGCAGTGGCAGCACCACCACCTGCAAACGCCACGGGGGCCCTGGAGACACACGGGGGGCCAGGCACCTCCTCTCCATCCCAAAGTACATGTGACATCCCACGGGGAGCTCTGCCCTGTCCACAGCCCACCCCGCTGTTTATAGAGAAGGCCCTCTTGATAAAGACCCTTCATTGTAAGCACACCCTAAAGATGGAAACTTGTCCCTGACGTAATTAAAGGGACAAGTATCCATTTTACAGAAGAGTTTGTTTCCCATCATCCACAGCAGTGGGTCGTCAGCTGCAGCCTGCAGGCCCACTGCCTGTTTCTGTAAATAAGAATTTACTGGCACACAGCCACACCCACGCATTTATGTATTATTTATGGCTGGTTTCTGCTCAAGAATCAAGCTGTCGTGACAGAGCTCTTGTGGCCCAAAAAGTTGAATCTATTTATTGAGGTCCTGTAAGAAGAAGTGTATTGTCCCCTGATTCAGAATAAGCCCCAGAGGGCTTTTTTTTTTTTTTAAAGACAATTTAATTTACAACTATAAATGATCCCAAGTGTGAAAGTAAAGTGTTAGTCACTCAGTCATGTCTGACTCATTGCGACCCCATGGACTACAGCCTGCTAGGCTCCTCTGTCCATTCTCCAGGCAAGAATACTAGAGTGGGTTGCCATTCCCTTATCCAGGGATCTTCCTGACCCAGGGACTGAACCTGGGTCTCCTGCATTGCAGGTGGATCCTTTACAACCTAAGCCACCATAGAAGCCCGTAAATGATCACACAACTGTTTGGTAAAATGAAGCTTACTGCAAACAAGACACTTCTTACGCTGAAATCCTCTACTCACGTTAATCTGCGGCCACAGAATCCCAGGTACTTACAGCTCTTTAAGATTCTTCATCTTCACAAAGGCATCAAACTGGACAGATCTGATTGCATTCTCTCCAAGGTTCCTGAAAAGCAACATTCTTTACTTAGGCAAAGAAACTCTAGGTATCCTTCAGGTCAGCCACGTGTGTGAGTTAAGATGCTCAGAGATTTTTCCTGACAGCCCTGGTTTTGCTGATGAACCATGGGCAATAGCTCACACCCCCGTGTCCTGTCTGAAGGCCACCGTAAGTGGCTGTTCTTTCACCTATATTGACACAAGCACACGGAATAACTGGGAAATAAGCCAGTCCTAAGGGCAGCATCAAAGCTAAGCTGAGGCCTGCTCAGCAAGTCAACAGGGAAAACTTTCCTAAAAGAATCAAGGTTGCATTTGATTTAAACACAAAATAAGAATCCAGTACCAGAGGCGTCAGATAGTGACACCGATCAGCCTCAGGGCTGGCCCTGTCCCCCCAAATCCTGGCTTGGCCCACCACGTCCCTAAGCCCTGCTGAGCTGCTTAAGGGGAGGCGCCAGCCTGAGGCAGGTGAAGGGTCATCAAGGAAGTGGAAGGAGCCCAGGGCCTGAGTCAGTGCTGGGCAAGGGGAGGGAGGAAGGTATTTCTGTGAGCCCCAAGAGGTCATATGTTCGGTAACCTTGCTGGCACAGGCAAGACGAAAGCCAAAGTTGAAGCTGACTTGGAAGCAGCTGGCATTTCTGAAGAGCCTGTTTCTGGGTTTACAAAGACGTGACTGAATTGCCGGTGGATTCCCCAGCCGCTGTGTCTGCAGGCCTGGGGTCGGGGAGGCCTGGCCGGGTACTCACAGATGCTCCAGGCCTTCCAGCCCCGAGAACGCTCTCTTGGCCACGGACTTGATCTTGTTGCCGAACAGCGTTCTGCAATTTCCAAACATCCAGGAACAGAGGTGGAGAGGAACGAGGGAGGTGTGGGGAGAAAGAACACAGAGTCAGGGTGACGCCGACTGAGAGGTCGGTCTGGGGGAGGCGCGTAGAAATCTGACTGGCCCGAGATGATGCGTCTGAGGCACACAGGCCCTCCCCTTCTGAAATGAGTTACTTTCATCTTTATTAGAACGTAACAGTGATGACAAGTAGGAACTCCATGCTCTGTCTTGCCAAAAAGGCCCCTTGTGGTGATGAGTGGAATCACCCCATCCAACCTTATCTCCCCAGGGACCACCCGTGGGTGGGGGGTGTGTAGCCACAGTCTCACAGGGGAGAGAGTGACTCATCAGGCTCCAGTGAGAGCACACGAAGTCAGAATGAAAACTCTTGGATTAACGACTACAGACCACTTCTGAAAATTGTATTCTGGGGATAAAGGTCCCCAGAGGCGGCTGGAAGAGGACAGGACAGTGGGTGTCCACGGAGATGGCAGCCAGGATGTGGCCACACGGAGCTGCGCCCCTGCCCATGAGAAGGCCCCTCAGCTCTTCAGCAAGAGCCCAGGTTTCACATGAGGCCAATGCCGCGAGGATCGTCAGATCCCAGACAGATAGGTCCTCAAAGGTTACCTAACGACTGTACCTGGACCGACCACCCAAGAGAGAGGGGCACCCGCCTGCTGGCCACTCCAATCACCATCTCAGCAGTGACAGCCAGAGTTTACTCAAAAACCCAAATCTGGGGCCTGCTATACACCTGGAGAACACACATGCCTCTTCCGCAGGCTGTGTGACCCGAAGGGAAGCGAGCCTGGACTTGGGGTAAACGGCAGGGGTGCACCAAGAGTGGCTGGACACCAAGAAGGAAAAGCATCAGATTCCAGATTTCCCTCCTCATTATCAGACGCTCTGATGAGAGCCCACACTGCATTATCTCCACCTGCTGCTGCACACAAAACCGTTGACGAACACCAAAATCATGCTGACACATGCGGCTGTGACCATGGTGCCTACCAGGGTTCTGCAAAGGGCAGATTAGGAAGGACGCGGGCTCCCGGCAGCCAGTGTCCAGGAAGTCTCTGAACCACAGGGTGGGGCAGGGACCCCAAGGCATTGGTGTTCAGGGCAGAAAGCCCTGGAGAAAGACAGGCTGGCTAGCCGCTCACGAGGAGCAGGGTTCTTTGTCTAGATCCACCAAGCATCAGGGGGACGATCGCCATTAAAGCCCAGCCCTGCTTCAGACCTGCGTTAGGATGGGGCCCACGAGGGACAACAAGCACCAACCCCTCTCTGGAAAGAGAAACGTGAGGGCTGAAGAAAGCCGCTGCCTGCCACATGGGCCCCAAGCCTCCGCCTCACTGCAGAGAGTCCCTGGGGCCATGCAGGCGAGGACCACGAGGCTACCTCCGAGAGACGGGGTCACAGGCCCCACGGACCCAGCCCACGCCAGGCATGGCCTCCGTCTGCTCCCGGGCCGCTGGATCCCAGGGCTGCGCTGGCCCTGCAACGTCACAGCGGCCCCACGGGGACCGAGCTTGGCCCTCGGAGGCAGCAGCTCCAGCTCCTGCCTCTGAGGGTGAAGCAGCACCAAGGCCACCGACCCCTTTGCCCTTTCCTTCTCTGGGAGGCGGTCTGCATGAACGTGAAAACAATCTCATCTTGCAAGAGTTTCCACGACTGCTCTCTGTCTGAGGCTTTCATTCTAAGACAGACAAACCCAACACCCAGAAACCCGGTGGCCGTGCCTGCTGGGGCTCCCTTACCGCCGGGCGAGTGCACCAGCTCTAGCCTGGGGGGGCACTGAAGCCCAGTGCCTCTGACAGCGCTGCCAACCTCACACTTACTCAGATCCCCCAGGTCGAGTCACTGCGTGCTCCAGGTCCCAGTGAAACGTAGTGAACTCTTCAGTGAAATCTTCCGTAAATGAGATCCAGGAAAAAAGCTGTGCTTTATTTTGTCCGTTAAATATTAGTCACGTTGACCTCTTTGACAGTGAGGTCAGGCTGCTATTTCTAATGGTGACAATAGCAATAAAACAAAATCTCAAATTCTCAATTATTCAGGGGCTGGCTCATCGACCTGTTGGTGGATTGAAACAGTTCCTCCTATGCCTCAGCAGATGTCTGCGGATGGGGGCCGGGCTCGCCCAACAGACTGTGTGGGCAGAGGAGAGCTGGGGCTGGGAGCGGGAAGGCACCCCTGTCCCGTGTGCTGGGGGGCCAATGAATGTGGCTGCATCCGATGATGGCTCCCAAGAAAGGACAGCCAGCCCGATGTCCCCCACACCACTGACCTGGAGCAGACCCTGGGCTTCGCCTGTCAAACCCTCTGCCTCATCCCCTGCCAACCCAGGTCTCACTAACTCCAGCCCACAAAGACTGAAGGGCCTGTGCCCAGGAATGCCATGGGGGAGCCAGAGTCACAGGCCGGCACCTGTCTCCCCATTGCACACAAGTGACTGAACGCTCTTCTCTGTGGCTGACCTGTGCTCCAGAAACCCTGCCCCCTGCCGCATGTGGGGCCTCAGCTGGTGCCCCGCTGACACTCTGGAACAGGGGGGCCGCCGTGTGGGTGAGCACAGCAATGCCCGGCCAGCAAGCTCTGGGTGGAAGGCCCATCCCTGACGGCCCTGTTCAGCGGCTGGAGAATGAAAGGCAGGGCGGGCTTCACAGAGGGAAACCTTTTATGGCTCTGCTGCTCACTTGTTCCTTTCTTGGAAAACATTTTAATTTCGGTCTGGCCTTGGGCCTGGCAGGAAGGACCCCAGGTCCTTGACTAGGGGAGTGCAGGCCACACAGCGTGTCCCCCGGCCCTTCCGAGGGAGGTCCCCGATCTCCGCCCCCAGGTGCTTCTGTGGCTGAGCCAGCCAGGCTTGGGGGACGTGGAGCCCTGACGACAGCCCCACGGGTGGAGAACCCTCTTTCACACTGACATGCGCCCCCCTGCCCCCCGATAATGGGTCCAACAGAGTCACCACTTGGCTGCTCAATGGGGCGACGTGGTGTCATGGCCACGCTGCAGAGCGTTCAGGCAGCACTCCAGGGAGACCAAAGCAGCTCAGCTTCTTCCCACTTCATGTAACTGATGCTGACTCAACACAACTAGCCATTAGGAAGGGCTGCAAGCTGGACACAGGCTGGTTTACACAGAACCACAAGTCTCGTGGCCTTGAAGCCCAGGCCCGCCTCACGGGCGGGAAGGGCCACCACGTTCCACTCACGCTGGTTTCTGACCAGAGCCACGCACCAGAGTCACAGGATCGCAGCCCATCTCACAGCCGTGACCATCATGTAACAATGCCAGTCCTGTTTCCCATCTGCCCACTTCTCATTCCTCACCTCTGAGAATCTGCATCACAGTTTTCCTTTTCTAACCAAGAAAGAGAATCACTTTTTCTTCTTTTGCGATAGAACTGAAATACCACCCCACCTAAGTAACTGATTGCATGTATTTAATGATATTAAGGAATTACTGTTACTGTCCCAGTTTCCCCCAGTTCTTTGCATCTGTCAGTCTTTTTTTGGAAACGCTAAGGAGAGCCTCCATGCCCAAGATCCCAGCGGAGCTGGGTGGTCTACAGGTCAGGGTTAACCAGCTGCTTTCAAGGAACCGGTGTCAAGCAGCTCAGGGCAAGTGAGGGATCCAGGCCCTTGGGCTGAGTCCTTGGGACTTTACACAGGACTGTTACTGTAGTCCAGCAGGGAAAGGAGAACACGCTGGAGAACAGACCACAGGCAACTAGGAAGTAGTTCCAGGTTCCAGACACAGCATGGCTTACACGGAACCAGAAGTCACATGCCCCCAAGGGTCGCTGCCCTTCACCTGGCAAGGAAGAGCCTCCTGGAAGCCACGACACCCAAGAACCGCCTCCAGGTTTCATGGAATGGACGGACCCCACACAGGACCCCACCTTTGCCATTGCTTAGTCAGGCTGGGGCCGGGCGAGGTGCTGGAGATGAGGCTCAAGCTGAACGGCTGCTCAGGTGCCCGCACCCCTGCCCATGCCCTCCAGCAGCCGCATCCCGAGCTTGGGGCTCCCCTGTCAATGACATGCCTCTGTGCCCCATCGTGTGGTCCCCTTCCCAAGCTTGTGGGGCAAAGCGCCCAGGAGGTGTGGGAGAAGGGAGCATTTTAGGGGAGAAGAAGGCTGCCAGGCTTTTCCGACCCATTCTCAGAACACAGGATCCTCAGGAAGAGACCTCGAGTCAAAATAGCTGACGCGTACTCACCACTCCCAGAGTACCCAAGGCGTGAAAACCCCCACTTTTCTAAACAAATTAGAAAGGCTAACTCCTCAGAAAGGCCCTCCCACCACAGGCTTTCTGGAGCCTCGCCCTCCATGGCCGCTTTCAAAATATTTACTTTACTCTCGTGCTCGGCTTGCCGTCTCCAAAACAGGCGGGGGAGGGGGGTACAGAGCTGTGACCATCCTCTGTCTTGTCCTCCTCCACACCCTCCATTCGAGAGACAGTAAACAGTAGTAATAGCTCCCACTCCCACGCCTGAATGTTCCCAGGGCAGCTCGGCACAGAATGCTGGTGAGAGGAAGAAACAGTGGACGAGGAGGGTACAGGGTGGGCTTTGGGGCCACACAGGCCCTGCCACCCAGCAGCTGTGTGATCTTGGGCAAGATCCCTTCCCGTTTCCTCAACTACAGAAAAATGCAAAACACAGCCGGGCCTCGTGAGATAGTTAGATGTCACACACACTCACACACACAGACACACACCTCCTGAGATAGATGTCCCACTTACTAACATACAGACACACACACACACAGATACACGCCTCCAGAGAGTTAGATGTAATACACACAGGAGTGCATGCACACATACACACGCCTTGCAAATTCTAGGAGCTGAGAAAAACAAACCCCAAACACTGGAAACCCTGAATAAAAAACATAGCTACTGTATCACCCTTGGTAATGATTGTTTCTCTTTACGATTATGATTGACAACAAAAAGACTGCCCGAAGACTCGAAACCATCAAGAGTTACTTGGCTTTAGATGTTTAGAATTTCTAGAAACTGAATAACAGGGCAAGACTCCTTTGAGGAAAGAACAACAAAAAAGTTGGCTGTTTTCACATCAGTCAAGAACTGAAGAGGAAAGAAGATCCAGCCGGCCTCCAAACCCCAAATCTTCAGCCCCCAAAAAACCAACGTCCAGGGCAGCAAGGAGATGGCAGGTCAGAGAGAAGCGGAGAGGTCTCCTGCCTTCCTATGCAACTTTCCTTTCCAAACAAAAGAACAAGGAATGTGCCAGTGCTACCCGGGGTGGACCCACAACCAAAGTGGTGTGTGTGTGTTGGAGGGGGGCGGGGGCGGGGAGAGAGTCACATCTGTGCACCAGCCCCACGGATCTTTCAGCACCCACACTCACAGCTTGCTGAGGCTGTCCAGCCCTGTGAAAGCGCCACTGGTATCCTCGATTGTGCCCGAAATCTCATTGTGGTCCAGATCCCTGGGGAGGAGAGACAGAAGGCTCGGCATCCAGTCTGCTGTGGGAAGAGAGACCCACGCCCAGTCTGCCACCTTGAAGCTCGGAACATCCCAGTCTATTCCAGGTGCCTGGACGGTATGTCCGCCTAAGATTACAGGCATTAGAAAACAAACTTATGCTTGCCTGTACACATGGCTATATTTAAAACGGATCACCAACAAGGACCTACTATACAGCACAGGGAACTCTGCTCAATGTTCTGTGGCAGCCTGGGTGGGAGGGGGTTTGGGGGAGAATGGAAACATGCATATGTATGGCTGAGTCTATTCACTGTTCACCTGAAACTACCACAACAGAGTTTATCGGCTATACCCCAATATGAAATAAACAGGAAAAAAAAAAAAAAATTAGGTGTGACCACCAGGCCACCCTGCCGTGCAGCCTGGCTTTCCTAGCCTCCCAACAAAGCTGACAGGGGCCTCTGACCAGCAGCTTCTGGGCTCCATGTGCTGCTCCCTAGCAGGCTAAGGCCAGCCCCGGGGGAAGGGGTGCAGACGGCATTCCCCAAGGGTGGACTTTTGGCCACTGCTCTGAGAATGAGTCCAAAAGGTTCCCTAAGGTTTCTGTCTGCTTTCCTACCACCTAGGGTCCCTTTCCTGGATTTGACGAGACACTGCACAAGGCCCGTGGAGGAGGGGGACAGTGAAAAGCAAGCCCCTGGCACAGGGCCCTCTGCAGCCACCTCCAGGCTGGCAAGTGGGTTTTGCACCCTGACCTCCCATCTCCTCCTCCAGGGCCTCCACAGGTGCTGACTCCCAGCCAGGCACATCTGGATGCTGAGTCAGACTTGTGACCCACTTGCCAGTATGAGAGGATGAGGCCAGCTTCTCGGGCCGGTCTCCTCCAACAATGAGAATCACAAGGCCGATGACTCAGCTTCCTGACCCAGCTTCCAAGGGCAGGTCACCACCGGGCGAGGCACCCCACCTGGTGACCATGCCCCTGCGCCGCCCCGGTCGGCCCTCTCCGACTTTCCACAAGGTCTCCCACACCTTCCTTTCCGGAGCCCTAGAGATGTGGGCCAGGAACAGGACGGGATGCTGCTCTTGGCTCCCGGGAGAGCCAACGGGGCAGGGAGCTTGGACCATGGAGGGCGTCACTTGCTCTGACCTTTATTTTACAGCAGCGTGCGCAGAGAGCTGCGATTCGGAGGCTGGAAGGGCCTCCTTCTTTTCATTGGTTCCTCCCTATTCGTCCTGAAACACCCAGGACCTGGGGCTGCGGCTTTGTGTGCCTGTCCCCCTGCTTCAGCCCCGGCTGCCAGAGTTTTTTCTTTCTTCTCTGGCCTGCTCCATCTGAACATCCTGGCCGTGTCAGTCAGCACCGCGAGGGCTCGGAGGCTGACCCTGGCTTGAATAGCCTGGTGTCCAGTTCTTTCTCACTCCCCAGCGACAGCCTGGTGTGACAGCTTTCTCAGCCCTCTCTGCCAAGTGCAAGGGCCTTTCTCCCCATCAGGCTGGAGCAGCCGCTGTTTCTGCAGGGGGCAGGCCTGGGAGGGAGGACCCGCAACCCACTGTCGAAATCCAGATGCCACCCCCAACCCCTACCCCGTGGCTGGTTGGCTGGTTGTTCTCTGTTGCCTGGAAGTTCTTGGAAGCCAATAGCTAAAAAATTTCAGTCCCAGAAAAGCGCCCTGCAGCAAGTTCTGGAAGTTCCTTCCACCTCATTGGTTGCTGTGAAGAAGGTAGCATGACCACCTCTGTTGGGTTAAATGACCCTCAGGAGGCTCAGAGAAAACACAGGACTCCCCCGTCACCTCTTGTGGACATGGCCTTCTGAACGCACAGTTTGTGCTGAAGATGTGAAGATGCTAGCCCAAGACACGCGCCTCAGTACTGCCCTTGCTCAGATAAAAATTCTCAGGACAAAACCATGAGTCACTGTGGGAAGGCTCAGTATGGCAAGGATGGCCCCCCAGCTGGACTGCTGTCCTGGGGGGCGGTGTGCGGTCTGGGGAAGTTCCTGCGGCCGGACCCCATGTCCCATCATGCGTAGTGTGGGAACCAGTGCTTGGTGACGAGTTTGAGTCTTTTGTTACTCTAGGCACCACCCTAGGGGGAATGAAGGATAGTTTTCTGCTGAACCAGCTCTTTTTTGATTTATGACATTAAAGTTTGAGACTGTGGCAGACATCACAAGTCAGCTTTTCAACTCAAGACCTGTGAGAAGGGAATACAGTGAAGCAGGTGGCTTGCTCTCTTCTGCTCTCCCATCAACCCAATGGGGAAAGACTTACAAGACACGCAGGCTCTTGAGTCCCCGGAAGGCGCCTTCTGCGATGTGACTGATGGAGTTGTGGCTGAGGCGCAGGATGCTCAGGCTACTCAGGTCAGCCAGGCTCTCCTCGTCCAGCCGGGTCAGGTTATTGAAGGACAGAATCCTGAGAATGGGATGGGAGAGCAAACGTGGTCACCATCAGGTTGCTCGGCGTTGTCCTCCCTTCTCCTCTCCCAACGGTGGATCCAGGTCAGCCAGTCATCTGGGTCCAAGTGGGAAGGGACATGCCCACCAGAATCCTGAGGGCAAAGTGGTCTCACAACTAGAAACCCACCAGGGCTTGACACCCCTGTAGTCTGACTCTTGGAAGGAGATGTGTAAACGGAGCACTACCCAGGGTCATTCAACAAACAACCACAAGGCCCCAACCCCTTCCTGCACCTCGTGTCCGTGGCTGGTCCTGATTCAGGCCACGGAAGACTTCTCACGGCTGTGGCCGGACAGTCTGGACGGGACCCCAGCGGGTTCTCACAATGAGCAAGGGAGCTGGACAGCCTCCGCCCTCCGGCAGCAGAGGGCGCCACCAGGCACTGCCTGGAGCAAGACTTCCTCACTGAACTGCAGGCCGCACCTGGGCGGCGCCCTTGGGACCAGTGTCCCTGCAGGCTTCCTTGCCCTCACCAGAGCCAGCCTCTTAGCATGATCTCCCTACTGTAAGCAGGTCAGGCCCACACCTCCAATCACACACCTTCTCTGAGCATCAGAATCAAACTTTCCTCCCAGCACACCCACTGCACCTCTGATGTGGCTGTGGGTTGTGACCTGGCGTATTAATCATCTATCCTTGAAAAAATGAGAACGCTGGGCTGGGGCAGGAGGGAGGAAAATAAATTCAGAGATCAGTAAGGTTGTGAAGGTAGCAAGGAGTGACACTTTTTCTCTCCTGGAGAAATAGGTCATGGTGTCTGTCAGTTGCAAAGACCTGGCAGGAGATCAAAATTACATCCTCACCTGCAATTAAAGAATTCAGCTTAAAGGAGGGGCGGGACACACACATAGAAAGCAGCCCTAAATCTGGCTCCAGGGTTACCTGGGTGTCGGACACAGTGTTAGGCTGGTCAGGACACATTCCCGTGACCTTCTCTGACCCTTCTGAAGAGCACAGAATGCAGGTCGAGGAGCGCAGGAGGAGGGCGGCCCTCACCACTGCCTCAGTACCGGGGGGACACCCCCTCCGTGATTCAGACGGCGGGCGGCTCCTCGCCTGTGCAAGTGCACGGGCTCTGGGGGATGAGAGGACCTCTCCCGCTTCCCCATGGCTCCCAGGCCTGGACCGTGGAAAACCATGGGTCCTGGGAGCTCCCAAGTGGGGTCCTGGCCCAAGGAGAGCCTTTCAGAAGCCATCCCAGTCCACGTGATAATACTGTGCAGCTCCACTGCCTGGAGGGGGCAGGAAGCCAAACCCAAAGGGTTATTCACACACACACACACACACACACACACACACACATCCCTATTGATTTTTACATTAGGTAATGATGGACTTCACTGAAATATAAACTCCAGGTCAGTATGGCGTGGGCTGAGGGGGGAAAGGGGAGAGGCAGGGGAGAGGGGAGAACGTGGACAAATAGATAAAAACACAACCTGCAAAAGACCCAGTACTAAGTTGAAACATGGTAAACACATAGAAATTCCTTACTGTCCACGTGTCGCCATTCCTTGGGCTCACTGTCCTTTCTGTGTTTGAGCCTCAATACAGACACACCCTGCTTTACTGTGCTTTGAGGTTACTGCACTTTTTTTTTCTCTAAACAAATTGAAGGTTTTGGCACCCTGTGTAGTTGGGTGATAAACAGCATTTTTCAGTAATAAAGTATTTTTAAATTAAGATCTGTACATCATTTTTTCAGACATAATGCTACTGCACACTTCCCAGACTATCGTGTAGCAGAAAGACACTTTTCTATGTACTGGGGAGCCAAAAGCGTGGGATCTGCTTTACAAGGTGGTCTGGGACTAACTGCACAGTACCACTGAGGTCTGCCTGTAGCCACTCTATAGAGAAGCACATGTTACAGGCTGCAGCCGTTTGTGGACAGTCTCAAAACAGCTGTTCTTAGACAGTGGTCCCAGCTAACCTGAAACGGGGAGCAGAGTCTGGAAGAGGTGAGAGTCAGGTTCTCAGGTCCAGGGGTCCCGCTCTGCAACAGGCCCTCAACACCCCCCTCAACCCCCCATCTGTGGGTCATGGGGCCCAGGGCTCCCCAGGCTCTGGAGGAGGCACCCCCCGGTGTGTCCACCGTCACCCACAGAGCTGGGGGGACACTCACAGCTCGTGCAGCTTCTGGCAGAAGCTCCAGCCGTCGCGGTGGATCCGGGAGATGGAGTTGTTGCCGAGGTGCAGCTCGTGCAGGGCTGTGAGGCCGTAGAGCGAGCCGCTGTTCACCTCCGCCAGGCTATTGTACTCCAGGTGCCTGCCACGACAGCCCCATGTGCAGTGAGTGCGGATCCCGGGGGTCATGCACCCACCCACCCACCCAACAGCACACTAGCCACTCCTGCCATCACACCAGGCAGCACCGAGGATCTGCTGACACTGCTGGAGAGACTCGTGTTGGGGTGTGCACTGATATGTGTGTGCACACCTGTAGGGTGGCGGAGAGGCAAAGCTACACAGACGGTGATGAAGATTAAGGCCAACTGAGAGAGCTCACAGGCCACAAGGAAGCTCCTAGAAGCAATCTCTTTAGTGGCATACAAGTGAACCAGCAGCACAGGGGCAGAGGAGCTCTGAGCAGAAGGCAGAGCCCATTCAAGGAAGAGGAGAGAGGAAGACGAGGAGGTAGCTCTCATCACTATCCCTGTCTTATAGGTGAGGAAACTGAGGCTGAGACAAGCAAGCTAACCTAAGACTCGTTCCTCAGCTCAGCCAGTACTGAGGGGCCAGAACTCATAGCTAGGTGAACCAAGCCTGGGCTTGGGACCACTGTGCCAAGAGACATGGCTTGACATCTGGGGTCGAACTACTGGGACTTAATTCTCAGTTCTGTCACCTGGCTGGTTGAAGGAGCCTGAACAACCATGAAGTGGAGATGCCCAAGAAGTATTGACTCCATAGGGCTGTGCTGAGAAGGAAGAAAAGGCAGGTCAGAATTTCAGCTTTGTGCTGAGAGCTGAGCTCCTGTGTAAGTTCAGTAAGTAGGGATGTAAGTTACCATCATCCTTCTCGACAGCGCGGCCATAGACGACGCCACTTCACAGCACCGGCCTTGTGACCGGAAGCTACTACTTCACAGGCTGCTCCACATGCTATCACAAGGGCTCCAGGCGGCTGGGTTTTGCTTTTCACATTGTCTGTTTTCTGCCTCTGCTCAAAACGTGAGCCCTTAATTTATAAATAACGTCTAAGGTAACTCTTCCTTCACCCCCCAATTTGCATGAGTTTGTTCAACAGAAAAACCAAATGGTATGTACTAAGAACTCCATGTTTTCCTGAGAATGTGCTCTGATTCCCAGCCCACCCAGCACACAACCACCTGGCTTCCAAAGTCCAAAATGACAGTTTTAAGGATGTCAAGGACAAGTGTTCTTGAATATATAAAAAGAGACCGAGTTATGCAAAGGTGAACAACGAAGAGAGGGAGAAGCAAAGCTTAGCAAGGCTAAGCTGTCTTTTACAAAGTGTGTGCGTGCGTGTGTGTATGAAGGTGTGCACATTGACAGATGCTCCTGATAATGAGGAAGGCACAGGGAGTTGATGGAACTGGACCTGGAGTTTTTGGTTTTTGTTTCAGTTGCAAAGATAATTGAGCAAGGACACAGATGGAGTGGTGTAACTTGTAGATTGAAGGGCTTCGGCATGTCTTGAGCAACTTAAATCACTGACCATAAAGCAAGAAATCTCATGATGACACATCAAAATGTAAGTGGTATTAGTATATTAACTTGGAAGGAACCACCGGCAGAACTACAAATAGAACACAAAGATAGAACATGATGAGAAGTGACTGCCTGCCTCTTGCGAGGGGAACTGGGGGCTAGGGTTGGGCAACAACTGCTTTTCTTTACTATCTGATTTTGCTCAACTATTGAGTATATGTTTCTTTTGATTAAAAATAAACAAATGTAAATATTTAAAAGTTGAAGCTAGGTAACTGCCTTGTCTGCCCCTTTCCGGACACTCTTCTGTTCCTCCGTTAGGCAGGCAAGCTCCAAGGCTGTCCACATCTGGCTGGAGCAAGCGCTCCCTTGATAGAAGTGGAACATCTGCAGCGAGGGGCTTGATTAGCTCCCAAAACAGAAATAAATCTCTCAGGATGAACAATACATTCTTTGGCCCACCTGCACATCAAGAAAGACTGTCAAACCCGAAGTGGAGGGAGAGGGAACTTCCTGTGGCGTGTGGGAGAGGGGAGAGGATGTGAGAAGGAATCCCATTGTCCGCCAAGGAGCGGAGCGGGGCGGGGGGCGGGGGGGGGGCAGGAGTATAATCAGGAAGAACAATCTGACTTCATAATAGATGTTCCCTGTACTTTAACCTTTGTATTCTCTTTTGCTTCCAGTTAAGAATGCTGCCTAGAGCATGAAGTATACTAGCCCATATGATGCTTTTCCACTCATCTAGAGACAAGAAGTTGCACAACTAAGAATAACTTGTCTGGTCGGAGTTTACTGAACATCAGGACCTGACCTACAATGGACGGCTGCAAGATCAAGGGATTTCTACACCATGGCTGTTGGTTGTTAACAAGCAACCATGCTCCTCTCTCACTTGGCCTTTAGAAATACTTTCCTGAAACCCTTTGGGACTCTGGGTTTTCTTGGAGCGTGAGCCACCCATCTCCTAACATGGACCTGCAATAAACCTTTCTCTGCTCCAAACTCCGACCCTGTAGTACTGTTCGGCTGCATTGTGAGTTGGGCACCTGAACGTGCATTCAGTAACCAGGGGAGTGGAAATGGGAGAGGGGAACAGCCCCAGCAAAGTGGCCCCTGCCTTCCATCCTCACCAACCAGCTCACTTTACCAAATCCTCTGAAACGCCAAGAGATTATCCTAGCCTACAAAGAAAACACCACAAGGAGTAGCAGAAGATCCCAAAGACACTGAGGAGGGCCCCCGCTGAGGTCCCAAAGGGCAGGGGCTGGGTCCGGCCGAGGTCCTAGAGGATCGCTCAGGGCCCTGCAGGAGCCCTGGTGCCCAGCTCCGACTCACAGCGCGTGCATCCTGGCCAGCCCCCAGAAGGCGCCGTCCGTCAGCCTGCTGATGTTGTTTCGCTGGAGCCTCAGCACCTCCAAACTGTCGAGCCCCTGGAACGTCAGGCCCTCGATCAGCCGAATCCGATTCCGATTGAGGTCCCTAAAGAGATGAGGCCAGCAGTTCAGAGCATTCACTACCCATGCCCCCCACAGCCATCACCAGGCAGTCCCCAAGGACAATCCCAGTAGGAGGTCCTGGGAAGCACAGACATACCATGGAAGCCCCTGTGCATAAGATACCAACCGGCCACTGTTCACGTGTGAAAGGGAGCCCAGGGCTTCTAGAAGCTGGTCCCCTTGCACCCCAAAATGAGTAAACACTCCTATTTCCTCCCCCATAACCGTGACTCTGCAGTGAGGACAGGGTGTGATTCAGGATATGAACGTTTTAGGTGAGCCATCACTTAGCTCAACAGCAGAAACCCCCAGCAGATGCGTCAACCCAGGAAAACTCGAACCACTGGATACTGGTGGCAACTTCCCACCAACTGCATTTGGGAGGAGGTGCCCGGACCCACCATGAAGCACACTCATGGGCCTCCAGCCCCCGTGTGGTGAGACCTCAGTGAACCAAAAGATTTCAGGAATCTGGGTGAGCTGGCTACATTGGTAACACTCGGGAAGAGAGAACACAGCCTGACCAGCGAGCCCTCGGTTTTCCCCAAATTCTTCTGCAGTGTCTCATGACGCACACCAGGTCCTGAGCATCAGGGAGACTCTCCGGGACCCCCCGCCTGGGTGTGTGGGGGAAGCACAGCAGTGAGAGGGCAGGGGAGCACCCCATCTTGCCACCATACCTGCCCCTGAGCAATCCGTTCTGCTTAAACCAAAGCTCCAGTATCAATGTATTCTCCTGAAATACATTTTTCTCCTACCAAAAAAAGGACACTGGAAAGGCAAAAAACCGGGGAACAGGCAGTCCATCAGGTTTTGGTAAATAGAGGTTTTCTTGACTATAAACCCTGGGCCATTCTAGGAGTGCGGTCAGCTGTGGTAGTCAAAAAACTAAACAAACACATCCTTTCTTTAAGGAAAAAAAAAAGTCAATCAACTACCTTATGAGACTGAGGAGATGAAAACAGTGACCCCCATCTCTTGCTTCCTACCTCTGGCTACACTAAGTTCCTCTCTTAACTGCTCAAGCAGCATTGGACCCCATAATGGCCACTGGACAGATTACATGGGTTCCTTAAAAAAGGAAACACAGAAACCTCGAGATAAATAAGAACCCCAGTCCACACAGGCTGTGTATTAGCCAGGGTCAGCTAAGCAGCGGGATTCCTCACTGCGTTTTGGAAAGTGCTGAAGAGGATCGGCCTGTACATCCTCAGAGGATCTTTTCTCAGCAACCTGGGGCGGTCCGCAGGCTCCAGACCCAGCGTCTAATTTGCTTTTATTAGGTGCTGCTGCAGGGCCATTAATGGTAGTTTATGCAGAGCCTGACTGAAGGGGAGCAGGGGAAGCGGGTGCATTTGGAATGAGCTCCTGGGGAACTCTAGTCTCCATAAAGTTTGGCTAAGCCTAATTATGGCGCAGGTCTCCGGACTCACAGTTGTGTCAGCCGGGGTAATTTGAATGCTTTCACAGGAAGCTGGGTGATTCTGTTTTTGCTCAACCGAAGCGTCAGCAGTGACCGTGACAGACCATCAAATGCTCCTGATTCCAGGGTGCTGATCCGGTTGCTTGCCAGGTTGCTGGAAGGATTCAGGAGAGAAAATACAGGGGTCAGTAGGAGGCCTTCCTCATCCTGTTACAGACGCCAGACCTGGCTGAGCTGGGAAAACAAGCTACAACACACCCAGCAGGCTGGGTTTCCAACGAGACATTTGTCATCCTGAGGCTGCAAAGCCCATCTCCACTCCCAGCCTCAGGTGTCAAGACTGTCTTCTTCAGACGCGACAGAGGCCTGGCTTGTTCGAGCCCACAGCTCACCCTGCTTTTAGCCGGAGCGACTACTCCAGGAGGGAAGTCAATGACCTCCACTCCAGTTGGGCCGCTGCAGGAGTGAGTCCCTCCTTGCCAGCCACTACCCAAGGGTCAGGGTTCAAGGTTGTTGAGAAGAGCCTTAGAAAGCAGAAAGTCCACTGTGAGGCAAGGTCAGAGAGGGTTTTACAATTTGGGGAAATGGCCTTTAATTCTGAAGTGGATCCCATTGTATGACTTCTAAATGTGCATAAAACATTTCATTTTAATCATTTCAAAATGTGTCAGAGAAACATTCTAATGAAGGAGAGCTACACGAATGGTTCCCAGTGGGGGAGAGGGAAGGGAACCGGGGCCACAACACTTTTCCTTCCACCTTCCCTGGACCGATGCTGCCTGTTGTGCCTTAAACAAAAGAGAAAAGACCAGAGAGAATTTTCTGCATCAGAGTTGGGAAGGGAAGGACGTATTCTTCGTCTCCATCCGGCAGAGGCCCAGCACAGGGCACATGAGGATTCTTTGCAAACGGAGCTGGACTGTTTGTTCTTAACACTCCAGATTAAAGAAGAACAGTCCGTGTGATGAAGATATACCGGCCATCGTCTGCCAAAACACAGAGTCCCCCTGCTTTCGTGCAGAGAGAGAGGTCACTGCGAGGTGGTTCAGCAGGGGAGGTGTTTTTGTCCCAAGCAGGGTGGTGGTGGGTGGCCGGTGGACCTCTTTCAGAAGCCCCACTGGGGGCTGAGCACTACTCCATCAGCTGAAGGATCGGCCAAGGCCTCCGACTTCCACCTCGGGCACCCTGATGCATCCTAAGAAAGAGACTGTTCCGCTCCTCGGGCATCTCAAAAATCTGTGCATCCGGCCTTCATCTCTGAACTGATGGGTCACAATGACCCATAAACCAACCTCACAAACAACCCTTAGAGTACTCAGTAGTAACCCAGGAGATGAGGGCTTGCATGTCATCCAAAGATGCCTCTTTAGCCTGAGTTTTCAGTTTCTTCCCTAAACTAATATTTTCCTACCAACAAGCAGCGGGTTAATTAGGTTTTGACTGTTTTCCTTCTGTCTGCCATCAGCAGGTGTGAGACAGGGCAGAACAGAAAGACACCAACAATCAGACAAAGAAGGCCGAGAGCACTCAGAGGATGGGTGGAGCAATGGCTGGTTGAGTCTCTGCAGAGAGGTTGGCCTCTGCTGTCACTCACCTAACTACTCCCAATCTTTTCTCTAAGCTCTCCTAGGAGGCAGCCCAGGGAAGGAGAAAGAAAACCAGCTTTGTGGTCCACATAGCCACGTGTTTTAGCGCAAGGTGGTGCTCTGAGATGGTCCGTCTGTTAGGCTACTTAGCCTCTCCCCACGTCAGCTCCCTCATCCACGTGTACAGTTAGTGAGAACAGCACCGCTGACCTGGACATGCTGGAAAGGGGCTAACAGAGGACTGTGGACCTGGGGCCCCTGCCCTGTGACGGGCACAGATGGGAGGCATGTGCCTGGCCCACGGACTCATCCACCAGCGTCCAGACCCGGGCACTGCAGGCAGACCCGCCGCACTTACAGCTCCTTGAGGGGCAGTCCGTGTGGGAAGCAGGTGCTCCGGATCTCTGTGATGTTGTTGGCGCTGAGATCCAACACTTGCAAGGAAAGGTAAGCCTTCAGCTGACTCCCCTCCACGCTGCGGATCCTGTTGTGTTGCCTGAAACACACAGGGAAGGTGAGTCCAACCTGTCATTTTGCAAAGAAACTACTTTCCTCCACACTTTTAGACATTTCTTCCCCTGCCGTTTCAGAGGATTACAAATGCTATGACACTTGCAAATGAGGTCTCCCATCCTTTTTTCCATCAGGTTATTACCTGCAGGCCAGAAGCTAGACAGAACATCAGATTCTTTGCCTGTGACAAGTTTGTCTGCCCAAGTTCTAAGCCGGGCTGCTCTCCCCAAGGACAGGAACATGGGAGTGATATTTTGACCGTGTGGAGAGCAGCCTGGCATGACAGAACTCAGAACTCACCGGCACACTTTCCCACAAAGGATGTGCCCCATGCAACCAGCCAGCTTTTGAGGCGGCTTGTGTCTAGAATCTTCAGAATCCAGGCCAACCCCATCACTCCCAAGAATGCAGGCACTACAGCCCAGCGTCCAATTTAATCCAACTGAACACATCATTACACACTTCACATTTTACCGACACCTACCATGTAACAGGCATGTCGACAGGCACAAGGGATTAAAAAAAAAAAAAAAAAAAAAGTGCCGAATCCTGACAACCTAATAAGGGAAACAGGAACTCAACGCTGGGTCTAACTGGAATCGAATCCCCTGCACCTCTGACCCCACCTTCTTGACAGCTCTGCTCTTCAAGTTTCCTCATCTGGAAGATGGGGCCACACCCCCTTACTTTCGGGATAGGGATGGTCCCACCTGAACCACATTGCTGTATTTGGCAGATGTTCACACATGTGTTCAGTGTTCACCTCCCTCCGAGACGTTATTTGTCCTTGAATCCTCTTTCTAAAAAATACCACTGTCTCGCCCACCAACCAGTATTTATTAATCAGCAGGAATCTGACAAATGCTAACCAAGGCTGGAGGGAGCAGGCCAGCCCCCTTGTGGGTCCGGCTCTGCTTAGCGGATTCAAGCCGCCACAGCCCAGATCCTGGTATCCAGATATTTCAGACCCCGTGGAGCTGGGGCGCTGTGCTTCTGGTTCCACGCGCTCACTGGGGCCAGCTTCTGAGTAAACAGTGTCAGGGGCTCCAGCCAATCCAAGCAGTCTTGAACACGACACAAGGGAGCCAGGCGTCACTCACCAAGTGGCATCTCTTTTAAACAAACACTTGACCAAATCGGTTCCAACAGGCATAAACAAGGCCCTCTTTCCCAGAAGCTGTGGGCCTTCTTGCTGATGCCTTTGTTTTCTTCCCATCTCTCCCAGGCCTTGAACCCAAAAACCCATTTACGAGGGTACAGCTCCCTTTACACACAGCAAAATCTCCCTGGAGTGAAAGGCCACTTTTTCCTCCATGCTCCCCCCGCTAAACTACTTCCTTTGACTTCTTTATTAAGTTCTTAATAAAGATAGTCTCTTCAGTTTTCTGACTCCCAAATAAAAAGAAAGGAAAAAAAAAAGAATAGAAAAGGAAACCTTTATTATGTAAAGTATGGGAAAAAAGAAGGAGAAATAAAGGGAACCGAGTTGAGCCTCATCCAGGAACTCTGAATGCAGTACCAGGGAGCCAGGAAAAAGAAGGTCTAAGGAAAGAAGGGGGGGGCGCCGCTGGCCCCAAGTCGCACAAAGAGGGACTGACCGTCCACAGTCCAAGGGGCCACGGGACAGCTGCGGGCCACCCCCAGCGCTCCCCTGCTCTGTCTTCCCTGTCTCTTTCATCTCACACCTTCTTTTTTCTTTCTCATCTGTGTATTTATTCACTGAATCAAACACATTCTGGGCCCTGCTCTGTGCCAGGCCCAGGCTAGAGGAAGGATGCTGTGATGAAGACAGGCCTCTTTCACATGCTGGAAAGAGTTCCCTGTTGAGCAGAAGAGGCAGCCATGGAGATGGGGAACAACGGAGCGTGGGAGTGAGGATGGGTGAGATCTGCCAGAAGGGAGAGGGGAGCTGGGGTGGATTCTGCCTGGAAGAAGCTCCGCGAGCCAGCTCCGGGATGGGGGGTGCGGATGCTGGCAGGAGATGGGCAGGGCAGAAGCAGAGGGACCACATCAGGCAAGGCCTCACAGGCCTCTCAGCAGTAGGGCATCTAGGTCCCAGGGGACCAGGTGAGAGGTGGTGGCAACAGAGACAGGGTCCACAGGGTCTGGACACCACAGCTCAGGGTAGAATGGTGATGTTAAATTTTCTAGTTCAGAAATATTAAGATAACCAGGTAACTTGGTTTTCCTGGTGGCTCAGTGGTAAAGAATCTGCCTACAACACAGGAGATGCGGCAGGAGCCGTGGGTTCGATCCTTGGGTTAGGAAGATCCCTTGGAAAAGGAAATGGCAACTCAGTCCAGTATTTTTGCTTGGAAAATCCCATGGAGAGAAACCTGGAGGGCTATAGTCCCCAGGGCCACAAAGAGTCAGACAGAACTCACTGAGTACAGAACAACAGCAAGGACGAGGTACCTGGCTACCCCTTCCGTCTTTACCCCCTTCCAGCCTACTCTCAACTCAGCATCCAGAGAAATCCTGTCAGGGCATCTCTCAGAACGGGAGAAAACGTGTGCAAACCACCTATCTGATAAGGAGAAAATAACCAGAACACACAGGAACTACAACTCAGCAACCACCACACAAGAAACCCCGACAAGTTGAATAAAAAATGGGCAAAAGCCTTGAAGAGACATTTCTCCAAAGACGATAAACAAATGACAAATGAGCACATGAAAAGATACTCAACATCACTGATCATTAGGGAAACTCAATGAGTTAGCACCCCACACCTACAGCATGACCACTATTAAAGACAAACCAAACAAAAACAGGAACAGTAAGTGTGGGAGAGGGTGTGGAGAAGCTGGGATCCTGGTGCAGCTGCTGAAGACGACGCTACGGTGGCACCTCCACAAAGTAGACACAGAATTGCCAGCACGGGCCCCAGTCATTCTCCTGGGTATACATCCGAAAGAAATGACAGTGGGCCTCACAGGGGTCTGCACACCCACATTCACAGCAGCCAAAAAGTGAAGCAGCTCAATCAATGGATGAATGGATGGATGGATGGATGGACAAACCCGACAGGTGTACAAATACAGTAAACTATTATTCAGCCTTAGAAAGGAAGTTCTGGCACCCATTACAGCATGGATGAATCTTGAGGGCACCACAGTATGTGAAAAATGCCGGTCACAAGAGACAAATACCACATGATTCCACTTCCACGAGGTACCTAGAGCAGTCACACGCATTGAGACAGAAAGTGGAGTGGTGCTGGTTGCCAGGGGCTGGGGTTGGGGCACGGGGGTGGTTTAACAGGGGTGGAGTTTTCATTTTCCAAGATGGAGAAAGCTCTAGAGACTGGTTACACAAGTGTACTTACCACTACTGAACTGTACACCTAAGTGATTTAGATGGTAAATTGTACGTAATGTGTATTTTACTACAATTTAAAAACAAAACAAAGAAAAAAAAAAAAAAGCAATTCACAGGATGTATTTGTCTAAAACTCAAATAACAGCTCTGTGTCTCACTTAGAACTAAGTCCACACAACAGCCTCCAAGGCCCACGTGAGCTGCCACACACCAGCCTTGCTGCCTCACTTCCTGCCCTTCTGCCTTGTACCCTGCCCAGAATGCTGTCCCTTGGACGCAGCAGGCGGGATCCTGCCTCAGGATCTTTGCAAATGCCTTTCCCACTGCGTGGAAAGCTCTTCCCCCAAAGATTTGCAGGTCCCATGCCTTTACTTCCTTTCCATCTTTGTTCACATGTCACCTTTTCAATGAGGTGACCTGGGAGACATTCTCTCAAACTATAAGCCTCTGCCTCCTTCTTTCTCTCCCTCATGCACATACATATACATGCACGCACGCACGCACACACGCACACACACACTTTCCACTCTTTTGCCTGGTTTATTTCTCATAATATCTCTATCATCTAATACTCCCAGTATTTTGTTTATTTCTACTTTAACATCTTTTCTCCCATCAGGATGGAGCTCCATGAAGGCAGAGAGATGTTTGTCTGTTTTTTCTTTTTTTATATATTTATTTATCTATTTTTTTACTTTACAATATTGTATTGGTTTTGTCATACATTGACACGAATCCGCCATGGGTGTACATGTGTTCCCCTTCCAGAGCCCCCCTCCCACCTCCCTCCCCAACCCATCCCTCTGGGTCATCCCGCCCGAGCACCCTGTATCATGCATCGAACCTGGACTGGCGATTCGTTTCACATATGATAATTTACAGGCTTCAACGCCATTCTCCCATATCATCCCGCCCTCGCCCTCTCCTATAGAGTCCAAAATACTGTTCTACACATCTGTGTCTCTTTTGCTGTCTCGCATACAGGGTGTTTGTCTGTTTTGACTACTACTGTGTCTCCAACCACTAGGATAGTGTGAGGCATAGTACGCCCTCAGTAAATACTTGTTGAAGGAATCACAAAGAATGAATACAGACTGAGTTCAGAAAGGCTGAACCTAGACACAGATGTGGGACTCACCTGAACATTTAAGAAGGTGGCACTAGAGGTAAAGAACCCACCTGACAAGGCAGGAGACGAAAGTGACGTGGGTTCGATCCCTGGGTTGGGAAGATCCTCTGGAGCAGGAAATGGTAACCCACTCCAGTATTCTTGCCTGGAGAATCCCATGTTCACAAGAGCCTGGCGGGCTACTGTCCATAGGGTCGCAAAGAGTCAGACACGACTGAAGTGATTTAGCACAGCATTGCACAACATTTAAGTAGAAGAAAACCATGCAAGCTGATGAGTATAATCAAGAAACATGAAGGAAAGAGTTTGCCAATTGCTCTGTGGCAGCTCTGCTCAGAGGCAAATGACCTAGCCCACAGTGACTTCAGAGCTGCTTGTGCGTCATCTTCTCCCCCAAGTCTGGTCTCTCTGCTCTAGACTCTAGCTCAGGGCCCTGATCAAACTCTTCCTCAATTCTTCATGTTCAGGAAAGCTGACCCCACAGCTCTGTCTCCCTTCTCTCACAGAGCAAGAATCACATCTTGTCAGATGTCTCTGTGGACCCCAGCAATTCCACCCAAGGCCAGCAGTTCTTCACGAGCTGGAACATGACACAGCACTGAAGAACACGCCACGAGCAGAGCCCTGCCTGAGTTCAAACCCCCATTACACCACTCACAGGTGTGAACTGCTATACAGTGGGGCATCAAGTTTCTATGCCCCTTGGGCTGACATGACCTGACACGAAGCAAGTACTCAATAAATAAAATGAGTTCTTACTATTAGCCATATTTGTATCCTCAGAGTCAGGATCAGTATCTGGTTTGTGGGAGTTGCTCTGGAAAGAGAAGGAATATGGTTTCCTATTCGTCTGCTGCATTTCAATGCCAAAAGGCAGGACCAATTCCTCTCTAGGGAGCAGAGAGCTGACTCAGAGCTCTTACTCGTAGCTTCATGCACGACACGAGTCTGTTCCAGCTGGAGAGTGTAAAAAAACCCTGACACTGAGAGATGGGGCTCTTTGGGGAGCTGTGCTTCAAAGTAAATCCCAGACTGAAGCTTCTGCAGGACTCGGGTGGGGGGGGTAGAGATCTGATGGGTCCCCAACAATCCCCTTTCTCACTCCTGTAGCAAGTGGGACTCAGACCCGCATCCCTGACCCAATCCACCAAACCCCACCCCCTTGGGGACACGCCCTCTGGACACCCATCCCTCCAGGTTAGAGCAAACAGCCAGTAGCAGGGGGAGCCTCCCATGCCTCCTCGAGGGGTGTCCTACTTTTCTAAAACTCCGTGTGTTTTTACTGCCATGTGTACCATGAGGGGCCCTATCAGTCCTTTAATGTCAGTCTGCGTCATCGGTCTCAGCCTGGCCTGCCTTTTTGTACCAGCCTCCCAAAGGCCTGCGTGACCGATGAGTCTGCAGAGGGCGAGGGGAGCCAAGCTCAGCAAATAAGGCAGAGGAAGAGCCAGTTCTTAAGGCTACTCTGGATGGAAAGAAGAGAACAGTGCAGACAAGCTACAAAGGGATGCCCTTAGGTTTACAAAGAGTGAGGAGAGGGGAGGGGGCAGTGCGACGCAAGGACTTCTAACTGGTGACAGGGACAGGGGGGGCGGGGGGCAGACCACGCCACCTGCGTGTCCATCCCGGGTTGGTTTCCCCCTCTGGCTGCCCTCTGGGACACAGAAAACTTAATACGGCAGAAGTCTATTAAACCAACACCTGTTAAAGGCTTCACAAATAAAATCAGGCTTCAAAGGCGGACAGCGGCAAGATAAGCTCTCTCCACTTGGCCGTGTTCTCAGAGCTGATGTTGAATTAGACAGGAAAACAGACCGAGGCATTTGAAACCAACATTTAAAAGTTTTTATCGTAAGTGACTGTTCCACTACAGTTCTGTAACTGGGGTTTACAAGGTAGTCCTGTGAGTGGTGGGAAAGATCTCATGTCACAGGTAACAGCCAGGAAGAAAGGGCAAGGAGATCAAAGAAGGCAGGGTCAAGAGGGGTCAAATGGATTATTGCTGGTTGCCGAAATTATGCACCTACTGTCTACACCAGGGGTCAGCAACGTATTCTATAGTGGGCCAGATTTTAAATATTTTAGGCTATGGGGGTCATTTGGTTTCTGTCATGACAACTCAACTCTGACACTGGGGTATAAAAGTAGCCAATATGTAAACCAATGAGTGTGGCTGTGTTCCAATAAAACTTTATTTACAAAAACAAGCTGTGAGCCAGATTTGCCCCTCTGTAGTTTACTGACCCCTGGTCTACACTTCAGCAACTAGTTTGGGTTTCTGGGGGCAGGGACCCAGATTCTAATTCTAGCTCTGATTCTAATTCTGGCTTTAAACTGTGTGCAAATCACTCTTTTTGGATCTGGTTTAATCACCTGCAAAATGAGGCTAAGTTCCTCACTGCAACAGAGAGCACCTGCAGTGCTCCCTCCAGCGCCCAGGTCAGACCTCACTGATCGGTGCCTTCCCCACCCCTTCAAGAAGTGAAATGGAAGCTAAGTTTACACCATTCGTTATGCACCTCAGATGATGATCCAGGTTCCTGACTGGGGCCAGTGGAGCAGGCAGGCTGACAGGGTGATCTGAGAACAGAGATTCACACTTGTGCATCCTCACTCTTTTTAGCTCTTCCAGTGAGGCAAAAAGAAACACATCAAAGCTAGCCAACAGAGCAGTCCTAACTCTAAGCAGGCATGTCCCAGGCTCTCCCAGACAAGCGTCGTGACTCACAGTGGTCAACTCCTGAAGTGGCAACAATGACTACAAACAGCAAGTCTTCCATGATGTTACCTTAAAATCATGCCTTTCATAATCAGCAAAATTCAAAGTATAGCTCTCACCTCATTTGAACCTCTGGCTAAGAAACAGTTTCACACAATCTAGCCCGGAAATGGAGGGAAAAATGTAACACACCTGCCACCATTCCCATCCCTGCCCCAGTCCATTCCCCAGAGTGACCTTGGCAGACATGGTTAATCAAACGCCACACCCTGCAGCCTTGGAGCACCCACAGCACTTTGCACCTGGTCCGTCACTGTGCTGCCCTGGAACCCTTCCTATGACTTTGTACCTAACCCCATGCCCCACGTGGAGCAGGTGCTCCAAGGTCTGATCACAATAAGGAGGATGAAGGTGCACACAAGGTATTAATGATTTAGTACAAAACTCAGTGCCGGGCAGAGCAGCCCTGACGGCTACCTCGGGGGTTCAACTGAATTTCTGCAAGGGCTAAAAGACATTCATCATTCAAGAACAAACAAGATCATGATTTCTCCTTTGTTGAAAAATATAGCAGTATACAACAGGCCATGTGTTGTGGGGGGGGGGCACTGTTCTTTTCGCAAATGTTTTTATTGAAATATCACAGGCATACTGAGAAGTGCATAAATGATCAACATAGAGTTGAATGCATTTTAATAAAGTGTCTGCACTCATGTAACCACATGACAGACACAGGACATTTTCAACATCCCAGCAGGCTTCTTCTTGTCATTTTCCTTGTCATTTATTCCTTTCCAAGGCAACTGTAATCGCTATCACCTATGATTAATTTTGCCTATTGCTATGCTTCATCTACATGGAATTGTTCCATATTTACTCTTCTGTATCTGGCTACTTTCGCTCTACATGTGAGACCCATCCATGCTCTTGCCCAGTTGTGTCCGACTCTTTGCAACCCCATGGATTGCAGCACACCAGGCCTCTCTGTCCCTTACCATCTCCCAAAGTTTGCCTAAGTTCAAGCCCATTGCATTGGTGATGCCATCCAGCCATCTCATCCTCTGATGCCCTCTTGTCCTTCTGGCCTCAATTGTCCCTAGCATCAGGGACTTTTCTAATGAGTCAGCTATTTGCATCAGATGACCAAAATATTGGAGTTTCGGCTTCAGCATCAGTCCTTCCAAATAGTATTCAGGGCTGACTTCCCCTAAGACTGATAGATTTGCTCTCCTTGCTGTCCAAGGGACTCTCAGTAGTTTTCTCCAATACACAGTTTGAAGGCATCAATTCTTTGGTGCTCTGCCTTCTTTAGGGTCTGGCTCTTACAACCATACATGACCACTGGTAAGACCATACAGCCTTGACTATACAGACCTTTGTTGGCAGAGTTGTCTCTGCTTTTCAGCACGCTATCTAGGATTGTCATAGCTTTCCTGCCAGGAAACAAACATCTTGTTTGTTGTTGCATTAGCAGGACTTGATTCTTTTTCATCATTGTGTAGTACTTCTCTACAGCAATTTATTTTCCATTCTACTGCTGATGGATACTGAGTTACTTTCAGTTTGGGTTACTGTAAAAACCACATTCATGCAGAGGAACGTGCCTTTTGCACGTATCTTTCGGTGCATACTTGTCTGCAGGTCTAGCATGCATCAGCGTCTAGGGTGGCATTGCTACACAGTTATGTTCAGCCTTTGCAGACACTGGCACATTCCTTTTAACCAAATCCCTCAGGGCTGAAATGAATCTGAAAAGTAATTTGATCCAAGCGCCATGTTTCAAGCTGGCTCATTCAACCACATTCTGAGATGCTACCGCCCCCATGTGTCCCTTTTCCAGTACCCTTCCCCCATGTAAAGCACTAGGAATATAGCCTGGGACCACACAGCATAACAAAGCTCAATCTAATCTTGTTCAGGAGTCAAACAGAGTAATTTTATTATAAGTAGGGGCTTAATGAGCACCAAAAAAGGGGGGGAAAAAAGACAATGAGCAGTTTTAAGTCTCAAAATCGGCAAGAAAACTGTGAATATGCCCGTCATTGGGACCAATGCTCATAAGCATCTTGAAAATAGAGAGATTTTTTAAACGTGAATTCAGAAGACCTTTCCTAGGCCAACTTGAGGAAAAGTTTCTCTTCTCAGAATGACATTTAAAAGCATCACCCTCTCACTAGGCTGCTTTGCATTCATCATCTTAAAAATGAAAACCCAAACCATCTGTTTTATTGCATAAATTGATAATTTGCTCCAAGAAACCAGTGCCTTGTGAGAAGGGCCCAGCCTGGGTTATTTGCTGGACAGGAAATGAGACTCCGAAAAAGCAGGTCTCCTTCTGTCTCGCTCACTCCCTCTCCCCCCACCCGCTGCTGGTGAATCACCAGTTCCCTGGGGAATTTTGGCGAGATTCTCAGCCTGGCTGCAGATGACGTTCCGGATCTGTTTATTCAGGTGGAGATCGGATAAAAAACAAGAGCAGTCCAGTGGCGGGATAAACAGCCTCCGCCAGGCAGGGTCAGCCACTCTGAAAGGCAGGACTGGCCTGTGTCAACCGACCTTCTGACCTGTTCACTTCCTTCAGGGTCACTTTCCCCTTGGGATCTTCAACAGACTGTTTCAATGAACTCTGTATGAAGGGGATTGGAGGTCCCCAGGCACCTTGATGCACCAGATTGTGCTTGGTTCTCCCACCCACCAGCTTATTCACATGGAGCTGGAAGCCCAGCATCTGGAATGAAGCAACTTAGGCACTGTCAATGGTCGGCCACTAGAGTTCTGTGGAGTCAAAAGCGACCCAAGTCACGAAGGACTGCAAGTCGTCAGGATCTAATCAAAACTACAAGCACAGGACAAAAACAAAACCTCCTGAGGAAACGCACATTGCTGAGTGGGAGAAGCTAATCAGAAAAGGCAATCTACTGTATGATTCCAAATACACGACATTCTGGAAAAGGCAAAACTACAGGGGCAGTAGAAAGAGCAGTGGTTGCTAGGGGGCTGGGAGGAGAGAAGAATGAATAGGTGATGCACATGGGATGTTTGGGGCAAGGAAACTATTCAGTGTGGTACTGTAATGGTGAATACATACCACAAGACATTTGCAGAAGCCCATAGAATGTACTACACAAATAGTGAACCCTCATGAAAACTGTAGGTTTAGTTAACAGTAATGTAGTAATACTGGTCCATCAATGATAATGAAGCACCACACTAATGCAATACGTAAACAACAGTGAAAACCAGAGAGGGGCAGGGTTTATAAGGGCTGTCTCTGTATTTTCTGCTCCATTTTCCTGTAAACCTACAACTGCTCTAAAAATCTATTAATTATAAACAGAACAAAACAAAACTTCCTAAGGTATTAAGTAGCCCCAAGATCATTACATCATTAGAACGTAAGCTACACAGGGCTGGGATTTAGTCACCTAGGATCACGCGGAGGACATAAAAGACTATCAGTATCTGGTGAAGACTCACAAACTTAGAGAACAACCTTATGGTTACTGGGGGGAGGGTGGCAGGGGAAGATAGACTGGGAGTCTGAGATTGACAGGTACACACTACTGTATTTAAAACAGATAACTGACAAGGACCTACTGCACAGCACAGGGAACCCTGCTCTATATTATGTAATAACCTAAATGGAAAAAGAATCTGAAGAAGAATGCATATATGTATCTGTATAACTGAATCACTCTGCTGTACACGTGAAACACGTTTTTCAACTGGCTCCAATATAAAGTAAAATTTTCATAAATCTGTTGAATAAACCAATGACTTACAACTTTAGTTCAGTATTCTATATCCGTTACCACATTCACGAACAAAGGAGTGTTAATCAGAAAAAAAAAAAAAATACTCTGAGGCAAAATCCACTATTCAAGTAAAAATTTTTTTAAGGAAAAAAGTGAGAGATGTAAGGTAGAATCAACTTTTTAGTTGGGAAGCTAACTGATAACCTTAGAAGAAAATGTCAAATACCATGGACTTTTAGGTTGACTGTGTGAACCTACTGCCAAGTTCAAACTGACCTTGAATATTTACTGATCAGCTGGGTTTGGTGGAGATGATGCCTCTACTCATCATGAAGTAGCCAACAGACCCCCGCCTTGCCCCCCGACAGCAGGAAGGGAAGCTTGGCCCTAACCAGGATCTCTATCACTGCAACACATACCCTTCCCCACTCCTGCCTCGGCCACAGTGAAAGAGGAGGAGGAGAAATTCCAGCAGGGAGTTCCAACCCAAAAAGCTGACCTGAGGATGCGTTTTGGGCCACATCTGGACTGTGCTCCCCTGGGAGATGGCTGAGCCATTTCATACTGGCAGGCACTTCTAAGGGCTGGCTGGGGACTTGGTTCCGTGACCACAGGGAGGTAACCTGCCCTGGATCTGGGCAGCGCAGGGCAGCACGAAGCTGGGCCAGGACATGGAAAAGTCAGGAACAGCGAGCCACTCCACCTGAACTCCCATTCACAGAGGGGCACCCTGGGTCAGAAATGCCCAGAGAGCTTCTCTCTTCTGGTCAAAGCTGACATGGCCCCTCTTGGCTTTATCTTCCCCTCTACGTGAGTTGATTAAGCCCCTTATTTTTTTTCTCTTCTCTCCCCTTGCCCTGGCGGCCTGCTCCCTGAACACCCCACCACACAGGTGTGATCCTCTGCATCTCAATGGGGAGGGGCCTGGCTGTCAGGCCGACTCACATCGAGCCACACACCCCAATGTCAGTCGGGGGCCCATCAGTGCTGCATGGCTGAGGGCTGAACTGGACTCGCCAAGTTTCTCATTATATTTTTCAAGGAGGCTCTGCAGGGCAAGCCTAAGCACGAGTTAGAGGCACAGACTCTTCTCGATTCGAGGGGCTAGGCTACCATTCCTGGCAAAGAAAGGTGGCAAAGATGGAGAGAAGGCAGTGATCAGAAGCCAGGAGGTCAGAGCATCCATGAATGCCAGCCTCAAACAAGGGGTGCCCACACAACCGCCCTGGAGGATGTGAAGACACTGCGGTGGGTACTTCTATAAATGATGGCTCCCCAGCACGAGGTGAACCGGCTCCCTGCCGGGTGACATGATTGCACTGCTGGGTTGCACAGAGGGCCGCTCAGGGATCTGAGACCAACAGGTTGTGTCAATAGCTCCTCGTAGTGGTGGCAGCTTTTCCTTCTCATCCACCTCACCACTGAAGACTTGAAAAAGTGTAACCACTGCAGAGGAACAACATGGAGGCCACACTCAATATTTCCAAAGGAAACCTAACCTCATTCCTCTCTGGGCTGGGCTCCCATTGCAGCCTCTGCCACCAGGCTGCCCAAAGGACTCAGGTGCTCAGGAGACTGTGCACGCCACTTGCCAAAGCAAAGGGCAGGACACAGAGCTGAGTGGCAGCTGAGCCACCATGGAGGCACGTACTTCATTCTCAGGAGATACAGGAGCTGGACAAGGACTAACACATCTAGTGTTCCATTCGCGCTCACTAGGAATCAGGCTCTGGTTCAGCTCACTCAACCTTCATGACAACCTGAGAGGTGGACCCTGTTACCGTCCCCATTTCACAGATGGGGGTGATGAGGTGCAGGAAGGCTAACCAGCAGGAAGGAGCGCAGAGGGACTGGAGCCCAACACGACTCCTCATGCCACCCTCCGACCTGCGTGTGGAGGCGTCTTGTTAACAGAAATGGGTAGAACGACCCTGGGGAAGTGGGCTTCTCTGGACAGGACCGTGTGCCTCCCCCTCTTCCCAGCATCTACCAGGGCCACCCCTGATCCTGTGATTCCAAAGGAGGCAGGACCTGACTACACCTGGAGGAAGTGCACATTCTGCCACCACCGTCTCTCTCACACTCATACACACACACTCATACACACCCCCCTCACCGACCCTCAACCCATAGGACATCAGCACATAGTTGCAGCAGGGCCCTGACAGACCTTTCTATTTAAGATGACGAGTGCAGGCCCTAAATAAGAGTGTCAAAAGCGGTTCTTCCATCCTCAGGCAGTCAGCATCACAAGACAGAACTGGGTACTTTTCAGGGAGCAGAAAAGACTTGCACACCCCCTGTTCCACCCTCCAAAGAGGGTACACTGCGGCTCTGGGGTTGCCCAGCTAACAGCCTGCAAGTCCAGCTGCCCTCTGGCTCCAGGCCACGCTGTTCTCTGGAGACGGCCTGTGGCTACGAGGACAGGGACGAGCCTGTGGTTGCTGGGGTGCTCCTGAGGTCCCCCCCCCCGCTCTGCTGGCCACTGCCAGCTGTCCGCAGGCTTGCCTGCCAGGGCCCCAGCAGCTCTGTAGCTCCAGCCGTGGAGGAAGCTGCTTCAGCACTTGGCTGTGGCCTCTGAGACTCTCCCACCTCCAGAGAGCGACACCACTGATGGGCCTTTACAAATAAAGCCAGGCCTGCTTCCTGCTCCATCTGGAAGACTTCTGATCTCCCGGTCATATGATTTAGGATATCTCTTACCACGCAATTTCCCAAGCCTTCAGCATGCGACTTGACTGCACTCTGGGAGGGTGGAGGATGTGCATGGGCAGGATTAAGGAGTCGGCTTCTAAAACAGTCCTTCTTACCCACACTAGGGGGATAAGACTCGATGCGACATCAAAGCGGCACTGACTTCAGCATCTCACCCCTTCTGGGTTCCCATCCTTACTCTGCTCCTTTCATGAAACCACAAGCTTCAAATTTTCTCCTATGATTCAGGTTTTAAAATACGTATCATCATGAACCTCAATGTCAAATGTAAATTAAAGACTGTTTAGAAAAAACAGGAGAAATCTATGTTTGGGGATCTCAAGCTAGATCAACTTTTTAGATTTGATACTACAAGCACAATTCATAAACTAAAAAATTAACACAATATAATTCTACCAAAATTGAAAACATTTGCTCCGGGAAAGATCCTGTTAAGATGAAAAGGCAAACTACAGACTAGGAGAAAACATTTTCAAACACGTCCAACAAAGAGCTATTATCTAGAATATATAAAAGACTCTCAAAACTCAATGGCAAAACCCCCCAAACAATCCAATTAGAAAATGGGCAAAAGAAATGAACAGATATTACTCAAAAAAGAATACACAGATGGCCAGTAAGTACATGAAATGATGTTCAGCATCATTAGCCGTTAGGGAAATGTAAATGAAAACCACCAGGAAACATCAACGCACACCTTGTGAATGGCTAAAATGAAAATACTCTCAATATCAGATGCTGGCCATGCTGTGCAGAACCAGATCGTTCACTGCTGGCAGGAATGTAAGACAGTAAAGCCACGCTGAGAGAGTTTGGCACTTTCTTAAAAAGTCTAAACATGCAAGTATCATACAATGCAGCAAATACCCCCTAAGGCACTTCTCCCATAGAATGGAAATTTATGCTCACACAAAAATGCTCAAAGCCACTTTATTCGTACTAGCCCAAATCTGCAAACACCCTAGATGTCCCTCAGAAAGGGCACGGTTAAACCAAGTACAGTCCCTTCACACTGCAGATATTACTCAGCAGTAATAAGGAACCAACTATTGATATACACCACAACGACCTAGATGCATCTCCAGAGAATTATACTGATAGAAAAAAAGCCAATCTCCAAAGGTGGGATGTTGTATGAAGCCATTTATATCAGTTCCGTTCAGTCACTCAGTCGTGTCCAACTCTCTGCGACCCCATGGACCATAGCACACCAGGCTTCCCTGTCCATCACCAATTCCCGGAGCTGACTCAAACTCATGTCCATTGAGTTAGTGATGCCATCCAACCATCTCATTCTCTGTCGTCCCCTTCTCCTTCCACCTTCAATCTTTCCCAGCATCAGAGTCTTTTCCAATGAAGCAGTTCTTCCCATCAGGTGGCCAAAGTATTGGACTTTCATCTTTAGCATCAGTCCTTCCAATGAATATTCAGGACTGATCTCCTTTAGGATGGACTGGTTGGATCTCCTCACAGTCCAAGGGATTCTCAAGTCTTCTCCAACACCACAGTTCAAAAGCATCAGTTCTTCAGCACACAAGCTTTCTTATAAAGATCTCTCACATCCATACATGACTACTGGAAAAACCACAGCTTTGACTAGATGGACCTTTGTTGGCAAAGTAATGTCTCTGCTTTTTAATATGCTGTCTAGGTTGGTCTTTTCTTCCAAGGATCAAGTGTCTTTTAATTTCATGGCTGCAGTCACCAACTGCAGTGATTTTGGAGCCCCTCAAAATAAAGTCTGTCACTGTTTCCATTGCTTCCCTATCTATTTCCCCATCTATTTATACCACATTCCTTAAATGAAAAATTATATACATGGAGAACAGATTCGAGATTGCCAAAGGTATGGGGCAGTAAAGAGTTGGTGTGGGTATAAAAAGGCAGCACAACGCATCCTTGTGAGGATGGAAATGTTCTTTATCTTGCCTGTATTGAAATCAATATCCTGTATGTATGAAATTTTGCAAGCAGTGGTCACTGGGGGAAACTGCGTTAAGGGTATACAAGGATCTTCCAATGTTATTTTTTACAATAGCATGAGAATCCACAATGAACTCAAAATAAAAAGATTAATTAAAACATCAAAAAACATGGCAAAATAGTGGAATGAGAAACTCCGGTGAAATTCATGGTGGAATCAGACAGCCAACCTGCTACCTCATTTGGTTTCCAGCAGAAACCTACCCAGTATGACTCAGTTCCAAGGGCCAAGCAGCCAATACTGCTGGACTTGGTGAAATTTCCAAAATCTAGGGATAAGCATAAATTGTTTAATTACTTTCCACTGATTAGGAAGGAATTGTGGGGTGGGGGTTACAGGGTAGTTTGGACTCAGTGAGAAATGTGTAGCTGACAAAAGTGACTGGGAAGAACACTGCCTTCTGTCTGGTATATCAGTTCACTGTCCTGTAATTGGGCCGAGATCCAGCACTTTGTAGCCTAGCGGGAGGGTCTGCTGGGAGTCGACCAAGATGGTGGTGGACATGGGTCAGGCCTGCCCTGCAGACACAAGGTTCTCAGAACACCATCCCCCCTCATTTCATGTAGGAGACACCACGCCGCACCCCCTCATTATTAAAGCCTCTACATATCCTGCAGTAAAGAAGGCTGCTGACCTTTAGCTCTGGGTTTCCTGAACTTCCTGACTACAGATTAGTAATCGGGTCGGGATGGACGCACTGAGGGGTCTGCAGGATTCTCCACCTTCACTGGGACAGAACCCGTTCCCTAATCATCGTTTGACTCTCATAGGTGAGTGGAGACCAGGACAGCCCTTCTCCTGACACACCCTCCAGGGTAAGAGTAATTTCATGCCTAAGCAAACCGAGGTTTCCAAAGCTACTACTAGAAAAGAACAGGATAAGGATTCACACCTGGACAATGGGGCCCCTGGGCCCGCACACCTCCCCAAAGCCATGCTGATTTTCCCAGGGCAATTTCAACTATTTTTCCTCCTATAACATCTGCTCAGTCTGCTCAGATTTTCAATAAATCAATGAGAACGAGTCCTCTTTCTTAGCTGTAAAGACCAGGCACCCTCTAGGAAGTCCGCCACAAGACCGTTTCTGTTATTACTTGTCCCAAATGTGTCCCTTCACATGGACGATAAATGTCTAAAACTAACCAATATCTGCCCTAAGATTCATACCACTTATTCTTGGACTAAACCATTCATTTAGCCCTTAGTTTATTTACGCAGTCAAGTGTATATGGGGTGCCTCTATGTGCAACTGCTGTAAGAAAAAGGTAAACTTGATCGCAGTATAGCCAAACCCCTTCTCCCTGGAGCTGAGGAGTCAGAGAAAGACAGAGGTGATGGATGCATTGACAGATGGGCACACAGGGCTTCTGGGGGGAGGCTGAGGGAGGGACAGCCATTCCAGACCAAGGTGACAACATGAACAAGGCCTGGAAGCAGAGCCCTGGGCTGTGAGGGCTCCCATCATGAGCAATGTGATGTAAAGTTCGAGGCAGGAAGTGGGGAGAAGCCAGGAAGAAAAGGAACTGGGGCCAACTCTGAAAGAGCGGAGAATTTACCCTACAGGTGATGGGGAAGCCACAAAGACTCCATCCTTCATTTCCTCATCAAACACTGACTGCGGGGCCACCGAGAGGCAGGCACTGCACTGGGTGGTAGGTGTGATGTGCAGGGTGATGAGGGTGGAGCTCTGTGGGGTGGGGGGGTCATGACGGACAGAGAATGGAGCCAAAGAGAAGGGCCAAACCCTGACCCCACTGGAGCCGAGGCTGTGAGGACCCCTTCAGAGCTGGGGAGTATGTCTCAGGTTTGGTGGTGACCAGGAAGAGCTAGGATGTGAACCTTGTACCATCTAAGCAGCTTCTTGACAGGGGTATGCAGTTGGCCCACGAGACAGAACTCAAGCATCTGAGCCTCTGTGAGGAACCCAGGGTCCCACAGCTAGTGGGTCACCCACAACAGAAGTTCTCTAGTTTGCTCCAGGGAATACACAGCCCAGGTGCCACCTGGGGCCTGCGGGAGAGGAAGAAGCCATGTACATCCTTAACCTGACTAAGTGTGGCTGGTATGGAACCAGGACCTTTCCTCACAGCTGAGGGAACAGAAGACCGAAAAGGAAACGTGGCTTGTGAAAGGCCCTGTAGCAATGTCTCTGGAAGAGGCAGGGCTGGAAACTGAGTGGGAGGCCATGTTCACCGGAGAGATGCTTCATCCTGTTCACACTATGCTGGGAATGGCTTGCATTCTGAATGCAAGAGATAGGAAGTGCCTTGTTGGGTGACAGCCTGACAAAAGGACAGAACGGGGGGTTTTCCTGACAGCAGAAGAGTCGCCCCAACACCCCATGTCCAGCTGGAGGTGAACAGACACTGGGCCAATAACATTCTCTGCTCAAATGCCCATAAAGAAGCGGCCATAGGAGGGGCAGGCAGGGTCCCTGCCAATGTGCTGTGTGTCTTCTCTTCTCCGTGGTGACCACAGGGCCACCGAGAGAGGGACAGTGCGGACTGTGGCTGCACCAGGAAACGGGTCTGATGGTACCCATGAAGCACAGCACTTTGTTTTCTAAATCCATCTCCTGGAACAATTTCCTGAACCTTCCAGGAGCTAGGATTCTTTTTCAGGGAACAGGGGAAAGTGAAGACAGGCGTGAGACTCTTACTTGGAACCACGTAATTGCTGGAGCACCCCCAAATCAGGGCTCTTGTTAACACACACTAGAGAATGAGGGGGAGGGGGTCGAGCCTCAAGTGGTGAAAGGGTTTATCATGGCTGTCGGCAAGGCCAGGAGGAGAGGGGGCCCCAGGAAGGGCCAGTCCTCACGCTATCTCCCAAAACCAAACAACAATATGGGGCAGAAAAACTTCACTCTGCACGCTGATAACCACTGCTTTTCCATACGCAAAGAAAAATGACACTTGGAGAAAACGTTACATTCCCAACAAGTCCAAGGGGATTTTTTTCCCTCTTATTTCCAAAATTCTAGTTACTCTCTGTGACCTGTTGAAGGGGCCAATTCCAAACACAACCCTCACAGAACACCAACAGATAATTATCCACAGGGAATGTCAGGACCAGATATCTGCTGTATTATAGTACAGCTTTTCGGTGGAATCGGAGGGAACATTCACTGCCTATATCTTATGCTTACATATTCTTTTCTTTTCTCCCTAATTAAGAGTAAAGAGTCCTGGTTAAGAGTTCACCGTCCAATGCAGAAGGCGCAGGTTCGATCCCTTGTTGGGAGCTAAGAACCCACATACTGTGTGGCCAAAACCCATTAAACACAAAACAGAAGCAATACTGTAACAAATTCAATAAAGACTTTAAAAATGGTCCAAATTGAAAAAAATAAAATAAAATAAAATAAAGTCTTACTTTCAGAATTATAAAGAAAAAGATTTATAAAGTCTGATGTAAATTTTGCCTATTGTTTTACTATAAAGAGATCCCCCCATGCCACTATTGTAATGGGGCTTCTCTGATTTATCAGCAGAACCCAAATGAAATATGGGTCACCTGGCTTTCAGGAGATAAAAAAAATAATACTAGTCCAGATTAAGTGGTAAGCCCACCGTCAAGTTCTGTGATCACCAACTGAGCTGGCCATGCCTCACCAGGCCAACCAGGCTGTCCCACACACCACGATGCCACAAGCAACTCCTACTCATTTTAAAGGGCCAACCTTGCAGTAGAAACTGTTAGTTGCTGAGTCGTGTCTGACTCTCTGCAACCCCATGCTCTGTAGTCTTCCAGGCTCCTCTGTCCATGGAATTCTCCAGGCAAAAATATTGCAGTGGGTTGCCATTTCCTTCTCTAGGGGATCTTCCTGACCCAGGGATCAAATCCGGGTCTCCTGCATTTCAGGCTGATTCTTTACAATCTGAGTCACCAGGGAAGCCCAACTTTGCAGTATCTTTCCCTTAAATCAGCGGTGAAAGAGGTAACTAAAACCTCTAACAGGGACTCCAAAGAAGCATTAAGTACTAAATTAAAAGTCAGCCTTCTTATTTATTTTTCCACCAACTGGAACGAAAAAGAAAGAAAGAAAAAAGAAGATGTGAAGGTGAGGAAGGCAGGGGAGCCTGTGGATTTTAAGTGACAGGCATCAGGGGGAGGAGAGAGACAAAACCCTTCTTCACTTGCAATTACCCAGCTGTGACTCATTAATTTAACCTGTGCGTGGAAAGGACCTGGAAAGGAGCTTAAAAAACAACCCCAAACACTAACAAACCCCCAGCCCCCGAGTCCCAAGGTTTTCCTTTAACCTGCCCTGGGATGCGGCCTGGGCATCTAGGCTTGTTCAAGTTCCCTCGGTCTTGCTACTGTGCAGTGCAGGATGGGAGACACTGTGGGGGACGCCTGCACAGCTCTACTGCTACTGCACCTCTGCTCAGCGACGAGAAAAGAGAAGGGAAACCAACTCTCCCGGTGCACGCAACAGTTCCCACGGCAGGAATTAATACAGGAGAAAGCTAAGCATCAGAGACACGCACACACACACATGCACACAAGGATGGAGGTTAACAAGCCACAATGGGGAATGGCAAGTAGAGTCCGTTTTCAGGGAAGTGACGAGCCTCTGCCTCTGCCTCTGCTTCTAACACCAACCTCCTGGCTTGGTGTGGAGAACATCAACCTCCGTTGGCACACAGACACCAAAGCAAGGCCAGCTCCAACCACGCCTTCCGCCTGACGCACCTCCACCAGGCATCAGAGCCTGCACTGAGACACGCAGGGTTTCGTGAGGCCCCGTGGCTCGGTGTACTGGCACACATCATTGCACGAGTGAGCAAACCAAGGCCCAGAGGTGATGGGGGCAGCGTTCTCTAAACCAGTCTCCATAAGGCCCTCGTGACCCAGGAGGCGCTGTGAGGTGAACACGCTGACACCCCCCTCTCCCCACACTCCCGGGGGAAGGAGCCCGTTGATACAAACTGACTCCTGCAGCCTGCCTCCCACAGCCCTCCCCACTGAAGAGAAGCTGCTTTGTCCCCAAAGAGACTACAGCCATACAGCCGAGTAGAGACCAGGGGCCTCCAGAGAGGGCACCCCGGGAGTGTCACCTGGCTGCGCCCTGCAGCCCTGCCACCCTGGGCCCCTGCTCCTGTTGAAGGGGTGGGGAGAAAGACCCACACATTGGCACCTTTATCTCAGCTGTTTGTGTCTGAAAGGCTTCCAGGAAGTGAGGAAACTGTGGAGGAATTTGCCTTGAAGTGATGTGTCGGAGGGCAGAGGGCCACTGTCTGAGGAGCTGCTGGCACAACTGAACAGGCCTGGGGCTGCAGAGACCTGAGAGCTGGCGAGTCCTCGAGTCCTCTGCCCTGTGCCCTCACATGACGGGTGACCAGAGCCAGCTCAGAACAGTCAACCTCTGAGGGTGACTGGGGGTGAGGGGCCAGTCAGGCTGATCTTCAGGAGGACTTCCTGTCACTCTGCATCTGCTGATGAAAATCATACTGAGGGCCTCTCAACGTTCAGTGGTGGGAACACGACCTGAAGAGACACCCCCTTCATGGGGCACAGCCTCTCATCCACACCCCAGAGCCACATCGGAGCCTTTCAGCTACATGCCAGAGGAATTCCCCTCCTGACACAATTTGAAATGTTGGCATGTGAAAAGACAAGACCCTCCCAGGTTCCCAGACCACACATTTCCCCATACACAGTGAGCACGAAGCCCAGAGGTGCACAGAAATGAGATCAAGACTCACCTCTGACACTTTCTGTGTGACCTCAGGTAAGTGTCTTGCCCTCTCTGTGCCTCAGGTCTGTCATCTGTAAAAAGTGCTTAACAACAGACCCTGTGCCTCCTAGGCCTGCAGGCAACACGATGAGATGAGGCCTGGGCACAGACAGACAGCAATGCCTGCCAACATCTGTGACTACATACAGAGACTGTTGCAATTTTCTATCTCAAGAGGCTGAAGCATCATGAGTCTGGGGATGCTCTGAGCATTTCTGAACTACAAAACAGGACAGTTTCGTACGACTCAGCTTAAATATACTAGGTAAACTGGCCCGTCTTTAAAACCCTTGCCTTTGAACAGGCAGGGGGAATCTAATATTCCGTCCGCATGGCCCGACAATGATAGGCCTCGTGAAACGAAGGCCCGGCATAAATGCAAACACATTTCTTCCACTTGGGCTGTAAAAGCTGAAAATGGCTCCCAGGTGTGAGCCGACACAATCGGCCCAGTCTGCTTTGCAAGGTCACCACGGGGGTCAAAGTCGAGCCGGCCATTTTCGGATTAGGTGCACACGCTGGCGAGCCTTCCCCCGGGGTAAGTGGATTACAGAAGCCACCTGCAGGAAGTGGGCGCGGGGGAGGAGGGGGAGGAAACGCGCCGGCTGGAAGGAGGCTGTGGACATGGGCGGGGGCCAGCTCCTCTCACACGGGAGATTGTGCAACGGACCAGGCAGCTCCCCGTCCCTTCCCAATGCTGCCAGGTCAGCACCCACTTCCTTCCAAGACCATCCACACTGCACCCGCACCCCATTCCCACTGGATCTGGGAATTTATTTAAAGCTTACATGGTCATCAGAAAAAATGAGACAGAGAGGGGGGAGAAAAGAGCCAGACACACCACGAAGGCCAACTCTGGCCAACAGACCCTAAGCTACCGGGTTCCCAAAAAAAGGCAGTGACTTCCGTGACCAAGTTCCTACTCCATGGACACGCCCCCTCCTTCGTTCCCCAGACCCCACAGCTGGCGTTTGCTTCACTTTCTCAGCAAATGATATGCAGATGGGCCGCTCATCTGGCTGCCTCGCCACCCCCACTCTCAAAGAGAGAGAGAGAGAAAAAAATAAGGAAAGAACAGAGAAGGAAAACGACAAGTCAGGGCTGTGTGTCATTTGGCAGGCTCACCTCAGAGGCCTCGATGGCTCCTTTCCCTGTGAAAGGCTCCCTGAGACTCCAGGCAAGAGGCGATCCATGCTACAGAATCTAGGGGAAGCTTACAGGACAGAGAGCTGCTTTGTCAACTGGGTGTTTAACTTTCTGTTTCGAGGCCCACTGGTCGTGTCTAGCATCTGAGGCAGCTGTGGGTCTGAGAACCAGGGTCCCGTCCTGGTTCCGGCAGCAGCAATGCTGGCCCTTCGGAGCAGCCTACGTGCTGACAGACGAAAGAGTGGGGAGTGGGGAGCAAACTGGCCTTAACGTGGAACCAGCCATGTCTTCTGAACATTTCTCCCATTGTTCCTCCAAGTGGCCAGCGTGTCAGCTGGGCACTGTGCTGCCCCATCTTGAGGCCCATAACCGACGCTCCTGTGTGGGAGGCGAGAAAGGGGATCCACGGGATGTCACTTCGTCTGGGAATCTTCCTCATCTTGTAGCCCATCAGTGACGGTGGTGAGAAGCCCCTGAGACAGTCCCCAGGCCTTGACTGTTCATGGCAACTGCCAGTTTACTCATCTTTCTCTTCAGCAAGACTGTGAGTCCCTCGAGGGCAGGGGCTCTGGTGGGCAGGGCATGTTCATCAGTCCTGGGCTCCACATGGGGCACAGGCTGGCACCCCTCTCCTCAGCCTTGCACGTGGGCCCTGGGCCCTGACATTCATTTCCTCCGCTTTCCTTTCAGTTCCTGTACCTACTGACAGCCTGGACGACAGCCTCCCAGGGGCAGAAGGCCGGGCAAACACGAGTCGAGGACCGGGGTCACAGACAACTTGGGGTGGGAGGAAGGTGTGGGCCCCACGGTCTGACCCCCCATCAGGGCCGACAGCATGCTATGCTTGTCTTTCAGATGTTCCTTTTAACTTCCGCCTGGCACAGAGCAGCACCACTCAAGTCTTAGTCGAGGGCAAAGTTTCATCTGATAACAGTGACTGATAATCTGCAGAAAGGTAAGCAGTACTAACAGCGGCTCCCGGCCCGGGCCCTCCTGCCCAGGGACGCAGGCAATAAGGAGGGCTGCAACACCCAACACCGAGGTGGGAGGTAGGAGCAGGTCTCCTGCCAGGAGAGGGTGCTTGCTGAGGAGCTCCCTGCCTCCCAGGAACTCATGAAGGTCTGATGGGGAGACCTGTGTGATCACCCATCAATAGGTAGAGCTGTGCTGCCCACACTTGCTTGATGTCCACTGCTCTCAGCACGTTCCTCAGAAATAAATACCTTAACCAGGGCTTGGAGCCCCACCGTCCCAAATAAATGCCTGTGCCCACACTGGTGACATGGGGAATTTGTCTAAATAATTTACTGCCCTCCAAAACCTGAGCAGCTTGGTTAGTAAGGAGTCTCCCACCCCCACTTCCACCCACCCCCATCATTAAAGATGCTCAGGTAGTGGTTCTCAAAAGAAGGGCAGGGGGTTGCCAGACCAGCAGCATCAGCATCACCCAGGACTTGGTGAGTAGAGTAAATTCTGTAATCACACCGCACCCACACCTGCCGTACCAGAAACTGTGGCTGGCACCCAGCCATCCTACGGTCCAGTGAGCCTTCTAGGCGATTCTGGGAAATGGTTCAGTTTAAGAACCACACAGGTAATGGCGAAGCCACAGTCTCCCAAGGTAATGGGTGTGACATTTTATCCAGAGGGAAGAATTCGTTCACATGCACCCAGAGAAATCTGGGCAAAAAAGGCAGGTTAGCATGTCTCTGAAGACACAGAAGAGGAACCGAAGCCCCCGCTTTACGTATATTTTCCTGTTGTGCTGTCTTCTGACGAGGGCCCTGGCTTCCCTTCAGCATCTGGGATCTGAACTGGACATTCACACTTGACTTACAGCCTTTCAAACCAGGGCAGAATCCCCATGGACAAAGGAGCCCAGAGGGGTATAGTCCATGGAGTCACAAAGAGTCAGACATAACTGAGGGACCAAGCACAATGTTCAGTTTCTCCCTAAAGCATTTCAGTCACTACTAACTCCATGATCCTGATGAGAGTGCGTCCAAAAACCCGCAGCAGATAAGATGCCAAGAACCCACAGGAGGTTCTTGTACTCCAGTGCCCTAGCTAACTGGCCTTCCTTCACCAGCAAGGCTAAACTAGGTTATTATTGGAGGACACAGTTCAGAAGCAGAAACGGGGAAAAAACTGCCCATTTTCTCTTAAACTTGGTTAAGTCCACTCTTAACCTGATAATTCATGTATGGTCCAGCAAGTTTCCCCCAAGGAAGGATGGGTAACCCTTTACCTTGGGGAGAATGCAGATCTGCCTTACACACACCTGTACTCCCCACAGGTCCTCTGTAACATGATGTAAAGAGATCCACCATCCAAGGTTACCAGTCAACTATTTAAGACAAGCTATGATTTCACACTTAGGGGGAGAAACACCATGGTAAAAAAAAGATTTCAGCATCAACTGTTATGTCTACAAATGATGACCTTCTTCCAGGGGAAGCAATAGAGGGAAAGTTTCAAGGGCAGCAGAGTAAAGGAAAAGCAAGAGGCCTGAATACAAGCTACACTCACACACTGTTTGAGCAATGCCCAGAAACTATTTATTACTCAGTAAAACTTCACCTGATTATTAACAGTCTCCGCTCAGGTCCCAAAGCCTAGCCTAATTTTCTGAAGAGGAGTCGGGGGCTCCTTTCTCCCTGGCTTCTGGGCTGGGCCCTCAGAGACATGGATTCCAGCACCGGGAAGCATCCCAGGTCCTCACTGCCTTGCGTTAAGGCTCTCGCTTTTCAATTACTCTTTAATTTGACCTCATCTGCCCATGAACGAGCCTGCAAAGAAGACTGATTCAGCCCCTTTCTTCTAGAGGGTTTGCTAGGAAGAGGGAGAGTTAAACATCACTACTGATTTTACGTCCGCAGCAGACCTGGCCCAGAGGAGTTCGCTCCATCCTTCCAAGCCTTGGGGTCCCTCAGCCCCACCCAGTGCTCCTTCCATCTAACTGGCTCCAAGTGGGGTCACAGACAGGACAGCAGGTTTTGTTCCTTCCAGGTTTTATTCTCTGGAAGTAACAATAAAGTAATGCTAAATACTCCATGCCTTTAAGCAGTTTTTCTTCAGTTAAGAGGTCACTGCAAAATACACAACTGCATAGTTCATTCTGCTTCTGATATTTTTATTTAAATGATTCAATTCTAAGTCTTCCAGGTACATTTGCTAACAGGAGAGAAAAATACTTTACTCAAAAGAAGAAAAAGAAAGATGAGTTTTCAGGAAGCTGAGACGGAGGGGATGGGGAGGTGATTGTTTAAAGAGCAGGGGGATTATTTCGGGGTGATGACAATGTTCTGAAATTAGATTGTGTTGAGGGGTGTGTTGTGTTTGAGGATGTACACCTGAAATTTGTTTAAAACTGTGTTTTAAGTTAGTTTTCTCTCAATTAAAAAAAAAAAGCTTTCAGAAAAATTTCCCCCAGATTCGAAGTAAAAGATTAATATTTTGCTGTGTTTCCAAATGCAACATAGACCTAAGGATTTTAACAGCACAATTACAAAGTCACAGGCAACAGTGATGGGGGAGTCTTAGCCTAGATCTCCTACCTGATCGAGGCCAAAGGAGGGGGAGAGGAAGCCACGAAACACGGGTAAGGGACAGGGTCCAAAACACACCACCAAGAGGAAAAGAAGTTACGTGGACAAAGCCGAGGGTCACAATGCTAACACCCTACCTAACACACATGAAACAAAGCTGCTGGGCTTTACAACTCAAGTTGGTTTTACAGCAAGCATTTTACTCCTAGGGCTGAAGGGAAAAAAAAAAAAAAAAAAAAAAACCACACAGAACCATTTCCACTGGAACCAATCTCCTCAATGATACAAGTGCAGTAACACCACAGGAAAAGCGGAAATTTTTCTTCCCCAGAAATGTCACTTATGCATCACATGAAATTACTATTGCTGTGGGAATTGTAACTTGAGTTTCCTGGACTTCAAATTAGAAAGAAAGAAAGAAAAAACTCAAACGTGAAAATCTACCAGCAGAGTCTGCCCCCATTGAACAAAAGTCTGTTTCTTTTTCTGAGAAGCATTTCATGAAATCTAGCTCCCTCACTCCAACTCAATCCTATTAAAAGCTTTCCTTGAGTTTAATGCTTTTTGGTTATTAAGGACAAATGGCTTTGGCCTTATCTGCAGAACACAATGCAAATAAAAATCTTCTCTTTGACAAATACATTAACTGAATTAGATTCCTTTAATCAGAAATTGTTAACCAACTGAAATTTTCCTGAAGGACTCCAGTTCCCCAAAACTCTAGAAAACTCTGTCCTGAGGCCCTAATAGTAAAGCCAGGCTTGAAACCGTTTTCCCCACACAGTCTTCCCGTGTGACCTCAGCGAAGCAGGGTGCTGGTATGTGGGTGATGAGAGCTCTGTCATGTGAGCAAGGAAGGGACCAGGGTTACTGACACAGACTCGGGAGACAAGAAACCAAACACAGAGATGAAGAGTTGACTTGGACAGGCAAACAAAATCCAGAGGCAAAAGTCCCTAATCACAGGTGTCTGAATTGAAAACCACAAAGCTGCTATCTGTCCTAAAAGACATAAGGCAGCAAGAGCAGTTATGGGACAGCAGGGTCGGTGTTTCTTTTGTGACATTATTGCCTCAACTCTCAGTTTCCTAGTCATGGAAGGGATATAAAAGCTGCAAGTGTACTTTTGTGAGTATTTCAACCCCTTCATCCACCAGATGAGGAAAAAGCACCTTGTCCCTGCTCACAGTATCATCAGAGATACAGCTGGATATTTGCCTGGTCCCCTTTTTCCCCCTGACCCACCTGCCTATAGCCTTATCCCCAGAAAGTGGTCCCAGCTCCTCAGCCATGAAGTTCCTTGGCAAGTTCTGATTATTTATCCCCTCCTCCTCCTGCCCAGGAAGGGGAGAATCTGGAGACTCTAAGGGCTACCAAGGTGAATGCTGATTAAGCTAACTGACCTATCATGTCCGCAGACAATGTGTCAGGAACCTCCTACACGTGATGGCATTGTGTCTTTTCCAGGTCACTCTGGGCTCCAACTGCACAGGCACAGAGGTTCCTACTACATGTTTGTTGAATGCGTGACACCTTTTACTGCTATTCTTCTGAAAAACCACAAACACACCAGCAAAACTTTCCCTTCAAAGCCTGAATGGTGGGCTCCCCTGGTGGTTTAGTGGTCAAGAATCCACCTGCCAACGCAGGAGACATGGGTTCGATTCCTTATCTGGGAAGATCGCACATACCGTGGAGCAACTAAGCAAGCCCATGAGCCAGTGCTCCAGAGCCCGGGAGCTGCAACTACTGAAACACGCGCGCCCTAGAGCCTGTGCTCCACAACAAGAGAAGCCACCACAGTGAGAGGCCCGTGCATTCCAACTAGACAGCAGTCCTCGATTGCTGCAACTGAAGAAAAGACTCAGCAGCGACCAAGACCCAGCACAGCCGTAAATAAATATATCAAATAAATCTTAAACAAAAAACAAAAACAGCCTGAACTGTTGGAATTATCAACCGCGGATGGATGGAGATGCGAGGTGCTTTCCCTTCAAGGTCAGGGTGAGAAAGTCATGTTCATCTGCTGTCCGCTCTCCCCTGCTCTTTGCACAACTCACTTAGGAAATACAGGAAGGCATGAAGGAAGACACCAAATTTATGTATAATCCTGCTACTGTGATGTCATGCTGCTAGCCTAACTCTCAGGCAGTAAATCCACTAGTCTAAGATCGGGGAACACAGGCCCTTTAGGCAGAAGGAAGGTAAAGACCCTTCAGCGTCTGTCATTTCAGAGAATTCACTGACCAAGTTACATGGAGCCCAGCTTCAGGCCAAAGGGAGTATCTGCCAATACAAACCTGCATTTTCCAAAGTGAATCAGAATCGGGAGGGAGCCTTTTTTACTTTTTTCTTCCTACTTTACATATTTTAACGCTGTCTAATGGAATAGCAGGAACAAGGCCAACCAGCCCCCCTGCTTCAGACACCTGGGACAAGGAACAGAAATGTATTTTTAGTCAGCAGAGCAAGGAGTGATTCACATTGCCACAGGCCTCAGGGCAAATGGGGGGCCCTGCCCGTCCGGGCACAGGGTGGGTCACAGTCACCTGCCACACTCCTGCCCGCCGTGGTGGGGAGAGAGGAGCCGTGCACAGGCATATGTGTTCAGTCTCCGTGCAGCTCTGTATCATGCAACGTACAGGAGCTCAGGCAGCCTTGGTTTCCTGTCTGGTAACATAAAGGTGGTCTCTGTGGCCTGGGCTTCCCAACCAAGGGAAGAACAAGGGGTGGGGAAGCCGTGCTTCTCAACCTTGAATGAGTGGGCCAATGACCAGGGGCCCTGGTGAAAATGGCTTCTGACCAGCAGGACTGGGATGAGGCCTGGGAGTCTGCATTTCTAATGAGCTCAGTACTGACAGCACACTGCTGGGCCAGGAACAGTCCTTTAAATAGCAAGGCATTAGAACCGTCTTCCGGTGTGCTGCTCTATGAACATACCAGGGATTGACATGTCTTTAACTGGCCTCAGGTATGGATAACTCACTTAACCAGCAATGAAATACCTTTCAGATGCTAGAACACCACGGGCCAAACAGGTGCAACAAGAATATTAGATCCGTGACTGATCATCTTTGGACAAAGAGCTATATGCATCATTCCAGCACTTCACAGGTGCAAGAAGTGACTCGCAGACCCTGTGGCCTTAAAGGTGAGATCATGCCAAGGCCCAAGGGGCCAGGTACAACCAGCCACCAGCCAGCAGCCGCTGCCACCTGTCAAACACCTATTCTGGCTTGTGCAAGACATTAGGAGTTTCCTGTATCTCATGCTCCCCTCGAACTTTGGACTCACTGCCCCTATGTGTACAACACTAGGGGAACAGGAACACATCCTGTAGATGAGGAAAATGAGGTTCAGAGAGATGAAGCTGTCTGTTTAGGACACAGGGCTGAGTCACAAGTCTAAGCCCCTGCTCCCCAACCCCACAACACCTGGAAAAGGGTTAAAACCGAGACTGTATTTCCCAAGGCTAGGCCATCTTCTGAACACAGGCCCTGCAGCCACGAAAACCCAGAGACCTGTACGCCACGCTAGTTATTGGACAGATGAAGCCTTCCCCCCAAATCACTCTGCTCGAGTCAGTGTCAGAAAAGATACCTCCAAGTGAGCGGACGAGTTATACACCAGCAAAATCACAACCAAATAAAAACTGGCAGGGCTGGAGTGGAAACAGGAAATTTGGCGTGAAGAGGGAGGTGCTCTGCTGGGGAAGCTGCCAATAAAAGCTGGTCTAGAAAATAGCTGGACTTGTGACTGGTGTATCTGGAAAGACCTCTAGGTGAGTTTCAAACAAGCGAGCACCTCCGTCTGACTGCTGGAGAAGTGGGGTAACTCACAGTACTTAACGACTCCACAGGGTACTTCTTGGCCCCAACAATGACATACCCAGGGCATCTCCCTTTCTTCCTCACTGAGGTCCCTTCATTCCCTTTCTCATTTCCAGCGTGTTGTCTATAATAGTTGACAGGTTTTATGCTGTGTAACACTTGACCATGACAAAGAAATCCTTACTTTTATGCTAATGTCAGAAGCCTGATGAGGTTTTTTTTTTTTTTATGCCCTGAAAGTGAGCTGAGTCACATTATCAAAGTCACTGCCACAAAAATGAGCCTGCTGTCTCATCACTCATACAGTTCTTTAAGTTTAGGCACTCAAACTGCCAGCTTATCCATTAGGAACAAGACATTTAGTACCCATGGGTATTAAAAAGATAATTTCCTGCCAAGCTAGAGATGAGGCAAAACTTCCAGTTTTTAATTCTACACACCCCGAAACAGCAAGCAATGCATGTGTCATGATCACTACAGGTACATGGAGTAAGACCATTTTTTCCAATGAGCCCAGGAACACGAGTTTCCCTGATACCCAATGTCAGCAACATGATACCATGGCCTCCCCACACAGCCCGGGGTCTCCCAAATGGTACCACTTACAGAAAGAGAGAGATGATATGAGATGAGGCAGTGCCCAGGGATGGTATGGCTGTCAACTCATTGTTATTGAGGTACCTGTAATGACAACAAGAAGAAATGAATTAGTTAAATCATTAAAATTAGTCGTATGAAATCACAGATATACAAGGAAATTTTTTAAAAAACGGCCATGGGCAAACTGCTATGGAAACGCTGAATACAAGAATCTAAAAGCAAGTTTTTAATAGGAGAGAAGTTATGCCAGGTCATAAACACTACGTACCATACTCATAGTTTAGGAATAAACACACCCAGGACACGTTCCCTGTCCTCTAGGAGCTTCCACTCTAGCTCAGAAATCAAGACTAACAGACAAGGGACTATGAACACAGGCTGAGATGCACGAAATGAAACAACAGCTCCCCAAGACCATCACTGAGAGTGCTCCTTGTGGGCTGAAGGATCAGAGCCCACTCTAACTGGGATCACCCCCCGCCCCCAGTTGTTTTGTACACGTCCACGGCACGGCTCTGCCCTCACCACAGGGCCATACCACCCAGCGCCACAGATTCATGCGCTCCTGTGGGGGGTTCCTAGTGCTGGAGACACAAGAACCAATGACCGGTTCTTGGAGGTTCTCATCTATTCGCAATTGCAGCTTCTCTGAACTCTAATGAAGCCTCCAGTCGTGTCTTCCAGGAATATATCCACATATACACATACTTTTGCACAAAGACAATCTGAAAATCCTCTGCAGACCAGAGATACTCCCCAAGCTCCCTTCCCGCTTGAATATTCTATATCTGTACTTCCACAATTCTCAACTCTTAATGGAAGGGGAAGCCCAAAAACCAGAACACAGCTTGCCCGGGCCATCCCCAGAGGCTCTGGAATCCAGCTTCCTTACATGGATATGTATTTCCAAATTGGGGAAGAGACTCCAAAATCAGATTTTCAAAGTGAGCCCCGAAATCCTTAGGATAGCCAAAGCACGGTGATCAGGCTTTTTGACGGGAACGGGCTGGAAAGAAATGGTATCTGAGATGCAGAATCAAGGATAATGCTGGCTTATCTTAGTCTTGTTTTTTTACACAGTATGTCTTACACAGAGCAACCAGTTATGGTTTGAAGACAAGGCCACTGAAATGACAGCTGTATTCATACAAGTTTACAGCGAGTATTTGCTTGAATAGAATAATCTGGTTGTCTGCCATCTTTTATAGCATGAATGGGGAGGAGGAGGAAAAGGCCTTGAATTATCCCATTCGCTTTCTTCAGTGCCAAAGCTGGTTAGAGATGAAGCCTGGCAATTACTGGACTGAGGGACACAGAATGTCTATTTCAACAGCTTCATGACTGAAGCATCTGGTGGAGAGAAAGCAGATCTGTATCACGTGGCAAAGCCTTTCTCCACTTAAAGGGCCCTTGTTTGTGTGCTGAAGTAGACGATTAATTACTTTAACAGTCTCTTATCAGACTGCCCCTAAAGCAGACTGCTTCTGCCTCACCTTTTCTCTCTCCACCCCTGCTGTGATCCGTTTCCCATCTTGGTACAGGGATGCTGAAAACTCACCATCTGTCGGAATCTCTACTAATAAATTTTCACAGTACCATAAATGTATGTATTCCTCAACAATATCCTCAGATCTTACCAGGGCAAGGAAAGCTAAGGTCAAGGGCCTGTTGCCAAGAAGGCAGCTTGCTTACAAACTCTTCATTTCTTAGAGATTTATTCTAAAACACAGATGCTGGGCAGAGGGTGGTGGTGGGGTGTCATAATAATAATAGCAGCAGCTAACTTACTGAGGGCTTATTATGTGCCAGGCCTGAATCTTGAAGGCTTTTCAATATATTAATCTGTCCTTAGAGCCCTACTAGGCAGGCCCCATTAACATTTCCATTGTACCAATGAGGAAACTGAATCACTAAGATGTTAAGTAATTTAACTGAGGTCACCAGCAGTAAAAGACAGTGGCCCTGGGGGTCAAGCCCCAAAGTCTAGGTTCTTAACCATTATTTCCATTGATTTATAGCTGCAGCAGCAACTCTACAGCATTATGTTAATTGTATTGTCAGACTCTGGGTTCGGAACCAGGTGCTAGTACTGTTCTCCACCTTATAGGTAAGGTCTCTAAGTTTAAGTCACCACCATAAGGTGACAGAGAGAGAGAGGCCTGGACAAGAGGTGAACAAAATACAACTGCAAGCCACAGGAGAGCCACAGCTGAATAGCAGGCAGAAAGCTCATAACCTCATAGTAACATGGTAGCTGTCTTTCAGCTGTCAGTAAGGACTTCTCTACAGGAGAACTTTGGCTGAATGAGTTCGGTCTCGGGCCACCCTGCTGCATACACAACTAACTGTTCCACCTAACTGCTAGGAATGATAACTGAACAAGGAAAGCGGGCATCATTATCATAACTCAAATCGTGACCAAAATGCTGGAAGCAGAGCGTGCAGGTGTGGCCGACACTGCTGAAAGTACACAGGGCATTTCAGGTCTGACTTCAGCCCGGAGTCAACAAGATGAGGCAGAAATCGCTGGCTCTGATCTCAGCAGGGTCGCTGGATTTATGAAAAGGTCAGAGGGAGTGTAGAGGAGATCTGCAAGGCTAGCTTACTTCTCAGTCATTCCTACTTCAAAAGAACTGCAAGTAAACCTCAATCAGCTCCTCCACCACTGGCTCTCTGCTCGCTCTGTCCCTCCTTGAAACCAGAACGCTACCTCTGGAAGGCAACAAAGGCCCAACTCCCGCTGAGACATGACCAATTTGCCAGCCTGAAATAGAGACGGGTCAAAAACAGCACCACCTCCAGAGCCAGCCGAAGAAGGGCCCTGGGACGTTTGGCACAGTCTCCATGTGTAGTTCAGTTCAGTTCAGAGGCTCAGTCGTGTCCGACTCTTTGTGACCCCATGAATCACAGCACGCCGGGCCTCCCTGTCCATCACCAACTCCCGGAGTTTACCCAAACCCATGTCCATCGAGTCAGTGATGCCATCCAAACATCTCATCCTCTGTTCTCCCCTTCTCCTCCTGCCCCCAATCCTTCCCAGCATCAGGGTCTTTTCCAATGAGTCAACTCTTCGCATGAGGTGGCCAAAGTATTGGCGTTTCAGCTTCACCATCAGTCCTTCCAATGAACACCAAGCACTGATCTCCTTTAGGATGGACTGGTTGGATCTCCTTGCAGTCCAAGGGACTCTCAAGAGTCTTCTCCAACACCACAGTTCAAAAGCATCAATTCTTTGGAGCTCAGCTTTCTTCACTGTCCAACTCTCACATCCATACATGACCACTGGAAAAACCATAGCCCTGACTAGACGGACCTTTGTTGGCAAAGTAATGTCTCAGCTTTTTAATATGCTATCTAGGTTGGTCATAACTTTCTTTTCAAGGAGTAACCATCTTTAAATTTCATGGCTGCAATCACCATCTGCAGTGATTTTGGAGCCCCTCAAAATAAAGTCTGACACTGTTTCCACTGTTTCCCCCTTTATTTCCCATGTAGGGATGCTGTCAAAATTTAGGACTGTGTTTGATGAAATCTTCTGAATATCTAGGGCTGTGCAGTCTTTCCCCCCTTCTCACTCCCTCCAAATCTGCTTCCATCCAAAGGCCCTAAAAATTCTTCTTAAATATCTGGCTTCTATAACTGAAACTTTTCCTGATGATTTAGGACCAAGAAAGGCTCTGGAAGCATCAGACCATGAACAATGGCCCAGCCCTGCAGCTGGGAAAGGTGTGAAAAAGGCATGGGGTGGGATGGGGGGAGAGCTTTGCGTAGACCGCCTCCCCATCCCACTCCTCAGGGCAGAACCTGGATGTTGGCCTTTCCCAGCCTTCCAGGCCCCCTCAGCTCTCTCTTTGAAACTTCCATTTACTGGACTTGGTGAAAATAAGTTTTCACATTGTGTAAGATGCAGAATGTTAAAAAGGATGTTTCAGAGAACTTTTATTACTGACTGCCTCAATCAAATCATGCATCAACAAACAATGAAAAACAAACCCACAGGATCACTCTGAGCTACAACCCTTTCTGTTTTTTAAAAACTGTTTGGCCCTATTTACTTACTGAATAGCTGATATAAGTACAGAGTGAAATTCCAAATTGTTTCAAATAAAGAACACCAGGAATATATATAGAAAGCCCCCCCGCCCCCAGCCTCTGGTTTGCCTCCAAGAGGAAGCTCCAGCTGCAGGCTACTGCAGACGGACACACAGTTTTCTTCCACACAGATGCCTGTGTCTTACACAGACTATTCTGTGCCAGCTTCCCCTTAATAATAGATCTTGGGGATCTCCCTAAATCTCTTAACCAGAGATGAAGTGCTCCTCTGCTGCGATGAATGGTATGAATGAACTACGACTGATGTAGTCGATTCACTAATTTCCTAGACACATTGGTTGTTTCCAAACACAAAGTGAGCTGCCATTAATATCAGTCAAAGTTGGGCCAGGGAGTGGCATATCAGTTTGTTTTGCTTTTGAAGTGGGAGAAAGTCATCAATAGCAGATAGGAGCCACTTTGGAGTTAGGGCCACTTCATCAATAGCTGTTATCAGTGCTTTCAGCTACTCAAGAATAAGGCAGACTACGTTACCGACTTCGGCAAGACTTATAGTTTGCATACCAGCTGGACAGGTACAGGTATTTCAGTATTATGACCCAGAATACAGTTCCTCTAAGTCAACACTTAGAAACAACAATAAAGGCAAACACTTCTCTGTGTGCCAGGCTCTGTGTGGAGGATTTTCCGTGCCATGTGTCACTGAATAACACATCAACCCTTGAAGGAAGGCACTAAATCACCACCTCACGTTAAAAGAAGAAACTGAGACCCAGTTACCGCACAGCAGAGCAGGGATTATTAGGAGGAGATGATACAGCTCAAATGTTTACATCAGACAGACCCGGGTCCATTTAACCCTGAGCTCACCACGCACCCATCAAACAGCCTTCAGCGTGTCACTGAACCTCACTGCGCCTTAGCTTTCTTCTCCCCCAAATGGGCAAAGTACAAGCCCCAAATTCATACGGTTTTGGCAGGATCTGGTTGAAATCACTAAATCTAACAGCCTAGGAGAGAGCCAGATATATAGTAAATGCTTAACAGGTGGTGGTGATTCACAGCCAAAAAGCAGTGCCTCAAATGATACCCCCTTATGATTTCAACCCTCCCCTGAAACACACCGCACACGCGCACACACAGGGGCAGCAGAAGCCTGGGCCACCACAGGGTGAGCCATAAATACCCAGAGGCAGGCATGCTCAGCCTTTCTCGGCGCCTTCAGAACCTTTTAGGTCAACGGCCCTGGAAAGCACACGGCAGCACCCACGTTAGGCATTCCTGGGCCAGGCAGCAGTAACGCGATCCGAGCGCAGTTCTGAAGGAGAACGGTATAAATAGCCCCTCTTATTAATAGAGGAGCCTCGCAGTCCAGGACTCCTGGCTGGAAGCTCTCCCTGGTGGGCTTTCCTCAGCGCTGTGGGCAGTGACAACCATGTGGTCTCGCGGCAGCTGCGCCAACATCCTCAGGTCCTCCGGGGGCCCCCAACCGGCTTGCTTTCTCTCTCCAACTGGCCCGCGATGCTCTGCGGTTGCCGGCCTCCAAAATAAAACCACTGCTAAACCACCAACGACAGCTTTGCCAGCCTGTGGTTCCCCTCATGCTGAGGTTTCCAGACTCAAGTGGTGGCTGGTGGCTGTGTAGGTTTCAGGAGAACTGACAGCCCCTGGAAGACCCAATTAATTTAGAAGCAACTGTGTGCCCACTGTGATTTTTTTTTTTCTTTAATATCCTCCTCCATCTCCCCACCCATTGCTCCTCACTGCCTCTTTCTGCCTGCACGATGTATTAGGATTCCCCTCAGGAAAGGCTTGGATCTTTATCAATGACAAGTTCCACTGCTCTGGGCCCGGGAGAATTTGTGTCATCCATCCCACAGTGTGACACTGGGGACCGGGGGTGGTCACGCTGGTAAAGGGTTCAACCTATCAGCCTCCAAGGACTTGTTTCTTAACAAGCCACCCAGCTCAGTGGCAGGGTTGGGGGGTTGTGGAGGGTGGCTCTGGGGTTGAATAGCAGAAGAGAAATAATATACAGTGTGCCCCTGCGCTTGCCAGCTGTCTCAGTAGTAAAGAACCTGCCTGCCAATGCAGGAGACATGGCTTCAATCTTTGGGTCAGGAAGATCCCCTGGAGGAGGAAATGGCAACCACTCCAGTATTCTTGCCTGAAAAATTCCATGGACAGAGGAGCCTGGTGGGCTAGTCCACGGAGTCGCAGAGAGTTGGACACCACTGAGCGACTAAACACACAGCACAGAGCCCTGCCCGTGTACAACGCTCTGGAAATCAGATCCAATGAATAGTTACTGTATTTGTAACTGGATAACATGTCACTATGCCCATGTTCCAGAGGCAGCACAGAAAGAAGTAACTTGTCCGGGGACCCAGTCCCGGTAAGGGGCAGAAGCGGGACTCCAAGCCAGGTCTGCCTGCTACCAAACTCGAATCCTCCCAGTACACCACCCTGTACTCACAAGGAGTGATCCCTCTCTTTACAACTCCCACTCCTGGGAAGGCTGTGCTGCCACGGAGAGTCTGGGACAAGAGTGAGACCAGGGACTCCAGGCCCCGCTCCCTCATTTACTAGCTATGCAATTGCAGCCAGGTTCCCAGGCCTCCACTCCGCAATTGTCTGAAAATGCAGAAATGCCCATAAGGAGTGGAGGGCTTTTTATTAGCACAATAGCCAGCTACGGTCAGCTTTCCTGAGCGCACCAGCTGGAGAAAGAGGAGAAGACACACACAGTAGAGAGAGGGTAGACGACAGGGTCGAGAAGTCACCCTGTTCCTAAATTCAAAAGGAGCTCAGGGGAAGGAAAAAAGCCAGAATGTGAAGGGAGAAGGTAAGGTGGGCTTGGATGGGGTGATGTCGGTTTGGACAAAGAGTCGGGAGGAATCAGAGGAGACACTCAGTACCTTGATAGAGAAGACCAATGCAGGAAGTGATAAAGGAGATAAAACACTGGACTTTCTATCCTTTTAAAATCTTGGGTGGAAGGTTGCAGGTTAGGAAGAGGGGGTGGGGGCTGAAGGCAGTGCAGCTTCAGGCTTAAATGCACAGTTCTGGAAATCAAACATATTTGAGTTCAACTCTCAGCTTTCCTGGGGCTGAGACTGTAAAGAATCCACCTGCAATGTGGGAGACCCAGGTTTGATCCCTGGTTTGGGAAGATCCCCTGGAGAAGGGAATGGCAACCCACTCCAGTACTACTGCCTGGAGAATTCCATGGACAGAGGAGACTGATGGGATACAGTCCATGGGGTTGCAGTTACACTCAACTGAGTGACTAACAGTTTTCTCAGCTTTACCAACGAGGTGACACTGCACAGGTTTATTTAATCTCTCTAAGCTTCCATTTCCTCCTCTGTAAAGTGGAGAAAATGACTGCAAAGAAAAGAATTTAAATCACATAGAGTTGGTGTCAGGATGAAGTGAAGCCCTCTTCCCCTACGGCTGAGTGTGGTGTTACTGTCATTGCTGTGCTGTTGTGATTCGGGAAATTTATTTTTAAGACTAACCGGCATCCCCAGTGAAGGACAGGTGCAAGTCAGATGCTCTCCGTTCTAGATCTGGGCGGAGATTAAGTTCCAAAAAAGCACCAAGTCAAAGGGGGATTAAAAGCCGCAGGTCGAGGGAACCAAACCAATTGAAACTGGACGGCTGTTCGGGGAAGGAACAAATGGAAAGAGAGAGCTAGAGAACACAGAAAAGGCTCACGGGAGCATCAGCTGTGCCCCCAATCTATGGTGGGGCCGATGACATTGGATCCATAACCTAACATGACCCCCAGGGCCCCATGGGCCCCAGGCCAAGGCCACACACCCCGCCCTCATGCACACCAGGCACAATGGCCCTCGGCTCGGTCCTTCTTTGAGGGCCCTGTCTTAGATTTGCAGCTCATCCTGTCTACACCACTCACATCTGCTTGATCTGCCTGCCAGTCACCATCCTGGGCACTCCAGCTCCATTATTACCTCTCCAAAATCAAAGAAGAAAATCCTCCCCTGACCCTGTTCTAGGCCCCCCAAAACACACACGACTAGTGAGTCTCCTGGCTTCCTTGTTCCCCACATGTCTTTCCCTTTTTTAATGTGGTTCTGTGACAGGCAAGGCTTGTCTGACATGCCAGGATTGTGGGAAACGGGAACAGCATTTAAGGGGCCACCAAGAAAACTATGAAGCCAGGATAAAGAATATCTGAATGTAGCACTTTTAAAATATGAAAGTGAACACAAAACAACACTCATTCAGAACAGAGTGTATAAGTTTTCAAACCATGATATGATCAGCAACAGAGCCCTATCAAGCCAGAGAGGAGCCTGGGGCAAAAGGAAAAATAATCAGTTAAGCTGATTCAGACTTTACTTAAAGTTTTTGTATTTTTATCCATCATGGATTAGTATTATTTTATTATTTAGCATTCATTTTGTTTTTTAAAAATACTGCATTAAGATGTCCTTTTATCTTGAATGCTGAATTTTTAGAAGCCCCTTCAATCCTGCACCACCGGCGAATGCCCCACTTACCTAACCTTCACCCTCGCTCTGTCTGTCTGCCTTATTCAGTCCCATGCCCCCAGCAGCAGAGCAGCACCAGGCACATAGGAGGTACTCGAGGAAATAGTAAATGAAAGCCTGAATGATGCCCTAAGAAATACTGTGATTTCTGTTTTGTCCAATTCGAAAAGAAACCACTAAACTCTGAGACTCAACACACAGAAGTTGAATACAGTAACCACAAGTGTTAAAGACAGCCTGGATCAAAGGAAAGCACTGGGTTATGGCCCAAACCGGCTCCTTGATGGGCTGGGTGTATCATTTCAGGTGGCTGTGGTGGGCTGAACTGTACTCCCACAAAATTCTTAGGCTGAAGTTCCAGCCCTCAGTACCTCAGCTTGTGACCATATGTGGAGAAAGGGTTTTTAAAGACGTCATATGGATGGGTCCTAATTCAGTATGATTGGCGCCCTTTTAAGAGGAGGACATTTGGACACACAGAAGAGGCATCAGGGAAATGAAAGGCCATGGGAAGAGGCAGCAAGAAGGTGGCCATCTGTAAGTCAAGGAGAGAGACCCCAGAGGAAACCAATCCTGCCAGGACCTTGATCTTGAACTCCCAGCCTCCAGACCCTGAGAGAATAAGTTGCTATTATTTAAGTCACCCAGTCTGTGGTCTTTTATTACAGTAAATTACATAATGACCCACTTCTAAACTAGTCCCACTCACTATGACCCTATGCAAAAATAAGGGCCCTGGACAAAGTATTTCCAAGGGTCCCTTACAACTCTCATCTTCCTTTAACTTGGGAAGTTGGAACCTTCTTTAAACAGACCTGGAAATCATAGACAGCATTTTGGAGACTCTGGAGATGGTGGTAGAGAACACAAGTATTTAACAAATTGCATCATCTGATTAAATTTCCTTTAGATAAACCCTCAACAATGGGATCAAAAAATAATAAACAAGGATTTTTATCAGTTACATATAACAAGTAAAATATGTAAAGCACTTAATGTCTACTAAAAATAGAGTAACAACAGGAGCACTGGGTGAATGATTTATGAAATATTCACGTGTAAGTAGCTTTACATAAAAATTGAAATGGGATAGTAATAATCTTTTAGTTTACATGACAAAGTATTCACAAAAGTAAAGAGAAGTAAGAAAGAGATGTAAAACCACAGTATAAATACAGTTTGATTCCACAATTATGCATAGAAGTATATATTTTCCACCAAGTGCCCACAATGTTTAGCCTTGGGTGATAATACTGGTGATTTTACTTTGTTTTACATATTTCTACCGTTGCCAAATTTTCTGCAGTGGGTATGCATGACTTTTCTTTGAAGTTCCTGAGGAACTAAAATCCTGAATAACTCTAACATTCACGTTAAAAGCATAATTCCTTACATTAAAAAGAAGAAGAAAAGACTGAGGCCTGATTTAAAGGATACTGCAAGAGACAGCAAACCTAGCATTCTAAAGACAGTAATGTCTAGTTCTGTTTGGAGATCGGGAGAGAAAAATCAGCCTTATTACCATCCATTCCTCTATACCTTGGATTCCTGGGAAAGAGAAGGGGTGGGCTGGCTGATATGCCCCTGCAAAGCAGGCTGCTCTAGTGCCCAGGGGGCTGGGGGAAGTACCAGCCAAGTGTGTTAGCCCACTTGGCCCCCAAGGCTTTCCACAAGCCTGTACAGCCCCCATGGGTCTGTGATTTCCAGTAAACTCACACCTGCTGGACACACCCATCACTGACTGCCCAGGAAGAAGAGAGGGGCTTCAGCAAAGGAGCAGTAAGTAGGCAGGACCTTTTGTCTCCAACAGCCCCCAGCAGATGCCCCCTCTGACAAGTTCAGGCTGCTGATCCAGAGGAAAGGGCAGCACTGCCACATGAGAGGGTCTTCCCCAGGAGCTTCCCATCCTGCCCACCAACCCCCCGAAGTTTGGGGAAAAGCACTCACACTTCTTGTAGATTTGGCAAGTCCTCAAAACCAGCAGGATCGATCTCTGAAAGTTTGTTGTAACTCAGGTTTCTGGTAAAAGGAGAGCAAAAAACAGAAAAAATTCAGTCTATACTCCCAAATTCAGGAATCATCTACCCATCCCTCCCCAGAAGAAATAATCCCTCTTACTCAAAACTGCCCCCATCTCATGTACTATTTTAAGTAACCCTGGTGGCTCAGACAGTAAAGAATCTGCCTGCAATGCAGGAGACCAGGGTTCAATCCTTGTGTTGGGAAGAGCCCTGGAGAAGGAAATGGCAACCCACTGCAGTATTCTTGCCTGGAGAATCCCATGGACAGAGGGATTCTGTGACCACCACGCTGGTCCAAATGCCTGGCATCATATCAAATGGCATTTTTTTAAATTAATGTTTTACTAAGGCATCAAACACTATTAAGAAGCAGTGAAGGGAGTCTGATCCTTCACTGACTAAAAATCAGTGGTTTCCAACCATGGATGACATTTGGCAAAGTCTGTAGATATTTCTGGTTGTCATGACTAAAGGGAAGGGGGAGGGGGGGATCCTACTAGCATCTGGTGGGGAGAGGACAAGGATGCTGCTAAACATCCTCCAAAGGACAGGACAGCCCTTAGGGACAGATCCAGCCTTCACTGTTAATAGTAACATTCAGAGGTTGAGAGACCTTGGTCTAAACAAAAACTTCAAGATCAAAACTCGCTCAGATGAATAATCAAAGTTGAAAGGACTATTTAATAAGTGAGCAATGTAAGGTCTTAATCATAAGGTTTATATGAACATGGCATTCCTGCCGTCGATGAATACATATTTCAAGTGATAATCACGCCAGAGAGAGGAGCAGTGTCATAGGAAATCATGTTGGTGTGAACCAAAGTGTCACATGCCAGCAGCCTTCTCAAGATGACAGCGTCTATCACATGACTCAGAACTACATCTCTCTCCCCTTCAGCCCATTCCTGACCCCGTTCTCAGAGGGAGACAAGGACCAAGCAGGACAATGTTTGATCCGCTGAGGTTCCCAGAGCACACCCTCAACCCAGACCAGCTTGATCTTTCAGGAACAAAATCCACACAAATGTGGTCCACACAGGCCCTCACTGTGCCTCACTCTCTGCCACCAAAACACATCCAGTCCTGTGTGTGCCAAAGGAGATGGCTAACATTTTTCATCTCAGCTATTAATTCCATTGCCATTTCTGCCAATTAACAAGTACTACCAATTGAGAGTTCAAAGTCTCTTAAGGGGCCCAGTATCACATTAAGTGGCAACTTTCTTTTAAGCTTCCTCCAGAGACATTCCAATCAATACTAAGCCAGAGCTGAGAGCCATTTCACTGTCATCTAAAGACATTTATCTAAATAAAAGTCAAACCACCCTTGAAATTAATGGTACATCTTTGTTCAGGGCACAGCCTGAATTAAAAGCAATTTGTCCAGGGATTATGTTACCATAAAAATTGAAGGTGGTAATTTTTAAACCACCTATTGAAGTCAAGTGTGAGCTTGTCTGTTCTTGGGAGTATTTACAGTGAGACACTTACACAGAAATCAACAGGTTAGACTTGGAACAGAAAATTCACAAATGGAGAGAGTTCTCTCTGTCACAGAAAGGACTGAAAGTTTCTCCTATGATGAGCATATTATCATGACAAACTGGGGCAGAAATCGTGTTTCTGGGTCTACAGGTAGTGTGAGTTGATAATGACTGTGACATTCATATCATCACAGGTAATGGAGAGTTGCTGAGCTGGAGCAGGCTTGAGAGAAAGACTCAGAAACCACAAAGCCAAGAGCTGGAAGGGTAGACAAGTGATGCAGGTGGTCACCTGGCAGGTGTGGAATGAGGCTGACAGAGCAGTGCCCACTCAACCTGCCTGCCACCTAAAGAGGCCATTTGTACCTATTTCCAAAAAGAAGGGTGGTGCAGACCAGTCTCCTTCATTTTCAAGAGAAGCCTGATCTCTGAAATTTTATGTGAAGTCTTTTCAATTCTTTAAATGTATATGTAAAAATCTGGCAGTGTGTGTGGACCACATCTCTGCATACATAAATCTGCAGATCACATTTAACCAGAGAATCACCATTTTTCAACCTCTGATCTAGTTTCAAAATGAATGACTTGTGGCCAGGGCAGGAGCTGGTGTTCACAGGATCTAGGGCCCAAGCTAGACCTGGTGGCTCTGTTCTGAACAATCTGAAGGAATCACTTCCCTCAATCCCCAGGCCAGAAAAGTCCAGACCCTTTAGGAACTCAGGATTAGAATAAAAGCATTTAAAATCACAACTCTCCTTGGTCTCTATTTTTTCCCTTAAAGAGCACGTAAAATGTATTTACATCTCAAAAACGCTGTATCTAGTGTTATATTTAAAACAGATGGCCAACAAGGACCTACTGTGTAACATAGGGAACTCTACTCAATACTCTGTAGTAACTTAACTGGCCAAAGAATTTGAAAAAGAATAGGTACATGTATATGCATAACTGTAACATATGAACTACTGTGCTGTACACCTGCAACTAATGCAACATTGTTAATCAACTATATTCCAATATAAAATAAAGTAAAAAAAAAAAAAAAACACCTCGTACAAATCCTGCCTTTTAGATAAGGCAACTTGATAAAGGGGGACTCCATAAGCTACTTTTATCAAGAAGCCACACGAATCAGTACTTAACACAGAATTCCAGGAAGTAGCAACAAGTTCAAGAGACTTGTAAGTGGAAATTTAAGCGTTCACTTGGTCTGCCTGGATGAAGTGATTTTTTGATTCTTGATCAACTAGAAAAGTCATGTATTACCAACCAGACTGCCTCTTAAGAGCAGTTCTCCTCTCAGCGCCTATCACCAACAGAGAACATGGTGGCTGAGGCTCAGGTCCCTTGGAATGGCTCTGCTTTGGGACAAAGAGCTTTTTTAAGTCTGAAAAATGAATCCTGGTACAAAGCAGGGAATGAGGCCGACACAGCAGTGTCCACTCACCTGCCTGCCACCTAAAGGGGCCATTTGTACCTGGTTCCCAAAATGAGGGTGGGTGCAGACCAGTCTCCTTCACTTGCAAGAGAAGCTCGATCTCTGAATTTTTATGTGATTACCAACTGCTTTATCAAAAAACAGGGAAAATATTTACTTTCTTCTCCCTGACCAGCACAATCTGAAGTAAAATCCGCAGACATTTTTCTTGTTTGCTCATCTCTGGAAGACACACTCTCAGTATAAATATTTTCCTATTGTGGTAAAATACACATAACATATAGTGTAGCATCTTGACCATGTTTATGTGTACAGTTCAGGGTCATTAAGTATATTCTCATTGTTGTACAACCATCACTACCATCCATCCCTCCCTAGCACATCTACATCTTTTGCAACTGAAACTCATCACCCATCAAATACTAACTTCCTATTCTCCCCTCCCTCCAGGGCCTGGCTACCTACCTTCACTCTACATGCTGTCTATATGACTTGGACTTGAGAGGTACTTCACACAAGTGGAGCCATTCAGTACCTTTTGTGTCTGGCTTATTTCACTCAGCACAGTGTCCTCAAGGTGCATCCATACTGTAACATGTGTCATGGTTTCCTATTCCTTTTTGTGGCTGAATAGTATTCCATTATTCACCTGTGTGTGTGTGTGTGTGTGTGTGTGTGTGTGTGTGTGTGTGTGTGTGTGTGTGTGTGTGTGTGTGTGTGTGTGTGTGTGTGTGTGTGTGTGTGTGTATCTTCCCTATTTTGTTTCTCCCTATAAAAGGTGATGGATATTAGGGTTGGTTCCATCTTTTGGTTACTGTGAATCACGCTGCTGTGTACATGGTCACATCCCCCACCCACACCCTGGCATAACATATAAAGTTTTTTTTTTTAAACTCTTTGACTGCCACATTTCCTGACAACGTTCATTTCTCCAACATGAAAGATATCCATATACTTTGGTCCAAGAACTGTGCAGAGAAGGGTCTGAATAACAATTTAAGAGTTAATTAGTGAAAAACTTCTACCTAAGAGACCTTTTTTTTTTCAGGTGGCAGCTGACAGGCACACAAGTCTAAGGCATCTCACTTATTTCTGCAAATACGGTCAGCCTTACCAGGCCCGACATCTGAGTGTGTTATTGGTTGAAGGTTTCAGACTCTCCTGTCAAAACAATCCATCTATCAGCAGGACAGACACTGTCAAAAGCACTTCTGCACCTTTCAGGAGCAAAGCAGAGAGGAAAGAAACCTTGGGGAATTTAGTTACTGCCAACTGCAGCTTTCGTTAAACAGTTTGTCAGCCATTGTCATAACACAAATTTCCCTTGTTCTTGCACAAAGGGTGCACCACTCTTCCAACAATGGAGCCCAGCCATAGGTACTCTTTCTGCTAATCTGCTGAGAGATGACTGTTCGGCCCACCGTTTGCCCAACATGCAAGAGGCCCCTCCGCAGGGACCGGCTCAAGTTTTAGACAGGTTTTATCTGCAGCTGAAAAGCAAAGGGTTCAACAGTGCACGGCAATAATCTGCTTGCTGAGCCCTTTTCCTGGCAAGACCCCCTACCCAGACCTCACAGAATGAGAAGAGCTAAGTCTTCAAAAAGCTGAGAAATCCCCGACTGTTCTATAAGCCCCTGCTCTCCAACCCAGCAGCACCCAGCCGTGACCCTGACATTCATACTTAAACTAATCAAGATTACAGAAAATTAGGACTTCAGGGTCTCAGGGGCATCAGCCACTATCCAAGGGTCCAACCACCTGTGGCTAGCTGCACAATGCAGGGAGAGGCCATTTCCATCGTCCCCGAAATTTCTATTAACTGAAATCAAGGAGTAATCAACAAATATTTAAAATGAAATGGCATGGAGGGAAGAAAGTTGGATTTGAAAAATAAATGTGATCACTGCAGCTTTGTAGCGCAGTCTGAAGTCAGGGAGTGTGATTCCTCCAGCTCTGGTTTTCTTTTTCAAGATTGTTTTGGGTACTCAGGACTTTTGTGTCTCAATACCAATTTTAATTTTTTTTTGTTCTAAATCTGTGAAAAATGACAAAACAGAAATAGTTATAGATGTAGAAGAGAAACTTTTGGTTACCAGAGGGTAAAGTGGGGGTATAAATTGGGAGATTGGGATTGATGTATACACACTACTACATATAAAATAGGTAACTAATAAGGACCTACTGTATAAGCACAGGGAACTCTACTGAATACTCTGTAATGACTTATATGGGAAAAGAATCTAAAAAGCAGTGGATATTTGTATAACTGAGTCATTTTGCTATATACCTGAAACTAACAACATTGTAAATCAACTCTTCTTCAATAAAAATTTTAAAAAATAAATTTGAATTTCCCAATAATCTAAATCTATGGGAATCCAGCACCAGCTGTGTTCAGTGGCTCAGTTGTGTCCGACTCTGTGCGACCCCATGGACTTGTAGCCTGCCAGGCTCCCCTGCCCATGGGATTCTCCAGGCAAGAATACTGGGGTGGGTTGCCATGCCCTCTTCCAGGGGATCTTCTCAACCCAGGGACTGAACCCAGGTCTCCTGCATCACGGGCTGATTCTTTACCGTCTGAGCCACCAGGGAAGCCCAAAGGCTTTGTTAAAAACGTGGTGGGGGAGGGGCACGGATCACAGAGCATGTCCTTCAGGCACACACAGTTCTTAACCAATCCCAACAGAAGAAAAGGGCTTTGAAAACTAAATCCATGAGGAAGACACTCAAATCAAAAAATGCCCTCTGAATGTAATTTTATAGGCTTTATCAGTTACTAACATAATCTGAGCAGCACCATTCTGGATTACAACCAGAACCACATATTACAAACTTGGCAAACACTATTCAAAGCTGGCAAACAATAATTCATTGACTCCTTGGAAACTGAGGGACAAAACGTTCCACTTACTTTTGAGTAAGTTGTGGTGAGGAGACAACCCCAGCATCACTAGACAATGTCAATAGCACTTTACCCTCAAAAACAGGCACTGCTCACAGACCACTGACTACAGGCAAAACCTCTCACAGGAAGGAAAGTGCCACCCACAGCTGTATTGTTCAACTTTATGAAGAAAAATAATCCAAAGTGGAAGGAACTGGCCACAAATCTGTGACAGGAATCCTCTGGGAAAGGAGGTTTTCCCATTCAGTTTGGTTTCCAGGCCAGTCTATTTTCCACTACTCAGCCCTGTCTGGACACCTGAACAAAACAGAACTTTGCATATTTTAAGCTTTCAGATGTTCGCTAAAGTGAAGAATGCAGCCGGAAAGCAACCCATCTGCTGAGCACATTGGGGTGCCTCGGACTAGCCTGGGAACCTCTTCTTTCTCGGGAACCCGTGGGCTTTGGCTGTATATCTCCTCTTAACCTTACAGGGTGCTGCCTGCCATCCATTAAAAAAGGATTCATCTGCTTAGGACTAACTGGGAAAAAGTGATTAGTCTTTTTCCCAAGGGGTGTGAATGAAGAAGAACACAGACTTGTTAGAGTCATTTAATCTCTTAAACTTTCAAGGCTGTTTCTGTTGCATTTTTGCCTTCTGAGCAGTTATGTGTAGTACATATCAAGATCCAATGAAATCACCACACTGTGTTCCTTAGGCCCACATTATAAGGTTTTATGAGAAGAAATTTCTTTTTAAATCTAGGATATCAGATGCCCTTACCTTTTTTTTTCCCGTATTACAATACTTTCCCCTCATTAACCAAAAGCCAGAAGTGAAAGGCCTGATCATACATATTGAAGGTTTATTTTAACAATGACAAAACTGTATCTTAAACTAGATTATCATTCCTCTGATATCCTCACCCCAGAATTACCAGGCATAAGGTGGTTTTATACTTGTGTTTCTTCTGTAAGGTGATCAACCACATATTCCCTAAATTGAGGCTCAGAAAAAGAAATACATTCAGCAAATAATCAAATGCAAAATCACTGGGCAGAACTCAATACTTAACAGCTCACCTTGACAGCTTTAGGTCACTAACATTGAACAAAGTCAGTAATGAGTCACAGTTATTCTGACTTTTGAAAATGTTACACAGATAATTCTATACGCAAATGAGGCTTACAAGCAACTCAAAACAAGAGTTATTACACACTAGCCATTATCCACAAGCCAGAGTCACTCACTCTTTAAAACCAGCTTTAGAAATGAGTGTGTGGGTCTCCGACTTCTGATGCTTAAGACATTATCTGAGAGAAGTCAGCCTTGTGTGACTCATTCTGTTGGTCTTAAGTGTGCTTCTACGCCTGACAGTTCACACAGCTCACCAGGGCCTGTGGTTAGTTTGAATGCAGGTTTAAGTCTTTGTCCTATAGGACCCAGCAGATGTCAAGTTTGACAAATATTTATTGAGTGTTGGTCTATAGTCTATATTGCGCCTAGGTGAAGTTCTAATACAAATCAGGATAAGATCTAGTTTGTGACTTTAAAGAAGAGTTTACAACCTACTGGTCAGATAAGACCCTGAACCAAATAACTCCACCCAAAGGCTCTAACAGGGCAAGCATCTTGGGAATGATGAACCAGGAGTTGCAAAATGACAGCTCTTGGGCCAAAGGTGAGCTGCAGGGAAATTCGTGTCTGACTAAATGGTATTTGGAGAGATCTAAAGTTTTCGGCAAAAATTTAAGTTTCAGCTTCTCTTGAAATTGCAGGGACACCTCAGAGATAATGTGAGTTCAGTTACAGACCACTGCAATAAAGCAAATGTTGCAATACAGCAAATCATACAATTTTTCTGGTTTCCCAGTAAATACAAAATTGTGTCTTTACACCATACTATAATCCATCAAGTGTGCAACAGCATTATGTCTTAAAAAATAATAATGAACATACCTTAATTATAAAATACTGCTCTAGAAAAATTGAGCCTACAGACTTGCTCAGTTCAGGGTTGTCACAACCTTCAATTGGTAAAAAATGTAACAAAGCGAAACACAGTGGAAGGAGGTTTGCCTGTCTTCACAGGGCCAGCATGCTGACAGCACAATCCGTTACATTATTTAGCAAGGACTCAGCTGACCACAAGCCTCACCACTCCTATGATCTCCCTCAGGACTTCTTTGCTCACCTGTAGTATCTCCCTGGCCCTGCAAGCATCTGGGTTCGTCTTCCTGGCATGAAGTCCAGGAGACATTCAGAGCAGGGAAGATTAACTGTGGTGAGGAAGGTTTATCAGAAAATGCAAGACCTTCGCTAAATTTGGAAGAGCAGCAGCAGAACGGCAAGGCTTTTAAGGAAGACTTTCAGGATATAAGGCCAGAAAAGTACAGTAAGGCATGGATTAAAAAAAAAAAAAAAAAAAAAAAAAAAGGCCAAGTCAGGAGCTCCTAGAAAGGAGAAGGGCAAAACAGGAAAGGTTGCAGGCTAAGTGGAGAAGAGCATGAAGCCCCATGCTGTCAGAGCAACAACCCCGCAGGCAGTTAAGTCAAGGGTTGTACTAACCATAATAAACCCCAATGCCAGGTCCATTGTGAACATTATTACAAGGTCATTACAGGTGATTCCCGCAGCAAGAGAAAATCTCCTTGCTCATCTACTTCAAGTTCTGACCCGAACGCTCAAGAGGCCCACCATCACCGAAAGTAATCAATATTTGATTTCTCCAACAGCCCTTAAAACAGGAGATCCTAGGATCAGCTTTTCCTGCCCAAATCTTAGCTTGGGAAAAAAGAAAAAGCAATTGGATATGATATGGCTCTCTCATTTAAGCAGTCTTGTGCTTGATTGTGGAGGATGTACTAGGGGGAGTACACAATTTTTCCATAATAGTCATTTGTTAAATACAGTCTGTGCATCACTAACAATGAAAGATTAATTGGTTTCATTAAGAAGAGGCACTCCAGTCACTGCAGCAACTAAGCAGTTTGGTGTTTGTTTAGTTGCTCAGTTGTGTCCGACTCTTTGCGACCCCATGGACTGTAGCCTACCAGGCTCCTCCATCCATGGGATTTTCCAGGCAAGAATACTGGAGTGGGTTGCCATTTCCTTCTCCAGAGGATCTTCCTGACCCAGGGATTGAACCCGGGTCTCCCACGTTGTAGGCAGACACTTTACTGTCTGAGCCAGTTTGGTGGGGACCTCACAAACAATGAAGATTTGGGCAGAGAACAGCTGCTGGCCACAGGGTGACCTCCCCACCTCCCCCTAAACCTGTCACAAAAACACCGATACCCAGGAATACCCCAGCAGGGAAGAAGCACCTACAGCTGTCACTTGGTTTTGCTATCAGAGAAGTGACTTTGCACCGACCTGGAAATGGGCAGAGGCGGTCAGGGGTCAGGAGTCTTCTCACCTTTTCTCTCCTTTATCACCTCTGGAGAGGGATCACACACTGGCCCTTTCAGACGGTCCTTAAGCTAAATGGGCTTTCCAAAGTCATCACCCCTTGCTGGGCACCACTCCACACACAGCTTCATCTTTCCCTCTTGAAAGCCCAGCCATTCTGTAGACCAGAGGGTGGTGGTGCCTCAGGGGCAGGCCCTCCCACCCCCACCAACCTCTCCTCCTCCAAAGGCACCAGGGCTCCAGTGAAAGCAAAGGGCTCATCAATCAGGACCTAAAAAGGCTCTAAAATGTGCCCCAAGAATGTGGGCTCACCTCCACCAACACACTCAAGAGGCTGGAGTTCTTTCAGCTAAAAAAAAAAAAAAAAAAAAAAAAAAGGAGGAGGATTTTCCTAAATGAGAACCATGCTGTATTAAGGCAGGAAATGGAGGCTCTTGCTTCTGTAGTAGTTAAAACAAGCTGAGCAAAAGGGACAGGAAGTGAGGGACACATTAATCCAGTGGATAAATTTGGAATCCATGGTTTGCCAAGTGCTTTGTGGAGTCCACCAGTGCCCCTCTGGTCACAGATCACTGCTTTCCTGTCTTAAAATCTCCACCTGTACCTCCGTCCCTACAAATATTCATTTTCAGGAGATTAGCTTCCTGTGTAACCAATCACTGCAAAATACAGGGTATTTAGTAAAAGTGTGATGGGGCTTTGAAATTCATTGAGTCTGAATTGACCTGTTCAAGATGTAACACTGTAGCGACAGTTTTTTCAATGTGTCACCCAACCAAATTTAACTATATAAATGGTGGCACAACCATATACTGTGATCAATTTCCTTTTGCAACACACTGAAATGCTTCCCCACAGAGCACAGAATGGTTTCCCACACTTCATGCCCCCACCTAAGGGCCCTGGGAGGACTAAGATTATCAGGGAGGAAAAGAACTATTTTAACATAGCCCCGTAAAAGGTACTCCTGGTTGCAAGAACAGGTGGGCCAGATTCCAAGCTTGTCTTGCTGGCATAAGATATAATCGAGGATTTCATTGGGATAAAAGGATAAAGAAATCCTATACCAGTGACTCGAGATTCTTCAGAAATGAAACCTCCAATAATGGATTACTTCCCCTAAGTACAAGAGACACATACTGAAATATTAAGAACATATCAATCAGAAAAAACAAAACAAAACACCCTTTCCACCATCTGAGTCATTACACACCATTCTAAATACTCTTCTCTAGATGTTTCCTGAACCAGGTAAAGATCAAGGCATTCATTCTGTGCTTTTTTAACCCTCATTTCTGAAAATTCACTTCACAACATATCCAATCAATGAAAAAATAGTACACAAGCTTCACATTAGAGAAATGTACGCCAAAAGATGAAAATTAAACTGCACATGTGATGATCCGAGTCTGCTGATGTTGTTTTAAAAAAGTATTTAGAAGAGTCATTTTAGGCAAACATAATTTTAGGTTACAAAAGGGCAGTATATATACATACAGTCTATGAGGTCACAAAGAATCAGAAACAACTTAGTGACTAAACCACCATCCCTGACATGGTAAGTTGCCTTTTTGTCCCCCATAAAGGGGGAAGAAGGAAATGATTTTTTTCCCCAGTAATTACATTCTTACAAATAAGTATACCTTAACGTTATCAGCATATCTTTCCTAATCTGACACAAAAAATTTTAAGGGATAAATGACATAAGTGGGCCTAACTACTTTCCCAGAACAGAGCTGCTCATAAGGAAAACCTCTGGAAAGCCAGACATTCATACAGGTATTCTCTGGAATCCTCTATCAGCTTGCAGTGGAATTTACATGCATCTTTTATTTTTCTAACTGAAATCACACCAAGCATTCACTCAAGTCTCAGGCATCTCTCTGTGCCTGTGCAAATCCGGAGCATCCACAAGCTACAAAGCTAACAGAAAAATCTAGGTTTACTTGCATTTACCACGTTACTCTGCATTACAAGCTGATGGAGAGCAAGGTTCCCACAAATATTACCAAACATTGTCTTCTCGGTTTTCTGTATCTTCTTCTAGGTTTCAAAGAATCAAATATTACTTTCTAGGTTTATCTTCCCATCCTTTCCCACATTTCCCAGCTACTTCCCAACTTGAAGATGACTCAGATATAAAGATCAGATCCCCGATCTAAGTCAGCCAAACTCACAAACTGAATTTACCCACGAGTTTTCAAGAACACATCCGCTGTATTACAGGGAGGCACACGAGGGATTGGAATTAAGTATTTTAAAGAAAACATGGTTTGGAAAGGTCAGCCTCCTGGCTAACAGTGAAGGTGCTGACTTTATTAGCTAGCTTATCCACTTGGGTTCTCGTTCTGTCAATTTTTCCGCTGGGCTTTTAAGAGTTTGTGTGTGTCATGAAATGTTCAGCTGAAGCCAACATTTTTTGTTTCTATGATGCTCAGATGTCACACAAACACCATGAAATTAAAAGCCCATCCACATCCCTGTCCTGGGGCCGTGGTGACTTCTCTGGTTCTGGTTGCTGGAATGGTGGAGCAGAGACCAAGTCAGTCCAGGTGGAACAGCCAGGTGGCAGGCATTTCAGTGCAGCTTCTGCACAGTGTTCTCTGCTGCTGCAATATGGGGCCTTTCCTTCTCACTGAGATTACAGACACCAAGAATCAGATGATGCCTGTGACCTGCACCCTGGACATACTAAACTTTTACTACTTTGAATGCAGAACTGTCAGTGAAAATGACAGAGCTACAATAAACTTTGGTTGCTTCTTCTCTTTTTTAGTCATTCATCAAAGTTTCTAAAGCCTGGTGTGCTACAATTCATGGGGTCGTAGAGTCGGACATTACTCTGTGACTGAACAACAACACAACGTATCTAAAAAAGATCCTTTCTCTCTTCCACATGGCTCACTGACATTCGCTGAGGCCCAGGGCACCCTAACATCCAGCTTCTCACAGTCACACTGTCCACCCCCCACCCCCCTGCCTCTTCAGAGTTTGCAGTTCCAGGTCACTTACTCCCAAAGATGTGTCTTAAAGAAGGGATCCTAATGGTGAATTCTGCTAAATTATATCTCAACCAAATAATGACTGTTACTATCTATGGGATATGAGTCTGTTTTTAAAGTAAATCACCAGCAAAAGCAGTTAAAAGCTCTACTGAAAGTCATTCCTACATGGCTTCCTATGGAGTTCCCATTAACAGGCTGAAGAGACCTCAGAAACACACGTGGACTTCGAGTTACTCCATTACCTCTCTGAGTGCTCGGGAGAGACAAAAGCCATCCAGTTCCCACCTCAGCAGGAACTCAAAGCCCATGGTCTGGCCAGACCCAGATATCCATGACATGGGCTACAGGGAAGCAGCTGCCCTAAGAACAGCCAGCACTCCTTTGCCTAACACTTGTTATCTCTTGAACACTACCACCACCCACCCCTCAGCTTCCACCATCACTCCTTTATAAAGATAATGTCATCAAATTCCAACTAGTCAGTCTCTGCTCAGCTTGCCCTGGTCAACCAACTCTGTCACTCGCAGGGGAGAGGCTGACTTGTGCCTGCAGACTTCATGCTAACAAAGCTGGCATCTGAAACCCTCTCTGGTTAGAAGCCAGTTGGGTTCCACGCACTGAGATACAAAATCAAAGTACAGCTGGGAGTGTGGCAGAGTTGGGGCGATAAGGCCTCCAGTGATAAGATCCAACCTGTCCTCCAACTCAGACTCTCCAGGCTGCCTTTCCTGTCTCCTCACTCCCTCCTCCCCGCAGAAGACTGTCACAGCAAATAAAAGATGCCCCATCCCATCCCAGGTCGGGTCCACGCGGCCACACGAGCGTGACTCTGCAAAACTGCGCTGGCAGCTCCATTCACCTGCGGCAAATTTGGCCCTGATAGGTAAGCCAAGGCAGGTCTGGATTTGGGGAGGCTCCCCCTTGCACAAGCACAAGGCAAAAACCACCCACGCTCCCAGGCCCAGAGAGCTCCTACAAAAAGCACCTGCACGAACTCGTCAGGGTGGTTTGGGAGGTCACAAGTGCCTCAAGAAAAGATCTTTTCTTCCCAGGGGCACGGGACAAACGGTAGACCGGCCGCACTGCCGGTGTCAATATTTATCTAAGGCCTAGGTATTCACCATGGTAGAAACTGGGCACTTTTTCAATTCACTCATTCACGTACTTTGCCACTACAAAACTCCCCAACAGAGAATCATTTACAGCTTGAATTTCTTTTCTTCCACTGCCATACAGGAGAGGAGGCTGGTGGTGGGGCCCATGGTCTGTGTCAGCCATAATCCACCAGCTCGAGAAGAAAGTGTTCAATGTGTTTCAGAACTGCCGATATCAAATGGGCTTGCCCCCGAGGACAATAAAGAGACGGGGAAGTGAAACAGAGTGCCTGCTTTCTCCCTCCCCAAGGCATGTGAGTTTTCTGCTCTGGAAATGAACAAAGCTTAGGCCTTGCAATAAAGTGAATCCCCAGAACCACGCCCGGCATTTCTAGGTGTGACTTACTCACACTGCAGGATTAATCCAGCAACCAATACCCAAAGTATGTGCAGCTTAAAGGAAGCCATGTGCTATTTCAGGAGCCCTTCTTGCTCAGTTCCAACTCTCCTGGACCCCCTCCTTCTCACCCTGTAAGGAGTCCTGCTCCCTTAGTCTACCTTTCTCCCAAGAAAAAAGCACATACACAATCTCTCTTTCAGGTAAACATCGAAGTTAGGAGGCCCTTAAAGCCCCTGAAAATAGCTGTGCATCGTGGAAATGAGGTTCATAAATGAAGGCCTCCAAGTCTTTCCCCAGCACTCAAGAGTCCTGAGATGCCCTTTCTGCAAAGGACGCTGAGCTGCACTCCCTCCATCCACTGTGCTGACATCTTCAAGGAGAGTTGTTGCGGTGGCCTCGTGGGGTCGGCTGACTCCAGGCTTTTATGCCAAGGAAACGGGCACTGGAGAAAAAGGGTGCTCTCTCCAGTGAAGGGTCAAAGAACCTGCCTTAAAGCCTTCCTGCAAAGCTCAGGGGAGTGACAGTGAAAAGATTTCTCAAGCCAGATTCCTACGATTCACTGGATCTACTTTTCTAAGCCCATACACACAATACTTCCCAGTTAGCTGGGTGCCCCCAAGGCCCCACTAAGATCTGGACACTCCATGAAACCCGATAAGGATTATCAGACTTCAATCTGTCAATGGACTACAAATCACTTTTGTTCCTTCCTGAGCAAAAAGTGTGACAGCAAGTGATGAGCTATGAGGCACGTGCGGTCTGTGAGGGGCCGGCATTCCTACCTCTGCTTTAAATATTCCTGCTGGGTGGAAGCGGGCCAGTGTTGAACCCAAAATGGTAGCAGCTGAAGGTGTGGTCAGTTTTATTTTTTTCTCACATAAAAATATACAGGACACTTAAGCGCACAGTATTTCCTCACGCATACTAAGGTTAATAATTCACAATCTAACTGACATTCATCAATGATTAGAAAATTGAAAGGTGGTTTGTGCAAACACTCCTGCTCTTGCTCTTACTTAACAGCTGGTTTATTTAACTGATGGCTTCTACTGCCATTAGGGGCAGGTAGCACTTCAAAAGGTTAGGCATGAAGGCAGATACGCCACTATCTGGGTTGCTCAGCCTCTGGCTTCCATGTTATCCAAAACCCTGGAAGATCCCCTGGAGGGCATGGCAACCCATTCCAGTACACTTGCCTAGAGAATCCCATGGACAGTGGAGCCTGGGGTGTTTCAGCCCATAGCGTCCTGAAGAGTTGGACACGACTGAAGCAACTTTGCACGCACATGCACACACAGAGTTAAGCTGGACAAATCCAGTAAGGTGAAAATCCAGGATCACAAAAGTCCTAGTTTGCTGATAAGACTTTATTGTAGTCGTGTTCTCTGGTTTCTAATCTGGGCAGATGGTCAAGTCCCCAAAATGCCATTGCAAAAGAGCAGGAGGCGCCCATGGAAGAGGCAAGTTGCCTGGATCTCAGATCAGACTGTCAACCCCCCAAAAGGAGGGCCCGATCCCCTCCCCCCAGACGCTCTTTCCACTGCTCTTATCTCGCTTCAGTTTCCTCTAAAATGGTGCATGTGTGTGCTGAGAGTGGGGAGGAGGACTGTAAGGCTGTTTCTCCAGCAGCTCCCAAGTGTCTCCACTGCTGCAGGACATAACGCTGACCAGTGGTTGGTGGTGGTTGTTTTTCAACTAGGGGAAATTAAACCTCGGGGGTCTGTGTTATCTGCAAAGCCATGAACTTCATACAAACACGGGACCTATCGCCTGGGTTTATGAACCTGCGATAGCTCTAAGACCACATGAATGTCCACATAACCCTTGTTAAAGAGGTTACACATTAACCGCCACAAGGCTCAAGGAAGAGCCTATCACCTGCACCATCTCCACACCTCTCATATCCCGCCTTTGAAAGGGTTTTCTAGATGTCACTACCATGGCACTGGAAATAAATAAAGCTGGGTCCACATTTTGTTTTAGTTTTTAATAAAGCCACAACTTCAGTGGAGGGCAGCTGGCCCTTAAAAGGGACAGAAAATAATACTAAATAATAGTAAACTCCAACGGGCATACGCAAAGGACACAGCCAACCAATGGTTATTTCACCAGGTGTTTCAGGGGCATGGGGAAACAGTGCCCGGGACAGTATAGCACAGTAGCAAGAGCAGTGGCCACTCATATCTGGTTTGGAAATGAGTGAACACACACCTGCGTACAGAGCACCAGGAATGGCGCTAGACTCCAGGACCACATGGTAGCAAGCTGCTCTCTCCCCCTAGGGGAAGACAGATGCTGAGTGAGTCACCAGAGACATGTTCCAAAGGCCACCCTGGAGCACGACCGTGGCCACCCTCACCTGGGTGTTTGGACAGACCCCTCTGAACAGTGGTTTAACCTGAGACCAGAAGGATAACACGAGTCACGCGCAAAAGGCACAGGGATGACAGCACAGGCAAAGGCCCTGTAGGGAAGAAATGGCTCGGCTGGCAGAGGGGACACCAATCCCGTGCAGGACGCACCTGGTATCCAGTGACTGCATGGTGACTGCAGAGGAGGGCGGGCGGGAGGCAGGGAGCAGGTGCCTGGAGCCACATGGACATGAAGCTGGACCTAAGAGATCCCAGTGTCCACGGTAGTGAGTCTCACACTTCAGACTCAAAACCCCAGTTCCCCAAAGAACTGCTTACGATGCAGATCCTCAGTCCCTGGCACCACAGACTCAGACTCCAAAGTCTGGGGATGCGTTAAATGGACCCCATGGCTCCCTGGGGGACAGAGAGACAGCCACCATGTCACTACTGTTTCAATAATAATCAGCCCACTGGCCAGTTGACCTGTATTGGCGGATTGCCAGAGGTGGACTGGCAATGTTTTTCTAAAATCTACCTGTCGCCCTTCTTTCAAGCAAGACTCTACCACCTGGGGCCCTCAGCACACCCAGAAGAGGACTAGAGAGTAAGAAATAAGAAACAAGTAAGAGGAGACCGGGCTCCCTAATCCAGGCCCAGGGCTCTCAGTGCTCACAGAGGTGCAGTCCTGACCCCCTGAAGTAACCCCACTAGCCACTCTCCCCCGGCTTCTTGCTCTAAAGGAAACCGCTGCAGAGCCTTGGCTTCCTTTCCAATTAAAAGCCACCAGGGCCACAGTTTTCAATTAGCTGTGTCAGCTTACCACCCCACAGCCGCCCAAGTTCAACATGTCAGCCCTCCCCCCAGCTTCCGGTCTCCACAGAGCACTTCACACCTCCCTATTGTAAACCTGTCCAGAGCAATTACCCTGCCTGCCTTTGGACAGCCTCAGGACCGCATTTCTGTCTAATTTATAGCTGCAAAGCTCTGTCAGCTGCCCTGGAGCAGAGGAAGTGCAGAGAAAATGGTCAGACCTGGCTGTACAGGCAAGTGCACAGCAAGTGTCCTTAGGGTACAGAAGGGCAAATTCTCCCCTTCTCCCAGTGGTGGACATGGTGTGCTAAGCTCCCCCAGAGAGCCTGAAATCTGTATTTGCTGTGGGAATAACCATTGTTCTGTTCTGCCGCATTTCTTCCTTTGCTTGGAATTATAAACAGCAAATACACTAGGCAAACACTTCCCATTTTATTTCTACCTGAAGATCTTAAAAGTCTTTAAACTCAAAAATAAAATCCTGCTCACCCAAGGAAGGTGAGACAGAGACATTTCTGTCCCTGGGGAATTCAATTCATCCAAGATTTTATGACCTTTTTTTAAAACTTGCCCTGTTTACAACTCAACAAAAAGACAAATGATCCAATTGAAAAATGAGCAAAGTAAATGAATAAATACTACTCCAAAGAAGATATACAAGTGGCCAAGAAGCACATGTAAACTTGCTCTGCATCACTAGTCATTAGGGAAATATAAATAAAAACCACAAGGAGATACTGCTTCATACCCACCAGCATGGCTGTAATTAACCTGACAGAGATAACAAGTATTGGTGAGGTTGTGGAGAAATGGGAACCTTTATTCCCTGCTGGTGAAACTGCAAAAGGCGGTGTGCAGCTTCTGTGTAAAACAGCCTAGCAGTCTCCCAAAAAGTTAAACATCGAGATACCACATGACCCAGCAATTTCAATCCCAAGTATCTACCCAAAAGAAATGAAAACATACGTTCATACAATAAACGTTGTATACCGATGTTCATAGCAGCATTATTCGCATCAGCCGAAAAGTCCAACAACTTATGAATGGATAAGCCAGATGTGGTCTACCCATACAAGGGAATATTATTCAGTCATAAAAAGGAAAGATTTGCCAATATATGCTACAACATGGAAGAACCCTGAAAACCCAAGGCCAAATGAAAGAAGACAGACACAAAAGACCATGTACTGTATGATTCCGTTTATATGAAATGTCCAGAGTAGGCAAATCCAGAGAGCCAGGAAGCAGATGTTGCCAGGGGATGAGAACAAGAGTGAGGAGGGGCTGCTAAGGGAACAGGGTTTTGTCCTTGGGTGACAAGGATGTGCTGGAATTAGCAGGGATGGTTTTACAACTCTGTGAATAAACGAAAAAAACCCTGAACCACACAGTTTGGAAGGATGGCTTCTAGATATTTAAATTTTATTTTAATCAATCTATTATAAACAAAACACAAACACCTTTGCTTTAGCAGGCTTTCAAAATTACAGACTGAAAATGTCACCTAGCTATAACACTTCTGCACCACACAGATGCAGAAATAACCTTTTTCTGTAAGTGCTAGGAGATAAATGCAGTGGGGGAACAGGCAAAATGTCCACATTTCAGATGCTCAAGGCATGATACCACCTCTAAAATCCTTTCCACCCAACCAACTCCTTCTTGCTTCCTAACTGTACTACACTCAGGACCACAGCTCAGTCCATGAACCCGTAAGAAGTGGAAAACCTCAGTTGGAATGTATCCTCCCGCAGAAAATAAATTCTCAAGATTTCAAAAGAGCATTTTTTTTTTCTTCTGAGTAATTATTTAATAAGGCTGCGGAAAGCAGGGTTTTCCCGACGGCAAGCCTTTCAAAAATTAAGAACAAGCCAGAGGCAAGAGGAAGTGTCACCACAATGGGGAGAAAATTAATTGGTTAGATTAAGATCTACTTGATTAAGATCTGACCCCTTTCTGTGGTTGGTGCCAGCAGATTTTAGGGGAAAAAAAGCATGTTATTTCAGGAAAAGTCCTTCCAGGGGAAAAGCAAGGCAGGGGTGAGACTCTGCATTTCAGTTTTATGTTAAAAATTCACTGAAGTTGATTGAAAGCAGATACAAATGGCCAACACCCCCTACTCTCTCGGAATGGGGATGCTGGTCCCTTCTGTTCAAGAAGTGTCCCCCTAGACTGCAGGTACTGTGGCACAGCACAGTCTCTGCCAGCACACATGCAGTTAACTAGGAAGTCCAAAAGTCTAATGGGGCCAGGACGCTAACCAACATCAAAGAGATTCCAGTTGCTCCCCTTATGCAATAAACTTCTTTCACCCAACATCATTCACACTTTCAGAGTGCAAAGTTCACTCTGATATTGGTGGCTTTCTCACTTTGTAGCTTTTCTGGCAAATGTCCCTTGGCCTGGTTGTTCATTAATATATAATAGTAACATTAAAAGCATTGTTTCGCCTTCTAGGGAAGCTGTGGCCAATTTAATAAAGTTGACATATTCCCTGGGATGGAAGAACTGTTATAAGCTGCAGACAATTCAGAGATGCCCAGGTCAGAGGGTAGGTACCTGTCCACACTCTCACACTTCACATGAGAGGTATGTATTTCACAAGATGTTTTTGATATTCCTGCTTGGCAAAGGGGTAAGATTAAAATGTTGATCTTACCGCACAAATGAACCTGGTGTTTCTTTCCCTTTCAACACAAGATTACTCCTTACCTTTTAAACCTTTCCAGGAAGTTGTGATATTTGTGGCAGGAAGACAGATGAGTGAGCAGGGACATCTCAAGGGCGATCAGGCGGTCTATGGAGATGCTGGGGAGGGCACTACTTTTACTTTTCAAATCAGACACACACCAGGACAACTCGCTTTCGAGACCATGTTTACTTTGCCGAAAGCCACACTCTAAACACGGACTTGTTTGTGGAAGGGAAGTGGCTTAGAGTCCAACCTTGTTTATGCTCCAAGTAGGTTTGACAGAAAAACCACATCAATTTGTTTTAAAATAATTTCCATTTGCTGGAAGCTGTTCTTGAAGGGCTCTCCACCACGCTAATCTGCTCTGATTCCTAGCAGCTGGAGGTGCCAGGCACGCCGGCCACAGACGGGGAGGGCTGGGCACAGACAGGCTGGCTCTCCAGGCACGGCCGCAGGCTGGGGTGACTTCGGGGGACCCGCAAAGACATGGCGATATCCCCCTCCCGTATGCACAATCAACTTCGCTTTAAGAAGAACACACAAACATTTCCTAGTTCAGAGGCAAATGTGAACTAGGAAATTGACACGCCCACACAGAAGCAGTTTTCTAGGCAATTACACCTTGGCGGGGTGGGGGAGGGAGGCTTTCCAGGCCCTCAGAAACACACCATCTCTAAGTATCAGGGGTACTGGATGTGTGTTCAAGCCCAAAGGTCACAGTTGAGGGTGCTAAGAGATGTTATTTGGCTAACTAAACCTAAGAAAAAGAAGGAAACTTAAAAAAGGAAGAGTCCATGGGTAACACCGGCAAAGATCTTTGGCCTCACCATCTGAAGAAATGCAGATTAAAGTAATCCAGTGATATTTCCATGTACTAAACTGGTGTGCGGTTGGAGAAAGACAGCAATCTCAAGTTTGTGAGGGGAAAATGGGCACAGTTTCACAGGTAAATCATAAATCCACAGCCTCTTAGAAGCAGCAGTGTCAAGTCTTAAGAATTTGCATATCCAGAGCAATTTAGACTTAAGTCATCCTAAGGAAATAAGAAATGTATACATACATAAGGATGTTAAAGAATAATCTACATACTCAATATCAGGGAAGTTTAATTATGACTTAAATCATAGTTATTTAAATGTTTAAAGTTGGAGAAAATATCCACGATACTGAGTCTTAAAGCACATGTTCTATTGTACATATACCTGAAACTAATATGTCACAGGTCAATTTTTCCTCAATTAAAAATTTTTTTATAAAAGCATAATTACAACTGAATAGTAACCATAATTTTGTTTAAAAATATATATACACACACACACACACACACACACACACACACATATATATATATAACTTTTAATAGTATTCAACCACAGACATTATTGGAAATTTATACACCAAGGTGGTGTATATAAATTTATATATCAAGGCGGTAATATTTACCACTGGATAGTAAGATTAACTATTCTTTATTGTGCAGCTTCCTCTTTATTCAATACAATGCCTACCATGTATCACCAGAGAATTAAAATTTTAAAAATGCACGGGGAATTCCCTGATGGTCCAGTGGTTAGGACTCCAAGCTTTCATTACCAAGGGCGCAGGTTCGATCTCTGGCTGAGGTTAAATTAAGATCCCACAAGTCTCACGGTGTGGATAATCAATCGATAAATTAAATAAAATATTTGCATGTAACTGGGATACCAGGTTAATGGCACAAAACCCCTTTCACATCAAGTCACCTTCCTCAGCTTACCAGGTACAAAGGGGCCTTTCCTCTGAATCACAGCCCAAGGCCTCCAAACCATTAAAATAAACTTTTGAGGCAGAGTTTACCAGGGAGAAGATAGCTTTCCCACTGCCTGTCATTAACATGTCCGGGGGACTGCCCATGCTTGGGGTGCACACTCAACAGGGACAGACTTAGAAATCCATCTGTCCAAAATGTCTCCAGCCACAGACTAACTCTCTACTCTGGCCTGAACCAGAGGATACAGTAACCTGTCCTCAGTGTCCTTACAACTCATCTGGTCAAGGAGAATAGCCTTTCCCTGTGCCAACAAAGAGGAAGGTGAAAAAGCAAAAACAAAAACATGACCTTGGCCTGATCATCCCTTCTGCCAAAGAAGAGGTCTTAGCTAAATGAAGAAGAGCCAGGCAACCCAAACCAGCTGCCTGGCCAGGGCTCAGCATAAACTGAGCAGAAAAACCACAAGGGGAAGGGTGTCTAGACAGCCCTGGTCTAGGTGAGAGGCAACCCTCCCCTGTTGTGTCAGCTCCACAAAACCAGGCTCCAGAGCAGAGGGGAGACCATGGCGCCAGGTAGGAATGGCACCATGGGCTCCTAGTGCAAACACAACATGCAGGACAGAGGCCAGAGACCCCAAAGGGAGGCAGGTCCCGTGTGGTGCTTAAACTAAAAAAGGAAACAATACTTGGTTACAGGATTTCACAGCCACCCTCCCACAACAGAGGGAGGGACCAAAAAGCAGCCAAACCTTCTTGGGGCATGGAGGCTGCCCATCTGTCTATCTCCACTTGGGTGCCATTTCTTTCTTCTTCCTTCCATTCTTTTAAGTTCTTCAACACAAATATTTGGTGGAGGGTGGAGAAAACTATCCAATAGACAAGGTATGGAAACGACAGACAGCTGAGCCCCTGGGAGGCCTCAATGATCCCCACTGTCTGGGAAAAGTGTTTCTGTAGGACTTACAGGACGACACAGAAAGAGGACTGACAGCTCCAGCTATACCAGGATCTGTCCTGAGCATTTACTGTATGCCAGGCTTTGGAAGGGATTCTGGGAGCACCACATGGATCAGAACCAAGGCTTGTCCCTGCTCCAGGGAGCTGACAGTTTAATGGGGGAGTGAGGATGCAGAACTTCCTATCAGGATGCAGAACCTCTGTGTGAAGTACTGCAGGGTCCCTGAGGCAGGACTCTGTAACCCAGAGGGAAGGTCAGCAAAGGTCTCCAAGAGAAGAGACATTTTAAGGGGAATGAGCAGGAGTTTGCAAGGCACAGAGAGAAGAACACCTCTCTTAGGCAGAGGGACAGGTGTAAGGGACATGTGACACATGGAATATTAAAAGAGCCTGTAAAAAATCCCACCTGGTGGCTGGGATGCACAGAACCAGGTGGGAAGGAATGATGAAGCTGGAGAGGCAGGTGGATGGCCAGAGCGTTAGGCAGTGGGAATCCTATGTTCTTAATGTGTTAACTCTGCCAAGATCCCCATGGCTTGGGGGGGAGGGGTGAGTGGAAGAGATGAGAGTAAAAAGTTCTTTACTTCCTGTAAAGTCTGCATAACACAAAGAAAGGATAGAAAAAAACTAAGCATAAAACTGATCCACCAAATAACTGATGAATCCCACCTTATTTCCATCTCTCCGATATAATCTTTTTATAAAATGAAGGCGGTGGGGAGGTGGGCAATGGCTCACTGACAGCCACAGCAGTCTCCTGGGACAGCTCACAGGGCTCCATAACCCACGGCACGCCAAGGATCGCAGGCGGAGTACACACTCCATCAGCTGGCCTAACTGTTTATACGTTCTTGAGTTAAAAATACACCACTCAGGTCAGCGTTAACACCAGGGCTTTATCACCAAGGCTCTTTGTAAGCCAGTTACACAAGGCAGGCCTGTGACTTGCCCATCTTTTAAATGTGCCTCAATCTGCAAATTGTCTGCCGATACATCAGTGGGATTATAATAAAGCCACCAAATACACACGCATTTGAGAAAAACACTTTCCAAACCCAAGGATACTTTACTGTTTATAAATAGTTTACTTTTTTTGATCCCCGGGCATATAATATTCGCAGTTGCTCCAGAAACCAAAGAAACATGGAACAGGAACACAAACCACAACCTCGCAGAAACAATAAACAACAGATGGTGAGACATATGCGCAGGCTGCCACCCCCTGCACCAGAGGGGCACACCAGAAATGGATGCTGACACACCAGCCTGCCGACAAAGACATGTGCCCTTCCAGATCACGTTCCAGACACCATTAACGGAGCACCGGCCATACACTTAGAAAGGTGTTAGGTGCTTCAGGCCACCAAGGAGGTGAAGGACCAATCACGGGCCTCCAGGAATTCACAGACTTGAAGGGGATGCCAGACAAACACACGAAAGCAGATGACACCAATCTTACTGAAGTCTTTGTAAATATAGTTATGTAGTCAGGTTTGGGTTCTAATTCTGGCAAAGGGCTAGCTTCTGGGCAAGTTATTCAACCACTCTGGGCCTCACGCATAGCAAAGATGTAAGGTATTTCAGAGTTAAGGTGACAGCTAAATGAGTTTGTGTGCATGTGTCCTCAAGCAAAAACACAGACTATCACTGCTACGTGTTGGGGCCCCTCTTCTAAGTTATAAATGATTTCAATTTCGCCCTCCCTCACAATAACTTTACTGTGGTGGACTCTATGATTATCCTCATTTAACATAAAGAAGAAACGGAGTCATTCAGAAGCTAAGTAGATTGCCCAAGGTCACCCAGGAGAGTAGGCACACGTGCTACCACTGTTACCATTGTACTACCTAAGAGCATGGCTGGCTTCATCACCGCCACCAACACCCGTCATCATCACACAGGTAACATGAAGGGGGCTTAGGAGAGGACAGGGACACAGCATTATCTTCCCCAGCAGACCCTACAACGGTGCACTGTTCTGGCCTTTTCTTGGGTTTTATGGCTTGAACTTACTTGAGAAGTTCAAGACAAATGCTAAAATAAATTTGGACTCTAATGTCACATTTGCCATAACTAATGATTCTGATTAGTTGATGTTTACAAAAATTTTTTTTTAAATGTCTTCTGTCTCAAAACAAAGGGAGGGGGCCCAATAAATGTGGCGGTCATATTGCTTTCCATATATGGACATGTCTATTTCAGGAATCACAATCTCATGTCCAATTACTCTGCCAATTTCACCTCAATGCTCATTTTATTTTTTTAAACTCTGACTAGAATTTTCCAACTACACTGTAACTTTAAGCCTTTGTGTTTCTTCTACATTTAAAAAGAATGCCATTTCCCAATATATAACTCCCAGATGTAGAATTCACAGATGATTCATCTCGCAGAACAAGTGTTTGGAGACATCAGCTCCAAATAGAGCAAAAACTTGGAATTCCCTTCTCCCTCAAAGTTAAGAACTCGCCTAGATCTGCTCTGCTCGACAAAGTTTGTTTTCAATTATATTTCCAAATTCTTTTAACAATAACTGCATGGCGTCTGGCATCAACACATCTGATTCTTTGAAGTGGTTCTCAAGCAGAGAGCAGAAAACAGGGATAAAGGGGAAAGGAAGGGAAGCCCATCCATAATTTCTGGTTTAGCTCTAACAGTCCCTCCAAAAGGGCTCTTCGCCACGTAAAATCAGACAAACCACAAGCTATGACTTCTGCCTGAAGGCCCACACTGTTGGAAGCACCACGACTGAAGAAGGTTCCTGAACTTATCCCTTTAGCCATCAGCTAGCTCTTCATGGGAAAGCAGATCTTCAGCACAAAGAAAATGGCCTTTTACTCTTTAAACTTGAACTCCAAACACACTTCTGTTAAGTCCTCCACAAAGGTCAATTAGGAGTAATCACACTTGGAGGGTGAACTTCAGAACCCTTTTCAGACACAATGAACACATGGGATCCTTTCTGCCCAGAAAAAAAGTGCACCGAGCCTCAAGAACGAGAGCTGTAGAGCAATAAACAAATACTGATCCAGCGATTCCTGGGCACGTGAAACTGAACAATCCCTACCGCCTTAAGTGGAGAGAAAAGAGACAAGGATGTGTGAAAACTTACCTAAGCAGAGAGACTCCAAGATTCCTCTGGGGAAGGACAATATATAAATCAATAAATCCACCAGAACAAGGTCAAGTGAATAACAGAGTGTCTAATGTTGACAAAAGCTCGTGGAAGGGCGGGAGGACTATTTGGACTATCTCAGAACGCACATGGGCAAAGGCCACGTTTAGGCCTTCATGAAAGGGAGGATATTAAAAAAAAAACAAAACAACAAAAGCCTTGGACTATTTCCTTTAGTCCTAAAGTAGTCCCTAACTCTTGTCAACCTTCCTCTCGAGAAATTCCAAACCACTAATTGTGCCTCCAACTTCACTGCATTTTAGCTGTAGCTCAAACAGGGCTCCCGATTCCCAGAATTAGCTCTACAGGAAAAAGAGAGAGAAAAAACAAAATCGAAAGGTTCCACCTTATGAAACAGTGTATAACAAAGAATGAGTGGAAGGGAAAAAAAATCTAAGACTTTCCACTGAAGGCACAAATGAACTCCACATGAAAGAGAGGTGGATATTCAGGACACAGAGGAGAAAAACTCCCAGACTTGGTATAGCAAATGAAGTCTTTTAAGGAGTCCCATTATGACAAGGATCACGATTTTCAAAACCAGTGTTTGACCAAGTGAGAACCAATGAAGACCCAACGCAGATGGGTAAGTTGCTATGAACTTGACCAGAAAAAGAGAGACCTCAAAATTGCAAAAATCAAGCCCCTGGACTTAGTATGGACATAGTATGTGCTGGGCATAGTATGACCTTTATCTGATAGTACGGACATAGTATGCTGTTGAGTTTCCACCTTGAAAGGCACCCTCAAAAGAGCTCCTTGGTAAAAGGGCTAACAGCTGCTCTGATACCTGCAATGTTCCCTGCACACTGTCAACGGTGAGCCAGCTCAGAGAGGACAAACGAGTGGGGTGTCGCTGCCCTTCCTCAGATGATCACTAGTGCATCTGCTACAGGTGGCTCACCTAGCCATTCCCCGACAGCCGGCTTGAGAGGGATGCTGCCTGCAGTGGCCCTAAGAAAGGCAGAGGAGACAAGTGACTCTTTGAAAAAACAGGCCCTTAATTTATTTGCCTTTTGTGATGAGATCTTAAAAGGCTAAATCAAAGATCTAATGCGGGTCTGCACCAGCTTCTGCGGTTTTCTTTGGGTTAGAGGGAAAAAGAGGCAATGATCAAATAAAGAAATATGGTGGAGTACATGCCCCCCTTAAGTAACTCCTAAAAGACCACAGGAGGTGCCCTCGTGAGAGTCCCACCTGCACGCCCTGTTTCCCTTTACTTTCCCGGGGCATCCAAACAAGGCTACCACTCAGAAGCACCAAACACGGAACGTGATGAAGTGAGTATCCTAGACACACAGAGTAAACTGACTGATTCTTACCATTCACTAAGTAGTGTAAGTTAATTACTTCTTTGTTTCAATTCAGGTAGACTCCTATACTTGAAGATGAGCAGCCTTAGAAATCATACACCGCTTTACAGAAAGGAAATGAACTGATCAGATCAAGGTCACATTGCCACGCAGGGGCAGAACTGGGACAAAACCCCAAACTTTCCAGATGTTCAGCCATTTTCTCAACCATCCACACTCTTGTCTTCACAGCTTTAAGACAACTATTTGTTTTTTTTCCTTTTAGGTCAATAGTTTTTACCCCTCTTTGGTCCAGAACCCCTTTAAGATGCTTAATGAAAATGTTAGCTCCTTTCTGCCCAGAAAGATGCAGCTAGTTTTTAGATTTCACATACAATATAGTTCCCTACACTGCCCCCTCCCCCTCCCCAAATAATATTTGAGGTCAGCCAGTCTTTATTTTAGGATAGTCTGGAATTCAATATAATTTAATCAATTCACAGTTCTGTTTCAAATGAACTCGTGAAAGGATCCAAAAGTCTCCACAGGAGATTTTTCTCTTGGACAAAACACAACCATTGATGAAGCCAAACCACTGTGGCCAAGAGTCCTACACACAGACCCCAAATCTGAGAAAACATTCAGAGGAATTTGGGATGGGGCAGACTTTAAGAGTTACAAAACATTTCAGTTCGCTTTCTGGATCTCCTCTTCTCCAAAGACGAAAGGAAACTCCATTCCATTTGAGCTTCTGCATCCATCACTTTGCTAGATCAACAACCAACTTCCTGGAAGCAACAAGCTCTTCTGGCTGTTTAAGTTTTGCAAGCCCTGGGAGCTTGTGTGCCAGAAACTCACACCAGCCCAGGTGTAGAGAGGAAATCAAGGAAAAAAAATTTAATTAAAAATCATATGAAAACTAAAATGTAGGCAAGATGCATGGTGCTGGACCAAGGTCCTGCACAGCAGAAATCAGATGAAAGAACGAAGTTCTCCTAATTTATAAAATAGAAATTAAACTCATAGTCAGAATTTCTCAGTTTTAAGCGCCCTCCCACCCTGTAGATATTTCTTAACCTCTTCGGTGTGTGTTTCCACTTCCCTAAATACAGAATGCCCTGTAAGATGGTATCTAATCAAATATCATATAAATTTTATTAAGCTTAATACATGCATGAATTTAACCTGACCATGTAGGACAGCTTTTAAAACCAACGAACACCACAGGATCCATACAGATTTAGATTTTCACAAACAGAATATGGAAATCATTCCATGACTTTGATCAAGTGGATTGGTATGTAACTCCCATTCCGACTGCTAATTAAGCTGCAACCAGCATGAAATCCATTCTAAAAGTCTCTCCTAACCAACAAAGTAACAGGCTGCAGAGAAATTAAACTGCACTTCGATAAAACCAACCAAACCATTCTGCAGCTACTTGAAGAAAAGCATTTTCAAATCTGTGTGAAGTTTAAATCAAGCACAGAGGGTTCCAAGAACATAGTTCTTTGCTTTGGGGGGATTTTCTTCCAGGGTGCCTCTCACTCTATTTAAAGCAGCCTCAAGTAGCCACAGCTGGAGGGTCATGCTTACAAAGTAAACAATAGTTAACTCGATTCAGACTCACGACTTAACTACAACCAATAGCTAATTACCCCTCTATTAACCAACAGTACCTGAAATATCACTTTTTAAATGACCCATTTGGAATTATGCTTGTTCACAAAAGGATTCTAATCAACAATTAATAGCATAGAAGAAACTTCCTAATTAACAGCTACATGGGGAGAGATGAGAGTGCCTCAGAATTACCACATTTCAGGCAAAGGACAATAGGACAAAAGAACTAAGTACCTCTCACAAGAGAGACAAAACTGTATTCTGAGAGCATAAAAATTGAGAGAGGACACACTATGTGCTCAATAAACATTCTTTAAATGTATAGTTTACCAAAAACTCCCTTTGGAAAAGCAGACTTAAAACAAATGATTTTTTTTCCCCAAAAAAGGTTGTTCCAGTTAACACTTCTTTAAACCACCCTATAGCGAATAATATACGTAAATTATATCTAAAAAATAAATGTATCTTAATTTTTTAAAACCTATCTACATTTTCAGATGAAGTGATATGCTTGGATTTGCTTCCAAAAAAAAAACCAAACCATGGGGACAAGTCTATTAAGGCACAGATTAAACAAAAAAGAGGCTATTATCAAAGATAACACACATAACAAACGCTGGGAAGTGTGTGGAGGAAAGGGAACTCCAGTGTGCTGTTGGTGGGGATGTAAATTGGTACAGCCACTACGAAAACAGTATGGAGGTTTCTCAAAAAAATAAACATTGGGTTTCCCTGAGGGCTCAGTGGTAAAGAATCCATTTGCCAATGCAGGAGACGTGGGTTCAATCCCTGACCTGTGAAGATCCCACATGCTGCGGAGTAACTAAGCCCATGCGCCCCAAGTACTGAACCTGTGCTCTAGGTTCAGGAGCCACAACCACTGCAACTGCTAAAGCCCAAGAGCGGTCCTGCTCCACAACGAGAGGCCACCACAATGAGAAGCCCTCGCACCCCAGCTCGAGAGCAGACCCCACTCATCACAACGAGAAAAGCCTGTGTAGCAACGAGACCCAGCACAGCCATAAATAAATAAATAAAGTTATTTAAAAACGCACGACTAAAAACAGATCTACCATATGACCCAGCAATCCTACTCCTGGGTATAAATCCAAAAAACAAACAAAAAGACTAATTAAAAATGATACAAGTACCTCAATGTTCATACTAGCATTATTTACAACTGCCAATACATAGAAGAACTTAAGTGCCTATCAACAGATGACCAGATAGAAAAGATGTGATGTGACATCCACATATATATGTAAAATGTAATACTATTCAGTCACAGAAAATGAAATTTGCCACCTGAAGCAACACGGATGGACTTGGGGAGGGCATGAGGCTAAATGAAATAAGTCAGATGATAAGACAAGCACTATATGCTATCACTTATATGTGGAATCTAAAAAAATACAACTAAATTGTGAACATAAAGAAACAGCAGACTCACATATACAGAGAACAAACTAGTGGTTACCAGTGGCAGAGGGAGGGAGGTGTCAATGCCTTTTCACCCAGCTTGAAGTGCTGAAGTTGGGGGTGCCAACGAAGAGCACAGGGACTACAAGATTTGGAAATAAAGTGAGATTATCCATTCCTTAGTTCTAAAGTGTTTGATTCTTCTCACTGTATATCTAACAGGCCATCATCAAGTAGGTAATCCAGTGAGGAAGAATTTTATCAGTGCAATGTACGCCCTGACCAAGATAAGTGTGAAATTACTTGAACAGCAAATTATAAACGGGTGGTAGGAGCAAAGGACAGGAAGAGGAGGTGGGGGCGGGGAGACACCTACTAAATACTGTATAATACAGTCTTAGAAGATGAGGGTGTGTGATTTGTTTTTAATCAGCTAAAAAAAAAAAAAAAAAAATTAAACTCTCCACTACCGTGTTTCTCAACACTTAGGTATAATTCTGTTGCAGGACAGAACCTCACTCCTCCCGTTCATTTTCTTCCCAATAATAAGAGAACTCAAGAAAAAAAAAGTACCCGCATATCATAAAAGATTAGAGACGGGCACCATAAAAGTTTAAAGAATAATCAATGCAAAGTGCTTCAAAAGAAGACAGGCCATGCTTTCTTTAAACTCTCTGAAGGCCACCTTTTGCCAAAATAAACTGAATAAGCAGTGATTGGAACCTGCATCCTGGTTCATAAGGAAACCAAGATGTATTAAGACTTACAGAGATGAACGGATTGGTTGTTCACACAATGGGCTTTACCGGTTATGCTAGATTAAATAGTAATAAAGACGCAAACAATCGTAGCCGTTCATGTGGGCAAAGCTGTGAATCACAGCCATTCACGGGGGAAGGGAGGCAGGTACAGGTGCAGGAGCAAGAAAAGCAAACGGCTTTTCAGGTGGCATCCTTGCCAGATTCCACGGATGACCCTGTGCTCACTGCCCATGTTCCCTACAAAGTCACTGCACGAAGGCAGACAAACCAACCAAACAAAAAATGTCAGAGATCCCCAGTCCTCAGCAAACCACCCCACAATCATCTCCCCTCACACTACCTCCTCCCTCAAACATTTCCAAAGAGAAGTGGGTACAGCAGAGGATTCAGCCAGCCCCCAAGTTGGTAACCTAACCCTTGTTTGGAAGAGTGCACCTGCATGTTTCCAAGCAATTGACCGAGCTTCTTGGTAGGGATCAGTTTCAATGCAACCCTGAGAAATAATAGGATAAAATTATTAGTTTAAGGGCCTCCCACTTCTCGGCCTCCTTCCCATACCCCACCTCCCAAGAGGGTAATGCTCAATAGACAGATGTATTTGCACAACTGGAATACATTTATAAACTACCTCATTTTTTGCTAAATGCATAATTTGTATAATTTTTTGCAACTGTTCATAGAGTCCCCCTTGAATTTGTCTGAGCTTCCCTAGGGCACACAAAGCTTCACTGTATCCATATCACCAGAAACTTTATGGTAGAAGGCCACTTGGGGTCTGAGCCCTGCCACCTGCTCCCAACAAATGAGATCTTCATGTCAGAAAAGCACTCTTCCCAGGAAGCCTCTGTCACCAAGAACTCGGACTTGGAGAGACCAGCCATGCCACAAGGGGATACAAAATCTGTTAATGGGGGGTCTTAGCCTCTGACCTGTGCTCTGAATCATCAGCAAGGTGACTGACCCACACTGGGTTAGACTTAGTACACGTATCTCCTAACTTTGTCTTCACAGCAGCTTAAGGTAGAATATTATGATTTCTTCTTTTAGAAACAAAGGGAAGAGTTTCACCACAAATCACACACATAGCTGTAGGGTGGCGGAGCCAGGAATGGACCCTAGAAATAATTTCCAATCTCATCATCACTACTCTGGAGTGAATGGTGAGTACTGGGTGCCATCAGCAGGGAGGAGGCATCCAAATCATTACCAGAGCTTTGCCCTCATCTGCTCTTTCCTCCCATCGCTAACCCAACCAAGTTCTGAGGAACAACAGGGCATCACATGCCCAGCTATAGGACAAAGAGAAGAGATGAAGGCAGGACACCAAAAGCACGAAATCCAGGGGAACAGGGAAGCAGCTTTTTAAAAAACAGTGTGACTTTTTTAAGTAGACTGGGTTTATAGCTTGTGTTTTAGAAGATTATGCATAAAGTATATTGAAACCACACGTAAAGTACTAAATTATATAAAACATATTAGTAGAGAAATGTGTAAAGCATAAAGCCTTTGGATAAGAAAAATTCATAAGCATACCCCCCAAAACCCCTAAAAACCAGGATACAAATTAGCAACTTTCAATCAGACCGTAGACAAACCACAAGTTACATTTTTTTCTATAATCCTTATTTAACTACTCATTTTGCTTCATGGCAACAATGGTCCTGTATCAAGTTCTTCAGCAGAAAATTTCTCAGTCTACTCTTATAATCGGCCAATTAATAGGTAAGTCTGGACTGCCATTTTAAACCCCACAGTTACATAGAAAAAATAACTCCAAGAGGGTTAACTATTGTGCAAATGTTTACCTCTGGTCTCCAAAGTCCTATTTCTCTGGGGAAATACGAACAGATCTGAGTTTGTGACAGATTCCCACGCTTTAACATGAAACAAATGCAGAAGACAACCACATTACTGACACACACTATGAACTGAAGCCAGGACGTAGATGTAATGGACCCATAGGCTCAATGACGTGCTTAAGTCGTTAAATACCACCACTAACGGTTCCTAAATTTCCCATCAGCCAGGAAACATTGGGGATTTTTAGATATATTTCCCCTCCTCTGCCTGGGAATTTTCCTCCTACCCCTCCTCCTCCTGTCTCAAGACAATGCCTCCAGCTTTTGAAACTGCATCCATTGTAAACAGCTCTGAATATTAACACAGCCCAGAGTTCTACTCTAAAAGACCCCCAGGGTTTCAAATCGCAGTTGCTGAGGAGGGGAAAGGTCCCCAATGAGTAAACGTCACCAAGCTCATTCACAAGTCTTTGAAAATCAGGCTTGCTCATGAAACTTGGGTCTTTCAACCTATGGGCTAAGTCAGAGGAATCCCTCTGAGTTTTAAACCAGAGCTACTGGTACAACCAACATCCTTGACTGCTTATAGCAACTTTCAGTTCAATGAATCCCTTCAGCAGATTTCCCTCTCTAGTGGATGTCACTTTTGAAATAACCAGTGACTATTTTAAACCGCCTCCTTTCCCAGATAACAGACCTTTGGGGCTGCAGCAGGTGCAGAGAGCTAGGCTGGGGGCATTGTTAAGTCGCACAAAACCCTAGCAGCTCTCTTGCATTCCTGTCCACCCTGAAAGAGAAGATGCTGAAAAGGCTTTGCACCAGGGAGACACCTCTGCCGAATGGGGGAGAGGCCCTTTCATTGTGAGCATGGTGTCTGAGGGAGAGTAAGGTCAGCCAGAGGTCATCCCAGTGTGCTCAGGGAAGGCTGCGTGGGGAATTCAGGCCAAGGCATTAATAGGAAGGGAGAGAGAGAGCCCCTGGGGCAGGGCTGGAGGTCCCATGGAGCTGGACATCCACTGGGACCCAGATCTCATTTCTCTGCACAGAATCCTCATCCTTCTGGAGATGAAGAAGTACTGCCCACAATACATTCAAAAGTCCAAAGGTTGGGAAATCTGGTGACCTGATGTAACTACGAAAAGAGATGAGCACGCTTCTCTTTGAAACTGTCCCTTGTAAAAAGGGGCAGGAACAGCCCTGACATACACTATAGGCAAGAGACACCTTGGGCTTTGGGGGGTCTCTGGGCCCTTCCTAATTTCAGTCCTCAAAACTTAGATTTTATGACCATAATTTCGTATCAAAGAGACTTAAATCCTGTGCCTAAAAAAGGCACCCAATTTCATTTCCCTGACTTGCCCTTATTCAAAAAAAGTGTCAGATAACATAAGGGATGAAGGCTTCCCAGGTGGCTCATTGGTAAAGAATCTGCCTGCCAAGCAGGAGATGTTAGTTTGATCTCTGGATTGGGAAGATTCCCTGGAGAAAGACATGGCAACCCACACCAGTATTCTTGCTGGGAAAATTCCACGGATAGAGGAGCCTGGCGGGCTACAGTCCACGGGGATCGCAAAAGAGTTGGACACTACTTCGTGGCTGAACAACAACATACCAGATCGGTGTTCCAGTATGTAGGGGAGGTGAAGCCAGGCTTCTGACACTTGAAAAGAAAACGACTCTGAGCTCAGGCTCGAGCTCCCCCGAACTTTAAAAGCACTTGCACTTCTCAGATTTTCTCTCTGCCATTACCCTGTGTTCGACAGGCTCCCTCTTCAGAACAAACCTCTGTCCATCCCCACGAATTGGACGTTCACGGTCTGCTGAATTCTTTTTAAGCGACAGAGACAGAAAAAGGAAAATGGGCAGAAAGGAAGACCTCAGGGCAATCCAGACCATTATCTACTTCTTAAAACACACACACAAATGCGAATCTTAGCTTTGGTTCTGGAACAATTTGGTCATCTGCACTTTAGATCTAATTTGCATAAACAGGATGGAAACTATTTTACAAACCCTTAATTCACAACACCCTACACACCTGGGCCTTCCAGCGCAGCTGTAAAATTTGAAAGACAAAGGCCCTCTTTGCTTCCCAACAACAATGGGAACCACCATGGGGCTTGTGTTTTGTTTTCTAATGTAAGCCAAAGTACCACTTAGGTGCCCAAAAAGACAAAGAAGTTTGACTGAGGCCCCTGGGCTTGATACTGCAAACAGGTAGGGAGACAAAACACAAAGAGAACCAAATCAATACATTTGTCTTAATGTGACTCAGAATGACCACACTCGGTGACCTTTAGGGAACGTCCTTGCTTTGGAAGGCCAAGTCATCTTCCCTCCAAGCTGAGAATCAGTGGTTCCTCCTCCAGGGCCTGCCTGCCTTCCTAACACAGTCCCATTAGCTCATCATTGAGCTGCCAGACCCTGTGAGCAAGTAACGCTCTGCTCAACTTTATGCCACAGACAAGAGTCGGAGGTAAATTGTGTTTAATGCATCTTAAACAGCTTCTGAAGCCATACTCCCCAAAGCAATTTCAAAGAAAGAAAACATCTGAGTTCTAAGAAGTTCAACGTCTTCTAAGGTTCTGGGAAGTTCGAAGAGAGCTTGGCAGAGCTGGGAGCTATTTATGAATGTGTTGGTTGGACTAGGCCGTTCTCATCCACGTAATGGGATGGCAGACTCAGTTATGGCTCGACTACTACAACTATAAGTTATTGTGTTGAATAAGTTATCCTCAAGCCCCAGGAACGAACCTATTTTCCCTCTCCCAGCACTATTCCAGTTCTATTATTCCAACTGCAGTTACATCCACTATTAAGGAGTTTTCCTTTCCTTATGCGGGGCTTAACAGCAACTCCAAAATTAGATGCACTGTTTACAAAAGCAAAAAAAAAAAAAGTTCCACAAAGCCACAGGTCCCCTTCTATCTCAAACCCACAGCCTGAAATTGAACTAGCTGCAGTAAATCTAGTTCATGGGGTTATAAACTAGCTCAAAGCACTTTCTAGACACAATGGACTCAGAGGGTGTAAAGTTGTTGAAGCTATAACATATTTTATTATACATATAGACAGAGACTTTCTCCCCTCAAGTCTTACTGAATCATAGCCAGGAATATAAAACATAAATATCCTGATGGAAAATTCAGAATTAGACTAAGGACTTAAATGGCGAAATGTGAAGTCTGGGGGAGGAGGGGGAAAATATTTACCTAATTGTTCTTCATTCAGAAGAAAAACAAACAAACTTCACAAACATTTTTTCAAAGGACATACATTTCTGTACTGAATACCGTATTGCCACATACTAACCAGAGGCCATATTACTCACTTAAAATCTAATCAGTTAACACCATAATCAGTATAATCAAGTCTCCTGAAGTTCAAAATAGCCAGTTTGGTATTCACTGATCATCAAATGTGTTGGGAAAAGACTGCAATTTTAAAGGTATTTATGACTTGTGAAAGTCACTCTTCAGGCAACAAAAGCCCCCCAAACAACCAGTAGTTTTGCTCCAAAAATTAAAGAGCAAGGCAAAGAGGATCTTGTGGCCATAGGAAAGTGAAAACAAGAGGACACCCTGTCCTCGCCAGGAAGCCACCACTTCTGAACTTAGTGCCTTGCCCATGATGCCACCGACATCTGACATTGGGAATCACTATTCCAACAGGTGAACACTTAAGCAGCTACTCTGATTCCATGACTTTAAAAAATAAAAAAAAGAAACTACTTAAGAATATGTAAAGGAAAACCCACAATACCCCAGGCTGCCCCAGCTATATACAATACTACCTAATGGCAACTCTGGGGTCTACCTCCCATTAATTTACATGGCCACCACCTGTGTTAAACCACCCCCACCCCCCACTGGTTTTCCCTAAGTCAGGGAATTTCAAAGCAGCAGCAGAACACTGAAGAGAAATTCTGTGCATAAGGGTCGAGTTTCACAACTGCGCAGGTTGGATCGCTAAGCAGTGTGGAACGTTAAGAGATCTGTGCCCCACTCTCAGAGACACAGGATCTTCACATTTGAAAGGAATTAACTTCTTTCCCCTTATGGCAGCCTGAGTCTCAGACCACAAGTTCTTACATCAAGCCACAGGTGTTGGTTAAAACTGGTGTCACCAGTTTTGTTTCTCTTTTTGAAGAGTGAATGTCATGCCTGAGGTTACTACTGTGACTCTTGTATGTTCCAGGAAAGATGCCCAATTATTCAACTAAAAAGCAGACTATTCAAGCTAGGCCTCTTCTGGAGTTCTAGAAGAGGTTCTGCAGAGATGCTAATTACTGATAACTGGACAGGATTTTGACTCATGAAGCAGATTTGTTAGAAATTTTAAAAGGTTATGACATTCTGCCATGTTTACACAACTCTCTGTGTTTTCCTGAGAAGTAGCCCACCAAGTCCCAACAGGTCAAAATCCTGACAGCACAGAGATGAGCCTCTTGCGGGTTAACACACTCTGCTGAAATCAATCCAGCCTGGCACCCGAGTCTCGCACTCTCTCCTGAAGTAGCACTACTGCAAGACTCACTTGCACCATTTATAGAGGAGAAATGCTACAGGGTGGGCCCCAAGATGCACTGGATCGGCAAGCCCTAGGAGTCCCCTAGGGAGAAGACACGAAGGATCTGGAACACAGTTCCCTAAGATGCCAACCAGGGGGGAAAGGACCAACCTTCAGCAGTCACAGATCTCCAGGAACTGAGAGTCTCCTAAGTCAACTCGGGGAGTCCTCCAGACTTCTGCGGGGGGCCAGGTCCAAGTCAGGCCACCAGTCTGGTGGATGAGGAGGCGGCTACACACACTCTCACTAATAAATGATGTGAATGGAAGACTGGAGCCAAAAGTCACCTTCATTCATTCATTACACACTGGAAGGCCGAGCAGCTCAGACAAGAGAGGTGGATTACAGGAGAGGGAAAAGGAGAAACACTCGCGGACCCCCAGACAGACTTCCTCACACTCTCTCCCTCCAGATGTTTCCCGCTCTCCACCCACACATACACCCTCACCTCCTGACTCTTCACTCACACTCTCTTACCTCCACATTTCAACCCACTCACCAACTCCCAGATAGCCCTCACGAGCCACGCTCACTCACCTCCAGACCCCCACACTTTTTCTTCTCCAGAACCTCAGACCCACATTCGCTCACCTTCAGACCCCAAAGACCCACGTTCGATCTCATCCTTTCCCCCACGAGGTACACTTCCCGCCTTAAGACCCCAAAGACCCACGCTCATGCACCTCCACACACTCACGAGACTCACACTTTTCCCATCCAGACTTCCTCGCACGCAGTCTCCTCCGGATCCCCAAGGACTATGTCACCACTACAATCCCACACTAACAGTTTTGCAGCTCATTCAAACTTGACACACACGCAACTCAATGCGTAGCCCCTTTTCGGAGAAGCACCCCAGCCGCCCCGGCCGCAAGTGACAGCGCCCCGGGGCGCGAGGAGCACGTAAAGGTCGGTACTTACAGGCTCCGCGTCCAGGCGGGCAGGTCCCCCGGCAGCGCCTCCAAGCTACGCCCGCCGCAGTCCAGAGAGTCCCCAGCGCAAGTGCAGGCGGCGGCGCAGGGCGTCCGCGGGCCGGCTGTGGCCGATGCGGGCTCCAGCTGAAGCAGGAGCAGCAGCCAGAGGAGGAGAAGACAAGGCGAGCGGCGCGGGGCCCCGAGCGCTCCGCGGACCGGCCGCGCCATCTTGTCTGGAGCGCGCAGCGAACTCCTTGTGCTGGGGCTGCGAAGTCCGGGGCGACCGCCGGCACGGGCGGGCCTGCGGGAGCTCCGCTCCGCACTAGGCTCAGTGCCGGGGCATGGCTGCCAGCACAAGTTCTCTTTGCGGTAGCGACTCTGGCGCTCAGCGGGCCCCCGGTGCCTGGGCTACTCTGCAGAGCCCGGAGGGGGCCGCGAACCCCGCGCCCATCCGGGCCGACCCGTCCGTGCTCGCTGCGAACCCCACGGAGCCCAACAAACGGTGCTTGGCTGACGCTCCTGGTTCCCCCGCCACGCTCCTGGCCGGGCTTCGGAGTCCCAGCACGCACCAAGTGCCGCCGCCGCTGCGAGCAAGGCGCTCAGGCTCACAGCAGAAGCTCTGCGCCCGTAGGCATATTCCTCGCGGCTCCAAGCGTCCAGCTGCAGACTCCTGGCTGGACGACGCGGCCACCCCCGCAGTGTTCCAAGGGCCCGGTGCGCCTAGCTGTCCCAGCGCCTGAGGCAGAGCGCGCGACCGCAGTTCCGGACTCCGCACGCTTAGCTAGAACCCGCAGACCTCACGGCCGAACAATCAGCCTCTCGCCGCTCGCTTCCCCGCGGCCCAGCCCGGGCCGGTCCCGAAGCCCCGCCCCCGGCCGCTCGCCCTCACACACCCCCTGGGCTCAGCCGCCCGCGGCCTCCTGCCGGCCCACGTTGGATGCTTTGCAACAGCGCCCCGCCCCGCCCCCGCCTGCTGTTCATTGGCTGCCGGGGTCCACAGCGGCCAGTTTGGACGCCCATTGGAGCGTTCACCATGATCCCGCCCCTCCCGCCTCTCCGGCCACCCCACCCCAGTCTCTTTTCCCACCCAAGGTGTGAAGGGCGGGGGACTGGGAGGAGAAAGGGAGAGACGGCCTCTGACTCTTAAAGGGAACTTACTGACTGATGGAGGAGGGGGATGCGCAATGGGGAGAGGTGGAATAAAAGTGTGCCCTCTGGGTGAACGGGAGGAGAAAACTTCGGCAAAGAGGGTAATGCCCCCACTTTGGAGCGTTCTGGCCTCAAAGTTTCTTCCCTCCTTCCCAGACTGCAAACAGGGCCGGCGACTTACAATCTTACACCCATTTTCCAGATGTATGCAGATTTAAAACTTCACTACTCTACTGATGGGGGCATCTTTAGTTATTTTATTAGGGTTGACCGCCTTCCTCTCTCACAACCGGGAGCTCTTTTTGGCTCCTGACTTGTTCCTGACCCCTTAAATCTAGCAATATGTCCTTGATTACCAAAATGAAAGTGTAATGCATGCAGAAACCGAATCTGAAAGGTGTACGCAGTCCCACCTCCATCCCCACCTCTGCCCTGGTGAGCTGAAGGGTTATCCTGGAAACACTCCAGCCTTCGATATAAAGGGGTTGCTTTGTTTAAATCACAGCCTTTTAAAGCCAGTTTTCAAGAAGCTATACATCAAGAACTCCTAAGAGACAGAATAAAAAGAGAAAAAATAATTCTTACAAAGTTACTAACTTTGGCTCCTACTGGTCCGAGCGTAGTAGCCAAGTGTTCAGCCCAAACAGTAAGGCAGGCACTCCGCTCAGGGGGGGCGCGCGCGCGCGCACACACACACACACACACACTCACACACTCACACATTCACACAGAGTGACAAAGTTACAAGATTAGCACATCAGGATATAGCTGCTCCTATCGGAGTTTTGGTTTGCTGGTGTCTCCTGTCTCTGCCCAAGAGTATGCAAGTTTCTAACATAACTGCACACATTGTCAGGAAAATTGAGTGAGTCATGTCTGTTGAAAAACATTCGCTCCAGCAACTGAAATCCGACTTCTGTGTTACCAAAAGGAAAGGAAGATGTTCCTTAGAAAGAAAAAAAAAAAAATTAAGCATTGCTTCATTTTTGATACATTCTAAGGGGTTGCTTTAATTGAGATGTTAAAATTTTCCTCAGTCAAGAAAACTTCTTTTCTTTAACCAAAACTGGGTTTAGGCTTGGTAGTCACGTGGTTGCTGGTTTCCTTTCTTTTTGTTCCCTCCTTTCCCTCTTTATCCTCCTCCAACTTCTACTGATTCACTATGCTATCAACTACTGGTCCCTCATGTTTTCCTTCCTTCCTCCACTCCCTCCTCCCTGTTTCTCTCTTTCTCCTTCCCTCTCTCTCTGCAAGATCTCAATAGTAATGCCCAAAGCAAAGCACAAATATGTGTGAAAATTAATCCAAATATGATTCCCAAGGAACACTATCAGAAAAAGGCTGTACCTGACCTATTCTACCAAGGCCTTAACCAGCTTTTATGTTTCATTTGTGACCCATATTAAACATACACCATCCACCTGGACAAGAAGAAATATACCTCTTTTTTATAATGCCTTTCAGTAAAATAACATTAATAAGCAGAAAGATGGAATTTAAAGGACCCCGAATTGGTGTAGTCCTCTATGTCAAGGTTTCTGGAACTTTTCATGACCAAAGAACACAAAATAGTAATTTAATGCAGAATACCCATGGAGTATTCTTCCTTAAACAAAGCTATCAGACCTGCCTTGCCCCACCTCAAATGAAACAACACATGCAGCAGAAACAAACTGAACTCATTGAACCCCTTGAGAGGCTGACCTAAAATTACCTTTCACGTTTGTTCCACAATTGGTATTATAAAGTGGACATTTATTGTCAAATGTTTTTCCAAATGCTTGTGGGTGCACCTGTGAGATGCTTCCTTGGAGGGTAGGAAGGTTGGACCTGAGAACTGGCAAGGTAAGGATGTGCTCACAAGTCTAAAGCAGCCCCTGTGGTCTGGTTACCACGCAGCCAGAGAGAAGGATTCCAAAACCCAGGAACACTTGCAGGCACCGGGCGCCTGAGCCTTGGCAGTTCCCCTTGTCTACAGCAGAGCATGAAGTCATGTCTGCTCCCCATACCATGTATGGAAGTTTGCCCATATACTAGCAACCTGCCTGTGACTGAAAGGAGAGTGTGGGCTTGGAGAGCTCAGGGGAGAATTCATCTGTAGCCACAATTTAAAATCACAAAGACCTGAATAACAACAAGGGCAAGTTTCTAAGGGAGTCTATGTCACTGCTTACAAAAAAGCAAACAGTAGTCAACTAGGGAGCAACAGCTGATTTGGGCATTGTGGGTCTTTATTTTCCTCCACTGCCATCTCCTCGATTTTAAAGTTACTCCTTGAAGGGGGTCATTCAGGGATTTTTAGGCTTTCCACGTCGTTTTAATCCACCAGCGACCAAACGCTAGGACCAGCATGGACTCAAATCCCCTGCCCCATCCCAAATCTCTGCAGGATTCTCTGAAATACAGCAGCTGTAGCAGTTAATCACCCTAAACCCACTGAAAGAGACAAACCCCAAATCTAAATAGCTTGAAATCACCAAGCAGGAGAGAAGCAAATAACAAAATAAGAAAACAGACTGACCACATGGATTTAAAACAACAACAACAACACCAACACAAATTCCAGGAGACTGAATTGGGGCAGTTATGACAGTTCTAGGTGGTGATAATTGGTGGTTTTAAAGAATGTTGAGATTCAGACGTGCTTTCTGACTGTGAGAAGAGATTTTACACTATGTTCAATACATTCAAAGAGCACCAGGGCTGTATTCAGAAGACCTGGATTCTAGCCAAGACCTGTTACCCATGAAACCTTCACCCAGTCATTTCCTTTAAGCCTCACTTTTCTCAAATGGACAACAAAAAGAATGGTACTTCTGACCCAGTGCTAAGACAGTTAAGGAAGGACCCATTCTGATATAGGACCTGGGGGACTTTGTCAACCATTTGGGCCTATATACATAGAAGGCCTACTTTTAAGGTATTACTGAATTTTAAGTCTGAAAAAAATTGAGCGTGCAGGTATATACCGTAGATGGAATATCTTAGTAGTTGCTTAGTAGTAGCACAGAGGGTTTTTCCCCCTAGGCAGGCCACAAAGGGTTAATAATTACCTATAAAACCCCTGAAGATTGCAGGGTGATGACAGCCCTGCTTTGAGCCTGTTTTGTATCTCTCTTCCAAGAAAAATAAAGCTGTGTACTCATTAACTCCTTCCTTGCGATAACTGTGTTAATGAGACAAGCAGAGAAGGTGACAGGAAGTCAAGGGATGGAATATAAGAAGAGACAATTTGGAGATTTCTCTGTCCTATCCCAATTTTTCCCTTGGTAGAAGTGCGGAGATGTATACTTTATTGTATATTCTCTGGCTAATGAAATATTCTTTAATGCCCCAAAGGGTGCCAGGCTGCAGTCACTGCATTTCCATAGCAAGAATGGCTGGTGCCTGAAGTTCATTCCGCTCCTGCAGAGCAGCATCCACCAGGGGCCCCAAACCACTAGAGTCCACCTTCTAACACAAACTAGACCCTGCATGTTTGTCCTTGCCTCATAGATCTGCCATTTTAACTGGTTCACTGAAAGACTAAGGAAAAGCTTTATGAAAGCTAGGAGCATTTCAAAATTTTGAGATTCTGATGTGAGTATCAGTGTAAGACGCAGCCTGTCTGCTCCAATGATGAAGAGATGGCTAATTACATCATCACAGAGTCCATAACTCTCACCATCAATCTGCTGCCTTTCCAATTATCACTTGCAACTACACATGGCAGAGGAAGGGGGCAGGAAATCAAAGTTTATGCTTTACTGCCAGAAACTCAAAAGCAACACCTCAATGTATATAAAGAACAGCACATTTATCATGTTATAATAAAAATCTTCATGAAATCATATACCTTATATTTTTCAAAGGAAGGTCACATCATAACAACAGCTGTCATTTACAGAGCACTCATTCTGTGTCTGTCCCGTGGCAGAGTACTTTTGGTACTTTTTTAGTGTGGTAGAAGTTGAGAAAAATGATCAAGGTCACACAAGCTAATAAGTGACAAGGCCAAGATTCAAACTGGCTGTGAGGACATCAAAGATCCATTATGACTTTTGAGCCTCATAAACTTCAAATATAAAAATTGTTATTGTTTCCACTTTAAGATGAAAAAGCTGAGGTTAAACGACATGTCAAGGTCCCACAGAGTCAAGAAAAAATAGAACCTTAAATCCAAGTTTCATTTCAACCATCATCACACACGCTTTATATTCAGAAAATGTCTCAAGAGATGCTCATTTTGCTTGTTTTTCAAGCATCCTGTGAGAATGGATGAAATCTCTCTCCTCTTCCACAGTGGTGAATCACTTTCCTGAATTTTCTCTGATTATTAAGCAAAATATTTTACAGATAAATATATTGGTCTTTCCCCCCACCATACATGGCAGGATTTGTATAATAATAAAGGTTAATCATTACTGAACAGTTACTATGCACCAGGCATTATGTCGCGTTATGGCTTAATTTCACTGAAGACACCTAAGAATTCTGTGAGGTAGGCATTGGAAAGATCATTCTATAGATGAAGACTCCAAGACTCTAGTCAATCAACTAACCCAAGCCACAGCCTTGTTAGCGGTTCAGGAATGAAAGCCTCTGCTAATTGACAGATAACTCATCAGAATCACAGTGAACCCACCACTCCCTCAGCAGTCGCTATTGCAATTATTTTTTGTGTTAATCATTCCTCCTAGACTGGCAGCTCATTAAGTTCAGAGCCCAAGTCTAAGCCCACTGTCAGGCACGTGGTAGGCACAGAGGCAACATTTGCTACCTGACCCTTGCTGCCCCGTGAACAGGGAAGCGTACCAGCAACCCCTTCCATCCACCATCTGATACAAGATTGCTCTTCTGTTCTGTGCACCAGCAGCATAAAAGCACCTGAACTTGTCAGAAACTCCAATCTCAGCTCCCACCCAGACCCAATGGATTAGAGTCTGCTTTGAAACAAGGTCCCCAAATGACTCGTTTGCACGTGCAAAGTTTAAGAAGTACCAGGTCACCTTACACATCCCATATATGAACCTCCTCTGTCTCTCCCATCACTGGCACGAGGACAGACCATACTTAATGCATTTTCATATGCTTACGTGTATATGTTTATATTTTCCATATTTTCACAAGCTGTCAATAAAATAATTTCCAAAATATAGGCAGGCATGTGGTTGGCATTATTGCCCCTTAACGGAAGAGCATTCAAAACATCTGCTGCCCATGAGATTTTGGTCAAATCCTCTCGTGCCATTCAATTCTCCTTTTTCTTTGAGATGCATTCAGGCTAATAAGAAGCATTTGAGAATTTTATGGCCTGTTGTATTTGTTTCCAAAAAGACGCTTGGGTTTTTGACACACTTCAAATTTATCGTAAATGTATAGCCAGACATATACATATATGCTTTTCACTGTCACTCTTCTCCATGAGCTACATTCTTTAGGTAATCATTTAAATATCCTCATTTCCCTGAGGGAGTTCTGACACTCTTCTTGGATTAAGATATCTACAAAGACTTTGTCTTGTCACCAGACTCCTCACCACAAAACAACAACAACAACAACAACAACAACACTATTTTTTCTTCTTTGAGGTGCATTAACTGAGATTCAGAAGGCAAGGGTATAGGTTAATCGCCTGCAAAAATGGCCACCGATAATTTCTTCCATCAAGATGTGGAGTACATTTTCTCTGCCTCTTTGAATCTGGATTGGTCCTGTGACTTGCTTTGACCAACAGAACGTGGCAGAAGTGACACTGTGCCAGTTCTAGCACGTGTGTGCCAGCACCACATGAGCAGAGATATGCCATCCCCAACGAACCTGGCCCAAATCCCTGACCCACAAAATGGGAACCAATAAAAACAGGCCTTCCTTTAAGCCACTAGTTTTGGGATGATGGGTTATGCAGCAGCAGATATCTGAAACAACAAATGTGGCTGAGAGAACATGCAATAACATGTGAGTAGACGGGGGGAGGGTGGGGAATTAAATCTAATCAAATGAACCTGCCATTAGGAGTGTCCAAAAAATGAGTGTTATCACTTGACCTTCCTGGTGTGTTTGTCAGGGCCTTTGATTGAATGAAACGTGCTGACGGACTTAAGAGGTTGAACAAAACTTACTGGGTAATAAATATTCTGGCTCTTCATCAGGGCACAAAACGAGCTCTCTTCCTCCTCACTTGGAACTTTGTGTGAGAGAAATGCAGAATATCTGCTTATTTATAAAAGGTAGCTCCTCCCATGTAGCAGGCAGCAAAATAAAATATTTGAAAGGATGACATTGTGGAAGTCCTATGCTTTCTCAAAAATATCAGCTAAGGCTTAAATCTAAAAAAATAAAGAGAGAGAGAGAGTCTTGGCCATACAAATCCTTGACATTGAGATAGGAAGTCTGGGTGTGGGTGTTCAGTAGGCAATGAGGGGTTGTAACTCCTGAGCACAGACTTTCTTACCCCTCTCCCTAACCAGGTGGTTGTATACTTGCCTTTAAGGTCTGTAAGGCAGGGCTTACTGCTTGCGTGTGTTATCTTACCCTCTTCTCCAGTTCTCATCACCTCAGAGCCTTCCCTGTGCATGACAATCGGGAGAGGCAGGGCAGTGCAGGGTAGAGAGCTGAGTCCCCTGCTTGTGGTTCTGTGGACTGCTAGATCTCTAGCAGCCAGAACACTACCTGACAAACGGCAGGTGTCCAAGAAGTAGTGCTGAATGAATACGTGACTGACTGACATGGTTTTCTGTACCTGAACCTCATTTTCTCATACAGACCATGAGCAGGTCACAGGAAGCAGTCACAGAATCATACACTGTTGGAAGACAAATGTACCTTCATGACTGTGGGTCAGGTTCCACCTCACACCTATTGGATCAGAAACTCTGGGGGTGGGGCTCGGCATCCCACGTTTTAACAGCAGATTTTCATACATGATGAAGTTTGAGAACTACCTGTCTAGTCTGAACTCATTTTACAGAGATGTCACACAGCTAGTCAGTGGCTGGAAGCAGACTTAGGGTGACCAACCATCTAGTTCTGCCCAGAATTGAGGGGTTTCTCAGGGCACATGACTTTCAGCACTAAGACAGGGAAAGTTCTGGGTGAATCAGGGTAAGTTGGTCACCTTATTAGAACCCTAGTTTCCAAATTCACATCTAGATCCCTGTGCCTGCCATATAGCCAGCTGATCTACCTGAGAACCAACTATACCAGTGAATGACCTGACTGCTTTAAACGCATTAACTCACTTAACCTTCTCAACAGTCCCATGAGATAGGGACTATTATCATCTTCACTTTGTAACATACAGGCATACCTCAGAGATTATATGGGTTTAACTACCGACCAGCTCAGTAAAGCAAGTCATGCGAGGTTCTGGTTTCCCAGTGCATATAGAAGTGTTGTTTTAGAGAACAGACTTGTGGTTGCCAGAGGGAGGCAGGGAATGGATTGGGAGTTTGGGATTAGCAGATGCAAAGTATTATATACAGAATGGATAAACAGCAAGGTCCTACTATATAGCACAGAGAACTATATTCAAAATCCTGTGATAAACCGATAGACCATCATGGAAAAGAAAAAGAAAAAGGATCCTTACCTGTACTATAATCTAACACACTATTACTAAAAAACACTAACCATCATCTGAGACTTCAGCGAGTCATAGTGCTAACATCAAAGGTCACTGATCACAGAGCACATAACAACTATTAATATAATAGTCATGAAAAAGGTTGAAATATGGTGAGAATTACCAAAATGTGACAACAGAGACATGAAGCAGGCAAATGCTGTTGGAAAAATGGTGCCAACAGACTTGCTTGACATAGGGTTACCACAAACCTTCAATTTGTAAAAAAACACAGTATCTGTGAAGTGAAATGAAGTGAAATTCAATGAAATGAGGCCTGCCTATAGAATACTGACGCATAGGAAGAATAAGAAACTTGCCTAAGGTCACAGAGGTAGGAAATTAGACTCCAGAACTCAAGCTCCAGAAACTCAAGACTCCAGAACTTAGCCATCACTCTCATATACTTCCTTTTTATTAGAGGAGATTCCCAGCTCCTCTTCCACTTTTTTTTCTTTCTTGTTAATCACATCCCTTTGTCTTCATAACACTTTTTCACAGTTCTTTCACAGCTATTATTTTCCCAATTTGTCAGTTAATCTCTCTAATAGGAGAAATAGAGCCTGAGAGAAGGGCCCGCCACTTGACCTTGCACAGTGCCTGGCACAGAGGGGGCTGAGGACACAGGTGTTGAATGAATGTCACGAGCGTGACACATAGTAGGGTGACTGAATGACTGACTGATCAAAGTGAGTTTCTGAAAGAAAGGGCGTCTGATATTAACTGAATATCCACCATGTCTCAGCCACAGCCCATGAAAAATGTGGGCCAAACTTGGCCTTCAGGTATGGTCTATTTGACCTGGTGTGTTTATTTTCAAAATGTAAATATGACCTACCTCTAACGGCTAGCCATCTGCTGACTGTCCTAATTTTTATTTCCTTTCTGTCCATCCTGGCAGGCATTTGGGTTTGTAATTAGGACCCCAAGCTTTCTCTAACACAAATTCATTTATTTTTAACAATAAGACTATGTAGCAGGTATTTCCATCTACACTTTACTGATACAAAACCTGAGGCTGAGGAATTACAGGTAACCTGGCCGAGATCTCAAGCTCCTAAGGACTCAACTCAAAAGAGCTCACCCTTCTCCCCACCTCCACCCCGCCAGCCCCACTGCCCTTTTAGCCACTGGGGAACCACAGGAACAAGGGAGCCGTCTCGTCTCAGATACAGCGTCCATTTTACAAGGGTGAGGCTTCTACGAAAGGAGTCTCCATACAATCACTCCAAATGCACCTCAGGGTCTTTTAGATTGTTCTTTTCCATGACTGAGATATGATGAGAACATGGTGTTCTGGAAGCTAAGTGGAAGAACAGTCAACCATGTCAAATTCTTTCATAAGGTCAAAGTGAGAACTACAAACTGACCATTGATTTAGCAATACAGATTTCATCTGTCACCTTGGCAAGAGCTCTTCGGGTGAAGTAAAGGTAACAAAAGCATGATAAGAACGTTAAAAAGTGAACTGAAGGTAAAAATTGGACACCATGAGGATGGATAACAGTTTTGAGGAGTTGCCCTACAAAGGGGAACAGAGATACGGGGTAATCACACTTCCTAGAATAATGGAAATAAAAACAAAAATAAACAAATGAGACTTAATTCAACATAAAAGCTTCTGCTCAGCAAAGGAACCAACAAACAAGATGAAAAGACAACCCTCAGGATGGGAAAGAATAATTGTACATGAAACAACTGACAAAGGATTAATCTCCAGAATATATAAGCAGCTCATACAGCTCAACATCAGGAAAACAAATAGCCCAATCAAAAAATGGGCAGAACAGCTGAACAGACATTTCTCCAAAGAAGACATACAAATGGCTAATAAGCACATGAGAAGATGCTTAACAATGATCATTGTTAGAGAAATGCAAATCAAAACAGAAATGGGGTATCACCTCACACGGGTTAGAATGGCCATCATCAAAAAATCTATAGATAACAAGTGCTGGAGAGAGTGTAGAGAAAAGGAATCCCCTTGGACTGTTGGTGGAAATGTAAATTGATACAGCCACTATGGAAGACAGTATAGAGATTCCTTAAAAAACCAGAAACAGAACTACCATATGACCCTGTAATCCCACTCTGGGGTATATATCTGGATAAAAACATGATCTGAAAGGATGCATGCGCCCCAATGTTCACTGCAGCACTGATTACAACAGGCAAGACATGGAAGCAATCTAAATGACCATCTACAGAAGAACGGATAAAAGAGATGTGGTACATATATATGTACAATGTAGTATTACTCAGATATTAAAAAGAATGAAACAAAACCATTTGCAGTAACATGGATGGACCTAGAGAGTGAAGCAAGTTAGAGAAGGAGAGATATTGCATGACATCCCTTCTATGTGGAATCTAAAAAGAAATGATACAAATGACCTTACTTATAAAACAGAAAGAGACTCACAGACTTAGAAATCAAACTTATGGTTGCTGGGGGAAAGGGATAGTTAAGGAGTTTGGGAAGGTCATGTACACACAGTTATATTCAAAATGGATAACCAACAAAGATCTATTGTATTGCACATGGAACTCTACTCAATGTTATGTGCCAGCCTGGATGGGAGAGGAGTTTGGGGGAGAATGGATACATGTATATGTACGGCTGAGACCCTTTGCTGTTCACCTAAAACTACCATAACACTACTAATCGGCTATACCCCAATACAAAGTAAAAAGTTTAAAGTTTGAAAAAAAAAAAAAAGCCAACTAGGAATAAAACTACCACAGGACCCAACAATCCCACTACTGGGCATATACTCTGAGGAAACCATAATTGAAAAAGACAGATGTACCCCAATGTTCACTGCAGCACTATTAACAACAGCTAAGACATGGAAGCAACCTAGATGTCTATTGACAGATGAATGGATAAAGAAGTTGTGGTATACATATACAATGGAGTATTACTCAGCCATTAAAAAGAACACATTAGAGTCAGTTCTAGTGAGGTGGATGAACCTAGAGTCTATGATACAGAGCGAAGTAAGTCAGAAAGAGAAAAACAAACATTGCATATAAACGCATATATATGGATCTGGAAAGATGGTACTGATGAACCTATACATAGGGCTAGTGAACAGACTTGTGGACACAGTGGGGGAAGGGGAGGGTGGGCCAAATTGAGAGAGTAGTGTGAAAATATACACATTACCATATATAAGATAGATAGCCAATGGGAATTTTCTGTATGATGGAGGGAACTCAAACCTGGTGCTCTGACAACCTAGAGGGATGGGATGGGGTGGGATGGGATGGGAGGTGGGAGGGAGGTTCAAGCGTGAGGGGACATATGCATACCTATGACTGATTCATGTTGATGTATGGCAGAAACCAACACAATATTATAAAGCAATTATCCTTCAATTAAAAATAAATCAATTAAAAAAAGAAATGGGGAGGTCAAAAGAGGGAAATCGAGTCAAAAGATGGGAGGAATAACAAGATACTTGTAATGATGGAAACATTCTTGTACAAAATGGGAAGAACCAATAATGTACTAAGGGAAGGAAAGAAATGTGGAGAATTGAATTCAAGAATTCAGATATTTTTGAATAGGCAAGAGGTGATGGAGTCTTGTGGACAAATGGAGAGGATGGTCTTACCCAGGACCACAGAGCCTTAAATAAGCTGAAAAGCAGATTAAATGGCAAAGAAGCAAATAGCTCTGGTGGTGGGAGTCTGCGGATATTCTATTCTAGGAGCTTCTCTGCCTTAGTGAAATAGGAGGCAAGATCACTGAGAAAGAGAATACAGGTAGAGGGGTCAGAGGCTCAGTGAGCCATGAGAAGGTATGAAAAAATCATCTATGAGAATGGAAATGAAAGACATGGAGTAAAATGATCAGGGGACATACATGTCTACTTGAGGTTAGAGGGCATGGACGAAAGTGGGCATGGCTGTATGTATCTCTTTAGTCAAATTCCTGGGCTTAGCTGCAGCTGGGCCCAGTACTGGACATCACCAGAACTCAAGCTTTGCTGGAAGATCCTTACAAAGCAGTGAAGGGGCAGGGGAACTTGAGATTATACGCTAAACAGTAATTACAACAAAAGGCCATGACGTGTAAGCCAGGCAGTAAGGGACGTGAAGACAGAAAGGGGTGAGAGGCAGTGAGAAAGGTGGTGTGGCATCAGTGCAATAAGTCCCAGGGTTTGGGATTTCTTGAATTTGAGAGCTACAGGGAGTGAGCCAGGAGGCCTGATTGGGCATTCACGTTGTTGAATACTAGGCTGGGGACCATAGCAGTCAACAATTGAGAGACTATGGAAGAGGGAGGTCTGGCACTCCAGCAGATCTTGTTGAATGTTGAATAAAAGCAAAATCACTGGAGGTGATCTAATTCAAGACCTGAGAGGCCAGGATAATGGAAATACCATTTATGAAAACAATATGAAAATTACCAAGAATTATAATGGGAAGCATCCCAAAGAAAAAGAAATGCAAAAAGGCAAAATGGTTGTCTCAGGAGGCCTTACAAATAGCTGTGAAAAGAAGAGAAGTGAAAAGCAAAGGAGAAAAGGAAAGATATATCCATCTGAATGCAGAGTTCCAGAGAATAGCAAGGAGAGATAAGAAAGCCTTCCTCAGTGATCAGTGCAAAGAAATAGAGGAAAACAATAGAATGGGAAAGACTAGAGATCTCTTCAAGAAAATTAGAGATACCAATCTTGATTCACGTCAAGATAAGCACAATCAAGGACAGAAATGGTATAGACCTAACAGAAGCAGCAGATATTAAGAAAAGGTGGCAAGAATACACAGAAGAACTATATAAAAAGGATCTCATGACCCAGATAACCACGACGGTGAGATCACTCACCTAGAGCCAGACATCCTGGAATGTGAAGTCAAGTTGGCCTTAGGAAGCATCACTACGAACAAAGCTAGTGGAGGTGACGGAATTCCAGTTGGGCTATTTCAAATCCCAAGAGATGATGCTGTGAAAGTGCTGCACTCAATATGCCAGCAAATTTGGAAAACTCAGCAGTGGCCACAGGACTGGAAAAGGTCAGTTTTCATTTCAATCCCAAAGAAAGGCAATGCCAAAGATTGTTCAAACTACCACACAATTGCACTCATCTCACACACTAGCAAAGTAATACTCAAAATTCTCCAAGCTAGGCTTCAACAGTACATGAACCAAGAACTTCCAGATGTTCAAGCTGGATTTAGAAAAGGCAGAGGAGCCAGAGATCAAATTGTCAACATCCAATGGATCATAGAAAACAGCAAAAAGAATTCCAGAAAAACGTCTATTTCTGCTTTACTAACTACACCAAAGCCTTTTACTATGTAGATCACAACAAACTGTGGAAAATTCTTCAAGAGATGGGGATACCAGACCACCTGACCTGCCTCCTGAGAAATCTGTATGCAGGTCAAGAAGCAACAGTTGAACTGGACATGGAACAACAGACTGGTTCCAAATTGGGAAAGGAGTACATTAAGGCTGCGTATTGTCATCCTGCTTATTTAACTTATGTGCAGATTACATCATGCAAAATGCCGGGCTGGATGAAGCACAAGCTGGAATCAAGAAGGAATCAAGGAAGGGTATGGGAGAATCTAAAATCATGAGTTTCAGAGCTGTAGGGATTTGGGGGAGAAAGGAAGGAGAATGGTCTGAAGTGGCAACTAGGATCAAGAAAAACATCTACCCCACCTCCTGACTAAGAAATGTAAGAGGTGTGAGAGAGAAACAAACAAACAAACAAGCATCAACCATTAACTTTCACTGGAATCATGATAAACGTAATTTGGCTAGACAGTCATCAATACCAGAGGTCAACAAACTTTCCTAGTAAAGGGCGAGAGAGCAAATACTTTGTCAGCCATAGAGTCCTTCTTGCAAATACTCTACTGTGTCATTGCAGCTCAAAAGTAGCTGTATATGATGCATAAATGAGAAAGTATTACTATAGTTCAATAAAACTGTATTTACACATACAGACTGCAGGCCAGATTAGGCCTATAGATAGAAATCCATTAACTTCTGACAAAAACTGCTGAAAAAAAGTCCAGCTAGGGGAAGGTCTAGTGAAGAAAAACAGGACGTGTTTATCTAAAGGCCAAAGCTTAAAAAGGACTTAAAATTAGGAAATTAGGATCTGATTACAAGTAAGAGCACCCATGTACAGTTGTGAAGGTTGCACACTGCACAACTCCCTGCACAATAGAGCACTATTCACATAAACATCAATGTCAATGACTACCTCAGACATTGTGCAAGGCATAATCTGAACCTTTACACATGACAGTCCTAGTTGTGAGAACAGTAACTGCAAGGATTTTACTGTAATGAAATGATGGACAGGACATGCCAACTTGAGTTACTTTCACCACTATTTCTAGAAAAACAATAACTACTTTTTTTGAGCATCTGGTGAGCACCAGGCACAATACAAGGAGATATATAAATATTATCCTATACAAAGCTCCAGCAACCCTATAAGATATATATTTTCTGCTTTTTAACTTTGAGATTCAGAAAAGCTAAGCAATCTGCCCAAAGTACCCAGCTAGTTAATATCTAAACCAAGGTTTACCTCATATTCAATTCCTTCTATACCTCTCTCCCCTCATATTAATTACGAGGTTCTTTAAGGATGACCTAGTAAAGCATATGGGCTTCCCAAGTGGCTCAGTGGTAAAGAATCCATCTGCCAATGCAGGAGAAGAAGGTTCAATCTCTGGGTTGGGAAGATCCTCTGGAGGAGGAAATGGCAACCCACTCCAGTATTCTTACCTGGGAAATCCCATGGACAGAGGAGTCTGGCACGCTACAGTCCATGGGGTCGCACAGGGTCAGACATGACTGAGCACAGCACAGCAGCAGCAATAAAGCATGTATTAAGAAATTTTCTTCTGGAGACCTAATTAAAAATAATTACATACCTTAAAATACACTGAAAATATGGCAGGCATGCCAACAAGGAAGACAGTTTTTATTATATCAATGTCTTTATGGATTTGGATTCTGTTCAGAAAAGCTCAAACCGAAAAGGTAGTTGCTGGCAAAATCCATCAACCCATAATTAACATATGACAATTATTCTAATAGCCTTAAACAACATTTCTATGTTTTTAATTGTAGAGCAATTTGCCAATATCATTAATTGGCGATTCATATTTTAAACACATAAAAGACAATGGGCCTTTATTTCCTTTGAGGCAACTGAACACATTTAATTGAATTTTTAAAATGTGTTTTCTTCTTTTCTCTGACCACAGGACCCCCTTCAGATGGCTCTGATTGCAGTTTCTGTTGGCCAAAGTGTATTTTCTCTGGGTAACATAATCTTACTCTAGCACTTTAATGCATTTTCCTAACAATTCACTTAGACCAGATCCTTGTTTCTCTCTAGACACCCTGAGCAGGGCTCCTGTTGACTTCAAAGGGAAAAGAGTAGGTGCAAGGGAAACTGGGAATCTGGTTCCTGGTTCAAAAAACCCTCCACACACTATAAAATCTCGCTGGTGTCTTCCTATGTGTTACGGGCAAATTAATGTATGTGAGTGAAGCCTTTGTATTAAACCACACTGGCAACTTGTGAACTTGCTGGAAAGCCCAGCAGCTCATGGAAAACAAAGTTTAGTGGACCCAGTTCCCATACAGACTCCCGGTTTGCTCATGGGGAGGGAGGAAGAAGAGTAAGAACTGCCTCAAAGGGCAGAAAGGCAGTAAAGACAGTCACTGATTCCCCCATATTCTCTCTTTCTCTCCATTCCTTCAACAAACATTCATGGGCCACCATGGGCCAAACCCTGGGCTAGGTATCAAAGATGTTCATTGCTTAAGCATTACCCCTTCACCCCAAATGTAGCAGTCACTTTCCTCGGGAATGGGGAAAAGAGGTGATATGCTTTAATTCTGCAGCTCAGGAAGTCTGACACAGCCTCTCAGGTTGCAAAGTCTTTCCTCCCACTAGGCTTCAGCCCCATCAGGGGGATGCTGCTTCTCTGCGTGAGCATTCGTGGAGAAAAGCAGGAGGAACAAGACATCTTTCCTTCGTCCCTTATTCCACTCCCCTCCCCCCCACACAAAACCACTGCCACCATTGCCACCGCCTGCACTAGGCTGGGAAAATGTAGTGATGGCCTGGAGATATCTGAAGGAAACTGGAAGACGAAACTTTTACCAAGGTCAAACTCCTCATAGCTGTTCGCGTGACTGTTACACAGAGCTGCAGGAAGCAAGGCAAGTTCACATGTTGACAGGGGTTTCTGGCCTGGCCTTGATTTTCAGACTTCTGGGCACTCTCTTCCCAAGAACATCTCCTCCTCCAAATATGGCTCTTTGCTCTTGCCCTTGTGCAAGGAAGCTCAAATCTGATTGAATATTTGCTGGTGAACCTCAGTGCACCAGTCAAATCAGAACCTCTTGACATGGAGCTGGGCATCAGGACATGTTTTATTTTCCCAGGTAGCTAGGAGAGACTTTAATGTGTAGCTAGGTTTGTGAGCCACTGCCCTAGCAGAGATCCTGTCCCTCCACCAGGTCACAGGGCAGAATGGGAGTGGCGGTGCAGGTTCCAAAGCTTGAATTAGTAAGTCTAGACCAGAGCTTGCAAATTAGAAGCCCACCCACAGGCTCGATCCGGCCAGCAGATGTATTTTGTTTGGCCTGTATGGAGGTTTAAAAAAAAGAAAAAAAAACTGAATTACTTGCCAACATTTATTAATGGGAATGTATTGCATAAAAATCTGGATCTCTGGCTTTATTTTGAAAATAGGATTCTCTGGCCATTCTCAGTCTGCATTCCTGTGTGACCATAATTTGCTGGAGAGGAGGGGCCGTCCTCACCACTCCCTAAGGCCTCAGTCATTTACCTTCCTGGCCCTGGTGACTCTGACTAAAGGGGGAGGGTGGTGGTGGGGGAAGCCCTGTCTCCCTTTGTAATATCTCCCCTGGGAAGTACAATACAAGGACTACCATTCACAAGGGTGATGACAAACCCACAGAGATTCTTGGATTTACAGAGAATTAAGGACAAGAACTCTTCTTCCATACACAACTTAATCTGCACAGGCCCCTGGTGGTGCTGTTCAGCCACTCAGTCATGTCTGACTCTTTGTAACCTCATGGACTGCACCACGCCAGGCTCCCCTGTCCTTCACTATCTCCCTGAGTTTGCTCAGATTCATGTCCATTGCGTCGGTGATGCCCCCTTCTCCCTCTGCCTACAATGGAAGAGTACTTAATATTATTTTCACAGAGTGGGGCTGGTTTGAAGCTCACTCCATCTCCACCCTTACCTCCACTTCCATTTCTTCGTTTAATATCAGACTTGGACTTGTATAGAAAAAAAAAGAAAATCCCATCCCAGACTTCCAACCCATTCAGTGATACACAGTTACTGTTTATCAATGCCCTGGGCCAGGCCAGGTGGCCCCGCACCTGTCTTCCTGGGGTGGTATATTTCTCAACATGTGGTTCAGCTTGTGGCAGATTCCTGGGCCCCACCCTGGACTCACTGAATCAAATCTCTAGGGGTGCGGTCAGGAATCCACACTTGTCGAGTGACGTTTTTACTCAAGAAGAATCTCAGCAGCAGCTCATGGCAGCACTTATCAAGCACTTTCTTTGTACTATCTCACTGAATCTTCACAGAAATCCTTAAGCTGGGCAGTAATAGCCCCACTTGATCAGTGAGGAAACTGCAGCACAGAGAAGTTAAGCAATCTGCTCAAGGTCACACAGTCAGTAAGTAGCAGAGCCAGGATTCTGATCTAATTTTTAGTTGAGAAACCATTGCTCTGAGTTTTGAAAAGGAGGCAGGAAGAAGGTTCATAAGCTCCCAGACCAAGCAGGAGAATGGGGCAGATGTTCATTTATGGCTAGAAAGCATTGCCTTGTTTTCAGAACTTGCAAATGTTTGGGGTAGAGACTAGACAAAAGCATGTTACTTGTAACACATGGAAGTGTATGGTTAGATGACAAATACACAGGGTCCACAGGATCTGGTCTCTGCCTTTCTGATGTCATCTTTCCATCTTATTCCCAGTTTCCCTGCTGTCCCCTGAGTTTTTGTACTGGGACTCAGCATGTGTAGGTCCTTTGTCCAAAAGTTCTTTTCTTAGACCAAAGTCAAAGCACGCTTTCTCCTTAGTTCATCTTTTAGGCTTTGGGCACCATCAGTTCTCTGTTGTAACTACTCAGTTCTGCCAATGTAGCATGCAAGTAGCCACAGATGGTATAGAAGTGAACAGACGTGGATTTGTTTGGATAAACCTTTGTGAACTCAGAAATCTGAATTTCCTGTGACTTTTCTGTGCCACACAATATCCTCTACTTTAAATTTGTTTTGCCCATTTAAAAATGAAAAACCTATTCTTAGCTGGTGGGCCGCACAAAAGTTAGTATCAGGTAGGGTGTGGCCACGGGTCATCCTCTCTCTGCCTTAGATTTCTCATGGGTATGCTTTCTTGTCCTCAAGCTCAGTTCACTTCTCAGCGGCCTTTCCCGGTGCCTCCAGCTCAAGTTGCCCCTCCCTTTCCCCCCCTTTCATATCTCTCCCATCACCTTTTAAAACAACTCTATAATGCTTAGTACTATTTTAAGGTTTTCTTGTTCATACATTAGTTTATCTGCTCATTTGGGGTCTCCCTCTGCTAGAATACCCGTTCCATGAGGACAGAGAGCTGGTCTGTGTTCTTCACTGATTCTTCACTGTGTAAACAGCTTCCATTGGCCTCAGATATTCATAGAGTAAGAACCAGGATAAACCACAAGACAAAACCCTCCAGTAGTACAAAGCACAGCTCCTTCAACTGATTTCTTGCAAATCTTTCCTTATGCCAAGCTCAGGGGCTACAGAGATAAAAAATATCACCCAGCCACTGCCCCAGAGAAGTGGTAAGTCATAGAAAACAAAAAACCAACAACCTAATTTCTCTTATCTAAAATAGAATAGAGTTTCCTAAATACCAAGGCTGGCTATAATTGATTAATGCCTATAATTCTTGGACTTAGGCACACTAATTTTTCAGAAAGCAAAAATTTCATCTTGGGTTAAACTAAGCATTTCCACGTTTTCTTATGAAAAGGTTAAACAACTAGGGCTCATGATTTTCTCTTATGTATAATTAAGACAGTAAGCAGCTCTTAAATGCCATGTTTCGTGAGGGTGTGAAGGAAATGGACTTATGGCACACACATGAGAGAACAAACCTGTGCTGTTATGTTTTGTAAGCAGGGCCATAGGGCCCTTTGATCACAGGATAATGTTCCCCTGAGGCTCTGAGGGTCAGCCAAGTGGCGCACATGGGCGAACACTGTGATGTTCATATATTCAAGGCATGTTTTCCTTAAGTCACAATCTTTCAATCTTAAACAGTGATGTTTTCGTCCCACTAAGGACCCATGGGAGGGGTTTCTGTCTTCCCAATTGCAGATTGTAAGTTGGATGAGAGTTTCAGCATCTCCAGGTGAGTAGCCCAGTGACGACTTAACATGTGATGGCCATCATGTCCCAGGTTACCGTCAGGCTCCTGTGGACTTCACCACACCAGATTCTCAGGCTGAAGGGAGTTTTGTAAAGAAAAATTCTACCCCAGAGGCCTGAAGCTGAGGCTGCATGCTGGATGCTGTGTTCCCTGAGCATCTATTTCAATGACAAAGTCCCAAAGGGCCCTGTGGGTATGAGGGGAAAGGTATCAATGCCTAAAATTTGCAGGATTCCAAAGTTAGAATCTGCTCTCTCTTCTACAGAGACCCCTGTAGCAGTAACTTGAAGCACTGACCATGTTTCACTCATCACATTAATTATAAGCCATTAAAATGATTCAAGGATCACCCTGGTTTCTTAGGACCTAGATCTTTAACGAAGCTTCTATTGAGCATTTACTACATACAAAGCACTGCTTTGACGGATGAGTGGAGTGAGTGGGAAGGTAACACAAGGATGAAGATAGCAGGGCCTTCCCAGGTTGGAATTCTCAACTGATTGGAAGAGTTCATGTGTTGTATAATATAATTAGGTGTTTAGATACTTAGAACTGGAAACTGAATGTAAGTTTCATCATCATTGGAAAGAAAATGAAGCTACTCTTGCTGGGGATCAATGGCTATTGCTCACTGAGAACATAATTTGTTTTACTTTGTCTAATTCTCAGAGGCAATCAATAAAGTAGGTTTTCTTTTTGGCCCATTTTATAGATGAGGCCATAAAGGATCAGAGATGTAAAGAAACGGGCACTAGTTCACACAGATGGTAAATATCTAAGCTGAGGATCAAACTGGGCTCTGGTAAAGCCCCTCTAGTGAAAGTCGCTCAGTCATGTCCAACTCTTTGCAACCCCAGAGACTATACAATCCATGCAATTCTACAGGCCAGAATACTGGAGTGGGTAGCCTTTTCCATCTCCAGGGGATCTTCCCAACCTAGGGATCGAACCCAGGTCTTCCGCATTGTAGGTGGATTCTTTACCAGCTGAGCCACCAGGAAAGCCCAAGAATACTGGAGTCTATCCCTTCTCCAGCGGATCTTCCCGACCCAGGAATAGAACTGGGGTCTCCTACATCACAGGTTGATTCTTTACCAACTGAGCTATCAGGGAAGCCCCTCTACCTGATCGCTAAACCCGTTTTGAGAGTGCCCTACTGGGTTGGCCTAACTCTGAGGTAAGGATAAAGGTCTTTATTCACCGTGATCTTCTTTTCTAACTCCACCCTGCAGTCTTTCTTCCAAGTGCTGTGATTTTACCATTAGAGATTCATTCCTTTGGAGGAAATCTAGGTCTCATGGCAAAATGTCAACACCCCCTCAGAGGAATTACCCTTTATGAACTGCTCATTCTCATATTGATAAGGGAAGCACAGAAGTAATGCACTGGGAGTTAGGCACAGTTTAGAGAGTGGCCTTCAGAGGAGTCCCTCACGAGGCCTGCAGTTTGGGGTCCCTGGCACATCTGGCCATAGGATAGGGGAGGAGAGTGAATAGAAATGAGCCCTTCTCTTCTCTGCACTGGGCTTCAGGCCACTGCCAATATGTCCTCCTCTTCTTCCTGGCACCCAGCAATGCTACATTTGTCTGCTTCCCTTAGAACAGGTGTGATCTCACCGAGTTCAGACAAAGATGGGAAATCCTGGTCCCCTAAGCAAGTCAGTGCCTGGACCATAACCTCTTCCCCTTCCAATGAACTATGATATGAGCGAGGAATGAACGTAATGTATGTGACCACTGAACTCTGGGGACTGTCCATCACAGCACACTGTTTACTGTATTACATTCTCTGTGAGCTCCCTACCATCTTGCCCTTTTAACCTGCTAACCCTCAGCTATAGACTCACACATCATGTGGAAATAAGTGCCTATTTATTCAGAGTTGGCTACAACAAGGTGCACTGGGTGGGACAGCATCCCCCTCAAATTCATGTCCATCCCAGAACCTCAGAGGGTCATCTTATTTGGAAACAGAGTCATTGCAGATGTAATCTGTCAAGATGAGGTCATACTGGAGTAGTGTTAGTAGCTCAGTCGTGTCTGACTCTTTGTGACCCCATGGACTGTGGCCCGCCAGGCTCCTCTGTCCATGGGATTCTTCAGACAAGAATACTGGAGTGGGTTGCCATTTTCTCCCCCAGGGGATCTTCCCAAGCCAGGGATCGAACCTGGGTCTTCTGCATTGCAGGCAGATTCTTTACCATCTGAGCCACCAGGGAAGCCACTGGAGTAGGGTGGGGCCTTAATCCAATACAACAGGTGTCCATAAAAGAAGATGAGACGAGACACACAGGAAGAATACCATGTAAAGATGGGGACAAGATTAGAGTGATCTAATCCATGAACAGACGAAGGAGCAGCAGGCATTACCAGCAACAACAGAAGCTAAGAGGAGGCATGAAATAGATTCTCCCCTAGACCTTTGGGCGAGAGCGTGGCCCTACTGATTTAGGACTATAAGCCTCCAGAAATATAAGAGGACAAGTTTCTGGCGTTATAAGCCACTGACCTGTCATGGGTTGTGGCAGCCCTAGAAAAGTAATACACAAAGGAATCAGCCACTATCACTTGCATTTGGCAAAGACTCAAAAGCTCTCAGGAAAGAGGGAAATTTTTTAGTGAGGAAAGGGAAAGGCTTTAGGTGTGCCCTGATGGGAGGCTATTGGCATAGGAGAGGTGGGGGCTGCTTAATTAGAAATGGTGCAGTTTATGTGGTTTGAAAGCATACTTGGCTTTCTCTGGTTACTCCTGAGCTGGGAGTGGGGGCAAAAAACACAGATGTAGGCTGCCACTGACTGAGTCCTAACCGTCCTGAGCTGATGACTACAGAGGTTGTGTTTTGGCTTCCTGAACTGGTCATGAAATTAAGGGACTTTGATTAGGCTTACTAGGGTGGTTGCTGCAGAGGTGGCTCAGGATTCTGTTGACACACACGGTCTTTCCATTTACATATTCAGACTCTAAGGTGAAACCCTTTTGGGCCAGCATCCTCTAAGAAGACATCACTGATTCCCAGCAGAGTGCAGAGTCCCTGGAGTACCTCCACTGATGTCCCTAATCCTCGTGTCTCTTCTGAATCTTTCATCATTTCCTGCCTTCTTCCTCTTCCTCCTCTCTCTCTCTACCCTCCTCTTCTTTATCATCACACCTTTGTTTCCTCTTTATTCCTGGAAAGTGAGTTCTTTAGGGAAAGTATCCTAAGAAACCACAAAACGTAATAAAAATGATAATAATAGCTAACATTTACTGAATCCTATGTTCCAGAAATGTACATTTTCCATTGAATCCTTTCAACAATAGTGTTAGATATTATTAGCACTGGTTTGTCAATGAGGAGGGAAAAGCTCAGAGCAATTATTAGCTCTGGTTTGCCATTGAGGAGGGAAAAGCTCAGAGCAATTAGGCAGTTGAAGTGCTCTTTTTCCAGCCTATGAAAAAGATCTTTCTCCTTTTTATCCCTCTCATTGCCTTCTAATAATTTTCCTCTTTATAAAATTATAATTTCCATCTTAATATGATGATTATCTTATTACTAGTATTACATGTGTTTTCAAAATTTCTGTGAAACCTTTTCAATGCTCTTCTAACAAAAGAGAAAGGTCCTATTTTGTCATGAAAATAATAATGGTTAAAATGGGAAGGGTTGCTGCTAAATTCATTTTGGAAGGAAAATTGTATATTTAAGCAAGGACTTTTAATTTCTAAAAGCTGATACAATGTAACCTCGGAGCAGAGAGCTGATAAAAAACAGTTTTACGGCAAGCACTTGATTTGGTCATTACAGCTTTACATTGTGATTGAATCAGCAAAACAAACTATTAAGCAGCATTGAAAATCGATGTGAAATGGGTTTCTGTGTGACTTGCCTATGCACAAGTTGGAGTTTGACAGAAAGCAGGTGCTTCATTGGAATCCAATTAGAAATATTGGTTCAATACAACCCCAAACTGATTACCCATAATTCACGTCACAAATCCTATCGTCATGCCCACGGTCTGCCCTCTAAAGAACACGGTCATCTATGTATCACACGGTCATTTTCAAAATCTTTAGGTGGCTTAAAACAAACAGTTTTAGCCCCCGTCCCTCCAGCCTCCCATCCCTGCTTTCCCTCCCATCCCAATCTTTTCTTACTCATTGGAATGGATGTAAAATTGGGTATGGTTACATTTGGCAAGAAGAATCTGCTAAACATATTTATTCATTATGGACTAAGATATGTGCTAGACACCATATGCTGTACTTAGTCACTCAGTCGTGTCCGTCTCTTTGTGACCCGATGGACTGTAGCCAGACTCCTCTGTCCATGGGGATTCTCCAGGCAAGAATACTGGGGTGGGTTGCCATGCCCTCCTCCAGGGGGTCTTCCCAACCCAGGGATCGAACCCAGGTCTTCCGCATTGTAGGTGAATTCTTTACCATTTGAGCCACCAGGGAAGCCCATGGCAGCCACTAAATGGACCACCCTGCAAACTCATAGTCTTTGAGAGATTAGGTACGAAACAAAGTAACTAGAAAATGATTTATTTCAAAGAGGTCCTCAGGTTCTTCTGACATTCCTTTCATAGACAAGTGGAGGTCTTGACTCCAGTGTGTGACTGCTTTGGGTGATAAAGTAAGACAGAGGAGATGCTTGGCCAGGGCCAGACCTGCCTTTGTAGGGATGAGGAGCTTTCCTTTTGGTCTACTGGATCCCTGGACTACCATGTCAACATATCAACTACACTATGGTCCCTATGCTGTGAGGAAGCCCAAGCTGGGCATGTGAAGAAGCTCTGTGGAAAAACTGAGCCAGAGATATACCCAATAAACTTAGCCAAGGTTTCAGAAATCATCGAGCAAACACGTGCCCTTCCTGCTATGTCCTGACCAAATTTTTCACCTAGAGATCCTTGAAATTGAACAGCAAATTGTAGTTTTAAGTCATTAAATTTTGGCATACTTTCCTATGTTGCAATAGAGAAGCAGAAATGCTTAGTGTTAAGACAAAAGGATACATGAGAAACACGAGAGACCAGAAGAAAAATCTTTTCCTAACCTTCATGATGGTGGGAGGAAGCAGGGAAGGCTTCAAGAAAGTAGTGACATTTGAGATGAGTTTGGCAAACTTTGAGGATTAGGAAATTCAGAGACTAGAAGCTAAGAACAATCCAGGCAGAGAAAAAAAATGCAAGGAAAAGTACAGGAGGTGAGAAAGTATCTGATGTGTGGGGAACATGGAGTGGTCCATTGTGGAAACAAACAAACAAAAAGGCTGCAAGAGAGATTTGTTGGGATATGAAAAAAAGAAAGGCTGACATCAAATATCACATCACCAAAGGCCTTAATGCCAGGGTGAGGAGGTAGATTCAATTAAAGAGACAAGGAAAAGCTATCCATTATTTTGAATAGAGAACTGATGGTTATAACCCTGTGCCTTAGAGGAACTTACTCCAGTGGGACTGGAGGTAGGAGTTAATAAAAAGAAGGAGGCCAGGTATGAAGGTGCAGCAGACAGAGAACTGGGGGTCCACCCTGATATCTCTTTGGGGTAGAGGTGGGGTACTAGAAGGTATGGACTAGCAGTAAGAGTCATGGCCCCCAGAAATACGCATGCACTAATCACTAGACTCTATGAATATGCTACCTTATGTGGCAAAAGGAACCTTGCAGATGTGATTAATGGTAAAGACATTGAGATGGGAAGGTTATTCAGGATTATCCAGATGGGCCCAATTTAGTCACATGCATCCTTAAAACGAAGAGCCTTTCCCAGTTGTGGTCACGCAGAGATATGCCCATGGATGAAGGGTCAGAGAAATGCGACGTGACAAGAATTTGACCAGCCATTGCTCTGAAGGGGGCCATGAACCAAGGAACACAGCACCTTTAGAAGCTGTGAGGGGCCATTAGCTTTCAGACGGCAAAAAATCTGTAATCTCAGTCCTGAAACTGCAAAGAACTGAATTTGGCCAACAAGGCGAAGAGCAGGGACACAAATCCACCCCAAGAAACTCCAGAGAGGAACGCAGCCCTGCTGACACCTTAATTTTAGCCTTGTGAGAGACACAGCAGACTTCTACATTCCAGAACTGTAAAAGAATACACTTGTGCTGTTTAATCTGCTAAATTTGTGGCACTCTTTCATAGCAATAGTAGAAAATAAGTACAGATATCAATGAGTGAGTGATATTGACTGAGCACCAGGAGCTGAAGACCTCTCACAAGCTTCATCTCCCTTTTGGCTACAGTTTTATTCCCTGCTATGGGAAAACACTGGCTCCCGGTCCTGATGGGGTCTCTACCCACTGAGGTGATTTTAAAGAAGGTAGCCAACCTCTCTGAGCTTTGGCTTCCTCCTCTGTCAAATGAGGAGACCGAGCAAGAACAGTTGCTCCCAACTTAATTATTATTATTTTTACCATGACATGCTTCATAGAGAATGTTCCCATCCACTAGGCAACAATGGACATAATCTAAGTTGGAAGAAATTTCCAAGATTCTAGAGATAACAGTCTTTCTTTGCCCCATCAAGAAATCATCTCAGAATATAAGTGATGTCTTGACAGAATAACCTCAGATTTACTCCAGTTTACTGAGCTTTAAGGTAGGACATGGCAGTTTATGTACGTGTTCTCATTTTACAACAGAAGTACAGAATTTCATTAGTATAGCACAAGACAAGAAACTGATCATATATTATAAATATCAGCAGTGAATTATTACTGCTAGTGTTACATTACTAATAGTAGTAGGAACACTGGATTAGATGTTGGCTACACTCTTCCTAGTACTGACACTGAACAGCTTTAGAATCTGAAGAATGGCCTGAATTAGTCAAGGGTGAACCACTTACAGTTAAGAAGGCAGGTGGATAGAGAAGGGAAAAACAAAGTTTTCTAACCCTTAAAAAAAAAATTCAGTCTCTACATACCCTCTGCTTTCCCATCAGACCAAACAACTTAAACACATCCTTAACATGGTAATATATTATTAGACTTATAATTATTTCATTAGAAAATGATACCCAGATTCAATCTTCAGTTTGTAGAGGGAGCATAGGCTGAGATCGTCCAGCAATTCTTAATGAATTTCCTACTGAACAAGAAAGTGAAAAAATTGTAGAAAGGAACCCAGCAACGTCGACAACGCGGGCCTGAGTTGCAGTCTACTGAATGTTTCATGTTGAACAGCTGTACCAGGAAAAATTCTAAATCTGAACATTTCAATATTTTCAAGGCAATTCAATTTGAGTTAGGCATCCTGACAGAGCATCTGAATCCCTAGAAAAAGAGACGAGCAGTTGCTGGAGGAGGGAAGCCCTTCTGCTGGGGACAGTGTAAAAGTGTGGCTACGGTGCTGGCTCCTAGGGTCAGACATCCCTGTGAATACATCTTACTTCTGTCACTCACTATGAATCTGACATCAGGTAAGATGTTTATTTCTCTCAACTTCAGTAACCTTACCTGCAAGATGAGAATGACAGCACTTCCTTCATATTTTGAGGGTTTAGACTGATGCCTGGTAGATATGAAGGACTCAACATCAGCTCTCGCTCTTGTTAATAAGACCACAGACAGCTCAAGAAGAAAGCTGACAATGGCCTAGGTCGTTTCTTATATTCATTAATGTAATGCTGTGCATTATAGTCACAAAATTCCTTGCCTGCCTTGTAAAATATTAGGGCACTTCTGCATCAAATTCCAAACCCTGCATCTATGCTCCTAATTCAGTTCAGTTCAGTCGCTCAGTCGTGTCAGACTCTTTGCGACCCCATGAATCGCAGCACGCCAGGCCTCCCTATCCATCACCAGCTCCCGGAGTTTACCAAAACTCATGTCCATCGAGTCAGTGATGCCATCCAGCCATCTCATCCTCTGTCGTCCCCTTCTCCTCCTGCCCCCAATCCTTCCCAGCATTAGGGTCTTTTCCAATGAGTCAACTCTTCGCATCAGGTGGCCAAAGTATTGGAGTTTCAGCTTCACCATCAGTCCTTCCAATGAACACCAAGCACTGATCTCCTTTAGGATGGATTGATTGGATCTCCTTGCAGTCCAAGGGACTCTCAAGAGTCTTCTCCAACACCACAGTTCAAAAGCATCAATTCTTTGGCGCTCAGCTTTCTTCACCGTCCAACTCTCACATCCATACACAACTACTGGAAAAACCATAGCCTTGACTAGATGGACTTTTGTTGACAAAGTAATAATGTCTCTGCTTTTTAATATGCTATCTAGGTTGGTCATAACTTTCCTTCCAAGGAGTAAGCGTCTTTCAATTTCATGCCTGCAATCACCATCAGCAGTGATTCTGGAGCCCCAAAAAATAAAGTCTGCCACTGTTTCCACTGTTTCCCCATCTATTTCCCATGAAGTGATGGGACCAGATGCCATGATCTTAGTTTTCTGAATGTTGAGCTTTAAGCCATCTTTTTCACTCTCCTGTTTCACTTTCATCAAGAGGCTTTTTAGTTCCTCCTCACTTTCTGCCATAAGGGTGGTGTCATCTGCATATCTTTTTGGAATTCTTCACAGCCTGCTTTTCATGTCACTTCCATCACTAAATATTAATTTTTGGAAAATTTGAATTAAGCAGGATTTTTGAGGACAGGATGACACAGGGCACTCCTGGCCCCATTCTCAGAGCAAGGGATATGTGAGTTGTTTTCACCGCCCTGCACCCTGGCTCTTTTTCTGTCTTAAAAGTGGTCCTGTTACAGAAAGTAAGTCGGTTGCCAGGGGTCAGGGGGAGGAGGGAATGGGGAATGACTGCTAATGAGTACTAGGATTCTTTTGGGGTGATGAATCCTGCGGAATTAGATAGTAGTGACAGTTGCACAACTTTGAAAGCGTACTAAAAAATACTTAACTGTACACTTTAACAGGGGTACTTTTATGGTATGCGAATTACAGCTCAATCAAAAAAAAAATAATAAAAGGTTTTTTTTCTTCTTGACCACACTTCCTCTCCTTCTGTCAAACTCATATCTGTCCTGTGAGACTCAATTTAGATACCTTCTTCTCCTCCAAAGTTTTTATATGCATGGCCTATAGTTACTATGGGCTTCTCTGCTTACCGGTAAAAAAATTGCCTGCTAACGCAGAAGACATGGGCTCAATCCCTGGATTGGTAAGATCTCCTGGAGAAGGAAATGGCAACCCATTTTTTTCCCCAGTATTTTTGCCTGGGAAATCCCATGGCCAGAGGAGCCTGGTGGGCTACAGTCCTGTGTGTGTGCTCAGTTGCTAAGTTGTGTCTGACTCTTTGCAACCTCGTGGACATGACTTAGCGACTGACTAAACAACAATAGTCACCATAGTTCTTTCTGTTCTGATTTAAATACTGGTTTGAATGAGGGGAGGGGGTTAAGAAAAAGAAACCCTTTGGGAGACCCTGCTCAACTGTCTGTGAAACTTGGAATTTAACACTTCTTCCTTTCTCCTTCTTCCCTTGATCTGAGCATTGGAGGTAAATCCTAGTTTGACTTCAGTAAAACAGATTCCCAAAAGTGTGATTTTTCTGCTGTGACTTTTCCCACAGTTTTCCCTGGAGCTTCTAAATTTAAAAAAAAGAGAGAAAAAGAGACTCTCTGTTTTCCAGTTGGAGGCACTGCATTTTACAGATTGGGGACAGATGAGTTTGACAGCTAAGTGTAGTCCAAGTATTATCTTTTTTTATTACCTTACTCTGGAAAAGATGACTTTGTCTCATCAAAGCCTGTAACTTTGAGAAAAATCTGAATCTACAAATGCCCATCTGAAGAGCCATGCTTTAATAAAAATTTCAGCAGATGTTGACTCTTTAAAAGATTAACTGGGAGCTTTGATAGTTGGATTCAGCAGCCTGTTCATTGCCTCCTGAGAGAAGAAAACCAACTCCACTACTTCTACTTATCTGTTCCTATCTTGTCTGTGCTAATGGTCTGTTATCTTTTTCTTTGAAAGGGTACAGTAACCCCACTCATGAAAGAGGTTCATGGAAACAGTGATTAACTTTAATGGTGCAACTAAGATAAGACAGGATTCTCCCTAAACTCTTTTACTCTGGTGAAGAAAGCCCTAGCCAAACCTTGATCTCCTTGAAGAGTACCTGTTACATGAAGGGAGGACTGTTTAGCAGTCGGACGGTGGATGGAGTTGAAGGAGGTTAAGTAGTAGGCCAGGCTGTTCACTCTTCCTTTCGCGCTAGGAATTTTCTAGTGCTTCTCAAACTGTACGGTATACACAGAGCACCTGGACACTTTGTTAAAATGCAGATCCCAGTTCAACAGAACTGAGTGGAGCCTGAGATCCTGCATTTCTAACAAGCTTCCCCCTGATGTTGAAGCTGCTGGTCCAGGAATCACACTGAGTAACAAGGAATATCTCTGATTTCCTAAGGATCTTAAAAACAGATTCAAAAGAAGTTTCATAAAGTTGACACATTGAGATTCTTTTTTGCTGGTCCTAGTTAAATACTAAAGGTGACAATAATTACAATGATGATGACTGACATTGATGGAAGGCTTAGTATACAAAGGGCAAGTCTAGCCTACCTATAACTGTCCCCATCTTATTAATATAAAAGGACCCTCTGGGGTTTGGAGACACTAAAGTTGCCTGAGATCACTTTAGCTAGTAAGATGCAGAGCAGTAAACTCACATGCTACCTGGCTTTACAGATGGGCTCTTAAATGTGACTGCCTCTCATCTTCCACTGTCATATTTTAGGTTCAGTGAAGCTGAGCAAAACCTGACCTTTATCTCCAAAAAAGAGCATTTCCCTTGTGCTATAGGAGTGAGTCACTGGGGGAAAGTTATCCATGAAATCAGATGGAAAGTATAGAGAGACAGAGAGAAAAACTCACCCAATAATGGCCTGAAGACTTAGGCTGCACTGACAGCAAAAAGTTTCAGCCAGTGACTTACTTTTTATCCTGCAAACAGATACTAGATTAGAAGACTGTTGCCATCGTAAATTTGGGGCTCATTCAAAATTGGTACAGAAGTAAGAAAAATGTATCTATTATATGTGCTTTAGTCGCTTAGTTGTGTCCATTCTTTCTGACCCCATGGATTGTAGCCCGCCAGACTCCTCTGGCCATGGGGATTCTCCAGGCAAGAATACTGCAGTGGGTTGCCATTTCCTCTTCCAATCTATTATATACTTTTACATGAAAATTATCTTCCTTGAACAAAGAAGAAAATGCTTAGAAAGGATACCATAAACACAATAGATAAAAGAAAACATTTGACAAATTGGATTTCATCAAAATTAAAAATGTATATCCTTCAAAATATTTGCAAATGAAGTGACCAACAAGGGCTTAATTTTCAAAATATACAAATAGTTCATATAACTCGGTCACAAAAAAACAATAAAAAAATGGGCAGAAGACCTACCTAAATAGGTATTTCTCCAGAGATGGCCAATAGGAACAGGAAAAGATGCTCATCATTGCTAATTATTAGAGAACTGCAAATCAAAACTATAATGAGGCACCACCTCACACTGGTATGAACGGACATAATTTAAAAGCCTACAAAATGTTGGAGAGGTTGTAGAGAAAAGGGAATCCTCTTACACTGTTGGTGGGAATGTAAATTGGTAGAGCCACTATGGAAAACAGTATAGAGGTTCCTCAAAACACCTGAAACTTTTGTTGTCATATGATCCAGCAATCCCACTCCTGGGCATATATCCAGGAAAAACTATAATTTGAAAAGATACATGTACTCCTATGTTCACAGCAGCACTATTTACAATAGTCAAGACATGGAAAACAACTTAAATGTTCATTGACAGATGAACAGATACAGATGATAATGGTATGTATATACAATGGAATATTACTTAGCCATGAAAGAGAAATTAAATAATGCCATTTGCAAGAACATGGATGGATCCAGAGGTTATCACATGAAGTGAAGTAAGTCAGAAAAAGAAAGACAAACATCATATGATATCACTTACATGTTTAATTTAAAATATGACACAAAATGAACATATCTAAGAAAGAGAAACAGATTCACAGACAACAGAACAGACTTGTGATTGCCAAGAGGGAGGGGAGTGGGTGAGGGAAGGATTGGGAGTTTGGGATTAGCAGATGCAAAATATTATATATAGGATGGATAAACAACAAGGTCCTACTGTATAGCACAGGGAACTATATTCAATATCCTGAGATAAATCAGAATGGAAAAGAACATGAAAAAGAATATACTGAATCACTTTGCTCTACAGCTGAAATTAACACATTGCAAATCACCTATACTTCAATAAAAAATTTTAAATGTATATATTTCAAACAGCACCAATAAGAAAGAATAGACAGAATATTTGCAAATCATCTACCTGATAAAGGACTTGAATTCTTACAGCTCAGTAATAACCCAATTAAATAATGACCAAATGATTTGAATACACATTTCACCAAAGAAGATATATGGATGACAAACAAGCACATGAAAAGAGGTTAACATCATTAGGCGTTAGAGTAAAGCAAATTAAAACCACAGTGAAACACCACTTCACACTAACTAGAGTGGCTGTAATAAAAAAAAGACAGACAATTACCAGCATTGACAAGGAACTGGGGAAATTCCCGTGTATTACAGGTGGGGCTGTAAAATGGCTCAATCGCTCTGGAAAACAGTATCCTTTAATATCTTTCTAAAATAAAATGCACGTATATTTATACATTGGGTTTCCCTAGTGGCTCAGTGGTAAAGAATCCACCTGTAATGCATGAGATGCGGGTTTGATCCCTGGGTCAGGAAGAGCCCATGGAGAAGGAAATGGCAACCCACTCCAGTATTCTTGCCTAGGAAGTCTGACAGACAGAGGAGCCTGATGGGCTACAGTCAATGGAGTCACAAAAGAGTCATACACGACTTAGTGAATGAACAACAACAACAACATTTATACATGTTGCACTTGTCAATTTCCCTTCTCTTCCTTTTTTCTTTCCCATACTATTTTTATATAGAATGTGTTATAGTGGTTAACTCTGCAATCAAATCCAAAGGTTTCATGATACTGAGATGTAGTGCCATGGACTTAGTGAAATGGTCATGATCCAGAAGTCCTGGACTTTGAGCTGGGGATGCAGGAGCTGAAGAAACCATACGTTGCTTTCCTCTGGGAAGTGGATGAGCATGTTTGTGGCTCTACGGGATTTGGTTGCACAATGTTAGGTGGAATATTAAAACAAAACAAAACAAAACAAAACTGTGGTAAGGCATGCTGGACAGCTACAGGAGTAAGCCAAAGTAGACACTGTTGCTGTCTAGCAGCTAATTCTCTTCCTGTTTAGGGGACTCACCACTTGCATGTGATCCGTCTCCTATGATGGAAGCCAGAGAGCCATGACAGATCGTCTCTCTCTCTTCCTCCCTCTGGATCCCAGAGTGGGAACATATAAACCAGGAGCAGACACTCAACAACATCTGCCCAGGGTTTTGAATCTTGGTTGAGCATCACAAGAGGATTAGTAAGGTTCATTCATGGTGATAGTGCATTCATGTCTGAGAGGTACTGACGCTGCGTGCTCCGCCTGGCTCATTTTGGTCCCATCATTCCCCTTGCTCCTCTACTTCTTCCAGGTCTCTCCTCCATGTCATTTAGGGAAGAGATCACCTCAACTGAAACAGCTCCCTTATCTGCCTGTCATTCTTTGTTCTCTCCCTCTATTTTTCCACATGGCACACATCACTATCTAGAATTATATAGTTGGTTTTAACTGGTTGATTTTTTTTTGTACTGTATTAAAAATGTATTCTCCACAAGGATATAAACAGTCTGTCTCATTCTCTCACTTTGTTTCCAGAGCTCAGAACAGTGCCCAGTACATGCAACTGTTCAGTATACTTTTGTTAAATGAATAAAAAACCAAACATTAGCCCAGGGCCTGGCAGGCCAATAAAAACCTGTTAAGCTGCACTGAATTAGTATTACTTCTTTATCAGGCTTACTTGGGTGGAAAACAATCCTGAGTGACACAAAGGTGAAATCACGATCTGAGAGTTCAATCCCAGCTGTGTCTTGATGCCTGTGCTAAGTTATTAAGTTATTTATCTATGAAGTTATTATGTTACTATCTTATGAAGCATGAACATCTGGCTGTGCAAATGTTAATTTAAAATGGCATCCGCCTGCATGTCTCAACACAGTATCTGCCAGCTTGTGCTCAAATATTTACGAAAACTAAGAAAAAGATAGAAACCAGACTCAATAGAGGATCAAATGCCGAATACTAGAGAAATCTTCATCAATGTAAGTTAGAGAAATCTTCATCAATGTAAGTCAAATGGTACTGTTTTAGGAAAGCAACTCATAGTTCTTTGAAAACACAAAGCCTTCTTCCTCAAAAGAAAGTCAACAGCACTTTTCACAATTAAATGACAAAGGTTAAAAGACTGAAAGTGAAATACATACCTACAAGTAATTTAAGTGAAAAGCTTAGAAATAAAAGGATGAATAAGATTTTCCTTGAAAATGCAAACGAAAAGATCAGAGGTGGCACATTTATGTTTTGGCAATTTGGCCGCTGCTGCTGCTAAGTCGCTTCAGTCGTGTCTGACTCTGTGGGACCCCATAGATGGCAGCTCACCAGGCTCCCCCGTCCCTGGGATTCTCCAGGCAAGAACACTGGAGTGGGTTGCCATTTCCTTCTCCAATGTAGGAAAGTGAAAAGTGAAAGTGAAGTCTCTCAGTCATGTAAAACTCTTAGCGACCCCATGGACTGCAGGCTACCAGGCTCCTCTGTCCATGAGATTTTCCAGGCAAGAGTACTGGGAGTGGGGTGCCATTGCCTTCTCCCTGGCAATTTGGAATATGAGACAAAAATTATTCATGAAACAAATGAGGCAATTTTGTACAGATAAAAGTTACAATCCACAGCAAAGACAGAATACTCAATAATCTAAATGTATCATTTATCACAGATACAGTAGAAAAGGTAAAGTGGATAGTAGGAAAGTATTGTGTGAGATTTTACAACGTTTTTCATATACTTTTACAAATCGGGTAGTTAAAAAATATAAATAGGCAGAGGAGAGAATTTGAACGATAAAGTTAGTAAGAATCAATATGTATATTTATATAAAGAAACAATATCCTCTTCTTGGGCATCCATTAAGGCTTATAAAAATTGACTATGTTGTCACATTGAGAATGTAACTTCCTCAACTGAAAATACATGAGTCATATATCCTCAACATAGTGCAATAAAATTAGAAATGAATAACAAAATGTAAGATAGAGATCTTAGAAACATACGGAGGAAAGGAGAAATAAAATGCCTACTTACTGACAGTTTGGAAATTAATGAAAAGAGAGTATTTTCAGAAAACTAGCAAACCCAAACTCTGACTAAAATCACTGACTTAAATGTTCTCATTATTAAATAAGAAAGAATAAAAATAAATGAAGAGTGTTCAATACAAACCTTTATCAAAACGATCAAACATACAAATTGAAAATAAAAAAATATTAGAGCAAAAATTAATAGGATCTGAAAAAATAACCATACAATTAATAAATAATTCTATGCTCTTTTTTAAAAAAAAGGCAAAATAGAAAAATCTCAGGAAATTTTCACCCAGAAAAAGACAGAAACACAATAAATGAAATTTTAAGTGGAGGAGAGTGAGAGAAAATTGGATGCCCTTTTCTCTATTAACATAGTTGAGGATTTCAAAGAAGTAAAGGATTATCTGAGATAATATAAAACTAAAAATTGTACAAGAAAATGGAACTATGTATCGAAAAATTATCTCTAAAGTAGCTTCTGAAGCCAAAAAAGTAAGGTTTTTAAACCTTCAAAAATTAGGCAATTCCTCTGTTTAATATAGAAACTTTCTCAGAGTAAGAAATGTTAGGGCTGCCATCATAACATAGTACAGACTGGGTGGTTTCAACAACAGAAATTAATTTTCTCACAGTTCTGGAGGCTGGCAGGTTGGTTTTTGGTGAGGACTCTCCTTAGCTTGCAGATGCCCCCCTCCATGCCGTCTCCTCGCATGGCCCTTTCGCTGTGTGTTACACTCTTGGGGTCTCCTTCTCCTCTAAGGACACCGGCCCCATCAGATGAAGGCCGTGATCTTCTGACCTCCTTTAACCTTTAATTATCTTCCTAAAGGCCCTATATCCAAGCAGTCACATTAAGGGGTTAGAGCTTCAACCTGTGTTTTTTTTGGGGGGGGGCGGGGCTCAGCTCAATTTATAACAAATACACCTGTGGATAAAGAAATCTGAAATTTATAGGGATGTCTTGCAGAGTACATACAGGTTCGGTTATGTCATCAGTAGTAGCAATAATAAATATTCTTTAGTACTTTGCAGTTATAAACCTTGCTCATTTATACTATATCTCAAGTCAGTCAAGTATCACTTCATCATTGAGGCGTCTCTGAATAGCGCCTCCACTATATCATGTGCTATCATGTTTGTGTACTAGGTCCCCCAGTCTTCGTTCTCTAACTTATTATGTGGCTTTACTTTTTAACACTTGTCATCATTCACTATATTTATTTAATTAGTGAGCTATTGCTTGTCTCCTTCAATAGAAAATGCTTCTTGAGAGCAGAGACTGTGTGTTTAGTGCACTATTGCATTCCAGCACTTAGATCAATGCATGGCCCATAGTAAGTGATCAATAAATTGTTATATGAAAGAGGGAGTTACCATGTGATCATCTCAATTAACCCTGTGTAGGTAGGTGTGTTAGTAGATGAAGAATCAGAAGCTCCCCATGGTCACAGGAGAGGGCTTCTGATTTCCCATTCTGTACTCCATCTAGTATCAGAAAATCACATCCTTTGTAATTCATGTTGTCTTAGATGATTAGATAAAATATGTTTTTTGAGAAGGAAAAGCTTCACTGTGATATAATTCACATACTGAATGCTGAAGAATTGATGCTTTTGATTTGTGGTGTTGGAGAAGACTCTTGAGAGTCCCTTGGACTGCCAGGAGATCAAACCAGTCTTAAAGGAAATCAACCCTGAATATTCATTGGAAGGACTGATGCTGAAGCTGAAGCTCCAGTACTTTGGCCATCTGATGTGAAGAGCCGACTCACTGGAAAAGACCCTGATGCTGGGAAAGATTGAAGGAAGGCAGGAGGAGAAGGGGACAAGTGAGGATAAGATGATTGGATGGCACCATCAACTCAATGGACATGAGTTTGAACAAGCTCTGGGAGATGGTGAACAACAGGGAAGCCTGGTGTGCTGCAGCCCATGGGGTCACAAAGAGTCTGATACGACTGAGTGACTGAACAACAACAATACTTCATCCATTGAAAGTACACAATTCAATGGTTTTTAGTATATTCACAGAGTTGAGCAATTTTTTCTGCAATATATTTTTGAACATTTTATCACCATAAAAAGAAACTCAATACCCTTTAGGTGACCTGCCTTGATTTCTTGAACATCCCCAGGCAACTGCAAGTAACAGTAATCTACCTGAAATCCTTAATGACTTGCTAATTAGTGTTAAAATATATGACTTCTAAACTTTGTTGGAATTATTTCTAAATAGTTTATGTTTTCATAATCATTTCAGATGGAATTTATTGTTCTAGAGCTGTTCTGTCCAGTACAGTAGCCACTTACCACATGTGACAAAGGAAGACTTGAAATGCGGCTCTCTCTGTTTCTTTTTCCTTTGTTTAAAGTGGTTACCATTCATAACAGCACGGCTGACAACAGTCAACACATGGAAGCAACCTAAATGTACATCAACAGATGAATGGATAAAGGTGATGGGCTACATATAAATAAAGGAATACTATGTGCTTAGTTGCTCAGCCATATCCGACTCTTTGCAACCCCATGGAGTGTAGCCCACCAGATTCTTCTGTCCATTGGGAATACTACTCAGCCATAAAAAAGAATTAAATAACAACATTTGCAGCAACACGAAAGTACCAAAAAGATTATAATACTAAGTGAAGTCAGACAGAGAAAGACAAGTATCATATGATGTCACTTATCAAGAATAGATTCTCAACTTTGTGTTTGGAGAGGATGACCAACAGAGTGAATGGAGTGAAGAAAGAACTTTCTGACTCTAGGATGTCCTTTTATTGTGATCCTAGGTCACTTTTATGACTTCAGACATATTTTATACATGACTGTGACAGAGGTTAAGAGTACTTTTTGTTATAATGACAAAACTCAGTTCATGCAGTTTAAAAACAAAAGGGAGTTGTTGGATCCACTGTATGGAAGACAAGGAGAGAGAAGTTGGCTTCAAGAAGGGCTGAGTCCAGAGCCTCAAGTGTTGACCTCACCTGTGCTGATCTGGCTGCTTCCTGTTTTTCTCTCAGCTTTGTTTGTTTCCAAATGTCACCTCCTTATTTCCTAAAGCAGAAGTGTTTTCTCCTTACAGCACAACACATGGCCAAAGAGACCTTTTAGGTTTTACAAGATTTCCAAGAGTGAGGAATCTCTCTCTTTTTCTCGTAGTTACAAAAATCCTAGGGAAGACCTCTGATTGGTCTCAATGAATTACACTCCCACCTCATTAGCCAATCACTAGTCAGGGAGGTGACACATGAATCATGTATGTGTTCATCCCTGTGTTCAAGGGAGATGAACTGCCAGAAAGAGGGTGTGAAATGAACAGAGAGGGGGCAGTAGAAATAAAGAATCTGAAAGTGTCAGCTGTTAATCATAGACATACAGATAGTGAAATTTTAGTTGCAGAGTGAATATTCTGGTCATTTCCTCCAGTCCTCCATTTTATGGATGTAGAAGGGTAGACCAAAAAAAGTTAAGGAACATATTCAAGGTCACAGGGCTTTTATAGTAACAGAGTTGAAACTAGGAAGTCAGCTGATAAGACTGAGCCCCCGACGTGTTCACAATGTTGTGCGCGTGTGCTGGCCAACTCCATTCCCATCAGCCGTGAAATGTAAGTTAACACACAGGCTCCTATGAGAAAGATCTTGCACTAGAAGGCAATAAAGGCAGTGAGCTGAGTACCTACTTTGTGCCAGGCACTTTGTATGTTTATTTTGAAACTTCAACATCACCTTGAGTGGTTGGTACTATTTTTCCTATTTTGCAGGTAACAAAAATTGAAACCTGGAGAGGTTGACTGGCTCCCTGAGGCCACACAGTTAGATGTCCGTGTGATGAAACTCATGTCAGATGCTACAGCTCACACTGATTTCATAACACCCACTGCCTCCCTTCCTAGGCATCAAAGCCTCCTTCACTAATAACAAGCTAAAGCGGGAGGCATCTAAGGGGAGATTTTGTTGTCATATTTTTTGCCAAATGGGTGCTACTTCTTGGCAGTCATTTTGAAAACAACTTAAGAGGAAGACTGGGGAAGATTGTTTAGATGGAATAAAAAGCTGCCTCTGCAATTGAGGAAAAGGAGGGTTTGGGGAGGGTAGAGAGGGTGTGGCGGAAAGATGGAGATCTTGTTGACTCCCATGTCAGATCCCCTGGGGAGTTAGGCTGCTCCCCGTTAAGAGCTCCCCTCCAGCGCACGAACCATCAACCTCATGGTGGTAAGAGCACAAGACCTATCGTTTCTTGTGTGGTTGCCAGTGTCAGGATAATGCTATTCATCTGAATAAGGATGAATAAACTACAACTAACTGAGCTTACAGTATTTCCTTTTGTCCTCTCAAAAGCTAGTGAGGTCAAGAACTTTCACAGGACCTGGAGACGGAGCAAAGTGAAGACCTTTGCTCACAGCTGAGCAGTCGTTTCCCAGCACGCCTCCGGGTCTCTCTTGTGTTTGTCCCCAACTCATCCCCAACTGTGTGCTTCCGATGCTGCGCCTGTGCTCCAGCTGAGCCCCTGCCCAGAATGCCATCATCACGCCTCCTCTTCACAGTCATCCATCAAAGCTCAGATGAGATCCCCCATCCTGGGGGGAAACACATCTGTGAGCACTTTAGCCCACAGAAAGTTTTCCTTCGTCTGATGCCTTTTAAAAAAAAAACTTCTCTGAACTTTATTAGGAACGTCTTATTACACATATCTTGATTTATTTAAGTTACTGCTTCACATAAAAAAAACATACACAATTTTTAAATACTTCTCAAAATAGTCCCCAGAAGGCCACCACTTGCTAGTTGTGCAACTCTGTTCAGTCACTCTCGGAGCCTCAATTTCCTCAGCCCTCAAACGGAGACAGTCTTATCAAGCCCTTGATGGCTGGCAGGGTTCTTGTGAGGATTCACTCAAATATTGAATGGGGGAATGTTTACTGTAATTCTCTAGCCTAGGGACTGGGAAGCCAAATCCTCACAGGATTTAGGCAGCTAATGTAAATGAGAGAAGGCCAAAGTGAGGCAACAGAGGCTGGTGGGGATTGTGGAAGACTGTGGAACCTGGAGACCACATGATTCATCTAAAGGGGAAGTCATTTCCCAGATCTCGACAACTGTCCCCATGTAGCAACAAGGCAGAAGCTCTGCTGCTGGAGCTTAATTTTTGAAGAGAAGTCAGAACTATAAACATTTTTTAACATTTCTTCATTTTTGAAACATTGTTATGCTAAACAAAACCCAGAATCTTTCTGACAGGAAGCCTGTATGTAGCTCTACTCTATGTATATGCGTATTGCTCCAAACTACAGCAGGCATCTGGAGTGCATGTCTGAGTTATTTTCTCTCCTGTGTTTTCTTCAATTTGTGCTTTGTGAGTCTATGTTTTTTGTTTGGTTTTTTTTGTTGTTATTTTTTGTTTTCCTCAATAAGACTATAAACTTTTTGTGGGCAATTCATATCTTCTGTATTCAAATCCAATTAATCTTGGTAAATGGTACTTGCTTGTTTGTCTAGTTGTATGGCTCTTAAATTTCAGCATGGGTCAGTGTTAATGGAGTTGCTTGTTAAAAATCCTGATTTGCCCCAGCAATTCCACTGCAAGATATACACCCAACAGAAATGTGTACAGATATTCATCAGAAGACATTCACTAGGATATTCATAGAAGCATTATTCATAATAGCTGCAAGCTGAAAGCAATCCAATAGTCCATCATCAGTCTCAGAATAAATCTAAAAATTTTGATAACAAAATTTATGATAAAAACATAGAGCAATGAAAATGAATAAACTGCAGCTACATGTAGCAACATGAATGAATCTCACAAATCATAATATTGAGGATAAGAAGACAGAAAACAAAAAATACAGTTTACACTTATATAAATAAATCCACCTGCAATGCAGGAGACCCCAGTTCGATTCCTGAGTCAGGCATATCTTCTGGAAGAGGGATAGGCTACCCACTCCTGTATTCTTGGGCTTCCCTTGTGGTTCAGCTGGTAAAGAATCTGCCTGAAATGTGGGAGACCTAGGTTCGATCCCTGGGTTGGGAAGATCCCCTGGAGAAGGGAAAGGCTACCCTCTCCAGTACTCTGTCCTGGAGAATTCCACGGACTACATAGTCCATGGGGTTGCAAAGAGTAGGACATGACTGAGCGACTTTCTCTTTCTTTCATATAAATACAGAGATTGGCAAAACCTCATCTATAGGTTATAAGTCAGGATAATAGGAACTGCTGGAGAGAGGCAGTGACAAAGGGAATCAGGTGGGGGAGAGGGATTGGTAACTTAGGGCTTTGGGATTAACCAACACACAGCACTAAACATAAAACAGATAAAGAACAAGGTCCTACCGTATAGCACAGGGAATTATATTTAACTATACTCAGTATCTTGTAATAACTTATAATGGAAAATAATCTGAAAAAGAAAAAAAAATCTATATATATTTTGAATTACTTTGCTGTACACATGAAAGTGAAAGAGGAGAGTGAAAAAGCTGGCTTAATGCTCAACATTCAGAAAACTAAGATCATGGCATCTGGTCCCATCACTTCATGGGAAATAAATGGGGAAACAGTGGCAGACTTTATTTTGGGGGGCTCCAAAATCACTGCAGATGGTGACTGCAGCCATGAAATTAAAAGACGCTTACTCCTTGGAAGGAAAGTTATGACCAATCTAGACAGCATATTGAAAAGCAGAGACATTACTTTGCCAACAAAGGTCTGCCTAGTCAAAGCTATGGTTTTTCCAGTAGTCGTGTATGGATGTGAGAGTTGGACTGTGAAGAAAGCTGAGCACCAAAGAATTGATGCTTTTGAACTGCGGTGTTGGAGAAGACTCTTGAGAGTCCCTTGGACTGCAAGGAGATCCAACCAGTCCATCCTAAAGGAGATCAGTCCTGGGTGTTCATTGGAAGGGCTGATGTTGAAGCTGAAACTCCAATACTTTGGCCACCTGATGCGAAGAACTGACTCATTGGAAAAGACCCTGATGCTGGGAAAGATTGAGGGCAGGAGGAGAAGGGGATGACAGAGGATAAGATGGCTGGATGGCATCACCGACTCAATGGACATGAGTTTTGATAAACTCTGGGAGTTGGTGATGGACAGGGAGGCCTGGAGTGCTGCGATTCATGGGGTCACAAAGAGTTGGACACGACTGAGCGACTGAACTGAACTAAACACATGAAAATAATGATGCTATAAATCAACTATACTTCAACAACAACGACAGAAACGTTAAAAGAAAAAGGAACAGGACACTTCTGGGGTGCTGGTAATATTGCTGATTACACGGATGTTTGAAAATTCATTGAGCTGGACACTTATTTGTACTTTTCTTCACGTTAACATTGCAGTGAAAAGTTAAAATGCTAATTCCAGGGCCCCACTCCAGACCAACAGAACCACTTCCTGGACACTACCAGTGGGAGTCAGCAGAGGCCTCCCCCTTTGAGAATGCCGCTGTGCTAGAAGAGCACATATTTCCTCCTCCTGAGGCTTTCTAGAAGCACTCCAGGCTAGGCCCCCAGCACCTGCCTTTCCTACTTTCCCCTGTATGTTCCCATGTTTTACTAGAAATAAAGAATGACATAAAATTAAGAGGCATTATGGGTATGTTCAAACAGTGGCACTTGAGGCAACAGAGAGAGAGAGAGGGAGAGAGAGAGACAGTTGTGATGATGTGCCAGCTTATAAAATATAGCTAAATAAAATTAAATGTTTATGGGATGACTAATGCGCCATATCCTCAGGGTGAAAAAGTCAAGTGTTCACCGTTTCTGAATGTCAGCTGAATCCTGGTCTCCCCGGGAGGGATGAGAGCTGGATGGAGGCCAAAAGGATGTGGGGCATTCACTGGAAGGAAAAGGGGAGATTCTGAGACTAGGGCAGGAACAGGGAACGCCCAGCACTGGAGAGGTTTTGGGAGCTGTGCTTTCAAGCTTAGTTTTTTTTGTCAGTGTGAGAAAGCTGAGGCTGAGAGGTGATTCAGATGACAGATATTTACATTCTGTGCTCTAGCATTTAAGAATTCTGAAATCAACGGAATGTCATAGGGAAAACAGAATGAATCCTTTAATAAGCTACAGGAAGACGAAGTCTGTTGTCTATCAGCTTCATCTTTGAAGCCTCAGCTCCTGGCACCATGCCTGGCACATTAGAACACTCAGTGAATTCATTGATTCAATACCTATTTATTGAATACCTATTCTAGTTTAGACAAAACAGACAGAAGTCCCTTCCAATGGCTTCTGCCTCACTCCGAGTCTAAGCTGGGGTCTTCACAGTGAGTGACCACAAGCCTGAACCAGTGGCCAGTAAGCTTATAATCTTATATTTAACCTAAGTATGTGCAGGCCTGAAATTCTGTTTTATGCATCATTGTCAAACTTGAAATAAAGCTGTTTTAAGAAGAGAAAGTTTCTTCACCGACTTAGAGAATGAACTTACGGTTGGCTACCAGGGATAAAGGTGGGGCGGGGGAGGCATCATTAGGGAGTTTGAGAGTAAAATGTACACACTGCTATATTCAGAACAGATAACCAACAAGGATAGGAACTCTGCTCAATATTATGTATGGATGGCCAAAAAATTTGTCCAGGTTTTTTAAGCTGATTCAGGAAAACCTGAACAAAGTCTTTGGCCAACCCAGTAACGACTCAAATGGGAAAATAATTTGAAAGAGAACAGATACATGTATAATTGCATCACTTTGCTGTACACCTGAAACTAACCAACACTGTTAATCAACTGTAATCCAATAAAAAATAAAAAGGTAAAAAAAGAAAGTTTCTTAAAATTACAGGCCAGCCTCCTCTATCCATGGAATTCTCCAGGCAAGAATACTGGAGTGGGTTGCCATTCCCTTCTCCAGGGGATCTGCCAACTCAGGGATCGAACCTGGGTCTCCTGAATTGCAGGTGGATTCTTTACCATCTGAGCCACCAGGGAAACCCATTTTTAAATTAACTCACCATAAAAAAAGAAAATTCTTTTGCATGACTTTGATCAGTTTCTCATTAAAAAAAAGAATAAATTTTAGTTTAAAAGGAACTTCAAAACAAAAGAATATCTAGATCGCATCCAAAGTCATCCTGTACATTCCCCAGGGCCACAGGTACAATTTACTTAGAGACACTCTGGAAGGACCCCAGGGATGGAGGGGAATGCTTTTAGGATGGTGTCTCCTGCTGGCACTTCTGTCAAAAGGCTGGGGCAAAAATGTAGCCTGTTGCCTGGGGCAGAGATGGGGCAGCAGATGGAGAAAGGAGCTGGTTCCTTCCAGGAAGCCTGAAAACAGACAGGTCGGTGCCAAGCTCTGGAACGTTTACATAAGACAGGAAACCTCATTGCACAAAAGACGACTTTTGTCTACAGAGGCCTGGCAACCAGTTAAAGTGGTTGTCAAGCTGAGGGGCTTGGAGTCTTCAAAAAGGAGCAGATCGGCAGGGTTTAAGATTTATATTCCATAGGAGTACCACTCTGAATACGCAATTCACACAGGTCTGGCTAACTCTTCCCAGGTCCTATTGCTTTTTCTCTGCCTTCTTGAGTTATTACTCAGGTATTTATAAAAAGGGAGCGTAACACTTGGCTGAGATCCATCATCGTTCAGCGCAATCAACTTAACACTAAGCCCTGCAATATTCTGTAATACTGATTTTGTTAAGTAAGTGAACAGAGATTAGCAAGAACCAGACAGAATGACAACCGAGAGCAACTTTCTGTTAACCCTTGAGCCTTGTTAAAGAGTTTTACTGTTAACTTATGCCCAGTGACTCTACAAAATGGGGGTCCCCTGAGTCCCACTTTCAGGGTGAGGGAATACAGTAAATTTAAGGAACTTGCCTGCTGTCACATGACTACTGGATTCAAATCCTGACATGCCTCAATTCAAAGTCCCCAAAGGCAGATGTTCAGACAACAGGGTTTTAAAGACAAGAGGAAGACTACAACGCTCTGAAAAAGGCTGGTCTATCCAGGGCATATATGGAAACAGAATTTAATGGCATCTATCTGGTACTGGTTTGACTGAGTTAACAACGTACATGAAACAGACCTGTACATAATACTAGACCAACCATAGGGTCCACATCTGACAATGTGGGGGAATCATTAACCCTGGGAGACAAGGACACATGTGTTTGTAATTAGCTTCTCTGGAATCAGTGACACACTTGCCGTGGGTCTCAAGTATCATGCCACTGATGTCCTGGGAAGAGTGTGCACCAGTCACCTGGCTGTGCCTCTACACAATGGTGGAATTCTGGAAGACTGGGTAGAGAATTGTTAGTCCATTTCCCTATTAGTCTCTCCCACAAAATATCCACTTGGCTGTCAATATCAACTTTGAAAGATGGTCATGTGTGGAGGAAAGATTCCAATATGAACATTGTCATCAGAGCCTTGGCCTTCACAAATGTAACATTTCATGGTGATGAGGATGATGGCAGTGCTGGTTAGGTCCCAGACACTATTCTAGGCATTTTTTCATGTGACTCATTTAATCTCTTAGGTCACCACAGTTAACCCCATTTTACAGATGAAGAAGGTGAAGCAGAGAAGTAACCTCATCCAGGCTCACACACCTACCACCTGGCAGAGCTTGAATTCAAACTAGGATAGGATGTCTTCACAATTTCAGTCTTCCTGAGTCACTGAAGACTCAAGATGTAGACTCATGTGTCATGCTTCAGAGGCATGAACTGAAATACACTTGCTATGAGGGACTTAGTGCCAGAAGCAAAACACTTAGGTAGTGACTAAGCCCAGCTCACTGACCAATATCTGAATCTCAGAAAAGTTTTGCTGTTTTCTGGTTAACTGAATGTGGACCTTTTCTGGGAAAGTTATACAACATGGTAGATTTAATAATTATGCTTTTAACTACAAGTGACAAAAATACCAAGTAATAGCAGTTTTTAAAGTAAAGACAATTTTCTCAAGTAACAATAAGTCTGGAGACAAGTGTGTATTAGTGATGTCTTCCCTCATGGTCCTGAGATAGTTGCAGTTGTTCCAAGCATCCCATCTTTACACCCCAGCATTACCCACCCCACCCCCCCCGAAAAGAGGTGGGGCAAAAAATACTGCCTCTTTTAAGGAGGAAAATTACTTTCTACAAGTTCCCCTACCTCCTTCCTGTCACATTTCACTGTTTAGAACCGTGTCACTCTTCAATTCCTAGACCACTGTGTCTCAACCTTGTTTGTTGACATTTGGGGCCAGATAATTCTCTGTGATGGGGAGCTGCCTTGGCATTGCAGGAGGTTGTGTAGCATCCCTGACCTCCACCCACTAGATGCCAGTAGCACCCTCCCAGTTACCATAACTCCAAATGCCTCCCAACATTGCCAATATCCTGTGGGTGGTGTGTGTGTGTGGGTTTAAAACTCTCTGGGTTGAGAACCATTGCCACAGACCAAAGACAGGTAGAGAGAAACGGATAGTCACAACTGGCTCAGACCAATCATGGTGCATCCCCCAAGGCTGGGCACATTGCTGCCTGAGGAGTTCTGTCTGAAGGAAAAGGGGTGATAGCTTTGGGTTTGGCAATTGTTCCCCTGAGAAGGAGGTTTTCCCTCTTCCCACGTACTTCACAAAGCATATCAGAGAGATGAGAGCCTCAGCAATATCTAATCTGCAGCTTTGGTGGCTACAGGAAAACAACTGGGACTCAGGGTGGTCTGGAGTCTTCTTACTTAGAAAATCTACACCAAGCTGTCTCTCTCTGAATGCATTCCTTTCTTTTCTTCTTGCCCTACCTCCCTTAAGACAAAAAAAAAAGGACAAACCTGTATTTGTCCAGGGATGTTTAGTAAACAAAGACTGCAAGTAGAAAATTCTTACATTTGTTCCCTCAATTACGGCTGCCTTGGACACTTAAAAATACATGTTGGTTAAAGTACAATTGGTCATTTCATGATGAGGACAGTCACCCCATTGTAAATATAATTATTGGAGGGTGCAAGTTTTAAGAACAATAGCTAACACGTTTTGAGCGTTTGCTATGTCCTGGGTGCTATGATAAACTGCAGGATGTGGATAAAGACTGTGAAGTAGGTGTCAGGATTTGGCTTTACAAAAAGCCGAATAAGTTCTATGACATGTTGATTTGCACAGCCAGGATGATGAGGCACTGATCTCTCAGCTTGAATCATCACTCTTTGTTGTTTTAAAACCATTTTCAAAAATTAAGATTATGTATCAAACCACTGCCAAAAGAAAAACTAGTCAATTTTATGGCTAAATACACATACACACACCAAACAAGAAACACCCCGAATTTTTAAACTGGATGTTTGACAACCATTGGTAAATTCTGTCAATTGGCAGCCCAAGGTTATTTCAATATTATGTTACCTAGTTTTAAAAATTCCATCAATCTGATGTGGAAGATGGATTCAGAATTTTCAGCTCGAAAACACTGCTTGCATTTAAAGGGTTACAGGTGTGACTTCTCTGGGTTTTAAGAACTGTTCTTCACAGTCTATATTTTTGTAAACATGTTTAATAAGAAAAAAAATTAAATGGCAAAAACAATATGAAAGATCGCTCTAAATATGGAAACAGTAGAATGAATGTTATGTTTTAAAGGCGTTCACTTATGAAAACACTAATTAAAAAGCACACACTGTGTATCTTAGGGAAGGGAGATACTTCTTCAATGTTTTCCAAAAAATTCTTTTTTCTATTGTCTTTTAGTAGTAAGAATGAAAGAATATTGAGCATTCTAAAATGAGAACCCAACTTTCATATTAAAGAGAAAACCCAGAGTCAATATGAAATTAGTTATATTAAGGGCTACAGATTCCCATGAAGGTTGAAAACTACTCATAGTAAAAGAAAATTCTGTTAATCTCCTTAAAGCCCTAGAGGCATAAAAACTTTAGGAACTGATTAATTTTCTTTTGTTCAGATACTTTATAATGATTCAGCAAAACAAAGTTAGAAATACCTTACCACTGAGTAACATTAAATTGGGAGCAGATTTGAACCTATCCCTCTGAGCCAACTTGCCTCAGAAGAGTCAGCAATATCAGAGTATGCTTCAGTGAAAAAGTTTATCCTGAATTGATTGGAGCAGAGAAAACAGAATCATATATATACATGAGTTTAGACATATAAACTCCTATTCCTCATCATATGCTCAGTGCATCCCCCCCACCCTTTTTCAATGAAAACAAATCTGGTTCAAAATATTTCATTTGAAAACAAAGTTAATCAGATTTTGTAGAACTAAAAATAAATAATAAACGCAGGGAGAGTGTACGTACGGACATTATGTATGTATGGTAGTAATTATCTGCGGTAGTTTTGTTCTGGAAAGTCATAGCAAACACTGAATTAGTGAATAGCAAGTCATCATTCCTTGGGGAAATCTACCCTGTGAGTCTCTGGCCATAATATTATTGTTATCACATAACCTTGTTTTCTGTATTTCTGTTTAAAGACATCTTATTTAATATATATTGCTGATTCTGTAAGGCACATCAGATAACAAACACTTAAGCACTCTGCTTGGGGGCTACTGTAAATAGCAAAACCACCAACTAGAAGCACAAAAATATGAAAAGCATGGTGCCAAATGGACTGTGAAAAGGACACTTGTTCAGAGGCTGAGAGCTCAAACAGGCAGGTACAAGTGTCTTTGCTTGATCTTATCAGGAATTGCGCCTGATGGAGACTCAGATTTTTCACTGCTCTGCACACATTCGTAGATTAAGGCAAACATGCTGCGCATTGGTTTTGGGGTTACAAATAAAGTCTAGTGAGTGGGTGAATTTACAAATATGGAAAGCATGAATAATGAACATTCAGTTTATGTGTGTGCATGTGCGTGTGCGTGTGTGCGTGTTCAGTTGTATCCGACTCTTTTTGATCCCATGGAGTGTAGCCTGCTAGGCTTCTCTGTCCATGGGCTTTTCCAGGCAAGAATACTGAAGTGGGTTGCCATTCCCTTCCATCTCCAGGGGATCTTCCCAATCCAGGGGTTGGACCTGAGTCTCTTATATCTCCTGCATTGGCAGGCTGGTTCTTTAACACTAGTGTCACCTGAGTTTCTGCACAGATATATACAAAAATATCTGTTCTCTGTTTACTGCAGGTAAATGGAGAGAAACATTCTCTGTACCAGGTTTCAGTACAATCCTTGGGTTTGTACTTCCAATCCTTGGGTTGGGAGCAGGTGGATTCTTAAAGAAAAAGAGAAGCCAGGATGGATCACTGCCTAGGATATAGGGGCTTCAGAGACTGGGGAAGGGGAGGCTACTCTAGATGATGAATTGGGAGGGATGTTAACAATCAAGTGTAGCACCTGGAGAAACCAACTGTAAAAAGACACTTTGAGAAAATTGGGGACATTCAAATACCAACTGGCTAGTAAATGATGTTAAATAATTATAATATGTTAAGTGTGATAATAGTCTTGCAGTTTTCTTGGTAAAGGTTCTGATATTTTAGAGATTCATACAGAAGTGTTAAAGGGTGAATGACATTCTGAATGACAGGCATTCACTCTAAAATATTATGAAAAGAAAAAAAAAAGAACTAATCTGGCAGCCAAATTGACTAAAATTAACAGTAAATTCCTCCCGAGTGATTGCTACCTAAAGTACTTTTGGAGCTATGGAGGGCGTTTAGCTCAATTACTCTATATAGTTGCTATTACTTAGAATAAACATTTGTATTTTAAAGAGAGAAAAGTAGAAATACATTAAGAAACAGTTGGTAAGTAACAGCTTCCACTGAAACTTCTTGAGATCTTTGAAGTAATTTGTGATTTCAAGACTCTTTATAACAATACTCAGGAGCTGCTATAAACTGAGACCTAAAAGCTAAGAGAAAGGAAATGTGTTCCAGGCAGAGGGAACAGCATGTATGAAGGCTCTACAGAGCACTGTGCATATGGTGATCTGACTCAGAGTGGTTCTACATGCTGGGAATGTACAGTTCACAGCACATACACTGTTAGGAGCAATAGTTGCTGGAATGGTTTGTGTGTTTGGGGGTGGGGGGCTGGGGTATGTCTTTGCCTTACAAATGCTCTTTGGCACAGGTTAAAGCCTAGAGCTTGGGCTCCAGAATTCTCACAAAGCAGGTGGCAACCTGTCAAGGTTTGGAAGGCCCACCTCAAAGGTATCAGATGCTGTACATTTTCTCTCTGTGCCATAAATGTAAAAATATGGTTCTTAAAGATATTCAGTTTTGGGCTTCAATGGTGGCTCAGTGGTAAAGAAACGGCCTGCCACTACAGGAGCTACAGGTTCAATCCCTGGTCTGGGAAGACACTACATGCTGAGAGGCAACTAAGCCTGTGTGTCACAATTGTTGAGCCTGTGCTCTAGAGCCCGGGAATTGCAACTACTGAGCTCATGGACCACAACTACTGAAGCCCGCACGCCCTAGAGCCCATGCTTGGTAACAAAAGAAGCCACTGCAATGCGAAGCCTATGCACCACAACTAGAGCGTATTCTCCACTCTAGTTGCAACCAGAGAAAAGCCTGCACAGCAAGGAAGATCCAGCACAGACAAAAATAAATGAATAAATAAGATACTCAGGTTTGGCAAAGCAATAGTAACCATCCCAGTCCACACTATAGAGCACGTGTGAATTTATATATAAAGCTCTTCCTTCCAAGCATTCCTAAGCTTTGATTTTGAGTCTACAATGTAGACACAGTGGGTATTCTTATCCCCAATTTTCAGAGCAGGAACCTAAGGTTCTGAAATGCCAGGTGTCTTGACCTGAGTCACTCAGTTAATGACTGGCGAAGCCAGGACATGAAGATGGGTCTCTTCCCACTAGATCATTCATAAAGCAATAAGTTCATGGAAATGCTTATTGATCTTGTATGATTCTGTTGACGGTGAAAGCTGAGGTTGTAAGATGGCTAAGACCCAGTCCTTCCCCTCACAATCTTAGCCCTGGTAGTTCTCTGCGTTTCAGCACAGCGTCTAGTACACTGCAGTGGATTCTGGACCAACAGATTCTTGGGTCCTTCCAGTGACCTTCTGCCTTTGCAAATGGTTGCTAGGTTCTGTCAGATGGGTCTGATATTACATATTAATAGTGAAAACCACTGAGGTGATAAGAAAGAATTGCCTATTGGCATTTCATAATAACTCATTCTCAGATTTAGGAGCTTTAGGTAACAAGTTTCAGGTCTCCTTTCTTGTCCTTTTCTAACCAACATTTCATACAAACGCATATGGGGTTTAAGAAGAGGGCAAGTCCACACTTGTCCCCTACCTCAGAGCTGTCCATGGCTCCCTGCTTTCTAAGGCAGAAGTGGTAATGTGATGAGTTTACATACCAAATCCAGCCCTCAGGTTAAATCCGGCTCACTGACAGGAGTGGGGCCCTCTGCCTTACTGGATCTTCACTGTATTTTAAATTTGAATTAGTTACTTTGGCCACCTGATGCAAAGAGCCAACTCACTGGAAAAGACCATGATGCTGGGAAAGATTAAGGGCAGGAGGAGAAGTTGGTGGCAGAGAATGAGATGGTTAGATGGCATCATCAACTCAATGGACATGAGTTTGAACAATCTGGGAGATGGTGAAGGACAGGGAAGCCTGGTATGCTGCAGTTTATGGGGTTGTATAGAGTTGGACACACCTTAGTCACTGAACAACAACCACCACCAAAATTTACAAAGAGGGAGAGTGGCATGTAGGGGTCTGGATGTCACCTTCTGTCGAACAATGGGAAGATCCAGCAAGGCTAGTCCTGTGTTCTCCCATGGTAACAACTGGCTGAAGCATGGAGTGCCTCTTTGGGTAACTCAAATGCACTCCTATTTGCCACAGGTCCCACCATTCCCTGTTGTCCCTGGGCCACTGACTGATTCACATCAACTGCCTGGTGTTGGCATTCATGTACAAAACCTTAGGACTAAAGGGTCAAAGAATGTTTCCTTAGTCCTACATTCATGGCCCATGGCCCTCTAGCACTGGTCCCGATTCACTTCTCCTGCCTCATCTCCAACTCTGAGCTTTATGCTTTGGCAATAAGGAGATGATTTGAATTTCCAGAAAACAGCATGTCTTCCTTCCTTGTAATGTCCTTCACCCTTTTCTCAGTTCTGGGAAGCCAAACTGAGCCTTCAAGTCTCAGTTTAGGTACCAACTTCTCCAGCAGGCATTCCCTGACGCTTAGGGTTGGATAAAGATCTCTTTATGTTACCCTACTTGCTTGTACCTCTTTAGCTGATGATTTGAGATGACTGGCTTGTCCAGCTGTCTTCTCAGTTAGGAAGTCCCCTCACCTACCCATACTCACTTCTGCACCCCAGCACCCAGTGCAGGACCAAGCACATTTAGGAGACGGTGCCATACAAAGTCAGTCAAAGACTCTGAGCCCAAGTGTCTCCAAGGGAGGAGGTCTTGGCGGGGGAGGGGGGGGGTCCCAGAAGGAGAAACTTTGAGTTCAAATCCCTTTCTGTAGCCTTTCCTTCCTTTTCTCTCTGTGTCCATTTCAAGAGCCCCTGATTATGAAGGAAAAAAAAAAAAAAACCCACTTGTTTTGGCTGTACTGAGTACTGTGGACTTTAGATAGGAGATAACTTTTTAACAATCAAGTCTTTCTGGCTTCCTGTCTTTGCACACCTGGCTGAGGTCAGGGGGGGAGTGTAGGTCAGCCACTGGGTGGCCTTCTGGTCCTGCTGGGTCAAGGCTAAGGAGACCACTCCTCGGGAAAGGGGCTCCCGGCAATCTGGGGGAGGGAACTACTTCAGAGACGACAGGGAGAGGCCAGGATGGGTTAATAACTCTAATTGCTCACTGTCACTATTAATAATTACCCGTTATTTAGATATGAACTAATTAATTCACCACTAGTAAGTGGAGGTATTTAGACAGGAATTAAATACCTGCCTAAGGCCATCCTTCGAATAAAGGCAGGGAATGTGGTACTCTAATTTAGAGACTGCTCTAGGAAACTCACCTGGATGACAGGATCTGTTGAGGATGTTATTTATTATTTAGCAGAACTTCCTCAGGGGGCTCCAAGGGAGACACTGATAGATTGCTACTTATCAGGAAGATAAGAGCTTTTCCTGGACAATGTGAATTATGCAGCTGATCCTGTTTCCCTTTTTGTGTGAATTGTTGGAAAGCTCAGAAGCAAATATGTGACTTGCCTGATTAAGTCTCCATGATTTTCATTTTTGGAATAAGCCTCATTCCTAGCTCCCTATTCTTATTTTTCTTTCTTTTGGTTTACCCATTTTTCTTTCAAAAAAGATAACCTTCCCATCCTGGTCTTCTATAAAAGTAATATAAGCTCATTTTTAGAAAATGTAGAAAACATAGAAATACCAACATCAAATTAGTAAAAAATATTCATGGTCATACTTGGAGAGAAACACCTTTTATGTTTTAGTGCTCCCCCTCTTCTGTCCCCATGGTGCACATATTTTACAAAATGAAATCATGCCATATATAAGGTTTTAGAACTGTCACCCCCACTCGTTACCCATGCATTTCTATGATGCAAAATTTAGATTTTCCAAAATTTAGTCAGCCAATACAGGATTGGTGAATTTTAGGCTGTTTCTAAATTTCTCCATTTACAGAAAGAAACGTTGTCATAAAACACCCTTGTAGCTGAATCTTTATGAACATATCAACCCTTCTTGCAATTAAAAGTCTTAGAAATTCTCCTCAGCTTCTAAGTTATGTCATTTTTGCTTTACTTAGTGTATCCTGTTGATCACCCTTACTTTGTGGAACAAGCAGAGACATAATGAAGGAGAGAAAGTCAGACACGCCTAATCTCTAGTCCTCAGATTAGCAGAGGCTCAGCACAGCTATCCATCAGTCAACTGGGATTAGTGCATGGCCTTTACATTCAGTTTTTCTCTGAGGACTCAAGATAAAAAAAAAAAAGAGATGTTCTCTGTCTTCAAAAGGTTTAAATTCTACTAAGGGAACAGATGAGTGATAAGATGTGCACCAAGTTACCAAATACAAGATGGAAAATAATGTCTATCAACAAGAAAGTAAGGTGGTATCTGAAAAGTGCCAAAAGCAACAAGTCAAGAAGGCCCGTGGGGGCATTTAGCAGGTATTTACTGTACCAAGTGCTGTGTGTGAATACAAGGAGATTAAGACATTGAGGAGCTCAAGGTCTGTGGGGGTGAATGGGTAAAAGAGAAGGGGATCCCACTGCAAAACAATGAGGTAAGTGTACCCAGAGAAATACACAGGATGTTCTAGAAGCTTGCAGGTTAGCTTCTTAAAGCAGAAGAGGAGACTGAAATAGCCTTCCAAGAGTGTAGCCTGGAGAACACAGAGGAGAATGCCAGAAGAGAAGCAAGAGTGTCTTAGTAACAAACAAACCTTTAGCAGAGAGCAATGGACTCAAACCTTTGACTGTGACCCACACCTAAGAAATTCACTTAAAATCTTAGATAATCTACTATAGATTCATTTTCGTATATAAGTGAAATTCAAGCCCATGTATCAATTCCTTCTTTAAAACAGGCAAAATACTCTTTTACTTTCTATTTTAATTCAGTAAAAGGGAGGAGGGTTGCCACCCACTACATTGTTAGAACCCACTGGAGTACACTGACGGTTATCAGCCCAAAATCAAACTGGGCTTAGTGCCTGATAAACACAAATTAAATGGGGTGGTGGCTCAGACTCCAAGTCTGTGAAACAGATCAATCTGGTCAGGAAAAAGCCCTCTTAGTGTGAAAATCAAAGTGTGAATTGGTTTCCATTGTCTTGGAAAAGTGAGTCAAGAACTCGGTGTTTTATTCTTTTGTGGGGTGTACCAAAAGCTGCCTCAGTCTTTGTTATATAGAGCTAGTGCTTGGGAAGAATTGACCAGTTTTCATGTAAACTGCTCCCAATTTCTTTCAGAGGGATCCAGGCCTTGCAGAATGGCCCCTATGAATGGTGCAACAGGGCCACGGAGTCCCGAAAATAGTATAGTATTAGATGGGTAGCTCCGCTGGTAAAAAATCTGCCTGCTGTATAGGAGATCCCAGTTCAATTCCTGGGTCAGGAAGTTCCCCTGGAGAAGGAATAGGTTACTGACTCCAGTATTCTCAGGCTTCCCTGGTGGCTCAGATGGAAAAGAATCTGCCTGCAATGCAGGAGATCTGGGTTCAATCCCTGGGTTGGGAAGCCTCCATTCTGGAGGAGAAAATGGCAACCCACTCCAATATTCTTTCCTGGAGAATCCCCATGGACAGAGGAGCCTGGCAGGCTACAATCCATGGGGTCGCAGAGTCAGACACGACTGAGCAACTAAGCACAGCACGGATTTATACTAATGATTAGGTCCAACCCGAATGGCTCAGAATCCAGAGTTGGGGTAATTTTGGCACAGGGTGTGGTTAATGACCTGAACTCCCCTGGACTCAGTTATTTTGGCATAGTGGGTGTGCTTTAGTGAAAAATGGGTACATGTGGGAATGTAAAGGGAAAAAAGCTGTAATAAAGCTCCAAATGAGATGTCAACGCATTGCTTCAGAAAGTGCTTGGATCAGTCAGAACCCGGAAAGTAACGGCATACCCACAGGTGCAGGGACAGTCTTCAACAGCGTCCTCATGTGTTCAGGAGAAGCAATGGCAGTAAGTGATCAATGTAGAGGTTCTTTGTTGAAGAGGAGTAACTCCTTCCAGACTCAGGAAGATTCTGGGGTTCTTAGACAGTTGTTTATGTGGGAAGATGTCTCAAGTAAATGCTACAGAACATCCTGCTCTTATGGCAAGATTAATTATATAAAAAAAAGATGTGACCAGATTTGAACTCTGAGTTTGGAGTCACCACAGATGCCTGGGTCCATCTTACTGAGCCCTTATTCTTAAGCACACCACCAGTGTTCTCCAAGTCTGGTCCCACGACCAGGAGCATCACCAGGGAACTTGTTAAAAATGCAAATTCTTACCCACCCCTCCCCCAAAACTGAATCAAAAGCTCTCCGGATGGGGCTCGACAAGTCTTATTTAACAAGCCCTCTGAATAAGTCGAATCCCACTAGAGCCTGACAATTGTTGCTTATTGGTCCCCCCCTCCCACATTTCTCTTCTTTAATCCTTCTAATCCTGTACCTGGGCTGGCTGCTGAAATTGAAACAATATTTGAGACAAGTTAATTAGAAGTTGGAAGAGAGCACTAAGCCATTGCTGAAGACCTGGGACTTAGTTTGGGCTTGAGAGCTGGTAGAATTTGACCAGACACAGAAAAGACATGAGGATAATTGAGATGGAGGAAGAGAGGGGCATTAGTAGAGGGAAGGAGGGATAAGGCATGCTACAGGACAGGCAGGTAGCCAGTGTAGCCGCAGGGGAATGTGAATCTTATCTTGTAGATAGGCAACAAGGCTGCAAAGGCAGTTTAGGTCAGAGTAGGGAGGGCCTGAAATCTAGGTTTAGATGATAACGCTTTATCTGGTACACAATCAGGAGGCACAGGAGATTTTGAGCAAGGGAGATCTAACATGGCATTATTTGGGGGAAAAACTAAAGCAGTAACATACCCGACTGTCACATACTCTGATTCGTTTCTTCTTTTCAATTTTCTTCTGTACTCATCCGTTTTATTCTTCGAAGATTTTTAGTTATGGCTCATTAGCTACAGTTATGATTTAGTTGGGCTTTCTAGTTGGCTCAGTGGTAAAGAATCTGCCTGCCAATGGAGGAGACACAGGAGATGCAGTTCAATCCCTGGGTCAGGAAGATCCCTGGAGGAGGAAATGGCAACCCATCCCATATTCTTGCCTAAAAAATCCCATGGATAGAGGAGCCTGGTGGGATCACAAAGAGTTGGACAGAACTGAGCACGCACACACACACCTATGATTTAGCTATGATTTCACTTCCCACGAATGACTGGGTTCCAACCCAAGGTTTAAAAGCACTGCGTGAGAATATACTACTTTACAAAGAAAAAGCCAACTGATGGGAAATAGCAAGACAGAACAGATGGCATTTCAGCACATAATTGTTGTGAGCAAGTGAAAAGTGTCAGTCAGGCATTTGGCTAACACAGCCAGCTCCATAATGACTGAGCCCATCTCTTCCCAAGAGTGTCTGACTCCACTGTCTGGGCTCTTGACTGCTGAGCTGTGCTGGAGCATCTTCTGATCTTCTTACCAGAGCCATGTTCTCCTTGACATGGTCTTCTCATTTGGAAGCTGACAGTAAGTGTGGCTATTATGTCTGGTCAAACTCTTTTCTCCTTCATGAATGAAAACTACTTTCACAAGTGAAGGGAACAGGCTCATGTGAGGTATAGTGGATCCAGGGTCTCCAGTTCTCAGGGGGGAGTGGGTTAGAGCCCCTCCTTACTCTGCTGAAGGCCGAGGGCAGCCCTGTTAGGAGGAGCATGAGGGCAAGCGCTATTCTGTTCCATTTTCAGAATGTGGATGTCTTGTCATCCTTTATACTCCAGCCACAAGCTTGTCCCTTTGTTTTCTTCAAAATTGTATTATTTATTTTTACTTTAAATTTTAGGGCCATGCTGTGAGGCTTGTGGGATCTTAGTTTGGGGACCAGGGATTGAACCTGCACCCTTGGCTCTGAAAGCTTGAATCCTTAATTGAGGTATAGTTGATGTACAATATCATACAAGTCTCAGTTGTACAATATAGTTATTACAGGATATTGGCTATCTTCCCTGTGCTCTACTATGTATCTTTATAGCTTATTTATTTTATACATAGCACTTTGTACTTCTTACTCCTCTACTCCAATCTTGGCTCTCTCTCTTCCCCTTTCCTCACTGGTAACCACTAGTTTGTTGTTTCTGTGAGTTAGTTTTTTGTTGTTGTTGTTATATTCACTCGTTTTCTATTTTAGATCTTGCATATAGGTGATATTACACAGTATTTGTCTTTATCTAACTTATTTCACCTAAGTATAATACCCTCCAAGTCGATCCATATTGTTGCAAATGGCAAAACTGCATTTTTTTTTTTTTTTTTTTTATGGTGGAATGTCCCGTTGTCTTCTAGAACTTGCCAAGCTCCTCCCTGCCTCTGGGTCTTTGAAACAGCTCTTTCCCAGGTCTCAGCTGAGAATGTCCCCTGCTCAGAGTTGCCTTTTCTGGCCGCCCCAGGTAAGCAGCTCTACCACTGCCCTCTGATTAGTTCTGGCCATTTGTCACATGCGTACTCGCTGGTTTACTTGACTGTCAGACTCATTGATAGAGTGTAAGATCTACAAAGGCAGAGAGCAGGCCAGCTTGCCTTAGTCATGAACCTCCTTCATGAATAGTGCCTGGCCCTGGACTCTCAGTAAATATTTCTTGCACCACTGAAGACATCAGACTGGAGATCTTTCAAGATTCATGCCTATGGTGTGAACTTGGGTGAACTTTTTTCCTGTCTGGGTCTCAGTTATCTCATCTATGAAATGGCCTAAAGATGACCTCTAAGCTTCTTTCCAGCTCTGAAGTTCCCCAATTCTGTGATCTGACATTGGAAACGTTTGCACCCCACCCCATGTGGTTATTTTGCTTTTATCACCCAAATACTTCTTTAGAAAAGGGGGTGGGGCACTGTTACTAGAACCTTCATTCCTTTTTGAGCATTCGGGCAGTTTTCCAATTCTTGTAATTAGGTTAGAAAGTGGAATTAACTGAGTTATTGATTCTGGAGTTTGGGGCCTCTGTTGGTGAGACCAAACCCATAGGCTTGCAGTTTGGTGTTATTTTTTTCTTTCTCTTTTTTTTTTTGGGTGGGGGGGATCATTGTGGGATTATAGGCCAGTCCCTGAATCAACAATTCTTTCAGCCTATAATAAAGCTGTATTTTTAAATTTTGCTTTTGACTTTAATTGCAGCCAGGCATGAAACGAGAGAATGAGGGTGCCGTTCCAGATGAGTGAACATTCAAAATCATTCAAACTCTACTTGGACGAGGAGAAGCAAATTAATAATGAGAACAAACAGGCCTTTGGAGTTGGGCTCCCTCCTCCTCCCTTCTTTGGAAAATGGAATCCTTTTCCTAACAGCGATGAAGGAGAAAACACCAGAGTGAAAACACTGCAGAAGGCACTGGCACAATTGGTTCTTTTGGTCTATGCAGACCTCAGTAAAGTGAAGTCTAATCTATGTATGTAATAAAACCAGATAACTGAACATCCATTCACTCATTCCTTGAAACTTGTTTCTTTGGCTGTGCCATTCCATCTTGTGGGATCTTAGTTCTCTAACCAGGGATTGAACCCGGGCCATGCTGAATCCTAACCACTGGACCGCCAGGGAATTCCCACACTAACTCGTTCTTTCTTTCTTCCTCTCACCCAACAAGTGTTTGTTGAACTCCTATCTTATGCCAGATTTTAGACTGGGTATACAGATAAAACAGTGAATAAGACAGATACAATTTTCAGCATAATACAACAAATGCTACTCATGACAAGAAAAATAACTGTTATTCATACTTAAGGCTTCCCTGGTGGCTTAGATGGTAAAGAATCTGCCTGCAATGCAGGAGACCCAGGTTTGATCCCTGGGTCAGAAAGATTCCCTGGAGAAGGGAGTGGCAACCCATTCCAGTATTCCAGTAACAATGACTGTTATTCATACTTAATAGGTTCATGACTAGCTGCTTTTAGTAAGTTTTCTCACTTAGTCCTCATGATATCTTTAGGAAGCACGGATATCTTTAGAGATGGGGAAACTGAAACCCAGGGGAATTGAGTTGTTGAGGATCAGGTGGCTGGAAAGGGACCCACAGGGACGGCTCTGGAGGCTGTGCACTTAAGCATAGTAAATCCAGGTGGTGAGCAAATGGGTGGTTCAAATGTGATTTGAGAAGTGCTGAGCTAGCAGACAGAGATAGGGCTGGCTCATTTGAGAGCACTTCGAATACAGAAATTGCAAGACCAGGTGATAACTTGAGTCTCCACTTTTCAAATAAGGCAGGAGACTAAACAACTTTGGCTGCTTATGATAAGAGCAAACTCTCCACTTTGTGCTGTGTGGACAAAGTTACATGTGAGAAAATGAGGGAACCCTCTACCCTATGAGGTCATCTTCCCTGGTGGTACAGTGGATAAGAATCCACCTGCTAGAACACCATTCCAGGTTCGATGCATGAGACAAATGCTCAGGGCTGGGGCAATGGGATGACCCAGAGGGATAGGATGGGGAGGGAGGTGGGACGGGGGTTCATGATGGGGAACACATGTAAACCCATGGCTGATTAATGTCAATGTAATGTATGGCAAAAATCACTACAATATTGTAAAGTAATTAGCCCCCAACTAAAATAAATAAATTTATTTAAAAAAAAAAAAAAAGAATTCACCTGCTAAAGCAGGGCACAAGAGTTTGATCCCTGGTCTGGGAAGATCCCACATGACCTGAGAGGAGCAACTAAAACCCGTTTGCTACAACTACTGCAGCCCAGAGGCCTAGACCTTGTGTCCACAAGAGAAGTCTTCACACCAAAACTAGAGAGTAGCCCCTGCTCACTGAAACTACAGAAATCCCGTTCATGGCAAACAAAGGCCCAGCACAGCCAAAGATAAATAACTGAAAAAATTATTAAGAAAAAAAGAAAATGAGGGAATCCTCTACTCTGTGAGGTCTTTTCTCAGAGACTCAAACAAAGTTGATATCAAAAACAAATGCACATCCATGTCTCAGTCTTTGCCACTATAATTTACACCATTTTCAAAGTCCCTCCTAAGAACACCTCTGATAATTTACAATCAGCATCTAGTCTTTTCTCTTTTAACTGGTGATTGAGAGTGATTTAGTTCACCATGTTTTGCTTTTGCCTTGGCTACTGAGAAGTTCAGGGTGAATTTTTACACTCATAATAAATGTATTAGCCTAGCTGCCTGAGTCATGCTTTCTCTTTTTTAATTCCTATCATTTTCTACATGGACTTTTTTTTTTTTTATTATAGGCATACACATTTTTATAGGCCTCTAATGTTGTTTGGAAGAAGTTGTGTATAAAATGATAAATACAAATTACACATCTGAGAGTGAGGTCACAAAGTCTAGCTTCTAAACCAACTACATCCTCTCCCATCATAGGTCCTGAGATTCCCTCATTAGACTCTCTCTCTTTTGTTAGGGCATCTTCTTCACAAGACCCATGAGAAGCACACATATATTGTTTTGGATGGAAACTTTTCTGCATTTACTAGTAAGATTAGTTTGTTGAATCTGATGTCACACTCAGCATGGTATGGTACTTGGAAGTGATGAGAAATAGGACAAGGGAAGTTATGGTAGATACCTGGAGGTTAGGGATGTTTTACAGGTTAGAGCTTTGTGAAAGTCAGGTATTTCCAGCATGGACTCAACTGGGAGGTAATGGAAGGAGTCTCCAGATCACCCCAAAGTTAAGTGTCATTGGCAGGAGAAATGGAAAGCCAGAAAACTGGTCACTCAACCTTGTTTTCTGGCATTCTGTTGACACAGGGGCTGACCAAGCCATACTTTTGATGGACATGAACAGCAAACCCAAAATACCATATTTAGGTGACTACCCACAAAGAATGATGTTTAGAAGGCTTGGAAAAAGATTCTACTCTCTCTGGTCTGAATATGTTTTATTATGTTTCCACTGTTGGTGGCTTATTCATTGTATCAAGTCACTGCCATTTTGGGAAGTTTCTGCTAAAATATGAATACCCCAGTGTTGTCATACAACACAGATGAAATCCTAGGAACATCGGCCTATGGGCTTGGAGAGAACTGATGGCACCCCTTGTGTATGTGATACACGAAGAAACTTAACCACAGGGAGGTTAAACTAATCAGACCTAAATCACCAAGCCAATTACTGGCAAAACTTAGATTATAATGCAGGTCTCTGGCCATTAGTAAAAGCTCTCTCCATATTAAGTGATTAAAGGTTAGTTTACATCTGATCCCTTTCTACAGTTAACAGCTAAGTAAACGGAAACTGGAGCTCCAGAGTGAGCAGGCTTTGATAGGAGGAGAGAGAAGACAGACCAATAGTAATTATGAGGATGTGCTTATGGAGACTTCAATCATTTTTGTGAACCTGTGTGGTGTTTGTGTAGAACTGTCCTTTGCCTACCCCATATGATTCTGATGGGCCATCAGTTGGCTGACTTCCTACTCCTGAGGGCACATGCAATTAAGCCCAGTCACTCATAGGTCACCCCATACCATTTTGTAGACATAGGTCTAAGCAAGGGGTGACTTTCAGATCCACTCAGAGTCCCTCCATGAAATGGGGTAAAGGGAAGTCTTACTTCCTTTGTAAAGATTATTTGGCTTAGAACTGCAGGAGGCCATTTTTTTCACATTATCTGGGAGAGCCTGAGTATGAAGCTCATTCACAAAAAAGCAGAGTTTAAAACAAGAAACAAAGAGCCAGAATGAGAGGAAGGTAAGGAGAGAAGGAGAGAAGGAAGGAGAAAGAGAGAGAGATAAAGAGATTGAGACAGAAAATACAAAAGCAAGCAAGCATCTGGAAGAAATAATTTGAGTAACTGGATCCAGCTATGCCTGAAGCCAGATGCACTCCAGGACTTTTCAGCTGATGGTAGCCAACAAGTACCTTTTATTTTTTTCTGCTTAAACTCATTCAAGTTGAGGTTCTCCTCCTTTTAACCATAAAGATTCTGTTTATAATAAACTTTTTATATAAATTATCCCACTTTATTTTCTCAACTACCCTGTGAGATAGTTATCATCACGATCACCATTTTATGAATGTGAAAACTGAGGCTCAGAAATGGTTAGTGACTAGCCAAAGGTTACAGAGCTTTATGAAAGCAGCCTGTGTTACTCTTTATAGGATTCTTTCTTTTTATCTGCTAAACCCTGGCTGTGCAAGGGTTTAGACTGAGAGGCCCGGATGCCAAATCTGTCCTCTCGTGGCCTGGTGAGGTGCTAGCCATCCTCTTTGTGGGTGTTTTTCTAAAGCTGGTGTGTTCATGCACCCTTAGTGGCTAAGATAATGCTCACTTGATAGGATAACTACCCTTGGCCAGGAGAAGTGGGTTATTTGAAGGGCTGAGTTGGGCACGGTACACTCACCACCAGTCAGGGGCAGGCGTGTCTCCAGCTCTGTGTGGGTGGAGGCCATGCCAGCCATCCAGGCTGCTGTCGCCTCCTCCGTGACCACAGCAGGCCCTCCATGGGAAGCGTCACTCTGAGCCATTCTCCTCTGAGGTCAGTGTGTGGTGCTGCCGGGAGCCTGTGGTCAGCATGTGGCAACTCAAATAATACGCTCCACCGGGGTGAGAAAGCCACAACACAGCACAGAGGAAACAGTGCACCAGAACTTTCTACCTCACGTCTGCTGGGCAACAAGGCCTCTGTGGCTGGGATTTGAGCAAGGCCTCTGAGTTCACCCATCCGTGTTTCCCAGAGAATTGTGTTAAAATTCACAGGTGGGGGACTTCCCTGGCAGTCTAGGGGTTAGGACTCAGCGCTTTCATGGCTGGGGGCCCGGGTTTGATCTCTGGTTGGGGAATGAAGAATCCTCATGCCACAGGGCATGGCAAAAAAAAAAAAAAAAAAATTAAAAAAGGAGATGAGACAAAAAAAAATTTAAAAAGACAGGTGGGCTGTGACACAGGAAGCTCCACTAAACAAAAGCTAAAAAGGCCTGACTCGCTCGATTATTTCCCCCAGCACTGGGGCTGGCTGAGGACACACAGACATATCCTTCTACTTCTGGGGCATCTCTCCACACCCTCAGAGAACATGCCAAACTTCGCACCTCCTTAATGAAGACACCCAGCCATGTGGGCTGGGGTTAGATTGTTTTCTGAACCAGTTCCTTGGCTAACTTGGGGCATCTGCCTCAGTTTTTCTTCCGTATTCCTGGGAGCCATGTGGCCCATGTGGCCCATGTGGTCCAGCAGCACAGGAAGAAAGATCTAGGAGTTCCTGGTTCTCTGACTTGGGAGCACGTTTTGCCTCTGATGTCTTTTTCCTGAATATGGTTCAGCTTTATTCTTCTGATTCTTTCTCTCCCATCTGGTTTCTATCTGATGCGAGCAGCTGTTTTTTCCATTGAAAATAACACACTCACCTCTTTCTTCTTTACACGCCGTGTTTTCAGTTTTGAATTGCTTTTTCATCTGGACTGAAACACATGGAGGTGTTTTTTTCTTCTTTTTCAAGAAAAGAAGTACCTGTATTTTGATTTGGGTATGTGTCAATTCTTTCAGCAGAACAACTGTAATGAATGTCTTTCTCCCCTGGCCAGGACGCCATATCTACGATCAGTATGCTCTGTGCTCAGACGGACCTTAAGCCATGACTAATATTAGCAAAGCACAATGTATACAACGTGGTCAGTAATGTATCATAAATATTTATAAAGACCAAAGGAACCTTGCTCACAATGCAGGGGGATGTGCCCAATAAGAGTTGAGCAGTATGTGTCAGAGGTTTTTGGAAAATGAAGAATAGACAACCTTTTTCCAAATGACAAAATGCCTCCCTCTGCTACCCTCTTCCACCTCTCGCATTTTAAAGATAGCTAGGAAATTGAAGCCCTGGAATTCTCTCTGTTGATTGAAGAGTGAGGCAGAATACTTTGCCACGAGCCATAGAAGAATTTATTCCCATTTTAAGTAATGTTTACACTATCCACCACACCATAGGGAAAGGGAGACAGCGAGAATTTGAAAAAGAGTGAGGCTCAATACTCAAGACAGTGGCCAATTAAACAAGAGACAACAGTGAGGCACTGGGATTAGAAGGAGAATTGAACCCCGAGTCCATGATTTGTCAGCCGTGTGACCTCTTTGTTCCACTAAACATCCCTTCCTGACCAGGGTCTCTGCACATGCTGTTCCATGTGTAACACTCTTCCTGCTTTTAGCATGGGGACATCTTCATGTCTCTGCTTCGATGTCACCTCTTCAAGAGGGTCCTTCCCTGACCACCCCATTACTGCAGGCCCGCCATTTACCTTGTTTGTTTTCATCATTACATGGAGTACCAGCTCTTGCCATGTTTTTATTTCTTTGTTTTCTATCTGTCCTCAGGTCTTCATAATGGTAGGGCCTGTGGTCCTCCCTTCCCATTAAGAAGAGAAAATAGACTTTTTTATTTGGATCAGATTTAGGTTCACAGAAAAAGTGAGTGGCAGGTACAGAGTGTTCTAATACATTCCATCATATCCCAACTCCCTTATTACTACTATCTTGCATTAGGGTGGTGCATTTGTTATAACTGATGAACCAGTGCCGACCCACTATAATTAACTAAATTTCAAAATTTATCTAAGGGTTCACTCTTGGTGTTATACGTTCTAGGTTCCACCATTATAGTCTCACACAGAACAGATTCACTGTCCTGAAAGTCCCTTGTGCTCCACCTATTCATCCTTCCCTCTCTTGAACATCTGGCACCACTGATCTTTTTGCTATCTCCATAGGTTTGCCTTTTCCAGAGTGTCATATATTGTTGACTGTTGAACAATGTGGATTTGAACTGTGTGGGTCCACTTTATACAAGGATTTTTCTATATTAAATAATAAATATTTAATACTAAATATTAAATACATGATTCGTGATTGGTTGAATCCTCAGACGCCATACAGTGGATACAGGGGAACTTCAGATACAAAGGCCTAGGAGGTTAACTATAAATGAGATCAGAATTTTCCACTGTGTGGTGGGTTGACACCCCTCACCTCTGCATTGTTCAAGGGACAACTGTAGTTGAAATCAAACAGTAAGGAGCCTTTTCAGACTGACTTCCTTCATTTATAATTTTCCTCTCTGCCTCACTTTAAAAAAAAAAAAAATTACTTTTGGCTATGCTGGGTCTTTGCTGCTGCGAGTGCTTCTCTCTGGGTGTGGTGAGTGGGGGCTACTCTTTGGTTGTGGTGTGCGGGCTTCTCACTGCCGTGGCTTCCCTTGCTGTGAATGCAGGCTCTAGGTGTGCAGGCATCAGCAGTTATGGCTCCTGGGCTCCAGAGCACAGGTTCAGTGGTTGTGGCACACGGGCTTAGTTGCTTCTCAGCATCTGGAATCTTCCTGGACCAGGGATCTAACCCATGTCCTTTGCCTTGGCAGGCAGATTCTTTACCACTGAGCCACCAGGAAAGTCCCTCCCGGCCTCATTTTTAACCACTGTATTTTGGAGTTCTAGATACAGGAAGTGGCCAGTGAATATTTCTGAAATGAATAAATGAATTAGCCTTAAGCTGTCCTAATTTGTTAAATGAGTCAACTTTATAAATTTGTGAGGATTCATGAGGATAACAAAGGGGAAAGACTTGCTGAGCTTATGATCCACGGTGAGCCCTTGAGAATGGTGGTTGCTATTTTTCGTATTCTGGGGGCATAATCTGGGTCGTGGTGATGCTGGTGTGTGGATGGGGAGTGTTTAGGGGCTTGACAATGTGTTTATGAAACTCAGGCTCTTTTCAAAGCTCTGGCAGGTAAAACCTCAATTTCTGCATCAGCCTTTCTATGGCAGGACAGCCACTCCTTAAATTATGAGGCCCTTGGGAAATCTTGGGAGGGTGCTGATAGGATGTCTCTGGTCATCGCTTTCAGTGCAAAATATTTCCACTGTTTGTAATTATTCTGAGAGATGCTTCTTGCAAAATGATTCTGAGGCTCTGTATTTGAAATGTTCTTATTTCTTTTCTCTGACATGATCTTTAGTAACTCCAGCTTTTCCTGAAGAAAACCTTCCCATGGTGACCCCAGTTCTACCTCCTGTGGGCACAGAGTGAAAATTCTGATGGCTGTCCCGGTGGGAACCTGATGAGACTGGCCTGCTTATGAAAGTGGGGCCTGCATGTGCAAAGTCTCTATATTCCGCAACTTTTCAACAGTCTGAAAATTTCAGACTGCTGAAACAACTTCTAAAATGTAAAATGTGAAAAGCATCTCATAAGAGCTCCTGTCCGTATTTAAAATACTTTTGGGAACTGGAACATTTCTCTGATTTTTTTTAGGCCAAGACAGAAGTTGTGTCTTCGATTGTGATGTTTTGTTTATTTAATGCCATCCACACGGTTGCTTGTGGATGGCCAGGTGACTTCTGCATGTGTGCTCTGGCATTTTTGGAGTGTTAGGATCATTGTTTTATAAAAATAAAATGCAACTTTTGAGGCATTTTAAATGGATTGCGCTAAACAAAACTGTTTCCAAAAATGTAAAGCCTTTGTCATTTTAAACAGATGGGGGGAAAAATCCATCTTTTTGCTCTCATAAAAAGATAGTGATACATCTAAATAAACAGGGTGAAAAATTCTAAAACAAATTTCCTTCAGGGAATAATCTTACAATATTTATAGGCTATCAGTTCTCATAATTTAAAATCTCGGTTGTAGTGTTGCAACTTGCACATAAATGGGGTCACTTCTTGAGACCTGACCTGTTTGAAGGTCAGATGAAATCCAAAGGTGAGAGTAGTTGTGGGTTAGAGCAGGGGTTGTCAAACACTAATGCTTGTAGGGATCATCGGGCACTCAGTGCTCATTAAAAGTGCAGAGGTCATCCCTCACCAAGATTCTGCCCTAACTGCCTGGGGTCTGAGATGAGGTCCAAATGACTTCATGTGGACCCCAGAAATGCCCTGGGTTAGTGCTGTTTGAACTAATATTTATAGAGCACTGTTCTAAGAGCTCTGCATGTACTCACTCATTTACACCTCACAGTAACACTTGGAGGTGGGCACCTTTATCATCTTCACTTCAGAGGGGAGAAAACTTGAGGACACGGAGTCATGCACCTCATGGAAGATCACCCAGACCCAGGTGGCTACAGCAAACCTGGGCTTCAAACTCTGCAGTCTGGTGGCAGAGTCCAAGCTTTCAGTCACATTGCTATATGCCTCCTATGGGTTATCACTGCTTGCTTATTTTGAGTCTGGATGACATATTTTTATTTTTTAACTTTTTGCCTAAACGAAAATTTGCATCTTTCTGTGACCTAGATCAGCCATGTTGTATAGAGCCATCAGCTGATTCTATGAAGATGACCAGGAATATAGACATAAGACCACGCAAAAAGAAATGGACACACTTATTAGGATGGCTAATAATACGTGTTGGTGAGGAGGTGGAGACACTGGAACTCTGGGGCATTGCTGGTGGGAGTATAAAATGTCACTGCCGTCATGGAAAACAGTCTGGCAATTCTTCGAAAAATTAAACACAGAATTGCCATATGATCCACCAATTCCACTTCTATATATATACACCCAAAAGGACGGAAAGCTGAGACCTGGGTTGATTCCTGTACACCAACAGCAGCCTTAGTCACAAGAGCTAAAAGGTAGAAACAACCCAAATGTTTACCAATGGATGAAGAAAGTGAAAGTGTTAAAGTGTGAGTCACTTGGTAGTGTTTGACTCTTTGCCATCCCCTGGACTGTAGCTTGCCAGGCTCTTCTGTCCATGGCATTCTCAAGGCAAGAATACTGGAGTGGATTCCCATTTCCTTCTCCAGGGACCCCAGGATTGAACCTGGGTCTCCTCCATTGCAGACAGATTCTCTACCATCTGCTCCCTGAGGGAAGCCCAGTGGATGAAGAGGTAAATGAAATGTGGTATATCCATACAATGGGACATTATTCAGCCACAAAAAGGAACAGAAAATTCTGACACATGCTACAACATGGATGAACCTTGAAAACATGCTAAATGAAGCAAGCTAGACAAAAAAGGACAAATATTATATAATTCTACTTATATGAAGTACCTAGAATAGGCAAATTCATAGATATAGAAAGTATAACAGCGATTACCAGGAGCTTAGAGGGTGGGGGAGAGGATGCTGGGGAATTATTGTATAATGGGTACAGAATTTCTATATGGGATTATAAAAAAGTTCTGGAAACACAGATACTGGTGATGGTGTACTTAATGCTAAATGTACTTATTGTTAATATATTTAATGCTATACTAAAAAATGGTTAAAATGGTCAATTTGATGTTATTTATATTCTATCACAATTAAAAGGATGGAAAAGGGAGACCATCAGCCAAATGAGAAGAGACAGTGAAGTAAAGGGACTTTGGATTTGATTCAGATTCTTATCTCAGCTCTTGGCATTTTATCCAGATAATCACTCCCATTGTTATCCATTTCAACGTATACATAGACACAGAGGGGATAACTTTATAGAGACACTACTGAAATCCATCAAATGTTTATCTTCTCGTAGAGAATAAAGGTTATTAATGTTAAAAACCATTAAAACCATTTTAAAACACTAAACTTCCAATAAATCCTAAGCAATATGATCCATTAAGATGAACAAAGTCCCTCTGATTCTTGGAGAGGGGTTCACCCACTGTTACTATGACTCCAGTGGGTGTTGTAATGACCCATTCATAAATGCAGGCACCCCAATTATTGGCTCATCCAGGCACGTGTTATAGGAAACAGAAATGTGCAACCTTAACCTCCAAAATGATGAACCCTTGCCAATTCAACTGAAAGAGCAACTTGTAGATTGTATCCAGTGAAGGGCTGTGGTTTGAGGAAAGACAAACAGTACATAAAGTAGAGTTTGTTGTTCAATCTTGCCGAGGAATAGTAAAGTTCACAGGAGCTCAGTTCAACGCGTGTAATCAGATAGGACACCAAAGAATTAACTAACATGAACCAGGCAACAGAATGTGACTGTGCATGGACAGCATATTCATCACAGGGTTGGGAGACACACTTTATGACTCAGGAATGAAGGCGTGGCCTCTGGTTGATGAGGGAATGATCTCACTTGAGAAAGATCAAAATCATATCCTAGGAGGGCTATGGCAAAGGATAATATAGCTTATGGTGAACTCTAGTAAGTACTTTCCAGCATACAGGCAGATAAATAAACTCACAATATCCCTATCCTCTTCTGTGAGGCACTTGTAGTTTTTCAACAGTTCAATTGAAGGAGCAATGTGCTAATCTATGAGTGAGTTTATGACTTCTTAATGCTAGTGTCAACGTCTAGACAGACAGCATCTGTCCATCAACAGTGTTGATGAGAACAGCTAGGCAGAATAACTTAGGAAAACCTTCCCTCTTTAAAAAAAAAACACTTATAAAGGTGTGAATTACTTTATTTGGTTAAGTAAATGGGCAAACATATTATTTACTTTTGCTTTGCAGTTGTGCACACAGTTTTTCTGTTCAAGATATAGCAAGAATGGCCTAATATTTCTCAAATCTCTTCAACTAGTCATCTCTCTGTAACTATCACTGTAATCCCAGCCACATTCACCTTGCACCTTGGCTGCTGCAGTAGTCTCCTAGTGTGTCTCCCTAAGACCAAATTGCTTCTCTCAATCCAGCCTGCAGTCTCCAAACTGAGTGATCATTTTTAAATGGAGATTTCATCATTCCACTTACTTGCTTAAAACCATCAACAGCACCTCATTTCTTTTTCTTATAAAGCTTTTACTAGGTCCTGCTGGATTTAGTCTCTCACTAGCACTCTGGTGCTTGGTCTTGCCCTTGATCGTATGTACCTTACGGCCCACCCCATGACCCCCAGCCTGCCAGCAACATCCCTGCCAGCCTCACTTAACACTTCCCAGCCTCAGAGCCTTGGCCAATGTTAGTTCCTCTTCCTGGAAGACCCTTGTGATCAGTTTTGAGCTGACCACCCTTTATCTCACACTCATTGGTAAGTTACTTTCTCAGAGAGGCCTTTCTGAGGCATTTGGTTGGCATCCCAACCAAATGAGATGGCCTGTGTACTCTTTCTCTTGATCTAAGGTCCCTTTCCTTCCTGGCACTTATTATTGCTGGTAACTGTATTTTTATCTGAGTGATTACACACCTATACCTAACGTCAGCTGTCTGCTGCACTATTAACATAAAAAGGGCATTGCGTATTAATGTATCTTCAGAATCTGGCAGAGAGGTGGCCTGCTACAGAGGAGCTTCTCAATAAATATTTGTTAAAAGAGAAATATTTAATCATAACAAGCTCACTGTGGTCAGAAAGAAGATGTAAGTGGAGACATCTCATAAACAAACTACATGCATTTTTTTAGGACTCAGTTTTATTAGTAACCTAGACAGCATATTAAAAAGCAGAGACATCACTTTGTCAACAAAGGTCCATCTAGTCAAGGCTATGGTTTTTCCAGTGGTCATGTATGGATGTGAGAGTTGGACTATAAAGAAAGCTGAGTGCTGAAGAATTGATGCTTTTGAACTGTGGTGTTGGGAGAAGACTCTTGAGAGTCCCTTGGACTGCAAGGACACCCAACCAGTCCATCCTAAAGGAGATCAGTCCTGGGTGTTCACTGGAAGGACTGATGTTGAAGCTGAAACTCCAATACTTTGGCCACCTGATGTGAAGAGCTGACTCATTTGAAAAGACCCTGATGCTGGGAAAGATTGAGGGCAGGAAGAGAAGGGGATGACAGAGGATGAGATGGTTGGATGGCATCACCGACTCAATGGACATGGGTTTGGGTAGACTCCAGGAGTTGGTGATGGACAGGAAGGCCTGGTGTGCTGCGGTTCATGGGGTCACAAAGAGTCGGACACGACTGAGAGACTGAACTGAACTGAACTGAGATACCTTGGTAAATTAAAAAAAAAAAAAAAAATACGACACTGGGGGAGAAATCTGATTAATCATTTAAGCTTCATTCATATTTAATATGACTTTTCCAAACAGATATGCTTTGCCAGTCTTGTAAATAGAATTACAAAATATGCATGGTCGAAATGCATACACACAAATCAATTTCATCATTCCCCTCCCTTTCTGGTTTTAGTATTCATCAACTCATCATGACCAAGAATTAGTCCAGTACCTGGCAACAGGAGGTGTGGAAATGAATGGAGGATGTGGGTAATGACTTAGAATCTCTCAGAGCTCCCACTAGACCCCCACTCCTAGGGAAGTCAGAGCAAGAAGTGTAGAGGAAAGACAGAGGATAATAAATATCTTTTCTAATCATTGCTTCCTGTTTTTAGATCCACCTTGAGCAAGGCAGCCAGAATTGTTTTAAAAAAATGATCCACTTGATTCCTGAAGCTCTCCAAGAGAAAGTTATGCCACAGTATCCACAGGGATGAGGAAAAGATTAAATCAGATAATACGTGGAAAGGATTTAGCCAAGCAATCTCCATTGAGTGCTCAATCACACTGTCAGCAAGGATTATTACCATTCAGCAATGCTGGGCGAGCCTCTTTCAGTCTGTAGTCTTGGAAACTATACTGATTATCTAAGAACTCTTGTGGCCAAAAAATTTTTGATAAATCAAACCTAGCCTCCTTGTCATTCAACAGTCTTTGGTGACCTTTAATATTGCGCTTCCCTGCTTCAGTCACTTAATTGGAAAGATTTTCTCCATCTCCCCACTAGACCTTTGTGATAGTGAACTATCATTTGTATGATTTCCAATATTTAAGCAATCAGTTACTTTATTATTAAACCCTTATATTTTACCCTAGCTGGCTTCCCTGGTGGCTCAGATGGTAAAGAATCTGCCTGCAATGTAGGAGACCTAGGTTCGATCCCTGGGTCTGGAAGATCCCCTGCAGAAGGGAATGGCAACCCAGTCCTGTATTCTTGGCTGGAGAATCCCAAGGCAGAGGTGACTCGTGGGTTATAGTCCATGGGGTCACAAAGAGTCAGACATGACTTAGCTTCTAATACACTAACACACTGGTTGCTTAAATGGTGAAGAATACATCTGCAATGCAGGAGACCTGTGTTCTATCTCTGAGTCGGGGAGATCCCCTGGAGAAGGCAATGGCTACCACTTCTGTATTCTTGTCTGGACAATCCCACGGACAGAGGACCCTGGCAGGCTACAGTCCATGGGGTCTCAAAGAGTCGTACACAACTGAGTGACTCAAACTTTCACAATATATTCTGTACTTTCCTTACAATATGAAACTGGAAAGTAAGAAGTAACTACTTCATGTTGCCTAGGATCCTAGCAATTGGCCAAACATCTAGGCCTAGATTTTCTTCTCCTTTCTGTCCTAACCTCCGTGTTTGGGTAATTGCATCAATTCTACACTGTGTTTTGCATCTATCCCCAGAGTGTAAAAAGGGATGTCCTTTAATGATTTCCTTTGAATGGCTTTCCATCTGGGGAGGAAGAGGGCCCCTGTTGTTCAAATACAAAGGAACCATCCATCCACCAAGACCTTTCTTCTCGGTTAAGTATCTCTTGAATTTCAAAGGAGGACTTGGAATTTTTCAGTCCCAGTCTTAACCCGCAGCTCCAGAACTGCAGTCTATTGTCTTTGTCTCTTTAAGACTAGAAACACTACAGGCAATGAAATAACTGTTCTTATTTTTCTTGTGTTCCAAACAAGACCAGATTCCAACCTGCTCATGCTTACCATTTCATAGTAACCAAACAGTTTATGATAGTCAGCTCAAGAATACACTTTCCTTCCAAACAAGGAGATGACTACCAGCAGCAACAGCTGTATTTTGCTAGTCAATCCTCATGGTAAAGATTTATAGTTTTCAATTCTGTCACTTGGTTTGCCAACTGTTCCTCTTCTCGGAGCTGCCCAGTTGTTTTTGAGGGGCCTTGAAGTGGTTTCCTAGCTATTTAAACTCCCCCTGAATGACAATGCGGCTTTAGAGCTGGACTGAAGAATGGAATTCCCTGTTTATATCCACAAGACTTCTCTGCTCTCCCTCTTTTAAACATATGCAGAGTCACCGCAGAAACTGGAACCAGATTAAAAGAAATGCTGGCTTTTAAAGAGTTTGAAAAATGGTAAAGCTGGGAGCCGGCTCTGCGCTCTCGCCCTCTTCCCTTTCCGCGTTATGTGATTCATTTGCTCTAATCCATCACCGATTCATCATGCTCGTCCGTCAGAACCTTCAAAGCAAAGTCCACAGCTGCTTTTGCCATTTATCAGTGGGAAATAAAAGAGAAAGGGGGGAAAGTAAGGAAAACACATCACCCAGTTCCAGGACCTGGGATAATGGGTGTGAAAAAAGGGTGGAGGGTAAGCTTATCTAATGAAACCCAGAGCCTTGCAAGGATGTGGAATCTTGAACAAAGGATTATAACTGAGAGTGAGCCCAGCAGTCAGTCTGCCACCAACTTTGGGGAAGAAAGGCTGACAGAAATAAAAGGTTTAGTGGGAAACTAGAGGAATGTGTACCAAATGATACCCACACTTTAAAGGAGTTTAAGACTCACAAATATTTGATGGAATTTGTTCTCTGTGACATGTCTCTCAGCTTGCTTTCAGCTGTGCAACAGAGCTGAGGCTGGGAAACAACGGATGGAGAAATTCACAGTTACCATTTTCATAAGATGTCTTGCAAATCACCAGCCACTGAAAGAAACATGCCTGATGAGTGTCTCATGCATCAACATTTGTTCGCAGGTTTGAGGATCAAAGAGCAAGGGTTATCATACTCAGTGATTTCACTTCTAGAAGTCCAGTCCATGTACTTATCATCCTCAGGAGAAGAGGTCAGTCTTTGTGATAGCAGAAGGTATAAACAGCCTCAATGTTTACCAATAATGGCATAAGATGTAGTTATGAAGATGAGGAGATTAAGGAAACTGTGGATATGCTTTGGAATCTACTCCTCCCTGTGGAATTCTCACCAATAAAAACGAAGATGTAGAATAACATGGATGAATCTCAAAACCAAAAGTGTACATACTGTATGGTCTCTTTTATATAAAATTCTAGAACAGGCAAAGGTATTTTATAGTAGAAAAACCAACAGTTGTTTCTGAGGATGTAAGAGCGGGAATTGACTGATGAAGGACATGACAGAAAGGACGATATTAATCTTTTGTATCTTGTAAAGAGTCTGTCTGTATTCATTTGTCAAAACTCAGTGAATATACATCTAGGATATGTGCATGTGTCAAAACTCAGAACATGTACTTAAGATTTGTGCATTTTATTATACACATATTTTACACAAAAATGTAAACAAATATTGAACTCTAGGAAATGATACGCTTGCTGAAGTGTTTAGGTAAAAAGTATATTGAGGTCTTCAATCTTTCTTGAAATGCAGCAAAAAATAAGGTGGTTTGACAGATGGCTAGAAGGATGCACATTTGATAAAGCAAGCACAGTAAAAATACTAATGGGAAAACCTAGCTGGTGAGTGTTCACAGGTATTCACAGTAAACTTACTCAAATTTTGCTCTATTTTGAGAATGTGCATAAAGTGTTGGGGGGGAAAAAGAATGAAGAAGCTTTCCATGTCCTGATAAGGACTTATCTCCAGTTTCATTAAGTGAAAAAGTAACAGTATGCACACAGTATACACAGTGTACTACCAATTGTAGGAAAAAAAAAAAAAGAAAAGAGCAAATGCACAAGTATCTGTTACTATGTGCAAATAGAGGAGAACTTAGACATGGAATCTGTAGAGGTACCAATCCTAGAAACATTTACCTTAGAGGAAGGGAGGTAGGGATGCATGTGTTAAGTTGCTTTAGTCGTGGCCGACTCTTTGTCACCCTATGGACTGTAGCCTGCCAGGCTCTTCTGTCCATGGGATTCTCCAGGCAAGAATGCTGGAGTGGAGAGGGCATATTTTAAAACATAAATCATTTTATACCTTTAGATTTTGTATATCGTACACGGATATACATAAATGGAGTAAAATGGATGGACTACCTACTCAAAGAAAAAAAAGCCATGAAAAATAATGTATATCTGAGCTGTCTCAAATATCAAGACAGACACTTGGAATTTCTTTCTTTCTTTCTTTCTTTTTTTTTTAACATCCATTTATTCACTCCATATTAACCAATCGCCTGAGTGCCAGGCATTGTGCCAGACCCTGGGGACAGGGCCAAACCCAGAGGTGCTTCTTCCCGTCACAGTCTACTGACTGGTGGACCTAACTAAAGGTCAGGTACATGTCCCAGGGTGATCTAACCTAGCGTGGGGTGGGGTGGGATGGACCGTGGACAGCATTCCGGGGAGGGAGAACTTCTTGTGCAAAGGTTTTGTAATGCGAGGGAGTAAAGTGGTTCAAGTGCCTGGAAGACAATCAGGATGGAGGATCCCAGAGAGAACACAGGAAGCTGAGGTAGGAGGTGAGGAGACACCAGTTGGGACCAAGCATTCAGATATTGACCTTTATCCTATTATTTAACATCATAACTTACTTTCTGTACACCCTTTGTATGACAAGATACATGTTTTCTTCCACATATACTTTTTTTCTCACAAATTCTAAGAGGATGTCAGGGCAGAACTTGGTGTAGCTCTTTCCAGGAGAAATGGAGCATCTCACTAAATCTGGCATATCAGACACTCACATCAGCTCGTTCTTTCCACCTCAGGACACACTGGCCTGACTTCCAAGGGCCAGAGCCTGCCTTTATTTGCCTGAAGGCTTTCTTTGCCAGTTGGAGTCCTCCTCACACTGTGAGGTCCGCAGATGGGCACCTTAGAGACTTAATGCCTCAGAGAGCAGCCCTCAACCAGTGACTTGAAGAGAGTTGGGACACTCGTAGCCCAGCTTCTCCACTTTGGCTTTCACCAGTCTTTCTCCTTTTGATCACTGGGGACTTGGGAAGACTGGTTTTGATGAGTTCAGTTGCAGAATTTGGGCTGAGTTACAATCCTAGGTCTTTTGACCTCATCTTAAGTCTTGTAGGAGAGCACATATTACTAGTCACATTTTCTTCTCAAGAACACAGCTGCTGGTTCTTTGATCTTTAGTTTCACTAAATACAAATCATGGAGGAGGCACTCATTTATAGATTGTTTTGGCTTCCATTTTCTATCAAGATAGTCAACTCACACTTTTAGCCTATGGTCACTTTATACTCTTCTATGCACCAAAACCAATAGAAATTATCAAGAACCAGATAAACAGATGTCAAGTGGTCTGGGTGGGTCAAAAATATTATTTTATGTGACTAATTATTTACTTTCACCTTTAAGCCTTTAAACTAAAATACATCCTCGGTATAGCTAATTCTCCACATCCCGTCTCTCACACTCTTCATTTGTTACTTTTGAAAAAAAAACAGTGAAATTTTCCGCAGAGATCAGATGTGAAGAAATCTGTGGCAGGGTGAAATTTTATAGTCTGGATGCTGCCTTTTTATTAAGGTGTCATTTCCTTTCCTTAAGAAGAATGAGGCTGTTTTAGGGTGGGTCTCTTGTGAATGACTCAAACCCTTTTAGTTTGGGAAGTCCAAGTACCAAGATAATTTTCACGCTGGGATTACTTGTCCAGATGGTTTGAGCGCAGTTTTCTTGGCATGCTTATAAGAACACAGGAATTTTCTGGGGAAACAAGAGAACATAGTAGGGAGGAGAAGAGGTGGAGAGGATAAGTGTGGCTAAGAAGTCAGAAAAAATTTTGGATTCCACAAAATGGCACTGGTTGAACTGGAATCAGTTCCTAGTTATATTTGGCAATGGTAGCCCTCTGCCTTCTCCAAGAGCACAGACTTTTCTTTGTCATAGTGGGAATTACATGACTCTCCTAACAGAGGACCGAGGAGGAAAGACCAGGGAGATATTCGCAGTGCTGATGGAGGTAAGCATGGAGGGGCAGCAGAGAACCTCACTAGCAGGAAACCTGGGGTGAACTCCTGTCTGCCTGCATGGGGCAGTGAGTGAGGCAGAGAAGGATGGCTGTGAAGGGAGATATCATTTCAAAGAGCTGTCTTAGACCCCAAAACATAGTATGGGCAGGAGACTTTCTCTGATGGCCTCAGCAGACACAGAACTAAAGTGTGGTAGTAGGAAGAATGCTGAGATGCCCCACGAGATTCCCCTGGTGGGCACACACTGTCTCCTGGTCAGGCAGTCAACTACTATTCTAAGCACTGCTGTGAAAAATTTTGGAGATGTAATTTAGGTCCCAAATCAGCTGATTTTAAGATCAGGTTTTGGTCCAGCAGGATCTAAGATACTCTACATGAGTCCTTTAAAGACAGAGTGGCATAGATGAGAGTCAGAGAGGCCTGGAGGAAAGCAAACAACCACGTTTGTGAAATGCCCATGGAGGTCATATGGCAAGCAGTGCAGGCGGCCTGTAGGAGCTGAGGGTGACTCCCAACTGACAGCTAGGACATCAGTCCTACAACCTCAAGGAAATTAATTCTACCAACAACTGGTGTGCTTTTTAGAGGAGTCAAAGCCCCTGATGAGAAATGCAAGTCTTGGCTGACATCTTGATTTCAACCAAATGAGACCCTAAACAGAGAATCTAGCCATCTGTGCTCAGACATCTCACCTACAGAAACTGGGAGATAAACTTGTTGCAATTTGTTACTCAGCAATAGAGCAGTAAGTCACAGGACAATAGTTAGAGTCACAGTAAGACAGTCAGTGGGGCTTTGCGATCAGGAGGATGTGCTCTTTCTTCAAATGTCTATGATTAATAAAACCCTGGCTCCACCAGTTACCAGGTGTGTTATTTGTAACAAATTACCTAACCTCCCTAAAACTCAGTTTTATTATGTGCAAATTAAGATTAAAATGATAGGTAAGATGTTTTTAAATGTTATGAAGATTAGAATGAAATAATATGTATCAAGTCCTAAATATGATGCATGACATTGAACAGATGCTCAAAAAGCAAGAGTAAGCAGCAGCAGCCGTGATCATGAAACACAAATCAAGCATTAGGCCCTCTGCAAGGGGCTTCCTAGGATTCATCCTCACAGAAACTGCATGAGGATGAAATTATTATACCCATTTTATAGATGGGGAAACTGAGACTCAGAGAAGTTCAATAACTTGCCCAAGGTTATGCACCTAGTAGGTGGAGGAGTTAGAATTAAAATATGGGGCTTTTTGAGTCTAAATACCATCAGCTGAACCTCTTAGTATTTTAAGCTCTATTCACAGCAAAGAGGTCATAACACTCGAGATTCTCTTTGGAGGAGAATCACAGTGACAGGTTGGGAGTCGTGCCTACTGAGTGTTTCAAAATGGAGCCAAAATGATTACTATTTCTTTAGCCACGGTCTCTGATTTATAGGATGCTCTCCCCTTATCTCCCTGCCTTCCTTGTTTGGGTATCTCCTACTTAACTTTAGACCTCAGCTCAAATACCACTTCCTCAAGAAGGCCTTCTCTGACTCCACCATCAAACAAGACTCACTTCAACATATTCTCAAAAAGTTTCCTTCTTTTATAATAGTTCCCACAGTTTATCATTATGTGCTAGATGAGCGGTTCTCGTCCAGGGGACATTAGTCTATGTTGGGAGACACTTTTTATTGTCACAACTGGAGGGGGTGGTGCAAATTCCATGAATAGGTCATGGATAATGCTAAATATCCTACAATCCGCAGGTTATAGAGCCCATACAACAAAAATTATCTGGCATCAAATGTCAACTGCAACATGAATAAATGCTCAACATCACTCATTATTGGAGAAATGCAAATCAAAACTACAATGAGGTATCACTTCACATGGGTCAGAATGGCCATCATCAAAAAATATACAAACAAGGTGGTGGGAATGTAAGTTGATACAGTCACTTGGGAAAACAGTATGGAGATTCCTTAAAAAAAATAAATAAAAACAGAACTACCATAGGACCCACAAATGCCATTACTGGGCATATACCCTGAGAAAACCGTAATTCAAAAAGATGCATGTACTCCGATGTTCACTGCAGTGCTATTTACAATAGCCAGGACATGGAAGCCACCTAAATGTCCATCAACAGATGAATAGATAAAAAAGTTGTGGTACATATATACAATGGAATATTAGTCATAACAAAGAATAAATTTGAGTCAGTTCTACTGAGGTAGATGAACCTAGAGCCTGTTATACAGAGTGAAGTCAGAAAGAGAACAACAAATATTGTATATTAATGCAAATATATGGAATCTAGAAAAATGGTACTGATGAGCCTATCTGCAGGGCAGAGACACTGACATAAAGAACAGACTTACTGACATAAAGAACAGACTTACAGACATAGCAAGGAAAGGAAAGGATGGAACAAATTGAGTGCGTAGCACTGAAACACATACATTGCCATATGTAAAATAGCTAGCTAGGAGGAAGTTGCTATATGATAAAGGGAACTCAGTCTAGAGCTCTGTGACAACTTGGCGGTGGGGGCTATGGGGGAGGATAGAGTGGGGGGTTGGGAAAGAGGATCAAGAGGGAGGGGACAGATGTATACTTACAGCTGATTCATGTCGCTGTAGGGCAGAAACCAACACAACATTGTATAGCAATTATCCTCCAATTAAAAATACATTTTAAAAAAAGAAAAAAGAAAAGAAAGTAAAAAGACAACCTAACAAATGGGAGAAAATATTCACAACTCCTGTATCTGATTATAGAGACTTGTATCCAGTATATGTATGTGTGTGTTTGTGTATGTGTATATATATATCTAAAACTTGTAAAATAGTAAAAAGAGAAATCAATTTAAATATGGGAAACAAGCAAAAAAAATGTCAGTTGCACCAATGTTAAGAAACCCTGTCCTGTATTTATTTATATTGTAAAATAAAAATAAGATCACAATTACAGATCATTTCCCTTTATAAGTTAAAAGTGATTCCTAAACACTTATTTATTCATTTATCTAATATTACTAGTTTTCCAGAAGCAGACTTACAGATATTGAAAGCAAACTTATGGTTACCAAAGGGGAAACATGGTGGTGAAGGGATAAATCAGGAGCTTGGGATAAACATACACACACTGTTACGTATAAGATAGTAACCAACTAACAAGGACCTACTGCATAGCATAGGGAACTCTACTCAATATTCTCTGATAAACTGTTTGAGAAAAAATTCTAAAATAGAATGACTGTATGTATATTTATAATTGATTCACTTTGCTGTACACCTGAAACTAGCACAATGTTGTAAATCAACTATACGACAATAAGATTAAAACATTAAAAAATTAATATTACTAGTTTCCTTCTAGTGTGAAAATTCTTTCAGGCCATCATCTAGCTTTCCATAACACTGTTCTTTTTAGGATGGCATGTCATTAATACCAACCAATTCTCTATTATTGGACATTTAGATAGATCCTTCCCCCCACCCCCTTTTTATTTCCTTCACTTTTTTTTTTTCCTCTCTCTCTTTTTTGTCTTTGTGCTATTATAAACACCACCATCACGAACATCTTTGTGGCTTAACTTTACATACATCCCTGATGACCTCTTCATTTGATTTGATCCTAATTGCTATGGAAATCACTTTGTATTGCTGAAGTTAACCAAGAACCCATGGTCAACAGCAAAACCACAAATATTTCAAGGGATAAAAGCAAGTGTTTGCCCCCCCCCCGCTCCCCCCCCCCCGCCCCCCAGTAACACCAATGGGGGAGCCAAGACTATCAGAGAAGAGAGGCAGGACAGCCAATTCTCACTTGAGATGTGGTTTTCACATCATCTAAACCTGCTGGGACAGGCCGGCCTTTGGCAGGGACTAACTTTATAATCTCTTTTACCAGAGGCTTCCAAAAATTCTCAACTACATTCTGAGTTCTCAGTGAAGATTCTTGACATTCACAAAGTTAAGAAAAAGATGTGCTCACAGACAAATTAAGACAGAGAATGCCAACTGGCTGGAGATCATTCTTTCTGTGTAAAAAAGGTAGGAAGGGCAGTCAAAGTCCTAAGTAAACAGCTTACAGAGACAAAAGACAAGGTGTTTTCTTTTCTGAGCACTGGAAATTCAGGAACAACCTGCGTCAGATTTTGCAACTCTCACAAGAGTTTGGCTATCACAACAGAATGATTGTATTCCTGGAACAGTCTCAGAACCAATTACCAAGTTCTTTCACCTGAAAGTCAAAGATGGCCACGAAACCAGACCAAACCAGGTGAGATTTGAAGACTGGTGGAGAGACAAACAGGGCTGAAATAAAGGTGATGGGGACAACAAGCCATCTTGGAAAGATATCAAAATCCTTCCATCTCTCAACTCTGACAATTATTTGACTCTATGTGGACAGTTTGAACTTGAAGCATTCTTCAGGTGAGCACAGGACAAAGGGAGAAAGGATGTGTTCTGGTCAAACAAAGAACATATCTTGTAAATGTGGGAGGTGACTTCTGGCATCATGTTTTCAGGACAGAAAGGATTAGAATGCAGGAAGAAGTGACCCAATCCCAAAGCATTTAAGTTGTGTGGTTTTCCTGGGCATAAAGGCATAGAAAGAGTCCAGGGGAAGGGAAGAATGTTTTGTTCATAAAATCTAAAGCTAAGCAAACAGTGCAGGTTGGAAAGGAATTGTAGTGTCTCAAAATTGTGCAAAAGAATAGATGATAAATCTCTTTAGAATTGACAGAAGCAGCCACGTAAATAATCCAACAAGTATTGCTCCAAAGTCTGGAGAATGAATAATGTGATGTCTTGCCCTGGCATATTTCTCTTTCTAAATATGTTTCCTATAATTTATTGTTAAAATGAATGAGCATTCCCTGAGTGGCTGGAGAAAGGGGACCTGCATTTTGAACAGCACTAAGAGATGCCCCTGGGGTCAAAGCATTCCTGCAGATAACTTATACAGGCATCAGTGAGAGCTGACTGGGGATGCTATCATCTAGGGTTTTTTCAAGTTAAAAAACTTTTGAACCCACTGTTGTCCACTCCTAGTTTTGGTGTGGTTTTTCTCAGTGCCCTGCACCCTACTGACAACTCAGTTTGCAGTCCCTGACCAAGAAGATATTCACTGCATTTTATTAGCCAGTTTTACTTTCTTATTTTATCACTACTAGTTGAAATTTTCTTAATCAATTTTAATCTTTTAAAACTTGAATATACGCTGTGAGGTTTAAAGGAATAGGAACTCCTCTGTTTTGTTTGCTGTTGTATTTTCTATGCCCAATATACTACTTGGCTCACAGTTGGTGCTCAGTAAATTTCTCTAAGTAAATCAACATGTTTTCATCAATGAACTTTCTAGAAAGGAAGTCAGGGCTCCCTGAAGATGCAAGGACAGCTAAGCTCCTTCAAATGATTTCCGACCTTCACATCTTTCCTTTTTTTACCCCTTTTCAAATATTGATATAAACCACCAACAGTAAACTCCATCTCTCTTAGTATATGGTTCTGAAAGTTTTGACAAATGCATTCAGTCATGTAACCACCACAATCAAGATAGGAAGAGTTTCATCACCTCCCAAACCACCCCCCAACCCAAACCCTGGGCTATTTAGCAGCTAATCACTCTCTGCACCTCTGCCCTGGCAACCACTGCTCTGATTTCTGTCTGTACAGGAGCAAGTCTTTAGAATCTGGCTTCTTTCATTTAGCATAATGCACTGGAGACTCATCATACTGTATCATTAATTTGTTCCTTTCAATGGCTGAGTCGCTTCCCTTGTATGGATGTACGAAGCTTGTTTATCCATTCCTCACTTGAGGGACATCACCTCATCTCTTCTTATATGGAAAAGTAATGCCTTCACAGTGGCTAAGAGCAGAAGTTTGGGGTCAGCTAAACACGGGACTGAATCCTAGGCTTGATACTTCCTAGCTGTGTGAACTTTGGGCAGGTCAGTGAACTACCACGACTCAGTTTCCTCAGAGGAGCAGTGGAGGAAATCTATACAAAGCACTGAGCAAAAGGTCTGGCAAATAAAGGGTGAGCAGTGAATGGCAGCCGCAATCATTCTGGGGTAGACTGGAGTGAGGTCCTCCTGAAACTTCCCTTCCTCTGATCACCGTACAAATTTTTTGTCATCTGGTCATTACTTAACAGGTTTCAACCTCAGTTTATTTAACTGAAAAATAGGGCCAATAATACAATTTCATAGAGTTGCTTTGCAGGCTAACTATCCCAGTGTGGTGGTGCCTGGCCCAAAGGAGGTCCTCAAGGAACAGCAGTTAGAAAATGAGTGTTGGGACTTCTCTGGTGGTCCAGAGGCTAAGACTGCATGCTCCCTGTGCAGGGGGTCCAGATTCGATTCCTAGTCTGGGAACTAAATACCACAGGCTGCAACTAGAAGTTTGAATGCTGCAACTAAAGATCCCGCATGCTGCAGCTAACACATGTGCAGCCAAATAAATAAATATTTTTTTAAGAAAGAAAAATGAGTGCTAAGATCACTTGGTTAATGTGACTCTTCTTCCACCTTCAGGGTTTGCATGAATAAGAAGGAAGCAGTGTTGTATAGGTGAGGGGCAGGGATACAGGCTCAGCAGTCAGACTGCTTGGATTTGATTCACTGCTCTGCCCCTTCCTAGCTGAGTGACCCTGGACAAGTTACTTCACCTCTCTGTGTCTCAGTTTCCTAATCTGAAGCATGAAGAAAATAATACCCACCTACAGGGTTGTTTTGAGAATTACATGAGACAGGGCATGTCAAGTGCTTAGAAAAATGCCTAGTACATGGAGTTCAATAAAATATCAGCTGTGAAGATGCTGCTGATTGTTAGATACTGTATGTGTCTGATTCTCCTAGATCACCTGAGCTTTAGGTCTCTATATCATCACAGAAATGAAACAGTTCTGGGCACAATGTAGGAGTTCAGTGTACACTTGTTGAATTAATCTGAACTAACATATGTCTCTTTGAGTCACATTATGATCTCAAAATTTCATTATATATATTAAAATGCTAAGCAAAGCACATTTTCAAAGGATACTTTCTGTGAAACTACTAGTATCATCGATGAGATTCAGAGAAGCAGTTGAGGACATATATTACTTATGTAAGAGGCCCTTCATTAAGATGACTGTGTAACATTTTCCATACTGACACTTCTTTTAGAGAATCTCAGCCTTGATTTTTCTGACAGCTCTTTTAAAGTTCACTTGTTTTGTCCTTCAGAGAAGAGTACACTCAATTTTTGCAATTTTTGCAATGACCTGGTTGCCTTTGGAATCAAACTTGTGTTTTCTGGTTCCAGGGCTGACCTGCTGTGTCACTCCAGATAAAGTGATTGCCTTCTCTGTACCATAGATACTCCATCAACTACTTTTGGACATTACAGAGTTAAATCAACAATTCCTGTTTAGTTGCTGGATATACATAAGGGTGGGAGGTGTGTACTGAGGTAGGGGAAGGCACTCTAAAAGTTACTGTTGTTTAATGTAAAGAAGTGAGGGATTTTAGACATTGCCTGGTGATGGGCCTGTATAGACTATACATGTGTGTATGTCATTATTAAGCTCACATTGAGGTCTGTTTATATATTCATTCATCCACTTTACACCTGTCAAGCATCTATCATCTTTCCTAGTTATCAACAGAATAACAAATGTACATGTTTTGCTCCGTGGGCAGGGTACAAAGCCCTGGTGGGGGTAGGTATGAGGTAGTTAGTTCCATATCACTTTCTGCTGCCATGCCAATGGTCAGGGATGCTTGGGGTCAAAACCAGTCCACCTGGCATGAATCCTCTAAATTCTGGTGGGAACTGCCAAAAGAGAGACTCACTGTTTCCTCCTGGACTTGACATTAGAAGCAACTACTGGTGGCCATTCTGCCACCCAGGGGAGGCTATCCAAGAATGGAACCAAACAGAGGGAGTTGGCTGAGGAACACAGCAAGACACACGCACACACACAAACACACACAGACACACATAGAATGGGAAATGAGGTCCTAGTGACAGAGTATGAGGCCGGACTCCAAGTGTTAACTGAAGGTGACACTTCCTATGTATTTTCTATTAATGTACCTATCGATGATTTTTTTCAATTCTGTAAGCCAATCAGTCCCCGTCCCATCTGTTTTTTGGGCATGTGTTTGCTTGGGTTCTATTTTCTATTATAGCCTCTGACTAATTTGAAAACTTGGGGTTACACAACCATACTGAGCTTCAATTTTTACATTTGTAAAATGGGGGTAAAAATTTATAATGTGGGGTTTTATTGTGAGAATTGGAAATGATACGAATATATAGTAGGACACAAAGAAACAAATCTTTCCCAAATGTTACCTTTGCAGGGGAAACTGTGCTGATCTTCCTACTGAAAATTCCAAGGCCTCAGCACCTTCCATCTCACAAAGCCTGCTTTGTTTCTGCAGCATTTATTCTCTGTCTTTATTTCTGAAGCACTTATTGCAAAATCATTTATGTAATCTTCGCTGAATCTGCATCTTTTGCCCTGTCACTTCGTGGTCCCCTCCACTGAGTCCGGGCTCTGTCATGTGACTTCCTTTGGTCAGTGGTATATTAGTAACTAGAATGCAAGCAGAGACTTGAGAAGTGTGTGTGCCTTTCCATTTTTTCCTTTTGCAGAATTGGACTGTTCTCCTCTGCATGTCTGCCCTGCCATGAGAATTTTCTGGGGCTAGTCTGCTGGCGGGATGGGAGAGACATGGGCCAGAATGGCCTAGTTTGCTCCAGCTGACCCGGGATGACTGAGTCCCTAGCCGCAAGCCAGCCAGACATGTGAGGAAGCCAAACTGAGACCAGAAGAAGCAAACAGCCTAAATCACTGATCAGGAGAATCAGGAACTAGAGAAATGGTTACAATTTTAAGAAACTGAGATGTGGGGTGCTTTGTTATGCAGCAAAGGCTACCTGATACACTGACATACCATTAGTCTACCTATTTGCTATGTGTACTATCTTTCTCCCCAACTAGACTGTGAACCCCAAGAAGGTAGGCATTTTTATATGTTTTGTTCAGAGCCTGGCAGATAGTAGGTACTTGGATAATACTGTTGACTGTTAAATGAATAACACAGAAAGTGGCCTACAAACTGGCATGTAAATTGATGTTTAACGAATGGTAGCTGTTATAGTAATAATGTTTAATATTTTTTACGAATATTTTTATGGATGGGAGAGCTGGACTATAAAGAAAGCTGAGCGCTGAAGAACTGATGCTTTTGAACTGTGGTGTTGGAGAAGACTCTTGAGAGTCCCTTGGACTTCAAGGAGATCCAACCAGTCCATCCTAAAGGCAATCAGTCCTGAATATTCATTGGAAGGACTGATGCTGAAGCTGAAGCTCCAATACTTTGGCCATCTGATGCTAAGAACTAACTCATTTGAAAAGACCCTGATGTTGGAAAAGATTGAAGGTGGAGGAGAAGTGGACAACAGAGCATGAGATGGTTGGATGGCATCACCGACTCGAGAAACATGAGTTTGAGTAAGCTCCGGGAGTTGGTGATGGACAGGGAGGCCTGGCGTGCTGCAGTCCATGGGGTTGCAAAGAGTCGGACAAGACTGAGAAACTGAACTGAATACTTTTTATGACAGAACAAACTTTTTTCCTCAGGTTCTTCTATTATCTTTCATGCTGATATTGTGGAAAAAAAAAGGGAAAAGACAAGCCGCTCTCCTTTGGGTACATGATGGATGATGAGAGTTGGCAATAATCTCAGATGCAGGCTTAATTCTTTTCTTACAAATTGACTTGGGATTGTGGGTGTTACAGAGACACAGCTCTTCATTTTTTAACTTGGTAAGTGTTGCCCTAGCAGCCCCTGGGGATGCAGTTCGGTTGATATTTATGTGTATAGGTGTCCAGACGGAGAAGGCAATGGCACCCCACTCCAGTACTCTTGCCTGGAGAATCCCATGGACGGAGGAGCCTGGTAGGCTACAGTCCATGGGGTCGCTAAGAGTCGGACACGACTGAGCGACTTCCCTTTCACTTCTCCCTTTCATGCACTGGAGAAGGACATGGCAACCCACTCCAGTATTCTTGCCTGGAGAATCCCAGGGATGGCGGAGCCTGGTGGGCTGCCGTCTATGGGGTCGCACAGAGTTGGACACGACTGAAGCGACTTAGCAGCAGCAGCAGCAGCAGCAGGTGTCCAGAAGGGAGTCCAGAAGGTAGATTTATAGCAGAGGTAACATTCTTTTAAAACTTCCATCATATTTGAAGAAATTCATTAGTTACTGGATTATCTGTGTAATTCCTCTCTTCTCTACCAGGCTCTCAGCTCCACCAGGCTCTCAGCTCCCTCTCAGTGGAGGGAGAGCCACTTCTACTTTATTCACAATTACACACGCACCATCCATCACAGTACAGGTATTTAAATATACTTGCTTAGGAAATAAATTGTGCCCTTATTCATTTTAAGAACATAAGCTTCCTGAACTGAGGGACTACATCTTCCCATCAATACAGTGGGAGCATGGCGCTACAGTTCAGTTCAGTTCAGAGGCTCAGTCATGTCCGACTCTTTGCAACCCCATGAACTACAGCACGCCAGGCCTCCCTGTCCATCACCAACTAACGGAGTTTACCCAAACACATGTCCATCGAGTCGGTGATGCCATCCAACCATCTCATCTTCTGTCATCCCCTTCTCCTCCTGCCCTCAATCTTTCCCAGCGTCAGGGTCTTTTCAATGAGTCAGCTCTTTGCATCGGGTGGCCAGAGTACTGGAGTTTCAGCTTCAACATCAGTTCTTCCAATGAACACTCAGGACTGATCTACTTTAGGATGGACTGGTTGGATCTCCTTGCAGTCCCAGGGACTCTCAAGAGTCTTCTCCAACACCACAGTTCAAAAGCATCAATTCTTCAGCACTCAGCTTTCTTTATAGTCCAACTCTCACATCTATACATGACTACTGGAAAAACCATAGCTTTGACTAGACGGACCTTTGCTGGCAAAGTGACATTTCTGCTTTTGAATATGCTGTCAGGTTGGTCAGAACTTTCCTTCCAAGGAGTAAACGTCTTGTAATTTCATGGCTGCAGTCACCATCTGCAGTGATTTTGGAGCCCAGAAAAATAAAGTCTGCCACTGTTTCCCCATCTATTGCCATGAAGTGATGGGACCAGATGCCATGATCTTTGTTTTCTGAATGTTGAGCTTTAAGCCAACTTTTTCACTCTCCTCTTTCACTTTCATCAAGAGTTCTTCTTCACTTTCTGCCATAAGGGTGGTGTCATCTGCATATCCGAGGTTATTGATATTTCTCTCGGCAATCTTGATTCCAGCTTGTGCTTCATCCAGCCCAGTGTTTCTCATGATGTACTCTGCATATAAGTTAAATAAGCAGGGTGACAATATACAGCTTTGACGTACTCCTTTCCCTATTCAGAACCAGTCTGTTGTTCCATGTCCAGTTCTAACTGTTGCTTCCTGATCTGCATACAGATTTCTCAAGAGGCAGGTCAGGTGGTCTGGTATTCCCATCTCTTGAAGAATTTTCCATAGTTTATTGTGATCCACACAGTCAAAGGCTTTGACATAGTCAATAAAGCAGAAATAGATGTTTTTCTGGAACTCTCTTGCTTTTTCGATGATCCAGTGGATGTTGGCAATTTGATCTCTGGTTCCTCTGCCTTTTCTAAAACCAGCTTGAACATCTGGAAGTTCATGGTTCATGTATTGTTGAAGCCTGGCTTGGAGAATTTTGAGCATTACTTTACTAGCATGTGAGATGAGTGCAATTGTGCGGTAGTTTGGGCATTCTTTGGCATTGCCTTTCTTTGAGATTGGAATGAAAATTGACCTTTTCCAGTCCTGTGGCCGCTGCTGAGTTTTCCATATTTGCTGGCATATTGAGTGCAGCACTTTCGCAGCGTCATCTTTCAGGATTTGAAATAGCTCAACTGGAATTCCATCACCTTCACCAACTTTGTTCATAGTGACGCTTCCTAAAGCCCACTTGACTTCGCATTCCAGGATGTCTGGCTCTAGGTGAGTGATCATGCCATTGTGAATATCTGGGTCATGAAGATCTTTTTTGTACATTTCTTCTGTGTATTCTTGTCACCTCTTCTTAATATCTTCTGCTTCTGATAGGTCCCTACCATTTCTGTCCTTTATTGAGCCCATTGTTGCATGAAATATTCCCTTGGGATCTCTAATTTTCTTGAAGAGATCTCTAGTCTTTCCCATCTATTCATTTCCTCCTTTCCTTTGCACTGATCACTGAGGAAGGCTTTCTTATCTTTCCTTGGTATTCTTTGGAACTCTGAATTCAAATGGGTATATGTTTCCTTCTCTCCTTTGCTTTTCGCTTCTCTTCTTTTCCCAGCTATTTGTAAGGCCTCCTCAGACAGCCATTTTGTTTTTTTGCATTTCTTTTTCTTGGGGATGGTCTTTATCCCTCTCTCCTGTCCAATGTCATGTCCAATGTCATAGTTCATCAGAACTCTGTCTATCAGATCTAGTCCCTTAAATCTATTTCTCACTTCCACCATATAATCATAAGGGATTTGATTTAGGTCATACCTGAATGGTCTAGTGGTTTTCCCCACTTTCTTCAATTTAAGTCCAAATTTGGCAATAAGGAGTTCATGATCTGAGCCACAGTCAGCTCCCAGTCTTGTTTTTGCTGACTGTATAGAGCTTCCCTATCTTTGGCTGCAAAGAATATAATCAGTTTGATTTCAGTGTTGGCCATCTCGCCATAATATATGTGCAATCACCCTCACTCTGGGGCAAATTTCCTTCAGCCATTACTATGTGCCAGGCACTGTTTTAAGCATGTGCAGGAAGGCCCTGTAAAAAGTCCCATTTTATAGATGAGGAGTAAGAAACACAGAAAACCTCTGTTGGAATACTGTCACATACATAGGGCAAGACACCCCTCCTCCTGAAATCTCTGCCCCTCAACTGTTACTTAAGGGGGTCAGGATAGAGTAAGCTTTCCTCCTAAGGGGTCTAAGGAGGACTATATATCTGAGTTGCTCTAGAAGGAAATAAAGACTTCTGTGGTGAGCAGACTTATGTGCCATGCCACATCCTTTTGGCCCACCTTAGCTCAGGGCAGCTGTGTGGAAAGTTCCACGCACATTGCCAGAGTTCCATGTCGACTATTTCCTTGCTGTCTCTTTGCTTTGTTGCCTTAGCATTTTCCTGAAAGCTGCAGTGGGCTGCTCTGCCAGCACTCAGGTGCAACCCAGGAAGGGCAGGGCATCTAACACCTCACGGACAACCTTCAGCCAATAAGAGCCTGATGAGCCTCAATCTTTAGTGGGACAATCTTGAGGCATGTTTTATACGGTTCCTCAGCTGTTCTCCAGCAACACTGAGTTTCCATTACTCATATTTGTAATCAGCTCCTAATGCATCTTGCTCTTTTCCTGTTTCCTGCTCCCCACTCCTTCACTTTTCATCACTGGAGTCTACTCAGAAATAAACTGTACCTGAACTCAAGCCTTTGTCATTGCTTCTGGGAGAAGTCAAACTAAGACATATGGTCAAATAATAAGAAAACTCTGCATGCTATGTTTCTCTGTCAGACATTCAAAATGCACATTAACATATTCAAAGCTCTGAAAAGTTCTGCTGCAAAGTTACCTGTCTAGCTCTCTTTAGGGCTTCCCCAGTGGCTCAGTGGTAAAAAATCCACCTGCAATTCAGTAGTTATGGAAGATGCAAGTTTGACCCCTGGGTTGGGAAGACCCCCCGGAGGAAGGCATGGCAAAGCTCTCCAGTATTCTTGTCTGGAGAATACCATGCACAGAGGAGACTGGTGGGCTACAGTCCATAGGGTCTCAAAGAACCAAACACGACTGAGACGACTCAACACACACATACACAGCTCTCTTTAACTCAGGGCTTCCCAAACTCATCTGCCCACAGAATGGTTTACTCCTAAGATATTTAAAATTCCCCAGGATGAATGCTCCCTGGAATGCGCTTTGAGAAACACCCATCAGTATCATCTCTAGCACCCTCTTCCTCGCTTGTGTTCTTCATGGTGATGGGTGGATCCAGCACTGGCTGCCATTCCCTGGCCTGGAGCCAAAAGCCAAAGAGAACTTCCTGGATGAGAGATTTCTCAGCATCAGGAAACAGAACCTTCAGACAAGGCCTTTCCGGAAACTGTCTCTTTCCCTTTTCCTTACAAATGGGGTGGTCAGCCTGCTGCTGGGGCCAGGAATGTCTGGCTTGACTGGGTTGGGAATGCAGCTGTGGGCATCCTGAGAAAAAGCTCTATTTGCTGATGACGTGGGAGCCCGGATGCGATGAACAAGAGATGCATGCCAACCAGTCTGCCGCCCCTGCTCTTCTGCTCACAAGCAGCCATGGGAGAATTTAATTGGCGTGGGTCCAGAGAGGGTAATTATTTCCGAAGGTGGTGCACAGAAGGGCACTCAGGAGACCCAGTCAGTGCAGGATCAGGAGGGTGCGTGTGGAAACCTGGAGCCTGAATCTCCCTGTGGGGGTGGGGTGGTGGGAGTGGCGAGGGCTGCCCAGCAGCTGGTCCATCTCCCTTCACCACTCAACATCTTACATTTAAGTAACAGCATTTGGGTTCTTAGATTTGGGGGATCAAGTCATAAGTATTTGAGAGATTTGCTTGAAGATCTCTTCATTCCCTTGTTAAATAAAAATGAAACCAATGAAAATGATAATAATGGGAATATCAATTTCTGAATGAAGAATATACACATACAGCCCTTTATTAAATCCTTTATATTCAGTGACTGGTCTGGGTTAGAGTTTCTCATTCTCAGCATTACTGACATTTTGGGCTGGTTCATTCTCTGTTGTGGGGTATCCTGTACATGGCAGGATGCTGAGCAGCATCCCAGGCCTCTACTCACTTAATGCCAATAGTGCCTTTCTCTTCCCAAATTGTTACATACAAAAATACTTCCAGACACTGCCCAATGTTTCTTGGGGTTGTAAAGTCAGTCGCAGATGGGAGCTACTGGTCTATGTTAAAGGGGCAGGTTAGGTATCGTGGTTAAAGCACAGTTTTCCAGCTCGGCTCTCTTTGTCCAAATTCTGGTTCTACCATTTATCAGCCTCGTGAATTTAGATACATTAGTTAACTTTTCCCCCTTCACGGATCACAGACTTGTCATGGCAAAGGGGTTTGCATAACTCAATGAAGCTATGAGCCATACTGTGTGGGCTACCCAAGATGGATGGGTATAAAGTTCTGACAAAATGTGGTCCACTGGAGTCTTTTTGCTGCGAGAACCCTATGAACAGTATGAAAAGACAAAAAGATATATATGACACTAGAAGATAAGCCCGCTGGGTTGGAAGGTGTCCAATATGCTACTGCAGAAGAGTGGAGGGCAATTACTAATTGCTCCAGAAAGAATGAAGTGGCTGAGCCAAAGTGGAAGTAACACTCAGTTGTGGATATGTCTGGTGGTAAAAGTAAAGTCTGATGCTGTAAATAATCATATTACATAGGAACCTAGAATGTTAGGTCCATGAATCAAGGTAAATTGGATGTGGTCCAGCAGGAGATAGCAAGAGTGAACATTGACATTTTAGGAATCAGTGAACTAAAGTGGACAGGAATGGGCGAATTTAATTCAGATGACCACTATATCTATTACTGTGGACAAGAACCCCTTAGAAGAAATGGAGTAGCCCTCATAGTCAACAGAAGAGTCTGAAATACAGTACTTGGGTGCAATCTCAAAAATGACAGAATGATCTCAACTTGTTTCCAAGGCAAACCAACATCACAGTAATTCAAGTCTATGACCCAACCACTGATGCTGAAGAAGGAGAATGATTCTATGAAGACCAACAAGACCTTCTAGAACTAACAACAAAAAAAGATGTCCTTTTCATCATAAGGATTAGAATGCAAAAGTAGCAAGTTAAGAAATACCCAGAGTAACAGGTAAGTTTGGCCTTAGGGCACAAAATGAAGCAGGGCAAAGACTAACCGAGTGTTGTCAAGAGAACACTTTGGTCATAGCAAACACTCTTTCCAACAACAAAAAAGACAACTCTACACATGGACATCACCAAATGGTCAATATTGAAATCAGACTGATTGTATCCTTTGCTGCTGAAGATGGAGAAGTTCACACAGTCGGCAAAAACACTGTGGCTCAGATCACTGGTTCCTTACTGCAAAATTCAGGCTTAAATTGAAGAAAGTACGGAAAACCACTAGGCCATTCAGATATGACCTAAAGTAAATCCCTTACGATTATACAGAGGAAGTGAATAGATTTAAGGGATTAAACCTTCTGCCTGAAGAACTATGGATGGAGGTTTGTAACACTGTAAAGGAGTCAGTGACCAAAATCATCCCAAAGAAAACGAAATGCAAGAAGGCAAAGTGGTTGTCTGAGGAGGCTTTACAAATAGCTGAGGAAAACAGAAGCGACAAGCAATGGAGAAAGGGAAAGATATACCCAACTGAATGCAGAGTTCCAAAGAATAGCAAGGAGAGACAAGAATGCCTTCTTCAACGAATGATGCAAAGAAGCAGAGGCAAACAACAGAATGGGAAAGACTAGAGATCTCTTCAAGAAGACTGGAGATATCAAGGGAACATTTCATGTAAGAATGGGCATGATAAAGGACAGAAACAGTAAGGACCTAACAGAGGCAGAAGAGATTAAAAAGAGGTGGCAAGAATACACAGAACAATTATACAAAAAAAGGTCTTAATGACCCAGAAAACCACATTGGTGTGATTACTAACCTAGAGCCAGACATCCTGGAATGCGAAGTCAAGTGGGCCTTCGGAAGCATTACTACGAACAAAACTAGTGGAGGTGATGGAATTCCAGTTGAGCTATTTCAAATCCTAAAAGATGATGCTGTTAAAGTGCTGCACTCAGCGTGTCAGCAAATTTGGAAAACTCAGCAGTGGCCACAGGACTAGAAAAGGTCAGGTTTCATTCCAATCTCAAAGAAAGGCAATCCCAAAGAATGTTCAAATTATTGGACAACTGTGCTCATTTTGCTGGCTAGTAAGGTTATCTTTCAAGCGAGGCTTCAGTAGTATGTGAAATGAGAACTTCCAGATATAGAAGCTGGGTTTAGAAAGGGCAGAGAAACCAGAGATCAAATTGCCAACATTTGTTGGATCATGGAGAAAGCAAAGGAATTCCAAAAATATTCCAAAAAATTATGACTATGTGAAAGCCTTTGACTGTATGGATCACAACACACTGTGGAAAATTATATTAAAGAAATTGGAATACCAAACCACCTTATCTGTCTTCTTAGAAACCTGGACGTCAGTCAAGAAGCAACAGTTAGAACTGGACATGGAAGAACGGATTGGTTCAACATTGGGAAAGGAGTATGACATGGCTGTATACTGTTATCTCGTTTATTTAGCTTATTATGCAGAGTACGTTATGTGAAATGCCAGGCTGGATGAATCACAAGCTGGAATCAAGAATTCCAGGAAAATATCAACAACCTCAGATGTGCAGATGATAACACCCTAGTGGCAGAGAAACAAGAGGAACCAAACAGCCTTTTGATGAGGGTGAAAGAGGAGACTGAAAAAGATGTTTTTTCAATAATCAGAAAACTAAGATCATGGTATCCAGTCCCATCACTTCATGGCAAATAGAAGGGAAAAAAAGTGGAAGCAGTGACAGATTTTATTTTCTTGGGCTCCAAAATCACTGCACACTGTCACTGTAGCCATAAAATTAGAAGACATTTGCTCCTTGGAAGAAAAGCTATGACAAACCCAGACAAAATATTAAAAAGAAGAGAGATCACTTTATTGACAAAGGTTCATATAGTCAAAGCTATGGTCACATGCTAGTAAAGTAATGCTCAAAATTCTCCAAGCCAGGCTTCAGCAATACGTGAACCGTGAACTTCCAGATGTTCAAGCTGGTTTTAGAAAAGGCAGAGGAACCAGAGATCAAATTGCCAATATCCGCTGGATCATCGAAAAAGCAAGAGAGTTCCAGAAAAACATCTATTTCTGCTTTATTGACTATGTCAAAGCCTTTGACTGTGTGGATCACAATAAACTGTGGAAAATTCTGAAAGAGATGGGAATACCAGACCATCTGACCTGTCTCTTGAGAAACCTGTATGCAGGTCAGGAAGCAACAGTTAGAACTGGACATGGAACAACAGACTGGTTCCAAATAGGAAAAGGAGTATGTCAAGGCTGTATATTGTCGTCACCCTGCTTATTTAACTTATATGCAGAGTACATCATGAGAAACGCTGGGCTGGAAGAAACACAAGCTGGAATCAAGATTGCCGGGAGAAATATCAATAACCTCGGATATGCAGATGACACCAACCTTATGGCAGAAAGTGAAGAAGAACTAAAGAGCCTCTTGATGAAGGTGAAACAGGAGAGTGAAAAAGTTGGCTTAAAGCTCAACGTTCAAAAAACTAAGATCATGGCATCTGGTCCCATCACTTCATGGGAAATAGATGGGGAAACAGTGGAAACAGTGGCAGACTTTATTTTTTGGGGCTCCAGAATCAGTGCTGATGGTGATTGCAGCCATGAAATTAAAAGACCCTTACTCCTTGGAAGGAAGGTTATGGCCAACCTAGATAGCATATTTAAAAGCAGAGACATTACTTTGCCAACAAAAGTCTGTCTAGTCAAGGCTATGGTTTTTCCAGTGGTCATGTATGGATGTGAGAGTTGGATGGTGAAGAAAGCTGAGCACCGAAGAACTGATGCTTTTGAACTGTGGTGTTGGAGAAGACTCTTGAGATCCAATCAATCCATCCTAAAAGAGATCAATCCTGGGTGTTCTTTGGAAGGTCTGATGTTGAAGCTGAAACTCCAATACTTTGGCCACCTCATGCAAAGGGTTGACTCATTGGAAAAGACCCTAATGCTGGGTAGGATTGGGGGCGGGAGGAAAAGGGGACGACAGAGGATGAGATGGTTGGATGACATCACTGACTCGATGGACTTGGGTTTGGGTAGACTCCAGGAGTTGGTGATGGACAGAGAGGCCTGGCGTGTTGCAATTCATGGGGTCACAAAGAGTCGGACACGACTGAGCGACTGAACTGAACTGAACTGATGGTTTCTCCAATAGTCATGTACAGATGTGACAGCTGGACCATAAAGAAGGCTGAGCCCAAAGAATTGATGCTTTTGAATTGTGGTGCTAGGGAAGACTCTTGAGAGTCCCGTGGCCTGCAAGAAGACCAAATCAGTCAATCCTAAAGGAAATCAACCATGAATATTCCTTGGAAGTACTGATGCTGAAGTTCCAATACTTGGCCATCTGATGCAAAGAGCTAACTCACTGGAAAAGCCCGATGCTGGGAAAGACTGAAGGTAAAGGAGACGAGGGTAGCAGAGGATGAGATGGTTAGACAGCATCACTAACTCAATGGACATAAATCTGAGCAAACTCCAGGAGATAATGAAGGATAATGAAGGCTGGTGTGCTGCAGTCCATGGCGTCACAAAGAACTGGACACGAACAACAACAACAAACTTTAACTTCTCTGTATGTTAGTTTCCTCTTCTGTACATTTGGGTTAATAAAAGTACCTATCTGAAAGGGTTACTGTGAAAATTAAAGAGGTTCATATATGTATTTAAGTACTGATGAAGTATTTAGCACAGTCTGGTGTGCAGAAATCTCTTAATAAATGCAAACTTTTATCATCATCAACATCATTTTTAATTTTTTTTTTTTAATTTTTCTTCCTAGTCTGTAAACTCTTTGAGTGCAGAGAACAAGCCTTATTTTTCAGCTCATGATGTCCAGGAGAGGGATGTAATAAAGACTGCATTAGGGAGAAAAGGAGGAAGGGAGAGAGGAAGGCAACGTGGAGATTAGCAGTGGAACTTTCAGTGTGAAGGCACAAGAGAGGAAGGTCGAGACCGTCTCCAGACAGCAGCCTCTGTGCAGTGTCTGGAGCTGGGGCTCTAACAGTTTTAGACCAGACCAGGGGCGATTTCACATCCACATGACAATTCCTGCAATCCTGCCATCGGTAAGAAATTACAGGTATTTTCAGACCGTATTATAGTTGTGGTGGGGGTACTGAAATAGCATTTTCCCTTATCACTTCTTTAAAATTACAGTGGATATCAGATAGGCTGCTCGATCATGTTATTCAGTACGTTACTAAAGAGGCTCACAGATAATTTGATCACAACTTTTCAATGTAAACACTGTCTTAATGTTTTCTTTTCTAATACAGTGTATTTTGTTTTATGTATTTCAAAACCTTATTGTGAGAAGGGGTCTGTAGCCCTCAGCAGATTGCCCAAAAGTCCACGTCCAAGGAAATGGGAAGGGTTCTATACCCAGTGCTCTCCAGTTCCTGAATCTGGCCCTTTCACTAGTTTCAGCTCTCCAATGAGGAAAGTCTTCCTCAGTTTTGCCTTCCTGGTGGGAGATGCCCAGGACAGGGTTAAAGAGTGGCCAGTGGAGGTTAAAGTCACATGCCAGGTGTGCAGGCTAATAAGGTGTCAATTAGGAACCAGCTGAGCTGAGAGTGGAAGTCTAGGGCATGCTGCATTGGGCTATTTCTTCTTAGGGTTTGTTGACAGAACACCATCCACCCCTCCTCCTCCTGGACAGAAACAGGCCAGGTGCCTCCCTTTGCAATGATGCTTTTGCAGAAAATCCATTGCTGCAGTCCTGGGGCAGACCCTGGTTTCATATGTTTAATACGTCTCATTGATGGATTTGTTGTAAACCTTCATTGAGCCCTTCCTGTGTGCCATGTAATTTGCTGAGGGCTATACCTGGTGATCTCATCCAGGCCTCACAACAACTCCACGGGGAAAGTGCTTCTATTATTTCTATTTTTTACTTATGAGGCAATAGAGGGAGTCTCAAAAGAGCAAGTGACTTGCCTAAATCCAGACAGGTTGCAAGCAGTGGGGTGGGATCTGCACTTGGTGTACCTCTTCCAAAAGTCTGTTCCGTTGTAATTTGGGGTTATTTGGTTTTTTGTTTGGGTGCAATAGAAATGTCTCAATTTTAAGGAAATGGCTCACGTCGTGTCGTTTGATAGGCAGTGACCACAGAGGCAGCTTGTGAACCAGAGACCCATGATAACATCGCAAGTGACTCCACGAACACAATGTGGGCTTTCTGAGAATTCCAACCCCACCGGAGTGGAGGACAACCTGCATCACCCTCAAACCTTGCTGTTCTATGATAATCACAGAGGTTGATATCAGAGAGGCCGTGTGTGTGTGTGTGTGTGTGTTGGTGGGATGCTGAGGCTCAGAGAGAAAGGTATTCTCTTACAATGAGATAAAGATCATACAACTCCTGCACATATATCCGTGAATTTTAAATTAAAAAGTCAGAGGAAGTCCAAAGGTACAAACTCCCAGTCAGAAAGTAAATGAGTCAGGGATGTGATGTATTGTGTGGTGACTATATAACTAATAGAGATACTGTACTGCATGTCTGCAAGTTGCTAACAGAGTAGATCTAAGAAGTCCTCAGTGTAATAAGGAAAAATATTCTGTTACTTTGTATGGTGACAGATGCCAATTAGACTTATTGTGGTGATCATTTTGTATATACTGAATCATTGCATCAGATATCCGAAACTAATATAATCCTGTATGTCAATTATACCTGAACTTAAAAAAAAAAAAAAAGCCAAGGGGAAAATTGTCACCTCTCTGTTACGTATAATGGTCTAGTCAAGTTCAGGTCTTGCACTGCTACAACTTTGAGGGAAGTGGCTGGTTTTTCTCTGGGACATTGTAGGTTGGATGGATTTGCCATCCGAGTCGTTCTACCCTGGGTCTGGGGTCGGCTTTTCTCTGCCCTATCTTTGATCACCCAGAAATGTCAGTACTCAGATGCAGTTTCTCCACAAGGCACCTACCATTTGTCACCATCTGTTTGTATCACAAAGAAAGACTTCATGTTGCAAAACACTGAAATTCAGAGTAAGTGGAGTAAGGAACAATCCATTCCTTGTTTTAAATCAAGTTGTCATAATCCAAAGGCAAGCTCCAATTTTAATAACAAACACCCAATGTTATGACATTTTACCTTTTCCAACTATTTATGTAGGCACAAATATTGTGTTTAAATTTTAAACTATATACTTAACATAAAACAGTCCACTCACTTACATAGAGTAAAAATAAAGCAAGTTATGCCAATTTTGTTTCCCTTTTAGGCCTCATTCTTTAAATAGATCATTCATGCAACAAATGTCTGCTCGGCACTCAGTGTCAGATACTAGTTTGGCACAGTTCACCCTAAAATGAACCAGAAACTGTCCTTATGCTCTGAGCACCAGAGGAAAAACAGCCAGAGAACCCTGGGGGCCACTTTTACACTTTGACCTGTGCTCTGCCACCTCTAACATCTCAAAGGAGAGCTCTCAGAACTGATCTACATTTCCTCTTCATTCTCCAATAAACCCTGTTCCCTCAAATCAAAACCTCAGTGGGGTTCAGGAACTGCATCTCTGGAGTATGGTTTTTCAGCAGTTTTAGGAACTTTGGCTGTGAAATGCAGGAAGTGGCGGACACAACAGTATTTCAGAGGATTTTCCCCCAAGAAAGATACCATGTGTGATGCTCAAGGCTTGACATCCTGACTCTTCATCCCACACTCAGATGGCAATTGGATTTTAACAAGGAGTGGGGTTTGTGGTTTGGGAAATATGGCAATTTTTTACTGCCTTGGGTCATATTTAAAATATTTGCAGGCGTTTAAAATAGCGTAATGTTATTTTTTCCCTTGTCTTCAAAACAAACCCAGTAAGCTTTTATAACTCATAACAACAAGCATAAAATTGGGACATTGGGAAACCCATGGGCAGGGATTTAGAAAATCCATTCTCCCCCAAGAGGAGTTGGGAGGCTCATGAGCCCCCTGGGGCCCACCTGACCTTGAATGACCTTGGGATCCTGAAGGAAGGGAGGAGAGCTCAGGTGGCAATAGAACCAGGACACCCCTGCCCTGCAACCAGTCTTCAGGGCAAAGATAAAAGTATGTACAGGGGCTTTGGGATTTTCCTTCCAGCCAATTTTACTCTGGAAATTTCTTTGAGAGAAAAAATAAAAATAATCCAGAGACTGATATTTATTTAAGTGACCAATTCCCAAAACCCATTGCCCTGGAATTCTGTCCTGAGAGCCTTGGTGTCTGGGGCCTTTTCCTGCCAAAGGGCCTCAGGTGGGGGCAAACACTAAATGAAGATGTGAACTGGCCTTGGATGTAAGGGTACTCAGCTTTCTATTAGAAAAATGAAAGGTAATCAGTCTCTGCGCAGAAGGAAACATGTAAGGATACACACACACACACACACACACACACACACATATGTATATATATTAACATAAAAGCTAATATTTCTTGATCATCTAGTAGGCCATACCCCAAATAATTCACACAACAACTCCATGAAATGTGTGCTATTATCCCAATTTTGCTGAAGGAATAAACATGGAGGATAAGTAAATTGCCCAAGGTCATACAGCTGGGAGGCAGCAGAGCTGGAACTTGCATTTAGGCAGCTGGATGCGGGAATGGAGTTTCTATTGTCATTACTCACCCTGCACTTGTTTGTCAAGCCCACCCTTAAATAAATCCATATCAGAAATTCTAAAAATCTGATGGCAAAGGAAAGTGCTTGATGGCTTTCCATTTGATCTTTGGCATTAAAAAAAAAGTTAAGCCCAATTCTCAGATGTGGAAGATATAAGAAGATGAAAAAGATGAAGAATGAGTTAAACCAAGTTTTCTCTATCTCAACCCTACTATATCTTCCCCCAAAAAGAAAAGAAGCAAGAAAAAGAAGGAGGAAAAGTCCCTGATTTGTCACCTTTTCAAACTTTTAAATGCCTGGCCTTAGGAATGTAAAAGAAGAAGAAACAACACAAAACAGTTTTTGAAGCTGAGCAGATAGCAGGCGAACCCAGCAAGCCATGTGCTTTGCAGGGCAGTCTGTGGGCGGCTGTGCTGGAGTGTGGAAGAATCCTTCTTGTGAGAAGGACATGGGAACATGTTCAGCATACCGGGATAAAAGACTTGAGAAGAAAGGCGGCTCTCAATGAATGGTGCGCAAAATGGGCTGGAAAACAGGGGAAACGGGCCATCTCCATGAAAAGCTGAGAAAGTGTCTTTTTTGTTGATTCTCTCACTGCAAAGTGCTGCCCCCCTCTCCTCCGTCACCCACTCAACTCCTTCCCGGGCTCATCTCCCTGGGCTCAGAGAAAAGGCTCCTTGTAATCCCATCTGCTGGCTGCTCATCCACACTCTTTTATCTCTGCCCAGGGCTGGCAGTTGGGCCTGGGTTTCAGCTGCCAGAAATTTTGGGTTTCACATCAAATCTTCCCAAGATGGGCATCTGAGAAATGTCAGTTTACATCAAAATTACCTTCTTAGCAAATAGCCAGAAAGCCTTCTTTTCCCTGGCAAGGTCGGGAAAGAATTCTCTCTTGGAGATCATGCCAATACAAACTCCAATCCACATTTGGGATGATTGATCGGACTTAAAGGGACAGGGACTACTTCAGCTTTACACTTGAAAAAGAAAAGAATTTTAAGTTAAAGATGGAAAATTAGTAATGTTTCCTTTTTAGTAGTGCTTGGTGTAATAAGGAACACTGTAGTGTAACAAATTCTTAAGAACAGGGCTTGTGGATATGGTTAGAGAGAGCAAATAATCCTTTGGATAAAGGCATAAAAAGAAGAATCTTTTCCAGAAATTTCCCTGATATTTAGAAAGTTCTGAAAGAAAGGAAGTGAATCATTCTTTGAGATAGCTGATGGGGCTCTTTACTGACTGTTAGAAAGGCCACAAGAAACTGGGAGAAATTGATCTTTTAATGCTGCAGGAAACCTCTTCTTGGAGCAATTCCAAGCGCTTGCACCTCTGTGCTACGGACCAGCCTGGCTTCTGCGGAGGGAGCCCTGGGTCGGGAGGGACAGAGCTGCTGTAACTCTGTGGGACCGGTGTCTGTGTGGAACGCTGCCTGCTCTTCAGTGTCGGATCTGAAAACAGAGCAAGGCATCCGAAGGCAATAAAGGACCCTGTTTGCTGCCTGCCCCCCTTCCACAGTTGTCCTCTGTTAGGTGGATTTTTATCTAGGGGTGGATATGAGAGGTTGAGAGGGTAGGAAGAGGAAAGGGGTTAGGAGATGGGAGTTGGGAGGGTTGGGAAGGAGGGGGTGGGTGGGAACCAAACAATAAAACTCCTGGCCTGGCTGAGTGTGGCCATCCTAGCCGCCACCTTAAGGTAATGGGCTTGAAGTTTCACACAAAGATACTGTTAGGTTTTGAAGCCCCTGGTAGTTCTCTTTCCACCCCCATTTTTTTCTCCTTGTGTAGAACAAGCAAGCATTCTGCTGCTGGTCTTTAGTTGCTGCTGCTGTTGTTTAGTTGCTATGTCTGACTCTTTGTGACCCCGTGGACTGAAGCTTCCCAGGCTTCTCTGTCCATGGAATTCTCCAGGCAAGAATACCGGAGTGGGTTGTCATTTCCTTCTCCAGGGGATCTTTCCTGACCCAGGGATTGAACCCATGTCTCCTGCATTGGCAGGCAGATTCTTCATCACTGAGCTCCTAGGGAAGCCCAGTAGCCTCAACAGCTTTTTCTTTGTTTGTTGGTTTTTTTCTGTCTTTCAGCAATATCTCTAGTCCCTGAAGCTAGCAAGGTTGTTCTAGAGTATAATAAAAATGAGATCTAACACTCTGGCTAAAAACCCTGCAGAGGACACCCTGTCATCCTCAGGGTATGATGCAATCCAAATCATGGCCCAAATGCAAGAAGACAGTTATCATCCAGAGAAGGACATTTCTACAGGTGAAAGTGAGTGCAGCACAAATTGTGCCAGGGCAACGGATATACACAGAGGCCGTCCCCAGCAAATCAAGCTGTGGACTCATACCTGTGGTATCTGGCTCCTGCCTGCCCCCTCAGCCTCTTCTTATTTTCTTCAACCCTTTGCTCTCTGCTCTATCTAGGGTGGATTCCTTTTGCTCCATGTGCCTTTTCCATTTAAGGGCCTTGATCAATCCTTCCTGTTGCACCTTCCCTCAGAGTCCTGGTCTGCCCAGGGAAGCTCCCCATGGCTACATGACCACACTGGACCCACTCTGGACTCCTTGTTTTCTGTCCCAAGGACCAGAGGTGACAGTCAAAATACATAAGTGCTGTGGGGTAATGAATGAATCAAGGAACAAATAAATACAAGAATTAACAGTAGTCTCCCTCTGTCTTAGCTAGCTAGGGATGCTATAACAAACTAGCATAGTGGGTAGCTTAAGTAACAGAAACTAGTTTTCTCACAGATCTGGAGGCTAGAAATCCAAGATCAGGATGTCAGCATGGTTGGGTTTTGGAGAGAGCCCTTTTCTTGACCTGCAGACAGCTGCTTTCCCTCTGTGTCCTTACCTGGTAGAGAAATCAAGGGCAAGCTCTCTGGTCTCTTCTTATAATGGCACTAATCTCATCATGGGGGCTCCGCCCTCATGATCACATACAACTTAATTCCCTTCCAAAGGACACACCTCCAAATAGCCTCAGGGCTTCAATATGTGAATTTTGAGGGGGACACATATCATTCAATGGCACCCTGTATTTCTCTACATAAATTAAACTATATGTTGAACAAATCTGCTTACTGAGTGATATGTCACAGTATAAACTATTCCAATAATTTCCAAGTTACTTCTTAAAAACTACTTTAAAATAATTATGGATTCACAGGAAGTTGCAAAAAATAATACAGAGAGGCCCTGTGTCCCTGTCACAGAGTTTCCTCTCATGGAAACATTTTACAAAACTCTAGTATGAAATCAAAGCTGTGGCATTGGTGTTGGTGCAATCCACAGAACTTTTTTCAGAGTCCATCAGTCATACATATAGTGTATATATAGTGTATGTGTGTGTGTGTCTGTGTTGCTGTTTAGTTGCTAAGTCTTGTCTGACTCTGCAACATCATGGACTGTAGCTCAACACCATGGACAGGCTCCTCTGTCCATAGATTTTCCTGGCAAGAATGTTGGAGTGGGCTGTCATTTCCTTCTCCAGGAGATCCTTCCAACCCAGGGATCAAATCCATGTCTCCTTCAATGGCAGGGGGATTTTTTACCACCAAGCCACTTGGAAAGCTGTTATGTGTCTGTAGCTTTATGCAATTATATCACATGTGTAGATTCACGTGACTATCACCACAATTAAGACACAGGACTGTCCCAGCACCACAAAGATCTCATGAGCTCTCCTTTTATAGTAAGACTCAATGCATTTCCTCACCATCCCCACCTGTTTCCAACTCTTGCAAGCACAAATTCGTTTTCCATCTCTGTAATTTTGTTATTTCAAGAATGCAATATCAATGTAATCAAATAGTATGTAATCTATTTTAAAATCACACAGTGTGTCATCTGAAGGTTAAGCATAGATGGTGTGGTCTTATCTTTCAAGTGGAATGCGACTAGCTAAATGTGTGTCTTCTGGGTTATGATTTGACAGAGGAATCTGCACTGATGTTTCCAATGAACTCCTCATTACATCAGTAGTGGTGAGGTGCCTGGCCTGCTTCGCCCTGGGGAGGGATGCTACCTGCACACTCAGGTGGAGCATGTATGTGGATGCCAGAGCTTCCCACATCCTCAGGAGAACCTGTGACAACAGTGGCACCTCCAAATCCCTTGTCTTGCTACCTGCTCCCCATCCCCAGAGATGCAGGCCATCCCAGAGTAGCAGGTGGGCACTGCCACAGCACTCCAGGTCCTGTTCAGGCTCTGAACATATCTGGACTACAGTAAAAACAAAACAAAACAAAACAAAAACTTACACTCACCAGTCAGTACAGAAATCATTTCATCATTCTAATAATCTTCAATTGTACTCATGTACATTTACTAACCACCACCTTTGTAATGTCCTGTTCCATGTCTGTCCTCTAACCCCCTTGAAATCAGATACCTCCTGGGCCTTTCATGTCACCACCACCTACCTCCATGTCAGCAACACAGGCACACAAAGCATTTTTTCTGAATGAGAAAGTGGGAATATGTTTTGTAAATAGCGTGTTAAATCTAAACTAATTTCTCTTAAGAAGAGACTATTCATTCCTTGCCTGAAAGATGCTTTCCCCTCAAATTCCACTGGAATTTTTTTTTTTTTTTAATCAAGAAAGAAGGGAATGTACCAGCAGCTGCTAGTCTAAATGGCCTAGTTATGGTGTTCTCAATGGCTCCTGCCCTCCTGACTATTTTGAAATAAGCACAGGAAATTACGTAAATTGGCAATAAGAGTCCAACAGTTGGGATCGGGGAGGTATGCATATTTGTTTTTCCAATTTTCTGCTCCCCTACCAAGCGAACACATGGAGCTTTGACCCTCCATATGTTTTTAATGCGTGTCGGAGATAAACGTTCCAGCAAGTTGGAAGCAACAGGTTGAGTGCTCCCCCCATCCCCTGACTCCATCTGAAGCTGCTTCAAGCAGGCTGTGGACCTGAGGGAGAACAGAACAACCTCCTACAGCACTAGGCCTCAGAAAGTTCTGGACTCCTACCCTGCTGACTGGCTTGTGCAGAAAATTTTCCCTGACTTGCAGGGTTGGATTAGGGAACCCTTGCCCCCAGCACCCTGTGTTGACCTCTCATGGCACTGGCTATGCTGTACTGGAATCACCGTTTTGTGCTCTGTCAACCACATCCAGTTATAAACCCTGGGGAGATAGGACCGTGTCTGTCACCTTCTCCACCTTGTCCCCAGCATCTGGCTTAATCTCTGACCCAGGGTAGGGTTCAGAATATATTCGTCAGATGAATGAATGGATGATGAGAAGGGAAACAGGAGCATTAATCAGAGCTTTACAATTGCCAAAAGTCCCCTGGATTTCTGGCACTCATATCATCTGGTTCTTATTGCAAGAATGAGCAGAGACCATTGGCACTGGCCCTATAATTCAGGGGTTCTCAGCTTCGTCTGTGCATTACAGTCACCTGAAGGATCTGTACAAGGACAGACTGATGGTCGTATACCCAGAGTTTCTTGTTCCCTGTGTCAGGGCCTTGACGTCAGCATTTCTAATACACCTCCAGAGGATGTTGCTGCCATTACTCCAGGGCTACAGTGTGAGAACCACTTTGGGAATAAATAGGGGAACTGGGTTGTAACTGCATTTCTTTTAACAATTAGGTTTGTATTGCAGGTTTTAAGAAATGGCAACATTACTACCTACAGTGGAAAATCAGCCTTATCAGTTACAGTGTGATCTGAAGAACTTAGGAATGTATACCTTTAGCCATGTGGTAAACAGACAGATGGGCCTTTCATCAGTGTGGATTCCATATTTAAAAGGCGTGTGTAGGAAAGAGCATGGGTTTTGGAGCCAGTAGGACCTGACTGAATTTCACTTCCCCGCCAACTGGCAAGGAGACCCTGGATGAATTAATGCTGTCTAAAGGTCTCAGAATATCCATCAGGAAGGTGCAGATAGTAAAAGATTCTTTTCAAAGTTTCTAGAAAAAAAGAGTAAAAAAAAAAGAGGAAGAAAAGTATTTCTACTTACTAAAAGATCAATTGGATTATGGGAAGAAAAATTGTCAATTTGTATAGCAAGGGATATAGTGCTTTTTGAAGCTATTTGGCTCCTGAGTTTTACGTAGTGAAGGTTTTATTGGAAAATTTTATTTGGTTATTGAGCTTAGATAGTAAGAGTTTGGACAGAGAAAGATATTTATACATGTGAGGAGACGTTTTACAGAGCAGATGCTCAAAAAAAAAAAAGATACAGAGGTATAACTCAGAGATATTATAGATTTGGCTCCAGATTACCACATTAAAATAAGTATAGTGATAAAGCAAGACACATGGATTTTTTTTGCTTTTACAGTAGATATTAAAGTTGTATTTACAGGCTACTGTAGTCCATTAAGTGCGCAATAGCATTATGTCTAAAAGAACTAATTATAAACCTTAATTTACAAATAGTTTTCTTGCTAAAAAATGCTAACCATCCTTTGAGCCTTCATTGAGTTCTACTAAAAACATAAAAAAACTCATTCATCACAGAAGATCACCATAACAAATACACAATAATAAAAAGTTTGAAATATTGTGATAGTCACCAAAATGTGAAACCAAGACCCAAAGGGAGCAAGTGCTATTGGAAAAATGGAGCCAATGGACTTGCTTGATGCAGAATTGCCACAAACCTTCAATTTGTAAGAATACCTATCACTGTGAATTGCAATAGAGTGATATATGCCTGTAATAGAAAAATGAATGCAAGAGAATAATGTGTGGGTAAGAAAGTGGATAAATCATATGGGGAAATCTCCATTACCTGAGTATCCATTATTTGAGAACTTGCAGGGAACAAACTGTGAAGGGACACTGAGATCATGGTAACATGAAAAATATCCACCAATGACACAACTATTCCAAAATTTGTGCCAACTTAAATCTTCCTTGCTTCAGTTCAGTTCAGTTCAGTCACTCAGTCATGTCCGACTCTTTGTGACCCCATGAACCACAGCACGCCAGGCATCCCTGTCCATCACAAACTCCTGGAGTCCACCCGAACCCATGTCCATAGAGTCGATGATGCCATCCAACCACCTCATCCTCTGTCGTCCCCTTCTCCTCCTGCCCTCAATCTTTCCCAGCATCAGGGTCTTTTCCAATGAGTCAGCTCTTTGCATCAGGTGGCCAAAGTATTGGAGGTTCAGCTTCAACACCAGTCCTTCCAATGAACACCCAGGATTGATCTCCTTTAGGATGGACTGGTTGGATCTCCTTGCAGTCCAAGGGACTCTTAAGAGTCTTCTCCAACACCACAGTTCAAAAGCATCAATTCTTTGGTGCTCAGCTTTCTTTACAGTCTAACTCTCACATCCATACATGACCACTGGAAAAACCATAGCCTTGACTAGATGGACCTTTGTTGACAAAGTAATGTCTCTGCTTTTTAATATGCTGTCTAGTTGGTCATAACTTTCCTTGCAAGGAGTAAGCGTCTTTTAATTTCATGGTTGCAACCACCATCTGCAGTGATTTTGGAGTCCAGAAAAATAAAGTCAGCCGTTGTTTCCACTGTTTCCCCATCTATTTGCCATGAAGTGATGGGACCAGATGCCATGATCTTAGTTTTCTCAATGTTGAGCTTTAAGCCAGCTTTTTCACTCTCCTCTTTCACTTTCATCAAGAGGCTCTTTAGTTCTTCTTCACTTTCCGCCATAAGGGTGGTGTCATCTGCATATCTGAGGTTATTGATATTTCTCCCAGCAATCTTGATTTCAGCTTGTGCTTCCTCCAGCCCAGCGTTTCTCATGATGTACTCTGCATATAAGTTAAATAAGCAGGGTGACAATATACAGCCTTGACGTACTCCTTTTCCTATTTGGAACCAGTCTGTTGTTCCATGTCCAGTTCTAATGTTGCTTCCTGACCTGCACACAGGTCTCTTCCTTGCTGAGCATCCATTTTGCTCATTAGGCCATAGTCTTAGTTGGTTCCCTTCTCTTACTGTCCTTTGGGTGCCCACCGGTGAACAGCAAATCTTACCAACAGCACAGAATCACAAACGAGATGAAAAAATGTTAAGAGATCTGTTCAAGTCACATAGAAAGAGGGATCTAGCAGAGTCAGACAAATGTACACCTGAATAAGAGGAAATCCGGAAGGATGGTGTTTTAACGTTTTCAAAAGGTAATCATTTAGCTATCAAAGGGCTGTGTGAAATACTAAAGAAATGAAGGAGCTCTCCGGTATTTTTGCATAATAATGGGCTCTTTGTGATAAAACTGCTGAGTTCAAACAAGAAGTGATGACACTATACTTTGTTACCACAAATTTTGTCAGAAATACTATGTTAAAAAAAAAAACAAAACACAACCCACACGATTCTTGCTTTTTGTAAGAATCAGTATATACTACAATTATGACCCAAGTCGAGGGTCTGCAGACTGTAGCTCAAGAACCAAATCTGACCCATCACCTGAGTTTGTAAATAAACACTAGAGCACAGCAATGCCCATTCATTTGCTTATTGTCCATGGCTGCTTATATATTACAGCTGAAGCCTTGACTAGCTACAGCAGAGATACCATTGTTCACAAAGCCAAAAATACTTACTATCTGGCCCTTTGCAGACAAAGTTTGCTGACTTGTGATCTAAGTTTTTTTTTTTTTTAATTAACTTTTCCTTATTTTATTTTTATAAGATATTTTTCTAATAAAAAATTTTCCCTCCACTCTTTCCAACAGCATTTTGATTTCTAAGTTGATTTATTCTAGGTGATGCTTAACCCCACTTCTCCCCGAATTATCCCTAGCTGAGGCCACTCTATAATTCAGACAAAACGTGGCTATTCATAGAAATCAATCATTGCTGGTTCCTAATTTAAGAATGCTCAGAACCAGACTGACAGTGTTTGAATTGCAGTACTATTCTTCCTACCTGTGAGTGTGGGCAAGCTTTCTATCCTCTGGGTCTCAGTTTCCTCTTCTATCAAATGAGTTTAATAGCATTAACATTGCACAGTTAGGAACTAAAACAAGATAATGAAGGCCAGGCTCTTATCCCATCACTGGAGCACAGTGTACACACACAATGGTAGCTTTTGTGATTTCTATGTGTCTAATTTCTCTTTGGTTTGGAATGGCAGTTTACACAGCCTAGATTCTGAGCTCCGAGTTCCTCCAGGCATTCTCTGAGTTCCTTGTTCTAAGGCCCTTCTCTAGCACTCCGGTTTATAAAGTCCTACAAGGAGTGGAAGCAAGTTCTTTACCAAATCAACCAGTCTGCTCTGCTAGAAAGAACAAGGCATGAGTGAAGAATTTATCTTCACTTTTAAAGGTGATTCCTTAGTCAGTTGATGTCATAAATATCTGCAGCAGCAGCCGGGGGGAAGCTTTTCACAACAGTCCGACTCCAGCAGGGGGACAGAGCCCAATACAGCTTGCATATAAATACTCCCAGATGCTCTGACTTCAAGAGGGGAGGCATTTTGTCATCAGGAGAAGTGGACAAACATGACAGCTGTACGGCAGTGATGGTAATGAGGGTGGTAATCAGCAGGCCAGGGGAGAGCAAGATGATTTCCTGACTATATCATGGGGGAGGAACAATACTGGCTTTATTCCTCCAGACCTCATCCTAGTGTTCTCGCAGGAACAATCCTTGTTGTTCCCCTGGTGGGCAGCTTCTAAGTCAGCATGCCACAATCCCACCTCTTTATATTCCTGCCTCTATGTGACTCCCTGTCCCTGTGTGTGGACTGGAACTTGTGACTTGCTTCTAACCAATGGAAAAAAATGATGGGATATTACTTCTGCGATTAGGCTACAAATGTGTCCAGCATTTACCTTGTCAGCAGACTCTCTCTACTGCCCTCTCAGCTTGTTCATTTTCATGAAATAAGCTGCCATACAGAGAACCCCACCTGTCAAGGAACTAAGGCCCAACAACACTCCAGGAACTGGAATTCAATTTTGTCAATCCTGTTGACAACCGTGAACAGTAGATCCTTCACCAACTGAACTTTCAAATGAAACCCCACCCCAGCCTGACATTTTGATTCTAGCTGTGAGAGACCCTGAAGCCAAGTACACAATTAAGGTATGCCCAGACTCCTGACCCACATGAGGTGTGGGATAATAAATATGGGTTATTTGAAGTTACTTCATTTTAGGGCAGTTTGTTATGCAGCAGTAGATTACTAACACGGATTTCTTTCTTAAAGTTAAAAAGTATATAAATGTGCATTTCTGCTGAGAGTTGGTGATGAGTTGTCATTTAGTTGGTTTTCTCTTAGTTTGAATTCTTCAAAAACTGTGTAGATAGGTTAATCTGTCTAAGAATACTTCAGATATTACCCTTCCTCTATTTAAACACCTTCATTGACTTTTATTGATTGAAGGAAAGAAGGACTACTTTTCCAAGTGTCATTCAAAGCTCCCCTGGATATCTACTTTCTGCCAGATGTTAGAACAATCTTCCTAAAACACCAATTACTATTAAAAGAAAAGAAAACTCAAACAACTCAATCAAAATATGGGTAGAAGATCTACATTGGCATTTCTCCAAAGAAGATATACAGATGGTCAACAACCACATGAAAAGATGCTCAACATCACTAATTATGAGAGAAATGCAAATCAAAACTACAATGAGGCACCACCTCACACTGGTCTGAATGGCCATCATCAAAAGTCTACAAACAATAAATGCCAGAGAGGGTGTGGAGAAAAGGGAATCCTCTTGCACTGCTGGTGGGAAAGTAAACTGATACAGCCACTAAGGAGAACAGCATGAAGGTTCCATAAAAACTAGAAACAGAACTATCATATGACCAAGCAATCCTACTCCTGGGCATATACAAAGAGAAAACCATAATTCAAAAAGATACATGCACACCAATGTTCATTACAGCACTATTTACAATAGCTAGGATATGAAAGCAACCTAATGGCCATCAATAAAGGAATGAATAAGAAAGATGTAGTACATATATACAGTGGAATATTACTCAGCCATTAAAAGGAACAAAACTGGGTCATCGGTAGAGATGTGGATGGACCTAGAGACTGTCATACAGAGTGAAGTAGGTTAAAGAAAAAGAAATATTGTATATTAATGCATATATGTGAAAGCTAGAAAAATGGTATAGATGATCTTATTTGCAAAACAGAAATAGAGACACAGATATAGAGGACAAAGGTATGGACACCAAGGGAGGAACAGGGGGAATGGGATGAATTGGGAGACTGGGATTGACATATATGAGGACTGACAAGATGGATTATCCTATGTAGTCAACTTATGCACTGTGCCATCTCTTGTCCATCTTTAAGACACATGCTTTCTCTTAACCTCCATTGCCTTTCTCCTCTCTGGAAAATTTATACTTAAAGATTCAGCTAGATGATCAGTGTAATCAAGAGGAAAAACAAAGAACTCCAAACATACTCATTTCTTTAGATCTGCATAGATGAACTTTAGAAGGATCCAGAAGAAATCAGTGACACTGGTTGTGCTGGGGGCGGGTGGTGGGGTGGGTATTCAGTAGGCTTAAGGGATAGAGGTTGGGAGAGAAAATTTTCACTGTATATTCTCTGGTATCTTTGTAATTTTCTAGCATGTGAGCACATTGACTTAATCAAGCACCAAAGAAAACAGCTACAATGAAGGAAAGAAAGTTAATTTCTTGACTCATCCTTGTTAAGAAGCCTTATTTCCCCACACTGAGTTAATCGTGGGATGACTTCCTTACTTATCTGTCAACCCCTCTAGTATATGAGGTGGTAGGTTCATTCCTTATACACTCTGTATCTCCAGCCCCCACTGACTAGTGCAGCGTCTGCTACTTCATGGGTCCTTGAAATATCTGAGGAATAAAAGAGCTGTACTTCCTCACCACTCTCTGGGCAGATACTAACTGCCTCTCTGTGAGCTCTGGACTTTACTGCCTCTGGACTGTACCCTACTGATTTCTTTGCCTATATTTTCTTTCCCCCCATCATTTCATTTTTGATTTCTCCATATCTTTCAAGACCCATCTCAGATTTCACCATAAGAAGTCATTTTCTCCTTCCCTGACATCCAGTAGCATGACTGAGGAGTTCTACAACTTTTCCATTTATGTCCAGGGTTGGCAAACTACACCTCCTGAGCCAAATCTGGTCTAAGCATGGTTCTGTGAATGAAGATCCCATTCTTCTACCTATTGCCTCTGGGTGTTTTCCTTAACAAAGGCAGAGTTGAGACTCTAAAGCCCTGCAGGGCCAGAAAGTAAAAAATCTTTATAGGAAAAGCTTGTTGATCTCTGATTTATACCTTAATTATACCTATTGATTATTCTGCTCATTAAAACTCAAATTTGTACTCAAACTCTGTGTTGGATCCAGCCAAACTCATCACCCTGGCAAAAGGCTGCCCCCTCCTCCCTGGAGCCTGCCAAGGACCATCTCATTGCTGACTTTCCCTACCTCTACGGCTTCTGGAGTCCTTTCCTGTCTCAGGTTGGAATGTGTTCTCCCTACCTCCCTGGAACTTAGCTCACCCAGACCGCTTTCTTATCATTTTCTGAGTCACACCCAGGTCTTCTGCTCAGAGAGGCCTTCCAGGACCACCTCACTGGGGAAGACCACTGCTGATCTTGCTGCAACACTGCGCATTTGTACAAGGCAATTCTGCAAACTGAACTTATTTTTATTTATTGCTTGAATTTTTTCTCTCTCCTACCAGATCATGAGGTCCTTGAGGGTAGGCTCATATCTATCTAGTTTACCACAGTATTTTCAGTGTCTAGGATAGCGGCTGTCACACACTGCGGTAAGGACTGTAGGAAATACTATTTACTGACTGACTAAACAGATGAATAAATGAATACATTTTTATCTGCATCAAAGTGACTACCTGAGAGTCTAATAGGCACTCAAAATTATTTGTTGAATGAATGATGTAGGAGAAGATATTTAGTCATGATAATACTGATAGATGAAAGTAACTCATTGCATGGTTTGCTTAACCTTCTAATATCAGCTCATGGAAAAGAATAGCTTTCTTCAGCTCCATTTAAATTATTCAGGATAAAGGAAAGAAAGTACACTCTCGAGGGACACACTAGAATATCCTTTGATCGTGTGTGTATATGTGTGTGTGTGCGTACGTGCCTGCGTGTGTGAGTGAAACAGAGAGATACACATCAGCCTGTAGGTCTCTCAGTCAAGCTGCTGTCCATAGGCTGGGGGGACAGGGGAAAAGAAAGGACACCACAAACATGCTGCCAGTGGACTGCAAAATCTGTTTTTCCTCAAAACCAGCAGTTCAGAAGTTGGAATACTCATTCAATATAGTTTTTAAAGCAATGCTGTCTTGGACCATAAAACTGACGCATACATTGCAAAAGAATTCAAAAGCTAAACAAAATGTAAACAAGAAAATAAAAATTACCCTTCATCTCCCCATCATGGTTGCCTATTTTTTTCTTGTGTATTTGTGTTTTAAATTCCTTTCTCCCCTCTCTCCTTTCTGTCTCTGTCTCTCTCACACACAGACACACACACATACGGTATCTATTTAGCATTCTGTGTTTTGTACACCAACTATACCTCAACAAAAAATAAAACAAATGTGTTTTGACAAAATTTGAAAGAACTGTATACTATTACAGTTAATTTACCCGAATCCCTTGCATCAGTTGTTTTTATTTACTGCTATCAGTCTACAAGTAATACATAATTCTACAATGAACAAATTTGCTAACTTTGCATTTTCCTTAAGGAGCTTTATAAAAGCAGCATTACTGGCTAAAGGAGTATACTGTGGACCAGCATAGCCATATTAATTGTGTGGGAATGATAAAAGTCCACAGACTTAATCTCATTCATATCTATTTTACCACACCCTCGCCAAAGAATTTCACCAAAATTATTACATTGTTTTTTTTTTTTTTTTTTAATTTTAGTTGGGGGCTAATTACTTTACAATATTGTAGTAGTTTTTGCCATACATTGACATGAATCAGCCATGGGTTCACATGTGCTCCCCCTCCCGAACCCTCCTCCCACCTCCCTCCCCTTCCCATCCCTCTGGGTCATCCCAACGCTCCACCCCTGAGCATCCGTCCCATGCATAGAACATGGAATGGTGTTCTGCTTCACATATGACAATATACATGTTTCAGTGTTATTGTCCCAGGACGTCCCACCCTCACCTTCTCCCTCAGAGTCCACAGGACTGTTCTATGCATCTGTGTCTCTTATTCTGTCTCACATATAGGGTTACCATTACCATCTTTCAAATTCCATATACATGCATTAGTATACTGTATTGGTGCTTTTCTTTCTGGCTCACTTCACTCTGTATAATGGGCTCCAGTTTCATCCATCTCAATAGAACCGATTCAGTACATTGTTAAACATACAATACTTTTATATTTCATTAGAAAACATCAATTAAAATGCTTACCTATTCAATCTTTTTCTATAAATTTATTTTCCCTGTTCACATGTCTTTTGAAGCTTAAATATTCAATTAAACTTAAAGAATTATTGATATCATCTATGTGCTTGATTATACTTCCAATCAGAAGAAATATTTTAAGTGTAGTATATGAGAATCATTTGATATAAACAATCAAATTTATATAGGCTGGAATACTACTACAACAACAAAAATTTGTGATTTAACAGTTCACTTACCCTCAGCTGATTTACTGATCCATTTTAACTCTTTGGAGTACAGAACACCTGCATAGAAACAAAAGAATGGATTTGAAAAGCCGAAATTAGGATTAAGGACCAGGCTCTCAGGCAACAATCCTCAAGGTCTGGTGCAAGTACAAAATACAACAAAGTTACTTGGTGGGGCTGTGCCTAGTCCAAACCTGCAAATCAGATGATCCTGTTGTCAAAGTCCGGGGATCTTAACAAGAATTGTAACAAGGAATGTTAATAACAATCTTGCAATTTAGGAATGGCTATAGACTTTCTTCTTTTCCCTGACTCTGCTGTGCTTTATCCACAGTCTAGTGAACCTGTACACATATTCTGAGCAAGACAGCTCTTATTCAAACAGGATCCTGACAAGTGGGACTTGCCACAAGGACATGTTTTTCTTCGTTGGATATGACTATTAACTATGGGGGGTTTCACCCACAGTCACCCATAGAGAAGAAGCATGTGTCCTAGAAATATGCTGCTGCTAAGTCGCTTCAGTCATGTCCAACTCTGCGCGACCCCATAGATGGCAGCCCACCAGGCACCTCCGTCCCTGGGATTCTCCAGTCAAGAATACTGGAGTGGGTTGCCATTTCTTTCTCCTCTAGAAATATAAGTACAGAAATACAATACTCAAAGGATAATCCTTAATGTAAGAATCTGTGAGGATGATATGGACTCCTCTCCTACTCAGGAGTAAGGCTGGTCTTTGACTTAGGGGTGAAGCCCCACTGGTCTGGGTAAGAGTTGGGTGTGATAGGTGAGAAGAACTTGTAAAGTAAGGTAGAGACAAACCTTGGAAGAGGAGAAAAAGGTTGGCCATAGAACACAGGAGATAAAGTCCCAGAGAAATTCTGTAATATATCCAGAGGGAAAGCATCTTTCTGAGCAATATTCTTCAAATATTACTGCTCATGACTTCTAAAATGCTTTTGAAAAATTATTTATCCTTCATCTATGTTATTATCACAATTATTTTTATTTGCATTTAATTGGTTAAAACAACAAATATATGCATTATAAATTTTGGTAAATAATTACAAAACACAAGAAGTAAAATTTTAATGGAAGTGTGTATCTTAAATGAGTTTGGGTTTTTCTCTCCTATTAACTCCAGAATACGTCTTATTGTCCAAGTGAGACAGAATTCAGCATCAATTTTACTCCTTCTGCCCACACCCCACCCCCCACTCTCTGCCACCTTTTAATCACAATTGTAAGGACTGAAAACTTTTGTTCACATAAGTAGATGGACGTGGAAAGAGTTTTGTTACAGCAACATCACTCAGGTCTTTAAACTCTTCTAAGCCATTTGTCAAAAATTATATGGTGATCTATCATCAAAAATTATTTTTAATGATCAACTGACAACTCCATCAGATCCTTCTTCAATTTTGTTGAAAGCAAATAACTGAGAAGGATTTGTAACCCAATCACTAGAATCATTCATTTTCTCAACACTAACAGCTAAAGTTTGAATCACTCCTTTGTCTGAAGTCCTGGATTTTTTACCCTGGGGAAATGCACCACAGTAAGATTCAAATGGGCGAGAGGTGGGCCTCCCTTTGATAAAACGGGAAAAAGGCAGCCAAGAGAAGGGAAGTGGGAGGGAACCAGCTGGGGCCCATGCTACAAATCCAGATGCTTCCTTCTCCTTGGGTTGTGGTGTCCTGGAGCAGGCCACTCCAGGAGCCCACATTGTGAGGCTCTGGCAGGAGAACTTGCATACCACATGCATGCTCTCAGAGCACTTTTAGAAGACTCTAGAGAGGAGCTGACAATCTGGAAATTATTCCTTTAAAACTGTTCGTGCAAAGGTGCCCTCAAAAATCTTCATGTCAAGTATCAGAGAAATAGCAGATTCAGGCAAAAATCATCAACGTAGGCTAGAACTCGTGAGGAATAGGACAGTTACCAAACATGAAGATGAAACATAAAGTATCACTAAATACGACATACTTATAGAGCACAGAAAGCTGCGAACTGTACATGGACAAACAGTGGGTCCCTACAGAGAGGAGGCACCGAGACAAACATAGCATCATTTCTGATAGTTCTACCTGAAAAGTGTACCTTGAATTGCATCTTGGGGAAATGTTTAGAGAAACTCAAATGGAGGGATGTTCTACAAAATAATTGGCCTGTACTCTTCAAAAATGTCCAGACAAATGCAGTACGTGACCACAATTGGATCCAGACCTGTACACCCATTACTGGGAAAATGGGTGAAATGCAAAAGAAGTCTGTAGATTAGAAGGCATCACCATTTCATGGCTGTACTATGACGATATGGGGAAAGGCTCTTATTTTTAGTGAAGAGACTTTGGAGTATTAAGGTGTAATATGTATTAACTCAGCAGTGTAACTTTTTATGGCTCTGAAAAAATATAAGTACATATATTGAAGGAGTGATAAAACTGTGAGGAACCTGAGTGAAGAATACACAGGAACTCACCGTACTATTATAGAAGCTTTTCTGAAAGTATGAAACAATTTTAAAATAAATCATTAAAACATCTTATTCTCCTGGGGAGCTGCAAAGCCCTAGTTTAAAGATCACTAGATTTTTTTTTTTTTTAGAAGCTTCATGGACAAAAATAAAGACTTCAGGAGTTCAAAGCCAGTGTGAACACATAAAAGAATTCATTACAAGTAAGAAGGTCCTCATTGTGTAGTAGGAATAAAATCACGCAGAGATAAGTGAGTGAGTCTCACAGAAGGGGGAGTAGAGAAGTTCCCTTGCACATAGGTAATGACTATTTTTTTGATTCTCCTTTTATTTTCCTTTTTCCCTCCCCAAACTACTACTATGTTTACATAATGAGGGAAATTCTTATATTCAGAGGTCTCAAAACTACATCCTAGAAATGACCAAACCAACCTAGAGATATACTTGTTTAGGGTTTTACTTATGATAATGGCTAAAAACACAAACAAATATTTCTCTACCTGATTTTTTAGAACTAAGAGTTGGTGTGTTTTTAGTATAAGTAGAAAGCTCTCTGGAGTCCATGTCTGGCCCTGAAGTCATGGTACTGCTCAAGGTATAGGGATGGAATGTGCCTTTTTCTCTCCAGTGCACTGCAAAAGGGTGGATGAATGTCATGACTACTTTTGTGCAGGTCCTAGAAAAGAGCCAACAAATAATTTTTTGAAACAGGACTTAGTGGTTCAAGAGGATTACTGTGAAATGTTCTACTCTTCATGCAGTTCTCAGAAACCAGAATAAAACTGAACCAAAACTGGAGACATTTTCATCTGGAGCACATTGGTCTATAATAATAGGACTTTAACTACTTGACTTTTGTAAGCAAAATTATTCTGGAGAAGTAACTTTTTCATACAATTGTATGTGTGTGTGTGTATGTGCATGTGTGCAGAGGCACAGTCTGTCCTGTTCGACTCTTTGAGACCCCACGGACTGTAGCCCATCAGGCTCCTCTGCCTATGGGATTTTCCAGGCAAAAATAGTGGAGTGAGTTATCATTTCCTTCTCCAAGGTAATGAGTTTAAAGTTTATGCAAAGAGAAGGCAGCTGAAGAAAGGCTGAAAAATTCTGCCACAGACATTAGCAGGATACCTTCAAACCTGAAACTGGCATAAGATAGAAACTAAGCATAAGTCATGCCCTCTGATGTCCATCTGGTATTTTTCATTGATTAAAATGATGATAACTCTTGTTCAGTGTAGCCAACAGAATAACCTGCATTCTGGTCAGGACTGGATTTTCCTCTTTGTGTCCAACTACGACATGATCTGATCTCACACGGGCTCTTTCATGCTATGATGTACATGTCTTTATTCTTGGTCCTTACTGTGAAATATCTGCCTCTAATATTTTATCAATTGATTTTTGCTACCAGCTTTGCTTCCTTCTCATTGACTTTACAAACAATGGCTATCGCTATGCCATACTGTAGGTCCTGTTTCCAACCAACTACAATCTCTGTTTCTGTCTAGATTCTCAACCTAAATATTTTCTGCACTGCAATGACTTGGAATGGTTACTATTTAAATAAGAGAAGGCAAGTTGCCCTTATCTCACCACCTGATTGCTGCCATAGGCCTCTTGGAGTCCTCTACTAGACAGGATTTTGAAACTTTTTCTGGGCTCAGTGGGAGAGCACGCCATGACTGATTACTAATGTCTGCTATGGCCTCAGGGAGAAATACAGTGATATGTTGGTATGTGAGGGCAGGCAGCCTCTTTGGGAATCCCCATTGATCCCTCTCCTGGTATTCTCTTTGAGAGTGGGTGGGACCTAGTGACTTGCCTGGAACAAATAGAATACAGCAAAAGTGATGGAATGTCATGTCTATGTTTAGGCTATAGAAGACTGTGACCTCCATCTTGCTGGAAGATGCTCTCTTGCTGGCCTTGATGAAGCAAGCTAGCTCCCTTGGTGGAATGGCTCATGTAACAAGGAACTGAGGGGGGGTGGCTCCAGACAACAGCCAGCAGAGAAGTGAAGGTCTCAGTCCAACAGTAGTTGAGGACTGGAGGCCTGCCTTCAGACGAGACCCCAGCTGTGGCAAAGACACCTTGACTGGCAGCCATGTCAGACACTCTGAAGTAAAGGATCCAGCTGAACATGCTGGATTCCTAACCCACAGAAACTGTATGATAATAAATGTGTGTTCTTCCAAGCTGGTAAGTTGCAGGGTAGTTTTTTACACAGCAATAGATAACTAATATACCATGTACACGCTATCCCTCATTTAATCATTTCACGTACATTACTGAGGAACACAAAGATGACAGGGGCAGTGCCACACACTTAGCAAACAGTAAGAAACTGTAGCTAAATTTAAGGGAGGAAGTACAAATATCATAAGATCAACTGCAAGAACTCAAGACATAGCTATCAGAGTGGCGAGGCAAACTGTTCGGGAGAACCCAGCCAACTCTAAATTTAACTATATTTGTCACCCAATTCAACGAAGTTCACAACAGTCTTTATTTCTCTTATCCCGCACTTCTGTATGATTTCTAGTTTTTCTCTCTTCTTGACCAGAACAGAGGCTTTATAAGAAAAGACACCCTTTCACTGGAAAAGAGTGTATCCAGCACAGTGTCTGGCACATACAAGGCTCCCATAACTATTTATTGAATAAATGAATGTCTATGTTTCCTTGACTGTCAATAACTCACAAAATATTGCCATACATCTTAGAAAAATAAGTACTGAAATGATTATAATAAAGATTTTCTTTACCCTGTAAAAGGAGCAATTCTCAGTATCTGGTCAATTCACTCATTTAAGGCATCTAATTCCCTGATAATGTCAGTTAAAAGGGACCTTACTGTAATAAGTACCATAAATTATTCATGGCTAATAACACAGTGCTCAAGGTCAAGTGAAATCTGATGGAAAATCTCTTCACTGAGGAAAAATCAGTTGCTGGTTGTTATCACAACTTTCACAGCCTCTGTTTACAGAGCTTCTCGCCTTCTGATATGTTTGTTCAACAGGGACCACAGCCACCAAATTCATTGTATGGAAAATAAGGCAATTTCGTTTATTGACTGCCTGCTTCTTTGCTGCTAGGAATTTCCTTATTCTTGTAAAGGATATTATTTTTGTCTTTGAACTATTATAAAGAGAGCAGGAAATCAGTTAGGTATGATAGAGACAGAATAAGGGAAAAATAAATTATCTGTTAAAAAGAAACACAGAAAGCAAGTATTACCAAACTTCTGAGATGAGCCCTGAACTGCTTCACCTATAAAATCTAGAACCTACACTGAAGGGATAAGTTTAGCATTAGCTTGGCTGATAAAATGGCCAAAGGGTGTGTCATCTTTATTCACTGAAAACAAGAAATGGCACTTAGGTTTCTCCTATTGCTCTGTGTTGAGAAGGATTTTGAGGCCCAGTGGAGGAGCCCTATGATTGATTAATGATGGCACAGAGTCTAGAACAGATGTGTTAGTAAGTTTATTTACAAGTCTTAGATTTCTCTAATGTGATGCAATTTCAGGGTAAATTGTGACTCAGTTAAATCCAATTATGATTTCTTTTTTTTTAAAAAATTGCAACAGCATGACCAGACATCTTTCTAAATTCAAGAAAAAAAAAATTCTCCTCTTTTACCTTAGATTTAAACTTACCTTCAACAGGTTATTTTAGTTTAGGGAAGGATTTCAGGCTCTGAAATGTTACCAGGCTTCCCATGAGGGAAAAACAAAGCCCACAAAAAATGAATCATTTTTCAAAGGTGACAGAATCCCCTGATGCCTCTGGCTTATGTGTTTGCATTTCACTGGAAAGCAATAACTACATGTCCACTGGTGATTTGCTTTAATCTTAAGATAAATAAAACCTGTTGGAGCAGAAACTGGGAACAGGGTGGTTAGAGGGTAAACAGCATTGCGAGTACTTTGTTCTCACATTGCACATGATTTCCTTCGGGCATCTAGCCCTTCACCAACCTACATTAGTACACCAAACCTTTAGAAAGGGCCCATGAGACAAAATTGGCTGAAAAGGCTTTACAACATAGTTATCAAACTCATAATATGTAGACTCCATAAAGGCAGTGTGTATTTTCAGACAACCTTGGCCTATAAAACTTTTTTCCTTACTCCACTGAGAAATGTGAGGTGGTCTGATACCTTGAGAGCAAGATCACAGGTTCCTTCCATTTGGCAAGCCCACACATTATCTGGACTTTGTTTCTGCCAGTTTCTACCAGATACATTAGTTGTTTGGAGTCTTCCACTCCTTCTCCTCAAATATAAGGTATGGAGCAAACAAACACCTTCTCCAAGAGGTGAAGAACCTGCCTTCTCTTAATTACTATGTATTTGTGACCTAGCTTGCTGAATTTTCATTCATTTATTCACTTGTTCATTTATATATAAATTTAATAGAAATGTACTGAGATGTGATGCTAGTGAGGTGCTGAAGATACAAGGGGAGAGAAAAGAACCGAGTTAATATCTTCTGGAAAATATACTCTAGTGAGGAAGACAAATTAAACATGTAAATGAATAATATACTGTGTGTTACAAGGAAATAAATAAGAGACTGAGAAAGAGAAGAGTAGAAAGGTATTTCTGTTTCTAACCTACTGGCAGACTAGATGTTTGAAGAAACTCATCTTAGTAAAGTACAATGATTTTAATGCTTAAGAAAATACTAAAGACATTTTAAGAAATGCACTGCTTTCTGTGCAGGAGAGCAAGGGAACTGCGTGGAGGCCATAAGTGACCAGAAAACAAGAATCATCAGGGAAAGGTAGCTCTGGAGTTTGGCATTTGTCTTAGGGTAAGTTATCTTTCTCATGGCTGACATCATGGGTCTGAATTAGTCACCAGGAGGAGATAAGAGGGGGCTTCCCCAGTGGTTTGGTGGCAAAGAATCTGCCCTCGGTGCAGGAGACACAGGAGATGCGGGTTCGATACCTGGGTCAGGAAGATCGCCTGGAGAAGGGCATGGCAACTCACTCCAGTATTCTTGCCTGGAGAATCCCACAGACAGAGAAGCCTGGTGGGCTACTGACCATAGTGTCGCACAGAGTCAGACAGGACTGGGCAACTGAGCACAGCATGCAGGAGAGAGAAGGAGCAAAGGCTTGAGCAGAAGCTAGATTTATGGGGCTCTGCATGAGGCCAGGAGAGAAAACAGAAGGTGTTTCCAGGTTTGGGGATGGAATCCATGCTATCAACAGACAACCTCAGGGCAGAAATGTAATTTTAGGCAGTTCTAAGAAGGCTGGAAGCAACAGTTAGAACTGGACATGGAGCAACTGACTGGTTCCAAATAGGAAAAGGAATATGTCAAGGCTGCATATTGTCACCCTGCTTATTTAACTTATATGCAGAGTACATCATGAGAAACCCTGGGCTGAAAGAAACACAAGCTGGAATTAAGCTTGCCAGGAGTAATATCAGTAACCTCAGATATGCAGATGATACCACCCTTATGGCAGAAAGTGAAGAAGAACTAAAGAGACTCTTGAGGAAAGTGAAAGAGGAGAGTGAAAAAGTTGGCTTAAAGCTCAATGTTCAGACAACTAAGATCATGGCATCTGGTCCCATCACTTCATGGGAAATAGATGGGGAAACAGTGGAAACAGTGGCTGACTTTATTTTTTTGGTCTCCCAAATCACTGTAGATGGTGATTGCAGCCATGAAATTAAAAGACGCTTACTCCTTGGAAGGAAGGTTATGACCAACCTAGATAGCGTATTTACAAGCAGAAATGTTACTTTGCCAACAAAGGTTCATCTAGTCAAGGCTATGGTTTTTCCAGTGGTCATGTATGGATGTGAGAGTCGGACGGTGAAGAACGCTGAGCGCCACAGAATTGATGCTTTTGAACTGTGGTGTTGGAGAAGACTTTTGAGAGTCCCTTGGACTGCAAGGAGATCCAACCAGTCCATCCTAAAGGAGATCAGTCCTGGGTGTTCATTGGAAGGACTGATGTTGAAGCTGAAACTCCAATACTTTGGCCGTCTCATGCGAAGAGTTGACTCATTGGAAAAGACCCTAATGCTGGGAAGGATTGGGGGCAGGAGGAGAAGGGGACGACAGAGGATGAGATGGTTGGATGGCATCACCAACTCGATGGACATCGGTTTGGGTAAACTCTGGGAGTTGGTGATGGACAGGGAGGCCTGGCCTGCTGCAGTTCATGGGGTTGCAAAGAGTCGGACATGACTGAACGACTGGACTGAACTGAACTGAACTGAAGGTGGCTGGGAGAAGGAAAAGTCTCAAGTCCTTAGTGCAGAAATGCAATCACAAACCTGGATCTTAAAGAGTATCAAGAAATGATATTCACAATTAAAACCAATACAAACATTAAGAAACAAAGTCATCATGCATATAATGAGAAACAAGACTACATATATAATTACTCAACTAGTCAGGAGGAAGAAATGGAAAGGTAAGTATTAATCTGAATAAAATGTGTACCTTTATTTCTAGAAACAAATGCTTCTACAGATAAAGAGGGTCACTAGATTTTCATAAAAGTTGCAATCATCAGAAAGACAGAACAATTCCAAACTTATGTTTCTGGTAGTATAACTTCAAAAGTCCTAAAGCAAGAGTTTTAGGACCACAAAAAAATTTAACAAGTCCCCTATGATTGCAAAAACTTCTTTATCAATAGAAACTAAAAAATCATAAAGGAAATAAAAATGAGAAGATAGAAGATTTAAACAACTCAATTAGTAAGAATAACGTACTGGATATATACAGAACACTATTCCTAACACATTAACAAACTTTTAAATTTTTTGCATACATGCAACATATATAAAATTTGACCCTGTACTGGGGCATAAAGGAATTATCAACAAACTTCAAACAACTGGTATCACAGAGACAGTGTTGATACTTGATTTATGCCTCAGCTCACTTCAGTTCAGTTGCTCAGTCATGTCCGACTCTTTGCGACCCCATGGACTGCAGCAGGCCAGGCCTCCCTGTCCATCACCAACTCCAGGAGCTTACTAAAACTCATGTCCATTGAGTCGGTGATGCCATCCAACCATCTCATCCTCTGTTGTCCCCTTCTCCTCCCACCTTCAATCTTTCCCAGGATCAGGATCTTTTCCAATGAGTCCGTTCTTTGCATCAGGTGGCCAAACTATTGGAGTTTCAGCTTCAACATCAGTCCATCCAATGAATATTCAGGACTGATTCCCTTTAGGATGGACTGGTTGGATCTCCTTGCAGTCCAAGGGACTCTTAAGAGTCTTCTCCAACACCACGGTTCACAAGCATTAATTTTTCAGCGCTCAGCTTTCTTTATAGTCCAACTCTCACATCCATGCATGACTACTGGAAAAACCAATAGCTTTGACTAAACAGACCTTTGTTGACAAAGTAATGTCCCTGCTTGTTAATATGTTGTCTAGGTTGGTCGCAACTTTTCTTCCAAGGAGCAAGCATGTTTTAATTTCATGGCAGCAACCACTATCTGCAGTGATTTTGGAGCCAAGAAAAATAAACTCAGCCACTGTTTCCCCATCTATTTGCTATGAAGTGATGGGACCGGATGCCATGATCTTAATTTTCTGAATGATGAGCTTTAAGCCAACTTTTTCGCTCTCCTCTTTCACTTTCCTCAAGAGGCTCTTCAGTTCTTCACTTTCTGCCATAAGGGTGGTGTCATCAGCATATCTGAGGTTATTGATATTTCTCCCGGCAATCTTGATTCCAGCTTGTGCTTCATCCAGTCCAGCGTTCCTCATGATGGACTCTGCATATAAGTTAAATAAGCACGGTGACAATATACAGCTTTGACGTACTCCTTTCCCGATCTGGAACCCGTCTGTTGTTCCATGTTCAGTTCTAACTGTTGCTTCCTGACCTGCATACAGATTTCTCAAGAGGCAAGTCAAGTGGTCTGATATTCCCATCTCTTTGAGAATTTTCCACAGTTTGTTGTGATCCACACAGTCAAAGGCTTTGGCATAGTCAAATTTTATATATGTTGCACTTGTGAGTGTGTGTGTGTGTCTAACTTGACAAGTTGTTTAGAAATTCTCATAGGAAAGGAAGAACTGGCAAGACATGCCTTAACAAAGTTGATAAGATTTGCTATAACATATATTAAGTTAAATAAGACAAAGTAGTTTGGGCCCAGGGACTGGCTCATAGAACACAGAAACAAACGGTCCATGTGGAACCAGTGTAGGAAAATAAGACAATTCAATAATTGATGTTAGGACACTTAGTTATCCATACGGGGAGAAAAAAGAAATTGAATCCCTACTTTACAACTTTCATCAAAGTCAATTTCAGATGTATCAAGGGCTTAAATGTGAAATGCAGAACTTTAAGACATTTAAGAAGAAATACAGAAGTTTATCTCTTTGACTTTGGAGGTGGGGAATGATTTCTTAAACAAGAAACAAAAAGCACCACCTATGAACAAAAAGATAGATCAATTTGACTCATTAAAAGTAAAAATTCTGCTCAATGAATGATAAGGGAAGATAATATTTTAAGATATCTATAAATGCATGTTATAGAAAAAAAAATCAACATTTTCTACAGGTTAAAAAGTCACAGGTACTGCCAATTCTACTGTGTGGTTTGTTGCCTATATTCGTAATTGAAGGGCATTTTTTATTTCAGTTAGAGGTCACTGAAAATAAAAAAAATGTGTATTTTCCTCATCCAAGTTAATATATAACATATATAAAGTCTGTTTAGGCTATTATAACAAAACATCATGGGTGGGGTGGCTTACAAACAACAGAAATTGATTTCTCACAGTTCTGGAGATGGGGAAGTCCAAGGTCAATGCACTGGAGAATTTGGTGACTGGTGAGGACCTGCAAAGAAAGGCAATGCCAAAGAATGCTTAAACTACCGCACAATTGCACTCATCTCACATGCTAGTAAAGTAATGCTCAAAATTCTCCAAGCCAGGCTTCAACAATACGTGAACCGTGAACTTCCAGATGTTCAAGCTGGTTTTAGAAAAGGCTGAGGAACCAGAGATCAAATTGCCAATATCTGCCAGATCATCGAAAAAGCAAGAGAGTTCCAGAAAAACATCTATTTCTGCTTTATTGACTATGCCAAAGCCTTTGACTGTGTGGATCACAATAAACTATGGAAAATTCTTCAAGAGATGGGAATACCAGACCATCTGACCTGCCTATTGAGAAACCTGTATGCAGGTCAGGAAGCAACAGTTAGGACTGGACATGGAACAACAGACTGGTTCCAAATAGGAAAAGGAGTACATCAATGCTGTATATTGTCACCCTGCTTATTTATCTTATATTCAGAGTACATCAGGAGAAACGCTGGGCTGGAAGAAACACAAGCTGGAATCAAGATTGCCGGGAGAAATATCAATAACCTCAGATATGCAGATGACACCACCCTTATGGCAGAAAGTGAAGAAGAACTAAAGAGCCTTTTGAGGAAAGTGAAAGAGGAGAGTGAAAAAGTTGACTTAAAGCTCAACATTCAGAAAACTAAGATCATGGCATCTGGTCCCATCACTTCATGGGAAGTAGATGGGGAAACAGTGGAAACAGTGGCAGACTTTATTTTTTTGGGCTCCAAAATCACTGCTAATGGTGATTACAGCCATGAAATTAAAAGACGCTTACTCCTTGGAAGGAAGGTTATGGACAACCTAGATAGCATATTTAAAAGCAGAGACATTACTTTGCCAACAAAGGTCTGTCTAGTCAAGGCTATGGTTTTTCCAGTGGTCATGTATGGATGTGTGAGTTGGACGGTGAAGAAAGCTGAGTGCTTAAGAGTTGATGCTTTTGAACTGTGTTGGAGAAGACTTTTGAGAGTCCCTTGGACTGCAAGGAGATCCAACCAGTCCATCCTAAAGGAGATCAGTCCTGGGTGTTCATTGGAAGGACTGATGTTGAAGCTGAAACTCCAATACTTTGGCCACCTCATGCAAAGAGTTGACTCACTGGAAAAGTCCCCGATGCTGGGTGGGATTGGGGGCAGGAGGAGAAGGGGACGACAGAGGATGAGACAGTTGGATGGCATCACTGACTTGATGGACATGGGTTTGGGTAAACTCTGGGGATTGGTGATGGACAGGGAGTCCTGGCGTGCTGCAATTCATAGGGTCGCAAAGCGTCGGACACGACTGAGTGACTGAACTGAACTGAGGACCTGCTTTCTGGTTCACCAACAGCTTCCTTCTTGACGTTCTCACATGTAGGAAGGGTGATAGATCTCTCTGGGGTCTCTCTTATGAGGACACAAATTCATTCATGAAGACCCCACCCCCATGACCTAATCATCTCCTAAAGGCCTCACCTCCTAGCACCATCACACTGGGGATTAGGTTTCAACACATGAATTTTTTTTTTTTTTTGGCCAAGAAAAAAAGAATTGCCATTTATTAAGATTCAACAAAGCATTGTACTTTTGAAAGCAACTTTCGGTGCATTTTCTTCAACAATCACATTCTATGAGGAAAAACATTAAAAGCCACAAACTTGTCTTTTAATATCAGAGTTATAGACGTCTTTAATTCAAAATAAAAGGTCAAAAAAAACAAACAAGCAAAAAAAAAACCCCAACAAACCCCACCCCAACCAAAAAAAAAAAAAAATGGAGAGATTCTTTACTTCCATCCCCAATTTAAAAATATCAGTTTTCTACAACTTGATGCTAAATGCAGCATGGGAAGCTGTATGTCTGGGTGCACACGGGCACGCACGCACGTATATTTGGTGTACATATGTGGGGACTCAACACATGAATTTTAAAGGGAATATGAATGTTCTGTCTAGGAGCATCAATGTTCTTGAAAAAGCAATACTTTTTGTTTTAATCTTGTTTATTAAAATTTTAAGAGATTAAGAAAAAAAATCCAACATATTCTATGACAGAAAAACATTTAGTTGACACGAAACAATTCCTTTAGTTTCTTTCTTTTCTGTTAAACTAAAGTAGTATTTAATCTAATGCTTTCATTTAAAAATAGAGTTGAACAGTTACATTTCTGTTTAATTCTATCAGATGATTAGATTTTCTCTCCATCCATCCATACGTAAGTTAAGCATACTTCTCTGATCTTTGATTTTGGATCTAGGCATAGGACTTGCTTTGCCCAGTGGGATGTTAGTAGACAAATTACAAGCAAAGGCTTGAAATGTGACTTCATGGTTTGGCTTGGCTCTTTTGTACATCTCCCATCACCATGAGACAAACATACCCTTGAAGCCACTGTCCCCTCTGGTCTGGGTATCAAAATGACACATAAGATGTAAGGTCAACAGACCCACAGACTGTTGAAGAATTTCTCCAGACAACTCACAGAAGCCTGAATGAGAAATAAAGGCTAATTTTTGAATACTACTGCTATTGTGAGGTTATCTGTTATGCAGCCATAGGTGACTGATACAGTGTCCATCTATCCAGCCATTCTATTATCAGTTATAAGCACCTAGGAAGATGTCTGCAGTGATATCTTTCAAATGTTAATAATGGTTGTAGAAAAAGCACTTCTATTGAGGCTTAGTAGTAAGCAACTCCAGTTCTTGTTGTTGTTGGGCTATTGCCAGTGTATTGAGAAGACGCATGGGTAACAGTGAAGAGTTTCTGTTACGCAAGGGCAGGCAGCTTTGCCACCTACCAGACTGGCCCTGTGACCTGGGTGAAGTACGTAGTCTCCCTGACAACACACACACATCCCATACCCCTGCCTCCCCCACCCCCCACGCAGTGCCTCTCCTGCAAATTTTAATACAGAGCTAAGGTGGGGAGTAGGGAAAAGAGGAGGAAACAGCTCCAGGTCAGGTCCTGTCTGTTACTGCTTCAGCCTAACGAATATCATTATTCATAAACTATAACTGCTCACGCTCTGGATTTTACTCGTTAAGAGCCGAGTGTAATATCCTTAATTAGAGTCAGGAGTTGGGACGCCTAAAAAGAGACGTGGAGAACATCAGAAATTCTGAACCTAAAATAAAACTCTTCAAACAGATTATTTTTGAAAGAATAAAGCTTTACATGCTCTTGGAGAGATATCTTTTTGTGTGTGTGTGTGTTAATTTTGAGCTTGGGAAGTTTGTTCTGTACCCAGTGATTCTATAACGCAGTTTTCCTGCAGCTTTGTTGAGTTTTACCACATATTTGTACTTCTATCCTCAACTCTTACAAATGGTTTCATACCTGCCATCTCTCCTATCTCTCTTCTTTCCCAAGAGCTTTCTGGGTAGGTATGATCACCTTTTGCTCAAGTTAGCCAGAGAAGATTTCTTTGTGATTCTCATTTCTTTGCTGCAGACCTTCTAAGAGCCTCTGTACATTGGTGTGCATTGAGAACCCCAGAAAGAAGAAAGAAAAGTCAGCATTCTTCCAGCTCATAAGACCCATTTTTCGTCTGTGGCATTCCTCATAGTGCTAGTAGAGACCTGTTGTCTTAGCTATAACTTCTGTAAAATAAATGCTTTTCTTAGGGGGTGTCTGCAGTCACCATACTTAGGAGACAACCAAATGAAAGAGAAGCCAGGAGAGACGGGTGTGTGACCAGGTTGAACTACAGTAGGGGCAGAGCTGTCTTAGGAAGAAGATCTTGTGGCTTTTAAAAAGACCATCTTATTTGCCTTATTCATCTTGTGATTTCTTATAAAGCCTGAAATCTTATTCCCAGGCAGCTTGTTCTTTTCTGATTTCAGAGCCATTGGCTTGGCCCTGCACCCTTTCAAAAACTCAGAATGCTTTTCTCTCATCCAAAGTATGCCAGATACTAGCTCTTTATTCCTTTTTTCCACATCTCTTCGACTCCTCTCCACCTAACCCTCCCATGGAGGTGCTGCTTATGGAGACTGTGCCTAAACCAGGTGGTCTCAAGGAAAAGTTAGTTGCCTGGCCTTGTGGAACAGGGCCCGTGGGTGTTACTGGGAGTCACAGGGCGCTGCAAAGCATCTGAGCTGTCAGCAACCCAAGGCTCTATCTCTGCTGAACATAAAAGGAAGCAGCCGCTGAACATTTCCCAGATGGGAAGCTGGCCTGGCAGATTACACAGGAGATTAAAAGAATGGTTTTTTTGGTTCCCCTAGTGAAGAGGTGTCAACTTGCTTCTCACTTTCTGGAAGTAAGTTGTCAGTATTTTGAAAGGCATATGACCAACTTTAAATGGGTCTGAATAGGCGAGGAGGGTACTCACAGGGGACACTGGGCAAAGTCTGGAGATATTCACGACTGTCACAATGGGGGTAGGTGGGTAATACTACTGGCTTCTAACAACCAAGTGGACAAGGATGCTGCTAAACATCCTACAGTGCACAGGACAGCCCCACAATGATGAACTATCTAACCCTCACTAGTCAATATTGTCAATACTGCTAAGGCTGAGAAATCCTGTTGGAGAGCATGGTGGCTGATCATAAAAGCACTGGAGTCAGAAAGGCCAGAGTTCAAATCCTGGCTTCATCACATACTGCCCCTGTGACCTAAGCAGATCGCTTCATTTAATTCTTTCATTTCTAAAATGAAACTAGTAACACCCACCTCATCAAGTGCTCAGATTAGTACATGGCACTTAAAATGACAACATTTCACTATCAGTGCTCTGAATGGGTCTTATGGAAGACAGGAAGTTGACAGATGTGAACAGCATCTCATGTGCCAGGTACTGTGGCATGTAGAGCATATTGTGGGGAAGAGTTTGTAGAAGAGACAGAGCGGAAACATGCTGCCCTGTGTCTCATACAGTTTAGAATGATGTGGTTCAACAGAACTTTCTGGAGTGACGGAAATGTTCCCTAACTGCTCTGTCAGACAGGATAGCTCCTATTCATACGTGAATTGTGAGCACCTGAAATGTGGCTACTGCAACCAAGGAACTGAATTTTCAATTACATTAAGTTTAATTATTTAAAATGAGGATGCAACACATAGCTGATGGCTCTTGTATTGGACAGAGCAGTTTTAGAAGAGGAGACGAGACTGATGTGGACCGAATGTTGACAATCAGTGACACCACATGGGGAGGGGAACAGCTGGGGCAGAGAAATTGAGGGGAAGAGGCCATCACTTCTGAACAAGCACTTCATGGAAGAGATTCTAGCAGAAGGCGGGCCTGGAGGATGAATAGGCTTTTGCATAGCAGGGATGAAGACCAGTGAGGGGGAGCAAATTCCAGACAGAGGAAGCATGAGGGCAAAGATGCAGGCATGGGGAGAACAGCCTGGCACGTCTATACAGATGAAGGTCAGGTTCTAAGAAGGCAGCATCTTCTGAATGCAATGAAGGTGACATTTAAACATACAGCACCCAAAAGATACAACTTCCGAGCGAATTTAAGATGAAAGAACATCTTAAATCCACCACACTCAGAGGAATGACTGGAAAAATTTTAAAATGCCATGTTTTGTAGAGCTAAATTCTTTTGAATCCACCACAAATTAGTAAATGCATATCCTGAACCCTTGTCTGTGTGACTTCAAGTACAATGTTTTCTGGTCTACCCCATGAAAGCCCCAAGTCTCTGTGTGGGCATTAATAATATGAGAAACTGGAAGAATGCCGAAGACACATTTTGACAATCTGCCTCAGGCTGCTCTGATTTCTGGAACCCAGTTAAGGATGGATGACATGGAGAGACAGAGGATATTTGGTACTATGAAACTCCCTGTCTCAATTCAATTTTATTGCAGACATCCAGACACTGCCTAAAACTTTTCCTAGACATCTATTAAGTATCATGACTCCACCAAGCAGTACTTACTTACAGGCAGCTACGGTTGGACCAAAAGCAACAACTGCTTTGAGGATCTCACCTCCAGGGGAGGGGAAAATAATTTTTGAAACAGAAACCTGAGGTGTGTTGCTGGAGAGAGGAAAATTGATCTTTCAACATAAGGAATGTTTGCATAACATGCCAACTGTAGGATTCAATAAAGGCGAATAAGGAACTGTTACTAAGACAAACATTTTTCAGGACAAAAGGAAATTATCTGTGCAAACCAAATCTTTGTCAGCTCTGGTTGCTGGCTTGAAACCAGGGTTCTTATATAATTGGAAAACAACTGTGGCTCCCCAAACTAGGTGAATTTTTTAAGTTGCATATCTTAAAATACCTGACTCAGTCAACAACCAAAAATTTTGATGAATAAATTGGAAAGAAAAATTTCATAGTGGCTGTATCAATTTACATTCCCACCAACAGTGCAAGAGCAGTCCCTGTTATCCACACCCTCTCCAGAATTTATTGTTTGTAGACTTTTTGATGATGGCCATTCTGACTGGTGTGAGGTGATATCTCATTGTACTTTTGTTTTGCAATTCTCTAATAATGAGCGACATTGAGCATCTTTTCATGTATTTGCTAGCCATCTGTATTCCTTCTTTGGAGAAATATCTGTTTAGGTCTTTTTCCCAGTTTTTGATCGGGTTGTTTGTTTTTCTGGTATTGAGTTGTATGAGCTGCTTGCATATTTTGGAAATTAATCCTTTGTCAGTTGTTTCACTTGCTATTATTTTTCGCATTCTGAGGGTTGTCTTTTCACCTTGCTTATAGTTTCCTTTGCTGTGCGAAAGCTTTTAAGTTTAATCAGGTCCCACTTGTTTACTTTTGTTTTTATTTCCATTACTCTAGGAGGTGGGTCATAGAGGATCTTGCTTTATGTCATCGAGTGTTGCCTATGTTTTCCTCTAAGAGTTTTATAGTTTCTGGTCTTACATTTAGGTCTTTAATCCATTTTGAGTTTACCTTTGTGACTGGTGCTAGGAAGTGCTCTAATTCATGTAATTGTGCTCTAATATCATGTAAATTCTTTTACATGTAGCTGTCCAGTTTTCCCAGCACCATTTATTGAAGAGGCCATCTTTGCCCCATTGTATATTCTTTCCTCCTTTGTCAAAAACAAGGGACCCATAGGTGCATGGGTTTATTTCTGGGCTTTCTATCTTGTTCCATTGGTCTATGTTTCTGTTTTTGTGCCAGTACCATACTGTCTTGATGACTCTAGCTTTGTAGTATAATCTGAAGTCAGGATTCCTGACTTCCTCTAGCCCCATTCTTCTTTCTCAAGACTGTTTTGGTTATTCAGGGTCTTTTGTGTTTCCATATGAATTGTGAAAGTTTTTGTTTTAGTTCTGTGAAAAATACCATTGGTGATTTGATGGGATTGCACTGAATTTGTAGATTGCATTTGGTAGTATAGTTACTTTCACAATATTGATTCTTCCTACCCAGAAATGGAATATCTCTCCATCTGTTTATGTTGTCTTTGGTTTCTTCCGTTAGTATCTTATAATTTTCTGTGTACTGTTCTTTTGTCTCCTTAGGTAAGTTTATTCCTAGATATTTAATTCTTTTTGTTGCAATGGTGAATGGGATTGATTCCTTAATTTCTCTTTCTGATTTTTCATTGTTAGTATGTAGAAATGCAAGTGATTTTTGGGTATTGATTTTGTATCCTGCAACTTTGCTAAATTCACTGATTAGCTCTAGTAATTTTCTGATACTCTGTGGACTGTCTATTAATCTTGGAAGAAAAAAGAAAAGGAGAGATGTCTTAAAATAAATATATGAATGTTTGTAAAGAGAGAGAGAAAGAGAAACCTGGAAAACATCTTTGAAAACTAAGCATGTTGTTCCTAAAGGCAATCCCACAGAAGAGCTAAAATCATGTCAGAAAAACAGAAGCTCTATGGCATTATCAATCTTTTTTTTGTTCAATCACTCAGTCCTGTCTGACTCTTTACGACCCCTGGACTACAGCATGCCAGGCTTCCCTGTCCTTCACCATCTCCCAGAGCTTGCTCAAACTGTGGATAGCTTAATTCACGATTGTAGTCATCTGGTGTTAATACAATAATTTCATAAAGGGAAATTTCAAAATAACTTTTAGGTGCCCACTCATTTAGGAATTAAGGTCTGTAGAGTTTTTCTCTAGTTAGAATCTAAGATAAGAACTCTAGGGAACAAGATGACCATTTTTCACCTCCCTGGTTTACAAAGCCCTGGTCCCTTTCTGTGGTCAGACACTTTGGATCAAGTCAGATGTGTTTTCAAACTACTTTGCCTCTTAACTTTTAAATCCTTGTTTATTTTAAAGAAAATTTAATCCACATGTTTCCGATTCATTTACACTTGACTCATCAAAATGCTGTTTCATAAAAAGCTCTTTGATGTTTAAATTGCCTTTGGAGCCATTTTTAATACTTTTTTTTTTTTAAGGCTTCACTACTTATAAACAGACAGTTTCATTGGGGTCCAGAGGGTTGGTTCAGTTTATTCTCTAAATGAAATAATGTATGTAAAATGCTTCATAAATTCTAAAGCAATTGACACCTGTTAGTGATTAGAGTTGCTATTGTTATTACCACCATGCAGAAGACATAAGGTTTGAGGTTTCTCCTTCCCATAGTTGGCTGGACTAGCTCATCTTGTGGCTCCCTCCTACTTATAAAATTTTCTTATTCTGCGACTTTCTCATTCTTAGTAACACATACAATAAACATGTTAAATGACTAAGTAGTGACAGAGTAAGTCAGGGAGAGACTCACCCACACATATTAAACCCTTTTTAGATGAGCTCTTGGTTGGACCTACTGTGAGTAATGTGTCAATCTTCACTGAGGTTCAAGGTTTAGTTGGGTTTCACTGACTGAGGGGTCAGGGTTTTCCTGGAGTATTATCTGCAGGAATGGATAGATTCTGTTAGAAAAAGAATTCACTAAGAAGGAAGTTTTGAGAATAGGCACCTAGGGGCAGGAGGGGGACAATCAAAGCAAGGTGGGGTCTCTTCCCCAGTCTTATGGAGCACTAAATGGAAAAGCTGCAGTTATTCTGGGAAGAGGGTGGTCTGGGAACATGTCACATACTGTATTGCTTAGGGTGACACGACAAAATGTGAGACAAAGCTTTCTTCCACTTCTTGGTGGAACCAAGTTGTCCTCATACACATTGATGATGGAATCTGAACAGCGGACAGCAGTGGTTGGGATCTATCATCTAGTAAGATGTGGCTGAGACATCTTAGCAATGCACAGCAATTGCATGTAGCAGCAGCGTCTAGTTAAAGTTGGCTTAAGCACATGGGAGTCGCCTCTGAAACACTTTGGTGTATGTGTGTGGGTGGCCCAGGGGGTCTCTGTGACCTCATTCCTGAAGTCTTATGAGCCCTGGGGTCATTCAGATTTCATGTGAAAATGCCAAAATGGCCATTCAGCTCGTCCTGTCTTGACAACTGCGTAAAAGGTCTCGACCACTCCAACAAAAGTGAACAGGAAACCTTTGTCTCCTGGAAATTGACCCTGATCTTGCGTGTGAAGCACACACCTCGCTTTCCCATGCTCTCCCCATGCCTTGGCCTGTTGTACACCAGGCTGCCTTTAGGAATTTGGAACCAAACATGAAACTCTTCATTACACAATGGAGGGACCACTGCTCTGCCCTTTCGCACATCAGTCTTTCCTAGTGAATGGCTCTCCAGCCCTGTGATTCTTGCCATATGGAACAATTGGTCCCTTCAGTTAACTTGCCAGCAGTAATCAGTTATTTCTCCTAGCCATAAATTTTAACCATTCTTTTTGGAGGGGGAAGAAATTAAAGTAACAAAGGGAGGTGGCTATAAAGAACACAACTGTCAGAATAGAAAATGTTTGAGTAATTTGTTGGGTCCTTGGTTTAGGGTTGACTAATTTCAGCACTAGTTTTGGTTTGGACTCTTTCTTGGGACCAAGAGGCCTCATTTTCATCTGCATCTCCAGTGAAGATTGGGACTACAAGTGTGGAAAAGCTGTGAGAGAGGTTTTATCAGAATGTAACAACTTCACTGATATTTTTGGCAGGGAGGACAGGGGAGAATTCATATCTGCTTGGCTATCTCTTTTCTCATGAAACAAACCAGAGTTTTGACAGCACCCACTGAACTTGGTCCATTACAGATGATGCCTGAGAAGCCACCTGGTTCAGCTAAATGGTAACAACTGCTCTGAGCATCCAATTCCACCAGGTCTCATTTGAAAAGAGGAAAAAATTCCCCAAATGACTAATGCTTTTAGGTCCGGCAGCCGTTTTTCATTGTCCTCAAAGCACCTGGTGTAACCTGCTTGCTTTCAATTCTTCTGAGAGCCCGTGGATTTGAAATGAAAAAAGCAAACAGGATCCCCTAAGTCCACAGGGCAAGGCAATCTACTTTTATAAAGAAAACATTGAACGTTTTCGAACATGTGGCCCTCTAAGCTCCCCCTGTCAGGGTCAGATTTATGTATTTGCTCTGGAACCAAGATTTTTCTACACCAGGCACAATACCTTGGGGTATTTAGAGTGTAAGCTATTTTCCTAAAGCAAACAGCTGCATCGGTAACCCCCCGTCCCCCGGCACAGGAGTCAGAGCCTTCTCTGGGAGCAGGTGTGCCGTAACTAGGAGGCAACCTTCCTTGGGCCTGACTCCCTGAATGTCTGAGCACTTCCCCCACTTCAAGAGCCACAATCTGATGACTTCTGAAGTCTTTGAAAAGGCAATTCTTTTCTTATTTCCCTCTTGATAAGAAAAACTAAAAAAGGGTCCAGTTATTGCAATCTAAAGGGAAGGGGTGGGTGGCTTCCAGAGGAAGCTGTAGATAAAGCAGAGCTATGACAAAGGCACTTTATCTTCTGCTTCTTCTCTTCTTCTAATAAAAAACAAAGTTCCCCTCCCTCTTTTCTGGCAGGGAGAGTAGAGGCCTTGGTCTTGAGCAGGAATGTGAAAGGGAAACAAAAGGCAAATCCTGAAGCTGGGAGTCCCAGGGGCCTCACTTCGCCTGTGAGAAACTCCTAGCTGGCCTCCCTCAGTGGAGGTGAAAATCATCCACCTTCTGTACAAGAGACTTGACAAAAACAGGCAGAGGTGGCATAAGGAAATGGTGTGAGTCATTTACTTATTCATTCCATAAATATTTATTAAGTGTCCACTTGGTATTGGGGGCTGATGACACTTTCCTAATGGAGTTGAACATTATCCCTACAAGTGATTAAAGCGGTCTCCTTCACTCAGTTCAGTTCAGTCGCTCAGTTGTGTCTGACTCTTTGCGACCCCATGAATTGCAGCACTCCAGGCCTCCCTGTCCATCACCAACTCCTGGAGTCCACCCAAATCCGTGTCCATCGAGTCGGTGATGCCATCCAACCATCTCATCCTCTGTCCTCCCCTTCCCCTCCTGCCCCCAATCCTTCTCAGCATTAGGGACTTTTCCAATGAGTCAACACTTTGCATGAGGTGGCCAAAGTATTGGAGTTTCAGCTTCAACATCAATCCTTCCAATGAACACCCAGGACTGATTTCCTTTAGGATGGACTGGTTGGATCTCCTTGCAGTCCAAGGGACTCTCAAGAGTCTTCTCCAACACTACAGTTCAAAAGCATCAATTCTTCGGCGCTCAGCGTTCTTCACCGTCCAACTCTCACATCCATACATGACCACTGGAAAAACCATAGCCTTGGCTAGATGGACCTTTGTTGACAAAGTAATGTCTCTGCTTTTAAATATGCTGTCTAGGTTGGTCATAACCTTCCTTCCAAGGAGTAAGTGTCTTCTAATTTCATGGCTGCAATCACCATCAGCAGTGATTCTGGAGCCCCAAAAAATAAAGTCTGACACTGTTTCCACTGTTTCCCCATCTATTTCCCATGACGTGACGGGACCAGATGCCATGATCTTAGTTTTCTGAATGTTGAGCTTTAAGCCAACTTTTTCACTCTCCTCTTTCACTTTCCTCAAGAGTCTCTTTAGTTCTTCTTCGCTTTCTGCCATAAGGGTGGTCTCCTTCATTACTTGACCTCAAAACCTTCACGATTTCAGCCACTCCTTACTGTTTTAGAAAAGAGACACTGACAGGAGGCTGTCAAAGTGGAAACGCCATGAGAGGACAGCTGCCATTTTTGTATTATATTTTAAAAAATCTTTGCTTGGGTGGTGGGATTCAGTGTAAATAGTATCATTGGAGAATCACAATTCAACAGTCAGGAAAGGTGAGCTCTGCTTCTGGTTCTGCTAATCACCACCTGTGTCATGTGGTCATATGTAAGTGACATTTATCCTCTGGGCTGCAGCCTCTTGAAAGGTATGAGGAGGTGGTGAGGATTTTTTAATTGCCTTCCAGCTTGTGATCCTACAATTTGTTAATAGTTTAAAAGTGGATATCCAGATTAAAATGTGATGGGAGGGCTGAAGTGCTTCTCATGTGGTCTAAACTGGAAGAGGAAAAGACACAAAGGAGGGAACCCTATGCGTGTAGGTTAATAAATAAATAAAATATTGTCATTTTATTAACAATAGGTCAGGACAGTTGGGAAGAAAACATCATGGGCTATGGAGTCAGGCTACTTGGGTTTGAATTCTGGCTCTATCACTATGCGGATTGAGGTATTTTATTGATCTTTTCGAAATCTCAGCATCATCACCTGTGAAAAGGGTTAATATTAGTACCTACCATAAAGAACTGTTGTCAAGATTAAGTCAGACTGCCTATCTAGCACAGGGTAGCTTAAACACAGAACCCCTCTGTATCAGGGACCCTCACAGTGTGGTCTGGAGATCCCTGAAGAGTCTTGCTGGGTGGGGGTCTGTGAGGTCAAAAGTGGTTTCATGCTGATATTAAGATATTATTTGCCCTTTCATCCTTATTCTCTCATAAATATACAGTGGAGGTTTCCAGATGCTACATAATGTGTGACAGTGTCACAGACTGAATGCAGAAGCAGTTAGGAGAACACACCTGTCTTTCTTTTTGCTGGTCATCTTAAAAAAATTCCAAAAATACAAAATAACCCCACTCTTCTAATTTTTCTTGGAAAAAATAGTTATCTTTCATAAAATATGCATTTTTGTTTAACAAGTCATATGTTCTATCATTGCTATTTTAAGTACACAAATAATTATTTAACACAATCATAGTTTGAATTTCCAATATGGCAAACACTGGTAGCTCTGACTCACACAAACCAAAGCTATTTGGGGTTGCCAATTATTTTTAAGACTATGGTTCTAAAAATAAAGAAAAAATATATTTCTGCCTTAGTTTGCTACTGCTACATGACTGCTGTAACAAAACACCATGAACTTGGTGGCTTAAAAACGACACAATCTTATTATCTTCTTGTGTCACCAGGCCTGTGTTCTTTCTGGAGGCTCCAGGGGACAATTCACTTCCTTGTCCTCTGCGACTCTGAGACTGCCTCCATCTCGTGGTGTGTGTCCTCCTTCCTCCGTCTTCAAAACACTGGGCTGACCTGGATAATCCAGGACACTCTCCCCATCCTAATATCCTTTACTTTACCACACCTGCCAAGTCCCCTTTGCCATATAAGATATCATAGGTTCTGGGGATTAGGACGTGGGCATCTTGGGGGCCATTATTCAGCCTACCACAATTCCACTGAGTTATTCTACAAATTGGATCTTTAACAGAAAAACAAACAAAAAGCCAACTAAAATCTATAATTATAGTATATATCAAGTTGAATGCAGATCCACCTTTTTTACTCATTTTCTCAACTGAGATTTCTATAGAAGTCTTTGCACAGACGTCAATCAGTAGTTTAAGAGCCCTCTCCTCCTCCTCCTGGTATCTTTTTTACCTCCCTCAGGAGGGGTCCCTCTTCTCAGCATCTGCACTGAACTTGGACCAGAGTAAGAGCTCCATAATTGTTAGCTGACATTATTTCAATTACTTTTCCATGTCTCTTCCCTCTCCATCCTCTAAAGCATGTTTCACAAAACACTTGTCCCTTGAGATGCCACTGCATAAAAACAGCTCTACAGTCAAAACATTTCAGGAAACACTACATATTTTATCTTCCCACGTGGAGACTCACGGTGCACATTAGTGTATTAAAGGCTCTGAGAAGTCCTGCAGTGTCCAGGGGTGAATGTGGGGTTAGTTTAAAACAGTGTTTTTGAAATTTATTTCACTAAAGAAACTTTTTTTCATATAAAATCAATTACCATTCTATTTTTAGAAACACTACTCCAAGCTCCTTGAGGTATGGACCAAATTGTGTCCTTCTTTTGTCTTCTGTGGCTGGCCTGCCTCTGAGAGGTACTTGACGAGTATATGATATGAACGCATTGAAAAGAGGAAAACCAAGTTGATAACACAAGATCTCTTCCCTTAAGTGGTTAAAAATGAGGAAGACATATGTATAAATAATCATTTATGTAGTAATAGGTAAGTGGAAAAGCAATCTAACTCAGGATTGTTAATAAGAAAGAGAAAATCAAATCCAAATGCTGGAAGCCAACCTAAGAGTTAAACAAAACTGAAACAGGTAATTCAAGCGGCTTTGAACTTGGTGGACTGCCCTCTCTACAAAAGGGAAAAGGAAAATTAGATCTGTGTAGCAGAGAGTGGAACAGAAAGAAAGAAAGCTGTCTTCAGATAAAGAATGAAAATTATAATATAAAAGATTAAGCAAGGGTTGAAATTCTGAGTCAGGTCTCTACTGCACCCCGAGTGATGGCTGAGAACCCAGTACTCACATCCAATTGTCCCTGTGAACTGCAGGCAGTCACTTTGAGGGAGCGAACCTGTAGCTCGCTGCCAAAGGCTGTACATAAACTTTTCAATCCCAACCACTGTCATTTATCAGAAATGAAGGTTCTCTTGACATGGGAAGCAGCGCTGGCCCCACTGTGAGATGGCTGCAAAGGCCAGGGCAATCACTGGTTGGACCAGCCACGCTAGCAGTGCTCCGTGGCCTCACTGGCTTCCTCTGTCAGTTGACTCTGAGAGCTAATTCAACCAAAGTCAGGAAGGGGCAGAAGGCAGTCTTTCCTACATGCTCTGTTAAAGTCATGATGCAGAGGGAGAAACAAACAAAACTATGTCCAACAAGAAGAAAAAGAAGTTGGTATGGCTCTGCGGAAGTGGCAAAGGATTTTGGGGTTACCAGGATGGTTTGGGTTCGAAATCCTGGCTCTGCTGATCCTGACTGTGTGCAAGTTACTTATTATCTATGAGCCTGTGTTTTTGGTTGATAAATTTGAATATATCTTCTTAAGGTTGTTGAAAGTCCTAGAAAGATTTAGAAAGTGCACATAGTTGGCACTCAATACATAATAGTAGGACAGCATTTATAATCAATAACATTTGTTAGTTAATATACAGACATTCTGGAATGTGAAGTCAAGTGGGCCTTAGGAAGCATCACTATGAACAAAGCTAGTGGAGGTGATGGAATTCCAGTTGAGCTATTTCAAACCCTGAAAGATGATGCTGTGAAAGTGCTGCACTCAGTATGCTAGCAAATTTGGAAAACTCAGCAGTAGCCACAGGACTGGAAAAGGTCAGTTTTCATCCACTCCCAAAGAAGGGCAATGCCAAAGAATGTTCAAACTACTGCACAGTTGTATTCATTTCACTTGTTAGCAAGGAAATGCTCAAAATTCTCCAAGCTAGGCTTCAACAGTACGTGAACCGTGAACTTGCATGTTCAAGCTGGATTTAGAAAACGCAGAAGAACCAGAGATCAAATTGCAAACATCCACTGGATCATCAAAAAAGCAAGAGAGTTCCAGAAAAACATCTATTTCTGCTTTATTGACGATGCCAAAGCCTTTGACTGTATGGATCACAATAAATTGTGGAAAATTCTGAAAGAGATGGGAATACCAGACCACCTTGAAAAACCTGTATGCAGGTCAGGAAACAACAGTTAGAACTGGGCATGGAACAACAGACTGGTTCCAAATAGGAAAAGGAGTATGTCAAGGCTGTATATTGTCACCGTGCTTATTTAACTTATATGCAGAGTACATCATGAGAAACGCTGGGCTGGATGAAGCACAAGCTGGAATCAAGATTGCCGGGAGACATATCAATAACCTCAGATATGCAGATGACACCACCCTTATAGCAGAAAGTGAAGAAGAACTAAAGAGCCTCTTGAGGAAAGTGAAAGAGGAGAGTGAAAAAGTTGGCTTAAAGCTCAACATTCAGAAAACTAAGATCATGGCATCTGGTCCCATCACTTCATGGGAAATAGATGGGGAAACAGTGGAAACAGTGGATGACTTTATTTTTCTGGGCTCCAAAATCACTGCAGTTGGTGATTGCAGCCATGAAATTAAAAGATGCTTACTCCTCGCAAGGAAAGTTATGACCAACTAGACAGCATATTCAAAAGCAGAGACATTACTTTGCCAACAAAAGTGCGTCTAGTCAAGGCTATGGTTTTTCTAGTAGTCATGTACAGATGTGAGAGTTGGACTATAAAGAAAGCTGAGCACCACAGAATTGATGCTTTTGAACTGTGGTGTTGGAGAACTCTTGAGAGTCCCTTAGACTGCAAGGAGATCCAACCAGTCCATCCTAAAGGAGATCAGTCCTGAATATTCATTGGATGGACTGATGTTGAAGCTGAAACTACAATACTTTGGCCACCTGATGCGAAGAGCTGACTCATTGGAAAAGACCCTGATATTGGGAAAGATTGAGGGCAGGAGGAGAAGGGGATGACAGAGGATGAGATGGTTGGATGGCATCACCTACTCAATGGACATGGGTTTGGGTGGACTCTGGGAGTTGGTGATGGACAGGGAGGCCTGGCATGCTATGGTTCATGGGGTCGCAAAGAGTCAGACACGACTGAGTGACTGAACTGAACTGAATATGTATTATATTATTGCAATAAAATTTAAATAGCAAAATTTAATAAATAGTAAATGCTAAGTTTATTATAAATAAATCAAATAATTTATCAATGATAGCAAGGTAACATCTGTGAATTACTAACCTTTGTTCCCCTACTCCCTTTATCCCATAACTGTATTACACATTTGGGAAACTGTCTATTCTGGGTCACTGCCTCAGGGAATGGAAAGGCAGATAAAAAGAAGGCTCTTCTGGAATTTGTATTCTGAAAGTCAGACAATGAAGGCATGGAAAGGAAGACTCAAGTCACAGACAGTGCTGACCAACATGGTAGCTACTGGCTTTAAGTTTGTACTGAATGGCTGCAATGTGGCCAGACTGTGTGTAAAGCGTAAGTACACACTACATGCTAGATTTCAAAAAAAGGGACTCAAATACTTCACTATTTTTTAAAACTGATTACATATCAAAATGACAATATGTTATTGGGCTGAATAAAGTATATTTGAAATATTAATTTTACTCATTTCCTTTAAAAATAAAGCTATTAGAAAATTACATATGTGGCTCATGTTATATTTCTATTGAACAGCACTGGCCAAGACAATGAAGGAATAGAAAAGATTCATGCTATAGACAATAAATTCAGGAGAAAATGTATTCAGTTAGAGAAAGAGATGTTTTTGCTCCTAAAATCAGAAAAGAACTCTTGGCCTGTGTGAGAGGGGTCAAAGGCATGCCAAGAGGGCTAAGATGCGGGTTCATTTCTTTGACCTAGATGACCTCTAACTCTCTAGCTTAACCCTCGGAGAAGGGAGGATACTTTCTCTAGAGAGAGCTTGGGGATCAAGAGGCAAAGGTCCCCAACTTTGCCAGACAGAGTTCCTATGTGGCAGCAAGAGTCTAGAAAAGAGATGACCTTCATTGGGTTCGCTGCACTCCAGGAGAAGAAATCTCCAGCACCTCGGAGTGGTACAGACACAGGAGAGTGACCGCTGGATCAGGAGTCCCTCTCCATGTCTGCTGGGATCTGGGACCGACACAGTAGTGACCTGAACAAACTGTCAGCCTGTGGAGCCTCGAGGTGCTGTACACAAGTTCTCTTCTCTGGCTGCCCCTTTCATCTAGCTGCTGAAAGCTCACACTTGCATCCTTCTCAGGAGGACTGCCTTTCACTGACTGGAGAACCACTCTTCCCAGAGAAGCCTGGACAGTAATGGAGAGGCATCTGGAGCATTTGCTACACTGATAGGAGGCAAGGGGAGAGCAGATGAATTTTCTCTACTCGCCTTGACACTGTATCATTCTCATCCTCAGAAATTAGCAGCAACCCTCTAGAAACAAAGAAGACCCTAAATTGGTGGAGAGTAATTTTCTTTCACTCTCATGAAAAGGAGACTTGAAACAGTGCTTAAAGCAAAATCTAGAAAGATAAAATTCTATTCTTGCATACCTGAATTGTTGATTGAGATTCTCTCTTTTTTATAATAATTACTAAGGCACAGCAGGCTAATAAAGAGGTGGAATGAGGTGTATGTGAGAGAGAAAGAAAGTACATCTGATGACATATATACGACTGCTTTAAAAAGTGAAAAAAGAGAATTGCATGGTATTGGTGAAATATGAGCTATTGGTTATGTTGGTAAGAAATATTTACACATTCCAGTGGTTACATGGTGCAATATCCAGGTGGATATTAAATGTTCTGTGACAAATCTGGAATGATGGTACTGACACTATAAATATCTCATTAACAGAGCACCACCACCTATAAAAAGAAAGCTGTTACTGACTGTATTCATGTGGTTGCCATATTTTCTTGAGAGTTTTACAAATATTTAGATTTGTGTAATTCAAGGGAAAAACAATCTGTCCTGGTGGAAGTTGCCAAGAGCTCATGAGGCTTTCAGTTCTTCATGTGTGTCATAAGAGCTCAGGTATTTCTGCTTGTATTTGTTTCACTGATTAATTCAATCAGTTCCAGTTTACATTTTTATCCCATCTTTAGTTATAAAGCACCAAATAAGAACTTAACCCCCCTCAATTCAAAAACAATAAAAAATGTCAAACTTGCAAGGTTGTTTAAAAAATAATCATTATTTTACTAAATATTTGCCAGCATCAAATATGCTAATTAGTTCTTCTTCCCACTGCCACCCCTCCCCCCCAAACTCTCCTGACCATTTTACTAGTTTCTCCCAAATGTGACTGAGGACTCTCACACAATCTCTGCAGTGATGTTCTTAGCCATTTTCTGCAAACTTTATCAAATTTCTTTGGGTCATTCGCTTATTTAGTTCAGGAAAAATTTACTGAGAATTAAAACGGCTAACACGGTCCTAGTACCCAAAACAATCTATATATTTAATGTGATATCCATCAAATTACCAATTACTTTTTTTTATTTTATAGAACTATAACAAATAATCCTCAGATTTATATGGAACCACAAAATACCGGGAATTAGCAAAACAATTCTGCAGAAAAATAATAAAGCAGGAGGCATAACCTGTGAAGGTTTCAGATAATACTACAAAGCTACAGTAGTCAAAATAGTGTGGTACCGATACAAAAACAGACATATGGATCAATGGAACAGAACAGAGAACCCAGAAATAAATCCATGCATCCATGGTCAATTAACAGTGGGGAAAAGAGAGCCTCTTCAAGAAGTTGTGGTGGGAAAGGCAGAGAGCCAAATGTAAATCAATGAAGTTAGAACATACCCTCTCACCATACACAAAAATAAACTCAAAATGACTTTAGGAGTTAAACACAAGACATGACACCATAAAATTCCTAGAAGAGATTATAGGCAAAACATCCTCTGACATCTATTGTACCAATGTTTTCTTAGGTCAGTCTCCCAAGGCAACAGAAATAAAAATAAAAATAAACAAATGGGACCTAATCAAATGTACAAGCTCTTGCACAGCAAAGGAAACCATAAGAAAAGACAATCTAGACAATGGGAAAAAATGTTTGCAAATAATGCAACCAATAAAGGATTAATTTTCAAAATATACAAACAGCTCATACAACTCAAGACCAAAAATACCCAAACAATCTAATAAAAAAATGGTCAGAAGATCTAAATAGATATTTTGCCAATTAAGACACACAAATGGCCAACAGGCACATGAAAAGATGCTCAACATCACTAATTATTAGAGAAATACAAATCAAAACTACAATGATGAACCACCTCACACTACAAATAATAAATGCTGGAGAGGATGTGGAGAAAAGGGAACCTTCCTATGCTGTTTGTGGGAATGTAAGTTTTGGTATACCCATTGTGGAAAACAGTAGGGAAGTTCCTCAGAAAAGTAAAAATAGGGTTACTATATGATCCAGCAGTCCCACTCTTGGGTGTATATCCAGACAAAACTCTAATATAAAAACATGCATGTAACCCTGTGTTCACAGCAGCACTATTCACAATAGCCAAGACTTGGAAACAACCTAAATGTCCATCAACAGACGACTAGATAAAGAAGATCAATGAAATAAATGCCATTTGCAGCAACATGGATGCAACTAGAGAGTATCATACTAAGTGAAGTAAGTCAGAAGGAAAGACAAATATCATATGGTGTCAGTTACATGTGACATCTAAAATATGACACACATGAACCTATCTATGAAACAGAAACAGACTAATAGACACAGAGAACAGACTTGGGGTGGCCAAGTCGGAGCGCTGGAGAGGGGTGGAGTGAGAAGTTGGGGTTAGGTGATGTAAGTTATTGTACATGGAATGGATAAACAACAAGGTCCTACTGTATAGCACACAGGAGTATATTCAGTATCCTATAAAAAGCCATAATGGAAAAGAATAAATAAAAAAGAATGTGTATATATATATATATATATATATATATATATATATAACTGAATCATTTTGCTGTACAGCAGAAATTAACACACTATAAATCAGCTGTATTTCAAAAAAGAAAGGTTACCTAATACCTATCATGTGCCAGGGGCTGTTGCAAGCACCGAGGATCCCAATGGGGGAACAAAACAGGTCCACCTTCTGCCTTCATGAAGCAAACAACAAGCAAATTGTCATCAACTGGGCTAACAGGGAACACTGGGTCTACATTTTGAACATGGATTCTTTCTGGTGGCTTTTGTTCAACCTAGTGTTTGTAGCTAGCCATTGGGACATTGAATAATGTCTATTACCTATCAAGGCAGGGGACCTGGGGCTTTAAAATATGCTCATCATTGTATAACCCATTATTCTCCTTCTAGATGTAAGGAAAACAGACCACACGTTCATGTAGTCAACCAAGATTGGTCTTAACTTCTCTGTTTTATTGCTTTCCTCTCAGAAATTATTAACCGAATGTTATCTATTTGATTCTTATTTCTTCTGGTTTTAGGACCAATCTTTAGCCTTCATTTTAACCTTGGTACAGCTTTCCCCTAGGAAGCAATCCTGTGTTTGTGACAGCAGCCATCACCTCTATGACTCTAGCCTCTGGAGTCACTTAGCCCTGAGGAGTTATAAACTACCCTAACTGCCTATAGTCAAAATGACTTTGTAAAGAGAAGTCTAGAGGACAGAGAACAAAGAACAAATGGGATCACATTTGCAATCTGGAAATACTGCTGCTGCTGCTGCTGCTAAGTCGCTTCAGTCGTGTTCGACTCTGTGCAACCCCACAGACGGCAGCCCACCAGGCTCCCCCGTCCCTGGGATTCTCCAGGCAAGAACACTGGAGTGGGTTGCCATTTGCTTCTCCACTAGAAATACTAGTACAGAACAAATTGAAGAGGGGATGTCAAATTGGGAGCAAGGAGAAAAAATGAGGAAGGCATTAAAATAATGCAGGAGACAAGTGACAAGACCTGTGGCAAAAAACATTGTCAGTAAGAATGTAAAGGAAGCTACAGCTTCATTACAATCGTTACAGGTATGAGATTTACAGTAATTATTCATAGGGGGGAAAGTGTGTCTTATCACTAATGAAGTCCTATTTCAAGCGGGCAGAAGGAGGAACATGGGCAAAGGAAATAGAGAAGGTGTAACCACAAGGGCAGAAAGAAAACCAGGAGAGGATCATCACGCAACAGAATGTGTTCTTAAAGAGGAGGGGTGGTAAACAGAGTAACAATTACTACAGAAGTCAAGAAGGATAGGAAAGAAAATGTATCTATTGTCTTTGGCAACATGGCGGTGACTGAAAACTCGATACTAAATGACTGATGTGGTAGACTGATGACAAAGGAAGCCAGATTGCAGCTGACTCAGCAACTCAGCCTCTTTTCCATCCTGGAGTAATGGAAAGCATGAGATGAAGGGTCGTTTCTATCAATTACTGAAACTGCTGGAATACAGACATCATATGGAGGCAATTCTTACAAGAAGCTTGCTTGGTTTGATAACATAGAACATTTTCAATGTATACATGTTGTCTTTGACTCACTAGAAATGATATGAATACAAAAACTTCAGCATTGTGACTGCCCTCAACTGTTTGTACATCTTGACTGCCATCCAGTCTGTCTGGCCAAAATCAACTAAGCAATTATGCATGTGGGTGTGATAGCAATATACCAAATGTTGACTGTCCTCAACCAAGAGATAGTAATGAAATATTCTGCTAATTAGGTCCTGTTTGTATTTCTATTATCAAAACTAGCAATGCATTTTATTAATTATATGGTTTATTAATTATAATTAATTAATTAATTATTAATCATCACTGGTGTACTTGTTTCTCAGCATATTTTAAGCATCTTACAATACTTTGTCTATCTTCTGGGTACCCTTACCAGCCAGGATTTTGCTTGTATTAAAAAAGCAATAGATAAATGGAACACAATGTTTTCATTACATAAGTTATTCCCCTGCCCCCTTTTGATCTTTCCCTGAGAAACATAGTCCTACGCTTGTCAAATTTAATGTCAGAAGGGATAAATTTAAAAATATTATTAAGTGAAGCCGTTCTCACACCAGGAGTAGGGAGAAGGCTTTTTCAAGGAACACTGGAATTTTATTTTATTTATAAGACAAAGTTGAATATCACTATCAAATGCATTTCTGCAGGACAACTGAGGTCCTTAAGACTTTTCATATGTGGCTTCTATGACAACAGAATGCCTATAACACAGAGTTTTTCAGAAAAAAGAGACTTTCATCTTCTTTCATGGTAAGTTCCAAGTCTTTGAAAGAGTGATTAGTGGTGTGTAATTGAATTAGGGTAACATCTCCAGCTTTGAATGGAAAAGACTGAAGTCCACATTGGGACAAGGAATTATCATAGGACTGCTAAGTGTGGAAACAGCCAAGTTAGAGCTGGACTTTCAGTCTCCTGTGTCTTCCCACTGGCCTCTACCTTAACTACTCCCTGTTGGAAAGGCAAGTATTATATTACTATTAAATGTCACCTCAACTGGGCTAACTGTGGAAAATTCTTCAAGAGACAGGAATACCAGACCACCTGACCTGCCTCCTGAGAACTCTGTATGCAGGTCAGGAAGCAACAGTTAGGACTGGACATGGAACAACAGACTGGTTCCAAATCGGGAAAGAAGTATGTCAAGGCTGTATATTGTCACCCTGCTTATTTAACTTATATGCAGAGTACATCATGAGGAACGCTGGACTGGATGAAGCACAAGCTGGAATCAAGATTGCCGGGAGAAATAACAATAACCTCGGATACGCAGATGACACCACCCTTATGGCAGAAAGTGAAGAAGAACTAAAGAGCCTCTTGAGGAAAGTGAAAGAGGAGAGTGAAAAAGGTGGTTTAAAGCTCAACATTCAGAAAACTAAGATCATGGCATCTGGTCCCATCACTTCATGGGAAATAGATGGGGAAACAGTGGAAACAGTGGCTGACTTTATTTTTGGGGGGGCTCCAATATCACTGCAGATGGTGACTGCAGCCATGAAATTAAAAGATGCTTGCTCCTTGGAAGAAAAGTTATGACCAACCTAGACAGCATATTCAAAAGCAGAGACGTTACTTTGCCAACAAAGGTCCATCTAGTCAAAGCTATGGTTTTTCCAGTAGTCATGTATGGATGTGAGAGTTGGACTATAAAGAAAGCTGAGCCCCTGAAGAACTGATGCTTTTGAACTGTGGTGTTGGAGAAGACTCTTGAGAGTCCCTTGGACTGCAAGGAGATCCAACCAGTCTATCATAAAGGAAATCAGCTCTGACTATTCACTGGAAGAACTGATGCTGATGCTGAAACTCCAATACTTTGGCCATCTGATGTGAAGAACTGGCTCATTGGAAAAGACCCTGACATTGGGAAAGTTTGAAAGCAAAAGGAGAAGTGGGTGGCAGAAGAAGAGATGGTTAGATAGCATCACCGACTCAATGGACATGAATCTAAGCAAACTCCGGGAGATAGTGAAGGACAGGGGAGCCTGGTATGCTGCAGTCCATGGGGTCACAAAGAGTTGGACATGACTGTGCGACTGAACTGAACTGAAATGACTGGACTAATGGATACCTGGATCACTGGTAAAACATTATTTCTGGCTACATCTGTGAGGGCGCTTCAGGAAGAGATCAGCATTTAAATCTGTAAGTGGAGTAAAGATGGTCCTCACCACTAGGGGTGGACATCATTCAATTTGTTAGGGCTTGAGTAGAACAAAAGAGCAAAGTAAGGGCAGATACGCTCTCCTTTAGCTTGAGCTGAGACATCCATCTTTTGCCCTTGGACACTGGTGTTCCTGGTTCTTAGACCTTCAGACTAAGACAGGGACTTAAACCACTGGCTCCCCTGGTTCTTGAGCCTCTGAACTCGGGCTGACTTACACCACCAGCTTCCCTGATCTCGACTATAGGTGGCAAAACTGGGGGACTCTGCAGTCTCTGTAGCTGCATGAGCCAATTCCTGTAATAAATCTTCTCGTATATAGTTATACGTGTCCTAGAGGCTCTGTTTCTTTGGAAATTGCTGACTCACACAGGGATATCTCAGGCTCTGAGGTCACACAGATTTTACTTTGAAGCCTAAATTCACTCTATTCATCACTCATCTCACCTGGAAAGTGGGTTCATAGAAGGTACCATTGTACTGGCTGGGATTACTGTGATGGTTAAATGAGAAAATGTATGGAAAATTCCAAATCAGTGCTTGGCACATGGTGACTACCTTACAAACGTCAACTGCTTTTAACAACACAGAGCAGAACTGGCTGTCACTGTGTTGGGTTTGTCCCCGTCCCAGAAAAAAAGCCTAGGATTTCTATAAACTGAAACAATCAGTCATCACCAGATTGTGATCTGTTTGTTTTTCAGACACTTGCTGCTGATCAGTTTCAACTGAGACCCAGTCATAGCCATAATCAAACATCAAAGGCATGTGGGCAATAACATATTCCCCTTTTTTGTTGTTGTTGTTTTCCAAATAAGTGTATCTAATTGAATTAATTGGTTGGCTACTACCATATTGGAGCCTGTGGCTAACTGGGACCAAATCTCTGAGACTGTTGAGCAGAGCAATTATGATACAGTATCATGCTTCTGTCCCACTGAACACTCCTGGTAAATCACTCAACCTCTCTGTGCCTCTGTTTCCTCATCTACAAAATGGCGATAAAAGAGGACCTACCTCTTAGGTTGTGAAGATCAAACGAGATGCTACACATAAAGTGCTGGGCTAAAGAGGGCCCCCTCCTAAGACCTCAATAGTTGCACCATTAGTATGATTTTTATTTCCCCTGCCGTTCCTACCATCTCACTGAGGAGCTTGGTTCTAACCAGGAACAGGATATACAAATGTCACCTGAGGTTCACGGTGTTATAAAGTTGGGTTAACAGCATCATGCAGGCTAAGAGGAAGTCCAAGATTTCTCCTCTACCATAACATCTCCACCTTGTGACTAAGCAGGTGGGGGTGTAGAGGGGGAAAAGACCTACATGTTGGGGTCTCTGGGCCATTGAGTTTATAGGTTTGGGGTTCTCACATAAACCAAGCTTAAAAGGATTAGAGCATGAGAGAGACTTGGTCTCTCCTGACTATAATTTCCCATCCTCTGTGTTCTCAGCCTCTCCTTGACTGGCTGGCTGTAAGAGAATTCCTGTTGTCTGACTTCTTATTTGTAAAGAGCTCCAATCTTATTCTGGATGCTGGTTCTAAAGACGATGAGGATCAGAAAAAGTCATATGTGAAAATGAGATGTTCCAACTTGTACTGTGCCTGTGGACCCCAGGGTGTACTTATTACACTGTGGATGGCTGGCTCTGACCTCCAAATCTCTCAATTCAGCCAGTCCAGCCCAGTAATCTTCACCTTTCCTAGTTAACAGACAAAGGAATTTAATGCAGAATCATGTCTGAACGTCACTATAAGAAACTTGGTTCTTACTCATGCCTGCATCAATATTTTGTTGTTTTGAAACGTTGCTTAAGTAAGAGAACACTGGCTCTGGTGCTGCAGGGCCTGCCTTTGTTCAATCCATATGGGTACACCTCTCCACCCTCCCCTGCCAAGTCATTTCCTGAGACAGGCTTTAATATCAAGAAACGCACTTAAAGCCTACTTTTAAAATCACTTTAACATTTTAACCAAGAGAATAAATAGAAAAAAAGCATAGCACTGGAGAAAAAAGATACCACTGAAGTAAAGAAATTTAAAAAATCATAATCTTAAGACGCCAAGCTTACTGATTTGGTCAAGTGAAGAACACAAGCTATTCAAAACCCACTGGCCAATTTGCTAAAAATTTCACTGAAATGTGATTTCTACTATTTAGACCAAACTCCTCAAGGAGGAGGGCCTCCACAGTGGCACAGAGATAAAAGGATCTGCCTGGCAATGCAGGAAGACACAAGAGACGTGTTTTTGATCCATGGATTGGGAAGATCCCCTGGAGAAGGTAATAGCAACCCACTCTAGTATTCTTGCCTGGAAAATTCCATGGACAAAGGAGCCTGGCAGGCTACAGTTCATGGGGTCGCAAAGACTTGGGCACTACTGAGCATGCATGCACACATTCATTCACTCAGCCTCAAGGAGGGAGATAGCTTGGTGTAATGGAAAGAATATAGATATTCCTATCAGACAACTTGGTTTGAAATTTGGCTCTGTCAATCCAGCCAAGTGACATTAATCTCTTTGAGGCTGGTTCCCCAATGAGAATAGTGATAATGTATATAACCTACATAGCCCAGTTATTAGTATTATTAATGATCATTGCTATTGTCTTTATCTCTTCTTGCCTTCAATCAGTAAGTGTTCAGTTCAGTTCAGTTGCTCAGTCGTGTCTGACTCTTTGCAACCCCATGGACTGCAGCACATCAGGCCTCCCTGTCCATCACCAACTCCCGGAATTTACTCAAACTCATGTCCACTGAATCAGTGATGCCATCCAACCATCTTGTCCTCTGTCGTCCCCTTCTCCTCCTGCCTTCAATCTTTCCCAGCATCAGGGTCTTTTCCAATGAGTCAGCTCTTTGCATCAGGAGGCCAAAGTATTGGTGTTTCAGCGTCAACATCAGTCCTTCCAATGAACACCGAGGACTGATCTCCTTTAGGATGGACTGGTTGGATCTCCTTGCAGTCCAAGGACTCTCAAGAGTCTTCTCCAACATCATGGTTCAAAAGCATCTACTTTGGTGCTCAGCTCAGTAAGGTAGGGAACATAACAATATTATTTCATAACTGTGTTGTGAAGATTACTAAATTAGATAATTCAAAGGTTACACATTTAGTGTGTATGATGTGTCAGGTACTATTCTAAGTACTTCACATGGATTTATTTATTTACTTCTTACAACAAGACCATTTTACTGAGGATGAGGAAACTGGGGCTCAGAAAGATTAAGTACATTATGCAAGGTTGCATAACTGTAAGGAGTGAAGCTGGATTACTGCATGTGAAGGGCTCAGCCAGGAGCAGGCATATAGTAGACACTCAATAATGAGCAGTATTCATGGTGCCATGTGTATAGAGAACCTTTCCTAAGGGGCTGCCTTGGGAGTATCAGAATTTTGGCTGGCTGGAAATTCCACAATGGTCAGTGTGTTAGTATTGATGGAAGTTCATTCTTTCATGGAATATGGGTTTGAAATTGCCCTGGAGGACAAAAAGAACTATCTCTGAGCTACAAACAGGAGTGGAGATATCTTTAAATAGGGGTTGAGTCAGATTCATTCAGTCAGGCGGTCCCCAAATTAATGTCACCTGTCTACAAAGAAACTGAATAGCTGTCATACTTAGAAAATTTCCTGTTTAGTCCTAAGAGAACGATTATGCTGCAAAGAAGCAGTTGTTAAGACTGGCTAGGGGGGAAAAAAATCTTCTCTTGTAAGTTACATTTTGATGGGCCAACATTAGACACAATAAAGGTAGTGATATTTAAATTGATCAGGGACAGATGTTTAACATATTTTATGTAAGAATTGTAGACACAGTTAACTGCCAAAACAGACTGTTTCCTGAAACATTGGACAGATGGAACTAAGAAGATGTACTCCTGAGGAGTAGGAACTCCTCAAAGTGACCCTAATTAAAAAAAAAAAATTAATTTTGATCAAAGCACTTCAGTGATTTTTAATTTTTCTGTTTCTGTACTTTGTTCACTTTGTCGTGGCTACAAAGGTATTTGGGATGCAACATTTTTCTCTCTTGCTCTCGCTCTCCCTCTCTGCATATGTGTGTGCTACATATGGTTTCAAAAGCATGCTCTGTTTTATTTTCTATCATTCACTGTGGGGAAGTGAGTGTGCTGTACACATTGTTGGCTGTCTCCCCAGCATCTGCTCCCCCCCCCCGCCTCCTCAGCAGTCCCTGATTTCCATTTGGGGATCTGGAGTTCCAGAGATGCTGATTCTACTTCCACTTCCAGATCTTGTCACCATTCTGCTGGAAAGCATTGCCTTTGATTGTTCCTTTTCTCATTCAGAGTAAAAAAAAAAACAACATCAACAACAACAAAGTCTTCATACTGGGGCTGCAAGGCTTGATGCAGTGGGCCCTGCTTCTCCAACCTCATCTCCTACAGCCTCCCACCCACCTGCGCTCCTTTTAACTGCTCCTCTTGCTCTTCCTTTAACATTCCAAGCACTGCTATATCTGCCAATATTCTCCCACCTCTAGGACTTTAACTCGCTGATCTGTTAGAATAAAGCAACTGAAGATTGAGTTGACCATTTTCCCCTAAATCCCTCATTTGGCTCACAGGAAAGAAAAAAAAAAAAATCCCGATACAATCAGAGTAATGTTAATTAAATTAATTAATTAAATCAGATTACTTTCTGTGAGAAATGGGAACACATTTTCATGCCCTTAATGCTTTAACCTCAGATATGCAGATGACACCACCCTTGTGGCAGAAAGCGAAGAAGAACTAAAGAGCCTCTTGAGGAAAGTGAAAGAGGAGAGTGAAAAAGTTGGCTTAAAGCTCAACATTCAGAAAACTAAGATCATGGCATCTGGTCCCATCACTTCATGGCAAATAGATGGGGAAACAGTGGAAACAGGGTCAGACTTTATTTTTTTGGGCTCCAAAATCACTGCTGATGGTGATTGCAGCCATGACATTAGAAGACACTTACTCCTTGGAGGAAAGTTATGACCAACCTAGACAGCATATTTAAAAGCAGAGACATTACTTTGCCAACCAAGGTCCGTCTAGTCAAGGCTATGGTTTTTCCAGTGGTCATGTATGGATGTGAGAGTTGGACGGTGAAGAAAGCTGAGCACCGAAGAATTGATGCTTTTGAACTGTGGTGTTGGAGAAGACTCTTGAGAGTCCCTTGGACTGCAAGGAGATCCAACCAGTCCATCCTAAAGGAGATCAGTCCTGGGTGTTCTTTGGAAGGACTGATGTTGAAGTTGAAACTCCAATTCTTTGGCCACCTCATGCAAAGAGTTGACTCATTGGAAAAGACCCTAATGCTGGGAAGGATTGGGGGCAGAAGGAGAAGGGGACGATAGAGGATGAGATGGCTGGATGGCATCACCAACTTGATGGATATGGGCTTGGGTGGACTCCAGGAGTTGGTGATGGACAGGGAGGCCTGGTGTGCTGCGATTCATGGGGTCGCAAACAGTCAGACACGACTGAGCGACTGAACTGAACTGGCTGCTTTAAGAGGAATGTTCACCAACATTCTGCCCTGCTATGCATCGAAGAGGATGTATATGAAGTCTTTGTTCTTGTGTTCTTAAAGAACAATATACAATTCAGTGGTGCAGAGAAAGCCTGGTTGAGAGCAACAGCAAGAGTTATTTACTGGGTGGGGTTTCAGTCTTGCATTGGCTATTCTGCTGATATTCACTTAATGAAACTGACAAATAAAAACATCTGTAAAGTATGCCAACCAATGCCTGCTTCACCAATCCAGCTTTCTGGCCTGCCTCAAGTAATTTTAATAAAATATGTTAACTGTACCAGTGTCTTGAAAGAATTCATGCTCTGTAAGCTAGCTCTCCCAATTGCTCTAAGTTTTGGAAATAGGCCCGTGGATTTAATGAACTACTTAAAATAATACTCTAGGAAACTTAAATCTTGATAATTATACAAGGAGTTGTATTTCAGGTGTATTACATGTTTCGAAAATGACGCATTTTGCCTAGAATTCTGATTGTTGTATGTGCAATGAGCTATGGTCACCAGGATCAAATTTAGATCAAGTTTTTAATTCACAGATGACCCAAAACGAAATTCATGCAACTAACAGTAGGGAGGGATGGTGCTACCACTCTCTTGAGTTTGCCTTATAATGACTCTGTTTAATTTCCTGTTTTAAAGAAAGAACCTGAATGGAATTTCTTCTTCAGGGATTATTTGGTTTAAACCTGATCCTCTCACATGCTTTCCTAAATCCCTCCTTTGAGGATTTGGACTCTGGACTCACCTGAAGGTATTGTTTCAGTTCTTGGATGAGAGACACGCTCTTCATCATCCCAAAGCAACCCGAGAAAGTCTTTCTCTGCCACAAATGGCACCAGCAAGTGTACAAAGCCCACTTTGTTCTGTGAGAAATGAAAACAGATTTTAACAGTGCATCCTTGGATTGAAGTAGGAAGAACTTATAGAGGGACATTAACGTAAGTCAGAATTATTAACATTCATAACAATAGCCACCGTTGCTGTTTATGCAGTTGGTGTTCAATGTTTCTGGGTCTTGTTTCATTCAATAACATAATACCTGCATTTGCCAGTACTCCTGCTCTGGACTTTTTTGCTATTAAATTCAGTGAGGACTATTAGTAGTCAAACAAATGTAAGGTTAAAGCCTTCATTACTTCTTTTGCCATGGGTGGTTAGTGGAGCAAAAGACCTCCTGGCCCATCCACCCTATCTTTCCAGTGGAAAGATAGTTCCTCGGTAACAAAGAAGGATCGGTGTCTAAGCAATTTCTTTGGGATTGTGCATAGGTTGGTTTTAGCAGTTCAGACAAGGATGACTCATTTTGATCCACATCACAAAAAATACATGCAAGTCGACTTACTGAAAAGTTTATTGGCTAGACAGAGTTATATAGATAGGAATTTCTATACAGTATCAAGTTAAGCAAGCCAACTCCAACAAATTCAATTAATCATTGTGAGGCTAAATCAAGAGTAATTTAAGGTAAAAAAAAAAACACCACTAGGAGAAATCAAAAATTATAGTCTCATAAGATAACAGTACAACATATTCTACTCCCATAGCTCAGGGTTTCCAATGACTAGATGGTGCCTATGCGCACAGCAAGAGCTTCACAGCTCTGTGAAACCCTGCCTGGAACACAGCTTTCTTAGAAGAATTCAGAATTAAAAGCCAGAGTAATCTAGTTCAAATAATGAATATCAAGTTTTAAATGAATATTTGAGTAACTCACTTATTAGGTTACTATGAAGTGACACTTAATCATACATTGATATAACAGCCCATGGAATTTCAAATCATTCATCTAGAAGCCACAAGAGAAAAAAAATACTAAAAATGTTAACTTTTTATTTTGAGACAATCATAGATTCATACACAGTTGTGAGAAATAGGATGGAGAGGTCCAGTGTACTTTTTACTCAGTTTCCTCAAATGGTAATATCTTGTAAAAAAAACAGTACAATGTCACAACCACAATATTGACACTGATACAATCAAGATACAAAATATTTCCATCAACACAGCAATCTCTCAAGTTGTCCTTTTGTAGCCATACCCACTTCTCTCCCACCTCCATCCTCTTCATCTCAGGCTACCGTAATCTGGTCCCCATTTCTATAAGTTTCTCATCTCAAGAGTTCTAATCAATAATATAGTAAGTAATCTTCTGAGAAACTGCCAAATTATTTTCTAGAATGGCTGTACCATTTTACATTCTTACTGAAATATACAAGTGACCTATTTCTGTACATCCTCTCCAGCATTTGGTGTTGCCTCTATTTATTTTAATTTTAGTCATTCTGATAGGTATGTAGTGATACTTTATTGAAGTTTTAATTTGCATTTCTCTAACAACTGATATTGAATGGTTTGCCTTGGAAAAGAATTGAGATCATTCTGCCATTTTTGAGACTGAACCCAAGTACTGCATTTCAGACTCTTTTGTGGACTATGAGGGATACTCCATTTCTTCTAGGGGATTCTTGCTCACAGTAGTAGATATAATGGTCATCTGAATTAAATTCGCCCATTCCCATCCATTTTAGCTCACTGGTTTCTAAAATGTTCACTCTTGCCATTATATAATAATAGCTGCTATAAAGCCTTGGCCAGATACTTTCAATATGTGTATCAATGTGGTATTGAGGTCTGTTGATTAATTTTTCCATGCAGTTTAAGGTTTTTGTCACCCTCTGTATGGCCAGTAATTTGGATGTATTTTGAATATTATATTATAAAACTCTGTCTTGTTTGAATCTGATGAAATTATTGATATTTTTGTTTTAGGTTCAGATGACAAATTTCAATCTATGAGCACTGTTTCTAATACCTTTTTAATTTTCAAAGCCTTTGCAATACTATTAAGATCTGTCCCCCATCTGTGTCACTCAGTGGTTAGTCTGGAACCCTATCCATGGTCTATCAGTTAGTTCAATTCTCACAAGTCTTCGATCTGCTGATTAGAATCAGACTCCTGCATACATAACTCAGGGGAAGCCCATGTGTTCATAAATCACTTTATGGCTTTTTGTTTTCCTTTGAGTTCTCCTCTCCAGTCTCCTAGGTGCATTCATTTTCCTTGGGTTCCTCTTTTGGCCTCTGGCCTGAGAGCTGGGCTTTAGTTAACCCTTTCTGTCTCGCGCATTTGTGACCACACCCATGTTCTAGGCCCAAGTGGCAAAGGACAGAGAGGGAACCAAAGGTGATGGAAGCGTTGTCCCACTCTCTTGGGACCACATTTCCATCACTGAAGAGAAAGGTGCCCTTCCCTAGACTTTTGGTTCCTGCTAGCTCCAGGCCCAGTTTTTGTCACTGTTATCATGGGAATCTCTACAGAACATGGTGGGAATGAACCAAGAGAAGGAAAAGAAGGTAAAACCATTTTCCACACTGTCTCCGGCATTAGAAGTCCCTTTTCCCGTCTTCTCAAGTTTGGAGTAGAAGGCTTCTTCTGGAGCACTCTGTACCCCCAGGGCTCTCTATGGGGTTTCAGGTTGTATTGTGTTTAGCCATGGTGATGTTCAAAGGGAAAAAATTAATAAACTCACAAGCATTTTGGTGGCACTTCAAATTCTAGTCTTCTTCCCTCAACTACCTGGTACTAATTACTTTTCAGAATCCTCAGATAGCTGCTCCATGCATTCTGCTCATATTTGACAGTTGAGTTCAATGGGAGATATAGCATAGAATGTGCTTACTCCATCTTAACTGGAATATGAATCTTAAAACATGCATTTTCAAAAAAAATTAGTGGAATATAGTTGATCTGCAATGTTGTATTAGTTTCAGGAGTACAGAAAAATAGTTTCATTTATACATACACATATATCCACTCTTTTAAAAAAAATACTCTTTTCCCTTATAGTCCATTACAGAGTATTGAACAAAGCTTCCCTGTGCTATACAGCAGGTTCTTTTTAGTTATCTATTTTATATACAGTACGGTGTATATGTCAATCCCAATCTCTCAATTTATCCGTCTCCCTGCTTATATCCTAGTAACCATAAGTTTGTTAAAACATGCATTTTTTTTTTAAATCTATTCAACATCTATCATAAAAAGCCCTACACCATATTTGACAATTACCAGTCAAAAGCAAGGTGGCTTTTTCCTAAGAAAAGAACAATGATAGCTTTATCAGTCTTTTAGTCATGACATAGGGACCATTAATTGAAAACGTACGGCTGAAGATCTTAGATTTGCTAAGCATCTTTAAAAAACTATACACCTGGATGATACTATTTTAGCTCTTGGTTGAAATTTACTCAAGACAGTGATTAAAAACAGACTTTGGTTTTTATCCAAAGTTGAGAAGAGAAAAAGTAATCTCAAGTTTGCTTTGTTATCTTCTACAGTTCTACTTTGGAGGACATTGCCCATTTTGTTCCATGCTGTTTAAATAAAGCATTCCTCTTTGAATTTCATGTAAAGAAAAGGTTCATCACTTCTTATGAACTCACATGCCTCTTATACAACTTTTCTTTTTTCCATGTCTTTCAGGAACATAAGAACCTCATATAGAAGCTCATATACTCTTTGTTCTGGCTCTTGTGTTACTGGCTCTCCTTAGGTAATATTCTCAGAACAACTGCTTTTCCTCATCATGTTGCATGGGGCTTATTATTTTATATTTATTTTATTGATAGAAACTAAGTCATAAGTGAATAAGATGCAATGGTAGGATTATTAATCTCTCTTTTTCTTTGCCATTTCTTTTTTGCTTTTTCTAAATCATGCTTTAAAAATAATGTTTTTTGATGAATACATAAGACTTTATAATTTTATCTCTTTTGTATATTCTTAAAATTACTCACAATAAAAATTAAAAGTTAATGAAATTATAATAACAGTGTGGCACTGGTACAAGAATAAAAAGATAATTATTGAAATAGGATAGGCAGTCTTGATGCAGATCTAGCTAGCACATTGCTGACATATATTGATAGGTTGAAGATGCAATCATATGTCAGTAGGAAAGTTACAGCTGCTATGGAAAAGAGCATAAGGTTCCTCGGAAAATTAAAAACAGAATTACCATATGATCCGGCAAGCCCTCTTCTGGGCATGTATCCAGACAAACCTCTAATCTAAAAAGATACATGCACTCCTGTGTTCATAGCAGCACTGTTCACAATAGTCAAGACATGGAAACAACCTAAATGTCCATCAACAGATGAATGGATAAAGAAGATGTGGTACATAACATATAGTGGAACACTACTCAGCATAAAAAGAATGAAATAATACCATTTGCAGCAATGTGGATTGACCTGGAGATAATCATACTAAGTGAACTTAGTCAGAAAGAGCAAGACAGATACCATAAAACCCATGATATCACATATGTGGCATCTAAAACATGATACAAATGAACCTCTCTAGAAAATAGAAACAGACTCACAGACATAGAGAACAGAACTGTGGTTGCCAAGGTGGAGGGTGGGGAGAGGAACGGATTGGGAGTTTGGGATCAGCAGATGTAAATTAATATAGATAGGCTAGATAAACAACAACGTCCTATTGCAAACCACAAGAACTGTATTCAGTGTCTTATGGTAAACCATAATGGAAAAGAATATAAAAAAGAATGTGTGCATGTGTATCTGTATCTATAGGTAGATACATAATACATACACATAGCTGAATCACTTTGCTGTATAGCAGAAATTAACACAACATTGTAAATCAATGATACTTCAACCAAAAAAACAAAAACAAAACAAAAAAATATACCAGTGGGAAAGATATTTTTTTTGTACAAATAGATATCTGGTGATGCATTAGTTATTTGTGGGAAAAAAATTTTTCTTTTCATTGAATACAAAACCTGAAAATCAATTTTAGGTACATGTAAGAGTTAAATGGAAAAAAAGTTAAAACATAAAAATCTGAAAAAAATAAGTGATTATTGACTTTTTATTTGGGAAAAAACTTTTTTAAGGTTAAGAACAAAAGACAACAACCCCAAAGGTCAAAGATTTTATCACTTAAATATTTCACACTTTATATTTTGAAAATAACTAACAACAAACTATGAGTATCTGCAGCAGATATGTTCACCTAATAAATGGATAAAATGAACCGTAATACTCAAGAAGATAAACAGTCAAATACCCTGATAATTTACAAAATAAAATGGCTAACAAATACATAAAAATTCTTTAATAATAAGCTGCTTTAGAGAAATTAAAACTACTAGACATAATTATCTACCAAATATGATAAATGGTCTTACAGAAAATGTGATGAAACTCTCTTTCTAATAATAAAGACAAAATTTTAATCAGGCTTTTTGGTTAAGAGCACTAAAGCTTTAAAACACTACACATATCCAATATATTCACTTTCCTGAGTTTATTTCAAGGATATAAAAATATAATGTATAACATATATCATTATGCTATGTATGAGTTATACATATATATATACATATGAATGTAACTATGGAATCATATGATACTTTATAGCACCTCTTACACAATGATCCAATAAGAAATTGTAAATATACTTGAAACAAATAAAAAATAGAACATCTCAGCATAGAAACAGGAGACATGAAGAAGAACCAAATAGAAACATACACAAACACACACATTCACTCACCCACCCCAAGGTTCATGTAAGTCTTAGAAAAATCTGGAAACAACATAATTGTCCAAAGTTATAACAATGGTTCAGTAAATTATTGCATATCCATATAAGGAATATTTAGTAGTTAATATAAAATGATGTTTAAAAATATGATTTTTTTCCAGGGTCTGAGGATATGAGAGGCATGATGTGTAAAGCTTCTTTTTGCCATGATGAAAAAGCTCTGTAATAGACAGTGGTAAGGTGGTTCATATAGTAAAGAAACTGCCTGCAGTGCAGGAGACCACTGTTTGATCCCTGGGTCAGGAAGATCCCTGGAGAAGGGAATGGCTACCCACTCCAGTATTCTTGCCTGGAGAATTCCATGGACAGAGGAGCTTGGTGGGCTACAGTCCATAGGGTGGCAAAAAGTTGGACATGGCTGAGCGACTGACACTTTTACTTTTCAATGGTTATACAACATTGTGAATTTTCTTAATGCCACTGAATGTAAACTTCAGTTCAGTTCAGTTCAGCCACTCAGTCGTGTCTGATTCTCTGTGACCCTGTGGACTGCAGCACGCCAGGCCTCCCTGATCATCACCAGCTCCTGGAGTTTACCCAAACTCATGTCCATTGAGTTGGTGATGCCATCCAACCATCTCATCCTTTGTCGTTCCCTTCGCCTCCTGCCTTCAATCTCTCCCAGCATCAGGATCTTTTCCAATGAAGTCAGCTCTTAGCATCAGGTGGCCAAAGTATTGGAGTTTCAGCTTCAACATCAGTCCTTCCAATGAACACCCAGGACTGATCTTCTTTAGGATGGACTGGTTGGATCTCCTTGCAGTCCAAGGGACTCTTGAGAGTCTTCTTCAACACCACAGTTCAAAAGCATCAGTTCTTTGGTGCTCAGCTTTCTTTATAGTCCAACTCTCACATCCATACGTGATGACCAGAAAAACTACAGCTTTGACTAGACGGATCTTTGTTGGCAAAGGAATGTCTCTGCTTTTTAATATGCTGTCTAGGTTGGTCACAGCTTTCCTTCCAAGGAGTAAGCATCTTTTAATTTCATGGCTGCAATCACCATCTGCAGTGATTTTGGAGCCCCCCAAAATAAAGTAAGCCACTGTTTCCACTGTTTCCCCATCTATCTGCCATGAAGTGATGGGACCAGATGCCATGATCTTAGTTTTCTGAATGCTGAGCTTTAAGCCAACTTTTTCACTCTCCTCTTTCACTTTCATCAAGATGCTCTTTAGTTCTTCTTCACTTTCTGCCATAAGGGTGGTGTCATCTGCCTATCTGAGGTTATTGATTTTTCTCCCAGAAATCTTGATTCCAGCTTGTGCTTCCTCCAGCCCAGTGTTTCTCATGATGTACTCTGCATATAAGTTAAATAAGCAGGGTGACAATATACAGCCTTGACGTACCCCTTTCCCTATTTGGAACCAGTCTCTCGTCCCATGTCCAGTTCTAACTGTTGCTTCCTGACCTGCATACAGGTTTCTCAAGAGGCAGGTCAGGTGGTCTGATATTCCCATCTCTTGAAGAATTTTCCACAGTTTATTGTGATCCACACAGTCAAAGGCTTTGGCATTGTCAAAAAAGCAGAAACAGATGTTTTTCTGGAACTCTTGCTTTTTCGATGATCCAGTGGATGTTGGCAATTTGATCTCTGGTTCCTCTGCTTTTTCTAAAATCAGCTTGAACATCTGGAATTTCACAGTTCACGTATTGCTGAAGCCTGGCTTGGAGAATTTTGAGCATTACTTTACTAGCATGTGAGATGAGTGCAACTGTACACTTAAAAAGGACTAAACTGATAAATTTCATGCTATGTATATTTCACCAAGATAAAAAGGAATTTGGTGATACAGGAAAATACTTATAATAAAAAAACCCAAAACAACAACAACAAACCCAGATGCTATGTTAAAAATGACTTTCTATTCATATTACAGGGAATCCATTGCTGTTTTTTTCTTTCCATTAGAATGCACTGACTCACAGTTGGTGATATGGATCTGAATCATCAGAGGAGCTTAAAAAAAATCTATATATGGCCAAGGTCCATTCACTTTATATATACTAAGTCATCATTTGCAGGGATAGGCTTGTTTTTATTTGAAGATTATATTTAAAAAAATAAACTGTACAACTGACTTTAATGTATACTAAATCATCATTTGCAGGGAAAGGCTTGTTTTTATTTGAAGATTATATTTAAAAAAATAAACTCTACACCTGACTTTAATAGGAAGACCTATTCTTTCAGACTAGGTAAACTTTAAGACAGTGACTAAGAAGAAAAAATAATTGCACTATAATTTCAAAACTATCCCAGGTGAAAAAAATGGGCACACAAACCAAACATACACAGAGATTTCCTGAAAAGTTAGGGCTTCCCTGGTGGCTCTGACAATAAAGAAACTGCCTGTGATGCAGGAGACATGGGTTTCATCCGGGGTCAGGAAGATCCCCTGGAGAAGAGAATGGCTATCCACTTCAGTATTCCTGCCTGGAGAATTTCACGGACAGAGGAGCCTGGAGGGCTATAGTCCTCAGGGTTGCAAAGAATCAGATAAGACTGAATGACTTTCACTTTCAAGTTTTTTTTTTTCACTTTTACTGAAAAGTTACCCACAGAAATATTTCTGAGATGGGATAAAAACTGTCTGATATTTAATTATTTTTGTTTGTGTGTTATGTCAAGTTTTCTACACAGGTACTAGCTATATAATCAGCAGCAAATTCAGAGTAAATAGGCAATGAATTTCTTTTTTGAATAAGAGAGGTTTTCCATTTTAAAACCAGAGGTTACTCCAAATTCCAACTTCTACTACACTGAATGTGCTCCTTGTCACTGCAGCCAGGTGTGTTCTGTCTGTGACCAGAGCAAGCTGAAAACCGAAAAAGAACATCTACCTTTGTTTAGGGATTTGAGATGACAAGTGATGAGCCTGCTCCCTCCCACCACCCCATTCCAATCCCCTTTTCTCCCTTTCTTTCCCAACTGCTGCCCACTGAATCTTACAACCACTGAATCTATGGCCCATTTTGGTTTCAGACTTATGTTTAGGGTCAGGGATATATCTACACAGGTTCTTAGGGGTGCTTCTGTGGGGGTGGCTTCTTTGTTTTGATTTTACCTCTTTCTTACTTTAAGGGTTTGATATTAGTCAAGGAGAGGGTTTGATATTAGTCAAGGAGAGCCAAAAAAGGGGAAAAAAAACAAAAACAAAACACCAGGTCCAGAGACTAACATTTTGGCCAACACTTTGCGTGAAATACCTTATTTCCTAGTGTTCACTATAAAATCCTTATGCCCACCTCCATCAGATTTCCATTCTATCAAATCATTTTTCTTATAAATCACTTCTTTCAGATGAGTGTTAACCACTGTCTAGCGTTAATAATGTAAAGCCTAACCTGGTTTTCCATTATAACATACTATTGTAACATTCATGTTTATATTGAAAATGATGAACTTCAAGCTTAATTTCCTCCTTTCCTTTAGTGGACAGAGACTCTAGGGTCACAGATGTAGGGTTAACTATTGTTAACTGCCTAGCACCATGTCTGGTTTACTATAGGGTGTTTGCTAGTTCTCCTGTAGTGGCTTCCTAAGGTATACACATTTTTACAGCCCTCTGCTTCTCATAAGATTATGGGAGTAAAGTCTTTGAGTGATGAATGATACAGGAAGAAGGCAGGCCACAATCTTTAAAAGAATGACATAGCTGTTGAGGACATGGCAGGCTGGTCAGAACCAACTAGGTCCAAGATAGTGGACAAGTTGACTTTAGCCACTAGACCTTGAGCCCCAGTACATGCTATTCCACATCAGCATGCCAAATGACACACCCACCAGTACCATGACAGTTTAGAGGCTACTTATAAAAAGCCAAAAAACTTGGTGGTGGTCCAATTCCTGGAAATCTCTGCTACTTCCCCCAAATAGTTGGAAAAATCCTCCTATTCATTATCCCATGAAATTATTCACCCCAATACAAACTGACAACCCCATACCCTGGTACCTCTTGCCTTCTGATATGGCCCACACTCTGTATATGGAATGTGTATCTCCATGAATAATCTTTCACTTAAAAAAACAAAACAACAAAAAAATAGCAACAAAACATCTTCCAAATTTAGCAGCTAGAGAGTCAGTCATTTAGGAAAGGTTTTGAAATCCATATCAAGTGATCTTTTTTGCTGGATATTTTCCATTTGCTCCTCCAGATCCACTCTATATCTTGACCAAGCGCTGTGCTCTCAGGAGGCTGATCATGGCCTCCACCAATGGGCTCCCTTGCCCTCTGACTTTCCATTGAATGTGGCCAATCAAGAGCATTGCCAAGAGGTCTGAGAGTGAGGCTATCATGCTTATTTCCCTTTTCCTGTCCTTGTTCCTCCCTCTACAGTAGGCTGTCTTTCCACTGAATGATCCATCTCCCATGAGTCAGCCCTCAGTGGCACTAGACTACTTCAATTCCAGTGATGCCCAGATTCTGCCTCCTTGCTCCTTTACCTTTGGGCTGGTACGGCTCCTGAGTAGCTAAGCACAAGGTTCCACACCACCCCTTGCTTGTTCCCCTTAATCTATCAACACTTTTATAAGCTACTTTGCACTTTCATTAAATCCTCCCCAAATCTCCCATGGGAGAGAGCCACATGAATCTTGCCAAGACTTTGAGTCACACTACTTTCGAAGTGAAGCAAGTTTTTTCCCATTTAAGCCTTCACTGAAGAGTAAAGCACTCTCTGCCAGCTGAACGGCGGTGATGGCTGCAAGATGAGGCCTCTTTCTGCGATCCTGTGGGATGAGGAATGCTGTAGAGCAAACAAAGAGCCTGTGAACCCAGATGGGCACAATGAAGTCAATCAGTATGCGCAAAAGGCATGGTGCCAGTGTTCACGTCAACCCTCAGTGATTTTTCTGATCTAAGTAAGCATAGCTTTAAAATGACTGACCCCTTAGATCTTTCATCTAAAGGTCATACCAACATCCAAATAACTCAACATCCACCTTGCAAGTATGGTGGCTGTTCTGGCTTAGGAAACCCATACAAAGTGTGTGATGACTGAAATACTCTGTTACTCAGTCTACAAATCCTCTACATTTAATCTCCCTGACTCCCCATGAGGCTGATACTATTGCTGTTTTACAGATGACTAAAGCAAACTCAGAAAGGATACTGAAGGAGCAGCGGAAGCAGCACAGTCATATGCAGGGCTGAGGCTCTGAAGGCTTAGAGAATGTTATTAGAGATACAGCTTTGGTGATGAAAGCCTTAGAATTAAGTCCTAGCTCTCCTGCTCTGGTTGGGTGACCTTACCCAAATTTTACGGGCCCAACTTCTCTCATCTACAAAGAAAAAGCATTTCTATATTACAGGTGAATTTTGACTACTATAAAGAACTAACATGGAGGAAATAATTCTTCAAATACTTAAGAACTGTAAAAATATGATTTATTCTTTGGTTGCCTTCTTAATCCTTTTCCACCTTGGAGGTAATGAATATGATTCCAGTTTTCATTTCCATGAGAAATCCAAAGACAGACCAGTGAGGCTCGACTTTCTCAATAGAAACGGTAAAAGTAATAATGACACCGGTAAAAACAATAATAAGTTTGCTTCTAATAACTCAAATTCATTGGCCAACTGTCACATGCTGAGCCCTTTACTTGGATTATCTCCTTTAATCCTCACACCCACTCTGTGAGTAGACATCATGAAGTCACTGTTGTTTTCTTGGATGGAAAAAAAAAGGTGCAGAGAGTTGAAATAACTTTCCCAAGGTCACACTGCTGTACACACATATAAATATGGTTTGCATTATCCACTCACTGGATAGCTCTGGAATACAGCAAAAGGTACCTCATAAGTCTCTGTTGAGATTATTCTAGAACTCTACTGCCTACAGCAGTAATGAGTAGACTTTTGCTTTCAGTAACATTTACCCGGAGCAGCAGTGGAGGAAGCAACCAAACCCATTTTTGTGTGGCCTGGAGAAAGCTACAGCTTTGCAGGTTTATCTTCACCAAGAAAGAGATCTGTTTTGTGGGGCTAAGGCATATGCTTCTCTAAATATTCTGATGGTTGAATCCAGCCTGAAAGCAAACATTTCAAAGCCTTTGGCAGAAGTAGTTTAGAGAGAGGCTTCCAAGATATCAGGCCAGCAGATGATGTTTACTTCTTGTGACATAATAGTCGAGTCAAATTTTATTTCATAGCAGTCACTTTCATGTCCTGAGAATAGAAACATCCCTTCAGATGACCATAACACCCCTGCAAAACCCAAATCCCATTAAATAAATCTGTGGCTTTCCCTCTTTTGTGGAGAACAGGCAAGATAAGTCCTTCAACCTCCCGAGATGCTTCTTTCATTAGCAGCAGTGTGTGTGCCTGTGTGTGCACGTGTGTGTGTGTGGGTGTGTGTGTCTGTGCAGGCTTCTTTATGCAGATTGATTATGATTGGGTTCAAAGGTGTGCCACCTGATTCAATAAGATGATTTGCAGAGCCCAAGTGCCCTCCTGTAAAATGCCTGGCAGAGGACAAAGATGGGTAGAAATATGAAAAGTATGTGCTTTCACACAGGGCTGTACGCTTTTCAGAGTCCTTATGCAACCCTGATTTCACTGTCTGTCTCCCCAGCCCCAACTTCTCAATGAGGGAGTGAAGGAAACTGATGCCAGGCAGTGTTTCAGCTCAGTACTGGGGAGAAAGGAAAAGATTTGGAATCAGGGGACTTGCACTTAAATTTCTGCCCTGCTTTTATAGCTGGGTGACCCTGGGCAAGTTACAGAACTTCTCTGAGCTTGCTCTGACTTATTCATGCAATATGCCTAACACAGACTCAAAAGCCTATACATGGTACGATTTCATTTATATGACATTTCAGAGGAGGCAAAACTACAGGGACAGAGAAACAGTGGTTTCCAAGGGACAGGGCTGGGTGTGGCAAAAGTAAGCCTACCAAATTTTAGCCTAAGGAAGAGTTTCGAGGTGATACAACTGTTCATTGTGGTGGTCACATGACTCTGTGCATTTATGAAAACTCATAGAACTAACTGTAGAGAAAAAAACTGAAGCTTACTGAGTGCACATTTGAAAAGATTCAGATGATAAAAAGAAAACTGGGCTAACGAAGATGCTTCTTTCATGGGGTTGCTGAGCGTTAGCACACTCAACAGCGAAGTAACAGCCAAAACTATTTTTTACAAATTCCTAACTTGATATTTCTAGGTTTGCAGCTACTGAATATAAGGACAAGAAGTGGAACCAAATTTAACGTCAACTCTTCAAAATGGTGGAACGGAAGTCGAGCAAAATCCTGGGCTGTAAGTGAAATGCTGATGTGGTGACAGGTGAAAAGAGACAGGGGATGGGAGTCAGGGGATGGGAAGAATCCACACAGACTTCTACACGATGACTTTACCAATAAGAGAACGCGACTTTACCAATAAGAGAACGCGAAAACCTCTTTGTCCTCCCTGCCTGTCCATTTTCTCTTCCACTGGAGCCCCCCCCTTTCCTGTCCCACCAACTCTAAACTTTCTCACCAAGTTTCACACAGATCTAGTTGTTTCTTGGTTATTTGTTTCGGGCACGTTGCCAGCTGGCTTGATCTGCTTACTGCTACAGAAAACAAACCTCTCCTCCATTTCTCATGTGTTACCAGCCTAACAAATAAACTACTGTCTAAGTTTTATACTGATTCCTGCAAATGACCCAGCCCCTTCTACGCGGAATGCTTTCTGCAGGCTGAGGTTTTTAAAAAGATGAAATATAACTGACAGGCAGCAGTGGGGTCCTCTGAGCTGGCAAAGGGTATTTTTAGCTGCTAGGTTTTCATTAATTACACTGGTTGCTGCTGGCTGTGGCTCTTGGTTTCTGCTGTCTTGCTGAAGAGAGTGTGTGGCTTTGAAATATAATTAAATCTGTCTGAAGGATCCCAGCTTCGGTGCTTAGTAATTTCATCGCCACATCTTTGTCTTTAGGGTGTTCTGGATTTTAGATGTTTTTATGGTAGGATACAGGGAGAGAATGGTTTCCCCTCTCTTTGCACAGTTTGAGTTCTCTTCTGCCTTTGCCTGGGAGGTTGGCTCAAGCTTTGCAGCTTCTCCCCACTTTGTTTGAAGGACATGATTACCATGCACAAAATGTAGAGTTTTTGTCATATTCTTTTCCATTATGGTATATTCAGGATGTCAAATACAGTTCTCTGTGCTATACAGTAGGATCTTGTTGCTTACCCATCATCATATTAGTTTGCATCTGCTAATCCCAAACTCCCAATCCTTCCTTCCCCTCATCACCTCTCCCTTGGTAATCACAAGTCTGTTCTCTATGTCTGTGAGTCTATTCTTGTTCTGTAGATAGGCTCTTTTGTGTTGTATTTTAGACTCCACATTTAAGAGATAGTATATGGTATTTGTCTTTCTCTTTCTGACTTACTTCACTTAGTATGAGAGTCTCTAGGCCCATCCATCTTGCTGCAAACAGCATTACTTCATTCTGTTGATGGCTGAGTGATATTCCACTGTATGTACTGGGTTGGCAAACACATTCGTTCAGGTTTTTCTGTTAATATCTCATGGAAAAACCTGAACGAACCTTTTGGCCAACTGAATATATGCCACATCTTCCTTTTTGGAGAGGGAGATCTGATTTTTTAAATTTATTTTTATTGGAATATAGTTGCTTTACAATGCTGTGTTAGTTTCTATGTACAGCACAGTGATTCAGCTATATGTGTAGATAAATTCTCCCTTGTTTGGATTTCCTTTGCATACAGATCACCACATGACACTGAGTAGTGTCCTGTGCTATATGGTAGTTTCTCATCAGGTATCTATTTTTATACTGTATCTTCTTTATTCATTCGGCTATTGGTGAATGTTTCAGTTACTTCCATGTCTTAGCTGTTGTAAATAGTGCGGCTATGAACACTGGGGTGTGTGTATCTTTCAGAATTACTTTTCTCCAGATATACAAGCTATATAGGGAGAGTTTTCCCCACTCCTAGGAGTGGGATTGCTGGATCATATGGCAGCACAAATTTCACTACGAAATGTAGAGTTTTAGAGCTCAAGTATCCCTCCCATTCCCTCTGTGAATGGGAGTTGAGGATGTAGACTTGTTCTGGTGATGCTGGTGGTAAAACTAGAAATTGGGATCTGGGCTGTGGAGGCTTCTAAGTGGGAAAGCTGCGACATGTAGTGATCTCCCTGTCATGAGAGGCATTCAAGTAGATGGCCACTTGCTGAGGATCCTTGAGAGAAGTTTTATGCATTCCAAAGGGGCTGGTGCTTTCAAAGTTCCCCCAAGCCCCCAAATCTGTGAATCCATATGGTTGCTTCCCTTGAAAAGTAAGATACTGATTCAGGGAGGGTGTGGAATCAGACTGTCCTGCAAGTTACTTAACACAGTACTGGGCTGGATAACTTCTGTCTGTCTAGGTCTACTTTCTACACTTTCAGAGTTTCTGGTCTTCCTAGAGGTTGACAAATATGAGTCATATCCACAGGTTTCTGTGCTCTCTGGTTTCCAGGTCAGTCTAGCAAGTAGGAAACCCAGGAAGGGCAGAGGAGAGTGAGGTGGAGGGTTTATTTCCTCTCCTCTCCCACTACGGATGTGAGACACAATGGATGTATAGCTCACCTCTCTCTGTCCTTTCCACTTCCTTTACATGTCCTTTCAGGCTTAACAATAGTTCTCTTGTCACTCCTCTGAGGTCTTGCCCTACCTCCTACAATTTCTCTACACCTGCCTACACCTTGGGAAACTGTCCCTCTGCTGGACTCTCCTCCAGGATTTCATTTGAACAGATCACCTCTTTGCTGGCAAGACCCTGAATGACACAAATATTGGGTTGGTCAAAAAGTTTGCTTGCGTTTTTCTGTAAGATGTTACGGAAAGACCTGAATGAAGTTTTTGGCCAACCCAACATTAAACATCTACTGTGTGCAATGGAGCTGATCACATAGTCATGCCCTCGAGTGCTTTCCAGGGTAGTTATGGAGATAAAGTGAAGATCTTGGGGGATAAACAGACACATTTTTATCGTGGTGCTTGTTGCTATGTAAGCTCTTGTAACCCAGGGAGATGAGGACTGTGCTGAGATATGTGAGCTAACAAGACCAAATACTGTTCAGAATAAAACCAACCAACTCTTACATGAATGCAATCAAACAAATGCGTTAGTTTTTTTTGCTTTCTGACCAACCAGATTGGCTGAATATTCCTTCTGGACTAGCTGTTTGGTACAGTGTTCAGATGTGGCCTCTGACAGCATCTGTGTGATGACAAGGCTAACTCTGGGAGAGCAATGCACAGGGGCTCTGGTGCTTCCTGGCAGCCACAGGGTGAAGTGGGAGGGTGGGGATCAGAACACACATGGTGGGGCTGGATCCTGGGATAAGGTGAGGACATTGCCCTGCGGGACCTCCCAGCTGCCCGATCATCAAGCAGAAAGAAGCTGAATTTCCTCAGGAGGGAAGCGCCTGCGGAACTGTTCACAGGAAGAGAAAGTCAGTGTTCCTTCTGGGAGGAGTGCAGCGGGGAAGAAAGACATCCTCATGTCTTCACAAGACACATGATGCAGCACAAGGGGTGTCCCACCAATACCCTGCTTTGTGGAATCCGGCAAAGTGCCTTATACTCAGTCTGAGCACAAAACCATCTGCATGCATAGCTTTGATTTTTCTGTCCAGCCCTTTCACTTCTCCTCTAGACTAAAAGCTGTATCAAGTCAGGGGTTATGTCATCTGTGTTCAGTTTATTTTTTAAGATCTCCAGGTCTTTAGAAAGTTTCTGATACATAGAAAGTGTTTAATAAATAACTGTGGCTCATGCTCAGTCGCTAAGTCATGTCTGACTCTTTGTGACCCCATGGACTATAGCCCTCCAGGCTCCTCTGTCCATGGAATTCTCCAGGCAAGAGAATTCCACTGGAATTCTCACTGGAATACCCACTGGAGTGGGTAGCTATTTCCTTCTGCAAGGGATCTTCCAAATCCAGGGATGGAACCCGTGTCTCCTGCACTATAGGCGGATTCTTTACCACTGAGCCACCTGCAGTGAAAGTCACTCAGTCGTGTCTGACTCTTTGTGACCCAATGGACTGCAGCCCACCAGGCTCCTCTGTCCATGGAAGTCTCCAGGCAAGAATACTGGAGTGGGTTGCCATTCCCTTCTCCAGGGGATCTTCCCGACCCAGGGATTGACCCCGGGGTCTCCTGCATTGCAGGCAGATTCTTTACCGTCTGAATCATGGGGGAATCCCTAAATAATTGTGGACTGGAAGGAAAATTGATATGCCTTCCTTCACCTGTGAGGTCACATCTCTTTTCCTAGTCAAACTGTACAAGTATGACACTGTCTTCCCTCTGAGGATTACTAAGGAGTATCTGGGGATGAGTCTGAGAATTGTAGGAGTGTTCATTAACAAAAGAGGTCCTTCTTGATTGCTGTCCTATAGATAGCACAAAAACCCTGTAGATATTCATCTGCACATGGAGCTCCCCCTGGGCTACCGCTTTGTCACCATTACTGCATAGTGTGACCCTTGAAAGCAAGAGGTCTGGAAATGTGGAACAGAATTAAATCATTGAAGAAAAGCCTTCAGTTATCAGGGCACATGCCATAGCTGGTCCAGCAGCAGTCTCGCTGGGTCTTACAGATAGGGAAATGAAGCCCTTCTCTCCCTTAGTTACATTCATCATATCCTGTTCTGTGCAACCTATACAAGTGCCAGTCCCTTCTAATGTAATCACTTTCTATTCCCTAACCTTGTAACCAAACTTTATTTTTTTCACAGTGCTTATGACTACTTGAAATCATTTATTATTTATCTCCTCTTTCTCTAGGACCTAAGCTTAAGTGCAGGGACAGCTGTATATCCAGCACCTAGAACATGTTGGGAGCATGGAAGGTACTTAGTAAGCTTTGTTGAATGAATGAGTGAGTGAGAGGGTCATTTTACAGTATTATGTGGTGTTATGTCGCTGTGCTGGTTCCTAATAACATATACAATTTTATACTACACAATTCTACACAACTTTTTTGCTATATGGACACTTGTTCATTTGGATAAGGAGGAATTTTTCACTTCAGCCACACAGGATATTTGGAACTCATTTTCTTCCATGAAAACATGACCCTAGCTTTGAGGTCAATTAGTAAGCAAGTCTATCTCATCCCTTTTGGTGAATTCTCCTCTAGGCTCTCCAGCTTTCTCTGATCTATCCTAGTTCAGCAGAAATACTATACAGTGTAGAACAGCAGAAGGTAAGGGGTATCACCACCATTTGTTATAAAATTCACTTTGGTCCCTAAGTCAGAGATGACCACTGGTCTACCAAACTCATCAAGCTATATTTCTGTGCAAACAGGTGCTCCATTTCTCATGTCCCTGTGCAGGTAAGTGTGGTCACAAGACTGAGGCCTGCCCAGTGTAACATGGGCGAAAGTCAAGTCTTTGGAAAGCTCCCCTCTCTCCTCCTCTGTATGCTAGACTCAGACCTACCAGGGGCTACAGGGGAAGGTGGATCCATAAGACAGAAAGAGCCTGGGTCTCTGATGAAGTCCCCCCGAAAGCTAATCTTTATGTGAGTGAGAAATAAAATTATGGAGTCGAGCCCCTGAGATGTTCAGGTTTGTCTGAACAGGTAGTTAGGCAGGTAGTCAGTTACCCTAAATAATATGTTCCTATACAAATTTGTCCTCTAGCCCTTAAATATTCTATGAGCTTTGCAGAACAGGAGACAAGAGGAGTGCCAGCCTTTTTCCAACCACACTTGCCTTACATCTGCTAACTCCAAAGGGCCACCCTGAGTTCTCCCCAAGAAAAGAAAGTGTGACTGGATGTTTCCACTACTACAAAGCTTCTGGCAAAGATGACGTGGAATTTTCTTTTTTTTTTTTTTAAGTTTCATCAAGCTGGGACCTCATAACAGATGAATTGATGTACAAACTTTTAGTGATGGAAACACATGCTGTGGGGTAAAACCATATAATACAGTGAAAAGCATCTTTGGACCAAGAGAGATACCATCTATTTCTAGCCCGTATGGTTCTGTCCTATCCAGCTGTGAGAGGCTTGAACCCCTCTCCGGCTCTCTCTAGGCTTCATGGGGGTACTGAAAGGATTAAAATAGGTTCAGGTTTTATCAACCATAATGGGAGAGGTAATTTGATTTAACAAACCTTTATCAGGATTTGTTTGAGGGGGCTGGATTAAATGAGACAAAACATAGCCTCTGCCTACATATCTTCTAGCCTACTGGAGGAACTAGATCACTGAATAACAAACAAGCCCTAAAGGACCAAATGATAGTCAACTATCAGCAATGTGGTCTGGGTGTGTAAAAGAAGAGATTAATCTTGAGAAAGAGAAAGGCTCCAATTGTGTTCATAATGTTCTAATGTGTTCCTAATGTTCCAGAATCACTACTGATGGTGACTGCAGCCATGAAATTAAAAGACGCTTACTCCTTGGAAGGAAGGTTATGGCCAACCTAGATAGCATATTTAAAAGCAGAGACATTACTTTGCCAACAAAAGTCTGTCTAGTCAAGGCTATGGTTTTTCCAGTGGTCATGTATGGATGTGAGAGTTGGACGGTGGAGAAGGCTGAGTGCCAAAGAATTGATGCTTTTGAACTGTGGTGTTGGAGAAGACTCTTGAGAGTCCCTTGGACTGCAAGGAGATCCAATCAATCCATTCTAAAAGAGATCAATCCTGGGTGTTCATTGGAAGGTCTGACGTTGAAGCTGAAACTCCAATACTTTGGCCACCTCATGCGAAGGGTTGACTCATTGGAAAAGACCCTAATGCTGGGTAGGATTGGGGGCGGGAGGAGAAGGGGACGACAGAGGATGAGATGGTTGGATGGCATCACCAACTCGATGGAGATGGGTTTGGGTAGACTCTGGGAGTTGGTGATGGACAGAGAGGCCTGGCATGCTGCAATTCATGGAGTCGCAAAGAGTCGGACACGACTGAGCAACTGAACTGAACTGAATGTTCTTAAGAATAAGGGCAAAATTTCTTAACATATCTTACAAGGTCATATATGATTTGTGCTCTTACCCACCACTTCTTTGGCTGTAACTCTTGGCTCTCTATAAACAACATTCTATGCTTCAGCCATAACCACCTATTTTGAATTTTTAAACTTCCCGTATTTTCTCCTCCAAGTCTTTGGACCCTCCTTTATTGCCTCTCCTATTACAAAATGTGTTACATATCTTTTATGCTTTAGCTCATGAGTCATCTCCTCCAGGAAGTCTGCCTTAGTCCAAGTTAGATACTCATTGTATCATTAGGCATACTACTTACTGGCTATAAGTAACAGATAACGAAATACAATGGCATTATCGCATAACTGGATGTCACATATCTGGATATAAACAGATCAAAGACTAGTTCTGTGCTACGATAATGTTGAAAATTGAATACAGCTTTACTGTAATTCTCTTAGCTTTTGCCTGATGGATACAAGACGGCTGCTGCAGCTCCAAATTATGGCCTCCCACAAAACAACGAAGAACAGGAAGGGAATCAGACACCTATTTAAGATGATCTTACTCTTCAAAGAAAATCCTTCCCAGAAGTCTTTGGCTTTCCCTAAATTCTCCCTGGTCAGAAGGGGCCTATATATACATACCATAGTTGGAATGGAGGCTGGATTTTCAGGGAAAGAGTCTCTTCAAGCATGGAAGAAATGCAAAGGGTATGATTATTGGGTAAGCCATTGACAGCACCTCCCTCTGGACTTCCACAATTGCCAGTTTCCCTAAGGTCCACCATTATATTGTACGTCATTACTTACTTGACTATCTACTACTATTACTTACTTGATTATCTACCATCTACTTTACTATCTACTTGACTATCTACTATCTTTGTTAGAGAAGGACAGTTTTATTGAATGAATGAAAAAAGAAATACAGCATTATTATTACTGGTACTTATAATAACAAAACAACAAATTTAAATCACTTTAGCCTATGAATAGCTATTTTTGCAACTCTTTAGTGACCAGTGGCTCCATAGCGAAATTCTAACAGGTTAGGACCTCAACCTTAAGGGCTATAAGTTATGAAAAAAACAAAACCGAAATAAAGCACAATTCCTGAGGCTCTACCAGGTGGTAAGATGAGGTGGGGACAGTACTTGAGACCTAGTAGGAGCAGAGAGACCTGAAATGACCTGGTAGAGGCCAAATAGGAGTTTATATCATTTCAGATTCTACTGGATGTAAGAAACAAAAAACCTAAGTTAGTTTACACAATAAAGAACATTTATTCTCACAGCAAGACGTCTCAAAGCAAGGCAGTTCCAGGGTTAATTCTGTTTATCCATAGCCTGGTTTTCCCTATAGTTGTAAGATGGCCACTGTAGCTCCAAAGTCACCAGAAGAACATATTTTCCCCCTGCCTCTTTTTCAGGGAAAAGATACTTTCACCAGGAGCTTCCCAACAGACTTTATTTTTCATTAGGCAGCACTCGGTTACATGCTCATCTATAAACCAATCACTGGTATGGCCAAAGAGATGACCATGATCAAATGAAATCAGGAAAGACTTATCTTTGTTACATATGGACACTGCAACATGATTATGAACTATTCTTCAAACAAAAAAGGAAAAACTAGTGGCTGCTGGACATGCAACCAATGATATCTATTATAAATGACTTCCTTGCATTCAAGACATGGAAGCAACCTGAAGGTCCATCTACAGAGGAATGGCTAAAGATGTGGTACATATATACAGAGGACTGTTACTTAGCTATTAAAAAGAAAGAAACAATGCCATTTGCAGCAGCATGGATGGACCCAGAGATCGTCATACTGGGTGAAATAAGTAAGACAGAGAAGGCGAAATACCGTATGACATCCCTTATATGTAGAGTCTAAGAAGAAATGATACAAGTGAACTTACTTACAAAAGACAAAGATACTCACAGACTTAAGAGAATAAACTTATGGTTGCCAGGAGGAAGGATGGGGGTAAGGGCTATTAGTTAGGGAGTCTGGGATGGACATATACACACCGCTATATTTAAAATGGGTAACCAACAAGGACCTATAGCACATGCTATAGCACATGGAACTCTGTTCAATGTTATGTGGCAGCCTGGATGGGAGGGGAGTTGAGGGGAGAATGGATACATGTACATGAATGGCTGATTGCCTTTGCTATTCACATGAAATTATCACAACATTGTTAATCATCTATACTCCAATACAAAATAACAAGTTAAAAAAAAATGGCTACCTTGCAAATTCCAACTTTAGAAATGAGTAAGTCTTACAAGGCTGAGTCTCACATCATACCCAGCACTATAAAACCCCTCACATAAAACAACAGCCTGGATCACAATATGTGTTCATTGGTTTCTTCTGCTGCAGTCTCACAGAGAGGTTCATATCATTACTTCAGAACTAGGACATCAATACAGAGTAATTTATTACAGTCACTTCCTCTCAGTTACTTCTTTGCAGAAGGGATTGTTTAGTTCTTTCTAAACACTGGGAGTTATGTGCCCTGAACTATTCTAGAAAAGTAAGACAGTGGTACTCACTCTCTGCTCCTCTGGTTTAAGTCAGAGCCCTAGCTTCCTGCTTCACTGGAATCTAAACAGCATTTCTGGGCTTCCTTGGTGGTCCACTGGTTAAGAATCCACCTTGCAATGCAGGGGACATGGGATCAATGCCTGGTCCAGGAAGATCCCATATGCTGCATGGCAACTAAGCTGGTGCGCCACAACGACTGGGCCCATGTGCAGCAAGTACTGAAGCTCACGCACCCTAGAGACTGTGCTCCACAACAAGAGAAGCCACCACAATGAGAAGCCTACGCACCACGACTACAGAGCAGCCCCGCTCACCATAACCAACACTCAGCAACAAATAGCCAGCACAGTCAAAAATAAAAATTAAAAAAAAACCCAGCATCTCCATTTTTATCTCATCTCTCAGAGGAAGACTTTCTTGTTCCAGATTTGGAACTTGCTTTGATTGGTTCCAAACTATGAGGTAACACCTTCATTAAAAGTTTTTAAGTTGAGAGGTGTTTTCTCACTTTCAGAACGGATCTTAGTCCAGTTGGTCCAGAGAGACCAAGACCCATCCTGAAACTGGTCTGCCAGTGTTGTTTATCTTCCATTACTAAGGCATGGCTCAGCTTATGCCAGGATATACTTCTAAGCCAGAACTTTACACGTGAATGGATTCTTCTGCCTGGTCATCTGGGTCCTTTTGTTAGATGTTTTGAGATTCCAAGTTAGAGGTCAGCAAGTTTACAGCTTACAGGCCAAATCTGGCTCACTTCTGGTTTTTGTAAATAAAGCTTTATTGGCACATGGCCACACTCATTCAGTTATGAATTGTTTATGGCCGCTTTTGAGTTACAGTGGCAGAACTGAGCAGTTGTGATAGAGACTCTTTGGCCTCAAAATACTTGCTATCAGGCCCTTTATAGAAAAGTTTGCTGCCCTTTGTCTAAGGGAGAAAGAGCAAGTGAGAAGTAAAAAGTTTATCAGCAAGATGAATGGCCAAGTGCATATAAATACTGAACAAAAGGTGCAGAGAAATTAGAATGGATTCAGATGGTTTGGAACTGGCCACAGGTGGTCACGTCGGGCCTTGCTGGGACTCTGTCCAGCCCCAGATATATATGGGTACTTCCCAGGGAGCTGAAGCAGTGCCACATCTCCCTGGGAAGAGGCACTGCCCTTTATGAGTGTTTGTGTTCCCAAATGTGAAACCTGGAGGTGGTTTTCTAAACCGTCCAGTTTAATGGCTCCAGGCAGGGGTGTTTTGCAATCTGACACACACATCCATCAGAACCGTTCCCTTGGAGCCTCTGCACTGGCTGTAAAACACTCAGGCACAGACAGACCTCCTTGGTTTTCAAACAGGAGCCCAAGAAAGACCACAGCAGAAACCTGTTTATACAATTCAGGTTTTCTTAGTAACATAAGGCAGATGTCAGACAAGACTTCGTCACTAACTACGAATTGGTTTCTGCTATTAATAAAACCTATGGCAGACCGAGTTAGCTGCTTAGGGTTCTGGTTTCTTACCTTTTCTTAAACTAGAATCAAGAAATAAAATGAAGCCATGGAAGATAAGAATTAGGAAGCATGCTTATTTTAGACATCACATTAAGTACTTTATATATATACTGCCTCCCTTAATCTTTACTATGATATTGTGAGAAGGGCATGATTACTATGCTATCTCCTTTTTAAAGATGTGGAAGGTGTGGTCTAGCATGGTCTTTCTCAAACCTGGAAAGGTTGTTAAAACACGGATCTCCAGTCTCTGTCCCTAGAGACTTCTATTCCATCAGCATGGGTGGGGCCCTCAGATTTTGCATTTCTAAGGAGTCCCCAGATGGTGCTTAGGCTGTGGGCCAGGGCTGCACTGTGATGACACTGGCCAAGCATTTAAGTGAACAACCAAATCTCATGATCACCACGGTAGGGCCAGTTCTCAAACTCAGATGTGAATGTGATTTTTTACTCATTCTTTTCATCATTTCTGATAAACTGCCTTCCATGAGCTCCAAAAAGAAGCCAGTGAAAGATATTCAAACATACACTCAGAAAATCTTTTCAAAAATTTAATGGATGCTATCTCCTAAATGACTCAAGTCTCTCTCATTGGGTCTTGTATTTTGGGCCATTTAGGGAAGGGATGTTTGCATACCACAGCACCACACAGCCATGCAAATAATCTGTCAGAATCCTTTGGCCTAGGATAGTGGATCCCTCAAAATTAATCAGTTCTAAGAAGTCTTATCCAAATGACCTCACCTCCATGCCTTTTTAATATACTTTTAGGGCTTGAGAAAGAGGTTACCACCACTGCAATAGTCTCAATGCTATACATCATATCTTGGCTTCCCACACAGAATGGAAATTGCTTAAAGGGATTAGCTTCTCCTGTCCTGATATACTAATGTTATATTGCACCTGAGTATACAGTATTCAAGGTCCAGTACCATGGAGAGTATCTGGATAGTATGACACAGTGTTGAGAATAGCTTTGCCTTCAATTTTCTTGTTCACAGAGAGTCATTGCTCCCCACAAATTGCTAAATTGTCTCTTTCCCTATCAATGAAATGGAGATTAAAATATTCCTATAAAGTTAGATGTAGTGAATGTATAGCACTCAACTGTAGCATGTGGAGAGACATAAAAAATGCTACTTATAAATTATTATATACACAAAAATGTGGACTCAGTCATGTCCAACTCTTTGCGACCCCATGGACTGTAACCCACCAGGCTCCTCTTGTTCATTGGATTCTCCAGTAAAGAATACTGGAGTGGATTCCATTTCCTACACCAGGGGATCTTCCAGACCCAGGAATTGAACCTGCAACATCTCTTGCATTGGCAGGCAGATTCTTTACCACTGAGCCACCCAGGAAGCCCATATATAACAATATCATGTAAGTATATTCTTATATAGTTACAATTATGATATAACTTACAGTTATGTATTAATATTAACCTATATGGAGAAGGCAATGGCAACCCACTCCAGTACTCTTGCCTGGAAAATCCCATGGATGGAGGAGCCTTGTGGGCTGCAGTCCATGGGGTCGCTAGGAGTCGGACACAACTGAGCAACGTCACTTTCACTTTTCACTTTCACGCATTGGAGAAGGAACAGGCAACCCACTCCAGTATTCTTGCCTGGAGAATCCCGGGGATGGGGGAGCCTGGTGGGCTACCGTCTGTGGGGTCGCACATAGTCGGACACGACTGAAGCGACTTAGCAGCAGCAGCAGCATACTTTATTAACATTATTAATCATATTACTAATATATTATGTAGCACAATCACTTATTATAAAATATCAATAAACCTATAGGAATTATATATAATGCACACTATATAATATACAATTATATATATATGTAATTACAACTTATTATTTAAAGCTCTAGAGAATGGGTTATCTCAATGAATCTTTTAATTTTGTGTTTTAGCAGAAGAATGGATGCATTAGTCAATGTATGTATGTCATGAACAAGGTTCCATGCCCATTAATGCTTTTTCCTATGATCAGATCATTTTCCTTCTAGAACAAGCTCTTTTTCACTCTTTGCCTCTCCTGTCTTTAAGTCTCTCCCTGCTTGCTATGTATGACACCTTCTTAGACCATGGCCATACCCTTGTCACCCTTCAGGGCAACACTAACTTTTGGATAAATTGTACAAATGAATTTAAATCCTCTTTTCTACTTTTTGCTGTGTACAGTCTTATTCCTCTAGTCAGAACAGAATCTTCTCGAGATCAATTATTCATGTCTGACTTGTTTTGTACCTGCCACATGGCTTGACAAATACTTGAATTATATAAGTGTGGAGAAATACAATCAATTTAAATGTATTCTTTGAAAAGAAGCAGAGTCCACATGGTGACGCAAAACATGCTAAGTTCCTGCAGAATAATCACTAGTCTTATTTTACAAAATAACACTGCATTCAAACCACTGCAAGTACAAAGTGTGTTTAGGCTGTATAACTCCAAACAGGTTAGAGAGAGAAATAACGAGGCCATTCTTTTCGCCTGTCCACAGCAGCAACACAATTAGACACATGCTGGAGACAGGTGGCATAAACATGTCTTAATGCAGATTTTAAAAGGGGCTGTAATCCTAAACTCAACTCTCCTTTAACAAAGTTATTCTGTTTTGACGTTGGCCTAGATTAAAATGTCCCATGAATTTAGCAGCTACACTTTGGTTCTGGTAGCAACGGATGGTATGGACAAGATCTAGCAAGCACAGTGAATTTTAAAACTACCTTTCAACAAGGTTTTATATTTTCAGCCTAATACATGATTCTCCAGCTACAGACTTTTCAATTAACTTGGAAGAGTGATGCTGAGAGAGAAGACTGAGCAGCTGGTGGGTGGCAGTGATGACGGACCACGTGGTGACATCACTGAGTCACCTGAATCTGAGTCTGACCCATCGTGACTTCTTTACTAATAGTCACAGGAGAAGAAGTTCCACTTTATGTGACAGTGACAAGCAGGGTGGTGCTTCTCAAACTTTAATGCACACATGAATCACGTAGGGATACAGTTTACATGTCGATTCTGATTCAGCAAGTCTCAGGGGCCCTGTGACTCCACATTTTTAACATCTGAGCTTATGCTAAGTCTCTTGGTTGAAGGACCACACTTTGAACAGCAAGTAGGTAGAAGATGGTGGATCACTTAATGAATGGCTGCACAGACCAACCAGCCTGGGTGTGACAGTGACACTTGTGACTGTTCCAGAGGGAATGGAAACAAGGACCTTCTAGAAATGAAGACTGGAGAAGGCTCAGTTGACTTTATAACAAGTATTCTACTCAGTGTCTCTTGTCAGAAACGTCAGATTAATCAACCCAAAGAACACACTTCCCTTTCTAAATCTGCAAAGCAATAACTCCTGAAAAGTTGCTAGTTAAAAGGATGGAAAATGAATGTGATTACATGTAATCATGAGTTCTAGAGACAGAGAGTCCGGGTCTGATTCCGAGCTCTGCCACTCACTCATTAGCTGTGACTTTGGGAAAGTCACCTTCTCTTGCTAAAGCTCATGCTCCACAGTTGGAAAGTGGGGATAATACTAATAGGACTGTTGCAAAGATCAAAGAAAAAGCACATGTAGAGCACTTCATTCTATGCATGGCCCACACTAGCCAATACATTGCAGCTTCTATTTTCTAACTAGGAAATTAGCTAGCCAAGAATCATGGAGAAATTGCTCAGCAAGCTTTGAGATGTTTCTAGGGAAAAGAAAGTGAAAGAAAGAAAAGGAGGAGGACAAGGAGACACAATCACAGTTCTCAAGAAAGTTCCAAAATATACGTGGAGAGGCAAATGCATACGCATGTGGAATGATTTAATATTTCCATAGTTACAGGCCAGGAAGCATCGCAAGTAGAGTTATACAGAACACATAAGCCATTTGGAGAAAGCATATGTTTAACATGATATCACTCGAGACAGGAAAACTGGAGGAGTCCCTAGACAAAGCCAGGGCTGTAAAACCTTTTGAAAAATGTTTCACATCTTTAGTAAGATATTGACAAGAGCTGCTGTCATATGGAAACTATTTTTTAGAAACACCTGGCAGGACTAATTTGGAGGATTGATTTTTTTTCACATAAGTTTATTAACACACAACAGAATACAAGGTGTGTCTGAGATGCAAGCCTGGTCAGAGGTTAGATCACTAAAGATAAATGATTGTAACTCCCATATCATTTCTCATTATGGCTTGGATGAGCCATCATTCACAAAGAACCCAAAGAAATTCTTGTAAAGCTCATGATAATCAGAGGGCTCTCTGTTTTCATATGTGTGTGTGCTCACTCATTCAGTGTGTCGGACTCTCTGTGACCCCATGGGCTGTAGTCCGCCAGGCTTCTCTGCCCATGGGATTCTCCAGGCAAGAATACTGGAGTGGGTTGCCATTCCCTTCTCCAGAGGATCTTCCCGACTCAAAGATTGAACCCATGCCTCTTGAGTTACCTGTACTGGCAGGCAGATTCTTTACCACTGAGTCACCTGGGAAGCCCTAAAACATTCATATCTGTTAATTTTGTCCCTCTGACATTATAAATTCAATGATATCTTGTTTTGATATTTTTCTCTTAAAGGCAACTCTACAAAAGAAAAATAAGAAAAGCTTCTTATTTTCTCCATTATTTATTTTGTGATTAAACTTGACCATCTTCCTGGTTACACAGACCAGTCTGCTTTCTGAAACAGAGACAGACTCAAGGATTTTGAGGAAGATGGAAATAGAAGTCTTCAGGGAATGAGCCTGGCCAACTGATGATTCTGATTGCTGTAACTCAGTGTGTAGGTACACATGATCACTCTTCCTTGGAGCAAGTAGCATGAGAAGAATCACACTTCCAGTTGACTCCCAATTTGATTCCATTTACTAGATGGGACCATTCAATGCTATTTCAAGTAAACTTTTCAGATTAGTGGTTTAGAGTCATTGGTTTAGTTTTCTTAAGGAAAATGCTAATTTCCTTTTAAAAATACTTTCACTACCTCTTCTCTCTCTTTCTGTTTATGGTCCTATCCTTAGCTTCTCTCTATTCTTTCTTCATTTGGCAATTGCCTAAAGCTTCACTTGGCTGTTCACTAGGCACCACCAACTTAGTTAAGCTCAACCAACATGTACTGGTTGGGCAGTGGACTGGCACAGATGACCTTGAGGTCCCTGCCTTCAAAGAGCTGATTAAAAAAAAAAAAAAGCAGATACAAAAGTACATCATTTCAAAACAATACGTAACTCCAAGTTAGAGTTACACCCAGGAAGTGATGGGCGGCATGGAGGCGGGCATCTGTCTTTAGAAGAATGAAGTTTAGTGGAAGAGATGCCATCTGAACTTAATCCTGAACTCTCTGAGGTTAGGGTCACATCTTATTCATCTCTGCCTGGAAGGTGGAAGAGGAATTAATAAATGTTTGATGAGTGAAAAATTTGCTTTTTTGGCTGAGCCTCCATAAATTGCCAATAATGAGGCAACTTACCACAATTTGCTATGCTGTTTCTGACCCTCTCTTTGGTCAAAATTTTATCACTCAACTATAAATAAACTATGTGAATAATCAAATGAATGTAATTCACTGTATTTCCCTAAGCTTAGTGTCACAGTATTTTACATCAAATGGAAAAATAAAAAACAATTTAATATTTACAGGTCTGAAAAAAATCCAATCTCTTGATATAGATGGGAAAAATAGTTTTTTGTGACTCAAAAGCTGCCATTGCCAAAGCTCTGAATCACTGTCAATGACTGACTGTCCAAAGACTGTTTCCTATGTTGCTGGCCTATGTGGATGCTGCATAATTCTCTTAAATCCTATTTACTTAATCCCCATAAGAATCCTGAGATACAGGGAATACTATCATTGCCATTTTACACATAGAGAACTTGAAGCTGAGAAGAACTGAGTAACTCACCTTAATCTGTACAGCTAGAAAGAGATGGAGCTGGCATCTGAACTAAGAGGCCATGCTCTAACAGGCTACCCTGTGTTACTCCATTACTGGAGGTCAGCAGTTTGCTTTCTACATGTTTGTGGGGAGCGCTGTATGCTTTTAATTTATTTTTCACCAGCATTTGCTCTAATCAGAAACAGGACCCATGAAAGAAGAGGTGCTTTTCTTCCTGGACTTGCAGGGTATGTAGGAATGCTCTTCCCAACAGCTCAGGTATGTTTCTGTGAGCCCAGCTTGATGTGCTTTTCCCAACACAAACTCTCTGCTTCTGTCTACTTTTGTCTCTCCCCAGACTTTCCCAGAGGACAACCTAGTCCAAGAGTGTATCACAAGCTTGGTGTAAGAGTACATGTAGAAAGACCTTGGACACCTGGAGTCATCTTATTTCTAATCTCTCTATTAAGAGGCCTGAGAATTAGTGTGGTGGAGGAGATAGAGTGACTGGGGTTCAGGACCCTGTCTGCACTAACAGCAAATTGTTTAATCTATCACAGTCTCCATAATTTGTAACCTTTCAAAGGAAATGATGTTGTATTTTCATTGCTGTACCCTCTAGCACAATGCAGAGAGCTCAGAAATGGCTGACCTGCAGCTCAGAGTTCCAAGTCAGTGCTGCTCACTAGAACTTCTTGCAGAGATGGAAATGTTCATTATTTGTGCTGTCAGAGGTGCTTACTGAGTACCTGAAAGTTGGCTAGAGGTACTAAGAAGCTGATTTTAAAATTTTATTTAATTTTAATTGATTTAAATTGAAGTGAAGAATTGACACTTTTGAATTGTGGTGTTGGAGAAGATTCTTGAGAGTCCTTTGGACTGCAAAGAGATCCAACCAGTCAATCCTAAAGGAAATCAGTCCGGAATATTCATTGGAAGGACTGGTGCTGAAGCTGAAGCTCTAATACTTTGGTCACCTGATGCGAAGAACTGACTCATTTGAAAAGACCCTGATGCTTGGAAAGATTGAAAGCAAAAGGAGAAGTGGGCAGCAGAGGAAGAGATGGTTAGATAGCATCCCCGACTCAATGGACATGAATCTGAGCAAACTCCAGGAGACAGTGAAGGACAGGGGAGCCTGGTATGCTGCAGTCCATGGGGTCACAAAGAGTCAGACATGATTTAGCAACTAAATAATAAAGCCACAAAGGGCTAGTGGCTATGTACTGGACGGCACATTGCTTAACTATAAAGTCAGGAAAATAATTCACAATCTGTTTCTCTTATAGGACTGTGGTAAGGAATAAATGAAATGATGGAACTATAAGGCAGCATCATGTGATGAAATCAGATAACCTGGTTTAAATATTAATACCAACTCCAGCCCTGGCTATCTTGACTTTTGGTAAGTCTATTCAACCTCCTCGAGCATCAGTTCCCTCATCTCAAAAGTGGGTTTAGTAATAACTATCTTTTATACAATGGTCAAGTGGATTAAATAAGATAATAGACACAAACTGCTCAGCACACTGCTTGGCACACAGTAAACCCTCAACAAATGGTAAGTTTTGTTTTGCTTGTTTTGAAATTGAGAGTACTCTGGAAAGCACAGAATTCTATGTATGGGGGCAAGATATGATTCTTAGCAGGAAATGACATGGTCCATAACGGCTCCCCTGAGCTGAGCCTTCTCTGGAGGGGACATGGCTGTGCTGGACTCTTCCCCTTTCACAGCCTTTGTGGTCGTATACCAGACAGCTCATGAATATGTGATGCTTCTGATGTATCCTTGAAAGATTTCTCAGCTGCTGGAGCTAGCCTGGGCTCCCCTGGGTGACAGGATACTGTCCCTGTCCCGTGTTGGGGGCTGGGATGAAGTCAGCTTCCTAGGTCTCCTGCCTCCCGACACTGATAGTTTTCCTTGGAGACTCTGCAGCTGAAAAAGGCTTTGTCTGAACAAGCAGCGGCTGGTCTGGCTAGCACAGCAGCAAACATCCTTGATTGTTTCTCTCTGTGTTGGCTGCTAATCCCCTTTTCTGTTTATCCCCTCAGGAGCCCAGGCTCTAGGCGTGGGCTCTAGACCCTGGGGCTTGGGGAGAGAAAAAGCAGATGTTCCCGGGACTGTCATTGCCATGGGCACCGGCCATGTTTGCAGTAGTGTTACTGATATGGTCCCAAGATGGCACAAGCTTCGGGCTGTCAAGGACAGCCCCCTGGCTCTAGTTACTGAAGCTGTCACCAGCACTTTACAGTTCCCTGCCGGCTGCCAGCCTGGGAGAGTTCAAATCGCTGGAAAGAAGCACCTCTTTCCTTCCAGCCTGGTGCCAGAGCAAGAGAGTGTTTTTGCAGCGTCTGGGAATCTATCCCAATTCTCACGGCTTTATGGTCCCAGCCTTACGCTGGGACCATGGTACAGATCTGTTCTACAGGAGGGAAGAGGAGGGAAAGAGGGCTTGCGTTGCTCTTTAGCAAATGCTTGATGAGGGAGAAGCAATAGCAAGTGCTGATAGTTGGCAAGTGAGCCTGGAAGCCAATCATTTTGCACCTTATCATACACTGACTTCTTTGTTTATTGGCCACCTTTGCCAACAGAATGTAAGCGCCATGAGCGCAAGGATTTTTGTCTACTTTGTCTATCCCTCTATCCCTGAATCATGGCACATTGACACTCTTGAATGAATATATGCTGAGTAAATGAATGGCTGGCTCCTTATTGATGAATCTTTCTTTCTTAAAATTGAAGTATATAAGTCAGACAGAGAAAGACAAATATCATATAATACTTATATGTGGAACCTTAAAAAATGACACCAATGAATTTATTTATAAAACAGAAACAGACTCATAGACATAGAAAACAAATTTATGATTATCAAAGGAGAAAGGAGGAGTGGGGATAAACGAGGATGTTGGGATTAACATATATACTCTATTGTACACAAAATAATCAACAAGGACCTATGGCATAGCACAAGGAACTATACTCAATACTCTGTAATAATCTATATGGGAAAAGAATCTGTAAAAGCATAGACACATGTATATGTATAACAACCACTTTGCTGTCCATATGAGAGCACAGTATTATAAATCAACTATACTCCAGTATAGAATAAAAATTTAAAACCTGAAGTATAATTGATTTACTATGTTTTAGGTATACAGCAAGGAGATTCAGTTATATCTATATATATACATGTATATGTATACATATATATGTATGTATTTCACATTCTTTTCCATTATAGGTTATTGCAAGGTACTGAATATAGTTCACTATATTATACAATAAGTCTCTGTTGTACATCTATTTTATATATAATAGTGTGTATCTGTTGATCTCAAGTTCCTAATTTATCTCTCCTCTATCTCTCCCCTTTGGTAACCTTAAGTTTGTTTTCTATATCTGTGAGTCTATTTCTGATGTATCTTATAAACTGAACATATAACCAGAAGCCCCTGACTACAAATCTACCTGTAAAAGAACCAGAACACATTAAATCACTGATTGAATGATGTACCATAACTTTCCTCCTTCGTTCTTTTAGCCTCCTTTTTCTTCCTTCACTTGTTTACTTTTTCATTCATCTAACATCCACTGAGGAGAAGGAAATGGCACCCCACTCCAGTACTCTTGCCTGGAAAATCCCATGGACGGAGGAGCCTGGCAGGCCACAGTCCATGGGGTTGCTAAGAGTCAGACACGACTGAGCGACTTCACTTTTACTTTTCACTTTCATGCATTGGAGCAGGAAATGGCAACCCACTCCAGTGTTCTTGCCTAGAGAATCCCAGAGACGGGGGAGCCTGGTGGGCTGCTGTCTATGGGGTCGCACAGAGTTGGACACGACTGAAGCGACTTAGCAACAGCAACATCCACTAACACATGAATAGCCTGATAAACTCAACCAGTGAGTTTGTTCAACCAGTGTATTTGAAAAAAAAAACAGGAGCCTCTCTACTGTGTAAAAGATGAAGGTTTATTGGTGGTTGGGAAATTTGTTGAAAGATGGGATTAAAACTAGAGATACAAGTTGAACTAGGCGGTTTATAGCCATATCCTGAAGACTTCCCAAGGGACGAAAATGTCAGAAGGGAAGAGATAGTCTTACTCTGATAATTTTATAGAAGGAATATTTACTGTACTAAGTCACAGATTTAAAAACACCCAATACAAAGCTATTCTATTCAAAAGACAAACTAAATTCTTCTTGAATATGAAGAATATGATGTCAGCTGGTAATATAAGTAGTTCAGGGTCTGGGGTGACCAAAATAGAGACTATTGGTCCAAAACAGGAGTCAGCAAACTATGGCCCATGGACTAAGTCTGGCCCACAACCTGTTTTTACAAATACGTTTTATTGGAAGGCAGTCATGCTCATCTGTTTACGAATTATCTCTGGTTGCATTCATGACAGAAGAGTTGAACAGTTTTGATAGTGACCGTATGGCCTGCAAAGCTGAGAACATTTACTATCTGGCTCTTCACAGAAAAAGTTTTCTGATTTCTGGTCTAAAGGAAAGATGCTCTGATGCCCAATGAGAGCCTCTAAAAGAAAACACTCCTCACACTGAGCCAGTTCATGGATGTTTATACACCTGCTCTCCCTATCAACAAAAAGTAGCCAACAGTTCATACCATAACGTCATCAACCCCCAATATGTAACTGCTTTCTGTAACTCTTGCTGCAATATGGCCACTAAGTTAATGATCTGACATTGTTTTCCATAAACTAAATTGTTGACAGATAAAAGTGTCCTCCCTTCAGGCTTCCTACTGCACTACCCTTTCACTCTCCCATGGCAGGGTTGTACAATAAAACCATACTGCCTCAAGTGTACTCTGAGGTTTTGACTTGGCATCCAGCAGCTTTAAAACTGAGTATTTCTTCACCTGTGCTTGTTTTGTGGTTATAGGTCTCCTAATGCCCATAACCGTGATGAAACTTGTCCTTTTTCTGCCTTCGCATTTCACATGTGGGTTGTTTATGATGTGGAGTTACATAATTCTTGGTTTCCCAATAAAGAAATCAGCAGGCGGTGTACCTTTTTTGTTTTTAAAGTTACCTCCCTGTGTAAAAATTTGGAGCCAGGTGTCCCTCACTGAGTTCATCAGACCCAAGTGTCCAGACCTCCTAGACCTTCCTTAAAACCCAGCCTTGACTTTTACAAATTTTAAATAAATATTTTCAAAGAAGGGCTGAAGCTTTTGGCCATTCTCTCTACTCTTACTGCAATGTAGAAACTGAAAAATGGGATCCTCCTTCACTGTTCTGGTGATAAAGCTTTGCTGGAAAGATAATAATTTAAAAAGCAGTTTTCAGATACTCATTTAATAAAATCCTCACAATCCAATAGAGTTCTTTTCACCCTTCTACAAATGAGAAGATGGACACTCAGGGAGTTCCAATAACTTATCCCAAGGACACACAACTACTGAGATGCACAAGCAGGATTCAAACCCATGCTCTTTCCATTCAGCTGTTCTTCTTCCCAACAAAAGCACAGGAATGAGGACCACAGAGCTCTCAGTGATTAATATCTAGAGACAGAGTTGACATCCTGTACTCAGAAGTTTAGAGAATCCTATTTTAAGTGGAAGCTGGCTTTCATGATCTTAAACATTGTGCAAAGAACAATTACTTTGGTTGTCATTTCAAATGGAAATAGAGTTGGTGAGCATTTGAAACTTTGTGGGAGAACAGAGAGGAACAAATAAATTTGATTTTCACTTGAGAATCATGTATAGGAAGAAGCCAAATGTGGATGACAAGGTGTGGTCAAAGTCAGCTTTAAGTTATGGAGAGTTGGTTAAAAGGTAATGGATCTCATCACTTTGCCAACAAAGGTCCCTAAAGTGAAAGCTATGGTTTTTCCAGTAGTCATGCACAGATGTAAGAATTAAACCATAAAGAAGGCTGAGTGCCAAAGAATTGATGCTTTTGAACTGTGGTGCTGGAGAAGACTCTTGAGAGTTCCTTAGACAGCAAGGAGATCAAACCAGTCCATCCTAAAGGAAATCAATCCCGAATATTCATTGGAAGGACTGATGCTGAAGCTGAAGCTCCAATATTTTGGGCACCTGATGCAAAGAGATGACTCACTGGAAAAGACGCTGATGCTGGGAAAGACTGAGGGCAGGAGGAAAAGGGGGCCACAGAAGATAAGATGGCTGGATGGCATAACTGACTCAATGGATATGAGTTTGAGCAAATTCTGGGAGATCGTGAAGGACAGGGAAGCCTGCCTTGCTGTAGTCCATGAGGTCGCAAAGATTTGGACACAACTTAGTGACTGAACAACAACAACAATGGATCTCACCCAAAAGTGGGTGCTACCTGCTTTATAATCTAAAGCCTCCTACCCTTTGGCTCTCTTGCCTTTTTCTTTTTCATCTCTTTGCTTCTCCCATCCATTCACACTGAGTGCTGACTAAAGGCCAGGTTTTAAGCGAAATCTGGAAGATAAAAGGACAATATGATATGCATCCTGCTCTCCAGAATCTTAAGTTTAAGGCTTTCATATTCAAATATTCTCCCCGTTTTTCCACCTGTGGGGACAGAGAATGCAGGGGATACCACTGAAATACAACCCAAGATATTTCTAGGGTCCCAAATATCATGGCATATGCCTCAAATTTTGCCCCTACGATTTGAAGTTCTGTCCTAGGAACTGCCCACCAGACATCTCCTTCTGCCTAGCCATTGCTCTTTCTTGTCTTCTCAGCCCCTAAAACCATGACTCCAAGTTCAGCTTCTTTTGATCCATGGGGACATAGTCTAAGGGAAAGGTGGGGAACAGGTGACTTACTTTAGTTTCCCAAGCAAACCAAAGGCAAGGAGAAGACGCGTAAATAAAACATTGCTATAGTCAAACTTACCCTCTCCCTTCAAATGACTCACCTTCATTTAGAAATCCCAAAGAAATGGGGCTCGATGGAGATAGGATGACATCATAAACATTCAGTTTCTAGCAACAACTCAATATTTCATGAATCCATAAAAGCTTTACATTTTGTTAGTTTTTTTTTTTAAATCACACCCATAGAATGTATAGCAGTATACTACCCAAAGCAATCTATAGACTCAATGCAATCCCTATCAAGCTACCAATGGTATTTTTCACAGAACTAGAACAAATCATTTCACAATTTGTATGGAAATATAAGAAACCTCGAATAGCCAAAGCAATCTTGAGAAAGAAGAATGGAACTGGAGGAATCAACCTGCCTGACTTCAGGCTCTACTACAAAGTCACAGTCATCAAGACAGTATGGTACTGGCACAAAGATAGAAATATAGATCAATGGAACAAAATAGAAAGCCCAGAGATAAATCCACGCACCTGTGGACACCTTATCTTCGACAAAGGAGGCAAGAGTATACAATGGAGAAAAGACAATCTCTTTAACAAGTGGTGCTGGGAAAACTGGTCAACCGCTTGTAAAAGAATGAAACTAGAACACTTCCTAACACCATACACAAAAATAAACTCAGAATGGATTAAAGATCTAAACGTAAGACCAGAAACTATAAAACTCCTAGAGGAAAACATAGGCAAAACACTCTCCGACATAAATCACAGCAGGATCCTCCATGACCCACCTCCCAGAATATTGGAAATAAAAGCAAAAATAAACAAATGGGACCTAATTAAAATTAAAAGCTTTTGCACAACAAAGGAAACTATGAGCAAGGTGAAAAGACAGTTCAGAATGGGAGAAAATAATAGCAAACGAAGCAACAGACAAACAATTAATCTCAAAAATATACAAGCAACTCCTGCAGCTGAATTCCAGAAAAATAAACGACCCAATCAAAAAATGGGCCAAAGAACTAAACAGACATTTCTCCAAAGAAGACATACAGATGGCTAACAAACACATGAAAAGATGCTCAACGTCATTCATTATTAGAGAAATGCAAATCAAAACCACAATGAGGTACCATTTCACACCCGTCAGAATGGCTGCTATCCAAAAGTCTACAAGCAATAAATGCTGGAGAGGGTGTGGAGAAAAGGGAACCCTCTTACACTGTTGGTGGGAATGCCAACTAGTACAGCCACTATGGAGAACAGTGTGGAGATTCCTTAAAAAACTGGGAATAGAACTGCCATATGACCCAGCAATCCCACTGCTGGGCATACACACCGAGGAAACCAGAATTGAAAGAGACGCGTGTATCCCAATGTCCATCGCAGCACTGTTTACAATAGCCAGGACATGGAAGCAACCTAGATGTCCATCAGCAGACGAATGGATAAGGAAGCTGTGGTACATATACACAATGGAATATTACTCAGCCATTAAAAAGAATACATTTGAATCAGTTCTATTGAGATAGATGAAACTGGAGCCCATTACACAGAGTGAAGTAAGCCAGAAAGAAAAACACCAATACAGTATACTAATGCATATATATGGAATTTGAAAGATGGTAACGATAACCTTATATGCGAGACAGAATAAGAGACACAGATGCACAGAACAGTCTCATGGACTCTGAGGGAGAAGGTGAGGGTGGGACGTTCTGAGAGAATAGCATTGAAACATGTATATTATCATATGTGAAACAGAACACCATTCCAGGTTCGATGCATGAGACAAATGCTCAGGGCTGGGGCAATGGGATGACCCAGAGGGATGGGATGGGGAGGGAGCTGGGAGGGGGGTTCAGGATGGGGAACACATGTAAACCCATGGCTGATTCATGTCAATGTATGGCAAAAACCACTACAATATTGTAAAGTAATTAGCTCCCAACTAAAATAAATAAATTTATTAAAAAAAAAAAGAAAAAAGAATGTATAGCACCAAGACTGAATCCTAATGTAAATTATGAACTTTGAGTGATAAGGATGTGTCAATGTAGGTTCATCAACTGCAACAAATGGACCTTCCGATGGGGGATGTAGACAGCGGGAAAAGCTACATGTGATGGGCTGTGAATTCAAAACTTAAAAGTAAAGTCTATTTTTAAAAAATGATATACATTCCTAATCTCACTGGAAAAACTTGTCAAAACTGTAGAAAAGTACAAAGAAGCAGGCAGAAATCACCTAGCATCCTTCTGTCCCTAATGTCAGATGAGTAGGGTGAATGATTTAGTGACCATCTCTCAAAGGCTCTTCTCTGGCCATACCTGTATGTGCACAGATTTCCATATATAGAGATGTATGTGTACGCATGTGTGGATATGAATGTACATATATGTGGGTTTCACCTGGCATGTTTTTGTCTCAATTAATATTGATTTTCTTAATTTTTAATAGCTGCATAGTGTTGCTGATATGAAATGTGTCATAATTTACCTGGCCAGTGCCTTCTTTGATAATCATTTTGGATTTTTTTTTTTTTGCTTATATAAATAATGATGCAGTGAACATTCCTGAATGCACATCCTTTTCCTATTATGATTTTTTTTGAATGCATGTATCTTTCCAGTCCATACCACATCTTGGAGGAGGTTATGAGTTACATACATTTCATCCACACTGCGTGGATAGTTTTTTATGCAAAGTAAACTTCTAGACAAAGAACACTGAAGAATTCTAGGTATAACCTTTCTGTTAGAAAAAAAGAGGAAGAAGGTTTGACTATGAAACCACATACATAATTGATGCCTGTAGCTCAGAGCATCACACATAGTATATGACCAGTAAGTAACAGCTGCTAATAGGATCATGGTTGTTTCTTTTGTTTTGGTCCACGTTTCTTTGCTGAAAAAGATCTGAGCACAGCACATGGGGGCCTGAACCACAAAAGATGAACTGTATTTTATTCCTTACAAGTTTCTGACTCTGGCTGTAATCATGTGTGAGATTTAGAAACCAACAGTCAAGCCAAGAATGCAGTTCATACAACCACCCTGTTCACTCAATGAGCAGAAAAATGGAGGCCCCACACCAATGGTGGCCATAATAATGGTCAGATGTCCTTTCTCATATGTAATAAAGAAGCGAGTACAACTTTTCTGGGTTTTTATACATCATTATATCTGTTCTGCCTTCCCTGTTCAGAGGAAACAATAGTAAGGCATGTTGGACTTTTATAAATATTATTCCCTGATTTCAAGGACTGATCTTATTGGTCTTAGAGCTCAAGGTCAGCCCCAGATTGGTCCCAGAGACTTCAACAAAAGCCTCTTAGTACTGTCCGCTTTACCCTCTTCAATTATAACACAGTTGTAAAAAAAAAAAAAATCCCCCAAACAAACACCTAACACCAAACTGCTTCCGCCTGCATCTACCACACTTTTTATGAGACAGTGTGTGGCTCCTGGCTGTGCTATTTTGAACATCACCTTCAGGAAAATTTTTTGCTATATGTCGAGGCTCAGATTTACAGCTCTGTTCTTTGCCCTGAGGTGAGATGGAAGCAAAATCAATGAGGTTAGCTTTGGGGCCACTAGAAGTAAGTAAGATGAGCCAATTATCAGTTAACTGAGATCTGTGAAGTAGGGAAAAAAGTCCAATGAAAAGAGGGAAATCAAGAAGGCACTCTCTCATTACTGTCTATGATAGAATTCACTTAAAAATAAGTAATCATGTTTTATTGGCACTAGAGAAAGAGTGGTGGTGATGGTTTAGTCACTAAGTCATGTTGGACTCTCACGTGGGTCTCCTGCATTGCAGTTAGTTTCTTTACTGATTGAGCTACCAGAGAATCCCAGAGAAAGAGAAAACAGTATTAAATGTGATAGTAGAAATTTTGAAATATCCAAACAGTTTTGTTCCTTGATCCCTAATTAAAAGCAGTCCATTGTCATGGGACCTCTACCACCTCCTTTGTGAATGGAGGGAGATTTTCTGGATCAAAATCGTGTGTCATCTCAAAGAAATTTAAATAAAAATAATAACCATGACTAGCTTTAATTGAGCACCTATTGAATGCCTGGCACTGTACAAGGTCTTTGGCACATGAGTCACTCAATAGTCCCTAAGAGCTTACTGTGTGCCAGGCATCATTCCAGGTGCTAAGGACACAGGAGTGAACAAGATACCCAAAGTGCCTGCTTTCCTAAAGCTTCTATTCTAGTGAGAGGAGATAATCAACAAGTCCTTAAACAAAACAAACAACAGAATCAATGCTATGCACAGAATTAAAATCCAGCAATGTGACAGAACCACTGGGTAGTCAGGAAAGACCCCGATGAGGGAGGTAGATTTAAGCTGAAACTTCAGTGAAAGGAAGATTCACCTCAATGAAGGTGAGGGGGCAGAATTTAAACCTCAAGAAAGTTCTAGCAACCCTATTGCAAAGAGGAAGAAAATGAAGCTCAGAGAGGCTATGCAGCTTCCCTATGGTAGGGCTGGGATTCAATTATTGCTCCCTTGTCTGTGAAGCCTTACTGTGAAGCTTCAGTAGAGGAATAGGAATACCAACTTGAATTGTGTCTATATAAATATGTAATTCCAAGTTCCCAAGAGCCACTCTTAAACATTAATCATACTCCATCCATTTATCAGAAGAATTATTTTACCAAATAGGTAGCATTTATGCCTGCAGTTGTTTTAACAGCTATATGAGTCTAAGAATTCTTGGGGAACTTGCTAAATGGCAGACTCTTGGGTCCCACTTCTAGGTAGTCATTGATTCAGCAGAGTCAGGGTGAGGCCTGGGAAGGTGTTTATTTTTAACATGTGTCTTGGTTCAACTTTAAGAATGTGTAAGAAGAGTGCTTTTCAACTAGGAGTGATTTTTTTTGTTGCTTTCATGGGACATTTGGCAATAGAATGAGAAAATGTTGGTTGTGACAACTGGTGTGTGTGTGTGTGTGTGTGTGTGTGTGTGTGTGTGTGTGTGTGTTTGTGTGTGTGCGCACGCACATGTGTGTCTCTCACAGGGATCTAGTAAGTAGAGGCCAGGTGTGTGTGTGTGTGCGTGTGTGTGTGACAGGGATCTAGAAAGTAAAGGCCAGAGATGCTGCTCAACATCTTACAGCACAGAGGCCAGCCTCTGCAATGAACTTTCAGGCCCTAAATGTCAATAGTGCTGAGGTTGAGAAACCCTGCCTCAGGATCAACATCTCTTCTGCATCAATCTCCTTTTCTACTCACCTCAAAGAAAACTCCTTAGAACCCTCTTTAGAACTTCCATAGCTCCTCTCATGTTAAAAACGATCTTTCTAGTTGGTTCCTCTCCCTGGTAGAAGAAAACTTTACTTAGGCCAGGATCCCTGCTTCATTCATTTTTGTGTCTGGCCTCATCCTCACTCACTCCATGAATGTTTATGCTGTTTCAAGCAAAATTCATTTACAATACCCTTGGGACTGACCACAAAATGGTTCTGTGAGTGATAACCATAACTAGTGTTTACAGGGAGAAGGAAGATCCAGGGACCTAATTTTCAGTTTAAAAATCTAATACAAATCTTCCAGGCTTCATTTAAGAAAATGGCTGTGTATTTTTTTTTTTTTTTTAACATTCACCAAATGTCACAGTTGCTTCCGGACCTGCCTGGGGATGTGCAGGTGAGTCAGCCATGTGAACATGAAGACCACCCATGGTGCTCCAACATCACGCGAACAACCTCGTTGGCTGTGTCCACTGTAGTGTCTGGCTACCACTTGGCAGCTCTGAGCAAACTAACTCAGTCCCTAAGCCAGCCCTGAATTCCAAGAAATTAAAATCCAGCAAATAACTCGATACAGATCTGAGAGGAAACTGAGCAAGGTAACGGTGCCCTCTAAAAAGAGCCAGGTAATTACTTTTGAAGATCTTTCAAAAAGATTCACTTAACTGCACAGACTGAAGCAGCAAAGGGCTTATTTGTTTGTTGACAGAAGCTGTCTCTATGTAGTCAACAGACTTCGGAATGTTGGATACCCAATCAATATTTGGATGCCATGGAGTTACTATGCTACTCAGCTGACCAGAGTTAAAAACAAGAGACCAAGAGACTACCCTTGGTGAGGTTGACCTAGCCACATTTTTTACTCAGTTGATCATGTTAGTTTTCCTCACTTTGCTTCTTATTCCAGCTTTAGCACTTGGCATGAATATTGTGGCGAAATGCATTCATTGCTCTTTCACTTTATGTGTTGGAGCAATCTATCAGTGCCATCAATTCTGTAAAGGCTCCTTTTCAAGGTATTCTACCTCCAGCAAGTTGGTGAATACAGAAATGATTATATCACAGATTGGTTATGAAGTTCAACCAATTTAGCAATTTTCCTCTTGTGGTTAATTATCCACAGAATGTTTGCTCTTTTTCTTCTTCATCTTTTAATTTTCAGTCTTGGCAATCTGCACTAAAGTGACTGGAAGTTATGAAAAGTATGAAAATGTGTCTGTTTCAAATAGTTGGCTGAGTCCTTCATCAGCTGGAGGCCCAGAACAGGTGTGAATATTTGTTTATAATCCAAACACAGCAAAGTAAACAGTTCCATTTTGCACATTTTTTCCTCCATACAATGATATGAATATTTCCTTTGTGATGGTCAGTGACTTTGTTTAACTTGAAAGAAAGCCTGAATGGAAAGGAAGGGCCGAGAGACTCGTAACTGTTTGTACAAGGGCCTGAAGTGACTGACAGCTCAACTAATCTGGGCGTAGAGCCCTGACATTTTGTCAGCTCCCCTGAGAAGTCAGACGTGCTGTCCATGACACACCTGTCAAGTGCTGATAGAAAAACAACTGTCACACGTAGCCTTCAAGGCTACATATGTGACCCTTAACCCCGGAGCCCCTTCTGGACTTTTCCACTGAGTATCAAAAGCCTTTCAAATATTTCCAGCTGGACATCTCCATGAGCTGTAATGGCAGCTCAGCATTCTAGCACCGGTGGTCATTGTTGAGGGAATTCCCCTCTCCCTGGTGTTTTTCTCTCCCTCATGGGAAGGCCCAGTTCTGAAATCTCTTTGGTAGCAAAAGAGAGGAGCTGCTCTCATCATCTAAAACTCAATCTCTGCCTCCCGGTTGAACCCGTGTGTCTTCCTGAAAGTGGGATATCTTAAAGGCCACTTAGATTACTGTCTTCATCTCCAAGGTCTGAAACCCTGAATGAGTCTGCAAGACAATAAACTTTTCCAGGCTATGGTGTTCAGTGTTTTCCAAGGGCTTGGTCTGGTTTCCCTTCTTGCACAAGAGACAACAAACAGGAAGAAACATAGACGCCCCTGACGCCAGGGGTTGATGTTAAACAAACTAAGTACTGAATTTAAGACAGTTTGCAAGTCTTTGCTACTATCCTGATAGCCACCAGTAAAGATTATGAGAAAAGCAAAAGATGAAAAAAATGGGAAAAGACCCAATATAGGAGCTATATCCAAGAGAACTGAATTCATAACTAAAGCAATAAATATCCTACAGGTACAAAGATGCCTCTTCATTCAGCATAGCAAGAAAATAAGACAGCTGACTGAATCTATTCAGAATAATAATCAGTTTCAAGGAGGAAAACAAAACCACCTTCTAACTATGTCAGCTGAACTCCAACACGGATCTCAGGATCCTTGGGTCGGTTACAACTTTTCTCAAGATAAACTAAAATGGCCTTGGACAGAGTATCCACAAACCAGCACATCAGCAACAGGCTAGTTTAAGCCAGAATATTTCTGCAGCTTCTTCCAGGGATGGTTCCTTTTTTTCTCTGGTTTCCCAGATTCCCAGACTAAAGGACCCAAGCATTTGCTGAGCACATTAAAGCTCATACTCCTAGTTCCTCTATAGAAATTTCCACCGAAACGAGCTAAAAATAACTAAATGAAAGGAAAACCATGGATGGATCTTTATTAACATCATTTCCCTCATTTCATGGATGAAGAAACTGAGATCCAAAGAAGTGAAGTGCCTGTGCCCCCAGGTTACTAAACTAGTAAATGACAAACTCTCAACGAAAACATCAATTTCCTTCATTTCTTTAAAGCCTTGGGCACTGCTTATTTCTAAAGCTGAACATACACATTACTGCAGCTTAGAGATACAAATTATTTTATAATATGTGAAACAAACAAGTGGCTCATAATAATTACAGTTCAGGGAAAAATAAACTCTAAAAAATTATTATTGTTCTCAGGAATTTTTTTTTTTAATGCCATTCATGATAATGTCTCCTTAGGATAGGAATATTAATTCAGCTAGCCTCAGTGCCTTAAGCAGCTGAAGTCACTGTTTAACCAAACACCTGGAATGTCATCTTTTTCAGATTGTCTTGTTCCAGGACAACTCTGCCTGCAATAAGCTTTGTGGCCCATCCAGCTTCCTTGGAAAGTGAGGTTAGCTCCCCCCTCTCTGATGGAGCCCAGTCTTAATCTTAAGGCATTTCTCTCAAATTTTCTTTAATTTTTTTTTTAATTTTATATTGGAGCATAGTTGATTAACAATGTTGTGTTAGTTTCAGGTATACAGCAAAGTGATTCAGGTATACATATATATTTACCTATTTTTTTCAAATTCTTTTTCCATTTAATTTACTACAGAATATTGAGTTGAGTTCCCTGTGCTATATAGTAGATTCTTCTGGGCAATCTATTTTAAATACAGCAGTGTGTATATGTCAATCCCAAACTCCCAGTCCATCTCATTTCCTTTTAAAAGACTTATGTATCATCAGCCTAAGATGGCTCAGCTTCCTCAGTTGCCAAAGCCCTAGACAGATCATCTTAGTTCTTGTCACCCTGTCCAAGGATCTGCTTGGGCTGAAAGTCAACGCAATTCTCTTGTAACAGAGCAGTGGTCTCCTACCTTGTTATTCAAAGACTTGAGTCTCAAGATCTGGAAAACTGCAAAGAAGTGGGAAGGATCAGTCTCTGGAAAGAAGGAATGAGAGAAATGTGCAAGGTCAAACAAAATTTTCTGTAGATCTGTTGGTTTCTGAATACTTTTTCTGAGATCACATAGTTTATCTTGAGAAATGCTGTTAAAATGTTGACTGCAAAGGATGGTGCATGACCTCACTGCTCCCTACACCTGCAGCACAGGCATCACTTGGGAGTCTCCTAGGAATGCGGTATCTTGGGCCACAGATCCACTGAATTACAGTATGAATTTCAACAAGATCCCCAGGCAATTCAGGTGCACAGTCAAGTCTGTGAAGAGTCCTGTGGTGAAGAGATCCATACAAGTCCCTCTTCATTTCTGTCTCCTTTGTTCCTGGCATCTAGAGCCACTGGCTAAGAGGTGAGCCTCTTTGTTTTCCTCTGCCTGCACCTGGCTCATTCTCCACCTCCTCTTTAAGATGCCATGTGCTGCACGTCCCTCGCCAATCCTCTTCAACTTGGATCCTTAGCACACTATTTGTTTGATATAATATATCACTTTATATTAGTTTATTTTTCTAGAAATCTCTCATCTCCCGGAAGTCTTCTTTTCAAGTATAGGCCAGTCACTCATCCTTCCTTTCTATAACCTATGACAAAAAGATTTCACCTAACTTATCATGGGTGCTTCTAGATCACATTCATTCTAGCACTTTTGAGAATTTTTAAAATATGGCTTAGAAAAGCTTGATAAATTTGTCTGGGTTAAAATTAAGAAGATGGGTCAATCAAAGATAGCAAAAGCAAACAAAAAAACAGAAGTTTTCAGTGCATATATCACTCAGGATTAGTGTCTAGAATATATGATGTAAAAAAGTAAAAAAGCAAATCATACAGTATAAATAAAACAGGAACAAGATACATCGAGGCAATCCACAGACCAGAAAACATGAATATCACACAAAACATGAGAAGACGCTCAAGTCCGCTTCTAATCAGGGAAATACACGCCAGAGCCTTAGTAAGTCCCATTTCACACTCAGTTAAGAAGGTGGACAATACCAAGTGGGGATGATAATCTGAAGTAATGGAAACTTAGACTTCCGGATGGAGTATAAACATTTATGACCATATCTGAGAATAAGTTGGCAATATCTAAGTCAGCTAAAAAAGTCCTTACTCTAGGACTCAACAGTTTCATTGCTAGGTGAGTCTAGAGCAACTCTCACCCAGATGCACAACAAGATATGTATAAACTGTGACAAGATTGGAAATGACTAAAATTGGAAACAACTTAATGTTCACCAAAGAGAATAATAAATAAATTTTATATTCATATAGTGAAAAACTATGCAGTAGTTACATGTGAATGAACCTGAAGTAGGTATATGTGTATGTGGGTGTATATGTGTGTGTATGTGTGTACATATGTATATACTTATATATATATCTCAACTTGAATGAATCTCACAATTCAAAGTTGAATGAATAAAAGGAAATTATAGAAAAATGTACAGTATCATTTCTATAAAAGTTTATAACATGGAAGTCAAAGCTTTAAGGATACACATAAATTTAGCAAAAACACAAAGAATGATAGGCAATGATAAGACCTATTTAATAGCAGTTACTTTGGTAGGGGCAGGAGTGGGGATGAATCTATGAGGATTTACCTAAGGGGCTACAATGGTGTTGGTATAGAGCTTTATTTCTTAAGCTGAGCGATGGATACAAAGGTAATGATTGTATTTTCTTTGTAAACTTCTGAGGGTCTAAAATACTAATCAAGGTGAATTAAAACAAAATAACTTTTATTTAAGATTATATAACTCAATCATGTCACCCTCTTCCCACTTTCGTTACCACAGTATACTGATGAACCATCAGTCATATCCAGCCTACAATTTTCCTCTCCATCCTCCCTACCATCAGCTGCATGATTTCAGCAGTTGTTGCTTCTGGTCCTCTTCTGCCCCAGCAATCTTGACCATCACTTGCCCTAGGTACTCACAAGATGGATTTTAGATCTTGTCACCCAGCACATCTCCAACCAACAATTCCTGATTATCTCTTCCGCTACATCTTTCATGCTCTTTCCAAGCCTATCTTCAGTCAAAACTCCTGGTGGGCGCAATGTTCTTGCCTTACTTTAGTCCTCAAATCCTCTCCTGAGTTTTCTTCTTCTTTTTCAACAACCCTGGATCCATACATAGCCAACATCTTAGAGCTTTTGTCATACTCATCTTGCCTAACTCTAACCATCCACTTTTTCTACTCCTAGCCGAGGATGCTGAATAATGCTAACGGAAATCTTGTAACAGTCCTGCCCTGCATCATTTCAAACCCATTTCCTCCAGAGAACCTGGCCTCCAGCCTCTGACACCAGTTTTTTTTATTCACTCCTAGCTGAAATCATTCCCAGCCTTCAATACCAGCACTGGCTTCCCTTTGCCAGGAATGGAAAGTTAACTGTGTCCTGAATAGCCAGGGAGGTGCCTGGGGAGTAGCTTAGGAGAAGTCTTCTCAGACTGGCTCAGAGTCCCCTTCCTCAGTTCAATCAGAAAGGTCTGCTTTAATCATTTAAAATATGTCTTACAAATAAGATTTCATTTAATTAAGAAAGGGCAGGAAGCTGTCCTGCTTTTTAAACCTTTGGCTTTCCACTGCACTGGGTATAAAACACAAACCCCTTAGCCGCGTGTACATGGGACATGACTCCATCTCGACTCTGACCTTAGCTAGTGCTCCTGAGCCCTGGTTTCCCAGCCTGCTGGCCGAGGGCCCTTCTGCTCTCACCTCTAGGCCCCTGTGTGGTTCCACCTGCCATCACACCTGCCCCTTTGTCCTTTTGTGCCTGACCCCTTCCTTTCAAATTCCATTTTAAATGTCACCTCCCCTAGCATTTCTCCTTATTCTTTATCACGCTACCTTCTTCACCCCTCGCATCGTACTTCTTGCACCTTTATTCATTTTGGGGTTTACCTCCTCATTTAGTGTCTGTTTCTTTCAGCAGTAGACTGTAACTCCCTTGCTGGGAAGCATCCTCTTTGTCATGGTTCAAATTCAGGGGCAGGGCCAAAGCGGGGTGTGGGGAGGGGTGGGCTTCAGACCCTCTTTAGGTTCTTAGAGTAGAAGCTGCACCTGAGACCACCCCAAATAAGTAAGCAATTAAAGGAGAAACCCTGGCTGTGCACCTCTGGCTTCCCAGAAAGGGCCCCCAGCCCTCCCCCTTCCAGCCAGATGCCCCCAGGACCTCTGCTACAGAGAAGTCCAGGAGCTCCACTGGAGCCAGCACCTCCCTCATGGATCCTGTTCCTGTGCATAGGAAGCAGGCAGGAAATATTTTTTGATGAATCAATAAATTTGTGAAAGTTTGATAAGCACCAGGCTAGGAAAAAAAAAAACATCAGCTCCCCTAGAGTGATAGGAACAAGAAAAATAGGGAGGTCAACTTTCCCCACCCTCTCCATCACTGGCTACCTACCCATGACAGTCTATTTCAGGACAAAGGGCAATAAAGCCAGACCAGCCTTCTGAACCAGCCTGCCTTTCAGCATCTGTGCTACGTAGAATCTTCAGATAGGAAGATCAGGATACTTGCAGAGGTAAGTGTTGAAGGAGTTTAACTGAGTTTGTAACAAAATGATTATTTATTGAAGTATTTCTGGACACAACTTAAGCATCCTTGGTCCATCTTAAAATAAATGGCAAGTCTTTGAAAAGACTGTCATTTTATGATGGCTGTCATTATAGCAGGAAGCAACAGCACTATGGGACACAGAACAGAAGTTAGTCACCTCAGATATATGAGACAGGTAGACGTGATTAGGAGTAAAGGCTGTTAAACTCCTAACTGAAAAATCTCAGTTATCTTCCTGTGTGTACCTGGGTTGCTATGGCTGCACCTTTGCTTGGCAAATGTGCCCAAGTACTTTTTCTCCCTAAGCTGCTTTGCCTGCTGTACTTGTCCACAAGGCTTGAATGGAACACAGACAGATAGCAAACATGTAGTCTGTGTGGGTGTATTTGTTTTTCTGTTCAAACAAGATTGAGCTCTTTAGAAGAAATACACAGTAGGAGTTGATTTCAGGCAAAACACAGGGTAGTACAGTATGGGGGAGAGAAGCCGTGTGAAGGTGGCAGGGTGGTGCTAGATACCAGGGCATGCAAGTCATCAATCTGGGTCAGCACAGGGTGGTGAGGTGGAGGTTATGGTAGGAGGGCAGGTGAGTATGATGACTATGTAGCTACTCTTCCTGAATAATCATCATAAACCAGGTACTGTGCCTTTTACATAGAACTGACTGTTACTTTCATAAATACTATGAGATAGGTTGTTGTTTTTAGTTGCTAAGTTGTGTCCAACTCTTTTGTGACCCTGTGGACTGTAGCCCACCAGGCTCCTCTGTCCACAGGATTTCCCAGGCAAGAATACTGGAGTGGGTTGCCATTTCCTTCTACAGGGGATCTTCCCAAGCCAGGGATGGAATCTGTGTCTCCTGCCTTAGCAGGAGGATTCTTTACTATTGAGCTACCTGGGAAGCCCATGAGATAGGTACCTTTTTTAATAACCACTTTTTAAATTGATGTATATTTAATTTAAAATATTTTGCTAGCTTCAGGTGTACAGCAATGTGATTCTGTTATACATATATACATATAGCTCTTTTATTAATATATATATACTCTCTTATGCATATATACTCTTTTTCAGATTCTTTTCCACTATAGGTTATTACATGATATTGAATATACTTCCTTATGCTATATAGTAGGTTCTTCCTGTTTATTTTATATATATAGTTGTTCATTATATATATTTATATATATATGAAATCCCAAACTCCTAATTTATCTACTTTCCCTCTATCCCCTTTGGTAACCATGAATTTGTTGCCTATGTCTGGGAGTCTATTTCTGCTTTGTAAATAAGTTCATTTGTATCATTTTTTAAATTCCACATGTGAGTAATAACATATGACATTCGTCTTTCTCTGCCTGACTTCACTTAATATGATAATCTCTAGGTTCATCCATGTTGCTGCAAATTATTTTGTTTCATTCTTTTTTATGGGTTAGTAACGTCCCAATGCATATATGTACCACATTTTCTTTATCCATCCATTTGTTAAAGAACATTTAGATTGCTTCCATGTCTTGGCTACTGTAAATGGTGCTGCTATGAACATTGGGGTGCATGTATCTCTTCAAATTAGCTTTTCTCTGGATATACGCCCACGAGTGGGACTGTGGGATCATATGGTAATTCTATTTTTAGTTTTTGAAAGAACCTCCATATTCCTCTCCATAATGGCTGCACCAACTTACATTCCAACCAATAGTGTTGGAGACTCCTTTCTTTCTACACCCTCTAGAGATAAGTACCTTTATTATTCCTCTTTCATCTCTAATACCTCAGTGAAGACACTGAGGCTCAGAGAGGTTAAGCAATTTGCATAAGGTCACAGAGTTCATATGAAAGCCTAGATTGTAATCTAGGTTTATCTATCTTTGAAGTCTGGGGTCATAACCACCATTCCATGCTTTGCTGCCAGTTGGCAGAATAGCCTGGAGCCCAAGAGAGGGGTTAAGCTTAGAGCTGTAATTACAGGGGAAATCTCTTAGAAGGTAACAAAGAGAACAAAGAAAGAGCCAAACTCTGGCAGCATCACTAAAAAAGGAAAGGACTGAGGAGCACCCAGGTTTTTTATGTGAAAAAGATGTTCTCCTATTGCTTAATTTGAGGATAGAAAAAGGAAAAAAACCTGTAAATCTGAGGCTGTGGTGAAGAAAAGAAGAATAAAGGACATAGGAAACAGACCAAAAAGGAAAAAAAAAAAAACTTTAAAAATTACTTTCAGCACCCATCTATGATAGTAATTCTTCAAAAAATGGGCATAGAAGTAATCTACCTCAACACAATAAAGGCCATATATAATAAACCCACAGCAAAGATTATTCTCAATGGTGAAAAACAAAGCATTTCCTCTAAGATCAGGAACAAGACAAGGGTGTCCAGTCTCACCACAATCATTCAACATAGTTTTTGGAAGTCCGAGCTGTGTCAACCAGAGAACAAAAAGAAATAAAATAAATCTAGTCTGGAAAAGAAGTAAAACTATCACTGTTTGAAGACAACATGATACTATACACAGAAAACCCTAAAGATATTATCAGAAAATTACTAGAGCTAATCAGTGATTTTTGAATTTAGTAAAGTTGCAGGATAGAGAATCAATATGCAGAAATCACTTGCATTCCTATACATTAACAGTGAAAAATCATAAAAAAAATTAAGGAATTAATCCCACTTATCATTGCAACAGAAAGAATAAAATATCTAGGAATAAACCTACCTAAGGAGACAAAAGAACTGTATAGAGAAAACTGTAAGACACTGATAAAGGAAATCAAAGACAATATAATGTCTTTGATGAAGAGATATTCCATGTTCCTGGGTTGGAAGAATCAATATTGTGAAAATGACTATACTACCAGATGCAATCTACAGATTCAGTGCAATCCCTAACAAATTACCAATGGCATTTTTCATAGAACTAAAACAAAAAAATTCACAATTTGTAATGGAAACACAAAAGATCCTGCATAGCCAAAGCAATCTTGAGAAAGAAGAATGGAGCTTGAGGAATCAACCTTCTTGTTTTCAGACTATACCACAAAGCTACAGTCATCAAGACAGTATGGTATTGGCACAAAAACAGAAATATGAATCAATGGAACAAGATAAAAAAACCCAGACATAAACCCACACACCTACGGACACTTTATCTTTGACAAAGGAGGCAAGAATATAAAATGGGGTATAGATAATCTCTTCAGTAGGTGGTGCTGGGAAAACTGGGCAGATGACACCACACTTAAGGCAGAAAGTGAAGAAGAACTAAAGAGCCTATTGATGAAAGTGAAAGAGGAGAGTGAAAAAGTTGGCTTAAAGCTCAACATTCAGAAAACTAAGATCATGGCATCTGGTCCCATCACTTCATGGCAAATAGATGGGGAAACAGTGGAAACAGTGGCTGACTTTATTTTGGGGGGCTCCAAAATAACTGCAGATGGTGACTGCAGCCATGAAATTAAAAGACGCTTGCTCCTTGGAAGAAAAGTTATGACCAACCTAGACAGCCTATTAAAAAACACAGAGACATTACTTTGCCCACAAAAGTCCATCTAGTCAAAGCTATGGTTTTTCCAGTAGTCATGTATGGATGTGAGAGTTGGACTATAAGGAAAGCTGAGCACCGAAGATTGATGCTTTTGAACTCTGGTGTTGGAGAAGACTCTTGAGAGTCCCTTGGACTGCAAGGAGATACAACCAGTCAATCCTAAAGGAAATCAGTCCTGAATATTCACTGGAAGGACTGATGCTGAAGCTGAAACTCCAATACTTTGCTGATGAGAAGAACTGACTCATTTGAAAAGACCCTGATGCTGGGAAAGACTGAAGGCAGGAGAAGAAGGGGATGACAGAGGATGAGATGGTTGGATGGTATCACTGACTCAATCGACATGAGTTTGAATAAACTCCGGGAGTTGGTGATGGACAGGGAGGCCTGGCGTGCTGCAGTCCATGGGGTCGCAAAGAGTTGGACATGACTGAGTGACTGAAATGAACTGAACATGCAACTCAATACCATAAAAACAAACAACCAATCAAAAAGAGAGCAAACAACTCAAACAGACATTTCTCTGAAGCAGAGAGATGGCTAATAAACACTGAACAGTTTGCTGAAAGACTAGAATTGCTGAGGCTGAGTTTTGAAGTGACTTGCTTTTTACATGGGCAACACCATGGTCCAAGGAGGGATGCTTTAGGAATGTATGTATTTAGTGAAGATATTTCTGTGCAGAAGGAAAGAGATCAGCTAGTTCTTCATAAAAGGCAGTCAGGAAATATCAACAAAATGTGTAATGCATGCCTCACTATGGGTAAAATGGAAACTTCATCTGATCCATTATAATCAATGTGATTTTTACTTCTAGAGCTTTGCTACTCAAAGTGTGATCAATAAGCCATCACCTGGGAGTGTCACCCAGATTCACTGAAACAGAACTTGCATTTTATTAATAGGATACCCAAGTGATTCTATCATACATGCATTAAAGCTTGAGAAATGCTTCCCTGCCACCTTGGCAACTTTGTGAACTCCTATTCATCCTTTAAAGTCCAGCTCAGATATCATGTCATTCTTAAAACTTCTCCTACCAGAGTTAATCACTTCTTCCTTTCTGCTATTTCTGTGGACCGCTTACTTATCTCCATCCTGTTTGCATCACACTGTGTTGTTGATATATTCTTGAGGAAATGGGCATCTTTGTGTTCTTACTTTTGCAGTCTAGTCGCAGTTAACCATGTTGTCTCTATAGATATATCTCTATACCTAGACATATCTAGATATATCTCTATTATCTATATAGATATATCTCTCTATATATACTTATATAAGATAGATTCTAAGGAGTATTCAGTTACTCACTTTAGTTGTTGTTCAATTTAAATCATTCTGGGAAAAAAGTTTTAAAATTTTCTCATGCACAAAAATTACCTAGTAAGCTCATTAACCTGGGGGACTGTGGATCCCTCTGCCATAAATTCTGATTCTGCACTTTTTAGCTGGGCTCCAGGAATCTGCATTTTTAGCCAGTAGCCTAATGATTTCTGATGCATATGGTCAATGTAAAATTCTGGTTTAGAAATATTTCTGAATTGGAGTCTAGGAAGCCGAGTCCTGGTCTGGTGGGCTGCTAGTGCCCTGCTCATTGCACTGGTCTCTATGTCCTCTAGATACCAAAATCATGGACCAAACACATCAGTGAGGGAGCCACCCAACTTCATTTGGACTATGTTTCTGTAAGGATGCCTGTATAGAGAAATGAAAATGTGCTCAATTTCAGGCCAGATCAGTCTGAGTTACTCAATACTGATGAGCAACTCCACCATCAAGAAGATCTCCTGGGACTTCCCTGGTGGTCCAGTGGCTGAGACTCTGCACTCCCAATGTAGAGGGCCTGAGTTTGATCCCAGGTCATGGAGCTGGATCCCACATGCCACAATTAAGAACTGGAACAGACCCAGCACAGCCAAGTAAATAAATATTAAAAGAAAAAAAAAAAAGGATTTTAAAATTGATCCACTGACTCTTAGGATCCATTCCAGTATTTTGGAAACACATGAATGTTATCCACATGCATAGATCTGATTGCGTGAATCCTGCTATGGGCAGGTGATAGATAATATTCCATTTGATTCACACAATGCTAGAAGGAAAAGGACACTATCACCTTTTAATGATAAGGTCATTGAGCCTCAGTGACATTTTGTGACTTTCTTAGTCACAGAATTAGGAAAGGGCTGAGCCAGTAGTCAAAGTCTGATTTGTCTGCTTCCAAAGCTATTGCTTCCTTCCTGTTTGTCAGACTCGCTAACACTTGGGGATGGTGAGAGCCCTTCAAAACATCCCTTCACTGCACTCCTGTTCCAAGTGGTGCATACAACCATTTCTATAACTATTTATCTCCAGCTGTAGAGTACATCTATACCAACAGAATGTCTGGAAACACAAAGAAGGGATCTGGCTCTCTCCCTAAAGGAACTTTTAACTAGTTTGACTTTTCCCTTAACTGGTGCTCTGAGTCAATGCATACCTCTATGGAGTAAGAGAAACACGGGCACATAGTTTCAAGTTGTTACAACAATTGAGTCAAATCGTAACAGAGTAGAGACAATCAATTTTTGCAGTTGGTTGGGAAGACAAGAAATTGGATGGGTGGCCCTTATTTAGTTAACTGTCTAAAGCTCTCAGAGCACAAAGCAAAGTTGGTTTTTTTGTTGTTGTTGTTGAGAAGGGTTATTAGTTTAGCGGTAGGAGGAAAGAATGGGTTAACTAAATTATGATATATCCATAAAAGAAGATTTTATGCTGAATGTTTTCAGTCTCCTACAGCTAGGGCATAAAAATGAGCACAGCACATATACTGCCTGCCCTCACAGAACTGACTGTATACTTGATGAAGCAGAATGATCTAGATCTATACATTCTATCAGTGATTCAAAATATGTTGTAAAAATGCAATATGTGATCTGCAGAGAGCACATAAAATATTAAATGCTAAAAAAAGTATGTGTGTATATAAGTGATTTTGCCAGAGGGTTCTACACAGTGTTATTCATAGCAGTTATCTTTGCAGACTAGGAATGAGTTTGGGTTGGGATGGAGGAATGGATGGGAATGGTGGACTTAATACATTTTTTGTGTGGCCGGGAGACAACTGCCTACCCTCAAATCCCTTCTTCAGTCAAAAAAAGAAAAAAACAAAACACCAAAATCTTTCCTAGACTCCTAGTGGTTCAGTGTAGGCATGTGACTAAGTTTTGGGCAAGCTGTACACTAGAAGTAGTTGTGTAGGACACCTAGGAAGCCTCATTAAAAGGGAAGGGACTAGCCCTTTTGTCCATATTCCTCCTTGCTGCCTGGAATGTGGATTCACGGTATGGCTCCAACAGCCATCTTGGATCATGAGGACATCTTGAGTGTAGAAGCCACAAACCGGAGGATACTAGGATGAAAGAGCATGAGATTGCTCCATTCAAACCCACTACTCCTCTGCTGTCTACTACTATGGGAGCCGTGAGCCTCATTTGAATGTCTTAGTAGATTAATCAAAATTACATACAATTTTTAAAAATTCAGTCCCTCAGCCCAAGTAGCTACACTTCAAACACGCAATAATGACTGAGTGCTGGCCAGTGGCTATCAAATTGGACAACACGGATTTGCATCACAGCAGAAAGTTTTGTTGGCTAGTGCTGCTCTACTGCTTGTTTCCAGACTCTATAGAGAATAAATCGCCTCCAAGTTTATGTCTTTTCTACCTGTATTTGAACACATCCTATACATGTTCTTACATGTATCAATTTTATGATATAAAATGAATAGAATTTTAAATATACAATTGGACATCAACATGGATTAAAACAGACAAAGATATACTATAAATAATCTGGTTGATTATTTAAAAATAGAAAAACCTTGTATCAAAAATAGATTTTAAAAAACACTAGGTACAGGAGAGGTCTGGAAAACTATAAACTTTTAGATTTGTTTCTTTGTTCTGAAGTAAAAGGCTGGGCACCCAAAGTTTATACAACCTTCACTTTGAGTTGACAAAGATCACACACCAGGTAGGCACATACATTTCTATAGAGTTGTTGTCTACACACTGAGCCATGGAGCATATTAAGAATTTTCTGAGAGATACAGTTAACATTCATGGGAGACACTTTTATAAGGATAAGATATGGTCTGGTGCTCTTTAGCTATTCATCAAACTCTCTGCTGTTTGCATTTTGAAAATATACACTGCCATTACATTTTAAATACACTGCGTTATATTGTGCTCTCTTTGAATCTGCAGCAAAATTATGATTCCATTGTGTATTTTTAAAGATTAAATATTTCTCATATTTTTGCACTATAGCAAGCAGACTCAAGGCTTTTAGCATTCCAGGTCATGTAGATGATTTCAACAAAGTTGTTTATTCTTCGTTCAACGTGTGCGGGATTCAGGAGTATCATTTGCATTCTTACAAGAAGGTGCCACCCAGGTAATCTTTGGTAAATGATTGTCAATGCATATTCTGATCTGCCTGGAAAAAATGGTATATAACACCCAGGCCAAGGGAACCAAGGGCCGAGAAAGCAAGATTCTGTGGGGGACATTTATCACAAAGCAGAGTAACCTTAACCTTTCTATCAATGGGGAACCGAATGTACCAAGTCCTGAAGCCCCTCATCTGGTACTCTGCCAGCACAAACCAAGGACATGGGTCTTCTTCCCCCCTCCTTCGTATGTGTGTGTTTATGTATGTGTATTTTATCCTGTAGGTCATAACGATATGACATATATACTGTTTGTGCATATTTTAATTTTCTAATTCCACTGGAAGTCTCAGAGGCTTCTTCAGATGAGAACTGAAAGCCAGGCAAGTGTATTCTTGGTGGGCAATTGGTGCTGTTACAAAATCCCTTTTTCACCCTACTAGGAAAGAAGTGGTTTCAAAGGTGGGCATTCTCTGATCACCATATCCTTTTTACCTTTGTCCGAGGGATGAAGGGATGAAAGCAAAGAGTGAAGCTGGCTGAGGGGCATGACTGGGAGAGAGGGCTCCAGATCCCACTCCTGATACTGACAACATTTCTGAGTGTTGTGTATTTCCTTCTAGTTCCCCCAGCATTGGTGATTTTTAGTGCACATTTTAGGATGTTGGGACACTGTTCATTCAACAGAAAACCAAGTGTGACATCCAAAGAATATTAATGAACCACTTAAATTTTTACTGAAGTCTCTTGAAATGTCACGAAAAGGGGATTACATTCCCAACCCACAAAAACTTTGGACAGTCCTCTTTCCCCTCTTTGTCCCACTGTCTCTGAAGTACTGCCAACTCTTGCAGCATCCCCCAAACTCCCACGCTTTCCAAACTACCATGAGCCTGGGTCTTCTCTGAGATCTGCCCCTCAGCTTTCACGAGGGTCTTAGTCTCTTTCTAACATAAATATGTCTAGATTTTCTGGCTATCTTTCAATTTTTCTTTTGCTATTATTAACAATAACACAACCGAAGGCCTTAGAGGGCGAGCAGGCAAATACAAAGGCTCCCTGGGAAGTGGTGGGAAGGGGAGAGCCTGAGGAACTTGCCTGCTGATTTTGATATTTTTGGATCTTGATTACAAAACCTCTGAAGACCCTTCTAACTCATTCCCTCTTCTTCCAACCTCCTTAACCCATTTAACTTTAGCTGATCTTCAACTTCACTAGTTTTTACAACCCCAATACCTGTCACTTGTTCCTTATTTCTCTCCCACCTCCCTCCCCTCTACTATATGACTCTGAGCTAGTCATTCCCATGCTAAACGCTTAGGTCCCTCTCCTACACTGCTGGTGGGAATGTAAGTTGGTACAGCCACTATAGACAACAGTGTAGAGGTTCTTCAGAAAACTAAAAATAGAATTACCACATGATCTAGCAATCCCACTTCTGCACATATACCTGGACAAAACTCTAATTCAAAGATACACACACTCCTAAGTTCAGAGCAGCACCATTCACAATATCCAAGACATGGAAACAACCTAAATGTCCACTGACAGATGAATGGATAAAGAAGATGTCTCACACACACACACACACACAATGGAATACTACTCAGCCATAAAAAGAATGGAATAATGCTATTTGCAGCTATGTGGATGCAACTAGAGATTATCGTGCTAAGTAAGTCAGAAAGAGAAAGACAAATACCATATAACTTTAATGTGGAATCAAAAATATGGCACAAAAGAACCTATCTACAAAACAGAAACAGACTCGTAGATGTAGAGAGCAGATGTATGGTTGCCAAGGGGGAGTTGGTGGAGGTGGAAGGGACTGGGAGCTTGCGATTAGCAGATGCAAATAATTATATATAGGATGGATAAACAACAAGGTCTACTATACAGCACAGTGAACTATATTAGATGACCTGTGGTAAACCATGATGGAAAAGAATATGTAAAAAAAGGAATATCTCTATGTGTATAACTGGGTCTTGTTCTGATGGGCGGGGCCACGGTCAGTAAATCTTTAATCTTTAGGTTTCCCCCTCAGTCAGTCTCTCCCATCAGGAAGCTTCCATAAGCCTCTTATCCTTATCCATCAGAGGGCAGACAGACTGAAAATCACAATTACAGAAAACTAACCAATCTGATCACATGGACCACAGCCTTGTCTAACTCAGTGAAACTATGAGCCAGGCTGTGTAGGGCCATCCAAGACGGACGGGTCGTGGTGGAGAGTTCTGACAAAATGTGGCCCACTGGAGAAGGGAATTGCAAACCACTTCAGTATTCTTGCCTTGAGAATCCCATGAACAGTATGAAAAGGTAAAAAGATAGGACACTGAAAGATGAAATCCCCAGGTCAGTAGGTGCCCAAAATGCTACTGGAGATCATTGGAGAACTAACTCCAGAAAGAATGAAGAGATGGAGCCAAAGCAAAAACAACACTCAGTTGTGGATGTGACTGGTGATGGAAGTAAGGTCTGCTATAAAGAGTAATACTGCATAGGAACATGGAATGTTAGGTCCATGAATCAAGACAAACTGAAAGTGGTCAAGCAGGAGATGGCAAGAGTGAACATAGACATTTTAGAAATCAGAGAACTAAAATGGACTGGAATGGGTGAATTTAACTCAGATGACCATTATATCTACTACTGTGGGTAAGAATTTCTTAGAAGAAACGGAGTAGCCACCATAGTCAACAAAAGAGTCCAAAATGCAGTACTTGGATGCAATCTCAAAAATGACAGCATGATCTCTGTTCATTTCCAAGGCAAACCATTCAATATCACAGTAATCCAAGTCTATGCCCTGGGCAGTAACACTGAAGAAGCGGAAGTTCAGCAGTTCTGTGAAGACCTACAAGATCTTCTGGAACTAACACACCCAAAAGATGTCCTTTTCATTATAGGGGACTAGAATGCAAAAGTAGGAAGTCAAGAAATACTTGGAGTAACAGGCAAATTTGGCCTTGGAGTACATAAAGAAGCAGGGCAAAGGCTAACAGAGTTTTGCCAAGAAACACACTGGTCATAGCAAATACCCTCTTCCAACAGCACAAGAGAAGACTACACATGGACATCACCAGATGGTCAATACCAAAATCAGATTGATTATATTCTTTCCAGCCAAAGATGGAGAAGCTCTATAGAGTCAGCAAAAACAAGACTGGGAGCTGACTGTAGCTCAGATCATGAACTCCTTATTGCCAAATTCAGACTTAAATTGAAGAAAGTAGGGAAAACCACTAGACCATTCAGGTATGACCTAAATCAAATCCCTTACAGTTATCCAGTGGAAGTGACAAATAGATTCAAGGGATTAGATCTGATAGAGTGCCCGAAGAACTATGGACAGAGGTTCGTGATATTGTACAGGAGACCGGGATCAAGACAATCCCCAAGAAAAACAAACGCAAAAAGGCTAAATGATTGTCTGAGGAGGCCTTACAAATAGCTATGAAAAGAAAAGAAGCGAAAGGCAAAGGAAAAAAGGAAAGATATACCCACTTGAATGCAGAGTTCCAAAGAATAGCAAGGAGAGATAAGAAAGCCTTCCTCAGCGATCAGTGCAAAGAAATAGAAGAAAACAACAGAATGGGAAAGACTAGAGATCTCTTCAAGAAAATCAGAGATCCCAAGGGAACATTTCATGCAAAGATGGGCTCAATAAAGGACAGAAATGGTATGGACCTAACAGAGGCAGAAGATATGAAGAAGATGTGGCAAGAATACACAGAAGAACTGCACAAAAAAGATCTTCATGACCCAGATAATCACGATGGTGTGATCACTCACCTAGAGCGAGACATCCTGGAATATGAAGTCAAGTGGACCTTAGGAAGCATCACTACGAACAAAGCTAGTGGAGGTGATGGAATTCCAGTTGAGCTATTTCAAATCCTAAAAGATGATGTTGTGAAAGTGCTGTACTCAATATGCCAGCAAATTTGGAAAACTCAGCAGTGGCCACAGGACTGGAAAAGGTCAGTTTTCATTCCAATCCCAAAGAAAGGCAATGCCAAGGAATGCTCAAACTACTGCACAATTGCACTCAACTCACAGGCTAGCAAAGTAATGCTCAAAATTCTCCAAGCCAGGCTTCAGGAATACATGAAACGTGAACTTCCAGATGTTCAAGCTGGTTTTAGAAAAGGTAGAGGAACCAGAGATCAAATTGCCAACATCTGCTGGATCATTGGAAAAGCAAGAGACTTCCAGAAAAACATCTATTTCTACTTTATTGACTATGCCAAAGTCTTTGACTGTGTGGATCACAATAAACTGTGGAAAATTCTGAAAGAGATGGGAATACCAGACCACCTTACCTGCCTCCTGAAAAATCTGTATGCAGTTAAGGAAGCAACAGTTAGAACTGGACATGGAACAACAGACTGGTTCCAAATCGGGAAAGGAGTACATCAAGGGTGTATATTGTCATCCTGCTTATTTAACTTATATGAAGAGTACATCATGAGAAATACCAAATTGGATGAAGCACAAGCTGGAATCAAGATTGCCAGGAAAAATATCAATAACCTCAGATATGCAGATGATACCACCCTTATGGCAGAAACTGAAGAACTAAAGAGCCTCTTGATGAAAGTGAAAGAGGAGAGTGAAAAAGGTGGCTTAAAATTCAGCATTCAGAAAACTAAGATCATGGCATCTGGTCCCATCACTTCATGGAAAATAGATGAGGAAACAGTGGAAATCATGAGAGACTATTTTTGGGCTCCAAAATCACTTCAGATGGTGACTGCAGCCATGAAATTAAAAGACACTTGCTCCTTGGAAGAGAAGTTATGACCAACCTAGACAGCCTATTAAAAAACACAGAGACATTACTTGGCCCACAAAGGTCCATCTAGTCAAAGCTATGGTTTTTCCAGTAGTCATGTATGGATGTGAGAGTTGGACTATAAAGAAAGCTGAGCGCCGAAGAACTGATGCTTTTGAACTGTGGTGTTGGAGAGAACTCTTGAGAGTCCTTTGGACTGCAAGGAGATTCAACCAGTTATCCTAAAGGAAGTAAGTCCTGAATATTCATTGGAAGGATTGATGCTGAAGCTGAAACTCCGATACTTTGGCCACCTGATGGGAAGAACTGGCTCATTTGAAAAGACCCTGATACTGGGAAAGATTGAAGGCGGGAGGAGAATGGGATGAGAGAGGACGAGATGGTTGGATGGTATCACCGACTCAATGGACATGAGTTTGAGTAAACTCAGGAGGTGGTGATGGACAGGGAGGCCTGGCATGCTGTTGTCCATGGGGTCACAAAGATTCGGACATGACTGAGCGATTGAACTGAACTGAACCGATGTGTATAACTGAGTCACTACACTATACAGCAGAGACTGGCACAACGTTGTATATCAACTATACTTCAGTAAAAAAAAAAACATGAAAACTAAACCAATGGTTCCCTTAGCTGAGACAAGGGGCGTGTTCTGGAAGGTCTCTGAGGGCGTGTGTATTGTGAAGTTGAAGATTCAGGTCATGCTGCTCAAGAAAAACATACCTGACTAGATTAAAAGTGAGCACAGGTTACCCTTTTACCTTTAAACTATTTTTTAATAGCACAAATGACACATGAGTATTTATTCCTGTACAAAATCAAAACAGAATTAAGACTCAAATGGTTCCTACCTGCTACTCTAACCCTTATCACTTTTGTGCTTTAGGATAAAGGAAACACAAACAGACACACAAACATACAACCCCAAATTTTATTCACTTCACTTCTTTAGGGGTTTGATCTGTCCTTTTCCTGGTGGTTTCCTGCTTATATACACATACGAATATCCAAAGAAACTGTATTGTATTGTTTGTGAGGTTTTAAAAAATGAACACATGCTGTTTCTGCACATTTTAATTTTCCAACTCTATTGAATGTCAGAAGCTCATCAAAATGAGAGTTGAAAGCTGGGCAACTGTATTCTTGGTAAGCACTTTGGTGCTGCTATGAATTTAACAATAAAGATATAAATGGAATACTGTGTTTAGTTAAGCCTCTCACTCGTTTTTGTCCTTAATATCAGTTGCTACAGAAAAACCATAGATCATTCCTTGTAACAGCTATATAGTATTCCCTGTAATAATAATAATTACAATTTATTGACTGTTGACAGTTTGCCAAGAACTGTTCTTTCTTAATCCTCATGAAACTTCATGAAATAAGCAGCCAATACTGTTCCCACTTCACAAACAAGAAATCTTGGAACCAACATAAAAATGCCATGCTTTATTTCATCTGCTGCTAGACGTTTATGATGTTTCCAATTCCCTATTATAACAAACATGCTACCAAATCTCCTTGTCCAGGTGTAGGTAGGATGAATAGGAGCAGGCAAGAGCTGAGGGGGAAGGTATGTGCATTTTTAAGTTTAAGACATACTCTAAACTGTGATGGGGTATGGAATGGGGAGTGTGCTGGCGGGATGGCCAGAAAGGGGGTGGCTGCAGGGACAACCTAGATTTCAACTTCAACCGCTTTTCAATTGCTCCTAAGAACAATCCTGGGTAAAAGAAGTAATTTGTCACTATTTCTCCTAAGTTCCCTAAGCCCCAGGGCATCGTCTCACTTCTATTCTTTCTCCCCAGCCCTGAGGACCTTCCACCCACCCAGCTGGTGCATCTGGGTACCAGCTGTGCCAGCTTTGTTAGGCTTAGGAGAGACGCCAAGCCCTTCAGTATTTACTTTATCCCGAGAACATTAAGGAAGGTAGACAGGCCTCCACCCCTATGCACCATTTATATGGATGTCAGGCTGGGGATGTGGGTTCATTTTTCATTCTTTAATCCGCAGGTATGAATCAAACCATAACCCGCCTCGCCAACACCATGGCATCAATATTTTCTCAGACTAGAACATGGTCCCCCTGTTCTTGCCCACCCTCTAAAAGTAAACTTAACATATGGCGTTTGTCTTATGGCAAAGGAATGCAATGTGTTTTTCTTGACATGTGACTCAATTCAAACACTAGGGAAAATTTTGATATTTCAGAGGAGGTTTGCATTTGGAGGGAATATGCTTGCTATCTTCCTCATTAAACAGGGTAATTCCTGGAACACAAGATGTCCCAAGTTTCTCAGATAACTGAGTACCTTAAATCATAATACATGTCATGTAGACCCTAAAGTAGTGCTACAGACTCCACGAGACATCTTAAAATAGTCAGAAACTGACAGGTAAAATGTATCCAGTTTGAGAACAACCCTGATGATGTTTATACAGTTTTCTCAATGACCATACAATGCCTGACCAATCATCAAACACACCCCAATGTCACAACACAAAACACACAGTTAAAGCTTGCAGGCAGAGACAACATTCAAATACAAACAGAACAATGATTTTTCAAAGTGACTGAACAATCATATTGGGCACAATGTTTAATTGCTACTAGAGCCTTTCTGGGTCTTTGAATCAGTTTCTCTGAGCTCCCTGCTCCTTTCTCTTCACTGAAAAGCATATGTGCTATATATGGTATATGCATGTGATGTTGATCTGAGGCTTACATAAAGAAAAAGCAAAATTATTTTGATAATTTAAAATGCTTTTTATCATCTTCAGAAAGGGTAACACCATAATGTAAGCCAGCACTTCATGGGCCCTGTCTTGAGCAGTATCACAATGAAAGAAACCAAGTTTAAATCAATCTAATGTTAACTCACATCTCTTGTGAAACCTTAAAGAAGATTTACTTCCTAAGTGAAAGCAGCATTTCCTCACAGATGCTAACTCTCTCACAACTTCAAGCTGGCTCATAATTTCCTTCTTCCTAACACACACTCTACTTTCTCCCCAGATTCTTCGATATTCCTAAATGGTAGCTCACTTTTTCTGCCCTCACTCTTTGCTCTTCCAAGTGAGTTTTTGTTTGTTTGTTTGTTTCCCCCTCTCTAGAAGTGGCTCTCAGAGCTCTCGAAGACAAATCCTCACTGAGTCTTTCTTCCTGTTGATTAGCTTATGGTTTCTTCACTTTTGTACTAGTGACACTTGGGTCCATACAATTCCTTGTTGTGGGGCTGACTTGTGCACTGAAGGATGTTTATCAGCATCCCTGGCCTCCTCCACCCACTCGATGCCAGTAGCACTGCCCCTTAGCTGTGAAACCAAAAATGCCTTCAGACACTGCTCAATATCTCCTGGGTGGTAAAAGCGACCCCAGTTAAGAAAGAATGGATTACTCCAATCTGTGTATTAAAAGCCCTGGGAGATTGGGAAGGAGTGGCTTTGCCAGAGCAGTGGCTAATACCAGAGCTTTTCATGGTGGGAGGGAAAGGGAAATAAACTAAAAATATATTTAATAATGTGTGTCTTTATTATAGTACATGATCCGACACTGTGGTCAGGAAATGAAAATGACTCAAATATGAGTTAAAATCACGTGTTCTGAGCTTCATGTGAGAAAAGCATGCGGAGCTAACCTAGGGTTATCACCTGGTCCTATAAAACAACCAGGGACCTTGGGTTCAGGTCTGAGAGCTGCCACTTGTTATTTGGTTGAGCAGGTGTGGGCTGAGTCTTGGGCATGAGTACTTGAAAAGGCACATTAGGTGTTTCTGATGTGCACCTCTGGTTAGGAACTTCACTTCTAAGGACTCAATAAATGGAGGCAGCTACAGTGCAAAGCATGTTAGAATGCAGGATCTCTATCAGGTGGATCACCAAATGACCTTGACAAAGGCACCTCACCCTCTGGGACTCACTCTTCTCATCATCTAAACCAGATGTTGGACCAAATCAGTGTTTTTTCAAGTGTGGTTCAGGATCACCTTGGCTGTTGGTCAAAATGAAGGTACTGAACTTCAATGAACACTGAAACTGGAACTGCTCAAGGTGAGGACCTAGAGATCAATATTTTTAAAATGTACCCTAAATTGTTCCTATGATAAGGCTTTTAGAGATTATTTATAGGTATCAGATTGTATAAGCTTTGTTGTCATTATACTTACCTATGATGTAAAGTGTTATTATTATTATGTCCACTTGACAGATGAAGGAACTAAGAGTCACAGTGATTAAGTGATTCTTTCAAGGCGTAGTAATTGTGGGGAGCCAAGTACCAATCCAAGCAGAACTCCAGCTGCTGCAATGTATACCCTGTCTCTCTTGAGCACTGATGTTTCACAGCCTCTGGATCCTAACGATTTCTAAGGCTCCTGATACCTTGCAAATTTAAAGACTAATTAAAATTCTTTCCAATGACCTGCCTCTACTGTAAGCACTGATAGATTAATGAAAAGGCAATTGTGTGTGTGGGGGGCAGGTAGGATGAAGAGGATTCACTAACATAAACATGAGAAGAATGTGGATTCTAAATATGCGCAGTTTTTCTTATTAACCACCTTTCTCCAGGCCATCATGGCTAATTCATTGCCATATTTCATTACACAAACTAACTGAAAGCTTATGAGTAAATACTTTTCAGTCAGAGGTTGCAGTTATTTTCAACTTCAATACTTATTAATGTTTCTGACTTAATGCTGATGGATGGTGAAATTCCAAGAAGTCACATGGAGACTGGTTCGCAGTTTTATACTCACACCCATCCTCTCTCCCAGATAGACCATTTCAAACAGCTTTATTGGAGAGTCCAGCAGAGGCATTTGTTTTGATTTCCCTCATTAATGTTTTCTCCTTTTAGGACAAATCACAGAGAATGCATACCAGGCTGAACATTTGCAAGCAGAATCCGCAAAATAAAGTCAAACTCAGGAATAATCTGGTTATATCTATTCATCATGTCTAGTATTACTGACAATATTCAGACAATGTAATTCCTATTACACCTGCTTTCAGAAAAAAACCCTAGTCAGTAACGCTAAATTAAATTAACATTTTTAGTGTATATAATTTGTAGTTCAGAATGAGCTATAATTATCATTTAGGGAAACCATATGGAAAACATTACCAGCCTTTACTAAGTCTTGGGTTTTAACAGTGATCCATGACTCAAAATGCTTTATCCAAACAGGTTGTAAATTCTAAGACAAGCAAGATGCATTTCAGTCATTTTTATATTAATTCCAAATGAAGAATTCATTGTCTTTTCAAATTATAATAAATTGGAGAGCAATTTCCCGCTAAGCAAATCAAGGAAATTGAAAAATTACTTCTCTTGGAGCTGTTTTCTACATCCTTTTTCTTTTTTAAAGGCTCTTTAAAAGACCTACTTTTATTATTCTTGATGTGTATAGTAATAGGCATTTGCATTGCCACAACAATTTTCTTCCCCTTCTTTAAACTGGAACGTACACTCTGAATAATGTTTAATGTTCAATGTAATTTCATTCTGGGGGGAGTCTGGAGCCTGCAATGAGAGCTCACATTTAAGAACCTCAATTAATATGTAGAAAATGAGCTTCCAAAGCTACTGCCCTTTCTCTCAATGATGCACTTTACTTCTTGGGGAACCACAGAACTGGTAGTGTCACGGCAAGGCCAAGAATCCACCAAAGCTGTGCCTTGTGGGCACTCAGGTGTCCTTGAAATTCTTGGGATTGTTAAAAATGAATCTGAGATTTAGAATTCTGTACATAATAATCTCTTAAAATAGAGAGGAGATGGTAACAAAGTACACAATTGAAAACCAAAATGGGAAGAAGAAAGAAAACACAAGAAACAGTGTTGTTGCATAGAAGACAACTAAAAGTAAATAAAACAACTCTTAAAAATGAAGTTTGCTTTGTCTTTTGAAAATCTATTCCTGCCCCTGCTCTCCTCCACTCTCTGCACCTGCTCTATATAGAAACATGGGAAGATTCTCTGATGAGAAGAGAAGGGGGGCATGTCTACAGACTGATAGTTTTTGTTCAACCAAACCGGCAGAACATTTTGATTTACTCAAGATAGATGTGATCTCTGTTTAGGTTATCTGGACCCAGAACTCTCTGTGAAAGGCCTATTTTAGATGAACAATGACACTAGGGATTCTTCTGACTTTGTTTCACAGGGTTTTGAAAATGAGTCAGGAGCTTTCCATCCTACAGGCTGCGGTTTCTGCACAGAGACTGGTTGGTGACTGCTCTTACTCTAAAGAAGAGTTTGTCCAGGTGCAGGGGGGTCTCATGTGGTAGGAGCTTATCAAATTTTAAAGATCTCTCTGAAGGCTGCCCTGTTGGCAGGATTTGGGCTTGGGTTAGTCACTAAATACTGGGATTTTTTTTAAACTTGGTGGTTCCCAACTCAGCACAAATCAAGAACAGACACAAGATAACAAACAACAGAATGACTACTGTCCTGTTTCTGTAGAGTGTGTGTGTGTGTGTGTGTGTGTGTGTGTTAGTCGCTCAGTCGTGTTCGACTCTTTGCGATCCCATGGACTATAGCCCACCTGTAGTATAAAATACTCTTATTTCATTTTGTTTTTATACCGTGGAGTCGGATAAAGAAGGGAGAAAACTAAGAACAATTTTTATACAGTAAAGAAGTGAAAGTCACCATGTGAAAAAATTTCCTCATTGTTTCATCATTCACATCAATTCTCTCCATTTGTGTCAATACATACACAGACACAAACTTTGTAAGTGTAATGGTCAAAGTCACCTCAATCCTCTCCATTTGTGCCAATACAAATACAGACACAAACTTTGTAGATGTAACGGTCAAAGTCACCAATATACCAAGGGTGACTAAGTCCAAAGCCAAGTCATAAACTGTCTTAAAGATTAGTTGAAGAACAATATTATCTCCCAAACTCAATTCCAGAAGGAAGCCAAAGAGGGTTGGCCTCAGCTAAGCACAAATATGGCCTCACGCTAGCAGACGCTCCCCAGTAAGATTCTATGCAGTTTGTAGAACGATCATGAAAAAGTTCACTGTAGATCTTTACCAAGCACAAAGAAGAACATATCCTTTCTTATTCTTTTTCTTTTCCTTTCTTGCCTCTTTTCCTCCCTCCTTTATTTCTCTCTCTTTTTCTATTCTTCCACATATTAAGCACAGTTTACTTATAGTACAAATTTAGAATCACTGGAAAAATGTTTAACATTTTCCTATTGATGATTCTCAGAACAGAGATTCATCCAAAGATTCCATCCTATTTCTTTTCTGTCTATATATACAGTAGATTGGTGCCTGCTACATAGCAAGTATTAGAAATATGTTTATTAATGATTACTGTGAAGAATAAATGAGAAGATGTATGCAAATCCTTTGGCTAAATGCCAGCCATATAAAATGTATTCAGTAAAGGGTATTGGATACAGATATACACAGTTACAGATTACACAACAAAAATATAAGCATTATTATTATTATTATTATTATTATTATTATTATTATTATTATTATTATTGTTTTTGATTGGCAAGCTCCAACTTACCCCTAAAGCCCCAACCTGAGTTCAACCTTGTTGTCATTTCAGAACAGAACTGATTATTCTATCTTCTACAGTACTCAGGTGCTTACATATTATAGGAACTTATTCTATTGTATTATAGTGAGTTGTCACTGGTATGTCCCCTTTGTTAGGTCATGCAGTCCTTGAAGACAAGGATTCTGCCGTACTCAGCATCAGACTTCTACAGCCCATAAGGCAGTGTCTGGCCACGTGGTAGGTGCTCACTGACATCTGTTAAACTCAACAACAGTACTGGCTAGAGACAAAGGGAATGTTCCTCTCTTCATGCCCAAATGAAGATGGGAATGTAGAGAATGTTTTTCTTCGCAAAAAGAAATCTCAGGGGCTTACATGAAAATAGGTTCAGTGCTTACAGAAACGAGTGCCAAAAGCAACGCATAAGCAACTCAGGCCTGGTGCAGCCCCAGTGCTAGAAACTATCCCAGCCTCTTTCTTTGCCTCGGCAGCTGCAACACAGATGCGGATGAGTGTGTCTCAGTCACGCTGCCACTGGGCTGGGAAGAAGGGGCCAGATTCCAAAAGGAAAAGAATATTTTCTCCCACATGTTCATTTGAAAATACAACTTTCTTTAAAGATCACGGTGCCTGTACCAACATGATTTCATGTGAGTTTGGTGCTCACGGGGTGGAGGGGGAAGGAAGAGTCTCCCGAGTGCTGAAATGATCTCCATGTCCCCCTCACAGCAGCTGTGAGGCTGTCATGGGAGCCATCTTGCCTAAAGATGTCCTTTCATCTTCCCCAAGGTCTTACATTTTCTTCAACCCACAGAGTGACGTGATGGGGACAACTGTAGTCAGAGTGGCGGGAAGCATCTGAGCAGAGAGCTGTGAGCCAGAAAATGTCCATTTATGGGGCTGAGTCTGCAAAAAGTGCAATAGCTTGGCCCCACATGACTGCTACACAAGCAAAATTCTGAGCAGCTGTGTGTGGTACCCCCTACGCCTACTGCCTCCCAGGCTGAGAGAATGGTCTTCATCTCTACTGCCTGGCTGCAAGAAAATTCTCCAGGTCAGCGGGCTGATGTTACCCACATCTTCATGAGTCCCATCCCCAGTCCACAAAAGAAAGGGCAGCTTTTCTTCTTTCTCTGAGTAATGAACTAGGTGATGCATTCACTCAACATCAACAGGGGTGCCCATCATGCCAATAGGTTCCAATACTTATTGACGGGGCACAGGAAGAGGAATTCTGTCTACTTTCTTGCCAAACTGGTTAAGATGAGGGTCTCTGGTCCACTGGCAGCCTCTGAAGGTGATTAATACCAAGTATGGATTTTAGAAGAATTCAGTACCAGTGGAAACCATTTTTTTACAAACTGTTCAAACAGCCAACAATGATCTGACAGGTCTCAGAGAAATAACTTGTTTATACTGAGTTTTTCCTTATAAAAATGGGTGGGTTGTGCATTAGATTTTAATGGCATTTGTCTAGAATCACCATAGTCTTAATTGCCTCCAGGTACTGGGCGTCTACACACACGGTTCAGTACAGAAAAAATTCTGTATGACAGCCATGGTCTTGTGCCTCCCATTCCTTGAATAGTTCAGTAAAAAGCATCTCAGCTTGGCAGTCCATCTCCACGCTTTTTGGATGGCCATTTACTCTAGCATTGTGAAGGTGTTCCAGGCACTGTGAAAAATGTCTATGTTTCCCTTGGGAAGCTGATAGTGAGGGCAGAGGAAATTCAAGACAGTTGGTATGAAGAATGTGTTGTCTTGACTGCCAAACACAAACTCTACTAATATCACAAGGGGAAAGAGGAAGATAGAAAATAGTCCATGGATAGAGGAGTTTGGGAACCTAGTCTAACCTCTCGGTTGGCCTCAAACTATAATGGGTTTGTGACCACTGCAGATTATTGTGTCCCTGAGAAGTTCTGATTTGTACCCTTCGGAGTCTTTATATTGAAGCATCTTTTAGGACAAATACATCCACGGGCAGTAAGAATCATCTTTGTCGAAACTGCATTGATGAAACAGGATGATACCATGCCCTTGTTTTGTTTCTGTGTCTTATCAAAAAAGCCTTTTTCAGGTGCTCAGCATCAATAATCATCAGGAAAATGCAAATCAAAACCACTGTGAGCTATCATCTCACACTTGTCAGAATGGCTATCATCAGAAAGAAAACAAACAACAAATGTTGGTGAGGATGTAGAGAAAAGGGAACCCTGGTACACTGTCAGTGGGAATGTAAACTGGTGTAGACACTGTGGAAAACAGTATGGAGATTTCACAAAAAGCTAACAATAGAGTTACCATGTGATCCAGCAATTCCACTCCTGGCTATATATCCAGAAAACCCCCCAAAACACTAATTTCAAAAGATACGTGCAACCCAATGTTCTCAGCAGCATTATTTACAATAGCCAAGATAGGGAAGTAAACTAAATGCTCATTCACAGATGAATGGATAAAGAAGAGGTGGCATACATATATAAAATGGAATATGACTGAGCCATAAAAAAGAATGGAATTTTTGTCAGTTGCATCAACATGGATGGACTTGAAAGGTATTACATTAAAGTGAAAAAAGGCAGAAAGAGAAAGACAAATACTGTATGATATCATTTAGATGTGGAATCTAAAAAATGCAATCAACTAGTGAATATAACAAAAAGGAATAAGACTCACAGGTAAAGAGAACAAACTAGTAGTGGTTACCAGTGGGGAGCAAGTGGGGAGGCAAGAAAGGGGTAGAAGGTATAAATTACTGAGTGTTAAGATAAGCTCAAGGGTGTATTGTACAACATAGGGAATAGAGCTAATAGTTTTTACTAACTGTAAATGGAGAGTAATCTTTGAAAATTGTACATACTAAAACTCTTTCTCTTTACCAAGGATATAGAGGTGGGTATGAAGGAGTAAGACATCTGAAAAGAGAGAGAGGAGAGAGGGACAAGAAAAAGGAGAGGGAGACTGGAGGTGGTGAGAAGGAACAAAAATGCCACGTTGACCCAAATGTATTACATGGCAATCTTGCCAGACAAAATACTGTAGCCACAAGGATGGTCCTTTTCCAAAAACACAGCCAAGAACCTTGGGGAATTAGATATAATTTGCCCAGAGGACACATGGTCTAGTTTCTGTCCCTGTAAGAACAACTCATAGTGTGGCTTCTCATTCTCTCACTAGAAATCTTAACCTTCAAAGAATACTTCACTTGAATTATGTATTTATGCCAATGTGTGTCCTTAAGCTCAGTGAAATTCTGGATCAGTCATCAATTACAGAACCTAGTTTGCTAATGGAGAAAATAAAGGGTGGAAAAGTTGAGAGAATGTCTCTTTTAGGGGATTCCAGAAAAAGTGTCCTGAGCATATTGTAAACCATCCCTAGCACCGTCTCTCTGGCCTTTGCTTTTCCTTCAGCAGAGATGTTAAATTAGAGTGACCTCTATGTCAGATATAACCTATCTGAATTTAACCAATTCAAACCACTATGTTGCAGAGATAATCCATAAAGAGCAAAAAAATATTTCCAAGCTCCAGCCATTGGTCTATTTATTTAAAACAATATTAGATAAAATAAAATTCTTGCACAAGAAAAGGATTCCCACAAGAACCTCTGAGGTCATTTCAATAGGATTTCTGGGCCCTGGCAAGTTTAAAGGGTCCATGTATATCAAGAGAGACATTTCAAAGAAGAATTTTGTTTTAGTCACAGCAATGACTCATTGTGAGAACAAGCAGGGACAATGGTAACCCAAGAACCTAGCAGTTATCACAGCAAGGAAGGGACATTTTGACACACAAAATCCTTTCATGATAATCTCAACAATGTAATCTGTACATGTGTGTGGTACTCCACCTCGGAGACAGTGTGCCAAGTTTAGGGGCTGCCCAGAGGATGTGCTGGCTCCAGAACTCTGTAGGTCACACACTTTTATTTTTCCACTAACTTTCTGCCTCTAAAGACGAACAAGGAAATTTCTCATCCAGATGACGTTTTGTAAAACCTTCCTTAAACTTCAGAAATAGCAATAAATATTGGAAAAGAAAGCAGTATTGTTGGAAAATACTGCAATATTGTACGGACCCTTCAAGCAGCCCTCTCAGTGGTTGAAATTTCTTTTCTATTCTCAGTTCAGTTCAGTTGCTCAGTCGTGTCCGATTCTTTGCGACCCCATGAACCGCAGCATGCCAGGCCTCCCTGTCCATCACCAACCGCTGAATTTACCCAAACTCATGTCCACTGAGTCGGTGATGCCATCTAACCATCTCATCCTCTGTCGTCCCCTTCTCCTTCTGCCTTCAATCTTTCCCAACATCAGGGTCTTTTCAAATGAGTCAGCTCTTAGCATCAGGTGGCCAAAATATTGGAGTTTCAGCTTCAACATCAGTCCTTCCAATGAATATTCAGGACTGATTTCCTTTAGGATGGACTGGTTGGATCTCCTTGCAGTCCAAGGGACTCTCAAGAGTCTTCTCCAACACCACAGTTCAAAAGCATCAATTCTTCTGCGCTCAGCTTTCTTTACAGTACAACTCTCACATCTATACATGATTACTGGAAAAACCATAGCCTTGACTAGATGGACCTTTGTTGACAAAGTAATGTCTCTGCTTTTGAATATGCTGTCTAGGTTGGTCATAACTTTCCTTCCAAGGAGTAAGAGTCTTTTAGTTTCATGGCTGCAATCACCATCTGCAGTGATCATGGCCCTATTAATTATTTTCCAAGCAAACTTTATATATACAGGGAGACCTGTGCAAAACGTAATTGCTTGGCTCAAATTTTTAGCAAAGTGAAAAAACAAAATTAGCCGGTATCAAGATAAAAAAAGTATTACTAGCACCCTAGAAATTGCCCTTTGGGCCACTCCCTGCTACCCTCCACTCTTCTAACATTGTGGATTGCTTCGTATAGGATGTTCAACTCAGGGTGACCTTCCCCTCCAGGGTAATTGGCAATGTCTGGACACAGTATTGGCTATCAAAACTGGGGAATGGGTGCCACCAGCATTAGTAAGCACAGAGATGCTGCTACACATCCTGCAATGCATAGCACAGCCCCCAACAACAAAGAAACACCTGACTTCAAATGTCAAATGTCAGTATCGTCAAGGTTGAGAAACCCTGGTTTACAAATAGAATCATACCATATGCTTTCTTTTGTATCTGGTTTCTTTTGTTCACCATGATTTCTGTGAAACTCACCCCAATGGTCGTGTGGATCATGAGTGCATTTATTCTCATGCTTCCAGGTAGTCCCTCATTCAATCCTTACATGGTCCTCCCACCCTCACATTTTCACTTGAAGATATTCTTCAAAATATGCCAGTCATTTTAAAAATTTCAAATCTTCATTTTATGCTTTGCTTTTAGGCACCTTAAAAAAATGAAGTGCCAGTATATTTTGCCATAATATTAATACACTGCTTGACTGCTTGTTTGGCTGAGCGACTGATTCACTTGTTCTTTTGTTTTTTCCATTTAATCAATAACCAATAAAAAGCCATTTTATGTCAGGCTGGAGGATGTAGAGATGACAAAAGAAGTTACATCTTTAGGCCAACAGCAGTACTCTCAGGTGCTAGGATCGGGGAAATCATGCTTGGGAGAAGAGCAGGGTGGTGTTGGTGGTTAGTAAGCACTTAAAAAGGATGCCACCCTTGGTTACCTTCTCAAGATAACATGAGTTTATTTTCACGTGGTTTCCTCTTATATCTTCATTATTATCTTACACACCACCTTAAAACTATTGAAAAGACAACACTTTTGGCGTATATACTGAGGGAAAAGCATCACTTCCCAGAAGATATTTCCTACTCCCTGGCCACACGCTTCTGAATCTATTCAATGGATTTTACCTGATAGGCAAAATAATGAAGTCCATTGGGTCCTTCAGTCTCTAGATGACCAGAGGGGATGCCAAATTAGCTGTCCCTGTGTAAGTTTTATATGAGTTCTTAAAGCAAATTGCATTGCTGTGATGTTCTAGACCTGGATTTTCTTGACCTCAGCACTACTGACACTTTGGGCCACTGAATCATCCACTGTGGGGAGCTGTTCTGCTCAGTGTGGGATAGTAACATTATCCCTGGCCTCTACCCACTAAATGCCAGTAAGATCGCCTCCTGTGCCTACTTGTGACAACCAGAAACGTCTCCAGACACTGCCCAATAACCCCTGGGTGGGTGGGGCAAAATCAAGCCCCATTGAGAACTACTGCCCTGGCGGATGGGACACATTTCTTTGCCTAAAAAAAATTCCCATTATTATTCTACTAGTAAATAGTCCAGCTTAATAAAATTTTCGGGCTTCAAATGCAAGTAGAGGGAGTATCTTTGGTATTCATTCTCTTTAAGACACAAAGCAGATTTAGGAACTGGAATAAACACACTAATCAATGAAATTATCATCTGGAGATCAGAGTTGGAACAGCTATGGCCTGGCTCCATGGTTGTTTTCTTCCATGGGCCTTTGGAATGTTTAAAGGTCAGCTTTGGAAGATAAACCTTTCATTCTTAGCCTCTGTTTTGGCTTGGACTCAGGTTGAGTATGGGATGGCTGGAAGCCTGATATCTGGGGACACTTCCCTTTCAACTTAACATTTTGGCAGATAGCATTTCTATTATGCTTGAATATTGCATTCTAGGGACATGGTTTTCAATGTGCAGGCTACTGACCTTCGTAACACTGGGGAAATCATCTCTTGGTAGATAGGGAAGGAAAGAGCTAAAGTTTATTGAATAGTTACTATCTTCCTGACACTGTGCTCATCACTTCATATGCTTAACTGATTTAATCCTCACAGCAATCTAAAGGAGTAAATATTATTATATGTGCTTTATTCCTAACAAGGGAACTGAGGTTAAACAGTTTGTTTAAGAAGAAAGAGTTAGCATGTGGTAGAGCTAGAGGCTGAATCTAAGTGTGGTGGATTCAAGGAGACTGCACAAAACAGAAACAGACTCACAGACTTAGAGAACAAATTTAGTTACTCAGGAGTGGGGTGGGGAGGGGGAAAAAAGCCAAAAGCTCACCTGACACCTCCCCACACCACACACAGCCAAACAGGTGGTTCATAACAGAGTGGGGCAAGAATCCTCCTGCACTAATTCTTGCTCCTGCAGAACTCGTAACTTGGCACCACAGACACTTCACCTTGTGGATTAGGAGTATCCAACACTGGTTGTGTTCTGAAATGAACCCCATGCAGAAGACTCTTGCGCCCACTACTGCAATCTGTCTACCAGTCACACACAGCTACAACTGAAACAGCCCTTCTCCTTCCATGCAGAACCTGATCCCTGATGGTTATCTGTGCAATGTCTACCAGGTTATATTGGATTTTGCAACAGGTTGGCCAGTCATGCCCTTAGTTCTCCAGCAAAACTAGCTGCTTTAGGAAAAAAAATGAATATATAGACAAATTTTGTGTTTTATACATGTACAGACACATATATAATTTTTTCAGTTGATTTGCCTATAAAGTACAGGAAGTAGAGAAATCACAGTCTTTCAGTATAAAAGTTTCTAAAGAACTTATTTCCTAATGGTACTGCACCTTCTTAGGAATGCACTGTCCTTTGGTATCCATGGGCCAGCCCCTCAACAAAGAATTGTCCAGCCCCAAATGTCAACAGTACTGTGGTTGAGAAACTCTGAGGTAGATAAACTATTTTGAAATACATATATTTCACACACACACACACACACACACACACACACACATGTTTCATAAGTATATAGATAGATAAGTTCTACTATATAAAATATAACTTATAATTCATTTCCAATAAAGATCCCTGAATACACATGGGATAGAAGTAGAGCTTCTGTCATGTAAAAACTGTTTAGTGAATATGATTAGGAAGTTGAAAAGATTTCTTAAAAAGAAAGATACTAAAATTATTAATTCAGATAACATGAGGGAAGATATGTACAGCTGCAAAAAATAATGACAAACTGCTATAGTAATAGCCATGCTATATGTGAACAATGTTTTCATGTTACTGTGCTGAATTTCCCAATAATCTGATCACAGGGAAAATGAGAACCACATATTTAGATAACCAAAGACCTACTGGTTCCATAACATTGGAACACCACCACTGCATATTCTGGGGAGCTGAAATTATGAAGTCCAATTTCTGTAAAATCAAGGAATCTTTGTAGGTAAAATCAATAACTCAGTAAGACAGTGGCATAGCTGATCCTACTGTTTTCTTTTACAAGTAAAGAGAGAAAGTGGAACTGAGGTTATCATCTTGGTCCTTGCAACTATGACCCTGTGGGCCATCTGGTTACCAAGGATGGGGTTGTTAACCAGGGCTTGGTACAACAGCTTTCTCAGGCCAGGACCCGTAAGAAGTGGCTGGTCCAACTGAATTTTTCTTCTTTTTCACTGTAACATGTCAAGTTTTTTTTCTTAATTACAAATTTTGAGATGCTCATGAACTCCCATGGAAACAATGAGCAAGAAATTAAATAATAAGGAATCAGTAGCTGAGAATAAATTTTAACTTATTTACATTCAGAAACACGCATGACTGTAGATAAGTTGGCCCTTAATCTCCTCATACGTAAAACTAGAGAGGTGGATTAGATGCCTTACGTGTGCATGCTAAGTCCTATGAATCACATGCTGACAGAATAAACTATATTTATTGTGATTTAGAAGTGATTAGGATGATCCCTCCTCCTCTTCACACTCTTCCTCTGCTTGATTTTAAAGAATTTTTTTTAAACCAAGTAACTTTTATTTTTATGTTTTTATTGAAGTATAGTTGATGTACCAATGCTGTGTTAGTTTTAGGTGTAGAGCAAAGTGAATTGATTCAGTTATACATATACATGTTTACAGTAGATACATGGATATCTACTCTTTTTCAGATGTTTTTCCATTAGCGGTTACTACAAGATACTGAGAGTACAGTTCCCTATGCTATAGAGTACGTCTTTGTTATTTATCTGTTATATACATAGTAGTGTGTATCTGTTAATCCCACATTACTAATTTATCTCTCTTCCCTCCTTCCCCTTTGGTAACCACATTTGTTTTCTATATCTGTGAGTCTATTTCTATTTTGTAAATTTATTTATACAAATAAATTCATTTGTATCATTTTTTAGATTCCACATATAAGTGCTACCATATTTGTCTTTGTCTGACTCACTTCACTTAGTATGATAGTCTTGAAACAAGGTTTTTAATAAAATGAACAATTTCTTTGGAAAAAGCAGGCTGACAACACTAGGCTAGAGGAGCTCTTATCTTCGGGTCAAGTGCTAAAATCCAAATCAACAAAAATATATACAGAAAAAAGCTGAGAGTTCATAAAACAAGGCCAGGGGTTGTGCCTCTATCTTATTTAATCTGTTTATAGTCAAGGTTGCTCTTTTTCACAAGTGAGGCTTAAGAAAATTGCACTGAGGCTGCTGTGCAATCCCCTCCCATGACTTGAGAATCACTTGAAGGCCCTCTAAGTGGAGCCATGCTCATCACCCATCAGGGGAAGAGGCTGTGGGTCAGCATAGAGGTACATTCAACTCCCACCTGGAAGAGTTCTCTTCTCTTAGGTGTCTGTGTTTTTGCTTATAGCTGGGTTGATGTTGTTGCTTTATGAAGGTGTGTGTGTTCGGCATGGGCCTCAAATCCAAATCAGCAACTTCTGTTCATGGAATTCCAATCTGCATGTTTTTTTCCTGGGGACATTTTCTCCAACTCAACTGAAGTTCTAAGGAGATTTCAAAAAAATGACCACCAAGTTCAAGAGAAGAGATCCTGTCACTGTGTCTGCTAGAGGTGGCAAGGGTTCCTCCTTGTGTATAAGGAAGTGTCCTGGCCAGAGACAGCCTCCCCTGGTCCCACCAGTGTGAGTACAGGAGGTGGGACATCCTTTGGGACATTCTTCATGTTCAGGGCCCTGGGTTTGTTGCCCCACAGCTGAATTCCAGAGCCTTGGTTCTCATATCCTCATTGAGGTCTGGAGAGTTTCCTGGAGGAGTTCTCCCAGCAGAACAAAGCTTATTGTTTGTCCAGATGGTGTTTCTATCAGTCTCTCAGACCAAATCAGTAAGGAAGCAACTCTCACTTCAAGAATTAATGAGGAAAATAAAATTTGCCTTTCCTGGGAAAGGAATATAACAGGCAATTTATCATCCAACAATAAGGCCCAGGTAAATAAATGCCAGTCATGAGCCTATGACTCTTAAAGAACCAGGTCAAGTGAACTCCATGCCCCAAGTAATCCCCAAACCAGGTGATTCCAGCTCCTTAGGCTTCTTTCCCAAAATCTGGTACATCAGCTTCCTGGAGCTGGCTGGAAGGAGCTGAGACTGTTGGAATTTGGCCTGGGTTTGTAAATCTTTAGCTAATTGGGGCCTATTTTCATATTTCTTTAAAAATTTGGAAAGATAATGAGTATTATTTTAAATTACCGTGGCAATGTTTTTGACTTCTCACTTTCCCTGTAGAAGACCTTGGTTTTCCTCACCATCTGTGGCACCTCTGTACGTGAGCTGCGGAAGGTGGCCATGCCTTTAAAATAAGGTCTTATTGTTTGAGTGTCTCATCCTTGTCTTTCAACATGCTGATGTGCTCTGGCTATACTTTTGGAAACTGGCAGCCTTAGGGAGGATTTTGTGACCTGTATTATGATTTTTGCTGTGTTTGCCAGTCCTCCCCTGATTCCAGTTGAGTCAGTCCTGTTGGGTCTTGATGCTTATTCTTTTTTTTTGTTTACTCCACAGGGGATTTCATCACAGGGCCTCAGGGCACGGACTGCATATGATTTCTGTATGTATGATGAGACTCAGACTCAAAGCGGATTCCAAGTATTGGGCAATCTCTCTTCAACTGTGTTCCCAAATGGTACTTTCACTCTACTTTTTACCTGCATTCAATGGTAGGTTTCGCCTTCTTGCATATAAAAGAAGTTTATGTTGAATTTTTTAGCCCTGAATTGAGAATAATGGTGTGGAGGGCTGGAAAGTGACTTTCTGGGGAGGCTTTTTTTTTTTTTTTTTTTTCAGATCATTCTTTGAGTTGCTTTCATCATGAAGAATCTAGTGTTGTGACCAACTTGATAAGCAACCACTGTAATTTAATGGTTGGGCTCAAGCACTATAGATTTGGTAGAAGAAGAACTGTAGGCTGACTCTTGTGTTACATCCATCTAAACTGGTTATCACAAGAGCTGGTATCTTTTTCTACTGTGAGCTTCTCCTTTATGACAAACTATCACCAATTCACAAATCATAGCACCTGAAGATAGGGGATTTTCCTTTTACTCATAGGAACAGAACAGACAGACCTTTTTTTTCATCATTCATCAATATCAAGTGTACTTTGGGAAGTCCCAGTTAGTATTTCTGGGCTCACAAAAACCAAGACTGGGCTAACTCCAAACCCCAAAGGATCTTGCAACAAGAATGCTTCAGCCCATTCAAAATACTTTCCAGGAATCTGAAGCATGCCCTCAGTTCAGTTCGGTCTTCATTTCCTGAGTACAATGAAGGCATTAAGATTGATATTGCGGACTTAGCTCTCTGTCTTATTTTTCCTCTTCTATTCCTACTATTCCTTTCAGAGAGATTTAATCTTCTATGGTTTGGAAACAATCATGAGCTCGGGTTACTTTTTCCTTTTAGCTCCAAAATATAACATATAAAAGTGAATTCACAGGGTAAAAATTCCTAAAACATGTCAACAATTCACTGTCCTGTTATTCTGCTGCTCCAAATTCCGCTGTGCTTCCCTACTTCACTCAGGTTGTAAAAGCTACAGTCCTTACAGGGGCGTCAAGCCTCAAGGCTTCTGACCATGTTGTGCCTTCTGACCTCAATTTTTTTTCTGGTTCACTCCTCGCTCTTTCTTGAACATGCTAGGCAGGTGCCTGCCTTAGAGCCTGTGCCTTAGCTCTTCCCTCTGCCCCAGTCACACAGCTCACCTCATGTCTCCTCCAAGGCTTTGCTAACATTTCACTGTCTCAAGGAGCCCCGACCACCTGACCAACCTATTTAATTCTGCATTATGTCTCCCTAAGCTTCCTCAGGACTCCTGATTGCTCCACTCTGCTTTATTTTTTCCAAAGCATTTAGAAATATAGTGTAACATTTTTTAAATGCTATTCTCTCACCCACTCAAGTATTAGCTTCATAAGAGCAACAATTTTTGTCTACTTTGTTCAAGATAAATACAACATGCCTGGAATAGTGTCCTAGTACTGGGTACACAGAAGGTACTAAATATATTTTAATTTTTATTTTAAAAAATTCTTAAAGTGAGATCATATAGTATTTATCTTTCTCTGACTTATTTCACTTAGCATAATGCCCTCAAGGTCTATCTATGTGGTGGCAAATGGCAAAACTTCTTTTTTTTTTTTTTTTTTTTTACCGGTTAAATAGCTTTCCATTGTGTGGATACAGATACAGATATATACACATTTTCTTTACTCATCCATCTGTTGATGGACACTTAGGTTGCTTTCATACCTTAGCTACTATAAATAATGCTGCAATGAACATGAGTGTTCAGGTATTTCTTTTGCATAGTGATTTCACTTCTTTTGGATATACAGCCAGAATTGGAATTGCTGGACTATATGGTAGCTCTATTCTTAATTTTTTGAGGAACTGCCATACTGTTTTCCATAGTGGCTATATCAGCCTTTTTTTTTTTTTCTTTAATAGATTCAGTTTCTTTAAGCTATAGGTCTTTTACTTCAAAACAACCTCTCTGTTCCTCTAAGCTATAGGAAAATTCAGAATTTCAGAGTTTTGTGCAGACACAGTCACTTCAGAGTGGGGTTACCCTCGTTAAAATAAAAATGAAACAAGAAAAACCTTCTGCATTTCTCAAATGAATGCAAAACACATAGTAAATAGTGTTCTTAGCAGTGTGTCAAATAGAAAGATTTTTATAACTTTGAGCACACATGTCTCTGCGCAAAACCATCCGGTGGCTTCCCACCTTGCCATTACAAGCTACAGCTCTGACACTGACAGACCTGGGAGCCTGCATCTTGGCAACTTGTTTAAGCTGGAACTAATTTTCGCAGAATCCTCTTCCCTGAATGGTTCTCGGTCAGAGTTGGCCAGAGAGGAATTTGAGCAAGATCTGGAAGGCAGAAGAACAAAAGTGGCCACTACTTTTTGGAGGTCTTTCCAGTCAAATACGGAAAAGGAAAAATACAGATGAGTCTAGAAGATTCCAGGTGTTTCTCACTCTCCTCTGCCATACACCTAGCTTTTCTTGGCTACTGACTGACAGCCACCCCAGGTCCAACTTCACATGCTCGTTTGTGGACACTCAGAGGTAGGGAATATGCATGGGCTATAGCCTCCTGTGGACTTCTTTGCTAGCTGTTCTCTGTAGTCCCATCCCAGCATTTGGACACACACCTGGTTCCTAGCTCAGATCCCCTTTCCACCTCCAACTTATTCCCTACATCAGGCTGGTTAGTGGACTCTCCCCAACAGGCAATACTCCTTGCCAGACTGTTACTTACCCAGCTGCTCCCACAAGTGTGAAAAGTCTAATTCCTATAATAAAGCCCTTATTTCAAAGTATCCATAGGGGTTCTGCTTTTCTGACTGAACTTTCACTAATATAATCAATGATATCCTAAGAGGTGGGATCACATTTGGGGCTTCCTCTACCTAGAACATTCTTTGTACACATAGTCACAGGGCTCACTTCCATTATCCTTCCAGATCACTGTTCAAATGTCATCCTAGAATGTCAATCCTAAAGTAAGAGTGGCTCACCCCCCTCCACACGCTTGGCTCTCTCTTTCTCTCTTACTTTGAGCTATTTTCCTCTATAATATTTATCATCAGTTGGCATGTTATTATTTACTTATTACCTGCCTTCCCACAAGGGATTCTTTCCTAGACTCAAACTGGGAGTCTAGGAAGTCCTTGGACAACAAAATAATCATATCCTTACTTTTGCTGCCCTCTAACTGAAATTTAACATTTCTTTCAATTATGAGTACAGACAGCAAACTGAATGTGTAGCAGGGCCTATGACTTGTTAGCAGCAAGAAATTGCAGGTATGTTTCCCATGACATTACAGTTCTTGACAGTATCTTAAAATAGCATTTATGCCCACTGTTTAGAAATTATGGTCGTCAATGGGCTTGTAGCTAGGTGGCATGTGATAGAGTCTTCCTGGATATAGATGCTCACAAAATGGCTGATTATAGAACAACTGTATGCTTGGCTGTCATTCAGCCACCAGTGAAACCATGGTTTCTTATGCTGGTGACTCAGACATCTTCTTGCATTCTGGTATTTCTCACTTACAGTGTTAATCAATATGTAGAAAGACTGAGTTGTTTCTATTGCTTGTTAAAAGAGTACGCAGTTCTATTACTTGTCTAAGAGTACGCAGTTTACACAAGAATTCTTAACTCTCTATAAGGTTGAATGGCCTTCTATAATGAGGACAGGCATGCAGTCTAGGAATAAAGACCAGGTAACTTCAAATACATGTGATGGTTGAGATAATTATCACAGTGTGTTATTTAAAGTAGCCTACAGCTAACAGAGTGTGCAGTAATAGGGGTCAAGTACAGTGCAAGTTACTGACTTTCCATATAATTGCTTTTCTCTGAATTCTGTGTATTTTTATTTTCTACATTTGAAAACACTATCCTGAGAAAGGATCTCTAGACTTTACCAAACCACCATAGAATTTGTGGCACAAGAAGAGATTAAAATCCTGAACTAGAATGTGTTACAAGAGGGTAGAGACTTTTTCTAACTGTTCGTTTCTTTTGCTCAGGAATCTACCATTTGGCAGGACTTGATTAATTTCAAGAATAAGCTAGGGCCAGACAGGACTGTATTATTTATATTCTTTTCTCACCTTGGCATCCACCCCTTTGCTTTTTCCCAGGGCCACCCTTCCCTGTATTCACTAGACATGGCATATTCATGAAAGGAAGGCATCTCTTGGAGTTGACGGGAGACAACATTCCTGAAGAGTCTGCGGACAGGTAAGGGCTTTTCAGGACACAATGCCAAACCTATTTTTCTAAAAAAATAGCTTAAAATATCTTAACAACAAGAAAGAAACCCTGTAATAGCTCATACTTTGGGGATTTCCATGTTGCTCTTTTTCCCCCATGAAAGATACATGACATTGTACTCAGAACCGGCACCTGCACTGTTTTAAGAACACTGACTCACTGCCTCCTCTCATAAAGGCTCAGGAATTCTGAGATGATGGATTTTTCTCTACTGAAAACTGGTGGCCCTCGTGAGGCCCCCAATGCTCTACTATTTGGATAAGAAACTTGTGAACATTTTGTATATTAACAGAAAAGGGCATAGGAAAAAAGTAGTTTTAAAGTACTGTATAGTTCATTTCAATGAATGCAACCAAGATGCACAAATCAATTCACACAGCCACAGTGGGATGTAAGTGGAAACCCCACTATCACTCCATCTGTGTGAAGACTTTCTAATGCACTTCCAAACCTGCCACCTCACATGATCTTCCCAAAGTCCAGAAAAGATGGGCTGAACAGTTCCAAACATTTGAAAAGGACCCAGTTTCTTAGGATGGGGCAAAATTATAGAAAAGGGAATTTTCTAAAGAAAGCTATACTAGATTTGATTAACATCTGATTGGCTGTGTTCTAATAACTAATTAATAGCTTTCCAAAGGCCTATTAAAAGATCTCTATTTTCTTATACATATTTCAAGGGGAGAGAACCAATGTTTATTGATTGTTTTATTACTTCTAGGCAGAGTGCTTGACAAACATTTCATTTGAATTTCCCAGCTACTTTAAGAGGTCAATATCAGGGGAACCAAAGCTCAGAGGTGTTAGGTGATCTACCCAAGGTCACACTCTTTCCATCCATTAGAACATGCTGCTCCAGAGCTCACAGAATTTCCCAGACTTGAGCCATTTCATACTATCTTTATGGTTCTATCGGAGAAGGCAATGGCACCCCACTCCAGTACTCTTGCCTGGAAAATCCCATGGATGGAGGGGCCTGGTGGGCTGCAGTCCAGGGGGTCGCTAAGAGTCGGACACGACTGAGCGACTTCACTTTCACTTTTCACTTTCATGCATTGGAGAAGGAAATGGCAACCCACTCCAGTGTTCTTGCATGGAGAATCCCAGGGACGGGGGAGCCTGGTGGGCTGCCATTTATGGGGTTGCACAGAGTCGGACACAACTGAAGCGACTTAGCAGCAGCAGCAGCAGCAGCAGCAGCAGCAGCAGCAGCAGCAGTAGTTACGGTTCTATTGTTTGCTTCATGTTTTTCTTTACATTGGCTTTGAAGATTGAATACATGCATTTAAAAAGGAAACTTTACATTGTTGCTGATAAATAGTACCACTTGTCACAGACTGAAGGTAGTTGTAAAAAATAAATCAATGGAAACAGGACAATGCCGGCACATTTTATCCAATTGCAGTCATTAGTAAACGTTCTGAGCCCGAGGCTGACGCTCCTCAACCTGAAGCTAGCAACTGCTGCAGATGGATTAAAGCCATCATGACTACATTACTTTGCTGGGTTGCCATAACAAAGTATCAAAGCCTGGAGGGATTAAACAACAGAAATTTATTTTCTCACAATTCTGGAGGCTGGGGGTCCAAGGTCAAAGTGTTGGCAGGTTGAATTCTTCTGACACCTATCTTGGCTTCTACATGGCCCTCCCCTTGTGTCTTTACATGGTCTCCCCTCTGTACCTGTGTGTGTGCAAGTCATACTGAATCAGGGCCCACCCTAAGGATCTCATTTAACTTATGTCTTTAACGACCCTATTTCCAAATTTAGTCACATTCTGAGATTACTGGGGGTTAGGACTTCAAATTATGAATCTTGGGAGGGACCCAATTCAGTCCATGTGTGCTGTGCTTAGTTGCTCAGTTGTGTCCAACTCTTTGCAACCCATGGTTGTAGTCCACCAGGCTCCTCTGTCCATGGGGATTCTCTAGACAAGAATACTGGAGTGGGTTACTGTGACCTCCTCCAGATGAGGCTTCCCAACCCAGGGATTGAACTCAGGTCTCCCGCATTGCAGGCAAATTCTTTACCATCTGAGCCACCAGGGAAGCCCAAGAATACTGGAGTGGGTAGCCTATTCCTTCTCCAGGGGATCTTCTGAACTCAGGAATTGAATTGGGATCTCCTGCATTGCAGGTGGATTCTTTACCAGCTGAGCTACCAGGGAAGCCCAAGTCAGTCCATAACAGCACCAAAATGAGGCATTCTCCTTGAAATAATAAGAAAAGTTGAACCAAAAGTGAAAAGGCAAGAACTCTCTCATCACTTGATAAATATTATTTAATGCCATGACCCAAAACCATCTAAAGCTGTCTCCTAAACTACTGGTGATACTCATCCTATGTCTTGGAAAACACAAATACTGGCTCTGTGATAGATATCTTTGTCACATGCTGTCAGCAGATCCCCTTGGCCCTGTCAGGGTAGATGTCATTTGAAATTTTCTTAAGTTCCCCTGTATGCCACTGGCTTCTGAACTCAGCCTGGGGCTTTCTGTGGCCTATAAGAGTCTGCTTGACAAGCTTACAGGGGTGGCAGGCCAAGGTACAAGGAGTTAATTTTCCCAAGGAACAATGCTTAAATAGTTGATGAAAAAGTACTCCTGCTTCCTTATGATTTTGCCAAGCCAATTTTAAGGGTTTTCTATACAGACCCTCAGAGTCTCCAGCAAAATGTAGCTCCAGTTGCCCAGGGCATCAACCCACTCATTAACCCACCTCTGATGACCTTCTCCCCCTTCTTGGTCTCACCCTTACTCCCTCACTGTGCTGTCCCCAATAAAATAACTTCATCTAAATCCTTTTCTTAGGGTCTACTTTTAGGGAATACAATCAAAGAGTACATCTATGATTTTCATCTAAAAATGAATAAATAAGATGAAACTTTATTTCTAGCTAATACAACTAGAAATCCAGCTCATTTCAACTGTTACTTCCAGCTAATCAAGCCCAGTCCTGTATCACTCTTGCTCCTAGAACAATGAGGTGAATGCAGATGTAGAAACCGACATAGAAATATTATAAAATGACCTCTTAGATACTTTCCAATGACCAAGAATTTCTACAGTCCTAATTCAAGTCTTGATCATCCCCTTTGATGATTCAATCTCCCTCCTCATGCTGGAAAATTGAAAGCTTTTAACTTGGCCTTACTAACCACTGTAGGCATACTAAGTATTTCTTTTCTTTTTGGCCTTCAGGCAATTCGGGGGATAATCTGTTGACATCTTTCTTCTGCAGACTAGACTCCTTGGAAGTGGATTTTCTGATGATAAATTTAAAAGAAAACCCTCTCCTTAGAAGGGGAGAATAACCTAATTGCTCATTTTACTTTAAAATGAAGAGGTTTGCTGATGATGTGTAGATGTGACTTTGGAGAATAGCAAGAAAAGAATTTCATGCATACCTTTAGAACATTATCAGCAAAAGTTGTGTACCAAACATATAGCTAGATCCACAAATAAGGCAATAACCATATGGACACACTGAGGCTTCTGATTCTTATTAAGCTTTAAAAAAATATACGTCAACAGAAAAGCATAGAGAATGATGTATTGGGCGCCCACTTATCCACAGCAAAACTTAACAAAAGCTTAATTTGAAATAGCCCTCTTTCTCCTTTTAAAGAAATGAAACATCACAAATATGCTTGAGACTCCCTAGTACCCCTATTTCTATTTCCCTCCTTCCCCAGATGGATTTTGTTTTTTATCATTTCTAAGTCTGTTTTAATATTTTTATTACACATGCAATATTATAAACAACAGTATTGTTTTGCATGTTTTAAAACTTTCCATAAGTGGATCATTCTGTGTGCATCATTTTACGACACATTTTTTTTTTTTTTTACTCAATAGCATATTTTAGAAATTTATCCATGTTTACATGTCTAATTTAACTCATTCATTTTAGCGGCTATAAAATATTCCACTGTATGAACAAACCACTTTTTGTTTTTCCATCTTCCAGCTGATAAACATTCAGATAGTTTCTAATGCTTTCATATAGCAAACAACAGCTCTACAAATATTCCTGGATATTTTTCTTTGTGTATATGTGCCTAGAAATGGAAATGCTGCTTATTTACAATGTGTGGTTCAACTTTATTATAATCTCACTGCTAAGTCGCTTTAGTCGTGTCCGACTCTGTGCAACCCCACAGATGGCAGCCCACCAGGTTCCCCCATCCCTGGGATTCTCCAGGCAAGAACACTGGAGTGGGTTGCCATTTCCTTCTCCAAAAATCTCACTAGCATGTCTGATTTTTTTCTTTTCCCCACATTCTCACCCATATTTGATATTAACAGATTAAGTTTTTTGCCAATTTGTGGTTTGTGAACAGTATTTCATTTTAATTTGCATTTTGCTAATTACTAGCAATGGGAAGGCGTTATTTATGTATTTTGGATGCTAATCCTTTGTGGGTTTATATGCACTGCAAATATTTTCTCTTAGTGGGTAAGTTTCTTTGCATCTTGCTTTTGGTGTCCTTAGATGAGGAGAAGTTATGAATTTTAATATAATCAATTTTATCCATGTTTTTCTTCATAGTGATTTTTGTGTGTTGTTTAGAAAATTCTTTTTCTGATTTCTCGTCTCAGGAAATCCCTGAGGTCATTCAGACTTCCTCCTATTCTGAAAATTTTAGTTTCACCTACACAATTAGGTCTAAAATCCACCTGAAACTGGAATGGAGAATTCTGACATATTTTTTCCTTTATAGATAACTAAATGTATCACTGCCACTTACTGAAAGTACTTCATTTCCCCACTGCTCTGTCTGGCTACTTTTATCATAAGTCAAGTAGCATATGTACATGAATATGTATCTCTTTATTCTCTAGTCTGTTTTGTTGGTGTATCCAACTATCCATGTACCAATTCCACAATATTTAACTGCCATAGCTTTATAATGTTAATATACCCCAGTATAAATATTTCCCTCTAAATCTTCCTCTATTCTTATCCATAATTTCCTTAGTTTTTTGTGGTCACTTCCTCCCATGTATGAATTTTAGAACCAGCTTGGCCAGTTCTATGAAAAGTGCCACATATTAAAATGGTAATTACAATTTTTTGAATGTATAGATTAATTTACGTATAATTAATACTTTTTATGACATGGAATCTTCCTATCCATAAACATATCCCCTTTTATTTTGGTTCCTTTTCAATGCTTCAACAACTCTATAATTTCTATTATATGCATGCTACATTTCTCAGATTATACCCCAACAAAGGATAATAGATCTCATCTCTTAATGGGAAGTGGTAAAGTTATGAATGAGTATGTGGGACCAGAAAAATTGCTAAGGTCATTTTTGAAAACTGCCCACAATCTTCCTTTTGGCTGCAGTAATTCAAATCCCTCTCATTAGCCAAAAAGAGGCTACTCTCTCCTCCCAAGTTTAATTCCATTACAGCTTTTAAGTTCTAGCTTACAGTTTAGGACCTTGCCATACAGATTATGATCACAGGCAATTGAGATTCCTCAAATAGAGCTTCTAGAAGCAGTTTTCATTGATCTTGAGACTAGTGAATTGGAGAAACAATTTGGCTCAAACATACACACACACACACACACACACACAATATACAATGGTGGGAAAGGTATACAGTGAGTGTATAGACCCTTTTCTGAAAAAAATGGTAGCTGAGTTCCAAAGGCAAATGTCTAGGAACAGAGAGCACCCAAAAAAAATGTATTACCTTTTATGAACTAGCCTTGGAAATTCATCAAATTACTTCCACTGCAATCGATTTGTGGAAGCACTCACAAGTCCCACCCAAGGAGAGGGAAAATAGACTCCACCTGTTGGCGGATGGGCAGTGGCAAGTTTCTGGAAGGTCATGTGGGACAGGAACTACTGGTATGGCTCTTTCTGGAAAACACATTTTGCTATAATAACTACTTTAAATAGGACTGCCAGGTAGGCTTCTTTAAAGGTGATATTTGAACATATAAAAGTACAGGAATGAGTCATGCTTATATTTGGAAAACAGTAGTGGAAACAAGTGCAAAGGCCCCGGGGCAGATTATGATTGATAGATCAGAAACAGTTTGCCTGAAGTCAACAGATTATGATTGATAGATCAGAAATAGCTTGCCTGAGGTGAGCAAGGGGAAGTAGTGGTAAATTCAGAGAATAGCCAGTGGTCTATTATCCAGGGTCTTGTAGGCCATTATAAAGACTCTAGTTCTTAATCCAAGACATAGAGAAGGGGGTGGTTGACAGAGGGGAGGCATTATCAGACTCATGTTTTAAAAGGATCACTCATTAAGGCTCAGTACCCAAGAGTCTGACTGTGAAGACCAGTCACCTAAAGATAAACAGGAATGGAGTTTATTGCTGCACACTCAGAGTACTCAATTACATTTTAGCCAAGAAGATGAGTGATAAATCTTAGGCTCTTGCAAATGTCTTTCTAAAATCTTTATTTGGTTTAAAGTTGAATTTGTACATTTTAGGCATTACTAATAATACTTAGTGGGCTTCCCTGGTGGCTCAGGGTAAAGAATCTGCCTGCAATACAGGAGACAATAATTAGATCCCTGGATCTGGATGATACCCTGGAGTAGGATATGGCAACCCATCCCAGTATTCTTGCCTGGGAAATCCCATGGATAGAGGAGCCTGGTAGGCTACAGTCCATGGGATAGCTAAAGAGTTGGTATTACTTAGCAACTAAATAACAACAATAATACTTAGCACTTCAAACAAGCATTTTCTCAATTTGAAAACTTTTACATGTATAGGGTGGCAAGTGTGCTGGAGACCTCTTTTGCTCTCCAGACCCACTACTCTCTTTACTCTGCTATCTGCTCAGGAGCTGATCTATGTGGATTTGTGCAATAGCCTCTGATAACTCTGGGGTCCAGGGAGGTAGAGCCAGTGGAAATTTCCAGCAGGTGAAAAGGAAGGAGGAGAGTGAGATTTGGCTATTAATTTCTCCGCCCCGCTTTGAGAGTTCCTCAACTGTGTCTCAACAGAAAGTCACAGTGCTCTCAAGGTAGCTGTTCTGTGCGACCGTCTCCTTTTTCTAGTTACAGCTACCTCACCCTCCCTTTTAAGGTCATGACAGTGACAACTTCACTCCAGATATGCCCCGGTTTCTGCACCATCCCCTGTGGCACCCTCCACCCACACCACTGTAAGTAGACCCTTTGTAAATAAAAACTTACCAAATGATTTTACTCAGCATGTGTCATCTGTTCTTGTTGGGACTCTGAGCTAACTCAGCAATATTTAATCTCTTAGAATTCAAACCTGGGTATCCACATATTTAATTTTTATCCATTTTTCTCCTCTATTCGTGCTTTCTTTTTTCCTCCTAGCCCTATGGCCTGTAAGTATGGACATATGAAAAAAAAAAAAAAACACATATAGAGTTTCAGGAGGTAGTTTGGTATAACATTTAAGTTACACAATTTAACAAAAATAGATGTCCCCCTAAAAGGACCAATTTGGGCACATACATTTTCCTTATACAAATGGGAGAGAGTTGTTCTCATGTCTTCTCCCCAGTCCCCACACCAAACTAAACTATATCATCACCTTATGGACATTTTATAAGTATGCTTGAGTGGAGAGCTACAAGAAATGAGCCAGGTTCATATCTGAGAAAAAAAAAATTCAAACAACAGGTACAAAAGCAGTGGGGTAGGATGCTTGGCACCCTAGGTTTGCAAATCTTAAACATCCTGAATCTCTCCTGAATCTCTCATGAGACAACATGGGCCTATTTTTTTCACCTAGTATTTAAGCCATTTTATCTTTCTCTTGGTTTGTTGGTCTTCCCACCTCCCTTTCTTTTTCTGGAGAAGAGCATTACAGAGAGGATCAAAGGGTCTCAACTTCAAGCACAGAGGGCATGTCTTTTTTCCTTTTCTTGTTTTTCTTTTTAAGAAAATTTTCATACAGCATCTTTTCACTTAATAAACTCACTTGGACAAAGCCCAGTATTGGTCTGAGTAATTCCTTAGTCAATAACTGTTGAAGGACTGGCTAGATCTTTCCTGAAAGAGGCCAATTTAACATCTGGCTTAAAATAGCATTTGGCTTGCAGTCTCTGAGGCATCCTCTTAATTCCCAACAAAAGACCTAGGAAAACTGAGGAAAATGCAAAAACTTAATAGAAAGACTGATGGGAAAAGTTATCCTGACAGAGTTGGATCAAGAAAAACCTATGCAAGATTTCTCTCATGGCAACATCAAGCTTGGTGATATACCAGAATGGACCAGAATAAATGTGGTGCTAGAGAAGGAAATGGCAACCCAGTATTCTTGCCTGGAAAATCCCATGGGCGGAGGAGGCTGGTAGGCTACAGTCCAAGGGGTTGCAAAGAGTCAGACACGACTGAGCAACTTCACTTAGAGAGTCCCAGAGTTCTTATTCCAGTCTTGCTATAAGAATTAAAGCAATATTCCAGTTACTCTGGCTACATAGCAAATTTCCTAAAACTCAGTGGCATCAAACAATGGTCATCATTTTTTGTTGCTCACTATTTGTGTGCGTCGGGAATTCAGACAGGGCAGACTGATAATAGCTCGTCTCTGCTCTGCTTGGTCTAGAATCTCAGGAGGAGGTCTGGAGCTGCCCTAATCTACAGTCCCATGCACCCATGTGTCTGGAGGCTGATGCTGGCTCTTGACTGAGGCCTCACTGGCCCATCAGCCAGAACATCATACAAGGCCTCTCCATGCAGCAGGGGTTTTGTTTTCACGAAATGGTGACTTGATTCTAAAGGGAAATGTCCCCAGAGAGAAAGAGAGCAGGGAAAAATTGTATTGCCTTTTACAACTTGGCCTTAAAAATCAGACAATGTCACTTCCAATGCATTCTATTATCAAGACAGTTACAATGGTTCACTCAGTTTCAAGGAGAGGAACACAGATTCCCCACTGCTTGATGGAGGAGTATCCATCCAATGGTTGTACTTGTATATGGTCTACATTACGGACGTAGCTGCTGCTGCTGCTGCTAAGTCGCTTCAGTCGTGTCCGACTCTGTGCGACCCCATAGACGGCAGCCCACCGGCTCCGCCATCCCTGGGATTCTCCAGGCAAGAATACTGGAGTGGGTTGCCATTTCCTTCTCCAGTGCATGAAAGGGAAAAGTAAAAGTGAAGTCGCTCAGTCGTGTCCGACTCTTAGCAACCCCATGGACTGTAGCCTACCAGGCTCCTCCGTCCATGTGATTTTCCAGGCAAGAGTACTGGAGTGGGGTGCCATTGCCTTCTCCGTACGGACGTAGAGAAATTGTCTAATTGTCTACCTTTCTATCCAGAGGAAAAGGCACCAAAATATTAACATTGGTTTTACTGGGTGATGAGTTAAAAGTGATTCTTGTTTTATTTTTTAAAAACCTTTTGCAAATCTTCCATCATTTCATAATTTGAGTAAGTGTTAGGGGAAAAAAATGACCTCTGGACACACAACAGCTGTGCTTCTGAGTATCAATTACCAACACACTCTCACCAGCATTTCAACTGGAAAAAATGGGCTGAACCACCCTCTGGAGCTTTCTTTCCTCAAGACAGGGAAGAGTCTGCTGAGCTTCACTTGAATCCAAATCTACAGAATAACCACAATGGGGTGACTTAAAGAAGGATGAAGAGGTCAGCTTCATGGCCTAGAGTGGGGTGACCCTAGTGACTGACCCGCAAAGACTCAAAGACCCTCTGGGTTTGCCTGATGACGTTTGCTGAAGAGCCCAATGTATTTCCCAGTGACCCAGATCCCTGTGATGTGAACATGACTTCTGAAATTTCAACAGAAACCTCTGTAGCCTATAAAAAAATACAGGACTGGGGTGGGGGGGGTGGGGAGGTGTATGCAAGATTGCAGAGCACAGCCTGGCTGCACCCCCAACCCTTGTCTTTATTTCGAACAGCACACCCAGAGGTCCACAGGGAGGGCAAAGCACAATAAGAAAACACCTGTGAATTCCTTGCAGAACTCCCCCAATGGCTACATTCCACACTTTCCTCTTTTATAAAAGATTCCAGTTGCTCCATCTCTGACCCCAGGGCATGGACAAATGGATGGAGATCTGGTGTGGTTTCTCTGCTCTTGGCTGTGTTCCCTGTACCAATTAATCACTGGACCCCAGTCTGACAGGCCCAGCTCTTTGCTTCTACTCATCCTCTGGCTGTTCTGGTGATTATTCCAAAGCCTACCCCAGATGCAAGAATTCCTCAATGCCTTTTCTTTCCCACTGCTCCATCTCACATGCTGGCTCCTGCACAGAGAGGGGCCAGTGTTCCCTTCCACACTGATGACTGTGGTCAGTTGGGAACCCTGAGCATCCCATAGGAGCTCAGGCTCTGTTACCCACTCCTGCCATCTTGGGCGTGTCACTTGACTTCCCTAAGCTTCCTTATCCTTTGAAAGAGGATGATAGTAACTACACCTTGCCATCTTCTAGGAGTCATTGTGATAATGATAATCTCACCAAGTATTAAACTTTTTGTATTTTTTAATTTTTTGCCACAGATCCCTTCTGCAGTCCAGGAAACCTACAAATCCCTTGTCTGGATTTTATTTATTTTTTATTTTAAATATAGTTTAAAATTTATAGTTAAGTTACAGTTAAGTTTCAGGGCTATAATATAGTGAGTGATTCGCAATTTTGAAAGGTTATACTCCATTTATATTTATTATAAAATATCTGATATACTTCCCGAGCTGTACAACATATCCTGTGGCTTACTTACTATATACATGGTAGTCTGTACCTCTGAATCCCCTACTCCTATCTAGCCACCCTCTTCTTTCCTCTCCCCACTCATAACCACTAGTTTGTTCTCTGCATCTGTGAGTATGCTTATTTTTTGTTATATTCACTGGTTTATTTTTTCTACATATAAGTGATACCATACACTATTTATTTTTCTCTGTCTAACTTATTTCATCAAGCACAATATCTCCCAAGTCCATCCATGTTGGTCCAAATGGCAAATTTCCATTCCTTTTTATAACTGAGTAGTACTCCACTGTATATAAATACCACATCTTCTTTATCCATTCATCTGCTGATGGACACTTCAGTTGTTTTCATGTCTTGGCTGTTATAAACAATGCTGCTATGAACTTGGAGTACATGTATCTCTTCAAATTAGTGTTTTTTTTTTTTCTTCAGATATATACCCAGCAGTGGAATTAGAACTGTGTTTTTACAGAATCATGGATATAGAGAATAGAGTGTTTGTTGCAAAGGGGAAGGAATGGATTTGGGGAAGGATGGAGTGGGAGGTTGGCATTAGCAGATGTAAACTTTTATACACAGAATAGATAAACAACAAGGTCCTATTGCATAGCACAGAGACCTATATTCAATACCCCATGGTAAATCATAATGGAAAATAACATTAAAAAAGAATGCATGTATATGTATAACTGAATTACTTTGCTGTACAGTGGAAATTAATACAACTCTGTAAATCAACTAAACCTCAATTGAAAAAGAATTGCATTTTTAAATGCATAAAATACCTAGGATTATAAACAAAACCAATCATGTTGAAGTAAAATAATCAATTTATTAAATTGTATTAAATGCATTTTAATGTATTAAAATCAATCAATATAGAAATAAGTGTGGGACTTCCCTGGTGATCCCACATGCCGTCAGGGAGCAAAGCCTGTGTGCTGCAACTACTGAGCCTGAACTACAGAGCCCGGAAGGTACAACTACTGAAGCCCATGAGCCCTAGTGCCCATGCACCAAAGCAAGAGAAGCCACCACAATAAGAAGCCCATGCATCCCAACTAGAGAATAGCCCCTAATTGTGCAACTACAGAAAGTTCGGGCACAGCAACGAAGACGCAGCACAGCCAAATATTAATACATAAATAAATAAAAGAAAAAATGTGTTTCCATAACACATTAAATGAGAAGACTAAGCAGTGGGTCTAAAGACTATTGTAATTTCAGACTAGTGATGAGACCAAGTGATATGTTCAGATATGTGCAACAGTAGTTATGTGATAAAAACATATCTGTGATTTCATCTGGTGATCAAGTCATAAGTACCTCTGAGATAACAGTTTGTTATCTGGATTCAAAATTGAAGAAAATACTGAATTCTAGTAAGAGGTTAGTAAAACAACAACAACAACAAAAAACCCCTTTTCCCATTCAAAGTTCACAGTCCCCCCCAAAATCTGTCTACATATTCTGTGAGTCCATGGGCTTCAGATCAAAAAAATAAGATAAATATAAAATGAGATATGTATGTGAAAATGCACACCAGATTCAAGTTTCCTTGAATCTTTGGACTTCTTCCCTCTTGCTTGAAGAATTTCCACCAAATTTCAACCTTGAAGAATTTTTCAGTAGTTGTTTGGTTGGGGGAGAATGATCCTTAAGACACAGCTCATTAATATCCACCTAAGGACTAAGGAATCATGTCTCAGAGTTAGTCCATTATAAACCTCATGCTCAGGTTAAGTAAGCATGTCTCCAGCTACAGTTTCTAGCTCATTCACACTGGTTGAGTGGTGGAGAGGGTGTGCAGTGTACATGGTAAAGACAGAGCCTCCGAGGACCTGTCTGAGCCCTATTAAATTAGAGGTGGGCCCAAGTGACTGTCCTTTTCTCTTTTTTTTTTTTCTTTTCAAACACCTTCTGGATGATTCTAAGGCACACCCAAGTTTCAAAACCTCCCAATTAAGGGGAATTACATCTATTATTATCAATCTTGGGGCTTCCTATGTGGCTCAGCTGGTAAAGAATCTGCCTGCAATGTGGGAGACCTGGGTTTGATCCCTGGGTTGGGAAGATCCCCTGAAGAAGGGAAAGCCTACCTATTCCAGTATTCTGGCCTGGAGAATTCCATGGACTGTACAGTCCATGGGGTCTCAAAGAGTCGGACACAATTGAATGACTTTTATCTATCTATCTATTATCAATCTTGTTTGAAGAAGCAGAGCTGTTATCTGGGCAGCACAGAGGATGGGCAGATGATTTTCTGAAAATTTCTCAGCTTGATTATCACCTGAAAGTGAAAGTCGTTCAGTCGTGTCTGAGTCTTTGCGAACCCACGGACTATACAATCCATGGAATTCTTCAGGCCAGAATATTGGAGTGGGTACCCTTCCCCTTCTCCAGGGGATCTTCCCAAGCCAGGGATTGAATCCAGGTCTCCCGTATTGCAGGCGGATTCTTTACCAGCTGAGCCACCAGGGAAACTCTGAACCCACATCAAACAAACCAGAATCCATGCTCCAGGGTGTCCTTGTAATCTTTTCCTCAACATCTACCCCAGTTAGGATGGCAAGAAAAAGAAAAACATCTCTACTTAAGATGGAATCCAAATTTCACTGTCAGCACGACACAGCACAGACCCTTCTAAGAGTCAAAAGAAAAAAATAATCCTCATAATTAAGTAAGCAACCCCCCACCAGCTTATGTCTAGCATCCTACTATGGAGATATGTCACATGTTCAGTATTGGTTGGAGGAAAGCAAAGAGTGGAAGGAAGGCAGATCTCACCACAAGAAGCCTCCATCCAGTTTGGTGACCTTTTTCCCAGACACAAAGAGCCCAATTCAGGAACTTTTACAATCAGGCACTCAGAGCTTCCTGATGTTTTCCTGATCTCAGAAACACGGCAGGTGGAGCAGAAAAGAACATTAAAGGTAGTATCTTCCCTTAGAAGCTGCCCTGGCTCACTCTGTGAAAGTAGTTCTTTCTCTACTCAAGAGCTTGATGGGGGGAGAAGAGACTTTTCTCCTTCTAGAGATATATGGAGACAGAAGAGAGCCATGACTGATCTCCCTCAGGAGAAATTGATGGTTTGAGACGATACTTTCCTCTGCAGGAGATGTGGAGGAAACTGAAAGTGTACCGTGGGGCAGAGTGGGACAAGCAAAAATGCTACAAAGTATTTTTTTCAGATACTCCTTTCCTGATGATTTCAGCAAGCTTCTAGGAATATCTGAGACCTTTCCATACGGCACAACCAATGATAGAACCATTTCAAAGCTCTCCTTGGTGCAGACATTTGCAGGCTCCGTGCCCCCTGCCCCACCGCAGCTGCCAGGGACTTTGAGCACTGTGGGCAAATAGCCTGGAGGGGTGTGAGAGGAGCACTCTCAGGCATCGGGTGCTGCACCAAGCAACGTTTCCACTCACCCCCTCCCCAATACACATGCAGTGGCACTGTTCCTTCTACTTTGAGACTGTCCTGTTATACAAAGAGAAGCTAGCTAACTTTCTGCGGGGACTCCATTTCTCCCACTTCCCTTCAATCCATGCAAGCCCAGGCTCCTTTCTCTGGTTCCTTCTGGAGCGCACATGCTAAACACTTGGTTCATTCCAGTGGCCTCTCCTGCCTGTTCTGTGCACCTCTGGAAGAGAAACAGAGCCTAAATCAGGGGTCAGAAACTTTGGCCTGAGGGCCGCATCCTGCTGCTGCCTATTTTTTGTAAGTCAAGTTTTATTGGTGCACAGCCACACCCATTTAGTTCTGTATTCTCTATGGCTGCCTTCTAGTGACAAAGGTAGACATGAGTAATGCTGATGGAGAATTTACAGTCTACTAAAGGAATGTATCTGGCCCTTCACAGATAAAGGTTTCTAACACTTGGCTGAAGTAATGGAGACACGGGTCAGAACAGCTGAAAAATAGGGGATTCAAAGAGTTGAAGGAGGACATCTACATTTCTGATCGTGAGAGCAGAAAAGCAAGAGAAATAACTCATTGTTTGCAATACAATAAGTAATATGTGCTGGACACTTTCCATGTGCCTAAATACTGTGGCAAGTACTTTACTCGCATTTTCTCCTCTCAGCTCTGTGAGGGAGGTGCTATTATTACAGAGCAGAAAGCTGAGGCCCAGAGATGCTGAGTCACTTGCTGTGGACACCCAGCTAGTAAGTGGTAGAGTGGGAATTGGAACCCAGGGTGATTCAGAGCCCACAGTTTTGTCCTACTGTCTGGGTCCATGTCATAGAGAGCACTGGAATGGTTGCATCATTTGCCCAACTCTATGGTGCCCAAAGTCTCAGTGTTTGCTGCTGGAGGTAGCAGTATTACAAGAAATTTGGATTCCTTACGTCTTCAATGGACCCCTGAAGCTTCACTTAAAATGTCCTAGTGAAGGGTGAGGTGGGGAGGACTTTCACACTTAGTTGCACTTGACTTCCTTAATAGATTTTTAAAAAGAAAACTGAAATCAGTCACACAGCTTTTCACTATTTTCAAAATTAGTTACAGGATGAGGCTGAAAGCTTGGAAAAGGAAGCCCCAAGTCGGCACAGTAAATAATACTTTCAAAAATGTTTCTGCCTGGCCTTTCATCTAGAAATCTCAGTTGACTTCACAAGCAGTTACTCTTCACTATAATGTTCCTCTCTCAGGAACTAAAACAGAATGAGACTGCTTTGAGACTCGAAGAGTCCCTTCACAGTTGTCTAATTTTTTCCCATATCTTTCTAGTTAAAGCATGACTTCAATATTTGAAAAAAAAAATGCTGTGCACTGATTTCTCTCTTTGTATAGATGGACATTTACCTAAGGAAGTATTTCAGGCAGATCCTGGATTCCAAAGACTGTTGTTTTATGGTACTGGGCATGAAAAGTTAAAAGAAAGGAAAAGTAATCTTCAAGAGTCAAGTGAAAGCAAAATAGTGCTTAATTCACAATCTGCTTGCATGGATGGAGGAGTTCAGATACACAAGACATTCAGCTCAGGGTTGGCTACAGGCATGGTGGTTCCATGCTCAGCTTTTCTTTAACAAAGAAGTTAGACACCTTCATACCCCAGCATCAATAATGACATGTAAGAGTTAAGTCATGAGCCCTGACCAGGTGCCAATTCTGTACAAGAAGCTGCCTCAGTGGCCCCTAGAGCAAAGGGTGGAGAGCAAAACTTCGATTCGTATTTATTTTGAATCTCATTCTGTTAAATTATTCTTGGTTCATGCTTTTTAATGATGATTCAGTAAATCATGGACATAATTAATAAGCAGATGTCTAACAATTTGTAAATGAAGGGGCATGTGGACAAAACATTATTTTACATTCCACATCTCAGCACGTGAAAAGCAATAGACTCTCAGGAGTCGCAGACTGGGATATCATGGGGGCCATGGACTGAGCAGAGAGCTCACACCCCATCTAAATTAGGCAGCTGCTGCACAGCTCTGCCCACCCAATTTCCCACCAAGTGTTACCACGCGGAAATGACCCAGCTTGGCCCAACCTTTATACTTTCAAGAGAAGCCGAAAAGTCAAATTTTATGTGAAATCTTGCCATCTGTATGTGAAATCTTACTATACTTGAGTACAGGAAACTTTTAAAAGCAACAATGCACTGGCCAAAAAATCTCTACATCTGTTAGCCAGATCTGACCCATGGACTGCCAGTTGGTAACCTCTACCCTGAATGTTAGATTCAAAAATTGCTGTGGTTGAATAAATTTGTGAAATGCAATAGAAAATGGTTCTTCTTAGATATTCTTAATGCAAGTCAGTATATTAAGTACCCTGAAAAGCAGTTCAAGAATAAAGGCTGTTTTTAGCTTTGTTGAAACCACTGCTCCTCCAGATCATCTGCCTCTTTGCTCCTACATCACAGTAGCCTGCAGCAGTGTGGTTGCAGTGTGTGCACTGGCCAGCAGTTCAGTCTCACTTACTCTTGCCAGGAATGCAAGGCAGGTCTTGCTTTTACTCCTATATTGTACATAAAAGCAAGCGAGGCTCTGGAAGGTTGAGAAAATTATTTAGGGTCGTTACTGAGAGAGAGAGATTCTGTCTCTGACTTTAGAGCTGAAACTGTCTACTACATTTCATAACTAAAGTCCCCCCGACACTCCCACCCCCACCCTCCTCACCCCCGCCAAGAGCCTGTGGACTTGTTTTTCCCATGATCAGTATAATAACAATTTCAGAATTCAGGGTCTATTCTTTGGTAAGATTAAGAAGAAAGTCCGTCTTCTACAGAAATATTTCAAATGGCCCTGGCTCCGTAAGCCACACAGACCCAGAGGTGTCATGTTATGGCCAGGTGCTCTAAGCAACATCTCCTCCCCTGGGAAAACTTTGTGGATCCTGCCCTCCACACCCTGCCCTGCCCTGGGTGTTCTGAAATAGCTCCTCTGGCCTCCCCAATCTCTTTCCCTCCCTCCCTGAACTTCATCACCTTTCTCCCCACCCAAAGCCGGCCCTGGTTTCGTTGGCCTCAGTCAGTTCCCTCTGCAGACACCCAAATGAGAGCCAGAGGAAGGGGTCGGTCAAGGTCAGGGATGGACAAGGAGGAGGTCTGGGAGGTCCAGCTCTGTGGCACAGGGGTCTGAATACAGGCTGGGATAAGGTCAGGCTTAGAAGGGTGAGGAAGGCCTGGATCGTGGCCTGGCTCCTCTCACACCATTTGGACACCAGATGCAGAGTGAAGGCTGCCATTTGGACAGCCTTGAGCCAAATTCCATTCCCAGGAGTGAGACATCCCTCCCTACTATGTCTTAAAGATATCCACAGAGGATCCTTAATGTCAAAAGGGGTATCCACCCCTCCCTTGGCAATCACTCCCAAGCTTAACTAACCAGCCATGATGGAGAAAGTTCATCTTCAGCTTGCATAGAAACCCTTCCTGCTGTATTTCTTTTCAATGTCTCTCCAGAGGCTCTGAGGGACACAAGTTCTACCCTCCACATGTTAACCTTTGATAAACATAGCAGAGCAGCTAAAAGCATCAGGCAGAACTCACTTTGAGTCTCAGAGCATTAACTAGCTGTGTGTCCTTGGGCAAGTTACTTAACATCTCTGTACCTCAGCTTCTTCATCTATGAAATGGGGTAAAAACACGGTACCACCAGGAGAAATGAAAGCATACATCTACACAAAAACATGCACATGATTATCCAGGGCAAAATTCTTCATAACAGCCCCAAAGCAGAAACAGTCCAAATGTCTATCAACTGATGAATGGATAAACAAAACGTGGTACATTAATAAATGGAATACTATTCAGGCATAAAAGGAATATGGTACTGATACATGCTCCAATGTGGACAAACTTTGAAAACAGTATGCTCAATGAAAAAAGTCAGTCACAAAAAGACCATATATGATGATTCCTTTTATAAGAAATGTCCAGAAAATGCAGATCTATAGAGACAAAAAGTAGATTGGTGGTTGCCTAGGGCTAGCGGAAGTGGGGAACGGGGAATGACTTCTAATGGGTACAGAGGTTTTGGGGAAGATGATGAAGACATCCTAACATTGACTGTGGTTATGGTTGTAAACTCTGAATATACTAAAAACCACTGAGTTATATACTTTGAATGAGTGAATGATATGGTACGTGAAACATGCATGCATGTATGCTAAGTCCCTTCAGTTGTGTCCGACTCTTTGCTACCCCGTGGACTCTAGCCCACCAGGATCCTCTGTCCATGGGATTCTCCATGCAAAAATACTGGAGTGGGTTGCCATTTCCTCGTACATCATATGGTTATTATAAAAATTAAGTCATATAATGCCTGAAAAGTGTTTAGCACACTGCAAGGTGGTGCAGGGGTAAAGAAGCCACTTGCCAAAGCAGGAGATGCAAGAGACTCGGGTTTGGTCCCTGGGTCCAAGAGGATCCCCTGGAGAAGGAAATGGTAACCCACTCCAGTATCCTTGCCTGGAAAATTACATGGACAGAGAGGCCTGGCGGGCTACAGTCCATGGGGTCTCAAAGATTTGGACACAGCTGAGTGATCGAGGATGCAAGTACTGGTAAACAATCAACAAATATTATTTTTAATTATAATAATAATGTCAACAATTACATACTTATATTTATATAATGTTATAGTATATAAAATAATAACTATGATACAGAATGTATATGCAACTGTGTTAAATATAAATTATCATAAAATAATTACAAAATAATTATTCTTTTACTCTGTCTCCTCTTCCTCTTAAACTTTTCTGATCCTGGAATGGTTATCCAGTCTATACGGCACTGACCACGCCTGATCTCATTTGGGATGGTCCTCCAATTTTATTTATTTTTTTTATTCACTTCAGTTCAGTTGCTCAGTTGTGTCCAACTCTTTGTGACTCCGTGGACTGCAGCACACAGGCTTCCCTGTCCATCACCAACTCCCAGAGCTTGCTCAAACTCATGTCCATCAAGTCCATGATGCCATCCAATAATCTCATCCTCTGTCATCCCCTTCTCCTCCTGCCTTCAATCTTCCCCAGCATCAGGGTCTTTTCCAATGAATCAGTTCTTCGCATCAGGCAGCCAAAGTATTGGAGTTTCAGCTTCAGCATCAGTCCTTCCAATGAACTCAGGACTGACTTCCTTTAAGACTGACTGGTTTGATCTCCTTGCAGTCCAAGGGACTCTCTCAAGAGTCTTCTCTAACACCACAGTTCAAAAGCATCAATTCTTCGGTGCTCAGCTTTCTTTATAGTCCAACTCTCACATCTATACATGACCACTGGAAAAACCATAGCTTTGACTAGATGGACCTTTGTCGGCAAAGTAATGTCTCTGCTTTTTAATACGCTGTCTAGTTTGGTCATAGCTTTTCTTCCAAGGAGCCAGTGTCTTTTAATTTCATGGCTGCAGTCACCATTGCAGTGATTTTGGAGCCCAAGAAAATAAAGTCTGTTACTGTTGCCATTGTTTCCCCATCTATTTGCCATGAAGTGATGGGATGGGATGCCATGATCTTTGTTATTTGAATGCTGAGTTTTAAGTCAGCTTTTTTACTCTCCTCTTTCACTTTCATCAAGAGGCTCTTTAGTTCTTCCTCACTTTTATATTACTAAAATTATTTTTTAACATTTTGAATATTGTCATGTTACATGTATATATATGTGCCATACTATAATAACTACCACAACATATAACACATCTATAAGATTATTACTATATATTATATATATAAGAATACATATGTCATGGTGTATGAGGTATATATTACATTGTACATGAGATATTATAATTATTATGAAAGATTATATTATTAGTAGTATTCACCCTGTGACTTTTCTTCCTCTTTAACCTTTCTGAATTTGGACTGGTTTCCCTAGTTCTTTGAACGTTTCCTGGCTCCTCATATATTTGGAAAGAAAATAGCTCTGAGTTTGGAGAAATTAAATTACAATCATGACTCTAATTCAACTGCCTTATGTAGCTGCAGCCAGAAAACAGAAAAAAAATACCCGGGGGTGTTCACTCCCTGCTGGGACCTGGGAGAGTTGAGGAGGGTGCAGCAGAGCAAGGGAGACCCTTGGGTATCCTGCTGGTCCTGCAAAATGGCCCAGAAAGGGCTCTTTCCTCCCAGCCCCTGTGCCCTTTGTAAAGGGATCTCAGAGTCCAGGCTGCGCTCTCCTGGCAGAGGAGATGGGGGCCCGAAGTGCTAGCACACAGGTGTCCCGCGCTCATGAAAATGCAAACCAGAGTTCCAGCCCAAGATGATAACAAAGACATTGTTGAAGCCGGGGGTCTGCCTTCCAGGGCCAAGCAGGGGACCAGACATTTCTCCCCAGGAGGCGTTCGCTGCCCGCCTTCCCCACTGAGAGCTCGGCAACCACTGGGTCATGGGTGAACGCAGGACTTGTGACAAATCCCAGCTGGACCCAGTTGCTGCAACTTGAGAGCTGTTTCTCTAAGTCGGGGAGGAGGGAGGCAGCAACAGCACCTCCTCCCCCAGCCCCAGAGTGTGGTTTCCAGAAACAGAAGCACAATGGTACTCTCCTGGAGAACTGTTAGCTGGACCTGGAACTCCCCTGTCCTCTCGATTTCCCTCGAGCCCTGATCACTGGAGGCCTGAACAAGGACTGCTTTCCATACTAACTGGACAAACTTCCCTGTTCATTTATAATATCAACTAATTTGGGCGAAAAAAAATTTGCAGCTATTTTTGGGGTCCTTGGAAGTTCTGCCTGACTTCGTAACAACTTTCTTCTTATCAAATCAATCTGTTCGTATACACATATATTTAAAAGTGCTTTTGAAGGGAAAGGAAAAATAGTTATGAAAACTTTTCTCCTCAGAAAGACTGCTAGAGGCAAAATCCTTTAGAGCAGGGGTCCCCAACCTCTGGGATCTAATGCCTGATGACCTGAAGTGGAACTGATGTAATAATAACAGAAGCAAAGTACATAATAAATGTTATGCACTTAAATCATTCTGAAACCATCCCTTGTCCCGGGTCTGTGGAAAAATTGTCTTCCATGAAACTGGTCCCTGGTGCCAAAAGGTTGGGGACCATTGCTTTAGAGGAAAAGGCCTGGCAAATTGGAATCACAAAGTATCCAAGCTGGATTATGCAGTATAATGACTGCCAGGGATAACTCATGTGGCTTCCCTATGTGAGTGAGGAAAAGGCAGACATAACCAGGTCCTGGAGTACTGGGCACAGGGCTGATGAGTGGATGACGGGGCTGCACTTGTGGAAGGCACAGTCTGCCCAGTCATTCATGGGAGATCTGATATGATTCATTCTTCCTTTTTCTACTACCCCTACTTAATTCTAAGAATAGAGGCTCAAGGACAAACTGATTGTCACATAGCCAGTCACAAAGCTCTTCTTGATGAATTAACAGCCCTCTCTGATGGTGCCTCTTCAACCCAACAAGGAGTCATGGGGTCCAAATGCCTCCCAGACAGCATCTATAGGTGCCTCGCAGTGTTTTGTAAACCCTTGAGAGAAAGGCCCTGGAGGGAATCATTTCAACATTCTTCATGTAACATGTATAATTTTAAAAAGAAGAGAAGTAAAAGGATTGGACAAAATTAAGGAGAAATTTAGTGGAAATTTATAAGGAATGAAAGATTGCAAATATTGTGATCTAGACATATATAGTGTCTTCTCTCGTAGCTGAGTCATAGTGGCTTCCCTTGTAGCTTAGTCGGTAAAGAATCTGCCTGCAATGCAGGAGGCCCAGGTTCAATTCCTGGGTCGGGAAGATCTCCTGGAGAAGGAAATGGCAACTCACTCCAGTATTTCTCCCGGGAGAATTCCATGGACAGAGGAGTCTGGCAGGCTACAGTCTATGGGGTTGCAAGAGTCGGACACAACTGAGCGACTAAGCGCACACACAGACATATAGTGAATGTGAATTCAGTCCTTATATGTGGTGTTTCTGAAACGTCACATTTCTTAACTAAGCCAATTTATTTTTGATTTGGAGCCCTTATCCTACCATGCTGGTGGGAATCTTAATCTCAGTCATTGTGGAGATTCCTCACTCTTGCTTTCTAGTGTCTAATTCTGTGCCAGAAGTGGTGTAATGGGGGTGGCCTTCTGGTTGTCACACTGAGGAGCTGGTCTGGGGAACACCACTGCCACCATCCACAGGTGTTGGTTCTAAAGCTTGTGGGTGCTTCAGCTTAAGGCTTGGGAAATAAGGCTCATTTGCTGGACTTCCTGAGATACTGCATTGAGTCATTTTTCTCCGGGATTCTGCCGTTTCTTCAGGGCACTGCCAGGAAGGTGGACCCTAGTCTCTGTTTCTGCTGGCCCATGGCATTCTTCCCTCCATGCCTCTCCAAGCCCATCCTCAACCCCTGCCCTCTTTGCCTCTGCCCTCAAGAAGACAGACTCTCTCTGCTTTCTGCCTTCCCACAAAACTCTGTTGGATGCTCAGAGGCCCAGAACCTGCTACCTGCTTAAATGAGGGAAAGAGTAAAGGAAAAATGTATATTTATAGAACAAAATGAATTAATATGTCAAAATATTCTCCAGTCCCATAAATGGAGGATCTTGCTCCCAGATGAAACTCCGAAATTACTCACCCTAAACCCTTTATTCTGCAAAGCAAGACACAATGCTTTCCAGGTGGCACAGTGGTTAAAAAATTTGCCTGCCAGTGCAAGAGACACAGGAGACTCAGGCTCAGTCCCTGGGCCAGAAAGATCCTCTGGAGGAGGAAATGACAATCCACACCAGTATTCCTGCCTGAAAAATTGCATGGACAGAAGAGTCTGGCAGGCTACATACAGTCCATTGGTCACAAAGAGTAGGACGCAACTGAGTAACTAAGCACGCATGCAAACCCCTTATTTTGCAAAGCAGGACACAATGCTGAGAGAGAAAAGATGATTGAGCTGGTCCACGTACAACGCAGGATGTGAGAGGGAAAATTTCATGTGAATCAGATAACATTTTAACTGTGTTTCAGTACCTCATACTTTAACAAATTCTAGGAAAAAGTTTGCTTTGAGGCTAAAAATTCCTTTTGTCAAGTGAATAAACATTCCTAATTTTCACTTTAAGGGCTTGTATTTAGATACAGAGGGTTTTCTTAAGTTCACCTGTTATGTAAAGATTTATTATTGTTGGATATTGCACACACTTTGAAATAATTTTCCTCAATAATGTAGCCATAAAGAAGAATTTATGTCCTACTAATTTGCACATGCAAAATACTGATACAGGTCTCCTTGGGGAGTTTTATTTAGTGGTTTCACCAGCCAGATGCCAGCATCTCTCAGTAATAAGACAAAACACCCTATATACTTCATTCCCTGTCCTTGTGTGGCATTTAATACCTGAATATTCTTTAATGAGGCTCATTTGATTTGCTTTCACACTGGTGAACTGAATGGGAAATGTGGACTTGACTGATGCTTGCAGTAGCAATCAGCTTAGGAATTCTTGAGTGTGCACTTGCTTTGAAGCCAAGATGGAATCTAAGCAGGGGCCACAAGAGGACTGAGAGATGGTGTGAAGATCATTAAATAACTTCAAATGGACACCTGTCCATTTGTCTTGAGAAATGGGAATGATTCCATAGTAGGGCTTCTGAAGACACGGGAAGGGGGAGAGTGGTAAGAACAAGCTCACAGATCTTTCTTCATGCTCACAGTTGGACTTGTGAGAACCAAGGCAAATTCCAGGTAAGGAACTTATTTTGTAGCTATGGATACTTCAAGTGGGCCTGGTATGACTAGCTTTTTCCTAAGTGAGAATTAGATATAAAAATAATGGATTCCAATTTTTTATTTGGCATTTTATTCAGTCAGGTGCTGGTAAAAGTATTTCCTGCTCATCCTTCACAATCATCCTATGAAACAGGCACTGGTACTATCCCCATTACACAGATGAGGAAGCTAAGCACAAAGACGTTCAGGTCACAGAACCAAGCCATCATCTGAGTGCATGTCTCTCTGATTACCCAGACAGCAGCAGCCTTAACCACCATGCTAGATTACCTCCCACTGGATGTACTGAGTCCCTCAGGATGAGACAATAACTGCACATTATACCCTGCAGGTTAGAACATATCTGGAGGAAAAATTCAGTAGATGATAGACAGGATGTGAATTTGATACAACGTGGCCTTCTTGGAGGTCAATCTTAACCACCTGTGCCAGTTTGCTTGGGGCATTGGAAAAATGTTTCTCAACCCTACTTAGTAACAGCTTAAATCTTAAAAAAACACCTCCTAGGAGTTCTTTTAATGATGTCCAACATCAACATAATGAGATAATGTCCAGAAAAAGAATGGAGGGAAAATTAAAATTTGTGTGGAGAATGGAAAAAAGCATACAGATAATGTCTACCTGGCAGGCATAAGGACATCACAGCCACTTGGTATATAAAAATCAACATAAGACATGGGAACACATGTTTTCATTTCCTCATTCATTCATTGATTCAATAGTTCTTTACTGAGCACCTCTCCTGTGCTCAATACCAGAAGAGATAGTAGAGTGTGGCAACTAGCAGGATGGACTCAAGCCAGGCTGCTTGGGTTAGAAACATAGCTCTGCAACTATGATCTCCATGATCTTCAGCATACTACTGAACCCGTCAGTACCTTAGGGACAACTTTCCCTCTCTTAAGTGCCTAAGTCATACTGAAGATTAAATGAGTTAATATTCAATGAGTTTGTACATGTAAAGTGCTTAGAAGGGAGCACAGCTCACTGTCAACACTATTTAAAACTTTCTTATTATTAGATAGTAGAAAATGTGCCCAGTAGCTGAGGTCAAAATATTAGGAGTATCCTTCATTTTCCTCTTCCTCTTTATCCCTCTCTCTCATAATCTATAAACAAGTCCTTAGATTTCTCTCTCCTCAATCCATCTACTCCTTTCAGTCTCTTAACACTAATTAGACTAGGCCACCATCCTTTCTTTCTTGGACCACTGCAATGGCCATGCCTTTGTTTCTGTATAATCCATTCTACACAGTAATCAGAATGATCTTAGTAGAGCACATAACATGCCACTGTGTCTCTTTAAGTCCTACCATTGGTTTCTCACTGTAGCCAAAACAGAATCCAAAATTCTCACTAAGTTTTAGGTGAAGAGTTGCCAGATAAAAAGCAAGACTCTCAGTTAAATTTGAGTCTCTGGAAATAGTATTTTTTAGTTATAAGTATATTCCAAATATTGCATGATATACTAAAAAAGACTTATTGCTTACGCCAAATTCCAATTTATCTGAATGTCTATTTATTTAGCAGAAACTGGTAGCCCTACCGAACAGGGCCTCTGAGATGAAGCTCTTTTCACCATGTATCAATCTATTCTTCCAATCCATAGACCTTTCACCCACATTTCTTGCTTCCTTTATCTTCAGAATTTGTCCTTGCTATTGTCTCTGCATAGAGGTTCTCTAGAACCTCTTCTAAAAGGGTATTAACCCCACTCATGAGGTCTCTACCCTCATGACCCAATCACCTCCCTAAAGTCTTACCTCCAAACACCATCACGTTGGGGGATTAGGTTTCGACAAAAAATTTTGGGGGAGGGGATACAAACATTCAGTCTATGACACTGATGTATAGCAAAATTCAACCGTTACAGTGTACGATTCCATGAGTTTTGACAAATGTGTAAGTCATGTAACCATCAACACAGTCAAGATATAGAACAGTTCTTTCACCCCCACAAAATTTCCTTGACTCCCCTGCCCCTTTGGAGTCAACCACTGACCCCATTCTCAACCCCTGAAACCACTGATCCCTTGTTTGTCCCTCTAGCCTTGCCTTTTCTGAAATGTCATCATAATGAAATCATGCAGAATATAGCCTTTGTCCATTTTCACAATGTCTTTGACATTCATCCATGTTGTTGCAGATATAGTACTGAGTTCCTTTTGTTGCTGAATAATATTCCACTGTATGGATTTACCACAGCTTATTGATCTATTCACCAGTTGAAGAAAATTTGGGATTAATTCCAATTTTATGAATGCAGTGACTATGAATAAAGCAAAGGATATAACAAATGTTTATTTGTGTATAGGTTTTTGTGTAGGTCTCTGCTTTTATTTCTCTAGAGTAAACACCTAGGAGTGTGTTTGCTGGGTTACAAGGTTAGTTTATGTTTAACTTCATAAGAAACTGCCAAAGTATTTTACAAAGTGATTGTGCCATTTTGCATTCCCATCAGCAATATATGAGAGTTCCTGTTAGTCTATATCCTCCTCAGCAGTACTGTCAGTTTTTAAAAAAGGTAGTATATCTCACTGTGCTTTTAATTTTCATTTCACTAATAACTAATGGTCTTTTCATCTTTAGCATTTTTTTCATGTACTTATTTTCCACTTATGTATCTTCTATGGCATACTGTCCAAATCTTTCATCCATTTAAAAAAATGGATTACTTGTTTCCTTATGATTAGGTTTTGAGAGTTCTTTCTATATTCCGGGTATAAGTTCTTTATTAGATACAAGGTTTGTAAACACTTTCTCCCTGTCTGTAGCTTATCTTTTCATTTACTTAGCTGCTGATCATTGAATCTTAGTTATCTTCCTCCCTATTACTCTCAACTTCAGGACTGTCTTATTATCTCTAAACCATATATAAATTTCTGAAATGATCTCATTTATTTCAGGCCACTGCTCAGTGGAATGCAAATGCTACAGGCACAGGGGGCTTGTCTGTCTTAGTCATCACTATATTTTCAGACCTTAGATCGGTGTCTAGCACATAACAGGTACACAATAAATACTTGTTGAATAAGTAGTAATAATGTTCACTAATACTTCTTAATTGCCTCTTCAGCTCTGGGCACCCTGCTAACCACTTTTCACGACCTGCCTCATTTAAACCTCAAAATAATAATAAGAGATAGGTTAATAAGGATGTGCTAAAAACAATAATAACAAAATGATGTGCTGTTTTAGCTCCAAATCTTCTATATTCTGCTACACGATGCTGGGGTTGGAACTCTGTAAGCCCCACATCTGTTTTGATGCAGCTTTCCATTAGGTTCACCAATGGGGACGCTAGAAGGAGCTGGGAGAAATGGAGGTGGGAGAAGGGACTTGCTCCTGCTGGATTTCCTTGCCTTTGCCCTCAGCATATCTCCAGCAAGGGGTTTTAAACTTGGCAGAGTCTGTTGATTCCAGTAGGAGTAGCAGAAGCTCCTACTGGAGTAGAAGCTGGTTTCAAGCTGCAGGTTTTTCCCTTCAACACAACCAGGTGCATCAAACTCACTCTGAGATACCAGCGCTGACAAGTACCTCGACTGCTTTGTTCCCCACACATGGGGTTGTAGCAAGCTTCCTTCAGTTACTACCTCTGTAATACTGTAATGCCCTTTTTCGCCCTGTTGGTTTTCTTCTACATGGTTAAAAAAGCTTCCCATTAAATTCTTTCGATAAAATAATTGGGAACTTGAATGATGCTGGAAACTGAGCACAGAGAATTAAACAACCATCAGATTAATGGCTAACCAGTAGTACTCTCTTTACACAGTTAGATTCAATAAAGGAAGAAAGTTAGAAATGCTCCTTGAGAGGAACAAACAAAACAAAGATAATTTGGCAGTATCTATGACAACTATGTATGGATGGAGCTTCGTGACACTGTACAGGAGACAGGGATCAAAACCATCCCCATGGAAAAGAAATGCAAAAAAACAAAATGGCTGTCTGAGGAGGCCTTACAAATAGCTGTGAAAAGATGGGAAGCAAAAAGCAAAGGAGAAAAGGAAAGATATTCCCATCTGAATGCAGAGTTCCAAAGAATAGCAAGGAGAGATAAGAAAGTCTTCCTCATTGATCAATGCAAAGACATAGAGGAAAACAACAGAATGGGAAAGACTAGAGATCTCTTCAAGAAAATTAAAGATCCCAAGAAAACATTTCATGCAACAATGGGCTCAATAAAGGATAGAAACAGTATGGACCTAACAGAAGCAGAAGATATTAAGAAGAGGTGGCAAGAATACACAGAACTATACAAAAAAGATCTTCACGACCCAGATTATCATGATGGCGTGATCACTCACCTAGAGCCAGACATCCTGGAATGTGAAGTCAATGGGCCTTAGGAAGCATCACTACAAACAAAGCTAGTGGAGGTGATGGAATTCCAGTTGAGCTATTTCAAATCCTGAAAGATGATGCTGTGAAAGTACTGCACTCAATATGCCAGCAAATTTGGAAAATTCAGCAGTGGCCACGGGACTGAAAAAGGTCAGTTTTCATTCCAATCCCAAAGAAAGGCAATGCCAAGGAATGCTCAAACTACCGCACAATTGCACTCATCTCACACGCTTGTAAAGTAATGCTCAAAATTCTCCAAGCCAGGCTTCAGCAATACGTGAACCATGAACTTCCAGATGTTCAAGCTGGTTTCAGAAAAGGCAGAGGAACCAGAGATCAAATTGCCAACATCCACTGAATCATCAAAAAAGCAAGAGAGTTCCAGAAAAACATCTATTTCTGCTTCATTGACTATGCCAAAGCCTTTAACTGTGTAGATCACAATAAACTGTGGAAAATTCTGAAAGAGATGGGAATACCAGACTGCTTGACCTGCCTCTTGAGAAACCTGTATGCAGGTCAAGAAGCAACAGTTAGAACTGGACATGGAACAACAGACTGGTTCTGAATAGGGAAAGGAGTACGTCAAAGCTGTATATTGTCACCCTGCTTATTTAACCTATATGCAGAGCACATGGGTGAAATGCTGGACTGGATGAAGCACAAGCTGGAATCAAGATTGCCAGGAGAAATATCAATAACCTCAGACATGCAGATGACACCACCCTTATGGCAGAAAGTAAAGAAGAACTAAAGAGCCTCTTGATGAAAGTGAAAGAGGAGAGTGAAAAAGTTGGCTTAAAGCTCAACATTCAGAAAACTAAGATCATGGCATCTGGTCCCATCACTTCATGGCAAATAGAAGGGAAACAGTGAGAGACTTTATTTTTGGGGACTCCAAAATCACTGCAAATGGTGAATGCAGCCATGAAATTAAAAGACACTGGCTCTTTGGAAGAAAAGTTATGACCAACCTAGGCAGCGTATTCAAAAGCAGAGACATTACTTTGCCAACAAAGGTCTGTCTAGTCAAAGCTATGGTTTTTCCAGTAATCATGTATGGATGTGAGAATTGGACTTAAAAGAAAGCTGAGCACTGAAGAATTGATGTTTTTGAACTGTGGTGTTGGAGAAGACTGTTGCGAGTCCCTTGGACTGCAAAGAGAGCCATCCAGTCCATCCTAAAGGAAATCAATCCTGAATATTCACTGGAAGGACTGATGCTGAAGCTGAAACTCCAATACTTTGGCCACCTGATGCAAAGTACTGACTCATTGGCCATAACCCTAATGCTGGGAAAGATTGAAGGCAGGAGGAGAAAGGGATGACAGAGGATGAGATGGTTGGATGGCATCACTAACTCAATGGACATGAGTTTGAGTAAGCTCCAGGAGTTGGTGATGGACAGGGAAGCCTGGTGTGCTGCAGTCCATGGGGTCGCAAAAAGTCAGACATGACTGAGTGACTGAACTGAACTGATAGTTCTGTGAGAGAAGAGTGGAAATGCCAGAATCATACTCTCATAGCATCCCTTGGGTCAAGGCAGTGGGGAGGCTTATGATCCAATTCTGGCCAATTAGAAAAAGAAATCTCTTAGAAGGTGTCCGGGGGAAAGTTTGTTCAGAGATCCAAGGAGACTGTACTCTTTAAAGGTCCTTCTCTTTCTTTGCTGCCTTAGCTATATGATGCTTCCTACCCTTGAATGAGGTTGAGATGCTTGGAGTTGTAGCTGCCGTACTGGATAATAAATGTGAGAAGTCCAAAGATGTAGGATTACTAAAGAGGACAGAAGGAACCTATTACTTGATGATATTTAAATACTGAATCAACTTAGGAACAGCCAGTTTCAGACTTCTTGCTAAGAAATTCAGTTCAGTTCAGTTGCTCAGTCATGTCCGACTCTTTGCGACCCCATGAATTGCAGCATGCCAGGCCTCCCTGTCCATTACCAATTCCCGGAGTTTACCCAAACTCATGTCCATCATGTCGGCAATGCCATCCAACCAGCTCATCCTCTGTCGTCCCCTTCTCCTCCCGCCCCCAATCCTTCCCAGTATTAGGGTCTTTTCCAATGAGTCAACTCTTGGCATGAGGTGGCCAAAGTATTGGAGTTTCAGCTTCAACATCAGTCTTTCCAATGAACACCCAGGAGCTAAGAAATTAAGCCTCATGATTTAAGTCACTGTCACTTCTGTTTTCTGCTTCTTATATATGAACATTTTTACCTGGTACATCTTCCAGCCTTCACAACTGCAAATATCTTTCTCTCCTCTTGGCTCATGAATCCTTCTGAATTTCTCTGTAGTTTTGTTTTAGGGTTTGGTTAACTTTCATGTATTTAAAGAGTTTATAAATACATCTTCTTTCCCTTCCAAGACCTCAAGTTATTAAGGCCAGGAATTCTAATTCATCAGGATATTCCATACACTCTCTTGTAGGGTACCTGATACAAGGTAAATACTTAATGAAAGCACATGCATATCCTCTACCTCTGTATGTGAGTTTTACCTACATCTTATACCTGATGCTTAGAGTTTATATTGTGAAAGGAATCTTACTTAAAAGCAGCAGCACTGGACTCAGATAGAACTGGGTATGTCTTGACTCAACCCCCTTGTTTAGCTAGGTTGTTCTGATAAGCCCCTACATCTCTAAATGTTACCATGCCCCAAGTTTCAACTCCAGTATCACCTCCACATAAAGTAATCTATGCTTGTTTTCTCCAAAACTTGGAAATATTATTTTCCTCTTTAAAGTCCTCACCCTTTTCTGAAATACAGAATTTTATTTAATTTTTAAAATATATGTGATCATTCTACATCATGTTCCTGCTACTTGATTTTTTGTTGTTGTTGTTAATTTACTGTGTCCTGAAGATCTTTTTATTTATACATGTATAGATCTACGTCATTGGCATAGCATTTACTAGTATAGATTTGGCAGACTTTAATCATTCCATTATCAACGAACGTTTGTGTTATTTCAAATTTCTACACACTACATAAAATTCTACAATTAATGTACATGTTTTTTTTCTACCCATATTCAAGTATTCCTCTAGGGTAGATATCAAGATGTAGGCTGGCTGGGTAGATGGACACATTTTGAAATTTAAGAGTCTGTACTGAACACTTTCTAATTAGGTAGGAACAACTAATAGAGGATTAAAATCACTCAACTGCTCTTCCTTGATTCTACTCATCTTCTCAGATTCTTGAACAATGGCAATAAGGGGCCTTATGACTACTGGAAACAGCATGTTGTCCTGACCTGCCACCCATCACCCTCTATTCCCTGTTTGTAAGGGCAGTGTGGTTGACGAGGGTAAAAGCACAGGTCTCCCAGACCAGCAAATGGCTCAGGTACATGCTGGCTGTATAACCATGGACGTGGTGGCAGGCTTCTTTGAGCTCCTGTTTCCTTATTCATTAAATTGGATGAAAAGCGTTCTAGGACAGTGAGGTGACAACAGGTAATGCTTAACCAACCTTTCCCCCTCACAACCTCATACTCATTTCCTCCATCTTTTCTGTCATTCTCTGCCCTCAGAGGTCAGTGGGAAACTCACTGTATCTGTACCCCCAAATAAGGACAGGTGTGCAGTGACTATGCACTGAAGACAGGCATTGATCCTCTACAGAGAATTTCATCTTCTGAAAATGTTTGCTTCTATAATGTGAGTGGATGTGCCAAATTCATCTCCAAATCAGCTCAGCATTCTGAGCAAATTCTACCCACTTTAAGTCCCCAATTAATGATTGCTAAAGAGATGAACCCGCCTGCAGTGCAGGAGACCCTGGTTTGATTCCTGGGTTGGGAAGATCTGCTGGAGAAGGGATAGGCTATCCACTCCAGTATTCTTGGGCTTCCTTTGTGGCTCAGCTGGTAAAGAATCTGCCTGCAATACAGCAGACCTGGGTTTGATCCCTGGGTTAGGAAGAGCCCTTGGAGAAGGGAAAGGCTACCCACTCCAGTATTCTGACCTTGAGAATTCCATGGACTGTATAGTCTCAGTTCAGTTCAGTTCAGTCGCTCAGTCGTGTCCGACTCTTTGCGACCCCATGAATTGCAGCATGCCAGGCCTCTCTGTCCATCACCAACTCCCGGAGTTTACCCAAATCCATGTCCATCGAGTCGGTGATGCCATCCAACCATCTCATCCTCTGTCGTCCCCTTTTCCTCCCGCCCTCAATCCTACCCAGCATTAGGGTCTTTTTCCAATGAGTCAACCCTTCGCATGAGATGGCCAAAGTATTGGAGTTTCAGCTTCAACATCAGTCCTTCCAATGAACACCCAGGATTGATCTCTTTTAGGATGGATTGATTGGATCTCCTTGCAGTCCAAGGGACTCTCAAGAGTCTTCTCCAACACCACAGCTCAAAAGCATCAATTCTGCGGCGCTCAGCTTTCTTCACCGTCCAACTCTCACATCCATACATGACCACTGGAAAAACCATAGCCTTGACTAGACGGACTTTTGTTGACAAAGTAATGTCTCTGCTTTTAAATATGCTATCTAGGTTGGCCATAACCTTCCTTCCAAGGAGTAAGCATCTTCCATGGGGTCGCGAAGAGTTGGACACAACTGAGTGACTTTCATTTCACTTCAAACAGATGAACTGATCCTACTTTACTGACAGCAGTTTCACAAGGAGACTCTTTTGGGGACCAGGAGTTTCAGAAATAATAAAAATAAAACTGATCCCTGCTTGCCATTTTGATGATATTATAATTGAGGTATTAGCATAGCAATCCAAGGAGGCAAACTTCTCAACAGAAGAACATTTCTGATGTCAGCACTAAGAACCGGCATAGTGGAATTCCAAAGGATCCCATGCAACACCAACGACGTTGTGAGAGATGGCACTGACTGATGGGCCTGCTGAAGAAAAGCAGACAACCCTTCAGAAACACAAGAAGAGTGGAGCAAATTGTGTCAGGTGCTCCACTAAGACCAAGTGAAAGGGGCCACAGTGAAGAGATGGCTTCTCAGGTCTCATGGAAAATGCAGCTGGTCCAGGGAAACATTACCTTCAGGTGGATGAAATGAACAGATCCTTCATGAAAAACATCATGACATTAAGAAAAGAATCAAGCAACATTTCAGTCAGGTGAAGACTACTTGGGTAGAGGTTGAGAAATTTAGCATATTATGAAACATTCCCTACTGGTACTCTATTAACTTGCACATTAAAATTTATTACTTCCTCTAAAGGGAAGCTTTTTAGCATAGATATTTAAAAACCAAGGGTAGGAAGAAAACTTTTCTTACAAACAAATAACCTCATAGTGTCCACTGGAAGTGAGCTTACAGTTTGAGAAACCACCAAAATCAATTAAAAATACTTATTTTCTTGAACACTTTTTAATAATAATAATTACTATATTACAATGATAATATTATATAGAATGTATTTAACAATATATGTTATATAATTTCTATGTTAGACATATAACATATAATAAAGCTTATATCATATATACAATATGAAAACAACATGAAGTAATAAGAAACAAGATAATAAAATGTACTACTGTTATACTGATAATAGCTAATACTTATGAAATGCTTTCTATGTGCCAGGTCCTGTTTTAACCATTAGAACAAGTAGGTGCTTGCAAGCTTACACAAGGAAACCAAAACCTAGAAAAGTTGTTAGCTTCCCCAGGATCGTGGTGTTCATAAAGAAAGAAGCTAGAATTTTAATCATGGTGATGTGGCTCCAGAATCCACATGTTTACTGTCCTAGTATGTGAGATTCTATGATGGGCATTATTATTGTACTGTATTATTATACAAATGCCAGAGATTAACTCTTAGAGTCTCCTTAGGAAGATATATACAAACACAAACAACTCCAATACTAGGCAAAATAGATAAAATACCAACCAGAAGTTCTGGTGGCAAGCAACAGAAATGAACCATCTGATTTAAGCCAAAAAAAGAAGTTCCTGAAAGATGTTAGTGGCATCACAGTCACTGGAAAGACAAATAAATGGGCAGAGACAAAGTGAGACTATCTAAAAGCAAGACATTCATCACTGAATCTTCCTTTAACCAGATAATAACTATGAAGAATAATGAAAGAAAAAAGCTGAAAATGTAGAAAATGTACTGAAAGTATATCTTAGTTTGTTAAACACAGTATATAGTGTTAACCTCCTTGAATATGGTTTTAAAGGTTCTTAACTGTCAAGTTTGACTGATAATAAAAATGAATTGTGAGGGTCTGGTTAATTTTCACTTGAGAGTGTTATGAAGTTATATTTGGGATGTCTTATTCTCATGAAGCTGTATGAGTTGTCTGGATTTTGGAAAGAGTTAAAGCATAGGTGAAAGGGATCATCACAGCCCTTCAAAGAATTGAAGTAGAGAAGGTCTTTCCGACTTTACTATACATCTAACAAACACCTCCCAATGTTGATGAGTCATAAACAAATCTATGCTCTCTGTAAGAATATAATTTTTTTTTTTCCTTCTCAGAGATGATTTTGGCACTGGGACTGATGCTCATGAAAGTTTAAAAGATGATCCAGGAAGAATGATGACACTGTGTAGATGATTCTTTCCCTGACTTTGAGTGTCTGCCACGCTGACCATCACACAAATTTTATGGGCCTGCCAAGAGAACCTTCCTCCTTTTTCAAAGAGTATAAATATAAAATTAAATTCACTTTTCTTTCGTTCAGCACACACAGATGGCTTATCTGCTCCGGGGTTTTGATTGTGTTTTCAAGTCACTACTTGCAACCTCTCCAAACTTATTCAAAAATAATCACCAAAGTTGCAAATCCAGATTTTCAGATCAGGAAATATTCTCTGATTTATGAGCTGCACATGTTGGTTGTAACTGACAAAGCCTCGTCACTCATCACAGGCTGTTTTCCCCAGCTCACCTCTTTCCCTTCCTCTCTGTGCGTGGCTCAGAACCCTGTTTGAGATGAGATTACAACAAGATAGCCTCATTAACACTGGCACCCAGGTATCCAGAACTGACTTTGGCCCCTCAGATTGGCCAGTGAGGCCCAATGCCAAGCTGTATTGATTGACATGATGATCTTCTAAATTCTTTTGGTTAAATTCCATTCCAGGCAAACACCTGGGGTTCACTCCACTGATTGGGCCTGTGCAGATATTTGCTTATCTTCTGAGAATCATTCTTTAAACTCTGGAAGAGATCCACATCCAAAATAGGAAATGAGATGGGGTTCACATGCTACAAATCAAAAATGCCTTACCTACTTCTCATACTAATCAGAATAATTCAGTTTTTTCCTTCCCTTTCTCTTCTGCTTGACTTCACCATTATGCTTCAAAGTTTCTGAGTCAAAAGTATCACCAACTCAATTTAGAACAATCCCTGCTCCTGACAGGAAGCAAAAAGCATCCCTTTGCTCCTCTAGTGGTAGGAGGAGATGGACCTCCCAGGGAAAGAAAATCTTCTGTCTGTAATTCTCCAGCTGGAGAAAGAACAAAACTAGAATACAGGTCTTCTGACTTTGCATCTATGGCATATGCTTGAATTGTAAATTCAACTGTCTACTGCAGCCAGACAACTAATAAAGAAGTGAAGTCAGCCACATCTGTCTTACAAGGGCACCTGGGGCCAAGATAGTTACTGTGTGTGGTGAACATGTGTGAGTGCTAAGTTGCTTCAGTTGTGTCCGACTCTGTGCAACCCCATGGACTGTAGCCGGCCAGTCTTCTCTATCCATGGAAATTTCTAGGCAAGAGCAGTGGAATGGGTTGCCATTTCCTTCTCCAACTTGCAAATAACATATATATATCTACATCTATATCTATATATAGATATATAATTTATATAAATTTACACACACATATATATGGTTAAGGGGATAACATCTGAAAAAAATCTGAAATTTATAAAGAACTCATATAACACCATAACAACAGCAAAAACTTCACATGATCTGATTAAAAAATGGGCAGAGAAATGAAATAGACATGTATCCAAAGAAGACATCCAAAAGGCCAACGGGTACATGAAAAGATGCTCAACAGTACTAATTATCACAGACATACAAATAGAAAGTACAGTGAGCTACTACTTCACACCTGTGAATGGCTATCATCAAAAAGATAAGTAATAACAAGTGTTGACAAAGTTGGAGAAAAGGAAACCCTTGCACATCGTGGGGAATGTAAACCAGTTCAGCCATTACAGAAACAGGACGGTGGTGCCTCAGAAAATCTAAACTAGATCTGCCATATGATCTAGCAGATCTTCATCTGGGTTTACAGCCAAGGGAAATGAAAATAGGATATTGAAGAGATATCTGCACCCCTATATTCTGCAGCATCATTTACAACAGCGAAGATATGGAAAAAATGTAAGTATATCAATTTATGTAGTTAAAAAAAATAGATGTGGTATGTATACACAGTGGAATATTATTCAGTCACAAAAAGACAGAAATCCTGCCATTTGTAACAGCATGGATGGACCTTGAAGATGTTATGTAAGATAAGTCAGAAAGTGAAAGATAAATATGTGTGATCTCATGCATATATGGAATCTAAATAAGTTGAACTCCCCCAAATAAAGCATTTTGGTGGCTGTGGGGGGCTGGGAGTGGGAAATTTGGGACATGTTATTTAAGGGCACAAACTTGGAATTCATAAGTTTTGTGACTGCCATATGGAAATTCAGGCATCTATTAAAAGAAAGCAGAAATCCAGATTGTTTTTTTCATGAAATTTTCCCATTTTAAGAAGCTGGTGACTTAACCTAATTGTAACCCTGCTTGGGGCCACATAATTCAAGTCAAAAAGAACAAGACTATAGACTGGAGTTAATTATTACTGCATGTGTCTTTAGGTTGTGGGATAGCTCATCTTCCACTCAGCTTCCTTCCTATGGAGAAGCTAGCTTTAGGGTTACAGTCTAAAATTTGAAGTCATTATTAGGTGTATACTTAATTTAAGTCAGTGACTAGTCATGAGCCTCTACTGGAACAAGGCATTGTGTTAAGCAGGCAGGGCTGTAGAAATGAGCAAGTCATAATGCCCATCTTTCCTCCTGTCTCACAAGTAATAACAAGGCAAATAAAAGGAACATCAGGGCAGATAAATGGGTAGGCTGTTAAGAGAGGGACAGAGCTAGCATAAAATGTACATGAACAGCACTAAGCCTCAGGCTGATTCACTCTGGAAAGATTTCATTAAGAAGATAACACTTTTGAAAGACAGTGCATAGGCATGGTTTCAGTAAACTTAAAGAAAGAGAGTTAAAGAAAAAGGGAATGGCATAAATAGGGTGTAGATTTGAGAAAGTTTTCAGTTTGGCTGGAGAACATGCTTTTAGAAGCTGGAACTATCAGTTCAGTACAGTCACTCAGTTGTGTCTGACTCTTTGCAACCCCAAGGACCGCAGCACACCAGGCCTCCCTGTCCATCACCAACTCATGAAGTTTACTCAAACTCATGTCCATTGAGTCAGTGATGCTATCCAACCATCTCATCCTCTGTCATCCCCTTCTCCTCCCACCTTCAATCTTCCCAGCATCAGGGCCTTTTAAACTGAGTCAGTTCTTCCCATCAGGTGGCCAAAGTATTGGAGTTTCAGTTTCAACATCAGTCCTTCCAATGAATATTCAGGATTGATTTCCTTTAGGATGAACCGGTTGGATCTCCCTGCTGTCCAAGGGACTCTCAAGAGTCTTCTCCAACACCACAGTACAACAGCATCAATTCTTCAGCACTCAGCTTTCTTTATAGTCCAACTCTCACATGTTTGACTACTGGAAAAACCATAGCCTTGACTAGACGGACCTTTGTTGGCAAAGTAATGCTTCTGCTTTTGAATATGCTGTCTAGTTGGTCATAACTTTCCTTCCAAGGACTATGTGTCTTGTAATTTCATGGCTGCAGTCACCATCTGCAATGATTTTGGAGCCCAAAAAAATAAAGTCTGCCACTGTTTCCCCATCTATTTGCATGAAGTGATGGGGCCAGATGCCATGATATTAGTTTTCTGAATGTTGAGCTTTAAGTCAACTTTTTCACTCTCCTTTCACTTTCATCAAGAGGCTCTTTAGTTCTTCGCTTTCTGCCATAAGGGTGGTGTCATCTGCATGTCTGAGGTTATTAATATTTCTCCCAGTAATCTTGCTTCAAGCTTGTGCTTCATCCAGCCCAGTGTTTCTCCTGATGTACTCTGCATATAAGTTAAATGAGCAGGGTGACAATATACAGCCTTGACGTACTCCTTTCCTTATTCGGAACCAGTCTGTTGTTCCATGTTCAGTTCTAACTGTTGCTTCCTGACCTGCGTACAGATTTCTCAGGAGGCAGGTCAGGTGGTCTGGTATTCCCATCTCTTTCAGAATTTTCCACAGTTTATTGTGATCCACACAGTCAAAGGCTTTGATACAGTCAATAGAGCAGAAATAGATGGTTTTCTGGAACTCTCTTGCTTTTCAATGATCCAATGGATGTTGGCAATTTGATCTCTGGTTCCTCTGCCTTTTCTGAAACCGGCTTGAACATCTGGAAGTTCACGGTTCATGTATTGCTGAAGCCTGGCTTGGAGAATTTTGAGCATTACTTTACAAGTGTGTGAGATGAGTGCAATTTTGTGGTAGTTTGAGCATTCCTTGGCATTGCCTTTCTTTGGGATTGGAATGAAAACTGACCTTTTTCAGTCCCGTGGCCACTGCTGAATTTTCCAAATTTGCTGGCATATTGAGTGCAGCACTTTCACAGCATCATCTTTCAGGATTTGAAATAGCTCAACTGGAATTCCATCACCTCCACTAGCTTTGTTCATAACGATGCTTCCTAAGGCCCACTTGACTTCATATTCCAGGATGTCTTGCTCTAGGTGAGTGATCACACCATTGTGATTATTTGGGTCATGAAGATCTTTCTTGTACAGTTCTTCTGTGTATTCTTGCCACCTCTTATTCATATCTTCTGCTTCTGTTAGGTCCATACCATTTCTGTCCTTTATCGAGCCCATCTTTGCATGAAATGTTCCCTTGGAATCTCTAATTTTCTTGAAGAGATCTCTGGTCTTTCCCATTCTATTGTTTTCCTCTATATCTTTGTACTGATCACTGAGGAAGGCTTTCTTATCTCTCCTTGCTATTCTTTGAACTCTGCATTCAAATGGGTATATCTTTACTTTTCTCCTTTGCTTTTCACTTCTCTTTTCACAGCTTTTTGTAAAGCCTCCTCAGACAGCCATTTTGCTGTTTTGCATTTCTTTTTCTTGGGGATGGTCTTACTCCCTGTCTCCTGTACAATGTCACAAACCTCCATCCATAGTTCATCAAGCACTCTATCAGATCTAGTCCCTTAAATCTATTTCTCACTTCCAGTGTATAATCATAAGGGATTTGATTTAGGTCATACCTGAATGGTCTAGTGGTTTTCCCTACTTTCTTCAATTTCAGTCTGAATTTGGCAATAAGGGGTTCATGATCTGAGCCACAGTCAGCTCCCGGTCTTGTTTCTTCTGACTGTATAGAGCTTCTTCATCTTTGGCTGCAAAGAATATAATCAATCTGATTTCGGTGTTGACCATCTGGTGATGTCCATGTGTAGAGTCTTCTCTTGTGTTGCTGGAAGAGGGTGTTTGCTATGACCAGTGAGTTCTCTTGGCAAAACTCTATTAGCCTTTGTCCTGCTTCATTCTGTATTCCAAGGCCAAATTTGCCTGTTACTCCAGGTGTTTCTTGACTTCCTACTTTTTCATTCCAGTCCCCTACAATGCAAAGGACATCTTTTTTGGGTGTTAGTTCTAGAAGATCTTGTAGGTCTTCATAGAACCGTTCAACTTCCGTTTCTTCAGCATTACTGCTCAGGGCATAGACTTGGATACTGTGATACTGAATGGTTTGCCTTGGAAATGAACAGAGCATTCTGTTATTTTCGAGACTGCATCCAAGTACTGCATTTCGGACTCTCCTGTTGACTATGATGGCTACCCCATTTCTTCTAAGGGATTCTTGCCCACAGTAGTAGATATAATGGTCATCTGAGTTCATTTCACCCATTCCAGTTCATTTTAGTTCACTGATTCCTAAAATGTCTTTGTTCACTCTTGCCATCTGCTGTTTGATCACTTCTAATTTGCCTTCATTCATGGACCTAACATTCCAGGTTCCTTTGAAAAGGAGGTCAGGGATCAGGCAAAGGAAGATTAGAATAAAACAGTACACTCTCATGATACATCTAGATTCCTTTCATCAGTTCACACTTTCTACACCCAAAGCCCTCACTGATAGTTTCTCAACTGGTCCACTTGGTAGCACAGCTTCTTTAGCTCTGGGAAAACTGAGTCAGAGAGGTTAACTAGTTTTCTCAAGGTTACAAAGAAAATTAGAGAGAAAGGTAGGATCAGTACGCGTATCATCTAAGTTAGGGGCCGGCCAACTTTTTGTTAAGATCTGGATAGCAAATACTCTTAGCTTTGAGGGTCAAACTGTCTCTGTTGCAGCTGCTTACCTTTGCCACTGATAGGTGAAAACTGCCACAGATAATCTGTCACTGAATGGGCGTGGCTCTGTTCCAAGAAACTGTTACTTTATAAAACAGGCAGCAGGCTGGATTTGGCCATGGCTGCATTTTGCTGACAGCTGGCCTAAATTTTTTCATAACCTGGCTTCAAAGGTGCTTTGGGAACTCATCAACTTTGTTCACTGTTGTATCCCTTAGCCTAGAAAAGGGTCTGAAACATATATCAGGGGCTTAATTTATGTTTCTTGACTGAAAAAGTCACGTTCCCTGAAATGTAATAGATACACCAACAGCCTATTTTAATATATGTGCCTGGATGTTATCCTTTCTATGTTCCCTTTCTAGTCACGTTCAATTGCATCAAGTCTTGTTGATACTACTTTTACAATATCCTTCTCCATCTTCTGCTGCCACCACCATCTCTTGCCGAACTATTTGAGCAAACTCAGTCTTTACGGATCTTCCCAACCCAGGGATTGAACCCAGGTCTCCTGCATTACAGCCAGATTCTTTAACATCTGAGCCACCAGGGAAGCCCAAGTCTCCATTCATAACTCCTCCTGTCACCATCTAATTCAACTTCAACACAGAAATCACATCTGAACAGCATGCAGGCCCTGCCTAAAATTCAATGCATACTGTAAATAATGCTGCTATGAACACTGGGGTGCATGTATCTTTTCAAATTAGTGTTTTTGTTTTCTTTGACTATATACCCAGGAGTGAAACTGGTGGATCATTTGGTAGTTCTATTTTTAGCTTTTTGAGAAATCTCGATACTGTTTTTCATAGTAGTTGCACCAATTTACATTCCCACCATTAGTGTATGGGTGTTACCTTTTCTCCGCATCCTTGCCAAAATTAGTTATGTGTATTCTTTTTGATAGTAGCCACTCTGGCAGGTGTGAGGTGATACCTCATTGTGGTTTTGACTTGCATTTCTCTGATGATTAGCAATGTGGAGTATCTTTACAGGCCTGAAAAGTCCTGCTTCATTGCCTTTTGATACTGAATTATATCAGCTAGTTATGTTATTTTGGATATTAACACCTAATTGATCATATAATTTCCAAATATTTTCTCGCCTTCAGTAGGCTGTCTTTTGTGTTGATTATCTCCTTTGCCATGCAAAAGCTTGCACATTTAATTAGGTCTCATCTGCTTATTTTTGCTTTTATTTCTTTGTTTTAGGTGATAGATCAAACAAAATATTGCTATGATTTATGTCAAAGACTGTTCAGCCTGTGCTCTCTTCTAGAAATTTTATGGCTTCAAATCTTGCATTTAGGTCTTTAAGCCATCTTGAGTTTATTTTTCTATATGGTGTTAGGAAATGGTCTAATCTCAATGGAAAACACTAATTTGAAAACATACACACCCCCCAATGTTCACAGCAGCATTATTTATAATATCCAACACATGGAAGCAACCTAAAAGCCAATCAATGGATGAATGAATGAAGAAGATGTCTTCACACATACACACACACTGGACTATTACTCAGTCATAAAAAAGAATGAAATTCTGCCATTTTCAACAATGTGGATGGACCTAGAGAGTATTATGCTTAGTGAAATAAGTCAGAGAAAGACAATTATTCTGTTAAATTTTTGTGGAATCTAAAAAAATGAACAATGTAAATAATAAAACAGAAACAGAGAAGGAGCCAGTGGCCAGAGGGAAGGGGGAGGGGCGTCACGGGGGTAGGAATTGAGAGAGACAAACTACTGTGTATAAAATACATAAGCAACAAGGATGCATTGCATAGCACAGGAAAATATAGCTATTATTTTGTAATAATTTTAAATGGAGCACAGTCTATAAAAATATCAAATCACTATGTTGTACGTCTGAAATATAACATTGTAAATCAACTATATTTCAACTTTAAAAAAGTAACTTTGAAATAACACAATGGAATCCCACCTTATTTTGAATTAAACTAAACTGTTAGTCTGAAGGGTACACTCCTAGTCCAGAAGCCCCTGACAACCCTTCGACCTTAGCTGTGACAGCCCCTCTACCCACTACCGCTCCACACACTGTGCTCTCTTTTCAGATGACCTGGGGCTCTCTTCTGCAACAGGGCCTTTGCACAAGCTCCCTCCCACCTTTCCATTCCCTTTCTTCTATTTGTCTAGTTTAATGTTCTCTGTCTTCAAAGGTCAGCTTCCTGGCTCGCTACACTAGGTTAGATAACCAGCCTTCTCTCACATGACAACCTCACAGTTCTTTTTACATTTGTAATCAAGTAATGATTATTGTCTAATGCCTGTCTTCCTGCTTCTTTTGCTCATCACTGTATATCCTAATACCCAGCACAGTGTCTTTCATAAAGTAAGTACTCATACATAGTTGTTGAATGAATGTATTAACAATACAGAATCAATTTTGGAAATGACATTAGAAGTTTATCTAGTTGAATCTTCTGATAGATGCAACATTCTCAACAATTTAAGTGAATTTATATGGTGCTGAGCTTTTTACTTGGTTTCTGCAACCTGAAGCAGCCCTATTTTATTGATTTGCTACACTGTAGCAGGTACCTTAGTGAAAAAATACTAATCACAATCTTCAAAAGTGTTAAGGCTTGTGGCAACTGTGGGTATCTCCCCATAGAGCTGATAAGCTACCCCCTCCATTTCCACTTTTCATAATTTTCCAATTTTTTCCTGTAATTATTAGGTATCACTCTTATGGTAAGTTCAAGTTCTATAACATTATCTTGAATTTACATGTTACCTTTCCCTCCAAACACAGTGGGACTTATTAAAATGAAGTATTCATGTTTAGCTGTGAAATAGCTTAAAATATTAAAAAAAAAGAAAAAGAATGAAAAATAAAACTGCATCAGCAGCTCAGGCCTGCTGCTTTACAACTATCTGGCTTTTGGCTTATCCTTAAGCAATAAAGGAATAGAAGTTATTACATTCAGTCCCATTTTACAGATGGATTAATAAGCAAAGGGCTTAGATGACTCTTCTGTGATGATACAAATAGAAAAGAGAAGGAACTCAGATTCAAGTACCCACGGATGGTCTCATCTTGAATTTTCTCAGATTCTGTGATACACAAAGAGTAGTCTAATTTTCCATTTAGAATACTGCTGAAAAGTAGTGAAAAATAAAAGTCCTCTTGAGGGCATAATATAAACTGACCTTTATATTATGGAGAACAAACTCTTCTCTTGAGGTTGTACAAATCCTCAAATTCAATGATTCTTTGGGAAAAACCACTAAGACCTCCATCTTAAGAATGGAAAACCTAAAACAGAAGCAAAGCACATGGCTTCCTCTGGCTATTCATGTCAAGTCTGCATTTCAAGTAGGTGACTCATAGGCAGGCCCCTTAGACTTTGGCTGCTTCCTCGGTGCTTGCTGCTGCTGCTGCTAAAGTCACTTCAGTCGTGTCCGACTCTGTGCGACCCCATAGACGGCAGCCCACCAGGCTCCCCCGTCCTTGGGTTTCTCCAGGCAAAAACACTGGAGTGGGTTGCCATTTCCTTCTCCAATGCATGCAAGTGAAAAGTGAAAGTGAAGTCGCTCAATCATGTCTGATTCTCCGCGACCCCATAGACCCCAGGCTCCTCCGTCCATGGGATTTTCCAGGCAAGAGTACTGGACTGGGGTGCCACTGCCTTCTCCTCCTTGGTGCTTAGTTATATATAAAAGAAAATTTTCACTCTGAGATTTTGAATTCCAGGTATTAATATTCCCTCAAATGAATTCAAGGACAGAAGGAATACTCTTCATGGGGGATCTATTCTTTCTTTCTGTTTTTCAAGAGCTGAGGGTCAGTTTCTGAGATGTTTGTCTGGGTATCTATCTGGTTTGAAGTGCTAAGTTAAGACAACCTCGAAGAGTGTAAGAGAAACTTGCTGAGAAGTGGTAAGAGCAGCTCATTTGACCTGTACAGTTCCCTCCAGTGGGGATGTATTAACACTAGCTAAACACATTAGTGCCACCTATTGGAAAAATATATTTTAATAAAAATAAAGTTGCAGGCTTAACTGCACTACTGGAAAATCTTTACCTGGATGGCAATTTCCCGTGCCAAACAAAAACAAAGTGAAGCCAGCTCACTGAAGGAATGGTAGGCGAGCTCTAGGTATTTGGTTTCGGGGAGAAAAAAAAAAAAGCTTTTGTTTTTCAATTGGATGCAAAAAAAAAAAAAAGTGAAATAATAATGCACTATGAAACCAACACTGTAGTTCAAGAAAGGGCTTTGCTACAAGTTCTTCCATGGCCATCTCTAATGGGGGCTGAGTTTCTTAGGGCATGACCAGAGCAGGCTCTTCTCACAAACAGGGAGCTTTCTTTCCTGAGCTCTGTTATAGACGCAGCCAGAAATCTGAACAGTCTGGAATGACCACTGGAGATTTGACCTACCTTTTCAAAGAAAAGAAAAAGTACTCTCCCCCCTTCCCTCTTATTAATTAAGAACAGAAATTATTTGGTTATGAATTACAAAATGGCCTTTCTCACCCTCCTCCCCAATTCCCCTCCCACCAAAGTACTTTAAACACAGCACTGTAAAGTCTGTACAAACATCCTTTCTGGTGGAAAATGGTACAGACAAGGTGGACAAGAAAGAGGACATTATGTATGTATCATCTGTTGTGTCTAAATTCAAAGAAGAAGAGGAGAAGGGGAGGAAGGAGGAAGGAGAGGAAGGAGGAGGAGAAATAATTCTGGCAAAGGGCACAAACATTTTCCTGAAATAAATCAAAAACAAAACAAACCACAAAACCGAAAATCTATTAATGGACGTTCAGGAAATACAGGGTAGGGAGAAAGGATATTGCTTTCTGGTTTATGTTTCTGTACTTAAAACTTTTTCTGATCAGACAGACCTAATTATTTGTTTTAAAATCAAGAAAAAAAATGGTATGGCAACGCTAATCTATGCCATGAGAAGTGCCGATCAGGTTTGTCCTTGGAGGTGGACAGTGCCCTAGAAGCAGAAAAGGAAACGCAGGGAGGCTGAAGATGTTTTCTCTTGAGCTGGGGAGCTGGTGCCAGTAACAAACATGTGTTCAGCCTGTGAAGATTCACCAAGCTGTCTATGTCTGTTTTGTATACTTTGCTGCATGCGTGTTCACCTGGAGTAAAAGTTTCAAGAATGATGTCAAGAGGAATCCTTGGGTAGTAAGATTATAGACCATTTGTTTTCTTTCTATTTCTCTTTATTTAAAAAACAAACTGATACATGTTATAAAAACCAAAGAAAATCAACTCAGTTTTGAAATTTCGTTTCCCAAATATATGTTTCAAATACATCTGCTTACACACTGTTACGGTCAACAGGAGTTAGAAAGAACTCTACATCACCCGTGCTGAGAGTTTCCTCCACACGAGGAGGAGCGGGGATCTCATCTGTAGCCTTGCTGCTTCAGCCTGGTCTCCAGTGTCTTGGCTGGCAGACGTGGCAGGGCGTGCAGTCCACAGGTCCAGGTTGTTGATGACCAGTGCCAAAGCGCCTGTGTTCTTTCATGAGAGGCTGTTGAGCAGCTGGGAGGCCCAGCATCCACACTCTGAATCAGGCCAACTCCTCCCTCCCTCCCTGGCTAGGGCACCTCAGTCGCTCCCTGTCTGCAGGAATCCACCAGTTCAGATTACCTGTTTACTAGCGAACATTTGATGGGCTTGCAGATATTGAGGCAGATAAGTTTTCAAATGATTGAGCCTGACATGTCCTTTATTTGGAAGAGCCACCGTATAAGCCTGCAGCTGGGGAACAAGTGTGCTGAATTTCCTATCAGCTTCTGATAAGGATGGGGAACGCTGAAGACCCAGGTAGGGTTACAAGAGAGCTGTGTGCCTGACAAACGTCATACCTCCACCCGATGTTTTACATTCAGGGTATAACCAATTGTGCTAACTGTACGGGTCAGAACTTTAATCTTGTTCCACTCAGATGGCAGATAAAAGTCTGAGTGAAACCAGTAAAGGGCTTTTCCTATCACTCCCAAAGAAGGGAGTCTTAGAGGCTGAATGCTTCACTTTTGTACTTTTCCACTAGGTTATCCTTTTCTTGTAAAAAGCACATGATTTAATTCTCACATGTGTTCTTACGAATGGCAACAGGCATTCCAAAGTAGATTTGTAGATTTACTTATCTTAAAACTTGGGATAGCCTATATGGGAAAAGTATCTATAAAAAAAGAGTTGATATAAATATATGTGTGTGTGTGTGTGTGTGTGTGTGTGTTTCTATAACTGATTCATTTTGCGATATACCTGAAACTAATACTGTAAATAAACTACACTAATTAAAACAGAAAAACAAAAACAAACAAACAAACAAAAAACCTTGGAGCAGGGTAAAAACATCTAGAATTTGAAAAGAAAAATGATCTATTTCCTAAGATTATTTCCGAATTTTCACTACATGGAGAATGGACTTTATTTGAATCATAAAAGGGAGCTGGTAGTAGTGGCTGTAACTGGTAATTTCAGCAGCTGTCATTTCTCAAATACCTACTCTGTGCCATGCACTGAAGTCCAGTGTTAACACACACTAAGGCCTTTCATTTCTATCACACGCCGCTCCTAACCGCCTAAGACAGGAAATCCTAAGACATTTGAAAACCTGCACCACATCCCACAGATGGGATGTAAGCTGGAGGTGGGGCTTGAGCTCAGATCTTTGTTATTCTGAATGCCTTTCTTTCCTGCTTGCTTTCTTCTGATGTTACACTGATGTATTATTGCCTTTGCCACTCCTGGAAGATTCAGAGCTAAACAATTTGGGGCTATCAAATCGCTTCTTAGGTACATACTTGGGGGAAACATTGGAACTGATTCCTTCACAACCAACTCTAGCAGGCTGGCAGCTTAGGAGATGAGCCTGTTTCTTTGGAGGAGTCTTGTAAGGTTTCTGAGATTGGTTATGTCATTCCAGTTCTCCTGGGCAGAAAGAGATTGAAGAATAGGTTCTAATAAAGTTAAGTCTGGCTGTCTTTGTAGTGATGGTGATTTTATGGAATATAGCTCTCTTGGGTGAGACTGCAAGAGCTGGGTCAAGCCATGTCAGAGATTCCTGGGAAACCATATGGTAGTTCAGTTCAGTTCAGTCACTCAGGCGTGTCCGACTCTTTGCGACCCCATGAATCGCGGCATGCCAGGCCTCCCTGTCCATCACCAACTCCCGGAGTTTACCCAAACTCATGTCCATCGATTCGGTGATGCCATCCAGCCATCTCATCCTCTGTCATCCCCTTCTCCTCCTGCCCTCAATCTTTCCCAGCATCAGGGTCTTTTCCAATGAGTCAGCTCTTTGCATCAGGTGGCCAAAGTATTGGAGTTTCAGCTTCAACATCAGTCCTTCCAATGAACAACCAGGACTGATCTCCTTTAGGATGGACTGGTTGGATCTCCTTGCAGTCCAAGGGACTCTCAAGAATCTTCTCCAACACCACAGTTCAAAAGCATCAATTCTTCGGCGCTCAGCTTTCTTCACAGTCCAACTCTCACATCCATACATTACTACTGGAAAAACCATAGCCTTGACTAGACGGACCTTTGTTGACAAAGGAATGTCTCTGCTTTTTAATAAGGGAATTCCTTTTTCAGGGGTTTGGGAGGTGGTGATAAAGGTGGGAACCTATTTTATTTGCTTCTTAAAGAGCTAATCTAAAAGCATACAACCGAGGGCCAACTATTTTCTCCAATGGATTCAATTTATACACACATAAGCACTGGATATCTAAAGTGAGCAGAAGTGTATCTAATCTAGAAATAGTGTATTTTTAGGGTTGCGATCATTTATGATAGAGTTTGGCTACCTGAGATACCAACAAATGAAATGGAGAAGTGGGAAAATAATGCTCACTCCACTTAACCAGTTCTTGGGGAATGGGACATGTGGATATACATACTTTACAGTATTTTAGTCTTCGCTTGGTTTGGCATCCAACTCAGTGGCAGTACGAACTTTAAGTTCAGGGGATAATTTGGTTCCAGAAGTTGCCAAAAGAATCCTGCTGCCCACAGAAAGATGGCAGTTTTGAACAGTGGATTCCCCAGTGCAAGAGGTCAGATGAGGCAGACTTTACCAAGTTTACATAACAAAGAGCAATTCTGTTAACTAAAATGATTAATTCCCATCAGTACACATCAAACAGAACTATTACAAAACATTATTGTCTGGGTTCACATCGCATAGTAAGGGTTTTTCACAAGTTCCATTTCCAATAACTCTTTTGACAAAGCCAGAACTTTTTTTTTTTTTTTTTTTTTTGAGGGGGTGGTGGTGAGCGGACATTAATTTCCAGAGGAATCCATGAATGGGGCTGAGTAGGTTGTGCCTTAAGTGCGAGATATGTCACAGTGATGTTGTGGCAGGAAAAACACAACAGCCCTTCTGAGGAAAGGGGGCCTTCCAGGGATCGGGGATTGAGGAAAAATGTGCTGCAGTACAAAGCCTGGATTGTCCCTTTCCTCTGAGACAATGGGGTATTTAAAAGGCTCATAGCATCAGAATTCCAACTTACTACTTTAAGGCATTTTGAAGTTTTATGTCTCACAGCTGACAGTAAAAGTGAAGAGAAAAGGCCTGTTTTATGAACTCTCTTGCAATGAAGGAGGCAGCTGGATTTCGAAGATGCTATTCGTCTGCCAGCATGGTAACTCTTGAAAGGCCTAACAATTTAATGAGCCCATTTTCTGCTTCTTAGAAAGTAGTGACTGGGATGAGGTAAAAGCTCTAAATTTCCACACTGAAAGGTCTCGATGTGAGTACCAATCTTGCCAGTCATCTGAGTGGTCTTAAGCATGACCCCTAAACCTTCCTCATTTGTAAAGAATGAGCCCATTTCTCTGAGTTGCTCTGAAAAACAAAAGGGAAGATGTATTCAAAGATAACAGAAGTTATCATTATCACTAAATACTTCTATACAGACAATGCTCGTCCTTAGAAGAAGATTTTGGGGAGGGCTCTTGCAACAGGTTAAGTTAGGACCTTTTTCCTTTGATTAATCCCCTTCGTAGGCTACGGAATCTTTTAGCTTCCTAGTCATTTGGTTAAGTTATCAACTCCAAAGTGACTGTAATAATGGCAATAATAGTGAACCTTAGGGTAGGGAGACCCATTATTTCTAACCAGATCCTTAAATTATCCTCATTTCCAAAGCTAGGACATCACACACTGACATGCTTTCACTTTTCTACCTCTTTGGCCAACTCAGTAGAAGTGAACTGTCAAGATCAGTGTAACTCTCTACAGAAAAATGAACTGTATTGGCTGTGGCACGAGGACCTAAGACCTCAGTTGCAAACATTAAATTCAAAAAGCTGGAAGAAAAATGCCATACTAACATTTAAAAGCTTGTTTTCTTTCAATGCCAGAGTACACACGGCCGGTTATAGGACAACAGCAAACGGCACATTACATTTGGGTGCACCGTGTGTTATCTGTGGTATGAAGTCACATTTGTAGAACTTTGTGGCAGCTACGGAGCAGGCATTACAGTGGAGCAGGTGCTAACAGGAGTTCTTCACAAACTGTTTTCCTTTCTCCTTCTTCTTTGGCCACTAATCTTCAAGAATCAAGTGGAAATTCTATACCAGACCCTACACTTATTTTTGGCAGAAATGTGCCACCCTTATATGGACCATAAATGGGAAAGTCGAGTTCTCGATTTAGGATTTCTAGAATGAGTTATGGCAGATGCCTGGGAAAGGTTTAGAACATTGTTCAACGCCCTTGCTCTTGCAGATGTGATCTTAAAGAGTCACCTTGGTCAGTATCAGAACAGAAATTATCTCAAAGGCCTGAAAAGTAGATATGCCCCTTTCTAAGAAGGTTTGCAGGCATTAAAGACAAGTATCCTTAGAAGATTTTGCCACCCACTCCAGGGTCAAGGAAAGTGGTATAAGAAAATATTTTATTTCAGAAACATCTAGAGCCCTGGGAGTAACTTGTGGCCTGAGAGGTTGGTTTGGGTTCTAATAGGTGGTAGGTGCCTATGTCTACCCTGACCCAGTGTGGGAGGGGAAGCTTCCAAACCAGGTAACAGCTGGGTATGTGAACAGTGGGAGCTTGGCAATGAAGGGTCAGCTTTGTGACATGCCTCTGTATCCCCAGACTAGAATCCACCCGATACCCTCTAGTGGGGCTTGATTCACCAGGTCAATGCTCTCCCTTGTGGTGATTTCTGGAGCTGTTATCAGAGAAGTGGGCAGTGGGAGTAGGGGGTTAGAATACATGATCTGGAGATGAACATTGGTGACTTCTAAACTGAAGAAGGGGTTGGTGACATTACACTTATGTTCCTGTTCCAAATAGCACACACGACCTTCTCTAATTTTCAGTTTGTGAGACAACTCTCAAACTGGCTGCTTTCAAACTCTCTTGCTTTGGAATTCTTACCTGAATTCTCCCTACCTCACAAATATCTTTCTTGGGTCACATCTCTTGTTTGGGTGAATGGAGGTGAAATGATGCATAGACTGACTGATTATGGTTGTGCTGTCTATTGCAGGTGTCAGAACAGCTGAACAGCTTACACGTGTTTGCATGAAACGAAACTATAACCTTCCCAAACCTAACTTCTTTGTTTCATTTAATGCAACAGTGGAGGACAGAGGAGCCTGGCATGTTGCAGTCCATGGGGTCACAAATGGTCGGACACGACTTAGTGACTGAACAAAAAACTACAACAATCTCACTTACTAATGTATTTTTCAATGGTTTTTATGTGTAGTTGAAAAGACTGGGCTACAGCTCTGCAAGAGGTACCTATCTTATGTTTATTTAACCACAGACAGCGGCTTCCTCTGAAATGAAATCAATTATCACATACATCATTTATGGACCAATTTCTTCCAGTACTCATTCTGTTTGACTTTAAGCTGTGTCCACCAGTATTTGTAATGTTGTTCAAAGCAGCACCAAGACCTCAGCAGATGAAAGATAAAGCATGTGTTCAGTCTATGACCTTGATTACAACATGTTTTGATATGATAATTTGGATTTATCTTGACTCACATTTGTTTGACAACCGCCACAGATAATGTTCAAATCAGAAGAGAATCATTTACATGGGGAAAACAACCCCTGAGTTTGAGTCAACGTGCTGGGAACTCAGTCCATGACTACATTTTGGAGAAATCAAATAGTAACAAGTCCCATGTAACAAACATGTAATATCAGGACTACTATATACATATATTATATACCCATTTAATAAACAATGACTATATATAAAGCCAACATCATCACTAAGCACCTACTAAGTGTAGGAGAAGTCTAAGAACCTTGGTAAACATTGTTTCTTATCCTATACACCACAATTTTAACAAGTTCCAATCAGTATTTGTTTTCCACTCATTAAATAAAGTTCTTTCACAGTGCCACGCAGTCACACCTAAGTATTTGCCCTTCTCCAGGTTTAACGAAACGTTTCAGAGACAGACTATCAAAGAATGAGGACTATACAAATGTCTCCCTGTGATATCAGGACTCAGTGGCAACCTGAGTGGCTCCAAGTCTCGAGCAAGTTTCCACTGCCTCCCAGTTTTCTCCTGCCATGTGACTGTAGGAACTTGAAGTGGCTCCAAAGACTGAGACCAGGGTGACTGTCCTGACCCTTCCAGCAACAGTCCCTGGAGGACCTTTGTGCCAGTGTCACAGGGGCAGGGGCTTTCTAACCATTTCCTTTCCATTGCCCTCTAGGCCAGTCCTTTTGTATTACAGATAGGGACATGAGGACCAGAAAGAAGTGACTTGTTCAAGGCCACTGTTAATCTATCTCTGTGCCAAGACTGGTACTCCAGTCTCAGGACTCCCATTTATAATGCTCTTTTCTTTCCCTGAATCTAAATTATCTTAATCTTTCCGATTGCTGAATGAACTGTGTGTCCTCTATCACCTCTGAGCTTTTGCAGACAAGCTGTTCTATCTGAAGGTCCACCATCCCCCTATATATATCTGCAGGTCCACCATCTCCCTGTATAGTAGTGGACCCTTCACCTTTGACAAGTGACTGGTTGATTCCTAAGATTATCAGGATGCTCTTCCTGACCTGAGACAGAGTTACATGTCACTCCTGTGTCTTCTCCTACCATCTGTGTGTGCGTGCTAAGTCACTCCTGTCATGTTCGACTCTGTGCAATCCTCTGGGCTGTAGCCTGCCAGGCTCCTCTGTCCATGGGATTCTCCAGGCAAGAGTGGGATACTGGAGTGGGTTGCCATTTCCTTCTCCAGGGGATCTTCCCAACCCAGGGATTCAACCCGAGTCTCTTATGTCTCCTGCATTGGGAGGACAGTTCTTTAACACTAGCACCAACTGGAAAGCATTTCTCACCTTATACTGTAATCATCAGGATTTCCTACCAGCTGTAGGTTCAATGAGGACAGGGATGTATCATACCATGGTTGCATCCCTGATGTTGAGTACATTTCTTGGGTCTCAGTAACTGTATTTAGAACAGATCAATGAACCAAAGAGCAAGCATTCTCTGAAGAGTGAGGGTTGAGGGAAGAATGTTAGTGGTACGTGGGGACCTGACTTGGACAGGTAGAGAACTGATAGAAAAGGAGGTGACTCTGTGAAGTCTAGATCCCAACTGAGCATTTCTCTGTGATTATTCCCCTTTGAATCTTAGAATATCCACTCTTTCAATTCTAGTGATTTGGAATTTCTAAAGAAGCTTACAGCAAAGTCGTGATTAATTGAGGAAGGTCATGCCTAAGAAGACCCCACTCACCATTGCTCTCAGGCTCTGCTGGAGAACTACCAGAAGAGGCCCATCAAGGGCCTTCTCAGAGGCTGCCCTGGTACCAAGCAGGAGTTGGGCCTTTAACTTGTCAGTGTATAGGGTTAATACCCATCTTTTATTAAAATAAAATAAAAAATTATTTCAGATGGCTGCCAAGTCTGATTCTTATTACAACTCACTACTGTGAAGCAGCTCACAGGGGAAGGGAAAGAGGGATATTCTTATGCTAACATAACCCAGGTGTCCATGGGGCTCCAAGGGCGGGCAGCTGAGAGTCTTACAGAGGCACAGACTCCCTAGGGGCCTCTTGGGGCTAACTGGCTAGCACTGCAGTTCCAAGCACTTATTGAGGCAGAATTCTGGTCTTGCGGTTACAGAGGAGGTGTTTCCCACTGCTCCTGAAGCAGGTGCCTTGTTCTGGAGATCACAACATGGCTTTTAAATCTCCAGAGCAATAAGGCTCTGGACATTTTAGCATTGGCTTATCCCATAATCCATGGGGGTCCTCCTCAAAGTCCAGATCCCACCTTCAAATTCCAGGGCTGAGGCAGAATCCACTGGAATATACTTAGTACTATGGTTTGGGAAGAAACTCCTAAGTGACTTCCCATATTTCCCTCCTATAATGTTTTCTTGCCTGTCAAAGAACATATTTGAATGAAATCACTTTCAGAGTCCATTTTAATTCTCAATTTATTTTTATCAGAGTCCCTAGTTCCTCTCTCAGAGTATTTTCTGTAAAATGCTAGTTGCCCCAAATAAACACACAGTAAATGAACCAACAAAATCAAACATACAGCTACAGAGAACAGGGTAGTGTTTACAAGAGCTGAAGAGGCAAGAAGAGAGTGAAGTGGGTACAGAAGACCAAGTATAAGGTGATGGGTGGAAATTAAATTTTTCCAGTGAGCACATTGTAGTATACACAGTCACAGAAACAAAATGATGCACACATGAAACACATAACATTATAAATTGGTTCCCTCAGTTAAAAAATTAAGAATAAATAAAATGCTAGGTCAGGTGAATGCCCAACCTGTGTGGACATGCCTAACGCTTCTCAGAGAGATAGGTCCTAAAAGTCCAAACTTCTTGTTATAGAGGTCTTGTCATCATAGAGTCAACTTCATATTTTGCAAAACAAACGGCTCACCCTCTGGCCCTCACCTGTGTACGCAGAGAACTCCAGCCTCCCCCAAAGTCCTGCCCACAAGCATCTGAGGGAACACTTTCACCCCCAAGGTTTGAGTAGCTTCAAGCATTAGATTCCACTCTCCTGAGAAGAAAAGATGGTGAATTCCCTGCCTCTGGGACCCATGGAGAGGCTGGCTTGCTTCTCAGGGAACCAGGTTCTCACCTTCTTCCACCACAAACAGAGTTCCCTGCAGAGACTACACTGGGGTCTCCATCTGTCCATGCACTGATGATGTGCAAGAAGCTGGGGGAAGGAGAGAAGTTTCTCATTCGTGCTGCTCCGTTAGCATTACAGAGGCCCCAAGTGAGCATTTACAACTACTCATGTGACCTGAAATTTAAGGAACATACACTTTCAGAATTTACTTACAGCCTCTCTCTCTCTAAGATCTGGACATGCACTCAGAGGGCTCCTCCAGGTCGTCACTGAAGAAAGTCAACATGCTCTACCCTATTCATCCCTTTGCGACCAGGGTTGTGATTCAGTTGGTTGTGTCACTTTGCTTTTTGAGAGGAGTCTTCTTGGAGGAAGTTGAAAAGCTCAGATTCAAAGAAAATGTAGGGATTCCTTCCCGAGTTTGTCTGACAACCTCCACCATATGTGAATCCCAGTGGACACAGGCATGACCAGGCTTAAGGAGGGCTTGCTTGCATATAGACTCTGGAATTCTTGGTGGCTTTGTGATCATTTCTCTACTCTGGGTTGTATTTCTTCTCTGTTCTGTTTATTCTGATAAATCTCTTATTCCGTATGGTGGTTTTCCTTTAGTGACTGATGGACGAAGAACCTTTTTTATTCATTTGGATAGAGACCTTAGAGGGGTCCCCACACACAGTATCCTATGGGTGTTTGGAGAAGATCTTGACATTTCTCCTGCCCAATTTCCCGCCCCTCCCAGAAAAAACAGGGGTTTGGAATATGGGCCATGAGTTTCAGGAGGTTTACTGGTCCTAGAGTGAGAGGGTGAGGAAGGGAACGGGTATGATTTTGGTGGGTCAATCTCAGAGATGTTATGTGTTGAAGAGCCTTTATGTGTGGTCAACATTGAGTTTCTGCCTAATTCATTCTTCCAGCAAGTATTCATCAAGCGCCCACTACTTGTCCTTACGAACTGCGTTATTATTCTGGGTACCAGGGACAGTGGTGAATAAGATGTGCTGACAAAAACTGGAAACCCAGTGGGGTGTTAGTAAGGGAAGGTTTTGCTATTGGACCACAGAGCAGTTAGACCACTTAAGAAAAAAAATATCATTTTACAATGAAATGTTGAAAGGCTCTCAGTGTGTTGTATTTCACAACTCAGCCACTCTAGGACTACAAATATGGGGCCTTGGAAGGTATTGCCCTAGGCGACCACAGATTACAGGGAGCACGTTAAGACAGAAATCAATGATTTACGAGACGGGTGAGATAACATCGAGTTTAGGAAAGGAGACTGGGAAATCACCTTTGTTGGGGATCTTAAAGAGAGAAGAGCTGTCAGTCTGGAAGCACCGAGCTGACTTCTTGTTCTCCTATGCCGGGCTATGCTGGTGATGAGGGTACGGGCTCTGAGCCTGCTTTCTGGCAGTGGGAATGGGGGTGGTCCTAAGTTTCCTGCCACTGATGACCCACGGCCTGGATGGAAGTGGAGGGTAAACTCAACTAATCTAGCAGATACAGGAAATCAACGGAACCCCATAGACTGAACAGATACTTTCAAGATGGCTATTACAAGTCCAAGTGTGCCTGTTCTGAGGAACTGCTCCAGAAGTAATAGAAGTGATTTAAAGTAAGAGGAGGCGGATGGTTAGGAGACAAATAAGCTTGAAAAATGCCTTGCTGATCAAAGTCAACCAAGCTTCTTTCCCGAAGGACTACTCAGTCTTTTAATGTGAAAATGTACTTTTTGAAGCACTGGGGTGGGGGCCAGGAGAGAAAGCCTGGAGCAATTTGCAAATATATTTGGAAAAATGGAACCTGTCCCTAGAGGCACATCACGTGGGGCCAGTGTTCTCGGAAGACGCTCTGGCAAGCACGGCTTAGGAAGAAGACGTTGTCATCAGGCTTGAGCTATCATTTCAATCAAAATTAAGGGTGATACTTCTCTATTTGCTCTTACTGAGATGTGCATTTTAATGTGAAAAAACATATTTTCTTCAGCACTTTAATATTTTCAAAACTGCTATACTACCCATTAGAGAAAATACCTTAAGTAAAGCAAAACAAATTGAAAAAAACCCCTTTAGTCTCTTGTTCATAAAAAACACATACTCTTGTCAGGATTCATTAGGGTCACAGAAAACCTTAACCATTTTTGTCTTTTGAAATATATTTACCATTTGTATTGTAGAGAATTTAAGTTAAATATCTCTATATATTTATAGCTACTTATTCTTCTATCTATTGATCAATTATACTTATACAGTCCATAAGTTAAAGTATATCATCCTAATAGGTACTATTCCAAATATCCACATGTCTTCACAAAGATTATATTTTATTAATATTTGTAATTCTTTTCTAGGGTTGTATACTTTGACTTATGAACTATAAGTCAGATAGTTTACCACACTTAAACCATAATTATGATTATATTACTGAAGATCTGGTTTGGTAACACTGTAGCAATTCAAAAACCATCTGGAAGGCTGGATTTAAATGTGATTTCCTGAGTTCCAGTCCCAGAAATCTGATTCAGAGGGTCTGGAGCAGGGCCTGAGAACCTGCATCTTTCACAAGATCCCCAGGGAATTCAAATGCTTGGCTGCTATCCTGAGAGAAATTAAAGGTTAAGAAACAGTATGGGCTATGGGAACATGTGATTGAGGCTACATGATATACTCAATCACATGTAAATGTAAAGTGGCCAATATAATTTTGAAACAATATTAAAAATATGCTATATTAAGCATGTTTCTAGGCAGCTTGGGTTTTGTGATGGGTATTATGGAATAAATGGATGTGGTGGGATAAACAATTGGACCCTATTTTTTCTATTATTCTCCTTTGATAACAGATGATGTGTTTTGTGTGTCCCAAGTTTATTTGCTTGAGGAGAAAAAGACATGGGCCAATATTTGCAATTTCAGGAACATTTTACATTGGTTTCATGTGTTGAGTTTATGATATATAAGGTTACAAAGCATTTTCTTCGATAAACACAGTTAATATGGAAGATTAGACTGGCCCTTCTGACAGATTAGATAGGTTTTTGTTTTAGCCTTTGATGAAATGCAGTAAGAGCACAAGAGATGTAGTTGTTTAAAAGTCATTCTAATAAAAGGATCTGGGATTAGCCCCTCTGCCAGCAGCCATGAGAAAGTGAACAAGTTGCTGGGGCATTACCAGCTACCAATACGACTTACTCTTCTGTACCATGACAGGGAAAGAGGTGTCTCTTTTCTGTTGGAATAAGGATGGTCACTGCTGCCTCATATGAAAAAATCACATCATCAACCAAAGCAGGAGACACCTGTGTGAAGTCTAAGACTATTCACCACCCATAGAAAATCCTAGGTTTCCTTAAATTGAAAAAAAGTTATGAAAGCAGCTTCATTTCACTCAGTTATGCATCTTTGCTTTTCTCTCCACCTAAACTGGGATTCTTAAAAATTTTGAGTGGCCGTGAGTTCCACTGTGTTTGTGTGTGTATGTGTGTGAGTCACTCAGTTGTGTCCAACTCTTTGCAACCCCATGGACTGTAGCCTGCCAGGCTCCTCTGCCCGTGGAATTCTCCAGGCAAGGATACTGGAGTGGGTTGCCATGTCTCTTCCAGGGGATCTTCCCAACCCAGGGATTGAACTTGAGTCTCCTTCGTCTCCTACACTGCAGGCAGATTCTTTACTGCTGAGCCACCAGGGAAGCCTCCTATGAGCTCCATTATATGATTGTACATGAACAAGTTGACATGTTTTCCTAATATTTGTCTATTTGGTTAGTGAGAGGAGAAGGACACATTATGTTTTCTGTGACTGATAGTTTCTCTGCTGTTTTGTACAAAATACAAACTCAATCCCTACAACAGCCAGTTCTATGGATGAGAAAACTGAGGCACAGAGAGGTTAAGGAAGGTGCCCAGTGTCACACAGTTAGTAAATTATGAAAGTGTTAGTCACTCGGTAGTGTCTGACTCTTTGCAGCCCCATTGGACTGTAGCCTGCCAGACTCCTCTGTTCATGGAATTTTCCCGGCAAGACTACTAGAGTGGGTAGCCATTCCCTTCTGCAGGTTATCTTTCCAGTCGAGGGACTGAACCTGGGTCTCCCTCATTGCAGGCAGAATCTTTACCATCTGAGCCACCAAGGAAGCCCAGTAAACTATGAAAGTTGATGCAGATTCAGGTAGCTGGGTTCCAGAGTCATTCCTTTTAAACTGCTATTCTATACTCTCCCTTATAATATTAACAATATGCTTAGGTTCACAGAGCTTCAAAGAGACCGAACTAGATGGGTGAGAAGATAAGAATCAAGATCTAATAGGAGTGAATAAGGGTTCAGTCGACTAATTAGTAAGTACATGCCTTTAACTTTCAGCATGCCTACCCCCTCTATTTCCCCTTCAACATACAGCCTTGATAGACTGAAGGGGAAATGACAGTGGATAAAATGAATAACAACCAAACAACAGTAGCAGAAATAGTAACGGCACTAGAAATACTAATGTGTGTTGTACATTTGCTATTCATGCACCTCCACATACACTTCACACAGAACATTTCATGTGTGATCTCCTTTAATCTTCTCAACAAACTCATTTTCCAAGGAAGGAACTAAAGCTTAGGGGAGATGTAATGGGCTCAAAGTCAACCATTAAATGAGTAGTAGAGACTGAATTCACCTAGGGGGAAAGATGTTTATTCTTTAAGGTGCATAGGTCCTCCTCAAATTTCTTGTTGACAAGCCCTGAATTTGTATTTAGAATGCCACAGCTTGTTTTTCAGCTCACTGCTTGCTTCAGTGTGAGAGTGTCACAATATTTGCCAAACACTTCTAGCTTACCACCTCCTGAGCACGTGCAAAGACTTCACTGACTCTCCCTTTCTTCCCCTTTGCCTACCCGCATGACTACTAGGTCTGGCTACCTGGTGAGAGGCCATCCTGGTGTCACTTTTGGTCAGGGGCACTCCTGTGCCAGGGCTGGGCCATCCCAAACTCTCTTTACCTTGATCACACCGCAGATGGGAGCTGATCTGTCAGCCTGAATCCACAACACAGAGAAGAACCCCCAGCTGCCTTGCAGATGGGCAAGTGGGGTAGGTGAGAGAGAAATGCTGACGTGTGTTGAGATCACTCTGAACTCCCACAAAGTTGCAAAAATAGTACAGAGCATCCCTGAACCCTTCATCCAGCTTCCCCCATGGAGATATCACATCTAACTACAGGTCAGTATTACTCCAGGGAACTGCCATTGACATAATACTGTCATCTAACCCACAGATTTCACTCCCTTTTCTCCAGTTTTCACAAAAACTTGTGAGTGTGTGGTAGAGGTGGTGGGGGGCTCATATCTTGCCACTTTAAGATTCAGTGGTTGTTATCACAGTAGAGCTTATCCTACAATGATTCATTAATCTAACCTCTCCTTCACTTAGGTGCAACCTCAAAGTTCATCTGATTCCTGAAAATAATTCTTTGCTAGAAGCCATTGATGAAAAAGTTTCTACTGGTTATCTGGAGTCAGAAGTGATTCTGGGTAGTGGGGATGAGGTTGGAGGCATCTAAACTATTTTTTTTTTTTTTTTTGCTTTAAGGTATTTAGACAATATGTTATGTTACTTGATTCAGGTTGGAGAAGTCAGGCTTCCTGAGAAGGTAAAGCCCAGGACACTTGGCAGTGACAGGCCTGATAATAATGTGAGAAAAGAGGCGACAAAGGATCATAGAAGAGTTTAGCATATGTAGGGTGGGAAAAATAAAAATTTTATTACCAATGCTCCCCCATGAACTGAACAAACATGCTGGTTAATGACCTATTTCATGTCTCACTGACACAGCCTGACAAAATATTTTGAAAGCATGATAAGTGAGGAAAGACTTGTGCTTTCCCAGCATTACCATTTTTCTTTCCAATACTGTAATTTTTGTGGCATTTGTTCAAATAGCCAATCTACTTCGGAAATTACTTTTTTTTCCCTTTTGCCTTAGGGAACTTGTCTCAGATTATTTTGATCAATGCTTCAGCCATAGTCTTAGGATCGAGAAACAACCACTTGACAGATATTGTTCTAGAAAATTTAAGTCTGAGGAAGCAGAAAAAAATTGGTTAGGAGTCTGAAGACATATTTAAATTTGAATGGCTAAGCAGCTATGTTATTTGAATTCTTTAACATTTTTTTATACTGTCTTTTAGTTGAAATTTTACTTTGAGATAACTAAAGATTCATATTTGGTTTCAACAAATAAAACAGAGAAACCAATCCCGTATACACTTTACTTGATCTTTCCTAGTGTTAACATTTTGCAAAACTACAGTTTAATAGCAGAACCAGGACATTCACAAAGACACAATTCACCAATCATATTCAGATTTCTCCAATTTCACTTGTACTTGTGTCTGTATGTGTGTGTGTTTAGTTCTATACAATTTTACTACCCGTGTAGGCTTGTGTTCCCAACACCACAGTCAAGACACTGAACATTTTATCACCACAGGGATCCCTTGAGTCATCCTTTAATAATGACACTCAACTTCCTCCCACCTCCTTCCCTTCCTCCCGTGGTTTCTAATCCTCCTAGGAATCGCTAATGCATTCTCAGTTTTTAAACTTCTGTTACTCAGAAATTTTATATAAATGGACTCATCAATGTGATATTTTTGGGGGCTCTGGGATGCTGGCAGATGTCACCTGGACAAAGAGAAGAAAATGAATCACGGGAATAAAACACAAGTTCAAATAAGGTGTTAGGAAAGAAAAAAGAAAGTGGGAGCAGGAAAACAACTGATAAAAGGCTGGTTATCTGGAAACTGACGAACCCATGGCCTCCTTCAATTCATCATAGTCATTATTTGGGGAGGAAAATAGGTTCCAGTGAAACAGGAAAAGAAGCGAGTCCCTGTGACACATTTAAACTGCTCTGGACTTTGGGGGTGTATGTTTGCAGAGAGTTTAGTTAACCAATTCAAGCTTGGGCTTCAATTTTCTGTCTCCTAATTTAGGTTTTCAAGATTGTCAAAGAATATCTTATTAGATCAATGTCTAAAAAAATTATATTTCTGATGTAATATAATCCATACTGTATATTCTATGAAAAGATAAATACACATACACTCATATAAGGCATATATAAATGATTTTAACTCTTTCAAGCTACACCAATAGTAGAGGTTACATAAAATATATATAGAAGGTTAATCTAACATAATCTTTCAATTTAGAAGGCTATTTACAAGTGTCAGTCCGACCCCTCGTCATCAGCAATAACTTTCCATTCATTCTCAATGTGAAGACTGCCCTCTAGTGTTCTGTCTTTTTTAAGAATTAGTAGTCTAGGTCTGGTCCTGAGTGGGTACTTGGATACAAATTGCTTCAGCAATCAGTTCCACAAATAAGTTTTACACACCTACCTGGTGCAGTGCCCTGATGAGGAAGGTGGGCCTTATTCCAGACCTCCTTCAAACTGTGCCAGATATTTCAAATAATCTTGGTAATTTATTCATTATCAAACTGAAAGTCAATATTATGGAACTAAGTGTACAATAGGGGCTGTAGTATCATTAAGTCAAATTCAAGATGTAAAGGAAAATCTCCACAAGTCTACTTATACATTTAAAAGTTACTTCCTGAGATGTTCACTCTTACAAACCATTCTATTCAGAGATCAGTTCAGTTCAGTCTCTCAGTCATGTCTAATTCTTTGGGACCCCATGAAGTGCAGCATGCCAGGCCTCCGTGTCCATCACCAACTCCCAGAGCCCACCCAAATCCATGTCCATCGAGTCGGTGAGATCAGTTCCCAACAAAAAAAGACTTTCAAAGATATCATTTCTAAAAGATATCAAACGTTTTGTATCACAGATGGCAGCATGTCATGATAATGAGGTTTTTAAACATTTTATTACAGAAAATTTCAAACAGTCATAGAGGAACAGAGAATGGTGTACTAAATCTCCATGGGCCCATGAATCCCGCTCCAGCCATTACTGCTGTTCTGCTAATCGAACTGCATCTCTACTTCCTTCACCACTTGCGCCTCCTTCATTGCAAACACTACTTTAATCAGTTTAATAAATCATCATAGTTTGAATATCAAAATCCACTTTTCAGTGCTTAAAATCTTTTTTAAACAGTATTCAAGGTACTGAAATCTACTGGTTTGAGGGGAGATAAATGAAGTATCACATTTGAGAGCAGTAACAGTAAGGTACTGTAAAGGCGACATAAAAGTTAGCTTTTGTGAATGATTCAGTCAGTTCAGTTCAGTCACTCAGTCGTGTCCGACTCTTTGCGACCCCATGGACTGCAGCAGCATGCCAGGCTTCCCTGTCCATTACCAACTCCCAGAGTTTAATCAAACTTTTGCCCATTGAGTCGGTGATGCCATCCAACCATCTCATCCTCTGTCATCCCCTTCTCCTCCCGCCTTCAACCTTTCCCACCACCAGGGTCTTTCCAATAAGTCAGTTCTTCATATCAGGTGGCCAAAGTATTAGAGTTTCAGTTTTAGCATTAGTCCTCCCAGTGAATATTCAGGACTGATACCCTTTGTGATGGACTGGTTGGATGGTTGGATCTCCTTGCAGTCCAAGGGACTCTCAAGAGTCTTCTCCAACATCACAGTTCAAAAGCATCAATTCTTTGGCGCTCAGCTCTCTTTTTAGTCCAACTCTCACATGCATACATGACTACGTGAAAAACCAAAGATTTGACTAGATAGACTTTGGCAAACTAATGTCTCTGCTTTTTAATATGCTGTGTAGGTTGGTCATAACTTTTCTTCCAAGGAGCAAGCATCTTTTAATTTCATGGCTGCAGTAACCATCTGCAGTGATTTTGGAGCCCCCCAAAATAAAAAGTCTCACTGCTTCCATTGCTTCCCAATCTATTTGCCATGAAGTGATGGGGTCAGATACTATGATCTTAGTTTTTTGAATGTTGAGCTTTAAGCCAACTTTTTCACTCTCTCACTTTCATCAAGAGGCTCTTTAGATCTTTGCTTTCTGCCATAAGGGTGGTGCCATCTGCATATCTGAGGTTATTGATATTTCTCTAGGCAATCTTGATTAAAGCTTGTGCTTCATCCAGTCCAGCATTTCTCATGATGTACTCTGCATATAAGTTAAATAAGCACGGCGACTATATACAGCCTTGACGTACTCCTTCCTCAATTGGAATCAGTCTGTTGTTCCATGCCCAGTTCTAACTATTGCTTCCTGACCTGTATACAGATTTCTCAGGAGGCAGGTCAGGTGGTCTGGTATTTCCATCTCTTGAAGAATTTTCCACAGTTTATTGTGATCCACACAGTCAAAGGCCTTGGTATAGTCAATAAAGCAGAAGTAGATGCTTTTTTGGAACTCTCTTGCTTTTTCGATGATCAAGTGGATGTTGGCAATTTGATCTCTGGTTCCTCTGCCTTTCCTAAAACCAGCTTGAACATCCGGAAGTTCACGGTTCACGTATTGCTGAAGCCTGGCTTGGACACTTTTGAGCATTACTTTGCTAGTGTGTGAGATAAGTGCAATTGTGCAGTAGTTGGAGAATTCTTTGGCATTGCCTTTCTTTGGGATTGGAATGAAAACTGACCTTTTCCAGTCCTCTGGCCACTGCTGAGTTTTCCAAATTTGCTGGCATGTTGAGTGCAACACTTTCACAGCATCATCTTTCAGAATTTGAAATAGCTCAACTGGAATTCCATCACCTCCACTCGCTTTGTTCATAGTAATGCTTCCTAAGGGCCACTTGACTTCACATTCCAGGATGTCTGGCTCTAGGTGAGTGATCACACCATCATGATTATCTGGGTCATGAAGATCTTTCTTGTACAGTTCTTCTGTGTATTCTTGCCACCTCTTCTTAATATCTTCTGTTTCTGTTAGGTCCCTACCATTTCTGTCCTTTATCAAGCCCATTGTTGCATGGAATGTTCCCTTGGGATCTCTAATTTGCTTGAAGAGATCTCTAGTCTTTTCCATTCTGTTGTTTTCCTCTCTTTCTTTGCATTGATCACTGAGGAAGGCTTTCTTATCTCTCCTTGCTATTCTTTGGAACTGTGCATTCAAATGGGTATATCTTTCCTTTTCTCCTTTGCTTTTTGCTTCTCTTCTTTTCACAGGTATTTGTAAGGCCTCCTCAGACAACCATTTTGCCTTTCTTTTTCTTGGAGATGGTCTCAATCCCTGCCTCCTGTACAATGTCATGAACCTCTGTCCATAGTTCTTCAGGTACTCTATCAGATCTAATCCCTTGAATCTATTTCTTTCACTGTATAATCGTAAGGGATTTGATTTAGGTCATACCTGAGCAATCTAGTGGTTTTCTCTACTTTCTTCAATTTCAGTCTGAGTTGGCAATAAGGAATTCATGATCTGAGCCACAATAAGCTCCTGGTCTTATTTTTGCTGACTGTATAGAGCTTCTCCATCTTTGGCTGCAAAGAATATAATCAATCTGATTTCGGTATTGTGAATGATTAACTAATGCTGCTGCTGCTGCTAAGTCGCTTTAGTCGTGTCCAACTCTGTGCAACCCCATAGGCAGCAGCCCCCCAGGCTCCTCTGTCCCTGGGATTCCCCAGGCAAGAATACTGGAGTGGGTTGCCATTTCCCTCTCCAATGCATGCATGCATGCTAAGTCACTTCAGTCGTGTCCACCTCTGTGCGATCCCATGAACAGCGGCCCACTATGCTCCCCTGTCCATGGAATTCTCTAGGCAAGAATACTGGAGTGGGTTGCCATTTCCTTCTCCAGATTAACTAATACTAAAGCTAAAAAGATATCACATATGAAAAAGAGAGAGAAGCATATGGAAAGATAGAGAGAGGGAAGAAGTAAGAGAAAGAGGAGGGAATGAAGGAGGTCTTAAAAGAGTGAAAAGAAGAATAAGTCTTTCTCACAGACACCTTCTCTGAGAAGCTTTTCCCTAATGGAAGCAATTAATCAACCTTTCCTCAGCTTGCTTTTCCTTATTCCACTTTACCTCTTTTTAAATAAAATGCTCCAAAGATCTGTTTTCAGTAGTTTATAAGCTTGTTGCTGCTGCTGCTGCTGCTGCTAAGTCGCTTCAGTCGTGTCTGACTCTGTGCGACCCTATAGACGGCAGCCCACCAGGCTCCCCCGTCCATGGGATTTTCCAGGCAAGAGTACTGGAGTGGGGTGCCATTGCCTTCTCCATAAGCTTGTTGAGAGCTAGAATTATGTATTTGTGCATTGTCTTCTCTTCCTTGGAAAATTTCACAGCCCTCTAAGAAGTCTCCCTAAATCTATTCTTGATTTTTAATGATTTTCAGTAATCAGGATGATCTTGATAAGATTTGATTGGATTGCTTCACTTCTTTATTCAAAACCGTATGAAGGCTTCCTGTGTCACTCATTGAAGCTGAAGTCCTTACTGTGGCCTCAAGCATTCCAGGTATCCTCTGCCACAGGGCCTATGCACAGCCTGTTCTCCTGCAAGGAACGTTTTGCTCCCAAATGTCCACTTGGCCAATTCACTCTTCATTTTCAACTTTTTGCTCAAATAGTCTCTTCTACTCCCCTACCCCACCACTTCTCACCCCTCCCTTACTCCACTCCACTTTTGTCCATAGCAAGTATCACTAGATGGTTCTGTCTGACCTGTTGGAATGTAAGCTCCCTGTACAGAACCCATCTTCACAGCCTTGCTTAGAACTTGTCACATAGCAGATCTCCAGAAGTATCTGTGAGACGGAAGATCGAATGAATCCTGTCTCACGTAGTGTGTTATAGGCATGTTTAGTAAATGTTTGGGGGATGAGCCAATGTATGAATTTTGACCCAAGCTTATTCTGAATAACCAAACTGCCTGAGAAAGCAGGGGAGAAATACTCAAAAAGTGAGGCCAATTGTAAGTAGATTTTTAAAAACAAACAGCAAGGTAGTGGCTCTATGAAGTGTGAAAACTTAAGCCGTGAAACTAGAATATGAATTCTGAGAAATCTAGTGAAATGTTCTGTCTAGTTCTATTTCAGAACGAACTTCTGATCCTGAAAGTTGCTTTCTACAATTTTCCTGAAACATCTGACTCTGGTATAGATCTTGTTAAAAGAAAGTTAAATAACTCCCATCCACCCCAAACTGGTGTACCCAATAATGGGTGTTTTAAAGCAGGCTTCTCCTTTACTAGATGCCTTCTATTTCACTCTTTCTCATGTTAAGTGGGGAGAAAAAAGTCACCATGCAGCAATTTCCTTGGGAACAAAAATAGTAAGTGTAGAAGGGAAAAGCACAAAGCCCCTTCTTAAGTGGGTGGTCAATACCGCCTTAATTCTTGGTTGTAATCCTCACAAACCCAAAGCCCTGTGAACTATTAAATTACTCTGGGGATTTCCTCAGGGCTCCCTGCCCCAGCTGGTCTCAGGATGTTCTTGGCAACAGGCAGATTGGGTAATGTTCTCTGAACACCTGTCACCTGCTGTGTACAATAATCTAAATAGAATGTGAATACAAAAGGCCTATTATCAATTATGCAATGATCAGTTTGGCCCAGGCTGCACGTCTGTGTGGCCTCCTTTAGAGCATGTTGAACGTTCTCTGAGCAGACCCATCACAAACATGGGAGACAAGAAAAGGCATGAAGACCTGGTTGCTAACTCTGTACTTCCAGGTTCAGCTAAATGAGTATGGATACACGGAGGTGATCAGAGGGTGGAGGGAGATGTTTGCATGATGCCAAAAGCAGAGGATCTGGGCAAGGCATGTGTTAGCCAAGTTCTTAAACGTGTTTTTTTTCCTCTCTCTCTGGTGAGTACAGGTGACCTCTAAACAATGTGGAGGTTAGGGGCTCAGACAGCTCTCACAGTCAAAAATGTCTCTATAATTTACAGTCCACCCTCAGGATCCGCAGTTCTTTGGTATCCGCAGTTGTGTTTTGTGGATTGAACCAAGCTGGAATCCCGTAGTGCTGCATGTATTTATTGAAAAATAATTCATGTAAGTGGATCCACACAGTTTAAAACCTGTGCTGTTCCAAGGGTCAACTGTACTTCTTTCTCCACTGATACTACACCAAATGATATTCAAACTACTGGTATTAGAACCTGGCTTCTTACCTTTCCACTATCTTTCCTCAATGTCTGGCATGTGTAAGATAACCAACTATCCCCCAGTTGCACAGGACTGAGGAAACATGGGACTTTTAGTGCTCAAATTGGGAAAGTCCTAGGCAAACTGGTACAAGTTGGTCACCCTGTATCGTAAATGCTCACTATCTGTATGCATGGAATCTATTTTCAACTCATCATTATAATATACACAATTCAGCCAAGGGGCCAACAGGGACTAAAAGCAGTAATAAAGATATTCAGAGAGCAAGACCACATAAAGGATAAATATGAAGCTAGTGATGCACTAGATGCAACAGTTCAGTTCAGTCGCTCAGTCATGTTCGACTTTTTGCGACCCCATGAATCACAGCACGCCATGCCTCCCTGTCCATCACCAACTCCCGGAGTTTACCCAAACTCATGCACATCGAGTCGGTGATGCCATGCAGCCATCTCATCCTCTGTCGTCCCCTTCTCCTCCTGCCCCCAATCCTTCCCAGCATCATGGTCTTTTCTAATGAGTCAACTCTTCGCATGAGGTGGCCAAAGTATTGGAGTTTCAGCTTCAACATCAGTCCCTCCAATGAACACCCAGGACTGACTTCCTTTAGGATGGACTGGTTGGATCTCCTTGCAGTCAAAGGGACTCTCAAGAGTCTTCTCCAACACCACAGTTCAAAAGCATCAATTCTTTGGCGCTCAGCTTTCTTTATAGCCCAAATCTCACATCCATACACGACTACTGGAAAAACCATAGCCTTGACTAGACTGACCTTTGTTGGCAAAGTAATGTCTCTGCTTTTTAATATGCTGTCTAGTTGGTCATAACTTTCCTTTCAAGGAGTAAGCGTCTTTTAATTTCATGGCTGCAATCACCATTTGCAGTGATTTTGGAGCCCCCCAAAATAAAGTCTGCCACTGTTTCTACTGTTTCCTCATCTATTTCCCATGAAGTGATGGGACTGGATGCCATGATCTTAGTTTTCTGAATGTTGAGCTTTAAGCCAACTTTTTCACTCTCCTCTCTCACTTTCATCAAGAGGTTTTTTTTAGTTCCTCTTCACTTTCTGCCATAAGGGTGGTGTCATCTGCATATCTGAGGTTATTGATATTTCTCCTGGCAATCTTGATTCCAGCTTGTGCTTCTTCCAGCCCAGCGTTTCTCATGATATACTTTGCATATAAGTTAAACAAGCAGGGTGACAATATACAGCCTTGATGTATTCCTTTTCCTATTTGGAACCAGTCTGTTGTTCCATATCCAGTTCTAACTATTGCTTCCTTACCTGCATACAGATTTCTCAAGAGGCAGGTCAGGTGGTCTGGTATTCCCATCTCTTTCAGAATTTTCCACAGTTTATTGTGATCCACACAGTCAAAGGTTTGGCATAGTCAGTAAAGCAGAAACAGATGTTTTTCTGGAACTCTCTAGCTTTTTTGATGATCCAGAGGATGTTGGTAATTTGATCTCTGGTTGCTCTGCCTTTTCTAAAACCAGCTTGAACATCTGGAAGTTCACGGTTCACGTATTGCTGAAGCCTGGCTTGGAGAATTTTGAGCACTGGTCATAGCAAATACCCTCTTTTAACAATACAAGAGAAGACTCTACACATGGACATCACCAGATGGTCAACACTGAAATCAGACTGATTATATTCTTTGCAGCCAAAGATGGAGAACCTCTATACAGTCAGCAAAAACAAGACCGGGAGCTGATTGTGGCTCAGATCATGGACTCCTTACTGCCAAATTCAGGCTGAAATTGAAGAAAGTAGGGAAAACCACTAGACCATTCAGGTATGACCTAAATCAAATCCCTTATGATTATACAGTGGAAGTGACAAATAGATTTAAGGGACTGGATCTGATAGACAGAGTGCCTGATGAACTATGGACCGAGGTTCGTGACACTGTACAGGAGACAGGGATCAAAACCATCCCCAAGAAAAAGAAATGCAAAAAACCAAAATGGCTGTCTGAGGTGGCCTTACAAATAGCTGTGAAAAGAAGAGAAGCAAAAAGCAAAGGAGAAAAGGAAAGATATTCCCATTTAAATGCAGAGTTCCAAAGAATACCAAATAGAGATAAGAAAGCCTTCCTCAGTGATCTATGCAAAGAAACAGAGGAAAACAACAGAATGGGAAAGACTAGAGATCTCTTCAAGAAAATTAGAGATCCCAAGGGAACATTTCATGCAAAGATGGGATCGATAAAGGACAGAAATGGTAGGGACCTAACAGAAGCAGAAGATATTAAGAAGAGGTGGCAAGAATACACAGAAGAACTGTACAAAAAAGATCTTCATGACCCAGATAATCATGATGGTGTGATCACTCACCTAGAGCCAGACATCTTGGAATGTGAAGTCAAGTGGGCCTTAGAAAGCATTACTACGAACAAAGCGAGTGGAGGTGATGGAATTCCAGTTGAGCTATTTCAAATTCTGAAAGATGATGCTGTGAAAGTGTTGCACTCAACATGCCAGCAAATTTGGAAAACTCAGCAGTGGCCACAGGACTGGAAAAGGTCAGTTTTCATTCCAATCCCAAAGAAAGGCAATGCCAAAGAACGCTCAAATTACCGCACAATTGTACTCATCTCACATGCTAGTAAAGTAATGCTCAAAATTCTTCAAGTGCATCACTAGATGCTCTAAAAGCCAGTGGCTGCAGTCTCCTTAGGAGCAGATAATAATGGAGTGCAATGTCTACAGAGGATTTTAACACAAACCTAGACAGCATATTTAAAAGCAGAGACATTACTTTGACGACAAAGATGTGTATAGTCAAAGCTATGGTTTTTCCAGGAGTCATGTATGGATGTGAAAGTTGGACTATAAAGAACGCTGAGCACCGAAGAACTGATGCTTTTGAACTGTGGTGTTGGAGAAGACTCAAGAGTCCCTTGGACTGCAGGGAGATCCAACCAGTCCATCCTAAAGGAAATCAGTCCTGAGTATTCACTGGAAGGACTAATGTTGAAGCTGAAACTCGAATACTTTGGCCACCTGATGCAAAGAGCTGACTCATTTGAAAAGACCCTGATGCTGGGAAAGATTGATGGAAGGAGGAGAAGGGGACGACAGAGGATGAGATGGCTGCATGGCATGACCGACTCGACGGACATAAGTTTGAGCAAGCTCCAGAGCTGGTGATGGACAGGGAAGCCTGGAGTGCTGCAAGTCCGTGGGGTCGCAGAGTCAGACATGATTGAGCGACTGAACTGAACTGAAAAGTCAATCTGCCTTTAATTATTACCTACACCAGTAATTGTAGATAAATGATAATGATAAAATACTCCTCTTGACTGAGAGAGATAACCCTCACTGTACCCTCCCCTTGGAATGCTACCATATGGAGCAAAGATGTCATCCATTATCTGTAAACATCTCCCCCCCCCCCGCCCCCCACCGTTGAGAGCTTCCTTATTATACTAGCCCTTTACATGTTTTTGTCATCTAATCTTCTCATCAGCTTATAAGGAAGACACTCTCACTGTTCTCATTGTGTGGATGAGGTATTAAGGAGTCTCATGCTTTGCTACCCTGTATAAAATTGATAAACATCAAGGTACTACTATATAGCACAGGCAACAATATTCAATATCTTGCAATAAACTAGAAGGGAAAGAATTTGTGTGTATATATGCAGCTGTACAACAGAAACAAACACAACACTGCAAATTAACTATATCTCAATTTAAAAAAAAAGAACAGGCATTATGTGAATTATGTGAAATAAAATTTCAATGCTCTTAAAAAAAAACTCTCTTGCTTAAAGCCACATAGATAGTAAACGGACAATCTGAATCCTGGGCCTGAGGCCAAAAATAGTGCTCTTACTTCAGATGATGTGACACCTTTATGTTTGGCTCCTACATGAAGACAAGGCTGAAACTGAGGGAATGAATACACGAATATACCTTGGGAAAACTCTGGTGGCTTCATAGAGTCATCAGATGCCAGAGCTTCATGTTCAAGCAGGACAGAAGCCCTTCCATTTTTCCATCAGTTGAGGCTTGCCAGAATCTTAAGAATTTAGAACATGGAAGACTGACCTGGTTCCTGCTCCTGTCACTCTTTTTTTAGGGGGAGATGCTTACACCAATGGACACCAAGTATTGGTGGTGAGCTGGACCAGGAAACACTAATGTCTTTGCAACATTCTTTTTTCTTAGATTAGGTTCTTTCAGTTTATAAGCCATGTGGAATGGAGGACCCAGGAATGAGACAGCTTCTGAAGGTTTGATGTAGGCAATGAGGTCATCATTAATTGGGTTCCTAAGAAGTCCCACTTCCTCAAATCTGTTTGACATGTAACAAGGCTGACTCTCCCTGCTATTCCTATGGCAGTGTAATTTGGTGATTTTTTCATAAGTTTTTAGGGGTGGGCTCTCAACTAGAGGCTGCAGACTGATGTTTCATGGCCCACATATAGTTGGTAAATATATTTTGTTTGGCTTGGAGTGCTCAAATTTTAAGTTAGTTGACACACTAAAGAATAGTAAGACTTTGCATGTAAACTTGCATTTCTGGCTTCTCCTGAAACATGAGGAAAGCTGGACAAACACCTACCCAGCAGCATTGACTAAGGCTACTACTGGCTGTGGAGAAGGCAATGGCACCCCACTCCAGTACTCTTGCCTGGAAAATCCCATGGACGGAGGAGCCTGGTAGGCTGCAGTCCATGGGGTTGCGAAGAGTCGGACACGACTGAGCGACTTCACTTTCATTTTTCACTTTCGTGCATTGGGGAAGGAAATGGCAACCCACTCCAGTATTCTTGCCTGGAGAATCCCAGGGACGGCGGAGCCTGGTGGGCTGCGTCTATGGGGTTGCACAGAGTTGGACACGACTGAAGTGACTTAGCAGCAGCAGCAGCAGCACTGGATGAGACTCCTTTAGACAAGGCATTCCTATGTCTGTAATTTCCATAAGTCCACACCCTATCATAGATTCATCTCACTTCACTGATTTGTCACCTGTTGTCTCCCTTTATGCACTTAAGCTTATGATCTTTGCTTTAGATCTGTACCATCCAATACAGTAGTCATTAACCACATGTGGCTCAATTTGCATTTAAATTAATTTAAAGTTAAACAAAATTTAAAATTTAGAACCTCACTGCTATACAGCAGAAATTAACACAACACTGTAAACCAACTACACTTCAATAAAAATAAAATTTAAAAAATGAAACAAAATTTAGCATCTCAGGTGCACCAGCCACACATTAAGTGCCCCTAAGCCATAAGTGGTTGGTTAGTGGGTACCATACTGGGCAGCACAGGCTAGAACACTTTCATCTTCAAATGTAATCTGTTGAACAACATTGCTCTATACATTAACTGTTTCAGAGTCACGGCTGGCACCACTTATCATTCACTCAATAGATTTTACATCCTGAAAATTCATTTATGGCAAGAACAGAGGATGAGGAGGAGGAGGAAGTAGAGGAGCCATTTGAACAGCACTTATTCTCAGCGAAATACTATAATAATGATATAAATTGTCTCATTTCATGCTTTAAATAATCCTATGACATATGGGAGATTATTAATTCTTCCGTATTCCAAAGGTGAAGAAACAGAAGCTTAAATGTTAATTAAACTGCCGAAGGTCACACCATAATGATATGGCAGAACCAGGATTTAAATCAAAGATGTGCTTGGTCCTAGAACTCATGTCCCTTATGATCCTTCAATACTTGCAGATTCCACAGAGATGGATCCGTATCTCCATCATCAGTGATTCTGCTTGGAAGCCAGAGGGAAGGGATGTAGGACCTTGGTCCACTGGATCAGTCTGAGGCTTGCGCCAAGTTAGTTCAATGAGGTATTCTTGGCCAATCCCAATGGCCACTCAAGTTAAAAACTGGAAAACATCTTTTTAAAGCTGACAATTATTTATCCATATCTGGAGTATTTCCACTGCTGATTCTTTTCCATGATTTGAGAACTCATAGGTGTCAATTATTAGCTGACTTTAAGTGTTGAGAGCTACTACAGGCATTTATCAAGGAAATTTATTTTGGCATACAGATGAAAATGCCACTTTTCTTTTAAAAGAAGGTTTATTATTAAACGTGTTGTTGCATTCTTATTTAGTAGTATTATTTTCACAAATTAGCACTTACTTAATAACATCATATGCTCAGAACAGAAAAAAAAAGAAAACACTAACTTTCACCTATTATGTGGCAGTAAAAATTACTGATAACTTGGAGAGAGGATGTTTAATTAATTTCATTATGGGTAAGAAGTTTGATATTATTTTTATATCTGTGGGCAAAATAATTATCATGGTTGTGGTGCATAAACACGCTTTTGCTGCCCTTTTAGGGATGTGTTACAAATTCTTCTTGATGATTCTCTTTTTTTCCTGCTTTATTTATGACTTTTTTCTACTCGACAGTTCTTTTGTTCACTAGCACTGTTTTCCATTTGCATGCTTTTAAATTATGATTTTCCTTTAAAGAATGCAATGCATATAAAATTACATAGAGTTACCATTAGCTGAAGACGAGTGAAAAATTTTTGTAATCAAGTAGAATGTTCTTTAAATGTAAAGGAAATGAATTCATTTGATTTGTGTCAAATTTCTTCTATGCTCTGTATCTGAAAATTATTTTGTAGTTTTCTAAACTATAGACATTTATCAGAAATATTTTTATGACAGGAATTTGCTTTGTCAGAGCCCATAATTATCATCAGTTTTGCTTGCCAATAAAAAAGAATGCTTTCATCTGGATGAATTTATGCATGGGATGGGGGCGGGAAATTCTTTTTGAAGGAGATTTTTATCTATAGCCTAGAGGCTGGGGGAATAGCTTTTTCAAAAAAGGAGACAGAAGATGTGATTCATAAAATTTCTTATTTTAATTACAACCACACATGATGCTGGTTCTTTTATAAATGCAGTGGTCATACTTTCCATTTTATGATATGGCCCTTTAAAATATCTCTCCTTTACTGTTCAGATTCATATTTGCCAATCTTATCTATCAGTTTAGGAAGAGGGTTTTGTTTTTGTTTTTTAAGGAGGAAGATAAACAAAACCAAATGCCGTTATTAAAATTTGAGAGCAAAATGATTTCTCAATGCAAATATATTGCACTTAGTAGTAAACATCTAGGTGAAGAATTTATTTATTTATACTTTCAATTAGCATTTGCAGTGTGGCCTTCGGTGAGCTCTATGCCAGAGTTTATAAAATTGAATGTACCTATGAATCGCCTGGGGTATTGTTATAGTACAGATTCTCATTCAGTAATCTTGGAGAGTCTGCATTTCTAACAAGCTCCCAGGTGAGGCCAATGCTATCAGGCTAGGGATCACACACTGAGTATAAGCCTCTGGGCAACAGAAATAGAGATGCATAAAATACAGCCCCGCAATGGGCTCTTGAATAATGGAAGAGAGATGAGTAACTGAAGACTTGCAAAAAGTAGGAGGTGGTTTCATTTTTGGTAATATTTGAACAGTTCTTATTTGGCTAACATTTTTGGAGCAAACAACTACAAAACTACTATCTACAGGCCTGTGAGAACCACTAGAGGAAAGCAAACATTGGAAGGCGAGTAGACACTTGACAAAACAAAAAAAGGAACAGCACTTGGTGAGTCTCCCATTTTGATGGCTTTTAGCCTTAGGGAAGTCCCTAATCTGCCATTTGGGTCAATGCAAACTCAGAGAGAACAACTCACAGTGAAGTGGCTTGAAAATACGAAGTAAAAGTTCAGGGTGAGTCCAGCAGCTGGAAAGTGAGGGGAGATATCACAGAAAGGAGAGGTACAGACAGTGTCCTCAGTTTTGTGTATAAATCTTGTCCCAGTCTGTGGCTGACCACCCCCCTTCCAACCTACCCCCACCCCCCTGCCACGTCCCATATGCATGGGAAGACTGCAAACAACCCAGCCAAGTCTAAAAGAGCTGGCAAGATTTCAGCTGATGCTCATGGCAGGGGAGGAAAAGTCTGCAGTTTGAGTTGTTAACTTACAGAAATCATCAGTATTTTTCAAAGGAACATAACAGAATCCAGAGCTTCTTTGATATAATCATTCTCAATATCTAGGATATCATCCAAATTTTCTTATAACATGAAGACACAGGGAAATGCAACCTATATTCAAGAGTATCATCGAAGACCAGATGTGAGATGAACCAGGTACTGAAATAGCAGACAATGATTTTAAAGCATCTCTTATAACTATACTCAAAAAGACACAAAGGAAAATATGATTTTTGTGATTTAAAAAAAAGTAGGAAATGATAGCAGCAACATTATGACCAACCTAGACAGCATATTAAAAAGCAGAGACATTACTTTGTCAACAAAGGTCCGGCTATGGTTTTTCCAGTAGGCAAGTATGGATGTGAGAGTTGGACTATAAAGAAAGGTGAGTGCTGAAGAATTGATGCTTTTGAACTGTGATGTTGGAGAAGACTCTTGGGAGTCCCTTGGACTGCAAGGAGATCCAACCAGTCCATCCTAAAGGAAATCAGTCCTGAATATTTATTGGAAGGACTGATACTGAACCTGAAACTCTAATACTTTGGCCACTTGATGCAAAGAAGTGACTCATTTGAAAAGACCCTGATGCTGGGAAAGATTGAAGGCGGGAGGAGAAGGGGACGACAGAGGATGAAATGGTTGGATGGCATCATCGACTCAATGGACATGGGTCTGTGTAGACTCCGGCAATTGGTGATGGACAGGGAGGCCTGGCGTGCTGTGGTTCATGAGGTCGCAAAGCGTCAGACACGACTGAGCGACTGAACTGAAAAACAATTAAAAATGACACTATGAAAACTCTAAAACTGAAAAATACAGTATCTAAAAGAAAATTCTCTGACTGGCTTTAACTACAGATTGGAGATGAAAGAAAAGTTAACCCATGGGAGGACAGATAAACAGAAAGCATTCAATCTGAGAATTAAAAATATTGGCAGACTCTCAGGGATTATGAAGGACAACAGCCAAAGAAGTAACAAACGTCTAATTGGGGTCCTGGAAAGAGAGAAGTGGTTTTCCCCTAGTCTTTTCCTGTTTTGCCTTTATCTCAGCCTTCTTTCATCAATCAAGTTGCAGTGAGGCTATTCTAGGCTCATGAATGCAAGGCCAGGATTTATTCCCTGGAAGGCAGAGAAAAAGGGAATTCTTCCCAGGTTTTCAGATTTAGAAGCCTGAGTCTTGAAGGGAAGGCCAACAATTCAAGACCTAGTCTACAGATTTGGACACTACAGGATCATTTAAGAGCATAACTTTAAAGCTTTAATCTATAAAATGATTTTTGAGCTGAGGAGGACAACTTTGAAGAGGAAACAATGGGATCTTAGAAATAATAAGCCTTAGCAGTTTTTGTTGTTGTTATTTTTTTTAACCATCTCCATTCTGTCACCTTAAATTTGAGCTATTTTAGTAATATGCTAGATTATTGCAGTAGCTTCCCAATAAGTATATCTGCTTTTACTCTTGCCCCACCCCACCTCCCCCAATCTGATTTCAGCAGAGCAGACACAGTGATCTCTGTTCTAGCCTCGGCCAAATCAGACCAAGTTCTCTGCTCAAAAGTCTGTCAAGGCTCCTGATGGTACTCAGAGTTGAAAACCAAGAAGATCTTAATAAGGATTACAAGACTCTACATACATAACCCTGCTCTCTTTCTGATTACATTCCTTTGCATTTACATCAGCTCCCCTCATGGTGCTTAAACATGTCAGGCATACTGCTGTCTTCAGTACCTAGGCACACTCATCTCCCAGACAGGTATCTACATGGCTCATTTACTGACCTCCTTCAGGTTTTTATTCAAATACTTATCCTAAATATGGCCTGCCCTAAGACTCTCCACCTCCAACTTCTCGCTCCTGTTGTCTTCTGTATGTTCTTTTTTGATTGTACTTTTCATATATACTTTAGTACTACATGCTTTCAGTAAATAGATAACGTATATATTCATTTTTTCCCCTATGGTTTATTGTCTGCTACTTCTTTTAGAATGGTGCAAGGATCTTTGTTTGTTTGTTCACTGGTCTATCAAAGTGCTCAGCACAGTGCCTGCTATTTAATGGAAGCTCAGTAAATAATGTATACATCCTGAACCTCTTCCCTTACTAGTCCAGAGGTGAGTCCTGGGGAAGAAAAACAGGGCTATTAGATAAAACTTCTAGATGAGATAAGGCGTAAATTGTATGTCAGCTGATGTCTGTTATCTAAGCACAACAGCAGGTATCCTAGAGGTTTTTATACACATCCCATATTAAGATGAAAACGGCAGACTGTTAGTTACTTCAATTCTTTGTACCAAGAATGGGCAGAATTTTTCTGTGAAGGGTCAGATACCAAATAGTTTATAATCCGGATGCCATATTTTGTCTCCGACGCATATTCTGTGTTTCTTTTTTTAAAACAACCCTTTTTATATTCATTAAAAAACAAACAAACACTGTAAGCTTGCAGGGCATACAAAAACACGCAGCCTAGAAACTGTAGTTTGCTGACACCAAGGAATGGGAAGGATTCTGTGATGACTCGTGTAAGTGGACTGAAAGCTTAAACCAGAAGGTGTTTGAAAAAAATAAAGAAATTAAAATTTTTACACCATGAATTTACAATTGGGGTTCAAATTACATACACTAGCTGCAGGCTAAGCAGGATATTATCCTTTTGTTCAAGAGGTCATGAAGAAGTGTGGTCAGCTCCTTCTCAGGGTACAAGCTGGCCCAAAGGAGAAACTATGTTTTGCCTGAGTGTTCCTCCAAGGCCCCACCAGCCCACAGTAAAATTTTGCAGCATTAAGGGCATTCCAGTTATTAAATTCTGTGTAGCAAATCATTCCAAAACATAATGTCTCAAAACAGCAACCATTTCATGATATTTCAGAATTTTAAGGGTCAGAAACTCGGGTACAGTTTAACAGGATGGTTTTTCTGCCCTTGATGATGGTGAATGAGGTCACTTGGTGGTACTTATTAACAGATGGGCTGGCCTGAAGGTCTGAGATGGCTTCACTTTGTGCATCTGGATGCTTGGCTGGAAGGCTCAGCTTAGCTGGGACTACCACAAGAAGAGCCTCCTCATGGCTCTTCCTATGATCAAAAGGAGTCATACTTTTTCATGGTGACTGAATGCTCCAAGGTGAGTGTTCCAACCAGAGAGGATGTAGAGATGTACAACCTGTCCAAGCCTGGGCTCTCTTACTGCACAGTCAAACTTTCACCAAATTCTATCAGAGTAGTCACAGACTGCATCTAGGTTCAAGAGAGAGGAGATTCCTCTCTCTAGATAAGAATTATCAAACACTGCTGTCTATCTTTCGGAGAAGGCAATGGCACCCCACTCCAGTACTCTAGCCTGGAAAATCCCATGGACAGAGGAGCCTGGTAGGCTGCAGTCCATGGGGTGGCAAAAAGTCGGACACGACTGAGCGACTTCACTTTCACTTTTCACTTTCATGCATTGGAGAAGGAAACGGCAACCCACTCCAGTATTCTTGCCAGGAGAATCCAGGGACAGGGCAGTCTATGGGGTCACACGGAGTCGGACACGACTGAAGTGACTTGGCAGCAGCAGCTGTCTATCTTTAATCTATTAGAAAGTGAAATCAGCAATATTTTACCAAGCATAAGATCATGGGGGAGGGTGATTTTGTGGAACGACATTTTCCTTCTCTGGTGCTATTAAGGCATGGGAAGAATGTCACCCTTATAAGAAATACATTTTTAAAAATTTTCTTAATAAACAAGTAAGCCAATTTGTTATTCTACACTCTAGTTAACAATTGCCAGTAGGGTAAAAGCAAGTAGGATTGATTCAGATTCTGATAGAAATGGGAAGGAAAAGGTAAAGAAAAAATAATTTGGAAATAGGGTTATACAGGAAAAGAGGGCAGAACAAAACAGTTTATTTCATAGAAAAACTGAGATGTCTCCAGAAAGAGAGGGAAGGCAGCAAATGCACAGTGGTGGACAAACAGTGAGTAGAAAGCAGTAAAGATAAAGATCATTTCAAAGTCAGTTAGATATATCAGGAAAGAAGAAATCAGTCGGGAAAGGACAAATGTGTGCTTGAAGCCAAAGGCTAAAAATAAGATTAAACTTCACTTCTAAAGATTTCAACAGAATTTAGACTTCTTTCTAAAGAACTAAGATTAGGAGGAAAAAATACTGTAAAACACACCACTAAAATTTGAATAATATTGCTTTCAGTATGAATTAGTAGGGAATATGTTCAATTTTATAATAGTAGTTATTACTGTTATTTATCTACACTTGAGGAGGAACAATTGAGAAGCATCTAGGTTTCCAATCCAATTCTGAAGTACAGAAACAAAAGGACCAAGTGCAAACAAACAACTCTTACCCAAGTTTCCTATGCTAAAGTCTGTCCTCACAGAATTTCACCCACTCTGAAAAAATGAGAAAAACCTATCTTCTGTCTGTAAGAAAGCAGTTACCACTGCATTTCCTGGGAAATGGAAATGGTTTATTCTCTGGTGTTCCCAAACATGCATTTGAGCTGTGAAGATAGAGAAGGTTGTGTCTAAAGGACTTTCCTTCTGGAATGGTGGCAAACAGAAACAGTGTGCCCAACACAATTAATCCAGAAACATCAGGGCAGCAGCAGAAATAGCCCCAGAGAGGACAAGTCAGAAACAGACAGGCAGTGAGAAAGAAGATACATCCTTGTTTTCAAAAGAATTCTGAAAAGATGGCCCGAGTTCAGAGGATATATTTATTTTACAAACAACAAAGCATCATCTGAAACAATCAATGCACTTCCTTGTGTGCCCTTTCTCATCCCCATTTTTTCTCTTCCCCAATCCAGTTCCCTGCTATTTTCCCTCAGATTGATGTTCAGGCTTCAGCATTTAAAAAACCTATAACAAGCATGGTTCTCACATCAAATGTGGAGAGTTTGTGTCCCTTTTTTCCCAAAGGAGGGTGCAAAGTATCACTGTTCACTGCAGTCCAAGCTCAGCAGCATAAAATCTGACATGTCCAAGACTAGAGAAGAAAAAAGGGCAGTGAACACATTGGGAATGTAGTGGGAGATTGGATGTTATAGCAACAGCACTGTGCCCTGGAAACAAAACGAGAGTTTGGAGCAACCTGAAGGCCCGCAAGGAAACCTACTGGAGAAGGAAATGGCAACCCACTCCAGTATTATTGCCTGGAAAATCCCATGGACAGAGGATCCTGGCAGGTCGCAAGAGTCGGACACGGCTTAGTGACTACACCACCAACACCAAGGAAATCTACACATAAGTTCTTTACCAAGTGTAGCCCTAAAGGTCATATAAATACTCCTAAAATTCCAGAAAAAATATTTCCCATCTGTAATTCACCTTGGTCTCCACTGTTCCACTTGGAGACTTGAATGGGATAAAACCCAGATGGAAATTCATCTATTTAGTGGTAGCAAAAACAGTTCAGTTTCATATGACTGATTTTTCAGGTATAACCCTCACTATGACAATGAAGTCTTCTTTGAAAGACTCTCTTGGTTGTAAATCAGGCAGATAAATAAGTCAGGCACATACAAGGCATGGCCCTGTAAATATAACTTATGTACTGACAGAACCTTCTTCATAAAAAATAATTTTTTTTAGGCACAAAGTGATTTGATGACTCCTTTAAAAAATATCTTCTTAGGATTTGCAGAGTGCATGTACTTGCATTTACAGAAATTTATCATTTATAATAATTATGCAAAGTATGGATAAGCTTTAGACAAATAAGTTAAAAATGATATAAATGGGCTTTCAATGAATTATAGGGTACAAGAGTTGAGAAGAAGAGATCTCAGAGATGATGTAGCTCAATCTAATTTTACTTAAGACCAGAGATGGTTAATGATTTTCCTAGTGTCACACACTTAGTTAAGTGTTGGAGCAAAGACTTGAATCTTTGTCTTCAAATCCACTGCTTTCAGACTACATTAATATTATAGCCAAAAAGATCCCATGATATTGATTGCTTATGTTTTATTAACAAAGGTAAGTAACTGAAAGATTTCACAAAAGAACAATTTCAAAATCTACCTGGCCCTGGTCATCTGCTTCTCGTTTTCCTATCTGTTTCTAAGACACAATTTTTATTGTCTTCTTCACGCATTTTGTTGAAGGGAACCCTGTAGTTATGGTTAAGCTAATACTGCTGCTGCTAAGTTGCTTCAGTTGTGTCCAGCTCTGTGCGACCCCATAGATGGCAGCCCACCAGGCTCCACCGTCCCTGGGATTCTCCAGGCAAGAACATTGGAGTGGGCTGCCATTTCCTTCTCCTAAGCTAATACTGAAATACTAGAATAATAGGAATTTAAACTTTTTGATAAAAATGCTTTTTGAGTAATGATATTGAAAACTTTCATACACACACACCATAAATGTGGGTTAGATCCCTGGTTTGGGACGATCCCCTGGAGAAGGAAATGGCAAGCATGGCATTCCTGCCTGGAGAATCCAATGGACAGAGGAACCTGGCAGGTTACAATCCATGGGGCCAAAGAGTTGGACATGACTGAGCGACTAAACCACCCCCATGGGCTTCCTAAGTGGCACTAGTAGTAAAGAACCCAGTTGCAGAACAGAGTTTCTCAGTCCTTAGTGTGCAAACATTCAGAGATGTTTGTTAAATGCAGATTCTGATCTGGGATGGGCCCTGCAATGGTCCTGTCTTTCCAACAAACCCATAGCCGATGCATCCCTCCAGTGGTGCAGTCTAGCTACATGACTCACATGAGCCCCCTGGGATTCTGCTTTTATCAGATTCAGTGTATCCATTCCTCAGTTGTTACCCTCTTCCCTATTAAATCCTGGGAAGAACTGCTCTTGGGTTATTGTTTATGCCTACTCCCATTCTCTGCGATCATATCCAGTGACTCAGTTATTAAAGAACAAAAGCCTATTTCACTTGCCAAAAGGTGGAATACACTCTTGGGTACAATTTCTGCTTCAAAGCTTTTCAGCAAAGTGGAATCAAGCTGAGGCTAGATTTCACCCGAAACCACATCCTGACCCTACCTTGCCTCGGGTCTCTTGCTTAGAGGTTTCTTCAGAGCACTGCCTTGCACATCCTTCCAAACCCGACTGTAGGCTCTGCTTCCAGGAAACCTACTACAGCTCACAAGGCTAGAGTGTCTAGAACATTGAAGCAGGATATAGTGGACTTGTGATAAAGCAGATTAGACTGAAAAATTTAACCAATACATTTTTTTGCTCTTACTCTAGGGTAGTAGTTGTTCAGTGTTCTTTAAAAAGATGAACCTTCATGATGACTCCCTGAGGTATAAACTGTAATTGGCTCCATTTGATAAACGAAAAAATCAAAAGATCAAGAAGCATCCCAAGTTGTTCACTTGGCAAGTGGCAGAGCTAGTTATGGCACCCAGACAACTGGTTTCACAGTCTGTGTTGCTAATTGCTAAATACCTGCTTCCCCCTTCTGTGACTGTGGTCCATACTTTTTTAATCCTCTGATGACTAATCTGTGAAGCAAGGGTTATGGTATCTACCTTTGGGAATTATTCAAGGATTAAAGGAGGTATTTATACCAAGTGTCTAGTACAGAGCCATGCACATTTTATGTGTTATGTTGACCTCATTCAACTCAACTCTTTAGTAATCAGCTGGGATGTCTATCTCATTTTTCCAACCAAGACTCCCATCAGATTTTAAAATTATCAACCAGTCTGTTGTGATGTAAATGTTCTTTTGGTGAATAGCTTCAGGTTTCAGTGCTGTTCCTGTTTGCCAGCTTGCACTTTTTGACCATGTTATTGAAAGCCTAACTAGATGAGGCTCACTGTACTTACTGGAGAAAATAAACAAAGTCCAAGTCAAACTCAGGCATGCTGACATTTCATTTTTCAGAAGGCTAATGGAAAATCCTTCTTTTTTAGATTGGGGGAGATGATTCCTGATGTGCAACACGCAGACACTAGAAACATACCAAGGTTTCCAGATGGACCAAATCCTGATTCAAAATGACATGTGGAATATCACTTATGTGTAGAATCCAAACTAGAACGCAAATGAGTTAATCTACAAAACAGAAACAGACTCACAGGCATAGAGAACAGAATTGTGGTTGCCCTACAATGGAAGGGATGGGGAGAGATGGAGAGGGAGGCTGGGGTTAGCAGATGTAAGCTATTATATATAGAATGGGTAAACAACAACATGGAGAAAATAGATAACTATATTCAATATCCTAGGATAAACCAAAATGGAAAAGAAAACAAAAAGTGCATGTATGTGTATATATATATACACACACACATATATATAACTGAATCACTTTGCTGTACAGCAGAAATTAACACAACATGGTAAATCAACTATAGTTTCCAGGGCCTTGTCAGTGAAAGTGCTAAATTATAACCACTGGACCATTAGGAAAGTCCTTTATTTTATTTTGTATAGCAGAAATGAATATTCTCAAATAATAAGAGCACAATCATGTTAGACGAAGGACATCTAACATGGAAATGCCAGCAAATAAAAAAGATACTGGCTAAAAAAGATGTTGGAAGATCTGAAAATGATATGGCGCGACAACCAAGGGACTAGTCAAAGTGGAACCATCTACCATCCTTTAGGACTGAGGGAAAAGTTGAGAAGCTGCTTGTTACCAGTTTTTAGGACCCAACCTAGCTGGAGGCAGGATCACAGAAGAGATAATTTAAAAAGTAGCAGACAGACAGACGGACACAAACACACAGATCCTGGCATCTCCCTTTCTCCTGCTTTCTCTCTTGTCAGTGTCTATCATGAGCTAATGTAGCCAGGGGCAAACTGGCAAGGGAGCCTGGTGAATTCAGAGTGCAGAAGCAAGCCCTGAAACACAAAGCAGAGGAAGTATGGTGAATGGGTATCTGTAGGGCCACCCTACTAAGCTTATTGGTAGTGACAAGGTAAGGACTTACTGAACAGGGGAATCCAAGCAAACTGTGGTGTTTCTAGCTTCCAAACTGTGTGTGCGTGCTAAGTCACTTCAGTTGTGTCTCTTTGCAACCCTATTGCCTATAGCCTGCCAGGCTCCTCTTTCCAAAGGATTCTCCAGGTAAGAATACTGGAATGGGTTGCCATTTCCTCCTCCAGGGTATCTTTCGGACCCAGGGATAGAACCCGGGTCTCCTGTATTGGCAGGCAGGTTCTACCTGGGAAGCGCCACCTGGGAAGATCAACCTAATTGGTGAGTACCACTAGATTAAAAAAAATCCATGAATAGAGCTATTGATCTATGATAGTAATAGAGTAATAACTGTAAAGCCAATTGAGTTCTGCTACATGTCAGACTAGACTCAATAATGTCTACGCTTTTTATCATCCTGTGATTTACCTCCAAGATTTCATAAGTTGAAAAAATAAATTTGCCCTTGAAAGATTAAATGAGATTCTTACAAGTCGATTCCTATGTTCATCCGTGGCAGGTGGAAAATATTAAAACTGAGTAGCAATTACTATTTTGTGAAGAAATCAAAGAAACTTAATACTAGTAGAAAGAAAAAGTCCCATTATGTTTATTAAGAAAATAATTCCAGTATTAGCTATAGATAGAATATGTTACATTTAAAGGTTATGTTGCAATAGGGAAAAGAGAGGGATGAGAAAATCTGTATTTGTGATGAGAGGGGCTTTTACTTATATTAAATAAACCAAAATGATAATGGTAATTATTCCTTGAGTATTTAGGTATCAAGACCCGTGGTAATTGCTCTAAAGAACAGAGTTTCTCTTGGTAGTGCCTTGTAATAAGGGCTGTCTCTGGTGGCTTAGATGGTAAAGAATCTGCCTGCAATGCAGGAGACCTGGGTTCGATCCCTAGGTCGGGAAGATGCCTTGGAGAAGGGAATGGCAACCGGCTCCAATATTCTTGCCTGGAGAATCCCATGGACAGGGGAGTCTGGTAGGCTACAGTCCATGGGGCCGCAAAGAATCAGACACGTATGAGTGACTAACACTTTCACTTTTGTGCACTGTAAAATGTTTAGCATCACCCCTGACCAGCACCCATTTGATGTACTCCTCTCCCAGTTTTGATGATAAAATGTTCCTCTTGGGGGGTAAAACTGCCTCTGGATGAGAACCGCTGCTCTACAGGAATCAGAAATGAGGCAAACAAGGCTTACAGAGGTTAAATAACTTGCCCAGTTTCATTAAGGTAGTGAGTGGTATGATCAGGATTTGAACCCAGGTCTTAACTCTCAATCTGCTACTTAATCTCAACATGGAGCTTTCTTCTTTCACTTTACTCCTTCCTTCTCATTTTCTGAGAAGTATTGTGGATTATTTTTTTTTGTAATTTTGAGAAAAATATCAGGGAAATGAACAGTCATTTTTGGATTTGAATCTATAGCAAGAGATTGGCTGGATTTCTGATAAGATGGTAGTTTTATGCTTCTTTGACCACAGAAATTCAGAAGTGTAAAAGTCTCACAGCTCCGCTGTTTCAGGAAATTCTATGGTGGATTTAGCCAACTGCTAAAAACATCTGACAGCAGCTGGTTCATTTCAGGTGAGGCAAGACTGTGCTGAAAAGCTCCCTGTTTTGTGCATGCTATGATTCTTATTGAATCTCTTTTCCTTATAATGTACCACTGCAGCAAATAATCAATTTCAACTTTACGCAGCCAAGGTCAAGTGTGAGGGAATAACAGGCTCTCTACTCACATCATGTAGGAATGATTTATTGCTTTTCCACAAGAAGATTCTTGACATTTTGAAAATGTAATGTAGTGCAAGAGTAATTAAACCAAAGGTGGACTGCTCAACGATTGATTAGCATCGTCAGAGAAGGGTGATTAGCTTAGATGCTTGAAGAACTGATTTTGCCAGCGATGAATTAAAGGTTAGTAATTAAATTTACGGGCCATGGCCACTGTCTCCAGGTGACATTTCACATAGGAGTGTCTGTGTTTGGAGAGGACAGGCAAATAAAACGAATGCCAGCTGTTTCAACAACCTTTGGTTAAAATGTCTCTTCAGAGACGAACAAAAATAATATTGAGTCAAACTTGTCTTTAAGTCATTGTACTGATTACGTTCAATAATGTTTTCAACAAGCAAGTTCTAGCTACCTTTTCAATGGACCAAATCAAAGACAGAAAGGTAAGTTTAATAAAACATATTCATATCCATCATACTCATGTACTTAAGTGTGCTCTGGTTAAGGAAATACTTAGTTATGAGTCTTCTGATTTCTCCATCCTTTCTGAAAACTGTCTCTTCCCCTTCCCTCAACTTCCACCCACATATTTATAGAAGCAGTGCATGTGTGCTCAGTCACTCATGGTGTCCAACTCTTTGTAACCGCATAGACTGTACTCCTCCAGGCTCCTCTGTCTGTGGAATTTTCCAGGCAAGAATACTGGAGTAAGTTGCCATTTCCTACTCCAGGGGATCTTCCCGACCCAGGGATCAAGCCTGCATCTCCTGCACCGGAAGGCGGAAGCAGACATACTCATAAAATGTAACTTCTTGCCTCTGGCCATAGTTGGTGCATCCAGGGGTAGATACAGAGTCCCCACTAAAGCCTTCAGGATCCTTCCCTGAGGAGTTTCTTTCTCTTCAATGTTTGAATAAATTCATAGTGTACAGACATCACCATAATCCACATAGAACATTTTTATTAGCCAAAAAAGAAACACTCCATGCCATTATCAATCACTTCCCTTTTTTCTTCCTCTTCCCCTGTCCCCAAGGCCTTGTTGTACTTTCTGTCTCTATAGATCTATAAGGACATTTCATAAAAATGTATTTATATGATATAGATCTTTTGTGACTGCTTTCTTTCGCTTAGCATAATGTCTCTGAGATTTATCCATGATGTAGCATACATTAGTATTTCACTCTTTTTTTTAAAAAAATAGCTGAATAATATCTCATTGTATGGATATACCAGTTCTTACCCATTTATCAGTTGATGGACACTTAGGTTGTTTTCACTTTCAAGCTACTATGAATCATGCTGCTTGCTATGAACATCTGTGTTCAAGTTTTTGCGTGGCACTATATTTTTATTTGTCTTATACCTAAGAGGTAAAATTAATGGATCATACATTTTGAGGAACTGTCAAACTTTTCCAAAGTGGATGCACTATTTCACATTCCCATTACAATGAATCAAAGAGTTCTAATTTCTCCACATTCTCATCAACACTTGTGACTGTCTTTTTTTTCACCATTCTAGTTAGTGTGAAGTGGCGTCTTTTTGTGGTACTGACTTGAATTTCCCTAATAACTAATAATGTCGAGCATCTTCCCACGGCTTATTGGCCATTAATTTATCTTCTTTGGTTAAATGTCTATTTAAATCCTTTGACCACTGTTTGATTGTGTATTTTTATTACTTACTGTTAAGAGTCACTTATATATTCTTGAAATAAGTCTATTTTATCTGAAATATTTTTACAAATATTTTTTCTCAGTCATTAGGGTGTCTTTTCACTTACTTTCAGTAGAAAGGTTTGATTTTTGATACAGTCCAATTTATATTATTTTCTTTGGTCTCTGTGCTTCTTTTGTTTCTTGAAGAAACCACTGCCTAACTTAAGGTCATGAACACATACGTATATACTCATGTATTTTCTTCTAAAAGTTTCATAGTTTCACTTTTCACATGTAAGCCTGTGATTCATTTTGAGTTAATTTTTGTGTGTAGTGTGATGTTGGAGGTCCAACTTCATTCTTTTGTATGTGGGAGTCTCAGTATCACTTGTTGAAAAGATTATTCTTTCACCATCAAATTACTTTTACACCTCTATAGAAGGTCATGTGTGCATGCTAGGACACTGCAGTCATGTTCAACTCTTTGCAACCCTATGGACTGTAGCTTGCTAGGCTTCTCTGTCCATGGGATTCTCCAGGCAAGAATACTGGAGTGAGTTGCCATGCCCTCCTCTAGGGTATCTTCCCCACCCAGGGATTGAACCCTCTTCTCTTATGCCTCCTGCATTGGCAGGTGGGTTCTTTACCACTAGTGCCACCTGGGAAGTCCCTATAGGAAGTCAACTGACTATAAATGTAAGGGTTTAATTTCTGGATTCTCAATTCTATCCCATTGACCTACATGCCTACTTAATGCCAGTACCACATTGTCATGATTATTGTAGCTTTGTAGTAAGTTTTGAAATCAGGAAGAAGAGCTCTCTACTTTTATTGTTCTATTTCAACACTGTTTTTGTCATAGTGGGTCAGTTGCATTTTTGTATGAATTTTAGAATGAGTTCCACAATTTCTGCCAAGAAAGTACCTGGGATTTTCACAGGGATTATTTTGAACGTGTAGACACAGTTGGAGACTACTGCCATCTTTACAAATACTGAGCCTTGAGATATATGAAGATTTGGAGGAAGATGGGATGTCTTTTGATTTATTTAGTTCTTCTTTAATTACTTTCAGGGGAGAAGCTTGTACATCTTTTGTTAAATGTATCCCTAAGTATTTTATTCTTTTTGATGCTATTGCAAATTTCCTCTTGGAAATTTAAAATAAGGATTAAACAATCTCTGTCTTCGTCTAGTCTCTTGGATGGCAGAAATGTAAATCTAGGTAATGTTGATAGCCATTTTCTGCTTTATGGTAGAAATACAGAAAGCTATAATATAGTCTTAAAACTTAAAACAGACACAGAAATGAGAGATGGTAAAGACATCCAGGATTTCTTCACTGATTTTAGTGCAGTCTCCACCACGATTCTTGATGACAATACTTTCCTGTTGCTTGAATTATTCCTAGTGCATTTCTACTGTGCTTAACTAAAAGTCCTAACTAACATACTATCAGCAGGCAGAAAACAGAACCTGTTCTTGTTATTATGGAAGAAAGAAGCCACTTCAATATCATTTCCATCTCTCAGCTCTCAATCACTCATTTTTGTTTCAAGTGAAATAAACAACATAATATTTTAATGGTCATCATCTATCCTGTGAAATTACTCAGCCACATTAAGCTTTTTGGCATTCTTATCATATTAAACTGCCCAAATTATAACAGATGCTATGAGAACTGGCACTAGATTTATATATCAGCAGACAGTTTAATGCTTATCTCTTGATGCTTTACCAAAATGTGACAGTTGTTGGAAATGAGCAATATAAAGTCAAACAGCTTTAGAAAACTTTTAGCAAAGTCACAAGTCTAAATACTAGGGTGCTATTTGGGCCCTAGGCGAATAACTCTCAAAACTGGTTATGATACGTGTTTGTCACCAATTGTCTTAGGGGATATTACAAAAATTTCCAAACACATGTAGGTTCAATTTAAACAGTTTAATATGTATTTGTAACATATAGATAATATTTTGGGGTTGTTATGTAAGTCCTTCCTCCTGCCCTGTGAATTATATAACAAGAAAGGTAAGGTTTGAATCAGCCAATGGATTTTATAAAAGATCAAATGGGTCTTAGAGGTAGTGAACCTTCAAATCTCTGTCTACTAATAAAGCCACATAAGGTAGTATTTTAAATTTTATACACTAATCCTTGATATGGTATTCTGACTTCTATAAAATTATCCTAAGACAAGTATCAGAGATGTACATTGAGGATGTTTACTAATACATTACTAATAATAGCATAAAATGTAGCTACAGACTAAAAGTACAATAGAAATTACATAAATTAGGTTTAGTCCTTTCACATGATGGAATATTAAAGAGACATTAAGAGTCATGTTTTAGAACTTTTAATGACATAAAGACGTTTTCTCAATATAGCAAATGTGAAAAGGTATTACATAATATTCCAATTCAGTAAAATAATTTTTATATATCTATTTATGCAAAGAAGAAAAATTTAGAAAGCTAACAAGCTATCCTGAATAATAGGAAGCCTATTCTGTTCTTGCGTGTGTATGTATTTTCTACATAACAATTATTACCATTCTTATAAGAAAAAGTGAGAGCTATCTCAAAATTTTAAGAGTCACAAATAATGTAGAAGACCATGATCTTTTCAGAAGACAGAACACTGATTCCACCTGAATTTAAGGAGATAGTGTCCTAGACCTGGGTCAGCTAATGAGTCCTCTCTATGCCTGTTGCTGCTGCTGCTGCTGCTAAGTCACTTCAGTCGTGTCTGACTCTGTGTGACCCCATAGATGGCAGCCTACCAGACTCCCCTGTCCCTGGGATTCTCCAGGCAAGAACACTGGAGTGGGTTGCCCAATGCATGAAAGCGAAAGTGAAAGTGAAGTCACTCAGTCGTGTCTGACTCGTAGCAACCCCATGGACTGCAGCCTACCAGGCTCCTCCGTCCATGGGATTTTCCAGGCAGGAGGACTGGAGTGGGCTGCCATTGCCTTCTCTGTCTCCATGCCTAAGAGGGGAAAAAACATCACCTGTCTCCTCATGTGCCAGTTTTTTGTTCTAATATATGTCTTATCTACTTTTTTTCTTTACTGAAGTATAGATGACTTATAATGTTGTGTTAGTTTCAGGTATACAGCAAAGTGATTCAGAAATATATATATGTGTACATAAATTTTCAGATTCTTTTCCATTATGAGTTATTATAAAATATTAAATCTAGTTCCCTGTGCTATACAGTAGGTCCTTGTTGCTTATCTCTTTTATACATAATAGTGTATACCTGTTACCCAAACTCCCAATTTGTCTATTCCTCACTTTCTCAAACCATGAATTCGTTTTCTATTTCTGTGAGTCTACTTCTGTTCTGTAAATAAGTTCACTTGTATCATTTCTGAATTCTACATATAAGTGATTTCATATGATCTTTGCCTTTTCTGTCTGACTGACTTTACATACTATGATAATCTCTAGGTCCATCCATGTTGCTACAAATAGCATATTTTATTCATTTTTATGGTTAACATCCTATTGTATGTATACATACACACACATGCACCCACACCTCTTCTTCATCCATTCATCTGTCAGTGGGTTATTTACTTCACAAGGTTGTAAGGAGGAGCTAATTTAAGAAGCTACTTTGGAAAATACAATAAAAAATGTAAGATGTGATTATTAATGATCATTTATAAAAAAACAGGTAATAATAAAAATGTAATATTAGTGATTGTTTAGTAGATATGCACCTTACTATAACTGCACAAGTTAATATCAGAAATTATTTTATAATAGAAGTTAGATTTTTATGAGTGTTTTGGCAGAATGGCCTCTATTTCCCCAAGGTTTTTGAGGTTACAAGAACTAAAAGACCTTGGTCTTCCTTTTCTTTCTCTGATTTCTTAAAAAAAAAAAAAAAAGGCAAAGTGAATCAGAAACAGACTGACAGGTTAGAGAACAAATTTATGGTTACTGGAGGAAATGGCGGAAGGGAGGTTGTTTGAGACTGATATGTACACACTGCTTTATTTACAATAGATAACCAACAAGTACCTACTGTGTAGCATAGGGAACTCTGCTCCGTACTCTGCAATAACCTAAATGGGAAAAGAATCTGAAAAGGAATACCTGCATGTATTTTTTTTGAATTTATTTATTTTAGTTGGAGGCTAATTACTTTACAATATTGTAGTGGTTTTTGCCATACATTGACATGAATGGCCACGGGTATACATGTGTTCCCCATCCTGAACCCCCTTCCTACCTTCCTCCCCAGCCCATCCCTCTGGGTCATCCTATTGCACCAGCTCGGAGCACTTGTCTCATGCATCGAACCTGGACTGGCGATCTGTTTCACATATGGCAGTATATATGTTTCAATGCTATTCTCTCAGATCATCCCACCCTTGCCTTCTCCCACAGAGTCCAAAAGACTGTTCTGTACTGAAAAGGAATACATACATGTATATATATAACTAAATCACTTTGCTGTATACCTGAAAATAACACAAAATTGTTAATCAACTATATTCCAATGTAAAATAAAAGTTAAAAAGGCAACGTGAAATGTGTATTAATACTATACTACTGCCATAATTTAATTTGGCAGTTAAATATTTTATTAAAATATTAACCAGGATGTGAGAAGTCCTAAAGAGTAACCCTAGATATTCCATTTTCTGTAATAACCCCAACAACAACCTTTAGCTTAAAAAGGCCCAATTTGTTGCATTTAAACCTGCAAGGCCAGAGTCTTCTTCCCAGGATCACTCTGTGCAACCCAGACCAAACACAGAGAACTTCTTCATCCACTGCTTTGGCCCTGAACCAGTAAGAGAAGAGAAATCAAAGAGCCTACACATCCCTTCACTTTGGTCTCCAATGACAAACACAATTAAATCATTCCACATTAGAGGAAACTATTTTCTTTTTTAGTTAAGTATATCATCATATCACACCATATATCAAATCATATCATGTATGTCATATTGTATCAAATACCTTTCAGTGCAAGAGTCAAGACTCCAGTTTGTGGCAAACTCTGGGCACAGATCATTACATAATTAAATTCTCCACCCTATGTAAATTCATCAATATAATCAAGCTACACAAATACAAAATATATATACAACTAACATTTAACAATAGTATTCTAAGTACTAAAAATTGATAATTTTTCTTCATTTTACACATGAGGAAACTGAGGCCCAGGACCACTTGCCTAAGATCACACAATTAACAAGTTGCGGTGACAGAATATAAAGATTACCATCATGTGTGTTTCATACTACTCTTTATACTGATTTGGGGAACCTGAATGCTGATACAGAAAGATATATAAGAAGCAGAAGAACAAATTGTACTTTCAGCTTGCTAACAGAGTAAGATCATGCACACTTAACACATCATCTGAACCAAAAAGCTGTCTGAATATACACAGCTAAGTTTCTACTTGTGAGATCATCATTGGGCTGCTAGAAGTCTGGTAGTTATTCCATGGGATACTGTGAAGGTTAGACAAATAAAGTTGAAGGATATTGATTCAAGCAATGACCAGCAGCTCCTAACAGACCAACGGTCCTGAATAAATATAAGTATTAAAAGCAAGTATCTGGAGGCACTGGGGAATGACCAAAAACAATAACATATTGGAGGAGAAACACTACCTGAAAGAAGGGAATGGTAGTTATTGATTTTCTGAATCTTTTACAGCTACCAACCTCATGGCAAGCTTTAGACTGTGCTTTGCTGGGTGGTTAAAATTCATATAGAACACCCGCAGTCTTACTGGCTTGAAGACTCTGAGGACAAAGTTCAGAGCAACTTCAAGTACCAGAAAATGCTGGAGGAACTTTCCAAAGAAGAGATTCAGAGAGGGAGAGCACCAACTTCTATGTAAAAATTCTTCTCTAAATGACCCCTGAACTGTGTGTGTTTATGTATATATACATATACACATATGCATGCATATACATATATATATACATGTACATATATACACATATACACACACATATATATAGCAGACACCAAGAAGTCCAAGTGAGGCTACAAAAAAGAGTTCATGGGGATTTCAGCTACAGTCCAATGCAGAGGAGACAGACTTCACAGACTGACTTCAGTCAAGGGAAACACTGTTTCCAAAAAAGAAAAAAATCAATATTCTTCAGAGGATTATAACAGAATGTGGTCTCTCAGCGTCTACTTGATAGTGCTTATAACACTATCTAAAACTACTCAACACATGAAAAAATTTACAAAACATGATCCACTCAAGAGAAAAAAATAACCTACAGGGACAAACTCGAAAATGACTCAGATATTGGGTTTAACAGAGTTTATAAAAGACAATGCTAATAATGAATAAAAACAAGGGGGAATCGAGCAGAAAAAAATGGAACTACAAAAATGAACCAACTATATGTTCAACAATGGATAGATTATCTAGACACAATATCTGTAAGGAAACACTGGACTGAAACTATACGTTAGATCCAATGGACCTAACAGGTGTGTAACACTCCATCCAAGAGCAACAGCATAAACATTCTTCTCAGATGCACACAGAACACAGTCCAGGATCTTAAGTTAGGCCACAAAACAATGAGTGATTGAAATCCTTTTAAATTTAAGACTTGTGATATGGCCCACCAAATGGCTGTGGTGCATGTTATGAACATGTGCACTTGAAAAGCATGCATACCCATATTCTGCTGTTGTTGGGTGAAGTGTTCCATAAATGTCAACTAGGTTAAGGGGTTAATATTACGCTCAGATCTTCTATATCTTTATTGGATTTCTGATGCAGTTGTTTTGTTAAATGCTGAAAAAGGAATGCTGAAATATCCAAGTACAAACTGTGGATGTGCCTGTTGTTGTTCAGTCACTAAGTCATGTCTGAGTCTGTGACTGCAGGGACTGCAGCTCTTCAGGCTTTCCTGTCCTTCACTATTTCCCAGAGTTTGCTCTAACTCTTGTCCACTGAGCCTGTGATGCCATCCAGCCATTTCATCCTCTGTTGCCCTCTTCTCCTCCTGCCCTCAATCTTTCCAAGCATCAAGGGTCCTTTCCAATGAGTTGGCTCTTTGCAACAGGTGGCCAAAGTATTGGAGCTTCAGCTTCAGCATCAGTCCTTTCAATGAATATTCAGAGTTGACTTCCTTTAGGATGGACTGGTTGGATCGCCTTGCTGTTCAAGGGACTCTCAGTGTCTTCTCTAGCACCACACTCTCATATCTGTACATGACTACTGGAAAAACCATAGTGGATATGTCTACCACTCCAATTCTGTCTATTTTTACTTCATGTATTTTGATGCTCACTTATTAGGCATATTCATATTCATGTTTATGTCTTCCTTATGACTGGACTGTTCTATCTGAATCCATATCTGCAGTTCCACAGAATCAACCAACTGTAGATGGTGTGAAGTGAAGTGAAGTGAAAGTCTCTCAGCCGTGTCTGACTCTTTGCAACAACATGGACTATACAGTCCATGGGATTCTCCAGGCCAGAATACTAGAGTAGGTAGCCTTTCCCTTCTCCAGGGGATCTTCCCAAGCCAGGGATCAAACCCAGGTCTCCCATATTGCAGGATGGTATAGTAGTGCACAAATTTATTGGGGGGGAGGGGGAGGGAAACATATAAACAGACTCATGAAGTCCAAACCTATCTGTTCAAGGGTCAACTGTAATTTAAACTCATCTATCAAAACATTTGCTTGAGAACAAAATTAACACAATCCACAAAAAGAGTGGTTAAAAAGATAACAAATTTGATGTGAAATGCTTGAAGGAGGCAGAAATGAAATAGCATCCTTAGGAAGAAACTGAAAGAAACTGGCAGAAAGGTGTGAGTATATTATAGCAGATCCTCAACCCCTCCAAATGCCTCCACTCTGGAATACCATCATTGCCTATCATGCAGTCAAGGTTACCAACACTTAAGGTCTCCTTCAGACACTTATGGAGAGTTGCCAGACTCACAGTGGCTGGGCCGGGGCTGGGGTAGGGCTGAGTTTACAGAGGAAAACAATCAGAGCTTCTGCTCATGTGCAGTGCTGTCAAATGTGTTCTGCCTTCCAAGCCATCTGTGAAATGTTTACTCAGTCTTTGGGGCATCAGGAAAGTAATACCCAGAATAAAATCACTAGATGAATTTCAGTTTTCAGAACAATGAGGTATAAGTCAAGATTTAATACTCCTATTACAATGGGTCTGTGTCCAAATTAAATACTGAGATCACATGGTGAGATAGGAGTTCTTTACCTACGACTTTTGCTCATCCTTTGGGCTTCAGCATAAATGCAACTCCTTGTTATTTTCCTTTATAGTCTTTGTTAAAGGCTGAAACTGTAGCATATTTTGTCTATCTTATTAACTATTTGGTTATAATTTGGCTCTAGCACTCCAGAATCCAGGAAACTTGCCAGTGTAAATCAGCACTGAATTTGCCTAAGAGCATGTAAATTCTAGTAGAGTACTTGGTAAAAGGAGGAGTTTAACAAATTACTAATGAAATGTGTGAATAAATGAAAGAAGGAAGGAGGGAAGGAAGCAGAATTTAAGTGTGGATATGGGGCTTCCCTTGTGGCTCAGACAGTAAAGAACCTGCCTGAAGTGCAAGAGACCTGGGTTTGATCTCTGGGTTGAGAAGATCCCCTAGAGAAGGGAATGGCTACCCACACCAGTGTTCTTACCTGTAAAATCCCATGGATAGAGGGGTCTGGTGGGCCACAGGCCATGGAGTCGCAAAGAGTAGGACACAACTGAGCAACTGACACATACTTTTCACATGGGGTGATGAGAAAGACTCAGTCAGAAGGCAGTCAATCCATGCCCAAATACCAGCGTTGTGGTCCACAGTATAATTTCACTATGTATATCAGAGAAGTTATAAGCAATTATATTCATATGACTGCTGCCATTTCTTCAATTTTTCAATGAAAGATCAACAGTATAAATTCTGAGAATCTCAGGTACGGCAAGCCAACCTCTACTGCATATAAGAATATCTGGGAAGAATTTCACTTTGTTTTTTTAATTTAAGCATAGTTTATTTACAATGTTGTGTTCGTTTCAGGGAGATTTTTTAGATATCCATTCCCAGCCCCTACTCTGCCAATGATGCACTCTACTAAAGTGAACACCAGACAAAATACCAGGGGACCAGGAATCAAATCGACTTTGGAAAGACGACAGGAATCTGAGCAAGATACTTCTCCTTTGTGAGACATGAGCAATATAAGAGGAATGGACTAAATAAGGTTTGAGTCCCTTTTGATGGCATTATGTAATTCTGTGTGTCTGTACATATTTGAACTCTATGTCAGGCCTGGCATGAAGCACAAAGTAGTAATTTATAATTCTTCTTCAACAGGAAGAAAATGATTCAAACAAAACAAAAGCTAAAGAACAATGTCAATAGTTTATGGTCATCACGTTTCTTGGGTTCTAAGATGAAACTCTTTCTTTCCACATTTAGCGTTTAAGAAATTGAGCTGTATCTTACAATTAATGTTAAAAGAAACTTTCAGGAGGCAGTCCTAAGATGGCAGAGGAATAGGACAGGGAGACCACTTTCTCCCCTCCAAATTCATCAAAAGAACATTTGAACGCTGAGCAAATTCCACAAAGTGAAAGTGAAAGTGAAGTCACTCAGTCGTGTCCGACTCTTTGCCACCCCGTGGACTGTAGCTCACCAGGCTCCTCCGTCCATGAGGATTCTCCAGGCAAGAATACTGGAGTGGGTTGCCATTTCCTTCTCCAGGGATCTTTCCCACCCAGAGATGGAACCCAGATCTCCCGCATTGCAGGCAGATGCTTTAGCCTCTGAGCCACAAAACAACTTCTAAATGCTGGCAGAGGACATCAGGAACCCAGAAAGGCAGCCCATTGTCTTAGAAAGGAGGTAGGGCAAAATATAAAAAACAAAAAGAGAGACAAAAGAGGTAGGGACGGAGATCTATCCCAGGAAGGGAGTCTCAAAAAAGAGAGAAGTTTCCAAACACCAGGAAACACTCTCACCAGCGGGTCTGTGGGGAATTTTGGAATCTCAGAGGACAACATCACCAGGGGGGAAATAAATAAATAAATAAAACCCACAGATTAGGCCCATAACTGCAACTCCCAGTGCTCACATCTGCCACCAGCAAGCGGGGGCTGAACAGGGAGGCAGCGGCTGCATTGCTTAGGGTAAGCACTGGGCCTGAATGCCCTGAGGGCAATCTGAGGGAGATAACGTGACATAGCAACCCAAACTGTGGGATAGCCAGACAGAGAGAGAGAAAAAAAAAAAAAAAAAAAGAGAGAGAGAGAAAAACTATCCCGTGAAAAGCTCTAACCTAAGGCACTGCCAGGCCCACTCACAGAACAAAGGACTGTGCGAATACCAGTGGAGAGCTAGCAGGCTGCGGACCAGCCCATCCCCCGCCAGAGGCAGGGAGGCAAGCAGGGACAGCCAGAGCTGGAAAGGGGCAATCTCGGCCCCAGAGATAGCATCCTCTACCAAACGGTAAGTAGGCTCCCAGTTGCTAACCAAGACTTCTTGGGATTCTGGACAGTTGACATCCACCAGGAGGGTCACAGCCAGAGATCAGCTCCCCAGAAGAGACACACAGCACACCTGAGACAGGAGCGCCTGCTGCTACCAGGGACACGGAGCAGCTGGGACTGGGGAGGTAATAAGATGCATTCCCTACCTGGGGAGACTGTACTTGCCAAGCACCTGGTCTCCTGAGCTGCTTGGATCTGGGAAGGGCACAAAATGCAGGCCCAACCGAGTCTGCGTCTTTGTGGAGTACCCGAGAACTTGAACAGCTTAGACCTGGGAAGTGCACGCAACCCAGGGCCTGCCTCAGACAGTTCCCCGGCAGAGCAACCTACAACCTGAGAAGTATAGACTGTGAAAGCGCACGCCCTGGGAGTGGGGGCAAACTCAGTGCGGCAGAGACACTGCGAGCACTCCCCACACATGCCAGTGATATTTGTTTGCAGTGATCCTCCCTCCCCACAGCACCACTGAACAAGTGAGCCTAAATAAGTGACCACCTTCGCCTCCTTGTGTCAGGGCAGAAATTAGACACTGAAGAGACCAGCAAACAGAAGAATCTAAAATAAACAGAGGGAACTGCTTTGGAAGTGACAGGTGCAACAGATTAAAACCCTGTAGTTAGCACCAACTACATTGGAAGGGGCCTATAGATTTTGAGAAGTATACACTGGATCAAGGAACTATATGAAAATGAACTGACCTCACACTGCCTGCAAGAGCTCCAGAGAAATTCCTAAATATATTTTTACTATTATCATTTTTTAAATTAAAAAATAAAAATTATTTTAAGTCCTCTATTACTCCTTTAATTTTCATTTTTATAACCTACTATTACCTTGCAAAAAAAAAAAAAAGCAAACTTCATACATACATTTTATAATTTTTGTGACTTTTTTTTTTTTAATATTGTATTTTTGAGAGTCTAACCTCTATGATAGATTTTTAATCTTCGCTTTTTGGTATTTGTTATAAATTTTCTACCTTTAAGAACCCAATCTTCAGTACCCATTTTTACTTGGGAGTGTGATTACTGGCTTGATTGCTCTCTCCCCTTTTTGAATCTCCTTTTTCTCCAACAGGTCGCCTCTATCTCCTCCCTCCCCCTTCTCTTCTCTACCCAACTCTGTGAATCTCTTTGTGTGTTCCAGGCTGTGGAGAACACTTAGAGAACTGATTATTGGCTGGATCTGTCTCTCTCCTTTTAATTCTCCCCTTTCTCCTCCTGGTCACCTCTGCCTCCTTCCTCCCTCTTCTCTTCTCTGCATAACTCCATGAATCTCTCTGAGAGGTCCAGACTGTGGAGCACAAATAGGGAATTGATTACTGGCTAGCTTGCTCTCTCCCCTTTTGGTTCCCCCTCTTCCCCTTCTGGTCACCTCCATCTCCCTCCTCCCTCTACTCTTCTCCATGTAACTCTGTGAACCTCTCCAGATGTCCCTCACTGTGGAGAAGCTTTTCATCATTAACCTATATCATTGATGCTGTTTAGATGGAGAAGTATTGAGAAGACTGAAAACCAGAGGCAGGAGGCTTAAGTCCAAAACCTGAGAACACCAGAGAACTCCTGACTCCAGGGAACATTAATCAATAAGAGTTCATCCAAAAGCCTCCATACCTACACTGAAACCAAGCACCACCCAAGAGCCAACAAGCTCCAGAGCAAGGTATACAATGCAAATTCTCCAACAACACAGGAACATAGTCCTGAGCTTCAATATACAGGCTGCCCAAAGTCACACCAAACCCAAAGACATCTCAAAACTCACTACAGGACACTTTATTGCACTCCAGAGAGAAGAAATCCAGCTCCACCCACTAGAACACTGATGCAAGCTTCCCTAACCAGGAAACCCTGACAAGCCACCCATCCAACCCCAACCACAGCAAGGAACCTCCACAATAAAGAGGAACCACAAACTGCCAGAATACAGAAAGGCCACCCCAAACACAGCAATCTAAACAAGATGAAAAGGCAGAGAAACATTCAGCAGGTAAAGGAACATGATAAATGCCCACCAAACCAAATAAAAGAGGAGGAGATAGGGAGTCTACCTGAAAAAGAATTCAGAATAATGATAGTAAAAATGCTCCAAAATCTTGAAAACAAAATGGAGTTACAGATAAAAAGCCTGGAGACAAGATTGTGAAGATGTAAGAAATGTTTAACAAGGACCTAGAAGAAATAAAAAAGAGTCAATCAATAATTAATAGTGCAATAAATGAGATCAAAAACACTCTGGAGGGAACCAACAGTAGAATAATGGAGGCAGAAGATAGGATAAGTGAGGTAGAAGATAGAATGGTAGAAATAAATGAAGCAGAGAGGAAAAAAGAAAGAATTAAAAGAAATGAGGACAACTTCAGAGACCTCTGGGACAATGTTAAACACCCCAACATTCAAATCATAGGAGTCCCAGAACAAGAAGACAAAAAGAAAGGTCATGAGAAAATACTTGAGGAGATAATAGTTGAAAACGTCCCTAAAATGGGGAAGGAAACAGTCACCCAAGTCCAAGAAACTCAGAAAGTCTCAAACAGGATAAACCCAAGGTGAAACACCCCAAGACACATATTAATCAAATTAACAAAGATCAAACACAAAGAACAAATATTAAAAGCAGCAAAGGAAAAACAACAAATAAGACACAGGGGGATTCCCATAAGGATAACAGCTGATCTTTCAATAGAAACTCTTCAGGCCAGAAGGGAATGCAGGACATACTTAGAGTGATGAGAGAGAAAAACCTACAACCCAGATTACTGTACCCAGCAAGGATCTCATTCAAATATGAAGGAGAAGTCAAAAGCTTTACAGACAAGCAAAAGCTGAGAGAATTCAGCACTACCAAACCAGCTCTTGATCAAATGCTAAAGGATCTTCTCTAGACAGGAAACATAGAAAGGGTGTATAAACTCGAACCCAAAACAACAAAGTAAATGGCAATGGGATCATACTTATCAATAATTAACCTAAATGTAAATGGGTTGAATGCCCCAACCAAAAGACAAAGACTGGCTGAATGTATACAAAAACAAGACCCCTGTATATGTAGTCTAAGAGACCCACCTCAAAACAAGGGACACATACAGACTGAAAGTGAAGGGCTGGAAAAAGATATTCCATGCAAACAGAGACCAAAAGAAAGCAGAAGTAGCAATACTCATATCAGATAAAATAGACTTTAAAATAAATGCTGTGAAAAGAGATAAAGAAGGGCACTACATAATGATCAAAGGATCAATCCAAGAAGAAGATATAAAAACTATAAATATATATGCACCCAACATAGGAGCACCGCAATATGTAAGGCAAATGCTGACAAGTATGAAAGGGGACATCACACATGGACATCACCAGATGGTCGACACCAAAATCAGATTGATTATATTCTTTGCAGCCAAAGATGGGAAAGCTCTATACAGTCAGGAAAACCAAGACAGGGAGCTGACCGTGGCTCAGATCATGAACTCCTTATTGCCAAATTCAGACAGAAATTGAAGAAAGGGGAGAAAACCACTAGACCATTCAGGTATGACCTAAATCAAATCCCTTATGACTATACAGTGGAAGTGAGAAATAGATTTAAGGGACTGGATCTGATAGACAGAGTGCCTGATGAACTATGGACGGACGTTCGTGACATTGTACAAGAGACAGGAATCAAGACCATCCCTAAGAACAAGAAATGCAAAAAAGCAAAATGGCTGTCTGAGGAGGCCTTACAAATAGCTGTGGAAAGAAGAGAGGCAAAAAGCAACAGATAAAAGGAAAGATATACCCATTTGAATGCAGAGTTCCAAAGAATAGCAAGGAGACATAAGAAAGCTTTCCTCAGCGATCAATGGAAAGAAACAGAGGAAAACAATACAGTGGGAAAGACCAGAGATCTCATCAAGAAAATTAGAGATCCCAAGGGAACATTTCATGCAAAGATGGGCTCAATAAAGGACAGAAATGGTAGGGACCTAACAGAAGCAGAAGATATTAAGAAGAGATAGCAAGAATACACAGAAGAGCTGCACAAAAAAGATCTTCACGACCCAGATAATCACGATGGTGTGATCACTCACCTAGAGTCAGATATCCTGGAATGTGAAGTCAAGTGGGCCTTAGGAAGCATCACTACGAACAAAGCTAGTGGAGGTGATGGAATTCCAGTTGAGCTATTTCGAAACCTAAAAGATGATGCTGGGAAAGTGCTGCACTCAACATACCAGCAAATTTGGAACACTCAGCAGTGGCCACAGGACTGGAAAAGGTCAGTTTTCATTCCAATCCCAAAGAAAGGCAATGCCAAAGAATGCTCAAACTACCACACTATTGCACTCATCTCACACACCAGTAAAGTAATGCTTAAAATTCTCTAAGCCAGGCTTCGGCGATACATGAACTGTGAACTTCCAGATGTTCAAGCTTGTTTTAGAAAAGGCAGAGGAACCAGAGATCAAATTGCCAACATCCGCTGGATCATCGAAAAAGCAAGAGAGTTCCAGAAAAATATCTACTTCTGCTTTATTGACTATGCCAAAGCCTTTGACTGTGTGGATCACAATAAACTGTGGAAAATTCTGGAAGAGATGGGAATACCAGACCATCTGACCTGCCTCTTGAGAAACCTGTATGCAGGTCAGGAAGCAACAGTTAGAACTGGATATGGAACAACAGACTAGTTCCAGAAAGGACAAGGAGTACGTCAAGGCTGTATATTGTCACCCTGCTTATTTAACTTATATGCAGAGTACATCATGAGAAATGCTGGGCTGAAGGAAGCACAAGCTGGAATCAAGATTGCTGGGAGAATTATCAATAACCTCAGATATGCAGATGATACCAATCTTATGGAAGAAAGTGAAGAAGAACTAAAGAGCCTCTTGATGAAAGTGAAAGAAGAGAGTGAAAAAGTTGGCTTAAAGCTCAACATTCAGAAAACTAAGACCATGGCATCTTGTCCCATCACTTCACGGCAAATAGCTGAGGAAACAGTGGAAACAGTGGCTGACTTTAGCTTTCTGGGCTCCAAAATCACTGCAAATTGTGATTGCAGCCATGAAATTAAAAGACACTTACTCCTTGGAAAGAAAGTTATGACCAACCTAGACAGAATATTGAAAAGTAGAGACATTACTTTGTCAACAAAGGTCCATCTCGTCAAGGTTATGGTTTTTCCAGTAGTCATGTATGAATGTGAGGGTTGGGGTATAAAGAAAGCTGAGTGCTGAAGAATTGATGCTTTTGAATTGTGGTGTTGGAGAAGACTCTTGAGAGTTCCTTGGACTGCAAGGATTCAACCATTCCATCCTAAAGTAGATCAGTCTTGGGTGTTCATTGGAAGGACTGATGTTGAAGCTGAAACTCCAATACTTTGGCCACCTGATGCGAAGAGCGTACTCATTTGAAAAGACCCTGATGCTGGGAGAAATTGAGGGCAAGAGGAGAAGGGGACGACAGAGGATGAGATGGTTGGATGGCATCACCGACTCAATGGACAAAGGTTTAGGTGGACTCTGGGAGTTGGTGATGGACAGGGAGGCCTGGCGTACTGCGGTTCATTGGGTCGCAAATAGTGTGACACGACTGTGCGACTGAACTGAGCTGAACTGATGAAAGGGGAAATTAACAGTAACACAATAATAGTGAAAGACTTTAATGCCTCACTCACACCTATGCACAGACCAATTAAACAGAAAGTTAGCAAGGAAACACAAACTTTAAATGATACAATGGGTCAGTTAGACCTCATTGATATCTGTAGGACATTTCACCACAAAACAATGAATTTCACCTTCTTCTCAAGTGCACATGGAACCTTCTCCAGGACAGATCACATTCTGGGCCATAAATTTAGTCTTGGTAAATTCAAAAAGATTTAAATCATTCCAACCATCTTTTCTGACCACAATGCAGTAAGATTAGATCTCAATTACAAGAGAAAAACTCTTAAAAATTCCAACATCTGGAGGCTGAACAACACGCTTCTGAACAACCAACAAATCACAGAAGAAATCAAAAAAGAAATCAAAATATGCATAGAAATGAATGAAAATGAAAACACAACCCAAAACCTATGGGACACTGCAAAAGCAGTGCTAAGGGGAAGGTTCATAGCAATACAGGCTTACCTCAAGGAACAAGCAAAAAGTCAAGTAAATATCCTAACTCTACATCTAAAGCAACTAGAAAAGGAAGAAATGAAGCATCCCAGGGTTAGTAGAAGGAAAGAAATCATAAAAATTAGGGCAGAAATAAATGCAAAAGAAACAAAAGAGACCATAGCAAAAGCTCGTTCTTTGAGAAGATAAATAAAATTGACAAACCATTAGCCAGACTCATCAAGAAACAAAAGGAGAGGAATCAAATCAACAAAATTAGAAATAAAAATGGAGAAATCACAACAGACAACACAGGAATACAAAGGATCATAAGAGACTACTATCATCAACTATATGCCAATAAAATGGACAACTTGGAAGAAATGGACAAATTCTTAGAAAAGTGTAACTTTCCAAAATTGGACCAGGAAGAAATAGAAAATCTTAACAGACCCATCACAAGCACAGAAATCAAAACTGTAATCAGAAATCTTCCCTCAAACAAAAGCACAGGACCAGACGGCTAGACAGCTGAATTCTACCAAAAATTTAGAGAAGAGCTAACACCTATCCTACTCAAACTTTTCCAGAAAATTGCAGAGGAAGGTAAACTTTCAAACTCATTCTATGAGGCCACCATCACCCTAATACCAAACCCAGACAAAGATGCCACAAAAAAAGCAAACTAAAGGCCAATATCACTGATGAACATAGATGCAAAAACCCTTAACAAAATCCTAGCAAACAGAATCCAACAACATATTAAAAAGATCATACATCATGACCAAGTGGGCTTTATCCCAGGGATGCAAGGATTCTTCAATATCTGCAAATCAATCAGTGTGATACACCACATTAACACATTGAAAGATAAAAACCATATGATTATCTCAATAGATGCATAGAGAGCCTTTGACAAAATTCAATATCCATTTATGATAAAAACCCTCCAGAAAACAGGCATATAAGGAACATACTTCAACATAATAAAAGCCATATATGATAAACCCTCAGCAAACATTATCCTCAATGGTGAAAAATTGAAAGCATTTCCCCTAAAGTCAGGAACAAGACAAAGGTGCCCACTCTCACCACTACTATTCAACATAGTTTTGGAAGTTTTAGCCACAGCAATCAGAGAAGAAAAATAAATAAAAGGAATCCAGATTGGAAAAGAAGTAAAACTCTCACTGTTTGCAGATGACGTGATCCTCTACATAGAAAACCCTAATGACTCCACTAGAAAATTACTAGAGCTAATCAATAAATATAGTAAAGTTGCAGGATATAAAATTAACACAGATAAATCCCTTGCATTCCTGTAGACTAACAATGAGAAAACAGAAAGAGAAATTAAGGAAACAATTCCATTCACCATTGCAATGAAAAGAATAAAATACTTAGGAATGCATCTACCTTAAGAAACAAAAGACCTATATATAGAAAACTATAAAACACTGATGAAAGAAATCAAAGAGGACACAAATAGATGGAGAAATATACCATGTTCATGGATTGGAAGAATCAATATAGTGAAAATGAGTATACTACCCAAAGAAATCTATAGATTCAATGTAATCCCTATCAAGCTACCAACGGTATTTTTCAGAGAACTAGAACAAACGATTTTACAATTCGTATGGAAATACAAAAAACCTCGAATATCCAAAGTAGTCTTGAGAAAGAAGAATGGAACTAGAGGAATCAACCTGCCTGACTTCAGGTTATACTACAAAGCAACAGTCATCAAGACAGTATGGTACCGGCACAAAGATAGAAATATAGATCAATGGAACAAAATAGAAAGCCCAGAGATAAATCCACGCACCTATGGACACCTTATCTTTGACAAAGGAAGCAAGAATATACAATGGAGAAAAGACAATCTCTTTAACAAGTGGTGCTGGGAAAACTGGTCAACCACTTGTAAAAGAATGAAACTAGAACACTTTCTAATGCCATACACAAAAATAAACTCAAAATGGATTAAAGATCTAAATGTAAGACCAGAAACTATAAAACTCTTAGAGGAAAATATAGGCAAAACACTCTCCGACATAAATCACAGTAGGATCCTCTGTGGCCCACCTCCCAGAGTAATGGAAATAAAAGCAAAAATACACAAATGGGACCTAATTAAACTTAAAAGCTTTTGCACAACGAAGGAAAGTATAAACAAGTCTTCAGAATGGGAGAAAATAATAGCAAACGAAGCAACTGACAAAGAATTAATTTCAAAAATATACAGGCAACTCCTGCAGCTGAATTCCAGAAAAATAAATGATTCAATCAAAAAATGGGCCAAAGAACTAAACAGACATTTCTCCAAAGAAGACATACAGATGGCTAACAAACACATGAAAAGATGTTCAACATCACTCATTATCAGAGAAATGCAAATCAAAATCACAATGAGGTACCAGCTCACGCCGGTCAGAATGGCTGCTATCAAAAAGTTTACAAACAATAAATGCTGGAGAGGGTGTAGAGAAAAGGGAACCCTCTTATACTGTTGGTGGGAATGCAAACTAGTACAGCCACTATGGAGAACAGTGTGGAGATTCCTTAAAAAACTGTTAATAGAATTGCCAAATGACCCAACAATCCCACTGCTGGGCATACACACCGAGGAAACCAGAATTGAAAGAGACACATGTACCCTAATGTTCATCACAGCATTGTTTATAATAGCCAGGACATGGAAGCAACCAAGATGTCCACTGGCAGACGAATGGATAAGAAAGCTGTGGTACATATACACAATGGAATATTTCAGCCAATGGAATATTTCAGCCATTAAAAAGATACATTTGATGGTGGATGAAATTGGAGCCTATTATACAGAGTGAAGTAAGCCAGAAGGAAAAACACCAAAGCAGTACACTAATGCATATGTATGGAATTTAGAAAGATGGTAACGATAGCCCTATATGCGAGACAGCAAAAGAGATATAGATGTATAGAACAGTCTTTTGGACTCTGTGGGAGAAGACGAGGGTGGGATGATTTGAGATAATAGCATTCAGTTCAGTTCAGTTGAGTTGCTCAGTCGTGTCTGACTCTTTGTGACCCCATGAGCTGCAGCACGCCAGGCCTCCCTGTCCAACACCAACTCCCGGAACCCACCCAAATTCATGTCCATTGAGTCGGTGATGCCATACAACCATCTCATCCTCTGTCGTCCCCTTCTCCTCCTGCCCTCAATCTTACCCAGCATTGAAACATGTATATTATCATATGTGAAAGTATCGCCAGCCCAGGTTCGATACATGAGACAGGGTGCTCAGGGCTAGTGCCCTGGGATGACCCAGAGGGATGGGATGGGGAGGGAGGTGGGAGAGGGTTTCAGGATGGGGAACACATGTATAGCCATGGCCGATTCATGTCAATGTATGGCAAAACCACTACAGTATTGTAAAGTAATTAGCCTCCAATTAAAATTTTTAAAAAAATGAAAAAAGAAAAGAAACCTTCAAGGAAGAGGAACACATTGTGACATCTTGCCTCACATATTAAATGTGAACTGATTTATTTCTAGAAGTTACACTTACTTACCATGATCATTTGAATCTTAGCTGAAACTTCAATACCTACAGTTGCCTAAAATGTCTAAAATGATACTGCTTTGTAATACTGAAACAAAAATGTATTGGATAAGGGGAAGACTGCTGTCAAAATAGCAAGCCACACAAATGATGCCAGTAGAATCTGTGACATGTGACAGGATCACTAAGACAAATGCAAAGTGAGGAGATGTTGGCATGTTTGATTTATTCATCTAGAAAAGCTATTATATCATTTCTGGACATCTATGCATCAAAAACCCCTCTCATTTTTAAAAGAAGTTTAATATGTAATAAAATTTAAGAGGCAAACAAAATGATATGCTCTGTCAAATAGAAAATGCAGAAACCCCAGTGTGCCTTAGTACGCCTCAAGAAAATTCTGTGAGAAAGCAGGTCAGTGATTGCCTGAAGAGAAACAATGGTGGAGAGAGTGAGGGAGGGATGCCGAAGGGGTACAAGCAAACTCTGGGGGTGATGAACAAGCTTATTATCTTACTTGTAGTGATGGTTACATGGGTATATACATACTTCAAAACTCAAAGATCATTCACCTTAAATATTGATATGTGCATTTGGGCACAGTTCAGTTATACCTCTGAAAACGGGCTCATTCTGTCATAATAAAGATAACACAGAAATCATGGTCATGAGCATGGATTATCCAAGACAGCATGGCATGAGATGCCACATCAAAATGATGCAGGAAAATCTTCAGACTCTGAATAAATCTGAACTTCTTTACCGCCTTCATCATCAACACAAGCATATATTCAATGCTTGCTCTGCATGGACCAGATTCCCTACAAAAACATTTACTTGTTTTATTTTGTTTAATCCTCACAACCACCCCAGAAGCTATATCTTACTATTATTCCTGTTTTCGAGATTGGGGGGTGAGAGACATAAAAGGATTCAAACCTGCCCTGGATCACACAACTAAAAGGCAGCAGATGCAAGATTTGAACTCTACAGTCTGTGTTCTGAAACCACCACTCTAGGTGGCTTTTAGGACTGGGAAGATGACACTTTAAGGTTGTTTTTCAACAGGATTTTTCATAGTGGTTATAAGGATAGAATAAGGAACAATGATATTTCTTTAAAAGTTCCGTACTTTGCAGGACCTACAAGAATATCTCAAATCTGTGGCCTATCAGAGGGTAACCACATGTTTAAAGTCTATGTTGAACATGGTACATGAGGACTTTGGATGATCTATGGTTTGAGCAGTATGCAGTTAGGGTTTCCAAATGTGGTCAACAAGGGGCAAAGTTGCATAAATTTTAGTTTGGTTATTTCATTACTTTTTAGAAAAAGGGGGTTGGTGAATCAGAGTCTAGAGGGACTTGGAAACTGAACATTTCTAAACATCTTATTCTGTGTGAGTATATAGTCTTGGTTTTTGATCTTTTCTTTTTACTGTAGCAAAATATACACAATGTAAAATTTACCATTTTAACTGTTTTAAGTGTACAATTTAGCGGCATTAAGCACATTTTTTACCTTATTTTTAAAGGTAATATTTTACTCTGGGGAGACAGTATGCATAGTGTTGAGGGCATGGGTGCTGGAGTCACACAGGTTGGCATTTGATTTTCATTTTTGATTCTTTCTGGTTTATGGTCTTGGACAAATTAAAAACGTCTCTTTCAGTTTACTCTTCTTTAAAATGGTGACAGTAAAGACCTACCGGATAGTACAGTGGCTAAGATTAAGCAATATAATATCCAAATTGCTCAGTAAAATTCTTGGTAAGGAGTAAAACCTTCAACGTGCAATACAAAAAGTAGTTACTCTGTTTACCATTTCTGTGAGCCACAGGTTTGTAACCAGGGGAATGCGAACCTTAAGAGGGTTTGGACTTGTGACAAGAGTCTCCTAAATAATGTACAAATTTGTGTTTTCTTACCTAGTAGACTGTGCATGCCTTTGATAGTGTTTTAATGTGCATGTGAATCACCTTTGAATCTTGTAAACATGCTGTCTCTCAGTAAGTTCTGAGTGGGTCTGAGCTTCTAAACTTCTAACAGCTTCCCAAGGGACCACCCTAGGAACAGGGAGGCTCTAACATCTTTATACAATTATTAGTTTACTTGCCTTCTCGTCAACTTTCTCTGGACAAAATGAAGACAGGGTCAGGGCTGAATCTGATTCTATTTCCCAGGGGCTTTGCACAGAGAGGACACACAGAAGCTGAAAGTAAATGCTGAATCATGTATGAAATACACACTGAAGAGAAGGGAGTTGTTCTCTGGAGGCATGAAGGTATTTCTCCAGTTGTCACAACTGGACACATTTTCCAGATATCCTTCTCAGATATTTTCAGGTATTTTTCTGCCTCTAAGGTAAAAGTTTCCTCCCTCTTTGGGTCTCAAGGAAGGCTCCCTTCCATGCTAGTCACTAACAAAAAGACTTAAGTGTGTCCAACATCAATTCCTAGAGAATAAGAACATTTACTGTGTAATGAAGTTCATTGTGTAAAACCTGCCCTGGGCATTAACATCTGCAGGACATAGATCCTCACCTGGCCACTCATGCACCTTGTTGTAGAAGGGGCTGTGCTTTGTCCAACATGGATTAAAAAGGTTTAACTGATGCAGCTATGTTAGCCTGTACTGCTGATGCAGGAAAAGTAAAGACCCAAGGAAAGAAGGAGGAAGCTGCATTGAAGCAGACACAGTAAAGCTCAACTTCTATGAGCAGGTGGGGACAGGTGCAACCCCAGGTGTGGCCACGTATTACCTTTCCTGCTCAGAGTCACTGCTGCCTTTACTTGCCCATGGGTTGGCTCACAGAGAGGCAGAGAATGTGAGTGCCATCAGTCAGAACTCTGTGTCCGGAGAGCACATGATTTCGTCAGGCGATGATGGATCACACTCAAGCTCTCACATCTTTCCCACGACCTCTGAGCAACTGGGGAAAGCCAAAGAACAACTCTGGGCATTCAATTTCCCTAACAAAGCCACAGAAGGCCCAGATTAAATTGGCCTCTTTGAAACTTGAAAGAGACCACCATTTGTCACCTTTTAAGGAGGCACACTGATGAATGGGCAGTGAATAACTGCAAGACAATTCTCTGATTAAAAGTGTAGCCATTATAAATGCAGATTCAAGTGCTTAGAAATAAATGTGGACTCTTGAGTTCAGCTGAGTCTGCTCAGAAGTTCTGTATTTATAAAGAAAGTGAAAATTGCAAAGGCAACTTCTGAGGAAGTGTTTAAGAGACACAAAGAAAAAAGAAAATTTTTAGCACAAATTCTGAATGCATTAATCAACACTACTGAATACCTCACTAAATTGCTAAACATGGTCTTTATGTTACAATCCATCTTCTGTCACCATTCTAATAAGGGCCACAAAAGCTGGAAAAAGCCACCCATCTTCAACAAAATGTCAGTGTTATCTGACATTTCCCGATAAGGGTGATGGTAACAATTGAGTTGACATCACCTGGGTGTTCTAACCACTCTTCATATATTAAACTGTTTATTCCTCATGACAATATAAAATCAATTGATTATTTAACCTCATTTTTAAGGTACAGCGTTTAGGTAACCTGCCTAATGTTACATGCTGGTTAGTGGCAGAACTTCCTCAAACTTGGGTAATCTGGCTCTAGGACACATGCTTCCCATCCACCTCTGTTTGAATGAGATATAATTGACATACAACATCGTGTATTTTAAGGCATACGACATACTGATTTGATAAACGTGCAATGTGATTACACCACAGCATTAACTGAAGCTTTCCTCCATTGCATTATACAATTACCCTTTACTTCTGTTGACAACATTTCAGATCTACTCTCTTGGCAACTGTCAAGCATATAATTCAGCACTGGTGACTATAATTACAATGTTGCGCCTTAGATGGCCAGAACTTTTCCTCTTCTAACAGAAGTTTGTACTTTTTAATCAACATTTCCCACTTCCCTTACCCCACAGCTCCTGGTAACTCACCTTCTACTCTCTGTTTCTTTAAGTTTGGCTTTTCTGGATTCAATATATAAGTGAAATCATACATTAGTTATCTTTCTCTGCCTGACTTACTTCACTTAGCATAATGCCCTCAAGTTCCACCTATCTGGTTGCCAATAACAGGATTTCCTTCTTTCTCATGGCTGAATAATATTACACATACACACACACGCATGCTCACACACAGGCTCTCTCTCACACATACACACATCCTACATCTTCTTTATCCATCTATCCAATGGATAGACATAAGGCTATTTGACACACACTTAGGCTGTTTACATACTTGGCTACTGTGATTAATGCTGCAGTGAACAGGGGGGTTGCACAAGTGCTTTTCATTCCTCCTGGCACCAATCATGATGGTGCCAGCACATTAACTGCTGTGATTACAGGGCATTACAGATTCTCCATATTTACTTCAACTATCCACAAAGTTGCTCTCCCAGCTCTCATATTCCATGAGATCATGAGCCGACTCACGGTGACAAGAAGATGAGTTTAGTTGAAGTGGTTCAGTCCAAAATCAATCAAATATTAAGTGACCAATAAGTCCTTTTTGTGGCTCAGGAAATAAGATGGTGTTGGTGGCAAAGGACATAAATGACATACAAAAATGTGGTCCCTATCCTCAGGTGTTATCTTCTCTTTTTTAATATTTATTTATTTGTTTACGGGCTTCTCATTATGATGGCTTCTCAGTTGTGGAGCATGGGCTTAGCTGCTCTGAGACATGTGGGATCTTCCCTGACAGGGGTTGAACCCATGTCCCCTGCATTGGCAGGTGGATTCTTAACCACCAGACCACTAGGGAAGTCTCATGTGTTATCTTCTAAAAGATAGTAGTGTTAGTTACTCAGTCATGTTTGACTCTATGTGACCCCATAGACTGTAGCTCACCAGGCTCCCCTGTCCATGGGACTCTCCAGGCAAGAAAACTGGAGTGGGTTGCCATTTACTTCTCCAGGGGATCTTTCCAGGACCCAGGAATCAAACCTGGGTCTCCAGCACTGCAGGTAGATTCTTTACCATTTGAGCTACAGGGGAGTCTAAAAGATATGTTTGAACTAAAGATGCCTGAACCTTGGGAGGCCTCACCAAGAGAACTGGATGACTACCCTAAAAGGAAGCCAAGGGTGGTGGTGCTGATTTTGTTGCCCAGGATCCTTTAGCTCTTCCATTGGTAATGGCATCCTGAATTTCTGTTAAAGTGTCTAATATTTCCTACTCTCAAGATTCTCAGTCTTGTTTTGATGTCAAGGGGCAGACAAGTGGCTTGAGTTATACCACCTGGAGTCATTCTCTTGGGAATTCAAATCTTGAGCAGAGCAATGTGAGGACAAAACCCTTTCAAAATAAAGCAAACAAAAAGCCCATTAATATCAACATAAACTGCATATCCACTTGGAGAAGGTGTTAATTCAGTTCTACTACCTGGATCTGCAGAACCCTGATGAGTGCTTTTCTGAGTGTTGTTCTTCACTGTTGCCTTCACAAATTCATTTTGAGCCTAAGCTTCCCAGTTTCTGCTGCTTGTAACCAAATAACCCTAACTGGAACACCAAAATTATATACTCAGTTATTCTATAGACCAGTTAATACTGAACTACACTTATCTCAAGTCATTTTAGCAAAGCACTCTGTTGGCTACAAAGGGGAGTTCATGTAGGATTCAAAGAAACCTGCTCACACGCTACTCACAATAGCCAAACATGGAAACAACCTAAAGGTCCATCAACAGGTGAATGGATAAAGAACATATGTGGCGTATGTGTGTGTGTGTGTATATATATACACACACACATACATATATACATGGAATGGTGGTGGTTTAGTCACTAAGTTGTGTCCGACTCTTGCGACCCTATGGTCTGTAGCCCTCCAGGTTCTTCTGTCCATGGGGTTCTCCAGGCAAGAATACTGGAGTGGGTTGCCATTTCCTTCTCCAGACATGGAATACTCAGCCATAAGGAAAGAACAAAATAATGCCATTTGCAGCAAATGGATCCATCAGAGATCATCCTAAGTGAGCTAAGTCAGAAAGACAAACACCATATGATATTACTTATATGTGTAGTCTAAAATATGACACTAATGAACCTATATATGAAACAGAAACAAAATCAGAGACATAGAGAATAGACTGGTGGTTGCCAAGGGGAAGTGGGGGGAGACAGATGGATTGGGAGTTCGGATTAGCAGATGCATACTGGTAATATAAAGGATGGATAAACAACAAGGTCCATTAAAAAAAAAAAAAACCTCAAATAAACCTGCTGATGAAAGTCGATGTGGTCATATTTTATATAGAAAGATAGCACATTAGAAATGTCCCCCAAACTCTCTATGCAGGCTTCATTAACTAAACTGAGCACTGAATCAAGAATCAGGAGACCTTATCAGCAGACCCAGCTCAGCCAGGAAAAGAGTATGTGTCCTTGGGTAAGTCACTTCCCCTCTCTGAGCTTACTTCATTTCTATAACATTAAGGAGTGGAGGGTCTTTGAGTATTCTCTAAGCCAGAGGTTAAGGTTCTAAATGAAAAAAAGATAGGCTTTAGAAATTACTGAGGAATTGCATAGATGCACCTTAAGACCTCTTCTTTCTATAAAGACTTTCCTCATATGGATTGGTAAGATGGAGTTGAGTTCCAACATGACTCCTTGAAGTCTCAGAGTATGCATGTTATAGTATCTTTCATATGCTGCCTGTAATGATTTTACCACTCAAGGGGAGATCTCCAAAGGTCAGGATTATTAGAGAACTCCTCTGTCATTTAACTGAAATCTAGTTATGGACCAACCCCAAGGAGGTCAGCAACAAGTGTAATTTAATTCTTAGCTATTAATAAATGAGTTTTAGATTAATTTGGATCTTCAAAGGAACTCTGTGTTGAAGCAAAATTAATCATAAAGCTTATTGGATTCTTTTGTTGGCAACTGTTCAAATTCATGGTTTCAAGACTTAGCTGTATCATCAAAGAAGAGCAAAGGAAAAACACATCTCTCAATTGAAATAAACCGTTTGAGTCCTAAAATATATTTGTCTTTTTAACGTATTTCTTCATCTTATACTCCTCTGACCTACAAAAGCCACCCAAACCATAGATTTCCTAAAGCTACTCCTGATCTCTTTTTCCTTTGTTCTAGAGCTTACTCCTGCAATGTAATGACATCATTTCTCAATCCTGTGGTCAGTGGCCTTGAGCTGAGCAGAAGGATCAGTTCATAAGGTGAAAGGCTAAATATCAAATGATTCTGATCAATTCTATCTGCAGTTAAATTCCCAGTGTTGACTAAAAAAAGATGCACAACTTGAGAGTTGCGAGTTAAGTTTTATTTGGGGCAAAATGAGGACTGCAGCCTGGGAAGCAGCACCTTAGATAGCTCTGAGAGACTGCTCCAAAGTGACAGTGGGGGAAGGTCAATATATAAGGTTTTGGTGAAGGGGGAGTTCAATATCATTAAGCAATCATTTTTCAAAAGTTTTTTTTTTTGTTAGTCATGAGGATCTGATGCCACCATGAAGGGATTTAGTGTTTCTCTCCATATGAGAAGATGTAAGGATTGAGATCATAAAATCTGTTCCTAAAAACATCTAACTATCTAAAGACCTGTCCCACCAGATTCCCTGGAGCAAAGAGTGCCTACTCCACCCTGAACTCCCTCAGGGGTTGTTGAAGGTCAACATCTATAGCAGCAGGGTTCTCCATAAAAGCAGATGGCAAATGCCTTTGCTGTTCAGTCATTGGCAATGTTCTTGGTAAGTGCCAATTTGTAGCTGACACCAGACAGGATGAGAGAACATAATTGATGGGAAAAGGTTACTTCTTCCAAGTGTCATGAAAACAGATAAACAAACATAAACATCACAAAGATACACAGGGCTTCTCAGGTGGCACTAGTGGTAAAGAACCCACCTGCCAATGGAAACATAAGAGATGTGGGTTCAATCTTTGGGTTGGGAAGATCCCTGAAGGAGGGCATGGCAACCCACTCAAGTATTCTTGCCTGGAGAATCCCATGTACATATCTTTATATTAATATGGCTTTTCTTTCAAAAATTGGAGAAGGAAATGGCAACCCACTCCAGTATTCTTGCCTGGAGAATTCCAGGGACTTCGGAGCCTGGTGGGCTGCCGTCTATGGGGTCGCACAGAGTCGGACACGACTGAAGCGACTTAGCATAGCATTCTTTCAAAAATAACTTCAGAAGACATTCTTTGGATATTCTTTGGATAATTCTGAGTTTATCCATTGGCATTAAGGTTTATATTAAGATTAAATAAGGTAATATATGTAAATCGATTAATACAACTTGAGATTGTCAACTCCAGAGCTCTGACACTGAGCCAGGCACTGTCGTGAATCATACTTAAATCACAGCATTTGATTCTACCGCCCTTTAAAATAGCACCTATTACTATTCCATTTTTCCTGATTAAAAAACAGAATAACAGAGTATGTGTCCAGGGTCACATAGCTAGAGTGGCAAAGTTCAGGTTCACATCTAAATGTCTTACAGTTCATCTTTTCAACTATTCTGTCATGTTAACAGATTAAAGGAGAATCTGAAGGAAAAAGAAGGCAGGCAGTGGTTTCTTGAGAACTTTGAAATATTAACTGAGAATTACACCAAAAGGCAAAAAGCATTTTTACCCCTTTAAATGGCATTGTTAGGAATTGTTGATGCTACTGTGTATGTACATGACACCTGATGCCACTGGCAAACCTGGTGACTGCAAATCTGACCTGATACTCTGGGTCTTCTTGGTGATATGATTTAGAGGGAAGGAAGGTTGCCATCAGTAATAGTGGCTCCCTGTCATTGAGAGGTAAAAGCTAGAGATATGTGACCTAAGCAGAAATCTTTTCAGACAGCAACCACCGCTGGCCTGGACTAGAGACTGACTCTGTATGAGGATCCATCTGTGCTGTCTACTCAGGAAGGGTTACATATTTATCTTCAGAGAATTTGACATAAGCCATTTGTCAGCCACTGTCACATGTGCTAGGTGTGGCCATGCTTTAGTCCTTTAGTCAAAGCAATAATTCCTCATTGAGAGAGCAACTGTAGGGTGCCAGGTGTTGATATTTTAGAAACACTGGTAGGGACAGCTGTGCGGGCAGATTTCAATTTTTTTCAGCAAAGCTGGTGGTCGAATTGGATGCCAGATGAAATCAAAGAGTTCCAGTTTTATGTCTTTGCATCTCCACAATAATGTGTGATTTGCCATGACCCTTCTCAGGGGTCTCCCCAGATTCACCTTCATTCTAGAGCACGAGACTCTAAAGAGGGGCTTTGCTCGGGCACTTAGACCTTCTGAATGCAGTCAGAGATCCCTCCATTTGTCCATGCTGGGGCCCTCCACCATTGTGCTTGTTCTCATCATTATTACTCATCACTATGATGACTTTCTTGTCAGATCAAATTCAATACGATCTTTGCTTTCACTTTCTTTCGTGGGTCGATATCCACTTGACCCACACAAGTGCTGCCTTTGGCATAATTCTTACAGTTTTGAGTCATAATCATTTCTATGTTCTGGTTTAACAAAGACAGAAATAATCCTTTAAGGAGATTTTAATGGAATCTTTGGTTTCTCAAGGAAAAGCAATGCAGATTTAACAAAATTATGCCTCTAGATTCTTCAATAGCTAGTAAACTCAGGCCCTCAAATAAAATGAAATTTCACTGCAGTACAAGACTAGTAGGAAATCACTGGTATTTTACTAGCTCAGTTCAGGGATGTAAGAAAATGCTATGTTCACAATGGTACTTGTGTGTATGTGTGCTCAGTCGTGTCCAACTACTTGCGACTCCATGGCTTCCATGACATCCTGCCAGGCTTCTCTGTCCATGGGATTCTCCAGGCATGAATACTGCAGTGGGTTGCCATTTTCTTCTCCAGGGGATCTTTCTGACCCAGAGATTGAAACTGCATCTCCTGACTTTGGTACTTAACTTCTTTGAAAGCCATGCACCTCATTCCAGAATAAGACTCAAGTATCCTCAAAGATTCCTATCCTCCATTTTCGGGTTTTCATGGATCTGGTGAATGTTCTATACAGTGTGTGCTCCAGACCAGTGCTTCTGTAACACCTTCCTAGAAGGAAAATGTCTTCTATCTGCACTAATATGGTAGCCACTAGCCTAGACTGGACAGATAGCTCTAGACTAGAGGTTCACAGACATCAAAATAAGAACTTACTTCATACAGATTTATTTCTAAAAAAACAGCTTTATGCAACTATAATACATATCATACAATTTGCTCAAATGACTTATACAGTAATTCAATGGTGTTTAGCATATTACAGCTATGCAACCACTGGTGCAATCAATATTAGAATATTTCTGTCACCCCCAAAGAAATCCCAAACCCATTAGATGTCATTCACTTTTCCCAGTCTCTCTTAGTCCTCGGTAACTATTAATCTATCCACACTTCATAGATTTATCTATTCTGGACATTTCATATAAATGGAGTCATACAGTATGTAGTCTTTGTGACTGGCTTTTTTATAACTTCTGTAAAAGGTTCTTTAAAATACTTTTAAGGTTCATTCATGATGTAGTGTCAGTGGTACTGATCAAGATACTTCAGTGATCATGATGTGTCAATACACCATTCCTTTGTACTGTTGAATAATATTTCATTCTAGGATAGATGACATTTTGTTCACCTATTTCAACTGAACAGCTTTTGAACTGTTTCTGATTCTTGGCTATAATTAATAATTCTCCTATAATTATTCATGTGCAAGTATCTGTTCACATATATATTTTAATTATCTCGGGTATATACCCAGGAATGGAATTGCTGGGTTACATGGTCACTCCATTTCTAATATTTTGAGGAACAGGCTGTTTTTTAAAAAGTAAACTCAGGAAAGTTTTTTCTAAGTGGCTATACCACTTTATATCCTTACCAGCAAAGTATGAGGGCTCCAATTTTTCCCCATTCTTATCAACATCTATTATTATCTACCTATGATCATTTAAAAATTATTTTTAAAATATTATTTAACTATGATCACTAAAAAAATCATTTACTCTGATCATGTAAAAATTATTTTATTTGTTTCATTTTGGCAGTGCTGGGTCTTCATTGCTGTGCCAGCCTTTCTCCAGTTGTAGCGAGTGGGGGCTATTCTTTGTTGCAGTGTGTGAGCTTTTCATTGCAGTGACTTCTCTTGTTACAGAGCATGGCTGTAGGGCACGAGGGCTTCAGTAGTTGCTGTGTGTGGACTCAACAGTTGTGATTCCTGGGCTCTAGAGCAGAGGTTCAATAGTTGTGGTGCACAAGCTTAGTTGCTCCATGGCATGATACATCCTTTTGGACCAGGAATTGAACCCGTGTCTCCTTCACTGGCGGACAGATTCTTTACCACTGAGCCACCATGGAATCCCCTCTGATCATTTTTTATATGTGTAAAATTTATAAGTATATTATGTCCTTTTCTGGATTGTCTTTTCACTTTTAAAATAAGTGTCCTTTGATGTGCAAAAATTGATTTTAATGAAGTCCAGTTTATCTTTTTTTTTTCTTTCTTGTCAGTTGCACTTTTAATGTCTTATCAAATAAAGCACCTGATCCAAAGTTGTGAAAATTTACTCCTAAATTTTCTTATAACACTTTTAGTTCTTATATTTTGGTCAAGAATCCACTTTGAGTTCATTTTGGAAGGAGTCCAATGTCATTTTTTTGTATGTGAATATACAGTTGTCCCAGAACCCTTTCTTACAAAGACTATTTTTTTTTTCCTGTTGAATTATCTTAGCACTCACAACAAAAATCAATTGACCATACATATAGGGTTTCCTTCTGGACTCTCAACTCTATTTTATTATTCTATGTCTATCCTTAAGCCATTACCACACTTCTGCAGCTTTGTAGTAAGTTTTGAAATTGGCAAGTATTACTTCAACAGTTTTGTTCTTTTTCAAGATTGTTTGGATATTCTGAGTCTTTTTCATTTTGAGTTTTTCAATTTATGTAAAAAAAAAAAATCCAGTTGGGATTTTTATAAAAATCCTGTTGAATCTGAAAATCAGTTTGGGGAGTGCTGTCATCTTAATAATGTTAAATCTTCTGCACATTAACAAGGATCTACATCCCAGAATTTATTTATTTGAGGTTCTTCTCTAATAATCCTGTCCCAAGGAATTTTTCTTTCATTTACTTCAAATTTTCACATCCATCTGATAACACAGAATCATTTTCAAACTCTAATATTATAATAGCATTAATTACCTTATTTTTTATGGTACCTCAACTTATTTTTCATTCACTTATTTAACATTTTACTTATTATATACCTACTATGTTCCCTGAACTTTACTGATCATTCCTGTGTTGTGCTTAATGGCTTAGTCATCTCTGACTCTCTGCGACCATCCCTTATTTTAGAAATCTGAGTCTTCTCTCTTTTTCTGATCATTCTGATCATTCCAGCAAAAGACTCAAATTTTATAGATATTTTCAAAGAATCAAATTTTTGTTTCAACAATTTTTGTATTGTTTTTCTATTCCTTTTAAAATTAATTTTCATTCTATTCTTCATAATTTCCTTCTTTTTGCTAGGTCTAGGTTTAGTTAGTTAGCTTTTTTCCCCCACAGTGTCTTAATACGGAAAGTTATGTTACCGACTTGTGACCTTTCTTCTCTTATAATATAGGCATTTACAGCTATAATAAATGCCTATGTTATAGTTTAGGAACTCCTTTAGCAGTCTCCCAGAAGTTTAATAAGTTATTTTTATTTTCATTCATCTAAGGATTTTCTAATTTCCCTGGGAACTTCTCTGGTCCATTGGTTAGTTAGGCATATAGGTTCCTTTTGAAATGTAATCTAGTTCAAAAATTAATCATGGAAAGGGAAAATACCAATTTTTCACCCATTATATTTTAATTTTTAAAATAAGTCATTTGGATTCAGCAAATAACACATTCTATAGTGATCAGTTAATTTTCACGACTACATCTCTGTACTGCTTCTCAAGCTTTAACATAGACACAAGCCACCCGAGGTTTTTGCTAAAACGCAGATTCTAGGTGTGGTGTGGGTGGGCTCCAAGAATCTGCATTTATATTAACAACAAATTCCAAATGCCGCTGATTCTGATGCTGCTGGTTCAAAGAATATGCTTTGGGTACAAAGGCTCTGTTCAATTGCTTGGGATGCCTTTGTCATGTAGTCTTTGTGCTCAGGTGCAAATGGCCTTTTCTCTCAGAACTCCTACACCTTGTCCTTCTAGTCAGAGGGTGAATATTCTTTTCTATAGCTTCTAACACCTTCTCCATACCTTTTACTTCAACTTGTCTCATTCTTGTAATAATTTCTTTATGTACTGTTTTCTCCAGGTAGACTATGAGACTAAGGAGAGTAGGTCTCTGTTCTCTTCATGCTGCTGTTGTTTAGTTGCTAAGTTGTTGGACTATAGCCCACCAAGAACAAAATCCCATGGACAGACTCCTCTGTCCATGGCATTTTCCCAGGCAAGAATACTGGAGTGGATCGCCATTTCCTTTTCCAGGGGATCTTCCCAACCCAGCAATCAAAACTGGGTCTCCTGCTTGGCAGGTGGATTCCTTACCATTGAGCCACCTGGGAAGCCCCATTCTCTTCATGACTTTATCTCTATTGTCTGGCTTAGTATTCAATGGCTCAGACTAGATGCTTATTAACTCTCCATTAGTAATGATAAATAACACTTACTATGTGTTTACTGTGGGTCAGCACAGAGTCAGATGCTTGGCAGACATTATCTCATTTAATTATCAGGTCAGTCCTACAAAGAAAGTCCTACAATTATCCCCATTTTGCAGATGAGAACAGAAAATCTTGATGTCCATGATTAGTTGAGTTTGATTCTGGTTCCTTTAGAAAATTAACTCAGTTCAATTTAACAACATTGACCAAATCTCTGAGCAATCTAACACGTTACATTCTAAATGTGTATATTACGGCAGCCAGTTCAGAAAGAGAAAAACAGCAGAACACCTTTCTCTCTTCTGCCTGCATGGGTTATTGGGACAGGTGGGCAGCAACAGTGCCCCTCTAACTCTAGCCCTGCCCTCACCTCTTTTTGCTTGGTCACAGCATGTGCCTCGCATTTTGGTCTCCTGCCTCCAGACATCTCTCTTTTGTGCTTCTTCTAAAGTGTATTTGATCATGACACTGGCTGAAATTTTCAATGACACATAATGCCCTATAATATTCAAATTTCTTAGGTCTGCTTACAATTTTCCTACAAACAACTTGTTTAGCATTTCCTCCTGCTGAAATAGGGTAGTTCTGGAACGCAGAATGACTGGTCATTCCTCAAACAAGACACTTTCTACTCCTTTGTGTCTTTACACACTCACTTCCCACTGCTCTTGGTGTCCTTATCGAGACCTGTCCTATCCCTTACCCATTCATTTTTTAGGATCCAGTTCCTAATAACTATATTGAGAAATGACCTTAGCTGTACTCTAGGCTCCAGTCCTCCTCCTTTGTGCTTCTTTACAATTACACACATACCTCTAATGCTACAGTTGCCACATTTCATGACAATGATCTATTTATGTCTTCATCACTAGCCTGTGAGCTTCTCAAGGGCAAGAAATGTCCCATCTTCCTATTTACAGCACCCAGCACAGGACTTGGCCCTCAACAGGTGTAGTTGCTTAAACAAATTAGGTCAAAACATAAGACACCAACTGTTAACCTTCTCTACAGAGTTCTTTCACATTCATTTCCAAAGCTTTCCAAGTGCTTGATTACTATAGTAAATATCAGATCTGCTTTGAATGAGAACTACATTTGTGCATGGGATTTGTGAAGACTGGAATAGTACCTGTTGGCTTGTCACATATGACAGTATCTTGTACACTGAAACTGTTCTGTGAAGCTCTGCAGATCTAAAATGAACCTAATGAGCTTCTTGGGTTTCAGCCAAGTTATTATAAAGCCTTCTACTACTCTGAGGAAACAATTATCTCCAACAGAGGAGTGAACGATCTATCACAATGCTGTTTGATGTTTCACAGTCTCAGATTCCTATGACAGGAGGTATGTTCAAATCAGGTTGGTGTACTGTCAACTCTGATTACATCGGTCAACACCCAACCCAGATAATGGCAATGTAGTGGGTTTGAAAAGAGGGGAATCATTTTAGAAAGCAGAAGTCAACTGAAGATGAAGTAATAATTTAGAGGGAAATATACTTCAATTTGAAACAGTGTTCATAGACCCACTCTCTTTCTCTTTTCTTGCATCACAAATTTGTTCCCAGTGAAGAAACATTCATGCATGCACCTCCTGTTACCTCTTATCACACTCCCCCTCCTCAAGTATTTCAGTCACAGTGGCCTTTGTTCAGAGTCATGGACACTCTCTGCTCCCATGATAAGATTTGCACATACTCTTCCCTCTGTCTGGAACATTCTTATCTCCCTCCTCTCCCTCACTCACAAAAGTAACCCCTATTTATCCTTTCTGTCTCAGCTCAGTGTCACTTTCTCAAACTCACTTCCCTGACTTTTCAGACCAGATTATATCCTCCTTTCATACACCCTCCCAGCATCATTTACCTCTTCTTCAGAATATTTATGGTAGTTACAATTTTTAAAAACTCTTATTCTTATCTACTTATCTGGCACCTCTACAAGACAATGAATTTCATGAAAACAGGGAGACAATTATTTTTTGTTCACCACTGGCTCCTCAGTGCTCAGCAACATGCAGGGAACAAAGAAAGTACATGATAAAAAAGTGCAATAAATGAATAAAATATAAGTCGAGGTGTCTTAAAAATATTACTATAGTGATTACTATTATAATATTAGAATTTGAAAAGAATTCTATGTTGGCAGATATGAAACATAGATATGAAAAAGTTCAAAGTGAAAAAGAAAAAAGCTATAGAAAAGGATTGTTGGAGAAGAAACTCAAATATATACAAAGGTGTAGATTTAATGTGGATTCTGAAAACATGAGTAACGATGGACAAGACACTTCATAAACAATGGGAATTAATGGATGAATTACAAGAATCTTCTCAAAAAAGCTCTAATGCTAAGAAAAATATGCAGCACAGATCTTTCAAACTCTGAGGAAAAGGAAAGAGTGACATGTTAATGGTAGAAATGCAGACTTTTTCTGGACTGAGTATGAAAAACACATGAGAATGAAATGACTTTAAAGATTGAGAAATTCTAATTCTAAGTTCTAAATCCACCCTGTAGATTTCACCAATGTGAACTATGAATTAAGCACATAAATTATGGATGCAGGAGTGAGGTGAGGGTGTAGGCCTATGGAAATAAAAACTTGTGATTAATACATCTGTCAGAAATTAGAATGCTATACCAGTTGGTGATTTTCTTTAAGCTTGTCTCCCTGAGAGTTCATGTTGCAAAAGATGCCAGCTGTTCAATTCAACGTCACCATGTTTCTGGTGGACCACCTAGAACTGGGTCTTAGACTCAGTTCCGCATCATAAGAAGAAAATCACCTTCTTTCTTAGCCTGAAAGAAGTCTGTGGGCTCCCATATAACATGCATGGCTATGGCTAGGTGGAATCCTTGGGCCAATAACCAAACTCTACTTTTATGAAAGTACCCTATAGAAAACCCTTGGTGAGGGTTGCATGGCTGTTTCCCAAATTTTACTTACAACATCTAACGGACCTGGCCCAGGAAACTGGTTCCCTCAGCAATTACAGAGTCCTCTAAAAGACTAGGTGTGTAGTCTGATGATTTAAATTCTCAGACAGGAAGCAGTTCAGGGCACTTCCATGATGTGAAATCCCCAGGCCCACAGGAACAGACTTGCTCTGAAATGACATTCTGTTTTCTCTGCCTCTGCTCGTCTTTATCCTCTATCCTGATACCAGGTGCCTTCCTGGCTCTGTAAGTGGTGGGTTTCTCTGCAACATGACTCTTGTAAAGAGCCTATGATTAATTATAGAAGAGACAGAGGCTTGGATAATCAATTGTGCAATGCACCTGTTCATTACCAATTTCATGCTTGCTGTCATCCTCTTAAAGGCACATAGCCAATTTCTCAAAGGCTTAGGGTGAATTTGCACATTTGGGGTCTGCAGAAAATCCTGTGGGCATAATGTTAGTGGGAGTGGAGAGCAATTAATACTTGGATACACAATACTTAACAAAATGACAGAGAAACTCTTATGGAAAGAAATTTGGCAAAATTCACTAACATTAGAAACTGCTTCACAGTATTTGACACAGTGTTAACACTTTCTTTGTATCAATTGGTTGAAGAAATAACACCTATAATAAGAAAAAGTACATATACAAAGCTGATTTTTGATTCATTCACATTATAGCAAAGAAATGGATACAAATTGAATGGCAAATAGAGGAAATGTAAAGTAAGATGTGGTATGTCCACTTTTGGAAAATAAATAGTTAATATCAATGGTAGTTATCAAGACCAGGAAGCAAAATGGGGAAAAAAAAAAAAAGGAAAACCACTTAGGACTAATGTAAAGAGGGAAAAAAACAGAATAAAAGTTAAATGTATATGTGAATTATAAATAATAAAATACACAATAAACTGCAAGCAGGAAACACATTAAACTGTTTCAACAAAAGTTTTTAAACTGTGGGTATATTGGCTTTTTAAAATTTATTTTAATTGGAGGCTAATTACTTTACAATATTGTGGTGGTTTTTGCCATACATTCACATGAATCAGCCATGGGTGTACATGTGTTCCCCATCCTGCCCTACCCTCCCACCTCCCTCCCCATCCCATCCCTCTGGGTCATCCCAGTGTACCAGCCCTGAGCACCCTGTCTCATGCATCAAACCTGGACTGGAGAACTATTTCACATATGATAATACACATGTTTCAATGCTATTGTCTCAAATCATCCCAACCTCGCCTTCTCCCATAGAGTCCAAAAGTCTGTTCTTTACATCTGTGTCTCTTTTGCAGTTTCGCATATAGTGTCATAATTACCATCTTTCTAAACTCCTATATATATGCGTTTATATTACTGTATTGGTGTTTTTCTTTCTGATTTACTTCACTCTGTATAATAGGCTCCAGTTTCATCCACCTCATTAGAACTGATGCAAATGCACTCTTTTTAATAGCTGAGTAATATTCCATTGTGTATATGTACCACAGCTTTCTTATCCATTCGTCTGCCAATGAACATCTAGGTTGCTTCCATGTCCTGGCTATTATAAACAGTGCTGCGATGAACATTGGGGTACAAGTGTCTCTTTCAGTTTTGGTTTCCTCGGTATGTATGCCCAGCAGTGGGATTGCTGGGTCATACAGCAGTTCTATTTCCAGTTTTTTAAGGAATCTCCACACTGTTCTCCATAGTGGCTGTACTAGTTTACATTCCTACCAACAGTGTAAGAAGGCTCCCCTTTCTCCACACCCTCTCCAGCATTTATTGTTAGTAGACTTTTGGATAGCAGCCATTCTGACGGGTGTGAAATGGTACCTCATTGTGGTTTTGATTTGCATTTCTCTGATAATGAGTGATGTTGAGCATCTTTTCATGTGTTTGTTAGCCATCTACATGTATTCTTTGGAGAAATGTCTGTTTAGTTCTTTTGCCCACTTTTTGATTCGGTAGCTTATTTTTCTGGTATTGAGCTTCGTGAGCTGCTTGTATATCTTCGAGATTAATTCTTTGTCAGTTGTTTCATCTCCTATTATTTTCTCCCATTCTGAAGGCTGCCTTGTGCACCTTGCTGATACACTCCTTCGTTGTGTAAAAGCATTTAGGTTGATTTAGGTCCCCTTTGTTTATTTTTGTTTTTATTTCCATTACTCTGGGAGGTGGATCATAGAGGGTATTGCTGTGATTTACCTCAGAGAGTGTTCTGCATATGTTTTCCTCTAACAGTTTTATAGTTTCTGCTCTTACATTTAGATCTAATCCATTTAGAGTTTATTTTTGTGTGTGATGATAGAGAGTGTTCTTGTTTCCTTCCTTTACAGATGTTTGACCAGTTTCGCTAACATCACTTGTTAAAGAGGTTGTCTTTTCTCCATTGTATATTCTTGCCTCCTTTATCAAAGATAAGGTGTCAATAGGTGTGTAGATTTATCTCTGGGCTTTCTATTTTATTCCATTGATCTATATTTCTGTCATGTGTCTGTACCAGACTGTCTTGATGACTACAGCTTTTTAGTATAGTCTGAAGGAGACTCTTAAGAGTCCCTTGGACTGCAAGGAGATCCAACTAGTCAACCCTAAAGGAAATCAGTCCTGAATATTCATTGGAAGGACTGATGGTGAAGCTGAAGCTCCAGTGCTTTGGACACCTGATGTGAAGAACTGACTCACTGGAAAAGACTCTGATGCTGGGAAGGATTGGGGGCAGGAAGAAAAGGGGATGACAGAGGATGAGATGGTTGGATGGCATCACTGACTCAATGGACATGAATTTGAGTCAACTTGATGTCAACTATCCAGGATCCCAGGAAGACTTGGTTAGCAACTGGGAGCCTGCTAGCAGTTTGGTAGAGGATGCCATCTCTGGGGCCGAGTTTGCCCCTTGCCTTCCGGCTCTGGCTGTTCCCACCTGCCTCTCTGCCTCTGGCAGAGGATGGGCTGGTCCGCAGCCTGCTAGCTCTCCTCTGGTATTCGCTCAGTCCTTTGTTTCTGTGAGCAGCCCGGCAGTGCCTTAGGTTAGAGCTTTTCACGGGATAGTTCTCTCTCTCTCTCTCCTCTTTTTTCTTTTCTCTGTCTGGCTATCCCACAGTTTGGGTTGCTATCTCACATTACCTCTCTTCAGATTGCCCTCAGGGTATTCAGGCCCAGTCCTTACCCCAAGCAATGAAGCCCAGGCCTCCCTGTTCAGCCCCCACTTGCTGGTGGCAGACACGAGTGTCTGGGCTACTTCTCCACTGGGAGTTGCAGTTATGAGCATAATCCGTGGGTTTTATTTATTTATTTTTTCTTCCTGGTTATGTTGCCCTCTGAGATTTCAAAACTCCCCACACACATGCCGGTGAGAGGGTTTCCTGATGTTTGGAAACTTCTCCTCTTTTATGACTCCCTCCCCAGGACAGGTATCCATCCCTAACACTTTTGTCTCTCTTTTTGTCTTTTATATTTTGTCCTAACTCCTTTCGAAGACAGTGGGCTGCCTTTCAGAGTGCCTGGTGTCCTCCGCCAGGGTTCAGAAGTTGTTTTGTGGTATTTGTTCAGAGTTCAAATGATCTTTTGATGACTTTCTGGGGGAGAAAGAGGTCTCCCCGTCCTATTCCTCTGTCATCTTAGGACCACCCCCCTATTCATTGTTTTTAATCTTCATCTTTGTTTTTTAAACATACAGCGTTGTGCATTTTTTTAAAGAGAGTTTTACAGAGATCTAATTCACATACCATACAATCCATCCTTTTAAGTGTACAATTGAGTGTTGTTTTTTTTTAGCATACACATAGAACTGTACAGTCATCACCACTGTCTAATTACAGAATGTTTTCATCACCTCTAGAAGAAAGTTGGTACCCTTTAGTACTCATTCTCCATTTTGCCCTTCCCTTAGTCCATGTGAAAGTGAAAGTCACTCAGTCGTGTCCAGCTCTTTGTAACCCAATGGACTATACAGCCCATGGAATTCTCTAGGCCAGAATACTGGAGTGGGTAGCCTTTCTCTTCTCCAGGGGATCTTCCCAACCCAGAGATCAAACCCAGGTCTCCTGCATTGCAGGTGGATTCTTTACCAGCTGAGACACAAGGGAAGGCCAAGAATAATAGAGTGGGTAGCCTCTCTCTTCTCCAGTGGATCTTTCTGACTCAGGAATAGAACCCGGGTCTCCTGTACTGCAGGTGGATGCTTTACCAACTGAACTATCAGGGAAGCCAAAGCCCCTCTAGTCCATAGTAACCTTCAATCTACTTTCAGTCTATATCAATTTGCCTATTCCACTGACTCTATATAAATGAATCTGCAAAATGTGGCCTTTATATTTGCTTCTATCATTTAGAATGATGTTTTCAAGGTTCATCCATGCTATCACACATATCAAAACTTCCTTCCTTTAATGGCCAAATAATATTCCATTTTATGGATATACCACATTTATTTATCCATTTATCAGGTGATGAACATTTCAGCTATTTCTACTTTTTAAATAACATTGCTATGAAAGTTCAGCTACAGGTGACTATTTTTGTTTATTATAGGTATTTACCTAGAAATGGAATTGTTGCATCACACAGAAACTTTATGGCTAGCTTTTCTGATAAACTGCTAAAATCTTTTCCAAATTAGCACCACTGTACAACCCTGCCAGTAATGTTTGAGAAGTTCCAATTTTACACATCCTTACCAGTACCTGTTACTGTCTTTTGTACTGTAGACATTTTTGTGAGTGTGAGGTGGTAAATCACTTCAGTTTTGATACACATTTTGCTAAGAATTAATGATGCTGAAATTTTTTTTCATATGCTTATTGTCCATTTGAACAATCTGACATATTTTTTGCAGAAATGTGTAAAAAATTTTACCTTTACCCAAAACCTTTATCCATTGGGTTATTCATAGTTTTATTATTAAGTTGTAAGGGCTCTTTTAATATTGTTTTTTCCTTTTTTTAAAATTGAAGTATGGTTGATTTACAATGATTTAGGTGTTCAGCAAAGTGATTCAGTTATATGCACTTGTGTGTGTGTGTGTGTGTGTATATATATATTCTTTTCAGATTCTTTTCCATTATAGGTTATTATAAGACATTGAATACATTTTCCCTGTGTTCTTTTATGATACAAGCCCCTTATCAGATATGATTTGCAAGCTTTTTTTTCCATTCAAAGGGTTATATTTTCACTTTCATGATGCTGTCCTTTGAAGCCCAGATATTTTTAATTTTGAAGAAGTTCAATATATCTATTTTTCCTTTTGTTACTTGTACTTTTAAAATCAAATTTAAGAAACCACTGCCTGATCTATGCATCATGAAAAAACTACTCCTATTTTTTCCTAAGTTTTTATAATTTTACCTCTAAATTTAGGCATATTACACACCTTAATTTAAATTTTGTGTATGACGTGAGGAAGGGGTTCAACTTGATTCTTTTGTATGTGACTAGTTGTCCAAGTACACTTTGTTGAAAAGATTATCTTTTGCCCATTGACTTTTCTTGCAGCCTTGTCAAAAATCAACAGACCACAAAGGAAACAGTTTATTTATGGACTTTCAATTTTATTTCATTGATCCTTATGAAACAGCACATAGTCTTGAACGGTGAAGCTTTAGAGTAAGTTTTGCAATTGGAAAATATAAATTCTCTAAATTTGATCTTTTTAGAGACTGTTTTTGCTACTCCTTGCATTTCAGATGAATTTTAGAATGAGCTTGCCAATTTCTACAAAAATGGCAGTTAAGATTCTGATAGGTATTCTGCTGAACTTATAGTTCAGTTTGGAGGAATACTACCATCTTAACAACATAAAGAAAAGGGAACCCTCTTTTATTGCTGATGGGAATGTAAATTGATATAGCTACCATGGAAGACAGTATGGAGATTCCTTAAAAAATGAGGAATGAAACCACCTTATGACCCAGCAATCCCACTGCTAGGCATATACCCTGAGGAACCAAAATTTTAAAAAACGCATGTATCCCAATGTTCATTGCAGCACTATTTACAATAGCTAGAACATGGAAACAACCTAGATATCCATTAACAGATGAATGGATAAAGAAGCTGTGGTACATATATACAATGGAATACTGCTGCTGCTGCTGCTGCTAAGTCGCCTCAGTCGTGTCCGACTCTGTGCGACCCCATAGACGGCAGCACACCAGGCTCCGCCGTCCCTGGGATTCTCCAGGCAGGAATACTGGAGTGGGTTGCCATTTCCTTCTCCAGTGCACGAAAGGGAAAAGTGAAAGTGAAGTTGCTCAGTCGTGTCTGACTCTCAGCGACCGCATGGACTGTAGCCTCCAGGCTCCTTTGTCCATGGGGTTTTCCAGGCAAGAGTACTGGAGCGGGGTGCCATTGCCTTCTCCAAATGGAATACTACTCAACTATAAAAAGGAGTGCATTTGAGTCAGTTCCAATGAGGCCGATGAACCTAGAGCCTATTATACAGAGTGAAGATAAGTCAGAAACAAAAACATAAACAACGTATGGAAAGAAAGTGAAAGTCACTCAGTTGTGTCCGACTCTTGGCAACCCCATGGACTATAGAGTCCGTGGAATTCTCCAGGCCAGAATACTGGAGTGGGTAGCTTTTCCCTTCTCCAGGGGATCTTCACAACCCAGGGATCAAACAGGTCTCCTGCACTGCAGGCAGATTCTTTACCAGCTGAGCCACAATGGAAGCCCAAGAATATTGGAGTGGGTAGCCTATCCCTTCTCCAGCAGATCTTTTAAATAATGTATACTGACACATATATATGGAATCTAGAAAGATGGTACTGATGAATTTATTTTCAGGGCAGCAATGGAGAAACAGACATAAAGAACAGACCTATGGCCATTGGGGGAGGGGAGGAGGGAGAGGGTGAGATGTATGGAGACAGTAATGACAGCTTATGGTGAACAGTGTTGGATTCTTGATCTCCAAAGAAGAAGATTTAGCTTCGGGACCAGGCTTGATCACTCAAGAGCTTTTGTGTAGCAGAGTTTTATTAAAGTATGAAAAGGGGCAGAGAAAGCTTCTGACATGGACATCAGAAGGGGGATGGAGAGTGCCTCCCTCACTAGTCTAAGCAAGGGAGTTATATACTTTTTAATTGGTTATTACAATAAATCAAAAGAATGTCTCAAGGTTGTAAAGATCTTACTAGACCCACTCACATACTACATATTTTACGATAACAGGATTAGTCAGAAGATTTTCAGGAAGGAGAAACTGTCCTCAAGCAGGATACATTGTTGCTATATAATCCTTAGTACAGAGTTTAAACTGAGTTGTTTGTTGTGTAATTATCAGTTCCAGGCTTAAAGAAAACATTTTACATGACTAAGACTAAGGAACATAGAGGGGGAAAAAAAAAAAAGATGTTTCTCCTTTCCTCCTCCTTGAGAATTCCAGATGATTCTCTCCTCCTCAGGGACCCTGGACTTCTTATCAACCTGCCTAGGAACTGACTCTCTCAGTAACATGGAAATTTACAATAAAACATGTAAAATCAATAATAGCCAATGGGAATTTGCTGTATGACTCAGGGAACTCAAACAAGGGCTCTGTGACAATCTAGAAGGGAGGGATGGGGAGGAAGTTTTGGGAGGGAGGAGACACGGGTGTACCTATGACTGATTCTTGTTGATGTATGACAGAAAACCACAAAATTCTGTAAAGCAATTATCCTTCAATTAAAAAAAAATAATAAAGTGGCATAAAAAAAGAAATGCACAATATGTGTAAGATAAGCCTGCTAAAGAGAAGAGAACAAATACCTAGCATTTCAGAGACAGCTGTGGGTGGAAGGAAAGGGAAAAGTCATGTAGTCTTAAAAAAAAAATGTATCTCTGTTTCTCAGTAGCCAAGTTTTAGCTTCAAGGTATTAGCGAACATTATATACTTTTTGGTAAATGACACTGCACTTAAATATTCCCTCAAACAGTTGTATTTCTTTAACCATTAGCAGTATGTTCTATAATTAAAGCATCATAAAAGATCCGGAATTAAAAGGCAGCGAAGGATAGTCAGGTGTCAGCCACTTCGTTCCTCATGTTTGGAGCAGCATATACCACTGATGGTAGTACCCCCTCATCCTCTAAAATAGCCCACTTTTACTTTATCTCTGAATATCACTGGCTGAATCAAACCTATCCTTTCTTTGCTACTTTCTATGTAAAGATAAATAAATAAGGCATAGGTGGCACTCTATTTTTTAATGCTTTCCTCTTTTAGAAACTGATACAAAGCCTTCCAACTTGGAAACATACTCAGGTTTCTATTTCAGATACTTTCTACAATCAACAAATTCTTCACTGTCACTGATCTGTGTACAGTGATTTATAATCTTCTTTGGCTACTCAGGTCTTTGTCACACATATCAATAGGGCTGTTACTTTTTTGTCCTGTGAATGTTACCACTTTTATTTTTAACTCCCTCTTTCCCCTCAGAATCATTCAGGTCACTTACTTCCTGCTCCACTTAAAGACAAATGTTTGCTATTTCTTTAAGAAACTTGTGGTTGCATGTAAATACATCAAAAACATTTTTCTCTTACAGAAAACCTAAACTCTCAAATACTGCACAAACTTTTAAACTGACCCATAAATAGGAATTTCAAAAGTAAAATTTTCAGCTTACTTTCTTTAGAAATATCTCCAAAGAGTTGGATACGACTGAGCAACTGAACAGACACACACATGTGTATACACACACACACACACACACACACACACACACACACAACATTTACATTCTCACCAACTGTTTGCAACAAATCAAGGAGTATTATGCAAGAAGAATGGTAGATGTTCAGTAAGAACAGTGAACTTCATAGCAGTTTATCTTTCCTTAATTTTATCCCCTCACCTCAGTTCCATGCTAGCCTTTTACAGTATCAAACTATACTACAAAGCTACAGTAATCAAGACAGTATGGTACTGGCACAAAAACAGACACACTGATAATGGAATAGGACAGAAAGCCCAGAAATAAACCCACATGCATATGTTCAATTAATATATGACAAAAGAGGCAAGAATATACAATGGAGAAAAGATACTCTCTTCCATAAGTGATATTGGGAAACTGGATATCTACATATAAAAGAAATCAGGACATTCTCTAATACCGTATACAAAAGTAAACTCAAGATGAATTGAAGACCTAAATATAAGGCTGGATACTATAAAACTCCTAGAGTAAAACACAAGCGGAACACTCTTTGATATAAACCACAGCAATAATTTTTTCAGACCCATCTCCTCGAGTAATAGGGGCTTCCCAGGTGGCACAGTAGGAAAGAATCCACCTGCCAATGTAGGAGATCCAACAGATGTGGGTTCAATCTCTGGGTTGGGAAGATCTTCTGGAGTAGGAAGTGGCAACCCAGCGCAGTATTCCTGCCTGGAAAATTTCATGAACAGAGGAGCCTGGTGGGTTACAGTCCACGGGATCACAAAGAGCTGGACATGACTGAGCAACTGAGCTCACACACCAAGAGTAATGGAAGCAAAAGCAAAAATAAACAAAAGATGGAACCTAAACAAACTTAAAAGATTTTTCAGAGCAAAGGAAATTGTAAAACCTATGGAATATGAGAAAATATTTTCAAATAATGTGACTGACAAGGGATTAATTTCCAAACTATACAAACAGCTCATATAGCAAACTACAAAACAAAACAAAACCCCCAAAACAATCCAATCAGAAATGGACAATAAACCTGAACAGGCATTTCTCCAAAGAAGACATCCAGATAGGCAACAGTCACGTGACAAGATGCTCATTATTGCTATTTATTAGAAAAATGAACATCAAAACTACAATGAGGTATCACTTCACACTAGTCAGAATGGCCATCAGCAAAGTCTACAAATAACAAACGTTGGAGAAGGTTTTAATAAAAAAAGAACTCTACTATGCTGTTGGTTGGAGAAGGAAATGGCAGCCCACTCCAGTATTCTTGCCTAGAGAACTCTGTGGACAGAGGAGTCTGGTGGGCTGCTGTCCGTGGGGTTGCACAGAGTCGGACATGACTGAAGCCACTTAGCATGCTGTTGGTAGGAATGTGAATTGATATGTGTGTTTGTGTGTGCTCAGTCATGCTCAGTAGTGTCTGACTCTGCGACCCCATGGACTGTAGCCCATCAGGGTCCTCTGTCCATGGGATTCTCCAGGCAAGAATACTGGAGTGGGTTGCCATTTCCTCCTCCAGAGGATCTTCCCAACCCAGAGATCGAACTTGTATCTCCTGAGTTGGCAGGCAGATTCTTTACCACTGGAAGAAAGCAATGGCTACTATGGAAAACAGTATGAAGGCCTGGGTTCCTTAAAAAACTAAACACAGAATTACCACATGACCCAGCAATCTCACTTTTTGGCATATATCTGGAAAATATGAAAACTCTAATTTGAAAAGATACATGCATCTCAATGTTCACAGCACCACTATTTACAGAAGCCAAGACAGGAAAGCAAACAAAACATCCGATGACAGATGGATAAAGATGTGGTACATATATACAATGGAATATTACTCAGCCATAAAAAGGATGAAATAATGTCATTTGGAACAACATAGATACTGCATAGATCTAGAGATTATCATATTAAGTAAAGTAAACCAGGAAGACACATCATATTGCTTATATGGGGAATCTAAAAAAAATGATACAAATTAATTTACATACAAAACAGAAAGAGACTCACATACATAGAAAACAAACTTATGGTTACCAAAAAGAAAAAAAGGAGGAGACAGAATTTAGGAATTTAGGACTAACATATACATACTACTATATATAAAATAGATAAAAAACAAAGACCTACTGTATGGCACAGGAAACTATAATGTCTTGTATATAATCTACAATGGAAAATACTCTGAAAAATAATACATGTAAGAATGACTGAATCACTTTACTGTATACCTGAAACACTATAAATCAACTATACTTCAATAAAAAAAAAAATCTGACCTTGAACCTTTAAAAAACTAAAAAACAAAACACACAAAAACCCAAGCAGAGGGAAGAAAATTAATAAAGATTAGAGAGGAACTTTATGAAATAGAGTATAGGAAAACAATATAAACAAATCAATAAAATAAAAAATTGGCTCCAGGAAAGACAAAAATAAATAAATAAATAAAATAAACTCAAAAGACTTAGCTAGACTGACCAAACGAAAGAAAGAGACTCAAGTTACTATGTTAAGGACTTTAAAAGAAGCACGGCACTACCACTCTTAGAAGAATAACAGAAATTATAAAGGCATACGATGAATAATTATATAGCAACAAGTTACATCACTTGGATGGAAGAGGAAAATTCCTAGAGAGACAAAAACTTCTGAAACTGACTCAAGAAATAGAAAGTCTGAATAGACATATAACAAGTAAACATACCGAATTATTAATCAAAAAATTCCACAAGATAAGCCTGGGCTCAGGTAAGCTCAGGATTTGCTAGTAAATCTACCAAATGTTTAAGAAAAAACATTATTACAGATATTTCATCAACTGTTTCAAAAAGGCAGAAAAGGCGGGAATATGCCCCAAGTTATTCTATGTGGTCAGTAATACCTTGATAGCAAAACCAGACAAAGACATGACAGGAAGAGAAAACTATGGCTGAATATCTCTGATGATTTATAAATGCAAAAATCCTTAACAAAATACTAGCAAACCAAATCCAGCAAGATATAAGGATTATACAGAAACTGACAGTACTCTGTAACAAAAGTGCAATTTATTCCCTAGGGATGCAAGATGAATTCAACATATGAAAAATCAATGTAATAGGCTGTATTAATAGGATAAAGGACAAAAACCACACGATCATCTCAACAAACCTAAGAAAAGAATTTTACAGAAATCCAGCATCCTTTCATAGTAAAATATTTAGTAAACTAGGAAGAGACAGGAATTTCCCCAACTTGATGAATGCTATTTACGAAAACCTCACAGCTAACATCATATAGAATGCTTTTTCTTTTAAGAACAGGAAGAAGACAAGAACACTCTTGACACTTTTATTCAATGCTGTACAAAGGTTTTATTCAGGGCAATTTAGGCAATAAAAAACATTCAGATTAGAAAAAATAACTATAAGTATCTATCTGCATAGCACGTGATCTTATATCTAAAAAAATCCAAGGAATAAACTAATAAATAATCAGATCTAATGAGCAAGTTCAGAAAAGGTACAGGACACAAGATCAACTTTTAAAAAATTGTGTTTCTATACAGTGTACTACGTCCCTTCAGTCCTGTCTGACTCTTTGCGATCCTACGGACTACAGCCCACCAGGCTCCTCTGTCCATGGGGATTTTCCAGGCAAGAATACTGGAGTGGGTTGCCATGCGCTCCTCCAGAGGATCTTCCTGACCCAGGGATGGAATCTGCATCTCTTGTGTCTCCTTCATTGGCAGGCAGGTTCTTTACTGTTTGTGCCACCTGGGAAGCCCCTTTCTATACCCTAGTAATCAACAATTCTAAAATAAAATTTAGATGACAATTACATTTACAAGAGTACCAATAAAATATTAAAAAAATAAATAGAAAATACATAAAATTATCACTAATAATTGTAAAACTTTCCAGAGAAATTAAAGAATATCTAAATAAATGAAAATATATCTCATGCTTATGGGTCAGAAGACTTGATTAAGATGATCTACAAACTCAACCTATCCTAGCACAATCCCAGCTGCTACTTCTGCAGAGATGAGAAAAGTGATCCTAAAATTCACACGAAAACATACAGAACCCAGAACAGACAAAATGATTTTGAAAATAACAATCTTTTTTTAGGTGATGAAAATTTTCTGAACTAAAACAATGTGCAATGCTGAACATGCTAGAAATCTCCCCGCCTCACCCCCGCCCCCCCAAATTGTACACTTTAAAAGGGTGAACTTTTTGGAATGTGAATTATCTCTCAGTAATGCTATTTTTATGAAAACCTGTAGCATTCATGTCAGGTGAAACATATTGATGGTGTAGAGATTAGTTTATTTTCCTCTTATTTCTTTCACACCGAGAGATACTGGCATATGTATGATTTATTTAGAATGATTGCTTCAGAATTATTTTCTAGAAAATAATATCCAATATCTGAGTTCAGAGTAATTACAGTAGAAATGACTGTTTCTAAGAATTTTCCAATTTGGTCATAATAAGCAACATTTACCAGGTGTGATCAATACTGGTCTTGCAAATGTTCTTCAATGGAACAGTAATTTTAAAGATCTTTATGAAAATTACAAGAGGTCTTATTTTGCAAGTGTGCAAAAATGTGTACTGTCGTGACCTTCATCAACAGAAGGTCAGACTTGTTGGATTAAGACCAGATGTCAAAGTTTTTCACTCTCGGTTAAAAATCAAGGAAGCATTTTCAAGAACTGTCCCTATTCTTCTCTGAAAGATGTTAGTCTTTGTAAGATCAGTTCATCTGGACTCTTAAATTATGGATTACTGATTTTCAAAACACTAGGCTATCAAGCTTCCAAGGATAAGTATGAAATAAATATTTCACAAATGGAGAGCTGTAGGCCTAGATCACTAATTTCAGATTCCATTTGCCTGCTTTCTCCTCTGACTTTTTATATTAAGTAGATACAAAGAAGAAAAAGAAAGCCTAAGGCTATTTGAAAAAACCAGTTATCACATGCCAAAAGATTCTTTTAAGGTGTCTTATGTATTTTGGAGACCATACTAAAGAAAGTGTTCTGCACAGTGAAGTTATAGTAGAATAAACAATCAGGAGCTAGGTATTTATTTTAGCTCTTGATATTCAGAAAAGATGGTACTGACCTTGAGATAATCCACTAGAACCCCTTAACCCTCTCATGGAAACCTGGCTATAGGATCAGTATATTTGGAGACAAGTCAGCTCATATGACTTAACACTGTCTATCAGGAATATCAGCTAAGGTTAGTACTATGGCCCCTACTATTAGGAATGAGCACCAATAAGCAATGTCAGCTGAAAAAAAGACTCCCTTGTGTTAACATGGATGACATATAAACAAAGGCACATATCTGAAGGCATAACTCAGATGATGCTTGTGATAAGGATGGGAGTTTTGTGAGAACTTACGTGGTATCATTCATAAAACTGGAAAGCTATTCAGCTGTCACTTACAGAACATTTCCAAGTTGGTGACAAGTTGTTAAGATTTATCTGGGATTTGTTACTAAAATGTGAGATTCTAAAGTCCATACAATTAATCATAATTCTATTTGCCTCCCCAAAGTAAAAATGAATTTCATTCAGTAAAGAGCTCTATTAGAAGGACAAAAGTAGAACTTTCTTTGATTGCTTCTTCTAAACAACTATCAATACTGTATACAATATTCTGTGATTCTACAAATATGTATTAACTTCCTGCTATGTGCATGGAATACAGTCTTTAAAATACTATATAATGTGGCTGAACGGAAAAATGCATAGGGTGAGAAGTCAGGGCAGGTGTCCTGCACTGTATCATTTCCAGTATTTTGACTTAGTTTGATTTCATGAGGAGGATCTCATTACAAATAGGTTCATTACCAACTATCAAATTCTCTGAAAACAAAAATCATCATACATCTGTACCATGATGATTTTACATATAAATATTAATAATCTTGTACTCACTCAGATCATTATATAATACAGTCATTTTTCAGTTCAGTTCAGTTGTTCAGTCGTGTAAGACTCTTTGCGACCCCATGGACTTCAGCACGCCAGGCCTCCCTGTCCATTACCAACTCTCAGAGTTTACTCAAACTCATGTCCATCGAGTCGGTGATGCCACCCAACCAACTCATCCTCTGCCGTCCCCTTCTCCTCCATCCTTCAATCTTTCCCAGCATCAGGGTCTTTTCAAATGAGTCAACTCTTCGCATGAGGTGGCCAAAGTATTGGAGTTTCAGCTTTAACATCAGTCCTTCCAATGAACACCCAGGACTGATCTCCTTTTAGGATGGACTGGTTGGATCTCCTTGCAGTCCAAGGGACTCTTAAGTATTTTTAGTTAACTCTTAAAACACAGCTGTGGGTCTTCTAATAGCATGTTATAGGGGACACTAAAAAGAAATCAATAGGCTTATAACTAATTATCTTGTAGAATAATTACTGAATACAAATTAGATGGCTGACAATGTTTATGTTACCATTTTATCTTTTTTCCATCCCGATCTGTAATATATACTAGGTGAAAAATTAGAAGCTCAAACTCAGGCCTAAAATTATGGAAAGTACTTTGTGTTGAAGCACAGAACAAAAATATGTCTGTCCTTAAAAACCCTTTGCAGCTTGAAAAACACACCACGTGCATAGTAGAAGGAGTCCGGCTTTTATCTGACAGACTTGTTTTAAGAAGTCTGACCTCTGGCTCCCTTTACATTACTGCAACTTAACTTTTCATGTAGAAAGTGTCCAGCATACTTTTCTTTTCCCCCAAGCAAATTTCCTTGTCAAAACTACAAACGGACATTTGATCAAAGGTCAGTTCTTTCACATTCTCGTTTGATAAAGAAATTTCTATTTCATCTTCAGCAATCAGGCCAGTTTAAGAAAGTGTTACCTGACAGAGAAATCACTGATGCATTTCTTTCTGGTCCTCTTTAATTTTTTTTCTGCCTCCTACCTTTTTTCCTCTTTAAATTTTCTGGGTATTTAAATATGTTTTCACTTTTTAATGAGATACTTAAAATAGCTGTGGAAGGAATCTGAGCTTTGCTTGTTAACTGAGGTCCAACTGCTGGTAGATAACACCTAGCAACTTAGAGAATAACTTTTTTTATCAGCAGTATTTCATGCTTAACTCAGAACTTGTGTATTGATACGCCTAGAAACAGCAAGTAGTTACCTAGGGCCAAATAAGGACTTTTCCCCCTAACCAATATTATTTTTTTAGTTTAAAATGAGTTTTTTAATTAAAGTTTAGCTGATTTACAATGCTGTGTTAGTTTCAGGTATATAGCAAAGTGATTCAGTTATACACACACACATTTATATATATATATATAATGTATATATATACACACACATATACATATTCTTTTCTAGAATATTTTCCAATAACAGTTATTACAAAATATTGAGTATAAGTTCTCTGTGCTATACTGTAGGTCCTTGTTGATCATCTGTTTTATATTCAGTAGTGTGTATGTTAATCCCAAACTCATAATTTATCCCTCCCACTCCCTTAAGCTTTGATAACCAAAAGTTTTCTATGTCTGTGAGTCTATTTCTGCTTTGTATATAAGTTCATTTGTATCATTCTTTTTTAAGATTTCACATATAAGTGGTGGTATGATATCCGTCTGGCTTACTTCACTTGGTATGATGATCTCCAGGTCCATCCATGTTGCTGCAAAGAGCATTATTTGATTCTTTTTATGGCTGAGTAATATCCCATTGTGTATATATATACAGACCTTATTTTCTTTTGTCATCTGGTAATGGATATTTAGGTTACTTCCATGTCTACATATACCTCAATGTTCACTGTAGCACTATTTACAATATCTGATTATTCTTTTGTTTTTATTCCTGAGAAGAATAAAGAAAAGAGAAACAAAGAAATTCTTAAATTACTTCATATAAATATACTGTTAATATTCTGTAGTCAGTTTTTGACACTGAAAACCCAGGTTGAGTTTAAACATTCATTCATTTACTATATTTTCAGTTACAGATGACAGGGTTAACTTGAGATGCTACAAGATAGGCAGATTCACTTGAATCTTCAACAAGACTGCTTTAGCTAGTTATAAATGGTGTAGATACTTGAAAACTTCAGTAAGTTGTTTGAAGAAACAGAACTCTTGATTATAAACACAAAAATTTCATCTGACAAAGAAGAAATTGTCAAGTAAAATTTTGGTGATCTAAATAACCCTGTACCTGTAGAATACTTCACTATTTAATAAAAAGAGAAGTGGCCACTAGAAGAAAGAGACTTTGAAAGGAAACAGCCTGAGTTTGAACCAGTCCTGGCACTTTCTAGGTATTTGACCCAGCATCACTTAGTGAATTTTTTGAGAGTCAACTTGCTGATCTACAAAATGGGGTAATGACAGTTCCTTACTTAGGTGCACTTAATAGATGCTGCTATTTTTCCCTTCCTTTTTTACATATGGTAAGTATATATATACTTATCAGTAGTATAAGTAGATAAATATATATTTATCAGTAGTAGATACATGTAATAACTAAAACAGTAATAGTGTTGTGGGAAAGCCAAGTAAAATATTTTTCTTCACCACCCATTAAAAAGGGGAAAATTAGTGAGGTAAACTAGCCTGCCTAGAGTCCCAGAGCTAAGAAGTGAGTCAAACATTTGTGTTCAGACCTCCTCTCTCCCCAAGAGCTCTTTTGTAGATTTTCTCAATAGAAACTAGGAACAGAAGGACTTTTAGAATTCCTGTGTATTGAGTAATCTGAAACACTTCTCCAAAAAATACCTTTGTCTACTTACCGCACCTCTGTTGTTAAAGTTTTATCAATTTAGTTAGTACTTTGCAAAATAAGCTGTCACTAGTTCTGTCCAATCCTATTCATTTAGAAAATGATTTTTGTTAACCAAGGAGAAAGTTTACTTTCCTTTAGGTAAAGTGCAATGTCCTTATATTCTGTCCCCAGGATTCTAAAACCTTCTGCTTACTGTCTAAATGTACCACCAATTGTTTTTAAAAACATATCTAAGGGGTCCTCTCTCAGTGGGAACGTCTAGGGAGAATTATTGACCCATGTGGTGAGTCTCAAGGCAATGCATTAAGCAATAGACCCATGGCCCAAAGAACTGTTGGGGTCAAACCCCTTACTTGTATCTTTCAAAGCTCAGGAATATAGGAGTGGCCATTTCTCCTTAGAGTATCCAGCTTTTTCCTCCCCCAATTTTGCCTTTATCCTTTCTCTGGTGTTTTATCATGTAGATTTATAAGGCATTCTTTCCTATGTAGATAGAGTTTCTCCTTAGGACTGGGGAATCTGGAGAAAACTACCTACAGTTCTGGTTTCTCTTCTACAAGCTGAGGAAGCAGGGAAAGCTGAGAAAGAGATTCCCCCTGTGCTGTGACACACATCAGCTTTAGTTTTGCGGATCAGAAAAAAAAACTGCTGAGGATGCGAGTTGTTTAGGACAGGAGGCACCCCTAACTGACCAGCAGTTAATAAGGTCACAGGTGGAGAGAAGTGGGAAATCCACCTCCTCTTCAATGTTCAGGGTGAAATTAATCAAGATACTGAAATAATAGGGTCGGTAGACACCGATAGTTAATGGTCAATGGTCCTGCCAAGCTAATCGTCTTTCTTTTGCTTGATGTCCCTGCCTCAGGTGAGCTGAGGCTCATTGAGAGTCTCCATTTTTCAAAGCTGAACGGAGTTTTCCCCACCGCACAGCTTCCCTAGAGTCAACATCTTCTAGAAGGTAAGAACAGCATATTGGTTTGCGGAACTCAGTTACGCTTTACTTTTCTAGTCCCTTTTGTTGTTGGGAGTTAGGACAAGAAGAATGTATTTGAGGCAAAGTGGTCATTCTAATTGCCTGGGACATCTGGATGTGGGTCTCTAAGTAAGGCCACATCAAAGGCAGGCATTCACAGGATCCTGTGCTGCTTTCTTTCAGATACTGATGATCTTTCTTACTTTTAAAGGAGCAGAAGAGGGTGGCTGCACCCAGAGCTGCTTGCAGGCTTCATCGTCATGGGGCTCAGTAACCTTGTGCCAGATAAGCAACAATCTGAAAAGGAATACTTTCTGGAACCCCAAATCCTCCAGCCCACAAATACATGCAAGTGAAAACCAAGCACCATTTTATATTGGTTATCCAATAGATTTGGTAAAAATTCTAGTGGGATTTTTTTTTAATCACAGTTTTTGAGATAGAATCTAGATACTGACAAATCACCTGTTGGAAGTGTAGAATTCATTGTTGTTGTTTTAGCATATTCACAGAGCTTTGCAACAGTCACTATAATCAATTCTAGAAACACCCCACATGAAAACCTGTATCCATGAGTAGTCAGTTTCCATTTTTCCTTAATCCAAATCCCTAAGTAATTTTAAATATACTTTCTGTCACTATATAATGGGATTCCTTTCACTCCTGCTTTTTAAACCAGTGGGAAAAAATCTACACGTTACAGTGCTGAGAACTACGGACAGCCTTAGGACTAGGGCCCAGCACACAAGTCATCGCTAAAGAGGGTCCTAATGGAGTAAGAGCTGAGCATCTAGGAAGAAAGACCTGGATTCAAGTCCTAGTTCTGCATGGGTTGGGGGCTTCCCTGGTGCCTCAGATGGTAAAGAATCTGCCTGCAATGCAAGAGACCTGGGGTTCAATCCCTGGGTCAGGGAAGATCCCCTGGAGAAGGGAACGGCAACCCACTCCAGTATTCTTGCCTGAAGAGTACCACGGACAGAGGAGCCTGATGGGCTACAGTCCATGGGATTGTAAAGAGTCAGACACCACTGACCGACTAACACACACACTGCACAGGCTAGCTGTGTGTTTGCTGAAAACTTAACTTCTCTCAATCTATTTTCTCAACTACAAAATAGGCTTGTTTTGACTATTAAATGAGAATGCATATAAATCATTACATGTTAATTAATATGAGTATATTTATTCTCATTATTCACAAACCTCTTTGCAGAATGGATCCAGGTTTTATAATAACTCATCCTGCCACAGCTTAACAGTTCCACTTTATTTCTTCTAAGTGACTGGAGCTGTCACTTGACAGGTCAATTGTGAGAATGGCTTCAGAGCAGGGGAGAAGATGGATGAATGAGGGCTGAACAAATGATAGCAGCAAAGGCAGAGGCAGTGGCACGAGGCAGAAGGTCTCTCCAGGATGGACAGAATATGCAGAAGGATCAATAAAATGAATGAGACTGGAGATGCCTGAGAAAAGAGGGTCAAGGTCCTAAAGACAAGAGTCAAAGCCCCTCTGTAAATAGATATACCATTTGAGTAACTGGATAAGCATTTTTAAAGTCAAAGCTAAGAAAATTAAAAACAATAGTGTTTTATCCTGGGTTCCCCTGAAAGTGGAGCTGAAGACAAACTTTCAAGTGCACATGGTTTATCTGGGAAGGTGATCCCAGTGAGCAGTACAGGGGAACAGGAGGGAAATAGGGAGGAAGTTTCTATATGGGCTTGGCCTCCTCTGCAGGCAACTGATGCTTAATTCCAAACCTTCTGAAAAGTCTCATAAAATATGTTTTAAAATTGCCTACCTAGGAGCAAAAAAAAAAAGAAAAAAAGAAACGTTTTCCTTTTGTTCCCATTTCACCTAGGTCAAAGATGGTCCATTAGATTAACTTCTTTGCATTTCTGGGATGAGAAGATTTGGAGTACCAAGCAGGTTGATGAGGGTATCCCATGATGTGGCTTCTTAGAAACCCAAGGACTGAAAGAAAAAGGTACAGGGCTGTGGCCCAGGTGGAAAACGGTGCCACTGTACATGTTAAAGCCTTTAAAGCCGGCACAGAGCTGTCACAAGTAGTGGCTGGTGAGATAAGAGGTAAGGCTGAGAGGATTTTGCAGTGACAGGAAGAGATGTCCCACATAGACAGTTATCACCATTCAACATTTATTATACATCAAGCACTAGGATTTAAGCTTCTGACATTAACTCATTTGATATTCACAACCACCTTGCGTTGCAAATAAGAAAACTGAAGCACAAAAAAGGTAAGAAACCCAGTCAAAGTCACAAAGCTAATAAGTATCATAATTATGAGTCAGAAGCCAGCACACAAGCTCCTAACCATTACACTGCACATCCTCTGACAGAACTGGGCTGGTTGAAGCTGGGGTAGGGGAATGACTGAGTGAATGAGTGAGTAAGTGAGTGTGTGTGTGTGTGTCTTTTACATTTTTCTGGCCCTCTCCCTGCAACGGTCCATAAATGATCTCTAATGAACTTAAGATGTAATTTATTTCTGGAAAGTCAGCCCAAGACAGTCCACTAGGAAGACCCTGTAGTTATCTCCTTCCAAGGGCACACCAAAAATTAAAGCTACTCACAGAACAACTATTTATGAGTACAATGTAAAGACTAGCAGAAAAGAATCTCCACAACTAAAGATATGTAAAGAAGAAGCCTCAACATGACAGGCAGGAGTGGCAGAGATGTGGTTTCGTCAGGACCCACAATCTAGGGCTGGTGATTCACAAATGGGAAGAACAGCACAACCGCAAAGGTCCTCCCCAAGAAGTGGGGGTCTGAGTCCCACATTGCGCTCCCCAGACTGTGAGCATGAAGAAGCTGTGGGCGAGCAGACCATGTGGCCAGTCATGCGGGGACCTGGCCCTGACTACCAATGGGCCAGAAGCAATGGTGTCTGCAGGGCTGTGCAGCTGACCACGTGAGAAGCCTGTCCTGTGCACCAGTGGGCCTGCAGCAGCCACATGCCACTGGGTTGTTGTGCAAGAGGCCTGCTCTGTTCTCCAGTGGACCTGCAGCCACAGCCCAAAGCAGGGCATTGCAGCTCAGAGGGCCAGTGGCCAGCCCTGCCTAGCAGCACACACAACGGTCACTGCACAAGGGTGCATAGTCACATAGGGCATCCCAGAGCACACAGCTCCAGTGACCAGAGGGGAGCATGCTGCTGGTAACATAGGACAGCTCCTGCATAAGGCCACTTCTCCAAGATTGGGAGACACAACAGACCTACCTAATACACATAAACAAAATCAGAGAATTAGGTAAAATGAGGGAACAGATGTTCCAAATGAAGGAACAAGAAAAAAACCTCAGAAAAAGAACTAAATGATAGAAACATGCAATCTGTCTGGTAAAGAGTTCAACCATAAAATTTTCAGAAGAAGACATAGGCAGTATGGTCTTTGCCATTGGTCTTACCAATATATATTTATATTTTTGGATCTGCCTCTTTAGGAAAGGGAAATAAAAGCAAAAATAAAGAAATGGCACTACATCAAAGTAAAAGGCTCTTGCACAGTGAAGGAAGCCATCAACAAATGTAAAGGCAGCCTACCAAATGGGAGAAGATATTTGCAAACAACGTATCTGATAAGGAGTTAATATCTAAAATATGCAAATAACTCATATAACTGAATATCAGAAAAATAACCCAATTAAAAATGGACAGAGGATCTGAACAGATTTTTTTTAAAGAAGACAAATGGGTAGATGCTCAACATCACTAATAATCAGGGAAATGCAAATCAAAACCACAGTAAGATATCACCTCATACCTGTAGGAATGGTTATCACCCAAAAGACAGCAAATACCAAGTGTTGGTGAGAATATGAAGAAAAGGGAAACCTTGTGCACTCTTGGTGAGACTGTAAATTGGTACAGCCACTATAGAAAATAGTATGGAGGTTTCTCAAAAAAATTAAAAACAGTTCTACCATATAATCCAGTCATTTGACTTCTGGGCATTTATCCAAAGAAAACAAAAAACACTAATTCAAAAGATAGTGTAACCCAGTGTTCATTGCAACGTTATTTACAACAGCCAAGATACGGGAGCAACCTAAGTGCCCATCAAGAGACAAAAGGATGAGGTCCATATATATAATGGAATATTGCTACTGTTGTTTAGTCATTAAATCATGTACGACTCTTTTGTGACCCCATGGACTGTAGCCCGCCAGGTTTCTTTGTCCATGGCAAGTGTAATGGAGTGGGTTGCCATTTCCTTATTCAGGGGATTGTCCCGACCCAGCAATCAAACCTGCATATCCTGCACTGGCAGGCAGATTCTTTACCACTGAGCCACCAGGGAAGCCCCATAATGATCTGAATATTATTCAGCTATTAAAAAAGAAATTTTGCCATTTTTGCCAACATGGATGGATCTACAGGATATCATCTGAGTAAAATAAGACAAAAAGAGAAAGACAAACATATGACCTCACTTATATGTGGAATCTAATACAACAAACAAAACAAAATGAAAACAGACCTGAAGGTGCAAAGAACAAACAGGTGGTTGCTAACGGTGAGGGGTAGGGAGTTGGATGAAATAGGTGTAGCATACTAAAGAGGTACAAACCTCCAATTACAAAATAAATAAGCCATAGGGATACAATAAACAGAAAAAGAAATATGTTCAATAATAATGTAGTAACTTTGTATCGGGATAGATGATTACTAGATTTATTGAGTAATTTTGTAATGTATGAAAAGTCAAATCACTATGCAGTATACCTGAAACTAATATTAAATGTCAAGTATATTTCAATAAAAAACTTATTCCTACCTAAACATTCCAATATCATACTTAATTCCACCCATCTGTTCCCAAGGTAGATCAGCTGAAAGAAACCCAGCGTGCTGAATCAAGGTTAGCCTGGAATCCCTTTGAGCTGCAAGGTTTCCTGCTCATTTATTCACCATTGAATTCTACAGAAATTATTTGGCAATCATCACTGGGTCACTTTTAAAAGGTAAGAAAATTATCTTAAATTCACAAAGTATTTAAACATTAAAATATACCTAGAAAAAATTTTTTTAAATAGAACCATGGCTACACTTGACTATTGAGGTTTGACCTATGGCTAAACCAAATGAGGTGTGATGTAAGACAGAATATGAAAGATTTAGTACAGAATAAAAGTAAAATATTGCAGTATTTCTTATATTGGTTACATAATGTTTTAGATATACTGAGTTAAAACAAAATACATGATGAAAACTGATTTCATCTATTTCTTTTTGTTCTTTTTAAACCTGGCTACTAGATACTTTAAAATTGCTTATGTGGCTCACATTATATGATTATTAGCTAGTGCCACGCTTGACAGTCTAAACTCTGCCATCTTCTCTAGCCTCACTGTCACACTTTCCCAGTTACTACACTGAAGTCACCCTTGTTTCTCCTAAAACACCCCAACATGTTCCTACCAGAGGACCTCTGCAGTGGCTGTCTCCTCAGCCTAGAACGTCCTTTCCTCACATTTCCCCATGGCTTGTTTCTTAATCTCATTCTTGACATCTTCAGAGAAATATTCCCCAACCACTTTATGGATACAGTATTTTTACCACTCTACATGTCCTTCCCCTGTTTTATTCTTCTTCATAGCATGTTGAACTAGTAATATATCCTCTGTGTTGTTGTTCTATTACTGTGAATATACATGGATAGATAGATGGAATTGGTTCTTGTGTTTCCTTATAATCAACTTTTTGGATAATGCCCAATTTTAAAAAATAAATAAATTTGCTCACTTTGACCTCCTGGCCTTCACATTTCAAAGCTGCCTTAGCTACTTCTTTACTTCTTCACTTGTATCACATCCTCCAGTTAGGCTGAAGAACTGGACCAGTAGCTCAAGCATGTTTATAAGGGTCTTTTCCCTCAGAAGGGGCATTGACTTGCCTGGCCTTCCAGTGAAAGTGAAAGTCACTCAGTCATGTCCAGCTCTTTGTGATCCCATGGACTGTAGTCTGCCAGTCTTCTCTGTCCATGGAATTCTCCAGGCAAGAATACTGGAGTGGGTAGCCATTTTCTTCTCCAGGGGATATTCTCAACCCAGGGATGGAAGCCAGGTCTCTTGCATTTGCAGGCAGATTCTTTACCGTCTGAGCCACCAGGGAAGCTGCCAGTACCAAGGGGTCCCGATCATCTCTCATTCACAGGTGCCTGAGCTTTCTCTTCTTCTGTGTCCTCTACTTTCACTGACAGTAGAGGGCAGCAGAGTTCTTTCCACAGGATGCATTATGAGCAAAGACCACGTCTCTGGACTGTGCATAAAAAAAGCCCCCTTCAGAGAGAAATTGCTAATTAGTCCTATTAATGTCTAAGATGGGACTTACAGAAATGACATATTTTCTTCCATCTCTAATATATAGATGATTCAAACTTCTGAGGGAGGCGAGTCTGCATATTTGGAAGTTAAGAGTATTTTTGCAACATTGTCAGAAAAAAAAAATCACAGTCATTATTTATGTTCCACAACCTCCTTATTGAATTATTTTATCTTAAATTTTTTTCCTTCTTTCCATTGTATTTAGTTTAAGAGTTTTCTGAGAAGCTGTAGGACTAGAGTAAGTTGATATTTGGTAGATTTGCATGTATTTGGCTTACATCTCATTCCTGGACTTTCAGGAATGAAAGCTGGCTCCTTGTGGTATGTGATTTCTGAATTCATCTATACTGATTTCACTGAAAGGCTGATGATTTTAATTCTAACTTTCCATATGACCCAGAAATAAAAGTCTGCATTAATCCATTATCATTACAGCATTGGAAATTCTCAATAAAAAAAAATATATATAGAATAATTAGTAACTCATTTCTGGCGGTAAAATTTCCACTTGATTTCCCAAAAGTAATTTTAAAATCCAATAGGTAGTGAGGGTGCTGGTAAGGAATTACTAAGTGTCTTGGCCCATCAGTGATTTTAGAATTAACACTTAGCTGGAAGCTTTAGTAAACCAGCAGCTTAAGGGTGTTTTACCTGTTGGATTTATACAGTTTTTAAATTTTCATTACCTTTACTTAAAAAAATCACAATTATTTCTTCATCTCTGTATTTCATGGACCAAAAAAATGGCTTAGAAAAGACCACTTGACCTTGGCATGTTGCTCATGAAAGTTAGGAGCTGGAGACTTAGCAGCTTCCTCCACTAGCTGTACTCAGTAGGTTTCCACCTAGAAACTGTTGTTTGTTGTCTCAGTAATAGCATTTTGATTTATAACTGAATTTATTATGAAATTACATCCTACTGTTTTGCTACCTAGTAGTTACATGGATGTCTGCTATCATGTTCTGGTGGCTTTTATTGTGAATGTTATATTCTCAACACATTTTGTTTAGGAAAAACAGGTCCAAGTGTGTAGGGCCCAGAGGAGAGAAACTTGACTTTAAGTCACAATCATAGTTATTATACCAATAGCCACTGGAAGATTGTTGCTGTTTATGGCCACACAAATCAGTCTCAGCTGGGATTGTCTGGGCTTTGTCTGAATTTGATACTTAACTTTGAACGCAGTTTTGAAAATTCCCATTCAGTCTCAGGAATATAACCTTAGGAAATTGGATTCTCAAGAGATGGCAGGAGATAGTGTTGAGCATGCCTTTTAGATATAAAATCAGATTAAAGAGCTTCATCCTGTTGAAATTACTTACGATTGGATTCTCTGAATACAAATAGACTCCTAAAAGCAGTGTAGCTTAAAGCAGCCATAGGAAGGAGAACAAGAAAGGACTTCTATTATTATACATATGAGATACTGAGAAAGAGATGAGAATAAACTAAGAGGAAAATATAAAATAGATGTGGGACAGACATTCCATTTTGAATATATAAAGATAAGTTAGGGGAAAATTCTATTTTCACTTATAGTATCTCTATGCAATATGCATAAACCGACCAACTCTTACTCAAAAAACTAATTCTGATTTAAGAGACAGGAAAACGATGTTTGCATCCTGAATTTGTCCTTGTAGTGAGAAAGAAGTGAGTTATGATCATAACTCTTACTGACAGACATGAAGTCAGGGCACTGAAGTATATATTTGATAAAAATATAATGACTACTTCTTTGTGCCTAATATGGTGCTAGGTATTGTGGATACAAAAACAAGCAGGAAGGAGAAAGACAGTCTCTGGCGTGGAGGACTTCAGTGTTTCAAGGAAGAGACAGAACAACTAATTTAATACATTTATTGAACAATCACAGTACACTATGAGAGTATGAGCAAAATGCTGCAAGAATGAGAACTAAGAGGAAACAACTTCTAGAAAACAAATCTTACATATGTACCTATTCAAAACAGTTTGAAAATAAATCAGCATACCAGTACACAAATACAAAGGTTAGGCAACTTGTTTTGTAACCTCAGATTACTTTTGAGTATGATTTGTTGTTGCTTAGTCACTCAGTCCAGTCCGATTCTTTGCAACCCCATGGACTGCAGCACACCAGGCTTCCCTGTCCTTCACTATCTACCGGAATTTCCTCAAACTCATGTCCATTGAGTCAATGATGTCATCCAACCATCTTGTCCTCTCTTGCCCCCTTCTCCTCCTGCCCTCAATCTTTCCCACCATCAGAATCTTTTCCAGTGAGTCAGCTCTTCGCATCAGGTGGCCAAAGTAGACGAGCTTCAGCATCACATCTTCCAATGAATAATCAGGGTTGATTTCCTTTAGGATTGACTGGTTTGATCTCCTTGCTGTCTAAGGGACTGTCAAGAGTCTTCTCCAATACCACAGTTCAAAAGCACCAATTCTTCGGCACTCTGCCTTCTTTATGGTCCAACTTTCACATCCATATGTGACTACTGGAAAGACCATAGCTCTGACTATACCAACTTTTGTCAGCAAAGTGATGTCTCTGCTTTTTAATATGTTGACTAGATTTGTCACAGCTTTTCTTCCAAGGATCAAGTGTCTTTTAATTTCATGGCTGCAGTCACTGTCCACTGTGATTTTGGAGCCCAAGAAAATTACGTCTGTCACTGTTTCCATTTTTTTCCCCATCTATTTGTCATGAAGTGATGGGACTGGATGCCATGATCTTAGCTTTTTGAATGTTGAGTTTTAAGCCAGCCTTTTCACTCTCCTCTTTCACCTCCATCAGGAGGCTCTTTAGTTCCTCTTCGCTTTTTGCCATTAGGGTGGTATCATCCGCATATCTGAGGTTATTGATATTTCTCCCAGCAATCTCAATTCCAGCTTATGAGTCATCCAGCCTGGCATTTCACATGATGTGCTCTGCATAGAAGTTAAATAAGCAGGGTGACAACATACAGCCTTGACATACTCCTTTCCTAATTTTGAACCAGTCCATGGTTCCATGTCAGGTTCTGTTGCTTCTTGACCTGCATGCAGGTTTCTCAGGAGGCAGGTCAGGTGGACTGGTATTCCTGTCTCTTTAAGAATTTTCCACAGTTTGTTGTGATCCACACAGTCAAAAACTTTAGTGTAGTCAATGAAGCAGAAGTAGATGTTTTTCTGGAATTCTCTTGCTTTTTCTATGATCCAACCAATGTTGGCAATTTGATCTCTGGTTCCTCTGCCTTTCCTAAATCCAGCTTGTACATCTGGAAGTTCTCAGTTCACATACAGTTGAAGCCTAGCTTGAAGGATTTTGAGCATTACCTTGTGAGCATGTGAAATGAGTGCAACTGTGCCATAGTTTGAACATTCTCTGGCATTGTCTTTCTTTGGGATTGGAATGAAAACTGATGTTTTCCAGTCCTGAGTTTTCCAAATTTGCTGGCATATTGAGTGCAGAACAGTTTTTGAGTATGATTATTTCTCTGTCATGATAGCCCTTATATGGTTGACCTTTGAACAATGAGGGGATTGGGGGACCAACCCTCCTAGCAATGGAAAATCTGCCTGTTACTTACAGTTGGCCCTTCGTATCTGTGGCTTCTTTTGAATCTGCAGTTCTACATTAATGGATTCAACCAACACAGATGTTGTGGTACTGCTTTGTTGACTCTTGAATAAAACCTGCTCTTAAGTGGATCCTCGCTATTTAAACCCACGTTTTTCAAGGGTTAACTGTAGTGTTTATGGCTATTTGGGACTCCAGTTGTGTTGAGTTACTGTAAGTCTCTCTCACAAAACAGAGTTCTCTTAATCTGGCATACCTCCATAGCACCTAACTCTGGGTAAGCATTTGACAAAAATTTTAGAGCTAAATTAAGTTTGAATATGTTCTTATGGGGCAGATGAAATAGAAAAAGAGGTTACTCATTGGTAATATCTGAAGCAAAATTGGATAAGTACTTAAAGAAAGGAAGATTATATGTATTTAAACCCTGCATATGGTAATCTACCCAGACTCTCTATTAAATATATGATTTACAACTAAAAATGTAATCTTACAATTTCCATCACTTGATACATATTTATTGGGGTTTTTATGACAAAATATATATCTAGTAACTAAAAAGTAGAAATATCTGATATTAGATGAATTAATTTAAGACATTTTCTTCTTAATACAAATGGGACCAGCTTACAAAGCATAGATTTATCTACAGTGGTCTGGTCGTTGGTAAAAATGAAGTCTTTAAAGTCTGAAGATTTCATAATGAAGTTTTTTTTTTTCCCCCTCTTACAATTGATTATGACTTTTCATAGGGATAGTTGCATTTCTAAGCTTTGCTTACCTGGGGTTTAAAAAAAAAAAAAAAGCCCAATCTAAAGTATCAGCAGGCAAATAGGGCATTTATTTCGGGAGGCAAGGTGGCTCTCCCTGGCAACTCCCCTCCTAAATGACATCTCATAGATACATGCTAAAAAGGTCCAAATGAGACTTGGATTTCCCAAATGGTTCTCTGTTTTTCTAAAACAGCAGGTCTTAGACTAAAAGTTCTCCATGCAAGAAGCTGCTTGAACCACCATGTAACCACTGGCTTCCCTCTGCCCAAAAGCCACAAATAATTAACTGCCCATGATAATCATAGCACCTTGTACTTGCAGCAAACATGATCTCATGTGACATAAGTAACATCACAGTCTACCTGGCAAATCTCCGCTTTGAGATACAGAACCAGCTTACAGAGTTTACAAGAGATGAAAAACATGAACTTACAGATAAGCACAAACAGTCCACCACTAACTAGTGCCGTTGGTCTCATTTTGTAGTTTTTTCTCCTCTAGGCATGGTGTTTTATAAAACTAGAGAAGATGCTATTTATTTCATGGACCCAAACTCTGCGGGTAATTTATCTTGCTAACTAGTGGAAATCATCACCCATACAGAGCAGGCACCAGCAACAATGGATTTCCAGTGAGTCTGTTACTGGCAGGATTTGAGAATGCCTCTGTTTCTGAATTCTGAAACAAAGATTTAATGAGCTCCTGCTGCTCTGAAGATACAGTATTCAAAGCTCAGGGTACCAAAAAATAAATATAGATCTAGGTTTAAAAAAAATTTACAGTCTACTTGCAGAGGCTAGTAAGTACACAAAAATTTAACCAGTGTTTGGAGACATATTTAGTAATATGATAGACTGGAAAGTCAGATTGAGGAGGGCAGGGATTTTTGTCTGTCACCGCTGTATCCTCAGCCCCTAACACAGTAACAAGCACATAAAACATAAAACATATATATTTTTTTTAATGAATGAGCCGCACAGGCAATGGGTATCATGTGATTCAGGGGGAGAGAGCTGCATGAATGAAGAGGTCATCAAAGGCACCATGGATGAGGCAATATGCCATCCGAGCCTTAACATACATAGAGTTAAGGTGAGCTTATTAAATTTACTATATCATTTATTCAGTGTCTCCTACACGGCAGGGTACTGGTGGGGAAGGGAGAGCAAAAACCAAATCCCTCACTGATCTAGGATGATCCTGAGAGTTTCACTCTGAGGCTAAAAGCCAGTCCTCTTTGCCAAATACTGCTTATCATTCAAAACATGTGCAGAAAAGCAAAAGAGTGAAATAATTAAGAAGTCAGTAGTCTGAAAGCAGATGGTGTAGCAGTAGAAAAAGAGAGAGTACACTGTTTCTTTCTTGCCTGCCATTTCCTTTCATTTCTTGCTAAACATGGTTCAAAAGTCCTGGGAAGGGGTGGAAATGCAGAGGAACAAAAATGCTGCCCTTTTTGTCACTGTGTGCCAAAGGGATTCCCTTCGCCTTTGTTCTCCAGCCTAGAGGCTGGTTATACATTAGGCACGGTTGTCTGAACATCACTGTTGTCTAATGCTTAACCTCACTGCCCTCTCCTCTTTCTCAATCCATTTGCAGCTGCCACCTTGAAGTGAACAACAACAACAGACACACACACACATACTGCTGTCTGCATTCCCGGGAAATCAACATACTTCTTCTTCACCATTTCTCTTGCAAATATAAAAATTACCCTGACCCTGGTCAGTCAGGACATAACTGGGAGGCTAGAAAAATATAGACACTGAGAGGAGGCCTGAAATCTTTCCACCACCTGCTCCTTAAGGAGGAAAGCCATGCAAGGTGATGGGTCTCTGATGATAGAAATCCCACCATTCTTAACTGTTACCTGGCATCTTCACTACGTAGGATTTCCTGAAGTCTCAGCTGGTAAAGAATCCACCTGCAATGCAGGAGACCCTGGTAGGATTCCTGGGTCAGGAATATCCCCTAAAGAAGGAACAGGCTACCCACTCCAGTATTCTTGGGCTTCCTAGGTGGCTCAGTTGGTAAAGAATCTACCTGCAATGCGAGAGACCTGGGTTCGATCCCTGGGTTGGGAAGATCCCCTGGAGAAGGGAATGGCTATCCACTCCAGTACTCTTTCCTGGAGAATTCCATGGACAGAAGAGCCTGGTGGGCTCTAGTATGGGGTGTCAAAGAGTTGGATATGACTGAGCTGTTTTCACACTTTTGCTGCAGCAAATTAGCGCACATTATTGTTTCATGTTGCTGGACTCGTGTTTAGAGGAAAAACCCCAAAAAGCATGTGTGTGTATGTGTATATATATTTATGTATATATATATACACACACACACACACTTTTGACTTCACTGCCTCTATGTTGGCTTCACTTGGAAACATGGTGAATTCAGGAAGCTTCTGTGACATAGTTTGGCTCTGAGCTTCAGGGTTCAGAGACCTTGGCTGAATCTGGGCACTACAAGAAGTTAAACCTTCTATGTTTCCATCTACATGTTGAGGGATGTCAAAACGTACCTCAAAGCATTATTTTGACAAATAGACAACAGGATCACCCTCCCAATATGTTGCTTACAGTCCCTGAGGTAGTGCACATAATAATATGTTAGCTATTCCTATAACTATTCTCCTCTGTTTCCCAGTCTTGAGCCTGGCATCAAATTAATCATCTTAGTCACATTTTATTAGTCTAATTACTTAGGCCAAACACCGTAGGGTAGGCTTTCTCAATGTATGGCACTTTGAACCAGATAATTCTTTGTTGTGGAGGGATCTCCTGTGCCTTTTCACATATGTCCCCTGGCGGGGGGGAGGCAAAAGCATTTGTGGTTGAGAACCACTGTGGTAGAGTCATTCTTGACTTTTCTATTTTTTGCACACTTTTGTACCTAATTCATCAACAAACCCCATTAACTCTACTTTAAAGACCACTTTTTCTTACTCTCTCTACTCTTACCTCCCTCACCTAAGCCGCCAACATCTTTCTTCATCATTTCTGTGTCAGTCTCCTTGCCAGTCTGTCATCCCGTAGCCCTCATCTCTACCCACATTCAGTTCCAACCACAGTGGCCTCCTGGTTGCCCCTTCAACACAACAGACAGACTTTACAATCTCCTTTTGTTTTTGCAAAACTGAAACTCTCTATCCATTAAACAGTAACTCTCAATTGCCTCTTTTCCCCAGCTTCTGGCAACCACCATTATACTTTTTGTCTTTATGAATTTAACTACTTTTGGGTAGCTCTTATAAGGGGAATGACATTACTCTTAGTCTTTACACAACTGGCTTATTTCGGTTAACGTAATGTCCTCAAGGTTCAATGATGTGTCAGAATGCCCTTCCTTTTTAAGGCTGAATATAGTTCATGATATGTGTATGCCACATTTCAAAACGTCCATTCACCTATCAATGGACAGAAGGGGAATTCTTGGATCAAATAGTAATTCTATTTTTACTCTTTTGAGAAACTGCCATACTGTTTTCATACTGTTGCATAGGGGTTGCAACATTTTATATTCTCACCAACAGTACACAAGGGTTCCAATTTCTTCACTCTCTCACAACACTTGTTACTGTCTTTTTTTTTTTTGATAGAAGCCACTTTAATGGGTGCAAGATGGTCACTCATCGTGGTTTGGATTTGCATTTCCCTAATGATTAGTGATGCTGGGCATCTTTTCATGTGTATCTTCACTGTTTTTAACTTCTAGAGTCCTCATCAATAGGGTGTGTGTCTTATCCAGGCAGTGTTTCATCCCTCTCTGTCTCATACCCATGTCTGTTTTACTTGATATACCTTGAGGCTCTGAATCTCTGTTTCAGTCTTTATTCACCTGGCTTCAGTTGTTAGTGAGGGAAGGGGCTACCCTTTTCCGTTTGACAATAAGATAGAAACCTGTGGATTAAAGTCCATTTTTGTCCTTCTCTCACTGACATCATTCTTTATGCTTCTATACGCAATTATCTCAGAAAAGTTACAAAGGTAAACAACTGAATGTTCAAATCAGAACATTTATTGGTGAGACTTTCAGAAGCTCTCTGGGTGGATGACTCACTCAGTTGACTTATTTATATAATTTTAATGTAACACTTGTCAATCAGATGTTTAACCTAGAACATGGCTTCTTTCCCATCTAGTTTCAATTTTTTTCTCTTTTCAATCTTGCAGCATGTTAGCTTTATAGAGTTACTTGCAGTCACTGACTTACTTTACCTTGTACATATGATCCATATTAATAATCCATATTAATTAGTATTCTATAAAGTCTGGAACAAGCTCATGTGTATTCACTAGAAACCTACCAAGAATAAAGACATCTCGTATTCTCATGATAATTTTTTTTTCCATTTAGCACTGATGAGTTCCTCTAAGACACTCTGAAATATTTCTCCAAGAAATATTAAATTTTGCATATAAAATTCTGGATTGACCTGCCTTTGAGAGCTCATTTCAATCAACACTTGCTTTCTTTATTGTGACTTTAAGGCTGTGTTGTAACAATGATCCAATGGTGATTATACTGTCAAATGACAGTACAAATTTCCACTTTATCCTAAGCTTCAAGAACACAGATGATTGCCCAGAAAGTAGATGGTATTTTCATCCTTCCTTTCTTTACTGTCTTCCATTTTACCTAACAACTTTTAGACTTCGTCCTCTGGCTTCTCTGTAAGTTGCTTTCTATTCCATGTGGCAGAGAGCTCCCTCCCAAATTCTTTCAGAGGTTCCTCTTCTTTTTGCAGTCTTTAAACACAGGTGTTCCTCAAGTCCCTTCTCAGTCTCTTCCCATGCCTTCCTGTCAACCCCATTCATCTCAGATTTCCGTCTCTCTCTCTGCACGCCACTGGCATGGCCTCCCCTGGGAACCCAGTGCTGGTGAGGAATGCTGTCAAAGTCACCTGATCTCAGTAAACCCAGTCCTCCCCTACACCTCCTTTCTGCTTCTAGACAAGCATCCTACTCATCTGAGTTTATAAAACTTAAATATCTTCTCTACTTTCATTTCTGCTGACAACAACAAGTAGCCAGTACTTAAGGCATTTAAAGGAGAGAAAGACTGTTTTGGATTGGGGAATTCAGGGAAGGCTCCAAGGAAGAAGTGACTTTGGGGGTGGACTTTAAAGGATACGGAGATGACTGTGCCAAGCAGAGAAGAAGAGTGAGGGAGAGTTTTCATACAGAGGATGAAAGAGGCAAAAAGGCCATGTTTCAGGAGGAGAAGACTTAGATGGACTGGTTAGAACAGAGTGGAAGAGGAGTTTAAGGTCATGAAGAATCACGAGTTTAGAGTAAGAAGTTTAATTTGAAGTGAGAAGCCCTGAGAATCTAGTAAAGACTTCCCAGTTGAAGTAACATCATTTGAATTTACAATCTATTCTGTTGCATCCCACACTCTATATTCTCTGAAAAACTATCCATCCTTGAGTAATCCATCTCTCTCTCTCTCTCTCTGATTCTTCTCTGTATTCCCCAGAATGTTACCCAGCACACTGGCAAATGTTTCATACATGAGTAAATAAGAAAATAGCACATGTATAAGGGAGCAGTGAGCACAGACAACAAACCACTAAAAAAGACATGCTCCATTTAGCACTGGAACTTCATAAGCTTTTAGGCTTTCCCTCTAGGCTAGCTGGTAAAGAATCAGCCTGCAATGCAGGAGACCTGGGTTCAATCCCTGGGTTGGGAAGATCCCCTGGAGAAGGGAAATGCTACCTACTCCAGTATTCTGGCCTGGAGAATTCCATGGACTGTATCGTCCATGGGGTAGCAAAGAGTCGAACATGACTGAGAGAGTTTCACTTTCTAACCATCCAGTGTCTCACTTAGCCATCCTCCCTTCTCTCACTCAGCCAACTAGTTCTGTTTACTTGTAATGTATCAGATATAAAAGAGTAAGGCCTCAAGAAAGTACTTGTGGGAATCAAACAGATGTGTAAACAAACTCTGAAATAAGCTACAAGAAGGATTTGAGAGAAAAATGCTTAAAGTTATAATGGAACACAGTGAAAAGAACAAGTTCTGTGGAATGATGTGTGAGCCATATAGACCATTCACTCAAAAAATATCATCCCCTATGTGTCTGTCTCATCACTGGCAGGATCATGTGTGGGATGTACACCCTGTTTCTAAGAACTCAGAGTTTGATTAATAGAGAAATCCTCTTATTTATTGGGCACTGCCATTATCCCATAAATCCTCACATAAAAGCCTTTATACAAAGAAACTGAGAAGCAGAGAAGACAGGTAATCTACCCAGTTGGAGCTGGGGTTGATTTCAAAGCTCACTATTTGTTTACTACACAGTGCCTCTCAGAACAGTACAGGGAAGGATGTACAAAGTGTTATGAGAACTTAGAACAGGGTATAACTGGAGGGAAACTAGGAAAATCTGCCAGGAAAAGATGGGATTTTATAGCAGAAAAGCAACAGGATGGCTGTTGCCTTTATTTGCTCTAACGAAAATATCTTTAATATCAAGATCTAGTAACAGAATATTTTTCACCCATCCTGCTATGCATTTGAAGCAGCACACAGATGCAATTTTACTGTTTTTTTTTCCCCATTTGGGTACCCCAGGTTATATGTAGAAGTGATGTAGGGGTGACATTTCCAGAAGAACTTATTTGCCCCATCAGAAGTCTGTTGCATGAGGCCTCTTCTCTCCCATCCTAACCCAACAGCGAAAATGCCTGGGGCTCAAAGTTCACTACCTATTATTTTAGAAAACAAAGCCAGGGCACTGAGGAAAATCGGCTCATCCTTTTCCCTCATCCAAGCATGGCTCAACTGGTATAAATCAATTTATTTGCTCTGGGTTTGAGAACAGACATTTGAGCCTTATGTGTATAAAAAGCAAGTCGCAATATTCCCAGCCTGAATAATTCATGTTGTTTGTAACGGCTCTTTTAAGCCTTTCTGTTAAACTTGAAGATTAGTTTGTTTTTTTTCTTCCTTAATCAAAGCTTATTCTGATTCAACTTTGAATAATTCCTCAAGCTGGATTGTTCAACTATTGGATTCTGTATTCTGGGCATTTGGAAGCAGGTTGCCACTGGTTCTTCGGTCTGCTGTATTATTCAACGCCTTTGTAAATGAAAAATAGGTTGAAAGCCTAGAAGGCTATTTTCTAATTTCTCAAGGGCCTATTTACTACCTAATTTTCTTTTCATCAAATGTTATTTACTGAGTAACTCCAATCAACTGCTTTGGTATTGCAGCTTGCTATGATTTTAGCAGATAATAAATGTTAGCATGGGGAGGGTAAGAGATCCTAGCCTCAAATTTAGTCATACTGTTTGTTTGAAACTGACTCTGCCTTCATCAGACCAAGTCTCACAGGGGGCAAGCCCTTTACTCAGCCATCCTGGTAAGGTCCCCAGGGTTCCTACTGGAATCTCTAGGATTTGCCATGTGTGCAAGAGAAGAAAATATTTCAGTGATCTAAGAAACAATGTGCTCTCATATCTGTCTTGGAAATTGCTTTATGTGTTTTACAGGCACACAGGCATATTAATGTGCAATCCATCAAAGACATAAGAACAAAGATGTTAAATTAGTATGTCACAAAGAGACTAGGAGGAAAATAATCATTTCTACTTGAAAGGGAAGTAGACTTAAGATGGGAAGTCACAGAAGGCAAACACATACAAAGCAAGTCAGAGTAGCCCCTTCTACACCACAGTAACCACTATATGTCAAACTGAGCAGTCTTTCATGCTGAGCTCAAATGCAGCTCAGAATCCTTCTTAACCGAGTTCTCCAGTAAGCAACTGGTGATCTTCAGCTGCTATGCCAGAGATAAATTTTAGCCATTACTGATCTCTTAGAATAGTTATGTCCAAATGCAGGGACATTCATAAACAACCCAAGAGGTGGCCTAAGAGATATCTGCTATTAAACACTGTAACAAAATAATCTAACCACAAATGGGGAGGGAGTCCATGTGATTATTTCAGAATTAACAAGCAGAATGCCAGGGTTCCTGTTGCAGTGGGTTTTCCATGACAGTTTCCTGTGAGTATTTTATCTCATTAACAGCTAGTTTATTGCATAGCCATCTAGCTTACTCCATTAACAGTTATTCTGCCTCATTAATAGCAGGCTCGCACCTCCTTTGAACCTTTTGGCTAAGATCTCTGTGTGGGATCTCCCGATATCAGTAGTGGCATCTTTGACCTTCACTATGCAGAGCTTCTAAATTCTGTATTAGTCCCTAACTTCTATCTCACACCTTTTATGCCCGAAATATAAAGAGTGGTTTTTGTTTCCCTGTGTGAAATGCAGGCAAACAAGAGATGCCACCTTTTACAGTCTAAAAAAGGCAGGTATTTTTCTGTTCTTTTGAGCTCTAAATATGATAGTTCTTCATCCAGATGTTTATTTCTCTAACTGTGCCTTTCAGCATGACATTTCATAACAGTTATATAAAACCTATTCCAAACACTATTGCTTCACATGTGTTAAGTCTTAGCCTCACAAAAAGATGTTGTAAAGCTCTTTGAGAATTCAGGTAAGGACAAGACAATATTCCTGTTTTCCTTCTGACCTCGTTGTTTTCAGAATTTATGAAAAGCTGATTATGAGAAGACTAAAACTTACTTCAAACTAATGCTAGAAGATATTTTACCATTCAAGTTAGTAATATCAAATGTCAACTTTATGCCTTCAACTCAAAAAGGAATGAGGTAGAGGCAGGGACACACAGGTTTCCCTCAGCACTATGGATGTCTTCTGGCTGTCACCTGCAAATGAATGAGTGTGCCAACTTGTGTGCTGTCAGCTTGGTAAAAAGTAACCACCTTCCCACAACTTTGTCAGTTTTATTTTGTGAAATAAAACTGGTAACTCAGTTGGTAAAGAATCTGCCTGCAATTTAGGAGACCTTAGTTCGATTCCTGGGTCAGGAAGAGCCACTGGAGAAGGGATAGGTTAGCCACTCCAGTATTCTTGGGCTCCCCTGGTGGCTCAGCTAGTGAAGAATCTGCCTGCAATGTGGGAGACCTGGGTTCGATCGCTAGGTTGGGAAGATCCCCTTTGAGAAAGGAAAGGGTACCCACTCTTGTATTCTGGACTGGAGAATTCCACAGACTGTATAGTCCAGGGGGTTGCAAAGAGTCGAACACAACTGAGCGACTTCCACTTCATACTAGCCTTCCAAGCTTTCTTCTGTTTCACAGAGAAGTCAGGGACCATATCCCCAATCCCTGTCCCCGAACAGTTCTAGATTACAGCTGGCCCTCAAGAAGAACAAATATAAGATCTGAAAGGTGAAAGAGAATAAGAAATCTTTATTCCATCGGAGCAGTGGTAACCAGACATGCAGGCTGAGATATTTCACAGCAGTTTCCCAATGAGCTGATGAAAACTATGCTTTGTGACTCTGCAGTGGGAACTGGTGGGAGTTTCCTGGAGACTGGAGAACCACAGCAGGCTCTGAGTGAGCTCTACAAGCCACCTGCTTTAAAGCTTTTGGCTGAGATCTGTGTGCCATCCCCAATCTTTACTTCCCCAGAGCTTCTAATATAAGCCCCTAATTCCTATCTATTGGGTTAGCCAAAATGTTCTTTCTGGTTTTCCCATGTCACAGAAAAATCCTAACAAACTTTTTGGCTAACCTAATAAAATTCATCACCATGAAATATAGAGTAGCATCTCTTTTTTCCTGCCTGAACATTATCTAACATAAGTGAATGAATAAAAGAATGAATACTCAGAATACTTATCAAGCATTATAGACTGCTCATCATATTATGAAAACAACTGAGAAACAGACATTTGTTGCTAAGCAAATACTTGAGTTTCCCATATTTCCCATCCTCTTTTGCAGCTGGTTGGGATCATGGAATTAATTCTGGCCATGAGGACTATCCATAAGCAAAATGATGGACCATTTCAGGGCCAAGGCATTTAAGAGCTTCTCTTGCTTCCACCACACTCTATTCCTCTTTTACAGAGGTTCTGTATTACAATAGTTCAGCTACAAGATGACAGAGTTTCCAGGAGATGGGAGCTCTGAACACTACGAGCAATGGAGCTACCTTGTTGATCTTTGTTGAACATGTAACATGAACAAGAAGGAAATCTTTGCTGAGTATCAAGTACTGAGATTCTGGTTAAATTTGTTAACACAGCTGGCCCTAGCTTGGTCTGTTTCACAGGCACAAGACCTACTTAAGAAACAATGGAACCTGTCTTAAAATTTGAAACAACAATTTCACTTCCAAGTAAAATGTACTATATTATCATTAAAAGAAATGTACTATATTATTATTGAAATAATCCTATTGAAATAGTGTATTCAGATACTGACACAGACACGAACACATACACGTATATGTAAAGTGTTAGTCGTTTAGTCATGTTCGACTCTTTGTGACCCCATGGACTGTAGTCCGCCAGACTTCTCTGTCCATGGAATTCTCCAGGCAAGAATACTGGAGTGGGTTGCCATTTCCTTCTCCAGAGGATCTTTCTGACCCAGGGATCAAACCTGGGTCTCCTGCACTGCAGGCAGATTCTTTACCATCTGAGCCAACAGGGAAGCACCTATATATATCTAAAGCATACACTCAAATGTTGAGAACTACAAAACAATTAGTTAATAAATGAATAGAGACACAAAAATGTAATTCACACAGTGAAAATATGAACTCCAAACAAGGTAAAGTATTTTCCTTCACTAGTAATAAAAATGCAAACTGAAATAAGCTGTCACTTTAAAGTTATGAGATTATCAGTTAAAGCGTCCATCTTAGAAGAACAATACCTCAAGTTGGTTGAGTCATAATAAGAAAACTTGCTCACCCAAATTCTGGTGGTTCAGTATAAATAAATGTTTTTAGAAAGGAATTTAGCAGGAAATGTGAAATAAAACTGGTCCTAACCTTTGCCCTAATAGTCCCACTCTGGTGAATAATTGAAGAGTGGAGAAAAAGTGGAGCCATATATATGAACAAGTTTGTTGACAATGCTGTACATAATAGCGCAAAAACTGAAGTAAGAACAGATGTAACAACTATGGTACATTAACATGATATGATGCTATATCACTATTAAAAAGATAATATAAAGCAGATTCTTGAACTGAACCATGCATCACAATTATACACTGCTTGGCCCCAGTCTCAGAGGATGTGATTTGGTGGATCTGGATTGGGAGCCAAGAATTTGTATTTCTAAGAAATTTTCAGGAGATACTGCTGATGCTGGTCTAAGGATCACACCCCTAACATAAGGTTTGCAAAATATAAGGAAACATTTATAATATAATGCTAAATAAAGAAAAAGAAACTTTGAAATCATGCACTAAGACACATCCAGTCAGTAATACAGAGACATTTTTAGAGGAATAGCAGTTAAGAGCACAGGATGAGGAACTGGCTAGACAAAATGGAATTTCAGCTCTGATGGTAGACACTATGGGCCCAATGGTCTAGTCCTGGGAGCTCTTCATGGCTCTTTAAAAATGCTTTCAGAGAAAAAAGAACCAGCAAAGTACACAGAGAAAACTGCAGGATATAAATTAGTATTTAAGTGTCTAAAAAACAAAATATTGGGCTTATATCAATTAAAAGTCAACTCATAATTATACACAGATTTATTTCAACACTAGCAGTAGGAGTGTACTAAATTGTGGAGTAGAAAATGGCAACTCACTCCAGCATTCTTGCCAGGAAAATCCAATGGACAGAGGAGCCTGGTGGGCTACAGTCCAGGGGGTAGCAAAGAGTCGGACATGCCTAAGCAACTGAGCAATATGTATATGTGTTTTGATTAATTTCTTGCCATGGTATGCAGTGGCACTTCCAGAGTAAAGAAGTTGGCACCGTTTTTTGTCAATAGTTTTTAAACACAAATCTCAATTTATCAATGACAAAGGAAGAGTCCTTGTTACATTTGGCTCTCTGCCATTCATCAATAGACTTCACTCATCTCATCTTCCTAAATGGTGTCAGTTAATCTTTATTTCATGCATGATCTACTCTCCACACAAATCTACCACAGCAGATTAAATATGTGTGCGTGCATGTGTGTGTATGTGTGTGTGTGTGTGTATATATCAATTAAAACTACCCAATGTCCTCCTAAAGAAATGTGAAGGAAAGAAAAAATTCAAACTCTAAGTACAAGGACCCCGTGCCGTGGTTTGCTTGAGTCAGACATGGTTTTTACCTGCTGTCCTGGATTAGCTGTCAGTAACACCCATGTGATTCAGAAGTGTTTTTGTTTGGACAATAAGAATAAGGATAGTTGTGATATTATGATTTATAAGAAAAATATATGTTTGGTCTTTGCCCAGGGTTTCTGAGCCACAGTTCACCAAACCCTTGGATTCTTAAGTAGGGGGAGTGATGAAGCTGTCTCTTACCATGTTAATGAGGTCAGGCCCCCACCTAAGGACAGCAGTTGCCTGCTGGAAGAATCAATCACCTTAGATTCCATCCATTACTCCCCTCACCACACCCATTCTCCTCCATCCCTGACCCCCAAGGAGGGCAGAGGGAGGGCCAGTGGTTTATTTAATCAATCATGACTATCTAATGAAGTCTCCATAAAACCCGAAAGGACAAGGTGTGGAAAATTTCCAGGCTGGAGAACATGTGGAGATTTGAGGAGAGTGATGTGTTCAGAGACAGCATAGGAACTCTGTGATCCTTCTCCATACCTTGCCCTAGGCATCTCTTCCATTTGGCTGTTTGCCAGTTATATCCTGTCATAATAAACAAATAATCTGGTGAGTAAAATGCTTCTGAGTTCTGTGAGCTACAGAAGAGTCCAAGAAAGGGATCTTGGGAACCTCTGTTTTACAGTCAGTCAATCAGAAGTACAGGTGAAAAACAACCTGAACTTGCAACTGGCATCTGAAGTTCAAGGAGCGGGTGGTGGGAACCCCTCATTGTAGCCCATCAGTCAGATTCACAGGTAACAATCAGGACTCAAGACTGACTGAAGGTCAGCGGGAAGGAGGGAAGGCAGTCTTGTAGGACTGAAACTTAACCTGTGGAATCTGAAGCTATCTTTGGGTTCAGTTCAGTTCAGTCCAGTCACTCAATCGTGTCCGACTCTTTGCGACCCCAGGAATTGCAGCACACCAGGCCTCTCTGTCCATCACAAACTCCCGGAGTCTACCCAAACCCATGTCCATAGAGTCAGTGATGCCATCCAACCGTCTCATCCTCTGTCATCCCTTTCTCCTCCTGCCCCCAATCCTACCCAGCATTAGGGTCTTTTCCAATGAGTCAACTCTTTGCATGAGGTGGCCAAAGCATTGGAGTTTCAGATGGCTGCAATCACCATCAGCAGTGATTTTGGAGCCCAAAAAAATAAAAAGTCTGACACTGTTTCCACTGTTTCCCCATCTATTTCCCATGAAGTGATGGGAGCAGATGCCATGATCTTAGTTTTCTGAACGTTGAGCTTTAAACCAACTTTTTCACTCTCCTCTTTCACTTTCATCAAGAGGCTCTTTAGTTCTTCTTTACTTTCTGCCATAAGGGTGGTATTATATGCATATATGAGGTTATTGATATTTCTCCCGGCAATCTTGATTCCAGCTTGTGTTTCTTTCAGCCCAGCGTTTCTCACGATGTACTCTGCATATAAGTTATATAAGCAGGGTGACAATATACAGCCTTGATGTACTCCTTTTCCTATTTGGAACCAGTCTGTTGTTCCATGTCTAGTTCTAACTGTTGCTTCCTGACCGGCATACAGGTTTCTCAAGAGGCAGGTTAGATGGTCTGGTATTCCCATCTCTTTCAGAATTTTCCACAGTTTATTGTGATCCACACAGTCAAAGGCTTTGGCATAGTCAATAAAGCAGAAAATAGATGTTTTTTCTGGGAACTCTCTCTCGCTTTTTTGATGATCCAGCGGATGTTGGCAATTTGATCTCTGGTTCCTCTGCCTTTTCTAAAACCAGCTTGAACATCTGGAAGTTCACGGTTCACGTATTGCTGAAGCCTGGCTTGAAGAATTTTGAGCATTACTTTACTAGCGTGTGAGATGAGTGCAACTGGGTGGTAGTTTGAGCATTCTTTGGCATTGCCTTTCTTTGGGATTGGAATGAAAACTGACCTTTTCCAGTCCTGTGGCCACTGCTGAGTTTTCCAAATTTGCTGGCATATCGAGTGCAGCACTTTCACAGCTTCATCTTTCAGGATTTGAAATAGCTCAACTGGAATTCCATCACCTCCACTAGCTTTGTCCGTAGTGATGCTTTCTAAGGCCCACTTGACTTCACATTCCAGGATGTCTGGCTCTAGGTGAGTGATCACACCATCGTGATTATCTGTGTCATGAAGATCTTTTTTGTACAGTTCTTCTGTGTATTCTTGCCACCTCTTAATATCTTCTGCTTCTGTTAGGTCCATACCATTTCTGTCCTTTATCGAGCTTATCTGTGCATGAAATGTTCCTTTGGTATCTCTAATTTTCTTGAAGAGATCTCTAGTCTTTCCCAATTTGTTGTTTTCCTCTCTTTCTTTGCATTGATCGCTGAGGAAGGCTTTCTTATCTCTCCTTGCTATTCTTTGGAACTCTGCAATCTTGGGTAGATAGTATCAAAATTGAGTTGAATCACATGACACCCAGTTGGTATCTGGAGAACTGCTTGGTGGTAGTGGAACACTCCTCACTTCAGAAATGATACCAGGATTGCACTTAACAGGGTTGCCAGATAAGCTGTAAAATACCAAATATTGCATAGGATATACCTATACTAGATTTTTTTCATCGTTCATCTGATATTCAAGTTTAACAGTCTCTTATATTTTTATTTGCTAAATCTGGCAACATTATTAACTTCACACAATGGCCTTAGGAGTTATGTCCCTGCATACCACTCCATCCTCTCTGCACCAGCCCTACCTGCCCTCAGACACCTTGAACATCCATACTCATTCCCTCCTCTGTATCCTGCTCTTGCTCTCTGATCTCCCTAGATCACTCACCTTTTTTCCATCTTTACTCACCTGACTGCTTCTGATCAACAGTGTCTCAGCAAACGTCAGCTCAGAAAGACTTTCCCCAATCACCTGAGTGAAAGATGGCCCATACCCTCTCCTCTCCTTCTGGCACTATCTAAAATTAACAGCAGCTATTTTCATGGCTGACTTTCTCCTTATAATAGATATTCCCTGAGATCAGGAAGACTTGCTGGGGTAAATTATACATGCCAGAGCAAAGCTTGGAATAGTCGATACTCAGTAACTTAACAATACTTTTGTATCAAAACCCTAGTCTTGAGTTTCTGGGCACACACAGTATTTTTCTCTAGAAGGAGGGTCACACTTCTTTAGAAAGATCTAAGACTTGAATCTGAGATATTTCCAGAAGTGCAATGGTTGTGCACATGATAATGGTTTTATAAAGTATGTTAATCAAGGAACCACAAAAATCATTTAATCTAAGAAGTTTCCTTAACACCATCAAATACTGATTATATTTCCATAGAACTTGACTCATTACCATGCAGGTGATAAACATGGCTGAAAGGAGACCCCTGCAGAAATGTATTTGTCACAATCTCCAATTTCATTTGCTGGCAGGAAATAATCATTTTTAAGACTGACACACAAAAAGTAACAATAGTGCATACTTCCTTTCCCTATAGTAGAATCAAAGATTAATAAAGATAATAAAAATAAAACTACATATTAAAAAATACAATGCGAAGGGCTTAGAAATATACAATGATAGATGTTGTGATGATGTCTAAAATAAAGACCTAAAATAAATATTTGAAGTTCTAAAAAAAAACTATTTAGGTTGTACTCTGTTAAAAACATTTAAAAAGATGAGAATAATGGAATGATTCCATGGATGATGTGTATGCATGAAACAATTCTCTGTGTATGTAAATAAACACATAGGTACACACATGTGAAGTAAATGAAATTTTGTTTTCTATTTAAATTTAAACCAAAGGTATGAAATGCTTAAATGGAGACCCACCCCAGTATTCTTGCCTGGAAAATTTCATCAACAGAGGAGCCTGGTGGGCTACAGTCCATGGGGTTGCAAAGAACTGCATGCACACACATGAGATGTTTATTTTCACATTCAAACACCATATTTTCATTCTTCTTTGGATATTATTTTAAAATAAGCCTTCTTTTCATTTATGCTGCAGGTAATTTTAAGGGGCACACCCCCATAAGAATCTGAGCTTCACACTGACCTGTTGTTGAAACCAGTAGGAAGGCTGTCACACCAGCGCCCAGGTCTCCCAGGTGATCTTCCCTGCCCTGTTTCATGTTCAGAATTCAGACCCTCGGCTTAAAGAGCCCATTCAGACTATGATACCTGAGTCAGAGTTGGCTCTGCACTGACCTCAGAGTGTCTAATTCTACAGCCCTCTCTTGTTCTAGAGAGCATTTTTATATTGAGGAGCTAAACCAGTTTCTATAATGCAAAAATGTTTTATCTGATAAGATTTTAAGGTTTAAGATCAATGTAGTGATTAACTTTTTTGTTCTGATTTACCTCTCAGTTTCACTCAGATACATGTAACCTTACTAGCTAATAATTTTCACAAATGATTTTCTAATTATGAGTAATTAGTTCATGATTATAGGAAGAGGTTTTCTACAAACTCCGCCTACAGTTACGTTAAAAACTGCAGTGATTAAAAAGTCCAGTAAAATGTGCTGAAGATAAAACGGTTTGGAGAAAGCAAAGAACATTCTATAATTTAATGCATTGCTCTTCTATTTCAGTTTGTACTCTGGGATAATCAGTTGTTAATTTAAAAAGACCCCTAAATTGAATACAGAGTACAGCACCTGAAGATTTGGGGTGGGCTTTGTTTGACTCTGGATAATGGAATATACTTTTGTTTACACCACTTTACTCCCTAATCAAGGCAAACCTCTAGCTGACATTACTGGCTGGAGACGTGCTCCAGTATTCTTGCCTGGAAAATTCCATGGACAGAGGAGCCTGGCGGGCTACAGTCCATTGGGTTGCAAAGAGTCGGACATAACTGAGCACACATGCATAATATATTGTAATAAAAGTTACTTGAATGTGGACTCTGTGTCTATCAAAATACCTTATAGTACTCATTGTGTACTGTGGCCTTACCTTTTGCAGTTTGAGGTATGACAGCAAAACTAGTATGATTTCTTTTTCCTTTTTCACATGTTCATTCTTACTGCAGAAGCAACTTCAGCATATGATTTTTTTTCTTATTAAGTTGAGAACTTTCACCTTTTCACTTAAAGGAAGTATTTTATGGCTTCACTTGGCACATCTGACCTGCCAGCATCACTGGTCTTGCCCTTTGGGGCCATTAATTATTATGAATAGTAAGAGTGACTTACGCAAAAGTACTGTCATACTGCAACACTTGATCTGATAACTGAAATGGTAACTAAGTGACTAACAGGCAGACATGCTGGACAAAGGCCCATTCAGGGCAAAATGGAGTGAGACTGTGAGAGATTTCAGTACAGTACCCAGGATAGTGTGCAATTTAAAACTTACATAAGATGTTTATTTCTGGAATTCCCCATTTACTATTTTCAGACTGTGGTTAATTATGAGTAACAAACTCTGAAAGAGAAAACATGAATGGGGGTGGGGTGGGAATCTACTGTATTTTGTAGACTCTCCTTCAACTTGTGTTTGATATTTCCTCATGATTAGACTCAAAATTATGAATCTTAAGCTTGATGGACAGAGCGGGGATGCAGTGCTGTTTTCATTGCAACCAATCAGATGTCAGATGGTTTCTATCTGTCCCATTCTTAATGATACTCATTTTGATTCCCTGGATAAGCTGGCCTCTGCCAAGTTTCTCCACTGTAAAGTTATTTGGTCCACCTTTGTAAATTATAAGTATTTGGGAGGGGGTACTTTGAAACCATGAAAATACCTGATTCTTCATCAAACTTTGTATTTATTCATTGATTTACTTCTATCATATGATAATGGGGTTTCTAGTTTTATTTAATGGGTTATACTCTATCCTCACCTATTTTGATGTTTATAAAACTGTCCCATATTTGGACAAAAGGAGTATCTTTGAGCTGACGTAGCCCCATGGTTCTTTGAGTACTTCCGCCTTTTCTGACAAAAGATATTCAGATTCATCTTCTCCTTTGCCTGTTCCAGCCTTAAATCAGCCATTGCTAAAAGAACCCTTAATCTTTTTTAGTGGAGAATGATTTTGAGAAGCCAAGATTTGGATGCCAGCTGTGCTAATTGCTACTGTAATGTTACTGGTACAAATTCTGTTAGTAGGCAGAGTTGAAAAAACATACACTTCCCCAACTACACACAGAGACATGTACATACACCTATATAAATTTGCATGTTTATCAGTATGTGTATGTATGCATACACACACACACACACACACACACACACACACGTACAACCATCCATATATAAAATCTATGTATATTTACATCTATATTGATCAATTTTTGTTGTTGTCATTTAGTCGCTAAGTCATGTCTTTTGCGACCCCATGAACTACAGCCTGCCAGGCTCCTGTGTCCATGGGATTTTCCAGGCAAAAACACTGGATTGGGTTTCCATTTCCCTCTCTAGGGGATCTTCCTGACCCAGGGATGGAACCCATGTCTCATGTTTGTCAGGTGGATTCTTTACCACTGAGCCACCCTGGAAGCCTGCATTCATGAATGTGTATATATACTGATTTTCATATCAATCTATATATTGAAAACTATGAATTCACACCAAAACATTTAATTTCAACCCCACATCACAGGATTCATTCTGGTCTTCTCTCTCCATAGCTTTATTTTCCTTCTCTGACAGCAAGAAATCAGGTTTCCTGTTCCCTCTGTGTCATCAATTTCCCATCACCACCTCATCCCGCCCATATGGTGATGCCTTTCTCAACCTACTTGGGCTCTGTCTGGGCCACACTCTTACATGGAAGCCATTTTTACCAGTTTGGGCTCTGACTTTGTGGGCCAGGCTACCCATGTATGGATTCTTTACTCATCCCACGTGGGCTCTTGCTTCTGATGGGAGCCATCCCCTCTCCTGCATGGGCTCTGACACCAGGCAGACTATTGGCAAGAATCCCTCCTCACTCCATTTGCACAGTGTGACAGGCCTTTCAACTCCACGGATTCCCTTATCACCCAGTTTGGGTTCCCCATGCCTGCCCATAACTGTTTCAGTGATTTTATCACCTGCTTGGTCTCTAGATCCCATACCAGGCCATTCCCCCATGCAAGGCCTACCCTGTTCTGCCATACTTAACTGATCTACTCTGTGGCCTGGATTGTTAGGAGATGGAAGGAAATAAAAATAAGGGGAAAGGAAAAGTCATTAGATTCTTTTCAAGGACTTACTGTGGTGATCATGTATCAAATCATCATACTGTACTCATGAGACTTACGTTATATGTCAATTATATCTCAACGAAAGTAAATAATACATTTAAAAAGAAACAAAGGCTAAGCATGTCCACTCTTACCATGGCTATTAATTATCTATATGAGAAAGGCACTGATATAATAAAGACACAAAACTATTTGTGGTTGAAAAAAGAAACAAAGGCCTCAAATTGACACTCTAAATGTCCATCTTAACAAACCAGAAAAAACAGTAAATTAAACCCAAAATAGAGAAAGAAAATAATAAAGGTAAGGCAAGAAACTGATAAAACTAGAAAGAGAGAGACAACATAGGGGAAAAAAAATGAAACCAAAAGTTGCTTCTTTGAAAAGATCAATATACTCTACAAAGCTATAAGGGCAAACAGGAGAGAAGACACAACTTAACCAGTATCAGGAAGGAAAGGGGGAATATTACTACTGATCCAACAGAAAATAGAGAATAATTAAGGAATACTATGAGCAATTTTATGTGAATAAGATCCAAAAAAAAATTTTTTTTTTTTTACATAAAAGAGTTCAATTGTGATCAAGGAAACAGAAAGGAAGCCTTCATCACACACTTATAAACAATAAAGTAACACATGCAACTAATGAAAACACATGCAATTTTAAGGACCACTGCAAACCCCAGTCCACTTGTATGTATATGTGAACTTTTAAGTAAGCAAGATCTTCTCTTTTTTCCACATAAGTGGGATCACACTATATTAACTGGTTACCAATTTTTAATTTTCCCATTTAACAGATCTTGAAGATATTTATGTGGCAGCACAACACATTTATAATAATAACTGCATAACATTTTTCAGTTTGAATTATGAACAGTATCAGTCTTCTACTGATGGACACAGAGACTGTTTTAGATCTTTTCTTCTTACAAACAACACTGTAGTGTACATCCATGGAGAAATGCCTTTGGGCATGGGTCACATTTTCAAATTGTAAAAGTTTATTTATTCTTAAAATCAGGTAGTTCAAGTACAAGAATGTGAAACGAGGGCACCATATCCTATCTTACTACATTCACAGAACCCTTTAAATTTCATGATGTACAATTTACTCATTGACATAGCCGAGATCCTAAAGCTGAAATCAAGTTAAACTTTGGCTCCTCTTCTATGAATGTTCCAGTACTAAATAAATGACTTTGTTTTTAACACTTAATTATCTTTATCATCCCCAAATGCATCGCATTAATGAAAGATAAGATCAATAAGAAAGAGGACGATCAAAGAAGATAAAACTGAAAACAGGATCTTAAAGACGAGGACAACCCATGGAAGAGGATAAACAAATAAAAAAAACAAAAGGTAAAAGTGGTTCTGAAGGGCAACTTATCTTATAAGAGCTTAGAGAAAAGACCACTGAGTTCCAGGAGATACAAAAAACTGTAGGCTTAATCAGCTACAGAAGTTTACCAGACAGGAACTGGAGTAAGAAAAACTTGGACATATCAAGGAAAAAGAAAAAAAAGCACAGTCTTGGCTTGTTTGCCTTCTACTTTAAATATTTCAGTGTGTCAAGTTATTTTCCACTGCATGCGTGCTTAGTCGTGTCCGACTCTTTGTAACCTCATGGACTGTACTTTGCCGCTCTCCTCTGTCCATGGGATTTCCCAGGCAAGAATACTGGAGTGGACTGCCATTTCTTTCTCCAGGGGATTTTCTTGATTCAGGAATCGAACCCACATCTCCTTCATTGGCAGGTGGATTCTTTACTACTGAGCCATGTGGGAAGCCCCCATTTCCCACTAAACCTTCTTAAACCCCAAACTGAGCAGCTATATTTGGATTGCATTAATTAGCCATTCCTTTAAATTACTGTCAAAATTATTTGTCTCAACTAAATACAGAGGAAAAAATTATGTAGGAATAAAACATAAGGTATATCCTTACAAGGAAAATCTTGCATCTCACACACACACACACACACACACACACACACACACACACACACACACAAACTATCTTAACCCATCAAATTAACAAGATCCTAAACTTAAAAAGGAGATACATGAATTTTTCAAAAGTATTTAATACACATCTGAAATTGACCCTTCATGTCTCATGCCACAGAAATGGCAACCTGCAGTAGTTTTTAAGTAATTTGTTTTTTTACAACTCGAAAATATGCCAACTCAAGTTTCTGATGATTCAGCTGGTACCATCTTCAGGGGACCACACTACTCCTTGTGATGTCCTTCCACCCTGCCCACGTGTTTATAACTAGTCCTTTTATGAATCCTGCTTGAATTACCCTCAATTTCAGTGTGCCTTCTATTTCCTTCTGGGACCCTTGCTTCTACAGATCGTGAGTGGTGTGCAATGCTCTTTCAGGGGACTTGGTCATAACGGAAAGGTAGGGGTAGATATGAGTAGAGGGAGGAACAGGATATAGTCATCTCTTCATTCTTTCAATCTGTTAGGACATGTGTGCATCATATTATGTTACTTAAGAGTGCAAAAATAAGTCATATTTTCAAAAATTCTTACAATGACATCTGGCTCTAGCTTTACTTGTTTGAGATTAAGCTCTAGAGAGCTACTTCTAACTGGGCTGGCAAAGCACAGGAGAGCAGGTCAAATTCTGATCTTCTCTCCTGAGCACTGGTCAAGCTGGACTCCTTTGCCCTTGTATAATGGTCCTTTTGGAGGTAGGCATCCTCTGTCTTAGTTTAGAACTGGGATGAGGTCTCCAAGGCCTCAGAGATCACTCCACAGCTATTCCTCCCAAGTCAATCCCTCCTGGGATATATGGTGACCCATGTCACCACCAACCAGCAACCTGAATTCTCCAGGCCAGAATACTTGAGTGGGTAGCCTTTCCCTTCTCCAGGGGATCTTCCCAATCCAGGGATTGAACCCAGGTCTCCCACATTGCAGGCGGACTCTTTACCAGCTGAGCCATCAGGGAAGCCCAAGAATTCTGGAGTGGGTAGCCTATCCCTTCTCTAGCAGATCTTCCCAACCCAGTAATCAAACCGGGGTCTCCCGCATTGTGGGAAGATTCTTTACCAACTGAGCTAACAAGGAAGTCCAGAGTTTAGTGTATATCTCATTTAATCCACACACTGACAAGGCCACTGAGGCTCAGCATGTAGGAATTCGTGAAGTCTTTGAGCGGGGCCCAGCCTTTATAACACGTGTGACCTCCAAGGTTCAGAGCTGCTACTGGCAAAGCCCTCTCCACAGTGTTCTTCTCCACCTTTCCATCTGGTAGAATCCTCTGCTTTCTTAAAGCAAAGCCTGGATTTTTATCTCCCTGAACTCTTTCATGGATACACAGTCAACAGGGTTGGTCCTTTGTCTCTCTCTGTCCGCAGAACTACTTTAAGGCCTTTTTGTTACAGTTATTACTTGCCTCCTTCTTACATGCATTTCTGAGGGTCTGTAAATACTAACTGCAAGATGTTTGGGGAACAAGGACTGAAGGTATATTATTCATCTTTGACCTTTAGCTCTTGCACAGGGCCTGGTAAGTGTGACATGCTCTATCCTATTTGGTAAGATAAGAAAAGAAGGAAGGACTTTCTTACATTGTTCCACCACCATCTATGGAATGGAAAAAACAAACAAACACATACATATGCTTTATTTGGTAGGAAAGTTTCTAACCAGTAGTATCTTGTCATCCCAAATAATGAGACATGTCACATATACAACTGGGAACAAAAGATAAACTAAAAAGGCAGCCAAAAATAATATGTAATGAAAATAATATTGAAAGTAGTGACAAGAACATCATTCCATAATGATTCCAAAATTGACCTGGAACATAAAATACCCTGAATTAAGTTAAAAAAAGGAGAGCGACACAGATGAATTATTTTTATATAAGGAAAAAGATAAAGAACTTGCAAAAATAGAAAACTGACAGAAAGATTAACATTTAAGATCAAGGCAACATCTCTAAAATTCTAAAGCTTAAACAGGAATTTTAAAAAGTGGACTGTGCTTGTGTACTAAGTCAATTCACTAGTCGTGTCTGACTCTGTGCAACAATATGGACTGCAGCCCACCAGGCTCCTCTGTCCATGGGATTCTCCAGGCAAGAATACTGGAGTGGCTTGCCGTGCCCTCCTCTAGGTATCTTCCCGACTCAGGGACTGAATATGCAACTCTTCTGTCTCCTGCACTGGCAGGCAGGTTCATTAATACTAGCTACACTCATTTATAAAATGGATTATAGAGTGGATTACAATGATTCTATATTGTCTTTATGGTGGTTGAGATGAATAAAAATCTGCAAAAGTAATACAATTGGGGTCTAAAATTGTCATTTTCAATGTTACAATCTAGAACTAAAAGGAAAAATGAGAAAATATCAGCGGTGTATTAAAAAATACCAAGTGAACAGTATTAATAAGATCTCACTTATAAGGTATAGAATAAAATTAACTTACTCTCCTCAACACACTGTGAGGCATGGTTTTAACAAAATTCTTTTAGTTTTCCCTGTGTACAATTATATAAAATATTATACCATTGCAAAGCTAATTTATGTCAAATTGAGACACTAAAATCTAAATTTAGGGTATCATATTCAAAATTCAGCACTCTTTCCACTGGTTGCATTAAGCATAAAATAAAAACAGTTCTTGGGGGGGGAAAAAAAAAAGAACTGTCAATTTCAGAAAGAAAAATACTGTTGACCACAAAACAAGATCTGTTTACAGAAGAACTTTAAGGTCATAATTTATAAAGTAAGATAATCTTACTTTAAGATGATAATTTGTAAAATAAGAGAATCTAAGAAGATAATTTTAACCTTGCATATACTGAACCAGTTATTTCAAGAGTCTTCTTAAAAGTAACTCGGTACAAAACAAGCATATTTTTACTAAGACAGTAAGTCCCTGAGCTAATTACTATACAATGAGTGCGCTTGGAATACACGAAAGACAATGTTATAGTATTTTATCCAAAGAAAGTTCAAGAACCTTTGTACCAGGTAGTTAATGTTGCATTTGGAGAAGCCATTCTGTTGCAAATTACTCAATTAGGAGTTAACTTTAAAAGATCCTATCAGAACAGACTGGTTCAACATATATTATTTGTAAACCTTTTTAATAATGGATGGTGTAACAAACTTTGCTATTTTATCTTAAAAATTCAGGATCTAGAAGGAAGATAGTTATTTTAAATTCTAGTAACACATTCCTCTCAATACGTTCACTAAAATCCATACTGAACTCAACACCAAATGCTTACAGTCATCCTCTCTAGTAAGGAAATATTAGTAGCTGAAAAATAAGTGTTATGAAATACAGGAAGTGAAATAAGTCTGTATGATTATTTATGTTTTTAAAGCATTTCTTGTTTGTTCATTCAATTCATATTTCTTGAGCACTTACTTAGGATTCAGGAAGTGTGATAGGACAGACAACAGGGCAGTAAGTGAGGAAAATTCTGTCTCTGTTCTCAAGTTTACAGTCTAATGGTGAAGACAGGCAGTAAATAAATATTTGCACAAAAATATATTTCTTCCATGCAAGATGGTGAAATAGAAAGCTCTCAAGGTTTGGAGTCAGACAATCTGAAACCAGATCCTGCCTAGTAGTGAGCTTGTGATCACATTTTAGTATGCTTACTTTTAGCAAAATAGGAACTGTGAAACCCACCATTGAGAATTCTCCTGAAGACTAATTGGAATAATGTCTGAGAAAGACTGACAATTCACAGGTATTCAAATCATTCTGTTTCTTCCCTCATTTCCTCCCTAATTCTTATTTTCCATCAGCTAAATTTGGCCACAAAAATGTGACAGTAAAAAACCCTTTTACTCTATTAAATTTAAGAAGTTATTTAATAAAAAAAATTCACTTCAAAACAAAAACTAAAATAATTTTCTTAGTTAATGAATAAATTATCTTGATTGAGAATAAGTGTATATTGAATTTTATTATCAAGTTTCCAGTCCATTCTCAGTGTTCATACATTTACCCTACAATTAAAAACATTAAAAAAAAAAAGGAATAACATTTTCATTGCCTAAGGGAGAACAAGATTTTATATTCAAAACAACAAAGCTCACAGAAAGCAAAGAATAAAACACATATATTCTGAGCTATTTCCTCTTAGGTATGAGAAAAACAAGTTCATGGAATTAAAATTACTTAGGGTTATGAAATCAATGTAAATTTCACAAAGCAAATGCAGTTAAGGCAATTATTTGTAGTTTACAGACTAACTTTTTTTTTTTTGCTTACTGAGGTTATTGGGTACAATAAAATATTAATCTTCATTGGAAATGTTCATGCATATTAAATGTTCTCCAGGTTTTAACTATATTTTTAAGACACTAGTAGTGATAGAAGACTTGACCTTGTATGTGACATTTTGAAGAATGACAACCATACTCTTCAGTACTGATGATGCCTTTTTAAACCCTATAGATTCAAACTCTGAGCATTTGAATTTATTATAGTCTATTTTAATATAACCTTCCTTGAAAGAAGGTTTAGCATTTTGCTTATAATCTAAAATTCTGATGAGGAAAAGAATCTTGCTGCCTTTTCTACTTGAGATATAAAGAAAGAAAACAGATGTCATAACTTCAGAATAATAGCATCCTATTGTTGGAAGGGAACTTAAACCAAATTCTCTTATTATACTGAAGAGCAAACATCGGTGGTTTAAAGTCTTATTTCAAATAAGTATCAGAATCAGGACTGGCGTGCAACCTACCAGGGTGGATGGGTGGGGGTGTATGTATGTGCACAGCGGTGGTGGTGGGGGTGGTAGGGTAATGTGTCTGCCATCTTGTGTTTGCCTCTGTATATTGTTGTTATACAGAGTCGGTAAGTCATGTCCAACTCTTCGTGATTCCATGAACTGTAGCCTGCTGGGATCCTCTCTCCATGGGATTTTCTAGGCAAGAATACTGCAGCAAGTTGCCATTTCCTGCTTCAGGGGATCTTCCCCACCCAGGGACAGAACCTGTGTCTCTTGAATTGGTAGGCAGGTTCGTTACCACTGAAGTTATCAGGGAAACCTCTCTGTATATTGATGGCGAATTTAACACTCCAAAATGTCTGCTTTACTGAAAGTTGGGAGGGAGAATTTTACTATTTTTCTCCAAGTAGTTTTGCATCCAAGTTTTAGGGTTCACACATGTGCTTCCAGCATTCCATGAACATTAAATAATTCTTATTTTTATATCATTTTAATTGTTTTCAAACAATAAGGAACAAATCACATGAACAACTAAATGTATTAGACACCAGATTTTAACACATTAGAACTCTTGTATACAAATCTTTGCAGCTTAGTTAATCTGCTTTTCTGAAGACCTTAGAGTAAAGCATGGATCACAAACGACATCAGGGACCAAGGAGGTAATGTGAGGGACTGAAGGCAGTGAGGACGCAGCTGCATCTCATCCAGGCAGCTGATCTCTGCGTGAGGAAATACAGAGCCAATGTCAGCCACATTGATTCTCTCAAGTCAAGAACAGAACCCTGTGTCTCTATGAAATTAGGAAAGCAAAAAAAAAAAAAAATTACTAGTTAAGGATCCAACCACTGACTAACTTCATCACCACCTGTTCTAATTAACTGAGTTACTAACCATAATGTGAAAACACAAGTCAATGAAAGAGAAATAACACAGCATAAGGACCCAGAATGTCCTGGGACTGAAGGAATCGCCCTCATTTAAAGTGTTTCATGACCACCTGCAAGTACTTAAGTCAAAGACTCAATCTGCATCTGTCAAGTAGAGAATAACAATACCACCTCATGGGATTCAGTGGAAATTAAATGAGATAATACACACATACTGAGGCAGAGCGCCAGCCTTCTAGTAAACCTCTCTTGTTACTATCATCATCATTTATTTGGGGACTGTTTCTTCAGGAACAAGCTGAATTGAGTCAATGGACTCAATAATCCAATACAGCAGACAAGTGAACACATTCTTTGTAAGAAAAAAACAAATTCTAAATAAATGCATGTATATTTTGGTCTTTTAACACAAATGTATCAAATGGTTCTACAAAACAATTTATCTTCAATGTACTTACAAGCCAAAAATTACTGTTTTTATAAATACAATATTCACCTAATAAAAAGCACAATTATACACAGGAAGAGAAACTATAGGATGAGATTCCCCCAACAGATTATCATTTAAAGCTATAGTCTTTTATGTAGTACTCAGCATAATCTGCCTGATTTCTTAAATCTGTAACTGCTGTTGGCCCTATTAAAATCCGTAAAGGCTATCATTTTTAGATTAATTTTTTGGAGTCATTTGTATGCGATTTTTTATTTTTCTTCAATATCAAATTTTAGTAATTTAGGAAGCTTTTCTTTCCCCAACCACATTACAGATAGCCATCAGTTTCAACAGAATTGTTTAATAAAATTGTTTCCACTTATAAGAAGAGATATTTGTTAACAATGGAAGATCAATAGCTTATTAGGTTTTCTGCTTCCATCAGACTCTCCAACCTATTGCGCTCTGTGGTGTAACCAGAAAAAGCACTAGTATATCTCAAGGAACTTATAGTCAACATAGGAAAATGAGGTGAAAATTTAAAAGGTAATTTACCTTTAAAGCTACTATAAATTTTAAGCTTGTGCATAAAATAGATCATTGTAATAGTAAGTTAATCAAACTAATTTAAAATAACTTTGAAAAATGGATTTATACATAAGGATTTATATAGTGCTTTTGCTATTTAGTTTCAAACACATTTGTAACTTTATAGGCATGCTTCCTAAATAAATATGAATAAGTAAGAGTAATCATAGAGATAAATCTTTTCTTCCGTAAAGTTTAGAAGTCAAGGAACAAGCCTCCAGACACTTGAATAACACAATACTCAAAGGCTAGAGGAGACGCGAGGAAAATAAAAACAGGGAAGTTAAGGGCTTTTCTGTATCTGTACACAGAAACAATGGCTATATTCTCCATGTGTCTCCCAAGAAAGTTGTCAAGTACAGAGCATCATTTTTTTCCTCAAAATGTTTAAGACTGAAGGCCAAAGTTCAAAAATTGCTCTGGAGCTTTCCAACTTAATTTTTGTCAAACCAGATAACTTATTGTATAAAAAGACCAATTTCTGAGAAGCCAGACGACAGGGACCACAGGTGAAATTCTACTAAAGAAGCCTGCATTGTTTTGTCACAGGGCCGACTCTGAAACTGAAGCCAAGAAGTTCATATTCATACAAACAAATATCTGAAGTCCACCTCGGTTTACTTTTATTTCTCGACGCATTACATTGGAATATCAAACCTCATTTTCCAAAAGATCAAGAAGTTGCCAAATTAAAAAAAAAAAAAAAAAAAGGGAAAAGCACCCAGAAATTGACTAACGTTTCATACAACACAAAGAATACGCCTTGCAAAACACAACCAGATTCCTAGCCAACAGAAGAGAAAATGTTAACATCTAAAAAGGCGCGACCTTTCTCGGCGAGCAGCGCTAGGCGGCAGAAGCGAGTCGGGCAGGCGGCAGCTCAGCCAAGCTGAGGCCTGTGCTGCTCTCACCCTCACCTTCTCTTTGGTCTCAACAGTAAGCTATCCAGACTGACCTGATTCCAACCCGCGGCCACCTCATCAACGCGAAACCGTATGAGCTAAATACAACCTTTGAAGCTTCCACTGCATCTTATCTGACTGGCGGAATTAGGCCCAAACTGAAGGGACCAGGCTGGACAGCCCTTTCCCTCAGTCTAGCATATCACCAGTCACCAGACAGCGCCATGTAAGTAAGAGAAACATGCCCCAGACGGCGGTTGGGGGCCCTTCCCCCCTGAAAAAAAAAAAAAAAAAAAAAAGATGAATTACTTACAAAAGCGGAATCTCCGGAGTTAGAGCTGAGACGGCGCCTACTCTCTGAGACCCGGGGCCCGAACGGGCTTCAGCTGATCCCGCTTTAAGAAGCTTGCGTGGGCGACACACGCAGGCGCGCTGCCTGCTGGGATGTGCTGCTAGTGGACCTCATGTTGGTGGCAGCCTGGAAGATGTTTTTCTAGGCGTCAAGCTTCAGTAGTCACCTAAGCCACCTACGCCTCATTTTATTTCAAAAACGTGAGGCTAATAACAGTACTTATTTAAAGGGTTGTTGTGAGGAGTGAAACAGGTGATCCATGCAAAGTGCTTTGTTTGGTGCTTTGTCAGTACCATACTCAATAAATGTGAGCTGTGTATCTGCCCACCATCAAATGCGACAGGAAATGGGAGGGGATTGATAAAGAACCATCATCATTATCACCGTTATTGTTATTAACATTCTTTTCATGTCCTCTTTGCTCCATCTAAACCAGCTGCATTGCAGCTTTTGCTGGCACGCCCTGTAATGTCTCCTGTCTCTTTAGAATTCACAGCTTTTGCTGTAGAATCACATACAGTTGATTCTGAAGTCTGTGTGCGTGCCTGCGTGCTAAGTCGCTTCAGTCGCGTTCAACTCTTTGCGACATTATGGGCTGTAGCCCGCCAGGTTCCTCTGGACATGGGATTTTCCAGGCAAGAATACTGGAGTGGGTTGCCATGCCCTCCTCCAGGGCATCTTAACGACCCAGGAATCCAACCCAAGTCTCTTGTGTCTCTTGCATTGGCAGGTGGGTTCTTTACCACCAGCGTCTCCTGGGAAGCCCCTTCTGAAGTCTACCTCTGCCATTTACCAGCTATGTAACTTTGGGCAACTGGTTTCATTTTTCTGAGCCTCAGTTTCTCCACATGAAGAACAAGGATAGCAATAGGACTTCTCTTCAGAGGTCACTTATGATAATGGGATGCCGTAGCATCTCATGCAGAGTAAGAATTCACCAGACATCCTTGTTAATAATTAGTATTTACTTTGCTTGGCATATGCTCTCCATCTAAAACCTACTTTTTCTTTAAGGCTGAGTTTTAATGTCTCTTCCATTTGTCCACATATCCATTCTGTCATATAAAATATATTATGTCTCTTTCATACTCTTGGGGATTAATAAGTGAATTGGACTTAGCTTCTGAGTTTCCGGTACCAAGCAGCTCCTAGCATGGGAGCAGGAACAAGTCAAGTGTACATTGCTATTAGTGCAATGTAGTGTTAAGTGACCAATGAAGCATTTATTTTAGAGATGGTGTTAATTTCACCCTAGAAGAATCTTAGAAGGGAGACAATGTGTACCATTGTGATTAGAAGAATAGAGTTTTGTGTTACATCTGAAGTTAAAGTTCAGCTTTGCCACTTGTTAGCTGATCACTTGGGATGAATCATAATACTGTCTCTGAATCTCACTTTATGCTTCTGTAAAACAGAGATAATTGTAGAAGCCATGTGATTGGGGGTGAAAATTAATATAAAGATCCACTTAAAGTGCTATAGAAATGTTAATAAAGGTTAGTTATTATTAGTAATGGTATTAACATAGGTAATATCATCATTAATACCTTGCGATGGGGATACTGAATATGGTTCTTGAATTATGAGGTGGATTCAGTATAAGTTTGGGGAAAGGGGATGAGGAAAATTCAGAAGTGAAAAAGCACAGAACATCTGAAGGAATCCAAGAGTGGCTCACTTTGGCCTCATCAAACATTAAAGTGTGTAGTTTGGGAGACCACCCATCCTGGTTTGTCTGGAATGATCTGTTCTCCAGGGAAGTAGGAATTTAAATACTAAAACTGAATAAGTCCTGGGAAAACCAGGATGAGTTGCTTACCCTAGACTTAGAGGACTGTAGCCCAGGAAACTAGGGTCTTACAGGCCATGCCATAGGGGTTAGGCTGTATTTGTATGCAATAAGGAGCTCTTGAAGTTCTTGAGTGGGGAAATAACTGTTCAGAAGTGTGTTTCAGGTAGTCTACAAATAAATGCTTTCTCTGTTCCTTACCAAATCAGTGTCTTTCTCATGGCTCCCCCACGGTCTTTTGTTTGTCTGCTCTCTACCACTTAACATGTCATCTGTGTTAAAGATTTATATCTGTGTCCTCATTTTACAATAGAATCTCCTTGATACAAAGTTTGGGTCTTCATATTATCTTCAGTATGTACTGAATTGATTAAAACCTATGATTCTATGGGCTTCTCTGGTGGCCCAGATGGTAAAGAATCTGTCTGCAATGCAGGAGACCTGGCTTCAATCCCTGGGTCAGGAAGATCTCCTAGAGAAAGGAATGGCTATCCACTCTAGTATTCTTGCTTGAAGAATTCCATTGATAGAGGAGCCTGGCGGGTTACAGTACATGGGGTCAGACACAACTGAGCAACTAACACTTATAATTCTATACAGTATAATATTAATCAACATTTACTATTCATCTCAGTTTGAAAATGAACATCAGTTTTCTGAGTGCCTAGTAATTTTTCTTCTGGTGACACATAAAGTCAATTTATTAAAATACTGATTGGCAAATCTACACATAAAATAATCCCCTGTAAAATGTAAAAGAGTATTCTTCCCCTTTCTGGTAAAATTTTGAAATAAAGAAGTTTTTATTATTTATTAATTTATTCAGTCATTCAACCAGCAAATGCACCTTAGTGGTACTATGTGCTGGGTGCTAGCCTGTGGCCTCAGATACAAATAAGGAGTTAGGGTTCCTCACCTTATTAGGTGGCTGGTTAAATCCCTGTAAGGCAGAGCAACAGAGTATTCTCTGCAAAGTTCAAGTGAGCTTAAGGTCATTTTCAAATGTTTAACTACCCTCATGTAAAGGCCTCTTTTAGGCACTGTAAAATCAACAATCAAGTAAAAAAGCATTAACTTATTTCTATGCATAAGGAACTGTGGAGGAAACCAAGATATAGTAGTCAGTGAGATACTATAGCATGTCAGCTTTAGAACACAGGTTCTAGAGTCAGAAAGGCATGAATTCAAATCCCAGCTTTGCATCTCGCTTACTTACCTTTGACAAGATATTAACCACTCTAATCTTCAGTTTCTTCACATTCAAAATGGGAACAGAATAGTATCTGCTTCAGAAGGTTGTTATAAGAATAAAACGAGATTACGCATGGAAGGCACTTAGTGGCCCTGAATATGTTATATGCAAGGAATATGTTCCTGAAGCCCTCAGATAATCTAAGACTGACCCAGACAGAGGATGGAGGGCACTTTTATCTATTGGCTACAAAGGGACTTCCTGGTAGTCAGTTCATTCATTCATTCACACAAGAATATAATCGCTTGGCTGACCAAACCTTGAAATTATGAGATTCTTGGACTTCCCTCATAGCTCAGTTGGTGAAGAACCCACCTGCAGTGCAGGAGATGCCAGTTCGATTCCTGGGTCGGGAAGACCTGCTGGAGAAGGGATAGGCTACCCATTCCAGTATTCTTGGGCTTCCCTGGTGACTCAGCTGGTAAAGAATCCGCCTGCAATGTGGGAGACCTGGGTTCAATCCCTGGGTTGGGAAGAACCCTGGAGAGGGGAAAGGCTACCCACTCCAATATTCTGGGCTGGAGAATTCCACGGACTGTATAGTCCATGGGGTCGCAGAATTCGACATGACTGAGTGACTTTCACTTGGCACATTTTGGGTTGAGTTGGGCTCCTGGGAGGCAGACTTTATGTGGAGATGAGCATTTAGGAGATTTATTAAGAAATACTGTCGGGATAAATACCTATAGAAGGGAAGTATACAGTTGTAAGAGGGCCCCAGTCAACCCTCCAGGATGCTCTGAGGCTGAGATGGCTCTTCAAGGGCATCCAGTTCTTGGAGGGAAGGGGTTATGGTCTTGAGCAGGGCAGCTCTTTTCAAATGAAGCGATCTCCAGAGAGACACTGACCTGAGGCCAGTCAGCTTATTTCTCTTCCACCAAGCAGCTGAATTAGGTCCTCAAGTGGGGATGTCAGCAATGTAGCATCCCCTCCACTGCACGAGTGACTGTCATAATTTCAGGTGTTGTAGAGCAAGTGAAATGCTATACTTTTAAGTGATGTAATTTTGAAATTATATACATGGCTACCTTAGTGTGTATGTTCCCTGTTACTACTATTTTGCTATCTTTAGCCACTTCTTAACTTCTCAGCTGTTTGCAGTGTCTATCTCGTAGCATTTTGGTGACGATTAAAAATCATATAATATATGTAAGGTACTTTGCAAAGTTCCTGGCATGCAGCAAATGTCTGGTTTGTGTTAGCTGTTTTTTTTTTTTTTATTAATAGAAGGTCTTGGAATATCGAAGGACTCAGTAATAAATGGAGAAAAGGAAACTATGTTAAAATTCTAAAACTTACATACTGACTTTAAGCACTGAGCCTGTCACTGGCAAAGTTTACATTATGGTATTTGACTAGTGGGTGTCTTGGTCTAGTCTTAAGTCAACATTAAATAAAGGTTTGGGTTTTGGCACCTAGTAGGAAGTCCTGGCCAGACTGTGAACATTCTTCTCTCTCTCTCTTTTAAAAAAAAATTTTTTTTTCACTCTCTCTTATGAGAAGGGAATGTGGGATGTTAGAATGATACTCTTGTCCATTTGGGGAATGAACATGAAAATAATGATAACAGGAAAGGGATAGAACTAAGACCTACTAAAGGATCTAAATTCAAGTTACAGGGTATTTATCTCTCAACTAGGTCTTCATACCATTTTTTCATGTTAATTATCTCACTTGAATCCTTACAACATGTATTCCCTTAGCCAGTGACCAAAATTCTGTAACTGCTTTTTAATTTACTGAACTATATCAGCACTAATCTGTCCGGATGCCGGACAGAATGATCATCTTCCTTTTCACTGTCTTATGAAAGTGAAAGATGCTCAGTTGTGTCCGACTCTTTGCGACCCATGAACTACATAGCCCATGGAATTCTCCAGGCCAGAATACTGGAGTTTGTAGCCTTCCCTTCTCCAGGAGATCTTCCCAACCCAGGGATCGAACCCAGATCTCCCACACTGCAGGCGGATTCTTTACCAGCTGAGCCACAAGCGAAGCCCAGGAATACTGGAATGGGTAGTCTATCCCTTCTCCAGCGAATCTTCCCAACCCAGGAATCGAACCAGGGTCTCCTGCATTGCTGGTGGATTCTTCACCAACTGAACTATCAGGGAAGTCTTAGGGGCATGGTTATCTTTTTAAAGCATATTTCATGTTCCTATTGGTAAAGGAAGCTTCAAAACAAAGCCTTCCTGCTGTTGTCCTGCTCCTACCCCACCCCTAAAATGGGGTTCAAATGCTTATTTGGGGATCAGGAACCATGTCCTATTCTGATTGTGTCTCATTTTATTCTGGTTTGTTTTACTGATCCACCTAGAGCAGTGCTTGGAATGCAGTGGATGCTCAATGAAAATTTGTTGCATGAATGAATGAACTGAAGAGCTGGGAACACCATTGGAGTCCTTATTTTAGAATCCTGTTCAGGGAGATGGAGCATATGCGGGAGGGTGCTGAGCTGTCTGAGTCACAGCAAGAACCTAGGTCTCTGAAGTTTCCTCAATACATTTCTGCATTTTGTATTCTGGGAACCCAAGGAAATCTCCTCATCTGTCCAGCATTGCTGGACAGTTATGACCACCCCAGGCATTCCTTTTCTTAGAGCTATTTTCTTCTCTAAAGCTAGATGTCGAATAGGGCACGTTTTCCTCATTCCAGGCCCATAAAATAATTTTATTAATATCATGTCCCACTTACCTTCATGCTTTTTTTCTTTCATATCTTTGGGAAACTTTCTTTTATTTTTAGGGTATATTAGATGCCTTCTTTAATGATTCCTTGTAGTTCTGAGTTTCTTCTTAATTACCTACTTAATTCCACAAATTTGGAATAGATCTAGATCATACACTAGATGGAGAAATCAGGACAAGAGCAAGTTTGAGACATGTAAACCTTTAGATAAATTGTTATTAAAATCTGTATACTCATCTTCAATAGAGAAAAGTATTTCCTGAAAATCTTCTATGATTTTGCCTCACTAACACAGGAATGATAATAGCATTCTGGTGAATTTATTCACAGTATTTTTCTCTTTGACATATTTTCTCCTATGTTATAATCAGAATGTACCACACTGACATCTACATATTCTACTTGTCTACTCAACATTATATGATAAGCATTTCCATTTTTAAGATATCCTTTATATAATGTTCATTGGCTATACAATGTTCCATTACGGGCATACATCACAACTGAGTTTATACTTTTTCTAAAGGTGGACCCGAATGCTTTTTTCCCCAGTCATTTGGTATTATCAATCAAGTAGGACTGAATATTTGGGGTCACATAGCCTTTTCCATGTTTTGGGTAGCTTCCTCAGGACACATACCCAAAGGAGAATTACTGAGTCAAAGAGAATAGACATTTTTATGGCTTTTCAATCACATATTATCAAATTCTTGGTTGGGGGATAAAACTCTATGTTTAATAAATTGGAAGAAAGGGTAGCTATGGTGATTTTCCTGCAATCACTATTGCCAGGCAACCAATTGAGTTCAATGGTGTGAACAGAGAGAGTTGTTTTAAGGAAGTGTCCACCTTTCAGCCCAACCTCTGGAGACTTATTAGAATTCTAATGGATCATAAAATGATTTCTGAGAGATCTGCACTAGAAACTCTGGCTAGACTTCAGTGTTGACTTTTCTTAATCCTGTTTTGGCCTGTTACAGTTATCTAATAAGCAGAAAAAAGAAAGCACATTTTTATGTCCTTCCTTCTAATGATAGGTTCTGAAGTTGAGACTTAAAAGAGACAGAATATTATGACTCTGAACATTTCTGTAACATTAAGTCACAGTTTCAGAAGCCACTATGATTTAGAAAGAGGCCCCTGATCAAATAGGGTCCTCAGGGCCTGGGTTTACCACTTGAAGCTCACAGAAGTGAGATGGAGAGATTCCTCTAGAGGTGGGACCCTTAGGAACACATCTGAGAAAGTCAGGCAAACATATCTGGATGTTTAAATCAGGACAAAGAGACTCCCGTCTATTCTTCAACCACACATCTAACTTTTGGATAAAAAAAAAAAAAAAGCACTTCCTTTCCTGCATGTTTATTTCTCAAAGCAAAGAAGACTCTGTGATATCTCAAAGACCTACTGCATGATGATGACAGCGAGCTCAGCCCTGGGGGTGGGAGGGAGACTCAGAAGGAAAGATATGTGTATACATACAGCTGATTCATGTTGTTGTACAGCAGAATCTAACACAATGCTGTAAAGCAATTATACTCCAATGGAAAAAAAATACAATAGATAAAAAATTTATGCTGACCCCCTCCCAAAAAATAAATAAAAAGAACCAATAACACCTCCTATCATTTGCACATGCTCTCCAGTTTTATGAGTGATTTCACACACATTACCCTCACAAGAGCCTTGAGAGCTTAATACCTTTTGAATCATGATTTTACAGAGAAAACAGTGAAGGCTCAGGTGCATCTCTGATTTTCCTTCAGTCACCAGGCCAGCAAGAGACTGAGTCAAGACTACAATTCCTGTCTCTGATTCCAAATCCTGTAAGTTTATTATTCCCTTCATCATAAAGAACCAATGACAGAAATATATTAGGTGGCGATCAAAAATCCTGCAGTCATTTAAAAGAAAACCTCTGAATATGAGAATTACAAATGACAGAAGATAGAAATAAATAATAAAAATAATAAAATTGGGTCAGAACTATCATGGAGCCCAAGCCAACAGAGTAAACGGGAAAACAGAATATCCAACTTCCAATTACAGATGAACTACTTACTGAGGCCAAGGAACCCAGAAGAGCTTGAGATCATGCCCTGGAACACACCTTTTCCATTCAAATAGCTTTCCCCACAGGCAATTTCTCCTCATTCAGATGACAGATTATACACCTCACAGTCAGGTCTTCATAAGTGCATACATTTTGTGCTGCCTTTAAATCATCAGTGTGTCACTTGGAATGTTATTAAGATTTTAAGAGATCTCTATAGATTATCTGAGCCAGCTCCTATTCTGAGAAATGTGGAATATTATGAGTTGGAAGGAAGTGAGGTCTGCAAAGTTGTGCCTTGTTCAAAGAGAGAGGAAAAAGAATGGGTCTCCTACAGGTAAGATGCTTTTTGAACCATGATTGAGGGAGAACCAACCTTGCTGTCTTTCAATAGTTCTTTTAGCTAATAAGATAGAGATGCTAACCTACTGGAAAGGTTGAAGCTCTCACCTCTTCAACACTTCCGTGAAAAGAGAAATGAATTATCTGGCTGGTAAGAAGATGAACAGTCTGACGTCTGTGGTCTGTGTTTCCTTACTAGAAGACCTGGATGAGTTAGATGCTGTTCTGTTCCTGTGGCTGCACTCTCTCCATCTCCCTAGATTCCTCTTATGCTAAGAAAGCATTCAGAATTCCCCTTTGGCTATCTGTCCACGTTAGGGTCTCCAACTGGGCTTGTACTCTGGTGCCTGTGTACTTTCTATGCCAAATTCTCAGTTGGTTTAGGATACATAGGGATACCTTTAAGATCATTACTACAAGACCTATTCAACAGCAACTGTCATGGGCAGGCTTGGATCACAAATGGCTTAAGCCTAAAATGGCTTCTATTATGCCAGAAAGTTCTATCTGGTTCTTTTCCTTGGGGGATCCCCTACTGTGCTTACAGTGGGAATATTTAGCAGCTTCCCTGGCCTTCACTTACTAGATGCCAGTAGTACTTCCTAGTAATTACAGTAAACCTAGAAGAATCACATTGCTCTAAATTAAAGTTTTTCAGATAATTAAAATTTTATATAAAATTATATATATTAAATATTAAGTGTAATATTTAAGATACAACATTTAACTGTATAAATATATTAATTTAATTTTTAAAATGTTTAAAAATATCTCCTATTTTTATTAAAAATGTGTGCCAACTTACATTTAAGGATGCAGTACATTTGAAAGAAAAAGAAGGAAAAAGTTAGATCATGTAAATACCAATTAAAAAGAAACCCATGTGGCTATGTTAATATTTTTTTTAATTAATTAATTTTTTTATTGAAGGATAACTGCTTTACAGAATATTGCTGTTTTGTCAAACCTCAACATGAATCAGCCATAGGTATACATATCTCCCCTCCCTTTTGAACCTCCCTCCCATCTCCCTCCCCATCCCACCCCTCTAGGTTGATACAGAGCCCCTGTTTGAGTTTCCTAAGCCATACAGCAAATTCTGGTTGGCTATGTATTTTACATATGGTAATGTAAGTTTCCATGTTACTCTTTCCCTACATCTCACCCTCACCTCCCCTCTTCCCATGTCCATAAGTCTATTCTCTATGTCTGTTTCACCATTGTTGTCCTGTAAGTAAATTCTTCAGTACCATTTTTCTAGATTCCATATATATATGTGTTAGAATATGGTATTTATCCTTCTCTTTCTGACTCACTTCACTCTGTATAATAGGTTCTAGGTTCATCCACCTCATTAGAACTGACTCAAATACATTCCTTTTTATGGTTGAGTAATATTCCATTGTGTACATATGCCACAACTTTTATATCCATTCATCTGTCAATGGACATCTAGTTTGCTTCATTGTTCTAGGTATTATAAATAGTGCTGCGGTGAACAATAGGATACATGTGTCTCTTTCAATTTTGGTTTCCTCAGGGTATATGCCTAGGAGTGGGATTGCTGGGTTATATGGTGGTTTTATTCCTAGTTTTTCAAGGAATCTCCATACTGTCTTCCATAGTGGCTGTATCAATTTACATTCCCACCAACTGTGCAAGAGTGTTCCCTTTTTGCCATGCCTTCTCCAGCATTTATTGTTTGTAAACTTTTTGATGAGGGTCATTCTGACCAGTGTGAGGTGATATCTCGTTGTAGTTTTGATTTGCATTTCTCTAATAATGAGCGATGTTGAGCATCTTTTCATGTGTTTGTTAGTCATCTGTATGTCTTCTTTGGAGAAATGTCTGTTTAGGTCTTTTCCCCACTTTTTGATTGGTTTGTTTGTTTTTCTGGTATTGAGTTGTATGAGCTGCTTGTATATTTTGGAAATTAATCCTTTGTCCATTGTTTCATTTGCTATTATTTTCTCCCATTCTGAGGGTTGTCTTTTCACCTTGCTTATAGTTTCCTTTGCTGTGCAAAAGCTTTTAAGTTTCATCAGGTCCCACTTGCTTACTTTTCTTTTTATTTCCATTATTCTAGGGGGTGGGTCATAGAGGATCTTGCTTTGGTTTATGTCATCGAGTGTTCTGCCTATGTTTTCCTCCAAGAGTTTTATAGTTTCTGGTCTTACATTTAGGTCTTTAATCCATTTTGAGTTTATCTTTGTGTATGGTGTTAGGAAGCATTCTAATTTCATTCTTTTACATGTAGCTGTCAAGTTTTCCCAGCACCATTTATTGAAGAGGCTGTCTTGCCTCCTTTGTAAAAAATAAAGTATCCATAGGCACATGGGTTTATTTCTGGGCTTTCTATCTTGTTCCATTGGTCTTAATACTGTTTTTGTGCCAGTATCATACTGTCTTGATGACTGTAGCTTTGTAGTATAATCTGAAGTCAGGAAGGTTGATCCTCCAGCCCCATTCTTCTTTCTCAAGACTGCTTTGGCTGTTCGGGGTCTTTTGTGTTTCTGTGTGAATTGTGAAATTTTTTTGTTCTAGTTCTGGGAAAAATTCCATTGGTAATTTGATAGGGATTGTATTAAATCTGTTGACTGCATTTGGTAGTATAGTCATTTTCACAATATTGATTCTTCCTTCCCAGGAACATGGAATATTTCTCCATATGTTTATGTCATCTTTGATTTCTTTCATTAGTGTCTTATAAATTTCTGTGTACAGTTCTTTTGTATCCTTAGTTAAGTTTATTCCTAGATATTTAATTCTTTTTGTTACATTGGTGAATGGGATTGATTCCTTAATTTCTCTTCCTGATTTTTCATTGTTAGTATATAGAAATGCAATTGTTTCTGCAAGTTGTATCTTGCAAGTTTGCTAAATTCACTGATTAGCTCTAGTAATTTTCTGATACTATCTTTAGGATTTTCTATGTACAGTATCATGTCATCTGCAAACAGTGAGAGCTTTACTTCTTTTCTGATCTGGATTCCTTTTATTTCTTTTTCTTCTCTGATTGTTGTAGCTAGGACTTCCAGAACTATGTTGAATAATAGTGGTGAAAGTGGACACCCTTGTCTTGTTCCTGATCTTAGGGGGAATGCTTTCAGTTTTTCACCACTGAGAATAATGCTTGCTGTAGGCTTATCATATATGGCCTTTACTATGTTGATGTAGGTTCCTTCTATGCCCATTTTATCAAGAGTTTTAATAATAAATAGGTGCTGAATTTTGTCAAAGGCTTTTTCTGCATCTATTGAGATGATCATATGGTTTCTATCTTTCAATTTGTTAATATGCTGTATCACATTAATTGATTTTCATATATTGAAGAATCCTTGAGTCCCTGGAATAAACCCAGCTTGATCATGGTATATGAACTTTTTGATGTGTTGCTGAATTCTGGTTGCTAAACTTTTGTTAAGGAATTTTGCATCTATGTTCATCAGTGATATTGGCCTGTAGTTTTCTTTTTTTGTGTTGTCTGTCTGGTTTTGGTATCAGGGTGATGGTGGCCTCATAGAATGAGTTTGGAAGTGTTCCTTCTTCTGCAAATTTTTGAAAGAGTTTTAGAAGGATAGGCATTAGCTCTTCTCTAAATGTTTGATAGAATTATCCTGTGAAGCCATCTGGTCCTGGGCTTTTGTTTTTTGGGAGATTTTTGATCACAGTTTCAATTTCAGTGCTTGTAATTGGGTTGTACATAATTTCTGTTTCTTCCTGGTTCAGTCTTGGAAGATTGAACTTTTCTTAGAATCTGTCCATTTCTTCCAGGTTATCTATTTTATTGCCATATAGTTGTTCATAATAATCTCTTATAAACCTTTGTATTTCTGCATTGTCTGTTGTAATCTCTCCTTTTTCATTTCTAATTTTGTTGATTTGATTCTTCTCTCTTTTTTTCTTGATGAGTCTGGCTAAGGGTTTGTCAATTTTGTTTATCTTCTCAAAGAACCAGGTTTTAGTTTTATTAATCTTTACTATTGAGTCTTTCATTTCTTTTTCGTTTCTGCTGGGATCTTTATGCTTCTTTCCTTCTACTAATTTTGGGTTCTTTTCCTTCTTCTTTTTCCAGTTGCTTTAGGTGTAAAGTTAGGTTGTCTATTCAATGTTTTTCTTGTTTCTTGAGGTAGGATTGTATTGCTATAAACTTCCCTCTTAGAACTGCTTTTGCTGCATCCCATAGGTTTTGAGCTGCCGTGTTTTCATTGTCATTTGTTTCTAGAAATTTTTTAATTCCCCTTTTGATTTCTTCAGTAACCTGTTGGTTAGTTAGAAATGTGTTGTTCAATCTCCATGTGTTTTTGTTTCTTACAGTTTTTTTTTTTCTTGTAATTGATATCTAGTCTCATAGCATTGTGGTCGGAGAAGATGCTTGATACAATTTCAATTTTCTTAAATTTATTTAAGTTTGATTTGTGACACAAGATGTGGTCTATCCTGGAGAATGTTCCATGTGCACTTGAGAAGAGGGTGTATTCTTCTGCATTTGGATGGAATGTCCTGAAGATATCAATGAGATCCATCTCATCTAATGTATCATTTAAGACTTGTGTTTCCTTATTAATTTTCTGTTTTGATGATCTGTCCATTGGTGTGAGTGGGGTATCAAAGTCTCTTACTTTTATTGTGTTACTGTCAATTTCTCCCTTTATATCTGTTAGTGTTTGTCTTATGTATTGAGGTGCTCCTATGTTGGGTGCATAGATATTTACAATTGTTATGCCTTCCTCTTGGATTGATCCCTTGATCATTATGTAGTGTCTTTCCTTATCTCTTGCAATATTCTTTATTTTAAGGTCTATTTTGTCTGATATGAGGATTGCTACTCCAGCTTTCTTTTGCTTCCCATTTGCATGGAATATATGTTTCCATCCTCTCACTTTCAGTCTATATGTGTCTTGAGGTCTGAAGTGCTGCTGCTGCTAAGTCGCTTCAGTCTTGTCTGACTCTGTGCAATCCCATAGACGGCAGCCCGCCAGGCTCCGCTGTCCCTGGGATTCTCCAGGCAAGGACACTGGAGTGGGTTGCCATTTCCTTCTCCAATGCATGAAAGTGAAAAGTGAAAGTGAAGTCACTTAGTTGTGTCTGACTCTTCGCGACCCCATGGACTGCAGCCTACCAGGCTCCTCCATCCATGGGATTTTCCAGGCAAGAGTACTGGAGTGGGTTGCCATTGTGAGTTTCCTGTAAACAGCATATATATGGGTCTTGCCTTTGTATCTATTGAGCCAGTCTTTTGGTTGGAGCATTTAATCAATTTACATTTAAAGTAATTATTGATATATATATTCCTATTGCCATTTTCTAATTGTTTGGGGTTGATTTTGTAGATCTTTTTTCTTCTCTAGTATTTTTTGACTATATAAGTCTGTTTACCATTTGTTGTAAAACTGGTTTGGTGGTACTGAAGTCTCTTAACTTTTGCTTGTCTGAAAAGCTTTTTATTTTTCCATCAGTTTTAAATGAGCTCCTTGCTGGGTACAGTAATCTTGGTTGTAGATTTTTCCCTTTCAGTAGTTTAAATATATCCTGTCATTCCCTTCTGGCCTGCAGAGTTTCTGCTGAAAGATCAGCTGTCAAATGTATGGGGTTTCCCTTGTATGTTACTTGTTGCTTCTCCCTTGCTGCTTTTAATATTCTTTCTTCGTGTTTAATCTTTGTTAGTTTGATTAGTATGTGTCTTGGCGTGTTTCTCCCTGTATGGGACTCTTTGTGCTTATTGGATTTGATTGGCTATCTCCTTTTCCATGCTGGGGAAATTTTCAACTATAATCTCTTCAAGAATTTTCTCATACCCTTTCTTTTACTCTTCTTCTTCTGGGACCCCTGTAATTCAAATGTTGGTGCATTTGATATGGTCCCAGATATGGGACCCATTTGATATGGTCTCTGAGACTGTCCTCAGCTCTTTTCATTCTTTTTTCTTTATTCTGCTCTTCAGAAGTTATTTCCACCATTTTATCTTCCAGCTCCCTGATTCATGCTTCTGCTTCAGATATTCTGTTATTGATTCCTTCTCGAGTATTTTTAATTTCAGTAATTGTGTTGTTTGTCTCTGTATGCTTATTCTTTAATTCTTCTAGGTCTTTGTTAATTGATTCTTGCATTTTCTCCATTTTGTTTTCAAGGTTTTTGATCATCTTTACTATCATTATTCTGAATTATTTTTCAGGTAATTTTCCTATTTCCTCTTCATTTATTTGGACTTCTGTGTTTCTAGTTTGTTCCTTCATTTGTGCAGTATTTCCCTGCCTTTTCCTTTTTTTTTTTTTTTTAAGTTATTGTGTTTGAGGTCTCCTTTTCTCAGGCTTCAAGGAAAGGTGAATTCTTTCCTTGAAGGAGGTTGAATTCTTTCTTCCTTTTGGTTTCTGCCCTCCTGTTTGGTCCAGTGGTTTGTGTGAGCTTCGTATAGGTTGAGATTTGTGCTGAGCTTTTGTTTGTTTGTTTTTCCTCTGATGGGCAGGGCTGAGTGAGGTGGTGACCTGTCCACTGATGCTTGGGTTTGTATTTTTGTTTTGTTTGTTGTTTAGATGAGGCGCCCTGCACAGGGTGCTGCTGGTGGTTGGGTGATGCAGGGTCTTGCATTCAAGTGGTTTCCTTTGTGTGAGTTCTCACTATTTGATACTCCCTAGGGTTAGTTCTGTGGTAGTCTAGGGTCTTGGAGTCAGTGATCTCACTCCAAACATTCAAGGTTAGATCTTTGTAACAGCATACTCTATTGATTTGTCTCAATCAAATCTACATATTTTTCCATCTCTAAATATACCAGTTAATTATGTCATTCAAGGAAACATTTTTGCCTGTCCTTCAGTATCTCCCAGAGTTTGGTCAAATTCATGTCCATTGAGTCAGTAATGCTATCTAACCGTCTCATCCTTTGCCAACCCTTTTCTCCTTTTGCTTTCAATCTTTTCCAGCATCAGGCTCTTTGCTTCAGGTGGCAAAAGTATTAGAGCTTCAGCTTTAGCATCAGTCCCTTGTAACCGACAGATGAAATGTGGGCCAGTGTGTGGATATCAGTCCAGCAAGGCAAGTGGAAAGTCCCGTCCTGGAGCTTGTCTTAGTTTCTTGGCAAGGTCCAAGGGAGGGGACCACGAGAGGTGGGCTCATGAGAGGAGCCCACTCAGTTGTGGTGGATCTTCCCTCCTGGGTTTCAGCACCAGAATGTAAGGCGAGTGCAGAGAAAAAGAGAGCGAGCTGGGTAGTCAGGCAAGAAAAGGGAAATTTATTAGAGGGAAAAGAGCGGGTGCCTGACTATGTTAATATTTGACAAAATAGGCTTTAAGATGAAAGGCATTACTAAAATGCAGAAATAGAAAGATGAAGATAAAGTAATTCTTAAATACTGTATACCCACATGTGACAAAAGTCATATCAATCAAATTTACTAAAAAGTAGTTGTTAAAACCCTAGTCAAGCTTTCCTACGTATACTCTATATATACATATATGAAGTTAGTCAATCTAAGAAAGGAATGGAAAATTTTAGTCAAGTCAAATTTGAGGATTATAATCCAGGAACAGCATCTCAGAAAGCTCTGAGAACTGTTTAATCTACTAGAGGTCAAGACACAGTTACATAAATTTTTTGAGACAGAGGACTGTATATTACATATTATTGCTGGCTTACACAATCCAGATCTAAGTACCATGTGACCTCTTATGAGATCTACAAGGAACATTATCTTTCAGGAGTTGTTTTATTGATGCTAGAAAAATACTACTGTTTATGGTTGAACAGGTATTTCCGTCACTGGGAAGGCCTGGAGCATGCACAATGCAGATACACAGTGCACAGCTGGGAGAGAGAGGAGGCCAAAGGGCAGAGAAGATATTTTTGTTTAAATTTTTCTTGTCTTGCTATAAAATATGAATTCTATTTCATTTATATCATTTTTACATATAATTAATGTGTATATTTCAACAGGGCATAAACAAATGGTTTGGTGACAACGTATGACAAAATAGGAGAGAATACTTCAATTAGGTGTTTAGATTTCTTGCTCAATCTGTGCCTAAACCCACTGAGTTCATTTTATTAGTCTGTGTGGCAAGTGAAAATGTAATCAAAGTTTTTTTTATATTGTGGATGAAAAATTATCACTTGTCATCTCCCTCTACAAGGATTAGGTCTCTAGCCACTCTAGTCACTAACCTTCAACACACCCTGAAAGGAATTCAGGGTGGAAATTAGGAACGAGGCACTGTGCTATGTGAAAGACTGGCAGAACAGGACTTCAGATAGTTAACATTTTTCTTGGAGTTGTGACATCTTATCATTATTAATTTGCCTTTTATGATCATCAACAACTTCCTCCAAAAGCGTATTTTTATTTTATTATTTTTTTCTCATGTTATTTATGTATTTATTTTTGTATTGGAATATGGCCAATTACCCTGGGTCGGGAAGATTGGAGGGCATGGCAACCCATTCTAGTATTCTTGCCTGGAGAATCCCATGGCCAGAGGAACCTGATGGGTGACCGTTCATAGATTTGCAAAGAGTTGGACATGCCTGAAGCAACTTAGCATGCTTGCACACATAGCCAATTAACAATGTTGTGATAGTTTCAGGTGAACAGCAAGGGGACTCAACCATAAATATACATGTGTCCATTCTCAGAAGAAGATTTTATGAGCTCAAATTTTTACATCTTCTCATATCTAGAAAAGCCCTAAAATCATAAACAGAGATAATCTGTTCCTCACAACTGGGAGCAACCTTATTGTGAAGAGCAGTAACCTCCCCAAATGCATACTTTACATACCCTCCTTCACTAAAATCAGAAGTATGTATTCACCTTTCTTTCCTCTTATCTTTTTGGAGCAGTTCCTCAGAGTTATCTGAGAGGCTGTCTCCTAAGCTACAGTCCTTACTTTTCCCCAAATAAAACCTAACTCACAATTCTCATGTTTGCATTTCTCTTTGTGGTTGACAATATCTGACCTCATTCCTTAATCTACCCACCCGTTTCTGACCATTATCCATTAGGAAGAGTCAAGACCAATTCAGTGACAGCTTTAGAGTCAGGACCAATTCAGTGACAGCTTTAGAGATGTAGGGAATGTCGAAATTGGGTTGGAAAATACACAGTGTGATATAAAACATAACATGAAAATGAAACTTCAACCATAAGCTGAGAATCATGTAATAATTAAGATCATTTTCTTAAGAAATTATTTAGGGTTTCCTCAGTTGTTTTTGAAAGATGTTTATTGCTATTACCTTTAATACTTTTTTTTTTAGTACAAGAAATAGGCATAGAGCTGACAATTTTTAGAATTACAGAGAGATACTGAGCCTTCTGATGAAATTTAGCATACAATTGTATGCTTTCTGTGTAACCAAATTGTGTTATGTATTTCTAAAGTGAGTGTTACAATACACTCTGGTGTGACTTTATATTGTAATTTTATTTACCACCATCTTCTTGGTAATATAGTATGACAAAAGATTCGGAAGTTAAAACTGTGTCTACCTTTCTGTACTGCTAGTTGATATACATGTCTGTACATGGGTAACATCCTAGGCAAGTCCTCTCTCCTGCAAGTAATATAAGAGTTTTAGTTTTAACTTTCTTTTATTACTGAAGCTTGAAAAAGTTAAAGTGTTAGGCACTCAATCATGTCTGACTCTTTGTGACTCCATGGACTGCAGCCCGCCAGGCTCCTCCGTCCATGGAATTCTCCAAATAAGAATACTGGAGTGGGTTGCTATTCCCTTCTCCAGGGGATCTTTCCAAGCCAGGAATTTAATCTGGGTCTCCCGCATTGTAAGAATACTCTTTACATCTGAAACACCAAGGAAGCTCCCATTATTGAAGTCTACAGAAAATTAATTCACATTAGCAAAGTATATTATGTTTTGAGTAATTATAACCATCCTTTACCACTTATGGGCTTCCCAGGTGGTGCTAGTGGTAAAGAACCTGCCTGCCAATGCAGGAGATGTAAGAGTAGCGGGTTCGATCCCCGGGTCAGAAAGATTCCCTAGAGGAGGGCATGGCAACCCACTCCAGTATTCTTGCCTGGAGAATCCCATGAACAGAGGAGCCTGGCAGGCTACAGTCCATGAGGTCACAAAGAGTCGGACAGGCTGAAGTGACTTAGCATGCACACATGCATTATCACTTACACATTATTTTGAATGTATTTGCTTTGTCACTGTGTCCTCACATGGAGCATCAGCTCTCTGGTGTCTCTCTTTATAAGGGCACTAGTCCCATCGTGATGGCCCACTCTCATGAACACACCTAAACCTGATTACCTCCCAAAGGCTGCATCTCCACATACCATCATACTAGAGGGAAAGGCTTTGACATAGGAATTTTGGGAAGACACATTTCAGTCCATAGCGGCAATCAATAAGGAGGTCTCCAAGGTCCAATCCACTACAATGAACTATCAGGTCTCATAAGCACTGAGTGCTGATGAAGCATTTTTTTCTACCAGCACAGACTGGGACTAGTCAACCAGGCAGCTTCGAGTGCAGTGCTGGTAAATCAAAGTCAGCTCCGACTAAGTCATTATAAACAGGCATACGTATATTGTCACCATCCTGATTAGGTCTCTCCCTCTTTTTTTTTTTCTCACAATGAGTGACATCAGTTGACATTGTGTAGCTAACTCTGGAATCATCCATCATCACTGATAGAAAAACACCGTGAGGAGAGAAGCATCATCCCCTTCATTTAACAAAGATGTATTAACAAATAGTGTGTTCCATCATATCCAAATATTCTTTCTTAATGACTCAACCTACAACTTTACTTCTACTAATTTACTTTAAAGAAAAATTCAAAACAATTTTTATTGCCACCTCATTTTAAGATTTTAAACTTTAATAGGAGAACCTCCTTTCTACTGCCTCATATATCTGGGATTTTCTTTTTTTTCCTGCTTGTTTTTTACCTCTTTATTTGAAACAGTGTAAATAAATCTGCAAGAGTAGAACAATACAGTCATGTAAGTGTTTCACTCTGAATCACCAAAAGGTTAGTATTTTGCCACGTTTGCTTTATTCCTTTGTAGGCATATATACTTTATTTTTAATTGAAGTATAGCTGATTTACAGTGGCATGTTAGGTTCAGGTATACAGCATAGTGATTCAGTTATATATATGTATGTGTAACTGAAATATATATGTGTATATATTTACATATATTTTATATTTATATATGTTTTCAGATTCTTTTTCCTTACAGGTTATTACAAAAAATTGAGTATAGTTCCCTGTAGGAACTTGTTGTGTGTGTATAGTTTTATACTTATTATTTATGCTAGACCATTTGAAAGTATGTTGCAAGAATCATGACTCTTCACACCTAAAGCTTAAACCTATATTCTCTTAGAAGAAAAGCATTTATGTAACAAAACACAGTGCATGAAAGGAAGAATATGCTGGTCTCCACCAAGGACAGGTGTGAAAAGGGCCAATTTTTTTAATGAAGATGCATAGCAATTAAATTTCCCCTATGACTGTAGACACTTGATAAATAAAAGAATTCCAAACTGAATTTAGGCCTGCTCCTTTGACCTGAGTCATTCAGAAAGTGTTGGGATTGTATTTGCATTACAGGAAACCTAACACAGGAGGAAAAATCAGCAATTTATTGATTTGGTCCATTCCAAACACTTCCTTAGACTATTTCTGAGACCCTGTGCTGCATGCATTCTTGTAAATGATTGTACTGGCTCCCTCTCAGCCATCAGGATTAACATACTGCTGGGCCAGGGTTTGCTTTTTGATTCACAGATTAACAACCCACAGATATCCTTTTGCCAGGCATCACATCATGGTTTTGGAGCCAATCATTCTACAAGCCTCAGGCTTGAGGCTCAGATGGGGAAACAAACCTTGCCATCTGGGATCCAAACTTAAACCCAAATTCTAACACAAGCTGACAGTGGGGAGGTCAAAATTACCTTGGTGTAGTTTACTTACAGCTCCTGACCTTGAAGTACTGTAACAAATTCCTTCTATTTCCTCCCTTACCTCTGGATTTGTGTCTGACAAAACTTGCCAACTGACAAACTGAGTTAGCACCATGGACTTTTACTACACCCTCTGTCCTTGGTCACTAACCACTGTTCACTTCCTGACTCCTCTTACCATGCTAGACTTTTCTTAGAGAAAGGTGCTTCAGGGCAAGAAGGTCTCACCATAGCCCTCACCTTATTATCCACAGTCAGCACCTAATTATGTCATGCTACTCTTTTTTTTTCCCCCATTGGGACTAAATCTTGCTTAATCAAGATGGCCAATGTATCAGTGGCTTTGGTTTCCTTTTCCCACATGATTGGGCTAAAGTAATCTTAGCAGTTGCTAGTTAATTTCAAAATCAGATATGGGGACTTCCCTTGTGGTCCAGTGGCTAAGACTCTGTGCTCCCAATGCAGGGGGCCCGGATTTGATCCCTGGTCACGGAACTAGACCCGACATGCTGTAACTAAGGGTTTGCATGCTGAAACTAAAGATCCCCCATGTCACAATGAAGATGGAAGATCCTGTGTGCCACACTGAACACCTGGTACACCTAAATAAATAAATGTTTTTTTTTTTTAAGTCATATATGTTCATGCACAGATTGCCTCTTATCTATCAAGTCATTGAGAGTAGCTGCTAGGTTTTGTTTATGCCCAATCACTAAAAGCACCTAGCATAATCTTTTTGTCTGGTATGTTTGTCATTGATGTGGATCTCCAAATATTTCTGGCTTTCTTCCTTCGGAGAATGGTAGAATTGAATGCTCCATCCTATTTGCAATGAGGAATGGCCACTTGACTTTTCTGGCCACTGAAATGGGAAGGAAAGTGATGCATATTTTTCCAGGTGGAAATTTTAAGAGCCAGTGCACAATTCACCACTCACTTGCTTTCTTTCAGATATGGCGACCATCCCCATTTATGATGGTGCCCACCCATCATTCTGGGTCTCTGAGTGACTACAGTGAGCAGAGATTTCTGCTTGCCTCAGTTGGACATACGCAACAGTGAAAAATAAAATTTTTGGTGAGTTACACTACTGGAAGTATGGGATTATTTGTCACCACAACATATTTAGTCAATTCTAAAGTATACATGCTTCCCTGGTAGCTCAGTGGTAAAGAATTTGTTTGCCAAGCAGGAGATGTGAGTTTGATTCCTGGGTCAGGAAGATCCCCTGGAGAAGGGAACGGCAACCCATTCCAGCATTCTTGCCTGGGAAATCCCATGGACAGAGGAGCCTGGCGGGCTACAGTCCAGGGGGTTGCAAAGAGTCTGACACGACTTCGCAACTAAAAAATACGTGCTGGTTTTAATGTCAGGGACATTTGGACTCAGAGCACCCATGAGGGTGGTTTGGTTCCTCTTCCCTTACCCTTAGCAAAGCTAGAGGTCACTGATGGTGACAGCTGGGAAAAGTGCTGCATCTCAGGTTCCTGATCAAGTTTAACTCTAGGCTGCAAAACTGGTAAATGTTCCATGAAGAATAAAAATTAATTGCCATAATTATCTGGAAAATTAAACTGAATTTTCCCTATCACAGTCCTACTACTACTAATAACTAGTATTCACTGAGCATTTTCTTCATGCCCGTCAATGGACTAAATGCTTTGCAATAATCTATATAAATTATCTCCTATGTTCCTTATAACTGTAAATGCTATTATTAGCTCAGTTTTAGAGCTGAGGAAACAAAGGCATCAGGAAGTTATTCATTTGTTTGAGGTCACAGCTAGAATGTGGTTCAACAAGAGTTTGAACTGGGGTAGTCTGATCTCATAGCCTGCACTTCTTGACAGCTATGATAACCTACTTCCTAAAGAATGATTTTCTGATTTTCCAGAAAATGAGGTCCTTGTGAATGTGCAGACATGTGCCTAACAAATTAGGGCTACATGTGCTCTAACAAGGAAGCCTCATGAGATGGTTGGAAAAAATAGCCATATATTTGAAATGAGGCGAGATCCTAAACCTGTAACCAAATTGATCAAACCTATGTATATAAGTGAATACATTTCTTTCTGAGGGATGGATTGGGTCATTCAAGAAAGCTGCATGAAAGACACCATCGGGTTTGGGTCACATCTAATGTATTGAGTGTTATAATTTTGGTTCCAGACCCATAGAAAGAATTCTGCCACAATTACGAGGCTTGATGTCTCTATCATGTGTGTGTGTGCATGTGTAAATCACTCAGTCACGTCTGACTCTTTGTGATCCCCTGGACTGTAGCTCTCCAGGCTCCTCTGTCCATGGAATTCTTCAGGAAAAAAAAAAAATTACTGGAGTGGGTAGCCACTCCTGTCTCCAGGGGATCTTCCTGACCCAGGGATCAAACTCAGGTCTCCTGCATTGCAGGCAGAGTCTTTACTATCTGAGCCACCAGGGAAGCCTGTCTCTATCATAGTAACCTGTTTATCTTCAAGACTTAAATCTAGTAAAGTGGCTAATCTACAGAGATGGCGACAAAGGAACCATACTTCCCAGGTATTCAAGTCCTCATCCCATATGAATCTCACAGTGCCGCAGTCAAGTGGACCATCCAATTAACAGACAGATGTGGGGTGATTGTTTACCTCACAATTTTCCCTTTAAAGTATTACTCTTTGAGGTCTTTAATATTTTGAGATTCTCTCAATTTGTATGAATATTAAACACTTGATGGAGAGACAAGGAGGAGACAGGAGAGAGAAGTTCAACTGCTGGAAAGTTTTGTACACTTATCTATGCGTTAGTTCATCCACTGTGTTACTTTCCTATCGCTGCTGTAACAAATTACCACAGATTTAGTGGCTTAAAACAAAACAAATGACCTTACAGTCCTGGATGTCAGAAAACCTGAAACTAACATGTCAGCAGGACAGACTTCCTCATGCAGGCTCTAGGGTAGAATCTATTACCTTGCCTTGCTAACTTCTCCAGCCTGCCTGCATTCCTTGGCTTATGCTCTTGACTCATTTTGAAAGCACATCACTCATCCTTTGCTTCTGTCATCACGTCTCCTTCTTCTGGTGTTGACCCCTTTTTCTCCTCTTATAAGGACCCTTGTGATTGTACTGAGTCCACCTGGATAAACCAAGGTCACCTTCCCATCTTGAAATTCTTAATTTAAGAACATCTCCAAAGTCTCTTGGAGAAGGAAATGGCAACCCACTTTAGTACTCTTGCCTGGAAAATCCCAGGGATGGAGGAGCCTGGTGGGTTGCTGTCTATGGGGTCGCACAGAGTCGGACACGACTGAAGTGACTTAGCAGCAGCAGCAGCCAAAGTCTCTTGTGCTTTATAAGGTAACACATTCACAGATTCTAGGTCTCAGAACATGGACATCTTTGGGCAGCCACTACTCTGTCTGCTATTCCCATTCACCACTTGACATATTCATTTATGCAATTAGTTATGTGAACATCTATTTGGCACCTAACATACATCAGACAGTAAGCTAGGTGATGGGGATATAAAGAAGAAGGATTGACCAGATGCACACAAAGCAACATACACAGATCTTAAAACAAAGTACTGAATGAAAAAAGTAAGAAATAAAAGAGATCCATAGCACAATACCATTATATAAAGTGCACAAAACACAATCAGAATTTACAAGAACAGATATAAACAGAGGGATCCACATCAAACCATTACAATGGCTGTATATGAAGTAGGAGAAGATGGGATTAGAGGATGTGGGGAAGGGTAAAGAAAGTAGGACGTCTGTAACACAAGAGATGGGGCTTCTGGGCCAAAAACACTATTGTGTTATGAACACAAGATAAGATTAACTCAAATCCTTGCAATGAATATTTAAAAGGAAGATAAACAAAACAGCTTTAAATAATAAACACAGTAGATTGATATAAAGTGTAATAGAACTGTTAACAAAGCAGGAGGGCACAGAACAGAGAGAAGCATATTGCACTACAGTGGTTCTCAACTGGGGATGGTTTCCCCAAGGGACATTTGACCACCTCTGGGGACATTTTTGGTTGTCAAGTCCTCATGGAAGGTACTGCTGGCAGCTGGTGCATAGAGACCATGGATACTAGTGAGAAGCATTTGATAATGCACAGGACAGACCCAACCCTCCCCACCCCACCCCCACCAAAAATATATCTGCTGGCAAATATGAATAGTGCCAAGATTAAGAAATCCTGTGGTAGAACAAGCAGAAATAAAAATTAAATATGTCCCAAACTACTGTGGCATGCCAGCAGATTTGCTTTCTGAATATTTGATTCTTTTAGGGATTAAAATACCATCAGCTCTTCATCTTTTGTGTTCTCTATGCTGTGTTTAATAGACTTCTTTCCTAATACCTTATGCCTCTTCTCCATGAATTTCTGTTCCTATGGCTACATGCTGAAGACACTGATGTTTCTTCTCTTTACATTTTCCACTGATACCATGAGCTTAAAGATTGTATCATGACTGAGGTTAGAAAGAAGCAGCAATCACTGATTAATTCTATCAGTCCCATTTGGGTTATAAGATAATCGTCATACAAGGAAGGGTGTTGATGTCTCACATTTTGACAGTGGCTTTGGCTCTCTCAATCACTCTAAGTTTAAATATTGTAACTGAAGGGTCTAGCAGAGTAATTATGTTCAAGGTTTCCAGTTTTGTACTCAGTTATATAGTAGAATAGTGAGTTATGATCAGCTTAACAAATATCAATGGTTAATCATGAATACACATGATATATAATTATATGTGATTAACCATATACATGTAATGATATATATGGTTAATCATTCATGTATATGTAATATGGCTTCCCTGGTGGCTCAGATGGTAAAGAATCCACCTACAATGCAGGAGACATGGGTTTGATCCCTGGATCGGGACAATCCCCTAGAGAAGGAAATGGCAACCTACTCCAGTATTCTTGCCTGGGAAATCCCAAGAACAGAGGAGCCTGGTGGGCTACAGTCTGGGGAGTTGCTAAGAGTTTGGCACAACTGAGCACATATGCACACATATATCACATTATATCATTTACATCTATCTATTCATCCATCCATCCATATATAAACCTTAGTCTATTCAAGCTCCTACAACAGAATACCATAGACTGGGTGGTTTATAAACAACAGAAATTCATTTCTCACAATTCTGGAGGCTGGAAAATCAAAGCTCAAGGCACTGATGGGTTTGGTTTCCAGTGAGGACTTGCTTCCTGGTTCATAGATGTCTGTCTTCTCACTGTGTCCTCACACGGTGAAATGTCTCTGGGGGTCTCTTTTATAAGGGCACTAATTTCTTTCATGGGAGCTTCATCCTCATAATCTAATCACCTCCCAAAGGCCCTGTCTCCAAATACTATCACATTGGAAACAGGTTTCCACATCAATTTTGCAGAGACACACTCAGTGTCTCTATCTGTACTGCTATCTTTATCTCTATCAACACATACTGTTTCTGGTATCAGGAACACTGCTTTACACAGTGCCTGCTCAGAATGCAGGTTCAGGTGGAGGATGGAGGTGATAAATATTCTTGAGGAACTGACTATCCCAGCTGCTACTTTTAGTGCTTCCCTGGTGGCTCAGATGATAAAGAATCTGCCTGCAATGCAGGAAACCTGGGTTCAATCCCTGGATCGGGAAGATCCCTTGGAGAAGGGAATGGCTACCCACCCCAGAATTCTTGCGTGGAGAGCTCCATGGAAGAGAAGCCTGGCAGGCTGCAGTTCATGGGGTCACAAAACAATCCCCCCTTTTTTTCACATATATGCTAAATTTCAAATACTTAAAAGACAAATTAATATGATTTAACATCTTACAGTATGACCAAATTCAGTGATTCACAGAATGCAATCTTCTAGTTACTACCATGTTGAGTCCTCACATTACCTTAAGATGGAATAAAAATTAAAATACAACAAAGGTTAATAATGTTCAATCAGTAAACCTGATGCTGCTATCTATTTAAAGTTTTGTATTTCAAAGAAAGTAAATCATATACAATATGTAAGGTTCTAGAAATTACCCCCCCAAATCTCTTTCAATGTTTAATATTATATCAAATTTATATTCAAATAATCACTTATTTTCAAATAATCACTTTTATATTCAAATAATAAAATTGAAAATATAATTATTTGAAAATTATATTCAAATAATCACTTTTGTTACTGCACTTGAGGCAGTATTCCAGTCACCACAACAGTCTTCAGCAAGGAAAATGTCATCTTTTATTGTAGCCATAGCCTGAAAAGAATGATACTATATATATACTATAAGATGTCATTTGTTAAAAAGTAGAAGTCACAGGAATTCTCTATTTTCATTTTAAGTTGCTCTGGTCAATTTCATAGCCTGAATCAAAACTGAATAGGGAAACTGGAAAACTGCAGAAGAGATTTGCAGAAGTGAAGTCCTATTTTTTTTTTTATACTTTCTTCATCAGAGTTGCTATCATTCTTGTGTTATGTGGTGTTATTATGGACATGAGCCTGGGCACACCTGATAATTGCTAAGTCATTCTTAGAAGCAGGAAAAAAAAATAAACAAAACAAGGCAACTGTGCAATTTTCTTATTTTCCAAATTTGCTGCTTTCCTTTCATCTCTGTCAGAATTTAAATGTGAAGACTTTTCAACTCTCAAACAACTATGGTTATAGCAATCTCCTTTGCCTTCAGTTCCTAGGTAATAAATAATAAAGTAATAATGCTCTAAATGTCTAATTTGAAATAAACATAGGTCCTTCAACTGTTCTGGTTTGCTTTTTCAATTTTCATCTTCACTAAAATTTACTTTAAACTGTAACTATTTGAGAAGATTGCTTCAGAGGACAGTACAGTACTTAGTACATAAAGAAGAAAACGAGTTTACCCTTGCTGCTGTCTTTCTAGATTGGCAATGAGTTCTTCTTAAATTTCAAATCAGAGCTATTTGAAAATAAAGCTGTCGTCTTTGGCTACTTAATATCAATCCTGAAACAAAATCTCCTCTGTGTTCTTACAGATCACTGAGAATAACTACTATGGGACTACTGACTCAATTTTGACATTTTCCCACATATTCTGTATTTTTCAAAACTGCCTTTTGAATGATGATGGACTCTACCATGTAATTTGCCTAGTAGGATGGAGTTTATTTACAGTGTCATATAAATGGCAACCTTGTAATTATAAATCTTCATTTTTTCCCCCTATTTATATTTAAATTGACTTTTGCTTTTTGTATTCTGCCCACCTCCAAATTTAGAAATTCCTGTGGCTCAAAGAATCAGAAAACTTAAAAAAATGAAAAAAAAATATTGCCAAATCTATTTCTTAATTAAGTGAAAATTAAGTGAAAAAGCAAATTGGCCAAATTTCTACAACCTTAAACAGGTGACTACCAAAAACCAAGCTCAAACAATAAAACCCCTATTTTAACAGGCTTGAAAGGTTGATAGGTAAAATACAAAACACCCAATTAAATTTGATTCAGATAACAAGTGATATTGTACTATAAGTATCTCCCCAATACTGTGCCTTCTGTGTTTTTATTTGCTAAATTTGGCAATCCTAAGGATTGATGTCATTTCTTTTGTGTTTGTTAGTTGCTCAGTTGTGTCCAGCTCTTTGTGACCCGATGGACTGTAGCCTGCCAGGCTCCTCCCTCCATGGAATTCTCTAGGCAATAATACTGGAGTGGGTAGCCATTCCCTTCTCCAGGGGATCTTCCCAACCCAGGGGTCAAACCCAGGTCTCCCGCTTTGTAGACAGACTCTTTACCGTCAGAGCCACCAGGGAAGCCATCTATATTGTGAGTGAAATTCCCACTATTTCCATAAGGTAGAAAGCAACAACATTTGGCTCATAAAAAAATGGAAATTTAAAGTCCTGAATAACAAAAGTTAAATCAATTTCATCCAGGCAGAACTGTGAATCTAGGGTTATCAATGTCCACATATCCCAGCCCCAAAGAAACACCAATTCTTGTTAACCTGCACAGAATTATAATGCTTTGAGCTCTAAATTATTCAGCCAACCTTGTAGGACAGAACTGTATTGTTTTTCCTCATTCTCTCTGTTCCACAATTACAACTTAAATTCCGAGATCCTTCATCAGGAGATTCAACTGTTTGGTCTTTTCAGGGTTAGAAAAGCTATGCTCATGCACTAACTATATATCATCCAAAATTTCCTTCCTATTCGCTGGTAAGACTTCCTCACATGTCAAATATCTGGAAATAGCATTTCCAGTGTTAGCTCATTTATGCCTTACATTTATTTTTTCAAATATTAACTACCTATAATGTGCCAGGTACCCTGTAAGATGCTATAAATACGGACAAGAAAATAAAAACATGTCAACAGTAAAACATTTTTGTTTTCTTTCAAAAGGCTTGCTGCCTCTGAGGCAGCTAGAAAAGTAATTATTATTCACACATTACAGGTGAAGGGGCTAAGTGACCAAGAATTAAATGGTCTTACCCAAAGGCCCCACATTAAGAACTAGAGCCAGGGATTCAATAATCATCCCTCGTTTCAGGCTCAAGGCACTTTCCAGGTTTTCTTCAGAGGAAAATCCAGACTACTTAGTATCTTCACCACTCAATTTACCAGGAGCAAAAAGGAAAGCGTCTTGAATCCCTCTGAATGTTCATGTACTCTTAAAAGCGGAACAGGTGTTCCCCAGGTGTTTAAGAAAAGCAACGCATTGAGTGGGAGTTAAAGATCCTAGGCAGCGGTTGTAACCAGACCAATTAATCTGTGGAAACCGCAGCACTCAGCCAAATCGATGCTGTTTCAATTGGGTGTCACAGGTGACTCATCAAAGATGGCTTGCCTTTTGGCCTCCTGATATTTTTCTTAGGGGTGAGTTGTCAGGTTTCCTTCCCATTTTTGGACAACAGCTCTCTTGTCTATTTCCAAATTTTTCTGGTTTCACAGCCCTCACGTGGACCCCCGCTTTCATACCGGAAGCTAGTCATTGGCAGGAGGTTTAGGAAACGAAGAACGAGGTGGGGAGGAAAAAAAAAAAAAAAAGAACCGGGGGCCCGGAGAGAGGCCTAAAATGGGGAAATTTGCACTTCAAGAGCTTTCCCTACCCCAGACTCTCAGAATGACAGCTCTCCTCAGCCAGAAGACTACCTCTTCCGGCAGGCACTGCGCGCCCCACAGACACAGGCTGGCGGGCTCCCTGCTCTCCGCCTCCTCCCAAGACAGCCAATAGAAATTCCGAGCTTGGGACTCCGCCCTACACGGACCACGCGGGAGCAGGGGCAATAAAACTACATTTCCCGACGGGCCGGTGCTCTCCTCGTGGCCAATAGACCCCCTGATTTCGGAGCTTAGGGGCGGAGCCGGATTCATAGGTCACCCCATTGGCTAGGGACGGCTTAGAAGAGCCGGAACCCGGGAGAGAGAGAAGCGAAATGACATTTCCTCTTTAAATAGCTGGAGCACGGGCCGCGTCTAGAAATGGCCGCGTCGGCAGGTGGGTCGTGTGGTGGCTAGGGAGGTGTGGAGGGGAGGTGGGCCGGGGGCCAAGTTCGGGCTGCGAGCTTAGGCGGCGGCGATGAGGACTGGGAGAGAAGGATGGAGAGGTGGACAGAGATGAGGAGAGGGAGGATGAATGGCGTGGAGGGAGGTGGGCGGTCCGGCCGGACAGGGATGGGGAGGCCGGGTACCCGCCGCCGCTCCGACCTGTTCGCAGGGCGGTTGAGGAGGCACTGGCGGCCGCCATCCATCGAGCTTCCCTTGTGAGGCTCCTGCTCTCCGCTCTCAGCTGGGACGTTCTGGCTGCCGGCGGAGTCGCCGCAGACACCTCGCCTGTTCTGCCTGCGCGGTCTGTCGGCGAGCACGGGGCTTCGGGCTCGCCGGGCTCCGGGAGAAGCAGGCTGGTGTTTGAACTTGCATCGCACCTCCCTCTTTCCCATATCCTACCTCGCGTTCTCATTGAGGGAGTCTATATACATATGTGTATTTTTGTAGCGGGGAAAAAGCAAGCCAAGCAAACAAACAATCCCCAGCCCCATCCCACCAACAACAAAACAAACAAACACAAAAACAAAAAATAAAGCCCGCGACCCCGAAACTGGCCCCGAACTTCTTGTGGTTGTACGATTTTTCTCCTCCTAGATTTAAGTAAGTCTTCCCCAACACCGAATGGAATACCATCTTCAGACACAGCCAGCGATGCCATGGACCCCTTCCATGCTTGCAGTATTCTTAAGCAACTCAAAACAATGTACGATGAAGGACAGCTGACAGACATTGTAGTGGAAGTGGATCACGGGAAAACATTTTCCTGTCATAGAAACGTTCTTGCTGCAATCAGCCCTTACTTCAGGTATGATGTTGGTGGAAACCTCTATTGATGTCTGCACCGAGTCCCCTTTCTCCTTCAGTACTGCCCACATCATTTTTATAGTGAGATGCAACAATGAAACTAATGCATTTGTTTCCTGAGAATAAATAACAGGCCCTATTTTATTAAGCCCCCCTTTTTAAAAAAACTGACAGATTCTTCTAGAATTCAGATGACTGATTTTAAGTTAGTGCCTATATTTTTGTTTGTATGTTTCAGAAAAATCTAAAATTGCACTGCCCAATATGGCAGCTACTAGCCACGTGTGGCTAAACTTATCTAAAATTACATAAAATTTAAAAAATTCCGTTCCTTAGGTACACTAACCACATTTAAAGTGCTCAGTAGCCACATGTAGGTAGTGGTTGCCCCACTGTACAGCCCAGAAACAGAACCTTTCCATCACTGAAAGTTTTATTGGACAGTGCTGATCTGGAATTTGTTCCAGCAATTTATCCAGGATTTCTTTAGTGCATGTTAACTCTTTTAGAATTTAAAAATTAATAGCTTTTACTTTTAAAAACAAAGCCCACTTAATGGACTGTTTTAATCCCATGATGATAAAAGCAGTGAAATAAAAATCAATGAAATACAGTTTCTATGTGTGTTAGGCCCCACACTAGTGACTATTTCTAAGATTTCCAGAAGTATTTTAGAGGTCAGTTTTCATTTTCATTTATATTCATCTTTATATATTATAAAACTTTGAAAAGTAAAATTTCAAAACTTGGGTCTAAAAAAATAATGTCATACTCTAAGAAAAGATCAGTGATAAAGGCAATTGCCTGTTCAAGTTTAACTTTTTTTTTTGTTTGAAGTGCTCACTTTAAGCCTTTTTGTTTTCAAAAATGGTGCATGAATGACTGTGAAATAATTTTCTCAGCCACATGGTAAATGTCGTTTTTCCTTTTGAAGGTGCTTACCTTTATAGGGCATATAGCAGTGTAATGTTCCAGACAGTAGTTTCTGGTTCCTCTTTCTCAGAATACTGGGTTAAATATAGTCACTTCAGTTTGATGTTTGTGATGTAACCATTTAGATTTGCATTGGATAGGCCATTGGACTATTAAGTATTAACCATAACAAGGGAGTGACCTGGAAAGAAAAAAGAAGAAACTGGTATACACAAAAGGTATGAAGTTTGGCCTCTAATGAAAATTGCTGGTGAGATTCAGTTATCTAGGCTATCCATTGGATATGGTTAGGTAATTTATGTGTTTATATATGCTACAGTTTTTGCTTATCAAGCTCTAGGCAAAGCTCACTTTACCTATGTCACTTTATATAATCTTTATAATCCTATCTCTACACCCTTGTTATTCCCCTTTTACATGTGAAAAAACTGAGGCTCAAAGAGGTTAAGTGAACTGCCTAAATCATCTAACTAGTAAGTGGCAGAGGCTGGATTTGAGTCCAGAGCCAGGCTTCTTAGTCACTGTATAACCTTCAAGGAACAAGAGTGGGTCCTCTTTAAATTTTAATTTACAAAGATGTTAATTGTATATTAGATTTAAATAGTAAAAAAAAAAAAAATGAAACTTTAAAGTGAAAATATTTATATGTCAGTGTAATTTTATATTCTGGCTTATATCATTTAAATATCATACTTGCTTAAAATTAGTTTTGAGGACCTGGCAAATCTCTTGGAAAGAAGTATGTTACAGTATATTTTCTTGCTTTCCAAGAAGTTAAGGAAATGCTTGGAAGACTTTCTAAGCATAAGTTAGGTGAAGTCAAATGAAGGTATTTCGCTAAAAGACTCAAGGATTAGGTTCTTCTCACTTGACTAGAGCTTTTTGTACAGAAGTTTCTTGGGCACCAGTGTTGCACCTTATGTGAAATGTAGAAAGTCATACTTAATATTTGCAAATCTTGCATCACTGATGGAAAAAATAGAATAGCTTGCAATCTGCCATGGCTGTTTCCTGATCCCAGAGACTTGTCAGAAATAAAATGTGTATGATTATTAGAAACATTATGTCGCTCAGGATTTTGTGTGAGGAAGTACTCCCACTTTATATAGAGTTTTCATAAAGAACATGATAGAGGAGAACTTGCATGTCACACTGCTGTGTGTGAGGCCAGCTTATTCAAGTCAGTAGAGTAGCTCCCTTGATAAAGGGTTATGTGGTAATGTTCTCCTTTGGGATTTAATCTTTGCATAATGAAGGGCTTTCTTTTTCTTTTTAACTGGGACCTATATAACTGAGTTTTTCAGCACCTGAATTGAAAAACCAGCTCATACATTGGAACATTTAGTTTTCAGTCATTTAAGGAAAAAAAAAAGTCTGCAGGATATTAAACTTAAATTTTGCATAATAGAAGTAAAATTAGGACTCAAAGGATAGTTAACCCAGGTAACGAGCTGGGTCCAGGTACCCCTGTATACCTCCAATATTACATATTGTGTTTTTGAATTAATTTCATGTTCTTGACAAAGACGTTAAAAGTGGTCTGAAATTTTCCCACTCTTTTTTCATAACATCACACTTAAAATAGGAGAGGTCTGGATCTGAATAATCAAGTTTATCACCAGTGTTAGGTCAATATCTTCAACAGACATCTATTAAGCATTCTAGGGCATACCATCCTTTTCTCAAGAGGATTTTAAAAGAGCTTTTGACCTTTTTCTAAGTTTAATTTTAAGAACTGCTTAGAAAGAAACATCAAAGGAGGGAGAAGAAAGGCAAATGATGTTTATAAATGACTAGCATTTTAAATAAAAGTCTAGGCTTTTGACTTCTTAATGGTTTGGCCAAGAAAGTACCACACTGTGCTGTGCTTAGTCACTCATTCTGATTCTGTCCATGGGGATTCTCCAGGCAAGAATACAGGAATGGGTTGCCATGCCCTCCTCCAGGGGATCTTCCCAACCCAGGGATCAAACCCAGGTTCTCCGGCATTGCAGATGGATTCTTTACCAGCTGAGCCACCAAGGAAGCCCAAGAATACTGGAGTGGGTAACCTATCTCTTCTCCAGGGCATCTTCCTCACCCAGGAATCAAACTGGGGTCTCCTGCATTGCAGGTGGATTCTTACCAGCTGCACTACCAGGGAAGCCCTGAAAGTACCATAAAAGCAAATTAAAAAAGAAAAAGAAAAGAAAGCTTGGTCTCAAAGACAAGAACCTGGAATTTTTGAAAGCCAACAAAACCAGATCTGCAACAAATCAGTTAATTTTTAAATTATCTTTAGAAGTAGGCATTTTATTAATATTAACCCTACCCAGATCTTTATTTATGGCCTCCCAGGTGGCTCAGTGTTAAACAATCCATCTGTGATGCAGGAGACAGGGGTTCAATCCCTGGGTTGGGAAGATCTCCCGGAAAAGGAAATGGCAACCTACTGCAGTATTCCTGCCTGGGAAATTCCAGGACAAAGGAGCCTGGAGGGCTATAGTCCCTGGGGTCGCAAAGAGTCAGATACGACTGAGCATCATTGAGGCTAACATTTTTATTTAGTATTTTATGTTATTTATAATAAATTTAAATATAATAAATAAATAAAAATAAAATATAAATGTAAATTTGTTTTATTTATTTATATTTATTTATTATTTTATTTATTTTATTTAGTATTTTAATCAAGTATATTTCTTGATTTTCTCAAGCAAAAATTTTCAAAATATCCAAGGATAACTGATGAATTGATGTGCTTTATATTCTTTATAATGATTAAGGAAGCATTCAAAGGATAATTTTTTTTAACAAGGAGTAGGAAGAAAATAAGAACTGAAGAACATCTTATTTTTCTAAGCTAAAATTTTTAAAGATACATTTTGGGCACAGGTTGCCTTGTAAATTTCCACTGGGTTATGAGAAGTTTTATTAGACAGTCTCTATATGCTAATGTGTCACACTGATACCCCATAGGTATTTGTAAACTTTCTGACTGACCTGGTGATTGAAGATCTTAAGTCTCTAAAGCAGCCTGACCAGAAGCCTAGATAAGGCTCCAAGGAAAAGAAGATGTCCTGGAATATGTCTTGCCACTTTTCAGTTTGATTTAGTTAGGTATACTCTGCTTTTCTCAGAGTTGGCACAAAGTGGACTGACTGGCCCTGAGAATAGGGTTTTTTTGAGATTAGCCAGATTAAATCCTTCTGCTAGATGATCAACTTTTATCCCTTTCCTGATATTCAGGATATCAGGAAACACATTAGGAAATGTTTTTCAGTTTCAAAAGGTGATCCTTGTGATAACTTTATGCTTTTACAAGCTTGCCACAATAATTTTTATTTGTAGTGCACATAAATTCAACCATCTTTCCTTCCTAGATCCATGTTCACTAGCGGCCTTACAGAAAGCACTCAAAAAGAAGTTCGAATTGTTGGTGTTGAAGCCGAGTCGATGGATTTAGTGTTGAACTATGCCTATACCTCCAGAGTTGTTCTGACAGAGGCCAATGTTCAAGCCTTGTTCACTGCAGCTAGCATCTTCCAGATTCCCTCCATCCAAGACCAGTGTGCTAAGTACATGATCAGTCATTTGGACCCACAAAATTCTATTGGGGTCTTCATCTTTGCTGATCATTACGGTCATCAGGAACTTGGAGATCGATCTAAAGAATACATTCGTAAAAAGTTCCTGTGTGTCACCAAAGAACAGGAGTTTCTTCAGCTGACAAAAGACCAACTGATAAGTATCCTAGACAGTGATGATTTAAACGTAGACCGGGAAGAGCATGTTTATGAGAGTATTGTAAGGTGGTTTGAACATGAACAGAATGAAAGAGAAGTTTACCTTCCAGAAATTTTTGCCAAATGCATACGTTTTCCTCTGATGGAAGACACCTTTATAGAGAAAATTCCACCTCAGTTTGCACAGGCTATCGCCAAAAGCTGTGTGGAAAAGGGACCAGCTAGTCCCAATGGCTGTACACAGAGACTTGGAATGACTGCATCGGAAATGATCATATGTTTCGACGCAGCCCACAAACACTCAGGAAAGAAGCAAACAGTGCCTTGTCTAGATATATTCACAGGAAGAGTGTTCAAACTATGCAAACCACCAAATGATCTGAGAGAAGTTGGAATTCTTGTATCACCAGATAATGATATTTACATTGCAGGAGGGTACAGGCCAAGCAGCAGTGAGGTATCCATTGACCACAAGGCAGAAAATGATTTCTGGATGTATGACCATTCCACCAATAGGTGGCTGTCCAAACCATCCTTGCTTCGAGCCAGAATAGGCTGCAAACTGGTGTACTGCTGTGGTAAGATGTATGCAATCGGAGGGCGTGTCTACGAAGGTGATGGGAGAAACTCACTGAAATCTGTGGAGTGCTACGACAGCAGAGAGAACCGCTGGACTACTGTTTGCGCCATGCCTGTTGCAATGGAGTTTCATAATGCCGTGGAATACAAAGAGAAGATCTATGTTTTACAGGGTAGGTGCCTAAGTGGTTAAAGTATTTATTGGAGTAGTCTGTTCTTTAAGGGACTAGTAAAGAAAATAAAATTTTCAATCAAAAAAGGCAGGTACTTTCAAGTTGCTAAAATGATCATGTAAGTCTTTTATGTTCTTACTGTCTTTTGACATCATGTGACATAAGTATTTTTGAAAACTTTTTTTTCCCATAAATAATAGTTCAGCAGTTTGAGAAAAACTATTTCTGTGCCATTTTTAAGACTTTAAATAAGGAAGCAAGTTTGATACATGACTTTTTGAATGATATATAATCAAGGGATGGTAGCAAGTATTCTTCTTATGGAATTTACTGGATTAGTTTAAAAGAGAAAAAAAAGAACAAAGCCTCAACTGCAGTTGCACTATTCAGTTGCCAAAGAATTTTGTATGAAGTCTTATGATGGCAAAGGTTATGAAACTCACAAAGAGTTTGAAATCACACTGTTCAAGATTTTAATTTCACTGCAGTTGATGTCATCCATAATACAGTGTTTTCAATTTTTATTTTCACTGAAAAATTTTGAGATGTCACCTTTTTAACATTATAAGATGAGAGGGATGGTAATATACTTAGCTTAAAAATTTTTGTTTAAACGATTGAAGACTGGTGCCTTGGTAAAGATACCAGAAAGAGGAACTGAGTAACAGTAAATAAGATACTTGATTCAAGGTTCTGATTTGTGCTAATATTTTCCTTGTGTTTGGTTTCTTGTTTTAGTTGCTTGAATGCTGAATACAGTATTGAACAATACCAACATCCTACTTCTTTTGCATTTTTTAACTGCTTATATATAAATGCTTTCCTTCACTACTACAAAAAAAAATAAGGAAAGGGGGGCAACTTCTGTGTAGATACATATGATTTTTTAGTTTTTTTTTCCCCCATTGTAAGTTTTTTTTTTTTTTAATGTTCTTTGCTGTAATCCTTTATTTGACTTAAAATTTCTTAGAAATGCCTAAACCCATTTGTTTAAACTTCAGTGTAAAGTTAATTCTCCAGAGAGAGTAAGGAGTACTCTCTCGTGCTTCATTTTAGTTGAATGGAAACCTGGGGTGATGCAGGTTTGTTGGTCTTGCCAAAAAATGGAGTATCTGAATGGATGTAAAATCTATCAAGAATGGTTAGATAGGGCTTCCTGGGTAGCTCAGGTGGTCAAGAATCTTCCTGCAGTCCTGGAGAGCCAGGTTCAATCCCTGGGTTGGGAAGATCCCCTGGAGAAGGGAATGGCTACCCACTCCAGTATTCTTGCTTGGAGAATTCCATGAACTGAGGAGCCTGGTGGGCTACAGTCCATGGGGTTGCAAACAGTTGGACACAACTCAGCGAGTAACAGTTTCACTTACTTACATGGTTGGATAGTTTATATCATCCAATATGATGAAGCTCTCTCTTCATCGATTTTTGGTTTTACTGGCTAAGCAGTTATTTTTTAGTAGCTGCTGCTGCTAAGTCACTTCAGTCGTGTCTGACTCTGTGCGACCCCATAGACGGCAGCCCACCAGGCTCCTCTGTCCATGGGATTTTCCAGGCAAGAGTACTGGAGTGGGGTGCCATTGCCTTCTCTGATTTTTTAGTAGAGATAGAATTAATTAGAAGACTCCCAAATGGAATATAAAGGTTGTATATTAAATACTAAAGCAAAGTAACAGTGAATTAACAGAATTTCAGGGTTGAAATGAACATTGTTTAATCAGATTGAATTTTATATAAGACAAATCTGAGGCGCTGAGGGTTTTAATTGCCCATTACTGGTTTTAGTTTATTAAAGACAACTCTAGGTTTAAAAATCAACTTTTAAAATGTATTATCTTTCCTTTTTATAAGAAATTTGTAGTGAGGTAGTACAGGGTAAAAAGTGTTCATTCCTGTCTTCTTTATTAAGAATCCTGTTACATTTTAGTCAAAAAGCATAGGGAATATGCAGGCAAAAGCTGAGAGTTTAACAAGCTATTTTATGAAAACCTGGATTTTTTCAGCATCACTTTTATTAGGTAGGCAGTTATATTTATCGATAGGAGTTAACCTAGTTCAAAACAGTTTTCAAGGGGAAGCTCAATTTAGAAGCAGTTACTTCTGATCTAAACAAAGCCTCTTTATATAAATAAACTTGACGTGAATAGTCAGAAGATCATGCCCTACTGTCAGTGGCTATTGGAGTACCATTTAATGTGATCATAAAGGGTTCAGATTTTCATATCAAAGATTTTGATTCTTTCAAATCAAAGATTTTAATGTTATAATTAGCCAAGCTCTTGTAAATCTTCACTAGCTTAATTCTTTTAGACATTTTTACATCGGCAGTGTGACTCAGCACACCTTTTCATTGTCAAAACAGAATGGAAACTGCCTCATAGTCAATTCCATAAATGATATGCATGTTTTCTGTCAGCTTAAGGTCATATTTTCTCCTCTTGATATTTGTCTTTGTCTTATAGCAACACTAAAGTAAACACATTAGTGGCTCATAGACACAAATCTGAACAATTCTATGTACTACCTTATAATTAAATAACTAGCACATAAATTTTTAGTGGCTTATTCATGATTGAACCTATATTCATATTTTGATCTTACTGGCTAACCATTAGTAATAATACTTTTTATAAGAGCTGGCTTAAAATAGATTTTCTGAAATACCCAGATATTTGGATAGAGTAAATGAAACCAAGCTCTTAATCCTTATACTGCCATCAAGCTAAAGTAACTTCTCACACTTACCCAGTTTGAATGCCCCAAATCAGGTTAATTCTAATATTATGTTATGTTGTGCCGGGATGTAGATGTTTTAAGCTATCTTATATTTAAATGTTCATATTCTTGTTTTCTTTTCTCTCTTTTTTTTTCCTTTCGCTTTCTTTAGGAGAGTTTTTCCTCTTCTATGAGCCTCAGAAAGACTACTGGGGTTTCTTAACCCCCATGACTGTGCCTAGAATCCAGGGCTTAGCAGCTGTATACAAGAACTCTATCTACTACATAGCTGGAACCTGTGGAAATCATCAGCGGATGTTTACTGTAGAAGCCTACGATATTGAGCTCAATAAGTGGACTCGTAAGAAGGACTTTCCATGTGATGAGTCCATAAACCCATACCTTAAACTGGTACTTTTCCAGAATAAACTCCATTTATTTGTTCGAGCTACTCAAGTGACTGTTGAAGAACATGTCTTCAGAACCAGCAGAAAAAATTCCCTTTACCAATATGATGATATCACTGACCAATGGATGAAAGTGTATGAGACCCCAGATCGCCTCTGGGACCTTGGCCGGCATTTTGAATGTGCTGTTGCTAAACTGTATCCTCAGTGTCTTCAGAAAGTACTTTAATGAATGGAAGGCCTTAGTGAGCTCACCGGCATCTTGTGCTGGAGGAAACTTAGTCTTTCAGTGATAAGAAGTGCTGTCAGTATTTAAGAAAGCCGAAGAGAGTTTACACATGGAGATGGGTGCTGTTTAAGATGAGCGTAGGGAGGTATTTCTTTTCATCCATGTGATGTTTTCATTTCAGTAAGCAAAAGGTAACAAAGTGCAATTATCAGCATTTTTTTTTCTGGTATAAAACTAATCACATCCTTCTAGAATTGTGTGATGAATAGTCACTGAGATACCAGACGAATTGACAACTATGCACTCTTAGAAGAGCAGTTAGGGTACTATGGATTAGAGACATCCAAAATAGTTTGATGTGACTTTTTATTTTAAATACGGGTAAAAATTTGAGGCAATATCACTAGGACTTTAGCTGTGACCGCTCTGCTACAGAGACGAACTAACTTAGATCCTCATTCTGAATATGTGTATATTTTGTGTACTGTTTTCACGTGTACTGGATTTAAATGTGTTATTAGAGTAGTTTGAAGGAAAAACAAATCAGTCTCAGAAAGAGCTTTTAGTTGGATTGTTTTATATTTCCCACATTAAGTTAAGCTAAAGTTTTAAAGTAGTTTTGTGTTGACAATTTTTTCAAGTGCTAACACTGTCTCTCTCTTTTTTTTTTTTTTTTTTTTTAATCCCGAGAAGGGCTCAAATTCACAGGTGGCTGGTGCTAGTATAAGTTAACTCATGTGTATAGTTAGGTACATTTCAAATGTCTGAGCCTATGCTTACCTTTCAAATTGGTATGTTAGTTTCATGGCCGTAGTACTTGACCTGCTGAACTCTTGTGATTTCACAAGATTCTCTGCTTACATGATGGCAAGCTATGGCTAGTTACTGGTCTAACTGGATTCAATCTGAGAATAGTGAAAAGACTATTATCCTCATTTTGCACTAACATGGGCCATTTTGTTGCCTAACCTCCTTTCCATCCTCTACCTGTCCATTCATTATCGGTACAATGAAAGGTAACTTATCTGTCTTCTGCACAGAGCAGAATGTGAAGTTTTAACTCATACTTTTAGAATTCTGTTTTCAAGAAACATAAAACTCCTGCAATACTCTCATTTAATGTCTTTTGCATTACCTATGACAATTAAAACCTCATTTTTTAAAAAAATTTTGCACTTAACAGTTATGAATAGTTTTGCATTGAAAACCTTTGTTCAAACTGCAGGTGACTGAGAAGGAAAAGTGTGAGTAAATAGAACCATAGCATTATAGGTACTAAATCATTTTTCATATTTAACTGATTAATTTCTAACAGAAATACTCACAGAGAGGACAAACCAACTCATGTGTTATACCTAAGGCAGATATTTAGATCAGTAACTTATTTTTTACTTTTCCCGGAATATAATAAAGGATATAAGTATAGCCAGAATCTGTCCTTAACTGGAACATTTTGATTCCCTTAAAGAAAACAAACTGGCACAGTTTGTATTAAAAACTCTTGCACAAATTGTAATGTGATACTGTGAAACAAATCGAAAACATTGCCTCTTTGCATCACATACCTCGTTTTTCAGAAACTTTCCGAACTGCTTGTCATAGCCCTCTACAAGTAGGGAACGTTTCCTGAAGCCGAATTGAAAGTGGACAGCATTTAGAGAATTGACATTTTAAAATCCAGTCTTGGGAAGCTGGGTACGTGCTTTCTTCTTGCTGGCCTTGGTAGTGTGTCTATAGTCTCCTTATTGACTGTCAAGTAATCACCTATTTTTTTTTTTTTTTTCTTCTCAGTTTTTCTTTATCTTCGTGCTGTTTTGGGGCTTTTTCTGTGAGCATTTTGAAGCATCTACACCATGATGCATTGCCAAGGGGAGGAAAAACCAAACTAAACATTACCAGAGATGTTCCCGTAATTTATTTTTGAAAGCTTTGTTGCTTCCTGAGACTTCCTGCCGCTTTTTGACAATCTCCTGTATTTATTTAGAACACTGTGTTACTTGAAAACATGACATTAGAACATTAACAATTTACATGTGCCGTGTGATGTATAGGAGTACAATGTACTGTGGTTAATTCTGCAGTCGATTTATTCTATTGATCTGCACAACAGTTGATCCTCTAACAATTAATCCTATAACAGTTTATATTGAGGGTGTGATCTAAGGATAGTGTGTCAAAGCCAAGGTTTAGAATTTGCTATGGAAGTATCAATAGAATATGTATTGAATTTTGTATGAATAACTATTTGTTTAAATTATATAGCTGGGATATTTTGCCACTTTTCAGATGATTTCAGAAGAGGTTCTAGAAAACTAAGATTAGTAATATGTGTGGGTCTGTGTTTAGATATTTAAGGTACATTTGCTTAGTATGATGAGAATATAAATAAAAGGCATAATAGGTACTATAGAATTAAAATAGGGGGTGATAGATGCCAGTCCCACTTGAGCTTTGTTTTTGCATTTGAAGAAAGTATGTAGCACTTTCCTATGTATTTTTTATACATTGAAAACTGGATGTGGTATAACTATGTTACAGGAAAGTAGAAATTATCTTCTTTATTTTCCATCTTTGTTTTCTGTTATCCTACAAAGTTGATGCTTAAGCATCAAGCTGATTTCATTGGTGCATGAGAGAAAGTGGATGTGATCTTGCAAGGAATCAGATTTTCTACGTGAAACAGCTTAAAATGGCATTCGATGTTCTGTGCTCAGGTATGTAGTTAAGTACTGTAGTCCTTTGGGGGCAAATGTGTAGATATTTTTAAACATTTTGCCATAATTGCACAATTTTTTGCATTTTTACCTGATGGCATTGTTTCTTGTAATAAAACTTTTTCTGACTGAAAAGTTCCATTGTCAAATTGACCTCTGACTTAGCAAGTTTGGAAGAATTGAAACTTGGTGAAAATCATGTAATACCTTTTATCAGGAATTGGAGGAGATTTTCATCTACCAAATCCCTGGTCTCTGGTACAAAATGAACAAGGTAATTCATAATGCTTGAATAATGCTCTTGAAATCCTGAAGCAAGCTCACTCACCGGTAGCCCCTTTGTTGAGTGGTTCTGCCCTCAACTCTTGGTGTCCCACTCCTCTCTCTCACAATTCATGTCAACCCATCAGGAAATCCTGTTGCCTCTTCCTTCAAAATATACCTCGACTCTCACCACATATCTCTTGGACCACTATCACCCTAGTCTAAACTGGCCAACCCTGTCTGCCTTAATGCTGTGCCACTGAACTGATCTCTCCATCACCTTTGACTCCTTTTAATCTATTCTGTCCACACAGTAGCCAGAGTGATCCTGTTGAAACATAAGTCAGATTGCTTTCTTCTGCTCGGATCCCAGTGGCCCCCCATCTCCCTTCATGTGAGAGCCACACCCCTTCCTCCCATGATCCACCCCAACCCTACTCTTGGGACCACATTGCTGTTCCACCTGCTCACTCCATTCCAGCAACACTGACTGCTGTTCCAAGCCCCTCCAACATCAAGGCCTTTTTCCTTGCTGTGTCTTCTGCTGAGGAAGCCCTGACAACTCACTTATTTCAGTATTAAAACTCCAGACAGGCCTTCCCTGACCACCTTGTGTAAAACAGAATGCCTTCCAAACTCACCCCCACCCGTACCACCAGTCTTTTCCCAATTTATTCTTCATACATCTCCCCCCAATTCAAATGTAAGTTCCATGAAGGCAAGGGATTGATTTTATTTCTTGTTCACCTCAGCCCAATGCCTGGAACCTACAAGGCATTCAAAGTTTGTAAAAAACAAATTTTCATTTCCGTCTTAGAAAATCCTGAGAAGTGGCGGAACCAGTGCTATCACCTCTGTTTTATTGGATCAGAAACACAAAGCCCAAGTGAACCGCTGAAGGTCATGTAACTAATGAGAAGCTCACCCGGGATTAGAGACAAGCACTCCACTTTGACTCAATCTAGTTCTGATAGGTGCTCCATTGAAAAGTGAAAGTGAAAGTCGCTCAGTCGTGAATGACTCTTTGCTACCCCATGAACCATACAGTCCATGGGATTCTCCAGGCCAGAATACTAGAGTGGGTAGCCTTTCCCTTCTCCAGGGGATCTTCCCAACCCAGGGATCAAACCCAAGTCTCCCACATTGCAGGCGGATTCTTTACCAGCTGAGCCACCAGGGAAGCCCAAGAAGACTAGAGTGGGTAGACTCTCCCTCCTCCAGCTGATCTCCCCGACCCAGGAATCGAACCACGGTCTCCTGCATAGCAAGCAGATTCTTTACCAATTGAGCTATCAGGGAAGCTCTAGGTTCTCCATTGTGCTGTTAGTTGTTCAGTCGTGTCCGACTCTTTGCGATCCCATGGATTGTAGCCTGCCAGGCTCCTCCATCCATAGGATTTTCCAGGCAAGAATACTGGAGTGGGTTGCTATTTCCTTCTAAACAAAACTGATAGAAAAGCAGATGCTCTACATTTTGTGTTTACTGGTTGCCTTTTCTGAGTCCCACATTTTTTCTAACACTATTATTTAAAATATCTACTGTATGTCATGGGATTGCAAAGAGTTGGACACAACTTAGCAACTGAACAACAACAACTCTATATTATGACTGTGATTAGCTCTCAACAAGGGAATGGATGAGGTAGGAAAACACCTCTGTCATCCCACCTGCACTCCCATAGTTACATCATTATGCTTACATACCACTGTGCTCAGTTCTATCCCTCAAACAAGTTGAAAAAAAGAAAAGGCTTGAGAAATACTGATTTAAATTAGAGTGCTGTTGTTACTTTGGTTCTCTGTGAAGTTAAAATAACTTGCCAATTTAAAATCTTGGCTGTATGATTTTTTTTTATTAACAAATTATTTGTAAATACAAAAATTAAAAATAAGTGGTCTGGAATCTAACTCTTCAAAAAGGGAAAGAAAGTGAAAGTGAAGTCCCTCAGTCGTGTCCGACTCTTTGCGATCCTACGGCCATGGGATTCTCCAGGCAGGAATATTGGAGTCAGTTGCCATTTCCTTCTCCAGAGGATCTTCCAGACACAGGGATCGAACCCAGGTCTCCCGCACTGCAGGAAGACTCTTTCACTGTCTGAGCCACCAGGGGCTCCAAAAGAATGCTGTAAATGACACCTAGTTTTTTGAAGTGAAATTTGGAATTTTATAAAATAGAGAAGGAAAAGAGTATTTTCCCTCAGTTAATGTATCCCTCAATTGATGCTTTCAAACTGGTGTTGGAGAAGACTCTTGAGGGTCCCTTGGACAGCAAGGAGATCAAACTAGTCGGTCCTAAAGGAAATCAATCCTGAATACTCATTAGAAGGACTGATGGTGAAGCTGAAGCTCCAATACTTTGGTCACCTGACATGAACAGCCAACTCATTGGAAAAGACCCTAATGCTGGGAATGATTGAAGGCAGAAGGAGAAGAGGACGTCAGAGGATGAGATGGCTGGATGGCATCATCGATGCAATGGACATGAACTTGGGTAAACTCTGGGAGATGGCAAGGGGCAGGGAGGCCTGGCGTGCTGTAGTCCATGGGGGTCTCAAAGAGTCAGACATAACTAGGTAACTGAACAAATGGGTCTAATATATACTAAAGGTTCTTGACTTGAAACTTTGGTAGATAGAATTTAAATGCCTTTCAAAAGTAACTATGGAAGTGGTAGTATTACTACTACTAGTAGTAAATATCAAGTTAATTTGTCCTTCATTCTCATTCTCCATACTTCATTTTGATTACCTATATCTCTTTGGTAGAAGACCCCAGAATCTAGAGAGTTGGACATCTGGTTCATGGATCTGCTGATTCTCCTTCCTTTTTTGGTAACCTGCTTTAGCCTAGTTTACTTGTGTAGGTTCATAAGGAAGCTATTCTACACATTTGAACAGGGGAATCAATAGGGCTACCGCCCCAGAGAAAGGAAAAAGTGAAGACATTCCATCATAAAGTATATATTTGGAGATTTAAATTGCTAAGCCACAGGCAAAATTTTAATTTATGAAAGTATGAAGTATTTTATGCCTACTGAGAGGGACATAGTTCAGTATGACTTAAGTAACCGCAGACACAATATTCTTTTAAGTCATGCATTTTAAATCACTCAAATGATAAAAACTATGTAATAAGCTTCCTACTAGCTACCACCTCTATTATTTAAATCCACTTGCTCAAGAACCCTGCAGTTATGTTTTTTGGATTTCATTGAGATGCCAATCCACTGACCCCAGGACTTTTTCTACTATCCATCAGCCCCTACTGGGGACTTTTTCTGAACTTCCCCATCTTAAATTCCATAATATACTCAAAATAATGCCATTTTACATTTCCTCAGTTCCTTCTTGTTACTGCTGCCATACTTGCCTGTAAAACCCCAACCCTGAAGAACCTGGCTATGAGCCTCCTCTGTGCTTGGGCCCTGAGTGGAGGAATATTGCTGGAGAAATTCCATATGTTCATACTGACTCTCTTGGACATGATGGACCTCCCATGGGTTCTCAGCATAATGGAGCAGTTTATACCTTTTCTCAAATTTCTGTATATATATCTTTTATCCCTCTTGGTTATTAGTTCTCTACTTTTCTTCCTGATATATCAAGGTGGCAGCCATTATATAGGTGCTCCCTTTTCCTTCCACCATCTGCCTAAATCTTCTCTGCTCGACCTTTTAAAATATGTGAAGAAAATAGGCTTTTTCTACCCATGGTTGCTTTGTGCTCCAGCTCCTTCACCATCCCTTCCCCTAAGTCACCCCAAAATCCCTCTCAGATCATTTGATGAAAACAAAAAATGCACTTTTCTCTACCACTTAGCAAAACAAAAACAAACAACAACAAATTGTCCTGTAGTCCAGCAGCTCCTTCCACTTAGTGCCCCCACTCTTGGCTTCCATGAAAGCCACAGTTCTGTAATGTGGTTGTTTCTACAAATTTTGTATTTCCCAGCTTTCATTCACTCTTCAACCCACTGCCGTCACTACATTCTCATAACCAAAACTCCTGTCATCAAGGTCTCCAACATTAAGCTGTAAATTCATTTTGCACATTTCCGTCCTTAACTCACTTGACTTCACAGATGTGTTTGGCATGGTTGACTCGCATCTTCTGAAGACCTCCTGGGACACCATGCCCTGAAAATTCTCGTTACTCACTTCTCCTTACTAACCCCCCTTTACTGGCTCCTTCTCTCCCTGAGTCCTCTTCTGTCTCCTCTTCTCATGTGACCTCACCTATTTCTTTGGCATTGGACTGCTATATGCATACTGATGACTTTCAAATTTATGTTTTCAAACTGTATCTCAACTCCTGTCTCCAGGCTCCCATCTGACTGCCTACTAGATAGCTCCTGTTAGATTGGTGAACACATCTCAAGCTTAGCATCTTTAAATCCTCCTTTTCTGTTATCTCCTGAAAAGCTCCATTTGCAAAATGCAATTTATACCTGTCTACCTCTCTCCATTTCCACTACTCTCACCTTTGCTGAAGCTAGACTTCTACTGCCTGGACCACTATAGCAGCACCATAACAGTTCTGCCTATCTCAACTTATGCCACATCCTCAGTCTCCATTCCCACTCCAGTATAACAGCCAGAGTGATCTCACAATCTCACACAAATGGTATTGTGTTATTGCCAAGTGTGGAACGTAGCAATTGCCTACCATCAAGTGCTACAGAAATGGCCTCCTGCTTACTCCTCCAACCTTATCCAGTGCCACTTTTCCCCCGGCTACCTGTTCTTTAGGTCCACTGCTATAGCTAAAGACCTTGTGCGTTTTTCTCCCATACACACTCGGCACTCACTGTTTCCATGCCTACTGACCTTTATGACTTTCAGTTGTTATACAGGTATTCAAGTTACAGGTAGTTACCCCTGAGGAGCAGCTTACAACCAGTACCTGATGGGAGCTGGTGGATAAAGATCCCAGTTTCTTTCCATTGGTGGGATAAGTGAGGCATGTTCTCCACTGTCTCCTCGAGTTCCCCAATGAGAATGAGCCCTAGTTGCCCATAATACCTGCTTGATAACCATGTCTTCTCCTATTCATTTTCTTCCTATCCCACCAATTCTTCTTGGGGCCACCTTCTCTCCCCATAATTAATTACCTGCATTCAGATCCTTGTTCTTGCACTCAAATCCTGGCTCATGACTGGCTTCTGCAATAACTCAATCTAAGACACTGGCCATTTTTTCAAGCCCTCAAGGCACCTATATTATGAGCTTTGTTCATGCTTTCTGCTGCACCTGGAAACTTCTGTCCTTCACCTCTGCTCTTTGCACAACCATTTCCTTCTTATATTTCAAGTCTCAACAAGATCTCACTAGCTAAATCCTATTGCAGTATTTAAATTTTTGTTTAAAGAAAACAGTTCTAACTGAACTAAATGTCCCTGTCATGTTAGATCTTACCACCCAAAGTGGTCTATTCCCCCACTGCTTTATGCTGTCTGCCAACTAAACAGTTGTACAAGGGCAGAGCCCAGGCATACTGTCATCCAATATTTGTCCATACCTAGAAGAGTGTCTCACATACAATTTTTTTTAAATTATTTTTAATTGGAGAATAATTGTTTTACAATATTGTAATGGTTTCTCCCTTCCATCAACATGAAACAGCCATAGACATACTTCTCAAACCCTCTTTCTCAAACCATTCTCCAATCTTCCTCTGCATCCCACCCCACTAGGTTGTCACAGAGCATCAGTCTTGGATTCCCTGCTGTTCCGCATTCAGTCGCTAAGTTGTGTCTGACTCTTTGCGATCCTATAAACTGCAGCATGCCAGGTTTCCCTGTTCTTCACTATCTCCTGGAGTTTGCACACATTCATGTCCATTGAGTCAGTGATGCTATCTAGCCATCTTATTCTCTGTCGCCCTCTTCACATTTTGCCTTCAATCTTTCCTGGCATCAGAGTCTTTTCCAATGAGTTGGCTCTTCTCATCAGATGGCCAAAGTTGGAGTTTCAGCTTACGCATCAGTCCTATCAATTAATATTCAGGACTGATTTCCTTTAGGATTGACTGGTTTGATTTCCTTGCAGTCTAAGGGACTCTCAAGAGTCTTCTCCAACACCACAGTTCGAAAGCATCAATTCTTCATCACTCAGCCTTCTTTATGGTCCAACTCTTACATCTGTACATGACTACTGGATTCCCTGCATCATACAGCAAATCCCCACTGGCTATCCATTTTACATATTGTAATGTATATGTTTCAGTATTGCTCTCTGAACTCATCCCACCCTTTCCCTCCCCTATTGTGACCATAAGTCTGTTCTTTATGTCTGCGTTTCCTTTGCTGCCCTGTATATAGGTTCATCAGTACCAACTTTCTAGATCCTATATACATATATATACCATATATGTTTTTAAATAAACTTTTTACTTCAAAATAATTTAAATTTCCAGAAAAACTGAGTAGAACAGAGAGTTCTCATATATCCCACACCCAGTTTCCCTTATTATTAATGTATTAATAAGCAAATATAGATTCATTATAATTAACTAAATTCTATACTTTACTAAGAAATTCTTAGTTTTTACATAATGTCCTGTTTATGCTCCAGGATCTCATTAAGGATGTATAACATTTAGTTGTCATGTCTCCTCAGGCTCTTTTTGGCTGTGACAGTGTCTCAGACATTCCTTGTTTTGGATGACTTTGACAGTTTTCAGATACACTAGTCAGGCATCTTATACAATAGCCCTCAACTGGGATTTACCTGACGTTTTTCTCATGATTAGACTGAGGTTATGTGGTTGAGGAAGGAAGACCATAGAGGTAAAAGTACTAATCACATCATCATAGCAAGGGTGTTTACTCTCAGTATGACTTGTCACCGTTGATGTTAGCCTTCATCAGCTGGCTAAGATAGTGTTTGTTCGGTTACTTCCCTTTAAAGTCATTTCCCCTCTTTCCTCTGAAAGGAAGCCACTGTGTGCATTTCCCACTCAAGGAGTGCAGAGCTATGGCCTCCTTGAAGGCAGATTATCTATGTAAGTTATTTGGAATTCTACTGTACAGATTTATCTCTCTTCCCTAATTTATTTATTTATTCAATTATTTATTTATATTAGTATGGACTCATTTTATACTTTGGGATATAATCTACTGCTACTTTATTTTGTGGCTCAAATTGTTCCAGCTTTGGCCACTGGCAGCTCTTGGCTCCTGTGCCCTTTGGATATGTGCCCATTAGCATATTTTTTTTTATGTGTATATATTTTACGAGCTGTTCCTATTTTCTGGCCCTACAAGATGCTCCAGACTTAAGTCATAAATTTCCTTTCCCAGTCCTGGGATTAGCCATTTCTCCAAAAATCTGTAGTTCTTTTCATTGGACATCTGGGCACTCAGTGTTCTCATTGCTACTGGAATATCTTTGTTTCTAGACCCTCTTAGCTGACTGAAAAAAAAAAGTCGTGTGTGTTCTAACTGCTTTATAAGCACATATCTAAAAAATTCCTATATGCATTCATATCGACATGAAGCTAAATTTTAGTTTATACTGTGTCCTACCCTAATGCATTGCTACATGGAAATTCCTAGTGTTCTCTCCCATTCAGTGAGAAGACTGGCTCCAACCATCTACCATTCATTTACTAAACTGTTTATTTCTACTGTATGCATCCAGTGGTTTCAGAAATGATAACCCACACTCCCATGAGAAGCAATTTTATCAGTGAGAGCATGGTGCTTATACAGTTCTTTCAACTTTACTCTTATAGACTCCATTCATTTCTAGAGTTATTTAGGTCAGCACCTTTCCCTCCCTGGTTTCCCTGGTGGCTCAGATGGTAAAGAATCCAGCTGCAATACAGGAGATCTGGGTTTGATTCCTGGGTTGGGAAGATCCCTTGGAGAAGGGAACGGCTACCCACTCCAGTATTCAGGCCTGGAGAATCCCATGGACAGAGGACCCTGGCAGGTTACAGTCCATGGGGTCGAGATTGTTTCATACAGTTTAAATAATTTATGTGATGATATAGTTTTTCTTCTTCAGCCTATGGTGTGGTGGATTACACTGACTGATTTATAAACGTTAAACCAGACTTGCTGCTGCTGCTGCTAAGTCGCTTCAGTCATGTCTGACTCTGTGCGACCCCATAGACGGCAGCCCACCAGGCTCCTCCGTCCACAGGATTTTCTAGGCAAGAATACTGGAGCGGGTTGCCATTTCCTTCTCCAAACCAGACTTACATACCTAGAATTAAATGTATTTTGTCATGATATATAATCCTTTTTATACATTGTTGTATTTGGTTTGCTAATATTTTTTGAGGATTTTTGTGTCTGGGTTAATGAGAAATATTGGTCAATGTTTTTATTGTGTTTGGTGTGAGGGTAATGCTGGAATCATTAAAAGAAGTTTTCCCTCTGATTCTGTTTTCTGAAACAGACAGTGGAAAACTGGTATAATTCCTCTTTTAAAAGTATGGTAAAATTTACAGTTGAAACCATGTGAACCTAATGCTCTATTCTTTACAAGTTTTTAAAAAAGTAATTCAATGTCTTAAATAGATATTTGGTTACTCAGGCTATGTATTTCTCCTTGACTGAATTTTGTTCACGTCTTTCAAGAAATTGGTCCATTTTATCTACATTATCAAGTTAGTGGGCATACATTTATTCAGAGTATCCCTTTATTTTTCTTCTAATGTCCATGGAATTAGTAGTGATTAAAAGTCCGTCTAGTCAAGGCTATGGTTTTCCCAGTGGTCATGTATGGATGTGAGAGTTGGATGGTGAAGAAGGCTGAGTGCCGAAGAATTGATGCTTTTGAACTGTGGTGTTGGAGAAGACTCTTGAGAGTCCCTTGGACTGCAAGGAGATCCAATCAATCCATCCTAAAAGAGATCAATCCTGGGTGTTCATTGGAAGGTCTGATGTTGAAGCTGAAACTCGAATACTTTGGCCACCTCATGCGAAGGGTTGACTCATTGGAAAAGACCCTGATGCTGGGTAGGATTGGGGGCGGGAGGAAAAGGGGACGACAGAGGATGAGATGGTTGGATGGCATCACCGACTCGATGAACATGGGTTTGGGTAGACTCTGGGAGTTGGTGATGGACAGAGAGACCTGGCGTGCTGCAGTTCGTGGGGTCGCAAAGAGTCGGAAACGACTGAGCGACTGAACTGAACCCTCTTTCATTCCTGGTGTTGGTAATTTGTGTCTTCTTTTTTTCTTGGTTAATCAGCTTGGTTTACTCTTGGTTTACCCAACTAGAGGCATCATTTTTATTGTTCTCGTCTAAGAACCAGATTCAGGTTAACCAGTTTCCTGGATTGTTTTGTGGCTTTAATTTCACTGATTTCTGTTCTATGATTTATTATTTATTTTCTTATGCTGGCTTTAAGCTTTAATTACTCTTCATTTAATTACCTAAGGTGGAAGCTTAGGTTACCAATTTTAGATCTTTCTTCTTTTTCTAGTATATGCACTTAAAGCTATTAATTTTCCTCTAAGCACTACTTTTGTTACCTTTCACAAATTTCAATATGTTGTTATTATCACTTTAGTTAGTACAAAATATCTTTATCATCTCTTCTTGGAGGAGGAACGCTTTCATAATTATGTAATTTCTGATAATCTGCCTTGTTCTAAAGACTTCTTCTGTGAAATTAATATAGTCATTCCAGTATTCTTTTACCTAGTGCTAACTTGATATCATCATCTTTCCCCACCCTTCTAACTATCTGAATCTTTATACCCAAATGAGTTTCTTGTAAGCGACTTATACTTAGGACTTGTTTTGATGTCCATTATAAGAAGCTCTATCTGTTCATTGTTTTACATAGACCATTCACATTTAATGTGACTATCAATATAGCTCGATTAATATCTACCGTATTTGCTAGCATTTTGTTATCCTTATTAGTTGTTTCTTCTTTTTATATATTTCCCTGCCTTCTCTTCATTTATTCCTTCTCTGACATTGTATATCTCTTTATGTAGAGCCAAATTCCTGACCTATGTCGTTTTAACTAGTTTCTGAAGAACTTTTTACATGGCTCGTGGAGCAGGTGTGTAGGTGATGAATTCCTTCAGATTTTGTTCGTCTGAGAAAACTTCTTTGTTTTTAAGGATAATCTTACTGAATCAAAAATTCTATGTTGTTTTTTATGTTTTCTTTTTTTCAACCTTTTAAATATTGCATAGCTTACAATGAGAAGTATAATGTAATTCTTATTTTTGTTCCTTTTTAAGTAGGGTGTATATTTCATCTTATCAAAAAGAAAGATTTTCCCTTTCTATTTGGTTTCCTTCAGTTTGAACATGGTATCTCTACATGATGGTTTTTGTTATTTATCTTACTTGGTGTTCTCTGAGCTTCCTAGCTCTGTAAGTTTGTATCTCTCATTAATTTAGAGAAATTCTCAGTCATTGTTAAATATTTCTTTTTTGCTTCTTTCTCTCTTTCTTCTTCTGGTCTTAAAATTATGTTTCAGTTCAGTTCAGTTCAGTCACTCAGTCGTGTCCAACTCTTCGCGAACCCATGAACCGCAGCACGCCAGGCCTCCCTGTCCATCACCAACTCCCGGAGTTTACCCAAACCTATGTCCATCGAGTCGGTGATGCCATCCAACCATCTCATCCTCTGCCGTCCCCTTCTCCTGCCCTCAATCTTTCCCAGCATCAGGGTCTTTTCCAATGAGTCAGCTCTTCGCATGAGGTGGCCAAAGTATTGAAGTTTCAGCTTCAACATCAGTCCTTCCAATGAACACCCAGGAATAATTTCCTTTAGGATGGACTGGTTGGATCTCCTTGCAGTCCAAGGGACTCTCAAGAGTTATGTTACACATTTTGTAACTGGTTAACAGTCTTTGGATGTTCTCTTCCATTGTTTTCATTCTTTTTCTTTGTGTCAGTATGCCAAATTTCTACCGACATATATTCACGTTCACTGACTATTTTATCAGACATATCCAGTCTACTGATGAGTCCATCAATGGCAATTTTCATTTCTTGTACAGTGTTTTTGACTTCCAGTATTTACTTTTGATTCTTTCTTAGAGTTTCCATCTCTTTGCTTACATTACCCATCTGTTCTTGCCTATTGTCTGCACTTTTCCATTAGAGCCCTTACATATTAATCAGTTATTTTAAATTCTCACACAGACCATTCCAAAATCTTTGACATATCTGAGTCTTGTTCTGATGCTTGATTTTTCTCTTCAGAGTGTGTTTTTCTTGCCTTATTTTAGCATGCCATAATTTTTGTGAAAGACAGACATGATGCATTGGGTAACAGGAAATAAGGTAAACAGACCTTCAGTGTGAAGATTTATGTTAAAATGGCTAGAAGTCTGGGCTGTATTTAATGACGACTATAGCTACTTGCACTAGAGGCATCAGATTCCTGTAGCTCCTTGTTTTGTCTACTCTCTTTCTGTTGGGCTTTTCTAAGTACTTGTCAGAAACAGTTTGTGTCTTGTGGCTCTTTCTGCTATAATTCACTCTTATTATTATCTGCAGTCCTGTTGGTGTGGTGGTATGGGTGAGGGAGAGCACTGTAAAGTTTTATGATTAAATCTCAGTATTTTAGTGGGCCTGTGTCTTGGGCTGTTACCTTCTCTACTGGTACAGCGTTTTATTTTCTCTTGCCTCATCCCCCGTTCCTTGGTGCAGTGTCCCTAAGCTATTTCCTTAAATCTCTGATCCCTGTGGACCTGTTCATTCTTTTTCCCCTTAGATGAGATGGAAGGCTAGCTCTTCCTCCAGCTTTTATCAAGCTCTCTCAGAATATTTTTCCCTGGAGAGGAGGCCTTTGTTATGGAAAGGCTCTGGGAGTATTTCACAATTATCACCCCTCCTCTCATGCCAGAGCCACTAGGGAACCTTTCTCAGCTCTTCACTATGAGAACTGGTGCCTGTAGGTAATGTCCACTAAGGTATAGGGGTCCAGGAGTTTCACACTCTCCTCCTTCTCTACACTCAATTTCCAGAAATTCATAAAAATTACCATTTTAGTGTTCTTATTAGTTAATAGCTCTTGGGATTTCTGGTCTAGGTGAGCAGATCTTGACGACAGTTGTTTGGACTCACCTGTACTCTAGATTTCAGAGTGACTGCCCTGCAACCTAATTTCTCTGATAGGGCCAAGAAAAGTCATTAATTCTCAGTTGAATAGCTTTTCCTTGTTGTAAGGTTGAGAGTGACAACTTCCAAACTCCTTACATTTCAGTGCTGAATCTGGAAGTCTCTATAATAAGCTTCTATTTATTTACTAAGTGAATGAGTTATTCTTTCCCTCATACATAAGTATTATATAGCCTCTTTTATATGTATATATTTCACAACAAAAAAATAAGTTTAAAAGTTAGTCTTACTTTGTAAACATGTCCATACACTTAATCATGTGTAGGTATCCTTACATGGTCACAGAATTATTATTTTTTTTTTTTCATTGGAGGATAATTGCTTTACAATGTATTGATTTCTGCACTACAACACCATGAATCAGCCATAGGTATACATATCCCCTCCCTCTTGAATCTCCCTCCCACCCTCCACCCCATCCTATCCCTCTAGGTCATCACAGAGCACCAGCCTGGGCTCCCTGTGCTGTACAGTGGCTTCCCACTAGCTAACTACTTTACACATACTAGCATATATCTGTCAATGCTTCTCTCTCAATTCATCACACCCTCACTTTCCCAGAATTATTTAATACATAGTTCAGTGATTATTGACTCTTGAGTACCTAATAGCCCAGCTTTTCAGGACCAAATCAAATTCTATGATATAATTTAATTAAGATTTTAATTTTGAGCATAATTATACATTTGAGTATAAAATATATTTTCATATATGTAATTATACTATTAAAACTAAATTGGACATCTGAATATAATCATTTTAAATTATCCTTATCATGTATATACAGAACATTTTCTATTGATTAGTTTTTTAGAAATACATGAGAGTTAATAGATCCTTTTCTTCCTTTCTTTCCCCTCCTACAGATACATGCACAAGTGTATGATTTGGTGGAAAAAAAAGCTAGACACAAATATTAACAAAAAGAAAATGTGTAATATGTTTTCTAAATATTTAAATTGGTCTTATGAACAGGAATTACAGTGTTTTGGGTGACTGAGCAAATTACTTAAAGTTCCCAAGCTTTAATTTTTCTCATATATAAAGTAGGACTTTTAATATAATTCAATTTATAGTTTTTGTGAGGAGAAAATAAGCATGAAAATATCATATCACAGTGCCTGGCATGTAATAAACACTCTAAAATGGTCCTTGTTAGTGTTATTCACAGCTATCCTGCCGTCTCTTGGATACACTTAAAACAGCCTCAGTAGAATAACATCTCCTTTACAGCTAATGTAAGGTACATGCTAAAAAGAAGGGTGGCTGTTTGGACTCTTATTAATGAGACTGTGTCCATAATCCACACATGAAAACAATTTTCACAGTTTTACAGTCACACAGTTCTCACTTTCACTTCTTCATCACTCATTTCTAAAGGACTGAAATTAAACAAACAGTACTTAAAGCAATTGCCACAAGTTTAGTAACTTCTGTCTGCAAAATAAAAATTGGGCTTGTGTGTGTTTGCTTGTCTATTTTTAAGAACTGAAAAGAGTCTGTCCTCAGGGTTTAATCCTGTCCTCTGTTCTCACTTATGGATGAGGATCTACAGGATTCAGGTGACATAGTTCAGTTCTTGAAAAATGTGATTCTAAAGCTCCTTTAAGGATAAAAAATATACAGCCAAAGCATTGTATACTGACACCTAATTAGGATATCTGAGGCCTATGCCTGAGTCAGGTGAGCAAAGTTTTAAAAGTCACGTGCCAAGAAGAACGTACACACCACAGGGGGACATTTCCTTGTTGCTAGTGAGCATCTGAGATGACAAGAAACCCACAGATGCTCTCTGACAACTGGTCTAAAGCTGAGACCAAGGTCAGCAATGGAACTTAGGAGTCTGGCACCGAATTAGCTGATTTTAGTTAAATTTCAGTGAATAGATACATTGGCTAAAACATAAAGTGTAAAGGGAGAAGAAAAATCTGAGAAATTGAGTTGGAAATGCAGAAGAAAGGCAACTAGGAAGTTATCAGAGGAGAATGTGATCCTAAGAACATGAGGAAAATGCAGCTAGCTCCAGGCTCTGGCCGTTTAAAGATGGGAAAGGATGCAGCGGTTTCAGCAGAGTGCTAGGGACAGAAATCAGATTGCTGTGACTTAAGGTACAGGTTGAAGGTATGAGTGGGGGAGGGTACAGGTGCTCAGCCCAGGAAGCCCAGAGGTAGCAGGAGTCAGAAACAGAGGCCCTGGACACACGGAGTTTAAAAAATAAATCAGAGCACTTCAAGCTTTTTCAGTAAAAACAGGAAATGAGCAATACCCGTGCAGTCATAACCTACTCTGTTTCTAGACTATTCCCAGGTGAGAGTTCCACAGTATCCCTGTTCCCACTCAAAGTAATGAAAACTACAGAGACGAGGACACCCATAGAGCTGCAGGCTGAGCTCTGAATCAGCACAAGACAAACTCTTAGAAACAGAAGCAGATGAAAAACCACACAGGAAAATACTGACCCAGAGAGAAACAGACACCCTTTCTGTGGCCTCTCACATCTCTGCCAGAGAGTACAAATGTTAACCGATTTTGCAAGTTCTTGCTACTTCGCCCCACAGGCCGGATGAAATTCAGTTGAGAGCCCAATCTGGTTTCCACCCCTGACCCAAGACATCTGGTTTGTGATAAGTACTCAAATATCCTGTGTTTCCTAAAGTATGTGGTGGGTGTGGTGATGGCGGGAGTCACAGGCAGAAGAACTGGTGAGCTAATCAGAACCGGCATATGTGAAGGTATGCAGGACCTAGTTCCTCTCACATGGGGTTCGTGCAGCATGTTTGGGCAGCCAGGGTGGCTACGGAGATGGTACCCATCGCCTGGCCAGCCCCCAATGAATAGAGACTTCCCCAAATTTCAAATTTCAACTTCTAGTTGTGCAGCATGTGCCTGGGGATTTAGTCCTGGAGCAACTATTGTCCACAGTTCATAAAACCACAACAGAATGATAACTGGAGCGGGAGAAATGAGGCAATTTGGGCACATGTATATTATACACTTTCATAGTCATACATAAATGTGATACACAGCAAATTTTGTGCCTCTATATCCTTGAGGGCTTCTAAGAGTTGATTCTGTTTTTTTTTTTTTTCCTTAAACCTACATTTCACTCCTCCAAAAATACAATACTATCCACCCTTTTCTGGGCACTGAGCTGTTCAAGTTTGATTTGGAGTTTGGCATGACAGACTCTATATTTTAAGGCGGTGGATCCTCTTGATCATACTTGTATATGACAATAGCCTCCCACGTGAAAAATATTTTAACATTTATGAGCCACTGGCTGATATCTTATTCTTGTGTGACACTTTCTACTTTTCAGAATGGTTTTGTTTGTATTATTTGCTGTCATCTGTCACTGCCTCTGTTTTTACTGTTGAAGAAACAAAGGAACTGAAAGGCAATTGTCAAACTAATGGGGTAAGAACGTAGCTGTAAATGGAAGCGGATTTATGAATTTCTCCCCAGTCCCTCGTGAGTGGGGACCCAAGAGATGGCCAGAATGGGTTCTATTGAAAAACAGAACATGTTGGTGTGAGGACAGCAGACGGCTGGAAAGGCAGCCAGTGTGGGATGTAAAGCGAGTGAGCTCACTTTTGGAAGAGCCCGAGTTGCAAGTGACAGCGGGATAACTTTGTATAGATTGCTGTGCGGGGAAACAGCCAGGATGGGCCTGGAGACAGGAAACTGAATGAAGGTGATAGGTCAGGCAAAGATGTGAATTTGGCAGCCAGCCCAAGACTATGCAGAGCTGGAGCCCCGAGGCATGCATGCGAGCAGTTCACGGAGGGAGTGTAGAGAGAAGGATGTGGGGAAAAGCCAAGCCTTGGAGGGCCCACGTGAGGCACGGGAAGGGGGAGAGAGTCCTTCTAAGAAGCCAAGAACAGAGAGGTCCTGGGAGAACCAGGAACTCGGGACTGAGAAAGGAAAGAGGCCACACAGTGTCAAGTGCAAACCGAGTGTTCACAATGACAGGACTTCTGAAATGATGCCTGGAAACTCAGTAACGCCTTTTGCTTCTGAGTTCACTGTTAAGTGTAAGTTTCAAATTCTGACTCTGAAAATTGTTTATTCATGTAGAATAACAAGATGATTTGATGAATCAGAATGCCTCTCTGCCTAACCAATACAGCTCAGAGGAACTTGATTTTGTTTCTTAATGCATGTTGCTGACTGTCCTCCTACACACCTGTACCTTCCCTCAGGACGCCGGTCCCCCTAAGCTCCCGCTTGGATTTGAAGCTCCCGAGGACAGGGACCATGTACCTAGTGCATTTAGTCTCAAGTGTCCACTGAGCACAGAGCAGGGTGTGCGGCAGACAGGAATCCCCCAACTCTTTGATTAATGGAGGTATGAAAGTCCTTTTTTCACTTGCCACAGGTTTCTTTCTCCTCTCTGGGACTTTCAGACTCCACATTCCCCCACACTGTTTGGAAAGATACATTTTCAGGCTTAGCAGTGATTGGTAAACATTTTTATACAGGGCTTGGCATTTAATATCCTGAAAAGTTGTGAAATCAATTTGCTGCAGATAAAGATGGACAGATGGAAATATCTGGTGCTTCCTTCACATGTGCAATATACATAATGAGATCACTGCTTACTGTGATACACTTGAACTCTGTTTTACCAGTGTTTAGGAAGAATATTGTCCTTTGTTCTGCAGCAGGACCACGTGGGTAGAAACATTGTTCCCTGACTAAAAAGAGGACTGGGTATGGAATATTTGTCAGTGTTGAGATCTCATACGCTTTTCCTAAATGCTTACCAAATCTCTTTGGAGACTTTAGATTTCCTTTTCATTTGAAAAATTGTACATTTGCACTGACTCTGTCTATTTTATCATGCTGTATGTGTAGGGGGAGGGCAAAGAAAACATAAAATTAACAGAGATGGGAAAAGGGGAAGGGAACTAGTGTTTTTTTAACCACACGTAGGAGCCTATCTTGGAAACTAAAGAGTGTGTGCAGCAAGAAGGAGGTTGTAAGACTTTTATATTGTAACTTATGGGGGGAATAATAATTCCATTATTTTAAATATAACCAATCAGGCCATCCTTCTAGGTGAATGGGAAGAAATTCTAAGTTTGATCCAATAAATTTAACAGTTCTTTTTCAGGAGTCTTCAGTTTCTTGGATAGACACGCCCAGTTTTATCTCTGCCTGAGCAGGCAGTTCTACTAAATCAGAGTGGCCTGCCCTGGGTTGGTGTGGGGACAGTCCAGGGTATCATCTTGTCCAGGATTCTAAACAAGGATGAAGGATGGCTCTGCTCTTGATGTTGTTGCCACATCTCTCACACATCCTCTCTTCCCTTTGAGAAGGAAATAATGATACAGTCATCTGGTAGCTCAGTGGTAAAGAATCTGCCTGCACTGTGGGAGACCACCTCCAATGTGGGAGGTGTGGGTTCGATCCCTGGGTTGGGAAGATTCCCTGGAGAGGAAATGGAAACCCACTCCAGTATTCTTGCCTGGGAATCCCCACGGACAGAGGATCCTGGCAGGCTACAGTCCATGAGACTGCAAAAGAGTAAGACACAATTTAGCAACTAAACAACAAGAACAACACGTCTTGACCACTCAGTTCTTTTCCTTTCTGTCTACATCTCATCCTTCTCTCTCTTCTCCTTGACTCCTGTCTCACAGAAACCTCTGTACTCCAGGTGACTAAGCCTGGTGCTTGGTCACATGAAGGCGAATGGTCAGGCACAGATGACTTTCCCTTGAGAGAGAAGCTGGCCTTGAACGATTACTTTCTTGCTGCATAATCTTACTTTGTATGCCATAAGCCAAGTATCGCTCTATTCCCTCTCTCTGCAGTCTTTCTCTAGAAGAATTCTAACCATCAGTGGGACACATTCTAACTCCTAGAAGCCAGAGAAACATTCTTGAATGGTAAAAGAAAAAAAAAGTTATTGTTCCAATTTAAATACAAATACTTAATTTTGTGTCTAAATACCCTCATCTCCCCTGTCTCTCTTTCCCTCTCCTCATCTCTTCCCTCTCTTTTCCTGGAGACCTCAGTGAAGCATCCCAGAGTCTCAAACACTTCTGTCCCCAAAGCCAATTACATGCTGTCATTTTAGAACACTTGTTCTAATCTTGTGTTTGATTTACTACTTCTTCTTTCTTAACTTCTGCCTAATTTTACATGAGCTCATTCTCTACCAGTTTTCTAAAAACACTTGGAGATAAATTTTATTAAATCCTGTTCATAAAGTGTTCACAGGTAGTATATGTTTAAATCCTTGTGTATCAGAAAATGTTTTTTATGATTTAATTTTACTCTTGCCCTTGACTAAGAAAGTTCACAATCCTTTACTCTTAGAACTTGGTAGGCATTTGTTCATACCTTCAAGCATTTAGTAGCATGGATAAGAAGGCTGATGTCAGTTTAATGCTTATTGTTTTGCAAATAACCAGTTTTAGCTTCATTCTAGAACATGTAGTATATTACCCTTATTCTGAAAATAAGAAACACCATGAAAGAGTACAGTGGGCTGGTGGTTGTGGGAAAGATACCAGGCTTTCATTACTTGGTATGAATCAGAAATACCATCAGGACTGGGGAAAATGTGCTGTCACTTTGTGTGTGCTCAGTCGCTAAGTCGTGTCCGACTCTTTGCAAACCCATGGACTGTAGCCTGCCAGGCTCCTATGTCCATGGGATTTTCCAGGCAAGAATACTGGAGTGGGTTGCCATTTCCTTCTCCAGGGGATCTTCCTGACCCAAGGATTGAACCCATGCCTCCAGCCATGTCTCCTGCATTGCAGGCAGATTCTTTATCACTGAGTCACTAAGGCAGCCCAATACTACTATCACCACACAGTAGTATTTTCTTCTGGGTTTCACATCTGAGAGAAAGTAAGGCCTAAAAGATCATCTGGGGGTCTCTCGGGTGTTTTAACTTTTATTTTTTTAATATTTAATTTATTTGTGCTGGGTCTTAGTTGCGGCATTTGAACTCTTAGCTGTGTCCTGAGCCCCTGCATTGGGAGTGCGGAGCCTTAGCCACTGGACCACCAGGAAAACCCCTCAAGTGTTTAAACTTTAGACCCCAACATTGCAGAGAAATAAACAGTTAATCAATCAAAGACCTGATAGCTGCCATTCTCACCCAACTTCTTACCAAAATGGCATGCTGACCCTCAGATTTCAGGAGTTCCCCTAGAAGGGGTTTTAAAAAGTATCCAATTGCGCAGAAGTGATCCTTATAGCAAAGGATTCAACACTTTCAGAGAGAAAGGACAGAGTATCACTCGCTGTTAATATGCATAGGGTAGAGGTTACTTCCCTCTCCTCTCAGAAGTTGGATGGCTGAATAGATACTGTTAATATAATACCCAACTTTCATCTGATATCTAAAGGGTAAGCTTCATATGACACCCGATAGATGTAGAAATGTGGAATCAAAGAAACATCTCATACTAAAACTAACTGGGATAGATTTGTATTTTCCTCAAAAGTCAGTTAAAGTAGCCTGAAAGATCCTACAAATGAGTGATAACTTTCATCAATAGGTAGGCCATAAGAAAAGAAAAAGACCTGGTTACGGGGATGCCACTGCAGGGTAGACTGGGAGGGTAGGGATGAGGAGGAAGCACATAAGCTTGACATCCAGATTTACTCTAAACTAGATGCCTTTCCCAGGAAAGACAAAACAAAACATGCCTAAAGTGTAAGGACATAAGTGACAGAAAAGAAGCAGCAATGAACTCTGTATGTGCTAATGCAGTCAGCTGAACAGAGATAAAGCAACAGGGAATCATGGAAGGATTTGTGACATAGGAAGATACTCTCGCCTCCTGCTCACCCCAAAGTGAAGAATGCTAGAAACTGACAAATGGTGTTGCCCCTAGGAAACATACATATGATTTGATGAGAACATATTAATATTTAAAAACAAGAATACAAATTAAAGCTACTGGCCAAAAACAGCTCCCCTAAATTGCCCCTACTTTGTTAACCAGGTGCCGGAGGAAAAACTCTCCACATACAAAGAAGAGGAACATGCAGAAAAGAATAACATTGGGATCTATGCTCTGATAATACAAAAGAAAATGGAGGGGAGAGAGAAGGAAGAACAAGGGGGAGGATGGGGGGGACAGGGAGGGGCAGAAAGAAAGCACAATAAGTAACTCGTAGATAATGAAAATATGAGAGCAGAAGTACTCCAGGAAACAAAAGAAAACTTCACACACGTATAAATCTATACTCTCATAATAGTTGACAAAACCATATACTGTACTATAGAAAAGGAGAGGCCAAAGAAATCTCAAGAAGACAAAAAAGAAGATGAGAATGTGCTGGGAAACTTATTTAAGAAATGGGAACCAAACACATGTGTTAAAGGACAGGCATTCCTACTCAAATCAGAAGAAGGTGTGCACCAACCACTGTGAAATTAGACAAGGGAACAAAATAGGTTTTGTGGGTAAAGAGAGATGTTATTTGTCTGTGAATGACTGGTTTGCCTACCTAGGAAAAAAAAAAATCTAAGGAAACCAAACTGATAAGAGTGGAACTAATTATACAGTTTAGTGTTGGGCAGCGACCATAGATTGTGCTTCCCTGACGGCTCAGACAGTAAAGAATCCACCTGCAATTCAGAAGACCCAGATTCGATCCCTGGGTCAGGAAGATGCCCTGGAAAAGGTAATGATGGCTACTCACTTCAGTATTCTTTCCTGGAGAAATCCATGGATGGAGAAGCCTGATGGGCTATAGTTCATGGGGTCACAAAGAGTTGGATACAACTGAGCCACTAAGTGTGCACGTGGACACACACACACACACACACACACACACACACAAGTCAAAACTACTGAATAAATAAGTCAGAGAAAGACAAACATCATATGATATTGCTTGTATCTGGAATCTAAAAAAAAAATGGTACAAAAGAACCTTTTTATAAAACAGAAATTAAATCATAGATGTAGAAAACAAACTTATGATTACCAAGGGGGAAAGCTGGGGGAGGGATAAATTGGGAGATTCTGATTGACATACACACTACTGTATGTAAAATGGATAACTAATAAGAACCTACTATATGGCAAAGAGGACTCTACTCAATACTCAGTACTCTGTAATATCCTATATGGGAACAGAACCTAAAAAAAAGTAGACATATGCATACATATATATAACTGACTCACTTTGCTGTAAAGCAGAAACTAACACAACATTGTAAATCAACTATATTCCAATAAAAAGTAATTTAAAAAATCAAACTTGTGTACTGGTTAAGAAAGAAGAAGACTGGTGCGTGCACACAGAAGTGTTTCAAAATAATGATTTTAAAAGGATGATCAGATTTTAACATTATATTCAAGGTGAAAAGTGAAAGTCTCTCTTTCGTGTCCAACTCTTTGCAACCCCATGGACTACATAGTCCATGGAATTCTCCAGGCCAGAATACTGAAGTGCATAGCCTTTCCCTTCTCCAGGGGATCCTCCTAACCCAGGAATCGAACTGGGGTCTCCTGCATTGCAGGTGGATTCTTTACCAACTGAGCTATCAGGGAAGCCGATATTCAAGGTGGTAGTTAATTAATTTAGTTAATTAATTAATTCTCATCTTGGAGGATAATTTATCATTATCTGTCAATGTTTCCTTAAGCACATAGACTTGAATCAAGAACTGTACTCCTCAGAATTTGTTTCAGAGAAATTCAGCACATGTAAAAACATATATGTGCATAAGAATGGCATTGTATTATCTGTAATAGTATATAGAAAGATGTATTTTAAAGACATAGAAACATTCATTTAGATACTAAGAAAAAGTGATATGTATCGTATAAAAGTATCCCATTTTTATGAAAGTACTGTGTCTATACATATGTGTAAGTCTATGTACTTAAGTCTCAGAGTGTTACTTTTTGAGCCCAAGAAGGAGAGGTGTACTCACTGCTTCATTTTATATACTTCTAAACAGTTGTATTTATTTGTTTCTGAGTAGCTTTTTTGTCTAGTTGACTTTTGTTTACTTATTCTAAACAAAGACCATGCATTACTTATTACACAAACTAAACAAAACTAACACTAAAACTCCTTAAATTTGAACATGAACTCTACCACTCATTGGTTTGTGTGATCTTTGCCAAGTAACTTGAGTTTTCATGGTGTCAGTTTTCTCATTTTAACATGGGAGTAATAATAATACCTACCTTGTAGAGTTGTTAGAGGATTATTGCATTAATATATCATATAAAACATATACAAATATTCCAGCATACACTAAGCATTCTTTGTTAACTACTGTTTGCTGCTGCTGCTGCTAAGTCGCTTCAGTCTGTCCGACTCTGTGTGACCCCACAGACGGCAGCCCACCAGGCTTCTCCGTCCATGGGATTTTCCAGGCAAGAATACTGGAGCGGGGTGCCATTGCCTTCTCCGAACTACTGTTTAGGGGCATTCATTTAAGAGTTGTGAATTATTTGCCCTAAGCTTACTTTTTGAAGTTACTTTTTATGAATAACATATTAAATAAAACTTTGATATATATTTTTATAAGTGGATATCTTTTATGTTTTATATAATTATACTTCTTTACTGCTCAACTGAATAAACTGATTTTCAGAACAATTTTCTCAATTTTCTTTTTTAAAGAAGATATGACCCACTACTTAAGATATATACTCTCTTGATATATGAAACCGATTTTTATAAAAACAATGTAGAACTCTTCCCTCAACTCTATTCATTTTATTCTCTCCCTCAAATATCATTGCTCTTTAATTTTATCACTCACATTCAGAAGGCTGCAGAACTTTGAACAAGCCCTCCCAGGAGTCCACTGTAAGAAAATAATACATGCATCTCTTCTTTTAAAAAGAGTACTTTGAACTTTTTATGCATATAGTCTTATGCATATATTTCAATAGAGAAAGTAGATAGTATTTTGTGGTTATGTTATTATCACCATGTTAAGTTGTAGCTTGAAAAACCAGTTTATCCTCTGTCTCAGGGATCACATGAATCTGAAATTGTATGGGTTAAACTCAGGTCCTCCAGCATGGAGCTCCCTTTCTGGTATAGAAAAAGTGACGTTTTTTCATTATATTCTGGGGTAAGAATTAGTGAGGTTGAATACTGTCACAGCTCTTTTCAAGTTAGGACTCAGTATTACTTTAATTCTTTTGTCTGAAGGTCTACACTATGAATCTCAATAGGATTTTGATGTGCCTATTTTAATTATGAAACAAAAATTTGTCAAAAGTTCTGTGATTATTATTCCTTCTCAGTTATTTGAGATCTGAAGCTGATCATACTTAGGGGTTGATAATATTAAAATTCTAAAATTAGCTTTTTAGTACAGGTGAATGCAGCCGTAGTGATCATAATTAATCTGGTGGCAGATAGAAAGCTCATTGGTAAATAAATGTCTTGTACTGCCCAAAATGTACTGTATACACTGAAGAGGTTTTTTAAAAAAATCTTCCATTAGTTTGTAACCTTTTTTTAAGAATTAAAAAACTATAGTGTATGTTCTTTTAGTGTGAGGAGGTCAGGTTAAATGAAGCCATTCTAGCTGTAGGAATTTAACAGTGGCAATGTTATTAAACCACAGAATGCAATGGCAACCCACTCCCGTACTCTTGCCTGGAAAATCCCATGGATGCAGGAGCCTGGTAGGCTGCAGTCCATGGGGTCGCTAGGAGTCAGACACGACTGAGTGACTTCACTAATGTTATTAAAATATCTTCATATCGGAAAAGTCTGGCGCAGAAGTAAGCCTACTAACCCAGTTAAATGGAATTTTTTAGAGTTAGAAAATGCAGAAAAATTTAATGAAATATGTGAAAAGTTCTGAATATTTATAGTTTCTCCCATTTTTCCTGGGAACGTTGTTTCACAGATGCATTTCAAACTTTTTTACTACAGCTTCATAGCAGTCATCTACATTCTCTTGAAATTGAATGAAAAAGGGTCTACTGATTCTTTCCTATTTTACTAACTTTTCTGTTATTGACAAAGGTGTGATTTTGAAAGTGCATTTTGGTCTTTGATCATCAAATCGTGACTCTTTGCAAAAGGTCCTTGAGAAGGCAGCTCAGCATCTTCAGGTGGATGAACATCTAATTAGCAGAAAGAGGGCTGCCTTCTCTGACAGAGGATCTCTGGGCAAGGCGAGTGCACAGTCGTTCCCCAGCATCACCAGGAACCAAGTCCTCCTCATGTGCCCTACATCCTTAACTTCTTGGCAAGAGGCCCCTTAATTCTCAATGATGATTTCATGGTCATGGAGGACACCCAGTTAGAATCTTTTCTGTGAACTCTTCACATAATTGTAAAGGGTAAATATGATGGTTAATTTTATGAGTCAACTTGACCAGGCTAAGAGATGCTTACATGGCTGGTTAAAAAAAAAAAAAGGAAAGAAAAAAATGTCTGTGTGTGTCTCTGAGGGTGTGTCTGGAAGATATTAGCAGATGAATTAGTAGACTGAGTAAGAATATCTGCCCTCCTCTTTGTAGGTGAGCATCATCCTACGCAGTGAGGGCTCAAATAGAACAGAAGGCAGAGAAAGGGTGAATTTTCTCTCTACTCTGCTGGCTTTGAGGATGAAGAAAGGGGCCACAAGCCAAGGAATGCAGATGGTCTCTAGAAGCTATGAAAGATGAGGAAACAGATTCTAATTTAGAGCTTTTAATAGCAGTAGCATAGACAAACTGACAGCTTGATTTCACCCATTGGAACTGATTTTGTACTTCTGACCTCCAGGACTGGAAGCTGATAAATGAATGTAATTTTAAGTCATTAAGTGTGTGGTAATTCATTACAGCAGAGGGAATGAATACATACTCATCACACTGTCCTACCCTTTCAGCCTCCCTCTCTCCCTTGGTTCCTTCCTTTCTTCACCTGTACATGCTCTTGAGCTTCCCTGGAGTCTAAGCTCCTGGATTCTTTAAGCCAGTCTGTCTTCAGCATCATCCTTCTTACTGCTTCTATGTCCTAACCATATACTCACTACTTCATTCTCTGTAAATGGAGTTCCCTGCCCAATGTTCACTGAAATGTCTCTTTAGAATTTGACTTATGAAAGTGTAATCCACAGGTCTATCCTGACTGCCTTCTCTGCATATCTGAAGCATTTCATAAAGTGAATCACTTAACCTACAAATCATTCTCCCCTTTTAAGTAGACTTTATTTATAGAACATTTTTGGATTTATAGAAAAATTGAGACTATAGTGCAGAGGATTCCCATACAACCCCTTCACCAGTTTCTCTATTTATTAACATTGCTGAGTTGTCCAGTCATGAGACCTCAGAGCGGTATTCAGTCTTTCTTGCTAACACCTAATTCAGTAATTCATCACTTCCTGAAATCCTCCATGTAAAATATTTTTCTCATCAATCTCTTTCTTTTCATCCCCATGGTCAGCCAGAGTCAAGGTCTCATTTCCTCTTATCTCAGTAGTTTCAGCTGGTATCTGATCACATGCCTCTTTCCTCACAGTCTCTTCTATTGTCTATTGTCAGATGATTTATTCAATACAGCTGAAGTTATTATAGAATCCTGATATAAACATCTCTATGGCTTCCTATTAGTATCTCCCTTCTTCCCTACCTTCTCCCTTCCCTCCCTCGTCCACAACCTTTCTCCCTCCCTTTCCTCACATAGCCACACGACCACCAGCAATTACTGAATGACATTTCGATACTAGCGGGATAGAGACAAAAACTGTTAAAATGTATCTCCTGTCAACCAAGTAAAGACACAGTCTTCACTGTGACATATCAGGCACCAAATATCCCAGTTCTCGGCTCTGAATACATCCTCTGCTCACTGATACCAAAGTGTGTCTTTATAAATGCTTCTTTAAACATATTATTTAATTTATCTAGGAGGCTCTGCTTTCTGAGACAACCCCATTACACACAGAGATAGAGACATAAACACACACAAACACACACACACATGATGATGTCGTCTCTCTGGTCAAATTCAGATAGTATTTTGCTTATCCTTAATACATGAGGTACTCTTTGCTAAATTATAGCCCTTTGTGTACATGTCTTTTCTCCCTTACCAGATGGGTAGCCCCTCCAAGCAGGTGCTTTGTATCACTTATCTTTTGTTATCTCCTGTAGTGTTTGCACAAAGTGGACACTTGGTAAATTACTGTTGACAGTTTACCTTGCTTTGGATTAAAGTGAAATCCTTGAAATGAGAAACGGTTCCTAGATAATTACTGTGAGCATTGCTCTGCATCCCACACACCACTATCAAGAATGGACTGTAGTTTGTATCCAGTTTGGTAGGCATCAAATAATTATCTGTCCAGTATGTACATATTGTTGGAAATTATTTTATCATTAGAAAGAATGTTAGTAATAAGAAACAAAGTAAAACATATAGCTGAGGTTTTCGACCTACTATAATAAGCAGCTATTTTTTAGTAGCTTTTAAAATCCCTTGTCAGCCACGATATTTTAAGCACCTTTCTATGATTTAATTTGTGAAATAAACATGGTCTTAAAGTTGAACTTCTAGCTGATCTTTCTTTTTTGTGTCCTTCCCAGATTCACTTCAGACATAATTTTCAATTTTGAGTAATAACATTTAAATTCAACCCCAAGGTAAAAAGTGTAAGACAACATAAAAAATGAAGTCTTTTTCATGTTTCCCATTGGCAAATTACTGTGTTTTTTCCTGCCATCAGATTTTATCTAATGATGTGACCTTTACTGTGCTAATAGACACGAAACAAAAATCTGCCAAATTGTGATAAAATATAGGTTTTAAATACAAAATTAATTTAGCCAAGAAACTTTACAAAGGTCAAAAGCATGAAAAGAATTAAGTTGAAACAGTGATTTGTGTTTGACACATGTTCTACCAGATTTTCTCCAAGGTTAGTTATTTTTCTGAAATTTTAACTGTAGTAAAAAAATGTATTTTTAAAAGTAACACTATGGCATTACTAATCTTTTGGCTAAAATGTTAGTTTATTCAACGACTCTTTACTGTGTATCGAATATGTGCCAGGCAGTGGTGACACACTGGTGAGTAACCTGGTAATGATCCCTGACATCTTGTGACTTCTGGTTTAACAGGTGATGTAGACAAGCAAACATTCCACTACTCCATAGAGTAGGGCCATTCATCGAAAGGGGAGAGACTGGTGAGAGCTGTACTCACCTCACCCAGACATCTAAGCTGAGCCCTAAAGATAAGACGGAGGCCACTAGACACAGAGGAGTGGGGAGGGTGTTGTGTACATAAAGGGCATGGAAGGTACACAAGTACAGAGGAGAAAGAACAGGGTGCATCTGAAACTGAAAAGAACTCATTATGGCAGGGAGGTCAAGTTTGAGGGAGTAAAAGGCTATATATACACTGGTGATTTTCAACCAGGGAAGGTTTTGGCTCCCAGGGGACACTTGTCAACGTCTGGAGACGTTGCTGCTTGCCACAGCTGAGTGTGTGGGGAGGCTACTGGCTTCAAGTTGGTGGAGGGCAGGGATGATGCCAAACATGACAACGCATAAAACAGTCTCCTACAACAAAGGATTATGTGGCCCTGATGTTAACAGTCCCTAAGCCAGAAAGCTCCATTATAGATAAACTTATAGATGAAAATTGGGGCTAGATCACAAAGCCTATTGAAGGGATTTGAGATTTATTCTTGGAGTCATGGGTCACCATGGAGAACATATGTTTTTTAATCATGCTGAGAGCGAGTCTCTTATTATAACTGAACTTAGGTATCTGTTTATTTACATTGTGTGTCTCGCATTATCAGAAAATCGTGCTTCCTGTGAATTACAAATTACATCTACTAATCTTTTTTTTTTATTTGGCTGTACCCTGGCCTTATGGGATCTTAGTTCCCCAACCAGGGACTGAACCGGAGCCCTCAGCAGTGAAAGCTCAGGGTCCTAACCACTGGACCTCCGGGGAAGTCCCTTCTCATCTAAGAAAGATTGAAAAAGCGTAACTGTGGAAAGTTTGCTTAAAGCTTAAAAATAGAAAACATGGCATAATTTTTCATCCTTGCCAGTCACAATATTTAAATTATCTCTATTTATTTTATTGGACTCTCCCACACAAGGTCAAGCATGAACACCCATTCTCATGAATGTGAAACACTACTGGAGACCAACAGAACACACACTGGGCCACGTGCAGTTTCAGCTAGAAATAGAAAGCTTGTACATCAAGAGTAAAGAGGAATCATGCATGCAAAGCTCTGGAACAGAGATTCTTCCTATTACTAATATTATTTTAGTAATAATATTCAGACTCCTTTGAATATCTAATGACACTTAGGACTTTTCAGAAATATGCACTTATTCTCTCAAATATACCTAATATTTAGGGGCCAACAGGTGCTATACAAATACAGTACTTTCTTACATAATGCTGACGTTCCCAGAAATATTTAAGGCCAGAAAGATCACCACAAAAATTTGTGAAAATATGGCATAATTTAGAATCATTCAGAGAAAGCTTTACACTTTTTAATCAATGAAGAACTCTTTCTAAAAAAATGCTCATCACGATCCTATTTGTGTTACCTTGTAATATATGCATAATACTTCATCAGAGCAAAAAAAATTCAGTAGAAATGAGCAATTTTTCTTATGATCTATAATGAATACAATATGTTGCTTTGGTAACAACTGTGATAAATGATTCTGTAAACTGTGAGCTTTCTGCTATTTCTCATCCATTTAATCATCACTTTCTCTAAAAATAATGATTGAGAGTAGGCACAATGACTTGTAAGTTAGGAGAAAGGGTGAATTGATCTGTACTTCAATTCATTACTGTTCTTTGACAATCAAGTACCAAACTTTCAATTCTCTTCACTTTCCTTTACTACAAATGTCCCAGTTACCTTCAGTTCAGTTCAGTTCAGTTGCTCAGTTGTGTCCAACTCTTTGAGACCCCATGAACCTCAGCATGCCAGGCTTCCCTGTCCATCACCAAATCCCAGAGCTTGCTCAAACTCATGTCCATAGAGTTGGTCATGCCATCCAACCATCTCATTCATTCTCTGTCATCCCCTTCTCCTCCTGACCTCAATCTTTCCCAGCATCAGGGTCTTTTCCAATGAATCAGTTCTTCACAACAGGTGGCCAAAGTATTGGAGTTTCAGCTTCAGCATCAGTCCTTCCAATGAATATTCAGGACTGATTTCCTTTAGATGGACTGGTTGGATCTCCCTGCAGTCCAAGGGACTCTCGAGTCTTCTCCAACACCACAGTTCAAAAGCATCAATTCTTCGATGCTCAGCTTTCTTTACAGTCCAACTCTAACATCCATACATGACCACTGGAAAAACCATAGCTTTGACTAGACACACCTTTGTTGGCAAAGCAATGTCTCTGCTTTTTAATATGCTGTCTAGGGTGGTCAATTCAGTTCAGTTCAGTTCAGTCGCTCAGTCGTGTCTGACTCTTTACCTTAAGTCAATTACTCAGTTGACTTAAGTCACGACAAAAGCTGTCCCCAGAACACCTACACCATCTCAAACTCACACATATACACATACGTACATCTTGTCAATTCTTTTGAGGAGATAATATCTGCTTATTTAAAAGTTTCTATCTCTATCTCTGCTGATGCCATCACCATTAACCAATGTGTTTTCCACTTCTTATTAGTCAGTCTTCCCATGATTTTTTTCACTTGGGCTAGTTCTGTTGAGAGAAGGTGAATGTCCACTTTATCTCCAATTCTTCCCGTGATTTCAAGTAACTTATTCACTTGAGTTCAGTTCCATGATAACAATCTCAATGTCCCTGATGCTCTTTAGATTTGGATTTTGCATACTCCAAACATATTAGCTAAAAGTGAACATCTAGCCAGAATCAAGGTATCAGCTGGGACTGCAATTTTTATGTGGATCTCAGCATTTCTTACAAGTTCATTGGTTTTCTGCAAAACCCATTTCCTTCTCAGGTTTTAATGTTGCTGCTTCCACTCACAAGCCAGCAACGAGTCCCTCTCAAGCTTCCAATCTCTGAGTCCAGCTGAAGAAAGTTCTTTGCTTGTAAGGCTCATGTGCTGTGCAATACAGGCTACCCTAGCTAAAGTTTTCTAACCTTAATTCTGCAAAGCCTCCTGGCTGTGTAACATACTCATATGTTCCTAGGATCAGGGTGTGGACCTTTCGTGGCAGGGAGGGACGGGGGTGGGGGGGGGGTATGTTACCAGAGAAACCTGCAGGTAAAGTGTCACAGACATTCAGCACGGATAACCAGTTCTGATTAGAACTATCATGGAAGACCAAAACCACAGTGACTATCACCTCACATCTGTTGGGATGACTAAGGAAAAAAGATATGTATTGGTGAGGATGAAGGGAAGGGGGGGGCTCTTTTTGCCTTTTTGCTAGGAATGTAAACTGGTAGAATCACTACTGAAAACAGTGTAGAGATTCCTCAAAATATTAAAAATAGAACTACTACATTATCCAGCAATTCTCACTTTGGGATATATATATCTCCAAAAGAAATGAAATCAGGATCTCAAAGAGATATCTGCACTACCAGGTTCATTGCAGCACTACTGACAATAGCCAAAATATGTAAACAACCTAAGTGTCTGTTAATGGATGAATAAAGAATATGTGTTATATACATAACAAGGGACTATTATTCAGCCACAAGAAAGAAAAAAATTCTTCCACTTGTGACAACATGGATAGACCCTGAGGGTATTAAATTAAGTGAAATGAGTCAGACACAGAAAGACAAATACTGCATAATATCACTTACACATATAATTGAAAAAAGCCAAAGTCATACAAACAGAGTAGAATTGTGGTTACCAGTGTAAGGGGGAGTGGGGAGGTATTGATTTAAAGGTAGAAACCTTCAGTTAAAAGATAAACAAGTTTGGGGAATCTGATGATGAGTATGGGTAAAAATACTCTATTACATACTTGAAAGTTGCTAAAAGAATAGATGTTAAATGTTCTTACCACAAAAAAGAAGTGGGAATTATGTGGGATGATGGTGGCGTTAGCTAACAGGATGAGGGTAATCATTTTGTGATATATAAGTGTATCAAATAAACAGGCTGTATGCCTTAAATTTACACATTGTTAAATCTCAATTACATCTCAATTCAAAATTAGTAACCAAAAAAAAAAAAATAAAGTTTCTAAAGCTAAATGATAAGAAAGAACTATTACAAAAGTACTATCCAATTAGAACTATTAGAGGTGGGCCTTATGTGGGTAGAATTTTGACTGTGGAAGTTAGAGGTGTTCTGGATGATAATAATAGGGTGCTTAGATATCTGAAGATGGAAAAGTATGGGACTGTGGCAGAAATAGTGAGTTCTTCAATTCTGGGATGTGAAGGATGAAAAAAAAGTAGGTTGGAGCCAGGGAGTAGGGAATTTTAAATTACGGGTCAAGAGTTTACCCTTACTAACAATATAACCTATACCTTAAATACATTAAAAAATAAGCATTAAAATTAAAAATTAAATGAAAACTTTCCTTAACTGATGCAAGTGAATTCTGAGAAATGTCAGTTTTTCGATGACTGGACAAATTTATCAGCAGGGTTGCGGCAAAGGTCTGAGAATTGATGAAGCCAAATAAAACTGGTACCAATTAGCAGTTCCTATACAAGGACTTCTCAAGGTTGTGATTCTTTTCTATCAGAAAGCCTCAGATTTTACAGATGTTCATTTTCAAAAATGCCTGTTTCTTCAAAAAATTTGAATGACTTGCAGGTTATCCCTTTTCCCCTATCATTCATGACAATAACCAAGCATATTAGGATGAAAAAAAACTAAGGAGATATAATGGAAAAAACATCTCACTTACAGTATTAAATGAAAAAGTAAAAGGGAATAAATTTGAGAAATATGCAAGACTTAAAAACACAAAAATAGCTTTAAAACATGGTCAAAGGATACCAAAAAGATAGATGTATTAATGTTCTAGATCAAGAAGACTCAATGCCATAAAGATATAAATTCTTCCAATGTAAATTTAAAATTTAATGTTATAATGCCAATAAAAATAGTAATAGTCTTCTTCATCTTTTTTTTTAGAAAAGCTCTATATAAAATATAAAAAAAATATCAAAACAAATAAAATTCACATGGCAAAATAAATTAAAATATCCTCTAAATAAAAACTCCAGAAAAGAAAAGCTGAGAAGTGAGACTAGCTGTAATAGACAGAAAATCATACCTTAATAAGTCAATAATTTAAACACTGCAGTAGTAGTTCAAGACTAAACAGAGAAATCAATGAAACAAAACAGAAAATACAGAAATTGACTCAAACACAAGCCACACAGTAAAGAAGCCATCTCAGGTTAGTGGAATAAATATAGAGTAGTCAATAAATGGCATTGGTACAACTGGATGAGTATCAAGGAAAAAACTGTGTCCAAACCTGATACACTGATCTACCAGATAAATTCCAAGTGGATCAAAAATACACAAGTAAAAAGTGAAATCATAAAAGCATTAGAACACATGAGAAAATTCCTTTATGATTGTGGAAGGTCAGAAGCTATACAACAAGGTATTTATGTTGACATTAAAATTTAATCTTAGCTGAAAACAATGTAAGCTAAGTCAAAATGCAGTAACTGATAAATATATTTGCAGCAATATTTGAAATAGCAAAACTATTGGCAACATTTTATATTTCAACTGTACTGTGCTGTGCTTAGTCGCTCAGTCATGTCTGACTCTTTGTGACCCCATGGACTATAGTCCACTAGGCTCTTCTGTCCATGGGGATTCTCTAGGGAAGAATACTGGAGGGACTAGTTAATAAATTATGTTGATCAATACAATGGAATACTGTGCTGCTGTATAAAAGAATCGGGGAGCTCTCTATGTATTGATAGTGAAAGAACACAAAGATATATTACAAAGTGAAAAAAGCAAAGTACAAAACACTGTTTTAGTATGATACCTTGTATAGAAAAAAGGGGAAATTCAGGCTATACATTTATATTTGCTTGTGTAAGGATGAAAAAACATTGGAAATATATAAAATAAACCAATAATAATAGTGCTTATCTGGACACTGGCAAAATGGAAGGAGAGGGTCAGAAGTGAGAGGAAATTTTTTCTTTGAATCCCTTTTTAAAATTTTGTATTACTAATTAACATTGTAAAATAATTAAAAAAATCTATTAATACTTTTTCTAGGGAACCCTAATTTATTCTATGTACCAACTAAAGAATTCCATCAAAACATCAGAATTACATGACATCAATACAAAAGAAACTGGCTCAGTATGTGATACCACATGGTTCTAAAACACAAAACTGCTAAAGCAGTGCTCAATTTGAGAAGGGTAAAGTCCTCCTGGGTTTTGGCCTTCATGGCTCAGAGCCACTGCTATAGCTGGCCCCATTCTTTATAGCTCTCTGAATCCATTCATTCGGCTTTAAAATACAACTCCAAGAATCCGGTGCCTCTGGGGCCAGAACTAAGTAAGTGAATCCATTACTAGGATATAGTTAGCAAACAGAAGGAACATAGCACCCAAATGTTGGCCGGGATCCCTACTCCGAATTTCCTTACCCTGCTCCCCTGGTTTCTATGGATCTACCCTGACTCTTACCTCGATAGAGCCCCACGAGTTCCAACATGATATAGAGTAATGGGAGACAGACAAGGAATTAGAGAGGGAGAAAACTGCCATTTTCATCTATGACATTTCATCTGTCACTTCCACGAATGGTATTTTCAGTTTATAAGACATTTTGGAGAAGCTGCTTTAGAGTTTCATTTAGAACCATTTTAATATGTGTCTAGGTATACCTTTCTTTAAAAAGTTAAATTCCAAGAAATGGAGTCTGGATTCATTTAAATAGGTCAGACTGTGATGCTGAAAACCATTTATGTGCATATAGAGGGCAGGTAGAAGAAGAGAGCACACAAGCCTAGAATAAATGAAATCCCATTCCAATTAAAAAAGGAAGCTTGGAAGCACCTCAAGCAAACTATAATTACTGCCACGCCTGTTGATGTTCTAATCCCTCCTTTTCTATTGGGTGAGAGGCATACAAAGGAGAAGAGAAACAAGACAAGTAACTTGAGAAACCAGATGAAATGTTTTTCTTTAGAAATTTTAAGTGGACAGAGGCTGGCTGCTGTCGAGATACAATTATGGTATAAATGGTCTGAAAAAAAGAAAAGCTACAGTAATTTTGATAACTGACCTCGGCGAATAAGATGTTAATTCCTTAAAGAAGTCCTAGAAAAACTAAAAAAAAAAAAAAAATCAGATTGCAAGGGATTCACTTGAGCTTTGAAGGGAAACTCAAGGTTAAATCGAACACTGAGCAATACAGCTGAAGATGAGTAAGCAAAACATCCAATCTCACCTGGTATCTTTCTAAGTTTTTCTCTAAATTGTGCCTCTTGTTTAAAGAGAGTCTTTCTTCATGTTCTGCTGTTTTCTTTAATAGAGAATTCTCCTTCAGATAAACCTGTGCAGAAAATTTAGCTAAAACCTGTGGCTGACTTAAGCATGCCTGTGGGAAGCTAGCAATTCACACTTGGAAGCTATAACTTAAGAGGTCATGATGATAGGATGACAGTTCACTCAAACAGTAGGCAGGGGATCAGGAGAAATTTAGAATCTGCTTAACTGCTAGACTGAACATGCAAACCTACAAAATAACCTTAGTAAATAACAGAGATGGTATAAATGAGACTTTTTGGGGGGAGGATCTATTGCTTAGAGGACAGTGCTGAACTTGGTTGTCTGACTGGATGCAGTTTTTAAAATGAGAATTAGATGTTAGATCTTCAGAACCTAAATAACAAGAAAAACAAATAAAATTTAGGGATGGTCATAGAAATATACTGAATGTTTACTTGTACAACTTGCTGCTGCTGCTGCTTAAAAGCCAGTAATTTTCATCCTGAAAACACAACAGTTTTCAAAAGTTTTAAGCAAAAGTGGACCTTATATTTCAAATGTTATCTTTTATAGACTCTGGAGACATGAAACAAGCACAAACAGAAATTTAGTCATTTCAATCTGTTTTATATGTTCACATTTATAATATGTTTTTATTTATTTATAAAACCAGAGGATATAATTAGGCTGTTTTGACACACTGATTATTTGAAGCAACGGTTCAATGATGACAGTTGTACCCTTTTATCAGTTTTGACAAAATATTGTTTTTGTATTTTATTTTGTTTGCACAATAGGGAGAAATTCCTAATTCGTAATATAGGAGAAATGACACTTCTCTAAGTCATTCATTTTGCATTCTCAGGGTACTGGACACTTAAACTGATTCTGAAACATTACAGAGGATACTAGGTATTTTCCTGCATTTATTCATTTGTTATGCATCTATTGCTCACATAATAAGGTAGGTAAGTGTTTAAACTTCAGAGAAGCTGATTAAAAAACAAAGATTTTTTTTTTTGTAGAAAAGATTTAAAAAAAATTATCTTATAATGTGACATTTGGTGTAGTTATTTAAAAAGTCTCCCGTATACTTCAATGCTTGTCTCTAGTAAATAGAGAGTCACTTAAAATTTCAAAACAGTAAAATGGACTTTGCTTTGCATTTTAAGTTCCAGATTTGCCTTCACTGCTTACATTGTCTGCAGTAGGCAGGATGGTATGACTACAAAGTGCATAGCCTAATGAATCTTATTCATATTATAAAAATGATTGGCAAACACAAAAGCTGATACAAAATTACAATCAAATGTGACAGACATGTACAGTCCTGAATAATTATTTAATACTAAAAAGACATGTAAATTAAGAGATGGGATTGACATACACACACTCCTATATATAAGAGATAACCAACAAGAGCCTATTGTATAGTACAGGGAACTATACTCAATATTTTGTAATAAGCTATAAGAGAAAAGAATCTGGAAAACAATGTGTGTGTGTGTATATATATACATACATATATACATATATACTTGCACATATATATAATAATATAAATATGTATAATTGAATCACTGTGCTATACACATAATACTAATACAACACTGTAAATCAAAAATACTTCATTAAAAATAATAAAATAAAATGACATTTCCATACTCAAAAGTAAAACATGTATGTAAAGTCACATACATTTTTTTAAGATTAATATTGCATTGTTAAGTTCAACTATATGAAAAAGAGGTTAAAGCAACTATTATTTTCACATTTGTACCTAAGTGATTTCACGTGAGCACATGAGATCAGGCACTAACTCTCTCCAATGTGTCAAAATTTGATATTCAACACTTTAAAAAAATTGCATCTATTATAGTCTGCATGCGTGCTAAGTCGCTTCAGTGGAGTCCAACTCTTTGTGATCCTATGGACTGCCTGTCCATAGGATTCTACAGGCAAGAATAGTGGAGTGGGTTGCCATGCCCTTCTCCAGGGGACCTTCCCAAACCAGGGATCGAATCCACGTCTCCCGTGGCTCTCACACTGCAGGCAGATTCTTTACTGCTGAGCCACTATTACAGTCTATTACAGTTTAAATAATATCTAAAAATGTATGAACAAATGTTTGAATTAAATAATTGTGGGACTCCTGAAGCACATTTTGAAATATCCTTTAAGATATCTCAACAGTGGAGTCAGACTTTGGGGACCTAGGGTTGGAACAATTAGTACAAGCCTAAAATCCTGAGCTTTCATGTTGGTGTATAAATCCCATAAATCTCTTAATCACTGTTAGGGCAAGCTTTCATCTAATTTTCCCAAGAGAGAGTTATCAAAGCAATTCTTGGAGCTGAATTAGGGTAGGTTGGAGCTCTTTAGAGGATAGGCTTCTTATACTTCTCACAAATCAATATGTATCCCAAGTTGCCTAATACAATAACTGTGTTAAGTTCACTTCTTCAGACTATTGTGCTCTGACATTATGTCTTCATATTGTTATTACAAAAAGGCTGAATTTCTTTCCTTAAAAATGTAAAGTTAAGCCTTCTTTAAGTAAATAATAGAGAACATTTTATGAGACTTTCTCACAGTAAATTCTTCTAGTTTGAACTTTAGTTAATTCTACCTTTTGTCTCTATCAGCTAAAATGTCTTTTATATAATATGTCATGAATGGGACAGCTATTGATGAAGAAAACAACATCCTGACTTTTTATTTTTTACTGAGATATAGCTGATTTACAATATTATATAAATTTCCAGTGTACAAGATAGTAATGCATAACTTATGATTATATTCCATTTGTAGTTATAAGATACCAGTTATGTTCCCTATGCTGTATAATATCCCTGCAGCTTATTTATTTTATACATAATAGCTTGCAGTTCTTACTCTCCTAACCCTATACTTCTCCTTCCCCCATCCTCTCCCTACTGATAAATACTAGTTTGTTTTCTATATCTGTTGAAATCCTAACTTTTCTCAGTGGGTTGATAATCCAACTAGAAGCATAAAAAACATCGATGTGTCTATGCTTTAGGTTACTGATTTGACTTAAAGAAGCAGCTTACCAGGGTCTGTAGTTACAGACCAATTACAACTTTCACTTTCAGTGTCAATTAGCATGGGAAGAAACTATTAAAAATTATCCTTCCTGTCCTATTTCAGAAGAGTAGTCAACTGGTAACAATCTTTTTTTCCATAAGGAGACAACATAAAACTAGTCACTCTAGAACATTCATGCTAATGATTTTAGCCATTCTTGAGTCTTGACTTTCACTCACATTTTTCTCACTACTAAGCAACCTGTAAACGGTAATATCACAACTCTGACCTCTGCTAGTTACTTGTGAAAGTTTTATTTGCACTCTTCATCTTCCTCCTGTTTTGTCCTCAAGCTATTTTGTGAAGATACTAAGGGAAATAAATCCTTTTTAAAGAAAAAAATTATTGCAGTAAGGACACAGCATGACATCTACCCACTTGACAATTTTTTAAGTGCACCCTACATTACTGTTTACTGTAGGTACAATGTTTTATTCTTTTGGCCTCTGTATTTTATCGGCCAAGTGAGGTTCCTAACGGAGCATGGCACTATTGGCATGGTGGGCAGTAGCACGGGAAGGCAAAAAGAATATCAGGAGGCTAGTTTGTTCCAAGGACTCACTAGTGAAGTATGGCTGTCCACCTAAAGGGTTCTCTGGACAGACAGATTCAGCAGTCAGGTTTAGCCTTCTTGCTCAGATATATTTTATCTGGATAGAAAATGTTTATAGAATATCTATTAAGTGATTCCATCCCCAGATATGGGAAAAAGTTGTGTTAGCAGATTTGTGGTATACAGAAACCCCATTTTCTAGCAAGGGCACAATAAAAAAGCTCTGCTATAAAGCTATAAAGCTAATTCTTGTTTAGTGGTGACCCAGTAAGCCATTAGAAGATGGTCTATTGATCCACGTGGGAAAAATCTAAAGAATTCTTTATTCTTACTCTTGGATTATATTTACACATGTATATTTGGACGTGTCCTTCATTCTGAAAATTCACATTGCTTTGATTAGCTGACTCAAGAGACAAGATGCTGATATCAGTTTCCCACTGGTTTTTGCTGACCAGTTCTTCTGGTTCTAACATAGCACCTCATTAACTGAAGCAAAGCAGCAGTTTTGAAAGAGCTGGTATCTTTCTATTTACTAATAATCATCTATCATGTAGGGAAAATGAAGTACTTTGCCATATATTCCAGTTTCCAGAAAAAATAAAACAACCTATTTACATACATTAGAAAGCCCTTACATGACTGTCAATAAAAGTATGAAGTCCTGACTTAGCATGTTAGACAGAGATTCCCTTCAAAGGCAAGATACAAAGGCTGTGCCTCATTTATCTCAGCTTTGACAGGTAATATAGAGGTCTAATGGTTCTGTTCCACTTTTTTCACCTTCATTTTGCTTCATATAACATACAGAAAGTGTTTCAGGTGGATCGAAGATCAAATTGTGAAACACAAAACATCTAAAAAATTTTTGTAGAAGTTAGGAGAATATTTTCACAATACTGAAGCAGAAAGGAGTAGATTATAGAAGAAAAGTGTGATAAATTTAACTACATAAAAAGAAAAATATGTATTAAAAAAGAACTATAAACTCAGTTAAATGGCAGTGGCACAAGAGGAGAAATTATCAAGATTTTAAGTGAAAAAGTGTCACTATTCAGAACCTGCAGATAATTCCTACAGATCTATAAGAAGATGCAAGTGAAAAATGGCGAAGGATAGGAGTAGGTAACTCACAGATGAGAAAACTCAATAAACAAATTAAAAAGATGCTTTACTTCACTAGGAATTTGGCAAATGAAAATTAAAACTACAATGACAACATTTCAAGCTTTAAAACTTAATAGTAGGTTAATACCAGGTGTCAGTAAGCATGTGGTCAAAAAGGAAGTTTGATAAACCTCTGGCAGGAGTTCAAATTGGCACAGCCACTTGGGAAAGTGATTTGGTAATAACCTGTAAAGTTAAACACACTCACTCTCAGGTATATATGCTAACTTGAACATGTGCACAAGGAAACATCTAAGAATATTCAACATGGCAATTCAAGCAAGTAGAAGAATGGGCACATAAACAATAGAATTTTATATGGCAGCTAAAATGAGTAAGTTTGCCTTATACATACTGAAATATAATGTTGAGTAAAAAGCAAGATTCACAATGTTAATTATGCCATTTATGTAAATCTTTATTTATATATTTTAAAAATACAGTTTATGTATGATTTATGTACATTGTGTACATTTATGTACAGTTTATGTATGATTATGTATGATTTAAATACAGTTTGGACTTCCCCAGTGGCTCAGATGGTACAGCGTCTGCCTACAACGCGGGAGACCTGGGTTTGATCCCTAGGTCAGGAAGATACCCTGGAGAAGGAAATAGCAACCCACTCTAGTATTCTTGTTTGGAAAATCTCATGGACAGAGGAGCCTGGTAGGCTACAGTCCGTCCATAGGATCCCAAAGAGTCGGACACAACTGAGCGACTTCACTTCACTTCACTTCAAATACAGTTTATGTATGATTTAAATACAGTTTATGTGTGATTTAAATACAGTTTAAGAGATCAAAATGTCAACATCTGTTGGCTCATTGAAAAAGCAAGAGAATTCCAGAAAAACTTCTACTTCTGCTTTATTGATTATGCCAAAGCCTTTGACTATGTAGATCACAACAAACTGTGGAAAATTCTTTAAGAGATGGGAATACCAGACCAACTTATGCAGGTCAAGAAGCAACAGTTAGAACTGGACATGGAACAACAGACTGGTTCCAAATTGGGAAATGAGTATGTCAAGGCTGTGTATTGTCACCCTGCTTATTTAACTTATTTGCAGAGTACATCATGAGAAATGCAGGGCTGGATGAAGCACAAGCTGGAATCAAGATTGCCGAGAGAAATATCAATAACCTCAGATAGGCAGATGACACCATCCTTATGGCAGAAAGCGAAGAAGAACTAAGGAGCTTCTTGATGAATGTGAAAGAGGAGAATGAAAAGGCTGTCTTAAAACTCAACATTAAAAAAATGAAGATCATGGCATCTTGTTCCATCACTTCATGGCCAATAGATGAGGAAACAATGGAAACAGTGAGAGGCTTTATCTTCTTGGGCTCCAAAATTACTGCAGATGGTGACTACAGACATGACATTAAAAGATGCTTGCTCCTTGGAAGAAAAGCTATGACCAACTTAGACAGCATATTAAAAAACAGAGACATTACTTTGCCAGCAAAGGTCCATCTAGTCAAGGTCTTTCCAGTAGTCATGTATGGATGTGCGAGTTGGACCATAAAGAAAGCTGAGCACCGAAGAACAGATGCTTTTGAACTGTGGTGTTGGAGAAGACTCTTGAGAGTTCCTTGGACTGCAAGGAGATTAAACCAGTCAATCCTAGAGGAAGTCAGTCCTGAATATTCATTGGAAGGACTGATGCTTAAGCTAAAACTCTAATACTTTGGCCATGTGATGTGAAGAACTGACTCCTTGGAAAAGACCCTGATGCTGGGAAATATTGAAGGTGGGAGGAGAACGGGATGACAGAAGATGAGATGGTTGGATGGGATCACCGACTAGATGGACCTGAGTTTGAGCAGGCTCCAGGAGTTGGTAAGGACAGGGAAGCCTGGCCTGCTCTAGGCCATGGGGTCGCAAAGAGTCAGACATGACTGAGCGACTAAACTGATATAGCACTAAGAAAATGCACACATCCCAGGTGTATGGGATCTTCCCTCGCAGCTCAGTTAGTAAAGAATCGGCCTACAAGGCAGGAGACCCGGGTTCGATTCCTAGGTTGGGAAGTCCCCTGAAGAAGGAAATGGCACCCCACTCCAGTATTCTTGCCTAGAGAATCCCATGGACAGAGGAGTCTGGCAGGCTACAGCCCATAGAGTCGCAAGGGTCAGACACCACTTGGCAACCACACCGCTTCCATCAGGTGTTTACACGGGGCAAATAAATATCGGAAGATACTCATGATTCCCAACTCAATGCATGCATTAAAATAAGACAATTTTTTCACTTGAAAAAATTATCCTAAAATTAATCTAGAAGAGTAAACAGGTGAGCCTCCAGCAGAGTCTGGCATATGGTAAAGACTCAAGGTCTATTAAACACAAGATCTTACAAAGAGAAAACGCAACAAGAAGAGGAGAACCATAACAATGTGGATGGAGCCAGGGAAGGGGGAGTTCAAGAAAGAGGGAGACATCAACACAATTGAAAGGTCAAGAAAAAGAATAAATTTGGTAATTAGAATGTCAATGTGGGGTTTCAAAAGAGGAAAAAATATGTAATCCTTTTCTTCCCTGCCTAACTGTAACAATTGAGAATTCGGTCAAAAAGAGTGAGGCAAATGGAGGCTAAAGCATTGCCATTACTAATGAAACTGGTATTGCAGAATGTGAATGCCACAAGGCAGGCCAGTGACTTTTCAACACGGAACGCAGTTTTAAAGTAATCCTCCTATTCTCAGCTCCAGCTAGACCTGGCTGGAAAAACCTGAGAACACATTTTCTCTGTTCAGACTTGCTCTTAAGAAAAAAGAAATGGGCATTGGGGCCTAATATTTAATAGCAGATGGCCAGAAAGTTCACCAGTAATCATTTCATAAACAGAATACTGTTTAGCTTTGAAAAGTAAAGAACAACAACTAAGCTCATGAAAGACAAATCTTAAAGACATAACAGTAGCAAAAGATGCAACTCACAGAGGAAAACAAGTAGTATGCTCCATTAATATAAAGCTCAAAACAGACAAGGACTCATGATATAGTGTTCAGAGATAAACATACAGAAGGGGACTATTTTTTCTGTAATTGTGCAACAGTGATAAACAGTTTTTATTCTGATATTCTCATCTGGACCAAGGCACAAGGAAAGCACACATATACATTAAAAAGAGAGAACAAGAATGTCTGGTAATAGGATTAATTTATTTCCTGTTCTTTAGTTTTGGCTATGGGATTTTAAGTATTTTATTAAACAAGTGTTGCTAACTGGGCCAAAATAGAACTTTAAAAGGAAATAAGCACTTTATGTTGATCTTGTATCTTGACTATAATAGTATTATTAAATGTTTTTATGAATACTTTCTCTAACAGCTTTTTTATTTTCTGTTGACCTCATGAGTAAGTTTCTGGCTTCCTCTCCCATCAGAAAGGAACCATTTTAACCAGGGGATTATCACAGATGGCAGGAGAGAGGTTATCTCTAGGGCAAAGAGGGGCTGTCATAACAGTCGAATACAAGGTCTTTCTAAGATTTTGGTTATAATCAACTTCTAGAGTGACATTTAAGTATTTATTTTATGTAGTCTTTGTATTCATAACGTATTTCAAGTTGAAAATATAAAAATGATATGAAAAGTAACTAAAAAACCTTTCTATTATATCTATATCTTGGTTTTCCTAAACAAAGAAAGCCTCACCATTAATTAAACTTTTAGCTGTCTCTTTTGGAAAGATATCAGTTGACTCCATCCCACCTTTTGCCACAATTTTTTTTTAACTTAAAAAGAATTATAATTTCAGAAGAGTTGCAAAGATAGCACCTCAAGGTACAAGTATCCATAATCTGGTTTCAACCAATGGTTCTGTCTCACATAATTACACTATGTCACCAACTCGGTAACTTCACATTGCATGTATAGCTCTGTTCTTTTATCACAGGCATAGATTTATGTAACCATCACCATAATAAACACACAGGACAATTCTATCACCATAAACATTTCCCTCATGCTACACCTTTACAGTCACAACCTGCCCCCAGCTGCCCAACATCTCTAAACCCTTGTAATCGAAAACTTGCTTTTCATCTCTATAACTGCACCGTTTTGAGAATATTATGTAGAGTGAATCATATAGTATGAGATTTGGCTTTGTTTACTATGTATAATGCAGTTAGACCATCCAAGTTGTTGTCGGTATCAAAAGTTTATTCCTTTTTTATCGGTGTCTAGTATTCTACAATATGGATGTAACCACAGTTTAACCATACACTTGCTGAAGGACATTTTGATTGTTTAAAGTTTTTGGCTTTTACAAATAAGCTGCTATGAATAATCATGTACAGGTTTTTGTGTGGACATAAATTTTCATTTACTTGGGATAAATGCCCAGGAATGCAACCGCTAAATCGCATGGTAATATATATGCTTAGTTTTTTAAAGAAACTGCCAAACAATTTTTCAGAGAGTATTTAATATTTAATTTTTCTAGCAGAAATGTAAGGAAGATTTATTTTCTGTGCATCCTCACATGTATTTGCCATTGTCACTATTTTTCAAATTTTAACTGTCTCATAGGTTTGTAGTAAGATCTTGCTGTAAGAAATAAGATCCATTTCTCTAATGGATAGTTGAATTAATTTCCTATTACTGCTGTAGGATATTATCTCAAATTTAGTGCTTTGAAACAAGACAGATTTATTCATTCCCTTACAGATCAGAAGGTCAGAAGTGTAGAATGCAGGACTGCCTCTAGAGAAGACTCTAGGGGAGAATATTTCCTAGCTTTTTTCGACTTCTAGAGATAATCTTGGGCTCCTGGCCCTTTCCCCCTTCTTCAAAGGCAGTATCATAGCATCTTCTCTTATCTATGATCCTGCCTTCCTCTTATAAGGACACTTATGATTACATCAGGCCCTGCTGTATAATCCAGGACAGTTTCATTGCAAGATTCCTAAAAATTTATTCACAGCTGCAAGTCCCCTTGGAATGCAAGATAGCATATTCAAAGTTTCTTGGGATTAGAATTATGGATTTTGAGGGGGTTATTATTATGTCTCTAACAGCTACGGACGTTGAGCATCTTCTGCTGTATGTTGTCATCCATGTAACCTTTTCAGTGATGTCTTCTGTCATTTTCTAATAGGACTGTTGTTTGGATTTTGTCATGTTCTGTTCTACTATTAAGAGAGTTCTTTGTATATTACAGATGTAAGGTTTTTGTCAGATATATTTCTTTGAGTTTGCAGCTTGTCTTTACATCATTTTGATTGTGAATTTTAAGATATTTCTGTTTACATTTTTAATTTTAATTAATTTCATCATCTTACCAGGGTCTTTCACAGAGGGAATTTTTAAACTTTACTTTTGATGAAGACCAATGGATTGACTTTCTTTGTCTTGCTTTGGTGTCAAGTCTATGAAGTCTTTATGTATCCCTAGATTATGAAGATTCTCCCCTATGTTAAAAAACAGTCATAGTTTTATATTTTACACTTTAGTTCATGATTCACTTTGAGTTAATTCTGATAAGGTGTAACTTAGATCACAGTTCATTTGCTAACACTGCTTGTCCGCTTAGGCTGATATTTCATCTGTTTCAAGTGTGTTAGGAATTGCTCAGAAATATTTTTATGACGGCTGCTTTAAAGTCCTTATCTGAGAGTTCTAACATCCATATCATTTTGGTCTTCACAGATGCTGCTTCTCTTGTAGAAATTGAGATTTATTTCTCCTTGCATGATTAGTGATTTTTGATTAAAGTTACAGTACCATTCCTCAGGTCTGAGGACTCTAGCCCTTCTGCCTCTTCTCTCTACCTATATATAATACCCAAGGGTTTTTAGATGTACCTAGTAGGAGGAATGGGGGAAACAGTCTATTTTATCTTTCCAGAAATAGAAATATCCATGAAAGACTTTTAATGGCATGTTGGTAATTGAGCACAATTATGTCACAATATTTGAATTAAAAAAAATTTTGTGTGTATATACTTGATTGAAGGCCAATAGGTATAGCATGTGATCACATCAGTGGACTGGGCTTTATAATTTTGATATTTAGCTCCAAAATCATGAACATATATCTGGATTGAAGGATTTTTAGATGTTAACTACATTTTTAAAATTCAAAATTCTAATATCTTCCCTGGATAGTCCTAAGAGGTTTAAAAGCCAAATGACTCAGCAAAAGTTAAGCACTTTCACTTTATATAAATCTCATCTATTTAATTTTAACTTTCTAAGCAGAGTTGTCATATTTGTTATACAGATTGTGCAATGAACAACTTCATGTCATGAAATACTATTCACAATGTTTTCTATTATAAGCAGGATAAAGGGAACAAAAATTATCATAGTACCTTGCTCATTGTCACCTTTTATAGTCATAATTAATCTGATGTCTCTTACTCAATTTACTAGAGCAGAGTGACATGTTCAGAGTTAATCCAACAACACTCAAGTACAAAGTTAATTGGATTCTAAATCTCCTAACTGTTCTCTTCCTTCCATACATAAAGACACTGCTCAAAAATACCACTGGGAGCCCAAGATTTTTTAAGGGCTATAGAGATACAGACAAATGTAAGAGAAGGGAGGGGATTTACAACTGACAGCACGGTGATATTTCCATTAGGTATGTGTTCCTTCAAGTTCTAGATTTGAGGCTCATATATATTTGGCCTTGTGCAAAACAAGTAGCTTCCAGCCCCATTTCTGAACTCTTCTTTCATTCCCATGGGTTGGAAGTTTCTGGAGGAAAGTGATAGCTCTGTACTCTTCTCCTGTCTGAGTGAGGGGTGGAGTGTGGGGGGGTGCAGAGAGCAGGCGGTGAGGAGGAAGGAATGGTGTGAGAGCTGCAGAGTAAGGGTGGGCTGAGTGTTCTCCTCTTCTCACCTGGTCAAGTGGAAGATAAGCATGGATATAGCCCTCTCATTTCTGTCTCTCTTTTTTAGGCACAGCATAAGGAGGGAAGCATGGGAATATTATTTTTGTTTTAAAGCAAGAAGCATAACTTGCTTTGAAGAGGACTTTAAAATTCTACCCTAAAAAATGAATGGACCCAGAAAGAGGGGAAATAATGTGAATTCAGTTCACTTCAGTTCAGTCGTGTCTGACTCTTTGCAACTCCATGAACCGCAGCACGCCAGGCCTTCCTGTCCATCACCAACTCCCGGAGTTTACCCAAACTCATGTCCATTGAGTCAGTGATGGCATCTAACCATCTCATCCTCTGTCGTCCCCTTCTCCTCCAGCCTTCAATCTTTCCCAACATCAGGGTCTTTTCCAATGAGTCAGCTCTTCGCATCAGGTGACCAAAATACTACAGTTTCAGCTTCAACATCAGTCCTTCCAATGAACACCCAAGGCTGATTTCTCTTAGGATGGACTGGTTGGATCTCCTTGCAGTCCAAGGGACTCTCAAAGGTCTTCTCCAATACCACAGTTCAAAAGCATCAATTCTTCAGCGCTCAGCCCTCTTTATACTCCAACTCTCACATCCAGACATGATGACCACTGGAAAAACCATAGCCTTGACTAGATGGACCTTTGTTGAAAAAGTAATGTCTCTGCTTTTTAATATGCTGTCTAGGTTGGTCATAACTTTCCTTCCAAGAAGTAAGTGTCTTTTAATTTCATGGCTGCAATCACCATCTGCAGTGATTTTGGAGCCCAGAAAAATAAAGTCAGCCACTGTTTCCACTATTTCCCCATCTATTTCCCATGAAGTGATGGGACCAGAAGCCATGATCTTAGTTTTCTGAATGTTGAGCTTTAAGCCAACTTTTTCACTCTCCTCTTTCACTTTCATCAAGAGGCTCTTTAGTTCTTCTTCACGTTCTGCCATAAAGGTGGTGTCATATGCATATGTGAGGTTATTGACATTTCTCCCAGCAATCTTGATTCCAGCTTGTGCTTCCTCCAGCCCAGTGTTTCTCATGATGTACTCTGCATATAAGTTAAATAAGCAGGGTGACAACATACAGCCTTGCTGTACTCTTCTCCCTATTTGGAACCAGTCTGTTGTTCCATGTCCAGTTCTAACTGTTGCTTCTTGACCTGCATAAAGATTTCTCAGGAGGCAAGTCAGGTGGTCTGGTATTCCCATCTCTTTCAGAATTTTCCACAGTTTATTGTGATCCACACAGTCAAAGGCTTTGGCATAGTCAATAAAGCAGAAATAGATGTTTTTCTGGAACTCTCTTGCTTTTTCAATGATCCAGCAAATTTGGCAATTTGATCTCTGGTTCCTCTGCCTTTTCTAAAACCAGCTTGAACATCTGGAAGTTCATGGTTCACATATTGCATGGTAATCCAAATCTATGCCCTGACCAGTAACGCTGAAGAAGCTGAAGTTGAACGGTTCTATGAAGACCTATAAGACCTTTTAGAACTAACACCCAAAAATGATGTCCTTTTCATTATAGGGGGCTGGAATGCAAAAGTAGGAAGTCAAGAAATACCTGGAATAACAGGCAAATTTGACCTTGGAATACAGAATGAAGCAGGGCAAAGGCTAATAGAGTTATGCCAAGAGAACGCACTGGTCATAGCAAACACCCTCTTCCAACAACACAAGAGAAGACTCTACACATGGACATCACCAGATGGTCAACACCAAAATCAGACTGATTATATCCTTTGCAGCCAAAGATGGAGAAGCTCTATTCAGTCAGCAAAAACAAGGCCAGGAGCTGACTGTGGCTCAGATCATCAACTCCTTATTGCCAAATTCAGACTTAAATTGAAAAAAGTGGGGAAAACCACTAGACCATTCAGGTATGACCTAAATCAAATCCCTTATGATTATACAGTGGAAATGAGAAATAGATTAAAGGGACTAGATCTGATAGACAGAGTGCCTGATGAACTATGGACAGAGGTTCGTGACATTGTACTGAAGACAGGGATCAAAACCATCCCCAAGAAAAAGAAATGCAAAAAAGCAAATTGGTTGTCTGAGGAGGCCTTACAAATAGCTGTGAAAAGACGAGAAGTGAAAAGCAAAGGAGAAAAGGAAAGATATACACGTTTGAATGCAGAATTCCAAAGAATAGCGAGGAGAGATAAGAAAGCCTTCCTCAGTGATCAATGCAAAGAAACAGAGGAAAGCAATAGAATGGGAAAGACTAGAGATCTCTTCAAGAAAATTAGAGATACCAAGGGAACATTTCATGCAACAATGGGCTCAATAAAGGACAGAAATGGTATGGACATAACAGAAGCAGAAGATATTAAGAAGAGGTGGCAAGAATACACAGAAGGACTGTACAAAAAAGATCTTCACGACCCAGATAATCACGATGGTGTGATCACTCATCTAGAGCCAGACAACCTTGAATGTGAAGTCAAGTGGGCCTTAGGAAGCATGACTACAAACAAAGCTAGTGGAGGTGATGGAATTCCAGTTGAGCTATTGCAAATCCTAAAAGATGATGCTGTGAAAGTGCTGCACTCAAAATGTCAGCAAATTTGGAAAACACAGCAATGGCCACAGGACTGGAAAAGGTCAGTTTTCATTCCAATCCCAAAGAAAAGCAATGCCAAAGAATGCTCAAACTACCGCACAATTGTATTCATCTCACACGCTAGTAAAGTAATGCTCAAAATATGTGAATAAATACAGTATTATTACCTTCATTTTTTAAGTTAATATGAATTGATATTAAATTAATATTACTGATACCTCAAGAACAACACAAAAAATCACCTAAATCAAAATGTCATCTTATTCCCAAATAATTGACTTTATAATGGAAATTTTCAATTTTTGGCAGGGAGGAGGTTATCTCTAAACATTCTCAAGAGGATCAAACATTTCTTGGCAGGTAAAAAATATTCATTTATATAAAATATAACGTGAATTACAAATTAGTTTTAATTACTCACAAAAACTTGGAGATTCTTCAAACTTACCAACAATATCTATTTGTTAGATAATAAATTAATTAAAATGTAAACAGATTTACTTAAAGAGTTTTCAATAATCGTATCTTTCTGGCATTAATTTGAAGTAGTGAAACTTTATATTATCTCAAACTCAACTTCTGATAATGTATGAGTCAGCTTCACTAGGTCTATGAATTGTACCATGTATCTGCATCTCCTTTAGCCAACTAAAGAATAGTCATTATGGATGTAAATAAAGTCACTGCAGGTGTAAAACAAGGTAGGGATTTAGAAAGTAGTTTGAAAAAAAATGTGTATTTTGTCAACAAAGCTGATAGTTTATGCTACTGATTTAGATTAGTCTTAAGTTTAGATAAAAAAAACTTTAAGATGAACTACATAGAACTGCGTCATCTGGACCCCTCTGCCCACACTGCTAACATCAACCCCATGAATCTCTCTCTGACTTGCCCCACTGCAATGGGAGAGAGGCTGTACAGTGCTGAGCACGTGAGGACCATTTACATGCTAACTCTTCTTCTCTAGGGAGGGAAACACTGTATGAAGAGGGTATAAACACTTCTAAGAATTTGTTTCAGAGATATTCTTCACCGAGAATGATTTCAAAACACTTAAAAGAGGGCTAATGGCACCACAATGACAAGGCATCTGATGACAGCAACCTTTCTGCTTACATTTACCTAGCTGACACTTATAGCTATGGGTGGAGGGGGCAGAATTTTCTTATGTAGAGTTTCTTTAATTACTTAATTATTAGCAAATTCTGTAAGGGTCCTTCAGTAGCAAGGCACAAAAAGTAAAGTCAACACCGCTGGCAATGAAGTGGTTGAAATTAAACTGCATCGACTGAAGACAGACACATGGTTCCTTTAATATCGGTAACTTCTGGAGTATACCTTTTGTAGCATAAAATTTTGATAATTTTCCTGGAGATGCAAAGACCATTCAAAATCCCTCCCTTCTGAAATGGTTTGGTAAGGCTGCGGTAACAAATACCAAGGGCTGGGTGGCTTACCTAACAGAAATTAATTTTGTCTCAATTCTGGACTAGAAGTCCAAAATAAAGATGTTGAATGGCTGGTTTCTTCTGAACGTCTCTTCTTGGCTGGTAGATGGTCTTCCTCTCCCTGTGTCTTTACATGGTCCTTTCTTTGTGTGTCTCTGTCCTATCTCTTCCTCTTTAAGGACACTAATCACGTTGGATTAGGGCCCATTCTAAGGACCTCGTTGAACTTAATCTTTTTTTTTTTTTTAAAGACTCTACCTCCAAATGTAGTCACAATCTAAGAGACTAGGAATTTGGATTTCAACATATAAATTTTGGGTGAGCACAATTCACCTTACACCTTTACCCAAACTATTTCTGATACTTCAATTAGTCCATTGGAATGAACCATTTATAGCAACGCATTGAATGCCTTGTATATATTGTTTCCAGGCCTTGGACTTGAATGTGGGCAAAAGCTAAAGTTCAGCCTTTAATTCCACATGATAATGCTGTAGTAACTCTGTATGTTGAGGATCATGTAGATTGAGCACAAATTTTCTAGGACCCTTCTAGAAGTATACTGTGTGTTTGCTACAATGGCTTTATTGAGATATAATTTATGCACTCAAAAATTCACCATTTAAAGTTCCCAATTCAGTGTACATAGCGAGTTGTGTAACCACTAATCTATTTCCAAAACATTTTCATCCCTTCTCCTGCAAAACACCATAGCCATTAGAAACTGCTACTGCCCTTTCCTCCTTCCCCCAGAGTTTTGTAACCATTAGCCTACCTTCTGTCTTTTGAGATTTACTCAAACATTTCATATAAATGGAATTAAAAAGTATGTAGTCTTTGCTTTCTTTCACTTAGCATAATGCTTTCGAGGTTCACACATTTTGAAGCCTATAACAGAACGTCATTCATTTTTATTGCCAAACAGTATTCTATTGTATAACTATATGACATTTTGTTTGGATATATATTGTTTATTCATTCATCAGGTGCAAGACATCTGCATTGTTTTCACTTTTTAGTTATTATGAATAATGCTGCTACAAATATTCATGTACAAGTTTCTGTGTGGACACATGTTTTCAATTAACTTGAGCATAAACTGAAGAGTCAAATTACTAGGTCATACAGTAACTCTATGTTTAACATTTTGAGGAACTGCCAAACTGTTTTCCAAAGTGACTACACCATTTTATAACCTACCAGCAACGTCTAAGCTTTCTCAGTTCAGTTCAGTTGAGTCGCTCAGTCGCGTCCAGCTCTTTGCCACCCCATGGACTGCAGCACGCCAGGCCTCCCTGTCCATCACCAACTCCCGGAGTTTACTCAAACTCATGTCCATCAAGTCGGTGATGCCATCCAACCATCTCATCCTCTGTTGTCCCCTTCTCCTCTCGCCTTCAATCTAAGGGTTCTATGGATTCTGATTTTTCCACATTCTTGCCAATACTTGTTATAGCCCGTCCTTTTTTATTTTAGACATTCTAATGGGTCTGAGAGCATGTATTGTATGATTTTTATCCTTTTAATCTTGTTTCATTATGGCCCAGAATGTGGTCTATCTTGGTGAATTTTCTGTATGGGCTTGAGAAGAATGTGAATTCTGATACTGGTGGATGAAGCAGTCTATAAGATGTCCATTATATGCAGTCTAACGGAGGTGCTGTTGAGTTCATCTATGTCCTCTTTGCTGGACCTTCCATTTCTGAGAGAGGTATTGACTATCAAATAAATAGTGGGTTTATTTCTCTCTCCTTGTACTTTTATTTTATCTATTTCTCCTTGTACCTCAAAGTTTGACTTTCTGCCATTAGGCACATAGTGTTTTGAGAACCGTTGGTGGTCTCCTTGAGTTTGATACAGTTTAGAGAATACAGATTCTCAGTGATGCAGGAACATGTCTGAAACCACATGTACCATGACCATCTGACTCCAACTGAATGCTTGAACCACAGTCACTCCATTTCAATTTTTAAATGAATTATTTTCTTTAATGGGTGAAGCAGATGTACAATGAATGCTCAACAGGCCACAAGACAGGTTGTTCTAAGCATAAAGTTCAAGGCAATCAAATATAAGGTAGAATGACTTCCCCATACTTCAATGTGTGAAAAAATTTTCCACCATGTTGTTGGTTCTGTTTGCTTATTTTGTGACTTTCTTGGTCAAATTAAGGAAAGTCTGCATTCTTTGTCATTTGAAGTCACCAAAGATTGTGCCTGGTTGGCATGGTAGTCAGGTAATGATTATTTAGAGACTTCCTTGACCCAGAGATTTCCTGCCTTTGCCATGGGGCTCTTTGTGTGTGGCTGGGCACACCTTCAGTGCACAGGCTGATGGTTTAAAACTCTGCCTTAACCTTCACTTCCTGTTTGCATAGAGCCTTAAATAAAGTAAGTAAGTGTTAGTTGCTCAGCTGTGTCTGACTGTGTGCGACCCCACGGACCATACCCCGCCAGGCCAATGGTGAGAGAAAAAGGCCTTCTTGGGTCTCTCCTGAGCATTCACACTGTCCTGCACGTGCCTGTGTTCTAGGTCTCTCAGCACACATTTGGGATTTTTCAAGTCCCCTATGGACACCTAATTCCTCAGCTTTTCCTTTTAAGTGTCTTTGTCAGGCTCTTGTTAGCCTCAATTGATATCACCACCTCAGGAAAGAGTAATGTTAAGCAATTGCTGCTTGCTTATTTATTTATTAACGATGATGCTGTTTCCAAAGTGAGTTCTGTGTCAGGTCAAACAAAGACAAGCCCTGAAAGTGGATATTCTCCAGGGAGTTTTCAAAAAAGTCAAAGAGTGACACGTATGATGCTTTTTGAGGACTCCAACCCATCCTGCCTATTTTAGTGGCTGCTAGGCTTCTGGTTTTCATAGTTACCATGGCTGTGAGGCTGTTGTTCATCATAGCTATTTTCTTTCTTTTCTTTTTATTGTATCTATATGAAAAGAGAGATGTTAGTTGAACCTCTTCTGGTAATCATTTCACAACATATGTAAATCAAACTATCATGCTGTATGTCTTCAAAGTGATGTATGTCAATTAACTTTAAGTAAAACTGGGGGAAAAAAAGTAAAGTGAATTATAGTGGTCTGAGAACTGGGGAGCTGGAAATGGGAATCGGGAGAGATAGAAGCCATGAAGCTTGCAGTCTTACTGAGATTCAGCTCTTTTTCTGGCATAAATGTATATGTAGCCAAAGAATAATTGCAAGCATTTGTTTAAGATCCAGAGTTCTGAAAATGTTGATTTTCATGATTTTTGCCAGTGTTCTCATTCCTTTATGGAGGAGTGGTTTTTTTTTTGGCCACGCTGCACATGTAGGATCTTATTTCCCCAACCAGGGATCCACTGCAGTGGAAGCTCAGAGTCTTAACCACTGGACCACCAGGGAAGCCTCATGCAGGAGTGGATTTTTGTAGGTCCTTATTTTGCCATTTCAGAAGTGTTTCTCTTTGGTGTTCATGGTATGTGTTTTGACTTGATTGGTTCACTACCATTTGAAACTCCCCCAGTCATGGTGAGAACAATCTGACATACAAGCATTGCTGGGAATCATCTTGCTGGGAATGTTTTACTATCATTATCTGACGCTCAATTTCTCCTCATCTCTCTTTTCTTAAAGACATCTATAAATGGAGAATAAATGAAAAAAAAAAAAAAACTTTGCCAGGATATAAGACAATGAATGCTAAATCAAAAACTCCCAAGGATAAAAGTTAGCTCTTTGGATCCACAAAATTAGAAAGATTCAGTTGTTATTACTTTCAGGTAGATACAGTTTCCCTTCAAAAAGCATTTGAAATAAAAGTACTATGTTACTTTAGGAAAGTTGTTGAGTGTAAATTCTAAGAGTTTGCATCACAGGGGAAATTTTTTTTTTTTGTCTTTTTTCTTTCTTTTCTTTTTATTGTATCTATATGAGAAGAGAGATGTTAGCTAAACCTCTCGTGGTAATCATTTCACAAAATATGTAAATCAAACCATCATGCTGTATGTCTTGAAAGTGATGTATGTCAGTTAATTTTCAGCAAAACTGGAGGAAAAAAAGTAAAGTTAATTACAATGGTCTGGATTCAGTTGTCCTATAGACTTAATTTACATGCATGCTAAGTCACTCCAGTCATGTCCAACTCTTTAAGATGCTATGAACTTTAGCCTTCCAGACTTCCTCTATCCATGGAATTTTCCAGGCAAGAATACTGGAGTATGTTGTTGTGACCTCCTCCAGGGGATTTTCCCAACTGAGAGATCAAATCCTTGTCTCTCATATCTCTTGCATTAGCAGGTGGATTCTTTACCACTAGTGCCACCAGGGAAGCCCCATAGACTTAGACTCTTAATTATATAACCTCTTTTTGCTCCTAGCTTATAAGTAGGAAGTGTCTTATGTAATAAAACCTTGATACCTAGACTGATATAGGGCATCTGATTCTCCAGACTTATGAGCAAAGCTGGCTCTTAAATCACAATAAATCTACTCAATAATCTTTCTATTAAAAGAATGATAAATTATTACTACCACATTTAACATAATTAATTCACTTAAGTACTGTTTGGACTTTAAAAAATATTTGTTTAGTTATATTATATAAGTGAGCCTCAGACCTGAAGTGAAAATCTTATCTTAGTGTCTCATTATTCTAATATTTAAATATAGAACAACTTAATTTTAAGTTTAGAAGATAGAAATGTTATTTCAAGATAAAGCATGAAAATTTCTACATAAATTATATGTCTGGTTATGGATTGCTATGGATCTTACAGCTATGTGTTTGTTAGTCCTAGCATAGTTGAACTATATTCTGAATTTTCTTCTGTTTTATAATGGCCCACCCCAAAAGAATAGTTAAGAAAAGAGGGAAAACTAGAAATAAAGAATGCAGTAAGACAATAGCATAAATCAAAATATTAAATGTGAATAGTTGAGAAAGATAAAAGCAAGCTAAAAGAAACTTAAAGATATATTAATTACTTCATCTTCAGCATACATTACCCTATGAGCACTATAAACACAGAGAACTCTCACAATGCTCTAGGATACTGCCGTCCTATAGCCAGAGCTATTTCATAGTTAAATATGAGTTTCCTATTAATGACTCAAAAGATTCACATTCACATAAAAACAATTACATATTATAAGTAGTAGAAATACAGTGACACAAGGAAGTCACTGCAGATTTTGTATTCTATCAGTAACTTCAGAGCTTTTTATTTTTAGATATAAAAATATAAAAATATCATATCACAAATATGATATTACTAGAACTATAATGAATTGAGAAATATTAATGTGTTACAAGCATAATAGACTATAAAAACATGTGTTGAAATTAAAACTAAAATTACATGAAGTCAGTAACAATTCATTTGATCTATATGTGAGCCAACAGGTACCTGCGACATATGAGAGTTGCCTTGGAATTGAAACCATATTACACCAGCTGGAGAGACTCCAAATAGATAAGCCCAGTGCTCTAAAACATGTGTAAACTTTTCAGTTCCTAGGAAATTCTTGTATCTTTTTAAATTTTGGCTCAATTTTAAAGTTTTTCACCCTCCTACTTGGTCAATATTTTTAAGCAGACACTACTATTCATTCTAAGTTATAGTATAGTACCCTTTCAAATACATGCCTTAATTAGTTGGTTAGAAATATTTATCACATGAAATATATAGGTATTTTCTCAACAAATATGCTATTTTTCTATCTAATCCATGTTAATAAAACAGGGCTAAAAACCTACATATAGTTTCACAAATATCATTTGATTTACTTTATGAAATGTGAACATCACAATTTTTCTATCTAAAACTGACTTAAAGTTGTTCTTTTTTTAATTTTTTTGAAAGATAATTGCTTTACAGAATTTTGTTGTTTTCTGTCAAACCTCAACATGAATCAGCCATACGTATACATATCTCCCCTCCCTTTTGAACCTCCCTCCCATCTCCCTCCCCATCCCACCCCTCTAGGTTGATATAGAGCCCCTGTTTGAGTTTCCTGAGCCATACAGCAAATTCTCGTTGGCTATCTGTTTTACATATGGTAATGTAAGTTTCCATGTTACTCTTTGCATACATCTCATCCTCTCCTCCCCTCTCCCCATGTCCATAGCCTATTCTCTATGTCTATTTCTCCATTGCTGCCCTGTAAATAAGTTCTTCATTACCATTCTTCTAGATTCCGTATATATGTGTTAGAATACGATATTTATCTTTCTCTTTCTGACTCACTTCACTCTGTATAATAGGTTCTAGGTTCATCCACCTTGACAGAACTGACTCAAATGTGTTTCCTTTTGTGGCTGAGTAATATTCCATTGTGTATATGTACCACAACTTCTTTATCCATTCATCTGTCGATGGACATCTAGGTTGCTTCCATGTTCTTCTTTAGAACATAAACAGTCCAGACACAATTTTGTTAACTGGCAACCAAAAGTGAATCGTGCTTGTGAATAGAAATACAAAAGGTTCTAGTCAATTTCATTTCTTATAAAGGTTACCTTTACCTTTCAAACTTCACATCATATGATCAATTTTCAATAAAGGCTTAATTTATTAGCAGTATTTTGCATTTTTTTCAGTTGTTATTTCAAAGAGTACTATGAATCTGTTATGACATTATGTTTTAAAGTATCAGCATTAACTAATTTCAAGTGAAGTTCATCATTTAAGGAACTTTATTTGCAAGTAAAAGTAGTAACTACTTCTGTATGTACAAAGCATAGCTCTCCATAAAAATTTCAAATTTATGTGCTTTGTTGCATCATACATGAGTCAATCATTTCCCACAGAAAAGCTTCAATTACAAAGAAGAAAATGTTGAATTAATAATAAGTAGATGAGAAGCATGTTCTAAAGAAAGATGCTTCTGAGTATAAAAGTTTACTAGGATGTGAAAATATGTCTCCAGTGGAGACAACGCAAAACCACACAGATGAGGGGAAAACAAACAAACAAACCTAAAGTAGTTTTTCAGAAAAAGTAAAGAGCTGGTGAAAGTTAAAAGTAACAGACACAGATGCATAGAACAGTCTTATGGACGCTGAGGGAGAAGGTGAGGGTGGGACGTTCTGAGAGAATAGCATTGAAACATGTACATTATCATATGTGAAACAGAACATCATTCCAGGTTCGATGCATGAGACAAATGCTCAGGGCTGGGGCAATGGGATGACTCAGAGGGATGGGATGGGGAGGGAGGTGGGAGGGGGGTTCAGGATGGGGAACACATGTAAACCCATGGCTGATTCATGTCAATGTATGGCAAAAACCACTACAATATTGTAAAGTAATTAGCCCCCAACTAAAATAAATAGATTTATTAAAAAAAAAAGTTATAGGTGAAATTCTTAATAGACATGTCTTTGAGATTCTGACTGGTGTCACTTGAGTAAAGGGTTTCCAGTCCAATATGATGGGGACATGCTAGGCTAAGTGACAAAATGCTCCTTGACTGCAGGACTACTCAAGACTACAATGTGTGCACTGTTAATTACCAAGATGATGCAAAAAGGAGTAAGTAGGGTCTCTTAAACAGCTTTGACTACAGATTTTTAACCTATTTTATTTAACTTTTTGGTGGTGCGCTGCATAGAGGATTCCTAAGAAATACTTTTGGAAATGTTATGGTAAATGTTGTCACCAACTTTATTATGGAAAACATTTGAGGTTTCACTGAAATATTGGGCAAGTAAAGTAATATTACAAGAGTTTCTATGCTCCGTTAATACAGTCATTTATCTTTGTAGATTATCTTTCAATGAAGGTTATTTAAGATATTTAGCAAAAATATAGAATTTTCAGTTAAGACATGAAAGATACTAATTTCAACTTTTAAATTCTAAATAAAATCTCACAGCAACATAGACCAATGAAGCAGAATAGACAGTCCAGAAACAGGCTCATACAGACATGCCCAATTTATGTCTGACAAATACAACTTTGCAAAGGCATTTCAAAGGGTTTCACCAAAATAAGGGATTCCCGGGTAGCTCAGCTGGTAAAGAATACTCCTACATTCTGGTTCAATTTCCTGGTTCAATTCCTGGGTCAGGAAGATCTGCTGGAGAAGGGATAGGTTACCCACTCCAGTATTCTTGGGCTTCCCTAGTGGCTCAGCTGGTAAAGAATCTGCCTGCAATGCAGGAGACCTTGGTTCAATCCCTGGGTTGGGAAGATCCTCTGGAGAAGGGAATGGCTACCCACTCCAGTATTCTGGCCTGGAGAATTCCATGGACTATAAGTCCAAGGGGTTACAAAGGGTCGGACACGACTGAGTGACTTTCACTTTCATTTCACTTTCACTAAAATAAAAAAAAAATTCTGCTCTGGGATAAATACTGTTAAGAGGAGGTGCAAAGATAAGTAAAAAATTGGGATAAAATATTTGCTATCAAATATCTAATAAAATATTTGAATCCAGACTATGAGCTTTCAAAACTTAACAGTATGATAACAAACAACCAGTTACGAAAATATGCAAAAGATGTGAATAGACACTTTATTACTGAAGATTTAAGGACAGTAAATAAGCATGTGAAAAGATGTTGAAACTTATTACTCATTAGGGGAATCCAGATTGAAATCACAATAAAATGCCACACACACCTATTAGAATGGTTAAAATAATAAACAAAGGGACAGCACAAATTATAACAATGAAACTGATATAACTGAAGGCTTGCCAGAATACAGTGCGGTTAGAACTCTCATACAATGCTAGGGATATAAAATTGTATAAGCACCTTGCAAAATAGGTTGAGAATTTCTTTAAAAGTTTAAGAGCTGCTTATCATAAAATCCAACAATTCTGCTTCTAGATATTAACTCAGGAGAAATAAAACACATTCACACAAAAAATTTGTTCATGAATGCCTATAGCAGCTCTACTCATAATCACCAAAATTTGGAAATAACCCAAATATTGTTCACCGGGTGAATAGGTATCTGTGGTGCATCTGTACTATGGAATAAAACAAACAAAAACGAAAAATACGTGCAAAATGAAAGTACATGCAACAATTTAGATGCATCTCAAATATATTATGCCATCTGAAAAAAGCCAGACTCAAAGGCTACATGATTCCATCATATGTTATTCTGAAAAAGGCAAACCTAGAACCATGGAAAACTCAGCAGTGGCCACAGGACTGGAAAAGGTCAGTTTTCATTCCAATCCCAAAGAAAGCCAATGCCAAAGAATGCTCAAACTACCACACAATTGCACTCATATCACACACTAGTAAAGTAATCTCAAAATTCTCCAAGCCAGGCTTCAGCAATACGTGAACTGCGAACTTCCAGATGTTCACGCTGGTTTTAGAAAAGGCAGAGGAACCAGAAATCACATTGCCAACACTCACTGGATCACTGAAAAAGCAAGAGAGTTCCAGAAAAACACTTATTTCTGCTTTACTGACTATGTCGAAGCCTTTGACTGTGTGGATCACAAGAAACTGTGGAAAATTCTGACAGAGATGGGAATACCAGACCACTTGACCTGCCTCTTGAGAAACCTGTATGCAGATCAGGAAGCAACAGTTAGAACTGGACATGGAACAACAGACTGGTTCCAAATAGGAAAAGGAGTATGTCAAGGCTGTACATTGTCACCTCGCTTATTTAACTTATATGCAGAGTACATCAGGAGAAACGCTGGGCTGGATGAAGCACAAGCTGGAATCAAGATTGCCGGGAGAAATATCAATAACCTCAAATATGCAGATGACACCACTGTTATGGCAGAAAGAGAAGAACTAAAGAGTCTCTTTATGAAAGTGAAAGAGGAGAATGAAAAAGTTGGCTTAAAATTCAGCATTCACAAAACTAAGATCATGGCATATGGTCACATCACTTCATGGCAAATAGATGAGGAAACAGTGGAAACAGTGGCTGACTTTAGTTTTTTGGGGCTCCAAAATCACTGCAGATGGTGATTGCAGCCATGAAATTAAAAGACGGTTACTCCTTCGAAGGAAAGTTATGGCCAACCTAGACAGCATATTAAAAAGCAGAGACATTACTTTGTCATCAAAGGTCCATCTAGTCAAGGCTATGGTTTTTCCAGCAGTCATGTATGGATGTGAGAGTTGGGAGTATAAAGGGGGCTGAGCGCAGAAGAATTGATGCTTTTGAACTGTGGTGTTGGAAAAGACTCTTGAGAGTCTCATGGACTGCAAGGAGATCCAACCAGTCAATCCTAAAGGAGATCAGTCCTGGGTGTTCACTGGAAGGACTGATGTTGGAGCTGAAACTCCAATATTTTGGCCACCTGATGTGAAGAGCTGACTCATTTGAAAAGACCCTGATGTTGGGAAAGATTGAAGGCAGGAGGAGAAGGGGACGACAGAGGATGAGATGGTTAGATGGCATCACTGACTCAATGGACATGAGTTTGCGTAAACTCCGGGAGTTGGTGATGGACAGGAAGGCCTGGCGTGCTGCGGTTCATGGGGTCGCAAAGAGTGGGACACGACTGAGCGACTGAACTGAACTGAACTGATAACCATGGAGTGGATGCCAGCATTTAAGGATCAGGAGTCTAAATTGTGGAAGTGGTTATAAGACTTGATGAATTTGTCAAAAGTCATATAACCACTCTTTAAGAAGAGTGACTGTTATTGTATGTAAATTTAACAATAATTTTGAAACCTCACCAACAATAAAAAGATAGAGTGAGAGGAGGGAATTTAACAATGTACAGAAAACTACCTGGCACAAAGGACAAAGGGTCAAATCTTACATCTCTAAGTAAGGTGACCATATAAGCTGTCACCCCAAATGGATGCTTATGAATAAAAGGGGGGAATCTATGATTATTTAGAATGAGACACCAAACTAGGACTCTTCTGGACACTTGGGATGTATGATCACATTGATATAAGAGAAATTAGAAAAACATACCAAAGAAACCATTAACAGCAATATAAATAAAATGTTAAATGTTATTTATGCAGCAACATTCAAGAATGGTTGTGGTAATATTTGGAAAACCACATGCAGGTAAGATTTCGGAGCCTGGAGTCATATAAAAAGATCTGAACTATGGAAACGTCTCAGTGTTTTTATGTAACAAACATGCTGAAAGTGTATCATCTTTGCTCATTTCCCTGCATTGATTAATATAACTCTTAAAAACAGATTGAGTTTGGGCAACATCCAGGAACAGGTGGAGACAGCTGGGGGAGCCCTGCATCCAAAGACAGTTTTGACGAGAAGGAGCTTCAGGAGAGAGTGTAGAGCAGCAACAATTGGCAAAGAAAGTGGAGGGTCAACGGCTTAGATGGGCATAATAGTGACAGTGCCTCCCCTTTATCGGCTGCTTACATGTGCCAGGAAATATACTAAACAAATGTAAGAAGTTTCAACTATTTTTTATCTCTATTTTCTACACGAGAAACATATAGATGGAGGGGATTCAAAAACATGCTTGGGGCCACACCTCTAGCCTGTGGTGAAACCTGGATTCCATTTCAGGCAGTCTGCTTTCTGAGCCCAAGGGAGCTGACTATCAGTGGATACCAAAATGAGCACATCCCGATGAAGATCATGGCTTCATCGTCAGGGTGAGTTGGGTTCTACCATCTGGTTATTAATTCTTTCCACCGTGGGCACGTAATCAACCTTTTTGGAACTTTCACCTCATCTACAAAATAGGTCACCTCTATCCTGCAAGGCTATGCAAAATCTATCAACTGGAATTTCTTATTATTTCTTAGCATTCTCCTGCCCTTCCCACCACAATCCAATCCATCATCAAGTTCACTGACACAATTCTCTGTGGCTTCTTGGAATCTCCTTCTTTCTATTTCCACACTAGTTCAGACCACCATTACCTCTTGCCTGGATTTCTTTTTGCCAACTGATCTCTCTCTCTCCCTCCATCCCTCTCTCTCGCTCCATCCCTCTCTCTCTTTCTCCCTCACACACACACATGCACACACACACACACACACACACATGCACACACACATGCACACACATCAGCCAGAGTGATCTTTCCAAAATACAAATCAGATTGGGTCATCCACACTAGTTAAAACTCTTTAATGGATCCCTCAGGATAGAGCATTTTGAAGGTGACTTTAAGCCTTTCCTACCCCAGGATATATCAGAATCGATACTTTTTGTAGATAACAGATTGGGTGATGGATTGAGACGGTCAGTTTACTGGTCTGGGCCCCTTCTTTCCCTCCACGTGCCCTCTGGACTAATATAAATCTCTTCAAAGGCAGGAGCATGATCTGGATAAGATTCCGGTAAATCCCCAGGGTCTAGCACAGGGCATGGCATGGAGCAAATATTGGCTTAAGAATGACACACAGTAAGTATTGTTGGTTCAGTGACAAAAAAATATTGCTGGCTCAATAACATAAGGTATCACTGAATGAATAAAAAAATGAATGAGAATGAGTATGCCAAGACATATATGGTTCACTTAAACTTAAACTGCAAAAGGCAGAGGTCTGAGCATTTAGGATAGGAAGACAAAGGTCAAAATTGCGACTAGCAAAGTCTAAGAGAGAGGAGAAAGCCAGAAGGATCTATGCTATTGCATTACAGGGTAAACATTACACGAAGGACCTCTGATCCTAAGGCTGGGTTGAACCTGGAGGTATGAACCACCTCCCTCACCACACACATATCTGCCTTGTTTGCTTATTTTGTTACAGATCTCTGAGCTGAAAAGACAGTCTAATGAGGCAGTTGTATACTTTGGTCACAAGACAGGCAGCTTAGTACCAGGTCAAAATAGTAGCAGCCTGGACCCTCCTACACACTCCCCTTTCACACAAGCACTGGGGCTTCTTGCCCTGGAAGATTCTGAAAACCACCACCCTACTCAAAGGAAGGGAGTAAGGCTGAGACCAAACTAGGGACCCTAAGAGAGCCTGGGGAAGTGCTGGTTGTGATGACATAAGGGAACTGGACAAGAGTGACACATCCTGCCTCCTACGATTGTTTGGGGATGGCTTCAGGTGTGTATCCAAGCACGTCCTCTTGGAAATGATGTTGTATTTGAGGAATTCTGTACTTTTCTGGGCTAAACTACATGTTTCCAGTTTTTCCTCCCATGTCAACTTGGTAGCTGAGCATGTTTTGAGTTTTCCTCAAAGTGCAGCTTGTGCAAGCAGCCCTGGCATTATCAAGGAATTCATTAGAGATGCAGAATCTGCATTTTAACAAGATCTCTAAGTGATGTGTATGCCTATTACAGTTTGGGGGGCACCCTTATAGAGGACTATCAGAGAAGAGCAAGACACCAGAAGTTCTCCAAGGGTCACAGTCCTCTACCAGCAGCGACATCACCTGGGAACTCATTAGGAATGCAGGTCCTTAGCCCCATCCCAGGACTCCTGAGTCAGACACTCTGGGACAGGGCCCAGGAACCTGTGTTTTAACAAGCCTTCAGGATAGGAGGCCTTCAGGCTCTGGCTGCTGCTCACCAACATTTGAGAACTGCCCGCCATCCGGGCAGATTGCCAACAGTCAGTGCAGGCCGTGGGTACACGGTGCAGTGAGAAGTCAGTGCCATAGCTCTAGGGGGATGAGGAGGCCGGAGCTCTTGCCAGATGCAATTAATTAGCTGTGTGACCTTGGGGAAAGAACTTGTCGAATTATCTAGATCTAGTTTGTTTAGCCCCAAAGAGAAAAGGGTATAAGTTTCTTGGAGTAAATGTTCTCAAAATGTGGTTTGTGGGGGTCTAGGTGGTTTATTGAGGGCCCAGTAGGCAACTGAGTTATTATGGAGATATAACAGCACATATGATAATAGGAAAAATGTATTTTGCTTACATGTAAGATATGAAGGCCACAAAACTGTGATTTTGAGCAATGATTTGCAAGTGTAAGATATGAATGCTACAGAACCATGATTCAATATCACTGCACACATGCTCTGAGGTCAGGGCTGAACAAAGCCGATCAGTTCATCTCAGCTAACATTTAGTTAACAGGGTACAGATATTTTCTGTAATGTGTTTTCACATCATTTACTTCTTACCATTTACATGTTACCCTCTCATCTTTGTTTGTTGCAATTATACTATATTATAAACACAATTTATAAAAATGGTTCAATGGCTCATAAGTGATTCAGTGATGCAAAAAAGTGCCAATGCAATAACTACATAATAATAACCAGAATAACCCTGTGGATGTAATGAATGTATATAGGACGTGAGCCTGATCATAAAGGGACAAGTGAATCTTTAATATAAGGATTTTGCTCAGGTAGTAGAAAGAGTGTGAATATAAACTAAAAAGATAATCTAAATATTTTCTCTTAGTCTTCACTATGCTGTCTGTTAAGAAACGTTGAGAATACGCCTTCGTGTCTGTTGCTTTCTATGGTGCCCCAAAGGGTAAATGCCATACTTCATCTAAGAAGCATGTAAATACAACATTAATGACATATAAAATTGGTTGGAAAGGAGAAAAGCCTCTTGGCAGATTCCTTAATGACAGTACTGGATGATAGAACAATCCCAGTTATGCCCAGTATGGTAGACTTACATGTGTGTGTGTGTGTCTGTGTTAAGCTGGTTGAAATTTCTAAAATGCAAAATATGAATCTCCTTTGTATGCACACACTTAGGACATATAGAATGAGGGGTGCTTGATGGCTTTTAATTCTGCTCGTCACCCATGCCATATGAGAAGCCATTTGCCATTCAGCCAGTGTCCAAATTGCTAGCCAGATGCAGACTAGAAAAGGTACACTCTGGTCAACACTGGTGGGATGGTAGAGATATAAGAGACAGAAAGGGCATGGTTCTGGAAACAAAAAGGGGCCAGAATGCACATGGATTCATTGATGGGGAAGAAATGGCATTCAACACTGTGCCTAATGGTCTTGATTCAGCACTGATGGCCAAAATAACAACTATGAATATGCTTAAAACATGGAAACTGAGTGAATGAAAGTTCAGTGAGAAGAGAATAGCAACAGGTTCAAGACTGTTTTTCCATATTTAATCCCTCGAGTTAACAACAGCCAAAGTGCTTGTGTGAATTGTCTGAAGTTATTCTTATTGAGGTATGCCAAAGAACAATACTTCATAGCCAAACAATAGGATTTATCAAGAAGACCAAACTGTGTAACACATGCCTTGATTGACCAGAGTCTGACTATTTCCTTGAAATTAGTTGTCTTTTTTCATTTTTTGAGAAAGAAATCAATGATATTATTGGCTATTAAATATACATGCATATGCATGTGCACGCACACACAGAGGCACAAATGATACAAAGCATATGAATGTTTTCCAGAGTCCATCAAAACAGCTAAAAAGAAGATTAAGAATACATTAGCTGTCACCTTTCAGGTTACTTATTTAATCTTATAGCTTTTGAGTGTGATGTGTATCTGATAGTATACTATAAATGGTCTTCTATGAAAATGCTGTATATATCTTGGTCTATCCATATTCAATGAGAACATCTAAAACTATCAATATTTAAGCCCAAAATCACTTGCCACCACTTTTACCATTAGTTTCATATTTATATTTAATCCATAGTTTATAAAACTTACTCAACTGTTTAGTTTTTCTTTATATGCATATCATCATGATTATTTTACTATCCTGTGTGACACAAACATTTTATATAATTAGTAAGGCTCATGGTGCCTTTCACAGAAACCAAGGATTACTTTATAATTTGAAGCTGCCTTCCTATTTTTGTTTTTCTAAATAAATGGAAACTCTCAGTTGGGATTTTCAGGAAATCACCCAACTACAGGCTGCTCCAATGAGTTGCCATGAGAAATTGAATATGCAAATCATTTTTACACGCACATTTATGTAGGCAAAACACCTGCACATCTGGGTTTCCAGCAGTCCCTGTTGATTAATATGCATGTAACCCAGAACTGCCCATTGCCGGGTAATAGGAATTTTAAAGACACTTGGCTCATTTTCAAGTAAATTCCCGGGACGTCAGTGCTGCAACAAAATGTACCAGGTTAGATGCTCATTTTATATAAAATCAACTTCCTACTCTATGAAAGAAACTTCTTTTGCATTCAGTATGTATGTTTTCTTTACTTTGGGAAAAACAATGACTCAAGTTAACAGCAAACAATGGGCTTTACAATATAAAGAGAACCATCTGGTAAACTAGAATGTTTTACAGAGTGATTTAAAAAAAATGTAGGGGAGATGGCTCCTGCCCAGCAACAGCTGAAAGCCCAAATGTAACTGAAAAATATGAGCCAGCTGGCTGGGGTGCCACCAATGATTGTTATCTTCTTTTTCTGTGGAGTTACTAACAAAAATCACATGGTATGTGTATTATTTCATTTGGGCATCTACAAAACCTTTGGGGGGTAAGTAGCAACAACTGGATTATTTTGAGGTGGATAAAATGAGGCTCAGCATCCTAATGTCCCATTCAAGACCTTTCAAACAAGCAGAAATAAAGATCAGAAGCAGAGTTTAATGCAATTCACTTTCTTTGTTAAGCTTCTGCCACCATTTTGATTTGGCAATGTTCAATCTTAGATCTGTAGATCATCGATTCTATCTTCACCAGAAATGAAAACGTTAACCTATAACCTTATAATTTAAATAAAATCATTTTTACATTTGATTACATTTTCTTTTAAACGGGTCTTCAGGAATCTCCAGGCAGAAAATCTTCAAGAATTAATTACCTACCACACCAGACGGAAAAGTAATGAACTTATGAATGCAATTCGCAAGAAGGGGTTACCAAATAAAACAGTCTAAGAAATACTGAAGAGCTACGTCTGACATGACACTTCCCCACAAAGCATAGTTACTGTGACTAAGAAACCATTCTTTTTATACTTTAGTAATACTATTTATGATCTATCACTAAAATCGTACACTAATATCAGATGATACTAATAGATCTTCGTTTCAACCCATGTGCACTGGTTTATGTAAGTTCTTTTTATATATCAAGCATTACGTATTAATTTCATTTACTTAACTTAATACTTAAAGCAACCTGACTAGTAGTATTATTTTAATTTTACATATGAGAGAGGTAAGACCTAGAAACTGGATGAACCACGGTGACTGAACCAACCTGACAAAGCTTGTACTTGCCTCTCCCAACCTCGACAACAAGTGGGTTCCTTCTCCTTCCTCCAAAATTTCATCTCCTATTTACCTAAACACTACGTTCTGTTCTTCTGAAGTCAAGTGAGCATATATGATACAGTGAAGAAAAGTTAGTGAAGCAAAGTGGTCAATATACAATCCTCAAAATAAGCAGTCTAGTTAAAGAATATGAAATAAGTTGACATGATCAATAAAATATCCTAAAAGGTGGTTCTTGCTTTTGCTCTACGGTTTTGTTTTACATCTCCACTAATTTTTTGGAGTTACTGGCTTTACACCATGTCAGCCACCAATTTATAACCACCCACTCACACTTGGGACATTTTCCCACTTTTGACACTGTAAACTCAGACACTCTCCTCTCAGATCACAACCTTCTTTTCTTCCAGTTCTCTCCATTATTCCCAAGAATTCAATTCTTTGTTTTTCACTGAAACCCAACATATTTTCTGGACTCCCCTACAGCCTCCTTGATTTATTTTTCTATTCACTGTGCAGTTTAGAATCTATTTCTCTTTAAAGTAACTTGCAAATATCCTTAATCTCCTTGACCTCTTGTGTTTCTCTTACACTTGTCTGACCAAAGCTCCATCCATATTTGGACAAGTCCCAGAGTCCCCCCCTTTCCATACCCAGGTTACTGACAAGTGGTGGATACAACTGTGCAAACTGGGGCCAATATACATTTGCAATCATTGACCTCAGACAGTTTGAGTATTTTCTTCCAACAACCCTATTTTTATTCTGAATCAGTTCATGCCCATTTTCCACAGCACTCAAGTCAAGTACTCTGTACTCTTCTCAAGCCTTCAATTCCCTATCCCATTGTCACCTTATGTGATTCTTTCCGTTCCTGTATTGCGCTGTCTTAAAATTAGAGTCTTCTATTCTTTACACTTCTTGAACAGAGTTTTGTCACTTTTTGACCCTTTCGATATGGGCTTCAGTTAAGACCCTTGGCTTTTTAGAGGACTGTATAGTAGTGTATCATAGTAATTGAATACAAGCAACATGATAAGAAAACTTGATGAAGAAAGTCATGTTTCTGCCTGATGCATTAGGAAGCATTTCCTTTGAGCAGGTAGTATTGCTGCAAGAAAGAGTGGGTCTCGAGGGGATGGTCACATCCCCAGTCATGTCTGAGTCCCTCGGACAGTCAAGTATGGGTTCTTGACTTTGTGCAGGAAAGAATTCAAAAGCCAGAGTAAAGGGCGTAAAGGCTTATTCAGGGAGGAAAAACACTCCATGGACAGAGTGTGGGCCATCTCCAGAATGCAAGAAAGGCTTAATTGGAGTTTTCTCAAAACAAAGGCCTGAGGTAATACTCAAATTTTCATGCTTTACAGAGAAGTGTAGTCTCAGAGCATTAGGTTGAGGAAGAAGGGATGTGAGACACAGAAGTATGGAAAAAAACACAAGGTGATGCATCATTCAGCTGTCTGCTTCTTCCTGAGATGAAAAGAGACATAGTCAGTTACTTACTCATGTAGAATATCTATTCACAGGCTGTACAGAACACAGGTATTCAGGGATAGTCTGATGGAATCAGGAATGAAAAGGGATGTTTCTAATGGTTCCTGCTCATCTCTGGCCAAAGTCTGTTTCATCTCCTCCATATTTCTCTTTTGTGGCACTTTGTGTCTTTTCAAATTTTCTTCCTATCTTCTTCTTTTTTGGACTCTGTTTACACAAATATGTGGTTGTCTGGCATTTCCTACAGTTTGCTACTACCCCTTTCAATTTTTATAGCTGTTTATTATCTGTGATTTATTTTGAGTAACTTCTACTGTTATATCTTCAACTTCACTGATCTTTCCTGCAGCAATGTCTAATCTGTAATCACTATATTTTCCTATCCTGTGCATTTTTTAAAGTTTCAGACATTATAATTTTCATCTCTAGAAGTTTTATTGGGGTATTTTGTTTATTAGTCCCTACTTACATATTCAATCTTTCCTCTAGCTTTGTAAATATACGGAATAGTTAAATAACTTTGTAAATGTCCTATCTACTCTATATCACTTGCATCATTTCTAGATGAGTTTTGATCAATTTTTCTCATCATTATGGGTTATATTTTCCCATTTTTTTGAAATGTCGGTAATTTTTCATCAGATGGCAAATACTATACATTTTAACTCATTGATTGCTGGATCTTTTTTCTTCCCTCTAAAACTATTCTTTGTTTTGAAACATGGTTAAATTGCTTTGAAACAGTGTGATATCAGTACAGCTCTAACTGATGCTATTAGTTCCTCACATGTCCTCACATCCTCCTAAAAAAGATGCAGTAGGACTGGGTGGGGTACCACTATCCAGTGTCTTCAAGCCACACCAAAGTTCCCACATTTACTAGGATGCATGCATATGATACATAAACCATATGCACAGGTAAGATTTATTACAGCAAAAAGACAGAAATAAAAGTCAACAAAAGGAAAAGGCACATGGGGTAAAGTTTGGAAAAACCAGGCACAAGCTTCCAAAGATCTTCTAAGTGGAGTCACATGGAACATGCTTAATTCTTACATTAATAAGTTGTGATAACACTTGTAAAATGTTATCTACATTAGAAGCTCATTAGAAAACTAAGTGCTCAAATTTTTTGTTTGGGGGCTGATCACATAGGCAGCCTTTGCCAAGCAAGTATCAAGATTCAAGACTCTCAGAAGGAAAGCAAGTGTTTAGTATAAACCACGTCATTTGGACAAGTGGTTCAGGCACAGCGAGTCTTTCTTAACATAGAATGGTGGGAATTCTCATGAAATCTAAGGGTCAACCTTGTAAGCAGGACTGTTAAGGATAAACAGTCTTAGACCTGCTATATTAGGCCTAAGACTAATACAGACTGGTCTGCACAGTGCTGATCCTTTAGGTTTCCACAGCATCTTGTACTCCTCCTATAAACCTACTTGTTCAAATGCCTGTCTCTCATAGCCTGTAACCTCCATGAGCAAAGAAGAAAGGCCGACTGAGATCTGAGAGAAAAAAAGAAACTGTTTCTATTTTATTCAATGAAGTGTCTCCTGTGTCTAGCATAAAGCTTAGCATAAAGTAGACGCTCAATAAATACTTGCTAAATGAAGACAACGGGTTAATATTGTGAGAATATATAGGACTCTTAAAACTATAAAGGAAAATGGGCATATGACATAAACAAATATTCACTAGTAAGTAAATATATTTATATTTAAAAACTGATAGTTTTTTCACGTATCAAAGTGATAAAAGTTAAATGTTAATACATAGAGTTAAGAATTTGATTAAATAGTAACTATTATTCGTTGCTGACAAGAAATGTATGTTATATAAACAAACAATTTAGTGATATATGTCGAGTATTAAAATGTTCATAATCATGCCTTAGAAGATTCCACTTATAGTAATTTATCAAAATAAACTAATATAAGAGACTAAAAAATAATAGATAAAAATGTTAATTACAGCATTATTCATAATGGCAAATATGTGCAAACATCATAAATGTCCAATGATAGGGGAAGGTTAAATAAATTATGGGATATAAATACAATGAGATATTAAGAAGTCAACTGTAGACTGCTTTCAATAAATATTTTTTGACATGGAAAAACACTGAGGATTCCAAAAGTTAATACATTTTGATCCAAAATCTGTTAATATATATGTGTGGGTTTACATATATAAATATGTTTTCTTTAAAAATATAATAAATTTGAGATATGTAAGCTAAAATACTAATGATTATTACTTTTGAAGAGTTTATTTATGGGATCATTGGTCTCTTTTAATTTTTATGTGCTTTTTAAAATGAGTATATTTGGTAATTAGGATACACACACACACCCCTGCATGAATATACATCCATACAAACAGACATGCATATCCTGATTTATTTTATTACTTCATCACTGACCAATAACTGCTGTTGAGAGAAGGATTTATTAGACATCATATAGGAAGCTCATGAATGAAAATAAAGTATATATGTAAACATGAAAAGATCAACTCTCACTAAAGACATTTGGAGAACTTGCTGATCCTTAGCTGGCACTAATCTAGTATGACTCACCATCATCAATATTCATTCAAAGAGGTACTTTTAACAGTATAATTGTTTTATTTCAGTAATTACATTTTCCATCTCTTCTATTTCCTTCCTTTATGATCTTGGGGTTATTTATGTCTATTTCTGAAGCATGGTTTATTAAGGTATTCACAATATATTTTATATTGCCTTTGAGATTTTGATTTTACTTTCCTTCATATTTTAAGTTTTAAAGTATTTGCTTTCAAAATATGAGTGAAATGTGCAATCATCAAAGGTTAATTAAATTTCTTCGGTCTGAAAATCTGAATATTTACATAGAATTAAAGGATTTGGGTATACACACACACACACACCTTGTAATTCTGGCTCCAAAACCCTCAGAAGGATGGCTATGTAACTTGATGACAAATGATTTATTAAAAAGAATCTTCCCTGAAAAGCTGTATTCTCTGTAACATCTGGTGTTTTCCTATCTGATTATAATGCCTGCATTTCATTCAAACCATTATAGACAAAGGATGCTTTGATTAGTGAAGCTGGGAGGGTGAATTATCTTCAAAACCTGGCTTCCTCTCTTGTCTTGATTTGGGTTCTTTCTAAAGCAATCTCTGAGCCAAGGATTTGGGAGCAAGTAAATTATTTGGGATCCAATCCCAGGAGACACAATGAGGACTGGGGAGGAAGATAAAGAAGCAGACGTTAATTACCATACTACTTCTGAGGGCAACCACAGCCCTCAGAGATCTGTGTGGAAAACATCTCAGAAATACTCCACTGAATGTAACCCAGTGCAGCTACTGTGGAAAACAACATGGAGGTTCCTCAAAAAAAAAAAAAATAGAGTTGCCACATAATCCAGCAATCCCATTCCTAGACCTCTATCTGGATGAAACTATAATTTAAAAAGACACACGCATCCTTATGTTCATAGAAGCACTATTTACAATAGTCAAGACCTAAATGTACTATATATTCTAAATGTCCATCTATATTCTAAATAGATGAAAGGATAAAGATGTGTTACATACGTACTATGTAATATTACTCAGCTATCAAAAAAATAATGAAATAAGGCCATTTGCTACAACATGGAGGGACCAAGAGGTTATCTTACGAAATGAGGTAGGAAACAGAAAGACAAACATATGATATCACTTATGTGGAATCTAAATTATGGCACAAATGAATATATCTATGAAGCAGAAACAGACTCAGAGACATATAAAACAGACTTGTGACTGCCAGCGGGGTTGGAGGAGGGATGGATTAGGAGTTTGAGATTAGTAGATGCAAATTATTATATATAGAATGGATAACAGACAAGGTTCTCTTGTATAGCACTGGGAACTATATTCAATTCCTATGATAAACCATGATGGAAAGGAATATGAAAAATAATATATACATGTTTGTATATATATATTCAGTTATATGTAACTGAATCATTTTGCTGTACAGCAGATTTTTTTTAATAAATTTATTTATTTTAGTTGGGGGCTAACTACCTCACAACATTGTAGTGGTTTTTGCCATACACCGACACAAATCAGCCATGGGCCCACATGTGTTCCCCATCCTGAACCCCCTCCCATCCCCCTCGCCATCCCACCCCTCTGGGTCATCCCATTGCCCCAGCCCTGAGCATTTGTCTCATGCATCGAACCTGGACTGGTGTTCTGTTTCACATATGATAATATACATGTTTCAATGCTATTCTCCCAGAACGTCCCACCCTCACCTTTTTCCTCAGAGTCCATAAGACTGTTCTATGCATCTGTGTCTCTTATTCTGTCTCGCATATAGGGTTATCATTACCATCTTTCAAATTCCATATATATGCATTAGTATACTGTATTGGTGTTTTTCTTTCTGGCTTACTTCACTCTGTGTACAGCAGATATTAATACAACATTGTAAATCAATTACACTTCAATAAAATAAAAGAAAGAAAGAAAGAAAGAAATGTCCCATTTAAAGACAAGTAAACTGGGTATGAGTTCTATTTATCCATAAATACTTCTCTGTCATTGCTTGAGGGTCATCCCAGGGACATTAAGTTTCAGGCATTTCCAGCCATCTTCAGAAGTGGGATGTAGATATCCACAGGCACAGAGAAGCAGAAGATGCTCTGTGGGAGGGAGCTGTCCGCAGGAGACAGAGGCACTGACCACACGCTCTGTGTGGATCAAGATGCAGTGTATGAGAAGTAACACTGTGGCTTCTTCTCTTTTATGGAGACTTTATGGCTGACAGTCACTAGTTCTGCCTGCAGCCTCAGCACTAAGGAACCCCGTGGTTTTGAGCCAGTTAGAGAACCTCCCCAAATCTTAGTTTTCTCATCTGAACTAGGGTTTTTCCTGGAAAAAATAAAGTATGAGACACTTAGAAATAGGCAAACGGGTTACTACAAACTCCTTTAGTGCAGTTCTAAGCTTTGTTTTCTATTGCCTGAGCTATTTTACCACTTTGGAAGGGCAGAGGTGGGTTTTAAAATCTTGTTTTAGCGTGAAACCCTCCTGTCTAAACCAACACAGACTTGTGTTTTGTGAAAAAGATGGGTGAGCAGGGAGAGGTGCACAGACACGCTCACCTCCAAGCCTCGGAGGACAAAGCAAGTGAGCAGTCTAGCTCTCTGATGTTCCAAGTGCTCTTCTGAATAATCCCCCAGGTCCCTTCTGGTTCTTTTTTGCTTCCAAACTCCTCTTTGATAGAGGAAAAAACTGAAAACAAGCAGAGATCTCCTGAATGATGAAGCAAGGGCTATTTATTCAGAATTTGTTGTACAAAGGAGTTAGCCACCATCACCTGAATTTGCCAGAGACTGAAAGGCAGGCAGAGGAGTGGGAAAGCTTTACAGCGGAGAAAGGAATGGCTTCAGGTGTGCCCTGATGGAGGCTGTCAGCATGGCGATGCTGAAGGCAGGGTTACCACAAACAGTGCATCTATGTGACTGCCCTGCGAAACATATTTGGCCTTTTCCTTCTGGTCCTAAGTTGGAAATGGAGTCAAGTATTAGAGAACTTTATTAAGTTCTATTAAGTGACTACGTTGGACCGATTGCTACAGAAAATGTGGTTTGGTTTCCTGGACCTGTTGCTGCAAGTTATGGATCAAAATTCTGTTTTTATATAGTGTCTGGCCATGGTTCACTGGTTTGTTTATTCAGTCTCTCAAAACTGAGACTAAAGGTTACTAAGTTTTTTGAGGTTGCACATATTGTGGCTAAAGAAAAACTTTGTATCTCCTGTGAATTCCAGCTTTAGCTTCACTGTAAAAAGGTAAAGTTTCTTTTGGTTAGGAAGTAAGGCAGACTCCAAGACTCAGCTAGTAGCAACAACTAGGAAGGCTTGGTTGAAGAACTGGAAAGGGCAGAAGGAGGACTCACAAGGCCTTCCCCAAAGTAAGACTTCAAAAAGGCAGTAAGGAAAACTGAGGGGTTGCTAGAAGTTAGCAAATGTTTTGATATTTACATGACTTCAGAAATGCCAAACTAGTAGAATTCATGAGAATGAAGGTTATATCTACATCTATACATGGATACATCATACTGGATAAGCCACATTCCTTCCTCATGAATCTGTAAATAGCCAGCCCTTCAAATCAGAGCTTGGCTTCTTCCCTTATCTGAAAACAGCATTACAAGCAGAACATAAGTAGCTGTCGCCATGGGGATGGATTGAAAGACTCTTTGATCAGCATTTCCACTCACGTGAGCCTATCCCTAAACCAGGGATGGTAATGAAAGTAATTTAACATACATCTATAATTAATTTGTTACACTTTTCCTGCTGCTGGCAAATCACACTGTTTTAGAGAAGTTCATGGAATTAATCTCCCAGAAGAGAGATGAGATGGAAAGCCTGCAGAAATAAACGGTTTTGTTTACTTTCAAACATGTGAGTTTTAAGAGCCAATTTTGGCTATAGGTCAGGGTTAATTTAGTGTTTCAAATTTGTCTTTTAGAAAACTGTATGAAGTCAAAGATTTTCTTCTTCCCACCAGATAACAGAGGCCTGCAGTAAAAAACCGTTCTTCTTCTCAAATGGTTCCTATGACCTGGTAAGGAAGTAGATAATACGTTTTTATTTTTTTACCATAAAGACAATATGTAGGTAAGATATGTTATAAACATGTATTCTTCATTCAACTGTATCTTGAGATTAAAGAGAACAGTGTGCATTCCTGGTATGGGTATTACCTAAATGACTTAGAAAACAAAGGCACATACTCATGACATTTAGAAGGGATCAAAATTTGGTCACACTGTTAGGTAAGGAGACCACCTCATCCTGGCTTGTCTAAGACTTTCCTGGTTGTAGCACTGAAAGTCTTGTGTCCTAAGAAACTCCTGCAGTCCTGGACCCTGGGGTGATTGGTCAGTCTACCTAAGATTTCAGAAGATTTGAATTTAAACAGGTTCCATTTGGGAAAATGAGGAATACTGTAATATGGAATTTAGTCAGGGCTATTCCGAGGCTGTGTCTGTGTTGTTGTTTAGTCACTCAGTCATGTCAGATTCTTTCGTGACCCCATGGACTGTAACCCACCAAACTCCTCTGTCCATGGGATTTCCCAGGCAAGAATACTAGAGTGGGTTGCCATTTCCTTTTTCAGGGAACCTTTCCAATCCAGGGATCAAACCCGCATCTCCTGCATTGGCAGGTGGATTCTTTACCACTGAGCCACCTGAGAAGCCCAGATTATGTTCTTAAGGATGGAACATAGGTTTCCAAGATATGGGACAGGGAAAAAAAATGACCAGAAAAATATAGGAACTGGAGAGACTGCAAAGTGCACAAGAGGCTCAGAATTAGAAACAGGAAGAAATCATTTAAGGGTAATCTTTCAGTTAATTTTCAGCTAGCAATACAAAGCAGGACAGGACTTAGATTCTGTGACCCTCTTATCTGCTTATTCTATCCCACTAGATTACTTGGTTTGTTTCTAAGAACATCTAGAGCAGTGGTTCTCATAGTGTGTTGTCTAGACCAGCAGCAACAGCATCACTTAAATACTTACTAGACAAGGAAATTATCAGGCCCCAGAGTTACTGAATCTGAAACTCTGGAGGAGCAGCAGAGATCTGCCTTTTACCAAGTCCTTCAAATTATCTTGATGAGTGATAAATGTTGAGAACCACAGACCGAGACCAATCCTTCCTACATAAAACATGACAATGTAAAATATAGCACGTGGGGAAAATGGAGGAGGCTACTTAGGGCCATATCAAGGGGCTAAAATGTTGCTTTCTCAGTATTCAGGGACCGTGTTTCGGCACACCAGATGGGAAGGGCATAGATGGCTACACCTACTTTCCCCACATGCCTGTCACTCTTTCCCACCTGTAATACCAATAACCAGTAACCAATAACTAGTCATTGACAATAGACTCTTCTCTATTTCTGATGCTGATTAAGGTTCCAAATGATTTTAAAATTCTCTTGCATAGAGAAACCATAAAAACAAAGGCAACTTAAATAATAGATTTTTGCTTCAATCATGTTGCCAGAAACAGACACCCTAAATCCTAGGGCATCCTGCAAACGAGTTCAGTCAAAGGGAAGTGAAGAATGGACCAGTAAAACAGACGAGCCATGTCCTGGTTTTGAGTCAAAGTACCTCACATCCTTTTTGTTTAATCTAATAGATTCTCTCCTGTGTTTTATAGAAAAGAGATTGGGTCTGTCATCTTTTTCAGCATCCAAAGAAGACTCTGCCCCAAGTGTCTGAGGGGAGGCATTCCACTCACCAACAAAGCTAGATCTTGATCTCACTGACAACCAGAAGCCAAGGCAGTTGTCTGGCAGGGAGTTCTCAATGCTCCCAAGAGCAATAGACTGAGACATCAGTTCAACAGTAATTTCAATTCCTTGATGTAGGAATCTCGACTCCATGGAGGAATAAATGATTTGAATGAGTTAACTTATATTTGATGATGCATGATGCCAAAACATTAACCAATATGTTTATATGAGGAGTTGTGTCAAAAAATACTTAGCCTTTAAATAAAAATTTAGATAGTCTCACATTGAAAATTATCCAGAAATATATTGAAAATGTCAACAACCACAACTGACTTTGTACACATGCCTTTGTGAAGATGCCTGTATCTCAGGAATAAAACAGAAACTTTTCCCAACCTGAAGAAGTCTTTAGGGTCATTTGAAATCATTCAGCTATGAACTAAATTAGTCAAGAATGTCTGTCCTATTAGGAACAACTTCAAAAGCATTCTTTTCTTTTTAGATCATCAAAACAGTATTTCCAAAGTCTCAGTAGAGCGTGTGTATCTTTTAGGAGGCCTATTATTTCATCACCCAAGTTAATTCAATTGTGAGACAAGTACTTCCATAACTTTGTACTTTTATTAAATTAAGGAGGCATGGTCATTCCCTGTGAGTTATCCCAACATTGAAGACTTCAAAGAGGTGCACAGGTACAAAAATAGATCAATTTCCACAAAAGAGTTGAAGTCCAAAGCTATACTTATTTTTAATATACGGTCTTTAACCAACATTCTTCTTACTTGGGGTAGGGAGTATTTTTTAAATGGGTGCAACATTGATAAGGAATACTTTTGGTAGGAATGTGGTTTTATTTAAAATAATACTTATAGGATATAGAAATTAAAAAGTCTGTGGAACTTCAGGACAATTTTAACTTCAAACTTGTCTCCTAGAAATAGAGTGTGCGTGCGTGCTCAGTCCCTTCAGTAGTTTCCAACTCTTCACAACCCTATGAACTATAGCCTGCCAAGCTCCTCTGTCCATAGGAGGAGAATGCTATTATCCCGAATTCATCCTACAGATATGCATCAGGTAGCTGTGCCTGCCTGGTGTGATCTGAGAGTCTCCAACACTTTCTGCCTTTCTTTAATGACTATGTCTGTATCTGATCTTTTACTGTGTGTGTGTGTGTGTGTGTGTGTGTGTGTGTGTGTGTGTGTGTGTGTGTGTGTGTGTGTGACAGAGAGGGAGAGAAGGAGTGTGAGAGAGAGGGAGAGAGAAAGAAAAAGAGAGAGAATGAAATGGGAGAGGGAAAGGGAGGTCAGGGGAGGACCTCTATAAAATCTGCTTTTTCTTTCCAACTGCAAAAATGCTTGGCAGGATTTTTACTTAAAGTAATTTAAAATAAAGTGTGGTCAACTTACTAGAGTGGACCGCAATTCTGAGAGAAAAAGAGACTAGGATTAAAGGGTAAACCTCCAATTAAAGAGGGAGGAAAGGTGATCAAAATGCCAACTTCTTACTATTGTTTAGGATCTGAACTAACTAGGTACCCTCAAACTAGCAGAAGGCATTAGATGTTTTTAACAAGGCAATTTATCCAAGTAAGATGGCAACTACAAGGCTGACGATTGATGATGAAGCTATAATAGCATTAGATGTTTACTAACTACAAATTATATACTAGGAAACACACTGTTCATTGTTCATTTCAATTTTTTAACTCTACAAAATAGACTATTATTACTCACACACACACACACACACACACAGATCCGGAAACAGAGATTTAGAAGCAATAAATACCCCACATACGTGAGAAATACTTGGCAAAACTAAGAAATGACTTGGTATTTTGAATGAATAAAACTCTACTGCTCCACCCAAAGCCAAGTCATCCCCTCCCCCCGAACTGTGTGTACCACTCAGGGAGCAGGAGTTGATGGGCTGAGGTGTTAAGAGGAAATTTCAAAGACCCACAGTTAACAGGAGTTAATTTTCCTTTGAGTCAGAACATACCCCCATTTCGGGGGAGGGTGGTTCCTCAAATGGGCAGGCCTCTGCTCTCCTAAAATATTCCAAATTACTCATAAAGCCCTTGATTCAATCCAGAGCTCAGAGAGTCTGCTCTGCCCCTGGCCCTCTTCCAGGAAGCTATTTACTGGTTCTTCAGATCTGACCTAATTTGGAGACACGCAGCATGGCTCCCTGGAATGGCTACCTCTGAGGTTGGCCTTCAGAACAGACCTCATTTTGCTCCACTCTCAGACAATCACACCCCACAGGTCTCTAGCTCACACACGTATGGACAGTATTTTACCAGGAAGAGTAAAGTGGAGCGTTGAAGCAATGTTCGAGAACAGCTTATGCAAAAACTTCAGATGAATGATCCAGTGGTCACACTAGCCAAGTAACTGTCCAAGTCTCGACTATTTCATACCTTCACAAATTGTTCTTTTAAAAAATTGAATCCACAGGAAGAGTTTCCACCACTGGGAACAAGGGTATACAACCTAGGGGTAGTATGTCTTTGAAGAGAAATGTGTGTGCTCAGTTGAGTCTGACTCTTTGAGACCCTTTGGACTGTAGCCCACCAGGCTTCTCTGTCCCTGGCACTTTTTAGGCAAGAATACTGGAGTGGATGAAGGATCATAAACTATCCAGACAACTTAAGAGTGCAGCGTAAGTGATGAATCCTATTTTTCTCTTGTGGCTTTCTTTCCATTTTATATAGAGCACTGAGATTCTGTGTTTTATGTCTGCTCTCAGTTATGCAATCCCTGAGGCTTTTTACAGGTAAAAAATGCCCCTCCTCAGCTAATACACACGACGAGGCCCCACATGCCAGCGTTCCGAGGAGACTGCTTTTATAGATGAAGTGACTGAGTGTGATTCCACCTCCTGTGGTAATGACCTTGTAACTTCTGAATATGTGAAATACAAGCTAATGAGAAGCAGCCCCCCAAATGTATCTCCGCTCCATAGAAACAGCCACTAAGCACAAGGCAAGTCCAGGATGGTTTTGAATTAGGTGTCTGTCACTGTCAGAGTCAGGGCCAAGGTTTCTCCAGAATCTATTTGGAGGCAAAGAGAACACCGCTTGGGGCTAACTACCTTGTTAAACAACAGGAGAGACTCAGAACATCACATGAACATAAATTCGCTCAGTTTTCTGTGTAAGGAAGTACAGAGGACAGTCAATGAGTCACAGAAGCCATTTGCTTGGGACTCAGGTAAACAACCATCTGTGTAACCTCAGGGTTACAACCTTCAGAGTGGAAAGGAAAGGTAATACAGTCCCTTTCCTGAGTGGCTGATTATTAACTGGAGCACAAAAGGATGGATGAAACAGCTTTGTTTCCACTTCCAGGAGTTTATTTCAAATTGGACAGAGGCCACAGAAGGGATGAGGACCTTAGAAGTCGCTTCCATGCTATAAAAATTCATTGCAGATCTGTAACAGCTTACAAGGACTGTGTTTAAGTCTACACTATCATTTCTGGTTTCAGCTGAGACATGCAGAGAACTTGGGAATCAATACTCTTGTTATTACAACAGGTAAAATATGGACAAGCAGAAAACCAGTGATTTTTTTTTTTTTTTGCTAGGCCCATCAGAGTATTGAAGTTGCAAGTCAAACCGTCACCATAAAATATGGGGATACAGGGCCACTGCTGGAGCCATGAACTGGGAAGAACATTTACACAGAAAAGTGTGATGAGTTGTTGGAGGCTGAGTGCAGACCAGCGTGAGAGCAAGAAACTCCTGGGTTCCAGTCTTAGGGGGCCCGAAGTCTTTCTTGGCTTTTACATCTAGGAATCTACCAGATTCTCACAGTGAAGATCCAAGAAAGATATCTGGTGGCTCTGGAAGGAGTAGAAGAATAATCTTTGTGACATATGCCCAGAACCTTCCAACAAGCAAAGGTCTCTAATCCACAGAAAAAGATTTGCCAGAGTCTTACCCCAGCTGGGATAAGGACTTTTTTCTCAACCCTCTTTAGCCTTCCTGCCTCATCTAAGAGGAAATAAAAAATCAATTTTGGTCAGGATTTAAGAAAACAGACCAGAAACATCTCAACCCTAGAAGGAAGTAGGAGACAGGAGGCAAAAAGCTATACCATAGGAGACAAACAAGTGAAAGCAACAGCCCAAGCCACTGGACCACTAAAGCATGGAGATTTAATCAGAAGGTTATAGAATACTTCCTCTCCCCACATCTTATCACCACACTAACAGTTCTGGTATAAGGGCAGTGGATGATATTTTCAAGTATTGTGATACACAGAATCTTTCTGAGTAGGTAAACTTAGGAAAACCGAAAGTCAAGAGGGGAGACTCAAACAAGGACACTAGAACAATCTGAAGCTTCTGGCATCTGTAGGTACATCTTTAGGTACATCAGACACAGCCTAATTCCTGGCCAGAGTAACATAAATCCTCACATACTAAAGGTCAATTTGCACCCATTCCTATTATCTGACACAATATAGCTTTCAATAAAAAAATTATAAGGCATTTCAAAAGGTAAACTAAAAAAATTTTAAAAAGAACCAAAAATACTGCAGTCTGAGGGGACAAAGGAAGTCTCAAAACCAGATTCATGCCTGACATACAAGTTGAAATAATCAAACAGGTATATAAAATAACTATGAGTAAGAAGTTATGGGCTTTAATGGGAAAGTAGACAATATGCAAGAAAATATGTGTACCATAATAACAGAGGTGGAAATTCTAAGAAAGAACCAAAAGCAAATGCTAGAAATCAAAAACACTGTAACAGAAATAATGTCCCCTATGAAGTGACAAAAAATTCAGTGATACTGAAGATAGGTTAAGAGAAAGTTCCCAAATGGAAATACAGAGAGAGAGAGAAAGAGAGAGAGAAGGAAAATAAAACATAGTGTCTAACAAGTATAGGACAATTGCAAAATTTATATGTGCATTTGTAGTGCTAGAAGGAAAAAAAGAGACAATGGAAAAGAAATATGTGAAATAATAATGGTTGAAAACTTTTTAAAGACAGATACAAAATTAGAGATGCAGGAAGCTCAGAGGTTACAGAGCATGTAAAGATAAAAAAAATAAACAAGAAACATAAAAACCCCTACAAAACTCACAAATAGGCATATCATATTTAAACTGTAGCAAGTGAAACAGAAAATCTCAAAAGAAACCAAAGAGAGAGGAAAAAAACTTGCCTACAGAGGAACAAGATAAGAATTACAGTAGATGTCTCATCAGAAAACAGGCAAACAAGAAGAGGGTGTAGTGAAATACTTAAAGTATATGTTATAAACTGAATATGTTTCCCCGAAATTCTTAGGTTGAAGTCCTAACCACCAGTGAGGCTGTATTTGGAGATGGGGCCTCTAAGGAAGTAATTAAGGTTACATGAAGTCATAAGGGTGGGGACCTGATCCAGTGGGATTAGTGTCCTATAAAAAGAGGCATCAGATCCCTTTTACACACTCACGTTTACATGCTCTCTCCAATTCTCTTCTCCTTCTCTCTTTCCCTCTTCCTTTAACTCTTTCTTCCCCTCTCTTCAAGTGTATACACCAAGGAAAGACCACGTAAGACACAGAAAGAAGGTGGTCATGTGCAAACCATGAAGAGAACACTCATCAGCAACCAAATTGGCCAGAACCTTGTTACTAGACTTGCAGCCTCCAGAGCTGTGAGAAAATAAACTACTGTTGTTCAACCCACTGATCTATGGCATTTACTGATAGCAGTCAGAGAAGATGAATACAATGTCAAAATTAAAAAAAAAAAAAAAGGAATTCTAAACCAATTTAGAATTCTATATCCAGTGCAATTATCCTTTACCAGTAGAGGAATATTTTATCATATAAACAAAAACTAAGGGAACTCACCAGAAGTTCTGTTCCTGAAAGCAATGTCAAAAAAACTTCTTCAGGTAGAATAAAAATGATGTAAGTCAGAAAACTGGAACTCCGTAAAAAATAGGTAGCATTAGACAAGGAATATATTAAGGCAAAATAAAATATTTTACCTTTCATCTTTTTTATTTGTTCTGAAAGATAACTGTGTGTTCAGGGTAATAATAGCAACACTGTATTGGATGTTTATAGCAGATGGATAAGTGAAATAGTTGATAATATTGTCTCTTTTATTATTTACCTGCACTATAGGCAACATGGTATAATGTTATTTGAAAGGAGACTTACATTCACTAAAAATGTATACTGTAAATTTAAGGCAACCATTTAAAATTTTAAAAAGAAGTATAGTTCATATTCCAAGAGAGAAGAGAAAATGGAATTATAAAAAATGCTCAATTAGCACAACAACAAAAAAGGCAGAAAAACAGAAGGGAAAAACAAAGAATAAGTTCAATGAATATAAAGCAGAGACAGGGTAAATATTAATTCAACCATAACAACAGTTATTTTAAGTGTGAGTGGTCCATAAGCATCAATTAAAAACAGATTATTTTGTCAGGAGAGTAAATCCTTAGAGTTTTCAAGTCACCACAAGTTCTCATAACATTGCTGTTATTCTTTTGCATTTCTTTTCTTTTTATTGTATCTATATGAGATGAGGGATGTTAACTAAACCTGATTTTTTCACAATATATTTAAATCAAACCATCATGCTGTATACTTTAAATTTACAAAATTTAAAATGATATATGGCAATTATTTACCAATAAAACGGGGGGGGGGGGCAACCCAGAGATTGTGACTATAGATATAAAAACACATTTCAACTACGTGTTATTAGATACCCATTTTATAGATAAAGACTCAGGTTAAAAGAAAAGGGGTGGAGAAAACCACAAAATTACTACTAATCAAAAGGAAGCCACAGTGGTTAAACTAATTTCAGACCAATCATACTTGAAAATAGGCTTCCTTGGTGGCTTAGTGGTAAAGAATCTGCCTCCTAATGCAGGAGATGCAAATTCGATCCTTGGGTCAGGAAGATGCCCTGAAGAAGGAAATGGCAACCCACTCCAGTATTCTTGCCTGGGAAATTCCAACAAAAGAAGAGCCTTGCATGCTACAGTCCATGGGTTCACAAAGAGTTGGACACGAGTTAGTGACTGAACAACAGTACTTGAGAACAAGAACAATTATCGGGAATAAAGAGGGGTATTACATAATTATAAAATGGAAAATTCCTCCCCCCAAAAGTGACAATCTTAAATGTTTATGCATCTACAAAGAGAGTATCAAAATGTATGAGGAAAAAACCAAAAAGAACTCTAATGAAAAATAGATAAATTCACCATTCCAGCAGGAAACTCCAAAACCTCTGTTTGTCAATGACAGACCAAGGAGGCAGAAAATTACAAGGACATAGACAGTCTGAACCATCAATCATCTTGGTCTAACTGATACTCATACAATAATCCATCCAACAACACCACAATATACATCCTTCTCAAGCACACATGGAAAATTCACCAAGACAAACCACATTCTGTGTCACAAAACCCATTTCACAAATTCAAAACAACAGAATTTATACAAAATACATCCTTAGACAACAATGGAATTAAATTAGGAATCAACAACAGGGAGATAATCTGAAAAATCCCCAAATATCTGAACGTTAACACACTTTTTTTTTCCTATTGAGGTAACATTGATTTATAACGTTATATGAGTTTCATGTGCACAACATTACATTTCTATTTCTATATACCAAGCAACGTGTTCACCACCAAAATTCTATTCCCACCTGTCACTATACAGTTGATCCCTTCTATCCTTCACTCCCCCAGCCTTCCACTTCTTTCCCTGTGGTGACCACTACTCTATTCTCTGTAACTCTGTGTTTCAAGCAGTACATTTGAAAATCAATCATAGGTCAAGAACAAGTTTCAAGATAAATATCAAAACTATTTTGAACTGAATGAAAATGAAAATACAACTTACGAAAACGTGTGGGATACATGTCAACATAGTTCTCAGAGAGAAACTTTAGCATTAAAGGCATGTGTTAGAATAGGATAACCTAACATTGACAACCCAAAGCTCTCACACAGAAAACACAGAAAGGAGTGCAGTCTAAATCTAAAGCAAGCAGGAAAAAAAAGAAAAAGAGATGATAAAAATTAGAGCGAAATCAATGACAGTGAAAACACAAAGCAATAGAGAAAATCAATGAAATTAAAAAAGCCGGTTCTTAGGAAAAAAATCAATAAAATTGATAAAACTCTAGCCAGGCTAACTAAGAAAAGAAGAGGAGAGAAGACACAAATTACAACATCAGAGATGAGAAAAGGTACATCGCTACTGACCTCCTGGACATTTATAAAACAGTAAAGAAATGCAATGAACCAGCTCTACACTCACACGTTTGTTAACTGTGATGAAACAGTCCAACTCCTCAAAAGATACAAACTACCAAAATGCATATAGACAAACATATAACCACAATAACCCTGTATCTATTAAATAACTTGAATAAATAATTAATAGCCTTCTAAAGAAAGAAAACTAGATCCAGGTGTTTACTAGTAAATTCAACCAAACATTTAATGTAGAAATTATACCAATTCTCTATAATCTCATATCTTTAAGAAAACAGAAGCAGAGGAAACACTTCTGAAATGTATTGAGTCTAGTTCTGCGCTAATAACAAACGAGGTAAACACACCGACTGAGAAAGGAAAACTACAGATCAGCATCTCTCATGAAGTTAGATGCAGGATCCTCAACAAAATATTAACAAATCAAATATATTTTTATAAATACATATAGATATAAATATACTTGTATAAAAGTCATAAATCAAGTCAGATTTATTCAAAGTATGCAAAGCTGGCTCAACATATGAAACTTAGTTAATGTAACCACTAAAGAAGAAAGATATGATCATATCAGCTGATGCTGAAAAAGCATTAGACAAAATCAAAGATCAAGTCATCATAAAAGAACTCTCAGTAAACTAGGAATTAAAAGCAACTTCTTCAACTTAATCAGTAACAGCTACAAAAAAGCTGCTTAGGAGAGATTGTATACCATGCCTCATAGAGACTGTACACTTTCCCTCTAGGATTAGAAACAAAGCAAGGATGTCCTGGCTCAGCCCTCCTAGTCAATGTTATGCTGAAAGTCTTTGCCAGCTTAATAAGGAAAAAAAAAAAAAGTAGGGCTCCCCTGGTGGTCCAGTGGTTAAGAGATCCTCCTGCCAACACAGAGTACCTGGTTTCAATCCCTGATCCAGGAAGATCTCACATGCCCCAGAGCAACTAAGCCCAAGCCCGAGTGCCACAGCTACTAAACCCCAGTGCCGAGAGCCTGTGCTCTACAACAAGAGTGATGTGTTTAGTCATTTCAGTCATATCTGACTCTTTGAAACCCCATGAGGTGTAGCTCCCCAAGCTCAGAAGCCTGCGCACTGCAACGAAGAGTAACCCCTGCTCAACGAGAGAAAGCCCATGCTCAGCAATGAAGAACCAGCACAGCTAAATAAATTTCAAAAAAAAGAAAGAAAATGTATATATATTGGAAGGGAAGAAATAAAGTTGCCTTTATTTATGGATGGCATAATTATCTACATAGACAATATTAAAGAATCAACAAAAATTAATGAACTAATAAGGAAGCATAGCAAGGGTTGCATGATAAAATGTCAAGACACAAAGGCAATTGCTACCTTACATGCCTGAACTGAACTTTTGGAATTTCTTAAGAAAATCACAGTTTCACAAACATGCATACACACAAAGAGAAATATATGGTATAAATTAACAAAATATTTTTGGGATTTATAGGATGCAAAACAATACAAAATTCTGTTGAAAGAAATCAAGGAAGGTACAAATAAATAGATGCTCCATGTTCTTGGATTAAAAGACTCAATATTATTAAGAGGGTAATACTTCCCAACTTGCTCTATAGATTCAACATAATTCCAAGAAAAATCCAGGCAAGAAATTCTGCAGATACTAACAAAGTGTTTCTAAAGGATATATGAAAAAGACCTAGAAAAGTCAAAACAATATTGAAGAAGAATAAAACTGGAAGATTCACAATTACTGACTTACTATAAAGTTATAGAAACCAAAACAACATGGTATTGGCAAAAAGTAGACACACAGATCAAGGAAACAGAAGAGGACCTACACAAATGTAATCAATTGATTTCAACAAAGATGCAAAGGTAATTTAACAGAGTAAAGTTAACAGCATGCTGGTTACTCTTTAGATACAGCACCGAAACACAGTACATTGAAGAAAAAATGATCCATTGACTTTATTAAAATTAATAACCTCTGTTCTACAACAGACACTGTTAATAGAATAAAAAGATAAGTCGCATACTTGGGGACAATATTTACAAAATGTATATCTAAGGTTGGACTTGTATCTACAATACATATGCATATTAAAATTCAACAATAAGAAAATAAGAAACCCAGAGAAAAAGTGGGCAAAAGATCTGAACAGACCCCTCACCAAGGAAGAAATACAGATTACAAATGAACACATGGAAATATTTTAAATATCATTTATTACTGCTGCTGCTAAGTCGCTTAAGTCGTGTCCGACTCTGTGCGACCCCATAGACGGCAGCCCACCAGGCTCCCCCGTCCCTGGGATTCTCCAGGCAAGAACACTGGAGTGGGTTGCAATTTCCCTCTCCAATGCGTGAAAGTGAAAAGTGAAAGTGAAGTCGCTCAGTCGTGTCTGACTCTTAGTGACCCCATGGACTGCAGCCCACCAGGCTCCTCTGTCCCTGGGATTCTCCAGGCAAGAGTACTGGAGTGGGGTGCCATTGCTTTCTCCATCATTTATTAATATGGAAATGCAAATTAAAATAACAACAAGATATCACTAAATATCTATTAAAATGACAAAAATTTTAAACAATCACAATATTAATTTCTAGAAAAGATACAGAGCAACAGAAAGTCTCACTCAATGCTGAGGTGAATGCAAAATAGTATAGTCATTTTGGAGGAGTTTTGCAGTTTCTTGCAAAGCTAAAATAGGCTTACTATATGTTCCAACAATCATGCTTCTTAGTATTTACCAAAGTAATATGAAAATGCATGTCCATGATACAGGGTGCTTGGGGCTGGTACACCGGGATGACCCGGAGGGATGGGATCGGGAAGGAGGTGGGAAGGGGGTTCTGGAAAGAGAAAACATGTACACCCATGGTGGATTCATGTCAATGTATGGCAAAACAAATAACAATATTGTAAAGTTAAAAAATATATAAATAAATTAATTTAAAATTAAAAAAAAGAAAAGAAAAAGAAAATGCATGTCCACAAAAAACCCAGCATGTGAGTGTTTTTAGTTGCTTTATTTCTAAACACCACAAACTAAAAGCAAACAAGATGTCCTTCAACAGGTGAATGGAGAAAACACAGTTTGTATATCCAAAGTGTATAATTTATTCAAACTGCATTATTCATATAATGATATAATTTTCAGTAAAAATGAATGAGTTCTTAAGTCAGTAACAGTTAGAGAAAATTAGCCAGGGGTGGAATTACATGCTTTAGAGCGGAAAGTGAAAGTGGAAGTTGCTCAGTGGTGTCTGACTCTTTGCAACCCCATGGACTATACATACAGTCCAGGGAATTCTCTAGGCCAGGATACTGGAGTCGGTAGGCTTTCCCAACACAGGGATCCAACTCAGGTCTCCCACATTGCAGGCGGATTCTTTACCAGCTGAGCCACAAGGGAAGCCCAAGAATACTGGAGTGGGTAGCCTATCCCTTCTACAGCAAATCTTCCCCACCCAGGAATCAAATCAGGGTCTCCTGCATTGCCAGCAGATTCTTTACCAACTGAGCTACCAGGGAAGCCCCTTTAGAGCTGAACTGTTCAATATGGTAGCCACTATGCAGTGCGGTCATTGAAGGTGACATGTGATTAAGAAAATGAACTTTTAATTTACTTTTATTTAAATTAATTTAAATTTATTAATAAATAGCCACATGTGTCTAGTGGCTACCATATTAGGCAGTTAAGCTAAAAAACATAAAACTCTGCTCCCACTCCTACCTTCAATTTTCTCTAACCCCCAATTTAGTAGCTTTCCCCCTTCTCTCTCTGTTCTTTGTTGTGAGGATCAGTTTAGCTTTTCTTCTCATTTGATGGCCTGTGCAAGGTAGGGATTTGGAACATGGAGAATGCGGATAAATAGAAAAGTTGGCCAAAGAAACATACTTCCTAATCCTTCCCTTCCCTTCCCTTGAAACCTGTGTATAAAACACCAACCTAGTAACACGAGGCTGAATGATCTCCTCTCTATTCCCACAAGCACTGCCCCAGCTTAAGTCCACTTTACCCAAACCACCACAGTCCCTTAACTGCTTCTTCCCTATAACCCATCTCTAAAAATGCTTCCCAAAGCTACTGGCTTGGTTTTCCTAGCGAAGTTCAGCAGCTCAGAATTACTCATTACTCCTTCACCCAAGTTTTTCACACTTTCCCCAGAACAGGGTAATAGGAATGTTTCTTAACTTTCTTGATTCTTGGCCTTCTTTCTTTTCCCCAAGCAAATTGGATCTTTTCTTTCCAGAGCCTTTGTACCCACTAGCCAGAGATGATACTCTCCCGGTAGTGGCTCCTGTCTTGCAGGAAAGCCTGTGCTTAATTTCACCCTCTTGGAGAGACTGCCCATGACCAGCCTACCTAATCCACTGCCCCCTTTATTCTCTTTTCAAATACTTGGATTTATTTTCCTTTGAAGCATTTATCATTACTCAACATATATATTTTCTGTCGTTTCTTATTAGAATATAATTCTACAAGGGCCCATGATTATTTGTTTTATTCATTAATATTCCCAGCACCTAGAATCATGTCTAGCTTCCCAGTCAACATTTGCTAAATGAATGCGAAAATGTGAAATACAAACCAGAAGAGCTCTGTTAATCAGACAACCTAGTTACAAGGGACAGAAATCCACGATGGCAAAACACATCTGTCAGTAGAAACAACCTATATATGTTATGAGTATTGTTTCTATGGAGTTCTACTTCCCAAAGAGTGCTTGAGTGAATACTTGTCCTGCATAAGTCATTGTTGAAAAGTGTCATGTGGACAAAAAAGATTAACTAATGCTGCATTCTGTATCCATTTCATGGAGAAGCACTCTTTCCATTACCATGCGGAATGCTCTGAGCAGTCCTTCAGTAAATGAACTGGATTAGTCTTATTTTAAAATGTCTTAAATATATATTGGCAAAGAAATCATTTGGCAAAGAACGCCATAGTTGGGAGTCACTTGACATGCAATAATTTCACCCCAGCTTCTTTTGATATAGACGTTGTGTATCTGGGCACCATGGTAAGCAGGCACATGATCCATGCTGGAGCAACTACAATGACTCATGATTTGTCTAAAGGGTGGGTCTATGAACCAGGCCAGGCCAATCAGGACGTCTGTAAGAATTAAAGCCCAAAACTGGAAGACAGACATCCCGTGTATTTTAGGTCATGAATTGAATGCTGTAAGTTTTAAGTAGCCTGTTCTATACTTTTTGTTACATGAGAAAGCTTGTGCGTAGCAAGAGAGAAGACAGTTTAGACACAGACCTGCATTTGTGATGTAGAGAAAGAAAGGAGGAGAAAGTAAATACTACCCATCAGTCTTTTAAGCCTCTAAGTCCAGTTATACCTGAGGCTAGGTATACCCTGTCCTAATATTTTGTCACAAAAGAAAATATACCCCCATCTCCAATCCTAAAGGAAATCAACCCTGAATATTCATTGGAAGGACTGATGCTGAAACTGAAGCTCCAATACTTTGGTCACCTGATGCAAAGAACTGACTCATTGGAAAAGATCCTGATTCTGGGAAAGATTGATGGCAGGAGGTGAAGGGGATGACAGAGGATGAGATAGTTGAATGGCATCACCGACTCGATGGACATGAGTTTGTGCAAACTCTGGGAGATAGTAGAGAGCAGAGGAGCCTGGCATACTACAGCCCATGGGATTGCAAAGAGTCGGACATGACTTGGCGATTAAACAACAGCAATAACAACTTCCTTTTTTTGACTGGTTCACTAATACACATGCAACACCTTTTTTTTTTTTTTACCTGAATTTCTTTGGGATATCCTCTCCTATGGCAACCTCAGCAGTAAGTCTGAGCCGTTGACCAGTGCACTCAAACTTGAAAGGACAACAAATAATCAACCAACCAATCAGAGAAAATGACTCTTGTTTCTGAATAACATACAGATTTCATAAACATAGATCTACTTTCTGGATGAAATCTGCATAGACCCTCAGCTTCAAGTTGGAGCCAGATATTCAGACACAGCATGATATTGTGCAAAGATGAGGGCAAGCACATACAGACTCTGAAGACACAATTCTAAGGGGTGGCAATTTCACGGGATGTGGTGGGAGCTATTCACAGCAGTCTTAGGAGTCTTTTTCGTCTGGCAGACCTAGCTGTACAAGTTCTCTGTACCTCTATTATCTTCCACCCAGGGAAACAAGACACTTGCCTAACACCTCTTGCTGTCCTCAAAACAGCACCCAGAGAAGGAGCTTAATTCATGTTTGTGGACTGAATGAAACTCAGGCTGGTCCTATTCCTTATTAACATGGTTACAGTCAAGGTTGACTTAAGGAATTCTTAATAAAATTTATTTTCAGCACATTACTTCATGAATGCTATCCTTGTAAATTCATATATATTCGGTATATACTCAGTGGTTGCTTTTGAGAAATCTAAAAATACCGTCCCTTGGCATTTGCCCTAGAACAGTGTGCTGCCTTGACATAGCCATAACAGTCCCACCATATGGGAGGAAACCTGGGTACTTTCAAACAGACTTTTCTTTTAGGATCAAGTCTGCTGCTGTCGCTCAGGCTTGTAGCCTCCTGAACCTCTTTATTCAGGTACAAAATTCCAGGACTATTATTTCATATGTGCGTGCATGTGTAGTCGTGTTCAGTTTTTTTGACCCCATGGACGGTAGCCCGCCAGGCTCCTGTGTCCATGTCCATGGAACTTTCCAGGCAAGAATACTGGAGTGGGTTGTCCTTTCCTTCTCCAGGATTATTTCATATGTAGCATTTTAAATAGCTTGCAGTTTCAGCTTTTCACCACTAGAGTTCAATCTTGCTCTTATCTAGACTATCTCAAAGAAGAAAAACAGAAGAGCGATCCCCTTAAACAAAACAAAACACAAAGAAAATTCCCAAAGTGCTTTCTCCATTTAAATCCTGACCTTTGGTTACCAAGAGCTGACTGTATTAATGTGCCTTTTCTTTCCAACATACTTAAGATTTCCTGGCTGGTATTGTCATCAAATATAAAATTATTGAATGTTTTTGTTACAACTAATTTTTCAATTGTTGAGAAACCATTTCCCTTTAGACTCAGTTTGTTCATTTCTAAGTAAAATCTTCAGCTGTAATTACGTGGCTGATTTATGGGAGATTACGCTCTGGTCAGTGGAACTTGGGGGTCAGGCTCATGTCAGGGCACCGAGATCTATAGTAAATACAACTGCTGTTTTGGGCCTCAGAGCTAATCATGCATTTCAAAAGAACTTTTCAAAAATAATTTAGATTTCTCCGTGAGCCTGTGAGTTCCAACTTAAACAATGACTGAGTTTGCCCCCTTCTTTGTACCTATTGCTTTCAAATATATTTCTGATGAGACCAAAATCCCAAAATTTGCTTTCTATATAAGCAGCTTCTACAAAACTTCTCACATGTGCCTGGAACAGTTTGACTAAATGAATTTAGAAAGTGACTTTAGAATTTAGAAACTGGGATGCAGGCATCTATATATCATTATTCTAGCTCCTTAAAGGTCTTACTCTTTGCAGTATTTCTTATGTATCATAGATAACACTTGAAGGACACCTTGAAATGAGTTCATCTTCACTGTATAAAGAGGTTCTCCCTGAGGTTGGACCCAGTTAGGACAGAGAGAAAACCATACTGACTTAGCTAATATTCATTTTTAGACAAAAGACAGAAAAAATTTGAAAATGACATAACCCTCATTTGTTGGGTAAATGTGATAACCACTACACTACAGAAACCATATAACCCTAGTTTTTGTTTTACAAACAATTCAGCCCCATTTTACAAGTTAAAGTACTAATAAGCATGAAATGTGCTTTTCCATCACTTATCTTTTGGGAGGAAGTGAGTGGTAGGAAAATAATGTCAGTGGCAAGAAAAAGAACATTGACAGGAGAGGCACCAAAGACATAATGTTTCATAGTTTTGCTAAGAATCAAGTGATAATTCCCAGGACCTCTAAAAATGATGCCATGCCAAATGAGGGATATATAGTAACTGCTAATATTTACTGAGCATTTACTTTGTGCTTGGCACTTTATGTGGTTTATTTCATGTCATCTTCACAACTGCCTTCACAACTGAGTTAAGGTTGTTCCTCAGTCTCATTTTCCAGATAAATGAAGTCTAATAGAAATAATTCAATAACAGACATCTATACTAGTGGTAAAGAACCTGCCTATCAGTGCAGGAGACCTAAGAGATGCTGGTTTGATCCTTGGGTTGGGAAGGTCCCCTGGAGGAGGAAATGGCAACCCACTCCAGTATTCCTGACTGGAAAATCCCATGGACAGGGGAGCTGGGTAGGCTGTGACCCATAGGGTGGCAGACTGAAGCAACTTAGGATGGAGGGACAGATGGTAAATGATGGAGCTAGGAGTCAGACCCAGGTGCCCAGCTGAACAATGTTGTGGATAAGAGTTCCACATCATATGGTCAGAGCTTTATTTGAAGTTATAGATGAAGAGAATCATTATAACTCTGATATAAAAGAATGGCCATTTCTAGGCAGCATAGTGAAAAAACTTTCAAGACAAGATCAGCAGGAATTAGATGATAAACAAGATGTACTAATGGTGAACTTTACCATCTACTGGGGTTTTGTAACAGATGTGTGACTCAAATAGCTGAAGGATGTGTCCTTCACGCCTTCTACCTCTAGGACACAGAGCATGGTCACATGGTAAGAACTTCTCTTCCCCGTCAAGTGCCTAAAATTTACACTATTTTTTTAAAGGAGAATATTGAAACCCCTCTTGGAAACTCACAGCTGGTATTTGCAGTTGTGACAAATAATTACGCTCAGGTTGGCTCTATGATGAATTGTCTGCATTCTCACTCCACAGTGCAGTGGGAAATGCTAACTAGCCTCTTTGTTATCAATGTTAGATTGTGTGTTAAACAATCCTGCCTCCCAGAAAAGACTACTGCAGTAATTACCCATGATGAGCTATTCATTCATTCACTGATTCACTCATCGAGTATTTATTAGGAACTTACTACATATAAGGCATTACTAGGTGCTGAGAATATGGAAGAAAATAAAACAAAAATAAAATTAAAAAAATTAAAATCTCTGTCTACAACCTGGGAGGGGAGATGAAAAATTAATACAAATGAGGGAAACATAGTATGTATGATGCTGATAAATTCTACAGAGAAAAATAAAAATGGGAAGGAAGATAGGGAGTGTCATTTTGTTCTGTTTGCTTGTCTTGCTGTTTAAAACAAGATGATCAGGGAAAGATACTAGTTATAATGGTAATAATAGTAGTAGTTAATATTATTGTGTCATTATAGGCACTAGCACAGCTTACACTTGTTGAACGCTCACTATTAATATATACCATCTTCTTTTAATTTAGACCTTATTTAATCATCACTACCACTCTTTCTCACAGATAAGGAAAAAAAGATCAGGAAAACCATACACCTTGTCCAGATTCAGCTAATAAGAAAAAAGTGTAGATATTCTGAGCCTCAACCCAAGTTCTTCAGCTCACCAGAAGGCTTTTGTTGAGTGTCCCTGCTATATACTGTAAATGCCCATGTAGGAGACATCTAGTGAACCATGTTAACCTAATTTTCTCAGTCAGTCAGTTCAGTTGCTCAGTCGTGTCCGACTCCATGGACTGCAGCACGCCAGGCTTGCCTGTCCATCACCAACTCCTGGAGCCTACTCAAAATCTTGTCCATCACATTGGTGATGCCATCAAATGATCTTATCCTCCACTGTCCCCTTCTCCTCCGGCCTTCAATCTTTCCCAGCATCAGGGTTTTTTTCCAATGAGTCAGTTTTTCGCATCAGGTGGACAAAGTATTGGAGCTTCATCTTCAGCATTAGTCCTTCCAATAAATATTCAGGACTGATTTCCTCTAGGATTGACTAGTTGGATCTTCTAGCAGTCCAAGGGACTCTCAAGAGTCTTCTCCAACACCACAGTTCAAAAGCATCAATTCTTCGGTGCTCAGCTTTCTTTATAGTCCAGCTCTCACACCCATATATGACTGCTGGAAAAACAAGAGCTTTGACTAGACAGATCTTTGTTGGTAGAGTAATGTCTCTGCTTTTTAATACGCTGTCTAGGTTGGTCACAGCTTTCTTTCCAAGGAATAAACATCTTTTAATTTCATGGCTGCAGTCACCATCTGCAGTGATTTTGGAATCCAAAAAAATAAAGTCTCTCACTGTTTCCATTGTTTCCCCATCTATTAAGCTAACTGAAATTATGATTTATTCATATGTCGAGAATACATAACTCCCTCTACATTAAAATATTTATGGCAGTTGACAGAATTTTGGGCAAAACAAACTGTCTGCAAGAATTATAAATTATAAAGAAATGTTCAGTTGGCTGTGCATGGGAAGACAGAATAAACCAATTATTGATAAAAATAAAATAAAGATTATGTGAGTACCAGTACTAGGTATTTGAAATGAACTCATTACTCCAGTTAGAAAATGAGTTTGACTATATATTGTTATTGTTGTTCAGTCACCAAGTCATCTCTGACTCTGCAACTTCATGGACTGCAGCATGCCAGGTCTCCTTGTCCCTCACCATCTTTCAGTGTTTGTCCAAGTTCATGTCCATTGCATCAGTGATGCCATCTCATCCTCTGTCACCCTCTTCTCCTTCTGTCTTCAATCTTTCCCAGCATCATGGTCTTTTCTAATGAGTTGGTTGTTTCATCAGGTGGCCAGCTTCAGCATCAGTCCTTTCAATGAGTATTCAGGGTTGATTTCCTTTAAGATTGACCAGTTTGATCTCCTTGTGGTCCAAGGGATTCTCAAGAGTCTTCTGTAGCACCATAGTTCAAAAGCATCAATTCTTCAGCACTCAGCCTTCTTTATGGTCCAGCTCTCACAACAGTACATAATTACTGGATAGACAATCGCCTTAGACTATATGTTACTTCATAATTAAGAGTGAGAAAACCATGTTAAGCTACATAATATTCATTTTTGTTTCAGACAAAAGAAGGCAGGTAAGTTTCCTTGATAGAAAATTTTTGTGTAACTGAATCCTTTTCAAAAGTTCATGGGCTAATAGTGAAGAATAATGTTGTAGGAGGCACAGACTCCTGCAAGAATCATTTAACCAACTTTCTATAATAAATAAAAGCATAGATGAAGTTGGCATTTCTGGGGGGTAAACAGCTGAGATAATGTGATTTGGCTATTCTGTGTATGGCATACCTTATTTAACAATGGGGTGAAGAATGAGAAAATGGATAGTTAACATTTCTGAGTTCTTCCTCAAAATATTATAGTAAGTAAACTTTTGACAAGTGTTATTTAAAATCAGTTTCATGACTGGCAAAAATTATAATAAGACTAACAAAAATAATAATAGCTGTCTCAGAACAAAAGAAACAGTTAACAACTATTACTTAACTGGGAGCTAAGGTCTATGCTGAACATTTATAAGCACTGTTTCATTTCATTTTTCCCATGACTCTCTAAGTTCAGCAACATTTTCATTTTAGGGATGAGAAAACTGAGGCTCAGAGAAGTTCATCTCAGTTCGGTTCAGTTGCTCAGTTATGTCCGACTCTTTGAGACCCCATGGACTGCAGCATGCCAGGCTGCCATGTCCATCACCAACTCCCAGAGCTTGCTCAAACTCATGTCCATCGAGTCGGTGACGCCATCCAACTATTTCATCCTCTGTCATCCCCTTCTCCTCCTGCCTTCAATCCTTCCCAGCATCAGGGTCTTTTCCAGTGAGAAGTTAGACATCTCCAAAAGTTTCCCAGTTTGTAAATGGTAGAGCTCAGATTCAGAAATGGTTGGACTGATTCCATAGCTTGTATTTTTAACTACTACTCTAAAATTAGTCTTCTTGCATATAATCATTCCATATTTTTATTAGACTTAAACATTAGGATCAGAATGCATAGAGAAAAAGCTTATGTGTTCCCAACTTTCTAGATCAAAATAATAAGTGTAAGAAAAATGACAAAACTGTAAATATTACATGAAATAAGCTCTACCATTTATCAAGATAGAAAAAAGAAACAAGAAACTCTTGACATTGGTATAGCTCAGACCAGAATCCCTCTTCCGGTCCCAAATAATGAGAAACAGCTGTGACTTATGGGCAACTGATATTTCAGAACCAAGGACAGAGGCAGATATTCCTTCCACTAGAGGGCAGAGTGATCATTACGTTTAGAGAATGTTTAGAGCCAAACATGATTCTCCAACAGGCAGAAAGCTAGCTCAATTTTCATAGTTTCACAGTGATTAGAGAACGTGCCAAAAACCCTTAATTGTTCCAGATAATAAACCCTTAATAACTTCTCAGATTTTTATTTATTTTACGGATTAAAATTTAAGAATATTTTATTTATTTTAAGGATTTCTTTGCAGTGGACACCTCAGGGTTTATACTTGGTAGCCACAGTATCAAAGAGTGAAAAAACAAGTGCAAAATATCAATAAGCATAAGATAGTTTTGGACAATGTGGATCTGAAACTCCCTTCATAGCCCTTGTATTAATATTGACTGACTTCATATTTATCTATTGAATAACAGCAATAAATGTCCTTTTTAGGGTATGTTTGGAACTAGGATTATGTAGTCTATTAAAATATTAAGGAGGGGAGTTCTGGGAGGGACATATGAAAATGGTAAAAACATGGGCTTTAGATCTGGATTTAAACTTGACTCCATCACTTACCCTCTATGTAACTCTGGGTAAATGATAACATCTCTGTACCTTAATTTCCTCAATTATGAAACAGGAAAAATAATAATACACATCTTAGAGAATGGTTATGATGAGTGAGTCTGTAAAGCACTTGACTTAATGTCTGGCACACAATGCTCCAGAGATCATGACCACTACACTGATGATGGTGATTCTACATTGTGAAGGGACAGAGAGAAATGATAACCTCAATGTATGTCAACTTAAATTACTCAGAGTAGTTTATACATATCAAACAGATTTATATACAAGAAATGTATATAACCATTTACTTGCTTATTTATTCATTCGTCAAGCATTTATTAAACATCTACTCTGTGCCAGGCAAAGTGAATACAAATGCAGTCATTAAGACATTTTACAAACACTCTGGCAGATGGTAACAAAAGATTTAGCCAATGAAATGACAGCAGTGATATGCATCATTGCTACATCAAAGGTTCATAAACTACTGTGTGCTTTGCCATGCTTTTCTTCTCCCTGCCAACCCCCTCCACAAACAGTACACAATGCTTCAGATCATGTTTGCCCTGCCAGCCTGGGTCCCTGAATGAGAACGATGACAGTGTGGAGGAGAGACTCTAGCTAACCCATGACGGACAGAAAATGTACCCAAGAAATCAACTTTTTAAAAAAGTTATTAGATTTAGGGTCATTTATTACCTCAGCATAATTCAGCTATATTTTGAATGGTATAACTTGGTTGCTTTTAAAAGCACTTACATTATGGAATTCAGGGCTGGGGGGAGGAGAGATGCATATAGGTAAACCACCATCTAAATTCTAGTGTAAAGCCTATAAGACATTTAAGAGCAAAGTGTGAAGAAGAAGCCAAAGCAACAACTTTGTGATGTGATGTAGGGGAGAATTTGACCAAAGAAGTGACATCTTATTGAACTTGAAAAAGTGACATCTTATTGAACTACACTATTCTAACAACTATTTCTATAAATTGGTATAAATTCACATCCTACACTTGGGTGCAAAAAGCAAAAAAAAAACAAAACCCCAAAGCCACATTTCAATTCATTAAATCTGACTATGAGCTCTAATCATTATATAGGTGTCCATGTTTCTTGCACTATCTCAGGAGGCTGATGCAACCTACAGAACTTAGAAAAAGACCTCTGGCCTTGGTGTACCATGATGGTCATCTAAATACTCCCTGTCCAAACATTTATAGTGATTTAAAGGTGAGTAACTCTGCTCCCTCAAGCATGCAAGCATAGAGGCGTTTGCAGCTGTTCACAAATATGTGGAACTTGGTGACCGTACCACTTTCTGGACACTCCAGAAACACATTATTCCTTTTTCCTGCAGAAGCCATGTTCCAAGCCAGGACACTCAATCCTGTTCATCCTTGAATTTCTAGTGTGTAGCCATCTCCTCCAACTTTAAAGTAATCTAGTCTACTCTTCTTCAGGGACTAAAACACAAAAGCTATTTCCCTCATAGCTGAGTTTGTGTTAAGTATGTTGTGTGTGTGTGCTTGTGTGTGTGTGTGTGAGGGGGGGGGAGGAAGACAAAGAGAGAGACAGACAGACAGAGACAGAAGGAGACAGACAGAGGGATGACTTAATTTTCCTGAAAACCCCACAATGCACTCTCATATCAGAGACAAGAAATTAAATGTCTTATTCCTTCCTGATAGTCTACAGTCTCCCCAAAGAAAAGGCAGTAAGTAGCATTGAGGTCTTTGTGGTTGTTACTGTGGTTGTTATAATAACTCATCATGTTACCTTGTAAAAGTTAGAAGAACTTCATGCACCTAGGAGCTGGCAGGAACAGAGAAAAAGGAAATGGGAAAGAGGCATTAGCTCCTCTTAGAATATAATAGGAGCCTTCTAGTATGACTTTTTCGTAAGAGGAGCTTAAATCTTCAAGAATTTAAATGCACTCCCACAGGCATTTAAATTGTGAGTAGGTCTCTTTGCAATAATCTTGGGAGTGATAACCACTGATAGAGTGACAGTCTTTAGAGGTAAAATGGGACAGGTGCTTTTGATGACTACACCACTCTCTGACAACACGCTGTTTTTTGGTTTTTTTTTTTTTTTTTTTGTAGCTATGACTAGGATTTCAGACCTTAACCTGAGTTACAGATATGGCCATTTTAATAAACACAATGAATACTGCTTCCCTTTACATGACTGAAAAGAAGCCTTCTGAGAGGAAGAGATTTCTAGTATAGGGATTTCATTTTCCTACTTTCATTTTCAACTAGTCAGTCTCTTTGCTCTATGCTCTGTAACACACAGATCGAATACAGACCCAAACAGTTAAATGTCTGAAAAGGGGGAAAATTTATATGCCTGAATAAGGACAGTCAATTCTTTTAATGAGACCAGGCTACTAATGATCAGAGAACAAACTTGATCTGTACCAGTTTTATCAATTTCCAGTTGTTTTATGACCTCTTTATCTTCTATCAATCTGTTGCTGACCACCTCCCTAAAAGCTTTCCAAGAGGTGATTTTATATTTCTGGTTATCAATTAAAATATTACCACCATCATCAAAAAAAAAATCAAAACAAAGACACTTATACAACAAATTCAGCTAAGGGTGGCATGGAACAGGGAGTGAGTAACTAAAACATTTTTTGGGGGGGAGGATAAGGTTATAATTGATTTACTCACTGGTAGTGCAATTCATGCAATTCTGCAGAGTTACTTATGAACATAATGTAATTTCAGTTGTTATGGCAACATATACAAAAAAAAAGTGGAAAGAGTTCATGATTAAATTTTTTTGAAGTAATTCAAAATATTAACTGCAAGTATGAGGATTCTGTAGAAAATGTTATTTAAACTCTTTCTCAGAGCTGTGGCTGAGTTGCAAGGCATGTCTGCCTGCAGCTATTCAGGTGGTATAATCCCCTCTGAGATGAGGGCAAAACAGGATGAACATTTGAAGAAAAACAGAAGTCTTGCTCTGCCCTCAGGATATCTCTTTCTGACTCCCCCCTCTATTAATATGCAAGGTGTGAAACCTTAAATGTCATATCCATGTCATACTCTAACGCCTATGAACTGTGGAATCAAAGTGTAGAATTCTTTTGCCAACATGATTTGGGCTAAAAAAAAATATCCCATTAACCAGAAGAAAAGGTCAAAAACATAGTTCCTGGTTTTCCTTCAAATTTGCTACCAAAATGAGGACAAATTGGAGAAAAAAAAATCTCCCAGGCTTTTAAGATATCATTTTCTTAGTTTTCCAGTGGAAAATAGGACTCTGAATGAAAAGGTCACAAAAACCCATCAAACTCCCTTTTATCATACTTGAATAAAAACCTATAGCTTCATCCAGGAAAGGAAACTCATAAAACCTTTTAGGGAGAGAGGCCACTGTTTTATCTTCCTTTAAAATATGTTTTATTATTATTGTTTTTCAGAGGAGAGGCCTGATATTTTTCTTGCCACTATGCACTTAACAATGGTGCTAAGAACGAAAGAAAATCATCGATCATTATTTCCATTCCCAGAAGAACAGAACTCGTTGTATCAATGATGGACCATCAGCATCTAATTCTGCAACTCTCTCTCACCAGACTACTGAATCTCTCTCACCTTGATGAGAATTCAATTCGCTTTAATGACTGAGAGTCTGCATGAGAATTTGAACCAGGCTACTTTTACCAGTGGCTTGCCAAAAGCTGTCTGCAACTGTCCACATTCCTCTGTACAAGCAGCTAGGTGCGATTAGTACAGACTTCTTTCCACTTCTCAGCAGACACAAGTTATCACAGTCACCCAAGAAACATTTCTATTCCAACAAGATTACTACACAGGCTTTGGGTAAGTACTTAACTGATGCCAGAGTTGTAGGTGATGCTCTGGGATGGCAGGAGATGTGAATACCAATATCCTACTTTGTTACAAAAGACACACCTTTCTGATTAGTGTTCCTCCAGTTTGCTACTCTGTAATTCATCCATTTGTCTTCTCTTCCCTTCCAATGTGGAAAGAACACACTCTTCAAATTCCACACTAGTGATTTGTATCTCTTTGTGTGTGCAGCTGGATTTCATATACAAACGTTTGAGCCACACTAGGACTTCCCTGGTGGCTCAGACAGTAAAGCATCCGCCTACAATGTGGGAGGACCCAGGTTCGATCCCTGGGTCGGGAAGATCCTCTGGAGAAGGAAACGGCAACCCACTCCAGTACTCTTGCCTGAAGAATTCCATGGACAGAGGAGCGTGGTAGGCTACAGTCCATGGGGTCGCAAAGAGTCGGACACAACTGAGTGGCTTCACTCACTCACCCTGATGTCAAAAATACAGTAAGACACTGTTTTGTGGCTTCAGTAAATTTATCTGCAATGTTGCATTTTTCTCATGGTTACCCTCAGATTATCTCTTTAAAGTAAAACTGTTCATTACATTGTGTGATTGAAGAACTGGACTCTAGGAATGCAGTAGGGGGCGGGGAGGAGAAAGACACAGGACTTGTCCTCATGGAGTTTATGTTCTGGTGACAGAGACAGATATTGAGCAGATAATTACACAAGCTGTTTCGCTACATGGTAATCAGTTTAATGTGGAGACAGAGAAAATCAAAGACAAAAAAGTTTAAATACTATTATGGATAAATATTTTCTCTCCTCCTTTCCTTTCTTCTTCAAAGAGCTGTGGGGAGAGTGATCAGTATAGGCTGCTCGCATTACCAATCAGCAACGATTAAATGCCCGAACATCACCAGGTGTCAGTTCCAGAATGTACAGCAGCTGTTATGAGAAACAGTGCATACAAAAGCAGGTCTGGACTTTTAGACGTGTGGTGAGACATCTTGGAGGATCTCGGGGAATTTTAGGACAAGGTGAGCAACTGGTGTTCCATCAGCCAGTGCCCTCTGGGAACTTCTTGTGGTTTCAAAATGCTCCCAGAGATGTTGCTTCCTCTCACAGCCTTTATCAATGCAGCATGTTCAGCAAAGCCAGCATGGTGCCCTCATGACCATTGCATGCTGCTGAGCTTCTTGGTAAGGGAAAAACTGGAAGTTATCTTTGACACCATGAAAAGATTTGTGAACTTGAGGGAGAGGAAAAAAAACAAAAAAACAAAAAACCCAACACACAACTTTCAAGAGCCAGGCAAAAAGCACTGAACCAAGAATCAGGAGAGGTGGTTCTCTTCTTGGCTCCATTACTATAAATTTGCTCCGAAAGGCTGGGAAGACTGTTTCACATCTCAGCCCTGACTCATAAGAAGATAAGTTGGACAGAGCAACTCTGAGAAAGAGAGTTTAACCAAGTGACTGATAGAATGGACTTAGAGGAGAGGCAGGTGTGGATTTGCATTGTTATTACTAGTAACTCACAAGGGTTACTTAGTCCTGCTAAATCTCAGTTTCTTCTTCCGTAAAATGGAGATGATCATAGGACCTACCTCATAGGGCTGTTGGAGAATAAAATTACATAAAAGAAATTAAATATTTATCACAGTGTCTAGCTAAGTGCCAGTTATTATTCACTACAGGTTTAGGAAATTTATATACTTGCTTTGTAATTAAGGCAATGCGTATTCATATAACTTTTCATGAAAAGGCTAACCACAATAATGACATTATTTATATAATGAAATTTGAAACAATGAGTTATTTCAAACCCTAAGAGATGATGTTGTGAAAGTGCTGCACTCAATATGCCAGCAAATTTGGAAAACTCAGCAGTGGCCACAGGATGGAAAAGGTCAGTTTTCATTCCAATCCCAAAGAGAGGCAATGCCAAAGAATGCTCAAACTATCGCACAATTGGACTCATCTCACACGCTAGGAAAGTAATGCTTAAAATTCTTCAAGCTAGGCTTCAACAGTACATGAACCAGGAACTTCAAGATGTTCAAGCTGGATTTAAAAAAGGCAGAGGAACCAGAGATCAAATTGCCAACATCCATTGGACCATAGGAAAAGCAAGAGAATTCATAAAAACATTTACTTATGCTTCATTTAACTTCTGCTTAATTTACTATGCTAAAGCCTCTGACTGTGTGGATCACAACAAACTGTGGAAAATTCTGAAAGAGATGGGAATACCAGACAACCTGACCTGCCTCCTGAGAAATCTGTATGCAGGTCAAGAAGCACCAGTTAGAACTGGACATGGAACAACAGACTGGTTCCAAATCAGGAAAGGAGTATGTCAAGGCTGTATATTGTCACCCTGCTTATTTAACTTACATGCAGAGTACATCATGTGAAATGCTGGGTTGGATGAAGCACAAGCTGGAATTAAGATTGCCGGGAGAAATATCAATACCTCAGCTATGAAGATGACACCACCCTTATGGCAGAAAGTGAAGAGGAACTAAAGAACCTTTAGATAAAAGTGAAAGAGGAGAGTGAAAAAGTGGGCTTAAAACTCAACATTCAAAAAACGAAGATCATGGTATCCAGTCCCATCACTTCATGGCAAATAGATTGGGAAACAGTGAGAGACGTTCTTTTCTTGGGCTCCAAAATCACTGCAGATGGTGACTTCAGCCATGAAATTAAAAGACATTTGCTCCTTGGAAGAAAAGCTATGACAAACCTAGACAGTATATTAAAAAGCAGAGACATTAATTTGCTGAGAAAGGTCCATTTAGTCAAAGCTATGGTTTTTCCAGTGGTCATGTATGGATGTGAGAGATCTTTATAAGAAGGCTTGTGTGCTTAAGAACTGATGCTTTTGAGCTGTGGTGTTGGAGAAGACTCTTGAGAGTCCCTTGGACTGCAAGGAGATGCAACCAGTCAATCCTAGAGGAAATCAGTCCTGAATATTCATTGGAAGGACTGATGCTGAAGCTGAAGTTCCAATGCTTTGGCCACCTGATGTGAAGAACTGACTCACTGGAAAAGACCCTGATGCTGGGAAAGATTGAAGGCGGGAGGAGAAGGGGACAAGAGAGGATGAGACGGTTGGATGACATCAGTAACTCAACGGAAATGAGTTTGAGCAAACTCCAGGAGACAGTGAAGGACAGGGAAGCCTGGCATGCTGCAGTCCATGGGGTTGCAAAGAGTCGGACACGACTAAATAACTGAACTGAACTGAATAATGACTGAAAAATTCTACTGGCCGTTTCTTTTTACCTGTTTAAGGTGTGCATGTATGTGTTTGTATGTGTAAATATATACATGGTTGGATAAAGACATTTATTTAATAAGTATTTACACAGTTCTTAATATGAAAATAATACTCTACTAGTTTTGTTACTGTGGAGATACAATATAACTTTCACTGTTTAAAGCATACTTGGAGGGTGTAGAAGATAAACTGTCACAAAATAACTAAGAGTCTAAGGAAAGACAATCAGCCACAAAATCAGAGGAAAAAAGGCAAGTACTATAGGATGTATAAAAAATACACTTCACTATTATTTTCCTGGTTTTACAACAAATTTGGACAAAAATTTGGACTTTGTCTAAAAGGATTAATCACAGAAATACTGAAGGGCCTTTATTAGACAGCTTGACTCATCCAATAGACCTCTGATCATAATTTAAGGAACTCTTCTGACTGAGAGTAATGTTAAAGCCTTTCTTTAAAAAGTGTGCTATGTCATAAAAGGACAGAAAATGAACTACTAAAATTTGTTTTAAATTAGGCACCTGGATTCATAACATCTATAGTTCGGGGGAGGGGCTTTTTTCTAATAAGATTGATCTGTTCCTGGTGTCATCAGTTGATTAATAAAACAAGTGCTTCTGATAAGTGTGTTGGCCTTTCTATGATGCAGAGATATTTATTACTGTTTGGAAATAGCCAGATGGTATTATTTCCTCCTCAGTCAGTAGTCTTGGTAATGAAAACTGATTGATTGTATGTCCTTCTCTATCTGCTTTATAATTTTAATGATAAAAAGTCAGCATCTGGATTTGATTCCACCATAAACTGCGGTTTGGTTTATATACACATATTATGGTGAGTGATGGCATTCTCCCCCCACTATGCTTCTCACTGACAGACACACTCAGGGCTGTCAGTCACCCAAGCCAGGGGATACTGAAAAGGCCAGTGCCATCCTGTACAAAACGTCATGTTCTAAACTTAATGGACCTCTCGATTCTACTACATCTTTCCACAAAGTCTCAAAAGGAAATCTCCAGGAACACTGCCTCAGTGAACCTTCATTCCTGGTAAGACTGACTTTTCCAAAAAGTGTGCTTGTCATGTTTGTTTCATATGCCATCTTGTTGCAAGATTTCTTTTGTCATCCTACAGAGATGTGATTATATCACTTGATAACTTTTACCTCCCTTCTCTTCAAAAAATAACAGAAATAAAAGTCTTTAAAATATCAGTTACTGATTGTTGTTCGGAACAGATCCTCCCTTTTCCTTTATTCGTGTGTTCTTTTAATTTTGCCCTCTTCAGGATAAGTGCGCAACTGATTCCCATATGCAGAGGGACAGACAGGAGCTGAACTCCAGCTACTGCTCTTCTCAGCGAGAGACTATTTACCAAAGCTTAAGCACTCGTCAGCAATTCACTAATTTCTATGAGCATTTGTGGACACTTAGCATGTTTCAGGCACTGGGCTATGACCTTTACAAGGGTTATTTTATTTAATTCCCACAAGGATCCAGGAGGTGGGCACTCTTATGACCCTGTTATTCTGATGGGGAATGAAGCTCAAAGAGATGAAGGACACTTGTCATGGGTACACAGCTAGGAGAGGGGGGAGGTGGGATAGAAATCCTGGGCACTGAAGTCCATGCTGTTGGTCACTCTACTACAGGTTTTCTAACTCACAGTTACCCAAGCAGACCAGCACTGTATGATCACCCTGCACTGAAAAAGTTTCCTAAGTACTACATAGCTTATGGATTAGTTGAACAGTGATTAAAAGAACTCTGGAGTCAGAGGCCCAGCTTCTAACTCTTACCCTACCAATCACCCTACCACGTCCTATCCATATGGCCTTGGGCAAGTTACCTAACCTCTCTGACCTCAGTTTCTTTTGGTTCCAAAATGGGACAAATCAGAGAATCTTCTGCCAAGGATGTTTGTGAGGATTAAACATGATAAAACAGACTATATACTTAGTACACTGTCATGTGCCAAGTGCTCAATACTACTGATTATCTATTATTATTTATTAAGAAAACAATTCCATAGTTGGTCATCTAATAATTATGCACTTGTTGGGTGAAGGCTGTAGAGAGGAAAGCAGGAGAGAGGGCAGTTTGTTGGAAAGAAAAAGGCAAAGTATTTGGAAGCAGGTGCCTGAGGCAGCAGTCTGGGCTGAACACATCACACAGCTTCCAGCCCTGCGAAATTATTATGTTTTCCCTTTCCCATGAAGGATTCACATCTGGATATAAAGTTCAAGTGCAGACTTTGTCACAACCGGGTTACACAGGAGCTGCGATACCTTGGCTGCTGTCACTGGTGCCTGGGTTTTATGTTTCTTGTTCTCCCCTGAATTATTTATCCAGAGCATCTGTGTTACATTATCTTTATGTAATGTCACAACAGAAATGGGAGAACGATGTTCCCTTCTTGTTCCCCCACTGACAACGAGTCTGCATGCAGCTTCCAGGTGTCTTTCCTGCCTCTCTTCACTCACTTATCCAGTCATCTCCCTGTCAAGTGGGACACATGCCTTTCTCCTTGGGGGCTGAGTGAAGCCAGTCTCCAGCCAGCTCAGGGATGGCAGACGGTCCCAGCTCCACTCTAAGATAAGGCCAATCGATCTTTTCCAAAAGCTCCATAGCAACCCTGAATGCGTAAGGAATCTGTACTGCAGAATGAATTTTGTTTTGCAGCCACCAAAATACAAATGTCCTCTGTACATTGGCTGGAATCCCACTGCCCAGGCTGAATCAGAACTTCCTAGACATTATGACTATTTGGTAGGCATTTCAGAGCCTAGAAACAGTAAAAACAACTCAGCAACTGCTAACATTTTTAGGTACTTAATATACATTAGGAACTAAGTTATATGTTTTACATTAACTCATTTAAATTTTACCACAACCCTCTGAGATAGGTATCTTATCCTCATTATAAACAAACAGAAGAAAATAAGGTTCAGAGAAGCCAAGCGACTTGCCCAAGTTCACCACCAAGAAGGCACAGGAGCTAAGATTCAAGGCCAAATCTTGGTCCATGCTCTTCCCTACTACTTTTAGGTCAGTGTTTCTGTGGTCATCTTTTGAAATTTAACTCGTCTGTGTTTTTTTATTTAAAGTGATTTTCTTTCAGGCAGCAAGTAGTTGAGTCTCATAAATTATCCAATTGAACAATCTCTGAGTTTTAATTACATTGTTTAGAGTATTTACCTTTAATGTGTTTATCAACATGTTTGGATTTAAATCTAGTTTTACTATTTATTTTCTACGCGCCCTTTCTGTTCTTTCTTTAATTGTTTTACTATTTCTCTGCCTTCCTTTGAATTGACGATCATTTCTTATTTCATTTTATCTCCACTATTAGCTTAGTTGACTCTTTCTCTTTATATTTTCAGTTTTCTCTAGAATTCATAATAAATACTTATCACAGTCTACCTTCAAACAATATTATATCACTTCATGTAATACATCAGAAGCATAAATTTTTCCCTCTTATCTTTTGTACTGATATTACATATTTTATTTCTTCATACTCTATAAATGCCATGCTATTATTTTTGCTTTAAATAGTCAAATATCGTTTAAAGATCAGATGATATATTTACCCATAGACTTACTATTGTTGTGATGTTCATTTCTTTGTACAGTCATACTTCTACCTGTTACTGATTTCCTTCTGCCTGATAAAAGAACTTAAGCATTACTTAGTAAAAGACATGGGGTTCCAGGGTCTGCTTACAGTTGTTCCTGTAAAGAAACTGAAGTCTCAGTGTCATCACTAGGGGTCACTGACTTGTGGCTGGTGGGCCATGTTGCAGCAGGTAGCTGAGCTACTTCTGCAGAGATGCACACCCACACAGTTAAGCTGGCAACCTTGATCAGAATCAGGGATGGGGTCCTGAAGGAGAGCTATCCATCAGCAAGCCCAGTTAAGCACCTTCTGGATCTTCTTGCTCTTGCATATTACTTGACTGAGATTGAACTCAGATTGCAATAACATTTCAGGAGTCCCTTCTTACCTTACTTACACCTTAAAGCCTTTCATGAGTAGATGATTGAAAAATATGGGACTTCACCAGCTAGCTGTGTCTTTAAATCAACCTGGGGTCCACAGAATGAGGAGGTATCTTCTGTAAAGGAGCTGCCTATCAGTCTTCCAAGGACCAGGAAGCAGCTCAGCCTTAGGAAATCTGTCCAGTGGTGATCACACTACACGGAGGCCTGGGCTAGAACCAGGCAGTGTCATGGCCTACCTCTAAGAGCTAGTGATGATTATGATGAATGATGATAATAGTTCTAAATCACACCAACTAATAATTTGGTAAGGACCAAGCACTGATCTAAGAGCTTTACAAACACGGATTCATTTAATCCTGGTAATAACACTGCAAAGTCGATCCTATTATTCGTGATTCTTCCCACTTCTAGGACACAGTGAACTTAAATACCCTGAACAGGTTATATGGTTATTAAGGAACAGACATGGAATTTTAACCATGGAAGTTTGACTTTATGGTTCACACTTCTACACACCACTTTAGAATGCTTCTAAGCAACATGGAGTTTCCCACTTTGCCCAAAGCCAGTTTTCTTCCTTTTCCCCAAACCCTAATATCTGGTATTTTTCTCCTCACCAATTTACAATGAGCAATGACTCACTTTCAGTTCCACCTGGTCTGAAAGGATCTCATTCAATCAGAGAAACAGGAAGCCCACTGAGGTTCAATGCTTCTGCATCTCAGTTCTGGGTTCTCCATGTAAGGCCAAAACTTTTCAGACTTTCTCTGGAGACATATAGGGAAATGGGAAAGGGTGCATATGGAGTCCATGCTGGGATCCCATTTCCTATTGGGTGCTCAATCTTCTCTCTTCTTGAGGACTGCCTACAACTTAACTCAGTGATATCCCCAAATAAAATCTCACCAGCCACAACACTCTGCCTGTAATATCAGATGACAAGGTGATCCTTAAGGTAGCTGGGCTGCTGTAAGAGATTCATGGGAAAGGAGAAGAGGTGTGGCATTTGGTAAGCTGTTAATATGGATAATTTTGCTGCTCAACAGCCAGTGTCTTTATTCCAGAAACTCTGTCCCAGGTACTCAATTAGGATTCTGTCAAATTTTCCAGAAAACAGAGGAGACAGCATCTACAAATAACCAGCTCTCTGATTATGGGTATGAGTTTCAGCAGGTGTTATCAACCAACCATATCATTATTGGTGATTCATAAACCTTTCTGAAATGAGGAGAAGGGCCATCAGTCATTCAGTTGTGTCCGACTCTTTGCAACCCTATGGACTGCAGCACACCAGGCTTCCCTGTCCATCACTATCTCCTAGAGTTTGCTCAAACTCATGTCTATTAAGTCAATGATGCTATCCAACCATCTCAACCTCTGCCGAAGGAGACATACATGTGATTATATTTATTCTGCCATTTTCAGGCCCTCAAAGCTATCTGTACCTTCCAAAGCAATTTTGCTGATTGGAGTGTTGGGACACTAATGTAATCCCTCCCATGTCATAACAAAGACATTTTTAAAACAAATGATACATGATGCAGGATTTGAATAATCATGATTGGTGACCAAGATCAATAAGAGAAACCAGTATGGCCCTGGACTTGAATAAGAAGGGCTCCAGCCCTGGGACCCTCATGTTAGAGGTCTTTCTTCTCAAAATGTATTTATTAACAGAAATGTATTTATTAAAGAAAATGGGGGGGTGGGCTTCTGTCACTCAGGATCCAACCCTCTGTATCACTGAAGCATGATCCATAACTTTAATCATTCACTATCGTGACTGACCCTGTTCATGTCTAGGAAAAGGCTTCTTTTCACTTCCTATGTATTCAAAACAAATGTGTGGGTAGTTGCTATAGAATGTGGGGAGGTTTTGAGTTGTAGAAAAGCTTAGGTAAAAGATAAGACAAATTAACTCCTACAATCCTTCTCTCAGATTGTGAAATGCAACAGATTTTTTGCACCATTTAAAAGGTACCTGACATGTCAATGTATGGCAAAGACCACTACAATATTGTAAAGTAATTAGCCCCCAACTAAAATAAATAAATTTATTAAAAAAATAAATAAATAAAAGGTACCTGAACAGATGCCCACTAATCATCAGGGAAAAGGGTGTTTGCTATGACCAGTGCGTTCTCTTGGCAAAACTCTGTTAGCCTTTGCCCTGCTTCATTCTGTACTCCAAGGCAAAATTTGACTGTTACTTCAGGTGTTTCTTGACTTCCTACTTTTGCATTCCAGTCCCCTGTAATGAAAAGGACATCTTTTTTTGGGTGTTAGTTCTAAAAGGTCTTGTAGGTCTTCACAGAACTGTTCAACTTCAGCTTCTTCAGCATTACTGGTTGGGGCACAGACTTGGATTACCATAATATTGAACAGCTTGCCTTGGAAATGAACAGAGATCATTCTGTCATTTTTGAGACTGCATTCAAGTACTGCATTTCAGACTCTTTTGTTGACTATGATGGTCATTCCATTTCTTCTAAGGGATTCCTGCCCACAATAGTAGATAAAATGGTGATCTGAGTTAAATTCACCCATTCTAGTCGATTTTAGTTCGTTGATTCCTAGAATGTCAACGTTCACTCTTGCCATCTCCTCTTCAACCACTTCCAATTTGCCTTGATTCACGGACCTAACATTCCAGGTTCCTATGCAATATTGCTCTTTACAGCATCGGACCTTGCTTCTATCACCAGTCACATCCACAACTGGGTATTGTTTTCACTATGGCTCCATCCCTTCATTCTTTCTGGAGTTATTTCTCCACTGATCTCCAGTAGCATATTGGGCACCTACTGACCTGGGGAGTTCATCTGTCAGTGGCGTATCTTTTTGCCTTTTCATACTGTTCATGGGGTTCTCAAGGCAAGAATACTGAAGTGGTTTGCCATTCCCTTCTACAGTGGACCACATTCTGTCAGACCTCTCCACCATGACCTGTCTGTCTTTTATTAAATAAAAAAAGAGACATTACTTTGTCAACAAAGGTCCGTCTACTCAAAGCTGTGGTTTTTCCAGTAGTCATGTATGGGTGTGAGAGTTGGACTATAAAGAAAGCTGAGCGCTGAAGAACTGATGCTTTTGAACTTTGGTGTTGGAGAAGACTCTTGAGAGTCCCTTGGACTGCAAGGAGATCCAACCAGTCCATCCTAAAGGAGATCAGTCCTGAGTGTTCATTGGAAGGACTGATGTTGAAGCTGAAACTCCAATACTTTGGCCACCTCATGCTAAGAGCTGACTCATCTGAAAAGACCCTGATGCTGGGAAAGACTGAGGGCAGGAGGAGAAGGGGATGACAGAGGATGAGAGGGTTGGATGGCATCACCAACTCAATGGACATGAGTTTGGGTAAACTCCAGGAGTTAGTGATGGCCAGGGAGGCCTGGCGTGCTGCGGTCCATGGGGTCGCAAAGAGTCTGACACAACTGAATGACTGAACTGAATTGAACTGAACTGAATCATCAGGGAAATGCAAATCAAAGCTACAATGAGAAATCACCTTACATCTGTTCAAACCACTATTATCAAAAAGACAAGAAATAACTTATGTTGGTAAGGGTCTGAAAAAAAGGGATCCTTCATGCACTGCTGGTAGGGATGTAAATTAGTATAACCACTATGCAAAACATTATGCAGACTCCTAAAATAATTAAAGACAGAACTACTGTATGATTCTGCAACTGCTATTCTGGATATTTATCTGAAGGAAACAAAAACACTAATTGGAAAAGGCTTATGCAGCCCTATGTTCGTTGCAGCATTATTTACAACAGCCAAAACATGGAAACGATGTTAAGTGTCCATCAGTGACTGAATGGAACAATAAAAATGTGGTGTGCATGTGTGTATATACAATGGAACATTATTTGACCATAAAAAAGGAGGAAATCTTGCCATCTGCAAAACATGGATGAAGCTTGAAAGCATGAAGTGAAGTAAGTCAGATAGAAAAAGACAAACACTATACAGTCTCAGTTATAAATGGAATCTAAAACAAACAAACAAAAAACAAACTAAAAACCAATTTCAAAGTTACACAGAAGAGTTCGGTGGTTGCCAGAGGCTAGGGGTGGAGGTTGACAAAATGGGTGAAGGTGATCAAAAGGTACAAACTTCTAGTTATAAATAAATAAATAAGTAAATTCTGCAGATATAATGTACAACATAGTATCTACAGTTAACACTGCACTGTAGATTTGAGAGGTGCTAAGACAGTAGATCTTACAAGTTCTCATCACAGGAAAAAATTGTAACTGTGTGTCATTCGATGTTAACTATTCTTATTGTGCTGATAATTTCACATTATACCCAAATATCAAGTCATTATGTTATACATCTGAAACTATTGTGTTATATGTCAATTATATCTCAATTAAAAAATGAAAGGGAGAACTATAATTCTAACAAAAAGTATCATCTTCCATTAGGGTTAAATGTCTTGATACACTTGGTTTTCCAATTTATAGTTCTGGAGACATATGCAAGTTAGCATGGTAGTCACAACAATTGCATATGAGGAACATTTTACAATATTAAACATCCATTTTATTTCTAAATGTGTATGTATGTTGATCTACTCTAGATGTATCATGCATGATCTGTGTCACTGCTGCTTTATGTATGTAAGTAGTAAGCAGATATGAAGTCTAGCACTGCAAGTACTAATATTTTTATAAATATAGCTTAAGTTATTAAGGATAACTTAATTGAAATAAAACATTATATGACTTTAGCTTAAAAGTAACTTAGTTATAATTTATAATATATATAATTTATATTTTGATTCAATTCTTATAAATACTTCTAGATAATTAAGAAAAACTTAACTTTTTGAATGCATTTTAAAATGATTGTAAGTTCAACTTTTTACATTTAATTTGTATTTCTGATGTAATATATTTAAAATTAAGCAAATTATCACCTTTCATTTTTTTAATTCTTTAGCTTGTTACTGTCACCAAAATGCAAAATAAGTGAAAATTAAATTATAACATTTTGCTGAAATGAAACCAGAAAAATAATTTTTGCAAAAGATACATAATCCTTTAAGAATCTTGTCTATTACTCAGTCAAATATCACTGTCTTAACAGAACAACCCAGAACAGTACTCAACAATAATTAAATCCAGCTGCTTCTGATATTCCACAAACTGTTCAACAAATAAAAAAGTTACCTTTTCATGTATTTTTGATTTTGCATAATGAAGATTTATTTGCCCAGGTAGCAGGACCAATTGTTCTATTTAATACCTGGTCAGACTGATTTACAACTTTTAAACATTTAGAGCTATCGTATGTAGATTTCCATTTATTCTTTTGCTCTAGCCAGACTTCGCAAATGTTAGTAACATAAATGAGGAAAGCAATCATTTTTTCCCACAATTTGTGACACGTGTCTCTTGAGAAGTGACCATGACCACTCTCTGAAGGGACTATTCGCAGTGTTGATCCTGGACTCATCATCAGCCAAAAACTTCTACTTAACATAAACAGCTCCATTTTTACAGCTAAAAAGTTGTGAACACTGATTCACTCTTCAATTAACCTTGACAAACTTAAAGGATTTTAGGATTTCAAGAATTTAGGAAACTTTTTGTTCCTGTAAAAACTGACAATGACTCCAGTTTACACCTCTTTCACTGACCTTGCCATGCCTCAGGGATCTGCTCCATTTCTGTCTTCCCCAGACCAGCCAGGGTCTCTACCCCTTTTCAGAGCCCTCTCTTCTCCCTTAATTCTCTACTCTGGACCTTTCTCTACTGTGACCTCCTCTCAGTGCCAACTCTTGCCTGCTCTGTTTGCATTCTTGCTGGGCTTGCTCTCTGCTTGGCCTTAAGGCTTCCCTGTGCCTTGAGTGATCTCATTAAATCTCTTGCTACAGAGAGGAGCAAGGTAGGAAAAGCAGACAGGGCTTGTCACTCTTCTTGGAGCAGAAAGATGCTAGGAACTCCAGACTCAAGGAAGGAAGTGCCCCAAGGCAAGAGGAGAGCTGTACAGGTATCAGTTTCTTTCACTACAAAGATAAAGGCTGAAGGCAGACGTGCGGGGGATCCCAACTATGAGTACTTCCTTCAAATAAGCTGCTAGGTCACTATAACAAAGTAGTTCGCAATTACACAAGTGGCAGGATGATTTATTTATATATTAATTTGTATTTATTTTTGATGCAGTTTTCCTTCTACCTATTCCAAGCAAGTAGCCAGAGTCTATGCATTTCTTGTGCTAAGGAATTTTGCAGGGCCACATAGGTAATGGCAGGGAAGTGAAGCATTTTGAGAAAGCTTGAGCTCAGGGAAAATAGAATGCTAGTTATTTCCAGGAAGTGGGAAGGAGAGGTATCCACCTTTGAGGACAGGGAGAAAAGAGAGCTTCTTTTATTTATTTATTTTTTCCACCCAATTTTAGACTGGGAAGTGGAAGGAAATCAGGAGGCCCAGGTGTGGTTTCTCACAGATGTACTCAAAGCCTTAAAGGCATGACTTTCAGGTACACTTAAGAAAAAAGAACCCTAGCTCTGGGATTTCCATTCTTGTCTGTTCTCCCCAAACAACAGAGTTGTTAGTTTTATGAGACCTTGTGGCTGTAGACAAAGATGACATTACTACTAACTTCAGTAGGCAGAAAATCTGATGCCTTGAGGGTACAGGGAGCTCCAATAATGACAGGGACTGAATTTCCAGCCAGGCCAGTAGAATGAGGGCTACAGTTGGGTTTTAATTTTGAAATACATTTTCATTTACAGAAAAACTGCCAAGAGAATATAGAGTTTCCATATATACCTCACCAATTGCCCTATCACTACCATCTTACCTTACCAAGGAATATTTGTCAAAACTAAGAAATGGACATTGGTACATCACTATTATCTAAATTTTTATTTGAATTTCACTAATTTTTCACTAATGTTCCCGGATCAGTCCAGGTATCATGCTGTGTTTAGTTGTTATGTCTCCCCAGTCTTCTCTGTTCTGTGAATTTCTCATTTTCCCTTTGTTTTTCATGATCTTGACAGTCTTGAGCAGTACTGGTCAGGTATTTTGTAGAAAATCCCTCAGTGGAATTTTTCTGATGTCTTTCTCATGATTAAGATTGGGATTATGGGTTTTTGGAACAGATGCCAGGAAGTGAAGTTCCTGTCTCATCATATCAGGGGAGTAAAGTATTTTTTCATTTTTTTCTTGATAAAGAAAACTGATGATTCTCACACATCAGAATCTATAGATAAGATTCACTGCTTTTTGTTAACATATATTCATATACAAAAAGGAGTTTAGACCACCACCTAAAAGAACACTGCTCTACTCATTACAACTGAAGAATTCAACAGCTCTTGCAGTTCTAGTTTGGTAAACGTTTTTTATCAAAACTCCTAACAGACCTTCATGGGGCTTCCCAAGTGGCTCAGTGGTAAAGAATTCACTTGCAATATAGGAGATGTGGATTCAATCCCTGGATTGGGAAGATCCCCTGGAGTAGGAAATGGCAGCCTACTCCGGTATTCCTTCCTGTGAAACTCCATGGACAGAGAGGCCTGGCGGGCTATAGTCCATGGAATCAGAAAAAAGTTGGACATGACAGTGACTAAACAACAACAAACAGACCTTCTTATGTGTTCAACATCCACTCAAAAATATTTAGACCAAGATATCTTAAAAAATCTGTTGAAAGCCCATCAAAATCAGGAAGGAAGTAAAACCTTCCTTACTTTGTATACTATTAATGGCTCTTTTGGCCAAATGAAATCAGTTTTCTTTGAGTCTTCAGAAAAAAGAAAAAAAGCACATAAACCCCTAACACTCTATGTCTCAGGGGCTCAAAACATCATTGTCTCATGGTTTTCAGGATACAGGAGCTCATTAATAATAACTTCTTTAGACTGGATTTTAATATTGTGGAATAAGTTTAAGAGCCACAAAAAGGACAATGACCAAGGTTATAAGAAAAAAAACAAAAAAACAAAAAACCAATTACTCCTTATCCCATTTTCACCACAATTTTTAGCCCTTGGCATCATCCAGGTCACCATGTAGGCATTAATCAAAATGTTTCTTCCAGCCTTGCTGGAAATTCTGACCCATGGATAATGACTGATGGTCCCTTCTCAGGGACTGGAGAGCTGTCTCCCAGAGAAGCTGAACATCTGACCGGGGCAGAGAGCATGCACAAGGCTGAGCAACTGGTCAGCAACAGGATCGCATCTGTGCTGTCAAGATGACACCCCTCCTTGCTTTGCCAGACTTCCTTAGTTTTAAAAAACAGTTCCTGCATGTTGATACACATCTTCTCTGGGAATATAGAAATCTACAGATTTGACAGAATAGGGTTTGGCCAAATTATTATTATTATTTTAAATACATAAGTATTCTGCTTGCCAAGGAATGCTAAGATGAATAGCCTTTAAACTAACAAGTTTTGGTGTATAGTAATGGAGTCATTAGAGTAAGAGATGAAGTTCAAGAGGCTGTAGGTACCCATAGTTCAGTGATGTCCCAGAAAGCAATGACTCATTCTACTGTTGGTCTGTATGGGAGTAAGGGTACCGTATTTTATTTTTGTCTTATACACCATCCTGTCCTCTGTTCAATTAGGGGCTGGCAGTCTCTGCCATTAATATCTTTTCCAGTGCTTGGCTTTTCACATACAAAGAATAGTTGGATAATATTTTAAAGGAGAAAAAAATAAGAGATGTATGCAGTGGTTAAAATATTAATGTGTGGATGTCAAAATGCAAATTTCACTACAGTGAGTGGGTGTCAGTTCAATGTGAGTCAGGCAAGGCCTAAACAGAGACACAAAGAGAACTTGTCTTAAGAATACGGAGGAGATAACTATACCAGTAAATCAATCCCTCATTATGTGCTGATTTTAGATAATGAATCAATTAGACTCTCACTTCCATGAATGCAGATCTAATGCTAAATGAAGCTCGCTCCCATTAATGGGCCTGCCAGGTGCAATTTAAGATGAATTACTAATACAAAAATAAGATGAAAATGCAGGCTTTGTTTTGTTCTCCAAAGTAGCAGAAGGAACTGTCTGGTTCCTGCTCATGCACAAGTAATACCTGTCCATGGTAGTATTTTGATTAACATGGCTCAGTCTAACTGAAATGTAACATCTACGAAGCATCAGCTGTGTAGACCAAAAACCTCTTGGAAGACAGGATCACAATGTGTTGGGATCATTGTTTTACTCCTCACAAACTTTGCTCCATGGAGGTTTTTGGGACTATTCCATGCAAGTGAAGGAGACAGGAATGGTATCAAAACCACAGCCAGTTCTCTCAAGTTCCTCTTTTTTGTTAAAAACTTCAGATGTTTAACAGCAAAATGGCAAGCTGATCAGAGAAATACTTTTAGGGGAATCGATTGTTGGGGTAAATGTCTATTTTTAATCAAAAGTATGTAATACTTGCAGGTAACTTTACAATATACTTACTAGGGACCAGTTTCTACTCTAATGTGCTGTACATGCATCATTTTTCAATCCTTTCAGCAAAGAATAAGAGGCATACTATATATAATCCCCATTTTACAGACAATGAAACCAAGGTGTGGAGAGGTGGAATCACTTGCCCAAGTCTCATAGTAAGTGGTGAAGTCAGAAGTCAAATCCTGGCAGTCTGATTGACATTCATGGGCTTACTGTGGATCTTCTTCCCTTTTCTCTTCTGTCCTGAACAAGATTGCTAAGCTAAAATGTTTGAGATTAAAACTAGATGGATATCACTGGTAGAAAAGAAAAAAAAATCAATCCTTTCTAAGGTGATGTTAGGAAACTGGGCCATAAAATATCGGGCCAGCACTGAGTAGTAACAGAATTCTTTTAGTCTACTTGACTTTACTCGTGAGTTGAAATAAATCATACTTGCAGATTTGCTCCCCATCTTCCTGTAATAATGTTGCTTTCAGAGCAACTCTGCTAGGCTCTTAGGCCCAACTGTGGTTGATAGAAATACCAGGCCAATAACTCTAGATGCTATTGAAGCTACAGCTAAGACTGACAAGAAGAGAAATGACTTTAGCTCCTAGGCTGGCTTTTATCTGTACGGGCAGAATAAAAGACTGAATGCTGAGATGTGTACTGGCCTTTCTTTCACTTATCTCTTTCAGAATTTATTAATTCTCACCTATTCTTAAGAATCATGATTTCTTTGCAAATTTTCTGGCTGATCCAGCCACATCATTTTCACCTTACGCTTGGAGGTCAAAAGACTATTATGAAATGCCTCAGTTTCCATTCATTCATCCTTCCAATATTAAGTGACATGGTATAAGTGACAGCAATCTCATTCAACCTCATTACGTCATGGAGTGTTCAATCAGAAAATCTTCAACCCATATACAGAGCTTTATTCATTTCCAAGTTCAGTTCAGTCACTCAATTGTGTCTGACTCTTTGCGACCCCATGAACTACAGCATGCCACGTCTCCCTGTCCATCACCAACCCCTGAAGTTTACTCAAACTCATGTCCATTGAGCTGGTGATGACATCCAACCATCTCATCCTCTGTCATCCCCTTCTCCTCCCAGCTTCAATCTTTCCCAGGATCAGGGTCTTTTCCAATGAGTCAGTTCTTCACATGAGGGGGCCAAAGTGTTGGAGTTTCAGCTTCAACATCAGTCCTTCCAATGAATATTCAGGACTGATTTCCTTTAGGATGGACTGGTTGGATCTCCTTGCAGTCCAAGGGACTCTCAAGAGTCTTCTCCAACACCACAGTCCAAAAGCATCAGTTCTTCAGCGCTCAGCTTTCTTTATAGTCCAACTCGCACATCCATACATGACTACTGGAAAAACCACAGCTTTGAGTAGACGGACCTTTGTTGACAAAGTAATGTCTCTGCTTTTTAATATGCTGTCTAGGTTGGTCATAACTATCCTTCCAAGGAGTAAGCGTCTTTTAATTTGATGGCTGCAATCACCATCTGCAGTGATTTTGGAGTCCCCAAAATAAAGTCAGCCACTGTTTCCACTGTTTCCCCATCTATTTGCCATGAAGTGATGGGACCACATGCCATGATCTTAGTTTTCTGAATGTTGTTTTAAGCCAACTTCTTTACTCTGCTCTTTCACTTTCATCAAGAGGCTCCTTAGTTCTTCTTCGCTTTCTGCCATAAGGGTGGTAACATGTGCATATCTGAGGTTATTGAAATTTCTCCTGGCAATCTTGATTCTAGCTTGTGCTTCATCCAGTCCAACATTTCACATGATGTACCCTGCATATAAGTTAAATAAGCATGGTGACAATATACAGCCTTGATGTACTCCTTTCCCGATTTAGAACCAGTCTGTTGTTCCACGTCCAGTTCTAACTGTTGCTTCTTAACCTGCATACAGATTTCTCAGGAGGCAGGTCAGGTGGTCTGGTATTCCCATCTCTTGAAGAATTTTCCATAGTTTGTTGTGATCCACACAAAGGCTTTGGCATAGTCAATAAAGCAAAAGTAGATGTTTTTCTGGAACTCTCTTGCTTTTTCAGTGATTCAGGGGATGTTGGCAATTTGATCTCTGGTTCCTCTGCCTGTTCTAAATCCAGCTTGAACATCTGGAATTTCGAAGTTCATATACTGTTGAAGTCTGGCTTGGAGAATTTTGAGCATTACTTTACTAGCGTGTGAGGTGAGTCCAATTGTGTGGTAGTTTGATCATTATTTTTGGCATTGCCTTTCTTTGGGATGGGAATGAAAACTGACCTTTTCCAATCCTGTGGCCACTGATGAGTTTTCCAAATTTGCTGGCATATTGAGTGCAGCACTGTCACAGCATCATCTTTTAGGACTTGAAATAGCTCAACTAGAATTCCATCATCTTCACCTGCTTTGTTTGTAGTGATGCTTCCTAAAGCCCACTTGACTTTGCATTTCAGGATGTTTGGCTGTAGGTGAGTGATCACACCATCGTGATTATTTGGGTCATGAAGATCTCTTTGTATAGTTCTTCTGTGTATTCTTGCCACTTCTTCTTAATATCTTATGTTTCTGTTAGGTCCATATCATTTCTGTCCTTCATTGTGTCCATCTTGGCATGAAATGTTCCCTTGGTATCTCTAATTTTCTTGAAGAGAAAATTTCCAAGTTAAGTGGGAGTAAATAGAAAAGTTCACTTGTCATATTTCCAGGGCCAAAAGACTGCATTTGTATACATGGGTGTGTATATTTATACATATCTAATTATTTACTTCGGAGAAGGCATTGGCAACCCATTCCAGTACTTTTGCCTGGAAAATCCCACGGATGGAGGAGCCTGGTAGGCTGCATTCCATGGGGTCTGGAAGAGTCAGACACGACTGAGCGACTTCACTTTTACTTTTCACTTTCATGCATTGGAGAAGGAAATGGCAGCCCACTTTAGTGTTCTTGCCTGGAGAATCCCAGGGATGGCAGAGTCTGGTGGGCTGCTGTCTATGGGCTCGCACAGAGTCGGACACGACTGAAGCAACTTAGCAGCAGCACCAGCAATTATTCACTTATAAATACAGAATAAAAGGTTTGAAAATACATTGCAGTGAATATTAAAAATTTGTGAATATTCCCATTATGGGCTTTCAAAATCTTTTTAAATTTTTCCTAATTTTCAGCTATTTTAAAATATAAGGATGCCTCAATTAAAAAAATAGTTTAAAAGATTAGAGCAAACACAGAGTCCACATTACAGAATTACAGGTTAAGGTTATATTTGCTGACTTGGAGTGCAGAATTCATTAAACAGTATCTAGTTGAAGAAACTCTTCCATTTTACAGAAGAAGAAACTAAGACCTAGAAGGAAAATTATCTGGTACTCAGATTTATGACTCCCTTCCTCCCATTGTTGTTACATGTTTACACCCTGGCAGGTGCTCAGCTCACTACGAGGTTGATGTAATTGGTTGTATTGATGTGGAGGAACCCGAGGGTGATCTCATTCCACTGTTGAACTGTGATGGAAAATTTCACAGTGTGAACAGAAGCAGTTCAATTTTGCCCTCTGAACCAATTATGCAAGCCTCTGATTTACATTGATCAGGACATCTTTTTGGATAGCAAAAGAGTTGATAGAAATTGCTAATGTAAGATTTCCTCTGACTGGGAATGTATTTAATGACTCCTACCCTCAGCACCCATTTGCAATGTTCACTGAGAGAAACACTTGCCCTAAAAACATATTTTATTTAGACCTTGTTAATTATTTTATATGATTCCATCTTGATGGAAGGACTAGAGCTGAAGTTGATTGTAAAAATACTACATAGAATTGTCTTTTTTCTCCATATATTTTTAGTGTAAAATAATGTGCATCAGAAAGAAAATATGTTAATAATGAAGAGTTTGAAAAATTGTTTTCTAAAAGGGCAAAAAATGCTCACAGCAAAAGCTCAGATTCCAGCTGTAAGTTCAGCACTGGGTTTGTGAAGCTAATCTTTGTGATGAGAGTGTCACCAAAAAGGAGGGAAAAGTAGCCTTTCAATAGAGTTTCAGGATTGTCAAAAGAATATTAAATTTTCAGTCTGAAATGGAGCATAACTCTTGCCTTGTCGTCCAATTTCCCTGTTCAGTGGTTCACCAAGAGATGATCATCATTCACGGCAACCACCACTAACCTCTTGTGTTATCTTGCGTTGGCTAAGAACCAAAAGTCACATGATCCTGTGCATCTTTATCAAAGAGTTAATGCAGAAACAAAAAAGTACTACTTTTGTCTCAAACTTCAATGGCACTGGACATTAATAGAGTGGTTTGCACATAATGATGAAAAGAATAATGATTGTGGGGGAGAAATAACTCTCTACTATCATCTTTCTTGACAACAGCTCACTGCCGGCAAAACTATTATTTGAGAAAGTTTCGTATTTATTAGGTAAATCAGAGCCAACCTAGGACATGTTTGACAGAAGACATTCAATTTACCCCTCAGTAGGACATCTTATTCAATAGACAGTGGCTGAACCAATCTTTTATCCACTGCCCTCTGTGGAAAAGTGGTGTGAACTGTAAACTGATTGCATTAAGTCACCAGAGCACTGAACTCTGTTGTCCTGTTTTGTTTTGTTTTTTTTTCCCCTCTCCTTTCTTTTTTTAACCTTCTACAGAATGATTTATTTCCTCAGCAGTGTGACTCACATGTTCTGCCCTTTATACTTCACGTTATTATCTACTTTGCACAAAATATTCCAGGATGAATACTGTTGGACTCAAAATATGGTTCAAATGTCATTGCTCTATACATCTCATTCTCTTGAAATTATGTGACTCTGCAATATGTAAGAACACCGGCACTAATGACAGAAAGATCTGAATGAAAGTTGTAATTTAAGAAGTCTTCTCTATATATTTTGTTATATGCCAATAAATCTTTTCAATTAACGTAATTATGGGCTTCCCTGATGGCTCAGATTGTATAGAGTCCACTTGCAACACAGGAGACCCAGGTTCAATCCCTGGGTCAGGAAGATTCACTGGAGAAGATAATGGCAACCCACTCCAGTATTCTTGCCTGGAGAATCCCAGGGATGGCGGAGCCTGGTGGGCTGCCGTCTATGGGGTCGCACAGAGTTGGACACAACTGAAGTGACTTAGCAGCAGCAGCAGCAGAATGTTAATAATAAACCACACAGAGCAGAACTCTAGCTCTGTTTCAGCCCAACACTTTGGCTGAATTTGCAGAAGCTACACATTTCCTATAATCTAGAATTTCTATTCTTTAGTTTTGACTATGCTAGAAAAATTAATAATGAAGCAATCTGCAGGATAAATGAACAGCTCTACTTGCAAATCACAAAGTAGAATGTCATTATATGAAATTATAGCTAGAACAAAATTTTTTTTTTTAAAAATGACCATTTATCACCCCATATAAATAACCTCCTACAAGAATAATCATCAAATTCTAAAACCACTTAATTATTAAGAACAACTTCTTAATTAGGGTGCCTATAAACCTTTCTTTAGCTGTGTCATCTGCCACCATAATTAATATTAATACTATTGATCTCATGACTAGATGGTTACTACTACTAATTTGCTACAGCTTTCATTTGTCAAGTACTAACTGTATTCTAAGCCTTAGATGTGAAGGTTTGATCAAAGTAGATGAGCCACTTAAAGCAAACATCACCTCCTGTCAGAGTTCGTTGCTGATGGTTGCATATATTTTAAAAAATTGTGGATAGTTAAAATTACCCTTGAAATTCCTTTAAATCACCCATTTAATGTAGGTAATATTTTTGTCTACTAAACCATCTTAAAAAGTCAACAAAGGCAGTTTTCCCTACAGCATTGTAACTAATCACTCTCCCATTACATGAGATACTAGAATAATTTGGAGGGCCACGTGTCCAGGTGAAATGTGAACAGGTTAGGTTCTTTTTAACATCCTATAGTGATAAATCTACCCTTTCTCTCTCTTCAGTCTGGATTCTCTCTGTATAATATCCAGAATCAATCAATTTACATTTCAGGGAATTTGTCAACTTAAATGTATGTGTTTGAAATGAAAGAGTATTTACATCTTTTGAGGAACCACTGGCTTTCTTTCACAAGGTCTAATAGCTTATTCATGACTCGAGTCAAGATCTCTGGCATTAATTTGGATGGCTGGAGACCCGGGGATTTAAACCAGTGATTAATGAGTCTTTAAACAACTGGTTGCCTATGTGTAACTCCCCAGCTCAGTACTGTCTTATTTATTTATTTTTAAACTCACCTCAGCAATACAATAAATCTTGCAGAGAAGGCTTTGGAAACAGAGACATCACCATTTAGAATATTGATTGCCATTCCCATCGCAGTGTTCTCATAATAATTATTTAGTGATTTTGAAAAGGTACAAGATCAGGTATGCTTTGCAGACCATGACTTTGGATACGTTTCAGTCCAGGAAGAATTTCCAAGTTCTGTCTTATTCAAAACTAACAGGGGAGGAAAGCCTTGAACTCTGGACATCAAAAAACAGCAAAAAAAAAAAAAAAGCCCAAAAGTTTCCATTCTAAGTTATTGGCTTTGCTTGTATGTCTTACTCTTAGTCTCAGGTTTGATCAGAGACTCTCTCCAAACTTCCACCCTTTGAAGCACTCTCCTGTTGAATAATATAACTTTTTCAAATGATTCTGCAGCAGCATCCATCTTACCCTCCCAACAGCCAAATAGGACTCTCCTTATTTTACCAAAGCAGAATATATTTAGATGAAGAGATCAAGTGCCATATTCACAGTATAGATATTCTATATCTGACAGGAATCAGAACCCAAATCTAGCTTCTAGTTCTGTGTTCCTTCAGTCAAGCTGAGACCTGGAACAAACTGGTTGCCAAGTTCTTCTCTGAGTTTCTAAAGTTATCAAGAAAAATCTCCTGAGCTGTTTTGCTCTGTTCCAGATGCATATATCCAACAGCATGCCTGACCTCTACTTGGTGAATAAACATCTCACTGTCATTGCTCGTTGTTCTTTACACTATAGGGGAAGAAAAGCTTTTCCTCTACCCTGTTAGATTCAGTGCTGTCAGAACTGTGAATTAAAAAATGACAGATTAACAGGAGAAACGGCATACACATTTATTAAATTTTGTTATGCACAGAGGCATCAGAGAAAGAAATGAGTACCTAAAGAGTGGTGAGAATCAAGAGCTTATATACTCTCTTACAGCTTCTTTGGTGGCTCAGATGGTAAAGAATCTGCCTGTAACGCAGGAGACCCAGGTTTGATCCCTGGGTCAGGAAGATTCCTGGAGAAGAGAATGACAACCCACTCCAGTATTCTTGCCTGGAGAATTCCATAGACAGAGGAGCCTGGTGGGCTACAGTCCATGGGGCCACAAAGAGTTGGACATGACTGAGCAATTAATACTATATATACTCTCTTAATTGGTTTGCCAGGTGGCGCTAGTGGTAAAGAACCTGCCTACCAATGAAGGAGACATAAGAGACGTCAGTTCGATTCCTGGGTCAGGAAGATCCCCTGGAGGAGGGCATGGCAACCCATTCCAGTATTCTTGTCTGGGAAATCCCATGCTCAGAGGATCTTGGCAGGCTACAGTACATAGGGTCGCAAAGAGTCAGACATGACTGAGGCACTTAGCACTCATTCATGCAAACTCTCTTAATAGGGGAAAGGGAGGAACAGAAGGGCACTTCTGGAGGAACAAGTGCTTTCTTAGAAGCAAAGGGAGAAAGGGACCTTGTGGAGACACAAATGACTTTTCTGTAAAGATAACAGGACCATTAGGAGAACAGATGGGATATAAGACAGTGACAGTTCATGACAATGTCTCTCTGGGTGTGATAATAACTTCTCTCCCAGACAGAAGATCAGAGTTGAGGAGGGCATTTATGATAATTGAGTTCTTTTGGGAGGGTCTGCTTTTAGGCAGATAAGGGATTTCAGAAGCTCAAATGCCTTCAGTACAAAATAATTCTTATGCCAAAGTGGCATATTTTGGCCTGGCATATAATGATTCCCTTCACAGCTTTTTAAAATACAGGTTTACTGAGGCTTAACTGACTCACTGCACATATTAAAAGCATGTAAGGTATTGAATTTTAGCTTGTGTGTACATGTGTGAAACCAACACCACAACTGAGATAAGAAAACGAACTTATCCATTACCCTCCAAAGGTTCCCTGTGACCTGTTATAATCCATTTCCTTTTGAATCAAGCAACAGAATGAATTGCTCAAAAACAAATCCAGTTAAGTCACTTGTTGAAACCCACTTGAAACCCTCCAATACATTTTCACTGTCTTTAGAATAAAATACTTACTTGTCTGAAGGCCTTAGAAGGTTGGTGGTCTTCAATGGCTACCAACCTGTTTGATGTCATCCCTTTCCCTCCACTATTTTCTGCTGTCTCCATCTCCCCCCGACTCCCATCTCCCTGCAGTCACTCTACTCTAGTATCTCCAGCTTTCTCTCTGTCTCTAGAATAAGGAAAACATATCCCTGCCTCTGTGCCTTTCTACCTATTCCTGTCTCTGGCTGCAACACCCATTCTTCAGTTTTACATGACTGGCTCTTTTCAATCACATCTCAGCTCAAATGCTATCCAAGATCCATCTTAGACCTCAACATCCCTATTTCTCATCTCCAAGTCATCACCCATTCTATTTCTTTATAGCACCTCTGGGTTTGGAATTCCTTATTTCTATTTTTATAGATTTATCATCTGGTTCTTCCACTGGGATGCAAACTCCTTAAGAGATATTGTTCACTCTACTCTTCTCCACTAGAACATTGTAAGTTTTCCATTCATTATCTCATTCCAAATCCATGATACCCCAATGAAAGAGGACCATTACCGTCATTGTATGAAATCAAAGAAACTGAGGCTCAGAGAGTTTAAGTAATTTTCTCATAATTGTACAGTTAAGAAATAGTAAACCCAAGTAGCCTGGGCTCCATAACCTTCACTTCAACCTCTCTGCCCATTGCCCAAACTAATTAATTTCTCGGTTCAGTCTTATATGTATTAGACAGTATTCATAACACTCTAATTGGGTATTTCTGGACCACTGGTAGACTTAACCTAATTCGGCTTTCTCATCTAAAAAGTAGGAATCATGCAGAATGTAATTCAGAGGAAAATTATGACGCTAAACACTGATAGGCTAACACAGGTTAAATACTAGTAGTTCTGTTCTTCTTCAAGTGCAGTCTCTGGACAAACAAAACTAGTACCATCTGGGAGGTTGTAAAAAAAAATGCATTTTTTTCAGTCTCATCACAAACCTAATGAATCATAAATTTTAGGGGTGGGGCCCAGTAATCTGTGGTGTAATCTTTCTTCCAGGTGACTATATGCACAATAAATGTGTACAGTTATGGGTAGGTTGAATTTTTTTTAGTTAGTGTCTGGCACAAAATAAGTGAAAATAATGGGGGCTGTTGTTAATACAGCCAGAAAAATAGTCCAGTGGGGTTTCTGTAGGTACATTACCGATGTTTTAGCAGGATATTTTCTTGTTACAGGGGACTGTTCCTCACATGTCAATTTTCAGCATCCTTGGATCTTTGGTGCTAAACATTAGCTACAAATACTCCAAATTTTGTAACAAACAAAATATGCCTTCCCTGCATTTCCCAAAACCACATTTTGCAGGTGAGGGACTCAGTTATATCACCAGTTAAGAACCATAACTCAGTAATCAGAATGGTCCCCTGCTATGCTTCCTTGTTCAGATTATAAATGGACTTCTGTGAAAGGGAGACGTTGGTACGCATTAGAAGAAATTTGAGTGGCAAAGCAGCACTGACATTTTGGATCCTCTGAATTGCCTATTTATCAGACTCTGCAGGGAATATAAAGATGAATTAGAAATGATTTCTGCCCTCAAGGAGTTTCAGCATAATTGGAGGAGTTAAAGTAATTGCAAAAATAATTATATCACATGGAATAGTGGAAGTCTCTAAGAAATGCCAACAGATATTGGAATTCTGAAAGAGTAACCACCAACAGCACAGGGAGCTAGGATACACTGCTTGATGAAGTTAGTATTTGAGACGATAAATAAATGCCTTTGACTAAAAGGATTTAGATTTCCTCAGTTTAACGGGAAGTAAATAATGACACTATGTCAATTTTTATGGATAAGATGAAACATATGTATGTGAGTAAAAGAATGAGAGATATAAAGACATGAGGCGATTATGAATTTAAAAAAATCCCTTCAGAATTAATAATCCACTGTTTCCCAACATAAATCAGCTAAGAAAGTTCTCAAAAATGCTAGCACCATCCTAGCACCTGCTGCTGCTGCTGCTAAGTTGCTTCAGTCGTGTCCAATTCTGTGAGACCCCACAGATGGCAGCCCACCAGGCTCCCCTGTCCCTGGGATTCTCCAGGCAAAAATACTGGCGTGGGTTGCCATTTCCTTCTCCAATGCATGAAAGGGAAAAGTGAAAGTGAACTTGCTCAGTCGTGTCTGATTCTCAGCGACCCCATGGACTGCAGCCTACCAGGCTCCTCGGTCCATGGGATTTTCCAGGCAGGAGTACTGGAGTGGGGTGCCATTGCCTTCTCTGATCCTAGCACCTATCATCTACCAACTCGCCACAAATTCTTATCATTAGAGATCTCCACTTCTGCTTGCCAATCAGCGAGAAGTTCCAAAGCCTTTAATCAAATGCTGCCTCCTTCATCAGAGATGGAAGGAGATACTCCCAAAGAATTCTACATGTTAACAGAGGAGCACAAATGTTTTCAGGTTTCAAAATTCTCATGCTGTTCCTAGTTTTGGTGTTACTAGAGAATTCCTAGGAAAGGTGCGGTGGGAGGAGGGGAATGAAGACAACCTGTGATGCTCATCTGGGACACAGGGGGTCTCCTTAAGGCTGGTATGGCAAAAATCATGAGCACCATGCTAATCAATTATTAATGGCAGCCTGGAAAGGACTGTGAGGCAACAGTTAGCAAGAAAGAATGCCATAAACAATTAACGATGTCTACTATGAAAAAGTGTTAACTTGTGATGAGAAACAAAGTTTGTCTCATATAATTTCTATGCAGTGATAAAAAAATGCCTTAAGCTATTTTGGAGGGAATATTATTTAGTCAACAGGATAAATGAATCTGTATTAATTTGGGGGCACTTTATGTTGGAATTCTGTTGAAGTATTTGATTTCTATTTAGACACACAGATCTCTGAAACATTGTCTTCTATCCTAATAGCATGTCCTTTTCTCCCTTTTTGAATCAGACTAGCAGTAATAAGCTGTACTTTGTTAGTTCATTCATTCATTCAGACTGTCATTCACCTCTTGGTTACCTACTGCTGTGTAATAGATCTTTCCCAAACTTGGTGGTATGAATCAACAATAATCATGTTATTACATCTCCTAGTTTCTCTAGTTTCTAAGGCTCAGGAATTTTGGGAAGGCTCTGATGGGTGGTTTTGGTTCAGGGTTCTCATTTGGTTTCAAGTCAGATGGTGGCCAGAGGGAGGAGAGGATGGGACTGGGGCAGCTGGGGGATGGATGGGTACCTCATTCTCTTCATACAGTTTCAGGGCCTCTTCAAGTGGGTTAATTTGGATGCAAAGGCAAGATGTATCACCATGTATGACCTCGTCCCTGAAGTTACACAGTACCACTTCCACAGTATCCTACTGGATATAAGCCAAACAAAGTGTCCTCCACCCCTCCAAGATTGAAGATGTGGAGACTAATTCTCTACCTCTTGATGAAGATGTAACTAGGTTTTATTAATAGAAAAACATGCAGGCTGGAAGATACTACTGTCATAATCTTTGGAAAATATGATCAGCCATAGTCACAAATATTTGCCGAGAACCTACTATGTGCCAGGCTACACACATACTGAGACTACATGAAGAGGACAGACAAGGTCCTTCCTCCTGTGAGGTTTATGTCCTACTGAAGATGAGTGAACAGATGACCAAAAAGTATGTAACTAGGTTTTATTAATAGAAAAACATGCAGGCTGGAAGATACTACTGTCATAATCTTTGGAAAATATGATCAGCCATAGTCACAAATATTTGCCGAGAACCTACTATGTGCCAGGCTACACACATACTGAGACTACATGAAGAGGACAGACAAGGTCCTTCCTCCTGTGAGGTTTATGTCCTACTGAAGATGAGTGAACAGATGAACAAAAAGTAAACATACCAGGAAGCTAATCTGGGATAGTGATAAGTGACATAAAGAATATTAAAAAATTAGAGTAACTGGGTTTAAGGGAACTTTTCAGAGAAAGGTGGTCAGGATAGGGCTCTCAATCAGAGAACTTAATGATGAGAAGAAACCCGTTACATGGACATCTTGAGGGAAAACAGATTCTAGACAGGTGGAAGAGCAAATACATAGCACGTGAAGTAGGAAGGAGTTTGGCATGCTTGAGAAACAGCAAAATACAGAATAGTGAGCAACAAGGAAGGTGACACAGGATGAAGTCTGAGAAGCAGACTGGGGACAGCTCAGGGAGAGCTTTAAGGGTAAGAGAAGAATGGATTTTGTTTCAGTCCTCACGTAAGCTCTATGAGGGGAGGTACTCACTCCACTTATTCACTTGTTGGTGCCACATGACCCAGAATTCTGACACAGCTGACATTCATCAGAGATCTGTTGGACTGAGAATGAATCAAGAGCATCAAAACTCAATGAGGAGATAGTTAGCGTCACACTCCCAACCCAAGGCAAGCTCCATGAGGCAGGCACATTTTCCAAGGTGACAGAGTGGTTGAGATCTCATGTCAAATCTTTAACTTAAGACTGGCAGGGCTACTCAACTGCATCTATTACCACCTAAATGAAGACACATAAGAGGGAATTAATTACAATGTGTCTTTCCCTGCTCCTGAATAATTAAATATTTTATTGTGATGTTACAATCTGAATTTATTATCTTTTGCTGGGGAACAAAATTAAACATAATGAGGGCTGTTAGTCTCCTCACAGTTCTGCTTGTATCCTGTATCTTATATCATTTTTACCACTTTGATTAATGAGTTTAATTTACTCTGACTGGAGTATGTAGCACTCAGTGGGGTGGGGGGGAGGTGAGACTATTAAAATCCTTTTAATTATACTAATAATGCCAAATCTGCATGTGTTAACAAGGGTGCACCATTAATTAGCTTTTGGAGGTAGTTTCTGGAAAGGTAGCAGAGTGGCTTTAAAATCACCTTAGTGATACCAGATCTATTAAGCTGACAAACAGAGTGTGACATTACATATTCCCTCAAGATGAAGAGCCTTTGGTATCTCAAGGTGTAGAAAATCGCACATGATAGATGGACACATCCTTAACTTGCTGTGTGGGATGACTCCCGCTTACCCCTCCAGGTCCACTGTTCCCCCTCCTCCCTCTGCTGTCTGCCCCAGGGCTGTCCTGCATGCAACAGACCAATGGGACTTGCAGGCACTCTGCCTGTTGGTTGGATGTGGCTAATGGAAGCTCAACCGGAGATGGTGGTCTTTATTCCTTGGCTTTCCCTGGATCTACAACCACTTAGCTCAAGACAACTCTCCTTATTCATCTCTCTCCCTCTGGTTCTGCAACATCTTTCTATTTTGGTCCCCTTTCGATCTAGAAGAGGTAATAGCATTCCCTCCACTACTGGCCCAGGTCCTTACACCCCTCTCTGCCCTCCCACACCCTATCCCCATTTTGTTAATAATGCCTTTGAAAATGGACCCTCCCTGAAATAGCCTGCTTTCAGTGTACTGTTTCCTGTTGAACTCTAACTGCTGCCCTCTTGTTAATGTCAATGTTTGATATATTATAATACTGTAAAAGTTTCATTAAAATTGCATCATTCAAACAAGTTTCCATATTCTGTTTTTAAGATGAGATAGGATTATATTTAAAGGATTATGCTTTTACATATGGCCTTCCCAGGTGGCTCAGTGGTAAAGAATCCCCCTGCCAACGTAGGAGATGAGAGTTTGATTCCTGGGTTGGGAAGATCACCTAGAGCAGGAGATGGTAACTTCATTTCTCTACTGTCAGTATTTGTTTTGAGAAAAGCCTAGAGTATTTTGGATGGCGGGTAGGTGGGATACAATCTTTACTATCTGAAACAAGTGCTTCTAAAAATAAACCATTTTTTAAAATTACATATTTCCAACATATATAAAATAAATATAATGCGGTCAACAAATTTTCTCCTGGGTCACTATTTTAAAAACAGCACATCAGTTATTCTCTAAGAGAGGAATCCACAAGCTTCAATATTTATGTGAAGAAGTAGACATCAGAAATCTATATTCATACAAAAATGCATGTACACTATATACCTGCACTTATTAAAAATAATGTTCTTCAAGGTTTTCAGAAATCCAATTATTTGAGGAGAAAAAGGTGATGAAGCTTCTTAGCACCAAATTCTAAATCTTAGTCACAAATTTCTTTTTATGTTTGATAGAGAAGTTGACACAGGAGTCTCTGCAAGGAGAGTCCTTAGGCCCTGGTCTCCTTTCCTTGACCTTCCACTCTCATGCCCACAACTTTCTTCTCCTCCAGGTAAGAGGTTTCGGTGAGTTCCTTGTGTCTCAGCTGCAGGGGTGGTGAAGCCTGCTAGTTTACCCAGCACTCTTTCTCCCCTTAAACCTTGCTAACAGATTTTTACTGGGATTGGAAATGAATCTAGCCCCATAATGAGTTTTGGCCACTGAGATGTAAGCAGAAGTTATTGGGTAGGGTTTATGGAAAATATACTTTAAATGTATGTCCCCTTGTCTTTCTATTTCCCACCTGGAAATTAAGTTTAATGGCTGCAACTCCAAGAACCATTTTTGAAACCTTACCCTGCAAATAGATGCCATATCCTAATGTAGAAGGGGCAGGAGGAAAGGAAACATGCTAGGACACTAATGGAGTCATGGATCTGCAGCAGCAGCCCTGGGTAACTCACCACTCACTATGTCAACAACTCTCCTGTGGAACCCACTGTTACTTGTACCTTAATGAAATGCCTAAGTAACACCCAGAGGAAATGACCCTGGGTACCATTTGCATCATCCTCAAGAGGAGACTGGCTTCTTTTATTATTAAGACAAATTTCTGAAATATAGTTTTAGACAAGCTTTCACTCCTGAAATGGGGTTAGAGTACAGACATAACCTTATTTTTGTACTAACCAGAATAGAAGATTTATCGATTCTCAGAATCCCCCTGTAAATTTCTGTGTTTAGATCTTTCTCCGGGTTCTTGTTATAGTTTTTCACTCTAAGGTTTATTTCTGATGATTTGCAATTTTTTCAATAGTCTTGCTAAAGATGACATACTATGTTGGATTCTTTATAGACTAGTATGTATGATTCTGCTTCTTTTTCAAGTAGAAACTCACACTCTACCCTGCTATACTGTGAATCCACGAGAGCATGGACCATGTGTATTTTGTTTCCCAAGTACCTGGTATAGCCACCTCAACAGACAAATGATGAGATAGTGAATGAATAAAAGAAGAGGTCAATGAAAAAAATAAAAGAAAATACGTTAGAATGGAGAGGCTTTTTAAAGGTTGAAGCAATGAGGGGAACTATAAAAGAGAATTTAATTTTGTCTAAGTGGGGGCTAGTGGGGAAGGGGCTACTAACTGAATCCTGTGTGTTGTGGAGTGAAGAAGTTAGGAGTTTGGGGACCAGGAGACAATGTCTATGAACTCTATTTTGTCTCTTTCCAGAAGCCAAACTGGAACAGAAGCCAAGTGTTTAATAGTTTAAGTACTTTGGGGTGACAAAGACCCCAAGTGGGAGGAAAGACCTCAAGAACTCCAAACAATCTCTAAATTCTGGTCAAGGGTATTTAAGCTCATCACAGTGAGAACAACAAAACCATTTTTGGTCACTCTTTAGTTAACAAATAACTCCAATCAGTAGGTAGTAAGGGTAGGGAAATGTGCACAGCAGTAACTCATTTCACAACTGTGCCCATGACCTCTGCCCCTCTGGTCCCTCTGCTAAGATGTGCTAATTCCCATCAATATGGTGCTCCCAAACCCAGCACCCAGGCACCCCTGGAGAGCGTCTCCTGGGTTTGACAGATGTGCCTTTAAGCATTCTTGTCCTTCTGGTTCCTTGTTCTGCTGGCTCACTTATAACAAGCATTATGTAATCATTTGACTCTGAGCCAAAGACACAGGCCTGCGGAGGCCCCAGCTGATGTGGGAGAAAAGATTTTAGCTTTGTGAGGCTGAGGGTGCTGGGCTAAGCAGTATCCTAGGACTTACAGATGTTACTCTCGGGCAGTTATTCTGTTACATTCTTTTCCTAAGAGGTGGACAAATCTTTGCAGATAAAGCAGTTACTTGTACACCCTAGTTCCACATGGGCTTGTTTATAACATACCAGCAAAATGTGTTTCCCATGGAATCCTGAGATTCACGGGGGGCTTACGTGGTGATGGATGTGTTCCTCTTGTCTAGAGATCTGAGCCACTCTGTGATTTGTATGAATTTGCTTTGCTCTCTGGTAATAAAATCAAATCTACAACTGGTCAGATTTCTTTTCTTACAGGAGTAGTGCTTATATTTATTATTCTGTGCCTGGTGCCAGGCAATGAGCAGACTGGCTCTAGCAGGTTGGCAGGAAGACAGACAGTGCAGTGTAAAGGACACTGAAATAAAAGCAAGGATACCTGCCTTCTGGCATTTCCTCTACCATCGCCAGGTCCCTGATGCTGAGATAATGCTCTAACAACTTCTCTTTGGAGAAACTCTCCCTGACCTCACTGCATCTTCCCCTGTCTCCAGTGGTTTCATCCTTCTCCTCTCTGCTCCTGTATTTCCCTGAGTTTTACTTGATGAAGTTTTGCTTCAGATAATAAAGCAAACAAAACAACAAAGGTCTGACCTTGAAACAATTTTAAAGTGCATACACACTGGAAGGTGGAATGAGGATATAACCACCCCCTGCCCGCCCTCCCCGCCCAAAAGGAGTATTTCTCATCAGCTCCAGGTTAAAATATCATGTCTTCCATCAATACCACCCTATTTGGATAACTCTCTTTTTGTTATTTAAGCCCAGTTGTTTCTGCATTCCCCTATTCCTTGCCTTCCCTGGTTTGTGAAGGTCAGTCATAACTAAGGTGCCATCCTAATACTGGGGGAAAGATGTTGAATATGACTCTGGCTATTGTCCATCCTCATTCTTTACTAGCCTCCATGGAGATGGCCCCTGTTCTGCTGGTCCCTGGCCATCTTAGACAGGTGTCTGCTGAGGTGCACCTGGCCCTGCCCGTTCTCTGGAGCTGGCGTCCACAACACCCTTCTGCAGCCCTCACATGATGTTATTAGACTCAGAGCGGTAGATCAGAAATGCACGTGACAACTGTGACCATGGCAATGAATTTGGATGCTCTTTCTTTCTAATATAAATATGTTTTTACTAGTCAAAAGAAGATGGCTCCTTATATGTTTTGCCTCTTCAACGTCCATCAACAACTCTTACCAACAGATTCTGCTTATCTGTATAGCAACAAACTCTATTTGCCTATATCTGTGAATCATGAATCTGCTTATGAACAAGTATGTTTTGTTCATTTAAAATTTGACCCTTTATATCCACTAAGCCCTATATTTGGAAGGAACAAGATTGGTAACTTTCTTCAATAAAATGTATAAATACTTAAACATGTTAACATTTTATTTGTAAACATTAGCATATTTCTTGGCTCCAAAATCACTGCAGATGGTGATTGCAGCCATGAAATTAAAAGACGCTTACTCCTTGGAAGGAAAGTTATGACCAACCAAGAGAGCATATTAAAAAGCAGAGACATTTCTTTGCCAACAAAGGTCCGTCTAGTCAAGGCTATGGTTTTTCCAGTGGTCATGTATGGATGTGAGTGTTGGACTATAAAGAAAGCTAGGTGCTGAAGAATTGATGCTTTTGAACTTTGGTGTTGGAGAAGACTCTTGAGAGTCCCTTGGACTGCAAGGAGATCCAACCAGTCCATCCTAAAGCAGATCAGTCCTGGGTGTTCATTGGAAGGACTGATGTTGAAGCTGAAACTCCAATACTTTGGCCACCTGATGCGAAAAGCTGACTCATTGGAAAAGACCCCGATGCTGGGAAAGATTGAGGGCAGGAGGAGAAGGGGACAACAGAGGATGAGATGGCTAGATGGCATCACTGACTCGATGTACATGGGATTGGGTGGACTCCAGGAGTTGGTGATAGACAGGGAGGCCTGGCCTGCCGTGGTTCATGGGGTCGCAAAGAGTCGGACATGACTGAGCGACTGAACTGAACTGAGAGTATATTCTACTCTAGGTACAGATAATTATATCTATTGTTGTTGCTTTTAAATAGACTAATTAGGACTTCAAAAGAAAATCTCAAGATACTTTAAGTTCTGTTTTTCAACTTGTTTTACAAAGAAAAATAGATTTCATTCGCATAATCCAGTAGTCATATTTAATTATACATCTCTACATTTCAAAGAACATATTTGCCTTGAGCCGAGGAAAACAGAATCCCAACACAGTTCATATTGAATGTGTGCATCTGAGAACACCACACAGAAGCTGACATATGCACTGGAATTATTCATACCACTTGTATACTTTAGGGGATGAACATCTTAAAGATAAACTCAGAATTTTATGAATAGTAAGTGAAACCTTGATTTTCTTTTTGCAATAACTGGAAGCAGAGGGGTAAATAATCCAAAACAGCAAATAAACTAAACATAAATTTAATTATGAAATATGTTACACATCTAACCAATTCCAGATGCAGCTAATGATGTTTTACCCAAATTCATAGTGAAACTGATTTAGATACTTATTAGGGTGGGGCAAGCTATGGAATCAAGTAAGAATGTCTGGAATAAGATACAAAGACAAAGGAGATTCAAAATTCAGATGTGATTCCATTGCTTTTTAACTTTCCGGCAAGCCTATTATTTTATTTTATTTTATTTTTTTTATATACCAACTCTTTTTTTTTTATTCTATTTTAGTTGGGGGCTAATAAGCCTATTATTTTAAAGAATCATACTTTTCACATCATTCTCAGAGGACAAGTCTGTTTTGTTTGTCTCAGATGTAAGCAACTCAAATGTTAAAAGTCACAAAATGCAGTCAGACACTTGGGTTTATCTTACCAGTCCATATTCATGCTCAGTGGTAAAGAACCCACCTGCCAATTCGGGAGACACAGGTTCAGTCTCTGGGTTGGGAAGATATCCTGGAGGAGGGCATGGCAACCTACTCACACTCCTTGCCTGGAGAATCCCATGGACAGACAGAGAAGCCTGGTAGGCTACGGTCCACAGGGTCACAAAGAGTTGGACACGATGGAAGCGACATAGCACGCAGGCATGAATGCATGGATCCACAATTAGCCCACCAGTATATCTCAACCAAATTTGACGATTTGAACTTAACCAAAATGACCTATAGTCTCCCAACTTTGTGTTACATGACTTTCTTTGCCAGACACACTTTCTCTGCTCTTGTCACAGAATTCAACTCAGGGGTGTGTGACAGAAATGGTTTCTGAGGTTTGAAGTCTGACAGAAATTACAAAACAAAACAAAACAAAAAACCCAGCATTAACAACCAATAATAATTGAGCATGCCTTTCTCACTCCTCAGACGGAGGCTGCTCTTGGTTGGGGGTGTCCCTCACCTAAGGCAGGATGATGGTGGCCACAAAGAAAATGAAAAAGTCACTGGAGTCAACCAACTCTAGGCTCCAACTGCTTATGAAAAGTGGAAAGTATGTGCTGGGGTACAAGCAGACTCTGAAAATGAGCAGACAAGGCAAAGCAAAACTGGTTATACTTACCAACAACTGCCCAGTCTTGAGGAAATCTGATATAGAGTATTATGTCATGTTGGCCAAAACTGGTGTCCATCACTACAGTAGCAATAATGTTGGATTGGGCACAGCATGTGGAAAATACTACAGAGTATGCACACTGGCTATCACTGACTCAGGTGATTCTGCTATCATTAGAAGCATGCCAGAACAGACTGGTGAAAAGTATCACATGTATAATTTTCCTTAATAAAAGTGACTAGAGATTGTTTTTTTAAAAATAATAATAATAATTGAGCCCTTCCTCTATGACAATAATCACAGGAAGAGTCTGACATGTGTCCTCCCATGACACTTTGAATTGTGTTAAGGTTTGGAAACTGTCAGAAATATTTAAGGCCCTGCAGAGCAAAGACAAAATGAGCTTGTGTCTCAAAACACCAGAAAGTACACTACACCCTTATACTCTGGGAAATCAAAGACTCAGAGCAAGGCAGAGTGAAAGAGAAATAATGATGTTAAGAAAAAGAGCTAAAGTAAATAAATAAGGTGCAATTTATGAGCTATCACTGTCTTCCACATTTGCCTTCTTTTGTGATATCATGCCAGTACTAAAGCATGTTTTACAAACCTTACAGTCAACATAAGCATTGAAATTAAGAGTAACACACTTCAGATGGATTAAGCTCAGTTTTGAGGCACAACAACTGACAATAAAGTCTTTGTTTCTTTATACTGGACATTGAAAAACACAACAAAAGGATCTGTAACTGATAACAAAGACAGAACAGTCACTAAATTTTACTAGAGACCATTGCAACTTGTTCTACCTTTATTATCACAGTGTTTTGCTTATTCTTTCACCATGAATGTCTTTCTACATTGTAGGTATACTGTGCATGCTTGCCTTAATCTCTCCACTAAACTCTTAACCAATTTAAACTAAGAGATGGATTTATTTCTCCCTGAGAAAAAATAACGCCAAAGAAGTTAGCTTAGTGCCCTTCATACGACAGAATCTCAGTAACTACCTCTTGAACTGAACTTTGCTTGAAGATCATAGAGACATGAACACATTTAACAGTCGTTTAAGAAATGGGGTAGCCTAATGATCTACAGCAAACTGCCTGGGTTCAAATCCTGGCTCTGACACTTACAAGCTGTTTAATCTTGGACAAATATCCCTTTGCCTCACTTTCTTCATAAGTAAAATTGTAATAATGCTACTGAGTATTAAAAATGTATATATATATATATATATATATATAATACTTCAAACATGCCTGGCATATATGTAATTATTACTGTTATATTATTCTTAATTTAGTTGTCCATGAAAATTACATTGGATTAAGGTTCCAAAGGAAGGGGAGATAATAAAAATGCTTCACGCCTCATGAAGGATATTGTTTGCAAGAGATTACAAACTTATAAATCTTCCTCTTTCTTCTGTTCAAGGTAAAATATGGGGAATCCACTACGGAAATGTCATCTCCTCCTCTCTACACAGAGAGTTCCTAATTCATCCCCCTCTAAAATACTCATTACTTAAGCACATTAAACAGACAGAACTTATGGAAAAAGGGACAAAGTATGTTTTGTTTCTCAAGATGACGGTTTTTGCTGGGCGTTACTTCTGATTTCACTTCAGTTTGGGTTCCAAGAGTCAGGGAAGTTTTGTGGTTGGTATCTGATAAACGAAAGAAAATAAATCCAGTGGATAATCTATTTCACCAGACAGCAGAGAACCAAGACAATTTAATAAGGCCTCAGCCTGGCTGATTAACCGTCTGTAAATCGCTATTTTGCTTCTTGTGCTGATGAGGAATAAGATGCTAGCATCACTCGGAGAAGCCAAAGAATAGCAGGTGTTCCACAAACAGGTCAATAGTGACTTTCTTCATCAAGACTTTCTTCCCTCGCCTATCCTTGTCTCTCCTAATCTCCCATTTTACTACACTTCTTAACATCTTTGAGGATCACTGAGGTGCCCAAAGGGCCAAGTTCATCCTTTTTCTCTAACTCCTCCTTGACTAAAGGCCTTGCCCAGCTTAAACAGTTAATTTACCGTAAATATTCCTTAGTGGAGCTCTTAACATACTGTGTTAAATCTTTAGCAGATCAAGCAGACCAAAAAAATAAGGATACAGAAGAAAGGAGAAACAATAAATAATTTTGGTTTTATAGCTATGCATTAAAATTTAGTCCCTAGAAAGACCACACATTTTCACGAGGCCACAAAGAAGAACATATTAACAAAATCCTCAAATAAATTGTCCAGGTTTTTTCAGATTAGCAGAGAGGAAAGTAGATAACAGAGTCCAGGGTGATTAAATTTTGAAAGGGCCTGCCTACGTCAGATTGGAGACGGAAATGGAAACCCACTCCAGTGTTCTTGCCTGGAGACTCCCAGGGACGGGGGAGCCTGGTGGGCTGCCATCTATGGGGTTGCACAGAGTCAGACACGACTGAAGCGACTTAGCAGCCTACGTCAGGGTAGAGCAAAGTCTCCTAAAACAGTGCTTGGGAAGTGAGAATGAACGTAGGGTATGATCAATAAAGTTTATGGAGGAGGACAATGGCAAAATGGCAACATCATTTGATTATCTTTCCTATGAGTCATGGGGACAAAGACTAATGTTTCAGTTGCAAAGTTCCTGTTATTTTCTCTAGCATCTATTCATCTTAGTTTTAATAAACATTGTGTCAATATATTACTTTAAAAACTGGTAAAAAGTGACATTTTAGGCAAGTTTACTCTAGTGGAGCTCTTGGTCCACCACCCCTTCCACTTCCAGCCATGAATCTGGGTCACTTCTAAAAGTTCTGACAGAAGAGGAAGAAGGTGAAACAGATCTAAGAGTTGGGCTGGCAGACCCATGGAAATGAAATATTGCTGAGCAGAGCTATTTGGTAATTCAGGCCATTCAAATACTTCCTCTCAGCACTGGAAAAGTGACAATGATTAAGTCAGGTTTTGCCTTAAATGTGGTAGAAAAGAAAAGGGAAAGCAAAATCAAAAGCAAAAAAACAAGGAAATACAATCTAATTGAGAAATGGTTATAGAAATAGTATAGGACCAGGAAGGGAGTGCCAGTTAGTGGCAAATAAGAGGTAGGGAAAGGGGTTATGAGGGATACAGAAAAGAGGCAACTTTTTAGCTGGTCCAGGGAGAGAAGGGTAATAAGACGGTCCTGATTGAGGGCGTAAGTCTTGCAAACAACAAAGAACACAGTCCATGGACAGCTTGGGGAACTTTAAGGACCTCCAAAGTGAGTAACTCAGCAATTAGTGATAGTATAGTATATTTTTTATTAAAAGAATATATATATATAATGTTTACCCTAATGCTTCTATAATACTCAGAGGAAACAACCTAAACCCTTTCTCTTAACACATCTCAGCAAAAGCAATCTGCTTCTAAGATTTTTTTTTTTTTCTAAACTCAATGGTAGAAACATCACATATTTACCAAAACTCTTCAAGTATATTTAGGAGAGGAGGCATTTGTTTTCCTCTACTGTTTATCATAACATTCCTAGTTGTGTCCTTTTTATCTCATGAAAAGAAACGTCTTATGATTATAAAAGTAATACATGTGCTGTGCTTGGTTGCTCAGTCCTGTCTGACTCTCTGTGACCACATGGACTGTAGCCCACCAGGCTCCTCTGTCCATGGGGACTCTCCAGGCAAGAATACTAGAGTGGGTTGCTATGTCCTCCTCCAGAGGATCTTCCCAACCCAGGGATCAAATCCAGGTATCCCGTATTGCAGGCAGATTCTTTACCATCTGAGCCACTAGGGAAGTGCAAAATCATACGTAGTTTCTGGGAAAATATAGCAAAGAATAAAAAAAAAAATTAGAGTCAGTCATGTCTCTATCACCCAAAGATAATCACTCTCAATATCATGGTATATATCATCAAATGCTATTTTCTGTATAAACTTAATGTATTTATTTTTAAAATTTTAAAATCATAAACAACATTAAACATACACATGTAAGAACCTTCTATGTCCTATCGTCACTGCATTGTCTTCCACAATATTATTAATTTTGCATAGGGTTTTACAGTACAGGGCTTCCCTTGTGGCTCAGCTGGTAAAGAATTTGCCTGCAACGCAGGAGACCTGGGTTCGATCCCTGGGTTGGGAAGATCCCCTGGAGCAGGGAAAGGCTATCCCTTCCAGTATTCTGTTTTCAGTATTCCATTAACCTGTTCTTGACCATCTTAGAATGCTTCCACTTTTCACTACCTTTGACCACTTTTTGACAAATGAGAACTTCTATGGCCTTCCTCTTCTTGGATGTAAAAACCTCTCAGGGTCTACAAATGTAAGGCAGTCTGGGCCTCCTCTTTAGGGGACCTAAGAAATTAGTCTACCTAACTGAGCCTGCGGAACGTGAATGTGGAGCGGGGCAGCTTTTGCTGCATGGCAAGTAATGTCTGTGAGCAAAGAGGCTATAATTGGCATTATATGATCTATCAACTAAAGAAAGGTGGGGAAAACCCCTCCCTATCAACCGATTCCTTCTTTCTTTACATACAAAAAAACATAGGCTCTCCGGCTGGGCATGGTGCTCCTTTGATCTGTTTTTATTACATGGCAGCTGCTGGCTTTTCTGAACTGTAAATGCCTATGACTCTTTCCCCAGCAGTGAGATAACCATTGTCCTCTGGGAAACTTTAAAAAGAAATTCAGATTATATGAAGAGCAGAGTGAAGCAATACTTGGCTATAAGAATCCTCTTACTAGCTAAAGCATTTCAGAAAATGCTAAGCTGAGTTAAAATAACCTGAGCAGAGCTAAGTAAATAATGATAGCTATGAGAGAGATGGGCTAGAGGCATGTCATTTCAGCTCATTCAAAAAAGAGAGGAAATGTTGCTCATAGGAAAAAGACTCCTATATTAAGTATTCAAATTAAAGAAGAGAAAAATGTATGAAGTTGGAAGAGTATGCTTGGAAAAGAGGATATACAATTTTAAACAATGTTACACAATGGGGTCTGATTAATGGGAGCAGATGCAATTGTGTGAGCAGTTCTGGGTGAGACCAAGGATCTGCAAATTCTTCCTCCTAAGAGCTAGATAGTAAGTATTTTAGGTTTGACAGGTCAGACAATCTCTCTCCCTAGACTACTTAACTCTTTCATTATAAGAAAAAATAGCTGTCTCCATGTTCCAATAAAGCTCTATTTATAAAATCTGATGGCAAGGTGGAGACTGCCCATGGGCCATAGTTTTTAGACCTTTGGTTTAAATGATCAAAATGGTTGCAGCTCTCAACCTTCCTTTCCTTTCTCTATGAAATGGAAATCATATTTTCTCAGTTTTTGTTGTTATAAGAATTAATTGGGGCTTCCCAGGTGGTGCAGTGATAAAGAATCCGCCTGCCAGTGCAGGAGATACCAGAGATGTGGGTTCGATCCCTGGGTCAGGAAGATCCCCTGGAGAAGGAAACGGCAACCTACTCCAGTGTTCCTGCCTGGAAAATTCCAAGGATAGAGGAGCCTGGTGGGCTACAGTCTAGGAGCTCACAAAAAGCTGGACACAGTTGAGTGCATGCGCACGCGCGCGCGCGCGCGCGCGCACACACACACACACACACACACACACAATGATTAGTTAACAATCATGAGAGATCCCAATCTAGTACCTGGCCCCAAATTTACACTCAAATGTTAACCAGCAGCACCCCCCCACGCCCACATAGACCTTTTCCAAGTTACTGATCATTATTCACAAGGGAGCATTGCCTCAGATAATTACGCATACAAATTAAAGACAGAAAAGCAAGTAGAACAGAGTGACATAATAAATAGAAGGCAGTTATTGATTTTGGTTGTGGTTTTTCTATACATACAACTCCAGACAAATCACTGAAAAGCACTGTCTTGCAAATTGAAGAAATAGAGTAAAGTGCAACTGCAAAAACAAGTTGAATCTAGTTGATGTATAATTTCCATAAAAATAAACCTGTTTTCTGCTTGTCATTTTTGAGCTTTTCTTATATATATATATAACATTAGAGAATAATTACAATAGTATGATGGTTTTTGCCATAGATCAACATGAACTGGCATTAGGTATACATATGTTCCCTCCCTCTTGAACTTCCCTGCCACTGCCTTCCCTATCTTACCCCTCTGGGTTGTCACAGAGCACGAGCTTCGGGTTTCTTGTGTCCTATATCAAACTCCCAATGGCTAGCCATCTATTTTACATATCGTAATGTATATGTTTCAATGCAATTCTCTCATATCATCCCACCCTCTCTTTCCCTGTGTCCATAATGTCTATGTCTTCTTTGCTGCCCTGCAAGTAGGATCATCAGTACTATCTTTCTAGATTCCATATATATGCATTAATATATGATATTTGTCTTTCTCTTTCTGACTTACTTCACTCTGTATACAAACCTTTAAAAATATTTTCAAGAAATGGAATTTCAATTAAAAAGTAGAAGCAGAAACTTCTTGGTATGGAGGAAAAGTGTAAAATATTCTATTTAAGATGATTAATTTTAGTCACAATGACACCTTTAATTTTGATCGGAAGTGGAGTCACACTAGTTTTACTTTAGGAAGTTCTTGACTGCCTCTCTAGAGAGCACCACTACAGAGTTTTTGAAACGTTTTTAAATGAGATCATTTTATTTTACATGAGGTTCCTTGTAAAAATTATTGTCTTTCTGTACATCTAATTAAAATAAAGAGGTAATGAAGAATTTACCATTTTAATTAAGGCATATTTTTTAAAGCAATTACTGTGTCATTAATAATTCTTTAACCGACTTTCTTGCACAAAATGAGTAACATTTTTACACCATGAAGAATCAATACACATTACTCACTTACATTAACAAAGCTACACAACCCAAATGAGTCTTCACTAAATTATTTCTCATGTAAATGAGAGGAGTTTGGAGAATCAAGAACTATTAATAACCTAGTGGAACTTCATTTAAAAGGGAGAAATCTTATCCAGGACTAGATACTTGTATGAGATCATTTAAATGCAGAACTAAATAATATCATGTAGAAACTTGATATTGTTTACTTGTTCTTCTTATTGTTACTTGTTCTTCTTCCCATAAGAAGAACTGAGGAAAGACAGCTACCATAAAGGTTTTAGAGTATAAATGATTCTCTACTCTATTTGAAACGTTACCATCTTACATTTTTGTCATGAATTTGTGATTAAGGTTTTCCCATCACCGCTCTGTTCCCTGTCCTGCTCCCTTCCCCAACACACACGTCTGGCTTGCCTTTCAGACAAATGGGCGTCCAGGGGACATGGAGATCAGTGACTTTACAGTGCAATCATTAGGGCAATCTTAAGGAGTGTATTTTCAGAGGTTAGTATTTTCTATAATTTCTTCTAATATTATTATAGGAAAATCTAGAAAAGACAAAACTAAAAATACTCAAGAAAATTTGGGTTTTTTTTTTTGTGTGTGTGTATTGTTTAGTTGTTTTAGTAAAAAGAAGAAGGCTATGCTGTAAAAAAGGCATTAAGAGGGAAAAAATATATGGCACTTTTAATTTTATCCACTTTACCCCCAGTTGATAATGCGGAGGCTGATGTGGACCCCTCTATGTGAAATTGAAATGCCCAAGGTCACATAATATCCAGTCCCCCTGGGGAAGAACTGTGTAAGGGACTGAATGATCGAATGCATAAGTGCAATAGTGACTTTGGGTCCTTGTTCTGTCTGAGATGTTTTCTGAGCCCATCAAGGTAACAGATGTTGGAAATGATATTAACACAAGTTCTTGTTGGGTCATTTGGTAGAGCTCTGAGTCAGCATGGTCAGTTTTGATGAATGGTAAGTAATGATAATGAAATTAAGACCATTAGCAAAGCCAACAAATCATCAAGCCAGACTGTGAACTTATGGATAAGTGAGCTGGTCTTGGGGCCTTGTGATCAACTTGCTCCAGCAGTCTTATAAGAATTTAGATAGCTTTTATGAATTGTGCACCAAATTTTCAAGAAAAATTATTAGTTGGCAGATTTGTGGTTAATTATCTCAGTTCTCACAACTAGGCCAGAAAGAAGCCTACTGGGGTGGAGGGGAGTGGACGGGTCCACAGCCACCTGGCCTTTTAAAGATTTACTGAAAATATAAATTATCCATAATTTTTCCCAGAACTATTTGGTTTTCTTTTTTCATATTTAAAATTTTTATCCATCTGAAATAAGTAGCATTGGAATTCTTGATATAGCAGAGTACATGTATACTTTATAATAAAATTAACTTCAATGACCCTCAGGGAAATGTTTTTCAGTACTCCTCCCACCGTGACTACTACAGTCAATTTTTTTCTCCTCAGAAGAACATGAATTTATATTTCACAGAAGAAACACAGATAATTGATATACTTATGGAAATATTTATATATTTATTATCAATGCAAAAAAATTTCTTTGTTCATTAGTTAAAATAAAAAACAACAGGAATGCTGACTTGGGTATGTTGAGACAGGTACTCTTATCCTGATTAGTGGGGATGTGAATTATTTTCTGAAAAGCAATCTGGTAATATATTGCCAAAGCTTAGAAAAGTTAATAGTCTCTGATCTAGTCATTTTATTTTAGGAAATCTACCCTATGAAAGTAGTAGTTTGGTATTAATATTTTGACAAAGAAGTTTGTGGATATTCATCTCAGAATTATTCTTGGTAGTGAAATATTACCAAAAATATCTCTCAACAAAAATTTGATTTAACTCTCACGTATTTACCCCTGGGATGTTACACAGCTACTCTGATGGTGTTTTTGAAGAATTTTTAATAACATGGGACAACCGTTTTAATATATTGATGAATAAAAAATAGCATCTACAGTAGGCACAGAAAAATGACTTGAAGGAAATATATATTATCAATTACTTCTTGAGAGGTAAAATCATGGTTAATATTTATTTTATGCTTTATATTTTTCTGCATTCATTTTTACCACCATGACAATGGATTTTTTTTTAATTATATGTATGCTGGTGTGTCAGTTGTATATGACTCTTTGCAACCCCATGGATTGTAGCCTTCCAGTCTCCTCTGTTCAAGGAATTTTCTTGGCAAGAATATTGGAGCAGATTTCCATTTCCTACTTCAGAGGGTCTTCCCAACCCAGGGACCAAACTCTTGTCTTTTAAGTCTCCTGCATTGTCAGGCAGATTCTTTACCACTGTACCACCTGGGAAGCCCCATTTAATTATAGGGAAGAACTACAATATAAATATGATTCTGGGTCTCAAACTGAACAAAAAAAAAAAGCAGTGTTACTTACAAAAAAATCAGCTTAACCACAATTTTTCCTCTCTTGGTCCGTTACATGTAACATTATTACTGTTTTGCTGCCAAATCCGGCATTATTTCTCTCATTAATAACTTGATGAATATGAAATGAGTTATAAACTAATTATGTAAAACTCATTACTGCCTAACAGACATAAAAATAACATTAACTCAGAAAAGCATCTTTTTTGTGCTGAAACCCTGATGATTAAACTGCCTGGAAAAATGAAGCTCCCATCATTTAAATTTGCCAAATCTTACCAGAAACTTAGTCACTTCATCATCAAGCAATATTGTCTCTTGGTTGGTTAACATCATTAAACTTATTCAGCAAAGACTGGTTTTACCTAAAGGGGTCTAAAAGTTCAAGAACACAAATATATTTATATTCTGATAATTCGGAATTGGACTGATGACCTCAGTAAAGAACGACAAACTCTGGAAAGCATAATAATCTATTTATATGGTTGAGTACAGAATACAATAATAGTTTATTCTGATTAGTTCTAGATTTTAATTGCTATGAAATCTTAGCAAATTTATTTGAAGTGACCCCAAAGTATGTCAGAGACTTACTGTAAAAAGTATTCCTTCTAGCAATATTTATACTGATGAAAACAGGAGAACATTTATCTAATAATTGACCTTTTAAAATATACATTATGTTTTTATATAATGAAAACTTATGCAATCATTAAAAAAAGACGTTGAGTGAATGAAATGCAAAAATTGAAGCAACACACATTAAGTAAATATTGAAATCTTTATGCATATAATATACATATATGTATGCATAATTTTCCCATTCCTTTTTCTATCTATATAAATCCATATATATGTATGTATATATATAGACAGATAAAGCAAAATTTTGCCCCCAAATATCATCTCTAGACAATAGTATCATAGTTTTATTTTCTTCCTTTTTATTTTCTGTTTCCAATTTGCTTGTGACAAAAAAAAAATGACCCCAAGATCTTTGCAGTCTTCTCATCCATGAATTCATTAAATAAATTATGTTAATAATAAAAACAGAACTTTAATATGAATCAAACCATGGTAACTGAGGCTAAATCTCGGTAATCCTGAAGTATTTATTTATACAACTGGGGACAAAAAGCTATTTTAAAACTCTTGGCAGTTTTTCTCTTAGTGTTAGAATATTGCTTTTCCATATAGAGGAAGGGGAGTATCAGCCCTTCAAAGAGACTTTCAATTAAGCAAAAGTGAAACCTTAATGGAGTGGCCAGGACTCAAAATGAGGTTAGGAGGAATTAAAGTGCTCCACATGACCCTGAAAAAGTGTGTGTCCCTTCTGTGTCTTTTTGTCCCTCTGAGATTCTGTTTTCCTGAGAGGTAAGCACAGAATGCACAGAAAGGGGTAGTGAGGGTGGAAACTTTCTCTTTGCTAGTGGGATGGACAAGGCCATAGGGTGGTTATCTCAGAGGCTTGAGGATACCGAGGTTCCAACTATGCAGAACACAATCCGTGGGAGAGATGATCAGAAAATTCCTATAAAGTCTTGGCTTTCCACAACTTGTAATCTATGTTGAAATGTCAGACATGTAATAACTCCTTGTCAAGGAATATTAGTAAGCTAAGTTTGCAGAGGCCTGAGGTTATAGAAATAATCTGAAGGATTAAAAAACACTTTTATTTAGAGAACAAGGCAGAAAAATGTGCCTCTTTTCTTCTTCATCACCTGATATTATCTCCTAAATAAGGTATTATAGGAACATGTTTAGCTACAAGTAATACAAAACCCAATTAAGAGTGGCTTAGGCAGGATAGACACACAGTATTCCATGGAACAATAGGGCAGCTGCTGACACTGGTCTCGTTATTCAATGAGGTGACCAGAAACTCTGTCTCTTCCTCTCTTTTCCATTCTGTCACCCACAGCATGCTGGGGTTTTGGCCTTGAATTTGCTGCCTCATAATTATATTACAAGGTGGCTTCCAGATCCTGACATTATACTTGCATTCAAAGACAGAATAAAAGGGAAAGAGACAAGAGCAAAAATTTTCCCAGAATGTCCATCCTTACACCAGCGACTTTCTATCAGATCTGTCACAAAGACACCCTTGGCTGAAAGAATGGCTGAGAAACTATTTCATTTTTTCCAACCCTTCAGGGAGGTGCGTCAGAGACAGTAGGCTTCAAAGTGACTCTTTATAGCCAAGCAAAGTCTCTCTCACTTCTTGTGGCTTTCACACTTACACAACAATTTTTCTGTCATTTCTGCTTGTTCCTTTGGTTACTCCCCACAATTGTTACAGAACATCTCTATTTTTCCATTTTGTCTGAGAATTCCAGGTGTAATAACATATAAGCTTCAGTTAACTTGGAATGACAAATTTACTAATGATTTTGTAAATCAGAAAGTGCAAAAGGGCAGACAAAGCCCCTGGACAAGATAACATCAAAAGCTTTCTTTCTGCCATGGCGATGGGAAGATTAGAGGATGGAACACTGCCTAATTGCAACATCGGGCCAATATTATGATTTACTGGCATCTCTTGTTCTATTAACCTAAGAGGACACCTGCTAGAGAGATGATTCCTTGTTTTGGAAACAATGAATACTCAAAGCTAAGTCTATAACCAGTGTTTTCAACTTCTTTTTCCTTATTGTCCTCCTGAGAACCTTTTTACATATCTATTTTTTCTTAATTGCTTCCCCCATTAATTAATAGGCAAATGTACTGATTATCTGTTTATGTACTCCGTGTATCTGTATGTTATACACAAAGAGAGTAAGGTTTTTTTTTTAGCCCCCTCCAACTATGAACCAATTTTTACTCCCCTGAGGATAATACTGTTTCCACAGAGAATGAATGTTTGTACCATAAAGAATTCTTTTTAGGAGAGGTGAGAGGAGAAAATTAACAGAATCATCTGAACTGACTCTTGGAGGATGGAAAGAACTTGGTCCAAGTTTATGGTCCAAACGGATGGGAGAGTTGGACTATAAAGAAGGATGAGTGCCAAAGAATTGATGCTTTTGATTTCTGGTGCTGGAGAAGACTCTTGAGAGTCCCTTGGACAGCAAGGAGATCAAACCAATCAATCCTAAAGAAAATCAGCCCTGAATATACATGGGAAGGACTGAAGCTGAAGTTCCAATGCTTTGGTTACCTGATAGGAAGAGTCAACCCAGTGTAAAAGACCCTGATGCTGGGAAAGATGGAAGGCAAAAGGAGAGGAGGTGGCAGACAGTGAGATGGTTGGACAGCATCACTGACTCACTGGACATATACATGAGTTTGAGCAAACTTCAGAAGATAGTGAAGGACAAAGACGCCTGGAGTGCTGCAATCCATGAGGTCACAAAGAGTCAGGCAAGACTCAGCAACTGAACAGCAACAATCCTCAAAGATACGGAAACTCTCAGGTTGTATCCTCGGGAATCTCAATGTCAGGCTTCAGAGTATAAACTGCGACAACTGATGAATTCACTAAAGGGAAGAGAAATCATCGAGTAGTGGTAATTTGGTTGATGATTTCTGGTTTGACTGGTCACCTTCATTTTACTTCTCAAAATAATCGCTTCCAAGTTAGAATAAAAGTCTACCTTAATGATCCTTACTAGTACCGAAGAGTATCACTCTTAGTCCCTACTGGACAAAAAGAATTTAACCTGTACAGATAAACAATGACTGGGTACCTACTGAAGCAGCGCTTGAAGACCTAAGAGTGCTATAAAAAATCTCTGAGTCAGGAGAAGTCTGCATGAATTACCAAATGGTAACCTCTCCCCTGAGCTTCTTACCTTAAAGAAAACACCTAGAAGCTTAGGCATGAATAAAAGTTGCTTTGTATTGTACTTTTCTTCCTAAATGGTCATAATTAATTTTGTTGACACAAATACACAAGAGGTTAAAAAAAAGGAAGGGCGCCATACTGGTGAGAAGATCAACACATTTTTGCCTAATATACCAGAGAAATACACCCAAGCCATTCGGCCATGTGAAAGCAAATTTTCTAAACCTCCAAGGTCAGGAAGACCTCTGTTAAAAACAAACTAAAAAGCTATTGCATGAATGCAGATACACCAGGATCACATTATACATTTAATTTAACCAAGCTTTCAGACAAAATTATGTAATAAAAATGAACGTGAAACTCATAAAGACCACTTTCATTTGCTTTCTTTGGTATTTTATTCCCCTTAGAATAACTCCCACTTTGAGAAACACACACACTCACAGAATAGGATGACTTCATGAGGTGTGCTTTAAAACTAAAAGTGAAATCTGTCCTGGGAGGGGTCAATTAACACATTACAGATAGATGCATTTTTTTTTTTTGTCTTTGGGGTGATAGATTAATAAATTTAAAAACAGGAAATCTAGGCAGGTTTTTTTTCTTGTCCATTAAATATATGACTGGCTGTTTCAAATAAATTTAGAAATTATCCTATTGTATTGACTGATCCTTTTTTCTCTAGTGAGGGAAACAAATCTGTGTAACGACTGTGCCATTCAAAACTCTGAAGCACCCAGCTCCTTCTTTCCGAACAAAAAGAGGAAACCATTAAATAAGATGCAATATCTTTTTACCAGAATGCAACACTTGAAAATAGTGGTACAAATTAAAATTTCTTAAGTCAAAAGGAGGATTTTCCTAAATTCACTTTGATATCTTGGAGTGGATCCCAGGTAACAGATATTAGCAGAAAAAGTGGTAAAATCCTAATTAAGCCTGTAGTTTTGCTAATATTAATGCAGCAAAGTTAACTTTAGACAGGTCAGATGTTACCATTTTAGAGGAAACTGAATTAAAGGTATGTAGGAACCAGTGTATTATCCTCATGACTTTTCTGTAAATGTATTGAAAAATTATGCCCAAATAAAAAGTTTATCTAAAAAAAAAGACTTTCTTCACGTTTCCCAAACCAAGAGACTCTCCTTAATATTCCCTGGAGAGCACCATCTTTTCTGGTCACCTGAATACATCAGGAATTATTTTGCTCTTTTATCTTTTAGTACACAGAATCATTTAATAAATGCTTACTGCATTCAATTCTACAAATGGAACAGCAAAGTTGCTCTAGACTTAGAGGTGGGAATTCTCGATTTGGATTCCTCATGAGCTGTGAGATCCTGTGCATGTCTTGTAACCCCTTAGTGGCTCTTCCCCTCCACTTTAAATCTTCTTAGGGCAGGAACCCACCTGTGCTCGTATCTGGACCTTCAGTAACCCATCCCAGAGGAAAAAGGGTCAAGAGGGGTTTCTAGAGTCAAACTTAGTTTACATTTCCAGCTCATACACTAACCGGGTGTGTTATTTTGGGACAAAATGTTTAACATTTCTGAGTTTCCATTTCCTCATCTGTGAAATGAACTGTTGAGATAATCAAATAAGGTGATAACTGCAGACCAAAAGTTAGCCTGCCTCTTGTACAACACAGAACAATTCACAAGGAAGTTTTTATTTTCAACTTTGAAATACTCTTCTAGTATGTCTCATGTGTGAAATTCCCTTAAATGTATTTCAAATATTACTCATTTCAAATGTTACTTATTTTATCCTTCTGACAATTTTATGAGTTAAGTACTACTATTATTGTTATTATTAGTTATCATCATCCTATTCTACAGATGAGGAAATACAGGGGCAGAGACATTAACCTACTTGCCAAGCTCACAAATATACTAAGTGGAAGGACTGAGACCTGTACCCACATGGCTGGCTCCAGGGTGTCTAGTCCTCAAACACTAAGCTATCACAGAACACAGCCTGAATGGAGACACTTGGGATCAGATACTGTCTGCCTTCTTCACTGGGGCATCCTGAGACTGCCCAGGAGGTGCTCAAACACACGGCAACAGACTGAATGGAAGTAAGCAGCCCCTCTAAAGACGAGAGCTGGGTCAAACATCTGCCCATCTGTCTCTCAGCATCCTGACATTCACCAAGACCCTCTCACATCCTGGCCACTGTGTTTCAAATGTTTGATTCTCATTCAAGTCTCAAAACCATCCTGTAAGTTGAACCAAAATACTTTCTTTTTCCACCTGGAGAAATCTGAAGACACACAGAGAGAGAGAGAGCTTAACTTCTCAAAGTCATACAGCTAATCAGAAGTGCGGCCAGGATCAGAACCCCAAGATTCCCACTTTCAAAATCAGGATTTTTCCAGTATATTTGCAGGTTCCCAAATAAGATCATTGTTGGGTCTGCATTTTTTCACAGAGTGGCTCCTTCCTTCACTTGAGCTAGTTCTCTGTTAGATACCATTTCACAGTGACTTTCTCTGACCTCCCTACATAAACTGAAGCCCACTCACTTGCCATGCTGTTACTCTGCTTTATTCTTCACATACTAGTATTTGACATCATATTGCATTGGTTTATTTACCTTCTGTCTTCCAACTGAACTGGTAGGTTCTAAGAGGCAAGGGACTATCTGTCTTGGTCACAGTGTATCCTAGGGCCTAGAATCATACCTGATGCAGAGAACAGACTCAGAAAAAAATATTGCTAAATAAACGAATAGACATGTAGGAGATTCAAGTAATAGTTCATTAGTAACCTTATTATGATTAGTAGTATCTCCTTTTATCAGTTAGGTAACTCAGTTAAGACAAAGGTTTATTTCCTAATATAAAACTGATGGGAAATTGAGTGAACAATGTTGGTTTCAGTCAGATCAAAGCACAAATTCCAAGCAACGCCATTAATAACCAGGAGACTACACCCTTGGGACAAGGATGTCCTCCCAGCACAGAACAGCCAGCATCACTGAGTCACCAAACACGGCCCTGGTTTTCACTGTTTCTAAATCCTCCTAAGCTCACAAACAGCCCTCTGCTGCTCATCATAAATGTTCTTAATTAATCTCTCCTTTTTCCATCAGGAAACAACTGGCCTTGGTTTATTTTTTATCACTTTATTTACATGTTCACTGAAAGACCGAACCATTAATTTTCCTAAGAGATGATGACAATAGGATCGATAAACCACAACGAGAAGTATCACAGTGCAGCTTCTTCACCCCTACAGCCTGAGGCAGCTGGTGCTGCAGGCAAACAGCTTTTGCTGATACCCACCCAGCCCCAGGGATTCTGAAGGTGGTAGGAGGCACCTTTGCTTATAAACTTGGAGTGAGCTCAGGTACTTTGATGACCCAGATAACGTGCCAAACACAGACCAACTGAGAACTCTGTGGGGAGTCTGGAAGCCTAAAATAGTAAAGTCAGATTTGAGAGCTATCTCTAAATGAAGTTCACGATAGGCACAGAATATGTGGGCGAGGCAGCCAGGGGCAGGGGGCACACAAAGGGTTAGCTCCTTTGTTGGAAACCTGTTCTGAGTGACGGCGGTAAAGTGGAATAAGCCATTTCCCAGGTGGGTCTTACCTTTCACCTGCTTTCAGAAGCTTCTAGTTCTATTGTGTCCAACGCATGCAGCAAAAGGGAGCCAGACAGCTCACTGCTGAATGGCAGAGCTCCTCAGGCTTTGCAGACAGGTTATCTGCACAACAGGAATGTGGTCTCATTTCCTGCTGTCTCCGGACTCCAGTGCCACCCAGGCAAGCAAGCTTTCCATTCTGCAAACACACAGGCCACACGGTTCCTCTCACTTCAAACAGCTATGGTGTGTGTCCTAGGTTACTACAATATAAAGTGCTCAGTCTGACGCTGAAAAAATCAAGCAGGGACTCTCCTAAAAACACACACCTGGGAGCAATGGGTAACAATGCCCACCTGAGCTCCTAATCTCTCCACTCACCTGAGGTCCCAGCTCTAGACATTCAGGAGATGGCCAGGGAGCTCTTGGAAATGAGATTGCCCTGTTTCACTTCATACCTACTGGTGAAGAAATGGGGCCAGGGAGAGCATTAGTTAGGGTAGGAGAATCCATACCTTTATATGCTCTCAATGGATTTTAAAAGGCAGCTCAGCTGCTGCATATCTGATAACCACTTTTTTCAAAATTCCAACGATTCCCAAACATGGCTGCCCATTATCTGAGTTGTCTGAGAAGTTTTAAAATGGTATTGATGCCTGTCTCTTGCTCCAGATTATGGTTTCTGTATGTGGGGGCCGCCCTGGACTCCCACCAGTGATATCCAAGCACTTTCCCCTCTCAAGGAAAAATGTCTCCAGACATTGCCCAGTGTCCTCTGAGAGACAAAACACGTGCCTTCCCTCCCCTAGTGGCAGTGACGAGTCATCTGTCTGCCAGCTCATTTTCATGTGGAGTATTTTGTGACTTCATTTTCCGTACATCCACCCATGCCCTTTTACTCCCTGGTCACTCTGGCTGATACGTGTTCCTTCAAAATACACGGGCACATGTGTTTTGGGAGAATACTGAGTCCATACCCTGAGCTCTAGGCCAGCTGGCCTGTATATCTTATGTTACATGTTCATGGCCAAGACTTGCATTTGCACTGACTTAAACACATCACAAAAGGGAATGGACAACTGATAATACACTACAAATGAGGTGAGATATTCTGAAAAAAAAAATCAAATTAAAAGGACCAAATGTGGCAAAATGAACTCACTCATTTAATATCTATGAGTGTCTATAATGTGCCAGGGAGGGAGGGACACAGACAAGATGGATGCCACGATGCAGTTTATCCTCTGGAAAGGGAGAGACAAGCAAGGTGCAGAATTACACACCAAGTGAGATAATTTCACACAGCCTTGGGTGCCATGAAGGAAACAAAAGAGGGTGACATGGGCGGAGAATCTTGAACAGCAGGAGGCTACTGTAGGATATCAGAGGACACAGTGGCCATGACATTTGAGCATAACACTGGTGCTGTCACACTCTGCTGGTGACATGAAAATTGGTGTAGTCTTATAGGAAGGTAATTTGTCAATATATGTCAGGGGTCATAATACTGTTGATGTCATCCAATCATTTAACAAATATGACATCTCTGAAGATATGCCTTGTCAGTATCACCACGGGGACAGTATGCCAAGGAAATCTCCAAAACACAGAAAATAACTCAGAAATACAAAAACTTCATACTATTTTATAAAACTAGAAGCTACTTAATTGTCAACTAAACGGGATGGTAGGATGAATTCTGATAGGTTTACTAAAACGTGGAGAATGCTTATGACATAATGTAAAAAAAGTTATATAATATGTATATAATATAAATACATACTATTTAATATATAAATTATATATATTTAATATATAATATATAATTTTAATATTTATATAATATATATAAATTTTGTCAATGGTTTAACAAAGTAAACCAAAGTTAAACGCGTCTATACACATTAATTGTATATAAAACTAGATAGGTAAGAAAGATGGAAAGAAAACTCAACAAAATAATAACAATGATTGTGTAGGAGGTGCCATTTGTCAAGGACTTTTTTCCCGCTTTTCCAAGTTTCTTGATACATTTTTCAAACAAATTTCTAAAATACTGCTTCCAACTTTTGATCCTGACTTTTCCTCCAATTTTTAACCTATGTGACCCAAATCTGATTTCTCTTTTAAGGGTCACCTCAAATGCTATATACAAGTAGCCTTATGTGACTACCTTGACCCCAGAAATAATACACTGTTTTCTGTCCACTGCTCCAAAAAACATTTTGCCTTCCTGTTATGGGTTAAATTTTGTTCCCTCCAAATTCCCATGCTGAAGCCCCTAACCCCCGGTACCAGAATACGACAGCATTTGGAGACAGAGCCTTTGAAGAAGGAATTAAATTAAAACAAGGTTGTGAGGGCTGGCCCAAATTCCATCTGTCTGATGTCCTTGTAAGAGGAGGAAATTTGGACACACAAAGAGACACCAGGGATGTGTGCACAGAGGAAAGCCCACGTGAGGACACGCCCAAGAAAGAGGCCCCAGAGGAAACCAAATCTGCCAATACCTTAATCTTGGACTTCAGCCCCCAGAGTTGCAAGAAAATAACTTTCTGTTGGTTAAACAGCCAGTCTGTGAGATTTTGTTGCAGCAGCTCTAGCTGACTACTACTGTTTTAGTGCAGTTCTAACAGAATTACCAGTGTGCTTAATCTTTCTCTTCCACTTGCTAATTTGCTGATTGAGCACTGGACTCCTTTCTAGGTAACTTTAGTGTCTTTTACAGTTCCGGGCCCATCCATGGCAGTCATTCAATAAATGTTGGCCAAAATGAATTTTCTGAACTTTTTTTCCTTAAGTAATTTGGGGACATAATGTCTACAGAATTTTAATAAGTAGTGTCAAAAAAACATAGACTTTCAATTATAAGGCGATTAAGTTCTGGGGATCTAATATACAACATGGTGATTATTGTTAATAATACTGTATTATAAACTTCAAAGTGTCTAAGACGTTAGCTCTTAAATGTTCTCACCACAAAAAACAAACAGCAATTATGTGAATTATGTAATGGAGGTGTTGGCTCACCTTACAGCGGTGATCATTCTACAATATAGAAGTATATCAAATAAACATGCTGCATACCTTAAACTAACACAGTGTTACATGTCACCTGTACTTTGATAAAGCTGTTGGGGGGGGGGGGGAGCAATTTAAATAAGAAAAAAAAAAAAAACTAAGTGAGAAACAACTCAGCTCAAAAGAAAAATTGATATTTGTAACAACAATAACAAATAACCCATTGGTAGGCATTCTCTATAAAATATGTTCATGATCAGGAATTATTTCTACTCCAAAATAAGCACCTCTTTTGCTTCAAAAACTAAGCAGTTGTGAGGTCATCAAAAATTTTGTAGTGAGTTTCAGGAACGTCAAATTCTTTTTCTAATGTCTATATTAGCTCCACAGATGCTAAAGGGATAATTTGGCAAATAATCTACTCTTTAATACACTGAGATCTCACTTGTGAGTGTGTTCTAAATTTTCTCATAAACTTTTGACTATTATATGTACATGATACACATATAAAGGTATTCCTTTACATTTTTCAAGCATGAAGCTGAATTCAAATAATCATCTTTCATCTCAGCATTTTAAAATATTTTAGATCCTTGGATTTCAAATGAAAGGTCTATGAACCAAAAGCCTTATCAGCAAGGCATCTGTTAGAAATGCAGAATTTCAGACTCCACCCTGACCTACTGAATCACAGCCTGCTTTTAAGGAGTCCTCCAGATGACTGATGTGCTCATTAAATTTTGAGGAGCACTGCTCTAGAATATGGGCTCTCAAGATTAAACGACATGTTCAACCTATCTTTTCTATTTATCTGATAGATTAAAGAAGCAGTATTTTCCACAGTTACAACCAAAGCTATTGTAAAATTCTTTATACTCTTTATTTCATATTTAGGCAAAGGTAAGGACAATCAGAGTCATTTTAAATTTAGGAAGTGTATCTAGCTTAGTCTTTGCAGATTTATCTGTAACTTGGAGACAGTGTCTTAGATAAGTGAACGGATGGTATAAAGAAATTCAATGTCCTTTAAATAAGTTACAAAGTCAATAAAGAAACAGGTGAAGGTACAAATAAAAAACTCTTCAGAATCTTCCTGGAAAGACTAAGAGCCAACCTAAATAAGACAGTCCAATTTAAAAACAACAGGGAAGTCCTCAGATTCAAGGGTAATAGTGAAGGTACTGCCAGAAGTCACTTTTCTTGAGTCTGAGATTAATAAAATGCATTTTAAAGAGAGTGTTGTGCTGTAATAGTAATTGTAAATAAATAAATGTTCAAATGGCTATGAACAAACGTCACTATGATACAAAGACACAAAATATTGATTCCTCATTTTTCCCTACCTCCAGGCCCTGATTTCACAGAAGAATTCAACTGTATTTATGGCTCATGAACAAATATAATGGTAAAAATGTTTTGTGGGTATAAATACATTTTTCCCGGGGGTTCAAACTGCATTCTAGACATTATCTCATTAATTGCTCTGTTAAACCTTTCTCATTGATTTTTATATTTTTTGAACCAGCAAGTTCACTATTGTTTGCATATGAAAGAAAGAGTTCCCTTCAATTAGAAACTGAGATCTTAAGCATTTTTGTAACTGCGATGTTATATCTCAACCGACAAGGAGTTATTGGAGTGGCTTTAAAAAAAGTGACCTAACACTATCATTTATTTATTTACGTATGAACTAGCCAAAAGTTCTGAGAATGTCTTGGGAAGATTGTATCAGGAACGTAAATATTTGACTAAGGTACCTTGACTGTGTCAACCAGGAAGAATAGGTCTGAGGATTAGACATATGCAAATGTCTCATTTTGGAAAGGAAAAACAAAATGATAGTATGCATTATTAAATAAGCTGTCTCACAAAATAGTTCAGTGATCACTAGAGGCCAGAAGGGATTTTCTAAGCACAAGGTCATTCCAAACCAGCCATATCCCTGATTTTGACAGAATTACCAGTTTGTTGTTTTTTTTTTTTTTTTTTTTTTAAAGTGCATAGATGCCATAAAATTCAACTAATAATACCTTTTCTTCATTGAGCACGTCCCACGTGCCATAAACTGTGGGAAGCACTTTATAAACATCATATTTAATCTTTTGAAACCCACGAGAAGGTATTATAACTGACAATTTATGTATAAGGAAGACTACTCCATAATCATGAGGCTGTTCCCAAAGATAACCTTCCTATGGTATTATTTTCAGTAAATCTGATTTGCTTGTGAAATCATGGGGTCAGTAGTCCTCCACCTGAGTGATCTAACACTTTGTCCACAGTTTCTGTTAACTATAGTATTTTTGTTTCAAGAAAAGATATTCCAGCAACTAAGATGGTAAGACTAAGGCGTCACCACAGTGAGATACTGCCACATACTCAATAGGATGGCTACTATTAAACAAACAAACAAACTGAAAGCAACAGGTGTCGGCAAGAATGTAAAGAAAGGGATGAAAGGTTGTGTGGGACCCATTCGAGGAAAATAAGGCCGATGGAGAAGCTGAATCAGATCAGCTTTCTCTTCTCTCTGGGGAGGAAGGCTGCATGCTACCGAGCCCTTGTCCTCATAGAGTGCTTCCCTTTTTGAAAGAGAAGGATTGCACTTCTCCTCACATAGCTGTCTCTCTCTACAAAGAATAGCACTAGCAGGCTAGACTTTCTCCTTATAGATTTCTCTCTCTGATCCAGCTTCTTCAAAAAGTCACTAAAATGGAAAAATAATTTTAAAAGAGAGAGTGCTCAACAGTTAGAGAACTAAGAAATGTAACAACACAAGGAAATCTGCTGACCTTGACTCTTAATTCAAATAAGATAACAGTTAATATTTCTTAAAATGGGTTCCCAGATGGCTCAGTGGTAAAGAATCTACCTGCCAGTGCAGGAGATGCAGGTTCGACTGCTGGGTTGGGAAGATCCCCTGGAGAAGGAAATGGCAACACATTTCAGTATTGTTGCCTGGGAAATCCCATGGACAGAGGAGCCTGATGGACTTCAGAACATGGGGTCACAAAAAGACATGACTTAGCGACTGAAACAAACAGTACTTCTTAAAGAAGTGGAAAAAATTCAATGTTGACTAGTCCAAATGCTCCTAATGTTTGAATTCTAGGTACTTTGATAGGCTAATAGAGAAGGTATCTTTGGGTGGAGTATGATCTGAACAATTCTAGGTTCCCCAAATCTAGGATCTCTTTTCCTATTAAATTTTGAAGTTATGTGGTCTTCAAAAAGAACCACATTTTGAAACCAAACCCAGTGCCCTGGCTAGACTGGAAGCTTTGAAAGGCATTGCCTTTCTTTCTTGGAAGGATTAACTTGTGTGGGCTTGCCAGTATAAGGGATGCAGGAAGCGCAGATTTGATCCCTTGGTCAGGAAGATCCCCTTGAAGAGGAAATGGCAACCCACTCCAGTATTCTTGCCTGGAAAATCCCATGGACAGAGGAGCCTGGTGGGCTACCGTACATGAGGTCACAAAAAATAATCAGACATGACTCTGAGCAACTAAGCATGTATACACATTTCATGAAAGCAAACTTGGCCACCAAGAGGCCAGGCTGGAAATGTTTTCTTTATTGAATTGTTGATTCTGGAAAAGGTCTGCGCCTTGCATATTGTTGTATTTAAAAAAATCAGTTAAAGACCAAAGAGATGAACTGGAAAAATACCAATTTTCAACCTGCAAGAGAAATAACTGATTTGGATAACAATCGTCCTTGGACAAAACTACTAGATGAAAGGTAGTAGATAAGACTCCTAGGTGACTATTACTAAAGGTAGTAGATAAGACTACTACTAAGGGTCAGGTTGCAGAAACTGTGAAGGGAAGGTGGACTGAGACTTGGAAAGAAACAGGAATACAGGGTGGGCTCAAGGCACTTGTTCATAGTTGTATGTGATGTATAGGGCAGTCGGTGTGATTGTGTTTTACAGAATCTGTGCTTTATTTGCAAAAATAGTGAGTGGGATGGAGCTTGCCACTTAGGGAAGACACCAAGAACTTATTTTGGTCATGATACTCAAGGGATCTGAGTACTGTCTACATTTCTAGAGAGACGTAAAGATCCCTTTATCAAGTCAACTTTGTTTACTGTGCAATAAATGCACATCTGTTCTGCTATCCCCTTCAAGAGATGAAAATGGGGGGACCCCAAATAGTGATGGGGGACATGGGAATGAGTCCACTAATTTAGACCTAATAAAACCAAAATAAGACTGTTTTTCTGATTAAAATTAGGAATGTTTTATAAATCATGCTGGTAATTTGGAGGAAGACAGCTCTCTCTAAGTATGTTTATTTTTAACATCATTACTTACCATTTGTGAAAGGAAAGATACATAAAAATTGTCGTGTCAGTTAAACAAAATAAGCTCCCAGAGGGGAAAAAATTACAGAATTTTGGAGAACAGCTTTAGTCTGTGTTGACATATATCAATATTTTAAGTGTTACATTAAATATGAGCTATTTAGCCAAATTAGTCAAAATTTCTGAATCACTTTTTAGCCTCAACATGTTTAAGATTTTAACTTTATAAAACATTAACTGCAATCTCATGGTTTGCAGCAGCATGGTTTGTAAACACTTCATCTTCAAGTTGAAATTCCCTTGGTCACTAGCCTGGCTCTTGCTTAGATAATACTTAATTTAAGTGTTTCTGTAATAAAGCCAGTTGATGTGCTTGGTGGAAATTCCAGATTTTTATTGAGACAAATGAAACTACCATTTCATGGCACCAATGCGTACAGTTTAAACACACCTTACAGGAAAAGTTGAGCTATTTCATTAATATGAATAAAATCACTCATATAATTTAAGTTTAAGGAGTTCAATATTAATTTGGCTATAGTGAAAAGCCTGACTACCTATTCTGTTGTTCAGGGCCTTCCACTACCAGGCCATGGCTTTTCAATATTTTTATCCACCTCCCTACAGCAAACCCCGTGAGGCAGCCCATCATTGTCTCCACACATGCCATGCTGGCCGAACTCTTTGCCCTTCTTCCTCTCCTCTATTTGTCATACTCAAAGTATCCTTCAGTTCCAACTCATATTGTCTCCTAGAAATCTTCATGGATGACCCAAGTCCAAAGTCAGTGTTTCCTCAGAAGAATTCCTAAAGCATACACTCTTGCCATGGGTCATTTGTCATCTAATGGATATCACCTTTAAAGTTTTATTTTGTTTTCTTTAAAAACTATGTGTTTAATAATGCATACAATTTGGTGAATTTGGACATATGCATAGTATTTGGGAACTATGCAATGATAGTATCCATGTGGTGATACTATCACTACAGTCAAGATAATGTTCATACACATCACCTCTAAAATTTCCTTGTGTCTTTGTGTGGGTGTGTGCATGTGTGTGTGGTTATACATGTGTGCCTATGTGTGTAAGAACACTTAACAGGAGGTTTACTCTCTTAAATAGTCAAGTTCACAATACTGTGTTGTTAACTGTAGGCGCAATGTCAAACGTGCATGCTTAGTAGCTCAGATGTCTCCTGACTCTTTATGACCCCAAACTCTTCTGAGACTGGTTTATTTCTCTTTAGCATAATGCCCTCCAGGTTGATCCATGTTGTTGCCAAGGGTAGGATTTCCTTCTTTCTAAGGCTGAATAATATTCCATTGTATGTGCATGTACATTCAGTCTGACTCTTGCAACCCTGGTGACTAGAGCCCGCCAGGCTCCTCTGACCATGGAATTTTCCCAGCAAGAATATTGGAGTGGATTGCCATTTCCTCCTCCAGGGGATCTTCCCTACCCAGGGATTTAATCTAAGTTTCCTGCGTCTCCTTCATTGCAGGTGGATCCTTTACCCCTGAGCCACTGGAGAAGCCCTCCATTGTATGTCTATACCACATTTTCATAATCTATCCTTCTGTTGATGGACATTTGGATTGTTTCCACATCTTGGCTATTATGAATAACACTGCAGTGAACCAGGGAGTGACTTTTGGCTTTTAAAGACATTGTTTCATCTCTAAGCTCCCAGAGGCAAGGGAAATCACTTTTAAAGTTGTATCCTCAGGAACTAGCATAATACTTGCATCTTACAATCATTTTCTCAAAAATTATTTGTTGTCAAGACAGTCAGGTGAATGAACAGGTCATCTAACCCAACAAGGCTGCAAGGGCCAAAAGTGATAATAAATACATAGTGACTGTGATGGTTAATTTTATATGAACTTGACTGGGTTAAGGGATGCTGGTGAAACATTATTTTGAGGAGTGTCGGTGAGGGTGTTTCTGGGAGAGATTAACATTTGATTCAGTAGACTGACTAAAGAGCGGTGCCCTCCCCAGTGTAGGCAGCCATCATCCAAAATGTTGAGTACCTGAACAGAACAGAAAGGCAAAGAAAGGACAAATTCCTTCCCTTTCTTCTTCAGCTGGGCATGAATATTCTCCTGTTGACAGACATCAGAGCTCCTTGTTCTCAAGCGTTCGGATGCTGGGACTTAACACCAGCAGTTCTCAGGCCTTTGACCTAGGATTGGGAACTACATCACTGTCACTGACTCACCTAGTTCTCAGGCCTATGAACGTGGACTGAATTGCCCAATAACTTTTCAAGTTCTCCAGGTTGCATACAGCATGCTGTGGGATTACTTGGCTTTTATAACTGTGTGAGCCAATGTTTATAATAAACCTCCTCTTTTGTACATCTTTTTGTGGCTTTCTTGGTGAATCAGATGGTAAAGAATCTGCCTGCAATGCAGGAGATGCAGGTTCAATCCCTGGGTCTGGAAGATACCCCAGAGAAGGGAATTGCAACCCACTCCAGTATTCTTGCCTAGAGAATCCCATGGACAGAGGAGCCTGCGGGACTACAGTCCATGGGGTTGCAAAGAGTCAGATACAACTGACTGACTAACATTTATATACATCTTATATACCTTATTGGTTTTGTTTCTCTGGAGAACCCTGGCTACAGTGATTTAGATTAGTTTTGCACTTATTAAATGCTAGTGCCATTCATGATTTTAAAATAAGAAAAATGTGTTAAAGATATATACACTGGATGTCAGTGAAATGAGAATTTGAAACCAAAAGTCCAAGATTTAGATAATCTATACTGAAAATAGATAATATAGAACAAGTGCTTTAAAAAGCAGTAATTAATCTAATATTTTGTTCATAGAACATTTCAACTGAAAAATCATTAAAGAAACTATACTTCTCACAGCCATCATGGTGTGAGAAGAATAATTTCATTTAAAAAAAAAATTCAAATCTACACCTGGGTGTTTCAGTGAAGTCGAGGTTTTGCTGTCATCATGATCAGAAGCTGAACAATCATTGCCTGTGTCAATCGAGCCATCAAGATAGTCTAGGAGGTCTCAAGTGCTAGTTCAGCACTGCAGGAGTATAATCAGAGTGACTGTGGGTCATCAGCTGCTCAGGGACAGGTGGAGGATGCTCCAGCTACTGGGTTTTAAACCAGAGGCCAGCCCGAGTTTGGAGAGAACTAACTCAAAGGTAATACTAACAGAAGTTACACTTTCCTGAATGTTGACCATGTCTAAGGCACTGTGCTTAACATCTCAAAGGCATTATCTCACTTAAGCCCCCTAAAACCTCAGTGAGGTCAAGACCATTATTATCCCCATTTACAAATGGGGCAACTGAGGCTCAGAGAAGTTAAATAACTTGCCCAAGGTCACACAGCTAGGAAGTGGTGACACCAAAGCTTGGCTCCATGCCCTGATATCTGCCCCTGAAGCCTATCCTCCTTAACCACAAATATAGACTGGACTTAGCAAATAGTAACAATGTGCTTCATTTTGGCAGCACTTGCCTGCTCACTTTGGGTTCCTGTCTTTTTTCCATTGAAATCAGCAATAACCTTGTGAACTGGGTAAGGCATGGATTGTGGTCACCTTTTGACAGATTCTGGAGAAGGAAATGGCAACCCACTCCAGTACTCTTGCCTAGAAAATTCCATGGATGGAGGAACCTGGTGGGCTACAGTTCATTGGGTCGCAAAGAGTCGGACACGACTGAGCAACTTCGCTTTCTTTCTTTCACTTTGACATATTCAAGAACTAGTGCTAGAGAATATGGCATAGTTTGGCAGAGGAATAGCAAGAGACTTGTTTGAGCTCAAATCACAGTTGTGTTACTTCTTGGTTATATGATCCTAAAAAAAGTTGCTCAGGCTCTTCTGAGTCTGAGTTTCCTTATAGTTAAGAGGATTAAATGTGACGGTGCATGCACAAACCCAGAACACTCACTAATACCGACTGCTTAATAAATGTTAGATATTCATAGTATTTTCCCCAATTATCTGATAGTAGTGTCAAATAAATAGTTTTAGTTCCATTTCATCCAATCCTTTGATTTCAGCTACTGATTATTGGACATCTAGCAGGGGACAGTATCCCAGGTCCATGTATTGTGATTTCTAGTTCTATGTAAATTAATTACACTTCACTTATCCACCATTGAAACCTAGTCTTGAGTTGAGGTGAGCAGCCCATGTCATTAATATCTCATGGGTGTTAATGCCTCTGGGTGCCGTTCACTATTGCCATTTACAATACGCTTCTTCCTTTTTTTTGTTTTGTTTTTCTCTCTACCACTGACCTCTTCTTAGATAATGTGGAACTTCCCACACTCTCTCCTTCCCTTTCCTTTGGATTCTATGACTTAGGGCACTGCTCACACTCAGAAGTCCACAGTGCATTGCTCTGCCCTGTTCACAGCCCCTAAAACAAGAGACCAGTGACCCTAGTAATTTCCATTTCAAAGAGTGCAGCTTTTTGAAAGCTCCATGATAAAGGAGGTGGTAAGATGGCCATCCAAGTGAGAATGGGAGCAGACTGCAACTAAGAAATGAGTCAGAGCCAGCACACAGTCTCCCACCTGATATGAGCCACAAAACACAGCATTTAAAAACCACTGCTGAGATGTATAGCTGGGCTGTTCAGTGGCCTCCTTCTGGCTAACAGGCTTTCACTTGAGTGCTCTGGTTCGTGCAAGTTTGTTCAAGATGAATAATTCATAAAAGGTCCCTAGCACCACCCCTGAATAACTTTTCACTCCCCACCTGCTCTCAAGCATTTGATGGACTGATTGCATGTCATAGGAAGATCACTCTTGAAATCTGTCATTATCACACATTATGGCCAAGGATGGGTCACTAGCTACTCATCTTTTCATTCCCTCTACTCCGTGGCCAACCCCTTCAGATGTCTGTAGAAGTATGTTTTCTTGGCAGATTCTTACCACCTGCATGGAGTTTCAAACAGAGTTGAAGACAAGGAGAGTGTCTCTGCATCAACCACATTTCCATTCACCATCATCACATCAGGAAGCAGGAACTAACTTCCCCTGACTCTTTGTTTATTGCATTAAAAAAGGGAGAGGGAGATTAGAAAGGTAGAACATAAGTTTGGCACTGCTTCTAAGTCCTTTTGAGTTGAAATGAGCAAGAAAACAATCTCCTTGGAATCTAGGAGGTTGCCTCAAATTATTTGTCACTCCCGATGCCCAAGGATGACATAATGGTCAATTTAGAGGTAATTTATGGTGCTCCTGGTAAGACTGATAAGCAGTAGCTGCACAGTAGGGGTTATTTGAGGGAGGCATTTTTAGTGTTCTAACCTGCCCCAAATATCCTTTTCTTCACACACTTTGATGATTTTTTTTCCCAGTATGACAATATGAGACCCTTTAAAACAATCTGTCAAAGTAGGCTGGAAGACAAACATAACTCATAACTTCATACCCAGAAAAACTTTATGTTATGGGTCAGCCAACAGCCATTACTATTAATGGTTCCTTGACTACAGTAGTTTTGCAACTGGTCATTATATTTCAACCTAAATACAGCCTAGATGTATAAGAGTAGGCGGTAGCAATAAGACAGTCATATTAGCTATTGCTTACAATCAATGTTCATTTAGGAAGCTCAACAGACTGTGCATTTATACTGTTCCTTTCAATAACTCCAAATGGTCGATTCTCTTATTATTTCCATTTCACTCCAGTATCCTCATCTATAAGAAAATCTAAAATATAGTAGCAGTAGCAGAAATAACATATCAATTAAAACAATAACAGTAATCATTTTTTACCAAGGATTTATGAGGGGATGCACACTGAGACAGATCTCTCATTTCTCAACTCATTATTTCTTGAACCTTGACAACCATGAGGTAAATGTTATCATTATCTTTATTTTTCAGACAAGAAGGTGAGGCGCTGGGGAGGTCAGGCACCGTGATGAAGAGTTAAGCTAGTTAAGTTGAAGAAAGGACCTGAACGCTGGTCTGACAGACCTTGTTGATTAAACCAGACACTTTGCTCTCGAGAAAAACTCATCAAAGAGTTGATGGCAGAAACAGCAGAGAAGATGCCACATCAAATGCATATTTTAGTTATTAAAAAAACATGACTGCTGATTAAATCCACTAAAATCCAAGGAGTTGTCAAGGTGAGTAGCTTAGCAGTTTGGCTACCCCATGGTCAGCACTCAAGTTAAGGGCAGTTTGACCTTTGCAGAAAGGTGGGGGTTGGCACCTGGGACGGCCCTCAGTCTTAAAGGGTCATGCACTGGGTGCTGATTTTGCCCTTTAAGGGAATTTTGTTGGTCCAAGTAGAATGAACTATGCCTTTTCTGTGTTGGACAAAAGACATTTTATTCTGGCTGGTTTGACTGCTTTCCTTCATGGAAAGCTGCCACTTCTTAACTAGTTGTTAATGACCAGTCACTGCACCTAGAAACCTCTGCCCCAAGACAGCTCGATGAGACAGACTTTATTACTCCCACATTTACCTATCTTTCAGGCCCCTCACCTGTTTTTCTACAGATTTTCAAAGGTTATAGAGGAAACTTTAAAAATTCTATTGCTTGCATGAGCTGAACACAGACTCTTTATTGCTCTCAGCCTCCCAGATGAGGTGGGGCTCTTGGAAAGGGTTCACCGAGCACAGGCTGGTACCGAGAATAACTAGATAAGTAGCAGAGCTTCACTAGACTCTTCTTTTGACTAGCACTAAAGCCAAGAGTTGCTTTCACTGAATGAAATCACTTACAGAACACTTGAAAACTGAATTTGGTCAATCCCGTTTGGGGGTATGGCCCCTATCTCAACCCTTCCTGATACAGTTTAATCTTTTTTCAGAATGCAGTGAGGACTTTGGGGTTGTGAGCCCTGATTTAAATGTCAGGTCAGTCCATGAAACCCTCTTACCCCCCTCATCTTCTTATTTTCAATTTCCTCATCTATAAAATGAGACTTACAGTCATGACAACAGACTTTTGTGAGTGCTTATTAGGTGCTAGATACTAGCCTAAATGCTTTACATTTATTATCTCATTTAAATGCCACAACCATCTAATGAAGGAGGAACTATTACTAGCCTGTATCATAAATGAAGAGACAGCAGTATGGTAATGAAATCACTAAGCTGACACAGCTAAAGAGATGTAGGATTGGGATTCCAAACCCAGTGGACTGAATCCAAAGTTGATCTCATGTCCACTACCCCTGGGGTCCTCCAACCTGAGCGTGCATCACAATCACATGAAGAACAGAGGTCCAGGTAACTGTACAGTGACCAGCCCACAGTTCTGCACCCAGGGTCAGTGCTATAGATGTGATGATGGCAATGGAGTTGAGAGTTTGTAACAAAGGACAGCAGTATATCAGAGTCACAGAAGTAAATGTGAATTCAATTCAGAAAAGCAAACAGGTTAGTATTTAAAGTGGTGGCTTGCCTAATGCACAGAAATAGACCTAAATGAGTTTCTCTTACTTACCAGTAAACTTGGGCTGAAATATATATATTCATGAATCTGTTGGTCTAGAATATTTTATACTGAAAAAGCAAATCTTGTCTATGCCCAATGGCCTCATATACAGAGCAGGCTTATTTTTGCCTTGAGGCAGAAATATGATTTTTGACACTAAGTTTCAACACTAATAACTGGGATATTAATCTAATTCTATTGGGATAGCCTTTCAATGGAAATAGGGCCAGTGACAGATCATGTGTGAATTATGAGCATCTATGTACATTTCTATAAAGACCCCCCTCTCACTTCATCTTACTTGCAGACTAAAAAGCATATTTGCAACAAGAACACTTCCTATAGCTATGATTTGTATTAATATTATTCCAGCTTTCATGCACTGAGTACTTACTATGCACCAGGCATTATCTTAAGCACTTATATCTCATCTAATGCTAAGTATAACCATAAGAAGTAGTTACTGTGATGATAAACCCTCAGTTCATAGATCAGAAAATTGAGGCAGAGAGAAGTTAACACATACAGATAATAAACGTCAGAACTTGAATGTGACTGAGGCTGAAAGTCTCTGGAACTCATTGTTTCTACATTTTCACTGACTCCCCAAAATTTTCATTGCCCTCTTGATGAGAAATGCTATATTTTAATGAGAAAAGTTACATGGACAGTGGATTTAGTAACAATGACAACAATGATAGATAACATTTATTGTACTCCTATACCCCTCCTGATGTGCCAGGCAGTTTATCAATTAATACTTTTTCAAATTAATAATCCTATCTTGCAGAGGAGGAATCAAAGGTTTTCAGAGATTAAATAGCTAAAAATTGGCAGAGCTGGCACTCAAATCCAGGTCTCCTAGAAGTAGAAAATAATTAATACAGAAAGCTTAGCTCCTAAGGTCACCCACTGTGGGCCAGCATTCCTGTCCTGTCTACACAGTACTACACACTGGAAATGGAATTGTTGGGGATGCAATGAGAAGCGATGTACAGACTTCACTCCTTTTTCCGAGTGAAGGCACTTTAGAAAAAATTTTTTTCAGCTTGCTGATCATAAGAAAATTTTTCAGTTGAATGACTTTTGGTGTGGTATTAATGAATAGGGGCATTTTTGCACTGCATACTTTACGCACAAACTTGCCCTCTTGGAACCAGACAGTATTTTTTCAAATGTCCAAATAAGTGATGACCAAATGCAGAAAATCATAGTTTGCTAATTAAAAATTCTTTTTTCTTATCCTTCTCTGCTTCCAAGCTTGTGTAATACTCCTTTGGGGGTATGCCCAGGCCTCAGGCCTCTTCTTTGAGCCCCCCAGAGGCATACAATCCAGCAGGTATGTGTTGTCACCCCATCCCCCAACCCAGTCCACTCAATACTTCCGATGACATATGACTCAAGGTGAACTAATCAGGGCTCTCTCCCTGGAATTCTGAATTGACTTTATGGTAGAACAGATAATAGGAAAACTCAAAAGTTTCGTTCATTGATACAGTGAGGTGGGAAAAGCTAGTTTACAGAAAGAGAAGCAGCAGCTGTAAATGAAGTAAAAATAAGAGAACTTGCAGCCCCAGGGGAAGAGCAAGACAGCTGTTCACTCCCTAGTTCCAATCTGTCCCTTTGCCTCAGGTGCATTTCTGGTCTTGAGAGACACCACAGGGTCTTTAGAATAAAGCCCCTCACCCATCCTTTCAAAAATGTAATCTAGCTTAAGTGGTTTTTGTACTACTTAGAAGGAAAGGGGCCCTGACTTGGACATAATCTAAATAAATTTATGGGCAATTGGTTCCAAATTAAAGCAAGCAGAATTCCCTAACATTTGCTTAAGGGTCAAACCGTGTCATTGCTCTTTTTCCTATGTAAGAGAATCTTCTTTAAGTTACAGCGCCTGGTTTTTGTAACATAAAAAGCTGAACAAAGACTCCTGGTTTGGGATTCCCCAGATCTAGACCCTGAGAAGTGGATTTGAGTGCAAGTTATTTTCCTGAGAGGCGATTCTAGGAACCACCGTAGAGGAGGTGGAAGTGAGACAGGGAAGGGACAGAAGACAATAAAGGGTATGTTGTCACACTGTTATCAGCCTGGGGAAGTGAAGCTAACCCTCTGGGAACACTCTGGGGGTCAGTGTAGACTCTATAATTCAGGGTCATCCCACCTGAGGATGCAGTGTTGGGGTATCCGTACATCAATTCCCATCAGAAACTCATTGAGGACTTCTGGGAGGGAGAACGCATTCCCAGCCTGCTGTGTGGTGGGCAGAGAATTCCCAAAGGGGAAGAAAAGCAGGTGCAAGGAGTGGGAAGACTTGGAGGTAAGTGTGCAAGTTGTACAAGCAAGTGAATATGGGTGGGACACCCACAGCATCTATTGCTGGCTCCTGTGGAAAAATTACACAGCTGGGAAAGATTTTAAAGTATATGCTCAGCAAGAAGTTTGTTCTCATTGACTTACTGGAGGGGAATGATGAAGGATGACTACAATTTGGTATGGTTTTCAACACTTTGTTCCCTGCCAGCTGTTTGCAAAGAATGATTTTTCCACTAACACGTGGGACTGGGCAAGAGATGTGGGCTGTGAGGTCCCATTTATATGGGCTCTGATGAAAATATTTCGGACTCACACTGGGGCCAGCGCAAATCTTTCCAAGTGTCTGCCTGCTTCACCACCTCTTTCAGGCACCTCCCAGCTGATGGAAGGGAAATCAATTGAGGAATCAATCCCCAAAGATGGTAAAAATGTTTATACAAAGAGGTCACAGATAAGGCTGCAAATCTTGCTCTGTATATAGACCAAGTTGTTGCTGTTTAGTCACTAAGTCTAAACAACAACATATTTAACTAAGTCATGTTCAGCTCTTTTGTGACCCTGTGGACTGTAGCCCACCAGGGTCCTCTGTCCATAGAATTCTCCAGGGAAGAATACTGGAGTGGGGAGCCATTTCCTTCTCCAAAGGATCTTTCTGACCCAGGGATTGAACCCAAGCCTTCTGCATCTCCTTCACTGGCAGGCAGATTCTTTACCACTAAGTCACCAGGAAGCCCACATACAATTAGTAGTAGAGGATTTAGGAGGCTAGTGGTTGAAGGCAATAGTTGAAAGCCCGGGAATGGCACTTATTCTTTCCTAAATTTCCCCTTAAGGAAACATTGCAAAAAGTTCCTTACTTGGTACTTAAGGGGCTAAATAAGAAGGGGAAAGGGAGCATGCAGGGCTTAGTAATCATTGAGGAGAAAGGAAGAGGAGTCTAATATAGACTGTATTTATCTTCTGAGCCGAACTGAGTCATCAGGAGGTGTCAGGCTGCCTGGAAGAGTTGACACTCCTTGCTTTTCTCTGTTGCTCTGCGTCCTTACCTCCTTTCAAATTCCATCAAAGTCCCTTCTCTTCAGATCCCCTAGCCTCCCTGCCCCGAATTCTGGTCTCTGGTGGTTCTTATTGTGTGTGTGCTTACATAGCATCTGAGCTGAATATAGTTCTCCATGTGGATTTTCCTATGTGTATGCCTAGTCCCTCTGCTTGTGAACAGTTTGAGCAGTGGTGAAAGTTGGCACACGTTGAGGTATAGAAGAGAGAATGAACAATGCATTATTTTTTTACCCACATTTCTCACTGTCTGTGGCTCAGTATTCTACAACAATAGCATTGTAGTCAGGTGTGGATCTGAAGTCAGACTGCCTAGATTTGCATGTCAGTTCTGCCCGTGATGCATATAGCTGTTTGTTGTATAACCTATCTGGGCCTCACTGCTTCGTGCAGCTTGTGGTCAGTAAGTATTTGCTGAATGGATAGAAGAGTGAGTAACAGAATGAATGAAGTGGAATATGATGTCCCCTAAATACTGAGAGTTCAAGAAGTAGGCCTACTTGTAACATCTGTGGGGCCCGGAACAGGAGAACAATTGAAGGCTCCCAGAATGCCTCTATTCCACACTGTTAGTGGGACCTTTCATAAAGGAGTTCAGACACCCCAGGCCATATGTCCAAGCCCTGCTCTCACCTTCAGTAAAGAGCAACCCCTAGACTACCAGCTAGGCCTGGAGGCATGTGGTCCTGGAAACAGACCTGGAAAAGAGGACCAAGAAAGGCCTGAAATGAGAGTGGACCAGAGGCGCATTCAGAGCGGGGTCAGAGCAGTGCCCTGTAAACAGGTGCCTTCACTTTGCAAACATTAATCAGACTACACTCTTAGAATTAGTGCATTTTTTTCCTCTGCTTGTTCTACTTAGACATAATTTTAATGAAAGATAAACACGCATATAGACAGGAAAAGCAAATTGAAAATGTTAACAATAGTGCAGTCTAAGTCTTTAATGTAAGCACCATCTTGTCTTTCAATTTCTATATGTGCCTGGATTTTTTAACAATAAAAAATTAGAAAAGTTACAACAGTGGTACACACTCTAAAGGTAAGGTCAGCAGTGCTACAAGACCTCATAATGGGGGATGGACTGAGGCAAGAAGTCAGGACACAGCCATGACATATGGAAATGTAATGTGCACTAGGAAAAGGCTCCGTCTCCAGTGTATTTGCCCTGTGGACTTGCCCTGTGTCAAGAGTAACTTGTAAGAATTAGGAAAAGGGAAGCCTTCTATCAGGGAGACCAGCTCATACCAGGGACCAGGATTGGGAAGGAGACACCCTAACAAATACTATCATCGTAAACAGTGTCATCTGGGAAAGAACTTGATGAGAAATTAATTAGGTGAGTAGGAGGAGAAGGAACTTCCCAAGCAAAGGGACCAGCACAGAGCGAGGTCCTGAGGTGGGAGTGATCACCATCAGGGACTCTCTGCTCTCAAGAAAACTTGCTGGAGCTTGGTGTGGAAAAACAGGCAGGGAGTAGAAGAAGAGCTGTAAAGTGGAACCACTGTAACTATCCAGTGCCAGGGAGACATGCAAAATCCCTAACCCTAATGGGATCTGCCGTTAGCTAACTTTGATCTGGAGTTTAACCTGTTTAAGCCTCAGCTTCCTCATCTGTAAAATGAAAACCATCTTATTTTATAGGATTAAATGAGATTTGGCAAGCACAGTATTTAGTAAGTGCTCATGTCATTTCTTCTTCACCTTTACTCTTTCTAGCATTTACCATCATTATCATCATCAGTATCACCACCATCGTGTCATAGCAGCTGAAACAGCCCAGAAGAGGCACCAAGTAGTCATGTAAGCACTTCCTACATACTAACTCATTCAATCCTCACAACTGCCTGTTATGATATAGGTTCTATTACTGCCCCCATTTTACAGATGAGGATATTGAGGTATGTGAAGTAATTTGACTAAGATCACACAAAAAAGTAGCTGTGTCAGCATTTTACTAGGCAGACATCCTTTAAAATCTGCATGTATAAACCCTGGGCAGCATTGCTTCCTTCACAAATAAACAAGAGGGAATAATGCAGGTGTTTCAAAGGCCCGATACTCCCAAACTATCCACTCTACATCCCACTAGCTCTAAGATGCAGTCTTGGGGCACAAAATGCCACCACATTGCTAACTAAGTTTTGTATGAACACTTTCCTATTTATCCACATCCCAGGAGCTAAGATGCTGCTTTGGATCATTTTCTATCCATCCCAACAATTTCCTCAACCTTGAAGCAAACCAGAGCTGGGAGAAAAATTAAATCCGCTCCTTGGAGCGACAGTATCAATTTTTAACCACCTTTGTCACCGAGAGGTAGAGTTGCAAAGCCTGGGAAATGTGGATCGGTCATGGGCTCCTCATATGACACAGAGTTATGAAATCAGTTCAGGGTTTCAAAAAGTGAACCAAACTTTTTTTTTCTTTTTTCCTTCCAATTTGAAGGAGCCATTCAATGCATCTCACTGCTGGAGGCCAAATGAAACTGAAAAATGTTCTTAATTCTGGGCTCTCTCAAATAAGGAACCAGTTGAAGATAGAAAAATATCACTACCTAATTGAAAAGAAAAAAAATTAATGTAAAAAATTATAAACTAGGAGATATGACAAACAGATGGGGAAACAGTGACAGACTTTATCTTCTTGGTCTCCAAGATCACGTGGATGTTGACTGCAGCCATGAAATTAAAAGAGCTTGTTCCTTGGAAGAAAAGCAATGATAAATCTAGACAGCATATTAAAAAGCAGAGACGTTACTTTGACTACAGAGATCTGTATAGTCAAAGCTGTGGTTTTTCCAGTAGTCATGTATGGACATGAAAGCTGGACAATAAAAAAGGCTGAGCACCAAAGAATTGATGTCTTCGAACTGTGTTGCTGGAGAAGACTCTTTAAAGTCTCTTGCATAGTCAGAAGATCAAACCAGTCAGCCTTAAAGGAAGTCAACTCTGAATATTCACTGGAAGGACTGATACTAAAGCTGAAGCTCCAATTCTTTGGCCACCTGATACAAAGAGCCAACTTGCAGAAAAAGACCCTGATGGTGGGAAAGATTGAAGGCAGGAAGAGAAGGGGATGACAGAGGATGAGATGGTTGGATGTCATCACCGACTCAACGGACATGCATTTGAGCAAACTCCGGGAGATGGTGAAGGACAGGGAAGCCTGGCATGATACAATCCATGGGGTTGCAAAGATTCAGACATGACTGAGTGACTGAACAACAACCACCCCATCTGATATTGGCTGAAGGCTGCTTCTAGAACTAGTAATGCTCAAGCATTTCAAATTTGCCAAGGGTACTCCCTTAACCAAGCAGGGAAAAGAGATTTGCAGGTATTTAAAGTAAGCAGCTTTCCATAGGTAAGGTGCATACTGAGAAGTTCAGTGAATACTGGGGAGAGGAGGAATGACAAGATTCTCTACCCTGAGAACTAGGTTGTGAATGGACCCTTTTAAGTAAGTGGCTCAGTGAGGCTAGCCTTGGAGGATGGAGGTATTTGGATTCAGAAAGGTTGGTAAATCACAAAAAAACACCTTGGCCTCAGAGAGGGCCAGCCAGTAGCTGGCAGCATGGAGAAAAAGCAAATTGAGTTAAGTGGAAATGACATCTCGTTTACCTAGTTATCCACTCTGATAGCCACCTACAGGTCCTTTGCAGAATCATTCAGGGACCACTGGCCTTGACCTTTGTTCTTAGATTGGTGCTACTTGTTTGTGAATGTTGCTCCAGACTTCATCTGGAATGTGTGGCCTGTGCATGTGCACTGTTTGGGGTCCAGACTTCATCTGGAATGTGTGCCTGTGCATGTGCACTGTTTAGGGGAGAGAGAAGTAAAATGGGCACTTTGGGGCCCCACAGGGAGTTCAAGACACAGCCCACCAATAGACAGTAACTAAGTAGAGCTGAAAGATCGAAGTCGGCCAAGCTGTCCTCTCATTTCAATGTGGCAGTCTTCCCAGCTCAGGTCTTTGGTGGCAAATCAAATATTCTATTACATTATTTTCCAATTTCAGGCATTTTCCCAGCTGGACTCTCAACTGGTATATTTTCGAAAAGTTCAGAAACAATGTCCTGCTCGCCATCTGCCTCGATGGCCAGACATATTGGACACTGACTCTGGGACCAAACATGTGTGGTCCAAGGACACCATCCTGCCACTGGCTTATGGCACCTGAGCGATAGTGGAAACACAAAACTTCTGACAGCGTGACTGCAGGCCAACACGCTCTCCAGCCTTGCTGGTATTTATTTAGCATGTGTTAGGTGAACACAGATTAGATCCACCCTCAAAAGTTCAGTCTCCCATTCTCCAATGAGTAATAATGACAGTTTGACCTTTCCCGATACGGTTATACAGCATCTTTAAGATACCAAAGGCACTTATGTGCAATGTTGTAGCACCAATTTGACGTGACTAGGTGTGCTGTCAACAACTGGACCTTGAATCCAAAGCAGGTGGTTTGCGATGCTGTGTCTCCAGCTCTCCTGTGAATCACTGCCTACATTTTAGGCTACCACATCTAAGGATAATTCATGTTCTTTAAAGGGAGCAAAGAGGAAGGGGCACAGCTGGAGCCGGAACTCTGCAGCTGTATTAAGAGCTGGCTGGGAATAGCTGAAACGAACTCGAGCCAAAAATTATACACCCATTAGCCAGTGTGATGAAAAGTGATTAGCAGTTAGTACAACCATGGCAACCTCTAAATTCAAACAAGTCCCTGCCCCCAGCTCCCTGTAAACTTGCTCAGCTCCAGCTCTTCCTGATGTTGATGTCACTAACTGGTGACACCACTCATTTCCCTGAGTTCCCCACCTCTAATTCCTCCAGCCCCTGGAACTGACCCTGGAGGGATGGATCCGTGTCTGCAGCTGTATGAAAGCCAGTGCATATGAGAAAGGAGAGGTGCATGGAATGGTTGAAGATGGAGTTTTAGCTGATCACCTTGAATCTTGAGGACACTTGGGGCACTGTGGACCTCTACTGGCCTGGGGATTTTGTGACAGAGGCAGTGCTCCTTTTGACAGATCAGTTGTCTTGAAAGGAAGTGTTTGGGTGTTAGTTGACACCACACCAGTGCTGTTTTTACCCCGATGAACAAGGCATGGGTATTCATCACTGAACCTAGGCATCCTGGAGTAAAAAGTCTGGTCTATTCTCCTTCTTAACAAAGGAACCACCGTTACCACAACCAGGAGGCGGTGAGCCACCACAGCTGCTTTAGCCAAGGGCAGCAGGCTCAGCTGCCTTTAGGGGCAAGGAAGGTAAGATCAATGAGTGAAAAGAACTGACTCTAGAGTAACAGGGAGAAGTAGGGTCTAAGGAAAACTGAAAAGCATGCGTGTCATTGAATGGGAGGAGAAATATCACCAATTACTGAAACGTAGAATGGTGGGTACTCTGTGTGTGTGTGTGTGTGTGTGTGTGTGTGTGTGTGTGTGTGTGTGTGTGTGTGTGTGTGTGTGTGTGTGTGTGAGAGAGAGAGAGAGAGAGAGAGAGAGAGAGAGAGAGAGAGAGAGAGAGAAGGAGAGACAGGCAGAGAGACAGAGAGAAGAAAAAAAAAAAACGCACAATCATCTCAAAAAATTTTTAGAAACACCAGACTTAAAGAAAACACTGAATTGGGCAAGTCATATCCATCCATATATAAGTGATGGTAACACAAGCCAATCTGTTTACAGCCCTGGCTTAAGTAGATAATAGAGATCTCATTTCACAAAGCAACCCATTGCATATAACAGCTTTTTTCATGTATTCATCTCTTTATAAATATCTTGTACTCATTAACCTTTTTAACTCATTGAAAAATCTGTATTAAGCACTTCCTATGCTCTAGGGATGGAGAAGGCAATGGCACCCCACTCCAGTACTGTTGCCTGGAAAATCCCACGGACGGAGGAGCCTGGTAGGCTGTAGTCCATGGGGTCACTAAGAGTCGGACACGACTGAGCGACTTCACTTTCACTTTTCCCTTTCATGCACTGGAGAAGGAAATGGCAACCCACTCTAGTATTCTTGCCTGGAGAATCCCAGGGATGGCGGAGCCTGGTGGGCTGCCATCTATGGGGTCGCACAGAGTCGGACACGACTGAAGCGATTTAGCAGCAGCAGCAGCATGCTCTAGTGAGTGACAGCTGGACCATAAAGAAGGCAGAACACTGAAGAATTGATGCTTTCAAACTGTGGTGCTGGAGAAGACTCTTCAGAGTCCCTTGGACAGCAAGGCGATCAAACCAGTCAATCCTAAAGGAAATCAACCCTGAATACTCACTAGAAGGACTGATGTTGAGGGTGAAGCTCCAATACTTTGGCTACCTCATGCAAAGAGCTGGTTCATTGGAAAAGACCTGATGCTGGGAAAAACAGAAGGCAGAAGGAGAAGAGGGTGACAGAGCATGAGATTGTTGGATGGCATCAATTCAATGGACAAGAATTTGGACAAACTCAGGGAGATGGAAAGGGACAGGGAAGCCTGGCATGCTGAAGTCTACAGGGTTGCGAAGAGTCTGACATGACTGAGCAACTGAACAACCACAATGCTTCAGGGACAGTCTTCTCAGCCAAGGGTTACAAGCAATCCCTGAGAGTACACCAGGGACTAAGACAAGCTTTCTCATGGAGAGTTCACTGTACCTACCAGAGGATAACTTCCCTGTCCTGAAAGTTTTCTCTGTCTAGTCCCAATAGCCCTTTTTCTCCAACCATTCCTAAAGTATTAGGGTTTTCTTTGCTTTTCAAGTATGTTAATATCCTTCTACATGGCAAATTAGTGCAAAGTACTAGTTATGGAGCCCCATTCTGAATGTGTTACAATTCACAAATTTTCTTAAATACTTTGCTGAACATATGTGAATATATTGCTGTTCAGCATACCTTTCATGTGCTAGGGTTTATCCGAATTTTGCAGTGGGCACGTATCTCCATTTGTAGGAATCCTGAGACATAAAGTGCTCCATGGACATCTCTGCATGCAGCAAGCAACTATGCTCTGTTTTCATATTCTTCATAACTTAATGGAGCACAGGACACACACAGCCTGGCTTGTTTGCTTTCTTGTGCTTGTATTTACAAAGGTCACAGATTTCATGCCAGAGTACCACATGAAATAAGTATTTCCAGGAGCACTTGAGGAAAATAACATTAATTGCTTGAGACTTTAATTGGCTTTATGACAGTGGCCAGGTCAGTGACTGGGAAAAGATACCCCAGAACAGCTGAAAAATACACAACCTGGCAGTAAGGCATCAAATGCCAAGAGCCCTTTGTGCATGGAACTGACATTCCAGAAGCCTGCACAGACCCAACAATCAGAAAAATCTTCCTCCATGTGATGATTTCCAAATCTGCTTAATTTAAAATGGTTTCCAAGGAAAACGGCAAACATGCTACATTTCATCTCCGTCTGGCAGTTAGCTACACTTGGAGGAGCGAAACCCCAAACCTACCAGTCATTAGCTATGTGGTTAGGAATGTACACAATGATTAGGCCACAATTACATTATTTCTTTGGACTTTGCTAGGCACAGATTTTTGTAATTAGAGATGGTTTGGGTAGGACCAGATGTAAATCAACAATCTCGATCTGCCAAGAATAAGATGCTTTAGCAATCATACAGACATCCTCAAACAACTGTCCTCTTTCTCTCCTATCTGAATATTCATCAGAGATGGGACACGAGCTCTCTGTTTTAACATAGTGTTTTACCTCTTGATTAGATATGAGATGAAAAAGAACAGGCCTGGAAGAACTATGGGCTTCCCTGGTAGCTCAGCTGGCAAGGAATCTGCCTGCTATGCGGGAGACCTGGGTTAGATCCCTGAGTTGGGAAGATCTCCTGGAGAAGGGAACAGCTACCCACTCCAGTATCCTGGCCTGGAGAATTCCATGAACTGTATAGTCCATGGAAGAACTGTGAATATTGAGGGTTAGTCATTCCCCCTCAGGGTTTGTGTTGCTGGAGGAAAAGTGGATTGAAAACTGAGAGGGCAGGATATGAATCTTAAATCCTACGACTTAATACCAACCAAGTATTTGAACCACCAAAATGACTTTCAGGGAGAATCAAGTGTGCATGTAGAAGTGAACTGAAAAATATGAAGCACTACACAAAAGTATTGAGCTGAATACTTTTTTGCAGTTCTAGTTCCCAGAAACCCCAATTCTAAAACTGTAACAAATAGTGACAACAATACCCACCATGCTCTTTAAAAAAAAAAAAAAACACCAAACAGAATTACAAAGAAGAAAGAAGGGCAATGCCAAGGATGTTCAAACTACCACACAACTGCACTCATTTCACATGCTAGCAAGGTAATGCTCAAAATCCTTCAAGCAAGGCTTCAATGGTATGTGAACCGAAAACTTCCATATGTACAAGCTGGGTTTAGAAAAGGCAGAGGAACCAGAGATCAAATTGCCAACATTTGCTGAATCATAAAGAAAGCAAGGGAATTCCAGGAAAACATCTACTTCTGCTTCATTGACTACACTAAAGTTTTTGACTGTGTGGACCACAACAAACTGTGGAAAATTCTTAAAGAGATGGGAATACCAGACCATCTTACCGGTCTCCTGAAAAACCTGTATGTAGGTCAAGAAGCAACAGTTGGAACTGGACATGGAACAATGGACTGGTTCAAAATTAGGAAAGGAATACAACAAGTCTGTATATTGTCACCTCGCTTATTTAACTTATGTGCAGAGTACATCATGTGAAATGCCAGGATGGATGAAACACAAGCTGAAATTAAGATTGCTGGGAGAAATATCAACAACATCAGAAAGGCAAACGATACCACTCTAATGGCAGAAAGTGAGGAGGAACAAGCTAAAGAGCCTCTTAATGAGGGTGAAACAGAAGAGTGAAAAAGCTGGTTTAAAACTCAACATTCAAAAAACTAAGATCATGGCATCTGGTCCCATCACTTCATGGCAAACAGATGGGGAAAAAGTGGAAGCAGTGACATATTTTCTTTTCTTGGGCTCCAGAATCACTGTGAGCAGTGACTGCCGCCATGAAATTAAAACACACTTGCTCCTTGGAAGGAAAACTGTGACAAACCTAGACAGGATATGAGAAAGCAGAGATATCACTTTGCCGAGAAAGGTCCACATAGTCAAAGCTATGGTTTTTCCAGTAGTCATGTACGGATGTGAGAGTTGGATCATAAAGAAGGCTGAGCACCGTAGAATCGATGCTTTCAAATTGTGGTGCTGGAGAAGAGTCCTGAGAGTCCCTCAGATTGCAAGGAGATCAAACCAGTCAGTCCTAAAGGAAATCAACTTTGAATATACATTGAAAAGACTAATGCTGAGGCTGAATTACCAATACCTGGGCCACCTGATGTGAAGAGCCGACTCACTGGAAAATACCCTGATGTTGGGAAAGATTGAGGGCAAGAGGAGAAGCAGGCAACAGAGGGTGAGACAGTTAGATAGCATCACCGGCTCAATGGACATGAGTTTGAGCAAACTCTGGGAGATAGCGAAGGACAGGGAAGCCTGGTGGTCTGCAGTCCACGAGGTTGCAAAGAGTCAGACACGACTTGGTGACTGAACAACAATTACAACAAGATCAGTTATCTAAGTTCAATTTCATTCTCTTTCACAGGTTGTAAACTATAGATACATGGGCTAGATTTAGCCCACAGAGAAATTTAGACTTGCGGTGTTGTATTTATTTTGTTTTTTAAATTGCCTTGCTTGTCAGCATTTTATATGTGGGCTTTTCCAGATTGATATTTTCACTGGATGTTTTCATTCGCAAGTTGAGATTTCCTAGTTCTACTGAAAACTGGGAAGATTTGGCAATACTGGCTTTGATTCCCTACAGCTGTAATTTCCGGGACTGAGTAGTGGCTGCCCAGAGGGCGTGGGCTATCCACAGCCCTGTGTCTCCACCCGACCTGCTTGCCTCACTAGTCTTTTTGCTAAATCTCATAGACATTTGGATGTCAACTCCTAGTTTTCCCTTTATTTTCAGAGAAAAATAACTCTCTAAAATATTAAAAGGGATAGAAACAAGAAGAATGCAAAGAAGCACTGAGACTGAACAACCAATATACTGGATATTAATAAATATTAATAAACAAGAGCGGAGGTCATAGACAGCTGCTGTGAGAGGCAGTAGAGCAATGTGGTTAAAAGTCTGAATAAATTACTGAAGCAATGTCAAATTGTGGCTTCTGCCCTAATTAGCTTAGGAGAGTTATTTAAACTCAGCCTGCTCATCTGTAATATGACAATAATAGCTATTATTTTTAGAATTCATTTAAATAACAAGGATTTACTAAGTACCTACTACATTTCAGAGACTCATGTAGGCACTGATGATGCAACAATAATCCAAACAAACTTTGTACTTATGTAGTTTACATTAAATGATTGAATCCATGTTAAGCATATAGAATAATGTCTGGCACAATAGTAACAAATTCTCAGTACATGTTATCTATTATCCTCGCTATTATTCACAATATGCTTTCTACTCAGTTATTACTTAAATTAGGAATGGCAAACCTGTTTAAGTTTGTGCTTTATTTCCTGATAGTAGTTACCAGAAATACAGTGTTAAGAATGAGTCTGAGGCCTTGTCTAAGCTCAGCAGAAAGGGGTGCACTGATTGACTCGATGTCTGACATGGGCTGGAGTACTGTGTGTGGAAGTTTGCCTGGAGGTTTTGTCACCCTGGTTGAAAGAAACCTTAGTTTCTGTAAACTACATTTCTATAAAGAAGTCTATAAATTTCTGCCTCTCTTTACAGTTTCTCTGAGACTTCTTGTACCGGGAGAGACAAAAATCCAAGAAAACTTTTCCAAGTTTTCTCTTTCAACAGGCAGCTCAGAAGGGCAAGGCCGTGTTCTGCTCCTACAGATGCGCTGAGACCATGCAAAGCTCAAACAGGTACCAGTCTGTGATTAGGGAGGGTTTGAAGATGTCTGTTCCAATAATCAATACTAAATGTGAACCTCTCAGAGCTGCAAACCCAACACATGGGAACTGAAATACCGACTTGGGTAGGATACCTTTCTCTTCAATAAAATATTTAAAAGAATATAATGAAGGAAAAGAAGAATGTTCCAAGTAATCAAAGCACAAAATCCAACAAGTTAGCCCCTGGCTGGCCTAGAGGCTGAACCCCTTTAAGGCAGCGCCTCTGCCCTCACTGAAGGCCCAGCTGTGATTCCCCCATACATCTACTATCGTGCAATTCTGGACCAGACGGGTGAAAAGTCACTGCAGGTTTCCTCCTTCCCTTACAAACCCAAATATTCACTCTTTGCAAACTCCCCAGAGGCAAAAAAGAAATCAACTCTTTCCCAACAATATTAAATGTGAACCTACCGTACTCCCTGGAAGGTTGCACCCGCCGTTCTAGCCTAGGGCTCCTCTTCGTTTTCAGTCAGAATCACATGTGGCAGCCAGGTTCACAAGAACAAAGAATTCACAGTCACGAGAGGAGAGGCAGGAGAGGTCACTGGATAGTGAAGGAGAGGCATGTCTGGGCCTCCAGGTTAAAGGTGAACAGACAAGTCACCTTCCGGTTATTAAGCAGACATCAGCAATAATGCTGGGAGGCAGCTTAGCACAGTGACTCAGCTGTGGTCTTCTGGATTAGCTCCCCTGGCATCAGGGATGTGGGATGTTTGACAATGATTCTTGGAAGTTTGCTCATGCACACATCCAGCATAATTTCAGAGAATCCATATTGTCCCTGTCAGGGTAACACAAAACCAGTGTTATGCCAAGGTGGGGATATTGGTTTTGTTCCGATACAACTTTATAGATGGTGGGCTGTATTTGGCCTGTAGGCCATAGTTTGTGTCCCCTGATCTAGCACAATTAATATTAGCAAATCTGCACTAAGTATAAAATAAGCATATTCATTTCCTTGTCACATCCCAATGAATACTAAAAACAATGGCAATGTACGGTGATTAGAAATCAGAACAGCGGGGAGGGAGCCAGGTGCTAGAAGAGGGCGCATACTCCTAGGATTGGGGGTGCTCCATTTCTTTGTCTGGATGCTGTTACACACTGAACGACTTTATGAAATTTCACTGGGCCATGCACTTATATATGAGTATTTTCTGCATGCAAGTTATACCCTGAAAAAAAGTTTACAAGAAGTAAATATATAAGTAAAATAAATAAGGGCTAAAGAGAGAAAGTGAAGTGTCCCTGACTGGTAGCTTTGAGCTCCGGTAATGACAGCTGATGAAAAAAAATAATGTAACCCACTCCAGTACTCTTGTCTGGAAAATCCCATGAACGGAGGAGCCTGGTAGGCTACAGCCCATGGGACCGCAAAGAGTTGGACATGACTGAGTGACTTCACTTTCACCAATTCCGAGTGTAGACCTAGAGGATCAGCCATTTCACTGGCAAACAGAAGCTAAAGTATTGCTGTTTGGTCCACTTGTTTCATAGATAAAGTGAGTGTCCTGATTATGAAATGACCTTTCAAGCCAAACACCTCTAATTTCTCACCTCTAAAACAATCTTGTCTATCCCACAGCTCTGCTTTGAGGGTTAAACTCTATAATGGATATGAAATGCCTGGTATAGTTAACGCCCATGGTTAGTACTCAATGAATGTCAACTGAAATGAAAAAAGACCAAAGTGGAAAGAAGTATGTTATGTGTCTCTCATTTCCCCCCTCGTACCTTCTCCAGCCATCTCTGCACCCATCCTGAGGTCACCCAGCTTGGACCATGCCAGTGGGTCCCCTTTCCTTTTCTGGGTTCCAGTGTGAGAGTGGAGGCATAAGAGAGAGGCAGGTCAGGCACTCGTTTCCCCAGTTCCTCCCAGCATCATCCCTCAACTAAATGGGTATAAAGCATCCCTTTCTGCACAGCTGCTTCACCTTGAAGTCTCCAGAAAGGCTCCTCTCCTAGCTTTCTCAAGGCACTGGGAAGGAACTGCTCCCTGCAAATGAGAACTCTCAGGTACTGGAGGATTCCTGTGGTTTCTCCTACACTGTTCCCATCATAGGAAAGTAGAAAAGTGAATTCAAATACGAGTGAGGCAGGAACATTTCTGAAAACAGTAAATCGTGCTTTCTTTTGGCGCACCTATGGGACTTGGAAAAACGAGGACTATTTTTCTTTAGGCCCAGTGCACAAAGGTTATAAGACTTTGTTTGCCAAATTTGGGCTTTCTTGCTGTAGGAGTTCATTAAGTCTGTGTTTGTTTTTCAGAAATGAAAACAGCAGTTACCACCCAACCTAGACATATGATTTATGTGGGTGAGGATGCTCAGGGAGGTAGGCTGGGGCTGGCTTAAACACAGTAGTGATGGAGATTTCGAGGGGGCCTGGGGGCTCACCACTACTCCTAAGAACAAGACTTCTGGTAAGCAGCTGTGGATGCCAAAGTCCTGAGATTTCTGGCCCTGGGGTTTTTGGAACCTTGTCAAAGAGCTCCCATGCCAGTCCTTTAGGGAAGAACCTGAGATGCTGTCTTTAAGTGCACGCATGGGCCTGGACAATGAGTCCTGTAGTAGTGACCATGACATGCTGACAATTAGAGGCCACTCTGGTGAGAGCTGCTGGGTCCGTGTAAGTCCCTTAGGATTTTTCTATAATCTCAAGGGAGAGTAAAGTGACTTCTAAACCATACCTGGATATACACAGGCTGAGACTAGCTTTCACCAGCTCAAGATGTCTGGGGTCTAGGCCAATACTGGTTAAGCAAAAAGACTGATACAAATTGCCATTTCTTATTCGTGTGAAGCACGTTTATATTCACTTCATATTCACTTTAGAAGCTCAATGTTTATTTTATTCTGGGGAATCCTTCTCAAATACAGATGTTTGCAAAATTTCAAGAACTGAGCAAACTTCTATTTCTTCCCTCACACTCAAGCTAGCATAAACCTTTCCCCAAGTGCTTATTAGGTTAAGATTGGTCTGGGGCAGTTAATCTATGAAGATGCTGAGCAAAACCAAGAAATGTTTTCCATCTTGCTATTAAGCACCAAGTTTAGAAAATCAAGTAAAACAATCAACATGGTCACTCACAAAGTCAGCAAAAATGTTTATATAATTAATCTTTAGCATGGCAGTGCAGTCACAATATTAGCATCAAATGTACCCAGAGAATAAATGTAAATTATAGGTACAAATCAGTTTTTGTGTTCAGCACCAATTCCACTTACCTCCACATACAAACCCCAGTTGCTTGAGGCTTATGAATAAATAGTTACTGGTGTTCAGAAAGATACAAGTCTGCAAACTGAGATCCAAGAGAAAATAAAAACAAAACAGCACTATTGCCACACCACAGGCATAAAGAAATGCCCAGAGAAGCGAATGTTTCAGTACTCTCTGGGGAAGAGAAGTACTAGCCTAGATACTCACTTATTCTCTTGGTCTCTTTCTCTTGCTAAGAGTCCCCTTGTGATTAAATTCTGGAGTCACTGGAAGGGAGGATGTTGGAGGGACCCCCAGATAAAGAATGAAACCAGACTCACTTCCATTCCAAAGAAGTGAAGTGAAGTGAAAGTTGCTCAGTTGTGTCTGACTCTTTGCGACCCCATGGACTATATACTCCATGGAACTCTCCAGGCCAGAATACTGGAGTGGGTAGCCTTTCCCTTCTCCAGGGGATCTTCCCAACCCAGGAATTGAACCCAGGTCTCCCGCATTGCAGGCAGATTCACAGTGAACATGGATTCTCTTTCTGTCGTGAAATGTTAAGTATCCTAGGCATTTCCTTTTTGATGCCCTGAAGAAAACAGAAACATATTAAAAAGACCTGGAAATGCAAAGATCTTAGAGTCTCAGTCTTAGATCTTAAATGTCTCAGAAAATTGTAACTAAGACGAGTGTCCTCCATATAAGCCTGTATACAGGTACCTTTCCCCTCTCCCCCAATCCCTAACTTTATTTTTCAATTCTCTTTGTGTTTTGGGCTGCTCGAAGACAGAGGAGAGTAACTGGTTTTTTCTACTTTGAGCAGTGCTTAGCTTAATTTTGACAACAGTTTCCTTTGAATCATTAATAAAAGTCACAGGGACTTCTCTGGTGACCCAGTGGTTAAGAGTCTGTCTTGTAATGCAGGGGATGTGGGTTCAATCCCTTGTTGGAGAACTAAGATCCCACATATGCTGAGGAGAAACTAAGCCCGTGTGCTGCAACTACTGAGCCTGCATGCTGTGGAGCCCCCGTGCCACAACCAGAGATTCAGTGCACCACAACAAAAGAGCTGGCATGATGCAATGAAAATCCTGTGCGGCAACTAACACCCAATGCAGCCAAATAAATAAAATAAAACAAATTTTTTTAAGCCACAGGCATTGATTATGTTCGGTCTTCCCAACTTCCCTTTTCCATCATTCCTTTTGTCCCCCATATGAAAGTATATTTTCAGTTTTCTCACTATGCTTATCTTTAAGTATCACTGAAAAGCAGAGACATTACTTTGCCAACAAAGGTCCATCTAGTCAAGGCTATGGTTTTTTTAGTGGTCATGTATGGATATGAGAGTTGGACTATAAAGAAAAGTGAGTACCAAAGAATTGATGCTTTTGAACTGTAGTGTTGGAGAAGACTCGTGAGAGTCCCTTGGACTGCAAGGAGATCCAATCAATCCATCCTAAAAGAGATCAGTCCTGGGTGTTCATTGGAAGGACTGATGTTGAAGCTGAAACTCCAATACTTTGGCCATCTGATGTGAACAGCTGACTGATTGGAAAAGACCCTGATGCTGGGAAAGATTGAGGGCAGGAGGAGAAGGAGATGATAGTGGATGAGATAGCTGGATGGCATCACCGACTCGATGGACATGGGTTTGGGTGGACTCAGGTGGAGGTGATGGGATTCCAGCTGAGCTATTTCAAATCCTAAAAGATGATGCTGTGAAAGTGCTGCACTCAATATGTCAGCAAATTTGGAAAACTCAGCAGTGGCCACAGGACTGGAAAAGGTCAGTTTTCATTCCAGTCTCAAAGAAAGCCAATACCAAAGAATGCTCAAACTACCACACAATTGCACTCATCTCATATGTTAGTAAAGTAATGCTCAAAATTTTCCAAGCCAGGCTTCAACAATACATGAACCGTGAACTTCCAGATGTTCAAGCTGGTTTTAGCAAAGGCAGAGGAACCAAAGATAAAATTGCTAACATCCACTGGATCACAGAAACAGCAAGAGAGTTTCAGAAAAACATCTATTTCTGCTTTATTGACTATGCCAAAGCCTTTGACTGTGTGGATCACAATAAACTGTGGAAAATTCTGAAGGAGATGGGAATACCAGACCACCTGACCTGCCTCTTGAGAAACTTGTATGCAGGTCAGCAGGCAACAGTTAGAACTGGACATGGAACAACAGACTGGTTCCAAATAGGAAAAGGAGTACGTCAAGGCTGTATATTGTCACCCTGCTTATTTAACTTATATGCAGAGTTCATCTTGAGAAATGCTAGGCTGGAGGAAGCACAAGCTGGAATCAAGATTGCCGGGAGAAATATCAATAACCTCAGATATGCAGATGACACCACCCCTTTGGCAGAAAGTGAAGAACTAAAGAGTCTCTTGATGAAAGTGACAGAGGAGAGTGAAAAAGTTGGCTTAAAGCTCAACATTCAGAAAACTAAGATCATGGCATCTGGTCCCATCACTTCATGGCAAATAGATGGGGAAACAGTGGCTGACTTTATTTTGAGGGGCTCCAAAATCACTGCAGATGGTGATTGCAGCCATGAAACTAAAAGACACTTACTCCTTGGAAGGAAAGTTATGACAAACCTAGACAGTATATTAAAAAGCAGAGACATTACTTTGCCAACAAAGGTCTGTCTACTCAAGGCTATGATTTTTCCAGTGGTCATGTATGGATGTGAGAGCTGGACTATAAAGAAAGCTGAGTGCTGAAGAATTGATGCTTTTGAACTGTGGTGCTGGAGAAGACTCTTGAGAGTCCCATGGACTGCAAGGAGATCCACTCAGTCCATCTTAAAGCAATTCAGTCCTGGGTGTTCATTGGAAGGACTGATGTTGAAGCTGAAACTCCAGTATTTTGGCCACCTGATGTGAAGAGCTGACTCATTTGAAAAGACCCTGATGTTGGGAAAGATCGAGGGCAGGAGGAGAAGGGGACGACAGAGGATGAGAGGGTTGGATGGCATCACTCAATGGACATGGGTTTGGGTAGATTCCAGCAGTTGGTGATGGACAGGGAGGCCTGGCATACTGGGGTTCATGGGGTTGCAAAGAGTTGGACACGACTGAGCAACTGAACTGAACTGAAATTAATATAAGCAATCACAGCTGCCAAAGGAGGTGAGACTGCATCAGGTTTCAGATTCCTGAAATGATGACCATATTCTGGACTAAGTTTAGCTATGAGTTCCCTGGTAGGCATAGCAAAATAAGAAATAGATCCCATTTTCTAATTAAAAGAAGAAAAGCAGTTTATAGATCCCATTTTCTAATTGAAAGAAGCAAAGCAGGAAACATAAACTCTTGAGGGAACATGGGGCACTAAAATCTAACAATGATGACCTACATGAAAGCTTTATGTGACTTTTCCATTTGTGAGGTTGGACCAACAGTGATTTTCACAGAAGGAAATCTTTTCCTCTATATTCCCACCTATCCCTTGCAAATAGTATTTTACTTGATATTGTTAACTCTTCTGACTAGAAACTGAACCTATGATGAGACTGTCTTGGTCTAAAAAGGTGGTCAATGGCGAGTCAGTGAGATCATGGACCTACCTGTACTTTCTATTAATTGCTATGCTTTATGAAAATAAACATCCTGGCTAGTTCAAAAGCAACGTTGATATAACCCTCTTAAAAATGCTTCAAAGATCACTTGGTTACTCCAATATTAGAGAGTCAAAGATGAGTCAAGAATGAGAGTACCATACTGGTCTGAGGAACTACAGCACTAACGCAGCAAACTGCATTTTCTGGAAAACTTTAAGTGTCACAGACTGATTTTTCTGATTTTCAGATTATGTGGGCTGAAGGAGATCATAAATTATGCTATAGTAAGGACAAATGAAGTCTTTTGAACTCAAATCCAAATCTCAAGTATTCAGTTTCATTTTCCCCATAACTATCAAACTGTCATAGCAATTCAGTATTTCAATTATCTAGACATTTCTCTTGCATGTACTAAAAGCATAATAAACTTGGTCTGATTACTTGCACTGATTTTTAGTTTATAACTTGATGAAGGTGTTCATATTCCATTAAGTAGCCTTCATTTTTCTATGATACTAGCCCAGGAACTTTATACCCCAAATGTTCCTGTCTTACTTTCTTTGCTTAAATTTCATCTACTGTAATTCCTTTAATTTCTGATTTCTGTCTTTAATACTTGGGGTTTCTAAATTCTATCTTTTAATCTTTAATCTTTGGTTTTCAAAATCTGTCTTTTGAAAGGCAGAATTTCTCACCTATTTTAAGTGAAAGTTCTCACATTTTAATTTGGAATCACTGGAAAACCAATTCTATTCAGTGAAAAAGGCACTTTTTTGATTCCTGGTTCTCCCCCTTACAGCCCACTCATGAAATATACTCAAATTTCTTGGTATTTCTTTCTAAACCTATAAAATGGGTATAACAATAATGCTTTGCCATTAAGATTGATATGAAGGTTAAATATGTATATATGAGAAAGTCTGTCAACCATAATTTATATTTACTTTTTATCCATTGTTACTATTAGGCCAATGTTGCTTTCTGAAGATAAACACAGAAACTCACAATGATAACAGGAAACATTATGAAATACTTACTGTGTATCATTCATTCTACTAACACTTTAAATGTGTCAACTCATTTGAACCTCACAGTAACCCAAATGCATTATTATTAATATTATTCCCAGTTTTCAGATGAGGAACCTGAAGTTCAGACTGAAAATAAACTTGTATAAGGTCACACAGTCAGCAAATGACAGCTGGGTTTTAACCTAAGCATTAGTCCGTGGGCTTATGTTTAGGTTAAATAGAGGTTTTACAGCATGTCCTCAGCACAGAGCTGTGATTAAGTACTCCATATTGGGGATATTAATAAATGTTATATATGTACAAAAAGGATTCCATCATCAAGTAAGTTTAGGAAACACTCTGTTAAAGAAAGAGGTTCCTTGACTTCATGACTCTTTAGATCCTTTAACATGCACTGTGAATCTCTAAGAAGGAACCATAGGGGGCAGCCCTTCGCTTCTTAAGACCAAAGTGAATCAAAACGGTTCTTCATAAGCATCTCAAAGGACCAGTATTCCACAGAACTCATTTTGACAAATGCTGATTATAAGGTGTGATAAATAAGCAGAAATAATATACCACTCAAGTCTAGCAGATAATTCTTTAAAGCAGGAAAGACAAGTGTATAGTATTAATAACTCCATTTATACATGATCCTAATTTTATATACCACCTGACACATTAATTGAGTTATCCAAAGTAAAAAAGGAAAGAGTTGCAATCTTCTACAAATGCATGTGTAGAGGATGTTTTTGACTTACAAGAGTTACAAGGCATATATATATTTCCTCCTGAGGATGGTTCTCTGAGGCTGACATTTAAAAAAGAAAGATGCACAAGAACAAGCTGAGCTTTCACACATCTTCTTGGCAGGAGACACTATAGATCACACCAGGGCAGGACTGAGGGAGCTCCAGAAACCAGTTGTCTACAAGTGACTAATGACAGCAAGATGACCCGTTCACCCTTCCCAGGGACTTCTCTACCAGGGCATCTGGAATTATCTCCAGGACATACAGAGAGGGAATGACACTGGTTGCAAATCACTTAGAATCTATGATGTCTTCACAACAACCCTCGCCTTCCCCCATCCCCTACTTCCTTAAAATGAATCTTTGCTGACTGGATTCTTCACTTTCTGTTACTACTGTCAACTTACCATCACTCTCAACTTCCTTCCCATCCCAACACACACACATTTTCTACTTCCCAATTAGGGAGGAATCACAGTTTAGCTGTTATCAGCGTAACACAGAAACTAAAATAAAATAGCTTAAAAATGCACGGATTTGGTCAGCTTCATTGAGTTGTGAATCAAAGGAAAAAGTGGTGTGAACAACAATATGACCCACTTTTTAGAATCCATGGACTCTTATGAGCCACACTGGATGTGGCTCACTAGGCCATCGGCACCAGCCATATACCATCACTCAACCCCATCCTATATGTGCCTACCCTGAATATTAACAGTAAGTCTAAGTTATTTTAGGACATACACTGATGTGAGACTAGTATTTCTAAAGTCTGGAAGTTCACATGCAGTGGATGGTACGATCATATCCGTCTGCGTTGTGGACACAAGATGCTACTCCTCTGAGTAACTCAGATAATTAAACGGCAGATTTTACTGGTATTATCCTCATTTCTTCCTTCAGTGTTCTCAGTCATCCAGGTATCTCTTGCCTGGAGTTCACTGCGCTTTACTCTTTGAAACCCTCTTTGTCCAAGCACGGTTTATGGACCCTTCTCTCACATTTTTAAGACCAGTAAAGGTACAACTAGAGATCAAACGCTCAAATGCTTTCCATTTTGCATTAAAATGGCTCAGAAATCTGCTTCTCCCTGCACAGTGTCTCCTTACATGGATGCAGACTGGCACCTCTGGATGGAATCGATGAATCATTTCCTTGCAGTAGTTCAACAGCATCTATAACATAACATTTGTGCCCTGAGGCTACTGAGTTTACTCAGGCAAAATGCCTTGAGACTGAATAAAAGTTGTAAGAGTGCTATGAACCAATGGTTTCCTGAACCTACTGATGAATCTACTGGGCACATTACTTCACAGATTGAAATAAAACTGACTCCAATGCTGAAATAAAATCTTTAATCCTTCTATAAGGATTACAGAAGCAGCATGAAGAGCAAGTAAAATAATTAGAATGGACAAATAATTGGAATGGACACTTGTGGTTAACTCTGGAGTCAGTTGGGTCCTCTGGAAAATAGATGATAAGAGTGAACTAGGAGAGCAGAAGGTTGATTGGAAAGTAACATTTGTGAAACTAAAAGGGAGGAAGCAGAATCAGCCAGGGTGGGTTGTGAGGCTGTATATAGATCTGGCAGCCCCACAAGACTGCAGACTATAGGTTGCTCTTTAGAGGAGGCTTCCACTGTGCAGAAAGGTTAAGCCCTGGTACCACTGTGCTACTCAGTCATCGGCTGGGACTACTCTGGAAAGAGCTTGATCTTGGTTCAAAGGTTAGGGTCAACTGAATGAGGTAATAGAAGTTATTAGATAACCATACATTTTGCACTTAAGTGAGAAGTCCTTTCTGGATGCAGGATCTGAATTAGACCCCATTCCAGAGCAAAGAATCCGCTCTGACTCAGTGTGCATTCCATCTCTTCCTCATTGTGGAGCAGAGAAATGTTTTGAGAGAATACAGAGGAGCCTTTAATTACACACTTTCAACACTGGAATTCTCATTGATGCAGGCTGTTATAAATATGAGCAAAGACACACAACTGAACAAAAGCTCATTAAATATGACCACAAAAGGCATTAGTGATCTCTCTGACTTATGAATAGAATCTTTCAGAACTGAGCCTACTACTAAGTAGGGGGGCTGTCTAGATACAGTCTACAGATTCCAGAAACCTACTAATTCATTATCAATCAATAATGATTCAGGGGAAACTAACAGAGATAACTGTCACCTTGGAGAACCAAGATCTGGAAGTAAGATACATAACAGAGACACTGTATTGATGAGAAAAGAGGTTTTAGGCAGAAATTGACAAACACAGTCATAATAAAAAATTTCATCACCTCTCGTTTAGTTACTAGTATATCAAGCAGACAGAATGATTAAAAAAATATATAAAAGATCTGAGCAAAATCTATACTAATGTCTCTTACTAGACCCTAGCCTTACAAAAAGAGCTTTAAGAGCAAAGGCCAGAGAAAAAGAAATGTAGAAATCTCTGAATTGTTTACCCTTCTCCTTCTTTTATGGTTTCCATCTGTCCTATCCTCACAGGCTGGCTGCAGCCATAGCACACAGGTTCCTTATGGTCCACACGCCAGATCCTCACATCATCTCCACACCCCACACATGTACACTATACCAGTGTTCTCTATCCTTGAACAGCTGTGACTGTGCCCGCATCACAGCCTTTGTGATATATAATCATACCTGCATCTCTTGAAGGTCTGATTATACCTGAGTGCTCCAAAGGTCTTTGGAACGCAGATAATGTGAGTTTCCTAAAACCTGTAATTCTGAGGCTCTGACTCAGGTGCACTGAGCTTGTAAGTGAACTGAACACACGGCCCAGCATGAATCTGTCCACTGGTCTTCTTTTCTACTTATCAGAGCTTATAAGGTTCCTTTCTTTAGGAACTTGTGGGTGGGGTGTTGACTGATGTTTTTCAATCACATGTTACTACATTTTATAGAAGAAAAATTCTGGTCTAGGAATACTTCAAATTTGGGAATTTTCAAAAATTTCTCTTGGAAATGTTGGTGACTCAATTTTTTAAGTCTAATATGATGTTTTGTGTAGAACTTTGCCTCTTATATAAAGGATATGACTACTTTCTAAACATTTATGGACAATTACAAAAATGGATCACATTCTAGCTTATGAATCACAACAACAAGAATAAAGAAAACTACAAAGAATATTACAATTAGTATATCACAGACCACATGCTCTTAACGATTAAAATTGATATCAATGATAAAATTTAAGTTAAAAAATCCCCCCAAACATTAGTAAGAATATCGGTGAGCATCCCAACAGGAAACAGATGGTTCATTCAAATTAGGATAATCCAAGTGTGGCCTAATGAAGGAGATATTTAAAAGATGTGAGCAGATGTAGGGAAACCACAAGGAATAGTGCAGTGCCCTGGGTTTAATAAGAGTGGAATGATTACATATCTTGAGTCTGAGGAGGAAAGATGCAGGTAAGGCAGTCAGAGCTTAGAGAAAAGTCCTCTGAAAGGGCCACCTTCAGAAGAGAAGTGACCTTAGCTAGAGGATACAGCCATTGTGAGGCACTAACAGAGGCAGGAATATTGACTCTAATACCTAGAACATTTGCAGCCACTTCAACTGAGCTGCATCACACCATATACAATGCTGACCATTCAGTGGGCTGGAAACCAGCGTGCCTCTTCACTGCTTTCTCAGAAGGCCCAACTAGACAACATGGAGGTGACCTTAAGTATTTTGTCTCTTTTCAGGAGGGAGCGAGGCCCCTTCAGTGGCAGCCATCTGGTGCATCAGATAAGGACAGTCCAATAAAACAGTGCCTGTATTAAGATGGTCACACCAGTCTGTTGACCAGCTGCCTTTGTAGTACAGGGTTTAGGGTAAATGCTTCATTTTGGATTCTTTTCCACTGAGATTGGACAGGCCAAACTGTGATCTGAAAACTTTCTATTTTCACCCTGGAAAAATCTCTTCCAGGCCTTTCCTATAGCATCATTAAACTCAAGCTACATCATCAAACTACCAGCTCAATTTTCAAACCTTTGGATACATCCAGGTTTGATTGAACCCTGACTATTAGTTCTTTACATAGGCCACTCTGATGCCTACCATTGCCTTTCACCAGGAATACAGAACTTGCTTTCAAGTCATAATAAACTTTTGCAACAAGTCATCAGCAAACATTCTTATGACACCACTGCTTCTACACCATGCAGTCATCAATTACATCCAGCAACTACAGAGGCAGCCTCCCATAATTCCTAGAGCAGCTTGGAACTTTCTGTACTAATTCATTTTGCATTAGTGCTTAGCAGCAAGAAATCCTGACTCCTAGCACAGAGAAGTAAATTATTTCTTAAAGTACTATACTTAGATACTTTGAGTTTAATTACCTTGTAATTTCCTGGGCATGTTATTACCATGAAGTTACATGATTTTGCAAATTTATTTACAGCTTATAAAAAGAAAATTAGTTTGGAAATGAATGTTGCTAAATTGGTCTCTTGTAAGTAGCTCTTTTGTTGTTGTTTAAAAAAATAAAAAGCTTTGATACCTGAAAATACAGGCTGCTCAAATGCCTACTCTCTTCAAAGTTCAAAATTCAAATCTTCAGTTCAAGATGTGAGGTAACTTAAAGAGAAGTAAGGGATCTTTAAAGAAGATCATTAAAGTAAAAAGGTCAGATACCAGAAGAAAAACCATACCACGGCCAGGAGCTTGGTCAAAGTCTGAAAGATTGGTGATAGTTAAGATCCCAAGTTTTGTTCAATGGAAATTTACAAAGGTCTGGTATGACCTGAATATTGTCCACAGTATATTTATATAGCATAAGGGAATTGAGTGAGGCACTATTTGTCTCTAGGGAGAGGGGAGTCAAGATCTTTTTTTTTTTTTCTTTCTTACACCATCCTGAATCCTACCTCCCTAGGATCAGTGGGAAGAGACTTGGCCTCCGAAAAAGGAAAGAGTTGCTGCAACTTTAGGATACTGACGCTGACTTTCAGTGGTGACATACTTCCATGCCATATATGGCATGGCCACACTTCTCTTTCTTCCTTGAACCCCAAGGAGATGGTAAGAGTCTAGGGCTATAGGGTCTAGGATCTCTATCTCTCCTTTGTTGTTGTGTTTAGTCGCTCAGTTGTGTACGACTCTTTGCAACCCTGTGGACTATAGCCTACCAGGCTCCTCTGTCCATGGAATTCTCCAGGCAAGAATACTGGAGTGGATAGCTGTTTCTTTCCACAAGGGATCTCCCCAACACAAGGATCAAACCCAGGTCTCCTGCATTGCAGGCGGATTCTTTACCATCTGACCTACCAGGGAAGCCCAAGAATACTGGAGTGGGTAGCCTATCCCTTCTCCAGGGGAACTTCCCAACCCAGGAATCCAACTGGGGTCTCCTGCACTGCAGGTGAATTCTTTACCAGCTGAGTTACCAGGCGCTCTCTTTCCTTCCTGTTAGGTAGCTTTGGAAGGGAACCTAAAGCTGCTTGGTCCTGCTCCATTGTCCACTGTCGGTAAGCATCAGACAAGTCTTATCTCATGGGATTGAACCAGAATCCTGTGTTTGATCATTTGGGATGTGGAGTAAGAATCAGAGCCATTCTTACAACCTGCTTTATCTGAGACTGATTGGTCTTGACGGGCTTTGGAAAGAAGAAACTTCAGTTTGGTCAAGTATCTAACTAGAACTATGCCTTGGTGTTTAAGTTCAGTCATAATGATACTAGGCACCCTGTCACTAATAACTGTTCCAGGGCATGTATTTCTCATGAGGACCTGATGGAGAAAATGAGCAGCTAGCTGACCCAGGGCAGAATTTATATGTTCCTGGGGCCCTTGGCTGTGGGGAGGGCATGTAGCAAACTAGACGTATCCCATAGTCCAACAGGCACTCATTGATAGATGATCAATTCCTTTGAAATATGAAGAAAAAACATGAAAAATATTCCTCCTTTTCCCAGTCTCTATGGGACCATTCCGTCTTCCTTTGCCTCAAATACTGGCCTTTTCCTTGGCTCTACTTATGCCCCTACCTCGTACACTACTTTTCTCTCAACCTACTGGTTACTCCACCTTATTTCTCCTTTATCACCCTTAACTTTCAGCCTTTACACTGCTGCTAATCATCCTAGAAGTTTTTTCCCAAGCAATATCAAGGACCACCCAAATTAAACATTTTACTGCCCATGTGAGAGCAAAGAAGAACGATGTGCTAATCTATCAATGAAATTAGTTCACCGTCAACCAACAATTGATTATTCTGACTGATGTTGACCATTCTCTGACTGAAATGCCTATAAGGGGCATTTTCAAAATTTCAGGGACCTTTTAAGAGTACAAATCCTACTTTTAAATGACATTACATGCTTTAAAAAGTTCCTAAAGGTTTTAAAAATGACATTCCAGGATTCAAATGTATAATAATTTAAAATAAATTAGTATTTTATACATATTGCTCTACTTATTATTTGCTTGCTTCCAGAAACTGTAAGCAATCAGTAGACATATTAAATTCTGGAATCAACAAGGCATGGCCTGCTTAGCTGCTTGATGTTTTATTAAAGTTAAACCAGTTGGTGGTGGTTGAGTAACTGAAGCTCTATGTCAGCTCACTAAAAAGTCTGTAGTATTTCACTGCACTTGAGGCAAAATAGTCATCATGTGCATTTAGGCTAAAGTCAGCGGTTATCTAATTTTTTTGCTCTCCAGGCTAGAATTCTATTTGAGGGACTAAGTTTTATACATGACTGACTATATAGATTTTGTAATTTCTGCATTTCTGAAAACTAACTTCTGGAAGAGTATGTTCCGCTAAAAAAATCACTGAATCTCTATTTTGTAGTAATTGTTGTTACTAAGGACCCGAGATATGGATGCCAAAGACAAATCTAAATATGAAATGATAGAAATTATGATGAGATGGTGTCCATTAAGGACTAGGAGGCAGCATCCACACAGCCAGGAAAGCTACCATGATAGTGAATAAAGGATAGTCTCTGGCCCCTTTCCATGGATATCTATGTGTAAGCATTACACTATATTACTTGGGTATGCTTTGGTATAAAGTACTATGGAGGAGAAGCAACTAACATCGCCTACTTAGTTGAACGGCAGACATGAGATGAAGTTGAAATGATTCATGAAAGGCCTCAGAGAGGAACTGATACTTAGGCTAAGCCTTGAGATACGGACTGAGGAATGCTAAGTGAAAAGCAGGGAAAAGAAACATGTAGCAGGTGTACCAAACAAGAGGACCAGAAAAGGTGGTTCAAAATGTTGGAGTAGTCTATTACAAAAATCTATAAACATTCCCTGTTCATGGTCCCTTCTGGAAAGGCAGTCTTACACTCAGCTGCTGGAAGGAAAGACCTTATGTATCAAGTGGTAGCAACCACTCAGTGAATAACAACTGGATCAAAAACAGACATCTTACCCAATACATGGTTGTTAAGTAACCAATTAGATTGTCTTTAGAGAATGGGAACTAATAGACCAGAGATATTTCAGCTGGAAAGCTGAGATGTGGGCAGCCATATTGTACCTTTAATAGGTCATATGCAGGGCAAAAAAACAGAGGTAGCTGATCTACACAGTAACAAGAATGAACAGATTCACAGAAAAAGGCAACAATGAAATAATTACATCTATTTTGTTTACTGTTTTTTGATGTACTAGTCAAAATACACCAGGTTATACTATATCAGGGAGGCGTAAACAATAGCCCTTGAAATAGTGCAATCTAGGGTCTGCTTTTGCACAACTTGAACTAAAAGCTTTTTTTTCTTACAATTTAAAGGATCATAAAGGAAGAGGAAGATCAACTTCCCATGTGGCCCGCAAAGCTTTTATAGAAAATATTTGCCAATCTCTGTACCAAATCTTTGAAGCTTTTAACAAGAAAGTTTCATTCCTCACTCATGCTAACACCCTGGAGCTTTGCTCTGAGTCCCCTGGCTTGGGATAGGAGGCTGAGAGAGCAGGCATCATGCTTAGTATGACATCATGAACATGACATCATGCTGTTAAATGTTGTGGCAGCCTCCAACAGCAATTAAATGCTTCAGTCTGGACCCACATCACAACTACGCAAAACACACTGACCAGAACTAATCACACAGACCCATACAACATCAAGGGAAGTACAATCCCACTGTGCATCACAAAGGAAGCAAACCAGGCTTGCTAAAGACTAAAACAGATGCCTGAAAACACTTGTATCCATGCTGGGACCACTTTTGAATAAGGTTCTGTTCCTTACAATGACAAAAAGACTTGAATAGAGGGAAGCTGCTAGAGAGGAGCTATATAAAGTTAGGCAAGAGTCAGATGAGGAAGGGTCTTGTATGTCATGCTCAAGAGTTCATACTTTTTCCTGTGTTCAATGGGAAGTCTTGATAAACTTCAGTTAAAAGGAAGAAGGACCAGTGTAGGTTCTAACAAAGGAGTTACAAGATCAGAGCAGGATTTTAGAAATATCACTTTATCTACCACATGGAAATATAGGTTGGAAGATGTACTGAATGGAGGCCAGCTAGGAAGCTGCTATCATGGATGAGGTATGAGGAGATGTGGATGTGATATAAAGTCATGTCCAAGACTGTGAGCAGACAGCAAGACTGAAAAACAAAAGCATAAGAAGTAGGATTTACAGTGAGGAAGCTAAAGTTTCTACCTTGGACAACAAAATAAGAACTAAAACTAATAATTTATACAAGCAGGTGGAGGAAAAAACAGTTTCTAGGTCCTGCCCATTATGTGTGGTCTCTGAAGACTCTGATAATTTTTGATACTAACAAATGACTACATTCCCCTCTCCTTAAAATTTTCTTTGTGGATAAGTAATGAATAAGTTTCAAATCTTCAATTCTGTTCAAGTTGTGATCCTCTCGGACTGCTTCTCCTGTTTCCAGATTCTACAAGTGCCAGATGGATCGTATTTCTAGATTTCTACATCACATATACCATTTTGAAATGAATCATAGCACATAACAGAGTTTACACACCACTACTTCTTCAACTTATGCTAACCACTATGCCCTCAGTAGCTTGTCATGAAATTGGGTGTGAGACTATGGAAAAGTTTGCTGAGCTTAGCTCAGATTTTCTCTCTGGAATAAACTGGAGATGGCATTTAATGCTCAACTGCAGGTAAGTAAGGCAGATGGAAACATAGATAATTGTTTTAAAAACAGTCTGAACAAAGTTCATTTGGAACATGCTGAAAATTCAGGCTTATGCAAAGAAAATCACATCAAGGGAGACAACAGATCTCAGATTCCTAGGTAAGAACTGATAGAAATGCATTCACATACCATTCAGTTCAGTTCAGTTCAGTCACTCAGTCGTGTCCGACTCTTTGTGACCCCACGAACCGCAGCACGCCATGCCTCCCTGTCCATCACCAACTCCCGGAGCCTACTCAAACTCATGTCCATTGAGTCAGTGATGCCATCCAACCATCTCATCCTCTGTCATTCCCTTCTCTTCCCACCCTCAATCTTTCCCAGCATCATAGTCAATAAAGCATAAATAGATGTTTTTCTGGTACTCTCTTGCTTTTTCGATGATCCACCAGATGTTGGCAATTTGATCTCTGGTTCCTCTGCCTTTTCTGAAACCAGCTTGAACATTTGGAAGTTCACGGTTCACGTATTGCTGAAGCCTGGCTTGGAGAATTTTAAGCATTACTTTACTAGCGTGTGAGATGGGTGCAATTGTGTGGTAGTTTGAGCATTCTTTGGCATTGCCTTTCTTTGGGATTGGAATGAAAACTGACCTTTTCCAGTCCTGTGGTCACTTCTGAGTTTTCCATATTTGCTGGCATATTGAGTGCAGCACTTTCACAGCATCATCTTTTAGGATTTGAAATAGCTCAGCTGGAATTTCATTACCTCCACTAGCTTTGTTCATAGTGATGCTTTCTAAGGCCCACTTGACTTCACATTCTAGGATGTCTGGCTCTAGGTGAGTGATCACACCATCGTGATTGTCTGGGTCGTGAAGAACTCTTTTGTACAATTCTTCTGTGTATTCTTGCCTCCTCTTCTTAATATCTTCTGCTTCTGTTAGGTCCCTACCATTTCTGTCCTTCATTGAGCCCATCTTTGTATGAAATGTTCCCTTGGTATCTCTAACTTGCTTGAAAAGATCTCTAGTTTTTCCCATTCTATTGTTTTCCTCTATTTCTTTGCATTGAATCACTGAGGAAGGCTTTCTTCTCTCCCCTTGCTGTTCTTTGGAACTCTGCATTCAAATGGGCATATCTTTCCTTTTCTCCTTTGCTTTTCACTTCTCATCTTTTCACAGCTATTTGTAAGTCTCCTCAGACAGCCATTTTGCTTTTTTGCATTTCTTTTTCTTGGGGATGGTCTTGATTCCTGTCTCCTGTACAATGTCACGAACCTCCATCCATAGTTCATCAGGTATTCTGTCTATCAGATCTAGTCCTTTAAATCTATTTCTCACTTCTACTGTATAGTCATAAGGGATTTGATTTAGGTCATACCTTAATGGTCTAGTGGTTTTCTCCACTTTCTTCAATTTCAGTCTGAATTTGGCAATAAGGAGCTCATGACCTGATCCACAGTCAGCTCCCGGTCTTGTTTTTGCTGACTGTATAGAGCTTCTCCATCTTTGGCTGCAAAGAATATAATCAATCTGATTTCGGTGTTGACCATCTGAGATGTCCATGTGTAGAGTCTTCTCTTGTGTTGTTGGAAGAGGGTGTTTGCTATGACTAGTGTGTACTGTTGGCAGAACTCTATTAGCCTTTGCTCTGCTTCATTCTGTATTCCAAGGCCAAATTTGCCTGTTACGCCAGGTGTTTCTTGACTTCCTACTTTTGCATTCCAGTCCCCTATAATGAAAAGGACATCTTTTTTGGGTGTTAGTTCTAGAAGGTCTTGTAGGTCTTCATAGAGCTGTTCAACTTCAGCTTCTTCAGTATTACTGGTCGGGGCATAGACTTGAATTACTGTGATATTGAATGGTTTGCTTTGGAAACGAACCGAGATCATTCTGTCATTTTTGAGACTGCATCCAAGTACTGCATTTCGGACTCTTTTGTTGACTATGATGGCTACTCCATTTCTTCTAAGGGATTCCTGCCCACAGTAGTAGATATGATGGTCATCTGAGTTAAATTCACCCATTCCAGTCCATCTTAGTTCACTGATTCCTAGAATGTCAATGTTCACTCTTGTCATCTCCTGTTTGACCACTTCCAATTTGCCCTGATTCATGGACCTAACATTCCAGGTTCCTATGCAATATTGCTCTTCACAGCATGGAATCTTGCTTCTATCACCAGTCCCATTCACAACTGGGTGTTGTTTTTCCTTTGGCTCCATCCCTTCATTCTTTCTGGAGTTATTTCTCCACTGATCTCTAGTAGCATATTGGGCACCTACCGACCTGGGGAGTTCATCTCTCAGTGTCCTATTTTTTGCCTTTTCAAACTGTCCATGGGGTTCTCAAGGCAAGAATACTGAAGTGGTTTGCCATTCCCTTCTTCAGTGGACCACCATTACTGAGGCAATTTTCATACTGCATTGAACTGTGAGCTACTAACAAGGGTCAAAACTTTGCACATATTTTTGTCATTGAACATAGGTACTATAAGGTAGTATCAATGTGCTGTACGTATTTTTTGTGTCCAGACTTTTTGGCCCCTCTGTTTGTAAGCTGTAGCAATCTTGATGCCACTCAGATATCATTTACCTTTAGTGTCTGTACGGATTATTTGTCTAGTTGCTCTCAGATCCATTCCTATACTATCTCTATTTTGCTCTGCATCACAGAACGTGGAACACTGAAAAATACAATTCCCAGGCTCCTTTGCTAAGTGGTATCTAGCTTCACTCAATGGGAGGTGATGAAAGACTGCAGTGTAGGAGGAAAGGAGCAGCCAGGATATTTCTCTCCCCTTCTCTGCTTTAGATGGCATCTCATTTGAGGCTGTGCCTCCTCAGTTTCTACTACCTGTTCTGTGTTCCTTGTTCCCTTTGGGAAACCCCTGCTTTAGCCCGAGTTCCCACTGATTTCTCCAGAATTCCAGCTTTCACCTGACAGTTTCAGTCACTGAGTCCCCAGGTCAAGCTCCTCCTCCAAGGTTCCAGCTCCCTCCAGCGTCCCTGACTCCTGGACTCTGACAACAGCATCTCCTCTCCTACAGCCTCCAGTTCTAGCTGTAGTAGCACCTTCTTATAGTTGTTAAATTCTGGGTTGGCTCACCTTTCCCTGTTTACTCTTGGCTCTTCCAAACTTCTGCAGCTAGATCCCTATACATTTTTCTCAGCTTTATTATTAATCTATAGCTGACAAATAAAACTGTTGTGTACTTACAACCTGATGATGTGAAAGGATCCCCACACACAGTTTACTAACACTAGATCTCTACACTAATCTCCTTGTATTTTGTACCCAGCAAGTGTTTTCCACATAGTCCATGAAGATGGACCATAGCATGAAAGATAGCTTCCATGAGACACACCCAGAGTTAGGAAGCTAAGTCAGTTAGAGACATTAAAAATCAGGAATCTGACACCAAACTATGATGGGAAGGAGAGCCTGCATTTCAGAGGATCTTTTGCTGAATGGATATTTCAGAAGAAAGATAAAAAAGGCCCGGGGTGGGCTCATATTCCTCTTCATGCCCAAGCTCGTCCTCATTCTCAGGGTGCATAGTCTCAAGCAATAATGGAAAAACCATTAACACGCTATTCTCGATATCCTCACACTAAAACACATGCAGAATGAAAAGTTGGCTGCTTTCTCTGAGAATAAAATAGAAAAGAGAGAGATGCTAATAGATTAATAAATTATTGAGAGTTAAATCAGCCTGTAAATAGCATCCTTTAAAAGCAATCTTTTGATGACATTTGTAAGACTGAAAAAGGAGCTTACCTAACTTCAGTTAAGTTGCCTGACTCTAGATATGTTTGATATTTTTTTTTACATATAAGAGAGAGCAACACATTTTGCTAGAATCAAAGTGTTTAACAAGCCCAGGCATCATGAAAGCAGAACAAGAGCAGAGGCAGTGGAGCCTAAAGCCAACCTTATAGGCTTATGAGTCCAATAGTCCTGGGTTTGAATTCTAGCTCTTTTGCCTACTGGCTGTGCCTCAGTTTTCTTAACTGCAAAATGGGAATAATAGCACTTCCCTCTTTGTACAAGTGAAGATTAAATGAGATAAATTTTGTTAAGTATTATAAAAGTATGGTAACACATCCCATCTGGCTACAGAGAATAGGAACAACCCCAGTGACTACTTTTATTAGCAACAGTCAAACTTCTCATTTATTTTCAAGACCACCATATAGTTCCATATGATAAATGCTTTAGTGATAATGGAATGAGTACTATGGTGAAGGTGCACACATGTTTGGAAACTCAATATCAGTTTAAGCGGATACAAATACTGGAAAGTATTTGCTTTATTTAAAGGTTTGATGTTTTGTTTGCTTCAACTGGCAACATTTGTTAAAACTGTAGAACTTGGACATTTCAAACTCTAGATATTTTGGAAAGACTCTCTTATAAAGCAAGAAGGCTTACAAGAATAAAAAGAAAAGTCACAGATGGAGAAAATATTATTAAAACACATATGTGTTAAAGGACTTGTAGATACAGTATACAAAGAACTCATAAAACTCAACAATATGAAAAGAAATGACTTGATTAAAAATGAACAAAAGGGATGAACATACATGTCACCGAAGAAGATATATGAATAGCAAGTAATTACGTGAAAAAACGTTTATTATCATACATCATCAGGGAATTGCAGATTAAAACAATATTTAAATACCTCTATGTACCTATAGAATGGCTAAAAAAAAGAAATAAAAAACTAAAAATACCAATTCCAGCAAGGATATGGAACAATAGTTAAGTCTCATTCCACTACCAGAAGAAATTGAAATAGTATATAATTATTCTGGAAAATAGTTTGGCAGTTTCTTATAAAACTACACAGAGTTTTATCATATGATCTAGCAATCACACTCTAAGGTATTCACCCAAATGAGCTGAAAATATGTCCACATTAAAAAATCTGTACATGAATGTTTGAAGCAGCTTTATTCGTTATTGTCAAAACTCAGAAAAAACAAGTATGTCTTTCAGGTTATGAATGTGTACAAAGACTATGGTATATCCATACAAAGGAATATTATTCAAGAGTGAAAAAAATGAACTAGCAAGTCACAAAAAGACATGGAGAATCCTTAAACACATATTCTAAGCGAAAGAAACTAGTCTAAGAAGGCTACATGCTGCTTGATTCCAGTTATATGACATTTGGAAAAGACAACAAACTATAAAAAGACAATAAAACTATCAGCAGTTGGTAGGGCCTCAGGAGTTGGTGGCGGGGAGCAAGAATAAATAGGTAGAGTAGGGAGATTTTTACCTTAGTGAAATTATCTTGTTTGATACTGTAATGGTGAATACATGACAATGCACTTGTCAAAATGTACAGAATGGTACAACACGGAACTCTAGTGCAAACTGTGGTTTCTCATGCATAATGGGTTAATATTAGCTCATCAGCTATAACAAATGGAGCATAGGAACGCAAAATGTTAACAGTAGGTAAACTGGGCAGGGGCGTGCTAGTGATTAAATTGAAAAATAAATGAAATATTTGCAGGTTATGAGGGAAATCATACTTTTGGAATTAGGGATCCTATTTCTACCACTTTGCAGGCTATGAGATCTTGGACAGGATAATTAATCATGCTGGGTTTATATTTTTATACCTCTAAATTGGAGCTAATAATATGAGCCTCAGAGAGTTGTCATAAAAATTAGATCATGTATGAAAATTTCTAAGCCTTAATGACTGCTTTAAAACATGGTTGAGATGATGATGGTCATTTATCTAGAGAAAGAGAAGAAGGAAAAAAGAGAAGAGAGGAAAGAAATAAGTAATCTTAGGATTTAAGAGGGCTTCAGATTATTGCAGGCTTTTCATATTCAGTTAGTATCATTATGACCATTATCACATGAGTCTAAGTTCAAGCATAACCCTACATTTTTAACAAAAAATGATAGGGAAAAAGCAGACTCTTTAGAAATAATTTCAAATTGTGTATGAATCACATTGAAACTCCTTTTTATACCAAAGGGGGAAATTCCATTTAACTAAGCCTTTAAAAAAGGGGAAAAAAATGAATATTTTTCCAAACAAAACTATTAAGTGTGGGAGGAAGGTTGATACTTTGCCTCAGTTTCCACTTTTCCTTTCACTTTACAAATCTTTGAAAAATAGTTAAAACCTAATCAGTACCTATAAGAGAATTTGGGTTTTGTATGATTTGGTTTAAGAATTCTACTTGAATCTTTAACAATTTATTTTTTTTTTCCCAATGTGATGACATGTCAAATAGAAGCCAAGGAACCAGGTAGAATGTCCCAGTTTCCACAGAAGGCTGAAAATCTTTAATTGCCTTGGATGAGGAGTCTTGTGCCCTGGATTTGCTGGAGAACCTCTATTTTAAGCCACTTCTCTTATTATTCTGTTTCAGAGACTCTATTTTTCAAAGCCCTGATTTTGCCTGGATGCCAAACTATAAGAAGTCATATGATTTGGGGCTGTATCAGGTTTAATATTTAAAAATGCTAGAGGAGACTTAGTATTTTAATAGAGAAGACTTAGAAATGCATAACCTCATTTGACTGGGGATAAAACTGAGGTCCAGTGAAGGTGGATCATTTGTCTCAAGCCCCATAGCAAGTACTCCATAAGCCAAGTTATACAATTTTTTGTTTATTTTTAATTGGAGGATAATTGCTTTACAATGTTGTGTTGACTTCTACAACAACATGAATCAGTCATAAGTGTGTGTGTGTATATATATATATATATATATATATATATATATATATATATATATATTTCCCCTTTCTCTTGAACCTCCCTCCCACTCCCACCCCTCCAATCCCACCCCTCCAGGTCGTCACTGGGCTGAGCTCCCTGTGCTACACAGCAACTTCCCACTAGCTAGCTATTTTACAAATGGTAGTGTATATATTTCAACGCTACTCAGAGATTGTACTTGTAATCCCACATGTAATTTCTTGGTTCTTGAACCCTGACACGCAAGTGGTTCAGTCTTTGGGAGGAAAGTGTTAGTAGCTCAGTCGTGTCCAACTCTTTGCAATCCCATGGACTGTAGCCTGCCAGGCTCCTCTGTCCATGAAATTCTCCAGGCAAGAATACTGGAGTGGGTTGCCATTTCCCTCTCCAGGGGATCTTCCCAGTCCAAGGATTGAACCTAGGTCCCCTGCATTGCAGGCAGATCCTTTACCATCTGAGCCACCAAATCCCATTCTAAAAGCACAATTCATTGGGCAAAACTAATTTAAAAAGAATACCATTCGTTGCTCAGATCCATCAAGAATAATAATGGAAAGCAAATGCTCAGTCCAAACACATGAAATTTTCATTCCTCTTCCACCCTCACAGCCAACAACTGTCCTGTAGTAACCTACGAAGTACACTCCCAACTACTTCTTTACCCTAGCCCCCCCAAAAGTGTCCTTTTCTTCTCACTCCTTTTGGTTACATAGAGTCTCTGGTTGCTGGTCCAGTTACATTGCAAGAGACAGCCCTACTTTCTAACATTATACATTCAGGCCTTTGTGGTAAGGCTTTGTATACTCAGAAATTTACCAAACTCTTATTTCCAACTGTTACCCTTAGGAAGCTTATTAAATTTTTATCAGCCATTAAGGCAGATTATATTTTCCCAAAATGGCTGTGCTGATACACAGCTCATCCCATACACACTTCTTACAAAGTGACACTCCCCCATTAGGAGTTAGGGTTGGTGTTCTCTCTCCTAGAACCTGGGCAGATTTTTTAAGTGCCTCAACCTACAGAACACAGTGGAACTGGCAGTGGCTTTCAAGGCTGGAACGTAGAAGGCATCATAATTTCCACCTTCCTCTTGGATCACTCACACTGAGGAAGCGAGCTGCCATGCACTGAGGATACTAAAGTCAACCTGTGGAGAGGGACTGAAGCCCCAAACCCTCAGCCAGCACTAAACTGCCAGGCATGTGAATGAGTCACCCTGGAAGCAAACTTTTCAGCAACAGTCAAGACTTTAGATGGCGGTAGTCCCAGCCAGCACAGAACTGAAAATACCAGCATATAACTGAAAACACATGAGAACCTCTACTGAGAACCATACACCTGATAGATATCCCAAAATCTGATGAATAGAAACTGGCAGAGATAATATATCAATATTACCTTTGAAGTCACTTGTGGTTGATTTTATGTAGCAATAAATAAATGAAGCAGCCATTAATGCCTAATCTTAAATTTGTCCCAGCACTGAGTAAGTCAGTCCAGGATAATTTTAATGTAGTTTTAAGAAAAGGAAGAGTTCCAAAAGAGGTAAGGCTGGGGAGGGTGGTGGATTCTCTTCTAGCTCCAAGGAGACAAGGGGGACTGGGAAAAGAGAAGGATGCCCTAAAAAGATGAAGGAGCTCAGAAAATAGACTACTTCTCAGCCTTAGTTAAGAGACTGTCTGAGTTGATGATACTCATTGTGGCCAAACCCAAATTCTCTGGATGAGGAAAAACATTTGATTATCAAAGTAAGAACTGAAATCTTTCTCATAAGAGCCCTGAATTGAATCTTAATTGGGTATCATAACATCCACATTGTGACTTCTTTTTTGTAAAAAAGAAAACCCATCCATTAAGTATAGGCAAATAGGAGTTTCTGGAAGCCTACGTTAAAGAATACTGGGAGCCCTGCTGTTACCTGATGATGACTTCAAGGAGCACTGATGCTATTTTGGGAGACACAGGCTGGGCCAGCAACTATCAGGAGATGTAAGTCTCACCATGGCAGGAGGGATGTGGCTTGCTCTCCAGAAGATTCCAACAGGTTATGAGGAAATGCAAGATTTTCCAAATAAGCCATTTGCTCAGCAGGAAGGAAAGAAAAAATATCCTATGTTTGTGGAAATATAATTTTTGCTTTCCCTATTTTCCTCCCTTCTCCTGAGAACCCACCTGTCCTTTCTGTCCTTGGCTCAGATTCATACTCTGTACTGCCCAGAATGTCTCACAGGAAAGGAAGCCTGCCAGATTCCATTAGAAAGAAAGCATTGGGGCTGGTAATTCATTTTCTGAGGTACTAACTTCAATGTGAAACTGGGTAATTCCCCCTTTGACTTGAAACAACAGACAACTGTTTGAGGGAGACTCATTTTGAAATGTACTTTTTGAGTCAGTTTGGCCCCTCTTAGCTTCAAGGAATGAAGGATCACTCAGCTTTCCTCAAACCATGGGGGATATTATAAAAAATAAGGATGGAAACAAGCAAGACAGATCAGTAGACATGACTTTGCCTCTTAACACACAGACACATCACATCCCTTACTCTTTCTAAATTGAATCAAATATAGTATCCCTTTTGCCCCTGCCCCATGCACACACTGGTAAAAAATCTTTATCTTTTTGGAGAAATGTGTAAATGCCCTAGAATCTATGGAAGTCTAGTAAGCTTGGGAGAAAAGTCTCTGATGTTCATATGCACTATGGGTGGCAGCTAGGATATTTCTTGATTAAACTCCTATAATTCATTCAGAGATGTGCATGGCTTGTGCTCCCCAGGCCACAGCATATAGTGCTCACTCTATAGACACACACGTGCCAACTTTACTAATAAGTCGGCCTCTCCTAGTTGCTATGTGGGAGAAGATGGTCCTTTCCTTATCATCCCAAGGAAGGGGAGCCCATCTCTTGCTCATCAACTTCACCCTCCATCCCTGGAAGCCCCTCCTTTTGACAATGGCATACCAATGGTGGCCAGAGCTAGTACAGTCCCAACACAGGTAATAAGAGGGTGCCCTGTCCATAAAAACTGTGAAAACAATCATAAAATCCACTTTTTTTCTTTTTTATGATCACCCTGCAGGCAACTTAAGAATACTCATCTCTGTCCAGGGGCAGACCTCTCCTACTTCTTATTCTTGGATGTCTCTGCCCTTTTGAACAATCAAGCGTTATGTTCCCTTAGGCATAGGTTTGAAAAACAAGCTCTCTTAACTCTCCTGCTCCAATAGAAATTTCAACATTTGAACATGAAAAGCCCTATAAGCTAGTGTCATGGGAAGAACAGGAACTACAGTACATCTGGCCTCAGGGGATGAGAATTGCAACAGTCCACTTAATCCTCATTATTCTTGTTGCATGGCACTTTCAACTGGGCTGTTTTTGAGTAGGTACTTGAAGTAGAATTGTAAGAAACCCCAATGTTGATGTCTTAAATGAGGAAAGTTAATGAAACTAAATGGCATGGTAACTATTGTGAGATATAGCCTATACAGAATAATTTCAATTTGTTGTGGCCTTTCAAGTGGAAGTGGCATGCAAGTCAGGGAAAGTGAGGAGGGCATGCTAGAATGGTGTAACCATAAGCTCACTGAATTGCCTTTATGTGTGGTCCAGAGAGCTGAACAAGACCATGTGAGGCCAGCACCCAGATCCAAATACCTGCTACTGCCTTGTGGAGAAACCCCTTTCTGTCTCTTAATTCCCCTACCTGGAAAGGAGAAATGACACCATCAAGAGAAGATCCAAAGGATATCTGAAGAGATAATTAAAAAGGAATAAGTGAATATAAGAAGAGAATATACTTATCTATTTCACAACTTAAGATACACTGTTTATTTCATAGCTGTTATTAGCTTAATGTTCCATTTTGTAAGGAGGAAAGAATGAATACAAATCAGTGCTACTTAAAGTGTGGTCCATGAGCCAGCATCGTCAGCATCAACTGGGAATTTGTTAGAAACAAACTTTGTTGTTTTAACTAAATGAGAATTAGGAGTTGTTTATTACTGAAACATATCTAGACTAACCTGACACACATTACCACAAATCAAGACTTGTGAAATGGACCAAAATTAGTACTTCAAGAAAATGTGTAGCTCTAGATTCTTATATAATAGAAGAGGCTGAAAATTAGTGAACTAAGCAATTAGTTAAAGGTCTTTGCAAAACAACAACCACATAGATTTAAGAGAAGTAGGAGGAATTTTTTTTAATGAAATAAAAACAGAACGTTTAAATAGAAATGATCTAAGTCAAAGTCAGTTCTTTGAGAAAACTAATAATGTCAACAAATCCCTAGGGATCAAGAGATAGAGACACAAATCTGAAAAAAAAAAAAAAATGAAAGTTGTCCTGAATGGAAAGAAGCTTACTGATGAGGATATTTAAAACCAGCTGTCAAAAAACTTAATCTCAGTGATCTAAAAACATTCTTGTCACAGTCTACTGCAGGTCAACTGGTTTACTTCCCAGTGGTGATAGATTACAGAACTGTCACCACTGACCAAAAAGGAACAGGCAACCACCAGCAGCAGCAGTCAGGACCAGAGTGTATCTGAACTATGCATCTGGACTTCCAGAATTCTAGCCCATGAGCTTTTTAGGATTTTGTTCATTATTTTATTAATCTGGAAGAAATATGATACTTCATTTTAGGTAGCTGAATTTTTTGACAGCATGTATTGGTTATGATGGAGTTGTGTTGTGTGAGTGAAAAAAATTAAGTCACAGAACTACTTACAATATGTTATCATTTATAGTACTTGAAAATAACAAAAATGAAACATTAATAATATATTTCCTAGAAATGTGTACAGAAGTATTAATACTATTTGGTAAAAAGCAGAGGAATAATAAACACAAAATTTAGGATAGTAGTTGGCTCTGGGGCTATCCAGAGGTAAATTCAATTGTTTAATACTGTTCTAAACATTTTGTTATTGTACTTTATGTCTTGCTGCATCACATGTATTCTTTGGTATGTATTAAATATGCCCTCTAAATTACCCTCAATTTTTACCTGAATTTTTAGATCTTAGCTTTTCAGTTCTTCAGCTTTTCCATCTATGAAATGGGCTGGCTTCTACTTTCCTTATTAGTTGAATATAAGTGAATAGATCTTACTGCAAAAGTTTCTATCCATTCCAATTTCCCTGGCTTTTCCAAGAAAAAGGCAGACTTAGGGCAGTGGAGAAAGGGCAAAGGAAACTTCAGGGATGACTGAATGTGGCTGCTTAGTTAAGGAACTTAGAACTCTCCTGAAGAACAGGCATTCTATTCTCTGGTTACATTTGGTGGAGGTAGGACACCCTGTGCCTGGTCACATGTGAAGACTCACTAATTAAGTTTCTTGTATTCACATGAGAAAGGAGGTGTGGGACAAGATAAAAAGGAAGGAATCAGGGAGGAGACAGAAGGGAGGTCTCGGCCCAGGATGAAAACAAGAGGGAGACCAAGTGAATTCAACAGCTATCTTTCTCCTAGGAGTAACAAGCGGCTGAAGCACACTTACTTTCTAACTTGACTTGTCCCCTCAAGAACTAATGATTCCTTTAAGTGACAAATGGGTCCTCTGTAGCAATGAACTGAAGTCATGGACTCATGTCCAAAGATCTGTCTCTCTACTCCTAAGAATAAACTTTAGGGATCCCAGAGAAAGATTTTTTTTTTTTTAATATTAATACACAAAACAGGAAACAACCTTAGTGTGTATTTTCTGGCTAATTCTAGAACAGTGAGTTAAAGAGCAATAATAGTTATATTAAGCTAGAGCAGTTGGAGCACTATTTATTCATCTGAAACAGCCTAAGAAATGTAAATGATAAAGCAAAAGGCAGTGCAGAATGGGGAAAATAAACTAGCAGCCAGTGAGGCTGAGTGGAGATTTTCAAAGAAGCCACAAAGTGCACCCTAATGCATAGGAGGAAAATGAAAGATCAAAAGGAAATTATCATATTCAAGCAGTTCTGTCAAACAGACTCACCTCTCCCAGACTTGGAGGGGAAAACAGTCAGTGGTAATAATTAAGAAAGCCTGCACTTGTTATTTTAAATAAATATTTCATGATATGTCATCTGCTTCCAAGAGAAGCCATAACACACCACAGCCACTGCATACTTAGCAGTTGTGGAATGACAAAAACTGAGCTAATTATGCTAAGATCACACAAATTTAGAATTGAAGGCAGTGAAAGCTGACAGATCATGTCAAGGGCTATGAATTTGGAACTCCAGGAGTTAGCATTGTCAGCCTGCTATGTGCCAGGCTTCCCAGTGGGTCTTATTTTTGGGGGCATCTTCATTCAGAGTTCTTAAAAAACACTTCTTTGGCAAGAAGAGCACTTCAGGGGCTTTCAGAAATGAGTGAACCAGAGTCAGTGGGGGCCTGAATCCTGCCTGTCCCCAGCTCTGACAGAACTGAACTCTCTGAGTTCCTGTTTAGACCTTTTTGAGTGTGGACAATTTCTTAATCTCCCTGAGATTAAAATTTAGTTTCCTTATTCACTGATTCCAAAAATATGTATTGGACACCTACTAAATGTCATGGCAAGTTCTGGACACTGGGGTACCCCTATGCTCTTGTGGAGTTTTCATCCTAGAGGGAAAGCTCTACTATTAAAAAAAGTACATAATATTTTAGGCAATGATGGGTGTTAGGAAAAAGGTCAGTCAGGGAAGGGGGTTGGAATGTGGAGGGTTGTTTTAGAGCTGGTATTCTAGAAAGGGGGGTCAGGACAGACCTTGCTGAGAAGGCATGAGATGAGCCTGAAGAAAGTGAGTGAAGGGGTGGCGGAGGCGGGTGACACGGAGACCGCTACGGCAGGCTCAGGAGCCGAGTTGGCCCCGGCTCTAAGTCCGTCCTGCCGACCCGCGCTCCGGAACTCCCCATCTTCTCCGGCCGATCCGCAATCACCGAGGCGGCCTCCCGCCCCCTCGCCCCTTCCCCGTCCCTCCCCTGCCCCCGTCCCCGCCCCGGGGCCGCCTCCACCCACCTCCCACAATGGATCTGAAGAGAAACCACAAGGAATTGAATGATCTGGCACGGACCCCCCAGAACAGTGTTCAGCAGGTCCCGTTGGAGATGATATGTTCCACTGGCAAGCTACAATAATGGGGCCAAATGACAGTCCCTATCAGGGTGGAGTATTTTTCTTGACAATTCATTTCCCAACAGATTACCCCTTCAAACCACCTAAGGTTGCATTTACAACAAGAATTTATCATCCAAATATTAACAGTAATGGCAGCATTTGTCTTGATATTCTACAGTCACAGTGGTCTCCAGCACTAACTATTTCAAAAGTACTTTTGTCCATCTGTTCTCTGTTGTGTGATCCCAATCTAGATGATCCTTTAGTGCCTGAGATTGCTTGGATCTACAAAACAGATAGAGAAAAGTACAACAGAATAGCTTGGGAATGGACTCAGAAGTATGCGATGTAATTAAAGAAATTATTGGATAACCTCTACGAATAAAGACAGGGGAACTCTGAAAGAGAAAGTCCTTTTGATTTCCATTTGACTGCTTTCTATGAGGCCACGCCTCATCTTCCCCTGTGCACATGTTTACCTGATACAGCAGTGCTGTGTGTTGTACATACTTGGAACAACAAACTAGAAATACTGTACTTCTGTACCAACATTGCCTCCTAGCAGAGAAGTGTGTGTGTGTGACAAGCCAGTTCTCCAGGCATAACCTAGGTGTGAGACTAAAAGCTTTCCTTATTGACTTAAATTTGGATAATGGCAAGGTGAGGGGTGGTGGGTATGGTGTGTTCTTGGATGGGGAAGAAAAGCTCCACTGACCTGTAGGAGATTGTCTTTTAAGTGAAATCCTATTAAACTCAAAACAGTTATGAAAAAAAAAAAAAAAAAAAAAGAAAGAAAGTGAGTGAAGGAGCCACGTGGGTATCTGGGAGCAGGGAATTCCAGGCAGGGGGAGACATGAGCACAAAGGTTCTAAGGAAAAGATGTGCCCAGTGTGTTGGAGAAACATCAAGGCTGCAAGAAGGCTGGTGAAGGACCCAGGAGGGCAAAGCTGGCAGGGGATGGAGCCCTGGGGCCAAGCGGAGGTAGCAGTCATGTTGGGCCTCACATCACGAGGACTCCGGAGTTTACTCTGATGAGATGGGCAACTATCAGCGGGTGCAGAGCCCAGGGGACACATCTTCTAATCACCTTCCAGCAGCATCTCCGTGGCTGCTGTATTGAGAACAGACCATCATGGATCAAGGTCAGAAACAGGGAAACCAGTCAGGAGGCTCTCGCAATAAAGCCAGGTAAGAGATGATGGTGGCTAGGACAGATGTTAAAGAAGAAGCCCAGACAAGAGGGGCTTAGAGGTAGAGTTGACAAGATGTTTTGAAAGACTGAATGTGGGAGGTCAGACTAAGGGTTCATGGATGACTCCAAGGTTTTTGAGTTGAGCAGTTGAAAGAACAGAGTTACCCACTGAGAAGGTATAACTGGAAAAAAGTACATTTAGGAGGAATACAGGGGCTCACCTTAGGTCAAATTCAGATACTTATTAGATATTGAGGGTGCAGCTGGGTATGTGGGTCCCAGGTTCAGGGGAGTGATTTGGGCTTGATATATTAAGTTGTAAGTCCTTAGCATCCAGATGATATTTAAAGCCACAGGGGCAGATAAGGACACCTAGTGAGAAAGTTTAAATAGAAAAGGACTGAGAACAACCAGTGACTGAGCCTGGAGCTGTTTCTGTAAGATGGTCAATGACTGTATCTGCACAATGGAATAATACTGAACCTCACTGAGTCTTCATGAGTGAATACATATAAGGTATGAAGTATACATTTTTCAGCATTTAGTGTAAATATTAAGTAAACTTGAAAAGAAAAAAAACTGAATTATCCCATTAGAGGCTACAATATTCAGAAACAGAAAATAAGGCTCAGGGGGTTTAAGAGCTTTCTGCTTTATAGACTATGCCAAAGCCTTTGACTGGGTGGATCACAATAAATTGGGGAAAATTCTTCAAGAGATGGGAATACCAGACCATCTGATCTGCCTCCTGAGAAATCTGTATGCAGCTCAAGAAGCAACAGCTAGAACTGGACATGAAACAACAGACTGGTTCCAAATCGGGAAAGGAGTACGTCAAGGCTGTATATTGTCACCCTGCTTATTTAACTTATATGCAGAGTACATAATGAGAAATGCTAGACTGGATGAAGCATAAGCTGGAATCAAGATTGCCGGTTGAAATATCAATAACCTCAGATATGCAGATGACACCACCCTTATGGCAGAAAGTGAAGAAGAACTAAAGAGCCACTTGATGCAAATGAAAGAGAAGAGTGAAAAAGTGGGCTTAAAACTCAACATTCAGAAAACTGAAATCATGGCATCTGGTCCCATCACTTCATGGCAAATAGATGGGAAAGCAATGGAAACAGTGACAGACTATTTTTGGGCGCTCCAATATCACTGTAGATTGTGACCACAGCCATGAAATTAAAAGACATTTGCTCCTTGGAAGAAAAGTTATGACCAATCTAGACAGCATATTAAAAAGCAGAGACAATGCTTTGCCAGAAAAGGTCTGTCTAGTCAAAGCTATGGTTTTTCCAGTAGTCATGTATGGATGTGAGAGCTGAACTATAAAGAAAGCTGAGCATCGAAGAACTGATGCTTTTGAACTGTGGTGTTGGAGAAGACTCTTGAGAGTCCCTTGGACTGTAAGGAGATCCAACCAGTCCATCCTAAAGGAAATCAGTCCTGAATATTCATTGGTAGGACTAATGCTTAAGCTGAAACTCCAATACTTTGGCCACATGATAGGAAGAACTGCTTCATTGGAAAAGACCCTGATCTGGGAAAGATTGAAGGCGTGAGGAGAAGGGAACGACGGAGGATGAGATAGTTGGATGGCATCACTGACTCTATGGACATGAGTTTGTGAAAACTCCAGGAGCTGGTGATGGACAGGGAGGCCTGGCGTGCTGCAGTCCATGGGGTGGCAGAGTTGGACATGACTGAGTGACTGAACTGAACTGACTGCCTAAAATGATACAGATAATAAATTTGGAGAACCTCACTGCTTGGAGATGAGATTTGCACTTGGTTTTTCCAATTCTAAATCAAGTATTTTATCCTCAATTGCCACATGCTTTCTTCCTAATGACCGAGTCACATGCCTCTCTTCAAGGAACTCATACTTTAGCAGTGGAAGATATAAGACAAAAGTGTGTAAATTAGAAAGATTTAAGTGACCATAGGAAATGGGGGAAGGTGTTCTTAGAACCCATGTCCTGGGAGCTCTGGTTGTAGGACCCTTTGGCCTCTTTTTCATGTCAGGGCTGTGGGGTCTGGCCTAGTCAATGTTGCCTTCTTGGTAAGGACTTCATGGTTATTCATTTAGAGAGTGTTATGGGGAAGAATTCCTTTCCTTAGCCCTTAGGCCAAACGGAATACTGGACAAGGCCTGATTCACTGCACCACCTGGCAATTCAAGACCTACTGCTGTGACCACAACCAACCTCTCTTTCTGCAACCAGTGCCTGGCCCCATCAAGCCTTCATTTGCAAACCCTTTAACCTTTCTGAATACTTCCTTGCCACTCTGGTGGGGTGTTGGTTGGCAAACTGGCCCCCTACACAGAGGGCATGGAGATCAAAGAAAGAGGCAGATTACTCCAGATTAGTAGGTGGCAGGTTTCAACAAGCAAGGGAACTTACATCTGAGGCTTGTGTTGAGTGACCACAAGACAAGGAGATCTCTGTAACCACCTGCCAAATCTTTAAAGTTTATATGAGACCTTAAAACTGGATTCAGTTACATATTCAGTCCAGATGGTTTCAACAACACTTTAGTCTCTTGAGGATATTTCCCACTGTGGGGAAAATCGGGACTCCAAGGATACAGGCAGGTGTGTGGAGCCTTTGTCTGCCCAGCTCCAGTTCACAGGTCAACTGGTGGTCACGTCTTCTGCAAGACTTCCTCCAGCATAGGACACTGCCTACAGACAAAACTCTTCCTTTTGCCCTAGAGACAGCATTAGCCTGGCTTTGTGTGAATAATAATAACACCAGAAAACAACTCACTATTAAATAATACATTTCTAAGTTCTTAAATCTCTCTTGATCAGAACTAGAACCACAGAGCAACACCAATTTGGGGTCTCTACCAGCATTTAATATTGTAATTACATTTTCTACATCAGGCTTTTATATCTTTCTTGTTTCATTCTTATGATAACATGGTAGAGATTGTAATTCTTGTATTCACTATCAATATCCTCATTTTATGGAGTTTCCCTGGTGGCTCAGGGGTAAAGAATCCACCTGCAAAGCAGCAGATGCAAGAGATGCAGGTTCAATCCCTGGGTTGGGAAGATCCCCTGAAGGAGGACATGGCAACTCACTCCAGTATTCTTATTTGGAGAATCCCATGGACTGAGGAGCCTGGTGGGCTATAGTCCATGGGGCCACAAAGAGTCAGACACAACTGAGGCCAACTAAGCACAGCACAGAACACAGCACAACCACCTCATGTTATAGAAGACGAGCCTGAAGTTCAGAAAAGTTCTCTGATTTGCTTGCAGTCACACAGCTAAAAAGTGAGGGAGCAAGGATTTGAACCTCAAATTTCTGTTCCTACATCACCATCACTTACCACACTGACATGTAATTGCTTATGATTCTGCATTTTTCTGTGGCTGCATAGCAACATAGTAACGAAGTGACTATCTGGATCTAAATCTTCATATCTCTTTCTCTTTATGTAATCTAGTCATCCAATCTCTCAAGAGTTAACATAATTAAGAAAAGCCTTAAATTATTTCTCTAACTAACCTTCCTGGGATGGAATTTAAGATGGACTCACAGGACTCTGAAATTTTTCTTACAGCCAAAAAACAAAAGAAAAAAAAAACATCATAAATTTGAAGTTCTAGCATTTCAAAAAGGTTGGTTTTCAGTGACCATGTATATTACCTAACACCACAAAATACTTCTTAAAATGATCTATGATCTTTCTCAAAAGGACTGATCAACTTATGGATTTTTTTTTTCACCATATTGAATTGGTTATTGAGTTTTGGCATTACTAAATGCCAATTAAAATGCCTACATGTATAATTTTTCATCTGTAATCCATCCCAGATAAAAGTTCTCAAATGTCAGCAGTCACCCACATGCTACTCAAAACCCCCAAATCCGTACTGGTCCCACATTTTCGTGACTGCTTCCCTCACTCCCCATGAAAACACTCATTGTTTTCTAAATGTCCTTGTTGTGACAGCCAAAAATAAGTCTCCACTCACAGCAACCCACTCAAGCAAAGTTTCCCTTCAATTTTCCTTCCAAATATCCAAAAGGAGAAGAAATTGTGGTTAACAAAAAAATACAAGCATTGTCCTAACTATGTAAACCTAGGCAACCTAACCCAGGCCAAGATTAGTATATCTTAGTATATCTCAAGTACAATTCGTTCTGTGAAGAAAGAGTATGCCTAGGCACTGTGGAACTTGATTTTGGGAGAGGAAGCATAGAAACTGATGGAGGATTTGCATCATGGGGTCAACTACCATATCATACTGATGACTTTTTATATACTTTTAATATACGTTGAGCACAGGCAGGGAAACCAGTATTCTCTCAACTACTTCTTTCCTAGACACTACCATTTAAAAAATGGGCCAGGAAGTGGCTCTGAACTGAAAAAGCTGGAGCTCTAAAAAGACCTAACTGCGTTGTCCAATACCGCCAACTAGTTTCTAAGCCTTGGAATATCCATCTAATGAGACAGAGAAAAAACATGGCACTGAAGAAGCTGTTCAATTTGCTGGTAAATAGCCTTCCTCCTCATTTGCAGCATAAAATGAGAAGCACTGAAAGGATTTCTCTAGAGCCTTTTGTCCACAGAAAAGTGGATTTAGAGGAGCAAGAAGAATAGTTTTCCCTCTGCCTGCCAAACTCCCACCACATCAGCGAGTCAGGCACTCCTGACATCAGTGTTACAGCCATTGTTACCACCTAAGGCTATTTCTGCTCTTCCTTACCCTTCATCCTGCCTTTTTTCTTCCTTCCCTGTATTTTTGAGCAAATTTAGCAATTAACATCATCCAGCGATTAAAGTTCTTATTTTATGCTTTAAGATTATTTATAGAATGGGAGAAAATTTGTAACTGACCATTTGTGAAAACAGGTTTCAAAATGGTAGGTGATGCATGCTTCCAATTTTATAATGGAAACTTTAAAAATATATATCTAGAAGAATACCAAATCACTCATAGTGATGTTATTAGAGAGCACCTAATCAAAATTGATTTAAATATACTTTTTTGCTTCAATGAAATCCTTCTCAATTCTGTTAAAGAAAACTGTTACTTAGAGAAGGATGCCACTTTTCACGGCATGCCATGTTTCTCCTTAGGCTCCTCTTGGTTATGACGGTTTCTCTGACTTCCCTTGTTTTTTATGACCTTGACAGTTTCAAGGAGTTAGGTATTTTATAGACTGTCACTCAAATTGGATTTGTCTGATTTTTCCTCCTGATGAGTCTGAAGTTATGGCTTTTTTTTTTTTAGGAGGAAGGTGACAGAGGTAAAGACCATTTGCACCATATTGTGTCAATGGTATATCACTCAGCAAGACTTACTGTTATTGATGTTAACCTTGATTACCTTGCTGGCTGAGGTATTATTTGTCAGATTTCTTTCCTGTTAAGTTATACTCTTCCTCCTTGTGCATACTGTATCTGGAAAGAAGTCACTATGCACAGGCCACACTTAAAGAATGAGGAGTTAGGTTCCCCTTCCTTGAGAGGAAAGAATAACTGTAGATTGTTTGGAATTCTTCTGCATGGGAGAGTTCTCTGATTTCTCTCTTCTTCCCATTTATTTGTTTGTTGAGTCATTTATGTATGCCAGTATGAACTCATTCATGGATATTTATACTTTGAGTTATAATCCAGTACTACTTAACTTTCTTGCTCTAATTGTCTTAGTCTTGGCCCCTGGAAGCTTTTTCAGTGCCACTTTGACATACTGTCATCATTGTGGGGTTTTGGGGTGTTCAATTTTTGTGTATTTCCAGACTTTTTGACAGTACAAGATGCTCCAGGCTCATCTTGTATATTTCCTGCCCCAATTCTAACATCAGCCATTTCTTTAAGGACTACTGGTTCCTTTTACTGGAAAATGGAATTAGACACCAAGATCTGGGTCTAGATGTACTCTTTGCTACTAGGGTTTCATTGCTTCTATAAATATTTCCTCTCAGCTGGCAGAGAAAGGAGATATATATGAATATATATACATCTATTTATCTAAGTGTAACTATCTGTGAATGCTAAGTTGTTTCAGTTGTGTCCGACTCTTTGCAACCCTAAAGAATATAGCCCACCAGGCTTGTCTGTCCATGTGATTCTCCAGGCAAGAATCCTGGAGTGGGTTGCCATTCCCTCCTCCAGGGGATCTTCCCAACCCAGGGGTCAAACCTGTGTCTCTTAGATCTCCTGCATTGGCAGGCTGGTTCTTTACCATTAGAGCCACCAGGGAAGGCCCATAACTATCTGTATCTGTAGTAAACCAGACATGAATTCGTACCTATGTATCTGAGTCTGACTACCACATGGATCATTCTAGCTTACTTCTCTATCTTATTTGTAGTCTCCTACTCCAATAGTGAAGAACCAATAAAATCAGACTTTGTGCATAGGTCTAAAGGCACTGACATACTTTAATGCTCCCCACTTCCTCCTTCTGCCCTCCACTCTTACAGTGATTCTAACATGCTGTTGGGGTTGAGAACCACTGATCTGGTCAGATTACTCTAGTTATCAACTCCTGAATCCCTAGTACTTAATGTCTGGTTCACAAAAACATACTTGCTGTTTACATGAAGCTGGAGCCTTCCTAGGTGGCACTAGTGGTAAAGAACCTCCCTGCCAATTCAGGAGATGCAACAGATTCGGGTTCAATTTCTAGGTCAGGAAGATCCCCTGGGGGAGGACATGGCAACCCATTCTAGTATTCTTGCCTGGAGAATCTCATGGACAGAGTAGCCTAGAAGGCTACACTCCATAGTGTCACAAAGAGTTGGACAACAATGCAGTGACTTAGCACACACACATGAAGTTGAGACTCAGGTTTGAAGGGATGTGGACATGCTGTGGGTGTGGGAGGGAAGGAAGGGGTGAATCTGAAGGTTACGGCAGGAGATGCTGCCTGAAAGATAAGGGACAATTGGAAAAGTTGGAGGACAGAACAGAGTGGAAGCAACTGTTCTCACACACATGAATGAAACACATGTCAAGGCCTGTGTTCTATGTTTTCTTGTCTAAACAGAGGCAAGAGGAGAGAAAGCAGCCCAAATTTCCAGCAAATATGCTTAGCTGTAAGGAAAAATGTCTTCACTGTAAAGATGTAAAAATAGAGAATAGTCTGTGAAATACTAGCCCCTGTGAATCTATTAAAAAAACTCCTGGAGACACTGCTACTGAATTAGGTCAGCTGAAAAAAGCAGCTTGGAAAAAGAGTTAGAACTCTTCAGAAAAAGTCTTTTGGCCTTTACTCTGTCAGGAAACAATTCCTTACTGAATCAAGCACCCCCACCCCAGGCAATCACTGAGGTCACTCACGATGGGTTGCATTTGGTAGGCAAAGATGCACAAGTTTTACCAAATCCCTTGTCAACTTTCTCCACTCTCCCTCCCACTCATCTGATACATACCTGTGAGCCCTACAGTCTCATCCTGTGAGAATACAGAGTATTGTCCGACATGAGGACCAGCCCACTCTAACACCTGGATGCCGCCCATCTTGATAGCAGCTCCTTGATTCACCCCCTGCACCCCATATCTCCCCCGAATTTACACTGATTTTCTTCCCTCTTCAAATATCTCATGCTCCTGCACACCATGAGGCCCTGGCACAGCTCTTTCTCGCTTCAACTCCACCCAGTTAGCTTCTTTCAATCTCAGCTCAAGCATCACTTCAGGGAAACCCTCTCTGACAGTACAACCTAAGTCAGAGGCTTCTAGTTTGACAGTCTCACAGATGTTCTTATCCTGCAGAGCAATGATCTCATCATATAGACATAGGTTGCCAGTTTGAGGCTTTTACTAGTCTCTGTTTCCTCTTTCAAACTGTAAGGACATTGTCCCAGCTATCTATTGCTGCAGAACAAGCTAGCCCAAAATGTAGTAACTCAAAACAACAGTGATAATTTGAGTCGGAGCTCATAGGAACAGTTCAGCCCTGTTCCATGTAGTGTCAGTTCTATTAGTACTGAAGGAAACACTTCTGAGAGGGCACCCTCTCATGGCTGGCAGGTGATGCTGGCTATCATTTCATCTGCACAGGGCTTCTCCACGGTGGGATGGTGACGAAGTTTCAACAGCAAGCATGGAGATAGGGAACGGAGGTTGCAAATTCCTTAACATCTGGGATTAGAAACTGGCACAGCATCATTTCTGCCATAGGCTATTTGTCAATATTCATAGAACTCAGATTCAAGGAGAGGAGACATAAATTCCTCCTCCCTCTCAATAGAAGGCATATCAAAGAATTCATGAATCATACGGTAAAAATTCCACAAGCATGATTTTTGTCTGTTTCCTTCTCTTTGTTCCCTGAGCAACTAGCACAAAGTCTGGCACAGAAAATGCATTCAGCTGAAATAAAGACATTCATTCTTTGTATACTTTGTCTGTGGACCAGGGATCCTGTGCTTGGCCACAGCATTTCTGAGCTGATTCCTAGCTCTATGATTGTCTGAACTTTGCCTACAAGCCAGCATGTGGCACCAAACTTGATACCTCAGTTTCTCACACAGGAAGAAGCCAATTCGTTCAAGCCCACTCCTTGATTCCCAACTCACATTCTTAGAGTTGTGAGAGAAGATGGCAAACAAGTCATTCTCACAATTAGCAAAAATGGCAATTACCGACATTTGCCTGAAAACAGTGTGTGCCTGAAATTAGTTACAGATGACTAAGGCAAGTAATACCCACCTACAGTTGACATTCAACACCACCCACAACAGAGCTCACAGATGCTGATCTGAAACCACTGAGGAATTCAGCCTGTGCAAAGAGCTTGCTTGGGAAATCTACCCAGTTATAAATCCTGAACGTATCCCCATTCACTCATTCATTCATTCACTCATTCCAACCCAGCTTGCTCTTCCATTCACAGGTCTGATTAGAAACAGAAAACCCTTACAGGACGCATACTAAGTACCGGGCACTTTTTCTGTATTAATTCATTTAATCCCCACAACAACCCACAAAACCACTCCTATTGCTATCATCCCTCTTGTGGAGGACAGGCAGTAAGATGGCAGCCATATTTATACATTTGTGTGATCCCTTCCCCTCAAAGGTGGGCAGGACCTTTGACTGGGCTTCCAACCAGTGTTACAAGGCAAAGAGGATGGGACGTGTTGATCACACTGCAGTGTAATCTTACTGGAGTCTGTTTCTTTCTCTCTATTGTTGACTTTGAAGAAGAACTGAACTGCCCCAAGTCCCACAGCAGTGGGAAATGAGTTCTGCCACCAGCCTCTATGAGAGTGAACTCGCTAAGCCAGTACTCAGTGAAGAAGTGTCATGGAACAAAAGCTGAGAAGACTGTGATTATACGGGCTCTGTCATCCTGAATGTCATCAGGAAGGGGCTTCAAAGCCTGAGTAAAGGAAGAACTTGGAGACAGCATCTTCATCAGGGACACATCTGTTCACATGTGTGTTTGCTAGACCTGAGACAGAGGGTGAATCAGACCTCCTGTAAGTTCAACTCCCTGTAGGCTCAGCCTTATGCGTGTAAGTCTAGAGCAATTCTGCGTAAACTACAAAGTCCTGAGAAATCTGTCCCCCAGTCAGGAGCACCTTGTCAGCCATGGATGTATGAAATAGACAGTGTAACACTGAGGCAAAGCACAGTACACTCAGACTTGCAAGGGTCGTTTTAGGCCAGCTCTAAGGTGGAACGTGTCATCATCCTACGGTCTGGCCCATTTCAAAAACATTGCAGGGAAGCTGAAGAGAAAAAGCCAAGTAAAAATGGGGATTAGGGGTTAAATATCTCAATTTAGCTTGACCTAGATTCTGTTTTGACAATGTAACAGGCCCTATGGCCAAAGACAAACAAGACAAGACTACAGTCTCTGGCCTCAAACAACTCATGTGCATGCAGACCTCAGAAATTAGCAAACAATCAGGACACTGGAAGGCTGATGTCCACACCGAATACAATAGCAAACACTAAAGCAGGAAAGAATGATTTCCAAATGCAAAACCAAAGGATTTGTGGAAGGTGGCATTTGGCATGATTGTGGGAAAATGTCTAGGTAGAAGTAAGAGATAGCTTGTTGTTCCAGAAAAGAGGAAGTATTGTCTTCAAGGATATAGAGGTGAGAGGTACAAGTATACACAGAGAAAAGCAAGGAACAAATTGGACTAGAGTGTGAGAGGCAAAGCAAGCTCCATAATGGCTCATAAAGGGAGAAAATACAAGACTAGATCATCTATGATTTTTGAATGTAAATAAATAAAGGCATTGATCATTATTCTATGATAAATGGAGACAACGGAGAACTCCAAAAAAAATGTTAAAAGGCAAATATTTAAATCTGCCTGATACTTAAAAGTATGAGGACTTTTTATCCAGGACTCTTTTACACAAGAGAGTCTTGTATAAAAGTGCGTTACTCCTTACAGTATCCAAAGGAACACTGGCCACATGCTAGTTTCCATAAAATAATGATCTCTGTGGTAAAATAAATATCAGAAATGCATATATTCCTGTCTTAAAGATCTGAAATGTATATTAGGATATCCAAAGACCTGAGAAGTCCTGCAGGATGAAAAGCTACTTATCCTGTATCAGCCTGTATTTTTCCAAGTATTTAATGATGGATTTTTCTCTTTGAACAGATACTACTTACAACTACAAGATGTACTATGGCTGAGGGTGCAAGGTCTGTGTTCTTCACTTTTTATGCCAAAAAAAGAGCTTCGTCAGGAAATGTCCAGGTCCTTATTACTTTGTGTGTGTGCGTGTGTATGTTTTATTTTTATTTTTAATTTATTTATTTTAGTTGGGGGCTAATTACTTTGCAATATTGTAGTGGTTTTTGCCATACATTGACATGAATCAGCCATGGGTTTACATGTGTTCCCCATCCTGAACCCCCCTCCCACCTCCCTCCCCATCCCATCCCTCTGGGTCATCCCATTGCCCCAGCCCTGAGCATTTGTCTCATGCATCGAAGTTGAGAGGCCAATTTCTCTTCTGTGTTTAATGAGAGAGGCTGGTTAAAAGCGATGAACTGAAGATGACTCTATCAGGTGGGCCATCATCTCAGAAAATACTTTATGGAGTCTGTCTTTTCCACTTCAAGGTATTCATTGTTGTCTCGGCTTTTTAAGGCCCCAAGTGGACTCGTCTCGATACAAGTATCAGAGCATTCCACATTAATTACAAGTGTCCATTAGAAGGCCCAGGAGTGGTTGTGCAGGCAAATAAATGGGGTCATAACAGATCTGTAAAACCACGCAGTCCACTGTAAAATCAGACCTAAACTTCCAGGGGATCTTTCTTGAGATAATAAACATAATTCATCCATAAAATGATTCATAGCTGCTCCTTCTCTTTCCTTCCACATAAACATTCCTTGCCTTGTGGAAAGATTCTTTCCCATCTATTCCAGGCAACAGACCCAAAGATACAGCACAGAAAAGGAGTATAATTTGGCTATAAAAATGTTGTAATAAGTGGTTTTATATAACTGAAATGCCAGTTCCTTTACTACATCCTCCCACTCATTTTATAACCAGTTAATATTTTTCTGAACTGTTGTGTTGTATTCCACTCAGCCGCCTCTGCAATCTTTTTTGCCTATTTTTCTGCCAGAGCCACAAGAATAAAGCTGTCAGATGGTCTGCAAAGCCATTTTTCTTGTCTGGCAAATTGTCTAGAGGCAACCATAACTTCCTACCTGCTCCACTATATAACAGAAGTAGCCCGTCTTAACAAAACAGAATTTAAATATTCTTTTGATCTGTGTCATCTACAGGCATCTAGGATGAAATGAGAGAAAACATATTTCTCTGACATGTTTTGACCTTGTTCCAATGGGATTGGGGTAGATGTTCCTATTAAGCGTGCCCTCATAGTGATGTGCTTAGAAAGATGTTATATAGTCCTCCAGCAGGGATACCGCCAGGTGTTCGAACTGTAATAATAAATGTGGCTGCTCCAAGAGGAAGGATACAGCAAGAAAGTGCCCCAGAAGAAGAAGATTAAGAACCGTGGTGAGCTAATGGTATACAGTGGTTGGGCTTTGAATGTGATAAGGATTTATGATTTCAATTAGTGCTGGAGAGCAATTTTAGAAAGTTATTAGCAGGCGACTGGCATTCTCAAAGATGGCTCATTTGTGTATTGCTCAAGATTAGTTGGGTCTTTTAGTTGTTTACAAACACACATGGTGGCTTGCATTGAATGTGCAGAAGTGACTGTAATATTGCATATTCAGAGCTCTTTAGCAGAGTTGAAGGCTGCTGCTTTGGTTTCTTAGTGCTCCTGTGTGGGCAAAGCAAAACTCAATTTTGCAACATTTTCTTCATTAAAAAAAGAAAGTTGAGTTTCCCCACCTGTTCTAAACTCTGATATACTATTTCAAATGAACAGCTTCCTCATTCAGCACACTCCCTCGTATTTAAAATTCTTAAATGCCTCAAATACTCCATATTGTGTTGCCTCAAATACAAATTAATTTTTAAAATCTCCCCATCGGAATGTTTTGCACTGAAACCCATATATCTTTGCGTCAAACTGTACATGTTTTTCTCTTTGAAAGCCTTGGGGCATTATTCATATGGTGCAAAAACTTCTCAAATAAGTTAGAGTCCTGGTTGAAGCATCTGCAAACACAAGTGAAAGGAGTGAAAGTGAAGTCGCTCAGTCGTGTCCGACTCTTTGCGACCCCATGGACTGTAGCCTACCAGGCTCTTCCATCCATGGGATTTTCCAAGCAAGAATACTGGAGTGAATTGCCATTTCCTTCTCCAGGAGATCTTCCTGACACAGGGATTGAATCTGGGTCTCCCGCATTGTAGGCAGACACTTTACCGCCTGAGCCACCAGGGAAGTCTTGCAAACACAACAAAAAGGATTCAGTCCTAGGATGTGGACAGCTGTGTACGCCCTTGAAAAACTGTACATCACTTTGAACTAGCCAACTTTGACCTCAGCATCCCACAGAGCCATGATACAGTTGCCAGCCTGTTCGCACATGCAATACTAGGTAACTCTTCCCACACATGGTCCCGTTAGGATTGTTCATGAACAAGCCCTTAGTCCAAGGAAGATGCTCTCACTGCAGATAATCTCACTCCTGCTTTCCATCAGCCTGTTCCACATGGGCACCAAAGGTGTGACTCTTCGATCCCAATTTTCAGGTGGGTAAGGAATACTCATTTTCTATTTTCCCTACTTACATGTGCCCTCACTATTTGAAAATTATACATTTTAAATTAAAAATATATGCTCTTAAATCAGATTAAGGTACTCAATCCTTTATTCTTTCAGCTGAGGGAAATCACTATGTGTGACTTGAATTCTGATCGACTTACCTGATGGAAAATAGAGGCAAGGTATGCTGTCATCAACCTGCCCCATTCCAATGTGGATCCCCAAAGGTGAGGCATCCTTCTACTTCTCTGCTAAGAGACACACTGCTCTCCTTGTTCCTTGACCCTCATATATGAATACAATGAATTCAGGTATTAACGCAAGGCTTCAGCAATATGTGAACCGTGAAATTCCAGATGTTCAAGCTGGTTTGAGAAAAGGCAGAGGAACCAGAGATCAAATTGCCAATATCTGCTGGATCATCGAAAAAGCAAGAGAATTCCAGAAAAGCATCTATTTCTGCTTCATTGACTATGACAAAGCCTTTGACTGTGTGGATCACAATAAACTGTGGAAAATTCTGAAACAGATAGGAATACCAGACCATCTGACCTGCCTCTTGAGAAACCTGTATGCAGGTCAGGAAGCAACAGTTAGAACTGGACATGGAACAACAGACTAGTTCCAAAAAGGAAAAGGAGTACGACAAGGCTGTATATTGTCACCCTGCTTATTTAACTTATATGCAGAGTACATCATGAGAAACGCTGGGCTGGAAGAAACACAAGCTGGAATCAAGATTGCCAGGAGAAATATCAATAACATCAGATACGCAGATGACACCACCCTTATGGCAGAAAGCAAAGAAGAACTAAAGAGCCTCTTGATGAAAGTAAAAGAGGACAGTGAAAAAATTGGCTTAAAACTCAACATCAAGAAAACTAAGATCATGGCATCTGGTCCCATCACTTCAGTTCAGTCACTCAGTCGAGTCTGACTCTTTGTGACCCCATGGACTGCAGCACGCCAGGCTTCCCTGTACATCACCAACTCTCAGAGCTTACTCACACTCATGTCCGTCAAATTGGTGATGCCATCCAACCATCTCATTCTCTGTCATCCCCTTCTCCTCCTGCCCTCAATCTTTCCTAGCATCAGGGCCTTTACAAATGAGTCAGTTCTTCACATCAGATGGCCAAAGTATTGGCATTTCAGAAGTGATCTGGTCCCATCACTTCATGGCAAACAGATGGGGAAACAATGGAAACAGTGAGTTTATTTTGGGGGGTTCCAAAATCATTGCAGATGGTGACTGCAGCCATGAAAGTGAAAGATGCTTGCTCCTTGGAAGAAAAGCTATGACCAACCTAGACAGCATATTTAAAAGCAGACACATTACTTTGCTGACAAAGGTCCATCTAGTCAAAGCTATGTTTTTTCCAGTAGTCATGTATGGATGTGAGAGTTGGACTATAAAGAAAGCTGAGTGCTGAATAACTGATGCTTTCAGACTGTGGTGTTGGAGAAGATTCTTGAGAGTCCCTTGGACTGCAAGGAGATTCAACCAGTCAATCCTAGAGGAAATCAGTCCTGAATATTCACTGGAAGGACTGATGCTGAAGCTAAAACTCCAATACTCTGGCCACCTGATGCAAAGAACTGACTCTATTGATAAGACCCTGATGCTAGGAAAGATTGAAGGTGGGGGGAGAAGGGGACGACAGAGGATGGCATCACTGACTTGATGGTCATGAGTTTGAGTAAGCTCTGGGAGTTGGTGATGTACAGGGAAGCCTGGCGTGCTGCAGTCCTTGGGCTCGCAAACAGTCAGACAGGACTGAGTGACTGAAATGTCAGGTTTTGACTATATGGGTTGAGAGACCTTGGACAAAAGACATTTAGGTAGGAGAGAATCAAGAAATAAACCACAGAGGCAACGCCAGCCTTATTCTTTCATACCACAAAAGGGAGGAGAAATTTAAGAAATAATTGAGTTGGTCAATAAGCAATGTAAGATGCTCTGTATTTAAGATTACCTGCTCTATATTTTGCAATAGAAAGACCAAACCAATTATAGATGTGATTTCCATAAAGAAGCAAAAATAAGGAGAGTTCTAGAACTAATGACTGTTAGCACTGAAAGATATATTAATCAGCATAGTATTTTATCAGTTCAATACCCGATCAATCACAGAATTGGCTATTTGCTTAAAGTTCTTTGTGACACTTGTATAATTATAAACTAAGAGTAATACAAACTATGTTTGCATATTAAAGGAAAACTATATTTTTATCAGGGCTTCCCTGGTAGCTCAGCTGGTAAAGAATCCACCTGCAATGTGGGAGACCTGGGTTCGACCCGGGAAGATTCCCTGGAGAAGGGCATGGCAACCTACTTCAGTTTCTTGCCTGGAGAATCCCCATGGACAGAGGAGTGTGGTGGGCTACAGTCCATGAGATCACAAAGAGTGGGACACGACTGAGCGACTAAGCATAGTACAGCAGAATATTTTTATTGAAGCAAGAATCTCCCTTCCCAATAGTTCAGATAAAAAGTATTGATCCTCAGAAGCTCTGATTAGCACAAATGTTTACTCATGAACCAACCAGAGTGGCCAAGGCCCAAGAGCTCTTTGCAAATGAACACCTCTAATTTCTAGGACACTTAGAGACACTTCAGTCAAGTTATAAACATCACAGTCAAGTTGAACTAATACTCCCAAGCTTGCTTTGGTATATGCTTGCCTGGTTTTGCTTATATGTGGGGTGGAAATGGGGGTGGGTAAAAATGCTTTTTAACTTAAAAAAATTGCATATGTTCTTAATATATTTATCGGGGCTTCCCTGATAGCTCAGTTGGTAAGGAATCCGCCTGCAATGCAGGAGACCCCAGTTTGATTCCTGAGTCGGGAAGAGCCCCTGGAGAAGGGACAGGCTACCCATTCCAGTATCCTAGGGCTTCCCTTGCGGCTCAGCTGGTAAAGAATCCACCTGCAATGAGGGAGACCTGGGTTCGATCCCTGGGTTGAGAAGATCCCCTGGAGAAGGGAAAGGCTACCCACTCCAGTACTCTGGCCTAGAGAATTCCATGGACTGTATAGTCCATGGGGTTGCAAAGAGTCAGACATGACTGAGAAAGTTTCACTTATTACATTTATCACTGATGGTCCTTCCTGATGAAGACAGCGTTACTAGTCTGTGAGATCTTGTGTTGCTGAGTGATACATGTAGAGAAATACACTTCACATATGGATTTCACATGAGTATACTGGATTCAAGGGCACTGTAATATTGTGTGAGATCTGCATAGAAATTAAACAAAGCTGAGATCTACTTTGTGTACTCTGAATTTTAATGTGCAGGGAACAGCAGGCTGCCTACCCATACAAATTGGCTTTAAAAACCAAGCAGTTAATCTCAAGGCAAATAATCTCTTATTTTAATAACTAATTCAGATTCCTTAAAAAGATGGTTAAGAAGCCAGTTACCAAGAGGTTTAAAATACAGTTATTCTATTGCTTTCAACTTTCAATGAAAGTTTAATGCTTAAATGTAGACAAGTGAGGATATAAATGTTTTAACAATAGGTTTAGATTATTTTGGTAATGAATTCAGAGGGCCATTACTGATAAGTTTGCAGCAACTGTTAAAATCCAGGTCAAAAGAAGATTCAGAATGGTAGATGCAGAAGGCATTAGGGGAAAAATGGAGAGGGAGTAACATGGAAATGAATTGATCAAGATACAACATTTATTTTACTTGGTTTTATATCAGTTTTATTCTATTTTTGTTACCATGCGAGTGCCCTGAAGCATGTAAAGAGAATTTAACAAAACAAATTTCTCAGTGAACTTTTGTGAGAGAACTCTTTTGTTAAAAAAAAAAAAGTTTAGAACAGAATAGGTGGAGAATATCAACGCCAGAGGGAGGGAACTAGGTAGAGTCACAAAGTCTAGGTTCCAGAGTGAGTTCTGAAATGCTATAGATAACTTTGGACAAGTCTTAACCCCACCGTATCCCACTTTTTTTCTTTTCTTTTTTCTTGGGAATGAGAGTGACAAACTAGACAATCCCAAATATCCTACTGAGTCCTAAATTATGTGACTCTATATAGTACTTAAAAAAAAAATTCATGCATTAAAATTTCAACAGAAATCCTAAATTAGAGATCAGTTACAGTTGTGAATATTGAAATGTACTCATATGAGAAATACAAGCAAGTTGCAAACATAATTGAACATTCTCTCAGGCTAGTTTCATATTCTCCAATAGGCTACACAGTGCTACTTGAGTGATGTTACTGAATAGAAATTAAAAGGCAATCGCAAATATTTTTAAGAGTCATATTATTTCCTTTGATAAATGTGATATGTGCTGGGAGGCAAGAAAATAAATCTCAATTCTACTTTCTTTATTCCTTTTTTCTTCTTTTAAAGTCTATTGGTTTTCCTTTGCCTTTCTCAGTAATCTAAAAGAAATGAAATCATGTCTAATTCACATTAAGAATCTCCTTTTTATAGCACTCTTTGCCTATGTACTGGTCCCATCCCTGCAGGTTAGCAGATCAGGGAATTGTATTTATTTACTTACAGGTGCTAAATTGGTTCAGACACAAAGTATTTTATTAAAGAACCTATACTGCTGCTGCTGCTGCTGCTAAGTCGCTTCAGTCGTGTCCGACTCTGTGCGACCCCATAGACAGCAGCCCACCAGGCTCCCCTGTCGCTGGGATTCTCCAGGCAAGAACACTGGAGTGGGTTGCCATTGCCTTCTCTAATGCATGAAAGTGAAAAGTGAAAGTGAAGTCTCTCAGTTGTGTCCGACTCTTAGTGACCCCATGGACTGCAGCCTACCAGGTCCTCCGTCCATGGGATTTTCCAGGCAAGAGTACTGGAGTGGGGTGCCATTGTCTTCTCCAGAACCTATACTATACTATATTAAAAAAAAATTACTATACTACGCTATAAAAAAAAATCTCTGCTTTTCTTTTATATTCCTGTCTTCATAGACATAAGGAAACCTAGGACTACATTCAGAATGCTTTAGCTCTACACTGAGAAGAATAAAGTCACTGAAGACTGGAAAAGTGACATTTAGGTTTCTGGTTTGCTCATATAAATGGTGATGTGAAATTCATGAACTGGAGAATATAGGAAAAGCACCAGATGTTGGGGGAAAAACGATGATTTTGGTACATCTGTGTGCATTTAAGGTGTCTTGGAGAAGGACAAATGTAGATGTTCTCGGAGCACAGAACATAAGAACTGAGAGCTTAGTAAAGGGGTCTAGGCTAAAGCCATCAATGTTGAAGCCACTGGCATGTCCTTATGGTTAGTTAAAGCAATAGGTCCATGAAAAAGAGCCTCTGAGGAGAAAGTGCCATCATACAGATCTCTCCCACACCTCGGCTCATTTACACTCTGCAGCAAGCTCGTAGGTAAATATTACTAACCTCATTTTACAGATAAGGAAATTGAGGCTCCCAGACAAGCAAATGAGAACTTCTGTCATGATGAAACATTCCTTTTTGGTTTCATCTTTTACTTTTTCTTAGATCAAAAGGATTAAATGTGGCTGTTCCCTCCCCAGCCTCCATCTTAATCAGAATAAGGACCGATGAAAATGGCAGTTACTGATGGAAATCAGTCAAGAAGAAAATTTTGCCTATGGTTTCTCAGTGAAGACCTGTGTGATTTCTACTTTAAAGGATGGATTGTATGATATAATGATTAGACACCAAATTTAAGGGAAGAAAAGCTATAAGCTATCCTACTTGAACAATCAGCCATACAATGAGAAAAGTTGGATATTTGCATTATCATTTCTAATTCTTATTTCAATCTTGCTACCTTAAGAGTTTAATTTTCCTGAGATTCATTTTCTATTATTATCTTTCCATTTTTATTAGGTGTTTAGTCACTGGACTTCCCTGTGGTCAGAATTCTAATGCCTTGTGTAGTTTTCAATGCCAGATCAGACTTCAGAATTACTCATCCACCATATGTTTTTTCCTTATTGACCTGTGTAGCTCTTTTTTTCCTGGCATGTCAACTTTGACACTGGAAGACTGGAAGCCCATCACAGACACATACACAAGTATTTATTTCTGAAAATGTAGGGTGAGATGTTAGAGCCAGCTGAGATTGAGAAGCTATGCAAGTCAGATAACTGTATAGTGAATGCAGTAATAACTTGAAGTTTGTGCTAACAAACATTTCCCAGACCCAGACAGTCCCCATGGAAACAGGCCTTTGCTTCTGCCGTTATATCAGAATTCTCTTCAGTAAATAATCAGTGATAACACATACTTATTTTTCCCTCATGGTCCTTTTGACAATGGTGAATCCTCTACTGGAAAGAGAGAACAAAAGGAGAGGGATGCCATTGTTTCCTGAATGATAGGGTGAAATGTCTTCTAGAGAACCCCAACAACAAGGAAGAAGGGCAGCACTGAGAGTTTAAGCCTGAAGGGTTTTTAAAAAACAGCCAATAACGGGTAAGCACATTTCTCTCCAGGCTGATTGGCAACTTGCTGACGGATGAATATTTATTGTGTCCCAATATCAAGGCTTTATCCTAGGTCCTGACCAGAGACGCAAGTCTGAACTCTGTAGAGCCTGAAGCTCATTCAGTACAGAGAGGAAGCAGGGAGGTGGGAAGAGGCTTCGAGACAATAATGTAAAATCTTGAATACAGAAAGGTATGGGTCACTGGAAAGGCCCCAAGCAAAATGAGGGGCTCTGAAGTTTAAGCTTCACTGGTTTCTTGGTAAATCCATATCTGATTCTAGAAGTAGAGTCATAAAAAATTATAAGCACAATAGCAACAATAACAGCAGCCACAGTAGCTACTCCACACTGAGTTACGAGCACTGTATGAAGCACTTTAAATGCATTGTCTCATTCAACCACACCACAGCTACATGACTTTGATACCAAATTTAAAGAAAAGGAAATGGAGGCTCAATAACTTTCTAATGGACAGAATGGTAAAACTGAATTCAAAATCAAAGATTCTGACTTTAATAAGCTGTTTATCACCAAAGTATAAGGTTCTCATGTGTGTGTGTGTGTGCTCAGTCATGTCCGACAGACCCCATAGACTGGAGCCTGCCAGGGTTACAGTCTGCCCATGGAATTTCCAGAGCAGAATACTGGAGTGTGCTGCCATGCTCTCTTCCAGGGGATCTTCCCGACTGAGAGACTGAAGCCATGTCTCTTATGTCTCCTGTATTGGCAAGTGGGTTCTTTACCATTGTACCACTTGGGAAGCCCATAAGGTTCTCAAGAAATCTCAATAGTTCTATGGCAACATGAAGAGAGTTATCTAAGACAGTCTTGGAAAATTCAGAAACAATTTCTTTTTCTGGAGGAATGAATACATAAAGAAGCATGTCTCAACCTGTGGCATGCCTGACATTTGGGGCTAGATGATTCTTTGTTGTAGGGAGCCGTTCTGTGAATTACAGGATGTTTAGCAACATCCCTGACCTACACACTAGATACAGAAGCATCTTCTTGTCAGCTGGGATGACTGTAAATGTCTTTAGATAGTCCCTAATGTTCCCTGACTGGGAATGGGAGAGATCACTGAATTGAGAACCAATGACTTTAAGAGACAGCAAGAGGTAGGTAGCTGAGGATGTGGGGGCAGGGGAACTCCTGAAAGAAGTCATAGCAAAAACAAAGGCAGAATAATGGGAAACAGCCTGATAGATACCAGGACAGGCAGGAAATTTCATGCTATTTGAGGCTAAAAGGGCAAGGCTGAGGACTAGTTGATGGTGAGATAGAAAGAGGTCAAATTACAGAGGTCATTAAATGTCATGCCAAGTATTATTTCCTACCAGCGGGGAAGAGATGCAAAAAACTATCATGACATTTGGCAATGTTATGATCAGGGATACATTTTCAACGGTCACTCTGGTCTCTTAGTGGATAATATACCTGATGAGAACAAGTTCAGTTGTTGAGTAATTCAGTTAACTTTGCCTTTTTGTATTTTAGACATCTGTCATGCCCTCTAAGAGCTCTATAAATGACCAAAATTTCCAGAGAAATTAGAGTATGGATGCTTACTGACAATTCACATCCATCTCTGGAAGACAGAAATCTCAATAAAACCCTACCAGGTAGTAGGTTGACAAAGCCACCCTCCAACACAATGTGCTGGGGAAGTCCTGCTAAGCAACGAGTGCATCAGTTTTATAAGGGAAAGAGGCCACAAAAGAGATGACAGCAACCATGTACAATCTATATGAAATGCCACCTCTCTCTTTGGCTTTGACTACAATAAAGAAGGAAAAGTAAAGAATTACAAAGATGTGTCCATGAGCATAAACTATATGGATTACTTACAGATTGAACCATTTGAACTATATGAGTAGTATTTTTACAGTATGGCAGACATTGTTCATTGCCTGTTAAAAATCCATTTTTCCCTTTGTCTTTATTAACTACGTGCTGATTTTGTGCAGGCAACAATATTGTGTTCCCAGATAAAGTTAACTTACTTCCTCACACTCCAGTGAAGCTAGAGGTGGCCAAATGATCCAGAAAAATAAGATGTATGAAAGAGTTTTGGAGTAGCCCCGCCCCCTACTGAGACTCACTGGTAAAAGGTAAGTATATAGTAAAATCCAGAATGGAGGGGAAGCGCTAAACAAAACTATAATTATAATAATTTATTACTGGATAGATAGGGTAAAAGATGTGAATTATGACATCAAAACCATTAAAAAGTTCACAGGGGGAGTATAAAAATGTCGAGCATTTTTACGCCATCAAAGTTAAGCTGCTATTAGATGAAAATATACTGTTATAACTATAAGAAGTTTTATCTAAGCTTCACAGTAACCACAAAGCAAAAATGTACTGTAGATACACAAAAGATAAATTAAAAAAAAAAAAACATCCCATTACAGGAAATCATCAACTCAAAAAGGAAGTGAGCAAGAGAGGAAGAAAGAAACAAGGGTACTATAAAATATCCAGTAAACCATTTTAAAATGGCAACAGTAAGTCCATATTTATTAATAGTTACTTTAAATGTAAATGAATTTGTTTCTCTAATTAAAGACAGAGTAAATTAAAAAAACAAGATCCGACTACATGCTGCTTACAAGAGCCTCATGCCAGTTTTAAGAGCTCACACAGGCTTAAAAAGAAACTAGAAATCAACTGCAAGAAAAAAGCTGGAAAATTCAAAATCATATGGAGATTAAACAAAATGCCCCTGAGCAACCAAAGGGTCAAAAAATAAAATCAAAAATAAAATTTAAAAAATAATTTGAGACAGATAAAAATGGAAGTACATCATACCAAAATGTATAGGATGAAGCAAAAGGAGTTCTAAGAAAATCATTTATAGTAATAAATACCCACACTAAGAAAAAAGAAATATTTCAAATAGATAGCTCAATTTTTACACCTCAAAGAACTAGTCACAAGAGGATACTAACCCCAGAGTCAGTAGAAGGAAGGAAATAACAAAAATCAGAGCATAAATAAAGTAGACTGAAAAGACAGCTTAAAATACCAGTGAGACTAAGAGCTGATTTTTTGAAATAATAAAAAGAATTGACAAACCTTTAGCTAGACTAAGAAAAAGGAGAGAAGACTGAAATACATTAAATCAGAATTGAAAAAGGAAATAATACAGCTGATAACACAAATAATGGACCATAGGAAACTATTATGAATGATTATATGCCATATAATTTTATACAATTTCATATATTAATTCATATAATATGCTAGATAATTTCTCTCACTAGAAAGTAAGCTTTATGAGTAGCAGGGTCTTCATTATTTAGTTGGCTTTGAATCTGCAAAATATGTCCTTATTTTGTGCTAGGGTTGTGGAAATATTCCCAGGCCTCCCTGACAACTGAGAGATGACAAGAGGGTTTCCTGGGCTCAAGTGGGATGGATTACAAAAGCAATAGTTCTCTCTATGTTGTTATTGAACAGAAGAATATTTGTAATAATTCACCTACCACATACTCACTCTTCCCGTCCAGAAAAATTCTGTAATTATAAGCTCTATAAAGACTATATTTCAGGTTAAAAGTATATTAGCTATCTATGTAGCTTGTTTTTAACCAGAGCTATAATTAGGCTCATGGTACAAAAAGTTGTATCAGTTTATACAGATACTTGATTGCTCAGTTCATCATTAACAAATGTCTATAAAGATGAACTAGAAGCTGGGAGCATATCTTTGACTCATTCTCCTGTTTAACTAGATTTCTGGAGAGAGGAATTAGTCATACATATTATTCATAGTTTAAAAGTTGCCGTTTAACATTATTTACCAATGAATATCACCAGCGAAAAGGAAAGGAAAAACCCATCAATAGGCTTTCATTAAGTATGTATGTAAAGAAATATAAGCGCATATTTATATATAAAATATATAAAGTTATTTATTTATACCCAAATGTATGTTTATCCAAAATTAATGTTTATATTATCTATAGTTACGTAAACATATATATATATTCATATAAAGAACAATTTGCCTGATTAATTAAGTACAAAAAGCCCAAAGTAACAACTGTTCATGTAAAACTAGATATCATTTATCAATCATTACACAGACACTACATTACAAATATACCTCTTTGTTATCTCACAGGTAGTTGCCATGTTTAAATTGAGTGGAATTTTTATAACTCATATGGAAATGAAGCCTGCAACCTTGAAGGGACAATTCAAATTGAAGTCTTAATCTCTTCTCATGTTCAATCTGCTTGTGTGTTTGATGTCTTAACACCCTCAGATATTTTTACAATTTAACAAATAAATTATATCTCTCCTCTAAGGTTGAGAAGATTTTTGTTATTTAGAAAAGGTCAAGAAATATTCTTTCCTGAAAAGTACTCTTACTGTCCTGATGATTACTCATCCCAACTCATTTACTTTATGCTTTCAATTTGAGGAGTATATATGATAGAGCATTTTAGTTTTTGTAAATACCCTGTTGCAACTGCTGACTAACATCAGAATATAAGAGAAAAGATGAAAGTGGGTATTGATTAATTAAAACACATCTCTTCCCAGGGCAAGTCTTTGGAATTAAAAAAAAAAAAAAAAAGCTTCCAACAAGTTAGACTTTAAGAACAGTGTATATAACAATAAGAGCCTGACAGAACTCACAGGCCCTTTCCTGAAGTGCCTCCGTTAGAGTGAACTCATATGGCCTCACCTTGGTTAGAGCAGTGCAAAGCTGCAGCGACTGAAAGTGAACAACCTTAAGAACTTTTTAGAGACCTGCTAGGTTCCACTGCTTAGACATACATACTAGAAGTGTGGGTAACAAGATAGGACATAAAAGAAAATCCTAAAAAAATCACCTCCAAGGTAAGCAGTGACACACAGTAGCTGAATTTGATCCTCTGCACTGAGAAAGTGTGATCACCTCCTACCATCAATTCTTCAGGGTTACCTGGGCAAGGAGAATTGGCTGACAAACCTTTCCATAGCCTGACCCGATAGTCCCTATGCCTTGGGGTAAAAAGGCCTGAGACTCTAAGAAAAGCTTCCCAGCATCTCATGTTTTCCAAAGTGACTGCTGTGATGTTGACGAGAACAAAAAAGTGAAGATGCCCACTCTGTTGCTCCTTTCAAAGCACAGAAGACACTCTCCCGAAGATTCAAGACCACTGTTCAAAACTCTCCTTTCTATTGAAACCCACTCTATTCATTTTTATTGAGTAAGCAAGCATATCTTCATTTGCATAGTTCTAGGCACTTTGTTGGAAAATCATCTCAGTTGTGAAATAACATCCATGACATGGTTCAGAAATTAAACTAGAAATTTTGCAGGACCACAAGAAGTTGAAAACTGCTTCCTCCTTTCCAAGGCTCCATTTTCCAGTTATTCCAACAGGTTGTGTTTCAGAATATTCTGATGGGGTATGCTGACTCTCATTCATATTAATCTGTTCCTCTTTATAAACATAAGTATGGATGAAATATGTAAATATATTGAACAAGAGGAATGAACCACATAAATTTCCCAACATTCTTTCCAATCCGTGTGGGTGTTTTGCTGCAGCTGGCACTGCAGTCAAGAAAGTCCTTAGGTTTGTTTACTGAAACATAAATCTGCCAGGAGAGCTGAACTCTAAATTACTGTTGCGTTTCTGATGGAAAGGTGCCACATAATTTAAATTTCAACAGCTCTATAGTTTCCCATATTTCTTATTTGTGACTACACCTCACAGACAAAGTGCATTTTACTATCATTTTAATAAATAGTTTTTGAGTGAAGGTCGTTTTTCTTTGTGTCCAATTTCCATCTGTTTCTTTCTTTTTACCGACAAGATTCTGAGATCCAATAAAGGGCTTTGAAAAGTCATCTCATTTCAAAGGTAGCCATTATGTTTCAACAGCCAATAAACCAAATGACCAAGTAGAACCACCGTGTCTTCAAACTGATAAAGAGGCGGTGACAATACTGGTTTGTCTGTTCCTCTGAACGAAAAGGATATTGTTGATTCCTCTTGTTCAGCCACTTAGTTGCGAGTAAACAATATTTTTTAGAAAATCAGTTTTTTGGGGGTTTTCTCATCAACAAAGCATTTTCCCCACAACAGGAGATAATTATCTGGTATATCTGGGAAAATGGAGTCCATCTTCATGATAGAGACGGTAGTTAGATACGCATTGAGTCCAATTGGATTCACTGTCCAAGCTATAAAGAAATGGATGTCAAGTGACTTTTAATCTTGTATGAAACAAAAAGATTAAACTGTCAATATTACGATGAACTGCCGTGACGAGACCTATGATAGAACCACACTCGCAGAGCTGTTTCTAATGATATGTATGCAAGGAATAGATTTTTCCTGATAACGCATGTAATTAGAGTACAGAACAAAATGTTCTGTTCAAATTCATGACATGCCCAACTAATAAAGGAAGAGAGGATAAGGCCCTTGCTATTTATTTGCATGAAAAAGCTTTAATATAGGATATACTTTAGAGAAATTAGTTTTTAATCTAGATGACTAGATGAGATTTTGACCCTGAACTGTTTTTTTGAGTTGACCTGAGAGAATTTATGCAGAAATCAGACTGATGCTTACAAACCAGACAGGCATTGTTTTTTTCCATTAATTCCTGAATGTCTCATACAGTCAAGAAAAGCAGAAAATTGGTTGTTTTAAAAGCCCACCATACAAGAATTTGCTTTTATGAAACATAATCAGTAAGAGTTGATAGGAATCTTCACAGGAGTGTATTCTTTTTAAATTCAGATATTCAAGAAGTTAGATACATTGATTCAGCAGTGATGATTCTCCACTGACCTGTATAAAACAGAAATCTAAGGTTGTATATTGTTATGAATACATTTGAGAGGCCCACTGTACTAGTTCTCCACGGTGAATTATGGATCACACAATGGGCACTTGGAAAAAAGCTTTACATCAACTCTTGTGCTTATTTTTCCATGATAAAGGTTAGTGTCACATCCACTCAATATATGCAAGAAATAGCTTTTAAGAGTAGGAATCTTTCTCTTGTTTTTAAAAACAATTGATAAGAACATTATCCACATAATGTGTCACGCAACTGCAGAAATCTATATCTATGATGCAAAAAAATTGCTAATTGTGAGATAAAAGTTAAATGTCTCATGTTACATGCTTAACATTACTGAAGTAAGGAAAACTGTTGCATTCCTTGTGCAGACATGAAATCTGGCCTTTTTCAGTAAAAGGCATCAAGATCCACTCAAACACTCAAGCCAGAAACAGAGGAGTCCTCTTTGTTTTCTCCCTTTACCTCTCCTCCTGCTTCTAATCCATGAACTGCTGCTGCTGCTGCTGCTAAGTCGCTTCAGTTGTGTCCGACTCTGTGTGACCCCATAGACGGCAGCCCACCAGGCTCCCCCGTCTCTGGGATTCTCCAGGCAAGAACACTGGAGTGGTTTGCCATTTCCTTCTCCAATGCATGAAAGTGAAAAGTGAAAGTGAAGTCACTCAGTCGTGTCCGACTCTTAGCGACCCCATGGACTGCAGCCTACCAGGCTCCTCCGTCCATGGGATTTTCCAGGCAAGAGTACTGGAGTGGGGTGCCATTGCCTTCTCCATGAACAACTTCTGTCAATTCTCCCTTCCAACATACATCATAAAGTTTTTTTCTAGCTCCATCCTGGCTCACACCATTATTCCTGGATGCCTAGTCTTCTAAAAAAGTTTTTGTTTTTAAAGTTATCTCTCTATCCTTGGCCTCCCCTGATGCATCTTCCACAAAGTACATAGAATAATAAGATTATGCCGATCCTGCTTAAAATCTTCAATGGCTTCCCCTTGCACTTAGAATAAATCTGAATGCATAGAGCTTCTGGAACCCCTTCTCTGTCTAACCGTGTTTCCCATGGAGCCAAAAACATTATGCCCCCATCCCTTGGCCATTCTAAAATTCTTTCCTGCTTCAAGGCTTGCTGTCCTTCTTGGATCACTTGTTACCCTGTTTGTTTCCTCCTATCTCAGCTAAAATAGTCTCTCCCTAAAGAGATTTTTCTTCATTGCTATAACTGGAGTAGGTTTTATCCCATCAAGCAATTTCTTTCATTGCACTTATTAAAATTTGCAATGATTTTGCTTGTTGATCATTTTCTTTGTCTATTCCCACATGAAAACATCACTGTCATGAAGGCAAGGACAACGTCTATCTTAGTCACTGTTATATCTATAGTAAGTCCTCCCTCAGTGTTCATTGAATAAATACACAAACTTATCACAACTCTGCTTTCATAGACATAGGCTGCAAAAAGGCAGATAAATTTCAGGGAAAAAACTGTCCTTGGTTTGTTTTCATGTTCAGGGAACACAAGTTTTCTTTTTATCCCCATTCTAAAATAAATGTTCATTAAATCTAATTTTCACAAGGGGAAAACAAAGGGAAGGATATTCTCACATATTGCAATCATAAAAGCTTACTCAAAGTGTCTATATATTTTTTTATTTGTGAGTGGGTGAGCCAGATTTCTCTTTGGAAGTGAGCTAACCTCTTTTGGAAGCTTTGCTATCTCTTCTGGGCCACTTAAGTAACACGAAGATATGAGAGTTGTTAACACATCCCTGAGTGTCTCATTTATTGCTAAAGAATATGTAAGCTGATTATAGATTATATTCACTTGTGTGTATTCACTGTATAAAACAAGTATAATAGTCTGTAAAAAGTGAAAAAGTTCTTGGCTGACATTGTTGAAATCTCTTACAAATCAAGCTACAACGAGAGAGCTGAAGAGCCTATTTTATAACAACAGATGAGAAAAAAACGACTTTCTGGACAGATGTACGTTTTATGTGGAAAAAATATTTTATATATATATTTTTTATTTTAAAATTGAAGTACTATTTCCTTATTATTCATTGCTCAAAGAAAAACTGGAAAACAACAAAAAACTAGTTAATGAACAAATTACTATTATGAAACTGGCATAGTTGCTAAATGTATAAATTTTCTCCCCTGTAATTTGAAACTTAAATACTTAGTAAACATGAACATAGTAAGGGACAGAATAGAAATTTCATGTAAATTCTAGATACAAAACGGTTGATTTTGAATAAATGTGTCTAACACCAATAGCTAGGAGTGGTCTTTTCTGCAATTAGGGATAACTTAATGGCAATTTTTTACAAGAATTACTAAAATGTAAGTAAATGGAATGCTCTTTCCTGTAAACTAGGGACAGGAACTGTCAAATATAATTCATCCAGTCAAATAGGCAAGAGTAAGGCACTAGGAAGATTCTGGCCTCATCAGGTAGAAGGAATTATCACATCAAAAAACACTGCCCATCCTACCCTGAAGGGATTCTCAGCACCCTGATGCAGTGGCACATAGTAGGCATAGAGGCATTGCTATGGTTTCTATGGTTCATCCACTAGCACTCCCATGGCTTTGACATGGTTATGCAGGCACACGAGCCTGTGAACTTGCGGATGTAAACACATGTGCATGTGAACACATTTTCCCACAATCAATGTGCAGGACAGAGTCACAGGGTAATAATGCAACGTTTTAAGCTTTTATAGAAAATGGGAGGAGGGTATTACCAAGTTTATGTTTCTAGAATCAGAAAGAGTTTTACAGCTTGGACTTAATCAGCTTGTCTCTCCAAGAGAAAGAAAGAGGTTTGAAAGTCAACCTGTGCCTGAAGCTCAAGCAGAACAGATAAAAAGATCTATGCAGGAGAGATCTACAGGATGAAACAATTAGGAGGAGAAACCCTTCCGCAGAGGAGTCACAAAGGCACCCTCCTTTAAATATGAGGGTGAAGATCACCCTATCTAAAGCTGATCTGCATGTGAAGCTAGAGTTCTTCTGGTGAAATAACAAGACTTCTGCTATGAGGAACTGGCTCCCTGAGTGCAGCCCAGGATGGGACAAGAATGATAGACATTTCAAGGGGAAGATTAGAATACCTGGTCAAAGATCTTCAGCAGCTGTTAAGAGAGGAAAAATGAAGTACCAGAGCCTCATTGTAACTATACACACACACACACAAACATATGTGTACACACACACACCCCACACAAGCATAAATACATGTCCACACCCTTGCATATATTCACATGCATACGCAAACACATGTGATATGTGTGAGCATTTTTGTTTGCTTAATTTCTGTGCTTATATTTATTATTTTCTTCCTTGTGCTTTCTTTGGGTTTAATTTGATCTTATTTTTTCAGTTTCCTAAGAAGATATGAGGCTTTTTGTCTTTTCTAATCCCATGGGTTGTTTAGAAGTGCATTATTTAGTTTCCAAGTGTTTGGAGAGTTTCCTGTGATCTTTCGGTTTTTCATTTTCAACTTGAGGGTACCATCTGTATGACTTCAAGTCTTTAAAATCTGTTGAGGTTTGGTTTACGGCCCAGTTATGGTCTATGTTTATGTTGGTGTATATTCTGTGAATGCTTAAACAGAATGTATACTTTGTTGTAGTTGGGAGGAGTGTTCTGTATGTTTTGATTAGATCCTGTTGGTTGACAGTGTTGATAATATATCCTTGCTGATTCTCTGTATAGCTGTTGTTCTATGAATTGCTGAAAGGAATGTTGAAGTTTTCGATCATAATTGTGATTTTGTCTATTTCTCCTTTTAGTTTTACAAGTTTTTGCTTTTCATATTTTGGTTACTGCTTGCATACACACTTAGGATTCCTATGATATTCTTAGTGAAGTGACAATTTCATCAGATGTACTGTCTCTCTCTGTCTCTGGTAATTTTCTTAGGTCCAAAGTCTACTTTATTTTACACTGTATTAACAGAATTACATCAGCTTTGTTTTTTCCTCTTTTTACTTTATAAATAACAGTCTTACTGGTATAAATGCATACATTCAGTTCAGTTCAGTTCAGTCGCTGAGTCGTGTCTGACTCTTTGTGATCCCATGAACTGCAGCACGCTAGGCCTCCCTGTCCATCACCAACTACCGGAGTTCATGTCCATTGAGTCGGTGATGCCATCCATGGTGAGATGCCACCATGAGATGGTAGTGCCATGTCATCCTCTGTCGTCCTCTTCTCCTTTTGCCCTCAATCTTTCCTAGCATCAGGGTCATTTCAAATGAATCAGCTCTTTGCATCAGGTGGCCAAAGTACTGGAGTTACATCTTCAACATCAGTCCTTCCAATGAACACCCAGGACTGATCTCCTTTAGGATGGACTGGTTGGATCTCCTTGCAGTCCAAGGGATTCTCAAGAGTCTTCTCCAACACCAAAGTTCAAAAGCATCAATTGTTCTCCACTCAGCTTTCTTTATAGTCCAACTCTCATATCCATACATGACCACTGGAAAAACCATAGCCTTCACTAGATGGACCTTTGTTGAAAAAGTAATGTCAAAAATAAAAAAATATTAATAATAAAAAAAAATTTAAAAAAAAAAAAGAAAATGTAATGTCTCTGCTTTTTCAATATGCTGTCTAGGTTGGCCATAACTTTCCTTCCAAGGAGTAAGCGTCTTTTAATTTCATAGCTGCAATCACCATCAGCAGTGATTTTAGAGCTCCCCAAAATAAACTCTGACACTGTTTCCACTGTTTCCCCATCTATTTCCCATGAAGTGATGTGACCAGATGCCATGATCTTAGTTTTCTGACTATTGAGCTTTAAGCCAACTTTTTCACTCTCCTCTTTCACTTTCAGCAAGAGGCTCTTTAGTTCTTCTTCACTTTCTGCCATAAGGGTGGTGTCATCTGCATATCTGAGGTTATTGATATTTCTCCTGGCAATCTTGATTCCAGCTTGTGCTTTTTCCATCCCAGCGTTTCTCATGATGTACTCTGCAAATAAGTTAAATAAGCAGGGTGACAATATACAGCCTTGACGTACTCCTTTTACTATTTGGCATCAGTTTGTTGTTCCACGTCCAGTTTTAACTGTTGCTTCCTGACCTACATACAGACTTCTCAAGAGGCAAGTCAGGAGGTCTGGTATTCCCATCTCTTTCAGAATTTTCCACACTTTCTTGTGATCCACACAGTCAAAGGCTTTGTCATAGTCAATAAAGCAGAAGCAAATGTTTTCCTGGAGCTCTCTTGCTTCTTCGATGATCCAGCAGATGTTGGCAATTTGATCTCTGGTTTCTCTGCCTTTTCTAAAACCAGCTTGAACATATGGAATTTCATGGTTCACGTATTGCTAAAGCCTGTCTTGGAGAATTTTAAGCATTACTTTACTAATGTGTGAGATGAGTGCAATTGTGCAGTAGTTTGAGCATTCTTTGGCATTGCCTTTCTTCGGGATTGGAATGAAAACTGACATTTTCCAGTACTGTGGCCACTGCTGAGTGTCCTGTGGTCACTGCTGAGTGTATAAGAAAGTGTATACTGATTATATAAACTTATACATTAATAATAATATAATATAATATATATAATAAAAATATATATAAAATATATTAGCAATATATATTATATATTAATAATATATATTTTATATGTAATATTTACAAAAATAATATATATCACTAAATATATATCACAATATATATCACTTAAATATTATATATATTTTATATATTATATATTATACACATATAAAACATAATATACATATCATATATAATATATATCATATATAATATAATATATATAATATCTAATATATAAGTACAGTATACATATATTATATATAGAATACATACAGAATTATTATATATATGATATATATGATATATTATATTATATATAATATATATGTAAAATATAATGTATATATAATATATACATATAATATGCATATGTTATATATATAGAATACATATAGAAGTATTATATATATATAGAATACATATAGAAGTATTATATATATTATATATTACATATATTATATAATATATATATTACATATCACATATGATATATATTATATATAATACATATTACATATTATATATTATATAATATACTGCTTATTTAACTTATATTCAGAGTACATCATGAGAAACGCTGGGCTGGAAGAAACACAAGCTGGAATCAAGATTGCTGGGAGAAATATCAATAACCTCAGATATGCAGATGACACCACCCTTATGGCAGAAAGTGAAGAAGAACTAAAGAGCCTCTTGATGAAAGTAAAAGAGGACAGTGAAAAAATTGGCTTAAAGCTCAACATTCAGAAAACTAAGATCATGGCGTCTGGTCCCATTACTTCATGGCAAATTGATGGGGAAACAGTGGATACAGTGTCAGACTTTATTTTTTTTTGGCTTCAAAATCACTGCAGATGGTGATTGCAGCCATGAAACTGAAAGATGCTTACTCCTTGGAAGGAAGGTTATGACCAACCTAGATAGCATATTTAAAAGCAGAGACATTACTTTGCCAACAAAGGTCCGTCTAGTCAAGGCTATGGTTTTTCCAGTAGTCATGTATGCATGTGAGAGTTGGACGGTGAAGAAAGCTGAGTGCTGAAGAGTTGATGCTTTTGAACTGTGGTGTTGGAGAAGACTCTTGAGAGTCCCTTGGACTGCAAGAAAATCCAACCAGTCCATCCTAAAGGAGATTAGTCCTGGGTGTTCACTGGAAGGACTGATGTTGAAGCTGAAACTCCAATACTTTGGCCACCTCATGCGAAGAGTTGACTCAGTGGAAAAGACCCTAAAGCTGGGAAGGATTGAGGGCAGGAGGAGAAGGCGACGACAGAGGATGAGATGGTTGGATGGCATCACTGACTCGATGGACATGGGTTTGGGTTAACTCTGGGAGTTGGTGATGGACAGGGAGGCCTGGCATGCTGCAATTCATGGAGTCGCAAAGAGTCGGACACGATTGAACTGAACTGAATATGTAATATATTATATATAAATATATTATGTTATATATATTATACTATAGATTTACATATAATATACAATATACTATATGTTATACAATATTATATAGTATATTGTATATTATATATGATATAGATATTAATATATAATATATTATGTATTATATAATATATAATAATACATAATAATTGATATGTAATATTATATATAATACAGTAATAGTATATAATATATATTATATTAATTATATATTATATACATATTACATTTTAATATATTATATGATATAAATTACATGTCAATATGTGTAATTTTTATATTTATAATATGCATTATGAATATATATTATATATAATATTACATAATATATATTTATAATATATATTATACAATATATGATAATTATATTATCATAAATATAATATTATATTGTTAATATATATTGTATTAATTACATATTAATACATTATATTATATATTATATATTATTATTATATAATATATGAATTACATATTAATACATGCAAGTACAATATTTATAATATATATTCTTTATTATATTATAATATAATCAATATGTTATAGAATATATATTATATTATATGTAAATTATATATTATATATTATATTTGTAATATTCTATAATATCTATATTAATATGAAATTCATATAATATATAATATATATTTTTCTGTAATGTATATAATATATATAAATACATTAACATATAATAAATAAAATATAAAACATATATAATATATATTATGTATTATTAAATGGATGTTATATTACAATTATATAATACATTGTATTATTGCATGCATATGTGTATTACATATATATTTACATTATATATATTTCATATATTATATTATATATTATATATATTAAAATTATATAAGTTATATAAATATATACTAGTATAAGATATATAATAATTATATATTGTATATTTTCTATATATTATATTTAATATATATTATTTATATTTAATAATATACATTTATATACTTTATATAATTTTAATATATATGATATATAATATATATTAATAATTTGTATATATTAAATATGTTAGTAATATATATTTAATATACATCGTATATGTATATATTTTATTAAACATAATATGTATGTTATATATAATAATATATATAATGTATATACTATATATAATATATATGTATATAGTAATATAATATGTATGTATCTAATAATGTAATAATAATATGTATGCATATATGTACATATACATATATAATATATATTATATGTATATAATGTAGTATAGATTATATATACTGTATACACTTTCTTATACACTGCACAATTGGGAGATTCTTTTTATTTTTAATTTCCTTGCACTTGCAGAAGTATGGAAGCACTATTGAAAGCAACATGGCTACATCTTTACTACTCAAATGGTATTTTATATACAATTTCAAATGCTCTGAGATACAGGAAGGGTTTCAAATTCTGTGACCCATGACTGATATTAATGCCAATATCTTCCTATGGAGTAGGGAGACACAGAGCAAATATGAAATGGCAAAAGGAGATGGGCTGGTGATTACAAAGAAGGGCAATAGACCAGAGAAACTCTACATTCTGAGGAGGCAACAAAGCCACCATACTTCATGAGATAATGTGTTCCAAAGTGGAAAGGGGGTAGGACAATGGGGAGAAACAACAGCCCAGGGCATTGACATTAAAGGAAATGAAACTTCCAGAGACAGAGAGTCGGGGGATGCCATTCAATACCATCTGTCACCATGAAGACAATGGAGAGGGAGTAGAGAAAAGGAACAATCTTTTGGAAGGGTAATGAACAACCTGTTGAGAAACTTCAATCAGCTACTAAAAATACTGATTTTGAGAGAATTTTGTATTTTACTGAGGCTGACAAAGAAACCATCAATGTCTTTTAGTAGATATGAGACCATACTGTAGCGTACTACACCAACGTTGCCAGTAATTAACTCCGGTTAAATTATTTCTAGTGTTAGATTTTTCTCATCAGACCAAATGTTTTAAGTAAGAAAAGGCAGATGGTATGTCACCCTTAAATTCACTTATTCTAGTTGTTGGTATTAATTTGCTTCTTAACTGGTGAATGAAATATATTACTATATATTTTTTATGGAAATAAACACTTTTTAATGAGACATAGAAATGGAAATTTCTGAAGATGCTATGGTTTCCCATGCATTTGTGGGAACAATGAATGATAGAAGATTCTGGTAAAGTGTCAAATAAATTAATCTGGGGCTTTCCCTAACACTGAAATATGAATAATAGTGTCAATAAGAAGGTTTTATGCTAGGAATTCTTTTTTCATCTCACCCATCTTCAGTGAATACTCTACAGATTATCACAATGAAGTTTAAAAATACTGATTCAAAAACATTGATTATTTACCTTACTCAAAATGTAATAAACCTGTTTATATGAAATGAAAAAAAAAACCTGTCCACTTACCAAGTGGGAATCTACATCAAGTGACAAACACCAAAGGGTTTAGGACTGTAAATTACAACTTGAAGGAGTCCCTGAAACTATTATGTGCTGTGCTGTGCTTAGTCACTCAGTCATGTCCAACTCTTTGCGACCCCATGGAGTGTAGCCTGCCAGGCTCCTCTGTCCATGGGAATTCTCCAAGCAAGAAAACTGGAGCGGGTTGCCATTCCCTTCTCCAGGAGATCTTCCCGACCAGGGGATAGAATTCAGGTCTCCTGCATTGCAAGCAGATTTTTTACAGTCTGAGATACAGGGAAGTCTGTATATAAAAATCTTCTTTGTAATGACATCTCATATGAAAGGGAAAATAAAATGATTTCCCCTCAAAATTTGCTTCAAAGTTTGAAAAGACAGTTCACTTTCACCTTCGTGGTGAAACTTACCATTTGCAGAAAGGAGTGAGGTTTTGTAAGTAATTCCTCAAGATGACATGTAGTACAGTCAGGATATCTTCAGCTCAGAGGTGATCTAATTACTAGGCAGATTCAGGTTTACAGCCTGTACTAGCAAGATGGCTGGAAAACGTATGCCTTGGGATCTGTGACCTTGTTACACCTCATACCTCTTCCCTTGGAAAACATCACTGGTGACAAGCCACACAGCCTTTCCAAGGGGAGGAGCTTGAAAGATCCAGGACACCTAAACCTGAATGAAAGACATTTGAGGTCTGTAGCATTTGACATTACCAGTTGAAATACATTTCTTCATTCTAAGTAGCGGCAGAATGGGGGGAAATAATATGCAGCTTTTGAAAACACAAAGGCAAAAAGAAGCCTAAGTTCTGCATGTCGCTTCAGAAAAATGTGGTTTCATGTGGTGAGAATATTCTCATTCCTAACAGAAAACACAATGGATTGAGTAAAGAGCTCAAATCTATTGCTTTTCAGGAGGGTATTAAAAATATGTGCAATGTTTCTGAAAGTATACTGTATACTGTTCAGAGAGTTTCCATGGTAGCCTTATTTGTTCCATGGTATATTCTTCTCTCAATTTTCCCTTCCATTTCTTGTCTTCAGCGCTTGTGCTATGTAGCACTTTTTAGTAACTGCGTACTGAGTGGCCAAAATAGAAACAGAGCTTGAAATAAATGATGAATTCCACAGAAATATGTTTTCTCTTGGTGTAAGTTGTCTTCAAGCAAAATTTTATGTTCATGAAGAAATCATTTGCCATTAAAAAAATAACACTACTCATTTTAATTAATGCATTTTCTGTAACTAGTCATTGAAAAGGCAAGATGAGCCAATGTTTACAAATTCATATTTTTAGTAGGAATGTTTGACTGCTCAATAGATCTTATATACTACTTAATTGTTCCTTTAAATTGTTCCCTTCACTTAATGATTAAGTGAAAGCTAGGGCAGACCATTAATTGATTACAAATAAATATAAGTTAAACTCAGACATTAATAATATCATTAGAATAAAATGTCTTGGGTCACATGCTAAACAAAGAAACTCTGATGTAAAATTTTACCTTCTTTGAAGCTGAGTATACCAAGAATTAAAACACAGTATTTTCCTTGGACTGCACAGTATTTTCAAACAAGTTGGAATGAGTGAATAACATTTGAAAATTAAGAGATTTTACATTAGATCAAGGTAATAGTTGAGGTCAGTTAAAACACAGAAAGTTCCAGCAACATTAGACTTATGTCACTTCTTGGAAGTACCAAGCCTGTGATTTGCAGTGACTTTTTCTTTTTTAACATCTATCCTTTCAAGCAGGTATTAGGTATATACTTTGTTAAGTTTCCCATACAGTCCAATTCACTCATTCATTCAGACATTCATTCATGGATAAATTCAATAAATACTTCTTGAATTCCTACTACATGCCAGATGATACCGTGCTAGATTCTGCCCTCCGAGAATGTATAGTCTAAGCAAAATGGACAGTAAACAGTTCTATAAAATTGACAATTTAGAAAAGTGCTAGGAGGAATAACGCAGAGTGCTATGACGGTATTTGCCATGGGATTCTGCAGTATTCTGGAGTAGAAGAGGAAGGATCAGAGAAGTCTTCCAGGAGACGTAGATCTTCAAACTGAGAAATAAAGATCAGGAGAGGTTAACAAGGCTAGTGTGGTCTAGGGAGAGGGAACAGGAGGAGGGGAGGTGAAGATGGGATGGATTATTCAAGGACCTGAAAGATGTGCACAAGGGGATGGCTGGCACAGCATGAGGCTGGGGCAGGTGAACACATGATCAGATCAAGAATCTTGTGGGTAATGCTAAATGACTGCCCTTTGGTTTTAAAAGTGGTGGACAGACACACTCAGCAAATATGCAGCAGGAAAATAAATGTGCTTTAAAAATAACATTCTGCTTACTAGGTCGAAAAGGGTTGTAGGAGTCAGGAATGGAAGCAATTGAGGATGACATGTACAAGAGTTGGCAAAGAAAAAGTCTTCAGAAATTGACATGGATGTTGAAAACTTGAAGAGCACTTTATGGCACAAGGCCATAAAGGGAGACATTTGACTTGCTGCTCCAGATCTCCTCTATCCTTCTATGTACCCAGGAGGCTGACCTACCCAGACTTAATCCACAGGTTCCCTCACCCACTGTATTCTGTCTGTGTTCAGTTGATGGGTGTCATCAGGAGGTGATCAAAGGATAGCAGAAGAGTGAGTGAGGTTAAGGCATTTACTGGCCTCTCCTTCTAGATTGTTAGTGGTTGTGTTCCTCCTCCAAAGGGTCTGGCTCTTGTCAGACTTTACTCTCTCCACCTTCCTTGATCTCTCCCTCTCCTTGCCCTTCAAGCTTAGGGGCTGTGACAGATTTCCACTGCTGCCCAAATGAGGGCGTCATTGCTCACTGTTAGTTTCCCTTAACTTTGCCCACACATTTCTAAATAGTTCCTTCATTAATCTCTTCTTGGTTAAGCCCATTTGAGTGTGCCATTTGTTTCCTGCCAGGATCCTTGGCCTCACTCAAATTATTACCATAATGGAAGTTGGTCCAGCTAGGTGCTTTTAAAAACTCCTAATCCTAGTATCTTTAAAGGTAGAGACAAAAGAAATGATACTAGAATCACAATGACAAATCCAAAAGAAAAGCATTCAATAGGAATCATTATGCCTGCTATATATAGCTGATTCATTTTTGTATATAGGAGAAACTAACACAGCATTGTTAAGAAATTAACAATAACAACAAAAGCATCAGGAACACAGACGCACACAGGAGAGGGACAGAGAGTGGATTGTAGCAGATGCTGTTTTGCGAGAGGTGCTGTGGTGTGTTGCATAGACACCCTCTTCAGGCCTACCCTCAGTTCTGATTCTCAGTTGCTGGAGTGTTGGTGGCTGATGGTCTCAGCTGAGTTGCACCCCAGGCCTTGCCCTTCACCAGAGAAGGCCTGCAGGCAACGAATGGTTGCTAAGGCCACGGAAAGGCCTAGGTTGGTCAACTGTGAATGGCCGCCCTGGCTTCTGGCTGAGGTTCTTTTGCAGCTGCAGCAACCTCTCCTTTATCAACCCTGCTTCCCAATAGCCTCACAGTTGTTGATCCCAGCAAACCTCTCCAATAAGCTTCCCGCACATTTGTGTCTATTTCAGAGTCTGCTTCTTGAGTAACCAGGCTTTAGACAGGTATTATGAACCATTTCCTGATACAAATGAAGTATAAACTTCAAATGTCAGAATTTTAAGCTGAGGCGTGATAATCAAAAAATACTATGAGTTTTATTAAAGTCTGCACAGTATTATACTTTTAATACAGATTTCTATGCTAGGAACTGGAGGAGGCAACTTGCCTTTTTATGGAGCTTATTGACACATAAATCCTGTGGTTAAGTATAACATGCATATCATTTTGGAAAGCAGTATCATTTTAAGGCTAAGACAAACAATCTTTTGAGAAATGCGCCCAAGGATATAAATGTACTGCACTAGACTGGGGAAAAGGGCAAACAAAGGTATCTGGTCTGGTATACTTTTCCTTCAGGACATTTGTGGGTTGGGCTACTGTCTTCTTAGCTTTGAGTAGGTATCAGCCCTTTTACTCAGTGTCCCATGTGTGCTGTCTTAGACAATCCTCCAAATAAGCACTTGCTATAGATGATCTTATTATCCCCACAAGTGCAGGAGAAGAGAATCAAGTTCAAAAGTAAGACACTGTGTGTTCGAGTCACTGAATCTCTCTGGACATCTGCTTCCTTGGTTGAAAATGGGTACAAGAATGACCTACTGATAGGCAGTGGGGACAAAACGAGATGTAACAGGCTGATGGAAATGGTTTCCAAGGTAGACTGTCAGGTAAATATTACAAATGACAAGCAATATAGTTTATGTGGGTATGAATTAGTGAGGGAGTGTGTGTGTGTGTGTGTGTTAAAGGGAAAGACAGAATTAATATTCAACAGACCAGAAAACCGGCACTTTCATTTTATCTGTGAGCAACTGTGATATATATGAAATAAAATTTCTATTACAAATAATTCATTCAACATGAACAAGATGATCATATGCCATTAGGAAGAAAAAGGTGAGGTATCAAAAAGAAGATAGATTTGAAAGGCATTTTAAATACAGAAAACATGCTTTCTGCTGCCCCCTTTTCCTTTCTAAAAAGAGTGTTGATTATTGTTGCTATTATTCAAGGTAGAACATGTCTGTTCCTATATTCTACTGAGTGAACTGGTCCCTCTGCTCCTCGTACTCTTGACAATACTCTGCTCACCCTCTTAAAAACGTAACTTGATTGGAGGACTTTAAAGTCTTGCCAGTTCTCTTTGGAGTGATAAAACACCAGTCGCAAAGGCAAGTGAGGTTTCTGAGCTGAGTGTCATGGTGACTGGTGGGATTCATGTTGGAGCTTTGTGAGAAACACAATCAATTTCATTTCTATCATCTGGAGTGCTGGTTCACTGGGAAACATTTATAACTAAAGCTGTTGTTCATATGCAGGCTATGAAAGAAGAATGCAGCTCCAAATGGGAAATATGATGAAAACCTTCCTGAATAAATTTAACTTAATATTACTAACTTGGGTGGATAGATCATTGTTCATAGGAGAACCTGTGTCTTAGAGTCTGAATTATAGGGAGAGAAACAATGGTTGTTAAGACAGGCTTCCAATGCAAATACAACAAAGAAATTTCCATAGATTCTGTTCTGATATAAGAGAGGTTTTTGAGAGTCTTGGAGAAGGAAGTACATGAAGTTCTGACCTACTGTGAAGCCTGTACTTCATATAATGAAAGCAAGAAAGACAAACTCAAGAATGAGTTTTTAGGAACTTCAGGAGTGTTCAAAAATTGTAGCATAGTTAGCTACCTAATTTTGCTTATAACTAGACCCCAAAAAAGTGGAGGGAAAACTTTCTAGTGATCTGGGAATGGCTTAAAAAACCTCATTCATTCATTAATTCATTCAAAATACAATTTCTGAACATCTCCTGTATTCCAGGTACTGTACATAGGTTGAATACTCAACAAAAGGAGTAATGCATAACTGTTTACCCTCACAGTTCTCACAGACTTAGAAATCATGATGTAACGATAAGTAGGTCCTTTTACTCTTTTCTGGATAATAGATATTTGTTCACTATAGAGTTATGCATTTGTCGTAATAGTTACAATGGCAAAATGGGAGGGAAGTTAGTAAAGATAGAGGGAAGAGGGGAAGAAGAGAGAGGAGAAAAAAATTAAATTAAATCGGAAGAAAATCAAATCATGGCTGCTTCACTGAAGCTAAATCATGATTCAGAATTGAGCTATGATTTCCCCAGAAGTGATCAGCTCAGTAACACTCCAGGATCTTTGTTTCCTCTTTCCCAATTCTACCTTCTTCCTTGGGATAATTTTCCAAAAATAAATGACAACATGCAAGCTCTTTTCAAATATTGTTTTTTAGGGAAATATAACTAAGGACAAGTACCATTTAGACAAGATTTAGCTGAAATATCAATAACCTCAGATATGCAGATGACACCACCCTTATGGCAGGAAGCGAAGAAGAACTAAAGAGCCTCTTGAAGAAAGTGAAAGAGGAGAGTGAAAAAAATTGGATTAAAGCTCAACATTCAGAAAACTAAGATCATGGAATCCGGTCCCACCACTTTATGGCAAATAGATGGGGAAACAATAGAAACAGTCAGAGACTTCATTTTTGGGGGCTCCAAAATCACTGCAGAGGTGACCACAGCCACAAAATTAAAAGACACTTTCTCCTTGAAAGAAAAGTTCTGACCAACCTAGACAGCACATTAAAAAGCAGAGACATTACTTTGCCAACAAAGGTCCATCTAGTCAAAGGTTTGTTTTTTCCTGTAGTTATGTATGGATGTGAGAGTTGGACTATACAGAAAGCTGAGTGCTTTTGAACTGTGGTGTTGGAGAAGACTCTTGAGAGTCCCTTGGATAGTGAGAAGATCCAACCAGTCCATCCTAAAGGAAATCAGTCCTGAATATTCATTGGAAGGACTGATACTGAAGCTGAAACTCCAAAACTTTGGCCACCTGATGCGAAGAACTGACTCACTGGAAAAGACCCTGATACTGGGAAAGATTAAAACTGGGAGGAGAAGGCAATGACAGAGGATGAGATGGTTGGATGGTATCACCGACTTATGGACATGAGTTTGAGTAAGCTTCAGGAGTTGGTGATGGACAGGGAGGACTGGCATGCTGCAGTCCATGGGGTTGCAGAGTTGGACATGACTGAGTGACTGAACTGAACTGAACTGAACTAGCTGAGTTTGGATCCACATTCACTGACCTTTTTTGACGAATTTAAACACATAGATATATAACAAGTATCATGGCCCAAATAGCTGTATCTCTGAGGTAAGGCCCAATACCCAATTATTCAGCATGGTAATGTACACCAAATCTTCAGCTGGCAAATAAGCAGATAAACAAAAAAATGTTCAACATCATAAGTCATTAGGAAAATTTAAATTAAAACCTTAGCAAGATACTACTATACATCTACTAGAATGGCTTAAATTTTTAAAAATCTGAAGACACCAATTGGTGATGAGGATGCAGAACAATTATTATTTTCATATGTTGCTGGTGGAGATGCGATATGATATAGTTGTTTTAGAAAGCAACCTGACATTATCTTATTAAGTTACACATACATTTACCATATAACCGACAGTCCACTCAAGCCAACATCCTTCAGTTAATGAACTTGCTTTAAAAAAAGTTGTGGTAAAAAATAATAAATGCTGGAGAGGGTGTGGAGAAAAAGGAACACTCCTACATTGTTGATGGGGATGTAAAGTGGTGTGCCACTATGGAGAACAGTATGGATGTGCCTTAAAAAAATAAACACAGAGTTACCACGTGATCCAGCAATCTCACTCCTGGGCATATATTCAGACAAAACTTTAATTTGAAAAGATACATGCACCCCAATGTTCACAGTAGCACTACTGACAACATCCAAGACATGGAAACAACTTAAGCGTCCATCAACAGATAAGTGAATACATACATACGCAACAGAATATTTGTCATAAAAATAATGAAATAATGCCTTTGAAGCAATAGAGATAATCATACTAAGTGAAATCAGAGACAAATATCATAGGTTACCACTTAAGTGTGGAATCTAAAAAAATTATATAAATGAAATTATTTACAAAACAGAAACAGACTTAACAACATAGAAAACAAACTATGGTTATCAGAGTTGGGGGTGCATATAGGGGGAGATAAATTAGGAGTTTGTAATTAAACTATACACACTACTATGCATAAAATAGGTAAATAAGAAGGAATCATTTTATAGCACAGAGAAGTATATTCAAAGCCTTGTGATAACCTATAATAGAAAAGAATCTTAGAAAGAATATACACATATATATATGGAACATAATCACATTGCTGTACACCTGAAACTAACACAATGTTGTAAGTTAATTATGAGTGCTAGTGTACTAAGTTGTTTCAGTCATGTTCAACTCTGTGTGACCCTATAGACTGTAGCCTGTCAGGCTCCTCTGTCCATGGGATTCTTCAGACAAGAATGGTGGACTGGGATGCCAAGCCCTCTTCCAAGGGATCTTCCCACCCTTGGGTTGAACCCGCGTCTCTTAACTCTCTTGCATTGGCAGGTGGGTTCTTTACCACTAGTGCCACCTGGGAAGCCCAAACCTTAATTATATTTCAATTGTAAAAATGTTTACAAATTGTAGTACATCTAGGCAATAAAATATCAGTCAGAAATAAAAAGGAATGAACTACTGACTCACATAATAACACAGATGACTATCAAATGAATTATGCTAAGTAAATTAAGCCAAACCCAAAAGGCTAAGTGCTGTATAATTTCATTTATGTGACATTATTACAAAGACAAACAATAGAGACAGAAAACAGACAGTGATTTTCTGAGTTTGGAGGTAGGGGGAAGGGTTGATGACAAAGAATAATGGGGGAATTTGGGGACGCTGTAACTGTTCTGTATCTAAATTATAGTGGTGACTAGAGCACTATATTTGTTGGTAAAAACCCATGACATTTATAAGAAAATAATTTCATTTTACTCTATACAAATTATACTTCAATAAATGAGACTTAAATATAGAGATTAAGTAGCACCTATCAAAAATGTTCTGAGAATTTCATTTATATTTAATTTTATCTGAGTTCCAAAAACAAAGTTACTGTCTTTGCACACAGTACAGAAGTTTACTTTCTTTTAGAATTATTAACATAGAGGTCACCAGTAATCACACCAACAATTACATCCCATGGAGAGCAGTAAATATTATTGAATGGAAAGAAAAAATAAGTGAATGTGAGGATACACTATATTAAGTTACCAAGTTGAGAAAGCTAATAGCAAGTTGTCTTACTTTTCTTACTGAAGAGGTATTGTTATGAGAAGGAGTGAATTAAAAGGTAGGAAAAAATACACAGGACAACTGATGAAGAAAGGGGGAAATGGCATTAGTTAGGAATGAATACAGTTCTAAAAGAAGATCTAGCATGAATAATCTAGATATGGTAGCAAAAATTATAGGCAGAAGTTAATACATACAATGCAAAGAAACAGGAAAAGAAAAAAATGGGAAAGAATAGAGATGTCTTCAAGAAAACTGGAGATACCAAAGGAATATTTCATGCAAAGATGGGCATAATAAGGGACAGAAATGGCAGGGACCTAACAGAAGTGGAAGAAATGAAGAAGAGGTGGCAAGAATACACAGAACTATAAAAAAAGGTCTTAATAACCCACATAACCACAATGATGTGGCCACTCACCTAGAGCCAGAATCCTGGAGTGTGATGTCAAGTGGACCTTAGGAAACATTACTACAAATAAAGCCAATAGAGGTAACTGGATTCCAACTGAGCTATTTCAAATCCTAAAAGATGATGCTGTTAAAGTGCTACAGTCAGAATGCCAGTAAATTTCAAAAACCCAGCAGTGGCCACAGGACAAGAAAGGCTCAGTTTTCATTCCAGTCCTAAAGAAAGGCAATGCCAAAGAATGTTCAAACTACCATAGAATTGCAATCTTTTCACATGCTAGTAAGGTCATGCTCAAAATCCTTCAAGCTAAGCTTCAACAGTATGTGAACTGAGAACTTCCATATGTACAAGCTGGATTTAGAAAAGGCAGAGGAGCCTATGGCAATACCATCCTGAACATGCCCGATCTTGTCTGATCTCAGAAGCTAAGCGGGATTGGGCCTGGCTAGTACATGGATGGGATAAAAGGCCAGATACTGAATTGCCAACATTTGTTGGATCATAGATACTGAATCAACTACTGAATTGCCAACATTTGTTGGATCATAGAAAAAGCAAGGAAATTGCCAAAGAATCTGCTTAACTGACTACACTTAAGCCTTTGACTGCATGAATCACAAAAAACTGAAAAATTCTTCAAGAGATGGGAATACCAGACCACCTTACCTGTCTCCTGAGAAACCTGTATGCAGGACAAGAAGCAACAGTTAGAATCAGACATAGAACAATGGACTGGTTCAAAATTGGGAAATGAGTAGTCAAGGCTGTATATTGTCACCCTGCTTATTTAACTTCTACACAAAGTACATTATGCGAAATGCCAGGCTGGATGACTCACAAGCTGGAATCAAGATTGCCAGGAGAAATATCAACAACCTCAGATATGCAGATAATACCACTCTAATGGCAGAAAACAAAAAGGAACTGAATGAGGGTGAAAGAGGAGAGTGAATAAGCTGGCTTAAAACTCAACATTCAAAAAAACTAAGATTATCACTTCATGGCAAAATAGATGGGGAAACAATGGAAACAGTGAGAGACTTTATTTTCTTGGCCTCCAAAATTACTGCAGTTGGTGACTGCAGTCACAAAATTCAAAGATGATTGCTCTTTGGAAGAAAAGCTATGAGAAACCTAGACAGCTTTTTAAAAAGCAGAGACATCACTTTGCCAACAAAGGTCCATAGAGTCAAAAATATGGTTTTTCTAGTAGTCATGTACAGGTGTGAGAGTTGAACCATACAGAAGGCTGAGCAACAAAAAACTGATGCTTTTGGATTATGGTGCTGGAGAAGACTCTTCAGAGCCCCTTGCATAGCAAAGAGATCAAACCAGGCAATCCTAAAGGAAATCAACCATGAATATTCACTGAAAGGACTGAGGCTGAAGCTAAAGCCTGAATACTTTGGCCACCTGATGCAAAGAGCTGACTCACTGGAAAAGACCCTGATGCTGGGAAAGTTTGAGGAGGAGAAGGGGGCAACAGAAGATGAGTTGGTTGGATGGCCTCACCGACTCAATTGACCTGAGTTTATGCAAACTCCAGGAAATAGTGAAGGACAGGGAAGCCTGGTGTGCTGCAGTTCATGGGGTCGCAAAGAGTCTGACACAACTTATTAACTGAACTACAACAACAACAATACATACAAGCCAAAAACATTCTTTTAATTCTGGTTCCTCTGATTATACGGTTAGGTAAAACTATTGCATGCCATGTATCTTCTCCCTTTGTAGCTCGAACTTTTAAAGCCAAAGAAGTATCTCCATACCGTTTTCCATAGTAGTTGTAACAATTTACATTCCCACCAACAGTGATCAAAGTTTCCATGTCTCCATATCCTCGCCAACACTGATCTCTTGTGTTTCTGATTACAGCCATTCTAACACGTATGAGGTGACACACTGCAATATGTAAGTGTATCAAATTAACACGCTGTTCACCTTACGCTTTCAACATGCACAATGCTACATGTCAATTATATCTTACCAAAGATGGGAAAAAGTAAAGCGTAAGAAGAACTCAGATTAGTCTTAACAGTGATGTGCTTTTTGTAAGGCTATACCAGCAGCAGTATCATTCTATCAATATACCTGCAACAACTCAGAGAGGCTGCTTTTGCCAAGGTCTCTAAGCAACAATGGCTAGGTTGGTAGTTTCCAGGAAGCATGTACTTGCTTGAAATAGATAAATACGAATATAAATGTGTATGTGTGTCTGTTTGCACACACTGAAAACACCATTCTGTCATCAATTTGCTCTTTAGAAACAGCAGTACTAAAATTTTCTTAGTAGAATAAAAAAGGATGATGGTAAGGCCAAATCTCACTGACAGAGAACAGAATGAATGTGATTGATCTAACAATCCTTAAGATAACACACAAACGTATTTACCAGGATTTACTATATAAATTGAAAGAAGACTTCAACTACATAGCTATACTCTGTTCCAATTAAACTAAACACATTTCCTAAGTTAGCTGAATAGAAAATTCAAATATAAGTAAATGGAAACTGAAATTCACATTTTAGTGACAGGTAATCCATGCAGCTACAGGAATAATTGCTCACTATGAAGAAACACTAGAGATCACTATGGGAATGACTAGAGATCTCTTCAAGAAAATTAGAGATACCAAGGGAATATTTCATGAAAAGATGGGCACAATAAAGGACAGAAATGGTTTAGACCTAATAGAAGCAAAAGATATTAAGAAGAGGTGGCAAGAATACACAGAAGAACTATGCAAAAAAGACCTTTATGACCCAGATAACCACGATGGTGTGATCACTCTCCTAGAACCAGACATCCTGGAATGCAAAGTCGAGTGGGCCTTAGGAGGCATCACTATGAACAAAGGTAATGGAGGTGATGGAATTCAAGTTGAGCTATTTCAAATCCTGATAGATGATGCTGTCAAAGTGCTGCACTCAATATGCCAGCAAATTTGGAAAACTCAGCAGCGGCCATAGGACTGGAAAAGGTCAGTTTACATTCCAATCCTAAAGAAAGGCAATGCCAAAGAATTCTCAAACAACTGCACAACTGCACTCATCTCACATGCTAGCAAAGTAAACCTCAAATTTCTCCAAACCAGATTTCAATAGTACGTGAACCATGAACTTCCAGATGTTCAAGCTGGATTTAGAAAAGGCAGAGGAACCAGAGATCAAATTGCCAACATCCACTGGATCATCAAAAAAGCAGGAGAGTTCCAGAAAAACATTTGCTTCTGCTTTATTGACTATGCCAAAGCCTTTGACTGTGTGGATCACAGCAGTCTGTGGAAAATTCTTCAAGAGATGGGAATACCTGACACCTGACCTGCCTCCTGAGAAATCTGTATGCAGGTCAACAGGCAACAGTTAGAACTGGATTGGGAACAACAGACTGGTTCCAAATCGGGAAAGGAGTATGTAAAGGCTGTTTATTGTCACCCTGCTTATTTAACTTATATGCAGAGTACATCATGAGAAATGCTGGCCTGGATGAAGCACAAGCTGGAATCAAGATTGCTGGGAGAATTATCAATGACCTCAGATATGCAGATGACACCACCCTTATGGCAGAAAGTGAAGCGGAACTAAAGAGCCTCTTGAAGAAAGTGAAAGAGAAGAATGAACAAGTTGATTTAAACTCAACATTCGGAAAACTAAGATCATGGCATCCGGTCCCATCACTTCCTGGCAAATACGTGGGGAAACAATGGAAACAGTGACAGACTTAATTTTTTTTTGTCCTTGAAGAATATCCTAAGAAATCTACAAAAACTCTGCAAGAACATATAAACAAGAAACTCCTAGAAATAAACATAAGAGAATAATATTTGTAGCATGCTGTGTAACAACTAAGCTCATGCACCATAACTAGTGAAGTCCACACATCCTGGAGCCCATGCTCCGCAACAAGAGAAGCCACCATGATAACAAGCCCGTGACCCCAATGAAGAGTAACCCCTGCTCGGTGCAACTAGAGAAAAGCCATGTGCAGCAATGAAGACCCAGTGCAGCCAAAACTAAATAAACAAATACGTAAGTAAAAATTTAATAAAGAAATTATATTCAACATCATAATTAATTTGGGAAATTAAATTAAATCCTCAATTAGATACCAGTACATCCACTAGAGCGGTTAAATTAAAATGACTAACAATACCACGTTTTTTAAAGCTTGTTGAGCTGAAATCTCATATATTTACTAGTAGAAATGCAAATGTTACAGACTCTTTGGAAAAAGAGATCAGCTGTATCTCATAAAATTAAAAATACACACATCCTATGTTCCAGGAATCCTTCTTTTGTGTATTTTCCCAAGAGAAACAAAAATCTACTTCCATACAAAATCTTGTATGCAAGTGCTTGCATCAGGTGTATTCATAATACTCAATAACCTGATACAAATAAACATACATCAGTTAGATAGTGAATAAACAAATTGTGGCATCTGTACAGTTATTCAGCATTAAAAGTATTAACTATTATAAATGCAGCACCATGGATGAATCCCAAAGCATTATACCAATATAGGAAGACAGAAACAAAAAATATTTATTTCCGATACAGTCAGTATGCTAGGCCATATAACAAACCTTAACAAATTTGAAAGGATAGAAATAATGCACGGTATGATCTTCAACTGTAAAGAAATAAAATTAGAAATCAATAACAGAAAAAGTTTCTAAATATTTGGAAATAAAAATATATACTCATAAATAACCAATGGATCAAAGAAGAAATCAAAAGGGAAAACAGAAAATACTTTGAGATGAAAGATAATAAAGACACAACAAAACATGTGACACTGCTAAAGCCATGCTAAGAGGAAAATTTATGGTTATAAATTCCTTTATTAAAAAAAAAAAAGAAGCACAATCTCAAATGAATAGCCTAAGAAATGTAAGCCATTCCAGTATTCCTGCCTTGAAAATTCCATGGACAGAAGAACCTGGTGGGCTACAGTCCATGGGGCTGCAAACAGTTGGACGTGACTGAACAACTCAGCACTAATGCACACCACCTTAAAACACCTAGAAAAGACGAGAAACCTAAATCCAAAGCGAGCAGAAGAAAAGAAGTAACAAAGATTAGGGCATGAATTGGTAAAATAGAGAATATAAAAATAATAGAAAAACACGTACTGGTTGTTGAAAAGATAAACAAAATTTGCAAGGCTTTAGCTAGATTAACCAAGAATAAGAGAGAAGAAAGGCAAATTACTAGAGTCAGAAATAAGGGACATTATCATTGAACTTACAGAAATAAAACTGATTATAAAGAAATGCTACAAAAAATTCTATGCCAACAGATTAAATAATTTAAATGAATAGTATAAATTCCTATAAAGATACAAACTACCAAAACTGACTCAAGGTGAAACAGACCATTTTAATACTCCTCTCTAACAAGTGAGGAGACTGAATAGTCATCAAACACTACCCACTAAAATGATTAGAAAGAGAAGTCATATAAGAGAAAAAGAAGTCACATAATAACGGGTGCTGAAAGAATATGGAGAAAATATAATCCTCATCTACTGAAGGCGAGAACGTAAAATGATACAGATGCTTTGGAAAGCAATCTGGAATTTTCTCAAATAACTAAAAACAGATTTATCCTATGACCCAGCAATTTACTACACCCAGGGAAACTGAAAACATATGTGCACACAAAAACTTGGTACATGAATGATCATAGTAGTCTATTTATAACAGCCTAAGGAATACAATACAAATATCCCTCAGTTGGTAAATGGATAAGCAAAATGTGACACATTTGTACAATGCAAGGTTAGTCACAGAAACAGATGAAGTACAGATAGATACTACAGCATGGATGAATCTTGAAAACATTATGCTAAGTGAAAGAACACGGCCACAAAAAGACTATATATTACATGATTACATTAGCATGAAATGTCAAGAACGGGGAAATCTTTCTGTTAACAGAAAATAGATAAGCAGTTGCTTAGGACTGGAGTGATATCTAAAGGGTGCAGAGTTTCTTTTAAAGATGATGAAAATTTTCTAAAATTGACTGTGGTGATTGTTGCACGTATCTCTGAACATATTAAAGCAAATACTAAACTATATATTTTAAATGGGTGAATTGTATGGTATATGAATCATAGCTCATTAGACCTATTAATTTTTTTAAAGGAGCATTTTCCCATTTGCATGAAATTCTAGAAAAGACAAAAATTACAGTGACAATAAGTAGATCAGGCATCATTAAGGATCAGGAGTGGGAGGAGGGAACTGTCTGTAATGGGACCCAAAGGAAATTTCTATGCTGATGGAAATGTTCTATAGTATGCTTGTTATGGTGCTTAACATTACTATATATATTTGTTAAAACTCATCATTTGTACTTTTAAAATAGGAAACTTTAAATGTATATAAATTACACTGCAAACTTGATTTTAAAAGATGATGTTAAAAAATGCCAAGTTATTTAAGGTTTTACTAGACCCTAATTCCTCTAGACTAGAATATCAATGCAAAGTGATAGTACAAATATTTCAATAGCTTTGGCAAACACTAAATACTTTACCTGTTTCTTTTAAATAACAGATTTTGCATATCATTGCAAAGCATTCCTCTATTAGGTAGGCAAAAGACATTGACACATTTAGTCATAAATGGGCCCCAAAATAAATATCAGATAAAAATTATATCTGGATACAGGAGTTTTCTTCCTTAGAATAGTTTCTTAGAAACAAGGAATTTCCTTGCAGTCATGTCTTTATATGTTCTCACTACAAGGTGCTTTCTCAAATGCTTTGCTTTAAACCTGACAACACTGTTTCTTTAAAAAAAAAAAGAAGAAAAAGAAATTTGACACAAATCTGGTGCTTTGGAGTTTCTCCTGGAAGAATGACCTCATTGTAGCTAGATTGGATGTTCTTTGTAAACAAGCCTTTTAAAAAGCAATCCAGAAAGCGATTACAGTGTGGAGATCAGGACTATAAACCTATAGGACAGATGATGACCCTCATTTACTTGTATGCTCTAGCAAAATTAATATATCCAGACTGAATGGGGTTGAATTTTAATAATCTAACATTTGGGGTCCATGTGCAGCAATCATAGTTTTCATTGTTATTAGGCAAATGTACAGTCATGGTCACAGAGCATAACATCCTGGTTCTCACTCTGTCTCGGGAGAGAGACTCAGACCAATGGGCATGCCAGAAGCAAACAGGAAGCTACATCTGGCTTTTCATCTCTGACTTGGGACCAAGACATCTGCTCATTACAACTGTTGCCAATTTCACTGTTAGTGGATGTGCAGTTTTCACCAGGGACAGTCTGAAAAGTCAAAAACCAGACCATCAGGTTTCCAGATAAGGAGCAACAATAATAATATAGCACAATTTGAAGGGTGGTGGTTTTACACACTAAAAGAGCTATTTTCCATGACAGTGACCAACAAGACTAACAGCTGTGAAGCCAGACCACAGCCAGACTACATGGCTTAGCATCTTGTATTCACCACTTGTGTGTACGTGTACTGTGCAAAGCCATTTCAGTTGTGTCCAGCTCTTTGCCACCCTATGGACTGTAGCCCTCCAGGCTCCTCTGTCCATGGAATTTTTCAGGCAAGAATACTGGAGTGAGTTGCCATTTTCTCTTTCAGGGGATCTTCTCAACCCAGGGACTGAACCCGCATCTCTTATGTCACCTGCATTGGCAGGTGGGTTCTTTACCACTAGCGCCATTTAAAAATCGTTAATCATCTCTCTGTGTCTCATTTTTTTTTTCTGTAAAATGAGGAAATCAGTAGTATCTATCTAGAGTGCTGCTGTGGGGGTTAAATAAGTTAGTAAATGTAAGGTGCTTAGAACAGTGCCAGGCATCATGGAAGTGTCATTTATCACTTGAGGCAGGTGGGGCAGCTGTCATTATCCACATGGTGCATATGGGGAAACTGAGGCTTAGAAAGACTCAATGATCCACACAGCAAGTCAGTGGCTGAATCAGAACTAAGCTCTCCAAAATTTTACTCTAGTGTCCCACCCTTTTTATCACATATAGTTAAATTTAGAATAAAGAAAGATGGGTTTGTTTCATTCGACTATAGGAAAAGCAGTAATCGAGGATCTGTTCACTCTCCTACTTTTACATTAAAAACAGCAAGAACCTGCTTAGGCTATTAGAACAGTATTTTCAAAATGCCAATAGTAACCCATTAGTGAGTTTAATATTCAATTTAGTGAGCTGCAATCAGTATTTTAAAAAAACACAATAGAATAGGAAATATCAGAATGTATCAAACATAGTAAGGATGATTATTATTTTGTCAAATTTTGGTTCAGTTACATATATACTCATACATGCATACACATAAAGTGGATTGCATTATTTCCCTCAGTATTTCCCTCCTCCCCTCTCTTACTTTCCTTCTTGAAGGACCATTCATCCTTCCTGGTTACCAGCTGACTCGCAGGACTCCTGCGAGAGTGGAGTGCTTCCTCACTGCACTGATATTTGGGAGGGGCTGAGGCACTCACTAGAGTCAACGGAACATAGTGTCCCTGACTTATGGCAGTCTGACTTACGGTCTTTTGACTTTAGGATGGTGTGAGAGCAGTACACATTTAACAGAAACTGTACTTCAAATTCTGAATTTTGATCTTCTGCCAGGCTACTGACACACAGTAGATCCTCCTTAGAGATGCTGGGCAGCAGCAGCCCCCACAGCTCCAAGGCAGCCTTGAAACCACCAGGATGAACAAGTGATACACATATAACCACTCTGGATCAAACCATTCTGTATTTCACTTTTGGTACAGTAGTCAATAAATTACATAACATACACAAACACTTCATTATAAAAAGAGATCTTGTGTTAGATGCTTTTGCCCAACTGTAGGCCAATCTAAGTGTTCAGAGCACATTTTAGTAGGCTAGGCTAAGTTAAGATGTTCTCTAGGTTAGGTGTATTAAAAGGACTTCCACTTAGGATAGGTTTATGAGAACTTGACCCCATCGTAAGTAGAGGAACATCTGCATAAGCATGTGAGATACTGCCAAGTCTCAGAGAAGCTCTGGGAGCAATTATGTAGCTTGGCTCAGGGCTTGACCCTTTCTCTCTGCCATGAACACATCTCAGGATGGGGCTGCTCCTTTATCCTGAGTCCTGGAATGACGAGCTACTTGGAGCAGCATCACAGCCTCCCTACAGCCTAGAGAGAGCTACAGAGTAGAGCAGAGCAACTGGGGAAGCATAGCCTACACATAACATAAGGAGGAAAAAATCAGAGATCCTGAGTTGTTTGTTACCACAGCATAACCTGGCCAAAGAAGACTAATAAAGATGTATATGTGTATTAGACGAATTATTTCTTACTGAGGGTGATGATAAAAGAATTTAAAAATCACTTCATGGAATGAGTATTTTGAGAACTTGATTCTTTAAAATATTAGTTTAGCTCCCTCGACAGATTAGGTGTTTCCTTGGACTTCCCATGTGATTTGCACTTCACTTTTATTTTTGTCTGCCTTTCACTGGAAAGACTTAGACTCACTGTATCACTTAAGATGTGAACCAGTATTTCTCAGTTTGGCATTTATAGAACAACTAATAATAGATTTTTCAGACATTCACATCACCATGTTTAGTAAATCAAAATACGTAAAAATGAAACAACATTTACTATTTAATGGTAGTAAAAGTTAAACATCAGTGCAAGAGATGGTTTCATAACACATTAATGATAAAGGTGGGCTCAATAAAGGACAGAAATGGTATGGACCTAACAAAAGCAGAAGCTATTAAGAAGAGGTGGCAAGCATATACAGAAGAACAGTACAGAAAAGATCTTCATGACCCAGATAACCACGATGGTGTGATCACTCAACTAGAGCCAGACATCCTGGAATGTGAAGTCAAGTGGGCCTTAGGAAGCATCACTACAAACAAAGCTAGTGGAAGTGATGGAATTCCAGTTGAGCTATTTCAAATTCTAAAAGATGATGCTGTGAAAGTGCTGCACTCAATATGCCAGCAAATTTGGAAAACTCAGCAGTGGCCACAGGACTGGAAAAGGTCAGTTTTCATTCCAATCCAAATGAAAGGCAATGCCAAAGAAAGCTCTAAATACCACACAATTGCACTCATCTCACACGCTAGCAAAGTAAATCTCAAAATTCTCCAAGCCAGGCTTCAGCAATACATGAACCATGAACTTTCAGATGTTCAAGCTGGTTTGAGAAAAGGCAGAGGAACCAGAGATCAAATTGCCAACATCTGTTGGATCATCGAAAAAGCAAGAGAGTTCCAGAAAAACATTTGCTTCTGCTTTATTGACTATGCCAAAACCTTTGACTGTGTGGATCACAATAAACTGTGGAAAATCCTGAAAGAGATGGGAATACCAGACCACCTTGCCTTCCTCCTGAGAAATCTGTATGCAGAAAAAGCAACAGTTAGAACTGGACATGGAACAACAGACTGGTTCCAAATAGGAAAAGGAGTACGTCAAGGCTGTATATTTTCACCCTGCTTATTTAACTTATATGCAGAGTACATCATGAGAAACACTGGGCTGGATGAAGCATAAGCTGGAATCAAGATTGCCAGAAGAAATATCAATAACCTCAGATATGCAGATGACACCACACTTATGGCAGAAAGTGAGGAAGAACTAAAGTGCCTCTTGATGAAAGTGAAAGAGGAGAGTGAAAAATTGGCTTAAATCTCAATATTTAGAAAACTAAGATCATGGCATGCAGTCCCATCACTTCATGGCAAATAGATGGGGAAACAGTGGAAACAGTGAGAAACTTTATTTTCTGGGGCTCCAAAATCACTGCAGATGGTGACAGCAGCCATGAAATTAAAAGACACTTGCTCCTTGGAAGTAAAGCTTTGACCAACCTAGACAGCATATTAAAAAGCAGAGACAATACTTTGCTAACAAAGGTCCATCTAGTCAAGGCTATGGTTTTTCCAGTAGTCATGTATGGATATGAGGGTTGGATCATAAAGAAAGCTGAGTGCCGAAGAATTGATGCTTTTGAACTGTGGTGTTGGAGAAGACTCTTGAGAGTCCCTTGGACTGCATGGAGATCCAAACAGTCCATCCTAAAGGAGATCAGTCCTGAGTGTTCATTGGAAGGACTGATGTTGAAGCTGAAACTCCAATACTTTGGCCACCTGATGTGAAGACCTGACTCATTTGAAAAGGCTCTGATGCTGGGAAAGATTGAGGGCAGGAGGAGAAGGGGACAACAGAAGATGAGGTGGTTGGATGGCATCACCGACTCAATGGGCATGAGTTTTTGTAAATTCTGGGAGTTGATGATGGCCAGGGAGGCCTGGCATGCTGAGGTCCTTGGGATTGCAAAGAGTTGGACACAACTGAGCGACTGAACTGAACTGAACTGAATAATAATGCTAATATCATAGGCTAAGTAAGTATATATAACCACTTGCATAAGTAGCATTAGCTGTAGGATATGTACTTCATCCACTCAGTTTATTTTTATATCCTTTATTTCTATAAAATGATATCCAGGCCAAATATAGACACGGATTATGGGGAGAATTCTCATTGAAGACCATGCCAGCCCACAACATGATGCTAAAATAACAATATCACAAAACACATTCAAAGGTTGGAAGACTGAATGTTTACCTTGAAGGATCACAGCCAATGGAATGCCAATGCACTCTGGTTGTTTTCAGCCCTATAAAGTACATTTCCTTTTCCTATAACAGCTTTTGGATGGGGTTTTAAACATACCCAATAATATGTTATGGCTTCCCTGGTGGCTCAGACAGTAAAGAATCCATCTACAATGCGGGAGATTTGGGTTTGATCCCTGGGTCAGGAATTTCCCCTGGAGAAGGGAATAGTTACCCACTCGGTGTTCTTGCCTGGGAAATCCCATGGACAGAGGAGCCTTGTGGGCTACAATTCATGGGGTCACAAAGAGTTGAACATGACTGAGCATTTTAACTGAGCGACTAACACTTTCACTTTCTTTCAATAACATGTCAATGACTTCTTTCACAGATAAGTGTGGGGGGTGCCCACAAAACATTTGAAAAGAACAAAATTTGCAAAGACTGAGGTGTTTGCCCCACATTGTTGCTAAGAAATTTTGATGTCTTATCTTCAACAGTAAAAAATAATGACACTATTTCCTTGAAGTGATAGATGCATGCATTCAAGATCCTGGATAAATCAATAAAATCTGCCATTTGAGAAACTGTCTGAAATCACAGAAGTAATCTGTACTGGAATCATCAGTGTAATGAAGAAATGTGTTTTTAAATCTCACTTCTTGTTTTAAAGTTCATCTAGCATCTTTTTTCCTCAATAGCACTGTAGAAAAGTAAAACACTGAAACTGCTACATATGCATAATACTCTGTAAGGAGTTAAAACCAATTGCTATGATTTGATAGTCTTTGTATTTTAAAAGAAGTACTATATATAAAATATTGGAGAAGGAAATGGCAACCCACTCAAGTACTCTTGTCTGGGAAATCTCATGGACAGAGGAGCCTGGAGAGCTAGTCCATGGGGTCACAAGAGTCAGACATGACCTAGTGACTAAAACTACCACCACCACATATAAAGTATATGCAAAATTATATGTTTATTTATAACATATCACATATCAATATATGATACTTTACTTATATATCAATACATGATATATTACACATTGAATATTACAGTTTTTATTTATATATAAATATAAAATAAAAAAAACATATGTTTACTATTTCTTCAATATTAGATCAGGATCCAGGGACATATTATTGATCACCAATTACTCTCTGCAAATAAAGTAGTTTTGGATTGATAATCAGGTGTAACCCTTTTAAAGTCCTTCATTGTAATTCACAGGTAATTGGTGCTCTTTCAGTATTGATTACAGCATACATTTTCCATTCCACCTCATATCTTTCAAATGACTATCAATGAAATAAAGTATCTCTTCTGTACAATGGATGCTCATTGGTACACAAAAAAGAAAATCATTAAGCACTTCTCTCTCGTAGCACGTACCATGCACACACTAAGAAACTTAGCATGAAATCCAATTGTAATGCAAAGCACCTGTCAACTCAACCAGTGCTTTGTATTCCCCAGTGTACATTGCATACTTTATATAATGGCCATCAGTGTCACTTGATGAAAGAATTATACTGAAAGTTCACTCACTTCTCTCTCCCAAGTGTCTATGACATTAACTCTGCTTCTTTGTGTGTGTGTATGTTATCTTTTCTCTTTTTCTTTCAAATTTTTACTTTTATTGGAGTATTGTTGATTTACAATGTTGTATTAGTTTAAGGTGTACAGCAAAGTGAATCAGTTATATACATACATATATCCACTCTTTTTTAGTTTCTTTTCCCATATAGACTATCACAGGGTACTGAATAGAGTTCCCTGTGCTATACAGTCAGTTCTTATTAGTTATCTATTTTATATGTAGTAGTATGAATATGTCAATCACAATCTTTCAATTTATCCCTCCCTCCACCCTTACCCCTGGTAGTGAAAGTCGCTCAGTAGTGTCCGACTGTTTGCGACTTCATGGGCTCTTCAGTCCATGGAATTCTCCAGGCCAGAATACTGGAGTGGGTAGCTTTTCCCTTCTCCAGGAGATATTCCCAACCCAAGATCAAACCCAGATCTCCAGCATTACAAGCAGATTCTTTACCAGCTGAGTCACCAGGGAAGCCCAAGAATACTGGAGTGGGTAGCCTATCCCTTCTCCAGGGGCTCTTCCTGACCTGGGAATCGAACAGGGGTCTCCTGCATTGCAGGTGGATTCTTTACCGGCTAAACTACCAAGGAAGCCTTAGTAACCGTAAGTTTATTTTCTATATCTGTATCTCTATTTCTGTTTTGTAGATAAGTTCATTTGCATCTTTTTTAGACTCCAAACATAAGCGATATCATATGATATTTTGGATGGACCTAGAGATTGTCATACTGAGTGAAGTAAATCAGACAGAGAAAGACAAATAACCCTGCTGCTTTTTACCATGAGAACACAACTCTGTATGATGCCTCTGTAGTCATGCCCTCCTCTGACTTTACCAAGATATTTCATCAATTTTTGTACTATCAATTTTTTTTTGTTTGCATTTCTTTTTCTGAGAAAATACAATTAGTTTATCTGCATATTATTTGAAAAAGATAAAAGGCATGAGATACATTATGGTATCATTATAAAAATTGATAATGAGTGGTCCAATTAAATCCAACTTTCAGACATTCGTCACTGTAATTCTTAGACACATTTTGCTGGTCTGGCTGCCTGAGTTATCTCACACCTATAACTTTGCTTGTCCCAGCAAACACAGATTCAGAGCCTATATTTAGTCCATGGGCTTCCAACTGCATCTTAAGCTATAAAAAATAATGAAAAGTAAACAATTTTACTTTTTCTTTCACTACTTTTAAATTTGAACTATTTCTATTTATTCAATTCAGTAAATCAGCAGAATAATGCAATAACAACAAAAAAGCACTTAATTATAAACAAAAACAATAACGTCAAAAAATTACTTTATCGTGGAAGAAACAAGTTCTGTTATCTACTTGGAAAAGTGTTTTTTAAAATGCTTTCTTAATGAGGCTATTAAATGAAAACATATGATTGGATGATCTCTGAATAGTGGGGCTCTTAACTAGTATGCTCATTTTTCTCAAGTTTCTTCCATTTCTCTATCACAGTCCTCCCTTGGAAAGTCATCCAAGGGCCCTTCATGCAGTCCAATATTAATACGCCCATGTTACCATTCTACTGATTCAAAAAATTGACAGGCACTAAAAGATAAAATTTTCCCTATCAAAAGGGATAGCTTTTATTTTTCTTCATAATGGTTTATGTCTTACAATCAGTATTTTTAAAAGTTATTGATGAGATACTCTGAACACTGTAATTTTTATTATCTGTAAAGAGGTAATTTTATAAAATGAAGGAACCATAAAAGGCTATCTTTGCATTTTCTATATTATAGAAAACTGGATATATTGTTTTTAGAGAAAAAAATTTTAAACCAATGTTGACAAAACTTCCATACAGAGATTTCTAGTACCTGTGGGGCAGGTATTCATCATGCCAGCTAAAATCTTTCTAATAAGCATGATTTTAGTTTAATCCTTTCCAACTTTTAACAGATGATGACCAGGCCAAATGGCACTAAATAATGAAATTTAAAATCTGAATAAAATATTTTATCCATAGAATACTGCTGTGTGAGAAGCTTTAATTTGCTACTGAAATTTTACACATGTTGATATTTTTAGTATTTTCATAGCTACTTGGCTCATTTAATAGTATATAACTTAAAATACTTATCATTGCTAAAAATACAATGGGTAGTTGTTAAAACTTAGGCTTTCTTGTCAGACTGGACTGGGTTTAAAATTCTGAGTTTTTGTAAGTGGTGTGATCTTGATTAAGTAGCTCAACTTTTCTAAATCTCAATTCAAGTTCCATGTAAGAGTAAGGATATAATCTACTGACCTCATAATTTTATCCCCCACATTAAATATATTAGCTGGTACCTGATAGGCACTTAACAAATAAATATTCAATGACTAAAAAAGTACATTTGAAGATGGGGCCAATCACAGTCATGGGGTAGATAAGAAAAGGGCTGGCTCCTGTTATCACTAGGCATTATAGAAAACCAAGAGTAGAGGAAAATATATAATTATAGCTCTTCTTTGAAAACACTTGGAATGGATACAGATATGGCCAGAAGAACAGGGTATAATATTACAAAAAGTGCCTCAATCTACTTGCCTGAGGCATTAGAAAGAAGAAACAGTTGAAAAATAAATTTTCCTGGATCCAAATGTTTACATTTGTTGTTTTGGGTTCCTTTAATCTACCAAATCTAATTACATTAAAAATTATTTTTCCAGATCCTTTTCAAATCTTTTACAGTGATTGTTTTCCATGTTTCCTCTACCCTAGGCCCTGCCTTTTCTGGGCAGAAAACCTCACTTTCAGATTTAATAAGAACTCACATATCAGCCTAGATTTCTCAGTCAACATTGTATCTTCTTTAGGATCTTTCTGTAATATCCCTTTACCTTTCCATATATTTCCTGTCTCCACAAAGACTCAATATTCCTTTAGACCATGACCCAACCCCTCCACGGGCTATTCATATCATAGGCTCTGTGGTGTTGCTCCATCAATTATTCACTGCTATGTTATCTGCATCTTCAATAGCTCCTTCTTGTCAAGATTTAGAACTTGAGATCTAACACCCCAAAATGAAAAAAAAAAAAAATAAGATTCATATTTTGGCTTTTCAATGTACTATTTGTGTGCTCTTGAGAAAATGCTTAACATCATCGAGCTTCAGTTTCTCCACAGATAAAATGATATTAACAATATCCACTTCAAAGCATAGCATTGAGAATTAAAGGCCTAGGGGACCTCTGGGCAAAATGGCACGCAAGATTTAAGCACCATTATATTTTCTCTGCTCTAAGGAAATAACAATGTCAGGCAGAATATGAAAAAAAAAAAAAAGAAATAAGATATGCTGTAGCTCAAAAACAAGATAAGTGTAATTTGAACTAAAAACAGAACAGAAATACAAAGTAATAAACAGAGCTGAAAGTGCAAGCATGTTAGACTCACTGTGGACAGTGGCTGCCAAAGCTAGCCTCATGTTATAACACTGACCAAAGAGATGCACAAAAGGTAGGCAGTTGGAGTCAGATTCATTGCCACATTTCCAAGGCAAACCATTAAATATCACAGTAATCCAAGTCTATGTCGCAACCAGTAATGCTAAATAAGCTGTAATTTAACAGTTCCATGAAGACCTATAAGACCTTCTAGAACTAACATCAAAAAAGATGTCCTTTTCATCATTGGGGACTGGGATGGAAAAGTAGGCAGTCAAGAGATACCTGGAGTAATAGGCGAATTTGGCCTTGAAGTATAAACTGAAGCAGAGCAAAGGCTAACAGAGTCATGCCAAGAAAACGCACGGGTCATAGCAAACACCTCTTCCAACAACACAATAAAAGACTCTATATGTGGACATCATCAGATGGTCAATACCGAAATCAGATTGATCATATTCTTTGCAGCCAAAGATGGAGAAGATCTATACAGCCAACAAAAACAAGACCGGGAGCTGATTGTGGCTACAGATCATGAACTCCTTACTGCAAAATTCAGACTTAAATTAAAGAAACTGGACCATTCAGGTATGACCTAAATCAAATCCCTTATGATTATACAGTGGAAGTGACAATTAAGGGATGAGATCTGATAAGAGTGCCTGAAGAACTATGGACAGAGGTTCATGACACTGTACAGGAGGCAGTGATCAACACCATCCCCCAAAAAAGAAATGCAAAAAGGCAAGATGGTTGTCTGAGGAGGCCTTACAAATAGCTGAGAAAAGAAGAGAAGCAAAAGGCAAAGGAGAAAAGGAAAGATATACCCATTTGAATGCAGAATTCCAAAGAATAGCAAGGAGAGATAAGAAAGCCTTCCCCAGTGATCAATGCAAAGAAATAGTGGAAAACAACAGAATAGGAAAGACTAGATATTTCTTCAAGAAAACTAAGAGGTACCAAGGGAAAATTTCATGCAAAGATGGGCACAATAAAGGACAATAAAGCACAATATGTATCTATCAGAAGCAGAAGATATTAAGAAGAGGTGGCAAGAATACACAGAAGAACTATACAGAAAAGATCTTCATTACCCAGACAACCATGATGGTGTGATCACTCTCTTACAGCCAGACATCCTAGAACATGAATTCAAGTGAGTTTTAGGAAGCATCACTACAAACAAAGCTAGTGGAGGTGATGGAATTCCAGTTGAGCTATTTCAAATCCTAAAAGATGATGCTGTGAAACTGCTGCACTCAATATGACAGTAAATTTGAAAAACTCAGCAGTGGCCACAGGACTGGAAAAGGTCAGTTTTCATTCCAATCCCAAAGAAAGGCAATGCCAAAAAATGTTAAAACTACTGCACAATTGCACTGTCTCACATGCTACCAAAGTAATGCTCAAAATTCTCCAAGCCAGACTTCAACAGTATGTGAACTGTGAACTTCCAGATGTTCAAGTTGGTTTGATAAAAGGCAGAAGAACCAGAGATCAAACTGTCAAAATCCACTGGATCATCAGAAAAGCAAGAGAGTTCCAGAAAAACACCTACTTCTGCTTTATTGACTGTGCCAAAGCCTTTGACTGTGTGGATCACAACAAACTGTGGAAAATACTGAAAGAGATCAGAATACCAGACCACCTTGCCTTCCTCCTGAGAAATCTGTATGCAGAAAAAGAAGCAACAGTTAGAACTGGACATGGAACAACAGACTGGGTCCAAATAGGAAAAGCAGTATGTCAAGGCTGTATACTGGCACCGTGATTATTTAACTTACATGCAGAGTACATCATGAGAAATGCTGGGGTGGGTGAAGCACAAGCTGGAATCAAGATTGCTGGGAGAAATATCAACAACTTCAGATACGCAGATGACACCATGCTTATGGCAGAAAGTGAAGAGGAACTAAACAGCCTCTTGACGAAAGTGAAAGAGAAGAATGAAAAAGTTGGCTTAAAACTCAACATTCAAAAAACTAAGATCACGGCATCCGGTCTCATCACTTCATGGCAAATACATGGGGAAATAATGGAAACAAGTGACAGACTTTATTTTGGGGGGCTCCAAAGTCACTGCAGATGTCAACTACAGCCATGAAATTAAAAGATGCTTACTCCTTGGAAGAAAAGTTATGACCAACCTAGACAGCATATTAAAAAGCAGAAACATTACTTTGCCAACAAAGGTCTGTCTAGTCAAAGCTATGGTTTTTCCAGTAGTTATGTATGGATGCAAGAGTTGGACTATAAAGAAAGCTGAGTGCAGAATTGATGCTTTTGAACTGTGGTGTTGGAGAAGACTCTTGAGAGTCACTTGGACTCTCAAGGAGACCCAACCAGTCCATCCTAAAGGAAATCAGTCCTGACTATTCATTGGAAGGACTGATGCTGAAGCTGAAGCTCCAATACTTTGGGCACCTGATGCGAAGAACTGACTCATTAGAGAAGACACTGATGCTGGGAAAGATTGAAGATGGGAGGATAAGGGGACGCCAGAGGATGAAATGGTTGGATGGCATCACCGACTCGATGGACATGAGTTTCAGTAAGCTCAGGGAGTTGGTGATGGACAGGGAAGCCTGGCGTGCTGCAGTCCTTGGGTTCCAAAGAGTCAGAAATGACTGAACGACTGAACTAAACTGAGATGGGGGAAAAAGTTGTATACCATTACATGGGACTAAACCTTTCAACAAGCAGGGCCAGAAGCTTAGAGTTTTAGGGGCTCCCCTGGTGACTCAGGTGGTAAAGAATTCCCCTGCAATGCAGGAGGCCTGGGTTTGATCCCTAGGTTAGGAAGATCTCCTGGAGAATGAATGGAAAACCACTCCACTATTCTTGCCTGGAGAATTCCATGGACTGAGGAGCCTGGTGGGCTACCACCCATGGGTCACAAAGAGTGGACATGACTGAGTGACTAATGCTTTCATTTTCACTTTCATGCCCCAGGAGGCAAGAGGACCAAAACAGATCTGGATGAGTAGAAACTGAGCCAATATCCCTGACATCACAGTGAGGAACGAGCCTCAGAGTGACTTAAAGACTAAGGGTCCAGCTGCTGAATATCAGCAACTAAAGAGGGATAGAGGGAAGAGGGAGGTAGAGAAGTCAAAATAAGAGAACAAACAAAACTACGGTACTTGGATTTTTATTGATAAAATTCACCTCTTGAAGATATTTATTTCATAGAAGAGTACAAGGACTTTAAAATAAATGTCTAGAATATCTAAAGACAAAAATAAAGGAATAAAAGCCATAAAATAACTGAGCATGACATATACATTAAGGAGACAAGACACAAATATGACCTAACAAACTGGTGAAATTTATCAGTAAAGTATTGCCTATCTGGGGTGTGTGTTAAACAGCACTGGGTCAGACAAAACAAGATATGGGGGAATAGAACAGTTTGGTTAGTTAAGTTGTCATAAAAATGAGAACAGACATAATATTAAAAAAAAAAAAAACTTTCACACTTGTAAAGGACAGTAATAGTTAAATATATTTGTGGGAAAAAAATCAAGGGTTGCTACTACAACTAAAGAGTACAATGCATACTCTACTGCTATATAATAAATTATCACAAATTTAGTGGCTTGACACAAATACCTTCAGTATCTCAGAATTTCTGTGGGTCAGAAGTCTGGTTACAGATTAGCTGCGTTCTCTCTGCTCAGGGTCTCAGAAGTTTGCAAACTTCTGGCTTAGTTGCACCCTCATGGGCATTCAATAAGGACAATTCATTTTCAGTCTCTCTCGGTGGCTGGCAAAATTCATGTTCTTGTAGCTATATGACTGAAACCCTGGTTTTCTTGCTAGCTGTTGGCAAAAGATTGGTCTTAGCTCCTAGAATGTGTCCTCAGGTCCTTGCCGTGTAGCCCCCTCCATAGTCAGTTCACATTGAGACTATATGCTTTCTCCAGGCCAGAAGAAGAATATCTCTGATTTGTTTTTGATCTTTAGATCTTCATTTGAAGCACTCATCTGATAAGTTCAAACCAAGAAAACCTCCCTCTTGTTAGCTTTAAGTCAGCTGATTAGAGACCACAGTTGTATATGTAAAATCCCTGCACCTTTGTCTGTAATGTAACTTAATCACTGGAAAGCTGTCTTGTCCCATCTTTTTCTCTAGTCTCGCCCATTCTTGATAGGAGAAGATTAAATGGGGTGTGAATTCCCAGAAGTTAGAACTCTTACGGACTGCCTTAGAATTCTGCCTACCACATTTTGCCCTCTGATTCCCAATAGCTCACATCTTTCCAAATGCAACATTCATTTACCTTTGTAAAGTTCCCACAAGTCTCATCCTACTATAGTATCAGCTCATCATCCAGCAATAGGGTGTTAAAAGAATGAAATACAGCAAACTCTACCTACTGTAACAATTGGAAAGGAGAATAGAAAACAACAGAGAAAATTGGTTTAACAGAAGACAAAAAATAAAACTATCAAAAGAAACACAAATAAATAGTTATCACAATAAAAAACATTCCTTTTTAAAAACAAACATTTTTAGATGGGTAAAAAACACAAAATCTAGCTATATTTTTTACAACAGATAAACTAAAACAAAACATGGAAAAACTGAAAGTAAGGAAATAGAAAAAAATATGCCAGTAAAATGATGACCCTCCAAAATCTGGGTTCATAATACAATAATGGACAAAACAGAAGCTAAGTCCAAAGCATTAATGGGGATAAAGAATACTAACAATTATAATGCAAGGACTACTCTCTTTAAGATATAATAATTATTCATTTATACCATATCTGACAATATTACTTAATGTATACATAAAAACAAAATTAAACTGGGAAATTTCAACACAACTCTATTAAAGATGGAGAGCACAATCTAATAAAATTTGATAAGGATACAGAAAATTTGAAAATCGAATTACTATGTTTGATTTGGTAGCAAAATATTGAATTATATACTAATAAATTCTTTTCAAATATAAATGCTATCACCTATAGTAATTAACTATGTCATAAAGAAATGTCAAAAAACTTCAAAATTTCACTATCATACAGACTATGTTCTCAACAGACTTCAAAGTTTCACTGTCACTGCAAACTACAGTAATAAAATTAAATAGATACCAAGAATTAAAAAATAGCTAAAAAGATTACACATTTAGAATCTTAAGAAAATCACTGCTACATAATTCATATTCCAAAAGGAAATTTACAGTGAGAGAATTATAAAATACTTAGGATACAGCACCAATAAAAAGATAACATAAACTAAAGAGATGTAGCTGGAAAAAGAGGTAAGGTTAAATACACATGTTCAATATCAACAAAGACCAAATATAAATGAGTAAATATTTAAACCAAAGAACCAGAAACATGTTTTTGAAAAAGTAAACCCCCAAAGCAGAAGAAAACATAAGAAATATTATTAAGAAACCAATAAAACAAAAATACAACAGGCAGGATTAACAAACCAAAAATTGGCTCTCTGAAAAAAAAATTTCTAGAAAGACTAATTTTTAAAAAAGAGATGGCATAAATAAACAATACGAGGAACAAAAAGGAAACAGACAAACCACAAATACTAAAAATTTATTAAACTGAGAATCAACGTAATTTTATTTCCCTTGCTAGTGATCAAGATAGGAAAAGTTATATGACAATTATTGAGAAAAGAACAATACACAATGGGAAAATTTCTTAGAACTCTTTCATGAAGTTTTTTTTTTTTTTCTCTTTTCATGCTAAAGCCATGTCACAAGACAAAGAATACCCTTCCTGTGTGACTGTTGTCTGAAGAAGTGATGCTTGGTGCTGTAGCAGCCACAATGGATGATCACAACAAATTCAGAGAAACTAACAAGGATATATAGCTGAGCCCTCTAAATAACCAACCCCAAACTATCATACATTCAGATTCTTGTTATGTGAGATAACACATTACCTTTTGGCTAATTAGCTCTTATAAAAGTATTCTATGAGTTGGAGCCAAAAACATCCTATTGGACATAGTATGCTGTGCTATTTTAAATTTGAAAATTGGAATTTTAAAATTTTATTTAAAAATATGGATTCAATGCAAAATTCACAGCTTTTTATTCCCAAACAAAATGGAACAATCTGAGTAGCCTTCTTTCTCTTGTAACAAACGTCACTCTAGGAGTCAGGAATGAAGAGGTGCTGTTAGAGGATGACAGCTGTTGAACCTACTGAACTCTCTGCTTCCTTCTCATCAAAGTATTGAACAAGGGGCAAAATTCAAAATCATGTTACATAAGATGTCTGGAGAGGATCCATAGCCCATTTTCCATCTAATTAAGAAGCCAAGACTTAGAAATCTTATCACAGTCCTTGATTACACATTCTTTTCTTTCCCATAGCTTTCAAATGCCAGAACTGAAGTATACTTCATCCACAAATTTCCTCGACACAAAATACCTAGATACAATCCTAAAATATTCTTTGGGAATTGGGCACATATAATCTATTCTCTTCAATTTTCTAATTACATTACTGGGTAGCTGAAGTTAAATATAAAAAAAAAAATTCTGACAATATTCTTTAATTTGTGAAGGTAATTTTGGCAAAAGTATTCTAGCAAAATTAATGTTTAACATAAAAAAGATGCCAGTGGGACACTTATTTAGATTTTTCTGGGTGACATACTCTTGGAGATCAGTTGTATTTCCATTTGAGTTTTCTGGCTTTTTGCTTGTAGTACATACACCTTTCTTGCTTTGCAAAAGAGGGTTAAAACTGAAGTCAGATTCTTGTAATGGTTTTTTTCTTTGCAGTACATTTAGACATACAAGATATGGGATCTATAATGCCGTGTTATTAGCATTCATTGATGGAACATAATATATTACTGGTTCTTCTCTCACTGGAGGATTATGCTATGAGGACCACACTCTTTCCCTCCTTTTCCCCTCATTTTTTAGGAAAACAATTCTGTGGTCTCCTCAGATTGCTGACATTTGGATAGGGCAACATAAAACTGATGAGTTTTCTTATCTCCCTATAGAGATTAAAACTACACACAGAATTCTCTTCTAAAACAGAGAACAGAGTGACTGTAATATAATCTAGATTAGAAGTCAACACTCATGAGGCCAATTGTTCAGTCTTAGACTTTTAAGATACTGGGTGGAAATCTACTCAAGAATCTCTTGGCACTTCTCTGGGCTGCACCTATAAATGGTAATTATACTTTTCTATTATTGAGCTCTGGAGAAGGAAATGGCAACCCACTCCAGTATTCTTGCCTGGAGAATTTCATGGACAGAGGAACCTGGCAGGCTACAGTTCACGGGGTCGCAAAGAGTCAGACACAACTGAGCGACTCACACACACACACACACACACACACACACACACACACACATTATGGAGCTCTCTACCATCTACTGTGATATGTCACCATCTCAAAGGAATAGCTGACAGCTTAGTTAAAATGATGGAATATACATCACTTTGAGCTTCTCACAGGCATGCAAAAATGCACATTAAATACAAAGTCCAGAGATACAAGAAGGGAAATAAAAGCTGTGATTCATGAACACAGCACGAACAGGATAGGGGTTATGAAGAATACAACTGCAGCCTGTAGATGAAAAAGGAAAATGATGCAAGTGATGGAATGGGTTAATTTCTAAGGAAGGGCTGAGGAGATAGATGAGATAGATTTTTGCCACAGCCTTGCAAATGGACAGCTGTGCAGTCATGGCAACTTAGGTAGAGCTTAAAGTCCAAAATGGTCTGGGCCCTGTTCACCTCTTTGTTATAAGATTGATTACATCAAAGGCCCAATTCTTCATTTTTTCCTGTATCCATGACTTTTGGCATGCGATTTTAAGTAACATCCACCAAAAAGCAGAGAATACTTATAATATCTTGATTCTAAATTAGGCCATGTAACTTGCTTTGGCCAAAAGAATGTTAGTGGTTATGATGCAAACAGATGTCTAAAAAAGTGATTACATGTTTTGGGTTTCGCTCTTGCTCTTCTCTGATTGTGAGAACATGCCTTGGCCAGGATGTTGAAGGATGAGATGCACAGAATAGAGCCAAGTTGTCCAGGTGTCCCAGTCAAAGTCAACCTAAAACAACCATCAGCTAGCTGGTTCACAGACATGTGAATGAGCCAAATCATAAAGAGCCCAGCCTAAACCACTAATTCAGACTCAGGAGCAAAATGAATGCTTATTGTTTTAAAACACTGAGTTTTGAGGTTTTTTATTATACAGCATTCATGTCGCAATTGTCTGGATATGCTAACACTTTTCCCCTTGCTTTCAGTACTCAAACAATAGACATATCGATTTAAGAGAATGTGCCATGTACCCTACCACAGGATCCTTGCACATGCCATTCCCCCTCCACTTGGAACTGTCTCTTAGGCTTCTCTCCTTCATCTCTTATTAGCCAATTCCTTAATTCAGTACATGTATCCATCAGTTCTTAGTTCAAAAGCAGTTTCCTTAGGTAAGACTTTCTTTCCATCCTGAGGTAAGACTAATTTATTGAAGACTCATGTTACATTATGCTAAAACAGTTTTTTTTTTCTGATGTCTCTGCTATTAAGTTATACTCTGATGTTTGTGACATTGATTTGAACTCTGTCTTATACACTAGATCAAAAAGCCCAAGAGTTTAGTGAAAACAATTGCTATCTGGGTCTCCACTGTGCCCGAATGCAGTGGCAATACCTAACACAGGGACTAGCACCTGCTTTTACTGAATAAAGAAGTTGTGGCAGAAGTAGCAGTCTTCCACCTCCGGTTGGTGATGACATTTCACAACTTACATCTGTATCATTCTCCAGAGGAACATCCTTGAATGACAGGAACTGTCTCATTTAGAAATACCTGAGAGGTTACCCAAACCAACCCTCTCCTCCATGGGGAATACAATAACGAAGGATAATGGAGGTATTGAATAGTACAGCCTGCTCTCCACTAGATGAAACGACTTCTGTGGTACAATTCATGCTTGAGAGCTCCCACGGGATGTAGCTTAGGCTAGAGAGCCTCTTGCAACTGCATATTTATCTAGTCTCCTATTTTGGACTATGCCTTTCCCCTTATCTCTTTTATGCTTTTCCAAAGAAAAATGAGTTGCTGTTTTCTTCTGCAGGGCGTCTTCCTGACTCAGGGATCGAACCCACATCCTTATGTTTCCTGTGTTGGCAGGTGGGTTCTTTACTACTAGCATCACCTGGGAAGCCCTTTTCCAAAGAACTTGATCTCAATAAATTGTTTGCAGAAGAATTTTTGTTTCAAGTTCTGCTTCCAATCAAACCAAAGACATGAGTTCAGGTTGAGAATTTCTCACTTACCTAAGAAAACTTAGAACCCTAAAATATTATCCATTGGGATAACTCTTTGGATAGATTAAACTAAGCGGTCACTTTTCTCAAAGGGTCCAGAAATTCGCAAACATCTAATTATTTCAGGATTGGTTACAGCCTCCATAATCAGTAATACTAACTCCTTCAAACTTAATATTTTAAGTGGGTTATTAAAATGTAGGAGCATACAGCAGTTTTATTTCCTTCTGGAAATGTGGGTTTCCATATTTGTACCACTGCATAATACTGCAATTCTCAACAGAACTGACCAGGTAAAAAGCATGTTTGTTATCTGACTACCAGGATTTTCATCTCATCTATAGATGTGGGTTGCTGCTTTCAGAAGGTAACCAAAGAAGAGGTGATGGCAGCTGCAAAAATGCCCATAATGAAGTGTTAAGAGAAAAATGACACAAATCTGCACATGGTGCAATCCTAAATAGTAAAACAAACAAACAAACAAAACCATCTATTTATCTATCAAAGCATTAAAAGAAAAATGAAGCATACCAAGATGTAAACAGTAGCAGTAGGGTCATGAAAGATTTTAATTCCCTTTTGTATATTTTCTTAATTTCAAAAAACCTTACCAAAAAGCATGACTGCAATTTTTTAAATGGTAAAAAATAAACAAAAAACCCCAAGAAACAACCAGAATGAGCAAATAAGCAAAAAGATCATAGACAACAATGGCATTCTCCTAACTGAACTCAGTTTAAAATCTATGAAGGGGATCTTCCATTCTGGGAAAGAAGTATATGCACTTTCCTCTTTTCCTTTCAAAAATTACAACTAAAAATATTGCACATTATGTATTAAACAAACATAAGATGACTCTGAAAGGTGAAGAAAAGGATTTCTTAGGCACCTCAGGAAACCAGGAATAAGGTGGTGAGATTCCTGGGGTTTCTTTTTTTCCCATATATTCCAGAGTTGGAATTACAGAACTTGGCAACCTGGAAATGCCAATGAGTACAGACCAGAAAAGCACCAACGAAAGCCTGTTCTTTGTAGCCAAAGGGTAAGAAAAGGAAAACAATATGGAAAACATTTAGACCATCTTGACACTACTTCACTGAGAAACCACAAAAATAATCTGCTACCTACCTCACGCAAGCCAACAAAAGTCTAGTGGGGAGCCTAGATTTCCACTTGACCAGGCTGTAAAGAGGTGCTCCACCCTCCTCTGTCCAGGCCAAAGTGACTAGCTTTCAATACTGCAGCTAGACCAGGAAGATTGAGATTTAAGTAAAGAAATGTTTAAGACATGAAAATGTTCAATACTGTTGTGTAAAACATGGTATTCTGTGCACTTGTCATGTGTAAGAAATATTTAGATCCACAAGTAAGCATCATGTTTCCAATCTAGCATGTGTACATGAGCACTTGAAAAAGACTTGGGTTTTAAACTGAAATCTTGTTAAGCACATAAACAATATCAGCACATTTAAGATAATTTAAGAATGACTATTTTAACTTTAATTTATTAGATTTGTAAGGATGCCTTAAATTATTGGGATGGCTTGTCATAAAATTGAGAACACTCAAGAAGAAAATGGAACATGTTACATCTGTATGACAGTGTGAGTGTTCAAAGACATTTCACTAAGCTTAAAAACAGACGAAAACATGAATCGAAGGCCCCTTAAAAGTGATTTGATAGAATCAGATAGATGTATAAATAGAATAAGATCATCTATAAATTTAGAAAGTAAGTTTTAAAATTTATAACAATCAATTATTAACTTTTAAACCAATCTGAATCTCTGAAAAATCTTTTTGATGCATAAAAGTTGCTCCCAAAGACATAAAACCCCTCACATTGGCATACACATCACATGAACACATGGTATGATTATCATCTATGGAAAATTTTTCTCAGGTGTATTCTAGTGTTTCATTTTCCATCACTTTCCTAAGTTCTGCCAAGTGTTAGGGAGTAGTCCTAAGCACATCTGGATGATCCACTCCTTGAGTAGATGGTTTGTCTTTATTGGCTCAGAGAGTAAAGAATCTGCCTGTGATGCAGGATTCCCAGGTTCAATCCCTGAGTTTGGGAGACTCCCTGGAGAAGGAAATGGCAACCCACTCCAGTATTCTTGCCTGGAGAATTCCAAGGACAGTGGAGCCTGGGGGCTATAGTCCATGGGGCCTCAAAGAGTCAGACATGACTGAGCAACTAACACTTCCACTTTCACTGTGTTCTCCCAGCAGCTGCCATGTTGCTGGGGAACAGCAGATGTTAGTTAAACACATTTGTTTGAATTAAACTTAATTATCTACGTTTTTCAAGCTCTAATTTTAAAATGACATTTGCTGGGGATGCTGAAGAGGTTTTGTGCTCATGGCACACTTTCATGTACTAGAATTTTAGATATGCTTCCAAGGACAAAAAGACTCTGTAGACACTGCAACATACTAGCCATATTTGCAACCTGAGCACTTTAGTTATGATACGTTTAAGCAGCACTTAGTCCTCTCCAGCACTCTGTTGCTGCTTGGTTGAATAGCTCAAACAAAACTTTCACATACTCAGGAGGGAAAGTCTGCTGTGTTCCCTTTAACCAATCATGTTTTCTGCAATGATGGCTTATCTTACACTATGTTTCTATCTAAAAAACAAGTTTTATCTCCACTGAAGTCTTCAACGTAGATCCACATGCTATTTGACATATATCACTTGAACTCAATGGGGCATAAATTCAAGTATTAGAATATTAGACACCCACACTTCAAAGGTTTAAGGGACTCCAAACAATAGAACACTCAGTATCTCACAACTCATACTGTAGAAAAAAATAATTCCTATGTATTGAATATTGAGGGGTATACCCATGAAATATATACTAGTTGAGAATCACACATTATTCCAATCCTAGGCCCAAGATTAAATTATCATGTATTCTGAGATATTACAATATAAAGTGAATGAGCAGATCTTAAAATGTTATTTAAATATAGCAGTTTAAAAATATACTTTTACTTGGATCTGTGTTGACCATATTTTCTTTTCTAATTTGGTCTTTATTCTCCCAACATAGAACATTATTTAAAAGAACAGTATGCTTTACTAAGTTTTCACTTAGTGGAGATTTGCATTGCAAATTAAGTCAAGACCCCTAACAAAGGACTATATATAAAAATGAATTTATATCTTTTTGACTTGAATACATTCATCTACTAAGCAAAATATACTCGAGTTTCACTTGATACAACATTTCTAAGTAACTTTATGTTTATTATATCAGTAACCCTTATTTACTATAGCAAATTAGTAAATACAATTAAGTCAGGTTTTCTCAATCTCAGCCCTATTGATGTGGGCAGGAGGATTTTTCCTTGTGGAAGGCTGTCCTGTGTGTGAGGATATTTAGCTGTATTTTCAGAGCTACTAGAAGTGAGCTGCATTTTCCCAGTTGTAACAAACAAAAATCTCAGATATTTCCAGATACCTCTGGGGGAGAAAAATTGTCCCCAGTTGAGAACCAAAAAGTTAAATTAAAAGAAAACAAAATTAATTTATATCCTTATCATAAATTTTCTATGCACACAAATGTACGAACAATTTTTTTTAAATATTATCTCATATATTGTTTGTTACTATTCTTCTGCAGCATATATTATGAACACCTTTTAAATTAGACTATAGTTGATTTGCAATATTATATGCGTTTAAGGTGTGCAAAATAGATTCAAAATTTTTATACATTACAATCCATTTAAAGTTATCATACTGGTTATATTACCTATGCTGTACATTACATTCTTATACCTTATTTATTTTACAAACAGTAATTTGCTAATACATTTTTGATATTAACCTCTATCAGACATATTGCTTGCAAATGTTTTCTCCCATTCCATAGGTTGTCTTTTTCCTTTGCTGGTGGTTATTTTTTTGATCATGGCATGGAATCAATTTTGTACATCACTGAATTTACCTTGCTAATATTTTCTTGGTCATTTTTGCATTTATATTCATCCCAGTTATTACTCTGTAATTTTGTCTTTGTCTGGTTTTGGCATCAGGGTAATGGTAGCAACAGTTAGAACTGGACATGGAACAACAGACTGGTTCCAAATAGGAAAAGGAGTACGTCAAGGCTGCATGTTGTCGCCCTTCTTATTTTTCTTATATGCAGAGTACATCATGAGAAATGCTGGGCTGGAAGAAACACAAGCTGGAATCAAGATGGCCAGGAGAAATATCAATAACCTCAGATATGTAGATGACACCACCCTTATGGCAGAAAGTGAAGAAGAACTAAAGAGCCTCTTGGTGAAAGTGAGACAGGAGAGTGAAAAAGTTGGCTTAAAGCTCAACATTCAGAGAACTAAGATCATGGCATCTGGTCCCATCACTTCATGGGAAATAGATGGGGAAACAGTGGCAGACTTTATTTTTGGGGGCTCCAAAATCACTGCTGATGGTGATTGCAGCCATGAAATTAAAAGACGCTTACTCCTTGGAAGGAAGGTTATGGCCAACCTAGATAGCATATTTAAAAGCAGAGACATTACTTTGCCAACAAAAGTCCGTCTAGTCAAGGCTATGGTTTTTCCAGTGGTTTTGTATGGATGTGAGAGTTGGACGGTGAAGAAAGCTGAGCGCTGAAGAATTGATGCTTTTGAACTGTGGTGTTGGAGAAGACTCTTGAGAGTCCCTTGGACTGCAAGGAGATCCAATCAATCCATCCTAAAGGAGATCAGTCCTGGGTGTTCACTGGAAGGACTGATGTTGAAGCTGAAACTCCAATACTTTGACCACCTGATGCGAAGAGTTGACTCATTGGAAAAGACCCTGATGCTGGGTAGGATTGGGAGCAGGAGGAGAAGGGGACGACAGAGGATGAGATGGTTGGATGGTATCACCGTATCACCGACTCGATGGACATGGGTTTGGGTAGACTCCAGGAGTTGGTGATGGACAGAGAGGCCTGTCGTGCTGCAATTCATGGGGTCTCAAAGAGTTGGACACGACTGAGCGACTGAACTGAACTGAATGGTAGCCAGGTTAAATGAATCTGGGAGTCTTCCTTCCTCTTCAGTTTCTTGGAATAGTTTGATAAGGACAGGTATTAGCTCTTCTTCCACGTGTTTGGTAGATTTCCTCTGTGAAGCCATCTGGTCCTGGACTTTGCTGGGAATTTTTTGATTGTTGATTCAATTTCAATTGCAGCGATAGATCTGTTCAGATTATCTACTTCTTCTTGATTTAGTTTTAGAAGATTGTATGTTTCTAGGAATTTATCCATGCTTTCTAGATTGTCCAGTTTGTTGGTATATAACTGTTTGTGGTATTCTCTTATGATTGTTTGTATCTCTGAAATATCAGTTGTAATTTCTCCTCTTTCATTTCTTTGTGTTTGTGTGTGTATACTTGGGTCATCTTTTCTTTTTTTCCCCCCCTAATGATCCTGGCTGAAGGTTCCTCAATTTTGATTTTCTTTTCAAAAAACCAGTTCTTGGTTTCATTGATCTTTTCAACTAGCTTATTTTTTTTGGGGGGGGGGTTCTGTTTTATTCCTTTATACTTTGATCTTTATTAATTTTTTCCTTTTTCTGACTTTGTGCTTTGTTTGTTCTTCTTTATCTAATTGTTAGAAAGTAGGTTGTTTGAGAATTTTTTGTTCTTTTTTTCTTGAGGTAGGCCTGTATCACTATAAACTTCCAAGAATTGCTTTTGCTATATCCCATAGACTTTTGGATGGTTATGTTTTTATTTGCATTTGTCTTGAAATATTTTCTGATTTTGAGTTCCTCATTCACCCAGAGTTTTTTAATTAGCACACTATTTAGTCTGCATGCGTTTATCTTTATTTCTGTAATTGATTTCTAGTTTCATACCTTGATGGTCAGAAAAGATATAATTTCTATCCTCTTAAATTTGTTGCAATTTCTTTTATGGCCTAGAAAATGAACTATCCTGAAGAACATACCATGTGCACTTGAAAAGAATGTGTATTCTGATGCTTTTGGATGAAATGTCCTGTAGGTATCTATTAAGTCCAGCTACTATAATGTGTATCAGGAACACTTTTTCACAAATAAGCCCACATCTACTTCATCATTCTTAATGGTTACATAGTATTCCACCAGTTAAGACATTGTATAGTTATTTGCTCAATTACCTGTACTTATATTTTGAATTTATTCCTAATATTTTCACAGAGAGTAACATGACAAAAGTGCTCACTTAACTGGCTAAGATATTTTTGGGTGACATTTTCTTTCCCTAAGAATTTTACAGATTTTGTTTCATGTCTTTTGGTATTAAAAGTGTTTATAGAGAGAAATATAAGTCTAGTATGATTGTTTTTCTCTTGTATACTCTCATTTGCATGTTTAGCCAGTGAAAGATTCTCTGCTCTCAAAGTTGAGAAATTTGGGCTTTAAAATGTAAATTTTTATTACTGATATTTCCTGGAGTATACTGTTCTTTTCATGGCTGAGGCACAATTCTGCATTTTTTCCAATGAGATTTTCTTCTATCAATATGTTTAAATTAACTTCCATTTTCAGTTGCTGGTATCACTTCTTCACTGCCACCAATTTTCCTTATATTGTATTATTCCTGGCTTTGTTATTTTCTCCTAAGTGCTTTAATTTCTTCATTTTCCCTCTTGCATTCATTGTGAATCATATAATCCTTCATTTAAGTCAGTGTTTCGGCTTTTCTCCCCTTTATTATTTCTTTTTTATTATGGTAACTTTATTTTAATGATACTAATAACCTACATTTACTATAGTTGCATTAACAAATGCAGCTAAACGAAGGCTTCTCAACTTTGACTCTGACGACATTTGGGCTGGAAAACTCTTCATTGTGGGGTGTGGGGTCTCCTGTGCACTGCAATATGTTTAAGATTTATTGAACTTTGTGACTTATTTATTAGTTCTTGAATAGTGTTGTTCTGGTCCTCTATTGGTGTCTTTAGCTCCTTTTTCTTTCTCTGTGAGTCATTATGAGCATGTTTTTGTTTACTAACTGAATATTCTTCTTAAGGTCTTCCATACCATGAAGCTCTATCGAGAATTTGTTTTCTGTATCTTGAGTAATATGTTTTATGTTTTTCCAAAAGAGGTCAACTGTCAGTTATAATAGGACAGATATTATGTTCATTTTCTTGCTCATGATTGACACAGTTGATCTCTGTTATTATCTTTGTTATGAAATAGTATGTGCCAATCCTCTTTGACTCACTGCCCACCTTATCAGAGATCAGCTGCCTGCCTGTCTGAGATCTAGAAGGTGATATTCAACTCCTTTCCTCAGTCTGTGTGCCAGTGGTGAAATTTCTAGGGGAGTGGATGGAAACTGTTCCACTGGGCCAGGGCCATCTTGATGTAATTAGAAGTGTGTACTGTTACCATTCACATTTCCTCAGTGGTGGTAAGAAAAATATCCTTTGGCATCAAATCATTCCTGCTTTTAGCACAGAGCTTCCAGCCATTGCTTCAGTCAGATCAAGCCAGTCTTCCCTCTTTCTGATTTACCTGTTGCCACAGAGCAGTCATTTCCAAATTCTGAAGAGGTAAATTATGAGCATTAAACAATATTTTTATATTTGACATTTTCAGTTTTACTGAGATACAACTGAATGCAGCACTGTGTAAATTTAAGGTGTACAGCATAATGACCTGAGTGATATACATCATGAAATGATTACCGTAAGTAATTTAGTGAATATTTGTCATCTCATATAGATGAGACCTACAAAATCTTTTAGAACTAACACCCCCCAAAAAAGTCTTTTTCATTATAGGGGACTAGAATACAAAAGTAGGAAGTCAGGAAACACCTGGAATAACAGACAAATTTGGCCTTGGAGTACAGAATGAAGCAGGGCAAAGGCTAATAGAGTTTTGCCAAGAGAATGCACTGGTCAGAGCAAACACCTTCTTCCAACAACACAAGAGAAGACTCTACATGTGGACACCACCAGAGGAACCGCACGTAAATCAGACTGATTATATTCTTTGCAGCCAAAGATGGAGAAGCCCTATACAGTCAGCAAAAACAAGACTGGGAGCAGACTGTGGCTCAGATCATGAACTTCTTATTGCCAAATTCAGACTTAAATTGAAGAAAGTAGGGAAAACCACTAGACCATTCAGGTATGACCTAAATCAAATCTCTTATGATTATACAGTGGAAGTGAGAAACAGATTTAAGGGACTAGATCTGACAGACAGAGTGCCTGATGAACTATGGACAGAGGTTCGTGACATTGTACAGGAGACAGGGATCAAGACCATCCCCATGGAAAAGAAAGGCAAAAAAGCAAAATGGCTGTCTGAGGAGGCCTTACAAATAGCTGTGAAAAGAAGAGAAGTGAAAAGCAAAGGCGAAAAGGAAAGATATTCCCATCTGAATGCAGAGTTCCAAAGAATAGCAAGGAGAGATAAGAAAGACTTCCTCAGCGATCAATGCAGAGAAATAGAGGAAAACAACAGAATGGGAAAGATTAGAGATCTCTTCAAGAAAATTAGAGATCCCAAGGGAACATTTCATGCGAAGATGGGCTCGATAAAAGGACAGAAATGCTATGGAATTAACAGAAGCAGAAGATAATAAGAAGAGGTGGCAAGAATACACAGAAACTGTACAAAAAAGATCTCCACAACTCAGATAATCATGATGGTGTGATCACTCACCTAGAGTCTGACATCCTGGAATGGGAAGTCCAGTGGAACATAGAAAGCATCACTATGAACAAAGCTTGTGGAGGTGATGGAATTTCAGTTGAGCTATTTCAAATCCTGAAAAATGATGCTGTGAAAGTGCTGCACTCAATATGTCAGCACATATGGAAAACTCAGCAGCGGCCACAGGACTTTAAAAAGTCAGTTTTCATTCCAATCCCAAAGAAAGGCAATGCCAAAGAATGCTCGAGCTACCGCACAATTGCACTCATTTCACACGCTAATAAAGTAATGCTCAAAATTCTCCAAGCCAGGCTTCAGCAATACATGAACTGTGAACTTCCAGATGTTCAAACTGGTTTTAGAAAAGGCAGAGGAACCAGAGATCAAATTGCTAACATCCGCTGGATCATCAGAAAAGCAAGAGAGTTTCAGAAAAACATCTATTTCTGCTTCATTGACTATGACAAAGCCTTTGACTGTGTGGATCACAATAAACTGTGGCAAATTCTGAAAGAGATGGGAATACCAGACCATCTGACCTGTCTCTTGAGAAACCTGTATGTAGGTCGGGAAGCAACAGTTAGAGCTGGACATGAAACAACAGACTGGTTCCAAATAGGAAAAGGAGTACGTCAAGGCTGCATGTTGTCGCCCTGCTTATTTTTCTTATATGCAGAGTACATCATGAGAAATGCTGGGCTGGAAGAAACACAAGCTGGAATCAAGATTGCCAGAAGAAATATCAATAACCTCAGATATGCAGATGACACCACCCTTATGGCAGAAAGCGAAGAAGACCTAAAGAGCCTCTTGATGAAAGTGAAAGAGGAGAGTGAAAAACTTGGCTTAAAGCTCAACATTCAGAAAACTAAGATCATGGCATCTGGTCCCATCACTTCATGGAAAATAGATGGTGAACTAGTGGAAACAGTGGCTGACTTTATTTTTTGGGGGCTTCAAAATCACTGTTGATGGTGATTGTAGCCATGAAATTAAAAGATGCTGACTCCTTGGAAGGAAAGTTATGACCAGCCTAGATAGCATATTTAAAAGCAGAGACATTACTTTGCCAACAAAGGTCCGTCTAGTCAAGGCTATGTTTTTTCCAGTAGTCATGTATAGATGTGAGAGTTAGATGGTGAAGAAAGCTGAGCACCACAGAATTGATGCTTTTGAACTGTGGTGTTGGAGAAGACTCTTGAGAGTCCCTTGGACTACAAGGAGATCCAACCAGTCCATCCTAAAGGAGATGAGTCCTGGGTGTTCATTGGAAGGACTGATGTTGAAGCTGAAACTCCAATACTTTGGCCACCTGATGTGAAGAGTTGACTCATTGGAAAAGACCCTAATGCTGGGAAGGATTGGGGGCAGGAGGAGAAGGGGACGACAGAGGATAACATGGCTGGATGGCCTCACCGACTCACTGGACATGTGTTTGGGTAGACTCCAGAAGTTGGTGATGGACAAGGAGGCCTGGCGTGCTGCGATTCATGGGGTCACAAATAGTCGGACACGACTGAGCGACTGAACTGAACTGAACTGATAGACACAAAAGAAATAGAAAAAACAGTGCTCCCTTGTGATGAAAACCTTTGGAATTCACTCTTTAACAAGTTTCATGTATAACATACACCACAATTAATTATACTAGTTATGTTGTATGTTGTACACTACATTCCTAATATTTATCTTGTGACTGGAAGTTTGTACCTTCTGACTATCTTCATCCAATTCCTATCTCTAACCCTTGCTTCTAATAACTACAAATCTAATCTCTTTTTCTATGAATTTGTTTTACTGTTTTTGAAGTGTAATTGACTTACAACACTATGTTAAATTCCTGGTACACAACATTGTGATTCCATTTTCTAAACATTTCAAAATGAGCATGATGATAAATCTAGGTGTCATCTGTCACCAAACAATGATATTACATAATCACTGACTATATTCATCACATATTTTATTTCATACCTATGACTCATTTTTTAACTTAAAGTTTATACCTCTTAATCTCCCTCACTTGCTTCTCTCCTCCAATCACCCCATCCCTCTGGCAATCAAGTGTTTGTATCTATGACTGTTATGTTTGTTTTTTTTAGATTCCACATTTAAATTATATCATACAGTATTTGTCTTTCTTTGCCTGACTTATTTCAATGAGCACACTCCTGTCTAGGTCCATCCATGTTGTTGCAAATGGCAGTATTTCATTCTTTTTTAATGGTTGACTACTATTCCATTGTGTGTGTGTGTGTGTGTGTGTGTGTGTGTGTGTATAATATCTGTATCTGTTCATCTACTGATGTGTACATATGCTGCTTCTGTATCTTGGCTACTGCAAATAATGCTGCACTGAATATAAGGGTGCACATATCTTTTCAATTTTATGTTTAAAAATACCCAGAAGTATATGCTCTAGGAGTGTGGATTGTGTAGGCCCTTCTGTCATGATAGGGCTGACTACTATAGGCACTCTGATAGGTGTGACTGATCCCTGACCCAGTTGGCTGCCAACTCCAGCCTAGTGTGAATGTTGCTGGCCACTGGTGGATGATGCCAGGTCATGGCATGGCTGGCTGCATAGCTCAGAAGTCCCAGTCCTGGTGCTGTCCTGCTAGTGAGTGGAGCCAGGTCTTGGAGTGGCTGTCTGCAGATCTGTGGATCCTGGAGGTAGTATAGGCCTGAGAGTGGGCAGAGCTGGGGCCCAAGATTTCCAAGTTTGATGACAGCCCTTTCATGAGTGGGCTGGGTTGGGATCTAATTGGCTGCAGCGCTGCAGGGACCCTGAAGCTGGTGTCATCCCAGTGGTGGTTAGAGCTGGGACCCCACATGGCTAGCTGCTTATCTTGGGGAAGCCCCAGTTGACTGGCTAGTGAGGGATATCAGATTTCAGTGCTAACAAGCCAAAGAGAGTATTTCAAAATGCAACTCACACAGCATCAGTTTTCTCATGGTAGAATGAGTTCCTCAAAATGGCCATGCCCAGCATTTATGTCCTCAGGATGGGTTCCAGCTGCCTCTTCCCTCTCCGGGAATATGTCCAAGATCAGCAAGTGCATCTGACCTGGCTCTATCAAATTACTGCTTCTGTCCTGGGTCTCAAAGACTGTGAGATTCTGTGTGCAAACTTTAAGAGCAGAATCTGTTTCCTATAGACCTCTAGCTCTCCTGAAAGTAAGCCCCACTGGTCTTCAAAGCAAGGTGTTCTGGGGGCTCTTCTGGTATAGAATCCTTGGGCTGGGGAGCCTAACGTGCGGCTTGGGCCCATTGTTACTTAGGGAGAATCTCTTCAGTTGTGATTATCCTCCTGTTTGGGAGTTACCTATCTGAGGTGTGGGTTTTGACCAAGACTCTGCCCCACCTACCCAACTCACTGTGGTTATTTCTTTATATCTTTAGTTGTGAAGGATTTTTTTCTGCTAGTCTTCAGGTCATTCTTATCAATAGCTGCTCTTTAAATAGTTACAATTCAGGTGGGCATGTGGGAGGAGGTGAGCTCAGGTTCTTCCTACTCCATCACGCTGGCCACTTGCTCCTTAACTATGAACATTTTTACGGCTGTTGAGCCATACTAAAAAGCTGCCCTCCAGAAAGTTTTTACTGATTACAAAGCAATTGCCACATGAAAGGGGCATATCCACTTCCCTATATTCTTGCCAACCTTGTTTATTTGCTTTTTTGTTAATATAACTGGATTTTTGTAAAAAACTAAAATAAAACTATAAAAATGCATTTTAATGTATTTCAAATGTATCCAAATAATTTATGATTATTTTTTGAAATTCACATGCAATATGTGAAAGCTTATAAATGTCGTGTACACACAAACTGTACAATATTCTAAAAACTTAACAAATGTAAAGGATTCTCATTGTGTAAAAAGGCATCTTTAAAAGGCATTTTTTAAAGCAACTATATAAAACTGGGGGCAATTTATAGACTTAAATGTTTAAGACACAGTGTTGAAGGTAGGAAAAAATGACTTCTTAAGTAAAGGTTGAAATGTTTTTCAGAAAGTAGTAACTGTTTCTTCGAAATCCAGAAAGAAAGGTTACTAACTATTCTTCCCATGAACACATGTACAAAATGATCACTATCTCTAAGGTCACCTGATTGTATCCATGAGATAATATAAAGAAGAGCAGGAAATAAAACCCAACTTATGCCTTTATTCGGAGAAGGCAATGGCACCCCACTCCAGTACTCTTGCCTGGGAAACCCCATGGATGGAGGAGCGTGGTATGCTGCAGTCCATGGGGTCGCAAAGAGTCGGACACGACTGAGCGACTTCACTTTCACTTTTCACTTTCACGCACTGGAAGAGGAAATGGCAACCCACTCCAGTATTCTTGCCTGGAGATTCCCAGGGACGGGGGAGCCTGGTGGGCTGCCGTCTATGGGGTCGCACAGAGTCGGACACGACTGACGTGACTTAGCAGCAGTAGCAGCAGCATGCCTTTATTAATACATGCAACTCCTAATACAAGTCCTCCTACCTATCTATGTGTCTATCCATCCTGAATCTAGAATAGCTTTATTGAGAAGTAATTCATATAGTATAAAATTTACCACTGAAAACTACACAGTTTAGTGGTATTTAGTATATTCAAGTTGTGCAACCATCACAACTCTCTCACTTCAGAACATTTTTGTCATCCCAAAAGAAAATCCATTAGGAGTCACTCCCCATTCTCCTTTCCTCTCTAGTCCTGGCAAACACTAATATACATCCTATTTCTCTACATGTACTGTGGGCATTTCCTAAAAGTGGGATCACATGATATGTGGCCTTCGTGACTGTATTCCTTCGTTTGGTTTAATGAAGGTTCATTAAATTTTTTGAGGTTTCTGGTTCATCCATACTATAACATTCCTGTACTTCATTCTTTTTATTGGTGAATATGGATATACACCATTTCATTTATCCAGTCATAAGCTGATAGACATTTGCGCTGTTACCACTCTCTGGAAAAACTTTCTGCAAATAGTTTAAGTTATTTTATTTTAATATATCCAACTTGTCTTTTTTTTGCAGATTGTACTCTTAATACAAAGTCAAAAATTATTTTTTTGAGGAAAAATAATTATAAGGATTTAGAGTACATGAATATTCAACATTAAAATATAACTTAAACTCCAAATAAGAACCTTCAAATCTTGTAGTCCATACAAGTCTCTGTCTGATCTCTGAGAACAGATCTCTAAATGACTGCTAGATAATGATTCTATTTTCTTTCTTTCTCTTCTAGCTAGAAAAGGGCTAAAAGGGCTTCCAGTTAAAAAAAAAAAATGCCTCCACACACTTCCTGTGCACATAATGGAGGAACAACAGAAAAAAAAGTGTTTTCCCACAGTTAGCATATAAAATCTAATTAATTTTGGATTTGTGGAATTTGGCATAATGTACCTGAGAACTGCTGCTGGCCTATTTTGAATATCAAGACATGAGATGAGTTATGGATCTAAATTGTCCAGAAGAATGCTGTTGCTGCTACTAAGTCACCTCAGTTGTGTCTGACTCTGTGCGACCCCATAGATGGCAGCCCACCAGGCTCCGCCATCCCTGGGATTCTGCAGGCAAGAACACTGGAGTGGGTTGCCATTGCCTTCTCCAATGCATGAAAGTGAAAAGTGAAAGTGAAGTCGCTCAGTCGTGTCCGACTCTTAGCAACCCCATGGACTGCAGCCTACCAGGCTCCTCCGTCCATGGGATTTTCCAGGCAAGAGTACTGGAGTGGGGTGCCATTGCCTTCTCGTGTCCAGAAGAATAATGATACATTTATCTAAATTTTCTCCCACTTCTATGACAACACTGTCTCAGCTTTCACCTCTCCTATCCCTCTGCCTTTTGTCTTGTTTTGTCATCGTTCTGTGTTATTAGAGAAAGCAGTGAATTAACAAGAAGACACTTGGAATTAAGTCCCCAGAGAGTGGCCCCTATCTTAGGCTTTACTATGTGGGTATGGAAATGTGCCATTCCCGTTACGGTCTATACAACTTGTCCAACTGCAGAGGGCAATCTTTCAGCTTTTAAATTTTCCTTTCCAGGGCAGGGGGTACACTAAAGGGCAAAACACTTAACTACTCAGCTTGCTAAATATCTTTGCCTCCAACATTCTTTGCAATTATCCATCGCTATCAGCAGCAAAACTGTACTGAATTTGGGTTCTGACAGATTTAAGTAAAAAGCACTCGTTTTGGACTCCGAAGATCAGAGTTGAATCCTGACCAGTCACATACTGGTTTTGTGTTCTTGGTCATGTTATACCTTCCCTGAGATACCTATCACCTGTAAAACATTTCATCTGTAATAGAGGAATGAGAGATTCACAGAGATGCTAAGAAGGTTAATTAAGGCAACAGCTGTAAAGTTCATGGAACACAGTAAGCACTGAATAAATGTGAGCTCCTCTGACGTCAAAGTAATGCGTAAAAACCCACTAGATTTAGACTGTAGGGCTATGCTGTCCAAAATGGTAGCTACCAGCAACAAGTGGATAATTTTTTTTTTTTTTTTTTTTTTTTTTTTTTTTTTTGCCACCCGATGTGGCATGTGGGATTTTAGTTTCTGACCAGGGATCCAACCGCCACCCCCTGCATTGGAAGTATGGAGGCTTAACCACTGGTAGACTAGGGAAGTCTCAGGCAGCTACTGAGACTATTATTGAAACTAAATAATCTTTAAAATTAAGTTTTCAGTGCTTAATAGCCTCATGTGGCTAGTAGCCATATACTGGATAGAACCAGTACTTACCCATCACCATCATCACAGAAGTTCTACTGAACAATGATGCACTAGAAGAGATAGAATTCAACAAAAACCAGAAGCCCAGAAGCCTAAATTCTTGCCACTAACTATGTAACTTTAGCACAGCAACTTTATTTCACTATGTTACTGTTCCTCAAGATAAAACGAATAATGCCTTTACAGCAACACTGCAGAGATCAGGTGCACTGAAATAGTTTTTCTTTGATTTCTTACCATCTTCCCAGGACCGCAAGATTAAATTATGCACAAAAATTAGCAAGGACCACTTTCAGTATGACTCGATAGGTACAGCTCTTTGGGAGTTTAATATTCATAGCCATGATTTGATGTTATTCCAACACACCTGTAAGTAGTTAAGAATAGCCTGTTTCAGAAGCACACCTAGCTATGTGCAGGCACTTCTTGAGGTGATGGAAAGAAACAAAGTAACACAGTTAAAAAGGTGTTCATTGGCAAATGTCCTTTTGTAGACAAATCAATTTTCACTGGGTTTAAAATCCAAAGGTCAGAGATCCTATTTTCTACTTATTTATTTGTTTCACTTTAATGCCTAAATATGCCTTTCCCAGATTTAGAAATAATAATCTGGGCTGTCATTGTGGGGATATTACTGTAATTTTTTTTTTTTTTTTTTTTTTAATACAGAGAAAGGTTTGAAAAACTTTTTTTGTAGAAGTCCAGAGTAAATAGTCTAGGGCCACAAATCTTCTGTCATAGTTACTTAATTCTGCTGCTGAAGCATGAAAACCACCACAGAATGTAAATAAATGGCACAGTTGTGTCAATAAAACTATATAGTCCCTCAGGCCTACATTTGCCAACGTCATATGTAGAAGGACATGGAAGAACATAGCTTTTCCTGCTCTTCTTCACAGTATTTTTTTTTTTACCATGATTATATGATTTTTTTTCATTTAACATACACTGTATCCTACAAATAATGTTTTAAATGTTTAATTTAGAAATGTCAAAACATTTTTTCTTCTCATTTTTATTATGACATTGAATATAAATACTATAATTCTTTCAGATGATACCTTTATTTTCATGCTGATAGCAAACTGAGGATGGTCATAGTATATAAACTGTAAAATAACAAATTAAGTGATTCACAGATCTAATAAGGTCATGTAAAGTTTCCTACCGATTTTACTAATTCATGAGTTGAATTACAACTTAAATAGAAAACCGAAATTGAGCTAAGAGCCTCAATGCCAATACTTCTTAAGTTCATATTACTGTTCTAGACAAATAAATCAAGGTCAAGTATTTAGATGACTCAAGCAGCATCTATTCAAAAAACCTGGTAACTCGTATGCATAGGTTAAGAATGGACTGCCAAGAAATGATGAGAAATTAATAAAATAAAATCATGACATTTCAGAGTTGGAAGAATCCTTACAGAACTTGTTCAACATCATTGCTCTACAGATGATGAGTGTGGTAATCTTCTTTTTCCTTTCCAGAAAACACTGTTTCTTCTTATTAGATCCCCAGGTTTCTTATGGAATTACCCCTTCCTTTTCTTACTCTCAGCTCTGGTAGTTTGAATGAGGGTGGCCTCATTATCAAGCCAACAAGTGGGGATTTAACCCCGAGAGGACTCATCAGAGCCCTGTAAACTCTTGACCAGAGGACTGGTTCAGAGGTAAGTTTCTGACCTAAAATTGTCATCTAAATTCTGGGCTGTTTCTTGAAGTGCCAGGAGAGAATCAACCTTCCTTCCTTCCTTTCTTCCCTTCTCCTTCTACCTCCCTCCTTTATTCCCTTCCTTTCACATCCTTTACTCTTTTTTGCCCCCCTGCCCCATTCCTTCTCTCTTAGGGATGCAAACTTTTGAGAATATGTACCTGGGATGGCCAGCAGCCATTTTGCCACCTTGTGGAAATGGCCCACCTGAGAATGAAACCAACACAGAGACTAGCATCTCTGAGATGCAGAGTTCACATTCTGAGGCTCTGAGTTTCTGGATCTAGCCTTAACTGTAGCTGAAAATGTCTGCCTTTTGTAATTACAGGAACAAAACCATCCTGCCCCTCTCAACCTTTTTTCTTAAGCTTGAGTTGGTTTTTTGCCACTGTAAAAGAACTTATACAAATACAAGAGGTTGTTCAACCTAAAGAAGTGAATGTTGGTAAGTGGGAAGGTCAGGACTTCAATCCCCTCTAAATCTGATGCTGGTTCTACAAGACTGACAGGGTAGACTAGCAAACCCATTAAAATCTTACATGCAAAGCAGTTTGGGTAAAAAGTATGTACTACTCTTTAAGATTCTTGGATACTGAGTACTGTATTTACACTCTCACTTCCTTTCATAGATAATCTTGATTAGGATAGGGCCACGTAAAACAAATACTGATCAGATTTAAAGGAAATTATTTTTCACCCTTACATATAGTACAGCAGAAAGACTTGAAGTGGACATCAGAAGGTCAGAAATACAGGGCACACTGGAGTAGGTAATATATAGGCTTCAGATCCACACCACCAATTGCCCCCAATTCTACTGTGTACCCTCAGTCTGTGTGGCTGTGCCTTAACACATACCAGTAATTCATTTCATAAAAATCCATGGAAACTTTACTGTGTTCAGCACCAGGGATACTATGCAAACCACATAAACTCAATACTTTGAGCTTCCAAGAAAATACAGCTTCCCACGTCTTTGAAAACAAAGGGCTGTTTGTTATTAACTCTTTAACAAAATAATCATATGAATGATTTCATTTCTTTACCCCGTCCTCCAAGCTGTATTGATTAGAAACATCCATATGCACAGCCAGATGAACATAAGCCTTAACAAAGGGTAAAAGATTCAAATATGTAGTTTTTGTCTAACTGACAGAGTATACATTATTTCTTTTACAATACTGACTAGTTAAGCTATCAAAACCAAAACACACTTAAAAAGACACTGTTGATATTTTTCATGTACTGTGTAACAATTAATAAAGGATGTAAGACTGATCTATCAAATGAGTTCTTCCTCCATGATAAATACAGATCTATAAAACAATGGTGTTTTAATTTCTGTCCAGATATGAAGTTTTTGAGAACAAGGTACAAACTGGTTAAAAAAAGTTTGGTCTGTGACACATTTGTACGTTGAGAGGAAAACTGCTAATGTTGGAACCTGAGCTGCGTAAGTGGGAGGCGATTATGTCTGAATATTTCCTACAGTGCTATGCCAACTAAGGCCATGTTTTACCTGTCAGATATTTGTGGCACTTACCTGGGCTTCCAGGGTGTATAAAATTTTCATCCTTTGATTAAGTAATCTCCTAAGAGATATAGTCACTGAAAAAGTTGAATAGAACTGGAATAATTCTGGGACAACCCAAATTTTCTATCTTTAGCTATATTGCCTAAAACATTAGTATCTTAGTAAAAGAAAAAAAAATGATGAATAAAATGGATTAAAATGAGAAATACACAGATCTTAGAGTTTATAAAACAGAGGATTTTATTCGAATTTACATACAGATAAAAATTTACCAAAATTTTAATACAAACCTAAATCACATTCTTCCCACCACAAAAATGGACACTACGCAAAAAAGCCACATTCTCTCAGTTACATTTTCCCAGGTGGTAGGTTCAGGAGGGAAATAGGAAGGGGGAGAAGACAGTGACACTCACAGCATAATTTGATTTCAGTGTTGTCTCATCTTGAAATGACTCAAGAGATTTCCATAAGAATCAACCTTCTAATGTTAAAAGAGAAACTTCTACTCCAAAATCACAAATAAGGCTTCTGGCTTCATTTTTAGTATGAGGTAAACAGCATATTTAATATTAAGGCAAATGGTAGGATACATGTATGTGGTATTAATTATGAATCTTCCACTGTAAAATACATTTCACAGATTTCCTAAACATGTTGGAATTCAAAATAGTAAAAACTCTTGCAGTTTATAACAGCTACTGTTTCAGTGTCTTAGCTGCACCTTTTTGATGACAAAACTGTTGAATGTAATCTCTGACTTTTTTTTTTTTTTACAGAATGTATTTTTTTTTTTAAACACAGTACAAATGTTCACTAAAATTGCTGCAAATGAACCAGGGCCTGATCTCAAATGCCGTATACACACACACTGTTTGGCCTCGTAGGTTGCTCCCCAAAATTGGCAAAACAATGGTGAGCTGACTCACTATGACCAAAAATTATGAGAATGCAGGACATTAAATTAATAAAGGCTATAAGGGAAATTAAGCTGTGTAGATATCTTATTCAAAAAAACACAGATTAAAATTTTTTAAACAAAAAACTTGTAATTCTTGCTCTTCCCCTTCTCCCCCTTTTTCTCCCCAATGGAATAACCATTTTCTTCACAGTGATGAGAGAACCATCCCTTTTTATGGGTAAGTGCACTTCTTCTGAGGGATCAGGGCAAAGCATCACTTCTTAGCCACGCTGGCCACAGCTTTCTTGGCTGCATCCTCCAGGTCAACAGCTGAAGTAATGGGGAGTCCGCTGTTACTGAGAATGTTCTGGGCCTCGTGGACATTGGTTCCTGGAAGGGAGTGGGGGAATGTTGCACAGTCACTGAGATGGAACTGAAGGTGGTGCCCCAGGAAGTTTCATACAACCTGAAGTCATGAGATGCCTGAGTCTCCTGCACATGCGTGCATGCTAAGTCGCTTTAGTTGTGTCTGACTCTGCGACCCCATGGACTGTAGCCTGCTAGGCTCCTCTGTCCATGGGATTCTTCAGGCAAGAATACTGGAGTGGGTTGCCATGTCCTCCTCCAGGGGATCTTCTTGACTCAGAGATAGAATCTGCATCTCTTGCATCTCCTGCAATGGCAGGTGGGTTCTTTACTACCTGGGAAGACCGCCTGAATCTTCTAACACCATTTAATTACAATCCAGGTCAACTTTTTATGATCCAGATCTGGCTATTCAGATATATTTAGATGACAAATCTATTTTTTTCCTCTTTTTAATTCAAATGCCTGGCATTAAAAAGATATTGCCTATATATTCTCTGGCATTAAAAAAACTGAAATAATGAGGTTCTTAGAAGATTATGAACAAAGATTAACAACCACTTGTTCAACTAGTTTGAAAGAGGAAAATCTTTTGAAATAGATGTATCTTTTGATTGGATAGTCTAAATATGGAATATAAAGAAAAAAACTTTGTGCGCGCAAAAATGAACAAGATAAGTCAGGATGTCAGAATGATATGGAGTATGGCAATAACACAGGAAGATGCTCAGGACGAATCTACTTGTAGCTTTTCACCAGGAAGAAAATTTAAAAAAAGATTCTAATCAATGTCACTGACAGGAAAGATGATGTGACCAAATCTGTATCAAGTGATAGTCCAGCTAGAAAAAAAAGATGAAAGACAGGATTTGCAAGAGACTAATGGACATTTTTTTCCTGATAAAAAGCTAAAATTGCTGCTGGTAATCCACACACTCAAGTGAATTTAATGTAGTTTTGGCTCATTCCAGAAGTCCTTTGTCTTAATCTCTTGAAACAAAAGGTCTGAGTCATGAGCTAATCTGAGATCTGAAGTTAGAGAATCTGCTCACTGGCTCGAATCCACTGCCTGGAGACAGTGACAGTATTCAATGTGTCCCTTTATGTTTCATCCTCATTCTACCTAACAAAAATGGCAGATGCCATGAAAACGAGCACTGTCACCTCTGATGACATCTCTTGGCCATTTCTGGTGGGTCTGTAGCTTATGCAGGCCAAACCACCCCACCTAATTGTGTTCTTTGGTGACTATTTAACATTCAAAACACCACTCTGTTCTTTTCAATGTGAACAAGCCCCTGGGAGAAATGTGATAAAATTTAAGTGTCTAATGAAATATTTCATCTTACATCATCTCCAGTGCTTTTATCTAGTTAGCAAGACAGAGCCTATTTATAAACAAAGACTTTGAAATATAGGCCTTGGAGGACCTCAGAGTACAAATAAAAAGGAGATGCTTGGTCAGCATGTTTCATACCAAAGGCAAAGGCAAGAATTAAGGAGGAATAAATGAGCTGAGAAGGCGGTACGGTACTGATTCTCCTGGCACACTGGATCCAGCAAAGCCGTGCTGAAGGGGACACTGGACATGGTGTCTTCAGCTCAAGGCTGACTCGGGGCTGCCTTACCCAGGAGTCTGATGAATGGACTCCATGACAAGAAAGATCTTAAAACATAAGGAAGTTGTTACTTAAAATCCCTAGACTCCCATTCTGACTCTGTCATGTATTAGTTGTGTAGTTTTGGATAAATCATTTAAATCCTTTGAGCATCAACTTCTTTATCTTCAGACATAATACTGTGATCATCTTCCTCACAATGAATATTGATTAAGCATATGTCAGGTACAGTGCTAAGGGATTGACATGTGATACATGAAAACTTTACAATGAATTTGGATAGGTCTAGTTGTACCTATTTCCCAGATGAGATAATTGAGGCACAGAGAGGTAAAAGAACTTCTCCACAGTCACACAGGTTGTAAGAGGCAGAGACGGTACTTGAATCCTGCTCTAATTATGTCCTAAAGGCATACTAGTCTATTTTCCTATCTTTAAAATGAGGATAATAATGCTGGTAGCATAGGTCACCCTGAGAACCAAATGAAATAATAGGTGTGAAAGCATTCTGTAAATGGCAGTCTCTGCGGCAGTCATGGCTGGCTGTCTACCAAAGCTCCATGCTCCTCTGCTACAGTGGGGAGCTACTGATGGGAAAGAGCTGCCAAACAGGAACTACATTTCCCAGGCCCCGTTCTAGGTTGGGGAGGGAGGTTGTGTGACTGAATCCTGGCCAATACACTGTGAGCAGCAATCAAACACATGTCCGTGAAGTTTCTTCCACTGTTACTCTCTGTATTCCCTCTATTTTCCTTGTCTGCCTTCTGAAATGTTGCCAGCCAGAAAAATATTGGATGGCAACTTTTTGGGGGATGACAATGACTCCCATGCTTGGGTAACCCTGCAGAGCCAAGCACCTGGCTCACTCACCCTCTCACTTCATATGAATCAGAACGAAACCCCTACTATATTGCCTCTGAACATATCTGTTGTTATAGGAGGGAGCATTACCTTTTTATAAAAAATTCATTTATTTTCATTGAAGGATAATTTCTTTACAATATTGTGTTGATTTCTGCCATGCATCAACATGAATCAGCCATAGGTATACATATGTCATGAGCATTACTTTAATTAACACAGTGTGGGTTCAGTTCAGTTCAGTTCAGTCGCTCAGTCGTGTCCGACTCTTTGCGACCCCATGAATCGCAGCAGCTTCTAAAATGGTTCTCAGATGACTGACTGCCACCTCTTGGTGTTCATGCCTCTTGAGTACAGGCTGGAGCAGTAGCCTGCCTCTAAAGGGGAAGGATATAGCAAAAGTGATGGAAGGTCACTTCTGAGACTAAGTCTATCACTGCTGTCTTGCTCCCTCTGATTTTCTGTTTGTTCACTTTGATGATACCAACTGCCAAGCTATGGGCTATGGGCTGCCCCATGAGGAAACTCACAACACAAAGGACTCAGGGCAGCCTCCAGCCAGCAGGCACCAAGGAACTGAGGCCTTCATTCCAACAACCCATAAAGAGCTGCACCCCACCAACAACTGCGTGAGTGTGCCTATAGGCAACAACCCCCACTCCCAGCACCCCCACCAGGCAAGCTGCAACAGGACCCCAGTCCTGGCCGACACAGTGATTGGATTTGAGAGAGATCTTGAGCCAGAGGACACAGCTGAGCTAGACCTGGATTCCCCACCAAAGAACTGTAAGATGATCAATGTTTCTTGTGCTAAGCGGCAGCTAAATTTTGGGGCAATCTGTTTCACATTGGAACTTAACTAATGCAGATGTAAAGATTTACTATTTCATTAAGAACAACCTCAATGTGCATTTTGATTCATTTGGTAAAGTTTCAGCCAAGGTCCCAGAGGCTGAAAAGTAGGACAGGGGATCAGACTGTGGCAGGTGTTGGTGCCAGGCTAAGGGATTCCAACCTTAATCTGCAGGCTTATGTATAATAGTAGTGATACAGCATGAATCAATCTTGACAGACACAGAATCGAATCAATCTTTGGACTAGCAGGTCAAAGAAAGTTAAAGATGGTAACTTTTATCTCCTTCAACAGAGAGATGGACTTAGAGTGCTCTCTCCACCTGGGCTCCAATTTGCCAGGGAAGAAAAAATCTACGTTATGCTATAAGAGACTCAGAATTCTTCCTTTCTCAACACACAGCTCCCCAGATCCCCATGCATCACCCCAAGAGGCAGTCTTATCTGCCTGAACATCCCTCACCTTCTAATCTACTTCTCCTTGATGTGGCTCCTCCTGTGGGTACAGGTCTCACCCATGTACAGGTCTACACCAAGCTCTGTGTAACTGGACTGAAAGAGTTCTGCTAGGAGTGGGGGTAACAACAATAAAAGCAGAGAGCAGCTTTCACTTCACACAGGTCACACACTGCTCTGGGGTTCTAAGTATATTAGTTCCCCTGTTCCTCAGTACATACCCTGAGATAGCTGCTATTATCATCCTTTTACAGAGCAGAGGACTGAGGCACAAATAAGTTAAAGGCTAGTCTAGTAAGTATGGCTAGTAATAGGAAGCAGTGGGATGAACATTCAAATAATGGTTGACACACCGATTCTGATACCTGAATAAGTCCTTCGTATGATTTTGTAAATATATGTCATCATCATCCTTATAACAACAACAAAAAGTCTGGTTTACAAAGTCCTCCCATATTACTTTATTTGACCCTTACAAGGAACTTGTGAATTTGATGTTTCTAAATAAACCTGTGAATTCAGTGTTTATAAATCAGTTCTTTTTCTTTTAAGCCAAGAGCACTGAGGCTTAGTGACTGACTGGCAGGATTCAGTTTCAAAATCCTTTGCTTTCTGGACTCTATTTTGATTTCCCAGTGACTCCTGTTTGACATTTAAAACATGGAGCACTTTCCCATGCATGAGATCATTGGAACCTCAATGAGGCTATAAATTATTCAAGAACAAGGATCATGTACAACTAGGATGTCTGCTCTTCTGGCTAAATCTTCTGTCCCCACGGTCCCTGCTCTATGAGGGACCATGGCATATTCTCTGCCCCAAGGCAGACCTTGACTGCTTCCAAGACACTGACTGCACCCACCCAAGGGCGGTCCAAATACAGACCATGGTCATTAATTCAATTAGATTTGCTCCGTAGAGAATCTCAATGGGTAGTTTCCATGAAAAAGAAAGTACCATGAAAAGGACTTCCAGTTATAAGTAGGCAGATAAGAGAAAGACAGTGCAAATACGCAGAGGGTGGAGAAATCAAGTGAAGAGACCAAGGGATGGAATGATGTTCCTGAGGTCTGCCTCCAACTCAGATCCTGCTCTTCCTGTGGGTCAGATTTATTACGGCCCCCATCCACTGAAAGAACTGTTGGTTCACCTTCCTTTCCATGAGTATGCATGAAATAACCTCCTGATAAATGGGTTGTTCTTCCTTATAACCAACTAGCCAGTTCCTGAATTAATACCCTTTTCAGCATCCAACTTAGCACGAGATATACCCAAGGGGGGAAAATGACTGACAGAGAAATCCATGAACCTGCAGACAAGCCTGCTATGCCCTCCACTCTGAGTTCTGCTGCCCTCTCTGCTTGGATAACACCATATGTCCGTGAACTATCTTTTTAAATGACATTTCTTTGGGTATGCTTTCTTGTCACCACATCTCAACCCCCAACCTAGAGTAGCGGATTGGAAAATGAGCTTCCCGAATACTTTGTACATCTAAAATCCCAGCACTATTAGGACTGCTTACTGACATTGCTCTTGTCCCCACTAAACATACGCTTTGGAAGGGCTGCCATTGCTCAGATTTGCTCACCGTGTACCTCCAGGCACAGTGTCCCCCACAAAGGTTGTGTCTGTGCATGGGCTGAAAAACCATGGACAGGCTCATCCATACAAAGTGACCTTCAGGCAGCAAGTGTGGGTGACTCCTCTTCTAAGCATCTTGCTGGCCCAACACCTCAAGATAACTCTTTTTGTAAGGTTGAAATAAAAAACCCAAATGGCCTCAGGGAAAATGAAGAGGGTTGTTCCTGAGCTTTCTGAGTCCTTAGATGCTTTCGTCAGCCCCTCTCTCTAAGAAGGGCCACATAGCAGCTGGCTGTGTTGAGTGTGCTTGAGGGAGGCTCCAAGCTGCTGCCACTCCTAGCTATCCAAGCATACGAGGTCACTGTGCTCAAGGTTAACAACCAGAGGTGGTGGCCAGGCTAACAGAGTGGATAGGACAGCTCCACACCAACACAGGGTCCTTCTCTCCTTCCAGCTACTCCTGCAGGGCTGTATCAAAATGCCTAATTTCTTCATAATTCCAGGATCCACTAAAGTGAATTTAATTATACCTGCAGTTACACTTCAATTATAGTCTTAATTATTAAGCACATACTAGGCATGCTCAGAGCCAAGCAGTTTTGGAAGAGAACCTTGCAGTGAAACAGAAAGTTCAGGCATAGGACTACAAGGAGAAAGGGGAAATATACAGAGGAGCCTTGGTCAAATGAAAATCTGTCACACAAAGTGAGGGTGAGGGCGGGGGGGTGGCGTCAGAAACAGGTTAAGAGAAATATACACAGAACAGATGAGATGGAGGGCGTGGCAGAGCAAGAGGCAGGAGAGTCAAAAAGGAAGAGACAGAAAGAGGGACCGGAGGGAGAGACAGAGAGACAAGATAAACAGAGAGGGAAAAGAGGAAAGAGAACAAAAAGCAAACAAACAAACAAACAAAGAGGAGAAGGAGAGACAGAATGGGTCAAAGAGGAGACTAGAGATTGAGATGACTAAGAGAATGAGGGACAAATAGAGATGAAGAGTCAAACAGAGAGAATGAGGGGGAAAGAAGTGAGGATGCCAAGTTTCTTCCACAGCAGCCCTACCCTGACCCTGCCAGCATCTCCCTTTTAGCACCCTGGTCAATTTCTCCTTGGCTAGCAGGGCTAGGGACAAGATAGGGAGAAGCAAAGCCAGGGCAGGCCCTGCAACCCAGGGACTCTGCCTTGGAGAGGAATTACAAATCACTTCCTCATTCTGGTTCTGAGAGCAGCTAGAAGGGGAAGTGGGGATGCACAAAGAAGATGGTGAGAAAGAACAGCCATCACTGAAATGAGGTCATTGGAAATGATGAGGGGAACGGAGGGAGCCTTCAACAACACTTGCTAGTCTGCAGATTCTTTTTGTTAATGACATCATGTGAGTATTTCAGCTTAGTTTCTTCTTGATTCACCAAGTGGCTGACACCTACTTCACATTCCCTTCCCGTCCTTATTTCTAAATAGAAACTATCATGGCTGCTTTAAACTGTGACACGGAATCAAGAGTTCCAAACAGAGTGTTTATGCCTATACACACAACTACAAAGAAAATTGATCTCTTTCCCACATTTAAATTGTGCTCCTGACATTTTCTAATATTTATTAAAGGCTGGGTTGCTTTTTAATGAGGCTACAGGGCAACACTTTTAATAAACCACCTGTACAGATAACTGATCAACTCATGCTGGTCGAAGTCTAGGCACTTCTTAATATCTGCTTGTTGAAAGCCACTCAGCTAAATGGTTACCTACCACTGCAGGCTTTAAAAACGCAATAGAGAGTCACAGAGGACTGAGTTTAAAATGAAATCTTGCTCTATTGGTAGAGGATATTATAAAAAGAACAATAATAATTATTAAAATTAAAAAAAAAATCCCCATCTCTTCCACATGATTTACCACTTACTTCCTGCCACTGGGTGGAGTGAGAGAGCTGTATACAGGGATGCAAGGTTAATTTATCAAAATTTGTTCCTTGTTTTCATTACATGGGAGAGAAGATAACAGTAGTGGACACTAATTACAGGGCTTTGTTCAAAAGGTGCAGCCCCTCCCCACCACTTAGGCCAGCTTTTTATCACAGGGCTGTGAAGAAAACTACTCTCTAGTTTTAAAAAGTATTATCTTAATAGGAATTCAGCTTTTTCTAAAAAAAAAAAAAAAAATAGTTATTACAATTAATACAAGTTATTTTTAATACAATAGTTAGCACTTAGTATATATTAAGTATAATAAACGTTCGTTGGACACGTCAGTAAAGGGGTTCACAAGTGTCCTATTAGTTGAATCTTCACAGCAACCCTAAAGTTGACATTATTGCTATCCCTACTCTACAAACGAGGCAACTGAGGCACTGGGGGGCTTAGGAACTTGCCCAGCTCCCTCAGTAAATCCCAGGCTAGAACCTAGGTTTGTCTGACTATAAAACCACATGACAACCTCGCAGCCTTGGCCTTTTAGTGCTAGAAGGAATCTCAGGGCTCCTTTAGGATCCGTCTCTTGTTCTCACTAGAGGAAACTGAGGTCCAGAGACGTGAGATAATGTACCCAAACAACCAGTAAACCATGACAGGTCTGTGTCTCAGGCTGGTGCAATGGCCTGGGGGACAAACTCAGACTGCTTCCTCTTTTTGTACCACCTGTGAGCTGAGAATAGTTTTTATATTTTTTAGACAGTTGGGGAAAAAATCAGAATAATATTTTGTGATACATGAAAATTACATGAAATTCAAATTTCAGTGCCCATAAACAAAGTTTCAGTGGAACACAGCCAAAGGGATAGATTTACAGATCGTCGATGGCTGCTTTTATACTCCACTGGCGGAGCTGAGGACTTGTGACAGAAACAGCATGGCTCATAAATCCTAAAATACTTCGACCCCTGCTTTGAGTAATTGAGCCTTTTCTTCCTTTTCCCCAGGATAGGAGAGGTCAGTGGAAACAAACCAAATTCGGTAAAGCAGCAGCTTCCTCCTCAAATGTTCACTGTCCCCGTGCCCTTGATCATCCTTCATTATTCTTCCGAGTGACAATCAGATAGAGGAGGTCCATTTTCTTGGTGACACATAAATTTAGGAAGCTTATCACATCCCTTGTGTCTTGTGATTGTATTGTTGGAAATGGAATAATTTATTGAGGATCAGAGGCAAAGTTCCTGCTGCATCTGTGGCCCCTCATTCGTCTGAGATGATGGGCATCTTATAGCTAGCACCTTGCAGGAGTCCATCCATATGGAATCACTTGAGTTGTGCATAAAACCTCAGATAAAAATTGGAGCTGACAATCACTGAGACAGGGATCATTCTAGGTTATTTTAGAATTCATCTGTTCCTTAGAATATCCCTGTGAGGCTGCTATATTTTTATTCCCGTTTCACAGATGAGGAAGCTGAGATTTAAACTTCATTTTGGTACTGACTAGCTGAGTAACCTGGGAAAGTCACCGTAGCTGGATGAGTATCTTACTGAATACTGTGTATCCCTCATGTTTTATAAAAATTGAAGATGACATAAGATAGCCTGTGGGGCTGTAGGCTTCAATGATTTCTTCTCACTTGGTAAGAAAAAAACCAAATGCCCAGGCTGTGAGCATGACTAGAATTCCTATGATGATAGCCGGCAGTGGCAGGAAGCCGATTGCCAGATTCTTTACAAGGTTTCCTTGAATGGTGTGTATGTGCTTATGATCATGCAAGCAGGTTTAGGATCAGGTCTAACATAATGGTTGAGGGCTTATGACAAGTGCCTATGTTCTTGTTCTTAACTGTATGAACTCTCAGACAAGTCACACAGATATTAATGTAAACCAAAGGCTCAGGAGCCTTAATGTTAAACTAGAATGGGAGGAGCCCTCTGGCAAGTAGAATACATTACAGTCTGCACCTGCTCAGTAAGACTGTTCTAACAAAGAAGGAATGTTCCTTCACCCGAACATCTACCTGCATGTGGACTTCCCTTTCATGCCTTCCTTCAGTACATCTCATGGCTTTCAATCCCTGTATTGATATTCTAATTTACAGTGATCACAGGGGTTTGTTTTCACAGGCAATTTTGGTGGTGTGAGACTTCTGTCTGATATGCTATCTTTGGAACTCCACTGCTGAGTAAGAAGTGATGTAACATGATCGCATCACTGCACACGCTCTGAATGTATCTGGGAGAAATCTCTGAGTAGACATCATGGTTAACGTGTTCCTGAGAAGAAGTTAGATTTGGAGACCTTAATATTGCCTGTCAAATGCTTTGTTGGGTCTCAATGAAATCTTCCAAAGCTGAGGATACAGAGAGATTTAGACACAGGTACCATGGGGAGTTTCCAGAGTTCTAGGTCTTGATGCTGTTCTCTTCTCTACACTAAGCAACAAACTATGTCCCACTGTTTGCTTCTGTAAAATAAGATTTACTGTGGCATAACCATGCACATTTCTTTCTGTATTGTCTATGCTGCTTCAGCACTACTATGGCAGAGCTGAGCCATTGCAACAGGGAATACATGGCTCACAAAGCCTAAAAAAAATTCTGTTGTTTATAGAAAAAGTCTGCAGATCTTGGTGGTACACAATCCAAATTTTTGGCCTTGTGGCCCACTCTCGTTTGGTGTTTCTCCAGCTTTAAGCTCCCACTTCCTACTTCTGGTGCACGGGCTGCGATATTTCTAGGGATGAAGATTCCACCTATGCTCTCTTTGAACCAACAATGGCCAGTACTTGGTTCCAGTGCCCTCACTCTCCTTACAAACGTCAATAATGACCACAGAACTCTTTCCTGCTGAGCAGGGCTGTAGCCTCGGAATCTTTCTTGGCATAGCACTCCAGGCAGCCACTGCCAATAAATACATAGAAGGTGGCATGACATGAAAGCTATTTGTCATTCCTGTTCTAAAACATTCCGTGAGAAAGTTGTCTCGGCTTGGGCAGCTCTGCCTCTGGACATCCTCAAGGTGGCACACTCTGGGAGAGGTTTATAAACAGAGCACGCCTGTCACCTGTAAAACAGCACAGACTGAATCTGCTGTCTTTTTCCTCATAGCCATGTGTTTTCTCTCTCTCTATGATGGCTGATAGAATACGACTTTCAAATGTTACAAAAGGAACTGACTGGTTACAGAGAAAATACTCAGGGAGTGGATGGCGGTACTGTGAGGTCATAAGCAGGACTCAGGATATGCTAGTCCCCCTTACTGCTTATTAAAGTGCCCCACCCCCAGCTTCTGCTCAGGAAATCAACTTGTTTTTGAAGAGATGTCCACTGCCTAGACTGGGGTGGGCACTTGACCAAAAGGCAGTACACTTCTAAGGCAGACTAATGATCTGTGATGTACCTGACAGGGGCATTTTCCTTCCATGCAGGGGGCAGTCATTGGCATAACATGCCCCACCTCTTCTCTGATTCTGACTCCACGGTGGCAGTGGAGGGCTGTATCTGACCAAATGTGTGAAAGGAGAAAGTTGGCACGGATGGTCCGGCCCCATCCTCTGGCCTTCCTTCTGCCATGATGCTCACAGTCAGCCCAGGTCAACCTCTGCCCCTCAGCATTCCACCCTGGGGTAGGGGAGGGAGGCCCACTCAAGTCCAGCAGTACCCATGACTGGCTGTGGACAGCTGCCTAATTTGGGGCTTAGGCAGAGTAACATTTCACTTTTAGTATACAGTAAGTTACCTACTTCAACTTCTCTACCAGGAATGAGGTGATATTTTTCCTTTGTCCTTTTTCTTATTTCTCACAGTATCAGAACCCAGATGGGAAAAAATCTGTTTGGTCCCCTCAAAGATCCCAGTAACATGGTCTGGCTGGATGGGCTGTGGACAATAGGAGGGATGGTTATCATGGAAGCTTAAAAGATTGACAATCTGTGGGATCTGGACTTCTAGGGAATTGAGGAAGCAGGCTGGCCCTAGTGAGAGGCTGAGGGGGTAGAGGCACCAAGAAACAAAAAGAGGGAGAAGGTCAGAGTAGGGGGGTTTCCAAGTGCAATGCCATTAAAACCCTACACTAAACATCTGATTTACTGAGGTGGTCAGAGAATTTAAAGTTGTCACATCCATAAAACTGAAAAAAAAAAAAAAATGTTGCATAATACAGAGGCCATCTTCCCTTAAAGGAGCACTAGTACTGTAATTACACTGACTGCTTCCCTGAAGTGCAGGAAGCTTTTACTCGTGCAAGGCAGCAGATGTCCAACATGATATAAATGTCAGTTAGTCACACAAACTACCGAGGGGTAAAATGAGAGCTCAAATTATCAAATACAGTAGACTCTTCGTCTGGAAACTTAGATATTAGATCACAAAAAGCTTTAACTAGCCTAATACTTTAGGTAGGTCCTGTGAGACTTGGTCTAAGGTTTAAGAGTGGCAAAGTTTAAGCATTTGGAAGTGTTTATCGATTGAGACAATGAGAGGATTTAAGCCTTGTTGACAGAACAGGATTGTCTCCAATGGCTCATTTTGTTTAACCTGCTGATGATGAATTAAACAGGAGGGAGGAGACACAGGGAGAAGATGCTTGTGATAAAAAGGGGGAGAGGAACAGATGTCAACGTGAAGTGAAAATGGTCCCAGTAAAGAAGCACCCACAGGTGACAATGAAGGAGGGAGGAGATAAAGAGAGTGAGGCAGAAAGTCAGGTGAGGAATGGGGTGTGCAGAAAATGGAAACTGGAAGAGTAGGGACAGAAGAAAAATGATAATCAAACAGAGAGGAAGAGAGACATGCCCTGACAGAAAACATCAGAACCCTCATCCGGGAGCCATGCTCCCAGTGACGGCCACATGAGAACTGAAAGGTGGAAAGAAGGGAAGATGTACTCAGGGAGGCTAGGGTGCAGGTGAGGACCAGGTCCATCTCATCTTGCAGGGAGCAGGAACTGAGAAAGGAAGAGAAGAAGAAAATCTGGTAGAGAGTACAGTAGGAAAATGCAAAAAGGCAGAGAGGCCAGCGGTGCTATCAAACACAGAGCCAGATGCCAGTCCTGCTGGGCATCTGCACTTACTCTGCCCAGGATGGTGCCGCCACTAAGCTGGGCATCCCTTAGTCTCTGCAGTCTCAGAGTATAAGCAGCAAGCCTAGAGCACAATCCTTCTGAATGAAAACTTTTCCAAGCTAGTCGCTAACAGTCAATCTGCCATAGCTGACTTTCTGATGGGAGTCACAGAGACAATCACACTCTCCTCTCCAGGTCTCATATCCTAGCATAACTGAAGCCTTGATGAATGGATGGCTGCCAAGTAGATGGACACAGCTGAAGGCTCGGTGGCTGTCTCTTAATGCTTCAGTGCTCAGGGTTTCTTTTCCCCTTAAGCAGACCAAACCATTGCACAGCAATTTCCCTGTGTCCATGCTAAGTAAAACACTTGATGTGCATCCCTGCGGCCGTGGGTCCAATCTGTCAGTATTTCAGGAAGACTTATCAAGAAAGTGTTAATAAGAGAAACAGAAGACAAAATTTCTGACTCAGGGATGTTTATATTCTCAATAACTTTAGAAAGTTTAGGGAACATTGGTGAGATTGGAAGAATAAGGAGGGACAGCACAAGGGTTGTCAATTCCTGTAGGATCACAGGTCTAAAGGTAATTTCTATCCACTGGTAAAATAGCCTGTAATTGTTATACAGCTGAGAACAAAGATTTGTCCACAAAATCCCACTAAATAAAGCCTGATTTGATTGAATAAAACTTTTCACATCTGGACATTTCTAATACACCATGTGTGGCAACAGAGTCTTTAAAATGTGGACCCACAGACTGGTGAGACTTACGGCAAGGAACTTGGCTCTTCTGAATAGTCACACAACAGCCAAGAGAGGCCACCTTCTCTGTTTATAGGAAATAGATACTAAACTAGTAATTAATCACATTATCAGGCTTTTGAAATATCTCTTATCTGGATCATTAAAAACCACATACATGTTCAGACTCTACAGCTATGTGTCAAAGTATCTTTGAAGGCAGCTAATAAATACTAGCAATATTTTTTTCTTACTGTAATTCAGACTCTGGTAAGGTTTTTCTTTCACACTTAACTTTCATGTGTCATCGCTTGGCTTTTCATAAGATGCTGGGATGGTGGACACCCATTTCTCATCTCACTTTTACTAACTAGGCAGACAATGGTGAGTGTTCTGAGAATGTGAACCAATTTTAGGACTAATACAAAAAACGTTATTTTTGAAGTTTATCTCAGCTAAAACAAAGTATGGTGTCAAGTTAAACAGAAACTATCACTAGACTTGTTCAAAATGTTTCGCTTCTTTGTACCACTTTGCCTTTCTCTGTCACTAGAGACAAAGAAGAGTTTGCTCTGTTTAGAAAAACAGAAGGATCCAAATGATACTCTAAGGTTAGGTAATATATAATTGAATGCAGAGAGATTTATGAAAGGTGCAGAATTTACATTCTGACCAACAGGAAAGCAAATGAAAACATTTATATTGAGTCTAAGAGAAATTTCTGAGAGGGCTCTGTGGTTAGCAACTTCTTCCCCACTAAAAGTACTGAGAACAAGACTTTCTGTGACAAGGGATTTGGGTTTTTGATTGGTTTCTGATTTTAACTGAGCTGTGCTATTGGGGAATAATTTCCAATGCCCTAAGTTCTGAGTATGGTTTACAGGGCACTTCAAAATGGAGGTGACTTGTCCACTTGTCTGTCTTACATCTCTTTGGATATTCCCCTGTATTGCCACATCTCTGCCGCCACACAGATTCCATCTGATATTAGAGCTTCATCTCAAATAAAGGATGTTCAGTTCAGTTCAGTCGCCCAGTCATGTCCGACTCTTTGTGACCGCATGGACTGCAGCATGCCAGGCCTCCGTGTCCATCACCAACTCCTGGAGTTTACTCAAACTCATGTCCGTTGAGTCAGTGATGCCATCCAACCACCTCATCCTCTGTCGTCCCTTTCTCCTCCCACCTTCAATCATTCCCAGCATCAGGGTCTTTTCAAATGAGTCTGTTCTTCGCATCAGGTGGCCAAAGTATTGGAGTTTCAGCTTCAGCATCAGTCCTTCCAATGAATATTCAGGACTGATTTCCTTTAGGATGGACCGGTTGGATTTCCTTGCAGTCCAAGGGACTCTCAAGAGTCTTCTCCAAGCATCAATTCTTTTGACGTTTAGCTTTCGTTATATTCCAACTCTCACATTCATACATGAGTACTAGAAAAACCATAGCTTCCACTAGACGGACCATTGTTGACAAAGTAATGTTCTGCTTTTTAATATGCTGTCTAGCTTGATCATAACTTTTCTTCCAAGGAGCAAGCATCTTTTAATTTCATGGCTGCAGTTACCATCTGCAGTAATTCTGGAGCCCAAAAAAACAAAGTCTCTCTGTTTTCACTGTTTCTCCAACTATTTGCCATGAAGTGATGGGACCAGATGCCAAGCTCTTAGTTTTCTGAACGTTGAGTTTTAAGCCAGTTTTTTCCGTCTCCTCTTTCAATTTCATTAAGAGGCTCTTTAGTTCTTCTTCACTTTCTGAGATAAGGGTGGTATCATCTGCATATCTGAGGTTATTGATATTTCTCCCGGCAATCCTGATTCCAGCTTGTGCTTCATCCAGTCCAGCATTTCTCATGATGTACTCTGAATATAGGTTAAATAAGCAGGGTGACAATATACAGCCTTGACATACTCCTTTTCCTATTTGGAACCAGTCTGTTGTTCCATGTCCAGTTCTAACTGTTGCTTCTTGCCCTGGATACAGATTTCTCAGGAGGCAGGTCAGGTGGTCTGGTATTCCCATCTTTTTAAGAATTTTCCAGTTTGTTGTGATCCACACAAAGACTTTAGCATAGTCAATGGAGTAGATCTTTTTTTTTTTTTTCCAATTCTCTTGCTTTTTCTATGATCCAACCGATGTTGGCAATTTGATCTCTGGTTCCTCTGCCTTTTCTAAATCCAGGTTGAACATATGGAAGTTCATGGTTCACATGCTGTTAAAGCCTGGCTTGGAGAATTTTGACCATTACTTTGTTAGCATGTGACATGAGTGTAACTGTGCGGTAGTTTGAGCAAATAAAGGATGACTACACCCTAATGTCCGGAGAAGGCAATGGCAACCCACTCCAGTACTCTTGCCTGGCAAATCCCATGGACGGAGGAGCCTGGTAGGCTGCAGTCAAGAGTCAGACATGACTGAGCGACTTTACTTTCATTTTTCACTTTCATGCATTGGAGAAGGAAATGGCAACGCACTCCATTGTTCTTCCCTGGAGAATCCCAGGGATGGGGGAGGCTGCTGGGCTGCCTTCTATGGGGTTGCACAGAGTTGGACATGACTGAAGCATCTTAGCAGCAGCAGCACACCCTAATGTCATCCTCTCCCAGTCTTTCTATCTAGTTTCCACTTCTGCCTTTCCCAAGTCCATTAACTGTGCTATTGCTCTTCTGGTCATAGATTTAAACCTTAGGGCCCCACTTTCTCTCATCTCTTTTTCTAGCTCTGTTCTTGTTCCTATTCAATTTTACCTCTATCTGGCAAATTTGCCTGGGTTTTAGATTCTACCTAACACTGTAAATTCTGGCTACTAATTTAATTGTCCTGCTCAATACTTTTCATTCATAACATGCTGCTACAAAGACACTGCTTTCTCCAGGAGAGCTTACTGATCTACTCGGGTTCTGGCTTTCAGTTTCTGCCACTGTTATGATCCCAGTACCAACTCCCAAATATGTAACAGATTTGACAACTTGCTTCTGGTCCTTTACAAATTTCCTCCTTCTTCCTTCTTTTCAAAGATTCAAAGTTTAGTTATTTCCATGTTCAGCTTGGAAATCCTCCTTTTAGAACATGTCACTGCTAATTTATATCTGTAAATGTACTATAATTACAGTAGTCAATATTGAGTAAGTTTTTTCTAAAAAAGGATATGCCATATTCAATATTCTGTGATAAACCATAATGGAAAAGAATATGAAAAGAATATTACATACACATGTAATATTCATGTTACATATATATGGTAAAAATTAACACAACATTCTAAATGAACTATACTTCAAAAAACAAAATACAAAGTATGATAATGAACGTGGGCTGAGCTACAACAGGCACAGCTTAAAGAACACACGCTTTAGTCGCTTAGCATAAAGAGCACAGTGCCTGGTTTGTATCTGATTGTCTTTATGGATAATACGACCACCAAATTTCTGTATTTTGTTATCTATGATCAGAGCCAAGACAGCAAACTATGACAAGGAAATGGGGGACTGGCAGAAAACGTCACCGTCCGCATTTGTAGGCTACATGTGTTTGGGGTCCAGTGTCCTCTTCAAGCTCATCTTCAGTTCCCCATGATTTGGTGGACATTTTTAAGTGTTAGTCACTCAGTTGTGTCCAACTCTTTGTGACCCCATGGACTGTAGCCCACCCGCCAGGATCCTCTGTCCATGGGATTTTCCAGGCAAGAATATTGGAGTGGGTTGCCATTAGGTATGAACATTTCCAAAAGCCAGGCTGGTGATTTTGTGAGATGCCCCAAAAGCTACTGCTACTAATATAGAAGCAGCTTTTCTTAGGGCAAACAATGGTTTACGTTTTATATATATGTATTAGCTTGCACTGTTAATTTTACTTTTTATTTCCCTAGTTATCTAGTAACTGACATCATTTCTTATAGGTCTAAGGATATTCCTTAATGTCTAAAGCTCAATGGCTTACACACAGTACTTATAATATTACTTAATTAATTAAAAAACCACAAGCATGTACCTTGGTAATATTTTAATTTAAGAGATACAAATCTAAAAAAGAAAAAGAAAAAATACAAATCCGATGGTCTAACAGACTTAAGACATTTCAAACCCTGAATTGCTCATGGAGACCTGCTCCCCTTTAAGAACACATGAAGAGCTGACTTTTAGAATCTGAGGCTCACTGGTCATTTTGACCCTGAAAACAGTTTGAGATCAACATTTTAATCAGAGTTATAAATACACTGATGAACACACTAATTACCTGATGAATTTTCATTGCAGCCTTGCCAATCATTTCAATCATTATCCTTTCATTGAAATTATTTTTATTGGGATCAATTATGTCACATTTACATTTGTAAGAACTTTTAATTCAATGATATGTTTTAACATCCATATTAAACTTTGCCAACTGGAGACCCTGCTATTTTCATTTTTCCTTTGTGATCACTATTTCTATCAAGTCCATATGGTGTACATCTAAGCTGTGAGGTAGAGAATCTCAAGGAGGTAGAAGGTAAGAGAAGAAAGAGACACAAAGAAAGAAGCAAGCAGAGAAAAATGGACTGCAGCTATTCTAGAGGTTAAACCTCAAAAGAAAACAGTGCTACACAGTTAGTGTCAAAATATCCCTTAACTTTACCTTGAGAAGAAGTTCTCTAAGGAATTACAGCACCAGCATGGCGAATGGACAAATTAAACTGTCCCCAAAATGATACTCCTGAAGTCTCCTTGATCATTGTAACGTGAAATTGTTGACAATGTGGATGGGACTTTTGCACAGTTTTCACATCAAACTGCTTCTCCACTACAGTGCTCCTCAAAATGTAGTTTACAGAACTCTGCGTGAGGTCTGTGATGTAAGAACTATTTTTAAAGTAGTAATAATAATAATACATCTCTGTTGGCATCTGCCCTGATGAAGCAAAAGTAACTATGGATAAAACTGCTGGCATGTTAGTAAGGATCAAGCAGCACTGATGTGTTCTAGTATTCATTTTATTTTTTACCACTTCACACTCACAAGGAAAAGTTTCCACTTTCAAGTAAGAATGTCCTTAATGAAAAAAAAATAGTAATTTTATTAAGTTTCAACTCTTGAATACACATCTTTCTAATACTCTGTGTGATCAAATGGGCAGTATACAAAAAGCACTCTGCTGAATACCGAACTACGATGAAAAGCATGTTATAAGTGTTTGAGTAGCTAGCTAAAAACCCCACTCTTCCATGGAATACTATTTTTTCTTGGAAGAACAAAGAACATACTATGCTTGTTCAGTCTTAGATATCTGGTAGACACTGTCACCCAAATGGGTTAAATAAGACTGTTACTGCAAGGAAAACAGTTTACCATCCTGTGGATACTGAGAAAAATTTTTCTTTTCAAATGAAAATTAGAATTCTGGAAAATTTGCATCTACCACCTTGACAGCTTCTCTATACTTAGAAGCTTTTCTGATAATGGTGTGATATTAACAGATGTGAATTTTTTGATGCTGTATGTTAAAATGCGCTAACCTTTGGAAGATCTTCACAATCCAAAATTTTCCAAATGATCAATAAATTACACATGTGTAAAATCCACTTACTGTCTAAGAGAGACCAGTGGATCTTAATATAACAGAGTATAAAAAGTTCATTGAAATAGTTTCAGATTCTCCATTACAACTAATCTTTAATAAAGGAACTATTACTTACAGGTGTTAGTGTAGTAACAAAGATTAATGTTCAGAATTATACAAACTGATTATTAAAACCTGCTCACTTTTCCAGATATATGGCTCTATGAGGCCAGATTTTATTCATATACTTCTACCAAAACAACATATTGCAAAAGTTCTGATGCAGAAGCAATTATTAAGCTAGATATTAAAGGGATTTGTAAAACCATAAAGCTATGCTGCTATTATTACTAAAATTTAAGATACAGTTATTCTTCATAACTATATATATATATACATATAAAATATATAATATAAAAATTAAATTACTTAAAAATAAGTATTGAAAATTTTCCAAGGAGTTATTTATATTACCAAATTAATTTATTAATCAATTAAGTAAATTAATAAATATTGACAGATGTAACCCAAAATAAATAAGAGGTCTTTGGGTTTCTAAGTTTTAACAAGTAAGGAAGTCCTTAGATGAAAAAGTTTCAGGACCTCTGCTGTCGCATGATGAAAAATTCTTGGAGCAGCATTTCTCAGAGCGTTTTTCCCAGAACATCAAACTCATGATATGATTCATAATAAAAGGGATCCACTCTGGAATATGTTTGGAAAATTGGGAGAATTATACCATATGCTATTCGCAGAGAGTTGCAAACCAGATTAGAAGTTCAGAGAGGTACTGCTGTACCGCATTTGTGTCATCTTATGTAACCCAGTGTTTCCTTATGTTGTCTCAGGAAGTCTGTGAATGCAGAACATGCTGGTCACCTGATCCTGAAGAAGGAGGTACTGGCACTGTGGACAGCTATGGTAACTTACCTTCAAGCCGGACCACCAGTGGCACCTTGAGTTCCAGCTCCCGGCAGGCTTTGGTGATCCCGTTGGCAATGATGGCACAGTTGACAATTCCACCAAAAATATTGACTAGGATGGCTTCAACCTGAAATCAAAACAGGAAGGTGCTCATCAAAATGCTGACAGTCAACATTCCCTCAAGTAACTGGATAAATAACAAAGATAATTAAAATAATGCTCTCTTAAAAAAAAAAAAAAAGAACACAATAAAAAGACCAAGAGGTTAAGGAAGTTAAAATTTAGTAATTAATAAATATCACTATATAACATTACCAAATTAACCCAAATTATCTTTATCAACCATGTCTCTGAATTCAAAATGAATAAGCCACTTATTTCTTATATACTGTCTTCTGCTTTATCTTATATTGCTGTCTGGTACTGTTATTTTATTAAGTTCAGCTCAGACGCTCAGTCATGTCCGACTCTTTGCGACCTCATGAATTGCAGCAAGCCAGGCCTTCCTGTCCATCACCAACTCCCGGAGTCTACCCAAACCCATGTCCATCGAGTCAGTGATGCCATTCAACCATCTCATCTTCTGTCGTCCCCTTCTCCTCCTGCCCCCCATCCTTCCCAGCATTAGGGTCTTTTCCAATGAGTCAACTCTTCACATGAGGTGGCCAAAGTACTGGAGTTTCAGCTTCAACATCAGTCCTTCCAATGAACACCCAGGACTGATCTCCTTTAGGGTGGATTGATTGGATCTCCTTGCAGTCCAAGGGACTCTCAAGAGTCTTCTCCAACACCACAATTCAAAAGCATCAATTCTGCGGTGCTCAGCTTTCTTCACCGTCCAACTCTCACATCCATACATGACCACTGGAAAAACCATAGCCTTGACTAGACGGACCTTTGTTGGCAAAGTAATGTCTCTGCTTTTAAATATGCTATCTAGGTTCGCCATAACCTTCCTTCCAAGGAGTAAGCGTCTTTTAATTTCATGGCTGCAATCACCATCAGCAGTGATTTTGGAGTGCAAAAAAATAAAGTCTGACACTGTTTCCACTGTTTCCCCATCTACTTCCCATGAAGTGATGGGATCAGATGCCATGATCTTAGTTTTCTGAACGTTGAGCTTTAAGCCAACTTTTTCACTCTCCTCTTTCACTTTCATCAATAGGCTCTTTAGTTCTTCTTCACTTTCTGCCATAAGGGTGGTGTCACCTGCATATCTGAGGTTACTGATATTTCTCCCGGCAATCTTGATTCCAGCTTGTGTTTCTTCCAGCCCAGCATTTCTCATGATGTACTCTGCATAGAAGTTAAATAAGCAGGGTGACAATATACAGCCTTAATGTACTCCTTTTCCTATTTGGAACCCGTCTGTTGTTCCATGTCCAGTTCTAACTGGTGCTTCCTGACCTGCATAGGTTTCTCAAGAGACAGGTCAAATGGTCTGGTATTCCCATCTCTTTCAGAATTTTCCACAGTTTATTGTGATCCACACAGTCAAAGGCTTTGGCATAGTCAATGAAGCAGAAATAGATGCTTTTCTGGAACTCTCTTGCTTTTCCAATGATCCTGCGGATATTTGCAATTTGATCTCTGGTTCCTCTGCCTTTTCTATAACCAGTTTGAACATATGGAAGTTCACGGTTCACGTATTGCTGAAGCCTGGCTTGGAGAATTTTGAGCATTACTTTACTAGCATGTGAGATGAGTGCAATTGTGCGGGAGTTTGAGCATTCTTTGGCATTGCCTTTCTTTGGGATTGGAACGAAAACTGACCTTCTCCAGTCCTGTGGCCACTGCTGAGTTTTCCAAATTTGCTGGCATGTTGAGTGCAGCACTTTCACAGCATCATTTTTCAGGATTTGAAATAACTCAAATGGAATTCCATCACCTCCACTAGCTTTGTTCGTAGTGATGCTTTCTAAGGCCCACTTGACTTCACATTCCAGGATGTCTGGCTTTAGGTGAGTGATCACACCATCGTGATTATCTGGGTTGTGAAGATCTTTTTTGTACAGTTCTTCTGTGTATTCTTGCCACCTCTTCTTAACATATTTTGCTTCTGTTAGGTCCATATCATTTCTGACATTTTATAAGTAGTGTCATTTAAAATTTCATGTACTTACATCTTTTCTCTTTATGGTTTATACTTGAATTTTTACCTGTCATGGTACCTCTTAAAATATTTCAAAACTAGTGACATTATTTGTTTTATTTTAATAGGTAAAAATTCAAATTTTTCTATGCCTCCTTAATACTTCTTTGATATGCCAGAGGTATATATTAATACTTAAAATTCAGAGGTAGCTTAATCATCTTAGATAATGATCTTTTTAATTAAAAAAGACCCTCCCAATAAAAAGATACAAGTTTACACTACAAGTAAGGATATAAGAAAAGTCATGCTACTGACTAGTATTTTTCTGAAATGAAAATTTAAACCCATCACATTAACCTGTTTGTACATATTCCATATTCAAAGGCACATGGGCCCCCCCCCAAAAAAACTGTACTTGCCCTGACTTGATAAATAGGTGTAAGAAAATCCTGTATAATTAACATGAAGAACGAGATAATGAAGAGAATTCATTACCTAGATTAATTGATAACACCCCCAGATAATGGCTATTCATCAAGCTAGAGGCATCAAAATTCCAACAATGGAGTGATAATTAAATTCTGCCACACTAATTGCAAAGCATATATGTATGTACTGTATGCCATTTTTAAATTCCATTTATTCCAATATGCTAAATTAACTACACAAAACATATGAGAAAAGAATACCTTACATTTGTTCAGCACTTAACTGCTTTAAAAGTGCCATTACATGAACTCGCATTTTTAATTTTGATACTCGCAGTATGTACAGTAAGTACAGTGATGATTAACCCTCTACACCTGATAAAGCCATTCAGAAAACCCACACTATGTGTCCCAATGTTATACAGCTAACAAGCAGCAGAGGTGAGGCTCCAAGTCAGCTTCTAGATGGCCTGTGGATACTTCATTCATGCCAGCTCCTAGAGCTAGAATCTTGGGCAAGGGACAAAGACTATCTTGAATACGGCTTTCTCACCTATGAAATGGGAATAATAGTATCTAGTCCATAAAGTTATTGAAAGGCCTAAATGAGATAAGACACATGACATGCTTATTACATGCCTATAACGAACTTTATGGGGCTTCCCTGGTGGCTCACTGGTTAAAAAAATTCACCTGTGGTACTAGAAACACAGAAGACCCAGGTTCAATTCCTGGGTCGGGAAGATCCCCTGAAGGAGGGCAGGGCAACCCACTCCACTATTCCTGCCTGGAGAATCCCATGGACAGAGGAGCCTGGTGGGCTATAGTCTATAGGGTCGCAATGAGTCGGACATGAAGCAAGGTACTTTATGGATAATTATACATGCATTTACTGACATAAGCAATGGTGAAAGTGGACAGGTTACCTAGACAACATGCATAAGGAGGAAACCTTTCAGCAGACTGCAGCTATGTTGAATTTGAATGTAATAGAAAATGAACTTATTAAACTTCAGCAAAAACGTAATGTTTTAAGAATAAAATAAATGAGCAATATTTTTCAAACCAATTAAGAGATTGGGGCTACTCCCAAAAAAAGAAATCTTCCATTACTATTCACAGCAGGCCAATTGGTAAGCAGAAGTTTGCTTTCTAATGATGACTATTAAATGCTGTTACTATTGAGGCTTGGTACAGCAGTAGTTTCCAAATAGCTGTGGGATGGAGAGAAGTTTGCCAGAAAAATGGAAGAAAAATACACTTAAGAGCAATAATGACTCCACAGGGTCCAAGAGAGAAACTCAGGAACAGCTGAGGCTTGCTCAGTTTCTGTAGAAGAACTAAGCTTTCTAGTAAAGTACACACTGGCCCATGTACATCTCTGCCATGGTTCAACTTGTACATTCTTTAAGGATGAGTTCAGATGTCAACAAATTCTCAGTGAAGCTTTTCTGTGTCATCAAGTTATGGTGAATTAGTCTGTTTAATCCATCTAAAACCGTATAATCACTCTAGAGAGTAGTCACATTACATACCATGAACATACGTGAAGTCATCCACAGTGGCAGGAGTCGGGGACTAGAGGCAGGAAAATGCCTCTGGCCTTGTGATCCAGTTCTACTCAGTAGATGTATACCCTGGAGTAAGTATCAGATATGAGCTGTGACACTGGTTGCCTCATACAGTAAAAGTTCCTATGAATCTTTCACGTCAGTCTCTCATTGTGCTTAATCAGCATCTGACAAATAAAAAGGTACTCTTCATACAACAACTTGTACCTAAAAGTGAGTCAACCACTTCAACCAGTACTGAACCCTCAGAAAAGTCCTCTTTTCAAAAGGTGGGGGAACAGGTGGCTTTGTTAGGTGTGCTGAAAGAAGAACAGCTGTTCTCCAGTGTAGTATATTCACCCCGCATCTCCATGCCCGAGGCACAACACTCAGGGCAGGCTGCCTCTGTGCTCCTCTACAACAGGAGTTGTTTTTTTTTTGTTTGTTTGTTTTTTTAAATAAGGAGCTAATGCAATCCATGACATAGTGCAATCACCTAATAAATAATAGTTTAAAGACTGGAATGAATTAAATTAATTTCAATAGACACTTAATGGTCATCTCCCTTATATTAGACACAACAGAGTTAAGTCCTTGGGATATGGAGATGAGTAAGGTGTCATCACTGTACTCAAAGAGTTCAAAGACGAGTTTGAAAGTCACACTAGTAAACTGTCAACTGCAGTCCTGGCTCCATAGTCTCGTGCAGCTAAGAACAGGGCACCACCAGTGGTGCAGACTGTTGTAGCAAGAGGGGAATTTTGGAAGACGTGATGTTCCAGGTAACAAAGAAAAAGAGAGAGCAGGAACTCAGGTAATGGAGGGCCGCCAGCATGAAGGCAGAGCTGTTACCCAACTTGGTTCACTCAGGACCTACAGGCTGAATGGGGAAATAACCTGAGAAAACACAGGTGAGGTAGATTGGAAGGCATCAGAGGTCAGGTATGGGAACTTGGTTCTTTTGGCTTATTCCTTTCTTTCCTAGAGCTGGGTGAAGACAACCCTTGAAAGTCTCCCTTGGGGTGAAAAGGGGAGTGATGGGAAAGAGAGAAGAGTGAGTATGTGAGTAAACGTGAGATGAGAAATAGAGAGCAACTATGTGAGAGCATGAAAGACACTAAGAAAGACAACCAGTGAGAGAGAGAGCATGACAGAATGTGTATGTGAGAGAAGAAAAAGGAGAGAAAGAGTATGAGTGATACTAACAAAGCAGTTAAGATTTGTACAAGAAGAACAGCAAGACACAGAAGTCAACAGGCCGCTTAGCTCAGGGACACGGGTTGTTTGGGAAACATGGTGTACCACGGGCACCACGATGAAATCACCGCAAGGGTGATGGAAAGACCCCACACCACCAGAGATGATGTGGTTGTCTTCTCCCACAAACTAATTTTCTGTAGTCAAGCACTTTAATGGAAATCCGATTTAAGCTTTCACTTTGGGCTAATTTCTATAATTAACAAGTATAATCTGCAATCTCAAACTGAGAATGGAATTAAAACAGTTTGAAAATGAAAGCCTTGTGACATCATCATTATTATTATTTGGCATTTATAAAGCATGTCAAATCTGCAATGTGTGCCTCACGTGTTCATTTATTATTATAACCCCTAACTGCTGCTCCATGATAATACCAGTAGAAACTTTTAATAGTCTTTTTTCCCCTCTGGCAAAGGGAATGTTTTTAAAAGTTGGCACTGGGCCTATTCACGAATTCGAAACTCTCCCAAAGATTCCTAAGTGCTTTCAGGAGTAGGCTTTTCTAAATTCTCGGGTGAGGATTACAAGGGTTGCTATTTACTGTTTCACAAAAGTAAATATCATCTAGCAAGGAGGTTATGGTGTCAGATCCACTGCACAGGTCCCTGGACCCCGGACAGCCACTCCCAAGGAGGGGTCTGTAGCAGCTGTTGGCTGCTGTGCAGGTGGCCGGACAGTGAAAATGCAGATTTTTCAAATATTTGTGTGTGTTTGGTTTTGCAAAATACACTTCCAGCTGCAGATTTCAGTCGACAATTAAAGGTAAAGAATGAACTTCAAAAGAAGAAAAGCTACAGCTTTGGTATTTAACAAGTTCTTCTTCTCAACCTGAAACAAGCAACAATCACAACTAAAACCCTTTTGGGGGGATGCAACCATTTTGAGAATTGAACACTGGGGCTTCCCTGGTGGCTCAGCAGTGAAGAACCCGCCTGCCAACATAGGAGATGCAGGTTCAATCCCTGTGTCAGGAAGATCCCCTGGAGAAGGAAATGGCAACCCAGTGCAGTATTTTTTCCTGGGAAATCCCATAGACAGAGAAGCCTGGTGGGCTACCATCCAAGGGGCTGCGGAAGGGTGGGACACGACTTGGCGACTCAACAACAATGAACACTAGGGAATCTCAGTCAGATAAGTTCACACACGTAGAAATTCTTTGACATAATTTTAGGTAAGTCCTATCCTTTAGAATTTGGCTTTAAAGGCAGATAACAGCAAAAGGTAAAGTACAGTATATAAAGATCAGTTCAGTTCAGTCTCTCAGTCTTGTCCGACTCTTTGTGACCTCATGCACTGCAGCAGGCCAGGCTTCCCTGTCCATCACCAAATCCCATAGCTTGCTCAAACTCATGTCCATCGAGTCCAACTATCTCATCCTCTGTTGTCCCCTTCTCCTCCTGCCTTCAATCTTTCCCAGCATCAAGGTCTTTTCTAAACAGTCAGTTCTTCGCGTCAGGTGGCCAAAGTATTGGAGTTTAAGCTTCAGCATCAGTCCTCCCAATGAAAATTCGGACTGATTTCCTTTATGATTGACTGGTTTGACAGCACAGGGTAAATTTCAGGGGAATTGTGAACTCTTTGCAACTATTTATAAAATTTTGTTAGAATGTACACTTTCCCCAGGAAAGTGTTCAAAATTTTTAAGAATCAAAATATTAATAATCATCTCAAAAACCTCAATAGCTAATGTTTACTAAGTGTTTAAGGGCTTCCCTGGTGGCTCAGTACAAAGAATCCAACTGCCAATGCATGAGATGCAGGTTTCATCCCTGGCTTGGGAATATCCCCTGGAGAAGGAAATGTCAAACCACTCCAGTATTCTCGCCTGGGAAATCCCATGCACACAAGTGTGGTGGGCTATAGTCCACAGGGTCTTGAAAGAGTCAGACATGATTTAGCAACCAAACCAGCAATTAGGTATTTAGCAGGTCATAGTAGGCAGTATGCTACTTTACCTATATTAACACACTAAACACATAAGTAGTATATGCTGCTGCTGCTGCTAAGTCGCGTCAGTCGTGTCCGACTCTGTGAGACCCCATAGATGGCAGCCCACCAGGCTCCTCCGTCCCTGGGATTCTCCAGTCAAGAATACTGGAGTGGGTTGCCATTTCCTTCTTCAGTGCATGAAAGTGAAAAGTGAAAGTGAAGTTGCTCAGCCGTCTCCGACTCCTTGCAACCCCATGGACTGTAGCCCACCAGGCTCCTCCATCCATGGGATTTCCCAGGCAAGAGTAGTGGAGTGGGTTGCCACTGCCTTCTCCAGCAGTATATGAGATGGATACAATGTTTATCCTCATTTTACACAGATAAGAAAACTGAGAGTACCAAAGTTCTGGAGAATCACTGGAGCTGCATCTTTACTGTCAAATGTCTTTCGGAGCCAGTAAACCTATTGAGGTCCCACAATACATACTATATTTAGTACTGTCTCATTCACTATCAGAGCTGATTCTGCCATAAACACGTGAGGTAAATATTATCTATCACATTTTACATATAAGAAAAGTGAGGCTCAGAGAGGTAAAGTGACTTGTACCAAATTATGCACCCAGTATGTCATCAGAATCAAAACTTCAGTTGTTTTTTCTCTAAGATTACCCTGCCTCCTTTTAATGAAAGGTAAGTATTCACAGATTGCTGAATGAAAAGTATATTCTTGAGAGCCTGTCTGTGCTAGGCATTCTTTTAACCATAAAGTGTGGTGGGAAACGAGATGGACTACAGCAGCAGGAACCAAATACAAGTCTTACAGAACAAATGTCATCGTTTTGAAAAGCCTTTCATCTCCATATATCTATTCAGACTTCAGGGAGGTTGGGAAGGGAACTATCATTATTCAGCATCCACAGTGCACTCACATTAAGTTTATAAGACAGGTTTTAGAACCTCTATTTCATGGATAGACTGAGGTTGAGAGTTTAGCGTTTCTTAGCTACTAAGGAGTCACAGTATCAATGAGGCTCTTTCTCACCATATCACATGCAGAGCTGTCTGCAACAGCTGGGTGATCTTAGGGGCACTGCTGACATACACCAGGGGTTAGCACACTTGTTCACGTAAGGACTAGTATGGTGTGTGTGCTCAGTCATGTCTGACTCTTTGCGAACCCCATGGACTACAGCCCACCAGGCTCCTCTGTCCATGAGATTTCCAGGAAAGAATACTGGAGTGGGCTGCCATTTTCTTATCCAGGGAACCTTCCCAAGTCAGGGATCAAATCTGCGTCTCCTGCACTGGCAGGTGGATTCTTTACATACACTACAGACACCTGGGATAAGGGCTAGTTAGTAAATATTTTAGGCTTTGAGGGCCAGTCTCTCTTTCAGTTACTCAAGTCTGCTGTTGTAGCATTAAAGGAGTCCTAGACAATATGTAAATAAATAAGCAGACTATGTTTCCATAAAACTTAAATTCACAAAAAAACAAGTGGGAGGCAAGATTTGGCCCATGGGTCACAGTTTGCCACCCCTTGACACAGACACAATTTGATTGATGGTTATTCTCAGATTCACGGCAACCACCTGTCCCCCTTTTTTTTTTTTTTAAATCATATTGTATTTCTCTGAGAGTGACTTTTCAGAGTTTAAGATCTCTTCCTTTGTTAGACCATTTTTTTGTTCTCATCAACAGCATTAATGTACCTAGGCTGTAACAATGGCTAATTAAATAAACCTATCCCCTCCAACATCAATATCACTCATCTGAAATAAACTTGTACGTTTAACAAGTTCATAAAATGAACTGCATGTCTTTGTTCTTTTTCTCTTCCTGACATTGGCTGGAAGCAAACAAACAGAAAGACTTCAGCAATAAGCCGTCCATTTTGCAATGATTATTGCAGATAGTTAAAGACTATACTGCATTTAGAACACACTGTAGTGTATACATTAAGCACAATAAGCACCACTACTGGGTTCTGTCTGCTTCTTCCAGTTCACACTGCTAATTCAGTCCCAGTGCAGCAGGCACTGCTGATAAAAATCAAGCAAGCATGTTTACATTAGAGAAGATAAGGACTTTCTTTTAATCACAACTTATTTTAATTCTGAATGTTGTTGCTCTTGTTTACACATCTGTTTTTCTCGAACTGTTTTTCTCTTTTTTTCTTGTTGCTTTTATTTTCCTGCTGAATTCTAATCATGTCTTCTAATCCATTGGCAGCCAAAGAAGGAAAATAAATGATGAAGGAAATTAGATGCAGCTTGGATAATTGATGTTTGTATGCCTAGCTTTAATAAAAACACTCTGCTAAATTAGAGAGGAGTCTAAATGGATTCAGTCAATAGGAAAGTGATTCAGGTGAGGCATTCAATCCTGGGACTTGTTGTACTCTTACAAATAAGCCAACAGATCAGCTCAATTGGGACCAGATCTGCCTTTTGCTGAAATCTGAGTGAGCTTCCACAGCTTCTTGTTTTACTTTTGATTTGCTCCTGAAGTTTGACATTATTTTCTTTTGTACAAAATCAAGCTCTAGGATCCTTGGGTTAAAGTAAATGTTGTCCAAATTTATACATGACATGAGATCAACAGTATTTCTTGAAGAACGCCCACCCACTCTGCCCTTTTAGTTTCTTCTAAGGAAGAAATACTATTAGTGAGCAAACAATCGGCCTGAAGAGCTCAGAACATAAAGTAAACATTTTAATCCCAAAAACATTTCAGCATTTTTAAGTGATCAAGATAAATATCTGACCATTCTCCCTCCCTCCCCAATTTTGGAGTATCTATCCGTTATCCCAAAACTGATAGCATGGAAATGACATCTGATGGATGAGCAATGCTTGGTTGGAAAGCAAGGTTTCCCTTAAGTTTGACCTCTAAGATCACCCAGAATGAAAGAAGGAAAATGTGTCTAAATCGTCCTGTTTCATTTACTTTTTCCTGAATTCTTCACCATATGTGTATCCTGTGAGCTCTTCCTCACTAGGATAAGTAAAATGGTATAGAGGCTTAGCATATTGCATGTTAATTTTCCTAGATGCTAAAAAAGATGCCCTACAACCTTCCCTGGCATGTAAGTTGAGACTAAGAGAGCTTAAATAAGTTGTCCAAGGGCACTTAGCTATTAAGCAGTGGAGTCAGGATTTGGAGCAAGTCAGTCTTACTTCAAAGTTCATGGTGTTTCCACTCCCTTCAACAGTCTTTCTATAACCAGTCACTTTCATGATTAATCAAGAGTCCCAGTTCTATTTTGATCTTATTTCCAAGTTCAAGGACAGTCTTGAATTCTAAATTCTGGTGGCCAACTATTCCTTGCTTTCAAATCTCACTGCTCAATTAAAATGGATCAGAGTAAGATATCTTTTATAGTTTCGCGGACCAGTGATTTTGGTTCTTCATAACCCAATATGTTCCCTGCTTACTGATGAAAGAGTTGTCCAGAGTTTGTGGTTTGCAATCCCTACTTAGGACTGCAGAGGGGTCATGATGTTAAAGAGTGAGTTCAAAATCCACAGTCCCTCCTTAACTGGGGTAGATATCCCTACAAGACTCCTCTCTGTAGACTGGTAAGTGAACCTTTTTCCCTTTCTGGTGTACTGAAATTTATCCCTTTGCTAATATTATTATTTCTATTTTTATGACCAAGAATATTCTAATAGAGAGTCATGCCATTAGAGATATCAGTGTGGACACAGATTTTAAATATCAGACCATGGAATGGCTGGTGGGAGGTATGGTAACTATGTTTGAGCGACTATTCAAAGTGCTGCATTGAGACTAATGATGCAGCCACGTCCTGGTTTAGAGAGATCTGTGACCTATTCAGAGAGATTTCTGCTATGGCAGCGGGGGAAAGAGGCACCATAAGTGTGTAAGAGATATGTCTCCCTAACCTTACAGTTAGCACTTAAAGATTTAGTCTGTCAACAGTGTTCTCTTTTAATGGCTTTTATTCAATACAAAGAAAATAATCAGACAATCGGAAAATCCAATTCAGATTCAGCATGATCACTCACAATCTCATTAACTGTGCATGTTTATATATATTAATTTTTTAAAAAAATTGAATATGGACTTCCAGCACTAGAGAGGACCAAGGCACCTTCCATTATGAATATTGGTTTAAAAAGTTAAAAGATACTCTGCATACTGAACCATATTAACTATAAAGCCATTCTTGTTCCTAGGACAAGTACCTATTTCTTTAAGTCAAAGAGCTCTAAAGTGTGGTCTATGAAGCATTAGGCTATGCAATGCTTCATGAAAAAACAATGATCTGGTCAAACAGTATGGGTTCACTCTTACGAAAGTTTTAGCAGAGGATGTGTGTTCTAACTTAGAACACCCAACCTCAGTTATTTATTGTAAAAGTGTCAAAGGGTAATTTGATCCCCAGAAAACTGTCAAGGAAAGTATTCAGGAGCTGGTATATTGAGGTGTTAGGTGGCATAGGAATTTAGGGTCCTTCTCCCCAAAGATGCTAATCATTGCACTATTTAGATCATACTTGCATGAATCTGCAAAACTGGAAGGCTTTCATAATGAAGAACAGCAACCATGATTACTTTGGCCAGTCCAAGGTGGGACACAAATGCTTCCCCAGTTGCCAGTTAACATGGTGGTGGTGTTAAAGTCAACTATTAACAGGATTTTCAGGAGAAGGAAAAATCTAAAGATGGAAATACTGGTTGGCATTAGAAGCAGGCACAGGAGACAAGTTAAAAGGACTGAAGAACACAGAGATTTGACGGGATAGCACAGACATTTTTTATCTTTTACAGAGACATTTTACAAATCCTTTTGAACTGAGAATCAGAACCATCGCCAGGATTACAAAAACCACTTGAACATTTAGAATGGCAAATGTAAGGTTCTTTTTCAGAGTCCTGCATTTAAAATAGCTCTTGCAAAAACTACTATGATGTGTAATTTGGCCACAGAGCCATTTGAAACAAAAAGAAAAAGAAGAGAAAAAAACAAAAAAAAAAACAGAGCAAGGAGATTTTGGTCCTATGATTTTTCCATGAAGCTTCAAAAGACTTAAGGAAAGAGAGAGAGTGATCTCACTTAAGAAATAAACTGTTAAAATTGACTGTTAAGAAATATTTTGATTACAAAACTGCCTTCCCAGCTTAACAGATAATTGCTTTCGAGGCAGGATGCTCACTGCTCATAATGCAATATCTATATTTTATTTGTAATGGAAGCTACATTGATGCAGATTAAGAATATTTATTGGCACATTCTTTCTGAGCAGTATTTCGCCAATCATCTCAAACTTATGTCAAATTGATAAATGTGAATATGTATACTCCATCATCATTAGTTGGAGAGTTAATATAGAGAACACCCATAAAATTGGCAACTTGGTGAAGGACTCATTTATTAATCTATAAACAGGATGTCTCTCCATCTATTGTTGCAACATAATTATCTCCACAGGGTAACTATTCCTACAGAAAAGGGAAAAAAATGCTTCTATGGGTGATTTCTTTGCTTTTATTCACGACTGACATCAATTAAAGAAAAAAAAAAAGTTAGCTAGGCAGACAGAGCCAAAACTTAGGACCACACAGATTGGCACTTCACACCACAGAGAAATGAAGATAAATTTAGTTAATAGCAAAACCCACTGTTTCTGTAAATAACAAGTCTATGTAAGATGAAGGTGGCATATAATGATTCTGTGATGCCTCATACATCTGTTCAAACCTACTTAATCATTTAGTTTTCTGGAAAAACAAAGAGCTGACAAACATTCTTATCAAAAACCCCTAATGGGAAAATATGTGACTAGGAAAAGTAGTAACATAAGTTTCCAGTTAAGATCTCAAAAAGTGACCAGCTATTTATTATACACTAAAATTCATGTTTAAATTGTTTTAAATAATATAATTTTAAAAACATATTCATATGTTTCTTTTTATAACAGATCTCATCAGTATATTTGTGAAAATCAGTTTACTGCCAAGTTTCTTTGTAAGAACAAGTTTCCAATTCATTTTCTAAAATCCCACCCTTTATTCATCCAGTAAAATGACCTCCAACACCAAATCTTACACCCACAATCTTAATCTCCAAAACTGTCACTGAAGATAATATTCTTTGACATCAAAACTTTAATTTCAGGTCAGTTAATTCAGGCAGAACACATAAGTCAACAAAACTCCAAAAAAGGTACCAATGAAAACATGTGTAATTATTAAAAACCAATATCCCGTTTGAAATAGGGCTCTTCTGAAATGTCTGGGTAGGACAGGGGGCTAGTAATATTTAAACTCAGGAAAAGAGGAAAATCTATAGAATTCAATCTATGACAACTAGCAGCATCAGCTGTCACTGTCATCAAAAAATATGCTCTGCTGTAGACCATATTTTAAAATTGCTGATATCACGGTCTGACCTCATTGTAATCTGTTGTGTGGAAGCTTGATTTGTTTATTTAGCTGTTCAGCAAATGTCAGAATACCATGTCTGGAGCAAATGAGACAATACATTGGCAAAGCACTCCCCACAGCCTGAAAAGAAAGAAATTTAACCAAACTCTTTGCATCTCAATGTCTCCATCACTGATTTGCCACATTCTCTCCCATCTCTGGTTAACCTTTTGCAGACCTCAGTGGATTTCTCCAGTTGTTGACAAAAGGATTCAGAATATTCTACATGAAGCACATACTCAACAGTCAAAGGATGTCCCTTGGGATGTATCCAGGCTGTAAATCTGCACTCTCACCCTGCTCCTCTGGGTCCTAGAAGGCTGACTCCAGGGGCTAAACCAATGGGCTCCTTTCTCTGCTGACACTGGGAAGTCTTGGCAGGAGGAGAGGGTAGTGGAGGTATTTCTACTCATTCAGGCCCCTCCCAGAGAGGCTGTCTTGAGTGGCTGGGTCCCTCCACAAAAGGTCTCTGATCATGTCAAGAAAAGGCTTCATCTCAGACTTGCCCCAGGTTTTATACTCTCTCTTATGGTTTTCGTACCCTCTATCCACACTCTCTTTCTCAATGTTTCTGTAAATAAACTGTCCTCTATACACTGAGGTGAGTGAGTCGTCAATTCCTAGCAAGACTTATAAGAACATCTTATTTTGACCAATTCAGCTTGCATTTGAGAAAATCCTTTTGAGGCTGAAACTTCTAAAACTGGAAGCTTAATTTTTATATAGTTTTCCTCTATAACATCTTCCATGGACATGACTTAAACAATAAAATAACAGAAAAATATCTGAACACTCTCACTTTAAGCCATTTAATGAATATTTTCAAACAGTTTTTTTCTCTTGCTCTTCCTGGGAGATAGCTAACACCTAAAAATCTGAAATTACTGCTCATTAACTGTCTGAATCTACACTCAAGGTAAAGGCAGGAAAAGGAAAACAAGCCAAAAGCTTTGTTATCTTGGGCCCCGTCCATTATAAATGACAAATGATAGCCTGCAGGTGAAAATGAACTTCTCAGCACTGAAATGGCTTTATCTGGTTTATTAGCTGCAAACAAAAACTAAGGAAGACACGTCTAGAAGGTGACTTGCAATTCTTATTTTCAGCATAATGAAAGACAAGTTCAGTAAGTCTGAATCCCCATGCGGCCTCCCAGTCTGTCTAAAGAAACACAAGTGGCAGGGAGACAAACCGGAAAAGATGGTTAAAAAGTAAAAATGTAGGTCTGCAGCCTTAGCCAAAAGATAATGCTTACCTTCCACGAAACTCCAATGACCCAGTTGCAAGTAGCGGCTTCACATTTATCTCAAAAGTTACTTTATTCTTTTTTTTATCAAGTAAATAAACTGTGCCACTGAGGACTTAATAGTCAACAATAAAATGTACCCCAAGGGAGTAGGTATAGGATATCTTTACAAAACAGAAAAAAAATATATAGGGAAGGAATAGTAGTTCTCAAATCACACAAGATCCATGTAGCTTTTTAGGAAGTGAACAGCACCTGGAAAGGCCAGACATGCACACTTATTACCTGAATTCACACAATTTAGATAAGCATTTGCTTTCCTGATAGTTAGCACTTGCTTTTCTCTACCCTAAACCTGTAACTGCTCTTTATTCTGTGAAACATCTGAACAAAAGTCACTTTGTTTGTGAAAGCCCACCTCACTCATCTCACACAGTCCCTCAGCGCATTTATTTCTTGAATGTGTTATTTTCCTATGTGCTAGATCCAAAGGGTAGTCTTAAATCTGGTTAACAGCTATTAATGTTGTATCCAAGTGGAAGCAGCTCCTTGGATAGGCAGACACATTTTTTTTTTTTCCCTTCCTAATGCCTTGAAGTACCTCTTTTAAAATTTCTTTTTATTTTTAAGATCTTGAAACAAAAAACAAAAAAATCACATCCAAGTTTTCAGTCCAGAAACCCTGAAACAACCTTCCGAGTAGCTCAAGACTAGTTAAAGTCATCTCCCATTTCTTGTGTGCCCACAGTAAGCTGACACTTCGGCCTCACAGTGTGATCTGCAAGGTGTCCTTTCACACCATGTCATCTAGTTCTCCAAAGTTATTATCAGCAAGCTGGGACGACCATAATGTCTGCCAGGCAGGTGTAAGAACAGGAATTCCAGTTCCTGTGTGTGAGAACAGGCAGGTATGAGAATAGGAGTTTTTTGCTGTAGTTACAAATGGCTGTCTTCATAGATGCACAAGGTACATAAAGTTCAATCAATTTCATGATGAAATCTACTTCAAACCCCTGACAAATCTGACTGTGCTGCTATAATAGATTCTCAGAAATTATTACAATATATGGTATAGTGTTACAATAAGTTAAAGCAACAGCAATATGAAACATAATTGTGACAGGTAACGACTAGAGGCCAGTGTAATTCAACAAGGAGAAGGAATTTATAATCAATCCCTGTGGAAAAACTAACATTATTTCTCCCACCTAAAAGTGGAGCTCTTGTGAATTGAAGAGAAAAATGATGAAGAAAGCTTTTTTTATTCTCTGAAGAGGAAATTTCAAAGGATAAGAAAGATGAGTAAAGAAAAGATGACTCATGAAAAATTAGGCAAAGAAAATTCCTGTCCCCAGAAAAAAAACCTAGTATTTCTATTTAATGTTTGACGTTTTACAATGTAAGCACAGATTTTCAACCTATTTGGCTTAATTGTAAGCTTTTCCATAAATGTTTCATTTGGCACTGGCATTAGAAATTAAAGATCTGGAATACCTAGAAAGTGCCACGGTAATCTCATTTTGAGGGCAATCATCATGCTAGCTGCCCAGACAAAGCCAAGGGTTTTGAGAAGAGGGGGAAAAACTGTACATCTGCAATTTCCTTCCCTTAAAGAACTTTATTCAGAACAAGTACCTAATGGTTCCTTCTCAGACATGGAATAATTCACATAAATTCATTTAGTGCTCCATTCATACTGAATAATACATTTCTTTATAATAGTGCTACATGATGCTTACAATACTCTTTTAGCAAGGAACTGAACCAGTCTCTCAAAACTAAAAATAGGAGTAGAAATGAGAATCTGATTGTTTAATAAAGCTTAGACAATAACAGTTATAGGATCCTATTTAGGAAATTTTACTTTTTAGGAGAGAAGATGGAACAGTTTAACACATAATCCACAGACAAGTACTCTCCCCCTCTCCTCCAGCAGGGAAAGGCACCTTATAGAATGTGGACATGCCAAGGAGATTAATGAACCATAAGACCTCAGATGCGGACAGGACCTGAGAGGTCAGCCAATAGCAGCTTGAACGTTTTCAAAGACAGGGAGTGTATACTTTTGCAAAGTGGCCCATTCTACTGTCTTGGCTGTAAATGTTTAAAAATAATTCTTTAATCTTCATACTGAGAGAACTCATCCAACACACAACATGATGCTTTGGTTCCTGAGGTCAAAAAGAGGAGGCAAGATACAAAGATGAACAACATATGATCCTGACTTCAAGGTGCTTTAAAATTCCACCCATGAGATCCTGATCCTGACTTCTGACCCATAAGTACTGGCTCTATCAGTTACAAGCTATGTGAATTAGTTACTTTCTTTGGACATCAGTTTTCTCAACTGTAAAAGGAGGATAATAATAATACTCGCCTTGCAGGGTTGATGCCAGGATTAAATGAGATAATTCAAGTAAAACACAAAGCCTAATGTCTTGAAAATAGGTACTCAGTAATTGCCACCACTGCTAGGCAGTTTAGTCGACAAATAAGTCATTCAGCCTTTACCAAACTCCCATGAGGGATGACTTATTACCCTTATTTTTAGAGATAGAAGAACTGGGGATCAGGAGAATGGTGACTAGCTTGCAACACTCAGCAGCTAGTTCATGGTCAGATAGGGTTTCAACATGCTCTGATCTCACTACATGAGTTTTCACTGAAACACAGAGCTGCTTCCATGAAATATATGCTTCTCATCACAAATACAGAAGAACATTTGGGGAAATGTGATGGGGTAGAAAAAGGAAAATGGAATTGGATTTAGTTCAAAAAGACTTAACAGCCCAATTAAGGTCAGGCATTAATGTGACTGGGGTACTCTGTCTACAAAGCATGCAAAACCATGGACTGATCTTACTGAAATGATCTTCTTTTGAAACAGTGCAGTGTGCCATAAATGGCAGTACATGAAGAGGATAACAATCTACAACAATGTTTTCCAAAATAAATTAGACTGTCCATAGGCAAATTATCTAAAGGTTTCACCTCTGGTTTCAGGAGAAGTGATGGAATAAAAGAGAAGGTGGGAGAGATATTATTAAGCATGAGTGCAAAACAGGGTAGGAAATAGTAAAATATTTTCCTGTTATTGACTTAAATCCATGTACCACAAAGTAAAATTACTGATCTTTCTTAGTAAATGTCTTCATAAGGGGAACCTCAAGGGTACCCCACCCAGTCCACTACTATGCTACAAATGACATATATACATGCTAAAGATTTCTCTCTAGGTTAAAAAAAACCCTCCTATGGGCAGGGTGATTTAGTAAAAACTAAAGTAGCAAAGACATACACATATATACATGCTTGTTGTGTGTTCCAACTAGAAATTAATGAGAAAAATGGTTATCATTTTGTCCTGTTCCACTGCAGTAACCTAGGTATCACCTCAAGGCACATACAAGTTTTGTCAATAACCAGGTAAACAAATAATATTAAGAATAGTTAACTTTTAAGCACATCATATATATTAGGTTCTTTTATCCTCATAAAAAGTTCAGGTGTGGAGCCTAGAGGATGAGGATGTTAGCAACTTGCCCCAGATCCTACAGCTGTTTAATATCCTGAATAGCTGAAATTTCAACCTGAGATGGGAATACCAGACCACCTGACCTGCCTCTTGAGAAACCTGTATGCAGGTCAGGAAGCAACAGTTAGAACTGGACATGGAACAACACACTGGTTCCAAATAGGAAAAGGAGTATGTCAAGGCTGTATATTGTCACCTTGCTTATTTAACTTATATGCAGAGTACATCATGAGAAACGCTGGGCTGGAAAAAGCAAAAGCTGGAATCAAGATTGCCAGGAGAAATATCAATAACCTCAGATATGCAGATGACACCACCCTTATGGCAGAAAGTGAAGAAGAACTAAAGAGACTCTTGGTGAAAGTGAAAGAGGAGAGTGAAAAAGTTGGCTTAAAGCTCAACGTTCAGAAAACTAAGATCATGGCATCTGGTCCCATCACTTCATGGCAAATAGATGGGGAAACAGTGGCAGACTTTATTTTTTTGGGCTCCAAAATCACTGCTGATGGTGATTGCAGCCATGAAATTAAAAGACGCTTACTCCTTGGAAGGAAAGTTATGACCAACTTAGATAGCATATTTAAAAGCAGAGACATTATTTTGCCAACAAAGGTCTAGTCAAGGTTATGATTTTTCCAATGGTCATGTATGGATGTGAGAGTTGGACAGTGAAGAAAGCTGAGAGCCGAAGAATTGATGCTTTTGAACTGTGGTGTTGAGGAATACTCGTGAGAGTCCCTTGGACTGCAGGGAGATCCAACCAGTCCATCCTAAAGGAGATCAGTCCTGGGTGTTCATTGGAAGGTCTAATGTTGAAGCTGAAACTCCAATACTTTGGCCACCTCATGAGAAGAGCTGACTCATTGGAAAAGGCCCTAATGCTGGGAAGGACTGGGGGCAGGAGGAGAAGGGGACGACAGAGGATGAGATGGTTGGATGGCATCACTGATTCGATGGACATGGGTTTGGGTAAACTCTGAGATTTGGTGATGGACAGGGAGGCCTGGCATGCTGCGATACATGGGGTCGCAAAGAGTCGGACACGACTGAGTGACTGAACCGAACTGAGACAGCATATTAAAAAGCAGAGACATTCCTTTGCCAACAAAGGTCCATCTAGTCAAGGCTATGGTTTTTCCAGTAGTCATGTATGGATGTGAGAGTTGGACTATAAAGAAAGCTGAGCGCAGAAGAATTGATGCTTTTGATGTGGTATTGGAGAAGACTCTTGAGAATCCCTTGGACTGCAAGGAGATCCAACTAGTCCATCCTAAAGGAGATCAGTCCTGGGTGTTCATTGGAAGGTCTGATGTTGAAGCTGAAACTCCAATACTTTGGCCACCTCATGCGAAGAGCTGACTCATTGGAAAAGACCTTGATGCCGGGAAAGATTGAGGGCAGGAGGAGAAGGGGACGACAGAGGATTAGATGGTTGGATGGCATCACTGACTCAATGGACATGGGTTTGGGTAGACTCCGGCAGTTGGTGATGGACAGGGAGGCCTGAGTGCTGTGGTTCATGGGGTCGCAAAGAGTCAGACATGACTGAGTGACTGAACTGAACTGAACCTGACCATAAGCCCCAAACTCTTATTCAACATGGCACACAATCTATCACATTCAGAGACCCACTGTCCTGCCACCTGGAGAGTACACTGAACTTTTCTACCATAGTGCAATATGACCCCAGAAATATGCTAAAAGAAAGTCTTTTTATATATCCTCATGTGCTCCTTCTTCAGTAAACAGCAAACAAGCAAAGAAGCAAAGATAAAAAACATTCCACTACTAGTCAGGTGGGAGGCTTGGGTCTTTATTCTGCCCTAAATTAAGTATGGGGTCTTGGAAACATCTCTTTACCTCTCATGACCTCAACTGCATCATCCTTTCAGGAAATCCTGGAGAAACATCCCTGCACAAAGGTACTGAATGTATAATCAAGCCCATGTGCCAGTCATGGTGAACACAACCAGCACTAGGCTGTTGCTTTCACTGCTGTGATAGGTTTATGAAATTTTAAATACTACACAAGGAGAGGTGATAGAGCAATATTCACCAGGAGAGCAGGGATTAGAAACTCAGTGTGCTGTTATATTATTGCTTATCTAGGTCAAATTTGGCTTTTATGGATAAATGAAGATTGATAAAAAGAAACGCACATTTTAAAGAGTTTAATTAGAGTACAGAGACACTGTCAGAACTCAACTGCATCTTTTGGCATAAACTGGACCGGAAAATAATTAAAATGAGTTATGCTGAGAGTTGAATATTTCACTGAGAAGTATTTCTAATTCTGAGAATTAAAAGCACTGAAGATTTGTACATTAATCAGTCTAAATATATGTAATTTTCTTCAAGGTAGGAAGTTTACTAAAATGAGGCAAGTAAATGGAAAACAAAGTTTTGTCAGCTCCACCTGACTTTCAGAGACTAAGCTTCAAAATTTATTTTTCCCCCTAGACAGCCTTGGAAAACATTAAAGAATTACAGGGATATTAAAAGAAAGAACATTCAACAAAAATTTGCTGAGATTCTACAATGTTGAGATGTGGGGACAGAGCAAGTTGGTGACCAAAAAAGTCATAGTCTTTGCCTTTACTGATTTTATAATCCAGTGGGTTTTCAGAGGGTAAAAAAGAGATTTCAAAGGCACAGCTCAACTAAGAGTATCTCCTTATTCATGACAAAGCTCCCATTTAACAGCTACTCACCCCCTACTTAGGATGATGTCTACAAGGAGGTGACCATCTACTTTTTACCATACATTCACACTGAATAACCTCCTTCATCTACACTAAGAGGGACGGTCAGCAGTCAGAAGTTTACAAGGACACCCATCACCTTAGGCTGAGGCCTTCAGATCTGAAAATAGGAAGTGGGGCAATGTGGTCAGTGCCTTTGGAGGTAGATCTATTAGACTGAAGAAGATAGATTTCCTTGGCCTGGGCTGCTAAAGTTGATTCAGTCTTATTTGGTGATAGTGGGTGGGCCTTAAAGAATGATCTAACATAGCCTTCATCAGATATTATGACAAACTGACCAGAGTATCCAAGCCCAGACACTAGAAGTCCCTCCTTCTGATACCCACTAATGTCATTCTGATCTTTTCTATGTCTGGCCATTGAATCTGTCTTCCTAATTCTTCTTTTATTTCTTAGAGACAAAATGTCCACAAATCATACTGCCTTCTCCCAAATTTGCCTGTTTTTTTCTCTCTCTTTTTATTGCCCTACAATATTTTGTACAGACTGGGGCAGAACTTCCTTTTTTATGCTCTACTCTAAGATAAAAGCCTTTAGACATTTTAACACTTCTGACAGTAGAATCCAAATTAGATCAGATATCTTCCTTTACTGAATGGAGTTTTTCGGCATATCTTAGAATAGTTTAGGATTCTAGAAAAGAAGGAACACTGCATGTTTGATGTTTAGATGCTGACCAAAAACAGGACTAACTCCAATGCTATCCAGACACCAATCTCTCCTTCTCATCTGCTTCATGAAGTCTCCAAAGGACCCCATGTGTGTGTGACTCAGAATCAGCTGCAGAAATTTATAGGTACCCTGATTTTGTTTTCTGTGTACTCAATCTTCAAGAATTGCTTTGGTGCCATATAAAAGCAAACGACAACTCATTCAAAAAAAGATGAATGAATGACAACTCTTAAGAACTCCTCTGTCACTGACAAAACTAGTCCCATCAAAATAATCCTGCAATTCACTTAAACATTTCTTCCTAATTCCTCAATCTCTAGAATATATAATGGTGAGGGAACTCAGCCCATCAAGACTGAAGAGAAGAATAAAGGGAGATAAATGGCCAACTTCATCACTTTGTCTCACAAACCAGATTTTCTTCTTGATGTTTCTTTTCAGTTCACAGGGATTCAAGGATTTTTGGTCATCCTACTAGGCCTCCTTTGGATGGACTTCAACTATCAATGTCCCTTTTAAAAATGTAGGATCATGCCTCTGAACTGCTGTTCTCTAATATTTATTATACCAAAGTGACACTGAGAAATGCTAAAGAATGTGGACTTTGGTGTAAAATTACCTGGGTTCAAAGTCGGGCTCTATAATATACTAGTTCTGTGGTTTTGGGTAAGTAAAGAATCTCTATTAAGCCTTCTTTTCTTGGCTATAAAATAGATAATAATAATGTCTTCAAGTACAATGATCCGCAAAATATACGAGAGATTGGCATACAATATGAACTAAAAACTGTTGACCATTACAAATACCACCATCGCCACCACCACTACCACCACCTTTATCACTCCTCTCATGGCCTGATGGAGAAATCCAAATGGACACTGCTTTGGTGCAACAATGGGCACAGAAGTGACAACAGCTTTCCTGGGCCTGCATGACCTGGTCCCTTCTTACCTAACTGAATTTCTCAACGATCCCTTCACTTGTTTCCAAAGTGAACAACCTCTTTACTGGCTTTTCCTGCTTAAGCATCCAGTCTAAAAGGCCTTACTGGTTCTCCTCCAAGCTTTCAACACTTCTCTTGCCTCCATGAATCTGCACATTGTGCTTACCTGACATCTTCTACTCACGATTATCTCCTCTTCCTCACCTTTATTCAGATAATGATTTCAAATCTGACTAAGTGCTCTGTTAGTTTTAAATTCAATGCCATAGAGAATTACTATGATTTATGGCTTTCTAATTGACTCATGAATTAAACTTGTCTTTAAGTAACTACAAGGTAAAGAGTTTCCTATTCTTATATGGTATTGCTTTTGTGCACTTAGAATCACTCTGGGGATGAAGAACAATACCCAGACAATATCAGTGGACTGATTCACATGTTTTAAGTGTGCTGATTATCTATAGAATAAATATCAGGAACCTTGAAAAGTGAAGTAAACCTTCACTGGACAACATGTTGTTGCTTAACATTAGGGCCATAGAGGATTCCAGGAATCTAAAATAAAGGAGATTTCGTCTTAAACACGTGTGCATAGTCAGTTACTTAGTTGTGTCCGACTCTTTGCGACTCTATGAACTATAGCCTTCTAGGCTCCTCCATCCAAGGAATGCTCCAAGCAAGAATGCTGGAGTGGGTTGTCATTTCCTCCTCCGGGGAATCTTCCCAGATCAGGGACTGAACCCAAGTCTCCTGCATCTTCCTGCATTGGCAGGCAGATTCTTTACCACTGAGCCACCTGGGAAACCCCTTAGTCTTAGGTTGAGACATGTAAAATGTTAACATAACCTCAAAAGCAGTTTAACGGACAGTAAGAAAGGAATGTGAGCTCAGAGAGACCCTAACTTCCTGTAATCTAAAATACAACACATTTATCAATTGACCCACTTAAAGTAAGTAGGACACAACTCCTGTGTGAAAGACTGTATGAGAGAGAAATGCAGAATGTTAAAAGAGTTCTGCTCCAGGAAGTTAGGCAAGAATAGAGGATTGTCAAATCTTTGTATTTTAGAGTACCTTTTCCCGAGCTAAAAATAGAAACAAGATAAGCAAGGAAACAAATAACAACAGAATGCCATCATCACTATTATTTCACTACTTATAAAACCAAGTGTTATATTAGTACCTGGGGTAGTAAAGCCTGGTTTATACAATTAAATAAAAAAAGTCAGCAAGCAAACAGAGATACAAGGAAGGATATGATGGCTGATAGATCACTCTGATTACTTCTCAAAATATGTATGTCTCCACACAAACAGGTGTAATTCTTCATTTCAAATTCCATTTGTTCAGAATGTAGATGTGGACCTATATAAAATTTACTTTTGTATTATCTAAGATAAAGGATTTTCTGAGTAAAAAAATATTTAAATAAGATCATGAAGTATATATTTAACATATTTAAAGAAACAAACACTTTGCCACCATCAAATGTCTCACCATCAAATTTATAAATACTTGATTCCTTAATAACAAGACAATCCTTTCGGTTAATTTAAATTGATAGCAAAAGACATCTACCTGATCAAGGATTGTTTGCCTACTTTAATCATTCAAAAACAGTAAATGGCATTAAGAATATAGTTCACAATAGGATCTATTCCTGCTTATCAGCCTTATTATAGTAAGACTGGAAAAAAGTTTTGCATGTTATAATAGAGACAGGATAGTTTTTCTCTAAATAAAATTCTGATCACAGAAACGTTATTTTATGCTTTTATTGTTCTTCTCTTTTTAACAAAAAAATATTTTCCTTTCAAAATAGCCCACCAATTCACAGGGGAAACTGAAGCTATTTCTATGAGATGTTTTAAAATAACTCCAAGGAGGAGAGGCCCTTGAAAGGAGAGTAACAATAGAAACCAGGTCACCAACTCAAGACCTGGACTTTCTTTATTGTTCATGGACACAAATGCTTGGTTTCAGAAGTACATTGTTATCAAGGAAGCAGTTGGTCGGTACTATTTCTTTGGGCTATTATATCTCTGAAATTAATGTGGTCAACTGACCAGTTTGCAACTAGGGAAGAAAAGTCAGTTCAACCTTCAAACTGAAATTAAACATAAACAAATTATAATCACTTAGGGGTCAGCAACTGGTGGCTTGGTTGAGCACTGAAGGCCTTTTGCTCTCCCTAGATGTTATACTGAGGCCAAGTAACCTCAAGAAGAGCAGGAAGGAATGATGGATGGTGTGCTCAGACTCCCTCTGTCCCAGCTGCATTTTTCAGATGCCAAATGTGCACCTGCAGGGGCAGATTCAACAATAAGAAACCACCTGGGGGCGTGATTACCTAACTGTCTATACCCGTGGCAGCTGACAACAGCAACTTTACTGCAAAAACTCGCAACTTGGTGGCTCAGAGCACAAAGTGTCTGCCTGCAATGCGGGAGACCTGGGTTTGATCCCTGGGTCAGGAAGATCCCCTGGAGAAGGAAAAGGCAACCCACTCCAGTACTCTTGCCTGGAAAATCCCATGGACGGAGATGCCTGGTAGGCTACAGTCCATGGGTCGCAAAGAGTTGGACACGACTGAGCAAATTTTACTTTCACTTTTCAGATTGCTAATCACCATTTTGCTGGCTAACCTGCTTCAATAAACAAGCAACCAGTAACTGACTGAGGGTTTCTGTTTTCTTTTTTAAAAAAACTTTTTATTTTGTATTGGGGTGTGAGTGTGCATAAGGCTTCTCTGGTAGCTAAGTTGGTAAAGAATCCACTTGCAATGCAGGAGACCCCAGTTCGATTCCTGGGTCGGGAAGATCCCCCGGAGAAGGGACAGATAGGCTACCCACTCCAGAATTCTTGCCTGGAGAACTCCATGGATAGAGGAGCCTGGCAGGCTACAGTCCGTGGGGTCGCAGAGTCAAACACTACTGTGTGACTTCCACTTTACATAAGTGTGTACTCTTTGTCACTCAGTCACATCTGATTCTTTTGCGACCCCATGGACTGTAGTCTGCCAGACTCCTCTGTCCATGGGATTCTCCAGGCAAGAATACTGGAGTGGAGAACCACTGCCTCCTCCAGGGGATCTTCCCGACTCAGGGATCAAACCCAGGTCTCCTGCATTGCAGGCACATTCACAGATTCTTTACCATCTGAGCCACAAGGGAAGCCCAATTGGGAAATAACAATGTTGTGAAAGTTTCAGGTGAATGGCAAAGGGACTCAGCCACACATATACATCTACCATTTTCCTCCAAACTGCCCTCCCATCCAGGCCACCACACAACACTGAGCAGAGCTCTCTGTGCTGTACAGTAGCTCCTTGTTTGTTATCCATTTTAAATACAGCGGTATGCACATGCGGCTTGAAGTTTCTTAACGGACAGCAATTGGTCTTAGTAAAAGCTGTATCTCAGGACCGTAGGACCATGGTATAGGTGATAACATTAATTTTATGATAACCAAGGCCAAATAACTCACATGCAGTAGTAAAATGCAGAGAAAACAGCTGTGAAAGACACTGTCTGTAGTTAGCTATGGATATTCCAGCTACACCACATGAAGACCTATTCTAAATTTGTCTTACGAAGAAATGGAACCTTACTTATTTCCACAACCCTTCCACTTTGCAGCCCTTTCCCACAACAGTCAGAGTTTAAAAATAAACAACAGCTCAGTACACATTTATTAAGATGACTTAAATTGCAAGGAATCCCCGATATCGTCTGAATTTTCTTAAAATCCTTTGAGTGGACAGCTCTCTAAGGTAGGGAACAGGCATCTGTCTATTTTCTGTCCTTTTTACTGTATTATTACTTCTGGGGGAAAGCTGGTGCTAGCCATCCAGTGAAGTTGCTCAGCCGTGTCCGACTCTTTGCAACCCCATGGACTATAGCCTACCAGGCTCCTCCATCCATGGAATTTTCCAGGCAAGAGTAATGGAGTGCACTGCCATTTCTTTCTCTAGGAAGATTTTCACGACCCAGAGATCGAACCCAGGTCTCCCGCATTGCAGGCAGACGCTTTACCGTCTGAGCCACCACAGAAGCCGTGCTAGCCATAATCTCCGATAAAAGTTCAAAATAGCATTTCTATAAAAGTTACCCGCAGAAAACATTACTTTATAACTATGTTAAAAATCCTCAAGTGGACCTTGAAGAGAAACCACTTCATATATAGTTTCCCCATACACTTGTTTGATAAGATTAAAAATATTTAGCTGGAATGTTACTTGAAGTTTATTTTCTCATTCCATTTACCAGTTGTGACCTAATCAGCAGTCAAAATTGGCTAAAAATGATAAATTTTATTCACTTAAAAGACATTTCAGCTAGGTGTGATGCTTTATCAACAACAACAAAAAGTTGATGGGTAGAGGGCAGGTGCTGAGGGAGAAAAAAAAAAATCTTTCTTAGTTAAGAGAGAAGACATGGCCCAGGAACAAGTTATTGGGTGACTTTTCTCTTTTTTAGCGACTGTGTGGGGAAGAAGAGGTTATTTCTTACTAAAGAAAACTGAGAGGTGAGATAGAAACTTAGTAGTAAGGTAGAATGAATGAGCCTAATACTTACGATGATTGGAGTAGTGAGGTAGAGTGAGCTTACTACTTTAGCTGATCGATCAAATCGCTAAAACACTCAGAACTGATAGTTCCCCAGGGAATTATTATTAAATCCAGAGATTGGATAAATTAAACTTAAGGTCTGAACACTAAACCAGGGTCAGAGTAGCCAGGAATTGTGAAGCTCAGGATTTACAGAAAAGGGAACTAATTTGCAGTGAGATGCTTGGTTAAGTTTGGCTCCATAAAAGCATCTACAACAGGTCTTTTTAAACTATCTACTTGCTGGTTTAACAGGTGGTTTAATTTTTGTTCCTAGAAAAAAATTGTAAAGAAAAAGTTTTCTATACCGACGGGAAGCTCACCTAATTGAGCAATAAGAGTAAATCCAAAATGCCACCACAAATCCAGAGGTTGACAAAACACATGGGAAGACAAAGGTATCAGGAGTGCTGATCTTGCATCCCCAAATCATTAATGTGAGTACAACCGCTACACAGGCAAATTGATCAAATGAAAAAATCAGTTTAAAATCCCTTTGAAAAGCAAAAAAGTACACACACGCACACATAGAGACATACATGCAAAGGATGAAGCACTGTTTTCTTATGAAATATGAAATGGGATATAGCTAAAATAAGCGCAATCTAAAACTGCATAGAGGATGACATGGCTGGATGGCATCACCAACTCAATAGACATGAGTTTGAGTAAACTCTGGGATTTGACGATGAATAGGGAGGCCTGGCATGCTGCAGTCCATGGGGTCGCAAAGAGTTGGACACGACTGAGCAACTGAACTGAACTGAAAACTGCATATAGGATACCAAAACAGAAAGACATATCAAAATTATTGTCAACACTGAGATGGGAGATGGGAAGGGTAGCACTGAAAAAACTATTCTCAAGTATGCTTTCTTCATATGTCCCATCAGTCAGTTTTTGCTCAGTTATGTCCAAACCCTTTGCGACTGGACTGCATCTCTATAGATTTGTCTTGGCCTTCAATCGTTCCCAGCATCAGGGTCTTTTCAAATAGTCAGTTCTTTGCATCAGAAATCTCTCTCCTCCAGCTGGTGGTATGGCTTATAGTTGATGAAGGTTCGGGAACCACTACTCTATATAATTCTCAGCAAATCACAAGTACACTTGGCATGAGTGAAGTTTACTCCCCTGTAGTAGTAACTGAGATCCAAATAATTCATTTTCAAGATGTTTCAATAATTATTTTCCTTTTGAAAAAAAAATTGAGAGAATAAATTTGAAAAATTATATACCTCAATTCTTTGCTTCAAATGCAGGTTGCTCTGGGATGAAGCAGAAGACATGTATTATTAACACCAGCAGTTGTTAATGGTGGTAATGACAATACGTTATCTCTACCACATGGCGATAATGGTTTTTTTATTATTAAAGTAAGTTGCAGCCTTTATTTATAGACATCAGTTAAATCAGAGAATATGAAAATGCAAAATTATTGCACAGTTCAAGCTGAAGCAGCTCTTAAGACTCAGTAAGGAGAATGTACATGCATCATCTTATAGATGAAAAAGAATACACATTATTTTAGTCCATTATTATGTCCACGCATATTGTGGCTTGAAGACTGCAGAAATAGAAAAGCTAGTCAAAATAAAGAAAATATTCTTTTATGATGTATTTTTATAGGAAAATACATTCTAAAAGAAATCATTTTTTTATAAACTAACCGAGTACAGACTAGAGAACATTATATGCTCTTCTAAAGTATGAATTTTTTCCCCTTAAATAACTTCACATAGGAACAAATATGCATGCAGCTAAATGAAATTTACATTGACCATTTAAAATAGTTTAATGTTCCCTTCCTCTTGCATTTTGGAGGTGAAGTTCTACAAATTGTCTGAAACAGGAGTGTATGAAAAATGGTTACCACCCAAAACTGGCTTCTGAAACTGTATTTGCTGTCAGAGAGATGCATATGTTCTAGTTATAGATGTATTTTTTAAAACTTGGAATTCTAGTAAATCTGGTACTTTGGAAACTATTTCATTTGGTTTGACCACTTTAGAGAAAAAAATAAACTACAAAGAATGAACATTACCTGTGAGTATCACAGAAATACATGCAATGAACTCCAGTCTTAGCAAAGTAGTTCAGATAATTTTAACAAAGGGCTCAAAAGTGGCAAAAATACTATTTCTTTTTCCAAACACAATGCCCTTCTAATGAAAAGAAACAAAACCTTGTTTTGTTTCAGTTCCTGCTGGAGAACAGGTAAGGGCTTCCAAGCAATCTGAAGCAAATTAACATTTCTGTTCACCAGCTCTTGGCTAGACACCCACATTGTAGTAACCTGTAGCCAACTCCAAAGGAGACAGAATCAGCCATCATGGAAGTCATTTGTGCCAAGTCTCCCATCAGCAAACCAAGACACAATACCTAACCTGTTAGCTGTTAAAAAGATGCTATTAAATCAGAGGTGGCAAGAATATACAGAATATTACAAAGAAGGTCTTAATGACCCAGATAACCATTATGGTATGGTCACTCACCTAGGGCCAGACATCCTAGAGTGTGAAGTCAGGTGGGTCCTAGGACAAAGCTAGTGGAGGTTATGGAAATCTGACTGAGCTATTTAAAATTCTAAAAGATGATGCTGTTAAAGTGCCACACTCAATATGTCAGCAAATTTGGAAAACTCAGTAGTGACCAGAGGACTGGAAAAGGTCAGTTTTCATTCCAATCTCAAAGAAGGGCAATGCCAAAGAATGATGAAACAACCGTATAATTGCATTCATTTCACATGCTAGCAGGTTATGCTCAAAATCCTTCAAGCTAAGCATCAGCAGTATGTGAACTGAGAATGTCCAAACGCTGGGTTTAGAATAGCAGAGGAACCAGAAATTAAACTGTCAACATTTACTGGATCATACAGAAAGCAAGGGAATGCTTGCTTTCTGAAAAATCCAGAAAAGCATCTACTTCTGCTTCATTGATCTCACTAGCCTTTGACTGTGTGGATCACAACAAACTGTAGAAAATTCTTAAAGGATGGGAATACCAGACCATCTTACCTGTCTCCTTAGAAACCTGTACGAGTTTAAGCAACAGTCAGAACTGGACATAGAACAATGGACTGGTTCAAAATTGGCAAAGAAGAACATCGAGGCTGTACACTGTCACTCTGCTTATCTAACTTCTATGCAGAATACATCATGCAAAATGCTGGACTGGATAAATCACAAGCTGGAATCAAGACTGCGGGGAGAAGTATCAACAACCTCAGATACGAAGATGATACCACTCTAACAGCAGAAGTGAAGAGGAACTAAAAAGCCTCTTGATGAGGGTGAACTCCCCAAAATGTAGGCTTAATCAATCAGTCTGAAATTCTGTGATCAGTACTAGTAAGGTCATCCACCTGACAAGACTACTTCCACTGCCACCTTCCGGCCCCTAGACAAGAAAGATGAAAAAATCTGCTTTTCCCCTGTCCCTGTGCCATTCTGTCTATAAAAGCTTTGCATTTTGAACAGTTCCTTGGAGGTTCTTTCTGTTTGTGAGATAGGATGCTACCTAATTCAAAAATCATTGAATAAAAGCCAAGTTGATTTTTAAATTTTCTTGGCTGAATTTCATTATTTAACAAATTTGGTGGAAGCACTGGACTTTAAAGCAAACTTCTGATAGTAATCAAAAATGAGGAACACAGGTGTGGCACCCCACAAGCCAACTGAGTTCACTGTCTTTCTCCTGGTTTCTGAGGGTTGTGGTAAATTAATCCTCTTTCTGAGTTATTCTCTCTGCATTGAGCTCTCAATCTAACTGGCTTTTCACAGTGTCCCATCTGATTGGAAACCTGCAGCCCTTAATTCCGTCTTAAGTTCCATGTGGGGACTGTTAGTGGCAGTCTGCAGTTCCCCACTAATGCAGAGCTCCCAGCATGCAGTCCCCATTTGTTGAGGTCTACTGTTCAATGTTTTTACCAATCCCCAGACTACACACTGGAAACTGCTGGTGACTACTGGCCAGAGTCAAACTGGGTCCAACTTAAAAACCAGACTGGGCTTGGGATGGAACCCAGGCCAGTTTAACCTGAGCTAAGTCTAGTGCAAAGCCCTGGGTGGATAAAATTGTGCTTTAAGTTTACTGCTAATGGAAATCTTGGAATCAAATAACAAAGAAACCAAAACAGGTGGGCACACGTTGAGTATTTCAAAGCTACTGGAGTACCTGCCACCTAACCTAAAGACTCCTGTGTTAGGCAAACTTCGTCATGGAATGGGTTAGATTGGCAGTAAGTCACCTCTCGATCTCAAGAAAATTTCTTTGCAAAACATCATACAATTCTCAACCTAGAAGCACATTCCTTTACGTATTACTCTGGCTCTAAGAGACCCACAGGTTTAGCTAATAATAAGATCTTTAAAATATCAAGGGTTGACTGGGATACCTTCTGGCACACCTGCTTATTTTATGTCTTAGCGTGATGGTCCTGGAAGCTATACATATCCATAGAAAATAACCTAGAATTACAAGGGCCATTATGAGAAACATTTCAATTAGATAAGATCAGTTAAGATCAAGAGACTGAAAGCAGGAGCTGCCAAATTAATAAACAGAACAGGTTACCTATTTTACCGGGCATACAAAAGCCTCGAAAAGGCATCAATCTCCCAAAATAGTTTCATTGAACGATTTGTTGCAAAAGGCTAATGAAAAATTAAGACATAAGAGGTATCCTAAACAAAAAGCTAAGCCTGAAATAACTCTTGCTGCTACTTGAGTACTCATTCAAGTAATAACCTGTCTGAATTGTTTCTCCAGGCTGAAAAGGTTACACAACCACAAACAAAAGTCCACTGAGTTACTGGCCTAATAGACAATCTGATTCTTCCTTCAAAGAAGAGCCTCTGTAGGGACCCCTCCCAGAGTTGACAAAACTGAGTGATATATAGGTAAACTGCTACATTATTCCTTTAAACAGCCAAGAATGACTAAAATTAATGAAAAATCTTGGCACTGGAGTCCACAGAGGAGATTCTAGGAAAACTGGCACCAGTAGGCCAAAGGTGAAAATTCTAGCCAGAGTCAGCTCCCTAGATCTCGATCTCTGGTGTCCAGTCGAGAGAGGAAAATACAATTTCATGCTGTTCCTTCTTTTCCATCTCCAGACCCATAGCTTGTTGATCTTTTTTCTCCTAAGAATAAATATTGCCTTAAAGCTTGTATTGTTTTGTGTTTTAAGAACTTGGCTTTCCACCTGCCTGGCATACATGCAGGCTGGCAGTTCTTTATTTTGGCTATTGTTGAGAGTGACTCTGGATCTTGGGAAGGTAATAAACTCTGCATCCTCTTTGAGGACATCTCGTGGGTCCATGGGGCTATTTAATCCTATTTGTAAATATTTACTGTCTGTCTTATCTGAAACCTGACAATATATTTAAAAGAATTTAACAAGTCTATGATCAGAAATTTGAACAAACTAGAAGCTGACATTCACAGCCTAACATGAAAAATTTTAAGGTCTTTTCCTCTAAGCTAAATGTACCTAGAGGAAAAGAAAACATTACAACAAAGATGGAAGGGTACATCAATTCTTTATCAGCCAATCTATAACCCAATTTGGGAATTGAGGTTGAACAGAGGAACAACTGTCTTAACCTTACACATCTTTGCAAAACTGGAAATACAGCTCTAGAGAAAGTTCAAATTTCATCTATTCCTTTATAGCAATCCCAAAACCACCCCTATTTATCTCAAAAGCCTTGCAAGCATTATAAACATTCTGGCCTTAGGTAACCAAAAACCCTTCTTGGAAGAACTACATTAAGATTACTTGTCAAGGACAAATATACAAATCTTTAGTATCTTCTAAGAAGCTGTAAACATCTGAGTAGATACATTTAAACTTATCCCATCTGTTCTTTTATAAGCTAGTGAGTCTTGCATTATCCTACCCATCTCACGACTAAAATTTTAGAACAAAACTATAAGGTCTCTGTGTGTCTATTTATGTGTGTCTATATATATGTGTTGTAGATGTATGATATTTTCTACCTCTGCATGGTGTTGCTAAAATTAAAAGAGCTTTTTAAAGTTGGCTTAAAGAAATTAGGCACTTATGTAAATTAATTTCTCAGAAATAACAGAATTTCTCAGAAACTAACAGAAATGAATTTCAGGCCCATGTGATTTAAGAAAATATTTGGTATAAAAGGCAGTTTAAGGTTGCTGGCTTCATTAAGATAGGCATGTCTTTATATCAATAGATATCAGCATTAAATATAAAACTTTTATTCAATCTGGATTTATTAATCAAGTAAGTTTAAGAATCTGCTATAAAATTTGTCAGCCAAAAAAAACAAAAACAAAAACAAAACTTAGGGTGATATTGTCTAATCTCTAATGAAGCTTTTGTGAAGACTGCTACGAACAAGCAAATTAAATAGATGTAATCAGGATGAACAATTTTAGGTGAACTTTTTAAATAGTTTCCTCAAATCTTTTTAGTAACCTGAAACCTTAATGTTTTGCAAAGCTAAATCAAATGATGAGCTAAGTTAAATTTACTGACTATCTGAACCTTGGAAAGCATCAAGTGATAATAATTTTTTTTAAGCTACTAACTTTGGAGTATTTTGTTACAGATAGCTAAATAATAAACCAAGTAACTTGTAATACAGCTACAAGTGGTAGAGGTCAAGCTCTCAACCACATCAATACACTTGCTGTTAGGAAGTTGGAGAAGGCATGAACGGAACTAAGACTGTTTTCAGAATGTGTCCCCTGCTCCTGATGAAATGAAGACAAAGAGAGGGGGAACCATAGTGTTTGCTTCTGCTTTTCCTCACAAATCTTCTAAAAAACACTTTAGCCATTTTATTACTCAGTAGTATCCTATTTGGACATATCTGAAATACATGCCAAATGGAAGACTCTTAAAAAGTTTGCTTTAAAAAAAAATCATTCAGTTTAGTCACTCAATCATGTCCAACTCTTTGCGACCCCATGAACTGCAGGCCTCCCTGTCCATCACCAACTCCCTAAGTCCACCCAACCCCATGTCCATCGAGTCGGTGATGCCATCCAGTCATCTCATCCTCTGTCGTCACCTTCTCCTCCTGCCCTCAATCTTTCCCAGCATCAGGGTCTTTTCCAATGAGTCAACTCTTCGCATGAGGTGGCCAAAGTATTGGAGTTTCAGCTTCAACATCATTCCTTACAGTGAACACCCAGGACTGATCTGCTTTAGGATGGACTGGTTGGATCCCCTTGCAGTCCAAGGGACTCTCAAGAGTCTTCTCCAACACCACAGTTCAAAACCATCAATTCTTCTGCGCTCAGCTTTCTTTATATTCCAATTCTCACATCCATACATGACCACTGGAAAAACCATAGCCTTGACTAGATGGACCTTTGTTGGCAAAGGAATGTCTCTGCTTTTTAATATGCTATCTAGGTTGGTCATAACTTTCCTTCCAAGGAGTAAGCATCTTTTAATTTCATGGCTGCAGTCACCATCTGCAGTGATTTTGGAGCCCAGAAAAATAAAGTCAGCCACTGTTTCCCCATCTATTTGCCATGAAGTGATGGGACCAGATGCCATGATCTTAGTTTTCTGAACGTTGAGCTTTAAGCCAACTTTCCACTTTCCACTTTCCACTTTCACTTTCATCAAGAGGCTCTTTAGTTCTTCACTTTCTGCCATAAGGGTGGTGATTAGAGAAGATCAATAAAGTTGTCTACTTTCAAATCACAATAGAATTTCCTAGTAGAGTGGTTCCCAAAGTATGGTCCAAGGATCAGCAGCTTGAGGATAGGCCTAGAGTTCCTTAGAAGATCCCACCCCAGAATACTGAACCAGCATTTCTAAAAGTTGGGCTCAAGGATCTGTGTTCTAACAAGTCTTCCAAGAAATTTTTATGCATGATTGAGTATGAAAAGCATTGCTTTTTTTAAGACTCCTGTGAAAGTGACCACGGCTGTCCTACACCTTTATGCCTATTGTAGCTGAAAGTGTTTTCAAAATGAGAGCAAAGCTTTGGGTGGCCTTCAGCCTACTTAAAATGTTTAAAGAGATTTAATTATTAAATGCCAAGCCACACAAATGTAAAGATCTTTCCTACAGAGAGACTATGTGATGAATTGAAGGCATTTTTTAATCAAATGCTTGGCAAGCAGTATGAGTTTTCCTGCTAGTAAACAGCTATACTAATGCTAAACATATTTACTCACAACTTGACAAGAAATACTGCCCTACAATTAATCATTTCCCAATCCTAATTCAGATAAAATACAAAGACACAATGTGTACCCCATTCTCATTATAAAAAGAGTCACATACATAAATAATAATTAGATCTATCTGGTATGTACATATGTGTACATCTTTTTAGGCAAAACAACGCCAAATACTGAAAGTATGTTAGCCATCAAAAGGACATTTCACTTCACACATACACATACCTACATACATATATAAAACCACTATTCGTTTTAACTATTTGCAATTATGAGTTATTAAAACCAGGTTATCTGTTAATTATAGGCTTCTATTAGTAACTTTCAAATAAGATGCAAATTTTTAAATAGTCATCTACATTCAAGGAAGAAAATAATTAAAATCTAAAGATCAACATTAGTTTTTGATATGTTTTAAAAAAATCATGAGTAGCAATTAGCTCATGAAAATACACTGTACTTTCGTTCACTAGTTTTATTTAATGGGTATTATCAAGACGCATACGTTAACAGGAATCACTCTCAACTGGTAACATGCTAAAATTCAGTCTATAAAACTGACTTAATTTTTTAAGAAATGTTTTATTTACTCCCTTCTTGGATCTCTACCTCATTTCCCAAATGTAATAATACTAGAAGTACCATAAAATGCTGTAATTAAATACAAAATTCACTATAAACTTGAACTCTAATGAGAGGAAATATTACCAAGTCATTACAGGACAGCAAATGTCTGAATATAAAAAAAATATATATATGATTTTATAAGTGAGTAGGAGTGGGGTTTCTTCCCATTGTCTTCTAAGTATTCATTGGGCAATTATTATATGGCAGGTACTGAAACAGACAGAGTAAACTACAAATACCAGTCCTTCTACTTTGAATGTGCTCACAATCTATGGGTGGAGAGGTTGGAAGGAATGTGGTTATAGGGAGGGAATGGATACAGATTACAACACAATGTGCAAACAGAGCAACCGTGAGCAAGACACTAAGAAGAAACTTTGACTCCCACCATAGTGTTGTTAGATCACCAATAAACTATATTCTAAATCAACATATTTGCTAATGGAGAAGAAAGTTCATAAATATTTGACAGTTTAAAAAAAAACAGCTAAAGTTAAAATAGTCATATACTGTTTTAGCAATTATATTTCTGACAATTTATCAAAAATATACACAAATGCTCATAAAGACATATATTAATGATGGTCATAGGGGAAAAACTTAAAAAGCTATGAATAACCTAATATCCAACATGATGGAATTCGGTAATAAGTTAAAAGTTATCAAACCTTCATACTATAGAATGCTGTGCAGTCATGAAAACAAATGAAGTAAGGTCATGTATATTAACATAAAAAGCTCTCTAAGATCTATGACTAAGTGACATATTCAAGTCACAGAAGAATATTTATAAGATGGATCCATTTATTTAAAGAACAAATTAGAATCATGTGTTTGTATGAATGTGCATATACATTCACAGAAACACGTGAAAGTGTTGAGTGAGAAAACTTACATCTAAATTCTGACTGAAATTGGTCCTGGAAAACAATATACTTTTAAATTGCTTAAACAGTGCATGACAATATGGCATTCTTATGTCATGTGTGGAAAAGGGGGGAAAAAAAAGGCTTTCCCTTTTAGTGGGTAAACTCCAGTTATTCTGACTGGTTGTGTTCTTATTGATTCTGGTAGTGGGGGAAAAAAAAACAAACTTAAATTCCATTGAGACAGTAATGAACATAAAATCCTATCAATAGAGAGACTGAAGTAATATAAAAACACTACCTTGAATATCTCTTGCTTTTTTGCCTTTACAGAAACACATTACTGTATATTTATTTTGTAGAAACGATATACTTTATGATGTTTTTTAAAATACTATTAAGAGAAGAAAATTCTGTCAATAAAAAGTAACACTGATAGACAGACTATATCCAGTCCAGGCCCTACTTGGCAAATCATTCAAATTAAACGGTTCTTTGCTATTTAAAGAAAACATACATGCATACACATTTTCCCCAGGAAATATGCCAATGCTCCACAGAATACACAAAGGATGCCATGTTATAAGCACTAGAAAATCAATAAGCTTTATTTGGGGCTTAACTTTCATAATGTTTTAAAGAAATGTGAACACAAGGCACCCTTCACCACATACAGAAACTTAACAGTGACCAGCGGAAGTTTAGAAACCAAAAAATCTCTTCATTCGCCCTAAGCCAAAGCATAGTGTTAATGCCTTATTGCACCCAGAAACTGAGGTTTTCAACAACTGAAAGAGAATTAAAGAGTGAACAAACTTCCTCATTTTTTCCCAACTGTGATATATTTCAAGCATATAGAGAAGGTTTAAAAAAGAAAAGCGAACAGAGACCATCCATGTACTCATCATCAAGAGTCAACCCGTATAGAATTTACTGTATTTATCACATACTTCTGGAGAATTCAATGGACAGAGGAGCTTGGCAAGCTACAGTCTCTGTGGTCACAAAGAGTTGGATATGACTGAGTGACTAACACACACACACACATATCACACACCTAAACTTTTTCCATCCCTCTGTTCATGAGTCATGGTTATTTAATGCAGCTATTTAACCACCTAAATAGAGTTCTCAAGAATCATGAGGTGTTAATCCACAATTTTGGGAACAAGGTTCTAAAAAATAACATGATCATTTCAATAACTCTTTTGCTCGTGGGGACGGCTTCTCAATGTATCTGGCCCAGCCTCATCTTTGTTCCTGTCTAACTAGTTCCTGACACACAAGTGCACAACTTGTCTGAACAAAACATTTGCAATCTCCGTTCCTTACAGCACTGAGCCTAAAGACTTCAGTATGATATAAAAAGCCATTTCTGGCCTGACCCTAATTCACCCCTTGACCTTATGGTAACTCAGCAGATCGTGTTCACTGAGTGCTAACTATATGGTAGGTCTGGTCCTAGGAAATTCAACTGCTTATTTCATATTCCTTCAAAACAGCTCTATAAGGAAGGTTTTACTACCCATCTCGATTTACAGCATGCAAATGGTAGCAGAGAAAATTTAAACAATTGGCCCACATCTGCCTGATTTTCAGTTCTATAATTGAACCATTCTACTCACTGCCCATTTTTGTAGCAGCCTTTTTTTACCTCGTGTATTTATTCTAACACTATTGGTTTCAGCTGCTTGAATGCATTCCCTACAATTTCTTTATTCAATCTTACTCATTTTTTAGACATAATTCAAATGTTACCTCCTCAGTGACAAGTGACCAAACATTTTAGTAAGTGAGAGTTTAATAAATAAGTTAACACTCATAAGGTCACAATTTCCACTGGATGAACTACATGAAATAAAAAATATTTACTTTCATAAGGTAATCTTTAGACAGCTAGGATGAAACTATTTCTCACATCTAGCTAAAGGAAGAAGAAGGCAATGGCACCCCACTCCAGTACTCTTTTGCCTGGAAACTTCCATGGTCGGAGGAGCCTGGCAGGCTTCAGTCCATGGGGCTGCGAAGAGTAGGACACGACTGAGCGACTTCACTTTCACTTTTCACTTGCATACATTGGGGAAGGAAATGGCAACCCACTCCAGTGTTCTTGCCTGGAGGATCCCAGGGACGGGGGAGCCTGGTGGGCTGCTGTCTATGGGGTCGCACAGAGTCGGACACGACTGAAGCGACTTAGCAGCAGCAGCAGCAGCTATAGGAAAGGAATCCAGGAGATTCTAAATAATCTACAGGGCACTACTTCCAATACTGGTAAACTAGGTATTAGTGACTTCATATTATGTTTATGCCTTAGCAGGCATCACTTTTCTGGTATCCTTGAATTTTTCAGTTTCTGATACAATCATCAACAAAAGGGTATTCTATTAAAATGACTATTTTAATGGATACAAAATTCTATTCTCTTCCTTAGATTTTTTTTTTTTTTAATTTCTGGGGATAATTATACCGAAGAGAAGCAGAATAAACCACCTCAAAATGTGCCATTTTGTCATTCTGAGCTGAAGGCAATTAAGCAGATTCAGGAACAACTTTTACTTCTCCCCTAACTACCTAAAATAATTTATACAGGTGTTCTGGCCAAGAAAGGGAGCTATCACCACAACAAATGACTTATATGAATGATCTATCTGCGTGGCAGGACAAACACCTCCTCTTATCATCCTGTGAATTATCCTCCTTCCTTTTGAAGCTCTAGGCTCCTATCCCATCCCTTAGCTCAGGATATAAACCTCCATTGCCTGACATGCAGGTAGTTCTTATATTTTACTGGGATCTTGTGCATATGAAATTAGGTTTGCTCCTGTTGTCAATTTATTTATTAGACCAACCAAAGAACGTGGTAGAGAACGGAAAATGTTTCTGCACCTACAATATCATGGAGTTAATTTAAAATCATAGTTAAATCACTCAGAATCTCTAAGATATAAGGTTGCTTTCTAACTAACAGAACCTTACATTTTGAAAGGAAGTTAATGACAGAATAGAGTCTGTGAATAACTGGCAAACTGGCTGTGTGATGGGGAATAAACTTCAGTTCCATGGTGTAAATAATCTAACCATAGCCAATTTCAAGTTACCAACAGTTTAACAACTTGTTCACAGAATTCCTAAATATCTAACACTACTCGTGCATCCCAACACTATTGAGGATTTTTAAAATAAGCCAGACAGAGAAAGAGAAACATCATATGATATTGTTTATATGCGGAATCTAAAAAAAATTACACAAATGAACTTATTACAAAATAGACGCAGAGTCACATATAGAGAAAACAAACTTAAGGTTATCAAAAGGAAAGGGGTGAGGGAGGGATAAAATAAGAGTTTGGGATTAACATATACACACTACTACTTATAAAATAGGTAAACAACAAGGGCCTACTGTATAGCACAGGAAACTATATCTTATAGTAATCTATAGAGGAAAATAATATGAGAGGAAAAAAAGGAAAAGGATGTAAAAACGAATTATATAACTTAATCTCTTTGCTATATAACTGAATCACTTTGCTGTATATCTAAAATTAATACCATATTATAAGCCAACCATTCTTCACTTTTTTTAAAGAAAAGAGTTAAAAAAAGGAGTTAAAACGAAAACTACATCAGTTGTTCAAGGTCACAGAAAAAAAATGTCAGTATCTAGTCTTAAAAGCCAGGAAAACTGCCTCTTGGTCTAACCTAGTTATTATCAATCCTATACAGTCAGCTGGGAGCTTGCAAAAATGCTTTGCCTAGCCTCATTCCAGAGCAATAAAAAAAATAATCTCTGGAAATTCCCCCTCTCCATAAAGAAAAAAAAAAAATACCTCCCCGGTGCTTTTAATACAACTAAATTCAGGAATTCCTATAATTCATTTTCCCACTTCATGGGTGCCTAGAGGAAATACCCATTCTTTTATATGAACTTTGGGAATGAACAAAATACACACTAACCAACAGAAATATCAGTAACCTCAGATGACACCACCCTTATGGCAGAAAGCGAAGAAGAACTAAATAACTTCTTGATGAAACTGAAAGAGGAGAGTGAAAAAGTAGGCTTAAAACTCAACATTCAGAAAACTGGTATCATGGCATTCGGTACCATCACTTCATGGCAAACAGGTGGGGAAACAATGGAAACAGTGACAGACTTTATTTTCTTGGGCTCCAAATTCACTGCAGATGGTGACTGCAGCCACGAAACTAAAAGACATTTGCTCCTTGGAAGGAAAGTTATGACAAACCTAGACAGCACATTAAAAAACAGAGACGTCACTTTGCTGACAAAGGTCGGTATTGTCAAAGCTGTGGTTTTGCCAGTAGTCATGCATAGAGGTGAGAGTGGACCATAAACAAGGTTGAACACCAAAGAATAGATACTTTTGATCTATGGTGTTGGAGAAGACTCTTGAGAGTCCCTTGGACTGCAAGGAGATCAAACCAATCAATCCTAAAGGAAATCAATCGTGAATATTCATTAGAAGGACTGATGCTGAAGCTGAAACTCCAATACTTTGGTCACCTGATGTGAAGAGTCCTCTCATTAGAAAAGGCCCTGATGCTGGGAAAGATTGAAGGCAGGAGGAGAAGGGGATGACGCAGGATGAGATGGTTGGATGGCATCACGGACTCAATGGACATGAGTTTGAAAAAGTTCCAGGAGTTGGTGATAGACAAGGAAGCCTGGCGTTCTTCAGTCCAATGGGTCACAATGAGCCGGACGTGACTGAACAACTGGCAACAACAACCAAAACTACAAATTAGCATAATATTTTAAAATTTTATGAGTCTCAAGTATATCCCACGTTCAGTTCAGTTCAGTCGCTCAGTCGTGTCCAACTCTTTGTGATCCCATGAACTGCAGCATGTTAGGCCTCCCTGTCCGTCACCAACTCCCGGAGTTTACCCAAACTCATGCCCAGTGAGTCGATGATGCCATCCAACTATCTAATCCTCTGTTGTCCCCTTCTTCCGCCTTCAATCTTTCCCAGCATCAGGGTATTTTCAAATGAGTCAGCTCTTCGCATCAGGTCGTCAAAGTATTAGAGTTTCAGCTTCAACATCAGTCCTTCCAATGAGCACTCAGGACTGATTTGTTTTAAGACGGACTGGTTGGATCTCTTTGCAGTCCAAGAGACTCTCAAGAGTCTTCTCCAACACCATAGTTCAAAAGCATCAATTCTTCTGTGCTCAGCTTCCTTTATAGTTCAACTCTCACATCCATACGTGACTACTTGAAAAACCATAGCCTTGACTAGACAGACCTTTGTTGGCAAAGGAATGTCTGTGCTTTTTAATATGCTATCTAGGTTGGTCATAACTTTCCTTCCAAGGAGTGTCTTTTAATTTCATGGCTGCAATCACCATCTGTCTGTAGTGATTTGTAGAAATAAATTCTGCCACTGTTTCCACATCTATTTGCCATGAAGTGATGAGACCAGAGGCCATGGTCTTAGTTTTCTGAATGTTGAGCTTTAAGCCAACTTTTTCACTTTTCTCTTTCACTTTCATCAAGAGGTTCTTTAGTTCTTCTTCACTTTCTGCCATAAGGGTGGTGGCATCTGCATAGCTGAGGTTATTGATATTTCTCCTGGCAATCCTGATTCCAGCTTATGCTTCATCCAGCCCAGCGTTTCTCATGATGTACTCTGCATATAAGTTAAATAAGCAGGGTGACAATATACAGCCTTGTCGTACTCCTTTTCCTATTTGGAACCAGTCTGTTGTTCCATGTCCTGTTCTAAGTGTTGCTTCCTGACCTGCATACATATTTCTCAAGAAGCAGGTCAGGTGGTCTGGTATTTCCATCTCTTTCCACGTGCAGCCATGAATTATAACTATTGAAATATTTTCAAAGCTTTTGGCCCTGCTTTTACAAAACTGAGAATGACTTACAATTAGTGCACTGATTTTATTTAAATGAGTGCTTCTGTGTTGCTTAACAAACTGGCAATGTTCTCTTGAACAGTTCACTTAACAAATTAAACTATTTTTCCTTCTATTAGTTTATCCAACTCTTTCTTACACAGAGAAAAGAGGTAACTTTCGGTAAGTCCCTAAATTAATTATCACAAGCTTCTTATCAAGTTAACTAGATAATTCCATATCCATCTTGGCCTGCTTGCCCTCCCACTCCCCTTCCCTCCTCCCTGTTTTCTTTTCTTCCATCCCTCCATTCAAATATTTACAGAGGCTACTAAATCCAATCTAAGACTTTCCTACATCTCAGAGATATCTAATAAATTCATCTGATTGTCATTCAGCAGCTGAAACTCTATTCAGATATATATTCTATAATTATAGGTCAATTAGTAGCTTTGTTTACAAGTCACAAATACTGTTTAAATTTTTCAGATCTGGTGGATATGTGTTAAGAGTCTTCTTGCCAAGTCAGTTGCACTTCCAACTGCATGATCTAATGTGCTTGAATGAAAGCCTCTAGTACTATTTCCTTTTCAAAGGGAATCACAGATGAAGGTCCACAGTAGACCTGCTTTTAAATTCCTTAAAATAAGTAGAATCCTGAAATCCTTCATTTATTTTTTTTTCTGCATTGCTCTTCATTCTCAATATTCTCTTTCTTTACCTTGGAGTTGATGTGCAAGGACTGCAACACTGGATTTCAAATGCTATGATGTTTGAGTTATGTGAACATTTTCTTCTTCAAAGGAATAATGCAAAGAAAATATTCAGAGTGACAGTGTTTTTTGTTTTTGTTTTTTCCTTTCTCGGTTACCTGGATAAAAATTAGAAAGTAGGAAAAAATATGTTTCAAAACAGCTATTTCCAGATAGTGGGAAACTTATAATATTCTCTGATGGAGGATCTATATCAGCACACGGCTTTTAAGAAGGCTCTGCCTCTTGGAAACTTGTTCAGTGGTCATATGCACACTGGATACAAATGACATTATCCTGTTAAAACATAACTCTAAAGCAAATATTTGCAAGTGAAACAGTGTTAAAGTCATTCAGTCATGTCAGACTCTTTGTGACCCCTTTAACTGTAGCCAGACAGCTCCTCTGTCCATGGGATTCTCCAGGCAAGAATACTGGAGTGGGTTGCCATTCCCTTCTCCAGGGGATCTTCCTGACCCAGGGATCAAGTCTGGGTCTCCTGCATTGCAGGCAGATTCTTTACTATCTGAGCCTCCAGGGAAGCCTGCAAATGTTGGAAATACATCCAAATTTGTCCACAAAATCACCATGTACTTGTGCAAACCCCCAAGGTTATCAATGGCACGTTTTTATGTTCAAACACCTTAAAAATATTCATTACTGCCTATTGTTGTTACACAAAACTTATCCAAAAAATCTGATGTTACAGGTCTGACTGGCAGCAACCTTAGATTAATATACACTGCTTAAAAAAATTCTTAGGTGTAAGCAGATTAAACATTTAATTCCCGAGATTTTATAGAAATTTGGCTTAGAACTATTAATAAATAAAAGAAGCAAAAGAAACATACTAAATTATTAGCTCTTGAAGTAAAGAGACAATTTTTTACTAATTTTTATCTCTAGCACTTCAAAGAGTACCTGGCATGTATAGCAGATGTTTAATAAATGATAATCAAACACCAGCTTGGGAACTGGAGAATACCATGAGCGACAGGTTGTGCTTGTAATGGTGCTTACTAAGCAATGCTTTTTCACCTTTTGAAGGGCAAAAAATGTTCACTATCTAGAAAAATATAGACAAACTGAAATAAGTGCATATAACACCGCTATGTCCTCTACCTACATTTAATAAGTTTTTAATATTTTGCCATATTTGCTTTATCTGTGTCTGCATGTAAAGATCATGCTGAACCATTCAAAGTAACTTACCTTCTTAACGACTCTGCCCCAAATACCTTGGGATGCATTTCCTGACATAAGGACATTCTACCACCCAATCATAGTATTATTTATAATAATTCTCTATTATTATCTAATATGTAGTCCATAGTAATATTTTCCCAATCATCCCAAAAATGTGTTATAGACACAAATATACAAACAGGATCTACTAAAGTTCACACATTGTATGTGGTTCTTAGGACCTATGGTCAGTCTCTAAGATTCACTCATTTCAAATTTTGTATCTTTTATATATTTTATTCCATTTGTGTCTGACTTACATCAAATATTTTTAAACCTGTAACTTGAAACTGAGCTCTATGATTTACGGTTAAAAGGACATTATGGAGACCTTTGGCTCATGCGTCCCATCCTTTCAGTAAGCAGAGGTCATGTGGGTTAGGAATAATTTTGCACTTGACATACACTTGGGATCTGGGACATAAACCACTATAAGCATCTTTTACGACTGCTTAATCAATTCATTTTAAAACCCCTGACTAAGACGGGAGGCTGTTTTCTAGAATCAAATTGAAGGAAAATAGGGAATATTTAATTTCTTCCTGCATGGAATGCTTTAGAGTGATACAAACTGGAAATGCAAAATACTTTTGGCACAGTATGAGGAAATTAACTTTCTAACTTAAACAACTTCTATTTATAATTCGTAATGTTAGCATTATCACTCTATTCAAAAAACACTATTATGTGCTCTAAGTACAGAGTGGAGGAAAACCCTTGATAATGTAGAGATCTTATTAGGAATGTGGCAAAGAAAGTGAAAACATGAAGACTGAAGGTTTTCAAATATGGGCACCAAAACGGGTGAGTCTTTCCATTTCTGTCCTCTTACTTTGTGTTCCAATCCCAAGAACAGCACAATGTCCCAAGTCCTCACATGGCACTCTCATTCTGTCCTAGGGATATCTGGAGTAAGGGGCACTGTTTTACCCAGTGCTCTTTAAATTTAAGGCATTATTACCACTGTTATCATTTTTGGGTATACCATCAAGCCACTAGAAGTAATAAGACCTTCATCAGTGATCATTCACTGTCAAGACATTAACTGATATAAGGCAGGGGTACTGGGGTACCAGCACTGATTGTTTACTTTTTCCTTAGCTGCAAAATCTCAAAAGAATGCCAATTCTATGATATTTTTCACCCTCCTTTTCAACTCAGAATCAAGTCAATATTTTCTGGGTAGTGAAGTATAAACCAAAGCACAGTGTAGGACATCTGGTATCCAGTCTGGCCATTATGTCACTCCCCACCCCAATATATGAATATCTTAAATAAAACTACACAGGATTCATCACTCTTATTATCCATCAAAATAAAAATTAATTGAGTGAAAAATATATGGCCCATTGCATACAAAGGTCATAATACAGGCAGGTCTTATAGAGGGAATAACAGAGAAACAAACCAAAGGAAAATAGGATCCTCTATGGAGGAAATCAGTGCTCCTTCAATGTTACTGAGCAAGATGTTTGTCTGCTCAGTCTCAATATAAGCCCTCACTCAAAGGTTTTCTGGAACACTGGATTGAATGTAGACAGCAGGGGAAGGTGTAGCTGATAAAAGGAAAAGAGAGCTGTTAAGCTATCCATGGTAGGTGATGGCACAGGAAAAAAACACACTCACCTCAACTAGAGTGTAATAATCTCAGGCTTCAATAGAAACACAGAGATGTGAAATCAACGTAAGCCAGACAGGAAAGAATCAAAATCAGTAAGGAAAGAAAACTTAATTTCAAGCTTGTAAGGAGAAATTGTAAATAATGTGAAATTTAAAACATATTAGCAAAAAGAGATTATCTCTTTCTCTCAAGCGAAATGACTAAACTTGAATGTTTCTTGAAGACTTTCAGTTGTGGCTATTTTAAAGCAAATTCACATATTTGCCAGACAGGAACAAGTGTTAGGGGAGGGAAGGAATATTAAAATGAAAAGTCTGGGATAATACACACCAAAATATTAATACTAACATGTATGACTCCAGTTTATCAATTTATTTTCCTCCTTTATACCCTTATGCAAGCTTTAATAATTTTAAATTGTGTATGAATAATTTTTAAATTAAGACAAAGAGCTTTGCAAAAAAGAAAGCATTCAAGCAGTTATATAATAATGTAGCATAAACATTAGACACAGAAGGCTCATCAAATCCAAATATTCTCCAAATATCCTCTACAAAACAAAATAGTAACTTGCTCTTAATGAAAGAATGGAGCCTCCTAAAGATACTCATTTTTAGACGCTGCTAACAGTAAAGGCCTTTTTATACTATTCAAGGGATTCTTGAGGCAAGAATACTGGAGTGGTTTGCTATTCCCTTTTCCTGAATATTCACTGGAATGACTGATGCTGAAGCTCCAATATTTTGGTCACCTGATACAAAGAGCCAACTCATTGGAAAAGAAATGGGAAAGAGAGAGGGCAGGAAGAGAAAGGGGTGACAGAGGATGAGATGGTTGGATGGAATCAATGGACTTAAGTTAGAGCAAATTTTGGAAGACAGTGAAGGACAGGGAAGCCTGACATGCTGTAGTCCATGGGGTTGCAAAGAGTTGCACATGACTTAGAGACTGAACAACAACAACAATAAAGGCCAGGATCTCTGAGTCCCAGACTAGAGCCTTGCTTCTCCAAGTATGGCTCTCTACATCAACAGCAGGAAAATGATCTGAAAAAAGGTGAAGAATCACACTGGAGGAAAAGAGAAGATTTTTAATTTCTTGCTGCTCCTAAACATGTAATGCTCTGAAGTGATATATATATATATATATATATGAACTATAAAATTGAACTATAAAATACTTTATGGATGAGGAGAAATTACAGAAATTAACTTTCTAACTTCAACAACTTTAACTGTATAATTCTCAATGTCACACTGATCAGAAATGCAGACTCTCTGGCTACAACTCACATCTGCTTGAATTAGAGAACTGAGGAATTTATTAGAGAATTACTGAGTTAGGAAATTTATTCTATGCCTACTGCAAATAATATGTTTCCATCTGTAGTTTCACAGTAGAATCTCAGGAAAACTCTGGATACTACAAGATGTTAGAAACAAGATTTTTTTTCATCTTTCAAAACTTCTACCTGAATTGTTTTCCACCTATGGCTACTTACAACAGTAACAACAACAAACAATAAAGACAACTTTCAGTACTACAACTACATCAAAAAAGAGCAGCTAACATTTATTTTGTCTTTGGCATGTACCAGGCTCAGAGGTGGGTCCTTGTCATGATCTGCCGTACTGATGTCCTACACTGAGCCATGTCAATGTTAATTAATATATGATCTCCTACAATGCTTTCCTCATGAGTCTTCGCTGAGCCTGTGATTTGCCTTAACTGCTGGAAATGTGACAAAAAAAGATGTTCCACTAGTTCTAGGCCTATGTCTGAAAAAGGCCTGACAGGTAGAGACCCTGAGGTGCCATGCAATAAGTGTGGTTACTCTGCCGGAAAGGCCATAAAAAGGGACCGTGTGGAGAGATCATGTGGAGAAGTAGAGGCCTCAAACAATGTGGGGATGAGCAAAGAGTCCAACAGCCCTCGCATCACAGCTGAGCCCCAACACCAGCCAACCTACAAGCTGAATGCAGCCAAGAGAGTGAACACCGAGAAGAGTAGAAGTGGCCACCTGATTCCAACCCAGATTGCTGCATTATGAGGAAACAAAATGATTAATGCTTTTAAGCCACTAAAGTTTGGAATGGTCTGCTACACAGCAGTTAACAACCAAAACAGTACTATATAGACATCTGCCTCATTTCAATCTCACAAAACCCCTAAAGTTAGGTACTAAAAATATCCTCTTACTCTAGGAGGGTTTATCCAATTTGAATACAATCACATGCCAGTATATGCAGGAGATAGAGCTTTGGCTTTGTGTCTAAGAATGATTCTGTACATTATGCTACATCCAGTACCTTTCTTCCTGATCTGAGGGCAGAACATCTCCTCTTCCTGGCCTGTGTCTCCTCTCATCTATAAAGAAAAGTAAGTGAGCCCATGGCTGTCTAAGCTTCTTGCCAGCTCTATAATTTCATGACTGTTTAAAGTAATAATTATTTGTTGCTTATATAGCATGGCCTTCATCACAGCACATCCCATGCACAAACGCGTGGCCTCGATTGAGCAAAGGTCAGAAGGGTAAAAAGAACCCCCAAAACATCAGAGCTTAATTGCCCCAGCGACCGGAATCACAGTAACAACTCCACCAGGCTGGAAGGAAAGGTTCAATGCAAATGAAAACACCCTAACCACACCGCCTTTCTAGAATGTCTTTAAACAACTCGGTCTGTCATAAGGTCCTTTGCGGCCTTTAATTAAAATAGAAATGGCACACCAATGTATGCTAGTTTGCTAATTTGTGATTAGGAAAGTCTTCCAACAACAACAAAAAAAAAACCCACACAGTCAATCACCTTTGAGACTCAACACAACAAAGTAGCTGAGAAGGAGAAAGGGACTTTTTTATGACTTAAATTGTTATGTGGTCAATCAACTCTAATCTATTCTAATTTATTCATATGGAAGGTCAATTATCCAAATGCTCTTAATTCAGCAGGCACCTGATCTTGGTGGCCAGTGAACCATTCAAAGGGCAGCTGTGGTGTTTGTGTGTGTTTTAATATGAATTACTTACCACATTTGAACAGCTTTCACTTCTACTATTTAAACTAGCATGCCCTGCTTGACAAAGTACATTTAAGAAGAAAGAACAAACACTAAATGTTCTTTGTTTTCTGGAGCAAAAACATATCATATTCTCCATAGTCTTTCTCTAGTCAATGTATACAAAGAACTCACCAGATTCATGCTACAAACATCTATCTGACAGAAAACATCATAACAGCTTTATAGAAATAGTGGTACCACCTTTAGAACACCAGATCATATGCCACGCATTTCCACTGGCACTGAAGTAGCATCAACTACCAGATGAACAACTGGACTGGGACACCACATACAGACAGAATGCAGGCAGCAGACCTTCAAGCCAAGCACTGCTTTCTCTAAAAACTATTTAATCTTCCAAATAAGCCTAAAATGCATGTCAAGGAACAGCGTACATTTGTCTTTGCACTTCCTATGGAAGGTTTTGTTTGTTGATTTGTTCAAAGGTCCAGTTTAAACTGGAGTTAACTTATCTATCTGCTTCATTTTGGAAGACAAATTTACCAGGGAAGATCAAAAACACTGGAAGTATTCCATGATAAAAAAGAGGAAATATGCCAAAGAGCTCAGCAGCAAAACTGGATCAGTCAAGAACAAAGAAATACACGAACTTAAAACATGTAATATGTATTATCTTATATAAAAGACGACTGGTGGTGGGTAGGCCAGGACTGGTTTGACACCACCTAAAGTCAATCAGAGACCTGAGTGAGTGAGTGAAAGTCACTCAGTCATGTCCAACTCTTTGCGACCCCAAGGACTATACCATCCATGGAATTTTATAGGCCAGAATACTGGAGTGGGTAGCCTTTCCCTTCTTCTCCAGGTGATCTTCCCAACCCAGGGATCAAATCCAGGTCTCCCGCATTGCAGGTGGATTCTTTACCAGCTGACCCACAAGGGAAGCTCAAGAATACTGGAGTGGGTAGCCTATCCCTTCTCCACTAGATCTTCCTGACCCAGGAATCGAACCGGGGTCTCCTGCATTGCAGGCGGATTCTTTACCAACTGAGCTATCAAGGAAGCCCATCAGACACTCAGACCCCCTTGATCTTTCACCTTCACCATGAAGAACTACCCTACTAAGTTTATGTCTTAGTCTAAGAGTACTGCTAGAGCTCCAGCCATAACCAAGGCATTCTAAGCAGCAGGGAAGAACAGGGAAAAAGCAAAAGGGCTTCTTTTCTAACTGCTTCAGCTTATTAAAAAACAGCCTTGACAGAAGTCCCCACACTACAGTTTGGTTTATATCTCAATGGCCAGAAAGCAGTCACATAATTCTACCTAGCCGAAAGAGAGGATAAAAAATAATTCACAGAATTGACTGACATTCTGTTGAGATGCTGCTACTAAAGAAGAACTAATGAACTGAAACTTGATATCCCAGAACAAAGAGTCTCTGCCTTATACCAATAAATGTCTTGAGAGTAAATTATTCCTGATTGAGGTCTTATAATTTCTAATGACAGACATATAGCTAAAAATAATGAGTGCTAATGATAAATTAAATCTAAAAAGAAATTCCAAGTAAAAGTTATAATTTGGTTCACATAATGCATTATAATAACAATAAAAATGACAATAATATTAATAATTATTTCTAATATCAGAAAGCAGTGCAGTATATACAAATTATTGAACACCATGTTTTATGTTAACTGATGCAATACCTTATTTTAACCAATTTTCGTAACAACTTTGCAAGGATTTGAATAGCTCCATTTTACAGAGAAGACACTGACTTCAGAGTTGGGAAGTGACTTTTCTAAGGTTATACGTCATTCGGAAGAGACAGCTATAATGCCACCAGTGCCCTCCTGATCATACTGGTGCTATTCATTATCTTGATAAGGTCGTCAATACTCTCATTATAGTTGATAAAACTAAGGTTCAAATAATTAGGAGTGCTTCTAGTTACTACAATTATGCTGCTACTGCTGCTAAGTCATTTCAGTCGTGTCCGACTCTGTGCGACCCCATAGACGGCAGCCCACCAGGCTCCCCTGTCCCTGGGCTTCTCCAGGCAAGAACACTGGAGTGGGTTGCCATTTCCTTCTCCAGTGCATGAAAGTGAAAAGGGAAAGTGAAGTCGCTCAGTCGTGTACAACTCTTAGCCACCCCATGGACTACAGCCTACCTTGTTCCTCCGGGCAAGAGTACTGGAGTGGGGTGCCACTGCTTTTACTATAATTTCAAATTAATGGTAGAATTTTATTTGTAAAATCAATTTTACTCACTGACTCCTAATGGGCTCAGAGAAGGAGTTAGGAAATTTGGTTTCTCATCTTGACTATGTATTAATAGTAATTCCAACTTGATTGTCAAAACAATACATGTCCACTGAGAAGGAAAAATCAGTACAATGCAGAAAAGAAGTAAAAATCACCCCCACAAAGCACCAATCAAAGATACTACTACCAATGTGAACGTTTTGGTGAGCATTCTCTGGGAGTTTTCTGATCAAGATTTATAGATGGGGAGAGGAACACGGAGAGAGACAGATTAAGTAATTTGCCTCAAGTTTCTAAACCAGGAGGCCAGGGCTCAAGTCCACTCTGCCCAAGGTTCCTGTGTCTTCAGTGACCCAGCACATTCATGAGTCTTAACCTTCCTTCTATAAGACATCCCATGTATGTGCATGCCTGGAAATTTCTGTAACACAGAGATCACCCCTTTTTTTTACTGTGCTCTTAAGAAAATGCATTTATATGTTTCTCTTTCAAGGAGCAAGATAAAGAAAACTGAAATGTGACTATTAACAAATTACCATGCTGTACACGAGTTTAACACCCCAAACAAAACTCAGAGTTTGAACATTCGCAATGCGCTGAAGCCAACTCATTTCTCATTTTCTTTTGCCAACTCCATAAGCCTGCTTGAAATCTTAAGTGTAGATTATATGTTTAAGTGACTCTGGTATTCTGGCAAGTAAAAACATAAAATGTAATTAGATGTCTATATAACTATAACAGAAGAAGTATACAGTAAGTTGGTATTCTGGGAAGGAAGGAGTATGTATATTAATTTCAAGATGCTTTTAATCACATACTCTGCATCAAACACCGAGAAGACGGTGATAAATCAAAGGAGAGGATCTTACATCTAGTACAAGTTTTCTCAACCTGATTGCTATCGTCACCTTGGGCTGGATGAATCTTTGCAGGACTATTGCAGGATGTTCAGAAGCACCCCCGGTCTCTTCTCACTAGATGCCAATAGCACACCTACCCCAAATCATTGGGACAATGACTCCAGATGTTGCCAAGTATCCCATGGGCCAGGGAGGGCTGGGGGGGAACATGACCTCTAGTTGAGGTCCAATGATATGTTAGATGCCCTCCAGTTCACTCAACATGGGAAGATTTGCAAGGCAGTAGTGCTAACTGAGGCAGGAAAAGTAGCGAGGGAGATGCAGAACCTTCTTAGACAAGGATACTTAGAACAGATGGTAGAGTATGCCAGCAATGGAAGGTAAGGGTCTCTGCCTGATGACACAAGCTTCTGAATCTGACTCAAGAGTTTAGAATTCCGTCTGCAGAAAATGAGGATCAGCTCAGGTTTGTGAGCAGTGACAAAAAGCCAATCCTAAGAGATGAACTAGAGGGCATGCTGCTGTGGCTTCTGCCTTTTATTGCTTTCAGTAAAGTCAACTGGGAGATGAAAAATGACCATGCCCCTCCCCCTTAAACTGTCTACTTAACAAAGGGCTAAAGACCACTGAAATTTTTCTGATTTTTAAAACAGAGGTATTTCAACACATAGAAAGCATTCTGCACTTTGCCTCAAACACAAAGTACTCCAGGCAATGTTAATTCTTCACTGTTATCACCACTGGTGCTGTGATTATTAAAGGAACACAGTAATGATGGCTGACGTCAGCATTTCTCAGATCTGTTCCAATAAACTCTAGAATCTGGGAAGTGTTAAAAATATCTGTATAAACATGCAGATGTGCACAGTGAATTACTTTCTTTCCAAAATTTATTTTTTTAAAAAGGAAACTATTTATGCCAAAGGATAAAAAACAGGAGATATTTTTATCTCCATGTATTTTGTTGTAAATGCTTAAGTTCCCTAACTTGTATTTTCCTATAAAAGGAGAAAACATAAACTAATTTTTTTTACCTTTTGTTGAAGCAATTAGTTTGGTCCATGAGGCCACTCCTTTCTTGTCCCCTGAGTACATGTTCATGTCTCCCTAGACTTGAGACAATGTAAGTCCTGAAAACACTGCCCTGATCAAGTACCTGGGACTGTCTGGAAAAAAAAAAAAAAAAAACCGCTTTGGGATTCTGAGGTTATGCAAGGGCCAGCCCTCTTGAACTGAGGGGAACGGGTCATCCCGACAAAAAGGTCAAGGAGAAAACCGCCTTGCCAGCTCTCTGCACTTCACTCCAAGGCAAACAAGGGACAGAGAGAGAAATAACCTCAAGCAGGTATTAAAACAGCAGCAGTGTTGGAAGAAGGCCAGGGAAACACATCTACAAACGCCCAGACAACCAGGCACTGTTGTTCCGGAGCTAGAGGGCCATCCTATCCTGCACACTGGAGGTAATTTTCTCTCATGACACACTGTGTTTTGTCTTCCTGAACATTTAACCTCTGGATATGGACAGCAGAGACCTGGCCTGGGCCCATTCCTTTACAGAGTGCTCAAATAGTTACTGAAAGTGACACTTTTCTAATTATTCTGTCAAGAATCAATCTTGGAAGTCCCTAGTTCCTCGGGGCTCTGATTGACAAGGCAATCAGCACTTTACTTAAAGCCTAAGCACCAACGTCTTCTGGTCTGCAAGAGCTCCCCACCTGCTTAAAGAACAGAAAAAATCAGAACTGAAAAAAGGTGAGAAGTCCTCATGGGAGTGAAATTTTACAAGCCTGTGAGCACACACCCTTTCAGGGAACAGCACTTTCCCAGCCGGAACCCCTCTGAAATGGGGATATCCCCATTCCGAGAGGTATGTTTACAAATTGCAAGCATTGTGGCTAGGATTTACTCCATGCTCACTGTGGCTGCTCAAAACACATTGAGAAAGCATAGGAAAGAAAAGTCAATGTCAAAGACTTCACTAGGTCTTCATTAGATCTTTGACCTAGCAGACCAAGCAGACCCAAGTGCCCAGGGGTGGAATAGGAATCTAGACACCACCACCCACCTCCAAAACAAAACACACATTTCAATCAAATCAAATACTTGATTAATACTTAATATTAATCAAATTTAGCCAAATTCTACTCTGTTTTCCTCTAAAAGTTGCCTCCATATAGTAACCAATGCCCTGCTTCAATTTTGCCCTTGAGAGTGGTACTGCAGGTAATTTCTCAGACCATACACAGAAAGATAAATGTGATGGGTGGATCAGGATCTCAGCTGGTTTGGCTGTGATGGTCAATGTTTGTGGGAAAAAACATGAGGCTACATGTTATCACCTGGTGTCAAAAACAAAGGAGCACAGAGTAGGGAAAGAGGTTACAAGAGAAGTGAGAGCCACCAGGGTGAATGGGAAGTCAGTCAGTTCAGTCACTCAGTCGTGTCCGACTCTTTGTGACACTGTGGACTGCAGCACGCCACACATTCCTGTCCATCACCAACTCCCAGAGCTTACTCGAACTCATGTCCATTGAGTTGGTGAGGCCATCCAACCATCTCATCCTCTGTTATCCCTTTCTCCTCCCGCCTTCAATCTTTCCCAGCATTAGGGTCTTTTCAAATGAGTCAGTTCTTCGCATCAGGTAGCCAAAGTATTCAAGTTTTAGCTTCAGCATCAGTCCTTTCAATGAATATTCAGGACTGATTTCCTTTAGCATGGACTGGTTGGATCTCCTTGCAGTCCAAAGGGCTCTCAAGGGTCTTCTCCAACACCAGTTCAACAGCATCAATTCTTCAGCGCTCAGCTTTCTTTATAGTCCAACTCTCACATTCATACATGACTACTGGAAAAACCAGAGCTTTGACTAGACGGAACTTGGTTGGCAAAGTAATGTCTCTGCTTTTTAATATGCCATCTAGGTTGTCATAGCTATTCTTCCAAGGAGCAAGTGTCTTTTAATTTCATGGCTGTGGTCCCCATGTGCAGTGATTTTGAAGACCAAAAAAATTAAGTCTGTCACTGATTCCATTGTTTCCCCATCTATTTGCCATGAAGTGATGGACTGGATGCCATGATCTTAGTTTTCTGAATGTTGAGTTTTAAGCCAACTTTTTCCACCCTCCTCTTTCACTTTCATCAATAGGCTCTTTAGTTCTTCTTCGCTTTGCCATAAGGGTGGTGTCATCTGCATATCTGAGGTTATTGATATTTCGCCTGGCACTTCTGATTCCAGCTTGTGCTTCACCAGCCTGGCATTTTGCACGATATACTCTGCACATATGTTAAATAAGCAGGGTGATTGCAGCCATGAAATTAAAAGACGCTTACTTCTTAGAAGGAAAGTTATGACCAACCTAGACAGCATGTTAAAAAGCAGAGACATTACTTCGTCAACAAAGGTCTGTCTAGTCAAGGCTATGGTTTTTCCAGTGGTCATGTATGGATGTGAGAGTTGGACGGTAAAGAATGCTGAGCACCGAAGAATTGATGCTTTTGAAAGCCATGGAGAACTTACAGCCCTGAGGAACCTTAGGATGGCTCCAGCCCCAGCCACCACTGTGTGCAGCTTCATGACATATTCCAAGCAAGACCACCCAGCTGAGCCCAGGTACCCCACAGAACCAGAAGAAATAAGAATAAGCTGCTATTTAAAGCCACTCACTGGATGGGTGGGTGGGGGGAGGTGGTGGTGGTTTGTTAGGAAGCAGTGGATAACTGTGACAGAATTGAATACAAATCACCAACACGACTCCATAATTAAAAAGTAGTAGAGTATGATTTAAGAAATCATAACCAATAATACCCTTGGCTTCAGCGAGGTCTGAGGGGTTTGTAGAAAGCTTTCTGCATAACAACATTTAGGATGAGATACAAGTGACTAGAACAAAGAAAAACATGAAAGGGAAAGAGCTTGGGCCACAAAGAACAGACCAGGCAAAGTTCTGAAGGTGGAGATATGCTCATACATTCAGGAAGGAGAGAGGAAGACAGTGACCAAATTAAACCAAACAGATAAAAGGGCAGGAGCTGGCCTGAAGAGCTGGGTCACATGGAGCCTTGAAAGTCACAGTGGATGCTGGGAACTATATCCTGAGAGCAATGGGAGCCAAACAAGAGACATGACAGATCTGTGTTCACTGTCGTCACCATAGCAGGGTCTCAAGGAGAGTCAGTGGGGAATCTACCTGGACACGAGATCTTAAGAGATCCAAACTTAGGCCTCAGATGTACAGAAGCATCTTGGTTTCAAAAAAAAAAAAAAAATTGTGTGTGGTGTCAGGGAATTAACTTTCTTAATTCAAATTTTACCACTGACATAACAAGTTTAAGTACAGAGTCCACATGTAAATCTGACATAATCTGGGGAGTGGAATGTGGCTAAATTCAATAAAGAAAACAAAAGAATGACATGGTTTGAATAAGAAACTTCAATGAATTCTTTCACATTTCATGTGGTTTTCTCAGGGCCAAGTTAACTAAGTTCAGTTCAGTCACTCAGCCGTGTCTGACTCTTTGCAACCCCATGAACCGCACCATGCCAAGGCCTCCCTGTCCATCACCAACTCCTGGAGTTTACCCAAACTCATGTCCATTGAGTCAGTGAGGCCATCCAACCATCTCATCCTTTGTCGTCCCCTTCTCCTCCCGCCCTCAATCTTTCCCATCATCAGGGTCTTTTCAAATGAGTCAGCTCTTTGCATCAAGTGGCCAAAGTATTGGAGTTTCAGCTTTAACATCAGTCCTTCCAATGAACACCCAGGACTAATCTCCTTTAGGATGGACTGGGACTCTCAAGAGTCTTCTCCAACACCGCAGTTCAAAACCATCAATTCTTCGGTGCTCAGCTTTCTTTATAGTCCAACTCTCACATCCATACATGACCTCTAGAAAAACCATAGCTTTGACTAGACAGACCTTTGTTGACAAAGGAATGTCTCTGCTTATTAATATCCTGTCTAGGTTGGTCATAACTTTCCTTCCAAGGAGTAAGGGTCTTTTAATTTCATGGCTCCAATCACCATCTGCAGTGATTTTGGAGCCCAGAAAAATAAAGTCAGCCACTGTTTCCACTGTTTCCCCATCTACTTGCCATGAAGTGATGAGACCAGATGCCATGATCTTAGTTTTCTGAACGCTGAGTTTTAGGCCAACTTTTTCAATCTCCTCTTTCACTTTCTTCAAGAGGCTCTTTAGCTCTTCACTTTCTGCCATAAGGGTGGAGCTGTGGATATAATGAGTTTCTTGTACGTGAGCTTCTGCCTCAGCTTTCTTCTTCTGTTGAATCTATAACTGCATTTTCTTATTTCATTTACATGCTTTTCTCTAAAACACCCAAGTATATTTAATGACTATCATTTAGATATCTGTACACAGGCCCAATACCATCCCTACCTGACACACTGAAGAATGGAGAGCTCTTCCCAAGCACAGTTGTTACAGATCTGAAATACTTCATTCCTTTGCTACACAGAGGCCCACAGACTGTGAGGGTGTTGGGTTGTGTAAAAAGGGAGGCCAGGACATTGCTCTCTGAAGCACGAATCACTGTGATTAGAAAAACTTGAAGAAAATCCAACATGATGCTAACGGTGTTAGGATCTGGGTGGCCTTCATCTGTTTTGCGTGTTGCTTTTGTGTATTTTCTAAGATAAGAATTGTTTTAGCAATAATTAGTAAAAATCATAGTGCCAGTGTGCTATTTTTGGATGGTATAGAAATGACATTTGGCCAGAGCACCCAGGGAAGTCTGAAGTCTCTTGGCCTTGAGTCTGAGGTGGCCACAATAAGGCCAATGATAGGACAGTATGCCAACAAAGTAGGGAAAGGCAATGTGACTTCTACTATTACCTGTGGTAAGAGCTCCCAAATCTTATGAATAACTGTGTTGGGGGCTTCTTTATCCCAATTAGGTCGATGACATTTGAACATTATCATAGCTCTCTCCTCCCCTGTATGCCAGTCCAAAGCACTAAATCCAAGTTTCTTAACTTACCACTCCACTGAAGGCAGAAACTTCACTGTTCCACAGTCACAGGAAAGACAGAGAGACAGAGAACATATGGCATTTACTCTGCAAATGGTCTGCTCTATATTGGTCCTGCCTTCTCTGGGGCTGAATACAGAAGAAGAGGTCTGGGTAGAAATGATGATGATGAATAGGATAAGAAAGAAAGCTAATGTAGACAGCTTTGAGGGAGAATCTTGGCCTCTTGTTATTCTCAGGCAGGACCTTCAAAAGGGACCACAATAAGTCTGGGCTCTCAAATCTTTTAACTGGATACTGTGATTCCATCCACCAAGACACTGACAAACAAGATGTATGTTAATGAAACAAACCTGATTCATGGCTTTCTTCCTCCTTACAGCAGTTAGGAGGGAAAAGTACACGTAAGAAACTTGTTCCTCCAGAAGCCATAATGTGATTAAAGAAAATAGTAAACACACACACACACACACACACACACACACACACAGAAACTTACAAAATCATCATAATGCTACCAAAAAAAAAAAAAAAAAAAAAAAAGTCCATGTCTTTACAGTGTCTGAGGGCCTTGGTTTAAAATATACAAAATAAGTGAAAATAATTCAATGTTATATTATAAATTAATAGTATCACTGAAAAAAACCAAGCTGAGTTTCATTTCAATTACCTACTTTGTCCATCGATGAAAATTTATAAAATGAGTCCAATAAAAACACAGCAAAAACGCTGTTTCCTGGACTCTAATTTGATGTAATTTGAACTCAGTTGTATTCATCTTTTCAATATATGGAAAAGGTAAAATCTAGAAAACTCCCATGTTCATATTCTACTATTATAGTTTAAGAAAATAATTATTTTTAGAAAGGATTATGTTTCTTTTCTTACTGGAGGCAGTCTGTAGCAACCACAAAGCTTCATATGTTTACTATCAGATCTAAAATCAGATAACCACATATTTATTACAAGATATACTAGATTTTTATGTGACTTTTAACACACATTCTGTTTATTGGATTGTCTTACAATGAAATGCCCTTGATAATAATTTGTTTATACCAAACTGTCACTATTAGAGTAAGATTTATTTCCTCTAATTAAATGCATCTGTTAATATCTAAGCATCTATTTGTTAATCAGTTTTCATTTAATATGTGGGATCATTTAGTAAAACACTTCATTTAGTGAACAATGAAACCCAACCAAGCTCAATTAACGAACTTCTCAGAGTATCATTTTAAGGAGGGACAACAAAAATTATTTCATATTTGGTGTAGAATTAAAAAAATAAATAAATAAACATTTAGGGGCTTCTCTGGTGGCTCACAGGTAAAGAATCCACCTGCCAATGTTAGAGACATGGGTTTGATTTCTGTTCTGGAAAAATCCCACATGGCCAGAAGCAACTAAGCCCATGCGCCAGAACTACTGAAGTCCAGTGTACCCTGGAGCCTGTGCTCAGCAACAAGGGAAGCCACCGCAATGAGAAGCCTGCGTATCACAACTATAGAGTTAGCCCCTGCTTATCACAACTTGTGAAAAGCCAGCGCAGCAACAAAGACCCAGTACAAACATAAATAAATAATTTTAAAAGGAAATATTTAATATAGTCCCATGTCTCTGATGGGGAAGAAAAGGACACTATAATTCCAATTCCATGCATAAAATAATACCACAAAAATATAAAAGATGATCACATTATGGTGACATCAAAAAATAAGAAACTGGCTAAATGTTTTAAAAGGGAAAGGTCTAAAAATATAAGGATGTATTCAACAATGGAATATAACACACATGTAAAAATTCTTGTAGAAAAAAATTTAATGATGTGGTAAAATGATTTCAGTATATTGTTATGTGGAAAAAGCAGTATGATTCCAATTTAATTTAAAATATAAATATATATGTATTTATACAAGAAGTAAAAAGAAAACACTGGAAGCAGACAGGCCAAATTTAAATAACAGCTATCTCTGAGCTAAGGTATCATGAGTGATTTTATTTTGTGTGCTTTTCCATATTCCAAATACTCTATACTGACCACTGATTAAATTATGGAACAGTTATTTAGAAAATGAAATAAATCTCTCAGACACTTAATTCAAGCTTGTTAAAAAAGTATTAGTGACGTGTAAATTAATTTATGACTCCAAAAAGAATGACTGTTAAAATATGTTTTATACATTGTTAAAAAAAAAAAAAAAGCGTTCTGCACCAAGTTCCCAGGTGCTCATTAAGAACCTTAACTACAAAGCACAAACTGTGTAAGAACAGATATTGCACACTTTTTTGGGGGGTGAGTTGTGAGTTTTGACCCAACTCGATTTTAAAAAGATTTTGTTTGGGAAAGACATAAGGCTGTTTTCTACAGAATAATTTCTGAGTAGTGGCGGGACCACTCTGGACTGCCTCTAAGCTTGCTAAGCACAACATGTAAGTTGTGAATGGCATTTAATTATAATCATTTTTAATTGGAACAAATTACAAAGTAAATGGAACAGGAGTCCATAGTGACTGTCAGGCCAGTATGCTCTTCTCTAAAGGGGGCTACTGCTGACATCCTTAATGACAGAAAATGGCAAAAAGGCATGGGCATCTTCATGCGGTCATTACATTTTAAGACTACATGGCCCATAGAAATTATGAGAGATTTGGGAAGTGCTGAAACTAAAATTCTTAGAATTTGTATCTTCTATACGTTGAAGACAGGAATGTTGTTTTGAAATCCCAAAACAATGCCCCAACAGGCAGCTTATTTGCTACGGTTTTACTGGTCTCATTCTATTGATTTCTAACTAAGATGATTTCTAACTAAGCTAACAAAGATGAAGCAAGACTTGATTTGCTGGGTGACTATAACAGGTTTGGCCCCCTTTCAGGAAAACGTGCCAAATCATCCTATATTTGCTCAAATTTAACTCGCCTTAAGATACTGCTTTTATCATATTTAGAAGGTCTCACTCAATTCTAAAATACTGTTACATAGAAAGTTTTAAAACAGATTTTTAAAGAAGATTCTCTTAAAATCAAATTTAAACACAAGATTTACTGGCTTAATGTAGGTGTGCTTTAATTTACCTTCACTGTATGTTGTTTCTTTGTTTCGATGCCCTCATTCAAGCATCCAGGTCATTCGCTGTTCTCAGGTCCTTTTCCACTTGAGAGAACTCTCCCTCAGGAAAGCCCCATCCCAGGCCTAGGAAGGGTAAGAGATAGGGGCTTGTGGATTGGAACTTCATCTCTTTTGAGCTCTGTATTCCTTAAATTCACACATAATGAGCTCTTCCTTCCCTGTCCTCAGACTGGCTCACCCTTGACAGTAACAAGGCAAGCACATCCAGTGCCAAACACCATTTCCTTTCCTGGTCTGAAAAGATGAGAGCTGGAAAAGGAGGAAGTGTGCCACCAAGCAGTGAATAAAAACACAAGTACTGAAGTCCTAATACTCATGATGTTTGTATTAGTGCTATGGAAGTAAACGGGATGCATAATGGACAAAACATCATCTAGACTATTTCACGGGTTGGAAATGAGCCCCTGACAGAGCATGAGCATTTTTAAGTCTATGTATTAGTCAAAGAGAAAGAAGAAAAATGATACCAACAATAGCTAACTTCAGACATTAAGAAAATGTTCTTTCATATGTAAATACCAAAACTGAGTTATTTTTCATCCTTTAAACAGTGGGAAGAGAAACATTCTTTGAGTTTCTCTTCCATGTAACAGAAGCTTTGGACTTGCAAGTTCTGATAAAGGTGAATCTGCCACAATTCAGAAAGCACTGTCCCCCAGAGAAGAGTGCAAGAGAATGACCAACAGAAAGCAGTGGGAACCAACAATTTCAAGGAGGTCCTGGAAAATGCCAGCTCACTGCAATTTGTCCTATTATAAATTTGCAATGAAAAGACAGTCCTCTGGTCCAAAAACTTTGCATTAAGTGATTTGCTAAGCATGAAATATTCCAAGTCCATCACCAACTTTGATAGGCTGTGCAAACGTACTGCTTCCATCTGTTGCTGTTTTGTTGTTGTTTAGTTTCTGTGTCCAGCTCTTTCAGGACCACATGGACTGTAGTCCACCAGGCTCCAATGTCCATGTGATTTCCCAGGCAAGAATACTGGAGTGAGTTGCCATTTCCTTCTCCAGGGGATCTTCCTGACCCAAGAATGGAATCTATATCTTCTGCACTGGAAGGCAGATTCTTTACCACGAAGCCACCAGGGAAGCCTTATTCCAGGTCCATCACCCACTCTGATATGCTGTGCACATGCACTGCCTTCATCTACTCCTTTATAATAGGCTTTTTTTTTCCATTTGAAAGTCCACATAGTTACAAAACTGAATTACTGTCTCGAAAGATAACTTCAATGATTATGGTACAGAAAAATCTCCCTCAGAACTATATAACTTGAATATACATTTTCTCCCTCTGTCTCAGTGCAAAGGTCATTTTGCCCATTTACTTGATTTCAATGGGATTCAATTTATGTGTATTTATACATAATTTATAAACCCAATTTTAACCCTAAATGTTTTGTTGATTCTAAGAGATTAAGAGTCATGTCCACATTCACGTAAGGGACCAGGTTTGCCTCATAACATTCTTCTCAACAATGCAGCCATCAAGCTAGACTATCCATCAATCCTGATAACTTCAGATGGATTGACTTCAGATGGTATGATCCAGTATGTTTGGAAGCCTTAGCAGTGGAAGCAAAAAGAGAGAAAACTGAAACTCATGGCTATTTTTACTGGGGGATTATTATAAATAATAATAATTATTCAGAAAATCTGGGGTAGCTGGTTCTAGCTCTGAATCGAGTCTTATGGAATAGGCATTTTCTTGGGATTAACTCAAAGAGGCTTCTAAAACCAGAATAACTTCTTATAATGTTCCTGAATGATTCCTGAATCTGAAAATGCACGCAAACTCCCTTGTATCCGCTAGTTAGCTCATATTCCCGCAATAGTGCCTTCTCCATCATTCTTTCTGAAATTGGATGCACTGTGGACTCACGAGGAGAACTTAAAAATTCCTGCAGCCTCAGTCTGTCTCCATTCCAAGCAATTCTGATGGAATTCATCTATATAGTAGGGGCCAACTACCTCATTATATTAATGACCACCACAGCAACCACTGCCTGAGGACAGCCACCACTGGCACTGGCCTCATGGAATAACTGCCTAAAGTTCCAGGCTAAAAGTACTTCATGTGTTATTTCATCTAGCACCACAGATTATCAACCCCACTTTATGGATTAAATGGCAGGCACAGAAAGGTGAGTCAATATGCCCAAGGTCACACAGCTGGGAAATGATAGAACTGAATCTCAGGTGAACTCTGTCTGCCGATCAAGTATAAGCTCTTAATGACCACATAGATGACCCTTCTAGTTGGGTTTAACATGCTTGACAAGAACACCCTGAAACAACTTCTTGGCTCTTGTTTTTCACCGCTCTCTTCATACCTTCCCTAGCTTGTTTAATCTCATCTCATACACCAAAAAGTCACATCATAAACACATTTAATTTATATGAATCTGCCTTTACAGGCATAGGAATAGAATAAGTAAGTGAGAAAGAGTTGAAATCCATGAGTAAAATCTAGTGGGTGACTCCACTGCCATTTCATTCAAAGGACCTGAGTCCCTGAGGGAGATGGGAGGGACTGAGATTCACTGCTCACTCCCAAATCCTCAATGGACAGGCATCTCACCACACTACAGGGACTCTAGTGCTTAAAGATATTAAGATATATGGGTAACTTAAAGGACTTTCAAAGCTAATTTTGATAGTATTTTTTTGCCTTACGAACTGTCTTTAGAGCCTCGCATGCACATGGATTGTGACTCCACCATGCAGTGGTTGCAGTGAGCTAGAGATATATGGGAACCACAAAGAGGAATAAAAATTAGCTCATGCCCTGATGGTGGTGGTTTAGTCACTATGTCATGTCTGACTTTTGCAACCTCATGGACTGTAGCCTACCAGGTTCCTCCTCTGTCCATGGGACTTCCCAGGCCAGAATACTGGAGTGGGTTGCCATTTCTTTCTCCAGGGGATCTTTCTGACTCAGGGATCCAACCCAGGTCTCCTGAATGGCAGGTGGATTCTGAATGGCAGACCGCATTGCAGGTGGTCTTCTGAATGGCAGATGGATTCTTTAGGGACTGAACCACCAGGGAAGCCCATTTCTTGTCTAAGGAAGGCCATTTCTTGCCTAGTCCACTCTCTAAAGAAACATGAACACTCAATAATATAAGCACTCATGGTGACAACCTCATGGGTGGAAGAATCAGCAACAAGGTCTGACCATGACATTGAACATACAAATTAAAAGAAAAGCAGGTAAATTTCAATTCTCCAAAGATGGTTGACATAAAGATGGTTTGTCCAATGTTAAGAAAAAGTTATATGCTGATTCTCTGTTCAAAGAGTTTTTGCAAAAAGGAGTTTTCACAAAGAGACATCAAGATAAAGAAACATTATATTGTATTTTTAAGTGATTTTTTTCATTCTCCATGTAAACCAAAAGAAAACTCAGTAAAGACCTTCCTCATGTCACATACCATCATGGATCCATTTTTTTGACTAAACTCAATTCAACATCTCCACCTTGAAACACTCTACATTACAACTTTTGTCAAATACTGAAAGATCTGACCACTTCCCTTTTCCCCAAAGAGCACTAGGAACCCAGATAGCATATGAAGGTTGTATTTTGAAACAAGAATAGAAAGGAAACTGAATCACAGCAAAACACTTACAAATCAAGAGAGAAGAAGAAAAGTACCAAGAGAGATTAAAGGCACAGAGAACAATAATAGGAAAGGAAATCTCTTGTGAAAAGAAGGAGCTGACGGTAACTTAATCGGGACAAAAATGAATTAGATTTTCTTCAATGACTGAGCTCAAGATTAGGTGATTTCATAAAGTTTCTAGAAAGTCACTTGAAAATTACACAACTTGTTGCTGTATTCTACTGTTAGAGAGAAGAGAAATAAAAGTTCTCCACAAGGGAGTTGATCTTCAGAAAAATGCATTTACAATCCCAGTTGATGAATGTTACCTATCAACTAGATTATCCTTAATTCTCATTTGGATAGGAAAGTCACTTTAGGATTGATAAAATTTCTAAGTTTCACAGAGATTCTGACATAAAAATAAGAGGCTAAAAAGTTAAAATACATGGGGGTGTAGAGTGCATGGGGAAAAAACTAAATAGATATGTTAACAGATGTGGTCCCAGGGCCAGTATATGGCACAAGAGAATGCTGGGAAAAGCTCTCAAGTCTGGTGACAATTTTAAAGGTATGGTATATTAAGCAGACCTGCTGGGTTGTCAAGTGTCATACAATGAAATCTAATTCAAAGGGGGAAAAAAAATTATTTGGCCCATAGCTAGGAAAGGGAGAGCAGCTCAAAGAAGTAAAGAGAAGCTACAGAACCATAATAGTCATCATTCTCAAATTTAGGTAAATGTGAAAATCACCAGAAAGACTTGTTAAAACACAGTACTGGGCCCCACCCCAGAGTTTTTGATACAACAGGCTTGAATGGGACCAAGAATTTACATTTCTAAAAAGGTTCTAGGTGACACTACTTCTGATGGGTCAACCACTTTGAGAATCACTGAGTTACAGAAAACAGGCTATATAAGAATGAGGTCCTAAGGAAAAGGGAGTCTCCATCATTAAGGTTTGCTCCTGAATCTTACTCAGACTTTTACCAGGTGGGAGGGCACCTCCTCAACCACATTGTTTTCATTCATGATCCCAGAGACAGATGGCCTTTTCCATGAGTTTTAGGAGGAAAGCTGATTAGACTGAGGGGCCTGTGCTAGGATATCACGTGCTTTCAGGGATGCAGTAAAGCAAGTGGCCTACTCCTAGTTAAGGATACCCCATGGGCAGGAGTGGGGAACAGAGGATCCAAGCAGACACACAGAGCATCAGAGGTGGCACTGAATTTGATGGCATTCCCAAGATCACAGGGAACAGGAGAAGAAGCCTTAAAGGAACAAGAAAAAGAATCATGAGAAAACATGATGGGCAAAGAATAATATGACAATATGATTCTCATAGCCTACAATAAAGTTTACTCTGGCATCAAGATGTAGCAGGTGCAATCAAATTCACTTATGATACTGGTTTTATGCATATATTATCTATCTTTACTCACAGAGTAGTGCTTTTCACATAAAACATGGTGAAGGATTTTTTTTTTTTTTTATGATGATAGGGCTCTAATTTCTGTCCAGTTATCCTTCCTAAGATATTATGCATTGTTTGATAAACTGATACACCTTTCAATAGGTAGTGTTTTAGTGCTGTACTTGGAGATAAAAAATGGAATGAATGAATCTATGCTTTCAGTAAAACATCTTTTCATGTTTCTTGGCTTTTCTATTTTTTACCTTTGCTTCTTTTACTCTCCTTATTTGAGTATCAAACATCTCTTCTTTGGAACGTGCTTAACACTGTCAGCATTTGGATTAGCTATCTGGAAATTCATCTTCATGAAGAAGCTCCACTTATAAAGTACAACAACTAACCACAAATTACAAAACACAGAAAAATATCTGAAATCATCTACATACAGTATGAGTTGGACATTTCCCTGCCAAACTGTACCCAAGTGCCAATATTCTTGGACCACACTGACATGGTGAAGATTCTAAGTCACTTAAGTCTCCTTCTCAGAGAAATGTACTGCTTGGGATTAACGAGCAAGTGAATCTAGAAGGTCATGGGTTAAAGCTCCAAATGGATTTTCTACTCACTGTTTATGATCCTAAGCTCTCTGAGCAGACACCTAAATGTGTGCTCAAAAAATATTCTACTGGAGCTCTAACTGATAAAAAAGAGATGTGTCCAGAATGCTTACATACAACGACTAATGCAAGAACTCACAGATAAGCTGGAAGAAAAATAATTAACTAGGATTTGTGCCAGCTGTCCATTGAGGATGCTAACTAATACATGTGTTCAAAGTGCTCTGTTTCAAAAGACCTCAAAGGTGGTAAAAAGAGCATCCCAGGAGAGGGTCCTAGTCATGTAGATAAAATATCAATCGATGTTCACAAGGGACCTCTAATTGCAAGAGAGTTGCCACCCAAATTATTAAAAGTTGCAGCATAAACTATTCAAGTGAACAAAATCTTGTTTTAGATCCATAGTAAAGCAAGAAATGTTGTTTAGAACACTTTGGCAGAGAAGTAGTGAGTAAAAACAAAGGAAAGGAGGGCAACTCCAATGGATGTAGATGCAGAAGAGCCTCCCTCATTAGCAGCAAATACATCATCACAAACCTAGACCACAACTCATGTAACAGCTACAGCATTTTGTTCTCCAAGGTAAATTTATCTAGAGGCTTTCTTGGACAAACCTATCAATCTATTAAAAAAAAAAAACAAAAAAAACTCCTGGCATTTTCCAGGGCTCCCTTTCAATTTTACTTTTCAAATTAGTTGAATATCATCACATAATATATAAGGTATTTGCTCTATATTATGGATTTATTCATTCATGGGGCTGTGAATTCACTCATTTATCTATTTATCACTTCTAAAATGGTAGCTCCAAGAGAGTAAGACTCTATTTCAATCACTGCTTTATCTTTAGTCCCCAGAGGAATGCCTGGCATATAGACACAATACATTCCTTTTTTTTTTTTTCTGTTTTAACCTGAAATAATTTTGCTGAACTGTGAATTGCTTTTGGTGGGACACTTGCTTTAAACCACAAGATATCTCCATCAGGATTATCAGAGCACAAAATCCCTTCTCTCCTCCACCCCCAATGTAGACATGGTATATTTCTGTTTGGCTGACATTTCTCAACAGTCCAGCTTAGTCATTCTGTGGTCTCAGAAACAAGTCTTGACTTCAGAAGGGATCCTTGAAGTCCTGCTTCCAACAGGCTGGGGATATCTCCCTCTTTAATAAAGTCATTCTTACTGTTGGGTGAGCCTTTGCCAACCTCATGGTTGACATTCTGACTTGTACTTCTAGCTGAGTTCCTGCCTTAGCTATGTGCCTGGTAGGCTAGTCTCCCTAAAACCAAGCTTCTATTTACAAGGTACCATGCATGAACGGCGTCTGATCCCTGCACTATGGCCTGTGAACTGTGGAAACGGCTACCTGTTAATAGAACACCCTAAATACTACTTAGGAATTGCCTCCTATGTTTGTACTCTTGCTGTCTTCTACTAACATGCTGCTTTCAGGTAAGATCTGCTACCCACCCTCACAATCCTCCCTGCAAAACCAACTATTCTCCTGCATCTGGCAGCTGGATAAAGCCTGACCCCACCCTCTGAAATGAGGTCCTTCCTTCCATCATTTACTTGACCTTGTAGGACAAAGTCTAATTTTAGATTATGGTCCTTATCAGGCAGCCCTATCTGATTAAAGTCTCGCCAAACTTACGACATTAGCATCCAGTTTAGGAAATGAATTGTTTCAGAAAGACAATTCATTGATTCATTATGCTTTTCTTTCAGACTGAGAACATTTGGCTAGATGATGCATATGGAAACAAATATGAATTATTGATATGAACTTGCTCTGAAAACACATTTTTGGAGAACTTACTATGTTCTACGCATGAGATGGGTGGCTAGAAATAATGAAAATATAATAATAGCTGAACAAAACTATGGACTGCAAAAAACAACTCAAGGAAAGACTGTACTTTTAGCTATTTATAAAGAATATGGAGCAAATGGAAAGTTTACCGAAAAATCAGTAAGAAGTGGGAGGGGGGGATAAAGGATATTTCAAGGTAATTTTATGAGACTTAAGAGAAATGAATGAATAAAGGAGATTATTGAATGGTGAGAACTATAAACTGTACATATTATATAGAAAAGGGAAACTGGGACAAATTATCACCAAGGTGGCATCTGATGAGGGTGATAAAGATTAAAAAAAAACACCTATTTTAGAAGTTTGCTTGAGGTGTCTTACTCCTTTACAGAGAATGCAAATAGAAATCAATGGATTCTCATGAAGTTCTTAAGCAAAATAAGTCATTAGGGAATCCTGCCCCCTGCCAAAAAAGCATCAAAAAATAAAGGTGAGTTTATTTTCCTACTTCTAGCAAGTCTCATTCTTAACTCCCTTTCATCTTATTAAACTGTATATAATAGGAAAATATCAGGAAGATAAAAAGACTCATTGTAAGGTGCAGTGGTAAAGAATTTGCCTGCCAATGCAGGAGACAGGAGACTCAAGAGATGTGGGTTCAATCCCTGGTTCAAGAAGATCCCTTGGAGTACGAAATGGCAACCCACTCCAGTATTTTGGTCTGGAAAATTCCCTCGGCAGAGGAGCCTAGCAGGCTACAGTCCATGGGGTCACAAAGAGTCAGACACAACTAAGCACACATGCAAGCAGATCAGGAAGATGTTGAACTGAGTAAACAAGAAGGGGCGTGAGGTCACCGCCAGGATTTTTAGGTTATTTCAAGTCCAGGTAATTCAGAATGACTGTATCAAACATTAATGAACAATTCACCATTAATTCTTAGATAACTGAACTCAAATTAGCCGTGCACGAAAGTAGTAACTGCACAGAACACTAAACAGGTATCTAATGTGGTTCTGAATTACACTAGAAATTGAGCACGGGGAGGACGGTTTTCCACGCTCCAGTGTACGCACAGCAGTTACGTGAAACAAGGGGTAAAACCAAATGACAGGTTGTAGATCCAGAAGCACAAAACCATTTTTACTCTATTCAGACTAGGCTATCAGGTAGGTGATCACCATAAATAATGGCTGCTTCTCAACTATATGAAAGTAAAATTTGTTTTCCAACTGGCCTGTAAGAATAGAAATGTACAGTAATCATTTCAAAAAATAATGCTCATGTTTAAAAAGTACTGGACCTTATATCTGAAAACAAAAGAATTCTATTAATTCTCAAAAGAAATATTCCCTTGCAGATAAGGCAATTCAGCAAATACATGTGGTATATGACAAAATGAATTTTGTTTCATGCCTCTGATATAAGCACGTATTTAAGGGAAAAAGAGGATTTTGTGTTTTGCTTTTAAATAAACTCTAATTGTATGATAATTAACAATATATGAGGCATTTAGTACATCATTAATTCAAAAATATACTTATTACAACTCATGGCATTTGCATAAACCCCTTATCAAAAATACAGCATGCAGTTTTACATCCTCGGCCTCAAATTCTAAAGACTTTTCAAGTACTTACCGCAGAGTTATACTAGCTGGCCTCTCCTCAAATTTAAACCAAATTGTATTTTGTGGTTCTCCCAAAATATGAATTTAATCCTCCCTTTATTAAACTGTGTTTCCTTGGCTGTCTGGAGGGAGAATCACTGCACACGACTGAAACTGCTTACATATTTCATCAATTTCAAAACAACCCAGGCAGTAACACTGGTATCAATGAACTGCTTCAGATAGCTCCCATGTCTGCAGACAAACATTTATTCCCCACTGTCTCAATAATTCTAAATCTAAGCCTTTAAATGATAATCAAAATAAACAAGAAAAAAGCACACAAACTAAAGTTTTCATCATGCTTTAGAAAAGTTTGCCAAGCACTTTACATGTATCTTAAATGATAATAAAACAATGCATTGGGGTATTATTTTCATGTCTACTTTATCCATGAGGTGACAGAAGTTGAAAGAGTATATTCACATCGCTAATAAACACATGAAAAGGTGTTCATCCTGATTAGTTATGAGGGAATGGCATTAAACCACAATAAATACTACCACAGGCCTACCAGAATAACAAAAATATTCGTGAGGGTGTGGAAAAACTGGACTTCCCACACATGCCTATAAGAATGTAAATTGGCATGTTTATAAAACTGTTTAGTAGTATCATTCAAACTGAGTATTTGCATACCCTATTGCCCACAAATTCTATATCCCAGCATATACACCACAAAAATACACTCCAAATGGCATGTATGATTATGTTCATAGCAACATTATTCATAGTAGTAAAAAATAAGAATCACACAAATGTCTATCAATAGAAGATGACATAAAAAAGCTCTTGTCGAGTTATACAATAGAATACTATACAGCAATAAGGGTAAGTGAACCACTGCTACATAAAACATGGTTGAATCTGAGATAAAAAGTCAAATGAAAGATGACAAATACAAAAGTATATACATTGTATGATTCCATTTGTATTACGCTCAAAACCAAGCAATACAAATCTTTGATAGTAGAAGTTAGGAGAGTATTAGCTTTGGGAAGAAAGCAGGGTTGAGGGAGAGAGTGTGGAGGCATAAAGCACTGCTGGGTCATTGACTGTCCTAGTGCATTCAAAGTGTTGCGACAAACTACCACAGACTGGGTGGTTTAAAAAGCATTTATTTCTCCCAATTCTGGAAGCTGGCAAGTCCAAGATCAAGTCACCAGCACATTCAGTGGCCGCTAGTTAGTACACAGGTGGCCATCTTCCAGCAACGTCCTCACACTGTGGAAGGGGTGAGAGACCTCTCTGGGAATCTCGGTCATAAGGGCACTAATCCCACTCATGAAGGTTATACTCTCATGATCTCATTACATCCCAAAGGCCTCACCTCCTCATACCATCACACTGAGGGGTAGGATTTCAACATATAAATTATGAGAAAACATACTCAGTCCGTAACACTGGGTATGTCCTATATCTTGATGTGGTCAGAGGATCCACAAATATGTTCACTTTGTCATAATTCAGTGAACTATATAGTTACAATTTGTACAGTGTTCTTTATGAAAGCTATATTTTAATAAAAGTTTATTAAAATTTTTAGACAGTACTGTCATGTGAAATCATTGCCCTTTAAATAGGAAATATATGTATCTCAATTCATACAATGAAGTAACTCTCTGAGGTAATAAGTACTATTACTATCTCCATTTTATAAAATAGGAAACCAAGACACATAAAAGTTATAAGACATGCCCAAGGTGCCACAGTCAACACATGTTAAAGACTGAATTGGAACCCAGGCTGCCTGGCACCAGAGCCCCACTAAGAATCTCTTCCAAGTATTTGGTGCTTATATAGCACTTTTCCTTCCTAAAAGGCTTTGAAAATTGGACTCTACATTGGACCTAAACCAAGAAGTACAGTCAAATCAAGAGAACAGACTTCACAAGTCATAAGCTACTGCTTTTCAAAATCAAGCCTCCAGAGGGCAATAGATTGGCTTAACTTCGGACAACAGAGCAGAGGTTACTGCTGAGATTCATATCAACCATCTTTTCCTTTAATTCATTTATGCAAGATGTTCTAAATACTCCACATGATGTTGTACTCATTTTCTATACCTTTGGAATTCTAAGTTCAAAATTAAAAACAAAAGTCAAAAGCACAATTCAGGAAAATAAAAACATAATGCTAACATTCTTGATAGTACTTCTCCTTTAAATGTGCTCAAATTCTTTATAGATTGGCACAGAATCCTACTTCTACTTTCTAAAACAATTTTACTCCCTATGATTTTAAGAATACCTGTGTTTAGAATCTTATAAGTTAAAATGATGAGGGTGAGATTGTATCTATTCTACCACCAGCAGAACAAACTCTATTACCTTTCTCTCATCTCAAGCCCAACTGGAAAACAAAAGAATTATAATATTTAATGATACTTTTCATGGGAATCCAGTTTAGAAAGTGTGCTATCTTGGAAAAATTCTTGTTTTAAACAGTTTGGCACAGGAACTTCATTTTGCATATACTACAAACAAATAAGGGGCACATTAGCTATAAAGGTACTTGTGTTAGGTCCCAGTAAAAATCAGCATTTGGACTAATAGTCAAGTGAAATAAATGTAAGTCTCAGCTCCATGGCAGACATTATGAGTGGAAATATATGTCAATGCATAATATTTTTCTTCAATGAGGATGTTTATTACTTGATCAATAGAATTAGCTTGTACATATAATAAACAAGCAGTTGCTACTATCACTTGATTTAAGTTTAACAACAATGGGCCTTCTGTTATTTTGAGTTTCAGTGTATTCAACTGACTAATGCTTATATCTAACAAGAAAATCAATACCTTTGAAATAATTAGCTTTGGGTTCTGGGGAATCTCTAGTTCTGAGCAACTGCATGGGGTTCTACTTGAAATAATGACTGCCAGAATTACAACCAGTTTTCTTGCAAGATCCAATCAATTCATCTACACTATTTTTTAGCCTCTGTTCCCTGAAATCTGTGAAACAATGCCAGGATAGAAAATATCCATTACATTTCTATGCTTTTTAACTGACTTTGAAATTTCAAGATTTGGAAAATGTACTGTGAGATGAGCCAAGCATTCATTTTCCTGATATAGCATGAGAAAAATAAAATAACTCCCACATACCTTTAACTACCCAAGATGACAGCCAATCTCAAAAAAGTTTAAATACTCCCAGCACTTGAAAATAGGAAGAGTCAACGTTTTTGAAGAGATTGTTTAAAAAAAAAGAAAAGGCTTTCCAAGTGATTTTTCATTCCCTTCCTGTACTTTAATAAAATTAAAATTCAGAATCAGTCACTAAGAAAAGATATTCCAAAGAAAATGCAATATGATTGTCCTGGTAGATCAAATCCTTCCTGGCTCTCTTTAATGCTCAGCACTAAATTTCAGTCAACACTAAATGTGCAGTATTTTATTACAGTTGCTTGTCTTCTGGGCATTTTGTGGTTCAAGCAGTTGAAAGAGCTGTGTATTATGTACATGGTATTTACAGATTTCAACTGCTTTGAAAATCTCTGGGATAAAAATGATTCTTCCCTTAGAATGGAGTAGAAAAGAGAGATAAATGAATTCATAAATGATGAGGGAGCCTCTGATAATGTCCCTACTTAACCAATGAAAACAAGGTGCTTCTGTTAACAGAAAAATCACCTGTGGACAATTCATGGCTGAGTGACTCTGGACTTCAGTCACTTAGCTATTTCTGAAGAGCAGTGCAGAAATGAAGATAAGTTGCTGATAATGTTTAAGCATTTTATGTGTGTGTGTGTTAATTATAAGAAAAAGATTTAGCAAAAATGTAAGGTTACCAACTAAGTCATAATGAAAACACACAAGCATACCCCTAACCTAAGACAAAACTGCATACACGGGAGGCCCAAAATGCCAGTCTACTTATGAATGGGAAGTTTCTGTATTAAGTTCAGACAACATTCCAATACATACTCGAAAAATATTAGTCTTTCTATATAATGGTATCTACCTAAATCTTATCATAGACAATTGAATATCTACAATGGATGCAAATCATACTGGTCTTTAAACTAATTAAGTATTTACCAAATACCTACTATGCACCTAGCATGACAGCTACATTCTAGTTAAGAAGAAAAACTGCCCATGGAACAACATTATATGTACTTAGAGCATATGTTACAAGCTGTAAGACATGTAATCATTAGAGATGAAAATTAAAAAGCATATAGAAGGATGTGAGGTCATCATTTTCCAGTAATACATAATATTATAACTGTAATTTTCTTCTGTCTTAATCTTATAAATACCTCAACACCTTTGAGGAAGGAATCTGAGACTCAGTCCTCTCTAATTCACATAAGCATAGAACTAATCACTTAATATTGTTAAGTACACACAAAAAATATTTCATGCCAACCAATATTTCTTTATTTGCATGACACTGTTTAAAAAAATTTTCTTCCACCTTTCAGAACTTTATAAGCACAGATCCTGAAGTAAGATCCTAGGCGTACTTATAAGCCTTTTACCCAGACGATTTAAGCCATCATGAATTCCAGTGTTATGATATAAGGTAGCATTTGCACCTGGGGCTGGAAAGTATTATACATGTGCTGGCTTGATCCTCAGCAGGAACAAGGCAGATCGTTATGTTGAGAAATTATTACACCATGCAACCTCTCCTACAAAAAGAGAAGTTACCTTAGGATCGGCTGTGAGTAGTTTGAATGCTTGATATACTTGAGATTCCTTTACACCACCACCAAGATCCAAGAAGTTGGCTGGCTTCCCACCATTCAGGAAAATGATGTCACAGGTAGCCATGGCAAGTCCAGCACCATTAACTGTGAAATGCAAATGGTACACAAGATAGGATAAATATAGCAACATCAAAGGGTACATAAACTTTGGCCCTTCTCCATATTACTAAAAGAGAAACCTGACATTAATAAGCCAGTTTCCAGCCTACTTACATTCTATTCAACCAGATAAATTCATAGACTTTAAAAATAAAGAAACAGAAAATGTACAAAGAATAAACAAAAAATACCCAGGGATGGGGAGAAGGATTTATTGAGAAGTTAAATCAATCTGGGAAAAACAAAGAAGGGAAGAGCTTCATTCAGTAAGCAATAAATTTGGACTATTAGTAGAGGGAAGAGTTTTAGGTTCTAGACAGTATAAAGTTTAAGAGATTTGGGAGAGAGGGAAAAGGCTATGAAAAATTGCTAGAGCCTATCAGTTACATCCTCTTAATATTCTTTAAGAGATTTGAGTAAAGAATGTGATTTTTCCCCATTTTTTGCTTGCTGTGAATATGCTCCTTTGAATGTGGCATCCCTCAGGGGGTTGAACCATAGGGGTTCCAACTTCAATAGGACTGAAACACTTTTTTACACTCAGTGCAACTATGCATGTTTATGTTCTCTGGAGAAACATAGAAAACAAATGAACAAATGACAGCATTAACACAATATTCCTAACCCCTGTTACTGTTTCAAATTAATATAAGAAATGTTCGCTAGCAACCTGATCATTAAAACTAGAACTAAAATATGCCAACATCCTAGAAGCTTTCTTTAAGAAAACAAGGAGTTCTAACATCAAAATTTTTATTTTCCAGAGCTAAGTTTTATTGATCAATTGCACTTCTTTTGCTTCCTATGCCTAACTGTAGGAAATTATTTTCCTTAGTTAGAAAGTCCTTCCCCCACACACAAAAAAATCTCCTGAACATTACAGAAACTCTTCAGGTAAAGTACCTTTCACATTCTCTGACTCTTGTATTCCTCAGATAATGCCTATGAACTATGACTAACTAAGCCTGGGACAACTAATATAAAAATAATTTATATATGATCTTAAAACAATGTGAAATGTGTTAATCCTACCTTTTGAGACTGCTACCTTGGCCAAATCAGGCATACTCCTACAGAGGCTACAGAGAATATGTGTTTAATTTGCTTTAAACACACCATTAAGTCTTTCCCCTTTCTAAATGCCTCCAAATACTGAGAGCATATTAGCTTATCAAGATAAGAATGATGTGAGTGATCTAGTACATCAGAGTTTTTGCTCCAATATAAAGAAAGAGCTTTTGGTATCACTTGTAATTGTATGTCATTTTCTACTGTATGAATAGGAAACTACTAGATGAGGTCTGTTCAGTTCTGAATATAATGATACTGTTGCTTTAATAAGCTACAAATCTTTTTTATTTTAATTCCATTAAGATTAAGACCTCAGTTTCAAGTGCAATGAATTGGTTCCACCAGAAACAGAAGAGTATAAATCTCAGTATTATATGCTGTGGACAATAACAGAAATTGTATTGCCTCTTTAGACTCATTCTTATCTCTGCTAATAAGCCAGTTTCACAAATTTAGTTGACTATGATAAAATCAATTGTCTTATTAATAAGCTGACATAATGGAGTAAACATTTGATCATTTGGTTTTCACAGAACCTCCAACTTTAGTATAATGATTAAAGCATGCATTCTCTTCTACTTCATCTAAGAAAGCAATATATTTTAAACACAAATTTTGGCAAAGGTTCTGACATTTACTAGCCAAAGGTTAACTGAGATGCTTTAAAATACTAATCCTGAACTGGGGTGACTGTGCTTACCAGAAGGTAATGTCTGGAGACAGTTTTGATTGTCACAACTGGTGACAATGCAGCAAAGGAAAGAGCTCGACAGCAAAGAATTATCCCACCCAAAATGTCCATAGGGCAAGAAGTGAGAAACCTTGCTTTAAACCAGTGACCATTGGTCAAGATGAACTTTTGAAAGAAATTTTGGGGTTTTTTAAGTGTTTTTGGCTACAAAAATCTCGTACGTTCACTTGCGATTGGGAAATAACATTTTGGAAACCAGGGGTCTCTAAACTCTGCAAAAATTCACAAATTATTATTTTGATATAATGCTTTCTTACCAAAACAGGCAATGTTCCCGTCCAGGCCTATGTATTTTAGATCATATCTGGCAGCTTCATTTTCAATGGGTTCATTCTCTGATTTGTCATCCATAGCAAATATATCCTTTTGTCGGAATTCTGCGTTGTCATCAAAGTTTATCTTGGCATCAAAACAGACAACTAACAAAGAAAACACAAACATACCTAAATATCTCCTAAGGATCTACAAATTATTGGGTTGGCTAAAAAGTTCATTCAAGTTTTTCTGTCAGATGTAACAGAAAGGCTCAAATGAACTTTTTGGCCAATCCAATAAGTTCTCCAGGCTGAAACGCGCAGGAGAAATAAAATCGAACACTGTCATTTTTTCTCAAGCTTCAGACAGGAGATGCCGTTAAGGCTTTATCTTTAAACTTTAAGACGACAAAGACAAATATGACACGATCCCTGTTTCAAGGGACTTACATTCTAATAAAAAGCGTAATAATTTTTACCTGTTGGTTTCTATGAAACGACAATATAAGTTGCCATCACTCTTTAAAAGCTACATACTGGCATAGCTAAATATAGCTTTGATTTGCAATTTTTATTACAGTTCCTATTTTTAGTAGTTAACTTTTCCTGTCAATGCAAAGAGAGACTAGACAATGCAAAGAGGACAGCAATTGCTGTCCTCCTACAGCCATCTTCTGATGTTGCAAAATGAAGTTTTTATTTAGTCACTGTCCTCACTAACATGTCTAGAAGATTTAGTGACATGTCTAGAAGATTTAGTGGAAAGAACACCAAGTCAGAATCATTAGATTTTTTCACTTATTTGGTCCTTAACTAACTCTGTAACCTTGATAAAAATAACCTACTTTCTTGCTGGACCTGTTTTCTTATTTGAAAAATGGAAAAAGCCAATCCTCAGACTGCTGATATACTTACTCTGGAGTCTGCTAAAAGTGATCTTGATGTGAGCAGGACCATCTTATGATTCTTGTAATTCAAGTTACAAAATATTAAGTGGCCAAGACTGGTCAGTTACAATGGAAGGCTGCCAGGCATTATTAGCACCACGGGCTCCACCGGCTGGTGCTGGCAGGAATCTCTAACTCTCCTACTGGCGAGGAGCCCTGGACACAGTGAAACTCAGTCAGTGACAGGAATGGACCACAGGTAGTTTTCCTTCACTTGTAGATCTTCCACATGTACAATCAGGGAGCTACTGCGGTGGGGAGTGATGGCATTCTGGTGTCTTGGATCTGATCTCTTTTATTACATCCTTTAGGGCAGAAATTATTGTCTAGGATGATACTCCATAATAATCTTCTACTTCACTTGGGATAGTGACAGGAAGGGATCTATGACCATGAATTTAGATATTATTCATTCTCCACCAGCACTGCTCACAGGCACCTAAGTATTTTCAGCAAAACAATCACCTATGTGTATTTCACTCAAAAGTAATGACCAGGGTTTGTTAATACCACCTGCTTTTTATGAAAAGAAAATATTGTTACCTTGTAGCATCCTAGAGTTAAAGACCCCAGAGAAAGGTTTTTTATTTGTTAAGTCTCTTTACCACAATAAGTGAGGATTTTGGTACAAATCTGTGCAGAACTGCCATATTAACATCAAAGAATTCTCAGCATAAATAAAAGTCCAAACCACAAAGTACTTAAAGTAGCAATGAATGACAAGGAACAATCTTATATCGACCTTAATCTCTGCCTCAGTCCTTTATCTTCCCACAAAATGTCCAAACACTTTACCCACATACTATGAATATACAGAGCAACTGATAATTACTTTCCAGAAATTTTAATGACAGGTCCTACATTAGCAAAGGAACTGGCCAATGTTCTCTGCTTGCTACAGTAGCATTGTCTCAGCAATTAATGACTTGTATAACAATCAGTAGGAAAGCAATGATGCTGATGGTTTTCCACTGGGTTTCTAAACATATTTTAATTAATTTATTAGCAATTTTAGTGCCTCCATTACTCATTGTCAAGATTAATTGGAACCAACATGGAACAACAGACTGGTTCCAAATAGGAAAAGGAGTATGCCAAGGCTGTATATTGTCACCGTGCTTATTTAAATTACATGCAGAGTATATCATGAGAAACGCTGGGCTGGAGGAAGCACAAGCTGGAATCAAGATTGCCGGGAGAAATATCAATAACCTGAGATAGGCAGATGACACCACCCTTATGGCAGAAAGTGAAGAAGAACCAAAGAGCCTCTTGATGAAAGTGAAAGAGGAGAGTGAAAAAGTTGGCTTAAAGCTCAACGTTCAGAAAACTAAGATCATGGCATCCGGTCCCATCACTTCATGGCAGATAGATGGGGAAACAGTGGAAACAGTGGCTGACTTTATTTTTCTGGGCTCCAAGATCACTGCAGATGGTGATTGCAGCCATGAAATTAAAAGACACTTACTTCTTAGAAGGAAAGTTATGACCAACCTAGACAGCACATTAAAAAGCAGAGACATTACTTTGCCAACAAAGGTCCGTCTAGTCAAGGCTATGGTTTTGCCAGTGGTCATCATGTCTGGATGTGAGAGTTGGACTTTAAAGAAAGCTGAGCACCGAAGAATTCATGCTTTTGAACTGTAGTGTTGGAGAAGACTCTTGAGAGTCCCTTAGACTACAAGGAGATCCAACCAATCCATCCTAAAGGAGATCAGTCCCGGGTGTTCATTGGAAGGACTGATGTTGAAGCTGAAACTCCAATACTTTGGCCACCTCATGCGAAGAGCTGACTCACTGGAAAAGACCCTGATGCTGGGAAAGATTCAGGGCAGGAGGAGAAGGGGATGACAGAGGATGAGATGGCTGGAAGGCATCACCAACTTGATGGACATGGGTTTGGGTGGACTCAGGGAGTTGGTGATGGACAGGGAGGCCTGGCGTGCTGCGATTCATGGGGTCGCAAAGAGTCGGACACGACTGAGCGACTGAACTGAACTGAACATGTTCAGAATGAATGGGCAAACGCTATGAAACTGACTTCCTAAGTGAAGAGTTTCAAATAAAAGAATTCTTGGTCAAGATCAATAAACCAGTATATCAAAATAGGTCCAGGCTGATCTTTGCTCCTTGCAAAGACTACAAGCTACTTGAGAGAGAGTATAATTAATAGGTATGTATGCAATGCTCATAAAGCAGTCTCAGCTTAATGTCTGCAAAGTCAGATTTTCAAAAGTCTCTTTTTCATGTAGTATGGCATGTATGCCTAGTACAGAAATGAGTTCACTGTTTGGGGACCACCTTGAGAGAACTTTAGAGTTAACCAAGGACTTAATGTTGGTGACAGCAGGATGATAAGGTTATCTGTAGGTAGGAAAAAGGTGTCTTTACAATGGGCCCTTGCCAAACATTCTCTCTCCGTAGAGAAAAGTAAACAATATAATTAGGTCAAATGTATATATTTCCAATTGCTTTTAGAAGTTAAAAACACTACACAAACAGGAAGCAAATAAAGCAACTTAAGAGTAAAGAAAGATAACCAAAATTGAACTGCCATCATTAATACCTAATTTTTTTCTGGGGAGGGTGGTGGCAGAGGGGAAATAAGGCATTTTGAGGTACATGGAATCTGTTAAGACACACATATGTTAAATGTGCTCGGTATTTTTAAAACGGTTTGAAACAAACAACGTGCTTTACAGCCTAACAATCTCAGTTTATAATGTTATATCATTTGAAAGTTTTCCCTTGAACTTGACCACTTAATGTAGACTCTGGTATCCTTCCTAACCAGGGAGCCACTGTCTCTCTTAAGCCCAGTGGTCTTGTCAATCAAGTGGGAGCAGAGCATTTTCTACTGCCTTGTACTGCTGGAAGGGCAGGATGCATGCAAGCACTTAGCCTCACTGACAGCTGGCACTTACTGGTGATTTTTATTATTACCACTGCCATCTTCTACATGCACAGTGCTTTCTTAGGGCTTCAGAAACAGGACAGGTCCTTAGGGCCCAGGATACAAGATTCTCTTCTCTTCCTATCACTGAAAATGACCTGTACTGTTCCTGTCCCTTATAATCCTAGACTTCTGTTCAGAGTAAATCTAAACTAATGCCTACTGGAGTTTACACATGTACAGATTACCTTTTCCCACAGGAAGGATTTTAATGGTTAGCATTCCAGGCTTTGGAACTGACAGAGGAGATTTTTCTTAAAGGGCGATGTTGAAAGAGATGACATGGTGATGCTTGAATCACACCACACCTTTGCATAAGGTCAGGGTGGTTATAGATAGGTATAAAACAGCCCCAAGTGAGGTTCTAAGTCAGGTGGGGGTAGAGTATAGCCCTTAGGCCAGCTCACTCCCTGTTTTTGTAACCACAGTTTTACTGTTATTCAGTCACAACCATTCATTTACATACCTCTCTGGTTGCTGTCCCAAAACAACAGCAGAGATGAGTGGCTGCAAGAGAGGCCTCCAAATCCCCTAATATTTACTAACTGTCACTTTACAGAAACAGGTTGCCACTCCCAGCAAAGCTCCAGTTCTCATCACATCCATATCCTACTTTAACAACTGAAAAAATAGACACAGGTATCATATATGTATTAGTGAGAGAGAAATTTAGAAAAGTGCATCATAGTAATGTGAAAACAAAACAGTGTACCAAACAAACTAAAACAAAACCTGCAGCTTGCACAAAAGGAACAGATCAATCTCTGAACACTGATTGACTCTTATATGCTAATTTCCCCCTGCAAGATCCCCTCCAAGAACACTTTCAGAACTGGTGGGTTAAAAATGGATTGTTTATGTCAATAAGAGCACAATAAAATAAACGTCCTTGCTCAGACCTTGGCTTTTTCATTTAATAAAACAATACACTATGGTAAAATATATTTTTGGAGGTGCTGAGCTTGGCTCAGACATTAAGATTTTCAATGTCACATTAATGACACTTCAATTCTATAGAAAATTCAACTTGAACAAAGGCCATTCTATGTAAAAAGTGGGTGAAAAACACATCTATTAATATTTATAAAACAATTTTCACCATCAAAAGCACATGGTTACATGCTTGAAAGATTATACAAATGAATTTTCCTTCTGAACAAATATCAAAGAAAGCTGCGGTACTTATATTCATAGGGTGTTTTTGTTGTTTTGTTTAATGGTGTGAGATCCTGTGAGCTGCTAATTCAACAGCCTTGATGAACAACGTGACTGGCAGTTATTGGCCTCTGACCCTAGAGTTTTAACAGAAGAATGTGCCACAGAATTAAACAAAAGAAAAATACATTTCAGAGGGGAAATTCACACACAAAAGAAAATAAACACAACAGGAAATAAGACTGTCATAATTAGTTTGAAAAATTAACTTGTCTGCAGCAATGTACTGAATTTGATTTATGATAAATAACCATAAAGTGCTACAGAAATGCACTTTGCCAAGATGGCCTTAAATGCTGATACTTCCCAATTAGTCCCACTTTCTGTTAAATGTTAATGTATGAGTTGTATACTTTTTGAGAACTTTTTTTTAGTTGCTGTGAAAGGAGAAAAATAGATACTAGGCGGGAGGGAACTTCAGAGGGAGGTAAAGAACTGAGAATGTTCTCGAAAATAGAGTCTTATGTATAAAGAGAGAAATACAGAGTAACACCCACCAACAACATGGGCACAGAGCAACAGGATGGCTATTTAGAGAAATTAATCTGAAGAAAGAAAGGAATTTGATATGCCATTTAACTGGATCAGATCAGTTCAGTCGCTCAGTCGTGTCCGACTCTTTCAGACCCCATGAATCACAGCACGCCAGGCCTCCCTGTCCATCACCAACTCCCGGAGTTTACCCAAACACATGTCCATCGAGTCGGTGATGCCATCCAACCATCTCATCCTCTGCCGTGCCCTTCTCCTCCTGCCCACAATTTTTTCCAGCATTAGGGTCTTTTCCAATGAGTCAACATTTGCATGAAGTAGCCAAAGTATTGGAGTTTCAGCTTCAACATCAATCCTTCCAATGAACACCTGGGACTGATCTCCTTTAGGATGGACTGGTTAGATCTCCTTGCAGTCCAAGGGACTCTCAAGAGTCTTCTTCAACACCACAGTTCAAAAGCATCAATACTCCGGCGCTCAGCTTTCTTCACCGTCCAACTCTCACATCCATACATGACCACTGGAAAAACCATAACCTTGACTAGACGGACCTTTGTTGGCAAAGTAATGTCTCTGCTTTTAAATATGCTACTAGGTTGGTCATAACCTTCCTTCCAAGGAGTAAACATCTTTTAATTTCATGGCTGCAATCACCATCAACAGTGATTTTGGAGCCCAAAAAAATAAAGTCTGACACTGTTTACACTGTTTCCCCATCTATTTCCCATGAAGTGATGGGACCAGATGCCATGATCTTAGTTCTCTGAATGTTGAGCTTTAAGCCAACTTTTTCACTCTCCTCTTTCACTGTCATCAAGAGGCTCTTTAGTTCTTCTTCACTTTCTGCCATAAGGGTGGTGTCATCTGCATATCTCATGTTATTCATATTTCTCCCGGCAATCTTGATTCCAGCTTGTGTTTCTTCCAGCCCAGCGTTTCTCATGATGTACTCTGTCTGCATAGAAGTTAAATAAGCAGGGTGACAATATACAGCCTTGAGGTACTCCTTTTCCTATTTGGAACCAGTCTGTTGTTCCATGTCCAGTTCTAACTGGTGCTTCCTGACCTGCATAAAGGTTTCTCAAGAGACAGGTCAGATGGTCTGGTATTCCCATCTCTTTCAGAATTTTCCAGTTTCTTGTGATCCACACAGTCAAAGGCTTTGGCATAGTCAATAAAACAGAAATAGACGTTTTTCTGGAACTCTCTTGCTTTTTTGATGATCCAGCGGATGTTGGCAATTTGATCTCTGGTTCCTCTGCCTTTTCTAAAACCAGCTTGAACATCTGGAAGTTCACAGTTCACGTATTGCTGAAGCCTGGCTTGGAGAATTTTGAGCATTACTTTACTAGCGTGTGAGATGAGTGCAATTGTGCAGTAGTTTGAGCATTCTTTGGCATTGCCTTTCTTTGGGATTGGAATGAAAACTGACCTTTTCCAGTCCTGTGGCCACTGCTGAGTTTTCCAGATGTGCTGTCATATTGAGTGCAGCACTTTCACAGCATCATCTTTCAGGATTTGAAACTTTGGATCACCCAGCCTTAATGCCCATGGAATCTTGGCCAGGGAGTCTCGGTTTTAAATTGGGTTTAATTTCTTTAGCTCAATGAATGAATTTGGTCTCCAACTGATGAAAATGCCTTAGAGCAGGAATTCTTAATCTCAGGACTACTGACACAAGTGAGATTATTTTCTGACGAGGGAGACAGCACTGTGCACTGCATGATGTTTAGTAGCATCCCTGGCCTCTATCCTCTAGAAGCAAGTAACATCACACATCCCAAGTTGTAACATGCAAAAATGGGTGCTAACTAGATTCACTGTGGTGATCATTTGGCTAAAGATATACAGACACAGATATAAATCAAATCATTATGGTATACACTTGAAACTAACATAAGTTTATATGTCAATTTTATTTTATTTAAAAAAAAAAATGTGTCTAGATGTTGCCAAGGGTCCCTGGGGAACAAGATGCCCATCCTTGCCACTGAGAAACATTGTTTTAAAGCTATCAAAGAAAAGTGTCTATGTGCAGGCAGATCTGACTGAAAGTGGGGCGGAAAGAAATAGGACATAAACTCTCACAATGGCTTAGACAAAATAAGTAAATGAATGAAGATAGGTAAATATTTTTTTTTTAATCCTGATTTTTACCTAGCTACAGATGTAATGAATAAAATCTGGCACTGCAATTAGACAGTAAGCAAAATAGTCCATTTCTCTCTATTTAATTGATAGCTTGGTTTCAGTTCAAGAAAAGTTAGGTCATTCTCATAGACATGTTTTGACTCAATGTTCCTTTTTCCACAGAAAAACTTCCTTTTTCTGACACCATGTGATTCTAGCATGACCCAAGTAGGACCAATCAGTATCATCTGAAAGGATTGCTAAAGGCTGCTTAAGGAGGAGAATGGGAACTGGGAACCATCTTCACTGACAGCTCGAGATATGCTGGCTGACAAAGATGCAGAGTTAGAAGCAAGCAGCCATGGACAAGCAGAGAATGAATCCCTGATTCCCTTCATTCCTTTAGTCAGTTCACTCCTAAACTTCTGTGTAACACAAATAAAATGAGAACCCTCGTCCTCAGGGGGCTTTTTAACAAAACTCAGGCTGATGCAAGTCTCTGTCACTAACAACCATTATAATCCTAACTAACAGACACTAAACTACATTACAGTCAGTAGTGCCAACTTACATGTTTGAACCAGACTATTAATCACACTGGAAAAAAATCATTCTTTGGGTGTACTTCTTACCAAAAATTCCCCACGGGAGACTGAGTAGTATAGATATTATCGAGGCCAATGCAATTTATTCCACTATGTACGATTCATAGGACCAGTCTCCTGGATTTTTAAAAAATATTCAACAAGTAACAGAAGACAAGAAAGTTTTTACAAAGGAACTATAGAATGAGTAAGTTTAAAATAAAATTTTTAAAGTAAAAAGTTTGGTATAATGCCACTTTCTTAAACTTCTAAATTAAAAGAGTAACTGTTACACAAAGTTTTAATGGGAAAGGAAATATATTTTGCTTGTTGTTGAGTGGCTCAGTCATATCCAACTCTTTGCGACCCCACGAACCGTAGCACGTCAGGCTTCCCTGTCCTTCACCATCTCCCGGAGCTTGCTCAAACACATCCTTTGAGTCAGTGATGATATCCAAGCATCTCATCCTCTGTCATCCCCTTCTCCTCCTGCCTTCAATCTTTCCCAGCATCAGCGTCTTTTCCAATGAATCAGCTCTTCACATTAGATGGCCAAGTATTGGAGCTTCAGTTGCACCATCAGTCCTTCCAATGGATACTCAGAATTGATTTCCTTTAGGATTCACTGGCTTGATCTCATTGCAATCCAAGGGACTCTCAAGAGTCTTCTCCAACACAGTTCAAAGGCATCAATTCTTTGCCACTCAGCCTTCTTTACAGCCCAGCTCTCACATCCATACATGATGACTGGAAGAACAATACCTTTGACTAGACAGACCAGTTGCAGCAAAGTAATGTCTCTGCTTTTTAATATGCTCTCTAGGTTGGTCATAGCTTTCCTTCCAAAGAACGAGTGTCTTTGAATTTCATGGCTGCAGTCACCATCTGCAGTGATTTGGGAGCCAAAGAAAATAAAGTCCATCACTGTTTCCATTGTTTCCCCATCTATTTGCCATAAATGGATGGGAACGGGGATGACATTATCTTAACTTTTTGAATGTTGAGTTTTAGGCCAGCTTTTTCACTCTCCTCTTTCACATTCATCAAGAAGCTATTTAGTTCCTCTTCACTTCCTGCCATAAGGGTGGTGTTATCTGCATAGCTGAGATTATTGATATTTCTCCTGGCAATCTTGATTCCAGCTTGTGCTTCATCCAGCCCACCATTTCGCATAATGTACTCTGCATATTTAAATAAGCAGGGTGACAATATACCGCCTTGACATACTCCTTTCCCAATTTGGAACCAGGCCATTGTTCCATGTCTGGTTTTAACTATTGCTTCTTGACCTGCATACAAGGTTCTCAGGAGGCTGGTAGTGGTCTGGTATTTCCATCTCTTGAAGAATTTTCCACAGTTTGTTGTGATCCACACAGTCAAAGGCTTTAGCATAGTAAATGAAGCAGAAGTTTTTCTGGAATTCTCTTGCTTTTTCTATGACCCAGTGGATGTTGGCAATTTGATCTCTAGTTCCTCTACCTCTTTTAAATCCAGCATGTACATCTGGAAGTTCTCGGTCCACGTAATGTTTAGTCCTCACTTGAAGGATTTTGAGCATGACCTTGCAAGCATGTGAATGAGTGTAACTGTGCAGTAGTTTGAGCATTCTTTGGCATTGTCCTTCTTTGGGACTGTAATGAAAACTGATCTTTTCCCGTCCTGTGGCCATTGCTGAGTTTTTCAAATTTGCTGGCATCTTGAGTGCAGCACTTTCACAGTATCATCTTTTAGGATTTGAAATAGCTCAACTGGAATTCCATCACCTCCACTAGCTTTGTTCAAAGTGATGCTTCCTAAGGCCCACTTGACTATGCATTCCAGTATGTCTGGCTCTAGTTGAGTGATCACACCACTGTGGTTATCGGGGTCATGAAGATCTTTTTTGTATAGTTCTTCTGTGTATTCTTGCCACCTCTTCTTAATATCTTCTGCTTCTTTTAGGTCTATACCATTTCTGTCCTTCATTGTGCCCATTTTTGCATGAAATGTTCCCTTGGTGTCTCCAATTTTCTTGAAGAGATCTCTCATGCTTGTGCTCAGTCACTTCAGTCATGACTGACTCTGCGGGACCCTATGGTCTGCAGCCTGCCAGGCTCCTCTGTCCATTGGATTCTCCAAAGTAAGAACACTGGAATCGGTTGCCATTACTCTCCTCCAGGGGATCTTCCCAATACAGGTATCGAACCCATGGCGTTTTCTGTGTCTTCTGCATTGCGGGCGGATTCTTCACCACTGAGCCACCTGGGAAGCCCTGAAGAGATCTCTAGTCTTTCTCATTCTACTGTTTTCCTATATTTTTTGTTTTTTTACATTGTTTACTTAGGAAGTGTTTCTTATCTCTCTTTGCTATTCTTTGGAACTCTGCATTGAGATGAGTGTATCTCTCCTTTCCTTTTTGCCTTTTGCTTCTCTTCTTTTCTCAGCTATTTGTAAGGCCTCCTCAGGCAACTATTTTGCCTTTTTGCATTTTTTTTTCTTGGGGATGGTTTTGGTCACTACCTCCTGTACAATGTTATGAACCTCCGTCCATAGTTCTTCAAGCACTCTGTCTATCAGATCTAATCCCCTGAATCTACTTCTCACTTCCACTGTATAATCATAAGGGATTTGACTTAGGTCATACCTGAATGGCCTAGCGGTTTTCCCTACTTTCTTCAATTTAAGTCTGAATTTTGCAATCAGAAGTTCATTATCTAAGCCACTGTCAGCTCCCCGCAATGTTTTTGCTGACTGTATAGAGTTTCTCCAACTTTGGCTGAAACTAATTATTATTACTGGCTGAAAATAATCAATCTGATTTTGGTATTGACCATCTGGTGATATCCATGTGTAGAGTCATCTCTTTTGTTGCTGGAAGAGGGTGTTTACTATGACCAGTTCATTCTCTTAGCAAAACTGTTAGCTTTTGACCTGCTTCATTTTGTACTCCAAGACCAAACTTGACTGTTACTCCAGTTATCTTGACTTTCTTCTTTTGCATTCCAGTCCCATATAATGAAAAGGATATCTTTTTTGTTAGTTCTAAGAGATCTTGTAGGTCTTCACAGAACCATTCAGCTTCTTCAGCATTAGTGGTTGCTATATATTTTCCTATTATTGATCTAAAAGGAAAAACTTTACATATTCTGATTATAAATATTATCAATATTGCTAAACTATATATGGCTGCTTTTATAGCTCCTAAATAAAGGAAAGTTTTAGGGAACTGTGACAATGATGAAGTTAATTTGCACATTTGGTCATTAATCAATGTTTCCTATTTGGGTTTAATCTGACTACTGCTCATTAGAGTTATAAACCAACATATTCATTTAATTGTGATTATAATTCAATAGCTGAACCTTTATGGTACAATGAACAAATTAATAGCTAAACTTTCCTGTTAAAAATATCATATAAGACTTATGTTTTAATGAACTCTATACATGGAATGTATTTTATGGGGATTCTTTCAAAAAAGCTCAATAATTATACTTTCTCTTAATAATTAAAAGAAAACTTCAGATTTCATGAGGTTTTACCAACATTCTCTAGGAAAAGGTTCTCATATCCCTCTTCCCTGCTGCAAACCATTTTGTGACTGACAGCTTCCCAAAGGGTTAAATGAAAATGCCATTTTTATCCCGTTCTGTGGCTCAATTCCCATTTTTTTGTTACTATGAAATAACCAGGTTGCTTGTGCATAGTAGCTTAATAATATATGTATGACCTTTAAGAACTTAGAGTGAACTTCCTCTCTTGGATTTAATTATCAGCCACTCAATGCAGCATGGATTTTAACTGATACTCTCAAACTGGTGACTATTTCTAGATCACTCTGATTAAAGCAAATTAATAGCTTAAGAAGGAAAAAACAGAAAAGAAAGCAGGTCACCATAAGTTAGTTTGGCATATCAGGAACAACATGCATACCAGACCATGAAAGACAAGGGTTTGAATCCCAGCTCCAGTAGCTAGCTGCCCTTGGGGGAAACAAATTCATTTTTCAGTATTCTATAAAATGGGGATAACAACTCCTAACTCTGCAGGATTATGTTAAATGATAAAAAAGAAGACACATATGTTTATCACAGCACTGGATGTATGAGATCAAGAAACAATTTTCTTCCCCCCTCTCTAGAAAATACTGATTATTTTACAGTCAAAAGCAATTTTTAAAATATTTAATTATACAGGTAGTTTGCTTATAAACCACCAGACACAAAATTTTATCTAGTGGTCATTTGTGTAAGCCATGGAACTTATTAATTTCAATGGCTTCTTAAACATGAGCTCTTTGCCTGTCCTAATTTGAAACCTTCAAAAATATACAAACAAAACAAAAATAAATAGATAAAAATAAAAAATCTATACCTTTCCTGGACTACTTTTATACTACTTGAGAAGAACAACTATATTTTATGAATGGGTGGGACTAGCCTATTTTGCGTCTGACACTGGATGCTTATTACACAGTCATCAGTCACCTCACTTTGAAAACTGCCCTACAAGATAGGTTATCATGTTTTTACTCACTGTTTTGGATTTACAAACAAACAAAAAAAAACCCTGAGGGTTAGCCCATGTATGTGGCTGGAACATGGCAATCCCAGGCCTCTCTAGGTTTTAGGGACATGATATTTTAGATTTTCTGACTCTGACTATATAGTCTCTGAAATATGCTAGAGAAAAAGCATTGTACCATCCACACTAGTCTACAACTTATTTGTATTTGCACATAATGGGTATTTATCAGCCCAGTGGTAAATCCTTATTTACTGGTGGCCCACAATATGCTAAGCAAAAAGAAAGAAATGGGGTTGAAATATACTTTAAAAAGGCAAGGTTCCTGGAATTTACCAGTATATTTTGGTAACACTATCCTATTCCCTTGATATTCTACCTCCTACCCTATATCTTTAAGCTTTTGCTCTCAAATTAATAAGACCTTACTAAATACTTGCTGTATGCAAGCCAGTGCAATTGTGGTAGGTGCTGAGATGTAAGAGTTACTGATTCACTACAAGTACCCAGTGAAAAGACAAAACCTTCCCCACAAAAAAGTCTCCTTCTCCCACCTGAAGCAAAAGCTGCTAACCAAGCGGTGAAAGAGATCGATGATGGGGCATTGGGGATTCTACCATGATGACATAACTTCAGTAGGAGACACAATGTGAAATTAAATGCAGGTTTAGAGAAACTAAAAAGTTCCAGTTCCATAAAATCAGGTGTATTCATCACGCCCAAGCACTGTGGCTCCTGTTCACACCTAAATCTTTACCATCATAGCAACAAGGAGGGACCTGAAAACTAGGGGATGATGGTAGATGGCTGTTTCTAAATAAAATAAGAAATAACTTCCCGTGAGGCTTGGGATTTGGCTACAAACTCAAGTGCTAAAATGTTCAACTGCATCATGAGAGCATTTGAAACTATGGCAGGAATTAAATTACTGAAAGAAATTAATGCAAGGCTGCTCTGTAGTCTTTTGTATAGTTTATAATTTGCATAAATAATTACATTCATTCATTTTCTCTCTCTCTTTTTCTCTTACCTTGTCCTTCTGGAGTTTCACCAAAGGGATTCACTTCCACCTGAGTAGCATCAATTTTCAGGAAGAGATTGTACAGCTTCTTAATTTGATCTGCAGCCTAAATGTGATCAAGTGAAATGAAATTTCATAAAAGTAGAAAAAAAATTATTTTGCTACATTAATGAAACCTTCAAAATAACAAGTTGTCCATTTTCAGTTAGGTTTTCTGGAGGGAAAAAAAGAGAAGCATAACTATTTTAATTTCTATTGCTATTCATTAGAAGGAATTGTTCAACTTTCCTCCAGACACTAGAAAAGACCATCATTAAGAAACAAAATATTATCAGTACAGCCAAAAAGTGTTGTGAATCTTTTTGAAAATTATCATGTCCCTATTAGCTGAGCTACACTGCAATATGAGCTACAGTTACTAATACAAACAAACTCCATTTAAGTAAAAGGTAAACATGATTTCGAGAGTTTTTAACGATGAGGTTTTCCTTATTATGCTGGAATAAAACTGTTATTATATTCATCAGTCCAAACCTACAATCTGTGAAACAACAATTACTGAGTATCTATTGGATATGGTTGCAAAACAAGAAGACAGAAGACCTAAACAGTACACTTACTGAATAGCACAATTCAAACTGAAAACAGTTTGTCCCGAAGGCATAAGCCACAAAGAACCAGAATATCCAACAGTTTCTCTGGTGTTGTACCCTAACTTCATTTTTCTCACTCTGCTTGAAATTCACTCACTCATTCATTCTTTTCAACCAACATTTATTAATTGCTCATGTCACAGCAGGCTGGCACTCTGTGATCTGGGGCTTGGGGGAGGATCACAAATGAGATGTGACAGTACCCAGGAAAGCTCGCACCTGCAGTAAACACAGCCTGTTCACCATTAACACAGCAAAGTGAGACTGTGTAATGTGCAATCAAGGCTGAACGTTGGGGTTTAGTCTTATTCTTAGCTCCAACTTATTTCCCAGCCATGCTTTCCCCATTTCCACATTTTTTTTTTCATGGTTCCCATCCTGCATTATTTGCCCTCAGATTTCTTTCCAGTTTTTCCCCATCTCTACTCTATTTATCAGGGGAGCTGACACTTGTACGTTGGGTTTCAAGGCTCCTGGGCCAACTGGCTTCAGTTCAGCCAGTGGGAAGCAGCAGTGGGAGACAGGAGCTGGGAAGAAGGAAAAAGAGGATATTTTTACTCTTCTCTTTCTGCATCCTCTCACTTTAATTCCCATCAGGGTCCCAACTTCTGTATCTCAAAGTCCAGTAACACTACCACCTCACTTTGCTCCTCGAGCACATAGGTAGCAATAACTTTCTGTTGCTGTTTAGCTCTCTGTCTTGCCTCTCTTTCCACTCTGAAACTTCTCAGTTCTCACAGCACCTACTTAACCAATTACCAAGAATAAAGTCCCACTGTGGTCAATACTGGGGTTTCCCAGGTGGCACTAGTGGTAAAGAACCTACCTGCCAATGCAGGAGACATAGAGACAAGGGTTCAATCCCTAGGTTGGGAAGATCCCCTAGAGGAGGGCATGGCTACCCACTCCAGAATTCTCACCTGGAGAATTCCTTGGACAGAGGAGCATGGTGGGCTACAGTCCATAGGGTCACAAAGAGTCAGACACAATTGAAGCAACTTAGCACACATGCGCATGGTAAACACTAGGAGTGATTTCTCTGTTCTGGTATTAACTAAAGAACTCTTGGAGATGTAAGTAATTCATTTTATCTCATTTTGTTTGATGTACATGTGTAAACTTCCTTAAATACTAATTTGAAAGCCAGTGGATATAACCAAATATATATAATGAGTTAGACTGAATATTTATAATATTTTTTGTGGTTAGATAGTATATAATACAAAATCCCCAAGGTACACAAGGTTCTGCCTCAGAATCTTCACCAGACTCCCCAGCTACAGAGCCCCCAATCTGTCCTCCTGTAGCAGCCACTTTATTGGTTGATACTTCATTAAGGGATACAGCTACACAAACGCAAGTGTACACATTTTTCCCATTCATCTGTTTAAAAAAACAAACTTGGTTCTACACTTTGTTTCTTTACTGATAGATTTCAGAGAGCCTTCAGCAGCAAAACAAAGAGAACAACCTTGTAAATGACCACATAATATCTTATTTTATGGATGTATCATAATTCATTTAACCTGTCTCCTAAATAATGGCCATTTGGTTTCCAGTAGCTTGACATTACTTCAAATGCTGCCTTATCTGTGTGTGTATCTATATTTATCTATCTTTATATATATATACATATACATATATATATATATATATATCCTTATATCCTACAGTGATTAAACATCTATAGGATAAATTCTCTGAAGTGGGGAAAAAGAGGTGAGCCTTTTACATAATCAAAGATTATCTTAAATTGTTCTTGTTCTTATCTTAAATTGAAGCTTTCACTAATGTCCCCTTCCACAAACCAGCATTATAGAGATTTTTTTTTTTTTTAACTTCACAACCATCAGCTATTTGGGTATCTCATTTATGGTTTTAATTTGAATTGCTCTAATTATGAATAGACCTGAGTATTATTCTATGAGAGTGAGACATCTTTACTTCCTATGCTGTGAACTCTGAATAGGAAAAATTCACATATTTTTGGTGTTTCTCATATTAATGTATAGGAGGCATTTTTACATGAAGGAATTTAGCTCTTTATGTTATAGAAATAGCAAATTTTTTGTCCTTTAACATTTGTTTTTTGCCCATGTTTTTGTTACTTCTGCCACATGGAAATCTAATAATATTAATAATAATGTCACTCTTCTCTTTTACAGCTTCTGACTTTGTGCCAGACTTGGAAAAGGCTGGTCCCAACCTAACAATTCTATCATTATTTTTTTCAAAAACTTAAGATTTCCTTTATTTAATGTTTACTTTGGGGGGGGTCGGTGATCCAAGTGGATTTTATTTGAATTACAGTGTAAAGCAGGTAAGTGACTCACTGTTGAAACTTTTTTACATTTTTAGAAATTTCCCAGGTTATCAAACAAATGTGCAATGTGAGCTGCATGACAGAGGCATCATGTCTACTGTGGACACCATAGCACCACTATACCTACACAGCCTCTGTACACAGTCAATACAATAAACAATGGTAGAAATAATCATTAATGTAATAATATGGAGAGACTTCATAACAGAAATAAATTCTGAGTGCATACAAGTCTAAAATCTTATCCTAGCTACTTCAAAACGTTTTTGTTTTAAGTACACATAACATAAATTTAAGGTCTTCCCTGGTGGCTCAGTAGTAAAGAACTCGCCTGCCAATATAGGAGACATGGGTTCGATGCCTGGGTCGGGAAGATCCCCGGGAGAAAGGAATGGTTACCCACTCCAGTATTCTTGCCTGGAAAATTCCATGATCAGAGGAGCGGGCTATGATCCATAGGGTCACAAAGAGTCAGACATGACTGACTGACTAAGTGCACGCCCACGCATGCACACGCGTGCACACACACAGACACACACACACACACATCCCTTCACTTAGCACAATGTTCTCAAGACTCAACCACAATGCAGCACGTGTCAGGACCTCCCTCTTTTTCAGGCCAAACAACCTTCCATTGTATGTATATACTATATTTCGTTTATCCATTTACTTGTCTGTGAACACCTCGGTAGCTTCAAAACTTCTAAAGCATATATTGACCTCGCTTAGCATGAAGCCTGAATTTTCTCATGCTACTGCCACTGTAGTTATACATTAACACAGCACTTGGGGGGCATCCATTATTACAACTGTTTATTATTGTGCAAAGACAACTATAAACATTTTTTGAAGCAAGACTAAATCTCTGCTGTAAGATCTGCAACGGGTAAACGTTATAAAATCTGTGTTGTAATATCCACAAGGGAGAACCAGCCTGGCCTGCAGACAGAACGTGCCTTATTCTAGAGGCTATAACATCAAATGACTATAAAGGCCATCCAGGCAAAACGTGTCAGTCTGCCCAGGTATAATAGCAGGAAATGGCAGGGCCTATGGCAAGCTGGGGTTGGCTCTTCTACTTTCTAAATGTGTTCAAATTTAAAAAATAGATTAAACACCAGTCAAAGGAAACATTCTGCTAGTTAATGTGCTGTGAGCCAGTTTGTTACTGCCACTTATTTCCTCAGGAACCATGCTGTCCAAATATTTGTTTTATTTTTTGCCACAACTAATGTTATTTCAAGGTTATATGCTAAGCAATTAAAAAATTAAGCCTAAAATCAAATATCCTTGGAGCCATGCACATGAAACTCTGACAAATTTACCAATGTCTTCAAAAATGTTTTAACAGGTTAAAAAAAACTGGAAAAAACTTCTATTGCATCCCAGGAACTAACACTTGCACTATTCAAATACAGTTCTTAAAGCTAACCAGAGATATAAACCATACCTAGAAGGGTTAGTGCGGAGAAGGCAATGGCACCCCACTCCAGTACTCTTGCCTGGAAAATCCCATGGACGGAGGAGCCTGATAGGCTACAGTCCATGGGGTCACTAAGAGTCAGACACGACTGAGCGACTTCACTTTCACTTTTCCCTTTCATGCACTGGAGAAGGAAATGGCAACCCACTCCAGTATTCTTGCCTGGAGAATCCTAGGGACGGCGGAGCCTGGTGGGCTGCCGTCTATAGGGTCGCACAGAGTTGGATACGACTGAAGCGACTCAGCAGCAGCAGCAGCAGCAGAAGGGTTAGTGAGCTTGTATTAACTTGGCTGATCAGATATTTTCATCAGTTTAAATACTGGAGGCACATGCTGACAATTCATGGAGCCTACGTTTTTAGAAATGAATAGTATAGATGATAATTAAGACATACTTAAGGAATTTGTGGATTTTAATCATATTCAGTTTTCTCATGGCTTTAGTCTTTTTAGCCAATTCTTGCTAAAATATATTTTCACCAGAAATATGTATTTTGTAGGTTTTTATGCAAGGTGATATTTATTTTTGGTTAAACCTAATGTTAACACATCATATTTTAGAGACATCAGGCATGAGTCACAGGAAAGATATTAATTTTACAAGAGAATCATTTTATACGTTGTTCATCCATGAGTGAGGCACTTCCAAAGGACCAAACCACATCCTAGCTGAAAATTAAATAACTTTCAAAGTCACACTGAATCGAGGGGCCTTTAAGATACCATTTGTTTATCAAAAGATGACCAATGGTTGATCATTTAAATAAATGTTTCCTCCTCTCAGGCACCCCCAGTGCTCACTGCACACTGCCTCCTCACGTATGGAGGAAGCACTGTAAAACAGAGACTCCCAAATCTACAGCACCCGTTCACCCTGTGCTCCTGTGCCATGCATTTCATGTTCTGCTGCTCAAATACAAATGCATGTCCCCAGATGAACAAATTCTGACACGACTGCAGCTGAGATCACCATCTCTCGTCCCCCACCCCCGCCATTTTCACTCCTTCACATCCCCTCTTCCTGTGTTCACTGTCAGCAGGTGGACCACTGCCCTGTGAGCCCCTGGGAACAATGGCTGCTTTTATCATCTCTGTTCAACAGGGTTCAGCAAATGAGCTTGGTTCAACCTGCTGAGGAAATGAAGATTTAAAGTCTTTCATATAATTGGCAATGATAATAGGAAAAACATGAATTAAATGACTTCTTTACCTTCCTAGATACATAAAACCAAAAATATAATGACAATATAGCTATTACTGATCCCTGAGAACTTGCAGGTTCATCTTCTTTCCACAGATAACTCACTTAAAACCTAGAGTATTTAAGGTACTCAGGAAACACGATTTAGTCATTTAAGAGCTATAAATAACTGTTAATTGTCTCTTACAATATGTTTGGCGGGGGGGGGGGGGGACAGACGGGACGGGACACTTGTGATGTGCATAATACTGTTACTGCCTTCTCTAGAACTTGCAGGTATATTTACCTCGAGCTTTCAAACCACATGGTGAGTAGATTTTACCCACTCCAGATTTATTCTCTTGCCACTTATAACTACTCATTCCTGACTCCCCAGGAATTTCTTCCAAGTAGACATCTCAGATGTGTTATTTCACTTACTCATGCATATGATAGATATTCCTTGGACATCTAATATATTTGCTAAACACTTTGTTGGCAACACAGTAGTGAGCAAGACCAACCAAGTCCCTGCCGTAATGCAGGTGAAAATCCAGCAAACGAGACTACAAATGTCCAAGAGAAATACAGATGTGCAACGTATAGAGGATATAAACAAAGTTACAAGGCATATTCTGGAGCTGAGTGTACGATGGTATGGTTAGAACTTGGTGACTATAGCTTTATGTGACCACCACCAATACACAAGAAGTTACTTTAATAAATGTCAAATGATCAGTTAATATAGTCTGTGGCGAATATACTTCATGGCCTCATTCTCAGGAAGTGAAACCAACCACTGCAGCCCTTACCCATGAGTCCTCCAGTATCTCTCTTTCAGCAGGTCAGTAACCTGGCATTTCTTCACCAGTCTCGAAATGATGACTAATTCCTCTAAGTGTCCACTGAATCCTGGCTCTTTCTATCTCCTACTGAGGCTTAGTCCCAGAAGATCCTGTTTCCTACTACCATGCTGAACCTTCTGCTTTCCACTGGAGGTTTTTCTCCAATCTTCAAATAAGTGCTGTCCTCTCTTAATTTAAACAAATATATTTTAAAGTCTTATTGTGCTTCACCTTTCCATAACTTGCCTTCGTGTTACCCTTGAGCTTTTAAAGTTAGACTCAATCAAAAGAAAAGGTAAAGACAGAAAATAGTGTGCAACTGACTGTTTTACTGGAGGAATGCAGAACCCTAGGACAACACACACACACAGACACACAATGAAGGATTATTAAGGTGACTTCTCTTAGTAACAGAGGAGGAAAAGAACAGCCAGTAAGTTTTTCTGATTTAATTATGAGACAAGGAAGCATGCCTGCATAGACATAAAATCAGGCTCCATGGGCAGGACCAAGGGCAGTGCAGGACTGTGATGCTCAAGACAAACTCTCTCCCTTAATAGCTCAGAGGACAATTTTCTTGTCTTTGAAACCAAGGGATATAATTACTAAATTGGCATAATTCAAGCTGTTTTCAGTCAAGTATCACCTCTGTGTAATTAGTATTCATCTCATATGCCCATTAGCTATAAAAAAACAGCAACTCATTAGGTAATGTATATTACTATTAACAACAAGAAGTGACCTTTCTGGAGTACTGAATATGCATTTTCACACATCAGGTTACTCAATCCTCATAATAACCCTCTCAGTTAGGATTTCATGACCCCCATTTTACAGACAATGAAAGTGATGTTCAAATGGTCAGAATCACACAGATACTGGGTAGCAGTGCAGGATTCAAACTCAGTTTGCCTAACTCTACAGTCTGTGATTCTAACCACTATACCATCTCTTATAACTGATGTACTGGAGATGCACTGCTATAGAAAAAACAAAGAAACTAACATACATAACAAGCTGTATGTGTCTGCAGGCAACACACTCTTATTACACATGTACACATGAATATATATATATATATATAAACACATGCATCATAAACATTCTCTTTGGAACACCAGGGAAGTATTTTTTCACCATAAACAACTGTAAGAAAAAAACAGAAAACAATAAATTGCCTTATTTCCTGATAATCACAAACAATAGACACAATTAGGCAAAGTTCCCAAACATTTTCTGAAACATGTTAGACAAACCAGCCTCCAATTGCTCAAGTACCTGGTTTTTCAAAGGCCCGAGGAAGCCTAGATTTTCCGCCATCCGCTGAGCTTGGCTGTCCTTTATCCCTTCAATAATGTCAATTTGCTCCTAGTAAAAATGAATCAGATGAACAAAATTCAGACAATCAAATGAAAAGATTTACAACCTCAAAAGAAAATGCTTAGTATTTATATGCAAATGAGTAATTAAAAGTGTGGCACCTTTCCAGAGATCTCTGAGTTGGGCCACCAGAGCTGCCTATGGGGTATATTTTAATTAGCACACCATCTATAAAACAGCCTTTTCAAAACTATATAATTCTTCAGGGTGGCATGCTGACAAGACGATTGGATGCCAGTTTTCACTTTTAATTACTATACAGATGGCAGTGACGAATGTTTAGTCAGTTAATTTTTATGACATGTTTTTGGAAGGCTTCCAAAGTAAGTTTTTCCTGCCTAATATTGCTGTTAAGTTCAGAGTTTGTCTTATATAGGTTAAATATTACCTTATGATTTAAATACTGTTGATGATATTCTACAAACGGCTATTCCCTCCAAGATAATGAGTGCTGTTTAGATTTATTATTTCATTTACTCTCTTAACAAATGTAATGACTTGTTTTAAAACGTTAGTTTCAAAAAAAAAAAAAAAAAAGAGTAGGTGTTACTGGTAAGTCACCATGTAAAGTCTCAATTTAACTTCCAAAGTAGTTAACTTAAATATGCAACATTGGTGAAAATATTTTAAAACCAATAGTACCTTATAAATAAAGAGTTTCAAAAAATAAAATTCTCATTTTTTAGAAGGAAAAAAAAAATCACTTTATAAAAGAAATAATGAAGGCTTTTACTAGAAATGTTTTGTGTGATTTTTTTGATGCTAAGAACTGGGAATTAAAAGCTAGGGTTATATTTCTAAAGACCTTAGGATTTTCTTCTTATAGCTGAGGTAGGTTGAAAACAAACAGAGACTCTATCTTCATGCCTTAAGTCCCAGAAACAGTACACCAGGCTCAGAAACCACATTCAGTTTTTAACAGCTTGTACTGATACAATCAATGAACAGAACATAGTCAGGAATCTAAACATACCTTAAAAATAAGTTCTGGATTCGAAGCTGCCACTTCTTCAATGTCAACGCCCCCCTGAGGGCTGCCCACCAGCACGGGGCCATTGCAGGACCGGTCCATCAGAATGGCCAAGTAGGTTTCCCTGGAAATGTCCAGGGCTTCAGCAACCATCACCTACCACATTAGTGGAAAAGTCAATTAAGTCAGGATCAAGCTGATTTCCACTTGGAAATCTATACAAACTTGCTACACAAATCAAACAGCTTCATTTAAACCCAGTGAGATTTGCGAGTTCTGCTCTTATGGTGCACAGTGCCCATTTTCACCTCCTTAATTGATCCTGTTAACTTTTCAAGTGACAGGTATTCAGTTTGCCTCAAGGAACCTTCCTACTTTAATCTCCTTTTCTTCTTCAGAAACCCTGACACTTGAGAAAAACTCCAGGGAAGCAGCCGTTATTTTAATTTGAGACATTAGCAGTACATATATATTACTATACTGATTCTTCTCAGATTGCACTGGTGGGAAATCAAGTTTGCTTGCCAAAGAAGGATTCTTTTTATGGTGTGTCTGATGCTTCCTATGTTTGGATACTTCTGTCTCTTGGATCACTGTATTTTTATTTCAATTTACACTTTCTCTTAAATCACAAAGATAATATTTGCTTGTTCGAAAATAAATGCTGACAATACTAAAAGTATATAGAGAGGACAGTGAAAGCAGTCCCCTCCTGCACATACATACCCCTTAGGCCCCAGCAGTCAGGATGTTCACAAGTCCCTATAGAACCTTTGTGATGATCAGAAAAAATCATCCCTTTCTCTATGAGGATGTGGTCACATTCCAGGGCCATGACTGGGCAGGAGGCAAACTGGACAGATGGATTTCCTTCTCCACACATGCTCCAGCCAGGTCCTTTTTGCTCTGCACAACCTTAACAAAGGCACGAAGCAGCCCTGCCAGGAAAATCCACTACTAATTTTTACCTCTTCCCTGTGCATAGGTAAACATTGCCAACATGGAATCATCTTGCACACAGATAAATATTACATATGCTCAAATGCCTCTCTTTCTTCCTTTTTGTTTATTATCTTAATACTATAACTTAGATTGTACAAGGTCTTCTCTCTTCATTGTGACTACATTGTACTTATATGTCAATATTTATTTGACCTTGTCCTGGCTGACAGACATTTATGTGGACTTGTGTTTCTAAAAATGCTACCTCAGTGATTATTTCTGTATGTATAGCTTTGCTACATTGTTTTAGTATCCCCCTGGTCAATGGATATAAATATAAAATGGCTAGGTTTTACAATAGATTCTTCATATTTAAATTTTGATAAGTACTATCAAATTTCCTTGGAGAGAGATGCTGGACCAACTTACACTACCAACAAAAATAGCAAAAAAATGTCTTGGGTGCTTTTTAAAAGAAAATAAGAACATCTATAAAGAATCAGCACTAGAAGTTAAAATAATAAAATCACATACATTGCTTTTTCTAAAAAGGAATTCAGTAATACGTTTCACCAAAAAATGTTGCTGATTAAATAATAATAGAGTTTAGCTCCCTAGAAGTCACAAAAGCACTAATTTTTAAGTCACTTGAAGTGGGATAAATATAATATGACCTAGAAAGCTATAATGTAATGAATACAATTAATTCCTTTTCACACCTCTATAGCATTTATGACTGGTTAAAAATAGAGTACCTTAGAAGGGGCTTCATAGTGATTCTTCTATCATAAATGGTAGCTCATGAGTTTGTAAGAAATATTTCTTGGCACATAGTGTTAGGATTTTCACAGAACCATTTTTATTTCAAGCTCACTTTCTAATACACAGCTAGTCTAGTGAACCAGATTTAACAACTTTCAGTAGTTATTATAACAAACAACACAGTGTTATAACTTTTTAGGATAAGTGTCATTCAAGTGTCCTATTCTTAATTTTCTCAAGTGTTGACAGATGTCCTCTATATTCTATCAAATTTCAGTTTGTAAAGACCAGCTGCTGTCTCAAATAGCTCTTGCTGGTAGAAATAGTCCACCACTCTTTAAGAAAACATCCCCAAGAAAATGATGATTTTCAATAGATAATTCATGGAATTTTATATACAGACAAATTTTCTGACATTGAGATGACCTTTCTATGACCCAGGATGTTGAAATCCTTTAGGAATTGTGACAGAGAGAACTTAAATGGACTCCGTGAACACTCATGTCATGAGCAGCTCAGTTAAACACATTTCAATCATCTTTATCTGTGACGGATAGAAACTGTATCAACACTGCCTTTTCGTGGAGTGTTCCAAAATGGAGAACCTTTTTAACGTACTTTACCCTTGAGCAATGAATCTGTTTTTCATGTTTCTTACTGTCTGTTCATTTTGTTTTGTTTTTTATATATCATGTTATTCAGACTATAGTATGTGGATGAGAGCCGGTGCACAAACTATTTGTAACAGAACAGCAATTAGATAAGATTAACAGGGTACTCAGTTACTCTGCCGAACAGGAACCATTACTGGTAGCGACCCATGGAACACATGTGTAGTAGCACTGTCTCACCTACCCTATTACTATCCCAAGGAAAACACTACAAACACAGATTTAGGGAAAAAACCCAATGTGAACAGATGTAAGTAATGTGCTTAAATAGCTTCTTAAACAAACTAAGACCTGAAGTTTCTATCATCTAGGGGCTTCTGATTGATGTCCAAGATTCCATAAATTAAAACTGCATGGAGAAGGAAATGGCAACCCACTCCATTATTCTTGCCTGGGAAATCCCATGGACAGAGGAGCCTGGTGGGCTTGTTCCACGGTGTCACAAGAGTTGGACACAACTGAATGACTAAACCTACACTGCTGGTGGGAGTGTAAAATGGCATGGTCACTTTGGAAGACATTCTGATGGTTCCACAAAAACTTAAGCACAGAATTACCATTTAACCCAGGAATTTCACCCCCAAAGCTCTACTCAGGAAGAATGAAAACACAAATGAATGTTCACACAAAATGCATACACAAAAGTTCATGCTAGCTCAAAAGTGGTTAACAATACTATTAATTGTTCATCAACTAATGAATGAATAAACCAAATGTGTTCTAGTCATACAATGCAATATTATTCAACCATAAAAATGTATGAAGTACTGATACATGCTACAACATGGATGAACCTTGAAAATACGCTAAGTGAAGGAAGCCAGACAAAAAAGGCTTGAAAGATTCCATTGATATGAAACGTCCAGAATAGGCAAATCCATGAATATAAAAAATAGCTTCATAGTTTCCAAGGTGTGGAAAGACAATGGAGAATGAATTCCAGTGGGTATGGGTTTCTTTTTTCAGGGTGATGAAAGTGTTCTGGTATTGGATAGTGGTGATGGTTGCACAACCCAAGAATATACTAAAAACTACTTAACTGCACATTTTAAGTGGATGAATTGTATGGTATGTGAATCATATCATATTAAAAAGAAAATCAATATAGACACACTGGATTAGTGTTTCCCCAGGCTGGGAGTAGGCATAGGAATTGTCTGCAAATGGATGGGAATTTTGGGGGTTGGTTGATGGAAATGTTCAAAAATTAGATTGTGGTAATAGCTGTCGACTCCATAAATTTATTAAAACTAGTGAAGTCATACATTTTAAATGAGTGAATTTTATGGTATGCAAATTATACCTCAATAAAAATATTTTTTAAAAAGTTAAAAAAAAAATGCAGGTTCGTTAAAGTATATATACATTACTGTTTCAAGTATGTGGTAATACATATTTTACATGGGAAAGGGACAGAAACAATATTTAACAATTATTTCTAGGAGGTGAGAACAGAAGAAAATTTAACTCTCTAATTTTTATATTTCTGTACTATTGGAATTTTTCTCATGTTAATCACTTTTGCAATCAGGGAAAAAAATACTTAAACTATACCACTCTGGTCATTTCTTGGCAATGATTCTATTTACAAGAATGCACTTATCCCCAGGATTTCAGGAACCTATCTACGAACTAATTTTATGCATGTATATAGTGTTGTGTGTGTGAATCTTCTTGTGTGTATTTTATATGCTTTTTAAAGGTATCACAAACTCTAACCTCAAACTCCATGTGTCCATAAAAAACAATAAATTCCTACAAACAAAACCACTAATCATATCCCTGTAAACAAATTTTGAACAAGTTATATAGGTAGGGGCTATAACCAGTTTAAAGGGGAAAATAAAAGTATGGTGCTGAGCTGAACAAAAATAATTCTTCAAAACCACTGTAAGATATCAATAGTTCTTGTATCTAGCTGCAAGGCACTGGGAAAGGGACATAACCAGAGCCAGTTTTGTCTGTGCACTTCCTCAACCGTCAGAAAGGCTCTGTGTTCTTAGAGGGAAGGGGCTAACAACCCACCAGTATCCCCATCTCCATCCAGCTCAGTTTCCTTTTCAGGACCAAGACAGTGTGCTTGGTAAGCTAAGTATGCTAAGACGACCCAGCTGGTGATTTCTGGGGGCCGTCATATCAAAAATTTTCCAGACAACTCCCTCTGAAATGTAAAAATTGAATGCACTGCCTCAACTGCCTGAAGAATGGCATTCTAGAAGAGATTATCATGTGATAATCCATGTGATGCTGTGCCCGTGGAGTACACAGTTGCTTCCCCAAAATGCTGGGCCCTACTCTGCTGTTACGATGTCATGATGGGGCCTTCTAGTCATCTCCCAGGCCTAGAGTGAGTGACCTGTGCAGTCACCCAGGCCTGCATGCCAGAGGGTTCCTATCCTGGTCTCTGATTTGATGTTCTGCTGTAGCCAACCTGAACTTTGAACAAGAATCTCACATTTTTCATTTTGCACTGGATCCTGAAAATCAGGCAGTCAGTTCTGGTGCCTGGATACGTAACAGGGAGTTCAACAAGGCCAAACAGACTGACAGGAGTGCAAGTTAGGCTCTGTTCTCAGATCTACCAGTCAGTTTCATGGCTGAGGTGGGCCACTTTGCTTTAGACTTTATTTTCTGTGTGTGTGTACAAGTATGTGCCCTGTACACACTTGGATATCCCAACAGATCCCACTAATACGACATACTCCCAGTAATAACAGTGAGTCAAAATGGTAATAACCTCAAAGTAAGTTACAGGGGAACACAGAAAAACCACCAAAACAAGCACAGTAATTCTGATATACTGGATGAGGGTGGGGCTGTGAAGAAGCAGAGAATGTCCCTCACCGATTCTAGGAACTCTCATGTTAAGTCCTTTTTGACTTTAAACAAAATGTGTCTGTGTTCTAAAAGAAAAAATTATTATTTCAATCATTACCCATCGTTACTAAATCCTGATGATAATAAACAGTCTTACTAATTTAGAATCCTATTTTATCTCTCCTCAAAGTCATACTACACCAAAAACTACGTGAGGTTCAAAAAAAATGACACATAGACAAAGTGTACTGCTTCATTGGCTTCTGTAAAAACTGAAGTATGATTTTTTTTTTATTATTAACACATACACAGAAGATGGCCAAAAGCATTCACATTACCTTTTTAACTTTCACACCTTCTTTCGGAGTTTGTTTTGTTGCTAGATTATATCCAATCATCTGTTTAGCCAGCTGTCCCACAACTTTAGGGCTAAAAGAGAGGAGAGAAAAAGAGAGAGAAGAAAGAAAAGAAAGTCAATGTTTATACTGAAAATAATTTTAAGACACAGTCCATATTATACCCCCACATCCACCCACCTTGGGCCCACCTTCCACCTTCACAGAATGCATGGTACTTTCTATTTATATACCAGGTGCCTAGCAGTGTCAGAGAAGGCAATGGCACCCCAATCCAGTACTCTTGCCTGGAAAATCCCATGGATGGAGGAGCCTGGTAGGCTACAGTCCATGGGGTCACACAGAGTCGGACACTACTGAAGCGACTTAGCAGCAGCAGCAGCAGCAGCCTAGCAGTGTACAGGCACTCCCTGAGTGCAAAATACATATGAATGAATGCGCAGGAGTAGAAGGAAGGAAGAGGAGGGGAGGGAAATGAAAATAAGTTTGCTTAAGTTTGTTCTCCCCTCCCCCCAAATAAGTTACAATCATAGTAGACAGACAATGCTGAAATGCACTGAAATGCACAGCAGACTTAGGTAAGATAGTGGGCAACTTGGGAAGTAATGCCCAAAGACAGGGATAAAGGGAAGGGGAAGGATCAAAGTAAACCATTGAAAGGTATGTGACAGGAGAGGAGAGGAAAGTGTTTTCACTGATTGTCTAGAACAGAAGGGGTGTCAAGTTTTCACCAATTAGTGAACAAAAATCCTTCTATAGAAGAAGGAAAACTGGGACACTGCAGAGCCCTCTACCTGTTGTCTATGTCATTTATTTGTGATCTTCTGTTCCTACCCCCACCCCGGCCCCACTTTCTCAGTGCTCCTTTCCATCATGAGCAGCATCTTCCATAACTGCTTTGCCCAAAGATAAGGAATTAAAACCTCCACGCTTACTCTTTTGTTAAATGAACGCCTCCTTTCAAACCACTACTGAAGACACCTTTTCCTCTTCCGCCAGCTAAGATCTGGGCTTTTAAAACAATTTCTTTTGCATCTGCAAAAGAAAATCCAGAGTTAGTAGCCGATTTAAAATTCTTGTTTTTTAGCAACCAGCAAGTGGTAATGACATAACTTCCAAAAGTGACTGGCAAAAGCTCTCTCAAAAAGTCAAAGGGAAAAACTTTTTACTCAGAGGAAAGTGAAAAGTTGCAATATCAGTAGGGTTGGGTAAGGGAGGAAGAAATGGATTAAAACTAAAAGTAAACAGTATTTTATCAGTGTTGGCAGGGTAACAGAATATCCCAGAGCAAAGCAGCTGTGGAATCCTTCTTTGTCAAAACACTCAAGGAAAGAGTGAATGGTCCGCTCTTGACATTTGAGACCAGTCATAAACTCAAACATGTTTATGGGCCTGCTGGGAAAGCTGGGTGTGTGAAGCAGCCCAGTGATAGAGGAAGGACCATCAGCCAATAGGAATAAACCCTTATCCAATCAACAAAATGAAAAAAAAAAAAAAAAAAAAGGCAACCCACAAATTAAATGTGTTTAACAAACCAAATAGTACACACCCTTCAGTCACAATTATCATTCTCTGTATGTGATTCGGTTTTATCTAAAATTAGAGAATGAAATCAGACAATCTCTGATATGGCTGTAACTGTTTTCTGGTTTGGCACACCAGGTTTAAAATTGCAGACCCAGGTTTTAATCAAGGCTTCAGCTTTTGCCCAGCTGTGTGACAATGGACAAGTTGCTTAATGTCTTTAAGACTCAGTTTACTCAGTTATGACACAACACTCAGGGTTGTTTCAAGAATTAAATTAGAAAATATATGTGACTATCCTAACAGCCGAAAAACTCATATTGAGTAATGAAAACTTATCACCATGATCAGTTAGTTCGTTTTAGTATCTTTGTATATTGTGAAGAACCAAAATGATTATTTCCATTCAAGCAGAAATGGTAAAAAGTAATGGAATCTGCCACCATTCATGCAAGGTATGTAAATATTGGCTATTTTAGCCAGTACTACCATCGTTACTCCCACTACTGTGGTGTTGGAGAAGACTCTTGAGAATCCCTTGGACTGCAAGGAGATCCAACCAGTCCCTGCTAAAGCAGATCAGTCCTGGGTGTTCACCAGAAGGTCTGATGTTGAAGCTGAAACTCCAATACTTTGGCCACCTGATGTGAAGAGCTGACTCATTTGAAAAGACCCTGATGCTGGGAAAGATTGAGTACAGGAGAAGGGGACGACAGAGGATGAGATGGTTGGATGGCATCACCGACTCAATGGACATGAGTTTGGGTAGGCTCCGGGAGTCGGTATTGGACAGGGAGGCCTGGCGATGGCGTAACTGAATTGAACTGACACCATCGTTTCTATCCTGGATATGAAAAAGTTCATCACATCAGTCAAGAAGGAAATGTCTTAGAAGGATTTGACACTATGAAGGCACCCATCAAACTGAGTAGAAGCCAAGTTATTGTTACTGCTCATTATCAAACCCTTACTAGGAATGGTACCAAGTAAAATGAATTTATTGTGCATTTAGGCTACTGCATGTAGGAGTAGTAGTAAGATAAGAACTTTGGTGTAAAACAGACTTAGTTAAAATCTCCAACTCTGCTTATTCCTTTATTTATTGAGAAGAGAATGAGATTCAGAAAGGTAAAAGTAACATGTCCAACTATAAAATAGTCATAACAATTTACAGCGTTAGAATGATGTGAAAATAAATGAAGAGAGTAGGTAAAGTACTCATCTCAAAGTCTGGCACATTTAAAACAAAGAGTCAAAATATTATAGCTATTATAGTATCATAATTATTTTCAGCAATTCAGCAAAAGTAGAATTCAGAAAAAAATTTCCAATTTCTCTTTGGAGATATTATGTGGAAAAAGCACTTCTGCTGTTTACTCAATTTTTAACTGTTTTCTTCAAATTCTTTAGAAACAGCTATCATTCCATTGCCACTATCATTTTTCACAACCTCATGAATCTGAAAAAAGAGATGCTTTCCTCTCCAAGCTTTCCAGCAGCAAAACTTCAAAGCCATGCAGACTACCTAAATGGGTACTGTTAACTGACATTACATGGGCTTGATTAGTTAAGTTTTAGGCACTAACCATCAACACAGAGACAGCTGTAAGCTCAATAAAAGTGTTGTCAATTATTCACATCACTATTGATCACTTATCAAAGGACTTCATGCCACCCTGCCGGTAGATCAAGCAACCACTTTGGAGACTGTAAAGACACATACCGGTGCATGAAGAAAGGGAAAGAAAGAGACTCTGTCAAATCTAGGTATATCTTCTGCAATTTATATCGCAGGCTAAAAATAAGTTCATTGCAATCACCTCTTCTGGTTAGTTCTCAAATGCTAATAAAGCAATATAGTATGTCAGTAGCCAAAGTAAAATAAGTTTGTCTTGTCTTGTAGGAAACTCACATAAAGTAATTTAATTCATGTGATTATTTACTCAAACTGTTGAAAATTAAGTGATCAGATTCTACTGAACAGTAACTGGCTTTTTCATTTAGTATTTACCAAGTGTCACTGTTTCCATTTTATTTAAAAAATCTAACTTCTCCAAAAACATACAAATTTCCATTTTTTTTTAACATTACCTCACTGTTTCCAAACAGAATTACAAAAGAATATTCCAGGGACTTTCCTGGTGGTCCAGTGGTTAAGAATCCACTTGCCAATGCAGGGCACATGGGTTTGATTCCACATGCCACAGAGCAACTAAGCCCAAGTACCACAACTACTGAAGTCCGCAAGCTACAAAGAGAGAGTAGTCCCTACTCACTGCAACTAGAGAATGCCTGCATGCAGCAACAAAGACCCAGCACAGCCATAAATAAATAAATAAATAATATCTCAATGAGGAAATTCAATTTTTGCATGAATACAGAAGGTGATCTAACTGTACTATAGGATATAAAGCTAAAAAGAGACAGAGGGGCGTAAAACTTTCCTCCAATAGATTTTGTACAGTTATAGATTGCATCTATACATTAATAACCGTATTACTGGTAAAACCGAAGGCTATTTAACTCCAAATTCCCAACTCTTAAATGATCCTCTTACATAAAGTAGCCTAAATATGCAATATATCTCCTTTATTCTGTTTCCTTCCTGGTGAGTTTCTGATAATGAACAGTTCTTAGGGCAAGGTTTCTACTGGGTTTGATGGAAACCAGTTTACTATAATTCACATATATATATATATATATATATATATATATATATATATATATTAGGAGAAAAAAGCATTATAAGAGACATATCTGATAAAATTAATAGATATGTAATACTTCCAAATACCATATCACTTAAGAGAACAAAATTTATAGCCATTAAGAAAACCTAAAGGAAACTCTCTAAGCCACAGTTTTATTTCATTCTATTAGCTGCATTAAAATACTTTCTCACTGTTTTCTTCTCATTCTCCCTCTTAACAATACAGTTTTTTGTAATTATATAAGTACAATACAGTCCTAAAGGACTGATTTCCTTTTTCTAGTAGTCACATACAAACGTGAGATTTGGACCATAAGAAGGCTGAGCGCTGAAGAATTAATGCTTCTGAAGTGTGGTGCTGGAGAAGACTCTTGAAAGTCCCTTGGACTACAAGGAGATCAAACCAGTCAATCTTAAAGGAAATCAACCCTGAATATTCATTGGAAGGACTGATGCTGAAGCTGAAGCTCCAATACTTTGGCCACCTGATGTAAAAAGCCAACTCATTAGAAAAGACCCTGATACCGACAAAGATTGAGGGCAGGAGGTGAAGGAGGCAATGAAGGATGAGATATTTGGATGGCATCATCAACTCAATGGACATGAGTCTGAGCAAACTTCAGGAGACAGTGAAAGACAGGGAAGCCTGGTGTGCTGCAGTCCATGGGGTTGCAAAGAGTGGGACACGACTGAGTGATTGAACAGCAACAACAAAGCCTAAATAGAATAAATAAGAAACATTTTAATTAGAAAAGCTTTGCAGAACTAGTTCACTTTGTTTTTCAGAGATGGAATTCTGAAAATATATTAATGCAAAATAATGTTTACAAGATATACTTCAGAACCAGAACACAAATGGGCCACAGCAAACGTGTGAAATATTAGCCAAGAATATCAATAAGAGTAAGCTATTTTCAGCTGTCCTTTTTAAACAGTTTGGTATTGAACCAAATATTTGTATTACTGAACTGGTTTTTATTCAGCATTGTTCTTTCAAAATATAATACTTCCTAAACATAAAATGTGTTACTCTCCATGCCAATACTACAGCGAGATGACTACCGCCATGATCATCTATTTTGAGTCAATAACACTGGAGCTTTGGGGGGAACTATGATTTCTATGATTCACTGACAAGCAATATTGGAATATTTAGTTTTCAGCACAACTGCATTGCATAATTTTGAGCACAGTGATCACCTTTCATGAGGTTTGATAGAATCCTTAACAGAAGAAAGTAAATGTATTTCAGATTTACCTATTATAAATGGAAGGCATGGAGAAAGGGGAGAGGGAGGCAAGAGAAGAGCTGAAAGACACTATGAAAAGATGAATCTTAATAAAGAGTATACAATTATAGGGTGATAATGGAGACTCAAGTGGCAATTTCCCAAAAGAAATGAGCTAACATCCCTGTTTTCGTTACAACTACAGAACCTGAACCTGAAGATGGTGAATTATCCATCTTCAATCATTACTGTAATATCTCCTACAGACTGACTTATCTATTTCCTTTGATTGTGACTAGGTCACTCGCTGTGAAGAAGACTGATTCTGAAACCAAACAACTATTTCAACTTTCAATAACTCTGACAAGGGCTCACAAACACTGAGATAAAGAATTTTAAACATATGAGATGTCGGAGTAAGTCATTTCACCATTGGTCACATCCCTAGACTGAAACAGAATTGGAGATACTTGACTCTGTATCAGTATGCTACTTAGAGACTTAAAGACTTAAATTACATCAAAGACCTAAATTACACGTACTTACAGCAGTGATTTACAAAGAGAAGCAAAAGATGAAAATAAGACTCTCCAGCACAGAGGTTTTATGATACAAACAGGAAGTTGTCCAGGGAGAGATTATTTTACATTAAAACATTCTTCACTGATAAGGCTTTTTTATGTAAGTTCTAAATCTTAATTTCCTATTGAATATGATAGTCAATTAACTTCACATTATCTAAAATAATTCCTTCGTTTGGACACTGTGGAGGCATGATAATGCTCACTTAAACAGTTTACTGATTATAAAGGAGATAATAATATTATCTTAACACGAAACAGTTTTACTTTCAAGGGAATCATTTTAATTTGACTTCCTATAAAACTGGGCTTCCCAGGTGGCACAGTGGTCAAATAATCCACCTGGAGATGCAAGAGACACAGGTATGATCCCCAAGTCTGGAAGATCCCCTGGAGGAGGAAACAGCTACCCACTCCTATATTCTTGCTTGGAGAAATCCATGGAGAGAGAAGCCTGGCAGGCTACAGTCCATGGAGTTGCAGAGAGTTGGAAACAACTAAGTGCACACACACACAAACACACATACAAAATTCCTAAATTAGTTTGATAAATCATTGTTTTTTTCAAACTGCCATACTCTTAAAAATACTGTATATGTAATACTATGTTATAGGCTTCATTAAAATCTATAATGATAAATTAGCCTATTCTTCTGACCTTGTCACTGGAGCTATTAATTCTTTTTATAACCATTAATACACACTCCATTTGTGATAAAAATTTCAAAGCTAGATAAAAATTACCTCCAGAAAGGCTCTATTCAGTTGTAATATCTTACCTTTTCTATCCTTTAGCACTTATAAACCAATCTTTCATTTTGCCTACTAGATTAAAAGATATGTTTCTATAAGAAAGATTAAGGATAGAACTTCCTGTCACTGATGGCAAAATTAACATGATCTTATTTAAGCACCTGTAGCAAAAAAAAAAAAAAAAAAAAAAAACACCTAATACTCTAAGACTGAAACCACAGGACATTAAACAAACCTTCTGCAAATGAAACCACTTGGGGAAAAAAAGAATCTTTCAGAACAAACAAGTTTCTTCAGAAAAAGAAATCTCCAGAAGAAATCTCTATGTAGATTATAGTAGGGATTAATGATATACACTAGTAATAAAAATACCTGTGTAACATTTGTAACTTCAGCGTATCCTGGAAATAGTCATAGATGATGAAAAGCATTTATGAACTTCAATAGCATTTCTACAGTGTTTTCTGGTACATTTGAAAGGAAAGAATGATAAAAGAAAACTAGCTATTAAAAAGATCATTTTTTCCCTGACTTTTAAGGCAAAGATGTCTTCAGTCAGGGTTCAATTAGGGAAGCAGAACCACCGTGAGTTATGGATAAGAGATTTATTATAGGAATTAAAGCTGAATTTGTAAAAGATACTGAGAAAGGGAAGATGTGAAAGTGGAAGTTGAAGGATCATAAGAGTCACCAACCAGCCAATCAGAGCATATCCAAGACTCACAGAGACGGGTGTGGGACTTGTTGCCAAGTGGGTTTGTGTTCATGTTGATCAGCAAGGTCAGCAGTTGAGAAAAATTGCTAGACATGGAGTACAGAACAGCAAAGACAGGTTGGACCCTCTTGCCAGCATGTCTACATCTGCCCATCACTGCATCACAGAGTAATAGCTGCATTCCAAATTCTGTGCAATCCCATATCTAGCCAATTCTAACCTGAATTATACAGGGAAGGAGATTCTGCGAGACAGAGTTCCACCTTAATGAAGCTGACACAGCATAAATCACTAGAGCTAATAATACAGGCATCAAAAAGCAAAGACCATGACTGATGGCAGGTTCAGAACTAACATTTTTGAGTTTCTGGAGAACCTATCCTGGGCAAGAGTATATCCCAGCTTCAGAGGCAGACAACTGGAAGCTACTTGATAATATAAAAATATAAGGGGATCTCTTGTTGATCTGAACCAGTGATGAACAGCGAGAAAAAGGTGGCGATGCTCAGAATTGATATGGGAAGATAAACTCACAAAGGTTTTATTTTCAGAGCCAAGTGGAAAGACTATAACATTTAAAATGTATGTAACATACATTGCCTGGCTGCATCCACATTAAAAGATCTTTCCTTCACTTTCAGAGCAACACTACTAGTATTCTGAGATTTTTCACTTTCATGATTAGAAATTTTGTCTGTTCACTATATTTTCTTATTTAAATCCATTCCTCTATCTGGCTCTCCACTTGGTGAGAGACGGTCTCAAGCGCTACTGTCCGGAATCAGCCCCACTGCCTGTTTGCTGTCCTCATTCTGCTGCCCATGGTCTACTGACCACACTGCCACCAGTTTCCCCTACTCAAGAAAGATCCCCCAACTTCTCACAGGTGGGCCCCCTCTGGGGAACTTCTGAAGCAGAGTGGTGGAGGCCCTGGTGAAACAGCTTTTTCCTTTTCAGCACAGTCTCTGTCCCAGAGGACACAGTCTCCACGAGAGACCAGGATCAATCAAACCTGACAATCCTGTGTCCTAGGAGCTGTAGCTCCTGCTGCTCAGCCATCCCATTTCCTTAAAGAGATCTCACAAGAGCACTGCATTTTTCTAAGCCGCTCCACTCTTTGGAGACCCCTTCTCCAGATAGGCCCTGATTTTCCAATTGAAGAATACATTCAAAATCCTTCTCACAGACTCTGGAGTCCAATGCAAATCAAGGAATAGTACTGGGCATCTGTTCTATGCTTCTGAAAAATTCATGATGGTTAAGAAACCTGGAATATTCTAAGACAATTAGGAGGTCCATCTGTCCAATATGCAGAGAACACCCTTTGGTAGAGCAATCCCAATTCTGTGAAAATCGACTACAGAAATAAGGATTTTCACTGCAATGTAACTATAAGAGGGAAACAGTGAAAACAACCAAAATGCCCATCACTATTTGAACATGTGGGATTGGAAAACAAATTGTACATATCCACATGATGAAACAATACAGATACTATATATATTTATTAGGGCCCCTGGTGGCTCAGTGGTAAAGAATCCACCTGCCAAGCAGGAGTTGTGGGTTCGATTCCTGGGTCAGGAAGATCCCCTGGAGTAGGAAATGGCAACCCACTCCAGTGTTCTTGCCTGGAGAATTCCATGGACAGAGGAACTTGGCAGGCTATAGTCCATGGAGTTGCAAAGAGTCAGACATGACTTAACAACTAAACAACAACATGATTTAAGTAAATCTTTATGCAAAAACACAGTGAAATGTCCACAGACACTATAAGCTTTAAACTGAGCTAACAATATTTAAAAATAAATATTCACTTTTGTGAATAGTTATACAGTCATAATGAAATCTAAATGGACAATAATCAAATTATTAACTAAGGTTATCTCAAGGAGGTAAGGAGGAGTATTACTGGTACCTTTCAGTACTGATGCAAACTTTTTGCAATTATCATGGGCCGTCATAAAAAAATAAAACTGAGACTTTAAAAATGTGAGATAAATATAGGCAGTTATTTATAGTGGTTTGTCTTGAATATTTAAATGTTCCTTTCTGTATGAGCCTTTATAGTTTTTCTCTGTGGGGTCAGGATGTCTATATTTGAGCAGGCCTCCAGAAAACACCTTCAAGAAACATGGCTCATAATCTTACAACGTGACCTCCTAAAGTGTCAGGCAAAAAAACTGACAGCAAAAGAAAAATGTTTTGCCTTTTTAAGACATCTACTGAGCACCTAAGGGAATACAAAGATTTTAAAAAGTCATAGCCACTGCCTTTCAGAAACCTAAAATCTACTGAAGGAAAGACATACAAACAAAGAATTACTGAAAAATGTGAATGCTTTCATAAATGGCAAGAATTAAGGACAGTGAGAAGGGGAAAAATTGTCAAGTTAAACAGGAGAGAGAACAGAAGAATCATGGAGAGAAGAGCTGTGAGTTTTCTAGGTAGATAAAGCCAGGAAGTGAAGATACCAACGGGTAAATAGATAAGAAAGGCTACTCTGCTATACTTACTTGGCTGTTGCAGTTACCTATTTAAATTAGAAACCACTATAGCACTGCTTCAAATAAACCAGTCAAGCATGCCAAGGATTCAGCACTAAAATTTCTTATTTCAGATCTTCAGAAAAACTCTACATATTAAAGTTCATTTCTCCATATTCAAGAAAAGCATATAAGTGGGAAAAAAAAAAAAAAAAAAACCAAAACACATATATTTGTTAAATTTAGTTATTTTGTCCTAAGTGCTTTTAAGATCTCTAATAATTTTATCACGATGGTTTTTAAAAGCCCCCAATCAGGCACACTTTCAAAGAGGGTTGTGAAAGCTTCCAAGGGGTCAGTGAGATTCAAACTAAGCAGCTGTTTAGTGACAGCAAGAGTTAAGTATATGTCCACCCCCTCCTAACCTGCAAATAAACACATATTCCAGACTTAAAATGTGCAACCACCCTAAATGCCAGAGAAATGGAATTCCAAACACCGGGTTAGTGATGTTGCTATAAAAAGGAACTCAGGGGGTTTTTATTTTCCATTTTAAAGTGCTGAAGTACTGGATGACACTCTGGAGTTAAGCAGAAACAGGGGATGACCCACACCCAAGAAAGATGAAAAACCTCAGAATCACTTTCCCATGATATATACATCTACTGTGGTCCAGCATAATTTGTTCTGTAGCTTTCAAATTGCATTAAGTTTTAAATTGCAATGTCTTACTCTTTTATTGCCTCTCCTGATCCATTCATTGTGTTTGAAACCCAAGTCTATTGCTTGAATGTTAGAATGTTAAACACAGGAAAGACTTTAGATTGCATCCTATGGGATGAAATCAAGCAATTACCCTGAACTGGGAAGAGTTTATATTTGGCTGACTTTTGTGGCCTGAGAAATAATTACTTCTTCCTTTTCCTGCAATGCCAGCTTTCTTTGGTTTTCTTCTTCCTTTCTGTGTTTCCTTCTTTTTCCTTATTCTTCCCCATCCTTCCTCCTTTGATCTTTCCCTGTATTATTTCCAATTTATGTAAGTGCATGTTTAATTATATCTAAAGATAACTAACTTCAGTTTCAATAGTTCATTTCAACAGCCAGAAGATAAGGACTAACGTTAAATTTCACCTCCCATCACACAATCCTCAGAACCACTCCCCAAAAAGGTTTAATGCACTTAAATTCCTCAGAATTGGTGTATTCATCACTAACATGATCTATACCTGACCTCAGAAGCCAAAGAGCCAGAAACTACTTTCTTAGACTGTCTTCAGAACAACCTTTCTGATGATCTTTGAAGCATTCAAATTAGGATGGTCTCTTCTGGAACTTCCTGCTTCATAAAAAAAAAAAAAAAAAAAAGGCCTGGTTTGAGTAAGAATTCATACCATAATGATCCAGACCAAGTATTACAAACAAGACATTAAAGAGGGGTGGAATGTGGAGGATGGCTCAAAAGGGAGAGGAGATATATATATATATATAATTATGACTTATTTGCATTGATGGACAGCAAAGACTACAATTAATTGTAAAGCAGTTATTCTCCAATTTAAAAAAGAAGAAAGTAAAGAATTAACAAGCTGATGTGCATTTTACTTCTTGGGGAAAAGAGCTAACACAGTCTTTTGAGTTGAGTTTGGAACTGTAAAGCGCAAAACACAGTAAAATACCGGCATTGGTATGTGGTAAAAGAGCTGGGATCAAGATGTGGTAAAAGAAAATTCTGGCAGGTTTTAAGTAGTTCTCCAATGGTATTAGTGTGGCAGACAAATCAAATTCTGTTTCACACTTGACCCACCAAGCAGTCCTATATGAGGATACCCTCTGGAATCCCAATCATTAGGAGACATTTAGACTCAAGATTCAGATTTCATTATGGCAGCTGGAAAGTTACCAGAGTAAGTCTATTCCTCCTGTCCACCAACCTCTCCTTCAAAATGTAGCCAACATTTGTTCTATTCCCCCACTCTCCCTCACCGTCAAAGTTTTTAGGTGTTTTTTGTTTTGTTTGTTTGTTTGTTTGTTTTACTGTTTTTTACCTTAATTTTTAGGAGTATGATATTAGACACTTGGAAGTAAACAGCACATCCACAGAATTACCTGAAATATTCCTTTCATCCCCCACTGCTGGTGCTCCTAAATCCAACTGTAGCTTTTTCCAGGTCCCTGACCCGTTCTCTTTGCCTCCCAGCAGAAGTTTGGAACAGGCTATCATAATGTATAAACATGATTCCACTGTGGGGACGAAAGGAGATCATGCCACCCTAGACGAATTTCTCAGGTATCTGTCCATAAAGCTAAAACATGACAACCTCAAAACGGAATGCCTTGGCCGTACACAAAGGGAGCGATTTTGATGAATTAAGTCAACGTTGACTCGGGAATGCTACAAAGTCTAACAAAGCAGATGCTACCTTTCCTCTGAAAAGCTTTCTAGTTCAAAGCAGATGCCACACCGAAGGGGAGCCACAGAGCTCGGGAGGGACTCTGTCACACTTAGTGAAGTCACTCTCAGTTTGCCCAATCATGCTCCTCACACCTTCTCTAGTGTTTGTTGCTACACACATCATGATACAGAATGAGACGGCCTCATTCCTCTGGAAATGACCAAGTGAGAGTGCCAGACACATAATGACCACTTCTTTTGCACTGTGGAATTATCATCACAGTATTTATCAGGTGTTTACTGTGGAGTAAGATTTGTGCTAAGTGTATTCATTACTCACATTCAACAACTTCACTGAGGCTGAATTATCTGGAGTCACACAGCTAGCAAGAAGCAGAGTAAGAATGTTTCAGCAAGAAAAATAATTCTATAGACAGTGCTTTAGTTCTTCCACATAGAGCCTCGTTATTGGGTTTTTCCCCCAAACATTTTGTTATTAAAATTACCAATCACATTTTAAAATAAAGTTGAACTACAAGTAAACATCTACGTACTCACCACTTCAATTCTTTAGGTGCTCACATTTAACTACATTTGCTTTATTCCAAATCTCTCCATCTTATTTTTTCAAGCATTTCCAAGTAAGTTGCAGGCATCAGTGCAGTTCCCCTCAGCACTCCTATCAGTAACTAAAGCTGATACTTGTTATTTTATTATTGCTAAGTAGGGTTCCTTTTTGGCAAGAGATACAATTTCCATACAGTCAAATGCCCTAATCTGAAATGTACTATTCCACAGATTTTGACAAATGCATCTACCTGTGTGACTGAATCAGGAAATATACTGTTTCCCAATCAGGGAATATACTGTTATTTATGAGGGCATATTACAAGAGTGTCCTTGGGACAAAATATCAAAATAGAGCAGCACTGACAATAGGGATGTTAAATCTCTTACTGAATTTTCACTGAAACATAACAAAATGTTAAATTCTTACACCTCAGCACAAAGATCCATGTCTGGCCTATAACAGGCCACCAACAGGTATTGGACTATTCAAGGGAGTATAAAAAGCAATCAGTTCCCCACTACCCACCCTACCACCTGCAAATCAGAATTCACTTGAAACATTCCTAGTCAGAGTTAGTAGCATGCAAAGCATTGATTTTGAGAGGGTTGTTTTTTTGTTTGTTTGTTTTACCAGGAGCATATAGAACTTTCTGAAAACGACTGATTACTTCAAAATATGAACTTTTCCAGCACTGATATTTTGGAAGTTCAGGGACATTTCCAACAACAGCTGCACCAAAGGTGTTTGCTTGCACCATGTATGTCCTGATATTTTGGAGTGGTTATTTCATTTTGAAAAGGGAAGTGAATTCTCCTGGGTATTCTTGCAACCTCCAGAAAAGCCAGGATGATGTTTCAAGCCTTGGTCTGATGCTTCAGTGATGGAGTGATGAAAAGGACTATCTTCAACCCAAAGCTTTTCTAGGCCATCAATGTCACTGTCACTGTCACTGCCGAAGCTTAACATATTGGGATTCAAGACTTTCCATAAGCATGCAAGGTTTTTGAAAGAAAACCACTAGGAAGTATTTAGAAGAGAAAAGGCAAAACACATCTATGTTATAACCTAGAGTACATTACTCGTTTGCAAACTGTGAAAAAAAGATAAAAATGCTTTTTTAAGAAAAAGTTTGAAATGACAGGAAGTCTATATCAACAGTTATCTCTGTGGGGTCAAGTTTCAAATGATTTTTACTTCCTTCTTTACAGCTATGATATTACCTATACTTTTCACAATGACTGCTTATGCCTTTTATAATAAGAGGAAAATTATTTTCAGATTTAAACAAAATATATATTTATGTGACCTACTAAGAACAATAATATTATTGCTAAGTAGGGTGGGGGGTAAGAGGGATAAATCTTTTGCAATCCAAAATATGTATCATTAAATACATGTACATATATGTATATATAACATGTACGCTGAGGATAAATCTGCAATAAAATATACCAAACTATTAACTGATTATTTGGAGAGGGGGAAATTACCAGTATTTTTTTCTTCTTTTTGACTACAGATATGCTACAACGAACATGTATTATTTATGTAAATGGGGGAAATAATAGCTTATTTTTTAAACACATTTATCACACATTAGATTACACTGGTGCCTGAGATGTACACAAAATGCTGTCATTCAGCTTTATTGAGCTTAGCACCCCTTCTTCACTTGATAAGCAGTATGGCTTCGAATGGAGGATGAAGGCAAGACTCGGCCACTTCTCAATGCAGCAACTAATCCTCCAGTTCAAAGTCAGCCATGGTGTTCCTTGGGGCCTGGAGACTCACACATCTGTGCTTTCCAGAATTCACTGTATCAGATCCATGCAAGAAACATGAAGATTCATCGCTGTGACATTCAGGATAAGTCACCGGGTCTCAAGTCACCAGTTTCCTTAAGGGCTACATACAGGGGTCAAGTGTCCTCTTGAAGTCCCCTTCAGATGTATGTGTGGAAAATTAGAGCATCTCCTTTCTATGTACTTAATCTATCATCTGTCTTAAGTCCCATCCAAAGAAGAAAACATGTTGGAGATGATCAGAGTACATGGGGAAGTTAATGAGCCACTAGTCAGACAGCCTTGGATCACAACTTGGGCCTTTTTCCTCACCAGCCAACTGAGTGATCGGAGAAGGAAATGGCACCTCACTCCAGTACTCTTTCCTGGAAACTCCCATGGACGAAGGAGCCTGATAGGCTGCAGTCCATGGGGTCGCTAAGGGTCGGACATGACTGAGTGACTTCACTTTCACTTTTCACTTTCATGCACTGGAGAAGGAAATGGCAACCCACTCCAGTGTTCTGGCCTGGAGAATCCCAGGGACGGGGGAGCCTGGTGGGCTGCCGTCTACGGGGTTGCACAGAGTCAGACACGACTGAAGCGACTTAGCAGCAGCAGCAGCAACTAGGTGATCTTGGCTGAAGAAAACAGAATCTCAATGTTCTCATCTATGAAATGAAGTTCATAAATGTAGCCCTTACCTTTGAGAGTTTTTATGAGTATTAAATACTAGGAAGTTGGCACTGTGTGGAAGCAGGGGGTGGGGGGAGTATATAAAGTAGGTTAAGTTACTTATTTATCACAATATCTGGCTTACATTCTCACTTACATTCACATCTTAAGTTTCAAATAAATAATAGATGATGATGATAAAGATGAATATGCATCTTGTACATTGGGCAAAAATGTTTCATAGTAAGTAAGAAATCTAGTCTTACCAACTTTTATAAGTGTTAAGATATCAATGTCTTACTTTTTTCCCAATCATTCAGAAATGTACTCATGGTTGATGAGAACATACTAGTTCAAATCAAGCTTTAAAAGGTCAGATATGTTCAAGAGAAGCTCACATTTACAGACATTTAGCACTTCCCTGTCCCCTCCCAGATGGACTACTGCTGTTGTAAGAAAACCATCTCTGGATCTCAGATGGGATTTCCCTGCCACAAATGCACAGTGTTTTTATTTACATTTGGTTAGTTTGTTTAGTTCCAACGCCTGCATGTTTCCTTACTTTTTGCTTGTTGATATCCATGACTGTTGCCTGGAATGAGTGGCCCTGGCCCATCTACCACATTTCCTGGCAGAGAACATGTCGCTTGACTCCATCTGGAGTTGCTCAACTTCAGGCCTCATTAGCAGGCTGAGGCTTCTACCAGCACAGCACATCCCTCCCCCCGCATTGATGCTGGGTCCGTTCCAACCCTGTGGCAGCCTGCAGGGGAGGGAAAATGAGCTGGGAAGCAAGCTAGACACGGAGTTTGGCTGGCGTTTTGTACATCGGTGGCAGGACACATGGCTCTCTGTCCTTCAGTGTCATTACTGCCGTTGTGCTATTGTTACTATGGTGGTTGAAGCTGTTGTACGTGTCTTAAAGACATCATATTCTCAGTACTGACTGTCTACCAAGAATTATTCAAAGCACTTTATACACTTTATCTCATTTAATCTTCACATTAGTTATCTGCATAAGATACTATTCCAGGATATCAGCACACTGGAACTCAGAGAAATAAAATCCCTTGTCTAAGATCACACAGCTGTAAATTCCAGACCACAGGTCAGGCCACAGAAGAGGATCCATCACCACCATCTGAGCATGACCTGCTACTACCCTTGCCCATTCACGTTTGTGGGAGTGAATAAGCTTGTGAAGGTGTGATATGATAATGGTCAGAGAGTAGGCAAGCCAACCACTTCCAATATGACCAGAATCCCTGACCATGAGTTCTGGGGTCTGTCAAGTACAAAGAAGAAAAAGTGATGACCCAATAAGAGCAACAATAAGAAAAACTGCCCATTTTGAGTCAAAGGAAAGGCTATACCCCATCAGGTAGCTTACAAGGATTAACAGCTTAATGGACAATCCTTTCAACTGTCTACACACTCGTATGTTTTTGTGATGTATTATACCTTTCCAAACAGGGAACGGAGTATGGCAAGGCTGTATATTGTCACCCCGCTTATTTAACTTATATGCAAAGTACATGAGAAACGCTGGGCTGGATGAAGCACAAGCTGGAATCAAGACTGCTGGGAGAAAGTATTAATAACCTCAGATATGCAGATGACACCACCCTTATGGCAGAAAGCGAAGAAGAACTAAAGAAAGAGCTTCTTGATGAAAGTGAAAGAGGAGAGTGAAAAAGCTGGCTTAACACTCAACATTCAGAAAACTAAGATCATGGTATCTGTTCCCATCACTTCATGGCACATAGACGGAACAACAGTGGAAACAGTGGCTGACTTTATTTTTCTGGGCTCCAAAATCACTGCACATGGTGATAGTAGCCATGAAATTAAAAGACACTTACTCCTTGAAAGAAAAGTTATGACCAACCTCAACAGTATATTAAAAAGCAGAAACATTACTTTGCCAACAAAGGTTCATCTAGTCAAGGCTATCAGAGAAGGCAATGGCACCCCACTCCAGTGTTCTTGCCTGGAGGATCCCAGGGATGGGGGAGCCTGGTGGGCTGCCGTCTAGGGGTCGCACAGAGTCGAACACGACTGAGGCGACTTAGCAGCAGCAGCAGCAGCAGCAGCAGCAGTCAAGGCTATGGTTTTTCCTGTAGTCGATGTGAGAGTTGGACTATTAAGAAAGCTGAGCACCAAACAATTGATACTTAGGAACTGTGGTGTTGGAGGAGACTCTTGAGAGTCCCTTGAACTGCAAGGAGATCCAATAAGTCCATCCTAAATGAAATCAGTCCTTAATATTCATTGGAAAGACTGATGCTGAAGCTGAAATTTCAATACTTTGGCCCCCTGATGCAAATAACTGACTCATTTGAAAAGACCCTGATGATGGGAAAGACTGAAGGCAGGAGAAGGGGACAACAGAGGATGAGATGGTTGGATGGCATCACTGACTCAATGGACATGAGTTTGAGTAAACTCCGGGAGTTGGTGATGGACAGGGAGGCCTGGTGTGCTGCAGTCCATGGGGTCACAAAGAGTTGGACACGACTGAGCGACTGAACTGAACTGATACCTGATCATCTGGCAATAAAACAAAGTCTACTCTATAAGTGCACTTTTCTTTATTTTTCTTATCATTATTTTTTTTTTTTTTAAAGACAGTAGTCTGGGTTGTTGGGGTGCAAAAGTCAGACAGAAATTCTATAAGGTCAAAGGCAACACTGGTCCTTCCTTCTCTGAGGCACTGTTACTGGAGACAGAGATGTACACAACACAGAAAGGCCATCATGTGTGCCAGAGTTCACTCCCTAGCATTCAAACTACCATTCAACTGCTTTACTTAGTTGTACATAAGCTTAAAAGTTACTTAACTTCTCTAAACTTCCCTTTGTAAAACAGAGAGGATAACAGTCCATCTCTTGGGTTAATTCAAATGTGCAATCCATGTGAATACTTTAAACAACACCTGGCAATACAGCAGGTGACTAAAGCATGTGACCTAGTATAGGTTTGATGACTTACATCCTCTGATTTGGTTTCACACATTCCCTAAATAAATTCATTAGCCTTTACATTTTCCTCTACCAAATGTCATTGCTTTTTGAGCCTCTGCTAGGCAGCAAGCAATATAATGGGTGCTTTGCATCTACTATCTTTAATCCTTCCAATAATTCCCAAATTTGAAAATAGCTTTCCCCATTCTACAGAAGAAAACACTGAATGGAGTTCAAAAGTTTTAAGTGATGTGTTAAGGAGTATGACCTCCAGTCCATGCATTTCCTCTTACAGTTTTCCATCCCAAGCAAGAAGGGCATGTGACTGTTATTTTGCTGCCCAGGACAGCTGCCCATCTTCTGAAGTCTGACAGTCCCCCAATCTTTCCATGGCCCAGGGGGTATCGCCAGAAATCAGCTTTGGCAACCAGGCTCTGCCAGGACCACAGTCCTGTCCACCACAGATCTTCAGTTACAGCCACTGCAGGGAGGAAGGCTCCTCATGTCCGTGTGTTTGGGAGACTGAGGGTTGCTTTGCTGCAAACAGCCCACCTGTGATTTTAAATGAAACATATGCTTTACTCAAGTGACAGGTTTGTTTTTTTTTTTTTTAACTCATTTTTTATAAGCCTTTGAGTTCAACTTCCAGTTCTTAACATTCTACTACTTTAAAAATTTAACATTTACTTTCAAGGTGGCTTTGATTAAGGTTCAAACAACTCAAGCTGGACATACTGAAATGCTCTTCAGCAATCAGTATCATTTACACATTTAATTTTTCTTAAACATTTTAAACTAAATTTATAAACTGAATGTATCCATTTTCTTTTCTTAAGCATTTCAACTGTCTGAGTCAATGAGTAAAACCTTCTCAAGTACTAAACTGCACCAGTAATTCCCTAACAAATTAAAAGATTCAGTGGATCTTAAAACCACTGCAATACTATTTATAATCTTTGTCAAAGCTTTATCTTTCAACATAAAATTTATAAGCAATTTCAATTAGTAAATTAAACTTATAGAATAGAATTAATGTCTATACTCTGTTACTTGAATATGTCAAATTCTCTTAAACATTACAAAGACATCAACTAAAACAATATATACAGATAATGAATAATTGACTAGGATTAATAATATGGATTTTAGAAATTTCATCATCTATTTGCTAAGGTATCTATCTACCTGGCTTAAAAGTACCATAACGACTAAGTAAATACTTTTCGGATTCCATGTCACATATGAGACAACAATCCAGAGGAACTGAAGTTACATTCTTAGTCAGGGTGGGAGTGATTTATCATGTACTCCTGATGGACAGGATGGAACTATTTTTAATAGCTGCCAAGAGAAATGTGGACCCCAAGTAGGGTGGTCTCATGGACTATATATGTAACCCAGAATCACTCAGGTAATACCACCAACCTAATTCTGCTGAATTCCATCTGATTTCAGCAGACAGAAGTTGGCCACCTTCTGTAGGGCTTTAACTATTATTTTCACTGACTACATATATGGTTTTGTGTTTTACATTCTGGATTTTTTTTAAGCTTTTTAGGAATTTCAGTTGCCTTTTTATTGTTTGAAGATTTTAATGCCATTCCGTAAGATCCTTTATATTCTACTATAATTCCTTTAAATGTCTATAAATGCTGTCACTTGACTCAAGGAGACTAAATTCAGCATTTACTGGACCTCTATCAATTTGGTGTTGGTCTCCTCTACACAATTCTTTACTGCCTCATGGAATTCAGACTTTCTTTTTTTCTTTCTTGACTAGCAGAGGTAGTATTAGTTAGAATTAGGCTTAGCTGTTCAGGGCCAAAAAAATGTTAAATAATAATTTTGAAATTTTAAATAAGATAGTTTATTTTTCTCTCACAGAAAGTCCCAAGGAGAGTTGTTAAGAACTGGCATCACAATTCCACAACCATCAAAAGTCCCTCAACATATCACTTTGACTTCATGGTCAAACTGGTAGCTACTGGCTATAACCAAATCATAAGCCAATATAGTTAGTTCTGCCAGAGATTGGGAAACACGGTCTCGGCTCCAGGTAGCCATGTGCTGATTAGTGAAACACTAAGTAGCCCCCAGATACTGGAAAACAAGGGCTACTGGAGGGGAGAAGAGGAATGTCAAGAAGGTACTGGCACATTACTGCTGGAGCACGAGTACACAGTTACTGAAGGAGGGAAAGAGGGGCCTCAAACAGGTCAATAGGATGCCTGACAACACCCCAAAACTATAAAGACATTGGAAGGTGTCAGGCGGTGGTCAGACAGTATAGTTGCATCTGGTCATACCCATCGGTCACAATCAATTGTGGAAACACATTTATATAGAAGATAATGAGAGCCATGTTTCTCTTTGTTGAAGAAGGGTATTTCCAAACATGGAAAGGGGAGGCTAGAAAGAACCAAGGTTTGGATTGGAATTACTGACATAAACACAAGGTTTTTTGTAACATACATAGACAAAGAAATTGTTAATTGATATATGAGTGTTTGTAAATGTGTATGTATATACAGCAGAATGAATATATAATTTTACATATATATACATGTGTACATGCACACATATATGTGTATGTGCATATATGTACCCAACTGTCTCTTCAGTTCAGTTCAGTTGCTCAGTCATGTCCGACTCTTTGCGACCCCATGAATCGCAGCACGCCAAGCCTCCCTGTCCATCACCAACTCCCAGAGTCCACCCAAACCCATGTCCATTGAGTTGGTGATGCCATCCAACCATCTCATCCTCTGTCGTTCCCTTCTCCTCCTGCCCCCAATCCTTCCCAGCATCAGGGTCTTTTCCAATGAGTCAACTCTTCGCATGAGGTGGCCAAAGTATTGGAGTTTCAGCTTCAACATCAGTCCTTCCAATGAACACCCAGGACTGATCTCATTTAGGATGGATTGATTGGATCTCCTTGCAGTCCAAGGGACTCTCAAGAGTCTTCTCCAACACCACAGTTCAAAAGTATCAATTCTTCGGCGCTCAGCTTTCTTCACCGTCCAACTCTCACATCCATACATGACCACTGGAAAAACCATAGCCTTGACTAGACGGACCTTTGTTGGCAAAGTAATGTCTCTGCTTTTAAATATGCTATCTAGGTTGGTCATAACCTTCCTTCCAAGGAGTAAGCGTTATTTTAATTTCATGGCTGTAGTCACCATCTGCAGTGATTTTGGAGCCCAAAAAAATAAAGTCTGACATTGTTTCCACTGTTTCCCCATCTATTTGCCATGAAGTGATGGGACCAGATGCCATGATCTTAAGATGACCTAAAAGCAATGACACCTCAATAATAATGAGTACAGCCACATGCCAAGTGGCTTTCAAATACCACTTCTACTAAAAATAACCAGGACTTCCTGATTTGGAGGGTGGAATGGTGATGATGTGGGAAGTACACACTAAAATGTTTATTGTGAAGAGGCACAATGTCTGCAATTTGCTCTCAAATGTTAACAGTTGGTGAATTGGGGTGAAAGTGATATGGAAGTTAGAATTCGCCACAAGTTTGAAATTATTTCAAAATACTGTATTAAAAAAAAAAAAAAAAAAAAAAAGCCTCGAGGTCTGTTGTTCAGGAAGGAGAGTCCTGAGAGTGAGAGACAGCTAGCGGTCCCTGTTGATCAGGCCACACATCAGCTGCTGTATCTGCATACGTTCCTTGTCTCTGTTCAGTTCTGCAGTCATAGTCCTTCTTCCCATGGTCTTGCTCTAGCTGTTTGCTTTAGCAGCATCATACCTTTTCCTTTGGTCCATCAGTAAGATTCCAACCCACGTTATTTTCAAACCAGTCACAGTCACCATAGGCAATAACATTTTCAGGCAGATAAGAAGGTGTTTTCAACATCATAGTATCTGCATAGCATTTAAGAGCTTCTTGACACAAACCTGCCCTGAGACAGAAACTGAGCAGGAGCAGAAGAATGGAAGTAACACACCAAGAAAACTGGAGAACAACTCAGGCAAGGTGGGGAGCGTGTGACAGCACAAAATGTAGACGACAAAACAGAAGGGAGCACAAGTTTTCAGAGCTGCAGCCTCGGGGGACCTGCACAACAAGCGCCGAGATCCACCACGAGCGCAAACGACCTACCTGGACTTTGTATTTTTTCAGAAAGTCTAATCAATGAGTCTCTCAACTAGAATTCTAGACACTGCTCTTATCAATGTAACTTAGGTTTGCAGACCTAGCACTTATAGAAAAAAGAACAAAGACAATGGAAAAAAATATCATTCCTAGTTTCAAATCTACAGATTCTCTCCTCAATGACCTAAAGAAGGCTGCGCACTTAAATACTAATATCACAAATTGTGTTGTCATTTATAACATCTGTTCATGTCAATTTATGATGAATAGCAATTGTGTCCAATGTTTATTATGAAGAAAACATGCAGCTATTAATTCTAAAAATGAACACTTTGACTCTTTTCACATTCAAATTCACAGTCCATAAACATATATTAAATTCGTACCACTCTGAGCCTGGAACATCAAGATGACTAAAATCACAGGGCCCTCACTGAGTCCACAGGCTTGGGAAGGACAATGTAATAAATAAAAAGCACGTATGATAAAAAATTATTCACCATTTCTAGGTTTCCAAATGAAGTACTGAATCTTAGGTTATGTTTTTACTTTAACTTATTTTACTGTATTTTAAAGTTACGAAAAAAATTAGGGAAACTGATCGCATGCTAACTGTGGGCTTCGTCATTTAAATATATCAAGCCATGTGTGATGGCTTATCACTTCAATAAGTGGTTTCCAAGGTCTATGACTGAGGTATATCAGAATACTTATGGCAATCTTAAATCAGAAATCCAGAACTAACCAATCAAAATCCCAAGAATCAGACTCAGAGTTCATTTAACAGTTTTTCATTGGATTCTGATACACAGGTAAGTTTGGGAACTTTTGACTTGAACAACCATCACTAATTCTACCAAGAGTGACCTTAGCTCACTAAAACACTAGTTGGCAAAATAAAAGTAAGTCCCTTGGCTGTGAAATTCACAAGACTGCTGATTAATTCATTTGAACATGATTAAACTGCTTCCTTGTACCCTGGGTTTGTGGACAGTGAGGAACCAAGATGTCTGCTGTAGCATCCATTATTGATGTCATTCCTTTCCAAAGGCTGTCCCTTTGACCTCTGTTTATCCCTCCTGGTCTCCTCTATGAGTTTATCCGTTACTTGTTGTTATGTGCAATTGCTTCATGCTGAGTATGAGGACACCCCACAAGCTGTTAGCTCTATTAACTTAATAATAGATTTCAGGGTGTGATTTCCAATTAATTTCATTTTCCATATGCACATGCAGCTCCATGGGAAGCCAGAATTATAGAGTAGCCATATGGTGCCTCGTAAGTAACAATTAAAACTAATTTTCTATTCTTTGACACTAAAAAAAAAGAAAATCATACGGTCTAAATGCCACAGAGAAAACTGAAACTGCAACAGCATCTGTAGCTCTCTAGAAAGAAGATGCCCTACTTTCCACAATTACGTCCTGACACTCCAGCTTCTAGCTTGGCAGTGGCTAGGTGAGGGCTGAGGTTCCGCCTGGCTTTTTGCCTGTTTGCTTCCTCATCGCTGTTCCCCTGGTGGAGTGTCTCAGGGAAGCTGTGAGAAAGTGCTGGGAAGTCCATTTCATATCAGTGAGCTGGTCTGAAAGAACTGTTTCCTTTTGAAACAAGTGATTTCTGGTAGTAGAACTTTTTTACTGACCCATTTCTAAAAGGTGATGTCTGAAACAACGCTGCCATCTGCCCAAGCCAGGAGGAGAATACACAGTCCCACTGAAAGCAGGTGATTTTTTTTTCAAGCAGTGAATATAACTGTTCTAGGCTGAGGAGGGCTGGGGAAAGAAATGCTCCCTCTGGAAACTAAGGGGATGGCCCTTTTATACTTAGCATAGGGTATAACTTTGTCAATTCCTAAGGGTCCAATTTTGGCAGAATCATCAGCTGGGAGGTTAAAAAACAAAGCAAAACACAGCAAGACTATCCAAGATAAACAGTGTGACAGAAAATAAAAATCCTCAATTTTATTAGTCTTTCACTATTTTCAACTCTAAACTCATCAAATTTTTATGTGAGAACAACTTTGTCATAACAACACCCTCCTCGCAGTTACATGTGAGGGCAACGCAGGTGACTGCACTGTACTCCCACACTACTCATCACCACCTTCACCCCTGAGAGTAAGCCAGCCTCCACCACTAAAGGACAACCCCCAGCGACTTTCCAGTGTCTCCTCTCAGTAACTCCAACATCCCTGAATTGTCATGCCCAGCTCTCTTCTCACGTCCCTGGAATAACAAACTCTCCTCTTCTTTCAAGTTACTAAATAGCAAAACCTCCATATTTCAGTCTTCCTGAACAACCTTGAGATGTCCCAGGTGGCAGTGATAACTATTAATACTAGAAAAGGCACAAGTTTCCCTCACCCGACCCCATTTTTTTCCCTTCTGTCCTCACCTACACTCACAGAGTGCATATAAAAATAGCATCACAAACATAAAATCAGCAAATTAATATTAACACAGTTGTATATTTTGCTCATCTAGGATGGGATACTTCTGACCCTGCCAGATGCTTGGAGAATATTTTTAAAATTCTCTTTGATAGCTAACCATTTTTTTTTCATACAAAGAATGGTAAAACCTTCTCAGTCATTTAGTATTATATTTGGTTTGTCTTATTCCCAGACGCTATTTGCATCTTTTTTAATGCCTCCTACAAATATAATAAGCAAAAATAATAAGCACCATGCCTTTTATTTTTTGTTATAAGAAGTTAGTAACCACTAAACACAACAGTCATTCACCCCCCTGCTTGTGGACACTGATGAACACCAAGAAAATGAAGGCAGTTCCTTGATATCTTTTGCTTCCTTGCATTAATTTTAGCTTAAACACTGTCAATGTTAAGACAATATTTTATGTGGTATTTCACACTCGGCAAATATTAAGTTCTTGACAACTATTTTTCAAAAATTTCCTCATGGCTGACAAAAGAATAGCACAAAGCTTAACAGTTGCAGCATCCAACCTGCTCTGCTAGCCATATAAACCAAAATGAGTTTGAAAGATTAAGTGTATTTTCATATTCAAGCACAAATAATTATTTTAAAAAAACAAGTTTGATCAAACACCTCCCCCCTCAATATTCAATGATCTATCATTTCCTCTCAGTTTCCCTCTTTTTCCACCCTATTCCCACCACTTCCATGAAAATAACTCAAGAAATTCTTAGAGAGTTTCATGTTACAAACTTCCAATGAAATGAAATAACTGTGTTTATCATGTGCATCCTGGGTTTCTATACTCCTCTCTTTATCAATTTAAAATGCAGACACATACACACGATACATATTTGGGTAAATAAACCCAGTGGTTGCTAGTCTGCTATCATATAATAGAGGTTTCCAAAACCCAATTTTCCACATTTTGAAGGTCACACCTGTAATTATTAAAAAGCAGAGACATTACTTTGTCAACAAAGGTCCTTCTAGTCAAGGCTATGGTTTTTCCAGTAGTCTGAGAGTTGGACTGTGAAGAAAGCTGAGCACAGAAGAATTGATGCTTTTGAACTGTGGTGTTGGAGAAGACTCTTCAGAGTCCCTTTGACTGCAAGGAGATCCAACCAGTCCATCCTAAAGGAGATCAGTCCTGGGTGTTCATTGGAAGGACTGATGTTGAAGCTGAAACTCCAGTACTTTGGCCACCTCATGCAAAGAGCTGACTCACTGGAAAAGACCCTGATGCTGGGAAAGATTGAGGGCAGTAGAGAAGGGGACAACAGAGGATGAGATGGTTAGATGGCATCACCGACTCAATGGACGTGGGTTTGGGTGGACTCTGGGAGTTGGTGATGGACAGGGAGACCTGGCGTGCTGTGGCTCATGGGGTCACAAAGAGTCGGACACAACTGAGCGACACACACCCTATTTATCAGTCATCCAGAAGACTCAGATCACAAAGTTAGGCCTCAGGACTAGGCGAGACCAACATGTGATTTCCACCAAGGTTTTAGTCCTGTTCCTACTCCCTGCCTCCATTTCCCTTTTCATTTTCTGTGGTAAGAAGAACATGTAAGTAAGAGGATGAAAAGCCATTGCTCATTAAATCCACCGTGCCTCTTCAGTACCCTCCCTTACAGCTGATGAGCAGAGCAGACATTTTCACTGCAAACTCCTCCCTACATAATCTTCAGTACTGGAGGTTTTCCTCCATGCTTGTCCTTTAAAGTGCACCCAAAGAACCCAAGTACCTCAATTATATGTAAAAAGAAAGCAGTATGACACTAATGGTCAAGAGCATAGCAAATTACATAAACATTTTCAACATCAGTTTCCTTGCTTGTAAGATGAAGGCAACATCTTTCACCTTATAAGGTGGCTGAAGAATTAAAATGTTCTGATTTGGGAATTTCATGGCGGTCCACAGTTGAGAACCTACACTTCCACTGTAGGAGTCACGGGTTCAATCCCTGGTAGGGAATATATTAATAGCATCTCTCATGCCCAGCCACATGGTCAAAAAAAAAAAGAAAGAAAACCACTTGACTTTTATAAACTGTCCCAATGTCCCAAGACAACACCTGGCAAAAACTAAGTGCTCAGCAGGTGGTGGTTCCTATTACTTCTATGAATATTATTCTTTTTAGGCTAAAAAGTTTGGTTCAGTTAAATATGGTACTTCCACAAACTGGAATACTACAAACTGGCAGAAAAGAATAACAAAGTTCTTTTAATATAATGATTTTCAAGGCACTGTTCCATGAAAAATGGCAAAGTACAGAACAGAAGGTATAATACTCTACTTTTCAGGCTGACCAGGCCTAGCAGAAGTACTCAGGCAACCTGCATTTTCAACTACTAGCAGATGCTAGGGAAGAAAAGTACCAGCTGTCCCTGAAGTTTTCTTTTGTCAATTAATACATGTGAAGGGATAAAGGGAAGAGTAAAAGATGAAAACTTTAAGATTATAAAAATATTTCCTACTAGAAAAACAGTGTATCTGTAATAGCAATGTAATCTGATCAACCTCACATGTTTTTCCTTTGTGTAAACAGAGCACACTGCCAGCATCAGAAGTAAACAGTCTCTGGACAGATTTCTTCTCCTTGGAACATTATATCTGAAGGTTGAGATTCCAGCATAGACACTGTGTTGAGCTGATTTAAGGGGCTCACTGGGTTGTTTTTTTTATTTTCTGCTAGTATTCTCTCCAGTATATATTTCAAATTGAAACTTGATTTAGAGTTTCTGCAACCTACAAAGAAGTCTACCAAAATAAGGAAGGAGTAAGTTGGCGTAGCAGGTTATATTAGTGAAACTGGAAAGAAACCAAACACCACAATCATAATCTCTATATTCACCATAATGAATAGCATTTCCTAAATGAAATCTTCTCTTGTGGGTCCTTTACATCCCTGTCTCAACTATCAGGTTCAGAATCTGCACAGAACAGTCAGAGCTTGAAATCCTGGTACTCCAGTAGGAAAGTACCACAATTTTTAAAAAGATAATCATTGACAGAAACATATACTGCTATTTGTAATCTTAGAGCAACATTTTTCCTTTGTAAAAATATACCTTGGATTATAGCACTTCTTCCCACAGGATTTTTTTTTTAATAGTCAACATGCATTAGATTTTCAAACTGTAGCACAGGAAAATCAAAATAATGGAACCTAATGGAATCAGTCAAAATTATCTTAAATAGAAAGTGACATTACTGCCTTATTAAATATGTGTTATGTGCCAGGCACTATGCTGGGTGCTGGGGATAGTGAAGTAAATATAATAAACAAGGTCCTTGCTTTCACTGGGCTCATGTCCTAAGTCCAATATGGGGGGGGGGGGGGGGGGGCGGGATCATGCCACAAATAATTTCACAAACTATTTGAGAAAGACATAGACATTCTTTTATAGTTCCTGATTTTATGAAGAGTTAGCAATAAAAATTCTACTGAATATAGTATAGTTTTCTTTTTAATAGTCATTACAGGATCCCTTGGGGGTATCCATGTGAAAGCCAGGTATTTTATGATTTCAGTCTTACATCCAACTCTGTAATTAATACTAGTTATTAAAATACAAATGCACCATGTTTCTAAAAATGTAACATGTATCACTGATCGCTGGCTCAAGTTCAAACCATTTAAGACTGGTATACAAAAAAATACCCTTCATAATTCATCAACATGAGAAATCCCACTGCCCCAGAGAAGTCTTTCCAATTGCTAGTTAAGGTTTGTAACCCTCCACCTTCCCACAATAACTTGTCCATACTTCTACTATGTACTTATCACATTGTACTAAAGTCATGTCACCTTCTGTAACCTGGGAGCTCCTTGGGTGCAGAAACTATGCCTCATTTGTGGTGTGTCACCAGAGCCTTCCCCAGTGCCTGGCATGCTTCAGTCACTAGCTACAGCTCTGCTGAATGCACATGTGACAGAGGGTGAGTGAAACCCGACAAGGCAGCTATCACTCCCCGTTCTCCACGGTTGCACAAAGCATATTCACTGCTTAAACCGGAAATGCTGTAAAATTCTTGTCCATCCCAACTGTCTATCATATCTGAAAACCAATCCTCTCTCTTATCTTTGCTTTACTGAGGTATGCTCTATTCCAATTACTGTGGTGACAACCTTGGCTTCTTCAGTCAGAGAGCACAGCCTGCCAGAAGGAACCACACACCTGTCCACTCAAGACAAGATGTTCAACTTAAAACAAGTATTTGCAGGGAGATGCTCCAGCATCAGGCAGCTGATAAGCCTCTTTACTGAATTCTTTGATTTGCTGAAGATGGTGAACATTCCAATGGTCCCTGACCTTATAAAGTTACATCTTTACCCCTCAGACTGTAAATTTAGAGAAATCTGAAAATGCTATAAGAGGAAATTGGTTTAAAAGATCCTAATTTATCAACTGATGGACTTTATTATAATTATTACAATTACATTTGGGGGAACTATTTAACAAGAGACATTTCTCATAAACTATGTTAATATACAAAGACTACATTTTACATAAACTATGATCAAATTTTCTGAAACAAGGCTATAAGAAGACAGTTAATATTTGTATATACTTGCATACAGAAAAACAAAAGGGACCAACTAAATTATTATCTCTCAGTGCACAAGGTAAATGAGTAAATCTTACTTCCTTCCTCATAATTCTCTCTGGTTTCAAATTATTTCTACCAGGACCAAGCATTACTTATAGAAATTCTGAAAGTAATGTACTTTTTTAAAGTAAAAAGTGCATGTCCCTAACATAATTATACTAGATTTCTACAAAGAAACAATTTTTCCACTATTATACTTTTTCTACTTTTAATTGAATTGTATTCATTAAAAACACATACACAAATGAGCCACTATGATTCTCTTCATGGCAAAAACAATGAATCTTTAAGAAATTTGAAAGATACAATTATCTAGGATTTTAAAGATTAATGATTACATTTATAATTATGAATTTCTTACATTCTTCATTTTTAATGGCTCATAACTGCAATATGTTTAATGTCTTTTGGATAGGAGGAAGAAATATCAATGAAATTATACTTTTAAATATAAGGTAGTACTGCATTTTAATAAGACAGAACTATGCTTCTTTTGTCAAGAGTTTCAAGACTGAAAGGGTAATCCCAAAACATTTTGACAATCTTTGTGTTCATATCACTCTTTATTCCCACTTCCAGAGAAGGAAATTCTAGTCTCTTTTTAATTTATTCCATTTGGAAAGAGTTTGCTTAAAGTCCACCAAGAGAGATGGGACCCAAATCCAGCATCCCAGCTTGCCCTCTGTTGAGACTGTCAGTTTTTTCTTTTGATCTTTCTTTGCACTTGAAGAACCTAAAATTGATTTTTCCCCAGTTGATCCAAACTAGAGGAGGGGCAATGTTTTATTAAAAGATTCTTTATTCCCCTAGCATAAACCATCTTCTTTATTTATACACAAGGAAAATCTGTCTTTCTGTTCTTGAGAAAATGCTTCCAGAAACTATTGCTCAGGAAAGTTAATTCAACTGACATAACACCAAAAAGTGAAACGGAGAAAAAGAAAAGATGATAATGACACCACTATTAGCCGCCTCAGCACAGAAGAAAGACGAGTGTTGATTAGCTCTCTCAAGAATAGTTGGCACAAATGAAACTCCATCAAAATGTAAAGCATGGGCACCTTAGAGACCAGTCTTCCATGACTATTGTACCTGAGACAGAAACTATGACAGCAAAAGAACCTGTATTAGAGTCACTGAACATTTTTTAATTTGAGGCAAATGTTTCCATCATCATAGTATCATACAAAATAGTTTCATCACCCTAAAAATCCTCTGTATTCCATCTGATCATGCTTCCCTTCCTGCTAGACCCTGGCAACCACTAATCTTTTGTCTCCAAAACTGTGCCTTTCCCATAATGTCATACAGTTGGAATCATGTAGTATATAGCCTTTTCAGATTGAGTTATTTTATTTAGTACTATGCATTTAAGTTTCCTCCATGTCTTTTCATGGCTTGATAGCTCATTTCCTTTTAGGGCTAAAAAATATTCTAATGTCTGAATATTCTACAGTTTATTTATCCATACATCTACTGAAGGATATCCTGGCTGCTTTGAAGTATTGGCAATTATGAATAAGGTGCTATAAACATTCATGGGCAAGTTTTTGATGGGACAAGTGACTTGTTTTAAGGAAATATCACAAATATTTTCTGAATGCAAACTGTGAATCCTTAAAATTATCTGGCCTCTTTCTTCCAAGAGCAGCAAGCTTTTCAAAATAAATATTGAAAGCACTCAGATCAAACTTAGAGCTATTTAGGGAAAACATTCCTAAATCTAAGCAAAGATTATGGAAGCTAAAACTATATTAGAAACATATTTAGGAATGATGATCAGACTGTCGAATTTTTCCAATTATGACCCCTAAACCTACTTGGGATCCAGAAATTATCAGTTACTAAAGCAAATGCATTAATTCTCTCCTTTCACGATTCATTAATTCAATCATTTCTTATAAGAAATGAGGTTAATAAAAATCTCAAAATATTCCTAAGGATATCCTAGCTGAGAACTTTTTAACTCTTAGTACAAAATCTCTCTGGTGCTCATGGAACTTACTATTAATTTGTTACAACTATCTGTTAAGATGCCTACCTACCCATCTTGACTGCAGCTTTTAAGCATATAAGGATCAAGGAAAACTCAGTATTTCTCATATCTAATCATATTTACTTTAGCCAGGAGTTGAGGGGGCAAAGCTGTTGCCCATTCATGAGAGGGCAACAAGGCTGCCCCCATAAATTCAGAAGGCAGGGTTGCCACCCGAGTAGGCTCAGAGGACAGGGCATCATCAAAACAAGGAAGATTATTCTTGACCATTAAAATCTAACAGAATTTGCCCTGTTAGGTTTTGAATTTGCTTGGAACCCATGATCCTTTTCTTCATCCCAACGTCTCCCTTTGGAATGAGAACTTCTAGCCTATGCCTGTCCTACCATAGTGTTTTGGAAGAAGATAACTTGCCTGGTTTCAAAGGTTCACAGTCAGGAATTTTGCCTCAAGATAAACCATACTGAAGAGTCTCACTCATGGCTGATTCAGATATTTAAATGAACTCTTGGTCTTCGAGTTGATACTAGAATGGGTTGATACATTTGGGGTTGATGGGATGTATCTTTTACATGAAAGGACATGAATTTGGGGGTGTGGAAGACTAGAGGATAGAAAGTCAGAGGTTGAATTGTGTCTCTGCCAAAATTTACATGTTAAAGTCCCAACCCCAGTACAATAGAAAACAACCATTTTTAGACATAAGGCCTTTCAAGAGGTGATTAAGTTAAAATGAAGCCATGGGAGTAGAGCCCTAATTCATTATGATTATAAAAAGGAGACACCATGGATGGGTGGGCACAGAGACAAGAATGAGCGAGGATATAGTAAGAAGGTGACCTTCTGTAAGCTTCAGAGAGAAGCCTCAGAATGAAATCAACCTTGTCAACACTTCACTCTTACTTACACTTTTAGCCTCCAAAACTGTATGAAATAAATTGCTTTTGTTTAAGCCACCCAGTCGACAGCATTTTACTGTGGCAGACCTAGTAAACCAAAACACCTGCCATTTACTCTATTCCAAAATTGCTACTGGCTGAGAATACATGCCATCCGACAATAAGAGTACATGCCATCATTTTCTCAGGGGTTGTGTTGTATGTAAAGTTTGGCTTTGTCCAAAGAGTGGTCTGTGTTTTGTCTTCAGCTTCCAGGAAATAATCTATGTCATATCTGATGGAGTGTCTTTGTTCAGGAGGCGGGTTGTTAGGCTTGTCTTAGGATAAGGGCTGGCCATGCCAGAAAAACCAACACTATGATTCAATGAGGGGGATTTGGGTCACACAGAGGCTGAGACCAATCACACGGGCAACCAAACAACTAACTAATTAAGCCTACACAATGGAGATTCAATAAAAACGTCGACCACCAAACTGAGGCCATCTTCCCGGACTGGCAATGCTGTGTCATGTCACACACTAATGCTGGCATGGTAATGTGTGCTGACTCTATAGGGAAATGACAAAGGAATTTCATGTATGGAACCCTCCCAAACTCTACTTTATTCATGTCTTCCTTTGCCTGCTTTTAATCCATATCCTTTCCCTGTATGCCTAACACATTTTAGTGAGATCTATGAGTCCTCTTAGCAAACCAACAAACCTAAGAGTAGTTTCTGGAAACCACCAAACTTGGAAGCTGGTGTCAGAATTAAAGACACTCTTGGAGACTGTGCCCTCTAATTCTGCACTTTGGCTAACTCCAGGTAGAAATGAAGCTTCAGATATTACCACTGCAGTAACATTTTTTTCTAAGTGTCCAAAACCATTAATTATGATTTCCTTCAGTATACACCACAGAACAATGTAACCTAATAGTTCAGTCAGTTCACTTCAGTCGCTCAGTCGTGTCCCAACTCTTTGCGACCCCATGAATCGCAGCACACCAGGCCTCCCTGTCCATCACCAACTCCCGGAGTTTATCCAAACCCATGTCCATCGAGTCAGTGATGCCATCCAACCATCTCATCCTCTGTCGCCCCCTTCTCCTCCTGTCCCCAATCCTTCCCAGCATTAAGGTCTTTTCCAATGAGTCAACTCTTCGCATGAGGTGGCCAAAGTATTGGAGTTTCAGCTTCAACATCAGTCCTTCCAATGAACACCCAGGAATGATCTCCTTTAGGATGGACTGGTTGGATCCCCTTACAGTAGTTCTAAACTCAGGGTGATTCTGTCCCTCAGAGGATATCTGACAATGTCTGGACACAATTTTGGTGGTCTCAACTGAAGGATGCTACTAAATTTTAGGGATAGAGGCTAGGGATGTTACTAAACACCTTACAAAGCACAGCAACAACCCCACAACAAAGGATTACCCAATCCAAAGTGTAAATGGTCTCAATTTTGAAAACCCCTGCTTTAGACCCTTGAGAGTCTCAGGGTGAAACCCCAGATCTCAGATAACAACTCTAGAAATAGTGAGGAGACAGCACCTAAATTCCAAAGGTCAGTGTTCAAATGCCCATTCCATATAAACCACCATGGTTTGACACTGGGCAAACTTCTAAACCTTTGGCCCTCAATTTCCTAATTTGTAAAATGAAATTAGTGATTACAATTTACCCCTCATAGTTATTTACAGAAGAGATAAAGTCATATATTAAAATGATTTAGAGAAGTTTTTGGACCAAAGTGAGCATTGGTTGAATGTTCACTCTATGTCACTTAATTTTCCTTGTATGATGAAACTATTAAAAAAAATTTAATGATTGGAACACTGGGAAAACCAGGTTTATAAATCAGCTTCTTCTTAATTTGTTGCAGAACAGATAGATGACTTTTTGGTGTCATAAACATGAGCTGCCAAAAATATATTTCTTTCTATGTAAAATTTGTCTTCTCTGTCCATGACCCTTTTTTCCCCTCTTTGCTTTCATTACCATCACACATAGTAGATTTTCCTGATGACTATTTTCTATCAAGAAACAAAGTTTATATCAAACATGAGAAATACTTTAGAGGCAATGACAAAGAAAATAAACCAAGCAATTCAGTAATGACACTGATGGGCAGTCAGCTGAGCATAAGCACCTGTTAAAATCAACCAACAGGTAAGCAACTCCCTACTTTAAGACCATCTCCCAGAAAATTACAAATTGATCAATACTTGAAATGATTAAGGGCACAGACCTGTGCATGTTATATCTGAGAACTAAAAAGGTTTAATTTGTTTGCTTCTGGCTCTGTCTCTCCTACCACCCTCTATATAAAGTGAACTCCTCAGATAAGAGGCATAACTTTTCCCTCTCAAGCCCAAACACCTACCACCACACCTGGCATGCTGGATGTGTTAATTCCTATGTTTTGGATGGATAAGAGAACAGATGGAAAGATGACCAAACAGATGTATAAAAGCAAATGGAGGAACACACAGAAGAACGAATGAATGAATAATTAAAGGGAAAATGTGTTCCCTTGCTATTTTGACACCAAAGTTGTATCTGGATGTGATCATAACTATAAATAACTTGATTATTTACCAGTCAACAGAATGGCAGAGTACAAAACTCAACAAAATCACAGTTCAAGCCTTGTTTTCATGACAGATTCACTGAATTTACAGAGACATTGTGCACTCATAAACCTGAGATGCTCTTTGAAGGAAGAGACAAACTATGCTAGGATACGGTTTCTACAAAGCAAAACACCAAAGCATTGCATGTTGTTACTTAGCTGACTACTCAGTCACATCCAACTCTTTGCAACTCTGTGGACTGTAGCCTGTGAGGTTCCATGCGATTTCCCAGGCAATAATATTGGAGTGGGTGTGTGCTACTAAATAATCTGTAAATTTTTCAGAGAAAAAAGGCAGACAGGAAATTTTCCTGGTTCCAGAATCGAACAGAGCTTTAAGAAGTGCTTCCCATTCACAAATGTGTTGAAACATTCTCCTCTTTAAATAGTAAATAGATGGATTTAGATAAACATATTTAAATTCCTAGAGCAATCTTGAGGAGTTGCCACAGTTTGGGAAAATGTCAAGAATGTCCTCTGCTTGAAAAAACTGCTGTGCTATGTGCAATGGTGATTATCTCAAGGAAAATAGAAACCTTCTCAAAGAATCTTATTGACTGCCTCATTTCTCTCAACTGTTGATTTTAGAGAATTTCAGTTGAGACTTACTTCTCCCTGCCAACTAAAAATAAATATCTCATACCAACTGGGTTAGGGAGTAGAGCATACAGGTTGAGAAGACAGAAAATACTTCATCCATTCTAAGATTTAATAACCAAATTGATCAAATGAACTTTCACTAACAATACCAAAACAGTGATTTTAAAAAGAGACAAAAACTCAGAATGGATGTCACCTGAGTGACCCGACCCAGCTGGATGGTAAAGAATTACGTTAACTACAGCAGTTAAGAGTAAAGTTCACTTTGTGCTAAAAATAAGCTGTTATGAAGAGTGTTTACATTGGAGAAAATTTAAGAACAGTTGAAAAAGAGCCCATGGTGAGCATAACATAAACAAAAATAAAACAAGTAGTATACTTTGAGATATCTGACGTCAAAAACAAAGACGTTTACGAGAACAAGCTATACTCTTAATTACAAAAGAATTAGGAATCAGAACAATTTGGTTATCAAGACCAGGAGCTGACTGTGGCTCAGATCATGAACTCCTTATTGCCAAATTCAGACTTAAATTGAAGAAAGTGAGGAAAACCACTAGACCATTCAAATATGACCCAAATCAAATCCCTTATGACTATACATAGGAAGTGAGGAATAGATTTAAGGGACTAGATCTGACAGAGTGCCTGATGAACTATGGATGGAGGTTCGTGCCACTGTACAGGGGACAAGAATCAAGACCATCCCCAAGAAAAAGAAATGCAAAAAAGCAAAATGGCTGTCTGAGGAGGCCTTACAAATAGCTGTGAAAAGAAGAGAAGCGAAAAGCAAAGGAAAAAGGAAAGATATACCCATTTGAATGCACAGTTACAAAGAATAGTAAGGACAGATAAGAAAGCCTTCCTCAGTGATCAATGCAAAGAAATAGAGGAAAACAATAGAATGGGAAAGACTAGAGATCTCTTCAAGAAAATGAGAGATACCAAGGGAACATTTCATGCAAAGATGGGCTGAATAAAGGACAGAAATGGTATGGGCCTAACAGAAGCAGAAGATATAAGAAGAGGTGGCAAGAATACACAGGAGAACTGTACAAAAAAGATCTTCACGACCTAGATAATCATGATGGTGTGATCACTCACACTCACCAAGAGCCAGACATCCTGGAATGTGAAGTCAAGTGGGCCTTGGGAAGCATCACTACGAACAAAGCTAGTGGAGGTGAAGGAATTCCAATTGAGCTATTTCAAATCCTGAAAGATGATGCTGTGAAAGTGCTGCACTCGAGATGCCAGCAAATTTGGAAAACTCAGCAGTGGCCACAGGACTGGAAAGGTCAGTTTTCATTCCAATCCCAAAGAAAGGCAATGCCAAAGAATGCTCAAACTACCGCACAACTGCATTCATCTCACATGCTAGTAAAGTAATGCTCAAAATTCTCCAAGCCAGGCTTCAGCAATACATGAACCGTGAACTTCCAGATGTTCAAGCTGGTTTTAGAAAAGGCAGTGGAACCAGAGATTAAATTGCCAACATCCAGTGCATCATCGCAAAAGCAAGAGAGTTCCAGAGAAACATCTATTTCTGCTTTATTGACTGGACAAAGCCTTTGACTGTGTGGATCACAAGAAACTGGAAAATCCTGAAAGAGATGGGAATACCAGACCACCTGACCTGCCTCTTGAGAAATCTGTATGCAGGTCAGGAAGCAACAGTTAGAACTGGACATGGAACAACAGACTGGTTCAAAATAGGAAAAGGAGTACATCAAGGCTGTATATTGTCACTCTGTTTATTTAACTTATATGCAGAGTACATCATGAGAAACGCTGGGCTGGAGAAAGCACAAGCTGGAATCAAGACTGCCAGGAGAAACATCAATATCCTCAGATATGTAGATGACACCACCCTTATGGCAGAAAGTGAAGAAGAACTAAAGAGCCTCTTGATGAAAAGTGAAAGAAGAGAGTGAAAAAGTTGGCTTAAAGCTCAACATTCAGAAAACTAAGATCACGGCATCCGGTCCCATTGCTTCATGGCAAATAGATAGGGAAACAGTGGAAACAGTGGCTGACTTTATTTTGGGGGGCTCCAAAATCACCGCAGATGTGACTGCAGCCATGAAATTAAAAGACGCTTACTCCTTGGAAGGGAAGTTATGACCAACCTAGACAGCGTATTAAAAAGCAGAGACATTACTTGTCAACAAAGGTCCATCTAGTCAAGGCTATGGTTTTTCCAGCGGTCATGTATGGATGTGAGAGTTGGACTATAAAGAAAGCTGAGTGCCGAAGAATTGATGCTTTTGAAAAGTGGTGTTGGAGAAGATCTTGAGAGTCCCTTGGACTGCAAGGAGATCCGACCAGTCCAATCCACCCAGTCCTGGGTGTTCATTGGAAGGACTGATGTTGAAGCTGAAACTCCAATACTTTGGCCACCTGATGTGACGAGTTGACTCATTTGAAAAGACCCTGATGCTGGTAGGGACTGAGGGCAGGAGGCAAAGGGGACGACAGAGGATGAGATAGTTAGATGGCATCACCAGCTCAATGGACTTGGGTTTGGGTGGACTCCTGGAGTTGGTGATGGACAGGCAGGCCTGGTGTGCTGTGGTTCATGGGGTTGCAAAGAGTGGGACATGACTGAGCGACTGAACTGAACTGAAGTGAAGAGCTAGAAAAAGTTAGATTAAGTGACATTAAGTAAAAGAATGCATGGAAAATAAATGACATGTGAGAAGAAAATCTGACTTCAATATTTAGTTTTGATAGCTACTAAATGTTAACTAAAAGACTTATTATTATTATAGAGTAGAGACTCAAAATCTGGTGGCATTAAAATCAATGATACCTAAAATAACTTCTTTTGATGCTCAGGACAAAACTCTGACAGCCAAGGAGCTGCACCAAAGCTTCTGTTTTGACTGGATCTTTCTCTTCTAGTAATGGCAGGAATGGGAAGCGAGAGAATTATGCAATCAGGGTGGCCAGACAGAGTTCTACTCTAATGGGCCAGCCACATTACAGTCTAGCCAGCCATTGTGCTAGCTATTTTATATACACTTTCTCTGTTTTATCTTAAGTAACAGAATCAAATCTCCATTTTCCCAAAGAACAAATCGCCAGAATTAAAGGATAGTTCTCTATCTTAAGAACAACTGCAGGAAGGGAAAGGAGAATGACCCATCAAATGTGATTTTCAAAAAAAAAAAAAACCATCAACCAATTGAACAGACCTTGGTGAGAGTGAATGGGGTAAGGAAAGACCAGGGGCTTATTATTTTTTTTAATTCTTCCTTTCTCTTTGTGCTTTTCTTTCTGATAAAGTCATAAAATAACATTATTAGGGTGCACCACTTCAAAATCACAAGTCTATTTTTCATTAAGATGATTAATACATATATTGCTATACAATTAATTATATATGCATTTAATATACACTATTTGTAATGAATAGTACAAAATCAATAATATAATCAACACACAGTAATATAAATTTCATACATATATAATTTTAAAGGCTATCTTTGTATCCAAGAGGTAAAAAATTGAGTCACCTAATCAAGAATAAGAACTTGTGTCTGTAGAAATTATCTAGTACTTTAATAAATATTTACACAAAATAATGGTGACATTTTATGCTTTCAAAGCATCTTAGATTGGCTTATTTAAAAAACAAGAACATATTTTTAAAAACATACGCGAAGTGTATTTTTTATTTGAGGGTAGAATATCAGGGTAGCCAGGGTGAGAGGAATAGGGCAGCAAGGTAGGCATGAAGGAAAGGAATCCAAAATAGCAGCTGCCAAGGTGGCCAGTGCTTCAGCTGGATGGCTGGCCACGGAGAATGGATGTCTCCAGAGAGGCCACAGGTGTCACTGTGTCTGGGAACAGGCCATGTGGGAGGAGGAGGGGATGAGATGGGGCAGAAAAGCAGAGCAAGGGATTTATCTGCAGGCTTCCTCCGTCTTCCATCTCCTTTCTCTTACTGGTTAAAGTTTGCCAAAAGTTGGTGGGAGGAGCCTGAGCCTCAGAGGGTCTGGTGTGATTCAGCTTGGGCCTCAGAGGAGACAAGTATTGACTCAGGCCCACAGCATGAGTAGGTACAGGGGAGGCTGAGCCTCTGTGAAAATGTCCGAGAATTCCTGCCCTTGCATAAAATCCTAAGGTTCATCCAAGGTACCTTCTAAGATTTGATGTTTTCCAAAGGCTAAAACTCAAATCATGAAATCCTAAAATGTTTTTTAAAAGAAGTAATGAGAAATTTCAGTTGTATGTAACATCCAAATGTATATTAAAGCTGAAAATAAAATAAAATTACTGCTTCTCATTAACAGATCCTTCTACAATTGAGTTTTCAGTAGGATAAAGTATCCAAGTTCACAATTTATAAATCAGAGCAAAATGAGGCAATTGCAAGATTGAGAGTAGAAGAATTTAGAATGTCAAGTGGCATTAATTTAAGTGAGGAATATGTTCTCTACACCTAACTTAATTAACGCCAAGTGCTCAGAGAACTTTGTTTTTCTGAGATGAAACCTGAAATTGGATGAGACTGACAGTAATCACAGGTTAATACCTCACCCTTCAGAACAAAAGGTTTTATTTCTCATCACTTAAAAAAAAAAAAAGCACCTTATCATTCATACTGTGTGTAATATAAAGTTAAGGGGGAAAAAATCTGAATAGATTTTAATAAATTTATTGTGGCTAAATCCCAAACCAAGATACCTTCAAAGGGGCTACCTGGTACATTTTATAGGCAGTCAGGATCATATACTCAGAAACAAGCAATTCCACTCCTACAGCAATAACACCTAAGTGAACAAGGATATACAGACGGAGGATGTTCACAGCAGGGGTGTTCATAAAAGGGGAAAAAAGACATCCTAATAGCCAAAGTACCGAGTCCAGAAATGAAGCCTAAGATACCAGACCACTAGCAGAGACAGCCTTTTGATTAACAATTAACATTAGCTCCACTTGTAGGGTGAGAATGCATGGATCACAAAATCTGAAACTGATTCATCTTTTAAAACTTACCATTGGTCAGTTCTGAACACAATTGAGCTGAGTATTACAGAGTGCCAATCATAATTTCACAACTGAGTTGTCAGAAAGAAAAAAAAAAAAGTCTGCTGTACTTGGAAATGTCAAGTGTAACCCAATAAATGTCAAATAAAATTGAATTGTTTGTGGAAACTTATAGGTGCATGAACAGGAAACCTGGGCAAGACCCTTTGAAAATGAGATCCCATGTATTTGGTTGAGTTTGTGCTCCTGAAACCAAAGCTTTCCCCCCTCCACAGTATCTTGCACAGTAAACCATGTTAATTGCCTCTAAAGAGTATTTTAATATCCTTTAAATACATGGCTGTCCAGTCCCTTTCTAATAAACACATTTCTCATACACATATCCCTGAGCAGTGATACAAGAGGAGTTAGCAAGGCATTTAACCAATGCAAGTTAACACCATCTTTAGACTTCCCCATAGCAGTTTTTTTTCAAGAGCAAACTCCAAATATTCAACCAAACTAGTAAGGCACAAGATGAAAAGTGCTTAGTGCATGGCCGTCTCCTCCTAAAAAGGATCATGGCAAACAGACGTGGCACAAAATAGACTCTGTTCAACTTGCTATACTCTCCCACATTTGTTTGTCAAAAGGATTGAGAGGTCTATCAATCACAAGTGACTTGCCCAGAACACTTGTTCTTTAAGAGAATAAATGTTAAGATGGTTCTAAAAGAGAAGGGCATGGAATAAAGTAATAAGTGTGATTCTGCTTGTGTCCTCATTTGGTCCTTCTACAGGCCTAATTCAGCATGGCCAAAGGATCCTTTCAAAATATCATGTCACTGCTCCATTCAAAACCGCTGAAAAGTTTTTTAAGTAGGAACCTACCATTTGACCCAGCAATTCCATCCTAGGAACCTACTCTCTTAAGTTTTCTTTTGCAGTTGTAACAGATACAACAAACATAATGTTTTAAAAGAGCATTCATTTATTATCTCACAGTATTTGTGGGTCTGAGGTCAAGCACAGTGTGGTAGGATCTCACCTGGCTAAAATCAAGATATTGGCCAGGACTGTGAAACTTATTGGGCTTCCCAGGTGGCATTAGTGGTAAAGAACCCACCTGCCAATGCAGGAGACCTAAGAGACACGAGTTCAACCCCTGGGTAAGGAAGATCCCCCGAGGAGGACATGGCAAACCACTCCAGTATTCTTGCCTGGAGAATTCCATGGACAGAGAAGCCTCGTGGGATACAGTCCATAGCGTCTCAAAGAGTTGAACATGACTATAAAGAAAGCTGAGTGCCAAAGAATTGATGCTTTTGAACTGTGGTGTTAGAGAAGATCTTGAGAATCCCTTGGACTGAAAGGAGATCCAACCAGTCCATCCTAAAGGTGATCAGTCCTGGATGTTCACTGGAAAGACTTATGTCGAAGCTGAAACTCCAATACTTTGGCCACCTGATGTGAGGAGCTGACTTATTTGAAAAGACCCTGATGCTGGGAAAGATTGAGGGCAGGAGGAGAAGGGGACAACAGAGGATGAGATGGTTGGATGGCATCACCGACTCAATGGACATGGGTTTGGGTAGACTCCAGCAGTTGGTGATGGACAGGGAGGCCTGGCGTGCTGTGGTTCATGGGGTGGCAAAGAGTCAGACACGACTGAGCGACTGAACTGAACTCAAGTGACTGCGCACACACACATGCATGATACTCATTCAAGGATCAGGGTCATTATCCAAGTTCACTGGTTATTGGCAGAATTCAGTTCCTTACATTCATTCATTGGATGAGGTCTTCATTTCCTTGACATATGATCCTTAATCCTCAAGCCAACAATAATGCATCAAATCCTTCTCACTGTCCAAACTATGAATTCCTCTACCTTCCTCTTCAGCTTTTAAGGGTTCATGTGATCACATGGGGGCGGAAGCCTCACTACGAACATAGCTAGTGGAGGTGAAGGAATTCCAGTTGAGCTATTTCAAATCCTGAAAGATGATGCTGTAAAAGTGCTGCACTCAATATGCCAGCAAATATGGAAAACTCAGCAGCGGCCACAGGACTGGAAAAGGTCAGTTTTCAACCCAACCCCAAAGAAAGGCAATGCCAAAGAATGCTCAAACTACCACACAGTTGGATTCATCTCACAAGGTAAAGTAATGCTCAAAATTCTCCAAGCCAGGCTTCAGCAACACGTGAACCGTGAACTTCCAGATGTTCAAGCTGGTTTTAGAAAAGGCAGTGGAACCAGAGATCAAATTGCCAACATTCGATGGATCATCGAAAAAGCAAGAGAGTACCAGAAAAACATCTATTTCCGCTTTACTGACTATGCCAAAGCCCTTGACTGTGTCGATCACAATAAACTGTGGAAATTCCTGAAAGAGATGGGAATACCAGACCACCTGACCTGCTTCTTGAGAAACCTGTATGCAGGTCAGGAAGCATCAGTTAGAAGTGGACATGGGACAACAGACTGGTTCCAAACAGGAAAAGGAGTACGTCAAGGCTGTATATTGTCACCCTGCTTATCTAATTTATATGCAGAGTACATCATGAGAAACGCTGGGCTGGAGGAAACACAAGTTGGAATCCAGATTGCCAGGAGAAATATCAATAACCTCAGATATGTAGATGACACCACCCTTATGGCAGCAAGTGAAGAAGAACTAAAGAGCCTCTTGATGAAAGTGAAAGAGGAGAGTGAAAAAGTTGGCTTAAAGCTCAACGTTCAGAAAACTAAGATCATGGCATCCGGTCCCATCACTTCATGGCAGATAGATGGGGAAACAGTGGAAACAGTGGCTGACTTTTTTTTTCTGGGCTCCAAAATCACTGCAGATGGTGACTGCAGCCATGAAATTAAAAGACACTTACTCCTTGGAAGGAAAGTTATGACCAACCTAGACAGCATATTAAAAAGCAGAGACATTACTTTGCCAACAAAGGTCCGTCTAGTCCAGGCTATGGTTTTTCCAGTGATCATGTATGGATGTGAGAGTTGGACTGTAAAGAAAGCTGAGTGCCAAAGAATTGATGCTTTTGAACTGTGGTATTGGAGAAGACTCTTGATGAAAGTCCCTTGGACTACAAGGAGGTCCAACCAGTCCATCCTAAAGGAGATCAGTCCTGGATGTTCACTGGAAGGACTGATGTTGAAGCTGAAACTCCAATACTTTGACCACCTGATGCGAAGAGCTGACTCACTGGAAAAGTCCCTGATGCTGGGAAAGATTGAGGGCAGGAGGAGAAGGGAACGACAGAGGATGAGATGGTTGGATGGCATCATCGAATCGATGGACATGGGTTTGGGTGGACTCAGGGAGTTGGTGATGGACAGGGAGGCCTGGCATGCTGCGGTTCACGGGTTCGCAAAGAGTCGGACACAACTGAGCGACTGAACTGAACTGAACTGAATGCTATCCCAGTGAAGTACAGAAGAAGATGTCATAAACCTCACTGTGCAGATTGTGGGATTAAGCTAAAGATGATTAAGTCTTCTAGCATTAGTTGGTGACTGAGGCAGAGAGAGAACTCATGAACCTTGACTCTATTCATCCACCATGAGCACTCATCTTAAAAATATTTCAGCTTCCCAAATAAAAACAGGTAGTACAGTTTCCAGCCATTTGATCTATCTGGAGAGAAACAAGGCCAGGCTGGCTTGCTAAGCACACTGGAATAAATAAAGTATGAAGACATGAGTAAGGGGCCATCATAAAGAATTCCCACATGCGTCTGCTCTCAGCATAATAACTATGGCGTTTCATAGCATTTTGCATTCAGTCTGGGTAATTCAGTGACACCTTAAAAAGCGACAGATGAATATGAAAAAGAGCTGACATCTCCTGCAAAATGTGAGAAGATGCCAGGAGGGCCCTAACAAAGTGCAGCGACAGCTAGAATAGAGAATGACAGAGTTTTAAAAGTAACTTTCCACTTATTTTTTTAATTTTTCTGTTAAAAAGAACAGAAACGTGAAAGAAAAAAATGCAATAAACTCTTTTTTTAAATAAAATCTTTCTTAATGGAACAGGTAATATTCCTAAAATCAGCCAAAAGCAAAATGAAAGACTCAAATGTGCCACTGATGCCTGTAGTTTGCCAACATTTCACTACCTAAGAATAGTTACGAAATAACCAACACCAAGAGCATGCCTATATTTATGCTCAGAGCTCTTTTGGTTTTATATTTTTAGCAAAAGACATGAAACTTGATAGCTAAATATATGGCCATCTTTTTTTCACATTACTTGCCAGGAGCACCGATGTTTAAGTCTTCAAAATGTCCACAAAATATATCTATGACATTCAACTACTGTAAGAAAGGAGGGATTTTGTATGGTAGGGGGCTTCCTTTACAATTGGAAAATTAATTAAAATTTTGACAGGTCACTGCGTTAACTGTTAGCTAGTGAATTGTATCTGGACGTTTTACTGTCACTCCCCTGTTTAGTATTGTCCAAAAGTTCCTACCAGAAAAAATCTAAATTCCTTACAGGGCTGACAACACCCTAGTGACCTCCTAGAACCTCTTTTTCTCCTCAGCCTCAACTCTCTCCTCTCCCTGACCAACTACACCCAAGCTTCCATGATGGTCGTTCTGTCCCCCTGAAGCTTCCAATCTCATGGCCAAGGCCCATGTTATTCCACCAGCTAAGAACACTCTTCCCTTAGTTCTTCTTGCAGCTGTTCAGCATTCACATCACAAATGTCACTTCTACAGAGAAGGGTTCCCGGACCATCGCCCCCTTACCCTCTCCTCCCCTTAGATCACTAGCTCACTTCTTCTTTTATTTTCTTCATGGCACTGATCATCTTCAAACATTATTTTACAATTATTTACATGTTTATTTTTCTATCTCCTCACACTAGAATATAAAACTCTTCTGAAGAGATGTCTTATTCACAGCTACATCTCTAGCCCTAAGTACCTGCACGTAATAAATGCATACTGAATGATGGAACAAACTTTGTTTTCCTCTAAATTTACTAATAATGTGACTGAAGTGGACAAACAATCCTTGTGAATTCAACTTATATACTAGATACTCCACTACTAGCCTCATCATCAGACTTCATGACAGAATGGAATGGGATAAGGAGTCCATTAAATAAAGTGGACTTGCCCAGAGTCTATCTCCTTAAAATCTGTGCCCAAATGGCCCAGTGTGGGCCTCTTCTCAAGACATGGCCTTCTTAAGGGAAGAATATGGTGCCCCTATATATACTCTTAGGCCTGTGGGGTGGCTATATGAAGGAAAGGAGGATGGATCTGGGCATGAATGTACATGAGGCATCTTACAATACTGGATGGAGCTGGTGTAAAAAGAGAAACCACAGGCCAGGGTTTGGCAATCCCTATGCTGTACATTCTTAAATGAAAGTCCAGGAATATGTGGAATTCCCTTACGGTTCTGTGGTTGGGCCGCCGCCCTTTCCCTGCCGAGGTCAAGGAACAAGATCAACCCAGTCAAGCAACAGGATTCCACAAGCCATACAGTGTGGCCAGGGGAAAAAAAAAAAAAAAAAAACTCAGAAATATAAAATTCAAGACAAACCTACCAGATCATTATGAAAGCATGCTTGTCTAGGTAAGACATTTTACTCCATTTTGGGTATATGTTAGTTGATCTGATCAACTGTTGCGTGTTTGTGCTTAGTTGCTCAGTCATGTCCAACTTTTTGTCCCACTCTTTGCAATAAACTGTTAGCTTGACTCATAACTGTATTTTGAACATATGGGATGTGGGTTTCTATCCAGTCCTACAAATGTTAGGGGTAGGCCTATCTGCCACTGTGAGTCTTTGACCAAATCTCTTGAGCTCTACGAGCCTGTTTTGTCATCAGAGAGAGAAATAATTCCTGTCTTGCCCCCCATATTATGTAAAGAACAAATGAGACTGTACATAACTACTTATAAAAAGTATAATGTAATAATACTGTATTCCTTTCAATATGCCTCCATACATATTTCAGCCACGTGAAGACCATGACAATTTCCACTGCCAATCTCAAAGCTACTGTGGCCTTTGAGAAACTTTTGAGCTAGACAGAGTTTTAGTATTCATTTCATTTGTTCGAAGTGTTAAGTATTCATACAATTATTTCTCTATCCTTCAAAGTTTCACATCCTTCCAAAAGGAAAAAGATACCAGACTGCCCATGAGTTTGAACATTAAAACAGAATTTTATTTTTTAAGAAAAAATCTTCTAGAATTACTTATAGTTATTTATAGTTACAAAGGCATGCCAACTGAAAAATGCCTCTTCTACTATTTAGCCCACTGAATATAGAATTGTTTTCCAGGAAAAGCACATAATATACACTAGCACTGTGCATTTATTGATCTCTAATCAGTTGCTGGAGTAAAATGAACATGAAGTACACCCTGGAGGCTGTGTTAGATTTCCCAGGCTGTCTGTCCAAAAGACTGTGCTCCCATCCCAGAGAAAGGATGATCCTAGAGATTTAATAAATCAAGAGCACAAACAGAACACATAAAGAAGCTAGGACAAAAAAAGAAAAACTCAAATACTTAAGAAGAGCAGAGAGTTGGCCAAAGTACAGTAAAAGCTAAAACAGATTCTAGCCAATACACGACAAGAGAAAATAAAGTAAGGTTTCAGTGGGCTGTGATTCAAAAAGACTGCATTTTATATGATCAAAACCACTTTGCACAATACAATAAACTCATCAAATGGGGTACACTAACCACTAGAAAAACCACAAATCACCAAAAAATAAATATTGAAAATCTATTCTGAAGTACCCCTTAGAGTTCATGACAACAGAGACTTTGCATTTTTCTATCAATATATAACCAGATAGTTCTATCTCACTCTTAGGTCTACAAATCAAGTAAATTTAGCAGGAAACTTACCTGTAAATAAAGGAGGTATTATTTTAACACGATAATAATAAAGGAGGTTGAACAGTTACAATTTTCATCCACTGTTCTAATCATAACACACTACATTATTACAATTATTAATAACATGAAGAAGGGACAACAAGTCTCTTAAGTAAGAAATATTATTAGTCCTTTAGAGGGGGAAACTAAGGCACATGGAGGTTAAGTACCTTTCCAAGATCTAATGTAAAAAATTATAGAAGAATTCAGGTGATTTAGCTTCACAAAGGTGCCAAGAGGTAAGTAGAAGAATCAAGAACTATTAGAAAGGAGATATTTTCTCTGCCATGCCTTGCAAAAAATACATTTTCATCACCACTACATGGATGGGTACTGGTACAGTGGATGGAAAAAAAAAGGGAAGCCAATATGAATTCAGGCCTGGAAACAGATTGCCCTGATGGAAAAGAGTGTATTATTGATAGGACCTCACAGAGCATCTTCACAATCTCTCACAGGATCCTCACAACATCCTTAAATTGTGGTTCCCAGCTCACAGAGGACTTACAGAGTCCAAATATGCCAAGCAAGTCATTCAGATCACAAAAGTATTTAGTGGCACTACCCTCATGAAAACTGGTATTAACTCAATGTTAATTCACACAGCATCCCTGAACGTTCTGGGGAAACAGTTGTCCCAATCACTCAAGATAGCAAACTAAACAGGTGGGGAAAAGGAATTGGCAGTGCCTAATCACAATTCCATGTAATGTACCCATCCCTGCAAAAAAAAAAAAAGAAAGATGAGAAAATGGTGAATATGAAAGCCACAACTCAAATTCACACCTTTTGGATCCTGTTCTAACCTGCTTTTCACCACATCAGGCACACTGTCACCCAAGATAGTGGTACAATGTCAAAGTAAACTATAAATCATGAAGGGATGAGCCACTGACAAATCAAAATGAAGAGAACACATGAATTCTCCAACATCCATGGGTTGCTTGCTCACTATAGCAAAGTGCTGTGTTCAGCTGGGGAAGCCAGTGAAGGCTATTAGAAAGATGCTCTTTGTTAGCAGCAATCTTTCTTTTCTAATCCAACTTGTTTTCATTAGTTTAGGACTGGGTCTAGATATAGCAACTTCCCCATTTATTCCACTAGTTTCCAGAGAACTATCATATCGTGCGACTTCAATACAGAATGCATTTGCAAGTACTAGCTTGTTATCATATTCTTACAATTACTAAAATTTGTGATACTACTTTTTAGCTTAGATCATCATACTCGAGCAAACAGTATATTCAATTGGTCTAACTCATCCTCAACACCTTTCTTCATTCACCACATCCCATATATCAGCAAGACCCATGAGCTCTATCTCCAAAATACATCCCTAAGACATCCACTTGTTCTTAGCTCTTCTGCCATCCTCACCATCCAACCACTATCTTCTCTCACTTGGATAATCATATCAGTCTACCTCTTCCCTACTTTTCTGCAGCCCTGTTAATCAACTCACCACAGCACAATCCATAATAGGGCAACCAACTCATCCTAGTTTGCCTGAGACTTTCTCGCTTTTAGCACTGAAAGATCTGTAGCCCAGGAAGTTATTCATTGCTGGGCAAGCAAGAGAGTCGGTCACCCTAGTTCAACTGTAAACTTTTTGCAAAACAGATAAAATCAGGCAACTGCTTGTGGTCAAATGAATCACTGGCCCCATTTTGAATTCACACCCATTGCCATGTGCCCCTGCAGTTCACTCCACCAGAGATCTGGGTCATTTGTTCTTGGGCTCAATCAGCATGATGTTAGCAGATGATAGTGCCAAGAGGCTTTATATATGCTAGTAGTTGGGCTTGCTCTCCTGCATTTGGGACATCTCCCTGTGAAGGCGTGCCCCAGCTAGCCCAATGGTCCAAGGAGGATGAAAGACACATGGAGCAGACCTGGCCCCAAATAGTAGCTTACAGCCAAACTCGGTGAGACCTCTATATAGCTGCCAATATGCTGATGTTTGAGCAAGAACAAATGACTCGCTGAAGCTTGGAGATGGTTTGGCATCTAGCATTGCTGAGGTAATCCCTAGCTCAGGTGTATTTTTATCAATATCTTTCAATAGCTTCACATTCCACCTGAAGTAAAATCCAAAATACTGGGACTTTCCTGGTGGTCCACTGGTTAAAACTCCACACTTCCAAATGCAGGGGGTATGAGTTTGATTCTTGGTTGGGGAACTAAGATCCTACACCACATACTGCATGACATGGCCAAAAGAAAAAAAGATCCAAAAAGACTTATCTGGCTCATAAAACTCTGCATGATCTGGGATTTCACCTCCCTCTCATCGCACTGTCTTTACGTCTCACTGGTCCCCTATGATCTCTGACCCACCTGCTGCCTCTACCTAGAACACCTTGCTTCCAGTTTTTCTCATGACTGGCTCCTTTTTATCCTTGCATGTCAACTTAAAATCACCTCCTCAAAGACTTTCCTGATCATCCTAAGTCCTCTATGATCTACCACTTGTTTATGTCTGTCACAGCACTTTTTGCATTCTGTAAATAATTTTTTAATTTGTTCATACTCTGTATCTCAACCAAGCTGAAATATTCAATATTTTGTAAGTTACTCAATATCAAATGAATAGTACCCAGTGGTCCAGAAAATCTGCTAATATGAAACCATCCTGGTCTGAAGTGTAAAAGATTTTTATTATTGACAACAGAAAGTAAAAATCGCCATGATAGTAGTGCTATAGATTATGTTTATCCATCAAAATGTTCAAAGGGATTTAATGAGGGGGGGAGTGTTAGTGGGATGTAAGCTTATTAAAAACCAGACAGAATTATACTTCAGTTGCATCACTTTTTCCAAATGAAAGACAACCTCATTTTCAAACCCTTGTAACAACCCTCCACCACTACTGAAACTATTTTGTTTAAAGTGAAGGAAGCTGAACAAATAAAAAATGTTTGACCTTTTAGCTACAGAAGTTAGAACAGAAGCAATCAAAGTATCATTCTCCATCATTACAGTTCCATACTATTGGCCTAGAGGTAAACTTTAGCTGTCCACCCTCTTCAGGGATTTCAATGTTCACAAAAGATTCCTTTAAACTTCCACTACTGTGAAGTTAAAAGGCACTGGATCATGGCAGTGGATATATTTCTATATTGAGAATATCACTGTAATGTGAAATACAACAGTCTCAGTTCCTTGTTCAACTAATGGGTGCTGCTTACAGTATTCATGAAGGGAAGGGGGAGAGACCAGGTCTCCTGAGAGCTTTGACTAATAAAATCAACCCAGGTGGTCAGGTTGGCCTCAAGCACGAAGGGATGGCTCTGGTGGGGGCTTGCCCAGTCTGAGGCGTTTTACATTAAGCTTTAGGGAGCAGGAAGGTATGAAAAGATGAATTACAGTCCCTGGGTGAAGGCAAACAACTTTATGAACAGCGCACAGGAGACTAGAAGTCCTAGTCCCTTGACTTTGAGCTCAGAAGTAAAGGGCCCTTGACTTTGCTTTTCTGTCACTCAGAGGTCCAGCATTTAGTCTGGAATTCGTAAAGTCCACTTAGTTCAAGGTACGAATCTAGCCTATGTGGACAACTTAGGGCCTCTTAGAGGCTGCTGCTACTGCTGCTGCTCTGCTAGCCTCTTAGAGGATTCTATAAACTAGAAATAAGGATAATGACATATCTTAGAAATGTCTTTAAGAAGATTCAACAAGAAAACTCAGGCAAAGCATTTAACAGTAGTTGTTAAACATACATGGAATTCTCAAGACTATGTTAGCTGTTTTATTTTCCAGCACCTAGTGCATTTACCCAATAAATATCTACTGAGTACATGAGTAAATGAAAGTCTCAGCTTCTGCTGAAGTGTAGTCTTCTGCTTAAAAAGGGAAAAAAACCTGTGTAAAGGTAAAACAAAGCAACCCCTTCTAAAAGAGGGGTCCTCAACCTTCCAGGTCTAATGCCTGATGATCTCAGGTGGAGCTGATGTAAGAGTAATAGAAATAAAGTGCACAATAAATGTAACCATCCCCACCCCAGTCTGCTTCAAAGAAAGAATGTTTTCCACAAAACCAGTCTCTGATGCCAAAAAGGTTGTGGACCACTGTTCTAAGACATCAAACAGGATGGCAGATATGAACATTCCAATCTAACAGAAACATTCTGTTTTTGGTTTTGGTTTATGCATCATTCTCGTAAATTTGGTTTGCGAGTGTTCAATCTCTTCAGTCTGATAAATTCTGACTAGGTTCCCAAAAGTTTACAACCTACAAAGGCAGAGGGCTGAGGTTTACTCAAAGAAGTATCTCTTGGTGCACTATCCACAGAATCGTATCTCAGAAGGCAGCACATTTCCCTCAGGCAGCACACTTCTCTTTTTCCTACCTTGACACACAAATAGCAAAATTATCTAAGTTATGACTTGTCTCCTCAGAGTTAGTATTGCCAATACCTCACCAATCATTTTGAGACATCATTTCCATTAGAACCAAAGAGAGACAAAAAAAAAAAAAAAGTAAAGGCGGCCAAAGTTTCTATTCTAAGGTCAGAACAAACTCTGTTCGTTATATATATTAGATTTACTAAAGAGACAGAAAAGGGAATACAATTTTCACCTCTTCCAGGAAGTCTTCCCTGATTGTTCAGCATCCACAATGAGATAGGTACCCATTTCCCCTCTGTGTGTCCATACCATTAAGCCATGATTCCACCACTACTGCATTCCTAGTGTTTATACATCAGTCTCTCTACAAGGCAGTGAACGTCTTGGAAGCAGCAACTATTCTTGGTCATCCATGTGCCCAACCAAATGCAATGCTTAAATGATTTCAGACACACAATCACTGTTAACATCACATGGAAAAGATTATTTAAATTACAAGTATTTTTGAGCCTTCCCTTTGTTTCCTTATAGTCCATTCTCTTATTTTGTCCAAGGGTAATTAACACAGCACTATGACAAGGATGGAAAGCTACTAGCTAATATTGTGCAATATTTATTTTTGTTTCCATCAGTAGGCAGATGAAGTGGCAAAAACTGGCATTGAAATGAAGCATTTTTGAGGTACCTTTCAACTGAAAATGAAAAAAATATCCACTGATGTTCTAACTGAAAGTAGAAGTGGGTGATGTAAATAGGGACTATCAATACCATGAGCTCAGAGAGAACCTGAAAGAAAGTGAAGCTGACACTGTCTAAAGAGACTCGTTCCTGGCAATATCAGAAGACCTGACCAACCCCACATACTAACCAAGGCTGTTTTGTGGCAACAGAGGACCAGCTTGAAGAATATCCTGAACTAACTTCTGCCAGAAAGCTGGCAAAGGATAAAGCTGTCAGGTTAACATCCCCCATCATGATCCTACCTTATCAACATGGCCCATGGAGCTGCTGCTCCCTTAGTTTGGCCTTCTTCCTAAGCCAAGCTTAAAACATGACCCAGTAGCATGAAAGAAAACCCACTGTGTGTGTACATGACAGAAGTCCTGCTTGGCAACTGTGAAAATAGATGGAAAGTTCATCGGAGGGTTTGTTCTCTTACTAGTTTTCCATTTGGTAACCACTTATTGAACCCATACTATGTTCTGGATGCCAGGAAAGCAATGATGAGTGGGAAACAGCCTTGGCCCTGAAACAAAGAATCAAGCTTTGTCCTATGCAACTGTTTTTATACTCTGGCTCCCTGTCACCATCCCTAAGAGTATCAGGGAGGCCCTTTCATCTCCTCTTCATCTTTCATTCAAAAGCTACATGAATTAATATGGCAATACTTAAGGCTGTCATATTCCATTCCATAAAACAGGCTTCATATCAAGGACCACTGAAGTCAAGGAGTCATTCTTAAATTTACTCTTCAAGGTGATCATGTACTTTATTGTTTAAATGAAGACAGTCTGAGAATGAATGTGATTACTATTAATCATAGTTCTGGAACAACAGCTGTATAAAGTCTATCCAAACAAGCCAACAATGATGGTCATCTACGCTTAAAGACCCTTAAGAAAATGGTAAATTCCAGATGACTCTTGAAAGCTGTCCTGGTTTACAGGAGCACATATAATCTCTTCTTTATATGAACAGTATTGTGTGGAAAGGTCAGCCCACAACTGTCTCGTAAGTAATGTGCTTTCTCTTTCTGAAAAAGAAAACACCACAAGTCAAATGATAGCCTCTACCGCCACTCCCTGTACACTGAGATGCGGAGTGCACCACAGACCATAAACAGCAAAAACCACAGCAATAAGATGACAACACCTGCACTGCTGGTGCGTACGCAAACTGGGGCAGCCACCATGCAAAACAGTGACAGTCCATCAACCAGTTAAAAGTAGAACCACTACATGATCCAGCAATTCCATTTTGGGGTATTTATCCACAGAAAATGAAAACAATAACTTGGAAAGATATATGCACTCCCATGTTCAATGCAGCACTATTTACAACAGCTAAGACATGGACACAACCTAACTGTCCCTCAGTTGATGAACAGATACAGGATATGTGAATACTATCAGCCATAAAAAAAGAAGGAAATCCTATCATTTACAACAACATGCATGGACCTTGAGGTTCTTATGCTAAGTAGTCAGACAGAAAAAGACAAATACCATATGAGCTCACCTACACGTGGTATCTAAAAAAACAGGCATACTCAAAAACACAGAGAACAGATTGGTGGTTGCCAGAGGGGGTGAGGTGAATGGGAGCGGGGGGGGGGGGCGGGGCTTTTTTATTTTTTTCATTTTATACAGCCAACATGATCCTAATAGCAAAACCAGAGACAGATATTACAAAAACAAGTAAACGAGAGACCAACAGCCCTCAGAAATACAGATACAAAAATTCTAAACAAAATATTATATTATAGAATTCAGTAATAAATAAAAGATAATACACCTTAACCAAGCAGGTTCATTCTAAGAATATAAGTCTCATTCAAACTTCAAAAATCAATCAACATAATTCACTACATTAATAACTCATAAAGAAAAAACATGAATTAAAAGACTTCTTGAGTGGCTCAGTGGTAAATAATCCACCTGCCATGTAGGAGATTTGCAGGAGACACAGGTTCAATTGGAGAAGGCAATGGCATCCCACTCAAGTACTCTTGCCTGGGAAATCCCACTGACGGAGGAGCCTGGTGGGCTTCAGTCCATGGGCTCGCGAAGAGTCAGACACGATTGAGCGACTTCACTTTCACTTTTCACTTAAATGTATTGGAGAAGGAAATGGCAACCCACTCCAGTGTTCTTGCCTGGAGAATCCCAGGGACGGAGGAGCCCGGTAGGCTGCCATCTCTGGGGTCGCACAGAGTCAGACACGACTGAAGCGACTTAGCAGCAGCAGCAGGTTCAATCCCTGGCTTGGGAAGATCCTCTGGAGGAGGAAATGGTAACTCACTAGTATTCTTGCCTGGAAAATCCTATGCACAAAGGAGCCTAACGGGCTACAGTTCATGGGGTCACAAAGAGCTGGACATGCTAAGCATGCACACAGGCTACAATGTATGGATTAATAGGATAATATTATAGGTGATGTTCTACACAGGTGCAGAAAATGTATGACAGTATTCAGTGTCAATTAATGATTTAAAAAAAACACTCGTAAACAAGGAAATGAAGGGAACTTCTGGTTGTTGTGAACCCACAAACAGGAAAGAGTAGTAAGGGATTCTATGTTCAGTTCAGTTCAGTCTCTCAGTCGTGTCCGACTCTTTGCGACCCCATGGACTGCAGCACGCCAGGCCTTCCTGTCCATCACCAGCTCCGGGAGTTTACCCAAACTCATGTCCATCGAGTCAGTGATGCCATCCAACCATCTCATCCTCTGTCGTCCCCTTTTCCTCCTGCGCCCCAATCCTTCCCAGCATCAGGGTCTTTTCCAATGAGTCAACTCTTCACATGAGGTGGCCAAAGTATTGGAGTTTCAGCTTCAACATCAGTCCTTTCAATGAACACCCAGGATTGATCTCCTTTAGGATGGACTGGTTGGATCTCCTTGCAGTCCAAGGGACTCTCAAGAGTCTTCTCCAACACCACGGTTCAAAAGCATCAATTCTTCAGCGCTCACCTTTCTTCACCATCCAACTCTCACATCCATACATGACTACTGGAAAAACCATAGCCTTGACTAGACGGACCTTATAAAGAAAATATATATTTATATAAAGCTGCTTTTTGGTGTTATATCTCAAACCTGAAGACTCTGGGAACAGTTTGATTTTTGCATATCAAATACTTTTAGCATTATTATTTTTCCCCTGTTATCCACATCCCATCTGATTCTTCTTCCCCCATACTGAAGTGACAGGTATATTCACTCAAATAAAAGCTTAAAGACAAAAAAAAATTACAATACTTGCCCCACACTTAATTTGAGAAAAATAATGGACTCACAAATCAGCGTGTTCCACGCAGAATGAAAGGGAAAAAAAGATACATAATTGAGGTAGCTTATTTACTCATCTGGTTTGTATCCTAAGATAGATCAACAAGTATATATTTTTTAAAAGTTTTTTCAATTCCATTCCTGACCTTTTTGTAAGTAACCTAAAAAACTCAAGTGAAGCCTTAGTACTATTTATGAACAGCTGTTAAACATTGTCAACTCCTGTAACAACCACCTTGGGGAACAGAGTAGCATCTTAAAAGCATAATGCCTTAGGTAATATTTATTCTGCTACAAGGTAAAGAAAGAATATCTTTCATTTTCTTTCAAAATTATGCAACTTTTGACTCCACATACTTTCATCTCCCTAGAAAGTATCAACCAATAGTACATAAGTAATATATTCATTACCAAATCATCTGATGAGCTGTGCAATAAGTATAGTTAAACACTCTGGTGTTATTGCAAAGGCACTGATCATTGTTATTTTTTTTAATCTGCTGTTGATGCTTTTAATAGCTGTTATTATATGCCTTTCATGATGGCTTGAAACATTCACTCAGTTCAAACCAAAAAAAAAAGGAAGGAAATAAGGTAAATTGGTGAGTTAATGAGGTAGGTGCTATGTTTGTCTTTTTATTTTTTAATCCAATTCATTCCTTAACACATGTATTATTAGCCTCAATTTTATAGTCAAGCAAATTGTGACTTAGGTCATCAAAGTTGACCTGAGATGATGTCTTGACTGCATAGTCCATGCTGGTTCTACGTCAAGAAGCAAAGAAACAAATTTCCCCCAAATTCTAAAAGCTCCAGAAGCAACTACCACGATCACCAAACTCATTTCTTCTTCTTCCTTCACACACATTGAGACTGTATTTCTCAGCCTCTCCTGCAGTTCATTGTGAACATCTGATGAATTTCAGCAAACAGAATGTGATACAGTCCATGCAATCTCCATACATGATACTCCAAGCTCTTTTCTCTCTTACATGGCTGGAACAGATACAATCCTCAGGTCGTCTCTGAGAGACATGTGTTGAAGAGGGCAGAGTGAAATGATGAAGGAGTTTGGATCTGTGAGTCACCAATTAGAGGTAAACCAGGAACACCATATTGAACCCATATGTGACTAAAAACTCCTTACTATATTAATCGATCAAGTATTGGGCAGTTATAAGTTAGCATTCCTAACATGCAAACACAGAAAAAACAATCTAAGTAACTCACAATAGGAGGGATTACAACTATTACAATAATATTTATGAAAAACATTATTTAATATTTAAGTAATGCTTATGTTATTATGTGGACTTTTAAAAGTAGGACACAAAACTATATGCATAGTGTTTTCCTAAAGTTAAAAACAAACATTCTCTGTCAATTATATTTATGTAAATTTGTGCACAGAAACTAATGTTGCTGACTGAATGAATGCAGAAGAAAAATGGAGGGAAATAAGTTGATATTTAAGCAGGTTCTCTCTGGGTAATGAGACTATAGAAGGTCTTGTGCTTTTTCATGGTTTCAAAATCAAAATATTCCTTTGACAATCAGAAGAGATTTATCTGTTTATGTTTCAGTTCAGTTCAGTCTCTAAGTCATGTCAACTCTTTGCCACCCCATGCACTGCAGTATACCAGGTTTCCCTGTCCTTCACTATCTCCCGGAGTTTGCTCAAACTCATGTCCATTGAGTCGATGATGCCAGCCAACCATCTCATCCTCTGTTGTCCCCTTCCCCTCCTGCCTTCAATCCTTCCCAGCATCAGGGTCTTTTACAACAAGACAGTTGTTCACATCAGGTGGCCAAAGTATTGTAGCTTCAGCTTCAGCATCAGTCCTTCCAATGAATATTCAGGGTTGATTTCTTTCAGGACTGACTGGCTTCATCTCCTTTGATCTTCCCACTGCCGATGAAGGCAGTGATGCCTCTGCTTTTTAATACGCTGTCTAGGCTTGTCATAGCTGTTCTTTCAAGTATCAAGTGTCTTTTAATTTCATGGCTGCAGTCTCCACTGCAGTGATTTTGTTTATGTTCAAGGTTTCTTTTAAAACACCAGTATGTCCAGACAGATGGATAATAAGCAGCTAGCTTTTATGCCAACGTACCCTAGGCAAAGCTTTTCTACATTTACAACCCCCTACTAAGTACCCTCTGGACATTTAGAATTCATAACATACACTGGCGTGAGTCAAAGGCCCCAGGCACAAATTATTCATAAGATCTGCAAAATGAGATAATGCACCTAACTTCTTTGTTCATTCACAATGAGGTAGCTTTAAAAAACAAATTGATAAATAACTCCACTAAAAACACACTGAAAAGGCTGAATGAAATTGTTGGTCACCGTGGATACACAATCACTGACACACAGGATCTAGTGATATTTGGAACCAGTCCCTAAAGGAAAGCCTTCCCTGTGGTTTAAATGAGGACATGATATTGCACTTGCAAAATGCTCACCATGATACCAGAACATGGCAAGAGGCCAAGGGTTAAACGCCACCAGTATTATTTTTATTGGTTAATACGTGAGAAGAATTAATCCTTGCCTTATTACACAGACAAAATTCAAGTTGAGGCACTGACTTGCAAAGCTCTGTGCTCATTTGTTTCTCTAAGGAAACTGACAGGAAGCTTCATGTTCACTCCCATAAAGCCTGCCTGCCCACAACCTGTCCTGATTTTACCCTTCGCTTGATGGGTCTCCTGCTGCTTTTATTCACTGAACAGCACAAGATAATTAAGAAAAGATACTCTAGCAAAGAGGAATTCTAAGGAGATGACCAGACAAGCCCATTTCTATGTATTCACTATGTCTCAGAACCTACCATAAACACCTTCTGTCTGGATGACTCACCACCATGATTCCCAGAAAACAGACACTGCTTTAACCTCTAATGGCCTGTATTTGCCATCACCCTTGCAATTACATTCCTGACTGCAGATTCAAAATAATGGACAGCTGATACAGTGGTAAAAAGCTTTACTATGGAGCATCCAGTGTCATCCTCACCTGTCGTTATAACACCATAATGACCACCATCTCAACACAAAGGCTGTTTAAGATCTTTGTGTGAGATCCTCATTACATAATCGGATATGACAAAGCCACAAGGAGGCTTACAATGTATTTAATTGCCTACAGGATTAACAGTACATGTCAAGCTATAGTCAATGGACAGCAGTCCCCTTTTTATATAAAATACAATCCCTTAATGGTATAAGTAATTCACCAGGCTTTAGGATGTGATTATATAAAAGGAAAAGAATAAGTTATTATATTGATAAACAGAAACACATTGTAGCTAAAAGCAATTCAAAGCTAGCCGAGTTCAATAAGAGCTCCTTATCTCCATTTTAGGATACATGTCATTAGCTCAGAAAAGATTAATTTCTCCATTCATATTTCAATTTCTTTCCTGGCAAAAAATAAAACTGTGAGTTTTTGAAATACAATCTTCCTCCTTAATCAAATATCAAGAGTCTCATATCAACATGAATGGAATAATTAATAAACTGTGGGAGGGGAGCTTCTCTGGTGGTTCAGTGGTAAAGAACTCACCTGCCAATGCAGGAGACGTTGGTTCGATTCCTGATCTGGGAAGATCCCACATGCTGCGAAGCAACTAAGCCCATGTGCCACAACTACTGAGCTCACGCTCTGAAGCCTGTGAGCTGCACCTACTGAAGCCCATGTGCCTTACAGCCTGTGCTCCACAACCAGAGAAGCCACCACAATGAGAAGCCCATGCTCGGCAACTAGAGAGCAGCCCCCACTTGCCGCAACTAGAGAAAAGGCCTGCTCAGCAACAAAGACCCAGTGTAGCCAAAGCAAAACAAATAAATAAATAAAAGTATCAAAAAAAAAAAAAACTGTGGAGATTCCAAGTAAGTTTCATCTATTCTTTTATAATGAACATCTCCTTTAAGATAGGCCTTTAGAGTTATGTGAGAGATGTATGTCTTCATTTTTAAAGTGAACTGAAAGACAACAGAGAATTAGTCATGCACTATGTAGGTTATCTGTAATTATTTTCTGATTGCATACATTAAATGCAATCCATAGAGAAGAAATTTGTATAATTAATAAGTCTCCTGAGAAAATTACAGGCAAGGGAAACAATTCCTTCCTGAAAGAGTGATTACAAAAGGTAGCTCATAAAAAATGCTGCAGAATTGAATATTACCCATATATTAAAAATTTACTTCCCTAAACCAAATTTACTGTCTTAATCAGACTTAACTCCATTTTCTGTGCAAGAAAATGAGGGTCTCACTCAATATCTTATCATTATTGTTTCAGAAACAGGTTTGTATTACTCATTTGAAACAAATGTTCAAATTAACAAGATTTCCATCACTATACAGCAAAAAGTTCTATTTCCCAAATAAATACAACAAAATGAATCATTAAGAAAATATCTGAAGATTACAGTTTCTATAAATTGTCTTAGAATCTGCCACATCTAGTTTTAATTCAATCTTCTAATTTTATTAATATGCATTTCCTATCTTAAAAATGCTGACCCATCTATTAAAATCTCCCAAGAACAACATTGTCAAGTTAGCAAAGAGCAAAAATGTTTGAGGAGGAGATTAAATCTAATCTGCCTGGGTAGAAATCCCATCTTTGTCAATCATTAGCTGTTTTTAACCTTTTCTTACCTGTTTAGTTGCTTTAGCAAAATAACAACGCTGCACTAAAAATAGCAGGCTTTGGCAAATGCATGAATATGACAAACTAGAAGCATTAAAGATGACAAAGGAGTATCTCAGCTGGGTAAACAGGAAGAGCTAAGTGGGAGAAAGGGTTCGGAGCAACCAAGAGATGACAAGCTCCACGTGGGCCAGGAAAGAAGACCACCATAAGCAGATGGCAAACAGAAAAACAGCAGTGTGAGTCTAAACACAAAGAGATTTGTGAGCTGATCTACACAGAGATTACAATGGAAATCACAGACATGGCTAATGTCAATATTTGTCTTCAAAATGTTAATATTTTAAAAAATGTCATTTAATTTCGAAACATATCCAAATATCAATAAAGCAGAAAGGTAAGCTACATTTCAGTCACTTACAAACTTTGCAAACTATAATATGAACTCTCTGAACATACAATCAACAAAATACTCATTATCATAGGTCTCTGATTTGTCTGTGATCTTACCTCACAGTAGTGAACCATTTAGAATTACATGCCTCTGCTGTCACCTATGATGGCAACAGTAATATCTTATATAGCGCTTATTGCATGTTATACACATTATTCTTCTACGTAATTTTTCCCTATTAAAATACTACAATTATAAGGCAGAGGTCCCATTTTCAGGATAATCGGGAACATATATGCGTGATTCAGCTTTAACTTCAAATTTATTTGGTGAATCTCTCAACTGTGCTGTTGATGCTTATCAATTTACACCGATAAGAACATAAACACTATGGAATTTTGCCAGATTCTTCTTGTTTGCTCTCTCCAAACTATCTCAGTGATGTGCATATTTCCTTTCATATTCACTATTAACTTCTTTCGTTTTTATCAAGTAGACTTGGTACCACCTCCTCCTCCAATACTATAAATTACTGTTCTGATCAAAAGTATCTATTCAACAACAAAAATCAGAACTCTTACTTTCACCAAAACTACTCACTGAGTAAGAGGAGGATTACTTATGCAGCAAACGAGGTGCTCTGTTAGTTCTCTAAATTCCCTTTTAGCTCTAAGCAGGATCACAGGGAGGCCTTCCTGTGGCCACCTCATCTAAGGATTATCATGGGTATGCACTGGCCAAGGCACACATACAGCCACATCATTCTCAATTCAGTTTCATTTTCTTTAAAAACCACTCTTCAAGTACAACAATGCCTTTTAAAACGTGATATTCATTTCTGGATTTTAGTTTTCTTTTATTTAAGCTTGCTTCACTGTTCATCTTTTTCCCTCTCTTAGCATGTGAAATCACCTTGTTAATTCCTCCAGAGCAAAAATCCTGTCTGACACAGTATACAAGCCCCAACCACAAAGTGGTGGCTAAATAAATGCTTACAAAACAAATCCACGGCTAAGAAGCCAATTAGTTAACACCACATCTGCATGAAAATCTGAAAGATAAGTCCCCTTAGCTGTGCTCCACTTAAAGGGATGGGAGGTAATCAGCTGGCTTCCAGAATTCACTTAAGAAGGATTCTTCGACCTGGACTACGGGTGAGTCAGCACATTTGAGAAAATAATGGGGGAAATGAAGACCAAAGACCAACCTGAACTCTACATTTCTTGCTCTCATTACCCAATCCCCAAACCACAGAAGTATAAAACAAAAATGACCCTTTCAGGTAAAGATGTTGCAATACTAACTTTACTGAGTCTATTACCACAGTTCACTGAGGCACTCTCATCCAGGTGTAGGTCTAATGTTTTTTCCACCATAAAAACCAATTTTGATATTTCTTGAAAAAAAACCAATTTTCGTTTCTTAAAATATAAACTGCTCTCAGTTTCCACATTTAGCATCTGAAAAGTACAAATCCATTCCTTTCTAGAATGTGACTTCAAAGAAGAAAAGGGGCTCGCTCATCCTCCGCAGCTGCATCCACTGTGCCTAAAACATGTGGGTGACAATAAATATTTTTTGAAAGAAAGAGTACATATATATTTCAATTGACATAATAAAGGATCTGCATTTAAGCACCTGGGGGAACTCTGAAAGGGAGGTAAAACAACACATACTAGCTGAAGCACCTCACTGCTTACTCTTAAAAGAGTAAAGAAAATTGAAAAACTGAAATACAGAGCCTGCCTCTGCTTTGTACTCTCAAACCCTGCTACAGCTGCCTGGGCAGTGCCAGTGAGCAGATGCTCTATTCTTTACTCTTTAATGGGAAACAACTCCTCTCCAAGGTTGCAAGCAAAGAATGCACAGACGCATCTTTCTAGTGTCCAGATTTGTACTGTCTAACAGGGTAGCCACAACATGTGTCTTTCAAGCACCTGAAATTTGGTTAGTGTGAAAAGAGATGTCCTGGAGATGTAATATATAAATCAGATTTGTGAGCATTAGCACAAGAAAAGAATATAAAATAACCTCTTGAAAACTGTTTTGTATTAATTACATTTTGAAATGACAGTATTTTGGATATACTGGGGTAAACAAAATATATTATTAAAATTTGTTTCACCTGTTTATTTTTACCTTTACTAACGTGACTTAGAAAATTTAACAATATTTGTGTGGCTCACATTTCTAATGGATGGTGCTTAAACAGACCAACAACAAGAGAGTCTACATGGCACTAAAGCAATGTTCACTGAAAAACAGCAAAGTCTGAGTCCTCATTTCTCATTCCATAACTAGGGAAACAAACTAGATTTTCTACCATGTACTAGTGTGCAGGCTCCCTTATTGCTGTTGTTTAGCTGGTAAGTCATTTCTGACTCTTGTGCAACCCCCCAGACTGTAGCTCACCAGGCTAGGCTCCTCTGTCCGTGGGATCTCCCAGGCAAGAATACTGGAATGAACTGCCATTTCCTACTCCAGGGCATCTTTCCATTCCAAGGACCAAACCTGGAGAGAACTGCCATTTCATACTCCAGGGCATCTTCTGAATCCAGAAACCAAACCCACTTCTCCTGTGTCTCCTCACTGGCAGGTGGATTCTTTACCACTCAGAAACCAAGGAAGTTCCATGCAGTCTCCTGTAAAGGCTCCCTTAAAGGGTCTAAATAGCTTTGGGAGGTAAACATATTAGCCTTGATTTACAGACTAACAAAATGAGGCACAGCTTACACAAAGTTATAGAGCTGATAAATCAAAGGGCAAAACACTGAACCAAAGACAGCAGGATTTCAAAATGCACATTCTCCCCTTTCTCTCCTCCAGTCACTCAGAGGGAACTTTCTCCATGTTCTCAGAGGCTTAATGAAGGATGCCAATTGTCTTGCCTGACTTACCCTGCAATAGGCTTCTCTTTGACACTTTATACCCTTCAACCAATTTTCTCACAGCCACTAAACCATAGATAAGAGAACTAGGTGAAATGATGGATGAGAAACAAGGAAAAATTACTATAGAGTGGTACCACATATGCTTCCGTCTCATGTAAAAGAATAAAGCTTTCTTAATTGGGCATTTTGCCCTTGCAACTCAAAGTTCTCCACTGTTAACTGTCACTGTTACTATAATCTGCAACTGAGAAATTTAACTAGTGGGAAGCCACTACCTGTGAATTCACTAATTTGGCCAAGTGTATTTCACCCGTTATGAATCAGCTTACTTAGTCTCTTAGCAGCCTCAAGAGCTTCATTGGCAGTGTCTGCGACAAAGAATCTTTGAACTTTCACTCCGTTGTCAGACATTAATTTCTTACTCTGGTATTCCTGCAGGTTCAGCCATCTTCTGGAGGTTAATTGAACCACCTAAAGAAATTGGGGAAGAGAGATAAGAAGACTTACAATAGAACGAAAAGTAACAGTCAACCGGTATGGCCAGTTTTATAGGTATCCTCAAACATCAATTAGCAACAGAAATCTTAGAGGCAAAAAATAAATGTATACATATATATATATATATATACACACATATATATATATATATATGATGAATTCTCCATGCTTGTTTTTCTAATCAAAACTGTTAAGAACAACTGTACATACACCCAAATGAATAAGGTCTAAATTTAGTTAATAGGGGGGGCTTCAGTCCTAGCGCAATCAACGTCAATTTCCTAATTTTGATACTGGAGTTAAACTATGTAAGACGTCAATACTAGGGGACACTGGGTGAAGAGGACATGGGACTGCTGCACTAGTTTCGCAGCTCCCTGTGAGTCTATAAGGACTTCAGTAAAAAATTACTTTTAAAACTGTTAAGGACTCTTTTGTATAGCATATGCTTTCTCCTGTCTCCACTTGAAACAAATAAAGTTCATAGCATTATTTAAATAACTGTATATACATCATTAATCATTAAGGTACCTCAGGAAATTTGTTTTAACTCTTTGAGGTCAATGGGCCACAGACTAACCCATTTCTTTATTGTGGTTTTTAATAGATTCCATTACGTGTTTAATGAGATTATCTCTGACTCACCAAAGTTGAGTACAGTAACCTGAAATAGTCACCATTAATTAAGTTACTAATTCCTAAAAACTGCAACTTGTATATTAAAGTAACTGCTTAAAAATCATGTGAAAATGGTCTTCCATTATGCATTTATCAGTAAGCTTTTATTTTTACTGAAAGAAAATGATCAAAGGATAGAATCACATGAAAAAACTCTTCTAATTCTATCCAATAAGATCAATAACATTATCTATTAAATTCATGAAAGTGAAGCGAAAGTTGAAGTCCCTCAGTCGTGTCCGACTCTTTGCAACTCCATGGACTATACAGTCCTTGGAATTCTCCAGGCCAGAATACTGGAGTGGGTAGCCTTTCCTTTTTCCAGGGGATCTTCCCAAACCAGGGAAAGAACTCAGGTCTCCCATATTGTAGGCAGATTCTTTACCAGCTGAGCCACAAGGGAAGCCCAAGAACACTGGCATGGGTAGCCTATCCCTTCTCCAGTGGATCTTCCCGACTCAGGAATTGAACTGGGATCTCCTGCATTGCAGGCGGATTCTTTACCAACTGAGCTATCAAGGAAGCCCATTAAATTCATAAGCCTTGTTTTTAAAATAAAAGAAAAAATAAACACACTTAGTTTCATTTCTACCCACGGGCTATGACACAAAGGGACCACTGTTCACAGGAGGTAAGATAACAATGCCATTAATACACAAAAAATTAATCACACAACTGGATCACAAGACTGGTGGTGGAAGATCACCTGACACACTTCCTAGAAGCTTCAGGCAAGGGCCTCAGTGAGTGACTGAGCAATATCACACAGACCATAAACTGAGGTCCATAGGGTTTTACCACGTGGAGTCATTAGCTTTCAGGATCGCTAATGTGTCCTTAAAATGGCATGTTTTTCTGGCATCTCCAAGCTACAATGCACTCATGAAGCTCTTCTGGACGGGAGGCATTCCAAAAAGGCTCCAGAACCTTATAGTAAGACTGGGTTCTACTCAAGGGCAGAGTATGTCTTCAACTTCCTTGCATCTGTATGAAGAATGTGATGGTGCTTGGCATACAGAAGATACCGAAAAATTACCAGTAAGATAGCCAAATGAATAAATTCTGCCTTTTGTCTTTTTGTCCCCTGATACAGATAATTTTCATTTCCAAAACTGACTTGCTCTAAAAAAAGTAAAACTCCTTCAGATCTAAAATAAGCATAACATAATTTATACACACTTGCAAAAAATTCACATTTCAACATGATCAAGCCTCAAGCTGTCTCTCTGTTCCATCCTTATAAATATTGGTGATGATGTTATTAAAACTGAAGTTGCCTGAACAACTTCTTTAGAAACAGAAAATACTAAGATAAAAATAAACTACTAGACATAATGCTTACATTTACTGTATATAATTTGTTAATTATATATCATTTGTTAATCTTACTTCTGAATTTAAAATCTTGATGAAGCATTAGTAATTTGAAAAACACAATTCAAAAATTAATGAACTTGTTGACTTATCAGTCTTAACAGCACCTCATGTAACATGCCAAAAAAAAAAAAAAAATTCAAGCTTAAGGCATTTAGTAAAAGTCCCCTAAAGAAAGAAACGATTGAACATTAGTAATGTGCCATATAATGGGACCACTTTTAAAAGGCAAATTAGGGAAGGATCAATACATTAAGTCTAAGTTGACATACCAATTTAAAGCCATTAACAAAAGAAGAAAAGAAATACTGTTTGAAAAGGACGTTTGAGAGAGACTAAAAACAGCCATAGTGTGGTTGTGGTCAATTTCTTTTCATCAGAACATTCGCAGTATTAATTTTAGATATGTTAATGCAATCTGCTGCAAACTAATTGCAATTGATCCAGAGACCAGCTTCATAGACATATAATACATATTGACTGTTTCTGCATTGACTCAAAATGAAAAGCTGCTTAGAGTCTGTGGCTCTTACATTGAAAAACAACACTGTGAACATAGCTTAGAAGCCACTGCTGATATTCAAGCCATCACTTAACAAAGTGATCATCTTACGGAATAATTACCTGTATCTGTCAGCTCTAAACTTGACAAAGTAGGGCCCCTGTCTGGCTCTAAAACTTCATTAACTCAACTTCATTATATAAGAATCTGCGATATGTCTAGAGACAAACAAGTTAAGTCTACTTTAGCACTTTCATGAGAAGAAAAAAGAGAAACACTTTCTAAGTAGAAGGATGTTGTAAAGAATGCTGGAAATGTAATCAACTGCTAAATAATAACAATAATAATAATAATGATTCTACCTATTATTGACTGAGCATGTTCTATGGGTTAGACATTATAAGTATTCATATCATCTAGTGGCCAAAAAATCATGAAGAGTCAAGTATTATCTATCTCTGTACCTACCATTAATGCTAACTAACAAATATTCCAAACTGTCCTCCTACCAGGCACTTCCTTGCCTTAGCTGAAGTTAGCTGAGGCCATGCAACTAGTTCCAGGCAATAAGGCATGAGTACATATGGTACATGACACATCAGGTCCAGCATCTAACTGTCAACCCTTCTCTCTCTCTCTCATGACCTGGAGATTGCCAGTATTCGAGATGGCAGCTGATCTATGAGCTAGGGGTTAGGGTAAGGACTGACTATCCCCAAGTGGATCACAATGAATGTGCAGTGAAAAATAAACCTTTGTGGACTTTTAGCCATTGAGATTGTGGAGACTATTTGCTGTTGCTACAGAACTTAGCCCATCTATAGCACCTAACTTGTCCTAAGATGGTTTTTAAACCATCTTACCAGTTAGGAAACTGAGGCTGCAGGATTGACCACTGCCCCAATATCAAAGATGAGTATAACACAGCAAAGCTTCTCTGATCAATGGTACTGACTGACTATATAATACTGTTGATGCCCTGTAACTATCTTCTGGCCCCACATTCCCAGAAGCCTCATGGTAATAAAGACTGAGACTGGTACGAGCAGGATCATATTCCTGTCTTCAAAAGGCCAAAAATCTACCAGGAATAAGATCCTCATGAAATGCTGGTACAGTGCATGTAAGGAAAAATGTAACTGCTCCAGGTTTTGGGAGTTGGGGAAGAGAAGGTATGAGTGGATGCTGATTTGACTCTAAAATGGTGTAAGTAGTTTATTCCATCTCCTAAGAGGAATGACTTGTTAAAACCCTATACTATTATCTTCACTGAAGAGGTCAAGAATCTCCCAGGGAAATTTATGAACTCTGGAATGTAATGGAAGAGAGTTTAAAGATCATGTGACCCTGTGCCTTTTAGTTGTTTCTGCCTGCTTGCCTTCAAATTTGCCTGCTTGCCTTCAAATCACTTCCTGTGCTCTTTGCAACTGTGTCTGTGTGCCCACTCAGTCGTGTCCAACTCTCTGCAACCCCATGGACTGCAGCCCACTAGTCTCCTTTGTCCATGAAATTTAAAAGGCAAGAATGCTAAACTGGGTTGCCATTTCTTTCTCCAAGTGATCTTCCCGACCAAGGATCGAACCTGTGTCTGCTGCATTGGCAGGTGGATTCTTCACCGTTGAGCCACTAGAGAAGCCTTACTGAGGTCCAGCCTCCTCATTTTGTATTCAAAATCTTGAGACCTAAAGATAGGAAGTAATGTGCCCAGAGACCCTACAGTGAGCCAGAGGCAGGATGTGAAAGGGACTAATTTCAGTGTTCTCTCCTTCTTTCATAGAGATTTTGGCAAAGTGACCACATCAGGGACAGCATCATATTCTCAAAACGGCTGGAGTGGGTGGGCACCTGGGTTTGGTTCCTTCCGGATTTCTGTTGCTCCCTTCCCTTCTGCATTTCTTTGACAAAGCAAGCATTTCTAAGCTTGGAGGGGAAGGGAAAAATACAACTTAAAAGAAAAGCACCACATAAAGATTTAAGGGCCTAAGGGAATAAGGGAGCAGAGGCAGAAGAAAAAGAATGAAAAATGAGGGAAAGGACAAAGAGAACCGAGAGATAAAAAGACAATGACTAAGCAGGCAAAAATTCACGAGAAAACTCAAAGCACAAAATTAGACAGCTACACAGGAAAAAAAAAAAAAAAAAAAAATGACACGACCAAGAAAGCATCCTTCGCCCTGTGGTTTTAAAATTAAAGGTGCAGAGACTACTGAAATAGCACCATGGGCGGGGAAAAAAAAAAAAAAAAAACAATAAAGGGGGTATAGAAAGAAATGTCATTGAGCTGGGCGCCCCCATCCTCAAAGAGAGAACACACGAGCCACATCTGCCCACCAGCTCTCCACACGCCCTGTCTTTCTTCAACCTGACCGTCCACGGTCCTGCTTCACTCAGGAAGGCAGCACAACAGAGACTGAGAAACAGCCAAAAGCTCACTATAACCAGGAAAAATAGAATTTTCAACAAAAATGAGAAGCCATTTTGCCAAAAGTAACAAAGATGCCATTTGATAGGGGAAAACAATGAAGGTCTGGAAATGTCATTGGTGATCAAACACCAGGGTGACCAACTCCAAAAACAATGTTGACAGCACTGATGGCAGTAATCAAAACACCCACATTCTCTGAACTGGGAAGTCTACTTCTTGAGTGTTTAAACTAGCAGGATACTCACATGTGTACCTGAGATACATACAAGGCTCTTCTGTGTAGTGGCATACATAATAAAGAATTTAGTTGAAAGTGACCTAAATGCTCATCAAATACGAGACTAGTTAATTAAACCACAATATATTCAATCTATATGAGGCAATGAAAACTCCTGTGGCAACACACTGCCACCAGCATCCATGTGCTCCCTCCATTCTCAGTTCTCTCACACCTGCTGTGCCAAAACTCGGCAGCAACCACGTGCAACCCCTCAGTGCCCTTTTCTGGTGGCTACAAGGACTTGGTAGCCACATGGGGACACAGCGGAGTCCAAGGGTTGAAACAACATGGATCATTGAGTTACTACATGGAGGACCCTTGCCTCAGAGTCACACATTTGCATGAACAAGAAATAAACCTCTGACGTGTTGACCTCTGAGATTTCGAGAATAACTTGCTCACTGACTATTCGAGCCTCATAAGTATGGAGGCCTAACACTGACTGTTCGCCAACACATGTTACCAGAAGAAAATGGCAAAGTAGAATAACATATATATTTCAGACACATGTGTCCACACACAAAGAAATATTCCGTATCTTTCAAAGATAAACATATGAGTAAATAATTATGTAAGAAAAGGGCCAGAAGAAGTTCACCAAACTTGAAATGCCAGTAAATCTGAGGGGGGCAGATCAGCAACATGGTGATCAAAGATTTAACCCAATCTATAATTTAAAACAAACAACAACAATTATTATTTGTGGAATGAAAATCACTACTCAAAAACACTGAGAGAAAGTCATTAAACCCAGACTTTCACCCAAATGCATAGCCTCGAGTCTATTAACTTGCCTAGACAATGAAGGGTTTGCACACTTCCTTAAACGTAGGGCGGGGGGGGGGGGGGGGGGGGGGGGGGGGGTTCTTCAAGTGTAGTGTGAAACTGGGGTGGGAGGACAAAGGCTTGCTTACTCTGTGACACAGAACTACCACCTCTAACACAAATGCCTGCTGTTAGGCAGGAAGAGGCTCTTATACCTCATTTTGAGCTCTCAAAAGCATTGACAAGAGCAGAATACAAACAAGGAATTAGCTGTAAACTCGAAAGAAAATACATTTCCCTCTCATTATAGGCAAGGAAGGCAGATGCTTGGTGGGCTATGGCAGGCCAAGAGTTGGTATCGTTTGCTATATTTTTGTTTTTGCCAATGTTATTCTGTATGCAAATTAGCACCCATAAATCTACCTTAGTCACGTTACCTAGGAAATACTAGGCTTCAAATAAACGTGTTGTTGCAAATGAAAAGACAGATATAACTTGATGTGTCTCAGTATGAGTACCATAAAGAAAAAGGTCTGCTTGCTTAAAACAGACTCTGATGAAGTAGCAACTTCACTGATGCCCTGGAAAAGAGATTAAGTGGAATCCTGTTTATAACATAATATAATCATAACATAATCATAACAATAATAATAATAGCACTTTTCTATTTAGCCCTTTATGTGATAATGTCCACAGGTCAACTCCTGCTTCACAAAGAAAACATGCCAAAGAAACAGATAAAGAAGAACAGCATCATGATTTGAAGCCTAAGCCTATGGAAAGGAAAGAATAATGTCAGAAGAAAGAGCAGGAGAGTGAGTACCAAGACTCCGTTACATTTACTGTGTGTTCAAGCTCAAGTGTGGGGCCTTCATGTGGGTAACCTTTGAAAATATAGCATCCTTTCTGTCCAGAACTGGCCATGTGCCATTCACGTTATTCCCATTTTGCACACTGTAAGGAAGTTAATTAACCAATTAACAAGTCCCCTGTGGCTGAGTCTCTAAACTCTAACAGGGGTAGAGAGGAAAGCTACCCTCTATGTATGAGAGAAATGGCAGCTGAAATGAGTTTCCTCATTTACAAGGGAGAAAATGAACAGGTCCATCCTTATAGGTTGCTGTAGGGATTAAATACAAATCAATGAGAACAATGCCCAGTGTATCATAAGCACCAAAAAGAGGTTAGCTATTATTATTTAATGTAGAAAAACAAATCAGGAGAAAAGGGTGACAAGGAGACATTGAGGAATCATTAGAAAAATAGTAGGTGATCATATAAACAATAAAGATGGGCAACATACGTATCTGAAGCAGGGTCCTGGAGCAACAACACCCCATTGTGTGTGGGGACAGTGGGCAGGACATGGACTGCTTCTGGGGGGAGGAGGAGATTATCAGTTAGAGGGGAATGAACATCAGGTGGGCTCTTTAGTTACCACAGAAACCAGAGAGGGGCATGCTCCTTACCACCACTTTGATAAGAACAATCAATAGATGGGACATGGAGCAAGTACATAGGAAGGTCAGTCAGGTGAGTAGGGTGTAGGTGAAGCAGGCACTGGTCAGATGGGGATGGACAGAAAGCAAGAGAACAGCCACCTTGAGTGGCCTGGCCATACAGTGAACGAAAGAAGTAATACTTGAACTCTTCTTTACAATAAACTATTAGATGAGGATCAGACTAGGAGCCTGAGGCTATTCATGCCTCACTTACAATGCATCTCTGACAGTACATCTTCTCTAAGGCCCACAGTAAGGGGGGCAGCAACTGTTACAAAAAATAAAATAATCTGTCCTACCAGGGAAGAATTGAAAGCTGCCCTTTCAGACTCTCCACACACTAGATCACAGCCGGCTGCTATTTTAGATTTAATTCTTCTTGGAGTACCTCGACAAAGTCTTATATTTTAAGACTACGCCAAATACTAGCTGGCAATTGTAAGTGCCACGAAGCTGCAGAAACTGTATTAGATACTAGAAAAGTACTAAGTCAATTAATTCTCACAACCATTTACAAGGAAACAAACTGGCAGAAGCCCATTTTACACATGAGCAAGTGAAGGCTCAGGAAAACTAAGTGGTCAGAGGCAGAGCCACATTCCAATCCAGGAGTGTGTGTGTCAAACCCCAGAGTCTGTGCTCTTCAGTAAGGCAGAAATTCTGAATGGCCTCCTAGCCCATATTAGTGGGTCCTGAGTAGTAAAATAAACTGGGGCGAGAGGAGAAGCAGGAGGTTCTGTTTTGTGGATTTCACTGTAGGACATTACAGAGCTGAACTGGAAATGAGGTTCATGGGAAAAATGAGAAGCTCTGAGTAAGAGAGGTTCCTGGATGGATTTCACTAAGTCAAAAGAATTAAGATGCTCAAAGATATTGCTTCATTCTTTTTATCCTAGGTTCAGCAGAAAAGCAGCACTTTTTTTTTAAGGAGCAAAGAAACGTAAAACTCTCTATAGTAAGGACAGATGCCCAAAGGAGGCTTCACTCCATAACTCCACACGGCTGCTCTGCCAGCAGCAAGAAAGAAAGGGAGAGAAAAAATACAACCTCCAAAAACAGTAGCATATTAACAGGAGAAACAAATGTATAAAAGGCTCTAAAAATCCTGAGATACAGTGTTTCAAAATGCCTGCCTGTTCCCTGGTGAAGAGTATGCCAGCTTGATTATGTTTTGAAGGAAAATCACCTTATATTTACACTGTGAACAGAAGCGGGTGAGATTTATTTATATAGAGAAAGAAAACAAATTAGGAAGCATAAACATATGCTTGCATTTTAACTCCTACCAAAGAAATAGGCAGAAGCTATACCTTGTTCATTCATTCAACAATTTCCCACTGGACTTTATAATGTGGCGGCCACTATGCTTGGTAACCAAGATCAACAGTACAGGCATGGTTTTTGCCACCACAGAGTTTGCATCCTAAGAGAGGAAACAAGGAAGAAAGACATGAGAACATAAATGAAGAGTATAATTACAAAGAAGCTTATGAAGGAAATAAAATATGCATAATGAATGATGGAGGCCAACTGTAGACTGAGCAGTCACCTCTGAGGAAATGTCATCCATGCAAAAACCTAAAGTCAGAAAGCAGGGAGACGTGAAGTAACCATGAGAATTCAAGCAGACTGTTCTGACGCAGGAAAGGTTCAGTATGACCAGAACAAGGGGGAATCCTGAAAGGAGTAAGGGTGGAAAGGTGAGCAGGGACCAGTCCATGCAGGTGCTTTTAAGCTACAGTGTGGAGTTGAGATTTTTTTCACTCAGTGAGGATGAGAAGGTCAAATTCACATTTTAGAAAAGTCGCCGTGTCTTCTATTTAACAGAACGAAACCAATTATAAGAGAGCAATATTAAACCAGAATAGAGCTTGCAACCTTTTTCTGTAAATAGCCAAATAGTAAATATTATAGGCTTTGAGGCTAGATAGTCTCAGTTGCAACTATTTAACTCTGCTTTTGTAGCACAAGCAGGCTTAGATAATATATAAATAAATGGGCAGGACTGTGTTCCAATAAACCTTTATTTACAAAAACGATGTGGCTTGCATGCCACAGTTTGTAGATTCCTCAACTAGACCACAGAGAAGGTGGTGGAGATGGAAACAGAAATGGAGGGCAGAATTTGGTAATTAAGCAAAGCTTTCTCATGGATCAGATGTGGGGAACAAAGTAAAAGAAATCTAGTATTAGACACACACATGCACCCAACACACACATACTTTACAAGGTTCGTTCATTAAGCCTGGTGAGTTTTACGTACCTGCTTGTCATAAAAAAGCATTTCTTTAGAAACAATCTTAACTTTGGGACTTTTTTTGCCCAAACTGGCCTTTGTATTACACTTAATTATTGACACTTCTGTACATCATTTTACAACATCAGAGCTGCTGGGTCTTTCATCTTATAACCTTCTTCCATTATTTAATACAGATCCCAGTGGGCAACAGGCAAATGGCCCTCCTATAGCACTCTCCTGCTACAGTGGCCCATCTGCAGCTTCTCTCCAGGGAGAAAACAGAAGCCCTCCCTTGATTAAAGAGATAGCAAGCAGAAATAGTAAAAAATAAATAAATAAATAAATAAAGAAATAAAACCTAAGGATTAATAAAATGTGGCATATCCAATGGAATTTCTTAAAATGTTTCAAATGAATAAGCCAGCTCTTGAAATAGATCAACATAGACAAATTTTCAAAGCAAAACAGAGAGAGGTAAAAGAAAGCAAGTGACAGGCAAGAGGGGGACACATAAGAGTATGCATACTGAAACAGGAAAAACAATAATATTAGCCAATCTTACGGAGATAAATAAAGGGATTCAGAGCACGTTACCCCAAAATATGCCAGTCAGGCGTAAGGATTATTCTGAGCTAAAAGTAAACAGAAAGAAACAGACACAAGAAAAACTCTCTGCTCCCAACTACCTCTCTCTCCCCCTGTCCCTGCTGCTGCTGCTAAGTCGCTTCAGTCATGTCCGACTCTGTGCCACCTCACAGACAGCAGCCCATCAGTCTCCGCCGTCCCTGGGATTCTTGAGGCAAGAATACTGGAGTGGGTTGCCATTTCCTTTTCCAATGCATGAAAGTGAAAAGTGAAAGTGAGGTCGCTCAGTCGTGTCCGACTCTTAGCGACCCCATGGACTGTAGCCTACCAGGCTCCTTCATCCATGGGATTTTCCAGGCAAGAGTACTGGAGTGGGGTGCCATTGCCTTCTCCGGACCCCCTGTCCCTGACACACACACAAACAAGAAGGACAGGATGATCCTTTTTTCATTTTTTTTTAATTTTATTTTATATGAAGTATAGCCGACTAACAATGTTGTGATAGTTTCAGGGGGACAGCAAAGGGACTCAGTCTTCCATATACTTGTATCCATTCTCCCCCAAACTCCCCTCCCCAAGGGTAGAATGATTCTTAATCACGGGAGATAAACCTAGACTTACCACAGAAACAGCACCAGAGGGATCAACTCAAGGACCCTACTAACTAGTCCTTACCTCCCATCAGTATCCCCCATCTATTTAACCTCCCACAATTTGCTCCCCCTAGAAGTCTTTTTCCTTCATCCTATCACTCCCCTACAAATTTACTGTTAAGATGCTATAAAAGCCTGAGTTCTGATCACCCCTTTAAGTTACTCATCTCTGAAAGTGCTGCCATGTGTGTACACACTGCACCTGTTAATAAAACTTTGTTTTTTTCTTTTTTTTCTCAGCCTAATTTGAACGAACCCAGATAATGAACCTAAGATGGGTAGAGGAAAACTTTTCCCTCTGCAACAATGTGTGTTAACATATCAAAACAGTTTAAAAAATGACATGCCAAGTTTAGAACAGTGACAAGGTTAGACAGTCAAAGAGAGACATGAGTTTGGGGAAGGGGCACCAAGAGACTTCAACAGTATCAAGTACACGTATTATGTAAAAATGCATGCATATGTGCTCAATCATGTCCAACTCTTTGTGACATCATGGACTGTAGCCTGCCAGGCTCCTCTGTACACAGAAATTAAAATTTTCCTGGCAAGGATACTGGAGTGGGTTACCAATTCCTTCTCCATGGGATCTTCCTGACCCAGGGATCGAACCTGTGTCTCCTGCCTTAGCAGGCAGATTCTTTACCACAGTGCCACCTGGGAAGCCCATTTAAACATTATCTGAGCAAATATAAAAAGAAAGCAGCATTTGAAACTTCTTCATATTGGACACACATATGACTTGATAGTAATCTCATCATTACCCATTTTTAAAATACAGTTATGTACTTAACACAATAAATTTAATAACTATACCTAATTCCATGAGTTAAGATGGATTTATTAATCAATAAAATAAAAGAGAGCAAGCCAGAAATAATCTTCATCAGAAGTAAAAAGTCAGATCTAAAAGAAATCTGGGATCATGCTGTGCCAACAGCTCACACTGTACAAGAGTAACTGAGCTCTGGAGGACTTCCTACCCCTGCTGTCAAGCTGTCACGGCCTTATCAAGCCAGCACGAAGCATCCATCCGCATGCTCAGGCCTTTCCAGCACACCAGCATTACAGCTGTGCAGAACAGGTGAGCTCAGGGAAGCAGCGGAGGATACAGCTTTTCATCCATGAACTGTCTCAGGGCTGTGCCAGGTGGCTTGCTATTATGTCAGGTTCACGTTCATAAAACTGGTGTTTCTGCTCATTTCTAGCATGAGTGAGTAACTCTAGAAGTAATTTCCTGAAAATCAGGCCACTGTTTCACCTCATAAAAAGTATGTGTGTTTGTGTGTGTGTGAGAGAGAGAGATATACTTCACTCATGCAAGTGAGTCTCTGTGGCAGTCTCTGTGGCTTTGGGGTTCCAAGAATAGTCTTCATGCAAAGTGCTCACTGGAAAACAAATTCAGAACAGTGGAATAATACAACAGCCAGTGCTCAACCTTGTATTCTGGGGCCATTAATTGCTCAGCTAATCCCAGCCAATCATTTTATACATTTATACATGCCACCAGAGTAGATTACATGTAATACTCAGAGAAGAGAAAATGCTAGATACTTTTCTTCAGCAACCTTGCCCAAAGGTGTGACAAGACTGTTTTCAAGAACTCTACCTCAAATGGCTTGTGACGCTGAGTAAGTAAAGCAGAGATATTAGTGAAGCAGAACACCAAACCTCCCAGGGTTGCTGGGAGGATATAAACACAGAGTGTCTGTGAAGGTGTTTTGTTACATGTGTTCAGCATGGCCATTACCATGAGTCACATGTGTCAACTCAGTGCATCAGATTAAGCTCCCCAATAGAACCCTGCCACCTTCCCCACTCCATTCCTTTCATTTCCCAATTTGTCAGCTCTCCTTAAATTACTCCCTGAAGTCCCTTCCAATAAATTCAGTTGAAAGCTTGCAAGGGGCCAACTTTATTTCAATCAACACACTTGTGCTCCTTCTAACAATCTAATAGCACTTAATAGTTTAGGATACATTTGAGTTTAATGGGATTTACCTGATAAAAATAGACTTCTCATGGTTTCTTTATAGCAGCAGCTTTGAGTGACCTAGCTAACTCAATCTCACAGGTTCACCTATCACCCTAGCACACTGAAGAAATGACTCGGAGAGTAGTAAATGATCGACCTTTGCTGCAGAAATTCCTGAGATCATCTGACATTTTGAAGGTTTGCTGTACAGAATGATAATTGGTGTCTGCAAGATTCCAAGTGCATTATTTGTGTTTAGAAGGAGATTTCATTCTTGTTGATGAATGAAATACTACTACTTTAGGGAGTGAGATCTTAGAATTGTCTATTAAGAAAGTTATCAACATTATATAGAGTTTCCCTTTCTTCATGTTTCCACTGTCAGAATTCCCACTTATAGGAGAAATTACAGTCTCAAGTGTTAAATCTGATTGCCCAATATCCCATATAAACGTCCTACTTATAAGAGAAAAATAGACAGCAGACCTTTTGATTCCTATTAGTCATCTCTTCTCTTGCAATAATCTGAGTTTCTTTAGTCAGAGTTGGAAAGGCAGAGATTGCTAAATTCTACATATATCTGTATAAATAACCCAAAGAAGTGAATCTTCAAGGCAAGCTTTCAGAAAATCAGGTAACGTGAAAATGAAACTTCAAAATAATTCCTGAAAAGAGAATTTTTCCCACAGCATAGGATATATGACATTCACTTTGTTCCAGGAAACTTCTGAAAGAAATACTGTCATTCATTTGAAAAGGATGTTGTGATGACAGAAAAACCTGAAAAGCACACACAGATGAAAGGACTTGCAAAATAGACAACATGACACTCAATATCTGAGCAGCAAAGAAAATAATATTCTAATCATTCTATATCCTCTTAAAATTGAGGGATTCAAAAGAACCTAAGAAATCTCAAGAAAGTTTAATCCTAATTATTTTTCTTTCAAGAACCTAGAGCAAAATGTTATACAATATTACTACAAATAAACACCTAGTCAGTCCAAACTAAAAGTTAACAGAGAAAATGAGAAATAAAACTACAAAATATGTACTGCTTGGTAATGTTGTGATGAAGGGTTCAGGAGTTGACAGTGAGAAATGGGCTTAAAAGGGTGAAGCTGAAGATCTAGTGGTCCATCTTTGCCCTACCATTCATTGGTAGGCGACCTTTTACCTTGTTTACTTAAGTTAAATGAAATTATCAACCATTACAACCTTACAAGGCTGTAGAAAAAAGAAAAAAAAGAAAATGAACAACATCTATGACATCCCTTTTCAATCTGATCTGGATCAAGAAACAACACAGAAAGGCAAGAAATGAGAAGATGGTGCTCCATTACTTTCCATGTGGCCAGATTCAGCCAGCATCCAATGGCTATCCCAGGATAAATAGCCTAAATAACCTGCCCTTGGGACTTCCCTGGTGGTCCAGTGGCTAAGACTCCGAGCTCCCAATGCAGGAGGCTCAGGTTCAATCCTTGGTCTGGGAAGTAGATCCTACTTAGTGCAACTAAGACCCAGTACATCCAAATAAATAAATATCAAAAAAAAAAAGATAATAATAACTCCTCTCCCTTGTTGGCTGTCAAGCTCTTTTCTGGAGGACCTCCTCCTTTGTCTCTAGTGGAGGACACTCCCCTCAGATCTGTGGATATCTGTGATTTCCACAGATCCTGCCATCTTTGAGGCACCTGATCTTCCCAAGGCAGAGGAAACACCCAAAGGAAATACTGCCAAAATGATGGCTGGAGAAGTGACCTGCCACCTTGAGACCAAGTCCCCTCCCAAAAGCAATCAGACTACTAGTAAGCATCACCTACTCTACAAGGTTAGAACAAAAGCTAAGCAGAGGAGGGACACGGAAAGGAAGAACACAAGATTGGGCCAAAACGTCTAAACACAACAGTCATAGCAGCACTGGAGAAAATAATAGTGAAGAAGAGAGTACACTTGGTAGACCAGAAGTTGAGAAAAATCCCTGAAGAATGCCAGGCAAATAGGAACTAGACTGAAATAGAATCCCACATCTAAATCAAAGAGGACAGGAAGTGTACCAGAAGTGGAAGTAACTAATTAAACTTGAAGGCTGGTACACAGGCAGCACAGGAGGGGCCAAGGCAACCATTAGGGTAACTGATGTTAGGTAGCATAAGATATGCGAGACAAAAAGTGGTATTTTGGGGCACCTGGGCCCAAGGGCTGACACAGTGGCCCAGGTGCCCCCTGACGCCTTGGGAAAAGACTGGTTACTGACACCTTCCATGGGACTACATGCTCGGCCCCTCCCCCACAGTCACTGACAGCAGGACCCTGTAAGAACAAAAGTCAGTAATAAACAGTGGAAGCCCACCAACATCATGAAAGAGAAACAAAGAGTAGAACTAATATCTGAGAGAAAAAAGTTCATGTAGAACAAAGCACAAAACTGTGCTTTAAAAAAATGTAACACATTAGACATGTCACAGAATAATGTAGCAATTAAAAAATTTATCTAAAGATCTTGAAATTTTTAAATTGATCAGTGGAAAAAAACAGGCAAGAAGAGATCCGTTGAAAGTAAAGGAAATATTTTCAAAAGATAAATTAGTGAACTAGAAATTGGAGGAGAGAAGTTCATGGTCAAATATCTGCTAAATATACAATTTTACTTCATTACTTACAAATTCTCAACACATATTATCTTATTAAAGGTTCTGAGAAGTCCAATCATTTTAAAAATATGCATATTTAGATATATTTCAGTTTTCCCCAAACCAATTTTCACTTGACATTTGCCTTAGATCCCATGGAACTAATTACTCCCTTAGGAAATACCATAGATTGCAAAAAAATTCAAGTACACAACTAACCATAACATCAGATGGAAGGAAATAGGAGTTGTTTCACCTCTGTGTGAAAGTACATATTTTGCTTTTTCGGGTATTTCCACTTATCTTATTGTTCTGCACAACCTCATTGGGATTCAGTGCAGAACGAGGGCCTACACATCAGCCTTATCACTATGTGCCTTATGACTATTTGCCAGTTATTAAGCTACTTTTTATCAGTTCTGAAACCTCCCGTCTAGGTGCCCACCACTCTGCTAACTGAAACTCTGCAAATCACTTTCTCCTTTGCCAGCTGGGTTCCTGTTACGTTCTGCCAATACATAGCACCACTGCAAGGCAAGAAGGTTGGAGGATAGAGAAGTATCTACTCCTTTCAGTGTATAATATTCCTTCATGAGAGCTCCAAGTCACAGCTCTTCACCCTGGCAGTATCAGTTGGTTCCAAGACCACCTGCTTTCAGTTGACAAGGTTCTGCCTATATTCCTAGACTAGCCTCAGAGCCATCATAACCCAGCCAGGCAGTATCTCTTCCTGAACGCTCTGGGTCCCAGCACTGCAGGATTCCTCCTCCCCACTCCCAAGTTCTTGAAGAGTTTATTCCAGGGGTGGTAGCTGCTTCCTACAGTTACAATCTCTGCTTTAGTCAGGGTTCTCTTTTTGTCCCTGCATTCCTCCTAACATTTCTTTAATCAACTTGCTACATTAAATTATTCTTGTTAAAATAATTAGTGCAGTTGACTGAACTCCAAATGAAAAAAGCGGGAACGAAAAGTATGAATATAGAGAAATTTAGGCAATGCTGTTCCCGATTGATGACTTCTTATTTGTAACTAATATTGTATGTTTATTGACCTAGAACGTCAAGTCTATCAGGCCCAAACCTGTTTGTTCACAGATGAATGGCCAGTGCTTAGAACACTGTATGATACATAGCAAGTACTCAATTCAGTTTTTTATGGAATGAATGCATGTGTGAACATTCGAGATGGACAAAGGTACCTCAACTCCCAAATCTCTCAGGTGGACCTTGATATATAGTTGGAAGGAATATTTTGACAAGGTGTTGGGGGTGAACTTTCTTGTTTATATATTGTCTCTAACTGCTTTTCACTACAACTGCAGAGCTGAGTAGTCACAACAGAGACTGGATGGCTACAAAGCTTAAAATACCTACCATGTGGTCTTTGAAGAAACAATTTGATGACTCCTGCCCTCAATATGAGATGGGGACAGGTTACTTGGGAGTCCAGAGAAGGAAACTGCATCCTCATACCCTCCTTCATTAGCACTGGGAGTCACAGTGGAGAGTTTTTTACCTCACTAAAGAGATCTCTTCAAGAAAATTAGAGATACCAAGGGAATATTATGCAAAGATGGGCTCGATAAAGGACAGAAATGCTATGGACCTAACAGAAGCAGAAGATATTAAGAAGAGGTGGCAAGAATACACAGAAGAACTGTACAAAAAAGATCTTCACGACCCAGATAATCACGATGGTGTGATCACTCACCTAGAGCCAGACATCCTGGAATGTGAAGTCAAGCGGGCCTTAGAAAGCATCACTACGAACAAAGCTAGTGGAAGTGATGGAATTCCAGTTGAGCTATTTCAAATCCTCAAAGGTGATGCTGTGAAAGTGCTGCACTCGATATGCCAGCAAATTTGGAAAACTCAGCAGTGGCCACAGGACTGGAAAAGGCCAGTTTTCGTTCCAATCCCAAAGAAAGGCAATGCCAAAGAATGCTCAAACTACCACACAACTGCACTCATCTCACATGCTAGTAAAGTAATGCTCAAGATTCTCCAAGCCAGGCTTCAGCAATATGTGAACCGTGAACTTCCAGATGTTCAAGCTGGTTTGAGAAAAGGCAGAGGAACCAGAGATCAAATTGCCAATATCCGCTGGATGGTCGAAAAAGCAAGAGAATTCCAGAAAAACATCTATTTCTGCTTTATTGACTATGCCAAAGCCTTTGACTGTGTGGATCACAATAAACTGTGGAAAATTCTGAAAGAGATGGGAATACCAGACCATCTGACCTGTCTCTTGAGAAACCTGTATGCAGATCAGGAAGCAACAGTTAGAACTGGACATGGAACAACAGACTGGTTCCAAATAGGACAAGGAGTACGTCAAGGCTGTATATTGTCACCCTGCTTATTTAACTTATATGCAGAGTACATCATGAGAAACGCTGGGCTGGAAGAAACACAAGCTGGAATCAAGATTGCTGGGAGAAATATCAATAAGCTCAGATATGCAGATAACACCACCCTTATGGCAGAAAGTGAAGAAGAACTAAAGAGCCTCTTGATGAAAGTGAAAGAGGAGAGTGGAAAAGTTGGCTTAAAGCTCAACGTTCACAAAACTAAGATCATGGCATCTGGTCCCATCACTAAATGGGAAATAGATGGGGAAACAGTGGAAACAGGGTCAGACTTTATTTTTTTGTGCTCCAAAATCACTTCTGATGGTGATTGCAGCCATGAAATTAAAAGACGCTTACTTTTTGGAAGGAAGGTTATGGCCACCTAGACAGCATATTTAAAAGCAGACACATTACTTTGGCAACAAAAGTCCATCTAGTCAAAGCTATGGTTTTTCCAGTGGTCATGTATGGATGTGAGAGATGGACGGTGAAGAGAGCTGAGTGCCGCAGAATTGATGCTTTTGAACTGTGGTGTTGGAGAAAATTCTTGAGAGTCCCTTGGACTGCAAGGAGATCCAATCAATCCATCCTAAAGGAGATCAGTCCTGGGTGTTCACTGGAAGGACTGATGTTGAAGCTGAAACTCCAATACTTTGGCCACCTCATGCGAAAAGTTGACTCATTGGAAAAGACCCTGATGCTGGGAAGTATTGGGGGCAGGAGGAGAAGGGGACGACAGAGGATGAGATGGTCGGAATGGCATCACTGACTCGATGGACATGGGTTTGGGTGGACTCCGGGAGTTGGTGATGGACAGGGAAGCCTGGCATGCTGCAATTCATGGGGTCGCAAAGAGTCGGACACGACTGAGCAACTGAACTGAACTGAGGTAAGTGAAAACATACAAGAGGCTTTCCAGGGCAGATACAGTAAGACACTACTTCATTAAGTAAAGTCAAGCTTTGGATTTGGATAAGTCTCTCTGACTGGCATCAGAAACATCTTGCTAGCCCAAATGTCCTTTCTCATCAGTCCAGAACATGGGAGAAGAGGTCTATTTGTACAGGGACAGGGCAAAAGAAAAGGGAGGGGAATTCTGGGTATGCTGTTTTAATTCCCAACTGAGAAAATGCAAAACAGCCAGGAATTAACTCAGCATATGATTCCACTACAGGGAATAAGATGGAAATTCTCACCCAAGAGCTATCAAATCCAAGTTTTGAGCACATTTCCTGCAGAGTACCACACATAGTCAATTTCCTTGAGAACAGTTCCTTCTCTAAAACTGCACAAGTAGGAGCATGAGAAGCTCCAGACTGTAAATCTCATTTTGCTAAGCCTTTCTACGGCAATTCCAGAGGTACTCCTTCTCCTCCCACTAATATCATTTTATGATCAGAAAGTCTCAAGAGCAGACACTCGTTTTCACAAATCCTTATCTGTATTAAGAACTGAAAGACTGTGTCCTATTATTGATGGAAAAAGAAGACTAACGATGAGCAGAGTTCCCTAGCTTCATCTCATTACTGAACAGCAGCCAATCCAGCAGGAGCACCAGCTTTTTCCCCACACAAAACTTGCCTAACTCAGCTTATTCAATAAATAACCCCTAAATAGTTTATTTAAATTTATAGGTGTGGCTAATAAAGTAAACTTTATACACAGAATGCTACATCCCAAACTAGCAAGGGTGCTCTCTTCTGAGGAAGGGCACAAGGTGTGGGAGATTTTATTTTTATTATAACATCCAATGATTTTAATTCTGTACCAAAGGCATAAACTACTTTTTCAAATAAATAATTTTCTCCAGAAAACCTTTCCTGAGTTCTTAAAACAGGATTCAGCAGAGCACAGTCCATTGGACATAGCTACTCACCAGCCAATCTTCGTAAATAAAGTTTTATTGGAATACAGTCACATCTATCCTTTTACATATTGTCAAGGGTTGCTTTCACTTGACAGTTGATAAGAGTTGAGTGGTTGCAATCAAGAATGTAAGGAGCAGGAGTCTAAAATATTTACTATATGGTCCTTTAGAGAAAATATTTGCTAACCTAAAATCTACATCAGTATTCCACTCCTAGCTTAATCTTTCTCACCAAAGTTCATCATTTTCCCTCACAGCATCTCTCAAAGTGCGACTGATGACTATTTGTGTGATCTGTCAATGTCTGGGCATCCCAAGAAACTATGATGGCCTCAAAGACACATACCAGGCCTGATGGCTTCACCAATGCATCCCTCGTGCCTGGTCAGTCCTGGTGTGTACAAAGCACTTTATAAGTACTGGCAGAGTGATAACAGTTTGTTAGATATAAAGACCACAGATAAAATGATCTCAATCTAAAACTGAGGCCACCAACCTGCCTTCATAGGAGACAATAGTTCTTGTGACACTAAACTAGACAAGGTCAGGCACTTTCTGAGCTAAGCCATTTCCTTCTCCAAGCAGTTCAGTAGTCATGTTTTTAGAATGATCCAGTTTTCAGTCTACATGACCACCATTTATCTCTAAGACTACAACGTTGAAAAGATTTTTTTCTACATTTTGCCATATATTACCTACAAATGACAATTTAAACAAACACAAATTCTACAGGGAAGATGTATCTCAGAGTACATTTAACACCTACTATGTGTCAGACATGCTTAGACACAGAGGAAAGTGATTAAAATCATGGACTTTGCAAAGACCTGCTTTTGACCCCTTGCCCTACTCTGTTGATGACCATGACCATTAACAGGAAGTGACCACAGGAGATAACTGTCCCAGTACATAAATTTAGAAACAGCAAGGCAGGAAGAGGATTATCCCTAACCCACTCCAGTATTCTCGTCTAGGAAATTTCGTGGACAGACGGGCCTGGCAGCCTACAGTCCATAGGGTAATCAAGAATCAGACACGACTTAGTGACTAAACAATTCAACCTCTAAGCCTTTATTTCCTCAAGCATGAAATAGGAATAATAAAAAAGGATTATCAAGAGAATAAAATTAGTTACTATATAAAGCACTTAGAACAGTACCTGTTTTGTAATGAGAGCTCAGAAAACATTAGCTGTTACCACTTATTATTACTGTGATTTTTGTAATATAGTCCACACTGCCACTAACACCATGTTCAAGAGGCAACAAAGGAGGTAACCATGGCATTAATACACAAGGGGGCAATCTTCACAACATACCAGTAACTGTGCAAAAGAAGTGGGAATTGTGGCAGAATCATCACTCTTAAAAATCTCATCTCAAACTCTTGCCTTGGATAGGTTTTGCACTAGTTCTAAATATATCAGACCTCTTTCCTGCCTCTTAAGCCCCAAAAATGTGAACTGTGAACGAAGCACACAAAACGGAGACAGGCAACTGAGCAGTGGGAAAAGGAGCATATTTACATCGCATGTATCAGACACAAGTTAAAAAAAAAAAAAAAAAAGCTGAGTTCTCAGAAAAGAGTGAATCATTGGTGACACACATTCAGACTCAGACTACAAACTCGCTCTTGGCAATTGCTCAAATCTTAGTTCAGTTCTTTTTCACTTGAGCTGGGCCACCTGCACTCAGCCTCCCACATGTATCCTTCATGGGGGACCTTCTGATTTGGACAGTTTATGCACAGGATCCAGGACTCACCCCTTGCCTCTCTCTTATTCAGGATATACCACCCCCCACTTTCTGGTTGCTGTGGTTATCCCTAACTCTGTTCTCTGGTTCTTCAGAGCAGAAAGACTAGAGGTTTTCTATTGGAGTTTTACCTATCACTGTGACCTGCTATTGGGCTTCCCTGGTGGCTCAGATGGTAAGGGATCCACCAGCAATGAGGGAGGACCTGGGTTTGACCCCTCGATCGGGGTGACCTGTTATCAAGAAAAATCTTGGAAGTAAAACTTGGGAAGACAGTATGCCTGTCCCTTCCAATTCCAATTCTCTTCTGAGATCCCCCTGCTTTTCTTCACTCTTCAGAACATTCAAGTTCTTTGTTTTCGTATTTTGTCCAGAATATATAGTCAGTAGCTAAGGAAAGTTCAGTCTGTTAAGAGCTTTGTTTTTGTTGTTCAGTCACTCAGTCACGTCCAACTCTTTGTGACCCCACAGACTGCAGCACCCAAGACTTCCCTGTTCTTCACTATCTCTCAGAATTTGCTCAACTCATGTCCATTGAGTTGATGTTGCCAGCCAACCATCTCATCCTTTGCCGCCCCCTTCTCCTCCTGCCCTTAATCTTTCCCAGCATCAGGGTCTTTTCCAATGAGTTGGCTCTTTGTATCAGGTGGCCAAAGCTAGGCGCTTACATGGGCATGCTATAAATAGAGACTGTCTGATACATATGAGAAGACTCTTGAGAGTCCCTTGGACTGCAAGAAGATCCAATCAATCCATCCTAAAAGAGATCAATCCTGGGTGTTCATTGGAAGGACTGATGTTGAAGCTGAAACTCCAATACTTTGGCCACCTCATGCGAAGAGCTGACTCATTGGAAAAGACCCTAATGCTGGGTAGGATTGGGGGCAGGAGAAGGGGACGACAGAGGATGAGATGGTTGGATGGCATCACTGACTCGATGGACATGGGTTTTGGTAGACTCCGGGAGCTGGTGATGGACAGGGAGGCCTGGCGTGCTGCAATTCATGGGATTGCAAAGAGTCGGACACGACTGAGCAACTGAACTGAACTGAACTGAGACATATGCAGGAAGAATTCAAGCAAAGACAGTCTTTATGAGTTCATGTTATTAAAACAGGAAAGAGTCCTCATCTTAAAGGAGTCACTTCTAAGAACAAACTCCAAAGAAATGAACAAACACTAGTCAAGGAGTAAGCCCAGTACTTTGTTCTGAGGTATACACACTGAGAAGTGGAAAGCTTGAGTGATCTGAGTATACACAGGAAGTAAGGTAATACAGAGAGCTAACGTAAAGAGAAAGATCTTCATCCAAATAGAGAGAAAAATGACACTGTGAGGCAGAAACTGAAGGAAAAAAAAAACAGTTGATAGAGCAACTTACTCAATAGGTCATAAAGAAGGATACACACATTTAGACCTAAGACTACCAATATCAGGACTAGAAATGGCAAAGGGCCTGCTAACTGGCCAAATGGAAATGTCTGCTTGGTGTGCTATGTTAATAAAGTCCCAGGGGCTTTGTCTGGGCCCACCAGAACAATGTCACGATTGATTACTGATGTTTGCCACAGGAAGAAAAGGGAAGCAGCACAGTCACACGTATTCACAAGCCAAGATCAAGAATAAGGTTATGCAACTTGAGGAGAGTAAGATGGGACAGATTCGTCAACATCATCATTATTAATAACACTGAGTATCTTCAATATGCCCACATGATGCTTAGAGTAATTCAAATTTAAGTGAAATTAAAAAGGGATATCAGACAGGCTAAAATAAAAAGTGCCTTGAATCTTAATAAGCCTACAGTACATGAACTGCTTCTAATTAGATTCAGTTGGTTTCCTTTTGAAACCAACTAAGAAAAAACACTTATTCAGAAGATTTCAATGAAAAATTAATAACGACTTGGTTCCACTTTATCATGCACAGACCTCAATGGTGGATTTTAAAAAACGCAAGTACAGTCTGTCTTAGAGAAATTATACTCCTGAGTCCTTCAAGAGCTAGGACATTTTAATCAATAAGGTGCAAGGGCAATTTACTGACTTACATAGTGAACAAAATACTTGCTATTCAAAATGAGTGAAGTCTACCACCAAATTGTTAAGGGTTTCTATAATCAATAATACTAAATTAACAAACAAAAAAGCAAGCAAAACTTGCCCTCCAACTTGGTTTTCAAGTTCCAGTTAACCAACTCTTTATCTGGATAATGGTTATTAGAAGTTATTTGGCCTTGTATCTGCCCTTTTGAAGACGTGACTTGGCTGATATATAATTAATTAATGTAAATATAATTACAAAAGGGGAACATCAATGCCTCTGATTTCTGGTCCATCTAGCTTCTCCTTATGCCATTTTATGACTTGCTGTGCTGTGCTTTGTAGCTCAGATGTGTCCAACTCTTTGCGACCCCATGGACTGTAGCCCACCAGGCTCCTCTGTCCATAGGGATTCTCCAGGCAAGAATACTAGAGTGGGTTGCCATTACCTTGTCCAGAGGAACTTCCCAACTCAGGGATCGAACCCAGGTCTGCCACATTGCAGGAGGATTCTTTACTGTATGAGCCCCCAGGGAAGGCCAAGAATACTGGAGTGGGTAGCCTATCCCTTCTCCAGGGGAACTTCCTGACCTAGGAATCGAACCGGGGTCTCCTGCATAACAGGCGGATTCTTTAACAGCTGAGCTACCAGGGAAGCCCTAAGATTGCTAAGGAGGAAAATTAACAGTAGAAGTCTCACAACTGAAAAAGTACCACAAAAATAAGTAGTATAGAAACTGATCGGTAGAAACAGTGAGAGGAGGATTTTCTGGGGTATTGATAACCTTCTATTTTGGTCCAGGGAGTGATATTCACCTTATAATTACAAACTAAACTACACATAAATCGTACAGACTTGTTCTCAGTATTTTATGCTATATTTCACAACTGTAAAAATCTTTAAATAAAAGTGTAAGTGCAAAAATCTTTTAAATAAAATATAAGTATAAAAATCTTTTAAATAAAAGTGAATTCAAATCTGGACTCTTTACCATTTACACATTGGGTGAATTTAGGCAAACTAACCCATCAAAGCTTCAGTTTCCTCTTTTGTAAAATAAGGATAATGACAGATAATGATAATGATAGTGCATACTTCATGATATTGCTGTGTCAAGTAGAAAACACAATTAGAGTGCTTAACCTGGCACTTAGTGGGCCCTATAAAGGCTGGGCTGTCTCTGTAAAGGCTCACAAACTGGCTCCCACATCACTGCTCACTGCTAGGCTAACACACATCAATACATTTCCAGCTGGTAGTTACACTTGACCTTTCCCCTCTTAGTGGACAGTACGCAGCTTTTCAAACCGCCTTGGGGTAGCAGAGAGCTGAAAGTAAATGTAGTCCTTTTACCGTGGCTATGAGCTCCAGCAACTGGGAGATGCCCTCACAGCCCAGGAATGGGAAGGTTTGCACACGGATACTTGAAACATAACTCAGGATCAGGAAGACCACGAAGATTTTAGAGTCTGACAGATAACCGAGTTCACATCCTAACTCAGCCACTCACAAGCAGTCTGGCCATAGCAGACACTGTAAGTGACTTCCAGTACCTTTTCTAAATCATTCAGTAGTCCCAGCCAGTGATGGGAATCCCACCTCTAAGGCTTCAGTAATGAGTATGTAACCCAATTCTCTCCATAAACATATGAAAGGAAGCTTGATGGGAGGGTTACGGGAAGAACTTCCTCAATTCAGAAAAATAACAAGAGAACATCTCTATTCTTCCTCTGGAAGAATCTCTCTCTCCCAGAAATGCGAAAGTCACCTTGCTTCCAAAAGGTAAAACCAGTGCCAACACCCTCACAGCAGAGAAAAACAAAGATCCTGGAGTCTCAATAACATACATAAGCCACTGAAATCCACCAACCTGAGGCACAACCTAATATGGAGTCCCTGATAATTGAGATAAAAATGATTACTTAGGTCAGTTTGAGTCAAGACTTTTTTGCATGCAGCCAAAAGTATTCTAACTTAAGATTCTAGGAATTTCAGTTTCCTCATCTAGAAATTGGGTTATTAATGCTGAGTTTGGCCAGCTGTGGAAAGCTTAAGGAAAAAAAAAAAAAAAAGATATCAAAAGCAATTAGGACAATGCCTGGTAACTATTAAATATCCAATAAATGATCCTTTTTTTTCAAGACATACGATCAAAATGAATTCTTATGAAAGGTATTAAGATATTTATTTTTCTTTATTCAAAAATTCATAAAACAGACCCAAGAGTATTTTCTTTCCTATACAGGGCTAAAACAGACTCTACAGATCTCTAGATCACTAATTCTCAAACATTAATGTGGAAGATGTTTGTTACACTGCAGATTTTTGAATTTTAACTACAGATTATATACATGGGGACCCAGGAATCAGCATTCTAAACAAGTACTCCATGTGATTCTGATACAAATGATCTAAGAATCACACTTGAACCTTTCCACTTGACTCTCCAAACAGCCTCCTAACTCAGGACTACCTCTATACCTTTTACGCTGCAGTTTACTCTCCATCCAATAGTCAATGTGGTACTTCAAAAACTGAAATCTGATCACCTTGCACCAAAATCTTCATTTGTGGAACTCAATTAAAACACTTACCTGAGCTACATGACATGAAATAACCTTCACTCCCTCCCTCTTCTGAATTATTTGTAATACAGTAAGACCATGAGATATATCCATCAAGTTACAAGAATTCAACTTAATGAGGAGTTTCATTTAATAAACCTGGTTCAACTGACATGGCATTTATTTATAAGGATCATTTTTGGTACCTCATGCCTTGTGAGCAGCTGAAAGCTGAAAACAAGAAATATCATGCAAGCAGCCTTATATTTGTACATCTGATATAAGTGTGCTCATGGGTGGTAGTTCATAATACATACTAATTATCTCATGTATCTTGCATTGTTTTCATTGATTTTTTTTTCTGTATGCTGTATGGTTTTCTTGAATGGAGCTTACATTAAACTTTCAATTACATAAACACTGAGTATCAATGAATACTTGCTAAAAAGAATATTAAGTGCACATCACCTCACAGCAAATAGATGGGGAAACAATGCAAACAGTGAGAGACTATTTTCTTGGGCTCCAAAATTACTACAGATGGTGACTGCAGCCATGTCAAGACAGGGATGTCTGGCATGCTGCAATCCAAGGGGTCGCAAAGAGTCGGACATGACTGAGTGACTGAACAACAACAAAATATACAGCTAAACAAAGGCTGAAGGACTGCAGAGAACAGACGCATTACAGAGGAAACAATGAAAGGAAACCATCGTGTTATGTCGTGTCATGATCAGTTCAGTTGCTCAGTTGTGTGCGACTCTTTGCGACCCCATGGAGTGCAGCACGCCAGGCTTTGCTGTCCCTCACCAACTTCCGGAGCTTGCTCAAACTCATGTCCATTGAGTCAGTCATACCATCCAACCATCCTGCCCTCTGTTGTCCTCTTCTCTTCCAGCTTTCAATCGTTCCCAGCATCAAGGTCTTTTCCAATGAGTCAGCTCTTCACATCAGGTGGCCAAAGTATTGGAACTTCGGCTTCACCATCAGTCCTTCCAATGAATATTAAGGATTGATCTCCTTTAGGATGGACTGGTTTGATCTCCTTGCAGTCCAAGGAATTCTCAAGTCTTCTCCAACATCACAGTTTAAAAGCATCAATTCTTCAATGCTCAGCTTTCTTTATTCTCCAACTCTCACACCCATACATGACCACTGGAAAAACCATAGCTTTGGCTAGTTGGACCTTTGTTGGTGAAGTAATATCTCTGCTTTTTAAAACGCTGTCTAGGTTAGTCATAGCTTTTCTTACAAGGAGCAAGGATCTTTTAATTTCATGGCTGCAGTCACCATTTGCAGTGATTTGGGAGCTCAAGAAAATAAAATCTGTCACTGTTCCCACTGTTTCCCCATCTATTTGCATTGAAGTGATGGGACCAGATGCCTAGATCTTAATTTTTTGAATGTTGAGTTTTAAGCCAGCTTTTTCACTCCCCTTTCACTTTTATCAAGAGGCTCTTTAGTTCCTCTTCACTTTCTGTCATAAAGGTGGTGTCATCTCCATGTCTGAGGTTACTGATATTTCTCCCTGCAATCCTGATTCCAGATTGTGCTTCATCCAGCCCGGCATTTCGCATGATGTACTCTGCACATAAATTAAATAAGCAAGGTGACAATACACAGCCTTGACGTGCTCCTTTCCCAATTTGGAACCAGTCTGTTGTTCCATGTCCGGTTCTAACTTTCACTTCTCGACCTGCATACATATTTCTCAGGTGGCAGGTCAGGGGGTCTTGTATTGCCATCTCTTGAAGAGTTTTCCACTGTTTGCTGTGACCCACACAGTCAAAGGCTCTAGCATAGTTAATGAAGCAGATGTTTTTCTGGAATTCTCTTGCCTTTTCTATGATGCAACAGGTGTTGGCAATTTGATCTCTGGTTCCTCTGCCTTTTCTAAATCCAGCTTCAACATCTGGAAGTTCTTGGTTCACATACTGTTGAAGCCCTGCTTGGAGAATTTTGAGCATTAGTTTGCTAGCATGTGAGATGAGTGCAACTGTGTGATAGTTTGAGCATTCTTTGGCATTGCCTTTCTTTGAGATTGGAATGAAAACTGACCTCTTCCAGTCATGTGGCCACTGTTGACTTTAATTCCTAAAGAAACTGTGTCCATTTTAACAGGGCTTAGTATTGTTTAGCATAAAATGGTATTAATTTTATAAGTCAAGAATGCATTCAAAACTTTTCCTACTGAAATCAGGAGTCAAAAACTGTATTTTTGACTCATACGAATTTAAAACTTGTCTTAGGTGATTTTCAGAAACAAATTTCTTTCTAAGACAGAGGAAGATAATAGTGTTTATCTTAGGGCAAACAAGAAAAATGTACAGTCTCTGTAGTATCAGAGCAAACAACCTGAAACAATGAGAAGTTATTTCCCATCTATTAAAAAAAAAATTAATTAGCATATTTGATGATAATCAAGCGATTAAAAAAACATACATTCACATATATTCCATGTTGGTTTTCTTACTCTGAAAGGAGGCTAGTATTTTGTTAAGAATAAATTAGGTAATTCATACAAAGTGCTTAGACTAGGATGTAGCATATAACATACAATAAACTGACAATAAATAGGAGCCACTATTATTGCTGTTATTACTAATCACCACAGAGAGAGTGTAAATTTGTAAAGCATTTCTGGAGGACAATTTGATAAAACATCTTAAGAATTTATTTGATTAATAAACAGAAATTTATGTTTAAGAATATTTATCACAACATTAAAAGAGTGGAACATCAAAAATAACACGAATGCCCACTAATAAGCAAATAGCAAAACAGATGAGGAAATCCATGTGAGCACAACTTCTTTTTCTCCAAAATCTTTGGCATCAGAAATAATATCTGCAAAAATTTTTGATGCATAGGTTAGTATCCGTGATTTTATGCAAAGTGGGAGAGAAATCATAAAATAATCTAACCAGTATGACACTAACTTTGTTTAGAAGATGCATGTATGTACATAAGGCATACGTGTACAAAAATACTGCTCACAATGGCTTTCTCTAGGGCATAGTTAATTGCAGGGATCTTTATGGCCTTTCAACATTTTCCTGTGGCTTCCCAAGATTTTTTTTAGAATAAGTGGCAACTGAAATTTTCTTATGCAGAAATAACATTTAAAATATCTGATATCTATAGGTTTTCTCCAAGACTATGCTTTATATCAATCATTTTATGTCAGCAACCTGATACCTTCAAAATATTACTTACTTGTCAAGAAAGTTTTCTTTAAATCTTCTCAGATTCCTAGCAGAACTGAAGTTTGACATAAAGCCAATTGCTATCTATCAAGCTAGAAGACATCTAATTTTGAGATGGTTAATAAAAACCTGAAGAGACTAGTCAAATAAAACAGAAGTGGTGGGCAAACAGGCACAAAATATCCAGGTGACAAAATAGTATTAAAAAAAAAAAAAAAAAAAAAGGATTTCCCTGAAATAATTTACATACCCAAACAAATGAAATATTTTTGAAAAGACAAGATTTTTGGCTCTACTATCCCCCTCAAATAGTTTATCTTGTTGTCATTCATTCCTTCATTTTATGCCATAAAATAAATTAAAATGTGAGTAACACATAAATTTTGGACAATAAATACAAAGCTAAGGTTCTAACAACCACCACCACCACCACCAAAAGCAGAATCAAATATTTTGTCCTCTATAAAGCTGACCTTACATTAGAACCAAAAACCTTTCCAACTGTGCCCACATTTATGTGCAATATTGCCATCTAATACAATAAATTTTAATGTATTGAAAAACACACTAGTAAATATAAATAATATTAAAGCATCAACTACGGGCATAGCACCAAGCTTCCAAGCCTTGAAAATTAAGATCAGATATTAAACTATCAACTTCTCCATTACAATCTATTCCAAATCACACTGATTAAAGAGTTCCTCAGGTAAAAGAGTGAAGTAATTGGTTTTCCACATGCGGAGAGGGAAGGAGAGAATAGCTGGAAGCAATATCTGATTATTCTCTCAATTAAATTTTGATTGGTTATTCATGGGCACTTTTTTATTAACTAAGAAACAGAATTAGTCTCTCAAGTTTCCAAGTTCTGATGATGATTTCCAGATACCCACACTTTCTGCTGGACAATTTAAAGTGACTAATTATTCATCAGAAGCAGAAAACTCCTTGCTTTCAATTGAGTGTAAGCTTCTGTTAACCAGAAATGGGTCACATTCCTTCTTAAGAACTCCCGTGTGCTAGATGCTGAAAATACGAAGATTAAAGAGACTCAGCCACTGGAGGTGGGCGGGAGAAAAGTTAACAGTGAGAAACAGAAAACATAACAAGAAGTACCATTTGGGCTAAATCTTAAAAGACAACAGAGATGTTAGGAAATGGCATTTCCAGCACAGCAAACATCATATATAAAAATACAAGGATATCCAAGTCTAATGTTTGAAGGGACCTCACAGTTCAGTGTCATATGAACATGAGTTTGGGTTTGCATGTGAGTCCACACACAGGAGGAGAAAGAGGATGAGGCTCACTCACAGTGAGTCAGGAGAGGAAACAAGAATGTGGCCCATACACACCATGGGACGGACCAAGATTACTTTCTGCAACAGGCTTCTGGTGATCCAGAAAAAAATCAACAGAATGTATTCTTTCTTTCCAAATTGGTCAGTTACAGCATTTATCTCAAGTTATTTAGCTTGCTACTTTAAGAAAGCATACTATATAATCCAATCTTATAACATCCCTATATGTAAAATTACATATTAAGAAAATGTTCAACTTATTAAACTTTTAAAAACAAAATGCATTATTTTTATAATTCCTAACAAAACCACTAGTACTACCAATACCATCACCATCACCACCATTTACTGAGCACTCACTATGTACTCTGAAGTCTTAACCTTTTAAGTGTTTACAACCTCCTTGTTCTATTTCCTCAGTAGACACAAAAGGAAAGTAAAGTTCCTGAGAGTTCAAGCTACCTGCCTAAGAACACAGTTAGTTAGACCAGGGCTAGAAGTCTACCTGTAGCTGCTGCTGTTGTTTCGCTGCTAAGTCATGTTCGACTCTTTGAAACCCCATGGACTGCAGTATGCCAGGATTCCCTGTCCTTCACTATCTCCTGGAGTTGGCTCAAACTCAATTCCATTGAGTTGGTGATGTTATCCAACCATCTCATCCTCTTCACACCCTTCTCCTCCTGCCTTCAATCTTTCCCAGCATCAAAGCCTTTGACCACCAGGTGGCCAAAATACTGGAGCTTCAGCTTCAGCATTGATCCTTCCAGTGAATATTCAGGGTTGATTTCCTTTAGGATTGACAGGTTTGATCTCCCTGTAGTTGAAGGGACTCTCAAGAGTCTTCTCCAGCATCACAATCCAAAAGTATAAATTCTTTGGCACTCACTCTTCTTTATGGTCCAACTCTCATAGCCATATATGACTTTGTTTATTTGCCTTTCTATTGCTTAACTTTTATTTTTCCCTGCTTTATTGAGGTCTAACTGATGAATGAAATTGCAAGATACTTAAGTGTATGATAGTCTGATGTATGTATACTTTCTGAAAGGATTAACATCAAGCTAATTAACACACCCATGTCAATCTCCTTATATATTTACTATCCTTTTCTATTTTTTTGGTAAGAAAATTTAAGTTCTACTCTCTCAGCAAATTTCAAACATACAATAGGGTTATCAATCATAGTCACCAACTTATAATTAGATATTCCGACTGCTGCTGCTGTGGCTGCTAAGTTGCGTCAGTCGTGTCCGACTCTGTGCAACCCCACAGACGGCAGCCCACCAGGCTCTGTCCCTGGGATTCTCCAGGCAAGAAAACTGGAGTGGGTTGCCATTTCCTTCTCCAATGCATGCATGCATACCTACTAAGTCGCTTCAGTCGTGTCCGACTCTGTGCGACCCCACAGACGGCCGCCCACCAGCCTCCTCTGTCCCTGGGATTCTCCAGGCAAGAATACTGGAGTGTGCTGCCATTTTCTTCTCCAGATACTCAGATTATATTCATCTTTAAAACTGAAAGTTTGTACCCTTTTACCAGCCTCTTCTTATTTCCCCCACACTCAGCCTCAGTCTATGGTTTAACCCAACAAACTATGAATACTTTTTTAGAGTCTTTAGTTACAGTACTTGCTACTGAAAATGAATAAAAACAAAGGCTTTAAAACACCAATTTGATTCCATATAACAGTCATATTCTAGTGTAAAAGAAAAAAAAAAAAAAAAAAACAGATTTCTGTTCCCGGTGACCATAATCAAGCTTTCATTGCCCATATAAAATGGCAACAGCTTCAGTTCAGTTCAGTTGCTCACTATGTTCATATTCCATTAAGTATCCTTCATTTTTCGATGATACTAGCCCAGGAACTTCACACCTCAAAATGTTCTTGTCTTACTTTCTGTGCTTAAATTTCATCTACTCTTCAGTTCAGTCACTCAGTTGTGTCCACCTCTTTGCAACCCCGTGGACAGGTTTCCCTGTTCATTACCAACTCCCTGAGCTTACTCAAACTCATGTCCATTGAGTCAGTGATGCCATCCAACCATCTTATCCTCTGCCATCCCCTTCTCCTCCTGCCTTCAAGCTTTCCCAGCATCAGGGTCTTTTCCAATGAGTCAGTTCTTCCCATAAGGTGGCCAAAGTACTGGAGCTTCAGCATCAGTCCTTCCAATGATTATTCAGGACTGACTGGTTTGATCTCCTTGCAGTCCAAGAGACTCTCAAGGGTCTTCTACAACACCACAGTTCAAAGCATCAATTCTTCAGCACTCACCTTTCTTTATGGTCTAACTCTCATATCCATACATGACTATTGGAAAAACATAGGTTTGACTATACGCACCTTTGTTGGCAAAGTAATGTCTCTCCTTTTTAAAATGTTTTCTAGGTTGGTCATAGCTTTTCTTTCAAGCAGCAATCGTCTTTTAATTTCATGGCTTCAGTCACTCTGCACTGATTTTGAAGCCCAAGAAAATAAAGTCTCTCACTGTTTCCATTGTTTCCCCATCTATTTGCCATGAAGTGACGGGACTGGATGCCATGATTCTCTGTACTAGGACTGAATCATTCCCAAAGTTTCTACAGTCCTAAGATTCTATAAAACACTATTGAAGTAGAATTACAATCTAAGTGTGAGGTTCTTTAAAGAGTCAAGGAAAACTCGAGTTTCCAGCATTTTTTTTCCTAAGAGAAACAGAGAAAGGAAGCTGAAACAAATCCGTTGTCATCACACCACCTGAACCCATTTCAACGATTTTTATTTGATCAACAGGTTATAAATGTTACCAAGACTATCACTGATGGATACATTCTCCAGGTTCCTGTGGTCTATTACACTACAAAACTGTAGGAAGAAAGCCTCTAAACAGAAAATATAAAAACTGACTTCACCAAAATACCAAGTTTTTAAGGTAACATCTTTTTAATGCAGGTGGATAGATGAGCTCCGCCAGGGTTCTTTAGCCCTGAGCTCATGGGAATATTAAGCACAAATGTAAAACATTTCTTTCCAGACTCTCAAATGGTCTTTAATTCAGAAAAGCTTAAAAACTAAACAATGTCATCTAAAGACACAAACAACTGTGTTTACATCATAAACAAAATTTATCCAAATACCTAAATACGTTTACTTCACTGGAGTTAGAAACAGTAAGTGCCCTGGAATGGAAGTCATAAGACAAGGGTTCAAGTTCCCACTTTGAGCAAGGCAGTGTAACTGGTCTCCCACATTTAACTTCTATGCAATTTAGTTGCTTTATCAACTGCAAGAGATGATATCAAAGATATCTAAGTTTCAAATTCCAGAATTTCCATATTCCAGAAAAAATTACAGAGATAGGAAACATGGGGGGAGGGGTAAGGAAGATTATAAAAGATTTGGACAAGGAAGACTCTGTGATGATGACACAGTTCTGTGTCTTGATTGTGGTAGTGGTTACAAAAATTTACCATGTGATATAATGCCATGCAGCTATACACAAACTTTATATCAGTATCAAATTCGGTTTTAGGAGCAAACTTCTAATTAAAGAAGATGTAATATCGTAGATGTATTAATACTACAGGATCTCTCTGCATTGTCTTTGCAATTTCTTATGAATCTATACTTACTTTAAAATAAAAGGTTTAAGAAAGAAGACTTCTAAGAAACTTTTCAGTATTGAGTAAAATTGGTAACTAAATTCCATCTTGCCAATTAGGCAAGGAGGGTTGAGTCATCCTTCAATCTTCTTTTCAAAATGTTTCCAGAATCCTACCACTTCTTATCACCTATACCCAACACTCTGGTGCTCCAAGCCATCTCCATATCGCTGATTATCTAGTCTCCCTGCTCACGGGCTTCCCTTGTAGCTCACCTGGTAAAGAATCCGCGTGCAACGCGGGAGACCTGGGTTCGATCCCTGCTCACACACACACAGTATATGCTTTTCACAGAAAAAGGACCTTCTTTAGGTCTCTTTGGAGAAGGAAATGGCAACCCACCCCAGTATTCTTGCCTGGAGAATCCCAGGGATGGAGAAGCCTAGCGGGCTGCCGTCTATGGGGTCGCACAGAGTTGGACACAACTGAAGCAACTTAGCAGGCATGCATGCATGCATTGGAGAAGGAAATGGCAACCCACTCCAGTATTCTTGCCTGGAGAATCCCAGGGATGGAGGAGCCTGGTGGGCTGCCATCTGTGGGGTCGCACAGTGTCGGACATGACTGATGTGACTTGGCAGCAGGCAGCAGTTAGGTCTCTTTAAAAGCTAAGTCTAACCTTTCAAAGATTTCACTTATGAGTAAAAACTAAAGTCTTAAAAACTCCCTACAAGTCCTTCAAGACGTGTAATACTCTTGACTCTGCCTGTAATGGCTTGAATGGTGGTCCCATCTGCAACATCCACATCCAAGAACCTCTGAATATGATCTTCTTTGAAAAAAGGATCTTTGCAGATTTAATTACAACACAGATTTGCAGAAGAAATGATCCTGGATTACCCAGGTGGGCCATAATTCAAATGACGAGTTTCCTTGTAAGAGAAAAAAGCTAAGATGGTAGTCAGGAGAAGAGGAAAAAGCCCCATGAAGATGGTGGGGAAGACTGAAACTATGCAGATACAAGTCAAGGAATACCTGGAGTCAGCAGCAGCTAAAAGAGGCAAGAAACGGTTCTCCTCTAGAACCCTTAGAGAGAGCAAATTCTGCCAACACCTAGATCCAGAACTTCTGACCTCCAGAACTCTAAAGAGAAAAAAAAAAAAAAAAAATTTCTGAACTCAGAAGCCACCTCATTGGTGGTAATTTATGACAGTTCTGTCCACCTCGCCAAGCTCCTTTCTCTCCCAAGATATACTGGCTACTTGTTACTCAAACATGCCAGGTACATGACCCCATCTCAGGGCCTCTGCACCTGCCCCTTTCCTACCTGAAACACTCTCCTCCCGGACTTCTCCATAGCTCTCCCACCTTCAGATCTTTGCTCAACTACTACCTTATCAATGACTACCTCACTGACAGTCCTAATTAAAGGTTCAACGCCATTACCCAAAATCTGTCTCTTCTCTGCTCTATTTTTCTCAATAGCACATACTGTCATCTATCTTACCATACATGTTCTTTGTTTAATGTCTCTCTTTCTCCACTAGAAAGGTGGCAGAGATTTTTTGTCTGTTTTGTTCTGTTATATTTCTGGTCACTAAAACTGTTCCTAAATGATAGCAGGTACTTGAATATTACTTGCTCAATGAATAAACTAAAGACAGATGAACTAAAAATGACATATATGTTGTTCTCTATCATTACAGTATCTTGCAAACCCAACTTCCTTGATTTTTGCTACAGCTCCTTACCAGAAGTATACTTATTTTTTTAACCGTACTATCTATGTTTTACTCAAATACTTACTTGAACCTCACCTCAAGCAATTATATAAAAGTACATGTTTAGAATGAGAGATATATCTTTCAATTATAAACTGTATTTATAATTGAACATTGAGAATGTTCACCAAAGTATCCCAAACATCAGCCTTGGCGCCACCAACTGTCTGCACATCACATCAAGGCAAATGTTGGCCTTTCTCTGGAGCCTCCCCATTCCCATTCACCACACCCAGTGTAATTCGGGGGTCACAAGGAATGAGGAGCCCTGTCAATATGTTTAAGTTTGAGAGAAATCTCAGAAGTGAGAGTAGTAGCCAAGTAACACTGCCCTCTGTTCCCTCCTCTTCATAAGCACAAAGTGAAAGACCGTAATAACCCCTTTCTATGTGCAGCTCTTCACTATCCACCTAACATTCATCATTTCTATTTTGACTTTCACAACCACCCTTCAAGTCAGACTAACTATCCCAATTTTATAAATGAGGTAAACTGATTTGCCCAAGGTCCTATGTGGAATTTTAGCTAACATTTTTTGAGCTCTGTACTAGTTCAGGTTCAAAAATTTAAGGTAACAAATACATACAAACACAGTGTGCTTCAACACAACAAAAGTGTCCTTTTTGCTCAAGTCAGTTCTGGGAGGGCAAACAGGGAGGGAGGGGGTTCTTATCCACAAGGGCTCAGAAACCTAGGTGACAGAGGTTCTGCCATCTTGACCACAGGGCTTCCAAATTACAACATCACCATCTCAGTCAACAGGAAGGCACAAGAGCATAAAGGAACCATACAAGAATTCATCATAAGCTAGACTGGCCCACATCTCTAGGCATATTCTACTGGTCTCGAGTTCAGTCACAGGACTACGTCCAGCTGCAAGGCAGGCTGAGAAACACAGTACAGCCATGCATCTGGAGAAAAGGAGAGACAGCTTCAGTTAAGAGGTGATAACTCTGACATGAGTGTTTTTTCTGCATCAAGACTCTCCTCTGTGTGCTTGTTAACATACATTAGGAAAGAACTATATGCCAATTACTTATCAAGCCCATAATTTCAAGGATATTATTGCTTAAGGTGAAGCTTAACTGTGGATTTAATTTTTTTAAAAAAACAATAAACAGCTTTCCCAGAAAAATAGTAAATCCATAATACTATTATTTAAACATCATAAAAACCCCAGAGACAACTTCAACTGTTATACTAGCCAACATGAGGAAATCAAGACACAAAGGCTTAAACCAAATGTACAAGACACAAGGTCGCTGTTTCACAGGCCACTTATATACTGTTGGGGCCCCACCCACGGCCTCAGATGCCTCCTTTCTGCACACAGACTCTGTGTGCTGGATTCCAACAGTCACACCCCGTGACTCTTTGCCATGCGGCACTGAAGCCAACGTGCCCATGGACCTGAAGACCCAGAAACGCCTGGGAGTTTGCATCCTGATGGGAGGGATGAGGGTGTATAAACACTCCAGCTCTTCTTCCCCTAATGGTGACAACTCTGATGTTGTCATGTACTTTCTCCAAAGTTGCCCTGTAGAAATAAAGAAAAGTTATCTTCTGGAGACTCGGCTGAGTAACACCCTTCTCAGCTTTCTCCTCCTACTGGTTTATCTTCTCCAATCCTTCCAGATTACCCTAGGAATACCTTCCCCCAAAATCACTATCACGTGAATCCTGTTCTCAGGATCTGTTACCAAGGAACACAAACTAAGAGAAATCCATGGGTTACACTGGTTCAGAGTTCCCCAAATGGCAATCACTCACCCACAATTCTTGCCATAGCCACAGAACACTAATACTATTGTCAATTTCTTTATGTGGCTAGTTTTAAGATAAAGAACTTTATTTTGAAAGGTCACTGTATATCACTACCTACTCTGCTTGTGTTATAAGGTGATGCCAGTACAATTTAAAAATAAAAGAAATTCAATTCTGGCCAGTCTAGGCAGAAAGTCTTTAGCTGAAGATCTTTAAAAAAACCACTCTAGCACAGAACTAAATAATTCTCCTTGACAAAATTATAAGGTTTCAAAGATATTTAAAAGAAAGTAATTTCCTTACTATGTGACTCATTGGTGTCTGACAACAGGAAGATGTTCCCAAGTTACTTGGTCTTGTGTAGTGCCAGCGGTATGTACCTAACTTTAGGGAAGTATTGCTTTAGTAGCCACTTTGCAAACTGTGTATGTATCTAGCACATATCATAATTCACGGTACATGATCAATATATAAAAATATTAAACAGCTTTATGAGTAAACTGAGTCTGAGAGAAGCTGAATGTCTTACCTAAAGTCACACACTTGATCAGTGGCCCAGAAATAGACACAATCAACCTTTTCTTTCCATGCCATCTGCCAGCATCTACAATCAAGAGGTTCATTCCTAAAAACCTACTGTTGATGTTTCCTAGATGACTTCATCAATGGCAGTAAATCAATACAAGTATATAGTTTCATTCTCTTATAATGTCTGTTTCCCCTATTCTTCCCAAAACTCTTTGAGACTTTCATGGAACATCATTGCAGGCTGATTTTCATCTACTACTTTCCTTTCAGCATAATGATACTCACTTTTTATTACTCTATTTTGAATACTGCTATTACTCCTTTTTTTCTTTCATTATAACTCTCAGAACTGATTTCACTTTTAAGTTCATTATTGTTCATTTATAATCAGCATTTGATTGCATGCTGATTATTCTTAAATTTCAACTTTATACTAGTGAAGAAAAACAGTACTTGGTGTTATGCTTCTGATTACAAAATCAGTTGGATTAAGTTATGTAACTTTTTTAAAATGTCTGTAACACAAGTTTTAAAATGTAGGTTTTTTTTTTTTTAACCTTGGATGAGCTGTCTGAATAAAAAGAATAGTTAAAAACTGGGTGAGGTCAAAAAATAATGAGCTTTATTGTTATTTTATTTTAACCAAAATGAAAAATACCAGAATTGACATATCCGAGTAAGTAAGGCTGTGCATTTATTCCAATTTCTTGCTATTGTTCGAGGTATTTCTAGAACTTTTACTTGGAATGCAGTATCAAAGCCTGTGCCCCATACCTTAAAACATTCTTTTCTTCTTCCTTTAAACTGATTTCACTTTCAGAAATAATCAGAGCTTCTCACACCCAACACCAGTGAATAGAACAGTGGGAAGCAATATTTTGGTACTATAACAAGCAAATGAAGCCTATTAAAACAAGGCAATTCATGATCATAGTTTATGGACTAGCTTCCCAACCAGCAATAAAAGAAGATGTACAACTCTAGGATAAGCTCAGAGATTCCAAAAATGTCTAGGTGAAAAAGTTTAAGATGAGCCAAGCAGCATGTACACCACATAACACCAAGAGGCACAGTATTCACTTCACAGAGCTGCCATAACAAAGCACCACAGCCTGGGTGGCTTAAACAAGAAAAATGCATTGTCTCACAGTTCTGGAAACTGTAAGTCTGAGATCAAGGGTTGATTTCAGTGTTGGTTCCATTTGACACTATGGGGGAGAATCTGTAACTATGCCTCTCAGCTGGGTTATAGTGATTAGCTAGTAATCTCTGGTGCGCCTCAACTTGTAGAAGCACCACCCTTATCTCTTCTTTTGTATTCAAACAGGTAATGTCCCTGTCTGCATTTCTGAATCTAAATGTCCCCTTTTTATAAGGACACTAGTCCTGATTAGGACCCACCCTAATGACCTCCTTTTAACTTAATTATCTCTAGAAACAACCTATTTCCAAATGAAGTCACATTCTGAGGTACAGGTGGTGAGGCCTTCAAGGTATGAATTTTGGAGAAGACACAATTTAATGAATAACAGGCACAAGTGATGAGACCCAATGTGAGTGGTATAGCAAGGAGCTGTGCAGAACAAAAGCTATGACAAGAGGGAAGTTGTTTAAAGTCTCTGAACCAAGGTTTGTTGCATTTTAAAATGGGCTTAGTGATGGCAGTAAGAGTACCTACCTCCTAGGGTGGTTGTGAGGACTCAAGGAGATGGCCCTCTTCAGGAGCACAATACCAGACTTGGCCTAACGAATGTGTTTGATAAATGTCAAGTTCTATTTCTACATAGGCCTAACTTCAGATTGGAGAAGGCAATGGCAACCCACTCCAGTACTCCTGCCTGGAAAATCCCAGGGACGGAGGAGCCTGGTAGGCTACAGTCCATGGTGTCGTGAAGAGTCGGACATGACTGTGCGACTTCACTTTCACTTTTCACTTTCATGCATTGGAGAAGGAAATGGCAACCCACCCCAGTATTCTTGCCTGGAGAATCCCAGGGATGGGGGAGCCTGGTTGGCTGCCGTCTATGGGGTCGCACAGAGTCAGACACGACTGAAGTGACTTAGCAGCAGCAACTTCAGATTCTCTGGCAGACACTATTTACAGCCACCATGCAGTTGAGTCCAAGAGAAGCAATACACAGCTGTGTAGCCAGAGAGCCCTGGGGAGTGCTTGTAACACCAAACACCTCTTACTGTAATTGTCCATTTACCATTGATCTCCACCAAGTGAGTCTATATGTTCCTTAAAGGTAGTAGCAGTTTCACATGCTCAAGCTTCCGACCAACCCACTATCTTCTGGGCCTAACAGTGTACCTATTATGAATTTAACAAACACCTAACAGAAGGATAAACGATTATGAAAATACTAACCTTAACAGACCTTTTGCCCAGATAAGGGAAGATGGAAACAACCGAAGTGTCCACTGATGAAGCAACATAAACAAAATGTTATACATACACACACTGTATGTATACTGTGGAGCCCTGTACCAAGGTCAAAGGACAAAAATCTCTGAAACTGACTGAGCCCCACAGCAACTGTTGCCATGAGCCTCCAGATCTAAACTGGACAGTTTCCCGACTCTATATTAGGTAAAATATCCATCCTATTACCCACCCTATAGTATCCTAACCAATCACCTAATGCCACCCTTCCAGTAGAAGTTTTCTGTCTTGAGGCTGTAAAAATTGGCTGCTGCTAAGTCACTTCAGTCATGTCCGACTCTGTGTGACCCCATAGACGGCAGCCCACCAGGCTCCTCCATCCCCAGGATTCTCCAGGCAAGAACACTGGAGTGGGTTGCCATTTCCTTAAAAATTGGCTACCAGCCCACAAAAGGGGCCGGCTCTTCCATAAGCCAGCCCACTGTTCTAACAGTGCCTCCCACTCTAATAAAATATTCTCCTCTTATTCTGCCTCATGTTTGGAAATTCTTTTCCAACCCACACACAGACTATGACATATACATACATACAGAAGCAATCCAAGTGCCCACTGATGAAGCAACATAAACAAAATGTTATATATACACATACACATATATTAACCACCCTTAAAAAGGAAGAAAAATATGACACACGTCATTGAACCCAAGTTTGTGTGACCAACGCACAACGAGGCGAAACAAACCAAAACATTGGAGTTCGAAATAAAGTAAGGTTTATGGCAAGGGCCAAGCAAGAATGATGAGTGGCTTATACTCAAAAGACCTAAATTCCTCAATGGTTTTCAGGGAAGAAATTTTAAAGGCTACATCTGAGGTGATGGCTTCAGGGTGTATCTTTTTGATTGGTTAGTGGTGTGGTAAGAATAGTATTCCAGGAATCTCATTCATCAATCTTCTGGTTCCAACCAGTCTAGGGTTTCTGTATGTACCTGCCACCCTCCACCTGAGTTTGTTTGTTCGGTGTTCAGTCACTCAGTCGTGTCTGACTCTTTGCGACCCCATGGACTGCAGCATGCCAGGCTTCCCTGTCCTTCACCATCTCCCGGAGCTTGCTCAAACTCATGTCCATTGAGTCAGTGATGCCATCCAACCATCTTGTCCTCTGTTGTCCCCTTTGCCCCCTGCCTTCAATCTTTCCTAGCATCAGGGTCTTTTCTAATGAGTCATCTCTTTGCATAAGATGGCCAAAGTATTGGAGCTTCAGTTTCAGCATCAGCCCTTCCAATGAATAATCAGGGTTGATTTCCTTTAGGACTGAGTGGGGGGCCTTAGTTCCTTTGTGTGTGCATGCATGCTCAGTCGTCTCCGACTCTTTGAGACCCCATGAACTGCAGCCCGCCAGGGTCCTCTGTCCATGAGATTTTTCAGGTAAGAATACTAGTGTGAGTTGCCATTTCCTCCTCCAGGGGATCTCTGGATCCAGGAATCAAACGAGTGTCTCTTGCACTAGAAGGTGGATTCTTTACCACTGTGCCACCAGGGAAGCTCCTTAGTTTCTACAGAACAACTCAAAGATATATATCAGATTGTTAAGTTCATACCTTGAGGAAGAACAAGGACTCTGCCTTATCATGGCACTATTGTTTTTGACTGTTTTTCCTTTATTTCAGCATTCCCTCACTTCCCAAATTAGTAACTGCTTGAAGCTGCCCTTTGGAACTCAGTGAAGGTCCAGAAAGCTGAAGTGTTTTTTTCTATAAACAAGAAAGAAGGGACATGGAAAGGCCCCCTCAGGGCCCTGCTCAGCTTCAATTCCCTCTCTTCTTCGCTACTCCTCTTGAGGGGGACAGGTGGGACGAGCAAGTGATGTCAAAATCTTGGCTCTCTGTGTACCAACAAAAGGGAATAAAGCTTTAGATAGAAAGGTTAATCATAAATATGGCAGGGGAACTCAGTTTTACAGGGATTTGGTTTCATACATGCTACAACATGGATGAAACTTGAAAACATTATGCTAAGTGAAATAAGCTAGACACAGAGAACAAGTATTTTATGATTCCTCTTTTATGAGGTTCCTAAAGTAGTCAAATTAATAGAACAGAGAGCAGAATGGCTGTTTCCAGGGTCTGAGGGAAGAGGAAAACGGGGAGTTAGTCTTTAACAGATATAAAAGTTGCAGATAGGGAAGGTGAAAAAGTTCTCAACATGGATGGTGGTGACAGTTGCACAACAATGTGAATACACTTACGGTCAAAATTTCATATGTCACATATATTTTACCACAATCAAAAAGTAATAGAAAAATAAAAATACAAAGTATACACATTTATCACTTCAGTATCTTTAGAAGCTTTGGGAGCAAAAACAGGTTTGAGAGACACAGAAGTCATTTGCTGGTCCAAACTGTGAATCAAAAAATCAATTTCGTTGCTACCTGCCTCAATATCCCAAAATTCAATCACAAAACACTGCTTTACATCCATAATTAGTTTTACTTATATTATAACAATGTAAGTTATTTAAAACTTCAAACTTCCAGCGAAGGGATTCTTGTCTGACCTATTAAAAAAGACTGTGAAGTATGCTGTGGGGGGTAGATTCATACTGCAGCACAGAACAAATATCTTTAAGATAGGAATACTGTAACTCATAGACTACTGCAAACATACAGTTACTGAAATACTGCCAGTATTAAGAGAAATGAAATGCCATACCTACTTGGGGAATTTTAGTGGAAAAGGTAGTTTAATAATTTTCTCTCATCTTTTATCTAAAGTTTAATGTTTTAAGTTTTCTCCCACATTAAATTTATATATAGTTATAAAATCAATTTTTTACCACTCATAAAAGCCTCACCATAAACCTGTATCAAACAAAAAAACTCAAAGTATGCCTGTTAGGAGTTTTGGAATTGGTACACCAATTCTAACAGCACCCTGTGATTCTGAGATTTATGATAAATATATATTTGGTCTTCATCTCCAATCCTGGTACTGTGGGCTCCTAAAACCCTTGTAATTTCCTAAGTGAACAGCATGATTAAAAGTGTTTTTGTTAGACCTATATATGGAAAACTGTAAAACACTGATGAAAGAAATCAAAGATGACACAAATAGGTGGAGAAATATACCATGTTCATGGATTGGAAGAATCAATACAGTGAAAATGAGTATACTACCCAAAGCAATCTATAGATTCAATGCAATTCCTATCAAGCTACCAATGGTATTTTTCACAGAACTAGAACAAATAATTTCACAATTTGTATGGAAAAACAAAAAAACCTCGAATAGCCAAATCAATCTTGAGAAAGAAGAATGGAACTGGAGCAATCAACCTGTCTGACTTCAGACTATACTAGAAAGCTATAGTCATTAAGACAGTATGGTACTGGAACAAAGACAGAATTATAGATCAGTGGAACAAAATAGAAAGCCCAGAGATAAATCCACACACCAATGGATACCTTATCTTTGACAAAGGAGGCAAAAATATACAATGGAGAAAAGACAAACTCTTTAACAAGTGGTGCTGGGAAAACTGGTCAACCACTTGTAGAAGAATGAAACTAGAACACTTTCTAACACTGTACACAAAAATAAACTCAAAATGGATTAAAGATCTAAATGTAAGACCATAAAATTCCTAAAGGAAAACATAGCCAAAACACTCGCTGACATAAATCACAGCAAGATCCTCTATGACCCACTCTCCAGAGTCATGGAAATAAAAGCAAAAATAAACAAATGGGACCTAATTAAATGTAAAAGCTTTTGTACAATGAAGGAAACTATAAGCAAGGTGAAAAGACAGCCTTCAGAATAAGAGAAAATAAGAGCAAACGAAGCAACTGACAAAGAATCTCCAAAATATACAAGCAGCATGCAGTTCAATACCAGAAAAATAAATGACTCAATCAAAAAATGGGCCAAAGAACTAAACAGACATTTCTCCAAAGAAGACATACATATGGCTAACAAACACATGAAAAGATGTTCAACATCACTTATTATCAGAGAAATGCAAATCAAAACCACAATGAGGTACCATCTTATGCAGGTCAGAATGGCTACTATCAAGAAGTCTAAAAACAATAAATGCCAGAGAGGGTGCAGAGAAAAGGGAGCCCTCTTACACTGTTGGTGGGAATGCAAACTAGTACAGTCAATATGGAGAACACTGTGGAGATTCCTCAAAAAACTGGAAATAGAATTGCCATATGACCCAGCAATCCCACTGTTGGGCATACACAGCGAGGAAACCAGAATTGAAAGAGACACGTGTAAACCAACGTTCATCACAGCACTGTTTACAATAGCTAGGACATGGAAGCAACCTACATGTCCATCAGCAGACGAATGAATGAGAAAGTTGTGGTACATACACACAATGGAATATTCAGTTCAGTTCAGCTGCTCAGTCGTGTCCGACTATTCGCGACCCCATGGACCACAGCACATCAGGCCTCTCTGTCCATCACCAACTCCCGAAGTCTACTCAAATTCATCTCCATTGAGTCAGTAATGCCATCCAATCATCTCATCCTCTGTCATCCCCTTCTTCTCCTGCCTTTTATCCTTCCCAACATCAGAGTCTTCTCAAATCAGTCAGCTCTTCACATCAGGTGGCCAAAATATTGGAGTTTCACCTTCAACATCAGTCCTGCCAATGAACACTCAGGACTGATCTCCTTTAGGATGGACTGGTTGAATCTCCTTGCAGTCCAAGGGACTCCCAAGAGTCTTCTCCAGCACCACAGTTCAAAAGCATCAATTCTTCAGCGCTCAGCTTTCTTTACAGTCCAACTCTCACATGCATACACGACCACTGGAAAACCATAGCCTTGACTAGATGGACCTTTGTTGGCAAAGTAATGTGTCTGCTTTTTAACATGCTGTTTAGGTTGGTCATAACTTTCCTTCCTTCCTGCCTTTCTTTGGGATTGGAATGAAAACTGAACTTTTCCAGTCCTGTGGCCACTGCTGAGTTTTCCAAATTTGCTGCCATATTGAGTGCAGCACTTTCACAGCATCACCTTTTAGGATTTGAAACAGCTCAACTGGAATGCTATCACCTCCACTAGCTTTGTTTCTGGTGATGCTTCCTAAGGCCCACTTGACTTCACATTCCAGGATGTCTGGCTCTAGGTGAGTGATCACACCATCGTGATTATCTGGGTTGTGAAGATCTTTTTTGTACAGTTCTCCTGTGTATTCTTGCCACCTCTTCTTAATATCTTCTGCTTCTTTTAGGTCTATACCATTTCTGTCCTTTATTGAGTCCATCTTTGCATGAAATGTTCCCTTGGGATCTCTAATTTTATTGAAGAGATCTCTAGTCTTTCCCATTCTACTGTTTTCCTCTATTTCTTTGCACTCATCATTGAGGAAGGCCTTCTTATCTCTCCTTGCTATTTTTTGGAACTGTGCATTCAATTGGGTATATCTTTCCTTTTCTACTTTGCTTTTCATTTGTAAGGCCTCCTCAGATAGCCATTTTGCTTTTTTGCATTTCTTTTTCTTGGAATGCAAAATGGAATGGAATATTACTCAGCTATTAAAAAGAATACATTTGAGTCAGTTCTAATGAGGTGGATGAAACTGGAGCCTGTTATACAGAGTGAAGTAAGTCAGAAAGAAAAACACCAATACAGTATATTAACACATATTGGAATTTAGATAGATGGTAATGATTACTCTACACGCGAGAGAGCAAAAGAGACACAGATATAAAGAACAGACTTTTAGACCCTGTGGGAGAAGGCAAGGGTGGGATGATTTGAGAGAATAGCATTGAAACATGTATATTACCATATGTGAAACAGATGACCAATCCAAGTTCGATGCATGCAACAGGGCACTCAAAGCCAGTGCACTGGGACAACTCAGAGGGATGGGATGGGGAGGGAGGTGGAAGGGCATCTGAGATGGAGGACACATGTATACACCGTGGCTAATTCATGTCAATGTATTGCAAAAACCACCCCAATATTATAAACTGCTGCTGCTGCTGCTAAGTCGCTTCAGTCGTGTCCAACTCTGTGCGACCCCATAGACGGAAGCTCACCAGACTCCACCATCCCTAGGATTCTCCAAGCAAGAATACTGGAGTGGGTTGCCATTTCCTTCTCCAAATATTATAAACTAATTAGCCTCCAATTAAAATTTAAAAAATAATTTTTGTAAGTGTCTTTGTTAAGTAAGTGAGACAATTTTTGAAAAGCCACTAGGTATTCTAAGGCAAATAGATGAGGAAACAATGGAAACAGTGACAGACTTTATTTTCTTGGGCACCAAAATCACTGCAAATGCTGGCTACAGCCATGAAATTAAAAGATGCTTGCTCCTTGGAAGAAAAGCTATGACAAACCTAGACAGCATAGTAAAAAGCAGAGACATTACTTTGCCAAGAAAGCTTCATCTACTCAAAGCTACGGTTTTTCCAGTGGTCATGTATGGATGTGCGAGTTGAACCATAAAGAAAGCTGAGCACCGAAGAATTGATGGTTTTGAACTGTGGTGTTGGAGAAGACTTTTGAGAGTCCCTTGGACTGCAAGGAGATCAAACGAGTCAATCCTAAAGGAAATCAGTCTTGAATATTCATTGGAAGGACTGATACGGAGGCTGAAGCTCCAATATTTTGGCCACTTGATGCAAAGAACTCACTCACTGGAAAAGGCCCTGATGATGAGAAAGATTGAAGGCAGGAGGATAAGGGGACAACAGAGTATCAGATGGTTGGATGGCATCACCGACTCGGTGGACATGAGTTTGAGCAAGCACCAGGAGTTGGTGATAGACAGAGAAGCCCGGTGTGCTTCAGTCCATGGGGTCACAAAGCATCAGACACGACTGAGGAACTGAACTTAACTGCACTTATCCTAAGAATAGGGCTTCCCTGATGGCTCAGTAAAGAATCTGCCTGCAATGCAGGAGAACGCAGGTTCGATTCCTGGCTTACTGAGATCCCCTGGAAAAGGAAATGGCAACCCAGTACAGTATTCTTGCCTTGAAAATCTCACGGACAGATACCGTCCATGGGGTTGCAAAGAGTCTGAACAGGACTGACCAACTAATGCTTTCACTTTCAACCTAAGGATGGGGGTTGGTTGTCAGGGGAACCAACCTAGTGATTAGAGGGTTAGAATTTTCGTCTCACCCTTGCACCCCAGACAGGGGAGAGGGGCTAGAGTTTAAGTTCAATCACTGAAGGCCAAGGATGTAATCAATCCCGGGTCTGTAATAGAAATCCATGTACCAGGAGATTTGGAGAGCAGAAGTGTGGTCAACATGCGGAGACTGAGGGAGAGTGTTTCACTCCATAAGCCTCCCTGTACAATTTGCCTATGGCATCTCTTAAATCTGGCTGTTCCTGGGTTATCAGTTCAGTTAAGTCGCTCAGTTGTGTCCGACCCTTTGCGACCCCATGAATTGCAGCACGCCAGGCCACTCTGTCCATCACCAACTCCTGGAGTCTACCCAACCATTGAGTCAGTGATGCCATCCAAAATGCCATCCAGCCATCTCATCCTCTGTCGTCCCCTTCTCCTCCTGCCCCCAATCCTACCCAGCATGAGGGTCTTTTCCAATGAGTCAACTCTTCGCATGAGGTGGCCAAAGTATTGGAGTTTCAGCTTCAACATCAGTCCTTCCAATGAACACCCAGGACTGATCTCCTTTAGGATGGATTGATTGGATCTCCTTGCAGTCCAAGGGACTCTCAAGTGTCTTCTCCAACACCACAGTTCAAAAGCATCAATTCTGCGGCGCTCAGCTTTCTTCACCGTCTGTATCTCACATCCATACATGACCACTGGAAAAACCATAGCCTTAATTAGACGGACTTTTGGTGGCAAAGTAATGTCTCTGCTTTTAAATATGCTATCTAGGTTGGCCATAACCTTCCTTCCAATGAGTAAGCCTCTTTTAATTTCATGGCTGCAATCACGATCAGCAGTGATTTTGGAGCCCAAAAAATTAAGTCTGACACTGTTTCCACTGTTTCCCCATCTATTTCCCATGAAGTGATGGGACCAGATGCCATGATCTTAGTTTTCTGAACGTTGAGCTTTAAGCCAATGTTTTCACTCTCCTCTTTCACCTTCATCAAGAGGCTTTTTAGTTCTTCTTCACTTTCTGCCATAAGGGTGGTGTCATCTGCATATCTGAGGTTATTGATATTTCTCCCGGCAATCTTGATTCCAGCTTGTATTTCTTCCAGGCCAGCGTTTCTCATGATGTACTCTGCATAGAAGTTAAATAAGCAGGGTGACAATATACAGCCTTGACGTACTCCTTTTCCTATTTGGAACCAGTCTGTTGTTCCATGTCCAGTTCTAACTGTTGCTTCCTGACCTGCACAGGTTTCTCAAGAGACAGGTCAGATGGTCTGGTATTCCCATCTCTTTCAGAATTTTCCACAGTTTATTGTGATCCACACAGTCAAAGGTTTTGGCATAGTCAATAAAGCAGAAATAGATGTTTTTCTGGAACTCTCTTGCTTTTTCGATGATCCAGCGGATATTGGCAATTTGATCTTTGGTTCCTCTGCCTTTTCTCAAACCAGCTTGAACATCTGGAAGTTCACAGTTCATGTATTGATGAAGCCTGGCTTGGAGAATTTTGAGCATTACTTTACTAGCATGTGAGATGAGTGCAATTGTGCGGTAATTTGAGTATTCTTTGGCATTGCCTTTCTTTGGGATTGGAATGAAAACTGACCTTTTCCAGTCCTGTGGCCACTGCTGAGTTTTCCAGATTTGTTGGCATATCGAGTGCAGCGCTTTCACAGCATCGTCTTTGAGGATTTGAAATAGCTCAACTGGAATTCCATCACCTCCACAAGCTTTGTTCGTAGTGATGCTTTCTAAGGCCCACTTGACTTCACTTTCCAGGATGTCTGGCTCTAGGTGAGTGATCACACCATCGTGACTATCTGGGTCGTGAAGATCTTTTTTGTACAGTTCTTCTGTGTATTCTTGCCACCTCTTCTTAATATCTTCTGCTTCTGTTAGGTCCATAAAATTTCTGTCCTTTATCGAGCCTATCTTTGCATGAAATGTTCCTTTGCTATCTCTAATTTTCTTGAAGAGATCTCTAGTCTTTCCCAATCTGTTGTTTTCCTCTATTTCTTTGCACTGATCGCTGAGGAAGGCTTTCTTATCTCTCCTTGCTATTCTTTGAAACTCTGCATTCAGATGGGGATATCTTTCCTTTTCTCCTTTGCTTTTCACTTCTCTTCTCTTCCCAGCTATCTGTAAGGCCTCCTCAGACAGCCATTTTGCTTTTTTGCATTTCTTTTCCATGGGGATGGTCTTGATCCCTGTCTCCTGCACAATGTCACAAACCTCTGTCCATAGTTCATCAGCACTCTGTCTATCAGATCTAGTCCCTTAAATCTATTTGTCTCTTCTACTATATACTCATAAGGGATTTGATCTAGGTCATACCTGAATGGACTAGTGGTTTTCCCTACTTTCGTCAATTTAAGTCTGAATTTGGCAATAAACAGTTCATGATCTGAGCCACAGTCTGCTCCCGATCTTGTTTTTGCTGACTGTATAGAGCTTCTCCATCTTTGGCTGCAAAGAATATAATCAATCTGATTTCGGTGTTGACCATCTGATGATGTCCATGTGTAGAGTATTCTCTTGTGTTGTTGGAAGAGGGTGTTTGCTATGACCAGTGCGTTCTCGTGGCAAAACTCTATTAGCCTTTGCCCTGCTTCATTCTGTACTCCAAGGCCAAATTTGCCTGTTACGCCAGGTGTTTCTTGACTTCCTTTTACAGTAAGCTGGTAATCTCATGAGTAAAATGTTTCTCTACATTCTGTGAGCCACTCTAGCAAATTAATGAAACCTGAGGAGGGGGTCATGGGAACCTCCAATCTATAACCAGTGAATCAATAGTACATGTGACACCCTAGATTTGATATTGGTCTCTGAAGTGGGATGGCGGCAGTCATGTTGCACTGTGCCCTTAACTTGTGGAATCTAATGCTATTTCCATGTCAACAGTGTCAGACTTTAGTTGCACTGTAGGACACCCAGCTGCTCGAGAATTGCTTGGTGGTATTAAAAAACTCATACATTGGAACTGATGTTAGAATCTATGCCCTCAGACTCAGCATCCTCCCAAACCAGTCACAAGACTCCCGCTTCCATTTCAAACTTATCTCTTCCACATTCAGCCATTCAGTCCTTCATCATTTTTTTCATCATTTTTAAATTAGTGAGGAAAATCTGTGTATAATTTCACTATCTCAAAATTTATTTAGTTTTTCTAACCAAACAGCACATTCATTTTTTCATGCTAATTATGAAAAGGTTAAAAACTGAAATCTTTCTTTCTCTGTATTGTTGGTTTTCAACTTTAATGATACATCACTTTAAAAAAGTTCTGAATCTTAACACTCACCATTAATAGTTTATACACTCAATCAAAAATAATTAAAAACTCTCGGCTTTCTTTAGATTATTTATTAAAGACCTATATAAGTAAGCCCTAAGGCTGGTATAAGACTGTATATTAAACGTGGTTTTCCTGCCCTTCATTTCAAAGTTATGTTAACCCAAATACTTCCCTCAAAGTCCAGGTGGTCATCTGGACAGCAATTAGGAGAACACTAGCATAGATGGTAACATCAAACAAAAGATAAAGATCGTTTCCTTATAAAAGTGTAATGAGATTTCACATATAAGCTGAAAACTGTAACATTTTCTGATTATAAATGGCTGGAGAACGGCTATCATCAAAAAATCCATAAATAATAAATGCTGGAAAGGGTATACAGAGAAGGAAACTCTGCCACACTGTTGGTGGGAAGGTAAAATGGCACAGGCCCTATAGAAAACAGGAGTTTCCCAGGTGGCATTAGTGGTAAAGAGCCTGCCTGCCAATCCAGAAGACGCAAGAGATACAGGTTCGATTCCTTATTTGGGAAGATCCCCTGGAGGAGGAAATGGCAACCAACTCCAGTATTCTTCCCTGGGAAATTCCATGGACATAGGAGCCTGGCAAGCTACAGTCTTTGAGGTCGCAAAAAAGTCGGACATGACTTAGCAACTAAACAGCAATGGCAAATACTGTTCTGCATTCTCAGCCATGTCCAACTCTTTGTGACCACATGGACCGTAGCCTGCCAGGCTCCTCTGTCCATGGGATTCCCCAGACAAGAATACTAGAGTAGGCTACCATTTCCTCCTCCAGGGGATCTTCCCTTCCCAGAGATTGAACCTGCATCTCCTACACTGGCAGGCAGATTCTTTACCACCAAGCCACCTGGGAAGCCCATGGAGAGCTGTATGGAGGTTCCTTAAAACACTAAAACTAGAGCTACTATATGACCCTGCAATCTCACTCCTAGGCATATGTCTGGAGAAAAACATGATCCAAAAGGATACATGCACCCCAATGTTCACTGCAGCACCCCAATGTTCACAGCAGCACTGTTTACAACAGCCAAGACATGGAAGCAACCTAAACATTCATCGACGGAGGAATGGATAAAGAGGGTGGTACATATATGCAATGGAATATTACTCAGCCATTAAAAATAATGAAACAATGCCATCTGCAGCAACATGGATGGACCTAGAGCCTGTCATACTGATGAAGTAAGTCAGACAGAGAAGGAAAAATATCGTAGCACATCATTTATATGTGGAATCAAAAAAGAAATGATACAAATGAACTTACAAAACAGAAAGAGACAAATTTAGAGAACAAACTTATGGTTGCTGGCAGGAAGGGATAGTTAGGGAGTGTGGATGGACGTGTACACACTGCTATATTTTAGATGGATAACCAACAAGTACCTGCTGTATAGCACATGAAACTCTGCTCAATGTGGCAGCCTGGATGGGAGGGGAGGTTGGGGGAGAATGAACACATGTATGTGTATGACTGAGTCCCTTCACTGTTTACCTGAAACTATCAATCAGCCATACTCCAATACAAAATAAAAAGTGTAAAGTAAAAAACAAAATCTAAAAGGCTGGTCTCAACTCTCAATCTGGGGCTAAGTGCAAGAAAGTCCTCACCCCAAGAGATTTCCTTGTAGATTTCCTTGTAGCCCTCCTCACACCAACACGGCACTACAGGGAACCTCTCTCTCTCCTTACCTGCCATTTCCCCACCTCAATTCTTCTGAATTCTGACTTGGCTTACATTGCTCATCTCCCTTTCAAGTTGCAACATTGAAGGGATTTAGGAGGAAAGCAGGGAAAATATCATAGGAGGTTTTTTACAAAAATAAAGCCTTCCTGTTTATTATTTATGTAGCCAGAACTTAACTGTATATTTATTATACATAGTTAATATAATATTTTAATTCAGTTCAGTTCAGTCGCTCAGTCGTGTCTCTTTGAGACCCCACGGACTGCAGCATGCCAGGCCTCCCTGTCTATCACCAACTCCCAGAATTTACTCAAACTCACATCCTTTGAGTCAGTGATGCCATCCAACCATCTCATCCTCTGTCATCCCCTTCTCCTCCTGCCCTCAATCTTTCCCATCATCAGGGTCTTTTCAAATGAGTCAGCTCTTCACATCAGGTGGCCAAAGTATTGGAATTTCAGCATCAGTCCTTCCAATGAATTTTCAGGACTGATTTCCCTTAGGATGGACTGATTGGATCTTCTGTAGTCCAAGGGACTCTCAAGAGTCTTCTCCAATACCACAGTTCAAAAGCATCAGTTCTTCGGCGCTCAGATTTCTGTATAGTCCAACTCTCACATCCATACATGACTACTGGAAAAACCATAGCTTTGACTAGACGGACCTTTGTTGGCAAAAATAATGCCTCTGCTTTTTAATATGCTGTCTAGGTGGGGATTCCCTGGTGGCTCAGAGGCTAAAGTGTCTGCCTGCAATGCGGGAGACCTGGGTTCGATCCCTGAGTGGGGAATATCCCCTGGAGAAGGAAATGGCAACCCACTCCAGTATGCTTGCCTAGAGAATCCCATGGACGGAGGAGCCTGGTGGGCTACAGTCCACGGGGTCACAAAGAGTCGGACACGACTGAGTGACTTCACTTTCACTTTCACTAGGTTGGTCACTACTTTTCTTCCAAGGAGTAAACATCTTTTAATTTCATAGCTGCAGTCACCATCCGCAGTGATTTTAACTGACCATCATCAATTTGCTTTAATTACTATATTTTAATTGATAGCTTATTTAATATATTTAGATAATATATTTAATGAACACATTTGTTAAATGAAATTTAATCACATTATATAATATGACTTAATTAACTATGACTTAAATATAATTTATTAAAGTCAGTGATAATAATACAAAAATCAATAACTAAAATTTATTGATCATCTATGGCATGGTGCTAAGAGGGTATACAGGGCCTCAGTTAATCCTCAGTATAACTTTGGGAGGTGAATACTGTAACTGTCTACATTTTATAGATGAGAAAACCAAAAACAGAGAAATTTCATCAAGTTTCAAGAATGAGCAACTTTTTTGTACCAGTTGAATGTACCACTAGGAAAAACCTGCCAATCAATCTATGACACAAGGATAAAACACATCTATATTTCACAGATGTGAAAAACATAAAGTGTCTTACAAGAAAATATGTAATCTTCACAAGATCACAAATCTACTAAGTTTCACAAGTGAGACTGAATATAGGCAGTCTGGTTCCAGTCCTGGTTTATGTCTGTTGTGGTCATTTAGTTGCTAAGTTGTGTCTGACTCTTTTGCGACCCCATTGACAACGGCCAACCAGGCTCCTCTGTCCATGGGATTTCCCAGGCAAGAATACTGGAGTGGGTTGCCATTTCCGTCTCCAAATTACTTACTCCATTAAGTAAGTAAGTGAAAGTTGCTTAGTTTTGTCCTGATTCTTTGCTACTCCATGGACTGTAGCCCATCAGGCTCCTCTGTTCATGGAATTCTCCAGGCAAGAAAAATGGAGTGGATAGCTCTTCCCTTCTCCAGGTTATCCTCCCGACCCAGGGATCAAACCTGGGTTTCCTGCATAGCAAGCAGACTTTGTACTGTCTGAGTTACCTGGGAAGCCTATTATACTGGCATAATTATTAACAGTGCTCCCTTTAACTATCAAAAGTGCCCCAGTTTCAAGGATAAAATATAGTTTTCCTACTCATGGTTTAAATGAAATAAATCCTGTGCCCTGAGTCCCACATGACTGCACCAGGGATTAATGTGGGAGCCAGCACCCTCTGCAGATAGCTTCAAGGAAGTCCTGCCTAGTATGGCAGGTTTTTATTGAGCGATGGCAAAAGAACCCCAACAAATCCTCTTAGGGAAGCATACAGTGGAGATGAACCAAGAGAAGTTGTGTTACTTCAACTCAGATTATTGCTCCAAACAAAGCTGAGAAGTATTCCAAGACCACATAAAGCCTGCTTTCTACATCTGTCTTGAAAACACTCACTTGACTATTTGGATGGATGAGCTGATTGCCATGATAACCCTTTTCCCACTTAATAATTTTCTCCAGAGAATTATTTTCACTGTGATCATAAGAAAATGGTCTAAAACAAAGCCCTCTACCATCACCTTGTTGTTCAGTCACTAAGTCGTGTCTGATTCTTTGTGACCCCATGGACTGCAACATGCCAGGCTTCCCCGTCCTTCACCATCTCCCCTGTCCTTCACCATCTCCCAGAGTTTGCTTCAATTCACATCCTTCGAGTCGGTGATGCTATCCAACTATCTCATCCTCACCTTAATTTCTGATAAATTAGTCTAAGACCAGCCAAGTTAAAAGTGAGACAATCTTTAGAAATTTGAGAATGCAAAAAAGGAAACAAAGCATAAGTGAACATATGAACTTGGAGAAGAAGATGGACAAGTTAGTAGCAGTTCATAAAGGAACTCTAAATGCATCAGTCCACTCCACCAATACTGCAACCAGAGACCTCCTACTCAAGGGGCTATGATGCTGCTCCTCTCCAAGACCTCCCCACCTCAACCACAGATGGAAGGGCAGAGATGCATACTTTACAAAGAAGCATCCAGTCTTGCAGCTGGCCAGTGACTTGAACATTAGAGCAAAATAATGAGCTAGATCAATGAGATGTTCTTGTTATTAAAACTGTAACATTCTGGGAGACAAAGACGGATGATGTGTTATGGTCAGGAAGCTGGAGTGGACCAAAGAATGGACAAAGTTATGGGCAGGTGGAAGTTATAGAGAAATGGTACCCCTAACAGCAACCAGTTAACACAAACGAAGATGCACAGAGGAGCCAACATCAAGGAAGATTAATCTTGAGTTCTAGTATGTGTCCCTTTCAATATATCTTTCTTTTTTTTAACCCCTTTGAGATAAGTCCAAGGAGATCTTTCAGCCAAAGAAGGCGTAATAATCAACTGCATCGTCCATACAAGAGTGAGAGCACAAAAGGAAATAAGTAAGCCAGATGGCATGATTCCACAGGGCCCAGAACGCCGCAAATATTGGATAAGGTAGGCTTGGGGCTTGGGAAAGCTCTTCACTGTGCTCCAGTTTGGAAACCTGTGCTTTGCAAGCCTGGAAAATGTATGGGTCTTTATATTTCTCTTCTTTTATTCACCTGTTCTTGTTCTGTAGGCCGTAACAACGTGTCCAGAGAACACCTGAGCTTAAGGACACAGCACATGGTTCCATGGCAAAGATAAGCAAGGATTTTTCATAACTACAGCAACTCACAACTTCTCTGTTAACGGATGGTAAAACAGCCTTTTATCACCATTTTGGTACACGGCAGTGGAGAGAAGAAGCCAGCAATGGAGACCCAGCAGGGAAAGCATGAATCTTGTTCAGCCTCTTTCCTTAATAATTCCAATCTTTCTTTTCTATCCTGACTGCCACCATTCAGTCCATTTTAGTTAGAAACACCATATATCAGTTTTCCAGGCACAGCTTGGGTTTCTCTTATACGTGCTGGTGTAATTACTCACAGTGCTCACATTCACTCTGAAAAGTATCCTGATTTGACAATAAATTATGTGGTCACCCTGATTTTGATCCAAAACCCTCATCTTCTTTCACTTTCACCACTCAAGAGAAAAACAAAAAACTGTCACTCAATCTGTGACACAAGTATACAAACACATTCAGTTTTCAGAGATGTTGAAATGGGAAAAAGAAAAAAAAAATGAATCTTCTAATAAAATATGTAAGTAATTTTCACACATCACAAAGATAACCAGTTTGAGGGCAAGACTTAAACCCAAGCAGTGTTGAGTCCAGTCCTGGTCTGTGTCTATTATCCTGGGCATAATTACTACCAGCACTCAATCACTATAACAATCTCCTGAATGATTTCCACACTTACATCCCTCCAACCCTCTCCACACTACATGCAGAAGGAATACTGTAAAGCATAAAGCTGCCCCTGCTACCCCACTGTCTAAAACACTTCAATGGCTCCCCTTGTCAAGAACTAATCTTAACTGCATTACCAGACTCTCAGGATTAGCAAAATTTTGCCCCTGCTTATGTCTCCAACCTCATCTCTCACTGCTCCCTGACCTCTAACTTCACAAGGCACCTTATCCAATTCCTCAGGATCCTTGAGTCACAACCCTAGACTTAAGACAGCCTAGAAATGGAAATGGGATAAGCTCATGGAGAAATGAGGGTAGAAAAAGAGATTTCAGACTCTCGTCCCACCCCCATTCTTACGACACAAACTTACACAAACCTATTCCTTAAGCTTTGCCATGTCTCAAATATCAACTCAAACATTATATCAAACTCGTTCATTTTAAAATAAAAATAAATTTTAGAGGTAAATGTTAGAAATTTATGCTTCTGTGACTAGTATTCACGTGCTGTATTACTGGACTCATTTCTAGAAAGGGACAAAAGCTGGCAACATAATCAGCACATTGATCAAAGTCTGAACTCAGAATACTAAAAAACTCCATCCTCTATCACCATTCCCCAAAACTCACTCTTCAAAACCAGTTTCGCAATTTGTTCAGTATTTCTGAAACATTAAAGGTAGTGCTGTGTGCTGGGCAGACAGCGAAGGGCATGTGCCAGCTGGCCCTGGGTACACGTTAAGCACTGTAATCTAGTGTTTGGGTGTCCGCCCACCTCAAATCTTTGACGCACATGAGGTCCAGAAGCCATAGCTACTAAGTCAACACTAAGATGTGCAAGCATTTCTGGAATGAAGACATATCCAGGATGGTGCAACTGAGCTCCCCATGTGACCTTCCCTACTGCCACTTTAAGCCTCACCAGACTTTCACCCCATCTATGCAATGAGAACTGGGGCCCAGGAGGCAGGCCTTCAACTCTCTGAGCCTCAAGATCCCCAGATGTAAACTGAGAATAATCACTTGTTTCACGTGGTTGCTACAGGATTAAGTGAAATAAAACATTTGGAAATGCCAACGCAGTACCTAACCCTGATATAGCAGCAAATGATAAATGCTTACCAAATCTGGGAAAGGAAAACTATTCTGACTTAATAAAGCCTATATTTATAAAGCAACTAAAGTTAGCTTCAAAAATTCACTGCAAGAGAAATAATGACTCTGAGCCTACCATCTAACCAGAATGTCAGATGTCATGCATATCATCTCACTCAATCTTTGTAACCATCTGTAAGAAGTATCTCCTGTTAGAGAACAAGAAATTGAGGGTCAGTCAAGTTCAGTAATTTGTAGAACTAGAATCTGGCAGACTTAGAATTTGAATTTAGTCCTATTTTAATACAGAACTCATACCTTTTTCTCCTGCTTCCCAGACCCTGGAGCCTAGGAAGGAGGGTGTCAGATAAGAGTCTGATAAGAGTCAGATGAATGATAGCACCCACACAATGGATATGAGTTAGAGCAAGCTCTGGGAGACAGTGAAGCACAGGGAAGCCTGGCATGCTGTAGTCCATGGGGTCGCAAAGAGTCGGATACGATTGGGCAATTAAAGCACAACAAGAGAGTCAGATAAGAAGACAATCATGAAAAGTTGATTAGTCCATCTACGTTAAAGAGCCTCTTGGTCAGGGTGAAAGAGGAAAGTGAAAAGGCTGGCTTAAAACTCAACATCCAAAAACCTAAGATTATGGCATTTAGTCCCATCACTTCATGGCAAATAGAAAGGGAAAAAGTAGAAACAGTGACAGATTTTATTTTCTTGGGCTCCAAAATCATTGTAGACAGTGACTGCAACCATAAAATTAAAAGACACTTGCTCCTTGGAAGGAAAAGCTATGACCAACCTAGACAGCATGTTAAAAAGCAGAGACATCACTTTGCCAGCAAACTTCCATCTTGTCAAAGTTTTGGTTTTCCCAGTAGTCATGTACAAATATGAGACTTGGACCATAAAGAAGGCTGAGTGCTGAAGAATTGATGCCTTCAAATTGTGGTACTGGAGAAGACTCTTGAGAGTCCCTTGGACAGCAAGGAGATCAAACTAGACAATCCTAAAGTAAATCAACGCTGAATATCCATTGGAAGGACTGATACTGAAGGTGAATATCCAATACTTTGGCCATCTGATGCGAAGAACCAGTTCACTGGAAAAGATTCTGATGCTGGGAAAGACTGAGGAAGGAACAGAAGGGGCCAAAAGAGAATGAGATGGTTGGATGGCATTATGAACTCAATGGACATGACTTTGAGCAAACTCCGGGAGATGGTGAAGGACAGGGAAGCCTGGTGTGCTACAGTCCATGGGGTCACAAAGAGTCGGACACAACTTTGTGACTGAACAACAATAAATCAGCATAAGCTCAAACACCAAGGTATCCATCCCTCAGGGACAAAAAGATGTGGAAAGGTAAGCAATCAGCATAACTAAACAGTTCAAGTCAAACAGGACCGTCTGGCAACATAACTTAATGTTTTAACAGGTATCATCATGAGGCAGGTAACTCCCAGGCCCTGTCATTTTAAGCAGGTTATTACGTGACTGGTCTATGCCTCTGTTCTGTTACATGCAATATGAAGACAGTACAATCTGCCTGCAGTAACATGTAAGGTTTAAGGAAATCATGCACAGAAATCACTTTGCACAGAATCTGTCACATATGAATGCACAGTACTATTATTATGAAAGCCCCTTCGCCACCAGACTGATAGCCTTTTCCTTTCTCACTTGCCTATTTTCTGTGTGTGTGAGTGCTCAGTCACTCCAGTCATGTCTAACTCTTTTGCAGCCCCATGGACTGTGGCCCACCAAGCTCCTCTGTCCATGGGATTCTCCAGGCAAGAATACTAGACTGGGATGCCATGCCCTCCTCCAGGTGATCTTCCAAACCCAGAGATCAAACTGGTGTCTCCTGCATCTCCTACAGTGCAGGTGGATTCTTTATCCACTGAGTCACGTGGCCATCAATCCTCAACTTCTCTGTTACTTACCTGTCTCTTGTTCTCTGCACTCCATGCATTCATCTAAACCACAAAAGCTTACTGAATACCTGGTCAGGCAGACTGGTGAAATAGAAGTGCATAAGAACAGTCTTTACCCTCACAGACTTTACATTCTTACATTTGTGGGAAAGGAAGGAAGACAGATATTAAAACAAACACAAAAACACATAATAAACTACCAAGTAAAGTGGTAAAGAATCTGCCTGCAGTGTGGGAGACCTGGGTTTGATCCCTGGGTTGGGAGGATCCCCTGGAGGAGGGCATGGCAACTCAATCCAGTATTCTTGCCTGGAGAATCCCCATGGACAGAGTAGTCTGGCAGGTGACAGTCCATGGGCTTGCAAACAGTCAGACAAAACTGAGCAACAAAGTACAGCACAAAGTGTTAAAAAGCAGGTGAGAAGCAGAAAATACTATCAGGGGAGAAGGTCAGTCAGATAATATCTTATCTAGCGAAAGCCCTGTTGGAAGACTACTTAGAATCAGAAAACTGAATGACAAGCTGAATGATGGGAGAGAACAAGGCCTGAGATCAGAGAGAACAGCGTTTCAGGCAGGGAAAAAGCAAGTGCCTCTAACAGTGCCTTAGAGGACTAAAAGCATAGCTTTACTGATCTCACAATGCTGCAGTATGATTACTGGTTTACACACCAGTTTTGCCACTAGACTATGAGCCCCCTGAGGGTAGGGCTATGTGTCTTCTTCCCGCACTCCATCACTCATGGTACATTCTCTAAAGCACTAGATTTATAGGGAAGATAGTCTTCCCTATAAAAAGTCTCTGCCTTTAGGTAGCTTACAACAAATAGCACTGGGCAAAGACTAAGCATTCAGAAAATATTTACTAAGTGAACAATATGTGCTTGATGTTCAGTTATGTTGTTCAATATCATGGCAAATTCTGGCCTTTCTACAGCCCTTCTTTCCTTCCTCATTTACCTAAATGATCTCCACCAGCCTTTCATGTCTGCAGCAATGACTCCTCTAATCTCCCCATCTCTCTCCTCTGCCTTGGCCCATAATCCACTCCACCTGGCATGCCTTCTCCTATATCTTCTTTACCAGACTAATTCTAATGTCATTTCCCAAAATTTCCTCAATATACTGACTTTCTGCACTGCTTCCCAGGTGTTGCAGCAGTAAAGAATCTGCCTGCCAGATGCCTGCCTGCATCTGCAGGAGATGCAAGAGACGTGGGTTTGATCCCTGGGTTGGGAAAATGCCCTAGAGGAGGAAATGGCAATTCTCTCTAGTTTTCTTGCCTGGAAAACCCCATGGACTGAGGAGCCTGGCAGGCTATAGTACAAGGGGTTGCAAATAAGTCATACACAACTGAGCACACCCAGCACACACACATACTGACTTTATCATTTGCTCAAATGTATAGAAATCGCTCAAATTCTTCGGGCAAACGTTTTCATCAAGTAACAGAGAATGATGGATGTAGCTAGCAAAGGACAATACCAGATTGAATAGTAAAAAGAGTTGAAAGACAAATGATCTGAAGTTGTATATATAACTGCTTTTCCTCCCCAAAATACAAGATATGTCAGTGAGTTTCTGGGCATTGTGCCTATAGAATTGGGCCAGGCTACAAGGGCAGCAAGATTCTCGTGACTATGGGTCTGTGTACTCCATCTCTCATACATGAAAGAAATGCTTCCTTCTCAGTAAACAAAACCAACTTGGGATGAGCTATCACTTAAAGGTCTTCCCCACACAGAAATCAGTAGTTTAGCATCTAAAGTATTTGACATGAATTTCCTTTTCTAAGGACACTGCCGTTCTACTTCATTTTTAAAAAGAAAAAAAGTCAAATATTTATTCTTCTAGGCAAAAAGGCAGATAAAGGTCAGTCCCCAACTTCCAGTGCAGCCTCCACAACCATATTTAGCTGATTAAAAACTTCCACGTAAGCTTCAGCCTTCACTTCTAAAAGCCAGACATCTATCTTTCTTTTCCCACTTCTGGAAAGAGCAGAAAATCAAGCTGGAGTCATCTATCGTAAGGTATACAACAGCAGGGGCATGGTTTCCATTTCCCTCAACAAGGCACATTCCTCCCTGAGTTCCTGGACAGAAGCTGTGGGCTTTTTAGAGAACCACACACCAAGGATTGTACAGCTAGGGACCTTAGGGACAATGTTTCCCACAACGTCTCTGCTTCTCCTACGACAGAACAGCTCCGTGAACTTCACCTAACCATTATGAGAGGGTAAACATACTAAAAAACTAAATACCATGATTAGATTACCATTAAACATTTAAACTCAGTGCCCTCAATCAAGACTTCTCCTCAGATATGACTAATGTAACGGGTTCATTTCAGTGCCCAATAAGGCTGTGCCTTGCTATAATGTGCTATTTATAATAGAGAGTGCACTATAATTACATGCCTGGCCTTTGGCAGCCAGACTGGGATTCAGCTATTTTTTAATAGCTGAAAAACTGTGGGTAAGTCATGTAAGAACTGTAAGTTTTTAAAAACTCCTTACCAGATCCTGCAAGGCCCCACTTGATCCATGCCCTGTCTACCTTATACACCATGACTAGTACTATCATGTTCCACCTCTTTAATGGTCTGGATATGTTGAGTTCAGGCCATACCTAAGGGCCTTTGCGTTTGCTGTCCTCTCTTCCACAGGATGTCAAGTCACCTGGTTGGCTACTTTTCATTACTCAGGTCTCAATTCAAATGTGAAAATGCCACCTCCAGTATCTCATAATGTTGATTACATAAGTGCGTATAATTCCATTTACTTAAAATACAAAACAAAACCAGTGTGTGGTGACTTAATTCAGGAGACCAGTTACTCTTTTCTCAGTAGGAATACTGTAACCGCACAAGGGTGTCCTCTGAGTTGCTGCTACATGATTAATTTCTTGATATGGATCTGATCACCTGGACACATTCAGTTTGTGAAAACCCAAACTGTTCACTTATAACATGAATATTTTTAGTATATGTGTTACATTGCAATAAAAGAAATAAACCAAAACAACAAAAAGAACTGTTGTCAAATTGGTTTTCCTTGATAAACTAATCTATGACACACCATCTGGGCTAGACTATTCATTTTCTACCCCAAGACCTTGTTTTACTTTCTTTCATAGCATCTGTCACTGGCTGAAATCATTTTCATTACTGTTTATGTAAGTACAGTCTAGCCATTTCCCACCCCTATTAAAATACAGTCTCATGTGGCCAAGATCTCTATCTGTCTTGCTTACCATCTCCAAATATAAGCACTTCAAACAGCCTTTTTCCAGGTAGAAACTAATAGAAAAAAATATATGTAAAATAAATGGCAAAAGGATGGCCCTTTAAGGATCTAACAACAAATAAAAGTTATTATTTAAGTGTTAGAAAAAAAACAAGAACTGTAGTGCTAACTATGTGAGGCCCAACAGCAGAGAAAACAAAATGGCAACAACATTTGTTGTTGTTCAGTTGCTCAGTTGCTCAGCTGTGTCCGAGTCTTTGTGACCCCAAGGACTGCAGCATGCCAGGCTTCCCTGTCCTTCACTATCTCCAGTTTGTGAATGACATTAACCATCAGGAAAGTGAAAGTGAAGGTCACTCAGTCGTGTCCGACTCTTTGCCACCCCATGGACTGTATGTCCATGGAATTCTCCAGGCCAGGATACTGGAGTGGGTCGCCTCTCCCTTCTCCAGGGTATCTTCGCAACCCAGAGATCAAACCCAGGTCTCCCACATTGCAGGCAGATTCTCTACCAGCTGAGCAACAAGGGAAGCCCTAAGAATATGTGGCAAATTTAACTATGAGGAGGGGATAGATAGTGTCATTCTATGGCACTCTGTGAGAGTGGTTGAAGTTACTTCTCATAGCAGAAGCTGGGTCTTTTTTTTTTTTTAAAGAGTATAATTCCTTACAATGTTATGTTAGTTTCTGCTGTATAACAAAGTGAATCAGCTCTATGTATACATATATCCCCTTCCTCTTAGATCTCCCTACCCCCTCCCATTCCACCCATCTAGGTCATCACTAGAGTCAGTCATACAGAGTGTAGTAAGTCAGAAAAACATGTATCGTATATTGATGCGAGTATGAGAAACTGAGTCTTTTATCTCTGTACACACACAAGTTTTGCACAAGGCATGGCAAAGTAGGTACAAGCCATGAATAGCAACCGATTTCTGAGTCACTTCGGGAGGATTCTAAAGTTTCCTGGAAAAACAGAGTCCTATTCAAGTGTAATGTCTGCCCTGGGCAAGGGAGTAAGTAAACACAACATAAATGCATAGACAGGTGGAGCAGATACAAAGAAACACTCAATAGTATGAAAAGGGCTTCTTATATAACATCTATTTTTTCTAAGATGTTTACAAAGAAAAAATTAAAATGGATCAGTAGTGCTGGTCATGGTTACTTACTCTATGCTCTGCAGACTAACTTACATGCTGGTATAACGTATTTTCATGAGGAAACTTATACCAGAAACTGGTATAATGGAAACTGAAAACAAAACCTTTACCTGGAATAAGTTCTGCCACAAACTCTCTTTAATAACCTTGAACAAGTCATTGAACTTCTTTAGTGCTCCATTTTTCAACCTGTGAAATGAGTTTTTTGGATCGGATGCTTGCTAATGCCCATTTCCAGTTCTTGAACACTGTGTACTATTCTTGACTTCAAAAAAAAAAAAAAAAATTGTCATCTCCTAAGTTTGTGTTCACAGGACAACACTTCATCTACAACTACATAAATCAAAGTTTTCAAGTAGAGTGAGGTAGAGGATTCTTTTACCCAGTCTTTTTGCCAAACCAAGGGTATCCCCCACCCAGATTTTCTAAAGTGTTGTATTCAGACTCCCATTTCTTGGTAAGGCAAAAAGTCCTATCATATTTCAGCTAAACACTTGGATTTTTCTACACAATTACTTCTTTTGCTCGAATTTTCACTGCCTTAGGCCTCATGTTTCTCATCAATTCAAGTCTACTCTCATAATTAGAACCACAGTTCTTCGGTTTTTTTCTAACATTTAATGAATGGAACTTGATCACCTGGGGGTATTCCCCTTAATCTATTACAACAGTTATTAGTGATTTTAATTAGACAAAAGCCACCATTCCCTTTGCTATCCTACCATATTGTCAAGTGCCTGTTAAAGATATTACAGTAATGTTATTAGCACCTTTTAAATTTGCATTAACAAAAACATACAAATGAGAAGTCAGGAAAAGAAAAGAAAAAAAAAAAAAATAGTAACTCAGATGTCATAATTAACCAAAGTGTAGAGCAACTCAAAAAATCATCAGTAGCTAGCTTTCAATTTAAAAAAACACATACTATGCACATCCTAGAACTGCAGGAATGATCATTTGTCTCTCATCAACTAAAAATGGGAAAAAGGACAAGGAAAAGGCTGTGCTGTGGCCAAACCCCATATCGTTTTCTTCAAAAGGGAAGAGATATTTTAACGGAGAATAAAAAGTTGAGTAGTTGAGTCATTTCTCCAAGAGTCATCACCAACTCATAACTCCCCAAAGGCCTTCTGGCTACTATGGTTCTTGCCACCTACAGAAAGTAAAATCTCCTAGAGGCCAAGTTCTAATAGCTATTCAGTGTCCATCATTGGCCCTCCTGGGATTTTATTGTCTAGAAACAAGGAGAAAGAGGACAAGGCCAATACCCAAATGTGTTCCAATGACAGGACTGAATTTTCACTAAACTGAGCAAAGACGTTTCCCATCATTCTCCTTGACCCCCTCATTTCACCAACTCAGCACCCCACACCCCACCCACCCCTGCCAGTCTGCAAAAGCAGGCAGCTCACTCCAGGAAGTGAGTTAGTAAACCAGCAAGGCTGGGGTGGGTTTCTAGGTACCTTCATCACATGGCCTAACAAATGGGTTCAAAAGCAGGACTGGCGACTGAGGACTGGCAGTTACCTCAGGACAGGTAACTGAGGACAAGAAAAAAGTGTTTCCTGCCATTTTAGTAAATGGTAATGTTGCCTACCATCAAAATAGCAGCCACTGCAGCGGCCCCATACAGTGCACTCTGAGGGGAATTGAGGATTCAGAGGAACAGTAAACAGGTCCTAGATAACGTTAAGATGCATATCAAAGGAATAATTTCATTATGCCCAGACTCTTACACCTTCCATATGGAGAAAAGCATCAAAATCACTAACTTGTCATATCTATATTTTGTGATTAGTCTTAACCTTTTAAACTTCCACAAGGTTTGGTTTTTGTTTTCCAGCAAAAACTCCTATAAACCCTGGCTCCTCCCCTACCTCTTTCCAACAATTCCTCAGAGCTATCCAGAAACTTCCCCAGGATACAGTCCTCAATAAATGCCTCAAAAAAAATGTATTTCTCAACTTTTAGGTTGTGTTTTGGTTGTGTGTGTGTATGTGTGTGTGTGTGTTGGCAACACAATAACACCTCAGGACTTCAAACCCCGTTTCCAGCAACTTTTCCTGAAGTTGCCCCTGCAGCGCCTGGTACAGAGCCCGGCGCCCTCCCCAGCGCTGAGGGAATCCATGTCAGCGACAACGGGGACTTGGGTGGCTCTCACTCTGAGGTGGCCACGGCTGTCATTAACCTCTCAGCCCGGGACCCCCACACACACACATGAAGGAGAGGGTGCTGGGGTCCCTCGAGAGCCCCGAACGCAGCACCGCGCGTCCTCTCCACAGGTGTGGCGCCGCAGCGACCGCGCACCCGGGACCAGGAAGAGGAGGACAGAAGGGGACGGAAGGGGACCAACGGCTGCTCGAGGCCCCCACCAACGGGTCTGCTCACCTGGGACCTGGCCGCCAGGAGCGGGGGCCGAAACGCCAGGTCTCTCAGAAGTTTCCGGGCTTGAGCTCTCACGGGAGCCGCCATCTTATGCAGGAAACCAGCGAGGGGATCCTGACTGGGTGCCGGCAGGGCGGGAGGGGGCTGGAAGAGGAAGGGAGGGGGAAGGGGCGGGGCCGCCACCGCCTGCCGCCCGCCCCGCCCCCTCCGCCCGGGCGCGCCTGGTGACCCTGGGACGCGGCCACACTCCTGAGGGAGCACCTGTTGACGCCCTGCGTCCCCCGCGACGACCGCCACCTTAGCCCCAAATTCACTTTCAGCATTTGGAGGCCCAGTGGCCTCCTCTCCGCGCTACCGCGGGTCACAATCTGAGCGAAAACCCACCCCGAGCCCCGCGGTCGTGGACTTAAACTGCACTGAAGGGGCCAGTGCCTGTTACCGGTTCCAGGGAGTGCTCTGATGAGCGGCCCGCATGGGATGCCAAGTAAGGGATAGGCCTCTGCTCTAGTCCTGGGGTCTCAGGGGCTCCAGTAGGGAAGTGATGTTTGAGGTGAACCTTGAGTGAGTAAGGGAGAAGCAAGCGGGTCTGAAGAGGTCAGCGGAGCCCCTCTACGCTTTAGTGAGACTTTGACTCTGTGAAGATTTAAACAAAGGTATTGAAGGATTTTAAACGTGTAGTCGCCAGAGTAAGACCAAGAGTTTACTCGGAGTTTACATGACTCTAAGCACTGTCCGTGGAATAAAAATAACTTGTAAATATGCTTAATATGTGGCAGGCACTTTACAAATAAGGACTCGTTTAGTGTTCATAGCAAGCTTTCCAGTAGGCACCAATGGAAAAAAATCCTCATTTTTCAGAAGAGAAAACTGAGACACAGGGAGGTTTCCTTGCTTATTGAGGGTCACAGATCTGATAGGATTGAAAATGCGTTTCAAACTCATGCTTTCTTCTCCCAACCCTATAAAGTGTCGCTTTTCGAATTTTTGACCTTACTTTATTCTTGAGCCTATGATCATGAGAAAAGGTACAAATTTAACAGAACTGAGCAACTATTTCTGCTAGTTTTCTTTGAAAATGAAAGTGAAAGTCGCGCAGTTGTGTCCGACTCTTTATGACCCCATGGACTGGACTGTCCATGGAATTCTCTAGGCCAGAATGTTGGGATGCGTAGCCCTTCTCTTCTCCAGGGGATCTTCCCGACCCAGGAATCCAACTGGGGTCTCTTGCATTGCAGGCAGATTCTTTACCAACTGAGCTATCCTTTTTTTTTTTTTTTTTTTTTTTGACCAAAAAACTAAAAAAAAATCTACAGAAAAGTTGCAAGAATATTATCCCCAAAACCCCATATATCCTTTACCCAGATTTATTGATAGCACTTGTTTACATTTTGCCTCAAACCCCATTTTTTATAAATATAGATACGTAGATTTATAGCCCATTTTTAATCACAGTTTTACTAGCTAGATTTCATATCCATTGATGATTATTTCTTAAATCAGTTTTTACTGTGAAGGTTGCAAAATCATAATTGTCTAGTTCATTCCTTTCTACATTTTTTACTTTATGTTCTACTCTAGAAGAGCTTTACTGTCCCCCACATTTGTTTATTCTTTTTTTTTAAATATTTATTTTTGGCTCTGTCGGGTATTAGTTGCCACACTTGAGATCTTAGTTGCGGCACACAAGATCTTTTCTTTGTGGAGGGCAGGCTCCAGATCTCATGGTCTTGCTGACTGGGGCTTAGTTGCCCTGCTGGAAGGCGGATTCCCAGCCACTATTCCATCAGGGAAATCCCTCTTTATTTATTCTTGTTTTCACTTGTATCAGTATCAACTCACGGGTCCCATTTTTTCACTGTCAGACCTATGTTCATTCCTTTACATGTACTCAGCTGCCTCTGAATATGGGTCATTTAATCCTTACAGCAACCTTGTGAAGGATGATGCTGTTATTCTCATTTTACCAGAGGGGTAACTGCATGAAAGAAATGTAACTTGCCCAGGGTCACAGCTTGGGAGCAGACCCCAAAGCTGGGAATCTGACCATACCTTCCTCTTGACAAGAGTCAATCTGAGTTCCCACCTCATCCTCATTACTCGTATTGGGTTCTGCCATCTAGTCAATATGGAGAAAAGACTCTTATTAATGTTTGCAGACTGAATGTTTAAACTTGATGAGAGCTTTGAACATGTTGACAGAAGGAAGCAGACCACCTGTAGAATTCATCAAAGTCTGCTTATTCAGACAGTTCTATGGCAAGGGAGTTGGCTACTATCACTTTCTTTCCAGCCGAGACTTGAAAGGGTTTGAAAAAAAAGAGTACATTTTATAAAGAGGAAGGTGAACCTATTTAGACAGTCTTTGAGGAGTGTTCTATTAGGATGGAATTTTTTTCTATAGGGGTAGAATTTTTGGAAGTGGAGTGGACAGAAGCTTTCTGATTACCATTCAAGTACATGTGGCAATCTTTGCTTCATTATCTATTAGTGACTGTTTGGGCTGAGTAGCATCATATGAGTCTTCCTGTTTCAGTTGGAAGACTGGCTAGTCATCAGCTTTGGAGCTCAAGTCTTGCATCTGCAATTCTTCAGTGTCTTCATCCAGATTCTCTCATTCTGCCATCTCTGCAGCCAAGTGTTTGGGGAATATAGAGCATGAGGGCCTTCATATGGTATCTCCAGTGCTTAGCATTAGGCCAGGATTAGAGAAAGTTTGAAACAAACACATGTAGGATGACTCACACCCTGGAGTTCCTTCTAAGACTTCTCCCTATCTTCTACCCTTTTTATTTCCCAGATAGGAAGCTCTTTGAGGTCAAGGATTCCACCAGAGTTCTACACTGTCCTTTACTGAGATGAGCACTGGGTTTTCTGTGAAATTGGATTGGGATCAAATCCCATATCTGTCTTCTATGAATCTGTGACCTGAGGAACTACCTGCATCATACAGCAATAGTAAGTATTCAATAAGATGTGTATAAAGACCTTGCACATAGTAGGATCTTAATAAATGTTATGTTTCTCAAAGCAGTATCTTTGTCATATGTCAGGAGTGTTTTACTTTCCTCAACATGCTCAGAGAATTGGGCTGCCTGGACCTGGCAGGGGCTCTGGTTCTAGGAAAAGCTGCCCCCACTCTCAGTGAGGATCAAGGATCAGTGTGTGGGTGTAGGTGTGTGTGTGTAACCAGGGCCCATGGACACCTTTGGCAGCCTGGTGAAAAGCCCATGACCCCTTTTCAGAATAATGCTTTTGAATACATATAGTGCCTGGAATGATAAAAGAAAGAAGGTACATTTAGAATAGTTATCAAAATGTTAAAAAACACAATGTTAATATGATAACTGTCTTTATTAGTGCACTAAATCATAAAGTCTAGCCTCATGTTTAAAACTAAAAAAAAAAAAAAAAAAAAAATGATGTTCTGTTTCTTCCTCTTAAGTTCTTAATAAATATTTATTTGATATCTAATGTGAAACACCAGAGCCAATCTGAGATATGGGTTATGAGACCCCTGACACTTTGTGACTTACCTTGAGAGCATTGGACAAGGGTAGAGGTGTGTACATGCCAGATGAAACTATTGAAAGAGTCTAAAGTGGTTGCCTCCTGGAAGAGAGTAGAGGATAGGGGTCAGGGAACCTTTACATTTCTAGAGCTTTGAAAATACATATTCCTAGGCACCACTCTAGACCTACTGAATCATTTAGGATAGAGTCTGAGATCTGCGTTGTAAATAATTTTCTCAAAGGGTTCTTTAGTTCGAAAACTAAAAAAAAAAAAAAAAAAAAAAAAAAAAAAAAGCAAACAAATCAAACCATAGTGGTAAATGCTCAATAACTTTCCCAGTGAATCAAGAGACAGGTTACCCTGCCTTCTTCCATTGAGTTCCTAGTGTAGAATGAAAATCCTATGAATCGTAGATGGAGGTGATGACGAAATGCTGCTCTCAGAGATTCTTGACACCTGGGTGCAAGACCTATCTTCTACCAGGGGCCTCGGTCAGCCTTAATGCATAGAAGCATTGGCTGAGGATGAATAAATAGTGATTCTATGTTTTTTTCTATCAATTTTGCAATTGTGAACTGCTTGAGTAGTAACTGTGACCATAGGTAGTAGCACTACCAAAAGCATTCTGTGCTGTCTGGTATCAGACTGAAGCACAGAGGTAGACATTAGACAAGCTGAGTTCAGCTTTTGTCTCTGTGATTTAAAAGTTCTGACCCAGGGCCAGTTATTTCAAGCCTCAATCCTTTATATGTGAAAAAGGGGTTATAATAGTATGTATTTTGCCAGTGTGTTACTGAGTCCAAGCTTGTACTGCTCACCACACAAACACAAGAGGCCAATAAATCGCGAGACAAACTATTGGAGCAAGGAATAGTGACTTTATTTGGAAAGCCAGCAAACTGACAATATGGTGAACTCATGCCTCAAAGAATCATCTTGTGCGAGTTAGAATTCAGGCTTATTTTTACTAAAAGGGGAAGAAGTAATGTCAAGCATTCCCTGGTTCTGGTCAGCCTCCGGAGGGGAATTTGTTAATTTACCAGTTGAACCTGGTCCGGATGTTTCCTGAGCTGAACAAAGGTATTTTAGCTTGATGCCCATTACTCGGGAGGCAGGGTTCCCAGAGATTGGTCATTATGTAAAACTTAAGCATATAGACAACATCCCTTTAGTAACTAACTTAGAATATTGATAGAATACAAAAGGTTCTTCCCTATTACAAATGCATTGTCAAGCACTGGAGTTCCCAGTGGATGTTAGCCACCAGGCTTTCTTTACTTGACTAAGAACTCCTTTTTCATGTTCGTTAATTAACTATTTACATCTGTGAGCCTGTTTCCCCATTAGTAAAATGAAGGCCAAGTATGACAGCACCTTATTTGAACAATGTAGCACTTCTCATAAACTTTGCACACACTGGAAATATTAAGTTCCAAAACTCATAGATCAAACTTTGGATTTAGAACAAATGACCTACACTATTTCTTATTGAGTTAATTGTTCCAGGAAGGCAAATAAAAACATCAGTAAGCCCACACACCCTCTCTTTCATCTTAGCAATGCATGTTAACAGTGAAATAATGTGCTCATTTTCATACCCACAGTGATTACTCCCAGGGCCCCGACTTGCCAAAGAGTCACGTCAGGAAACTTAGCAGAGGGATCGTGCATCCAGCAGTTCCAGTGGTTGTTTATCATTACCTTTTCATTTAAGCATAAAAACCACTTGACAAATACAAACTCGTTATAACCAGCAAAACTGAATAGCATTTTTTACAAAACAACCCTAATTTCCATGAATAATGTGTTTGAGTTCATGCTGCTCTCTGTCAGGAATGAAAATCACTATTACGATGATGAAACAAAGGGCATTTGTAGATTTTGTTTGGTTATTTCTCCTTTAATGGATAACAGATTTCTTGAATTCACGAAGAAACTTTGGCCTTTCATTATGTACATAGGTAATATCTCTGTTGCTGTTCGTGACAGCCATTTTAACCAATGCTTTGATTTTGTTATTTGCCAATGGCACAGAAAGAAATGCCATTGTGCTGAAGTTATTTTTTTCCCTCTTCAATAATGCATTAAAATGATTAATTTTGATGACATTTCTGAGCAGCTTATTTAAATGATAAGGTGCACAGAAGAAGAGGGATTTGAAACTAAATGTGTCTTTCTTGACAAACCTGCAATGAACTGAAGAGAAATTCTCACTGTATCCTGGAGAGAATTTGGGGGCGGCAAGGTTGAACTATAGTAACAGATCAAAGTTAAGATGAAAAAGAAGGAAGAGTAAGGAATATCAGAAATCCAGAGAGGGAGCATTCAGGGAGAAGGTCACTTGAAAAGCTGAAAGTGGAGAATAAGATATAATGATAGAAACAAAGGCAATGTCATTCTACTGGTCAGGAAATTAGGAAATGGATGAAGTGAGGAACATTTATGCAAAGGATAATGAAGAAACATGTACTGAAAGAGAAAAAAGCACCAGATTGTGGGAAAGAAATTCTCTTCAGAAACAAAATCTGCATTCCAACTGCAATTGGGAGCTGTGGAATTTAGCACTTTCACTACTATCAAGACATCCTTTATTTAAATAACAAAATTAAAATGAAAGACATTCCATTTCAAACGCCCTGCTTTGTTGGGAAATAAGCAGTCACAGCAGAGTTCTTAATAGAATTCTATTTTGGTTTTGTTTGTTTGTTTTTTTATATCCTTGGGACCATATCCTCCATATGTTCTGATTCAGTAAGACCTTCTGTATTTTTATAAGTACCTCTCCCACCCCACCATCTTTATTGTTGGTGATCCAGTTACCATGACTGGAGAAGCACTGACCCAGAAAGTGGGACTTGGAGTAGGCTAGAGAAAAAAGCAGTCATCCAATTCTCTTTCTCGCTCATTTTCTTTTCCATTTCTTACCCCACTTCTAGTATGTTCCTTAACCTTTCCCTACCTCTCTGAAATCTAATTTACTACATGAGATCAAACAGTATGGAATGAAACTCCAAGAGAAGGTTCCGTGCTGTTCCCTATGCCAGAAACAACTCTTCCCTGTTGTCCACCAGACTCTGGCAGTCTCCTCCCTCCTCTTTCAGTCATCATCCCCTTCAGGAAGCTTCCCTGAAGGCAAGGCTGGGAGTCATCTTTGTGATTAACACTAGGCAATTACCCCAGGGTTTCTTGTCTGCTTCTTTCTTTCTTTATATTGGAGTATAACTGTTGTACAGTGTTGTGTTACTTTCTGCTATAAATCTAAAAATCCACAATGACAGTGACTGTGTCTTCCTCGCTTTTATGACCCTGCAACCAGTACAGTGCCTGGAAGACAAGAGGTACTCAACCAATCCTGGCTAGATGGATAACAAAATGAAGATGAAACCAGTGCAAAAATCACCCTAACAAGAAAATTCAAAGATTCAAAAATATCTAGAAATCTGCCAATACTTTCTAACAAGAATGGAAGTTGAGACCCATGAAGGGAAAGAACCTGCCAGTGTCACACGGAACACTAGTGGTTTTCTTCACTGTTCTTCAGAGTTCTTAGACACCTTCAAGATCCACCTCTCCCCAACCTCTCTCTCTTGTTCCAAACTTTTATTGAATAGGTATGTGCTTTCTCCAAGCCTTGCAGACCTTAGTCCCCACCACAGCCTTATTTTACAGATTTGCAAACTGAGTCTCATGGAAGAGAGTAAGTTGCCTGAGGTAATGATTAGGAGGAGGCCAATCTCAATCAATCTGGGGTTGAATCTATGCTAGCACTATCCAATAGATCTTTTTTGCAGTGAGGGAAAAGTTCTTTATCTGGGCTGTCTGTTATTATAGCCATCAGTCATGTATGGCTTTTGAGCACTTAAAATGTGACTAGTGGAACTAAGAAAATAAAATTTTTATTTAAATTTATTTTAATTATATTTAATTTTGAATAGCTACTCATAGCTAGTGGCTGCCCTACTGACTACTCCAGGTCTACTATCTAACTGGGATTTTCCTGGCAAGAATACTGGAGTGGGTTGCTGTGCCCTCCTCCAGGGTATCTTTCCCACCCAGGGATCAAACCCAAATCTCTTGTGTCTCCTGCATTGCAGGTGGATTTTTTACTGCTTAGCCACCCGGGAAGCCCATATATGACCATAAATAATTTGAAATTAGGAAGTAGGATTGGGGTGATTTTTCTTTATCATTATCTAAATTTATCATAGTTAATGCATAATATAGCAAAAAAAAAAATACTAAATGTATTTTTAAAGGGCCCAAAAGATCCTTTTCATCTTGTCACTTATATGTCCTATTTTAAATCATTTGATACTTTCCATCACTATAAATTAAATCTAAATTCTTCCAGTCAGTGCTTAAGGCTATTGAACCACTGATTTAAATACCTGTTTCTAACTGTCTCCCCAGTGGCTTCCCTCATGAGGGGTTTGTTCAGCCAGAGTTAGATATTAACTCTTTGTCCTCAGAAAAGGCCTTATAAATCCTGCCTTGGCACACTTAGTTATAGCTTTTGTCCTGTCCAGAATGCCATCCTTCACATCCTGAGCCTGAAGCGCCCAGCTCTTCCCAGTTGCATTGCTAAATCCTTCTGACAGCATCATCTTCTCACAGCATCTGCTCTCATGGGTGGAAAATCTAGTTTCCTTTAGAAGACAAAGCAAGAAAGCCTAAATGATTCGGTGATGCCATCCAACCATCTGATCCTCTGATGCTGAAGCTGAAACTCCAATACTTTGACCACCTGATGCAAAGAACTGACTCCTTGGAAAAGACCCTGATGCTAGGAAAGATTGAAGACAGGAGGAGAAGGGGACGAACAGAGGATGAGATGGTTGGATGGCATCACCGACTCGATGGACATGAGTTTGAGCAAGCTCCAGGAGTTGGTGATGGGGAGGGAAGCCTGCCGTGCTGCAGTCCATGGGGTTGCAAAGAGTCGGACACCACTGAGCAACTGAACTTAACTGAGGTTCAAAAATAGGGATGGGGGTAAGTTGAAAATGACAGATGAACAAGATGTTTCAGACTTAGGAAGAAGGGAGAGAATAGTCCATACTTCAATTCTAAATAGATTTAGGATTCAGGACTGGACTAAGGATGTCTGTGGTAGAAGTTATGCAGTAATTTTTAAATGAAATTCTAGTGTCTCATATTTTAGGTTATATCAGAATATCTCTAGTGCCGAAATGGCTTCATCAAAACAGACCAAACAAAGTATCTTGCTTCATCCCGCATATCTTCACCCAAGTTATCCTCATAGAAATGAAAACAACAATAGTTAAGTTGAGTTGGATCTATAATATGTGCAATCAATGTGTTAAGCACATTTACTAAGAGTGTCCCCCTGAGTCAATTATCAAAATAGCTCAGTGAGATGAATGCTATTCCTCTATTACAGACTAGGAAAAAGACATACGGGCAGGTTATATGGATCTGCCTCAGGTTATATGGCTACAAGGTGGCAGGGCTGACTTTTGAATCCAGAGTCCGATCCAGAAGTTTTACAATGAACACAGATCGTCTCCAAGCGTTAACCACTTAACCACTGCAGTGTACAACTCAGAAGCAGTGAAAGAAAGAATGTTTGGTAGCAAGCATATAAGTTAGAGGATTTTAACCTCAATGCTATTAACATTTTAGGATGTGTGTTATAGAATATTTATTAGCAAGATTAGCCTCTACTTGCTAGATGCCAGTAGCAAATGACCTGAATAGTGACAGTCAAAAGTGTTACTGTATATTGCCAAATGTCCTTGAGATGAGTTGGGTATTAGTGGAGGAGGAGAGGGAGCAAAATCTCCTGTAGTATAAATATTTGTACCACTGATATAAATACTTATTCTTAGAGCAGAAATGCAATACTTAATATTGTCATTTCCCCTATGGGCATTCATAATCCTAGATACATCTTTTCTTCCACCAATTTTCCAACTATCAAACTGAGAGCAACAGAAATTGTTGCACAAAAATGTTCATTTTATAAATCTAATCATTTCATAGATTAATTTCATTAAAAAGCCATAGCAAGAGGGAAGCAAAAACTTTTTAAGTCATCAAGCAACCATTAAATGAATTAAAACAGTAGCTCTCATGTCATTAGTCTGATTTTAGCCAAGACAAGTAAGTACTATTCCAATATTCTGCACAAAATAGAAAATTACAATTTGAAAGTTCTCCAAGCAGTTGATGGTCCTGTTATTCATTCAGTTTAGTAAAGGTTCAGAGCATTTGTGAGCTAAACTTTCCCAGGAGGTCATTTTTATACTATTACTGTTAGTCTGTGCAATTAGGATCATTTTTTTTTCTCCTTTGGTAAATGGGTTTTTATGTTATCATTCTGTGTCTCAGGGAAAAGTATAATTTTTAATGGAACAAACCTAAAATCAGCCTCCATATTCCCCCTTAGTGACTTTATATCATCAGTCTGTGCAAAGGGAGAATTTTGCATTCTAAAGAGAATCAGTTTGAATTATTAAAAACAACTGACATACAATATGAAAAATATTGTCAAAGTATTTGATTATGCCTCAGAATACAAGTTGTACTGCTTTGCCAGAAGGGGGAAAAATGTGAAATCTATTTGAACTCTAATTCTAAAAGGCAAAATTTTGAACACGGAATATTGGCTATTGCCTATGGCCTTACTGGATAAGAGTAGTTCACCTGTTTGATCCAGTTTGTTCTAACCTGTGCATTTCACATGGTAAGGGCAGAAAGCCCTAGTTCCATTGCTTAACCAGGAATTTTGATTAAGACTTCTTTTATTACAAGTGACAAAAACTTAAACCAGACTTATTTATTGGCCAGCATAAAACACTCCAGAAGGAAAGAGTATCTATTCTGAAAGATAACTGTTTGGACCTAAATGTCATGAGAAGGGGCTTCCCAAGTGGGGCTAGTGGTAAAGAACCCACCTGCCAATGCAGGAGACATAAGAGATGCAGGTGGGGAAGATCTCCTGGAGAAGGGCATGGCAACCCATTCTAGTATTGTTGCTGGGAAAATTCCATGGACAGAGGAACTTGGCAGGCTATGGTCCATGGGGTTGCAAAGAGTCGGACACAACTGAAGGAACTTAGCGCAGGAGTCTCTCTCTGTCTCTATCATCATCATCATCATGGTTTGAGTTTCTCTCACTTTGGCTTTTAAAACCATTTTTCATAAGATGAAGAAGTGGGTAGCAGGAGCTTCCATATCACATCCTTACTGTCTCTTGATTATAGAGGAAAGAGAGTCCTCATTCCCTAACTCAAGTTCTAAAAGAATATCTGAAAAATTCTTATGAGGCCATCTGGCATCCCAGTTCCATTCGTTGGTATCGCTGTGGCCAGAAAGGGCTGCCATGATATTTTAGATTGGATTCAAGTACAAGTGGTTTTATCAAGGAAATTCTCCCTGTGGAAAATGGTAAGCAAATGGGGGAAACAGGATAAAGGAAGGAAAAGAGTCTGCCAAAGCTGCAATATCAGATGAAATGCCAGCCTCATTCTGATCCAACAAGGAGCTCTGGACCATAAATTGCATGTCAAAGTTTGTCCCTGTGTGGAAGCAGGGAAACTGGGCTTGGCACCTGTGCACCAGTAAGTTAGCTACAGGTTGCCTTGAGAGGGTATAATCTGCTAGGCACTTTCAGCTGTGGCTCTCTGGAGGTGAGGCAGCTCTAGCAGCCCAAATGGAAACCTCTGAGGAAGGTTGCAGGTACCACCCTTTTGCAACATAGCCCAGGGAGGTTGGGGGCTGGGCACACAGCACTGGTGTTTGCTGCACAAGCTTAATCCTGGGTGGCCAAAGTACTGGTTCTCTATGATTGATAACCTCTGTCCATGGAATTCTCTAGGCGAGAATACTGGAGTGGGTTGCCATTCCCTTCTCCAGGGGGTATTCCCCACCCAGGGATCAAACCCTGGTCTCCTGCACCGCAGACAGATTCTTTACTGACTGAGCTACGAAGGAAGCCCAAACACACATTTAGAGAAGGAAAATTACATTTACTTAGAATCTTCTGTGTCACTAACAGTTTTTGTTAACAGCTTCATTGAAGTATAATTATAAGACAACAAAGGGCACATATTTAAAGTATAACTTTGAGAAATGTTGGCATATGTATACATCCATTCAACAATTGTAGCAATCAAGATGATGAACATCTTCATCACTAGAGAAGTTTCTCTTTCTTACTCATCAGTTCCTCCCTTTCCTGGTTCCTCCATCCTCGAGCAATTGCTCAAGTGCTTTCTGTCACTATAGATTACTTTGCATTTTCTAGAATGTTATATAAATGAAATTCTTCAATATATACTCTGCTTTTTGACTTAGTCTGAGATTAATAAATGTTGTTTTGTGCATCACTCACTAGTTCATTCATTTTTATTGCTGAGTAACTCTCTATTGTATAGGGGTACCGCAATTTGTCTTACCTGTTCACCAGCTGATGGATTTTAGCACTTTTATGTATCATATTCTATTTATAGTTCATATTCTTTTCACTGTACTGTGGGGTAAGTCTTACTGTACTCTTTTTACAAAAGAGTTATTTACGCTCAGAGAGATGAACTAAGATACCTGATCACTTACCTTATAAGTAGTGGAGCTTAGATCTCAGATTTTTCCCTCAGCAAACTCTGTGCTGTTTTCACCCTCCCCATCTTTCTAAGAACACAAATTTGACACTCAGTAATTGATTGTTATTCACTTTAATTAGCAAAATTTGCATATTCATAAGATGTTTTCCAATTTTAAACTCTCCCTTAAAAGTCTTGCCTCCAGCTTTGATGCGTTCTTTATGCCGCAATTGGGAAATAACCCATTTCCTGCTCTTTTTCCTCTTAAAAATAATGAAATAGAATAATTCTGTTTCCTAGCACATGCCCAATCTTTGACCATTTTTACTCCGTTGCACAAAATCATGTATCATTTCATTACTGAGCTACACAGGTGATAGTTTAAGAAGTCAGCACTAAGTATGTGCCCTATGTAGATCCCTTGAAGTTTCAGAGTGAAATGGGAAATGATACTAGATGAAAGCATTAGGAATTTCAGCAGCTTTCCCAGTGACAAAACCTCACATCTCAGTTAGAAAACTGTACTGCACCTACTACCTACTTTGGTACCTTAAGTTTCTAAATTTACATTTTTTACTTGTGTATGTCCAATAGTAAATTCTGTGAGAGTGTCTACCAAACCAACCCTGTTATAAAATCTGGTTGTCCAAGTTCAAAGTTCTAAGTCCATTCAACCAGAGGGTTGACACTCTAATCTTGCCAGCCTAGAGTTTCCAGATGAGCAGATGCCTAAGAATATAGTTTGAAAGGTTTTACCTATATTATAATAGCATCATAAAGTAGGATCATCATAAAGGAGTTAAGGCGATTAACAAAGTCTGGGTTAAGGAGAAGCAGCAGGTCCTGCTGGAGTTCTACCTACATCCCCTTCCAGTTACTGAAATCCCTTTGATCCTTTCTGCCTATGGTCATTTCTTTGCTTTTAGAAACAGACTGGTCTAGATGCAGGCCAGTCCAGAGGGCAAGAAGGTTAATGTCTCCAGAAACAATTCTCAACCAATAATAGGATAAATACCCTAGCTTTCTCACCTCTTAGGTGGGGATAATACTGAAGCTGTTCTGCTTTGATCTCTTACAGTTCCCCTGAGGAATTGAGCCCCAGTTACCCCTACCAGCCATTTGGTCAATAAATCACTTGCTAATGTCTTCCTTCCCTTCTCTGTCTCCCTTCCCAACTCCTCTCCCCCTGTGCTTTCTGTGATTTCTTAAATAAACTTCTTGCACCCAAATCCTTGTCCAAGAGGCTGCTGTTGGGAAAGCCAAAGACAGACATTAACTGGAAAAGTTGTGATAACAACACTGTTGCACATCTGCAACATATCGGGTTAAGTGTTTCCTATACATTAACCTATTCAATTCAATGTAAGAGGTAGGAGATTTATTCCCATTTGACTAATAAAGAAATTGAGTCTTTGAAAAGTGAAGAAATGTCCCAACTTCATACATTAAGAGGCAAAGCCAGGTTCCCCCCAACTCTGAGTAACTCTTAATTCTGTGTTCTATATTCTGTTGCAACTCTGAAGCCAGGCCCCTTTGGTGTTGTTGTGTGCACAATTAATACAAGTTCACTGAGTGGACCTGGGACATGCCAGCATCTTTTTCTTATATGTTTGATAATACCTGGAAAAGATAGCTCCAGGAAAAACTATTTAAATTGCAAGGATTTTTTTTTTCCTTTATTTGTTGTGATTCTTTTGAAGCGTTGACATGCAGTTTTAAATGACATTAGCTCTCCTAGTTGTGTTTGCAGAAGTAATATCAAAATGATACCCTATTGACATCTGTTTCAATTATCCACACTGGCCTCACTGATGGTGTGCTAATGAAATTGTTGTAAGTGACATTTTCATCCTTGCCACTTATTACTGGGGAAGGAAATTCAAGGAGATCCCAATATATTTTATTTTTTAATACTATAACAAACATACACTACATTCCTTGTTCTTAAAAATATGCAATTTATCTATCAGTATCAGAGAGGGTTTCATTTATTATTCACTTGCTTTTCTTTCTTTTCCATCCATATGCCAGAGAAAAGGAATTTTAATCACTAAAGGAACATTTATATAATAAAAATGATGTCTGCAATTCCTTCAGCGAAGAGCATGAATAGATGATCTGTAGGTTTTTAATGCATTGCTCCAAATACGAGTTTCACTTTGCACAAAAGATTCAAGAAATTGTTTTGTGTCCCTAAAGATCTGCAGATACCTCTTGGGATGAGTTGCAGAGGATTCCTTTCAGGAAGAATTTTGTTTATGAGTAGTATATTCTCTGCATTTTTCTCCCTCCTATTAATGACTAAGAACATTGAATAATATAAGCATGCTGTTTTTCTTTTCCTTTTAATAAGAGGTCCAACGTGAACTTCAATCTGACGTTTTCTGGGTGTTTCAGAGGTCAGCACCATGTTTTCATTCAAGGATTTAAAAGCACAGCACAACAAAAGTTAAGATCAAATGATAGCTTAAGCTTATACAATAATTAACTTCACACTGAAGTGACACACACTACTTTATTTTTATCTATTTTATCTTAGGTCGCTTCAGTCATGTCCAACTCTTTGTGACCCTATGAACTGTAGCCCGCCAGGCTTCCCTGTCCATGGGATTCTTCAGGCAAGAATTCTGGCGTGGATTGCCACTCCCTTCTTCAGGGGATCTTCTTGACCCAGTGATCAAACTAATGTCTCTTAATCCTAACCTGCATTGGCAGACGGGTTCTTTACCACCAGTGCCACCTAAGAAGCCTTTGACGATGATGATAAAAGTTGCTCAGTAGTGTCCAACATTTTGTGGCCCCATGGACTGTATAGTCCATGGAATTCTCCAGGCCAGAATACTGGAGTGGGTAGCCTTTCCCTTCTACAGGGGATCTTCCCAACTCAGGGATCAAACCCAGGTCTTCTGTATTGCAGGTGGATTCTTTACCAGCTGAGCTACAAGGGAAGCCCTTACAACATGTCTATGATACAGATGCTATTATTATACCCATTTTTTAGATAAATAAACTGAGACTTAGAAAGGATAAACATTTGGCTAAAGGGCACACAATCATTATAGTGTTTAAATTTTTAACCCACAAGCTTTATCAGTTTGTTCCTTAATAATTAATTCTGTTTAGTCTTGCATACAGACCCTGCCCTGCAAGTTAGCCTAAATGTCAAATATTTTGCCTCTAAAACTTAGCATTTGGAGAAGAAAACGGCAACTCACTCCAGTGTTCTTGTCTGGGAAATACCATAGAGGAGCCTGAGGGGCTACAGTCCATGGTGTCACAAAAGAGTCAGACAGAATTTAGTGATTAAACAACAACAAGGCACTAGCCACATATAACTATTGAGCACTTGAAATAAGCTAAGGTGTGCTACAAGGGAAAAATGCACTCTGGATTTTCAAGACAGTTTGAAAAAAAAGAGAAAGAAAGAGTGTAAAACACCTAATAATCTTTGTATTGACTATATGTTAAAAGCTGTTTGGTGTATATTGGGCTAAATAGAATGTTACTAAAATTTTTTAAAAAAGAAAAAGGCTGGAAAACTAATGAGAACCTACTATATAGTGAAGGGAACTGTATACTCAGTGCTTCTGCAGTAACCTAAATGGGAAGGAAATCCAAAAAAGAGAGGATATATGTATACATATAGCTGATGCACTTTGCTGTACAGCAGGAACTAATACAACATTGTAAAGCAACTGTATTCCAATACAATATTTTTAAAAAGAAATGGGCTTTGCAAGCATGAAGACAGGAACACCTTTTGTGGGAACCCCAAACTTTATGTGTCTCAGAGAAAATCACAGAATGGCAGAGAACAGCTCTCAGCCTTCTTCTTGTTGTTGTTCAGTCGCTCAGTCATATCCAACTCTTTGTGATCCCATGGACTGCAGCACACCAGGCTTCTATGTCCTTCACCATCTCCCAGAGCTTGCTCAAACTCATGCCCATTGAGTCTGTGATGCCATCCAACCATCTCGTCCTCTATTGTCCCCTTCTCCTCCCACCTTCTATCTTTCCAAGCATCTGGGTCTTTTCTAATGAGTCAGCTCTTCGCATCAGGTGGCCAAAGTATTGGAACTTTAGCTTCAGTATCAGTCCTTCCAATGAATATTCACTAGTCCTTCCAGTGAATTAGCTCTCAACCTAATTTTGCCTAATTGGCAATGGTGGCTAATCTGTCTTAATAAAAATTGTTCTGCCTTGTGAGACTGAGGGCTTCCCTGATAACTCAGTTGGAAAAGAATCTGTCATCAATGCAGGAGACCCTGGTTCAATTCCTGGGTTGAGAAGATCCACTGGAGAAGGAACAGGCTACCCACTCCAATGTTTTTGGGCTTCCCTTGTGGCTCAGCTGGTAAATAATCCATCTTTAATGTGGGAGGCCTGGGTTCAATTCCTGGGTTGGGAAGATCCCCTGGAGAAGGGAAAGGCTACCCACTCCAGTACCCTGGCCTGGAAAATTTCATGGACTGTATAGTCCATGGAGTTGCAAAGAGTCGGACACAACTGAGTGACTTTCACTTCACTTCACTTGTGAGACTGAGCTTTCGACCTCAATGCCAGAATCTCCTATGATCCCTATGCTAACCTTGACAAAGGGTAATTGGCATGACAACTTTCAGTGCTTCTAGAAATAGCACGTGCTAAGTCCCCTTTTCCCAGGGAATGTGTCACATAATCTTCAGCACTGTTGATTGCTTTCTCCTAAGACCTAGCCAGAAGTCCTAGCTCCTGTAGAGTTTAGAATCTGGTGGTAGATAAGCCATACAGAGGCTAAGTGGGAAACATAATTGATCTATTTCTTGTTCTCATGTATATCATGTTATTTTTTATGATGTTCAAAAGTTAAGGGTTAAAGGTATAAATTTTATTTTTCTATTTTCTCAAATTTTAAGCCTTAACACTTAATAAAGCTAACTCTAGTAAATGTTGTTTTACTTAGAAATCCTAAAGTAGGTTTGACTGTATCTTAGAGAAAAAAAGAAACTTTAAGACAGTTAATAAAGTACATAGATTAAAAAAACATAATGCGTACAAAAACATTGAGAAGTAGAGAGTTTGGAGGTTGTGGAAAACTAGAATTTATGTGTCTGTTCTGAAAGGCATACACAAATTTCATGTGACTATGGCTCTGTGGGTTAAAGGTATACAGAAATTCTCAGAACCTACAGACCTGTGACCAAGGTCAGTATCAGAACAAATAATCTAAAGGTTTCCTGGATTCCTGTATCTTCCTGGGCTGTTGACATTATGGCCATCACCGCACAACCAGGAAGCCTAGGGCAGAGAAGAAAGAGTCTCCGTAGTCTTGGATGAGCTTTGTGACCCAGCTAGTGTTTAGGTGGTCAGGGTCTTAATTTTCTCCACCTTTTGCTGCTTCCGCAGCAGGTTTGACCCTACCAAGACATGAAAAGTGGGAGATGGTTGAGTCAATATATAGGACTGGTTGATTTTCCCAAAGAACTGGGAGATTGAGATTTTTATGTAGGCCCATTTTATCTCTTAACATGTTTATTGGTTTATAATTGGAATAGAATAAACAGCACTTACTTAAATCATTGGGCTTCCCAGGTGGCTCAGTGGTAAAGAATCTGCCTGCCAAGCAGGAGATGCAGGTTCAATCCCTGAGTTGGGAAGAAACCCTGGAGAAGGAAATAGCAACCCACTCCAGTTTTCTTGCCTGGGAAATCGCATGGACAAAGAGGAGCCGGGTGTGCTACAGTCCATGAGGTTGCAAGAGTTGGACATGACTTAGCAACTGAACAACAATAACACTTAAATTGTACAATGTGCTGAATTTTGACATATGTATGTACCTATAAAGCCATCACAACAATTAAGGTAATGCACATATCTTTACCTCCAAAAGTTATCTCATGCCCCTTAATGATCTCTTCCTCTTGTCCTTCCCTAACCTACATGCAACTATTGATTTGTTTTATTTCGTAACACATTAGTTTACATTTTCTAGAATTTTTTATAAGTGTAATACAGTATGAGGTTTTTTCCTACCTTCTGTCAGTAAGCATAATTGTTTTGAGATTATTTACTGTTAGGAATATCAATAGATTATACCTTTTTGTTGCTGAGTAATATTTCCCTGTGTATGGATGGTATACAGTTGTTTATCCATCCATTGTTAATGAACATTTAGGTTTTCCAGGTTCTATCTATTAAAAATAAAATTTATTTGAAGAAAAGATGCAAACAAACTAAAAACTTGGCACTTGTTCCAAAGGCATTATGTAGTTTATACTTTACACTGTATGGTTGAAAGCTTTCCATATTATGTTACTTGATTAAAGGAGTAGTACTTGACATTTTTTTGACATCTCCATCAATTTTAATCTATTCATCTTTGGCAGTAACCCCAAATTTTTCATATTTTTGTTATTTTCGTAGTTAAGACGAATACAAAAACTATCTACATGTGCTAATAATTCATTTTTGGATTTATTATAATCTGATGGTATTGATGAAATACTTTAAAACATAAATTAATTATCATGGGAAGAACAAAGAAATATTCTTCCTCTTAAGTTTTACTTTTAGATTTTTTAGCTTAAGGTTATTGCGGACCTTCAAGTCTGAGATCTGAAAGCTTATAGGGCATCATTTTTGTAATTGTTAATAAAATTTCATGTGCGAAAGGAGAGGGAGGGGCCAACAGGATTTTTCTTTTACCTGTTGAATCTCTAACTTGTGCTATGCATCCCCCATAGTGTTATTTACTTTCATTCTATTGTCTTCAGCCTTGAGAAGCAGGTACACTGCTCTTCTGCAGCCATTTTACCAAGTCACTGTGAGGTCAGGGAACAAGCCCAAGCTGGAGACACAGGGAAGTGACAGGATGGAAATTTGAATCCTGGACTAACTGTGGTCTAGTATTTTTTTTTTTTCTGTTCCAGTATATCCCAAGATGTAGATAAAACAGAACACTAATGTCAAGGACAATGATGGTGTTATGAAAATAAAGTTTTCACTGAGGCCAAACAAATTTGGCAAATAGGTGGAAAAAAGTCAACCAGATTTCTTTCCTCTAGGATTTTTCAGAGACCATGACTTGCTAATTCACAAGCTAGATCTGGGCTGGCAAAAGAATTCTAAGGTCATCCCCAAGATTCCAACCCCTGGTATATGAGTCCAGTGTAATCTTGTCCCTTTGAGTGAAGGTCAGATTGGTGAAGTTGATGGGATATCATGCCTATGTTTTGGCTACATTACATGGCAAAGGATTCTGTGTGTGTGTTTGTGTGTGTGCTCAGTCATGTCTGACTCTCTGTGACCCCATGGGCCCACCAGGTTCCTCTGTCCATGAAATTTTCCCAGCAAGAATATTGGAATGAGTTGCCATTTCCTCCTCCAGGAGATCTTCCCGACCTAGGGATCAAACCTGTTTCTCTTGTATTGGTGTGTAGATTCTTTACCAGTGTCGCCACCTGGGAAGTATGAAGGTCCTCAAAACAATTGACTTTGAGTTAATAAAAAATGGGAGGATCCCAGATGAACCTGACTTAACCAGGAGAAAGTCCTTAAAAGGGACTGAAGTTGTCCTGCTGACCTTGAGAAACAAGCAGCCATGTATGGTTGCCCATGGAGAGATACTGTCTCTAGTTGCTGAGGGCAGTCTCCAAGAGGAACTGAATTCTGCCTCATACTGCATAAGCTTGGAGGAGAACCTGAGCTCCAGAAAAGAACACAGCTCAGTCAATACCATGATGAATCCCTGTGAGAATCTGAGCAGAGAGCCCAGTTAGGGCCTGCTTGGACTCCTAACCCACAGAAACAGTGAGATAATAAATGACTATTGCTTTAAGCTGCTAAGTTTGTGGTAGTATGTTGTGTAACATAGAAAACTAATACAGGGATATAGCACTTGATTGTCAAGAAATCCTTTCTTTTTTTCCCAGTGTATCTTACAGGACTGGCATTCCATAAAATTAACTTCCAGAAATGCTTCATTTTTAATAACTATTTTTTTTCTCTTTTGGAAAAAGGTTAATGGTCCTATCACAACATTTTGCTTCCAGGAATAGACAGACCTTGTTCTGATCAGGAAAAGAAGGGGTGTGTGCTCATTTAGTAGACCCAGACTTGGTGTAGCATGAGGGTAGAAGCCAATGAATTAGCAAGGCAAGGCCAGGTAAGGAGAAAAATGGCAAAATTTAACTCATGTGATGGTTAATTTTATATTTGAACTTGACTGGACCAAGGGATCTTTAGAATTTGATTAAACATTATTTCTTGGTATGTCTCTGAGGGTATTTCTAGATGAGATTAACATTTGAATCCATAGACTGAGTAAAGCAGATTGCCCTCCTCAGTGTGGGTGGACCTCATGCAATTCACTGAACAAATGGCTAAGTAAGAAAGTACAACAACAACAAAAAAGTAGCCAAGTATAACAAAAGGCTAAGTGAGAAAGAATTCTCTCTGCCTGACCTCAAGCTGAGACATCAGTGTTTTCCGAACTTCATATTTGGACTCAGACTTTAACTGAAAGTTGTGTCATTGGCTTGCATGATGCCCTTCTCAGCCTGACCAGTTCTGAAATTCAAACTATCAATGGCCCAAGGTTGATGAGTGTTGCTTTCCAAAAGTTTACTGATGAAGGAAATTCAATGCCAACAATTTACACTGCAGTAGTTGGAAAAGACCATTTTTAGTTGGCCTGATCAAGTCATCCCTACTTGTAAAAAACTTGAATTTTTGATGGTTTACATATGGAGATTAAGAGAGAAGGGCAGATCCTGGATGATTCCTAGGTTTCTGGTTGCTAACAGCATGGTTGGTTGGGGGCAACTTCACTCATTGAAAAAATAGCTCAGGTTTAGTAGAGAAAGATCATTAGTTAAGTTGATTTTGAGATGCCTTTGAAATATTTAAAAAAGATATATCAAAAAGGCAATTTAATATGTGGTCACTACTGGGCTAGCCATATACATATACGAGCCATCTGCAAAATAGTTGTAATTGAAGCTGTGGTCATGGGTGAGATTGTTGTGCTGGGGGGAGTTTCGGGATCAAAGGAGTGGATCTAGAATTCTTGCAGAATTCTGTAGCTATAATTCTATAGCTAAGGGGCTGATAGAGGAGGGTACACTTGAAAAGGTGACAAGAACCTTTTGTAAAAGCATAGGAAAATGGAATTTGAGCTCCTACTTGAAGGATAATTAAGCTTCTGTCTAGAAATCAGTAGAAAGGACATTTGGGGATGGAGGAAACATAATGAGCTGAATCATTGAGGACAAAGTGAGAAGATACAGAGAAGAGCAAGTTATGCAGTTTGATTGTGAGGCTGAGAGGGAGCTGGGATGACAAAAGGAGCCGGTTGTCATATGATGAGCGGGCCAGAACATTGTCGTAAAGATTTGCATTCTTTCAGCAGACTTGGGGTTTTTCAACTTGGGACGCTGTGTGTCAGGGCTCCGGACATCCCATGTACACCTCAACTGCTTTGTCTTTCCATATTTGGCTAAGACAGTATTTGGAGATACAAATCTGTTATCCTCCTTCTCTGTATTTCTCTCCATTCAAATAGAAGTTTGCTCTGTGCTCATTGCCTGCTCTGTTTCTCCAGTGGGAGACACATGTTGGAAGCTTAAATTGCCTAGAAAGAGCAGACAGGTGGTGGGAACAGATCAAGTGGATTGGGTGCCGAAGAACCAATGAGTGATGAGGTTTGTGGAAAACTGGGGAGCACTTTTCATTTTTAAAGGATTCAAATTTAAACTTAAACAAGAAACAAAAACACATGAGCAAGCCACACAAGGATTATCTGCAGGCTGTTTCTCAGTTCCTGTGGGCTAAACTTTGGAATAATTGGGTGAAGAAGGTGGCAGAAAGTTTTTAAAATGCAAAAATAGTAGGTGGACATGGAGTACATCTCTCTCCATGGGTACATCAGAAATACACCTTCAGACACAGAAGTGCACACAGAACACCAGCTGAGAGTGGACAGGAGTACCTGACCAGCAGAAAAGAATATATAGAACCACACAAAACTCGGTAGGAGGAAGGAACTAGAGGGGAAAACAGGAGTTTTAGTAGGACTGGACCTACTAGTCAGGTGGGGGAACTGAAGCAGGGGTTCGATCTCCACATTGGGGCCATTGTCTGAGTCAGAGTAGAAATGTTTAAGGCTGAGAGTGAAACAGCTGATCTGTGGCAACCTAAATGGAATGAGAATCAGACATTCCTTGCTGCAGCCATACCTACCTGGAACAGGGATATAGGTCCCCTGGAAGGCACAGTAGCTGGGAGCTGGAGTTTAGGGATTGTGGAGCAATCCCAGGGTGAGGGCTGCTGTTGACTGTGGAGACACGGATCAAGAGGATCTGAGGGAGGAGACTGTGGTGGGAAATGCCTGTGGAGGAAAGCTACACAGCCGTGGAAGCGAGGCAATACTGCTGAGTCACGAGTAGGGGGTGGAGCCATCACCATAGCCTCTCTCTCCCCACAGGCCAGCATCTGCAGCTGAACAATTGAATCTGGCCCATCAAATGCCTGACGCACTGAACTACAGAGTAGAACACCACCCAAGGTGCTCCTTTAAGTCACCGATACGCCGAACTATAGAGTAGGACCCCACCCAGGGTGCCCCTTTAAGTTGCTGACACGCCGAACAACAGAGGAGGACCCCAGACAAGTTCAGTTCAGTTCAGTCGCCCAGTCGTGTCCGACTCTTTGCAACCCCATGAATTGCAGCACGCCAGGCCTCTCTGTCCATCACCAACTCCCGGAGTCTACCCAAACCCATGTCCATCGAGTCACTGATGCCATCCGACCATCTCATCCTCTGTCATCCCCTTCTCCTCCTGCCCCCAATCCTACCCAGCATCCGGGTCCTTTCCAACGAGTCAACTCCTCACATGAGGTGGCCAAAGTATTGGAGTTTCAGCTTCAACATCAGTCCTTCCAGTGAACACCCAGGACTGATCTCCTTTAGGATGGATTGATTGGATCTCCTTGCAGTCCAAGGGACTCTCAAGAGTCTTCTCCAACACCACAGTTCAAAAGCATCAATTCTTCGGCGCTCAGCTTTCTTCACCATCCAACTCTCACATCCATACATGACCACTAGAAAAACCATAGCTTTGACTAGACGGACTTTTGTTGGCCAAGTAATGTCTCTGCTTTTAAATATGCTATCTAGGTTGGCCATAACCTTCCTTCCAAGGAGTAAGCGTCCTTTAATTTCATGGCTGCAATCACCATCAGCAGTGATTTTGGAGCCCCAAAAAATAAAATCTGACACTGTTTCCACAGTTTCCCCATCTATTTCCCATGAAGTGATGGGACCAGATGCCATGATCTTAGTTTTCTGAACGTTGAGCTTCAAGCCAACTTTTTCACTCTCCTCTTTCACTTTCATCAAGAGATTCTTTAGTTCTTCTTCACTTTCTGCCATAAGGGTGGTGTCAGCTGCATATCTGAGGTTATTGATATTTCTCCTGGCAATCTTGATTCCAGCTTGTGTTTCTTCCATCCCAGCGTTTCTCATGATGTACTCTGCATATAAGTTAAATAAGCAGGGTGACAATATACAGCCTTGACGTACTCCTTTTCCTATTTGGAACCAGTCTGTTGTTCCATGTCCAGTTCTAACTATTGCTTCCTCACCTGCATACAGGTTTCTCAAGAGACAGGTCAGGTGGTCTGATATTCCCATCTCTTTCAGAATTTTCCACAGTTTACTGTGATCCACACAGTCAAAGGCTTTGGCATAGTCAATACAGCAGAAATAGATGTTTTTCTGGAACTCTCTTGCTTTTTCGACGATCCAGCGGATATTGGCAATTTGATCTCTGGTTCCTCTGCCTTTTCTCAAACCAGCTTGATCATCTGGAAGTTCATGGTTCACGTATTGCTGAAGCCTGGCTTGGAGAATTTTGAGCATTACTTTACTAGCATCTGAGATGAGTGCAATTGTGCAGTAGTTTGAGCATTCTTTGGCATTGCCTTTGTTTGGGATTGGAGCAAAAACTGACCTTTTCCAGTCCTGTGGCCACTGCTGAGTTTTCCAAATTTGCTGCCATATCGAGTGCAGCACTTTCCAGCTTCATCTTTGAGGATTTGAAATAGCTCAACTGGAATTCCATCACCTCCACTAGCTTTGTTCGTAGTGATGCTTTCTAAGGCCCACTTGACTTCACATTCTAGGATGTCTGGCTCTAGGTGAGTGATCACACCATCGTGATTATCTGGGTCATGAAGATCTTTTTTGTACAGTTCTTCTGTGTATTCTTGCCACCTCTTCTTGATATCTTCTGCTTCTGTTAGGTCCATACCATTTCTGTCCTTTATCGAGCCCATCTTTGCATGAAATGTTCCTTTGCTATCTCTAATTTTCTTGAAGAGATCTCTAGTCTTTCTCAATCTGTTGTTTTCCTCTATTTCTTTGCATTGATCGCTGAGGAAGGCTTTCTTATCTCTCCTTGCTATTCTTTGAAACTCTGCTTTCAGATGGCAATATCTTTCCTTTTCTCCTTTGCTTTTCACTTCTCTTCTCTTCCTAGCTATCTGTAAGGCCTCCTCAGACAGCCATTTTGCTTTTTTGCATTTCTTTTCCATGGGGATCGTCTTGATCCCTGTCTCCTGTACAATGTCACGAACCTCTGTCCATAGTTCATCAGGCACTCTTGTCTATCAGATCTAGTCCCTTAAATCTATTTGTCACTTCCACTGTATACTCATAAGGGATTTGATCTAGGTCATACCTGAATGGACTAGTGGTTTTCCCTACTTTCTTCAATTTAAGTCTGAATTTGGCAATAAGCAATTCATGATCTAAGCCACAGTCTGCTCCCGGTCTTGTTTTTGCTGACTGTATAGAGCTTCTCCATCTTTGGCTGCAAAGAATATAATCAATCTGATTTCAGTGTTGACCATCTGGTGATGTCCACATGTAGAGTCTTCTCTTGTGTTGTTGGAAGAGGGTGTTTGCTATGACCAGTGCGTTCTCTTGGCAAAACTCTATTAGCCTTTGCCCTGCTTCGTTCTGTACTGCAAGGCCAAAGGCAACCCTCTAAATGCCTGAATGGGTGGAGTTATGGATAAAGACTGGCCAAAGAAGACTTCTGATTGCCAGCTATAAGAGGCTCTGATAGGGCCATAACTCCTGCGATGGAGGCAGTCCATGTCCCTGCACACTTGGCACCACCAGGGTCCCTGCAAGCCAAGCAACTATGCCACCTTCACACTCAACTCACTGCAGCAGAGCTGCCACAGGCAAAAAAAAAAATTTGCATTTGTGCGCAGAAGGTCATTTTGGTAGTGTCCAACTCTTTGCAACCCTGTAGTCTGTGACCTGCCAAGCTTCTCTGTCAGGACGAATCTCCAGGCAAGAATACTGGAGCGTATTGGCCGGTACTGGTTGCCACACCCTTATAGAGCACTATATTTCCTGCTGCCCTAGCTGCCAACTTCTCTGAGTACCTGGTGCTGCCAGAATCCCCGCAACCCAAGCAGATGCACCACCTCCACACCTGGCCCTCACAGGGGCAAACCCAAGCCCTCCAGGGCAGCCTCAAGAGCAAACCCCAGTGGACGACCCACATGCAGAGGTGGAAATAAAGCCAAAACTGAAACCCAGGGGCAGTGTGGCTAAGGAAGAAGACCCAAAACCTTCCCACCAGCTGTAGAAGCTGCAGGTTAAATCCACACGATCATCTAGGCAGACTCTGTATCTATGGAATATATAAAAGAACATTGAGAGCGCCCACAAAAGAAAACACAGTAGTTCTGATAGCTGTGGACACTGGAGGCAGGAACATACAGGAGTAGGACCCGATTAGAATCTGAGACGCCACCACAGCAGGACCAGAGATCAGCACAGTGTTGGAGGGCATCCTAGGGAGGTGAGGTGGACTGTGAATCCCAGCGAGGGAAAGGACTCTGACAGCAGTGACTCAAGAAAAACATATATTATTCTTATGTTTTGACTTGTTGTGTAGATTCTTTAGGATTTATTTTCTTCCCTCTGCCCTGTTGTAGCTGTCAATTTTATTGGCACTATGAAATCTAATTAAGCCTTTGAGCTTTTTTGTCTCAGGCACATTTTTATTGTTGTTATAAACCTCTGCTTCTACATTGAGCTTTTGCAGTTCTATGGAGTTTTCTTGTTTTTCTTTTCTCTATTTTAAATTTTTTAAACATATTATTATTTTTTCTACATTTATTCCTTTGTCTGCTTTTCCTGATGTTCTTTTCCCCTTGCAGTTAATCTTTAATATATATAAATCTTCTTCATCTACTTCTATTTAACTTTACATATCTATTATTTCTTTCTTTTCTTTCTTTCCTTTCCTCTCTGCATATTTGTTAGTTTTGTTTACAGTGCCTTGTTTCCCACTTGGTCCTTGTTTTAGTTTGGTTTTTCAGTTTGTGCTTTAGGTAGTTTTTTTCTTAAATGGAAAATATAATTTTTTATTTCCTTTGTTCATTGGGTCAATCTACTGTACTTTATTTTTGTTGGACTGTTTTGACTTTGCTTATGGATGTATATGTGTATGTGTATATTCCATTATTTTATTATTATTTGCGTGATTTTGTAACTGCCATTTGTCTGGGGTTCATCTTTGGTTTCTTGTTTTGGGGTATTTGTTTTTATCTCACTTAATGCCAAAAAAACCACTTCTGGAATCTTTGTTCCTGACCAGAGATCAAGCCCTGAGCCTTTAGAGTGGGAGCACTGACTCCAAGAACCTAGACTACCAGAGAATTAACCCTAGGGAGTATCAAACAGTGAGAACTCACACAGAGGAAAGTACTTGAATACAAGACCTGGCATCACCCAACCACCAGTAGCACCCTGTGCAGGACACCTCATCTAAACAACAAACAAAATGAAAATCCAAACAAGATCATCAGCAGACAGGATTACCACCTCACGCAACTTGCCCACTGAGGAAAAACAAACAAACAAACAAAAAACTCAGCACAAATATCACCCTATACATAGTTTACACACATCATTGGACCAACATTAGGAGGGCAGAAACCAAAAGGAAGAAAGAATTCAACCTTGAAGCCTGGGAAAAGGAAACCTCAAGCACAATAGTTTAAAAGAAATAATGAAAAGGCAGAGAAATACTACACAAATGAAGGAACAATCTAGAAACACAGAAGTCCAAATAAATGAAGAGGAAATAGGCAAGGTACCTGAAAAAGAATTCAGAATAATAGTGAATATGATCAAAAACCTTGAAAACAAAATGGAGAAAATGCAAGAATCAATTAACAAAGACCTAGAAGAATTAAGCAACAAATATACAGAGACAAACGACGCAATTACTGAAATTAAAAATACTCTTGAAGGAATCAATAGTGGGATATCTGAAGCAGAAGAACAAATCAGTAAGCTGGATTATAAAATGGTGGAAATAACTTCTGAAGAGCAAAATAAAGTAAAAATAAATAAATAAATAAAAGGATAGTCTCTGAGGATAGTCTCAGAGACCTCTGGGACAATATCAAACATACCAACATTTGAATTATAGGGGTCCCAGAAGAAGAAGAGAAAAAGGAAGTGTATGAGAAAAATTTTAAAGAGACTATAGATGAAAATTTCCTCAACATAGAAAAGGAAAGAGTCAATCAAGTCCAAGAGGCACGAAGAGTCCCGTATAGGAAAGAGTCAATCAAGTCCAAGAGGCACAAAGAGTCCCATATAGGATAAACTGAAGGAGAAACACACAAGACACATACTAATCAAACTAACAAAGACTAAACACAAAGACTATTAAGAGCAGCAAGGGAAAAGCACAAGTAACATGCAACGGAAACCCCATATACTTAATAGCTGATCTTTCAGCAGAAACTCTGCAGGCCAAAAGGGAATGTCAGGATATATTTAAACTACTGAAACGGAAAAATCTACAACCAAGATTACTATACCTGGCAAGGATCTCATTCAAAATTGGTGGAGAAATAAAAAGCTTTTAAAACAAGCAAAAGTTAAGAGAATTCAGTACCACCAAACCAGCTTTACAACAAATGTTGAAAGAACTTATATAGTCAAGAAATATAAGAGAAGAAAAAAGATCTACAAAATCAACTCCAAACAATTAATAAAATGGCAGTAAGAACATATATATCAATAATTACTTTAAATGTAAATGGATTAAATGCTCCGACCAAAAGACACAGACTGGCTGAATGGACACAAAAACAAGACCCATATATATGCTATCTACAAAAAACCCACTTCAGACTTAAAGATATATATATAGAATGAAAGTGAGAGGATAGAAAAATATATTCTATGCAAATGGCAAACAAAGAAAGCTGGAATAGCAATCCTATTATCAGACAAAATAGACCTTAAAATTAAAGAATATTACAAGAGATAAGGAAGGATACTACATAATGATCAAGGGATCAATCCAAGAGGAAGACATAACAATTGCAAATATCTATTCATCCAACATAGGAGCACCTCAATATATAAGACAAACACTAACAGACATGAAAGGAGAAATTGACAGTAACACAATAATAGTAGGAGGTTTTAACACCCCTCTCACACCAATGGACAGATCATCAAGACAGAAAATTAATAAGGAAACAGAAGTCTTAAATGATACATTAGATGAGACAAATCTCATTGATATCTTCAGGACATTGCATCCAAATGCACAAGAATACACCTTCTCAAGTGCACATGGAAGATTCTCCAGGATAGACCACATCTTGGGTCACAAATCAAACCTCAGTAAATTTAAGAAAATTGAAATCATATCAAGCATTTTCTGTGACCACAACACTGTGAGACTAGATATCAATTACAAGAAAAAAATCTGTAAGAAACACAAACATATGGAGATTAAAAAACACATTTCTAAATAACCACCAGATTACTGAAGAAATCAAAAGGGAAATAAAAAAAGTTCTAGAAACAAATGACAGTGAAAACACAACAACTCAATACCTATGGGATACAGCAAAAGCAGTTCTAAGAGGGAAGTTTATAGCAATACAATCCTACATCAAGAAACAGGAAAAACATTGTCTAGACAACCTAACTTTATACCTAAAACAACTGGGAAAAGAAGAATAAAAAACCCCAAAATTAGCTGAAGGAAAGAAATCATAAAGATCCAAGCAGAAATAAATGAAAAAGAAATGAAAGAAACAATAGTAAAGGTTAATAAAACTAGAAGCTTGTTCTTTGAGAAGATAAACAAAATTGACAAACCTTTAGCCTGACTCATCAAAAAAAAAAAGAGAGAAGAACCAAATCAACAAAATTAGAAATGAAAAAGGAGAGGTTACAACAGACAATGCAGAAACACTAAGGATTATAAGAGACTATTATGAACAACTATATGGCATAAAATGGATAACCTGGAAGAAATGGACAGATTCTTAGAAAAGTTCAATCCTCTGAGAATGAACTAGGAAGAAATAGAAATTATGAACAATCCAATTACAAGCACTGAAATTGAAGCTGTGATCAAAAATCTCCCAAAAGACAAATGCCCAGGACCAGATGGCTTCACAGAATTCTATCAAACATTTAGAGAAGAGCTAATGCCTATCCTTCTAAAACTCTTTCAAAGAACTTGCAGAGGAAAGAACAGTTCCAAACTCATTCTACAAGGCCACCATCACCCTGATACCAAAATCAGACAAAGACAACACAAAAAAATAAAACTACAGGCCAATATCACTGATGAACATAGATGTAAAAATCCTCAACAAAATTTTAGCAAACAGAATTCAGCAACACATCAAAAAGCTCATACGCCATGATCAAGTTGGGTTTATTCCAGGGATGCAAGGATTCTTCAATATACACAAATCAATTATTGTGATACACCATATTAAAAAATTGAAAGATAAAAGCCATATGATAATCTCAATAGATGGAGAAAATGCTTTTGACAAAATTCAGCACCCATTTATGATTAAAACTCTTCAAAAAGTGGGCATAGAAGGAACCTACCTCAACATAGTAAAGGCCATATATGATAAACCTACAGCAAGCATTATTCTCAATGGTGAAAAACTGAAAGCATTCCCCCTAAGATCAGGAACAAGATAAGGGTGTCCACTTTCACCGCTATTATTCAACATAGTTCTGGACGTCCTAGCTACAGCAATCAGAGAAGAAAAAGAAATAAAAGAAAGACATATCGGAAAAGAAGAAGTAAAGCTCTCACAGTTTGCAGGTGACATGATACTGTACTTAGAAAACCCTAAAGATAGTGTCAGAAAATTACTAGAGCTAATCAGTGAATTTAGCAAAGTTGCAGGATACAAAATCAACACACAGAAATCACTTGCATTTCTATATACTAACAATGAAAAATCAGAAAGAGAAATTAAGGAATCAATCCCATTCACCATTGTAACAAAATGATTAAATATCTAGGAATAAATACCTAGGAGACAAAAGAACTGTACACAGAAATTTATGACACTGATGAAAGAAATCAAAGATGACATAAACAGATGGAGTGATATTCCATGTTAGAGAGATATTCCATGTGCCTGGGTAGGAAGAATCAATATTGTGAAAAGGACTATACTACCAAATGCAATCTGCAGATTCACTGTGATCCCTATCAAATTACCAATGACATTTTTCACAGAACTAGAACAAAAAAATTCACAATTCATATGGAAACACAACAGACCCTGAACAGGCAAGTAGTCTTGAGAAAGAAGAATGGAGCTGAAGGAATCAACCTTCCTAACTTCAAATTATGCTACAAAGCTACAGTCATCAAGACAGTATGGTACTGGCACAAAAACAGTAATATAGATCAATGGGACAAGATAGAAAACCCAGAAATAAACTCATGCACCTATGGGCACCTTGTTTTTGACAAAGGAAGCAAAGATATACAATAGGGCAAAGATAGCCTCTTCAATAAATGGTGCTGGGAAAACTGGACAGCTACATGTTAAAGAATGAGATCAGAACACTTCCTAACACCATGCACAAAGATAAACTCAAAATGGATTAAAGACCTAAATGTAAGACCAGAAACTATAAAACTCTTAGAGGAAAACATAGGCAGAACACTTGATGACATAAACCAAAGCGAGATCCTCTATGACCCACCCCCTAGAGTAATGGAAATAAAGAGAAAAATAAACAAGTGGGACCTGATTAAACTTAAAAGCTTTTGCACAGCAAAGGAAACTATAAGCAAGGTGAAAAGACAACCCTCAGAATGGGAGAAAATAATAGCAAATGAAACAATGGACAAAGGATTAATTTCCAAAATATACAAGCAGCTGATACAACTCAATACCAGAAAAACAAACAAACCAATCAAAAAGTGGGAAAAAGACCTAAAGAGACATTTCTCCAAAGAAGGAATACAGATGGATAACAAACACATGAAAAGATGCTCAGTGTCACTCATTATTAGAGAAATGCAAGTCAAAACTACAATTAGATATCACCTCACACCAGTCAGAATGGCCATCATCAAAAAGTCTAAACTATAAATGCTGGAGAGGGTGTGGAGAAAAGGGAACGCTCTTGCACTGTTGATGGAATGTAAATTGATACAGCCACTATGGAAGATGGTATGGAGATTCCTTAAAAAACTGGGAATAAAACCAGCATATGACCCAGTAATCCCACTCCTAGGCATATACCCTAAGGAAACCAACATTGAAAAAGACACACATATCCCATTGTTCATTGCAGCACTATTTACAATTGCTAGAACATGGAAGCAACCTAAATGTCCATCGACAGATAAATGGATAAAGAAGTAGCGGTACATATACACAATGGAACATTACTCAGCCATAAAAGGAACGCATTTGAGTCAGTTCTGATGAGGTGGGTGAACCTAGAACTTATAATACAGAGTGAAGTGAGTCAGAAAGAGAAAGATAAATATCGTATTCTAACGCACATATACGGAATCTAGAGAAATGGTACTGAAGAATTTATTTACAGGGCAGCAGCAGAGAAAGACATGGAGAATAGACTTATGGACATGGGAAGAGGGGAGGAGAGGGTGAGATGTATGGAAAGAGTAACATGGAAACTTACATTACCATATGTAAAATAAATAGCCAATGAGAATTTGCTGTGTATCTCAGGAAACTCAAACAGGGGCTCTGTATCAACCTAGAGGGGTGCAATGTAGAGGGAGATGGGAGGGAGGTTCAAAAGGGAGAGGATATATGTATACCCATGGCTGATTCATGTTGAAGTTTGACAGAAAACAACAAAATTCTGTAAAGCAATTATCCTTCAATAAAAAAAAAATATGCAAAAATCTACAGGTATACTAAAAGATGCTAAAGAAGCAAGGGGACAACTGCAACTTCCCCTTTTCTACCCCCTAAGTTGGGGAAATTCCTCCCAATTGTAGTGGGAAGGGACCAAAAGCAGGGCTTATAAAGCCCCTGAACTCCCTCCATCCAGACTGCTCGGAGGAAGCAGGGCTTCAGAGCAATGGCAGACATGACCCAGAAGCAGCAGAGGCTTCTGCACTGGAAGGGGCCTAAGGCACAGGGACAGCAAAGAACTCAGCAGCTGCTTCCCAGGCACCACACTTGACTGAGGGCCAGCAAAGTCCCTTTACAGGGCTCTGCTTAGAATCCCAGCACTAAGGCTCTCTGTGGAGGCGAGGTCATAGGTTAGACTAAGATTTTTCTTTCCTTCTAAAAAACGAAGTGCAGTCAGAAAATTGAAGTCAGAACTTAGGCTAAATTATTTTTAAAATAACAAAAATAAGCAGTTTCACCATCTGTCTTTGAACCAAAGATTCATATCTGTTGTATACATTCTGGAGTTCCACAGAATGGTCTATAAATGAACGGGGCTCCCTGCTATGGATCACCCATCATGCTAGTTTGCCTGGGACAGGGGCTTCTTCAGTCTTTCAATGCTAAAATGTTAAAACTGGGAAAGTCTTGAACTAAAGGGGAAGAACTGGTTATTCTTGCTACCAGTGAAACAGTTACAAAATACGGCTCAGAATAAGAACAAGCTTTTGAAAAGGAGAATATCTAAGGAGAGCTGTGTTTGGGGAAAATCAGTCTCCTTACTGTATGTAGGGTGAGCTGGGAACAACAAGAGGCTGGAGCCTAGCTCAACGGGTACAGTGGCTCTAGTGAGGGGAGAGAATGCTTGAAATAGGAAAGAGACTATAGGAATACAGAAGAAGGGCAGGATTCAGAAGACCCTGTAGTGATAAGTGACCATACCACCAAACTGTTCTATGTGGAGTCAGGTTTGATGACTAAATAGAACCTTAACTGTGCTGGCTAATTTAGGCAATGGCTCCTTAACAAATAAGAATTAGAAACCCTAACTTAGGTGATAGAATATTTTCTATCTTTAGTTCTGTCAGTTTATATCTACCTATTTATAAGGACTTGGGAACACATTCCCTATCAGGCTAGGCTAGTGGTTTTCAACCAAGGAAGACTTTGCACCCTCCCCCCAACCCCAGGGAACATTTGGCGATGTCAGGAGATGTTGTTGGTTATCACAGTTGGGGCTTCTACTGTCATCTTGTGGGTAGATGCCAGTGATGTGTCTAAACATTCAACAATGTGCAGGGTAACTCCCTACAACAAAGTATCAACCAGCACTGAATGTGGATTGTTTCAAGATTGAGAAACCCTGGGCAATGTGAAAGAGCATGAGAAAACATGGTCGTCACTGTAGAGAGCATATAGTCTAAGCCTGGGTGATGATGGATGCTTTCATCAAAAATATTTGTTAGAGTAAGTAAACTTTTTCAGGTCAGGTGTTTTTTACCTCTGAATTTCCAGGATCTTGCACATAGTAGCTGTTCAATAATTGCTTAATGGACAAAAATTAAAACAATAGTTATCTTTTATTAAACTTTTTACTATGTGTCAGGTATTTCTTTAAAATATTGCTTACTGTTAGTAATAACCGTTGGAGTTAGATACTATTTTTGTTATTCCATTTTGTAGATGAAAAAAATATGAAGAACAGATAATTAAGTCACTTTCTAGTAAGAAAAGGAGCCAATAATGGAGTCCTTGTTTATCTGACTCTAATGTTTATTTTATTAATCATCATATGGCACCATCTCTGTTTTAACATGGACCCAAATTGGATTGGGAATAATCAAATTTCCAATTACCCAAATGCTGGAATAAATGCCTTTATAAGCTTCATAAACTATCCTCCCTTCTTTTTTTTTTTTTTTTCTGTTTTGTTTTGTTTATTGCCACTCTCTAAACTTGCTATTGCTGTATGCACAGTGAATTTATAAAGTACCATATTACTCAGGAACATTCTATTTTTTTACAGCACAAACATTTCCAGATGTATTCCTGCAATTTATGCATTAATATCACCATTTGGATGGTGTGTTTGATATTACTTCAGTAGATAAGAAATCCTTGAAAGGAGGCTTGATGACAGCAGTGAGCAAAAATTGCCAGTCCTCTTCCCATTAAAAAAAAAAAATCTCATTCTATTATTTTGGGGTGAAATGTAAACCAGCCCATTTTCATCTTATTCCCTGCTTTTATTATTCTCTCAGTAACTTTATTTAAGAGGGAAAAAAAAGGTTAACTGAGATGGGGAGAATTCAATAGCAGTGTATAGTAGGCTCAAAGAATATATGCTGCTGCTTACAAACGTTTGGCTGTCTGATGGTTGATTGCTTTCTGAAAACTCAAAAAACAGGAGATCAATATGTTGCAAGAGAAGTCTAATTTAGCATTGTGGGAATCTTTCCACACTTTAGTGCTATCAGCAGGTGGCTAGAATAGACTGATATTGCAAATAATTCATAAAAAGCTTTCCACGCTTTCCACCATCTGGCCCCAGCTTTTCTTTCCCATCTCATCTTCCATCCTCACCTACACTCCCGCCTCCGAAGTCAAATATCATTGACTGAATGTACCTTAGATGTTCACCTTCTGGGACGTTCAGATGTTTGGTCTCAAGTAACCCACTGTCCAAGCTGAAGAACAATTTGTTCTTCTAAACCAATTTCGATCATGTCCAATGAGAGGCTTCTGCTGCCCTAGTTCTCTCTGATCAGAAATCATTCACTCGCTCACTCACTCACCAAAGTTTTATGGAGCCCTCTGTCGGCTACTACTGAGAAAGTGGCGAATAAGACAGATTTGGTTGCAGCCCTCATGGAATTTACAGCCTAGATAAATCCAGAAAAATTAAGGACTGCCTTCCTTGGTTCCCACACTGTTGCTTTTTTGTTTCTATGTTATGTCTTTTTTTATTGTGGGCCCACCTCTGAGCTTCATGAGCGATTCAGTGTCTTATTCATCACTGCATTCCCATAGTCCAGCCCAGTCTCTTATACACGGCAGATGTTGTTACAGATTTGTCAGAAAATAAGTAGAGTGTTCCAGTCAGAGTCATTTTGTTTCTTCCATTTTTAACTATCCCAGGATTTGCACTCGGTCTATTCTAGGTCTGTGCTATCCAATACATATGGCTAGTTAGTGCCTGAAATGTGTCTAGTCTGAAATGAGATGTGCTGTAAATGAAATCCTGTGAGATATATACTGGCTTTCTACCTGATTAATAATTTCATATTGATTAGTTACCAAAATGACAATGTTTTGATTGTGTCAGATTAAATAAGCTACATTATTAAAATTAATTTACCTGTTTATTTTTACTTTTTATAATGTGGTTATCCAAAAATTTTTAGTTGTATATGTGGTTTCCTTTTTATTTCTGTTGGACAGCACTGTACTGGATTCTTTCCCTCCACTTCTCCGACTTCTCTTCCTGGAGCAAGCCCTTTGGCAGCGCTCCCATAACATTCTGGTGTCTGAGGTGAAAGTCCTTAATTCTGGCTTTGTCTGTATATAGCATGTTTTATCTCTTTTGTCTGTGTATAGAATGTTGGTATCCTAAGGTGTATCTACTAGACATGGCTGGGAAAACACAAAGATATGAATTCTTGCCTTTTTTTTTGTCTCCCCCAAGACTCCTCCTGTCCACTCTGCCAAAGCTTCCTAGTTTTCCTCTTGGAAAGATCTGATCTCTCTTTCCCTGAACTAAACTGCCTCAGCTTCTTGGCCTGATTGTCGTGGCAGAAGGGCTGTGGATGGGGGAAACCATTTTTCTTCAGAAAAGCAAAATACAGTTTGATATTTAAAACTTTTATTCCTTCCATATTTGTTTATTGATTGGATGAAACATTCAGAACATCAAGCCTTAGCTGGAGTTTATCTTCTGTAAAATGAAACTTTATTCTCCTTTTTACGGCCCCAAGCTTGGAAGGAAAGCACCTTTTGTCATTGTTTCTTTCACTTGTAACACTAGAGGATTTTTAGAGAAGGAATATTGTAGTCAGCCTCAGAAGGACATAGGCTTTCTAGAAACCCACTCAAAGGGTAAATATTGGTTTTGCAAACCCAGAGTGACTCACCAAGTAAACTGAACCATTTATAATCTCCCCAGGATTTAAAATTTCAAACCACAAAAATTTGAGTTTTCTCCTACGAAAGGATGGAATGGAAGGATTTCCTCTAGGATTACTGGTTCCACGTCTTTCATATTACTCAAGGCTCCAGCTCACATTCTTAACAGTTCAATATAAAATAATTCCTTCTTTCAAAACTGCACCCATAATTAGGCTGTAGCTACACTAAGGGTATCAGTATCAAAGCTTCTTGGATGAATCTCTTTGAAAAGGTTGCTAAGCAAAGCCTCCATTTTATTTCACAGAATGTCAAATGATTGCCCCTAGATGTTTGTTCTGCCCTCTTAATTCCTAATCTATAGTACTATCAACAATCTGGTACTCCCCATTTTGAATTGTGCATCCCATTTTTGCCCATGGCAAATGTGAGTGTTGTTATTTTCCTCAGATACGCTAAATTGTGAATTATATCAGTTCTTCACACCAAACCTCTTTTTAATTGCAGATTAATCTCAAATGCACCCCCCCCAAATTAAAATGAAACACACAAAATGCTGCCAACTGTTTCTCCAACTCTTCCAATGTGGAGTATATCCAAAATGCTATGAAGTATTCTGATAGACTGAGCCACAGTAAGACACATAAATGTTTAAAATCACTTACATCTTCTCTGCTGTTAGGGGAAAATGTTAACATTTGAGTCATGGAGGTTGCTGGTAAGTATGAGAGTATGTCTGTTGATTACTTTCTGCTTTCTTTTGAAGAATGAGTTTGCCAGTTTTCAGTTGGATATCTGCCATTTGTGATCAAGTGTCTGAGGCTGCATTGTTTATGAGGAAGGACAGAACTGTCAGGGACAGCCATTAAAAACATTAATAATTAATATTTTAGAGCAGTTTTTTTTTCCTGAAATTTTCATCTGCTACTCCTTTTTTTAAATTTAGGTATAGTTGATTTATACCATTGTGTTAGTTTCATGTATATAACAAAGTGATTCTGTTATACATATATCTTTTTCAGGTTATTTTCCATTAAAAGTTATTGCAAAATATTGACTATAATTTCCTATTCTATACAGCAAATCTTTATTGCTTATCTGTTTTGTGTATAGTAGCTTGTTTCTGTTAATCCTATAATCCTAATCCTCTCTTCCTTTCCCCTTTGGTAACCATAAGTTTGTTTTCTATGTCTGTAAGTCTGTTTCTATTTTTTTATATAGGTCTATTTGTATTATTTTTTAGATTCCACATATACATGATATACATAATAGTTGACTTACTTCTCTATATATAATATTCTCTAGATCCATCCCTGTTACCACAAATAGCAATAGTTCATTCTTTACTATGGCTGAGCAATATTCCATTGTACACATATACCACGTCTTAAACCGACAGTCTGTGATGAGCACTTAGGTTGTTTCCACATCTTGGCTATTGTAAATAGTACAACTATGAGCATTGGGGTGCATGCATCGTTTTGAATTAGAGTTTTCATCTTTCCTGAGTATATACCTGGTAGTACGATTGCTGGATCATATGGTAGCTCTAGTCAAAGCTGTGGTTTTTCCAGTAGTCATGTATGGATGTGAGAGTTGAACCGTAAAGAAGGCTGAGTGCCAAAGAATTGATGCTTTTGAACTGTGGTGCTGGAGAAGACTCTTGAGAGTCCCTTGGACTGCAAGGAGATCCAACCAGTCCATCCTAAAGGAGATCAATCCTGAATATTCATTGAAGGAACTGATGTTGAAGCTGAAGCTCCAATACTTTGGCCACCTGATGCGAAGAGCCGGCTCATTTGAAAAGACCCGGATGCTGGGAAAGATTTAAGGCAGGGGGAGAAGGGGACAACAGAAGATGAGATGGTTTCATGGCATCACCAACTCAATGGACATGAGTTTGAGCAAGCTTTGGGAGATGGTGAAGGACAGGGAAACCTGGCATGCTGCAGTCCATGGGGTTGCAAAGAGTCGGACATGACTGAACGACTGAACAACAACAATGGTAGTTCTGTTTTTAGTTTTTTTAAAGGAAACTCCATACTGTTCTCCATAGTGGGTGCACCAATTTACATTCCCACCAACACATTTACATTCCCTTTTCTTCACACCCTCTCTAGAATTTGTAGACCTTTTGATGACAAGCCATTCTGGCCAGTGTAAGGTTATACCTCATTGGGATTTGATCTGCGTTTCTCTAATGATTAGCAATGTTGAGCATCTTTTCACATGCTTGTTGGCCATCTATATGTCTTCTTTGAAGAAATGCCTATTTAGGTCTTCTGTCCATTTTTTATTGGCTCGTGTGTATTTTCAGTATTGAATTATGTGAACTAGAGCAGTTTCATTAACAACACAGTTAAAGGGAAGGTATGGATATTTCCCACATAGCCACTTCCACCACACATGCATAGCTTACCCACAATCAATATCCCCACCAAAGTGGTACATTTGTTACATAACGATGATGAAACTACCTTGACGCATCATAGTCTCCCAAAGTTCATAATTTACATGAGAGTTTCCTCTTGATGTTGTGCATTCTATAGATTTTGACGAATGTGTAGTGATATGTATCTCTCATTATGAACTAAGGAGTTTCATTGCCCTAAAAATCCTCTGTGCGCCACCTATTCATTCCTGACACTCCCAACTCTGGCACCTTTAATTTTTTACTGTCTCTGTAGTTTTGCATTTTCATAATGTCTTATAGGTGGAGTCACACAGGATATAGTCTTTTCAGATTGGCTGCTTTCACTTAGTCATATGCATTTGAGTTTTCTTCACGACTTTTCATGTCTTGGTAACTCATTTATTTTTAGCACTGAAAAATAGTCCATTGCCTGGATTACTACAGTTTATCCATTCACCTACTGAAGGATATTTTGTTTGCTTCCTGGTTTTGGCAATTATAAATAAATAAAACTGCTGTAAATATTTATATGCAGGTTTTTGTGTATATGTAGGTTTTCAAATTCTTTGATTAAACACCAGTGAATACAATTGCTAGATCTTATGGTAACAATATGCTTAGTATTGTAAGAAACAGCCAAACTGTACTGCAAAGTGACTGTACCATTTTTCATTCCCACCAGCAGGGAATGAGAATTTCTTTTGCTCTACATTCTCATGAGCATTTGGTACTGTCAGTTTTCTGGATTTTGTCCATTCTAGTAGATGTGTAGTGATTTCTCACTGTTGTTTTCATTTGTATTTCCCTAATGTTATATGAGGTGAGATGACCATTTTAATAGCTGTTTAATCTTAAGTTTATCCTTTGATTTCTACAAACTTCAGCATCCTCATTTGTAAACTATTTATGGTGACACATGTCTTGCATGATTCGGTCCAGGGGACAATTATAAATAACAAATGTAAATTTTATGATTCAAATAGACCTTCAACAATGAAATTGTGAGGATTCACAAAGTGATAATGTCCAAGTGTCAGACAAGTCAGCCCGCTTAGCATTTTGGATTTCATGAACTAAGATAATTATTATTTTTTTTTTTTTGACAGAGCTGATAGAAAGTTGACAGGCTTTACTTTTATCTTGTTAAGACACCAAAGAAGAAAGTCAATTCAACTATCATTTACTCTCAATATTTTATCTAAAAGAAAGAAATTTTTACAACAATGACAAAAGAAAGGACACACATAATCCAAGAAAATAATACTGTCATTTAAATTCAATAAATACAGCTTGTGAAAGAAGTTCTTCCTTTTTTTTCACTTTGCTATGAATGGTAAAAACAATTCATCCAAAGCAGGCATTGGTTGGACTGATGAATTCTCAGGAAGGCCTGGAACTCTTTCTTTGTTGATGTGTTTGTCCAAAACCATGTTTCTCTCCTTGTCTAGGTGCCTCTTGTTTTCTGAATGGTCATCATGTTGCAGTCATATCTTACTAGGGAAGTAGAATGATGTTGAGTCTTTTTTTTCCATTGAGATTGAATTTAAATTCTGCTGTTTCAGATGCATCCTTGTCAGGCTTTACAGCTTTCTGGTCTATTTTCGGTGGCTCTCCATCTGACCTGACAACATGCATATGGGTGCTTGTTCACTGATGTTCCCATCTGTACGTATCTGCTCACATTCTCAGGTTTAGCATGCCTTATTTAGCCTTCCCATTTTCAGAATACTACAGGTGAACTCCCTGAAAATCTTGTCATCCATGGCTTTGTTTACAATTTTTTAAGAAGATATTCATTTATACTGTACATTTGGCATTGATTCTTACCTTAAATTTTAAGGTTGTACATCCTACAAAGTTGGGCATTTGGTTTAACATATGTATCAACAGAAGAAGTATGCATTCTTTAACCACAGAAAAACACATGGGATTGTCTCTATAAGAGTGAAAAACTTGGAGGAAGGATATCAAGTTGATATAGAATTAGGATTTTGAGTTCAAAGATAGCCTCTTGATAATATATAGACTAAGACCCTTATTTTCAGATGGAAAAAAATAGCATACTAGAAAGGGAAAGATCTGCTGATGGTCACATGGGAGGTTAGATTCTGGATAAATAATTGCAAAATCAAGTTGCAAAAGATACTGTATTGGTGATGGAGCTGTTAAATAATGTCTATTATTCTAAAATTACTTCACTAGTATTGCACTTAGGATTTTGGATTATGACCTCCCCCAAAACTAAAGTGTGATTGTCCTAAGACTTAAGAATATTAATTGCCCTGAAACTAAGATAACAATCATAGAAGAGTCAAGAACAGAAATAGCCAATATAAATATTGCATTTGTACCATAAACCAAATTTCTGGCTTCACATTCAGTGCATAGGGAGGCAGTTCCCAGTAACTGGTTTGGTGTCAGAAAAAATATTTTTGACCCTTGGCTCCGAAACTCATTATTTGTATGAACTTCAATAATTTATTTAATTTCTTTCAGATTTTGTTTCTAACCTCTAAAATAATAATATTACCTTCAAGGATTTTTTTGGTCAGTAGTTTTATAGTACTGCGATAGTAAACAGGTAGGATATTCTTTCACTGGGGTAGGTCTATACCTTAAAGGTTACTGCTCTGAACAATTTTGCATCATTAATACAGTTAGGAGGGCCAAATTTAAATGATTAGATACAATAAGATTACAAGAAGAATTGTGTAAAAAAATGGGAACAGGGTGAAATATATAATGAAACCATACAGGATGGTTCATGGCATCATATGTAACAGTATATGGTATGTGAAAGTATATAATATGTGTAGGCAAACCATTGGCCTGCTGCCTGCTTTTGTAAATAAAATTGTATTGGAACATAGCAATGCTCATTCATTTATATATCTTCTATAGATATGCTGCTTTTGTGCTACAATAGCATGGTTGAATAGTTGGGACAGAGACCATATGCCTGTGAAGCCTAAAATATCTCTATCTGGACCTTTACAGAAAATGTTTGCTGATCCCTGGTATATATGTATGCTGACACTATGGGTTTGTGTCCTTTTTCACTGGAAGACAGCAAGGCAGCCTTTATTTTCTAAACACTCACTATAGTGCCTAGCTCATTGTTCTGCACATGTTCAGCCATCTATGCATTCAGTAGCTTACTTTTACTATTTTCTATAACTTTAGTAAAAATAAATAAGTAACATAAGGTGGCCCAAGTACCTTCTGACATTAGCACTGTGAAGGGCTAAATACTTTCCTAAAGCCTTGTTCGTGAAACCACTATCCCAGCACAAACCTTGCTGGTTTTAGCTTAGTAGTTCTAAAACTTAGGCATGCATCAGAATCACCTGGAGGGCTGGCAAAAGCACACATGGCTAGCACTATCCAGATTTCTGATTCAAGAGGTCTACTCTAGAGCACCAGAATTTGTTTTTTGTTTGTTTGTTTCGTTTTTTGGCTAAGCCGCATGGCTTGCAGGATCTCATTTCCCCAACCACGGATGGAACCAGGGCTCCGGCAATGAAAGCACTGAATCCTAACTATTGGACTGTTAGAGAGTTCCCCAGAATTTGTAATTCTAACAAGTTTGGAGGTAATGCTGATGCTTCTGGATCACAGACCATCTTTGAGCATCACAGACATCTGGACTCTCTGCACAGGACGATTGAACTGCAATCTCCACAGGGTCCTGAACTTATGCATCTCATTCATTTAAGCATATCCAGCCTCTGTCACAGAGCCTGGCATGTCTTTACTGGGCACTCAGCACATACTTGTCAAATGGATGGATAAAAATCCACTACCAGCTTGAGAATAGAGTCTCATGGATCCTGAGAAATGACATCTGAGCCCATTCTGAAAGAGGAAGCTAGGTGAGGCCTCCTCAGGACACGAAATTCCACTTGATCACATCCAGACATTGATATGGCATGTATTGCCAAGTCCATGACAGTGATATTAAAAAAGTCTACTGTAAGTAAAAATGGGCACTCTTTTGCAAACTTTCTGGTCCACAAATGCTGCTTTGTGAGCTAGACCAGGGGTTAAAAAACTTATTCTTGAAGACCCAGTTTATAACTACTTCAGGCTTTGGAGGCAAAGAGATAAGATCAAGGCAATTATACAGATACTTTTATAATCATTTAAAATGTCATCATTTAAAATTATTTTTCATTTGAAGACTATGAAAAGATAGGCAGCTGGCTGAATTTGGCCTGTGGGCTGTGCTTTGCTAACCCCTGAGTTAGGCGTGAAAGAAAATAGAAGGGAGGTCAAAAACAGTAAAGAGTAGATCTAAATATAAACTCTGAGGGGGAGGAAAAAGAAGTTAGGAAGGTGAAACCTAAGTAGAAACCCATTTTATTCTCCTAAGTGGGCCTGCCCTGAGACATTGATATCTTGTTGAAAGCTGTGATGGATATAACATTATGAGCCACTTTCTAGTTTAACTCAGGGCCCATGACCCTGGTTACCTCTCTGTAACCTGACAAAGCAATCAGCTTTGCTTCAGTGTGTGTATGAATAAGCTGCATCCTTTACTGTATTCTAACAAATATAACTAGTCTAGTCATTTGCAGCTGTGTGTTAGAAGAGGCAGAGGAAGCAGATATCAAATTGCCAACATCCATTGGATCATTGAAAAAGCAAGAGAGTTCCAGAAAAACATCTATTTCTGCTTTATTGACTATGCCAAGGCCTTTGACTGTGTGGATAACCACAAACTGTGGAAAATTCTGAAAGAGATGGGAATACCAGACCACTTGACCTGCCTCTTGAAAAATCTGTATGCAGGTCAGGAAGCAACAGTTAGAACTGGACATGGAACAACAGACTGGTTCCAAATAGAAAAAGGAGTATGTCAAGGCTATGTATTGTCACCCTGCTTATTTAACTTATATGCAGAGTACATCATGAGAAACGCTGGACTGGATGAAGCACAAGTTAGAATCAAGATTGCCGGGAGAAATATCAATAACCTCAGATATGCAGATGACACCACCTTTATGGCAGAAGTGAAGAAGAACTAAAGAGCCTCTTGATGAAGGTGAAAGAGGAGAATGAAAACGTTGGCTTAAAGCTCAGCGTTCAGAAAACTAAGATCATGGCATCTGGTCCCATCACTTCATGGGAAATAGATGGGGAAACAGTGGAAACAGTGTCAGACTTGATTTTGGGGGGCTCCAAAATCACTGCAGATGGTGATTGCAGCCATGAAATTAAAAGATGCTTACTCCTTGGAAGGAAGGTTATGATCAACCTAGATAGCATATTTAAAAGCAGAAACATTACTTTGCCAACAAACGTCCGTCTAGTCAAGGCTATGGTTTTTCCAGTGGTCATGTATAGATGTGAGAGTTGGACGGTGAAGAAAGCTGAACACCAAAGAACTGATGCTTTTGAACTGTGGTGTTGGAGAAGACTCTTGAGAGTCCCTTGGACTACAAGGAGATCCAACCAGTCCATCCTAAAGGAGATCAGTCCTGGGTGTTCATTGGAAGGACTGATGTTGAAGCTGAAACTCCAATCCTTTGGCCACCTCATGCGAAGAGTTGACTCATTGGAAAAGACCCTGATGCTGGGAAGGATTGGGGGCAGGAGGAGAAGGGGACGACAGGATGAGATGGTTGTATGGCATCACTGACTTGATGGACATGGGTTTGGGTAAACTCTGGGAGTTGGGGATGGACAGGGAGGCCTGGCGTGCTGCGATTCGTGGGGTCGCAAAGAGTCGGACATGACTGAGCGACTGAACTGAAACTGAGACTGCATCATGCCAGGTTTCCCTATCCTTCATTATCTCCTGGAGTTTGCTGAAATTCATGGCCATTGAGTTGGTGATGCTATCTCTCATCCTCTGCTGCCACCTTCTCCTCCTGCCTTCAACCTTGCCCAGCATCAGAGTCTTTTCCAATGAGTTGAATTTTCTTATCAGGTGGTGAAAGAATTGGAGCCTCAGGGTCAGCATCAGCCCTTCTAAAGAATATTCAGTGTTGATTTCCTTTAGGGTTGACAGGTTTGATCATTTGCAGTCCAAGGGACTCTCAAGAGTTTTCTTCAGCACCACAATTCAAAAGCATTAAATCTATGGTCCAACTGTCACATCATTACATGACTACTGGAAAAACCATAGCTTTGACTACAAACCTTTGTCAGCAAAGTGATGTCTACACTTTTTAATAGACTATCTAGGTTTGTCATAGCTTTCCTTCCAAGGATCAAGCATCTTTTAATTTCATGACTGCAGTCACCATCTGCAGTGATTTTGGAGCCCAAGAAAATAAAGTCTGTCACTGTTTCCACTACTTCTCCTTCCATTTGCCATGAAATGATGGGACTGGATGCCATAATCTTAGTTTTTTAAGGGTTGAGTCTCAAGCCAGCTTTTTCACTCTCCTCTTTCACCTTCATCAAGAGGCTCTTTAGTTCCTCTTTACTTTCTGCCATTAGAGTGGTATCATCTGTGTATTTGAGGTGATTGATATTGCTCCCAGCTATCTTGATTCCAGCTTGTGACTCATCCAGCCTGGTGGTTCACCTGGTGTACTCTGCATATAAGTTAAATAAACAGGGTGACAATATTCAGCCTTGATGTACTGTTTTCCCAGTTTTGAACCCTTTGATTGTTCCATGTAAGGTTTTAACTGTTGCTTCTTGACCTGCATCCAGGTTTCTCAGGAGAAAGGTAAGGTGGTCTGATATTCCTGTGTTTTTAAGAATTTTCCACAGTTTGTTGTGATCCACACAGTCAAAATCTTTAGCATAGTCAATGAAGCAGAAGTAGATGTTTTTTCTGAAACTCCTTGGCTTTCTCCATGATTCAATGAATGTTGGCAATTTGATTTCTGGTTCCTCTGCCTTTTCTAAATCTAACTTGTGCTTCTGGAAGTTCTTGGTTCATGGACTACTGAAGTCTAGCTTGAAGGATTTTGAGCATGACCTTGCTAGCATATGAAATGAGTGTAATTGTGCAGTAGTGTGAAATTCTTTGATATTGCCCTTCTTTGGAACTGGAATGAAAACTGACCTTTTCCAATCCTGTGGCCACTGCTGAGTTTTCTAGATTTGAGGGCATATTGAGGGCAGCACTTTCACAGCATCATCTTTTAGGATTTGAAATAGCTGAGGTGAAATGTCATCACCTCCACTAGCTTTGTTCCAAGTAATGCTTTCTAAGGCCCACTTGACTTCACACTCCAGTTTGTCTGGTTCTAGATAAGTGACCACACCATCATGGTAATCCAGCTCATTAAGTCCTTTTTTTGTACAGTTCCTCTGTGTTTTCTTGCCATTTCTGTCCTTTATTGTTCCTATCTTTGCATGAAGTGTCCCCTTGGTATGTCTAATTTTCTTGAAGGAATCTCTAGTCTTCCCCATTCTATTGTTTTCCTCTATTTCTTTGCATTGTTCACTTAAGAAGCCTTTCTTATTTTTTCTTGCTATTCCCTGAAAGTCTGCATTCAGTTCAATATATCTTTCCCTTTCCCCTTGCCTTTTGCTCCAGAGCACAGGCTAAGGGATTCTGGCACATAGTCTTGGTTGCTCCACAGCACATGTGATCTTCCTGGATCAGGGATCAAACCCATGTGTCTTGAATTGACAGGAGGATTCTTTACCATTGAGCCACCAGGGAAGCCCCACTGTAATTTAATCTTCAGTAAAGTGACCCAAGTGTGGATGATGCCAGAAGCTGATTCTTTCTAACTAAGGCCTGTGGAGAATCCTACCTTTAATTGTTGCTACGCAGGCCCCTAGAGCTGTTTCAGTTCTTATACCTTTTATGGCCTGTGTTTTTAACTTCTCCTTTGATTCTTTGAGCTACACCAAACATATTTATTTTTGCTTTAAAGAGTTTGTTTTTACTTGTTACTTGCACATACGTGCACACACACACACATTCTGACACAGAGATTTCTAAAAATACGTATTTCCAGGCCTCACCCCCATCCCACCAAATGAGAATATATGAGAATAAGATTCTAAGACTCAGGAGCTTGACCGAGTCTTTAGGTAATACTGATTCAGTTTGGCAACCCTTAACTAAATGCCGCTTCAGACAAACTCTTGCCCCTGAACCTCTGTGCCTCCTGGCTGATGATTTGGCATGGGGCTGTGCAGCACGGAGTCTGGTTCACTCCTAACTATTCTCCTGTAAAGTAGTGATCCTCCTCTCTTGAACCTCATTAAGTTGTGAAAACTCAAGTCAAGTGAACAAACCATCCAAGAACCCTGAACAGATAAGGTACAAAGGAACATTTTCTATAGTCCTACCCTGCTCGGGTCTACCTCTGTGACCTTGGGTAACACTTGTTTCTGCAGAGCTGCATGCTTGTAGAGAGGGTACATTTCAGGAGTAGGAAGCCCTAAGGTTTCTAAAACATGAGCTCTTATGCTATGTATGGGTATGTTTACTATTTATTTTTAGCTCATTTTATGCACTCCCTCTCTCCTAATACAAGATCTATAGGGACAGGGACCTTTTGGTTTTGTTTATTTCTGTATCCTCAGTTTCTAGGCTAGTCCCTGCCACTTAGTAGGCTCTCAGTACCTTTAGAATAAATTATTTGTTTATTTTCCATTTTTAGAATGAATTAATTTTTGAAAAACATATTGGACATTAACTGAAGTTTTACCAGAGGTTTTGTTATTAACTATCAACTTGAAAACCTCGCAACTATAGCGGTATTTCTAAGCCCAAGGCTAAGATGGGCTATGTCAGAACTACTTGAAAACCGTAAAGTAGAGATTCCTAGGCTTGTTCTTGAAGCTGTTGATTCAGTTATCCTAGGGCTTTGTATGATGTATTATTACTATTGTTACTGTTGTTCTTGTTATTATTTTAGTGGTAACTGTTCTGAATTGCATTCTTTAAGCACTTGACTAGATGATTGTTAAAATTCCTTCCCACTTTGACATCCTAGAAGATGGTTCTGATGAGAAAAATAATGCCCAAAACTTCACCAAAACATCTCTGAGATCCATTCCCTTCAAAGTTTGGTTCTCTTCACAAGGAGGTGCTGATGTTGCCTCAGAGGATTTTACTTCCTTTCTTTAAGTAAGGGCTTGGAAAAAATCCCCATAAAGTAATTTCATTTCTTTGTGACCAAGGGCAAGCAGAAGTGGTAGGGGGAGAGCTCCACAGTCTTCTTGGAGCTCTGAGGTTTCTCAAGATAGTAGAAGGTATTGTTTATTAAAATATCTTAGGTGTGCTCCTTCCCTGTGGCAGGCAGGATGGATTAGGCGGTGAAGAAGGTTGACATATTTTTCTGTTTGTGCAGTTTGAAACTCTAGCAGGGGAGATAAATATTAAACAATGACACAAATAAGAATTTAAATTACTGTCATGAAAGGTGAAACAGGGAGGGTTTTTAGAGCAATGAAACTATTCTATGATACTATAATGGTGGATACTTGTCATTATATATATGTCCAAATCCATAGAATGTACACCAAGAGTGAACCCTAATATAAACTATGGACTTCGGGAGATAACGTGTTATTGTAGTTTCATTGATTGCAGCAAATGTCCCACTCTGGTGGGGGAGGTTGATAGTGGAATAGGCTGTGCATGTGTGAGAGAAGGAGGTATATGCAAAATCTCTATACTTTCTTCTCAATTCTGCCATGGACCTAAAACTGCTCTTTAAAAGTCTTATGCATATGTACCCCGATGTTCACTGCAGCACTATTTACAATAGCTAGAACATGGAAGCAACCTAGATGTCCATCGACAGATGGATGGAAAAAGAAGATGTGGTACATATATACAATGGAATACTACTCAGCCATAAAAAGGAACACGTATGAATCTGTTCTAATGAGGTGGACAAAACTATGGCCTATTATACAGAGTGAAGTAAGTCAGAAAGAGAAATATAAACATTGTATGCTGCTGCTGCTGCTGCTAAGTCGCTTCAGTTGTGTCCAACTCTGTGCAACCCCATAGACGGCAGCCCACCAGGCTCCGCCGTCCCTGGGATTCTCCACACAAGAGCACTGGAGTGGGTTGCCATTTCCTTCTCCAATGCATGAAAGTGAAAAGTGAAAGTGAAGTCACTCAGTCGTGTCTGACTCTTAGCGACCCCATGGACTGCTGCCTACCAGGCCCCTCCATCCATGGGATTTTCCAGGCAAAAGTACTGGAGTGGGGTGCCATTGCCTTCTCCGAAACATTGTATACTGACACATATATATGGAATCTGAAGAGATGGCACTAATGAATTTATTTTCAGGGAAGCAAAGGAGAAACAGACCTAGAGAACAGATCTATGGACATGGTGGGAGGAAAGGAGAGAGAAGGGGAGATGTATGGAAAGAGTAACATAGAAGCTTACAACCATATGTAAAATAGATAGCCAATGGGAATTTTCTGTGTGGTTCAGGGAACTCAAACGGGGGCTCTGCTACAAGGCCTGTGAAGGGTGGGATGTGGAGGGAGATAGGAGGGAAGTCCAGGAGTGGGGGGATATGGGTGTACCTATGGCTGATTTCTGTTGACGTATGACAGAAAACCACAAAATTCCGTAAAGCAATTATCCTTCAATTAAAAAACTAAAAAAAAAACAAAACTGCAATTGCTAAGAAAAAAAAGAGTCTTGCAATGAAAAAAATTATTATCACGACCATTTCCTTAATTAGGGAATAGCAATTGAAACAGAAGAAGTAAGTATTTATCTTTAGTGTTTCTTGTACGAACAGCATTTTAGGATAAGCAAAGAGCCCAACCTGATAAGGGAATAATCTTTATAAAAGGGCTTTTACTAATGAAGGGGAAAAGAATAAGGGAGTTCACAAAGCACCATTTTATTACTCTTAAATAATAATGCAGATCACACTCATCAACGAATGGAACCATTAGAGGGAAAGTTCCTGGGGAACTTCGTGAGGGAGGGATCAGGCTGATACATTTGTTTGCTCACCTGAAATGTACTGTCTCAGAATTCTAGAGGATAGAAATTTGAAATCCAGCACTGCTGCATTCCCTTCAGGGACTCTGGAGAAATCATTCCTTGTCTCTTCCAGCTTTTGATTGCTGGATTTGTGGCCATATCACTCCAGTCTCTGACTGCATCTTCGCACAAGCTCTCTGCAGCTGTCCCAAATGTCCTCTGCCTGTCTTTAATGGGAATACATGTGATTGCATTTACAGTCCACTCAAATGATCTAGGATAAGTTCATCTTTTTACAGTCCTTAAATTAATCACATCTTTTCCCATATAACATATTTACAGATTCTGAGGATTACAGTGTAGAATTACATTGTAGAAAAATATCTTTTGGGGGACCACATTCTTTCCACTACGTGTTTCTGCTGTTGGGATGTACTATGAAGCACATGGCATCACTTGTCATATTTTATTGCCACAAAAGTTATATCTGAGTTGAATAAAGCCTGTAGAGTTATGATCCTCCCTAAAAATATTGGGGATAGAGAAATAAGTGAAATGACTCTCTGATGTGTCAAAACCAAACCAGAACAATCTATAGAACAACTAACATGTTTGTTTGTTTTTTTTCTTTTTGTATAATGGCATAAAAAAATGGTGAGGGAGGACTAGTCTAGAATAAAAGAGATTTGAGGACATAGTAGCCTTAACTGATTAAAGTCATAATTTTTGGTCCTTGTTTGGATCCTAATTAGACCAAAGCAGCTCTAAAAGACATTTTTGAGGCAATTGCAGAAATTTGATTTTAGACTATTAGATGATACTAAGGAATGGGGATGAATTTGGTTAGCTGTGGCAATGGCATTATAGTTGTGTCAGGCACCACTTGTGTCCTAGATCTGGTCCTCTCAGCTCTGTGTTTATCTAGCTGTTGCTATTGGTACACAGAGCTGTACGGGTGGAAACTGATAACACCTCTGCTAAAGTGCCTCATAGACCTCTCAGCTTCTGCTCCTAGCTTCTCTTTGCCTCCTGCAGATCACCAGTAGCCACGTTTCCCGACTTTCTGTCTTATTCTGAAGCACTCCATTGCAAACCTGGGAGTGTAAAAAAGTATTAATACCTATCCCATGGGGGATCCCTGACTATAGGCAGTTTGGGAACTGGTGGATAAGCCCCATTCCCCACTTTGGTCACTCTATGCACAATCTGAATAAAATTCAACAGCTTGTCAAGGACTCCTCCACAGAATCAAGTCCCACGTATCCCCAGGGCTGATCCTCTTGTAATGCATCCTTGGGTTGGCTTTCATGCCTTCCCTTCCTTTCCTCCCTTCCATTCTTCCCAGCCCTGCTTTCTCCCTTGGAATCACTTCCCGAAGAGATGACTTGCATACAAGCCTTTGTTTAGGGTTCTGCTTTTGAGGGGGAACCTTGGTGGATACAGTAGTTGTGAAAAAATTTGTTTTTTTGAGGCACCCATTTTGAACACTTCAGAGATGAAATGACATGATCCCTAGGTTTGGCTTTAAATATTTCATCAATATACAACCACTGTGGAAAACAGTATGGAGGTTTCTCAGAAAACCAGAAATATAACTACCATATGACCCAACAGGTCCATTCTTGGGTATATATCCAAAACAACAACAACAACAAACAAAACACAATTCAAAAAAATACATGCTCCCCAATATTCATAACAGCATTATTTACAATTACCAAGAGATGGAAACTACCTAAGTATCCATCAACAGATGAATGGATAAAGAAGATGTGGTATAAACACTCACACACATACACACACACACACACACACACACACACACACAGACAATGGAATACTGTTCAGCCATAAAAAAGAATGAAAATTTGTAATTTTCAACAGGATGGATCATACTAAGTGAAATAAGTCAGAGAAAGACAAACAATGTATGATAGCACTTATATGCGGAATCTAAAAAACAACAGAAAGTAGTGAATATAACAAAAAGAGAAACAGACTTACAGATACAGAGAACAAACTAGTGGTTTCCAGTGGGAAGAAGAAAGTGAGGAGGGTCAACATAGGGGTAGGAAATTAAGAGGTTCAAACTATTATGTATAAAATAAGCTACAATAATATATTGTACAATACAGAAAACAGAGTCAGTATTTTGTAATAACTATAAATGGAGTATAGCTTTTGCAATTGTGAAGCAACTATATTGTATAACTATAACTTATTTAATGTTGTACATTGACAGTACTTCAATAAAGAAAATAAAGATTTCACCAACATAAAAGAAGAAAGTGAAGGAAAGAGGTAGATGAAGCGACGTAGTAAATTACAACAGTTGTTGAATCTGAGTGTTGAGTATATCAGAGAACATTCTTGAGTATTTTTGAATTTGTTGTAACAAAAATGCAAAAAGTTAAAATTTCTATAAAAGCTTTGAGGTAAATGAACAGAGTTCTCTTGATAACTTGATACAGAGGACCTAGTCTAGCCTGAAGATTGAAAGACTTCTGATGAAGTGGCTTTTAAACAGTGGCTTAAAGAACAAAGTGGACTTTTCAGATCCCTTTTCTCAAGGCACTTGTGGTACCTTGGTGAATCTTCCCACCATTTCAGGATCACTTCTGGAATCTTGCTTAGAACACTGGATAAACAGCCTGCCACTCATGTCCTTTTAGGGCATTTGTTTGTTTGTTTTTAGCACTTACTGCTTCCAAATATCCCATTTCCCCCTGTGTTGAATGTTTCTGCTGTGGGTGATAAATCATTTTGAGTGAAATATAATTCATTCACCTGTAGTCACTGATTGTATTTCCAAGTGAACTCTTTGAACCTGGATTGTTTCTTTTCTTTGTTGTGAATGGTAGAGAGGAAATAGGAGGATTATTTTAGGGTGGTCCAGTGCTGTATGAACTTCCTGGTAAATGTCATGAAATAGTCTTTTTCGGCTATTTGTGACATTGGAATGCTTAGATCTATTTGATGCCAGGGGATTCAAGCCAGGTTCTCTGTACTGTCATTTTGTGCTGTGAATGAAGCTGCAGGAGGAGTTTTCCCCAGTGAAAGCACATTCATCCTCTAAGCACAGAGGAGAAAGGAAGATTTCTGTGTCGCTGACTGGGTTATGAGAGTGCATTTTGCCAATAATTTCAGAAAATAACCAGTCAAGTCATTCTTTTTAATTTACTTTGCTTTATAGTGTCTTATTTACTGTTTTTTTTTTTTTCTGGTATTGACATTTCATCCCCAAGGCTTACTAATAGGTACCAGTACTATTCTGTGACTGTCCCTTGCACATTTGCTTTCTCTATCTCAAAGTACTTTTACAACTATATCTCATTTAGACCTCAACACAACTGTGGGGTATTTTCTCTCTTCCTTTCTTCCTCTTTCTCTTTGTCCTTCTTCTTCTTCTTCTTTTCTCCTCCTAGTTCCCTACTTGAAACTGCGGGATCTACACTAGTGTCAGCACTGAAGTGAACTGTAGGTCATCTAACTGGTATTTAAAAGAATTGCTTGGTGTAGGGGAATGCCCCTTTCCCTTATTTGGGGTCAAAGTTTATGAGTGTAATAGATGAGAATTTTATTTTCTAGACAGAATCCCATGTTTGTGTTGATGCTATCATCATACTATAGAAATGAAGATTCACACTATTTGCTTAAACTTTCTAAGCACTCATCTAGTATAGCATAGCAGTTAAGAATGGGGAGTTTAGAGCCACCAAGACACATTCTTTATCCTTTACTAGCTGTGTGACCTTTTGATGCCTCTGTTTATCATCTTTAAAATTAACAATGGTAATGATTTCACTGGAGAAGGAAATGGCAACCCACTCCAGTGTTCTTGCCTGGAGAATCTCAAGGATGGAGGAGCCTGGTGGGCTGCCGACTATGGGGTCACACAGAGTCAGACACGACTGAACTGACTTAGCAGCAGCAGCAATGATTTCATGGTGCTATTGTGAAGTTTTAATAAGCAAATTCACAGAAAACAATCTACATAAAGTTTAGTATCTAGGAAGAGGTTATCACTGCTCTTCATTTGGTTGTTAAATGTGTTTTGAACACTTAGTATATACTAGACATAGGCCAAATGCTAAAGATGCAAAGGTGAGCCCTGTTTAATTTACCCTCGAGGAGTTCACAAAGTGTTCTGAAATTATTTTTATATAGCAAAGCAGAGCTGTGGTAAAAAATGATTAATACCTAAAGCCTCACAATTCACAGAGTTGCAATGATATGCATCAATTGTATAGTCTGACAAGGCAATTAATTTGGCCCTATGTATGACCATAACTGATTTTCAGTCTGACAGTTTCCTTTTGTGTTCAATGCCTGATGCTTCCATTCATTCCAAAGAAATATCTTTAAAGCAACACTCTTCAAAAATTGTTATGTTAGAACATTATCAGACAACCTAATGCAATTAGAGCCACACATTGCTGATGAGGTCAATTTCAAAACCTTTAGTTTGAATATAACACAGAATGATTTATAGTTAAACTCCACTGAATTTTTCAAGTTAGATTCCATGTTATTTTAGCTGAGTAGGAACTTACAGAGCCTGAAGGCACTAGGAAAATATAAGCATCTGAAAAAAGAAAAAGAACATAGACTGACAGCTATGTTTGAAAATTGAAATTTCATAGAAACTGGGCAGTCACAGATTGTTATGATACCATGTAATGTCAAATCATTACTAATCATTAACTGGGTTGGTTAATTATTACAAACTTTTGCAGCTGCACAGAGGTCAAACAGGGAAGGAAGCAAAAGATGGTTATAAGCCAAAGACCTCGAGAGGTGTATGCAGTTTTACTGAAAAATATTTGCTGGCTTCAGGGCAAAGCAATGAGTACCCCAGGATTAACAGCGTCTTTACCCCTCCTCAGTGCTGACAGAAGAAGTCATACAGTTTGAGTTTCTTTATTTGCAGATGAAAAATATTGGAAAATTATCCTGTACCTTGAATTTAAGAATTTAAACCAAAATGACTTGACTAATCTGGGTTGAAGCTTCAGTTTCATTTTAGTGAAAACATAGTTTAAATGAAATACAACATGAGACATTTCAAAATCTATTTATCTGATTAACTAAGTAATTCAAAGACATGTCTTAAGAAACGGAAGCCATATAATAGTGAAAATTTCCTGTTTTCCAAGATGAACAAGTGCATTTTCCCCCAGTATGGGTTTGCCTAATCCTCCTTGCTTTCTATCATTACTCTAGGCACCCAAATCTTTTCTCCTGTCTTAAATGAATAGATCCATCTGTATCTATTATCCAGCTAATATGAGTTGTCTATTGCCAATGTACATTTCTCAGCTAATTTTCCAGCTATTTCCATCCCCTCAATCTTTTCCCCATCTTTCTAGGGTTGTTTGACTTCCCCTCGTTATGCCTTACTGTGATCACACATTGGCATTTACTATTCACCCTCTGTTTTTGTTTGTCTGTTAGTTTTTTCTATGTGATAAAGTCCTACTCACCTTCAAGGCCTCATTTCCAATATTACCTCCTCCATGAGGTCTTGGCTATATTTCTCAGGTGACTCTTGCCCTCACTGTTTACATTATCTAAACTTATTCCTTTGGTTTGGGTCTGCCTAAGTGGACTCTAGACTTCCAGAGGGGCATATCTCATTCATCTTTGTATGTTCAGAGCCCAGCCCAGGCCTGGCACATGGTAGGTCCTTCATAGACATTTGCTGGATGCAGGGTTTCTTTATATGATGATTAGCATCATATACAAAAACATCTAGCTAAGGGGCAGTTCACTGAAATCCAACTTGCCATGGTGTGTACCCTGATGTAGATCAGTAGTAGACCTAAGGGAGGGCAGCTATTTTATAATTTATTTACCAAGAAGGACCCCTTTTTACAGCTTCCATAGAGGCTATTGTACATGGTAATAGCAGACCTGGTTGGATGGGTGGATAAACAAACAAGTGAATTAAGTTCCCCATAATTCCTAGGGCTCTTAAAAAACAAAAAAGCTAAAGAAGCTTTTTCACTGGCCTAAAAGTACTACCTAGTCTAGATATCAAAACTATTCAGATTCAACAAATATTTGCTCATCTCTTTATCTTAGTTGATCTCTGACTAATGCTGTGAAGAATAAACTTTGATATCTGTGTCTTAAATTGTAATACTCCATTGGCAATGACATCTGAATGGTATTTGAATGCGAGAATTTCTTATGATAATTCTGTGTATACCAACCGTCTTTCTCTCCTATAGAGTAATGCCAACTCTTAAACATTATACAGTGATACTGAAATGTGTCAATAAAGGGTCTATCAGATGTTACATAAACATGCATATACTCAATAAAAGAGGATGGCCCCAAGGTCTAGCTGTATAAGAACCATTACAATAAGAAAAAAAGAAAGAAAAGGAAAAACTCACAAAATTTTCTAGGCAAAAGGCAAGCTGTTTAATTGATTTAAAATAAATATTTTTGTTAGAGTGGATTTTTTCCAGCATACTGAAAATGCTAACTCCTATATTGTAACACCCCATTTCCTATACCAGAAGAGAATATTGGATATAATCTCATTCCTTCATTCACTCACTAACTTACTGAAAAAATATTTACATGTCTTAAGTGCTCACTGTAATGCTTAACATATGGTAGATACTCAGTGAGTATATTGAGTTTATTTACATGTTCATTCTTTCATTAATATTTATGGGAAAGCTACCACAGACCAGATACTGCTAGGGATATGTTGCTGATCAATGAAGAGAGTGTCTTCCCTCATGGTGCTTAAAATAATTGATCTATATTATAGTTTTCATTCTGAATGAGTAGATCCTATTCTTAAATATTCTAATAAATGAGATATTTAATGAATAGTTTTCAATTCTGGCTACACTTTAGAACTACCTTAGATGCTTGTTTATAATACTTATGCCTGGGCTCCTAACCCAGACCAATTAAATAAAAGAAAATGAAAGTGGGAACCAGGCAGAACTATTTTTTTCAACGCTTGCCGGGAGATGATGAGGCATGGCCAAGACTGAGAATACTAAGTCATTTGTTACCCTTTTGGACTATCACTGTTAGGAGCTGAATTGTGTCTCTCCTCCCCCCAAATCCATATACTGGAGTCCTAATCCTTAGTATCTCAGAGTGTGACCTTATTTGGAAATAGAGTCCTTACAGAGATAATCAAGTTAAGATGAGATCCTTAATGGAGCTCTGATTCAGTGTGACTGGTATCCCTATACAAAGTGTATATTTGGAGACAGACACCGCATATGGGATGACAGAGACTGGATTGATACTTCTACAAACCACAGAATGAAGCCCCTGAACCTGGGTGACATGCTATCTCTGCTCTTTCCAAGACGCATTATTTCTATTGAGGCAAAGTGTTGAAATGTAAATGACCATCCCACCTGGAGCTGGAGTCTGATAGCCTGACTCCATGATGAATAATCAATGCACAATAATTCCATTTGCCAAGCAAAGCTCAGGGTTAACAGTAGCTACTTCTGGCAGATCAATAAAGTACTCGAAGACACTTGTTTCAGTGGTTCTTTAAATTCCACATCATTTGCTGTGCTCCGACAACATTCAAGCCTTGCCTCTTTAAGTTATTGTTTTAGCAAATTCAATTTACAATTACTTTCAATATGAAAAGCTTAAGAGATTCAGTTTAATGCCTTATTAGCTGTAAAATCAACCACTGTTTCAACTGCACAGCGCGAGGAGCCCTGAAAAGGCCTTTGTTACTTGGCTCAGCTTTCCTTCTGAGTTTCTAACTGAGTGACAGCTTCTTCAGTTTCAGAACTGTCCGCCAAATACTTGCTTTCTGAACTCCTAATCGTTGAACCCAAATTTGAATTACATTTCCCTCCAATGTCAGGGATTCCTGGGGTAAAAACAAGCTACTTTAAAGACATGACTCCCAGAGGTGACTTTTTGCTTATCAAATGTGAATCCATGCAACAAACAATTTCTAAAGCTCATACTGATGCAGATTTTATTATAATTTTTTGGTTGTGCCAGATGGCATGTGGGATCTTAGTTTCCCAACCAAGGACTCAACCTCCATCCCCTCTGGTGAAAGAATGGAGTCTTAACCATTGGATCTTCAGGATAGACCCAGATTTTATTTTTAAATAAAGAGACAAAATGGCCATTACAACAGGTGGGTCTTATTAGAGGTTAAGAGGAGAGTCTGTTGCTGTGTTGGTTGAATCATTTCTAGCAATGGATATTTGTGTCTCTATATAACTAAATGTTAAAAGTGAAGAAAATTCTCATTACCTCAAATATAACAGACCTTCTTACTATGGTGCACCAGTTTCCACAAGATCCTTTCAGCACCTGTTTCTCAGAACTCAACTTCAGCCACCCTCCAGAAATCATTGCCTTCTTGCCACCAACCTTGATGTCCCCAAGGCATGGAAGCCTGATCTCATGTGTGTTGACAGAGAGTGTTTATTGAGAGAAAGCTGTTCCCTCACAATTTTTTGCCTGGCTTATTTCTTCTCAACATTCAGGTTTCTAATTAAACATCATCAAAACAGAAAACCTCTGAAAGTCTTCTTTGTCCCTGCCCACCTCAGTCACTCTCCCTTTATCCTGCTTTATTTTTCTCACAGCCATTGCCTCTTTGTATGTAACGTTATTATTCATTTCACCATATTTAAATCATCGGCCTTTCCCTTCCCTACGCTCAAGCAGTAGACGTAAAGGCGTTGGAAAAAGGGACCGTTGTTGATGTTCACCCGTTTGTCCAGTGCTGGTGATTGGCATGTAGTTTGCACTCCATACATAAATATTTGTTGGATGGGTAAATAGCTGAAGCAGTACTTTACTTATTGCTGCCTAACTACCCCAAAACGAAGTAGCTGAAATCAAAACCCTTGTATTCTTTGTCTGGCTTGGTGGGTGGTCAGGTAATTCTGCTGTTCTCTCTGGGTGGTCTGGGCTGGCCCCCTTGTGACGGCCAGGGTGCCTGAGCTTCTTTCTGTACATATTCTTTCATCTCATATTCTTTAATTTTGTCAGGCACAGTGATCTCAGGGCTTCAAGGAGTGAAAGCAGAAGCTGTAAGGCCTTTTAAAAGGCAGACTAGAACATGTGCAAAGTCACATTAGCCAGATTCTCCTGGTAAAGAAAGTTGAAAGACTTGCCAAAATTCAATTGAGTAACTAAATAGACTCGGCCTCATGATAGGAGTGACAATGGAGCACGGGCACAGGGAACGTGACTCATTCAGTTCAGTTCAGTTCAGTTGCTCAGTCGTGTCCGACTCTTTGTGACCCCATGAATCGCAGCACGCCAGGCCTCCCTGTCCCTCACCAATTCCCAGAGTTTACTCAAACTCATGTCCATTGAGTCAGTGATGCCATCCAACTATCTCATCCTCTGTCATCCCCTTTTCCTCCTGCCTTCAATCTTTCCCAGCATCAGGGTCTTTTCAAATGAGTCAGTTCTTCACATCAGGTTGCCAAAGTATTGGAGTTTCAGCTTCAACATCAGTCCTCCCAATGAACACTCAGGACTGATATCCTTTAGGATGGACTGGTTAGATCTCTTTGCAGTCCAAGGGACTCTCAAGAGTCCTCTCCAACACCACAGTTCAAAAGCATCAATTCTTCAGCACTTAGCTTTCTTTATAGTCCAGCTCTCACATCCATACATGACTACTGGAAAAACCATAGCCTTGACTAGACGGACTTTTGTTGGCAAAGTAATGTCTCTGCTTTTGAATATGCTGTGTAGTTGGTCATAACTTTCCTTGCGAGAAGTAGGCGTCATTTAATTTCATGGCTGCAATCACCCTCAGCAGTGATTTTGGAGCCCCAAAAAATGAAGTCTGCCACTGTTTCACTGTTTCTCCATCTATTTGTCATGGAGTGACGGGACCGGATGCCATGATCTTTGTTTTCTGAATGTTGAGCTTTAAGCCAACATTTTCACTCTCCTCTTTCACTTCGTCAAGAGGCTCTTTAGTTCTTCTTCACTTTCTGCCATAAGGGTGGTGTCATCTGCATATCCGAGGCTATTGATAATTCTCCTGGCAATCTTGATTCCAGCTTGTGCTTCATCCAGCTCAGTGTTTTTCATGATGTACTCTGCATGTAAGTTAAATAAGCAGGGTGACAATATACAGCCTTGACATACTCCTTTTCCTATTTGGAACCAGTCTGTTGTTCCATGTCCAGTTCTAACTGTTGCTTCCTGACTGGCATACTGGTTTCCCAAGAGGCAGGTCAGGTGGTCTGGTATTCCCATCTCTTTCAAAATTTTCCACAGTTTATTGTGATACACACAGTCAAAGGCTTTGGCATAGTCAATGAAGCAGAAATAGATGTTTTTCGGGAACTCGCTTGCTTTTTCGATGATCCTGCGGATGTTGGCAATTTGATCTCTTGTTCTTCGGCCTTTTCTCAAACCAGCTTGAACATCTGGAAGTTCATGGTTCACGTATTGCTGAAGCCTGGCTTGGAGAATTTTGAGCATTACTTTACTAGCGTGTGAGATGAGTGCAATTGCACGGTAGTTTGAGCATTCTTTGGCATTGCCTTTCTTTCGGATTGTAATGAAAACTGACTTTTTCCAGTCCTATGGCCACTGCTGAGTTTTTCCAAATTTGCTGGCATATTGAGTGCAGCACTTTCACAGCTTCATCTTTGAGGATTTGAAATAGCTCAACTGGAATTCCATGACCTCCACTAGCTTTGTTCATAGTGATGCTTCATAAGGCCCACTTGACACATTCTAGGATGTCTGGCTCTAGGTGAGTGATCACACCATCATGATCTTCTTGGTTGTCAAGATCTTTTTTTGTACAGTTCTTCTGTGTATTCTTGCCACCTCTTCTTAGTATCTTCTGCTTCTGTTAGGTCCATACCATTTCTGTCCTTTATTGAGCACTCATTATGGGATCATTATTATAAAGGTCTGCCCTAAATGATATATTTTTGTGCAAACAGCCCATCTGACCTCTACAGGAGCATAAGCTTTTGTGACAGAGGATTCATATCTGACATATTTATATCATGGACATTTGCAATTCTATTGCCTCTCAAAATACCCCACATAGCACAGACAATAAACAACTCATTGTTTTTTGCTGCCACTGTTGTATTTGAAAGTGAAAGTCGCTCAGTCCTGCCTGACTCTTTGCGACCCAATGGACTATACAGTCCATGGAATTCTCCAGACCAGAATACTGAAGTGGGTAGCCTTTTCCTTCTCCAAGGGATCTTTCCCAACCCAGGGAGCGAACCCAGGTCTCCTGCATTGCGGGTGGATTCTTTACTAGCTGAGCCACAAGGGAAGCCCGAGAATACTGGCGTAGGTAGCCTATCCTGTCTCCAGCACATCTTCCTGACCCAGGAATCGAACTGGGGTCTCCTCCATTGCAGGCGGTTTCTTTACCAACTGAGCTATCAGAGAAGCCTATTGCATTGCTCTATTTAGGATACACTTTATTTTTAGACTCACATCAGTGGACATGGAGGTACATGTCCAAAGACCTTGATGATGCTGATGCTCAGTCATGTCCGACTCTTTGTGACCTCATGCACTGTAGCCCACCAGGCTCCTCTGTCCTTGGGGATTCTCCAGGCAAGAATACTGGAGTGGGTTGCCATGGCCAAAGACCTTAGGTACATCATTTGAAGAAAATGGGAGTGAGTTCTGGGATAAATTATATTGATTGTAACTCAGATTTTTTTTTTATTCCTTTTGCAGTTGAAGAATTGATCTCAACAAGGCAGGCAAAGCAAAAATAGATTGGTTTTATTGAATTCACGGCGACCTGATTAGAAAACATAGTCGTTATGAGAAAAATAATTTTCCTTCCTATTTCATTACAGACTCTTTTTCCTTCAAAAATTTATTGGCTTAATATAGTAAATAAAGAAGATAAATTTTACTTAGAGTTGTGCAGAATTGTTTGGAGGCAGTTAGGATGCATGTTTCTTAGAATATATGTTTTAATCATCATGTATTCAGGTGATTGCAAAGCTTGTTTGCATCAACAAGGTGCCTCTGTGTGATGCTTTTAATGTTGAAGAATCAACAAACTGATGGTCAATCATATAATTCACATTGAACTGACTTAGATCTTTTCTCCTTAAAGAAAATTTGAAATGTGAGTCACTATGTAAAATCTTTTCTTAGAAAATGAAACACTCAAGTTTGATTTAGAAAATTTCTAGAAGATAGAGGTAAAAGAGAAGAAAGTAAAAATCACCTCATCTTCTGAAATCTCATCTTCAGTGTGTATGATTAAGATGTAACTTCCAATATTTAATTAAATTTTGAGTGCTCCTATTTGAAACCAGGAGACATTTCCTGATAATTTCACACTAAGCAAACTGCTGCTACCAAATAGATTTTAGGTAGCTTAGAATGCCTTGCTATAGGAAATTTCTGTGTAAACTCCCCCTAACAGAAATCAGATTTGGATAGCAAGGTGTCCTCTTATACGTTATCTATGCTTTTTAGAGAAATTGGTATCCTACTGATCCTGTGATCTATACTGTTTGTAAGTTAATTTTTTTTCCCCTGAAAAATGTATTGTGAAGATAAGATTCCAGCTGGGGACATGATTTGTCAATCTGTCTAAAGCTCCACACAAAAACAGAATAACTAGACAGCAAAAAGGAAGCCTTCAGAGAATATCTGGCATAAGGCCATGACACAGCGTCTCTTCACAAACTCCACATGCAGTCCATGGGGAGAAATGTGTTTACACAAGTAACAAACATGGTGCAATAAATGCTCTGTTCTGAGCATTAGTGGGGTGAGGCCAAGGTACAGGGATTTCCTATAAAATCTTCACAGAGCATCGCAGAATATTTATGAGGAAAAATGCCATGTTGTTTACTTAGGGGTAAGCCTCACACATAGTGTTGCTCATAGTTTTCTTCCTCATTCAGACTTCTTTTCTTTTCTTGTGTGGTACTAGCTGTGCATATCTGATAATCTGAAATTCTGAGAGTTGCTTTCTCATTTTGCAAAATCAGTTATAGACTGTTTCAAGAAAATAGGTCTTGTCATTTGGGAGGATGACTACTCAGTCCAGTCCTTAATTAGAGTTGGACTCATTGTTTGCCTGCTCCCCAGCAGCATCAATATTTTATTTTTTCCTGCTTTATTGAGATATAATTGACATATAACATTGTGTACATTTAAATGAACAACATTGATTTGATACAGTTGTATTAATATATTGCAGAATGACTACCACCATAGTTTATACCTCTATCATGTCACATATTTAACATTTTCTTTTTGTGGTGTGAACATTAAGATCTACCCTCTTGGCAACTTTAAATATGCAATACAGTATAATTAACTACAATCACTGTGCTATGCATTAGATTCCCAGAACTTATTAGTATTGTAACTGAAAGTTTGTACCATTTAGCGGCTATTTTTGCTTATTAGTGTTTTTCAACAAAGGGCACCATACACAAATAGTTGCCAGTTTTAGGTGTTAAAATGCAAATATAGAAGGTTGTTAAATCCATTATTTCTATGCTTTGATCTTTGATATTTTCCAAGTTACAGTAGATAGAGTTTGATTATTAAACAATTACTGAAGCTTGTATTACTTTTTTATAACACACACTAGTCATATAAGTGATGCATGTCAATTTCAAAAAAAAATTATAAAAAAAAATTGTTAGCAAAGGAATAAAAGATTACCTATGCTTCCAGTTTGGGAAAAAAATTGCTGTTTAATGTTTGAGGTATATATTTCAGAATTTTTTCTATTCAAGTATATTGTTTTCTCTAAATGAGATAATGACATATACTGTTTGCAATCTGATTTTCTTTTTTTTTCTACATAGTGAAAACTTTTATATTTGAAATTAGCCAGCTGAACTCAGTTTAGATGATCCCAATTTTGTTGGCAACATCCAAAGCATCATAGTCAGGAGCCAGTCAAACATATGCTTTCTTCTCTCCATTAGGCCTGAACAGAGTATTGACCTTAGCCACGTCAATGTCATAGAGCTTCTTCACAGCCTGTTTAATTTGGTGCTTGTTAGCCCTGACATCCACAATGAATACCAGTGTGTTGTTGTCTTCTGTTTTCTTCATGGCTGACTCAGTGGTGAGGGGGAATTTGATGATGGCATAGTGGTCAAGTTTGTTTCTCCTAGGGGCGCTCTTCCGAGAATATTTGGGTTGCCTCCTGAGCTGCAGTGTTTTGGGCTGCGGGAAGGTGGGTGACATCCGGATCTTCTTTTTCTTGTGGCTGTGGACACCTTTCAACACTGCTTTCCTGGCCTTCAAAGTCTTTGCTTTGGCTTCAGCTTTAGGAAGGGCAGGGGCTTCCTTCTTGGCCTTCAGTGCTATCTTCCTCACAATCTGATTTTCTTTTCACAATTTCTATAAATAATTCTCCACGGCTTTATTTTAAATGGCTTTATGGTACTTTATTATATGGGCATACCACAATAAGTTGACTGATCACCTATTATTATTATATATTCACATCATCTTCATTTCTTTTTTACTTTCATGAAACTGATATAATAAAAATTGCACATTTAATTTGGCTAACTTGTACAATTGCTTAATTAAAAAAAATTAATGGGCAATAGAATTAATGGAAAAATATATATGCATGTTAGTGCTTTCAATCAAATTACTGAATTGCTTTTCAAAATGTACCATTTTATATCTTACTAGAAATGCAAGATGATACCCTGTTATTCACAAGTAATGGATTTTTTTGCAAGTAATTAATTTTTTTCATTGCTATTTTAATTTTAATTTGATTATTACTAAGGTTGAACATATTTGTTATTTATATTACCATCTACTAATTGACCACAGGAAGAGTCTACAGTAAATTAAGAGAGCCTAATTAAATTGGGCCATGAAGTATTTATTGGCTGGTCCTCAACCCAGTGCTTCACTTTTCACTTTCATGCATTGGAGAAGGAAATGGCAACCCACTCCAGTGTTCTTGCCTGGAGAATCCCAGGGACGGTGGAGCCTGGTGGGCTGCCATCTATGGGGTCGCACAGAGTCGGACACGACTAAAGTGACTTAGCAGCAGCAGCAGCAGCAGCAGCAACCCAGTGATTTAGTATATTAACAGAAGCATTAAAAAATAAACTTTGGTTTATCTGTGTTGGAATAATGTACAGTTTTGAAAAAGAATTCAGTAGTCTTCCATGTATTGAAAAGAAAAAATAATCAGTAAGAAATTTTACATTACAAAAAAGGTAATTCAGAATAATCCATATAGTGAAATACCATTAATATAAAAAACAAGCAAAAAGACAGAACTTAACTTTTTTACAACTAAAATTCTTTTGTTTATGGATGAAATTTTTATTTCATTATAAATTTTATTTACTTGTTTAAAAATGTACAAAAGCTTATCTGTTTTGAAACTCTTTCTCTCCTCTGTCCCAGCCACTTGTTTAATCTTTTTAACCTTTTCATAAATATTTTCATGCATTTAAAATAAAGAAAAATAAATGCGTTAAAAAAAAAAAAAAAGAAGCCTGAGTGCTGAAAAATGGATACTTTCAAATTTTGATTCTGGAAAAGACTCTTGAGAGTCCCTTCGACTGCAAGGAGATCAAACCAGTCAATCTTTAAAGAAAACTAATCCTGAATATTCAGTGTAAAGATTGATGCAGAAGCTGGAGCTCCAGTACTTTGGCCACCTAATGCGAAGAGCTGACTCACTGGAAAAGACCCTGATGCTGAGAAAGATTGAGGACAGAAGGAGAAGGGGGTAGCAGAGGATGAGATCGTTAGATAGCATCACCAACTCAATGGGCATGAGTTTGAGCAAACTCCAGGAGATAGTGAAGGGCAGGGGAGCCTGGCATGCTGCAGTCCATGGTGTGGCAAAGAGTCAGACACAACCTAGAGACTGAACAACAAAAAAATAAATAAAAATGGACACTTAATTTACACAGTGTTGTATACTTTTCTTTTTTTCATTTGAGAGTATATTTGAGACCTGTCCATATTTATACATAAAAGTTTCCTGACTTGTTGCTTGCAGCCTCAGAGAATTTTATTACATGGATGAGTCTTTTATTGGTCTTGTAGTAATGCATATTAAACTTTTTCTTAATCTTTTGCTAGTACTAAAAGTGCTGCATAATTATATAAATATGTATTTTCAAAATGAGTTTTAAAATGTCTGAATGCTTAAAAAACAAATCAGGTTGACTATCACCATGGCTTGAAGAAAGTAGGGAAAACCACTAGGCCATTCAGGTATGACCTAAATCAAATCCCTTATGAGTATATAGTGGCTGCTGCTGCTGCTGCTGCTGCTGCTGCTGCTGCTGCTGCTGTCGCTTCAGTCGTGTCCGACTCTGTGCGACCCCATAGATGGCATCCCACCAGGCTCCCCCATCCCTGGGATTCTCCAGGCAAGAATACTGGAGTGGGTTGCCATTTCCTTCTCCAGTGCATGAAAGGGAAAAGTGAAAGTGAAGTCGCTCAGTCGTGTTCGACTCTTAGCGACCCCATGGACTGCAGCCTACCAGGCTCCTCCGTCCATGGGATTTTCCAGGCAAGAGTACTGGAGTTGGGTGCCATTGCCTTCTCCGGAGTGACAAATAAATTCAAGGGATTAGATCTTATAGACAGAGTGCCTGAAAAACTCTGGACAGAGGTTTGTTACATTATACAGAAAGCAGTGATCAAAACCATCCCCAAGAAAAAGAAATGTGAAAAGGCAAAATGGTTGTCTGAGAAGGTCTTACAAATAGTTGAGAAAAGAAGAGCAGCAAAAGGCAAAAGAGAAAAGGAAAGATACAGCCATCTGAATGCAGAGTTCCAAAGAATAGCAAGGAGAGATAAAAAAAAAAAAAGCCTTCCTAAGTGAACACTGCAATGAAATAGAGGAAAACAATAGAATGGAAAAGACTAGAGGCCTCTTCAAGAAAATTGGAGATACCAGGAAACATTTCATGCAAAGATGAGCAAAATAAAGGACAGAAACAGCAAGGACCTAAAAGAAGTAGAAGAAATTAAGAAGAGGTGGCAAGAATATGCACAAGAGCTATACGAAAAAGATCTTAATGACCCGGATAACCACGATGGTGTGATCACTCAGCTAGAGTCAGACATCCTGGAGTGCAAAGTCAAATGGACCTGAGCAAGCATCACTACAAACAAAGCTAGTGGAGGTGATGAAATTCCAGCTGAGGTATTTCAAATCCTAAAAGATGATGCTGTGAAAGTGTTGCACTCAATATACCAGCAAATTTGGAAAACTCAGCAGTGGCCACAGGACTGGAAAAGGTCAGTTTTCATTCCAATCCCAAAGAAGGACAATGTCAAAGACATTTCACATGGTAGCAAGGTAATGCTCTAAATCCTCTAAACTAGGCTCCAATAGTACATGAACTGAGAACTTCCAAATTCAAGCTGGATTTAGAAAAGGCAGAAGAACCAGAGATCAAATTGCCAACATCCGTTGGATCATAGAAAAAGCAAGAGAGTTCCAGAAAAACATTTATTTCTGCTTCATTGACCACGCCAAATCCTTTGACTGTGTGGATCACAACAAACTGTGGAAAATTCTTAAAGAGATGGAAATAGCAGACCACCTGACCTGCCTCCTGAGAAACCTGTATGCTGATCAAGAAGCAGATACATACCAGTTCACAGAGGAAAAAAGAAGAGTTTTTGTCCTTTACAGAACCTCAATTTTAGAAAGAAATAGGCTTAGAACTTGACTCTTTTCTTTAGACTAACAGATTCCTCAGATTAAAGTCAGGATGACTAAAGGCTGGTGGGGAAAGTTTTCTGTAGTTGAAGGAATTATACATATGCAGACATTAAATATCTATGTAACTCTCTGTCTAGAGGCACATTTGTAAATTTACAGTGATTCATGTTAAAGATTTATACTTTTAAAATGATTTATGCCGTTACATGTTGACATCAGACTTTTCGCTGAATCTTAATATTTCACATTGTAATGCTTGATTAGATTGAATATTGAATGTGAGAATGAGTACCAACATTTATAAAAAATGACATAATTTATTATGTGAAAACAATTCCAAATGTAGGACTTGAATTAATTCATCAAGAATATCAATAAGCTGATAGATCAGGGGCATTTTCATTTCAATCATAATCTTTAAACTATAGTCACAGAAAAATTACTTATAAAGCAGCCATATGTGTGATTAATAGGTTGGTAGTGGTACTAATTACTCATTAGAATGCAAGGACTAAAATACCCTAGGACTTGAGAAAATATAGTGATTTTCATTACAAGTGTAGGCTTGGTCCCAAATTCTCAATGAGATTGTATTCTGATCTTCAAAGTCACGGTTTTGATCTAAAATGAGAGGGAAATTATCTTAGGAAGGTCTCAAGTTACTCTAACATAATAAGACCTTTCTTTAGTATATGCTTATTTAATCAAAAGTCCCTACCTTGAGATAAAGAAGCAGGTTTCTATCTGTCTACATATATTTTAAAAGTTAAAAATTTGAAATATGTAATTTATTTTAATCTACAGATAAGGTAAATGTTCCTTCACGCCGCATGGCTAATTGCATGGGTGGTCTCTGTGGCTGTTTAAACAGTAAAACCAAACTTTAAGATTCATAAATTCAATTGGACATCAGATTAGCAGCATTGATCATTAGAAGACAAATAGTGCATGTAAGGATGACTTTCTTATATATTAAAAATATTTTCTCCATCATTACCACTGAACACTGCGGCTCAGAGTAAAGGAAAACCTGCTGTTAGGTAAAGATGAATATCCTAAAGTGTTACTTTTTGCACTTTTTATGTGCTTCAGATTAGTTGAAACACTTCAGCTGTTTAGTAGTGACAGGGAATCAGTGAAGCTGGGATAGTGACCTTATTTTATATTCAGGATATATAGTAGGCACTCAGTAATGTCTGGTGAATGAAAAAGCCAGGAATCTGATTTTCCTGTGGGCTCCTCACCTTCTTTCTGTTCCATGACTACAAACTACAGTACTTTCTGATGCACCAAAGAAAACACTTAATTATGTGCCACCCAAGAATTTAGGGAAAATGTATCATTGGAAAAAACCCTGATACTGGGAAAGATTGAAGGCAAAAGGAGAAGAGGGTGGCAGATGATGAGGTGGCTAGATAACATCACCGACACAATGAACATGAGTTTGAGCCAACTCGGGGAGATAGTGAAGGACAGGGAAACCTGGCATGCTGCCAGAGGTTGCATGGGGTTGCAAAGAGTCTGACACAACTTAGTTGCTAAACAACAATCAATACAAATCCACCAGTGCCACTGAAAGAATACATTTGCCAATAGGAAATCAGTATCATCATCATTCACTGGAAAGACTTTGAATTTGAATTCGATATTTCTATAATTCCACCTTACAAATAAATCTAAGTAAAATGATAAAGTTGAAAAGGATGAATATCCTGAAAGAAACCTTAATATAAGATGCAGTCTGAAGGACATCAGATTATTTTATGTTTTGGATTATACAATCATTTTAGACTTCTACGTAGGAACTATAATTTTCACATGAGTAACAACCATTAATTTTCACAGGTTAACAGCAACATCAAAACACCCCACCCCTCAAAACACTTTCATTTTAATTAAGCACTGTAGAGATAAGTGCTGTGAATCATAGGGGTGTTTGCTCTTAACACTGGATACACAATAGAGATCTTGATGCTTTAAGCATAATTTTTTAAAAGTCAGGGAGCATTCTAAATATATTATTATTACAAATAGCTTAAAAACATTGACACAGTAAGTTAATATTTTGAGATGTGAGAGAATTTTAATTTGTGAATGATGAATCTTGTGAAACTTTTGCCTGTGTGGTAAAGTGAAAGTTCAGCAGTCCTTCCCTATTCATGGGATGTTAGGGAAGGGCAGCAAAGTCCCCAATACCATAAAGAATTAATAAAGAACAAAATGATTAGGAAAATAATATGGACATTAATTTGGATCTTTTTCTATCCATAAAGTATCTAGTGTATTCTTCTAGTAAGATGATCTAGCTTTAATAAATGAATATACAGTAGGCCATAGTACCTTTTCTTGAAGAGGTAAATTATAATTCTACTTCCTTTTTCTTCCAAGAGAAATTTGACTAAAATGACTTATCATTCTGCAGTGACAGGGGGCCAACATTCCAGGGACAATGGGAAACTGAAATCATTGTTCTTATACTTGAAATTTCGACTCCTGACATCTCAGAAGACCCACAGAAACAAATATGTTGGTCATGCAAGGCACTTCCTAAACCTACTGAATTAAGAGAGATGACCACTTTTGTAAAGTCTTAGTGCTGTCTGAAAATGTGAAATTAGGGGAAAGCATTTATAGCATTTTTAGGGTACAGGCTGGGTGAGTTTATGGGCAGTCTTCCAAGGTAGGAAACTGTGATTGGGCAGAGTCTATGACCTAATAGCTCTGGACTGGTGAACAGAGCGACATGAGGGTCTTCAAGACACCTTGATGAGCAAGATGTTAGTCTTGCTGAATAAACTATCTTAGTTTACACGCTTACCTTCCAAGATCAGGTGGTTCTTGGAGTAAGCCTCTAGGTAATATTTGTTTGTTCTAAGTATTTTTTATTGTAGAGGCAACATACCCCACTCAAGATTATGTAATATGGGGAGAAGGAATTATATTGTGTGCAGGCAGCCTCTAAAATGGCTCCAATGATCCCTGCCTGTGAGTGTTCATGCCCTTATATAATTCTCTGCCTTTGAGCCTGGGTTAGTCTAAATGGTTTCTATGAATAGAATAGGGGAAAAAAAACCAAAAAAACCCCAAAAAACCATGATGGATTGTTACCTCAGATTGGATTATAAAACATTGTGATTTCCATATTGCTATTCCCTCTTTTGCTTTTTGTAGCCCTTGCTCTGGGGAAAATAAGCTGCTGTTATTATGAGTAGCCCCTTGGAGAGGTCCAAGTGGCAAGAAATTTGTGTGCCCAGCCAACAAACGTCAAGGCCATGAGGCCTGCCAACAGTGTGAGTAAGTTTGGTGTCAGATCCTCCTCTAGTTAAAGTGTGAGAAGACTGTAGACCCAGCTGATGCACCCTTGTGAGGCCTTGATGCCCTGCTGACCTGTGCCCAGATTCATGACCGTCAGACACCATGAAATAATAAATCCTTATTATTTTAATTTACTGTTCTGGGATAATTTCTTAGCATTAGATAGCTAACACAGGTTGGTTTCACGTCTCAGGATGCGTGAGTATACTTTCTACTGAGTTGTGTGCTTTTTTCAAAATAAGTGAATTTATTGGATGAACTACTGGTTATATTTACTAACTCTATCAGCATGATAATGAGACTTGAAAGTAATACATCATGTTATGTTCATTTTTATTTATTTTTTCTCTTGAAAAATTATTTGTTTGGCTATACTGGATCTTACCTGTGAATGCAGGATCTTTAGTGGCAGCATGGGAATTCTTTAAGTGTGGCCTGTGGGATCCAGTTCCCAGACCAGGGGTTGAACCCAGGCCCCCTGCGTTGGGAGTGTGGAGACTTAGCCACTGGACCACCAGGGAAGTCCCCATCATGTTATGTTTATTAGGAACATTTATTCCTTCTGCTCTGTAGAACATGGCCATGTTTGAAGTAGATAGTAACTACTCTATGAAGAAACAGCTGAAGGGACTGATGTGGAGTTAATGGGTCCTTCATGAGCATCCTCAATTAGTGCCTTGAAAAGAGTTTATCTCTACCTTGGAGCATTTTCTTTCAGCTTTGTCTCTTTATCACCTGGTGAGCGGGAAGTTTGCTTGAGAAGAGTAGATGAATGCCTGAGACCTGCTTCAGAAGCAGGATTTCCCAGCCTTAGCCTCAAAGGAGCACTGCCAGATGCTGCTTGGCAGTGAATCCTGACCCTCTCATTGTCTGTGATCCCCTCCACACCATCCACATACCAGCTGCTTGAAGGAAACAATTTTCTTCTCTCATTACCAGCCCAGGCAAATCCAGGTCTTGGGAGGCAGATGTTTCTCAGAACTTGATCCTTTTTTAAACGTAAAAAAAAGTGTCAAGAAGGTTATTCTGACAAAATTTTAGAAGAGATACATGGTCGCTGAATGGGACAAGGAAACCTAGAGTGTAAACTCTGTAAGAAATGACTTCTCGGGTAATTTGTAAACAGACAGTTGCCAATATTGTTCTGAAGATTTTCAAGATAGTAACTTCCTCCAAGCCACGGTTAACAAGTTAATGATTTCAACTGCTCCTGCTGGGGCTATGAGACAGGCAAGAACAATCAGAATGTATTTGGGTTCCATATGTCTCCCAGTCAGCTTTGGTGTCAAATGTGGATTCAGACAGAGTGGGGCTAAATTCCATTTGTTTCAGATATGCGACTTACTTTTGGCCATACACATTGACTTTGATTGTTTGCTTTTGGATTCATGGAATTTATTAGCTCTTTGCATCTTTATTTTCTTTTCTCTATCTACTAACCTTTGTGCCCATGTGTCTCCAGTTTCACAATGTCTGCGAAGATGTTAAACAAGAAAAAAGAAACTAATGGCCCAGGTGACGTCTGTTGACTATCTGTGGACAAATGTGCATAGAGCAGGCGCTATGCAAATTGTACCATGCCTTTGTCCACCTGTCCTTACAATAGCAATGTCCTTCTGGAGAGTGTGATCTCAGCGGCACTCCTCACACTAGCTGTGTGGCTTTGCTTGTTCTGCTGTCAGTGCCTCATTTTTATTACCTGCAGTCTATTCTGCCAATGTGAAGAACTTAACTCATACACAATTCATACTGAGAGTCTTTGCAAGCCATTTCTGAGATTTTTATTTAGGAAAGTCAGTGGCTTATGTGTTGGGGGTTCTGTTCATATTTTCTAATTTGCTGTATTCCTTTATTCAGGTGTGCTGTTTCTAATTCTGTTATGAAGTTGGCTTCCATCTGTAAAGCTTCAGGGCCCCCAAATGTCTATGTTTTCTATACTGTTCTGGGGCTGAGGCATCCAAGGCCACAGTCTGAATCATTGCATCAGAGAAGAAAGGTATTGAGCCTTCATTAGCCTAAACCCTCGGGTAGATGAGTCTCCTGGGTAATCAAGAAATTCTAACTAGTTTCTCAGGCCAGGTTCAGGATGAGGGCATTCAACAAAGCAGGGTGTACTTAGACCTTGAAGGTGGAAGAGGCAGAGCTTTGGGGTAAAGGTTGGCAATGGGATGCTCCTGGAGGGCTAGAGTTTTAATCAAAAGGCTAGTTAATAGTAAAGTGGTTCCCAAATGGGCAGTACATTAGAATGCACATGTGATCTTTTAAAACATACTGAAGCTGGTTTCTACTCCAGACATTCTAATTCCATTATGTGCAGTGTTACCTGGCACAAAGATTAAAAAAAAAATCACCATCAATTTTAATGTACAGCAAAGGCTGAGAACCATTGAAGTAATGGTCAAAGGCTTGAGCTTTAAAATCAGATCTTAGTTCAAATTCCAACTTTACCACTAGACTACATGACTCTGGTCTAGTTTTTCAACATCTCTGAACTTGGGTGGTTTTTTTTTTTCCCTTTTCTTTCTTTTTTCTTACCTCCCACCCTCTCTTCCTTCCTTCTTTTTTTCTTTTGTAAACTTTAGAAAATAATAATATCTGGCATATGTGGTTACTAATATTAACATTAAATGTATGTTTATTAGTGTCTAGCACACAGTAAGTTCTCAGAGGACATTAGCTAGTGTGCTACTGCCAGAGTTTCAGCGTTAGGAAAGGGCTTCATGGTGGCTAAGGCAAAGTGTACTTAAGACAGTGTAGCATGGAGAAAAACGAGGCTTTCTTCCTACTCTGGCTTCTCCCTCTGGCTGCTTCCAGGAATCAGGCAGGGGGAGTATTTGACAAAATCGCTATCTGTTATTCCCCGAGGGTCCCACCTTACAGGGTCTCATCAATCAACCCATCTGACTTATTACCATATGTGTAATTCTGAGGTTTGTGTCAGAGGAACAAGTTTGTCATGGTTGGTCTAATTATGGGAAAATCAGATAATATATATTACACATGTATTTTTATGGCAGGTCATTTAGAAAATATGCTCTGTTTCTGATAATTTAACAAGAGAAGTGGTCAAGGTTTAATTAAACCATTTTAAGTGCATGTTGGGCTCATAATTTGTGGATTCAGATATTTTAAATTTGTGTTGAAAACAGCCAAGAATAAACTCAGGACTGTCAGTATTTAATTTGTAGAAAGATGTGTGTATTTTAGATCCACATTGTCCTTTATTTCATTTTTAACTAGAGCTAAGTATACATTTTGTAGACACTCCTATCATTGTTAGCAGATGGCTGCATTCATACTAATGAACAGTGTCTTTTTTTAATTAAACTTTTCAATTTGAGATGATTATGATTATATAAAAAAGTAGATTCATATGCAGTTGCAAGAAATTAAATGAACTGTTTCCCCAGTTTTCCCCAATGGTAAAACATGACAAGCTATAGTACAATATCACACCAGTATATTTTTTTTTTAATTAAAATTTAAAATTTATATTGGAGTATAGTTGACTTGAGGCTTCCCAGGTGGCTCAGTGGTAAAGAATCTGCTTGCCAGTGCAGGTTAAATTCCTGCGTTGAGAAGATCTCCTGGAAGAGGAAATGGCAACCCAGTCTGGTATTCTTTCTTGGAGAATCCCATAGACAGAGGAGTCTAGCGGGCTACAGTCAAGGGGTTGCGAAGAGTTGGACACAACTGAGTGACTGAGCACACCTGTATAGCTGGCTTGCAATGTTGTGTCAGTTTCAGGTATACAGCAAAGTGACTCAGGTATTTATGTATTTATTCTCTTTTAGTTTCCTCGTATTCTTTATTACAGAATATTGAGTAGAGTTCCCTGTGCTATACAGTAGGTTCTTATTGATTATGTAGTTTAAATATATTACACTGTATAAGATAATCTCAAGCTCTAGTTTATCCCTCCTTGCATCCCACTTTAACCCTTTGGAAACCGTAAGTTTGTTTTCTAAGTCTGTGAGTTTGTTTCTGTTTTGTAAATGAGTTCATTTACGTCATTTTTTATTCCACGCATAAGTGATATCGCTGGATATTTGTCCTTTTCTGTCTGACTTTTTTCACTTGGTATGATTGTGCCCAGGTTCATCCACATTGCTGGAAAAGGTGTTATTTCATTCTTTTTTTTGAGTTGCTGAGTAATAATCCATTGCAAATATGTACCACATCTTCTTTATCCATCCATTGTCAATGGATATTTTCCTCGCTTTCATCTTTTGCTATTGTCAATAGTGCATGAAATTTGGGATGCATGTGTCTTTTCACATTATACCTTTCCTCCTCATACAGGCCTAGGAGTGGGATTGGCACATCATGTAGTAGCTCTGTTTTTAGGTTTTTTTAAAGGAATCGCCACACTATTTTCCATTTGGCTGTTACCAATTTCCACTCCCTAAAACAATGCATAGGACTGTTGCCTTTTCTCTGTGCCCTCTCCTGCATTTATTGTTTGTAGATTTTTGATGATAGCTATCCTGATGGGTGGAAGGTGATACCATGTTGTAGTTTTGATTTGCATTTCTCTGTTAATGAGGCATGTGGATCATCTTTTCATGTATTTTATATACATATATATATGACTGGTGTGCATTTAATTTACCTATTGAGATTGGCTTCTTGACGAACTGCTTGTTTTGAACATTTTTTTGATTACCTATGCACGGACATTTCTCAAGGACAGATAAGCTTTACAGCCCCACAGGCCCTGGAAATATCGAAGTGACCAGAAACAATGGTTAGAAAGTTGTTGTTCCAGGAAATGTCCACAAGGTGGCAGCACTTCTCAATGCCCCTCTAGGATTCCCGGGGCAACCAGTGGGCTGTGCTTAGAGTCGCTCAGTTGCGTCCGACTCTGCGATCCCATGGGCAGTAGCCCACCAAGGTCCTCTGTCCATGGGGATTCTCCAGGCAAGAATACTAGAGTGGGTTTCCATGCCCTCCTCCAGGGGAATCTTCCCAACCCAGGGATGGAACCCAGGTCTCCCGTGTTGCAGGCGGATTCTTTACCAGATGAGCCACCAGGGAAGCCCTAGAGAAAGTCATGCTCCTGGGTTGTGGATTAGAGTGGAATGGGTCAGAAGAAACAGCCCAGAGCTAGTGTCTCTTTGCTTCATCCCCCTTACTCTTCACTCCCAGACAAATCCAGCCCAGATGGTCCACCATCCTTTGGGGACACTAGGCTTGGTTGAGCTGTAGGAGGGCCCCCTGGGCTGTGGAGATTGGGGTCCCAGGCACAGGGGACCAGGCACTCCAGGTCCAGGGTGTCTGATTTGCTGGCACATCCTTTCCAGCTCCCTCAGCTCCACCCCAGTCCTGCCTTGGGGCCAAGGCTGCTCAGGCTTCAGTGATATGACACCAGCTCAGATCAGCCAGGCCTAAGGGGAATACCATGGGCATTTTTCTTTTTAAATTTGATTTTTATTTTATATTGAAATATAGTTGATTTAATTTTTTTTTTTCATTGTAAGGCAATCCTGATTCACTTACACATACAGAGGCCACACTATTCCTTTGGATTTTTTTTTCCCAAACATGTTATTATAGTGTGTTAAGTAGAGTTTCCTGTACTATATAGCAGGTCCTTATTGATTACCTTGTTCAAATGTATTACTCTGTAAAGTTTCATCCTAACCTCCTTATTAACTCCTCATCCCTTAGAACTGTCTTATTTGGTGACCATAAGTTAGTTTTCTAAGTCTGTGAGTCTATTTGTGTTTTGTAAATGAGTTTACATCTCTCATAAGTGATATAATAGGCTATCTGTCCTCTGTCTCACTTCCTTCACTTAGTATGACCATGTCCAGGTCCATCTACATTGCTGGAAAAGGCATTATCACATTCTTTTTTACGGCTGAGTTATATTCCATTGTATATATTGACCATATCTTCTTTATCCTTCCATCAGTGGACACTTTGCCTGCTTCCATGTCTTGGCTGTCTCAGTAGTGCTGCAGTGAACGTTGTGGGTACATGTGTCTTTTCAAATTCTATTTTTTCTTAGCATCTAGGCCTGGGAGTGGGATTACTGGATCATGCAGTAGCTCTATTTTTAGTTTTTTAAATGAACCTCTTTTCCATCATGGATGTCACCATTTTATATTTGCAAAAACAGCCTAAGAGGGTTCCCTTTTCTCCATACACTCCCCTACATTTATTGTTTGTAGACTTCTTGATGCTGGCCATTCTGACTCATTCCAGATGATACCTTGTTGGAGTTGATTTGCACTTCTCTGATAATGAGCCATGTGGAGCATTTTTCATGGACTTAAAAAAACAAAACAAAAGTGTGCATTTAATTTGCCTCTTGAAATGGGCTTCTTGAAGGTCTGCCCTGTTTGGAACTGTTTACCAATTACCTACTCCAGGACATTTCTTGAGGGCAGGTGTGATTTACTGACCTGCTGCTGCTGTTGCTAAGGCGCTTCAGTCGTGTCCGACTCTGAGCGACCCCATAGACGGCAGCCCACCAGGCTCCGCCGTCCCTGGGATTCTCCAGGCAAGAATACTGGAGTGGGTTGCCATTTCCTTCTCCAGTGCATGAAAGGGAAAAGTGCAAGTGAAGTCGCTCAGTCGTGTCCGACTCTTCGCGACCCCATGGACTGAAGCCTACCAGGCTCCACCGTCCATGGGATTTTCCAGGCAAGAGTATTGGAGTGGGGTGCCATTGCCTTCTCCTACTGACCTGCAGGCCTTAGAAATAATGAAGTGCTCAGAAACACCAGTTTGAAAGCTGCTGTTACAGAAAACGTCCACAAGGCGGCAGCATTTCTTGATGCCCCACTCAGGTTGCTTGGACAAGGAAAGCTCAAGACAAAGTCCTGTTACTGGGTTGTAGATTAGGGGGCCAGGAATATGCTAGAAGAAACAGCCCCGGGCTCATGTCTTATACTTCGTCCCCCTTACCCTTCACTCCCCAGACAAATTCTAAGCATTTCGCTGAGAGCACTATGTTGAGGGTGCCGTCATACTTAGGGGAGATGACTCCCAGGAAGGAGCCTGCCAGGGGGAACCCCACCAACAGGAGACTTGAAGAGCAAGGAACTTTTCAAAGCTCTTCCAGCCCCAAGAGTCCACTGTCCTTTGAATGCACTAAGTTTGGTTGAGCTGTTGGAGAGCCTGCCTGTATCTAGAGATTGGGGGTCCATCTACAAGGGACCAGACCCTCCAGGTCCAAAGGGGGCTAATTTGCTGGCAGGTACTGTCCTTCCCTCTCAGCTCCACCCCGGTCCTGCCTTGGGAACCAAGGCTTCTCAGGCTCTGGGATGTGATATCAGCTCAGTTCCCCCATTCCTTAGGGGAATATTATTGTAGTTTCTTTTCTCTTTAAATCAATTAATGGTGTTGGAATGCTTCCTGAGCTCCATTGCTGCTGATGAGAAATCCATTATCATCCAAATTGTTTTCCTTAGAAGTGTCATTTCTTTGTTGCTGTCTTGAGGAATTTTTTGTCTGTAATTTTCGGAAGTTTTGTTGTGATGGATGTTTCCTGGTGCTACAGAATAATGTTGCCCCCAAATTTGTATGTTTAAACTCTAACCCACAATGTTACTATATTTTATGATATGGTCTTTAAGGAGGTTGTTGTTGTTCAGTGGCTAAGTTGTGTCTGACTCCTTGCAACCGCATGGACTGAAGCACACCAGGCTCCCCTGTCCTTCATTATCTCCTGGAGTTTGCTCCAATTCATGTCTCTTGAGTCAGTGAAAACCATCTTATCTGCTGCCCTCTTCTCCTTTTGCCTTCCATCTTCCTCAGCATCAGGGTCTTTTCCAATGAGTTGGCTCCACATCAGGTGACCAAAATATTGGAGCTTCAGCTTCAGCATCAGTCCTTCCAATGAATATTCAGAGTTGATTTCCTTTAGGATTGATTGGTTTTATCTCCTTGCTGTCAAAGGGACTTTCAAGAGTCTTCCCCATTACCACAATTCTTCAGCACTCAGCCTTCTTTATGATCCAACTCTCACATCCATGCATGACTACTGGAAAAACAATAGCTTTGACTAGACGGACTCTTGTTGGCAAAGTGATGCCTTTGCTTTATAATATGCTGTCTAGGTTTGTCATGGCTTTTCTTCCAAAAGCAAATGTCTTGATTTCATGGCTGCTGTCACCATCTGCAGTGATTTTAGAGTCCAAGAAAATAAAGTCTGTCACTGTTTCCATTGTTTCCCCATCTATTTGCCATGAAGTGATGGACTGGTTGCCATGATCTTCATTTTTTGAATGTGGAGCTTTAAGCCAGCTTTTTCACTCTCCTCTTTCACCTTCATCAAGAGCCTCTTTAGTTCCTCTTTTCTTTCTGTCATAAGGGTGGTGTCATCTGCATATCTGAGGTTATTGGTATTTCTCCCAGCAATCTTGATTCCAGCTTATGCTTCATTCAGCCCTGCATTTTGCATGATGTACTCTGTATATAAGTTAAATAAGCAGGGTGACAATATACAGCCTTGACGTACCCCTTTCCCAATTTTGAACCAGTCTGTTGTTCCATGTCCGGTTCTAACTATTGCTTCTTGACCTCCATACAGGTTTCTCAGGAGGCAGGTCAGGTGTTCTAATATTCCCATCTCTTTCAGAATTTTCCACAGTTTGTCATGATCCACACAGTCAAAGGCTTTAATGTAGTCAATGAAGCAGAAGTAGATGTTTTTCTGGAATTCTTTTGCTTTTTCTATGATCCAACAGATGTTGGCAATTTGATCTCTGGTTCCTCTGCCTTTTCTAAATCCAACTTGTACATCTGAAAGTTCTCAGTTCATGTACTTTTGAAGCCTAGCTTTAAGGATTTTGAGCGTTACCTAACTAGCATGTGAAATGCGTGCATACAAACCCAGGGAACTTACCACTGTGTTGTTCCTTGACTTCCAAAGCCCCCAGATCATTTGTCTTCCCTTTCTACTTTTTCCAATCTCTGTATGTTTGTGTCATATGTAATGCCCAGAGTTTTTAATTGTAGTTGACACAAGGAATAGAAAAAAGTATGTTTACTCCATCTTCCCTGACATGAAAGTCCCTCAAACTCTGTCATTTTAATGGCTGATGCTTTTCAATTTATTACAGTGTGCATCTTGACTTCTCTAGATTAGAGAAAACAAACATGAAGTTTCTTTTCGTTTGTTTGTTGCCTGAGTCAAGAGAGCACCTAGAACAGGTGTCAAGCAGCCTTTGGTAATAAAGTTAGCATCACAGTCTCCCAAAAGGAAATGTTGACAAATATATTGTATATACAATTCAGGGCTGACCTTTTACAGCTCCCTTTAAATTTGTGCATATTATGATGTTTTTGCTTTGTTTGTTTTGTTTTCTAAATCTTGAGTATCTTGTTAGCATACTGCCAGCTACCCATTCTGTTTGGAGTTAAAACCTTTCTCTGGACATTAATGTTGTAGAAAGAGTAGCAATCAGCACTGTAAAATTGTCTTATTTTATAATCAAATGTCCACTAATTACTCCAGTAAGTTAAAAAACCTTGCTCATTTTTAACCAGGATTATATTCGTTTTCAGAGGAATAAAAGTCTTCCATCATAAAATATCTCTCCTCCCCTCCCACCTCCCTATTACAAAAAGTTAAGTGTTATTTTATCTGGGTTTTACTGTAGGGGTGATATAAATGACCAGATATATTAAGCATAGACTGCTTGGATGCATTCATGGAAGAGAAACTTACAGCCATTTGTCTATGGAGCAATTTTAATCTGCAGTGCCTTGTGCTCGGAAAATTGATGGTCCACTCTGTGGAGTCCCACAGGGAATCATTTGATTCAGTGTTTCCCCCAAGCAGTGTCTTACCTTTCACTGGGATTGTGTCCAGGGAATACCCAGTTTTCCCATCCTTCACTTCTCTCAGCTTGGATCATCTCAGGAAATCTCTTTCTTACTTGTCTTTTCTGGATATATGTGCAAGAGCAGGATTGCCCGTGCCTTTGTTTTAACTCTGGTTCACAATTCTTTTTTTTTTTTTTTTTTGGTTCACAATTCTTTTCCCTTACAACTTCAGTTACTTTTAGAAATCTCAAAATCTTATTCTCTTCTTAAACTAATATGGGAACAAAGACCTGGGGAGATTAAAGTAGTTTTGTTAAGATATGCATATTGGCGGTGAAAAGAGAGAAGAACTCCAGTTCTCTAACCAAAGAAAAATTCTTATTATATTTCTATGATTTCTTCTTTCTCTTTTTTGTTACATTTCTATAATCTCCCTGGGAACAGAGGAGGAAAGAATAAAACATTACTAACAATGGGCAGAGGAACCAGAGATCAAATTGCCAACATCCGTTGGATCAAATTGCCAACATCCGTTGGATCATCAAGAAATCAAGAGAGTTCCAGAAAAACATCTACCTCTGCTTTATTGACTATGCCAAAGCCTTTGACTGTGTGGACCACAACAAACTCTGGAAAATTCTTAAAGAGACAGGAATACCAGACCACCTGACCTGCCTCCTGAGAAATCTGTATGCAGGTCAGTAAGCAACAGTTAGAACTGGACATGGAAAACGGACTGGTTCCAAGTCGGGAAAGGAGTACGTCAAGGCTGTATATTGTCACCCTGCTTATTTAACTTATATGCAGAGTACATCATGAGAAACGCTGGGCTGGAGGAAGCACAAGCTGGAATCAATATTGCCAGGAGAAATATCAATAACCTCAGATATCCAGATGACACCACCCTTATGGCAGAAAGTGAAGAAGAACTAAAGGGCCTCTTGATGTAGGTGAAAGAGGAGAGTGAAAAAGTTGGCTTAAAGCTCAATGTTCAGAAAACTAAGATCATGGCATCCGGTCCCATCACTTCATGGCAAATAGATGGGGAAACAGTGGAAACAGTGACAGACTTTATTTTTTGGGGCTCCCAAATCACTGCTGATGGTGATTGCAGCCATGAAATTAAAAGACACTTACTCCTTGGAAGGAAAGTTATGACCAACCTAGATAGCATATTAAAAAGCAGAGACACTACTTTTGCCAACAAAGGTCTGTCTAGTCAAAGCTTTGGTTTTTCCAGTGGTCATGTATGGATGTGAGAGTTGGACTATAAAGAAAGCTGAACGCCGAAGAATTGATGCTTTTGAACTGTGGTGTTGGAGAAGACTCTTGAGAGTCCCTTGGACTGCAAGGAGATCCAACCAGTTCATCCTAAAGGAAATCAGTCCTGAATATTCATTGGAAGGACTGATGCTGAAGCTGAAACTCCAATACTTTGACCACCTGATGTGAAGAACTGACTCATTTGAAAAGACCCTAATGCTGGGAAAGATTGAAGGCAGGAGGAGAAGGGGATGACAGAGGATGAGATGGTTGGATGGCATCACCAACTCAATGGACATGAGCTTGAGTAAACTCTGGGAGTTGTTGATGGACAGGGAGGTCTGGCATACTGCAGTCCATGGGGTCACAAAGAGTCGGGCACAACTGAGGGACTGGACTGAACTGAACTGAACAATGGATGATCAATGGTAGGAATAGACCCAAGTTGAGAAACATGAACAAAATAATCAGTGACCTCTAATTCAGATTTTGGAAATCTTTGGAACCAGATCACCTGGTATCAGAATCTGGAGACAGCTTGTGTGAATCTTCTTTGGTATCCTCACAGAAGTATTCTAAAACATAAACTATAAGTTGACATTTGTTGTAAAATAAATAAGCTCTTTTGATTGAAAGTGACAGAAAGCCAACTAAAAATGCCTGAAATATAAAGGACAAATCATTGGCTCTTGTATTTAAGGAACAGGCTTGAGACACAGGTGTTTAAAATGTGTAGTCAGAAATTTAATTTTCTATGTTCTTTGGCTCTACCTTCCTGGGTTGGCTTAATTTCCAAGTAGGCTCAGTGGTTGCTTTTTGTTATTGTTGTCTTATAAGCAGCATCAGGCTTGCCTCTTACAAGCTTAGAAACTCTAGGGGAATGAAGGTCTTTTTCCTTACAGTCTGAGTAAAGTCATGCACCTTGGTCCTGACTAGAACTGTTAAGATTACGTGCTCATATCTGGACCAGTCAGTAAGGTGAAGGCTGAAATGCTCTGATTAGCCAACCCAGGACTGAATTCCCTCCACGCTTCTTAACTTCAGAGATGGAGTCAGTAAACTTCATAAACTGAGAGTGTAGAATTTTTTCCTCTGAAAGAATATTGAGATGCTATCACCGATAAAGGGGGAAGGGATGCCGGGAGGATAGATTAACATGTATCTGTTGCCTGTGGAGGAGGTGGTAATGTAGAGAATGAGGTCAGGGAAGAATTAGTCCCGTGAATGCCAAGGCTATCATCTCTGCTGTTGCTGGGTTAAGTATCTTTTCTGAGTTGGGGATGGGATTCTACAGGTTCAGATTTTTCTCAAAATTTGTTTCAGAATATTTCTAAAAGTTTTAATCTGTCTCATCCATTTTATTTAAAACTGTCTTTGTCAAAATATGAGCCTTCAAGAGACATTTAAAAGTAGAAACTTAGTATTTAATTTTACTTTTTCTTCTTTATTTAACAGTAAATACCAAGGCTGTATAAACATCCTTGTGAATATACATTATTCTAGCAAAATTACAGGCTAAATAAGTTTGGGGGCTAAGCTGAAAAAGTAACTACCTTTTATAAATACTTTTTTAATGGAAAAATGAATTTCATGTTCCACATAACTGGTTTACAAATGGACCATTGAAATACAATCCATTCACAAACCCACACTGCTAAGCAATCTGGCAGATGAGTCAATGAACTTTAATTACATGGAACCATTTTGATAAATTTAGTCTTCTTCCTCTACTCAATAACTAAGGATCTACCTGGAGCAAAGTCAGAGCAGAAATGATCATACATATAAGAGTTTGGTCAACCGTGTTTATGTGTACAGATGATGTAGAAAGGACCATGCTAAACAGAACTCACTATCCTTCCTGGTGAGTATAGAGGAGAGATTAAGAAAGTGTTTGTATGTCCAGGGAATTATCAGAAAATCTTATTTTCATAAAGATAAAAAGATCTTAATGACCGTTAAGATAGTCAGACTCTTTGAGTTGATGGCTTTGAAGAAGTCCTTTAGAAGAATATAATTCCCAAGAGAGAAATTCCTAGGAGTGTGGACAAGCAGTCCTGATTGCCCTTGTCTGCTACCTTTGATTTCCTGACTTGTAAGACTAATGGCCATGAAGTAAAACACAGTTCAGTCTTTCAAGGATTTCATCCACTCATTCATTCATCCTTTCATTCACTGAGACACACAGGTCCAAGACTCTGAAAGGTGGGGACAGCCAGCCTCCAACCCCCAAGCTTACATAAACCTTAAATTCTGACATATGCTCAGGCCCCAGTGTGCAGGGAAGTATCATGAGGCCTCATCACAGATGTTGAATCCACCTAAAATCTGAGAAATCCAAGAATAACCAAACAGTTAAACTGAAAAGATGTCTTCAACTGAATCGAAAAGTTGTTTAATTCCAAGATAATCTCTCAGAAAGCGTTTGCGATGCTGTGCTAGGAAAATAGAGAAACAAATAAGGAAAGATCTTGAATTTACATTCTAATGGAAGAGATTGATGTGTAGAAGTTCATTATAATACAAGGCAGAGAGAAACAGTTGCCATGCTGGCAGTGTAAGCTTTGGGCCAAGGGAGGACTCAGGACAGCTTCAGCCTCACATTCTTGACCTTGTCTGTAAGCTTCTGTCTGACAGCCTTCCTACCACTTCTGCCTTCACTTCTGAGATGAATATCCTACTCTTTTTAGTTCCAGATAAGAAGAATCCCCTGACCCAGAGATTCACAAACTTTCTTGGTTCGTAGTACCTGTAGGCCAAAAGAAACGCCTAACAGTTTTGTTTGTTAAGTAGATTAAAATATATAATGAATTTGTGTCCTAACAACTTAGTAGCCGTTTGAAAAAATACATGTACTTGAATGAAAAAAATATTCCTTCCATTCTTGCATAAGCACAGTTATTTTCTGATGGATGTGTGTGCCTGTTGAGCACTGCACAGCTTTTCAAATCTTGGCATCAGATTGAACATTGACACCCTTATTTCCAGTTCCACAGCGATTTTTGCAGGGCACTAGCTTTTTAGTGCCTGGCATGCTGCAGTCCATGGGGTTGCAAAGTGTCAGAGATGACTGGGTGACTGAACAACAAACAATAACAGCTTTTTATTACAGCAACCTCTGAAAATCCAGCTTTGAGAAGGTAGGATGTCCTCAAAGGAGTTGGAGGTAATGTTGAAGCTGTGGAATGCTGCAAGCTAGTAATTCATGCAGTGTGGGTGGATCTGAAGTATCGTTGTGTTTCTCTTACAAGTTTAAAATCCCCTGTAGCACTCTTATGTTTGTTGCAGTGCCCTGTGCATAATCTGGGAACCAGGACCTTAGCGGTCTTTTTCCTATTCACTTTGGTACAAGAACCTTCTCCTAGTGTTATCCATGGCCTCTATCCCCAAGTCCTGTTTTCACATTTGAACGGGGAATGAGGAATTTTGCAGGGTCAGAATGTGGACACTGTTGCCAGTAAGCTGAATAAAGATCAGTTGTGTTGAACTGGACTACGTCTATGGAGATGAAATATTAAATCTGGAGAGGATGATGGAATACACTTATTAGTTGAGACCAGAATCAACATGGCTTGATGTATTTGTTTTTTTCATGATTTGGAAGCACTTCTAAGTCTTGAGGTCCTCACCACAATTATTTACTAACATGGTTCTAGTTCATTAGTTCACTGAGGCTCAGTTTATAGATTTATGTGGTCAGAATGCTGATTTTATCTTCACTGCACTGTAGAATATACTATTTTCTAATTAGACTAATATGAAATTGGTCTAGAGCTTCAGATGACTTTGGAATGCCTCTGTTTTCTGAAAGCAATGAGGAGAATGAAACATAGGTTTGTGAGAATAAGAAAGCCTACTGAAAATGGGAACCTAAATAGACTTACCAAAGTTCTTTCTCAGGACAGAAAATAGGACCTGTGTAAAGGGGTTAATGTTTCTGAGATATATAATAAGTCCATATTTTATTTAAGTGAATTGTATTGCTCTGTGATTCCCCATCAGTGGAATCCATAGCATTCATTGGCTTAAGGGAAAAGACAGTTATCACTCAGGACAAAGAAATCATTGTTAGACTCTGAGCCTCAGAGAGAATATCCTGGACTCCCTACAACGCAGGTTCTTCAATTTTAGTGAGCATCGGAATCACCTGGAGTGTTTGCTCAGCGATAGATTGCTGGTCCTTATTCCAAAATCTCACCCAGAGTTTCTGATTCAGAAGATCTGGGTTGGGACTCAAGAATTTGCATTTCCGATAATTTCCCAGGTGACACTGATGCTGCTGATTTTGAGAACCACTGCCCCCCTCCCAGAGGACAATAATTCCTCAAGATCAAGTGTACCAAGAGAGAAAGGAGACTTATAAATTTCAGAGTTTCCATTTCCATATCAAAAGCAAACCTGGGGTTCTAAAACTGGGTCTTTACTGTAAATAAATGTTGGTAGACATCACCAGACAAGATCTGAAGTCACCTCTGCTGCTAGAGAGAGGTGACAGAGAGGTGGGAAAGGAAACAAAGTGACAAAGGAGAGACCCGCTGCCTCTCCCTACAACCTTAGAGTCTAATTTAAATGGCAAGAAGCAACAATCCTTAGTAAATGCCAGGGAACCAAAGATTATCCAAAGCCAGTGCCCATTTTCTTGCCTTGAAAGGTATCAGTTCTGTCATGTAAACTTTTCTGCTATGGTGTTTCAGTACTTCTTTCTATTGCTATTAGGTTTTCTCCTATGCATAAAGAATTATTCTTACTTCAGAATCCAAGATCTAGCTTTATGCAAGTTTCACATACTTGAGCACTGAATTCACTGACGACTTAAAATAAGACATCACTCTATTGCCAAATGAATCAGTGTTTTGCAAAGTATCAAATATCTCCCATTTTTGTATGAACAGAAGGTTCATTCAGGACTTTTAATTGTTAAGAAGCTTCCTTCTGTTTCCCACTGAGGACAAAAGTTATATTCTTTCTGCAATGGGTACAACCCTGCAATGGCATTCTTTTCCTATTTGGTTATGACAGATACCCTCTCAGGAACTAAACTCATTTCTGCACAATGTACTTGAGACTTGGAGAAGTAAACCACAATTTATCTCCTTTAAATAGCACTCCCCAGTTCAGAGCATAAGGCAGATAACCTCAATGTGAACTTTGCCTATGGATGTTTATCTTCAGCCTCCAAGTTATATGGATTTATTCCCATAATATACAGACCATTTTGCAGATAATGTCGAGAGCAAACATTTTATTACTGATTTCTTGTAAATTACACATGACTGTGTTTTAATGGATTTTCCTTCCAAGCCTCAGTCTCAGTTATACAGATTTTTATTATGATCTTGAATACTGACTTTTAATTATGCACTGGTTAACAAAACAAATAAGTCTGTTATTTCCATCAGGGGAGCGTTAAAGATGTAGGGTATCTTTTGACATCCCTCCTGCTTTCCCATCCCAGTACTGTTTTTTAAACATCACCCACACCAGGCATAAAAATGTTAAAATCTCACATAACTTTAAGAAGACCCTGGAGCAGTTTTTAATTATGTTTATCGCAAAGGATACATGGCTTACAGTAATGATAGTTGAAGGGCACCTTAACAGTCATATTCAGCAGTAAGAACTGTTCAAAGGGGCCTAGGATGCATTATTTCCAGCTCAGTAAAAGACAGACTAGAAAACATACTTTAAATTGAAGCCAAAAAACGTAGACAGTCCAATGAACTTCCTGACCACAAGGATATCAGGGGAAACAAGTCATTAAAAAATCCAAGGACTAACCTCCTCTCTTTCTGGTATGTTTCAGTTCTTAAGATGGCCTTGTAGAAACTCAGCATCTGATAGCAAAAGCCCAAGAGTCCTGAAAATCTGAAGTCAGCATCCAGAAATGATGACCCCCCCCAACACCACTTTCATTCGAAGGCCCAGTGATCTCATCTTTGAAGATAAAAAGAAGTGGTAAGGAACTTCTATAGGGCGTTTATATTTTTAGATTTTGTTTCTGAGTTTGAGGAGGGTTAAAGCCTTTTGAAATATCTTCCTGGCCATTCAGGCAGGAAAATAGGTCAAGAGCTCAGTAAGACCAAGGAGATCAGTGGTTTATTTCTGTATGCCAGTTACCATTCTTTTTAACTCTTTGTCTCCAAAATATCCTGTCCTGTAGTAGGTCTTGTTTGGAAGTGTTAGAGGAAAATACAAGTTCATTGAGTTCTCAATGAATGTTGGTTGTTTAATAAATCTTGGTAGGAGAGTGAATGAACAGATGAAATTTTCACAATGACACACATGGTATAAATAGATTTAATATATTTTATTTAGAACTACAGAAAATTGGAGTTCACTCAAGAAATGAATCTAATCCATTTTTTTTCTCCTTTTTTTTTAAATACATTTTTTAAAACTCAGTTTTTTAACTCATGGAGCAACAAAATAATTTGCTTCCCCCACCCCCCCAGAATAATAGTATCAGAACTGGGAACTGAAGCTAGTTCAATGATATTTTCCTTACGTTTGACTCTTCTGGGATGCCAGTTCTCTCTGCAGTTTGTCTTATGGAAAAACCTGGAGGTTTTTTGTTTGTTTGTTTTAAATTCCTATACACAACAAAAAAAACAACAATTGAAACATCCCCCAAACCAGTTATTTGGCTCAATCGGGGAACAACAGAAACTACTCTAATATCCTGCAGTATATTAAAATTCTTTATTCGCTTCTTGGTCTACTATGCCAACTTTGCAAACCAAAGAACAAAAATAAGATAGTGTTAATTACTACAAGATACCATCACTACACAAAACAGTAGTTTTGTCATTATCATAGAATTTTACAGACCCTAGCCAAACAGTGAGAAAAGTTGTTGCCAGAAAATATCAACTACTTTAGGAGTCAATGGACTCCTTCAAGTCTTCTCAATTGATTGATCTCTGACTTACTGGTTAAAACAGAATGTAATACAGGGAGTCCATGGAAAAAGGTCACTTTGAATAGCTGCATTTTGAGAGCAAAGAAAAAAAGGGGGCATTTTTCTAACACAAAGGAACTTTAAGGTTGTCTTAATACTGTTAGAGAAAGAAGCACCTGCCTGATAGAATTGCAGCCTTTCTGGCCAATTATGAGGAATTCTTTCTATCCCAATGATGGAATCAGCTCTTAACAAGAAATGAAACAGCACAAACCCACTGCGACATGAAGAAGCTATGTTTATTTCAGCGTCTCAAGGAGCCATGTGTTGTTAAACAAAATATAAAATATGCAGTAAACTTTAGGTATAAAGAACTTTGTTGGCTATAAAATTTTATTTTACTGCTGTCCTCCTATGGCTAGACCCGTTTGAGATCAGTAAAGTATTAAAATATTCAAGATGACAGAACATGAATCCTAATTCCAGAAATGCAGTGAGAATGAATGACGGGGGGCAGACACAGAATTCCTAAAACTGTCATCTGTGTAAAGTCCATAATTTCAGTAGGTACTTAATTAAAAAGGATGCGGAGGGTAAAGTGAGCATCCTTAATTGATCATTTCCATTGCTCTTCACACAGACGCCAGTTGAAACTGAGAGTGACAGCTCTGAGCCAGAATCTCCTTGTTACAGTGAGTCGAAGGCAGGCACATCCGATTCACTGACACACAGTCAGGATGTTGCAGAGTTTTCCAGAGTTCCAAATCGTTCTTGTAAATCTATGGGAGCTCAGAAACATACATACTGTTCTAAATTTCCCTGAATGTGCAGGAAGGAAAGGATTTGTACTTTGAAATAGAAAACCCCTATATACTGTCTGAGGAAAGCCTTTGTTACAGAAACAAGTCTCCCTGTGAAGAGTCGTCGTTTCCAGGGGAGCTATCCCTACTAATTAGACTCAAGGTTGATTTGGACATTGCAGAATCCTATTATATTCCCTCAGGATAGGAATTACTAAATAAGGGGAAGCAAAACCTTAAAAAGGAGGAAGCAGTGGAGTTTCCTACTGAACCCTTGCAAAGTAGGAGAATGAGAAAATTCTCTTGGATCTTCTGTCAGACTTAAAACACATGATTAGGATGGTGTCACAGAAGCCCGTCGTTTTTGTTGCTTCTGGAGCAGCAGCACAGTTACATTTAAACTTGATTTTTCCAAGTTCCAGCCTTCCGGTACGCGAACATGCAGTTTCAGGTGTCTTTTGTTGCTTTTGTTGTTCCCCTGTGTGTGTGTGTGTGTGTGGTGTAGGATGAGGGTAGGAGTTCTCATTATTGTATCCTTAGTTTCTAGTGCAATACCTGACACACAATCAGATTGCAATCTGTACATTTTAAAGGAAAGTATTTTAGAACATTTACTTCTGTTCCTTATTTATAAAAATCAAACTTACTCATTATAGAAAAAATAAAAAGGACAATAGAAATAATAGAGATAAAAGTTAAATTCACTCATCATCTAACATCTGGTATAATTAGTGTTAATGTTTTATTGTAATTCCAAAAAGTTAATTTGTGTATGTATATGTGTACATACACAAGTATACGTAGAAACCCAGAAGTACACACACACACACACACACACACACACACACACACACACACTTATATACATACACCAAACAATTGATATAAAACCAAATTCACTTATATATTCTTTTCTTCAACTTAACTTTAATGAGTTGGGAGAGATATTCTACTGAGTAGATAATTGCTTATAGAGTTCACAGTGTCTACTCACTAAAAACTCTCAAACCATGAATTCCACAACCTGGGGTTGAAGAAGTTTCCCTGTGTTTCCCTTACCTCCTAGTAATACCATATATTGAGCAATTACTAAGTGCCAGAAAATCTGCAAAGCACTTGACTCATGTTGTTCTGTTTAAACCTTCACAACTTTTGGAAAGCAATACTATTAGGATCTTCTTTTTAAGACCTGCAGTGTGTAAGTAATTTTCTCCAGTTCACTCAATGGTAAATGACAGAACTGGGTTTTGAACCTGGGCTTCCCTGGTGGCTCAGTTTGTAAAGGATCTGCCTGCAGTGTGGAAGACCTGGGTTTTATTCCTGGGTTGGGAAGATCCCCTGTAGAAAGACAAGGCTACCCACTCCAGTATTCTGGCCTGGAGAATTCCATGAACTGTACAGTCCATGGGGTCGCAAAGAGCTGGACATGACTGAATGACTTTTACTTTACTCTCTGCCTAATTAAGATCCTGAGCTGAATCTTGGGTCTATCATTGCCTTGACTATGACCAAGACTATGTTACACATTTCCACTTTCCACCTTTTGATTACTTGGTTCTTTTAATTTTATTTTTGAAATATCCCTTGTTTTCCAATCCCCCCAAAATGCCTTAACTCATTGTTTCTCAATAGGGACAGTCTGCCCTCCAGTGGGAGAAGGCAATGGCACCCCACTCCAGAACTCTTGCCTGGAAAATCCCATGGACGGAGGAGCCGGGTAGGCTACAGCCCATGGGGTCGCTAAGAGTCGGACACGACTGAGCGACTTCACTTTCACTTTTCCCTTTCATGCACTGGAGAAGGAAATGGCAACCCACTCCAGTATTCTTGCCTGGAGAATCCCAGGGATGGCGGAGCCTGGTGGGCTGCCATCTATGGGGTCGCACAGAGTCGGACACGACTGAAGCGACTTAGCAGCAGCAGCAGCAGCAGCAGCAGCCCTCCAGTGAGACATTTTTGTTGCGCCTTGAAGGGGGATACTACAAGGCATCTATTGGGTAGAGGCTAGGGACAATACAAAACATTCCACAATGTTTGAGACAAGCTCCCACAGCAAGGAATTATCCAGCCCAAAATATTAATAGTGCCAAGGAGCCCTGCTTTAGCTCATTTCCCCAGGCTCTCTTGTCTAAACACAAACAGCCTCCTAATTAGTTTCCCTATCTTAAGTTTCATCCTCATCCACACTACTGCTTTGGCTGTCTCTTTAAACTCAGATAAAATCATGCCTCTCTCTTGCTCTGTTTAGCTCTGTAGTTATGGAGGACTGCTTGGGTCCAAATACACATACAAATAGTTCTAGACTATATAACATTAGGCAAGTGATTTAACTTCTCTGAAAAAGGAATAATAGCTAGCAGCTACCTCGATAGAATTCTTGTGAGGATTTTAACACTTCATGGCTCAGATAGTTAAGTCCTTCATAAATGTTATCCATCATTAAAAAAAAAAATATATATATATATATATATATCTTTGTGTATATATATCTTTGAAGGTTTTCAATTTCTTGCAGAAGAAAACCCAAACTCAACACAGCATTCCAACTCTTACACCATAGAGACCCATCAGCAGCCTATTCTCTGGGCTGTTGGACTGGATGACCTGTGCACTAGTTGTGCAGGACCTGTCATCCTCTAGATTCATGGAGACTTGCATGTCTGTGTCTTTGCTTATGCTCCCCTGCCAGCCTGGGAAGACCATTTCCCTTTCCCCACCTGGAAGCATCTGTCTTTAAGACTCAGGTCAAATGTCACTTCTTCTGTTTAGCCTTCTCTTCTAGCTAGTCAGATGCACTTACTCCTTCCCATACATGATCACAGTATTTTCGTTATTCCATCTGTCATCCACCCATCCCTCCATCCACCCACCCATCCATTCATTCATTGGCTCTAATACATAGTAGTTAAGATTACAAACTCTGAAATCAGATTTCATTAGTTCATAATCAAGTTCCAGAGTGAAATTAATAAAATCTTGAACAAGTTACTTGGCTTTACAAAGCCCTATTTTCCTTGCCTTTAAAATAAGTGTAATAATGATAATATGCAGTCAATAAATTTATTGTGAGGATTAAATGTGTAAACCTTTTACCATATTGCTTGCTATGGATATGCTGCTGCTTAAGTCGCTTCAGTCATGTCCGACTCTGTGCGACCCCATAGACGGCAGCCCACCAGGCTCCCCCGTCCCTGGGATTCTCCGGGCAAGAACACTGGAGTGGGTTGCCATTTCCTTCTCCAGTGCATGAAAGGGAAAAGTGAAAGTGAAGTCGCTCAGTCATGTCCGACTCTTTGCGACCCCATGGACTACAGCCTACCAGGCTCCTCCGTCCATGGGATTTTCCAGGCAAGAGTACTGGAGTGGGGTGCCATTGCCTTCTCCGTGCTATGGATAAGCCCTAAATAAATGTCAGAGTTCACCCAACTTGTACTTGTTGAGCACCTGCTGTGTGGCAGGCCTTCTTCACATTGTGCCTTGAATTAGAACCTGTGCTGCATGTTGCCCACATCTCTCACTGATACAGCGCTAGTTGCAGAAAGGTAATTTTGAAAAATCTCTTCACATCACCACTTGAGATGTAGGTGACAAAAACACAATTTCTGCCAATACCCACTCTATGTTTCATAAAGTTGTGCTGGTCAGTATTTCACTCTTAAGATGCTATTTATGCATCTCCTGGTATGAGAAGTATGGCTGATAAAGGAGTCTACTATTCTCCTGCAGTGGTAGACCCCCTTTCATTTCCAAGCCACCTTTTAAGCTGCCTCTCTAGGCATAATACAATCAAAAAAAATTTCTTCATGATTATAATAATGGCCTTGAGCCTTCTCAGTTACTGTGGAGCAGCAGAAATGATGTCAGTGACATATTCTTATAGAAGGAACTCAGTGACTGCTTAATTTAACATGTGGATTTTGAATGCTTTGTATTATGCTAAAATCTAGATTACAGTCTTCTCACTAAGCTAGTGGTCCAATCTGATTAATATAATGCATTCTCCTCTGTTGCCCAACATCACCAAAGGCAAGGTATTACTTAGGGAACCACCCCCTTCCCAACATACACTCACATAAATGCAAAATAAATAGATCTGTACAATCATTATTGAGCTAAAATAACACTTAGAAATGTATTTTTATTGTGAAAAATGGCCAAAAAGAGTTTCTGACTGTTTGTAGTGCTGTAATGTAAAAGTCAGATAAATTGGTGCCCAGAAATCTGACATTTCAAAAGCCCAAGAATAAGTTGCACTCTTTCTGATATGCCATTTTTGTAATTCTCCTAGCTATTTTCCTTTTGCAAAAAGCAATCCTTCTGTTCCCAGGCAGTTCAATTAGAGCATTGTAAAATTGTCAGAATGACTTCAACATAAATGCCCCTGAGCAATAGGCATAATTTTGGAGAGAAACAAGTTCTGTTCTTACCACCCTGGTGTGGGCAATGGTGTTAACTAACTTGAAGAAAAAATGTACTATCTGCACCTAGTCCACTCAGTTAACCAACCTGGAGATTGGAAGCATACTGTCTCACCTCACAGTGAGTTCTTGTTCAGGGCAGTTCGGTATCTTTGAGCCCTTCTTTTACCAATAGCACCCTTATTGTCCTCTCAATGTGTATGTATTAAGTGGTGCCACCTCTGCGTCGTAGTATTGTTGTTGTTCAGTTGCTAAGTTGTGCCGATTCTTTGAGATCCCATGGACTGTAGCACACCAGGCTTTCCTGTCCTTCACTATTTCCTGGAGTTTGCTCAAATTCATGTCCATTGAGTCAGTGACGCCATCTAACCATCTCATCCTCTACCTTTCCCTTCTCCTCCCACCTTCAATCTTTCCCAGCATCAGGGTCTTTTATAGTGAGTCGGCTCTTTGCATCATGTGGCCAAAGTATTGGAGCTTCAGCTTCAGCATCAGTCCTTCCAATGAATATTCAGGGTTGATTTCCTTTAGGATTGACTGATTTGATCTTGTGTCTGTGTGTGTGCTTAGTTGCTAAGTCATGTTTGACTCTTTGTGACTCCATGGAAGGTAGCCTGCCAGGCTTCTCTGTCCAAGGAATTGTTTATTCTATTGATCTCTTTAGGGCATGTCAACTAATTCTCCACTTGAGCATGGGCTCATCTTAAGGCTTATTTGCAGCGAATAGAATGCAGCAGAAGTGAAACTGTGTGAGCAAAGTTTTTCTGTAAAGGGTCAGTTAATAAATATTTTTGACTTTTAAGGCCATACCCATCTGGTCTCTGCCATAGCTATACTGCTCTGCTATTGTAATGAGTAGTGCAAACAGGCTTGACTGTGTTAGATAAAAATTTATAAGATTACATGAAGACTCAGATTTGTCCCACAGGTTATAATTTGCCAACCTTGGTTTTAGGTTGTAAAAGATGATGTGACTTGTGCTGTTTCTTTCTATTTCAATCTAAAAAGACAATATTTCTAGAGTAGTTTTAGATTCACAGCAAAAGTGAGCAGAAGGTATAGATGTTTCCTACATACCCCCTGCTCCATGCGTAGCCTCCCCCATGATCAACTTCCCTCACCAAGTGGTACATTTATTGCATCACATTGATAAAACTACCATGGCAAATCATAATCGCCTAAAGTTCATAGTTTACATGAGGGTTCACTCTCAATGTTGTGCATTCTGTGGCTTTGGTCAAATGTATAATGATATTTATCTCTCATTATGGTATCATGCAGAGGAGTTTCATTGCTCTAAAAATTCTCTGTGCTCCACCTATTCATCCTCAACTCCCCCAGCCCTGGTACCTATTGATCTTTTTACTGTCTCTGTAATTTTGTCTTTTACAGAATACCTTATATTTGGAATTGTAGAGTATGTAGTATTTTCATACTGGCTGCTTTCACTTAGTCATATGCTTTTAAGTTTCCTTCATGTCTTTTCACATGCCTGGACAGTTCATTTCTTATTAGCACTGAGAAATACCCATTGTCTGAGTGTACTACAGTTTATTTATCCACTCACCTACTGAGGGATAAATTTTGGTAGTTATGAATAAAGTTGTTGTAAACATTTGTGTGCAAGTTTTTATATGGGTGTAGTTTTCAAGTCATTTAGGTAAATACCAAGGAGCACGGCTGCTGGATGGTATATTAGGAGTATGTTTTAGTTTTGTAAGAAACCGCTAAACTGTTTTCCAAAGTGGTTGTATTATTTTGCATTCCCACCAGCAGTAAATGAGAGTTCCTGTTGCTTCACATCCTCACCAACATTCGATGGTGTTAGTGTTCTGGATTTGGGCCATTCTAGTAGATACATAGTTTATTTTATTGTTGTTTTAGTTTGCATTTCCCTGATATATGATGTGGAGCACCTTTCCATATGTTTGATGTCTATACATCTTTTATGGCATCTTACTCTCCATTCAAGCCACCATGTCCAGCTGCCCAGAAGCCACCTTGCTGGAGAGGCCATGAAGAAAGGCTACATAGAGGAAGAAGGAGATGCTCAAGTAGCCCCAGCTGACCAAGTCTTTTCTCACAGATCTATGAAGAAGCAGTCTTCAAGATGAGTCCAGCCCAGACAAAATCTATCTGACTGCAACCATGTTGTGAGACCCCCAGCAAGAACAACCTAACTGAGTGCAGTTAATCTCCAAAAATGGGAGATGATGGGATGAGCATATGAGATAGTCCTAGCCTTTCACTATGTTCCACCAAATTGCACATACTGCTTCCTATAGGGATGGACATGCATCTCAGTTTGGTCTGGCAAGACTCAGTTCCTTGATCTTCACAGTAAGAAAGAGTGGACGAGTTCTCTTTTTGTTATGCTTCCTACTGGATAGCAAGTAAATCTGGGGATGCTAGTGGACATTTTGGCAGCATACAGGGAGACTCTGTCCAAGACAACAACCAGTGAAGAAAACAGGGCAGACTTATTGAGAGAGAGAAACAGAGATAATGTGTGTGTGTGTGTGTGTGTGAGAGAGAGAGAGAGAGAGAGAGAGAGAGAGAGAGAGAGAGCATCTATGGAGCTATTTCTGAGGATTAACCCTGGGTATTCTAGGTGTAAGAACCAACTGTTGATTACATATATTCAAAAATCATAATTACAGGTTGATCAGTTTTTAAAAAAAATAGGCACAATCAGGTCAAGAAAGCAATGTGTACAGCTTTCCCAAACCCCTGCCTCTTGCCTTCTTTCAACTTCCCAGTGGTAAACATTATCTTGAATTTTACCAACATATATCAGTTCTTTCTCTTCTAGTGCTTTGTAGAAATTTAATCATATATTATATACTCTTTTCATGTGACTTCTTTCATCCAACGTTCTATTATGACATTTTCCTGTGCTGTTGTCTATAGATTTAGATTATTGATGGGCACATCTGTACAATTTATTTAGCCTATAGTTGATGCACATTTCCAGTGCTTGTCTATTATGGATAACAATGCCATTAACATTCTTGAACATGTCTTTTGGTGAATATATATCCACATTTCTACTGGGTACGTACCTTACAGTGAAACTCCTGGGTCACAGGGGATATATATGTTAGGAGTTATTCAATAGTACAAAATCATTTTCCTAAGTGGATCTTCCTTCATCAATGTAGAAGAGTTCTGATTGCCCCACTTTCTTTTCAGCACTGATGTATTTCCATCTTACTCATCTTTTAATTATTCTACTAGGAATAGGACAACACTGCATTGTGCTTTTAATTTACATTTTCCATATGACTCACGAGGCTGAGCACTTTTTATTTATGTTTATTGATATTCTTTCTGATAAAGTGCCCAAGTCTTTTGCTTATTTATGTATTGGGTTATATCTCTTTTTCTCATTGATTTTTAAGGAGTTCTTCAAATATTCCAAATGTGAATTTGTTTTGAGGAAATGTAGGTATATCAATACATTTTAATTGTGTGTTTGAATTAGGACTCCCTCTCTTAAAACTGTGGTTTTTTTAAAAGAACATAGCTTGGCTGGGATGCTTAATCTGGACCCTAAAACAGTAGTACACTTGCTCTTCCATGAAGGGGAAAGCCCGGAGGTTATGGCTTGGCTGAACAGTGAAGAATTTTTCTGACTCTACCACATAGGCCCTTGTTATGAACTACAAGTTCATCAGATAAACACACCAAATCACAGTTCATGCCCCCTTCCCTGCTAAAATAGCCTGGTTAGAGAGGAAGGGATATTTAACTTGAAATGGGCTGCATGGATGAATTCATGGATTTTCTTTTTCTAAAAAAATATTTCATCATTACAATCAAACTAGCATAGTGTGTGGAAGTACTTGATAGTAACACTTGCCATGTGGCATGTTAGTTCTCCGCCCAGTGATTGAACCCACACTTTCTACATAGAGAGTCTTTACCACCAGACCATCAGGGAAGTCCCTCCCTGCACTGTCTATCCTCTCAATTTGACTTTCTCTATTTGTCTTTCAAAGAAGGTTGCTGTAGTATGCACTGCATTGTCAAATGTTGCTCCCGTGTGCACCAGACTCTCTGATGATCCTCCGTCTGGTTCTTAATGACCTTTTAGAAGCCTGGAAAAAGAAACCAATGCATCACTGATTCTAGTCATGAAAAAGCAAGTGGTGGGACTTCGAGGCTTTCAGATTCTTCAAGGAATTTCCTAACTTCAGAAATTCTTTCTTTCTTCCATGCCATTAAAAGCAAGATTTAAATCAAACAAAACACTTATCATCAGTGGGAGAAAATGTCTTTTCCATTCTCCTCTGAAAGCTACACTCATCTCCAGGTAAAACATTAAAATGTGGATTTTTAAGCCTTTTTCTTTCTTATGGCCTCATCATTAAGTCGCCTTTGAAGTGTATGGTGGTAGAGGAATCATGTGTAAATTAAGAAAACAGGTAGCTAGGAAACGAGGAAAAAATAGAAATTGACAAATTAGTTAAAATATAAATAAACATGCATCAATTGATAAGACCACATCTGCTTTAAGATTTTTAATATACTTGACTCTAGAAATCAGATATACTGAAGGATCAAGAGACCAGATATGCATAAGAAATATTTTATTAACCATTTTGATGACCTGCAAATAGTTTTTATGTAAATAATAAAAGCATTGGCCACTGCATCAGTTCAGTTCTGTTCAGTTCAGTCACTCAATCGTGTCTGATTCTTTGTGACCCCATGGACTGCAGCATGCCAGGCTTCTTTGTCCATCACCAATGCCTGGAGCTTGCTCAAACTCATGTCCATCGAGTCGGTGATGCCATCCAGCCATCTCATTCACTGTCGTCCCCTTCACTCCTGCCTTCAATCTTTCCTAGCATCAGGGTCTTTTCTAATGAACTGTCTCTTTGCATCAGGTGACCAAAGTATTGGCGTTTCAGCTTCAACATCAGCTTTTCCAATGAATATTCAGGACTGATTTCCTTTAGAATGGACTGAGTGTCTTCTCCAACACCACAGTTCAAAAGCATCAATTCTTTGGTGCTCAGCTTTCTTTATAGTCCAACTCTCACATCCGTACACTGGAAAAACCGTAGCTTTGACTAGATGGACCTTTGTTGGCAAAGTAATGTGTCTGCTTTTTAATATACTGTCTAAGTTGGTCATAGCTTTTCTTCCAAGGAGAAAGTGTCTTTTAATTTCATGGGTGCAGTCACTGTCTGCAGTGATAATCGAGCCCAAGAAAATAAAATCTGTTACTGTTTACTTTGTTTCCCCATCTATTTACCATTATATTTTGGGAACAAATGCCATGATCTTAGTTTTCTGAATGTTGAGTTTTAAGTGAGCTTTTTCACTCTCCTCTTTCACTTTCATCAAGAGGCTCTTTAGGGTCGTCTTCACTTTCTGTCATAAGGGTGGTGTCATCTGTATATCTGAGGTTATTGATATTTCTCCTGGCAATCTTGATTCCAGCTTGTGCTTCATCCAGCCTGGCATTTCGCATGATGTACTCTGCATAGAGATTAAAAAAGCAGGGTAACAGCATACAGCCTTGACGTACTCCTTTCACAGTTTGGAACCAGTCTGTTGTTCCATGTCTGGTTCTAACTGTTGCGTCTTGACCTGCGTACAGATTTCTCAGGAGGCAGGTAAGGTGGTTCTGGTATTCCCATCTCTTTAAGAATTTTCTACAGTTTATTGTGATCCACACAATGAAAGGCTTTGGCGTAGTCAATGAAGCAGAAGTAGATGTTTTTTTCTGAAATTCTCTTGCTTTTTGTATGATCTCTCTTTGGCAACTTGGTCTCTGGTTCCTCTTCATTTTCTAAATCCAGCTTGAACGTCTAGGAGTACTTTATAGTAACACTGCCTACAAATAGTTAAATTTTTGTCCATGAAAATAAATCAGAGAGGGAGCAATGACTTTTAACACATAAGCATGGAAACCTCCTCAACATGTTTCCATCAGGTCTTAAGATCAATTAGAGTGTTTTTGCATGGGATATGACTGTTATCTTGAAGGAAGTGAGGCCCAAAGGATTAAGAGAGAAATATTTATCTTGCCTTACCCGTGCTGGGTAATTCACCCTGGAATGGGTGAATTTAACTCAGATGACCATTATATCTACTACTGTGGGCAGGAATCCCTTAGAAGAAATGGAGTAGCCATCGTGGTCAACAGAAGAGTCTGAAATGAAGTACTTGGATGCAATCTCAAAAATGACAGAATGATCTCTGTTCGTTTCCAAGGCAAACCACTCAATATCACGGTAATCCAAGCCTATGCCCCAACCAGTAATGCTGAAGAAGCTGAAGTTGAATGGTTCTATGAAGACCTACAAGACCTTTTAGAACTAACACACAAAAAAGATGTCCTTTCATTATAGGGGACTGGAATGCAAAAGTAGGAAGTCAAGAAACACCTGGAGTAACAGGCAAATTTGGCCTTGGAGTACAGAATGAAGCAGGGCAAAGGCTAATAGAGTTTTGCCAAGAGAACACACTGGTCATAGCAAACACCCTCCTCCAACAACACAAAGAAGACTCTACACATGGACATAACCAGATGGTCAACACCAAAATCAGATTGATTGTATTCTTTGCAGCCAAATATGAAGAAGCTCTGTACAGTCAGCAAAACCAAGACTGGGAGCTGACTGTGGCTCAGATCATGAATTCCTTGTTGGCAAATTCAGACTTAAATTGAAGAAAGTAGGAAAACCACTAGACCATTCAAGTATGACCTAAATCAAATCCCTTATGATTATACAGTGGAAGTGAGAAATAGATTTAAGGGACTAGATCTGATAGAGCGCCTGATGAACTATGGACAGAGGTTCATGACATTGTACAGGAGACAGGGATCAAGACCATCTCTATGGAAAAGAATGATAAGTGTATGTTTACCTTTATAAAGAGACTGAGAACAACTTATCTAAAGTTGTTGTGCCATTTTGCATTCTAACAGTGTATGAAAGTTGGACTATAAAGAGTTGGACTATAAAGAAAGCTGAGTGCCGAAAGAATTGATGCTTTTGAACTGTGGTGTTGGAGAAGACTCTTGAGAGTCCCTTGGACTGCAAGGAGATCCAATCAGTCCATCCTAAAGGAGATCAGTCCTGGGTATTCATTGGAAGGACTGATGTTGAGGCTGAATCTCTAATACTTTGACCACCTCATGTGAAGAGTTGACACATTGGAAAAGACCCTGATGCTGGGAAGGATTGGGGACAGAAAGAGAAGGAGACGATAGAGGATGAGATGGCTGGATGGCATCACCAACTTGATGGACATGAGTTTGGGTAAGCTCTGGGAGTTGATGATGGACAGGGAGGCCTGGCGTGCTGTGATCTATGGGGTCAAAAAAAGTCGGACACGACTGAGCGACTGAACTGACCCATCCTTCCCAACAAACAGACTGTTAAAAAAATAGCATCAATCTCTTTAGGTTGACACAGGCTTAGGAGGTCAAGTTCCCTCCTGTGGGTCTACTGATACTGCCTGTAGTCTGTCAGATGTCATGAAGCTCCTGGCCTTTACTTTGGTAAAAAGAAAACAAGATGATCAGATTGCAAAACCCATCAACGTTAATATCTGATCATGTCTAGACAGTTGATGGCCCTGCCTCTTAGGACAGTAGTCAACTGCTTTGCATCAATAATTTGATATAAGGGTATTTTTGAGATGCTACACTTTTCTGTCATATCTTGCTGTGCCAAACATCTATCTTTGCACATTCATTATGGCATAACTCAGTGGACTTAGTACATTTGGTTTAATTTAAGTTTCTTAAAGAAGAACCAAGAGGTGTCATTACCTTAAAATACTAACTGTGGACAAGTTAGGAAAATGTTAGCTATATTTTAAGCATCTAATGTGTATTTGCTGTAATAGAGTTTGAAAGCAATTGTCACATCTGGATTTGGATACCAGTTTTAAAAACCTAGTATCATTTAAGTTTATAATTAAGGGAAGAATGTAAGATAGCATGGTAAATAATTTTGGGCAAAGTGAAAGTGTTAGTTGCTCAGTTGTGTCTGACTCTTTGCAACCCTATGGACTGTAGCCCTCCAGGCTCTGTCCATGGGATTCTCCAGGCAAGAATACTGGAGTGGATTTCCATTTCCTCCTCCAGGGGATCTTCCCCACCCAGGGATAGAACCCAGATATCCTGCATTGCAGGCAGATTGTTTACCATCTGAGCCACCAGGGAAATGGGAAAAAAAGTCAAGCGGTAAAATAGCAAAAAAAGAGTGAGAGGTTAATGATATTGACAAAAATCATAATAACAGCGCCAGTATATATTTGTATAAACATTGATTTGCATCAGTTTTACATACAGACTAACCCTGTATCATTATATTGAGCCAATCCGTATTATACTTGGGCTTCTCTGATATCTCAGTTGTTAAAAAATCTGCCTGCAATGGAGAAGACCCCGCTTCAATTCCTTGGTCGAAAAGATCCTCTGAAGAAGGGATAGACTACCCACTCCGGTATTCTTGGGTTTCCCTTGTGACTCAGCTGGTAAAGAATCTGCCTGCAATGCAGGACACCTGGGTTCAATCCTGGGGTTGGCAAGATCCCCTGGAAGGGAAAGGCTACCCACTCCTGTATTCTGGCCTCAAGAATTCCATGGATTGTATTGCCCATGGGGTTGCAAAGAGTTGGACACGACTGAGCCACTTTCATTATTATACCGATTATAGAAAAGGATACACTGGATGATTTGATTAAATCTTTTTTAACAAGCAGAGCTAGCATGGGAATCTCTTATTTCCCACTTGTTCAAATAGATGATAAAGTGAAAGTGAAAGTCTCTCAGTCCTGTCTGACTCTTTGTGACCCCATGGACTATACAGTAACTGGAGTAACAGGCAAATTTGGCCTTGGAGTACACAATGAAGCAGGGCAAAGACTAATCGAGTTTTGCCAAGAGAATGCACTGGTCATAGCAAACACCCTCTTCCAGCAACACAAGAGAAGACTCTACACATGGACATCACCAGATGGTCAATACCGAAATCAGATTGATTATATTCTTTGCAGCCAAAGATGGAGAAACTCTATACAGTCGGCAAAAACAAGACCAGGAGTTGATGTGGCTCAGATCATGAACTCCTTATTGCCAAATTCAGACTTAAGGTGAAAAAAGTAGGAAAAACCACTAGACCATTCAGTTCAGTTCACTTCAGTTCAGTCACTCAGTCATGTCTGACTCTTTGCGACCCCATGGACTACAGTATTCCAGGCTTCCCTGTCCATCACAAACTCCCAGAGCTTGCTCAAACTCATGTCCATTGAGTCAGTGATGTCATCCAATCATCTCATCCTCTGTGGTCCCTTTCTCTTCCTGCCTTCAATCATTCCCAGCATCAGGGTCTTTTCAAGTGAGTCAATTCTTCACATCAGGTGGTCAAAGTATTGGAGTTTCAGTTTCAGCATCAGTCCTTCCAATGAATATTCAGGTATGACCTAAATCAAATTCCTTATGATCAAACAGTGGAAGTGACAAATAGATTCAAGGGATTAGATCTGATAGAGCGCCTGAAGAACTATGGACAGAAGTTCGTGACATGATACAGGAGGCAGGGGTCAAGACCATCCCGAAGAAAAAGAAGTTGACAAGGCAAAATGGTTGAGGAGGCCATACAAATAGCTGAGAGAAGAAGAGAAGCTAAAGGCAAAGGAGAAAAGGAAAGATATACACAACTGAATACAGAGTTCCAAAGAATAACAAGGAGAGATAAGAAAGTCAGTGATCAATGCAAAGAAATAGAGGAAAACAATAGAATGGGAAAGACTAGAGATTTATTCAAGAAAATTAGAGATACTGAGGGAATATTTCATGCAAAAATGGGCTCAATAAAGGACAGAAATTGTATGGACCTAACAGAAGCAGAAGATACTAAGAAGAGGTGGCAAGAATATGCAGAAGAACTATACAAAAAAAAAATCTTCATGACCCAGAAAACCACGGTGGTGTGATCACTCACCTAGAGCTAGACATCCTGGAATGTGAAGTCAAGTGGGCCTTAGGAAGCATCACCATGAACAAAGCTAGTGGAGGTGATGGAATTTCAGTTGAGCTATTTCAAATCCTAAAGATGATGCTGTGAAAATGCTGCACTCAACATGCCAGCAAATTTGTGAAACTCAGCAGTGGCCACAGGACTCTAAAAGGTCAGTTTTCATTCCAATCCCAAAGAAAGGCAATGCCAAAGCATGTTCAAACTACCACGCAATTGCACTCATCTCACACGCTAGCAAACTAATGCTCAAAATTCTCCAAGCCAGGCTTCAGCAGTATATGAACCGTGAACTTCCAGATGTTCAAGCTGGTTTTAGAAAAGGCAGAGGAACCAGAGATCAAATTGCCAACATCCTCTTGATCATCGAAAAAGCAAGAGAATTCCAGAAAAAACACCTACTTCTACTTTATTGACTATGCCAAAGCCTTTGACTGTGTGGATCACAATAAACTGTGGAAAATTCTGAAAGAGATGGGAATACCAGACCACCTGACCTGCCTCTTGAGAAATCTGTATGCAGGTCAAGAAGCAACAGTTAGAACTGGACATGGAACAACAGACTGGTTCCAAATTGGGAAAGAAGTATGTCAAGGCTGTATATTGTCACCCTGCTTATTTAACTTATATGCAGAGTGCATCATAAAAAACGCTGGGCTGGATGAAGCACAAGCTAGAATCAAGATTGCTGGGAGAAATTATTAATAATCTCAGATATGCAGATGATACCACCCTTATGGCAAAAAGTGAAGAACTAAAGAGCCTCCCGATGAAAGTGAAAGAGGAGAGTGAGAAAGTTGGCTTATAACTCCATGGTCAGAAAACTAAGATCATGACATCCAGTCCCATCACTTCATTGCAAATAAATGGGGAAACAATGGAAACAGTGAGATACTTTATTTTCTTGGGCTCCAATATCACAGCAGATGTTGACTACAGCCATGAAATTACAGACGCTTGATCCTTGGAAGAAAAGCTATGACCAAAGTAGACAGCATATTAAAAAGCAGAGACATTACTTTGCCAACAAAAGTCCATCCAGTCAAAGCTATGTTTTTTCCAGTAGTCATGTATGGATGTGAGAGTTGGACTTTCCAAAGAGGACAGTATTAAAGGGGAGAGTAACACAATAACATCGTGGACAAACCTGACAAGCACTACCTCAGCCAGGTGACCCAGGTCAAATGATAAGTAATAAGTCTAGTTGATTGCATGTACACTTGATATGATATGATGAGAATGGCACTTTTCCTCTATGGTCTTTCTTCCCCAAACCTTGTAGCTAGCTCCAGTCTAATCATGAGAAATATACCAGATGAAGCTTAATAGAGGGACAATCTACAACATACTTGAATAGTACTCCTCAAAACACTCGAGGTCATTATAAGCTCAGCTGAGAAATTGTCCTAGCCAAGAAGAACCTAACTGTTTAGAATCTTTAAACATGACAAGTACATATGGTATCTGAAATGGAATCCTAGAACAGAAAAAGAATATTAGGTGAAAACTGAAATCTGAATAAAGTATGGGACTTAGCTAATAATAACACATTAATATTGGTTCATTAATTGTGACAAACATGCCACACTGATGTAAGATGTTGATAATAGGAGAGGGATATGTGATGTATCAGAACTTTTTACTTAGTACCTTTTTCATAAATCTAAATCTGTTCTATAATGAAATCACTATTCAAAAAAACTTCTATAGTCTTGAAATAAAAAGTGGGAAAAGCAAGCCAGTCAGAAGAAAACATATTTATTTACTAATTATCAGTTCATCTGTTCATTTTTTTGTTTACTCACTGATATTGTTAATTGTTCAACAAATATTCTTTCATATCTACTTTGTGGTAGTACAGTCCTAGGTTGTAATGATACCTCAGCTCTACAATGGGCATCTGGTGACTGGCACAGTCCTGGGAAGAAGTTGCCTACTATATTGGGTAGTCCAAAATTCTAGGGCAGTGCAGTGCAGTGCAATGAAGATATTTCATAGTACCCGTAAAAGAAAGGAGAGAAGTATTGGAGGGGGAGGTGGCCACTGGAAGATTACTGTGGATGAAGAATTTCCCTAATTGGAGTCTGATTATAAATTATATTGCATACACTGGTCTGTTGAAAATTACTTTACTTTTTTGATGATATAATCTAATGCTTCATAGTGTTGCTCAGAACTTATAATGACTACCTGTTTCTGGTTGACTATAGCACTACTGTTTTCTGAAAATAGCAAATAAACCATTTTATGAAGCTCAGCATTTTGGGTCTGCAACATAATTCAACAAAAGTTGGTCTCATTTCTTAAGTTCCATTCTGTAAAAGAAATGATTGAATTATACTCTTGTGTCATTTTGCCTTTCACCAGGAGTACATTCTAATTGTAAAACTTATTTTCTAATTGAAAAATATATTGAACACAAAAAAATGAAGTTCTTGAAGCATTTGGACACCCATTTGTTTTGTGGTGACCTCTGCAATGTTGAGGAAGCTAACTAGAAATATATCCTCAACTTGATGATCTAATGGCTACACTCCAAGCCTCCAGACATAACACATAGCATAAATCTGTGTTTTCTGAAAATATAACATTGTGTTCCTGAGGATTTCAGCATGGAAATGATCTCCAGTGTAAAATCTATATGAGATGTATGGAACTCTCTATAAGGAATATTGGTTTATTGCACTCTGTAGCTTTGAAAACCATCTTTCTTGGATGGCAGCAGAAAGTTTCAATACACTTGCATGAATTATAGATGATACTCAGTACTCTTGTTAAAGTAGCTACAGGATGCTTTTCTAAGACCCTTCAGCCTATGTTATTATGCATCTGTCACAGCAAAAATTTGCCTTTGGAATTGCTTTAGTATTCTAGACACTTTTCAGTATGTTGAACACAGTACTCAAAGACTATTTTTTTTTTTATTCCTTTTTTTTTTCCTTTTAACTCTGAGAATAGTACAGACATGTATTTAACCTGGAAATGATGTCATGGCTTTTAAACAATTAGCCCCAAAGAGGAATTGATTTCAAAGAAAGTCTGTCTGTGAATGAGTTGGAGACAAAACCAACATTGATTCTGAAGTAGAGCTTCTTAATAGTTCAGACTTTTAGGTGCCTAAAAATGAACATCTTGTCAGTAGAGAAATGGGGTTGCACACAGATCAGAGGCCCCAAATCAGCATTCTCCTTTTCAAAGACCTACTGCTGGCTTGGTTTGCATGTTCTTCCATACATTTTTTGATGTTCTCTCTAAACACTGTACACATTACCAACATGAATGCTTATCATTTAAGCAATTTTCCTTAGTTACAGACTAAATAAATAGTCACTTGGGTTTTTAGAAAGTACTTATTGTCTAAAAGCCAGTGAAATGAAGTCAGACTCCTGAATATATAAACTGGGGATATATTCAATGGCAAAAAAAGGGTATTTTATATTTTACTTCATAGTCTTTTTTTACTCTAGCAAAAGTAACTTTTAATACCTTAAAATGGTTTTCTCATTAATTATAAGTTGGCAAAGTATCCAACAAAGGGGACCATGACTGTGTTTGATATTGGAACATGTAGATTTTTTCAACAACATAAAATATTAATACAAAGTGCACTATATATTCAGTTTTACTATCTCACATTGTTTTGAAAGGAAATTATGGACCAACAATACACCTTCAGAGTATGCAGAGCCAAGCCCAGTGGACAATGAATCCATAGGATCCTACAGATTCTAGCATCTTCTCTAGGGTTAACTTTTTGAAATTTACCATTCTCATTTGTAATAAATTTTTAGTAGATTTATAGTACATAATTTAATATTAGAATAGTGAAGTTAAAAGGGATCTGAGGATAATTACAGGGACACCCTCAGCAAATCAGCAGCTTTGTGAAATAGAATTAGAAATACACAATAAAGATTCCAAAAGAATTAAATAATGAGTGCTCTAGAAGTGTAGGGCATGGAGTTCCAACTTCAGCTCCAACATGTAATGTGATTGGCAATCTCTTCCAACCACTCTCATCCTTAAAATGACAAAAAAGCTAAATAAACTGACTAAATCAATGAGCTTTCTTAGCTGCATCAGAGAACTGAGGCCCCAGGCAAAGCACCATCTGAAAATCTGGAGAGACGGAGGAATATTACAGGGAATCTCAATCACGATCAACTTACCTGGAGCAGAAGGCATTAGAGTCACAAACTGGTAGGAATGAATTGCTGGAGACTGAGTGTGAATTAACCTGAGAGTAAGAAACTTTCAGTGCACAGTCTTAAGGGGACCCTCACACTCTCATGAGTTTGCACTTGAGGAAGCTCACCAAACTTCCATGGTAATGATCCTAGGGAAAAGCCCTCTTGTTTTGTTCAGGTGGAATGGGGAAAGCTACCCTTTTGAAGTACTTTCAGGGCATTCTCCATAAAAAAAGACTTACTCTTCAAGGTTATTGGAGCTTTATTTAACTTGGGAAGAGAGCTAAAAGCCAACTTTAGGCCCCTTTAATCTTCAAGTGTCACCTAAAGGAAGAAAAAAAAAAAGGCTAAGAAAAATACTTCTGAAGGTCACAACCCAGGGATTCAGGCCCATTAAAAGACTGACATTTAATAATAAGATTTTAGAATGCCTCCCCCTACCCACACACAACTTACCACCACATCAACAAGGGCTTCACAAAAATGACAGTGAGTTACAACAGAAGGAGCTGTGGGACATAGACTTTACTTAAGAAGGAGTTCTTAGGAAAATCCAACAGTTGAAGAAGCTAACAAGAACACCAGAGGAAACGGAAGCATCTGGTATGCATAGCTACAGAAAATATTAAACATAACCCAGTTTCTAGACAGGTTAACATAAAACCACACACTAAAGACCACTTTGTCTTAATTCTCATTGCCTGATATATCACATCTGACTTTAAAGAAAAACTTACAAGACATGCTAAAAGGTAAGAAGCGAGTACCTTGTCTGGAGAGACAAAGCAAGAACTAAAGTCGCATATGACAGAACTTTTCAGTAGGGACAATTCAGTAGGGAATTTTAAATAACCATGATTAATGACATTAATCTGCATGCTACAGTCCATGTGGTCACAAAGAGTTGGACACAACTGAGCAACTGAACTGAACTGAATGACATTAAGAGCTCTAATGTAAAAACTAGACAGTATGCAAGAACATATGAATAATATAAACAGAGATGAAAGCTCAAAGAAGGACTCAAAAGGAAATGATAGAAAAGAAAAAACAACAACACTGAAACAGAAATAAGAATACTTTTGATAATCTCATCAGTAGCCTGGACACAGACAAAAAAATAATCAGTAAAACTGAGGTTATATATAGAAATTTTACAAACTTAAATGCAGAATTAAAAATAAATGGGAAAAAAAGCACCCAAGAATGTCCAAGAATTGTAAAACAATTGCAAAAGGCATAACTTATGCATAATTGAAATATATGATAAAGAAAATAGAGAAAATTATTAAAGTGATAATAGCCAGGAATTTTCCAAAATTCATGAGAGACACTGAACCACGGATTCAGAAGTCTGAGAACAGTAAGCAGGATAAATACCAAAAATCTAAATGTAAGCCTATCATATTCAAACTGGAGAATATCCAAGACAAAGAGATAATCTTGAAAGAAGCTACAAAGAGTTTAAAAGCTTATCTGTAAAGGAATAATGCTAAGAATTATATCAGACTTCTTATCAAAAATCTCAAAACCATGCAAGGAAGTAGAGAATGAATAAAACATACAAAATTTTGAAAGAAAAGGTCCCACCTCGTATTCTGTATCCATCAAACTTGTTATTCAAAAGTGAAGGGTATATAAAGATTTTCTTAGATAAACACTGAGTGAAACTGCCACCAGTAGGCTTGTGCTCTCAAATGTGCTAAGCCGCAGTTGTGTCCGACTCTGCAACAACATGGACTGAAGCCTTCCAGGCTGCTCTGTCCATGGGATTTCCCTAGCAAAAATACTGGAGTGAGTAGCCATTCTCTTCTCCAGGAGATCTTCCAGACGCAAGGATCAAACCCAGGTCTCCTGCATCACAGACAGAGTCTTTTCCATCTCAGCCACTAGGCTTGCCTTGCTAGAAATGTTAAGAGACATTTTCAAAAAGAAAGAAAATAATATAGGTCAGAAACTTGTATCTACATAAAGAAAGGAAGAGCATTGAAAGAACACATAAAAGTAAAATATACCCTGTAGATAAGTGAAGTAAATGACAACAGTGGTAAAAGGGACTGGAGAGAGGAAGTGAGAGTGCTCTATTATATGGCGACTGCACTACTCAGGAGGGCTTCCCTGGTGGCTCAAGATGGTAAAGAATCCTCCTGCAACACAGGAGACCTGGGTTCGATCCCTGGGTTAGGAAGATCCCCTGGAGAAGGGAATGGCTACCCACTTCAATATTATGGTCTGGAGAATTCCATGGACAAAGGAGCCTGGCAGGCTACAGTCCATGGGATTGCAAAGAGTTGGACACGAATGAGCGACTTTCACTATTCAGGAAGCATAACTGTTCTTTTGTTGTGGTTACTTGTAAAGGCATATTGTAAACTATAGAAAAAACAACTAAAACATTAAAGAAGGAAATATAGTTGATATGCAAAGAAATGAGAATAAATGTAATTTTACAAACTATGCTTATTTAAAGGCACTCTTTCCTACTGGAACAAACAAACAAAAAAGGAAACAAAAGGTACACAGATTGGGAAGGAAAACAAAAATGCTGTCTTCTTTTGCAGATGACATGTGAACATTCCTATTTAGAAAATCCCAAAGAATAATAAAAAAAAAAAAAAACCCTGAAACTAATAAGTGATTATAGCAAGGTTGTAAAATGTAGTCCACTGGAGAAGGGCATGGCAAACCACTTCAGTATTCTTGCCTTGAGAACCCCGTAAACAGTATGAAAAGGCAAAAAGATAGGACACTGAAAGATGAACTCCCCAGGTTGGTAGGTGCCCAATATGCTACTGGAGATGAGTGGAGAAATAACTCCAGAAAGAATGAAGGGATGGAGCCAAAGCAAAAACAACACCCAGTTGTGGATGCGACTGGTGATAGAAGCAAGGTCCGATGCTGTAAAGAGCAATATTGCCTAGGAACCTGGAATATTAGGTCCATGAATCAAGGAAAATTGGAAGTGATCAAACAGGAGATGGCATAGGCTGGGATTGGACATGCAGGACCTCACAGTGTGAGATGGAGCTGTGTGTATGAAACAGAGGTGAGCAGGGCCTGGCATGAGAGCTGGAAGCTGGCTCTTCTCAGGATACCACTTTCTACTTTATAACAACAAGGACTTTGATAATTCTAAATTCAAATCTGACCTTCCAGGTCTTTATGATGATATATTTGTCAATGTATAAACTCACAAATTTATTGTCAACCTCCAATACTTTGGCCATCTGATATGAAGAGCTGACTCATTAGAAAAGACTCTGATGCTGGGAAAGATTCAAGACAAAAGGAGAAAGGAAAAGCAGAGGATAAGATGGTTAGATAGCATCACTGACCCAATGGACGTAAAATTGAGCAAACTCTGGGAGGCAGTGAAGGATGGAGGAGAGTGGTGTACTGCAATCCGTGGGATCGCAAAGAGTTGAACACGACTTAGCAACTGAACAGCAACAGCAACAACATCTGTCAATGTAGAAAGAGAGTAACACAATGTGAGATTGAAATATTTAGTTCTGTTAGTCATCTTACTCTGGATCTGGACAATATTAGTGGTAGAGCTTGTTAACAATAATGCTAAGGAATTGAGCATTGGAGCCATGAGCATTCCATCTGGTTTGAAAGAGCCTTCACCTTAAGTTGTAGTACATATGTATTTAAAGGAAATGGTTAACGTAAGTTAGAATAGTTATTTCCAATGATTTTCAAAGCAATATAGAGGACATTATTATCATCTTTGCTATTATTATGCTTTGAATCAGTATTCTTTACCCCCCCCCCCACATCCACCCCTATTCTGGTAAAAATAGAGCTGCCATGTCCTGACTGTAGGATCAGACACATGATCATTCTGGGCCCATGATGTCTTTCTAGAATCTTCTCGACAGAAGGTGGTAGGATTGTTGCTTCTTGACCTTAAGTGTTGAATATAGAAAGGAAGTGACTCCAGATCTTTTGGGGCCATGTCCACTCCTAAACAAAGGGTCTGAGATAATAAGGTCAACAAAGGAGAACTGAAACAAGCAAAGGGTCAGTAGAGAAATACTGGGTACTCCTACTTCCAGACAGCCTAGGACCTGCCTTTGGTGCTTTGTTCACATAAGCCAATAAATTACCATATTGTCTAAATTAGTTTCAGATAGATTCTGCCATTTCAACCAGAATTTTGACTGGCACAAGTGCCTGTTGAGCATAGTATCTCATACAGATCATTGCACTGGAAATGGAAACCTCTCAATTATTCTTGTTTGTTGATCATGTTGAACAGTGGTTTGACACCACTGTTCATTAGTGGGAAGGCAGTTTTCTTTCCAGGAAACATTTGAAAGGTCTGAGGACATTTTTTGTTTGTTACAGCTTGGGAGGGGACATGGGTGGGGAAAAACCAAGGATGATGCTAAGTATCCTGGAATGCATATGACAGCCACCTATGACAAACCATTATTTGGCCCTTAAAGGGCTTCCCTGGTGGCTCAGATGGTAAAGAATCTGCCTGCAATGCTGGAGACTTGGGTTTGGTCCGTGGGTCAGGAAGATCCCCTAGAGGAGGGCATGACTCTCCACTCCAGTATTCTTGCTGGAGAATTCCATGGACACAGGAGCCTGGCGGGCTACAGTCCATGGGGTTGAAAAGAGTCAGACATGACTGAGCAACTAACACATTCACTAATATTAGTGGTGCCAAGCTTGAGAAACCCTGATAACACAGAAAAAAAAAAATGGGAGGGAGAGAGGAGAGCTAGATTCTAATCGTATTTCTGTCCTTAACCACAGTGTGACCTTTGTACAATTTATTTCACCATTTTGGGTAGATGTACTTGCCTGCATTCCACAAAGCGGCTGAAATAAATGATTTTTAAGATCTGCCCCACACTTACAGTATTTTATTATCTTTCACAAAAACGGGGTTTGTTTTTTTCCTGCTTGCCCCCTTTTCTATCAGTAGAATCACTTTTATGAATTTTCATTCCCTGTAGTTTTTCAAACTGCCCTGGTCTTTTTCTTAAAACTCAGTGCTATACAAACCAAATTTGCAATATACAAAGTTATCTCTCAGGACTTTACATAAAACAATATTCAAGAGCTTTAAACTTGGAGTGACATTTAAGGATAGAAACAGTCAGATAAAAAGATAAGTTTCTGATTTGCTCTAAAATGAATTCTCTGAATCTGCATTTCTAAAGCTTAGTGGAAACGGTTGCTTCAGTTATTATGCATGGCAAGGTAAAATTCCCTCAGCCAGGAGGATTTAATCGAAAACCTTTCCTTATTTCTGCCAGCTACAAAACATTTTCCCCTTCCCTGATGATGAACTTCTCATGAAATCTCTTTCATATGTGACTTACATAGCCTTGGTGACAGCCTTTACCTTCCAAATCAACTAATGGTAAGAACATGATGACAGATTCTACTGCTGGGGAACGTTAGTGAGGTAGGTGGTGAAAGGTTATATTTAATCACATCACTGGAAAATCTTGTGCAGCCAGGGTACAGACAGCACTCAATTACATTTGAAAAAGAGACATAATCATCATAAGATTAAAATGTATTATAAAATAGATATCAAAGTGAGAATAATATAGGAGGGGTCATGAAATGCAGAGATGGAATTATGTCAAGAAGTGTTTATCTCATGAATACCTCTGGGATGCTTTGTTCTCTGCCAGTCATGGGAGAGGGTTGAAAAACCAGAACATGGCTCTTACTCTTGAGCTTCTAATTTACTTGAGGGGACAAGCCATATGTGGAACAATTAGAACAAAAACCAAGCTGCGACTGTTGTGGAGGTATTTATGAATTCAGTGAAGGAGTTGTACTTTGTGGAAAGGAACAGGCAGAGTGGAGGAGGACTCTGGTTTAGATTGGAAGGAAGGGAATTTTATTAAAATTTTTAATATTTCCTACTGTGAAAATGCCTTGGTCCTTCTTTTCCCGTACATATTCATTAGTGTTTTTCAATAAGTGTAGAGTGCCTTTATATTGAAAGCAATATTCTTATGCTGGTGAGCAAATATACTAATGGTAGAGACTAAAAATTAAGATAAGTAATATGCAGATGGTGTTAAGTTCTCTGAAAAAAATGTGGGGAAAGGATAGGGAGCAGTGGGAACGTGACATTCAAGCAGACACCTAGACATGGTTTAGGAGTTAGTCATGTGAATATCTTGAGGAAGAGCATTCAAGGTAGAGGGAACAGCCAGTGCAAAGGCCCTGAGGCTGGGATTTGACTGGCGTATTTGAATACTAGCAGAAACCAGTAAGTCTGCACTGAAGGATGGAGGGAGGGAAGTGTAGATGATGCAAGGTCAGATGGGTACAGTGGGAGTCAGACCATGCAGGACATGGAAAACGCTGACCTTTTCTATGATCGTGTTTATGTTTGGAAGCCATTGAAAGGTTTTGAACAGAAAAATGTCATGCTCTGACATGTTTCAAGGGATCACTCCAGGTGCTGAAAATTGACCATAGAAGAACAAGGAGAGATGGTAGAAGTCATTTATGATGCTACTAAAATAATTTGGGTGAGAGATGATGGTAACTGCAAAATCAATGAAAAAGTGGTGAGGTTCTAGATGTATTTTGCAGGCAGAAACAACATAATTTACTGATAGATTGGACATGAAGCATTAAAAAAATGAGAACAGTAAGGAAAATGCCAAGGTTTTAGGTGTGTTTAGATACAGTTTTGGAAAACCAGAGTATGAGAACAATGCAATACTTCTCCAAACACATACTACAAATATGTATATTTCTCCAAATACTCTGATGCCGGAGTTCATATGTATATTTGTATGCAATTTGGAGCCAAGCATATACCACTTCAGCATATTTACTCACAGATGTTAACATCTGGTTATGTTAGCTACTCAGAGTTGGTTGGGGTTTGGGTGTTTTTGATTTGCTTTGTTTTGTTTTTACAAGTGCTCAGCCTTTTATAACAGCTTAGAAGTTGGGTAGTCTCTGCTCCCTTCCTACTTTGTTGTTTTAATTAAGCTTTTTGTTTTTAAATAATTGTAGACATACAACTAGCTTAAAGAAATAATACACAGTGATCATGGGTACACTTTACTCAGTTTCTCCAAATGATAACCTCTTACAGAACTATACAGCATCATATTTTAAGTTATTAGCCTAGATTCAGTCAAGCTTCAAAACAATTCCATCACCAAAATCCCTAATTTTCAGGTGTTCCTTACAAATACCCCTGTTTCCCTTACTCTACTCCGTGATCTTAACGGCAACCACAGCCCTATTGTTCATGTCACACTTAAAACACTACCTTTTTTGCTTTAAGGACAAAAAACAGTGACGCTGGAATATTTTTAGAGAAGAGCAGTTTAGGATGGGGAAGGACCATAAAAGCATGATATACGAGGAAAAATAACTGAAAATGTCATAAAAAAATCAAACGCAGAGCAAAAATAAAAAAATTGAACTCTTTTCATGACTTTGAAGGGCTTACCATGTGCATGAGGGCTTAAAGTTATTCTGTAGAAACAATGGATGTAGCTTCTTTAAAAGAGATTCCATTTTCAATTTCAGGAAGAACTTTCAGACGGAGGAAAACTGTTACTGATTACCTCAGGAGGAGGTGAATTTTCTTTTGGTCCAAGTAAATAGAGGTTAAGCAATCACTAGTTAATAATTCAAGAATTTTCTGAGAGTTTGAACTGTATAATTTCCTTTCAATACTGACATTGTATAATATTTTTTCTTAGTGCATTCATTTAGTTTAAATTTTTATTAAAGTGTAGTTGATTTACAATAGTGCATTAATTTCAGGTATATAGCATACTGATTCAGTATTTTTCGATTGCATGGCATTAAAAGTTATTACAAGATAATGGCTACAATCCCCTGTGCTATACACATTTAGTTTAATTTTTAATTGAAAATTTTTTGTGATATTGTAGACTAATACTAGTTGTAAGAAATAGTATAGAAAGGTTCTGGGTACATCATGTCCAGTTTTTACCAATGGTAACATTTTGCAAAGTTAGGGTATAATATAGTAACTAGTGTATTGACAGTGGTACCATTCAGCAATCTTATTCACATTTTCCCAGTTATATTTCTACTTATTTGTGAGTCCTGTACAGTCTTATGAGGCTTCCCTAGTAGCTCAGAGGTAAAGAATCCACTTGCAATGCAAAGACATAAGAGATGTGGGGTTGATCCCTGGGTTGGGAAGATCCCTTGGAGGAGGGCATGGCCACCTGCTCCAGTATTCTTTTTAAAGAATCCCATGAACATAGGAGTCTGGGGGGCCACGGTCCACTGGGTTGCAAAGAGTCAGACACAACTTAAGAGACTTAGCACACACGCATGCATACAGTCTTATTATATGTATTTGTTGTTATTGTTCAGTCGCTCAGTCATGTCCAATTCTTTGTGACCCTATGGACTGCAGAATGCCAGACTTCCCTGTCCTTTACTATCTCCCAGGGTTTGCTCAAACTCGTGTCCATTGAGTCGATGATGCCATCCAAACATCTCATTCTCTATTGTCCTGTTCTCCTCAATCTTTCCCAGCATCAGGGTCTTTTCCAATGAGTCAGGTCTTTGCATCAGGTGGCCAAAGTATTGGAGCTTCAGCTCCATCATCATATGTATATGTTCTTATATCTGCCACCTCAGTCAGGTACTGAACATTTCCAATAGCACAAAATGATCTCTTATGTCGCCCTTTTATTTCTTTTTTTTCTTTTAATTGAAGAATAAATACTTTACAATATTGTGATGGCCCCTGCCATACATCAGCATGGATAGGCCATAGGCACACATGTGTCCTCTCCTTCTTGAACCCCCTTCCCACCTCCCTTCCACCCCATCACTCTTTGTTGTCACAGAGCACTGACTGGTTCCCTGTGTCATACATCAAACTCCCAGTGGCGATTTGTTTTACATATGGTAATGTGTATGTTTCAGTGCTATTCTCTCAAGTCATCCTATCCTCTCCTTCCCCGACTGTGTCCAAAAGTCTGTTCTTTATATCTGTGTCTCCTTTGCTGCCCTGCACATAGGATTGTCTGTGATTCCATATATGTGCATTAATATATGATATTTGTCTTTCTTTTTCTGAATTACTTCACTCTGTATAATAGGCTCTAGGTTCATCCACCTCATTAGAACTGACTCAAATGAGTTCCTTTTTATAGCTGAGTAATATTCCACTGTGTATGGATAACACAACTTCCTAATCCATTCATCTGCTGATGGACATCTAGGTTGCTTCCATGTCCTAACTATTGTAAATAGTGATGCAGTGAACATTGAGGGTACATGTGTCTTTTTCAGTTAGCCTCTGTAGTGGGATTACTGGGTAATATTATAGTTTTATTCCTAGTTTTTTAAGGAATCTCCATATTGTTCTCCGTGGTGGTTGTGTCAGTTTGTATTCCCACCAACAGTGTAGAGGGTTCTCTTTTCTCCACACCCTCTCTAGCATTTATTGTTTGTAGACTTTTTGATAGCAGCCATTCTGACTGGTGTGAGATGGTACCTTATTGTAGTGTTGATTTGCATTTCTCTCATAATGAGTGATGTTGAGCATCTCCTCATGTGCTTTTTAACCATCTGATGTCTTCTTTAGAGAAATATCAGTATAGGTCTTTCATCAGTGTCTGATGATTTCTTTCATCCGTGTCTTATAGTTTTCTGCATACAGGTCTTTTGTTTCTTGAGGTAGATTTATTCCTAAATATGTTATTCTTTTTGTTGCAGTGGTTAATAGGATTGCTTCTTTAAGTTCTCCTTCTGATTTTTCATTGTTAATGTATAGGAATGCAAGGAATTTCTGTGTATTAATTTTATATTCTGAGACTTTACTATATTCATTGATTACCTCTAGTAATTTTCTGGTGGCATCTTTGGGGTTTTCTATGTAGAGAATCATGTCATCTGCAAACAGTCAGTTTTACCACTTCTTTTCCAATCTGGATTCCTTTTATTTTTTTATCTTCTCTGATTGTTATGGCTAGGATTTCCAAAACTACATTGAATAATAGTGGTGAGAGTGGGCACCTTTGTCTTATTCCTGATTTTAGAGGAAATGTTTTCAGTTTTTCAGCATTGAGGATAATGTTTGCTGTGAGTTTGTAATATATGGCCTTTATTATATTGAGTTATGTTCCTTCTGTTCCTACTTTCTGTAGAGTTTTTATCATAAATGGGTATTGAATTTTGTTGAAGGCTTTCTCTGCTTATATTGAGGTGATCATATGGTTTTTATCTTTCAATGTATTAATATAGTGTATCACATTGATTGATTTGCCTATATCGAAGAATCCTTGCATCCCTGGGATAAATCCCACTTGATCATGGTGTAGGATCCTTTCAATGTATTGCTGGATTCTGTTTATTAGAATTTTGTTGAGGATTTTTGCATCTCTGTTTGCCAGTGAGATTGGCCTGTAGTTTTCTTTTTTTTGTGGCATCTTTGTCTGGTTTTGGTATCAGGGTGATGGTGGCCTCATAGAATGAGTTTGGGAGTTTTCCTTCCTCTGCAATTTTCTGGAAGAGTTTGAGCAAGATAGATTCTCTAAACTTTTGATAGAATTCGCCTATGAAGTCACCTGGTCCTGTATGTTGCCCTTTTATAATCACACCCACCTCCCACTTGTTCCCTTCCTCCCTCCCTCCTTCCCACATCAGTCCCTTTTCCCTGCACCGTCCTTCCCCCACCCCCCGCACATGTCCTTCACCCTACCTCTACCCTGGGGCAACCACTAATCTGTCTCCTATTTTTAAAATGTTTGTCATTTCAAAAATGTTACCAAAAATGAAATCAATAGTGTGTACTCTTTTGAGATTAGTTTCTTCCACTCAACATGATTCCCTAACATCCTTCTAAATGGTTGCTTGTATCAATAGTTTGTCTCTTTTACTACTGAGTCATAATCCATGGCATGGTTGTGCTGTCGTCTGTTTAACCATTCATGTAATGAACTTTTTGGCTGATTCCAATTCTTTACTCACAGCTGCTATAGATGTTTGTGTACAGTTTTTTGGTGGTGAAAATAAATTCACTTCTCTGGAAAATTTCTACTGGAGTGCAATTTCTAGGCCACATGGTAGTTCCATGGTTAGTTTTTAAAGAACCTGCCAAAATGTTTTCTAGAGTGGCTGTACTCTACATTCCCAGTCTCTTATTTTCATATTGTGATTTGTCTTCATTACGTGAAATTATAATTGGGCTAAATGAGACACAATTTGAGAAGAAGTTTAGAAACTTTGCAGAAACAAAAAAGTAAAGTATGTTCTGTACTAATTTGGAGAAGAGAAATTTCTGTTTAACTAAATACCTGTATGTGATAAATTCACAAAAGATGCTACGTAATAACACAGAGAGTATAGTTCTTTTGGATTTTCAAAGAAACATGTGTTAAAATTCTACATGACTCAGCTCTGCTTAAAACCACAGCCACAGCCACAGCCACAGGAATTAAAGGAAAAATATAAAGAATCAAAGGTCTTTTCTATGAGTTGAGCAGCCCATTTTATGCCTGGATTCTTGTGTACTTACAGCTGCTTATAGAATATCCCATCCAGATTTGCAAGATGTTCTCCTTGAGGTTGTTCACTTCCCCAGACCTGCTTTGATGTCCTAGAACTACTAATGTGGACAGGATAGCTGGGCTACAAAAGGATATGAAGATACTGAAAAAGAAAGTATCACACTTCCATCATGCATCTCATCAGAGGGAGTGTTTGGAATTAGAGATAAACTTTGATCATTGTTTTCATCCTGGGAACAATAAGCTCATAGTATAAATTATAGTATTTATACTTATGGCTGCCATCATTGAGTGTCTACTATGTTGCAGAAGCTGTGCTAGATAAATTATATTCATTGTAAGCTGTCTTCAAAATAAACTTGCAAGAAGGCATTATTTTATCTCTAATTTATAAATGAGGGATCTTACATTATTAGAAGTTACTACATGAATTTATTAGCCTTGTCCATAAAAGTGATCTGAAAAATGTTATTAATATCCATGCTGCCATCATTCTAATGGACCCTCAATTCTCATTTTCACCAACTGTTAGTGACTTCTCCATTCATCATGACATATTACAGACTGTGGGGGACAGGGGAAGAGTTGTCGGGATATATGGAAGAGGTAGAGTGGCTTAAGATACGTGAATATAATAATCATAGTTACAGTAATAAAAATTTTATTATGCTATTGTTGAGATTCTACCATATGTCAAGTTCTTTGTTTAAGACATGTAAGATCTTGACACCAAACAGCAACCTAGTAGGGTGTATGTTTTTCTTGTGGCTCCTGAAGTAGTCACGCAAATAGATGAGGCTTGAGGAGGTGAAGTAATTTTCTATTCAGTCACACCACTGGAGAGGAATCATGCTAGAATTTAAATAATGACCTACCGAAAGGAAATCAATCCTGAGTATTCATTGGAAGGATTGATGCTGAAACTGAAGCTCCAGTACTTTGGCCACCTGATGGTAAGAGCTGACTCAGTGGAAAAGACCCCAATGCTGGGAAAGATTGAAGGCAAAAGGAGAAGGGAGTGGCTGAGGATGGGATGATTAGATAGCATCACTGAGTCAATGGACATGAATCTGAGCAAACTCTGGGAGACAGTAAAGGACAGGGGAGCCTGGCGTGCTGCAGTTCATGGGGTTGCAAAGAGTTGGACACAGCTTAGTGAGTGAACAACAACACCTGACTCGAAAGCCCTTGCTCTGTTTGTTTGTCTGGGTATCTATTTCAATGTAAACACACACACACGCCACATTTGTGTGTATGTTTGTCAGTTATTAGAGACATTGGAGACACTTGGTTTTTAGTTGCTTTAATTTTTAAATGTGCAAAAGCTTTCAAGCATGATATACTAAAAATGAATGTATCAGTAAATATAAAAGATTATATTATTACATTTTATTTTTTTAAGTGTATTTAGGAACATAAAACTTTTCTTCATGATGTTAAGGTGAACATTTCACTTTAACATCTTCCTACAACAATAGACATAAAGTGATTTTGAGAGTTTTTATGACTCTTGAGCTTGAAGTCAAAGCTTGTATAATTGTCAACAATTAATAGAATATTCAGAAATAAGATCAGTATAGAGTTATGGTCATTGACATGGTTTGTTCATGCTGATTAAGCTCTCCGGTCTCAACCATTCACCTTTATACTTAATGCTTAAGGTTCTTTGTGAGTGGTAATGGAAAACTTGTTTACTTGTGATGGATTGTAGATAATTTCCAACCAAGCAGGAGTTCTGTGCTCTCTTCCTTTTTCTATAATAAACACTTCCTAGATATTTGTTGAGTCATGAATGGATGATTACATCTTTCTCTTCCATGCTATTGACCTTCTTTATATCAATTGTTCTTTACATTTCCACCATCTCTGATATCTCCTAAGAATATATGATTATAAAGGTGACTCTCTGTGTTGTGACTGAGCATACTGCTTACTTCATTGTGACAACATTTAGTGAGTGTAGCCTCTTGACCAGGAACTCTGCTGGGTGCTCAGGGCAAGGAAATGGCTCTGACATCACTTGGCCTTCAAGGGACTCCCCATCTGGTAGAGGACACAGTGCAGAATGATAAAGGTATCTGTGTGAGAAATGGGCAAAACCTCTTGGAACAGATGAATAATTGTCAGAGTAGATGAGCAAAGATGGTTATCTGCAAGGGATGTATCTGAACTGGGTTTTGAAGGATATGTTTTCTTTTTGGATAAACAAGCAAGAACTTTATCTTAAATAGAAAATGTTTTTGTTCCTTCACTTTGTTTTGGAACTTATCAAAAATGTTACGTTGGTTTTGAGTCTGTGGGCTCAGAATCAGAAGCCAGGATTTGATGTATTAGGAGTCTCACTTTCATGGTATGCCAAGGTAAAGATTGCTTGGTACAAGTACTTCCTTTTGTAAACAATAACTGCCCCAACTTTTTTCTAGTTCCCTGATGAATGAAAGCAGAGTGAAAATCTTCATGGAATATACAAATAAATCTGTCTTAAAAATTATTTAAAATCAAGAGATTAAATGCAAACCTTCTCAATTCAAAGCACTTATTTTTTTTTAAATTGTAAGTGAAGTGTATATCCAAATGCACAAATTTAAGAAATTGAGGGACTCAGTATGTCAAAAAGTTGAAAAAGGATCCCCTCCCCATCAGCTCTAAAGATTGCTATATCGTTGATAAATACAATTCATGTGTCCAGACTGAGGGTGGAAGTCATTTCCTGAAATGCTATATTGAGATGAATTCTAAGTCAATATCAACATTCACTGGGGAAAAGTGATCAGTTATCAGGGTATGTGTATGTATATGTAAGGTTAATCATGTGTTGCATTTCTGCATCTCTCAATCAGGAAAATGATGGGCCTCAAAATGACCTGAGAAGCTAGCTCACCTCCTATTTAAATAATTATGAGCACCCCCCTAGACACCCATGAGGAATCAACATTGCATTTTCAGCAAATTAATGAGGGATGATTTTCTAGTGTTCTTCCTTGTTAGAGTATTAGCATTTTCAAAAGTGCAACCATGAAATAGGTTGACATTTACTATGATTTTACATAAAATAATGGTGTTGGCTAGAGAGTGATTACATACGATGTTTAATAAGCACTTATTTTTACCTGGCTCTCTGTTTTCCATCCTTTATATTAAAAAATAGGAAAACAATTTAATTTTGTGATATATCCATGGAAATAACCACTATAGCTTGGTACTTATAGCTTAACAATGCCCTGTAGATACTTCTATACAACAGAGAAGACTCTCAATAAATACACGTCAAATGAAAGAATAAGTCCCAGAGTCGCACAGCAAGGGGAATAAGAAAGAGGCTAAACATGGGGAAAAATTAAGACAAAATTTGAGTTGAATTTTTCTGGCATACATGAAATATGGGATGGCAAAGGGTCCTTCACTGTTTTATTGCCACTTCTTAGGGAAGGGCTGTGTAATTCATTTGATGCTTCCCTTCCCATGACTTATACTGTCATCCCAGATTCATGGTAATGTAAGTTTACAGCACTCCAAATCGACATATGTTCTTTCTCCACTGTGTTTTCAATTCCTCTCTACTGCTCCTGTTTTTCCAGGGGAAGGGGTTAATCCCCAAAAGGTCCCCCTAGGGTAATGTTATAGGTGGCATTGTCCCAGGTAAACAGTGTCAGCAATGCAGTCATTCTAGTGTGCATTGCACAGTGAATTTGTGTATAGCTTCTAGCTGGTGGCTAAAAGAAAGTTTGGCGTGCTTACCTAGGCCAAATCTTTGTGGAGCAAATAGACTTTTTTCATCCTTCTTATACTCTAGTCTAATCAGAAAAAAAATATCTTATTGATTATAGATAAATAACATTTATTGAGTGCTCCCTCTGTTGCCAGATACCATGGAACCCCTTTGTAGCCGTAATGCAGTTGATTCTTTCCAAACCATATCAGGGAGCACCTATTATAGTCTCCAGTTTTCTACTGGAAAAACCGAGTCTTAAGGAGCATAACTAATTAGTCTAAAATTGCACAGCACGTAAGTGTCAAAGCCTAGTTCAAATCAAAGAATGTCAGATACCTATGTTTGTACCCTAATCACCGTACAGTGTGGCCTCTTGAATGAAAACCGTGGTTGACATCTTTCCACTTGCTTGGCTGATTTAGTAGTCATTCCTAGAAGCTAGCAGCCTAGAGAGTTGTGTCAACCCTATAGAGCAAACATCAGCAATGTAGTTTATAACTTGAACAAAATGTCCACACATCAAGGAGAGTGCCAGAGAAATAAGACACTGGTTTATTTCCCTCCGTTTTCCAATCTTTTATTCTTGTCTTAAAACTGCTTGGTTATAACTAATAAATGTTATTGGGTGAATAAATGTTCATCCAATATACCATTTTTGACATAAATAATGTAATATCCAAACAATGCAGGAACTGCCTTAAATAAAACATGTGAAGCCTGGGTCTTTCTTGTAATAATTTGAAAAATATCAATAATGCTGTCAGTTTAACAGCAGAACATGCTATCTGCTCTTTTCATCTTCCTGGTTAGATTAGAAAAGGAAAAATGCACCCCTTCACCACATTAAAAAGTGTACTTCCCACCACCATTGTCTGAAGAGTTTGTTTTAGGAGCCCAACATTTAACTTTAGAAATGAGCAAGCAAATATCTATGTCATGTTTCTGAAACCTTGAGGAAAGTGATCTGGTTTAATGAGCAAGAATACTGACTTTAGGATCACATTACTTGAATTTGAATCTTAGCTGAGAAACTTTGAATACCACACCTACTTTCTCTGAACCTCTGTTTTCCTATGTATAAAGTAGAGATAATTATATCTACCTCAGAGAGTTGCTGTGACGATTAAATGAGATAATTCATGGGTATCAGTTTATTAACCGACTTAAATTTCAGGGAGGTAAAAACAGGAATGAGCATCATTTATTTTTTCTTCCAAACACAATTTTTAGTTCCTTGTTCCATAATGTTATCTAGTTGGAACCATGGCTATAAGTAACACTGAGTGATAAGAATAATTTCTTCCTGGTAACTATCTTAGTTTGGGTTGCCCCCTACAAAAGGACTATAAGACAAGAATTTGGGTGCAATTAGCCTACTGGGCTTCCCTGGTGGCTCAGAGGGTAAAGAATCTGTCTGCAATGCAGGAGATCTGGGTTCAATCCCTGGGTTGGCAGGATCCCCTGGAGAAGGGAATGGCTACCCACTCCAGTATTCTTGCCAGGAGGATTCCACAGACAGAGGAGCCTGGTGAGCTATAGTCCATGGGGTCACAAAGAGTCAGACATGACTGAATGACTAACACACAGCCTATCTGGGAGGTGGTTCAAAGTAGTGTAAGTAAAGAAATGGGGAGAGAGGAAAGAAATAATTATTAGTAAAAGCATTGTATGAGCAGGTCACTACTTGAGTAACTAGGGCTCAATGTTTCTGAAATTCCACATGCAACAGACCTTAGAACATTGTCTTTAGAGAAAGGAGAGCATAGTAGATGCTTCTGATTCCTGAACTGCATCCCTTTACTGACCTACTATACATGGCCTCTAGTTACTCTGAACTTTGGGTTTCTCACAGCCTCTCCTCCCTACCCCTTCTCTGGAGTGTTGTCCTTGCTTGAGGACCTTTCTATCCCAGCTGCCAGTAGCACTGACTGACTTGTATGGGGATACAAAAGCCAGCCTTTTACCTCCAGGGAACATTTCTGCTGCATGGTTGATGGTACAGAGCCCTCTTCACCATGGACAGGCCAAGGCTAGACTGATTGTGGCTACACCTAACTTGATTCTTTCCCCTTACTTTTTGTTTCCTTCCTTTCCTTACTCGTGTCTCCTGATATGTCTACAGTGCTTAATCTCACACATCTAAATCCCTGTCTCAATCTCTGCTTCTAGAGAACTTGATCTAAGACAAGGACATTGGGGGCAATTATTCAACATTGTTCATTCCCTGTTGGTTGAGGGTTTGGTAATGTTCACTCTCTAGTGCCTCTTCTCCCCATTTGTTAGAGGCTGTTTCCAGCCAGCATTCCCTTCCAGCTTCAGAGAACTTTAACAGGAAATGAATGTCAGTTTCTTGTTTCACAAATGCTCCCAAGCTTAGGGGACACATGTGAAACTCTTTCCTGAGTCTTGTCACTGAATTCTGTATAGAGAGCGATGGGGAGAGTGGTGGGGAATGCTAAGATTTTTTTGTAGACATGAAAGCAATCTGCTAGGGAATGAGACTATATGGATGTGAGAGTTGGACCAGTAAAGAAAGGTGAGCGCCAAAGAATTGATGCTTTTGAACTGTGGTGTTGGAAAAGACTCTTGAGAGTCCCTTGGACTGCAAGGAGATCCAACCAGTCCGTCCTAAAGGAGATCAGTCCTGAATATTCATTGGAAGGACTGATTTTGAAGCAGAAACTCCAATACTTTGGCCACCTGATGCAAAGAGCTGGCTCATTTGAAAAGACCCTGATGCTGGGAAAGATTGAAGACAGGAGGAGAAGGGGATGACAGAGGATGAGATGGTTGGATGGCATCACCGACTCAATGGACATGAGTTTGAGTAAACTTCAGGAGTTGGTGATGGACAGGGAGGCCTGGCATGCTGCAGTCCATGGGGTCGCAAAGAGTCGGACACGACTGAGTGACTGAACTGAACTGACTGAGGGAATGAGACATTCATCTCCTTATCTTATATTCAGCCCCCAATCTCTTACTGGAAACTTACCTCACTTGGCTTGTGGAATCACTACTGGGCCAACAACCATCCTGACTTAACCAGTCTGTCCTAACTCTAGTCTTCTACTTACACAGTCTGAATCGTTGATGGGTGTGAGGGTCAAAAGACCAGTTTGGCCATCTTTTTTGAATAAGGGGTTATCTATTGCCTCTTTGGGACTTAGTTAATTTCTAGAAGTCACAGAAAACATTCTGCTTAATAATTTGTATATACACATTTAATTTAATACTTAAATGCTCAATAAGTGGTAGCTGTTAATTAAGTTAAAAATTTAGTTTCTAACATCTTTGAAAAGCTATCACATTTTATTGCTTGTTTTAATGATGTGACTCAACACGTTTGATGTAAAGATCGCAGGGTCTATGAATCAGGACACCTGGGTCAGCTTGGATTCAGTCTGTGACCTTTTCCAAATCATTTCGCCTTCCAAAGGCTTTGAACTTCACAGCTGTCAAATAGGATTATCAAAGCTGCTTTACATATTTCACAGGGTTGTTATAAGCCTGAAATGAAGGGAAACATGCAGGAGCACATTTGAGAGTGTAAAATACTGTCAGGCAATGATTAATAAAGTCACCCACTTTTATATGAATTTACCCAAAGGCATTTTCCCCTTCTCTTCAGATACTCACACCAATCTGACAAGCTGCTGTGGCTGAGACCTGACTCATTTGCAGCAAACAGATGCCATGCTAAATGATGACAAAGTGATAAACATATGTAAATATTTCATATGGAAGTGAAATCAATATGGACACATGCAAAAGACACAGTTCCAAGACTAGGAATGCCAGGCTATGCATAGTCACAGCAGAAAAAGACACAGTGTCGGAGTGGATCATCAGCTAAAATCAAGCCCAGTGTTGTTATTTAAAATCTTACCAGAAACTATTAATAGGCACAGATCATGCATAATTTTGCCATTTGTTTCAGACTTCATGATGTAGCATGCTGTTAATCAGGCAAGTGTATCATATAGAGGAAAACAGGCTGGGTTCTAATCCCTGCTCCTGGTGACTCTGACCAATTACCTTTCTAGGTTTTTTGCTGGTTCAAGGTGGCATCGTTATGTATATCTGTTCACATCAGTTACAGATAGTATGCCTTTCTGTGTGTAAAAGTGTTTTGAAAACCCATAGTTATGTTATAGGGGTAGCTGCTGCTGCTGCTAAGTCACTTGAGTCGTGTCTGACTCTCTGCGACCCCATAGACGGCAGCCCACCAGGCTCCCCCGTCCCTGGGATTCTCCAGGCAAGAATACTGGAGTGGGTTGCCATTTCCTTCTCCAGTGCATGAAAGGGAAAAGTGAAAGCGAAGTCGCTCAGTCGTGTCCGACTCTTAGCGACCCCATGGACTGCAGCCTACCAGGCTCCTCCGTCCATGGGATTGTCCAGGCAAGAGTACTGGAGTGGGGTGGAGTAGAGGATGATATTAAACAAGTGAAAAAAATAGATGAAAAAAATCCAGAAGAAAGTGAATAATCAGCTGGAGAAGAGGAAGCTGGAAGGTGTCCAATTCTCTCACATCACTGTGGGTTGCCCAAAAGAACAAGTGTCTCTAAATTTCACAGTGAGAAGGGAAAGGAGGGAGAGAAGGCAAGAGAGGTCGAATGGGCTCAGTGAGATAAAAACAAACCAGAGAGTCCCAGCGTTGGACTAGAGAACCTAGAGAGAGCTGTGCAAGCTGCAGGTATGAAGGCATGCTTTGTGTGGTATGGACACTCACTTGTCCAGTGCCAGAGAGTTTTTATAAGATCTCAAATGTGTAGCCCTTTGAAATGGCCCGTGGTCAACACAGGAAATCAGGCTTTAAACAAAAACCAAGTCAAATAATTTCTGAAAAAACAGAGTTCTTTGTTACGAAGAAATTTAACTTAAATGTTTACAAAGTGAACAGAATAGAATATCAGTCCTCTTACACACCCTTCACCCAACTTCAATATTATCACCATTCTGGAAAGACAAATTCCTTTAGGGAACATAGTATTTAAACATTTTCATTTGAAAGTAATCTCATATAAGAAAAGAATAGAATAATATACAGTAATATAATAAAAAATTGAATAATTTTAAGTAAGAATAAGAATAGTGAGAAGAATATGCAGGAATCCTTTATCCAGATTCACTTACTGTTAATATTTTATTCCTTTTTGTTTGTCATTGGCACAAGTGCATGCACATTTTCTCTCCTTCTCTGTAACATTTTCTTCTGAACAACTTCAAGATAATTTATACCAACTATGGAAATTTACTCCCAAGTGTTTCACCCTATATTTTCTAAGAATAAAGACAGAGTCATATATAACCATAATGTAGTTACCAATCTCATAAATTTATATTGATAGAATTTTATTATGTTCCAAGTGTATCAGTTGACCAAGACATCTCTTTTATAGCATTTCTCTTCCTCCGTTACAGTATCTAGAGTAGAGTCAGGTGTAGCATTTACATTTTCACCTCTTTCTGCCTCCTAAAGTATGGAACATTCCTCCAGTCTTTGCTACTTATGATGCTGACAATTTTAAAAATGACAGTTCTCCTTTGTACCCATTGGTTTTCATAGAATGCTCCTCATTTGGACTTTGTCTAATGTTTCCTCATTATTGTATTCAGTTATGTATTCTTGACCAGAACACTGCATAGATGATGACAGTGTGTCCTTCTCAGATGTCATATTTGGAGGTAGAACACTCATCTACCCCTAATTGGGGGTGTTTATTTTGAACTCTTAGTCAGGCTATTGCCGGATTTCTCCACTGAATAGTCAATACATTTTTTTTTCCCTTGCAACATGTAAACAACCTTTGGGGAGACACTTTGAAAACACGCACAGATTCTGCTCCTCATCAAGCTTCCTTCCTAGGGTTTAGCATCTTTGGAGGAGGGCATGACAACCCACTCCATTATTCTTGCCTGGAGAAGTTCCATGGACAGAGGAGCCTGGCGGGCTACAGTCCATGGGGTGGCAACAAGTCTGACATGACTGAGTAACTAAGCACAGCACAGCACATAAATCTTGCCTGCTCCAGTTTTTACTCCTATTACTGTGAAATGCTGATTTTCTATCCCAGTACACTTTCCACATTTATTAGGTATTACATGGCATTCTATTGTAAGCAAGAACCTTCCCTTTCTTTCTGTTTATTACTAATAAGGAATAATGGATTGCTTTTTTCCTTCCAAATGGCTTTTGGTATATTACTACATAGAGTTAATTATTTGGCACTGTAATTGTCCCATATTGATAGTGGGAGTATTTTTAATCTGGCTTCTGTGTCTGGGACATGTCCCCAAAATAAGCTTGAACACTTACTTTATGACATAGTAAGGTGTCCCAAAGTCTTGTACCTATTCACCCAAGCCCTGGCATTGGCCATTGTTCTGAGGATTCCTGGTTGATTTTAGGGGGGAATGGTATTAAATCCTAGCTCTTGATACTGAGTGTGCTCATTGCACCTGGAGTGTGGCATTTTGGCCCCTTCAGTGCATAAACGTTGGAACCATATGCATGCATAAACACATGTACATACATACACTTGCATACATATATTCTCAAACCTATGCATTTATATATGCATATGCACATACATATGCCTATCTCAAAATAAGAATTCATATCAATATCCCCAGTTTCTAAACCATCCCTACAGGTTTCTTTCTTGTCTTTTTCCATTTTATGTTTTTATGTTCCCTCTTCTTGATTGAAAAAACTGGCTCCCAAATTTATTTACTTGCTCCATCTTACAACACATCTAAAATAGTTTCACAATTCCTTTGCTCATTCCATTACAAAAAAACAAGCCATATTAAAAACAGTTCAAGATTTGTTTGCAATTCTTACCCTCACCCCATTCTGCCACAGACTGAGGGTGTCTAGTTAATTACATGGATTAATTCCTTCTTTTCTCCTTCCCTCCTTTTTCTCCCTTCCTGTCTCTCCTTCTGTTCCACTTGAGCGTACTTATGGCATTTGTTTGGAAAACAATTGAATTTATGTTGTTTAGTTGACTTCCTGTTGTAGTGCTCTTTCCCTTCTGTATATATGCATATGTGTACATTATATATATATATTTGTATATATATTGGTGCTTCCCATGTGGCACTAGTGTTAAAAAAAAAAAACAAAATCTGCCTACCAATGCAGGAGACATAAGAGATGCAGCTTCGATCTCTGGGTTGGGAAGATCCCCGGAAGAGGAAATGCAACCCTCTCCAGTATTCTTGCTTGGAAAATTCCATGGACAGAGGAGACTGGCGGGCTACAGTCCATGAGGTCCAAAAGAGTGGGACACCACTGAAGCGACTTAGCATGCACAAACACATATATTAATATATAGGAGATTAAAGCCTTCAGAAAGTTTAACTATATGCAAAAAAGAATATTCAGAGATATCACTTTTTTATTCTCCACTCCTATCCCACCCCAACATGACAATATATTAGAACAAAAGTATTCACATTAAACCTAAGTATATGATTGTCTTTAGGGAAACGAAAAGGAAATGAGTTAGAGGTGAATTGATCAGTCAGTTAATCAGAGTGGGAACCTTGCACTACAGGGCAGTGAAGATGATATACATAAATTGAGAGACACTACTGACTGTACTGTCAAGTACTTAAGGTTAAACATTTTCCCCCTAAGATCCCATAAACATGCAATAGCATTTCCCAATGTATGTTCTACAAAACACTAGTCTCATAAGATAGCTCTGAGAGGAAAAAAGTTGTTTCTGGTCAAATAAGAATGGATAATAGTATATATTTGATCCCCTTCCTGGAAGTCTTTCTGTTAAGAAACTAAGTGTGTTTCTATAGTTTTTTGCTTTTTTTTACTCAGAGAGAGAGAGAGTAGAAAAGTAGTTACCAGGGCCTAGGAATGGGGAAAATAGGGAGAGGCTGATCAAAGGGTACCGTTTTCAGCTCTAAGATGAATAAGGTCTGAGAATCAAATGTATAATATGGTGACTGGTTGGATGGCGCCACTGACTCAATGGACATGAGTTTGAACAAGTTCTGGGAGATGATGAAGGACAAGGAAGCCTGGTGAGCTGCAGTCCATAAGGTTGCAAAGAGCTGGACACGACTGAGCGACTGAACAACAAAAGTAGTTGATAACACTGTATTTGTATAATTGAAATTTACTAAGAGAGTGTAACTTAAGTGTTTCCACCCCCCTCCACCAAAAAGAGAAAGTAGATAAATAAATGAGGTGATGAATGTGTTAATTAACTAGCTGGAAGGAGTCCTTTTGGTATGCATCAAGTAAATGTGATGTACACTTTAAATATCTTGCAATTTTATGTGTTAATTATACCTCAGTAAAACTGAAGTACAAAAAAAATAATAATAAGCTCAGTATGCCTCTTACTTGACATGGATATCTTTAAACAAATATTTTCTTATCTTTTAGAAATAATCTTTAAAGGGACAAATTTTGGAAAATTTGGGTCCACGTACTCAGTGAACATTTACTGAACTCTTATTCTCTGCTGGGTGCTGTTTTTGGTACTATGCGTAGACAGCCAACAAAATAAATGAAGTAACTATCCTGGTGGAATTTATAGTTTAGAAGGTTTGTAGGGGAAGTGGAGGCAGGCAGAGATACCATACAGTATCCACTAGCATAGCCACTCAGGAAAGATGAATACAGGCTGCCTATCCCCTTTCCTCCTTTGGGAATACTTCAAAATGCTGACCCAAAAGGAATAAATAAATAAATAAATAAAGTGGAATAAATGCTGCAACCAGCTTGGAAGCTAAGCATCAGGTCCAGAAAGAGTATATCAAGAGGGCTTCTTCATCCTTCTACTTTATCTGCACGCATCTGAGCACAAGCCAAAAATTAAGAGTATAAAATCGTTAAAAAAAAAAAAAACACAAGGGAAAAATTCTTGAGTTTTTAATCACATTCCTATGTTGATAAAATATTTATGAGCTCTCTTTCAATTAATTAGAATAAACTATGTAACATTGCAGGAAACAAATTGAAAATTTAATAAAGTAAGTTCACTTCTAATTTCTTTGAAAGAAAGAAGCTAATTATATTTAGTTCTGTAATTATAAGTTTAATTAAAATGTAATGCAAAATATTCCATAAACTGAAAACAGTGCTGACTAATAAAATTGAGCCTTTAATACAATTTGCTCTTTAAATGAAAATTTATAATTTAAAATGAGGGCTTTAGTGTATCATTCTCCAAAAATTTCATCCTTTCAGTCCAGATATAATTTAACAACCTTTCTGTAAAGACTAGTTAATGTTTATTTACTGTTTTAAACCTGTTTCCTTCTGTTTATTGTATGCTGAAAATCTCCCTTTCATTGGTTTTAGCCATTTTCCTTTTAGACTTGGTTTAAAGAGACACTCGTATTTCCCTCTTGCACATCATAATTTATAGCACATCCCTTCTGAGTTGGAACATGGCTTGAAACTTTCAGTGACTCAAAACTTGAAAGCTCAGATGCCCTTAGAAGTATGTTCACATATCAGTTGCCTTTACCTGGCTGACACAGAGATGATATGATTGCTTCAGGCAGACATGCAGGTAAAAGGAAATTTATATCCTCTAAAATGAAATTAGGAAGATGATGAAATGACCTTTCGGTGATGTTTTTAATAATTATTTGCTCTCATACACTTATCAGAGGAATAGAGTAGACTAATAGTTTGCCCAGATGTTAGGCTTAAATTCCAAAGTCAACTATAATTTGGGGCCATTTGCTGTGATGTTGAAGTAATATCCATTTCTAAAGGCCTTTCTGACTGTTCTTTAATTTGAGAGGGGCTCTGCTTTTACCCGAATCACAGAAGTTTGTGGAAGGGAAATGACACAGTGAAAAACTCACTTTTTCAACTCTTTATTCTTCAACATTCAAGAAGGATTCACTTGGTTTCATCTGAGTCAGTTTAAAATGACTAAAAAATATTTATTGAATGCACACTGTATAAAATAAGTTATACTTTCTGTGCAAAGATATCTCCTTGAGGAATTGTTGAAAATTGCATTTCTGTACCACTGCTCCTGCCCTCACATTCAGGCCCATGATGTTTGGTGTGGATCCCAGTGATCTTATTCAGTTAGTTAGAGAAAGGTACTGAATGTTTATAGGCTTCTAGAGTTGAGTAATATAGTCCTAGAACTTATATCTCTGGAGGACAATGTTCACTGAATCAGTGGTTTGTTCTGCTTTCTATTGGAGCAGAACTGACCTTGCCTCTGCAGGAGTCAATATGGTTGAAGAAAGAAAGGAATAAGTAGGGAGAGGGGATTGTTAGCTCTTTGAACATGGGGAATTGTTGCCTATGATTTGGGTAACTTGCAGGGTGATTACCTCTATTACAAGGTAATCAAGAAAAGATATGCTAGGGGAGTGCAGGGGAGTGATGGATTCGGAATTAGTTTCCAGCTTGGTGCTTTGCTTTCGGGCCCACAACCTTGAGAGCCCATTTCTAGAACACTCAAGAGAGAATATTTCTAGAACATTCTGAGAACATTCTCTTAGCTTTTCAAACCTCCTGATCTTTCCAAAAGGAATTGGTGCCTTCAGGAATGGACTTTATATGCTTTATCTTGGTCTCTTTCATGTGTCTGCATGTGACTGCTGGTCTGCATGTACTGGATACTCTAGTTATTACTGCCTAATTACAATTGATAAAACTATTTGAAAAAGTACTTGGAAAGGTTTTGCTCATTCTAATAGGTCAAACCACAAGAAGAACACATTTAGAAAAATCTCATCATCTCTCCTACTCTTGTTCCACCAACATCCTTAATGTAATGAATGTAGGTATGTTTCAATGTTGTTTTTTTCTTTTTTACCAAATAGTGTATGAAACACAATAATCTGTACCTTCTTTTCAAGTTTTGTAAAAGCATGCACTTCCCTGTGGGGTCTGTCTGCTCTTACAGACCATGGATATACCTGGTGAGGGCATTACAATAAAGAATAGGGCTGTGGCACATGAATGAAACTTAAGGATATTATGCTAAGTGAAATATGTCAGTCATAAAAAGACAAATACTACATGATTCCATTTAGGTGAGGTATCTAAAAGAGTCAAATTCATAGTGCAGAAGGTAGATTGGTGGTTGCTATGGCTTGGAGGCAGAAAAAGATAGGAGGTGTTCTTTGGTGGGTAAAGAGTTCCAGTCATGCAGAATGGGAGAATGTTCTGGGGCTCTATTATATAACAATGCCAGTACTTGACAATATTATAATGTATACTTGGAAATTGTTGGGTGGGTAAATTTTATGTGTTTTATTGCCACAATTTTTAAAAAATAATGTATTGTGCAAATATTCCCTTGTCAATAAAAACTACATCACCCCCTGAAAAAAAAGAGAGAACATGTCTGTGGCCTTTACAGCTCTAGTCTCTGAGCAAGAAGCCTTCAACTCTGTTTCTGGGAGGGTGTGGCAGGGAGAGTGTATTTTGCTCTCAGGAGGCATTTGGCAATGCCTGGAGGCATTTTCAATTGTTGTACCTGTAGGGGGTGCTTCTGGCATCTAGCTAGTAAAGACCAGGGATCCTGTGAAATAGCCTACAATGCACAGGACCGCAACCTCCCTACAAGCAAAGAATTACACCACCCAAAATATCAATAGTGCCAGAATTGAGAAAGCCCAGCATAGAGGAACTTTAAGGAACAGAAGGAAAAATCTGTTCTCATGCTTGTGAGAAATTCTGCCTGGGAAGACTATATGGTCACATGTATTTTCTGTGCAATGCTTTTCCATTTATAATGTACTTTCCTATTATTATGGACTACAGATTTGTGCCCTCCCCAAAATTCATATGCTGTAATCTCAACATCCAGTGTGATGGTATTAGGAGGTAGGGCTTTGGGGAAGTAATTAGGTAATAAGATGGAGCCCCCATGAAACAGATTTGTGCTTTTATAAAAGGGACTTCAGAGAGATTTCTCACCCGCCCTCTTTCTGCCATGTGAGGGTAGAAGGAGAAGTCCTCTTAGGAAGAGGCCCTCACCAGAATCCGACCAGGTGGACATCCTGATCCTGGACTTGCAGCCTCCAGAACTGTAGGAAATAAAGTTCTGTTGTTCAAGTCACATAGTCCATGGTACTTTGCTATAGCAATCTGAACTAAGACACTTATTTCACCTGAGTGTGATGTTTATTAATTGTGTCCAAGTGACCCCTTTAAGCCTCAGATTCCTCATAGGTTTAGTGGACCCAATGTCAGTCTCTATGTCACAGAACTATTGTAGGAACTCAAGTAGATGGGACAACTGAAAGCACATAGCTCCGTGCTGGGTCTAAGAAGTGCTTCATATGATTATGCGGTTACTATTGTTTGGCATTCAGGGTTTCACTGAATAAACAGAAATTACTCTATGTATTCCACTATAAAGTGACTGAATTTTGGGAATTAGAGGCGTGTGCAATTTTTGGAAAGTGTGAGGGAGGAAAGCTCAGGAAAGCCACTTCTAATCATCTCAGCCTGCAGCCCTAACAGGCTGGTTGATGTGAACACTCCCTGAAAGCTGCTGTTACTTTCAGCAGCTCCAGGAAGCCCTCCTGACTAGCTAAGCCTGCACGACCTAGGGGAAAGAGCCTAAAAAACGTTTCCCACCACCTCACATACCTACAGCACTGAAGCAGGGGATGTGTGGGGTGCACCCAGAAGCTGTTGCAGATCTCCCAGCTGTTGCAGTACCTCTTCACAGTAGTAATCACCCGCTTTCAGCTTCTGTTCACCACTACTTGTACCATTGATTCTCCCTGGCAGAATCCAACCTGGAGATGCTTTGAGAAAAGGATTGTGGGAATTATTCTAGCACTTTCTGTGCAATGTAAAGGGCATCCCACAAGGAATTACAGTGATGTCAAGGAGACAACAGACAATTGGCATACTTTGTCATTACTCTTACCTCTGTAGTTCTTCAAGGCAGATATTATTCTCACCTTTTAAATGAGAAAAATTGCTGCTTGGAGAGGGGACATAATTCTTCTTAAAGTCTAATTTGTGCCCAGACCTGAATTGTAAATTTAATACTCCCCTCCAATCCCACCATCCCCTAGATGTAGTCCAGAAAAAAACTAGCTACCATTTTGGAGTCATTAATGAGAATGAAAGATTTACTTTCCCATATATCTTTCTGTCATAGGTCTAAATATCTTTATTATTCACTTGGGTTAAAATACTGAATTACTCTTTTAAAGTAACAGTAAAGTAGTAGGGATAGATATAAAGGCATTATTGATTATTAACACCTTAGACAAGATATCTTTTTCATCAAATTAGGGTATTATGTCAAGGAAATCCTACTGACCCTTTGACTGATTTCCTTGAGGAGCAACGTCATGGAGTGAGTGGACTTTTGAGTTTGCCTCGGGTTTTGTAAAACATAATTTTATGTATTTATATATTTTTTGCTCTGCTGTGTCTTTGTTGCTGCATGAGCTTTCTTTAGCTGTGGCGAGCAGGGGCTGCTCTCTGGTTGTATTGCACAGGGCTTTCATTAGAGTAGCTTCTCGTTGTGGAGCACAGGTTTTAAGGCCCATGGGCTCCAGTACTTGTGGCTTCCAGGGTTTAGAGCACTGGCTCAGTAGTCATGATGCAGGGACTTATTTGCTTCGCGGCATGTGGGATCGATCCTCTTGGATCAGGGATCGAACCCATGTCTCCTGCATTGGCAAGCAAATACTCTACCACTTGAGCCACTAGGGAAGCTACTGTGGGAATTTAAAAGTTACTTTAGGCAATTTAGCTTCCCCTGAGCTTTGATATTCTCATAAATAGGAGATGACATCATATACCTCAAGAGTTTGATATAAAGCTAAAATAAGATAATATCAAAAGAAGGAAGAGAAAGCACCTTATTTCATTCCATGCTGGTATGAAAAATACTTGAGGTGCATCAGTCTGTTAGGTGCTACGTTAAGCATCATGAGGAAAGATGTGGTCCTGGGATTTACAACCTACTGTGTTTGGGAGAAAGGTGTTAAATTCAAGTAAAGAACATAGATAACACAAATACATAAGGTAATACAGATTTTCATGATTACTGTGAAGAAATAAATAGGTGATAGGTGAAAGAATTGGGTTATGGAAAGGTATTTTTGATGAGTTTGAAACTGTTTGCCTCAGACTGGGACTTGAACCCACGTGGCTGGGACTGGAACCCAGTCAAAACATGGTACCTGTTTTAGGACCTAATGAAGCTCAGGTTCTTGATGTCTCATTGCAGAAAGAATTCAGTGAGAGACAGAGTGACATGAGGCTTCCCAGGTGGTGTGACTGGAAAAGAACCTGCCTGCAAATGCAGGAGACATAAGTGATGTAGCTTCAATCCCTGGGTCGGGAAGATCCCCCAGAGAAGGAAATGGCAACCTACTCCAGTATTCTTACCTGGAGAATCCCATGGACAGAGGAGCCTGATGCATTACATTCCATGGGGTCACAAAGATTCAGACATGACTGAGCAGCTAAGCATGCAAGAAGTGGATTTATTCAGATTCAAAGAGAAGCACACTCTACAGAGTGTGGGCCATCACAGGCCACGAGTGCAGCTGCAAAAAGTGTCGTGGTTAGTTTTTATAGGCTGGGTAATTTCATATGCTAATAAGTGGGAAGATTATTCCAAGTATTTTTGGGAAGGGGTGGAGATTTCCGTGAATTAAGCCACCCACTGTCCACTCTCTGGTCTTTTGACAGTGCCTTGGAACTGTCATGGGTGTATCATTTAGATTGCAATTGAGGACCCCAAGGTCTAATCAGTGTGGACTTGTCTGCCATTTTGGACCCATTTGATTCTAATCTGTTTATGTTGTATCCTTGAACTATGGACAAGGTTCCTAACATTGTACAGGAGACTGTGATCAAAACCATACCCAAGAAAAAGAAATGCAAAAAGGCAATATAGTCTGAGTAGGCCTTACAAATAGCTGAAAATAGAAGAGAAGCAAAAGGCAAAAGAGAAAAGGAAAGATATATCCATCTGAATGCAGAGTTTAAGAGAATAGCAAGGAGAGATAATAAAGCCTTCTTCAGTGATCAAAGCAAAGAAATAGAGGAAAACAATAGAATGGGAAAGACTAGAGATCTCTTCAAGAAAATTAGAGATACCAAGGGAACATTTCATGCAAAGATGGGCACAATAAAAGACAGTAATGGTATGGACCTAACAGAAGCAGAAGACATTAAGAAGAGGTGGCAAGAATACACAGAAGAACTGTACAAAAAAAATCTTCATGACCCAGATAACCATGATGGTGTGATCACTCTCCTAGAACCAGGCATCCTGGAATGTGAAGTCAAGTGGGCCTTAGGAAGCGTCACAACAAACAAAGCTAGTGGAGGTGATGGAATTTCAGTTGAGCTATTTCAAATCCTAAAAGATGATGTTGTGAAAGTGCTGCACTCAATATGCCAGCAAATTTGTAAAACTCAGAAGTGGCCACAGGACTCTAAAAGGTCAGTTTTCATTCCAATCCCAAAGAAAGGCAATGCCAAAGAATGCTCCAACTATTGCACAATCGCACTCATCTCACAGGCTAGCAAAGTCATGCTCAAGATTTTCCAAACTAGCCTTCAATAGTACATGAATCAAGCACTTCCAGATATTCAAGCTGGATTTAGAAAAGGCAGAGGAACCAGAGATTAAATTGCCAACATCCATTGGATCACAGAAAAAACAAGAGAATTCCAGAAAAAAACATCTACTTCTGCTTCATTGACTATGCTAAAGCCTTTGACTGTGTGAATCACAACAAACTGTGGAAAATTCTGAGAGATGAGTGTACCAGACCACCTTACCTGCCTCCTGAGAAATTTGTATGCAGGTCAAGAAGCAACAATTAGAACTGGACATGGAACAACAGAATGGTTCCAAATTGGGAAAAGAGTACATCAAGGCTATATATTGTCACCCTGCTTATTTAACTTATATGCAGAGTACATCATGAGAAATCCTGGACTGGATGAAGCACAAGCTGAAATCAAGATTGCTGGGAGAAATATCAATAACCTCAGATGTGCAGATGACACCACCCTTAAGGAAGAAAGTGAAGAGGAACTTAAAGAGACTCCTGATGAAAGTGAAAGAGGAGAGTGAAAAAGTTGTCTTAAAACTCAACTTTCAAAAATCTAAGATCATGGCATCCAGTTCCTTCACTTCATGGGAAATAGATGGGGAAACAATGGAAACAGTGACAGATTTTATTTTCTTGGTCTCCAAAATCACTGCAAATGGTAACTGCAGCCATGAAATTAAAAGACGCTTGCTCTTTGGAAGAGACGCTATGAACAACCTAGACAGAATGTTAAAAAGCAGAGACACTACTTTGCCAAAGAAGGTCCATTTAGTCAAAGCTATGGTTTTTCCAGTAATCCTGTATGGATGTGAAAGTTGGACCACTAAGAAAGCTGAGCACTGAAGAATTGATGCTTTTGAATTGTGGTTTGGTGAAGACTCTTGGGAGTCCCTTGGACTGCAATGTTATCAAACCAGTGAATCCTAAGAAAATCAGTGCTGAATATTCATTGGAAGGACTGATGCTGAAGCTGAAACTCCAATACTTTGGCCACTTGATGCAAAGAACTAACTCATTTGAAAAGACCCTGATGCTGGGAAAGATTGAAGGCAGGAGAAGAAGGGGATGACAGAGTATCAGATGGTTGGATGGCACCACTGACTCGATGGACATGAGTTTGAGCAAGCTCTGAGAGTTGATGATGGACAGGGAGGCCTGATGTGCTGTAGTTCATGGGGTCACAAAGAGTCAGACACAACTAGTGACTGAACTGAACTGAACTAGACTATGACATTCTTTCAAAAATTGTACCCTGCCCCTTTCCCTCCTGTTACAGCTTAATCCACCCTAGGAAAATGAGTATTTGATCTAAGACTTGAAACATAAATTAGTTCTTTCTGCAAAATTTTCTTGAAAAATATGCTATGTTCTAGGCACTACAAATGAAACAGTGAACAAAACTGACAGTCTCTGCCCTCATTTCTAGTGAGGGGAGATAGGTATAAAAAACCAATTACGTAAGTAATTATATACTATCTCAAAGTGCAGTACAATCTATGAAGAAAAATAAAATAGAAAATTATAAAGTAGAAAAGTAAAGTAGGGCACATGTCCTTGCCAAGAAGTCATGGAGTAGGTTCCAAAGGGAGTCATAGGTGAGCTGTGAAAATATCTTGGGAAAGAGTACTCCAGGCTGTTGGAAAGGCAAATGCAAAGGAGCATTTTCTCCTGAGGCAGGAGTGTGTCCACCAGTTTGAGGAAAGTTGGGAGACCGAGGTGAATGGAGTGGAGCAAACAGGGAGAGGATGGTAGAAGAGAAACCCTGAGTAGTAGCAGAGGTCCAGAGCACATGGGGCTTTGGAGTTTACAGTAAAAATGTTGCCTTTTTCTTTCAGTTAGATGGATGGCCCTGCCTGTGTGAAACAGACTGTATTGAGTGTTTTGTCAAAAGTTTTCACTTTTGTCTCAGGTTCAAAGAATTTGTTAACAAAATAAGCCACTCATTATATACAAATAAACAATGCCGATATTTATTAGAGAATTACCTAGCTTACTTTCAATATGCTAACATTAAAAGAAAAGACAAATAGAAACAGCAGAGGATATATCACCAAATTAGGTTTTGACCAACATCCAGACTTGGCGCTAGGAAGTCCCGTGTCACAGCACATCTAGAGTCCCAATTGGGAAAAGGTCCCAGGCTGCACATGAGCTCTGTGGGTGAGACTTCCAAGATTGCATTTCTGGTTTCGCTTGTAATCCGATGCCAATTGATATCATCATCAATCTGTGAGCAAATTGCAGCACAAGTGTCATGTTAATGCTGTTTGTTTTGTCTTACAAAACTTGGAATGTGGTTAAGCCTGAGGCTTGGTTGTCCGGGGCCCCTCCAAGGGCTCAAGAATCTCAAGATTTGTCCCCTATCTTATCTATGGTGCTACAAGTCTTGCACTTACAGCAGGCAGTCAGGTTCACTCACAATCAGGGTGGTGTCCAAGCAGGTGAGAAGCAAGGTCAGAGGCCTGCTCTGCTTTGTCTCTGAAGCCCAAACAAGACTATTTAATTTCCTTAACAGGGAACAGGGATACCCATTAGAATGCTAGAACAATAATCCAAATGAGACAGGACAGTGGCTGGGGCCAGAATAGTAGTAGTGGTGGTGATGATAAGTAGCTGGATTCTAGATATATTTGGGGCTTCCCAGGTGACTCAGTGGTAAAGAGTCTGCCTGTAATGCAGGAGATGCAGGTTTGATCTCTGCTCCGGGAAGATCTCCTGGAGAAGAAAATGGCAACCCACTCCACTATTCTTGCCTGGGAAATTCCATGGACAGAGGAGCCTGGTGGGCTACAGCCTATGGAGTCACAAAGAGTCAGACATGACTTAGCGACTAAACAACAACAGATGTATTATGAGAGTGAAGGCCAAAGGAGGGATATACTGAAAGACTTAATGTTAGGTGACAAAGAAGGAAGAGTCATGCATGTCTCCAAGATTTAGGGCTAGAGCAGTTTTGGAGATGGAGTTTTCATGTATCAAGATGGGGAAGCAAGTTTCAGGGAGAAAATTATTTCTATTAAGGTCTAATTAAGTTTAAGATGCCTCTGGATATCTACACATGAAAGTAGAAGTCTGAAATTTAATGAAAAGTCAAAGATAGAGATCTGAGTTTGGGAGTTGGAAACATATAGTTGGCACTCAAATCTATGAAACTAAGTGAGATCACTGAGGAAGTGATTGTAGATAGAAAAGAGGTCCTAGGTCTAAGCTCTGGGGCCCTGCTACTTACAAATGGAGTAGATAGAGGGGTCCAACAGAAAGGATCTATTAGCAAGATAAGTGAAAACCAAGGGAGGAGAGTGCTTCAGGAAGAGAGGTTGTTCAACTGTGTCACATATTGTGAGTAACTCAGGTAAGACATAAACTGAAAATCCTTTGGATTTAGCAAGACGAGGTCACTGGGGATTTTGGCATTAGCAGTTTTGACATAGTAGTATAGGCATAAACTTGATTGGAGTAGGATTAAGAAAGATTGTGAGAAAAGGAATTAGCTTCTCTTTGAGGATCAAAGAAATGGAAGCTCAAGACAGAAGACAGATGTGAGGTCAAAAGAAGGTAAACTGTTACTTAAGAGTCCCTGGAACTTCGAGGTGCAGAAGTAGTTCATAATCACTTGGGAAGTGAGAGGTGCTTATTAAAACAGACCAGCTGGTTTTAATTCCAGAGTTTCTACATCAGTAGATCAAGAGAGAGAGTGGTGGGGGGACACACAAGAATGTGCATTTTTATCATGATCTCAGATATCGCAGTTGTTGCTGGTCCAGGGAGTTCATTTTCAGTATCACTACTCCTAGTCATTGATTTCTTTGTTGACTCTTCTTTCTAAAGTTGCGTCCATCCTCCTATCCTTTTCTGCCAGTCTCTCACTATAAGAATCTGCCTTATGTATTATTCATTATTAAAATTCCCATTGGTATAGTCTTCATAGGAAAATTCTGTCTGCCTTGTTAACCATTGTTCCTCTTACGTGTAACACAGTGCTTGTCATACAGCTGGAACTAAAAAGAAAAAACATTGGAATGAATTAATAAATGAAGAAATGAATGAATAAATGAAGAATTCCAACAGTGATGAGCATTGTTTTGTACATGTTTTGAGACGCCCTATGCTTCTTTGGAACTGTTTGTAAAGAAAAAAAGTTATATCTTGCCAAATGGCAAATCAAAATATTGAGTTAAATTTCAGCCTTTAAGACACTGTGAGTGATCTGAGCAGGCTATTTACATTTCAAAATTCATGGTGAACAGCCCAGAGATACCCAATGTGGCTGTTATATGGTATTTCCAATGTGATCATGTAGTTTTCGTAGAAAATGCTGCTTGAAAGTAATAGATTGTTTTGTCATTAATTATTTACATGTAGGTCCCCAAATGTCTCCGTGTTAGAGATCTCTCTCTAGTGTAAGAGAAAATAGTTAAACAAGGCTTTGGTCTTCAATGCACTAATTAGCCTGTAATCCAAGCATTTGTAGCAAGCGTCGTGTAACACGTCTAGGTTTTACATGAGGGATATTTAAGGCCTGTTCGGTTGGAAGAATTTATCTGTCAATCCGAGACTAAAAAAAAGAAGCAACTAAAACAGGGCAGTCAGGTTCCTGTTGAAGTTTTTTTTTTTTTTCCCCCAAGAGTGTTAAATGAAAACTTCTCTGCTTGATATTCATCATTTGGCAATGACCATTTCATCATTCAGGCAACATGAATAAAAGATATTACTCTTAGTCATTAGCAACTCAGTCAGGGAATAGAGAAAAAGTGAACATTTAAGAACATTTTACTTTTCTGTCATTTCAAACTAAATGACACTCTTAAATGATGGCTAGTCAAACCTACAGAATCTATTAGTAACTTGACAATAAGTGTGAAGGGATGCCAAAACCCAAAGGAATCTAAAACTTGCATTTATCAGGCTTGTCACATCATTGCTACTAGTAATAAAAGCATTTTTGTTTTATGTTGTAATGTCTACAGAGAATAATATTTTTTTGCACCAGAGTAAAAAGTGATATTGCAACATTCATCATATTCTTTTATATAATATGGCCTAAAAATGTTTAAAATTGACATTTATTATTTTAAGGCTAATTTAAAAGCCTGATGCATTTATAGAAGTTTTTTTCTGGTTGCTTTTTATAAAGTTCCAATATTCAATAGTCATTCAATTTTCAGAAGCATTTTCTTGCATGGATTTTGTTGGGTTCCCAGCAGTAAATGCTCAGGTTTTAATGGCGGTGGTGACCAACTTATTGGTGTATTTATTTTCTTGTAATCAGTAAGATGCTGGTCCTGTTGTATTGCAATGACCAAACAAACAAAGAATTATCATTTGTCAAGTTCTGTGAGATTTAATCAAAATCTAAGCTTTCACTCTTCTATTTTTTTTTTTTAACCCTCAAGGTCTCTAAAGCACTGATTCAATGAAAGAAAACTTAATCTAGGAAGTGAAAAAGAACCCAAAACTCCAGGCACAGTTGATATGGATTGCCACATTTATATGTACATTGATTTTTACATGACTGCATTTATAAACAAAACACCGTCCTCTGTGATCAATTCATTTTCAGTTCTATTTTAAGATAAATTAAAAACAAAGTGAAACCAAAATAGCAGTTCTCTCTTTAGGCTAGAGTTCTGAGGAAACAAACATTTCTCAAGAAGCAAACATGTATTTATATACCCCTCATTTGGCGGACAGCTAGGACAACAATTGACTTCTCTGAAACTGCTAGGAATCTGCATAGTAAAGTAGGTGCAATACCTGGTTAGAAATTCAGATTTAAGACAAACTACTATACTGGAGAAGTACAAGATTCTAATTCTGCCACTTAATCATCTTCCAAATGTTAGAGCAGGCAAGAGGAGGTATAACATGACTTACATTCTTTGTGGGTGACCAACCCTCACGCTAGCACAGTATTTCCCAGAGAATAGCACACAAATCTTCTGGTAAAATGCAAATTGATTTAAAGAGGTACATTAATCAATGCATTTTGTTTTGCTGCTTAGAGATTCATTTTCTTTAAACTTTCATTTATTTTATTTTAATTTTTAAAAATATTTATTTATTTGGCTGTGCTGAGTCTTGGCTGTGGCTCACAGGATCTTTTAGTTGTGGTGTGTGGGATCTAGTTCACTGACCAGGGATTGAACCTGGGCCCCCTCCATTAGGAGCACAGAGTCTTAGCCACTGGACCACCAGGGAAGTCCCTAGACATTCATTTTTATATTTATTAAATATTGTTCAATTCAGTTCAGTTGCTCAGTTGTGTCTGACTCTTTGCGACCCATGGACTGCAGCACTCCAGGCCTCCCTGTCCATCACCAACTCCCAGAGCTTGCTCAAACTCATGTCCATTGAGTTAGTGATGCCATCCAACATCTCATCCTCTGTCCTCCCCTTCTCCTCCTACCTTCAATCTTTCCCAGCATCAGGGTTTTTTTCCGATGAGTCAGTTCTTTGCATCAGGTGGCCAAAGTATTGGAGTTTCAGCTTCAACATCAGTCCTTCCAATGAATATTCAGGACTAATTTCCTTTAGGATTGACTGGTTTGATCTCTAACGATATTTGACCTAAATATTGTTAGAACCTCTTTTCTTTTAACTTCATTGATAATATACTTAAGGCACAGTTAAAGAAAAAGTCAATGTAAAAAAATGAATGAAAATAGTAGCATAGGATACTCAAGTTATAGGTAAATGTGAATGATTGAAGGATGGGAAATACTGCTAAGGTTTAGTTATTTTCCTTTCTCTTAAGACATCATTAAGCCGTGTTCAAAACGTACAAGGTATTTGAACAAAAGAGTGGGAGAAGAGAGAAGGAGTGAGGGAGGAAGAAAATGGACCTGACTGTTGGAGAGGTATAGCTATTGAAAGTTTCTCAGAGAGGAAAAAGAAATATTGAAAACTTGAAAATGAATTCAAAATATAGAGAATGATATTCTGAACACCAACTCAATAATGATCAACTGATGGCCAATCTTGTTTCCTCTATATCCCTATTGTCTCAGATTACTTTGAGGCATCCCAGATATTATATTATTTTATCTATAAGCATCTCTGCATGTATCATTAAAAGATAACAACCACTTTTAAAAACAAAGTAGACTTCCAGTATCTGGTCTGGACCTTATAAGCTGCCACTCTGTCCTAAAAGTTTACAGATAAAAATATCCTCTATGTAGAAAATCTGAAGAAACTGACAAAAAATTACTCTTGGAAGTAATAAGTGATTATAGCAAAGTTAATGATATATAAAAATACATTGCTTTCCTATATATGTGCAATGGACAGGTGGAATTGAAATGAGAAACACATCATTATTTACATTATTTGCTGTTGTTTAGTCACTAACTCATGTCTGACTCTTTGCGAGCTTGTCAGGCTCCTCTGTCCATGGGATTTCGCAGGCAAGATACTGGAGTGGGTTGCAGTTTCCTTCTCCAGGGGCTCTTAACAACCTCCAAAATAAAATAGCTAGGTTTATGTCTAACAAAATATGTATATGATGTATATGAAGAAAACTATAAAATTCTATTGAAACATATCAAAGATGGACTAAATGTGAAAGGAGTAGTACTTCATATTTATGGACAGGAAGATTTGATACTATCAGGTTGTTCTTTTCAGTTTAATCTTGAGATTCAATTCAATCCCAATTAAAATGCCAGCAAATAATTTTGTGGAAATAAAACTGTTCCTAAAATTTAAATGGTGAGGCAGAAGATCCATAATTTCTACCTCAGTATTAAAACAGAAGAACAAAGTTATGGGACTGACACCACCAGAGTTTTAAGACTTCTGTAAAGCTGTAGTAATTTTGAGAGTGGTATTGGTGAAAGGATAGACAAATAGATGAATGGAACAAAATGTGGAGGGCAGAAATAGACCTATATACATACAGGCAACTGATCTTTGACAAAGAAACAAAGGTAATACAATGGAGCAAAGACAGTCTTTACAACAAATGTTGCTGGAACAACTGGACATCTGAATGCAAAAAAACGAATCTAGACACAGACCTGACATCCTTGACAAACTGAAGTGAATTGCATCAGAGACCTAAGTGCAAAATGTAAAACTGTTGAACTCCTTGAAGATAACACAGAAGAAAATCTAGATGATCCTGGGTATACTGTAGGCTTTTGAGATACACGACCTCCAAAGAGACACAGTGCATTAAAGAAAGAATAAGCCGGCCTTAACTAAAATAAAAAACTTCTGTTCAGCTAAATATAGTGTCAAGAGAATGAGACGATAAGCCACAGCCTGTGAGAAAGTATTTGCAGAAGATACATCTTTTAAAGGACTATTATCCAAAATATACAAAGAAATTTAAAAACTCAACAAAAAGAAGATACTCTGGTTAAAAAAAAGTATCATGGCCCTTAACAAATACCTCACTGAAGAGAATATACAGATGGTAAACAAACACTTGAAAAGATGTTTCACATCCTATGACGTCAAGGAAATTAAAACGAAAAATAAATTAAAAAAAAAATGAGATGCCACTCACTTCACACCAGTTAGAATGGTCAAAACCCAAAGCAATGACCACACCAAATGGTGGTGCGAATGTGAGGCATGAGGAACTCTCATTCATTGCTTATGGGAATGCAAAATGGTGCAGCCACTTTGGAAGACAGTTGGCAGTTTTTTACAAGACTAAGCATTCTCTTAACATATGATCCAGCAAGCATGCTCCTTGGTATGTACACAGATGAATTTAAAATTTATGCCCTCACAAAAACCTGCACTGGGAACTTTATTCATAATTGTTAAAACTTACCCTTCAATAGGTGAATGGATAAACTGTGATATATTTGTTGTTTAGCAACTAAGTTGTGGCCAACTCTGTGCAACTGCATTGACTGTATGTAGCCCGCCAGGCTTCTTTGTCCATGGGATTTCCCAGGCAAGAATATTGGAGTAGATTGCCATTTTCTTCTTCAGGGGATCTGTTTGACCCAGGGATCAAACCCCCACCTGCTGCTTGACTCACAGATTATTTACCACTGAGCCACCTGGGAAACTCACTGAAATTCTTAGTGCTAAAAATAAATGATCCACCAGGCCACGGAAAGACATGGAAGAAACATAAATGCACATTACCAAGTGAATAAAGCCAATCTAAAAAGGCTACATATTGTATGATTTCTGGAAAAGGCAAAATTATTAATACTTACAAATGGTAAAAAGATTAGTAGCTGCCAGGGAGTAGGGGAAGGGAGAGATGAATAGGAGGAGCACAGGGGAATTTTAGGACAGTGAAACAATTCTGTGTGATACTACAATGGTCGATACATGTCATTTTACATTTATCAAACTCATAAAATATAAAACTCATAAAATATATAACAACAAGGGTAAAATCTAATGTATATTACGCACTTTGGGTTGTGATATCTCAGTGTAGTTTTATCAATTGTAACAAGTATAGGATTCTCATGAGGGATGTGCATAGCAAAGGAAGTTGTATGTATATGGAAACAAAGTTATATCTCCATACATCCTGCTCAGTTTTGTGAATCTGAAACAGCTCTAAAAAATAAAGTTTATTAATCACAAAAAGTACAATATGATTTTTATACCAAATAAATGAAAGTAGTTCCCAAATGCCATCAAACATCCATTCAATATTTAAATATCTCTGATTGCTTTATGAATTTATTTTTGATTTTCAGTTTGCTTCATTCAGGTTCTAAATAAGATCCATTCATTGCCATTAACTGATTCATATCATCTCTTTTAATCCATAGATTATCCCCTCTTTCCTTTGCTGTTTCCTTGGTATCTATGTTGAATTAACAAAGAGTTTCTGAGATCTCGATTTTGCTGATTGTATCTCCATGGTGTCATTTAATCAGTTTCTCTATTGCTTGTAATTTTGAGTGGGTAGCGAGATTGTTTTGATAAGACAGCTTTGATTTTTTGGTGAGAATACTTTAGGTGATATTGTGTGCGTCTATCAGAAGTGTGCATAATCATCTGGTCTTGGCTTATTTTGTGAAGTTAGCCATTACTGATGCTTATCAAGGGATTCCCTGGTGGCTCAGACAGTAAAGAATCCATGTGCAATGCAGGAGACCTGGGTTTGATGCCTGGGCTGGGAAGATCCCCTGGAGAAGGGAATGGCTACCCACTCCAGTATTCTTGCCTGGACAATCCCATAGACAGAGGAGCCTGTCAGTCTACAGTCCATGGGGTCACAAAGAATAGGACATGACTGAGTGAGTAAGCATGCACAATGCTTATCAAAGTCCTTATTTCATTGGGTGTTATGAAACAATGATATCCTAATTCTAGCATTCCTTCTGCAATTTTTAGCTTAAATATTTCTCTGTAAAGGGAAATTTTCCCTTATCAACTATTGATACCTGAAAATAGAGTTCATTTAAGAAAGATAGGGTATATTTTTTATTTCTTCCCTCTAATTTTTTTTTTAATTTGTTGTTGTTCAGTTGCTAAGTCATGTTCAATTCTTTGCAACCCCATAGACTGAGCATGCTAGGCTTCCCTGTCCTTCACTATCTCCCAGAGTTTGCTCAAATTCATGTCTGTTGAGTTGGTGATGCTATCTAACCATCTCACCATCTGCCGCCCTCTTCTCCTTTTGATTTCAAACTTTCCCAGCATCAGGGTCTTTTCCAGAATTCCCCTCATTTACTGGTTCTAAAAATAATGTGGCTATTCCTCTGGTAAAAGTGACCAACAATATAATAGGTGACACAGTCAAAATCTTGCTGGCAAAATTATATCATTGAATTGGCTCTTGAGTCAATTATCAGTTGCATTGTACCAATGTGCTCTTGGTTTTAACTTTTATTTTCTATTTTAGTGACAATAAATGGCAATCTTTAAGCTATCATAGGGCCTTTAATATCGAGACTAACATTTCTCATTTTTTAGTGTCAGGCACCCAGTGTGTCCAGCCACCTGGCATGTAACGTATGTGAATGAAGTGGTTCAGGTGAAGGTTGTGGCCAACAGGAGGGTGCAGGTCCTCTCTGAAGGTGGCAGAGGTTATTCAGCTCTGGCCACCGTTACCCTATAGAAAGTTGTGTGATGGGGGTGGAGTGGGATAGTATAGCCAGACCTTCAAAGTAAGCTGGTATTCTGAATTTTTATATGATGTCTCCTGATTTTTAAAACCTATCTAATAGTGTGAAACTTTAAAACACCACCACACAAAGTCAAAGAAAATGCATCTGCACACGGATCTAGCTTATGGCCTGCCAATACATCATTTCTACTCTAGGTAATTTAACTATTTTCATTTCTATTTCCTTATTTATTTTCCTTTTGGAAGATATTGGGATATGTGTTCCCCTCCTTATTCCCTAGTCTCCCTCTCAATTCTAGATTGTGCCCATACCTTGGGAAGAGCTAATCTGGCCCAAAGGCTTCACTTTCCTGATGGGACACTGGGGCTCAGAGAGGAGGACTATTTTACATGAAGTTGACTGACTGTGTGGATGATCTGAACCTTGAATCCAGACCTGACGTTGGCACAGTGCACTTTCTACTGGGTACCATGGCCTTTTACTGGCAAAGCAATTGTCCAGCACCATCATCACATCTCCCCACCAGAAGATCTCCTTTCCTAGACCTTGGCCTCCCATCACTTGTCCTGTTGCTGTGAAACAGGGAAGGAAGAAAGAAACTAACAATGACCTAGAACCTGCAATGTTCTGAATCCCATCCTAGATGCGTTATATTTGTTACTGTAATAATTGTCACACAAAATCCTCAAGATGTAGGTACTATTATGTTTTTGATAGATGAAAAAAACAAAGCTCAGAGATTTAAGTAATTTCTCTGGGCTACAAAAGTACTAACAGAATCAGGTCTGTGTGACCCTCAAGCCTGTTGTTTTTTTTTTTTAAATATAACCTCATACTGCCTCCCAAGCTCCCAATGACACCCAATGTCATTTTCTTAATTTCTGCAGCACCATAACCTAAGCCAGATGGCTACAGTAGTAGTGCTGCTTTCCTAGAGGACAGCCAAGGACCACAAACAGCATGTCATCCTGGAGGTTTCTCTCCCATCAGATCTACTACTCTTTTTTCCTTCTCTTCAAATTGCCTTTCTAAAACTCATTGCCAGAACAAATCTACTGCCCAAGTTAGGGTCCTGCAGGAAATAGATAAAACATTCAAAGGGGGTATTTGAGTTGAGTATTCTGAGGGGATTGTGATAAAAAGTATGGGCAGTGTTAAGAGAAACCAAGAAAGATGGTGAAGCACCCCATGGCTAGCAGCAGCAGGGAGCAGTTACTGTTGCCCAACCTCAGGGGTAGTCTTGGAAGAAGAACACAGCCCCTGTGTCCTCACAGCCTAGCAGGGAAGGAGCTGGGGAATATATGTGATGAAGTCGCCTCCTTCCATCAACAATAATAATAGAAATACGACTACTCCTAATAATAGAGAAGGGAGAGAGTGGAACTGGAGGGCCAAAAAATGATATAGGATATCTCCCCTGCTTTGCTATAAGCTGCTGCCACCAAAGTAGACACGAACCCTGTTCTGAAGGGCATTTCTGTTAGAAAAGATCAGAATGCCTCCTCCTCATTCCCAGCTTCACTTCTGCCTCCCTGGCTGGAGGCCCAGCCAGCTCGCATGCAGACACACCTTCAGTTCTGCACTGGCAGACGATAGAATCTCCACCATCTGGGTCAGGCAACTGGGGTTTTCAAGTTCATACGATCATATCTGGAGTAGAAAAGCTGCATTCTTTCCCTAGCATATCTACACCATTAACATCTGTATGTTCCTGCTCTTTCCAAAGCCCTGTCCTGTATTCTCACTTCACTCTCTTGCTTTCTCTGGCCCTACTCCTTTTTCTTCAACCCCTGGGATTATTTCTTCCCCAAACCCCACTGCTTCTAGGCTCAGAATGCCAGCGAATCAAGTTATTTTCATTTTATGAATATGCATATATAAAACCCAAGATATTTTCTGAGAGAAATTGCAAATTTGATCTGCAGGAAATATGTTGCTATTTCTGCCAATGAGTAGAGGCATTGCTAAATTACACCAAGGGCGAGCTAGTTGTGTGCTCTCAGGAAGTGTTCTGCCCTTTGGGGGAGCAGAACTACTTTTTCAGGCTGCTGATGTTGCTTGGAAAATGGCTTTTCATTTTGCAAACAACCATAAAAAGTTGGATTTTTACCCTCTTTCAAAATACTTAGAAAAGATGATGTATGCTCTTCTTTGCACAGATGCATAAGTTAAGTACTTTGCTTTAGAAATCCTAGGTTTTTTTTTTTTTTTCCTGGACCACATCAGGATTTCCTTCCTAGTGGTTAAGTCCTCTCTCAGGTAGTCAGCAAGAATGTTACAATTTGATACTCTTTGGGTTCCTCTCTCCTAATGTAAGGAGAAGCTTCCGCCCTTCTCCTTACATTTGCTTGATGTATAACAACATGGGTGCAAAAAGAGTATGTAATTTTTTTTTCACCATCTACATCATGGTACAGAGAGCAGCAAATGGAAAAGAATGAACAGTAGAAATCTTAGTATGAAAATACCTCAAAAATTGAAAGCTTGTGCCAGTCAAACTTTGTTGCAACTGACAAAGATGGACCAGTATTAAGTTATTTGTGTGCCTGCTATATATGCCTTAATTCCTCTCCTAAGCAGGGGGATGTCCTTAATCTTAACTTTCCTTTACTCTTTCTATTTCTTGATGTTTCAGCAGCATGGCTAGGTTTAGAGGATAGGCTCTGGAGTCTGACAGACAGATCTGGGTCTTTGTGTTGGTTCTGCCACCCTTTAGTGACATGACTCTAGGTAATCCCTGAATTTCACCGAGTCTCAGATTCCTCACCTATAAAATTAGGAAAATAATAGTACCACTACAGAAGATTTCCATGATTATCAAATGAACCAAATGCATGTAAATCATTTAGCAGCAGGCCTGACATATAGTAAGTGCTCAGTTAGGGTCAGTCTTATTTGGTAATTTCTATTTAGCTCCAAAAGCAATGCCACCTGTAGACTTAACCCTACTCCTCTATAAGAACTTTGTTCAAAATTTTACAGACTTTTTCATTAAATTTCTGTTTTTAGTATCCTCTGTCCCAGTGATTTGGTTTTGCATCATTCCCAGAATTCTATAGGTGCTTACTTCATTGAGTGCTGTATTCTGAAATGCCCATCCTTTTCCTTAAATCCTTTCATATACTGAAGTGCTAGTACACCTGATTGATGGACAGAGCCTCCTGGGTCCTCTCCATCCAAAATAGTAAATCCCTCATCTGCTTTTGAGCTTCAACAAGTTTTCACTTTGCCCATTGTTCTAAGACCTAGCCCAACATCATTATATGATATGAATTTAGAAAGTGACCCCCTCATTTTTAACCTCAGATTATGAGTTCCCTTGGGAATTCCTTGGGTTTTCAGTGGTTTGAACTTGGTGCTTTCACTGCTGAGCATTGAGTTCAATCCTTGATTGGGGAACTAACATCTCACAAGCTGTGTAGCATGGCCAAAAAAATAATAAAAATGAATAAATGAATAATGTGTTTCCCCTTTGTCTGTCATCTCACATTTCACTGCTACTTTGGCTCTAACTATCATCTAATCATTTTCTGTTGTCTGACACAATTTGTTCAGAAAGAGAATATAAATTTTAATCTTAATTTTTAAATGCACCACTTTTTATTGAAATTATTCAGCACATATTACTGAACAGTGTGGACTGTTTAATTTCTAGTTTATTGGTGCAGTTAAGATATCCTTTAAAACAGAATAAAATACAATTTTTTTTCCTTACTTTGAAAGGAACTTTAAAATGTAAATTATTTTTAAATTTATAAAATATTTGTAAGGAATATAGAACAATGATATAATGAATGCCTGTGTACCCATTACTCAGTTTGTGGGGGAAAATATTACCTTTGAAATCCCTTAAGTACCCCTGAAATCATCTCTTTCTCTCCCCTTCAGAAGTAATACCATTTATTGAATTTATCATCTTTGCTTTTTCTTGCATTCCAATGAGTAAATGAATATATCCCAATTAATTTCTGCATTTTATGTTGATGAATATTTGAGTTCTTTCCAGTGTTTTTACAATTAAACTTTTGGTTTGCAATAATTGTAAACTCAACTGAAGTTGTATCAATACAAAGATGTCCCACATAACCTTTATTCAGTTGCCCCAATTGTAATGTCTTGTAAAACTCTAGTACATATTGACATTGATGTAGTAAAGAAAGATACAGAACATTACCATGAGCATAGAGGTAGCCATATTCATTTTCCGCAAAACTTGCCTCTGTCTTTAACCCACAGCAACCCATGATCTAGTTCCCATTTCTATAATTTTGTCTTTTCAAGAAAGTTTTATGAATGGATTTCTTTTTATTGCTGAGGGCTATTCCATGGTATGGATGTACTATAGTTTGTTTAAACACTTACCTGTTTAACAACATCTGGTGTTTTCAGGTTTTGGCTATTACGAATAAAGCTACTATGAGAATTTGGGTCCAGGTTTTGGTAGATAAATCCAATTTTCTCATTTCTCTATGTTAAATGCCCAGGAAAGCAATTGCTGGCTCATATGGTAAATTACATATTTAGTTGTCTAAGAAACTGCTGAATGGTTTTCCAGAGTGACTGTGCTATTTTACATACCCACCAACATGCTTCAATAATTCAGTTTCTTCTCATCCTAGCCAGGTTCCAGTATTGTCATTATGCTTTACTTTATCCATTCTGATAGGAGGACAGTGGAATCAGATTATGGTTTCTATTTTCATTTCTATAATGGCAAATGATATTGAACATCTTTTCATCTGCTTATTTACCATCTATATATCTTCTCTGGTGAAATGTCTTTTCAGTTCAGTTCAGTTCAGTCGCTCAGTTGTGTCCGACTCTTTGTGACCCCATGGACTGCAGCACATCAGGCAGCCCTGTCCATCACTAACTACCGGAGCTTACTCAAACTCATGTCCATTGAGCCAGTGATGCCATCCAGCCATCTCATCCTCTGTCGTCCTCTTCTCCTCCCTGCCTTCAATCTTTCCCCACCATCAGGGTCTTTTTCCAATGAGTCAGTTCTTCGCATCAAGTGGCCAAGGTATTGGAGTTTCAGCTTCAACATCAGTCCTTCCAATGAATATTCAGGACTGATCTCCTTTGGGATGGACTGGTTGGATCTCCTTGCAGTCCAAGGGATTCTCAAGAGTCTTCTCCAACACCACAGTTCAAAAGCATCAATTCTTTGGTGCTCAGCCCTCTTTATAGTCCAACTCTCACATCCATACATGACCACTGGAAAAACCATAGCCTTGACTAGACAGACCTTTGTTGGCAAAGTAATGTCTCTGCTTTTCAATATGCTGTCTAGGTTGGTTATAACTTTCCTTCCAGGAAGTAAGTGTCTTCTAATTTTATGGCTGCTCACACCATCTGGTAGTGATTTTTGGAGCCCCCCCTGTTAGTGATTTTGGAGCCCCCAAAATAAAATCAGCCACTGTTTTCACTGTTTCCCCATCTATTTGCCATGAAGTGATGGGACCGGATGCCATGATCTTAGTTTTCTGAATGTTGAGCTTTAAGCCAACTTTTTCACTCTCCTCTTTCACTTTCATCAAGAGGCTCTTTAGTTCTTCACTTTCTGCCGTAAGTGTGGTGTCATCTGCATATCTGAGTTTATTGATATAACTTTGTAGAGTTATATATATACATATATATATATCTTTCCCTAACCCCACCAGGACTTTAGTTATACTTAGTGGGAAGAATGCGTCTACTCTTTATTCCCGGAAATGTAAGTGGCCCAGTTCTTTCTTTCTTTTCCTTTTTCTTTGCTTAGGACTGTGCTGTTCAATACATTAGCACAAGTGAGTATTCTAATTAAAAATTGAAAATGAATTAAAATAAAACATCCAGTTTCTGCTGTCTCAGTAGCCACATTTTAAGTGCTCAGTTAGCCACATGGGGCACATGACTATTGTATTGGACAGCAAAATTATAGAATATTTCCAGCATCATCAAAGTTCTATTGAGCAGCTTGGAGTACATACCCAAGATGCTAAGATGTTTTCCCAAAGTAGTTGTATTGATTTTTTACTTCCATTAGCAGGTGAATAAGAATTCATATTGTTTCCTATTTGTGTTAACACTCGGTAGGATCAGACTTCAAAAAATGTTTGTGCTACTGATAGGAATAAAAATGGTGAGGTACTATTTTCACATTTATTAAAGAGAATGGATATCTTGTTATATGGTTATTGACATTATGAAGGAGGCTGTTCAAATCTTTTGCCCATTTTTCTGTTGATATGTTTTATCCTTTCCGTATTATTCCATAGAATTTTTTTTTAATAAATTTATTTATTTTAGTTGGGGGGCTAATTACATTACAATGTTTGTAGTAAGTTTTTGCCATACATTGACATGAATCAGTCATGGGGTTTACATGTGTTTCCCCATCCTGAACCCTCCTCCCACCTCCCTCTCCATAGAACTTTTAAAAATATATTGGTTGCTCATATTTTGTCAAGTAGATGTACTGAAAATGGCTTCTCCATTGTGTAATTGTCATTTTCTCTATAGTGTTTATTCATGAGTATCGGATACACTAAACTAAGGTAAACAGACTTTGAATGTCAGTGAATAACGAAGGCTGATGTTAGTAGGATGATCCTCCATAAATGAAGCTATGCTTTAGAAAACACACACAGTAAAAGAAGGAAAGTTGGGGACTCTGTAGGTTATTTCTAAGTGAGAGACCTGAAAGTGGCTTTCTGTCACTCCTGTCCAAATTGCATTTTCATCATGCAGCCCCAAAGGAGGTTGGGAAAGTGTAGAATACTCCCACACACTGATATTTGGGAGTACTTGCAGTCTCTACCACATGGTGTTTTATATGAACAGATGCTCTTAATTTTAATGTACATTTGAACCTAACTCTCTTTGTGTTTTTCCACTTCTACTGTATTTAAGAAATCTACCTCCACTACAGATCAACTCCAGAAAAAAAGGAGAAATCCCTTGGAGGGAGAATGGTAAAATCATCTTCTATGTTGCCTTCTAACATTGTTATGTTTGCTGTTCATGTTTAGATCTTTAATTCCTATGGAATTGTTTCAGTTAGGAGTTAATTTTGCTTCAGAACTATATTTATAGAAAAATTCCTGCTTCCCACTAAATCTGTCAGTTGAACTTCCATTGTTGTATGGATATATTTCTAAGTTCTCCATTCAGTTCCATCAATATATTCCAGGATCTATGCCTGGACCACTATAACCATATCTTAAATATTAGATTTTGTAACTCTTGATATCTGGTAAGGCAAGTATTTCCAGTATATATTTCCTATTAAGGGCTCCTTAGACTATTTTTGGCCTTTGTCCTCTAAATTTCACAATTTTTTTTGGTCCTATTTCAAAGTAAAAACTATTCAGATTGAAAATATGGATCATTTGGGGGAAAAGTGACATTTTTACAGTACTGAATCTTCCCATCTATGAACCATGGTGCATCTTTACTTAGCTCTTATTTAAGTGGTTTCAACAGAGTTTCACAGGTTTTGATGTCATTAAGATTTTGTGCATCTTTGGTTAAATTCATTTGTTGGTGCTGTTGCAAATGGTATCTTTTAAATATTTACGTATTTCAACTGTTTAACCTATATGGAAACTTTTTTTTTTCGTATATGTGTACTCTGTTCTTTTTTAATTTATAAATATTTCCTCCTGGCTTCCATCCAGAGACAGGTTTAGGTGACTAATTTTATTTTCTACTCCTGAGAGTTACAGTTTTATTTCTAGTTTGCTGCTGAAGGTATAAATTTTTTCTAGTTCAGGTTAATGTGTGGAAGCTCCTAGTAGGTTTCCCACTCTGAAAGATTTTCTTATGCCTTCACTCTCTGTGAGGCCATGCAAAGTAAAGTTCAGAGTTGTCTGGGCTCAGAAGATGCCCTTAGGGTAAAGGTGGGACTCTGGTCCTCTGCTTACCATGTGCTCCCGTTTTCCCTTAACTTTAGGTCTCTGAAGCATTCAGAATCCACCCCTTTAAATTGTATTTTGAAAAAACTGGAATAATTTGATCCCCTGTTCCACGGGGGGGGGGGGGGGGGGGGGGGGGGGGGGGGGGGGGGGGGGGGGGGGGCCAGACCTAAAAAATCCCTTATGTGCAGGCTTTCTTTGCTTTAAGAGGAGGCCTCACATCCCCAGAGACTCAATCCCTGCTGGGACAACATCTTATCAGCATTCTACCCCTGTCAGCAGAGCCAATTTGAACACTGTCTGGTTTAAATTTAGATGTGAAAACTATGACTATAAAAAAGCAGAGAGACAATTTTTGACACTGAATGGCCATGATATTCTTTAGACTCCAGAGAAACTGGTTAAAAGAAGTCTGTTTAAAACTGCAAATTGTTTCTTTTTCACCTGCAATTAGGAAAAAGCTGCTTGTTAAAATATTTTTTTGGTGCTCTGATCCGGCTGAGAAACAAAAACATTCTGGAAACAAAACATGTCTGGGAAAAAACCTGAAGTTAACTCTTATCATGTCCTTGAGATATACAGCCCACTCTTTCTGTAACTCCAGCCATGAGAAAATTGGTAGAACTTCAAGCCAAGGAAAAAACAGGGCAGAGACATTTTAAATTTCAAATGGAAAACTGTGAGGTCTCTGTCTGTCCAGATTTATGTGTGTCTCAGTGTGTGTCTTTGTCCTCGGACAAAATTGCTAAAAGCCAGTTGGTCAGTGAGCTCTATTTATCTGGCCTAAGGAGAAGTAAGCACTTACAAATCAAACAGTTCTAAACCCAAGAAAACTAAACTAAATGAATTTCAGACGTGTATGAACTGGGAAATATTCACTATTGAATTGATACCTGGTATTGATGTTTGTTTATTAATCTAATTAACATAGACATTTTGAAGATAGTTTAGCAAATGATATAGCTTTGGGTGATTTTATATTACCAGTCCTACAAAATGATGATATAAAATACGGTTCATAGTTGCCGAAAGAAAGTAGGCATGATTTTTTCAATAAAAAGGTATAAGGAAAGAAATTACATTCTATTAAGAAAAAAGGAGTAATCTGAATTTAACAGATGCTGTTCTCTGAGTGGGCAAATAAAGTGATGAATACAAAAATTATAAAAAAAGGTTTTGTGGCAAATGAAAAAAGGTTTGTGGCAAGTGGAAGAGTTTTGTTCATGGATTCAAGTTTTCTTAAAACATTAAACTGCCTTTTGAAATCTTTTTATTGGTTACTTTGACTAAGTGAATAAGTCAATTGTTTTCACAGTGAATATAAGCTGGTTACCAATCTGGAATTTGGTTTTTCACTTCCTGATAAAAGAACAGTTTTTCTTGAAATGTGGCTTTTGATAACAGACTATGGCACACATAGACCAAAGCTCGTTCTGCTTCTACAAAAATTAACCCCTCATCAGGGCATTTAAATGGATGAACAATGCTGTAAACCAAACAGTTGGGGCTGTGGGAAATCCAAGAACGACGCTATCTTTTCCTGGCTCCCTGACAAACCTCAACTTTTAATTATGATAAGATAAACCCTTTCCTGGCTTCAAGGTTAATGTCATCACAATAGAAAAAAAAAGGTTAAATGTGTTTTCTACAATTCTCCTGATTGGAGCAACCCACTTTTGCCTGGACAGGTTTCGTAGCAGACATAGACAAAAACCTTCACAAAATTCTTGGAGACTGTTGCATTTCAGTGGCAACCTCGTCCGTCGGGCAGGACAGCAGAACAAAGGGATTGGTTTACATGGGAATTGAACAGACTGCTAAATATGACTGAAATTTTCATGACTATTTTGTCTGATTATTACTGGCCTTTCTAATCTTTGTTACAGATATAAAGAAGCTCTTTTCAAGTTACTGAATGGTTCAAAACAACTTAGCGATTTACCCTATGGTAAAATTATCACATTTTTTCTCCTCTGCCTCGTCCCTCCAAAAATGAGACACTTGGGTTCAGAAAAGCCATATCAGTAAATAAAAAGACTGCCTCCCTAACATAGCAAAATCTCAAAGTATACTGAACATCTAAAAGAAAAATTTCACCCAACTGATGTCAGCCTAAGTATCTATTAAGTTTTTCACTGATATTAGGTTCTAGTTTTGTTAATTAAGATCTGTATTTACTAAGACTAACTTCTACGGTAGTTCCTTGTGGTTATGTTATATTGCTAAGAAGTTTACTTAAGCTATTAAAAAGGACACTCTGAGTTTGTTTCTAAAGTTTATCTCAGTAACCAGTCTTTGAATAAAGATCAGATGCTCAAGGATCTACAACCAGGAGATTAACAACAGGCTAAGGTCATTTAACAAATTAAATCATATGACATGGATATGTCACTGGGCTATACCTAATAGAAGTTCTTGACTTAAGTTCTTACTGATTATTCTACTATTACTTCTAACTATATTGTTTTCTATACTGCCTGTTTCAAGAAGTGTTGTCCCTTACATTATCAAGTGTGTGACTGAGCCACTGATATAATTATGGTGTACAGTTCCATATGAAATCCGTAATTATAATGGTGTGACTCTGTTTATGAGAAGCAACAAGATGGAATATTTTCCTGGACCAAGAGACTAGTGAGACAGGAGTGGTCCAGAGACTTCTGTTACTCACAGGGCCTAGTCCAGTATTAACACATTGAGTGGCCTATCAGTGAAATCTTTGACAGACCTGGGAATGAACCTTCCCAGCAACATGGGACAAGATGGTAATGAAATGCTCCACAAACCATGGTCAAACTCATGGCCATAAAAGGGCCCTGCTCTGGTAACTGGCACTTGCTATCTGCCTCTACAAAGATTAACTCATGGACACTACAGCTGCTGACCTTCAACATCCCCTGAAAGGAGTTTCAGGGTGAAAATCAGAAATTAGGCACTCGCTCTGTGCTCTGGAAAAATGGACAAAATAGGCCTTTGGATAGTTAGATATTTTCAGGTAAAGATTAGTTTTTCTTGAGCCCAAATTCTTGCATCTTCTCATACCTAAAAAACACTAAAATTGTTAATGGTGACACTAACTTGTCTATACTTAATACCACAGTTAAGAAAGCAAGGCTTACCTGACAAATTTTGACAAACTGGCTACCTAAAGCACCTGTCTACATTGGGATATAGACTCATTTTCCTGAAAAGATATTATAAGATTTAATTTGTCTGTTAAATTTCAGTTTTCATTCTTTCACCTACTTCTAACTGTTTGTTATACTACATTCAAAATGTATATGACCTGCCAATTGGCTCCATTCTTATAAATAGGGCACCCAAGAGTTGACTCCTATCTAGACCAGGATCACAAAGTTACTACCAAATGTAACCTGATTTTTACTCTTGCTTGGACTGCTGATTACAATAATTCATCTACTGATATTTGGTCTCTGCCTTTTAATCTACTTATCTAGTTTGTTCTTTCTAAAGGATACAATGGCTTCCCAGACAAAGTAACAGTGATGCAGAGATTCTTGTCACTCTTCAAAATGACTCCCCTGAATGTTTCCACCATGTTCACAGATACAAATCTTGTTAAACAACTCTCCTTTGTTAAAAACCATCTGAGTATAATCATTAAGCATTCTGGGTTTTTTTTTGCTGTTTGCTCCTTACATATGTAACTGTGTATTTATTACTTGGCGCCCTTGGATCAGAAATCCAAAACAAAAGGGTAAGGAGAATATGTTGCTTCAACAACGTAGGGTCAGTGCCCCTCACCAGCAGGAAGCAGTTACTGACAGATTTCTCTGCCCCTTTCCCCTCAGCAGCAATATTCTTCTAAAATAAAAAGGGGGAAATGAGAGTGTTAACTCAAACAGGTTGATAAGGAGTCAAAGCCCAAGGCCCCTTTAAAGAGGAGATAAACATTCTTTCTTTTTCACATTCTTTGCTTTAGATAGGTAGGCTGTTGTAGGCAGCAGTATCTCTTATTCAATGACATGCCTTTTTTTTTTTATTGACTTTGGATGTATGTTATAGGGAGAAGGTCTGGGTAAAAACTTCCCCAGCTGTAGCTCTGGGTTAACCTGTTCCTTCTGGCTAATCTCGTGCTGATGTCATCCAGGACGTAATGTTAAGGAAAAGGGTTCTGGAAAAATTCTCGCAGTCTTGAGGTGTTTTTTATCTATTCTCAGCAGCTAGAAGATAATGTATATAAGCCCCACTTAAACCTAGTGAGGTGGGTTCTCTCCTGCTCTCTTCTGATGTCTGTGTCAGAAGCTTTTCTGTCACTTTCACTTTAGATAAAATCTACACAATGCTCGAGTACTGAGACTGTCTTTGGTCCTCGGAGTTAAATCCTCTCCTTCGGATACCAACGAATCCGGTGGCACCATTCACCATTCACCATTAAGCAATCACAACTCAACAGTCCAGTATTCATGTTTGTCTCATGCCAGAGCACCACAGACCTGAAGCATTATATAGATCTTCTATCAACTCTCTATAACCATCTAACAGAGAATATTTAAAAATATGATTATAAGGTTATCCTGTCCTATTCAAATTGTGTAAACATTCCTACTACATAATTTGAATAGGACAGAATCTTTGCGACTCTAGGACACTAGTTCACAAGTCCCTCTGCTAATCATGGTAATTTTCCAGGCATGAATCCTGGAGTGGTTTTGTTGTTTCCTCCTCCAAGAAGTCTTCCCAACCCAGGGTAGAACCCATGCCTCATGCATCTCCTGCATTGGCAGGTGGATTGTTTACCACTGGGAATGTTTGGGAAGCCCCAAACATTCTACTTAGGCAAGGTCAAATGACCTGAGAGGCTACCATTTTTCAAAGTTTTTTTTCCCTTATTGTACTTTCCTGGTCATTGAAAGGTCCAGACTCTGTTCTACACACATAATTAGTTTAGCATATTATCACTTGTCAGTATTTAATATTAGTAATTTCCTCAAAAATTCGGAAATCCACTCATTTTCTTCCACTGTTTAAGTTTGTTTACATCTTAAGCTGTTGTCTGGGCTGGTAATCCAAAGCCTTTTGCCTCAATATCAAAATCTAGTGGTGAAAACAATATAATGAAATAATTGCAGACTTATGGGGAGAAATGTTTGATTAAGGTCTGGTGGGAGTACAGTTGAGAAAAGCTGTATATCTGCCTTGGAAGTTTGAGAAACAGTAGACTTTAGCCAGATATCAGACAATGAGGAATGAATAGTAGTATCAAGAAACAAGGAAAGTGCCAGAGGACTCAAGATGTGCAAACAGGTGGGTAGGAAACACAAAAAACATTTAAAAGTTCCCAAAGGAACTTAAGATATTCCCCAAAGTTAAGGTTTGTGTACCTATGGAAAATGGAGACATGAGCCTCAAGAAGCTGATATAGACACACACACGCACACACACAGTTTTAAATGGTTCTATGACTGGAAATGCTATTTAAAAACAAAAGTTAGAGACAAAAGCAAAGCCTGGGCAAACATTGCCACTTTATCACAGAAAATATTTTCACAGCCTCCAAATGATGGGAATAACCCAAGAAAATTATATTACAGAAATTCAGGCCATTAAGGACAGAGCTGGAACCAAGGATGTAATCTATCCAAAAAAAGGAAGTGATCACTTAATTATTTCAAATGGGGAAGAGGAAATTATGTTCTTAAAATTAATGGGGAAAATTCATACACAAATGCCTCTGTTCCACCATTATCCTATGAAGGGAGCCCCAGAGCAATCATCCCCTGGAGGAAAAAACAACACAGTGGAAATTCTGTACAAGCGTGCACTATCCCGTGATTGGTAGGGAAAAGGGCGTGGCAAGCCAAGTGGGTGTGGCTTATGCGTGGCGGTCCGGATGACGTCCCACAATAAACGTCAACGGTACCTACCCAGCAACACCTTGGCTGAGCTAGAGCAGTGGCAGATTGCGTCTGGTGAGGAAGCTTGCCGTTTCCACCCCTGAGGTAAAAGCCATGGAAGCACTAAGCAGTCGTGTGCCCTGGAATAGAGTGGGCCGTGCCCCAGAGGAGCCAGGTGCCCCTGAGGGGGAGGAGCAAGCTGAGGAGGTAGCAGTGGCAGTGATAGAGGAAGGGGAGGAGAGCGAGAGGCGGGATGAGCCGCGAGCCACCTAGTCAAGGCGCCGCCAAGCAGAAGACAGGCCCAGGATGCATCCACAAAAGCACCCCACAGGAAGCGAGCAAAAGACAGTTTAGGGTCCGTTTATGAGACACTTTTTCTGAGAGGAGAAGGGAGTGATGTGCGGATCCGTGCCCTGGGGGAGGAGTGGGACTTGCACAAGGTCTACTTGTGCCGGTCAGGATACTTTGCTAGCATGTTCAGTGGTGCTTGGCGTGAGACAACCATGAATACTGACTGTAGAGTTGCAGATGCCTGATGAGAACATTGATTGTGAGGCACTGCACGAGGTTTTAGGTTCCCTGTACCGAGACTCTGTGCTCATCCCACCCGGGTCGAGTGTCCCCATGCTGGCCACAGCCAGCATGATGCAGCTGGACAAGCTGATTCAGCAGTGTGGAGACATCATGAAGGAGACGGTCAGTGATCAGACCGTGTGCAGCTACTACTACTCTGCTGCGAGCTACGGACTCCAGAACATCAGGGCCATGTGTATTCAGTGGCTGCTAGACAACCTGATGACCCAGCAGAGTGAGGAGTTATTGAGAGAAGTTAGCCCGGATCTCATGAAAGAGGTCATTGCGTCTTCAGAGCTCTTCGTGATGGACGTAGAGATGGACGTGTACACCATGCTGAAGAAAGTGGATGTTCCTCGCAGCTGCAGCCACATGGAGAGCCCCCACAGAGACCTACTGCCCGACGCCAACTCGTGGTTTGCTGGGTCCAGGCAGGAGTCAGAGGGCACCCCTTTCCTGGAGACCGAGCAGGGCAGAGCCTTCGTGCCAGTGTTCCAGCAGCTGCGGCTTGCCTACATAATCAATCGACCGGCCATCAGCAACGCACCATAGACCAGGATGCTCCGATCCTGCTGCGTGTCTGAAACCCATTATACAAAAGACAGTGGCTTGCCCCTCCTCCGGGCTGAGCAGACCAGAGAGCTCGGGCCCGTGATGTCTACATTCCCACCTCCATAGGACCAGCATGCGGTGCGGGGGCCAGCTCCTCAGGGATGAAGCAGTGCAGCTGGTGGTGGGGCAGCTTCAACTTCGCTGGGACTTGGTGATGTGCTATGTCCAACCGGCGCATCATTTTCAAGCGCAGCGTGCTGAACAAGTCTTTAGATATTGGGGTCAGCTTACTCTGGCAGAGAAAGGTCGCATTCCGCCTGCGCCTAGCCTCCTTGGACAGGGCTGGAAGAGCCATTTTCCGGAAGGAGACAGAATACCAGCTGCTTTCCCTGGGAAGGGATCAAGAAGCTAAGGTAGTGAATCTGGAAACGAAGATGTGGTTTTCCCCATATATGTGCCTTTAATTTCCTTACCTCCTCAGAGAGGGGCATTTTTCTGAGTGAGGACCCCTGAAAAAAAATCGTTAGAGAGGTGGGCACTCTTCTCCTGAGGTCAGAGCGAGACCAGCTTGTCCAGATGACAGCTTCTTCTTTGGACCAACCGGACTTGCCCAACTCTGGTGGCCCAACTCTGTCAGAGTCCTTTTGTGAAGCTGTGCTCCCATAATACTTAAGATTGTTTACCTGAGCCTATGAAGAGGAGAAATTTTTAAAGTCCTCCTCCCCCCAACATCTTTAGACTATTGTGCTGTTAATGTGGCAACCCTGTCCTCCTGTTTGACCATCCATCAATGCCCCCTCCCATCATTTCTGCAAAGACAAAGACCAATTGACTTTAGAGAGAAGCTGTGAGCCTACCTACTCTACTACTGTTAGTGAAACTCTTTTTAAAATATGGCATCCCTTTAGCTTGATTAAATGAATGCTAAAGAAACAGTTTGGTTTCTCTTTCAGTTCACGTGTTTAGAGCCGCTCTGCCCCACTCATTACCACCACTACAGCTAGCTTCATTTGGATTGCTTCCCTTTCCCCATTTCCTGCCACTGAGTGTAGTACTTGGTTTCCATGGTCTCTCATTATGTGGACACACCCAGGCTACAGTGATGATCTTCTCTTTATTGGTTGTTCCTCAATATTCTTAGGTTAGTTGACTTTTCCACCCCTGAGGTAAAAGCCATGGGAGCACTAAGCAGTTGTATGCCCTGGAATAGAGTGGGCCGTGCCCCAGAGGAGCCAGGTGCCCCTGAGGGGGAGGAGCAAGCTGAGGAGGTAGCAGTGGCAGTGATAGAGGAAGGGGAGGAGAGCGAAGAGGCCAGACCCACCACTAGTCAAGGGCGCCGCAAGCAGAAGACAGGCCCAGGAGGGCAGCTAACAAAAGCACCCACAGGAAGGCGAAGCAAAAGACAGTATTAGGTCGTTTATGAGACACCTCGTGCAGTGCCTCACAATCAAAAACTTTATATCATATCTTGATGTTAGTTAGACTTGAAATTTCCTACATTTTTAACCCTAGAAAGACATTTCAAAATCTCATACAACCCTATATTGGGAGTGGAGTGAAGGCAGCAGATTGATTCATATGAGGATATCTTTGTAATAGATTAGGAGTTTTTCCTGTGGCATGCAGTCATGAATTATAATATGCTCAGAATGCATCTTTAAGCACGTCGATGGCCATTGCCCTAGAAACATTTTGGCATTTTAATTGTAATTGGAAAGACTCTTCCCAGCTTAAAACAGTCTGGTACCTCTGGAAGGAATGCTTTTTGAATTATAATGGGAATCATTTGGCATCTGGAAGTGGGATCAAAAGACAAGAAGTCCACACTAGTAATCAAAAGGGTAAGATAAAAAGTGTTTTTGTCACAAAAGGAGAAGGACACTAGTCACGATTTGAATTTGTTGGTGTCTGATTACTGCTAACTTGCAAATTGTCACCATCCCATTCCTTCCCTCAATGTCATTTTGAGGTCAAAGAATGGAAACCTCTATTTAAGAATCCATACAAATAATAAATACATGCTTGGAAAGAGTGTGATGAATTAATACAAGATGAACAAATAAAAAAATATAGTCACCAGATTTAATGTTTTTACTTACGTTGTAAATCAAAAATGTTTTCTTACTGTGGTTTATGTTTCTCTTCCATTAGATTTTTATCCTTGTCCATTCAGTGAACAAATTGCTTTTGACTTTATTCATTCATTCATTCCTTTATACACTTTCAGGAGATTTGAAGGCTTCATTATCCAAAACCCATAATACTAGTATTAGAGTAATATTTACAATGACAGTTAGTTATATGAAATGGTTCAATCAGGAAGCTGCTGTTGCATCCTTCGATGCTGCTGCTGCTGCTGTTTGCCCTTAATTTTGCATCCCCCCTAACACTTTCTAGAGTTTCCTATATATTCGGATACGCTAACCAACTACAACAATAGACTTCATTTTATTTATTTTTTTAAATAACTGGGGAAAGAGTAAGTCATGATTCAGTTGAAAGGTAAAAATTATTATTTATATTTTTTTTGGTAAAATTTTACTTTTCTTTATATAACTCACTAAGCAATTTGAAATTACTTTTTCTTGAGCTGAATGCCAAGATGCTATTTCATCTAAACAGAGGTATCCTCACTTGGGAAATTCAGAGACTACTTAGCTACAAATGTACCTTGACTGAAAGATCTGCTTTTATTTTCCTACCCAACTAGTTTTAAATCTTTAAATTGCTTGTTGCTGTTTACAGTAGAAAGATGTTCAATAATGTACAAACAGTGACAGCTGAAATACACTAATTTAAACATTTACACTCTCATAAACCCTGACTGTTGTCATTTGCCAGTTTGGGCAATTTATCTAATACCTGTCTCTATTTTTTCACTTTTTTTTCCCTTTTTTTTTGACTGCTCAGAATGAGGAAGAAAGCTTTTCCCAAGTTGATACTCATTTTGTTAGCCTCTTCGTAAAGGCATGGGGAGATGGGGAGGCAGGACAAAATGTATAGTCATGGTAACACTACAGGAAACCATCAAAACAAATAACAGCAAACTAAACGCCACACTAAAGGAGATGTACCCCTATGGGATACCACGTGGTCCTTGACAATGATGAGGATTTATCCCTGTCTCTGTCTTTCCCTCTTCATATGTCTGCCGCTCTCTCTGTCATCCCCTATCTCTGTCCTCTATTATGTCTGTCTGCATCCCTGTCTAATTTCTATCTACCTCTGTCTTGTCTACCTCAGTCTCTGTCTCAGACTGCTATCTTTGTCACTCTCTGCCTCTGTCTTACTTTCTGTATCTTTCTGTTTCTCTCTGTTTCTGACAATCTCTTTGTGTCTGGTCCCTCCTTATATTTTCAGTCCTCTGTTTCTGTATTTCTCCAATGCTTCTTGTATCTGTCTGTATCTGCATCTCTCTGTGTCTCTTTCTCCATCTGTCTGTCTTTGTCTGTCCCGATGTGTCTCTGTCTTTCTCCCCCACCACCCCCACCCTTGTTTTCTCTCTGACTCTCTCTCTCCATCACTATCCTCTATGCCTATTGTCTCTCTTTCAGTGTGCCTCTGTCTTTCTCTGTCTCTCAGTCTGTCTCTGTCTTTCTTTCTGTGTCAATCAGCCTCTGCCTTTCTCCCTGTCTCTGTCTGCAACCATCATTCTTTGCCTTAGTTTGAATGTGTGTCTGTTTGTCCCTGTCTGTTCCTGGCTTCCTCTGCCTCCCTGTCTCTGTCTCCATCTATTTCTACCTCTCTCTGTCTGCCCTTTCTGTGTATCCCTTTCTACCTGTCTCTTTTGGGGGAGGAGGTATAAGATCTGAGTCTGTCCATCTGTTGGGCTTTCTCAGCCTGCCTGACCAGCTATCTCTGTTTTTCTGTCAAGCTGTCCTGTCTCTGACTCTTTCTGCATCTGGCTCTGTTGCATCTTTTGATAGTCTATCTCTGCTTCTGCCTGTAAAAATTTAAAAAAAAAAATACAATTTTTTTTTTCCTTACTTTAAAAGGGAATTTTAAAAAATGTAAATTATTTTTAAATTTATAAAATATTTGAAAGGGAAATATAGAAAAATGAAAAATAATGCCTTGTACCCATTACCAGTTTTGGGGGGAAAATATTCCCTTTTGAAACCCCTTAAGTCCCCCCTGAAATCATCTCTTTCCCCTTCCCCTTCAAAGTAAAAACCATTTTAAATTTTATCATTTTGTTTTTTCCCTTGCTTCCAATGAGTAAATGAATATACCCAATTAATTTCTGCATTTTATTTGATAAAATATTTGAGTTTTTTCCCAGTTTTTTTTACAATTTAAACTTTTGGTTTGCAAAAATTTAAACCAACTGAAGTTGTTCAATACAAAGATGTCCCACAAACCTTTATTCATTCCCCCAATTGTAATTCGTAAAACTCTATACATATTACATGATGTAGTAAAGAAAAACAGAACTTTACCATAGCAAGAGGGCTATTCCATGGTATGGATGTACTATAGTTTGTTTAAACACTTACCTGTTTAACAACATCTGGTGTTTTCAGGTTTTGGCTATTACGAATAAAGCTACTATGAGAATTTGGGTCCAGGTTTTGGTATAAATCCAATTCGTCATTTCTCTATGTTAAATGCCCAGGAAAGCAATTGCTGGCTCATATGGTAATTACATATTTAGTTGTCTAAGAAACTGCTGAATGGTTTTCCAGAGTGACTGTGCTATTTTACATACCCACCAACATGCTTCAATAATTCAGTTTCTTCTCATCCTAGCCAGGTTCCAGTATTGTCATTATGCTTTACTTTATCCATTCTGATAGGAGGACAGTGGAATCAGATTATGGTTTCTATTTTCATTTCTATAATGGCAAATGATATTGAACATCTTTTCATCTGCTTATTTACCATCTATATATCTTCTCTGGTGAAATGTCTTTTCAGTTCAGTTCAGTTCAGTCGCTCAGTTGTGTCCGACTCTTTGCGACCCCATGGACTGCAGCACACCAGGCAGCCCTGTCCATCACTAACTACCGGAGCTTACTCAAACTCATGTCCATTGAGCCAGTGATGCCATCCAGCCATCTCATCCTCTGTCGTCCTCTTCTCCTCCTGCCTTCAATCTTTCCCACCATCAGGGTCTTTTCCAATGAGTCAGTTCTTCGCATCAAGTGGCCAAGGTATTGGAGTTTCAGCTTCAACATCAGTCCTTCCAATGAATATTCAGGACTGATCTCCTTTGGGATGGACTGGTTGGATCTCCTTGCAGTCCAAGGGATTCTCAAGAGTCTTCTCCAACACCACAGTTCAAAAGCATCAATTCTTTGGTGCTCAGCCCTCTTTATAGTCCAACTCTCACATCCATACATGACCACTGGAAAAACCATAGCCTTGACTAGACAGACCTTTGTTGGCAAAGTAATGTCTCTGCTTTTCAATATGCTGTCTAGGTTGGTTATAACTTTCCTTCCAGGAAGTAAGTGTCTTCTAATTTTATGGCTGCTCACACCATCTGTAGTGATTTTGGAGCCCCCCAAAATAAAATCAGCCACTGTTTTCACTGTTTCCCCATCTATTTGCCATGAAGTGATGGGACCGGATGCCATGATCTTAGTTTTCTGAATGTTGAGCTTTAAGCCAACTTTTTCACTCTCCTCTTTCACTTTCATCAAGAGGCTCTTTAGTTCTTCACTTTCTGCCGTAAGTGTGGTGTCATCTGCATATCTGAGTTTATTGATATAACTTTGTAGAGTTATATATATACATATATATATATCTTTCCCTAACCCCACCAGGACTTTAGTTATACTTAGTGGGAAGAATGCGTCTACTCTTTATTCCCGGAAATGTAAGTGGCCCAGTTCTTTCTTTCTTTTCCTTTTTCTTTGCTTAGGACTGTGCTGTTCAATACATTAGCACAAGTGAGTATTCTAATTAAAATTGAAAATGAATTAAAATAAAACATCCAGTTCTGCTGTCTCAGTAGCCACATTTTAAGTGCTCAGTTAGCCACATGGGGCACATGACTATTGTATTGGACAGCAAAATTATAGAATATTTCCAGCATCATCAAAGTTCTATTGAGCAGCTTGGAGTACATACCCAAGATGCTAAGATGTTTTCCAAAGTAGTTGTATTGATTTTTACTTCCATTAGCAGTGAATAAGAATTCATATTGTTTCCTATTTGTGTTAACACTCGGTAGGATCAGACTTCAAAAAATGTTTGTGCTACTGATAGGAATAAAAATGGTGAGGTACTATTTTCTCATTTATTAAAGAGAATGGATATCTTGTTATATGGTTATTGACATTATGAAGGAGGCTGTTCAAATCTTTTGCCCATTTTTCTGTTGATATGTTTATCCTTTCCGTATTATTCCATAGAATTTTTTTTAATAAATTTATTTGTTTTAGTTGGGGGCTAATTACATTACAATGTTGTAGTAGTTTTTGCCATACATTGACATGAATCAGTCATGGGTTTACATGTGTTCCCCATCCTGAACCCTCCTCCCACCTCCCTCTCCATAGAACTTTAAAAATATATTGGTTGCTCATATTTTGTCAAGTAGATGTACTGAAAATGGCTTCTCCATTGTGTAATTGTCATTTTCTCTATAGTGTTTATTCATGAGTATCGGATACACTAAACTAAGGTAACAGACTTTGAATGTCAGTGAATAACGAAGGCTGATGTTAGTAGATGATCCTCCATATTGAAGCTATGCTTTAGAAAACACACAGTAAAAGAAGGAAAGTTGGGGACTCTGTAGGTTATTTCTAAGTGAGAGACCTGAAAGTGGCTTCTGTCACTCCTGTCCAAATTGCATTTCATCATGCAGCCCCAAAGGAGGTTGGGAAGTGTAGAATACTCCCACACTGATATTTGGGAGTACTTGCAGTCTCTACCACATGGTGTTTTATATGAACAGATGCTCTTAATTTTAATGTAATTGAACCTAACTCTCTTTGTGTTTTCCACTTCTACTGTATTTAAGAAATCTACCTCCACTACAGATCAACTCCAGAAAAAAAGGAGAATCCCTTGGAGGGAATGGTAAAATCATCTTCTATGTTGCCTTCTAACATTGTTATGTTTGCTGTTCATGTTTAGATCTTTAATTCCTATGGAATTGTTTCAGTTAGGAGTTAATTTTGCTTCAGAACTATTTATAGAAAAATTCCTGCTTCCCACTAATCTGTCAGTTGAACTTCCATTGTTGTATGGATATATTTCTAAGTTCTCCATTCAGTTCCATCAATATATTCCAGGATCTATGCCTGGACCACTATAACCATATCTTAAATATTAGATTTTGTAACTCTTGATATCTGGTAAGGCAAGTATTTCCAGTATATATTTCCTATTAAGGGCTCCTTAGACTATTTTTGGCCTTTGTCCTCTAAATTTCACAATTTTTTTGGTCCTATTTCAAAGTAAAAACTATTCAGATTGAAAATATGGATCATTTGGGGGAAAAGTGACATTTTTACAGTACTGAATCTTCCCATCTATGAACCATGGTGCATCTTTACTTAGCTCTTATTTAAGTGGTTTCAACAGAGTTTCACAGGTTTTGATGTCATTAAGATTTTGTGCATCTTTGGTTAAATTCATTTGTTGGTGCTGTTGCAAATGGTATCTTTTAAATATTTACGTATTTCAACTGTTTAACCTATATGGAAACTTTTTTTTTTCGTATATGTGTACTCTGTTCTTTTTAATTTATAAATATTTCCTCCTGGCTTCCATCCAGAGACAGGTTTAGGTGACTAATTTTATTTTCTACTCCTGAGAGTTACAGTTTTATTTCTAGTTTGCCTGCTGAAGGTATAATTTTCTAGTTCAGGTTAATGTGTGGAAGCTCCTAGTAGGTTTCCCACTCTGAAAGATTTTCTTATGCCTTCACTCTCTGTGAGGCCATGCAAAGTAAAGTTCAGAGTTGTCTGGGCTCAGAAGATGCCCTTAGGGTAAAGGTGGACTCTGGTCCTCTGCTTACCATGTGCTCCCGTTTTCCCTTAACTTTAGGTCTCTGAAGCATTCTTACCTTCTCATCAATTTGTCAAAGCAATAACTTAGATAGATATTCATACTTTAATTTACTTTAGTTGAGAGCTGGTTAGATTATTTAGTCTGCCATGTTGCCAGAAACTGAAATTGAGATACAGGTACAGGTATATATATATATATATATTTAAACACCTTCAAAAATACCTATACTAATTCTTAAAATAAGCCTCTATAACAATTTTTAAAGGCTTGATATAAATAAATTATTTCAATTGAATTACAAATCTTGATAGCAAAATATTATCACTCTATCTTCTTAAATAGTTCCTTCCCCCACCCCCCTCATTTTTCTTTCTTACTTGGCTGTTAAGTCAATAAAGTGCTCTAAGGCTTGTGGTCAACAAAGTTATCTTATTCTTCTTGTTAGATGGATTGACATTAAAAAGAATCCCACTCAGCTTCCATGGTCAACACTTTATATTCTGAGTAGGTGAGAGTTGGTGGTAACCTTGCCAGATTTTGCAGAGTCAAGTTGTTTCTAACATAAACTTTCTTCCCTTTCTTCACAATGAATCAACAAGTGTCCATTGAGTTTCCTCCACAAATCTGTTATGTGATAATGGCAAACTTGTTCTAATAGCAGTGGGATGTTAAACCAGATCTTCCCCGGGGTGAGAATCTGATTAAACAGACCTTCTATGATAACTCTAACCCTGCACCTTCTTTCACAGGTTCCTTATAGCAATTTCTCAGGGAGACTAGAGTTGATTGCTTTTGGAGATTTCTCCTTTGTGGTGGTAAAGCAAGTACATAAAACACAGAAATAATTTAAGTCCTAAAGAGACCAAATCAGTATAGTTGACATTAAAATACTTCAAGCAATATCCATATATGTTAACTTTCTTTTACTTGAGTAGTGAACATTGGCCCATATGTGGCTATATAATCTCTTTGTTAGAAATCTGTTGTAAATCTTGTTCTATAACTTCAAAAAATCTGATAAATATGTCTCATGAAGTTAGCATTTCCTCATGTCATTAAAACACTATCCTTTTGAGTGGTTGATAAAGTTAACTGATATGTCTTCTTGAATACATTAAATGTCATTAAAATACTTATGTTTTAAAATAACTAATCTCTGCTGTTGAAAAAGAAAATAGGATAAGGAGATAGAAAAAAATCCATTATTTCATTACTCAGAAATAACCACTATAACATTTTCAAAAATGCTTTATTACAAAATAATTTCAAACTTACAGAAAGGTTGTAAGAATAATACAGAGTACTTCCATGTACCCCTCACCTAGATTGTGTGTGTGTGTGTGTGTGTGTGTGTGTGTGTATATATATATATTCTACATTCTGCTTATATAAAATCTATTATTTCCCATATATGTAAATTTATTTTATATATATATATATATATATATATATACACACACACATAGGCGTATATATATTCACATTTTTTTTTCTGAATCATTTGATTGAAAGTTGCAACTATCAAACCCTTTATGCCTAAGTGTATCAGGATATATTTCCTGAGACCAAGGACATTCCATTACATATCTATATTTCTATGATCAAATTGGGGAAATTTAGTATTGATACAATATTCTAATTTAAAATGAAATCTGCATTCAGATTTTGTCATTTTTTTCAGTAATGTTCCTTATAACAGTTTCCCCCTGATCCAGGTTTCAATCAAGAATCAAGTATAGAATTTAGTGGACATGACTCTTTGGTTTCTTTTAATATAGAACATTTCTTCAGCCTTTCTTTATCTTTTATGACACTGACATTTTTGTGGAGAAGAGGCCAGTTGATTTCTAGAATGAGTCTCAATTCATCTGATATTTCTTACTTTTGAGAGGGCTTTTAAAGAGTTGTATAAACTCACTGTCAGCCCTGCCTCCCATTCTCTCTTGAGATCATAATTTACTCTGACTTTTGTCCCTATCATTCTCCCAAGATTGCTTTTATTCAGGTCACCAGTGATCTTCATGTCCCAAAATTCAATGGTCATTTCTCAGTCCTGCTCTTATTCAACGTTTCGGCAGAATTTGATAGAATTTATCGTATCCTCCTCTTGAGGGTATCATACTTTCATCACTAGGCTTCATTCATATAGCTCTTTCCTTTATCTCTTTGCTCAGTGGTCCCTCCTTTTAAGTTTTGCTGGACTCAAGCTTCTATTCTGTAAAAACCAAAAGATTACATGGCTCAGTCCTCAGACTTCTTTGCCTTCCACACTTCTTTTCAAGGTAGTTTTACCTAATTAGAAAATTGATTTAAATACCAGTCCAAATCTATAAAACCAGTCTAGAATTCACTCTTGAACTCTATATCTTATACCCAACTCTCTATCTCCCATTTGGAACTCCTGTTTATTACCAGTCTCTTAATTAGTTTTATAAAGTCTGCCAGTCTTTTCACTCTACTCAGAAAAGAGTACTTACAGGGGCACTACATAACATGGTTTCACATCAGTGTTCTTATCTAACCTCCTACCTCCCTTCCTCTAACTTACTCTATGCCACACACCAAGTGCACTTGTACTTTGGACCTTACACTTGCTGTGCCCTCTTCCTGGAATCCTGTTCCCTTAGGTACCTACATGACTTATTGTCTTACTTCAGGTTTTTAGGGAAATAATTTTTCATCAGAGAAGTGTTTCTTAACTACTTTATATAATCTTGAAATATTCCCTGCACCAGACCTATCACTCTTTATTCAGTATTCTTGTTTTATTTCTCTTTGTTGCACTTATTACTATCTTAAGTACAGTCTCTCCTCTCTGCCTCCTCCCCCACTAGAATACTAACTCCATGTGCATAGAAATTTTGCTTTGTTTATTATCATATATGCAGATCTTAGAATAGTCCTTGATTCATGGGAGGCTTTCAGCAAACATCTGTAAGGTGAATGAATGAATATCCTTTCAGATCTATTCGGTACATACAAGTGTCTACTTAAAAATTATTTGGATAATGCTTTCTATGGTTCTGTCAATTGATTTCTTTTTTTCTTTTTTAACTTTATTTTTTTTTTTATTTATTTTAGTTGGGGGCTAATTACTTTACAATATTGTAGTAGTTTTTGCCATACATTGACATGAATCAGCCATGGGTTCACATGTGCTCCCCCTCCCGAACCCTCCTCCTACCTCCCTCCCCTTCCCATCCCTCTGGGTCATCCCAATGCTCCATCCCTGAGCATCCGTCCCATGCATAGAACATGGAATGGTGTTCCGCTTCACATATGACAATATACATGTTTCAATGTTATTGTCCCAGAACGTCCCACCCTCACCTTCTCCCTCAGAGTCCACAGGACTGTTTTATGCATCTGTGTCTCTTATTCTGTCTCACATATAGGGTTACCATTGCCATCTTTCAAATTCCATATACATGCATTAGTATACTGTATTGGTGCTTTTCTTTCTGGCTCACTTCACTCTGTATAATGGGCTCCAGTTTCATCCATCTCAATAGAACCGATTCAAATGTATTTTTTTTAATGGCCGAGTAATATTCCATTGTGTATATGTACCACAGCTTCCTTATCCATTCATCTGCCGATGGACATCTAGGTTGCTTCCATGTCCTGGCTATTGTAAACAGTGCTGCGATGAACATTGGGGTACACGCATCTCTTTCAATTCTGGTTTCCTCGGTGTGTATGCCCAGCAGTGGGATTGCTGGGTCATATGGCAGTTCTATTCCCAGTTTTTTAAGGAATCTCCACACTGTTCTCCATAGTGGCTGTACTAGTTTGCATTCCCACCAACAGTGTAAGAGGGTTCCCTTTTCTCCACACCCTCTCCAGCATTTATTGCTTGTAGACTTTTGGATAGCAGCCATTCTGACAGGTGTGTAATGGTACCTCATTGTGGTTTTGATTTGCATTTCTCTAATAATGAGTGATGTTGAGCATCTTTTCATGTGTTTGTTAGCCATCTGTATGTCTTCTTTGGAGAAATGTCTGTTTAGTTCTTTGGCCCATTTTTTGATTGGGTCGTTTATTTTTCTGGAATTCAGCTGCAGGAGTTGCCTGTATATTTTTGAGATTAATTGTTTGTCTGTTGCTTCGTTTGCTATTATTTTCTCCCATTCTGAAGGCTGTCTTTTCACCTTGCTCCTAGTTTCCTTTGTTGTGCAAAAGCTTTTAATTTTAATTAGGTCCCATTTGTTTATTTTTGCTTTTATTTCCAATATTCTGGGGGGTGGGTCATGGAGGATCCTGCTGTGATTTATGTCGGAGAGTGTTTTGCCTATGTTTTCCTCTAGGAGTTTTATAGTTTCTGGTCTTACATTTAGATCTTTAATCCATTTTGAGTTTATTTTTGTGTATGGTGTTAGGAAGTGTTCTAGTTTCATTCTTTTACAAGTGGTTGACCAGTTTTCCCAGCACCACTTGTTAAAGAGATTGTCTTTTCTCCATTGTATACTCTTGCCTCCTTTGTCGAAGATAAGGTGCCCATAGGTGCGTGGGTTTATCTCTGGGCTTTCTATTTTGTTCCATTGATCTATATTTCTATCCTTGTGCCAGTACCACACTGTCTTGATGACTGTGGCTTTGTAGTAGAGCTTGAAGTCAGGGAGGTTGATTCCTCCAGTTCCATTCTTCTTTCTCAAGATTGCTTTGGCTATTCGAGGTTTCTTATACTTCCATACAAATTGTGAAATGATTTGTTCTAGTTCTGTGAAAAATATCATTGGTAGCTTGATAGGGATTGCATTGAATCTATAGATTGCTTTGGGTAGTATACTCATTTTCACTATATTAATTCTTCCAATCCATGAACACGGTATATTTCTCCATCTGTTTGTGTCCTCTTTGATTTCTTTCATCAGTGTTTTATAGTTTTTCTATATATAAGTCTTTTGTTTCTTTAGGTAGAAATATTCCTAAGTATTTTATTCTTTTTGTTGCAATGGTGAATGGTATTGTTTCCTTACTTTCTCTTTCTGTTTTCTCATTATTGGTGTATAGGAATGCAAGGGATTTTCTGTGTGTTAATTTTGTATCCTGCAACTTTACTATATTCATTGATTAGCTCTAGTAGTTTTCTGGTAGAATCTTTAGGGTTTTCTATGTAGAGGATCATGTCATCTGCAAACAGTGAGAGTTTTACTTCTTCTTTTCCTATCTGGATTCCTTTTATTTCTTTTTCCGCTCTGATTGCTGTGGCCAAAACTTCCAAAACTATGTTGAATAGTAGTGGTGAAAGTGGGCATCCTTGCCTTGTTCCTGACTTTAGGGGAAATGCTTTCAGTTTTTCACCATTGAGGATAATGTTTGCTGTGGGTTTGTCATATATAGCTTTTATTATGTTGAGGTATGTTCCTTCTATTCCTGCTTTCTGGAGAGTTTTTATCATAAATGGATGTTGAATTTTGTCAAAGGCTTTTTCTGCATCTATTGAGATAATCATATTGTTCTTATCTTTCAATTTGTTAATGTGGTGAATTACATTGATTGATTTGCGGATGTTAAAGAAACCTTGCATTCCTGGGATAAAGCCCACTTGGTCATGATGTATGATCTTTTTAATATGATGTTGGATTCTGTTTGCTAGAATTTTATTAAGGATTTTTGCATCTATGTTCATCAGTGATATTGGCCTGTAGTTTTCTTTTTTTGTGACATCTTTGTCTGGTTTTGGAATTAGGGTGATGGTGGCCTCATAGAATGAGTTTGGAAGTTTACCATCTTCTGCAATTCTCTGGAAGAGTTTGAGTAGGATAGGTGTTAGCTCTTCTCTAAATTTTTGGTAGAATTCCGCTGTGAAGCCGTCTGGTCCTGGGCTTTTGTTTGCTGGAAGATTTCTGATTACAGTTTCGATTTCCGTGCTTGTGATGGGTCTGTTAAGATCTTCTATTTCTTCCTGGTTCAATTTTGGAAAGTTATACTTTTCTAAGAAATTTGTCCATTTCTTCCAAGTTGTCCATTTTATTGGCATATAGCTGTTGGTAGTAGTCTCTTATGATCCTTTGTATTTCTGTGTAGTCTGTTGTGATCTCTCCATTTTCATTTCTAATTTTGTTGATCTGATTCTTCTCCCTTTGTTTCTTGATGAGTCTGGCTAATGGCTTGTCAATTTTGTTTATCTTCTCGAAAAACCAGCTTTTAGTTTTGTTGATTTTTGCTATGGTCTCTTTTGTTTCTTTTGCATTTATTTCTGCCCTAATTTTTAAGATTTCTTTCCTTCTACTAACCCTGGGGTTCTTCATTTCTTCCTTCTCTAGTTGCTTTAGGTGTCGAGTTAGTTTATTTATTTGATTTTTTTTCTTGTTTCTTGAGGTACGCCTGTATTGCTATGAACCTTCCCCTTAGCATTGCTTTTACAGTGTCCCATAGGTTTTGGGTTGTTGTGTTTTCATTTTCATTCGTTTCTATGCATATTTTGATTTCTTTTTTGATTTCTTCTGTGATTTGTTGGTTATTCAGAAGCGTGTTGTTTAGCCTCCATATGTTGGAATTTTTAATAGTTTTTTTTCCTGTAATTGAGGTCTAATCTTACTGCATTGTGGTCAGAGAAGATGGCTGGGATGATTTCAATTTTTTGGAATTTACCAAGGCTAGATTTATGGCCCAGGATGTGATCTATCCTGGAGAAAGTTCCGTGTGCACTTGAGAAAAAGGTGAAATTGCTTGTTTTGGGGTGGAAAGTCCTGAAAATATCGATTAAATCTAATTTGTCTGTTGTATCATTTAAAGTTTGTGTTTCCTTGTTAATTTTCTGTTTAGTTGATCTATCCATATGTGTGAGTGGAGTATTAATGTCTCCCACTATTATTGTGTTATTGTTAATTTCCCCTTTCATACTTGTTAGTATTTGCCTTATATATTGTGGTGCTCCTATGTTGGGTGCATATATATTTATAATTGTTACATCTTCTTCTTGGATTGACCCTTTGATCATTATGTAGTGTCCTTCTTTGTCCCTTTTCACAGCCTTTATTTTAAAGTCTATTTTATCTGAAATGAGTATTGCGACTCCTGCTTTCTTTTGGTCTCCATTTGCATGAAATATATTTTTCCATCCCTTCACTTTCAGTCTGTATGTGTCCCTAGTTTTGAGGTGGGTCTCTTGTAGACAGCATATGTAGGGGTCTTGTTTTTGTATCCACTCAGCCACTCTTTGTCTTTTGGTTGGGGCATTCAGCCCATTTACATTCAAGGTAATTATTGATAAGTATGGTCCCGTTGCCATTTACTTTGTAGTTTTAAGTTCGTGTTTAAACATCCTTTCTGTGTTTCCTGTTTAGAGAAGATCCTTTAGCATTTGTTGGAGAGCTGGTTTGGTGGTGCTGAATTCCCTCAGTTCTTGCTTGTCTGTAAAGCTTTTGAATTCTCCTTCATATCTAAATGAGATCCTTGCCAGGTACAGTAATCTGGGTTGTAGATTTTTCTCTTTCATTACTTTAAGTATGTTCTGCCATTCCCTTCTAGCCTGAAGAGTTTCTATTGAAAGATCAGCTGTTATCCTTATAGGGATCCCCTTGTGTGTTATTTGTTGTTTTTCCCTTGCTGCTTTTAATATTTGTTCTTTGTGTTTGATCTTTGTTAATTTGATTAATATGTGTCTTGGGGTGTTTCGCCTTGGGTTTATCCTGTTTGGGACTCTCTGGGTTTCTTGGACTTCTGTGACTATTTCCTTCCTCATTTTAGGGAAATTTTCAACTATTATCTCCTCGAGTATCTTTTCATGGCCTTTCCTTTTATCTTCTTCTTCTGGGACTCCTATGATTCGAATGTTGGGGCGTTTCATATTGTCCCAGAGGTCCCTGAGGTTTTCCTCATTTCTTTTGATTCTTTTTTCTTTTTTCCTCTCTGCTTCGTTTATTTCCACATTCTATCTTCTACCTCACTTATCCTATCTTCTGCCTCTGTTATTCTACTGTTGGTTCCCTCCAGCATGTCTTTTATCTCCTTTATTTCATTATTCAATATATATTGACTCCTTTTTATTTCTTCTAGGTCCTTGGTAAACATTTCTTGCATCTTCTCAATCCTTGTCTCCAGGCTATTTATCTGTAACTCCATTTTATTTTCAATATTTTGGATCATTTTTACTATCATTATTCTAAATTCTTTTTCAGATAGATTCCCTATCTCCTCCTCTTTTGTTTGGTTTGGTGGGCATTTCTCATTTTCCTTTACTTGTTGAGTATTTCTCTGCCTTTTCATCTTGTTTAGATTGCTGTGTTAGGCGTGGCCTTTCTGTATTCTGGTAGTTTGAAGTTCCTCTTTATTGTGGAGGTTCCTCACTGTGGGTGGGGTTGGATGGGTGGCTTGTCAAAGTTTCCTGGTTGGGGGAGCTTGTGTCGGTGTTCTTGTGGGTGGAGCTGGATTTCTTCTCTTTAGAGTGCAATGGAGTGTCCAGTATTGAGTTTTGAGATGTCTATGGATTTGGTGTGCCTCTGGGCAGCCTGTATATTGATGCTCAGGGCTATGTTCCTGCGTTGCTGGAGAGTTTGCGTGGTATGTCTTGCTCTGGAACTTATTGGCTCTTGGGTGGAGCTTGGTTTCAGTGTATATGTGGAGGCTTTTGGAAGATCTCTTATTAATTAATGTTTCCTCTGGCTTTCAGTCTTATTCTTGCAGTAGCCTCAAGACTACTCCATCCATACAGCATCAATAATAAAACTTTTAGGTTAATGGTGAAAAGATTCTCCACAGTGAGGGATACCCAGAGAGGTTCACTGAGTTACATGGAGAGGTGAAGGGGAGGGAGGTTGAGGTGACCAGGAGGAGAGGAGGGGGACTCAAACGTGGGGAGAGCAGTCTAGCCAGTAAGCACTTCCCTCTGTGCTCTCCACAGTCTGGAGCCCTCAGAGAGGTTCACAGAGATACATAGAGAGGGGGGAGGAAGGCAATAGAGGTGAGGATGAGTAGAAAGGGAGGAATCAAGAGGGGAGAGAGAGATCTGGGCAGTATTCTGTTCCCGAAGTGTTCTCCGGTACCCAGAACACCCTCAGAGATTCACAGAATTGGGTTGAGAAGAGAAGGATGAGGGTGGGAGATAGAGGTTCCCTGGGGGAGAAGAAAGAGCGTCAATAGAGGGAGAGAGTAATCAAGCCAGTAATCACACTCCTGAGTAAAAATGGGTACTAAAGATTGTATTCTTAAATGCACAAAATTGATATCAAATATGTAAAACAAAGATTAAAAATCTAGAGTAGAGGTTAGACTCTTATAAATCATACAATATAAAAAAAAGAAAAAAGAAAACAGTATAAAAAGAAAAAAGACAGTAAAACAGTATAACAGTAAAAAAAAAAAAAAGAAAAACAGGAAAAAAACAGTAAAAAAAAAAAAAAAAGAAAACACAAAAAGTATAAGATATATGTACGCAGTTTGTTTTAAAAATAGGGTTTTTTTTTTTTTCAAGGTAGTAGTGGGTTATGAAAATGAAAATTAAAGGTGTAATAGAGGTCTTAAAGAAAAAAGAAAAAAAAAAAAAAAATAAAAAAATTAAAAAAATGATAACAGTAAAAATATATATCCCGGACTTTCTCTGGAGCAGTTGTGAGCCGTGTGGGGTCTCTTCAGTTTCAGATAGGTCCTTGTTCCTGCTTATACTTTTCAAGATCTATAGGCCCCTTTCAATGCAGTCAGTGTTAACTACAGGGATTTTAATCTGTTGGCCTGTCCCTTCCAACGCGCTTCCCTCTGTTTATTTGACTTTTGTTTGGAGGTCTCTTCAGTGTCTAATTTCCACCCTGCCACAAAGGGTCGGAGGTGGTCTCTTTAGGTTCACTTGTTCAGTCCTGCTGTGGGGAGAGAGGACCACTGCAAACCAATATCACTGGCGTGTGTGTGGAGAGCTCGCAGTGTCTCGGCCACACTGGGTTCACCCCCGGTCACGGCGTGTGTGCTCTCCCCGTCTCCCCTGCTCAGGCTTCAGGTTACTCTGCCGGGGGGTGGGCCCTGATATGCGCGCACTTCCCAGGTTTAAACTGCTCAGGTTCAGGTTCCACTCCACAAAGGCGCAGACTCGGTTGGGCCTGCGGTTTGCGCCTTTCCAGTCGGAGCAGCTCAGGCAGCCAGGAGTTTGGCGAGCGCACTCCCCTGACGGGGCGGTGCGGCTTATTACCTCCCTGGTCCCCGCCTCGGTTTATGGGCGCGCCCGGCTCCGGCTCTGGTGTGCTTTGTGTCGGTTCTGGGGAGCTGGTCTCTGGCTGCGACCCTCTTGGCGGCTGTAGACCCTCTGGGATCTCATGCAGTCTTTGCTTAGAAACTGGGAGCCTGTTTGCAGTTTGGTAGGGGGTGCCCTCTCTGGAGCCGAGTTTGCCCCTTTCCGGCTCTGGCTGGTCCCGCCTGCCCGCTGTGTCCGGCGGGGGATGGGGCGGTCCGCAGCCGGCTAGCTCTTCCCCTGTATCGCTCAGTCCTTTGTTCTGTGAGCGGGCCGGCAGTGCCTTAGCTTTGGGCTTTTCGCAGGATAGTTCTCTCTCTCTGGCTGTCCCACAGTTTAGGTTATCTCACATTAGCTCCCTCCGATTGCCCTCAGGGCATTCGGCCCAGTCCTTACCCTAAGCAGTGCCGCCCGCTCCTCTCCGTTCAGTCCCCACTTGCTGGTGGCGAATGCGGGCGTCTGGGGTTCTTTACTGGAAGTTGCCTTTAGGCACGTAATCAGTGGGTTTTATTTATTGATTCTCCTGGTTATGTTGCCCTCCGAGATTCGAAATCTTCCCCCAAACCCGCCGGTGAGAAGGTTTCCTGGTGCTTAGAAATTTCTCCTCTTTTACGACTCCCTCCCCGGGACGGGTCTCCGTCCCTAACTCTTTTGTCTCTCTTTTTATCTTTTATAATTTCTCCTACCTCCTTCTGAAGATAATGCGCTGACTTGATTAATGTCTGACGTCCTCTGCCAGTGTTCAGAAGTAGTCTTGTGAACTTTGCTCAGCTTTCAGATGTTCTTTCGATAAATTTGTGGGGGAGAGAGTGGTCTCTCCGTCCTATTCCTCCGCCATCTTAGCCCCGCCTCCCAATTGATTTCTTACTTAGTAGTATGTCCGGAACATCTTTCTACATCATCAAATATAGCTCTAAAGCATTTTTAATACCCTCAGAATATTCTAAGTTAGCAACACTGCTTTATTCAACCTTAACTGATAGACAACTGGATTGTTTTCAGTTTTTTGCTATATCAAACAACGCTGTAATGAATAACCTTATATTGAAGTATTTTGTAATCTAATTCGTCAAACAACTATTGAGTATCTGCTTTATGCAATTCACTGGTCTGAGGAATGGATTGGGAAAGCGGAGACAAATGTGACGTGGTTTCTGCATTCTGGGAGCTTATGACCTATTCAGAGAGACAGATGATGATAAATTTGATATATTTTAGAGAATTGTGAGTATTGTATGACCAGTGGAGAAGTACAATGAGCAAGTAGAATTCAGAGATGAGGACAACCAGAGATAAAGATAGAGACAGAAAGGCTAACTGGAACTATGTATTTAAATTGGGCTTTGGCAAAGGTTTCAATTGACAGAAGGCTGGAGAGGAGAGAGTGCCATATAATCAGAGGATGGTGGGAATATCCTTGGATAAGTTAGGTTTCTAATTCTTCTGTCTAGAATAGAAGATGAGTGAGGGATAAGGCCAGAAATGTAGGTTGAGGCAGGAGCATATGGCAGATAAGAAATCATTGTCAAGTCAAAGGGCCCAGAGATAGAAAATACTATACAAATGGACCTATTCAACATATTAGATTTTTCATTTTTGGGAAAACAGTTTGCCTGGACTCTCCTGGGCTGGAGGAATGCCGAGTCATTATTTCTAGATATTCTGGTATTTGAAGAGAAACTAAAAAATCTGTCTTTTTAAAAAAACTTCCTGACTTTAAAATGCTGGCTATCAACTCATATTTTTTTCACAACTTCTTTTTGTGAACCATAGAACTAAATAATAATAACAACAATAAAGTCCCCAGTTCATTCACTCCTGAGGACCATATGTATCCTGTGAGTCCCCAATTTGTAAACACTGCCCTGAAAAGACACTGTCCATTAATATGGTGAATTTCATTCTTTTGGACCTTAAACCGCAGCAAAAATTCCATTCTACATTGAAACCTAATATACACATGCATAAACACAGATAAATGAAGCAAAATTTTCTAGAAAACAATACTCAATCCTAACAATAGACTTAAATGAAAGCACTCTTATCTATTCTACTTCAAACTAATCTATTCCATTATAAAGATAAATGTTTGACTTGACCTACTAAATTAACTTCAGGACTCACAATGGTTTCAAAATTTATTAAAAACACTGTACTGACTATGATGATTCTTTTATCCTCTGAATCTATGTTATGTGTGTGTGTGTTCAGTCATGTCCTACTCTTTGCAGCCTGTAGCCTGCCAGGCTCCTCTGTCCATGAGATTTTCGAGGCAAGAACACTGAAGTGGGTTGCCATTTCCTACTCCAGAGGATCTTCCTGACCCAGGGATTGAAATCCCGTCTCTTGAGGCTCCTGCATCGGCAGATGGATTCTTTATCACTAGCGCTACCTGGGAAACCCCTATTGGGTTGGCCAAAAAGTTCATTCGGGTCTTCTATCACATCTCAAGGATATTGTTAAGATCTAAAATCTCTTTATATTGCTTAAGAGTTGCCTTCTCAGGTATTTAGAATTTAGGAAGCCAACTAGAACATAAATAGTTCTGGGTAGGATCTGCTCTTTTCTCTTAGACCCATAGTCTCAGGAATATAACAAGTATTTGACTCTTGGATGCTGGAACTGGGGCCTCTGAGGGTCTCCATCAATCAACTTTCATATTCTGAGTCCCAAGAGTCTTGAGTCTGTAAGCCTATTATTGAGCTGGAGGAGATGGTCAGTTGGCGTCAGTGAAGAAACTGTCTGTGATTAACAGCCACCTCCCCTCCAACAATGTGTCTGTGAACCTCAGCTTGAGATTGAGATCCTCTAGACTTCAAGGTCAAATTGAGTCAACTGACCTCTTCTCCAGCTTCTACCTCAACTCCAGTCTAGGTTCTGATCAGCAGATTCACTGTGAAGGACGATTCATAAAGGACCCTCCTATTTTAAGCTTCGTGTGATCATGTGATCAGAACCCTTCTCAGTTACTAAGAAACACAAATGATTTTAGTTACCTTGGAATTAAATGTAGCCTAGAACACATCAATATTTGTCAGGATGTATTGCAAATGAGCTACTGTATTCATAATGGATGTGTCACCATCATAAATATGACAAAAGGCCATTTTCAAAAAGATGATTATCTACTCTGATAGGAGAGAAATATAAGATTAAGAAATTAACATTCTCACCACTGCCTTGTCTCTCTTTGCTTTGAATTATTTAGAGATCTCTGGTGACTTGACTGAAGGCCTCCCTGCCCCCCGAAACCCACAGAGTGCTGAGCTTTTGGAATATATAGCGCCCTCATATCAAAGGAAGGACCCCTGTTGGAAGGGTTGACATTTCCCCTCTCATCTCCAGGTTAATGGGAAGACCTGTATTCAGAGGTACATTTGTCTCAGTGGGAGCACCGTAAGACATCTTTGGTATTGATTTATATTGGTTGCAGGTACATACTGGATCAAAGCACATGAGAGTGGGAGAAAGAAGTCAAATGCAGAGTTGTTCCGGGGGAAAAACTGAAATATAGGGCATTTTACTTCCTTGTGTAGCTAGGCTGTGTAATAATAACTGGCCAACATTTATAATTTATTATGATATTATTTATATTTAAATTTTATTTTTTATTATAGCATTTATTATTTATTCTTATTATTTATTATTGAACACTCATCATGCACAAGACCAGTGGTTCACAACCCTCCTGTCTATTCAAATAACTTTGGTGGCTTTTTAAAAACTGTAGTTGTCCTGGCCTCACCCCCAAAGACTCTGGTTTAATTGGTCATGGCTGGGACCCAGGAAATGCTACTTCTGAACAGCTTTTGGATGATTCTAATATGCAGCCAGGTTTGAGAATCACTGTATAGATGTTATTTAAAAGCTTTTAAATTAATAGCTCTTTCAATCCTCATAATAAGTCTGCAAACTTGCTATTATTATTGCTATCCTCAATTTTCAAATGAGAAAAGAGAGATGAGAGTTAGACATCATACCTGTGAACATACAGGCCAGTAAGGGGTGGAATTAAAATCTGAATTCAGGTATTTGGATTCCAAAATGCAAAGCACGTTTAATGCCAAGATCAAGGGTGAGAGGAACACTTTCTGCCAGGTGTTTGGGGCAAGGAGTCACAAAAAGATGACTACAAAGGAAGATGACAAAGAGAAGTAGAAAGTTTAAAGCATCTTTAGACCTGGCTTTATGGATGTGCAACCATACATGGGCTCAGAGGGGCCCCATACGTGCTTTAATGCTGTGTTGCTGTCTTTAAATTCTTAATAAATTTTGAACAAGAAGCCCCACATTTTCATTTTGCACTGGACTCCACACATTGTGTAGTCAGTCCCAAGTGTCAGACTCATGGAAATGGAATACTGGCCGTTTTCCTTAGTTTGAATCACATGTTTGATGAGGGAGGTGATTGCTTCCCTAGAGTGGTTTCAGTGATTTCCATACTTCGAGAGCACTTTTCCTAGAGCTGGAAAAACAAACATCAATGGCCTTAAGAAGGGAGCAACAGAACCGTGAGTTGCATGCACTCAGATGCAAAGGGCCAGAGTTAGGGGCGGGTGAATAAAAAAGAGCAAATATTCTAAAAGATAGTTTCTTCTATCTTTCTACATAACGATTACTAACATTTACTGAGTGCTTTCCATGTTCTAAGCAGTTTTATTTAGTGTACATGTATTGTTTCCTTTAATCATTATCAGTCTATGAGATAAAAGCTATCATTTATCCCCTTTTTATGGATGAGGGAAATGAGATACAGAAAGGTTAAACAACATTCAAATTCACATAAGAAGAGGAACTGAGCTTTTAACCTGACCCGTGCACCACCCAACTACACTGTGCTGACCCTTAGAACATAATGGACCAATTCCTATGTGTTCACCTGAACTTCTGATCACTGCACTCTCCAGAGATGCTCCTTCCAATCTCCTCTCTCCTGATCCCTTTATGTGGAGAGAGTGAGGTGTCATAGGAAACAAACAAACAAAAATTCTGAAACTAGGAAGCACCAGTTCTTGTCCAGTTTCATCCCTGCTGTTTACTAGCTAAGTCAGTTTATTAACACATTTATTTTTACCCCATCATCGCCATTCAATAATTATTCATGAGAAGTGAAGTGAAAGTCGCTCAGCCGTGTCCAACTCTTTGCGACCCCACGGATTGTACAGTCCATGGAATTCTCTAGGCCAGAATATTGGAGTGGATAGTCGTTCCCTTCTCCAGAGGATCTTCCCAACCCAGGGATCGAACCCAGGGATGTAACCCAGGTCTCCCGCATTGCAGGCGGATTCTTTACCAGCTGAGCCACCAGGGAAGCCCAGAAGCAATCACAAGGAGCCGGGCGTGCCCGGCGCAGGGCGCTGGGCGCGGGGCGACTCCCGGCAGCTGAAACCCAAGAAGTGAGGAAGGGGTAAAGTGATCACCGGTGGCCCTCCCCACCAGCCCAGCCAGCGGCGAGGGCGGCCGACTGCCCACGCTTGATCCACCAGGGGCGCAGCATGCCGCTCCGGCGGCGTGGAGGAAGTAAGGGGCGACCCTCGTCTTGGGCCCGCCGCCCCAGCGGCCCGGGAGGGAGAGTTTTAGGCACTGTGGTCTTTTCTTAAATTTCAATAGCTAATACGAATAGGTCTCTTCCCTCTTGGGACATACCTCATTCTGAAAAGGGATTTGAGATACTTAATTACTGGTCTCAGTTTCCATGTTTGTTAAAAACAAAGCAGATGTGAATTGAATTGAGTTGTGAATGAGAGTGATGGGAGATAATAGCTATTTAAATGTAAAAATGGAAGGATTGTGAGATGATGTACAAATACAATCTGTTGTTACTTGGGTTTCCACCTCCTAGACAGTTTGGGCAATTTACCAAATTCCCAACTGTGACTTGTGATTGCATGGCCAACTATCTCATCTCCTGTTTGAATCCTACACTTCCTTTAAGACTAAGAGCAAATCCCATCTATTTCAACTGTTTTCTTTTTCCAGAATTCTGTAAAACCTAATCTTAACAAAGATGGTGATTCTAAGAGTAACTATCTTCTATGGAGCACTCACCATGTGTCAGATGCAGTGACATCACTCATTTGGATCAACTCTTTTAATTCAACCCTTGCAATAACCCAATGAGATAGGTACATTTTACAGGTGAGTGGACTAAAGCTAGGGAAGGAGTACTGATCCCAGATACTAATCCTAGAGTTAGGATCCAAACATTATTTTGCATGAGTCTAGTTAGTGTCCAGGCTCTTAAACACTGCTGTGGTCAATCACTCATTTAGTACTTCTGTTATTACATAAATATATGATATATACAAATTTGCATCCATTCAAATATTAGTATTTAACATATATTATTTTTGCATGTTGATATAACTCAACTTATTTAGTACTTAACTTAAAATATTATTGTACATTGACTTAGAACATGTCATGTGTTAGCTTCCAAGCTCCTAGAGAAAACTATATTTTAGGCTTCATGTCATATGCAGCATTTTAAATCATGTCTTTCACAGTGTAGATATTAAAGCATATTGATTGACCAAAGTCCAAATGGAAAATATATAATAATAACTAATCTCGGGTCAAGTAAAAAAATTGACAGAATACTTTATATGTATTTTCTCTTTATATGTATAAGTTCTCTTGGTTTGACATCACTTCTTTATTGTTGAAATTTTTAGAATTTTATTTAGAAAGATTTGCTTTTCTCCCAGCCAAAGAGTAGTTAATATTATTGAGCATTTTTCCATATACCAGGTATTGTCTCACTGCTCTTCTACCTGCTTTCAGCCATTTAGTCTTCACACAGAGTGTGGGTGTATTGTACCTTCCTGCCTGATTTACCCTTCAGTTCAGTTCAGTTCAGTCACTCAGTCGTATCCGACTCTTTGCGATCCCATGAATCGCAGCACGCCAGGCCTCCCTGTCCATCACCAACTCCCGGAGTCTACCTAAACCCATGTCCATCGAGTTGGTGATGCCATCCAACCATCTCGCCCTCTGTCGTCCCCTTCTCCTCCTGCCCCCAATCCTTCCCAGCATCAGGGTCTTTTCCAATGAGTCAACTCTTCGCATGAGGTGGCCAAAGTATTGGAGTTTCAGCTTTAACATCAGTCCTTCCAATGAACACCCAGGACAGATCTCCTTTAGGATGGACTGGTTGGATCTCCTTGCAGTCCAAGGGACTCTCAAGAGTCTTCTCCAAACCACAGTTCAAAAGCATCAATTCTTCGGCACTCAGCTTTCTTCACCGTCCAACTCTGACATGCATACATGACCATTGGAAAAACCATAGCCTTGACTAGACAGAACTTTGTTGGCAAAGTAATGTCTCTGCTTTTAAATATGCTATCTAGGTTGGTCATAACCTTCCTTCCAAGGAGTAAGCCTCTTTTAATTTCATGGCTGCAATCACCATCAGCAGTGATTTTGGAGCCCCCCAAAATAAAGTCTGACACTGTTTCCCCTGTTTCCCCATCTATTTCCCATGAAGTGATGGGACCAAATGCCATGATCTTAGTTTTCTGAATGTTTAGCTTTAGGCCAACGTTTTCACTCTCCTCTTTCACTTCATCAAGAGGCTCTTTAGTTCTTCTTCACTTTCTGCCATAAGGGTGGTGGCATCTGCATATCTGAGGTTATTCACATTTCTCCCAGCAGTCTTGATTCCAGCTTGTGTTTCCTCCAGGTCAGCGTTTCTCATGATGTACTCTGCATAGAAGTTAAATAAGCAGGGTGACAATATACAGCCTTGACATACTCCTTTTCCTATTTGGAACCAGTCTGTTGTTCCATGTCCAGTTCTAACTGTTGCTTCCTGACCTGCATACAGGTTTCTCAAGAGACAGGTCAGATGGTCTGGTATTCCCATCTCTTTCAGAATTTTCCACAGTTTATTGTGATCCACACAGTCAAAGGCTTTGGCATAGTCAGTAAAGCAGAAATAGATGTTTTGCTGGAACTCTCTTGCTTTTTCAATGATCCAGCAGATGTTGGCAATTTTATCTTTGGTTCCTCTGCCTTTTCTAAAACCAGCTTGAACATCTGGAAGTTCACGGTTCACGTTTTGCTGAAGCCTGGCTTGGAGAATTTTGAGCATTACTTTATTAGCGTGTGAGGTGAGTGCAATTGTGCGGCAGTTTGAGCGTTCTTTGGCATTGCCTTTCTTTGGGATTGGAATGAAAACTGACCTTTTCCAGTCCTGTGGCCACTGCTGAGTTTTCCAAATTTGCTGGCATATTGCGTGCAGCACTTTCACAGCATCTTCTTTGAGGATTTGAAATAGCTCAACTGGAACTCCATCACCTCCACTAGCTTTGTTCATAGCAATGCTTTCTAAGGCCCATTTGACTTCACATTCCAGAATGTCTGGCTCTAGGTGATTTACCCTTAGGCATATACAATTGCATTACATAAAGAGTCTGCCTGCCAAGCAGGAGATGTGGATTCAATCCCCAGGTTGAAAAGATCCCTTAGAGAAGGAAATGGCAACTTACTCCTGTATTCTTGCCAGGGAAATCCCAGGGACAGAGGAGCCTGACAGACTACAGTCCACGGGGTCAGAAAAAAATCACACACGACTTAGTGACTAAACAACAACAGCAATTTACATTAACTCCTTGTAACACCAGTGCTGAAGAGGAAGCAAACCTGTTTCCAACTCCAGAATGAGTCTGATTTGTCTCCTATATCTTTGATAGTAATTGGTGTAGGGACTCAGGCATAAGATAGCCAACCATTTCTGGACAGAAGAACTGGTTCAGAAAATGGCATGTAACTCGGTGTAAGCAAAAGAGACAGGAAGGGATGTTTGCTGAGGGAATTTGGAAACGAGAAAATCATGGAAAAAGATGGCTTCCCTTGGCTGTGAACAATGTCATGACAGATTGTGGTAGCCTTTTCATTGCCAGCTCAGAGATGAGGTCAACAGAGAAAAAGGGAAGGACAAGACAATCTCAAAGAAACGGATTCTGGGTCCTGGTTAGTATGCCCTATCTATAGGATTTTTCATATGTTGAGCCAATAAATTCTTTTTATCATTTAAGCAGAGTTGAAATGGACATTCTGTTCCTTGTCTCTAAAACTGTTCTATTACATAAATACCCTGTTATGTTAAGCATGTGTCAGTGCTAAGTTGCTTCAGTCATGTCTGACTCTTTTCAACCCTATGGACTGTAGCCTGCCAGGCTCCTCTTCCATGGGATTCTCCAGGCAAGAACACTGGAGTGGGTTGCCATGCCTCCTCCAGAGGATCTTTCCAGCCCAGAGATTGAACCTGTGTCTCATATATTCTGCAGTAACAGGTAGGTTCTCTACCACTAGTGCCATCTTGGAAGCCCCCTGTTATGTTATATACCAGTATTAACAAAAAAGGATATACTGAGAATCAAAATACAAAAATAATAAAATACATATCACATCTGCAGAATGCATAATATTTTAAAGTTTGCCCACTATAGATTTTAATCTCATTGACTTTCCAAAAGTGTAATAACTTAGGTTACACAGAAGAGATTGCAGTAGAATTATATCTAACTTACGAGATAGGTTCTATAATTATATATAGTTAAAGTTACCTTTGAGATCCCAGCCTTCAACAAGTACGACTTAGCCAGCTTCCCTTTTCTATCTGTTACACTTTTCATTCTATTGGTCAAAAATATTTATTGAGCACATTCTATGTGTCATATACTAGCATGGAGACATGACAATTTCTCTGATCACATGAAAGTTGCTTCCTGGTGCATAAGAAAATTATTAAATAGATAAACAACATAATTATAAACTGGGATATTTTCTGGAAAGATTGGGATTACTGAGATCAAAAAGGAGATGCAGACTTCTAGTGAAGGTTATCAGGGAAAATTTTTCTGAGGAGATGACTGAGCCCTGAAGGATGAGGGTTGACAAATGCCCAGGGGACCATTGCAGACAAAAGGAAGAACAATAATGGTGAAGACCTCGGCTGGGAAAATATTGTGTATGAGGAACAGAAGAACAGTCTACCTGGACAGTAGTGAGAGATGGGGAAAGAATAGGAGATGAACTCACAGAGGAAGCTGATGGTTAGAATATGCAAAATCTTTCTGTAGAACACGGTATGAGAATTTGAGTTTTATACTAATGGAGATGAAAGGCAAAGTCAGTGCAAGACTTTGAGCAATGGAGTGGCAAGTGCTGATTTGAGGTTTAAAAAAATCATCATGACAAGGGGTAAGAGAGGAAAATAAACCAAGTTTGGGAGCTACTGAAATTCAAAAAAGTTTTACTGATGTGTGGTTGAAAATATTTCCAAAAATATTTTTGATGAAAAACCTGCAGACCTTGGTCATGTTTGAATGTTAGGAGTAATAAAATGTAAGGAAGGCATCAGTGATGATGCTTAAGGTTTTGTCTTAATCATCTGGGGGCAGAGGGATGCCATATGCAAGAACATGAGCCTTGGAATGAGAACAGAAGAGCTCTTATTAGCACCTCTCAAGTTTGAGATACATAGGGGCATGATATTGTGCAACTGAGAATGAAAAAACAAAGAGGGGTCTAAATGATCTGTCCAAGTCATGTGATAAATAAGTGGAGAACTCGAGCTTGAACTTAGGTTCAAGCTGAAAACACAGGTGGCTCCCTTCACCACAAGCCTGCAAGATTTTAGCAGTGACTGACCAACTGAGTTGTCATTATATTATCAAACACTTCACAAATAGTAATGAATGCATGCTTACAAGCTTCACAGTGGTAGCAACAGCTTTGAAATGTTTGTGAGCATCTCTTTTGACAAGCCCCACAGAGCCAAGACGGGAATGTCAGTAGTGCTACAAGGCTAAGTTGGTTGATGGAATTAACAGCAGTTATTTTCTTCCTTGGTTAATTTTCCTGTCCTTTGGAGTATCATCATCTCCAGTATTCAACTGTAGAAATTTATTTTGCCAGGTAACTACAGAAGCTATATACAGCAGTTGTGTTATATAACAGAGTTCCATACAACAGCATATACTAGTAGATGAAATCAGATAATGATACAAATTATTTTGACTTGATTCTTGCCCACTACACCATTATTATGCACAATACCATTCTATATTTTAATCTTATTGTGTCCTTATATGACCCCGGTGATTTAGGTTTTGCATGCATTGTTATGATTATTATTGTAGTAGAGTTGCATCTTACCTGGTTCAGTTCAGTTCAGCTCAGTTGCTCAGTCATGTCCGACTCTTTGCAACCCCATGGACTGCAGCATGCCAGGCTTCCCTGTCCATCACCAACTCCCGGAGCTTGCTCAAACTCATGTCCATTGAGTCAGTGATGCCATCTAACCATCTTATCCTCTGTCATACCCTTCTCCCACCGTCAGTCTTTCCCAGCATCAGGACCTTTCCAGTGAGTCAGTTCTTTGCATCAGGTGGCCAAAGTATTAGAGTTTCAGCTTCAGCATCAGTCCTTCCAATGAATATTCAGGACTGGTTTCCTTTAGGATTTCCTTTAGGATTAACAGGTTTGATCTCCTTGCAGTCCAAGGGATTCTTGAGTGTCTTCTCCAACACCACAGTTCAAAAGCATCAATTCTTTGGCAATCAGCTTTCTTTATTGTCTAACTCTCACATCCACATATGACTACTGAAAAAATCGTAGCTTTGACTAGATGGACCCTTGTTGGCAAAGTAATGTCTCTGCTTTTTAATACACTGTCTAGGTTGGTCATAGCTATTCTTCCAAGGAGCAAGCATCTTTTAATTTCATGGCTGCAGTCACCATCTTCAGTGATTTTGGAGCCCAAGAAAATAAAGTCTCTCACTGTTTCCATTGTTTCCCCATCTATTTCCCATGAAGTGATGGAAAATAGTTTTAGTTTTTTGATTGTTGAGTTTTAAACCAGCTTCTCCCCTCTCCTCTTTCACTTTCATCAAGAGGCTCTTTAGTTCTTCTTTACTTTCTGCCATGAGGGTGGTGTCATCTGCATATCAGAGGTTATTTATTTCTCCCGGCAATCTTGATTCCAGCTTGTGCTTCAGCCAGCCAGGCATTTCGCGTGATATACTCTGCATATAAATTAAATAAGCAGGGTGACAGCATACAGCTTTGATGTACTCCTTTCCCAATTTGGAACCAGTCTGTTGTTCCATGTCCAGTTCTAACTGTTGCTTCTTGATCTGCATACAGATTTCTCAGGAGGCAGGTCAGGTAGTGTAGTATTCCCATCTCTTGAAGAATTTTCCACAGTTTGTTGTGATCCACACAGTCAAAGGCTTTGGCATAGTCAATAAAGCAGAAATAGATGTTTTTTCTGGAACTTTCTTGCTGTTTCTATGATCCAACGGATGTTGGCAATTTGATCTAAAGAACAGAAGCAGAATCTCGTTTATAGTCATAGATACCCCTGAGAATTCTATCTTTCAAAAAGCCTAACACAGCTAGTTTTCCCATAAATATAATTCATTTGTATCTATTCTACTCACAATTGGTAAAATGGATGACTTCTCTTTTGGATCATGCCATACCAAAAAACAGAGACACAATACAGCAAGATGCTCACTATTCCTTTTGCTTTTCTTCTGTATCTCCATCCATCCATTCCTTCCCTAAACTTTATGGCCTCCTACATGGCACATATCATTTTAGGCACTGGGAATACAGTGATGAACCACGATGGCACATAGAATGCAACAACAATGGTCTAGGTCCCCCCGACACACAGTCATTGCCATTAATGATAGCAACACTCTTGTATGAGAGATATTGTTTCCCTCTCTGGGCACTTACATTTGAGTTTGCATAAGCTAAACTCCAATAACACACAATTCTGTATTCCAATAATATATATGAAGAAATAGGCTTTGTAAATATAGTAAAGTTGTTTTGAATCTAAGTTTTCAGAGTTAAAGTCCTAAGTTCTGTCCCCATGAGTATCTTTCTCTCTCCTTTACATAGTCTCTTGGGCCTAAAGTCTGTTGGTCTCCATGTCCATCCTAAAATCTGACCTCTTGTGTCCTTACCCTTGCCTTTTGCTTACTGATTTTACCCTGTGTAGATATGAATTTCCAAGTTTTTATCCTAGTCTTGTGTGTGCGTGCTCCATCTCTTCAGTCATGTCCAACTCTTTGCAACTCTATGGACTATAACCTGCCAGGCTCCTCTGTCCACGGGGTTTTCCAGGCAAGAATACTCGAGTAGGGTTGTTACTCCCTCCTCCAAGGGATCTTCCTGACCCAGGGATCGAACATGTGTCTTCTGCATTGCAGGTGGATTTTTTACCCACTGAGCCACCTGGGAAGCCCTATCCTAATCTTTGCTTCACCTTAATAAAGGAAGTAAGAAAAGGGTTCTCAATGTCTTCATGGCTTGGTCTTCTTGAAATCCTTGACTCTTGGTCAAGATTAGTCTAGGCATGGCTATTGAATAGGAAGGGCCTGACTTCATTTTATTGGCACTTGCCCTTGCAGCTTCCCCAGAGATTCCATTATATCCCTACAGCCCGGGTAGGAGACTGTCATTGTTACTGAGGATATAGCTATTTAGGTGAATGTCCCTCTGCAGAATCATTTATCTTCCATTTCAATTTATATGATACACAAGGTTCTGATCAAAAAAAAAAACCCAAAACAACAGTGATTTATTAGGGTTTCTATTTAGGACTGTGTTTAAAGACACTATGCCCTACATTGTAGGATTATTAAAGCAAGAACTATCCATATAATTAAATTTAGAGTAGAAAAATTGGTGTGAGGGAGGAGAGAGCATTATCTAAAGTACATAAATTCTTACTGTTAAGACTTTAGAACCTTTGACTGTGTCATGTCAGGTTGTCCTCTCCTATTACTGGGGAAAAGTAGAAAATCTAAGTGATGTCTCTTCATTTATCTGAATGTGTTGTGTTATAGAGCTGGTTTAAATATTTTGGAGTAGTTGCCACTGCAATTTTATGATATAATGACTTGGTTTAATGTTGTGTTGGTACAGTGAAGTTTTTACATTTACCTGAGATAAGGTATGAAAGGAAACAAATGATTACTTACAAACAGGAACCTTTTACAAGTTAGTTTTTAATAATAAGAGAGATTAAAAAATGAAGTCTCCTGTAAATAAATAGAGCAGTATCATTGGGTAAAAAGAATTGCTATGAATTGGGTACTGAATTCCTATGCCCTTATTTCACTGTGGAACTTTAAACATGTTGCCACATGTCTGGACCTTGGTTTCTGTCAAGGTAAGTAGTGTTATGAAGAGCCAGACAACCTCAACATTTCAGTGATTTAATAAAATGAACGTTTCTTTCTCATTCACCTCAGCCTAAAGAATGCGTGTGGGGAGGTGGACTCTGACTTTTCCATATTGTGGCTTCATCATCTTTAACACATGGTCTCAAAATTACTGCTATTTTAAAGTTTTCTAATGGTTAATACCATTGCCCTCATGAGGAAGCCATCTTTAACACTAAAGTTATTTTTTTCTTGTAGGATGTTTTTCCTCTTATCCTTTTCTTACCCCACTGAATGACTACAGCGTTAATTTGGATAATAATGGAAGAAACATATCTCTTTGATACTAAACTATTGTAATCCAAGAAAATGTTTAGGCTGTAGCTCATAATATTTTAGATTTCTTAATTAAGGTTTTAAAATAACAAATCTAGTAACATTTCAGTTTAATGATTCCAGAAGTGTTCTTCACAAAACCTCAGCCAAAAAACCAAAAATGTCTAGTTGATTCAGAAGAAAATTATTTTTTTCCAAAAAACATTTCCCCAAATTCTTTTATGAAATTACAGTTCAAAAGAAAAAATCCAGATTCTTCTCTCTTTTCTTTCTCCTCCAAGAAAAGCACTGAAATACTAAGTGTTACCAAGTAGTCTTTTTTTTTTCCTTTTATTTAAGTAGACTATCTACCAACATCTTGAGGAACACATTTTGATTAATGCCATTGGAGGAAGTAGGAAGAATTAGAAGACTGTAATAAAATATTGAAAAGAAATTAAAAAATTGTATTTGGAGTGGATTAATTTGATAAACACATGGGAAAAATAACTAAATTTGATAAATTGGTGAAGGATTGGACCAGAGAGGCATGCAAATACATTTGAAGTCTTTAATTAAAACAAATAACCCAAGTTATTATTAAAACAATAACCCAAGCCAAATAAGCAAGTTTTAAAAAAGTAAATGAAAAACAAAGGACTGTTGAATCTGCTATTTCAAAAGAAAAAAATTAAAAAAAAGAGTGAACAATAATTCAGAGTGGTAAAAAGGGAGAAAGCAGTATATAGACTATAGAAGACAGGAAAGCAGGGTAATTAAAGACAATAGTGTTGAGAGAGATATCTTGGAATTTATTTCTTGGCTCTACCTTACTACCTATGGGACTCAGGGAAAGTGGCTTCACCTCTCTGACCCTAAACTTATTCTCCTGAATGCACAGACATAATTAGAATACCTACTGCATGCTGTTGTTGAGAGGATTTAAAAGCATATTGCAAGTGCTCATAAAGGAACTTTTATTATCATTTTTCTTTTTTTATTGAAGTATAGTTGGTTTGCAATGTATTAGTTTCAGGTATACAGCACAGTGATTCAGTTTATATGTATATAAACTGAATATGCATAATATATATGTATAAATAATATATACATATATTCTTTTTCAGATCCTTTTTCCCTTATAGGTTATTATAAAATATTGAGTATACTTCCCTATATTATCACTTTTCCTATTGATTTGGATTTCTTTTGAGAAATTTAGAATGAAAAATAGATTTTTATTAGAAATAGGAGATTCAATTATTTTAAAATATTTTTTGGAAAAATTATGGAGCCTCATTCTTCAGACTACTATAAGGGGTTAATACAGCATGACTAGTAAAAGGTAACTGTGGTTGAAGGGAGAAGTCCATTTACTTGCTTCCATTCCTTTTCCACCCTGAGGTGTTATTCAAAGAAGCAGTGTAGCAAACCAGGAAATCTATAGTTTATTCTTTGAAAACCATGGCTAAAACTAAACCACCAGTGGCAATATTTAAGATGAATTGTGAGAAGCTCATGGTACAAGTAGATCTGTTTCCTCATAGTAGAGACAAATAGATATATCCTATCCAGTGTGAAGCATATGGGGTCCCCCAAAAGCAGAATTCCAGTGCTGTAGAGCAGAAAAAGTGAATTGTTTTCATTATCCCAAATGAAAATTTAGGTTACATGATAGTTATTATAACTTTGTGGGGAAGGTGCTGGGACTTATTCACTCTCAGATCCCCAGTGTCTCTTTCAATATATGCCACTTAATGATGCTCAGTAAATAGCAGAGGAATAAATGAATGATGAAACAAGTGGATAAAGGAATAAATCTTTGCATGAAAGGGGCTAGTACACATGGAACTGTATAAATAGATATGAAAAAGAAACACTTAGAAGAATAAATCTAAATTGGCTACAACTAGATGCACTGAATGAAGCAGCAAAACTTCGTGATTTGTAAGAAACAAAATTGCTGAAAACCTCTTTGAGGTTTAAAGCCCATAATTCTATGTTTTGTGAGTTCTAACATTCTCTAACTCTTTAAGCTTAACTCCAGGCTGTATTAGTAGTAGTACATTTGATAGAAATTTGGGGTTCAGGAGGGAAAGCCCATTTGGAAGAGATGATAAAAGAATATACTTTGAGATCTATTGTATTAGAATATTGGACATTGAAGCAGAACTACCTAGTAGACAGTGGAGACATGGAAGAAACTAGAATGCATAAAGATTAAACGTTGTGGTTCTCAAGTTCCTTCCCTCCAGGAGAATAGTTTTGTGGTGAGGAGCAATCTGCTAACTGAGCATTTTCCATGTGCCCTGAGCATTAGTCATTATATAATACCGAAGATATGGAGAGCACTGGTTAATTGGGTGAATTGATTACAAGGAGGTCAGTGAATAGAGAGACTAAAGCAATCATAACGATACTACCTTGCATTTACTAAGCATATACAGTGTGTCAAGTACATTACTATTTGCATGTATGTTTATAGTCTTTCCAGCAATTTTGTAATATATAGAGCAGGAATCTGTAAACTTTTTCTGTTATTATTATATTATATATTATTTTTCTGTTATCATTACCACACAGTAAATATTTTAGACTTTGTTGACTGTACAATCTCTGCTATAGCTACTCAACTTTGCCCTTGTAGAGGAAAACAGTCATAGATGACATGTAAATGAGTAAGAGTGGATTTGTTCCAATAAAAATTTATTTGAAACTCCTGGATGTAGGTCATCACCCCCATTAATGTCTTTTAATCTACAAAACCAACTCAAGTCTGTCTATACCAGAGCCTGTTCTCTTAATCACACCACTATATTGCTCAAAATAGGCTTCAGAAAAAACTGGATTGGAAAGAAAAACACTGGTAATAGACACAGGGAGATCAGATGGCAAAAGTCCAAATGTGGTCCAAAAACACTAAAATGAGGGAGATAAAGGTAGCAATGGCTGGGAGAGAATGAGTAGTGGTCCATTGTAGGGATAGAATCTGCATGGATTGCCAGCTGACGGGATATATGATGATGCACTAGGACCGGGAATGCATATCCAAAGTTGCTGAAGTCTGAAAACAGATCCTGACATTGTGCTTGAAAGCTGTGATTATTAAAAAAGAGAAAACACCATTCACCAAAATGAACCATCTCTACCTTTATGCATCAAAATACTGCCTTATCTCAAGCATGAAGATAACATATGGGGTGTGATCATCAGTGCAAATCTCCTGAACAAACTCTCTGTCTGACCAGAGCCTCAACACTGTCCAGTACAAGCCCATCGTCCCTTCTTGAACTGACCCTGACTTTGCCCTTCAGACAATACTTGGACATACTTGGAAAACCACTTGGCACAGTTGTCCGGAGGAAGTCCCTGTAAATCCATGGCAAACTATGTCACTCATATAAATGTTCTTGCAGCTACAGATGGTTCACAAGGCCCCAAAAATGCCCTTTGCAAGTTTCAGATTAGTTCTTATGCTTTTGCTGGCCATGTTGCCCATCTCTGAGAGATGCCACAGAGTCTGTGCATGGCTCAGTGCCCACTCTTTCTCTGCTCCTTTCATTGGAAACAAATTCTTTTTCCCTGTTTCCTGCTTTTTGTAGCTATGTGTGAGCCTAAGCTAGGGTCTGCCTTCAATTGGAGCTATTTATTCCCAAGATCATCTCCTTAACTTGACTGGAGGCAAGTTGAGGGCTGATGTTCTTCTGTCTTTGGATTAGCACACAGCGGATCTGCTGGTCGAATACAATGTTTAAGTTTTCACAATATCTTTACATGCCAGAGAAATATGAAGTGAGGTGTACTTCCTTCTGGTGATAAAAGAAACATTTAGTAGCAGACATTTTTTTTAACTTTTTAGTACACATACCTAAATAGATTTCAGCTGCTCAGAAAATTTAGAAAATGAGAATGCCATGGACGTAGAACTGATGTGATTACTGTCACTGTAGAAGCTGATACTGTCAGGAACTCAAGTTTCCAGTCTGCCTTACAAGTTCAAGCATGGGCTAAGACAAACTGGATCTATCAGGCTGCCTACTCCAGGCTTTGAGTGGTTTCTTGGTTTTAGATCTTCCAAGAGCTCATCCTGAGGCATAGTTTTTGGTTAGTTTGTTTATTTGGGGAGTAATCCCTAGTAACTCAAGGGGAGGAATAGAAAAGTGAGAGGGAGGGTGGAGAAAGCTCACTAAAAGGAATGTTGATGAGCAAATTACAGCTATAAACAGATAAGTTGCAATCTTCCTGACTACTGTTTAAGAAAGCTTCTGGAAAGCAGGCAAGAAGAGCCTCAGTTGGGCTATTTAGCCACCAACTTCTATACATCACTGGTTGAGGTTTTTCCCAGTGCATTGGCCAAGTGAGCTCCTGACCACCAAAGAAAGTCCCAGGAGGCAAAGTAAGAAGACACAAGAGAGATGGGAGATTACCAGAGTGACAAAAATTGCTCGCTGTAGTCACATCAGTGCTTGGCTGAGGGGATATGGGGCAGGGTGGGGGGGCATCAACAGCAGCTGCTCCATGTTGGGCACCTAGGTGCTAAAAGAACAAAACAGCAGGGGAATCTTCTGTAGTGAGGAAGTCCTGGATGAAGCACTCAGAATCATGGATCATCATCCATCAGAAGGGAATGCCACAATAGTCAAGGATTTACTCTGAGGTCTTTTCATTCAGCCTTCATGACCACTTATTCACATCAGGTGGGGAGTAAACAAAACCTTGGGGAGGAAAATATAACTTGTCCACGATCATATAATTACTATTATAAGAAAAGATGTTCCTGTTCAAAAAGTGCATAATCAATAGTCAATAAACGATGGCTGTTCTTAAAATTTAGGGGAAATTAAGAATGTTATAATAATACTAGTAGTGACAATTTCAGCTCTTTGTAGAGCACATGTCAATGTGCTTTCTTATACATCTTGTTGACTTTGTTTCTTTCATATCGAGGTAGTTCTACTCTCCTTTTACAGATGGGAAAACTGAGGCTCCGATATAATTTGCCCAAGAAGCTATGGAATCAATTGCAGTCTAAGTGCGACTTGTCTGAGTCTCTACCCAGCATGCGTCCACCTTCCCTGCACCTCCCAGTAGGAAGCAGCTGACAAATGTGCTATGCAAACAGTGCAGTTCATTTCCCTTGTATGTGTATGCCTCTCTGTATTCAATTCCCATGAAACCTTTCATGAGGTTAAAGTATCTGTTTGCAGAAGTTTTGAAAAATCCCACTGTTGCAAAGGTAAACACAAAATCTTTAAGCATATTTCAGTCTCCCTAGTTGCAGAATGGAGTTAGCAAACAGTTGATGTAACCACCTGGTTCTCTGGAGAGATGAAAGATTTAGAGGGGATGTGAAATCTGGAGAAATGGTTCCATAGAGAATTAAGACCCTTTTAAAGGAAGTCTCTGGTTGTTACAACTGGATACATACAAGTATTTCCTCAGGGTTTAAAAAAGAATGAAATTAGATTTTACAAAATATTTTCCTATTATTTCCTACTACTGACAGTTTGCTGATCTAAACATCTGGATTTTGTGTGCTTTCTCTCATTTTGGAAAGACTAGGTGTGAAAGTGAATGGCATTCCAGATGAAATGTTAGAAATTTGGCTGTACACAGTTGTCTCCATAACCTATAGAAATGTGTAGCTCTGCCAAGGCAGGTGATGTAAGGCTGAAGGATGGAATGGGTCACGTTAGAGTCAGTTCTTTTTATCATCACCCCCAAATGCACTGAGGTGCTTGCAGTTTTCTACACACTGAAATCTGTGTGTTAATTAAGTCATGACCTTTCCATATTTGACCATTCAGTTTTCTTCTGATGCTCCCAGGGTAAAAATGAATATGAAAAGTAATCAGTCCCAGGCCTCGATTATTGGACTATCGGAATCAGATAACAAAATAGCTCCTCTTGGGTTTCTTCCTGATACAAATGTCAAACCCAAAGGGGTGAGAATAGACTAGCAAAAGCAGACCATTATTAGAAACTGGGATCAACTAATGTATGCATAATCGCTCATTTGGAATCAATATGTTGTACAAACCAGCAGAAAGAGATGCTATGGGCTGATATGCTGTATCAAGGTAAATTTTTATACAGAACATATATGCTGAGCGGCTTCCCTGATAGCTCAGTTGGTAAAGAATCCACCTGCAATGCAGAAGACCCCAGTTCAATTCCTGGGTCGGAAAGATCCACTGGAGGAGGAATAGGCTACCCACTCCAGTATTCTTGGGCTTCCTGTGTGGCTCAACTGGTAAAGAATCTGCCTGCAATGCGGGAGACCTGGGTTCGATCCCTGGGTTGGGAAGATCCCCTGGAGAAATGAACAGCTACCAACTCCAGTATTCTGGCCTAGATAATTCCATGGACTGTATAGTCCATGGGGTTGCAAACAGTCAGACATGACTGAGTGACTTTCACTATGTGCTGAGCAGGACTGGGCCATTCTTCAAGTTAGCTCTTTTGGTTTATCTGTTACTGCTTAATGAAATATATCATACTCAGTGGCTTAAACAAAATCCGTTTTATTTATTTGCTCCCAAATCACAGCTGGACTGCTCCACTGGGGCTGGAAGCTCCACTTCTAAGATGGCCTCAGTCACATGGCTGGCAAGGCGCTGCTGGCTGTTGACTGGGAGCTTGACTGGAGCTCCTGGCTGGGGCCTCAGTTCTCTTCCGCATGTGTCCCTGCACATGACTAGGTTGGACTTCTCCCAGCAAGGCAGTTTTAGGATAGTTAGAACTAACCTGACAGCAGGCTTCCCCCAGAGTGCAGAAGCTGAAGCCATAGGCTTTCTTAAGACAAACACATCATCATTTCTGCTACATTCTGGTGGTCACAGAGAGGGTCCAGGTTTAAGGGGAGGGGGCTGTTAATGGGTATGAACACCTGGAGTATCCTTCATTAGAGGCCATTACAGTCTACTATGTCAGCTCTGTATATAATAACTTAGGACCAATTTATGCACTTCCCTTTGAGAATTTGTGTGCAAAGATGTGAAATTTTTTATGGTGCCCTGAGATTGACTGTGCAGCCATCCTTGTTGGCTGGAGAAGAATGTGAATGCGGGAGAGTTGTGGGACTGGACATTTATGAGATGTTGAAGCAGCACTGTTTGACACACTGTTTTCAAAAATACACAATATTACCTGTTTGTACTTGTAAAATGCCAGGAACAATGTGAAACCTAGCAACTACTTGAGATACATATTTAGCATAAATTATTTGAATAATTTCCCCATTATGCTTTCAAGCAATGAAGATTTTAAGCAATTTGATTTAAATATTAATACATAGTACTAAATCTCCATTTATCCATAAAAATTGTGGACACTTGGGTAAAAATTTCAGCATACAGTTATCATTCAGCAGGCACACAGCATCCTTTCTTCTGGGTGGGGAAAAACTGTAACCTAGGAATGGAGGGAAGTCCCTTCTGGTAAAATTCAGACTTAAGTATTACTGAACATACCTCCATCAAACATGGTTATCCTTGCCAGCATCATTAAATTTTGATAATTCATTACTTAACTCTCTGGAAATGTATCAAAATTAGGGTCTCTACCCTTGCTAATGGGACTTTTAAAACACATCTTGGAAGTTTATATCCTAAAGCAATGTACCCATTGATCAAAGTTTTTGAATCTACAAGTTTCATGATCATTTTCATAATGAAGATTTCTGCCTGATCTTAATTTCCCTAAAGACTGCCCAGCTTCTTAGAAGGGATATTTCCTAATTTATATACCTTGTTATGCTGCTGCTGCTGCTAAGTCGCTTCAGTCGTGTCTGACTCTGTGTGACCCCATAGATGACAGCCCACCAGGCTCCGCCGTCCCTGGATTCTCCAGGCAAGAACACTGGAGTGGGTTGCCATTTCCTTCTCCAGTGCATGAAAGTGAAAAGTGAAAGTGAAGTCACTCAGTCGTGTCCAACTCTTAGCGACCCCATGGACTGCAGCCTACCAGGCTCTTCCGGCCATGGGATTCTCCAGGCAAGAGACTGGAGTGGGTTGCCAGTGCTTTCTCCGACCTTGTTATGAGGTAGCATCAAAGAAGATGGCTAAGCACTTGTAGCCTGAATCATGACAAAATGAGGCTAGTCAACAATTACTGAGAATGCTCTCTGCCACACACTGTGTTAAATTATTATTATCACCATCTCCATATCACTTTGTTTTTTTCAAAAGAAAAAACCTGAAATACAAAAGAAATAATTATGTAAGTTAGCAGAGCCAGGATTCAAACCTTCACAGGTTTGCTTCTATGTCTAAATGGTGAATTCTTGTGGGACCCTCTGCTAAAGCACACCTCTCTAGTCTGGTGGTTCTCAAGTGTGTTCCATGTACTGGGATTTGTGGGAGGGCAGAATTGTGATCCCACTCCAAATCTACTGAATCAGAAGCTCTAGGGGCAGAGGCCCAGTAATGTGTGTTTTCTCCCTCATAGTGATTCCAATACATGCTTAGACTTGAGAATCACTTATTTTGACATCTACTTCGAGAAAAATGCTATAAATTATGTTTCACTGATTAGTGCTATGACTCCAAGGGCTTTGCAGGACATTTACTACTCAACAAAGATCAACATACCTCAGAGAGTGTTCCACATCCAGCAAACATCCCAGGTATAACTTGACAAAATGATCTTATCTTTCACATTTGGCTTAGAATCTGAATTTGTTCCATTTCCCTACTCTCCACTTGAGTCTATGCTTCAGTTTCCTTGTATTAAAATACAGATAATGATGCTTGCTTTCTTCTCTCACAGAAATAGTCTAAAAATTAATGAACTATATTAAACTCTTTTAGTTCTTGGAAGAAAGGCAGTATATAAACACTGTATTAATATTTGAAACAGGTTAACTTTTTCTATGTGAATAAAAGTCTTTTTTTCTTTTGGTAATCAAACATGCTGTCTTTTCCCCAGAGAGTTTTTTGATTTTTCAAAAATTTCTTCTTTAAAGGCACAAGACAGATTTATTTCTCAACAACATGAGGAAGGGTATCAAGATGAGAAAGCACTTTTTCTGAGAAATGCTTAAGTTTTAAAATTCCTGATTTCACTAGTGATAAGAGAGAATGTGGCAATATACCAGGAACACTAGGTTAGAGATCCAGTAATGCCAAGTTTAAGCTATTTTACTTTTTAGTTTTATAAATTAGGGTGGCCTCTTCCTCTTTCTTGGCTTCAGTTTACGAAACTGTAAAAAGTGACAACATAGCACAGAATTATAGAGTACAGGCCCTGGCTTCAAAGAACTGGATGTGAATCCTGACTTGGCTATTCATCTCCTGTGTGACTTTATGGGTTAGTTATGTACCCTCTCTGATCTTTCATCTCGTCATATGTAAATTGAGAGTGTGTGTGTGTGTGTGTGTGTGTGTGTGTGTGTGTGTTAGTCACTCAGTCATGTCTGACTCTTTGTGATCCCATGGACTGTAGCCTGCCAAGCTCCTCTATCCAAAGAATTCTCCAGACAAGAATACTGGAGTGGGCAGCCATTCTCATCTACAGGGGATCTTCCTGATCCAGGGATCAAACCTGGGTTTCCTGCACTGCAGGCAGATTCTTTACCATCTGAGCCACCAGGGAAGCCCATAATGAGAATAGTGAAAGGATTAAATAAGGCAATACATTTCAAGTGCTTAGCTCAGTGCCTGGCACTCAACAAGAAGTGCTGGCTATTGTGATAATTAAGAAAAATTCATTTGTATACTAGATAATCCTAAAGAGGTCTCGCTGCTTTGGAATTTTAGGATACCTTTTGAAGTTTCTCTCAGACTCTCCAGTTACTTTCATCCCTAGGACTCAACATTCAACATGTAGTAATTGAGTACTTACTATGGGTCTGGACCATTCAAAGCACTAGGGGTACGTTGAGCACAGATAAACATCCTTGTCCTTCAGAAGTCTTCATGCAAGGATGAGATGGCCTTTCTTGAACTCTTCAGAGTGTGTGGGAGTACTCAATACATCTTAGTTCCATTGAATGGAATTTCTTTTTTGGACTGAAAAATCTTCAACACAAATAACCTTCACCTATTCAAGGTGATAAATACTCCCTTTGATTGAGTATTTTGCTTGTTTATTTTTATGAAAGACTAGGTTACCTCTCAGCTAATGTATAAAGAATTGTGGGAAGATGTCCTTATTTCTTCTTGCCTGGATTGAGAGAAGACTTCATAAATTAGTGTGGGTTGGGGAAGGAGGGCATAGCAGCTTGATTAACCGGGAGCAAAGACATCTTAAAATCCATCTGTGTCACTGCCAATCCCTGTTTGCAGGTTGAGATGAAAGGGGTTTTGAAATTTAGCTACCTGTCTGTGTAGGGGAGTATTCATTTATCTAGAGGTTTAGGGAAATCTGAGATGCTTCAGCTCAAACCTGTTGGGAGGAACATGTTAAACCTTTCTGGATTCAGACAGAAAGTCTTCCTCCTGATGTTCTCTCTCCATAGCACAGGAAGAGCAGTGCCAGGTCTCTGCTGATATAAACATTTTAAGCAGGAAGGAGTGCACTTTTATTTCTTATGATATAAATTAAACATCATAGCAGACATCAGGCTGGAAAAAGTTACAGGAACTTAAGGTACTTCCAGCACTTGGCTAATGCAGTCTGGCCAATGGGGTCTGAGAGGCAGTGAGATCACCAGCAGGTATGGAGTCTGGGGTGATTCCTCGCCAGCCCCACGGACAGGCTGGGGCTCAGGAGGGCAATTATTCTGGCTCCGGATGCTGTGTCTCACCCACTCCGCTTAGGTCTGGAGACAGGAATACAGGCAGAGAGATGGGACGAAAGAGCCTAATCAGTATCTTGCTGCAGCACAGAATCATGGTCAGGGCCAGCTAAGAAGGATCCAAACCAGAGGCCAGTCTGGGCTGGTGAGGGAAAGAGCAAAGCATTGCCCATGCTAGAGCAGAAGCTGTACTTGTCCACATGGAAAGGGTGTGTAGTTAATGATGAGGCCTGCTGGCAAAATAAAGTCAAGTCCAGATTGCTGGGCCAGACTGCACACCAGTTTGGCATCCAGGGAGACCGGTTATGGTGGGTGTACTATTTTTCTAGTGCACCCATAGGAAATCATCACAAACTTGATGACTTACAGTATATATTTAATCTTTCTCAGTTCTGGAGGCTACAAGTCTAAGGTCAAGGTGTTCACAGGGTTGGTTCCTCTTGGAGGCTCTGAGAAACATTTCATCCCATACCTTTCCTCCTAGCTTCTGGAGGCTGCTTGGCAACCGTGGGGATCCTTGACTTGTGGATGCACCACTCTAGTATATGCCACTCTCTTCATATCATCCCCCCCTCTTCTGATAAGGACTCCTGATCTCATATTGAGATTCTTACCTACTTCTACAAAGATTCTTTTACCACGTAAGGTTGCCTTTTCATGTCTGGGGTTTAGGACTTTGCCATATTTGTTTTTGGAGCCACCATTCAACCTACTAAAGTAGATACAGAGTCAGAAAACTCAGGTTTTTACCTCAATTAATAGTATGATAATAGCTAGACTTTATTTTTGTTTGTTTTTATTTGGCTGTGCCAGGTCTCAGTTGCAGCAGGAAAGATCTTCATGGACAGGAGCAAGACCTTCATTGCAGCATGTGGAATTTTTAGTGGTGGCTTGTGAACTGTCTATTGTGGCATCTGGGATCTAGTTCCCTGACCAGGGATCCAACCCAAGCCCCCTGCATTGGGAATGCAGAGTCTTAGCCACCAGATCACCATGGAATTCCCAATAACTACACTCTAAGCTTTACCATTTTTCAGGCACTCCTTCATGAACAAAAAAATATTTAGTGAGCATCCACTATATGCCAGGTACTGTTCTTGAATCTGGGACTTTAGGAATAAACAAAATTGGCAGAAACCTGTCTTCATGAAGGCTACACTTTAGTGGGGGTGGGTGGAGATAGACAAACAAATGACAGACTGATTATATGGAACATCTAAGAGATGAGCACCATAGAGAGAGTAAATTATAGGAGGTGAATAGGAAGGGCTGGGGAACAAGAATGGTGCAAGTTTAATAGGATAGGCCAGGAACGCCTCAGTTAAGGCCGCTATCTGAGCAAAGGCTTTAAGGTCAAGCCGGCATGAGCCTGAGAGAAGACTGGAGAAAAAGTCTTGCAGGTTGAGGAAACAGCAAGTGTTGGGGGGTGGAGGATAGAAGATGAGTAGATGGGTCAGCCAGGCAGGAGGTGAGTGAGCAATAGAGAAGAATTGAAGTAGCTGAGAAGAATTGGGAGAGGTAACAGAGGCCAGATCATGCATATACAGCTGGCTGTCTACTATAAGGACTTCAGCATGGACTCAGAGTGGAGTGAGGAGCCGCTGGGCATTTTGAGAAGATGTGTGTGACACTATGTGGTTGCATGATTGCAGAGTCACTTCTGCAGCTATATGGAAAGTAGACTCACGTGCTAGTGAGTGCAGAGTGGGGGATGCTGTTGGGACTATTGCTCTAATTCCAGAGAGTGATGACTGGGGCTTAGACCAGAAGAGACTGGGAGAAGTGAGTCATGGAATGCTGCATGTGTTCTGAGGCTGGAACTACTAGAACATGCTGATGGTTGAACGTAAGGAATCAGTGATACTTTCTCTTAAGGTTGCTTGAATTTCTCACATAATTGCAGTCAGATAGTGCTGTGACTGGAGTCACCTCAAAGACTTCCTCACTCACATGTGCTGGCTCTTGGTTAAGATTTTAGCTGAAATTGTCAACTAGAACATCAACACATGGCCTCATGTGACCCAGGCTGCTTCCTCACAGCATGATTGACTAGGTTTCAGATGCAAGTGTCCTAAGAGAAAGAATCAGGTGGAAGCTGTATTATCTTTCATGGATTGAGTCTGTGAAGTCACATAGAATCAGTTTATCATACTTATGATCGAAGCAGGGATCCCTTTAACATAAGGGGTATAGACACCAGTCTTGCTGGGGAAGGAGAAAAGTTACATTTAAGTCACATAGGTAAGAAAAGCATGTAGGATGAGAGAGGTTATTCAAGTCATTTTTGGAAAATATGATCCACAACTAAGTGGAAAGTATTACTACAAGGGAAATTCATCAAGGCAAGAAGGCTTGATAAAAATAGACAGATTGGGCTCTGGGTTTAAGCCAGGCACAAGTAAACAGAGGGAGAAATTTAGAGCAGGTAACTGGGAACAGCCTCCTGGAGTTGCAGCAGAATAAACAGACAGCATCATCCAGCCAGATGACGATGAATGTCTGGACCCAGATCAGGAAAATTCTGCCCATTGTTGCATTTTTTCCTATCATTTTTATGATTTGTTCCTAAACTTATAAAAGGAGCCCAGGTAATAATGTTACAGGAAAAAAAATAAAAGCTATAGGGAAACATAACAGGAAAACAGTCACTAATCATCCCACCATAGGTCCAGAGGCCGTGTACATGTGCTGGTTTTGGCTAGGTCCTGTTGTCTGCCTGGGTGAGCCCCAGAACAGAGTATAAAAAGTCTGGGTTTGGAAATCCCACACACCAGGTTTAAATTTTCTTTTAGCTGGGTGATCTTGAGCAGTTCTCTATGCTTCAACGTCCCAATCTGGAAAATGCTGATAATTGTGAAATAATTCTATAATGCAGCCCAGGGACTGGAAAAAGTAGGTTCTCAATGCACATTAGCTTGTAATTTCATTATTAAATAAATAAATCATTCTTTTTATAAAAATGGTCTCATTTACAGAAACAGCATGCATGCTGTTTTATAACTACTTTTTTTTTTCACATAACTTTACCCTGAACATATTTCCATATGACTCTGGAAACAGACACTTTTATCATTGTCTTTATGAGATGCATACCTCTGCATTATGCACATGAACTACAGATTGTTTAATAGATTCTAAATGTTGAATAGTTAGCTTTTAAAAAATTAATTTTTACCTATTACATGTAATACTGCAATAAACTTAAATACTTGCCTAACTGTTTTCTTACTGTTTGGCACATTTGTTCAATGGACAAATGAATATTTACAAATTTCTAAAAGTAGATTTGCTGGGCCCAAACTGTGCCATTCAAGAGTATTTTTTAATTTACGTTAAGAGCCAGACATCCTGGAATGTGAAGTCAAGTGGGCCTTAGAAAGTATCACTACGAACAAAGCTAGTGGAGGTCATGGAATTCCAATTGAGCTATTTCAAATTCTCAAAGATGATGCTGTGAAAGTGCTGCACTCGATACACCAGAAAATCTGGAAAACTCAGCAGTGGCCACAGGACTGGAAAAGGTCAGTTTTCATTCCAATCCCAAAGAAAGGCAATGCCAAAGAATGCTCAAACTACTGCACAATTGCACTCATCTCACACGCTAGTAAAGTAATGCTCAAAATTCTCCAAGCCAGGCTTCAGCAATACGTGAACCATGAACTTCCAGATGTTCAAGCTGGTTTTAGAAAAGGCAGAGGAACCAGAGATCAAATTGCCAACATCCGCTGGATCATCGAAAAAGCAAGAGAGTTCCAGAAAAACATCTATTTCTGCTTTATTGACTATGCCAAAGCCTTTGACTGTGTGGATCACAATAAACTGTGGAAAATTCTTCAAGAGATGGGAATACCAGACCATCTGGCCTGTCTCTTGAGAAACTTGTATGCAGGTGAGGAAGCAACAGTTAGAACTGGACATGGAACAACAGTCTGGTTCCAAATAGGACAAGGAGTACATCAAGGCTGTATATTGTCACCCTGCTTATTTAACTTATATGCAGAGTACATCATGAGAAACACTGGACTGGAAGAAACACAAGCTGGAATCAAGACTGCTGGGAGAAATGTGAATAACCTCAGATATGCGGATGACACCACCCTTATGGCAGAAAGTGAAGAAGAACTAAAGAGCCTCTTGATGAAAGTGAAAGAGGAGAGTGGAAAATGTTGGCTTAAAGCTCAACGTTCAGAAAACTAAGATCATGGCATCTGGTACCATCACTTCATGGAAAATAGATGGGGCAGGAATGGAAACAGTGTCAGACTTTATTTTTGGGGGGGCTCCAAAATCACTGCTGATGGTGATTGCAGCCATGAAATTAAAAGACGCTTACTCCTTGGAAGGAAGGTTATGACCAACCTAGATAGCATATTTAAGAGCAGAGACATTATTTTGCCAACAAAGGTCCATCTAGTCAAGGCTATGGTTTTTCCAGTGGTCATGTATGGATGTGAGAGTTGGATGGTGAAGAAAGCTGAGCGCCGAAGAATTGATGCTTTTGAACTGTGGTTTGGAGAAGACTCTTGAGAGTCCCTTGACTGCAAGGAGATCCAACCAGTCCATCCTAAAGGAGATCAGTCCTGGGTGTTCACTGGAAGGACTGAGGTTGAAGCTGAAACTCCAATACTTTGGCCACCTCATGTGAAGAGCTGACTCATTGGAAAAGGCCCTAATGCTGGGAAGGATTGGGGGCAGGAGGAGAAGGGGACAACAGAGGGTGAGATGGTTGGATGACATCACCGACTCGATGGACATGGGTTTGGGTAAACTCCGGGAGTTGGTAATGGACAGGGAGGCCTGGCGTGCTGCGATTCACAGAGTCACAAAGAGTCGGACACGACTGAGCAACTGAACTGAACTGAACTGATACTATGAAGAATTTCAAACCAAATAAAATTAGGAAGGATTGTATAATGCACACAAATATATATGGCTAGCACATGTAATTATCCTGTTAGCATTTGCCTTATTTGATTGATCTGTGCTTTTCTTGAGTGTTTAAAAGTAAAACACATCAATCATGACATTTTATTCTAATACTAGTGTGTCTCATTAAAAACATTTTCCAGCATGACTTATACCATTATTATATATAAGAAAATTGAGTATAATACCCTAATATCATCTAACACATTTATTTTAAAATTTCTGAATTTTCCAAATTGCCTTTTATATCTTTTACAGTATTTTTTTTTGTAAATCAGGACCCAATCATGAACCCAAATTACCTTTGGGTGTTGTTGTCTCTTAAGTATTTTTCCATCTAAAGCAGCCCCTCCTTACTTTTGTTTCCCATTTTTAATACTGATTTGTTGAAGAACCAGAGATGGTTGACCTTTTCACCTTCTCACCATTAAAAGAAAAAAAGAAAAAACCACCCAAAACCCACCTCATTTTAAAGAAAATGCTCAGAAGTGACATTATTGGTCCCAAAGGCCATCCTGATTGTAGACAGCCTTCCTGGAGTGAGTATGGACTGACTGTTCCAGAGTGACACTCTACTTGGTAGACAGGTATTTTGAAATATAAAGGTTAACTTTGGCTGGCTGCTGGGGAGGTCTCACCCTTCCAGCAGAGATTCAGGTGTGTGCTTATTTTATTTGTATTGCAATATAGTTGCTTCACAACTTTGTGTTAGTTTCTGCTGTACAGTGCCCTTCCCCTTGGACCTCCCTCTCATGCTTTCTCCCCATCCCTCCCTTCTAGGTCATCACAGAGCTTGGAACATCCTGTGCTATAGAGCAGCCTCCCACTAGCTAGCTATTGACAGAAGCTTGTGTGTTTGTGTATATGCTCAGTCATTCAGTCGTGTCCCCATGGACTGTAGCCTGTCAGGCTCCTCTGTCCATGGGATTCTCCAGGCTAGAATGCTGGAGTGGGTTGCCATTTCCTACTCCAGGGATCTTCTTGACCCAGGGATCAAACCTGAGTTTCCTGCGTCTCCTGCATTGGCAGGTGGATTCTTTATTACCAAACCATTGGGAAGCTCTGACAGAGGTTTGCTCTTCACCAAACCTTCCTCAGAGTAAGAGAGACCACTCTAAATTAGCTCCAGAAATGACACTCTGGTTTATTGGACAAGGTGGCCTGAAGTCCGACACAAAACAAGATATTCTGAGAGATTTCATTTGACTCCAACTTCAGAGGCAGGTAAGTCTCTCCTGGGTACATTTCTGTTCCTGCTGGTAGGGTGGCTAAGAGCAGACCTAAACAGTCACAAATGTACATCAAAATCCTGGTTCTGCTTGTTACTAGGGTAACATGTTTCCCTGGAAAAACCACTTAAAAGTCCATTCTCTTTGGCAGTTTGATATGTGCAAGGGATTGAGCCCTTTCTAGTGGACCTGTCTGCAAAGACAGCCTCCTTATCCTCCAAGACAGAACTTCTCAAACATTTATATACATAAGAATCACCTGGAGGACAAAGAGGGCTCATGATAACCAGCTGACATTTTGATACAGTTAGATAAGCCCAGGAATCTGCTTTTCTTCACAGGCACCCTAAGGGATTTTGACTCAGGTAGTCCAGGACCATGCTTGAAGAAATTCCTATCTGGCAACCTCAATTTGCTTGTCTGAAATAGGCAACACTTTATAGCAATTACTGTGTGCCAGATACCCTTCCTCCTACTTTAGACACATTGACTAACTCAGTCCCACCAGTCACCCTATGAGCTCGATATTCTTTGTATCCATGTTTTATTGATGAGGAAATTGAGGCTCAGAGAAGTTAAGTAAATTGCCCAAGATCCACACTGTTAGTAGGCAGTAGAGCCAAGATATGATAATACGTGTGGAATATGGTGGTGTGAAACTTAAATAAAAAAGTACCTCTTACTGAATTGTAAATTCAGAAGTTCTTAAAGTAAGAGGTTGTTACTACTGTTGTTGACGTGCAGGGAATATTTCCCATTGTGGTCAAAGAGGTACATCTGAAGTATGCTTTTATTGAGACTGAGGTTGACTAGAAGAGAGATGAATGCTTGGTGAATAGAGAGCATTCAATGTGTACTTGTTGAATGACTAAATATGTTCCAGTATGGATATTCCAATACTCTGCAAAAGTTAGTCCTTGAACCCAGGCACTGATGACATACTTCTCTGTGTCCTCTTGTGATTTTTCCTCCTGGACCGGTTCTGCTTTTTCCACACAGTATCACCAACTAGAGCTCCAGTTGATCAATCATGACAACTGTGGATTGACAGGTCACCCTGCTGTGTTTTGTTTTCTCCTGTCCATCTGCCATATTGATATAGTGGGGAAATCTTTGAACTGAAGCTTTTCAGAGAAGACTCCTAACACTGCTCATTGAAACACCTCATACTCTGCTCCTTCAGCCACTTAAGGCTTACAGTTTGTTTACATAAAAATGGTATTTAAAAGCACAGGCATGGGTTCAATGTTCAGTTCTGACATCAGGAAATGGATTCAATTCTTGAATGTGAGATGCCTCCTGTATTAGATATGATATCAGTAATTTGCAGTGAGAGCTTTGGAGATACTTTGCCTGTGTTTGAATCTCAGCTCAGTTGTTTATCAGGTCTCTGAATGTTGGGAAATAACTTGCCTTATCTGCACAATGGGGGAAATAATATATATGTTAGAGAATTAGTTTAAGGATAGACAGTGTAATATAGTAAATCACTTTGGCACAGTGCCCAGCATATAGTAAATAATCACTAATGTTTGTTTTGTTATTGCTATGAAAATGAGGTCATATCTACTCTTTTGGGAGTTTGAAAAAAATATAAAGTTCTCTGATATTTTGTAACTGCTCTATAAATACTAATTGTTAGGATTACTATCACTGTACCTTGAGGTTAAGCTCATAAATTTATTTAAACAAATTTTTAAGCTCACAACTTTATAAGAAAATTTCCAGTGCTAACATTTTGTGATTTAAAAATAAATAAATAAATAAATGAACTTCCTTGAAAGATATGGGATCCCCACAAGATACAATCATGTGATGTTTTGGAGGCCGCTTGGGTCATGAGGAGCTCTGAACTCAGGGCTGCCTTCCAAAAAACAAGCTGTCGGCTTTAAGGGCGAAGATTGATATAGATCTTTCCAGTGAGAAATTTCAGTACCTTAAGATTAGACAAGATCATTGAGATTTGCTCTTTTTTTAACTAATGGAAATATCAGTCCTTTTGAGTGTTGTTACATTATTCAATTTCGGGATAAGAAACACACAGTCCTAAAGTATGCTTTCAGAAACCAAAATTGAGTCTTTGGATCTTTTCTTGAAATTCTGGTAAACATATCTGGTTTTTTTCTGGTTTCCTTCAAGTAAATATAAGATGCCCAGGTAAACTTGAATTTCCAGTAAAAATAATTAATTTTTTAGTATAAATATGACTACCTATATATGTATGGGTGAGTATGTCCCAACTATTGCAAATAGTTATTTGCTCGATTTGGTAATCCTAGGTTGTGGTACACGGCAGTGTTTACTGAGGGTGTAAATCACCTGGGAATTTTGTTAAACTATGAAATTTGTTTCAGTGGGTGCAGTGTTGAGACTGCTGTTTTGAGGACCACACCTGAGTGGAAAGGATAAAGGATAGAGTTTCCCAAACTTGCTGATTAGAAGAAATATCTGTGGTGGTGATTGAAAATACAGATAGATACTTTGCTGTAGCAAAAAACCACAGACTGGCTGGTGTAAACAACAGAAATTTATTTCTCACTGTTCTTGAGGCTGGAAGTCCAAGATGAAGGTTGGCAGGGTTAGGCTTCTTCCGAGGCTTCTCTCTTTGTCTTGCAGATGGATGCCTTCCTGTTGCCTTTACACAAGTTCTTTTTTCTGTGCCTGTTTGTCCCTGGTGTCCCTCTGTCTGTCCTATCCCCAATCAAGTTGAACTGGGACACACCCTAACAGCCTCATTCACTTAAGTAACTGTTGCTTCTTTAAAGTCACATATCCAAATAAAGTCATTCTGAGGATGTGCCAGTTAGGGCTTCAATATATGAGTTTTGGGACAGGGAAATAATTCAGTTGGTAACAAGATCTGAGACTCACTGAGATAGAGTTTCTTTTGGAGGGGTTTTCAGAGGCTGATCCATTTCACCAGCTTATCAGGCAAATCTAAGACATCTGGTGTAGAGCAACCATGCTTGGACTTGAGCCTAAATCAGAATCACCTGAACAACTTATTAAAACCCCCAAGTTTAATTCAGGAGGTTGAAGTGAAGCTCCAGATCCTGCTTTTCTAACAAGCAGCCGTTACTAGAATTACCAACTCAGAAGAATGCCTACACCTCCTGGAAGAGCAGGGCAGTGATAACATGGCCTTCCTGTGGCTCTTGTGTGAATTTCCTGAGATTGGGAAGCAAGAGCTCTTGGGGACTCTAGAGCCCTGTATTAGATGAAAATGGGTCTTTGTGATGCATTTTCTACAAATTCTAAAATATAGGAAACAAAGTCAGTGTATATTCATAAACAGAAAAACACTGATTTTTAAAAATATTCCTCTTATTCTATTCTTGAGAGTCAATGAACTGCATTTTATTATTGTCACCATTGTGGTCTTTTTGTTAAATAGTACATTATTAGATCCCATGAGGTCATTTTCCAAGATGTGATGGAGGATTGAAGATCAAATCATATACCTACTGTTGTGATGGAAGAGTTAGAAGGACCTAAAATCATGTGATTACACCTTCAGTCTCCTGAGAAACTGCTTGCTACAACTACAACTCAAGTTCCTGAGGCATGAATTACTTTGATGTTGATCCTGTTAATAAATATGTAAACAAACTCTTGCAGGAACAGAAGTCAGTAGTTGTTTTGTTTGTTTATTCATTTTTTTAGAACAAGTCTCTAAATGACTTACAAGATTGACTCTTTCTGATGTATTAAAAATCTAGAATTTAGCCCATCCAGGTAAATATAGAGGTCTTCAGAAAATGTACCTTTCTCAATATTACAGTCTCAAAAGAGGCTCTCATTAAAAACCAATACTCATTTCCTTTTGTTTTTCTGAAGTGAGATGTAAATGATTGATTGGGAAGCAATTTTAAATATCTTGTTTATAATCATGGGATTGTACATTGATGGTTTTATTCTTATAGGTAGCAGTTCAGAGTATCTCTTGGGAGTCCAGGAAGTTGTTGGACTGCTATTGGGTGTCTTAAATATGCTGTTTTCAGAGCTTAATTTCCCCTTTGTTGCAGTGGATTTAAGAATACCACCTACTAGGACTTTGGTGAGAATTATATGTTTGCAATACCACTGCTATGTGCTTGGTGACATAATGGCTTCATACATGGGAGGTGTCATTATTTATGTGATTATACATTAGAATGTTATCACTATTTTTTTCTGCTCATTTTAACTTTCTTGTTTTCTTCTTTTCATTGTTCTTCCTCACTGACTAAAAATGAGGTCTGTTTTGAATAATGGTACTTTGACCAGAAACATTATGAGTAGGACTTCTGTTTGTTTCTTTGTTTTTGATTTTTAAGTAACAGGGAAACTGAGACCTAGAGTTGAAGTAACTTGACCAAGATCAACCAGCTGATTGTGACAGAGAAGAATATGAACACAGGACTCTGGTCGCAAATGCTGTTTTCTTAGGTTTATGCTCTGATTATTCTTGGACTCAAGATAAAGAGTTATTGGATTTTGAAGTTGAAAACTGATATAGGGGAAAAAATGTATAATTCACTGTTGTTAGTTTGGTGGCAAACCATTCAGCTGATTGATTGGTAGAGCCCTATGTCTCTTTGATAATAGTGTTTGGCTGTTGGGTTCATTAATATTTCTGCTAGATGCAAAATAATATATATAGAATGGACAAACAGTAAGACTCTATTGTATAGCACAGGGAACTATATTCAATATCCTGCAATGGCACCATAATAAAAAGAATATGAAGAAGAATATATATATATATATATATATATATTTGTACAACTGGATCACTTTGCTGTGTACCAGCAACTAACACAAAAATATAAATCAACCATTCTTCAATATAAAATGAACCATGCACTCTGATTTGAACTTCATAAAAATTTTTAAAATTCTCAAAAAAAAACATTCTGCTAGAGATTTACCAAATTTGAAAATTTAGAATTCTTGAATAAAAGGGAAAGTTGGCTGAAGAGTAGAACAAATCTGTTGAAAACTGAAATATTATATTCAAAATATCTAGTCAAGCTAGATGCTGAGGTATTAGTCTATTGAAGTGTTAATGCTTTGGTTGCTGGATTGAGGGAGTTCTGGGCAGCCAGGGTAGAGGTTGGATTCTTGGGAGCTTAGGATAGTGGCTATTTACCAACAAATAAGCATTTAACCACAGGCACAACAATATCACTGTGAACAGGGTGGATTTATGTACCCAAGTTAAAAGACTAGGTTATTTAATATCCCCTTCTCTTTGGATAACCAATAAAAATTGATGTTAGTTATATAAAGCCAAATTTGCAGCACCAAGATTTTTAATTTTTCTGGAATAATAAGAATTATAAAATAAAAGTTAATATCAGGGTTTTAAATTTAAAATGCTGCATAATCTTAATGACAGGTGTGCATCATAATAGCCTGTACAGTTTGCCCAAAATTCATCTGCCTATGAATTTTGCTATGATTTGATTCAGGGAGAGTGGAGTTTCTAGAATCTGTGTTTTGTGAGTCTTCCCTAGATGCCTCTGGTCCCTACTGTATTGGATATCTTCTGTTTTATCCTCCAGATGTACACTCAACTTTTCAATTTTTTTTTTTTAAAACATGCTCTGTTCTGTTTTCAAGAGGCCAAGGTCTGTGGACAGTCTTGGTGAACTCCTTTACTTTCTGCCTTCCTGTTGGGAGCAGCCAGTGGGAAGTCCTGCCAGGATATGGGAAGAGGGAAGAGGGGATAGGCTGGGACATTGTATTCCCTTGGCTGTCTCCTTAAGGGATAACTTTGGACTGGCTGTCACTTTGACCAAAGATCACAGCTCTTTGGGAGGTGGTCCTCTCCATATGTCTCTTTCTGTCCAAGTTCCCATAACTGCACCCTCTCCCAGCTCCTTTCAGCTAAGCAGAGGGAACAGCTCTGTTGGCACTAACATCAGAGCACTAGTATAGCCTTTAATGGTTTTCTTATACCATTTGTAAATAGTCCCTTTATTTAACTCTCTTCATTTTTCTATTTGTGCCATTTATTTCCTGCTGGGACCCTACCTAAGGGGCTTATACACTTCCCTAATGTTTCTTTAGACTTAGAGGATATTTAAGTAACATGGTTCCTTAAATATGATATTTAAGGTAATGGTTACCATCACCAACACTCTGACTCTATCCGTAGCTTAGATAATTCAGGTGGGATTCTGCTATGGCTGGTCTCCTCCAGGTTCAAGGAGAGATATGGAAAACAGTCTGGACTTCTTAACATTTACCTTCTAACATCCTACTTGCTTTGTGTGAACTGTTTGAAGAAAGGCTAATCCCAAATGGCAAAGGACAAATAAATTGAGGATCATCCTAGGGACAGAAAACTTAAGTGGACTTTGTTTCATTCAAATGATACAATATGATTAAAATATAAAGGAGTTCGCTCTCAAGGAGAAACACTTAAAGAGGCCTTAAATAAGTCTCTGTTTGGCAGCAGAATTTTATGCCTCTCAGTATTTGCATGGTCAATTAATCCCTTAAAGTGATGACTAGTGGGCAATTTATTTGGATAGTACAAGAGGCTAATTGGTAATATTGTTATACAAAATCTTGTAGGCAAAAATTATGCCTGTCTTTTAAAAAATGTGCCTTTGGTATTTGAAGGGAGAGCTTTAGTGCCTTGGGCCTCAGAGGAATTCAGCCTGCTGATGTCAGAATTAATGAAGAATATGGAAACTTAAGTGTGGGATGGATGGAGTGAGACATGCATTAAAGATTAATGACAGTAGACTAGTGGGAGAGCCACATTTTCTGGTGATCAAAGACTCTGAGGCTTTCATCTCCCAGTGCCTGGGAGAATGTTGAACATCTTGGAATTTGTCGTATCGCCTATGGTTATGTTTTATCAGCCTGCTCTCCAGCAAGGTGCTCCAAGGGAAACCCCTACCCTCCAGCTCTGATCTGTTCATTCATTCAGCAAATGTGTTTTGAGTACCTACTCTGTGGCAGCACTGTTAAAAAAAAATGGTGACAAGTCAAAACACATATATTTGCCTTCTCTCAGGGAGATTATAGCATAGTGAAATGAATGAGTTTTCTTAAATAAGAAAGTAAATGAAACAGAGCAGGGCACTATGATCCTTTCCTCCCCTGTCCTCTGTCCCCTCAACCTGTCTTTTGTAGAAAAACTTTAGCTACAGAATAAGTTTAATCGGAGGAGAGAGGAGAAAAGCAAAGAAAAAGAGCCAAACAAGAACAAATAATAGTAGTTTAGTCATTAAGCAGAGTCAAGGACCTTTAGTTCCTCCTCAACAGCTATTGGAGAAGGCAGTGGCACCCCACTCCAGTACTCTTGCCTGGAAAATCCCATGGAAGGAGAAGCCTGGTAGGCTACAGTCCATGGGGTCGCTAAGAGTCGGACATGACCGAGCGACTTCACTTTCACTTTTCCCTTTCATGCACTGGAGAAGGAAATGGCAACCCACTCCAGTGTTCTTGCCTGGAGAATCCCAGGGATGGAGGAGCCTGGCGGGCTGCCGTGTATGGGGTCGCACAGAGTCGGACCCGACTGAAGTGACTTAGCAGCAGCAGCAGCAACAGCAGCAACAGCAGCAACAGCTATTGGTAATATTCTAAGCTATATTCTTTGAGCTGTTCTGTAGATAATGAAACCCCCACCAAGGGGAAGAAGTTAACTAAGTGATGACCAGACTGTAGCCATGACATAAGCTGTCATAATTACAGGAACTTATTTCAAAGAATTGAGAAAACAACCCTGGAAGTGAAGACTTAATTTAATTTAATTGAAAGTTGCTCAGTTGTGTCTGACTCTTTGCAACCCCATGCATTATACAGTCCATGGAATTCTCCAGGCCAGAATACTTGAGTGGGTAGCCTTTCCCTTCTCCAGGGGATCTTCCCAACTCAGGGATTGAACCCTGGTCTCCCGTGTTGCAGGCAGATTCTTTACCAACTTAGCCACAAGGGAAGCCCAGTGCTACTTAAAACAATCAAGATGATGCTGATAAGACCATTTTAAGATGACTTTCAGAGCTGACTGTGCAGTTTCTAAGTGTAGCCCCTCCCTCCACCTATATCCCCTTGAAACTCCCATTTGAAAGTTCTTGCCCACTGATTATCAGTATGGGGAGTCCCCTGCCCCAGGTTGCCAGCCTCCACAATAAAGGAAGGTTTCCTTTCCAACCAATCTTGCCTCTTTATTGGCCTTCAGGTGGCCAGTAGCCTGACCCCACTTTCAGTAACATAAGAGCACATCTACATTCTTTGTTGGAGAAATTACATTTCTTGTAATAGTGTTTAATAGGATAACAAGAGTTCTGCCAGTTTCAAAATATCCCAAACACTGGAGGAAATATGGTAAGAAACATTTCATAGGTGGGATTGAACATCTCCAAAAGTCAATGAAACTCTCAGAGGCCAGAAAATAACAAACTGAAAAAAAAAGAGAGAGGAGTGTGATTTAAAAATCTGGTAGCTTTGTTTGTGGAGCAAGAGGGGGCAATTCTCACAGATAGCTCATAAAGGAAAGAGTTCACCATGAATGTGAATCAGCAGATACCCTGGGCAATAGAATTTAAGCCCTCCTCACTGCCCCCTGACTAAGTGATGTTCTGAAAGAATCAAGATTGCACCCAGAGCACTGAACCACATCCTCTGTGTCTAAGGTGGGCCAGGCATCTGTTGTGGAAGCTTCCCTGAAGATACCTTGTGTGGAGAGGGCTCTATGGGATAAGTGGGACTGGGGGAGTCAAGGCCAGGGCTGGGCAGTCCTAGCAGAAAGTTGACCATGTGATACATGTCTGGGCCAGATGGGTAGTAGTACGTTGAAAGGACAGAAAGGCTAGTGGGGCCAGTGAGAGAGAATGAAAGGGAAAGCTCTGTATTACAAGACTGAGCAGCTAAGTTACAAAAACTCCAATCTTTATAGGCAGGATTTTCACCTGCACCTGAAAGCAGTGGGCAACTCGTAAAAGATTTTAAGTGGTGTGAGTTGCTCTTTTTAAATCTTCTTTGTGCCACTTTGTACAGTAGGACTACAGTTGTGGAAGAGTGGAAGATGGTCCAGGCAAGAGAACAAGTGCTTTAAACCCTGGTGGGGATCAGAACCCCTCCTCTTCTGTTCTTCTGCCAATCTGGAACCACAAAGCAGAGGAAAGGAAGGAGAACAAGAGGGAGAGATGGGAAGTAGCGGGCATATAGAGTTTTCTTTTTAAAATATTGAGGAATGCAGAAAACATAAAACTATAAAAATTGTATAGCCCTAGCATTTCACATCGATAAAGGTTTTGATTTGTCAGTCTTGTTTCATGTTTTTTTAATGTAAAAGAAACAAACCATAACAGATAATGTTCATTCCCTTTATCCTGCCCTGCTCCCATTTGCTCTCCTACCCTCTCCTGAGTTAGAGAGGTGAACTTCAGGTCATGTTTCTCTACTTCTGGGAAGTAATTTTCTATTTTCTAGGCAATTTTTATATACATTTGTATAGTATTGAATATCTAAAATATTCAGAAATTATATTATGCTCTGTATAATAATCTACAGGGTACCTTTTCCACTCAGTATTATGTTTTTGACCTCTGTCCATGTTGAATCACATACATATGGCTTTTCATTTAAAATTCTACTGCATCTCATCTTAACTATCTCTTCTTCTACTGATGGGTGTTTGGGTTGTTTATAATACTATGTCACAAATGCTGGTGTAAGCATTCTCACACAGTCTTCTGGGACACAACAATAGTTTACATACTTAAAAATGGTATTGTCGAGTAGTAAATTATGTCCCTTTTAAAAATTACTGATCTGTTGCCAAATTGTTCTTAGAAGTGGTTGTAGCAACTCAGTTGCTTCCAAAAGTTTACACTATCATCACTTCATGAGGTCAGCCTTTTTTTCCCACTGATTTGAGAAGTATGAAATGGTATTCTGCTGTTACTTTAGTAGGTGATGCTTTTAGTTGCTACTTGAAATTGAGCTTTTTTTTTTCTGTTTTGCTTTATTGGGGCAAAAAAAATGTTTTATACATTTTTGTTTGTTCACATGTTTGGCTCATATTTTCTAACTCACATGTGGGCTTTTTTTTTTTCTTTTGCCCATGTCTTACATCTTGTAGGGTCTTAGTTTCTGGATCAGGGATTGAGCCTAGATCACAGCAGTGAAATCCTAATGACTGGACCACCAGGAACTCACATTAATGGACATTTTAATCTGTTCTGAACACTGTTTCCTAACTGTGTATGCATTACAAATAACTATTTGTATTCTGTTACTTGTTCATATTATTTTAAATTATCCTCAAGTTGATACTTTTCACTCAGGTGAATTTTGTTCTTTCTTTTGTGAATTGTACTTTCTCTTTATTAAGGGCTTCTATGATGCAGCATAGCAGAATGGTTAGAATATTTGTCTCTGAAACCAGACTGCCTGAAGTGGAAGCTGGGTTGCTACTTTCCTATCATATCCTGTCCTGTCCACCTTATCTTATCACATTGCATTCAATGTGAAGACCTTGAGTACAAGGTTGAATAGTAGACATGTTTGGAAGAGGTGGACCAGTGGAGATCCTTGTCAAGTGGCAGCATGGTCTTGACTGGGAAATATGAAATTCTTTCTTTAGTTTGCCTTGTGTAGCAGGCACTGAAGATGGCTTTTGTTGCTGATGCCGCATCCTCACAGGGGCTTTGGTCAAGTGATCATTTGCTCAGTGTTGTGTTATTATACATCAAGATAGAAAGGCTGAAAACTGTTTTATGTTCACCACTAATTTGCTGTTTTGACATCATTGACTCTTAAGTTTTCATTTTATTTATTGATGTCCCTTACTAGACTCATGAGGATAATGCAGGTCAATATTACTGATCCAAAACCTGAAATATTGGGCTGGCCAAAAAGTTCATTTGGGCTTTCCTGTAACATCTTACAGAAAACTTGAGCAAACTTTTCGGCCAGCCCAATAATATCTGGCATATTACAGACGCTTATTAATGATTAAATTAGTGGTCTTGTTTTACCTCTCTGTTCAATGATATCTATAAAATAGGGCCCTTGAAATTATCTCTATCTCCCACAGTGAGTTAGGGAGATTCAATCTGATTTACTTTGAAAGGTACCCAGAGTTTATGATGACCATAGGTCTTGGTGGATAACAGCAGACAAGGAAGCGTAAGTAGGTGATAACATTTCCCCCACCCTAGAGCGTGCATACTATGAGAATAGGAATCTTGTCTACCTTGTTTATGGTTATCACCTAAGTACCTAAAATAGTATCTGGAATTCAGGTATTTATTGAATGAGTGGAATAGAGTAAAATTTAATCAAGATCTTTATTTAACTCACAGAAAATAAAGGAGAATATAAAGTTGAAATCAGGGGTTTGATATGAAAACATATGTATGAATGAGGGTGAATAGGAGGAGAATGAAAAAGAAAAAAAAAGCAGAATAAAAAATGGATAAGAAAACCGTAAATGAGGATAAAGAAGACATTGTCTAGGACTTAAAAATATTCTAGAATGAAAAGGTCAGTTTGATGTTTGACTTGTCTTTCTGAGTGGGATCAATAGAATGACCAATCTGATTGCTTAACACTGGTCTTAGTAAGAGAACCACAATTTAACTGTAAATTCTTGCTTTAGTATTTTTAAGTCTATGAAGAAAGATGGGAGACAAGAGTCTGCAGATCTCTGACCTTTTTCATTCTTTGGAAGTGCTTTAAGAATTGGACAGTTGCCTGTGGTCTGAAAACAATAATAATGTATCCTGAAGAACTCTGAATTTAAACTTGAGTTTTGTCTTTTGTAACTTTCTCTGTATCCTCACAAAAGTAGTTTTAGTGGGAATCTGCTGGTTTTGCCTGCCCTGCATCTGTTGCCTTTTTTATTCTTCTCCTTAAAGCATCCCAATTTGTTCTGGGAGTAACTTCCTAGCCTCATTCATTTGATTTGTGTTAGGATGGGCTACTCTTCCATTGCCAGGAATGGCCATGTGACCAAGGTCAGGACAATCAGAATAGACCATTTTCTTCTAGTGACAATGCTTGACTCAAGAGATGGAGCACAGAGACCAAGATAGGTGAGGACACTCACTCTTGGAACTTTGGTCTAATTGTTGGGAGAGAGAAGTTATTCTTTAACTAGGGCTTCTGCATTGATTAACACCCAAAGAAGAGAACCTACCCCAAAAGAAATAAAGCTAATGAAACTGAGGTCTTAAGATTATGTGTGAGCATCTGAATCCTTTCTTCCTTGAAGCTCCATTTCACTTAGGTCAGCCAGCACATTCTCGACTTCATTTAGTTTGAGTGGGAGCACGTTGCAATTCAGAAGAGTCTTGGTTAATACATTTTGATTAAAAAAAAAAAACTGTTTAATGGAATTTATTAAGAGTCCAAAATGCAGTACTTGGATGCAATCTCAAAAACGATAGAATTATCTCTGTTCGTTTCCAAGGCAAACCATTCAGTATCACGGTAATCCAAGTCTATGCCCCGACCAGTAACGCCGAAGAAGCTGAAGTTGAACGGTTCTATGAAGACCTACAAGACCTTCTAGAACTAACACCCCCAAAAGATGTCCTTTTCATTATAGGGGACTGGAATGCAAAAGTAGGAAGTCAAGAAACACCTGGCGTAACAGGCAAGTTTGGCCTTGGAGTACAGAATGAAGCAGGGCAAAGGCTAATAGAGTTTTACCACGAGAACGCACTGGTCATAGCAAACACCCTATTCCAACAACACAAGAGAAGACTCTACACGTGGACATCACCAGATGGTCAACACCGAAATCAGATTGATTATATTCTTTGCAGCCAAAGATGGAGAAGCTCTATACAGTCAGCAAAAACAAGACCGGGAGCAGACTGTGGCTCAGATCATGAACTCCTTATTGCCAAATTCAGACTTAAATTGAATAAAGTAGGGAAAACCACTAGTCCACTCAGGTATGACCTAGATCAAATCCCTTATGAGTATACAGTGGAAGTGACAAATATATTTAAGGGACTAGACCTGATAGACAGAGTGCCTGATGAACTATGGACAGAGGTTTGTGACATTGCACAGGAGACAGGGATCAAGACAATCCCCATGGAAAAGAAATGCAAAAAAGCAAAATGGCTGTCTAAGGAGGCCTTACAGATAGCTGGGAAGAGAAGAGAAGTGAAAAGCAAAGGAGAAAAGGAAAGATATTGCCATCTGAAAGCAGAGTTTCAAAGAATAGCAAGGAGAGATAAGAAAGCCTTCCTCAGCAATCAGTGCAAAGAAATAGAGGAAAACAACAGATTGGGAAAGACTAGAGATCTCTTCAAGAAAATTAGAGATATCAAAGGAACATTACATGCAAAGATAGGCTCGATAAAGGACAGAAATGGTATGGTCCTAACAGAAGCAGAAGATATCAAGAAGAGGTGCCGAGAATACACAGAAGATCTGTACAAAAAAGATCTTCATGACCCAGATAATCATGATGGTGTAATCACTCACCTAGAACCAGACATTCTGGAATGTGAAGTCAAGTGGGCCTTAGACAGCATCACTACGAACAAAGCTAGTGGAGGTGATGGAATTCCAGTGGAGCTATTTCAAATCCTCAAAGGTGATGCTGTGAAAGTGCTGCACTCGATATGGCAGCAAATTTGGAAAACTCAGCAGTGGCCACAGGACTGGAAAAGGTCAGTTTTCGTTCCAATCCCAAAGAAAGGCAATGCCAAAGAATGCTCAAACTACCACACAATTGCACTCATCTCACATGCTAGTAAAGTAATGCTCAAAATTCTCCAAGCCAGGCTTCAGCAATACGTGAACTGTAAACTTCCAGATGTTCAAGCTGGTTTTAGAAAAGGCAGAGGAACCAGAGATCAAATTGCCAATATCCGCTGGATCATGGAAAAAGCAAGAGAGTTCCAGAAAAACATCTATTTCTGCTTTATTGACTATGCCAAAGCCTTTGACTGTGTGGATCACAATAAACTGTGGAAAATTCTTCAAGAGATGGGAATACCAGACCATCTGACCTGTCTCTTGAGAAACCTGTATGCAGGTGAGGAAGCAACAGTTAGAACTGGACATGGAACAACAGACTGGTTCCAAATAGGAAAAGGAGTATGTCAAGGCTGTATATTGTCACCCTGCTTATTTAACTTATATGCAGACTACATCATGAGAACGCTGGGCTACAAGAAACACAAGCTGGAATCAAGATTGCTGGGAGAAATGTGAATAACCTCAGATATGCGGATGACACCACCCTTATGGCAGAAAGTGAAGAAGAACTAAAGAGCCTCTTGATGAAGGTGAAAGAGGAGAGTGAAAAAGTTGGCTTAAAGCTCAACGTTCAGAAAACTAAGATCATGGCATCTGGTCCCATCACTTCATGGGAAGTAGATGGGGAAACAGTGGAAACAGTGTCAGACTTTATTTTTTTGGGCTCCAGAATCACTGCTGATGGTGATTGCAGCCATGAAATTAAAAGACACTTACTCCTTGGAAGGAAGGTTATGGCCAACCTAGATAGCATATTTAAAAGCAGAGACATTACTTGGCCAACAAAAGTCCGTCTAGTCAAGGCTATGGTTTTTCCAGTGGTCATGTATGGATGTGAGAGTTGGACGGTGAAGAAAGCTGAGCGCCGAAGAATTGATGCTTTTGAACTGTGGTGTTGGAGAAGACTCTTGAGAGTCCCTTGGACTGCAAGGAGATCCAGTCAATCCATCCTAAAGGAGATCAATCCTGGGTGTTCATTGGAAGGTCTGATGTTGAAGCTGAAACTCCAATACTTTGGCCACCTCATGCGAAGGGTTGACTCATTTGAAAAGACCCTAATGCTGGGTAGGACTGGGGGCAGGAGGAGAAGGGGACGACAGAGGATGAGATGGTTGGATGGAATCACCGACTCGATGGACATAGGTTTGGGTAGACTCCGGGAGTTGGTGATGGACAGAGAGGCCTGGCGCGCTGCAATTCATGGGGTCGCAAAGAGTCGGACACGACTGAGCGACTGAACTGAACTGAACTGATTCTTTAGAAAGCAAAGTGCTCAGACCTAGATTGGTGAAAGTCAAGAGTATATGCCATCTAGCCTATCTAGGTGATTAGTTATTGAAAACATATCTTTAGAAACTTGACGTCTCAACAATGTTTGTGCTTTTATAGCTATAGGTGGTTGAATTAGATGATCTCAAGGTTATTTTGAGGTCAAAGTGTAAAAGTCTGCAACAGCCTCTCTTTCAATGATCTTATGATCTCTCATATTTGCTGACCACTCCTGATGACCAAGACTAACTCTTACCATTTTCCAGAGTATGCCCTGCCATTCACCTCCCTTTTTATTTCTGCCTTTGTTTCCTCTTGCCCCATAACATAGGAAGACCCTGAAGCTGCAGTAATGGTGATGTAAATAGCTACCATTTTAAATCCTCACAATACCAAGAACTTCACATCATTTCACTTAATCTTGCCAAGAACTTAACGAAATAGGAATTAATATGAAATGTGCAATCACTGATCTAGTGTAAGAATCTTGGATTTATTCGGTTTAACTTCACCTCACCTACCCACCAAGTGCAGACAGGTATAATTTTTCCATCATTGCCTTAATTAATGTCCAGAGACTCATTATCATTTGAGGGGCTTATAGGTTCCTTAAGAGTTAAGATGTGTATTCATGGGCTGTCAAGGGACAGTCAGGTGAAATCTACCAATTCTTCTTCCATAAGTAAGCATTTTACTCCTGCTGGGTTTATAGGTGATGTCCTGTTCTTTTGGCTTTCAGGGAAGGTCAACTGGCACGTTCCTTGTTTAACAATGGCTGCACAATTAGTGATGAGAGTGCTGACTCAGTTTCTCAGTGATCCTCTAGTCTATGTGCACTGTGCCATGCTCAGTGATCCTTCTGTGAGTTTGCATATCTGGATCTTTCTGGGAAGATGGTCTTCAATCTTTTATGGAAGTTGTCCCTGTGGAACAACTAACCTTCCAGAGCTTTTTGAGTATTTTTCCTAATTCTTCTACTTTTCTTTGATTCTTATGCTGTCTCTTCCATTTTCTCCTTCTTATTCTTACTATTTTCTGGTAAACATTCATTTTTCTTGTTTTTTAACAACTGACAGGAATGTGTCAAACCCACATGCAAATTTTTGGCAATCCCTCCTAAAGTTGCTTTTTCTTCAAAATCATGAACTTAAATGAAACCGTGTCAGGAAGTGAAAGGAAAATCTTAGAACTGATCTTTGAATTTCATAAAGAAAAAAGAAAAAGAGCTAACTTTCTTTATTAAAACATTGTGAAGAGTCTAAAACCACTTCAATCCTCATTTTACAGATGAGGAACCAGAGGCTCATAGAATTTGATTCAAATCAAGAGTTATAAAGCTGTAGAGTTCTGGGTCAAAACTTGATAGGTTTAAAAACAAAACCCTGCTATTATCCACTGAGCTTAGAGGAAGTGGGAAGGATTGGCCCATGATATATTCTTAGGAAAATGATTCTAGAAAAATATTGCAAATAATGGTTTTTAGAAAAAAGTCTGTAAGTCACAAGTTTTATCAGATACTCTTTTCTATAGATTGTTAGGGGGAGTGAGCCAATGAAACATTTAAAAGCCCATGTAAATTTCTAAACACTATATCCCATAATAGTCCTTGACAGTGAACACTCTGAAATTCATTGCTTGAGGCACACTCCTAGGCATTTGTTTTTGTTCTATGTTAGGAAAAAAAAAAAAAAAAACTTTGGTATGTTCTCTATATAACTTTACTGATTAAATTTTGCAACCAATATCTATTTTTAATTCTTTCATAGCTTTGTTTCTCAATATCTAGTGAGGTATGGGTCTAACTATTTTAAATGACGTTTGTCCTTATATAGTAGCTATGAACATAGTACTTCGCCATCCTAAAGAAAATGGAAATTACTCTTTCTGCATGAAAACCTTTTGCTTTTCACAGTTCACATGAAAATTTTTGATGAATAAGTTTCTTCTCACCTATGCTTGATGTACCTTCCTGCTTTATTTCTGTGTCAGGGTATGGGAAACAAAGAGGTGTACATATAATATCCTAAGAGAATCTAGCCATATCCAAAGTGGAATAGTTATATAAGGCTAGACTTGCACAGGGAAGACCTATGAACCTAATAGTGAAATCTGCTTTCCATTAGCAATTTCCAACTGCAGAAACTAAATAGCACTTTGTATACACAAAGTTAGACTTTCAAATGAGGGAATACCTGATACCAACTTGTTGCTTTATAACTACTTGTCTTTGGTGACTGGAGGCCATTGAAACTTATAAATTTCTGATATTTTTTATATTGTACATTTTCTTTCATGGCCCGAGTGTTAATCCTTGGATAGACAGAAGTACAAAGGTTTTATCCTGTTGTTTGATGTAGACAATGTGTCAGTTGCTCTACACTGGATCATGTTAGAAAATTGTGTGGACATGTTAAGTAAGTTGCTGTGACATCCCAGGTTATGTTAAAAATGCTTCTCTATTTCTTTTCATCAAGAACTAAGAGGTTTGTGTTGAGGGAGGTGGGAAGTGGGGGGAGGGCTTAAAGTCCATAATTAAGGGTTCCTTATAATATTAAAGTTGGAAGGGAGAGCTACTGTGAAAAATGCCAAAATAAAAATAAAAATAAAAAGTGACAAGCTAAAAGGTGAGTAATTCCTTTAAGATTACTTCTGATTACAGTGAAGTTTCAGAGGCATCAAAAAATCCAAGAATTGTATCAGGATGATCTGGATTAAAATCTATGTATGAGGGGAAAAGTATAGATCTTAGCTGAGAAGCACTGCTTATATAATGCAGCTGCTTATTAGATGATACAGTCTTAGGTTAAGCCTTGAGCCACTGCATATACAGTATTGTCATGTTACATCTAGAATGTAGGCTCCTTTCATAAGGCAGTTGAGAAGTTGAGGCAAGTCTAAAATTCTAAGCTGGCTTTAAGGAAGACCAGGAAATGTTGCTCAAAGACATGAAGACCAAGTTAAAGCACATTTTTTCTCTCTGGCCTGTTAATAGTTCAAACTTTACATGTCATAAATGGAATTGGTAATTTCCCCCTCAAATTTGCTTTTTATTCAGTGTTCTCTATCAAGTGGTAAAGGGTATACCAAATAAGATTAAAAAAGAAAATGTGTCACTTAGCTGTGAGTTTGGCACATGGCAAACTCTCAGTGAAGTAAGTACTACTGTTACCTGCAATCTCAGATGAAAAAACTGAGTGTCACTAAGTTAGGTGGTTGAGTCAAGACAACACAGGCTTCAGAGTAGGAGGTAAACTAAGGTCTCTCTGAACTTGAAGAAAGCTCATACTGTTAACCAGTAATTGCTTCTGCCTCTCAAGAGTGTCTAATATGATTGGATAATGGTGATCAAGTGGAACTAGGTTATGATGTCCACATTCTCTTTTGACTTATTCTGAAAGACTTGCTACTTTCCTTCAGGTTTTTAAAGCTTCCTGCACCACTCTTTTGTACTTTGAATGTTCTTCTCAACTAGACAGAGAGGGAACTGCGTTAGCTATTAAATTGGATACTTGACCATACACTAATTTCTGACTGAACTTTTTAGGGCTTCAAAGACTTGAAGTAGAGTTTAATGGTGTTTTGGCTGTCACTGGAATTAAAAGATGAGTGCTATTGTATGCTGGGTTTTGTCCCCCCTTTGGCTGATATTTGGAGAAGTAATTATCCTCCTTGAGGCTTGCAAAGAAGTGTGTACTGTGAAACGAACAACGAAGACACCCTTCATTGTTTGGTGTGTGCCATGGATTATTTATTTCCCCTTAATATTCCTCTCTGAGCACAACTCACTGCCTACATTTTTGACCTGCTGTAACTTTTTCCTTAATAGAAAGGTAAAGAGACCTTAGATTTAACTCTCCCAAATTTGTATCATCACTAAATCACACAGTATTCAACCCCTTGAAATAGTCTAGTCCTTAAGGTTGCCAACACACGGGAGCAAAGGCAGAGTTAGCCATTGCCAGACACTGACTAAACACACCCCAAGTGGTCGTTCTCCTGAGAGGCTCCTGAGGTGGACAGAGCAGACTCCTAATTGTCCTGTGAGGAGTTTATCCTTCTACATCCCCTCCTTTCACTATACCAAGGAGTAGACCTCTTCCACTGGTTAAAATTTTCAAGTATTTATTGCTTGTATTTTGATTTGCTGGTTGTTGGCCTGATATCCCAGTTAAAGCAGCATATCTCCTGCTTTCTCCTCTATTATCACACTCTGAGTCATCTTTATGTGCTACGTTAATGCAGGGACGCTCCTTCTCATCTTTGAGGAATAGACAGACCAGTTTTCTCCTGTATTATTCAATACAATCTCTGGTTTGAGGCATTCAGGAAATGCTTGATCAGTACCTGTTAACTTGGTATGCTTAAGAATGAGGCAGGAAGATGATGAAGCCCTAGTTCTCTCCCAATAATAACCACAAGATGCTTTCTGTATCGGCTCTGCCTGTGGCATATGCAACATGAACAGCAGCAGTTATAAGCCTTTTGACATTAGGAATATTGGTTGTATTATGGGAACCATTGACCAGATAGGAAAGAAATGGGTGACAGGAAGTGATCTATAAGACAAGAAGGCATTGTGGGGTTTGTGGGAACTAAAGAGGGTTTGTTACATCTAAAAGTACACAAATTCAATCTCTGGAAACAAAACAAAACAAAAAAGCATCCACAGACCTTTTAGACTGTTAGTTGTTGGGTTCTGATTAAAAAGAAACTGGGCCAACTTCAGAGAAGAGCATCATGAGTATCAGGGGTTCAATCATGTCTTAGGAGGAACAGTTGGAGCCAAATACTTTATCCTACATGAAGAGAACTCAAAAGGAATATAAAATTTTCCTTAGATATCTGAAGGACTGACCAGAGTGAAACAGGACTTAGTGTCTGAGGCCAGTATTTGGAATCCAGAGGAAGAAAGAGATTTTGCTTAGATATATTTGCTTGAGATTTTGATTGAATTCTGATGAATAATGAGTTCCCATCACTGAAAGAGTTCAGGTTTATCTTGAAAAACTTATAGCTGACATGTTGAAGAGGCATTTAATTTGAGAATATTTATTTATTTATTTATTTATTTATTTTTTACCAATTTTGCTGCTTCATGATTCCTTGAAGGTCAAGATGCAGAGAGAGTCACTCTAGGTGCATGGATAGGATGAGCATCTCTTCACACACAATGGCTGGCAGAAGGAGTAGGTGGGCTATTTGTTCACTATGCCAAAGCGCCCTGTAACTAGATTTATACCAAGTAGAAGAACAGATAGACCTCTTCAGCCTTAGGCAAATCCCAACCTTGAGGTGCATAGATCACTGAAAGAAAATTATGCACTTCACTTCTTAACAGTAATCAGCATTAACAGATACATAGAAAAATTTTCACTTAATTATTAAATAAACAATAACTTTACAAGTCTAGAGAATAAAGAAATTAATTGTCCAGTAAACTGGGCTTCCCAGGTGGTGCTAGTGGTAAAGAACCTAGCTGCCAGTGCAGGAGATGTAAGAGACTGGAGTTCGATCCCTGGGTTGGGAAGATCCCCTGGAAAAGGAAATGGCGACCCACTCCAGTATTCTTGCCTGCAGAATCCCATGGACAGAGGAGCCTGGCAGACTACAGTCCATAGGGTCGTGAAGAGTCGGACGCAACTGAAGCAACTTAGCATGCACAAGCATGCCTAGTAAATTAGTTACACGTCATTGCATAACACATTATCCCAGACAATTTGGCTGGAAACAACAATAATCATTTATAACTGCATGGCTTCTGTGGATCTGGATTCTGTGAGTGGCTTAACCTGGGCAGTTCTGGCTCACAGTGTGTCATGATGCTGTAATCAAGGTATCTACCAGGGCTACAGCTGTCCAAGCTTAACTGAGTCTAGAGGATCTGTTTCTGTGGTTTACTCACATGGCTGGCAAGTTAGTACTAGCTATTGGTGAGAAGCTTGAGTTTCTTCCCACTTAAGATTCTCCAGAGGGCTACTCGAGTGTCCTCGTAGTATGGCAGTTGGACTTCCCCAGAGTGACTGGTCTAAGAGCAAGCAAGGCAAAAGCCATAATGTCTTTATTTGGAATCACACTTCCATTTTGCGAAGTTCTATTGGTTTCACAGGCCAGTCCTATTCGTTGTGGGAAGAGACTACACAATGGCATTAACACCAGGAGGCAAGAAACACTGGGGACTGTCCCAGAGGCTGGCTATCACTGTCTTCTGGCTACCCTTGTGGATTCATGTCTCAAATATTCCTCCAAGTTTGAAGCATCTTAGTCAAGGAGAATTTCATGATAATTCTGTATTTCAGGGTTTTTTTTTTTTTTTTACCTTTATTTTTTCCTTCACTCTTTATAAGAGTGTTTTGAAGCACAGCTTGACAGCATTCAACCCTGAATCTCTTAGGGAGTAATTCCTCCCAAAATCTTTTGTAGTTAACCACAAAGAGCAAATAAATTGGGAAAAATCTGTAAGAGCAGATATTGAACAATCTAATATTATTGTTTGAAGTATTTACTTGTTTGAAAATTTTAACTGTTTTACTAAGTTTAACATTTTAAGTTCTTATAATTTCCAACATTTTAAGTTGGAAATTTATATTGCTCTTCATTGGTTAATCTACTGCTCAAATCCTGATCAAACTCTATTTTTTTTAAGTGAGGAATTCATAAAAGGAAGCCTTTATTGAGTCCATTCCATCAGATTTTGGATGGATTTACCAAACCTATCAAATAATTGCTGTGTCAGAATGTATCACTTTTAAAAAATGGGCACTTGCATAAGATATTTTTGTTTTCCCGGTTATAATATTACAGCACTGTCAGCTGCTGATTTCCACCCCTCTTATACCACAGATTGTTATAGTATTTAACGTTTATGTGTTCTCTCTCAGTACCAACTGGGGCTATGGCCAAAATTCTGATTGGGAGTGGGTGGTGGGGTTGGAAACTATATATGTGATGGCTGAACAGCTGTGATAATCTATGTTTTAGAGGCAATAATCATGAATAATGCAAATTTAGCTATTAAAAGAGAATGAGGGGATAACATCTTACTTGGTGGGAATTTTAAGGAAAAGTGATAGTTTTAAAGTTATAATGATAATACCTGTGGCTAGGTGTCAGTATTATTACTCACTATACACTCAGTTTGAGGATGAAAATGTAATATCTTTAAATTAACCCCTGAAGAACAGATGATGGGAAATCCATATGATGGTGTCCCCTCTGAAAAGTCTTTCTCTGCCTGATTCCCATAAATTGGGTCAGTGCTCTTGCTGAGAGCTCCCATATCTCCCTGTATTTATCCTCTTTTAGTAATTGTTATGACTCATTGACTCATTGATACCTCTCACAAGAATGTTGATTCAGTGAAGCGGGATTACTATTTAATTCCCAGCACTGAGAATGCTATAGGCAATACTGTTAGTCAGTAGACCTTTAACAGTAAGTGAGGGAAATGTAGCTCAGGTAAGCATGACCATGAAAAGTAAATTATTACTCAATATAATGCAAAAGTCTTTTGGTATAAAGCTTCAGGCATGATTGGGCCCAAGTACTCAAAAGTATATGTATCTCCACCTTGAAACTTTTTCCCTCAGTACTGGCATTGATTTCAGACAACTTCTCCCTTTGGGGTAGCAAGATGGCAACCAGCAAGTCCTGTGCTTACCAAGAAGGGATTTTCTCTTCCTCAGTTATCCCAGCCTAAGTGGCAGGTGCCAAAACACTTTGCTTTGATGAACCCATCTGTGGTCACGTGTTATGACCAATTCACTGGGAGGGACAGGAATCTAGTAATTGATACAAGCTGTCTACAGATAAAGAACCTGCCAAGAATGTGCAACTTAAAGGTTTTGGCTAATCACTTGGTTTGAGAGAAAAAGGAAGACTTTCTGACCAGGCAAACTAAGGAGCAAAGATAAAGAAAGGATCATGGATGTTGAGAAACCGAAGAGGCAAGTAATTGATGGAAGTAGGATTTGAACCCCCAGATATTTGAACATGTATAGCACTTAGCCACAGTTATGCCACATTGCTCTCTTATGAATGCTATCCTGTAAATTTTTTTTTTTTTTTTCTATTTTTCTATTTTTATATACCCTGGTGGCTCAGATGGTAAAGCGTCTGCCTACAATGGGGGAGACCTGGGTTCAATCCCTGGGTCGGGAAGATCTCTTGGAGAAGGAAATGGCAACCCACTCCAGTATTCTTGCCTGGAGAATCCCATGGACGGAGGAGCCTGGTAGACTATAGTCCACGGGGTCGCACAGAGTCGGACATGACTGAGCGACTTCACTCACATATTAATGCAATTTCAAGCACTGAGTAGGGTAAGGTATATCCAAACCATCTGGAGAAGACAGAAGGAGTTGATGTTTTTAGCACTCCATATATTGGTTGAACAGATTTTACCCACCTGAGTGATAAAGTTAAGTATAATTCTAAAACTGCTAAAGTAACAAAAGAATTATAACAAGTGACTCAGGTGTGATTTCTGAAAATAGAAAGCAGATATATTAATCTATAAAGGCAATGATTTTCCTGAAATGAATCTCAAAGCAGAAATTAACTTAGCATTCTTACACAGAGGATATTGAGACAAAGTAGTATGATGCAAAGAATTGACTCATTTGAAAAGACCCTGATGCTGGGAAATATTGAGGGCAGGAGGAGAAGGGGACGAAAGAGGATGAGATGGTTGGATGGCATCACTGACTCAATGGACATGAGTTTGCGTAGGCTCCGGGAGTTGGTGATGGACATGGAGGACTGGCGTCCTGCAGTCCATGGGGTCGCAAAGAATCGGACATGACTGAGCGACTGAACTGAACTGAGTATGTCATTGTTTAATCCATAAAGATCCAAATGCTATTTGTTGGTTCATTGGCTGTACCATATCCACATAAGAGATAAGTAGAAGGCATTTCCCATTTCAGTTTCATTAAGTGATCATATGCCCTCAACACCTCATTTTCTTAGTTGCTAGTATTCTTTATATACTCCCCAAACAGACACTCACTTAATGTTCATACATGTGCAAAAGCAGAACACCCAACTCCCCAGACACCTGAAATATTGCATGATATCTGATGTATTTACAAAGAGTACTTTATGTTAGTGTCTTTGCACTGAGGTCATTTTCTCTGCTAGAATTTTAAATGCATGCAAAATATAAATAGCTATGAATATGATTTATTATTAATTTCCATTAAGATTTACTGGAAACATTATTATGTATCGGGCCCAGGTGCCAAGCACTTTATAAATGCAATCTAATTTAACTGACCAGTATTTGTATAGATTAATAGTGGTGTGGATAGAGTAGAGGCAAAATTTATTTAGCTCCTTCCTTGGAATTCACTTTAGGAGAAAGGTTATTACTTCCTTATCTCCCTTTTGAATTAAAATAAGTGGCCAAGACGTCGGTGTTTGTTTCCTCCCCAGACCATATCGCTCAGGACCTGTCTGTAGCCCTGAGCAAGGTGGCTGTGAGTTTCTGTCCCAGCCAGATGTTTCAGACCAGATTTGAAGGCAGACAAATATGTCCAGTGGTGCAGTCACTAATTGTACTGGTGACCTTGTCTTTGGCACATCAAAATAGCTTCACTGAGCAGTTAGGAAATACCTGGGCTCTTCTATGATTGGGATAAGGAATCAGGCCCTTCTTTTAAAATAGCAGTTTAAAAGCCAATGAATAAATTTTGTTCACAATTTAGTCCAAAGATAAAAAAAACAATACTAACAGTTTCTAAATAATAAACATCTACATAATAAGGGGTAAGTGAATTCCTCAATGCAACCAGAAACTATGGACAAATTTGGAACATCAAGTTTCCACTTGGTGAGTACTTGTTATACTAAAACGCAAGTTCCATTTCCCAGCTGCCAATGAGACCTCAGGACTATAACTGTCCTTATTTTGTGTATATTTTTGTGGGTTAATTGTAGTAAGATATTATGGTACAGGGTTTGTCTTAATGTTAATACTCTAGCCTCAATTGATATAGTTTTCATTATCCTATTTGGTCAGAGATATTTCTGGTTAGGTTACGTAAATGCTAGAGATTTTTGAGTGTAAAGAAATGGCATACTTAATTTTCATCAAACAAAAGAAGTTAAAAAAAGACCAAAGAACTACCAATCTGGGATTTTCACCTAGAAACATAATGATCCACTTCTATGGCTTGGCTTGCTCCACAGGAAGGGAGAATCGCTTCTGGCCAGCTGTTGGTTCTGCAGTGTCTTGGCTGTCACTGGCAGGAGGAAATGCTTTTCCTTCCCTCAGGCAGAAAAGAATTTGGAATTTAGGGAAGCATTGAGGAAAAGGTCAAGTTTGATGGGAAAGGGCATTTCTAACAGCTGGTGAATACTACTTTTGTTCTTATGAATCACTGGCTATTTCACATGCTAGAAAGCATTTTTATTTTTATAAATAGCTCCGAAGTTTGTATAGAAGTATTGGTCTCTGTTTTTCAAAAATTCAGATTTTAAGATAAGCCTTGGTGACCTCAGTGTTTCACTACAAGTAATCATTTTCAGCTTTCTTAGATAAGGTGAAAGAATGTGTCACTTAACTAGTGATGAACCCAGCTAACTTCCCAGCATCAAAATCTCAATGAGACTTTGGTATTGTTGATGTTTCCTATATTTAGTAATACTTATCAATTGATTAAAATTGAAAATAATAGCAACTTAGATTCTTTGGGAAAATGGCTATCAAGTGAAGGTGAAGATGAGGAAAGTTGAAAAGTGGACTATTGGTGGGGTAAAGCCATTCAGAGGAAGCATGTGTTTCTTGATGTGATTGAAAAGGAAGCAGTCAACCTGTATTTATCAGTTTGAGCATTTGTAATGGTCTCATTATACATTTACTTCTGAAGATCAGGACATGAACATCATTTAACATGTGTGCTTTAGTAGGCAGTTTTATTTTAGTGTAAATAACAATGTAGTTAGAAGGATGATCACTATTTAGGGTGGGATGAAATGAATAAAAAAATGGCTTAGTCTTCAACGCTCCTCATCTTCTAAACAATTACCAAATCTGATACTAGCATCTTTCCCAATCTTGACACTTCATTTTTTTCCAGAAGTAAAATAAAGAGGAGACTCAAAAAGGAAGAAAGATGGGAAAACCAGCATAGTGCAGGCTATAAGTCAACCCTGCATTTGTAGATGAAGAAAGAAGCACAGAGGTGACATGATTGAAAATGATGGAGTAAGGACTTCCAAAAGTTTCCTCCTTCATAAGAGCAATGCCAAAACTGGATGCATTGTCTGAATAAACTTTTTCGGAACTTTGCAATGGGTTAAGACTTGTAGCAACCTGGAATGTGTTCATTCAAGAAAAACTGGAGAATCTTCATCAGAAGAGAAAGCTTTGTGGCACTTGAACTTGCTTGGTTTCCATCTCCCTCCTGATAGCTCCACAGTAGCACTGAAACCCAACAGATCACAATCATTGTGAAAGAATGGGAAGACAGAATGTGATTGGAGCTTCTTTAAAGTCACATTCCCAGAGAATTGTCATTATTTGTATGATGGTTCCTGGGTCTTCTCAGGTAGCACAGTGATAAAGAACCCACCTGCCAATGTAGGAGATGCAGGAGATGCGGGTTCAATCCCTGGGTTGGGATGATCCCCTGGAGTAAGAAATGGCAACCCACTCCAGTATTCTTGCCTGGAAAATCCCATGGATGGAGGAGCTGGGTGGGCTATAGTCCATATGGTCACAACGAGTTGGATATGACTGAGCGACTGATCACAATGGTTCCTGAGAAAACCCCACCTGCAAAGCCATCTTTATTTGACCTGACTTACAGCTCACTGAGTGAAGAGAGCCTTAGTGAAGAAAGTCTTTTCCATGGGGGCTTTTGTCAAAAATATGTAGAGACAAATGTTTAACTTTATGTCTGTCTGAGGCAATGGGCAACAGTTGGGGCCAACATAGGCAAACCAAAACGCTTAAAAGAAAAAGCTAGGGAATGAGATGCTCATAAAAGCTCTAAAAAACTCCTACTTGTTTCTTGGAATTTAGAAAGTCATACACAAAGCTAGGGAATGAGATGCTCATAAAAGCTCTGAAAAACTCCTACTTGTTTCTTGGAATTTAGAAAGTCATACACATATGTAGGGCTATGTGCATGCTCAGGGTTGTGTGAGTGCTGAGAAAGACCTGAGATAAATGTCCTAAGCTCTCATCTCTGGCTCACTTTGAAGTTCTATATAAATCTGAAGTAAAGACTAAGGTAAAGTTGTCAGCTGGCTGGCTGAGTGTTAAGATGTGCCCCAAAATACACACCAAGATTCTAAACAAAGAATGCGACACCTACTGGTTTCAAGAGTTTAAAGAAATTTCTGTTTAATAATTAGCAACTACTAAGCTAACTGAGCAGACATTTCATTTACCAAATAAAATAGAGAATACAGATTTGATAAAAATAGTTCAGGAAAGTCACTAAACACACAACAATCAGCAATAACAAACTCTGCGAAAGAGAGAGAATATAATTTTCAGAGTTTCCACATACATTCCATTTTCAACAAAAATCATGAGACATGAAAAGAAACAAGAATGGATACCCCAAACAGAGGAAATAAGCACATGAAAGAAACTGTCCCTGAGGAAGCCCAGATGGTAGACTAAGTATATAAAGATTTTAAATCAACTATTTAAAATATAGTCAAAATAACTTAAGAATATCATATTTATGAAATCAAAGAAAATATGAGAACAATGTTTCACCAAATAGAGACTATCAGTAAATATATAAAAGTTATTTTAAAAAAAACAAAATAGAAATTCTGGAGCAAAAAAATACAGTAAGTGAAATTTAAAAAAAAAACTTACTAGAAGGGCTCAAAAACAGGCTTGATAAGGTGGAAGCAAGAATCATTGAATTTAAAGATAGGTCACTTGAGGAACAGAAAGAAAAAGCAAAGAAGAAAAATAATGAACAGAGCCTTAGAGACCTGTAGTGTATTCAAACGTAAGAACACCCACATAATGGGAATCCCAGAAGAGAAGAGAGCAAGAGGAGTAGAAAGAGTATGTGAAGAAATAATGGCTGAAATATCCCAAATTTGATAAAATAAAAACAAAACATTTATCCACATATCTAAGAAGCTCAGTGAGCTCCAAGTAGGATAACCTCAAAGAGAGTAACACCTAGACAAATCATAATCAAATTGTTGAAATGCAAAGACAGAGAAAGTCTTGAAAGCAGCAATAGAGAAGTAACTCATCATTTACAAGATTAACCTGATTTCTCATCAGAAACCATGGACAGCAGAGGCAGTGGGGTGATATATTCAATGCGTTCAGAGAATAAGAATGTCAACCAATAAATCCATTAAATCTGTCCTTCAAAAATAAAGGAGAAATTAAATAATTGTGACATAAACAAATTTGAAAGAATGTTATATACAAAAATTAACTTGAAAATGGATCAAAGACCTAAATGTAACAGCTAAAACTATAAAACAGAAGAAAACACAGGTGTAAAGCTTCATGACCTTGTCTTAGGCAATGGTTTCTTAGCAATGCCACCTAAAGTGCAAGGAACCAAAGAAAAACAGATCAATGAATAGCATCAAGAAAGTAGAAAGACAGCCCCCAGAATGGAAGAAAATATTTGCATAAACACACACAATGGATAATATACCCTTTTTGATATATGATGTAATAAAATATTTGTATATGATATGAGATGTTTTCCACCTTCATTCTTTTGTATGTGGATAATCCAGTTGTCTTTATACCGTTTGTTTTAAAGACTCTTCTTTATCAGTTGAACTGTTTTGGCACCCTTGTTTAAAATCAATTGATCAGACATATATGGGTTTATTTCTGGACTCGTAATTCTTTCTCCTTGATCTATATATATATATCTCTATGCTGTCACCACACAGCCTTGCTGTCTGTAGCTTAATGCTAAGTTTTGAAATTGAACTTCAGAAGCATTCAAGGTATGGACTTGAGAGAAGGGATCATCAGTTTAACAGAAAGCTGAAACAAAGACACATTATAATTTTTATGTTCAGTGCCTCAACTGGGGAATTTCCCAAACTGCATTTTGCCACTTGAGTCCATGTCAAGACATATAGCCAGAATCCTAGTTTGTATGACACATTGAACAAACATCATGTGGGAGTGTGGCATTTCTGAAACTTGAGTCACCAAGTACTGTTGTAGTATGTTTTTTGCTATAGCCACTTACCTACTTTTTTCTCATTTTTTCTATGAATTGATTCACGTTGAATGCCTAATTGTTTTAAATGACAACTCTATGTTAAGTACATCATAAAAAGTGTTACCTGTGAAAGCATGGGTTTTAATTGTTGGTAATATTTCTTCTAACACACATTGAAATATAAATACATAATTATTAAAAATAAAGTTTGCACACTTAACACCTAAAATTTTTTAGAAGCCATAAGGCATATTAATAATCCATTTTGTGAGACACTGCTATTTGGAAAGAGCCTTCCTCTTTGGAAGTTATTTGACCAGGTTTCTGGTTTCCATTATATTTTGTCATTCTTGATGAGTCAGACAAATTTAGCGACCTTATCTAAAAGATGTGAGTGAAATATTTTATCTCATATTAGCCATTATTTATTGAAGACCTTGGGATGATGGGATCATGGTCAGTGATCTGACCATGAAATTATGTGGTCAGTTTGTCTATTACATACTGTCATGTATTGATGTGTATTTGTCTCCCCAAAAGAAAAGTTATTGTCCTAACCCCTAATACTTATCCATGTGACCTTACTCAGAAATAGGATATCTTCAGATATATAAGGTCACAATGGATTAGGGTGAGCCCTAAATCCAATGATTGGTGTTCTTATAAGATGAGAGAAATTTGGACATATGAGCACATTGTGAAAATGCCATGTGACAATGAAAGTACAGATCTGAGTGATGGGTCAATAAACTGAGTAACACTGAGGATTTTTGTTAACCACTAGTGAAGAGCTGACTCATTGGAAAAGACCCTGATGCTGGGAAAGATTGAGGGCAGGAGGAGAAGGGGATGACAGAGGATGAGTTGGCTGGATGGCATCACCGATTCGATGGACATGGGTTTGGGTGGACTCAGGGAGTTGGTGATGAACAGGGAGGCCTGGCGTGCTGCGGTTCATGGGATCGCAAAGAGTCGGACATGACTGAGCGACTGAACTGAACTGAACTGAGAAGCCATGAGAGTCAAGGAAGGACCCTTTTCCTAGAGCCTTTAGAGGAAGCATGGGCCTATCGATACCTGGGTTTTAGTCTTCTAACCCCCAGACAATAAGAGGGTGTATTTCTTTAAATCATCCAGTTCGTAGTAATTTGTTACAGAGCCCTAGGGAAATAATACACCTATCTTTTCTTCTCTGTGTGAACTAGATGAGGTCAAAGGGTAATCCTCATTTTTTCACTACTAATCCTCAGGTGCTGAAACAGTTTCTCACATTTACTGAATACTCAATTTCTTTTTCTTTTTTTTGACTGAATGAATCAGTGAGGCTTGTTAACAATCCTGAGAGTTATACATTTTTTGTATTATTGAATAAACCAGGCTCAGGAGAGTTTGAGGAACATGTCCAAGTTTATGTAACTAGCAAATAGTGAAGATTCAAACTTAGATAATCTAATTCCAAAATCTCTGGCCTTTTCACCATACTCTTGTTGTTCAGTCACTCAGTTGTGTCTGACTCTTTTCAGCCACATGGACTGCAGCATGCCAGGCTTTCCTGTCCTTTACTATCTGAAAAGTACAGAGCTGCTGGAACCAAATGATCTCAAGGGGTCTATAATAGCGTGCAGACTTTTTAGAGATCATCACGTGCATGCATGTGTGCTCAGTCGTGCCCGACTTTTTTCTACTCCGTGGACTATAGCCCACCAGACTCCTCTGTCCACAGAATTTTCTAGGCAAGAATACTGGAGTGGGTTGCCGTGCCTTCCTCTAGGGGATCTTCCTGACCTAAGGACTGAACTCGTGTCTCTTGTGTCTGCTGCATTGGCAGGTAGATTCTTTACCACTGCACCACCTGAGAAGCGAGAGATCATTGCTAAATATCAAGTCATTGCTTATAAGAATACTTATTGAGGTTGTAGTAAAATTGGGACTCCTAGAGAGAAAAGTAATAAGAATTAGCTTCCATTTTTGTTAATTCAGTAAGGAGTGAGCACTTACTATGCACTAGAACCCATACATATTTTACTCAATAGATTATTTAATTTGCTTTTCACAGGTACAAGTTGAAATGATTATCATTTCCATTTTACACATGAGAAAAGTGAAGCAAAGTCATGCAACTTGATGAATGTCATAGCTTGGAAGTGGGCAAACCTAGATTCAATCCAGACTTTGAAACTACTAATCTCAATTGCCTGAAATGCTTTTACCCTCCCCTTACATGTTCCACCTTTTCTACAAATCCTAGCTCAGCATCTTGTAGCCCAAGAAACCTTCCTTTCATGTTTTACATCTTATGGTATATTCCTCCTTTATACCACTCTTCTGGCCCTTCCCTCTACTTTGCCTTCCTCCCACACTTACATATAGCACATGCATAATCCCTGTAGCTTGAGTTGGTGATATAAATGGTGCCAAGGAAGGAGCTGTGTGGATACCTGAGACACATTGTCCAAATTTTCCTGGATGACCACATTCTGAATTGGTTCAGACTACCATGTTGCCTCTGACCTTCTCAAGGTTTTTAATCTTTTGCATTAAAATCTCTTGGGTGTGTTTGTTAAAATTTTATTTTCTAGGGCTTCTCTTCAGACTTATCAAATCAGAATGTCTCACGATGGGATCTTCCCAAACTCAGCATATGTTCTTGAAATGCCTACAGTGTTTTCTTCCCCAGTTCAGTGACTTCACTAAAACAATGCTCTTTGTGTTACAGGTGTTAGTTTAGATGTCCCAGTCTCTAAGAATGTTTCTTTTCATCCCAGGCTAAAGGTGAGATTCTCCTGCACTGTTTTCCCGTTGAGTGGCTTGGTATTTAGCATTTTGCATGCTCTAATATGCCTGCATCTTTACTTGTAAGTCTCCCTTTGACTTCTCTGTGAGCTACTTGGGGCAGAGGTCTTTCACTGTATAGCCCATGTTTTTATCACGGTCCTTGGCATTTACAGGTGGTCAGTAATAAAATAGACAAATATACCAATAAAAAAGAGATAATAGAATTAATGTGCAGTTAGGAACACTTAATTTCTACTCAAATTTCTGTGAGGAATACATAGGGACAGAATATGTCTTCTATATTTAATGTTAGCATTAGTGTTGCCCCTCACACTCAGCCATTTTCTCTGTTGCAAGATTGAGTCAGAATTAATTGTCATAGAGAAACAGAAGGAAACCACATGAGTTGATGGGATTGTTTGTCTTATCTAGTTTGAGAAGGACACAAATGCAGTCAATTTAGATGTCAGTGGAACAACAGCTTTAGCCTCCTAAATATTTCTGGGCAGATTTGGCTTCTGTGGAAATGCAGGAAGAAACCAGTAATGACAGACACATAATTTTGCAAATCATAGTATTTCAAACAAAACACAGCTTTTTGGCAATCCAGGCTAACTACAAATCAGAGAAGCTAACATCCTGTTCTCTTAAAATCGAGGAAATTGTTACTTCCTGATATCATATGGCAGGTGCTTTATTGGCATTTAATAAATGCTTATAGATTGGATTTAAGTAGCTAGTAGCCCTCACACCGGAGAAGGCAATGGCACCCCACTCCAGTACTCTTGCCTGGAAAATCCCATGGACAGAGGAGCCTGGTAGGCTACAGTCCATGGGGTCGCTAAGAGTCAGACACGACTGAGCAACTTCACTTTTACTTTTCCCTTTCATGCACTGGAGAAGGAAATGGCAACCCACTCCAGTATTCTTGCCTGGGGAATCCCGGGGATGGCGGAGCCTGGTGGGCTGCTGTCTATGGGGTCGCACAGAGTCAGACACGACTGAAGCGACTTAGCTGCAGTAGCAGCAGCCCTCACACTCCTGTATATGGGAATAAAAATATGCTATTGAGAAAAAATTTCCTTTGTGGACCACATGTTTATACAAAAATGACTTGAAGAGGAGAAAAAATCTACTCTGTTCACCCAACCAATGAGCTGATGGCTTGTAGAAAAATTCTTGAATCATGATAGAAAATATTCTTAGGCTCTGTCTTGAGTTTGTCTCTACCCAGGTGGCCTTGGATACAACATTTGACTTTTCCTAAGTTTTTATGTCTTTACTTCTCAAAGGAGGAAAGCATCAGCCTCTTTATTAGCTCATGTGTTTATTCTGAGTATTTAATAAGACAATGTGCTAAGGAGAGTTTATCTTGTATATAAGAAGTAGTCACTTAGTAAATATCAGGAATAAATAAATAAGTAAACAAACCAGTGTGTATGAAAGAGCTTTAGAGTTATAGAATTACTAAAGATTATGAAGCCTGCTAAGAGATCGCAGAGCCTGGTGGGCTGCCATCTATGGGGTCGCACAGAGTCGGACACGGCTGAAGCGACTTAGCAGCAGCAGCAGCAGCTAAGAGATCAGAAATTTCCAAAGAAAATTATTTCTGAAGGACTCAGGTTTCTTCTTACTTAGGAAGGATCAGTTAATCTTATCATGTGAACACTGTATTATGTCAGAGTAAGACCTGAAGAAGGGCCATAGATTGGATACGTTTGAGGGAAGGAGTAAAGCTAAGGGCTTATAGAGGGAAGAAATGATTGGAGTCCAGGTGAAATGTTTCAGAGTGGGCCCATGGATTGCCAACCTTGGGATCTGAGGAAAAAAAAAAAAAAAAAAAAAGCAGAAACAGCCTGGTGGCAGTGGGGAGGGAGAGCAGAGAGGAACATAAGGTGAAAAGCCAGCTTCTTGTACTACTGTTGATAAAGTTTCCAGTGTACATAAAGAGTCCACTGGGATCATAAGCAGTGATACACTGATTAATGGTCAACAGTTAATTCTTCAGAAACAAAAAGACTTAACTGTAGCATTAGCTTATTTCCATATACCCACTATGGCTGAATTCAAGCCACCATTGGTTTAAAAATGGGCTTGTAAAAAATTTAATGGTCATTTCTCAGGACTATTGTGAGCCAACTCTAGCAATATGAAAATTTATTATGGAGGGTTTCAAAGAGCAGAGAGAATTGGCTGATAAACTCCCATGTTCCATTACTAGCTTCAGTAATGATCCAACCAGGCAAATTCTTGTTTCATCTGTACCCCACCTGCTCCTTCCATCCCCAAATTAATTATTTTGAAACCTGTAGTACAGTATGTCTTTAAAAGGGAAGGACTCTAAATATAAAACCACAATACAAAAAAATACTAATAGCAATTTCTCAAAATTATCAACTACCCAGCCTGTATTCCAATTCACCTGATTATATATATACATTTTGGTGATTATATGTATACATTGGAGGGGATATAGAATTTTTTAATTCAAATCAAGATCCAAACAAGAGCTACTCATTGCATTTACATGATGTATCTCTTAAGACTCTTTTAATCTATAGGTTCCCTCTTTCTTTCCCCACCTCCTTTATTTTCTTTGCGATTTATTTGCCAGGGAAACCAGGTCACTTGCAGTTTTCCATAGTTTGGATTTTGCTGGTTGCACTCGCATGGTATTACTGATGTGTTCTCCTGTCCCCAGGGTTTTTTTTTTTTTTTTTGGAACAGTGATAATCAGATCCAAAGCCTTGATCTGATTTCATGTTCTCTGTGTGTGCAGCTGTGTGTATGTGCATACACACAGGTGTTTTATGATGGAACATATTCTGTCTGGTTCTCTTTCTTTTACTGATACTAAGATTGATCAGTGAGTTCAGCCTGAAATGGATGACATTCATTGTTGCCAAAAAAACACCCCAAATCTGAGATAAATATTTTCTTTCTCTGTCTTGAAGATGCTTTTTTACCACAAATACATAAATCAATATACAAGTATAAACAGTTACTAAATCAACCCATCTATTTTACTCATGATCACTTCACATTTGAAAGCTCTTGCTGTGTTTATTTTCTTTGAGCTGAATTTGGAGCTTTGACTAGGAAACCATAAATCCATTTTTTAATGAAATACAACTCATCGTGCTACTAATGCCAGATTGGAAAACATTCCTTGCTAATTTTTTTTTTTTAACATTGGTTTGGTAAATAGTAAGCATTCAATTTCATTGTGTTCAGGGTAACACATCACAAAATCAGCATCAACATTAGAGAAACTTTTTTTCTTTACTGTTTAATTTTTGATGGACACAGCATTACCATGGCCATTCAAATCTGCCAGGTTGTACAGGCAGATTTGAAGGTTGCCTAAGGTGTGGGCAAATGAAGAAGTTCTATCACGTGGAGTTTAGCTGCTGCTTCTAACTTTCTCTAGCCACTAGTTAGGCTTAATACACTTAGAAGGTTGCTCTTCTAATTTGAACTGTGTGAGACTTTGGCTGGAGGGCAGTTCTGTGTCCCAGTGATAAAAGAACACATAAAACAACCCAGTGCCTGATCATTCTCCCTGGCTGTCAGTGAATCATGTCTAATAGCATCTCCATGCAGTTTGTGCCAATTTGCTTGCAATGGCATCCTTTTCCATGGGCTTGCTGCTCGGCAGGCCCTGAAGCAATCTATGAATAACTTCCCAACAGATGCTGTTTATGAATTGAAGCAAATGGCTTCCCTGTTTCTCTTTTTTCTCACTTCAATAATTTTCAGTTACATTACGATGAATATTTATAGTCCTGTAGCAGTGCATAAAAATGGAGAACAAGTGGACCTGGGCATTGTTTCATACGTGAGTGCTGTTCTAATGGGTTTTGGCTGACTGGTTTTAATAATGTTCTGTTGATGGACTGAAAAGAGGATGCAAATTGTAGATCAGTCATTTTCATTCACTGTTTTTAGCAGGGTGAGCCTTGATGGAGCACTGGCTGTATCCGTCGCACACATATGACACCTTAACTCACCAAAACAGCCTGTCCTGTTGTATGTCTGTATCCTCTTGATATGTCTTCTGAGTAACTTCAAATATGTGACTTCAACAGGGACTCTGACACTCACATAAGGGCTCATTAGGTTGATTTTACCACTTTCCACAGGTACGATCATTTGTGATTCAAGTGACTAGCTGCATTAGAAACCGTAGCCCAATTAACATCATATTCCTAGGAATTAAAATGTGAAATCACAAGGAATCTGTTGGTTTTGATTTGCTGGTTTCTTTTATAAAAAGGTACTGGGCCACGTTTTACTCTAAAACATCTTTTTCAAAATGTTTCATAGTTTGCTGTTCTCTTAAATATTACAAAAATAAGAGGACTTATATCTAAACATAGCTCTTGAATTTGATTCTAAGGAAATTACTCTGTCTTCAGTGGCTTATGTTTCAAATGAGCTGATATACCTTACTTGCGTTTTCTACTTACAATAATGAGTCAGTTACTAGCCTATATTTTCCAAACCATTGACTGTGTCATATTGGCCCACATACAAATAATTGCCTCTTTGGCTATTTGCTTATAAATAGAGTGCTGAAAATTGTATGTGAATATGTATATGCATGCACAGTGAATATATATTGAAGCCTCCCCAAATATTCAAATTGTCCCATTTTCTACTCTTGGTTTATGAAATGTTCACCAACTACTGAAATGAAACCATATTTATTATGCATACACTCCAACAATATCTTCACCACCTATCATTTGTATGCTATACACAGAAGGTTGTGCTGTAACACAACAATAAAAAATAAAAAAGACAATTTGAAGAGGAGTGTGTTTCCTGCTGTAACTGCAAAATGTGCAAAGAGTAATTTTCCTTTGAAAAGGGGCAGTATAACCTCCAATTCTGAAATGTTCTAAAAATTAACAAAAAAGCTGAAGAATTTAATATTTGATAGAGAGAAGTTATTTTTAAAGAAACTAATATATAGCATAATGCATCAAAGGGATTATCCTGCCACAAAAATGCAGAAATACAAAACTCTGGAAAGATTTCTGGGCCTGGAGCAAAAGGGCTAAGAATAGAGTGAGGTCCCTACTTTTACAGAACAATTCACCATAGCACTTTCCATTTGTTTTAAAAACGATAATCATTGTCAAAGTAACAAATGTAAATGGTATGTGAAGCTAATGTGAAAATTGTTCCCCTCACTAGGATAACTATAGTTAGCAGTGATTTGTGTATAGTTTTACATGGTTATATTGAGTTTGTAGCATTCATACTAGAATACTTTTATTCATGTATAAGATTTTCTCTTTCACTATTGGAAATTTCTAGATCTTTATTTCCTTTTGCCTCTAGTTCTGTGGTCACCAACTGCTCTGATTTATAAGAAGGCAAGCCCTTTATTCAATTTATTTTCTTCCATATTATCCCTTTGTTGTTGTTGCTTAGTTGCTAGGTCATGTCCAACTCTTTTGCAACCCCAAGGACAGTAGCCCACCAGGCTCCTCTGTCTGTGGGATTTCCCAGGCAAGAATACTGGAGTTGGTTGCCATTTCATCCTCCAGGGTATCTTCCTGACCCAGGGATCAAACTCACATCTCCTGCATTGGCAGGTGGATCTTTTACTCCTGAGCCACCAGGGAAGCCGATATTGTCCATTCAGTCTAGAGTAACTTACAGTTTCATTTTAAAGACGACTTTTGAAAATCAGGGGAGACTTTGGGGAAAGTCATCTTGTTTATGGTCCTTTTTATAGTGGTCATGTCAGGGCCACTTCCCAGTGCATGAGTGTTGCAAAAATATTTGAGTGTGGAGGACTGTGTATGGGAACTGACACTTAGAATGTTTTAAAGTCACACTAACCCTGCTGGGCTTTGAACCTAAATCTGTATGAGACCGAAAACATGCTCTTAAATAGTGTGCTTCCCTCAACCTCTCATAAGAACTCCCTAAAGACAGAAGTAGGACAAGCTCATAGATAGAAAAGGCCATCCCACGTAGCGTGCTCCAGATAAAGAAAACATTCTGGATCAACCTCTGCCTACCAACTGATTATCCCCTTTCTCTGACTAAAAGAGCTAAAATTGTTCCCACATCAGGCAGAGATTGGAGCAATAAGGATTGTGAAAATCATTTGCAAAATGCTTGTGTCTATCGGTGTCCAAAAAATCTAGATACAATGGAATTTATCACTATTATTATATAATATCATTAAAGCAATCTTCAAGTTAGAGGAAATAAAGCATTATTTGTGTTTCTAGATTTTATGGACATGCCATTAGAGAAACAAGAAGATACAGATCATTTTTTTTCTCCTTAAAACATGCTTTCTTACATTGTGGTCTTTAATATATTATTGTTTGATTCTGGTATCTGCGGTGACTAAATCGTGCTGTTATGTTTGTCATGTCTCTGCTTTCTCATCTGTCCTGTCATATTCCTCCATATAGTTCATTTATCCATCCCTCTCTTCATTTATTTGACAAATAATATTTGTTAAGCAATTACTGGCAGTCAGTGTAGTCAGCACTAGGAATTCCCTAGTCAATAAAGCAGAGCTTGAACCCACTCTAAGGGAACAGTACTTCTAATGGGGTTTTTGGAAAATCACAAAGCTCATTATGACATAGTGAGATAAGGGTTAGAATAAATGAGAGGAATGATATGCAATGCACCTGGACAGGTGGATTTGGGGTAGAGGTGGATTGTGTATAAGCAGAGATCTGAAGAGATCTGAAGGCTAGATAAGAGTTAGCAGTGAAATATGTAGAGATGATATAAAAGGGTTCCATGCTGAGGGATCAGGGTACCTAAAGCCAAGTGGGAAAAATGATCATGACTTTGAGAAGAAATGAAAGAATGTCTGCATGTTTGGTGTCAGAGTGGGATGGGTGAGTGGGAGCCTGGGTGGAGATGAAATCAGTGTAAAGGCATCGTTAGAGGAGGAGACCGAAGAGGTGAGAAGGTATGGATGGGGTCTGATTTTAAAAGGCTGGGCAAGGCATGGTAAACACCCTGTGTTCCATTATTCTGATTAGTTTTAAGCAGAGTAAGGATATGAAATTTTCATTTTGGAAAGACTGCATTATGAATACAGCATGACCGGTACATTGGGAAAGCAAGACTGAGGGCAATGAGCCTGCTGAGAATGCTGCTGTGGTCCAGTTGATAGGTGACGGTGGTCTTAAGTGAGGGTGTCCAGAGAAGTACATTGACTAGCATCCTTAATCAGAAACCACTATATTGCTTGTTGGCCTTTCCTTAACCTGACATTCTAGATGTTTTCCAATATGGAGCTTGCTGCCTGAGTTAACCCTTGAAACCCAACAGGAAGCTACAGTTGGGGTCAATAAGAATTCTAAATAGTGTCTTGAAAAAAACTTCCTTTTCTGTTTTCCCAGCCTTTGAACGTTTTTATTATCTCCTTTGTTTATCTTACCCATGTTCTCTGTGAATTTTTCATTTAAATCTGTAAACATTTAGAAATTTCATTTAAGTTTGGTTTATCTTGAAAATCTATTGGGAAACATATAGGCTTTGGTGTTGGACATACATAGGTTTAAGTTTTGCTACTCAGTATCAAAGTGAGTTAGAACATGTTTCTTAACCTCCTCAGACTCTGTTTCCTTACTTTTAAAATTGGTGGCACCGTCTTCATCTTCATCATCTTCATCACCATTAATCTTTAAAGCCAAACACTAATTCATCACAATAACATTTATAGCATCTGCTTCATTAGCCCTGGAAAAGGGCCCGTGATTTATAACAAGCATCTCCCTGGAATTCCAAATTGTATGTGGAGAAATGTTCTGTCTCCCTGGAATTCCAAATTGTATGTGGAGAAATGTTCTGTTAGTTCATGTTTCTTTTTCACTGGGTAGATGCAAATTCAAACATTTTAAAATAATGTCAACTAAAAATTCCATTATTGGGAAAATCAGACCTTCTAAACATTAACACCAATTGGCAAGTATAGGTTCTAAATTATTTTATAAATTACATATAAAACATATTATTTAACTCACGTAACCTGATAACCAGAGGTTAGATACAGTTAAAAATGATGGTTGCCCCAGTTACCATAAAAGCATGCATTTTTAAAAAGCATATTTTAAACAGCACAGAAAGTATCTAATAGCAATTTGTCATTGAAATTACTTTCTTTGTCCCTGGACAAAGCATTCAGAGTCAATCAAAAACCAATCAATATAAACACGAATGTAAACTATAATTAAAGATGACAAATAGGTTCTTATGTGATGTTAAATAATGTATTTATAAAACTCCAAAGTAATACTTAATACCAAACCATCAGTGTCTAGAGGATGCATGCTGGTGACATTCCTGCCAATTTCTGTTCAAATTTTTATAGATACCAGCAACTTACTATAAATGCCTTATAGGGCTGCATATACTAGATGTATGAGTCCTGTGATATTTTAAATGTAGTTCAGGTTTTCATGTAGGGATGACTCATTTTTAGTCAACTCTTGATATTCAGTTGACGTATTGGTAGGGTTGCATAATTCTGATTTTTTTTTTTTTTTGGTGTGGAAAGAGCAGGGAGATCTCTGATGTATTTGGAACTTGAAGGGCCAGATATCTCTCATGTGTTACCTGAAATCAACACCTATAAGAACTCACACGAAGCAAGAAGAAAGATGCTCTCCATTTCAAAGCAAGGGCTTATAGGAAAAAACACAGGTGATAAAAACTTGGAATAATTTTGGATAACATCTCTAAAAGGAAGCCACCATTTGGGAAACAAACAGGGCTGTCATGTTGCACACCTCCAAGGGGTGCCAGTTCTGTTGTGCTCCGATGAATATTATTCACACTGGGAAGTAATTATTCCCAATACAGAAAAAGAAGGAAGAATACCAGTGCATCAGTTCAGTTCAGTTCAGTCGCTCAGTCATGTCCGACTCTTTGCGACCCCATGACCTGCAGCACGCCAGGCCTCCCTGTCCATCACCAACTCCTGGAGTCTACCCAAACCCATGTCCATCGAGTAGGTGATGCCATCCAACCATCTCATCCTCTGCCATCCCCTTCTCCTTTTGTCCCCAATCCTACCCAGCATTAGGGCCTTTTCCAATGAGTCAACTCTTCACATGAGGTGGCCAAAGTATTGGAGTCTCAGCTTCAACATCAGTCCTTCCAATGAACACCCAGGACTGATCTCCTTTAGGATGGATTGATTGGATCTCCTTGCTGTCCAAGGGACTCTCAAGAGTCTTCTCCAACACCACTGTTCAAAAGCATCAATTCTGTGGCGCTCAGCTTTCTTCACCATCCAACTCTCACATTGATACATGACCACTGGAACAACCATAGCCTTAACTAGACGGACTTTTGTTGGCAAAGTAAGGTCTCTGCTTTTAAATATGCTATCTAGGTTGGCCATAACCTTCCTTCCAAGGAGTAAGCGTCTTTTAATTTCATGGCTGCAATCACCATCAGCAGTGATTTTGGAGCCTCAAAAAATAAAGTCTGACACTGTTTCCATTGTTTCCCCATCTATTTCCCATGAAGTGATGGGACCAGATGCCATGATCTTAGTTTTCTGAACGTTGAGCTTCAAGCCAACTTTTTCACTCTCCTCTTCCACTTTTATCAAGAGGCTCTTTAGTTCTTCACTTTCTGCCATAAGGGTGGTGTCATCTGCATATCTGATGTTATTCATATTTCTCCTGGCAATCTTGATTCCAGCTTGTGTTTCCTCCAGCCCAGCGTTTCTCATGATGTACTCTGCATAGAAGTTAAATAAGCGGGGTGACAATATACAGCCTTGACGTACTCCTTTTCCTATTTGGAACCAGTCTGTTGTTCCATGTCCAGTTCTAACTGTTGCTTCCTGACCTGCATACAGGTTTCTCAAGAGACAGGTCAGATGGTCTGGTATTCCCATCTCTTGAAGAATTTTCCACAGTTTATTGTGATCCACACAATCAAAGGCTTTGGCATAGTCAATAAAGCAGAAATAGATGTTTTTCTGAAACTCTCTTGCTTTTTTGATGATCCAGCAGATATTGGCAATTTGATCTCTGGTTCCTCTGCCTTTTCTAAAACCAGCTTGAACATCTGGAAGTTCACCGTTCATGTATTGCAGAAGCCTGGCTTGGAGAATTTTGAGCATTACTTTACTAGCATGTGCGATGAGTGCAATTGTGTGGTAGTTTGAGCATTCTTTGGCATTGCCTTTCTTTGGGATTGGAACGAAAACTGACCTTTTCCAGTCCTGTGGCCACTGCTGAGTTTTCCAAATCTGCTGCCATATCGAGTGCAGCACTTTCACAGCTTCATCTTTGAGGATTTGAAATAGCTCAACTGGAATTCCATCACCTCCACTAGCTTTGTTCGTAGTGATGCTTTCTAAGGCCCACTTGACTTTACATTCCAGGATGTCTGGCTCTAGGTGAGTGATCACACCATCCTGATTATCTGGGTCATGAAGATCTTTTTTTTGTACAGTTCTTCTGTGTATTCTTGCCACCTCTTCTTAATATCTTCTGCTTCTGTTAGGTCCATACCATTTCTGTCCTTTATCGAGCCTATCTTTGCATGAAGTGTTCCTTTGGTATCTCTAATTTTCTTGAAGAGATCTCTAGTCTTTCCCAATCTGTTGTTTTTCTCTATTTCTTTGCATTGATCGCTGAGGAAGTCTTTCTTATCTCTCCTTGCTATTCTTTGGAACTCTGCATTCAGATGGGAATATCTTTCATTTTCTCCTTTGCTTTACAACTCAGAAAATGAAGGTAGAATACCTGTGCATTCAGACTTTACAGAAATATCATGATAATCAACTTGTTGGTAAAGGGGCTGAGTATTTTGAAGAATCAAGCGGTTTATATTTAAATATGAGCATTACATTCTAAGCCTTCATTATTTCTAATGAGTTATTTAACATTTTATATGTCTAATGTTCTCTCTGATCAGTAAAGTATAGATAAAAGGTAATGTACAAAGTTATAGCTTATATTATTAAAGAACACAAATTTAAATTGATGACTTGGGTTTGTGCTACTTACAAGCAAATTTCTGTTTCAAGTCATCAGCTGTTTTTTTTGTATTTCCCTGTTTGGACATAATTTTCTAAAGGATTCATATATATAATGGAGGAACACGCTGATCATTTTCTTTAGACTTTGGTCCACATTCTGTCTGCATGTCTGACTTTGAATTTGCCTGTATGAAGGATTCTTGGGCTCTAGACTCTTTGTTTCCATAGACATTGATGAAGGCTGAGGACTTCTGTGAATCAGATGTTGTGAATATCAGGCATGGCTATAGCAAAACCAGCTGGTGAGGTTTACCTTGTCAGGAATAAGGATATCTCTTCCTCCCTACCAGTTAGATAAGTTAAGCGACAGGATCACCTGATCAATCTAGTCAGTTCTTTGAACTCAGTCAGTCCTCAAATTGTTTGCTTTGTCCTTTTTATCACTTGGGTTGAAAAAAGTCTTGCTAAATAACTTGTGATTTCTGTCTTAGGTGTATTGGTAGTGTGCTTCTCATGGACTTGGTAAACATATCCAGAAAAACTGATGAAGCGTTTCAAGATCTAGATTTCTTCTTCTTTCTTCCTTCCTCTCTTTTCTTCCTTCCTTCCTCTCTCTTTCTTTCTCTTTCTCTGTCTCTCTCTTTTTACTGTATGTGCAGAAGTAACTTGATGTACTAAACTGGCTATATGGATTGTACTTTTTGCCAGCTCTCTTCAAGGTGATAATAACTATTTATTGATTATTAACTGTAAGAAGAATGCTGTACCTTAGCAGTTTAAATATAGTATCTAATTTATTCTATGCAAGAATCCTACAAAATAAGAATCTGTAATGTTTCCCCCTTTTATAAATGGATAAACTGAAGATCAGAATGATTATGGAATTTGTTCAAGGCCAAAAATCCAGTGTTTAAATCTAGGCATGTTAGACTCGAAGTTTTTCTGTAACTTTTCAATAACTTATCTGATAATTATATAGACCTGGCAGGAGATTTCATTTCTGTAGATACAGTTTTATCAACTGTATAATGAAAGGTCCTCAATAAGTTACTTCTAAGGCTTCCTGCAACAATACAAAATCTTGATTCCATTAATTCATTCTTTTCTATAGGATATAATTCAGTATAATTCAGTGTAATGAGTGTCTTTCTTGGTATCATCCCTGTTCAATGGGGTTAGTGAATAAATTAGCACCGTATTAGGACTTGTTATGGAGGGGGTTTTGCCTGTTAATTAAGAATCTGAGAAACAGTATTATCAAATATGTCTAACGTACTATTCTTCTCTCTCGAGGTCAAAAAGAGAAGTCCTTCCAAAAACTAAAAACTTACAGGCAGATTCATTAATTATAAGACTTTGCACACTCACATTTTATTCCAGGAATTGTCAGGGCAGATAATTTTTTTAAAAAGTAGGTGGCAATGTCTGTTCTGCAGATAACTAAAGCAATCAGCTAAAAATTTATTTTTAAATGATACTTGTTGCATCTCTAGGGTCCACCCTGGGAAGATTGAAAAAAGAGCCCTTTCTTCACTCAATTAAGAACACCACAGTGATATCTCCATTTCTCTGTGTTCTCTCTCAGCATGAGATGACTCAGCCAGAAATAGCACAATAATATCGCAGATGTTCCTTTGCTCGGGTAGCTGGTTATTGCTTATCTCAATGATATTTTAATACAAACACACAACTGTTCACCCTGTTTTATGGCTGTCAGAATTTTGCTTCATATTTAACAAATGGAAGTTTATGAGTAGATGTATCATTGACTCAGCTTTACTTATCCTCTTATTGTGTTACATGGATAAGCTAAATGCTGGAGAGGGTATGAGTCACATCTGTGCTGATAGGCAATTGGATTCAGGTTGCTCTTCTGGTCTGTCAGCTTCCATCAGCTCGATATCCCCGAGCTTCGCTCTCTATTGTTAAGACCAAAAGATCAAAATTTGATTCTAGAATCTTAAGCAAATTTTTCCCTGTTCTTGACAATGAACTATGTTTAATAGCACCATGTCCTCCCTTTGCTCCAGGTACGACTTTGTAGAAATACCGAGAGAGTTTGTTCACCCATCATCATTTTCAAATGATTTTTTTTTTCTTCTGATCTGACTCAGTACACTGAACAAGGCTTTGGAACCAGGCACATGTGGCTATGAGTTTTGACTCCCTCTTGATTTAGCCGTATGACATTGGCCGATTCATTTACACTATTTGGTCCCTTATTATCCTCCAGCCTCATCTTGAGCTGCCATTTAATTTTACTTCAGTCATAACTGTTCTTTTTTGCTTTATTACAACAAATTGCAGGATTTGCCTCTAGAGGATCTGAAGCCCCAGACTACTAGGGGGCTGATATACCTGGGGAATTCATCCTGCATGATACTGAGCTAGGTGCAAGGCTCTTAATGACGACTTCCACATGCTCAAAAGTCAGTCTCCAAAATCACTGAGATGAGCCAGAGGCCTATTAAAACACACAAATAAACATGAGGCTGATAAGCAGACCCTTCCAGCTGACCTGCTGCAATTCTTACTCCAGTCATGGTATGATAAACAGCTGGAAAAATTTAAGTCGAAAAAGTTTATAGCTCTGAATGAATATTAAGAAGTCTGGTTCCAGGCCAAATTCAGTGTACGGTTTCTCAGACCAATGATAAGAATTTTTCCAGCAGGTTGTTGCTCTCTCCACACCAGACTTGGCATACAAGTCCCTCTCTTGTCTCCCTTCCCTTAGCCCATGATCCAGAAACATTCAGGAGCCTTTGTTTGGGGCTGCAGGATGAAATGATTCCCCCCACTCTGTGCATTGTGTCCACATGACCTTCAATTACTACAATTCCTTGAGGGGCAGGAGAACTATGGGGGCCCAGCACCCTTCTTTTGCATCTCAGTTGCACTTCAGTCACTAGTGAGTGACTGAAACCATGATGGTTGTTCTCATTTGGGCTCATTGTCCTATCTGGCCACCTTGACACCTGATTGCTCAGCCAGTATGCCACTGTGTTTCCCATTCTGTGTGCTTCAATAACAACACGATGGAAACTTAGGATTTACTGAGGAAATGGCAACCCACTCTGGTATTCTTGTCTGGAGGAATCCCATGGACAGCAAGCCAGGTGGGCTACAGTCCATAAGGGTCTCAAAGAGACTGAAGTGACTTAGCAATTGTGTGCTTGGCACAGTTTTAAGTACCTTGCAAAAATGAGCTCATTTGACAAAATTCAAAATAGGTATTGCTTCTGTCCCCATTTTGTAATTGAGATAACTGAGACAATAAGTGGTTAAATAAATTGCCTAAATCTTGTAGAGGTGGTAAGTGGGAAAATGAAGGTTTGGAGTTAGGTAATGTGGGTTCAAAACCTGTATTCCTGACTTCGATAGCACATGACTTCTCCTTTCCTTTTCTTGAAAGAACGTGTATCCTCTGCCTGTGATTTCTGATACATTTCTATCAATCAATCATGTGAAAGCTGCTGGGACATCAGGTCTGTGTCATTTTCCTCCACAGGCCTTATGCACAAGAAGTCCACTCATACATTCAACCTACTGCCTTGTATTCATCAGCTTAAAGATCCTTTTCTCAGAGAAACTTTCCTTGACTTATTTCTGCATTTATTCTTATATCCTCCTGTACCTCTACTTTGAGTACTTGCCACAACTGCAATCAAACCATTATTTGTTAACTCATCTCCACTGCTAATGTCAGGTTCCCTGCAGGTAAAGGTCGTGACTTTTCTCGTCATCAGTGTACATCCACAGTGAGGTGTAATGCAAAGCACATTACAGAGCTTAATGCAAGACTTGTGCTTGAATAAATAAAACTTTATTGTGTGCAAGTTTCCTCATTTATAGAGAAGAAACAGATACAGTGATCTTACTTGGATTTTGTGGAGGTGAGATATAATGTATCTAATAGCATATAGAGCAATTCTTGGCATATTGTAGTTGCTCAATAAACACTACTCATTACTAGATATGGTAGTAATAGTATTCTTCAAAATTTTTTTCCTCTTTTCAGTGGGATGATTATACAATCCTGGTTCTTTGAGGTTAGGTTAGGCCTGTGACTTACTTTGGTAAGTGAAATGCATGTGGAAGTGATATATATTGTTTTCAAGTTGAAATGATTAAAGTCATTGATCCTTCAATGCTCCCTTTTTTCCTCCATGAAGCTGGCCAAGTCCCAGACATGAGCTCCTCCTTCAAAGATGAAGCATACTTGAGATTCTGTTCAGCCCAGCCTTACTTCTACCAACATCAGTATGAAGTGTGATGCAGAACTTAAACTCTGCTATTGCAAACCAATGAGATTTTGGCATTGTTATGCATTATAGTAAAAATTTAGCTTGAGCTAACTGATATCTCAGTCAAATGTCAATGCCAATACATTATTGTGTTTTATAGTGAATCTTTTTGGAAGTCGTTTAATGATCACCCTTTTCCCAGTATCAAATGCTCTCTTAACAATTTGATACATACATGAATGTATGGACAAAATAAAAATAGTAGCTAATGTTTATTAATTATAGTAATTTAATAGCTTTTATAAAAGTTTTTAGGTACAGAGCAGTTAGATTAAATGCTTTGAGGATATGCAACTCATAAGTGACAAAGCCAGAATTGCAGTCCAAGTGTTCAGAGTCCAGAGTCCATGTTTAATCAGTGTATTCCATCATGTTATGTTTATAAATACACAAATATGTGGACATTGGTAGAAACAAAAGCATCTACAAATTGCTACAATGGAAACAGTGAGAGATTTTTTGGGCTCCAAATCACTGCAAGATGGTGACTACAGCCATGAAATTGCATGACGCTTGCTCCTTGGAAGAAAAGGTATGACCAACCTAGATAGCATATTAAAAAGCAGAGACATTGCTTTGCCAACAAAGGTTGGTCTAGTCAAAGCTATGGTTTTACCAGTAGTCATGTATGGATGTGAGAGTGGACTATAAAGAAAACTGAGCACTTGAAGAATTGATGCTTTTGAACTGTGGTGTTGGAGAAGACTCTTGAGAGTCCCTTGGACTGCAAGGAGATCCAACCAGTCAATCCTAAAGGAAATCAGTCCTGAATATTCATTGGAAGGTCTGATGTTGAAGCTGAAACTCCAATACTTTGGCCATCTGATGTGAAGAACTGACTCATTTGAAAAGACCCTGATGCTAGAAAAGATTGAAGGCCAGAGGAAAAGGGGACAACAGAGGATGAGATGGTTGTATGGCATCACCAACTCAATACACGTGAGTATGAGTTAGCTCTGGGAGCTGCTAATGGACAGGGAGGCCTGGCGTGCCACAGTCCATGGGGTTGCAAAGAGTCAGACACAACTTAGTGACTGAACTGAACTGAACAAATTGCTAAGAAGAATGTATATCATTGACTGAATATGATTTAGTTTCATCATATGGAAAATGAAAGGATGGACTGTGTTGAGCGTCTTCTCAGATCTCAAGTTATATCATTTAACTTTCTTTTCTTCTATGAGTATGATTCAGTCAAGAAAAAGATCAGTCTTATTTATTGGAATCTCCCACCTGTTGTCCTACAGGAGACAGTGGGTGGAGCAATGGTTCAAATTCACAGATGCTTGGAAAACATACCTTCATGAGAGTTGTTCCCAAAGCGATTATTCAATACTTCCCCTTCATTTACTGATTTAACAAAGACTTAAGAGTGTCTACCAAAAATATATAACCAACCCCTCTGAAATTGGCTGGATGGCCCACAGTACTGAGAGAGTCAACACCCAGCTGAGATTTTTGGATTCTCTGTGATAACTCATAGAAAAATGTGTGCTTTCATTTTGTTGAAAGTGTAAAATATGAATATACACACATTTTGAATCATTTAGGAGGTAAATGGAAAGTTGAGGAGGAGCCAAAATGCTAGAGTTGTTGGAAGCAATGAGTTTTGAGTCATGCAGATTTGGTTTCAAATCCTAGTTCTAGCTCTGTGTGATGCTGAAGCATTGCTTACAATCCCTAAGTTTCATGTCCCTTATCTGTAAATTTAGCATGATGAATTCCTAAATCATATGATTACTATGAAAAATAAATTAAATTTTTATCATTACCTAGTATTTAATAAATGTTCCAAAATTAATAAATAGCTATTATTTATCAATTCAGTTCAGTTCAATCACTCAGTCGTGTTCTTCATTTCCCTAAAGAAAAACATTGAACATTCTAGAATTGTTAGAAATCTTAAAAATAACACCAGTGAGTTCAAGGCTGTTGGCTCATTCCCTTTACATGTTCCTGTTCAGTTCAGTTCAGTCACTCAGTCGTGTCCGACTCTTTGCGACCCCATGAATCTCAGCACGCCAGGCCTCCCTGTCCATCACGAACTCCCGGAGTTTAACCAAACCCATGTCCATTGAGTCGGTGATGCCATCCAGCATCTCATCCTCTGTCGTCCCCTTCTCCTCCTGCCCCCAATCCTTCCCAGCATCAGGGTCTTTTCCAAAGAGTTAACTCTTCGCATGAGGTGGCCAAAGTATTGGAGTTTCAGCTTCAACATCAGTCCTTCCAATGAACACCCAGGACTGATCTCCTTTAGGATGGACTGGTTGGATGTCCTTGCAGTCCAAGGGGCTCTCAAGAGTCTTCTCCAACACCACAGTTCAAAAGCATCAATTCTGTGGCACTCACCTTTCTTCACCATCCAACTCTCAAATCCATACATGACTACTGGAAAAAAACATAGTCTTGACTAGACGGACCTTTGTTGGCAAAGTAATGTCTCTGCTTTTAAATATGCTATCTAGGTTGGCCATAACTTTCCTTCCAAGGAGTAAGCATCTTTTAATTTCATGGCTGCAAGCACCATCTGCAGTGATTTTGGAGCCCCAAAAAATAAAGTCTGACACTGTTTCTACTGTTTCCCCATCTATTTCCCGTGAAGTGATGGGACCAGATGCCATGATCTTAGTTTTCTGAATGTTGAGCTTTAAGCCAACTCCTGCACTCTCCTCTTTGACTTTCATCAAGAGGCTCTTTAGTTCTTCTTCGCTTTCTGCCATAAGAGTGGTGTCATCTGCATATCTGAGATTATTGATATTTCTCCTGGCAATCTTGATTCCAGCTTGTGTTTCCTCCAGCCCAGCATTTCTCATAATGTACTCTGCATATAAGTTAAATAAGCAGGGTGACAATATACAGCCTTGACATACTCCTTTGCCTATTTGGAACCAGTCCGTTGTTCCATGTCCAATTCTAACTGTTGCTTCCTGACCTGAATACAGGTTTCTCAAGAGGCAGGTCAGGTGGTCTGGTATTCCCATCTGTTTCAGAATTTTCCACAGTTTATTGTGATCCACACAGTCAAAGGCTTTGGCATAGTCAATAAGCTATTATTTATAATTACTATTAATTATGAAAAGAATCTCTTAAAAGGAAAATTCTACATTGTGATTTGCTGGCTAGGTACTTATTAACCAAGATGTCTCCCAAAAGACTTTTCCATGGATTGATAATGTCATGAATGCTACCACAGGAAATTTGGCTTCCTTTTAAAGATGTTAGCACTATTTGGCAAACAGGAAAAGTCCCACATGCCGCAACTGTGATTCAACACAGTGTCTAAGCAGCACCTAGAAAATAGATATCCCAAGGAAGAAATTGTTTTAGCATAAAAACAAAATCAGGTAAAGATAATAAAATACAGCAAAACAAATAGACTTTATAAATATAAAGTGAAAACCAAATCACTCTGGCAATTACAGCTTTCATATGATTTATGTCTTTAATTTTTCTAAATCAGTGACCCAAGAAGTATTGGCATAAAAATTTCAAATTCAGCAAAAACCTAAATCACTATAAGGAAACACTGAATTTTTATTAGTTACTTTCTTTCACTGACTTCTCCCAAACAAAATGAATTCCTCCCTGAGTGTGGCAATATGAAGGACTGTGCTTTACTAAGATATTAATGTCATCGATCTGTGATTCTTAGCATCCAATACGTAACATAAACACAGAAACACAACTTGACTGTGAAATCAACAGTTGAATTAGCATTCAAAGTTTTTTTTCTTTTTTCCCTTTGCTTCTGTTAAATATTAACACTTGATATCACATTTATTTGATAGAAATCAACAGAAATGGACTCTGACTATCTTGGGTTAAAAAAATACTTTTTAGAAAGATAAGGTATAATTCAAAAAGTCAAGAGAATAGGTCCTACACAAGCCTTAGAAAAGGACAGAAATCAATGCCAGTTTCTTAAGAGGTGTGGACAAATGACCAATCATTTCAGGTCCCCTCAGATGTGATGAAAGAGCTGCATTGAGTTCCAGTTTTGAATTGCTTCATTTAAAATTCATATACTTGGGAAAAACTGTCTGATTTTTCACAGGCCAGAGGAGGGCAAGGCACCTTGATTATCACTGTTCACAGTGAGGAAAAGATGTTCCTCACACTGGGGATCTCCACCTCCTGAAATGTTTGCAGTCTTAGCAACTAAAATTTTGATTTTAGTCCATAATCTGAAGTGTGAGCTAGATTACCAAAGCCAGACTTGCTGAGACTTGGTTGGTCTGTGTTCTCTCAGATTGTATATTTGTCTGTTTGGAATCCATTCATTACAGGGCCAATTGAAATAACTTTATTTTCTTGTGTTTTGTATTTTTGAAGCTCCAGCATCTGGAAGCCTTGTAGATCCAGGGAGATATACACTTCTCAGGGCTGACCAATTCTTAGAGACAGCAGAGGGCTCAACCAGGAGCACATTTCTCATGTCCAAACCCACCAATCCCAAGTCTATTGCCCCAACAACCATGCCAAGATTTCCCTTGCTCTAAACCATCCCAGAGCCAAGGACCATCCCTATGCCCCACAGTCCCCTGGAATGATTCAAACTTTGCCAGTCCTAAGCTATTGACTCTGTGCTACCTTGCCTTTGCTGTAGAAATTGCAAATACAGGCTCTGGCCGAGACTTTCCCCTTGCCCCTGTCTGTCTTCTGCCTCCTGACCAACCTCACTGCTACCCTTTTGGCCTTTTGTAGTGTGGTATGTACCCTTCTCATGTGAAACATGAGTGCTAAATTCTTCTTTTCCTGGCATTGGCCTCTCTGTGTTGTCACTCAGTCAGACCACTCTTAATTAAATTCTGGGTACAACTTTAGAACAATGACAAACCTGATTTTAAGAATTTTAAGAATAACCACCTCTGGCAGTTAAGGTTGAAGGGAAGAATGAAGAAAAGTGTGGGTGTGCTGTACCCTTTTGTTTTCACACCATTGCCCCACCAGGGACAGGAAGGATGTGTGTCCTTCTATCTAAACCCAACGAGTTGGGAAACAAGGGGAATGCCAAAAGTGTGGTATCCATCTGTTTTTTTTATTAGACCTGTCGGCTTCCCTTGTAGCTCAGTCAGTAAAGAATCTGCCTGCAGTGCAGGAGACTGGAGTTCAATCCCTGGGTTGGGAAGATCCCCTGGAGAAGGAAATGGCAACCAACTCCAGTATCCTTGCCTGGAAAATCTCATGGACATAGGAGCCTGGTGGGCTGCAGTCCATGGGGTCGCAAAGAGTTGGACACGACTGAGTGACTAACACTTACTTCCTAGAGGGAAGAATAAAGCACAGTGTATGGTTTTACAAAGGCATTGAGAAGGAGACTCCATCCAGGAGAACTTTAAGGAAAGGACCCCAGACAGAGGTGAATGGTAGGAAGTCCTAGGCTAGAAGGAAAGTTGAAAGTGGCTGGCCAGCTGGACAACAGGCACAGCTAGTGTCATGGGAACTCGAGTCAGAAGCTCTCAACTAGAGAATGCCCCAGGCTCAGCTGCTACACCACAGCATCTTTCTTGAATTAGATTCTCCAGGCCTCAGAGAGCAGTTTGCAGAAGAAGCTCTGGAAGGATGAGCAGGGGAACAAGAGAAGCCAGCCACACCCTCTGTGTTCCCTAATTATAATGGTTTTGATGTACCTGGGACTGGACTTTAGTTACTAAAATGAGATCACTCTATGACTTGAAAAAGCTGGGAGAAGCTAAGGGACTTTTCCAGCAGCTCAGGTAAGAAGCAGAAAGGATCAGTATGAAGTCCAGGTCAGGAGAGACAGTGGGAGCAACTAGACCAACTTTCTTCATTGTTGTAACTGGTTGAGTCCAGCATTTTTCATACGTTGTTGTTTATACAAAGAGAAAAGTACTTGGTAGACCCAAGGAAACAAATCTACTAGTAAAACAGTGTCATTACAGAACAGACACAGTAATTAGAAATACTAAGGGAGAGAATCAACATTGAAAATTAAATTATTGACATAGAGGAAAGACTAGACATAATCATAATGGATTCTGATGAGAGTAAAACAATAAGAATGCTAGCAGATAAATAAGACTAAAATTGCAGACGTGAGAAGAGCTGATCTCTCTGAGGTGGCTATTCCTCCAAAAGGAAAAAAAAAAGCCTAAAATGAAGAAAGAACCTACATCTGCAGATCAACGGGCACACATTGACACACTGATCCATGAACACATTCAATCCTTCTGGTTTCTACGTATAAAAATAAAATCATGTACTAGGGTAAGAAATCAGGCTGGACTCAGACATTTCCATAGTAATATAGTGATATACAATGCCTGAATACAGAAAGCAATTTCTACAGTGTTTTGACACAGAGAGAGTACAACTCCAGGAAACATTACCTGGAAAAGTTGCTTCTATTTCTAATGGTTACAGAGAGACATTACCAAATATGAAAGAAATCAAGAAATATAATTCTATGAGCTCTTGTTGGGAGAAAAATATCTTGAAAACTGAAGTCAGCCAATTGAGCGATCAGTCAGAATGACAAATCCAGGAATGATAAAAGGTCCTCTGGGGACACTGATGGCATTTGAATATATATTTTAGATATAGGACAGTAACTCATTCATCTCCATTCTATCCACCTTTGATAGGTGGCTCAGAGGTTAAAGCATCTGCCTCCAATGCGGGAGACCCGGGTTTGATCCCTGGGTGGAGAATATCCCCTGGTGAAGGAAATGACAACCCACTCCAGTATTCTTACCTGGAGAATCCCATGGACAGAGGAGCCTGGTAGGCTACAGTCCATGGGGTCGCAAAGAGTCGGACACGACTGAGCGAGGTCACTTTCACTTTCACTTTGGTAGTGCAAAGTTGTAAAAGTAGGGCCTTCCTTCCCCAGCAGCTATTGGTTTAGATTCCTAAGTTCTGTTCTCTCTGCCTTCAGGCTCCCACAGAAAATTCTTGAGTTTTCTGTAGAGATGCTGCAATGAGAAATCACGAGCTTGTGGTTTCAGGTTAGGGTGAAGAACACCCCATTTGTCTTCTCACCATTATGGATCCAGGAAGCAGGGTGTGGCCCTGAGAGTAGTAGTTGTGATGGCAGTGGTGTCTGGTGTCTGTGTAGTATTATGTTTTAAATCAAGTAATTCTGTCCCAGGAGCTGTCCTGTACACTGTAGAATGTTGAGCCTCTATGCATGAGATGCCCATAGCACCTGTCCTCCTCCCCAGATTTAATAGCCAAAAATGTTTCTAGATATTGCCATATGTCCCCTGAGGGTTAAAATCAACTTCTGTGGAGAACTACCCATCTAAAGTCAGGTAGCCTATTCTACAGTCCTTCTCATCCTCTTGTTTGGTTTTGTTCTGTGTTAAGATTTGAAAAAAGGGAGAAGGCTTCAAATATTTACACAGAGAAAGAATTTTAGGACAAGTATCACAGCATGGCTTTCTATCACTGGAACAGCAGGGCTGTGTTCAGATAGGCTGAATTACTTTCTACCTGGGGGTGTATCATGAGCAGTGACTGAGCATCCTGTACTATTCTCCCTAATCCTCATTCTAGGAGTCTTTGAGCAGTCTCTTTTATCCTCAGTAATCTTGTGGTATAGGTCTTGGAATGTTAGAAAACCGTATAGCAGAAGCATATTCGAGGCAGAGAATTTACTCTGCCTCACCCTAGGGTCCAGTGCATTATTTTATCATATTTGTTATGATTATGATTTGTGGTGCTCTAAGAGGTACAGTTCTTATATTTTGATAAATTATAAAATATCTATTTCTTATTCTACTTCCCTTTCCCTTATTCTCTGTTGAATTTGGGGCAGACTTTTTATAGCATCACTTTTCAGATTATAAATTATAATTAATACATGTTCATTTTAGAAAATCTGAAAAACATAAAGAATACAATAAAAATTACCTGTAATCTAACTGGCCACAGATATTTATTGTTTATGTTTGGATACATTTAAAAAAAAATGTCCTCTCTTACCTATCACTATACGTGTGCATGCATTTATTTGTGATTATATGCTCCTTAAACCAAATTTCCTTGTTAGTGTGTAGTTTTCAAGGTGCTTATTCACATAGTCACTTGCTGTATTTTGTGTAATATTCCACATAACATTACAATTAAAATGTGAATTTTCTTCCCACTATTCTAATTTTGTGCTTTTAAGGGCTACTCTTCTCCATCTTGTCTGTGCCATTCATGTATTCAACAAGTATTGGGTAGTTCCAATATGACAGATTCTGGCTTTAGCACTGAGTGAGAATGCACAGCTGAGCAAGAAAGCATTCCTACCACTGAGGAGCTTTTCAAGCTGAGACACATGAAGAAACAAATACTTTCAGTACCATTTTCATTGCTGTCACTGCCACTGAAGCTACTCTTCTGCCATTATTTAAAATTAGGTATTAAGTTCCTAATTGCACAAAGGATTGATTTTGGCAGGAAGCTAGGGAGAACATGCTGATAAGACACAACATTGAGTTGCTGACATCAATCAGAGGTTAAGGACAAGTGCATTTTTGCTGAAGAAGGCAGGAATCAGTACCTAATTGGTAGGAGAGCTGGAGAAGTGATCAGGAGTGTACAACACAATCGGTTGTTGGCCCAGCCAGACGTGGGAGAGGCTTTGAAGCAAAAATTTATAAGAGAGAAGGACCAATTCATGACACCACCTGGTGGAACTTTTTATGCTGAGTGTTACCTGTTGCTTTAGAGTTCAATATCTGTACCATTTCTTAAATAGGACTGTAGCAGAAGTCACTTGCATCCATCCCTTGCTTCCAAGAAGCCATACCCTACAACCATCACAAACAGACAGACTTGGCTTGGATTCACTAGATGCGTGGAAGAAGTTCTGGAGGTCAAAAATTCTGAAGTCAAGAAAACTGTTGACATGTTACTGCAGTTCTCCATATATTAGGATTTTAATTGGCTAAACAGTAGGGCCATTAGCTCTGGTTACAATTAATCTCGATGACATTTTGCTGCTCAAAGATACCTTGAAAGGTATTTTTGATCAAACTCTTCTATCTGTGAGAAAGCACCCTGTATTCTTTCTGTGGATCTGTGGGTGACAGTATGAAATCCAGGTTATATGTTTCCTCTTACATGCTCAGCCTTCCTGCACCTTTTTCTGTGGGTGTCAGTTGTTTACCTTGTGTTCTACTAATGGAAAGCCCTCAATGGAGGCTCCTGATCTTATGGTTTTAGGGTTCTAGTCTTCCTTCCTCTGGGGACAAAAGCTGGACTACTTACTGTATGAATTGCATTTTGCTTGCTGTGGTGGAAACCACAGCAATTCCAGCCCCAGGTCTGGACCCACAGAACTCTGGTTTTCCCAGTAGCTTCCCGAAAGGGCTTTGTACTGTAACCCAAATGTGCAGGAAGATAATAGCCCATGGGGAGAACTTTGGCCAGTAAGCGACAGGAGAGGGAAATGAACCAGCAGATGAAGTGTTGCTACTGTTGCCCTTGATGGACTGTTCTTATTGATAGTCATCCAGTATGGCTTATTAGGGACTGGGTGACTGCACTGTGTTCTTCTGGGAAGCCAAGGCCATCTTAATAATTTACCATCTGGTCTTGGTTGCCTTTCCTTTTTGTGTGAATTCACTCTTTCCCTCAGTCTTGCTTCCCTAGAATTAAATACCCCTCCATAAGGACAGAATGCATTTTTAAAAAGTATGTCCTACCAACCATGGGCTTCCCTGGTGGCTCAGACAGTAAAGAATCCACCTGTGGAAGACCTGGGTTCGATCCCTGGGTTTCAAAGATCCCATGGAGGAGGGCATGGCAACTCACTCCAGCATTCTTGCCTGGAGAATCCTCATGGACAGTGCAGTCTGGCAGGCTATAGTCCATGGAGCTGTGAAGAGTCACACATGACTGAGCGGTTAAGCACGGCACACCAACTGTGATTGGACACAGATAATTCTTAATTTTGAATTTTAATTTCAAAAACATAAATGAGGAGTTTATAGGCCATTTTAACATTATTGCAAATGTGACAAATTTCATCTTAACAGGGCAGTCACTGGTTGCAAGCCTATAAGGTCACTGTGCCTGTGGGGTGAAAGTGAAGGAATGGACTTAAAGACTATCCATCTGTGTTTGGAGTGTCTTAGAGAAGTGTGTTACAGGATGCAAGCATTAGGTCAGTGGGCATCCCTATTGAGGAAAAATGTGAATGTTTATAGGCAGAGAGTTCAATACATTGGAAGTGAGCTTGCATAAATCCCCAACTTTTTGACTCTGTCCCTACAAAATGTATCACTGAAAAAGATGAAAAGACCAATGTATCCTACGGGTACCTACTATATTCCAAGTAGCCAGCTGGGTATTTCTACTCAGGTATGAAATGTACCTGTTCAACCATATTTTCCTAAATGGAGATGGCATCAAGAGGGAAGTTCTCAGGCATAAAGTCATCATACATGCTTAATACCAAAGGAGATGTTTTCAAATGAAAATAAGGTCCCTAATGCAGAAACTAACAGTTTTACTAGATGAAGTAAATTGAGACTATTGGCTGCCGAGAAATTTTTGAAGGACTGTTTGAGGTATCTAATATCAGTGTAACCATATTGCCAATTTTTACTCCTGTCGACAAATAACTTAAAACATTTTCCAGAAGCAGCAAGTTAAATGCCTGACATCCCATGAGGACTGAGGAAGCAAGCCAGAGCTCCCACATTCTGGCCACTGCTCAATCTGTTGGGGGCAAACTTTTTAGTACTAATAAATGTTTTTCTTGTTCCTGATTTAGTCCCAGTTCCATGATTACTTTACTGTAACTTTTCTTTGATGGCTTATTTCCTTCGCATAGTCATTTGTTATTTAAAAAAAAAATGGGAAATGAATAATATATACATTTTAAAAACTACCCTTTCCCAACTCTCTCGTTATGGCCCTCTGTGTTTTTAGTAGCTTGTGTGTTGGAGGAGTGTTTGCAGTATTCATGACTTGAACTTCTAATTTATGGTCTCTTAAAGCTACACTAATCATCAGCACAGTATTAATATTGTACTTAAAGGATTTTCCTCCAACTCCTATTCCAGACAAATAGAACAATCTTAAAAGTAATATTCAACGATTCCCATAAGCAGGCAGGTCAGGCTAGAACATGAGCCACTGGCATTGATGTGTGGACGGCAGTATTATAAGAAGTTATTTACTACATGAAATGCCAACCTTGCCAATTTTTAAATGTTAATGGCCTTATGGTGAAGATGAAAGGTTTATGCATTATACCTAGGGATTTCAGAATTTTGCAATCTGGGCATACAAATGGCTTGATTATCTAATATATCATTTTTACTTCTCTTTAATTATAGGTGTTTATAAATTTTTATAAATTTAAAAGCAAAACTTTCTGGTATGTTGTGTATAATAATTGAGCCTAAAAGACTGAATTTAATATGCTGAATTTACTGATTAAGGGGGAAGACAAATTTTTTTGTTAGTCCTGGGGGGAAAATGAACCAAAATAAACTTTAAATGGATTATGCAGATTTGTCTAAGCAGATCCAGAATGTTCACTGCATTTATAGGAAATTCTAATTGACTTACTGTAACTTGAGTGTATCATCTTTCACAAATTAGAAAGAGTTTCCCAGGGCCCAGCTTATTCTAAGAGACTTTGCCTAAATGTTCATAGAATCACAGTTCATTACTTAATTTTTATTTATCATTATGAAACTACTTTAAAAAATGTTCAACTCAAAAAATATCTTACATTTGGATAATATTCCTTAGATGTGTTTCACCTTAATTGATTTCATACTAATTTCAATATTTTAGAAAGCTATTCTTAAAGTCTTTATTTTAAAAAAATGATTAAAACTTGCAAAATTATTCATGAGATGCTACTATAGTTAATAATAGGTGATGTGCATGTTACTTGTATGAATGATACCACTAAATATATCAGGAAGCATTATCCGAACACTTACTTAATAATAGAAAATCAATATGTTCTCAAATCTGAAATTACTTATGGTTTTGAGAGATTTAGAGAAATATAGTACCTTTTCACTGTTCGTTTCTAAGGCAAACAATTCACTATCACAGTAAACCCCGACCAGTAATGCTGAAGAAGCTGAAGTTGAATGGTTCTATGAAGATCTACAAGACCTTCTAGAACTAACACCCAAAAAAGATGTCCTTTTCATTATAGGGGACTGGAATGCAAAAGTAGGAAGTCAAGAAACACCTGGAGTAACAGGCAAATTTGGCCTTGGAGTACAGAATGAAGCAGGGCAAAGGCTAACAGAGTTTTGCCAAGACAATGCACTGGTCATAGCAAACACCCTCTTCTAACAACACAAGAGAAGACTCTACACATGGACATCACCAGATGGTCAACACTGAAATCAGATTGATTATATTCTTTGCAACCAAAGAGGGGTAAGCTATATACGGTCAGCAAAACCAAGACCGAAAGCTGACTGTGGCTCAGATCATGAACTCCTTATTGCCAAATTCAGACTTAATTGAAGAAAGTAGGGAAAATCACTAGATCATTAAGGTATGACCTAAATCAAACCCCTTATGATTATACAGTAGAAGTGAGAAATAGATTCAAAGGATTAGATCTGATAGACAGAGTGCCTGAAGAACTATGGATGGAGGTTCATGACATTGTACAGAAGACAGGGAACAAGACCATCCCCAAGAAAAAGAAATGCAAAAAAGCAAAATGGCTGTCTGAGGAGGCCTTACAAATAGCTGAGAAAGGAAGAGAAGTGAAAAGCAAAGGAGAAAAGGAAAAATACACCCATTTGAATGCAGAGTTCAAAGAATAGCAAGGAGAGATAAGAAAGCATTCCTCAGGGATCAGTGCAAAGAAATAGAGGAAAACAATAGAATGGGAAAGACTAGAGATCTCTTCAAGAAAATTAGAGATACCAAGGGAACATTTCATGCAAAGATGGGTCAATAAAGGACAGAAATGGTATGGACCTAACAGAAGCAGAAAATATTAAGAAGAGGTGGCAAGAATACACAGAAGAACTATACAAAAAAGATCTTCACGACCCAGATAATCATGATGGTGTGATCACTCACCTACAGCTGGACATCCTAGAATCTGAAGTCAAGTGGTCCTTAGGAAGAATCACTACGAACAAAGCTAGTGGAGGTGATGGAATTTGAAACAGTTGAGCTATTTCAAATCCTGAAAGATGATGCTGTGAAAGTGCTGCACTCAATATGCCAGCAAATCTGGAAAACTCAGCAGTGGCCACAGGACTGGAAAAGGTCAATATTCCAATGCAAATCATGAATTTCCAAATGTTCAAGCTGGTTTGAGAAAAGGCAGAGGAACGAGAGATCAAATTGCCAACATCCACTGGATCATTGAAAAAGCAGGAGAGTTCCAGAAACACATCTATTTCTGCTTTATTGACTATGCCGAAGACTTTGACAGTGTGGATCACTACAAGCTGTGGAAAATTCTTAAAGAGTTGGGAATACCAGACCACCCGACCTGCCTCTTGAGAAACCTGTATGCAGGTCAGGAAGCAACAGTTAGAACTGGACATGGAACAACAGACTGGTTTCAAATAGGAAAAGGAGTCAAAGCTGTATCTTGTCACCATGCTTATTTAACTTATATGCACAGTACATCATGAGAAACGCTGGGCTGGATGAAGCACAAGCTGGAATCAAGATTGCCAGGAGAAGTATCAATAACCTCAGATATGCAGATGATGCCACCCTTATGGCAGGAAGTGAAGAAAAACTAAAGAGCCTCTTGATGAAAGTGAAAGAAGAGAGTGAAAAAGTTGGCTTGAAGCTCTTATTCAGAAAACAAAGATCATGGCATCTGGTCCCATCACTTCATGGCAAGTAGATGGAGAAACAGTGAAAACAGTGCCAGACTTTATTTGGTCTCCAAAATCAGTGCAGATGGTGATTGAAGCCATGAAATTAAAAGACACTTGCTCCTTGGAAGGAAAGTTATGACCAACCTAGACAGCATATTAAAAAGCAGAGACATTACTTTGTCAACAAAAGTTCGTCTAGTCAAGGCTATGGTTTTTCCAGTAGTCATGTATGGATGTGAGAGTTGGATTATAAAGAAAGCTGAACACCGAAGAATAGATGCTTTTGAACTGTGGTGTTGGAGAAGACTCTTGAGAGTCTCTTGGACTGCAAGGAGATCCAGCCAGTCCATCCTAAATGAAATCAGTCCTGAATGTTCATTGGAAGGAATGATGTTAAAGCTGAAACTCCAATACTTTGGCCACTTAATGCAAAGAGCTGACTCATTTGAAAAGACCCTGATGGTGGGAAAGATTGAAGGCAGGAAGAGAAGGGGACAACAGAGGATCAGATGGTTGGATGGCATCACCGACTCAATGGAAATGAGTTTGAGTAGACTCCGGGAGTTGGTGATGGACAGGCAGGCCTGACGTGTTGCAGTCCATGGGGTTGCTGAGTCGGATACGACTGAGTGACTGAACTGAACTACCTTTGCAAAGTTGAGTTCAGGAATAGGTAGAAATATCTGTGACAATATTCAAGTTGGAATTTCCATTAACCTTTTTGAGAAACATTTAATCAATGATCAAGTTGTAAGCTAATAAAAATGTGAAATAATTTAGTAACTAGAGATGATAACTTTCTAACCACCCACTAGTGAAATGTAGTCAAAAAGTACTCAAGTTTAGTATCATTAAAAATAATCATCTTATCTTTGATACGTTTTAGTCTTTTATATATACAGAGCCTGTTTTTGTTTCAAACAGTGCTATGTTCAAATATGAAATCAAATTCTGTATTATACTTTTGCTATATGTGTTTTCCTATGCAATTGTAATACAGTAGTGGTGACATGAAAGTGTGAGACTGAAACTGTCAGTCGTTCAGTCCTGTCCGACTCTTTACGACTCCATGGACTGTAGCTCTTCAGATTCCTCTGTCCATGAAATTCTCTTCGGCAAGAATACTGTTTGTTGTTGTTATTCATTAGCTCAGTCATGTTGCCTCTTTAAGACTCCATGGACTGCAGCACGCCAGGCTTCCCTGTCCTTCACTATCTCCCAGAGTTTGTTAAAACTCATGTCTATTGAGTCAATGCCATCCAACCATCTCATCCTCTGTCACCCCCTTCTCCTCCTGCCTTCCACTGCTCCTGGAGTGGGTAACCATTCCCTTCTCCAGGGGATCTTCCTGACCCAGGGATCGAATCAGGGTCTCCTGCATTGCAGGCTGATGTCTTTTCTTTTTTTTTTTCTTTTTTTTACCAGGGTTACATGAAGGTGTCAGGTAATTCCTCTTGAAGAAAATAGTTTTAAAAGATTCATGTCTAGAATTTGCCATCTGTATATCCTCTTCTGTGAAATGTCTTTTCATATCTTTTCTTGTTTTCTAATTCATTGTTAAGGTCGTCTATATACCCTAGGTATGAATCTACCAGAAAAATGCACGTTAAAACCACAATGGGGCATCACTGTATACTTATTAGAATGGCTAAAATAAGAGTGTTGATGAGAAGATGGAGAAACTTGATCACTCATGCTGAAGGGAATGAGAAATGGTACAGTAATTCTGGAAAAGAGCTTGCAGGTTTTTTTTTTTTAACTAAACCTGTGGTTGCCAAATGATACAGCAATTATTCTCTTAGGCATTTGTCCCAGAGAAATGAAAACTTGTGTTCACATCCACAAAAATAGCAAACTATACAAAAATGTTTATAGCAGCTTGATCCATGATAGGTAAAAACTGGAAATATGCTGGATATCCCTCAAACAGGTAAAGACTAAATAAAATGTGTATATATTCATTCTATGTAATACGACTGAACAATAAGAAGAAAGAAGCTATTGATATAGCCCACGACTTGGATGAATCTCTGGGGAATTATGCTAAGTGAAAAAAATAAATCCAAGAAAGTTACATAATGTTTGATTCTATTCAAATAATATTTTGAAATGACAATATCCTAGAAATGGAATACAGACTAGTTGTTTCTAGGTGTTAAGGAAGGATGAGTTGGAAGGGAGGTAGATGTAGTCCTTAAATGGCAGTTCATGGGAACCTTGTGATGATAGAACTGTCGAGTATCTTGACTGTGGTGGTGGGTACACAAGTGATAAAATTTAATAGAATAAGACACATTCACACACAAACACAAGTGAAACTGAGCAATGTGGAGAAGATAAATGTATTATATCAGTGTCAATACCGTGGCTGTAATACTGCATTGTAGTTTTCCAAAATGTTCTTATTAGAAAAATTGAGTAAAGTATACCTAGAATTTATCTTAATTATTTCTTACAACTTCACATAATTCATAATTATCTCAATAAAAACTACCCCAACTTTCCTTATCAGATGATAGATCAGAGCACAGAAGTGTCTGAGCTTCAAAGAAGAACTTTCGAAAGTGGAAAAGCTTCAAAGGTGCTTAAGTCCAAAATCTGAGTATAAACTCTACTCAAATTCCTATTTGACCACAAAGTTACACATGCTTGGAATTAAGAGACCTCAGGCAAAAAAAAAGTGAAGTAGGAAATAGAGAATCAGCTGCCACTAAAATTCAAAACTATCTGGTGATAAGGTTTTTGAGTTTGCTGTATTTTTGACTGAGTGTGTTTTCCAAATCACACACAACTTATGTATCAGGAGAATGCTTCTTTATCTTAAATATCAGAAGTATGAAGTTGGGACTGGAAAAACATCTGGAAATTTAGAGAAACCCCCCAGAAACAAAATAACCACAGAGAGTGAACCCTAAAATCTAAATGTAAAGTAGACCCAAATTTTTGCTGACAGCCAAACTATGCAGGCACAGAGAGACTCCCATGGGTCAAGCCAAATAAGCAGCAGCTGGAAGCCAAAGAAAATTGATCAAACACCAGCTGCTGCACATTGCAGGGAGGACTGGCTCACAGTTTGATTCTGGGCAAGAAAATTACCTTTAGAACAAATAATAAAACAAACAAGCCAATCATCCTCAGACTATCCCAGAGTCACTACAAAGTATAATCTACAGGATACAATTTCAAAGCAAGAATTACTAGATATGCAAAGCAGGAAAGTGCTTCTTTGCCTAACTATGAGTGCCAGTCAATAGAAAATGAAATTGAGTGGGCCCTGACGATGTATTGAGTAAAGGTTTCAAATAGGCAATTTAACATACAGTCAAATAATTAAAGGAAAATATAATATTAATGAGTAAACAGATAGGAAATTTTAACAGAGATGTAAACTAAAAGAAAAAAAGCAAAAGAAAATTTTAGAACTATAAAGTATAACACTGGGTATAAACACCTCACTCTATGGAACTCAACAGAAGATTTGAAATAGCAAAAGGAAAAAAAAAGTCAATTAAATTAAAGTATCAGTAGAATTGCCCAGTCTGGACAACATGGGGAAAAATATTTAGCAAAAATGAAAAAAAAAAACAAAAAAAACCTGTAGAGGACCATGGAGTAATATTTAACAGTCTACTATATGTGCAGATGGAGCCACACATGGCAAAGTGAGAGAGAAAAGGAAAAAAAAAAAAAACAAAAAAAACAAAACTGAAGAAAGATTGGTCAAATCTTCTTAAATGTGCAAAAAAAAAGTCCATTAACTTAGAAATCCAAGAAGTTCAGTGACGTTCACACACACACACACACACACACACACACACACACACACACACACACCCTATAGTTCAATCTCAATACACCAAAGTAGAACACCTGAAAACCAAAGATAGAAAATGTTGAAAGACACATTACATGCATAGAACTAGCAATATGATTAACAGCTGAGTTATCACCAGAAATGATGTGGGCAAGAAGACACTGGACTTACATATTCAAAATATAGAATAAGTAGACGAACAAAACCAACCAACCACCACCAACAACAACAAAAAAAAAAAAAAAAACCTGGCTGTCAAGAAATCTAGAGTTCCTACAGGTATTCTATAAATATGAAAATAAAATAGAAGTTTTTGACGAAATTTTACAAAACACAATGCTAGCAGACTAACATTTCAAAAAATACTAAAGAAATATCTTTAGGTTCATAGGAACTGACACCAGACAGTAGCAGTGATGTTCAGAAAGAAATGAGAAGCACTGGAAAATGTACATATATGGTGAAATATAAAGGATTATAGAAATAATTTTTTCTTTTAATTTTTAAAAAAAGGCAGTGTATAATGTAAGAAACTTTGGCATTTGAAATCTGGTTCCGCTATTTATTGTCTGTGAGATCCTGATAAAATTTCCTAATCTTTCTGTTTCCTGATCTTTAGATTAAGAGTGATAATTGTCCCTATTTTTCAGGAAGGTTGTAAGGACTGAAAGAAGTAATATGTAGAGAGCGCCAACCAGTGCCTGAAACTTACCTAGTGCTAGATAAGTGTATTATCATCATTGTAATCCATTTTCCTTGTTAGTGCTATGTTTTGATAGAATAGGTTTAAAATGTTTATAACAGCCATTGTAATTAGTGCCTGGATTAATGAATTAAGTTGAATGGAAGAGAAATTTTAACCAGTATTTTTAATAATATCATTCTTTCCCAACACATCTTCCTCAGCAGGTATCTTGCCTGGGATAGGGACTCAGTATGGATTGAATGAAATAGATTCCTTATAGTTCATGATCTGAGCAAATACAATAACCTTGTTGATGGTATTATGTTAGAAGTCTGAGTCCTCATAGGTGACTTGCTTGCTAATTATACTTCTCTCTTCTATGAGTAAAACCTTAACAACAAACAATAACAAAAAAAGCTTAGCCATAAAATGAAAGCTTTTCTACAATGAATTATAGCTGTCTCTGCCAATTTCAACAGTATTTTGGACAGAATATTGTGTTTTATATAAGATACCTTAGGGTTATCTGTTTGCTCTTATTGAACTCTGTGGACAGCAGTGATGTCATGAGATGTCCTTCCTGGTCCACGAGAGCTAGACTTTTGAACACTTGTGTCAGATGCTGTATTATTTTCTCTTCTTTCCCTAAGTGTTGGATACCACTTCTTGCTCAACGTGTGTCTTACTAGCTCCCCTTCCCTTTCTCATTTGTTTTTTACAATAGCTATTATACAGGGAAATGAGATAACTAAAACTGTTCAAAGTATGTCTAAAATAAGGGTAAGTCATTAGTGAGTATACTTTCTTAGGAGTAAAATACATCACTTGAGATCAGTTCAGTCACTCAGTCACGTCCGACTCTTTGTGACCCCATGGACTGTAGCATGCCAGGCTTCCCTATCCACCACCAACTCCTGGAGCTAAATCAAACTCATGTGCATCAAGTCAGTGATGCCATCCAACCATCTGATCCTCTGTCGTCCCCTTCTCCTCCTGCCTTCAATCTTTCCCAGCATCAGGGTCTTTTCCAACAAATTAGTTCTTTGTGTCAGGTGGCCAAAGTATTGGAGCTTCAGCTTCAGCATCAGTCCTTCCAATGAATATTCAGGACTGATATCTTTTAGGATTGACTGGTTTGACCTCCTTCCATTACAAGGGACTCTCAAAAGTCTTCTCCAACACCACAGTTCAAAAGCGTCAATTCTTTGGCACTCAGCTTTCCTTATGGTCCAACTCTCACATCCATACATGACTACTGGGAAAACCGTAGCAGCTGACTTATTTTACACATCTTAGTGCCTCTGGGTTCTGTTTTGGGTCTTATTTACCCCAATCCTCCATCCTCTGTTGAATTTCATGTATGAATTGAGTTAAAAAATTTCTCCATCTGTATGAACTCTTCTTGTAAGATGTCTTACATATCCATGAGCTCAGTTGGTAGGTATTAGTGTTATTTTTAAAACAAATGATATGGATAAGACTTGTCTTTGATTATTTAAGACATGAACAGGAAAATCTGAGGATTTAAAGGTATCAGTTCCTAAGTACTAGCAGCAACAATATACCACTTGGGTATGCAGTGGATTTTTCAATATTACAAAAACTTAGTTTTTGATCAGAACTGTCTAAGTGTTATAGTCTTCATTAAGCATCTGATTGATGGCCAAATGTTGCTAAATGTATAAAATACTTCAAATTTATAGTGATTTAAACTTAAATTAGGATTTGGGGTAAATGCTTCACCAGGTCCCTCTATAAATAGCTGTAAGAGATAATTATTTAAAAAATGAATCTATCACTTGTGGTCAGCTGTATAATAGCAAAGTGAATCTCCCTCACTAGGAAATACAGCAAGCCATTGTCTAAAATAAAGAATGAGGGATTCTCAGTGATACTGACAACACATACACTTGATATAGAGCTGCTTTTAATATTTTTTGTCATTGTTCAGGCTCTAGGCAATGCTATGGAGGTAATAATGGCATTTTCATAGATGCTGGCATGCTTTCAGAGGAGACTCACAATATGGAGAAATCACAACTTTTATCATTTGTTTAAAGTAAAGGATATGATCTTGCCTGCTCTAAGTCACGTAATTCTCATTTTATGTTAATAGAAGTTATGCCTAATTATCAAGGGGGGAGTAGATTTCTAAATTATAGTCTCTTCCAGAAGAGTTATAAGTATAACCTCCATTAACACTGGAGACTATTAAGAAGGCAACTCTTTGAATGTTGAGATACAAATATGTCCCTCTAGTGGAGGGTTATATTTTATCCATAACTGAGTAATTTTGACTCAAGTGACCTATATTGAGAAATAGATTTAATAGTGGAAAGACTATGGATTGATGGATCCCTGTCAGGCAGAAACAGAAAGTTCAGAGCATTAACAGTAAATGGAGGAATATAGGACATGATGTTATTCCCAAAATTATCAGGAAGAGAAAATGTAATAGAGGGGAAAAGATAGTGTGAACTCTTGCCCCCCCCCCCCACCCGGATGTTCAAGTTAATGTTTCCTCAGATGGAGTTTTGTATCAGATTTCTCTTTTGAAATGGTGAGCGTTTTATAGGCTCTTATCTAATAAGAAATAAACTGAAAGCATTTGTTTATTTTTGTAGCAGTCACTGTGCCTTCAGTATGCAATTCTCTGAAGCCCATTTGCTGATGTTCTAAGAAAATTTGCTGCCTCATCTGTGATAAAACCAGCATACACAATCATCTTCCAATTTAAAGTTCAGATAGGAATGTTTTCTAGTCTTCAGAGCAGTCTAAGAGTCTCTCTCTAAAATAAGAATTGCTTCTTCATGGAAGGAAGTCTGGCGAGTGAATTATGTTGGTTCTTTCTGTTCCTTCCTTCCTCTCTCTTCTTCCACTCCTACCCTCGTCCTGCCCCCTTCTGCCTTCCTCCATCCTTTCTTCTTTCTTTCCTCTCTCCTCTTCCTTCTTCCCCTCCCTTTTTTCACCTTCCCTGCTCTTTCTTCCTCCCACATTAGTTCCTGTAACATTGCTGAAAAAATCTGTCCCAGATTTTAACTTTGAGATTTTTATACACCCAGAATTTAATCTGATTATTTAGGAAAGACTTGCAGATTCAATTTACTGTAATAACTTGTTATTGTTTTATTGACCTGATGTCTTTAGGACTTAGCTAGCATCATCTGAAGTGGGTGGTAAAAGGAAAACCAACAAATAAAAAAACCAAAACAAGCTGTATTTCTTCAATATGTAATGTGTGTGCTTAGTTGCTCAGTCGTGTCTCACTCTTTGCAACTCGTTGGACGTAGCCCACTAGGCTCTTCTGTCCATGAATTTTTTTCAGACAAGAATACTGGAGTGGGTTGCCATTTCCTCTTCCAGGGTATCTTCCTGACCCAGGGATCGAACCTAAGTCTCCTGCATTACAGGTAGATTCTTTACCGCTGAGCTATTGGGGAAGCCTTTCAATATATAATACGGACTGAAAACTGTTTCAAAAGTTTTGGAATTGTATCACTGTTTTGTTTTTTCTTTCTGTCCTAGGTGTTTAAGGGAATTTAGATGTGTATGATGCATTAAACTATTTTTAAGGCTAATTTCAGGAAGAGCAATCATTAAGCCCACAAACATCACTCTGAAAGATGCAGATTACTTAGCTGTATAGTTTAGCCTCTGAGTGGGCATGATCTTTGATCTTTGAACTGAGAGTTTGTATCAGCACAATCACTTCCTGAACGATCTAATTATTTCCGGGCTTCTGTCTATAAATCAGCCATTTTGACATTCAGTAACACAGCTGCCTTCCTTAGAATCTAAGGATATAGATTGATTTCTCACATAGGCATTCTGAGAAAATATAAAGACTTGCTAGTATCATTAAAGCAATAAAATATTTTTAAAGAATTATATGCTTAAAAGAACTTGATCCAAGTTGAAACTCAATCTGTTCTGCCCTTGAGGCTGATTTTATTAAAATCAGTGATTTTATTGAATATTTATTTATTAAAATCAGTGCCGGGCTCAACACATAGTATAAGTTCATTAAATGTTCATTTATAGGGAAGGGGAGGAATGATCTCTAGGACCACCAGTTTCCCATGTGTAAAACCAAGGACGGGCCTAGTTCAGGTCCCTTTCAGATCCACACCTCCATGACTCTGAATCATAAACACACACTTCATGAACCATAAACTGGTGATAAACTAGTCAAGCCTTGGCTTCTGGCAAGTGAAAGTGTTATTCTCTCGGTCATGTCTGGCTCTTTATGACCCCATGGACTGTAGCACACTAGGCTCCTTTGTCCATGGAATTCTCCAGGCAAGAATACTGGAGTGGGTTGTCATTCCCTTCTTCAGGGGATCTTCCTGATCCAGGGATCACCAACTTTCTGTCAAGCATACCCTGTCTTTTTCTTTGGTGAAAGGAATAAAAATTTGAAAGTTAAGTAAAAATTCTGAAGTGTTTAGCAGTCTTTCAGATTCTGGCAGATTTGTCATGACAGTCACCCCAGAGCATTAACATCTGTATCCCTTGACTAGTCTTGTTGAAGGTCCTGCCTTAAAATCTGTCTATACTGATATGATGCGATTCTTAAGATAAACTAAAATGCAAAGGAGCAAGAAGGGGAGCAAGTCTACATGTATACACATAAATATATATGCATATAATGTATATATACACATATATGTAATGCATATATACACATAAAAATGTATCTGTGTTGCATAGATTAATACATTATGTATACAAACATTCAGTATCTCTGAAAAGATGCATAAGAATTGGCATGAGATTGCCTTGAGAATGAGACAGAGGGAAGAAGACAAATTTAATTTTCACTTTATGTACCTATTTAAATTTAAAAACAAGATTAAAAGTAACTTCTCCTATATAACTATTCCAGGGCTAAGCTGATATTAAAGCTGATCTCTTCAATTAGATGTCTCCTAATTATACATCAATAGTAAGGTGCTTAGCCCAATATCTTGACAAAAATCTCTTGTACATGTTGATTAAATAGCTTTTTTTATAATGTGATGGATGGAAAATGACTGTTAGTTAGAGTCTAAGCATTGGCTTTGTCACTGTAGATCTACAGGAGTTCCATTGAAAAAGAAGTGTAGAAGGTTCCAATGCAAGATGAGGCATTTTTATAAAATGAACTCTAGTTCTGTGTGTATGAATGTGTCATTGGAATCTTACAGGCTGTCTGAACATACTATATCATGTATAGGAATACTAAGTTGTAGTTGAAAAAAGAAAATTTTAAAAAATTGATGAAAAAGTTCATAGTCTGTGTCAGTTGGGTACAGTTGAGTAAAGAATCACCCAAAATGTGATAACTTAAAATAGCAAGAATTTATTTGGTTCATGACTCTGCTGGGCTGTCCTGGTGTGGGCTGGTCTCCCTCATGTGTGTGTAGCCGTTTGGGAGTGACCATGAAAGCTGCAGGCTGACTCTGCTTATTAGTTTGAGCTCTCATGCCTGTCTGGGATCAGTTAGGCTGACTGGCCCGTCGCCCACATTGTCTTCCCAACTCCTGCAGGCTAGTCTGAGGTTGTTCCATGACCAAGGCAAAGTACGAAGTGATGCTCATGTGACCTCTTGAGGTCCAGGTCTGGAATGGGCATTATGCTCCTTTTACTGCATTCTCTTGGCCAAGCACTCCACAAGCCAGCCTAGATCCAAAGGGCTGGGAAGTAGACTCTGTCTCGTGATGGAGGGCCTTCAAAGCCATTTGCTAAGAGAAGGGGTCCTGGAAAGGAAACCCCTTTTGCCACATGGTCTTGAAGCTTTATGGCAAGGACCCTAAGTTGGGTAAAAGGAATATATTTACATTAAAAATTTAATTTTCCAAGTAGTTTAAAAAAAAGAGTAATTTTTATGTTTTGGGGGGAATATATCATAGTAATTCCATCTGTTTTATTTGTTTTCATATTCTTCTACCACAATAATAATAGTTATAATTTACTGAGAACTCCTAACACGCTGGATGCTATCAACTCATGAGTTAATTTATATACATTTATCTCTCAGGTTTACTGCTATAATGTAAGGTTTCATTCAGTTTCTTTATTATAAACTAAGTTTCATCAGTTGAGTGACAGTGGAAGACCAGGCCATTGATCTAGATCTGTGTGGCTATAAAATTCAGGCCTTTTCTTTGCACAGTGGAGTTCCATATCTGGGATTAATTTTTGTGACTTCAACTGTGGGTGTGACATGGAAGGTCCAGATATGGGGACTGGGAGAGGATGAAAGAGAGAGTGATTTAAATATTATGGATAATCCAGCCAGCCATTTTACCCAATAAATATGTGTCCTACTGGAATCCTGATTTGAGGGCTATAAACCTACTGTTAGTTTCCCTGATAGCTCAGTTGGTAAAGAATCCACCTGCAATGCAGGAGACCCCGGTTCGATTCCTGGATCAGAAAGATCCAGAGAAGGGATAGGCTAACCACTCCAGTATTCTTAGGGTTCCCTTGTGGTTCAGCTGGTAAAGAATCCACCTGCAATGCAGGAGACATGGGTTCGATCCCTGGGTTGGGAAGATCCCCTGGAGAAGGGAAAGGCTACCCACTCTAGTATTCTGGCTTGGAGAATTCCATGGGCTGTATAGTCCATGGGTCACAAGGAATCAGGCACAACTGAGCGACTTTCACTTTCACTTTCAAACCTACTTTAGCACAGCTCCAGTTACTATATATAGCTCCAGGTGCCTCTTAGGTGGATGTGATTTTGGTATTTTTGTTTCCTTTTAGGAATATGGCTCTAAATGTAAGATAGCTCCTTTATCTTATAGTCAATCAGAGGGAAAAATGATAAAATTAGTGTTAGAGGAAAAAAAATCATCCTGCAGGGTTTTGAGTTATAATGCAATCTTTGGTCTGTCACATTACCGGAGAATTTTCAAGGGTAATTTCGACTGTGTGTGTGTGTGTGTGTGTGTGTGTGTGTGTGTGTCTGTGTGTCTGTGTGTCTGTGTGTGTTTTAATCGCTCAGTCGTGTCTGACTCTTTGCAACACCTTGGACAGTAGCCCACCAAGTCCCTCTGTCTATGAAATTCTCCAGGCAAGAATACTAGAGTGGGTAGACATTCCCTTCTCCAGGGGATCTTCCCAACCCAGGGATCAAACCTGTGTCTCCTGCATTGCAGGCAGATTCTTTACTGTCTGAGCCTCCAGGGAAGCCTGAATTTCAACTCTACATACTCTTTGTTTTTAGAGCAAAGTTCTGATCTTAATCCACAGAAATATGCAAATTCAGTCAACTATGCTATATAGTATTTTCTGGAGAAATAAATTTTAATGTTTGTATAATAAAATGCTTTTTGAAGTGGGGTACAAAATATTTATTCTGCATTCTTAAAGTGTGTTAATATAGTTAAGCCTATCAGAAAAATAAGTGGCATAACTACGACAATGATACTGTAATGCTACAAAAACATTACTCTGTCCATTTTGTGGGAGAACTAGATTTTGTATCATGTTTTATGAATGTATCATTTGTTAATTTGTAAAGAATATCCAGATGACACCACCCTTATGGCAGAAAGTGAAGAAGAACTAAAGAGCCTCTTGATGAAGGTGAAAGAGGAGAGTGAAAAAGTTGGCTTAAAGCTCAACGTTCGGGAAACTAAGATCATGGCATCTGGTCCCATCACTTCATGGGAAATAGATGGGGAAACAGTGGAAACAGTGTCAGACTTTATTTTTTTGGGCTCCAAAATCACTGCAGATGGTGATTGCAGCCATGAAATTAAAAGACGCTTACTCATTGGAAGAGAGGTTATGGCCAACCTAGATAGCATATTTAAAAGCAGAGACATTACTTTGCCAACAAAAGTCCGTCTAGTCAAGGCTATGGTTTTTCCAGTAGTCGTGTATGGATGTGAGAGTTGGACGGTGAAGAAAGCTGAGCACCGTAGAATTGATGCTTTTGAACTGTGGTGTTGGAGAAGACTCTTGAGAGTCCCTTGGACTGCAAGGAGATCCAATCAATCCATCCTACAAGAGATCAATCCTGGGTGTTCATTGGAAGGACTAATGTTGAAGCTGAAACTCCAATACTTTGGCCACCTCATGCGAAGAGTTGACTCATTGGAAAAGACCCTAATGCTGGGTAGGATTGGGGGTGGGAGGAGAAGGGGACGACAGAGGATGAGATGGTTGGATGGCATCACCGACTCGATGGACATGGGTTTGGGTGGACTACGGGAGTTGGTGATGGACAGAGAGGCCTGGTGTGCTGCAATTCATGGGGTTGCAAAGAGTCGGACACGACTGAGCAACTGAACTGAAAGAATATCCTGCAAGTAAGAAGACAGTCTTGTTATTAAGTACACTTAGCTGTTTAAAATGAACATAAACAGTGTATAAATTGAAGTAAGCAAATGAAATTATTTTGTCACAAGCATTTATAAAGAGACATGCACATAGAAGTGTACCATTAAATATATCTTCAGAAGGTGTATACACCTGTGAGAGCAGCACTCGAAAAGAAGCCCCCTAGAAGCTCTCTCATGTTTTTGTCCACATATGATTCCCCCAACCCCCAGAGTAACCACTATTCTGATTTTTGACAAGATAGATAAATTTTGCCTACATTGTACTTATATAATGGAATCAAATGGTCTATATATTTTTGTTTGTCTGACATTTTTTCAGCGCTGAATTGGCGAGTTGGTCTTTGAGACTGCATGATATTCGGGTGATTCATCCTCATTGCTGATGAGTGAATATACTGCTATGAATCTATTCCAGAGACATGAATATTTGAGTAGTTTCCAGTTTGGGGCTATTAAAAAATGGTGGTCTGAATATTAAAATATTCAAATACATATCTTTTATGGACATGCACACATTTCTGTTGTGAATGTACCCAGGAGTAGAAATTTTCAGTCATGGACCATTCATGTTTTCATCTTTTTTCCACTGACTTTTTTTTAGCCAGTATAGTTACCTTACCTAAAATACTGTAATATTGATGTTTCATATATATTATTAGAGAGAAGATATTATTTTTCAGAATTATACTCAAACTCACCTTCATAAAAATAGAACACAGAAAAATTATAAATTTAAGTTAAAAGTGATAGTAGTTTTTTTTTTTTTTTTTTATCTCCCTAATCAAACTGTTAGGAATGACTAACCCACACTGTATATTCATTTAAAAAGCAAAATTTTAATATAACAATCTTCTTTTTCCATTGGAGTTTTCTTTCCTAAGTATGATCAAGGCTTAATTAAAGTTAGAAAATAGTCTTTTCAAAGCAGTCTTTTGCATTACAATCCTAGGATAATTCTTTGTAGAAGAAATACTTGTGGCTTCCTTTTCTCAGCACATGCTTAAGTTAAAGAAGAAGCCCATGGATACATGCAAGGTCCCCTTTTGCATCTCAAAAAATAAGCTATTTATCAAAATAGTAAATCTCTAGAGAGCATATGATTTTTGGAGAATTATGTTTTCATTAGTTTTTGATTAGGGAATTATAACTTTATTATAAACTCAATAATTTATTGCTCAATAAATTATAAATAGATAAGAAAAAATTAAAATAATATAAATTATAGTAAGACAGTATTACTCTACAACTACAATGGTGGCAGGATTTTGAAAGTTGGTGTTTCTTAGTTTAAATGTTGTGCTGTAAAAGACTTTATAAATCAAAGATATAGTCATTTTAAAATGATATCATTTTGATTTGATTATAGACATTGGTTCATTTATAGTAATCCTAGTGGAAACATCACAAGAAACATTGATTCATGTACAGTTAACCACTAGTTATTTAAATTATTCTTTAAAATAAGCCATATGAAAAGAGGCCATTCATATTCATTTACAGGTCATGACTTTTCTGAACGATATTCTCATCTTATGGGTAAATAGTAATTGGTGTGGGCCAAGTATCTTTTAAACATGTAAGCCACATTTGGGGGGCTGCAAAAAAAAATCCCAAAAGCGTATTACTCAGCCATAAAAAAGAGTGAAATACTTCTATTTGCAGCAATGTGTATGGTCTTAGAGAATGGTATATTTAGTGAAGTCAGACAAATATTATATAACATCACTTTTACGTGGAAACTAAAAAAAAAACAACTCTATACAAAATAGAAACAGACTCACATACACAGAGAATAAATTATGCTTACTGAAGGGGAAAAGCAAGGGTACAAGAATAAATTGGGAACTTGGAACTAACAGATACATATATATACAGATATATACATATATATACTAACAGCTACCATATATATAAAGTAGATAAGCAGTAAGGATTTACTGTATAGCACAAGGAACTATATTCCATATCTTATAATAACCTATAATAGAAAATCATCTGAACAAAATACATAACTGAATCGCTTTGTTGTATACCAGAAACTAACACAATATTATAAATAAAATATACTTCAATTAAAAAATACACATTTACCAAATAACATGGAAAACACTAACATCTGTAAAGGAAAGGAAATATTAAATGTAACATTTCCTGGTCATTACCATATTAACACTTTTAGCATCCTACCTGGTGTATGAATGCCTAATGAGTGATAGCAAAAAAAAAAAAAAAATAGAAAGAAATGAAACAAAAACAATGGCAAGTGCTGTTATTAGCACCAGCTATCAAGAAACCCTATTTTACAAATAAAGACGTTAAAACTCAGAAAAAATTAAAATAAGTAACTTGTCCAGTCAGATAGCTAATAGTCCTCAGATGTAGGATTCAAATGATCCTACATGGATCATTGGAAATATCATCTTTTAAGCTATCTAGATGTACAGTCAAAGGAACTTAGTGAAGGCAAACTTATCAACATAAACGGGGAAAGGGGTTGTGATGAAAATATGAAGGTGTCATAGAAGAAGTGACATCAGAAAATGTATTCACAGTAGAAGAGCTCTTGGAGATATTTCATGACATTGAAACTCAAGGGTAAAATGTTGGAAGGTGATTTGTACTTAGAAAGGGCTATGACAATTTTCCAAGGCAAGAAAAGATGCTGGCTGGGTATCATAAGTCCTGTGATGTAAAAGAAGAAGGCGAGCAGAGTTTAAACTACCCTTGATATGATTTGTTTTTTTTTAACAAAGAAATAAAACACTTTGTCTTACTCAGCTTGGAATACCATAACAAAATGCCACAGACCAGGTGATTTTTTAAAAAGCAGAAATTTATTTTTCACAGTTCTGGAGGCTGAGAAGTCTAACAACAAGGTGCTGCAGGGTAGATTTCATTCTGCTGCATTTCTTCTTGCTGGCTGGTAGCTGTGATCTCGTTGTATGCTTCCATGTTTGTTTGTGTGCTTTCACACAAGGAGAGAGATAGAGATCTTCCTCTTTCCCTTCTTATAAGGTCATTAATCTTAATAATCTTAATAGATTAGGGACCTTACCTAAATTATCCATCTTAAGGATGAGGACACGTTTTTCCATCCACTCCCAGTCCCCAAGGTCAGAAGGAGGCCCACGGACATTAAGTAACTCACAGGCTCAGGAATTAACCATCTTCTTATAGGTACCCCATGCCATGACTTAGATAAATTCTGGAGAAAGAGATATGTGAAGACTGGCAAAAATTTCACACTGAAAAAAATCTTGAGCTTATTTCATGACATTGAAAGTACAAAGAATAAAATACTGGAAGCTGATCCAACTTTCGAAAGGAGTGAGTTACTGTGAGGTTGCACCAGCACCAAGTTGGTCAAAATTGGAAGAAAACCATCTTGACATCAGTAGCTAGAGTGAATGATGGGACAGGAGGATGCAAAGTGCTGTAGTATGAACTATTTAAAGAAATAAAAGATGGAATAAAAATGAGCATCCAACTTTTAAAAGTTATCAAAAATAAGCAGGTGTTTGACAAGTGAAAATGTATTTTTATATCCTGTATAGCCAGCTCTTTGATATTAGAACTGTGCTAGAAAATAAACATTTGTGATTCATGAATGAAAATGTATACAGAAAAAAAAATAATTCAAAGATTATTAGAAATAAAAAGTCATTAAATAAAAATCTCAACTCACTAGGAAAATGGAAATAATTCTCAACATGTATCCACTTCACAAAATAGCTTCAAAAAATATAAAGCAAAAGTTGTTAGAATCACAGAGACAATCTAATATCACATTAGGATATTTCTATAGCAATCTCATTTATGAAAGGACTGGCACATGTTCATTGTATTAGGTATTATTTATTTTATTAATATTTTCAATTTTACTAGTTCCTTGAAGACTGAGTCTGACTCTTTGGCATACAACATGAAACTATATTATAAAAATTTCATGTTCACTAAGAAGAATGTGTCCCATTTACTTGTTAGGCATAATGTTTAGTGTGTATTTTCTAGATACCCAGGCTTATTAATTGTCTCCCTCAAATCTTTTATAAATTTATGAATTCACTCATTCAAAGAAAGCACCAGACCCAGATGACTTTCTAGGAAAATTCTACAGAACTCCCAAAGAACAAATCATTCCAATTTCATGCAGATTCTTTCACAGAATACAAAACGAGAGATTACTCAACAATTCCATTGTATGAGCCAAAGTGGAAACAAGAAATGATTTCATTCATAAGTATAAATGCAAAGATATTAATCAAAATAACAGCAAAATAAAATTTGGCAATATATACAAAAGGTAGTTTATTCCAGGGATTCAGAGGTAAATTAACATTAAGTGTTTCTTCAATGATCTCTTGCCAAAAAGCACAGGAAACCAAAGCAAAAGTAGACAAGAGGGATTATATCAAACTAAAAAGTTTCTGCATTGCAAAGGAAACAATAAAATAAAAAGGCAACCTGTGGAATGGAAGAAAATATTTGCAACCTATGCATTTGTTAAAGGGTTAATATTCCAAAAAATGTAAGAGACTCTTACAATTCAACAGCAAAAGCAAATAACCTGATTTGAAAATGAACAGGCACAAGAACAGAACAGACATTTCTGCAAACAAGGCAGACAGATAGGCAATAGGTATATAAATGGATGCACAACATGGCTAATCATCAGGAACAATGCAAATCAAAGCCACAATGAGATATCACCTCATGCCTCTTAAATAGCTATTGTTTAAAAGACAAAAGATAACAAGTGTTGGCAAGGGTGTGGAGAAAAGGTAACCTCATAGGTTGTTAGTGGGAATGTAAGTTGGTACGGCTATTTTGGAAAAGAATATGGGAGTTCCTCAAAAAATTAAAAATAGAACTATCATATGACCCAGTAGTAACACTCCTGGGTGTGTATTGAAACAAAGTGAAATCACTAAAGAAGAGACATGCAACCTCATTACAGCATTATTTGTAATAGCTAAGACACAGAAATAACCTAAATGTCTATAAACAGGTGAAAGGGTAAAGAAGATATGGTATATACCCACAATGGAATACTACTTAGCTTTATAAAATAAGGAAATCCTTCCATTTTTGAAAATATGGATAAATCTGGAAGACATTATACTAAGTGAAATAGTTCAGTTCAGTTCAGTCGCTCAGTCGTGTCCAACTCTTTGCGACCCCATGAATTGCAGCACGCCAGGCCTCCCTGTCCATCACTAACTCCCGGAGTCTACCCAAACCCATGTCCATCGAGTCGGTGATGCCATCCAACCATCTCATCCTCTGTCGTCCCCTTCTCCTCCCGCCCCCAATCCTACCCAGAATTAGGGTCTTTTCCAATGAGTCAACCCTTCGCATGAGGTGGCCAAAGTATTGGAGTTTCAGCTTCAACATCAGACCTTCCAATGAACACCCAGGATTGATCTCTTTTAGGATGGATTGATTGGATCTCCTTGCAGTCCAAGGGACTCTCAAGTCTTCTCCAACACCACAGTTCAAAAGCATTAATTCTTCGGCGCTCAGCCTTCTTCACTGTCCAACTCTCACATCCATACATGACCACTGGAAATAAGCTAGACACAAAAGACCAAATACTGCAGAATACCACTTACATGGGAAGTTTAAAGTAGTCAAACTAATAGAAACAGAGTAGAATAGTGGTTACCAGAGGACTGGAGAAAGAAAAAAAACAGGAAAGTATTAGTCACAGAACACAAAGTTTTAGTTATGCTAGATGAGTAAATCCTGGAGATCATGGGAATTACATAGTATCTATAGTTAACAATATTGTATTATATATTTGAAAAGTTTCTAAGAATATGGTAAAGTGTGTAGTGTTTGGGGGGGCTTCCCAGGGGCACTACTGGTAAAGAACCCACCTGTCAATGCAGGAGATATAAGAGACACTGTTTCTATCCCTGGGTGGGGAAGATCCCCTGGAGGAGGACATGGAAACCCACTCCAGTGATCTTGCCTGGAGAATCCCATGGACAGAGGAGCCTGGTGGGATACGGTCCATACAGTTGGACAGGGTTGAACATGACTCAAGTGACTTCGCATGCACACACGCACATAGTATTTTTCAGTTCAGTTCAGTCGCTCAATTCAGTTCAGTCTGACTCTTTGTGACTCAATGGACTGCAGCACTCCAGTCCTTCCTGTCCATCAACAACTCATGGAGTTTACTCAAACTCATGTCCATTGAGTCAGTGATGCCATCCAACCATCTCATCCTCTGTCGTCCCCTTCTCCTCCTTCCTTCAATCTCTCCCAGCATCAGGGTCTTTTCAAACAAGCCAGTTCTTTGCATCAGGTGGCCATGGCCAAAGTATTGGAGTTTCCATTCAGTATCAGTCCTTCCAATGAATATTCAGGACTGATTTCCCTTAGGATGGACTGGTAGGATCTCCTTGCAGTCCAAGGGACTCTCAAGAGTTTTCTCCAACACCACAGTACAAAAGCATCAATTCTTCAGCGTTCAGCTTTCTTTATAATCCAACTCTCACATCCATACGTTGACTACTGGAAAAACCATAGCTTTGACTAGACGGACCTTTGTTGGCAAAGTAATGTCTCTGCTTTTCAATATGCTGTCTAGGTTGGTCATAACTTATCTCCCAAGGAGCAAGTGTCTTTTAATTTCATGGCTGCAATTACCATCTGCAGTGATTTTGGAGCCCAAAAAATAAAGTCAGCCACTCTTTCCACTGTTTTGCCATCTATTTGCCTTGAAGTGATAGGACCAGATGCCATGATCTTAGTTTTTTGAATGTTGAGCTTTAAGCCAACTTTTTCACTCTCCTGTTTCACTTTCATCAAGAGGCTCTCTAGTTCTTCTTAACTTCCTGCCATAATAATACTTTTGCATTCCAGTCCCCTATAATGAAAAGGACATCTTTGGGTGGTGTTAGTTCTAGAAGGTCTTGTAGGTCTTCATAGAACCATTCAACTTCAGCTTCTTCAGCATTACTGGTCAGGGATTACTGGACTTGAATTACTGTGATATTGAATGGTTTGCCTTGGAAACGAACAGAGATCATTCTGTCATTTTTTAGATTGCTTCCAAGTACTGCATTTCAGACTCTTTTGTTGACTATGATGGCTACTCCATTTCTTCTGGGATTCCTGCCCACAGTAGTAGATATAATGGTCATCTGAGTTAAATTCACCCATTCCAGTCCATTTTAGTTTGCTGATTTCCTAAAATGTCAATGTTCACTCTTGCCATCTCCCGTTTGACCACTTTGGATTTTCCTTGATTCAGGGACTTAACATTCCACGTTCCTAAGTAGGAAGTCAAGAAACACCTGGAGTAACAGGCAAATTTGGCCTTGGAGTACAGAATGAAGCAGGGCAAAGGCTAATAGAGTTTTGCCAAGAAAATACACTGGTCATAGCAAACAGCCTCTTCCAACAACACAAGAGAAGACTACACATTCAGAGACTTAACATTCCTGTTTCCTATGCAATATTGCTCTTTACAGCATCAGACTTTGCTTCTATCACCAGTCTCATCCACAACTCAGTGTTGTTTTTGCTTTGGCTCCATCTCTTCATTCTTTCTGGAGTTAGTTCTCCACTGATCTCCAATAGCATATTGGGCACCTACTGACCTGGGGAGTTCATCTTTCAGTGTCCTATCTTTTTGCCTTTTCATACTGTTCATGAGGTTCTCAAGGCAAGAATACTGAAGTGGTTTGCATTCCCTTCTCCAGTGGACCACATTTTGTCAGAACTCTCCACCATGACCCATCCGTCTTGTGTGGCCCTACACGTCATGACTCATAGTTTCATTGAGTTAGACAAGGCTGTGGTCCATGTGGTCAGATTGGTTAGTTTTCTGTGATTGCGGTTTTCAGTCTGTCTGCCCTCTGATGGAGAAGGATAAGAGGCTTATGGAAGCTTCCTGATGGGAGAGACTGACTGAGGGGGAAACTGGGTTTTATTCTGATGGGCGGGGCCATGCTCAGTAAATCTTTAATCCAACTTTCTGTTGATGAATGGGGCTGTGTTCCCTTCCTGTTATTTATCTGTGGCAAAACTATGGTGGAGGTAATGAAGATAATGACGACCTCCTTCAAAAGGTCCCATGTATGTACTGCTACACTCAGTGCCCCTAACCCTGAAGCAGACCACCACCGACCCACGCTTCCACTGGAGACTCCTGGACACTCCCGGGAAGGTGTGGGTCAGTCTCTTGTGGGGTCACTGCTTCTCTCTCCTGGGTCCTGGTGTCCACAAGATTCTGTTTGTGCCCTCCAAGAGTCTATTTCCCAGTCCTGTGTAAGTTCTGGCAGCTCTATGGTGGGGTTAATGGTGACTTCCTCCAAGAGGACTTATGCCATACCCACGTCTGCTGCACCCAGAGCCCCTGCCCCTGCGGCAGTCCACTGCTGACCCATACCTCCACAGGAGATGCTCAAACACAGTTCTGTCTCAGTCTCTGTGGGGTCTCTGGGTCCTGGTACACACAAGGTTTGTTTGAGCCCTCTGAGCATCTCTGGGAGGAATGTGGTTTGATTCTAAATGTGAATTCACTCCTCCTACTGTCTTGCTAGGGCTTCTCCTTTGCCCTTGGGTGTGGGGTATCTCTTCAAAGTCGCTCCAACATTGTGCAGCCGCTGCTCCAGCACCTACCATCTTGCTGGGGCTTCTCTGACCTTGGACGTGGTGTATCTCCTCACGGCCACTCCAGCGCCACGCAGCTGCCACTCCAGTGCTGTGCAGCCATAGTGTTTTTTTACAACACTCAAAATTAATGATAAATAAAAAGGGTGGGGGAAAACTTTTGGAAGTTATAGATTTGTTTATGGCATAGATAGTCATGGTGTTTTCATGGATGTAGTGTTGTTGTTTAGTTGCTAAGTTGTGTCCAACTCTATGCTACTCCATGGACTGTAGCCCACCAAGTTCCTCTGTCCATGACATTTCCCAGGCAAGAATACTGGAGTGGGTTGCCATTTCCTTCTCCAAAGGATATTCTTGACTGAGGGATCACACCTGCATCTCCTGCATTGGCAGGCAGATTCTTAACCCCTGAGCCAAAGACATTTAGATGTATACATATGTACAACTTTTTCTGTGTCAGTAATACCTCTCTTAAGTGGCTCTTAAATAAATTTATATGTTTTCCACATTAATGCATTGAAGAATAAAACTCACAAATTTGTAATAGATGTCAAATAAGCTCTTGATATATCCCATACTAATTTGTGATAAAACTTAAGCAAACTGTGAATAGAAAAGAATTTCTTTAGTCTGTTAAACAGTATGAAAATCTACAGCAAACGTAATTTTTAACATTAAAACAGTAGAAGCATTACATTTAAGACTAGGAACAAGACAAAGATGCCAACTTTTACTGCTACTCTACAACACTGTACTGGAGACCCAGCAAGTACAATAAGGAAAGAAAGATGCAAAGAGTCTAAGAACTGGAAAGGAAGAAACCAAGCTCCCACATTTTTTTTTTTCTTGGCATGTGATTATATATAAATATATAAATGCTGCTGCTGCTGCTAAGTCGCTTCAGTCGTGTCCAACTCTGTGCGACCCCATAGACGGCAGCCCGCCAGGCTCCCCCCTCCCTGGGAATCTCTAGGCAAGAACACTGGAGTGGGTTGCCATTTCCCTCTCCAATGCACAAAACTGAAAAGTGAAAGTGAAGTCGCTCAGTCGTGTCTGACTCTTAGCGACCCCGTGGACTGAAGCCTGCCAGGCTCTTCCGTCCATGGGATTTTCCAGGCAAGAGTACTGGAGTGGGGTGCCATTGCCTTCTCCAAATATATAAATAAATATATATAAATAAGTATATATATATATATATAAATTAGTTAATAGAATATAGCAAGGTGGATAGAATACTGCCAATCAAAATTTGTAGTTATGTATAAGCAAATAATTTTTAAAACAAAGTTTTGGAAACATAATGTTACACTGAGCAACAAAGATGTACAGTAGTTAGGAATAAATTCAACAGTAAGTGTGCAATTATAATACATTATTACTTTATCTGGGGCTTCCCAGATGGCACTAGTGGTAAAGAACCCACCTGTTAATGCAGGAGACATAAGAGATGAGGGTTTGATCCCTGGGTCAGGAAGATACTCCTGCAGGAGGGCATGGCAACCCACTTCAGTATTCTTGCCTGGAGAATCCCATGGACAAAGGAGCCTGGTGGGCTCCATAGGGTCGCAAAGAGTCGGACACCACTGAAGCGACTTAGCATGCATTCGTGCATTACTTTATTTTAAAATATAAATGAATAATCATATGTCATCACTTTTATGATAGGAAGGCTTAATATTATAAAAATGTTATTCTTCCAAGTTGACATATAGATTATATAAAAATCCCAACAGAGTTTTATAAAAGAGCTTTACAGGCTGATTTTAAATTTAAATGGAAGATCAAATGCCTGAGAACAAGCAAGAGACTTCTGAAGAAAAAAAGAAAAGAGAAAGAATGTGAAAGTATTAGCTCTATTAGATAGGAAGAACTATGATAAATTTATAATAATCAATAAGGAATAGCATGATAGGCAATTTGACCAATGGAACATACCCAAAAGCCCAAAAGGAAACCCAAACTTATGTGACATTTTCATACTTATTGGAACTTTTGCAAAATTATGGAGAAAAATGAACCTTTCAATAAATGGTACTGCAACAATTCATTATTCAAATAAACAAAACAATAAAATATGATTCCTATCTCATGCCCAGAAAGAAAAGTAGTATGTGATGAATTTAAAGCTTAAATGTGAAGGCAAGTATTTACAATTTTAGATAAACATATAGAGTTGTTTTAATAGCTTTAGAATTAAAGAAGTTATAATACAAAAATGGTTGACAATTGTATTAGTTTTTTGTGCTCACTGTAATAAATTACCACAAACTGGGTGGTTTACAGTACAAAAATATATTCCTTCATGGTTTTGAAGACTACAAGGTGCCTATACCTTCTGAATGCTTTAGGAAAGAACTACTCCTTGACTCTTCCCAGCTTCTGGTCCTTGCTGGGAAGCCTTGGTCCAGTGACCCTGTTTCAGTGTCTGCCTCTGTTGTCATGTGATCTCCCTGTGGCTGTTCTCTCTCTGTGTCCTCATTTCCCTTTTGTAAGACATCAGTGATTGGATTTGGGGCTCACCCTAATCCAGTGTGACTTCATTTTAATGTGATTATATTTGTAAAGACTCTATTTCCAGATAAAGTCTCACTCACAGGTTTTGAGTGGACATGAATTTTGAGTGGGACACTATTCAAGTCAGTACGACCGTGAAGGAAAAGGCTGATAAATCTTTTAACTGTTTCCCATAAAGAGAATGAAAAGACAAAGCAGATATCAGTAATACATTTAATGGATACTTTTATATGAATGTAATAACTATAATATAAACAGTTGATATGCATCAATAAGCAAGGCAAATAACCCAGTAGGAAAATTGGCCAGGGTCATGGATAAGCAGTTTTCGGGAAGGAAAACATATGTGGTAGATTTTCTCAGAAACATGTGCCAAAATTTCTTAGTAAGCAGGGAAACACAAATTAACATCACAATAAAATATTATTTTACTTTTCCTAAATTATGAGTCTGATAATACCAGGTATTGATAAGGATGGTGGAATAGCAAAAACCCATACATTAATACTTAAATTGTTCATAGAAGCATTATTTTTAATAGTGTACACATTAGAAGAAACCCAGTATTCACAGATAGGATAATTGAAAGATTGTGATATATTCACTAGACATACTATTATACAACAATAAAAAATAGATTAACTGTAGTTATACATGACAGTGCAGTTGATGTTTCAATTAAGCAAAATTATTTGAAACAGACATATATAATCCATCTGTTTAAAAAAGCAAGAGATTAATAAATATAAAATTCAAAAGAGTAGTTACCTTTAGGGAGAAGGCATAAAGCTGATACAGAGAAAGAGCACACACAGATGTTGGCAATATTCTAGATTCTAGGTGGTAGATTTCTGTGTTGATTTTATTAGACATTGCAGAGTAGATGCATGTTATCAATATATACATTTTGTGTGTAGCAAATATCTCATAACATAAAACAAAAGTCATGTTTAAGTGTCATGGTATGGGAAACCAGGTATATCCAACACTTTGAAATTACTCTCATTTTAATTGCAGTATTGATAGATTAAGGATTTAAGCAGACAATAGAACATACTGGCAAATCCCTGGAGTCCACTGCTGATACAGGAATGCTGGCCCTGCCATTGACTAGCAGCAAGATATTGGGAAAGTTTCTTAATTTCTCTTTATTTTCATTTCATTCTCTTTTAAATGAGGAGAAAAATAGGCCTGGCTTTATAGCGTTCATGTGAAAATTATTTGAAAGTATGAGGGTAAAGCGTTCAGTTGCTTGAACACATAGTAAGTGCCTAGTGAATATGACTTAAACAGATTCGATCAGAGGTCTGAGATGAGCTCTCACACGGGCTCCCTGGCACCTGTGACATTACTCTGAAAAGGCTTTGCCCTATGTAGCTGCTGTCCCCGTTGCCTGGGCTCCAGAATGAACACACAGGAGCCCAACCCAGTATGAGAAGCCAAGCCCCAGTGGGCCTCATTCTGAGTCAGGGCGGCCTGAGTTCAACCAACATGCAGTTAGAGAAACTAAGAATAAACAATTGCTCTTAAGCCTATATGTCTTAGAGCGTTTTGTTTGCAAAAGCAATTAACTGATACATGAACTGCTATTATTGTTATTGGTATTATTAATATTAAAGATTTCAAAGCAAGTTGCTACAGAGTCTGCAAAGGTTGTCTCATTCACATTAGTTGTGCCTAGTCAGGTTGGATTTAGTGCCTTGCAAGACTAAGGATTTTCCATTTCTTTCTCAGGAAGCTGCCAGCAGCATGCATATCTTATTCCTGTCGACTTTGTCTTTCCTGTAGCCCCAGAATACATAGGTTTGAGGCAGCTTGGCTGCAGCACTCTGGCATCATCAAAAGGACCTGAGGACAAATGAGACGTGCTCTGTTTAATTCAGTAAAAATTCATCTCGACTATGAACATTGTCCTTTACTCTTAGAGCATCATTATACAGCCCATAAACTACCCATGCACACATTGTTTTTATTGATCTGCACTACAACCTGCCTGGTAGCCAGGGTCAAGATCATGTTGCCTCCTGCAGAATGAAGAGCCCTAATCTCAGAGCCGTTGTAGTGACTTGCCCAAGACCACAAAACTTGTAAAGGGTAACACTGGACTGAAATCTGCCACTTCTGATGCCAAGCACTGCCTCTCTTTTAATGTTCCACAGATAAATTTTAATACCGCCAATTTTCTTGTTTGAGAATATACACTTTTCTACAGAATGGGTCATCAACAGATTGGGTCAGTCTCTTATGTCACAATAATGCTATGGGAAGTGTGCTAACACATAGGTAGCAACCGTCTGTCATTCTGATGTCAGGCAAATACATGGATTGTAAAACTAGCTTCTGCAACTCTAGGTCTTTGTTGGTTCCTCAAACTGTGTTTGGTTAGAAGATCTGGAGATGCGAGTGCAGATGGGACAGGAACAGATCGTTACCTGAAGCAATGTGGACATACCTGAGCTCATTAATTGGCCTGTGCATTAAATGAGGCTGCAGAATCAATGCCCAAAGCCCTCTTTTCCTATGCTTATTTAGAAGTTAAGGTATCATGTGACATGAATTAAATAATGAATTTATCATATTTTCTTTACGACTTCTGCACAAACAGAAACACAGTAATTGAGACTTTCCAAGGGATTGCCTCTGCTTAGAACATTATCAGACATCTTTGTAAATTCTTTTAAATAAGGTTGCAATGTTTAAAATCATATGTCTTATTTTTAAGAAATAAGACTATATAAGAGTTTCTAAAACTTTCTTGTTTTCTGAAAAGAACTGGGTTCTATGATATTTAGTGTCAGTGATGAAGACCTGGGCATTTGATTGTCTAAATTACAATCTCAATTCTACCACTTGCTGTTTGTGTGACTTTGGTGGTGGTGGTGGTTTTAGTCACTAAGTTATGTCTGACTCTTGCAACCCCATGGACTGTAGCCCACCAGAGGCCTCTGTCCACGGGATTTCCCATGTAAGAATACTGGAATGGGTTGCTACTTCCTTCTCCGGGGATCTTCACAACCCAGGGATTGAACCTGTGGACCTGCATCTCCTGCACTGCAGGCAAATTCTTTACCATCTGAGCTACCAGGGAAGCCCATGTGACTTTGGACAAGTTATTTAAGTTCTCTCTATAAAATGAAACAGCTAATAAGAACTTTACTGTAGATTTTGTGATGAGACAACATAATGTATATACATTGCCTAGAAAAATAACTAGCATTACTGGGTCTTCAGTTCAGTTCAGTTGCTCAGTCATGTCCAACTCTTTGCGACCCCATGGACTGCAGCACCCCAGGCTTTCCTGTCCATCACTAACTCCCAGACTGAGTGGGTCTTCACATGTTAACAATTCATTACAAATTGTTGCTCAACCAGACATTAGCTGGGCATGACCTTTGGCAAGAGATTTCCCCTTTGTCAATCACTTTATCTGAGCAGTATATGGTATGGATTGATTTATCTGAGTATTAGGTGTTGGCTCAGAAATTGGACTTGAGTCAGAGCTACTTAAGTTTCCGATTCCATGGGCAAGTAACAGGATATCTCAAGGCTCTAGTGCCTTATGTTTTTAACGCTGAAAATAAGAGAATGTACCTCATAGGACTGTTCAGAAGATTAAATGAGAAAATCACTTAGACAAATGCCTCACACATTGCCAATATTTTTAAAAATTGTAGCAATGCTACAACTATGAGGGAGTTAGAATAAAGAGCTAATGTTCATTATTTTTGTCTTTTCTGGTCTGAGAGTGTTGCCCCTAAAAACCTCTAAGAAGAATGTATTGGGTTGGCCAAAAAGTTAGTTTGGGTTTTTCCATAACAGCATAGGGAAAAACCAGAATGAGCTTTTTAGCCAATCCAATATTAGAATCAAGCCATTGACATCTTTGTACTGTTAGCTGCCTGTCCCTGGATTGTTGGTCTCTGGCTCGTATCAGGTATTAACTTGGCTTGCACTTGGCCTCCCTCCCTAAAGGGGCATGTTCAGGATTGAGCCAGAATTCATGCACATGTATTGGGTCCCACAGCTTACAGCGGCTGTCAGTATATTGCCTAGAACACCCTCTCCTTGAGAGCATTCTTCTGAGCTGTCATCCACTGGTGGTTGGAGTAGAAGATTACCCTCAAAAGTCCCTTCCTCCTGAGTTAGATTCTACTTTACTGACAATTCTGCAATTCCATTTCTGTGCATCCTTTACTCTACTCCAGGCAGGTTCTATCCTCTCTGATCTTTTATCAGTACCTCAAATACTTCTGTCTTTCACTCTACCCTGTAAAAATACAGGTCTTTCCACTTTTAAATGTCTGACTAGAAATCTTTATTCCTTCACAGTTAATCTGAAATTCTCTCCTTTATCTAAATTTATCACATTTAAAAAAATCTAAACTTTCTACCATGGCCTGTGAAGTTCTATCTGTTCTTGTCTGCCTCTCTGATGCCATATCCTGCTTCTCCTCAGTCAAATAAGCCTCTGTCTATTCCTTTAGAACTTCAAGTTCATTATCACCATATCACTTTTGCACTTAACTGTTCAACTCTGCCTAGAAAGCTTTCTTCCAAAATAATTCCTGGTTGGATTTTTTTTTTTTTGTCTCAAAGAGGTCTTTCCTGACCATCCAAGAAAAACAAAAGCAAAAAAACTTATTCCCATCACTCTTGTACAGTGGTTTTCAACTGGGTAGGAATTTGCACCTCCCCACCCCCCAGGGGATATGTGGCAATGTCTGGAGATTTTGCTGGTTGTTTTAACTGAGAAGGTGCTATTGGTATGTAGTGAATAGAAGTAAGAGATGCTACTAAACATCATACAATGCACAGCACCACTCCCATAGTAAAGAATTATTTGACCCAATATGTCAGTAGGGCTGAAGTTGTAAAATTGCATCTAGCATTTTTATTTCCTTCAAGGAAGTTGACATTCTTTGAAACTATCTCATTCATTCATTCTTTTCTTAATTTGGTCTGTCTCCTGAATTAGGATACAGGCTCCATGTGAGCAGGAATCTTGTCTGTCTTGGTAAGTGTTTCATCTCCTGTGTCTACCATGGTGCCCAACACTTGGTAAAAGCTTTAAAAGTTTTAGTTGAATTACTAAATCAATCAGTAAAGAAGTTTTGGCAGAAACTTTTACTGTGAGTAGTACTTAGCCACACTGAGTCATACATGGTGTGTGTTTGTATGTGTATCTGTGTGATGGTTATTTGTGCATGTCCTTGGATTATTTTGGGCTTCCCAGGTGGCGCTAGTGGTAAAGAGCCTGCCTGCCAATACAGGAGATGTAAGAGATGCAGGTTCGAACCCTGGGTCAGGAATATCCCCTGGAGGAGGAAATGGCAACCCATTCCAGTATTCTTGCCTGGAGAATCCCATGGACAGAGGAGCCTGATGAGCTACAGTCCATAGGGTCACACAGAGTTGGACATGACTGAGGTGACTTAGCACAAACATACTTGGATTATATACTTGCTGGCAGGGATATGACCCCACAGTGACTAGCATGATGAATAAACACATGATGGCTGAAATGAACTCCTTAGTAGGAAATACCCAATACCCGTATTTTGCTTTTCCTTTGTGTTTAAAGATCTGTGTAGCAATCGTTTATATTATAGGCTTGTGGTTTTCTTAACTGTGCTCTGCTGAGGGTCTTCTACTCAGTGGTTCTTAGTACTTTTAATTCTGAGTTTATTCTTAACTACATAAAATATTAATATAACCCAATATACACTTTCGTAATAACTGTGAACCAGTTTTAAACACTTTGAAATTCTAGGTTCACAAACTCTTTTTTTGTGCAGATTTTGAAATACCATCCCCATTCTCTGAAACATACACCCTTTTTCTATATGTGGGCAGTGCTTGAAAATCTTGAGAACATGTTATAATTAGGGATTGTTTAGCTCTGCAAAGTGTCACTGAATTAAATTCAGAAGTGTGCTTGTCTGCTCATTTAAAACCGGGCAGGTAAGAACAAGCTCAATGAAAGGCCAGTGATATCTCTGGCTTAGTTCTCCTAAGGGTAGAGCAGCACACAGTGAAGTGACAAGAATGTGTGTGGTGTGCACTGGCACGGCCCTATTCTGGGAAGTTTCAGCAGTTTTTTAAGATCGAGAGAATGTACAATTGAACTTTACTTGTTGTCAAGGAATTAGGGTACTATATAATCCCTTTGTTCAAAAGAGAACCAGTATATCCATGTGACGCTTATTGAAAACTGCGTCTCCATCATTCCCACACTACTGCAGTCTGTGTACACGGGAGATTAACTGCATTCAAGATCATAGGGACCTGTAGACTTTTCCCTTTCCTCTGGAAAGAAGGTCAGGGAATTCAAGAAGGCCATGTAGATAATAAGAACTTCTGATCAAGCTAGCTAATTTTGTTAATTAATTTTTTTATATCTCTAGTAAGTCTCCTTCTGCTTGTACAAAATGCACACCGTTCTTCCATTCTGATGGTGAACTTGCCAATTTTTCATTTGTACTCAACATTTTCTAGTCTATGTATTTTGAAGTTGTGTTTTTAGGTTTATACTAGTTTAGAATTTTTTATCTTCTTAGTGAATTAAATTGCTATTGTGCTTAGCACCAAAATATTACTATTTATATGGATAATTTTTGCCTTAAAGTCTATTTTGTCTAATATTATTATTTCTATACTCATGTTTTTGTTAATATTTACCTGATAAATGGAGCTTCCCTGGTGGTTCAGTGGTAAAGAATCCACCTGCTGATGCAGGAGATGTGGGTTTGATCTCTGGGTCAAGAAGATCCCCTGGAGAAGGAAATGGCAACCCACTCCAGTATTCTTGCCTGGAAAACCCCTTGGACAGAGGAGGGGCTGGCTATAGTCCACAGGATTGCAAAGAATCATCTTTCAATTCCTCTGGAAATAGCAGACAGCTGCTGGATTTTTTACCACCTGTATGACAATTCTGTATGTTGTCATCATGTTGATTTACTGCAGTCTTTTTTTTTCTTTTTTCTTTCTTTCTTCTCTTTATATTGATAATGGATTTTTCCTTAGTTCTCCTTTATGACCTTATTAGTTTAAAAGGTCTATGTTGTATGTCATTAAGTATTACCCAAGCTGTTGTAACATGTCTGCCTATCTTAATGACATCTGAAGTTTATATTTTTATCATACTACAGAATAATATAAGACCTTACAGTAGTTTACTCTAATTATCTCCTCCCAACTTAAATATTGCCATTATCCAGTTTCAGTTTTAATTATTCCTAAATTAGACAATATTGTTATGTTTTATAATGTTAGTTATTTTTAAATTTACTCACATATGTACCAGTATATTTTATCACATTTCTTCTTGCAACTTAGCCTTTCCATGTGACATAATTTTTCTTCTGCTTGATATGCATCCTTTGAGAAGATCCCCTAGAGAAGAAAATGTCAACCCGCTCCAATATTCTTGTCTGGAAAATCTCTTGGACAGAGGAACTTGGTGGGCTACAGTCTATGAGGTCTCAAAAGAGTCGGACACGACTGAATGACTAAACAAGAACAACAATAACGATACATCCTTTAGAGTATATAAAAGATACTTCTGAAACATACTAAATTGTAGTTGTGTAACTGTTACTCAGTGGACACAAACTTGGACAAACTCTGGGAGATGGTGAGGGACAGGGAAGCCTGGAATACTGTAGTCCATGTGCTCCCAGAGAGTTGGACACAAGTTAGTGAGTGAACAACAACAACAGCTCTTACTCTAATGGTAGTGTGTGTGAGCAAAGTCTTGATATCATTAGTGATTAAACTTTAAAACAAAGTTCACCATATTTCCAGTTCTGGGTGCTCTAAATTAAAGAGAACAGAGATATCACAGGTGGAAATACTTAAGAAACACAAACACAATGACTACTGTTACCTTGAAATACATGATGTTTTCATATTTGTTGGTTACAATTAATCGATATCAGAAATTTCACATTGCTTCCCCTCATATTTATAGTTAGTCATATATAAAGGCACAATCACAGATAATGAGAACCAAAGCTTGATAATAATCTTAAACTAATTCTAAATATTTTAATTGATCACAATTGCTTTTTTACTGATGGACACTAAGAAGAAAATACAAATTTGAACATACAAATAATTATTTTAATAAGATATCACTTTAGTTTGTTTTACATAATGGGTTTCTGCAAAATATTCCATTTGAGAACACAGTTTCTCTAACTAAACCAAACCAAAGTATGAAGCATGTATCTTGTCCTTAGATATCTAATTCTTAAACCTGTTTATTACTCTTTGATATAGAACCTTAAGATATACTGTTGTTATTAATATTATTTCAAATCAGGGTATTCTCTGCTTCACTTTGACTAACATACACAAAACTTTTGAAGAAACTTCTACAAATACGTGAGTTAATCCAAATTTTTCTCTCATATGCTGTCCCTGACATTTCTCTCACCAAAAGTAAAGGCTAGTTACAATTTATATCTTTAACTGCATGCTTTTCCTAAATTTCTTTAACTACTTTTTAATGTGCAATCCTGTACTCTTACTTAGAAGAGCATTTGATGTTTGTGATAAACCAGTCGAGAATAAATGAATTGTTAAAAATCCAGCTAATCATAGTGCTTACTTGAACTATTTCTTATTAAAATTCCCTGTATCCTGGTAAAGTATAAAATCCCTTTAGTTGACTTGTTTCGTTGACACAGAATGTTGATGTAGAGTTTTATTATGACAATACAGTCAAAATGACTTTTCCCTGGCGTATAAAATACTTCCAGTTCATATGGCTCATGGAAATAAACATTATCATTCCCATTATGTTGTCCCATCCTCATGTCCCATGATGACCTTCTTTATCTCTTGAAATATTTTTAGAACTAAAGATCTAATTTTGGTGAATAAATACAATAAGAACAACAGTTAAACAAATTTAATAATTATGTAACTAGTTGACATTTCCACTCTTAAGAATTTTATATGTTAATGATTTAAGTAGAGATCTATTTTTAGAACAACTTTCCTATGGAAAGATTACTTAATATAGATTTTAGGTTAAAAACAACAATGCTGATATCATCTTCCTCCACACCAAACATTAATCATCACTATTATCTTTAAAACAACCATTGTTACCATTCTATATATCATATTCTCTACAAATTAGGTTAGTTCATTGTATCCTCAGAATGATGCAGAGAAGTACATAGAATATGTAATATTCCCCAATTTAGAGGTGAGAAAAATGAGCTCTGTGCATTTTAAGTGACTTAATCAAGCCAAGACTTGATTCTAGACCCTGTTTCTCCCTAGTGTTCATTTTCCTCCCTCCTGCAGTCCCAGTACCTGCAACGCTGACACCTGTCACCTGTAACTAGCAGTGATTTCTGTATAAACTATAGATAATACCTTCTTAAAATAATTTTTGAATCTCAAAATTGATTTTAGAAGATTAACCTATTTTAATGCCTTGGACATTAGGCACAGTCTGTACAGACTTAAATCTGTATTGTCCAACTTGGTAGCCACTAGTTCTATGTAATTGTTGAGCACTTGCAAGTAGATAGTCTGAACTGAGATGTTCTGTAAGTATCAAACCCACACTGGATTTCAGACTATGTATGAAATCCCATGGACGGAGGAGGCTGATAGGCTACAGTCCATGGGGTCCCTAAGAGTCGGACACGACTGAGCGACTTCACTTTCACTTTTCACTTTCATACACTGGAGAAGGAACTGGCAACCCACTCCAGTATTCTTGCCTGGAGAATCCCAGGGGACAGTGGAGCCTGGTGGGCTGCTGTCTGTGGGGTCGCACAGAGTTGGACACGACTGAAGCGACTTAGCAGCAGCAGCAGCATGACAAACAGAAAGTAATAGAGCTCATGAATGATTTTTAATATTATATGTTGACATGAAAATATTTTAAATGTAATGTGTTTAACATATTGTTAAATTAATTTCATCTATTTACATTTTTTAATATGGTTGCTAGAAAGTGTAAAATAATACACATGGTTCATGTGCATATTTCACACTGTATTTTTACTGAACAGTACTGCCCAAGAATTATCATTTTTCTTGGGTGTAGCTTCCTGATTTCACTCTTTATTTAACATGATTTTCCTTTTAAAGTGATTGAAACTTTCATGCCAGTACTTAAGCCTCATATTAACATAGTTATGTGTTTATTTCCTATATTCAGCATTCTATTATTAAACTTTTATTTAGAACCTACTAGGCAATTTAAAAATTTATTAAAATCCTTCTAGATATTTGAAAAAATTTTCAAGTTAGAATTTCAGGTGGGTCCTAAAAGTCTAGTTTGTTCTAAAAAATGTATAAAGGTAGAGAGAGGGTTAGATCACAAAGCAGTTTTATCCTGCAAGGTTAGAACTTATTGATAAATGGTAATGATAATGATAAAAATTTAATGATATAGTAAAATTTTACTGAATAAATACACTGAGAAAGTTCTGCCTGAGTTTCCTTATCAACTATATATATACGCCAATATATATATGCTGTATATAATATGTACTATATATATATAATATATAACTTCCCTTTTATATATGTATAAATATATATTGGTTAGAATTTTATATCAATTAGAACTGTATAATATATATCATATATAATAATGTATATAATATGTATTAGGGTATTAGTTTAAGGATATATGTATCCTTATATATATATTTTACATATAAACTTTATAAATATAAATATATTTTTATATATATACATACATACAACATATATATACATATACATACATTTATATGTATATTTATATTTATAAATAAATATAAAGTATTTTTATACTTATAAATATACGCACATACGACATTCCCCGTGTGTGTGTGTGTGTGTGTGTATTTATGAGTTTTCCAAGGATCAAGTAAGTTTGTACACATATAGCACAGAACAATGCCAGTCATAAACAACCAATATTAGATTTTATTGTATTATAAATTTTTATTGAAGAAACCTCAGAGATCATAATATTTCCCAAATGATCTATGGTGCAGTAGAACTTCATAGCTAATATGGAAGTGATTGTTGAAAAAAGAAAGTTGTAGAAACATATATAAATAACATTATTGTCTTTTGACATCCTTTTATACACTTTTGCAACTGTGTTCTTTATGTTTATATTCTTAGAATTTCACTACTAAAGGGAAAATGATAGGTTATTATCTCATCAAACTTCATTAGTGAACAGATGAAGAAGATGCCACCCAAAAAAGTTAAAAGTCATGTCTTGCACTCAAATACTTATTTAAGAGAAGCAAGACAATAGTGGCATTTTATTAAGCAGTTGCCACAGGCTGGAGGTGTGTAAAAACTTTGAAGCAATGTAAGCAATTAAACAAGCAACTAAAATAAATATTGTAACTTCTCCCTAACACATGTGAGAAAATGAGAGCTGGAAGACATTGTCTTAATTGTCCAAGGTACCCTCTAATGTATAAACTGAGAACCAATGTATAAACTCTAGTTTGACTTCAAAACTTGTGGGCTTGATCTTGTATTTTGTTTTCCTTGTTAGTTTTATTACTGTTGTTTTTAAAGTGAAGTGTCAACATACAAACTCTCTACTTTTGGTTAGTCTATAATGAAGGTGAATTGGAAGCATCTTGTCGAGTCTGAACTCTAATTGGCAGCAAATGCCAGCCCAGAAAGGAGATAGTCCAAGATTTATGGTTATGGAGCCCTGGGCTAACACCTCAGAGTGGCCCTTGATCTATTCATCTCATTGGGAATAAACATACAGGATGAGAAATTAGCTGGGTTATGATGGACAAGATATATAGACATACTTCCTTGAGGGACATATAAAGTGAATGAAGGAGCAAATGGACTGTGAAAAATGACTTTTTGCTTCTTCTCAGTTTAGAGACATCAGAGCTTAACTTTCATCTCCCAACAAAAGCATTAAGTGATCAAACAAATATCAGGATCTTTAATTTAACAGACCTGGTATTAATGGATTAAATAACTTTAAAATTAGGTAAAAGAAAATTGAATTAATTTAATTGCTTGCTAATGAAGGAAAAGAATCAGCTCCTTCCTTTATTATTAAACTGGTTAAAAAATTATCTTAAGTAATGTATCTGAACTAATATGAGGTCTACTGGCCTTATTGATTGAAACAGCCAAATTTGATATGGAGATTACAAGAATTCTTTGAATCCTTCTAGCTTGAAAAATAATCCTCCAAAAATAAACAAATCATTCGTTCCTAATTTAAGGTGATGGCAGGAAAAATGGAAGATGAATACATTTTATTTAAACCAAAAATATTGTTTCTAGTTTACTGGATCCAGTGAGTACAATAAAAGATAGTTTGATAAAATTCACATGGAAACTGGCTACTTCTGGTAAGAATGGGTATGTATGTGTATGTGTGTGTGTTAGTCACTCAGTCGTGTCCAACTCTTTGTGACCCCATAAACTGTAGCCTGCCAGGCTCCTCTCTCTATGGAATTCTCCATGCAAGGATACTGGAGTGGGTAGCCATTCCATTCTCCAGGGGATTTTCCCCACCCAGTGATGAAACACATATCTCCTGAATTGCAGGCAGGTTCTTTACCATCCGAGCTACAAGGAAAGCCCAAGAATGGGTGTAGTGGTTTGCTATTACTGTTATAACAAATTAACACAAACTTGGTGGCTTAAAACAATAGAGACGTGTTATTTGTTCTGTACACCAGAAATCTTACTGGGGTAAAAAGCAATGGGTTAGCAAGGCTGGGGTGCTTCTGGAGGCTTTAGCAGAGAATCTCTTTTCTTGCTTTTGCCAACTTCTAGGTCCTTCCTGCATGTCTTGGCTTTTTGCCCCATTCTTCCATCTTGAAGGCCAACAGAATAGCATGTTCAAATCTCTCCCTCTGACTTTCACACGTGCTCTATCTTTCTCGTCTCTTTTTTTCCATTCATCAGGACCCTGATGCAACCAGCCTTCCTTACAGAGACACAATTCCTTTGCGCTGTTCCTGTCTTCCCTGTGATCAGCTTTGCACATCCCTGTCTTCCCATCTCTTCAGTCATCAAGTCTTAGTAGTCACAGGTCCTACTTTAGATTATTGTTGTTTCACTTAGATAGCTTATTTGATTCTATTCCACTATTATCCTAGAGCTTTATTCACCAAATTTATCTGAGATCAAGTTCACGCAATCACCTGTCCTCTTGGGACTTTTGACTAACCCATAAACTTGAAACAATGCAAACTTGAAAGCATCAAGTTGGATGCTTTTTCTGCATGATTACTATGTGTCACAACTGGCATTGCTCATTCCATCATCTCCATATAATTCCTTCTATGCCCCTCTACTATTCCTAGAGTTCACTATATCCATTTTGCCATGTGTTCAGTTGTTCACAGTGTCTGTGTGTGTACAGACACACACAATATCTGGATGTATATAGATGCTCACGATATCTGGCTGTGTGGACAGATGTACATAATATCTGAATGTGGATACAGACACACACCTATAATTATATGTAATTTATGGGCATAAGTATTTGACAAGAACACACCCACTTAAGAACAGCATCCTGTGCTTGTGCTAGGTATTCAAAAAGTTTGGAAGATGAATTATATAGAACCAGTTATGATGAAATTACGTAGATAGTTTTCTCAGAAGACATTGGTTGACAGGAATATCCTCTCTGTGTGAAAGCCAAACCTTGGTCTCTGGGACTCAGACAAGTCTCACTGTTGAGGCAAATCTTATCACAAGACCATGTGCTGTGCTTAGTCGCTCAGTCATGTCCAACTCTTTGCGACCCCATGGACTGTAGCCTGCTAGGCTTTTCTGCCCATGGGGATACTCCAGGCAAGAACACTGGAGTGGGTTTCCTTGCCCTTCTCTAGGACCTCCCCAACCCAGGGATCGAACCCAGGTCTCCCACATTGCAGGTGGATTCTTTACCGTCTGAGCCACCAAATCACTATGGAGTCAGCTTATTGAAGAACTATAGTCCTATATTAAAATGGATTACTACTGGTGGATTAATGTTAGACACTAAATGTTATTTTACCATGTATTTTATCCCTTAATATAAACCATGGTATGAAACAAGGACACCTATAAGTGCTATATTCAGATTTAATAAACAGTAATTTTTCCATTGAAGTTTAATAGATAATAAGTCCCCCACCAGAATCCTATGGAATTCCAAATAAATCAGTAGATTTTCAGTTTAGCTGTTTAGCGGTTGTAATGAATCCCCCCCCTTAATGTCTAACAGCGTCTACTGTTTACGTTTGCCTGGGGTCTCTGAAACATTATGAGATGAAACGATTTTTCTGGTCCTTGGTGTATGGCTGTCATAGAATTAAAGTGTTTCATGAATTTCATATTTGAGCGAATGACTTCCATTCTTCAGTCTCTTGTGGGAGAGGAGAAATAGGTGGGGCTGCATTGAATGACACACTGTCTTGTCTAGATTGAATTTGTTGTGAATTGGATGGTTCTCGATTGTACTCTCGTGCATCCTTAAAAGAAACCACAAATTCTATGGGACATATTTTGTTCTTTGCTGAACACTAGGAATCTATAAATGATGATTTAAAGGCCATGAAACTGAAGCTGGTATAAGGCTGCAAACAGCATGCTAATTTTCTTTAGAAACATAAAAGAGAGCTTGTTTTGAATATCATTAAAAGTTTAATAAGAGTTCCTTTCAAGGCACTATACAAAAGCAACTCCACAGAAAAATAAATATATACCCATTAGCCTTTGCTAAAATGTACCCAGATTTTCAATTATGCAATGCTTGTAAAGCCAATGATTTCCTTCTTTTAGAATCACTTAAAACAAGTGCTAAGAATTATATTGTTATTTAAATAGGGAACATTCATGTAGAAAGAATAGATTTCTGTCTAAACATAAGAGATTGCAGAACTAAAACATGATTCTGTTTTAACACTTTGGACAGTTCATTAGAAAGAATCAAAACAACACAGAGAAGTGAATCATCTGGCTGGTCTCTGGGGAACATTTGGTCTCTATAACCTTTTCTATGAGCTCAGATAACTGAGTTCATTCAGCAAATCTCCACCAAGGTCCTGTTATGGCTACACTTTGTTCTAGGAACTGGGGTATAATGCTGAACATATAAACCAATATCCTGCCAAAGCCTGATGGCATTTACTTTTTATTGGGGTGACAGACAAAACTCAAAAAAAAGTAATATATAATGTAAAATCAGCTGGTTAACTGTAATTGCTACTAGGGAAAATAAAGGAAGATCAGGGACAAAATGATAAGAGTGTGATGTAATTGCCCACGTTTAACTTTTCTCACAAGGGTGTTTACCTTATGATTATTATTTGCATGAGAATTTAAAGCAGCTTATACAAATGGACATGGGTTTGAGCAAACTCTGGGAGATGGTGAAGGACAGGGAAGCCTGGCATACTGCGGTCCATGGGGTTGCAAAGAGTCAGACGTGACTGAGCGACTGAACAACAATACAAATAAACAAGGCACAGAATAATTATATAAATATTGGAGGGAGTTGGGTATAATTATATTCTAAGGTTAAATTAGATCACAGAAATACAGATCTTACAGCCTGGTTTAGGTGCTGCATGTGAGCCATGAAATTGGCACAGAGGACTGTTCAAGGAATCCTTAAGATTGTCTAACTTCAAAACTTGAGTACTGCCAAGGGGTTCAGGAGAAGAACATTTTGCTGAAATAGAGACACAGAAAGATTTTTTTCTGGCAGGGATCAGAACAATGCAACAGAGTAGACGAGTCTTTGACATCCTTTGATGTCAAGAAAAGCAATTAAAGGTCAAATTATCTCAGAATTGTAGTTCATTTCCTCCTCATCTTGCCTTGTATTTTTGTTTGTTTGCTGTGTGTGTGTGTGCGTTGTGCAGAAACGTCTGTCCCCAGATTATGTTGTTGTTGTTTAGTCGCTAAGTCGTGTCTGACTCTTTTGCAGTTCCATGGACTGTAGCCTGCCAGGCTTCTCTGTCCATGGGATTTCCCAAGTAAGAATACTGGAGTGGAGTGGGTTGCCATTTCCTTCTCCAGAAGATCTTCTCAACCCAGGGATGGAACCTGCATCTCCTGCATCACAGGCGGATTCTTTACCACCAAGCCACCAGGGAAGCCCCTGTCCCCAAATTATATCCACCCCTAAGTGGGTACACAGTGTCAAGGAATGTCAAGGAGGTCTGAAGCCCAAGCAAAAATCCAACGATGTCCATTTTCCCTTTATTATAATAGCATGAAAAAGAGAGAAGCATACTCACTGTTGTAGGCTCTGATTTAAAAAAAAAAAATCACATGCCAATATTCTTTGGCCAGTTATTAGCAGAACCATATGTTTTGAAAATTAAGACCTTCTGAGAAAAATTAAGGAACCAAGAAAGACACTGGTATCTCTGACCATATGTTAAACAGGTTGTACAAGCCAGCTTTCATACTGCATCCAAGTCCATCACCACTTATGTCTATATTGTTTAAGTGTCTACTTTTTTCTTTCTATTTTATTCACCGTTATATTTTTAAGCAACATGGAAAGAATTTCTGTGGCAGTGTGTATATCTGCTTGTCAGTATCATTTCATATAAGAGGAAATTGAATTAACTAGGTAACTAATAGAAAAGAATTGAATACAGTTAAAAAAAATCCCTCTATTTGAGCCAAAATTGAAACTCAAATCACAAAAAAGGTATATATCATAAACAGCAAAGAAAATAATACCAATCTGGGTGGATAAATGTCTTAATTGCCAAGAATCACATTGTAACAGTTCAGTTTGGCATCATTAAGAGGATTTCAAATTATTGTATCACCTACTGGGACTCATTTAATCATGCCCACATTTGCCCACCTGACCTGCTTAAAAAAAATTAAATGAATCAGAATAAAAATGCTCATTGTGATATAATATAACTTTACCCATTATTTTTCAGAAGTGCCTTTTCCATTGTCTCTTTTTTTTTGTTTGTTTGTTTGTTTCCATTTTCTTCCCCATGGTATTCAAAACCCGTATTGGAAGCCAAGAAAGCAGAGGGTGTGGAATTCATTAGTTACCATGAAAGAGAAAGAAGGTCTCTGCGTGGGGTATACAAGTCTTTGGCACTCCAGTGGTGGTACTGAGTTAACAAATTGTAAAAACCTGCTTCTGTTCTGAAGACACACAATGGTAATACCCAGCAGGAGAAAAAAAAGTACTTTTTTTTTTTTTTTAAAGAACATAATTCCTTCTTAGCATAAATTTCTCTTCAGGTACACTTGCATAAGCACTTGTTTTATATGAGTGGATCTTTTGATGTATAGTAGGTGTGTTTCTTGACAATTCAATACCCATGAGACATTTCTAACTTGAGTCCTATTTTCCCAGAGAAGTTGACTAGATGTTGAGAAAACTTTTTATTTGTGACTTGCTAGTGTGCCGATCATTGCTTAAGATCAGAAATCATAATTAAATAAATATATCCTTACAACTGCTGGCTTGAGAATATTCTCTAGGGTTATCACATATGAGGCAGCAAATCAATGCCTGAGATTCAAGATATCTTCCCTGATGACTTTTGATTTGGGCCTTTTTTAGGGGAGAGGCATGTTTTTGAACCATGGTTAGTTTTCTGTTCCTGTGGTATATTAAAACACTATGACTTAATCTCCGTAGTCATTAGTTTGCTTATCATTGAAAAATGGAATAAAAGTAGTGCCTATGGCATAAAGTTGTGGTCAGGTTTACGTACACTGATACATGTGAAACACATAGAACTCACATAGGCACACAGGCAGCACCCAATGGAACTGGTAGTCATGATATGAGGATACCAGGTTTTCTCTCTTGTTTGGCATATTCATGGATTTCTGTTTATATCCGACTTCATTTCTAGCTGCTCTACAGGGTGACAGCCTCTCCTTTTGATGTGGTCCAATTTTGTATACTTAATTTAAAAGTGTGAAAGTGTTAGTCCCTCAGTCCTGTCTGACTCTGCAACAACCCCATGGACTGTAGCCCTCCAGCTCCTCTGTTCATGAAATTCTCCAGGCAAGAACACTGGAGTGGGTAGCCATTCCCTTCTCCAGGGGATTCTCCTGACCCAGGGGGCATCTATACACATCTTAGTGTACCTGTAATTTGATGGCTGAACCTGTAATTTGATGGCAAGTGCCCCCAAGTATCTCTCTGCTGTTCGGCTTCGAGACTTTTCCTAAAGCCATGAACAGTTACTATATACAAGGAAGATAAAACCCACAGTAAAGCCCAACTATTAGAGACTAAGAATCTATAAATGGATCGGACACTTTGGTTTTTGGTGGGAGTATTCTGAGACATATTCTACCTTGTTCTCAGAGTCCCCCTAGTAGGAATGAACCTAGTTGCTTACAACCATCACCAATTCAATATTACAGCTTAATTGGATTTTTCTCCTTTCATGCTTCCTGCTTCTGGGATCATCTCTCAAATAAATTCCCAAGACTTTGACTCAGGCTCTTTTGTGGAGGAATCTAACTTCCAATACAGAACATAGCCTATATTTTCACTTGGACCTCACAACTATATTAGTGGAAATTTTCAGATTATTTCTTTTTGTATAATGTAACAGCAAGGAGACAAACTGAAAGAAAACTAATTTTATTTATGTAGAAAATCCACAAACCTATGTACCATTCCTTGAAATTTTTTTGGTCTCCATGTATTAAAAGAATTATCAGTAGATAAAAACTTAGATATCCTAAAGATGCTAACTTCTTTATCTTATTAATAGTTCTCTAAAAGAAACAATCCTATATATAGTTTTCTGTCTTCACTTGTCTATTTTCTAGGTATGGTTTTTGGGTAGTTCTTGTGATTTATGACCAGTGATTAAACTCACTTTGAAGCTGGAAATGAATGGAGTCTATGGGGAGATATATCAATACATTTCAGGGAAGAAAAAGAAAGCAAATTTTCATCCTGTGGCCATTTTGATTGACTGGTCAGCCCAGCCATAACTTGTGCTGCTCACCAACTGGCCAATGGAACTATAGCTCAAATCTCAGTTGGTAAGCCACCTCTGTAAAACCAGTTTGTCTTGCCCTATAGGCATTTTTACAGTATCCTGTGTCTATCTTTCTGACTGTCAGTTTAATCTCTGGTTATTATGATGCTTTACTTAGCCTTTTCCTTGTAGGGGAAAAGGTTAGTAGTTTTTTTTTTTTGGTTTTTTTTTTTTTTTTGGTCTTTTTTTTTAAAGAGAGAAAATTAATATGGACTCAGGCTACCAGATCCTTCCCCTGTGGAAACTTAGCTTGCAACACTAACCCCCGGAGGGATAAATCTTATCCAATATGGTTTTCATCATGCAAACCAGTAGCTTTTAGATAGGATTGAGCTACCAGACATGTTAGTTTGGCCTGCACAGTGATGATGTTTTAATTTGAATTGGTTGTCAATTTAAAGATCAAGGTGGTATCAACAAAAATGAATATTTTGAGCTTTTGAAATACTGAAAACCTTTATAAACTCACATCTCTATCTCTTTAATGCTCACAGAGGCTAGAGCATAGTATCAATGTTCTTCAGTCACAGATCACCACGGTCCCCTCATCGGTTTCCATGGTCTCCTCACAGATGCCAGTTCTTGATCCTTGACTCTATTTTCTTGCTCGTCATCTGCTTCACTCACTTATACTGCAGTCTGGCCCCCAGAAGATTTGAATTTCAGTTTCAGTATTAGAAAGGACACAAAATAACATGACTTCCCTCTTTTAAAGTCAAAATAAATCTAGGATACAATGGTACAATTTAAATCAGCTAATTCCAGAGCTTGCCAGGGACTTTGAAGTTTGATCCAAACTCCCTTAAATTACTGATAAGGAAACTAGGGACAGAGAAGCTAATTTCTGCATTAGCTAATGATATAGAGTATCAGCACTGAAGTGGTCTAAATAACACTCTGAGGATGCTTCACTTTTCCCCTTGGAATAGAAAGGAACTAAGCTATGTCTTTATCCAGGATTTTGATTATTTCAAAATTCACCTTTTTTAAAAAAAAAAGTTAAGATATTTATAAAATACAAATTGCAAAATTGAGAACCTTACAAACAGCCAAGAAATAAAACCATTATGTTTTGAAGCCATCTCAGTAGCTATTGTGAGCTTTACCTTCAAGATGATAAATCCATAAGAAGGTGAGAGCACACAGGAAGTGGACACTCATGGTGGATTCATGTCAATATATGGCAAAACAAATACAATATTGTAAAGTTAAAAAATAGATAAATAAACTAATTAAAAAAAAAAAGAAAGTGCTAATAGAAAGAGGCTATAAAGAGGTTGGATGTATGATTCTAAGTATTACTTTTTTTGGTCATTATTAACCCTAGTAGGTTGTTTCATTCTTCATATTGGAAATTTCTTCCACAGTCAGATTCTGGCTTTATATAAAAAGATAATAGGTATTCTAACCTATTTTAGGATCTTTGTAAAGGTCACTCTGGGAGTGATCTGAGAGCTTTAACAGACATGCTCACTGGAGTCCTCATTAGCTACTGAAACAAAAACTCTTAAAATTCAAAGAATTCTGACTTACTGTTAGGATGGAGTAAAGGGACACTTTTTTCTTTCAAGGGCAGTAAAAAAAAAAAAAAAACCCTCAAGTGATGACCTGTAAGGTATGTTAAGAATTTCCAGACTTGACAGGTGCTTGGTCTCTGAACTGGCTGTGCATGGACATGAGTGGAGGGGAAGCTGGTGACATGCAGAGGTCATATAGCTCTTATTAAGTAAGTGCTGTTCTCCAAGAATGCCAGGCTTTCAAGGTATCATGGTAACTCAAATCTCTTATTTATCTATTTGTTTTCTATGAATTAACCCAAATGCTTCTCCGCCCATCCAAATAACACCCAAACACACATACTGGTCCCTAGGTACTTTTAAACAGGTGCTTCATATTATATACTTTTTATTCTAATAATCGTACAATTGGTTTCTCTGCTTCTACCAGTCACCCTTTGGTGACCCTATTCCCCACTCAGCAGGCACAGCATCCTGATAAAACAGAATTCCACCTGTGTCACCCCTCTAGTCTAACCCTCGAATAGCTTTTAGCTCACACAGAGCAAAGATCTAAGTTGTTACAATGCCCGATATGCCCTATGACAAGGATTCTCAAAACATGGCCCCTGGACCAACAATATCAGCATCAGGAACTTGTTAGATATGTATCTTCTCAGAGCCTACCCCGGATCTACTGAAGCACTGAGGGTCCAGGGGTGCGCCCAACTATCTGTGTTTTAACAGGTCAGCCAAGATTCCCTGGTATTTAGATTCTATTACACTTGGACCTGAATGCACTCCCTTTTCTAACCTGACCACAGCCACTCTGGCCTCCTTGCAGCCACATGAATCTGCTATGTCCACTCCTACTTCTGAGTCTGTATACTTGCTCTTCCCTCTTCCTCAGGGTAGCTGTGTGGGTGCTCCCTCACCAATTTCAGGGTTTTCCTCAGATGTCATCCCCACAGTTGAGGTTTCCTTGCCCACTATATTAATTTCCTATGGCTACTATTATAAAATACAAAACTGTTCAGAAGGCTTGAAAAAAACAGATATTTATTTATTATCCCAGGGTTCTGGAGGCTACAAGACCAAGTTAAAGTGTCAGCAGGGCCACATTCCCTCTCAGACGTTGGGTACAATCCTTCCTTGCCTTTTCTTAGATCTGGTGATTGTCAGAAGTCCGTGGTGTTCCTTGGCTTATAATTGCCACACTCCAGTCTCTGCTTCTGCAGACACATGATGCTCTCCCTGTGTGTCTAAACATTATCTTCTAATCAAAAGACAATAGTCATATTGGACTAAGAGTCCACTCCACTCCAGTATGACTTCCTCTTAACTCATTATATCTGCATAGATTCTGTTTATAAATAAGGTCACATTCTGAGGTGCTGGTGATTAAGACTTGAATATAGCTCTTTGGAGGAATACAATTAAACCCTTAATACCTACCCTATTTAACACTGCATTCCACTGTCAGCACTTCCTATCCCACTTCTTTTCTTTTTCTTTTTGCTGTTTATCACTTCCTCAAACTTCCTGTGTTTTACTTATCTATTTTGGTTTACTGTCTGGCTCCCTTCTCTGAAATTTAAGTTACATGATGACAAAAATTCTTGTCTTTTTTGTTTTCATTCTCACAATATCCTCAGCTCTTTACAACGTACCTGGCACACAGTAGGCACTCAGTAAACTTATTCTTGAGATTCCCTGGAGATACAACCAGTCCATCCTAAAGGAGATCAGTCCTGGGTGTTCACTGGAAGGACTGATATTGAAGCTGAAACACCAGTCCTCTGGCCACCTGACGCGAAGAGCTGACTCATTGGAAAAGAACCTGATGCTGGGAAAGATTGAGGGCAGGAGGAGAAGGGGACGACAGAGGATGAGATGGCTGGATGGCATCATCGACTCGATGGACGTGGGTTTGGGTGGACTCAGGGAGTTGGTGATGGACAGGGACACCTGGTGTGCTGCGGTTCATGGGGTCACAAAGAGTTGGACACGACTGAGCGACTGAACTGAACTGAACTGAACTGAGGTATGAATTTGGGGGTGACAAATATAAAGGGAGTTTCACAAAACACTACAGGGAAGTGATCCATAGTATAACACAAGGTTTCATCCTGGTATTGCTAAAATTATGCAACATCTCCCTTTAGCTGCTATCTTACAAAAGACAGCAGTGAATTAAAACTGAACAGTAAACTGTACTCTCACCATCTGTCTTGAGAGAGGTATAACATGGGCCTGGCTGTCATTCAGATTATTTGTGAAGGAAAACCATTATATCTTTTACCAGCCTCGGATTGAGCACTGTATACAGAGTTTGAACCAAACTATTAAAAGTGCCTCCTCAAGTATTTCCAGGGCTTCCACTGTCAACAGAAATGCTTTGACAGTGAAGTTTAGAAAAAGCATTAGTTGCATGTCCGACTCTTTGTGACCCCATGGGCTGTAGCCCGCCAGGCTCCTCTGTCTGTGGAATTCTCCTGGCAAGAATACTGGAGTGGGTAGCCATCCCCTTCTCCAGGCAATCTTCCCAACTCAGGGATCGAACCTGAGTCTCCTTCATCACAGACAGATTCTTTATTGTCTGAGCCACTGGTGAAATTTAAGTCACTGATAATTCAAATGACTTTCTTAGACTGTGCTAACTAAAACACTGAAGATAAGGAACTCTCTTCCATCTTCTCCTGTCCTATTTTTTTCCCTTAGATTTTCCCCAACTGATCACTGAAGTATGGCTAGGATGCTGGGCTGATGTAAATGGTTATCAATGAACAACCATGGTCTTTGCTAACCGTTTGGTGCTTTTTGAAAACTATATCTGTAGCTGCAATCCAATTTAAAGCTGTGAGAATAATGTGTGTGTATTCAGTTGCTCAGTCATGTCCAACTCTTTGCGACCCCATGAACTATAGCCTGCCAAGCTCCTCTGTCCATGGAATTTTCCAGGTAAGAATACTAGAGTGGGTTGCCATTTCCTTCTCCAGGAGGAATTTCCTGACCCGGGGAGCGAACCTACGTCTCTTACATCTCCTGCAATGGCCACCTGTGAGAATAATAGCATGTTTTAAAAAATTCTGGACCTAGACAAACAAAATGTCCTTTTTAGAACAAGGATGTCATGAGTGTCTTAGAGAGGCAGAGAAAAAGAAAAACACAAGTTTCTGCCGTTCTCCTTTGCTAGAATCTCCAGTGCGCTGTCAAGATATCAGTTTGCTGGCCCACTTCTGACTAAACATAAAGATCTTTTTTTAAAGGTAAGGTATCTGATATACATTTTTCTATTCTGGAAACACAAGCTGCGGCCTTTTTAGGTCAGATATATAGGACTACATTATGGATGGCACCCAGTGCCTGCTTTTATAAAGTGATTGCTGTTCTGTCCTTGCTTACCCTAGTGCAGAGAAGATGTTCAACCCAAACAGGCATCTTTCTGCTAAATGACCTTCCCTCAGCTTTCTTCTCATTATAACTTCACAACATGTCAGCAGCATTGGATTAAACTAGGCTTAGCATCTATTCAGTAATTCCTTGAGCAGTGGGTTTTCTTATTTAAAGCAATACAGGAGAACTCTGCTTTGTTGCCAATACTAGGGGGATGGTTTTATGTGAAGACATAATTTGACTTAGAATATTCCCACTTCTTGTAGCAGTGTGCTGTGTTTTAATAGAGTTCCCATATATTATGCAAACAAAATGTTTTACAGACTTGTCACAGATGGCAGTTGGAAGTGACTATTGGATGATCACTCCATACCATCTTCTTCTGAAAAACGATGAGCTTGATTTGTCTCCCTGTGATCCCTAATTTGAGGAGCATAAGCCATAGAATTAACAAAAACTTCTGAAGAGTTATACAGGGGTGGGAAAATACAGAGTTCTTTGAAGAGAAACTAGGAGAAAATATCTTCCTGTGTGGTTCCTGAAAGACAGAATTTTATGCCTTTACTAATAAGTATTATTTTTTTCTTTTTACTAGATATTATGCATTGTGCTGGGAGGAAGGTGAATGGAGAGAAAGAAAAACATATCTGAAAGGTTGGGGGCTGTTTATTTCCTACAGAGTTAAGCACTGCTCGTTAGCAAAATTGTAGGTCAAATGTTTCCATCCTACTCATCTCCTTTCAGTCCTTCCAGACCAATTTTGGAACATCCCCTAAACGGGATATTTTCTGGGATCTGCTTTCTGCTTCAGGTGCCATTCACCTCTCCCTGGTCCAGCAGCTCATAATCATCTAACCTGTATTTCATAAAAAAGATCCTTTTCCCCATTTTCATTTATTACTCCTGTTTCTAAATCTGGTCATCATTAACATCTCCATGGAGTTTAGCTTATTTATTGAATGAGCCACATTTTGTTTTAGTGAATGCAATTTGGCTGAAAGAAATCCAGAGAAGCTAGTTCAGTAGAAACGGGGATTGTTGATAGAATGCCGAGAAATTTCATAGAAACGGGATGGGAAACAGTGTAATGCCAGGGCCTTTTGGAGATGGGAGGATCAACAGCCACAGAAGCCACCAACTTCCTTCGAATGCTTTGGCACCTTTCACATGTCCTTAATTTTTTGCCCTGCAACCAACCCATAAATGTTTTACAGTCCTAAATCCAGCTTCCTTGAAGTGGATTGGTTAGCCTGACCTCACCTTTCCCATTTATTTCCCTGGTCAGTGGTCAGCCTATAGTTGATTCTTCCTCAATTTGGGTATCCACTTCTGATCCAATCAGATGATGTTGGGCTGGGCTGTACTGAGGGGAGAGTATGGAGGAAGAGTCATACTCACATGGAGTATCAGAGGCTATGCTCAGAGACTGATAGTTTGAGAAAGGGGTGTGAAGTGAACATCACTCAGTCATGTCTGAGTGATGTATAGTCCATGGAATTCTCCAGGACTGAAGTAGGTAACCTTTCCCTTCTCCAGGGAATCTTCCCAACCCAAGGATCGAACCCAGGTCTCTTGCATTGCAGGCGGATTCTCTACCAACTGAGCTATCAGGGAAGGTTTAAAAGGGTGTGGCTGTATCCAAATATGGTCCCACTTATCCTCAGAGACCTTTATGGAAAGGTTGAATTTTGGGAAGGTGCTAAAAGGAGGTGTGGTGGTTTTCACTTATACTGAGATTATATTGCATAAGCATTTCTTATTTTGCTCAGAGTTTATTCCAGACAACAATTCAGGCAGTTCAGTTCAGTTCAGTCGCTCAGTCGTATCTGACTCTTTGCGACCCCGTGAATCGCAGCACGCCAGGCCTCCCTGTCCATCACCAACTCCCAGAGGAGTTTATCCAAACCCATGTCCATCGAGTCGGTGATGCCATCCAGCCATCTCATCCTCTGTCATCCCCTTCTCTTCCTGCCCCCAATCCTTCCCAGCTTTAGGGTCTTTTCCAATGAGTCAACTCTTCGCATGAGGTGGCCAAAGTATTGGAGTTTCAGCTTCAACATCAGTCCTTCCAATGAACACCCAGGACTGATCTCCTTTAGGATGGACTGGTTGGATCTCCTTGCTGTCCAAGGGACTCTCAAGAGTCTTCTCCAACACCACAGTTCAAAAGCATCAATTCTTCGGCACTCACCTTTCTTCACCATCCAACTCTCACATCCATACATGACCACTGGAAAAACCATAGCCTTGACTAGACGGACCTTTGTTGGCAAAGTAATGTCTCTGCTTTTAAATATACTATCTAGGTTGGTCATAACCTTCCTTCCAAGGAGTAAAGCATCTTTTAATTTCATGGCTGTAATCACCATCAGCAGTGATTTTGGAGCCCAAAAAAATAAAGTCTGACACTGTTTCCACTGTTTCCCTACCTATTTCCCATGAAGTGATGGGACCAGATGCCATGATCTTAGTTTTCTGAACATTGAGCTTTAAGCCAACTTTTTCACTCTCCACTTTCACCTTCATCAAGAGGCTCTTTAGTTCTTCTTCACTTTCTGCCATAAGGGTGGTGTCATCTGCATATCTGAGGTTATTGATATTTCTCCCGCCAATCTTGATTCCAGCTTGTGTTTCTTCCAGCCCAGCATTTCTCATGATGTACTCTGCATATAAGTTAAATAAGGAGGGTGACAATATACAGCCTTGACGTACTCCTTTTCCTATTTGGAACCAGTCTGTTGTTCCATGTCCAGTTCTAACTGTTGCTTCCTGACCTGCACACAGGTTTCTCAAGAGATAGGTCAGATAGTCTGGCATTCCCATCTCTTTCAGAATTTTCCACAGTTTATTGTGATCCACACAGTCAAAGGCTTTGGCATAGTCAATAAAGCAGAAATAGATATTTTTCTGGTACTCTCTAGCTTTTTTGATGATCCAGCGGATGTTGGCAATTTGAACTCTGGTTCCTCTGCCTTTTCTAAAACCAGCTGGAACATCTGGAAGTTCACCGTTCATGTATTGCAGAAGCCTGGCTTGGAGAATTTTGAGCATTCCTTTACTAGCATGTGAGATGAGTGCAATTGTGTGGTAGTTTGAGCATTCTTTGGCATTGTCTTTCTTTGGGATTGGAATGAAAACTGACCTTTTCCAGTCCTGTGGCCACTGCTGAGTTTTCCAGATTTGCTCGCATATCGAGACAACAATTGGAAAATATTAATAGAAGACTTACCTCTGCTGTGTGTGTGCGCAAGTGCTCTATGCACACAAATGCAGTAGGGACAGGATAGGAATACTATACACTTTTACTGCTGAAAAGGACCTAAGAGATCCTCCAGCCCAACTCACACATTTCACAGATGAAGAAAGCCACACTTATAAAGGTTACGTGACTGGCTTAAGGGCATACAGCTATTAAGTGGCAGAAAAGAGACTCAGTTCTCTTAAGTCTTTATCCAATGAGCTTTATGACCCAGCTCTATTATATTTTTCTCTGGAAAAAAAGTCTTTATTAATTGAAACAGGATCAAACATATACTATACTTTGTCATTACATGGTTTGCTTATTACCTTTCAAACCCTAGCTTAAAGTTCCCCACTCGAAAGGGCCACATGGACCCTGCCTAATGTTGGTCCCACTCTTTATCCCTAGGATTTCTATTATATCATTATTTTCATAGCTTTTTATTACTAGTCCTAGTCCAATCTTTAATCACCTCGTTGATTTTTTCTCATTTTCTTCCTTTGTGAAAATAGGAGATTCCAGGAAGGTAAAGGTTGTTTCTGTCTGTCATGTTTGTATCCTCAGCTCCTGTGATCATGCTCAGCACATAGTAAGCACATATCCATAATTAATCTGACCTTTGCAAAGTTAATAAACATAAATGTTAAAATAATAAAATTTTGGAGGGAGCATACAGACTTTTCTAGTCATTCATACTTCTTAATTATTGAGATCATGCAAATTTTTATGTCCCTATGGTATTAAATTCTCTAAAGGATTCTACCTATTTTTCCGTGTTATGTCACAATTTCAGGCTAAAACGAAACCAGGGACTTATAGCGAAGTGAACCAGCAACATCTGATTCAGATGTGGCTTTACCTGTGTGGGTGTGTTCTATGTAAACTGTGAGTGCATTCATGACAGGAATAACTTGGCTTAGAGATGCTGCACCCCAAATATCCTTTTTGTTTGTGAGTATTCCTGTGACTCTCTGATGGTAAGAACTGTTCATTCTTATTTCTGGCTCCTGGCAGCCTACAGATGCTTCCTGTTAGTGCTCCTAGCAGGTTCCTGGTGGGGCCTGTTGTTTACTGCCCTATCTATCAAGTCCTATTTATTTTTAAAATAAACTTTAAGTATACTATAAACTCCTTTCACAAACAGATTTTTCCTCCTCTTTTACACTTGACAAGCCTCTAAAAGAAATAGCAACTCTGTCTCATAAATATCTGAATTTGAACCTTTTAGGAAAGAATTATACTTAAAGTACCTCAAGAACAGAGATCATCTCAGTCCAAAATCTCCCCTGCAACTACTAATTCTCTCTCTTTCTCTCAACCTCTCCCTCCCTGCTACTCTCTCTCTCTCTCTTTGAATCCCTTCTTTTTTGTATTATCTCGTTCTTGTTTCCATACTGCTATCTCCTTTCGCTAATCATCCCACCCCAGGTTAAATTCACTAGTTGAAACTGCCATTCATATCTTTCTTAAATACAGCTTATATAGTGTAAATGTCTTTAGCAAAAAGATTAAAGGGTTTCCCTTTTTGCAAGCTCACCAAATCTAAACATTTTACATCTCTTTCTTGGTCCTTAAAAACCTACTATTCCTTTCATCAGTAAATTCTACTATTTTCCAGCACAAAGGGAAAGTATATTGACATAATACAACATAAAAGAACTTAGAATTTAGAGTCATACTGACTCTAGGTTCAATTCAAACACTGCTACTTTATTAACTGTAACTTTGACAAAGTCTGCTAACTTCTCTTATTGCATTTCCTCATTGGAAAGGTGTTTACCCAGTATTTCTTTGGGTAAACATTCCTGGTATTCTCTAAATATTTCCAGCTCTTCTTCTGATCACATTTCACTGGAAATTTTCAATATAGGCATGGCTATATGGCTTGTTTTTGCTAATGCAATCTGAGCTCAGGTGCTGTATTTCACTTGTGGATAGAAGTTTTTCTAGAGGTAGTGTGAGATTTGCTATGGTCCCTACCCTCAGTGAGGCAAATATGAAAACATGTGTTGAGAAGGAACCTCCATCATCTTGAGATCTTGGCTGATAAGACTAAGCACAGTCTGCTACTGATCCACCATGGATGTGCAGCAAGAGATACCAGGTTCATTTGTTATTGCAGCAAGACTTGTTCTATCCTTACTGATACATTTACTGTACAAGATTGAAGGATGAGTAAAATATATGTAAAGCATCCACATAATATGCAGTCAATAAATGGTAGATGTCATCATCAGTAGCATAAGTATCACCTGTGACCATTGCTACTTTGCTAGATTTTGGGTATATTATTCTGTATTACATTTTTCCCCCATTATATACTATACATATATATTTACTTTTCTAGCCCTTCAATCGGAGAAGGCAATGGCACCCCACTCCAGTACTCTTGCTTGGAAAATCCCATGGACGGAGGAGCCTGGTAGGCTACAGTCCATGGGGTTGCTAAGAGTTGGACACGACTGAGCGACTTCACTTTCACTTTTCCCTTTCATGCACTGGAGAAGGAAATGGCAACCCACTCCAGTATTCTTGCCTGGAGAATCCCAGGGACGGCAGAGCCGGGTGGGCTGCCGTCTATGGGGTCGCACAGAGTCGGACACGACTGAAGTGACTTAGCAGTAGCAGCAGCCCTTCAATAAGCTATAAGCTCTTTGAAAAGGACTAGATACTTCATATGTCCTCATTTAGCCATTGTCAGGTTTGGTATCTATTTCGACTAAACACTACTATGGCAGAATAGAAGCATTTATAGGTAATACAGTAAAAATGGGTGTATTTGTGTTCCCATAAACAGGAGGTAGACCCTAGTTTGCCAACCCCCGATTTAGACTCTCTTCTTATTCCCCCCTCTCTTTCTCCTCTTATATCTTTCAGTCTTAGTTTGTCTCTTTCCCTTATGGGTGTGGCTGTGCTTCTGCTACCACAGGTACAATTTTTCCTTGTAGCAAATAGAAATGGTCACCGGTAGCCCCAAGTCTATGCTATAAAGGAAGCAAATCTCTTTCTCCCTGATGTTCCTCTTGAATAATGTGCCACACTTGGACCAACCTCTGTTGTGAGGACATGGGAATTTCTGATTGGTCAGGCCTTAGTCATGTGACTACCCCTGCCATCAGAGAATGGTTGAGACATGGTGATTGATAAACCCTTCAGGACCACCTGGGGTAGGGATGGGAGAAAAAGGAATACTTGGTAGAAACAATAGGCTGCACTTTATAAGCCTCATTTCTCCTACACATGCAGAGAAGCAGGAATGAACCATTTCTAGCAATTCTTCACTGTGTAGTAGCCTTGATACTTTATAGCCAACCTCACTGGGCATTCCTCAAAGACCTCCTGTGGGGTCTGGAAACAAAAGCACTGCCAGAAACTTTGCATGGATTGTAGGTGAGAAGCAGGAAAGAGAGCAACCAAGGAAGGCACTTAAACTTCTGTCTTAAGCACTTGGTTGAGTAGATGATGGACAGGGAAGCCTGGCGTGCTGCAGTCCATGGGGTCACAAAGAGTTGGATACGACTGAGCAACTGAACTGAACTGAGAAGAGGTGCCATGTATTCAGATGGCTAAAAATCATTTCCCAAACTGTGAAAGAGGAAGCAGCAACATGAATAATTCCCAATTGGCTTCTAAGTATTTCTCTAATGATCTGAGAAAACTCACAAAACTTTACAAAAGGTAATAAACAAAGCAATAAGATGGTATATGAGTCAGGACTTGCTGGAAGCTATCCGAATCCCTCTCTGTAATATGGGGAACACTTGCAAAGTCCTAATGTGAAATGCCATACTAAGGGAAAAGACTTATTCATGTTATTCCTAGGCACATGAGCTCTGCCTGAAGGTCATCATTGGCTACCATGGATATCTGTTGGACACTCAAAATCTGAGTCAGTTTGAGATACCAGTACTTCCTCTATTTTTACTTGGCTCAGAAAATTTAATGAAATTATACAAATCCCTGAAATCTAATATTTTTATGTGATAAGATTGTGTAAGAGGAGGGGGTGGAAGAGAAGTTTGGAAAATGTGCTGACAGATGGCAAGTGGGCTCAGGCACATAGCGTTCCTATATATAGGGGAGGGGACAATCTGGTTAATCAAGGGATGGGGGGAGTATTTTTAAATTTAGATTCAAGTATTTTATATATTCAGAAACATCATTTACTGAAGCAGCCTAGCTGGATAGAACTTTACTTTTTTTTTTTTTTTTGGTTGGGGGTGGCTTGTGTGATATATATTTTCAACAGTTTTGCATATTCTTTCATGACGTCTGCATTTGAAAATCAAATGGTCTCTACAGGCTTTGAGTATGTCTTTTGAGAAAAGGCTGAGAATATCTATTTCTAGAGAGAGTTCCTTCCAAGGAAATTTAATGACATTTTAAAAATTAGGGTAATCATAGCTAATTTAGCAACATTTGAAAATTAAAGTGAATGTTTACAATAAAGACTTTATTCTTTAGTAGAATGAACAATGCACTGGAAATGAGGACACTTGAAATCCAGGCCCAATTCAAGGTAAAATAAGACCCACTAGATTGCGTTGTCTTCCATGAGTCATTTTGGCTGTTTGGGTCTTAATCTTCTCATTTTTTATTTTTTGGCCAAACCTCGCAGCATGTGGAACTTCCCCTACCGGGGACTGAACCCACCCCCCCCTGCAGTGGAAGCACATAGTCTCAACCACTGGACCACAAGGGAAGTCCTCAATCTTCTCATTTTTCAAATGAAAGTTTGGGTTAAATAATCTTTGGGATATTTTTAGTTTTATATTCCCACTGTTGTAGGCTGTCTCTTATGTGTGCTCAGTCATTCTAACTCTTTGCGGTCCTATGGACTGTAGTCCACCAGGCCCCTCTGTCTGTGAACTTTTCCAGGCAAGGATACTGGAGCGGGTTGCCATTTCCTACTCCAGGACATCTTCCCCATCCAAGGATAGAACCCACCTCTCTGACATCTCCTGCATTAGTGGGTGGATTCTTTACCACTAGCACCACCTGGGAAACCTAGGCTGTCTCTTAATGCTCCATTAATTAGGATGCTTTTGGTTGCAAGTAACAGAAAGCCACATTCAGACTGCCTTAAACTATTACAGGGAAAGTCTAACACTGAGTGGACTTAACAGTCTGGTTCAGCGAAGGACATTTTTTCCACACTTGTTTACTCTGTTTTCATGGTATCAGTCTCATGCTAAGATTAGCACTGCTTCATAATGACACTGAGTCTATGACCTGCTCCCTTTCTCAGGTCTGGAGAAGAGAAAAAAATTTACTTCCTAAAACTGTCTTGGATAAATAAAAAAAAGTATCTTTCCAAGAGATCTCTGCAAACCTGTCCTTGCATAATTATTGGCACAGATTGACTTTTGTGCTCATCCCTGATTATGGCAGGGAACGGGGCTACCCTGAGCCACAGAAGAGACTCCTAGAACCAGTAGTTAGCTCCGCACAGGAGATTGTGACTAAATGATAGAAAGTCAAGGAGGGGGGAAATATATGTAAGCAGAGCAATCATGACGTGTACTAACCATCTCTTGGAACACCTAAAGTTCACATAATCTATGCACTTAAATATGAGGTAGGAAAAAATCACAAAGTAATGAAATAGACGTCTTATATGGTAAATATTATGATATCAATATCAATATCATATCATATTATGATATCATATCATGTCATATCATAGCAAACTTTCCAGAAATATGTACTGAGAACACTGGCCTGACCTTAAATCTGTTAAACAGGGAGAATGTGTCTCTTAGTTGGCAACTAATTAACAAAATATCACAGGTATTTATGGGGTTGCCATAGCGACCAAACACTGCAGTAAGTTTTTGTTTTACTGCAGCGGCTTTCAAACTTGGCTGCATGTTGGAACCACACAGAGAGCTTTGAAAATACTGTTGCCCGAGTCTCACTTTCACAGATCCTGATTTGATTGATCTGGGGAAGGGTCTGAGGCATTTAGAGTTTTACAAACTCTCCAGGTTATTGTAACTCACAGTCAAGACTGAGGACCTCTGGCTTAGGGAATCCAAGTGTGGGTGTGCTCAAGTACTCTGTCCTACCCGCTTTAGTCATGTTCGATGACTCTCTTGATCTCCTTTTTAAAATTCTCTCCTCCTCTACTCTAAACTAGCAACTGCTAGATTTCCTAGCTGGAACTCCCAGAGATACCACATGTTCTTCATTACAGTATGAACGTGAAGGTGGAAACTAAGAGTGAGAAAGGCCTACTTTCAATATGGTGTGGTAGGAGAAAAGGACAAAAGGGTGGATGACAAAACACAAGAAGCAATTCAAAAAGCCTTTCTGGCACTGGGCTGTGGTTGAAGATGCACATTTAGGCATTCTCAGACTCAGATTCCCACACAAACACCCATACACATACAGACACATCATCTGAAATTCTTCCCAGCCTCCTCCCTGCTCAGCCCACCGCCAACCACTTGCTTAGAATATTGCTGCAAATTCATAAGACACCTAAAACATGAGAATGAGAAATGGCTGTGTTTATTCATTCACTGACACATTCATTTATTCATCTAGTCTATAAATTATGATTGATCACCTACTATGTGCCAGGTACATTGTCAAAGGGTGAGTGAACAGTGATAAATAAAACAGAAGTTTAGAGCAGATACAAAGGCCCTGAATCTAGAAAGCTTTTGGGGTGTGTGAGCAATCACTATCTTATATACCAGTTCTTGAGTTCTGTTCTCTGTACCTGGCTTATTGCATGAATGCTTCCTAAAGGAAAGAATACCAAAGTGTATTACTGAGAGAAATTAAGAGTGACTAGAGCGTAGTGAATGTGGGAGTAGGTAGGGAGAAATGGAATGATATTTAGATTGAAAACCTAGGCACACTTTGGTTGTGTTGGGTCTTGTGGTCTGTGGTTTTTAAACCACATTAAAGTCATCATGTGTTTTCAAATAGGAAATGATAAGGTCAGGGAAAATCTCTGTGTGACCAGAGGAATTAAAAAAAGAGCCATCTGGGAAAAGAATAGATGGAAGAATGTCCCAGAAGGAGGGAATAAATTGTGCAAAAGCTTTGACTCAAGAAGGCATTTTGTTTGATCACAAGATCACTATCACTATCTAGTCTATCTCTCACCTCCACATCCCCAGATAAAGCATAGTGCCTTTCAGGCCTTCAAACATAATGCCTTCTTCAGTCAAAGATTTTGCACAATTTATTCCCTCTTTCTGGAACATTCTTTCATCTATTCTATAGCACTGAGCAGTAGATGCTGTAGCAAATGTGGTTGACACTGAATCTTATACAGATTGAGGTGTGTCTTATAGGACACAGCTATATAGAGGGGTGTCCAATCTAGACTTGGGAGGCCAACAAAAAGTCCATGAAAAATAAAGCACTAGAACTAACTCTAAAAAGTGGTTTGATTTAGAGGAAAGGAGGAGAATAGGAAAGGTAAGTGGAGGTGAAAGAGGGGAGCAAGAATGTTTCAAATGTTAAAAGCTGAGGTTTCAAAGACATGCAAAAGCATCTTAAAATGTAGAGCTAAATCTTAGAGCCTAGATATCAAACTTAATTTTAAAAGTTTACAGAGACTTATAATATACCAGATATTCTAATATGCATCTTAACAATAATCCTTTGAATTAGGTATCAGTGTTTGGCAACTCAGGAAAAGTTACTGGAATAGGATTGGACAGTTAGTAAGAGACGCTGCTGAAAGAAGAACCCAAGCTGTCTGGCTCCACAGTCCATTCTCTTAGCCCTTCTATTTTACTGCCCCTCTGACCAAGTCGAAAAGCAAAGAAATAAAAGGAGGGAAGGCCAAGGAGATATGGATTAAAAGCTACACATATCTATGTTTCTATATTTTTTTTCCATTTCTGGAAATTATTTCTTTCCCATAATTAACATGCAAACCAGATAAAAGAGAATAGATAATCACCCATATTAAAAACAAGACAAAGACCAGAAGAGAAATTTACTTGAAGGCAGATCATACAAACTGACAGTGTCAAATGAAGTTTACAAGATTTAAGCCCACACCAATCAAAGGGGATGTATGCTTTTCTGTTGCAGTTAACCATTGGTATTATATAGGATCCTACAGAGAAAAGAAAAATATTTTCATTGTTAATTCTCTGTCTTGCATAGGAGAAAGTTTACTGCCATAAAAGTAAGAAGATTAACCACAATTTACAAGCAATAAAGGGATGTGGAATGCTTAGAAAAAGAAAAGTACTTTAGGTTGATTATCTAGATTAAGTTCACCATTAGAGGAATTGTTATTGACATTGGAAAATGTGATATTTTCAGAGAAAAAAAGATCATAAAACATATTATATAAATTATATATGAAACATATTATATATAGTTATATATAAAACATATTGCATATAATTATATTATTATATATAACATATATATACATTTTTTTAGAAAACAACAAAATCAAGTAGGCATGTTTAGAAAGTGAAAGACATATGCATTTAAATATGAATACTGGTAACTTTCATATAACAGATTCTAGATGACTTTCAAAAAATTTCTATTTAAATCTCAAATTAACTATCTTCTTTTTTAAAAAATCTATTTTACATATGGTAATGTAAGTTTCCATGTTACTCTTTCCATACATCTCACCCTCTATTCCCCTCTCCCTATGTCCATAAGTCAAGTCTCTATGTCTGTTTCTCCATGCTGCCCTGTAAATAAATTCTTCAGTACCATTTATCTATATTCCATATATGTATGTTTAGTTCAGTTCAGTTCAGTCGTTCAGTCATGTCCAACTCTTTGCGACCCCATAAATTGCAGCACGCTAGGCCTCTCTGTCCATCACCAACTCCTGGAGTCTACCCAAACCCATGTCCATCGAGTCAGTGATGCCATCCAACCATCTCATCCTCTGTCATCCCCTTCTCCTCCTGCCACCAATCCTACCCAGCATTAGGGTCTTTGCCAATGAGTCAACTCATCGCATGAGGTGGCCAAAGTATTGGAGTTTCAGCTTCAACATCAGTCCTTCCAATGAACACCCAGGATTGATCTCCTTTAGGATGGATTGATTGGATCTCCTTGCAGTCCAAGGGACCCTCAAGAGGCTTCTCCAACACCACAGTTCAAAAGCATCAATTCTGCAGTGCTCAGCTTTCTTCACCGTCCAACTCTCACATCCATACATGACCACTGGAAAAACCATAGCCTTGACTAGACGGACTTTTGTTGACAAAGTAATGTCTCTGCTTTTAAATATGCTATCTAGGTTGGCCATAACCTTCCTCCCAAGGAGTAAGCGTCTTTTAATTTCATGGGTGCAATCACCATCAGCAGTGATTTTGGAGCCCCAAAAAAATAAAGTCTGACACTGTTTCCACTGTTTCCACATCTATTTGCCATGAAGTGATGGGACCGGATGCCATGATCTTAGTTTTCTGAATGTTGACCTTTAAGCCAACTTTTTCACTCTCCACTTTCACTTTCATCAAGAGGCTCTTTAGTTCTTCTTCACTTTCTGGCATAAGGGTGGTGTCATCTGCATATCTGAGGTTATTGATATTTCTCCAGGCAATCTTGATTGCAGCTTGTGATTCTTCCAGCCCCAGTGTTTTTCTCGATGACGTACTACTGCATATACAGTTTAAAAAGCAGGTGACAATAAACAGCCTTGACGTACTCCTTGTATTTTTTTAATATATTTATTTATTTAATTTTATAATTTTTTTATATTTAAACTTTTTTTTTTTTTTAATTTTTATTTATTTATTTTAGTTGGGGGCTAATTACTTTACAATATTGTAGTAGTTTTTGCCATAACATTGACATGAATCAGCCATGGGATCACATGTGCTTCCCCCTCCCAACCTCCTCCCACACATCCTCCCCTCCCATCCTCTGTGTCATCCAACCTCCACTCCCTGAGCATCCGTCCATGCAATAAAACATGGAATGGTGTTTCCGCTTCACATTGACAATATACATGTTTCAATGTTATTGTCCCAAGAACAGTCCCACCCTCACCTTCTCCCTCAGAGTCCACAGACAGTCTATCATCTGTGACTCACTTATTCGTCCTCACATATAGGGTTAACCCATTACCATCTTTTTTAATTCCATATACATGCATTAGTATACCTGTTTTGGTGCTTTTCTTTCTGGCTCACTTCACTCTGTATAATGGGCTCCAGTTTCATCCATCTCAATAGAACCGATTCAAATGTATTTTTTTAATGGCTGAGTAATATTCCATTGTGAATATGTACCAACAGCTTCCTTTCCATCTCGTCTGCCATGGACAACCATCTAGTTTTCTTCCAAGTCTCCAGCTAATGTGTAAACAGTGCTGCGAATGAACATTGTGGAGTATCACAAACCTACCCTCCACACTACCTCCCACACGCAACTCTTTCATTCATGTTCCTCGGTGTGGTATGTCCTAGCAATGGGGAGATTGCTGGGTCATATGGCAGTTCTATTCCCAGTTATTTAAGGATCTCCACACAGTTCTCCATAGTGGCTGTACTAGTTTGCATTCCCACCAACAGTGTAAGAGGGTTCCCTTTTCTCCACACCCTCTCCAGCATTTATTGTTTGTAGACTTTTGGATAGCGGCCATTCTGACTGGTGTGTAATGGTACCTCATTGTGGTTTTGATTTGCATTTCTCTAATAATGAGTGATGTTGAGCATCTTTTCATGTGTTTGTTAGCCATCTGTATGTCTTCTTTGGAGAAATGTCTGTTTAGTTCTTTGGGCCCATTTTTTGATTGGGTCGTTTAATTCTGGAATTCTAGCAGCAGGAGTTTGCTTGTATATTTTTTTGAGATAATTGTTTTGTCTTTTGCTTCGTTATGCTATTATTTTCTCCCATTCTAAAGGCTGTCTTTTCACCTTGCTTATAGTTTTCTTTGTTGTGCAAAAGCTTTTAATTTTAATTAGGTCCCATTTGTTTATTTTTGCTTTTATTTCCAATATTCTGGGAGGTGGGTCATGGAGGATCCTGCTGTGATTTATGTCGGAGAGTGTTTTTGCCTAGTTTTTTCCCTCTTGGAGTTTAAAGTTTCATGGTCCTTACATTTAGATCTTTAATCCATTTTGAGTTTATTTTTGTGTATGGTGTTTTAGAGTGTTCTATTTTCATTCTTATTACAGTGGTTGACCAGTTTTTTCCCCACACCACTTGTTAAAGAGATTGTCTTTTCTCCATTGTATACCTCTATGCCTCCCTTTGACGAAGATAAGGAGCCCCATAGTGGTGCGTAGGGTTTAATCTCTGGGCTTTCTATTTGTTCCACGATCTATATTTCAACCTTGTGCCAAAAACCAACGGCTTGATGACTGTGGCTTGTAGTAAGAGCTTGAAGTCAGGCAGTTGATTCCTCAGTTCCATTCTTCTTTCTCAAGATTTCTTGGTATTCGAGGTTTCATATACCTTTCCATAACAAATTGTGAAATGATTTGTTCTAGTTCTGGGAAAAATACCATTGTTTAAGCTTGATAGGGATTGCATTGAATCTATAGATTTGCTTTGGGTAGTATACTCATTTTCACTATATTAATTCTCCAATTCCATGAACAACACACACGGTAATATTTCTCCATCTGTTTGTGTCCCTCTTTGATTGCTTTCATCAGTAGGTTTTTAAGTTTCTACATATAATCTTTTGTTTCTTAGGTAAATATTCCTAAGTATTTTATTCTTTTTTTTTGGCAAATGTGAAAGGTATTGTTTCCTTAATATTCTCTTTCCTGTTTTCTCATTATTGGTGTATATGGAATGCAAGGGATTTTCTGTGTGTTAAATTTTGTATCCTGCAACTTTACTATATTCATTGATTAGGGACTCAGTAGATTTTCTGTAGAATCTTTATGGGTTTTCTACGTAGAGGATCAAGTCATCTGCAAACATGAGAGTTTATACTTCTCTTTTCCTATCTGATTCTTTTATTCTTTTTCCGCTCTGAATGCTGTGCCAAAACTTCCAAAACTATGTTAATAGTAGTGTGAAAGTGGGCATCCATGCTTGTTCCTGACCTTTAGGAAAATGCTTTCAGTTTTTCACCATTTGAGGATAATGTATGCTGTGTGTTTGTCATATATAGCTTTTTATTATGTTGAGTATGTTCCTTTTATTTCCCTGCTTTCTGGTGAATTTTTTATCATAAATGGATGTTGAATTTTGGTCAAAGCTTTTTCTTCATACAATAGAGATAATCATATTGTTCTTATCTTCAATTTGTTTAATGTGGTGAATTACAATTGATTGATTTGGCGGATTTAAAGAAACCTTCGCGATCCTGGGTATAAAGCCCACTTGGTTCTGTGTATGATCTTTTAATATTATGTTGGATTCTGTTTGCTAGAATATTTATTAAGGATTTTTTGCATCTATGTTCATCAGTGATATTGGCCTGTAGTTTTCCTTTTTGTGACATCTTTTGTCTGTTTTGGAATAGGTGATCGGTGGCCTTCTATAGAATGAGTTTGGGAAGTTTACCTGCTTCTGCAATTCTACTGCAAGAGTTTTGAATAGAAGTGTTATACTCTTTCTCTAAATTATTTTTGGTAGAATTTCCGCTGTGAAGCCGTCTGGTCTGGCTTTTGTTTGCCTGGAAGTATTTCAGTTACAGTTTCGATTTCTGTGCATTGAGATGGGTCTGTTTAATGATCTTCGAATTTCTTCCTGTTCAATTTTGGAAAGTTTATACTTTTCTAAGAATTTGTCCTTTTTCTTCCAAGTTGTCCATTATATTGGCATATACTGTTGGTAGTAAGTACTCTTATGATTCCTTTGTATTTCTGTGTAGTCTGTTGTGATCTATCCATTTTTCATTTCTAATTTTGTTGATCTGATTCTTCTCCCTTTATTTCTTGATGAGTCTGGCTAATGCTTTGTCAATTTTGTTTTATTCTTCTACTAAAAACCACTTTTTGAAGTTTTGTTGATTTTTTGCAAAGTGGTCTCTTTTTTTTCTTATTATGCATTTAATTTCTGCCCTAATTTTTAAATTTCTTTCCTTCTACTAGCCCTGGGGCTCCTTTCATTTCTTCTTCTCTAGTTACTTTAGTTTGTAGAGTTATTTTATTATATGATTTTTTCTTGTTTTCCTTGAGGTACGCCTGTATTGCTATGAACCTTCCCCTTAGCATTGCTTTATCAGTGTCCCAATAGGTTTTGGGTTGTTGTGTTTTCATTTTCATTCTTCTTCAATGGCATATTTGTGAATTTCTTTTTGATTTCTTCTGTGATTTGGTGGTTATTCAGAAGCGTGTTGTTTAGCCTCCATAATGTATGGAATTTTTAAATAGTATTTTTTTCCTGTAATTGAGGTCCTAAACTTATGCATTGTGGTCAAGAAATTGCTGGGATTCATTTCAATTTTTTGAATTTACCAAGGCTGATTAATGGCCCAGGATGTGATCTATCCTGGAGAAAGTTCCATGTGCACTTGAGAAAAAAGGTGAAATTGCTTGTTTTTGGGGTGGAAAGTCCCTGAAAATTATCGATTAAATCTAATTTGTCTAATAGAATCTTTTAAAGTTTGTGTTTCCTGTTAATTTTCGTTTGTTGATCTATCCAAAGGTGTGTAGTGAGTATTAAAGTCTCCACTATTATTGTGATATTTGTTAAATTTCCCCATTCACTAACTTGTTATTATTTTGCCTAATATGATTTGTGGGGCTCCTATTTTGGCTGCAAATATATTTAAAATTGTTACATCTTCTTCTGGATTGACCTTTGATCATTATGTAGTGTCCTTCTTTCTATTTTATCTGAATGAGTATTGCGACTCCTGCTTTCATTTGTTCTCCATTTGCATGTAAATATATTTTTTCCATCCCTTCACTTTCTATCTGTATGTGTCCCTAGTTTTGAGGTGGGTCTCTTGTAGACAGCATATGTAGGGGTCATGTTTTTTGTATCCACTCAGCCCACTCTATTATCTTTTGTTGGGGCATTCAAACCCATTTTACATTTAAGGTAAATATTGATAAGTATGTCCCGTTGCCATTTACTTTTTGTAGTTTTTAATTCGTGTTTAAACATCCTTTCTGTGTTTCCTGTTTAGTAAAGATCTTAGCATTTGATGGAGAGCTGGTTTGGGTGGTTGCTGAATTCCCTCAGTTCTTACTTGTCTGTAAAGCTTTGAATTCTCCTTCATATCTGAATAGAGATCCTGCCCCGTGTATCAGAAATCTGGTTGTAGAATTTTCTCTTATTCATTCCTTTAATTATGTCCTGTCCATCCTTCTAGCTCCTAAGATTTCTGTGAAAGATCAGCTGTTATCCTTATGGGGATCCCTTGTGTGTTATTTGTTTGTTTTTCCCTTGCCTGCTTTATATTTGTTCTTTGTGTTGATCTTTGTTAATATTGATTAATATGTTCTTGGGTTGTTTCGCCTTGGGTTTATCCTGTTTGGGACTCTCTGGGTTTCTATGGACTTCTGTGACCTATTTCCTTCCTCATATTAGGGAAATTTTCAACTATTAATCTCCTCGAGTATCTTTTTCATGGACTTCCTTTTATCTTCTTCTCTGGGACTCCTATGATTCGAATGTTGGGGCGTTTCATATTGTCCCCAGAGGTCCCTGAGGTTTTACCTCATTTCTTTCATTTTTTTTTTTCCTCTCTGCTTCGTTATTTCCACCATTCTATCTTCACCTCACTATCCTTACTCTCTGCCTCTGTTATTCTACTGTATAGGTTTCCCCTCCACAGCTGTCTTTTATCTCCTTTATTTTTCATTTTCAAAATATATTGACTCCTTTTATTTCTTCTAGGTCCTTGTAAACATTTCTTGCATCTTCTCAATCCTTGTCTCCAGGCTATTTATCCTGTAACTCCATTTATTTTCAATATTTTGGATCATTTTTACTATCATTATTCTAAATTTCTTTTTCAGATAGATTCCTATCTCTCACCTTTTGTTTGGTTTGGTGCATTTCTCATTTTCCTTTACTTGTGATATTTCTCTGCCTTTTCATCTTGTTTAGATTGCTGTGTTAGCGTGGCCTTTTCTCTGTATTCCTGGTAAGTAGATTCCTCTTTATTGTGGAGGTTCCTCACTATGTGGGTGGGGTTGATGGGTGCCTGTCAAGGTTTCCTGGTTGGGGGAATTGTTTCGGTGTTCTGTGGGTGGAGCTGGATTTTCTTCTCTTTAGAGTGCAATGGAGTGACCAGTATTGATTTTTTGGAGATGTCTATGGATTTGGTGTTGCCTCTTGTGGCACCTGTATATTGATGCTCAGGGCTATGTTCCTTCCGTTGCTGTAGAGTTTGCGCGGTATGTCTTGCCTCTGGAACTTATTGGCTCTTGGTGTAAGCCTTGGTTTCAGTGTAAATATGTGGAGGCTTTTGGAAGATCTCTTATTAAATTAATGTTTCCTCTGGCTTTCAGTCTATTCTTGCAGTAGCCTCAAGATTACTCCATCCAAACAGCATCTATAATAAAACTTTTAGGTAGTGTGAAAAAGATTCTCCCCATGAGGGATCCCAGAGAGGTCACTGATTACATGGAGCAGGTGAAGGGAGGGAGGTTGAGGTGACCAGGAGGAGAGGAGGGGACTCAACGTGGGGAGAGCATTCTAAATGCCATTAAGCACTTCCCTCTGTTGCACTCCGCAGTCCTGGAGCCCTCAGAGGGGTTTTTTCACAGAGATACATATATGAGGGGTGAGGAAGGCAATAGAGGTGAGGATGAGTAAAAAGGGAGGAATCAAGAGGGAAAGAGAGATCTAGGCAGAATTCTGAATCCCGAAGTGTTCCTCCGTTACCCAGAACACCCTCAGAAGATTCACAGAATGGGTTGAGAAGAGAAGGATGAGGGGGGAGATAGAGGTTCCCTGGGGGAAGAAGAAAGAGCGACCAATACAGGGAAGAGTAATTCAAGCACAGTAATCACACTCCTGAGTAAAAATGGGTACTAAAGATTGTTATTCCTTAAATGCACAAAATTGATATCAAATATGTTAAAACAAAGATTAAAAATCTAGAGGTAGAGGTTAGACACTTATAAATCATACAATATAAAATAAAAAGAAAAAAGAAAACAGTATAAAAAGGAAAAAAGACAGTAAAACAGTATAACAGTAAAAAAAAGAAAAACAGGAAAAAACAGTAAAAAAAATAAAATAAAAATAAAATAAAATAAAACACAAAAAGTATAAAGATATATTACGAAGTTTTGTTTAAACATAGGGTTTTGTTTTTTTTTTTTTTTTTTTTTTGGTAGTAGTGGGTTTATGAGAAGAAAATTAAAGGTGATAATAGAGGTCTTAAAAGAAAAAAGAAAGGAACAGGAAAAAAAATAAAAAAATTAAAAAAAAATTAAAAAAAAAAGGGAAATTAAAAATATATATCCCGACTTTCTCTGGAGCAGTTGTTAGCCGTGTGGAGGTCTCTTCAGTTTCAGATACAGGTCCTTTTTCCTGCTTATAACTTTTCAGAACTATAGGCCCCTTTCAAATCATCATGTTAACTACAGGGTTTTTTAATCTTTGGCCTTCCCTTCCAATGCGCTTCCCTCTGTTTATTTTGGCTTTTGTTTGGAGGTCTCATTCAAGTGTCTAATTTCCCCCTGCCACAAAGGGTCGGCAAGGTGGTCCTTTTAGGTTCACTTGTTCAGCTACCCTGCTGTGGGGGAGAGAGGAACAACTGCAACCAATATCACTGGCGTGGTGTGGAGAGCTCGCAGTGTCCTCGGCCACACAGGTTCACCCCCGCTCATGGCGTGGGGTGTGCTTTCCCCCTCTACCCTCTCAGCTTCAGTACTCTGCAGGGGGGTGGGCCCTGATCATGCGCCGCACTTCCAGGTTTAAACTGCTCAGGTTCAGGTTCCCGTACTCCACAAGGCGCAGACTCGGTTGGGCCGGCGGTTTGCGCCGTTCCCGTTCAAGCAGTCTCAGGCAGGCAGCCAGGAGTTTGGCGAGCGCCACTCTCCCCGGTTTTGGGCGATGGGCTTATCACCTCCTGGTCCCCGCCTCCAGTTTACTGGCGCGCCTTCCCGTGTACTCCGCCGAGGCGCAGAGTTGGTTGGGTTCACGGTTTTGCGCCGTTCCCGGTGGGGAGCAGCTCAGAGCAGCCAGGAGTTTGGCGAGCGCACACTCCCCCTGTCCGGGGCGGTGCCGGCTTATAACCTCCCTCGTCTCCGACTCCGATCGCATGGGCCGCGCTTCTACCCGGTACTCCACAAAGGCGCAGACTCGTTTGGGCCGGCGGTTTGCGCCGTTCCCCGGTCCGGAGCAGCTCAGGCAGCCAGGAGTTTGGACGAAGCCACTCTCCCCTGACGCGCGGTGCGGCTTATTCCCTCCCAGGCCCCGCCTCGTTTACGGGCACTCCCGGCTCCCGCTCCGGTGTTGCTTTGTTCGGTTTCTGGTGAGCTGTCTCTGGCTGCGACCCTCCCGGTGGCTTAGACCCTCTGGTCTCAGCAGTCTTTGCTTAGAAAACTGGGAGTCCTGTTTTGCAGTTAAGGTAGGGGTGTCCTCTCTGGAGCCGAGTTTGCCCCTTTTCCGGCCTCTGGCTGGCCCCGCCTGCCCACTGTGGTCCGGACGGGGGATGGGGCGGTCCCAGCCGGCTACACTTCCCCTGTATCACTCAGTCCTTTGTTCTGTGAGCAGCCGGCAGTGCCTTAGCTTTGGCTTTTCGCGGATAGTTCTCATCTCTCAGCCTGTCCCACAGTTATAGGTTAACTAGCTCACGTTAGCTCCCTCACGATTGGCCCCAGGGCATTTTGGCCTGGTTCCTTCAACCCCCAAGCATGCCGCCGGCTCCTCTCCGTTCAGCCCCCCACTCCTGCTGGTGGCGGATGCGGGCCGTCTGGGATTCTTTACTGAAAGTTGCCTTTAGGCACGTAATCATGGGTTTTATTTATTGATTTCTCCCGGTTTTGTTGCCGCTCCGAGATTCGAAATCCTTCCCAAACCCTATGGTGAGAAGTTTCTGGTGCTTAGAAAAATTTCTCCTCTTTATATCGACTCCCGTCCCCGGGACGGGTCTCCGTCCCTAACTCTTTTGATCTCTCTTTTTATCTTTTATAATTTCTCCCTACCCACTCTGAAATAATGCGGCTACTTGATTAATTTCTGTCTTCCTCCTGCCAGTGTTACAGAAGTAGTCTTGTGGAACTTTGCTCAGCTTTCAGATGTTCTATTCGATAAATTTGTGGGGGAGAGAAAGTGTCTCTCCGTCCCTATTCCTTCCGCCATCCTTAGCCCGCCTCGGGCATACTCTATACTCCTTTTCCTATTTGGAACCAGTTCTGTTGTTTTTCCATGTCCGTTCAACGTTTGCTTCCTGACCCTGCATACAGGTTTCTCAAGAGACAGGTCAATGGCTGGTATTCCCATCTAATTCAGAATTTTTCCACAGTTTAATGTGACCACACATGCAAAGGGCCTTTGGCATAGTCAACGAAGCAGAATAATTTTTCAGGTTACTCTCATGGCTTTTTTGATTGATCGAGTGGATGTAGCAATTTGATACGTCTGGTTCCACTGCCTTTTCCTAAAACCAGCTTGAACACTGAAGTTCACATCACTTATTTGCAGAACCTGGCTTGGAGAATTTTGAGCACTACTTTACTAGCGTGTGAGATGAGTGCAATTGTGTGGTAGTTTGAGCATTCTTTGGCATTGCCTTTCTTTGGGATTGGAATGAAAACTGACCTTTTCCAGTCCTGTGGCCACTGCTGAGTTTTCCAAATTTGCTGACATATTGAGTGCAGCACTTTCACAGCATCATCTTTGAGGATTTGAAATAGCTCAACTGGAATTCCATCACCTCCACTAGCTTTGTTCGTAGTGATGCTTCCTAAGGCCCACTTGACTTCACTTCCAGGATGTGTGACTCTAGGTGAGTGATCACACCATCGTGTTTAAATGGGTCATGAAGATCTTTTTTGTACAGTTCTTCTGTGTATTCTCGCCACCTCTTCTTAATATTTTCTGCTTCTGCTAGGTCCATACCATTTCTGTCCTTTATCGAGCCCATCTTTGCATGAAGTATTCCTTTGATATCTCTAATTTTCTTGAAGAGATCTCTAGTCTTTCCCATTCTGTTGTTTTCCTCTATTTCTTTGCATTGATCACTGAGGAAGGCTTTCTTATCTCTCCTTGCTATTTTTTGGAACTCTGCATTCAGATGGGAATATCTTTCCTTTTCTCCTTTGCTTTTCGCTTCTCTTCTCTTTCCAGCTATCTGTAAGGCCTCCTCAGACAGCCATTTTGCTTTTTTGCATTTCTTTTCCATGGGGATGGTCTTGATCCCTGTCTCCTGTACAATGTCACGAACCTCTGTCCATAGTTCATCAGGCACTCTGTCTATCAGATCTAGTCCCTTAAATCTATTTGTCACTTCTACTGTATACTCATAAAGGATTTGATCTAGGTCATACCTGAATGGACTAGCAGTTTTCCCTACTTTATTCAATTTAAGTCTCAATTTGGCAATAAGTAGTTCATGATCTGAGCCACAGTCTGCTCCCGGTCTTGTTTTTGCTGACTGTTAGAGCTTCTCCATCTTTGGCTGCAAAGAATATAATCAATCTGATTTCAGTGTTGAACATCTGGTGATGTCCACGTGTAGAGTCTTCTATTGTGTTATTAGAATACAATATTTATCTTTCTCTTTCTGACTCACTTCACTCTGTATAATAGGTACTAGGTTCATCCACCTCATCAGAACTGACTCAAATGCGTTCCTTTTCATGGCTGAGTAATATTTCATTGTATATATGTACCAAAACTTCTTTATCCATTCATCTGTTGATGGACATCTAGATTGCTTCCATGTTCTAGCTATTGTAAATAGTGCTGCAAGGAACAATGGGATACATGTGTCTTTTTCCATTTTGGTTTTCTCAGCGTATATGCCTAGGGGTGGGATTGCTGGGTTATATGGTGGTTTTATTCCTAGTTTTTCAAGGAATCCCAATACTGTCTTCCATAGTGACTGTATCAATTTACATTCCCACCAACAGTGCAATAGTGTTCCCTTTTCTCCACACCCTCTCCAGCATTTATTGTTTGTAGACTTTTTGGTGATGGCCATACTGACTGGAGTGAGGTGATATCTCATTATGGTTTTGATTTGCGTTTCTTTAATAATAATGAGTGATGTTGAGAATCTTTTCATGTGTTTGTTAGCCATTTGTATGTCTTCTTTGGAGAAATGTCTGTTTAGATTTTTTCCTCACTTTTTGATTGGGTTCTTTGTTTTTCTGGTATTGACTTGTATGAGCTCCTTGTATATTTTGGAAATTAATCCTTTCTTATTTGTTTCATTCGCTATTATTTTCTCCCAATCTGAGATTCGTCTTTTCACCTTGCTTATAGTTTCCTTTGCTGTGCAAAAGCTTTTAAGTTTAATCAGGTCACACTTGTTTACTTTTGTTTTTATTTCCATTACTCTTGGCAGTGGATCATAGAGGAACATGCTTTGATTTATGTCATTGAGTGTTCTGCCTATGTTTTCTTCTAAGAGTTATATAGTTTCTGGTCTTACATTTAGGTTTTTAATCCATCTTGAGTTTATCTTTATGTACGGTGTTAGGAAGTGTTCTAATTTCATTCTTTTACGTATTCAGTTCAATTCAGTTGCTCAGTCTTTCCGACTCTTTGTGACCCCATGGACCGTAGCACTCCAGGCCTCCCTGTCCATCACGAACTCCCTGAGTTTACCCAAACTCATGTCCATTGAGTTGGTGATGCCAACCAGCCATCCTCATCCTCTGTTGTCCCCTTCTCCTCTTGCCCTTAATCTTTCCCAGCATCAGGGTCTTTTCAAATGAGTCAGCTCTTCCCATCAGGTGGCCAAAGTATTGGAGTTTCAGCTTCAACATCAGTCCTTCCAATGAATGCTCAGGACTGATTTCCTTTAGGATGGACTGGTTGGATCTCCTTGCAGTCCAAGGGTTCTCAAGAGTCTTCTCTAACACCACAGTTCAAAAGCATCAATTCTTCGGTACTCAGCTTTATTTTAAGTCCAACTCTCACATCCATACATGACTACTGGAAAAACCATAGCCTTGACTAGACAGACCTTTGTTGGCAAAATAATGGCTCTGCTTTTTAATATGCTGTCTGTGGCAAGAATACACAGAAGAATTGTACAAAAAATTTCTTCATGACCCAGACAATCACAATGGTGTGATCGCGCACCTAGAGCCAGACATCCTAGAATGTGAAGTCAAGTGGGCCTTAGAAATCATCACTATGAACAAAGCTCGTGGAGGTGATGGAGTTCCAGTTGAGCTATTTCGAATCCTAAAAGATGACACTGTGAAAGTGCTGCACTCAATATGCCAGCAAATATGGAAAACTCAGCAGTGGCCACAGGACTGGAAAAGGTCAGTTTTCATTCCAATCCCAAAGAAAGGCAATGCCAAAGAATGCTCAAACTACCGCCCAGTTGCACTCATCTCACACACTAGTAAAATAATGCTCAAAATTCTCCAAGCCAGGCTTCAGCACTACGTGAACCATGAACTTCCAGATGTTCAAGCTGGTTTTAGAAAAGGCAGAGGAACCAGAGATCAAATTGCCAACATCCACTGGATCATCGAAAAAGCAAGAGAGTACCAGAAAAACATCTATTTCTGCTTCGTTGACTATGCCAAAGCCTTTGCCTGTGTGGATCACCATAAACTGTGGAAAATTCTGAAAGAGATGGGAATACCAGACCATCTGACCTGTCTCTTGAGAAACCTGTATGCAGGTCAGGAAGCAACAGTTAGAACTGGACATGGAACAACAGGCTGGTTCCAAATAGGAAAAGGAGTACATCAAGGCTGTATATTGTCACCCTGCTTATTTAACTTATATGCAGAGTACATCATGAGAAACGCTGGGCTGGAGGAAGCACAAGCTGGAATCAAGATTGCCGGGAGAAATATGAATAACCTCATATATGCAGATGACACCACCTTTATGGCAGAAAGTGAAGAAGAACTAAAGAGCCTCTTGATGAAAGTGAAAGTGGAGAGTGAAAAAGTTGGCTTAAAGGTCAACATTCAGAAAACTAAGATCATGGCATCCAGTCCCATGATTTCATGGCAGATAGATGGGGAAAAAGTGAAAACAGTGGCTGACTTTATTTTATGGGCTCCAAAATCACTGCAGATGGTGATTGCAGCCATGAAATTAAAAGACACTTACTCCTTGAAAGGAAAGTTATGACCAACCTAGATAGCATATTAAAAAGCAGAGACGTTACTTTGCCAACAAAGGTCCGTCTAGTCAAGGCTATGGTTTTTCCAGTAGTCATGTATGAATGTGAGAGCTGGACTATAAAGAAAGCTGAGTACCAAAGAATTGATGCTTTTGAACTGTGGTGTTGGAAAAGACTCTTGAGAGTCCCTTGGACTGCAAGGAGATCCAACCAGTCCATCCTAAAGGAGACAAATCCTGGGTGTTCATTGGAAAGACTGATGTTGAAGCTGAAACTTCAATACTTGGGCCACCTGATGCGAAGAGTTGACTCACTTGAAAAGACCCTGATGCTGGGAAAGATTGAGGGCAGGAGGAGAAGGGGCGACAGAGGATGAGATGGCTGGATGGCATCACCGACTAGATGGATATGTGTTTGGGTGAACTTAGGGAGTTAGTGATGGACAGGGAGGCCTGGTGTGCTGCAGTCCATGGGGTTGCAAAGAGTTAGACACGACTGAGCGACTGAACTGAACTAGGTTGGTCATAACTTTCCTTCCAAGGAGTAAGTGTCTTTTAATTTCATGGCTGCAATCCCCCTCTGCAGTGATTTTGGAGCCCCCAAAAATAAAGTCAGCCGCTGTTTCCAGTGTTTCCCCATCTATTTGCCATGTAATAATGGGAGCAGATGTCATGATCTTAGTTTTCTGAATGGTGAGCTTATATCAATTTTTTCACTCTCCTCTTTCACTTTCATCAAGAGGCTCTTTAGTTCTTCTTCACTTTCTTTGTTAAAGGTGGTGTCATCTGAGTTTCTGAGGTTATTGATATTTCTCCTGGCAATCTTGATTCTAGCTTGTGCTTCATCCAGCCCAGCGTTTCTCATGATGTACTCTGCATATAAGTTAAATAAGCAAGGTGACAACCTATAGCCTTGATGTATTCCTTTTCCTACTTGGAACTGTTGTTCCATGTCCAGTTCTAACTGTTGCTTCCTGACCTGCATACAGATTTCTCAAGAAGCAGGTCAGGTGGTCTGGTATTCCCATCTCTTTCAGAAGTTTCCAGTTTATTGTGATCCACACAGTGAAAGTCTTTGTCATAGTTAAACACTTTTACACGTAGCTGTCCAATTTTCCCAGCAACATTTATTGAAGAGGCTGTCTTTGCCCCATTGTAAATTCTTGCCTCCTTTGTCAAAAATAAGGTACCCATAGGTGTGTGGATTTATTTCTGGGCTTTCTATCTTGTTCCATTGGTCTATATTTCTGTTTTTGTGCCAGCACCATACCGTCTTGATGACTGCTCTCTTGTAGTATAATCTGAAGTCAGAAAGGTTGATTCCTCTAGCTCCATTCTTCTTTCTCAAGACTGCTTTCACTATTTGGGACCTTTTGAGTTTCCATATGAATTGTTAGATTTTTTGTTCTAGTTCTGTGAATAATGTTATAGGTAATTTGATAGGGATCTCACTGAATATGTAGACTGCATTTGGTAGTATAGTCATTTTCACAACAATGATTCTTCCTACCCAGGAACACGGAATATCTCTCCATCTGTTTATGTCATCTTTGATTTCTTTCATTAGTGTCTTATAAGTTTCTGTATACAGTTCTTTTGTTTCCTTAGGTAAGTTTATTCCTAGATACTTAACTCTTTTTGTTGCAATGGTGAATGTGATTGATTCCTTAATTTCTCTTTCTGATTTTTCATTGTTAGTATATAGAAATGCAAATGATTTCTGTGCATTGATTTTGTATCCTGCAACTTTGCTAAATTCACTGATTAGCTCTAGTAATTTTCTGATACTATCTCTAGGGTTTTCTATGTAAAATATCATGTCATCTGCAAACAGTGAGAGCTTTACTTCTTTTCTGATCTGGGTTCTTTTTATTTCTTTTTCTTCTCTGACTGCTGTAGCAAGGATTTCCAGAACTATGTTGAGTAATAGTAGTGAAAGTGGACACCCTTGTCCTGTTACTGATCTTAGGGGGAATGCCTTCAGTTTTTCACTGTTGAGACTAATGTTTGCTGTACACTTATCATATATGGCCTTTACTATGTTGAGGTAGGTTCCTTCTATGCCCATTTTTTGAAGAGTTTTAATCATAAATGTGTGCTGAATTTGTCAAAGCCTTTTTCTGCATCTATTGAGGTGACCATATGGTTTTTATCTTTCAGTTTGTTAATATGGTGTATTACATTGATTGATTTGCATATATTGAAGAATCCTTGCATCCCTGGAATAAACCCAACTTGATCATGGTGTATGAGCTTTTTGATGTGTTGCTGAGTTCTGTTTGCTAAAATTTTGCTGAGGTTTTTTGCATCTTTGTTCATCAGTGATATTGGCTTGTAATTTTCTTTTTTGTGTGTTGTCTTTGTCTGGTTTTGGTATCAGGGTGATGGTATCAGGATCATAGAATGAGTTTGGAAGTGTTCCTTCCTTTGCAATTTTTTGAAAGAGTTTTAGAAGGAGAGGCATTAATTATTCTCTAAATGTTTGATAGAGTTCTCCTGTGAAGCCATCTGGTCCTGAGCTTTTGTTTTGTGGGAGATTTTTGATCACAGCTTCAGTTTCAGTGCTTGTAATTTGGTTGTTCATAATTTCTATTTTATCCTGGTTCAGTCTTGGAAAGTTGAACTTTTCTAAGAATCTGCCCATTTCTTCCAGGTTATTCATTTTATTGCCATATAGTTGTTCATAATAGTCTCTTACAATCCTTTGTATTTCTGCATTGTCTGTTGTAACCTCTCCTTTTTCATTTCTAATTTTGTTGATTTGATTCTTCTCTCTTTTTATCTTGATGAGTCTGGCTAAAGGTTTGTCATTTTGTTTATCTTCTCAAAGAACAAGCTTCTAGTTTTATTAATCTTTACTATTGTTTCTTTCATTTCTTTTTCATTTATTTCTGCTCGGATCTTTATGATTTCTTTCCTGCTACTAATTTTGGGTTTTGTTTGTTTGTTTGTTTTTTGGTTCCAGTTGTTTTAGGTGTAAAGTTAGGTTGTCTAGTCGTTTTTCTAGATGGGGTTTTCATCTAGGTTGTCTAGATTTCTTCCTTCTTGAGGTAGGATTGTATTGCTATAAACTTCCCTCTTAGAACTGCTTTTGCTGCATTCCATAGGTTTTGAGTTGTGTTTTCACTGTCATTTGTTTCTAGAAATTTTTTTGATTTCCCTTTTGATTTCTTCAGTAATCTGGTGGTTATTTAGAAATGTGTTATTTAATCTCCATGTATTTGTGATTCTTTCAGTTTTTTCTTGTAATTGATATCTAATCTCATAGTGTTATGGTCAGTGTAGATGCTTGATATGATTTCAATTTTCTTACATTTACTGAGGTTTAATTTGTGACCCAAGATGTGGTCTATCCTGGAGAATGTTCCATGTGCACTTTAGAAGAAGGTGTATTCTTCTGCAATTGGATGGAATGTCCTGAAGATATCAATGAAATCCATCTCATTTGATGTATCATTTAAGACTTGTGTTTCCTTATTAATTATCTGTTTTGATGATCTATCCATTGGTATGAGTGGGTGTTAAAGTCTCCTACTATTTTTGTGTTACTGTCAATTTCTCCTTTTATGTCTGTTAGTGTTTGTCTTATGTATTGAGGTACTCCTATGTTGGGTGCATAGATATTTACAGTTGTTATGTCTTCCTCTTGGATTGATCCCTTGATCATTATGTAGTGTCCTTCTTTATCTGTTGCAATATTCTTTAATTTTAAGGTCTGTTCTGTCTGATATGAGGATTGTTACTCCAGCTTTCTTTTGCTTCCCTTTTGCATGGAATATATTTTTCCATCCTCTCACTTTCAGTCTGTTTGTGTCTTTAGGTCTGAAGTGGGTTTCTTGTAGACAGCATATACATGGGTCTTCTTTTTGTATCCATTCAGCCAGTCTGTGTCTTTTGGTTGGAGCATTTAATCCATTTACATTTAAAGTAGTTACTGATATATATGTTCTTATTGCCATTTTCTTAATTGTTTGGGGTTGATTTTGTGGATCTCTTTTCTTCTGTTGTATTTCTTGACTATATAAGTCTGTTTAACATTTGTTGTAAAGCTGGTTTGGTGGTACTGAATTCTCTTAACTTTTGCTTGTCTGGAGAGCTCTTTATTTCTCCATCAATTTTGAATGAGATCCTTGCCAGGTACAATAATCTTGGTTGTAATTTTTCCCTTTCAGTACTTTATATCCTGCCATTTCTTTCTGGCCTGCAGGGTTTCTGCTGAAAGATCAGCTGTTAAGCATATGGGGTTTCCCTTGCATGTTACTTGTTGCTTCTCCCTTGCTGCTTTCAATATACTTTCTTTGTGTTTAATTTTTGTTAGTTTCATTAGTATGTGTCTTGGCATGTTTCTCCTTGGGTTTATCCTATGGGATTCTTTGTGCTTCTTGGATTTGATTGTCTATTTCCTTTCCCATGCTGGGGAAATTTTCAACTATAATCTCTTCAAAAATTTTCTCATACCCTTTATTTTTCTCTTCTTTTTCTGGGATCCCTATAATTCAAATGTTGGTACATTTGATATTGTCCCAGAGGTCTGTGAGACTATCCTCAGTTCTTTTCATTCTTTTTACTTTATTCTGCTCTTCAGAATTTACTTCCACCATTTTATCTTCCAGCTCACTGATTTGTTCTTCCACTTCGGATATTCTGCTATTGATTCCTTCCAGAGTATTTTTAATTTCAGTAATTGTGTCATTTGTCTCTGCATGTTTATTCTTTAATTCTTCTAGGTCTTTGTTAATTGATTCTTGCATTTTCTCCATTTTGTCTTCAAGGTTTTTGATCATCTTTACTACCATTATTCTGAATTATTTTCCAGGTAGTTTGCCTATTTCCTCTTCATTTATTTGGACTTCTGTGTTTCTAGTTATTTCCTTCACTTGTGTAGTATTTCTCTGCCTTTTCATTATTTGTTTTAAACTTACTGTGCTTGAGGTCTCCTTTTCCCAGGCTTTAAGGTTGAATTCTTTCTTCCTTTTGGTTTCTGCCTTCCTAAGATTGGTCCAGTAGTTTGTGTAAGCTTCTTATAGGGTGAGATTTGTGCTGAGTTTTTGTTTGTTTGTTTTTCCTCTGATGGGCAAGGCTGAATGAGGTGGTAATCCTATCTGCTGATGATTGGGTTTATATTTTCATTTTGTTTGTTGTTTAGATGAGGGGTCCTGCACAGGGTGCTACTGATGGTTGGGTGATGCTGGGTCTTGTATTCAAGTGGTTTCCTTTGTGTGAGTTCTCACTATTTGATACTCCCTAGGGTTAGTTCTCTGGTAGTCTAGGGTCTTGGAGTCAGGACTCCCACTCCAAAGGCTCAGGACTTGATCTCTGGATCTGATTCCGGAGGTTCTGATCTTCTTGCTTCAGTTGTTCCAGGTCACTCATCCTTGAATTTCCTCATAGGAGAAACTACCAAATGAAAGCCCAGAAATAATTCTGTTCAAGGCCTCAGCATCCCAATTCTCCTGCAACGTCACCTCTTCTTTTTCTCCTCGGCTCCTTTAGAAGCACCACTGCCTCCTCACTGACTCAAGAGGTGGAAGTTCACTGGGAGAGGACCTACACTACTCCTACCCCATCTTCATTCTTACTTACAGACCAGGACTCTCTGATAGGCGTGGAGGAGGAAAAGAGATTCAAAGAGGGAGGGAAAGTTTACTACCTTTCAAAAACAAAACCATACTACTTTTAAGTAGAAAAAATTATAAAGATGGCCAAGTCCTTTAGTCCTAAAATATATATGAAAATACCACCAGCTTTTGTCCACACTGTGGTTGTTTACAGTATTCATCCTTTCTTCCAAATTATTGTCCTGATTTTCATTTAAGTGACTTCCCTGGTGGTTCAGATGGTAAAGCGTCTGCCTACAATGCAGGAGACCAAGGTTCGATCCCTGGGTTGGGAAGATCCCCTGGAGAAGGAAATGGCAACCCACTTCAGTATTCTTGCCTGGAAAATCCCATGGACGGAGAAGCCTGATAGGCTATAGTCCACAGGGTGGCAAAGAGTCGGACATGACTGAGCGACTTCACTTTCACTTTCACTTCATTTAAGTATCAGGCCTCCCGCATTCCATTCATCTCTTTTGGAGGAAGCTAATTTCTCTCTTGACTTGAGTTTGGGACTAATGCTGTGGCCCTCAGTCCAACCATGTGATCTTTTCCCCCTGATCAAGGTAGCTGGCTCAGGGAGGGGCAAGTGATCCAAGTCAAGCTAAGGAGCTGTGAGAAGTGGTTTGCTAGGGGAAGCTAATAAAGACTCTTCCTTGCTTATCTGAGGAGAGCTTCTTGAAACAATCCTTTTTGTTCCCAATACGTGGATGAATAAGATCATATCTCAGACAGCTTTTGGCAGCTATGTTTCATCCATGGTGGAAAGCCTACTTTAGAATGACACCTTGCACAGCAGAGAGAAAGTTGAAACTGAGCTACATCCTTGATGACTTAGTGGAGTTACTGAGTCAAACCCACCAGGAGGTGAGCCCCACCTGTGAACAATCCACCTGTAAGAAAACTTACATCCTCTGTATTATTTACTCCAGTTTGCATTGTTTCTGATTTCTTTTCCTATTACTTGTAACCAAGCTCATTTTACCTTTTTCAGTGTTATCCTAATTCTGGAAGGTTACTATGAGGTAATTCAAATTTTTCTGCTAGCTTACTAAAAATTATTTGACATCATCGCATTTATTTTCCTTAATCTAGCTAACATATTTTAGAGCTGTGCTGTTCAGTACAGTTTCCACTAACCATATGAAGCTATTTAAGTTTAAATTAATTAAAGTGAAATAAAATGAAAAACTTCATTTCCTCGTTTGCACTAGTACTAGATAGCCACATGTGGATAGTGGCTACCATCTAGGTTGGCACAGGTACAGAACACTTCCAGTCTCAGAGAAAGTTTTACTGGATAGTGCTATGAAAGAGAGAGAGAGAAAGAAGAGAAGAGAAGAGAGCGTAGAAGATGAGGAAACTTGTATTCTAATATGACCCACACCAGTGAACTCACTGTATTCCCTCAGGAAAGCCTCTTCTCTTTCTCAGGTCTTTTTATTTCCTGTACAACAGAGAGGGTGAACAAGGAGGTTTGGGGGAGATTTCTTCTAGGTTCAGAGTAATGAAATTCTAAGTGCTTTTTTTGATTTTTAACATTTGTAGTTTTTGTTATTCTTCAGGGGTCAGCTGTGAATTCTACCATCAGATCATATTTAGATACTAAGTACCAGGGCTGAAAATTCAGGACAGTTTCATTTTTTTCTTCTAGCAAAAAAAAAAAAAAAAGAAGTATCCAAAATAGATTTAGTGGCAGGTAGGTAAGGGTTTAAACAACATATGGGCCACTTTCTTTTACTTAGTGTTTAAACAATAGACTCAAACAGAACAAGGCAGTCATCCTTAATATGTATTGCTACTTCATACATGTGTACTACCAAAAATAACAAATAAAGGCCTTGGAGGAGGGCACAAAATAAACTTGTTTCTGAAAAAACAGTTCATCGTATATCCCATCTTGATAGTAGCCTCATATTTTATTTTTGATTCATTGATTATTGTTTATTTACACGTACAAACACTTGAGTCTCTACTATATGTTGTGTAGTATATGTATACATATATATATATATATATATATATATATATACACACACACACACACACACATATATACTTGATTCTGACAATAGAGTAGCGAACAAGGTGCTAGTTCTCCTCTCATAGTGTTTACGGTAAAGAGATAAAGCAGATATCATAAATAATTCCAGAAACAGTTATTTACAATGGTAATTAATGCTATAGAGATGATATACTGTGAGAGCATAAATCAGGGTGACAATTTGGTTTGGGGCATTCCAGAAGACAACTGAGAGAAACTCTATCCCACTCAAGGACTCAAGAGTGTAGAAGGAGCTGAGTGAGAATGTTTGTAAAAGACGAGCCTAGAGAAGTAGACAGGTGCCAACTTATGCAGAGCCCTGTCAACCATGGCCATGCATTTGGGCTTTATTTTAAGCACAATGGGAAAATCACTGAAAGGTTTTCAAGGTTTACTTGAGTGGCATGATCAACATGCATCTCAAACTCATTATCTCTGGTGGCAGAGTGGGAAAGAGATGCTTGGAAGGTTCACATTTGAAGGCAAGTGGACTAGTTAAGGAAGTATTATTATAATTCAAATGAAAGATGGTGGTATTTGGGGTGTATATGTTTGAACGGACAGGGAGACAGGGGAAGAGGTTTAAGACACAGAGTCTGTGAAGAGCCATTTCTTAGATCACAGTGGGTATGGGAGATAGCGACTATGAATCTGGCTATAGATCTGAGCATTTTATAAACCAAAAAATCATGTTATTGTTTTTATTATTATCATCAAAGCAGTCATTTTCACAACCTCTATGTGCTTATAATATATATTCATATTCTCATAATAAAGAGACCACTTGCTCTTTAAAAGTTCAGTTTATTTATCACTTTCATTAGTGCAATGGAAGTGAAGCTGTTTGTGGTTTCAACTTTCTTTCTGTTCTAAAAAGAGAATGAGGAGATGAGATGTGGAAGAACAAAAGAAACGACCTTATTCTTTCTTTTCCTGCTGCCTGGAAGACAGACAAGATAAGCAGTGAGGAATTATAATTGATAAAGTAATTGAAGAGATAGGCTGCTGGAGGTGAAAAATGAGACTCGTACATGAAAGTTATCTTTTCTTCTAGCCTAAGAGAAATCTTACCTTCCATTTCCCTTTTCTTACAGTTACTGAAAATTCTGGCTTGTGTGTCCACATCCAAATTACCAAACTGAGAGTCACCAGTTTTATAGCAAATGATTCAGCCTCAGCTCATTAAGTCTTATTTATGGAGCAGTTTTTTGGCTTTTTTGGTGGGTGTGTTTTTGCTTGGTTTTTTACCTTATGTATGCTGTACATTTTTATGAAATAAGTTCTCTCTTCTTCACTTCTACTGCTAGGAAGCTTTGAGTCAAATTAGTACTTCCTCTGTCACTTGATGGTTTGGAGTTCACTTTCAAAGTTCTCATTAGGCTTATCTTACTTAGCTTACGTGGCTTTGATCTTTATTTTGTAATTTTTTTTTCGTTTCTTGGCAATATTGCTTGCCTAGAATTTGGTTACTTAGAGCTTCAGTTCTGAAAATCAAATACCAGTTTGCATCAAAGTTGTTCAACCTTATGAGAGGTGTGACATTAGTTCAATCACTTAACTTCTTTGAAATTTGTGTTTTCACTGATAAAATAGAGATACTGTAATACAGACCTATTAGCATATTTGTGAGTATTAAATGAGACACTGCATGTGAATGCTTAGCCAGGGGCTTGGCACATGAAAATATTCCTCTCTCTAGACAACAGGTATTAATACAATAGCATCATCATCATCATCATTATTAATACATGTTCATCAATCATCATAGATATTGTATATTATATAACTCATATTCTCTTGTACTTCTTTTGCTTTCTCTTCATTTTTTCCTCATCTTAGCTTAAATACATTTTAAAACAACACAAGGTACAGAACAAAGAAATAAGACAAGTATATACATTTTATTTAGGTCCCAAAGTAAGACTTACAAGCTACGGATGTTGTTGTGTATCTGATATGGGGCACATATTAGGACACCAGGGGAGGCAGAAAAATTTTAAGTGAGTTCCAGACAAAGTGTGATGTAACAGAAATGATTTATCCAATTGTGTTACAGGAAAAAGATAGGGTAGCATTATTACTTAGCCAAGGGAAGAGGTATATTGTCTTCTCATAATCAGGGACTGAAAACAGACATTGTCAGCCAATTGATGTATAGCCCCAGTGACTACAGAAAAGAGAAACTGAGTTTCAGTGGTATAGAAAGCATCTATATTAGAGATAATTACAATGATCCTCTCATCCATACCTTCATTTCCATTAGCCAATTGAAATGGAACAAGAAAAAAAATAGTATTGTGAAATCACAACCAAAATTGTGTTATTTCGGGAAATACTTAGAACTCCTTTAAATGGCATACATCTAAACCACTTTCATTTGCATTGGACTGAAACTTGGCATCTTTCTCAGTCCAGATGTAATTTATTTAAATTCCTTTAGTTTTTTTTAATTTAGAAATATGCATAGACATAAAATCTTGCATGTCTCAAATGTGTTTTTCCTGCACATTTGTGAATTCAAATTAGCCAAATTATTAAGTGGATTGTTCCTAAACTAAAGTGAAGATGGCTTTTATTTCTAATGCCAAGAAATGAAAAGTGTGGTAATCAGGGAACTGAGGGATTTTCTGGTGGTACTTCAGGCCTGGATCCAGGATTTTGCCCCTTCAATGCCTTTCCCAATTAACTTAATAACACAAAGTGTATATGAATTTTTTGTATTTTAAAACTGTTTTTAATCATTTGAAGAGACAAAAGGTGAAGTCACACTCCATAGGATGCAGTTTCCCACCAGGAAATTCCCTTTGGACATTTCTGTTGCGCCCAGATCTTCTCTTCCTGAGCCTCTAGAGAACCTCTGTACCTCTCTCTCTCTCTGTTTTTCTGCCCACCCCCACCATTTTTCCCCTCTAGGATTTCTGCCCTGCTGGTTCCTCTATCCTCCATTCCTCCATCCCCAGGCCTTTCATTATGCAGGGCAATATGCTGAACATTCTTGGCTATGAAACATTCTGAGTTTTATCTTTCATCCCCAATTATTTTCATTGTGTCTTCTGAGTAAATGTGGGTTTTCCCATGGGGAGAAGATCTAGTGAATATGATTTTCTCTCTTTTTTACATAAAGAGTTGTACATACACATGGATACTGTATTTGAAATTATATCTTTAGGAGTTTGGCCCCACTGAGTAGGTATCTTGAAGTCCTGTAACTGGAAGGGCTGTAACAGTGGTGCGGTAGCCCTTTGCCTTTTGCAATATCTTGCTTGTATAACTGAACCAGCCTGGCCATGGGCCTGTGAATGTTCAGTTTATAACTCCTGGCTTATGAGAATCTGAAGGGATACTGTATGCAATAATCAATGCTTTGGATTTACACTGCTCTGATCAAAAATCTCCAATGGGTTTCTATACCATGGAGCTCTATGAAAACATGAACTGGGCCTGATGTATATACTGCTATAGCTTAGGGAAGTAAATGGAACATAATTCAAGTAATACATGATTGATATAGGTTAAAGTCTTCATCAGTCAGGACAGACTAGGTTATATTGCAGTAACAAATAACCCCCAAATCTTAATTGCTTAAAGAACAGAATATTTATTTACTATCAACATCTGTTGTGAGTGGCAAGGTGAAGGTGAGGGCCTCTGTTCTTTGCAGTCTCTCAAGGATCCAGAAAGATAGTCCCTGTTCCAGGGGCAAAGAGTGATCTGAAAAGTGTTGCTTCAACAGTCCTTCAGCCTCAAAGAGATACCATCAGTTTGGTTGACACCTCATTGGCCAAAACATTATGGCCCACCCAACAAGAAAGTGATCAGGTGATGAAGTCCTATGATAGCCAAAGGTGGAAAGGCTCAACTTCTTTGAAAGGCGTAAGAGTAACTTTGCTTTGTGTTGGGAGAATGGACTAAATTGTCTTAAGTGTCAATATCTGTTAATGCTTATATTATTAGGAAAAATGATCATTGGCAGCAATACAATGGACAGGGTATTTAGAAAAGAAAATGGAGCTAGTCTGACATTCTTGTTCCATCATATGTAAATATAGAAGCCACTTAAGACTGAAAAGGAAAGTCATTATTTCAATCTTTTTAAAAAATTCTAACAACGCCTATCTGAGTGCCTTGAACATAATCCATTAGTATGTATTTCAAGTTTATTAATTGAATCATAGATAAGAAATGATGTTGAACCTTAGTTTAATCCCTAGAAATGAAAAATATAATGTACAGTTTTTAAAATGGTAGTCTTTGTTAGCAAATGTGAAAAGTAAAAGTTGCAGAGTCACATCCAACTCTTTGTGACTCCCTTGGAATTCTCCAGGCCAAAATACTGGAGTGGGTAGTCTTTCCCTTCTTCAGGGGATCATCCCAACCTAGGAATCAAACCCAGGTCTTCCGCATAGCAGGCAGATTCTTTACCAGCTGAGCCACAAGGGAAGCCCTTTCCTTCTAATTTTAATGCATTATCATAGCAAGGGCTTCCCAGGTGGCGCTAGTGGTGAAGAACACTCCTGCCAATGCAGGAAACATAAGAGATGTGGGTTTGATCCCTGGGTTGGGAAGAGTCCCTGGAGGAGGGCATGGGAACCCATTCTAGCATTCTTGCCTAGAGAATCCCAAGAACAGAGGAGCCTGATGGGCTGCAGTCCATAAGCTTCCAAAGAGTCAGACATGCACACATTAGCATAGCAAAAACAAAACAAAAAACCATGAGGTAAAGACTGCCTTTCATATTTCTATATTTCAAATGCCTGGAATATACTCAGCATGTAAGTCTTGAATGAATATACAATAATTTTTGAAGACTATATTAATTGTAAAGAAATAAGAAAATATAATGGCTAATTTTGTAAGGTAGGTTTTTGTTTGTTTGTTTGTTTTTCTATGAAGTATTTAATCCTAGTGTTTAGAAGATGGGCTGTTGACCCAGATCACTGGGGTCTGCTATATCACTTAGCAGCTATAATACCTTGAGTAAGTTTCTTAATCTCCATATTCACCCTCTGTTTCCCCATTCATGAAATGAAGACAATAATAATGATACTTATCATATGGGATTGGTAAAAATGATTAAATTACACCTTATAAGAAACATACTTTGGCATCAGCACATAGTAAGGGTTTAGATACAACTTACCTACTGCTACTGTGGGCTTCCCTGGTGATTCAGCAATAAAGAATCTGCCTGCCAAGGCAGGAGATGCGGGTTTGATCCCTGCATCAGGAAGATCCTCCAGAGAAGAAAATGTCAATCCATTCTTATATTCTTACCTGGAAAACTTCATGGACAGAGGAATTTGGTGAGCTGCAATCCATGGAGTCGCAAAAGAGTCAGACATGACTTAGCAACCAAACAACAACTGCTATTGTAGTTTTAATCACTTTTGTCTTGAGATTGAATGGTGTGAGCTTACTATATACATTCACCAACTCAACAATAATGAACCATAGAAATGAAATACACAATCACACCTAGAACTTTGGCACTCGACTTATTTTCACTCTAAGATTTGTATTTACTGTTACCTTGAAATTTGTTTAATGATGAGCTTTAATAAACAGTTGTTAGGGTCCAAAGAGCTATTCTGTGCAGGATCAGGGATGAAGACTGATGTGTTTGAAGGGTCTCTCAGCGTCTCACTCTGTGTAAATGGAGAGAGAAGAGGATGGCTTCTGAAGACGCACTGCAACATCAAACTTTCTTTATAATGACTGTGAAAGCCCAGAGAGTACTCTGAGGCACTTGAAGAGGTTGTTGAAGCCAGAATATTATAACTACCTTAATTTTGAAAATAAAACAAAAGAAAGAAAGACTAGACAGTATGATGTATGACAGTGGCAATCACATCAATGTTATTTTCCCTTTTGTCCCAGAGCATCTAACACACAGTAGGTACTTTATAAGTGGATAATTGATTGACTTATTCAAGTGAATCATTGTCAATGCAATCTGTAAGTGAAAACTAGGTCACTTTATATACATCATTTATGTGTAGGTACCATCGTATTTGTATTTCCAAAGAAGAAAGTGTCTAAACCCTGGCAATGGAAACAAAATGTTGAACTTCTGAGTGTTTCCTCTTCCCACCCCAGCATATTATTTGAAGGAAATTTTTATAAAATGTCTTGAGCATATTTCTTTGTCAAAACCCACTCTTTGGTGCTGAGAATGATATATGTCTATGTATTAATCATGTTAAAAAAAAACTCATAAGGTTTGTTTTAGGCTTATTCCTATAAACATCTATACTGTAGTCTAGCTAGATCATGTTCCCACATTTAGCTGCTGAAATAATTGACAGACTTAAATTTGTATAAACTCAACAATATTTTGGGTTAACTTACTGGTTAAAAGAACATTAAGAGGTAAGAAATGGCTTACATTTTTCACTTTCCCATTTGCTGTTAGAAATCTAACACCCATTAACACTATCAGTATTTTGCAGAATGCTTTTTTCTTTTGTTTCTCCTTCCTTCTTTCTTCTTTTGGTAAATGAACAGTATCAGTAAAATCTCTAACAGAAAGTACTGGGCAATACAGTGTTAAAGTGCTGCTTGAGTTGTTCAATAGTTAGTGGGCAGGTATTACAATTCACTGTAGCTGTAATAGAGGGTAATGTCACTTTAAGACATGTGATACTTTACAGAGGAGGGATGTATTGAAAGAGACTATTGCTACTTACAGCGCCGTATAGCAGCCCTGCTCCTACATTTTGCTGCCTTACTCTGCCCTGAATGCTCTGGAGTGGGGATGGTCCGTCATTAACTATAAACTGATTCTCATCAGGAAACTGCACATTATCTCACCATCATTTCAAAGGTCTCGTCTGGCAGAGGTGACGCCAGGAGATGATTTAAAGGTGAAAATGACAAGGTTTCCAGTCCTCAAACCTTGGTTCCTTTTCTGACAATACAGTCTGAATGAACCCAATGTCTTCTTTACTGTGGAAGTAGCATCGGAAGAGAAATACATTTTTTTTTTAATCCTGATAAAGAAGATTATTGGGAAGCTCTTTTTTAAAAAAATCTCCAATTGTGGCACAGATGGATTTTAGAAAGTGTTAGAGCTTTCCAATGAACACTAATAGAGTACTCTGCTCTTGGCTGGATTTTTCAGGTAAGAAGTCTCTTTAAGGATTTAAGATTCAGCAAGCAGATTTGAAATCTATTTAGTCAGGTCTAGAGAACTGTGTAAGGCTGAATGCATAATTTGGGGGGAAACACCTATTAACATAGAGATCACCTCTTGCTAAGAGAGTGAGCAAAGAGAGCTATTTGCAGGAGCCTTGGAAGTAATGTTGAGAATTAAAGAAAGTTAAATGAAAAAATAAATCAATAAAAAGAAGGAAAATATTGCAAACATCAAACCACAGCAATCTTGAGTGCTAAGATCTATATGGGTGAAGAAGAGAAAGCAGTCATTGAAAAACTGTTAAGTTTTTTTCCTGGTAGAGTTTTTTCAAGTTTAGATGAATTCCTAGTACATTTTAACTGAAATTCACAAACAGTCATTGCATGCCACCATCTGCTCTATTTTGTCTTTCTATAATTTGCAGACACCCAGATACATTCATTTCAGAATCCATAGGAGGGGTGTTGCTCTTATCTGAAGAGAATGCATCTATGGTACATTGATAGTTCTGAAGACAATGAGGCTAAATCTGTTGTACACAAAAGTAAACAGTGGGCTGTGAAACTAATTATAAAGTGAATGGTCCATGTGAATCACAGACCAGGACATGAAAGGCATCATGCTGTTGAACATAATGTTTTTCTACTTTGCACTTAATTACGGTTGTCACCATTTGTCTATTATAATTTTAAAACCCTTCTTAAAGACTAAGTCTCTCTCCTAAAACCCACAAATTATCTTGTATTATGTCTGTATACATACGCGCACACACACAGGTATAATGTATATATTTTGCTTGCTGAACATCACAGCTTTTGAAAGAGTGCCAATTTCCACAAATAAAGAAGCCACACTGGGAGGTCACTAGGAGGTTTTAAATGTAGAGTTTAAATACTTGAAGTATATGATTTGACTGTGGAAAGATGAAAAAAAGAAAGAAACAATCTTGGGTCCAAAGCTCTAAGAGAAAAGCATACACTTAACTGGATTCTTATACAGAAAATGCTTCCGTATCACTGGCTGAGTAAGGACGATGCTTCAAGTTTGATTAATTTGGCAAATATGAAATGCAGCATAAGGTGTTGTTTGAGAAATTGGACAATATGTAGCGCAGCTGAGCTTTTGTACCTCCTAAGATTCTCATAGGTGCTGAGAAGACTGTCAAAGTTTCAGCGCCTGAGAAAAGGTGGATGTTCGTCCATAAATATATACACCACCTGTATATGCATATTCATCAACACTCAACAAATGCCACAATATCTTAGGAGGCAAAGCAATATTGTACATTATGGTTTGCTTTAGGAGAGATGCATAGATCTTAGATTTTGTATCTGAAACTCATTTTGGCTGAAGACAATTCCTTCTGATTTTAAGTCCACCCCAAAACACCAGTTCTTTCAGGAGATTACAACATGCCTCTGAGAAATGATTACTTAGTTTAGAAGACAGCACTGGAATTAAAAATTCATGACTGTAGAATTAGAAAAAAAAAAAAAAAAAAAGAATCCACTTTTTCCTTCCAGGCTTATGTCAGACTTGCAATGAAGTTAGAATGAACAGGAGCATCCAGCCTTTCAATGCCTGGAATAACTATAGCTTAAAGATCATTGTGTAAAACAGGATGTTTAGTCAGGGTATAGTGTTTCAAACTGCCTAACAGATAGTCAAAAACTTTATTTCTGTATTTCAGTTATCCTAAGAGTTTGGTTTTGCAGAATTTCAAAAATGTATTAATGATCTCGTGGAGAGTGATTTCTCTCAAGCCCATTTCATGCCATGACCTCTGCCGAGTCATTAATTTTAGCTAGCAAAGTAGCAAAGGGACATGACGTCTGAGACCCCCCTTGTCTCATCAGTGGGACTGACAGAGCTAGGGGCTCAAAGCCAGGGATAATTCTTCCTTTCTAATGTTCTCTTTAGAGAATGGCAATGGTCTCTGCGATGTCCTGGGTCCTGTATTTGTGGATAAGTGCTTGCGCAGTGCTGCTCTGCCATGGATCCCTTCAGCACACTTTCCAGCAGCATCACCTGCACCGACCAGGTAAGTCGGAGGCTGGCTCCACAGTAGCCTCCAATCTCCAGCCTCACTGTGGTCTTCTAACAGATGGTTGAAGGCAAGTGACAGAAAGTGCTACAGTGTGGGCAGCTTGCGTCGGAATTCCAAGACTTACTGTTGGCTAGATGCTATGGGGAGAGTGGGGGATACTAAAATGCCTTGGGTGTATTTCCAATAACTGTTTGGAAAATGTGATTCTGTCTAGGAGTCCCACCATCCCTTGGTGCAAAAAGTAGAAGTCTTTTGTTTGTGGATACCTTGGCCAATAGTGAAATATTCTGCAAAAGGTGGAATAACTTTCAAGACTTGAAAATTTTTTAAAGAGGCAAAATACGATATTTGCAATCGAGAAAGTGTGCCTGTGACCCTGGGATGCATTTGTCTGTAGCATAGATACCATAATTTTGGTGTGTATGTGGCTAAGGATTTTGTGCGCATGTTAGTGCCAAAATTAACTTTGGAAGTAGTTTGTCAATGAAAAAGAAATTAAACAGCAACTTACTATTTCTTGTCTGGTTTGTCTCCTCTCTTTTCTCCCCTCCTTCACTTTATGTTCTTCCGGTATGCTTGGTACCTCCCCCCCCCCCCCCCCCCCATCTCTCTTGGCAGTAGCGGGACAAGTTCTCTCTAGCGTGACTTTTTTTTCCCCCCCATATCGAATTTTAAGTTCCAGATGCATTTTACTTTCTTCGTTTTTCTTTTCAGAGTATATTTCTCACCCTTCCATGGTCTCACTCTTTAATCTGTATTTTTCTCTCCTTCTTTGCCGCTCCAGCTTTCTCATTACTGTTCCCTCAGCTCGACTGTCCTCACCCGTCCTGGTTCTCGGAAAGGTTGCCTTCCATTTTCTGCTTAGCTTCAGCCCTTGCACTTATTCCTCCACCTTCACCGCACCCCTTCTCCTCCCCCTCCCATCAGATAGCCAGGTCCGGGCTCTGGGGACCAGTTGCGCGCTCAAGCTCCGGATCCTTAGTTCTCTAGCGCTGCCAGCTTTCCACACACACTCCTTCCCTTCCAAATCCCTCTCTGGCTTTTTCCCATCCGCCCGGCTTCCTGCAGCTACGTGGTCCAGCGTCTATGCCTTTGCCTTTCCCCGCCTCTGCAGCCGGCCTGGGCACCCATCCTGGGCTCTTCGACACTCTCTTCCAGCAACGCCTCCCAGGGCGCTGCTTGCTGCTTCCTGGGCTCTGCTTCCTGGCTGGGGGCGGGATCGAAAGAGCGCGGTTGCCGCCCAGGTTCTCCCGTGCCGGCTGCGGGCGAGCGCAGCAGCCTGCTGAATGCTGCAACTTGGGTCGCCCGGAGAGGAGGAGTTTGGCGGGGCCTTAGCTTGGGGCAGAGGCCCAGGGTTGCCTCTGGGCTCCAGTTGCCCTTTCTCCACGCCCTAGGTCGGGGAGGGATGGCGAGGGGGCGTTGGTGCCCCTGCAGGTGGGTATGGAACCGGCTTGGCGGATGCTGCGCGCTGGTATTTCTGCTCCGCGTGTATTCTGAGACTGGATCTACCACTACCAGAGTCAGAGGCATCAGTGCAGTTAAAACAAACGTGGGTCTTGGAATACCCAGGTTACCTCCAATCAGTAGATGACCAATCTGTTCTGGCAAAAAAAAAAAAAAAAAAAAAATCCTTGAGTTGTTACATAGTCATACAAATAACGTGAGAAATTTCTAGTCATGATAATACTGAACGATAAGCATGCATAACAGAAACAGCTAATGTGAGTGTTTTAGACAGGATCTGAAGGTTAATTCACGTTGCTTGGCTTAATTCTTATTCAGGTAGGTGTGATTTCCCACCGTGTTGCTTAGGAGACTGAAGTTCTGAGGGTCTGAGTGACTGAAGTTCACACAGCTAGTATCTGTCGTTGGAGACTTCGGTCTGATTTCATCTCCAGAGCCTGTTTCCCAAAGAGGAAATAATGCCTCAAAGTGCAGAGAACAATCTTGCTATGTAGGCTTTTTGAAGCTTCGTGAGAACCTTCATGTAATTCAAGAAAACTTTCCAGTTATGTCACTACACAGACTCATTTGAAGTGCATTCTGAAAGGTGTCTATGGCAGAACTGGTGACGGGTGGCGTGCGGGGATGACAGAATTCAGGCCAGACCATCAGTACGCGTGCATGTGCGTGTGCGCGCATGCGTGTAAGTGCTCACTGATGTTCTCAGTCATGTCTGAGTCTTTGCATCTGTCACTTAACATTAGTGACATGACCCTGGGAAAGTCACTTTTCTTCTCTGGGCCCAATTTCTCTTTTAGGGGTATTGTGGGGAGTGTAAATAAAATAATCTTCAGAAAAGTACTTTATAAACTGTAAAACTCTTCAGAAATATCAGGAATTACTGACATCCTGGAGCTTCCCTGGTGGCTCAGATGGTAAAGAATCCACCTGCAATGTAGGAGACCAGGGTTGGACTCCTGAGTGGGGAAGATACCCTGGAGAAGAGAATGTCTACCCACTCTAGTATACTCTAGTATTCGGTACTCTAGTATTCTCTAGTATTCTAGAATACTCTAGTATTCTTGCCTGGAGAATTTCATGGGCAGAGGGCCTGGCGGTTTGCAGTCAGTGAGGTCACAAAGAGTCAGACACGACTGAGCAACTAGCACACTTTCACCACTTAATAGACTACAAACGTGCATGTCATAGATGTTGAATTAGTGACGTCTTGCTGTTCACACAGCTAATTATCCTTACTGATAGCAATATTGTTTTTACTCTTGCTGTTAATTTTAACTATGTGATACCTGGCTAGAATATACCACCAAATGCCACCTGTCTTATTTTGTGCCCTATGCATACAGTCAAGAAATATGGTACAGTTTGCAGTGAGTTTTCACATAGACTGTCTCTCAATTAATTGACTAATATATTAGATTTTTTTTATGGTGAAGGGTTGTGGCTATGTTACAAGTAAACTTATGTCTTTGTGGGGCTTGTTATCAAAATACAGAAATTTTAAACTGGGAAACACATCATTAGGTTCTCTCTGCAGTTAAACTCAGTATTTTTTTTCATTGTTTACTCTTAGTAATTGCTTATTATCATCAGTTCATGGTTCATCTGTACCTCAAATACTCCAAGAAACTGCAGCACTGAAACCAATTTCAACCCCAAGTATTTATACATTTGAGACCTATTTCAGATTCATTGATGAAATGAAGAAACTATAAATACTCCCTTCTAGATGCAGAAAGATGAAAATAATATTAAACTAAAATCCAATGTTTCTATGTATTAGGTTTATTCAACTTTCTTGGGTTTTCAACAATAGCTGCAAAGATTAAAGTCATAGATCTTGGACACAGCAATATTCTACATTATTTCAGTCAGAAATACAATCTCCTTTAATGCAATCTTTGGTCTTGATTTTAAGGGAAAATATATGCTTCCTGTGATGGGAGTTGTGGTGTTTCCTTTCATGGGACTTAAATCTTCAGGGACACTAATGAAATGTGTATGAAAACAAGAGAGAAATCAGGGCCAGTTATCTGTGACAATCCCCTCCTTCAATGAGCAAATAAATAAATAAATAGCTGGATAAATGAGCAAAAAGGAAAAACATAATCTCATTTTCTCAAATCGGTTAAAACAAGTGACATGATGAGAAAAAATGAGACACCAGCAGACCCTGAGCTTTGCCACATTTGCCTAAGCTTGAAAAATCGCCTCTTTCATAAAGTAGGAGCTGGCAGACACCATGTGCATATCAAGTATCTGGGAAATGTGAAAAATGACACATCTTTCACTCAGAGCCCTAGATGAAGTGAAAGCTTTACAGTTGCCTCCTCACCTGCTTAAGAATGGCGGGTCCCCCTCTCTCTAGGCTCTTATAGGCAGCTTCACCACCATCCCCTACACTGTAAGATGGATAGTGCTCTGATCCCAAGCAGCCAATCTCAGTCTCTCAAGAAATAATCCGCTCCGCTGACAGATGAGTGAAACTGGACGTTCCCTTGATTCAGACTATGCCGTACCTGGATGGCACCAGCCAGCTGGAGTCCTTTACGGGAAACGGTTAGAGATTTGGGCCAATTTCTGCTGTCAACACATAGTATCAGGACCTTGTTTCTGTGAGGTCGTGAATTTGTGATCTGTCTTTTCAATGCTGTGGCTTTCTACACACACAGAATGAGAATATGGTAACTAGAAAACGGACTGAGTTTAATGTATTCCCCTGCAGTCCCAAAGTGCTTCCTATTTTTCATATTTATAGTATTAGGAATGCACCATTTGTTTTCAGTGACTCACTAGTTAAGGAAGATTGAAACAGTCAATCAAATGAAAGTGAATTTTAAAATTACACAAACAAGTAAAATGTGCTATAGATTATCAGATTTGTAATATCAATAATTTAATATCTGGCTAAATCAAGCTTTTTATTTTGGAAATGATGTACGAAATTAGTGTAATAACTTGAAGAATACTCATACCTTTTTAAAAAATATATACACTAAAGCTAGAAGAAGGATATTCAATTTAAAAAAAGACAGACTGAACAATGAAAACTCAGAGTGGTATTCCATTGTTTCCAGAAGTTAAAATAGACAGCTTCACCTCTTTATAATCACCACTTCTTGTGTGACAGGCAAAAAGAGATGAGTGGTTTGCTGAATGTAACTTTCTAATATAGGATTATTTTTTCCCCTTATGGGTATAAGATTATGACAGCAATTTTAACGGTTACTTAATTTCAAGTGTGAGGGTATATGGGTGTGGATGTGAGGAGTTGTCCTTGAAACTTAATAAAATATGGATGATTTCAAAATACTTTAGTGAGAAAAGATCTTTGGGATTCTTTAGCAATTTAAAATTATAAAGATAAATTACATGAGACAAGAAGTTGTAAATGTCTTATGAATCATTTATTCTCGAGTCACTGCTATTTTATTGACAAGGGTGTATGGAAGTATAAAAAGATGACACTGAATAGATTTGTCTGTGTAACTTATACTTGGTTTGATTTAAAGCTTTATAAAGCAAACTGTACTTAGAGGCATTTGTTTGTGACTTAATTATTACATACTGAACATCACCACCCATTTTAAAGTGAGTGTTTTTGTAAAGATTGGAAAGCATTCTTGTATATCTTATACTTATTTTTACCTTACCGTTATATATTACTTTATTGAAAGCTGCTTAGGAAATATGTATTAGAATACCAAGTTTCCTTACAATAAAGGATTGTTTTACAATTGTAGTATAAAAGAAATAGTGAAAACAAGAGTGTTTGTATATTGGATATTTAGAATGCGTACCAATTCTAGATTGCTAAGTGTAGTGAATTGGCCCAAGGATTGGAGCAGACAGGTTGTTACTTGGTGTAACTGGTGCTGGTGATAATCTGTCAATCATGTGATTGATGAAATTGACCTCATCCCAGAATCAAAGTGCAGACATGAGCATTTGATGGTGGCTCAGATGATAAAGAATCCATCTGCAATGCAGGAGACCCAGGTTCAATTCCTGGGTCGGGAAGATTCCCTGGAGGAGGGAATGGCTTCCCACTCCAGTATTCTTGCTTGGAGAATTCCACGGACAGAGGAGCCTGGCAGGTTATAGTCCATGGGGTCGCAAAGAATCGGACATGACTGAGTGACTAAAACTTTCACTTTCACGCTTTCTTTTCAAAGTCAAAATCAGGTAAAGATGCAAATAAAGATTTTCTGACATCCCCGTGAATTTATAAGAGAACTACTACAATGCAATCTAAGTACTGTTACTCATGAGCTCCAGCCTATGGCCTCAATTTTATACAACAGTGCAAACAGATATTTAGAACTGGCACTAATGAACAGTAGCCTTCAGTTGTTCATCTCTATAAAGTTCATTCAAAATGAAAACTTAACTGCTTTTTTAAATCTTCCAATTTTGAACTCTGTGTAAAAATTTCAAAGCTTGGGTATATAAATTGGTACATCATTTAAACAACAACAACAACAACAATCTGCAGTGTTTTCCAACATGTAAAATGTGAAAGTCCTGACCCAATTCCATTTCTAGATGCTTATCCTAAGAAAATGATTGGACAGGTTTAAAAAGATGTATGTTTAAAGTTTAGTCACTGAAACAGTAATTTTGATGGCAAAAAATTAAAGTAAGTTTCCATCTCTATCAAAAGGGATGTGTGTGCATGCTTAGTCACCTCAGTCATGTCTGACTCTTTGCAACCCCATGGACCATAGCCTGCCAGGCTCCTCTGTCCATAGGAGCAAAATAGTTTGGAGAAAATATTTATTTGTACATGCATAAAAAAAATATCAGAAAAGATAAAAACATTCTTTATACACCGTTAGTTAAACCTGATGGGAGGATTGGATTGACTTGACTTTTTATTTCCTTTCAATTTGAAAAATTTTCAGATTCATTTCTAGGATGGTTATGTAATGATCTTTAATGAAAAGCTTAAAATATTAGCTATAGAGAGTTCAATGATTAAATTAGAAATGCATCAGTGTTCCTTCCCAGTTTAAGGAAAAAGAAGCAAATGTAGGTTGCAAAATATCATCAGGCCCCTTTCCTTCTAAGAGCCTTAATCCAATAAAATATTCAGATTAGCATTTGCCAGTTCAAAAATACTGTCCCCTCAAGATCCTCTTTAGAGAAAAACTATTAACTGCTAAGGAAACACTCACTGTATGATGATATATCTTTCTCTTGGAGATTTGCAGTGTATGTGAGTGTATTAAAGTTCTGAAAAAGTTTGCAGATAGGAGTCCTGATTGTGTTTAAAATTTTTCAAACTTTCCTTTTTTTTAATTTGGAAAACATCTACAGTGCCTAGTCATATCACATGCATTCAGATGTATAGGCCAAGATAATCTTGGAATCATGTAACATTCATCTTTTTATCTTTCATTTCTAGTAAGGAACTTGGCATATAGTAGATACTCAGAAAATATATGTTAGATTATTAAAGAAAGAAGGAATCAAACTCTCCTTCATTTTTTCCTACTTATGTGTAAATGTTTGTGTGTATATGGTTGGGTACATGTGTGTCTATATGTGTGTTTGTAATGGAGAGTGGTATAAACACTAAATTGTCACTGTAACATATGCATGTGTGTGTGTGTGTATCTGTGCAGAGTCTTTGGGTAGATATTTGACTCTATCCAATATTTGACATTAATCAAAAGCCGTGGCTCAGATGGTAAAGAATCTGCCTGCAGTGCAGAACCAGGGTTTGATTCCTGGGTCAATCCTTTGAGAAGGAAATGGCTACCCACTCCAGTATTCTTGCCTGGAGAATTCCATGGACAGAGGGGCCTGGTGGGCTACCAGTCCATGGAGTCGCAAAGAGTCAGACACGATTGAGTGATTAACATTAATATTATAGTATATTAATCAAAGTAGTCCAAAGAACATACTTACAGATGTAGTGAAAAATCAAATCCCTAAGGTTTTCAGTCATAGCATGAGTTTTTTTTTTTTTTCCTATAGATTAGAAAATATTATAGGTGTGCTCTTGAGGGTCTGAAAAGGAAACTTCACTTAGCAAATAGGAAAAGGCCTTTTGTTTTCAAATCTTTTGATATCAAGAAAAAAATATTCACTTTATCTTTGGAGAAGGAAAAAAATAACACCAGACCAGCAGTTTATTGTTTATTTGGGATAAATAGAAGAAGAAGAGTTATTTTGCTAACAATTTATATAAACTAATTGGATTCCCAAAGATAATGTCCTCAAAGTATTTAGGGAATCTTCTTGGCCTGCTATTTCTTTTTCTTTCCCCGAATTTATATAATAAATGCCCAGAGAAAGAAAAGAAAAATGACATATCACAGCAACTTTCTCTCAGAAGACAGATAGACATCAGAGTGATCTGCCTACTCCTTAAGCATATCCTTTCTCCTTGCAGGGCAGGAATCCAATCAAGCTTTCCCTCAGTCTAAAAGGGAGGAAGACTTTCTACATCCTCAGCAAAGGCCATCTTCTGTTGATGGAATTACCTGTGTTTACTGTTACCATGCCCTTACTAGACCTTCACTTGTAGATGTACCTCCTTTTTATCTAAGACTAAATACAAGCTGAGTCTGTGTATATCTAAAGGGGTTTTCTGATTTCCCACTTGTGTGGATGAAGAATGGACCTCTTGAGTCATATGCTTTGAAGTGAATAAATGTCAGCTTCCAGATTTAGATGAATTACTGCACAGTGCAGGGGTGGGGTGGTGGAAAGGATTTCAGTGCTCCTGAAATTGACAGCAGGCCAGCAGTTCATCCTATCCCTGGAATAAATACTGTGTAGGTATTTAATCAACATTTGCTGAGCAACTAGGCAAGAGTTTTATATCCTTTAAAAATGCACATATTGGTGGGAAAGCACCACTTTACACCTTCTCTTATACCTAATGGTGTTGAAGAAAGAGCCAGAGTAGGAGTAGGACACGGGAGCTTTCAGCATCTCACTTATGTTATCAATTGCAAGCCTCCAGATTAGAAGGTTGGAAGGAATCAAAGGTTTTAATATTGCTCCTAGCAACTCCGAGGAGGCGATCCATGCATTCCACAAATAGTAAAGTATATCCTGCCAAATAAGGAAGCTTTAAGCGGCCCAAGGAACTGATTCATTGCCTTTATCCATTTGATAGAGCAAGAAGCAGTACAAAATCACCTTTGTGTATTTAAAAAGCCTTCTGCTAAAGCTATTTGAAAACTTTCTGGATGATTTCATAGATGGAGAAGGCAAATAGCTTCACAGACCAGGTAGTTAACAAAAGTAATTGGATCAGCCTGGAGGCCAGATATTACAGAATGCTGAGAACTGTGGCAGCTTAAGAGCATATGCACATCTAGAGGGCATAGCACAGACTTCGCCACACCTGAGATGGTCTCAATGTGACCAGATCATCTGGTATTTCAAGGCAAGTCAGAAACCTAAAATTTTATATGTAAGTTCTTTATCTTTTAAGTGTCAAGTGGGCCAAACAAAGCTTGACTCAGGGCTATATCCCACTTGCAAGCTGTTAGTGGGTGACCTCAGACAAGATTATCTCCGGCTCCAACATTTTATGATTCCTAATGGCTTTATGCAAGCACAGTGGAGAGAGGTGAAGGCAGTAGGGCCAAAAGGGGAATCTCAATGCAGATCTGTTTTGTTTTGGCCTGCTTTAAAATTATGCCCGCAGATGAGTCCTATTTTGAGTTAAATTCAACATGTTAAAATGCTGTGTGTCTCTGAGCCTTTTATACGCAGTGAACTACTATCACTAGGGGGTCTGATGAACAGAGAGCATTTGTATTATGAAGCCAGTGGCCTAAGCAGAGGTCTCATTTGAATCTTAGCTAAAAGTCAATTAACTTAACTTTAGATTAAGGCTAAGCAGAAAGAGTAATCTGTAAATGTAATAAAACAGAGGGAAGCATCGGACAGCATAATGATGCCTATGTAAAACCCTTTATTTATTAAAGTTCTCAAAATCTAGTCTGCAGTCCACTAGTGGATTATAAATATATCTTGAAACCCAAAGTTTTTTTTTTTTTTTTTTTTTTCTTGTAGTTGTTCTTTTGGGCAAATGGTTTAAGATTTTATGTACATTCATTTTGTATATTAACAGAGGCTAGTTATTAATATACTGGCTGAGTTATCATTCTACCCAAATGACATGTAACTAAGGTTTACTGAGCTTCCTTAATTCAGTATTCTGCTGAGAAAACTGGCTTCTGGCTCTCGGAAATGTTGCAAAGTGCCTGCATGCAAATAATTAGAACTCATACAATTTGGGGAAGGATAATTTGTTATCAGTGGATCTTGAGTGTTGTTTGAGTTTTTAGTGATTTTCCATTGCTGTGGTCCTTGCTTTTTAATTATAAATTAGTGTTGCTTCAGTTTCATCATTATCAATTAAGTTTGCTGTGGGCTATTTCATTAGCCCTATAGTCTATAATAATGCATATTTGCATACTTGGGGTTTTAAATTTGCTAAGGATTAGACTTTGAGACATTCTTCTGTTGTGGTTAGAAATGATTTATCTATATGCTTATTGTAAAACATGTGTTTGTATTACTCTCAAAACTTATTTGTATGGTGACACTAGTCTAGTAACAGTTTATATATTGCCTGTGAACCTACGCAACATAAATTCTCAAGAGAAGAAACATTTTTCGGGTTATTTTTATGTCTGTAAGGCATTGTTTTATAATATACTAGCATATTAATAGGTTCATCTTATAATGAGTGATTCATAAATGCATCTTTCCAAGCATTTATTACCTAAGTATTTTCCCACTGGAAGTGGAAACAGGTAGAAATTGGATATTGCACCTCCTCAGGGTGTTGAGATTAGGAAAATTTGAACACCACTGTTCTTTGAAGAAATTGTATCTAGAGGCCAGACCTACTGGAACTGAATTGAAAACTATATGACAAAGCAAAAAATAAAATAATTAAACCATTTTTTTTCTGAGATAAAATGATAAGATATAAGACAGGAGAATAGGCTACTTGAAAGCTTCCCAGATGAGGTCTTATCAAGTTGAATTGTTTTTGTAGCTTCTTACACTTTTTATCTGACGAAAATGCAAGATGCCATGTACTGGACATGTGTTTGAGAAAGTAGGTCACTGGGTGAACATTTATAGGGCAGCATTTTTGACAGCTACTCCCAGGATTGTTTAGAAGAAAAAGCAGATTTATGGCATACACGCTGCCAATCTCCAACCCTCTATCTATCACTGGCCAAAGGAATCAATCACAGTGATTGTTCCCACAGAGCCTAGATGTGATTTCAGAATCTTTTTCAATCTTTCTCTGGACACCACCTATTAATTGATTGACATAAGCAAATTGAGAGTCTTTGACAGTCCCTGCTGGTTCATTGACTGACCATCTTTATAATTCCTTTCCTATCCAAAAATGCATGCCACGAAACAGTTCATAAAAAATAAAAAGATCCAAAGTGTGATTAAAGCAAATATAAATAGCCACACATGCCTAGTAATGATGGTTTAAGAAGTGGATCTTTAGCCATTCGAAATCTTCTAAGAGTTGCAGAACTTTCTTTTTATTTAATCCAGAAATTTTTGATTACTTTCCCCATTCTTCTCTTAATCTGTGTCGGGAACACAAGCTGGTTGTCATAGGAGCTCTAACCAATTAGGTGCTTGATCATAAAGCATGAAGCACGTCATTCTGAACAGAGGATTTGAGAAGCCCTCATATAAAGCTGGATTTTGTGTTGGCTTTCAATGTTGGGTAGGAAGTCAGCTAGTGGGAAAGATCAAGGGTACCATACTGAACCAGAGGAAACAGAACAATTAAAGTCTTAGTGAAAGGTAAGGGGGATAAGGTAGGACTGTGACCTAAATGTCTATAGGCCCTAAACTAGTTGGAGAACTTCATATTATTGCAGTTAAAGGGAAAGCAAGATTTTGTTGTTGTTACTGTTTTGTAATCTAAAGGTTGCCTTATCAATGTACACTGATAATAACAGATGAACAGCTAGTTAAAATGGAAGAAAGAAGCCCCAGCATCCACAGTTTGAGTCTCTGTGAAAGCAATTCATTTAATGATACAAGACAAAATATGCTACTTCTGCTGATTTTTAAAGTCTGGTTGTTACATTAGAGTAAACTACACATCTCTTACGTCAAAACCTAAGGATAATAATTTTATTTTTAATGGACAACAAATTTAACTACACTTCCTCAATAGTTATAGCAATGCCTCTTTACTATAATCACTGGTTTAATGTTGCCTTTCCTGATTGGATCATCAGTTCTGTGTGGGTAGGGAACCGAGCATTCTGGGGATCCCTGACTGGGTGTCTGGCCCATGTGCACGTGCCTAATCACTCAGTCATGTCCAACTCTTTGTGACCCCATAGACTGTAGTCTGCCAGGCTCCTCTGTCCATGGTGATTCTCCATGCAAGAATATTGAATGGGTTGCCATGCCCTCTTCCGGGGGATCTTCCCAACCCAGAGATTGAACCCAGGTCTCCCGCATTGCAGGCAGATTCTTTACCATCTGAGCCACCAGGGAAGCCCATGAATACAGGAGTGGGTAGCCTATCTCTTCTCCAGGGGATCTTCCCTACCAAAGAATCAAACTGGGGTCTCCTGCATTGCAGGTGGATTCTTTACCAGGTGAGCTACCAGGGAAGCCTCATCTGGCCCATGGTTCTATGCTGTGCTTAATCGCTCAGTCGTGTCTAACTCTTTGCAACCCCATAGACTGTAGCCTGACAGGCTCCTCTGTCCACTAGGATTTTCCAAGCAAGAATACTGGAATGGGTTACCATGACCTCCTACAGGGAATCTTCCCAACCCAGGGATCGAACCCAGGCCTCCTGCATTGCAGGTAGATTCTTTACCAGCTGAGCCACTAGGGAAGCCCCAAAGTATGGACAATAATTAAAAGCTGAGAGGAAAACTTAGGTTATATCTTGTCTTTCACTCAGGTGCTCTTTCCATCACAACCAAGTACTACTTTTAGGAATATCAGCAAGTTAGTCTTGGTTTAATTTAATTACAAAATAAATTTCTATGTTGTGGGACATTGTGCTATATTAATAGGCTCTGTGTCTTAGGCTTGGCTACATCATGCTATAATTTTAATTTCTTGTGCTCGATAGAACTTTAGTGTTCACATTTCTTTGCATATACGCCTGACTGAGAGCATGCTTTCTTTGCTTGTTGCATTGATAGGACCTCATTTTCAAGTTTTTGTTTTGTTTAGTTTTGTTTTGTTTTGATAGGGCTATGGTCTTATAATGTTTTGTTTTGGTTTTTAGACTCTGGAGGCCTTTTTCTTGTGCTCCAGGGGAGAAAGAAGCATCATAGGATGAATCTACATTTATTAGACTCAATGTAGATTTTCTGTTTTACTTAAAATGAAGTTATAAATCATTCAAAGTGGAGAAGAATTCTGCCTAACTGCAGTTTAACTTTTTGGTAAGATTTTTTGGCATTTATCATGTTGAGACTTTATAAATTATCTAGAATATTGTAAAGTGGGCTGACCTTTCTGGTAAGTGGTTTGATCATTTGCAGCAGTATCTTTTTGCTAAAATATATAATTTGCTATCTTTCAAATAAAACTTGCCAGATTCATAACTCAATAACATATTTGTAGAAATTGCTTACATAATCAGACCTGAAGTCTCCCTTTCAAATTCCTCTCACCATCAAAGCAAATCCTTTTGTTTGTTTGAAAATATCCACATGGCCAGTGGTGGCAAATTCCTAAAACATAGTCAACTCTTCCTATAACCATACATGGTACATATGATTGCTAATCAATTATGACAGTCTTCGTATTTTCACCTAGATTCAATCTCCGAATCCTTCCAAGCACTGTGTTCCAATCATGAGTTGTTAAAAGAGGTAGGGATGCTTTCAAAAACAACCACAAAAACCACCCCCACAACCATCATCATTCATCACCTACAATGTCAAATACTGTGCAAAGTTTCTTACCTGGACTTACTTGTTTAATTTTGAGGTGAGACAGTTGTCCATTCCTGAGCTATGTAATTATATGTATTTTAAGTCCCCATCAAGGTGGGCTGTATTATTCATTTAAAATAATGATATAAATATGTAAGCATTAACATGTAAAATATTTAGGATGACACAGTTACACCCCATTTGTGTATCAACTGTGTACATCTTTGGGAATGAGATAAAGAGCTGACTTGCTTGCAGGTTTTTTACCTGATCTTACCCTTTTTGCCACCTGTGATCCTTGGCCAAAAAGCTGTAGGAATTGGAGTAGCTTGGTATCCTAATCGAACCAGGAGTTCTCATCCTAAGTCTATCACTATTAGCTCCAAGTGTGGACTAGACATTATAAATCTCCCTGCCTCACTCATGAAATGAGGATTCCTGTTTATAAAATTTCCACCTTGCTGACTTACGTAAGGAATATAGAAGGTTTCCTTTCTATATCTGCCATATAGTACGTGTCCAGCACAAAGCATCTCACTATATTGTTATGTAAATATATGAATGTCACAGCAAAGATGGTCTAGAAGGACTGCTTTATACTAACATGTATACCCATAATATTTTGTTCTATAAGATGATGCATATAGAAATTTTATAACTTAGAGTTATTTGGCTCACTTTATGAATACATCTTAGAATTCTGATAATAAAATTCGTGTACTCAGAACAGTCAAGAGGTAGGGATTTTAGGGCTAGTCTCTACTCTGGAATACATAATGGTTAGCTATTAGTTCTAAGTCAATATGACCAGGTTAATACTCACAGTATACTTCCTTTCAACAGTAGGTTCTGTAGGTAATTACTGAAGAAGGTGCTCTAATCCATAAGTTTGGTAGAGTCTGTATGGTGTCAAATAATAGGGAAGTTTGGTTAACTAATTAAAACATCTGGCCAATATTTCATTAACAAGAAATGGTCTAAAAGTCAGCATTGGTTCTTTGTGATTCTCAGAATGGGTTATAATTGTATTAAAACCCTATTAAAAGAGACACTGGTCAACTGAAATCTTATACCATTTATCCATACTTCCTCAGTTGTTTCTTTTTCTATTTATAGTGATGTCCTTCCAATAACCCATCACCTCTTTATCATAGGACCCAACTGCTAAAGGAAGTAACCCAGGTGTATACTGATTTGCACATTAGTACCTAAACGTCCATGGTTTTCATCCCAGGGGACCATTTTTGTGTATTATTATGTGTACCCCATATTTTCTACTCTGAATACAAAATGATGTCTTTGTGTATTAAGAATTGCTTAAGTAGCATGGTATCTTATATTTTGAGCCTTAGCAAAAGAAACAACACAAAATAAAGTGCCATTGGTCATTTTCTTATGTTTTAAGACTCCAGGGAATTTAAATTAACATAAGAGAATAGCCTATGCAGTTAGAAGCATGGATTAAATATATTATAAGATGATGATAAATTTGCAATTAGTGTTTAAGAGTCTCTTAAGAACCATATCTAACATATTCAAGAGCTCTCTACTGAAGAAGTCAAAGCCTTATAGAAGTCTTGATGAGTTACTTGATAAAACTTTATCTCTTTTTTACTGTCTCATTAACATACTTCAAAAATGCTGTTAAGTATTTCTGGCAAGCCAAGCATCAGAGTAATTTTACAGTAGTGTAAAGGATTTATTATACTCTTTTCATGAGCCTATTTATATTCAATAGTGACATTAATAGGTTGCCAAAACAAACTAGAGTTAATTGTATTTAATTAAATTGTTGAAAACAACTAAGGGTAGTTTATTATTATTGTAGGCAGAAAGCTCTATTGATGTACTTATTTGTGTGAATAAGATCTGGGGTAAAGTTCTTTCTCATGGGTATGGTATTATTCATCAACAGAAAGCAATATAAAAATGCTAATTTGAGAAAGTTGTTATTATAATAGAACATTTGAAAGTGGAAGCTTCACATAACATTTATAATTTTATATCCAGTATTAGATAGAAAAAGTGGGGTTCCTACCACGACAGATATCCCTGTTGTCCTACTATGCATCCTGAGGAGCTCCAAGACCATCTATTCATCTCTTCTTCCTTCCTTTGAGGGATTATTTGGTGGAGGAAAGATCTAAGGTCTGGGTCAAGTCTTCTATGAAAAAAATGCTTTAAATGAGACCTAGAAAAGTAGAAAAGGTGAGGCCAAAAGTTAGGGATGTAGTTTGGACAGCAAAGAATTCCAGGCAGGCAAAGATAATAGCATTATGGACATATAAAGTCAGAAAAGAAGATGCATTAGAAAACTCTAAAGAAGATCAGAAGATAACGGAAAGAGCACTTCTTTGTCATGTTTTAAAACATCTAAATGTTTTGAACATAATAGGAGACAAAGAGTATATGCTGACTTTGGAAGTTCAGTTCAGTTCAGTTCAGTCGCTCAGTTGTGTCCGACTCTTTGTGACCCCATGTACTGCAGCACGCCAGGCCTCCCTGTCCACCAACTCCGGAGTCCACCCAAACCCATGTCCATCAAGTCGGTGATGCCATCCAACCATCTCATCCTCTGTCATCCCCTTCTCCTCCTGTCCTCAATCTTTCCCAGCATCAAGGTCTTTTCAAATGAGTCAGCTCTTCGCATCAGGTGGCCAAAGTATTGGAGTTTCAGCTTCAACATCAGTCCTTCCAATGAACACCCAGGACTGATCTCCTTTAGGATGGACTGGTTGGATCTCCTTGCAGTCCAAGGGACTCTCAATAGTCTTCTCCAACACCACAGTTCAAAAGCATCAGTTCTGCGGCGCTCACATTTCTTCACCATCCAACTCTCACATCCTTACATGACCACTGGAAAAACCATAGCCTTGACTAGATGGACCTTTGTTGGTAAAGTAATGGCTCTGCTTTTTAATATGCTATCTAGGTTGGCCATAACTTTCCATCCAAGGAGTAAGTGTCTTTTAATTTCATGGCTACAGTCACCATCTGCAGTGATTTTAGAGCCCCCCAAAATAAAGTCAGCCACTCTTTCCACTGTTTCCCCATCTATTTGCCATGAAGTGATGGGACCGGCTGCCATGATCTTACTTTTCTGAACGTTGAGCTTTAAGCCAACTTTTTCACTCTCCACTTTCACTTTCATCAAGAGGCTCTTTAGTTCTTCTTCACTTTCTGCAATAAGAGTGGTGTCATCTGCATATCTGAGGTTATTGATATTTCTCCCGGCAATCTTGATTCCAGCTTGTGCTTCCTCCAGCCCAGCGTTTCTCATGAGGTACTCTGCATATAAGTTAAATAAGTAGGGTGACAATATATAGCCTTGACATACTCCTTTTTCTTTTGGAACCAGTCTACATTTCAGTTATTCAGTCTATAAAGAAGAGGATAATCCAGTTAGTGAATCCAAAAAGCAAAACAAAACCAGATGCAATATGACACCAAGCATACAGCTTTGTTTTGTTCTGTTTTCACACAGCTGACTTTTGAACGAATGGATGTCACAGGGCCCAACTGCCCATCTAAGTGAATGTGAAGCAAACCTTTGGGGCCATCAGAGACCATGCACTCTTCTCCACTGAGTCCTTTCTCATAGCAAACACCTAAAACTCTTGCTTGTTCACTGTCTCTCCTTCCCTCCCTCTACCCTCTCATTTGTGTGAGCCTAATCTGTGAAGTGTCAACCTCAGAGGAGCCTGACGGGCTGCAGTCCATAGGGTCGCAAAGAGTCAAACACGACTGAAGTGACTTAGCACACACAAGCACACAGAATCTGTGAACTGACCCCTGTTTTAAGAATTGTTGCCAGTGACCAAAAAGTCAAAGCATTCAATACACTACCATCTGGGAGGCTGCTGTTTTGCTTTAAGTGAAACATTTATAAGAATATTTAGTAAGAAAATATTATTTTTATATTATCCTAGTTATTTTTTTAGTCTTCTTATTTTCATTTTCAAAACTGTATCTGTTCCTAGTTGGCAGGCAGAGAAATCAGTTATGGATCAAATGTACCCATTTGTCATGGATTAATGCATATAAATGCTCTGATGACAGCAGGAGAGAAAAGCTGTAAGGATAGATGCTGACTTTGGAAGACAAAAAATTAATGAAGCAGGGAAAACAGTGATAGCACAGTGCATTTCAATTGTAGGTGCTAAATGACTTATTTTCATATCCTAGGAGTATGGTAACATTATTCCTCTCTTCCCTCCTTTAATTAGGTGCTCTTATAATCTATAGTGGCCTCAGCTGACAAAAAGTTGTTTTAGGAAGAGTCAGGCTTCCTGGGAGCTGTTATTTAACAGACAGGGTTTTTTCCTTGTTAGCTGCAAAACTATGTGTTGATGGGTAGACAAAGCTGTAATTCACCACCATGTGTCTAAAGGAAGAGAAGAAAAAATTAGGAAGACTAGCTTGGTCCATCAACACTTCTGTCACAAATGTCATTACCAAGAGGCATTTCCCATGGATGGTTCAGGAAGACGACACATATCAGGTTTAGTCCTGTTAAACATGGCTTCAGTCTCTAACTTCCCACCTCTTAGAGGTGGAATAAGGCTGAGGTAATTATTTTGCCAGGATTTTAGAGGACTTTCAAGACTGTCTCCTTTTTGTGCACAAGACTGTCTCCTTGGTACACACAGACATACTTCATTAAACATTGTTAAATTACTTAAAAATCACACTTAGATAACTTAAGAACTAGGAATTACTTTAGCAATTATCTAGATCAAGCTTTCCTTGGACACTTCATTTGCCTCAAAACAACCCCTGCCAAGTGGTTATGGATTCCCTGGTTGGGTCCTCTGATTTGTTGGGGCTTTCTGAAATCAGGACTCATTTTTTGACCTACATAAAATTCTTTGAATTATAAAGCTGATTTGCCCCCATTCTCAAGCTTCTTCCATCCAGTTTTCTTCATCTCAGTTAATGGCAGTTCCATCCTCCCCATCCTTTTCATCAAAACCCAGGAATCACCCTGCACTCCCTCCTTCCTCTCAAATTTCATGTTCAATCCATCAGCAAGACTACACTTCCTGCCTGAGTATATGTCTACGTCTAATTGAATCACTATGCTCTACATCTGAAACTAACACAACAGTATAACTCCGTTTACTCAAAAAAAAAAAAAAAAAACTGTTAATTCCCTAACTTCAGAATATATCCAGACTCCAGCCACTTCTCACCTTTCCCCCATTACCTCTGTGATGGGTTCTCTTAGATCCCCACTGGCCTCCTTGCTGTCCCTTCAAAAACAGACACAACTTCTGTGTTTGTTGGTTCTTGCTCTGCCTGGAATGTTCTCCCCTAGATATCTACATGGAGTACATCCTCACCCCCTTTAAGTTTATGCTCATATTTGCCTCCTGTGTGAGGTCTCACACAACCACTTTATATTAATTCTTATTTCACCCTCCCAGCACTTTAGACCCTGTACCCTGCTCTCCTTTTGCAGTAGCATTTGTTGCCTTTTAACTTGATATATCATTCACTTATTTGTTAACTTTATTATTTCTCTTCCCCTATTAGAATCTAAGTTCCACAAAGACATAGATTTTCTTTAACCAACCTTAGTTCCTGATGTGTCATAGGGCACAAAGAAGGCTCTTAAGACGCACTGATTAACTGAATGAATGAATAAATGAGAGAGAAATTTTAGGACCTCATGAGATAGAGCTCATTCCTTCTACTCCACGTTAAATATTGTAAAATAAGTATTCATAAATTACCTGCTACAGCCTTCAGTTCACTGCTGAAAAGGAAATGCTGTCCTAGATCCATTGGTCCTGATCCTCTGAAGTGGCGTGACTATTGGCCAAAAGAGTGAGCACAGGGGTTGGTCTGAAGCCCACAGTCCACGGCCAAACCCTGTGATAACAATGTGAGAAAGAAGGAACTTTTATAATCTCAATTTTCCAAATGAAGAAATACAAGCTCAGAGAAGTTAGGTAATTTGCTCAATGTCACACAGCTAGCAAATGACTAAGCTAGGATTCAAACCCAGACAACAGTTTATGTTCCTAACTGCTGCCGTAACTCTAACTTGTGTGACCTTATTTCAGGAAACGGGTGCACAGTTATCTTAGAATGTCACACTTATGGAAAACGAACAATAGTCTCAGACTTTTTCTGAGTCTCTTGTAAGACCTGGGATGTTTAATACCTTTTGTGGTAGCCTGTTTCAATATTGGATAGGTGAAATGATTAGATTTCTGTACCCCCATGATACTTAGCAGAATCCTAGGGAAGAACATCTGGATGGTTTTTAGTTCTGTAGCAGGCTTTAGAACAAGCTCAATATGTTTTCCATAAAAGAACCATTTAGATGTAAAGACAGTATATCTCTCCTAGGAGATCCTTTTCCAGGCTAATTGATTGTCATATGAAATAGTGCAGCTGTGAGCTAAGCCAGGACTATTGCCTGTGGAACCCCAATTTTTATTTAAACAGCCCAAGGTCACACTAGCTGTTTTGGCAGCTCTACCAGCCTGCCAACTCAAATTGAATTTATCATCAGTGAAAACCCCCAGGTCTCTTTTACACGCCATAGTGAAGTCATGTCTCCTCAAGTCTCTGTTTTCACAGTTGGCTATTTGGACCCAAGTGTGGACTTAAATGTGTCTCTGTTACTTTCTATCTTGTTAGATTTCAAACTTCAGTTCATCTTATTGGAAACTTTCGAAATTCCAATTCTCTCATCTAATATTTTAACTAGACTGCCCAAACTTAGTGGTTTTGAATGAATACAGATATCTACAAATATTAAAAAAAAAATTCCCTAAACATGAATCAAATAAACCTACATTCTAGGATGTTAACATTTTTGTGAATTTAAGAAGGTGCTATCATTTTGTGAATTTAAGAAGATTTTTAAGCTACTTCTTACATATGTGACCTAAGAGATGGAAATTACACACAAAATGTTATTTGGAAAAATAGATAATCTCTGAGAGCTTATTCCATAGCATGTAGTACAGGAAAAATACAATGAGAGCCAAATAGGTAATTTAAAATGTTCTAGGAGTCACATTTCTAAAGCTTAAAAAAAGAGAAATTAGTTTTAATAATTTTTAACCCAATGTAACTAAACTATGACTGTGTAACAAGTTTCCAGAGATTGGGAGGCCCTAGAGAGCAATCCCTTCTTCGTGTCTTCTTCTCATGGATATTGGTGCTCCTTGACATGTGGCCACCTCTCTCCAATCCATCTTGTCTCTTCCTTTGCTGTCTGTCAGATATCTCTTGGCTTTACTCTTAGAAGGACTCTTGTGTTTGGAATGTGAGCTTACCTAGATAATCTGGCATGAGAGCCTCCTCTCAAGGTTCTTAATTACATGTCTTTTGCTGTGTAAGATAGCATTCCCTCATTTACATGTGAGATGATATTCACCAATTCTGGAGATTAGGCTGTTGATGTAACTTTGAAAGAACACCATTCAGTCCACTCCAGATGCATGCTAAGTTGCTTCAGTCATGTCCAACTCTCTGAGACCCCATGGACTCTAGTCCTCCAGGCTCCTCAGTCTGCGGGATTCTCCAGGCAAGAATATGGGAGTGAGCTCCCTGAGCCACTAGGGAAGCCCTGTAATCAATATAAAGACTTGTTAATGCAACCCCATGGCTGATTCATGTCAATGTATGGCAAAAACTACTACAATATTGTAAAGTAATTAGCCCCCAACTAAAATAAATAAATTTATTAAAAAAAAAAAAAGATAGGGGAAAGACATAGAATTTATTATTCTTTAAGAATCTGGAGGAATAATAAAAGGCTGGTTATGACTAACAGTTAAAAAAAATTAAAAAAAAAAAAAGACTTGTTAATGCAATGTTTGTGCTTCCCAGGTGGTGTTAGTGGTAAAGAACCTGCCTGCCAACGCAAGAGACATAACAGACACAGGTTTGATCCCTGGGTTGGGAAGATTCCCTGGAGGAGGGCATGGCAAGCCACTCCAGTATTCATACCTGGAGCCCGGCAGGCTATAGTCGATAGGTCTTAAAGAATTGGATATTATTTTTACTATACTCTTTGGACTCTGGTGTGTGTTCTATACTTACAGCACATCTCAATTTAGACTCCAAATTTTCATTAGAAAGACTTGATTTCAATTTAGATATTGTAAAATTTAAAATTGAAAAAATGGATTCACATACTTGAGTTTTTCCACACTATTGGAAGTTTTCTAGTAAGAAATCACATATCAATTTTAAAATTTATATTAAACAAATAAAGTTTGCAATTCTTTATTTTTGGTCTTACTAACCACATTTTGCATGCTCCATAGTCAAATGTGGCTGGTGTATTGCAGCACTAGAGCTTACTTCAATTGTTAAATATTAATTGTAAGGCATAATAGCCAGTGTGCTCAGCACTCATATAGCACTGACAACTTTAAGTGGCACTAAGTTTTTCATTTACAATACAAGTATCTCTGAGCACCTATAGTGTGTCAGGACTTGGAAATATGATAATAAACAAGAGAGACTGTATCTCTCCCTCATGGGATTTTCTGTCTGAATTCACGTTTGTTTTCTTACCCTATCTATGTCCCACTTGATAGGAATCGGTTTGGGATAATAGGGACATAAACTAATGGAAATACATCTTAAAATGTTTGCCTAAGAAGCCAATTTAATCTACGGCAATACTGTGCTCAGAACGTTGGCAGAACTTTGTTTTGGGCTTTCCATCAAGCATGATCTAAATGCCCTTCTAAGTTCGTCTAATTAACTTCTTTTCAGGACATTAACTTGATGTCGTATAAGATGAAGAAATAAGAGAATATACTTAAAATGTCAAGAGAATGAATGTAACTGGAAATAAAATGGATAGCATTATTAATAATAGCAAACAGTAATGTCACATCAGTAAAACAAGTTATAAAGATAGAACAAGTTTATGCTTTTTCTTGACCAGCACACATCTTAATGGTGTTTTAAGCCATCTGTCTTTTATATAGTACATTTTGCCTGAGAGGTTTCCCAAATAAAATGCTGATTGTTTGTTTGTAGTAACAATCCTAGGCTGAAATGTACCCTTCTTAGGAAGAGAAAGGATGTCCCCTTTTTAGTGGTTTTGAAAAGACCACAAGTCAGCTTATATATCACATTACAAGAGCTTAGATTCAATACCAGAAAGAATTGCACCAAAAAACCTATTGTGGCTTTTGAGATGGTGAGGCAACTAAAACATGTTGCTACTACTTGGCTGGCATGCATCAATTTCAAACTTTGGAATTGTTTCTTAACTCAGAATTTCCTATTCAGAATCAATTCCCAGCAAATTTTAGGGGAGAAAAAAAGCTTATTTAAGAGCAGAAACCTGCAGTCAGTTGGAAATATTTTAATGCAATCATTATTAAAAAAGGATAAATATTCAGTAGGTATTGGTGCCCGGAATTATCCGTATGGAGAGACTGATGTTCAAGTAATTTTCTAGTGGGATGTCTGGTGACTAATTTTATGTCCTACCTGGATTCCAATTTCATCCTTCCAACATTTATGTGGTGCTGTAGTAACACTGTTAGGTGCCAAAAGAGAAGAGAAATAAAAGTAGATCTCATCATCAAAGCTCTTAAAATGCAGTGAGGAATGCCTAAAGAAGGAACAATTATATAAGGCAAGGAGGAGGAAGTACTGAATAGAGGTTTGAGGAGGAGAAACTAGTAATGATTCTAACCTGGATTTAGACCAAGGTCAGAGAGAGGATCTCATTTGTAGAGTAAATAGCAGATAAGTAGGCTGGACAGTTAGATGAGAATAATCATTTCCATTTGTCTAGTCGTCCTAGTTTGGGGAACTTGTCATAAATCTCAAAACCTAGCATCACAGAGTGGCCAATAATTTTAAACAAGTCATGAATAAATGAAACCAGGAGTTTAAAAAGTTTGATTTTAAACAACTCCCGGACTTCCCTGGTGACTGAGTGGTAAAGAATCCACCTGCCAATGTAGAAGACATGGGTTAGACCCTGATCTGGGAAGATCTCACATGCTGTGGAGTAACTAAGTCTGTGCACCACATCTATTGAATCTGTGCTCTAGAGCCTGGGAGCCACAACTATTGAGCCCCCGTGTCACACTTACTAAAGCCTGCACACCTACAGCCTGTGCTCCACAACAAGAGAAGCCACATTGAGAAGCCCCCACTGCAACTAGAAAGTAGGCCCCTCTCACCTTAACTATAGCCCATGAAGCAATGAAGACCCAGCACAGCCATAAAATAAAATAAAATAATATATAATAATTTATATATAATAAAATAAAATTATACACAAAAAGTTGAAAAACAAAACTTCAGGCTCCTTTGTGTAAACATCCATTCCAAACAATGTAGAGCTATACTATTTTTTTCAGAGAGTTGTTTCAGTGACTTGTGTCTTCTGTTACATTTCCTGTGGTCTCTGTTTTTGGTCTTACTGTGTACATAGTGCTTGAGTCGTATCCCATTGTGATAAACCAAGCCAGAATTGAGGAGACACAGTTTTCCTACTTAATCTCTAAATTATACCTATTTGAATCTTCATATAGATTTTCCTTCTCTAAGCTGCAGGGTTTGTTTATTTATTTGACACACAGAAAATTGAGTCTTGATAGTTTTCTTTTCTATGAGATTTCATCATGTTTTTAATCTTAAGCCACAGGCAGGTACCATCATGTCTTTTCAGACTGTTTGGGGGTTTGACCAGCCTCCTCTTGGCAAAATGAACCAAGGTCTTATATGGTCTGTATCTGAGCTTCACTAGTTGGATCTCTCAAAATATTTTTGTATTTTTATAGAGTTCTATAAGGTAGACAACTCTCTCTGGTGAGCAAGTACACACAAGAAAAGGAAACATTCTTGCCTCTGCTTCTACCCTCCAGACTCCTCTGTTTCCTTCAGGGGAATCCCAAGCCATTTCTCAAGTACAGAAATCTGTTTCTCTGAAGACTAACCTTCATACCATCCTGCCCAGCAAAGCAAAAGGGTTTTCCTTTTGTTACCTTTGTTCATATGCCTAACACTTCTTAACACTTGTGAATTCATCATTTGCTCTGTTGTTCTGCCCTCTTCACCTTCTCACCTTTATGTTTTCCTTTCCTGCTCCCAATTCTTCATTCCTTTCCTTTTCTTTCCTGTGTTTAATGCATGCATGCAGGTGTGTTAGTCGTGTCTGACTCTCTGTGACCCCATGGACTGTAGCCGTCCAGGCTCCCCTGTCCATGGAATTTTCCAGGCAGGAATACTGGAGTGGGTTGCCATTTGGTACTCCAGGGAATCTTCCCAATCCTGGGATCAAATCCGAGTCTCCTGCATCTCCTACATTGGCAGGTGGATTCTCTACCATTGTGCCACCTGGGAAGCCCTGTGGGTAATATCCTTTTATTTCTTCCAAAATTAAATCAGAGGAAAGAACATTTGATGTATATAGTTGATGAAAATATATATACTTAACTACCATTTAGGAGAGCACTGCCTAGTTGTGAAACACTTTTACAATCATGAAAAAGTGGCTAAATTGTCTTCAATTTCAACAGGAATAGATAGCATCTCTTGTAATTTTTCCACATTTTCCATTGACCTAGTTACTGTTTGATCATATGGAAGTGGGGACCCAGACATTTTTCTGCATCTGAGCTTTTATACTCACTTCCTTTCCTGCCAAGTTGCTCAGCTGTTCCAGTCTTCACCTTCTTTCTGTCCTCACAGTTGGGGACTGCACTTTTACTTTCAACACCTGAAATATCTGGAACAATCTGTCTCAAAGACATTCATCTTTACATCTTTCTTTTATGAGCATTGCATTACTGTGGGTTTATTTTTTAGTTGTATAGATTTTTTTGGCATGTGTGTTTTTAAAACCATTCATCATGCAAGTATTTAGCATCTGACATTGATGTTAACATTGCATCATATATTAGATGTTTCTCTTTTAGACAAGAGTATTCTCCATCAAATTTTAATGCACCTCTGATAGCACAGTGCTTTTGTATATTTGTAAGCGAATATAATATGACAAATACCAGTTTACGACTTGTGGATTAAACCTATGCTGGACGCTTCCTTACTAAGGCAATAGATAGATTAGAAAAATTAGCATTTAAAGAATTTTTTTGAAAGCAGGCAGTATTTTTCTTTACTGTAACTGGAATATGTTTCCCTGCAAAAAATCCTTTACCAGAGGACAAGTTTATCAGTGTGTAAATACTAGAAATATACGATACAGTCTCTGCTGGGTTAGATAAGGTGAACAAATAGATGCTCTGCTTGGGTTTCTGAAGGAATCTTTTGGTTTGGAGTTTGATGTAATCTTCAGATCAGTCATTTTAATAGCAGGATGGACAGGAGACAGTATCACTGTAAAACAAATGACAACACCATTAGACTAAAGAGGAGCAAAATAATATAGTCAGAAGCAAAGATAGTCAATGTGAACTGATCCCTCACCTTTGAACTATAAACTAGATATAGCAGTGTCTTTTGTAGTATAGCCGTGCCTCCTTGCTAACCCATGGGCTTCCCTGGTGACTCAGATGGTAAAGAATCTGCTGGCAGTGTTTGAGGCCTGGGTTTGATTCCTGGCTTGGGAAGATGCCTTGGAGAAGGGAATGTCTACCCATTTCACTAGTCTTGCTTGGAGAACCCCATGGACAGAGGAGACTGGCGGGCTGCAGTCCATGGGGTCACAAGGAGTCGGACTCAACTGAGCAACTAATACTTTCATTTTTGCCTACCTTTAATGCAAGTATGAACTCATTTATAGATTGAGCCAAATAGTACCTTTGGGTTATAGCATATATAAAGTCATGTATTTATTTATTTATTGAAGGATAATTGCTTTACAGAATTTCGTTGATTTCTGCCAAATAAGCTGTGTAGTTTTAGCATAAAAGGGGACTTAGATACCCTAGAAGACTTCCTTCACTTGATATATGTTAATATTCATTATGACAATAAGAAACTTAAAAGCAATAAGAACTAACATGCAACAATTATGATGTTCTAAGCACTATTCTAATCTCCTTACTTGTGTAAATAAATGGAATCCTTATCATAAACCTGTAAAGTACTATTATTATTAACCCCATTTTGCTTAAGGGGAACCTGAAACACAATTCTTCATTGTCTTGCTGGATGACATCACATGTTCAGTATGTGGAGGGCAGGGGATAAGGATTTGAGCCCAAGCAGTCTGATTCCAGACACCAGGCTCTTAAAAAAAGACCTTAAATGGGCTACTCCAGCCTGGCCTATCATAGGAAACTTCAGAGAATTTCTTTATGAAGTGGTGCTTTCAGCCTCTAGTTCTTGTCTTTCTTGGGGTGGAGCACGAGGAAGTCACTATTATCCTTTCATGTCCTTGCTTGGTGAGTGAGAACACTTCCTGTTTTAAGATGTAAGCCCCAAGGATCCTCTTGTCCATATGGATCCCCCTGTCCATATGATCGTTTGCAGGAGAGAGAAACTGGGAACATTATTGGTTGGTGAGGATAGGAATGCCAGGAGGAAAGTTTGGCTGATTGTGTGGGTTGGCAAATATATGTCACTGTCTTAGAAAGGAGAAATAAAAAATTCTACATACCAAGGCAGACATCTTATCTCCTCATCACCTTTTACACATCTGTCCTCAAACTGGTTCCCAGGTTGGAGGCATCTTAGAGCTGATTCACAGACTCTCTTTATTTCTACCTGAAGATTATGTTTCTGAGTCACTCACCCAACATTTACCAATAAGGCTGCTGAAACAGTGAATTTGGAACTTCTCTCCATTCCATCAGGACTCTAGCTTGGTTTGTTTTTCAAAGCCCTTAATTCTAATTCCTTTCTCAGATCTTTCCTTATTTCAGACAGATTTTAAAGAAACAAAGCATCTCTCTGATTTATCACATGAATTCAGACCTTTCTTTCAGACGATTGTTATTCATTCCAGCCTGTGGTCTCATAAGTCCATTGACTACTATTTTATCAGCACAAAACTTCTACTTCATCTGTAAGCATATGCTGTATTAAACCCCGGACTCTCTTTGTATACATTTCCTCATATTCTCTCTATGTTAAATATTTAATATACTTGGTAAAAAGAAAACTATTGATTGTTACTATATCATTGCTCCATTAACTTATTTTGTCATATTATGAATACTTTTTGATTACCTGTTTAGAATATCACCTTCTGTTTCCAAGTAACCTTTCTCCAAGTTCCTGTGACTAGAATGGCCAAAAATGTGGGACAGAGAGGGACAAAAGAAGGGTATGGAATTAACAGATACAGACTACTACAGTTTTTAGGGGGAAAAAAAAAAAAAAAAGAAAGAAAAACCTCATCTTGGCCATTCTGGGATCAACAGAAGTTTGAATACTTTCTTGTCACATTAGATTTCCTTTGTTTTCTCTTTTGTGCAGTTACTCGTTCATCGAACACTTGCTGAGCTCCATAAAGAGCCAACTCCTGGGCCAGGAACTTAGGAAGTGAAACTGATTCCTGGCCTCAGAAGCTCATAGTCAGGTGGGGCAGACACACAATGGATAGATATAACATAGTAAATTCAGAATTGCAAAGAACTAGGAGGCAGTGATTAGTTTTCTTTGCCTACCCCCGCCACTGCCCCCAATCCTTAGGGAGGTTAGGGAAGAATTAGCCAAAGTGGTGGTAGCTTCAGTAAGTCTTGAAGCATGAGTACACTTTTTTTCCAGGCAAAAAAAGGTGGGAAGAGGGTACTTCAGAGAGGTAAGAACTCATAGAGAAGCCCCAGAGCATGAACAAGTGCAGTGTGCTTCTGAAAATGTGATAGTGCAGAATTGCTGGGAAGTGACATATACAGGGGCCTGTCTGGAGATGATGGCAAAGAGGAGAAGGCCAGATTTTCAGGGCCTGGTAGATCATGCCAGGAAATTTGCACTTTTATCTTGCAAGTCTGTGATGAGTATCCCATAAGGCACAAGTTCCATATGATTCTACCTAACCCAATGATTCAGTTTGAGGTTGAAAGATGAGAAAGCTACCCTCCAAAAATGTCCAGGTATTAGCCTTCTATGTATAAAGTGCAGCTTCCATCTTTCCCAGTGACAGTCTTCTTTTCAGTAAAGTAGGTAATCCACTTTTGGAAGAGTATGCAGTGCAAGCATGGGCTTTGTTAAAACTAGTTTCGGTTTTAGTGGAAAAAAAATTCAGCCCATAAATAATTTTATCTTTTTCTGCGTTAGGTGGAAGGGGTCCTTTTAAATGGTTTTCAGCAGGGAAGAGACACAGTGAGATTTGGATTTTAAAAAGATCATTCCAGAGGCGGTATGGAGAAGGAAGGTCTCTGGCAAGATATATTTTACTGCTCTGGAGGTTTAATTTAAGCAAATCCTTTTTAAGCATCTTATGGCCAGATAGGATGACAGAGAAAGAAAACAAATTCTCACTCTGCTGGTGGGAATGCAATATGAACAAAATTGTGTGGTCTCTCTCTTGTTCCTTCTCTCTGAAACACAGAAGCAAGGAAAAGAAAGACAAAGAAAACCACAAAGAACCTTTCCATATAATTGCATAAAACCATGATGTCATTTGAATTATTATATTCTACATGATTCTCAACTGATTGTACCATTAACAGACCACAGAAGAAGCATTAGGAAATTCCACAGTGGTACTGAATTTTGCCTACATATATTTAGCTTAATGCATTCTTGTTTTGCCTTGTAGAATACTTTATCATATTTTATCATAATTTTAAAGACTGTCATTGTCACATTTAAGAACAATAGATCACTGAGTCTGAGAAGTCTTCCTTGTGCTTTTTTCATGAGTCACTTTGTGAAGGTGATGGGAAAGAAAGAATTTGAAAGAAATTGAGATAAGGAATCTTTAGTCAACATTTTTGGAAATGTCTAATTTCAATAGAATTACACTGGAATCAATGTAGAATTTTCTATTCAGATCATTATAATAATTTATCCAAATGCTTTGCATAATCAGTCTTCTTTCCTGGACTGTAAGCTCTATGAAGCTAGGATCCACATCTCTCTCTGCTTATAGCTGAATGCATGGCATGTGGCATGGAACATGGACTCTAACAGAAACTCAGTAAATGTCAATTGTGTGAATAAATAAAGCCTGGATGGAGGCAGTATTGATCTAACCACTGAAAGGTTGAAAACAATGATGAGATAAAAAAAAAGGAAAAGCTAAAATCTGATGTAAAGTAAGATGGCAGTTGGTAAAATCTTCCGAACTAAAAGTAGTTTAGGGTCGAGGCTTGTAGAAAAAAATATTTACATTAAAGGCAGAAAAAGAAGCAGTTCTACTTCCTTGTAGATGGTGTTGAATGAATCTCACTGCCCAGGTTCACTACTATTATCATATCATTATATAATCTACCATTTCTTTACACTGCATCAACATATTCGTTTTTTTTTTTTTTTAACATATTTGTTTCTGAGTTTGTTTTTCTGAGAATGGGATGCTATTGAACCAATTGTTTAGTACCACAATGAACATAGTGGTGCATATAGTGTTTTGTTTTGTTTTTTGAATAAATACCTAGGAGTGGAATTGCTGTGTCCTATGGTAGTTCTATATTTTAACTTTTTGAAGTATCTTTTAATACATACTGTTTACCATAGTGTCTGTGCCAATTTACATACCCACTAACAGTTTATGAAGGTTTCTTTTTCTCCTCATCCTCACCATCATTTGTTATTTCTTGTGGGTATGAGGTGATATCTCATCTTAGTTGTAACTTGCACTTCCCTGGTGATTAGTGCTGTTGAACATCTTTTCATATCCCCTTTGGCCATCTACATGTTTTCTTTGGATACTTGTCTGTTTAGGTCTTTTGCCAGCTTTTAACTGGATTGTTTTTCTGTTATTGAGTTGTGTGAGTTATTTACATATTTTGGATATTAACCCATTATTAGACATATCATTTGAAAATATCTTTTCTCATTCAGTGAGTTGCCTTTTTGTTTTGTTGATAATTTCCTTCACTGTGGAAACCTTTTTGGCTGGATATAGTCTGATTTGTTTATTTGTGCTTTTGTTGCCCTGTCTGAGGTGACAGGCCCAGAAAAATATTGCCAAGACTCGTGTCACAGAGCACACTTACTGTATTTTCTTCTACTAGTTTTATCATTTTAGATCTCACATTTAGGTCTTTAATACATTTCGAGGTAACTTTACATATAGTATAAGAAAGTGTTCTAGTTTCATTTTTTCCATGTAGCTTTCCAGTTTTCCAACCCAGTTTTTTGAAGAGACTGTCCTGTCTTTGTATTCTTGCCTCTTTGTCATAGATTAATTGACCATATAAAAATGGGCTTATTTCTAGGCCCTGTATTCTGTTCTGTTGATCTGTGTGTCAGCTTTTATTCCAGTATCACACAGTTTTAAATACTGTAGCTTTGTCATGTAGTTTGAAATCATTGTGTGTGATACCTACAGCTTCCTCAGATAATGTCACTTCTTATTCAGGATTGCTTTGACTCTTTGGATCTTTTGTATTATTTTTTCTAGTTCTGTGAAAAATGATATGGTTATTTTGATAGGGATGGCATTGAATTCACAGATTGCTTTAGGTACTATGGTACTATTTAAATAATTTTAATTGAATTGAATTTTAATAATTTAAATTTTTACAATCTATAATGGAGGAGCCTGGTAGGCTATAGTCCATGGGGTCGCTAAGAGTTGGACACGACTGAGCGACTTCACTTTCACTTTTCCCTTTCATGCACTGGAGAAGGAAATGGCACCCCACTCCAGTACTCTTGCCTGGAAAAGCCCATGGACGGTGGAGCCTGGTAGGCTGCAGTCCATGGGGTCGCTAAGAGTCGGACACGACTGAGCGACTTCACTTTCACTTTTCCCTTTCATGCACTGGAGAAGGAAGTGGCAACCCACTCCAGTACTCTTGCCTGGAGAATCCCATGGACAGAGGAGCCTGGTAGGCCATCGTCTATGGGGTCGCACAGAGTCAGACATGACTGAAGCGACTTAGCAGCAGCAGCAGCATAAGCATGTATGTCTTTCCATTTATTTGTGTTTTCAGTTTCTCTCATCAGTGTCTTATACTTTTCAAAGTACAGATCTCTCACCTCCTTGGTTAAATTTATGCATAAGTATTTTTTTGATGCATTTGTACATGGGATTGTTTCCTAAATTTTTCTTTCTCATAGTTCATTATTAGTGTATAGAAATGTATTAGTGTATAGAAATTTATGCATACTAATTTTGTATCCTGCTACTTCACTGAATTCATTCATTAGTTCTAAATTTTTTTGGTGCATTTTTTAGTGTTTTCTGTATACAGTATTATGTAATCTGAAAATAGTGTCAGCTTTCCTTCTTCCTTTCCAATTTGGATGTCTTTTATTTCTTTTCCTTATCTGACTGTTATTGTGGAAACTTCCAATGCTGTGTTGAATAAAAGTGACAAGAGTGGGCATTCTTGTCTTGTTCCTGATCTTAGAGGAAAAATTTTAGCTTTTCACCATTGAATATGATGTTAGCTGTGAAACTGTCATTTATGACCTTTATTATATTGAGGGGCTTCATTGGTGGCTCAGATAGTAAAGAATCTGCCTGCTATGCAAGAAACCCAGGTTCGACCCCTGGGTCAGGAAGGTCCCCTGGAAAAGGGAATTCTTGCCTTGAGAATTCCATGGACAGAGGCTGCAGTCCATGGGGTTGCAAAGAGTTGGACACGACTGAGAGACTAACACTTTCATGTTCCCTCTATACCACTTGGTTTAGAGTTTTTATCCTACATGAATGTTAAATTTTGTCAGATTTTTTTTCTGCATCTATTGAGATGACCATATGATATTTATCCCTTGTTTTTTAACATGGTGTATCACATTGATTTTTTTGTAAATACTGAAGCATTCTTGCGTGTCTGAGATAAAACCCACTAGATCATGATGTATAATCTTTCTAATGTCTTGTTGAATTCAGTTTGCTAAAATTTTGTTGAGGTTTCTGCATCTATGTTCATCAAGGATATTGGTCTGTAATTTTTGTTTTGTTTTGTTTTTGTAGTGTCTTTGTCTGGTTTTAGTATTAGGGAAATGCCAAACTTGTAAAATGAGTCTGGAGTTGTTTCTTTATCTTCAGTTTTTTGAAGTAATTTGAGAAGGATAGATATTGACTTTTCATTGAATGTTTAGTAAATTTCATCTGTGAAGCCATCAGGGAAGGGACATTTGCTTAATGTGATTTTTTAAAAAAATTTTGATTCAGATTTCATCACTAGTAACTAATTTGTTTAGATTTTCTATTTCTTGCTGACTTAGTCTTGGAACATTGTATATTTCTAGGAAATTATGTGTTTCTTTCACATGAGCAGTTGAATTCAGAGTCTCCATAGGCTGCCATCTTGGTCTTCTCTTTAATCTGAATCTTTGCAGATTACTTTCTTGACTTTTACTTAATAGACAGACATTCCTAAAATTATATATTATCATTTCATGTGTATGTTTTTTGCATAGTTGATATAGTATCATTATTCTTATTTGACAAATTTTGGCCCCCTAAGTGATTATGCTGGAATTTATTTCATAATTACACCATAATGGACAATTCAATTTCTTTCTTACCATTTAAAACAATGTTTCAGTGAACAAGTAGGATCTGTCAAATGCAGAGCTTGAAGCATATATTGGAGTGCAGGTAGTTTCCTCAAAGGTGATTGTTTCTCAGGAAAGGGGAGGAAGCCTGTATGTGTCGCTTCCATAGCAGATCATTGCTCCAGACAATTGTAACTCAGTTTCACTACAACCTTCTGGGGAATGGTGCACAATATGTCTCTGAGAAGTCCTATTTAAGGATTAGCAAACAGGTATGAATCCATCAACTCGAGCTTGTCATTGCCTTGAGCTGCTCCCAGGGGTAATAACTCCACAGCCCTTCTGACCTGTCCTGTGAATGGGTTGAACATGTCCCTGCATTCATGTCTCTAGAAAGTTCCCCATCAGGTGCTCACAGGAGGAAGCTGTCAGCATGAAGACATGCTGGTTGCTGAAAGAATATGGCTAGGGCATTGAGAACATCTGCTACAATGTTCCTGTGCATGCTTTCTTATAAGTTTGTGTCTGTGTCTTAGTAAGTATTTTAGGGAAAAAAATTAAAATTATTCTTCTAATACTTTTAACTGGACCTTGTGTTTTGACTGTATGTGTTTTCTTGTGGCAAACTCTTTTGCAAGGCAATCTTCTTACTCACCTGCTGCCTTGTTCAGTTCTATACAGAACTGTTTCTGTTCCTTTTGAGCTTTCTCCCCTGCTGAATCAGCCATTTACTTGAATTGTCTTGAAACACTCTGTACTTCCTGATAAACAATCCAACTGTGTACCCTTCTCCCAGGGGAGGTTTACTGCTCCTATAGTTGGGTTTCAAGTGAATAGAGTCAAAGAATCAGTCACTGCTTAAGTGACTCTGGAGCTGAATGCAACCTGTGTGTCCAAGAAAATGTCTTTTTTAGTACCACTAAAGCAGATTGTAATTTTTGCTGGTGCTCCAATGGTGAATTAATGATTTATCCATAGCCACTACAGCTTCATTTTGAAAAGGGTATTAGATTTCCTCTAGTCCAGGGGCTCATAAATGAACTTTTTGGCTAACTCAAAATCATGGCTAGTAGTTATAGAGGCATGTGCCTCATTATATAGTCTCAGTATTACCTGGGAGTTTATTTGAGTTTCACATCCTAAGGCTCTCCCTCCTCCACACCTACCAACTCAGAATCTCCTGGAGTAGGACTCAGCAGTCTGTTTTAAAAAGCCCTTCAGGAGATTTTGATAACCACTAAAATTTTAACACAACAGTTGTACCTGTTTATAATTCACATTAGTCCAAGTATTTATGGCCAATTAATTTGTATAAAATAAAATTTCTTTTTTTTTTTGAGGAAAAGAGCAAATTCCTTCCTATTTTAACAGCTTCTTTTTTTCTTTAATAACATATAACTAATGAAGATCCCAGTGCCTTTAATCTGTGCACATTTATGGACTATGCAACTGTGAGGGCAATGTTATTTTGAAAATCATATCAAGACAATGCTTCTGTTTTGCCCAGCACATTAAGGGTTACTGTAACCATAAAAATTAATTATCTTATGATTATATCTTTCCAGTTATTTTAATCGAATGACATGATTATATTTTTCAAATACCATGAGTAGTAATGATAGAGGCATGTGCCTCACTGTAAAGAAATCTATAATCCAAAACCCCAAAACTTTTATACCAGTCTCTTTCCCCAGCATTGTATGTGATTGTTGACATTCACAATAGTCTCTCTGTTGAGGTTCTTCTACATAAAAACATATTTATTGCTTGTCAAATGATTTGCTTAAAAAATAATAAAAGTAACTTATTTGGTTTACCAGAATTCAATTATGTGCATTCCAAGAGTATATACATGGATTAAAGTGAGAGAGCACAGCATACATGCCTTTGAGCTTGTCTGGAAACATTCTTATGATGATGATTTCATGAATTTTTGCTCTGTCTTCGTGAAAGATACATTTTTTTTTGTCTTTCATTTTCCTAATGTGAACAGACAGGAATAACTCGAATGTGGAAAGGCTCAGAAAATGAACCTAGGTTGAAAAGGTTTGAAATCGAACACTTTGCTCATTACATAATTTAGTCATTGGAAAAAAAAATATTTATTGAGTGTCTACTGTATTAGGCATTGTGCTGGGTGCTGGGGCTGTGTGGGGAGAGAGGACAGAGTGAGCTTCCAGTCCAAGATGGGCAAAACCATGCTCCGTAGTGCAGTCCCCACTACGCACCAATGTTTTTCCAAGTTCTTACAATGGTGGAACCCACTGATTCAAACTATATCTTATCTAGAATTTAAATATCTAGAAAAATAATGTTTGAGTTATTCTGGAGAGAGGGAATACAGAGCACCCCATGAATCCTAATCTCCCAATGTAGCTCTTGATATTCCATGGAGTATGATTTGAATACTGTTGACCTAGCATGGAGGTAGCAAATATATTTCACAGAGAGATTTTGCTGGACATGGTCATCATATTAAAAAAAAAAATCTCAAATTATTTGCCAATATTTACAAAATGCAGAAAGATCCAGGGTTCTGGATTTTCTGGAAAAATTGGCAGATCTGGCCAAAATGAACTTTCATTTTCCCAGATTTGGCTACAATTCTCCATAGACTCCATCACTCCCTGTTTAATGACTACTGTTTTCTGGCTCTAATTTATACCAGCTGCCTTGAGCTTGGGTATTCTGTTTATAGCCTCAACTTCCGATCTGAGAACTTACTCAATGTAAAATAGTCACAACTGCTTGAGATCATAATAATCCTTTACATTTATCTAACTCATAGGATTATATTCCTATGCATAGCAAATATTGTTTTCAATTTTGATTAATGGAAGCAGAATTTTATTATAATTAAATGCAGCAATGTCTATAGTGTACATTATATGTGGGTGCATACTCATTTAATCCTCACTTCATATCTCTTGTAACAGATAATTTTTCTCCTGCTCTACAGATAAGAGGTACAGAAAACTGTACTGTGGTTTTAGTTCCCAAAACTTCACATGTACATTAATTTCCATTTCAATCACAATTTATATTGTGCGGTTCTGAGTTTATATGTTAACAAAAGAAGAGTGGAGTATTTTGTGTGAAAACAGTATTTTTGTTTCACTGTTTGCTATGTGACTCTGCCTCTGCTTGCTTAAGTAGGGGAAGGCTGTAGTCTTGGAGGGAAAGAGAAACTGTTAAAATTGTCTTCTCTGTAACTTCTCATTTCCATTCCTTTTAAATTCACCTAGTTCCTCTGAATCTCTTACAGTTTTTCTATTTGGGATGAGAGAAGAATTGTTTTAAAGAATTGATTGGAAGATTAACTTGCTGAAAGAATTTCCTTCCAAAGTAGAGACTATCCAGATAGAATAGGCAATGCTATTCATTTTCTAAGAAATTACTCACAAAATTTCTATTTTTGGTGATGTATGTATTTGATGAAATATTTATTTTAATGCATGTTTTAGAGAAAAATGATTAAAAGATTATCCCACCTAAAACACATAAACATTTATTATATTTTAGACACTAAATACATTTCCCTTAATATGTATCAGACTTTTTCAAAGTAGATTGATTTTACTTTTGCTTCTAAGGAAGAAGCAAAATTCTTCACATGAAAAATAAAAATGTGAGTTCATTATTCATAGAATTTTTTATGAGATCTTTTTCTCTGGAGTCCAAAAGTAATGCTGAAGTCTTGCTTTTTTTTTTTTTTTTTTTTTTTTGGTCCCTGAATCCTTAAAGAGGCTGGTGCTACTTGTAGGATTCAAACTTTCTTTTTCTCCTCTTGTTTTCTTTCTTCCTGGGCCATTCTATACAGGATGCTGCTTGCCAAAATAAAAACCCACCTAGGTTTCTGCTGATGGCATTCATTTCGAAGTAAAGTATTTCTAAGGGATCCATATGGACATTTTTCAAGGAAAACTCATTTCTGTTTTCTGACCTGAATCCCTTTCCCATCATTCCAGCCACTCTTTCCACTAAAGTAAAAAGGTGAGAAAATTCATAGCCCTCAGCATTAGGATGCTACTCTTTGAAGATCCACATGTGGTACCATGGATAAAAAAAATGTCATAACCTTTGATTTGGATGGGAATTGTTTCTATCAGTTTGTTCATTCATTTGTTCATATATTCATTCATTTAGCTACTATCTACTCCAGGTTCTCAACGAATTATGTACTTCTTCCTTCTAGCATTTATGGTAATTCTGTTTTTTACCTTATTTTTGGTTCTTTAATTAGTATCTTGCTCTTATTCCCTGAACTGTAAACTTAATGACACTAGAGACTTTTGTACTTTCATTGCTCACCATTGGAAACCTAAAGTCTATCAAGGTGCCTGTTGAATAACTACTGAGTGAATGCACAGGGCTTTCCAGGAGCAGTGGTAAAGAATCGGCCTCCCAATGAAGGAAGACGTAGGAGACACGGGTTTGAGATCCCCTGGAGAAGGGAATGACAACCCACTCAAGTATTCTTGCCTGAGGAGTCCCATGGGCAGAGGAATCTGGCAGTCTACAATCTGTGGGGTTTCAGAGTTGGACACGACTGAGCGACTGAGCATGAACGCATGAGTGACTATATGGACGAGTGCATTCTTTGTCCCCCATTTGTTGGACCTTTGTTTTGCTCTGAACTTTCTACAATGACCTGGGAGGCCCTGGATAACCCAGCCCTGGTCTTCTCCCTGACTTCTAGTCCTACTACCTATTTTCAGCTTTGCACACTTCAGCATTGAGCTATGCTTTATTATGGTTAAAAAAACATATATATTTTCTTCTGGGAAGTTGTATGGTTTCACACTGATATATTGATAGTTATATTGATAGCTAAATAAAAAGAGAGGGCGAATAAGTCTGGTGTTTAAGAAAGGTCATGGGTTTGGGGAATTGCATCAGAATTCAAACCATAGACCAGCCAGTTAGTAGTTGTTGGAACTTGGGCCCATTTAAAAACTTTCTGAACCTCATTTCCCAGTCTCTAAAATGGGACTACTGTTGTTGCAGAAATGTTATGAGGATTAGACATAAAATGACAAAATGCCTGGCATATAGAAGTTATTTGAGATAGTAATAATGATCATCATATGCAGCACAATTACACTAATCAGCTACTGTTGTGTAACAAATATCCATATATTCTCAGGGCATAAAATATTAGCATTTTTTTCCTTCAAGTCTCTGAGGATTAACTGGGGGTACCTTTGATTTATCTTAGCTAACCCACTTATACAACTGGGAGTCAGCTGTTGTTGGCTGGGAGGCTCAGAGCTGTGAAACCAATCTGCTCCTATAAATTATGTTTCACAAGGGCACAAGAGAGGGAGTGACAGCACAGGTGATTTGTATGTATTATTATGATTTATTAATCACATAGCTACTAGATGATCTCTTAAATCCTTTATAGTGCTCTAATCATTCATTTTATTATTTTCTCAAGTTTTATTCCATTTTGAAAATATGCTAAAATTCTCAAAGGGTAACAATTCTTATGGTGAGAATACCTTGTATTCTAGAGTAAATTTCATTCATAAATGACTATGAGCTGTAAATAATCTGAAGTGTTCTAGTGATATTGTCATAAATTACTTAGTAAAGTTTGGGGAATTAGCTTAGTTACATGTTTTAATTAACTTGCCCCACTGGCAGCATATTTTCCCTAATAGGTTTACAGTTCCTCTTAGACTTACAGTAAATCCTTCATTTTTCCCTTATCTCCATTATTTGTGTGAGCCATATTCCCATTGAGGATATTTGCTTTTGCAACCACAAATGTTGGATGGGATACAGTTATTTTGGCAGTAGTTTTCAGTATTTGAAACAGATCCATATCTTTATTTAATTTCTCTACTACTCGAAAAATTGAAATGCAGGTCTAGATAAAATTTTTTATATTGTTTCCTATAATGAAGGTTATGTTTAGTGACTAATTTTAGAGTATAAAATAATTCATCTTGGAAGACATGGCTAAGTAGACTTTTGAAAGTTGTAGCTTCCTTAATCTCAGAATTTACTAAATTCAACTTTTTAAAAAACATTTTTTCATAATTAGAAACAGTTATTGAGTTTGCAATCATACATTTTCAACTTTTTAAGCAATTGATTAGTTATAAGTAAGTCTTCTAGAAATAAACCAACAAAATTGACCAATTTAGGGTCTAATTATCTTATTGTTAGGATCAATGTTGAATAGATTGATTTTTTGATAATAGTAAATATTGACTAAGTGTTTGCTATGTTTAAGCATCATGATGAATGTGGTCTGTGGCTTATCTCATTTAATTCACACAATACTGTATATGGTAGGTACACCAGGTGAATTTATAAATAAACCAAAATCCAAGGAAATTGTGTAACTTAGCTGGTCAGACAGCCAACAAGTAGCAGAGCTGGGAACTGCTGTAGGTAGACTGATTACAAATCCTGGGCTGTGAAACATGATAAGATAAAACCTTATGTTTTACTTTATGTATCATAATTTGTTAGACATAAAATGTAAGTGCTGTCCTTAAAAATTAGGGAATAGCTTTTGTCTCATTAGTCATTCTAATGTAATATCTATGAAAAACTGTTTTAATATTTAGAAGAGTTTTATCCCCTTAATATATCCATCTTCATGACGGTAAGCAAGCTGTGGGTTTGCCCACATTAGTTTCATAATGTACTTAGAACAGTTTTCCTCTCCTTCAGATAATTCTAGGGTGTGATATGAGGTACTGTCACATTTTTCAACATAGGAAACTCCTGTAGAGATTCAAAGCGATCCTTTTCAGACAGCAGCATAAATTCATCTGAGTCCCTGAACTCAGGTATGAAACAATTCTGAAACAATCTTCCAATTGAAATAAAACATACAGACAATATGAGAAAAATAAATAAATTCAAGACAGAGCTCATCACAAAGGATTAAACTTTACCCCGAAGAGAATTTTATATGAGTATCAGGTTCTTTTAATGAGAACTGAAAGCCCTCATCTCTGGAATAAACTAGGAATTCATAGATTCTGTTCTTTCTTTTAGAATGCCATGTAATTTCATTGGATTCAAACTGCAGTGAGAGAAATGTTCCTTTCTGGTAGCAGGCAGCTGAGTTGTTATAGCAATATGGTTACAAAGAGTAGAAGCTCACTTAAATTAAGTAATGGAGGATGGGAATATATTAGAAAAATTTATATATGAGGAACCAAGGAACAAAGCAACTAGGCTTCGGGAACCTCTTGACCTCTTGGATGAGTCTAGATATGTGATAGAAATCTAAGCTTCTAACTCTATCACTCTACTACAAGAGAAAGTGAAAATGTTAGTTGCTCAGTTGTGTCCAACTCTGCCACTCTATGGACTGTAGCCTGTCAGAGTCCTCTGCCCATGGAATTCTCCAGGCAAGAATACTGGAGTGGGTAGCCATTTGCTTCTCCAGGGGATCTTCCCAGCCCAGGAAACAGGCACACAATTACTGTAAGAGCCTCTCAGTTTAAGTGAATGAATCAAGTTGGCCAAGTATTTTGACAGATGATTCTGAGAGCTGTGGTAGCTATTTTGTGACCAAGAGGCAGAAGCTAAGGTAAATGCAGAGAAATCAACCTGATATCATGGAAACATTAAGGTAACAAACTCCACAAGGCCCTGTTTCCATTCTTCCTGCTTCATGAAATATAACTGCTGTTAGTTGAATACTCTGTTGCTGCCAAGTGGAAGCATTCTGAGACTCTGAAAATCGTTAATACTAAATAATACAACGGTTTTGATTATATGAATGTATTGGGCAGGACAAATACAATCAGAGTTCATGGACCTTGAAAATAAGTTTAAGGCAGGCCTGCCATGTATAGTTGGCCAGATTTTTCACTGTACAATTGTAAGGAGCACCAATCACACAGTCTATAAAATGTACAACACTATGTATTGGCCCTGTCTGGATTCCTTATTTTCTCTTTCTGAGACCATTTCTTTTCTCAGAAATCTGCTTTTAATAACATATGGGCTATTAAAAGAAAATAACCCCCAAATCTTTGCCTATAATGCCTGAGGTAAGGGCAAGTCAGGGATGTCAATAAAGAAGGACTTTTCCCCTTGGGGAGCAGCTCTTAGCCACCAGGCAGAATGTATGCATGACAGACAGCATGATTTCAATGATTCTTATTATATGAGGATTGTGAGCTGTGAATAAAGAATTATGGTTGTGGTGTATCCTTCAAATGTGTGACTTTTAATCCCTAATAAAAACGATAATGATAGTCTGTTTGTTTTCCACACTGAAGAGAAATAGACGTGTGATTTGTATATGTGGGCACAGATGGATTCTGAATCTCCACAGAGTTTCATAGCTACTCTAAGGCCTGGTAACTCTTGATTGTTTACTTAGAGCTTAAGGGAATATTCTGGGTCATGGCCGATAATGGAGCACAAGTAAATGAGTGTATAGATGTTACTTTCTAAGACTCAGGAGAGGAAAATTTGCCTCTGTCCCTCTCTCTTGGGTGCTGGTAGGGAAATGGACTGTCCCTCCTAGATAGGGAGGGGAAGGAGCAGAAAGAAGGCATTGTGTGTGTGTGTGTGTGTGTGTGTGTGTGTGTGAGTGTGTGGGTGTATGTGTGTTAGGTGTGTGTGTTTCTCTCTGAAAGGACTTTTATCCCTCCCGAAACAAACTCTGAGACAGTGTTGCTAGCTATCTATTTTTCATGCATAGTAGAGAAAGGAGAATAGGAATATCCAGAATGCCCCTATAAGTGACTATTACTTGGGAAAGGTTTGGTTAAGAGTGGACTCTGGACCTAGACGGCCAGGTTCGAATCCTCACATCACCAACTACCAGCTGTGTGACTTTGGGCTAGATACATAACCTCTCTGGGCTTTAGTTTTCTACCTATAAAAATGGCAGAAATTGTAATTCCCTCAGACATAGAATCTGAGATAAGAATTCAAGTACAGGTAGTTTATTTGGGAAATGTTTCTAGGAAACATAGGTTGGGAAATGGGCAAGTGAAAGAGGGAAGGGAGAAAGCCAACAGAAGATGTGTTTTCAAAACCAGTTACCACAGTGGGAAACAGGAAACTTGGGGAGTGAGTATAGAAGAGACCTCAATATATTCCACAACAGGGGCAAAGACTCGGAAGAATTTATGGCTAAGCTGTTGAAGGTTGCTTGTGTGTTATTTATCATCTGGTGCTTCCCACTTGTCCCGTGTTTGAGCCAAATATACTCCCAAGGCAAGGGAAGAAAAGCCCTCACTGTGTAGATGTGACTGCTGGGGAAATACGAGCAAGACACCAACAGCATCTACTGTCACACGTCATGATGCCTCATTGGGTTATTCAGAGGATTAAATGAGTTTCCACAGATGGGTGCTGAGAGGAGTGCCTGGATCATAGTAAGCCCCAGCCCTGTGCTGCTGCCATTCCTGTTGTGATCAATAGAGCCCTGTGGGTTAGAGCCTGGCTGTCATTGGGCTGGGTTCAAGTTCTCTTTATACTACTTACATTGAAGGGACTAGCTTCTTAGCCTCTAAAGCAGGGGTAGGCATCAACAGATCTTTTGTGCAAAAGGCCAGGAGAGAATGGATACATCTATATGTATGGTTGAGTCCCTTCACTGTTCTCCTGAAACTATCATGTGTTTGCATGCTAAGTCACTAAGAGTGGTGTCTGACTCTTTGCAATGCTATGGACTGTAGCCCATCCAGCTCCTCCATCCATGGGATTCTCCAGGTAAGAATACTGGTGTGGGTTGCCATGCTCTCTTCCAGGGGATCTTCCTGACCCAGGGATCGAAACCTCCTCTCTTAGGTCTCTTGTATTGGCAGGTGAATTCTTTACCACTAGCGCCACCAGGGAAGCCCCCAAACTATCACAATATTGTTAATTGTCTATACCCCAATACAAAATAAAAAGCTAAGAAATAAAAAATTTTTAAAAAGGCTAAATGGTAATACTTTTCATCTTTGTGAGCCCTACAGTCTCTGTCTCGACGTTTCAACTTGCTTTTCCAGAGTAAAAGTAGCCTCAGACAAAATGTAAATGAATGGGTGTGGCTGTGTTTCAGTAAAAATTTGCTTGCCAAACCAGGTGATGGGCTAGATTTGACTCTTGGACCATTGTTTGGCCCATAAGCCAGTTTATCTTATGTGAAATATCTAATGTGAAATAAAAAGTAGTGTTTACTTCACAGAAGACAGTAGAGCATGGACTGTGAAATTAGAATTTGTGTCAGCCTGCCAAGTTTTGGATCCCAGTGGTTATATTTTGTACTTTGATAATTTTATGCAAAACATTTATTCTCTGTAAATCTCAGTGTTCTCATCTATAAAATGGGAAATAAGAGTACTGCCCCATAGGGTTGCTGTGAGGATTAAATGGATTATTTCATGTCCCATACTTAGCATAGTGATACATAATCAGAACTCAGTGTTTCCAACACATTCATTTTGATTTCTGTCACTCCTCTGATTTTTCATTGGAAGAATCTACTGAAACTCTGTTGGGCGAAAAGATAACAAGAGTTCTTGGGATCCTTGCTGAGATTCAGATCTGGCACAAAGAGACACCAGTTAAATTTGAGCAACCTATTAAACTGCATGGACTTAGGTCAGTGGTTCTTAACTAGGAGTGATTTTACAATGTCTGGATGGTAAAGAATCTGCTGCAATGCAAGAGACCTGGGTTTGATCCCCTGGAGAAGGGAATGGCTACTCACTCCAGTATTCTTGCATGGAGAATCCTGTGGACAGAGGAGCCTAGAGAGTTACAGTCCATAGGGTCGCAAAGAGTCAGACACAACTGAACGACTAACTTCCTTCCTTCTTAATCAGGGGTGAGGAAACTACTGGTGTTTGTAGAGGCCACCATGCTGCTAAACATCTCTCAAAGTACAGGATACTTCTGTACAGCAAAAGCTGATGTGGCCCAAAATGCCACTAGTGCTGAGGTCAAGAAACCCTGGTTTAGATAGAATATGTCCCTTCTCAACTTTTACCCTCTAACATTTGGCAATATGTATATCACAACTTTTCACATAAGTTGAAAATTGTCATCTTGGTTTGTCTGGTTCACAGACTTCCGAAAGATGCATGGAAATATTTTGTCAAGATAAATAGATTGAGGTGTGAAGTATTATATTTTTGAATGACGTTATCATTTAAAAAATACTCTAGATGCCTGGTTGACAAAACTACATACTTTATTTTCTTCTAAAACAATTTTAACTGTTGAAGAATCTTTTTGACAATACGAATGATGTTCTTTACATTCCATATCTTTCTATCAATCGAGGACAGTTTGAGATGATAGAAGACAGCCTCTCAAATCTGTCATCTTTGTTGTGATTTAAAGAAACCTTTTCTCTATAAATTACCAAGGTATCTGGCAATGAGAAGTGTGAAGGCTATTATTTATACCTGTTTAACTCTCAATATTATGACAGTATGATTTTTGAAACAGACTATCTCAATTCAAAATGCTTTGTGTTCTGAATTTCACTACATTGGAGTGATTGTTAATAGCTCTTCACTGTCAAGAAATCACCATGACCTCTTCTTTCTCTTATTTTTAAGTGTTGATATATTCTCAACTTGACAGATAAATTTGCTAGAGAATTTTTATTAAAAAAAAAAAAACACACAGCTCTAAATAGGCTATCTCTAACCAAACATCCCTTCTGAGTGACAGTCTCTTTCTTTTGGTGCTCAATTTTCATTTAAATCTCTGCAGATTTCTGTGACTACTCTGGGTCTTCAAATGGCCTCACAGTGTTCTTTGCATCCTCCCCTAATCCATGTGGAACCTTCGGGCTACTTGAAGAAAGGCATCCTACTCAGAGAAAATACCCCATGAATATACCCCATGAATATATCCCATGAAAATGCCCCATGAAAATTCTCCATGAATCAGTACCCAGAGCCTTGACTGGGAACTCTTGAATACTGCACAACTTGTACACTTTTACAGGATACTCCTGAAAGTTGTATTGTAGCTATGCTTGTATCCTGACTTTCTCTCTTGTTGGGACATCACCATTGATTTTATTTTTTCATTTATGTATTTTGACAATAAATATTCACTAAGTTCCTTCCGTGTGCCTGGCATAATAGTAACAAGACAAAGTCCCTCATCTGGTTGACTTTTGAATCTCATATCTGATGTTAAAGGATAATTAAAAAAAAAAAGATAAAACCGTGACTCTCATACAAATGCAAAATGAACACATGTCAAAGATTTTGACTCTAAATGAGGGAACCAATAATATGGTTCAAATAAGAATTGGATTTACAGAGATTTATCATTTCTATTGGACAATATACATTTGCCTTGCCACCAGCAAGAAAGAAAAGATTTATTTCATCAGCATCATCTAAAATTCAACCTTTTCTTCTCACAATTGCAAAACAGATTAGTGAAAAACAATCAAAGATGTGCACTCCATGTTAATCAGTTTATTTCTGAGGGATCCGCTGACATCCTTCAGCATTCTGCAGCAGTCATTCTTGGTTCATTTTAAAGTCTTCACAACTTCTCTTAACACTAGCACAAACAGTGTTCAAAGAAGGAAGCATTGCAGGTAATGGTGAGTGTACTGAGGAACAAAGCAGTGTGCTATGGAAGTAGGTAGCTGGGTGAGGGTGGCACAATTGTTAGATGGCAGAACTAAGAGACGTAACAGAATTGGTTAAAGTAATACTCCCAACATTGCCTATTTAAATTTTAACAGCTGTGGTAAAGAACTTATTCTACAAGTGGAAAATGTTGATATTTACGGCATCAGTGTAGGCTACTAGTGGAGTCCATTGGTATTTTTTCACTAGAAATAAAAACAAAATTGTATGTATTGACAAGTCTTCTCCATCTCTTTTTATTTCCCCTTCTGAAACCTGATGTCCATATTTTTTTTACAACTTTTAACACAGTTTTATTTTATGTATTTTTAGTACATTAGTAATCATGTAGCAGTACTTTAGAATTGTCTTAAATTTTATTAATGATTGCTTATAATTTTGAGTATGTTTTCTATAGGATAATTTATAATTTTATGTATAAAATTAAAATATCTGTTTATTATTTTTAATAGTAAAATTAGAAAGCTATTAAATTTTTATTGTTTTATTACTGCAATTTTAATTATCTTATCTCTAGCAGAGATAGAGGGATTAAACAAGTTGCCTCTAAGTAAAAAAGGAGCAGGTTTAATTTAAAGTTGCTTGAGAAGTTTTATTTTTATAAATTTATTTTATTAAATTTTTATTGATGTATAGTTGATTTACAATATTACATAAATTTCAGGTGTATTATTTTATTTTTATGCAGTGGAATATGTCTGCTCTTTTTTTGTAAAATTTATTTTACAGTAGTTTGTGTAGTGTAGAGTTACCCAAATGGCTTTCAGAAAACAGGACCACCAAAAATGAGAAAATCCATTTTTTAAAAAATAATTTTATATTTTAGAAAGTATCAAAATAGCTATCAGATAAATCACACTTTCTTCCAAACTTCACTTATTTGAAGTTTTGATATGGTTTTCATTTTGATTTGCGTCAAGATTTGGCAAACTATAGCCTATGAGCCAAATTGGCCCGCGTTTTTTTTTGTAAATTAAATTTTATTGGAATGCAGTTACGCTCATTTATTTACATATTATCTGTGACTGCTTTCACATCGCAACAATAGAGAAGGTGGAGACTCGGGGACTTGGAAAGCCTCAAGTTCTTACCATCTAGCCCTTTAAGGGCAGTTTTGCCAGTTCCTGGGCTAATCTTTTCATTTATTCATTTGTTTTTTCATATCATATATTGAACACATATTTGATAAGTAGGCACTGTGTGCCAGACCCTGCTCTATAAGACTGAGGGTTACAACACAGTGGGAGAAATAGTTGTATAATCTTCAGGTTCTTAATCTGGTACTAAGTATGTTTCTCTTTTTTCTTTTAATTTTTGGTGTGATAGATTAAAGAATGTTCTCTAAAGTTTTAGTAATGAGATCTTTGCCTCCATACTTTGGCTTCGTATCTCCCTGAAGCAGACTCTCAGGCAAGGATTTGGGTGCCAATATTTTGTTGTTGCCGTTGTTAAAGAAAAGACCCCCTAGAGTAGGGAAATAAGAGAGAGAAACGAAGGCCGTCAGTAGAAGGTGCATTATTAAGCCATCTGCCTTGGTATAATATTTCCAGAAAAAAAGCCTTTCAGGCCCCCAAATGCAGAGATTGGCAGCTAGAATTTTCCTGGAGACGCTGAAAGATCTGGAAGATACGAGTGAGGCAACACAATATTTGTTAGACCTTTCATTCCTGGAAGTACTCAGATCCACTTATGACCCATGATAAGTTGCCTTTGTTGTATAGTAAGGGGTTGGCTGGACACAACTTATACAGGAAATTTGATGGGAAAAAGCTTCAGTCCTGGCTCTTAGACTTGAGCTGCAACTGAAGTCCATAATCTCTGTCCCCTCCCACCTATTTTAGATTTCTTTCCCTCTTGGCCAGCAATTATGTTGGTCCCAGGTGTTCCAACAAAAAGGGACCTTTCCTGAGTGTCCTTTCCTGTATCAGAGTCAATGTATAGTTCACAACCCTGAATTGGGAGGCAAAGATAGAAATAAATCATTTACAGATTTGCCCCTGTGATAACTCAAGTAGTGTCTACTTGACTTGGAGCTAGAGATGTTATAGTTATACCATCTGGCCAAATGCCATTACTTAAAATGGAGCCCCACCCAAGCCAGCCTCCTCTCATTACTGTTGGGAGAGGTGGCCCTATGTATTTTCTTCACTCTTCTGTAGCTGACCACATCAATAATTCTATTTTTGTGAGACCACATCAACTTCACTGCCTCATTTAAACACGGATCTTTGTCACAGAAAAGGCGGTAGGATGGAAACAATTTACTTCCTCTCCATTTTTATATGCTAGAGACAGGTGGTGCTAGTGGTAAAGAACCCTCCTGGCAATGCAGGAGACCCAGGAGATGCAGGTTCGATCCTTGGGTTAGGAAGATCCCCTGGAGAAGGGAATGGCAACCCTCTCCTATATTCTTGCCTGGATAATCCCATGGACAGAGAAGCTGGTGGGCTACAGTCCATGGGGTTGCAAAGAGTCAGATACGACTGAAACATCTAAGCACAAAAATTATTCAGTTAGCCTGACTATGGAAGAGTATGGTAGGCAAAAAAAAAAAAAAAAAAAGCTCCCTCAAAGATGGTCATATCCTAATCCACAGAAGCTGCAAATATATTACCTTACATGGCAAAAAGGACATGGCAGATGTGATTGAATTATGGATCTTGCTATGGGGAGATGACCCTGGATTATCTGGGTAGACCTAATGTAATCACAAGTGTCCTAAGAGGGGGGCTCTAGTCAGAGTCAGAGAAGATGTGATGATACAAGAGTGGTCAGAGTAATGTGACCAGATGACTTTGAATACAAAGAAAGGAGTCACGAGCCAGGCAGTGGAAGCAGCCTCCAGAAGTTGGAGAAGGCAAAGAATGAATTCTCTAGGACCTTCAGAAAAAAATACAGCCCTGCTAACACTGTGATTTTAGACCCGTCAGACTCATTGCAGATTTCTGACCTCCAGAACTGTAAGGTAATTTATTTGTGTTATTTTTAGACTATTAGGTTTGTGGTTCCAGCAGCAAGAGGAAACTAATATGTAGGGTAAAACAGATTACAGTCATCTTTGGAGCTAGAGCAGAGGCAGAGATGTTTGTATTTCTGGTGAAAGTATAGTGCAGATGCTGAGAACCTAGGAACTGAATTAAAGTCCCATGGCTCTGTGGTTTGTTTGCAATATGACCTTTAGAAAGTTACATAACAATTTTGAGTCTTGGTTCCCTCACTTGTAAAATGGGAATCCTAATAATATATGTCTTATAGTGTTGTGAGTGTTGAAGAAGATAATCTATATGGTGCACTTAAAAGTATTCCTAAAGCATATTGAAAACTCAAAAACATTGACTATTCTTGTTGTAATCTAAAAATAATGATCTTTGTGCTTGTGATGGTCTCACAGTTTCAGTGTTCTCATAAACTTAAATCAATCCTGTGAGATTGTTTCCCTTTTTCTCTCCCTCACCCTTTTCCAGAGGGACACATAGAATCATGGAGGGGATAATGGAAATTCCCAAGGTCTGAGACTGACTCCTAACTCGGTGCTGTTTTTCAGTACTGAGTCGATGTTGAAAATATGATGCAATAAGTGCAAAGTTCCAGAGATAAAGAAAACACAAATGTGCTTCAACAATGACACATGCAAAGCTCCGCATGTTTCATAACATCTCAGAATGTAGTTGGCTTCCTTTTATTGGGTAGAGTTATATACTGATACCTAAGTTTCCCAACTTTTCGAACTTTTTAGTTTGATTACTTCTAATAAATAGGCCGGAGAAGGCGATGGTAACCCACTCCAGTACTCTTGCCTGGAGGATCCCATGGACAGAGGACACTGGTGGGCTGCAGCCCATGGGGTCATGAAGAGTCAGACACAACTGAGTGACTTCATTTTCACTTTTCACTTTCATGCATTGGAGAAGGAAATGACAACCCACTCCAGTGTTCTTGCCTAGAGAATCCCAAGGATGGGGGAGCCTGGTGGGCTGCCGTCTGTGGGGTCGCACAGAGTCGGACACTACTGAAGTGACTTAGCAGCAGCAGCAATGAATAGTCCATAGAAAAAGGCTCATATAATTTTCCAAAAGACTGCTCTATATTTGAGTTCAGTCACTGACTACCGAGAGAGATGAGCTCTGGCGACAGAAAAAAAAAGATGTCATAAATTGAGAAGTTTCAGGATCAGAAGCTACCAGTGATTGCTGAAGATGGGACCAAATTGTGGAGAAGTTTGCTATTTTATATAAAATCCCCACATGCTGAGTAATAAGTAATTGTTCCTATCACTTTCAGGGTATAAATGATGTCAAAATGCCTGCTTTCCTGACAACTCATATTTCATACAGGAGGCTGAGAAAGAGCATTGAAGAAAATTCATGATAATGGCTTGAAAAATAAACCATATGATAAGAGGAATCTTGTATTGATACTTGATGCCATTTATAATGATAGTAGGACTTCCCTGATGGCTAAGATGGTAAAGAAATCTGCCTGCAATGCACACCCAGGTTCGATCCCTGGGCTGGGAAGATTCCCTGGAGGAGGGCATGGCAACCTACTCTAGTATTCTCGCCTGGAGAATCCCATAGACTGAGAAGCCTGGCAGGCTTCAGTCCATGGAGTCACAAAGAGTCAGATAAAACTGAAGTGACTTAGCATGCTCACACTCATAATAAAAGCAGCAATAGCTAATGCTTATTAAGTGTTTAGAAAGTGCCAGGCACTGCTCTAATAATGTTTTAAATATAAAAATACATTTATTCCTCACAATGACCCTGTAAAGTGGAAACGATTAGTTGTCCGAAACTGAAGCAGAAAGGCTAAATAACTTAGAGGTCACAGAGTTATTAAGTGTCAGAAGTGAGATTTCAACTCAAGTGACCTGGCCCCAGAGCCTACATTCCTACTCACTAATAAGTTACCTCGAAAGGTAGAGAATTAATTTGTAACAGAGCAGAATACAGGAAAGGTGAGTTTTCAGAGGAAAAGAGGGGGATGCTGGGTAGAGAATACACACTCAGATAAGGTACCATCATAGGGTCCCTGAACTCTCTGGTTAGCAAGGGCCATTCAGCGTATGTTTGTGCAATGACAGATGGGATCTGGGAGGCAGGGAAACAAATTGAGAGAAGAGGCCTCATGAATAATGTTTACCTATTCCATGATTTAGCCAAGGCATGGCACTAACTAAATACATGAAAGATTCAGAGGAAATAAGGTCTTGGTAAAAATATGTTTGTTTGATTTACTGACTCAGTTGGGAATTATTAACCCAAGTGCCATGAGAGAGAGAAGGTAATTGTTTTTACTTAGAAGAGCACCTGAGCGTAAATTATTGGAAGCAAATAAATCTATTTCTGTGTGTGAGTGGTGGTGGGGGTGGGGCTCCATAGACTTGTTTCTGGCCTCTTCAAGTGGGGGCTGGATGCCCTAGCTATTCACATCCCGTTTGGAAGACTAAAGTGAGAGAATTTGTTCTGAATGTTTAAGAAGGCTTTCTCCTTTGATAATCAAGGCTTGCCCAAGCAGAACTGGGAAGGAAGAGAAGTTTATCTTTGATGTCTCCATGTTATCCTTTAACCTGCGTGCTCCTCTGCTTTGAAAATCCCCCATTGCAACCATATGTATGTGTGTTTACATACACACATAGCATCCCACATTCCCTTGTTCCCCCTTTATCATTGCTTTTATACCAGCTGGTTGGCATTCACACGTGCAGATGTTGGCTGTATGATGACTAATGCACCTTCAAGTTGTTACCACCAGGATGGGTATATTTTATTTCAAAAGATATTGTTGGAGGCCATGATACCTTACCTTGCAGGAGGGAAGCTAGAATGGGGGAATCTCAGACAGAGAAGCTGATGGGTAGACCAACCAGTGAGATTCTGGGCCTTTCCTGGGAAATCTGTGCATTGTATTTTTATAGTGGATTTCCATTTTGATTATGAATCACATTGCCCTGGTGCCCATGAATATGGAGAAACTGGCTTCAACTGAGACCACGTCCTGGCCTGTTCTCTGTTAAGCCATGGGTCTTTGTCATAGATGTCAGATACATACACCTCAGATGCAAGATAAAAGTGTTGGAGGGGCAGTCTGGAGAGAGGCTGTATAATTTTATTGAGCAATATTTCTTCTTTAAATGGGCTCATGGATAATTCAATTAACTGGGTTTTGATTGCTCTTCTTAGCGGGTAGACTCTATATAATGAAAATGTGGATTCTTCATGACCCACTGTCACAAACCATCTTGTCAAGATGGATGGTTCATCATCCCATAGTGTGTTTTGACACTGGTTCAGATTTGACATAGGTTCAAATTCCTCTTTAGCAGTGTGTGTATGTGTGCTCTCTCTCTGGATGTTTCTCTCACCTTTGCTTGGAGATAGAGCTAAGAGTTGTAGAGAGTAAATATCTACTTAAACTGAGTGGACACTGGCCATTGCAGAGATCATGAACTTTTCCCAGTAGAGAACTCCGGGACATGGCATGTATGAGTTTGTTGTTCTCATCAATGCTGGGTGCAGATGGCTTATGTCTGGTGGCAGAATTTGAGGGCATTTATTAAGCCTCTGGCTAAGAGGTTTCATATCTTGATTATGAAAATGACATAAAACAATTTTTTTTTAAATATAGTATTTGATAAGTTTCTCTGTTTATATGGACCTTACATATCAATAATTCTACATTCAGTCAGATATGCCTCAAGGAGAATGGGGAAAGCAGGAGCAGTCCTGAGAAAAGAGACTAAATAAGTTCCCTGTGATGAGATGGTTTCTCTATGAGAACAGACTAAAAAGCTCAGTGGGAGTCAGCATAGGGATAGTAGGTCTGAGGAGGAATGGTACACACATCCACAAAGTTAGAAAGGGGTCAGGCATGCTTATGTGCCTTTGTTTATCACATCCCTAAAAACCAAAGGTTTTGTTCAAAGCTTGAAAGTGATGGTTTAAAGATGTAGAATAATGGATGTATTTTGCATAGGTCATAAGCACTATTGATCATGTACAGTGGCTTAAAAGAGAAATAGATTCCAAAGAAGAGCAGTTTAAAAAGTGAAGAATAAAACTATAGTTGATGATTAAAGGTGCATTAAGAACATTCAGGAAATATCTCTATTTTTGAAGATGAGGTCATTTTTCTCCACAAAACACCCTTCAGAGAAAGAGGGGGAAGTTGAACCACATGTCAAGCAGGGTTTCTCTCTTTTTATGTTTCCTGAATATATGACATTTATCCCTGATCAAAATGGGATTTTCCTCTTTCCTGGCAAATGTAGAAATGACACCTCAAACAGTTTGGTGTCTGTTCTCAAATTCATATTAGAGATTCTAATGTTTTCACTAGGCATGAGAAAGTAGTATTTTATTGTGGAAGCTGTCAATTTATCTTCTACTACTGTATTTCTAACCATCAAAACCTCTTGGTAGATTATCACTTATGCTTTTTAAAAGATAATTTTATCTTTGTTTAGACTAAGCAGTTTCAAATCAAGCTGCTTCAGAGCAGTGGGTAGGCAAATAATATAGACTATTGAGATGGGTCAAGGTGTTAGTTGTGCCTGACTCTTTGCAACCCCATGAACTGTGTAGGCCATCAGGCTTTCCATGGAATTCTCCAGGCAAGAATACTGGAGTGGGTTGCCATTTCCTTCTCCAAGGGATCTTCCTAACTCAGGGATCAAACCTGGGTCTCCTGCATTGCAGGCAGATTCCTTATCATTTGAGCCACCAGGGAAGCCCTAAAATTGGTCAAGTGCACTTCAATAGGAATGGTGAGGACTGTAGCAAACTGGAGGTCATATTCCTTTGGTAAGGGAGACTTCTGTTGCTCACTTTCAGCCAATAGCTGCCACATGGGGTTCTAGGCCCAAAATTGTGATTCTGTGCAAATATTTTATAGAGATGCCAGAAATATGCTCAAACAAATGAAGAGTTCTGTCATTTGAAATGATGTACAGGCCCCCAAAACCTTGGTTTGTGACTTCTGGATAATAATCTGATAAAGGGAAAAGTTCAGCAAATAAACAGAGAGTGACAACAAAGCATCAACAAAACAAAAAAACAGATTCTTGACCTAACCAATTCATATAAAATAAACAACTAGTTAAAATTACTTTCTATGTATGTACAGGACCCTAGGTTTTGTCCACTGGAAAATCTAAACCGTAAACCAAAATATGTATGATCTGTTAGCTGCACTTTGAGAGTAGGGGCACATATTTCTGTTTGGAGTAGGATAGGGGACTTGGGGGGTGGGTAATATTTAAATTACGATCTCAAACATAGATATGACCTGATTAAGAGCAAAAACATAATGAAGAAAGAGTCCTAATAGTTAAATTAAGTGAAGATAAGTCCGTGGTAGGAAAAGATGGCTATTCCTTTCCTGGGACAATGGTGAGACTGTTTTGATCATTAATTTAAAGCACCAGTTATTGAGGGTCTTAAATGACAGGCTGAGGAGTAAGAGTTTTATCCTCTAGCAGGGGGTTGCCAATTCAAATGTCTACAAAGGCCAGACAGGAAACAAAAAAGAAAACGTAATTTGGATAGGAGTCCACTGTATCTAGATGAAAAACCAGGCTCAGTTCCAGTGGACTGTTGCCATGTAGAAATGCAGCACCAGCATTGCCCACGAGAAGTTGGAAATCTAAGTTTTTAGTTTTTATTTGAAAGTTACGGTTTTTAAATGTTGGCAGCACATGCACATGAAAAAAGAAAAGTGTGAATCAAAGCTTATTTGGAAGCCCACATGTAAAATAAACTTAGATCTGCGGGGGGACAGGAGGAAGGTTATCATGAGCCTATATTCTCTCTATTCTTGAGCCAGTTGGGGGTCTCTCATCTAAGAGCGGATTTTAAATACTCCTGCTACTGATAATAGGAAAAGATAAAAGATATAAATTTTGTATGCATTGTAATTATAAATATGTAAAAAGATGCATGCACACAGACAAGAAGTATTAAATGAAGATATTTTTTGTGTGTAAAATGATTTTTTTTCATGTATTATGCTTCATATTATAGCATAAAATTTTAAATTAGAGACACATTAATTACAATATTTTTAGAAGTTTAGAAAAACATTTTCTTCCATATCAGTAGTTTAAAGCAGAGAAAATTCAGGTTTGTGAAAGTGTAACATTTCATTCAATTATGAAATAGTTAACAAGCCATAGAAGCTTAAGTGGTACCCTTGTGACTTTGTCACCAATGGAAATCCCAGGAAATTTTCATACTGTTGAAATGCAAATGGCTGGAAGTCATAGTTAGGCTTATTACTATAGATACTTAAAATCACAGCAGTTAGCAGACTCAGATCATGTTCTTTCATGCATTAATAAAGAAGTACATATACTACTATGTCACATATTTAAAAAATACTATTTTACAATAAGTCCTTTCATTTTTAATCCATATTTTAAGTGTTTAAATGATTACATTGAGCAGAGTCCATTGGATTCACCAGGTCGCCAAAGGGGTCTGTGACATGAGAAAAGTTAAGCCTGTCTCTGAACCAGTAAATAAAAAGATTTTGCATTGTGGAGGTTCTGAGATTGCTCTTTTTTTTTTTTTTTTTTTTTTTTTTTTTTTACTGCAAGGTTTCCTATCTGGGGTACGAAGGTAAGAACAACCTTTCCAACTGGAGTTTCTTCTTGCTTATAAAGATTCGGGAGTAACTGGGATAATTCACTGTTGTGAAACAGAACAGAAAAGAATTAAAAAATTTTGAAAACAGTTGAGTTCAAACGTAAAAAAAAACAGAATAAGGGAGGAAACTGACAGAATGTTGCTATATGTTTGTACCTGCGGCAAACCAAAATGAGGAAATAAAAACGTGATCAAGTGGGACCTCAAGTTGGTCAAGCTGGCTCACATAGGAACCATCCAAGTGCACAATTTCTTCAAAGCAAAAGTAGGGCATCAATATTCTGGACAGTGGCTGGGAAGCAGGGAGTACTCTCTTAGCTATTTAGAAAAAGCATCTTCTGAAGCATTTTTTTTTTTTTTTTAACCTGAGTGGTGATTAAAGGACAGAGTTTCCATCTCCTGGGGAAATGTACTGACTGTGACCAAATTAGCTTTGAATTTGCTATTATTTAAATGCAGGTTCTTGTATTTATTAAAATGAAGTGACTGTCATATTAAAATTGAAAACGAGCAGTTGCACATGCAAATTATTTCTAAAGTTCAACTGCTGCTAAATGAGACGCAGTGCTCCTAAAGTTAGAAATGCTTAACATAAATTATGACCTAATTAACATTTGCATGGTAATCCAGACTTCCTACAGCTTATTCTGCTAATTAACACATGATAAATGAGCACACATTAATATTTTATTGTAACATAACTTGTCCAAGAAAGCTTCTTAACTCCTTGGAAAATATTTTGTGTTTGTGTGTGTGTATTTTTCTATTTCCTGCCCGAGAAGTATCCTATTTTGGCTTCTGCCGTTATATAATTTTGATGATAAAATTGTTTCATGTTGTAAATTTAATAAGACAATGAGGCAAACTCTAGGAGTGCTTTTCCCTCCTTCATTTAAATTCTTTTTTCCATACTCTTTCTGGGAAATATCTACATTTTTGAGAGAGAAAAAGGATGGCCTTGGTATGTACATCTCAGCTAATTATCACTTGTCATGGTTTGTTTTTTTAATACCTGCATTGTGGTTGTCCTGCACCAAAGGAGTCATGAGTGACTCTAGACGTGTTGAATAGAGCAAAAATATGTATAAAGGTATGGATTTTGTACTTAGCAAATGATTTCCTATTGGTCATATATTCAGCTAGTTTGTGTCTTTTAACCAAATCATGACAGCCAACAAGTAAGTTAGGGAGACCAGAAAGCTGCTGTCTCTAGCAGGGACAGGAAGTATCTTTTAGTATCCATCACTTTCATTGTTGTTGGGTTGCAATTTTTCAGTTTTGGCTTACCTATCTGGTATACTGTAGGGGATTTTGTTTGTTTTAGTTTGTTTTACTTGGGACTACCAAGGATGATTGCCAACTGGCATCTTACTTAATCACGTAAATCTGAACATGGGATCTTTGGGAGAAGATTTTCTAAATCAGAGTGAGAGCAACTGACTATAGTGAGCAGTGCATTGAGTGTTCTGGAAGCCCATTAGAGGGGCATCTAATGAGCGATTGAGAGGGTCTGTAGTGTGTTGCTCTGTTTTTAAAGACACCATTGGGATCACTGAGCAACTTTTCTTGCCTGATGCCTGAATCTTACTCGTGGTCTTTCAAACTCATTTCTTTTGAAAGTGTTTTCAGCCACACTTCTTACACTAACTGTGTGAGATATTCTTCCCTACCATTACTGGTTCTCCAACTCTCTGGTCACCTACTGGACATCCTACAACCCAGCTCCATTCTGATGCTGTCTACTTGGATAGAGGTTAAAGGCTCAGTCCCACATAACTGCTACCCACCCCTGGCAAATGTTGATCACAAATCGCAAGCCTCCCATAGTTCTGAACAACTGGGTATACATTGAGGGTTCCTACAACCCCTTCCTCAGCCTGGCAGATTTCCTAGAATAGCTTATGGAAGTCAGGAAACACTTTACTTACCATTGACAATTTATTTTAAAGGATATTAGAAAGCATACAAATTAACAGCCAGAGGAAGAAGCACACAGAGTGAGGTCCAGAAGGGTCCCCAGCGCAGCTCTATCCCCTCCATGGTGGAGTATACTTACTTTCCAGTACCTGCATGTGTTCTCCAACTTGGAAGTTCTTCAAACCCTATGTTTAAAGAATTTTGTGGAGGTTTCATTTTGTAGGCATAATTGATTAAATTATTGGCTGCTGGCTCTGGGCACTGGTAACTAGAGACTAAGAACTAATCCACACCAGACTAACACTCCTGACTTGGGGAAAAAAAAAAAGTTTTGAACTGACTATTGGGTAGTAGATAAGTTAAATAACTGACGCATTCAAAATAGGAAATACAAGGTGGAGCAAGATTTTCACCTTGTGGATGACTGTAGTCGAGATGTCATTCTGTCCATCAAGGAACTTCATGCCCTCGTGGGGTTAACTTTCTGGTAAATCTTCTCTTTCAGAACTAGACATCTATTTCTAGCTCAGAGTCCTCTTGTTTATATTAGCTGGCTCTTTCTGCTGTTCTGAGGTTTGAGATATCATTGTATGACAATGCTGATGGTTCTCAGCTTTTAAATCTTTAATCACGCCAATTCCTATACTTGGGGTCATGTTGCTTAAGTAGGCGCCACTGTTCTCAGGAACAGAGCTACTAAAATAAAAGTGTAACTGTGTCTTCTCTTCCCCTGTGGTTTCCCTGTAACAAGCCCCAAAGAACATGGCACTGGAAACCACAAACTTCTTATTTCCTTTCAAAATTTTCTCTGTCTGATCATGGGAGACTCCCATGTTATGGTTAGTTACGCGGCTTGCTCTCTCCCTTTCCCATCTTTTTTCTTGGTGAATAGAAAAGTTGTTCTTGTTTCTGCCTGGGTCAGATGGTAGTGAAAAACAACCATAGTAACAACAGTACTAGCATTTTAAGTATTTTGCTATGCCTTAGCTGATTTAATCCCCCTTATTGTTACACGTAAGACTCTAGTATCCATAGTACATCTACAGTGATTTGTGATGCATGTATCCCGTCCCTTTCCTTTGAATTTTCAAATCAGTAGGTCTGGAGTGAGGTGCAGAATTCTGCATTTTAGGGATGATTTTCAGAAAAAAGAGAAACATGGACTATCTTGGAACCATATGCTGAATCATTCTGATGAAGGTGTTGCTAGGAATGTACTTTGGGAAACAATGGTCTAGATGCACTATCAACCACTAGAATGGAAAACAAGAGCCTGAGACTGCCGGCAACTATGTCATACCAGTAAGATGGGTGGAGTGATATTGGTAAATCATGGAAGACACTGGAGGAGGTGAGGTGTAGTGGTTAAGAATAGAACTCTGGAGCCAGGCAACCTGAATTCATATTCCAGCTCTGCCATTTGCTACATGTGTGACCTGAGTGAGTCATTTAGCCTTTTTGTGCCTCGGTTTTCCCACATTGAAATGAGAATAAGAATATTAATAAAAAGAGCTCTTGTTGAATATAGTCATTAGAAAAATTGAATGAGTTCATACTTGTAATTTGGTTAGCCTAGTGCATTATAAGTAATACTTAATTATTTGCTTTTATTATGTTTTTATTTGAGGGTAGCTGAGATTTAAATAATGAGGAGGAGTCTGCCAGGTCACTTATCAGATGTGGTAGTAGCAGATGGCCATTCAGCAGAGCAGATATCACGTGTAAAAGCAGAAGAGACTCAGACTGCTGGACCTGAAAGCAGCGGATGTGAGGCCATAGAAGTAGATGAAGGTCCAGTCATGAAGGTACTTAGCTTTTATATTGTGGACTCCTTCACAGGGCTATCAGGGGGTGATATTTTTTAATACTATTCTGGTGGATCTATGGAGCATAGGTTTGAAGGAAATAAGATGACTATCCAGGTGACTAGTTAGGAGGACCTATAGGGATCCAGGTGACAGATGAAGAGATGGAATATGAACGCTAGTGAAAGGATGGAGAGAGGATATTTTAAATGCTTAGACGTTTGGGATTAACACATACACACTACTATATATGAAATAGGTAAGTAACAAGGACCTACTGTATTGCACAGGAAACTACACTCAATATCTAGTAATAACAAGTAATGGAAGAAAAAATCTGAAAAAAAATATAATTGAGTCACTTCATTGTATACTTGAAACTGATATAACATTATAAAGTAACTATACCTCAATAAAAATAAAAAAAAGAAATACTTAGGAAATTCATTAGGCAGCTCTTGATTGTCTGAGGGCAAGTTTAGCAGAACAGAAGAGTCAGATTTATGTCTTGAGAACTGGATGAACAGCAATGTCATTAACTGAGATAAAGCATAAAGGAGTGCTTACAGATCCAATGAGTTCAGTTTTGTACTGTGGAGTTTATGGTACCCAGAGTAGGATGTCTGCATAGAGATGTGTACAACCAGTTGGGCATTCTGGGTTTAAAGTTTGCATCACTGGTTTGATTTGAAGTTTGGAACACATGGCATAATAAATGCAAAAGCTTGGGAAACTGAAAAGGATGCTACAAATATAAAGCATTCAGAGCACTATTATCCTATTCTTGCATTTTTCAGCAATAATTATTTATGTTAGGATACAAAGAACTCCAGAGAAATTTTTCTAAAAAGGAATAATATGCTCTTCCCCCAGCTCATTAGAAGGATTTCTGAAGAGAAAACACTGTGTGCAGTGACATGTTTCTAAATCCGAGACTTTCAAAGGAAATTTTCAGACAGGCCATCCTTGTTCTTAGTTAATTAGAAAATAAGAAAAACAAGCAGAAGAGACCTCCTTTTGGCAGATTTTTCCATTTGTTGTGGGCTTCTGTGAGGATGACTTAGACCTATGGCTTTATTATAAGAAAAACAGCATTTTTATGGATTTACAGAATATTAGACTTATAAGCACCCTGATGGTATATTCTCTGTGATTTAAAAAAAAAAAAAGGAGAGAGACTCACTGAGGCTGACTGATTTACTTTAGATTTCATAGCATGTATATGACAGGACCAGGCTCTAAGAGGAAAGCCCGCTGGATTGTGATAGTGGGTTTCTCCGGGGTTCCATACTGGCTCTCATTTTTCAGTATTGAAATAGCTATCTCTATCTATCTATCTATCTATTTAATCTTTGCACCCCTTGATTCTTTTTTCCCTTTCTATTATTTACCTTATATCTAAGGAGAACATAAAAGTATGAATAAATATAGCACTACCAGGTTAGACATGTCGGCTTGAAAATTTCAGTGAAACATGGCATACTTGTTTCAAACTGTCCAGTAAGATTTGGTTATAAAATTCTGTTGGATTAAAATGTTTCCATATATTAAAAGGTCAAGTGTCACAATTTTTTGCACAATCTTTTTTTCCCCAAGAATGTATTAGTTATGGTGGTGGTAGTAGAAACAGTAGTGAGTAGTAGCAGGAGTCATGGTAGGAACTATAGAAGAATGATAGTAGCAGAAGGAGTAACAATGATGATGGGGAGGATGAGGATGGTGATACATATTTCTTAAGTGCTTTCTATAGGCCAGACACTCCATACATAAGAGACTGTACAGAATATAACTCAAAACTTTAATGCTTGTGTTCAGATTCCTGGGCTTGTATCCCAGTGCAAACATTTCCTGGTTATTTGACTTTAAGCAAACACTTAAATTCTTGAAGTCTCAATTTCCACACCAGTAAAAATAGAGAAAATGAAAGTGCCTACATGAAATGGATAAAGTGAGACTAAAATGAACAGAAAAGTACGTAAAGCATCTGGCAAAGCTTATAACCCACACTCTGTGATGAAGGCTTTATTTTTATCCCCATTGTACATATGAGAACACTGAGGCTCAAGGAGCTGAAATAATTCCCAAGTCTTTTCATGGTAGTACTGGAATTCAAATCCAAGTCTATATGACTCCTCACCTGGTTCAAAACCACAATGTGTGTGCTCTTTGGAAAAGTTACTTCAATCTTGGTTTTTGAATATTGCTTCTTAAATCTTGAAAAACCTCTTTGTATTTGTTATCTGAGGGCTTTTTTTTTTTTAACATATAGAATGTTCTATTTCTGAATCTTCTGAAATTGTTGCAGCAAGATGCCTCTGTTGTCAACATTAGTCTTTTGGGTCATAAATGGTTGGCCTTTCCCAGGAACCTGACAGTTGACAAAAGGTACACATTTAACTTGCAAGACTGAAGACTGAACAAAGTAGTCACTGAGGATAGATTCAAGGTCAATAAATGCTGTTGTTAGAATATTATTTAAAACTATACATCTGACTGCTTCTTTTGTATACAATATTGTGTTGGGACTGGCCAGCATTGGATTCTTCTTTATAGGGATTGCAGAGTTACTGCCTTCCCTATTAATTGACACTGGGGGTAAAATTAGCTGGTTTTTGACTTTTCACTGAAGTCTGGGACCCCTGTGACTCTGATTCTTACTCCTAGGCTAATAGACTGTTAGTCACCTTCATTGAGATTTCTTCCTCTCTGTTCCTTTTCTGTAAGCTGATTCAGGAACCAACTTGTAGTTTGTGGTAAGAATATTGAAAACCTAACTAGGATGTTACATTCAACTCCACAAAGAAAAGATCACTTCAGTAGAATTATAATGAATTGCTTTCCTTTTATACTGTTTTAAGTCCCAAGTATTTTAACAAGGGGGTTGTTAAAAGTAAATGCTGTTTTATTACACATTATGAAGGAGCAGCAGTTAAGATGTTGTCTAAGTAAGTTAACCTTTTAACCCTTAGACATATTCCAGTTCTCTCAAGTGGATAGAAAAGTAGTTGGTGTCAACATTAGAGCTGAAGGACCGAGTACCATTTTCTTTCAGAGAAAAAAAAACCCTCCCAATAATTTAAGAAAAACTGCCATCAGCAGAATTAAATAAGCATCATGGAAATGTTGTGAGATATTTTTGCTCTGTTGCCCTTGAGCATTTTCTTCTGTTGCCCTTTGAGCATTCTTAGTGAAGGCTGAATGAAAGAGCTGGGACCTGAGACCATGTCTTTTGACTCTTGGTTGTCATTGGGCATCAGAGTTTGATAAAAGAGACTGAAATACCAAAATGCTCTCACAAAACCCAATAAGCCATCAGGAGTCTTTGCATTATTTCTATTTCCTAATTAAAACTGTCCCTCATTTTTATTCCTGGAGCAATTTATATAAACCTTAAATATAGGAGACACATCAATATAAGTGGTTATAAGCCTGAACTTTGCTAGCTGATAAACCTGGATTTAGGCTTTAAGCATGACATGGTCTAACTAGGTGAAATCAAATAAGTTATTAATCCCTCAAAGTCTTTTTTCCATGTCTGTAAACTGGAGCCATTGATAGTGCCTAAATTCTTTTGGTTGTTTGAGGATGGAAACATAGAATTCAAGTGAAGAAAACAGAACAGTGTTAAACATACATAAGTGTTGATGAGGATAGTGAAGATGATGATGATTTCCTTTGTAAAATGTGTTATAATAATTTGTTTCTGCCTACCTCCCCCACTAAACAGTGAAAGCCTTTAAAGTAGGAGTGAATTGTATTTATGTTTTACAGTGTTGGCTGTCTTGTTGTTGTTTAGTCACTCAGTAGTGTCCGACTCTTTGCAACCCCCTGGACTGTAGCCCTCCAGGCTCCTCTGTCCATGGAGTTTTCCAGGCAAGAATACTGGAGTGGGTTGCCATTTCCTACTTCAGGGGATCTTTCTCACCCAGGGATCAAACTCGTGTCTCTTGCGTCTCCTGCATTGGAAGGTATATTCTTTACCACTGCGCCACCTGGGAAGCCTTGACTAATTTGGAAACATCTAATAAATATAGATGCCAAAAAAATGATGCTTTTGAACTGTGGTGTTGGAGAAGACTCTTGAGAGTCCCTTGGACTGCAAGGAGATCCAACCAGTCCAACCTAAAGGAGATCAGTCCTGGGTGTTCATTGGAAGGACTGATGTTGAAGCTGAAACTCCAATACTTTGGCCACCTCATGCGAAGAGTTGACTCATTGGAAAAGACCGTAATGCTGGGAAGGATTGGGGGCAGGAGGAGAAGGGGACGACAGAGAATGAGATGGCTGAATGGCATCACTGACTCGATGGACATAGGTTTGGGTAGACTCCGGGAGTTGGTGATGGACAGGGAGCCTGGCATGCTGCAATTCATGGGGTCGCAAAGAGTTGGACATGACTGAACAACTGAACTCAACTGAACTGACTGAATAAACATAGACTGAATTGAATAAATTAGAGTTTAAGAGCAATTGAGGCCTGGCTTACATTACTGATTATGCTGCTGTTTGACATTGAAGAAGTCATCTCCTCCCTTGGTTTATCCAGTTTTCCATATATAAGGAGGAGGTATCCTACTTGCCCTTTAGATGTGCTATAAGAATGATTTTAACATTCAGTAGAAAATTGTACCTTAATTTGTGAGGGATTAATATTTAATATTAATGAAGTTCACAGCCATCCATTTCACTCCATTCATTCTTTTTTTTTTGGTAGTTGCAATATGCTTATGAGCTTAAAAGAGCCTGAATGAAAGAGTGTGAAGGCCATGCCTTATGTCACACACATACCAAATGAGAGAGTGCTTCTGAAATCAGAGGAGATATCTGTCCAGGCAAAAAGAGCATTGCAAGCAGTAAGAAAATTAATTGAGGCACTTAACTTCACCAAGCCTCAACCCTCACCTATTCATTTCCAAGCAGTTAAATATTTTAGGTGATCGTCACTTTCGTCTTTGCTTCAATTATTTGAATTTTAATTGCTTGTTTTCAATAGATCTTATATGAACATCATTTAAAATAAAATTATACATCAAAAACACCATGGATGAATACCCCCTAATGATCATTATGTGTGAGCAGTGAGATTATAAGTGGTTTCTTTGTTCTTTCTTATTGTAAACTTGCTTTAATTTAGGCTCTTTTAGTGGCATGGAACAGATTTATTCAGGCTGGAGCAACTGAGTGAGTGCTTATGGCCATGAGGTTAATGGGGCACTTCTGAGAATCTGAACGTGCATTGTTGAGGTTCTCCAGAAATGGAGATGAATACAGAACATCACTGCAAACCTCTGTCATCATTCCCTCTTCCCTGTGGCATTTATAGGCTTCAACCACTTTATTGGTCTTGGCTCCTTTTGGTGTGTTTTCTTACTTCTGGTCCATTATCAACTAGCCTTCATTCAATCTTTGTTTGGTATTTTTCTCTCTCTGCTTCTGTTTCCTCATGGTCTCTGCTTTTTCATCAATTCAGTTCACTCACCACAAAAGATTCAGTATGAATCTCGCAGGTTATCACCACTCCTGACCCTTACAAGAGACCGAAGATGGAGATAGTGCCTTCTGCAGAGCTTAAAAGTGAATTTTATTTATTTTTTTTAACTTTTATCCATTTCAAAGATTATACCTACCTATGTCAATAAATACAAGTTTCTGTCACATATTCAGAATTCACTAGAACTACCTAGTCATTCAGAGACTAGGAAAAAGGTTTATTACAACTTTAGATTGTCTGTAGTTTGAACAGGTTTTCAACAAATGCCCCCAGTGGGAGGACTTTGATAATCATTCTTTGGATGCGTCCTTATGGGGGCTGTGCTTTCCCCCCAATCTTTTTAAACACTGATGTACCAGTTGATAGGCGACTACAGCACCACAGACATCCCTTCTGGAGCAGATGTGCCCAATGTGGATAATTCTAGCCACAGGTCTTGATCTACATTACGGAGCTGAGCGATAATTCTGGTACTCGAGAAAACCCACACCAAATACTTGAAATTCACATTTCTCCCTCCTGCCCTGAAGGGATTTTTCTCTGTTCATAACAGGCACAGCCCATTTATAAATACTAAAATGGCCAGTCCTCAATCAAGACATCTGGAAGTGGAGGATTACCTGATGGTCTGATTTGATTAGTAGTTCAGAATCAAGACTTTTTGAAGAGGAAGTGAAGGTCACTTCCTCTCTTTTCCCAAAGTGTTCTGTGACCACAGACATTTCCAGAACATAGTTCTGGTTATTGAGGGCACTGATTATCGCCTTCATCCAGGAGAGAGACCCCACCAGTGTCAGATAGAAGGAACTGTCTAAGGTCCTATGTTTGGAGCTTCTTGGAGATGCAGGTTGTTTCTACACAAATTGCAGATTTCTCACCTTTATCTCTGCCTTTTCATTTCATGAGTGTGAGCCATTAATTTTATATGTCTCTATTGCCTGGTTGTTGTTTCTCGGTGCATGTTAAAACAGCAGTCTTGCCTCTCATATTCATTTATTCTTAAGTCAAAACACTGACCAACTGCATAAAAAAGCATTCTCACTAGAATTTCCCCTCTGATTTCAGAATTGGTTTCTGAGTTGTTGGCTTATTATTTTTTTTAAATCTTTATTTTGCAATGTGCATGTGAGAAAAGGAACATGAGATAGTCATTTACTTTTAATTTAGCCTAAAGAGTGATGGCAGCTTGTTGCCAATAATATGTGATTTTGAAGCTGTCAGCTTATTGTGATATAAACCCATTTTCCCAGACAGTGAGTGGCCCATTGGAGAGGAATTCTTTGATATTATTGGATAAAAAAAAGCTTTAGGTAGTGTTCTCTTAAATGATTTACAAAAGGAATCTTTCTCCTTGATCAGGATCATTGAGGTTAACATGAGATGTTAAGAGTATCATTTTTCTTGCAAGATCATCATTTTATCAAAATAAAAAGAGTCTTCAACAAGATACCCCACAAATCCCAAGACAGTAATTATACTCTTGGAACTGGAAATCTTGCATGTTTGCAGACATTTTGGAGTTCGGCATTTGTGGCTCTTTGCACACTATGAAATATTTATGCATTGTTCAAATAACCCTGCTTAGTTACCATTGGATACCTACTGTTGTACAGGAATTGCATTTAGAAAGGAACTGAATCTGATTTGCAAAATCCATAAAGCTCTCATACCCAGATACTTCAGTGGAATTTTTCTGAGACAATAGTTGAACATACTAGTAAATAGATGCTTATTTGGTTTGGAGGATTTTTTGTTATTTGCAGCAATGAAAAAAATTACTTACTCTCAACATATTGCAATTAACTTATAAAACATAAAGTTGCCAATGAAATTTGACTTTCTATACTAGACATTTTTATAACAATGATTAGTGTGCATGCAGTAATCCATTTTACTAATGCAAAAACATAAAAATAAACAATAGATTATTTATAACTATCACCTAGAGAAAGATTTTAGAAAATACTCTTCTTGATTACTATTTTGTTTTTCTTCCTTTAATTGTCTCCTTTCCTTCCTTCCCTTTCCTTTCCTTTCGTCCTTCCTTGCTTCCAAAGGAGGTCTTCTTCCATCCCTCCTTTCTGTCTATCCATTCATCTATCCTTGTATTTAAAACATGGTGTTATATTAGGTATTAACTTTCTACAGTTTGCTTTGGTGATGAAGCAGCATACTTTGAGTGTCTTCCAAGCCAGTAGATATGCTTCTACTTAAGAGGGTTTTTATTTCATTGTATTAATATTCCATAAATTATATATCCTATCTCTTATTACTGGGCATTTATATTTTTTATAATTTTTGACTAATATAAACATTCCTAAACAGGTAAATAGAATTAAAATTCATTTATTCAATAAATATTTATTGACCTGACACTGTGTGCCACGTACTGGGGTTATAACAATGTTAGAAACAGCTCATGTTTCTGTCTTTCTATATGTCCATGATAAATAGATAAAACAAGATCATTGAAATTTAGATTAGGGTAATATTTGTTTTTTCTGAGACAGTCTTTATCATCGGTTAGAGAAGGTTAATACTTCCGGTTGTTATTTTCCAAGGCCATTAAAAGGCTTTATTCCTGATGTCACCCTGACCAACTGTAACTGCAGTTACAGTTGACAAGGTGAGAGATGGCTGTGTTGTCACTAGAGATGGTGAAAAATGGTCACATTCTGGGTCTATGTGGAAGGTAGAGACGACTGGATATGCTGATAGTTAGGATGTTAGGTGAGAGGGAAAGAGATGTTCAGGTGGACTTTACAGTTTTTAGCCTGAGAGACTAGGTTGTCAGTCACTAGCTGTCAATCACTGATTGGTGGATAGGAGGGAGCGGAAGTTTCATGGAGGTAGAGATGAGGGTGATCAACATTTTGGTTGTGAGGTGTTTATTAGCTGGAGATGTTTAAGTGTGAAATTGGATGTATGAGTTTAAAGCTCAAGAGATCGAAGTCAGAGTTGGAGATTTAAATTTGAGAATTATCGGCACTGGCCAAATGATCTTAATCAAGGCAATTAATCTTTCTGTACCTCAATTTAATCATCTATAAGATGGATATAATGCTTTTTTGTAAAAGTTAAATGAAATAATACAAATTTTATAAAAATTTCAGCACACTGCCTGACATATGGTGAGTAGATAATAAATATTACCTCCTCCTCCTCCTTCTCATTATGATGATGGATAGATGGGTAAGTGGATGATTACAGTGTTGATAAATTAATTAATTAATGTGAACATTTTTAAAACCTGGTTCAGAAGTTCAACCCATTTTGGAAAAATGGAGAAAACATGGGTTCACCTGCTTTCAGTGTAGGATATAGAGGTATAGGAAAAAAATCAGATTCTAAAATACATTTAGATTAGCGGTTTAGAAACTATGGGTTATTAATTACATTTTCCAGGGAAACCAAGCCATGAATCCCAGGGCTCATATTATCATAGCTGACTATGCCAAGTCTAATCTTTGTGATTGAAGTGTGGTCCTGACCTTCCTTGCCTAGATGGAAATGTTAACTAAAAAAGCATTGTGTAGTCCTTGAGATGCTCAGAGAGAATCCTTTTAATAATTCAGTCAACTGTATTTACATGGTCCCTCGATGTCTGGGCCAGGCCTTGTTAGGAATAAAGGATAAAATATTAAAGAGAGAAATATAAACAATCCTGACTGGAATTACAATTTCTAGTTAAAAAAACGTGTTCATGACTTACAGAAGCTATTATGTGTGTAATATCTGAAAATGGAACTGGCTGGCTGACCTCCTAAGAGCCCCTCTTAAACACCAAGTGAATATTTCACTATAAGGACCAAGACTTTGCAGTTGATGTTAGCAGACTGCCTACTCACTAAGAATTTGCAGTCATTCATTCAATCACCAAAGCTGTGAAGAACAATTAATATGAGCCAGACATCCTACTAGCTGAGAATTGCAGTTTTTGAAATTATGATGGCCGAGTTGTCTGCTAACTCAAAATCTTCTCTCCAACACATGAAACACATTCCTGCAAAATATATTACATTTTTTAGAAAGCAAACATTGATTTTGAGATACTTGTAGATTTGCACACAAAAGATCCTGTGTACCCTTTACCCACTTTCCCTCAATGGTAACATCTTATAAAACTATAGTTAATATCACTGTAGGGATACTGACAATTAATTTTTACATTAAGAAATGAAACCTTAAGACTACATTAAGATTTGGAATCACAAATGTAAGATTTAAATATACAAGTCTAAAGACATGCAAAGATACCTCAGATAATGCTATCTTTTCCTGTTTTGTACCCTATGCTGCTTCCCTCTGTCTGTGACCGTGTGAGTCTGGATACACCTTCTGTATATTGCTCAAGGGATTTTTGTATACTCCTCCTTTTGTAACACTCAGCTCACAGGAAATTCCTCGTTTAGAAAATGTTTTCTTTTGTAACTCAAATGTCTAATGGCAAAAATTACATGTACTATTCACTACTGTTTCTATGGCATCTGACAAAGTATCTGATGAAGAGGGTCTTATTTAGATGAGAGAATCAATTAGTCACCCCTGTGACAGGTCATAGAAAACTAGGATGTTAGTGGTGATGCTTCTTCAAAAATCAATGTCAGTAAGACCTTTGCTTCTCTAATTACAAATCTGTCCTCAGAAAGCTTTCCATCCACCAAAACACATATGTGGTCTAACACATGTGAGAAAGTTATTATTCTTCAAAACAATCTAATCTGAGTTAAATATCAATCAGTCAATTACTGAAATGTCTTGAAATCAGGTGTGAAAAGCAATCTATTCTAGAATACATTTCTCGATGAAGGATTTTTTTTGGTTCTCCAGTGTTCAAGCAACTAGACCATTGTAGCTGAATGATTTCCCCTCTTAAATGACAGTATAAGTTAACGCTTCTCAAACCTTGCTTGTGAACACCCAGGGCACCTACAAGCTGGCTTCTCTCTGGGGGATGATAGAACTCTGATAATTTGGTGTTTTAAATAGCTTGGCAGATTATCTGAAACAAATAGTGTAATAAAGAACTATACCCTAATGGTTAGCTTCTGAGAAGATATCTTGAAAGCTTTTCATTGGAAAATTTTGTTTTTTGAAGTTGGGAATAAGTGGCTGACTTTTGAACCATTTGCACTTCTTCAGAATTCTGAGCCATAAGATTTAAATGATTATCTGTGTCTGATCTGAGACATTCCAAGATTGCTCAGTCTGTTGGGTGCTTTGTTCTGTGGCACTGAGAAGTCACTTGGGATAAAATTAAGAGCCAGCTATTCATGATATCTATCTTAATAGAGCTTATTTTCTAGAATAAAGAACAGGGAAAAATATTAAGTAAGCAAAACAACAAATTAAATAATTATAATTTTTGAAAAACCACAACTAGTGAGTGAATGAATGGACATAAGAGAGAAAAGCAGGCCTAAAAGGCAGAAACTAGCCTCAAACACACATAGGTGGGCCTTGGTTTGCTCCTGTTGAACATAAAAAATTTCACAAAACATCAACATTGTCCTTCCTGAGACTGTAACTGATCTAGACAATGACATTGTAATCACTTTTGAATACAGACAAAAACATGAACATTGTCCAAACCAGAAAAATGACCAAACATTTTTCCATAATAGTTAATATGAGTGACTGCTACTTTTTTTTTGCTTCCTTTTTTTTTTTACAAATCACTGGGTACTTACATTATAGGTGAGAATTATTAAGATACCCAATCACAGAATTATCCCAGCTTCCTAGCAGCGTCCCATGCAGAGCAAAGTCTCACTTCCTTGAATCATCTCCCAGATGACCTAATTTCAAATCATACTATGAACCCTTTTCAATACTTCCCCCACCCACCTAATGATGGTGTTCCCCAGGGTGGAGCTCTTTCTCCTTGCCATAAGACAAATACTACATTTTGGATTCTTTTGTTGGCTATGATGGCTACTCCCTTTCTTCTAAGAGATTCTTGCCGACAGTAGTAGATATAATGGCATCTGAGTTAAAACCACCCATTCCAGTCCGTTTTAGTTCACTGATTCCTAAAATGTCTATTTTCACTCTTTCCATCTCCTGTTTGACCACTTGCAATTTGCCTTGATTCATAGACCTAACATTCCAGGTTCCTATGCAATATTGCTCTTTCCAGCATCGGACCTTGCTTCTATCACCAGTCACATCCACAACTGGGGGGTTTTTGTTTTGGCTCCATCTCTTCATTCTTTCTGGAGTTAGTTCTCTACTGATATCCAGTAGCTTATTGGGCACCTACAAACCTGGGGAGTGCATCTTTCAGTATCCTATTTTTTGCCTTTTCATACTGTTCCTGGGGTTCTCAAGTCAAGCATACTGAAGTGGTTTGCCATTCCCTTTTCCAGTGGGTCACGATTTGTCAGAACTCTCCACCATGACCCATCTGTCTTGGGTGGCCCTACACGGCATGGCTCATAGTTTCATTGAGTTAGACAAACACCCTCTTCTAACAACACAGGAGAAGACTCCACACATGGACATCACCAGATGGTAAATACTGAAATTAGATTGATTATATTCTTTGCAGCCAAAGATGGAGAAGCCCTATACAGTCAGCAAAAAAAAAAAAGAGTGGGAGGTGACTGACTATGGCTCAGATCATGAACTCCTTATTGCCAAATTCAGACTTAAATTGAAGAAAGTAGGGAAAACCACTAGACCATTCAGGTGTGACCTAAATCAAATCCCTTATGATTATACAGTGAAAGTGACAAATAGATTCAAGGGGCTAGATCTAATAGAATACCTGATGTACTATGGATGGAGCTTCATGACATTGTACAGGAGGCAGTGATCAAGACCATCCCCAAGAAAAAGAAACGCAAAAAGGTGAACGGTTGTCTGAGGAGGCCTTGCAAATAGCTGTGAAAAGAAGAGAAGCTAAAGGCAAAGGAGAAAAGGAAAGATATACCCATTTGAATGCAGAGTTCCAAAGAATAGCAAGGAAATATAAGAAACCTTCCTCAGTGATCAATGTAAAGAAATAGAGGAAAACAATAGAATGGGAAAGAATAGATATCTCTTCAAGAAAATTAGAGGTACCAAGGGAACATTTCTTGCAAAGATGGGCTCAATAAAGGACAGAGATGGTACAAACCTAACAGAAGCAGATGATATTAAGAAGAGGTGGCAAGAATACACAGAAGAACTATACAAAAAAGATCTTCATGACCCATATAATCACAATGGTGTGATCACTCACGTAGAGTCAGACATCCTGGAATGCGAAGTCAAGTGGGACTTAGGATGCATCACTATGAAAAAAGCTAGTGGAGTTGATGGAATCCCAGTTGAGCTATTTCAAATCCTAAAAGATGATGCTGTGAAAATGCTGCACTCAACATGCCAGCAAATTTGGAAAGCTCAGCAGAGACCACAGGACTGGAAAAGGTCATTTTTTATTCCAATCCCAAAGAACGGCAAAGCCAAAGAATGCTCACACTACTGCACAACTGCACTCATCTCACACAATAGCAAAGTAATGCTCAAAATTCTCCAAGCCAGGCTTCAACAGTACATTAACCATGAACTTCCAGAAGTTCAAGCTGGATTTAGAAAAGACAGAGGAACCGGAGATCAAATTGCCAACATCCATTGGATCATCAAAAAATTGAGAGAGTTCCAGAAAAACATCTACTTCTGCCTTATTGACTATGCCAAAGCCTTTTACTGTGTAGATCACAGCAGACTGTGGAAAATTCTTAAAGAGATGGGAATACCAGACCACCTGACCTGGCTCCTGAGAAATCTGTAGGCAAGTTAAGAAACCACAGTTAGAACTGGACATGGAACAACAGACTGGTTCCAACTCAGGAAAGAAGTATGTCAAGGCTGTATATTGTCACCCTGCTTATTTAACTTATATGCAGAGTACATCATGAGAAACGCTGGGCTGGATGAAGCACAAGCTGGGATCAAGATTGCCGGAAGAAATATCAGTAACCACAGATATGCAGATGACACCACCCTTATGGCAGAAAGCGAAGATGAACTAAAGAGCCTCTTGATGAAAGTGAAAGAGGAGAGTGAAAAAGTCGACTTAAAACTCAATATTCAGAAAACAAAGATCATGGCATCTGGCCCCATCACTTCAGGCAAACAGATGGGGAAACCATGGAAACAGTGAGAGACTTCATTTTTTGGGCTCCAAAATCAATGCAGATGGTGATTGCAGCCATGAAATTAAAAAATGCTTACTCCTTGGAAGAAAAGTTATGACCAACCTAGACAGCATATTAAAAAGCAGAGACATTGCTTTGTCAACAGAGGACTGTCTAGTCAAAGCTATGGTTTTTCCAGTGGTCATGTATGGATGTGAGAGTTGGACCATAAAGAAAGCTGAGCACCGAAGAATTGATGCTTTTGAACTGTGGTGTTGGAGAAGACTCTTGAGAGTCCATTGGACTGCAAGGAGATCCAACCAGTCCATCCTAAAGGAGATCAGTCCTGGGTGTTCATTGGAAGGACTGATGTTGAAGCTGAAACTCCAATACTTTGGCCACCTCATGCGAAGAACAGACTCATTTGAAAAGACCCTGATGCTGGGAAAGATTGAAGGCAGGAGGAAAAGGGGAGGACAGAGGATGAGATGATTTGATGGCATCACCAACCTAATGGACATGAGTTTGAGTAAGCTCTGGGGGTTGGTGATGGACAGGGAAACCTGGCCTGCTGCAGTCCATGGGGGTCACAAAGAATTGAACACGACTAGGCAATTGAACTCAACTGATCCTATAGTGTTGTTCATTGCACATCACAGGTACTCAGTAAATGTTAATTTCCTGTTTTACATCACCAGGTATCAACTTATAAAGTTATGTGAAAAATAGAGGAAAAAATGGAGAAAAAAAGGAAAAGTCAAAAATGCATTCTGATTCTCAACCATAACTGGAATTTGCTTTAGCTCTATACTCTACTGATGTATACATTCATGAATGCTAAGTTTCTTCAGTCGTGTCCAACTCTGTGTGACCCTATGGACTGCAGTCCACCAGGCTCCTCTGTCTATGGGATTATTCAGGCAAGAATACTGGAGTGGGTTTCCATGCCCTCCTCCAGGGTATCGTTGAAGATCTCTATGTCTCCTACATTGGCAGGCAGGTTCTTTACCACTAGCATCACCTGGGAAACCCCTACTGAAATATAGCTGATTTACAGAATTGTGTTAGTTTCAGATGTTGAGCAAAGTGATTAAGTTTTAGTATGTATATGTATGTAAATATATAATTTTTTAAGATTATTTCCCTTATGGGTAATTATAAAATATTGACTATAGTTCACTGTGCCATACATTTCTTCCCTATTGATTATCTATTTTATATATAGTAGTATGTATATGTTACTCCCCAATTCCTAATTTATCCCTCCCCCTCTTTCATTTTGGTAACCATAAATTTGTTTTCTATGTCTAGGGTCTATTTCTGTTTTATATGTAAGTTTATTTGTATAATATTTTTTAGATTCCACATATAAGTGATAGCATATGATATTTGTCTTTGTCTGTCTTACTAACTCAGTGTGGTAATCTCTAGGTCCATCCATGTTGCTTCAAATGGTATTATTTCATTCTTTTTATGGCTGAGTAATATTTCATTATATATTATATATATATATATATACACACACACACACACACACACACACACACATACACACACACATATATGCCACATCTTTATCCGTCCTTCTATTGATGGACAGTTAGATTGCTGCCGTTACTTGGCTATTGTAAATAATGCTTCGGTGAACATTCAAGAAACTCAAAACGGATTAAAGATCTAAATGTAAGACCAGAAAGTATAAAACTCCTAGGGGGGAAAAAGACAGAACACTCTTTGACATATATTGCAGCAATATTTTTTTGGTTCTTAACCATAGCTGAAGTTTGCTTCAGTTCTTAATAATCATTTTTCTCTGGCTAATGAGGAGTCAACCTGTAGCATAACTGTTGGGGGTCCCATGTAATTACTGCTACAGCAGTGTACAAGTCCACCCATCACAGAAAATGGGCTGTGACCTTCTCAGAGGCCCTTCAGTGACTTGGCCTCAAGCAAGTGACATTCTGGTCCCACGTCTTCAAGCACGCGAGATCTGATTGGCTGTTTTCCAAAGTGTGTTTGCGGCCCCCTGGACACTCTTGTTCTGCTCATGTTTGATAGAGCTCTTAGGTTCTTAACTCTGCTGAGTACAGTCTCTCATTTCTCACTTCCCATGAAAGGGAATTCCTGGCTCTTGATATCAGTTCAAGTGAAAACCTGCCCAAGTTTCTTTTAAGTGGTATTGCCAGTAAAAGGGGTTTTATTAATTCAAAGAGTAGGATTCAGAGATATTTCTGCAATGATATACCTTTTCCTGGTGCTGTTCAAGCCTGTGGACACTCAAACTTTAAACACTTTTTACAATTAGTCCTGGAACGCATTGATTTTTCATATTGTCAGTTGAATACCTAACTATTTAGTGTCAGAGCATTTCTTCCCTGGTGGTATGTCTTTACTCTGTAGATATTTCACCTCCAAGTCCCATGATAACCCTACAAAATTATTAAGGTATATTTAGCTACCCAAGATCTGTCTTGAAGAAACATTTGTAAGCCATAGTTCCTGCCCTCCAACAGATTACAGATGATTATGGTGGCAGTGATGATAATAATAACATTGACAGCAGTGACATTTGAGCTCTTATTGTGTCTCAGACAATATGTAAAATACTTTTCATGCATTAATTAATTTATTCCTGGCAAAATGGTCAATGGTTTAGGTACCTTAATGTCCCCATTTTGCAGATGAAGAAACTGGGCTCAGAGAGGCTAAATGACTTGCCAAAATAGTGGAGCAGACTTCAGAGAATTTCCTGCCTCTCACTGTACCACAGTGCTTTGGATACATTATCTTATTCTGTTATTCCAGTAACTCTGTGAGATAGGAACATTAGTTACATTTTCCACCTATGGAAACTAACGCTCAGAAAGGTTAGGTAACTTCTCAAAGATCACACAGCTTGTAAATGGAAGACCTGGGATTTAAAACAACAAAGCCTATAGTCCTAAACTTTAAATTAAACTATTATAGCAACTTGATAGCCAATAAAACACTGTATTACTATGGACCAAGTCTAAATAATATATACACACATATATTCCCTACACCTTCAGAGAGTTATAATCACAAAGCGCTTTCATATAAATTAGAAATGAGAGTTTTGGAAAGTTATTCTCAGAGATAATGGTGAAGAGCCATGGTGAAGATTGGAGGGTTTTGTAAACACCTAATTACCATCCAACAGGTGTCTACCCCCAGGCTCACACAGCAGGTAAAGTGGTGTCTTGGTACAAGAGTGAACAGTTCTTTTCCTAGATGTGCTTTTCTCTCTATACCGTGTTTTTGTGAGCTGAGGGATTTAGTAACAGATGGTCTGGGATCATTCTACTAAAGCAAAAGAATTGTCTCCATAGATTCATTTCTTGCCCAGTATTCACCATGAGCACATCCTAAAAGAAATGATCATCTGACAGAAAAACGCAGTAGAGATCACAATGGGATTGGGTTTCTCATGATGATAATGACAAAATTGCCACTTCATTAACATAGAGCTTTACACAGGACACATCTTTCCCATCATAACCCTTATATGAAAGAAACACCTTTCAGCCTCAAGGCCATAATACTTATGTTCATGTTGAAGAATTTGTTTCTCTTTAAGTTTGAGTAAGCAAAACAAATTATCTCCTCTGTTTGTTTTCCATCATGAAACATTTCCCATTTGTCCTGAAATGAGCATCAGATGAAATATCTTTTCATGTATAGCTTGGGCTTGTATTGTGCTGTCTCAGAACAATTATTTGGTGCTTTGAATACAGTTAGATTGAATTATCTCATCCTTCAATAATGATAGGAGAGTGAAGAAGGGAAATGTGTCTTTTTCCTTTACGTAGCCGATAGACTGGCAGAAAGATGGATCAGGATATTTCACTGGTCTTGTTCCTGCTGTACCCAGTTCCTGGCGCTTGATAAGTGCTCCATAAATGCTTGTTGAATGAATATATTCACAGCGAAGTTTACTAAGGACTATGATAGAGAGATGACCAGACAGCCATGGAAATATCTAGCACTGGACCTATTTCCCCAACAGAGATTTGAGGTGGAAGCTCTTTCTGCCATTCTTGACAGCCTCACTGGAAGAGAACCCCCACAGCATGGCGATCCAGACCATGCCCCCAGTGTCAGAAAAATATGGATCCCAATTCTGCTTCCTCACATGTTCGGCATGAAAGTGTCGACAGGCTGTCCCTCCTGTTCTCTTATATGTAAAAGAGTAAATGACTCATGTAAATGCTCCTAGTGACCAGCACATGCTAAGCAGTCAATATCGGTAACTGCCATTGTGTTCAAAGGATTGGTTGGGTTCTCACTGTGTAGAACTATGTTATTCCTTTCAGGCCAAACTTTGCAGTGAATTCAGTGTCCTAAAAGACTCATGATGGAACTCAATAACTGAATGCCTCAAGTAGAAAAAAAAAGAAAAAAAAAGAAAAAAAAATCACAACCTCCTAACTGAAGACGTTTTGAAGTGTGGTTATTTTTTAAAGGTTTCTATTAAATATATCCAAATGAATGACTAGTGTTTTCTTAAGAAGAGCAGAATGTTATACTATGCTGTGCTGCTTATCCTACCCCAACTGCCTTGTGATTTGAGAGCAGCCCTTGGAACTTCCTAAGCTTCAGTTCCCAAAGCTCTGAAATGCAAAGAATAAAAATAAATGTATAAAGGCATTTACTTTCCTATCTCACAGAATTTTTAGGAACCCAAGTCTTCCTAGGTTCTACTTCTTTGATTCATTGAGTCATCAAATACTTATTGGTCACTAGTCATGTGCAATGCATCATGCCAGTCATCAGTTCAGTTGCTCTGTCGTGTCTGACTCTTTGCAACCCCATGGACTGCAGTACGCCAGGCTTCCCTGTTCATCACCAACTCCCGGAGCTTACTCAAACTCAAGTCCATTGAGTCGGTGATCCCATCCAACCATCTCATCCTCTGTCATCCCCTTCTCCTCCCACCATCAATCATTCCCAGCATCAGGGTCTTTTCCAATGAGTCAGCTCTTTGCATGAGGTGGCCAAAGTATTGGAGTTTCAGCTTCAACATCAGTCCTTCCAATGAATATTCAGGACTAATTTCCTTTAGGATGGACTAGTTGGATCTCCTTGTTGTCCAAGGGACTGTCAAGAGTCTGCTCCAACACCACAGTTCAAAAGCATCAATTCTTCAGTGCTCAGCTTTCTTTATAGTCCAACTCTCACATCCATACATGACCACTGGAAAAACCATAGCCTTGACTAGACGGACCTTTGTTGGCAAAGTAATGTCTCTGCTTTTTAATATGCTGTCTAGGTTGGTCATAAATTTTCTTCCAAGGAGCAAACATCTTTTAATTTCATGTCACATCTTCAGTGATTTTGGAGGCCCCCAAAATAAAGTCTGTCACTTTTTCCACTGTTTCCCCATCTGTTTGCCATGAAGTGATGAGACCAGATGCCATGATAATAGTTTCTTGAATGTTGAGTTTCAAGCTAACTTTTTCACCCTCCTCTTTCACTTTCATCAAGGGCCTCTTTAGTTCTTTGCTTTCTGCCATAAGGGTGGTGTCATCTGCATATCTGAGGTTATTGATATTTCTCCTGGCAATCTTGATTCCAGCTTGTGCTTAATCCAGCCCAGCGTTTCTCATGATGTATTCTGCATATAAGTTAAATAAGCAGGGTGACGATATACAGCCTTGACGTACTCCTTTCCTGATTTGGAACCAGTCTGTTGTTCCATGTCCAGTTCTAACTGTTGCTTCTTGACCTGCATACAGTCATAAGATGGGATACATGCCTCAAGGAATTGTGTTGTAGGGAAGTGGGGGAACAGCAAACATATGTACACATTATTTTAAGGGAAGATAGTTATGGTAGAGAGAGGTGCTAAGAGTGCCAGTCATATATAAAGAGGCTTTTCGCTCAGTCTAGGACTCAGGTCCACCAGATGGATCCTGTGATTTCATAATCCTAGCCCCAAGTCCAGTGTTTAAAACAGCTTGTCCGTAGGTCTGCTGTGAACCTTTAGACTACATTCAGTTCAATGCAAATCTGAGCATTCTTTTCCTGATCATCATTCGTTATTCCAGCTATCTGTTTATCCAACATCAACCCATTAATCAATAAGGGGATATTTCCTGATATTGCTTGCAATGAATTGATAAAGAAATATTTTCTGAGCACGTATTGTTTTTCCAGTACTACACTCTGAAATCAGGGATAAGTGAAATTCCATTCCTCTCCTTAAGAAGCTCCCAGTTTGAGAAAATGCAGGGGGAAATGCAGATTGCTGTAGCTCGAGTCAGAATATAGTAAGACCAGGAGCAGAAACAGAAGGCTGAGAAACAGCGGAAGTTGGTATTTTCACACCTTGCCAGCACCACATGCTTAGGGACCTGGCCAACCACTCCAGGTTCTGGGAGGTGTAGACCCTGTCCTGACTGTGGGAAAGGCACAAGGTGAATCTCTAAAGAGAAGGGAGGTCTCAAAGGTCCCACATACCAAAATAGAGAGGTTATGCAATAGAAAGAGCCTCCATCATTTTTGAAGCAGAGGAAAGGGGAGCAGCAGTAGGACTAGAAAGCTGTCCGGCTCTTACGAGAAGGTTGAGGCTGGGAGGATTTTGCCCGAGGAGTATTAAATGAGCTTAGATTTTTCTTCAGAGAAGGGGTAGGGTGAGACTTTACTTAACAATCAAATGCCTTGTCAAAGACAAAAATGCATCCCAGACTGTGTTTCACTTTTTACAAGAAGAAAGATAAAAGTGTTACAGTAACTTTTCGTCATTTCTACTCTGGAAATTATAGCTTTAGATTCTGGTGGAAATGATTTCTTTCTTTCCTTCCGTGCTAATTCATTTCAGCAAGACACATCAAGAGTGGCTTGAGCTGTGAGGCTGATGGGGTCTCTCAAAGTTTAGAAGAGACAATTCTCTTAAAATTCTCCCCCAACAAAAAATTCTAAAACCACTCTCCAGTTCTTTAAATACCCTGAGCTTAGGATTTAAAAGCCTGTTGCTTTACTACAATTCAATTATCTACCTCTCAGGTAACTGTGATGTTATAATTTTGTGACATCCTATAGTGTTATCCAAGCATGCAGTTATATGTGTAGCAGGGTTTTATACTAACCTAATTAATAAGGGAGGGGACTGGGTAGAGGAATTAATGTCAGTTAACTCATCACATGCACAGGAAGCTTTTATTTCCCATACTGAATTGCTATCTATACACAAAAAATTTTAGCTGGGACTGAGTCTCAGACCAATGGTTATATAATAAAATCTATAATTTGCTATTCTGTATTATGATTATTAGAACTTTGCTGATCAATTTCTAGGATGATAGGAAAAAGATACCTGGACTTGCAGGCTATCTCAGTTAGGAATCTACTTCCACTACTTGCCAGGAAGAAAACCACATAATTGTCTGCGTCTTAAATTTTTCATCACTTATAGTCAATACCATCCTCCCACCCAGGCCAACTAGCTCTGTTCTCAGCTTTGGTCCTTAGGGTCCAGCTCTGCCCTCTGCCAGTTGTGTCCCTCCCCATGGGAGTCTTCAGGCCCAAAACTGTGTCCATCCAGAACCCATGCCCTCCCTCCCTCCCTGAAACCCCAGGATTCTCAGTACACCCTGAACCTGTTTTCAGACTCTCTTTGCCCAAGTTTATTCTGTCAAAGTAAGGAAAGGATGTTGAGGGTGTATAGATATGGTGTGACCAAAGGGTAGATATTTCTGGGTTGAAGATAAAGGACTTGGGTGTCTGAAATCATGTGCTCAACTCTTAAGACCAGAGGCTGGTATCAGGCATAAGAGAAGGGGGGCAGGCTGGAGAGAGGATCTCCATTTGTACTCTTGCTTCCTGCCCACCCAGTGTTGGGTCAGGCTTGCTTAGACCCTTGAGCACCTGCTCTTTAGGAGGAGATGCAGCGGGATAAGCTGCTAGAAGGATAGCCTAATGCTTTTAGGTTGGAAGTGTCGTGGGGTAAGTGTGTTTAAAGATTTTCTTGTTCGCAAATATGCTTATTAACTACTGTCACAGTGATGTCAGCCATAGCAATTCATTCCTTGAGTTTTAACACTGAATATTTGTTGAAATATAGAAAGTTCTTCAGGGGTGCAAATAGATCTATATTTTTTACCAGCAGCAATTAACATTTTTGCATGTGTTTATCCCATTAGTCAGTCACTTACCAAGGCTCAAGGGAAACACACAGGTTTTAGTAACTTTCACTGGTGGTGAATTACTGTCTGGAAGATTATTAGAATTCCCTGAATTTCTAAGTTACAGGTTTCAGCACTATAATAATAAGTAATAATATAATAGTAACTAATCAGCACTGTAATAATAAGTAATGAATAAGTAGTTAATATTCATTGAAGATTTGCTATGTATCTGGTTCTGTTCTAAGCACCTTGTACTGTGCTGTGCTTAGTCGCTCAGTCCTATCCAAATCTTTGCGACCCCATGGACAGTAGCCCATCAGGCTCCTCTGTTCATGGGGATTCTCTAGGCAAGAATGCTAGAGTGGGTTGCCATGCTCTCCCCCAAGGATCTTCCCAACCCAGTGATGGAACCCAGGTCTCCTACATTGCAGGTGGGTTCTGTACTGACTGAGCCACTAGGGAAGCCCAGGAATACTGGAGTGGGTAGCCTATCCCTTCTCCAGGGGTATTCCCGACCCAGGAATTGAACCTGGGTCTCCTCACTGCAGGCGGATTCTTTACCAGCTGAGTTACCAAGGAAACCCTCTAAGCACCTTACAAGGATCATATCATTCAATCCTCGTAGAACACTGGAAGTGGGTTCTTTTCTTATCCATATTGTAAAGATGAGAAAACCTGAGGCTCAGAGAGTGTAAATGATTTTCCCAAATCCTATAGTTAGTAAGTAGCAGAGTCAAACTTTGAACCCAAGTCTCTGATTACTCCTTCCCATTGGCTTAAGACTCCTGCTTTATTTGCATATGTCTTTTGTCAACCTAAGTTACTGACTTATCATTCATGTGTCTCCAGTGCACTATAGGAATTTGAAGTCTAATGTTAGGCCATCTTGCCTATAATAATTGATCTTTATTGATTTTATTATTATAATTGTCCCAATGTAAACTCAGTAGCCACTTTATACCAGTTTCCCATCCTGATCATTAAAAGCTTGGGAGACTGCCAACATTGATACTAATATGGGTCTACTGTGTTTATTTAACTAACAACCAAAGTGATAAACTGGCACTGAACAATTTCAAGGACAATTCCCTAAGAATCATTACATCATTCAATTAAGTCTTTATTGTTTTATAAGATGTATGGCAGATAAAAAATAATTAAATGAGAAAAAGATATGTAAGTATTGTGAAATACATTGAGAAAAACATCACTAATTTTTTTATTGGAATTAAAAATATCACAAACCTAGAATATATTGTCACCTTTCAAGGAAATGAATTACCTTTATATTTCATTTATTTGTACACTATTACTTTGGAATGAACTTTCTGTCTTTTAATGAAATGGGAGTGAAGAACTATAACTCTAAACCAGGGGCCAGATCAGGACCACAGCCTGTATTTTTTTAGATAAAGTTTTATTGAAAAAAAACTGAACTCATTTGTTTACATATTATCTATGACTATTTTTGTGCTGCAACAGCAGAGTCAAGTACTTGTGATAGAGATCACTGGCATGCAATAATAAGATAGTTACTATTTAGTCCCTTATATAAAAGTTTAAAGACTCTAAGCAATTTTCCAAGCAGAAATGTTGGTTGATATATATTTCAATAATAATTTAAGACTCTCATCTAACTGGAGACATTCGAAATTGACTAAAATACAGTTGTGTCAAACAGTTTTAGTTTAATTCAGTTCAGTTTCTCAGTCGTGTCCAACTCTTTGAGACCCCATGAACTGGAGCATGCCAGGCCTCCCTGTCCATCACCAACTCCCAGAGCCTACCCAAACTCATGTCCATGGAGTCGGTGATGCCATCCAGCCATCTCATGCTCTGTCGTCCCCTTCTTCTCCAGCCTTCAATCTTTCCCAGCATCAGGGTCTTTTCAAATAAGTCAGCTCTTCCCATCAGGTAGCCAAAGTATTGGAATTTCATCTTCAACATCAGGCCTCCCATTGAACACCCAGGACTGATCTCCTTTAGGATGGACTGTTTGGATCTCCTTGCAGGCCAAGGGACTCTCAAGAGTCTTCTCCAACACCACAGTTCAAAAGCATCAATTCTTCGGTGCTCAGCTTTCTTTATAGTCCAACTCTCACATCCATACACGACCACTGGAAAAACCATAGACTTGACTAGATGGACCTTTGTTGGCAAAGTAATGTCTCTGCTTTTTAATATGCTATCTAGGTTGGTCATAACTTTCCTTCCAAGGAGTTCAATTCAGTCGCTTAGCCGTGTCTGACTCTTTGAGACCCCATGAACTGCAGCACGCCAGGCCTCCCTGTCCATCACCAGCTCCCAGAGCCTAACCAAACTCATGTCCATGGAGTCGGTGATGCCATCCAGCCATCTCATGCTCTGTCATCCCCTTCTTCTCCAGCCTTCAATCTTTCCCAGCATCAGGGTCTTTTCAAATGAGTCAGCTCTTCCCATCAGGTGGTCAAAGTATTGGAGTTTCAGCTTCAACATCAGTCCTTCCAATGAACACCCAGGACTGATCTCCTTTAGGATGGACTGGTTGGATCTCCTTGCAGTCCAAGGGGACTCTCAAGAGTCTTCTCCAACACCACAGTTCAAAAGCATCAATTCTTTGGTGCTCAGCTTTCTTCACAGTCCAACTCTCACATCCATACATGACCACTGGAAAAACCATAGCCTTGACTAGACAGACTTTTGTTGGCAAAGTAATGTTTCTGCTTTTTAATATGCTGTCTAGGTTGGTCATAACTTTTCTTCCAAGGAGTAAGCGTCTTTTAATTTCATGGCTGCAATCACCATCTGCAGTGATTTTGGAGCGCAGGAAAATAAAGTCAGCCTCTGTTTCCACTGTTTCCCCATCTATTTGCCATGAAATGGTGGGGCCGGATGCCATGATCTTAGTTTTCTGAATGTTGAGCTTTAAGCCAACATTTTCACTCTCCTCTTTCACTTTTATCAAGAAGCTCTTTAGTTCTTCTTCACTTTCTGCCATAAGGGTGGTGTCATCTGCATATCTCAGGTTATTGATATTTCTCCTGGCAATCTTGATTCCAGCTGGTGCTTCCTCCAGCCTAGCGTTTCTCATGATGTACACTGCATATAAGTTAAATAAGCAGGGTGACAATATACAGCCTTTACGTACTCCTTTTCCTATTTGGAACCAGTCTGTTGTTCCATGTCCATTTCTAACTGTTGCTTCTGACGTGAATACAGGTTTCTCAAGAGCAGATCAGATGGTCTGGTATTCCCATCTCTTTCAGGATTTTCCACAGTTTGTAGTGACCCACACAGTCAAAGGCTTCAGTATAGTCAATAAAACAGAAATAGATGTTTTTCTGGAACTCTCTTGCTTTTTCGATGATCCAGTGAATGTTGGCAATTTGATCTCTGGTTCCTCTGCCTTTTCTAAAACCAGCTTGAAAATCTGGAAGTTCACGGTTCACGTATTGCTGAAGCCTGGCTTGGAGGATTTTGAGGATTACTTTACTAGCGTGTGAGATGAGTGCAATTGTGTGGTAGTTTGAGCATTCTTTGGCATTGCCTTTCCTTGGGATTGGAATGAAAACCGACCTTTTCCAGTCCTGTGGCCACTGCTGAGTTTTCCAAATTTGCTGACATATTGAGTGAAGCACTTTCATAGCATCCTCTTTTAGGATTTGGAATAGCTCAACTGGGATTCCATCACCTCCACTAGCTTTGTTTGTAGTGATGCTTCCTAAGGCCCACTTGACTTCAGATTCCAGGATGTCTGGCTCTAGGTGAGTGATCACACTATCGTGATTAACTGGGTCATGAAGATCTTTTTTGTACAGTTCTTCTGTGTATTCTTGCCACCTTTTCTTAATATTTTCTGCTTCTGTCAGGTCCACACAGTTTGCGTCTCTAAAACGTTCAGCCAGTTAAAAAGAGCATGTTTTATTTTACTGCCACATTTATTTGAGAAAACTTGCAAAATCAAGGTGAGGTTCCCTCAATCCTATCGTTTTTCTTTAAGCAAAACTTTGTTTATCAAATTTACTTACCAAGTGGAAATGGAAAGCCACAGAAACCAATGTAAGCTTTTGGGATAAAACCCAGAATCTGCTATTTACTTTTTTCTTTAAAGCAGAATTATAATGGGAAAAGAAAAACACCAAAGTTCATGTGAGAAATATATTTTTTCTACTAAATAGACTTAAAGTAAAAAGAAAATAAACTCACACTTGTTTCCCACTAATAGAAGTCTGTTTTCAGAGACCCACTTCTACACAATAAGAATACAAAGTAGTAAAATCATACTTTGATTGGATCATTCAATTAGTTTCTTTGTAAGAGGCAGAATTTCCCTTGCAATTGAGCTGCCTCCCTGTGTAAACCAGGCTTAATCTACCTGGTACTCACAGATTAATCACCTAAAGCCTAGCAGTCAGGATGTCAGAAACAGACGTTAGTTCAGAAGATAAAAGGTGGTAGAGAATACAGTTTTCACCAGGTGAATTTGATGACCCTAACTCAACCACCCTGGTGGCTCAGACAGTAAAGAATTCACCTACAATGCAGGAGACCTGGGTTTTATCCCTGTGTTGGGAAGATCCTCTGGAGAATGGAATGGCTACTCATTGAGTATTCTTGGCTGGAGAAGCCCCCGGGCAGAGGGTCCTGACAGGCTACTGTTCATGGGGTCGCAAAGGGTCAGTCAAGACTGAGTGATGAGTAGCAAGTTTTTTTTTTTTTTTTTTAACTCAACCACAGTCTGTGGTCTTTAACATTTTATCCTCAGGTATGCCTTTTTTGAAAGAAATCATAAAAATGCCAAAGGGAAAGTCTTGTGTCTACTTTGACATACAAAAATTGTTATGGTAGTAAAAACGAAAGTAGATTTCAATAATGTTGCTGGAACAATTTGAAATTCATATGCAAAAACAAAAACTCTACCCATATATCACACCATATACAAAAATTGACTTGAAATATACTAGAGTCTAAATGTAAAACCTAAAGCTATGGAACTTTTAGGTGTGTGATGTCCAAAAGGAATGGTGCACCAAGATGGAAGTGTTCAGTAGCTACTCTGTCTGATAGGATAGCCACTAGCTAGTCAGGTTACTGACCACTTGAAATGTGATTAGTGCAACTTAGGAACTGAAGTCTTAACTTTGTTTAATTTTAATGAATTTGAGGTTAAAATATCTACATGTGACTGGTGGCTATTGTACTGGACATTTGAGTTTCAGAAGAAATTACAGGAATACATATTTGTAACTGGGATTTGGCAAATATTTTTAGGATGAAAAAGCAGATATCGTAAATGAAAAAAAAATGACAAGTTGAACTTTATCAACACTAAAAACGTGTACTTTTTAAAAGATAGTAGCAAAAAATGAAATCACAATTTACTGAGAGAAAATATTTACAACCAAATACCCAATAATGGACTTGTACTGAGAGTGTATAAAAAATTCTCAAAATGCAATAATTAGAAAATGAAATAGGCAAATTATTTGAACAAACACTTCAACAGAAAGATGCAAAAGGCAAATAAGCATAATAAAAGATGTTCAACATCACTAGGCATTAAAGAAAGTCACATTAAAACCACAGTGATGTTACATACCTGATAGAGTGGCTAAAACAAATTGCTTAAAAACCTGAACAATAAAAAATGCCAGTTAGAATGTAGAGCAACTGGAACTCTCATACACTGCTGATGCAAATGTGACATTTCAAAGCCCCTTTAGAATAGTTGGGCAGTTTCTTATAAAGTAAAATTCACACTTATGACCATTGTTGTGTTGGAGTCAGTCCTTAACTCACTCATGAAAATCATTCATCCAACTCCACATTTAGTGGTGCCACATGGGAAGCTTGAAACAGGCTACATGGGAGTCTATACTCAGGAATTGGCAAATGCTACAAATAAAAGTTTTCTTCAGGGGAAACAATTATTGAATATCTACCATATGGCAGTGCATATAGCCTAGAATTTGTAGTCCTAGAGAAATTAAAAAGTACGTCCATCCACATACTTTGCATTACTGTTTATAGTAGCTCTGTTCATGCTTACCCCAAACTGAAAATGAACTAAATGTTCATCAGTTGGTGAATAGATACACAAATTGTGGTACATCAACAAATGAAATACTACTCAACAGTGAAAAGGAATAAGCTGCAGTTAAATGTAATAACATGATTGCTTTAAAAAAAAAATAGACTTAAGTGAGAGAAGCCACAAAAGATGACATTTTATAAGAATGGAACAGGCAAAATTATAGGGACACAGATAAAATTAGTAGTTGCAGAAACTAAGAGTAAGGAAAGAGGGATTAACTACAAAGGACCACAAAGAAATTTTAGGGTGATGAGAATATACTATATACACCTCTGTTGAAATGTATAGAATGTTACATTTCAAGCTGGTACAGTTTTTATTGTATCTAAATTATATCTCACTAAGTCTCACTTTGAGGAGAAAAAACAGAGTTCCTCTGGAAAAATACCTGTGTTGTACTTTTGGTTCTCTTACAAAGAAACTTTTCTGAAAACTTATGTGAAAGCAGTCACAATGTATAAGAGAAGTTGCGAGTTTGGTGAGAGAATCTTTTTCTTTTTCTATCTCTGTCTCTTTATCTGTCTCTCATTTAAAAATAAAACAGCAAACATGAGTTAGTCTAGATGTTTCACTTGGGACCTGAATCTGCAGTCTTTTCTTTCAATATGTTCCACATTGCCCCAATTATTTGAGTATAAAAGGTATTCTTGAATTACCAGACAGCTGTAGTTGGTATTAAATCATCAAATGGGTTTTTAAAGACATGCCACATCTTACATCAATTAAAGAGCTCATAATTCTTCATGTTTATCAAGTTTCTAGGAGTGGTTTGATTTCATATGATTTCATATGGCATCAAATAACAAAGTCTAGTTTCAAATCCAAATTTGAAGGGCTAAAGTCTTTAATCATATAATTTAGCACCTGTTTCAATTTACTCCTTGTATTTTTATTGATTTTACAGGGGCCCTTGGATAATTCTGTTTTAGTCATTAGGATACTAATTCTATTGAACATTTGGTGATTTTAATCACTAAGTCGTATCCGACCATTGTGACCCATTTATTTTGAACCAAATTACCTATTCATGCCCAGCCCAGGTAATTCAATGCTAAAGTGCAAGGGTCAGGGAATACAAAGATTAACAGGCTGATTGGATTTGTTTTCCAATCATATTGTGTTTCAATATTTCCGGCCACATTTTCCAAGAATTTTGGGTTAGTAAAAGCAAAATCACCTTTAGCAAATAATTATTAAATAACTCTACAGAAGAATTGATGCTTTTGAACTGTGGTGTTGGAGAAGACTCTAGAGAGTCCCTTGGACTGGAGATCCAACCAGTCCATCCTAAAGGAAATCAGTCCTGGGTGTTCATTGGAAGGACTGATGTTGAAGCTGAAACTCCAATGCTTTGGCCACCTGATGCGAAGAGCTGACTCATTGGAAAAGACCCTGATGCTAGGAAAGATTGAGGGCAGGAGAAGAAGGGGACGACAGAGGATGAGATGGTTGGATGACATCACTGATTCAATGGAGATAGGTTTGGGTTGACTCTGGGAGTTGGTGATGGACAGGGAGGCCTAGCATGCTGCTGTTCATGGGGTCGCAAAGAGTCGGACACGACTGAGCAACTGAAATGAACTGAACTGACTGATGGGATGTATGCGACAATATGTATGACAGTTTATTATTTTTCTTCCTTAAAGTGTTTATTCTGTATAACAAAATATAGACACTTGCTCAGACAAGGGCAATGGGAGCTGTTTTTTTTTTAAATGAGGCTTACCAGTTGAACTGACTTGTAAAAAGTATTATTGTAGTAAGTATTATCTAATGCATCAGTAGGTTCAGACCCCCTCAAAGTAAACCAAAGTATGTTCAAATTAGATAACTTCTTTCTGGAATGTCCAGTATAATAAAGCCAAGGTAAGGTAGTGGGAGAGATAACTGATTTGAATTTTTTTACAGAGTTAAGCATTACAACATGCACTGGCTGTCATTCATTCTTAACTATTTGTGCTTGGGATATCACAGCATTGATTGGTGAGTGGCAAGTTTCCTGGAGGAGCTTATCAGACTAGACATGAAGTGGGAAGAACAAATTAATCCAGACAGAATAAGCCTTACAAGTGTATTAGTAATTTTTAACACCTTGAGAATAGTGTCATTGCAGATTAGATGAAGATGTAAAAATACAGCTAAATGAGATGTTCAAAATTAAATGAGATGTGATATTTTGAATTTCTGAGTAGTGTTTTTGGTTTTTCATTATTATAAAAAAATAATATACAGAATGAAATATTAAAGCAGAGATATAGAAATAGTAAATAATTTTTTCCAATGGCAGTTTCACTCAGTAACATGTTACATATTTTAATATATGCCTATATAGAGACATGTATTTTAAAAATAAAAGCTTTATCATTTTATACATCTACAGTTTTTCTCAGTGAAAACTTATCATTAACTTCTTCCATGAAAATACCTTAAAGTCTTCCTCAAGGCAGCATATAATTAAGCTCTAAGATACATTTTGATGTACTCAGCTGAACCTCTAAGAGAATATTTAGTTTTTCTATTTTTTTCTCCGTCACAGTGCACATTTTGTATCAGTTATTTGCTTATTAATGTGACTCTTTCTTTGGATATATTACTAGTAGTAGATTTTTTTTGCAGGGGTTGAAAAAACTTCTGTTTTATTGGGAAATTGAGTGGTATTGAATGAGAGATTTGGAATGAAGGATAAAAGGGAAGGATGAATTCATAAGACAATGACTGGATGAATGCTTTATGTATGATATACAGAGTTCTATATTCTGAGTTTCAACAAATGTATTTAGATATCTTCTATGCCAACATTCTGTCACATGCTTTTATGTGTTCCTTCTTTTTGTTGACTTAGTTTTATAAACAATTATGACATTTTCAACAGTGTCTCCCCCATATAAAAAGAGGTCTTTTCACATTATCTTTGACTGAGGTTTGTTGCATGGAATAAAAAGCACAATTTCAGGGATTGGTAAATGCTATGAATGAAGTTAATTGAGGCAAAGCAAAAGAGTTCAGAGAGAAGGACTTAAATGGAATGGTGAGTGAGGGCCTCTTGGGTTTTTTTTCTTGTTTGTTTTTAGTGAAGTCCTCTTGTAAGATGCAACATTCAAGGAGAAACTGAGGGTCCAAGAGGAAACTGCTCTTTCAGAAAAAGGAAACAGCAAGTACAAAGCAACTAAAGCAGGAACTAAGAGCCGGACACGACTGAGCGGCTTCACTTTCACTTTTCACTTTGATGCATTGGAGAAGGAAACAGCAACCCACTCCAGTGTTCTTGCCTGGAGAGTCCCAGGGACGGGGAAGCCTGTTGGGCTGCCGTCTATGGGGTTGCACAGAATCGGACACGACTGAAGTGACTTAGCAGCAGCAGCAGCAGCAATTTGGATTATTCATTAAAAAAAAAGAAAAATTTTAGCATGCCTAGAGAGAAAGGCAGAGTCCAGACCATGGAATGCCTTGAAGGTCAGAGTGAAAAAAAAAAACTGCATGTTAGAGAAACAAGGCACTCCAAGTTCAATGGGAAGCTCTTAGAGATGTTTAAACTGAGGCATCATAACCTGGTTTATGTGAATTATGTGGCTGATTTTAAATGTTTGGTGAATGGACCACAGGAGACAAGGGTAGAAATAAGGTAGGATGATACTGAGGTCACTCAGGGAAGAGGTGATGGGGACATTGCAGATTGAGAGCAGATACAGATTAATGATACATTTTTTCCCAGTTTTTTTGTTTTTTTTTTTAATTTTTTAACTGAAGAGTAATTGCTTTACAGAATGTTGTGGTTTTCTGCCATACATCAACAAGAATCAGCTATAGGTACACCCATATCCCCTACCTCCTGGACCTCCCTCCCATCTCCCTCCCCATCCCACCCTTCAGCCTGTCACAGCACTCCTGTCTGAGTTCCCTGAGTCATACAGCAAATTCCCATTGACTATCTATTTTACATATGGTATTGTAAATTTCCATGTTACTCTCTCCATACATTTCCTCCCTTCTCCCTCCTCTCCTTCCCCCATGCCCATAGGTCTGTGCTCTAGGTCTATTTCTCCAGTGAAGCAAAACATAAGACTTGCTGATGAACTCACTGTGAAGCGTGATAGAAAGAGATAAATTGCCACCATCAGAAAGTTCTCTGACAGAGAAGTACTTCTAACAGAGATTGAAAAAGTTGGAATCCAGAACCCACTAGGGATGGAGTCCATAAACCCTTTCTACTTTGGACCAGGATCCTGAAGGGTGGCATCCTGGGAGTGAAGATGAGCCACAAATAAGCTTGATGTCACAGGGACTGTATCATAGTGTGAGGTGCTTGAGTCAGCCTCAAAATCTCTGTCCTTAACACTAGCTAATTAATATGATCCTAAATTGCTAGGTTCAAGACCCTGGGCTGAAAAAAAAATTATCTTTCCTAGAGAAATATAGGGTATTTATAAGGCTGAAATTATTTCTACAAATTACACTTTCAATAAAATTTCCATAGCACAATTCAAGATAACAAGGTACACAAGATTTAATATGCTGCTGTTTCCTGGGCCACATTTTGGGCAGGAAATACCTACTAGTAGACTTCTTAACAAAAATAATGGAAGCCAGAGAACAATGAAATAATGTCCTCAATGAACCAAAAGAAAAAAAGCTGCCAATCATTAATTCTATGGCCTATAAAAATAGCCTTCAAAAGGAAAACAAAATAGACATATTAACAGAAAAGAGTGAGTGATTTGTCCATAATACCCAAACTAAAAGCTAAAGGAAGTTCTGCAGACAGAAGAAAACTTTTCCCAGAGAGAATGTTGGAGAAATAAGAAAGAATAAAGAATGAGAGAAGTAATAAATAGATTATGAGTATAAACTGCATATATAAAATTAAAATATATAACAATTACAGCATATGGGTCATGTGGGGGTCAGTTGGGCTAATGTGTTCTAAAATTCTTGAATTCCTTGGGAAGAGATTGTAATTTAAGTTACCAATTAACAGATTAAAATATGCTAAAATACATGTAGCCATTATAATAACTGCAAAAATTACAATGTTTAAAAAGCTTAGTAAAATAAACATAGAAAGAAGAAAAGAGAAAGAGGAAACATGGAACAGGACACATTTAAAACATTCGCAAGACAGTAGATTATTTAAGCAGAAATATATCAATAATTGCATTAAATGCTCCAGTTAAAAGCCAATCATTTTTCAGATGGTTGTTTTACTAAAACAACAGGGAAGATAATCTATAAAATACTGACTAAATAGAGCTGGTGTAGCTATAGTAATATCATAAGTATAAAACCAACTATAAAACAACATTACTAGATGCAAAATGGAGAACAGTATTATAATAAAACACTCAATTCACCAGGAAGATATAACAGTTCTAAAGTTGTGTGCAGTTAGGAACATGGCTGAAAAAATACATACAGAAAGATGGTTATATTTATAAGCAGAAATCATAGTGAATAATTAAATCATACAATCATAGTGAGTAATTAAAATCTTGTCTCAAATATATTCTATTTTTAACGATCCTTGTCCTTTTTGTTTGTTTTCCAAGCCATTGTTCAAACGCATCCTTCATCCTGTGGAACACCCATATTCTGTATTTGATTAATTGTTTCTTCATAATGTTGTTTACCTTTGCTTTTCTACCTTTCATTTCCCAGTAAGTTGGTAGATAGTCCTGGAGACTTGATTTGATGCAGGCTCAATTTATTTTAGAGTAGATCTCTTCTGGATGGTGTTATATTCTTTTTATTGCAACTCTTCATGAGGCATATGATTAATCAGTGGGTTCTGGTGAATAGGGGAAAATTTTGATACCTCTTGCTTAGTAGCTAGTATAACAAGCAGACAAAATATCAGTAAGACTAAACAAGGTTTAAAAAACTCAGTGTATTCTTTAACACTGTACCAAATAACTGCAGGAAACACCTTTTTTTCCCAGCACGTGTAATACAGTTATAACAATTACATTATTTTAGAATAAGTTTCAACAAATTAAAAAAAAAACTATATTATAGGGTATATGTCTTCTGAGTAGAGTTTAATTAATGTAGAAACTGAGTACAAAAAGGTAACAAACTTAAAAGGGAAGTTTTCAGCATCTAACCGTTCAGTTCAGTTCACTTCAGTTGCTCAGTCATGTCCCACTCTTTGTGATCCCATGATCCGCAGCATGCCAGGCCTCTCTGTCCATCACCGACTCTCGGAGTTTACCCCAACTCATGTCCATTCAGTCAGTGATACCATCTAACCATCTCATCCTCCATCGTCCCCTTCTCCTCCTGCCTTCAATCTTTCCCAGCATCAGGGTCTTTTCAAATGAGTCAGCTCTTAGCATCTGCTGCTGCTGCTGCAAAGTCGCTTCAGTCGTGTCCGACTCTGTGCGACCCCATAGACGGCAGCCTACCAGGCTCCGCCGTCCCTGGGATTCTCCAGGCAAGAACACTGGAGTGGGTTGCCATTTCCTTCTCCAATGCATGAAAGTGAAAAGTGAAAGTGAAGTTGCTCAGTCTTGTCCGACTCAACCACCCCATGGACTGCAGCCTACCAGGCTCCTCCGTCCTTGGGATTTTCCAGGCAAGAGTACTGGAGTGGGTTGCCATTGCCTTCTCCAAATAATACACTAGAAGGAATCAATAGCATAATAACTAAGAGGTAAGAATGGATAGATGACCTGGAGGACAGAATAGTGGAAATCACTGTTGCAGAACAGAATATACAAAAAAGAATGAAAAGAAAATGATGACAGCCTAAGAGACCACTGATGCTCAGATGCTCAGCCATGTCTGACTCTTTGGGACCCCATGGACCATAGCCTGCCAGGCTCCTCTGTCCATGGAATTTTCCAGGCAAGAATACTGGAGTGGGTTGCCATTTCCTTGCATCAGGTGGCCAAAATACTGGAGTTTCAGCTTCAACATCAGTCCTTCCAATGAACACCCAGGAACGATTTCCCTTAGGATGGACTTGTTGGATCTCCTTACAGTCAGAAGGACTCTCAAGAGTCTTCTCCAACAGCATAGTTCAAAAGCATCAATTCTTCGGTGCTCAGCCCTCTTTATAGTCCACCTCTCACATCCATACATGACCACTGGAAAAACCATAGCCTTGACTAGACGAACCTTCGTTGACAAAGTAATGTCTCTGCTTTTTAATATGCTCTCTAGGTTGGTCATAATTTTTCTTCCAAGGAGTAAGCATCTTTTAATTTCATGGCTGCAGTCACCATCTGCAGTGATTTTGGAGCCCAGAAAAATAAAGTCAGCCACTCTTTGCACTGTTTCCCCACCTGTTTGCCATGAAGTGATGGTACCGGATGCCATGATCTTAGTTTTCTGAATGTTGAGTTTTAAGCCGACTTTTTCACTCTCCTCTTTCACTTTCATCAAGAGGCTGTTTAGTTTTTCTTCACTTTCTGCCATAAAGGTGGTGTCATCTGCATATCTGAGGTTATTGATATTTCTCCCGGCAGTCTCGATTCCAGCTTGTGCTTCATCCAGCCCAGCGTTTCTCATGATGTATTCTGCATATAAGTTAAATAAGCAGGGTGACAATATACAGCCTTTACGTACTCCTTTTCCTATTTGCAACCAGTCTGTTGTTTCATGTCCAGTTCTAACTGTTGCTTCCTGTTAAGTAAGTAAATTATTTACTTGTGTTTTAGGTGAATATGGTATATGAAATTAAAGAAATTCCCTCTTTGTTATTTCCTAGGAATTTTTTAAACTATGAAATAGCATTTGTTTGTCACTTTTCTGCATTAATTGAAATGACTTCCCTCTTTTATTCTGTTAATGTGGTATGTTACACTTAAAAATCAATCAACTTAAGGAATTTTGAATTTCTTAACAAATCCTGCATGGCGTTATATAGGACTGGAATCAGTTTACTAATATTTGTTTACAATTTCTGAATCTATGTTGTAATTTACCTATAATTTACCTTTTCTGTAATTCCTTTTTGGGAGTTTTGGCAGGCTTAACAGGCCTCCTTAGGGAACTGGGTATTGCAATCTTTAATATTTTGTGAAAGAATTTAAGATTGTTATTAATTCTTTCCTAAATGTTTAGTTGAAATACGTGATGGAAGAATCCAGGCATCAAGGAAACTAAACAAAATTAAATGTAATTTCGTAGTTTAAAAAATGCTTAAGACATAAAAGAGAACTTTAATACATGCTATTCACAGAAAACACAAATAGATATTATACTTGATGGCTAAATGCTGAAAATTCCTTCTTTGAGTTTGTTTTAAGTCACTAAGTTGTGGAATAGTTTGTCCGTCAGCAACAGTTAACTGAAAAAAAAGGCAATAGATTTAAATGAGTACTGCACACAAGAGCAAAATGAATGACCAATTAAGTGTAGGAAGATGCCCAATCTCGTTACTAAGGGGAATACAAGACCACAATGAGAGCCCAACCAGAAGGGCTAAAATTAAAAACTAACAGTGTCAGTGGTGATAAAGATACAGAACAACTTCAGTTTTCATGCAGTACTGGTTGGAATGTAAATTGACACAAAACACTTTGACCAACACATTGGCACTGGCTAAAAAAATTGAAAATATAAATATCTTATGAATCAGCAGTTTCTTTCCTAGATTCGAAAACCAGGTATTTGTATACTGAGACACATAAAAGAACGTTCAATTCAACATAATGTATAATAGTCTTAAAGTGAGAACAACCCAAATATCCATCAATTTATAAAAATATAGTGATACATTTTTACAATGGAATAGAATACAACTATGAAAAAAACACAGTTAGGTAAAAGAAACTACTGTTAAAAGCAGAAACTTGATGAATTGAATAACAGAAGTCAGATATATACCACATATTACATTACATAATTGGAAGAATATATACAATATATGTGTGTGTGTTAGTCACTCAGTCATGTCTGACTCTTTGCAACCCCATGGACTGTATACTCTGCTAGGCTCCTCTGTCCATGGAATTCTCCGGGCAAGAATACTGGAGTGGGTTGCCACTCCCTACTCCAGGGGATTTGGGCCTCCTGCATTGCAGGCAGATTCTTTACCAAATGAGCCACCAGGGAAGCCCCATAGAATATATATATATTTGTCCAATTATATAAACCTCAAAAATAAGCAAAACCAAACTATTATAATTTATAGTTCATAGGTGATCAAAGTATTAAGAAAAGCAAAGTAATGGTAAGTATGAAAATCAAGACAGTGGTTACAATTATCGTGGAAGGAGGGTCTGTAACTGGGAAGGGGTACCCAGGAGTTTTCTTGGATGTTGGCAAAGTTTTATTTCTTATCTTAAGTGATACTCAAGATAAAGTATCTGAAGCCATGCTATATGGTAAGTTATTAATGTTTTAGGCACTTGCTGTGAATGTGTACTATTTCACAACTGAAATGTGAGAGACAGAGTTCAAGAGTGGCAGGTGTGAATCTGTTGCTGAAATCCAACCACCCTACTGCTCCCCCTGCTGTTATGACAACTATTTTGTCTATGAAGCAAAAATTTGGTTGACTGGGTGGATTTAAGTCCTCCTTTAGAATTTTGGGACGTTAAGTGCTAAAGGAGAAGCTAATACAATGGGCACCTCACAGTCAAGGATTCATTTTAACCCGCAGATACAGAATGTGTAAATAGGGAATATGGACAGTTTTATGTGCTTTTATATAAGGAACTTCAGCATTCATGGATTTTGGTATTTGTAGGAAGTCCAGTTTTGACACACAGTCCAGACAGCGAGCCCCAAAATTAGTGAGAAATGATATTCAATGGACCAGGTTGAGGTTTCGATGTAATCTAAACAACAACCTACATTAGCTGAGGTGCCCTTCGAGTGCTTTGCTTCGAGTGCTTTCTGGGTGACTTGAGTTATGCTTCATGTGTGTTCATTCCTGCCTGCCAGTCTCAGACTCGTCAGCAGCAAACATAGGAGGATGCAAATCAGAAGGTGCTTATGTCCATGCTCAGGCTCAGTCACTCAGCTGTGTCGGAATCTTTGTGACCCTGTAGACTATAGCCCACCAGGCTCCTCACTCCATGGGATTTTCCAGGCAAGAATACTGTAGTGAGTTGCCATTTCCTCCTCCAGGGGATCTTTCTGATCCAGGGATCAAACCTGCGTCTCTTGCATCTCCTACATTGACAGGTGGATTCATTTCTACTGCGCCACCTGGGAAGCCCAAATCAGAAGGTACCTATGTCTTATCAGTTCATTCCACATGTACTGCTCCTCTATCTTATCTTTTTGTGGCAAGAACATTGTTTATCTGTGTAATTCAAAGCCTGCTCAGTATATCTAGGGTGATTTAAAATTGTTAGTAATACTGATACTTGTGTAGCACATGTCCTATTGTTCATAAAACACTCCTGTGAAAAGAAAATATGGGAATGAATTACCCTCTACAGTTGACGTGTAAAATTATCCTCCGATAAAAATGTCGACATCTGAGAAATTCCTAAATACTAACTGGAATTTGTCATACATGTAATGCATATGTAGTTAGTTCTCTTGTGTGAGTGAAGTGTAAGTATTTCTATCAGGCAAACAGTTTACAGTGCACATATTTTGTCCTTTGTGTGTTTGTTGTAGGAAGGGGGAGGCCCCCCCTTCAGGGCCCCAAGAGCAGGCTCTTGTCTAACACTCGGAAAAGAATTGTCCTAGCAGACACGTGCTGACAAAGCAAGAGATTTTATTGAGAAAGGGCACCTGGGTGGAGAGCAGTAGGGTAAGGGAACCCAGAAGAACAGCTCTGCCACGTGGCTCGCAGTCTTGGGTTTTATGGTGATGGGATTAGTTTCCGGGTGGTCTTTGGCCAATCATTCTAATTCAGAGTCTTTCTTGGTGGTGCACGCATCCTTCAGCCAAGATGGATGCTAGCGAGACGGATTCTGGGAAGTGGAGGGACACGCGGTGTCTCCTTTTGACATTTCCTGAACTCTTCCGGTTGGTGGTAGCTTATTAGGTCCGTATTCCTTACCAGGATCTCCTGTCATAAAACAACTCATGCGAATGGTTACTAAAGGGCCTGGCCAGGGTGGGCTGTTTCAGTCAGTGTGCTTCCCCTAACATGTTGAGGAAGCTAATTCATTAATAGGTCATTGATTCAATTTTGCTATTTCTTATTTCTCCATCACTGAAATTAATACTAATAATTGTTCTCAACCATACCCATAGAAACAAAGGTTGTTTGACCAGATATCTCACCTGCAGAACTTTCTGAAAAGTATTCCTCCTCAAGCTCTACCCTACACCCATTAAATGATTTTTTTTTCCTGATAAACTTCTGTAATGTGGATTTTTGACAATCTATTAAATAGCCAGGTCGAAACCTTTAGTTTGGAAGATGTTGGAGCAAACTATTTTTGAAGGGAAATGACTCCGTATCATTTAACATTATTTGAAACATCTTTGTTTCTTTGTGTCTCTTTCTCATTCTGTCTCTTCCTCCCTTCCTTTTTTCCTTTCTCTTCTGCATTCCTGCTTCCTCCCCCCACCCCCTTCCCCTTGCCTCTCTGGTGGAATATAAGCTTCATGAAAACAAGTCCTCTGGACTTAGTTCACCACTGTTTCCTAAAATGTAGAACAGAAGTTAGCATCTATGGCCTACGAGCCTAATTCGGCCCACCTGCCTATCCTTACGAATCAAGTTGTGTTGGAACACAGCATTGCTCATTTATTTAAGTATTATCCGTAGCTGCTCCTGTGCTACACAGGCAGAACTGAATAGTTTGGAGACAGAGACCATCTGGTCTGCTAAACCTGAAATGTTTACTATTTGCTCCTTTACAGAAGCAGTATGCTGATCCCTGATCTAGAAGAATGTGTGTTGTTGCTAAGTCATGTCCAACTCTTTGCGACTGCATGGTCTGTAGCCTGACAGGCTCCCCTGTCCATGGGATTCTCCGGGCAAGAATACTGGAGTGGGTTGCCATTTCCTCCTCCAAGAGAAATAGTTATAGTATAGTGAGTTCTCCATAACTGTTGAACATTGAATAAATGAAAAAATCATTTATCAGTGTCTCCAAGAAACTTTCTTTTGCCCAAATAAGTTTATTTTTGCAAGCTACCCTTAGTGAATCGTTTTTATTATACTGTGGTCTCTCTTCGGAAACTTACTTCCCTCATTGTATTATTAAATGCCCTTCATTCCCCTTGGAGCTAATGTGGGGTTTTTGTTATGCTAAAGTACAATGAGATATGGGAGTATATGAATCAGTTTAAGCATAACTACTCAGGAGTACATTAATTAGACACCATAAGATTTGTTCTAGCTCTCTTTCATTCTCAAGAGAGTGGCAATAGTGTATCAGATTAAAGGTGAAATACAGAGCCAAGAATGGAATGTGGTGTGTTACAGTGGCAAGTATCCCAGTTGTATTTAATGATAGGTTATCAGTATCCAGGAATGAAGTGCATTATCTTCTAACAGATAGCTGACAGAAAATATCATGTGGGCTGATTTTTAGGTTTGTCATTCCATTGGCTGTTTATAAACTTGCACAGTGGGCCATTTCCCCGTATTCCTTGGCTCTTCCTTATCAACTAAAAAAATAAATCTAGGTTAGTTGATGTTCGTTTATAGTTGCTTACTATTTTATTGATTTATAAATAGGAAACTAGATAATAGCCAGAAAATATGGTAGAATCAAAATTTAGTTTAAAGGTTAGGTTTTAGAGGTTTTCAATACTGCATTATAGAAATTTTCATATAGTCTAAATGACCTTTGATTTTTCCATAAGTGACACATACATTTTTTTTTTAAATAATACACATCACATAAAATTTACCATCAAACTATTTTTAAGTATGCAATTCAGCAATGTTAAGTACATTCACATTGTTGTGCAACCAACCTCCAAAACTTTTTTTGTCTTTTAAAGATGAAATGACAAATGTCATTTCAATGACAATGCTGCTTCTCCCACTCTACCCAGCCTACTGCCCTCTCACCATTCTACTTTGTGTCTCTATGAATTTCACTATTTTAGGAACCTCTCATAAGAGGAAGGAGAAGGCAATGGCACCCCACTCCAGTACTCTTGCCTGGAAAATCCCATGGACGGAGGAGCCTGGTAGGCTACAGTCCATGGGGTCGCTAAGAGTCGCACACGACTGAGCGACTTCACTTTCACTTTTCCCTTTCATGCACTGGAGAAGGCAATGGCAACCCACTCCAGTGTTCTTGCCTGGAGAATCCCAGGGACGGCGGAGCCTGATGGGCTGCCGTCTATGGGGTCGCACAGAGTTGGACACGACTGAAGCGACTTAGCAGCAGCAGCATAAGAGGAATCATGCTATCTTTGTCCTTTGTCCTTTATTTAGCTTAGCACTATGTCCTCAAGGTTCATCCATGCTGCATTTATAGCATGCGTCAGAATGTCCTTCTTTTTTAAGCTGAATGATATTCATGTGTGTATGGGCTTCCCAGGTGACACAATGGTAAAGAATTTGCCTGCCAGTGCAGGAGATACAGGTTCAATGCCTGGGTCAGGAGGATCTCCTGGAGAAGGGAGTGGCAAACTATTCCAGTATTCTTGCCTGGAAAATTCCATGGACGGAGAAGCCTGGCAGGCTGTCCAAGGGGTCACAAAGAATAGATAGAACTGAGTGATTGAGCACATATGTGTATACCACATTTTATTTATCCACTCATCCTTCAGTGGACAACTGGGTTGCTTCCACCTTTTGGATAATGTGAATAACACTGCTCTGCACATAGGGGTACAAATCTATGTCTTTGAGACTGTGCTTTCAATTCTTTTGGGTATAGAATCAGAAGCGTAATTGCCAGATCATATGGTAATCCTATTTTTAATTTTTTAAAGAATTTCTATACCATTTTCCATGATAGATATACCATTTTCCCTTCCCACCAACAGTATACAAACAAGCATTCCAGAGTCTATCACTAATACTTGTTACTTTCTGTCTTTTAAAAAGTTAGTAGCCATCTTAATGGATGTGAGGCAGTATCTCATTGTGGTTTTTGTTTGGATTTCCCTAATAATTAGTAATACAGAGCATCTTTTCAGATGCATATTGGCCATTGGTACAACCTTTTAGGAAATATCTAATTGAGACCTTTGCACATTTTTTAATTGAGTTGTTTTGTTGTTGTTGTAGTAGGGGTCCTTTACACATTCTGTGTATAAAGCCCTTATCAGGGGGTTGTAAATATTTTTGTGATTTTTAAATATTTTCTCCCATTTTACGGATTGCTTTTTCACTCTGTGGATTGTGTCTTTGATGCACAGCTTATAATTTTTATGCAGTCATATTTATTTGTTTTTACTTTCGTTTCTTGTGCTTTTGGTGTCATATCCAGAAAATCATTGCCAAATCCAATGTCAAGAAGAATTTCCCCTATGTTTTCTTCTAAGAGCTGTATTATATTTTTAGCTCATGTTTTTAGGTCTGATCCATTTTGAGTTAATTTCTGTATATGGCAAAGGTTAGGATCAAATGTTGTTTTTTGCATGTGGATATTCTGTTTTCTCAACATTACCTGTTAAAAAGACTGTTCTTTTTGCATTGAATAATACTGGCACCCTAGGCAAAAATCATTTGACTATATACACAAGAGTTTATTTTTGGGTTCTCTGTTCTATTCTCTTGGTCTGTATGACTGCTTTTATGCCAGTACCACAATCTTTTGGTTACCATAACTTTGTAATAACTTTTGAAACTGGGAGACTTCCAATTTTTTTTCTTTTTCAGTGTTATTTTGGCTACTCAGGATCACCCTTGCAATTTAGTATGCATAGTTTCTTGCAAGTCTACAAGGTATGTTTAGGTTTATAGAACTACTGACATGTTAAAAATACAATGCGGGGAGGAGATCCATATACAAATATCTGGTAGGAGTTTTTGGTTGATCCATTCTTCCTTTAGGAGAACTGTGAAATCCTCAACACCTGGGACTGGGTACAGACTAGTCAAGTAGCCCTTTTTGCAGCCACAATTTTGCCAGTCAGTGTTCAAAGTAAGTCTCCAAACCTTAACTTTTGTGTCTAGATCTGTTTGCTCTAGTGAGGGTTACAGAAATGATACAGTTTCACCATACCTGAGGTAAGGTTGATAACCTTGGGGTAAAGGGCCGTTTGAAGACACCACTGTCCACCTTCATGTTTCTATGCCACATATACTTATTACGGGTCTGCTCTTTTATGAAAACTCATGGAAGAAATGTGTTTTTCTGTGTTTCTTTGAGGATCATTATTCTAGAATCCATGATAATAGATATTTTCAGGAGATGTAGTTATCCTAGAAGAATGAAAATGACTATATAAAGTACTGAAAGGGTAATACACTTTTCCCAAGGACCTGTCACCTTTGAGCATGTGAGGGTCTACCTCCATCTTTTATTGACAAATGCCTGAAAAGCTACGTAAAGACCATTTAAGAACTTTATATGTAACTTGGATTGAGAGCTGAATTGAAATTCAAATCCTATATGGAGTCAATAGTCTCTTCGTTCTTCCTAGAGCTTTGTTTTGTCTCAGCTAATTTCCATTACTGAGTCAGCAGAGTTGCAATAAAAAGCCAGCATGTAAATTCCCCAAGTCTTAATAAAAACTAGTATATTTTAGTTCCCTTGCTCATAATGATTCTATAGGCTGTAGGCTAAAAATGCTTTATATAATGTATTTCATCCTAATTATTCACAGGATACGGTTTATCAATAGAATTTTCAAATGTTGCTCATGAGTGTGTGTGTGTGTGTGTGTGTGTGTGTGTGTGTGTGTATATATATATATATATATATATGTAGAGAGAGAGAGGCCCTCATTAGAACTGGGGCTTCATATAAGTGAACTCAGGATATTCTGGCTTGATAATTATTAAATGATGGAGAAAAAATAAGAACGCTTCCCTCTGTTTTTAAAAACCCCAGCAGAACTCATTATTCTGTGTCAGTGGCTCTTTCACATATGCAAGCTTATTTTTGGTGTTCCAAGAAATCTGAAGTTCACTAACAAGGTTTTTGAAGAACGCTCTTGAACTGAATGTACGAGCTGTAGTTGAATAAGAACAGTATGTGTTTGGAGTGCAAATGAACCAGCTGGGGTAGAAAGTTCTCCATGGTGCCCCTAATTCAATAATCACATGTTTTCTATTTCTGTCAAAATGAGGCACTGTTCATGGTTGAACATAAAAATATTATCACAAATGGACATAATTTACTATTTTGTGCAACATCATAACTCTGTCATCTAGATCAATTAAAATACAGCATATGCTGTGATTTCTAACAACAAATGACAGTGAAGTATAAATGGAGTGTTCTTTACTTGAGCAGCTTAATTCTTGATATAGGCCTGAATTTTGCAAGGAATCATTTGGAAGTATAGAGGGAAAATTAATTGCAAGATGTTTATATGTTGGTTCTTTGTATCTGTAAAAATACCAACTACTATTTCTAGAGCACGCAATATATGCCAAGCATTCCTTTCTTCCTATTAGACAACATCCCTCTCAGGTAGCCTGTGAAACAGTCAAACTATGTGGAGCTTTTGGCACACCTTTAAACAGTATCTTGAAGGCATATACTAAGACTATATACTTAGGTATATAGTACCTTTATATTCACATCTATCTCAAGAAGTGGGCTTCTCTTGTGGCTCAGCTGGTAAAGAATCTACCTGCAATGCGGGAGACCAGGGTTTGATCCCTGGGTTGGGAAGAACCCCTGGGGAAGGGAAAGGCTACCCACTCCAGTATTCTGGCCTGGAGAATTCCATGGACTGTATAGTCTATGGGGTCTCATGAAGTAGGTGTCTTTTTATCTCCACTTTGTAAAAAAGAGAGCTGAAGTGTGCTAATAAGTTGTGAGTCTGGAATTCAAGAGTCATTTATTTCATCTAACTCCAGGATCAAATTTTCGTGATGCTCCTACTGTATTGGTACTCTGATATAACTCTTCTTTATATCATTTTTATATTATTTATTTTCTAGGCTCTCTCTATATTTTAACTCACCTAATAATTTTGAATATTTCCCACTTACGAATACATTCAGGTTTTCATCTCCTCCATGGCAGTGACGCCCATACTGAAAGAAATTATCCATGTCATGTGTAGATTTCATCCTATTTATAGATGCAGTGGCCCAGAGGGAGTTTTGTCTTCTATACAATGTAAGTTAGAAAAGATTAAATAATCACGTATGTCCCAGGAGAAGCACAGACTGGAAAAGAATTGTAAATGAGATGAAGATAATAGAACTAGAAGATTCAGAGCTAAACATAATATGCAGTTTAAGGAATCCACATGGCAGGCACGCTTACTCCTGTATGAGGAGAGAAAATGAGTTAAATGTGAATTTAGGACCATGTTCTAATGAAAACCAATGTCAAAATAAACCTAATAGTTTGCCATTGGTATAGTTTATGTGTTTATCATAAAAATGCAAAGCCTGGAAAAAAAAACAAGTTGCTTAAAATTCCATGAGCAGAACATGAAATAAATGAGAAATTTATTTATTTTTATATTAAGATTTCAGCTGCTCTTATTCACTATAACTTACTTCATGGCACTTATAATGTGGTGTGTGTGTGTGTGTGTGTGTGTGCGCCTCATTGAAGTTTCATGACTCATTGAATAATGGGTACTGACCTACTGGAAATAGCAGTGAAGAAACTAGCAAGGTTTAGAACCTTCTCTTTCAAAAACATTTCTGTATGTTTATTCCTTTTTTTCCTCCATTCCTTCCTCCCCTCCCTACCACAGACAGCTCTTGCACATGAGTTTCTTCTTGTTATAGGAAGGTGTGTTATTCTTCTCCCTTTTCAACCTTCCATCAAGCTCATTTTCTAGTTCACCTCCTTAGGTGCTGAAGATGTGTTTTGGGTGCAGAGAAGTTAAGATGGTTAGAGGAGCAGGGTTGACCAGAAACATGGGAAGAGTGGGCTGCAGCCTTTAGGATACTGTTTAAAGGTGTGCCAAAAGTTCCACATAGTTTGATTATTTCCCAGACTACCTGATAGGGATGTTGTCCAACAGGAAGAAATAAATGAAGGACTCTGAAGAGAACAATGGGAAGAATGGAAAACAGCCATTTCCTCTTGCACAGCTTGCCCAGGCCTAGAGGAGTCCTGCCTGAGATGATCCAGAACTTTCTGTATTGTATGCCCAAAACATTAGGGTGGATAGTCATGTTTGCAGTCAGCTTCAGGTCTGGTGAAGACATCTTTATTTGTCTGAAATGGCAGATGGTCTGTTCTTGATGATAGAATAGACCAACGATTGAATCTATTTCATTCAGCATGTGTTCATCTCTTCTCAATTAATGCAATGGCTTGGTCTGTTGTTGATTTAATAATCAACTTGTTCAGTGGTGTATCCACTGGAAATACTTCTAAATCCATATAGTTCTCCATCTGATATTTGGTTGTAGATTTTATAATAGTGATTGCACTGATGTTTCAGGCTACCTTTGCTTTCTTAACCAGCTGTGCTATAAGAACATTTACACTACTTTTGTACTCTGATAAAGAACAACATTTTAAAATGTGTTTCACTAACTAGAAACTTTAGGAATCACTGTCCTTGAGATCTCTTGGTTTTGTCATGATTTCCTTAAGTCAAACTATTGGACAAGTGTGAGGATCTTTGTCCTTTTAGTGTTGAAACCCTTGCAATATTTGCTGGTTTGCTGGCCTATGTTAATCACTATGTATAAAGGGTTGTTTAAAGTATGAGTTAATGTTGCCTTTGGCTTAATTAATTAAAATTTTGATTGTGCTGGCTGTAAGCTTCACCACTCACTGGTAATAAGGATTTTATAATTAGTGGAGGCTAAAAAATGAGAGAAGATTCTTCTCTTTTTTTTTTTTTTTTCCTTTGTGTTCCCACTCCTCTTAGCAGTTGCAGACTCTGGTCCCCCCATATTTTCTCCAACACCTCCTTGAGTAAAATTTCCTTTGGAAATGTCTTCACAGGATCCACCTAGAGATGTCCCTGTGTGGACCATGGGGATGCTTAGTGAGTTGTGATGTCTCTGAGACTGGATGAAATCATGTGTATGCGTATACTTGTGAGGGAAGGGTGTCCACAGCATCACAAGATCTTAAATGAAGACATGAACCACTAAGTTAAGAGCAAGGGCTCCTTTCACAAAGAATGTGTGGCAGTGGAGGAAATAATGACAATATCCAGTGATTTCTATGTTGAAGACACTGTGCTATAGAATTTTGAAAGATGTTCTAAGACTTTAGGCACTGTTATAATGCTCATGTTGCAGGTGAGGAGACCAATGCTTGGGTGAAGTTAAGTGAATCAAGGTTTGAACCCAGGAAATGTGAGTCCAGATCCTGAGCTCCCAGCCCTTCTATTGAACAGGGGCTATGGAACCTGCTCTGTCACTACCCAGCTATGATGTGTCACTACCCCAAAGAGCAGAATTTTTGCTACCTGGTAGCATCTGTTAATATGGATATGAGGGTAAGAATAAGGGGTAAAAGTTTGGGATCAGGGTCTCAGTTGATGAGCTCTCTATTTCCTCTCAGTTCTGGAATAAAAACAAACTGATTCTTCTTCCACCAGGCATTGACTGAGGCTTTTGTGATATCTGAGAACTCTTGGTTGCATGCTAGACACAGACAGGGAAGAGATGCAGATGACTGGAATAGGAATGGTGCCTGATCTTTCCATTAGGCTGAGACAGACAGAAAGATGTGGTGAGTAAGAAATCTGAAATCTGACTGGTAGGCTTGAGTCTTTGCTCACTAGTTGTTTCACCCTGGGGATATCTTAAAATTTCACTGTGCCTTGGTTACCTAATCTGTAAAATGGGGGTGATAACAGTGGTATCTTTGTCACTGAATTATTGTAAAGATTAAGAGAGATGAACTAGGTTTACCACTTAGATCAGAGCCTCGTGCATATACAGAGTGAATTGTGCTACTATTGTTATTTTTGCTGTTGTTTTTACTAACATTTTGTTGTTGTTGTTTTGAAAAATTAGCACTTAATGTGCTTTAAAAAGTGAATCTGATCACCACACCTGTTTATTTTATCTTTGGCTATGAGCTGAAGGATGTTCTAAATGGGCCAGAGAAACATGGTCCCTGTCTATGGACATGTGGGATCTAGATGCTGAAGGCTTTTGTCTTTTTCAGCTCACATGCAGGATCCTGGCACAGGGCCAGTCAGAGAGGCAGGCCCTTATTAAAAGTTCTGTAAAAGGGTGACTGTCACTCTGCCTTTGGCATCTCATGTCTCATTCCCTTAGCTTACCCCTCATCTGAGCCGTAGCTGTGGTGGGCATTGCCTTGGGGACTCAGATTCACTTCGTGCCAGCAGCACCTGCCTCAGATGCCCTCAGATTGTCTGCTACAAGGTCTTTTTCAACACTGAGAGAACCTAAGTGTGAAGGTGGCTTCAAAGAAACCCTTAACCAAAGAGGATACTTCCCATCCTCCAGATGGATAGTCCTAGAAGGTGCTTTCAGAGTACCTTCTCCTACAACAAAGACATTCAAAACACTCCCTCATCTTGGGTTTTACCCTTCACTGTATCATTCTCCCTGTTCTCTCCCCCCTGTCTAAGTAAACGACTTGCACATAAGTGCTTGTCTCAGCCACTGATTTCTGGGACCCACACTAAGACATGCCCTCTTCTAAAACCCTAATTCCAAAAACGATATCATTATGCAAATCTGCAAACTCTACTTCTTCCCTTTACTGCTGTTTCCAGTGCCTAGTGTGGTGTCTGATACAGCCGAGGCACTCAGTAAATGCTAGTTAAGTGACTGAATCAATGAACAAATAAATCAGCATGCTTCTTAGTACTTGATAGTGAGCATGTAGGTTGGGTACCACTCAATCTTATTTACTAAATGCTATACCAAAAGCATGGCAACTGATTGTCAAAATCTTCCTTGGAGGGTTCTTATATCTTAACTAGTTTCTTTCATCTTTAGTCAAGGAAAACATTGTTTTCTCTGCAATCCTGAAGGGGGAAAAAGTGCTCAGTTCACTGATTCTCTAGCTTTACAAGAAATATGTATTTCCAAAGATAAAAATGTTTTACATGTCAGCAAATACTCATTGGCCTTTTATAGACCCTGTTCCAGGCTGGGATAACAGATAAGGGTGAACTGTTTGATGCAAACCTTATAAGAGGGAACTTATAGACCAGATGCACAGTCAATACTACACAACAGGGCAATGTTTGGATGCCAGGAGGTTATAATCCAAGGTGCATCATGTTATATGGGAGCTTGTTTGACCAAACACCTCACTTGCTAACAATAACAACACAGAGGCCCTCCCAGACTGACTTGAGAAAGTGGAATATTCTTCAGCGTGTCATATTCCTACTTCACTACACAAACTCATTTGCATGAACTCCTCAATGCAGTAGGTTCACAACTGCAGCCTTTCTGAAGGGAGATTTTAAGTTTAGAACATTTAATCTGCAGAATATGATGAACTCAGTGTTTTTGCATATTGATTTCAAACAATGATATAACTACCACTCCTGAAAATACAAAATGTGTACAACAGGACTTCACTGCAGAAACAATTAGTACAAACTGAAAAACTCATGAATGAGCTTTATTAACTGATTTTTGACTTGATCAGACCACAAGCAATATTCACTAATTAGAAGTCTAGAGTTAGTGCACACATCTGTGACTCTCTGGATCACTAAAGAGAAGGAGGAAGTCTTTATAAATAATTTTTTTTTTAAAAAGAATGTTTTTACTTAGTGGTTCATGCTGAAATATTGAGGCCATTGACAATGTCAGAGAGACAGAAAAACGGATTAAGGGCAGGACATTTGAATTAAGCTACCTAAAAGAGATAAAAATGGGAGTATTAAAGACCTCAGCTAGTTGCCCCAGTGGCTTTTGCTTAGTGTCTTGTTAGCTTTTAAAGCTGCTTTTAGTTGTAAGATGGAAAACTTGAGCATGGGTGAGATGGATATGAGAGAAAAGGGAAATATTTGGACTCAAGAAGAAAAGAAAGAGACATTAAGTGGGTCTTAAAAAACTGTACTAATGGGTTTGGGCGACCATGACATTTTTTGTTGCTGCTGATAATGGTGAAGAAGTAGAGACGTTAAGTGGGTCTTAAAGAAACTCAGCTAATGGGCTTGGGTGGACCATGATATTTTTGTTGCTCCTACTGCCTTTGCTAATGATGAGGGTGGTGATGATAAAGGTAGTGGTGATGATGGTGCTACTGATTGTGGTAATAATGATGATGAGGGAATGATGGCAGTGCTGATGGTGGAGGTAACAGTGGTGGTGGTGACGGTGATGCAATGGTTGTGACAGTAGTTGTAGCTAATATTTATAATCCAGGAACCATGTTTCTCTTAATTTTTATAAGTACTAACTGAAGGATTCATTTTTATAATAATTATGGTTATACTATTATAATTAGTTTTCAAGCTGAACAAACAGGCTTAGAGAGGTCACACAGTTAACAGTGGAGCCAAGACTCAAACCCAGGTAGGCTGACTTCAGAGGCCAGACACTTAATTTCACATAGTCTTTATCCAAATCTGCATTTTGTGCTTCAGTTTAAATTCATAAAGATGAGAGACCTTCCAAATTCAGTTTTAAGCAAGACCCTACATCCTGCTGCTAAGAGACTTAAGCATAATGGATAGAAAGCTGTGCTCAGATCTTGAAGTTAATGACTAAGAGGCAGGACTTCAACTACAACTTTGTTAGCCAGGCAACAATTTCATTAAGTAGACAAGCTACTTACAGAAGGATTGTGAACAAGGTGATATTGTGTTTTAAAGGTCAAAACTGGTTTCATATAGATCTAACAAAGCCAAGAATAAAGTGTGATTTGAAATCAGCAGCTTTCTTTGTAGTCAGAGCAGACCCTCCTCCCCACACATGCACAGATACCATTCCTAAATGTGTAGCAAGTCTCATCATCTGTCCTCCCTGTTCTTATCCCCACCTGATATGATGTAGATCCATTCCACAGAGAGGAGACATGTGGTACTTAGACCAGCACCTCAGGAATTATTTAGCCATTCAGTAGCTATGTCCTTAACTCAATTTTTTTTCATATTACTCAGGCTCAGTGAATTAACCTTAAACTAAATGTTCCCAGCTTTGAAAACAGAAGAAAAGAAAAAGAAAGGCTTTTACTTAAAGTTTACTTCTAGAAAAAAGTAGTTTCCCAAGACTAAGTGATTATGTGCAGCTTTTGTCTTCTGTCATTTAAGCCTGCACTTTGACATCAGAATGCCTGCCTGCCTGCTAAGTCGCTTCAGTCATGTCCGACTCTTTGCCATCCTACGGACTGTAGCCCGCCAGATTCCTCTGTCCATGGGATTCTCCAGGCAAGAACACTGCAGTGGGTTGCCATGCCCTCCTCCAAGGGATCTTCCCGACCCAAGCATCAAACCCCTGTCTCCTGCGTGACAGGCAGATTTTTTTTTTTACCACTGAGCCACCGGGAAGGCCCTTGACAGAATACAACAAGCTAATCAAAACTCTGAAGGGGGCACAACTTATCCTCATCTTTTGATAACCAGGATTCTGTTAGGAGCATCTTCTCCTCAAAAATATCACACTATACAAATGATATTGTGCAAAATAATAAGATCACACATTTAAGAGGCGCTTCTATTTTTCCAGGAGCTGGGCTAAGTACTTGATTTGTACTGTTTCATTTCATCCTCATGACAAACCTAAGGGCGGGTGGGATCTTTGCTGTCATCTGTCAGGTACAGATAAGTTAGCCAGGGATCAGAGAGGTTAGGTAACTCACTTAACATCACACAGTTCAGTTCAGTTTAGTTGCTCAGTCGTGTCCGACATTTTGCGACCCCGTGAGTCGCAGCACGCCAGGCCTCCCTGTCCATCACCAACTCCTGGAGTTTACCCAAACTCATGTCCACCGAGTCGGTGATGCCATCCAGCCGTCTCATCCTCTGTCGTCCCCTTCTCCTCCTGCCCCCAATCCTTCCCAGCATCAGTGTCTTTTCAAATGAGTCAGCTCTTCGCATGAGGTGGCCAAAGTATTGGAGTTTCAGCTTCAACATCAGTCCTTCCAATGAACACCCAGGACTGATCTCCTTTAGGATGGACTGGTTGGATCTCCTTGCAGTCCAAGGGACTCTCAAGAGTCTTCTCCAACACCACAGTTCAAAAGCATCAATTCTTCGGCGCTCAGCTTTCTTCACCGTCCAACTCTCACATCCATACATGACCACTGGAAAAACCATAGCCTTGACAAACGGACCTTTGTTGGCAAAGCAATGCTTCTGCTTTTTAATATGCTATCTAGGTTGGTCATAACTTTCCTTCCAAGGAGTAAGTGTCTTTTAATTTCATGGCTACAATCACCATCTGCAGTGATTCTGGAGCCCCCAAAAATAAAGTCTGACACTGTTTCCACTGTTTCCCCATCTATTTCCCATGAAATGATGGGACCAGATGCCATGATCTTAGTTTTCTGAACGTTGAGCTTTAAGCCAACTTTTTCACTCTCCTCTCTCACTTTCAACAAGATGCTTTTTAGTTCCTCTTCACTTTCTGCCATAAGGGTGGTATCATCTTCATATCTGAGGTTATTGATATTTCTCACAGCAATCTTGATTCCAGCTTGTGCTTCTTCCAGCCCAGCATTTCTCATGATGTACTCTGCATATAAGTTAAATAAGCAGGGTGACAATATACAGCCTTGACATACTCCTTTTCCTATTTGGAACCAGTCTGTTGTTCCATGTCCAGTTCTAACTGTTGCTTCCTGACCTGCATACAGGTGTCTCAAGAGGCAGGTCAGGTGGTCTAGTATTCCCATCTCTTTCAGAATTTTCCACAGTTTATTGTGATCCACACAGTCAAAGGCATTGGCATAGTCAATAAAGCAGAAATAGATGTTTTTCTGAAACTCTCTTGCTTTTTCGATGATCCAGCAGATGTTGGCAATTTGATCTCTGGTTCCTCTGCCTTTTCCAAAACCACACAGTTACTAAGTGGTAAAACCAGGATTTAAACACTTTGACTGCCTTGCTCTGCTCTTGCCTCTACTTGTGTTTAGAATTAGGACAGAGGTCATACTAGCTGCTATATCTCATCCAAGCACTTAAAAAGAGCCATTGGGTATAATGCTTAGAAGTACACATGATGGTTACCCACCAGTTGAATGAACTTATGCACATAACTCAACCGCTTCCAGGTTCAGTTTTCTCATCTGTTATTTGGGGATCATAATGGCTACTCCACAGGCTTCTTGTTAGAGTCAGGAATACTGTATTTCCAAGATGTCTTACCTAAGCCCCACTTTTCATTTTGTTCTGCAATGGGTATCTTATGTTTTTTGGTGCCTAAGCAAGATATTGACTCCCTAACCTGGTAATTCTTATCCAAAGGACTGATAATTATAATGTAAGTGCAACATATTTTCTCTGTTGGAAGATTTTGAATTTTAGAAGTCCTCCTGTTGTCTCAACAGCATCTTTTACATCTCTATAATATTGATACAATGCTTGCCAAACTGTGTTCTACAAAATCCCTAATCAGGTGGTTTGAAAGAAAAAAGTTCCTTCTTTAAATGAGTAGGAAATACAGTATTCTATTGGTGATTCATTAATTCACTAAAGAGCCATACACATTAATGCATTAAAGACTCTGATAGTTCCTGCAATATAGAAGTCTAGAGAGGTATTTGAATATCAAATGCTTATTTTCATATCTTTTGAGCAAATATTCTCCAGTTTGGGAAATACTGGGACAGGGGCTTAACGGCTTTTACTTTATTATTCATTAATTAAATTTTCACAGCAACCCTACCAGGTAACCAGAGCTGTAGATGTAGAGCCCGATGAGCTTCAGTGAGGTTAAAAAGTTGGCCTACAACAAAGCAGCCATTCATGTGGGAAGCTAAAGATGGAAGAGAAACTACTTAATATCTTTATCTTGAATTAGTTTTGAACATGGAGAAGGCAATGGCATCCCACTCCAGTACTCTTGCCTGGAAAATCCCATGGATGAAGGAGCCTGGTGAGCTGCAGTCCATGGGGTCGCGAAGAGTCAGACACGACTGAGCGACTTCACTTTCACTTTTCCCTTTCATGCATTGGAGAAGGAAATGGCAACCCACTCCAGTGTTCTTGCCTGGAGAATCCCAGGGACGGCGGAGCCTGGTAGGCTGCCGTCTATGGGGTCGCACAGAGCTGGACACGACTGAAGTGACTTAGCAGCAGCAGCAGCAGTTTTGAACAAAACTCATTATCTTTTTTAATTATTTAATTCCCCAAATTTTGGGCATTAGAGAAGTTTGCTGCTGACATTTGGAGCAGTGAAGACTTTGGGCAAAAGGCACAAGTTATTCCTTTTCCGAGACACAACTCAAACTTTTTCATTCATTTCCATTTTTGTTGCTGCCACATTCGCTCAAACCACCTGGGCCTCCACATCAGCCTCCTAGCAAGTCTCCTTGTTTCTCTTCTTCCTTTTCCACCCAGAAACTAAACTGCAATCCACAGCACATCATGATGTTCCCCCACTGTTGTTGTTTAGTCACTAACTCATGTCCGACTCTTTGTGACCCCATGGACCTCAGCCCACCAGGCCCCTCTGTCCATGGGATTTTCCTGGCAAGAATACTGGCTGCTGCTGCTGCTGCTAAATTGCTTCAGTCGTGTCCGACTCTGTGCGACCCCATAGACGGCAGCCCACCAGGCTCCGCCATCCCTGGGATTCTCCAGGCAAGAATACTGGAGTGGGTTGCCATTTCCTTCTCCAATGCGTGAAAGTGAAAAGTGAAAGTGCAGTCACTCAGTCGTGTCTGACTCCTAGCGACCCCATGGACTGCAGCCTACTAGGCTCCTCCGTCCATGGGATTTTCCAGGCAAGAGTACTGGAGTGGGGTGCCATTGCCTTCTCCAAGAATACTGGAATGTGTTGTTATTCCCTCCTCTAGCTCACCTGGTTCTCCCATACGACCCTCTGAAACTTCCCTTTTCTTAAAATAAAACCCCAAGTTTATCCCCTGGACGACAAATTCTTCCTGTCTGGCTCCTGTCCATCTCCAACTCTTTCCTGTCAATTTCCCTGTCCTACTATCTTTCTTTTCATTCACATTTCTCTTCCTCAGGTGCATCAGAACTCTTTTCTGCCTTGGATCCCTCTGCTTCAAAGGTTCTCTCCATACCAGATCTTTGCAGAGATGATTCCATCTCATCCTGGATGTTTCAGCTTAATGTTACCTTCCCCACAACCCCCTGCCACCTGCCCAGGCCCGCTCTAGCCATTACACTGTCCCTTTCCTTCATAATACAGTCCGTGTCTTCATCCATTAGTTAGCTTGTTGGTTATCTACCTCTCCCAAATAAAAGGCAAGCTTCATGAAGGCAGCCTGCCAGGCTACATGCACACAGGAGAGCTGCTAAATCCACAAAAGTTAAGCACAGGCATGACTACTGATCAGGTTATGTTGGATGGGTCATAAGTCCCACTGCAGGGGGCTGGGCTGCACAGAACCTTCAGCAAGTTCATATCTTAGAGTCACTGTAATGTTGTGGTTAGAGTTCAGTTCTTACAGTCCAAGGGCCTGCATGGGAGTTCTGGCTCTGCCACTACCAGATGTGGACTGGGGTATGTTACTTAGTTGCTTTGCCTCAGTATCTTCATCTGTGAAATAGAAATACTGGTAGAACCTCCACATCTGCTGAGAAGCAACAAATGAAAGAAAACATTTAACCTAGTATCTGGAATGTACTAAGCAGTCAACATATGATTTAGAAAGCAGTTATCACTGACTTTCTTTGGACCCTGTGTGTTTTTTCTTCCTTATCACAGTAGCTACCTAGTTCCCAACTTCCAAGAAACTAAGATTCAAGAGCAAACAGTCAAGATAACAAAAGTTTATTGGGGGGATCAGACACCATGCCAACAAGCAGGAATCAAAGACAGGGAAGACACAATCCTTGCCCTTAAAGATATTAGAAACTAGATGATGGAAGATGACTTTCACATGGTAAATGACAGTTCTAAGTAAAAATACAATTGATTGGACAGAGAATTAGGAACAGAAGGAATGGAGACTTTTCTGAGGTTGTAGTGGTTAGGACTGGCCTCTTGTAGTGTGTAGGATTCAGGCTTGATCTCAGAACAAAGGTGAAAATTAGTTGAAATGGCCAATTCATGATGATAACTAGCAGGGAACTCTTATGATTGGTTAATCGATAGAAATTAAGGGAGCTAAAATGGAACTGACTTTTGATTGATTCATGTAATCAAGACCACAAATATTTACTGGTTGAAAACATCTCATGTAGCAGATACAATGCCAAGCAAGTTCATCTCTGACCTCTAATCATCCCATCAACTGCATGAGGTCATCTTCTTGGTGTTCCCATTACCACTGGAGAGGCTGGCTTTAGAGAAGTTTCTGTGGCTGTAGAGCAAAGCCTTCTAGAATGGCATGTACAGAAAGGAAGGGTGAGAATGCAAACTAGGCACTCAGGTGGAGAGGGATTTGGAGATTTCAACAGCAAATAGATCTGCTGTTCTGAAGTGGAACAAGGACGTAGTTCTGTAGAGGAGCAAGAGGGGAAATCAGATCAACACTCAAGTTGCATTCAAATTCTTAGTAGGATGAGTTTCTGAAAACACCTCTGATGTGTGTACAAAAAGATGTTCCTTTGCCAAGTGTAATCTAAAGATCGGCAGGCCTCCTTTATGAGCCACTGTCACTTGGAGGGACAAATTTGATTTTGGGTTCCCTGATAGCACAGTTGGTAAAGAATCTGCCTGCAATATGGGAGACCCTGGTTCAATTCCTGGGTTGGGAAGATCCCCTGGAGAAGGGAAAGGCTACTCCAGTATTCTGGCTTGAAGAACTGTATAGTCCGTGGGGTCACAAAGAGTTAGATGCAACTTTCAATTTCACTTTCTTTTGTTTTCTTCAGGTTGAAGAACAGTTGGTTCTTGCTGTCAGTCAGTGTAAGTGGCCTGCTGACATCTGTCCAGAATAACTTTTTTCTTTCTTTGCTATTTTTAAAAAAGCTTTATTTTTTTAGATGAGTTTTTGGTTTACAGTACAGATTTCTCATATACCCTAGGCCCGTACACATATACAGCTTGTCCCATTATCAAACATCCCCACCAAGAGGGTACACTTGTTATAAATGATAAATCTACCCTGATACATCATAATTACTTGAAGTCCATAGTTTACTTTGGGGTCCACTTTCAGTTTTGTCCATTCAATTGATTTGAACAAATATATAATAGTGTCTATCTACCATTCCATAAATATTTTCACTGACCTTAAAGTCCTCTGTGCTCCATCTATCCATCCCTTGCCAACCAGTGATCTTCTTACTGTCTCCAGAATGTCATATAGTTGGACTGATAAAGGTTGTATCTCTTTCAGATAGACTTCTTTCACTTAGCAACACAGCCTAATTATTCCTCCATGTCTTTGCATAGGTTGATGGCTCATTTCTTTATAGCACTTAATGATGTTCCATTGTTTGGATGTACCATAGTTTATCCATTCACCTGCTGAAGGACATCTTGGTACTTGTTTACTTTAACTAAGTAGATATCTTAAAAGAGGCACCAAGGAAGGTCTATCTTTCTTAATGTCAATTTTAAAGCTAAATCCAGTTTAAATAAACTATAAAAAATGACATTAAGAAAGATAGACCTTCCTTGGTGCCTCTTCTAAGATATCTACTTAGTTTAAGTAAACAAGTAATCACAGACCTCATGTTGTTTATATGGAAAGTCCAAGTGACAGAGGAGATATAAAAGTAGATATAAGAGCAGGGTCTCCAACCTCAAGGTAATTATCATGGGTAGACAGGGACACAAATCCTGCCTTTTTTCTCTCCTAGCAGGATATGTTTTAGTTGGGACTGGTTTTGAGTTTGTATAACAGAAACACCAAATAATAGTGTCTTAGAATAAGATATAGGTAATTTTCTCTTGTGTAACTTGAAGCCTGTACTTGTCTTGAGGTTTTGTGTGGCCTCTGCCTTCTGAGTTGCCATATAATTATGACTTGTGGCTCACCTTTCAGTCATTGGATGGGTGTTCAAGACAGTAAGAACAAGGCAGGCAGTAAAGCTAAAATGGCACATGTCAGTCAAATAAAACCCTGTTAAAAACCTTTGCTGAAAAGCTTACTCAAATCTTCTAATTACATTTCACTAGGCACATGTATTTGTAAGATAGCCTGGCATATACAGTTGTTTATCTGGGCACATTGCCACCTCTTAGTTAAGAGGAGGGTGGATGGATTTCAGTAGTCATCTACCAATATCAACCAAAACATATCTCCTGGATACATAGCTCTGGCAAAACAACAACAAAAAAAAGTGTAATTTCTTTTCTGACATTGTGCCAGGACTCAGTGATGGGCCATGTACTTTACATGACTGAGGTCCTGCATTTGAATTTTGGCCCTTCCTGATTTCCAGGCAGCATGGAAGAAGAAGTGCAGACTCTGGAGTATTCAAGACCCCAGTTAAACCCTCTGTGGCTATGGTATGAAAGAAAGAACCTGGGCAAATTGCTTACCCACTCTAAGTCTCTGTTTTCTTATTTTTGATGAGCAAATGCAGTTATGAATATTTAGTATCTAGCCTTGTTCTTGGAATGTAGTAGATGTTTAAGAAATTTCAGTGGTATCTGTTGAATGCTCAGAGTTGGAAGCTGACTCATAGGGATTAAACCATTTGAGCTTGCTGAATAGCAGTTTATTTACATGGTTCATGCTTAAATACAATCATGGTTTCCTCTTTCCTTTCAATCTATCAGAATTTTTCTTTTCATTTTTTATTTAGGCAACTGTAGTCATGGGAGATAGATGGGAAACAGTGGAAACAGTGTCAGACTTTGTTTTTTTGGGCTCCAGAATCACTGCTGATGGTGACTGCAGCCATGAAATTAAAAGACACTTACTCCTTGGAAGGAAGGTTATGGCCAACCTAGATAGCATATTTAAAAGCAGAGACATTACTTTGCCAACAAAAGTCTGTCTAGTCAAGGCTATGGTTTTTCCAGTGGTCATGTATGGATGTGAGAGTTGGATGGTGAAGAAGGCTAAGCGCCGAAGAATTGATGCTTTTGAACTGTGGTGTTGGAGAAGACTCTTGAGAGTCCCTTGGACTGCAAGGAGATCCAATCGATCCATCCTAAAAGAGATCAATCCTGGGTGTTCATTGGAAGGTCTGATGTTGAAGCTGAGACTCCAATACTTTGGCCACCTCATGCGAAGGGTTGACTCATTGGAAAAGACCCTAATGCTGAGTAGGATTGGGGGCTGGAGGAGAAGGGGATGACAGAGGATGAGATGGTTGGATGGCATCACCGACTCGATGGACATGGGTTTAGGTAGACTCCGGGAGTTGGTGATGGACAGGGAGGCCTGGCATGCTGCAATTCATGGGGTCGCAAAGAGTCGGACACGCCTGAGCGACTGAACTGAACTGAACTGAGGCATGACTACAAGTTGGATATTTCACACATATTTGGGGGGAGGGTAAGTGTGCATCTCATATGTGCATAAATATATTTCCTTTCACTAAAACTCAGGCAGTTATGATGAAATGTAATAAAGGAACTGAAATTTGCTTACATATTCTTTAAATAAGTCTCAACCAGCAGAGAGGAGATTGGATTTCAGAAAGATGAGCTTGTATATTTGCTCCAGTTTTGGCTAATGCCTCTAAAGAGTGAAAGACAAACTAGTGGTTACCAGTGGGAGAGGGAAGGGGAGAGAGGCAACACAAGGGCAGGAAGTTAAGAAGTATAAATTATTAGGTATGAAATAAGCTATAAGGATATATTGTACAACATGGGGAATATAGCAAATATTTTATAATAACTATAAATGGAATATAACTTTTAAAAATTGTGAATCAATGCATTGTATACCTGTAACATATATAATATTGTGTATCAAATCTACGTCGATTAAAAAAATGAGAGAAAGTATAGCTAAGGCAGCACATGATATAGATCTATGTTTTCCTCACACTAGGGAAGACCAGGAGACAGAGTTCAACAGTTTATCCCACTGTAAGAAAACCCAATACCTTGAAACCCTATTTAGGAGGGGGAAAAAATCTTTAAACAAAGGATTGCCATTAGGGTTCTATTAAATATGACACCGTGTATATGCTTTTGAAATGTGCTTTGATTTAAATCCATGGAGTCAGGATACAGTTCTTCTGTAAAGCGAGGCGTACTCACAAAAGGACAGAACGTATTCTAGATACCCACCAAATTGTGTTGTATTTAAATTAGTGGGGGCAGAACTTACGATCTCTCCGGGGTTGCTGCAGCATTTCTGCTGACAAGTTACATGCCACTTTTCTGTAGTGTCTATTCTTTACCTGGAACAGCTTCTCCATGGCAACCCCATTCACAGAGCGCCTTCATTACATCTCTCTTTGTAACTGAACACATTGGAAAGAAAGTAGAATATATATATATTGTGTGCATAAAGGAGAAAGGGAGGGACGACAGGCTCTGAGGAAAGAGCAGATGATTTTTTTTTCTCAATTTGCCTCCTTCCTGGATTGATATGGGTCAAAAAGAAATGATTAAAAATCACCAGTACATTGGATCCTTTGATTCGTCAGTGAGCGTCCCAGTGAGATATGGTCTGGAACAATTCATGTGTATCTCAGTTGATACTAAGTTTTGACCCAGTGGTTTGCTGAAATTTTAGTCACCTTTTCACCTGTTCATTGAGGACTGTCTTTAGTCACTCAGGCCTGGAGCATTTGGTTGAGGGGGAAATCCCAGAATAGTGTTTTCAAGGACGTAAATTGTCGGAAGAGAAAAGTGAAAACACTAGAATGAATGATTTTTCCATTATTTCAGGGAAATATTGTTTTCTAGACTCTTTTTCCAAGGTCTAAATAGGAGTACTGTATAGGAAAATCTCTCTCTTCACATGGTATAATTTAAGAGGCCCCTCTAAACAGAAAAACAACGCAAACAAAAACCGTCAAGCATTCAGTTACTTTAAACTACTTCATACAAATGCCCTGATTATTTTTATCTTTCTAAGTCTTCTGGTTTTCATTATTCTTTCGATTTTATGATTAAATGGAGGAATAAGCACTGACTAGGTATTGACCTTCCTTCAATGTTGTGTCTTTCTTAAATAATTTATCCCATCAGATTATATTCAGCCAAAGAGAGTTGGATTTTAAATCAAGAAAGTATAGTCCACATCACAGAACGCCTGTAAGTAACAACCGCAGTAAGGGATGCAATATTCCATGAAAGAAAGTTCTAGAAAATAGGAAGCCCTGGAGTACACAACAACTAAGAAACCCAGATCAGTAGATTGATAGGTGCAGAGGTTTTCCTGCTCTGAAATTTTGCTCTAGAGTGAAGTCAGTTCAGTTCAGTTCAGTTCAGTTGCTCAGTCATGTCTGAATCTTTGTGACCCCATGGACTGGAGAAGTCCAGGCCTCCTTGTCCATCACCAACTCCCGGAATTTACTCAAACTCATGTCCATTGAGTCGGTGATGCCATCCAACCATCTCATCCTCTGTCGTCCCCTTCTCCTCCTGCCTTCATTCTTTCCCAGCATCAGGGTCTTTTCTAATGAGTCTGTTTTTTGCATCAGGTGCCAAAGTATTGGAGTTTCAGCTTCAACATCAGTCCTTCCAATGAATACTCAGGACTGATCTCCTTTAGGATAGACTGGTTGGATCTCCTTGCAGTCCAAGGGACTCTCAAGAGCCTTCTCCAACACCACAGTTCAAAAGCATCAACTCTTTGGTGCTCCGCTTTCTTTATAATCCAACTCTCACATCCATACATGAACTACTGGAAAAACCATAGCTTTGACTAGAGAGACCTAGAGTGAAGTAGAGAACACTAAATGGAAAGATTGCCTGTCACACAAGTCGTCTCTCCTGATACGCATGTCCTTTGGACCTGTAGTTGTGCTGGTCAGCGTGTTTGGTTAGAAAGTAAGGGTGTGGACAATAAATCATGGGAGAGATATAGAGACAGGCCTGAATGAGCCATCTTGTCATTTGGCTGACACTAAAGCTTGATATTTTCCCATAAAGACTGTTGAGTGAAAATTGGATCTGTGATATTTGGCAAGAAATGGCAATGTTGTTGTGTTGGTAATAGGGTAATAAAGATGTCCAAATCCATCTCTTGACAACCCACAGATACATTTATTAAAGGTATTTTCTTATTGCCAAATATCCTGTTAACACACATGATTAACCTTAGCTACCATTTAGAGTGAAAACAATGTGGATCCAACGAACAGATGATTACCTCCAAAATATTAGGGCAAAGAACTTAAAAATGCGTAATGAAGTATGTTTTTGCAGGTGCCCCATGTATAAACCTCCTCCTACCTAGGAATCATGAAAAGGGTTACATGGCAGTGACACCTCTTGTTCATTGAATATCCATGTGTCCTGCCCCAACATTTTCCAATCTTTTGGCAGTTGGGCAGCACTGTGGACTAAGGCCAATGGACTAAGAGCAGAATTGATGTGTTCTTTGTGGGCTGAAGCATTTGAGCCAATGCAAGATCCCCCAGGTTTTACATTGCTTGTCATGGGTATCATGCAACATGATGGAGCCACAAGGCAGAAGGATAGGATACATACTGAAAATACATGCATAAATGTATGGAATTTGGAAATGCAGGAATGGTGCCTATCCTGCATCAGATTCTGTGGCATAAGTCAGAGCTTCTAGCACTTTCTCTGTCCTGACTAATAAACCTGAAATGTTTGTTACTCAGTCTGAATTTCTGCAGCCACTTGTTTAGTATGAAGGAAGCTATGGAGCAGGTGTTATAGTTGTAGGCAGAGCAGGATCGGAATCCTAACTCTACCACTTACAAGGTAAAAGATGATGGGAAAGTGATTTACTATCTCAGGGCCTCAGTTTCTTCATGCCTAACATGCAAACTCCTTACACAGGGCAGTTTCTATGAAATAACTAGTAGTGTAAAGCACTTAGCATTTAGTGCTCAGCACAAGATGTGTATTCAGTAGTATTTGGCTGTTGTCGTTGTTGTTGTTACCAATAGTTGGTTTCTGTGATAGTGAGGCTGCATTTAGTAGGGAACTGAATCATTGCAAATCTTTTCCAGGTAGAATTAGGATATGTTTGACATTGCTGGAAGTTGCTAGAACTGGTGGAATTGGGGCTCTGAATGCCATGATCAAAGGGAGAAAGTCTGAATGACTCTGGATGTGACAGTTCCTCTGCTCTTTGAATTACTGCTCCTGAGTGTGGCCATGTAGAATCAGATTGTTTTTGTCTTCTATTTTAGATTTGCATGGATGTACCTTTAGAATTCTGGAAACTATCAACTTATTTCAATTGTTAAGGAGGTCCATTGGGAAATGAATTTCTACTGTGTTGTTACATCCATCATTATATATAATATTTATTTATGTTAACACATGCAAACATTGACATACCAAATACCAGGTCAATTAACCATAGAAATTAATTGTATATTTAAATAGCAGTAAGTGGAGAAATATGCACCGTTGGAAATTAGAGTTGGGAATAGGTTCTATAAGGTGAGCACTGTTTCAATAATATGTGAGTATGAATAATTCCCCTTGAAACACCAAAGTAATAATGTACTATAAGCATTGCTTTCCTCTGCAGAATTTGCTGGGAATTCAGTGGGAGACAAGTAACGTTATGGGAAAATATTGATTCACTGCAGGCACAGTGAGTCTAGTTATGGTAAAGAAAGAGGAGTCTGTGGCCATTTCTTTTCTCACTGTATTCTTATTTGGAAACTAAATGTGTGGAATTGCTTACTGTAATTGAAATATTTATGTTGCTTCCTTTGATGGGATGAAGTAGAAAATTCCTTACGCCTCAACAATTTTTTCATGCCCTACATACCTTAAGATCATGAAAAAGTTGTATTCACATAGTTATGTCAGATCTGGCTTTTGCATTTTGATTATGCGTGGAGTCTGGTGTAGGATTATCTTCCAATCAGTAGCAAAACTTATTTTACTTATTTGCACTCATCTCCTGTTCCATCTCAGTCTATGTCAACATGGGACACTGAGCATTTAGTGGTTAAGAGATAAGCTCTTCCACATTGGCTGATCCCTCTGCTTGTTAGCTCTATGTGACTTGTGAGCCTCATTTTTCTTATCTGCAAAATGGGGATGATAATGGAACTAAACTGATTGTGTAGCTGTCAGGACTAAATGAAATAATGCATGTGAAATTCAAATAAGTCCTCCTTAAACACCAGGTATCATCTAACTCTTCTCTCCTGTGTATCCTTGGCTCAGTTTCACAGTTGAATCTCCAATTGCAGTGAATAGCACATAATATATTAGTGAAATCAGTCTCAAGTTCCAGCCTGTCACACCATCTGTCTTTTCAAAACTTAGTTGGGAGGGTTATTTGGTGACAGTAGCACTTGACATCAATCATCAGAATTGATTCAGAAAATGAAGCAGTTTGGGGGCCAGCGCCCCTTTTTATTCATTGCACACAAAGGTGATCTGTTTCTAAAACATTGAAGGACGAGGACCAGTCCTTTTACAGAGGTAGCTGAGTATGATGCGGTCTACTAGAATAGCAAAATAAATCTCCTCTTCCACAAAGCCCTTCCAGATTAAACTACTGCATATCCCAATCAATAATCATACCTTTTGGTACTGAAATGACAGTCATATAAAATGATATCTACTACTTTGGAATTATACATTTCTTAATGGAAGTGCATCTGTCACCAACTCTTCCCATCTGTGAACTTTTTTTTGACTGGCCACTATATACAAGGCTCTGTGCTGAATACTTTTCTGCCATCTCTAGAGGTGCATTCTTGGTCAAGTTCCTGAACCCACTGTGTCACCATCTGTAAAATGGAGATAATAAGAGAACCTACCTCACAGAATTTGGTATGAGGATTAAATGCATGAAAGCACATTTTTAGGGTAGGCATGGGGCAGACTGAAAATGTTCAGTGGGCAGTAGTCACTATGACAACTTTACAGAGGAGGAAATGGTCTCAGGAGAGTTAGACAATTTGCTTAGGGATTTAGAGCTCACTCTGTCTACTTTTAAAGTCTCAGCATTTAGGTCTTTTGTTGTTGTTCAGTTGCTAAGCCATGTCCGACTCTTTGCAACCACATAGATGGCAGCACATCAGGCTTCACTGTCCTTCACTATCTCTCAGAGTTTGCCCAAACTCATGTCCATAGAGTTGGTGATGCCATCCAACCATCTCATCCTCTGTTTTTTACTACCCTGCTTCATAGCACCCACTGTGAATAACTACAAGTCCAGGGACTGCCATCCTTAAAAGCTCCTTACTGTCAGTTGAAGTGAGCCCAGTGAGCTTAAGAAGAAATGTACCAAATCTTTGTTGGAAATAGACACAGCAGAAGTGTCCTAGAATAAATCCAGATTTCTGCTTTCTGAGATTCTGAGACCGTGGAGTTATGGAACCTTGTACCTAAGCTAAGTCTCCTCTTCTTACCTTGACAGTCTGAACTCTTTGGAGCATGAGAATAACTAGAGGGGAACCACAGGTCAGGTGCTGGCAGGAACTTGTGAGAGTCTACTTTTCTCATGCAGCCAAACAGCTCCATGAGAGACAGCCGACGTGGCACATGGCACCTATTTCCAAGGAGGATAATTTAAAACAAGACTAAAATAGCAGATGAGAAAAAAAACTCCTTTCAGTCCAGCTGTGCATAATCTATTCTCATTTCAACCCCTACTCAACTGAATTCCATAACCACCCACATAATATAAAAGGAAGAAAGAAAGGAAGTAAGTCCTTTATCAAGAAAGAGAACTTGGGTGGTCAGCAAATGCAGTGGGTGCTCCTGTTTTTGCCTGACTGGCATCTATTCTGCCATTTCCTGGTTATTCCTTTGCGCCCTCAAACTCCCTGGTTCAGGTGTGGTACCAATTGCAGGAGTAAGCACATGATCCAAGTCTGAGCAAGGCAGACTACTGAGATTTTCATCAGAGTGATTGGGAAACACACGTTAGGTCTGCTGGGCTTGACAGTGAAAGAATGTATGTTTGGACCTCTTGGGGGTCACGAACTGCAGAGGACCTTGATGAGAGGGAAGCCAACAGTAAGGAAAGAAAAGTCAAGAGATGGAAAGGCAGATTCCCAATGATCTCTTGAGCAACTGGATTCTGCCTAACCTGAAGCTTTCCACTGGGCTTCTCATGTATGATAAGAGTTGAAAGATGTCTTCCTATTTATTCTTTCCAGCAGTTTTATTTGACTTTCAATTACCTACCACTGAAAGAGACCAGATTAGCAAATTTGAGATATCTGCCCTCCCAGGTGACCTTTGATCACACTTCTTGTGATCACTTGGAATTATTTGAGACCATGTAAGATGTCTTTGAAAAATCTGAGGTCACTGAGCTTTTGACTCTTGGATTTCACTCAAAATTTCAAAGATTATGCAAGTTATACTGGGGAAAAGTGAAGAGTCTATGTCAAGGAGAATAGAGATCATCTACAGGACAGTTCTATTTCATACATGAGACAAGAATAATAATTAATAGAAAAAAAATTTTATGACTCATTCAAATTCCTCAAAGTCTCAAAAGAGAGGTATTAATACCAATCTCTATTGCATATGGGAAAAAGCAGAACCTGGACTAATTAAATAAGCTGCCCAAGATGACATAGTTAATAGCTGGTGTGCCTGGGATTCAGAAGCATATAATCTTATTTGCACATGTCAGAAAGGCAAGCTGGAGACCTGTAACCTTCCTCATGCCAGGGCATCTTTAATCCAGATCTGATGCTTTGGTGTGGAGCTCACAGCTCTTCCCTTACTTTGGTTTCCATGGTGCGCCTTGCATCTACATTCCTTGAACATTCTTACATTTGCTGGGGGTGGGAAGCCTTTCTCCAGACCTCAGCTTCAGATGCTGCCCACCCAACCATCTGTGGCAACAGATTTGTGTGTTATCAATTAAAGTCTAAAGGAAGTTGGCAAAACCTCCTATTCTAACAGGATGGGCTAAAGCAGTTCCTGTTAAAACAGAAATGGGTTGTGTCTGTGATATTGGTAATTGGTAGCTTTCCAAGAGCACTTTAAATACACCCCGTGCCATGAATTGCTCAGCTCTGATTCTCTTTAAGACATTCCCCTCAGACAGAGGTGGCTCATTTCCAAGGAGTGGACCATGCAGAACTACATAGGGTTCCCCTTGTGGAAAGCAAAGCAACATCCACAATTAACAGAATCTGGCTGGCCTGAGGTTTTTCACTTTGGGACTCACTTCGGAAACCACAATTTTTTTTTTTTTTTAATCTACAACATCTTCATACATATGGTGTGTTGTGCCCCGTTTATAGTCACCAAGACTCCTTAGTTTCAGCTGCTCTGGAAGACTATCTATGTTTGTGAGAGGCCTTACTCAGGGACTCCAAAATATCATGTATATGAAATAGCCTGTAATTTTAAGATAGACCATCTCTAGCGCATGCCCCTAATTCTGTGAAAATCTGTCTCGCTGTTTTTACATAACTAGATGATTTGAATTTTCACATAGAGATTTGCAAAATAAATCTCAGTGCTAAGTGCTTAGTCACTCAGTCGTGTCTGACTCTTTGCAACCCCATGAATAGTAGCCTGCCAGGCTTCTCTGTCCCTGGCATTAACCAGGCAAGAATACTGGAATGGGTTACCATTTCCTTCTCCAGGGGATCTTCCCAACCTAAGAATTGAACCAGAGTTTCCTGTGTCTCCTGGATTGCAGGTGGATTATTTACCCACTGTGCCATTGAGGAAGTCCCCCCAAAACACCTGCTCTATGAAATTCTCTGTGATAGGCCCTAGGGGAATAGAAATTAACTATGCATGGTTCCTGCCTTCATGAAACGTACTGTCCAATATATAAGACTGGCTAGTCAATAGAGAATTAGGTCATTCTGGCTATCAAAAAAAGTTCCATATCATCTTATGAAGAAATGTGTTTCTGAACTTCTAAACCATGAAACTTCAGTCCCACTATAGGTAGGTCCTTGTATTGTATGGCAAAATGCAAGGAAAGATGCTCTCGCCTGCTCATTGCTGTTTCTCAATCTTGGTATGTTTACTTGGGGACCTGATAATTCTTTCTTGTAGGGCTACCCTAGCGTTTTATGGTGTTTAGGGGTATCCCTGTCTTCTACCTACTAGGTACCCTTGTGGTTCAGCTGGTAAAGAATCCACCTGCAATGCAGGAGACCTGGGTTCGATCCCTGGGTTGGGAAGATCCCCTGGAGAAGGGAAAGGCTACCCACTCCAGTATTCCAGCCCGGAGAATTCCATGGACTGTATAGTCTATGGGGTCACAAAGAGTTGGACACGACTGAGTGACTTTCACTTTCACTAGCCTCAACCTACTAGATGGCAGTAGCAACCTCCTCTCCAGTTGTGACAACCAAAAGAGTTAAATATCCCCTGGGTGGTTGTCTGCCTGCGGAGGAGGAAGGGCAAAGTCACTCCCAGTTGAGAACTAAGACCACAGGTAAATGCATAAGAGTGGAAAAGTTTTCACGTGTTGATCCACAGAAAAATCTGCTTCCCGGTATTTTCTAAAAGAGAATGAATTTGTCCTATGGTGGTCCAAATTAATGGGGAAAGGTGAGTCCTTCCTAGAGACAGAGGAATGGACTAAGTGACCTCCCGAGATCCCTATGGACCCTCGAACTCTTGGACACTGTTTATTCATGACCTGTCCTGATTCCTCTCTCTTTCTGTCCCTGTGGGTCTGTACTAATGATGATGCTCGTCAGCAGCCTCGCCATCCAGCGCACCTTTATGTCCGCAGGAAGCCTGGAGGAGTCTTTTTTTGAGGAAACTTGGCAGAAACATTTTTTTTTTTTGAAAGAGAGAGAAGAAAAATTAAATCTAAGGGTTGTGGAAAAATAACTTTCTGTGCTCTTAGGTACCAAAATCGACCATTTGTTAGAACCGAGCTTCTGCTAAAGGGTGAAAAATTCTTGGAAGGCATTTCCTCAATTTTGTCATTATTGTTTTATCAGTTCCTTTCCATGAGCCCTCTAGCTTGCTGTCTGTCAGCTGTCCAGGCTAGGCTGGCCAGCTAGAATTGTACCTCTCATCTTTTATTCTTAAGGTCCTAACATTTATCCCACGGTTGGTAAGCGGGTTGTGCTGCTGCAAAGAAGCTCAAGATTTCAAAGTTTTAAGACCTGGTTTTGCACCTTATCACCATTACTTCTGGACTTTGAGATTCTTAAAATTTTCTGTCTTCCTCTGTCCCTAAAATTGGAGATGGTAAAATTTTCCACTAGACGGCAGTGAGGATAAAACAGAGAGTAGCTGTTTGTAGATTTCACAATGACTGTGCAAAGTATTTGTCAACATGATTAGACGTTTTAATCATGTAGTGAATGTTTGTTCGTTCAATTATTGTCCACTTATGCAGGATTTTTAATTTCAAATTAGGGCAAACCAAGACCATGTCCCCTAGAAACATATTCTGGCCACAGTTTTTTTTTTTTTTTTTAAATTATGTATTTATTTTTATTAATATTTGGCTGTGCTGCATCTTCACTGCTGTGCAGGCTTTTCTGTAGCTGCAGCAAGTATGGGCTACTAATTGCGGTGCCCAGGCTTCTCATTGTGGTGGCTTCTCTTGTTGTGGTTCCTGGGCTCTAGGGCACAGGCTTAATTGTCGTGGTGCATGGGCTTTGTTGCTCAGCGGCATATGGGATCTTCCCATACCAGGGATCAAATCCATGTCTCCTGCACTGGCAGGTGGATTCTTTACCACTGAGCCACCAGGGAAGCCATACCACACTTTCTATAACTAATCTCTGTTGTCAAACATAATTCCTAAACTCTCCTGTAATTTCCCACCTCAATATTCTATCCTATTCTATAGATTTTTAAAAGTCAGCTTTTCTGTAGTAAGAACATACTCTCTGGAGTTAGATTTATAGTCAAATCCCAACTCTACTATTTGACCTTGAGTATAACATCATTTATAAATCCTTAAAAATCCTCTTGTCCTTATCAGTAAATGGGGATGATAATAGATTATATCTTAGAGTGCTATGTTGATAATATGCTGCTGCTGCTGCTAAGTCGCTTCAGTCGTGTCCGACTCTATGCAACCCCATAGACGGCAGCCCACCAGGCTCCGCTGTCCCTAGGATTCTCCAGGCAAGAATACTGGAGTGGGTTGCCATTTCCTTCTCCAGTGGATGAAAGGGAAAAGTGAAAGTGAAGTCGCTCAGTCATGTCCAACTCTTAGCGACCCCATGGACTGTAGCTTACCAGGGTCCTCCGTCCATGGGATTTTCCAGGCAAGAGTACTGGAGTGGGGTGCCATTGCCTTCTCCGGTTGATAATATAATGACTGTAAAGTGACTTGAGGATGCCTGGACTCTATTAAGTGCTCAAAAAGTGTTACTGATAAACTTGACTAATAAAAGTTCTTTGACAAAACTGATAATACAAAGGACTGTCTTCCACACAGTAGAGTATCAATTTTGAAAAGACCCAAGAAGTCTGTATAACTCTAGGGTCACCGTACACCCTATGTCCTATGTGACTGGCGCCACAGCCCAGGGTTTTCCTGCCTTTTGGGGGAATGTTGAAGATACGCTGCAGAAGAAACTACTGTTGATGCATAAAGATTTCCTCAAAGCCAGAATGATGAAACCCAGGAAGGGGTTTAAAAAGTGATGGATGAGAGTAGGGCTTCTTAAATTTTAATGCATCTAGTCTTTCTTGAGGATCTTGTCAAAATGCAATCTCTGGTTTAGTGAGTCTGGAACAAGACCTGAGATTCTACGTTTGTAACAATTTCATTGAGCTGCCACTGAGGCTGTTGCAGGGACCACACAGTATAGTGAGGTTCTAGACTAGAAAGATTATCTTCATCACATCCTTTTTCTTAAGGTGCTGTCCTTCTTTTTAGGAGATGCCTTAGGGTGTTACTGAATTCAGACTCCATCAGAACATCCCTTCTCCTCTCCCAGAACTCATTAAGTCACTGTGGAACACTGTGGAACAAGAGTCCTAGGAGGTGTTCAACCTCAAAGAACTCTTGAGTGAAGTAAATATGCCCAACACTACAAACTTCCCATCTTGAAGACCCACAGGATACATTAATGTATTAAAAGCTCTGAGAAATCCTACCATCAAGAAACTAGCTAAAAAAACATTGTACATTAAACATACAATGTTAAATATAGAATGGTGGTGGTGGTTTAGTCTCTAAGTTGTGTCCATCTCTTATGACCCCATGGATTGTAGCCTACCAGCTTTCTCTGTCCATGGGGTTTCCCCAGCAAGAATACTGGAGTGGTTGTCATTTACTTCTCTAAAATATAGAATATCTCTTACATATTCTGCAAGTGTCTTCAAACTAGATTGGTTACAATATCTGAGTCTTAGGGACAGGCCCCAGATATCAGATATCACCTCCCCAGGTGATTCTAATGTGTAATGGGGACAGTGGTAAAGAGGAGGACATTCTACAACACATAGAGCTCGAGCTCATTTGGGGGAATTCCTGGCAGTCCAGTGGTTAAGACTCCAGACTTTCACTGCTGAGGGCCCAGGTTCAATCGCTGGTCAGGGAACTGAGATCTCACACAGCCAAAAAAGAGGAAAAACTGGATTTCTCCTAGGGAGTTGAAATACTTCATATGATAACACTTCGTTGAATATAATGCTAAAGATTACAACTCCTGAATTGTTAGGCCTGCATTTATACAATAGGTGTCTTGTTTGAACAGATTTAAATGGCTTAAATCAGGCTGGGAATATGGGGACACTGGAGCTGACAAACTGGATGAGGAAAGACTGCAAGAACTTTGAAACACTCTCAAATCCTCTATACTATTGACTACATGTCTCTGTCTGCTATAGGCTCTGACCTGTGAATTTTCTTACCATCCTTAAAATATTTGAAAGAGAGATATTTTTCATAGCTGTACTGGACATCAGCTCCACTCTTGGCTCTTTTATCCATTTAATGATAGACCTTTAGCAAAGATGTTTAGTGCTTCTTGGTGTGATGTTCCTTACTTATCAAGTGGGACTCACACCTGTCCTGTCTGCATCTCAGACCTGTTGTGCAAAGTAAATGGGACCCCCAACGCAGAGAAAACACTTGATAAACTATTGTACCAAACACACATAAAATGTTATGAAATATTCTCATTGTGCAAGAAAAATGTCATGTCCCTTTCTGAGGATTAGCTATGTTGTTTGATATCTTCATTTGCTGCAGAAATTTATTTAGTAAAAAAGCAGGACTCTGTGCTTCTGCCAGTATTCTTATTATATATTTGACTTCTACCCAATACCTGGATACATATTGACTCTAATGGAAAAGGCAGGAGAAATTTTGTTACCTGGTATTTCTAACGAATAGCCACAGATAGATTTATCATTTGCTTCTCTTATAGATGATTGGTTTCTGACCAGTGGGTCATGTCCCCAAATGGTTCCATAATGTGTCATAAATTCACCCTACCATGGACACAAATATGACCCTTTTATGACCATTTGAAGTAATACAGCAGTCTCTACCTCACTAGAAGCCTTATGTATTTAACCTCTCTCTCCCGTGCATTTTGAACAAGCATTTTCTACTTGCCAGGTCCCTCATAATGGGCAATAAACTTTGACACATGTTCAGAGTAGTTTGTTTAAGAAATTCTGTGTTGACTTGACAGCATATTTGCATTGTCCTTTCCTCCTACATTTAAGGAAAAGGAACCAAAATACCTACCATGAGGGCAGACCCTTGACCTCTCATCTATGAAATGATGGGCAGTTAAGAAATCATTTCTAAAGCATGTCACAGAGGTTTCAGAAAAACATTTGGCCTGTATCCCTGTAACTTCTCAGCCCTGTCTCCATCACATCCTCTGCTGTTGTCAGCTTTCCTCCCAACTCTGGTAACTTTTCTAAAGCATCCTCCAAACTGATCCTCATCAAGTACTGGAGAATTCCATGTGCAGCTCTGGTCAGCTCTCTCCAGGGAGGTAAAGCTACAGGGCCTCCCAGTAATGTACAGGGCATCTCTCATGCAAGGGATTTTTATCAAGATTATGTTTATTCAAGTCCAAGGTACTTTGTAAAACTCCAGTCCCACAATAGTATCTGTATCAGAATACCCAAATGAAAGAAAATTCTTCTAAGTAAATGATAAGCCCAAGAGTTGGGATTTTTATACACACACACACACACACACACACACACACACACACACACACACACACAGAGTTTAAAAATTAGCAGTGTTTGGTTTTTGTCCAGCCCTTTAATATTTTTTATTTTGTCTATTTGGTTACAGTGCTGTCATTACTGTGTCTACTGCTGACTAGAAGATGGAGTGTTTTATGTGTGCCTGGACATAATGCACTTCCCATACACTGTCTCATTTCATCATCTTGACAACCATGTGTGATGGATGATGTTCTTACCCCAGTTTATGGTTAAGGAAACTGAGGCTCGGAGTTGTTAATAGTTAAAAATTCACTCACTGCTTTCTCAGTGCCAGTCATTACTTGAAGCACTTTACATGCATTAATGCAATTTTAATTAACTCAAACTTTTCAACCTCGTGAGGTAGGCACTATTATTATCCTATTTAATAGATGAAGACATTGAGATATAGATATAGAAATCTTACCTCAGTTTTCTAGTTAGCGATGTCAAAAGTGGGCCCGTGTGTACATTTCTAAAGCTTATGTGTAAGCTCACTTCTCTCTTGATGGGAATCTAGAAGTTGGAGACTTGGGAGACAGAACTGGGTTCTGGGTTGTCTGCCATATTTGGTCCTTTACCTTGACATATAACTCCACCCATAAAACTGTGATTTATTTCAGTGGAGATGCTGCAAAGGAAATGAAGCAAAGTATCTAGTACTGAGAGGTAAATACTGTAATCATCTGCATGACTTGATTCTTTATTCCAGTAATATGAAAATTGTCAATTATGGATGAATTATGGATGCTACAGATACCTGTAATTTGTGGCTGCAGTTTTGTAAACACATGCAGCTGCCTTTAATTTTATTTTACCAGTCATGTAATTCATTAGCACACACCTGCAGTTATCAAAGATAAGGAGGCTAATGAAGCTAGTTTTCAGTTTCCACTATTTATGTTTTGTGCACCTCTCTGTTTAATTACCCCTCTCAGAGGTTGAGAAATTGGTTAAAAACAGATGCATTTCAAGAAGGAGCCTGGTGATTATCCTTTAAGAACCTACTCAAATTTCCACCTCAACCATTGACTTAAATCATTGCTTTATCAGCCAAAGCCCAGGCATTTTGGAAAAGGAGAGGACTGTGAAATTGATTTTTTTTTTTTCTTGCAACTGTTATGGCAGCAAAGGCTAAAAATGGATTTGGGAGATAGCCCTTGAAGGTCCATTAACATCAGAGCCGTTGTTAGTGCTCATGGGTTCTTGCTGCTCCACCACGTGTGCGGGCAAAGCCAACGAAGGAAATAAGGGCGTGCAACACTGGACTAGCAGGAAGTGCTTTCTTAAGCCTTCCTCTTCTTTATTTCTTTTGCCACTTGTTGAAATTAATTGAAATTAATGCCTTGGGTTCTTTCTGATTGTTTCTTTTCCCCACTCTCATGTCTGTAGAAATAGGAAATATTTTGTATGTTTTTTCCTATCCTCATCTTGCTGATTATTTTTAAAAATAGTATCTCCATGGTAAAACCACGGTAATAACAATAATAGTGCACTCATCCTGTGTTAAGAATTCTATTAAACATTTTACATCAGATATTTCATTGAGTCCTGAACACAACCTAACGAGATTGGCTTCATTTTCCTCTGGAAACCAGAAGCTAAGTGACTCATCAATGTCATGGCTCTTCTAGTAAATGGGACCTTGGTAATTTAAACTCAGAACAACCAGTACTCCTTCAAAGCCTGTCCTCCATGTCAGAATGACTTATAGACCTGTACCTCATACAGGTATTCTTATTTCCTCCACAACTTTCACCATGAACATCCTCCCTCACGTAGCTATGCCTGTTATACAAGCTGCTAAACCAGTTCCATTGCCTTACTCACTTCCGTGTTTAGGGCATTGTTATTCTTTTTTAAACAGGGTAAGTTTAGGGCATTGCTATTTAATGTACAAGACTTTTCAGTGTGAGGCCTAAAACTGTACTGGAAAGCTATTAAGCTTAAGGACATTAATCCTAAGTAGCTTTAGGCAAGATAATAGGTAAGGTAGAATTTTTTTGTTCCTTTGTTTGATACTTTCCCATCCTTTGAACTTTTATCAGGCTGAGCCTGTGTCCTCTTTTCCACACCAAAATTTATATATCCTGTGTTTCATTGCTTCAAGGTCTTATATATTTCTAATTAGTAATAATTGGTTTATCTGAGAAGCTTATCCATGTAAATGAATTACCAATAGATACCATTGTTGGAGTCTTATGGTATGATAGGCTTTGTGCTAAATACTTTATAAGCTTTATCTTGCAAAGCCCTCTATGATGGCTTTATTATCTTCATTTGTAAATTAGGAAGCTGAAGCATAAAAAGATTAAAAGATTACCATTTGTCCCAGGTATAGCCTGTAGGCAGTAGAAACAAGATTTGAAATTCATTTGTATCATTTTAGTCCCTGAGTTCTCATCCACTTGTCACAGTACTATTTCATAAAGTTTGGCTACCTGTATCAAAATCATCTAGGCTGCTTGATAAGAATGGTGATTTGTGGAGTACTCAAAGGTCTCCTAAATCAGAATCTATCCATAAAGGGCTTAGGAATCTGAAGTTTTTACCATTTTCCCAACTGTCCCTGGAATCCATGTAACTTTTACTTGGGTTAAAAAGCTCATGACTTTTTGGTAAGTCCCTCAAAAGTAACTACTAGTATGGTGACACTGGTATAAATCAGTGAGTGAAACAATTTTGGAGAGCTCATAATAAATGATAACTGAATATACACTGCCAGAAAAATCTGACCCTGTTGCTATCAACTTAATTCATCCCCATGATATTAGACTTGTTGCTTTTAGAGAAACCTAATGCTGACTGGAAGAAGCATAAAAGGTAATTGTTTTGCTTATGTACAATACATTTTGATCAAGGTGCTTACACACAGTCAGCATGAATTGTGCTTTGGGTCACCTCTTCTCTGTTTGGGCTTCGTTCTTAGGTAGCCACTTCCAAGGAGGGATGAGGTTGCCTCCACCATCTCCAGGTTTATCTACTGCCAGGTTAGAATTTCCAGTGGGAAGAGTACATCTTTCAACACAATTCCTTCAAGAGCCAGATTACTACCATAACCTCCCTGAACCAAAGAGAAGACAGGGGATGGCATGCGCCCCAATTTGGCCAGACTTGGATCCTGTCCACAGGATTCTGAAACTGCGGGGAAGAGGGAGTGAAAGGTGGAATCCAGCCACTAATGAACCATAAGAACTGACGGCAAGAGAGGCTTGGTTCCCAAGGGAAACTTGAGTCTTAATACTGCAAGTGAAGGAAATGATGGATAGGCAAATCAGTAGTTACCCTTTTTACCATGAATAAGTAAAACAAGCCACACTCTGCTCATGGCTCTGCTATTGTTTTTCTCCTTGGTGTTTGGATGTAGCATAATTTTCTTAGCAAATATTTTTAAATGTTATCAAATCTAATGTAATCCAGTGCTCTGTGAGGTACATCTCCCTATAGATCAATATTCACATCAGACCCAATTAGTGTTCTAATAGAATTTCTTTCCCAGATGCTTCAAATCAGCTAAATGGAAAAAGTGGCCATGATAGTTCATAGGACACATTAAAGGATCAGCTAAAAACTGCTGCGGTTGAGGACAACAGGATTGTCCTAACTAGAAGCTGACAAAGAGGCCAGATGAGGGGCTGGAGACAACTGGGACTTTGTATGAAAGTTGAACAATATGGATTGAGATGAGGGTTTTTCTTAGATGTAATTTGAAAAGCTCTCCTATAGCTTTGAAGGGTTTCGGAATTGAGTTCTCAAAGTAAGTTTATTTCGTTGGTTCATATTTTATTTATTTTAAACCTCCAGGTATTAGCATCATGCATATTTTCAGAGAGCACTTCATGGGTGGTTAAGATTCTTATGCTGATCTGATCAATCTCTGGTGTTCTCCTGGTAGAATGGCTGAGATGGCATCTCTAACCTTGATACTTTTCTTGAGCGAGAGAACACTGTCATATGACTCAAATGAATTAGTTATTAAAACAACACGTGATGTAAAATACTTGCTTTTTTTTTGGTGCTTATTGCCGGTATGTTACTTAGACTATTACATGGAAAATCCAATTTTTGTAATATTAAAGCTGTGCACAAACTTAGGTGTGAATCATATCATATTCTACATGTTCTTTAAATTAATTTTGTTTTCTTTCCTTCACATTTTAGAGCTGATAAAAAATTCTGTGTCAGGTGTTTTATTAATCAGTAATTAATGTTAGCCATTGTATTGATAATAAACAGCATCCAATTCTTTGTGGCTTAATATCATATACATTTATATGTCTCAGTCTTGTCATACGTAGTCTGATTGCATACTCGGCAAGTGACTTTTCATATGGTGGTTCAGTGGATCCTTCCATCCATTTTCTAAACCTCCTCATATTCTCTACTGCTTCAGTCAGCTAGTGAGCAAAGAGAAAGTGTGTAAGACATCACCTGCTGAGTTTCAGGTTGAATGTTGTATGCATTACTTCTGCCCATATTCCAGGGGCCAGATCTGGTAAAGTTAATTTCTCTGTTCACCCAAGAGAAAGAAATGGGTTTAATGAATATTCAGCCACTTCCTGCTACCATCATTCCTGGCACTTCCTTTTGCTTCTGGGCTGCAGTAAGATCTAGGGAATTTAAATGCCTGCTATGATCACAGTTGGCAAATTTCTTATCCTCTTACCTAAACCCATGCCATTTCACTGAGGCTCCTGTTTCTCTTCTCTTGTCACATGGGGGGTTTCATGCTGAGGCTGCAACAATTCTTAGGGGAGCCATATAGCCATCTATTCAGTCTTCATACTACTCTTCTAGTCTTTGCCAAGGAAAACGTGAGTTTTCCTGCATTGGAGATCCATAGAGGTCCTCTCTCTTCACTGTCTTGGGGGTAGTTCTCCTCTCCCTTTTCTTGAACTTTTGAACTTTTGTCATCCATAATTTCTCCCTTAACTGTAAACACACACGCACACGTGCACACACACACACACACGTCTAGTATTATCTCTTCAGTGCACTTGGGACATTCAGTGCCTTATTGCATTTAATCAACAAACTCACACTATGAACTAGGTAACACACCTCTTCATTTTCAGATGTGGAAACTAAGACTTGAAAAAGTTACTGGAAGTACACCTCATTAGGTGGCAGGAATTCATGTACAATAGATTCCTGAGTCATTAACAACTATATGACACTATAGTACCTGGTTGGTAGGGAAGCTATAGCTATGACAGAGCCTCAGGAGAAGGTTTGCCAGTTCCCTGAACTCTGCAGAGGTTAGCAGACAGTGGTGGCACCTTAGCATTGATGAAGAATTGACTTTGTGCCAGACTTTGGGTCAATCAATTTGCAGACTCTGTTTTCCTTTCTTTCTCCACAGTTAATATTATCCCTATTTTACAGAGGAGGAAATGGAGGCTGAGTGAAGTTATCATTTGCCCAGTTATTTAAAGTTGGAGCCAGGATGCAAACCCTAAACTGTATGACCCCCTAGTCCATAATCCCCTGCACTCCCTTATACCTCACTGAGGACCTATCACAGCATGACCCAAGGGAGAAGTCCTCCCTTTACCTATGGTAAATAGGACAAGTTGGGCATACACAGGATGTATGAGGATTAAGTTAGATCCAAACCTGAAGAAAATACTTACAGAAACCTTATCCACAGCTATTTTCCTTTATTTGCTGTGATCCTCTACTACACTGCAGTTTCATGAAGTAATTTCAGGGTTATTAAATGTGAACAGCTTAAAGTTATGTAATTAATTGCACTCAGCTTTGGTTACAATTACTGACTGATCCAAGCCTGCCAGCTTAGCACCTGGCAGCAGTCAGGAACAAGACAGTGATGGCAGGCAGGTGGTTGCAATAATTAGGTTGTTACTTTTTTTTTTTTTTCCTCCCCTCCTGCCTCTCGGGGTCACACAGACTGCGTTTGGCCCAAGGGCGCCATTTCTGAATCTGGAGTTCTTTTGAAGAAATTGAGAGCTGTTGCAGGACATGCTAGTCGATGAGAATAGGGTAAATAAAGCACAAGAACCCTGCTGGCTTTCCTGAGGCAGAACTGGGGACCAGGATCCTGAGATAAGATCCGGAGGAAGAAAAAGACTGCTTGACCTACAGTCACTGTATCTGAACTTTTGACCTGCAAGCTTGCCTCTTCTAACCAGAGTCCCAGAAGCAAGGAGGGATGAAGACCTAAAGGTAGGCGTGCAATATGAATGTATAGGCAACGTTATGTGGTGCACATAAGTGTGGAATTTAAAATGAGGCAGTATTTTGCCTGCTTGTTTGTTTGCTAGCTCAGTTGTTTGGGGCCTTTTTTTTTCTCCTGGATTTATTTCATATTGAATGTGAGACTTTAGGCAAATTGCTTGACTTTTTCAGGCCTCAGTTTTTCTCATCTGCAAAATGGAAATGGAAAATATGGTGTAGTCTCTACTAAATGAGAAAATGAGTAAATGTTGCTTAGCACAATGTCTGCTGTACAGTAAATGGGTCCACCAGTGTTAACCTGTTTCAACTGTATTGTCTCCAAAAGAGGAGACCTAGCTAGGATGATTGACAATAAATTAAACTTTGAAATGTGAAACATTATCATCATCTTTATTTTTATAATAATAGCCACACTTTATTGAGTGTAAATTTTGTGCCTGGGGAAAAAATTGTCTTACATTATCTTCAACTTATGTTATCTTTAAACTTGAAACAGATATTAACATGTCCATTTTACAGATGAAAAACCAAGGCATGGAGAGGTTGTTACTTCTCTCAGGTTGATACCTATTTTTAGCTGCTAAATGAGGGAGATGAGTTAGAACTCAGTATTTTTTATTCTATCACCATTAACTACTGTGTTTTTCTGACTTCATAAACCCTGGAAGTAGTGTTCGCAGGTTCTTTGTTGCAATATGAACAAACTTTTATGTTGGAGTGCCAGGTAACATTAGCTCAATGCGTGTTACAAATTCAGATTACCCTTAGAATCAATCAGTATGACTTTGAAATCATGCATTCAAAGCATATTCAGAAAGGATCCAGGGAAATTATTTTTTTATTTATTACATTTATTTTTTTATTTAGTAGCTTTTCTCTGTTTTTGTTTGCTGTTTTTGTGCCTTAAAACATGCTCTGGATCATCCTATTGAAATCCGTGCTAAAGTCAATATTCAGTGGCAGGTAGGAATCTTTGATAGGTCTGTGATCTTAAATCAGAAAGTCATTGCCACAAGATATTAAAAGTAGGTACAAAAATGGTGATTACTATTCTGTCAAGAACATCTGATAAATAAACATTTTCTTTACTGGAAGTGGAATTCTCCCAATTGCCATAGAGAGGGGAAAAAAAAAGCCTTGCTTGGAAGACACACAGGAAAAATTATAGTTTGTTTTCTAAACAGTTTGGAGTCCTTTTGGAGCTGTCTTCCAATCAATAGAAATGACTAAAAAGTCCTTTGGTTTCATCTCCTAGGTTTTATGTTTCCCATTTATTTAACCAAGATAATAAAAACTCATATGTGGTCTCTTCAGTCATTTCCAAATAGAGCTGGCATCTTTAGTTTATCTCCAAATAGCTTTGGCTGCAAATTTCATTTTAGAACTGTCATTATCATAATCACCTGCTAGTTAGATAGCCAGACATCACCTTTGGTTTTCTCATTAACAGAAATAACACTCTTTGGTTTAAAAGTCTTGGGTTATGATCATGAAAAATTATATCTTGTTTTTTGGCCCTTGGAGAGGCCCGTGAGACCTGGGCAGCTTTCACATTTTGAGCCTTTTCACTCTCAGGTGTATCCTCTCAGCCTTAAATTTAACAAGTTCCAGAGATCAATACCTTCAGTAAGAATCAGCTGAAATTAAAATCTGTGTTGTGGCTACACCCAGCCCCCTTACAAAACCTGCCTGAGGAGCAGCCCAAATATTCAGGCCCCAGTGAAATGGTTTTGCTGGTTCTTTATTCTCCTGACGGCTGAGATGGATAGGAAATAGGCTTCAGATTTTAGTGTATCTTTTTCACTGATGTTCATCCTACTGAAGTTTGCTCTGTGCTGTAGCCAGTTCAGAAGTGCCTGTTCATGGTATCATGTGGTCCAAGCAGCTCATTTCCCAGCATTCCAGGGAGTCCCTACTTCTCCATGAGTCTCCCAAACTTGAACACATGATGTATACAGTGTTGTGGAATGGTTTCTGTTCCAGGTGTTGATTTCAAGTTCAACTTGCAGTGTGTAAAATAGATTACCTTTATAGATTACTTATAAAGGTGATGTCAGTTTCTCTTTATTGAATCTCGATGGCACTGATACTAGATACAGTATGGCTATATTTATGCCAGGTTGGAGATGGATATGAGGACTCATCCATTGAAAAGTCTACCAAGATGAATTATCAGGATTAGTCAAGTTTACTCTTTCTTCCATTAAATATATGATGATAATTGGCTTGCATAGAGAGTCATGTAGTGTGAAAAATACTCTTAAACCCTAGAATCATTGAGGTGAGAGAGCCTCAATTTGAGAGGTCAGGAATTTGCAACCAAATTATTTTTCTCTTCTCTTCCATTTGCAAATTACTTTTTTTTTCTTTTACAAAGTAAGTGCATTTGATTTCATGTAATTTGAATAATAACCTTATAATATGTATTTTGTATCAGGAGAGGGCATTTTGCATGCATAGAGGTTTAAGAGAGAATCTTACAGTGTCTGTGGGAAATATCTGCATCTTTAAAGTTAGCCAAGCCAATGCTGAATGAATGAAGGAATTCCAAAGACTGAGAAAGAGCCTGATTTTTGTTCAATCTCCTGCTCATTCAACTACTGATTATTGAGAACCTCCCATACTGTAAGCTTTGTTTAATTTGCTGGGGATACAGATGAGAAGGGTACTAACTCTGGTCTCAAAGAGCTCACAGCCTGGTCTGAAGGAAGAAAGAGTTGGTAGATAGCAAGGAAGCCATGAGACTACAAGAATCGGAGAGAGCACTGGATTAAGGGTAAGAGTAGGCAGCCTAGGGATGGTAGAGGAGCCCCACTGATATCCACAATTTTTAGTCCTCTGGAGCAGGAGTCAGCCAATGACAGTTTGTCGGAGCTATGCTGGCCCATCAGTTGTTTTTGTAAATATAGATTTACTGGAACACCTAACACTCATTTGTATAACTATCATCTATGAACAGCTGTTATGGCACTGCAACAGCAGTACTGAATAGTTGAAACAGAGGTTACATGCCCACAGAGCAAGAGAATCCTTTACTATTTGACATTTTCCAGAAAATTTTTGCCAATCACTGATCTGGAGGTAGCCGGTGTCTCACATCACTTTTGGTGAATGAGCTAGCAGAACAGAGAGTTGTAAAATTCAGTGTCCTAACTGTGACTTCAGTTAGGCTCCTCAACTCTTTTCTGCATGTTTCTCAGTGTGCTGGATGACTGTTCATGTGAGAACTATCATTCTCCCCACCCGAATCAAAAAAAGCTAAGTTTACTTTCCCTTTCCCCTATGGTTCAATAGTGTGGACTCTGTCAGCATTCTGACCATCAAATTACCACAATTAAGTATTTTCTAGTTATTCTCAGCAAGTGTTGTTAACTATGTGTGTACCAGTGTGACATAGTGACATTCTGAAAACATTCCAAGAGGAATGTTTTGAGCCCAGGTAAGAATCAAAACAAGAAATATACTCTTGCCTCAGTGATTATGTTATCTGAAAAACCTGAAGTGTTTTATAGTGAGCTCTACATCCAGACTCAGAATGAAGAATGACAAAATTTTTAGATAAATTGGTTTGTGAAATATTTATGTGCATTTTAGTGGCTCAGACAGGAGGTAATCTGTTTTGTATTGAATCAGCTTGGGACAGAAAAAAAGAAGCACGATGTTAATGAGATTTTTTAAAGCCACTTTTAAATTCATGTTGGCAAAAGACAAATAGTCAAGACGTTTAATTTCTATAAACTTAACGACTAGAGAACAAATAAAGCTTTATTAACGTAAATAAAAGTAGCTTTCCTTTCAAGGGCATAGCCATTTTTCTTTCAGTGTAATATTCTGAAGGACTGTTCTTGTCTATGTATTGATCAGCTTTTTCCAGTGTGTTTAGTTAGATTTTAATAAAGTACTGTTGATTTTGACAAAAACAAAAAAAAATTAAAAGGGAAAGAAAGAAAAACATAGGATGATTACAGCTTGATGCGATGGGAAAGCTTTTGATTTAAGTGTTACCCAACAAGTAACTTCATACTATTTCTGCTGTGCTCTTGCCACAGAGCCTTGATAAGACTGCATTTCGATATGGCAGTCACTTTATTAATTAAGGTAAAGTATAAACAAAATTAGTGGCAAGTAACATCAAGCGATTGGGACACCATTTCCATTACTTTCAGCAGGGCAGACATGACAGGTCAATGCTTGTACATACCTTCTTTCTCCACAGAGACAACCTCAAAATTTTTCTCCAGGGAGTGTTCCGAGCATCTAATGTTAAAATAGGAACTGCTATGTAAATTAAAACCACTTACCAATAAACAAGAACATGCCCTCTGGGTTCTTTGATGATGTGCAGTATCATAGTAATGTTTTTTTCTCAAGTATATTCTGTAGCTTCACTTTCTGCTAATAAACTCACATTTTAAAGACTGCTTGTGTTAAGGTATGGATCGAACACAGAATGAATAACCCCTTGGTTATTTGAGGGAGAAGAACATTACAATGAAAGTTTTAACTTTGTCTTGCCTTAAAAAAAATTCCTAGGAGATATGGGAGATGAAGAAATTAAAATTGTTAAAAATGCACTTACCATTGGTTACTGTTGAAGCATGATCTCCAGACGCAGCTCTAATTTACTACTATACACTGTTTGAAATCCAGTGGTTAGTATACTAAATAGAAAATCTTGTCTGATATTCAAGAGATCGTGGGGAATTAAAAACATTAACCCCTGATATATTAATGTTTTGGTAAAAGTTTTATTATTATTATATAGACCATATTTGGTTGCTCAGACTCTCAGTCATGTCCAACCTTATGGACTGTAGTCCGCCAGGCTCCTCCATCCACGGGATTCTCCAGGCAAGAATACTGGAGTGAGCTGCCATTTCCTCCTCCAGGGAATCTACCTGACCCAGGGATCAAACCAGCATATCTCATGTCTGCTGCATTGACAGCAGATTCTTTACCACTAGCACCACCTGGGAAGCCCTTATTTATGAGATAAAAATTTTATGTACTTCTTAAAAAAATACTTTCTATCTGAGATCTGTTTTATAAATATTTCTCTTCTCTGTCTCCAGTTTTCTGTATTGGTTTGTGGTGTGTGTGAGTGCTTGTGTGTGCAGAGGAATCCCTTACTATATAATGGAAAACTACTAACAGATGTTGACATTTCAGAAAATGACCCTAGAGTTTCCTGAATTCATTAATGTAACCCAGAGGTGAAAGACACAGCCTTCATGTTTAAGAAATCAACAGAATGTGTCATTTCAGCACAGAAAAGTGAATGGAGCTATAATTATTGGCGCTTTACATGAGCACTGCATATATCTCTTCACTGGTACATGCTTTTCTGATTTGGAGACCTAAACTAAGGGACATAGTGGTGAACTAAAGGGAGAAAATTTTCTTCATGTGAAGTGATTCCTACCCATGGCTATTTGGATGCATGCTTGGTAATTTTTTCTTGTTCCCCTCATTATTCAATGCCTATTGGAGACTTGTTAGGAGAAAACTCTGAATGATCAGTGTAAAATCCTACCAGAGTCCTTAGCAGTAGTAAGTGCTCAATAAATGATAGCTAGCTATTATTTTGTTGTTTTTAGTGCTTTCGATCTTTTGTGTCTCCTAAATATCTGTTCTGCAACAAATATTTGACCAGTATTTCAGTTCAGTTCATTGAAGATTTGATGGCTTCCTTTGAATCCTGGATATATTGCTTTCCCTGACTGACTCTGACACTACCTTATGGTCAAGCTCTATGATCTTGAGAGTTATTGAACTCAGTTCCTCAGATGTGAAATGGAAGGTGATAGTAGTATCTCCTCTTAGGGTCTTTGGGGAAATTAAGATAGTACAGGTGAAGTATCACAGTAGAAAGTAAGTGATCAATTCATATTTACTATGTTATCCAATTTATTTAGATGAGACAATAAAGGCTTTTTTAGTATTATTGCATTTGTCTCTAAATTCACATTCTAACCACACTCACTCCTATGCTTTTAGTTTCTGTTCTCGTGCTTGCTTCCTTTGGATGGCTTTCCTGATGAATCCACGGAAGAGAGACTACCCACCTCCATAAGCCTTAACTAGATTACAGAATACCAAAACTTCCTTTAAAACAGGATAGCCTCCAAGGGAATATATCTCTCTTAATTTATAACCTCAGGGCCCATCTGTGAACACATAGCTATGAAATCAGACTCACAAAGAGAGAGCAGTGATTCTCAATATCTGCATGTGTAAGAATCTTCTAGTGTGTGTTCTAAAAATGCAGATTCTCAGGGTTCTTCCTGATTGGGTCTATGGTAAGATCTGGGTATCTTTATGTTTAACAATCACTGTAGAACTGCACCATCCAGTTTGGTAGCCAATGGCTACACATTTGTCTTAGTCCATTCAGGCTACTATACCAAGATACCTATGGACAGAGTGGCTGATAACCAATAGACATTTATTTCTCTCAGTTCTGGAGGCTGGAAGTGTGAGATCAGAGTGCTAGCATGATGCAGTAAGGGCCCCTTCTGGGTCACAGACTTCTTGATGGATGATCAAATAGCCGAAGAGGGGGCTAGGAATCTCTCGAAAGCCTTTTCTATCAGGCATAACCCACTCACAAGGGCTCCACCCTCCTGAAGGCCCCACCTCCTATTACCATCATCTTTGGGAATTAGGATTTCAACATGAATTTGGCAGGGACACAAACATTCAGAACATACAGTTAGTTAATATGTAAATCAAGATGAACTAAAATTAAAAATTCAAATCCTCATTCACAGTGGTCACACTTAAGCATTGAGTAGCCACATGTGGTTAGTAACTGTTTTCATCAGAGCAGAAAATTTATTAGAAAGCACTGCCTTGTACTATTTTAATGAACAGTCTCCTTCAATCACACATTAAGAAATGTAGGAATAGACCCATACTTACGAAAACTCTCTTGTATCTGGTGACTTCAAATTGAAAAACCATAATTATTTAAATTGCTCATGTCTAATAATATTAGTAAACATAGCAACTGCAACAACAGATACAATACTGCAGGTATCATTTTATTGAGTATATTCTTGATGCCTTCTGTCAGATGCACCGCCTACATTATTTTCTTAAAATCTCTAAGTGTCCGTATGAATTGGTATGTTATTCCTATCTTAGAGGAGCTCGAGGCTAAGAAACCTGCTCAAGTGCTCAAGGTCTTTCCGCTGGTAAATAGTGAGCCAACTTGCAATCCTGTTTTTTAAAGCCAACACTTACTCTTCACTTCATCAGCTGGTTCTACCTATAGATAGGCATTAAACTGGTTTTAATGTCTGAAGTTGATGCTTCACTTTGGACCTGAAAAATACTCTAGTGAAGTGCACAAAAAGGGAAGTCAACCCTAAGATCCTTAAGTCAAAGCTTAAACCTTTCATTTCATTTACCTCTTCAACCCAAGTCAAGTATCTCTGCATTACCACAGTTCTTTCTACTTACTCATCTCTATTAGTGTATCATTCTTTCTGGGCTGAAATTGGGCTGTATCCCCCTTGTAAACTATGACATTTTCTTGAGAGTAGACACTGACCTTAATTTTCAGAGTATCCCAAGTACCTGCTATATGGTAGATGCTAAATCAGTTTCAGATAGGTGAATTAATTAAAGCGACAATTTTTGCTAATCAACTGAAAGATCAACTATAAGGATGGGAATGACCATATAAACTGTCGAAATCTGCCAGGGACCATGCTAAAGAACACCCTTCTGGAACTTATTAGGCAAAAAGAGACTGGATCCAATTTGGAGTTCCACAGCTCCTTTAGGTCACTGTATATAATTCCTTGAAAATTTTCTGACCCTATCTCCTAATCTTATTTATGCAGATATCCCCTTTCTGCTGACTGGTGGAAGAATGCTTATGGGTGGCTGAATGTTCTTTTTTTTTTTAATTTTTTAACAAGTATGCTAATCTTAGGGATGATGCTTTCGAGCTCTGGCGTCATTAAAATACTATCCCATTGACATTCTGCAAGTCACTGCTGAGTCGGCACCTTCACTACAGTCTCTCTTTTCCAGGCTTTCTAGTTTGGCCATAAAAATTCACTCAGGCTAGAAACTTAATCACAGGAGGTCTTACTTCTGAAAGGTGTCTTTTCAAACAGAATCACAAACTACATTGTTGAATATGCCCAGTATTGTGGAATTCACAAGTATTCCAATGTAATTCTGAAAAGGGCCTTCAAGGCATTATAACTTATGCTGTTACCTGAAATGTTGACACTTCATCATGGAGGTGTCATCAGGCAAGTTTTGAATAGATCCTTTTCTCCCCTCTTGGGTAACTGCCCAGGGTATATTATGTAGACTATTCCCAGTTTTTGTAAAGTCAACAAATTTCTCATTTTTGCAGAATCTCTTCTTTTTCATTATATTCTGTATACCATTTCCATTTGCCTTTGCTCTTATTCAGCTTTTTCCTCATGATCTCATCTACCATGTTCATTGTCATTGCAAAATGTGTATGTAAGAGGTGTCTACATGGAGATTAAATTATTATCTAGTACTTATGGTCAACTCTCAGAATTTCCCATATGATTACCCCCTGGTGAATTGTCTATGATATATTTTTTCCTACAATTTGACTTTTCCCTACTTATCTGGATTATAATCAAATTACCTCTTTCTCCCACTTAGAAACCTTTAGTGACTTAAAAACCCTTTGTAGATTCTCTGAGATATGTCATTTGAGGAATGTATTTTGTCTTCCAAACCTCATTAAATATGTTGAGTTTCAGTTGTTTAAATGCCCTTATGAATACGCCAGTAACTTGTAGTATCCGGAACTCCTTCTTTGCATATTAGCAATAAACAAAGGATGGCTGTTCTTAAACTTGTACTCTGAGCACACGTGTTCATAATGGATAGCAAGGAGGATCAAGGAATGAAGTTCAGGCCATGGTGCAGCAGCCCGAGAGTTTGAAAACAGATGGACGGCTGCGAAATCTGCATTCATGCATGGAACTCTTGGAATTTTAGAATCTTCAATGCAATGAGTGACTTCCCACATCAACCAACCCTCCTAATACTGAAAAATATTGTCGAGTTTGCTACAGGCTCTGTGGCAAATGGTGGGTATTCCAAAACCCTTTCTCCCACCAGCCAAACTGCCTCATTGGCAGCAGTGAAACCCCCCCCCACACACACACACACAGATTCTGCCTCTTCCCACATCTGTCTGAGGGCTTAAAGTGAGAGAAAGATTTCTTAGGGTAACACTTTGATCTTAAGCTATCCCAGGATGAATAATTATCTAAGTTGATCAGCTAGCTTCTGAACATAAAGTGCATGAATGTAGCTACAACAATAAGCTTAGAGAGTTTTATTTATCCATGAGCATCTGGTCCCTACATGGGTCTGCTCTGCAGATGCAAGAGGTAAATGTGTAACCTCTACCCTCAAGTCGCCTGCAGTCTGTGATGCAAAACAGATACCTGGACAGCCTTCTTTAGTCCAATTTAGTGTTAAAGTAAAACATTCCTTATGTATTTTCTGTGTGCCAGGCAGGGTTCTAGGCTGTGAAAGTGCAATAATGCACTAAACAGACACTAAATACCCTGCTCTCCTGCTCTCAGGAAAAACAGGCAACACGCAAATCATTAAGCTTGGGAGGTGAGTGGCTTTGTCTTGCTCACTGCTATATCCCCAGGATCTAGAGCAGTTCCAGGCACACTCAACAAATATTTGGAAACTTGAATGGAAATAATTATGAGTAAAATGGGCTTCCCAGGTGGCTCAGTGATTTAAAAAAAAAAAAATTCACCTGCAATTCAGGAGATGATGTGGGAGACATGGGTTGGATCCCTGGGCAGGGAAGATTCCCCTGGAGGAGGGTATGTCAACTCATTCCAGTATTCTTGCCTGGAAAATCCCATGGACAGAGGAGCCTGGTGGGCTACAGTCCATAGGCTTGTGCAGAGTCGGACATGACTGAAGCGACTTAGCACCCACGTGCGCGTGTGCACACACACACACGCGCGCGCGCGCACACACACACACACACATGGATAAAACAAGGGCTACAGTTGCTTCCGAAGGGAAACTATTTGCCTGGTGAAGGTGATCAGGGAGGAAGGAAGGTGAAGAAGGGAGAGCTCACTCTGTATGCAGGGGCTGGAGAAAGAAAAGCAAGAGGTGAAGCAGCAATGGCAGATGGAGGAGGGAAAAGTCCAAGCAGAGGCAGGTGTGAAAGACCATAGCTCATTCCAGACACTGAAATGCACTGTGACCAGACAGGTGGGTTGGAACTTGGTCATGAAGGAGGGTCTTATTTGCCAAGGAAAAATTTTGCAAATTGCAGGGAGTCTGGGGACGCCTAAAGGTTTTGAAGTAAGGTGGGTCTTGATCCCATATCCATTTCTGGGTTCCTCCTTTCCTGAGCCACTTTCTCTATCATACTTGGTGGTTTTTCTTTCCTCTTAGTGCATTTTGTCCCTCAACTGTCAGCCAATCACACAACCTCTTGTTCCTTTGAGGTTTTGTCAGGCAATTTCTTAAAATGAGCAAGAGTTCCATTGTGTGCCCCCTTGTTTGGATAGTAACTAAACAGCTTACCATCTAAAGATCTCTAGCAATGAAAAGACACCTTTCTGGAGGAGCTAAAGGGGTACATTGCATAGTGGGAGAGAGACCCACTACTGGCAGTCTGGCTTCGCACATTAAAAATTAACACTGTGCAATATACAGCAAAGCCTGCCATGCTCCTCCCTCGTGGAGCTCAGAGTAGGAGAAAACAGCCTTCCCTGGAGGATGGGAAGGGAGCACTTTCATACAGAAGTGCCAACTGAATCATCAAAGGGAAATTCTGCATATAAAATAGAGGGCAGAACTCTCAGGAAGAGGCTGTAGGTTTAACTGCCCATTTGTGAGTCCTGAAATGCTCTTACAGGGTTGTATAAAGGCCAAGGGAAGTACATCTGCCATGAAGCCCTATGCAGAGTAAAACTGCAGTAAATATTTTCTAAATGATAAAATCGATGATGTAAACTGGCCACTTCTGGCAGTTGCCTCAGCAGTAAGGATATTCTGAATATCATTTATGGAGGCTTTATGATTTACAAAGTGTTTCTTTTATGTTGTCTCTTCTGTCTTCAGCACTAACCAGAACAAGACAGAAATTTGCACCATGATCAGGAGGAGCCCTAGGGAGGTCAAGGGAACCACTGAAGGTCGTCGCATGACTAGTTAATGCTGTGGGTGGGACACGAACTCAGGTCTGCTGAGTCAGAATTTTGACTCTGACTGTGTAACTCGCATACCATAATAATCTAATTCCCAAACTGTAGTCTTAGATGATTGTTTAAAAGTCACCTGATAGGAGGTAAAATGAACTTTGAGGTCCTGCATCAATCAACATCTCTGGAAATAGGGCCCCAGGAATCTGCATTTTGAATAACAGCACTCAATCCTTACCGCAGAAAATTTTGAGAACGACTGCACCAAAAAACACCTAACATAGGCTGAGACACTTAGTAAAAGTTCTAAAAGTCTAAATTATTCCTTGATAAATCTTAGAAATGAAGGAGAACCTGTGTGCAAACTGCAAAGTCACACTTGGAGTGGATCCAAAGATCAATTTCAGTGTCATTTGTCAGAGGATGGAGTCCTGTTTTATTTAGGTTTTGACTGCAAATATTCTGACTTGGGGTCAATTGATTACAATTAAAAATGTAGAAAATCTTGTCTCTTTTGGTAATAAACTTCTTAGATACAAAAGGAAATGATAACAATGTTACCAAATGGTAACAATGGTTACACCTTGTTTTGAATTCTTTTCTTAGCTGGGTAGCATTTGCAGTAACCATGGGCACTTCAATTTCAATAATGAATAAGTGTGTGCCTGTGAACCAACTTAGCATTTTTGGAGGAAATAATTTATTTATGTCTCCTAATGTTCAAGCAGTTGATGTAGTAATCACATGTTCATTCTCCATTTTTATTTATATATTTGCCAGAGTTTGAAACAAGTAGTTTAAAAGTATATAGCTTTATGTTTCTGGAAAGAGTCATAATTTAGATGTTGATTGGTGTAAACAGTATCCAGGTAATCTCTATCCAGCCTAGGAAAGTTGAAATTCAGAAGACACTGGTTTTTCTTTAGATACTGGTGGCAGATTATAATTGTGGTCAATACCTTCTGGTTTCAGTGGTTTAGCTAAAATTATCTACGGTAGTTTGAAGTTGCTTTGCCCACCATGATGTAGGAAGTCTTTCGACAAAACCTTAGTTCAAAGAGTCTAAATCTGCTTCTAACTTAAGAAACTAAAATAAGCACCCGTTCCTTTCTATCTGCAAAGGAATTTATTGGGACTAATAAATAGGCGATTGTTTCCTGATTTCTCAGTCATAGCCAAGAGTCCCTCTCAGTTGAACACCCATGTTAAAGAAGTTGGGTACCATCTCTATCATTTTTTGAATTCTTAAATTATATAATCTTTCATTTTCAACACATCATTTATCTTAGTAGTATTGTTACTAGAACGAGTACATTTATCCACAGGGTCTCAAGCTAAATAGGTATCGTAGCAATAAGCTTGTATCATGTCCTCAAATGATTCATGTCTCCCTGTACTTGTGCCCTTCCCACATTGAATCGGACCTGGCATTGCATGACCAACAGAATGTACCAAATGTGGTGATGGGTGACTTCCAAAGCTAGGTCATAAAAGGCACTGGAGCTTCTTCCTTGTTCTCTTGGATCATTCACTCTGGAGAACACCAGCTGCCATGTCATGATGACACTCAAACAGCCCTTTGAGATGAACTGAGACCCCTGAATAAAAGCCAACACTAAGCTGCCAGCCTTAAAATTGAATCGCTTGAAAAGTAGATCTTCCAGAGCCAGTCAATATCTGAATATGACAAAGTAGAGCCCAAGCTGGAACCATTCAACCAAGCAACTTTAATATTCTTTTCCACAGAAACCAAGCAGCAATAGCTGCTTAATTACATAGACCTGAACATCTGTTTAATAGATAGGAATTTCTGGCTAATACATGATGATCATTGCTTTAAGCCAATACATTTTGGGGTAATTTGTTTCTCAACAATAGATAACAAATACAGAATTTCATGGCCAAAGACAAGAGCATGACATGAAAGGTTCAAATTACTGGATGCATGCCAAACTCTGTGATGATCATGAATCTATATTTCATTCTGTTCATTTTGTGGAGAGAGAAGTTAGTTTTTAACTAGGTTTTACCAGAATAGATTATGGTGGTAAGATAGGAAAAATCATATTTAATTTGTAGTAAATTCTCAAAAAATTGAAGACTGGTTGCCTTCAGTGGTTTGTCAGAAGGTTTGCTGTCCTGGTAATGATAAAGTATGTTAGTTGCAAAAAAGACACATTTTGAAAGTTAAGAAGACATTTTAAGAATCTCTTCCAGGAGTAAGGACCTCCAAAAATCTTCCTTTCCACAAAAGAAGTACTTACTAAAGAAAAGAAGCAGAATATCGGTTTTGATGCAGAATATCAGTTTTAAAAAAAATATATCAAGCTTTATGATAACTAGGGATAGAAAGCAAGTTATTAAACCTAATAAAGTATGTCTACAAACCCCCACTCCCCCTGCCAACAGTTAACATCACACTTAATAAAGACTAACTACTTTCTCCTCTAAGATTAGGAACAAGAGAGAGATGTCTGTCCTCACCACATCTATATTGTTTTGGAGGTTCTATCCATGGAATTTAGGCAAGGAAATGAAATAACAGACATACAGATTGTAAAGGAAGAAGCAAAACTATTTCCATTTGAAGATGGTATGATTTTAATGTAGAAAATTCTAAGGAATCCACTAAAAACCCATCAGAATTAATAAATGAGTTTGACAAAGTTCCAGGATACAAGATCAATACCAAAAAAAAAAAAAATTGTATTTCTATGTTGTAGTAATGAAGAATCCCAAGGTGAAGTTAAGAAAGATATTCTATTTATACTACAAACAACAAGAATAAAATACTTAGGAATAAATTTAACAAAAGATGTACAATATTTGTACATTGAAAATTAAAAAACATCATAGAAAGAAATGACATACCTAAGTTAATTTGAAGCATTATATGTTCATCATTGAAAGTTAATCTTGCTAAGATGAAAAAACTGTCCAAATTTTTCTACAGGTTTAATGTAATTTCTGTCAAAATTCCAAGCTACATTTTTGTTTTTTTGCATTTTGACAAGTTGATACTAAAATTATACGGAAATAAAAGTGACCCAGAATAGCAAAAATAGGATAATATATTCTGGAATTGCTATATAATTTCAACCCTTATGCCATATATATTATATATTCTCTTATGGTATATGAAAATCGCTCAGTCGTGTCTGACTCTTTGTGACCCCATGGACTATACAGTCTGTGGAATTCTCCAGGCCAGAATACTGGAGTGGGTAGCCTTTCCCTTCTCCAGGGCTCTTATGGTATTGATTACTTACATTTTGGACAGTTGATTTTAACAAGGGTGCCAGTTCAGCTCAATAGCTAATAGCGTGTCTATTCAACAATTAGATAGTTTCATGCAAAAAAAAAAAAAAAAAATGAAATTGGAGCTGTATCTCACACTGTATAAAAAATAATTCATAATGGATCATAAAACTAAATTTAATAGCTAAAACTACAAAACCTTATAAGAAAATGAGAGTAAACCTTAGTGACTCTGTATTAGGCAATAGTTTCTTAGGTATGACATGAAAAACAGAAGCAACAACAACAAAAAATGAACTTTATTGATTGTTATTTATTATTATCACTGATCTTTTATGTTTAAGGGACGCTGTCAAGAAGTCAAAATACAACTCCAGAATGGAGTTGAAAATAATTTAATAATTTAAGATTTATTTGGAAATAATTTCAAATCACACAACTGATAAGTATCTAGAATATATAAAGAACTCATAACTAAACAATGAAAACAATAAGACAATTCAGTTAAAAATGGGCAACAGATTTGGATAGACATTTCCCCAAAGGAGATTTGCAAATGGCCAATAAGCCCTTGAAAAGATGCTCAGAATTATTAGTCACTCAGGAAATAGAAATAAAAATTAGGATGAAATACCACTTCATACCCACCAAGATGGCCAATGTAAAAAGAAAGACAATAACAAGCATTGGAAAGGATGTAGAGAAACTGGAACCCTTATACACTCATGTATTGCCAATTAGAGTGTAAAATGGTACAGACACTCTAGGAAGTATGTGATGAATTCCTTGATATGATAAAAAGTAGAGTTACCATATGACTCAGCAATTCCACTCCTAGATGTATACCCCAAAGAACTGAAAACATCCAACCACCCAAAATCTTGTATGCAAATATTTATAGCACTGTTATTCATAATAGCCCAAACTTGAAGACAACCCAAATGTCCATCAGCTACTGAATGGATAAATGAAATGTGGTTTGTCCTAGAAGATAATATTATTTGACCATGTGAAGGTATAAAGTGCTGCTACAAGCTATAACATGCATAATCCTTGAAAACATTATGTTAAACGAACACAGCTGGTCAAAACTGCTATATATAGTATATGAAACTATTTGTATGAGATGTCTAGAGTAGGCAAACTCATAGAGATATAAACTTGATTAGTGGTTACTAGGGCTGAAGGTAGAGAGAAATAGGGAGTGACCGGCTGGTATATTAGTTGATATGGGGCCTTTTGGGGGTGATGAACTGTTCCATACTTAGATAGCAGTGATGACTGTGAAACTGAATATATTAAAAAGTACTGAATTTTATACTTTAGGGTGAATTTTAGGGTCTCTGAATTATATCTCAATAAAGCAGTAATTTAGGTTAAATGTAGCCATTTGAATTAAGAAAACTACTAAATCATTGCCATGATGTGTACATTGAGCACAATGCTTTACTGAACATTCTTGGTAGAGATTGATTACTGTCCTGTCAACAAGGCAATACAATATCAGAGTGAACTACCACTGTGGGCCAAGAATAAGAGAGAACCTAGCTAGAACCCTAGTTCAAGTTCTGACAGCATGTACATATGTGCTATCTGCAAGTTCTTGATTCTGGAGTAAAATGTGGGGGTTGTATCAGACCAGCAGTAGAAAAGTCTGCTCCAGGTTGTCATCTTCAGGAGCTGAAGAATGTGACACGCATCCTTGTGACAAGAGGACAAGAGAGCAGAGCAGATCTGATTGTATCTGTTTTATGTATTATGCAGTGTTTTGCTTGCTTGGCTAAAAAGAAAGCTTAAAACTTCCCAGATTAGTTATTTTCTGAAGGATTTTTCAGCTATATTACTCTAAGGTCTGTATGTAAAGACTTTCCTTTTAAATACATTTCTCTGTGTATTTTAAATATACATGTTTTCTGATAAGTGGGAGCTATAATCCCTCCAATAAACACAACAGAACATGTATTCATTTCTGTAGCACGCTTGATGGCTTCTTCATATTCCTCTCTAGGTTGATTTCTTAATCTCCCAGTATATTTGGATCATGTCACACACTTTGAGCAAATTCTCCAAGCTTAATAGCAATGTTCTGTGTTCATAGCTTGTTTTATTTGTTTTTTCATAGTAGAAATTAGAATATGTAGTCATAGACTGTGGCCTATTATCAATGTGATATTTTTTCATACTAAGCTTAGGGTTTTTGAGCCAACCCAACCTCTAAGATTTTCCTTAAAGGTAGTGGAATAGCCTCATGTTGTAAAGAGCATTTAATCATTTTGAGACATCAGACTTGAAAGAAACAAAGGGAATCAGAGAAATGGTATAATATAAGGTTCCTTGTTTATCCTTTTTTAGATTTTAAATGTATGAGAGTTCACATATTTATGCACAGAGTATATTTTGAAAACCTCAAACAATAAACTTTCAGGATTCAAGATTCATTTTCCTATAAGAGTACATTTAAAGGATGGGGGATGTGAATCTTCAAATAATTGCTTTCAAGCTGCTTTTTGGTTTTTTTTTTCTTTGTCTTCTCAGTATTAATTTTTCTTTTCTTAAGATTTTTTCCCCCCTAAATTAGCAATGTGGTATGTCATACTGGTTGTTTTCATTTCTTTGTGGTCTTTTTAAGCAATTCCCTTAATTTCCAGAGTCAATGATTTTCAGAAGCTTAAAAAAAGAGTGGTACTAGAACCACTATTGATAGAGTGTTTAGGTAACAAGTTATAGAATTTTTTTTTAATCATTTCTCCAATTCTTAAGAAAACATACATTTCTTGATATGAGTCTGTCACCTAACTTATTTCCAAAATGATTTTTGAATGTTATAAAAATGACACCATGGTAACTAAAATCTCTTGTAGAAGTTCCATTCCAAGTAAACAGTAACATGGACCAGCAACTTTGTCAGTCAGTTCAGTTGCTCCGTCATGTCCAACTCTTTGCCACCCCACGGACTGCAGCACGCCAGGCTTCCCTGTCCATCACCAACTCCGGAGCTTGCTCAACTTAATGTCCACCAAGTTGGTGATGCCATCCAACCATCTCATCCTCTGTTGTCCCCTTCTCCTCCTGCCTTCAGTCTTTCCCAGCACAGTTCAAGGCCCCATTACAAATATGCAGAATCAAAAGGTGAATTTTAACCAGATTTCACTTGGTAAGCACATTACATTTTGGGAAACACTGGTTATCATGGAACCAAAAAATGGTAGCTAGTATTACAGTTTGAAAGCCAAATTACTGCTGTTGGAGGCAGTAGAGAAAATAATACAAATAAAAATGCAACATACAGATCACTTAGCATCCTTTTTAATTTTGGTAACTTTTTTAAATTGAGAAGGTTTATATTATTTCAAGTGTTTTCTATAATGGCAGACAGAAGCATTTTGATGTCACTCATTAAAATTTACATGATTCATATTTGCATTAAAAGCTCCACACCCACACTTACCAATACTCTATTACAAAAATATCCCTCTAAGCCCTGACCATTGTGTTTGTACATTTAGACAATGCTCCTTCTGGGATACCCAGGCCACATAAAATTGCAGAGAGTTCATTAGAACAGTGTCACCAGCATAGCAATAATTAAGGCTGTATCAGCAATTTAAGGGCTTATAACTGTGCTGTAAAGTTGTAGTCTGGAATGAAACTCAGCACAAAAGCTCAACCTGGGAGTAGATTATTTGCCAGATCTGGGAGGAATGTGAGGGAAAATTGATTTAGTTGTTTATGATTCGCTATATGTCTCATCTGATTCTTGGTGGCATTTGAATTAAGATGTTTTATGGACTGATGATCATCATGAACTGGTATTTTCATGGATGTCTTCATAGACCTTACTCAAACTGTAAATATTGCAGTAACTCAGAGAATGTCACTGTTTATATTACATAAATGGGGACAAGTATGCATAGGAATGTAATCAAAAAAGAAAAAGGAGTAATTCTAATCAGGCAGAAATGGTAACATATTTCATTGAAAGTAAGACACAGTGAATTCCTTAGTTGCCTCTCTCTTTCTGCCAAGGAGACCCTAAGGCATGCTCCTATGGACTGTTCTGGGATATTTAATTGGTAAATCAACATTAATACTTAGGAAAGTTTAGATCCAGCTCTTTTAGAAAGCTGCTATGCACTTTTGACTTCCTTTAGCTATGGAGCTAGTGGCTAAAGGGAAAACCTCACTAAAAAAAAAAAAAAAATCCCGGGGTTCTGTGCTCCTTTAGTATCACTTTGCTCTTTTGAAGAGAGAGACTTGACATCCTGAGACTTCTAGCTGTAGTAATCAAGAATATAATAGGAATGCACTCTTATTATAGTCAATTTGTAATTAGATACAGCGTCATCTTGGGTACAAGTTTAAACGTGGTTTTAGGCAGTTATCTAAAATGTATCCCACTCTAAAAAGGAACTCTTGATTTTCAACAAGGGATTTACTATTAATATTAATGGTGTTTGTAATAGTTACAAGCCTAAGCTCTTGAATAAGACAGAACTGGGTTCAAACACTGTTCCTGCTCTCTTCACTCTGTCTGGGCTTTGGGCAAGTAACTCCTTTAAACTTCTGTTTCTGTTTCTATAATGTGATGTTAGAGAGTAGCTACTTCAGAGGATTGTTATAAAAGTTAACAAAATAACTCAGCCAAACAGACTGCCGATGTGTGACAGCTATTATTATGTTATGCAACAGCTGAAACAAAATGACCTTTCCATGTCATTTATTCATTCACTCACTCATACTTATCAGTTGTTTTCATTGTGCCAGACACTCTGATTAGATGCTGGTACAACGGTGAATGGGCTTCTCAGGTGGTGCTAGTGGTAAAGAACCTGCCTGCCAGTGCCAATGCAGTTGACATAAGAGATGTGGGTTCGATCTCTGAGTAGGGAAGATACCCTGGAGAAGGGAATGGCACCCCACTCAACTATTCTTACCTGGGAAATCCCATGGAGAGAGAAGCCTGGCGGGCTACAGTCCATAGGGTCGCAAAGAGTCGGACACGACTGAAGCAATTTAACATGCACACAAAATGGTGACTAGGGTAGGCAGAGTCCCTTTCTCATTTAGCTAATAATCTGGTGGAAAGAAGTAATCAGACAAGTAATCATGGATTATGATAGGTGTTAAGAAACAAGCAAGAGGATAAGATGGAAATAAACAAGGGAAGAGAAGCATGGTAATTAATTCAGGATTCAAAGAAGGCTTCCAGGAGGCAGAACTTATAAAGCTGATAATTGAGAGACAAAGAGTAGAAAAACTCAGGTGAAGGATCAACAGGTGTATAGGCCTTGGTGTGCCCAGGGATCTGAAAGAAGACAAGTCTGCCTATGACAGAGAAGGTAAAGCAGAATAAGATTAGCTTGGAAATGAAACTAGGATAAGTTAGCCCAGTTTCTTACTCATGTAAGTCTGGAAACACTAATTCAAAAAAGCACATGTACCCTAATATTCATAGCAGCATTATTTATAATTGCCAAGACATGGAAACAGCCTAAATGTCCAACAGATGAATAAACAAAGAAAATGTGATATTTATGTGTGTGTATACACATACACAACAAAATACTATTCATCCATAGACAAGAATACAATTGTGTTGTCTGCATAAACATGGATGGTCTTGAAGGGTATTATGCTAAAGTGAAATAGGTCAGATAGAGAAAGACAAAGACAATGATATCACTTATATATGAACTCTAAAAATTACAACAAACCAGTGAATATAACAAAAGAAGAAAAAAGAGACAGATAAACAGAGAACAAACCAGTGGTTACCAGTGGGGAGAGGGAAGTCAGAGAGGGTAGTATAGGGTTAGGGGATTAATAAATATAAGCTATTACATATAAAGTAAGCTACAATGATATACTACATAGGTTATACAACCAACATTTTATAGTAACTATAAATAGAGTATGGAAAAGGAAATGGCAACCCACTCCAGTATTCTTGCTGGGAAATCCCTTGGACAGGGGATCCTGGCAGGCTACAGTCCAAGAGGTCACAGAGTCTAATTCAACTTAGTGACTAAACAACATTAAATGGAGTATAACCTGTAAAAACTGTGAATAACTATTATTATACACCTGTAACTTATATAATATTGTACATCAACTATACATCAATTATATGTGTGTGTGTATGTGTGTGTGTGTATTTAGAGAGAGAGGAAGGACCTAGTAAATAATCCTAGAAGAGGTAATATAATAAGATTGACAGTGTAAAAAGATGCTTCAAGCTGATGCCCTGTGGAGAATGGCCTGAAGAGAATCCAAGGTGTCACCCTGAGCTTCCTTCTCACTGATCAGAGGGGAAATCCTCAACCTTCCATTGCTGGGGCTATTTTGTATCTGATGAACGTTAGATATTTTCTTCATTCTGCACGTATCAGGGAGTGGAGGAGCTGGTGCTCAGAAGGCATTTATTTGCTAAGTAAGAGCAGCTTTTTATAGCAGAACCACTTAAGATTGCACTTAACTATTGTTTTGAGACTCACTTCATCATTTACAATTTCATTAGGTCATAACATATTTCCAGGAAAACTATTACATCTCCCCACCTTCCCTGCACAAAACATCACTTTTGGTATTTTTAAAATTTAAAATTCAAGGACATGTACCAGATCAGCATATTTCTCTGATTTTCTCCTCTCTAGGTCAAAAATATTTTTAGGTGTGTTACAACACTATAAGACTAAACGACCTTCAGAATTTAATTTGAGTGCATAAGTAACACAGAGTGAAACTGGGAGTTTATTAGAACACCTGATCTTTGTTGTTTATTTTGTTCATCTTTCCTTTTTACTCATTTCACTTTGGTTTATATTTTTAGAGAAATAGAACTTGTAAAAACCAAACAGGATTTTCCTTTTATTGTACTCTGTGTATGTTGCTGAATTATTAAGTAATAATATAATAACAAGTACTTATCTAGTGCTTTACTCAAGGACTTCTTACTTGCAACTTTACCCCTGGAGAACACTGAAAATGTTTTCTTTTTATAGTTTCCAAAGGAAACTTTGGAGTGAATCTGTTTCTTCTTGGTGTACCCTGCAATGAAAAATTTTCCATTTGTTAATTATCAGATAAGTGGGTTGGATGATAAGTTGTTGTTCAGTCACTCAGTTGTGTCTGACTTTGCCACCCCATGGACTGCAGCATGCTAGGCTTCCGTGTCCTTCACCAACTCCTGGAGCTTACTCAAACTCATGACATTGAGTCATTGATGCCATCCAACCATCTCGTCCTCTGTCATCGCCTTTTCCTCCTGCCTTCAATCTTTCCCAGCATCAGGGTCTTTTCTAACGAGTCAGCTCTTCGCATCAGGTGGCCAAGTATTGGAGCTTCCGCATCAGTCCTTCCCATGAATATTCAGGACCAATTTCCTTTGAAATGGACTGGTTTGATCTCCTTGCTGTCCAAGGGACTCTCAAGAGTTTTCTCCAACACCACAGTTCAAAAGCATCAATTCTTTGGTGCTCAGTTTTCTTTATAGTCCAACTCTCACATCCATACATGACCACTGGAAAAGCCATAGCCTTGACTAGACGGACATTTGTTGACAAAGTAATGTCTCTACTTTTAATATGCTGTCTAGGTTTGTCACAACTTTCCCTCCAAGGAGCAAGTGTCGTTTAATTTCATGGCTTCAGTTACCATCTGCAATGATTTGGAGGCCCAAGAAAATAAGGTCTGTCACTGTTTCCGTTGTTTCTCCATCAATTTGCCATGTAGTGATGGTACCAGATGTCATGATCGTCGTTGTTGAATGTTGAGTTTTAAACCAGCTTTTTCACTCTCCTCTTTCACTTTCATCAGGAGGGTCTTTAGTTCCTCTTTGCTTTCTGCCATAAGGGTGGTGTTATCTGCATATCTGAGGTTATTGATATTTCTCCTTGCAGTCTTGATTCCAGCTTGTACTTCATCCAGCCTGGCATTTCACATGATGTACTCAGCATATAAGTTAAATAAGCAAGGTGACAATATACAGCCTTGACGTACTCCTGTGCCAGTTTGGAACCAGTCAGTAGTTTCATGTCTGATTCTAACTGTTGCTTCTTGACCTGCATACATGTTTCTCAGAGGGTAGGTGAGGTGGTCTGGTATTCTCATCTGTCGAAAAATTTTCCACAGTTTGTTGTGATCCACAGTTAAAGGCTTCAGCATAGACAATGAAGCAGAAGTAGACGTTTTTCTGGAACTCTCTTGCTTTTTTAATAATCCAACGGATGTTGGCAGTTTGGTCTCTGGTCCCTCTACCTTTTCTAAATTCAACTTGAACATCTGGAAGTTCTCAGTTCACATACTGTTGAAGCCTAGTTTGGAGAATTTTGAGCATTACTTTGCTAACGTGTGAAATAAGTGCAATTGTGTGGTAGTTTGAACATTCTTTGGCATTGTTTTTCTTTGGGATTGGAATGAAAAGTGACCTTTTCCAGGCTTGTGGCCACTGCTGAGTTTTCCAAATTTGCTGGCATATTGAGTGCAGCACATTCACAGCATCATCTTTTAGGATTTGAAATAGCTCAACTGGGATTCCATCACCTCCACTAGCTTTGTTCATAGTGATGACTTCAGATTCCAGGATGTCTGGATCTAGGCGAGTGATCACACCATTGTGGTTATCTGGGTCATGTAGATCTTTTTTGTATAGGTCTTCTGTGTATTCTTGCCACCTCTTCTTAATCTCCTCTGCTTTTGTTAGATCCATACTGTTTCTGTCCTTTATTGTGCCCATCTTTGCATGAACTTTTCCCTTGGCATCTCTAATTTTCTTGAAGAGATCTCTAGTCTTTTCCATTCTATTGTTTTCCTCTATTTCTTTGCATTGATCACTTAGGAAGGCTTTCTTATCTCTCTTTGCTATTCTTTGGAACTCTATTCAGATGGGTGTATCTTTCCTTTTTTTCTTTTGCCTTTCACTTGATGATATACCTTTGTGAAATAGAAAATAGCTTTTCTTGAATAGAATTTGAAGTTAAATAAGGTAACTCTGCTTCAACATATGCTTTTGAAATTTGGGAAAACAGCCTCCTGTGTGTTCGTCATCTATTTCATCTATTTATCTCTGTGTTTATTTGAATGTAAATAAATCATCAACCATTAGTAAGCCCTATAAGCAAGTCAACCAGTGTACATCAAATTTTGACACTTGCAAAGGACTCGTTCCTGCCCGTAGCTGAGAACAGATATGTTACTCATAACTGTGAATCTTATATTGAGCTGACCATGTGTTAAGCAGAAATGGCAGAGGAGATTGTAGCAAATAAAAGGTAAAGGATGCTGAACAAGAACATTTAGGTAAATTTTATTTGGCCAGCTCTATTGGCCCAATGTTTGAAAATCAGATGATATGAGACAAAGTAGTACTTATATGGTCTCCTTAGAAAATTAGTCAGTTGGCAAAAATGAACCTTTATTCTTTCTTGGCCAGCATCAGCAGAAACTGTGTAGTGTTGGCCCCTTCTAGAGGCGGCACATACCTTCTAGTTTACCATAGTCTCTGTCATTATTATTTCTCTTGGCATCTGACATGCTTTAATTATTTGTAATATTTTACTGACCCCTGTAGCCTTTTAAGTGTCAGATGATCAGAACAGTAACATCATCTATATGGTGGGCACCTTCTGAATGACCTCCACCCCACAACAATCCCCTACTCCTAGTTGTCACACTCTTGTGTAGTCCCTTCCCTTTGTATGTTGTCTGGACTTAGTGATTGTCTTCTTTAAAGAAACTGGAATCAGAGAGAGTGATGGGATCTGTATTATGAGATGAATTTATAAAAGGCTGTGATTTCAGCAGGATCCTCCATGACCCACCTCCCAGAATATTGGAAATAAAAGCAAAAATAAACAAATAGGACCTAATTAAAATTAAAAGCTTTTGCACAACAAAGGAAACTATAAGCAAGGTGAAAAGACAGCCTTCAGAATGGGAGAAAATAATAGCAAACAAAGCAACAGACAAACAATTAATCTCAAAAATATACAAGCAACTCCCGCAGCTCAATTCCAGAAAAATAAACGACCCAATCAAAAAATGGGCCAAAGAACTAAACAGACATTTCTCCAAAGAAGACATACAGATGACTAACAAACACATGAAAAGATGCTCAACATCCCTCATTATTAGAGAAATGCAAATCAAAACCACAATGAGGTACCATTACACACCAGTCAGAATGGCTGCTATCCAAAAGTCCACAAGCAATAAATGCTGGAGAGGGTGTGGAGAAAAGGGAACCCTCTTAAACTGTTGGTGGGAACGCAAACTAGTACATCCACTATGGAGAACAGGTGTGGAGATTCCTTAGAAAACTGGGAATAGAACTGCCATATGACCCAGCAATCCCACTGCTGGGCATGCACACCGAGGAAACCAGAATTGAAAGAGACACGTGTACCCCAATGATCATCGCAGCACTGTTTACAATAGCCAGCACATGGAAGCAACCTAGATGTCCATCAGCAGACGAATGGATAAGGAAGCTGTGGTACATATACACAATGGAATATTACTCAGCCATTAAAAAAATACATTTGAATTGGTGCTATTGAGATGGACGAAACTGGAGCCCATTATACAGAGTGAAGTAAGCCAGAAAGAAAAGCACCAATAAAGTATACTAGTGCATATATATGGAATTTGAAAGATGGTAATGGTAACCCTATATGCGAGACAGAATAAGAGACACAGACGCATAGAACAGTCTTATGGACTCTGAGGGAGAAGGTGAGGGTGGGACATTCTGGGACAATAGCATTGAAACATGTATATTATCATATGTGAAACAGAACACCATTCCGTGTTCTATGCATGAGACAAATGCTCAGGGCTGGGGCATTGGGATGACCCAGAGGGATGGGATGGGGAGGGAGGTGGGAGGAGGGTTCAGGATGGGGAACACATGTAAACCCATGGCTGATTCATGTCAATGTATGGCAAAAACTACTACAATAGTGTAAAGTAATTAGCCCCCAACTAAAATAAATAAATTTATTAAAAAATAAAAAAAAAATTAAAAAAAAGGCTGTGATTTGCCTCTTGCTAGCTGTCTGTCTTGCCTTCTCAGTTTGCTTGCTTTCTTGAAGTAAGTTGCCATGTTGGAGAAACATGTTGGAGAAACATGTAGGAACTAAGGGTGACCTCTGACCAAGAGCCAGTCAAGAACTCAGGCCCTCAGTCCAACAACCCCCAAGGAAAAGAATCCTGCTAGCAAGCACTTGAGTGAGCAGAAAAGCAGATCCTTACCTGGTTGCATGTTGAAATGAAGCCATAGCCCTGGCTGACACCTTGAGTGCAGCCTTGTGAGAGACCCTGAAGTAAGGGACCCAGATTGCTGACTCACAAAATTCTCTACTGTTTGAAGCTGCTCAATTCCAGAGTAATTTGTTATGCAGTGACAGATAAATAATATTCCATATTACTTCAGAAGAAGATGGTGCGTTGACTTGCATGTGCAAAAACCTTGCCTTGAGACGATATAAATTAAGGTAGTAAGTTTTTCTTCTCCCATGACTATAGTTTCCTTGTAATGGCTGATGTTGGAGATACTCAGTAACTAGAAAATGAATAAAGGTTGACCAGTGAGGAATTCACTGCTGTGAGAGCCTTGCACTAAAATGTTCCTTACAGTGCTACTTTTTCAGTATTGTTTGAGTTTGTTCTTCAGGTCTCTTTATATGTGCTTCCAAATATTCTGATGATCAAAACTGTGTGTTGGACATAAAAAGGCTGGAAAGTATTAATCACATTAAGTTTTCAGAATACCAGACTCCTCTAGGAGACTACTGGAAATTATGCAGACATTTGGCGTAGATTGAAGATGGAACCTTCTTCAATCTATCAGATAGGGTGAAATCTAAGAAAGAAGCAGAGTAAGGCTAAACACAGTCTACAAAGATCTGGATAGGATTCTTTACTGATAAACTAGGTAACCCTTAGTGGATTACTCAGTATTACTTTGTCAATTGGAAAATAAGGTACTGTTCACTTTTGTATTTAGCAAGCTTTGTAAAAGCCCCTGTATTGTAGCGGTTATTATGCTCAGTTTGGAGATAAAATGAATCAGATATAGAGTGCTGTGCATGATGTCTTCAGCTTCTGAGGTTGTGGTATTTGAATAAAGCCTACATACAATGCAGTAGTATTTTATTCAAAACTAATTTGGCAGCAAAATATATTTGAATATTGAGATGGGAGGAATTATTAGTGCTGGGTTGTTGCTTCAGCTTGTGTTTCTGCTAATACTTCATTCCTCTGCTCCTCTAACAAGTTGACTTTTTTCAGATTAGCCTAAACTTCCTTTTAAAGTGCAACGATATTCATATATATAGATTTTAATGTGTGTTTTAATGTAATGTCTAGTAACCATCAAACCATGTCTTTGTATAAACCTTTCATTGCTGTAAACCTTAGGAAAAGCCTATTGATTTATGCATTATACACACTTCTTAGTAATTTCACCAACTGAATTTCTTGTTTAGTAATAATGTCATGCTTTATGAACATTGTTTATATTTTATGCATTTATGTGGTGGTGATAAACATGAGCTGGATTTAGTTGAAAATAAAAAGAAATATTATTTGTATATAAGTTTATGCAGTTCATAGATAAAATGTTAAAAACATAAATCATCAAAATCATGCTTCTATTATCAGTTGGTTCTATAAACCCTCCTAAATAATTATACCACCATAATATCCTTGCACTATTCAACATATTTGACCGGAGGGGTGTGTATGTAGTTTTATCATCAGTCACTAGCATACCCTGGCCCTTGCTTCTGGTGAAAATGGTGGTCTGAAAGGGCTTTTCCTCTTCCAAAAAAAAAAAATTTGTTTGACTAATCATGCCAAGTTCACCTTTTAAAGTTTTCCCCGGACCACTCATTGTCCGTTAAGTATGTGGAGCAGATCAAAGGTTAACAAGTCTTAATTGGACTTCATTAAGTGATAATATAAAATCTTGAGCTCCTCATTATGCCCCAGGATTGGACAGCAGTGTCATAACATCACTGAATAATGAACTAGAAGGCATGCATTATCATGCATTAGAACACTCCGGCAACTTATTATGTTTCAGATGTATTGTCTCAAGTGAGGTATAAAGTGAGGTGCTTATTAACATCTCAGTCATGTCCCCATTTTGAGAACGAACTATATCTTCGGTATAATGAAGACTTCCTGATTTGAACTGTTAGGATTTGTAAGATCCTATTGGAGCCCGTTTATCTTTCATTACTGTTTATTTGCTGCCCTCAACCTTGAGAAACAAGGTTACTTGCTCATTCCAGAGCTTGTGCAATTCACTTGAAACATAGCTTTTTGGTCATGCATCACTTTTGAATTTAGCAACTGTCCTTTTCTTCCCCTCCTGTGTGTTGATTCCAAACCCACTTTCATAATATAGAGGATTAAGATAGTGTATTTGCTGCTAAGCACATTCTGTTTAGATCAGAGTCAGTTCTATGGTTTCCCTTTGCTCTGAGAATGGGAATCTCTGCATAGGAAGCAGTTGTAACCGTAGTTAACTTGTCAGGGAAAATGGATGCAGAAATGTGCAGTGGAGTGCCATGTGCTTCAGAGATAACCACAATGAGGGATAATGAGCTAACCTTGGCCTTTAGTAATGCAAAACTAATATACTCAGAAAGACACTGCCCTTCATCACAGTTTAGTGTAATTGCTCCTAATCTGTAACCTGAACAATAAATGCAAACATCTTATCCAAGCACTAACATTAAGCTGGTTTTCCCCAGAATGTCAGTATGACATTGTGCATTCATATGCCTCAGAGAGGAAAAGGACAGCAAAAACTACATTATGAGCTATGGTCGCTCTGAACTTTTCTATGCATTTCTGTGAATAAAGAATCAAATGACTGAGTTGACACTTATATTTATAACTCAGTTGACTGACAGAGGATGGCTTTGGTGGTGAAATAGATCACTTCCACAGGATACATTCCAGCCATCTCATCCTAAATCCTACATGAAAGCAATTATCAGATTCAATGGGCTTTGCAGGGCTGCAGGCTTAGAAAATTATTACAGTTCATATTTTGGAAATACCAGGACTAGAAGGTATACCAACATATTTTTTTCACATTTAAGATGATAAGCTCTGTGTGTGTATAAGAAAAACAAAATGAGAGTTTTATCTTTCATAAGTATAAACATTGAACTTTAGCTCAAGAAAATAATCCAAAATGCTACAGGGTATCTTTTCTTCTATTCCTAAATTAGGTCTACTGATGAGCTCCACTGTATATTGGGAACATAGAAACTCCCATTTGCTAGCAAAGCAGGTGTTGAATAAATATTAGGTTTGGGAAAATGAGCAAAGATGAACTACTCATTCTTGTGGAACTACTCCAGGAAAAGAAAGATTTCAAGTCCAAAGTATGGGTGTTGACTGTGATATGTATAGATCTCTCACAGTGGCCTGTGGACCACTATTTTACTTCTGAAATATTAATACATTGGTTCCTGAACATAATGTAGTGAAGCAGGTTCACAGGGCCTGAAGCCTTGAAAAGGGTATTCTACACAGACACGCAGGAAATCATTGTATATGCTTTACTTGAACAACTTTTGGTATAAATTCTGTTTCTTTCTTGAAATGATGTTTTTCCCTTTCAATTCAGATTGATAAATATTTAACTCTGCTTTGTGACTGTTATTCTCCCCAGAGAACTGTCTCAAAGTCCCTATTCCCATGAAAATCCTCAGGCTCTTAGGGAAGACAGACATCTGAACATGCAGTAAACCTGCACTTGGACTAATCCTTGTTGGGACAGCAGGAAAGACAGCCCTGAAGATGACATTTCAAAGTCCATTTAAGGATGAATAAGAGTCAGTCAAGGGAAGGAAAAGAGGGAAAGAGAAAAAGAAGGGACTTTCCCATATAAAGAAAACCATATTTGTGGACCAGACCAAAGTCGATAAAACGGAGAAGACTTGAAAGATGGAAAGACTTAATAGTTGGAAAAGGGAGTGAGTGAAGTTTGGGGGTTGAGAGGGGCTGGGCAGAGGTGAAAATTACAGGATATTATAGACTTCAGTTCACTAGTGTTTGATACTTTCATATCATTTTCATGGTTTTGTCCACCAGAGTTCCACTTGTACATTTCCTTAATACATTGTTGTACATCTATTTACTTCTGAAACAAATTTGTTCTGAAGGAAAGAAAGCATCACATCACTGTGTATATGTGACATCAGCTTCTTCTCACATAAACTGGTCACTTTTTAAAATGAAGCTGAAACAAAGCAGAGTTGTTAAATCATAACTCAGCATTGATGCTGATGGAAGATAATGAGCATGGAGCCTGCTCTTTGTCAAAATTGGAGCAATTAGGAAGGAGGTAAAGTTACCCCACCACCAACATAAGACTTCCTCCCTGAAAAGAAAGTTAAAAACCAAACAGCCTTCTTACTGTGAATTCATAAATACTTAGTGCCTTCATCATGTACCACCTCCCACCCTTAGAGGACTGTCTACTGTTAGCTTGAAGGTCTTCTATAATACATTTCTCACTATTGGGGAATAATTATAAATCCTGTAAATTTTAAATTTTGTCCTAAAGACAACAAACTCTGTACCCAGAACTGCCTGAAGCCAGAGAAACAAGTTGAAATGGCTTTGAATTCTCATGCTCTCTTTTCAACACTCAAGTGTGATTTCCTGCTGTAAAGTGTAATACAGCCCCTTCTCATTATAATAATAATAGGTCATTGAGTCAAATTCATTTTACTAACGTGTGAGAGTAAGCTTTTTCTTTCACTTTTGTTCCCCTCATCACTTACACAGAGACATGCATATAGTGGTGTTCAATAAATAGATGTTAGTAAGTGGACACATTCATTGTGGCTTTTAGTGGCCTCTAAACACATGCGTTTTAAGGTTTCTCATACTGAAAGAAAATATGTTTTTGAATTGTCACTGCATTGATATTGCTGTATTTAAAATATGCTTCTAAGCAGTCTCTGGCATCAATTACTAAGGAAAGAGGGCTCTGCCATCTCCTTACTCAGGTTTACCAACACAACTCAGCTTCTGTGTTAACACATTGGACTGTGGGTCAGATGTCCACTGCTAGAAAGAATCTTTGTTTATCGCCACCTGGAAATAGAAATCATCATTGATTCTACTGTAGTTATCTTTGCTGCCTCTTCACCTTTCTCCTGCATCCGGGTGTCTAACCTGCCTGGTCTATTTCCTTTCTTCTTTTCTTACTCCATCTGCCTGTCTTTTTCCCTTCCTTTTCTCCAGCTTCCCTCTCTGCCTTTATCCTTGTCACTAATTCATTCATCAAGGACTAGTGCGTGCCAGACTCTTTACTAAGTGCTCAGGATGTACTGAATTCCTTTTGGCTGCCAAGAAAGCTCAAGCTTTTGGAAATGACACATTGATTTCCTCCTTTCCAAACTTACTAGTAGCCCTCACCAACAAAGTTCAGTTCAGTCGCTCAGTCGTGTCCGACTCTTTGCGACCCCATGAACCGCAGCACGCCAGGCCTCCCTGTCCATCACCAACTCCTGGAGTCTACACAAACCCATGTCCATCGAATCAGTGATGTCATCCAACCATCTCATCCTCTATCGTCCCCTTCTCCTCCTGCCCCCAATCCTACCCAGCATTAGGGTCTTTTCCAATGAGTCAACTCTTCACATGAGGTGGCCAAAGTATTGGAGTTTCAGCTTCAACATCAGTCCTTCCAATGAACACCCAGGACTGATCTCCTTTAGGATGGATTGATTGGTTCTCCTTGCAGTTCAAGGGACTCTCAAGAGTCTTCTCCAACACCACAGTTCAAAAGCATCAATTCTGTGGTGCTCAGCTTTCTTCACCGTCCAACTCTCACATCCATACATGACCACTGGAAAAACCATAGCCTTGACTAGACGGACTTTTGTTGGCAAAGTAATGTCTCTACTTTTAAATATGCTATCTAGGTTGGCCATAACCTTCCTTCCAAGGAGTAAGCGTCTTTTAATTTCATGGCTGTAATCACCATCTGCAGTGATTCTGGAGCCCCCCAAAATAAACTCTGCCACTGTTTCCACTGTTTCCCCATCTATTTCCCATGAAGTGATGGGACCAGATGCCATGATCTTAGTTTTCTGAACGTTGAGCTTTAAGCCAACTTTTTCACTGTCCTCTTTCACTTTCATCAAGAGGCTCTTTAGTTCTTCTTCACTTTCTGCCATAAGGGTGGTGTCATCTGCGTATCTCAGGTTATTGATATTTCTCCTGGCAGTCTTGATTCCAGCTTGTGTTTCTTCCAGCCCAGCGTTTCTCATGATGTACTCTGCATATAAGTTAAATAAGCAGGGTGACAATATACAGCCTTGATATACTTGTTTTCCTATTTGGAGCCAGTCTGTTGTTCCATGTCCAGTTCTAACTGTTGCTTCCTGACCTGCATACAGGTTTCTCAAGAGACAGGTCAGATGGTCTGGTATTCCCATCTCTTTCAGAATTTTCCACAGTTTATTGTGATCCACACAGTCAAAGGCTTTGGCATAGTCAATAAAGCAGAAATAGATGTTTTTCTGGAACTCTCTTGCTTTTTCGATGATCCAGCGGATATTGGCAATTTGATCTCTGGTTCCTCTGCCTTTTCTAAAACCAGCTTGAACATTTGGAAGTTCACGGTTCACGTATTGCTGAAGCCTGGCTTGGAGAATTTTGAGCATTACTTTACTAGCAGGTGAGATGAGTGCAATTGTGTGGTAGTTTGAGCATTCTTTGGCATTGCCTTTCTTTGGGATTGGGACAAAAACTGACCTTTTCCAGTCCTGTGGCCACTGCTGAGTTTTCCAAATTTGCTGGCAGCACTTTCACAGCATCATCTTTCAGGATTTGAAATAGCTCAACTGGAATTCCATCACCTCCACTAGCTTTGTTCATAGTGATGCTTTCTAAGGCCCACTTGTACTCCTTGTACACCCTTGTACACCCACAAAGTACCCTTCTAAAAATCCTCTGTCCTCCTTCCCTCTATGGGTGATAAGTAGATCTTTGAAAACATGTAACACTTGTGAAGGCAGTGAGTCAAGTCAGTTTCCTAACTCTGCATCCTATCTTTAAGTCTGCACTCTTTGCTTCAGGCCAAACTTTCACGGAAATTTGGAGTATGTTTGAAAAAATTAGCCCTAGGTTCTATGCTGTCAATTTTGCCTATCATTATTTGGTATGGATAAAGAATAAAACATGAGCATTGCCATTTTTTTCCTGCCCACATAGTTTGACATTATTTTCTCTGTATAAGCAGCCTCTCAAGGTATCTTTAAAATTTTAGTTTATGGAAGTATAAACACACAGGGTATAAATCATAAATTTACTGTTTAATGAGCTATCACAAGGAAAACACATAGATCTAGCAATAAAACATTATCAGCGGCTTAGAAGCTTTTCTCATGCCCTCCTTGATCACCCCCAGCCAAAGGTATTATCATAACTTTTAACCCTACAAATCAGTTTTGGCTATTTTTGAACTTTATATGATGGGCTAATACATTGTGGCTCCATTTGTTCAGCAAAAGGTTTGTGAAATTGATTATCTTGAGTGATGTAGTTTATCACTGGGTCGTATGATTACATGACAGTTTCTAGATATCCTATGTAATATTGAATTTCAGTCTGGGACTATTACAAATAAAGGTCCTGTGAACTTTATTGTGTGTATATTGGAAGCATGTATTTTTATTGGATACATACTTAGGAGTGGAATTTGAGGTCATTATATACAATAAGCATTTGTTTATCTTTAGTAGGAGATGGCAAGCAGTTTTCCAACATGCTCTGAAAGTTTATACTTACTCTAGAAGCAATGTATGATAATTCTTTTCTCTTTAAAATCCGTGTCAGCACTTGGTTCTGTCTGTCTTTCTAATTTTTGCCATTTTATGGAGTATTGAAGTGGCATTTTGGCATTAATTTGCATTTTATTAATTACTAATGAAGTTGAGCATTTGTTGATTGACCTATTGACCATTGGAATATTCTGTGAGACCACTGTTTAAATTTCTTGCCCATTTTCTACTGGATTGTCTAGTTTTGTTTTACTGATTTTTAGAAATTCTTTTATATTCTGAGTGTAAGACTTTTCTTATCTGTGTTGCATATTCTATTCTGTGGATTATCTTTTCATTGTCTTAAGGGTATTTGCATGCTTGCTTTGAAAATAAATGGGATTCTTTTTTAACTTTAATACAGTCAAATTTGCCAGTATTTTTTGCATCCTGTACAGGAAATCCTGAATTAAAATAAACTAAATTCCATGCTCCCTAACTTTTTTAGACATTGGTAAGAGCGAGTTTACAATGTTGGTTCCTCATATCACTTACTAGATTAATTTTTTAAATGGTCATTTGACTCGAAAAAGAATATTGAAATAGACTATTTTCCCTTATTCCTATTCTTCCTGTTTTAATTTTTTTGTTCTGTTTTGAAGCAATCTTTCTAAATATTTTTCCATATACCCTTTTGAACTAGTAGCCCTTATATCAGTTAATGTTCATAAAAGAAAATCTGGCTCTTGCAAAGCAGTCTTTGTGTTTCCATTAAGCAGTTTAGAAAGAAAGGATAGTAGGTTTTCTTAACTCTGAATTAGATTCCACATCCTTTTGCACTAAGGACAAAACCATAGATGGGTAGGGAAAGATGACTTTTTGACATTGACCAACATCTTGTGTGATGCTTCTTCTGGTTAGTTTCTATTGTTCAAGGTAATTTTAGTCATTACATTTTTTTGTGGCCTGCCATTTCTGTTTCATTAATGGATTGAAACCAGGTGCATGCTATGAGATTAGGGGGGGAAGGGTTAGTGACCATGCTCAAGTCTTTACAGATCCTGGTTGTAGTTGTCAGGTTTAGACAATCAGACTCTCATATTGGATTGCCACTAGTAATTATGTACTTAGGGGCTGATTTATACCAAAATCCTTTGTAAAATGATCTAAAATCTTGGAATGCAAAATAATAGAAAGTTTTTTCAATTAATTATTTGGAGGATAAAATTTTAAGAAGATGCAGTCTACATCCTATTCATCATTACATCATCAATGGCTAGTCACATGGTAAGTACTCAGTAAATGTTAGCTCAGTGAAAGAAAGAATGAGTGATATTTTTCCATATCTGTCCCATCCTAAAACTCTTTAACTTCAACATACCCACATGCCAGTTGTCTGATATATGGAATCTAGCCCCAGAGAGCAACATTTGTTTTAAATGTTGCTTCATATTGATCTTTAATAACATTCAACTCTGCCCTTGTTCTTATCTGTTTCATAAATTCCTGGCTGTGTATTCCCAATTTAAATATCAGCTCTGGGATTGGCAACCCAGTTCAGTTCATTTGTGAAACGAATCTGTTCACTCAGAGCTGTACCCAATACCCTGATTTTATGGCCTAAGTGAAAGTTTCACAGTTCTAGAACTAGCCCTTTTGAAGTTCCCAAAATGGGTCAATGACTGGCACTCTATTAAAGAAGGGAGAACAAATTAAGAATTATACAAGGTATATCCTACATTCAGATAGCCTGAATCACTGGCTCCACCTAATTAAATGTGACCTTCCTTCAAATTACTTAATCTTTCTAAGCCTCAGTTTCTTCAACTTTATCTTCAGGATAATAATTATACCTCCCTAATAGAAATGCTTTGAATGTGAAATAAGATAATGCAGGATACAGTCCCAGCACAAAGGGAGTTGCCATTAATATTGATTTTGTCGCTTTTGTAATTCTTATTGGCACCATTGCCACTATTAGTCATCTGCACCAGGGAATTTCTCCTGGCAGGTGAGTGAACTTTGGAGACCTAGTTACAGAGAAGATGGCTTTGAAGAGGATGGATTAGAACAAAAGAAGCTAGTGAACTTCACAGAAACTTATATCAAGCTACAGTGGCTAAATGAATTGTCTTTCTCCACTTGAAGGAGATTCTGTCAGAAGAGCCACTATTAGTTATGTGGAATCAGCCCGTTCTCTGCTTTGAACAGTGTCAGAAAGAGATGCTAATGAATCCTAACATTTTGCCATTCTTTTTTTTTCCCTTCAGTGTTCATTCTCAGTCACCAAAAGCTTCTTTTGTGGCTATATTATCCTGCAGTGAAAGAAAGGATTAATTAGATCACAGTTTATCTGGCATTTTCTGCATTATAGCCTGGCTGTCTTTCTGATACAAAAAGGCTGGCTACACGTTTGGATAAGCTGTAGGTGATACCAGCATGCCTTTAGGAAAACATTTCCAAATATTTCCTGAAGGTGCTTCCACACATCTGTTTGATTTCTATGAGTTTTGTTCTCTGAAGAGAAAATATTGAGGTAGAAAGAGTGCCCTCTTACAGAGTCTGTGTTTCTCCCAGTATGTTCTTCAGACCACCTGCTTCAGGGTCATTTGAGACATGAGTAAAACATGAAAAAACTAGGCTGTACTCCAGTCTTCCTGTTTTTGTTCTTTGTCAATAGGAGCCTTTGCATTTTTAGTGGATACTTATGTGATTCTGCTGTACATTAAATTTGAGAATCACAGTCTTACCCTGATGGTAATAAATAAAGGTACATGTGTTGAGAGGATTTTGTGAGAATAGAATAGCTCACCAAATGGGCTCTTAATATTTTTAAGTATATCTGTATGAACCAGAAAAGTATGACTTCTTTGTTTATTTCTGATTTAATACATATCTGGTGCTTCCTCCAAGTAATATGAACTTCTAGTGACAGCAGAGTATGAATGACACAAAGTATCTATACAAAGACACAATTTTAACAAATACCCCCACTTCACACTGACATCCTACCAGTTTCATTTACTAAGCATATTGTGGAATTGTTATTTTAGAGACCTTAAAAACTCACCTACATAGCTGGTTGAATTCAAAGATTTGAATTCAGCTAGTCCAAGATGGAGACTTCAAACATGCCCTAAAGCAAATCCCAGTGAGTGATCTTCAAACAAACCTTATAAAAGGGAGTAGTAAATGCTGTTCTATGATGAGTCTACAGTATGTCTATCTTGGTTTTGGTGTGTTGTTTTTTTTTTCATTTTTAAATTTAGTGGCAAATACCTTGTAATACTTTTTATCTGTATGGTGTATTTTCTCTTCTAATATCACTCCTATGGAATCCCAAATAACAAGGCAAAGAGCTGAGTGTGTGCTCACAGCAGCATGTATCACCAATTTAGAGTTTAAAAGTGTTTCCCACAAGACACATAGGGTTATCATCATGGAAGCATTTATTAAACCTGCTCAAACAATACAAAACCATGACTACAGTCAAAGTGAATCATTTTTACAGGTAAATTGAAGCTGAATCTTGTGGTACACTAAAGATTCTATGTTGAAGTTGTATCCAATTATTTTTGCCTTTTTGGTATCTCGATTGCCTCAGTTTTAGTGTAGTTACTTGTGGAACTCATGGAAATGCTTGTAGATAGGTTAAGTTCAATACTAGTAAGTTGAACTTTACTCATCAGCTCTGTTTAATTCTGTTGTCATCACGGAATGTTTTATTACAGCAAAGACAGTAGAAGTCAAGGAGAGGGAGAGAGGACTCATTACACAGGGTCATTACTTGACATAAGGTCCCAACATGACAGATAAACTTTGTGTCATGTAGATTCGGAGCCAACACTAGTGGATCCATAAGGTACACGGTAATGGGCACTTGGTTTTCACTATGGGCAATTTTGGAGACCTGACTGATGTAGTCATTATACAGCATATGATTTGATGGTGTTTGGTCATCTCCACAGTATCACAATAGCTGCTAAAGGAATTTGACTCAGTTATTCTTAGGTGAATTCTCATTGCCCCTATATTGCCTCCTTTTGTATTCTGTTTCTCTACTTTTGTATTGGTTCCCCTTTCCTTCCCAAAACCCTGCCTAAATGTATCCCTAGCTTTAATTCCTAAGTATCTGTCTTCTGAGCTACGAGGTTTATGTTCACTCTGGCACAATAGTTACGTTCTGAGTGACTACTATGTGCCAGACTCAGGAATTATAAGGGAATAAGCAGCCTGGCTTCTGTTCCCATAGGGATCACTATAATTAAAATTAAACTAATAACCTTCAGTTATGAGTAATTCTAAGGGTCTAGTATATAGCATGGTGACTATAGCTAATAACTGTGTTTATACTTGAAATTTTGTAAAAGTAGATCTTAAACTCTTATTAAAAAATGTAACAGTGAGGTGATAGATATATTAATTAATTTGATTGTGGAAATCATTTCATGATGTATACATATATCAAATCATCATATTGTACATTCAAATATATCACAGTTGAATTTGTCAATTATACCTCAATAAAGCTGGAAAATGCTTTTGAACTGTGGTGTTGGAGAAGACTCTTGAGAGTTCCTTGGACTGCAAGGAGATCCAATCAGTCCATCCTAAAGGAGATCAGTCCTGGGTGTTCATTGGAAGGACTGATGTTGAAGCTGAAACTCCAATACTTTGGCCACCTGATGTGAAGAGCTGACTCATTTGAAAAGACGCTGATGCTGGGAAGGATTGAGGGCAGGAAGAGAAGGGGGACAACAGAGGATGAGATGGCTGGATGGCATCACCCACACAATGGAGATGGGTTTGGGTGGACTCCGAGAGTTGGTGATGGACAGGGAGGCCTGGTGTGTTGCGGTTCATGGGGTCACAAAGAGTCGGACACGACTGAGCGACTGAACTGAACTGAAATCTGGAAAAAAGTGAACAAATGAGACTAAAATTAGTATGAGGGATTTATTTAGAAGGTAAAGGAGCCTCTGAAAGCTCATAACAAGGGGCCTTATTTAGGCTAAGCAAGGGAAAGATGTGGTTTTGGAGGTCATGATGAATCACCTGAGACCTGAAACTTGTCTATGAGTTAAGTCAGGCATGGAGGTACCTATGGTTAATAATCCAGCAGAAAGAACAGGGTATGGAAATGTGCACAATGAGGTCCACAGTGGCTGAAAAGCAAATAGTGTGACATACAGTAGAGAGTATCCTGGAATGTGTCTACACAGTGGGCAGTGAAGATCATTCAGGGCTTCTTAAACTTACTGCAGATTGTTCTCTAGGGGCAGAGGATGTCAGAATAACAGGAGATTTGGAAAAGTCTTCCTTCTACACATCATGCTATTAACTATGGCATTTAGGAAATGGGATCTGGTAGGAGAGAGATGGGCTTCCCAGGTGGTGCTAGTGGTAAAGAAACCACCAGCTAATGCAGGAGATGAAAGAGACGTGGGTTCAATCCCTGGATCATAAGATCCTCGGGAGGAGGGCATGGCAACCCACTCCAGTATTCTTGTCTGGAGAATCCCATGGACAGAGGAGCCTGGGGGTGGGGGGTACAATCCATGGGGTCACAGAGTCAGACAAAACTGAAGTGACTTAGCATGCATGCACAGAAGAGAGATACTTCATTTTTATTTTAGGTACTTGTCTATCCTCAAATGTTAATTAACTTTTGTATCAAGAATTTCTTTTTAATTTGAAGAAATAATGAGACATTGTGCCCCAGCGTCAACATTTTTGCCAAAAGTGTCAAGAAAGAAACCAAGAAGTTAAATAGAGTTTACACAGAGAAAACTTGCCCCCAAAAAGTTTCCTTTGAAACTTAAACAAGAAAACAAAAAGGCTATACTATGTGTTCTTCCAGTGAGCCTTCTTCCCTTGACAAGTTTGATACTCACTGTTTTTTTTCCCCCCGCACTGTCAAGGGCAAGGAGTTAGGCAGAGTTCTGAAGTCTGCTGCATTCTTGAGAGTATAGCTTTCATTGTTATTTCAAAGACATTTTTCCCCAGGCAAAAACATCTCTGAAATGATTGTGAGTCAATAGGAAAACATGATTTTGTTGACAGAAATTTTGTTTTTCCCGTTTCTCAAGTTACTTAGGCTTTAAAACTAATTTGGGAAAGAAAAAAAGGACAGATCTTCTCTGTATCTATCTTAGATGCTGGCTGTTTTAGTCAGGTTTCTGTTGCTCTAATGCTATGTAACAAGCAATCCTCTGAATCCTAGTTGCTGACAACTGCAAACATTTATTTACAGGCTCAAGGGTTTGCTGTTCTGAGACTCAGGGAAGATTAATGTCTATCTGGGGTATGTTCTTCCTTTGGCAAAGGGCTGAATCTCAACAGGGCTAGTGGAATCTTGCAATGCATCTTAAGATTATGGCTTAAACCCATGCCCACTTCTGCCCACTGGTCAACGTAAGTAAAATGGCCAAGCTGAAAGTCATTAGAACAGAGATGCATACTCTGCTTCCAATAACGGGACTCATTATTACCATATCATTCGACAAAGTCACTCAGTCACGTCCGAGTCTTTGTAATCCCGTGGACTGTAACCTGCTCGTCCCCTCTGTCCATGGAATTCTCCAGGCAAGAGTGCTGGAGTGAATAGCCATGCCCTTCTCCAGGGCATCATTCCAACCTAGGGACTGAACCCTGGTCTCCTGCATTACAAGTAGATTCTTTACCATCTGAGCCACCAGGGAAGGCCCGTTCCCTGGTGACTCAGATAGTGTATGTGTGTGTGTGTGTGTGTGTGTGTGTAGGCTTCCCAGGTGTTGCTAGTGGTGAAGAACCCACCTGCCAGTGCAGGAGACATGAGACGCGGGTTTGATCCCTGGGTCAGGAAGTTCCCCTGGAGGAGAGCATGGGGAAACCCACTCCAGTATTCTTGCCTGAAGAATTCCATGGATAAAGGAGCCTAGCAAGCTAGTCCATAGGGCCACAAAGAGTCAGATACAACTGAAGTGACTTAGTACACGTGTGTGTGTGTATATAAGAAAAAATGTTGCTCTAGGTATTGTAGGGTGTGTGGCTCTACCAACAACTTGGTTTCAGACTTCTAGCCTCCAGAGCTGTGAGAAAATAAATTTCTGTTATTATAAGCCACCCAGCTGAGCTCTAGGACACATGCTTCAATGTATAAAAGCTTAGTTTTGTCTCCTTAAAATGGCAGTGGCACCAGTAGCTGTCCCCTTGGGTTGGTGTAAGGTTTTGTTTGTAAAGTGTATATAGCATAGAGACTGGTGTATAGGGAAGTATTCATCACAGGTGAGGCTTTGCTGTCATCCTCCTCACCATCATCATCCTCAATCAGTGGTAGTTGCCTTCTAGATTTTTCTCTGATTGTTGTTATTGTTCAGTTGCTCAGTCATGTCCAACTCTTTGTGACCCCATGGACTGCAGCACACCAGGCTTCACTGTCCATCACCATCTCCCGGAGTTTGCTGAAACTCATGTCCACTGAGTCAGTGATGCCATCCAGGCATCTCATCCTCTGTCGTCCCCTTCTCTTCCCACCTTCAATCTTTTCCAGCATCAGGGTCCTTTCAAATGAGTCAGATTTTCCCATCAGGTGGCCAAAGTATTGGAGTTTCAGCTTTAGCATCAGTCCTTCCGATGAATATTCAGGTCTGATTTCCTTTAGGATGGATTGATTGGATCTCCTTGCAGTCCAAGGGACTCTCAAGAGTCTTCTCCAACACCACAGTTCAAAAGCATCAATTCTTCAGTGCTCAGCTTTCTTTATAGTCCAACTCTCACATCCATACATGACTACTGAAAAAACCATAGCTTTGATAGTCATTCTTTAAGTACAACCGCTTAATTTCCTATAAATCTGTTAAAACTGGGTGTGTCCCCTCTATGCTAATCTATGTCTGGGTCCTCAATCTGCTTCTCTTGATGGCACAGGAGGGTAAGTGTGTGTTTGAAGGGGTTGGGAATATAGTCAGAAATAGCCCATGACATTTAGAAATGTTCTTTCAGGCTTCAACTAAATTAGAGTTTATGCCATAATATATGTGCATTTACTTAAATATAAATAAGTACACTCTGAATTACTATCTAGGTTGCTAAACTTTTAAATCCTCAAATAGAGAGTTCAGTTCCTAGGAAGTTATAACATAAGGCTTCCTGTTCCCATCCACTCCCCCTACCCCCAATATACTGTTGTAAACTCCTGGGCTTATCAATATCCTAGTATGATAATGAGAGTTTGAGGATTTCTGTGTAGATGTTTATGACCAAGTCTTAGCTGGAATTTCATATTATGGCCTTTCTGTTTCTAAGCATCAGCACCTCTAGGCCAATGATTCTCAAGTCAGGAGTGCTTGGACTCCCCAGGGGACATATGACAACATCTGGAGGCATTTTTGTCATAGCTGAAAAAGCTACTGGTATCTAGAGTTTAGAGGTTGGGAATGGTGTATAAGATTCTACAAAGCTTAAGATGGCCCCACAAATCAAAAATTATCTGGCCCAAGATGTCAACAGTGCAGAGGTTGAGAAACCCTACTCTAAACTATGCCAAAGATGATAAAGTTGTGTTGGGTCGTGTCAGCCACAGAGATTTCTACTTTTCACTAGGATAATTACCATATAATATTTCATTATTTTCCCTCTGTCTCTCCACGCAAATTCATGTCTTAGGTGTTAGTGTATCCCTTTAAGCTCCTAGCACTGATCCTGGAATAGTAGGCTTCAATACTTGTTGATAGATGGAATCTACTGCTATGAAGATGACCTGTGCCCATGTCACTTGGCTACTCACAGATAGAAAAATATTTCTCTCTTTTTATGGTTCAAATAGCATCAGAAATGCATAGAATTTCAGAGACAACAGGGTTCTTAGAATTTGGGTCGTACATCACAGAGCTGAGGGTTTAGGGGGAAAAGTGATCCTTGAACAAGGGTAGGGTGGAAGCTGCTCAGGAATCAGAGACCTGGTTCTTCCCTTCCCATCTGTGTATAGGCACCTTCCCACTGGGCCCACACATTCCTCTGTTCTGCATAACTTGTTACCTTCCCCTAAGCCTTCAAAGGAATTGAGTGGTAATAATATTCTCACATCAATGGATAATTTGTGTTTAATTGGTTGAGCTGTCCTCCTGTCCCCCAAGAAGCATTCTCAGTCTCCAGGCACAATTTCATCAGACCCCAAATCCTCAAGGTACTCTGCATACTGCAGTTAAAGCTGTCATCAAATTATATTAAAACACCTTTCCTGCTCCACAGTGAACCCCTAATGGACCTGTGTCTCTCTCATCTTTGTAAGTAAAGATTTTCCCCAGCACCTGGAACATGATGGATGATCAGGGAATGTTTGAGTGGATGAATGAATCTACTGGTCAATCCATAAATCAGTCCATCATTTTGGATGATACTTATGTGGGGTCTACATCTGTTCTGGCTCACCTGTTTGCCAGTGTACATTCAGCATTCTTTTGGCTGAGGAAATCAAGTTCCAGTTAGCTTAAAGGAAAAATGAAGGGAAGATTATTGCTTTGGAAAATTTCAAAGAACCAACATGTAATTGCATATGGGGAGCAAAAATGATATTGTGATATTTCTATCTCTCATTTCTCCTCCTCTTTCTGCTTTTCTGTGTTGTGTGCTGCGTGTCCAACTCGCTGCATCCCTGTGAACTGTAGTCCACCAGGCTCCTCTGTCCATGGGATTCTTCAGGCAAGAATACTGGAGTGGGTTGTTATTTCCTACTCCAGGGGATCTTCCCAACCCAGGGATTGAACCTGCATCTCTTATATCTCCCGCATTGGCAGGCGGGTTCTTTACCAGTAGCACCATTATTTTATTTATAATTGGAACCAGGGTCTTAGACTACTGTTGGCGGTGCTCCAGGTCCTTGCCCATCTTACAAACTGAATCTCTCAGCCTAGTGGGCAGTGGGTCCCTGGTGAGGACTAATGTCCCATAACCTTTTTAGAACAGTTCTAAGAACTTACAGGTCACTCAACAACTGAGCCAATCACGTTGGCCACAAGAATGGGATCATTTCATCAGGGCCAACCACAGAATCATCCTTCTGACTGGAGGAGGTAGAGATAGTCCCAGCCAACTGCATGGAATGGGTCAGGGAAGGAAGAGGTATTTCATCCCCAGGAGAAAAGGCAGAAAATCATTGCTGAACAAGAGCATAGGGAATGCTCAGGATGTGAGATAGTCTATCACAGCTTCAACATGTGTCACTCCTCTGTCTTCTGCAAGGCCTAAAATCATCCTTTATATCCCAGCAGTAATTGGTGAATGTATATATAACCACCAACTAAAGAAAATGTGTCATAATTTACTATGTAAGGTGTTGCCAATACCCTGGTTTATTTAGGATGATTTGCCAGCATAGTGTATGAAAGATTTTCTAGCCCATAAATAGAACATTTATGCTCTGCTAAAATATGTCTTCCCCAGCATGCTTGCTATCTTGCTTTTCTTAACAATAAAATGGTGAAACTGAATGTGTAAGAGAATTCAAAGTGTAGGGTTTGGAGTATATACCTTTATCAGATCAGGGGTATCTTTTGGAATTACTTGATTTTTGCCTGGTAGGTCTGATAACAGTTTAATCAGAACAAGCTCCTCTAGGGCTCAGGAAATGGAATACTGGTGTGTTGCAACAGGAACCAATCGAAATTTAGGACCACAGTGTCTCCAAATCAGTGGCAACATCTAATTGTTAAGAAGGAAAGGTCACTTTTGTTGTTTTTGGCAGGGTAGTTGTATTAAATCTAACTTTGTTGACAGGGAATACTCAAGATTATCCTACAGAAATGTGCAATCAGACAAGGCATGAATAGATCTTTGTCAAAACAGCAAGCAGGGGCTCTTTGTTTAAAAACATAACAAATATTGTGGCCTTAGGCTCTGGTGGTTAACTGGGTTCCAAATTCACTGGTGGAAGAAAAGCATTTCAAAGCTGAGATCTGTAAGTCTTAGAATGTTATTTTGCATTCTGGATTTAAGTGTTCCTGAATACAGATAGATGGATTGGATGGTTCTGAGATGCATATTGTGTATAATTAAATATAATATAACTCTGGCCCTGTATAATATAACTCTGGCTCAGTAGATGTAGAGATTGTCTGTTTTGTTCCGCATTGCATCCTCAAGACAGCATGTAAAAGTTGTTCAGTACTCAGTAAATGAGTGAATGAATTGTAGTTAATCTTTTAAAATGAAAATCATGATGTGTCGCTTAATATGTAGATTTAAATATTAGACATATACATATTTCTTAGAACCATAGAATCATTCTTAGCATATATTAATTCATTTAGTTGGTGATGGGAAGGCCCATACTTACACTGGCTTTAGAGTTAGTGATCCCAGAAAAATTAGTCTAGTCCTTCATCCCATAGGCCTGTAGATTGACCCTCCTTTGTGACATTGCTCACCTCTGAACCAATAACTGTGGCCAGAGGAAGGGAGGGAGGAATACTTTGATAGATCAGTTGAATCACATATCATCACTGGGGCAGGGAAGGTATAACTGGGACTAGCAGCCCATGGGACTCCTGTGGAATGAGAGAGTAGTACTGAGATGTATACCTTACAATATGTAAAATAGATAGCTAGTGGGAAGTTGCTGTATAACACAAGGAGCTCAACCCAGTGTGCTGTGACAACCTGAAGGAGAGAACCTGGTGGAGGAGGGAGTTTCAAGAGGGAGGGGACATACATATACTTATGCCTGATTCACAGTGTTGTACAACAGAAACCAACACAACATTGTAAAGCAATTATCCTCCAATTAAAAATATTTTTTTAAAAAAGAAAAGAGGCAGATCCCCAAAGTAAGGACACAGTAAAAGCAATAACCACAGATATCCAGATGTCCACCATATTCCCTCTAACAAGCTTCCTGTGTAGAGTTTGAATTGATTTTGATGGTGAACTTTTGTACCTCCCTTATGAGCAAACTGAAATTGTCAAGGCTGAAGTGGTTTGCTCAAGGTCATCCAGTAAGTTAATGACTAATCTATGAGATAACTAAGAGCTAGAGTTTCCTACCCTCGAGCCTATTCCCATTGCACTATTTGGCCTCCTGGGTGCCCTATAAACCTGCTTCCCTTTTTTCCTTTCACTTGAAGCATAACTATTCCCATTTAGTATATCATATCTTATTACAGAATTATAAAGTAGACTGGCCAAATTGCAGTTCCACATACAGTATAAAACTGACCTTGTATATACTGAGTTGAAAATTCCATAACCTGGGTAAGCCCAAGAAAATGAACCATGACTTAATAGCACTGCAGTGCAAGGATTATGTGTGGGAGGATTTCTTTTAACGTATTCTATAAGGTGTGGGTTGTTTTTAGACATCACACTCTTCCTGAGATGATTTAAATCACTTCAGTAACAAGGGTTTGTGCTTTATGAGCTGAAACTCTTAGTTGATAAACCCAATGGAAATCATTGCAAGGAACGAGGCTCTGGCTGTGTTCATTTCCAGCCCCTCTTAAAGTCTATGTTGTCCAGCCAGTATCCAAGGTAATACTCTAGACTTTTTTTCTCAAAGCAAATGACTATGAGGGAGTTTGGGGAATGGAAAAGAAAATAAGGCTGGAAGTCCATCAGGACATTGTGACTCTGGGCAAGGCACATCACCTCTGAATGTCACTTTCTTCATCTGTAAATTGTGGATGTTTATAACTGCATGGCAAATGGAAGGGGAAAAGTGGAAACAGTGACAGATTTTATTTTCTTGGGCTGCAAAACCACTGTGAACAGTGGCTAAAGCCATGAAAAGAAAAGACACTTACTCCTTGGAAAGCTATGACAAACCTAGACATCTTATTAAAAAGCAGAGACATCACTTTGGTCCATATGGTTGAAGCTATGGTTTTTCCAGTAGTCATATATGGATTTGAGAGTTGGACCTTAAATAAGGCTGAGAGCAGAAGAATCAATGCTTTCAAACTGTGGTGCTGGAGAAGACTTTTGAAAGTGTCTTGAACAGCAAGGAAAGCAAACTAGTCAGTCCTAAAGGAAATCAACCCTGAATATTCACTGAAAGGACTGATTCTGAAGCTGAAGCTCCAATACTTTGGCCACCTGATATGAAGAGCGGATTCATTGGAAAAGACATGGATGATGAGAAAGACTGAATAGAGGGGGGAAAGGGGGCAATAGAGGACAAGATGGTTAGATAGCATCACTGACTCAGTGGGCATGAACCTGAGCAAATTCTGGGAGATAGTGAAGGACAGGGAAGCCTGGTGTGCTGCAGTCCATGGGGTCGCAAAGAATGGGACACAACTTAGCAAATGAACAACATCAGCAAGTTACTATTATCAGGCAAAGGTGAATTTAAAGATGGGAAATAATCCCCAGGTTATCTTTTCTTCAGACCACTGAAGATGTTTATAATTTCTGTTACTTTCCACACAAATAGATTACAAGTAACATAAATGATTATAAGCAGTATACCAGAAAGCCAAAATGATTGTTCATATAAGGATGGGTGAAGGGAAAAGAGGAATTAGTCATAAAATTGGTCCTCCTTGCACTAATAAGAAAATATATTAGGTAGCAAAATACTAACATGGAAAAAAGAGTAAAAATTAGGTAATGTACACATTTTCTCTTCAGTTGAATTGTGCTTTCAGGAAATATGCAAAAGCATTCTGAAGTTAAAACACACTGGGATCCTTTGCAGTCACCCTGACATAGAAACAATATGATTAAGGACATGGTCCAAAATTTTTTATTATTCCACATGTCACAGGGAAACTGAAATGATTTTAACTATTGTCATTCTTTGTTCTATGTATTATTTTTAAACCACAGATTTACACAGAAACTACCAACAGTCTTTGAGTAGTAAAGAAATTTGGGGTAGATTTTAAAATAGGTCTATCATTATGACATGAGATACACTATGTGTTTATTAACTGAGGAGGATAATTGCTGGTTTGAATTTACTTCTCTGTAAATGCAGACAAGATTGTCTAATGTGTCTGATTTTTCTTAAACTGTTATAAAATGGTATCAGTTATGCACTGTTATTACTCATAGAAAAAATAACAATTTCTAAATGATATTATTCAGGACTCTTCCACTTGCAGATAGAAAAATTGACTTAAACTAGCTTAAGCAGGAAAATGATTTATTGGCTCACATACATGAAAATAAATGATACCATGGTTTCAGGCATAGCTGGATCTGGTTGCTCAATGTCAGTATGAATTATGCTCCTTTCTGACCTCTACAATCCTCTCAGTTGGTCTTGTTATCAAGTGAGGTCTTCCTGTGTGAACACAAGAGAGCTATCATCAGCTCCTGATTTACATTCTTATCATCCTAATTACCTTAAACCCAAGAGAACTTGTTTTTCAGTTCATTCCAGCCAAAGTGCTGGTGTTGTATCTCATTGAGCCAAGTTGGGCCACGTGCCTGAACCTGAGCCAATTACTGTAGTTTGTAAAGTGAATTACGCTGATTGTCCAGACTCAAGTCACATGACTTCCACAGTATCTGGGGTCAGTCATACACAAATCATATTGACAAAGAGTGGAGATGACTTTCCCCCTCAAAGTGATGGATATGCTTTTTCTAAGAAGGAAGGCTACTTTAACATCAATAAAGTTCAGATGTTGTATGTATGTAGCATGTGGCAAACTAAAAGATTAATACCAAGCTGCCTGGTGAGGATTACATTGAATATTACCAAACTGTATGATTGATGGATTTTTAGAAAACAGCCATTTGTCAACCACAAATTGCCAAAAATTAAGAGACTTCCCTCTATTGACTAATACAGAGTAAATTCTTGGTAACCAGGATCCCTAAATTTACTATTGTCTGAAAATTCCCTATTTTTGAGCAAAGCTTCGAGATCTAATACATTATGCTTTCTCTGTGTTTTCCAAATTAAATTATATTAAAATGTCACAGCTAATTAAAACTGGTACTGTTTCTATAGGCCATCAGAAAAATTCATAAAAGTGAAAGATACCACATGTTAAAGGTTTACCTGTGCAGTGTAATATCATGATTACTGGGATTAACTTTTTCTCCTATTCCCTTGGTGAAGTGACAAGCTTCACAGAATAGACAGTGATTATCACTATGTCAGGTCAGTTTTCAGGGCTACACCTCAGACTTACTGAGTCAAAAACTTTGGGAGTGGGTCTCATAGTCTGTTTAATTAAGCCCTCCAACTGATTGTAAAGTTTAAGAACCACCAACTGCTCAAAGTCAAGTGTTTGTTGTCAACAATTTTATATCAATAAAGATTCCATAAAATTTTTTTTCTGATAGTATTAGCAGCAGTAGCAGTTGTAATAATTAATTACTAATCTCTTACTATAAGTCAGACATTGTGCATATCTCATCTATGATCACACCTGTAGATATTAGGTGCTCTTATTATTCCCATTTTACAGAAGAGGAAATTGAGGGGGGAAATGAAGTGCTTATAAGGTCACACAGCTACTAAATAACATTAACCTTTCTCATCCATCCTATTATGATTTTGTTGCTTAGAAAGCTACTCTCCTCAGGCAGCAACAGAGCAAGGGAGTAACAATAGACTCAGACTTTTAGAGATACAAAGCAGAATAGTGAAAGACCTTTCTATTCACATGAATATAAACCTTGTCCATTTTTATTTTTAGTTGAATGGGAAAATAGAAGGTAGAGTTATTTTTAAATAGTGCATTTTCCATGGTAAAATGCAATATGCCTCTCATAACTGTGTAGAATATGCAGGGATTGGGAGCTATCCTTTCCATTTGTGTGTGACCTGTGAACTAGTACCAACAGTGCCATTTTATTTCAGCAGCAAGCAGCAACAGCAGTGCCCACCACACATTTATTGTATTAAAGGTCACTATGTTGATTGGATCAAAGGGCTAACCAAGTTCCCATTCCTTTTGGCAAGGTGGTTATGACAAGCAGAATTGGTGCAGTGTACCTCAGTGTGGCTTTTCTCTTGGCTCTGAGTCCTCTTTAGGTGCATAGTTTCGGAGAACCCTTTCTGCGCAGATTAGCGTCTTGCTAAATTTGAAGAAAGACCCAAATCCTCTCTTCATCGCTGCACCTTTTGTCATCAATCAGGAGAATCTATTCAGACAACTTGGATTCTTTCATTCAGGGAATGGCAAGCTCTTGAGGTGATCTGAACCCCCCAAATACTTCATCCTTTTTATGAGAAGAAAGCAGCGTTATTTGCCCCCAAAGAATATCTTCACCTCCATCTTTTCAGTGTCCCAAGAAGCTCATCTTCCCCAGCTTCACTCCCTGGTGTGCATGCCTTAAAAGTGGAATCCCCTCCTCTTGAGTGTAGCAGGTTTTAATAATCAGGTAAACCCTTTAGAAGAGGCTCTAATGGTCACTTAGGCCACCTGATGAAAAGAGCCAACCCACTGGAAAAGACCCCCATGCTGCAAAAGATTGAAGGCAAAAGCAGAGGAGGGCGGCAGAGTATGAGATGTTTAGATTAGCATCACTGACTTAGTGGACATGAGTTTGAGCAAACTCCGAGAGATAGAAAAGGACAGAGAAGCCCGGCGTGCTGCGGTCCATGGGGTCACAAAGAGTTGGATGACAGCGACTGAACAACAACTTCTACTAATGGTCAGAGACAGAAAAATCTGAGAAATTCAAAGATGCAGAGACATGCATCCTGCTACTTTACTTTTTATTTAAAAAAAAAGTTCCATTTAATGAATAGGGCCACATGGAAAAGACCTGAGCATGACCTTTGGGTGCTGAGGTCCCCAGCCAACAGCTAGCCAAAGGAAAAAGACATTGGGAACCTCAGTTTTACAGCTGCAAGAAGGTGAATTCTGTCAGTAAGCTGAGGGAGCTTAGAAGCACATCTTTGTCTGGTCAAACTTCCAGATGAAGACATGGCGAGCCAATACCTTGATATCACCTCTGTGAGACCTGGAGCAGCGTATCCAGCAGAAACCTGCCAGATTGCTGACACACAGAACTGTGAGGTGATAAATGTGTGCTGTTTTAAACTGCTAAATTTGAGGTAATTTGTTATGCAGCAATAGAAAACTAATACAAACCCTAACATGCTTAATCCTCTGTCCGGAATACTATATTATGTAGCGGTAATTTCTAAGATTCTTATACCAAAACGAGATAATGTGGTTTTGTAACAAATGGAATGCAACACAGAAATGTTGTGATTCTCATGGACAATTAAGTTAAGAGGGTAGCATATTATATTATCCATTGTCCCTTCTTGCTTCTTAACCAGTTTAGTCTCCATTTCCCAATGCAGTATTATGTTATGTGTCCGTTCTCGGCAGTTTGCAATTTTCTGGCTTCCAATTTGTTTACACAGTGATTCAAAATTGCAGTAGCATGTTTTGATTTTTTTGAACTGTTGAAACACTATCATTCTATTAACAAGTGCTGCAATATCCCTAAGACCTTTTCCCTTGATATTGCTCATGTCTGCTGTGTTAGAGAACTTATATTTTTTGTTTTATAATACAGATACATCCATGATAATAGGCACAAAAGCCAAAACAATTTACATATAATTTAATGTCTCAGATTGAAATTCAAAAATACGTTGTCCAAATTAAGGTATGTGAAACTTATACAGGCTAAAATTGCAGGCCTAACTTTTAAGCTCATTAATATCAGTTTTTAATTTTTTTCTGAAACATGGTTAAACATATGAAAGCACCATACTCTATGACAAATCTTTTTTCTTTTCCTTTTTGCTGCCCTGTATTTGTAATGAGCTTGTGTTTGAGAGAAAAAGAAAGGGAGGAAATAATTGAAACTATCCTTCCTATTACAACCAAGCCTGATTTCTGAAGATTTTTTTCTATTATTTAGCATCTTCCATTTGTTTTACCTTAGAAGTGTGATTCATTTATCAGAACCTGAGGAAACTGAACCTGATTTAAACAATTTCACCACAAACATCTCAACTCAAATCAGGAAAACTGAACTTTGTCACAAGACCTATTCCTTCAGGTCTTTTCTCTAAAATGAAAGTCTGCCTAAGTAAATGTCAATTCATGAGACCATTCTTAGAGTCTAAATATTATCACCATGATCATCAATGTTAATTCACATTAATTATGCACTTCTGTGATCAGAGCTTTGCTAGGTGCTCATCCATTAATGAAATTTCATGGTTACTATCTTGGGATTTTCTCCCCAGGTTATCATGCCATATGAAATTACCTGAGTAACAGAGACTGAACCATGTGAAAGTTCCAATTTGCCACCTCTATCCACAAGTGACTTGGCATAATGCAAGCCAATTATGGAAGCCAATTTTTATGTCCACCACACACTGTCTCTTTTGCAGGCCTGACTATAAAGACTTAAAAGTTCTCTTTCCCACACTTATACCCATTCTTTGCCAGACTCATTTGGGTAGCCACCCTGCTGTCACTGCTATTTAATGCAGCAGCTGCTGTTTGCTACTATTTTTTTTATAGTATTTACTACATTCCAGATACTGCTTTAATAGTGTATTGGTCAGCTAATGCTGCATAATAAATCACCCTGAGACAGATAAAGCAACAACAAGTATTTATTGTCTTATGCAGTTACTCTGGGTCACAAATTCAGGACTGGCTTAGCTGGGTGGTTCCAGCTCAGGGTGTCTAATGAGGTGGCAGTCAAGATAGAGCCTAGGGACTGCAGTTTCTGAAGAGCTGATTGGGGCTGGAGAATCCAACTCTAAATTAACTTACTCACCTGGCTGGCAAGTAGATTCTGGTTACTAGAAAAAGCCCTTACTTCCTTACCACTCAGACCCCTCCATGGAGTGGCTAGAATCTCTTCTCAATGTAGCAGTTAGCTTCCATCAAAGCATGTCATCCAGGGAGAGCAAAGTGGTCATAGATCTGTATTTTGTAACCTAGCCTTGGAAATCATACACACCCTTTCTATAATATCTTATTGGTTATGTAGGTTAGCACTACTCCATGCAGAAAAGAACTACACGAGGGCAAGAATACCAGGTGGCAAGAATTACGGGGGCCATCTTGAAAACTGACTACCAGATGTAGGTATATCATACAATTTTTACTTACAGAATATATCTTGTGTATGCTCTTCTCAACTGTTAGATAAATTTCCTGTCTCGAAGGATGTACCTAAGAGAGTAGATTCTGAACATACCAATTTTAGTGCCTTCACTCTCATGATATTAATACCTGAATCTAGACATTTGAAAATAATTACTGAACTACAACAGTCTGTCTCCATTCTAGGCACCAGAGATGCTGTCATGATTGAGGTAGGCAAGACACCAGCCCTCACAGAGCTTATAATTGAGGGACAAGAGACTTTGAATGAATAAATAGGGGTAATGCTGAGCATCATAATGAAAACAAATTAGTGCTGAAGTAGAAAATAACTGAGAAGTGGAGGTTACCTAAGATAGGGTACCACCAATAACATTTAATTCTAGACTTCAAGCACGATTGTAGAAACTGATAGGAAAATGGGCAGCTCTGGGGAGTAGAGTCAAGTCAGAGGGAAAGAGCACGGGCATGTGCCTTTATGGGAAAAAGCTTGGCCTGTTGAAGAGCTGGAAAAAAAAAAAACAGCATGACTGAGACACAGTGAAGGGAGAGGACTGGTTGGAGGGGAGAGGACTGAATAGAGGGGAGAGGGATGAGAGGTGAGAATGAAGAGAAGACCAGATGTGGAGGACCCACTTCCATGCTGGCTGCTGGCAGGAGGCTTCAGTTCCTGGTCACATGGGCCTCTCCCAGGGTGCTGCTGGTCACTTCTAAGTGCGATAGGAGTCCTTGAGTTTTAGTAGAGAATAAGAAGGATGCTGTTCATATTTTGGGTGCATCAGCCTTGCCACTAAGTAGAAAATAGATGGTCAGTTTCAGCTGCTTTTTTCTTCCTCTTTTTGTCCTCTTATAGGGCCAGGTGTCTTTAGCTTTAGACCTTGCAATGTGCAGTCACTCTTTCTCCCCCTACTAGTAGAATATTGTTAAAACCATAAGCACTTTTTGAAAAGTCGATCACTGAATGAGCCTAGCCAAAGTGAGAAGTTGAGACAATGATGGGGACGTTGGAGCAAGGAGATAGTTGCTATGGAGATATTCATCCTTATCTAGTAAGCATCTTTGCTTGGTTCTATATGTGTACACTCAGCCCTGTGGTTGCTCAGACACTGAGAAGCTAGATGAGATTACAACACACCGTCCAAGCCACAGGGGTAGCTGTCATTTTTCCACAATCTCAGGATATTGAACTCTCCCTCAGTAACATTCCTCAGGGTGCAGCATCCTCAAGTTGTAAATGGCGGTTCTTATAAAAATATTTTAGGCAGAGGAAAAGTATGACACAAACCTAGTAATGTTACCAGTTACTCTACACTTCAGCAGAAATTGGTACTCAATTCTTTTGGGTGATATAATTAATCAGTTTTAGTACTCCATTGCCAGTAGACAAGAAACCAACTCCAGCTAATACACGTAGAAAATGAATTTATTGGATGATGGCCAGGAGACTTGGGAAACTGAAGAGAATGTTGGATATAGAACTTTGGGGGGGGGTATAAAACGTAAACCTAAAATCATCATCTGTCCATGAATTAAGATGTAGCATCTAGTTTAGTGTCTTCAGATTGTCAATTCTGGAATGAATGAGTTCTACCATTCATTTTTGTTGTTTATTTTCCTTTTTTGTGTAATTCTGATTCATATTAAAATCTTAAGAGAGAGTTTATTTAACTTAGCAGTATGTAGTTTCAGTTCAGTTGCTCAGTTGTGTCCGACTCTTTGCAACACAATGAACTGCAGCACACCAGGCCTCCCTGTCCATCACCAACTCCCGGAGTCCACGCAAACCCATGTCCATTAAGTCGGTGATGCCATCCAACCATCTCATCCTCTGTCATCCCCTTCTCCTGCCCTCAATCTTTGCCAGCATCAGGGTCTCTTCAAATGAGTCAGCTCTTCACATCAGGTGGTCAAAGTATTGGAGTTTCAGCTTCAATATCAGTCCTTCCAATGAACACCCAGGACTGATTTCCTTTAGGATGGATCTCCTTGCAGTCCAAGGGACTCTCAAGAGTCCTCTCCAACACCACAGTTCAAAAGCATCGATTCTTCGGCATTCAGCTTTCTTCACAGTCCAACTCTCACATCCATACATGACCAATGGAAAAACCATAGCCTTGACCAGACGGATCTTTGTTGGCAAAGGTCCCATCACTTCATGGGAAATAGATGGGGAAACAGTGGAAACAGTGTCAGACTTTGTTTTTTGGGGCTCCAAGATCACTGCTGATGGTGATTGCAGCCATGAATTTAAAAGACGCTTACTCCTTGGAAGGAAGGTTATGGCCAACCTAGATAGCTTATTTAAAAGCAGAGACATTACTTTGCCAACAAAAGTCCGTCTAGTCAAGGCTATGGTTTTTCCAGTGGTCACGTATGGATGTGAGAGTTGGACGGTGAAGAAAGCTGAGTGCCACAGAATTGATGCTTTTGAACTGTGGTGTTGGAGAAGACTCTTGAGAGTCCCTTGGACTGCAAGGAGATCCAATCAATCCATCCTAAAGGAGATCAGTTCTGGGTGTTCATTGGAAGGACTGATGTTGAAGCTGAAACTCCAATACTTTGGCCACCTCATGTGAAGAATTGACTCATTGGAAAAGACCCTGATGCTGGGTAGGATTGGGGGCAGGAGAAGGGGATGACAGAGGATGAGATGGTTGGATGGCATCACTGACTCGATGGACATGGGTTTGGGTAGACTCCGGGAGTTGGTGATGGACAGAGAGGCCTGGCGTGCTGCAATTCATGGGGTCGCAGAGAGTCGGACACGACTGAGCGATTGAACCGAACTGAATGTCTCTGCTTTTAAAGGTGCTATCTAGGTTGGTCATAACTTTCCTTCCAAGGAGTGTCTTTTAATCTCATGGCTGCAATCACCATCTGCAGTGATTTTGGAGCCCAAAAAAATAAAGTCAGCCACCGTTTGGAGACGTAATATTTCAGAAGAGAATCAGGGTGCTGTTACCAGAAGTGATACCTTTCCTTCTACTCTCAAATCCCTAAAGTTTAGCAGATAGGATATTGCATGTATGAAAGATATTAAATCTTAGGGAAAATGTCCTTAAGGCTGTGGATTCTACCAATACAATCAAGAAGACATTCAGCTTACATACTCAAGTTAATTTGATCAGTAAACTACAGAAAGTCACATGCCATGTCTTTCTATGTAGTAAACCTCCAATTTAGGAATTATACCCATAGTAAATGGTTGAAACTAGAGGGTGTGGCCTGCTTAAACCTTCTTACCATTTGAGTCCCCTTAAAGTTCTACTTAAATCCAGAAGAGCCTGTAGCACATTCTTCCAATGTTGAATCAAAGCAACTTTGATTTTAAACATACTTGACTTTTGCCTATTTTAGCCTCAGATGGGTATTGTTGTTGTTGTTGTTTAGTCATTAAGTCATGTCTGACTCTATGTGACTCCATGAACTTTAGCACTCCAAGTTTCCTTGTCCTTCACCATCTCCTGGAGTTTGCTCAAGTTCATGTCCATTGAGTCAGTGATGCCTGAGGGATGTTATTATATATAAATCACAATTATCTAAAAATGACTTAGCTTCAGAGTAAGTATTATTATTCATGTTCTCATCTGTATATATATATATATATATATATGTGTGTGTGTGTGTGTGTGTGTATGTGTGTGTATATATATATATATATAGTGTGCTATACCATTGAGTTGTATTGAAGATAATTCTCAATTGATTCTGACTATCCCAGTTAAATGCATTAGGATTGATTTCTTGGATTAGTTTAGAAATGGATTAGTTTCCATTAGAAAGAATGGATCAGCTAGGCTATTGGTCTTGTCTTTGACATACTTTGACAACTCAGCATTCCACATCAACATCATACTGGGTGTGTTTGTCTGCCTTCTCATTCCTTTCAATTACTTAAAGAATACAGTAATTTCCTTAACCTACTGGGCATTGTTGGGATGATAATAACTTATAAATTCAATCAGGAATTAAACTCTGTCTATAGAAGCTGTGGTGCTTTGTGGCATAGGTAACACAATTTGGGTAGTCTCCAAAATTTTCCAATTAAATTCCTTAGATGCTGTGAAATCTTTCCCCTTGTAAAAAAACTTGGCATCATAAAGTTCTAGTCTTCTAACCACATGATCTCCACAGGGTTGAAGAACAGTGCTTTACAGTACAGGCTCAGGGTTCAAAGAGACCAGAATTCAAATCCTGAAACCATTTTTCTGATCATGTGACTCTGGGCAACTTATTTTATTTCTTTGGGCCTCTGTTTCCTTGCTTTCAAATAAGTATAATAATAATAAGTGAGGTTAAATAATATTATAAATGTTAAGTTCCTGTGTTTTACACACAGTAAGAGATCAAAAAGTGTTTTAACTTAGCAGCTGCCACTTCACTTTGCCCTTACAAGGTGCTTTGTAAGATGTTCCCAGTCTCCTCTTATACAAACAGTCTTTGGTTATTTATTGTACTCATAAGAGAATCCATTGTCCCAGCCTTTTAAATAATGAATACCAGATGTTTTCTTCTGATGGTGACAAGGAAAGAGACCCCAGGGAGCAAGTGGGGACTTTGCTACAATCTTAACTCAAGTGTCATAATAAGGAAGAAAGTTAAAGTTTTGCTTAGAGGCTGTATATACTGTTACTGATCTGTGAAATAAAGGACACTCAGATTTCTGCATTATTTAATCATATCAATATAAAGCTCCATAAAACTACTTTAAATTCAGTGATGCATCATTCATCCAGTGTGCCAAGGAGGTTCATTTTGGATTAGCATTGTTTTAACTGAAATCAAACCTATAAGATAATGCTTAAGAGGAATAATAATAAAAACAAAACAACAACAATAATAAATAGATAGTACTCAGTGGGCCCAGAGTACTTTCCACGCATTATCTCACTTACTGTCATACTAGGCAACATGGCTCTCAAAAGACATAAAACATGCTAAGAACATAGAAATTGAGGCTCAGACAGTCTGAGTTGAAATTCAGGCTGTGTGGTATTTAGCCAGGTTATTCTTCATGTTATAGGAAGAGGGGCCACTCCTGAGCCCCAAGAAGCGGCTCTTGTCTAACACTCAGAAAAGAATTGTCTGAGGAGACACGTGCTGACAAAGCAAGAGACTTTATTGGAAGAGAGCACCCAGCGGGAGAGCAGCAGGGTAAGGGAACCCAGGAGAACTGCTCTGCCACGTGGCTTGCACTCTTGGGTTTTATGTTGATGGGATTAGTTTCTAGGTTGTCTTTGACCAATCATTCTGGCTCAGAGTCCTTCCTGGTGGCTCACACATTGCTCAGCCAAGATGAATGCTAGCGAGAGGGATTCTGGGAGGTGGATGGACACACGGCATCTCCTTTTGACCTTTCTTGAACTCTTCCAGTTGGTGGTGGCTTATTAGTTCCATGTTCTTTACCAGGACCTCCTGTTGTAAAACAATTCATGCAAAGGATTACTAGAGAGCCTAGCTAGGGTGAGCGGTTTCAGTCAGTATGCTTCCCCTAACATTCACATTCTACTTTCACCATCTGGAAAAAAAGAATTATGTAATTCCTGAAAAATGGAGGGTTGGAGAAAATCTAGGTGATGGAGTGTTTAATGGCAAGTTTTTAGATAAAACACCAAAAGCATGATCCATGAAAAAAATACCGATAAACCAGGCTTTACTAAAATAAAGCATCTGCTCTGTGAAACACTTTGCTAAGAGAATGGAAAGACAGACTGCAGACTTAGAGAAAATATGTGCCAAACATATATCCAATAAAGCCATTAGAATGGCTGAAATCCTAGAAACTGACAACAGCAACTGCTGCCAAGTATGTGAAGCAACAGGAATTCTCTATTACTGCTGCTGGAAATGGAAACTGGCCCAGCCACTTTGAAAAATGTTTGGCAGTTTGTTACAAAGCTAAACATTGTCTTACCATATGACCCAGCAATCATTCCCCTAGGATATATGCAAAACTGATTTGAAAGTTTATGTCCACACTAAAATGTGCACATAAATATTTATAGCAGCTTTATTCATAATCACTTCAAACTGGAAGATATCCTTCAACAGGTGAATATATAAACAAATGTGATATGTCTGTAACACAGAAGCCATAGCCATAAAGAGAAATGAGCTATCAAATCACAAAAAGATACAGAGAAAAGAAATGCATATTGCTCCATGAAAGAAAAGTTTACAGGCATGATTCCAACTATATGACATTTATAAAAAGTAAAACTTTAGAGATCTTTGGAGACAGAAAACAGTTCAGTGGTTGCCAGAGATAGAGAAGTTTCCGGGGTTGACTAGGTAAAGCACAGGGGATTTTTAAATGTGGTGAAACTATTTTGTATGATTCTCTAGTTGTGGATACATGGCACTGTGCATTTGTCAAAACTCATTGAAACTTACAAAAGAAAGAGTAAATCTTAATGTTTACAAATATACAAAAGTCACTTGAGAGGTCTGGGTAATTCCAAATGAATGCAGAAGTGATTCTGAAAACTATTTATAATAAAACATATAAAATAGCCTCATTGAAAGGAGTGGGGAAAAAACAACAGTGATAAGTAATTTTGGGAATAAGTAAAGCTTATAAAACAAAAGGTAAAAGGAACTGTATATAAATACTGTAATCTAGCTGCTAATGATGTATCCACAAGAATTAAATATGTATAAAAACATGTACATGCTAAGTGAAAGGTGTTAGTCACTCAGTTGGGTCCAACTCTTGGCGACTCCATAGACTGTAGCCCACCAGGCTCCTCTGTCCATTGGATTCTTCAGGCAAGAATACTGGAGTGGGTTGCCGTTCCCTTCTCCAGGGGATCTTTCCGACCCAGGGATTGAACTCAGGTTTCCTGCATTGCAAGCAGCTTCTTTACCATCTGAGCCACCTAAACACACATGTATTTTCTTGCACTACTGGTGAGTACAGCTAATGCTCAGATCTTGGTTCCTAATACCACTTTCTGATAAAAGAATCCAGAAATCTTTGAAGAAATGGCTAAATCAAGGATTGGGGCAGAAAATAAACATGAGCCTAGGACATCTTACAGTGCTAGAAAGTGAAGAGGTGTACAAGAAACCAGACATCTCACACTGAGTCAAAAAAGATCATAGACACCAATTGAAAGAACTCCCACTGAGCAAAATTGGAAAAAAGAAAAAGATGAGCAAGAAAATAAAGTAGTAGTGAATTGTAACCCAAAGTTAAAAATGAATATCTGAGTCCACAGTGTTTCCTGTTGCTGTGTGGCATGCATACATGCTAAATTGCATCAGTTGTGTCTGACCCTTTACGACCCCATGGGCTGTAGCCCACCAGGCTCCTCTGTCCATGGGATTCTCCAGACAAGAATACTGGGGTGGGTTGCCATTTCCACCTCTAGAGGATCTTCCCAACCCAGGTATGAAACCCATGTTTCTTATGTCTCTTGCATTGGCAGGTAGGTTCTTTACCACTAGTGCTGCCTGGGAAGCCACTGTATGCAAATAATGGAATACATAAACAATTGGAAGAGAATAGACAAATCTACTATGTAAAAGAATTCCAAATAATATATGTAGATCCCCCCCCCACCTCAAGTGCAAAACTCCTCATGCTCTAAGTGTGGGCTGTTCCACCAGGGGATTCCCATAAGGATAACAGCTGATCTTTCAATAGAAACTCTTCAGGCCAGAAGGGAATGGCAGGACATACTCAAAGTGATGAAAGAAAATAATATACGGCCCAGATTACTGTATCCTGCAAGAATGTCGTTCAAATATGAAGGAGAAATCAAAAGCTTTACGGACAAGCAAAAGCTCAGAGAATTCAGCACCACCAAACCAGCTCTCCAACAAATGCTAAAGGATCTTCTCTAGACATGAAACACAGAAAGGGTGTATAATCTCGAACCCAAAACAATAAAGTAAATGGCAACAGGATCATACTTATCAATAATTACCTTAAATGTAAATGGGTTGAATGCCCCAACCAAAAGACAAAGACTGGCTGAATGGATACAAAAACAAGACCCCTATATATGTTGTCTATAAGAGACCCACCTCAAAACAAGGGACACATACACACTGAAAGTGAAGGGCTGGAAAAAGATATTTCATGCAAATAGAGACCAAAAGTAAGCAGGAGTAGCAATACTCATATCGGATAAAATAGACTTTAAAACAAAGGTGATGAAAAGAGACAGAGATGGACACTACATAATGATCAAAGGATCAATCCAAGAAGAAGATATAACAATTATAAATATATAATATATGCACCCAACATAGGAGCACCACAATATGTAAGGCAAATGCTAACAAGTATGAAAGGGGAAATTAACAATAACACAATAATAGTGGGAGACTTTAATACCCCACTCACACCTATGGACAGATCAACTAAACAGAAAATTAACAAGGAAACACAAACTTTAAATGATACAATAGATCAGTTAGACCTAATTGATATCTATAGGTCATTTCACCCCAAAACAATGAATTTCACCTTTTTCTCAAGTGCACATGGAACCTTCTCCAGAATAGATCACATCCTGGGCCATAAATCTAGTCTTGGTAAATTCAAAAAAATTGAAATCATTCCAAGCATCTTTTCTGACCACAATGCAGTAAGATTAGGTCTCAATTACAGGAGAAAAACAATTAAAAACTCCAACATATGGAGGCTGAACAACACACTGCTGAATGAACAGCAAATCACAGAAGAAATCAAAAAAGAAATCAAAATATGCATAGAAACGAACGAAAATGAAAACACAACAACCCAAAACCTATGGGACACGGTAAAAGCAGTGCTAAGGGGAAGATTCATGGCAATACAGGCTCACCTCAAGAAACAAGAAAAAGTCAAATAAATAACCTAACTTTACACCCAAATCAACTAGAAAAGGAAGAAATGAAGAACCCCAGGGTTAGTAGAAGGAAAAGAAATCTTCAAAATTAGGGCAGAAATAAATGCAAAAGAAACAAAAGAGACCAAAGCCAAAATCAACAAAGCTAAAAGCTGGTTCTTTGAGAAGATAAATAAAATTGACAAGCCATTAGCCAGACTCATCAAGAAACAAAGGGAGAAGAATCAAATCAACAAAATTAGAAATGAAAACGGAGAGATCACAACAGACAACACAGAAATACAAAGGATCATAAGAGACTATTATCAGCAACTATATGCAAATAAATTGGACAACTTGGAAGAAATCGATAAATTCTTAGAAAAGTACGACTTCCCAAAACTGAACCAGGAAGAAATAGAAAATCTCAACAGACCCATCACAAGCACAGAAATTGAAACTGTAATCAGAAACCTTCCAGCAAACAAAAGCCGAGGACCAGATGGATTCACAGCTGAATTCTACCAAAAATTTAGAGAAGAGCTAACACCTATCCTACTCAAACTCTTCCAGAAAATTGCAGAGGAAGGTAAACTTCCAAACTCATTCTATGGGGCCACCATCACCCTAATACCAAAACCTGACAAAGATGCTGCAGAAAAAGAAAACTACAGGCCAATATTACTGATGAACATAGATGCAAAAATCCTTAACAAAATCCTAGCAAACAGAATTCAGCAACATATTAAAAAGATCATACATCATGACCAAGTGGGCTTTATCCCAGGGATGCAAGGATTCTTCAATATCCACAAATGAATCAATGTAATACACCACATAAACAAATAGAAAAATTAAAACCATATGATTATTTCAATAGATGCAGAGAAAGCCTTTGACAAAATTCAACATCCATTTATGATAAAAACCCCCAAAAAAGCAGGAATAGAGAGAACATACCTCAACATAATAAAAGCTGTATATGACAAACCCACGGCAAACATTATCCTAAGTGGGGAAAAGCTGAAAGCATTTCCCCTAAAATCAGGAACAAGACAAGGGTGCCCACTCTCACCACTACTATTCAACATAGTTTTGGAAGTTTTGGCCACAGCAATCAGAGCAGAAAAAGAAATAAAAGGAATTCAGATTGGAAAAGAAGAAGTAAAACTCTCACTATTTGCAGATGACATGATCCTCTACATAGAAAACCCTAAAGACTCCACCAGAAAATTACTAGAGCTAATTAATGAATACAGTAAAGTTGCAGGATATAAAATTAACACACAGAAATCCCTTGCATTCCTATACACCAACAACGAGAAAACAGAGAAATTAAGGAAACAATTCCATTCACCATCACAACGAAAACAATAAAATACTTAGGAATATATCTACCTAAAGAAACAAAAGACCTACAGAAAACTATAAAACACTGGTGAAAGAAATCAAAGAGGACACGAATAGATGGAGAAATATACCATGTTCATGGATCGGAAGAATCAATATAGTGAAAATGAGTATACTACCCAAAGCAATGTATAGATTCAATGCAATCCCTATCAAGCTTCCAACGATATTCTTCAGAGAACTAGAACAAATAATTTCACAGTTTGTATGGAAATATAAAAAACCTCGACTAGCCAAAGCAATCTTGAGAAAGAATAATGGAACTGGAGGAATCAACCTGCCTGACTTCAGGCTGTACTACAAAGCCACAGTCATCAAGACAGTATGGTACTGGCACAAGGACAGAAATATAGATCAATGGAACAAAATAGAAAGCCCAGAGATAAATCCATGCACCTGTGGACACCTTATCTTTGACAAAGCAGGCAAGAATATACAATGGAGAAAAGACAATCTCTTTAACAAGCGGTGCTGGGAAAACTGGTCAACCACTTGTAAAAGAACGAAACTAGAACACTTTCTAACACCATGCACAAAAATAAACTCAAAATGGATTAAAGATCTAAATGTAAGACCAGAAACTATAAAACTCCTAGAGGAAAACATAGGCAAAACACTCTCCGACATAAACCACAGCAGGATCCTCTATGACCCACCTCCCAGAATATTGGAAATAAAAGCAAAAATAAACAAATGGGACCGAATTAAACTTAAAAGCTTTTGCACAACAAAGGAAACTATAGGCAAGGTGAAAAGACAGCCTTCAGAATGGGAGAAAATAATAGCAAACGAAGCAACGGACAAACAATCTCAAAAATATACAAGCAACTCCTGCAGCTCAATTCCAGAAAAATAAATGACCAAATCAAATAGTGGGCCAAAGAACTAAAGACACACTTCTCCAAAGAAGACATACAGATGGCTAACAAACACATGAAAAGATGCTCAACATCACACATTATTAGAGAAATGCAAATCAAAACCACAATGAGGTACCATTTCACACCAGTCAGAATGGCTGCTGTCCAAAAGTCTACAAGCAATAAATGCTGGAGAGGGTGTGGAGAAAAGGGAACCCTCTTACACTGTTGGTGGGAATGCAAACTAGTACAGCCACTATGGAGAACAGTGTGGAAATTCCTTAAAAAACTGGGAATAGAACTGCCATATGACCCAGCAATCCCACTGCTGGGCATACACACTGAGGAAACCAGAACTGAAAGAGACGCGTGTACCCCAATGTTCATCGCAGCACTGTTTACAATAGCCAGGACATGGAAGCAACCTAGATGTCCATCAGCAGATGAATGGATAAGGAAGCTGTGGTACATATACACAATGGAATATTACTCAGCCATTAAAAAGAATACATTTGAATCGGTTCTATTGAGATGGATGAAACTGGAGCCCATTATACAGAGTGAAGTAAGCCAGAAAGAAAAACACCAATACAGTATACTAATGCATATATATGGAATTTGAAAGATGGTGACGATAACCCTATATGCGAGACAGAATAAGAGACACAGATGCATAGAACAGTCTTATGGACTCTGAGGGAGAAGGTGAGGGTGGGACGTTCTGGGAGAATAACATTGAAACATGTATATTATCATATGTGAAACAGAACACCATTCCATGTTCTATGCATGAGACAAATGCTCAGGGCTGGGGCAATGGGATGACCCAGAGGGATGGGATGGGGAGGGAGGTGGGAGGGGGGTTCAGGATGGGGAACACATGTAAACCCATGGCTGATTCATGTTAATGTATGGCAAAAACTACTACAATAGTGTAAAGTAATTAGCCCCCAACTAAAATAAATAAATTTATAAAAAATAAAAAATAAAAAAACACAAACAAACTGGAAATAGAACTGCCATATTACACAGCAATCCCGCTGCTGGGCATACACACCAAGGAAACCAGACTTAGCAATCCCGCTGCTGGGCATACACACCGAGGAAACCAGACTTAGCAATCCCACTGCTGGGCATACACACCGAGGAAACCAGACTTGAAAGAGACACGTGTACTCCAATGTTCATCACAGCACTGTTTATAATAGCCAGGACATGGAAGCAAACTAGATACCCATCAGCAGACGAATGGGTAAGGAAGCTGTGGTACATATACACAATGGAATATTACTCAGCCATTAAAAATAATACATTCAAATCAGTTCTATTGAGGTGGATGAAACTGGAGCCTATTATACAGAGTGAAGTAAGCCAGAAAGAAAAACACCAATACAGTATACTAACACATATATATGGTATTTAGTCAATTGGTAAAGATAACCCTGTATGCGAGACATCAAAACAGACACAGATAAATAGAACAGTATTATGGACTCTATGGGAGAGGGCGAGGGTGGGATGATACGGGAAAATTGCATGGAAGCATGTAAATTATCATATGTGAAATGAATCGCCAGTCCAGGTTCAATGCATGATACAGGGTGCTTGGGGCTGGTGCACTGGGATGACCTGGAGGGATGGGATGGGGAGGGAGGTGGAAGGGGGGTTCTGGAAGGGGAAAACATGTACACCCATGGTGGAGTCATGTCAATGTATGGCAAAACAAATAAAAAGAAAAAATAAATAAAAAGTAACTTTACAGTGAAGAAATAGAGCCGACATTACCTCAGCCAGGTGACTGAGACTGACATACACAGTGATGCCATGTTGAGAGTATGTCCCTTTGTTGTAAGAGATGAACATGAAACCTGGTCTCTGTGGTTTTCCTCTTCAAAACTGCTTATCTCAGTCTTACCATTAGAAACACATCTAAATTGAGGGATATTCTACAAATTATATGACTGGTACTCTTCAAATCTGTCAGGATAATAAAAAAAAAAAAAACAAGGAAAATCTGAGAAACTCTTACAGTCAAGGGAAACCTAAGAAGACACGATGCTTAAATGATAGGGATCCTGGATGGTGTCCTAGAACAGAAAAAGGTCATCGGGCATAAAACTAAGGAAATTTGATTAAGCTCTAGTTAATAATAAAGTGTCAGTATTGAATTACTAATTACAACACATGTACCATACTAATGAAAAATAATTATATATAATAGCAAAACTGGAATGGAGAATATAGGAACTCTACTATAGTCACAGTTTTTCTGTTAAAAAAAAATAAGGTTAATTTTTTTTAACAGAGTTGGTATAAATGAGATAATGTACATTCCAAATATTTTACATGTATGAATTTATTTCATTCTTGATAAATGCACTTAATAACTCATATAATCTTGATAACCCTTTGTATTGCCTAACATGTTTCAGCATGTATTATTATCATTTTTATTTTGAATGGTATTTAGATTGGAAGAAAATGAATACCCTTCACAGTAAACCTCTAAAAATAGGCTAAATGGTTTGTATTTGTATGGCTTTCTGGGGAGGGTCCAAAGCACTCACCATGTATTCAGGTCTTTAAACAATATGTTCCCTCGAAGTTGAATCAGCATCCTGCAGGACATGATGGTTCAATGTTGCAGCATTAATTCAATGTGAAAAATTCCAGCTTTTCAATTATAAATGTAGAAGCCTAATAAAGGGTCCTAAAATTTCCATTTCCATGCATTTAAATAGATGAAGAATTCAGGTTATCATCTCAACATTGAATGACAAGTACCTTTAAGCTATGAATGCTGTTTTAAAGTCTCAGTTCATACCATGTTTTGATGGAATGATGCATTTAGGAGAATCAAATGTGACTTCTTAATATAGAGGTTAATTATTACAGTTCTTAAAAGGGAAAAATGTCCTGATAATCTAGATTTTTGGTTTATTGTGATTAGTTCCCAAATTACCACATGCTTTTTGGGGAATAAGTAGCAGCTGCTCCTTTAGGGAACCTTCCCTGGTGGCTAAGCAGTAAAAGAATCTCCTGCAATGCAGGAGATGTGGGTTCAATCCCTGGCTCGGGAAGATCCCCTGAAGGAGGAGATGCAACCCACTCTAGTATTCTTACCTGGAAAATCCCATGGACAGAGGAGCCTGGTGGGCTACAGTCCATGGGGTTGTTGGTCTTAGAGTTTATCATGTGCTCATCAGTCCCATTGTCTTGTATCTTTATATCTGTGTGTAACTTCATGCTTGATCCTACAGGGGTCCAGTTTATGAAAACGAGTAACTCCTACCTTCAAATATTAAAGTGCATCCAGATAAAAGAGAGACAGAGCTTATTCTCTGGAGTGTTGGGAAGCAAAACTTATATAAAGGTTAACAGTTACATTGACTTAAGTTTCTGCTTCATTAACCTGAGGCATGTATTGACTGATGAGGTGTAGATCACTTCTGCCTGCCATAGCTGATGTAAAGGAGTATCTGAATTTGGGGTGGACTGAATGAATGGCCCCTGAATTTCTGTCACACTTTGAAAGTGTACAGTTGCGTTTCTCTAGTAACGTCAGTTTCTTATTTTCTATGACTTTCACAAATATAACTTCATTTCATCTTCTCAACTCTAAATGTGAAATCCTTTCGAGTGTCCTTGATACTGCTGAAGGATGTCTAAATAGTACTCCTTAATTCCTAAGCATTCTTTTTTTTTCTTTTAATTATTTTAAACCAAGATCTTCTCTAAAAGGATTTATAACTTACCATTAGAAATCCTCTTCATTGCATTTTAACACTTGAGGATTTTGTTGGGATTATGAAGGGGATTTCTTTTTATCACTAGGGAAATATGGTTGCAGCTATTATATCTTAAAAGCATAAATCGTAGACATAGCTTGACAGTGAGAAATGAATTTATATTCCACACCAAACTAGGCTCCCTTATAACCAAAAGACATTTTTTAAAACAATTTTAATTTCGCAAGAAGTATAATAAAAGAAAACCCAGGGGAGTTCAATCCACCTGTGAAGGTAGTTTACTAATATAGACATTATTGAATATCAAAATATAGTTTAGAAAGCACAGTACTTAGGAAGTAGTGATATTATAGTGCTCTGACTCTTCTCGTTCAGCTCTGTCAATAACAGTTGTACATAAATACAGGTGTCTTTATAATCACTTACTCTAGTCCTGTTTCTGCATCCAAGTCCCTTCAACCTGCTTTCTTATTGACTGTCAAATAGGAGTCACTCTTTGCCCTTGGGAGGTCCCTCTTCTCACACGTGGCTGATTGCTTTCTTCTAGGCCTGCCAGAGAACACTTCTCTCATATTTCACCTTTTAAATGGGTCATCTGATTTGGTCAGTTTCATCTCCAGGATGATCTCCCTTTTGATTAACTCAAAGTGAACTGATTAGTAATTTGTAACAGAGAATGCTATCCTATCCTATTCACTGATCCTGCTCGTGGTCAAGGGAAGAAATTCTACAACATGTATATACCAGGGAGCAGGAACCTTGGGGACCACCCTCAATGCTTCCTGTCTCAGATAGGTACAAGGTTGGGCTCAGCATTGATTGTGTCTGGAGATTGTAGTTTGTTACCAGTACAAATAGGATACCTTGTACCTACTGGGCAAACTGAAAATAAGATCTTCAGCAGTTATCAAAGCATAAGGAAGTTTTGTCCTCTCCAACTATTTTTGGATTTAATACGATAGTTGATAACTAAGGCCCCTTATTTATTGTGTTATTTATCTGTGGCTTAATTACACAAGTGACAATACAAACTGTAGTAAAGCATGAATTAGACCTTTGAAACCAACCAGTCTTAATTAGAAAAAATGCCATTTAGCTTTTAAATTCAGTTAATTTATTAAGTCAGTAAGACAAAATATTGTATGTTGACTGGGACAGGTGCCCTCAAAGAGCTTATAATTTTGTAACATAAACATGCAAATAGTATCTTCACTACAAGGCTGAATGATGTCAGTGCAACATGGATGAACCTAGAAATTGTCCTACTGAGTGAAGTAAGTCAGACAGAGAAAGGCAAATAGCCTATATCACTTATATGTGGAATCTTAAATTAAAAGAAGGAGGGTACAAATGAACTTATCTGTAAAACAGAAGTAGAATTACAGATGTAGAAAACAAACTTATGGATACCAGGGGGTAAGGAAGGGAGAGATAAACTGGGAGATTGGGATTGACATGTACACACTACTATGTATAAAATAGATAACTAATAAGGACCTACGTATTAGTAAGCATATGAAACTCTACTCAGTGCTCTGTGGTGACCTAAAAGGGAAGAAAATTTTAAAAAGTGGGGATATATGTATACATATGACTGACTTTGCTGCACAGCAGAAAATAGCACAATGTTGTAAATCAGCTATGCTCCTTTTTTTTTTTTTTTTTAAAGTAAGTGAGATCTTGTGAATCTCAGATGCATGCATGCAGTCTCATTTGGGTCGACCCCATGGACTGTAGCCTGCTAGGCTCCTCTGTCCATGGAATTCTCCAGGCAAGAATACTGGAGTGAGTTGCCATTTCCTGACCTAGGGATTGAACCCACTTTTTCTGCATTGGCAGGCCGATCTTTACCACTGCGCCACCTTGGAAGTGGCTCTCAGATGAGAAAGTGCTTAATCCAAACCAAGTTCATTCCCACAGATGTGGGGGCATGTGTACCAAGACTGGCAGCAGAATAGGGTAGCAAATGTAATACTCACTGTAGTTTGAAAGTGCAGAGAAGATGGAATTTCATTAATTTGTTTATAATTAATGTGGTCTTTTCCCTAAATCCCTTACCCACTCATTAGTGCAGTGAAAAAGAACATCTCCGGGGGAATGTCCAGTCAGGTTTTACAATTTGTCTGATCTGCTCCCACAGTCTCTTTAGGGAGATTTCAGGACCTTGTACAGAAATGACCAGGGGAAAACACATTCAGCTTCTCAGGTTCCCACCATCACCTCCAAGATATTCTCCAGGATGATGCACACGTGGAAGAGCATGGCTCTCTCAGTTTCTTCATGGAGAAGATGAGTTGAGGCCCTTGTGTCATGGTGTCCTGGGCTCCTCTGTTCACTGAGTAATAGTCCTTCTTCATTTCTTCCTTGTTTGTGCTGTTGGCTTTGGGAGTCTTGACTAGTCTCTCTTGTCTTCACTGCAGTTCATGGAGCTCCTGGCTGACTTAGCCTTACATTATTCCTCCTGGCACTATGGGTGCCTCTGCAGACCACCTGTAATCTCCATCAAGATCCAGCTTCCATGGCTTGCATTAGGGCCTGAGTCACAGAACTCTTACTCCTGCTAATGCTCTCCTGTCAGAAGCCCCCCAGTCACATCCTCAGCAGCCTCTAGTCCTATCCCTACCACACAAGAATCAAGTGTAGCTGGGGGAGGCTAAGTCTGAGGGCTTCCCTCTACTTGCTGTTGTGTCGAGCAATGTCCTCAAACTGGTGTGGGAAGCAGCCCAAAGACTGTCTTGTTCCAGTACCAAATGCCAGTTTTCATTTGCTCATCTGATCACCTCCACTCATTGGACTCTGGCTAGAGTGAACAATTAAGGCCCCGTTTGGCTCCCTTTCTCTTCTCTGCTCTCTTTCGCATCATTTACTAGGGCCCCGAAAGGATAGGTTTGTCCCTGTTCCTCTTTTATCTGGATATTCTTTATATAAAACCCTAACACAAAGAGAAAAGTTTGCCTCTTGATATGTTAGAGGAGAAATAAAATAATTTCAACTGTATTTTCTCAAGAAAATAGCCTGGCTTGAAAGGCAAGTGTTTTGCAACAACATTTATTTTCTTTTTTAATAATAGAAGCAAAAAGCTACCTTTCTCCACCACGTCTTGCTTCTGTCCCTACACTCCTGACACCCCTCCTCTTCTACCTCAAAGCAAATGGATGCATGAACAACTAAGGAAAAAGTAAAAAATAAGAAAAAGTCAAACTGAAAAGAGAGAAAGCACATTAATGTCCTTAAAAATCATTTCAGAGAAGGTTATGTAGTACTTCAACAAGCTGAGTATTTAGATAGAAGAGAATGAGCAAATACACAGTGGGGACATTTTCAATGAATATAATACCCAATAAATAGGATGTGACTGTGCTTTCTGATTCTTCCAACCTCTTAAGATGCACCACTAAAAATCATAATAATTTGCCATATAAGCGGAACACAAAAATTGCTCCTGATTTGTGTAGTAGAATGAGAATTCACAGTGTGTTTGTTGAACACAGAAATATAATAGGGAATGACACCTGGAGGTTGCTTTGGGGCCAATTGTCGAGAGCTGATTCCCTCAAGATGAATAATAGTTGGTCCTGAGCAAGCCAAAAATCCTCTAACTTTTTATTTTCATGATTTTATTGAGGGTGAGAAGAATGCAAGAGAAAGCCTGACTTATTTAAGCTTGTGCTTCTGATTTACAAGTGAAAAGTTCACACATGGAGCACCATGCATTTTCAGAAGAACTGCAGGGAGCTTAAGGAATAAAGGCTGACAGGGTTCATCTTGTCCTTTAGGGCAGACTTTATCTGATGTCATTGAGAAAGAAATCTGCTGTTAGATAATTGTTCTTTTCATAAGATAAATTTCATGCCAGAGGAAAGCACTCCATTGTCCTTCCCATCTCCTCTTCTGATAGATCTTTATTTGCAGAGTTTAAAGTAAGGCACTTAGAGTTGGTCTTTACCTCATTGTCTCCTTCTCTGATGGCTTCTGAGGTCTTTGATGAGTAGGGCTACTTTTCTCTGTATTTCCTTGCCTTCTGAACCCTGCTGTTTCCAGCCTAGTTTTTCTTTTTTTCACCTGGAGGGTATTCAGTATCTATTTGATCCATTAATGTCATTAAATTAATTTTCTTGACTTTATTTGTACAGCATCATTTTCTCTTACAATCTTAATTTCTGATAGATGATTGCTCCAATTCATACCTGAAGACATTTTTTTTTTTTGAACAATGAGGAGTATTTTTTTTTCACATATAACTCAGATTCTGTTGAGCATCCTTAATAATCACATTCATTTTTATCCTTAAGGCTTGATTTCCCCTTGGGAAGAAATCAAGACTTTCAGACCCAAGTTTGGTGACTACCATAGGTGACCAGGATGTGTGGTCCTCTTTCTAGCTAAGATAATCATTGTGATTTCCTTGAAGGCCTATGAGATGATTTTTTAGATGCATTTCCAAAGTACTTAAGGGTGAGATAGCTTACCAAGACTTTCAAAATTTTCACAAACACTTGGAAGGAAATCTCTGCCAAACAGCAAGCTGTAGTTTCCACTCAAAGTGTTTTTTTGAGAAGGGAGCACTTACTATGTCCCAGACACTATGCTAAGCACTTTACATACATCATGTTATTCAATACAGTCATCCAGTATTTACAACCAAGGTAACTGAGCCGTAGAGATAAACCAACTTTAAAATCATTACTTATTTTGTTCAAGGGGTGTGTATTTGTATACATATATTGGGCTTGCCTACTGGCTTAGATGGTAAAGAATCTGCCTTCAGAGCAGGAGACCTGGGTTTGGTCCTTGAGTCAGGGTGGTCCCATGGAGAAGGGAATGGCAACCCACTCCTGTATTCTTACCTGGAGAATGCCATAGACAGAGGAGCCTGGTAAGCTAAAGTCCATGGGGTTTCAAGGAGTTGGACACAGCTGAGTGACTAACACATACACACATATATACACATAAGACTCTCATGCTCATTTCATATCATAGCCATGCCCTTGTAATAAAAATCTGGCTTTGCAGGCTTTCATCTACAAAGAGGTAGATAGCATGCAAGCTGTCCCCAAGCTTCCTAAGTGATGTCCCAAACATTTAGCCATTCAAGAGTTTTTTCCCCATGCCCACTGACAGGATGAGGAAGTTTAAAAAATGGCAGGATTGTATCAGTAACGATTATTGATCTGGGGCCATGATGGATGCCAGTCAGGGAAAACAATTTATGACACAACCCAAGTTATTAGCAGTCTTGGGCTCAAATTTATGATGGATCAAAGCTCTCTGGGTTTCAAACTGATTTATTTTAATATCTGTATTTAAAATTGAGTACAAGGCAGTATGGTCATGTTTCTGTGAATGCCTCAACATTAAATAATTTGATTAAACCTTAATCCATTGTTTTCTTTTTCCAGAATGTAGTTAATGAGAGTAAAATTTATTGAGCACCAATTTTATGGCCATTAACTATGTGAGCCTTGACAAACTGCTAGTATTTTAGAGTATTTTATATCTCCCTTCTTGACCAATGTTTTCTGGTTGGATGCTCACATTCGACATAAAGTCTAGAACACTTCAGAGAGATTTAAATGCATGTCCAAATCACATTCAGTAAGTAAAGGTAGATGTAGGCAAATCTAAGACAAGCTTACACAAAAGAATTAAGATTAATACTAGCACTGGTTCTTCTTCGAATGGATTTCTTCCTTCCCAGCTTATTAAGTTCAAACACAAGAAATTACACTGACTGTTTAGGGTTCCAGCTCTGACAAAGGAAATCATGTCATTTAAATAAATTTTAATTCTTTGTTTTTAAAAATTATGTCATCTAAGCTAAAGAGCTGCTAATTTAATTTTAGTTTCTGTGGCTAATCCTTGAGCATTTTAGAAATCCAGACTTAGAGGGGTATCAAATATGAAGTGTGTGTTGTTTCTTGACAGACTTTGTGGCCTGTGGCTTTCATTTCCCAGGTAGAGCACACACTTGCTAACAGAGCATCATGCAGAAGGACTGGCCACCAGTCACCCTTGTGGTGAGGTTCACAAACTCTCATTTTTAACAATGCCCTTCATTGCTCCAGGCCTCAGTCTCCCTGTCTTTGAAATGAGCCTTTTATCCTGAATGATTCCTGAAAGGCCTTTAACTTGTATTCATAGTCAGTAGTAAAGAGGAGACTTTAGATTTGTAGTGGGGCGGGTGGTGGAAGACAGGGTGAATGGGCCTTTGATTATGTGCCTTGGTGTTTCACATTTCAGAAACCTCTGGGTTCTGCCACTTTATTTCTTTTTTGGGTGACAGTTATATTGCTGGGTTCAACTTACATAGTCTTATGTGTGTGAGGGGACGCAAGTAGGAGTTTTCATTACAATCTATAATTTCTAATCAGGATCTTATGCTCTTATATTTATAGTGACTATTACGGGATCATCTCTTTAAATTGACCTCCACCAAACAAATCCATGAGAGCAACAGTCAAAATAGATCACCTTATAGTTCCTGCCTGTGGTGGCAATATGGTACCATGGAAGGAGGGCCAGCTGGTGACCTTGAAAAGGTCACATCTCCTCTAAATGTGTTTGCCCTCTCTGCTCAGGGCATGGTTGCCGATAGTGATAAGAAATGCATATTCCCTGAGCACCTGCCAAATGCCAGGCGCTGTATCAGGTATCCATCACGCACAGTAGATGGCAGTGTGGTAAGAGAGTAGATCAGGGAGTCAGTATCTTTGTTTAAGTTGCCTCTACTACTGACTATGAGACCTCAAGCAGGCTATTTCGTTTCTCTAAGCTTGACTTTACACATCTTAAATTCTTTTTTGTCTTTGTCCTTACTAGGCAACCTGTGGAATCTTGAACAAGTTTTCTAATGTTGCTGAGCCTCCGATAACCCATCTCTGAAAGGGAAACAGTAATAATACCTGCATTTTAGGGTAGCCATGAACCAAATCAAATAAACATAACTCATATGAAAATTCTCTGGAAACAATCTGGCAAAATGGAGAGAAAAGATATTGTCATATGTCATTTGACGGCATAGAGTGGTGATATGACTGAAAAAATAGTTTCACCAAAAGGAGTTGTTATATCAAAACACTCCCTTGGCATGTGGTCATTAAAGAGAACGAAAATTCAGGTTTTATTTTTAGAGTTCAATTTACTTACATTCAAAGACAGACAGACAGATGGATGGAAACATACTGTGATTTCCTTGGAAATCTGCACTGTTCCTTAGCATTCCTTGATTAGACAGTTAAAAGTAAGGAGTCAGGTTATAGCTCAAAATGAAATTATTTCATGCCATGTACAAATGCTTTCCACTCCTTGGCAGACTGATAAGCTCAGAAGTGTTTGACACTCTCTCATGTTCATTAACAGAGAAACAGGACCAACCATATTATCAGAATGACAGGATTCCTGTCCCTGTGTCACTTGTTCAGAGGAATGGCTCTGATGCTTCTGAGGGACGAAATTTGACATGGGCATATGAATTATCACTTCAAAATATTTCCTTGCCCTCTTCCTTCTCACTGCTTACTCCCATTTCTGTCATTCTTTCTATGAGGTTCCAACAGAGGAGTAACATGTATGTTTAGTCACTAAGTCATGTCCAACTCTTTGCGACACCGTGGACTGTAGCCCACTAGGCTCCTCTGTCCATTGGCATTTCCAGGCAAGAATGCTGTAGTGGGTTGCCATTCCCTTCTCCAGAGGATCTTCCCTCCCCAGGGATGGAACCCCACATCTCCTGCATTGAAAGCTGGATTCTTTACCACTGAGCCACAGGCATTAACAAAAATAAAACTTGCAATATATTATCCTTCACCTCAAGAAGCTTGTAATTTAAATAGGAGAGAAGATCTTAATCATTCCTTCCCATCTCCTTTGGCCTTCTTCATTTTAGCTTCCACTGTGGAGCACATTTGACAAGATACTTCAATGTATACTTATTTCACTTCAGACTCTGGACTTCCCTGAGATGAAGACAGAGCATGAATTATTTTCATTGTTTTGAAGTCTGAAAAATCTTGGTTTTTGGCCCAAGTCACAGATCCACTAATTCTCAGAGACTTCCAACTCAGCCCCTCCTGATGCCAGTGCTTCCTAATTCTACCACATCCATCATGCCTATTCTTTGGAAAACAGTTCGTAGAAGAGACGATGACCACCAAGGAGTGCCATCAGGAAGCCAACTATGAGTTTGGAGGAGCAAAGTGTACCAATCTGTCCTAGGTTTTGTGGGGCACACAATAGAAACTGATGCATCCTCTGTCATTTAGAGAATTATTGTTGGGATGAAGGAGCCAAGAGGCAAACAAATGGAACACTGAGTTGCTGTGAGTCTGGAGTCAAGTGGTCATTGTTACTGGTGTCATTTAGTCTTTGAATATTTCAAGATTTTTTTTGGGGGGGGCAAGAGGCAAGTATCTAGTAAATCTGACATATTCAAATACTGCATGCCATATAATATATAATCATATATAATGTATCATAATTTTTAGTTATTTGCAAAATTAATATATTTCCTAAGAAAAATGTTTTTTAAAGGTAGGTTAGCTTGTATCCTAGCAATATCTGTTTTGGTTTCATATAACAGGAGTAGAACTAAAAATAAATCATATGTCATTAGATAATCTCACAATACATCCATTAATTTCCCTTTCTGCTAGACAGCAATGAAATTGTGGTTTAAGCTGCTTTAAAAACATTACGTGAAAAATGAGGAGCGGGGATGAAGACAGATTAGAACATAATTACGGGGGCTGGAGCTCAGCCAGGTCCTTTTATGCCTTGCCAAGTTGGAGACAGCCAATCTCCAGGTGAACTTGGAAGATGAGTACTTCAAACTCAGAATGCCACCTCCCACATAGCAAGACTCCACGCAGCCAACTGGGGGAAATACTGACTCATAAAAGACCATCAAAGGGCAAAAGTAAGTGTAAGACTGAATGGAAAGTGGACAAAAAAAGACGATATGGAAAAATAAAAAATACGGATCACTTCTGTATTATAGCAGAGAGTGTTATATTTTTTTCCCAACTTTGGTCAGAGATATTAACTTTCTCTCTGCAGATCTGGCTTAAATCCTTGGTGAATTCCCAAACAGGGTGTGAATTTATCACTCAATATTGGGAGCATCTGGGGTTTTTCATTTCATTAAAATGATTCTTTTTTTCCCATCACAGATGCTCCATGGAGCAAGGTCTGTACATTATAAGTGAAAAGTGATTCCCCAGAAGGAAATCTTTTATCTCAAGCTGTAACTTAAAGTTGAGCACGTACTTTATTTTGGAAGCTGCTTTGTGAAGAAAACAGCAAAAGGCTGAACGTAGAGACAGGTTGACAAATGCATTAGTATCCAATTTGGAACTGAGTCTCCAGAATGGCAATACAGACCAAAGCCTAATTCAGCAGGTGTATTTGAGGTTCACTTATGTGTAAAAATGGAAAAAATAAAAATAGTGACCTGATTAGGTAATTGTGGAAATAAAATGAGATCATGCATGTAAAGAATCATCATGTCATCTGACATGGTATAAACCCCTGATAAATAGTAACTAATAATATATCAAGGTATCTTGATAACTAGACTTAAAAATATTTCTATGGAAAATAAATACGTTATCATCATACAGTTTCTGTTCTATATAGTGGTACCATATGGCTCTATACTTCTACTTGTTTCCTTTGCTCCGGTTCAACTGACTGAAATTTGTTTACCCATCCATCTCCCCTATCATTCTATGAATGTTTCAAGAACTAGATTTATTCTTATTGTCTACCACTGTCTCAACATTACTAGTTCTCAGTATATGCAAGTTTAATTGCCTTAAAAGCGATTGTTCTTTGTTTCTTAGGGAAATATACCAAGACTGGAATAAAACCATCTGATCTGATGTCAAGTTTGCAAGGGAAACAGACCAGGATAGCACCCTTCTTCCACCTGCATTGGGTCTCAGAGCCAGTGCAGGTCTGTGGCTAAGTGAAAGTTGAAGGAAGGAGAAGAATTGGGAGAAATAAGGAAAAAGGGAATACTGTGGGGAAGTGTTCCAGAGGCTTGCCCAGGAGAATGCATTTTGCCTGAGACAGTTTCCAACTCACTTTTCCTCCTCTAACCCCATGGCCGCCTACCCTCTGCCCCCTCCCAATATGGCATCTGACTCAACTTTGGAAAACCAGATGGCTTGATATTCATAAAAGCTGAGAAATCTTGGCTACTGACTTTATATTTTTGAACCAAGTAAGCACAAGAGTCTTAGCAACATTTTGTGTTGCAGTAGATTTGGAAGTCATACTGAATGTTTCTTCGCTGATTTTCTTCATTGGCAGTCAGGCACGTAACTAGAATTTCCTATTGCTCTTTCTTGTTTTTTTCAGTGTTCAAAAAAAAACCAGTTTTACCTCTGTGAAATAAACATGTATAAGATATCCTTATATGCTAGTTGGGAAAATAGGTAAATTCTTGGTGGGATGTCTAACTCTAAAACAGAAAATATACCTGTGGCTCTACAGTCTAAAATATCACCTCTTCACCATTCATTTATAATTGAAATAGGGGAAAGTACCCCTACAGTAACCAAAGTAGTAACACTCCAGTGTTGCAAACTGCTTTGCAAACGTGGAAATATAGACTGAAATACAGCATGGCCAAACTCATTGTAATACAGTGACAAGGTTTTTTTTTTTTTTTCTTTCAAATTATCAATCACTTTTTGGTGGATGGGGTAAAAAAGAAAACTAATAAAGTTGAGATTATTGTCATGATTTTAGCAGCTCCTAATAATGTGCTTCTATTAGATCAAAGTTGTGCTGTTAATTCTTTCAAGTCAGATCTATTTCAGATGATAACTCTTCCACTTATACTTGCATTTAAAACCCCTTAATCCTCAGCTTCTTCATCTGTATCTTGGAGATATTTATAGTGCCTGCCTCAAACAGCTATTTATGACAACTAAATGTGATAATGTATGTAAAATCCTTAGAACAGCAAATATATGGCAGTTTCTTCATATCTTTCAGTCTTTCTCTACTGAGTACCATCTTTAACCTCAAGAATCTTATCATATGTACTGTACTTTTCTCAGAGACGGGATGTTTTTGTCCACATCTTTGTTTATTTAAATATATGCATGTATTTATGTATTTATGCAGAGAGATAAAAAGTGGAAGGTCTAATCCTTTCCACCAAGTGCACAGACAACAATTTTTGTAATATACTTTCCTGACATTTTATTATAAACATTTCAAATACTCATAAAAATATAAAAATTATATAATAAACACCCATTACCAACACGTAGCTCATGCACTTAACATTTTATTATATTTGCTTTACCACATTTCAGTCAGTCTATCCATCCATCAATCATTCTTATTTTTGTCAACAGCTTCATTGAGATACAGTTTATCCACCATCAAATCAACTTGTTTTCAATGTGCAATTTAATTATTTTTAGCACATTTACAAAGTGCACAGCCATCTACACTCTCCAATTTTAGAACATTCCCATCTTCCCAAAGAGATTCTTCGCACCCATTTGCAAATTCTCCCTCTTCTCGCCTCAGTTCAGTTCAGTTCAGTTCAGTCTTTCAGTCGTGTCCGACTCTTTGCGATCCCATGAATTGCAGCACGCCAGGCCTCTCTGTCCATCACCAACTCCCAGAGTCTACCCAAACCCATGTCCATCGAGTCGGTGATGCCATCCAACCATCTCATCCTCTGTCGTCCCCTTCTCCTCCCGCCCCCAATCCTACCCAGCATCAGGGTCTTTTCCAATGAGTCAACCCTTCGCATGAGGTGGCCAAAGTATTGGAGTTTCAGCTTCAACATCAGACCTTCCAATGAACACCCAGGATTGATCTGTTTTAGGATGGATTGACTGGATCTTCTTGCAGTCCAAGGGACTCTCAAGAGTCTTCTCCAACACCACAGTTCAAAAACATCAATTCTTCGGCTTCTTGCCTCAGTCCCCGGCAATTGTTAAACTACTTTCTGTCTGTATAGATCTGAACAGCCATAAGTTTTAACCAACATCACAAAGATTCAAGGGGATGCTCTTGTCCTGTGACTCTTGGGATTAAAAGAGAAACTGTCTAAAAAACCAGAGGGACCTAATATTTTTCACAAAGCAGAGCTTATGTGCAGAAAAATCTCCCTGCGTTTTTTGATGATCCTGATTCCTTATTCCCAGAGCACTAAATCACTCCCATTTTACTGATGAGGAAATATAAGGCAGCAAAGAAGGGTCAGAAATACTGAAAGTGTCCAGAAAGCTATGCCAGTAGTAGAAACAAGCCAGGGGCTACCGTTGACCACTCTGCTCACTGCTCTGAAGGTGGCTTTGTTGAGTATAACTGTACCTCTATGAAACAAATGGCACTGGATGGAGGAATATATACAGATTACCCAGCAGCTGATATTTCTCTGGGTTATTGGCCAGGATGGTGATTGTGTGAAAAGATTCCCCAGGATGGCATTTGAGAGTGAAATCAAAGAACAGTGGTGGCAGATGTTAGGAAACCATGTTTGGAATTGGCCTCCTACAGAAAGGAGCTGGATGCTGATTTGGTGGGTGATGAGGGATGTCCATGGTCTTCTCAGAGGGGTGTTGCTTCTCTGGCAGGATTCCAGTCAAACAGATTTAGATTTCTTTTACATTAAAATCCCCTGAAGATATATATGGGGATAGGAGGGAGCTAGAGGAACGCCCACATCATGTGTTGAGTACTATTCTTTCAGAGATAAGATTGTCAGTGCTAACCCAAAGGAGAGTATTTAGGATTTATCATCTCCTTTTGTTGTTGTTTGGTCGCTAAGTTGTGTCTGACTCTTTAGCGACCACATGGACTGTAGCCCACCGGGCTTCTCTGTCCTTGGGATTTTCTGGGTAAGATTAATGGAGTGGGTTGCCATTTCCTTCTCCAGGGGAATTTCCCAACCCAGGGATCAAACCCGTGTCTCCTACATTGGCAGGCAGATTCTTTACCAGTGAGCCACCTGGGTACAATTAAAATATTTAAAAAGTACCAGTTCTTCTGCCCTACTGTGCTGCCACAGTTTCCATTTTTCTATTTACAGAAAGATTGGCTCCTAACTCAAGTGATCCTGCCCTGGGTTCCCTCTCATGACAGTCACCCGGCCCATCAAAGCTCTGCTCATACTTCTTAAGAGGAGTCATCTCTGCCCACATTTGTCACTAACATGTTAATTTCTCTTATATTTTATTTTCAGCCTTGGGAAGCTAAAAAAAAAAAAAACACCCACAAAACAAAAGTTAGAATTTATGGTGGTTGTGATAAATGTACTTAGATTTCCTCAGACTACTCAGTCTCTGAAAATTTCAAGATGAAAACCCAGTGGCAGACAGGTCTCTTTTAATTCAAGCAATGTAGCTTTAGTGTCTATTTGGAGCAACTTGCTTTGAATTTCTGGCATACTGGCCACGCTCAGTAAATACCTGTGAAAGGAGTGAATGAGACATACAAATGAACACTTAAGGTCTTTATTAAATACTTGAGTCATTCCTGGCTCCTTGTCCCATACGTATGTGTGCATACACACAACATACACACACACACACACACAGACATTCCCTGAAGTTTAAACCATTTAGCTCTTAAAAGCCAGTAGGCATTTTCATCTTAGTTCAAGGTGAAGGAGCTATTTGCTGCTTCTGTATAGGTAGTAAGGACTTGAATGCCTCAAATATGACAACTCTGTAGAGAAACTTTGAGTTCAGTTTGGTAGAGTGTTAATTTATTTAAATTAATATAAGTGATTTACTTTTAGTTAAACACCTTTCCATCCCATATGGTACCATGCTAGCTGCGGAGAGCATTTTGGAGATGAAGCCCTTATGACCTGTTATCTTTGTCTCTGTTATGTTGGTAGCATCTTTAACATGTAACTATGAATTCTGGTTATGGTTTTGATATGTTTTAGAAGTAACAACAGTTTCATCCTTAAACCACATATAATAATCCTTTAAAAAAAGGTGGTATTATGAGGATTAAATGTCACCTTGTAAGTTGGTACCTAGTTAAAATAAATTACAACTGGCAGAAATTTGAGAACTTTATGTCTGTAAAACACCTATTTCCATTTTTCCCGAAGAGCGGGTAGACCTTATGATCTGATTGGTGCCACTTCTACTCACTCAGTATCAAGTGTGCCTGGCCAATCAGATCTTCTTGTGGCCCATAGTACACAGTGAGACTCAGACCTGGGACCTACCTAGATGGATTGGCAAAAGGAAACTGTCTTTTCGTTGGACTTGAAACTGGGACAGCATACACCTGGAGCTTCCTAGAACGACCATATGCATTGAAACTTCTTCAGGGTGAAGACAAAGCACAAAAATCGAGCTGATATATAGCAAAGAGAAGGGGCTTCCCAGGTGGCACTAGGGGTAAAGAACCCACCTGCCAATGCAGAAGACATTAGAGATGCGAGTTCGATCCCTGTGTTGGGAAGATCCCCTGCAGGAGGGCATGGCAGCATACTTCAGCATTCTTGTCTGGAGAATCCCATGGACTGAGGAGCCTGGTGGGCTACAGTCCATAGGGTCCAAAGAGTCAGAGACTACTGAAGCAACTTAGCACATGTGCATGGCAAAGAGAAAGATGGATTCCTTGTCATGGGGGTTGAGTATCTTATTGTCACCTATGAAACTAGATATATTCTAGGATTTTTCCATTAGATGACTATAAATTTCCCTTATTTGGTTGAGTTGGTTTTTGTTGGATTTTTGATATCTGCAGCTGGGAGCCTTAATTAATGAACTGCTATATATATTAGCAGTGAAACCACCACAGCATTCCATTCCTCTGTCAGTTTACCAGGTTCTGCATGATTGAAGCTTGATAAAATCTGATCATCTGAAAGCTGATAGTTAAGCAGAGTGGAACCAAGGAAAATGATCACTTTATTTCAAAAAGTTGGGAATTCTGAAGCCATTTAATTATTTATACCTGTAATTCCTTACAGCGTATTGGATAATACTCTAAACTTTTTGAAAAAAAAATTGGAAAGATTCTTTTGGTCATAGGTGATTTCAGTAGTTCATACTTTAAAAATATATATTTCCATAAACTAGCCTGTTTAGAATAAAATTATAATTACTATTATTACTAAAATTAGGAAGTATCATTCTTTTTTTTAACCACTCCATGAAACATGCAGGATCTTAGTTCCCTGACCAGGGATCGAACCCATACCCCTTGCCTTGGGAGCACAGAGTCAACCACCAGACCAACAGGGAAACCCCAGAAATGGCATTCTTATATAGCAAAATACAGAGTTGAGGCTAAAGTCATTCCCTTTCATTTTTTTGATACTGTACTCTGTGGCAGAGTCACAGTAACAATAAGATGGGCTGAAAGGAGATATTAATGGACTCAACCTACTCAGAAGACTGATATTAACTAACAAAGTACATAATGGAAAAAAAATGATAGAGCTGTTGAAAGCCTCTCTATTGGACCAAATGTTTTAATTGCAGTTTTTCATATTCAGAGAGAGTTAATATCATTCATGGGAAAATATACATCTTAAAGTGCATTTTAATTATTCCCCCATTAGACTGTCTCTGTCTGGTTACATAATTGTGATTTCGTGGAAGGACATCAATGCTTAAACTGCTTCTTTGAATCTCTGAGCTGAGTAATGTAAGAAGCAGCAGCACCTTCTCGTGAGATCATGGTCATGGAATCCTTTATGGAGGATCATTGAGACTGGGTCAATAGGACCTCATAAAATGTGTGCTGGAATTAATGGGGCCTCAATAGGAATCTCAGTGATGAATTGGATGCTCTAATCAAAATTAGATTGTGTTCACTTAACAGTAAGCCAGTGAATAACATCTCTAGCATGTGTTAGTATTGTAGTACAGGTTAGACAATAAAGACTATTAATCTTTAAGTGGTTAAATAACCAAGATGGTTTGTTTTAAATGCTACCCACACATCAGGTACATGTGGATAACTAGGCATGCATGTATGAATTCATATATTTTTGAATGTAATTCATGAAATACTGGTGAATGTTGATGTAGGTGATCTCATCATATACATATAATTAAAATCTGTACTTTTGTTACCTTCCCATTTTTTTTTTTTTTGCTTTAAAACTTCTTTGTTGGCTTTTGTTCAATTTCAAATATATCCTCACACATTATAAAAAAGTAAAAGTATATCCGAAGATGTTGAATTAGTAGGGGTCCAATTAGAAAAGAGAAAAGCCATGTAGTAATTAGAACAGGAAGCTTAATATAAAAATTGTGAATTGTAATAGGAGATAGGGATATCAAGGGATTTGTTACTAGAAATTAAAAGAGAACCCTAATTAATATCAGAATAGTAAATATAAGGAAGAGTCACTATCCTTAGGGCTGAAATGGAGCACTCTAGAAGAATTTTCCTCCCCTAGGCGGAGACCTAGACCTTGTTGCCTTTCATGGGCCTCGTTAATTTCAGCAGCTAATTTTCCTTATTTGTTACATGTACTGGATAGAGAAGAAATTCAGAATTTTCTCTGTGAGGGATTGGCCACTTGATGCTAAATATCATGACAGGCAGCAAGATTCTCTACACCAATTAATGCATCTCCTGCAGGTGAATTGTCCAGAAATGAAGCTTTCGTGTTACATGCATAATACATTATATTATCCCTAATTCAGCTAATTTTTGAGAAAAAAAATTTTTTTGATGTTTTGATGATGACAACTTGGTAGGGGTTTAAATGAGATTGTGACAAAATGAGATGCTGGCAGAAAGTGACAAAGTACCAAAAGGAGGAGTGGAATTCTTTTGTTAATTCTTTCATTTGCCAAAAAGATAGCTGATGATTAAATGTTTGGTAATACTTTAATGGGTTTCCCCAGTGGGTCAGCGGTGAAGAATCTGCCTGCCAATACGAGAGATGCAAGTTCAATCCCTGGGCTGGGAAGATCCCCTGGAGAAGGACTGGCAACCCACTCCAGTACCCTTAACTGGGAAATCCCACGGACAGAGGAGCCTGGTGGGCTCCAGCCCATGGGGTCGCAAAGAGTCAGACACAGCTTAGTAACTAGACAACAACAAAAACAATTTCTTAATAGAAACATGGCCATTTCAAACAAGTGTCCTTTTTGGGCATTTTATTTTAAATATAGCAGTGTGTACAAGTCATTCCCAAACTCCCAACCTATCCCCTGCCAACCCTCCTTCTCCCTGTAACCATAAGTTTTCTAAGTCTGTGAGTCAATTTCTGTTTTGTAAATAAGTTCATAGACAAGTGTAATACTAAATCCATATTTTGGTCTCTCTTCTGTCCATGGCTCCTATCAGTGCATACCTAATTTTATAATAGAAAATTTACACCCAAGGGAAGGTTACCTTCTTAATGACTATATAAGTCCATAGATTAAACTTAGTTTGCCTTGAAATATGTGAAAATTAATGGTCTGTGGAGTTCTTTTGGAATGAAACTTTAAGACATTTCCCACTTTTTGCTTCTTTATGGATTGATATAAGCTAATCCTCCGGTAGCTTTTCCCAGATGGAAATACTTAAGCTAAATATTGCTTTTTGCACATAAAATTTTTACAAGAGTGATTTTGTGAGGCACATACTTGAATTATGGCAGAGATATGTATTTATACTTAACTGGACAAAAATTAACTTTAATGGATACCTTAATCAAATGAGAAATAACAAGTCTTCTTAGTTTTCCACCTCTCCCCTTTATCTCATTTTGTATTTGTTAAGAATTTATTATTAATAAATGTAACAAAGAGGAAAGTAATGTCCAGGAATAAGTTTAGTGCTGACTTAAGCTGATATTAGAAAGGTTATCAGCAAGTTATTGGAGCTCAGGGGTCCTGAATGGGTAACATATACAGAGTATGTCCCGGACTCTGACTCATTGACAATGTATCACTGTCCTTTGGTAAAGAGCAAGACAGGCAGGGAATAAGACGAGGAAAAGACTTGCTTCTCATGATTCCAATTTTGTGATACAACTGTGTATTTTCTAGAAGAAAACATATCAAATGTTGAGGGACTTTCCCCCTAGATTAGTGTTTTGTTTTGTTTTCTTTTACTTTTTCATTCCACTCTTTGTATTTCTTAACACAAATTGTGCTTATGAGATTGAAAAAATACACAGGTGTTTAGTGAAAAAAAAGAAAAAAAAACTTGTATCCTTACATTAGATTTCAACACATTTTCTGAAGCTGCCGTGAATTTTTACAAAGCCTTTATTTTTTCAAAGAGCTCATGGACTGTCCTTTATTAATTTGTCTGGCCTGGGGAGAAAAATAAAGCAGATATGCCTCTAAGTCTAGGCTTTGTGGCACAGAGGCAAATAAACTTAACCATGAACACATAATTGTAAAAAGCATTAAATCATTGTGAGTTTTGGCCTCATTTATCTCTGCCAAAGAAAGCTTTGAGGCTATGAAATGAGCTCTGGTGTGGATATTCTCATATTTTTTTCTTTGATTGAGTGGGGAAAAAAAGATCTCCACTGATATAAACCATCACAGAATATTTTTGGCTTGCCTTTTAAGTATGAAATTTTTACATCTTCACCATGGCTAAGTCAGTTATCAAAGATCTAAGGGAAAATTTGAACTTACAAAATAATACTTTTTTTCATAAAATCACTATTTCATGTAAAAATGTGCCACTTGATCCTATTGGAAAGAGTAGGAAATGAATGATACCTATTTATTACAGATTTAAATAGAACAAAAAGAATACAGTGGTTGTTTGGTGATCTTCTGTGTTATTTTTTCTGTATACCCTGAGATGGCATAAGTATCTTCTGAAGATATTCCTGGACAAATAATTTCCTGCTGCTAAGTTGCTTCAGTCGTGTCCGACTCTGTGCGACCCCATAGACGGCAGCCCACCAGGCACCCCCGTCCCTGGGATTCTCCAGGCAAGAACACTGGAGTGGGTTGCCATTTCCTTCTCCAATGCACGAAAGTGAAAAGTGAAAGTGAAGCCGCTCAGTCGTGTCCAACTCTTAGCGACCCCATGGACTGCAGCCTACCAGGCTCCTCCGTCCATGGGATTTTGACCCTACTCACACATTAATTCAATTGATCATTGTTGTATTTATTCAGGTATGGAATTATTCATGGAATATGTGATCATATGTTCAAATATACAAACTCACAAAGAAAATGACAGAAATCTAGAATAGAAACAATCCAAAATAGAAATGATCTTCATGTACCTGTCTGTATGTTCATATCTAAACTAGGAGGAGAGAATTAGTGGTAGACATAAAGATGAGTCATCATTCTGCTTTCTTACTGAGCCACGTTTCCCTCCTTTTAAACTATTGACTGTGATTAGGACTTCATTTATTTATATGTAAGAACACATCAATATCTAGGAACTAACAAACACTAGATAAGAAATTTGAATAATATTTATTATCTCCATATGTCTATTTCAATACCCACAGAGATTTTAAAACTAGGTGGTTTTGTTGTTTTTAATAAAACTCAGTGAAAAGAGTTGGATTAACAATAATTTCCAGTGATATCTTATTTTTAAGGCTTTCTGGACTCTATGTAATGGAATAAACTATGCTGAGAATCCATCTCTTAATGGCTTTTAAACAGCTTGTTTTCAGCTTATGAATGAATTAGTGCCAAGGATAGTAGCACTTTGGGGAAAACAGAGCATGACTCTAACCTCAAAATTAATGTCCTTTTTCAAGGATATAATTAGTCTTGTTGGGTTGTTGTATCTTAATTCTCTGTGAACTGACCATTGTATTTCATATGACTCCTTTTTAGGAAAATGACCTAACTTCGCCTCTATTTGGGAGGCAATGGGTAGGTGAATATGTGACTGGACAGAGGAAAGCATATGGCAGGCACTTTGGCATCCCACTCAATTTAATTCTTGATTCAGAGGTTTTATTTTTCTTCCCCAGCAGAACAAAAACTCCCAGAAGTCCAACTAACTTTAGAGCCAAAGCCCAAAGCAGAACCAACAGGAAGCATAGGATGTAAGGAACTCATTAAAAAAATCTGTTTTTGGAATATCCTGCAATTTTGCAAATTATCTGAGGAGGGCCACATATTAGATACAAATTTGGATCCAGAGATTTAGTGTTGCCATTTTGTTGTGTTATTTTTTTTTAAGTCCTATCAACCTTGAATTTGGCCTGACTGACCTCTTGTTCTGCCTAAAGTTGCAGTAAAAGAGCCTAAGGCGCTGTTAACTGACTGGCAAGCTGGAGATGATTTCAGAGTAGAGGATTCCCTTGGCATGAATGAGTTTAGGGGAATTTCTTATTAGGTTTGTTCCCTGTCCTTGTACTATCCTATGTCCCCCTACAACACGATGAATAAATAAGAAAGGTTTCTAATAACACTTCCATTCTTGTACACACACACACAAGAATTTCTAAAGTGTTCATTGAGTCTTTAAAAATTTGCTGTATTTAATATTCTTCTCAGATACTTCTCTGCACAATTTACTTAGTAAATCTGTATTTTCTTAAATATTAGAAATAGTGATATGGATAACACCCACCATAAGCTGTTACAAGTTCTAAATTAGTAGAGTGTACATTAACGAGGTTTTACTGTACATTAAGTATACTACATCTCTAGTACTTGTGCCTAATGAATTTTCACTCCTAGTAATTAGGTGTTTAGTTATGGTTACATTCTTTCATATCACCTAGGTTAATTACCATATTAAAGACTATTTGAAAGTTGAAGTCATTTGCTGATCATCACAGATTTAGTTCCAGAACTAAAAATGTGGTTCCTTTTCCCTACTTCAGTGTTACTAATGAGAATTAAGTGCAGGCATATATTTTCCTATAAACTGTAATTTTGATGTAGACTACATAAAATCTCGCTCTACACATTATATGTAACACTGAGCATATGGTGATTCCTAAGCAATGATGCGAGGTGTGGAGATGTGTGTGAATGTGCGCTGGAAGATGTGATGAAATGAACTCCCTTTTCCATCTCTTATTTCCCAGGAAACATTTTGATATTTATTCTCCTGGATAGCTCAGGCACCACTGAGCTTTATGAGATTTCATCCTGCAATCTTATATTTAATCCTTAAATCTTTGAAATCAGCGTAATTTTTTAAACTCCTTATGCTGAAATCATAACAGAGTCATAGCAACTTGTATCTAAATGTCCAGAGATGTCACATGTACCCTTCACCCAGTTTCCCCCAGTGATCACATGCTGCATAATTATAGTTTATCAATACTAGGAAATTGGCACTGGCATAATCCAGGGTTTATTCAGATTTCACTATTTCTAGGTGTACTTGTGTGTGTATGTGTGTGTGTGTAGATCAATGCAATTTCATCACATATGTAGCTTCACTAACAACCACTTCCACAGTGTGTGTTAGTCTCTCAGTCATGTCCAACTCTTTGCGACCCCATGGACTGTACTTCACCAGGGCGCTCTGTCCATGGATTCTCCAGGCAGGAATACTGGAGTGGGTTGCCATTTGCTTCTCCAGGGGATCTTCCCAACCCAGGGATTGAACCCGGGTCTCCTCCATTGCAGGCACATTCTTTACTGTCTGAGCCACTTCCACAATGAATATGCTTAATTACACTGACCCCATAAGGTTGCCTTTATATAACACTATAACACTACCCCTTTATAGCCACCCCAGCTCCTCACAACTGCTGATCTTTTCTCTATTTCTATGACTATGTTATTCCACAAATACTGCATAAGTGAAATCATACCATATGTAACTTGTTGAAATTGACTTTTTTCCATTCTTTGAAGTTTATCCAGGATGTTGCATGTATCCAAGTTCATTCTTTTTTATAAAATTATTGGGATATAGTTGTTTACAATATTGTTTCTGCTATACAATGAAGTGAGTCAGCTATGTGTATAGACACAAATTCCCTCCCTCTTGAGCTTTGGTCCCACCCTGCCCCCCTCCCACCTCTCTAGGTCACCACATAGTACCAAGCTGAGCTCCCTGTGCTATACACCAGGTTCCTACTAGCTATTTTACATATGATAGTGTGTATACATCATGCGCTTAGTCACTCAGTCATGTCTGACTCGTTGCGATCCCACGGACTGTAGCCTGCCAGGCTTCTCTGTCCATAAGATTCTCCAGGCAAGAATACTGGAGTGGGTTTCCATGCCTTCCTCCAGGGGATCTTCCCAACCCAGGGATCGAACCCAGGTCTCCCACACTGCAGGCAGATTCTTTACCAGCTGAGCTACCAGGGAAGCCCTATATATATATGTATGTATATATATATAGTGTATATACATCATAGTTAATTTTTTTAATCATTGAGTAATATTCCAGGTTATGGATGTACTACAATTTGAAGGACATTTGGGTAGCTTCCAGTTACTGTTTATTAGGAATAAAAACACTATGAACATTCTGAAAAAATACAGTTTTTCAGTTTTCTGAGGAAAATACCCAAGTGTGCAATTTCTAGATCATATGGTAAGTTCACTTTTAGCTTTTAAAGGAATTGCCAATCTACTTTCCAGAGTGGTTGTACTATTTTCATTCCCAACAGTAATGCTTGAGTGAGCCAGTTTCTCTGAGTCCTCACCAACATTAGGTTGATCACTAGTTTTTTCACTTTAGCTATGCCAGTGGATGTGTAGTGATACCTCATGGTGGTTTTAGTTTGCATTTTTTTAATGACTAATAATGTTGACCATCTTTTTGTGTGCTTATGTATCATTTTACTGACAAAGATATCTTTCTCTTCCATGAAATAACTGTCTTACCCATCTCTAATTGGATTGTTCTTTAATGGTGAGTTTTAAACAAGTCCATTGTTATACATGTGAATTGCAAAATAGTTCCTTTTGCTTTCTATTTTGTCTTTTCATTCTCTTACTGGGATATTTTTATAAAGCATAAGCTTTAAATTTTTATATTTTTCTTTAATTGATCTTTTGATGTCAAGTCTCAATATTCTTTGCCTAGTCCTACCTAGGTCCTGAAGATTTTCTTTTGCTTTGTTTTTCCTAGAGATTTGAATGACTTATGTTTTGCATTTAAGCCCATAATCTATTTTCAGTCATTTTTAAAGATACAGTGTGAGGTTTATGCTTATTTCTTTTGCTTGTGATGTCTAATTACTCCAACACCATTTGTTGAAAGGTTATTCCTCATCCATTGAATTGTAGCGTATTTTTTAAAGATGTATAGCTCTTAAATAAGTTACATGTGCTACATAATAATAAATAGAAATGTTGAAGCACCTACTCAGTGCCAGGCATTTTAACTGTGCAGTCTCTTTACCTGCATTATTCACCAGTTCTTATTTGAAGGAAGAAAATGGGGCAGTATTACTATTTTCACTTTAGAGATATGGAAACTAAGATTTGAAAAACACTGACATGCTCAAGGACATGAAGGTGGTACAATACAAAGGTAGAATTAGAAGTCAGATCTGTGTGATTTGAAAGCACATATCGTGCTTAATACTAAAATGTTTTACCATCAAAGGCAACTCAGAGTCAAAGCTTTTCATATTTCAAGCCATTATTATGTTGTATAGTCAGAGCTGATGACTTCTTTGGTAGGCACTTAAAAATATTTCTTTAGCTTGAGAAATCAGCTATGAGTTTGGAGTCTGGTTCTGGAATTTGACTAGGCTTTTGCCATATTAAATATAACCATTTTAGAAAATGAAATGGTCCCTTCATCTAGTATCAGTTTTTAACAATACTATTTGCTATGTTCACTGGGAGATGGTGAAGGACAGAGGCATGCTATAGTCCATGGGGTCACAAAGAGTCAGACATGACTTAACAACTGAACAACAACAACATGCCAATAATAGCAGCCAGAGCATCTGATGTGTTTTGGCCTCTTTTTATTCAGCTTGTAATTTAACAGAACTTCTTCCAGAGCCCTTTACTTTTTCCACAAAGGTCATGTAGCTAAGGATGACTTTCCCTATTTATTGAGTCTCTAATTCTTTTTAATAATCTTGAGAGATGATTTTTCCAGACATAAACCTGTAGTAATGATTTCATTGTGATTTACATGTTACACCCTCAATTTACATTTCGATGTGTTTTCATTTCATAGAGGCTTGCTTAGATGTTGCATATTAAAGCAAAATGGACAACAGGGGTCATCTAGTGCCATATGTTACCCGGAAGGTGATTAGCAGGGGTTTTGTTGTTGTTTTTAAATCCTAGTTCTCCTTTTGTTCATAAACATTTGGTAGTTTGTCACCTGTTGCAAATAGGAAACCTCGTGGATAAAACAAAATTCAGAAGGTGAGTTGCTTTGCTTCCTCTACTGATTACTTGTTGTGTGACCTTGAGTAGCCTCCCATTCTGAACCTTCCATCTTGCCAGTGGGGATCAAAAAGAAAATAAATGTTTTACCTTTGAGAAAGGTTATAACCATGGCTCTGTTATAACCATGGCTCTGTTACTGCTCAAATCTTGGTTTTAATGCCAGTATTAAAATACACTGTAAATGGGCACAGTCTCATTTTTCCTGTATATAAAATGGAGGTAAGATTGGGTAAATCTGAGTGTTCACAAGGATGATAAAAATGAGAACATGGAATCGAGCTGCTTGGGTTCAGATGCTGGCCCTGATGCTTACTGAACTTCTTCTTGCCTCTGTTTCTCCATCAAGAAAGTGCCATACAATAATGATTGCTCATGAGGTTGACATGAGAATGAAATGAAATGACATAAAATGATTAGCAATAGCCTTGGCACATAATAAATTTCCATAAGCACAGTTTACGATATTGCCTTGATTAAGACTCCTAACTGCCCTACCAGTTCTCTCTCCTTCCTCCCTTTCCCTATCTTGGACCTGGAAAAGTGAGTGTGATTCGAAACACAGAGAGTTCTGTCATGTATCATCCTGAAGAAAATCCACCTAGAATGTTCCCTCAGAAACTAAATCTTTTTCCTTTGAATGCTTTCTTTGGAAGAGATTCTTTCTCTTATTATGAAAACTTCTCTAACTTTTTCTGCTTTTAAAGAAAAGCCTACAACGACCAAGCAAAGTTACATGCATGGACTATTTGTTTTCTTTTCCCTAAAGCATCACCAGAGCTCACGTCTGTCCTATCTCCAGCTCTGGTGTCCTGGGGAGGACTTCCTCAGAGGGGCTGCATTTGGAACTTTGTCAGTTTTACAGTGCTTTTTTGCATGAAGCCATTTGAAATCCTTCTTTCTCTGGATTTTTGCTTAGGGGCCTGGCAGTGATGGGTTGGTCAGGGTCCACATACACTGGGACCAGGTTCTGCAGAGCTGTAAGGTTGGGTATGTTTTACTCTCTCCCCACTTCCACCACTTATATATGCACTTTCTGAATTCTTTCCATTTTCACAAGTTCCTTTTAACCAATATCTGAGTGCAGCCCTATGGGAGAAAGGAATATCATAAGCATGATTTTTTTTTTTAAATAGCAACATAGCTGTGACTTTACCACAGAATGGGAAGAGGAAAAAAAACTCTCTCTCTTCATCAGATGATTAAATCAATGTCTGCAGGGCATCTTGGGCTCTGAGCTCTCTGCAGAGTCCTGCACTAAACCTACATCAATTAGTTTGATCACTTTCTCTTCATTTGTGTGGAAATGAGTTGAAATTCTGCCCTTATTAATAATGTAAGTAACTTTGGAAAGGTGACTTAAATTTTCAGGCTGTGGTTTATAGTCCTTATAAACTGGAGCCAATTTGAGTATCAAACCACTATTAGCTAAAGGGCAGAATTACGGATGAGTAATTCTGGAGTATTGAGTTGCAAAACTGTTGGGAGAAAAACTCATCTTAAAGGGAGGAGGGATAGATTAGAATATTGGAATTGACATAATCACACTACTATGTATAGATAGATAAATTTGTATATAAATAGATAACTAATAAGGAGCTCTACTCAAAACTCCGTAATGGCCTATATGGGAAAAGAATCTTTAAAAAGCGTAGGTATATGTATTTGTATAACAGATTCATTTTTCTGTACACCTGAAATGAACACAACATTGCAAATTATACCCTAAAGAAAAGTTTTTTTAAAAAATCTTTTAATATCATCTTAAGATCTGGACACTGAACATAGGGTGACTGTGAGTCTTTAGACATAACTGACTTCTAATGGCTAATTGTAAGAAAATGATTCATCATATTCATTTCTAACACTAAAAATATCCATTATATTAATTTCTAAAAAAAATTATGCAGTGAAAATATCACAGAAAGATTTATCTGTAAAGTCAGAGGGTAGGATTATTTATTTTATAAAACTAAGAAATTCCCAGTTCTGTTCATTCAAAACCCTAATAAGAACCAATAAGTAGAAATACTTCATAAAGTTATGTAACTTTAAGATCATTAGTAGAGAAGAGACTTCAATTTGCCTTAGGCTTGACATTTCTAGAAATAAAATTACATTATTGAGAAAAGATTAAGAATGAGAAAGAAAAAACTTTTAAAGAATAAAATTCATAAAATGACTGAAAGGAGACATCAAAGTAAACATCTTTTTAAAGTTGGCATGACTAGTCAGACAGTAACCCACACACAAGCCACCTGTCTTCGAAAACTCAATTGAAATTGGCTTAAGCACCAAAAGAAATGTAGTAGCTCAAGTGAGTAAAATAATCCAGAAATAAAACTAAACCTAGGAACTAGATGATGTCATCAGGATTTGATCTCTCCTAGTCCGTAACTCTGTCTTCCTTATGTGGATTTCACTACCAGGGAGGACCTTCCTTTTAAATCAAGATGTTTGAGGAGTTCTCCCAAATGTACATTGTTGTTGTTCAGTCACTCAGTCATGTCCGACTCTTTGCAACCCCATTGACGGCAGCACGCCAGGCTTCCCCGTCCTTCACCAACTCCCAGAGCTTGTTCAGACTCAAGTCCATTGAGATGCATATTGAGACGGTTTTACTAATGTTAAAACATACAAGAAATGCATTCTATGGAAAAAAAATACTTTAGTGAATAACTGTACATTCTCATCAACTCTAGTCATATTCCTGCCTCATTGTTTGGTATAATGATTCTACTTTAAACTTCTCCACCCACTAAATGTGTCACCCTTAAGAAATCTCAATGTGCTGATCTGTCCAATGGGGATAATAATAATACCTTTTGCAGAGGTTGGTTATCATGGTGCCTGACAGAGGGTAATCATATGTTGGCTGAAATTATTGTTGAGACATTTCAGCTTCATTTGGAAATGGTCTCAGAACTAATCAGACATACTTGCTGAGAGTGTTCCAAGAACATATAAAATACACTGATGCTCAGTATTAGGGTAATGGGAACTTCACCAGAAGTTACACCACTCCTAGCTCAACATGGTCCCTGGTACCTAGTTTATCCAAGGATTGCCCTCACCTTGTCTTTCTAGCCTTCCGAGAAATAACCAGTGATGTATCCTAGTTTCAAGAGACTAGTTTTCTTCACAAAACATTTATGTACTCAGTCATCTTGCATACTTTGAAGTTCTCACCTATTATTCCTTTTTCAGGCAACCAGCTCCTAAGGCAAAATGAAAATTGCTTGAGTGGGAATTTGGAGGAGAAAGGCAGATTTTTAGTGAAATTGAGCAAGCCTAAGTGATCCTTTTAGTCATTTTTCTAGCAATTTCCTTCTTCTCTGGAGCCTGACCCTGTAGGACAAGGAACTAGTTCAAGTCAATTACTATTCATAAAGGGCATAATTACATAAAGATCAGAAAAGGAACCCACTATCTCTTATTATGGTAATGTAATGGTAATTTTTGAAAGAACTACAATGCATATGATAGCAATGACATTTGCTTCCTTTGAATTTCTCATTGCTTTTAGTTTAATATTACCATTTTGTTCCCAAATCTCTAATTTATCAGCAAAACAGAAGAAAGTGGCAGTTTGTAGGTTATCTTTAAGCAAGAAAGCAAAACAAAACAAATGATTGGCTAACAGCACACCATTGTGGCTAATACACTTCTCACCGGACAACATTCAAAAATCTCCCCCCAAATTCAGAGGATAGACCCTTGAGAGTTTGGGTGATGACAGCAGATCCAGATTTAGCTGCCCAGAAAGCTGTTCACAGTCTTAGACTCCAAGCTCCAGGGCTTGCCTCCAGTTCCCTGCCCCCATCTTGTCATTTCCCATTATTTTCAACTACTTTAAAAAACTCTTTTCTCTGGCAGCTTGATGAGTGCTTTACACATGTTCTTTCATTTAATCTACATACTACTTTCAAGCTGGTTTTAGAAAAGGCAGAGGAACCAGAGATCAAATTGCCAATATCCGCTGGATCATCGAAAAAGCAAGAGAGTTCCAGAAAAACATCTATTTCTGCTTTATTGACTATGCCAAAGCCTTTGACTGTGTGGATCACAATAAACTGTGGAAAATTCTGAAAGAGATGGGAATACCAGACCACCTGAACTGCCTCTTGAGAAACCTGTATGCGGGTCACGAAGCAACAGTTAGAACTGGACATGGAACAACAGACTGGTTCCAAATAGGAGAAGGAGTACGTCAAGGCTGTATATTGTCACCCTGCTTATTTAACTTATATGCTGAGTACATCATGAGAAATGCTGGGCTGGAAGAAACACAAGCTGGAATCAAGATTGCTGGGAGAAATATCAATAACCTGAGATATGCAGATGACACCACCCTTATGGCAGAAAGTGAAGAGGAACTAAAGAGCCTCTTGATGAAAGTGAAAGAGGAGAGTGAAAAGGTTGGCTTAAAGCTCAACAGTCAGAAAATTAAGATCATAGCATCTGGTCCCATCACTTTATGGCAAAAATATGGGGAGACAGGGGAAGGGGACGACAGAGGATGAGATGGTTGGATGGCATCACCGACTCGATGGACATGGGTTTGGGTAGACTCTGGGAGTTGATGATGGACAGAGAGGCCTGGAGTGCTGCAATTCATGGGGTTGCAAAGAGTTGGACATGACTGAGTGACTGAACTGAACTGAACTTACATACTACTCTACATACTACTCATGTCCATCACTGACTCAGTGGATATGAGTTTGAGCAAGCTCCGGGAATTAATGACAGACAGGAAGGACTGGTGTGCTGCAGTCTGTGGGGTCACAAAGAATCGGAAACAACTGAGTGACTCAACTGGCATACTACTTCTCTGTTAGAATTTCTATTATTCCCTTTTTTGGCATTTTCCTTCCATTCATTCACACACATCAATGAATATTCATTGAATGTCAGGCCACACCCTAGGCGCTATGGATATAGCAATATGAATGAAAACTTGCATTATAATTGAAAAGAAAGACAGTAAATGGAAGGTGAAGAAGAAAGTGGAGGAGGAGGAAGAGAAAGCTCTACAGAGATGATATTTGAGTGGAGACCTAAATGGAGCCATGATGTGAACTCAGGATGGAAAGTATTCCAGGCAGAGGAACCATCATGTACAAAGGTCCAGTGACAGAGACAGGGTTTGTAAGAACAGAACAACACCTCTGCAGGTAGGAGAGACATGGGCTGGGAGAAGAGCCCAGGACCTCCTAGGCCAGGTAAACACTCTGGATTTCTTTTTGACGATAAAGAGAAGCCAAACATGATTAATGGCAGGAAGATGACATGATTTACCTTCAAGGAAACAGAAACTAAAGAGACATTAAATAACTCATTAATATCACACATCTGGGAAACCCAGAGCCAGGACAGGATCTATTCAATTCCCAAGCCTTAATCATTTATAATCACAGCACTGATTTTCAGTTATTCAGTAGATAATTCTGTGTATATATGCTCTGTTCCTGCCTTAAAAATACGCTTAACCCTTGAAACTAAGTACTTTCTTCTATTGATATTCCCTCATTCAAAATCTCAACTGACTTCTTGTTACTTAACTTTCACCAAATCTGCCCTTCCAGTCACAGAATCAATTATTTGTTCCTTATTAAAGTCATAGGATGTATCTTTCCTGTTCCATTGGCCATAGTACTATTAGAGCTTTAAGCTGTGTGTATTTCATCTTCTCAAGATTTCTGAATACTCAACAATTTGATACCAGTCTACCTTTTAAATCTCACCCCTGATTCACCTACATCCCTTATTGGTCACCTATCTGCAGGTTATATTTAGACCATACGGTCTTTTAAAAAATTCACACAAAATTAGGTTACTGAGTTCTCTTTAAAAAATTTAAATCAAATAGCACTGGGGCATATTCCACAAGGCTGAAATTGAGCAGCATCTGCCAATTTTTTATGGGCCATACACTCTCCAGTTCTCCACAGTGTCCGAAGTCAGACACCCACAGGCATCACTTGTAGCCTGTCTGATCCTTGGAAGCATTCTCACATATTTTGGCAATAGTTAAGAATGGTGGCTGTAAAAGTACCTTCTGAAGCTGGACTACCTGGGTTCAAATTCCAGCTTTAACACTTACTAATCTTCCTAACTTGATTGGCAAATTAAGCTTTCTGTGGCAGGCCTGTAAAATATAGGTAATATGATACCTACCTCATATCTCTGGTGTGATTAAATGAATTAATACATACACAAACATTTAGAACAATGGATGGTCATAGAAAGCAGTCAATAAGTTTCTGTTTATAATTCCTGCCGTTTATCAGTAAAGTTGGTACGCTTGGCAATTGAACATATCTTTTGCAATCCTATCTCTCTACTCTTGTGTGCCTTAGTCTTCTATCTCAAATAGCCTATCAATCTTCTATGATTACTGAATTCTATCCATCTCTTAAAATCTTAAATCTTTCCCCTTAATGAAGACTTGACCAACTATCCTAGCTGTTTATTGTTTCTCACTGCTCTCCATTCCTCTAACTCAGATTTTTTGTGCTATGCATTGTGTACTCATCTCTTCCTTTGCTTTGGCATTCAGCTGTCTTGTGTTGATGTTTTCTCTCTCTAATCAAATTGGAGCATCCTAATGGAGATGTATGACAGGTGACGATTGGGTCTTGTTTCAACTTGCTGGCAGATAGTTGGCACCAATGTTATAGAGTACAAAATTTATTTTCTGAAATCTCATGAGGGAAATTTTTATCATGACATTTTTCTTGGCTCACAAAACTAAGTTAGAAGGTCAGGTTTCTGTCTAATCAGTGAAATAGTGAAAGAGCCAGTTATGAATAACACAGTTATAGCTTTGAAATGGCTTTTTCACCCCTTCTAATATAGGTTGATGTGGACTGAAGGTCATTACTGTGTAACACTACTTCCAAATTGAAGGTCATTATCATGTGGCAACTGTGTTATGATTTATTTCCTTCCTACCTTATAGAAGCTAGAAATCTAATTGGAAAATCTGTAAAAATAACCAGGGGATCAGCTTCTTTGGAATTTGGCCTTGATCTTCAACATGGATCAAAGACCAAGGATGAGAATTCAACATATAATAGGTTATGTAATGGAGATGATGAAATTAGTTACTGGTAAAGTGTGAAAGCCAATTACATATATCAAGATTGAACCTAACAAGATGTTTGTTAGTGGGGATGGGAGGTTCAGAAGTACTCTTTTTCACTAATGTCAGAGAATGCGTCCTAAAATTCAAACTCAGATGAATTACTTAAACCTGAAAGGAAAATACATGTCATTTTTTTTGCTGAAGTCTCTGAAATGAAATACTTTTCCATAGGCCATCATGGTGTGGAGTGAGCTATAATTATTGAGACCACTTTATAAATACTACTGCTGGAATTTATCCATATGGGAACCAAAGAGATCCTGTGATAGATAGTTATTATCTCTATGGAGGAATATATAGGAATATTACAAACAATCTTGACTTCCCTAATGGCTCAGATGGTAAAGCATCTGCCTACAATGCGGGAGACCTGGGTTCGATCCCTGGGTAGGGAATATCCCCTGGAGAACGAAATGGCAACCCACTCTAGTACTCTTGCCTGGAAAATCCCATGGATGGAGGAGCCTGGTAGGCTACATTCCATAGGGTCACAAACAGCTGGACACGACTGAAAGACTTCACTTCATTTCACAAACAACCTTAGGTTTTAGCACTGAATCTGCTACAATTAAGTCCTAGTTTTCTGATTGTGACCTTCTAGAATGTTCATGTCTGCCTCTATCAAAGGTCATGATCCCATGCAGGGAGAAGGGAGTAATAAAATTGATTAACTAGAGAAAACCCAATTAATCCTGCTGGAAGCAAACCAAACCCACAGTGCCAGCTTATATAGCTCAATAAATTGATAATGGTAATTTGATACTCTTTGTTAAATCTAGCTCTGGAAGTGACAGGCACTTGACACCATTGAAAAGATAGGGAGAAAATGAACTTTGTAATAAATTACTTGTCACTCAAGAGATCTTTGATTTGCACTAGGAAAAATAGCACTTCAAAAGAGAGATGATTCTGGAGAAAAAAAAAAAAAAAAGAAGTGCTAGTGAAACAGATGAAGAATATTCATTCATGTTTAGGTCATCCTCAACCCCAAGCTATTAAAGTAGAATGATCCAATCCAAGAAGTGTGACTAGATAAAGAAGGAATAAAGAGAACACTGTAGTTCTCAAATAACTGTCTATTAAATATTATTGTTTTTCATTTATTAGGTTTGTCTTAAAGACCTATATTTTACAAATCTGGTTTGTGTAAAATTTAAAGAAATGTAATCTATTTACATTTATTGGTTTGGTTCTGATGCAGGTAATCATAGAATCTAGATAGATAAGGATATTGGCCCACTATTCAGTGTACCAAAGAACTGTGAATTGAGGACTTCAAGGTCTTGAAGTGTAATCAGCAGTCACTAGTATTTCTTAAATGTGATACCAGTTGGAAAGAACCCTGTATATCCTACTTTACTTCTGGTATCGTAAGCTAACTGTTGTCTATAGGTCCATTTAGAGGTTACTAGAATCAATGGCCACAGCACAGGAAATCACTACAGAAATGGAAAACCCATGCTAGAGATTTTTATAGTTTGTTTTGTGAGGGATAATGACTTCTTTAAGGTTTCCTGAGCTTCACAGGATTTGTGTTTGTCTAATATGTCTGCAGAGTAATTGGCTGCAGGCAGGCTGATAGAAATTGAAACACTAGTTCATTTTCTCTGGCTGACAATGGCAGTTAAATCTGTTTAAAAAAATGGAGATTTCAGTTTCACCAAATATATTTTTAATTACCAGAGAAGGGTCTAACGAATCACTTTGTAAATGACTTTATTTACTAATATGGCTCTCTTTCAGAACCCTATCTCTGCTACAATACATACTATTTATCAAAGCCACAAAATGGCATTAAAACATTTTCCAAATATTATAGTTTAAAATCAGACCAGATGGCTACTCCTACTGCTTTTAAGTTGGAATATTACAACAATCCTTTCAGGTGTGGAGTTGAAAAAATAATTTTTAGTCTAGGGATGACTTCCGGCAGGAGGTAATACTGCTCACTGAGTAAACAGTTTCCACATTTTCTAAATACACTTTGTCACCTCAAAATGTCTCCCTTTAGCCACAGAGAAATACCAGGGTTTCTCTTAAACTAAAATTCCATTAGCACTGAGATACATCATACTGGTTCAGAGCAAATAGACTGGCTGTGAGATCAAGACATTGATTAAGTTCCTTCCCATGATTGTGTCTCGAGAAGGCAATGGCACCCCACTCCAGTACTCTTGCCTGGAAAATCCCATGGATGGAGGAGCCTGGTAGGCTACAGTCCATGGGGTCGCTAAGAGTCGGACCTGACTGAGCGACTTCACTTTCACTTTTCCCTTTCATGCACTGGAGAAGGAAATGGCAACCCACTCCAGTATTCTTGCCTGGAGAATCCCAGGGACGGCAGAGCCTGGTGGGCTGCCATCTATGGGGTCGCACAGAGTCAGACACAACTGAAGTGACTTAGCAGCATGATTGTGTCTACACTTCTGTAAAGTGGGGATATAATTGTACCTATCTCTTCACATGGTAGTATAAAGTCGCATTTAGAATAGGGCTTGCTCTGTGGTGTTATTTATGTGCTGTTACTGTCTTTTGGGGAGAATAATTGTTTTGCTGAGATGATGAGTAGCACTCTTGTTAAAAGTCTCAAGTGTCTAAGAGATAAGGATGTCATGTAGAGCATCCTATTTGTAAAATGATTTTTTAATTGTTTAACGTACATAGTCTTGTGTCTAATTTAATGGAGACAGCCTTGACTTTGTGAAGAATGTTATTTGGGAACTGTTGGAAAGGAGGACAGCAAATTCAACTGTAGGGGTTTAAGCCCAGAGGGTTAATTATAACATAAGGTGTTTTGGGAAAAGAAGATTGAAAGAGATTGGTGTATATTTATGTTTATCAACTGGTACATTCACTTCCCCCTCTGCTGCCACCTTCTCTCCCCTGAGTTTTTGTTCTAGCCACAAAAGTTACATCTCCTTTTCCACCCTGTTTCCTACAATGCAGCCTGTGTGATTTCTTATGATTTTCTGCCATGTCACATCATTCCCCTGCTTAGCATCACATGTCAATTGGACTTTGGATACATAGGAAGCATCAAGTTTCTGCCTCCCTCTCTAGCTTTGCCTCTCCTCACAAAGAGTGCTCTCACTCTGCTCTCCTCCCTGATCCTTGAAGTATTTCCAGCTTCAATACATGAGCATGTGCTGTTCTGTGTGGACATCTTCCAGTCCCATTTTCTTTCCTACTCACCTTTCAGACAACTAAACATAACTTTCTTAGCGAGCAGTTCTTTGAAACCTAGCCCGCCCCATCATAATGCTAATTTTCAGACATAGCATACTAACCTTTTTCTTTGTATAATTTATTCCAATATGTAGTTCTATGTTTTTCTATGTGTTTGTTTGAAACATCCATCTTCTCCAATAGACAGTTAACTCTATAAGGGCTGCTGCTGCTGCTGCTGCTAAGTCGCTTCAGTCGTGTCCAACTCTGTGCGACCCCATAGATGGCAGCCCACCAGGCTCCCCCGTCCCTGGGATTCTCCAGGCAAGAACACTGGAGTGGGTTGCCATTTCCTTCTCCAATGCATGAAAGTGAAAAGTGAAAGTGAAGTCGCTCAGTCGTGTCCGACTCTTAGCAACCCCGTGGACTGCAGCCTACCAGCCTCCTCCGTCCATGGGAGTTTCCAGGCAAGAGTACTGGAGTAGGGTGCCATTGCCTTCTCCGCATAAGGGCAAAGACTGTCTTTTTTAAACCCTGTATCTTGACTCCCATGGTAACACCTCAGACATGGTTGGTAGTTAATGAGTAGATGATGAGTCAATGAATGCATGCATAAGTGAATGCTTCCTGTGTGTGAAACACTAGGCCAATATTCATGATTTTGTTTCATCCACAGAATAACCTTTTGAGTTAATTACCATGAGAATCCCCATTTTACAAATGAGAATATAATGGACTTAGAAAGGGCTGTTAGATCTCTCTAAAAATCTGGACTGTGGGCTGAGCTTAGTGATTTGCTTCCAAACAAGAGAGAAAGGAAAGGAAAATAAAAAACAGTAAAAACGGTAACTTCATAGTGGATAAACCTGGAAGACACTGCCTTAACCAAGTGATAAAGTTTAATAAGGGGTTGATATCATGTACCCCATGATATTGGTGTGATACGGAAGGCACTTCACTTGCTTGATACCCTTCCCCCAACTTCATAATCCAGTTTACTCATGAGGAAAATCAGAAAACCCCAGTTAGAGTGACATTCTGTCAAATACCTCTTACAAACTCTCAAAATCATGAAAAAATTGGGGAGACAGGGAAACAGAGATCCAAAGAAAGCAAAGAGACATTGGCACTAAATACTTTGAGTGATCCTAGAAAAGGACAAAAGTGAGAAAACTGGTATAACTCAGAGTAAGTCTGTAGGTTAGTTACTATCAAAAGTTAATTTCTTAGTTCTGATAAATGCACTGTGACGTATAAGATGTTAATATTACAGCAAACTGAGTAAACGGTATACAAGAGCTCTTTGTAGTAGCTTTCTGCAAATCTAAAATTATTCCAGTATAAGAAAATGTATTTAAAATAGAAACCAGTGATGACCTCTGGTTAGTATACACTAGTTGTTTACTGCTGCCATGACTTCAGTTGTTGTCATATGTCTGTTTTGATTAATCAAGGATCGTATGGTAGCATTGACTCTTTTGAATATTACAAGTATGCTCCACTTTCTCTGTCTCTTTCAGCAAATGTATAATCAGCTTCTATTTACTCTGGAGAACTTCCTTTAAAATACTTTTTTCAGAATACTAAGAAACTGTTATATAACTTCAGTCATTTTGTTTAAGAGTGACTGTCATGGTGAATCCACATGTTCAAGGAATATTTTCAAATTAAAATATCAGGTAAAGTTAATGCCAAGGCACAAGAAAAGCCAGCTGCTGATGATGCGGTTTTGAAATCATATAAAAACTATACAAATTTATGCCTAACCTTGGAAGCCTTCACCTCCAGCATCATGTAGGGCAAGTTTTGCTGAAGATATTATCAAAGATACCCTAGCATCTGTCCATTCCACTTGCAGTACGGAGTCCAACAGCAGCACCTGGCAGCTTTCTGGAAATTAAAAAACTCCAGGCTCAACCCACAGTCACTGAGTTGGAATCTGCAGGTTATTAATAACGTCTGAGGATCTACCATATAGCATGGAGACTATAGGTGATAACACTGTATTGTGTACTTGAAATGTGCTGAGAAAATAGAACTTAAATATTCTCTTACATGCACAAAAAGAGATAAATATTTATGATGATGGATGTGTTACATAACTTGATGAGAGAGTCCTTTCACAATTTATACATATATCAAATCATGCTGTACATTTCAAATATCTTACCATTTTATTTGTCAATTATACGTCAATAATGCTGGGAAAAACGATGCTGAGTTTGATAATTACTAAAATCTGCTATAATAGCATATGTCCCTCCATATAAAGTTAACATATTTGTATGAAAATGTACACAAAATTGGGGCATTTTTTATAGAACATTGAAGTAAGAAATTAACATGCTGTTTAGCTGGCAATGCAAGAATTGTGTTCAATTTAGGATAATTTATGTCATCCCAATTTTGATTTTCATCTCATCGTAGTTCTGTTGAACTTGGAACCTCTTTTTAAAAGAGTCTCATCAAAAACCCTTTCTGAGGCTCTGATCACTTAGATCTCTGTTTAATTTTCCTCAGTCATTATTAACATGTGTTGATTTCATTTTCTTTGTCTTAATCATTTCTTGCTAGGAATTCTAACCATGGCATTCTCACTGTGTATTCCAAAGGGGCCCTGGCCCTGCTGCTTTCAACATCAACCTAATTTGAGAGGTCCTTTCTTGTGAAAATGACTCGCCATCATCAAGGGCAACCCATCCCTTAATTAAAGATGATTATGCACAGCCACCCAGCATCCTATCAGGACAAGCCAATTGACTTTTTGGCCACGTCACAGTTTACAGCCCCAGTGGGAATTTCTATGAATTCTGAAGTCTCTGAAAGATGTTTTGATCTCTCCCTCTAGGGAGAGGAAGTTTTCTAGGACAGAGATGCGATGTGAAGCTTGAACTAACTGAGTTCATCTCCAGACCTGAGAAAGAGCACGTGAACGGAAAAGTATAGCTTTGTAGCCAGTATGAAGGAGAGTCTCTGCAAGGCTTGTTAAGGAACTAGCGCCTAACACCCAAGTCCCTTCATTCCCATGGCCTATGAGCACTGCCGAGTGCCAGGGAGGCTAATTCAGCCCTCTAGAAAGGTCTAGTCTGCATGACTGCATCATGGGTAAAGAAAGTGCCAGGCCTGAGTAGAACTGGGCTCTTTTTCTCCAGGATATTTCACAGCTCTCATGTGTCATGTTAAAGGATTTATACCTGAAAGTAGAAGTTGTGAATATGGAGAAGAAAAAAATGAGACAGTAAGTGGAATGCTAACATCTTGAGTTTCTAAATTGAAAGCATACTTAGATTAGGCTCCCCAGATACAGTTGTCAAGTGCCTATTCTTTTTACATGGGCCTGGCTGCTGCCCTTAAGGCCATCAAACATTTCCTTCCTAAAGAAAAGAAGTCAAAGTGTTAGTCTCTCAGCCCCATTCTACTCTTCGTGACCCATGGACTTTAACCCACAAGGCTCCTCTATCCGTGGGATTCTCCAGGCAAGAATACTGGAGTGGGTTGCCATTCCCTTCTCCAGGGGATCTTCCCAACCCAGGGATCAAACCCAGGTCTCCCACGTTGCAGGCAGATTCTTTGGCATCTGAGCTACCAGGAAAAGAAAGCATCTACAATACGGAGAGCATTTTTAAAAAATGGTCAGCGTTGGGACTGAATTGAGACAGAAGTGGAATGCCATCTTTTTCACATAGTGTGGTTTAATCCACAGCCAGGTTGATATTTACACTTTTATACTCTGTAATGAAGTTGTCCCTGCAGTTGGTGGAGAAGGAAGTTTGATCTTTGACTTAAAAGAATGAGGTTGAGATATTAAAAAAAAAAAAGTCTTTAACTGAAGAGATATATATCACATGAGTTGTGAAGCTGAGAGTTTAATAAGACATAAAACTACTGTCTTGACCTTAAAGTAAACCTAAGAGTTACCTTAAGTATTGATAACTCTGTGTCCCACTTTGATGTCATCATTAATGATCTGACATTTGGTTTGCTTTTTATGGTTTATAGGGAGCTTTCACAAACAGAAACTTGCTTAATTTTTGTCTCTCTGGTGTATACAGTATTGTTATTCTCTCTTTACCAAGATTGTTTCAAGTTTGAAATTCTGCATGTCTAGAACTGCACTTCTAGTAGGGCTGCAAACTATTTTATATGGAATGGAAGCCTGGGACATTCCAGAAGACAAAGAAAGAAGTCCCTGGCAAGAGCTGGGAAAAGCACAGTTCCCAGACGCATGATGTTGTGCAGAGTGGGGAAAGGAATGCCAAAGCATCTGGCTGCCCGTGTTTGGCTGTGATTCTGCCTTCCAGAACCTTCCTCTCCAGGGAATGCTGCCCAGCTCCCAGGAATAAGTGTGTGATTTTAATTGGCTTGTTACCATAATTTGAAGCTACATGGCCTGCCTGACTGGTATTTAATGAGGCACATCCACTTTGGGGCTCAGTCAAGCAAAAGAGTCTTCCTTGGATTAATGTACTCGTTTCTCCTGTGAATCTTGCCCAAGGAGCAGGGGGTTTTGGGTTCCAGTAGAAATAGAGTTTCCACTGTTAGACTTCCAGCATGCAAATGGTCCTCGTTCCCAGGAGATACTTTAGCAAGACAAAGCTGAGTCTCTGTTCTCAATTATCCAGATTTATTCCCACCCCTTGGCGTAAACTGGTCCATCAGAACATGTAGGTGAAGTCTTCTGAACCCATAGTTCAAGGAAACCAAGCTTGAAAACCTCAAGTGGCTCATACAAGTTACACAGAAAATTATGTATGAAGTCAAACCTTGAAGTGCAACTGTGGAATCTTAGCACCTATGGACCTGGTGGTCACAGGAATGACCCCACCTAGGGATGGGAAGCTCTCTATCACAGCCTTGACTTATGTGAGTTTGTAGAGTGTATGTGTGTGGATGTTCCTGCCTGAAAAGAATTGATTCTGTCAAGATTGCTCTGTTGAGTTCTGTAAATTTTGTTCTACCCTGCACATGTTGTTTGAAAGATTTCATTTTCAATATATAAGGGGTGGAAGTGGGGAGCTCTAAGCCTTACATTGCTCTGTCTCTGTAACTTTTCAAGTCTGCCTTTTATAATCCTGAGTGCTTTTTCTGTGACTCCTTTCCTCACATAAGTAGTCAACAATGAGAACACCACTAGCACGTGATAAATCTCCGCTAGACAATTGACAGATATTATTAAGGTTGCTAGATGACTCTATGGATATGAACTGGCAAAGAGGACTTAGTTTTGGAGTTTCTCATAGTCATGAGCACATTAAAAGAGCTGTAGTCCCTTGCCATTGGCAGTCCAGACAATGCATGTTATTTGCTCTTTGTGTTGGAATTTTCAGACTCTGTTGAAAAGGTGTTAAAAGGTGAGGCATATTTTGAGAATCATTCTGTCCCTCTCTTTTATAACACCAGCTCCAAAAATAAAGTTCTTAGGTACTTGACTGCCATTATGAGTCCTTCTTATTGTGAAAAGATATCTAAAGTTTTGGCTCCAAAAAATAATATTGTAAAAAAAAAGGACAAGCCAGGTCAAGATAGAAGACGAGAGAGAGAGCACCATTTCAGTTTCAATGAAGAAAGATATATTTTCATGTGTTGCCTAAAGTTTGACATTTTAAGGGTTAGCAGATCCAAACCAGAGGCCAAAAAATGCTTGGCCCCCTGACTCAGTGCACTATCGGTGCTGAGAAGTGGAGGGGGTGGGTGGGCAGTTCAATTGTCAGCTAAATATGAGTCCTTGAGGTATTTTTCTTCCTGTGATATTTGACCTCTCTTTCATGGGCATTATCATCATTTTTCCCCACTGGGAGAAAATACAGTGAAGGAAATGAAAGGTGAAAGCAATGGAAAAGAGAATGGATGAAGAAGAGGTAGAGGCCAGACACCCTGACCCCGGGAGAGAAGGGTCAAAGGAAGCCCTTTGGTTTTCTTCTGGAAACTTAAAAACTTAAAAATATCCACTTCTTAACTGACTGACATTTCCAATCTGCTTTCCTTATAACATGCTATAGGGCCTAAACTTACTTGTTCCCTGCAATTTTCCTGCTGTTTGAAAGAAACCAGTCAGTTGGGTAATCATGATAATTAAAAAAGATGTAAACTTTCAGAGTGGCTGACACTAACTCATTACACTAAGCTGCCTTGCTTGACTGAACTAACATTAATTCCAATATCCCATTACATCAGTTACATCAGAGAGTTGCCAGCCAGTGGAGATATTTCTTCCTTCCTTCCTTCCATTTCTTACCTGGAAATTCCTTGCCTGCTTCCTTCTCTCCCTTCTTTCCTCCCTCCATCCTTCTCTCCATCCCTCCATCCTTTCCTCCTTTCCTCCCTTCCTCCCTTTCTTTATTCCTCATTTCTAATGAGGAAGACATTCCTCATGTCTCCCACTTATGTTGATGCCACCGGTCCAAGGACCACACTTAGACCGCATGTTCCAGACAAGTCTATTCTCATTTTGAATGAGCCTGTGAATCACCTGGGGGTCTCAGTTCACTTCAGTTCAGTCACTCCGATTCTTTGCAACCCCATGGACTGCAGCACACCAGTCTTCCATGTCCATCACCAACTCCTGGAGCTTACTCAAACTCGTGTCCATCAAGTCGGTGAGGCCATCCAACCATCTCATCCTCTGTCGTCCCCTTCTCCTCCTGCCTTCAATTTTTCCCAGCATCAGGGTCTTTTCCAGTGAGTCAGCTCTTCACATCAGGTGGCCAAAGGTTTGGAGTTTCAGCTTCAGCATCAGTCCTTCCATTGAATATTCAGCACTGATTTCCTTTAGGATGGACTAGTTGGATCTCCTTGCAGTCCAATGGACTCGCAAGAGTCTTCTCCAACACCACAGTTCAAAAGCATCAACTCTTCAGTGCTCAGCTTTCTTTATAGTCCAACTCTCACATCCATACATGACTACTGAAAAAAACATAGCTTTGAATAGATGGACCTTTCTTTGCAAGTAATGTCTCTGCTTTTTAATATGCTGTCTAGGTTGGTCATAACTTTCCTTCCAAGAAGTAAGTGTCTTTTAATTTCATGGCTGTAGTCACCATCTGCAGTGATTTTGGAGCCCCCCAAAATAAAGTCAACCAGTTTCCACTGTTTCCCCATCTATTTGCCATGAAGTGATGGGACTGGATGCCATGATCTTAGTTTTCTGAATGTTGAATTTTAAGCCAACTTTTTCCCCTCTCCTCTTTCACTTTCATCAAGAGGCCTTTAGTTCCTCGCTTTCTGTCAAAAGGGTGGTGTCATCTGCATATCTGAGGTTATTGATATTTCTCTCAGCAATTTTGATTCCAGTTTGTGCTTCATTCTGTCCAGCATTTCACATGATGTACTCTGCATGTAAGTTAAATAAGCAGGGTGACAATATACAGTCTTGACATACTCCTTTCCCAATTTGGAACCAGTCTGTTGTCCCATGTCCAGTTCTAACTGTTGCTTCCTGACATGCATACAGATTTCTCAAGAGGCAGGTAAGGTGGTCTGGTGTAAGAATTTTCCACAGTTTTTTTGTGAACCACACAGTCAAAGGCTTTGATGTGGTCAATAAAGCAGAAGTAGATGTTTTTCTGGAACTCTCTTGCTTTTTTAATGATCCACAAGTAAGTCAAGGTGATAAATTCCTTTAAAGAACTTGGTCAAGAGAGAGAGATTCCAAAAGAAACATGCACACACACACACACACACACACACACACACACACACAAAGAGAGAGATTGAAAGGCTTTTCAATAAAGAGAATAAGTATCATTTTCTGATACCTATCACAAACAAGCTGTCATTAACAAATACTTTACAGTTTGCAAAGGGTTAAAGTTCAGGTGCTGAGCATGGGGGAAATATTTGGGTAACAGCTACCTGTATTTTGTCTGTCAATTCAATATCAGGGTTTACTCATACACGTACATGTGTGTGTATATATATATATATATATATTTATATATTTGTATATGTGTGTGTGTGCGTGCACACATGTGCACGCTTTGTTGCTCAGTTGTGTCTGACTCTTTGCGACCACATAGACTATATATAGCCCGGCAGGCTCCTCTGTCCATGAGTATTCTCCAGGCAAGAATACTGGAGTGGGTTGTCATGCCTTCCTCCAGGGGATCTTCCCAACCCAGGGATCAAAACCAGGTCTCCTGCATTGCAGGCAGATTCTTTACCGTCTGAGCCATCAGGGAAGCTTATATATATGTGTGTGTGTGTGTGTGTGTGTGTGTGTGTGTGTGTGTGTATATAGCAGGTATATATATATATTATATATAGTAAGTATATATAAGTATACATACTTATCATATATAGCATATATATGATAAGTATGTGTATATATATATATATATATACACACACACACACAAATATAAGTAAGTGTTAGAGTTCAGTCATATCTGCCTCTTTGCGACCCCATGATCTTCCCAACTCAAGGACTGAATCCAGGTCTCCTGCATTGCAGGCAAATTCTTTACCATCTGAGCCAACAGGGAAGCCCATACACACACACACACACACACACACTTATTTAATGTATACAATAAACTTATTCACCTCAGAAATGGGGCTGTGATGCCAGCCAGAGGATTTTACTCAAATGATTGAAATGTGGTTAAGTGATTTTCAAGTATATAGCGATTTTCACTATGTAACTATAAATAGGTGCTCTGGGAAAATACTCTTTCCCCAATTCTATTGACTTATGGAGATGTATGAGGAGATCCGAGCTCTGAGCATAGTGAAATATGATTTTGTACTAGAGTTTCTTTCTGCCAAAGATAAAAATCACTTTACATAAAAAGAGCCTTATTCTCACCAGGTGACAAGCTGCTCTTTCATAATAAAGCACAGTACTCTGGTAAAGCACATCAGTTCCTATGCACCATTGGAACACCATTCAGGGAGGCAGAGAGCAGGGAGCTTAAAACCATTGTCTTTGGTACCAATTTGCCTTTCTCACCTGGGTGACCTGCTCAACCTACTAATGATAGGTTTCCTCATCTCTTTAATGACTGTAATCAAGCTATCCTAAGCAAAGAGGATTGTGAGGATAAAAAGCATAAAACCTACACCAGGCCTGGCATATTATGTATGTGGATGTTAATGGGTGAGGATCCCTGGAGAGGAAGAAATGGCAACCCACTCTGGTACATAGACTGTTAATGGGTGAGGATCCCCATGGAGGAGGAAACTGGCAGTAGGTCAATAGGCAAGAACCACTGAAGTGACAAGTGGTCAACTCCCCTGCAGTAGGTCATTGCACATTAGGTAAAATAGTAATTTTAGTCTATTTTTTCAGAAACTGACTGGATTTAAAAAAATCAGTCAGTGTTAGATTAAGAGAGTATTAAGATTTTGTGATACTTATAATTCATCTCTTTGGGCTGTAATTTCCTCATCTATGAAATGAGAGATTCAAATACAATGTTTTAGGATCCTCTCAGACTTTACAAGTCTAAAATTCTCAGTAGAACATTTTGATACGTTTAGTTTTTGAGCATTGTAATAACATACTGACTGTTTTCGAAATAGAGCTAACTTTTATGTTAGTCTAAGCAACGATTTAATAGTGACTGAAACTGCTGAATATTATAAATACGTTTCTTTTAATACATTCACATTCATACAGTGGGACATGGGGGGGGGCAGAGCTTTGAATTCAACTCACATTCATTCCTTTATTCTATAAAAGTAAACTGAGGGCCTCTGCATCCCTCACTCCATGATAAGCACAGGACTTACATTTTAACTGGGAGGAGGGGGTAAAAATATGTAACAGAAAATGCATTTATAAATCATGTCACAAGTTGGAAGAAAAGAAAGTAAACGAGAGAAACAAAAATATTACCAATGGGAGGCAGCCTTGTTTTCATCTAGCAAGCTCTCTAAAAGGAGGTGACACTTAAGCTAAGATATAAAGTAAAAGGAATCCAAACATGCAAAGGAGGGAAAGAAGAGCATTCCAAGCAAAGGGGAAAGCAAGTGCAAAGGCCTTGGGCTAAGAAAGGTAAGTCTATAATTGAAGAGTTGAACAAAAAGCCTGGCTGGAGCATAATTGGTTGGGGAGAGAAAGGAATATGTTTTGTGATTGGAGAAAGGAAGGAGCCAGATCAATGAACTTGTGGTGTTGCCAAGACCTTCCATTGTTTCATTTGTGCATTGAAACACTGCTGAAAGAAATTAGAATGGTTAAAGTTATAATTTAAAACCACTCTTGCTACTGTAGAGGAACACAGGGGGATATTAAAAAATGGAAACAGGGAAACCAGTTAGAAAGCTATCAGAGAAATCCAGAGAAGAGAGGTTAGTGAGCCATGTCAGATGGTGACAGTACAATGCAAAGAAAAAAGTGTTTCCACCTTACCTCTATCTGTGTTAATTTGACTTAATTTCTTTTCGTCTCTGGGACTCCATTTCACTGTAAGGTAAGCACATAGAAAGCAGTCTCTAAGGACTCTTCTGGATCAGCATTTGGTTCCAGCTCACAAATATTCTAAGCCAGACCAACCTGTCCATAAAATCCATTTGATTTTAGTAGGACTCAGTGATTTGCTCTGGCCAGTTCTCAGCTATCCCCCTAAGGCAGAAACATGAGAATATTGACCAGCCAAAGGTGTAAGAAATTAGTGTATGTCTTATTGAGAGCTGCAGAAGTCGGCCACCCTTAAAATGGTGCTGTATTCTCTGTTACACTCGGAATGACTTAACAATGGTTCACTCAGGTCCACAAATGAATTTCCACTTCCAAATTCAGACTGTAAGTTTCATATGTCCAGATTATGAATGTTAAATCTCAATCCTTGGTGTTTAGGGTGATGCTTTTCATGAAGAAGTGCAAAAGATGAAAAAGAGCTATGATGAAAGTTTCATAAAATGAGGGATTCAAAAGAGAAAATTCTCCAAAACTCCTCCAACATTTCTCTTTCCAGTGTTCAGATAAAAATGGTAAAATAGAAGAGCAAAACAGTATGGGATGCCAATACATTCAAGAAAAAGCCAAAGTTCATTTCTGCCTGCAGATTCAAACGCTTGTCGGCAGATCAATAGGAGCTTCTCAGTGTGTTTTGCAAAAATCGTTCTGCAGCTAATACCTCAAGGACAAGACTTGTCCTGATTTGGCTACTGCAGACGTTTGCCTGGATTGCTGTGGGAAGTGATATTTCCCACTGGGAGGACTTTGAGGGAACATATAGTTTACTCCACCCATTAATCATCAAACCTCAAAAACGTAGTGAAAATTTTGGTGTTTGCATGATTTTTTCACATAAAACTGTGTGAGTGTTTCTGTATGTATGTGGAGGGTGTTTGTGTGTGTTTGTGTTCCTAGTCTTAATCAGAAGTTCAATTATATGCTTCTTCTTCAATTTAATTAGATTATGACTATATACATGCCCTCTTTCTCTCTCTCTTGTTTAGTTATACCCTCTAGAAGATCTTCCGTTAGCTAAGGACCTTGTTTGCATTTTTGTTGTTTCTGGAAAATTAATATTTAGTTCACATGCAGTTTGCAGAAGCACAGTAGAAGTGGGTTTATAAAGTTAGTATTTCTTGAGAAAAACAAAATAAAAGTTACTTAATGTTTTATTAGCTTTTATTTTTAAAAATCAGTTTCAGATCTGCAGGATGGAGTAATGTAAGCAGTAAATATTTGTGGAGCATGTATCATAAGGAAGGAATCAGGGTGGGCATTGGGGTGGCAACAGTAGACCAGAAGACAAGAAGGGCTCTGCCTTCTTTGGGCTTCTAGCCATAAGAGAAGGCAGGCAAGGAGGCCAACAATTAAAATGCAGTAAGGAATGTTTGGGAGCAATGCAGAGGGCAATTTTTGTGGATAGTGGAAGAAATCATGCTTAAAGACAATTGCTGAAGGATGAATGGTTACTAGTCAGAAAATGAGGAGAGAGTTTTAGGAGCAGAGACGCTTCCAAAGGATCAGAGACTGCAAGTCCTGATGAAGAAGCTGAACAAGATCAGTTTGACTGAAAAGGAGAGAGAGGGAGGGCAGGGGAGCTTCAGGTAAGACCACTCGCATCCTCAGACCTTACATCTTCCAGGGCCTTGAAGGATCGGGACACGTTTTTCCAAAAGTCATTGTTGAAGAGACAAACACTAAACAAGGAAGCAAGATGATTATAGATCAAGAGTATGGATGGAACAGGGTGGTGGGACAGAGAGAGAAAGCTTACAAGAGACAATAGCTAGGATGAACAGGAATGACCTCCCTGAGGGGGAGACATTTAAGTAGAGACCTGAATGGCACAAAAGAGCCAACAGAGGAGAGATTTGAAGAAAGGGTAATGCAAGCAGACGAGTAAACAGGGAAGACACCAAGGAAGCAGGACTGGGCTGTGTTAATAAACAGAAATGAGGAAATGGCTAACTGGAATTTGGATCTGGGCCCTGAGTCCACATCCAGAGTTCATGTCACTACCTTCAAATGCCATCCCCTATCTGGGTCCCTGCCCTCCAGGATTTAGGAGTATTTTCTCTCTCTCTCGGCATGGTAAATATGTGGGCATTGGCCATGTCTGCTCACTTACATCTGTACACTCACTGTCTGGCCACTGGCTAGTCCTTATTAGACACTGAGTAAAAATTTGTTGTGTGAAGGGATCTCTAAGAAAAAGTGGTCAAATGTTTAGTGTTGGGATTCTAAGACTGGGAAAGAAAACACTTTCAGTGTTGAAACCTAATTAGTAATTTAATAACCCAATAAGAAATCCAGAAGTTAAAGCAGTCAAATTACTCATACCAGTAGATACAGCCTAAATAACAAGATAGGGAATCTACGTGTATGTATATGTATATATGTATGTGTGTGTGTGTGTGTATTTATTTTATTCATTTAAGGGGCTTCCCAGGTGGTGCTAGTGGTAAAGAGACCTGAGTTCAATCCCTGGGTCAGGAAGATCCCCTGGAGAAGGGCATGGCAACCCATTCCGGTATTCTTACCTGGAGAATCCCATGGGCAGAGGAGCCTGGAGGGCTATGCTCCATAGATCACAAAGAGTCAGACACAACTGAAGCAACTTAGCGTGCGCACACACACATACACACTCACACTCACACACACACACGTGTATGTGTGTGTGTATATATATATATATAATACATACACACACACACATATATGTATACACACACACACATATATATTCTCAGCCTCAGTACTGTGAACATTTTGGACTGAATAACTCTGTGTCATGGGGGTTATCCTGTGTATTGTTTAGCAGCATTATTGCCCCCTGCCCATGAGTTACCAGTATCATCCTCTCAGTGGCAGCAACCCCAAATGTCTCTAGATACTGCCTTATTGCCCAGAGGAGACCAGTAGTATAAAAGTATTCATGCCATGATGCTTTAAAAAATGTTGCAAAAATTGTTGCACCACCCAGAGGGGTTTCAGTTGATTTATTGGCAAAGTTTTATAGAGAGGTTTGATAAATGTGCCCCCTGAATTGAAATACTGTACATCATGCATGCATTTGTAGCAGCAGAAAACAAAGATGCTTAATTTTTTATTATTTCTTATGGTGAGTGTTCAGACATCCATCAATGTAAATGAAACCATTTTCAAAAATTTTCTTTATAAATATGTAATATAATTGTAAAGTAAAACTCCTCTATCATCCTGATGGGGGAACAGACAAACACTCATCTTATATATCGAGCTTTATCAGGATCTCATTCTATTTTTTTCAGTGGAGGGAGGGATATGGGGAAAGGTTCGATTTGCAATATGTTGAAATCTATGAATAACACAGTTTCAGTTTATCATTAAGCCCTACCACACAGCTTGTTTACACAGCTTTAATAATTTTTAAGAATAGCTTTGGTTTTTTTCCTGATTTTAAATATTCAGAAAATACAGGCAAGTATACAAAAGGAAATTAAAATCATCCATAATCTCACCATCTAGAGATAACTGTGTACATTACTCTTTTATAGATTCCCTTACTCTTTCATTAAATTACGTACCCAGCATTTTGCTAAGGCTGAGAATTTATGGTGGACCAGATGTACTTCTTTAGATGAAACTGATCTGCACATATATTAGTATTTATATATCTGATCTCTACTTATGCCAGATGTACCTAGATCCCTGGGTAGTTAAATAATGCTTGGGTGGAAAATTGTTTGGCTGTAAGTGACAGAAGTCTAAAGAATATGAACAAATCAATGGCTTTATCTTATTTATATAATACAGAGTTTGAAAAAAACCATTCAGGTCTGATTCCACACTTGCTTTGGGAACCCAGGCTCCTTGTAGTTTTCCATTGTGGCCATCTCTAAAATCATGGATCCATTACCACAGTGCTTGCAAAACAGCTTCTCTTTTTCATGTATTCATCTAGTTTCCAAGCTAGAAGGAGGGGGAAGGGCAAAGAACAAACTGTAGGGGCCTCCTGAATTTGGTCCTATCAACCAGCTTTCTCAAAACTTAAAAGAGCTTTCCCTGTGACACCCATTTATATCGCATGGGCAGGAACACTGTCACATGGACCAAGATACAAAAAGGAAAATAGTGCAAAATTATACCAAATTGAAAACGGTAGACTTCCCCCTCAAAATAGACATACTCCTCCCCCAAGTAACCATTAACTGTTCAGTATTAGACTTCCAGATACTTGCCTGTGTACATACAAAGAGAGCCATACGTATAAACATTAGGAGTTTTTCTTCCCACTAAAAAGCATGATAGACATTTTTATCTTCTCAGTGATATATTATTGGCAGTCTTCTAGATCAGTATGTTTAGATGTAGCTTTACAAATAGTAATTGTACAATAGACCTCATTACAAACATGTTTCATCTTTGTAGATATGTAGACTCGAAGTTACTTCTTGTTATTACAAGTAAAGCCATTTTATTGTATTTTATTTGTATTGTATCCATACACAAATGTATTGTATCCATACACAAATGTATTTGTATTGTATCCATACACAAATGTATTGTATCCATACACAAATGTATTTTCTGTAGACAAGCTTTCTAAAAATAGTTACTAGATCAGTATATGTGAAACATTTTTAAACAATCTAGCATTTACTGTCAAATTGTCTTCCAAAAGTCATTCCATTTATTTTTCATTATGAAAAAATTTCATGTATACTCAAAAGTAGAAGAAATAGTATAATACATTCTCATTACTCATCATCCAACTTCAACACTTGCTAATAGAATGCTACACTTGTTTTATCTGCATGAGGTTCAATCTTTTTTTTAAATTTTCCTGCCATAGTATTTTTCATTTTTTGTTTGCTCATCTGTCACTCCTCATCCTAGTACTAGTTCTAATTTCAAGCATCATACCTGTGAGTCAAGTTTTGTGTCTAGAGCAGAAATAATGTATGTGTAGCATGAGTGTTATCACTTCCTCCTCTGCACCTGGGTAGGTATCATGAACCAATGAATGCATCAGTTTGCCGGAAGCCCAGCCTATTTTTGTAACCCTTTTTAACACAGGGCTTTAGACCAATAGGTCTCAAACTTTATCATACTTAACCATCACCTGGAGAGCTTGTTAAAACACTCTTGGGACTTCCCTGGTGGTACAGTGGATAAGAATCTGCCTGCCAATGCGAGGGATATGGGTTCAATCCCTGGTCCAGGAAGATCCTACATGCTGCAGTGCAACTGAGCCTGTGCTCTGAACCCCTCGTGCCACAGCTACAGGCCTTTGTGCCACAGTTACTAAGCCTGTGTGCTGCAACTGCTGAAGCCTGGGAACCCAAGAGCCTGCGTTCCACAACAAGAGAAGCCACTACAGTGAGAAACCCACGCACTGCAACAAAGAATAGCCCCCACTCACAGCAGCTAGAGACAGATCATGCACAACAATGAAGACCCAGTGCAACTTAAAAGAAAAATTTATGGGAAAAAAAAGAGTATTAAGAAAAACACAGTCTTGGATCCCTCCCTCATAGATTCTCATTCAGTTAGGTCTGAGATGGAGCCTCCGATTCTGCATTTCAAACAACCTGCCAGGTAACATCGATAGTACCTGTCTACGTGTCACATTCTGTTAACATTACTCTAGGCCATGTCTGACTCTTAACAACCCCATGCATTGTAGCCTGCCAGGCTCCTCTGTCCTTGGGATTCTCTAGGCAAGAATACTGGAGTGGGTTGCCATTTCTTTCTCCAGGAAATGCAGATTTTTTTTAATTCAGGAGGTTTGCTGCAAAGCCTGCAGTTCAGCTTTTCTAACAAGCTTCCAGGGGACACTGCTGTTCTATAGCCCAACTTTGAGTATCTAGGTCCTCAATGACCACTGCCAGAAATGGTGTATCAGGTGAATCAATTGCTTATGCCTGACCAAGACAAAAGGGCTTCCTTTATCTCAAAGAGTCCTAAATTTGACTCTACAAACCAGAACCAAACTGGCTACAAAATATATAACTTAGAAACTTATATTGAAATTTAGATTCCAGGGCCCTTCAATGAGAAATTCTGATTCAAGAATTTTGAAGTGGGGCCTGGGAGTCTCATTTCCTTTAGTCAGTTCTGGGGCACAGGTAAGTGTTTGAGCCACTAGGTTACATGTCATAGATGATGATGCCTAGGTAGGTGTTCTTTCTTGGATGCATCTGGTCCCTCTCCAAACCATCCAATTTATCAAGACACTTGTATTTGCATTGACCATTTATTATACATGACTATGCTGAATGTTGGAAGCCATGCAAAAATGAAGCAGGAGTTGAATCAGAGGTGCTCCTACTTCTCTAGACCTGACAATCTGGTGAAAGGTAAAGACATAAGAATACATAACCAACACATTTAGGAAATCAGAGAAGAAAAAAAATTTCCTCATTTTTGAAAGTTCATTCAGTACACTTAATAGGAATTTTTCCATTTCAGAAAGAAATATCACAAAAGCATAGAAATGCCGGGGTAATCGTTTTTTCATGTAACATTATCTCATAATATGGGCTTTGCACATGGGTTGTATTCCTGACTATTAGCTAGGCTTGCAACTATAACACATGTTGTTCATTACTGGTACATACTACAGTGGGGAAATGAACACCACGTAGAGAACCATAGCTTTCTTCATTCCTTGACTCAGAGAGAATTTTAATCTGTAATCTTAATAATGTACAACTGTAGTTTTTGCATTTTAAATAATGTGCTAGTTGCAGTCTTGCATAGCATTCTGAGTGTCCCCAAAATCTCATTTTACAAAGCTTCCTATGCAGGGTGTAAAAATCACAAAATGCTAATAGCATAAATGATATGGTAACCATCTGCTGGATAATGCTATTTGCTGTCACTGAGATACTGATAGAACCACTTGAGAAAACAGAATAATGGAGAGGGAAAGGAATGGTAATCAAACATCACAGGACTTTTCAAAGGAGGAACTGAGACATCTTTCAGCAGTGACCTTTATAACACTGCTGTTGGACTGGGACTGTAATTGTCCGTCACTCTCTTCAGTGGTCGATACTCCACTCACCACAACTCATTCTTTCAATACCATTGATACCTTTAACAACATTGGCTTGCAATCGCTCTTTGTAAGTTACAAAGTTAGTGGCATTCCTTCTGCCCTGCTTTTCAGTTCACTGTTAGGCAGTCTCAACATTCTGTCTTGATGAATGCAGCCTGGCAAGTGAATTAGGAAATTCCTCAAGTGGTAGTATAGAGTGATTTTTAGAAAGGTTATCGTTGTGACTAAAGGGAGGTGTGGGTATCAACTGACAGCCTCCCATCATCATCAAAAAATTCTACCTCCACTTTTAAAGGAGTTGATCTAGTTTGAACAGGTCCTGATTTAGTTGTCTTTTCTTTCTTGCACAGTGGGATGGTTAGAAAGATTTTGATCTTGTGTGTACTTATTTTTTAACATTTTGGAATATTCTTATGGAATAAAAAATCCATACATTTCTAATTAACTATTTTATAAGATGTTACCAATTTAAAGTTTATACACAAGTCAATTTTTATGACAGCCCTATTTAATAGGCATGATAAATGTTTTAATTGGGGGTTTACAACTGAATAAAGGCTCAGGGAAGTTAAAAGAATGGCTGTGAACTGGCAGCCTTATACACTACAGAACAACTTAAAGTTGCACAAAAAGAAATGATGTTATGTGGCTAAAACCTTCATTTTCTGACTCAAAGCTTTTTCCACTTTACCATTTTGCCCTTAGGGTTATCTTTTTAACATATTAAGATTTTATTTTTAGTGTTTTTCAAATCAGACATGCTGAATACACGCTGTGACATCAAGCCCTAGAATCAGTTATTTAAAATGTTTTGGTTTTGCTGGGCACCAATTTCCACATTAACTATTCTAAACGAAGCATAAAGCTACTGTGGGAAAGGAAGACCAGGGGAATGCAATTAGGATATTTAGTTCTATTCTATACATAGCACCATAGTGATACAGATGAATTGCAACCCACTTTGCATTCATATTTATATTTTCCAGTCATTTGGACCATTGATCACAAAAATCTGTCATAGCTCTCAAATTCAGTTAAAGGCGTGAGGACTTTGTGTTTGATGGGATAGCTCTGTTGGTGTAGATGAATTGGCATTTTTCTTCCATGGGAAGTTTCTATACTTCTCAGGATACTTACAAGAGTGGATCTGTGGCACCAATGTTCTACCACTTTGATTTTCATTAAAATAAATTATCAGTATTATTTCTGATGCACAAGAGGGAGTGATATGGCTTTGCTTTTGTTTTATTACTATTCCTGATTCTGACAGTCATGAACAACAGGTGATGAGAACTTATCAGGCACTTTTTTGAGTTCAGTTCAGTCTCTCAGTTGTGTCCGACTCTTTGCGACCCCGTGGACTGCAGCACGCCAGGACTCCATGTCCATCACCAACTTCCAGAGTTTACCCAAACCCATGTCCATTGAGTCGGTGATGCCATCCAACCATCTCATCCTCTGTGGTCCCCTTCTCCTCTCACTTTCAACCTTTCCCAGGGTCTTTTCTAGTGAGTCAGTTCTTCGCATCAGGTGGCCAAAGTATTGGAGTTTCAGCTTCAGCCTCAGTCCTTCCAGTGAATATTCAGGACTAGTTTCCTTTAGGATGGACTAGTTGGATCTCCTTGCAGTCCAATGGACTCTCAAGAGTCTTCTCCAACACCACAGTTCAAAAGCATCAATTCTTCAGTGCTCAGCTTTCTTTATAGTCCAACTCTCACATCCATACATGACTACTGGAAAAACCATAGCTTTGACTAGACAGACCTTTGTTGATAAAGTAGTGTCTCTGCTTTTTAATATGCTGTCTAGGTTGGTCATAGCTTTTCTTCCAAGGAGCAAGACACTTTTAATTTCATGGCTGCAGTCACCACCTACAGGGATTTTGGAGCCCAAGAAAATAAAGTCTGTCACTGTTTCCATTGTTTCCCCATCTATTTGCCATGAAGTAATGGGACCGGATGCCATGATCTTAGTTTTCTGAATGTTGTTTTAAGGAACTTTTTCACTCTCCTCTTTCACTTTCATCTGAGAGGCTCTTTAGTTCATCTTTGCTTTCTTCCATAAGGGTGGTGTCATCTGCATATCTCAGGTTATTGATATTTCTCCTGGCAATCTTGATCCCAGCTTGTGCTTCATCCAGTCCAGCATTTCTCATGATGTACTCTGCATATAAGTTAAATAAGCAGGGTGACAAGATGCATCCTTGATGTACTCCTTTCCCGATTTGGAACCAGTCTGTTGTTCCATGTCCAGTTCTAACTGTTGCTTCTTGACCGGCATGCAGATTTCTCAGGAGGAAGGTAAGGTGGTCTGGTATCCCCATCTTTTTAAGAATTTTCCACAGTTTCTTGTGATCCACATAGTCAAAATTTTGGCATAGTCTATAAAGCAGAAGTAGATGTTTTTCTAGAACTCTCTTGCTTTTTCAATGATCCAGCAGATGTTGGCAATTTGATTTCTGGTTTCTCCGCCTTTTCTAAATCCAGCTTGAGCATCTGAAAGTTAACAGTTCTCCTACTGTTGAAGCCTGGTTTGGAGAATTTTGAGCATTACTTTGCTAGTGTGTGAGATGAGTGCAATTGTGCGGTAGTTTGGGCATTCTTTGGCATTGCCTTTCTTTGGGATTGAAATGAAAACTAACCTTTTCCAGTGCTGTGGCCACTACTGAGTTTTCCAAATTTGCTGGCATAGTGAGTGCAGCACTTTCACAGCATCATCTTTTAGGATTTGAAATAGCTCAACTGGAATTCCATCACCTCACTAGCTTTGTTTGTAGTGATGCTTCCTAAGGCCAACTTGACTTTGCATTCCAGGATGTCTGGCTCTAGGTGAGTGATCACACCATCGTGTGTGATGGGTCATGAAGATCTCTTTTGTATAGTTTTTCTGTGTATTCTTGGCAGCTCTTCTTAGTATCTTCTCTTCTGTTAGGTCCGTACCATTTCTGGCCTTTATTGTGCCCATTGTTGCATGAAATGTTCCTTTGGTATTCTAATTTTCTTGAGGAGATCTCTAGTCTTTCCCATTCTATTGTTTCCCTCTATTTCTTTGCAATGATCACTGAGGAAGGCTTTTTTATCTCTCCTTGCTATTCTTTGGAACTCTGCATTCAAATGGGTTTATGTTTCCTTTTCCCCTTTGCCTTTCATTTCTCTTCTTTTCACAGCTATTTGTAATGCCTCCTCAGACAACCAACTTGCCTGAGTATATTTGTGCCTAATCCTCCAACTACTCTCTGAGGGTAGTTATAGTTAGCATCCCCATTTTATAGAGGAGGAAACTGAGGCTAAAGGATAGGTAGTGACTTGTTCAAATTTACACAGCAGGTAAACAGTAGTACTGACAAGAAGAAGAAATCTATCACTACTTCCACATTTTCCCCTTTTATTTGCCATGCAGTAATGGGGCCACAAGCCATGATCTTAGTTTATTTAATATTTAGTCTTAAGCCAGCTCTTTCACCCTCATCAAGAGGCTCTTTACTTCCTCTTTGCTTTCTTCCATTAGAGTGGTATCGTCCGCATATCTGAGGTTGTTGATGTTTCTCCCACCTATATACTTGCCATGAGAACCTCATGAATTGTATAAAATTCCAAGTTTTGTGGTAGCTAAATCCTTGGCCTGATTCCTGGAAAGGATCTTCTACTTTCAGCTTAAAACAGATGAACTAGAAACACTTTCTCTCCAGCATATACTAGAGCTCTGGGCAGGTATCTTAAATCTCTCTAAACTCCAGTTTTACTCATAGTACAGTAGGAATGCTATTGTGTCCACATTTTACCTTTTGGTTGATTATGGAATATAGCATTTTTCTTTGTAGCTGTAATTACACTGTATTGTAAAATTCTCAGAACAACAGATGTAGTAGACGTAATGTGTTTTATGATTATAAAGCATCAATACTTAAACCAAACAAGTAACTATACACACAAGGAGGAATACTTGAGACTGTTCTGCCATACCTGTTCACCACTAGAGATTTCATAAATTCTGTAAAATGCTAAAAGGAAGAGAGCCCTGAATCTGCATATATCATCTTATGTTCTTTCTTTTAGTCTAACTTACTGATTCTCAAGCTTTAGCACGCTTAAGTGTTACTCTTTCAGGTTATATACACTAAGCCACTCTGCCCTACTATGTAGACAATTCAAGGATTTTTAAGAACAACTTTTGCATAATTTTCTTATTATCTCTAAATTTAATATAATTCATCCTCCTTGTAAGAGAAAACTCTGTATCATTGCTGCTTATATTCCTGGAGGTATTCTGGTCCGGGTACTTACAGTGAAAGCTCCTAAATGTTTCTGAGCCTCAGTTTCCTTCTTAGTAAAATGTAGTAATAAAACCCACCTTAAAGATTTTCAGTTCAGTTCAGTCACTCAGTCGTGTCCGACTCTTTGCGACCCCATGAATTGTAGCACACCAGGCCTCTCTGTCCATCACCAGCTCCCGGAGTCTACCCAAACCCATGTTCATCGAGTCGGTGATGCCATCCAACCATCTCATCCTCTGTCGTACCATTCTCCTCCTGCCCCCAATCCTACCCAGCATTAGGGTTTTTTCCAATGAGTCAACTCTTCACATGAGGTGGCCAAAGTATTAGAGTTTCAGCTTCAACATCAGTCCTTCGAATGAACACCCAGGATTGATCACCTTTAGGATGGAATAATTGGATCTCCTTGCAGTCCAAGGGACTTTCAAGAGTCTACTCCAACACCACAGTTCAAAAGCATCAATTCTGCGGCACTCCGCTTTCTTCACCGTCCAACTCTCACATCCATACGTGACCACTGGAAAAACCATAGCCTTAACTAGATGGACTTTTGTTGGCAAAGTAATGTCTCTGATTTTAAATAAGCTATCTAAGTTGGCCATAACCTTCCTTCCAAGGAGTAAGCGTCTTTTAATTTCATGGCTGCAATCACAATTAGCAGTGATTTTGGAGCCCCCCAAAATAAAGTCTGCCACTGTTTCCACTGTTTCCCCATCTATTTCCCATGAAGTGATGGGACCAGATGCCATGATCTTAGTTTTCTGAACGTTGAGCTTTAAGCCAACTTTTTCACTCTCCTCTTTCACCTTCATCAAGAGGCTCTTTAGTTCTTCTTCACTTTCTGCCATAAGGGTGGTGTCATCTGCATATCTCAGGTTATTGATATTTCTCCCGGCAATCTTGATTCCAGCTTGTGTTTCTTCCAGCCCAGCATTTCTCATGATGTACTCTGCATATAAGTTAAATAAGCAGGGTGATAATATACAGACTTGACGTACTCCTTTTCCTATTTGGAACCAGTCTGTTGTTCCATGTCCAGTTCTAACTGTTGCTTCCTGACCTGCATACAGGTTTTTCAAGAGACAGGTCAGATGGTCTGGTATTCCCATCTCTTTCAGAATTTTCCACAGTTTATTGTGATCCACACAGTCAAAGGCTTCAGCATAGTCAATAGAGCAGAAATAGATGTTTTTCTGGAGCTCTCTTGCTTTTTCGATGATCCAGCAGATATTGGCAATTTGATCTCTGGTTCCTCTGCCTTTTCTAAAACCAGCTTGAACATCTGGAAGTTCACGGTTCACGTATTGCTGAAGCCTGGCTTGGAGAATTTTGAGCATTACTTTACTAGCGTGTGAGATGAGTGTAATTGTGCGGTAGTTCAAGCATTCTTTGGCATTGCCTTTCTTTGGGTTTGGAACGAAAACTGGCCTTTTCCAGTCCTGTGGCCACTGCTGAATTTTCCAAATTTGCTGGCATATCGAGTGCAGCACTTTCACAGCATCATCTTTGAGGATTTGAAATAGCTCAGCTGGAATCATATCACCTCCACTAGCTTTGTTCGTAGTGATGCTTTCTAAGGCCCACTGGACTTCACATTCCAGGATGTCTGGCTCTAGGTGAGTGATCACACCATCGTGATTATCTGGGTCGTGAAGATCTTTTTTGTACAGTTCTTCTGTGTATTCTTGCCACCTCTTCTTAATATCTTCTGCTTCTGTTAGGTCCATACCATTTCTGTCCTTTATCGAGCCTATCTTTGCATGAAATGTTCCTTTGGTATCTCTAATTTTCTTGAAGAGATCTCTAGTCTTTCCCAATCTGTTGTTTTCCTCTATTTCTTTGCACTGATCACTTAGGAAGGCTTTCTTATCTCTCCTTGCTATTCTTCGGAACTCTGCATTCAGATGGGAATATCTTTCCTTTTCTCCTTTGCTTTTTGCTTCTCTTCTCTTCCCAGCTATCTGTAAGGGCTCCTCAGACAACCATTTTGCTTTTTTGCATTTCTTTTCCATGGGGATGGTCTTGATCCCTGTCTCCTGTACAGTGTCACAAACCTCTGTTCATAGTTCTTCAGGCACTCTGTCTATCAGATCTAGTCCCTTAAATCTATTTGTCACTTCTACTGTATACTCATAAGGGATTCTATCTAGGTCATGCCTGAATGGACTAGTGGTTTTCCCTACTTTCTTCAATTTAAGTCTGAATTTGGCAATAAGGAGTTCATGATCTGAGCCACAGTCTGCTCCCGGTCTTGTTTTTGCTGACTGTATAGAGCTTCTCCATCTTTGGCTGCAAAGAATATAATCAATCTGATTTCAGTGTTGACCATCTGGTGATGTCCATGTGTAGAGTCTTCTCTTGTGTTGTTGGAAGAGGGTGTTTGCTATGACCAGTGCATTCTCTTGGCAAAACTCTATTAGCCTTTGCCCTGCTTCATTCTGTACTCCAAGGCCAAATTTGCCTGTTACGCCAGGTATTTCTTGACTTCCTATTTTTGCATTCCAGTCCCCTATAATGAAAAGGAAATCTTTTTTGGGTCTAATTCAAGACTAGGTAAAATTCTGTGTGTAATGGGTGGCGCATTGTATCTGCTTAGTAAATGTTGTTTCCTTTCCCATCTTAAATTCCCTACAGCCCATACCATGTGGAAAATCAGAAATGAGTGGTCATTCCCGGGTTCACAACCATGCAACTGTTTTCTGTTGTCCTTAATTTGCTTTCACACATTGTGTAACTGCATAAACTCCAAAATACTCATTACTGAGTGGAATTCTTTTGGACAAATGGTTGTGCAGTTTTGCACATCTTGTCAAGTTAGTTAAGTAAAAGAATGGATACATCAACTTTAACCAGAATCTAAGACCTGAGATTTCCCTAGAATACCTGCTGCTCTGTATGATCTTACAGAGGTTGACAGGCTTTTTGATATTGAATCTGCTTAAATGCCCACTTTAGCCAAAGAATTTTGAAAGAGGAAAGAACTAGATGAGATTTGAGTCTTTCTGTGTTTTTCAGTCTCACAAACCTTAATTGCATTTTTACTGATATCAGACAACACCACGTGAAAGAGCATGTTCCTATTAAAGTCTCAACACTTATGAAAATTGTTGGCCTATTCTTAATTTGGGATGATTTTGGGAGTTAAACATAAATGCTGGCACTGCTCATCCATCAATCAGTGCACACCCTACAGGATGACCAATGTTTGAAAGATTGATAATATAAAATTAAATACTGGTGGGGGTGTAGAATAACTGGAAATTTCATACTTTGCTGGTAAGAATGTCAAGTGGTAACCTACTTCAGACAACTAGCAATCTGTAACAAAATATTTGCTTCCTCTATAACTAAGCAATCCTACCCCTAACATATGTCCACAAGATATTAAACAGTTATGTCTTCAAAAAGATCATATATGCTTTTAGCAGCTATAGTCACAACAGACAATATCTGTCCATAGGAGAATGGTAAATGAATCATGATGTGTTCATAAAATTACACAGCAATATAAAAGAACAAACTACACATACATTCAACTCGTGGATGAAACTCAAAAATTTTATGTTGAATGAAATAAGCAAGTTATAATACAAAAGAATGCATAAGGTGTAATTCCATTAATGTGAAATGCACAAATAGGCAAAAGCAATCTATGCTCTTGGCAGTCAGAATAGTATCTGTATTTGCCTGTGGTGGGAAGCTGATGGCTGGAAAGGGGTACATTTACATCTTTCTGTGGGATGAAATGTTCTAAATATTGATATGGATAATGTCAATATATAAAAATTTATAAAGATGTGCTTTAAAGATTTGTAGATTTCATTACATCCATATTATACTTGCAATTCCAAATAACCTATATATTGCCATGGAAGAGATTTATTAGCATAAGATATATCACAGGAAATTAGTGACTTTATATGAAAAACTTTCTGAATATCCAGTTTCTTCACAAATATGTAGCATTGAAAAGAGGGATAGAGAACAACTATTAAAGGTTTAAAATTATTTAATAATAAACATCAGTCAAACACAATTTATGTGAACTTTCTTTGTGTCCCCATTTATTTTTAACTTAAGCTTATTTTTGAGTCATTTGGGGGAAAATTGAATGTGGACTGGTTGCTAGATTATATTAAGGGTATATTATTAATTTTATTAGATGTGATAATGCTATTGTGACTCCAAGTGAAATGAGAGTGTTTCTGGGATTTTCACTATATATTTCAACCAATACAGTGAGAGCAGAGAGGTGAAATAAGAAAGGCTAAGTGTTACTCAGGAGTAAAGCCAGTTTTGTGACTTGGGTGACTAAAATATAATAAAAATAATAAAGCAATTCAAAATGGCATGAGCATATGAGTAATGAGTCCAGGTGTTGATGTTTCCAATGAACCATTCAAGAGGAGATTGTTGGCTATGTGGCCAGGAGCTATCACTGAGTTTTGGACTGGAGAGGAAGATGGAGGGAGTCACCAGTCCTTCAAATTGCAGCTCTGAGCTGTGTGGGGGTATTTTCTGCATTGATTCTTTTTTAAAATTTTTATTTTATATGGAGTATGGTTGATTTACAATATTGTGTTAGTTTCATGTCTACAGCAAAGTGATTCTGTTATACATACATCTATTCTTTTTCAGATTTTTTTCCCACTTAGGGTATTATAGAATATTGAGTAGAGTTTCCTGTGCTATATACTATGTCCTTGTTGGTTATCTATTTATATATAGTAGTGTGTATATGTTAATTACAATTTAACCCCCCCTCCCCCCGCCCAACACACACACATTTCCACTTTGGTAACCATACATTGGTTTTCTTTGTGAGTCTTTCTGTTTTGTAAATAAGTTTATTTGGATAAATTTTTAAATTCCACAGAGAAGTGGTATCATACAATATTTGTCTTTGATTTATTTGTTTCAAATGATAATCTCTAGGTTCATCCGTGTTGCTGCAAATAGCATTATTTCATTCTTTTTATGGCTGAGTAATATTCCATCATATGTATGTACCACAACTTCTTTAACTACTCACCTATAGATGGATATTTTGGTTGCTTCCATGTCTTGGCTGTTGTGAATAGTGCTGCTATGAACATTGGGATGCATGTATCTTTTAGAATTATGACTTTCTCCACATACATGTCAAGTTGCAGCTCTGAGTTTGAAAGAGAGCGGATGAATAGAACAGAATTGGTAGCAGAAGCTGAAGTCCCTCAACCCTCAAAGACTAGACAATGGAAGTAGAGACCCACAAGGATGCTAAGAAGGATTAATGAGGGAGAACTGGGAGGAAAATAAAAAGCAGTAAGCCCAGGAAAGTTGGGAATAGCAAAAAGTATCTTTTGAATATCACTCAACAAATATTTTCTGAGCACCTGCTATCCAGGCACTGCGATTGGGCTGTTGACAGATCACTGATGACACCTTCCTGGAGCTGTCCCAGTGGGCTGCCTGGGGACAAGCACGAGGTGGCAGTAATGGAGAGCAATCAAGAAATTAGTGGTTGGTTACTTTTAACAGAATGGTAGGAGAGAAAGAAGAGTGAGCTGGTGATGGAAATTTGAAAATGCTCTCTCCTCCTAGAGCTGATGCAGCAGAGGATCATCTTCCTGTGAGAGCCAAGCCCCTTGACACTGCTCTCATCATAGGCCCATCCTTGGTGTGATACAGTTGAAATTGAGATTCACTGCATTTCAAGCAAGGAAACTCAGCATAGGGCCCTGCAGTCAACCACACTGCAAAAAAAAAAAAAAAAAAAGCCGGAAAACAGTAATCTCTTCAGCAGAGAATTAAAGGTGACCTACTTTTAGACTTTTGGGCTTAGCATGCCCAAGTAGAGACCCTATTTGCCAAGTCTCGGCCCATGGTTAATTTACTTTTGTTTTATTTTTCCTACTCCTGGATTGAATTATCATCACCTTCCTGAAAAGCTGTGTGTGTAATGGAAAAGCTGACACCAGCCAAAGTGGACTGTAGCAGCCCAAATGAGTCTCCTATTATCGCCCTATTACATGAGGAACAGCCTTCTCTTTGCCCTTCATTCATCACCTGCTAACTATGAAAACCTAATCAAGGCACTGTGTTTTAATGGCAGAAGTTCTGCTCCCTGACCTGTGCTACCCAACCCACTCCCCCCCAACCCCCAATTCCAGGAGCAGACAGATGAGTTCCATTTGGAGCTGAAATTATTGTGTGAGAAAATCACAGTTAGGGGCAAGGAGATTTTTTTCCTTTGCCTCCACGGGAAGGAAGCATTAAAATCCAAAACAGACTCACACTCAGACCAGAGGACTTCAGCTTTGCCTTGTGCCTCCTGCTGAAGGCTTTCAAGATCCCTCCTGATGTTTTCATAAACATTTTCATAGTATTAAAAATATATCCTAGGAAATGATTTTAATCGTGGGTGTTTCCTGGCCTCTGTCACACACTGTATACACTTAGGACAATTTATCCCCCCTCCACCGTGCCTAAAGCAAGGCCTATTTGTGAAATCTAATTATACCTGTTTCTTTCTTTAAAAAGAAGGACATTTTTAGATCTTTCACCAGGCATACTTCTCACACTTGGAAGATTTTTGTTTGATATTTTTTTTCCCCTTGGAGGTAGGGGGATTATATTTATTTATTTATTTATTTATTTACTTGAGAGCCCCCAAATGATTGGAGACCACATATTTATTTATTTTAACACCAATTTCCACAGGACGCTGTGTAAAGGAGACAATGTAAACTTTCTTTCGTGAAGCACTTCAGTTCTGAAAGCTTCTTGGCTGTCGCTTCCCATTACTTTTTTTTTTTTTTTAGTCATGGGTGATCTCTCCTCTCCTTGCAAGACTGAGAGTTCATGAGAGTTCATGGCTGTTTCTAACTCAGAATTTGCAGAAATAGAAAAATATGCTCCTTGAGATCATCATTCTCTCCTATTTGCAGCTGCTCACCTGTCACAAGGGCTGCCCTGGTAGCTCCGCTGGTAAAGAGTCCGCCTGCAATGCAGGAGACCCCAATTCTATTCCTGAGTTGGGAAGATCCCCTGGAGAAGGAATAGACTACCCACTCCATTCCTCTGGAGGAAAGATAGGTTACCCACTCCAGTATCCTTGGGCTTCCCTGGTGGCTCAGCCAGCTGCCTGCAATGTGGGAGACCTGGGTTCGATCCCTGGGTTGGGAAGATCCCCTGGAGAAGGAAACAGTTACCCATTCCAGTATTCTGGCCTGGAGAATTCCATGGACTGTATAGTCCATGGGGTCGCAAAGAGTTGAACACAATTGATTTTCACTTTCACCAATTATAGGGCAAAACACAACTTGGTTCCAGACCCATGAGTAATCCCTGCCATTGTCACAGGCACAAAAAGAATTTTTTTTAAAGCAGCTTTGTGAAGATGGAGATATCTTTGGGCTAGTGTTTGTGTTGAATCTCAAACACTGTGAAAGCGGAAATGAGGAAAACAAAATGCAGACCGAATCAGGAGAATTTCCATTTCCTCAGTTCGGTTTACCAGAGAATCAGTCCATAGAACGGAGAAGGCAGTGGCACCCCACTCCAGTACTCTTGCCTGGAAAATCCCATGGACGGAGGAGCCTGGTAGGCTGCAGTCTATGGGGTTGTGAAGAATCGGCCATGACTGAGTGACTTCACTTTCAATTTTCACTCGCATACATTGGAGAAGGAAATGGCAACCCACTCCAGTGTTCTTGCCTGGAGAATCCCAGGGAGGAGGAGCCTGGTAGGCCTCCGTCTATGGGGTGGCACAGTGTCAGACACGACTGAAGCGACTTAGCAGCAGCAGCAGCAGCCCGTAGAAGATGATGTTGCCATTTGCACCAAGTCAGAGTGGCTGTTTGTCAAGGGAGGCTAGCATTCTATTTGTATTCTTACCTAGCCCACATGTTTAATGATGTCTCTTCTCCATTTCTCATCCAGACAATTTTTTTTTATCTGCTTTCAATGCTAATGCCTCCCTGTCCTGTTTTTCAAATTAAATATTGTACTTAAAATATTAATACTCCTTCCTCTTTGATTCTTTGTTTATTCATCTTATGCAAAACACAACAGTGAGCCCTCCATCTGTATTAAATGCTACTGTATGGGCAGATTCAATGACTTATTAATGACTTTTTCATAATATGAAGAGCTAGGGCTTTATATAATCATGCAATTCTTATTCAGAAATGCTCTGCTGGTACTACCCTATAGGGAAAAAATGAAATATGTCTATCTTTTCAAAGAAAAAATGACTTGTTTTGTGAAGACCATTGTAGAGACAACTAAGCACTGAAAGTAGGCCAAGTTACTTCAGTCTCCAAGGAAGTTAGCTCATGTCTTGAAGTATCTGGGTATGTAAATTTTTGTAAAATTTTTTGAAATTAAAACCATGTACCATAAAGGTGTATAGCCCTGTGAATTATCATGAAGGGTACAGTCAAAAATAGTATATGTTTAAGGTGCCTTATTCTTGTCTCTGGCCCACATTCTACTGGGTTATTTCTGCTTTGTGTATGATTTATAGGTGGTGTCTGTATACATTTTTATTAGGCCTAGATATGAATCTTCTGTCTATTGTATGTGTTAATAAACCCACTATGGAGGCTACATTTTCACTCTTTTGATGTCTTTTGATGAATTGAAGTTCTTAATTTTATTGCAGTCCAATTTATCAAGCTTTTCCACTATGGTTAGTAGAAAAAAAAATTTTTTTTCTGTTTTAAATATCTCCCTATTCCACCGTCATGAAGTCTTCACTATTACTTCCTAGAAGATTTACTGCTCATCCTTCATAGTTAGATCTACTTTACTCAGAAATTTACTTTAATGTTAGTGTGAGAGTCGCAGGATATCACTAGAATGTTTGTGGAAGATGCTTGCCTTGGCTAGTTTATCTCTTATATAGATCCTTCTGTCTGCAATATGGAAGATGGACAAGGTGTGAATCAGGGAGACTATTTTGAATCTTCTGCCTCAGTAGTTAAGGTGAGAAATGATTAGGGTAAGGAATTGGGTGGAAGCAGTGAAAATGGAGAGAAGTGGCTGGATCCAAGAGATGTCTCAGAGGTTGAGCCTTCTAATTTTATAGTTGGAGGGAGAGAAGAAGCCAAATTAAGGATGTCTCCTTGGTTTTTGACTTGAACAACTGGGTGAGTGATGATATTATGGGTATGAATGAGTGAATGAATGAACCAGTGGACTTGTCCAAGATAAATAGGCAAGTTGTTGGCCAAACTTGAACTGCTAGGTGTTTAACTCTTTTCCATTATACCAGCATAATTCAGAGAATATTCCATTGAAGTCTAGTTTCAAAGTATTATAGAAAAACAATGTAACAATCTCTGTTTATGTAATTCGGGATATTTTATGTATTAAATCCCTTGGTGACTTAATATATACATTACTTAAGTCTCTGAGAACCTCTGCAAGAACAAAAAATATTTCTTTGGCTTTATGTAACCTAGTATTTCTCAATTTTTTTTCATAAAAGCATTTTAGAAGGAAGACCTGTTAAGATTTCCATGAAACAAATTTTAATAGTCTATGGAATCATCTTTCAGTTCAGTTCAGTCACTCAGTCATGTCCGACTCTTTGCGACCCCATGAATCGCAGCATGCTATGCCTCCCTGTCCATCACCAACTCCTGGAATCCACCCAAACCTATGTCCATCAAGTCGGTGATGCCATCCAACCATCTCATCCTCTGTTGTCCCCTTCTCCTCCTGCCCCTAATCCTTCCCAGCATTAGGGTCTTTTCCAATGAGTCAACTCTTTGCATGAGGTGGCCAAAGTATTGGAGTTTCAGCTTCAAAATCAGTCCTTCCAATGAACACCCAGGATTGATCTCCTTTAGGATGGACTGTTTGGATCTCCTTGCAGTCCAAGCGACTCTTTAGGAAAAGTTTTTCTTCAATTTACTACCATGTTAAGATATACAAAACAAACACACACACACAGTAGACTATGGCCTTACTGTAGTAAACATCATTGTTTTCAAGTTTGTCTATTTCTGCAATCTTACACAAGTGGTAAAATGTCTTCTAACTGCCCTTTCTCAAGGGCACTTCCCTGTGTTATAATAATTGAAAATTAAGAAGTTACAGAGTCGTAATTAAATTGTCCCCTTTGAACCTTTGCTGATTGAAGCTGCATATTAACCACATCCCATTCAGACAGGAGTAGCAAGAAATATTCAGAACACCAACTGCTACAAGATAACATAACAAGCTTTGACAGCTTCGTAATTACCTGACTATCCAGTAGTTAAGAACTCTTTAACACTGTAGTAATTCTCTTCTTTGCACATAAGTCAAAAGGTATATCTAATTTGCTATTTAATTGATATCTATATTGCTGCTTTAAAAGGAAATTACACTCTCCAGTATGTTTAACAGTTAATTTGTAACCTTTGATCTGCATGTGAGAAATAATTATAAAAAGAAATTACTTATGTTATCATCTATGATGATGTCAATAATAGATAAATCTAGAAAATGCAACTAAAAATGAATCAAATCCTTTTTTTTTAAGCAAGTTTTTTTTCCTCAAGGTCTAACCCACTTTCTGTTTAAAAGCTATGTATTCTTGCAAATTTTATTTCACCCTGTTAAGCTTTCTTGTTCTCATCTGTAGAATGGGGAAAATAATCATCTTAGGGTCACCACAGACATTAAATGTAAAATGATGCACGTACAAGGATTAGAATGGAATCTGACCCATTGAGAACAATGATAGGGCTTCAGTATAGAGAGTACTTTTTACTTGCCTTGTGCTCTGCTAAGCTCTTAATGGGCATATTCTTGGCTGAAGTCCACAAGAGCCCTTTGAGTTGGGTAGCATCATTGATCCCGTTTTATAACAACAGCAACAAGAAAAACAAAATGTGGCCTAAAGTCTCCAAGTAACGTGGCCAAGGCCAAAGAGCTAGTAAGTGGTGGAGGTAGACTTTGACCTAAGACTATCAGTGTGCAGAAAGTTATACTCTTCCTATTGAAAAAATCTTGTGAAAATAATCATTGTAGAAAAGAAGTAGTGGAAGCAGAGAGTATCTATACATTAAAGTAGTGTGGATGGACAGCCATTATGGAGAACGGTATAGAGATTCCTTAAAAAAACATCTAGGAATAAATCTACCATATGTGTGTGTATATGTGTGTGTGCTCAGTTGTGTCCAACTCTTTGAGACCCCATATAGCCCACCAGGCTCTTCTGTCCATGGGATTTTACAGGTGAGAGAACACTGGAATGGGTTGCAACTCTCTTCTCCAGGGCATCTTCCCGACCCTGGGATTGAACCCATATCTCCTGCATCTCCTGCTTTGGCAGGTGGATTCTTTACCACTAGCACCACCTGGGAAGCCCTAAATCTTCCGTATGACACAGAAATCCCACTACTGGGCATATATCCAGAGAAAACCACAATTCTAAAAGACACATGTACCCCCAATGTTCACTGCAGCACTATTTACAGTAGCCAGGACAAGGAAGCAATCTAGAAGTCCATCTGCAGATGAATGGATAAAGATGTGGTACATATATACAATGGAATATTAATCATCCATAAAAGAGAACTAATTTGAGTCAGTAATAGTGAAGTAGATGAACCTAAGCCTGTTATGCAGAGTGAAGTAAGAAAGCAGAAAACAAATATCACATATTAAAGCATGTATATGGAATCTAGAAAATTGGTATTGAACCTGTTTGCAGGGAAGGAATGGAGACACAGATGTAGAGAATGGACTTGTGGGAAACAGCAGGGGAAGGAGAGAGTGAGATGAATAAAGAAAGTAGCATAGACATATATGGACTGTCATGTGTGAAATAGATAGGTGAGAAGTTGCTGTATAACACAGGGAGCCCAACTTCGTGCTCTGTAATAACCTAAAGGAGTGGGATAGGAGGAGGGGAGGGAGGCACACCAGGGAGCGGATATATGTATAATTATGGCTGATTATAATTATTGTATGGAAGAAACCAACACAATATTGTAATGCAATTTTCTTCCAGTTAAAAAAATAAACCAAAAAACAAAGGAAAACAGTAAAGTAGTACAGACTGAAATAACTTATCCATTCCCCACAGAAATGATCTAGATCATGTATAAAGATTGTTTAAACTACTATAAACCAGAATGATATTTAAAACCTCAAAACCACCAATTTCACTAGACTTAATACTTCCTTTCAGATAAACACATGCTTGTTTGAGAATTCTGGGTTAACTGCCATACAAGGAATATCAGAAATAAAATGTATTTCATGCCTTTAAAAAGCTAATAGTCTAGTAGGGTAGGAGAAGGCTAAAGTGTATATATATATATAAAATAGTAGGCTGGAGAAGGAAATGGCAACCCACTCCAGTGTTCTTGCCTGGAGAATCCCAGGGACTTTGGAGCCTGGTGGTCTGCAGTCTATGGGGACGCACAGAGTTGGACACGACTGAAGCGACTTAGCAGTAGCAGTCTAGTAAGGAGAGAATACAGTGTCAGGCATACATTATTTTATCCCTAAATATATGAGAGGTAGCTCCTTGAATATGATGATTTTAGACCAACACAAACAAGATTGTAACCAAACATAAGATATGACGTCAGTCAGTCAGCTCCGTCACTCAGTCGTGTCCAACTCCTTGTGACCCCACGGACTGCAGCACGCCAGTCTTCCCTGTCCATCACCAACTCCCAGAGCCTACTCAAACTCCTGTCCATTGAGTCGGTGATGCCATCCAACCATCTCATCCTCTGTCGTCCCCTTTTCCTCCTGCCTTCAGTCTTTCCTAGCTGCTGCTGCTGCTGCTAAGTCGCTTCAGTCGTGCCCGACTCTGTGCGACCCCACAGATGGCAGCCCACCAGGCTCCCCCGTTCCTGGGATTCTCCAGGCAAGAACACTGGAGTGGGTTGCCATTTCCTTCTCCAATGCATGAAAATGAAAAGTGAAAGTGAAGTCGCTCAGTCGTGTCCGACTCTTCGCAACCCCATGGACTGCAGCCTACCAGGCTCCTCCGTCCATGGGAGTTTCCAGGCAAGAGTACTGGAGTGGGGTGCCATTGCCTTCTCTGATCTTTCCCAGCACCAGGGTCTTTTCCAGTAAGCCCATTCTTCACATCAGGTGGCCAAATTATTGGAATTTCAGCTTCAGCCTCAGTCCTACCAATGAATATTCAGGACTGATTTCCTTCAGAATGGACTGGTTGGATCTCCTTGCAGTCCAAGGGACTCTCAAGAGTCTTCTGCAACACCACAGTTCAAAAGCATCAATTCTTCAGTGCTCAGCTTTCTTTATAGTCCAACTCTCACATCCATACATGACTACTGGAAAAACCATAGCTTTGACCAGATGGACCTTTGTTGGCAAAGTAATGTCTCTGCTTTTTAATATGCTGTCTAGGTTGGTCATAACTTTTATTCCAAGGAGCAAGCATATTTTAATTTCATGGCTTCAGTCACCATCTGCAATGATTTTGGAGCCCCCCAAAATAAAGTCTATCACTATTTCCATTGTTTCCCCATCTATTTGCCATGAAGTGATGGGACTGGATGCCATGATCTTTGTTTTCTGAATGTTGAGTTTTAAGCCAACTTTTTCACTCTCCTCTTTCACTTTTATCAAGATTTGACATAGAGAAACACTTCTTGAGAGATGTGAACAAGGAGTATTTGGGTAATTGCAAAAGGTGTTTCCGAAGAGATAGCTCTTCATCTGGATGCAATTAGAATACGTGTGTTGATTGGACAGTTTGACTACAATTGTACACAGGAGGATATGTCTGGTATGCCCTTGTCAGTTGTTCCTAGGAAGCTCAAGGTAGTCAGCCTGCTTGGAAGTAAATTCACTAGGAAGTGAGGGAAACAGTGATATTTCCAGGACAGGGAGTTTATACTTGATGGAATACAAACTCTTCAACATGTTTTTAAAGTTGCATGATGCCTTTGGTTTGTAACTTTGTAAGAATTCTAAAGATGACTCAGCAAAATTTCTGAGAAATAAACCCTTCAAAAATTTTAGAACCTTATTTCTTTATTTCTACAAATACAGTTTCAATTTTCATTCATGTCAAATACGCTCCCATTACCATTTTCTCTCCCAGACCAAACCAACCTAAACATAAGCTTTTTCCATACAAGTTACATCAAATGTTGTCATTCTAAATATCTAATGACACATACTTAATTCACGCTAAGTTGACTCTTGTTTGTATCAATGTTAGTACCTATGTGCAGTCCTTTAGTCTTGCCTACCTAGAGGCTCAAAGAAGTACCAGACATTATCTGTCTATATTTCCTATATCATCTTCTCTATGACTTTTCTTCTTGGACTTTTCTCATTTACCATACTTCTTCCCAGAAATGTTTCAAACTTTTGAAGTTCTCATATATATGTAGTTTTAAGTTTCATGTGTTTGCACCACCTTTTGCTTCTCTCTTCTTTCCCATTTGTGAGAACCCCTAGGAAAACATAATCACTTCCCCATATTCATCCACAAGTTAGATTAAGAGATCTTTCATTGATTCCTTCTCTTCTACTCCTTCATTCTGAAAAGCCACATATTCAATTTTGTACCTTTTTAAAACTGTTAGCATAAAAGGATGCCTCTCTTTTTTCTAAATACCTTAGCTTTGTACTAACAACAGGAACCTGATGGCTAAAACATTTTCACTGAAAATTTCACTTCTCTATAGACTAAAAGTGCTTAACCCTTCCTAGTACAAAAGATATTTAAATAGTTTAATAAAAGTTATAAGTCCTCTTCCTAGGGAAAGAAAATCTTATGTTGTCAAAATGTCAGATGAATAAGGACTAAAACCTCGTCCTTGCCTCTTTCTAGGCATGTGATCATGGGCATACTACCTGCTCCTAGTCTTCCAGCAAATATTAGCATCTATATATTTGGGTTTTCATAAGAATTAAATGAGATACTCCATATAACAGGGCATAGCTTGTTGCCTGGCACATGAGCTTAATCAGTGTTTGTTATCATGTTCTTCATAAAGCATTTCTATTTAGTGTCTCAGACTTTGCAGTGGAAATGGAAGTCAGGGCAGAGAAGCTGGTCTTTTGAGACCTTTGTGAAAATCTGAAGAGTAATTTCCAGGTCAAGAACTGTGGTGGGAAAAGCGTTTTTCATTTCATTTCCAGGCCAACCAGGGGTTGCTTCTTGCAGCCCTCTTATAAATGAGGTCAGGGAGAAAAACAAACCTTGTTGAAAAACACAAAGAAGCAGAATCTGGTCAAAGCACAGAGAATCTCTCTGCAACACCAAGGATTAAGATTTAGGATTGTTTTGCTCATTTACCATTCAGAGGAACATGACCAAAATATCCTCTTAGCACTTAAGAAAATTGCCTCTGATTTAATTACTGCTTGAGTCTTCCCTTATCTCAAGGAATATATTAGAATATCTGTAATTGTTTACGTATGCAGTAAACAATGACAAATCAGATTTTAGTATGCTATACACCATCCTCCCCAGGTCAAGTAATTGATAGGACAAGGTAATTCAGAGTAACATGACTCAAGATAAGTAAAATGCAAGCCAGATATGTAATTTTAGTATCTGGATCACCAACCCTCATAACTTTTTCTTTGAGTTCATCTGACCTCCATGTTTGTTGTTCCTATCTATAGTCTCTTAAAACATATGACATGTCTCTCCGTGTATACATCTTCTTGAATTTCAGTGTTAGCTTCTTCCTGGTGTGGAGATGGCTGTCTTCTCCTTACATGTGGGAGGATATACTTACAATCATCCCTCTCATGTCCTCCCTTATTAGGGCACTAATCCCATTAGTGAAGGCTCTACCCTCATGACTTAATCAACTCCAAAAGACCTCACCTCCAAATACCATCCCATTGAGGATGTAGGCTTCAACATGAATTTTGAAAGGACACATTCAGTCAATAGCGTGTAACCATGTGCAGACACTGTACTCAGTATTTGGTTTTCAGGATACATGGGGAACCGACCAAAATGACTGCTGCCCTTAGGGAGCTTGTTATTGGTGGGAGACTAGTTCATCCAGTAACCAAGGGTAAAAAGTCAACTGTAATAAGTAGCATAAAAAGATAGGGCAAACAGTGATTTTGAAGATTTGGGGAGGAAATGACTTAATTGAAGGAGTCAGGAAGGCGCCTATAATTGAGACTCAAAGTATGAAAAAAAATAGTACAGAGAGGAGGAGGATGGACCTTGTATGTACATGGAACAGCATATACAGAAGCTCAGAGAATGTACAGAATGAAACATAATTCCTTGACATTCAAAGAAGTCAAGGAAAGCCCCTGGAGCTGGAGCTTAGACAGCAAGTAAGAGTATGACACAGGATAACATTGAAGGGGCAGACAGGGACAGATTCTGCAGGACTTGGTAGGTTTTATCTCAAACATTTATCTTTATCAAAATCTAATCTGATCTTCATTCTGATAGGGCATTCCTTTTCAGGGAGCCTGGCATGCTGCAGTCCATGAGGTCACAAACAGTCGGACATGACTGAGTAACTGAACTGAACTTTCATTAACTAAGGTTGTTGAGACTATTTAAACCATCACTTGTCTATCTTCAATTTTTTAAGCAAACCATGAATTAATGTAGAATCTTCTCCTTATATCTTCAGAATAATCACTCTAAATTCAGGATCTTTATCCTGGTGAGATTTACGACAAAGTAGATGATGGGTTCTCCTCTGCCAATTCTTGGAGTTTCTGACTTCACAGATCTAGGATGGGACACAGACATCTTTATCATTTAAACCTTCTACTAGTGATTCTGATGGGCAATAAAGTCTGGAAACTATTGCCTTAGAAATTTACTTTTGTATATTACCACTTTATTCACAGATAATATCAACTTCAGTAGAATAGATAATATTACCAGCTGCTTTTGGAAATGATCTAATGGGGAAGTAATTTACAGCAAGATCTTCCTCTCCCAATATAACTGGGCTTTGCGATATTTTATTTTTTGAACTTCTTGGGGATCTTCTCTATTAAGAATATATCTATACGTTTATATCCCTTGTTTTGCTTTCCTCCTTGCAAAATTTTGGTTCTTTATAAGTTGGTATCTCTGTGTATTTTGAAACAGTTATTACAACAAGCTCAGTGAGTCTAGCATTTTCAGATAGTACTATTTTTATCTTATTTCTCACTTAAAAAGAACTTGCTATAATTCAAATACTTTCTTGCAGTCAATATTATTTATTTTTTTCTGAACACTTCAGAAATAAGACAAAGATAGTTCCTCTCTGACTAAATTAATTCACTGGACCTGGAGATTTGTTTCTCTGACCTTATCTGTTCATCCGTTTTCACCTATTAGGCAGACTGAGGTGTCTGCCATTGGTGTAACCATGCTGGAGGGCCTGTTCCCACAATTCTTGATAAACAAAGAGTGGACCAGTAACATGACTATCTTGGCATCAGTGAGGGGTGGACACCATTTCTAAAAAGAGCCACTGGAATGCTTCTGGAAAGAATTGCAAATAGGGATCTAACATATATAATTGCTTCATTTGAACTGCTTGAAGTGAGAAGCCATATAGAATTGGGGCTTCAGGGGCTCTCAACAGGCCGTGGTCAGGTGGTTGTGCTTGTCATATGCTGAGAAGCTGTTGGTAGAGGGCATAATGAAATGGGGATAAAATTGAAATGAAAATGGCAGGAAGTAACAGGAAGAAATTGAAGGAGACCGCAGCAGTGATAGAGTATCTTATAGCTGAGGCAGTGGAATGGGTAGAAAGAGGGACAGAAACACAGAAAAGGAGGAAACCTGAGAAGAAAAGAGGTGATGAAAAGAACAAAGACAGACAAGATAGTGGGGTAGAGATATACAGGTGAGAGAAATAATGATAAAAAGAAGTGGGAAAGAGTAAGGGAGACCTTCAGATCCATTGAGATCAAGAGCAGAGCAGTTGCTTTTCTCTGAAGACTTTATCCCGTCATGAGCGTATCTGGCTTTCTTTCCTGCTGATTCTCTATTGGATTGTTAGACACCATTTTCCTTCCAAATGTTATTTATTTGTCTTTTTTTTTATTTGTCTCATTAGAACTTACCTATGTTATTTCTCTTTTAAAGAGTGCCAATTCCTTAGTATTCAAATCTAACACTGTTAATTTTGTTTTTTTAACTCTGTTTTAAAATAATTTTAGACTCACATAACCACAAAAATAGAACACAGATTCATGACCATCACCAAAATCTGATACTTAAAAGGTGATATATTCACATAGTTAAAAAACCAAAGTAAGATAATCTTAAAAGATATTCAGTGAAACATTTAAATCCTCATTGTATCCCATGATCATCTTGTTCCCTAACATAATGATCACTTTTACTATTCTCTTTTGTTTCCCTTTCATTCATCCATTTGAAAATATAAGCAGACTATTATGTATTTTTATGCTCTTTGTGTAAAAGCTCACTTATATAAACTAATCTTCTCCTTTCTGTTTTCATTAATACAAGTTGGGCATCATTTCTTATTTCCACACAAAGCATTTCTCATTCATTTTATAGGTGTATAGTATCCCACTGTATGTGTGTTGCACCTTGAATTTACTTACATGTTCTTGGAGTGGCTTTTTACACCAGACCAAGATGCCATATATCTCACAAAACAGGAGTCTTGGGGAAGCTTGAGAGAAGCTGTCCAAATGCGCCCCAGTAAACTGGGGTAAATCTATCAGATGGAGAGGAGCAAAGTGGCCTGGGAGCAGGGAAAGCAAGGCAGAACTGAAGCAGGAATACACCTCTGCACAATTTTTTCTAATCAAAGAGAATATCACATGAAATATTTAAGATAATGGGGTCATAACTGAGTTAAAAATTGGCATTGGAGACTCAGTCCGCACTCTGAAAATTATCAAAAATCGATCAAGTGATTGACAGTTGATGCTTATGTGGGAAACAAAGAAAGAATATTACTTAACTGTCGAGGCCAAGTTGAAGAAGAGCTTATATTTCAGAAAGATAGGATAAATTAAATGTACATATTTTAGAGGTAGACTTTTTTTTACTACATTTATTCAGGCTGGTATTCTCTGTTCATCTTATCCTAGTTCATTTTATTGTTAATTATTCATCTGAATTTTATTACTTTACCATTGTGATAAACAAAAGATATTCAGGATTTATTCTATAATTTTTGTTGTGTGTGTATGCATATGGTTAACAGAAAGTCAAATCCATGTAAAATATCTTCTGTGATCACTACCATAGATCAGATATTTTCATGTACCCTAATTGAAAGGAAGAGATAAATTCTCTTAGTTGGAGTTTGAAAGACCAAGGTGGTATTACATTAAACCTTAACTCATTAACAAAGACTAGAGTAAGAGAAATGTTTATTCCTAGCCCACCCTGTGATCTTTTACTGCTTTTGAGATTCTGAGAGTTTCTAGAAAGGCAGTTGAATTTAGTGAATCTTTGTGTGCATCTTTTATTTGTCAGGCACTGTATACATGTCCAGGAAGGAATTTCTTATTCAAAGAGTGCCCTGGTCACTCCCCCAAAATGTAGCATGATCTCTTCATGCAGAGCTGTTATTTCCAAATAACAGCTAACTACACTGGAAAAATGAATGGAGTTTAGGTGCTGGTAGCTGACAATGGCATTAAGCTTTCCCAGCCACTTGTATATATCACCTCTTAAAAGCTTTCTTCTCAGTCTTATTTTGAATCTCTGTTCTCTTATTCTTTTGTTTGCCTGTCGTTTACTCCCCTACATGAAAACAAAAGTTCCAGAAGAACAAAGTCCATTCCAGTCTTGTTCACTATCATACACCTCACATCTACAACAGACTCTGGCACATAAAGATACTCAATAAACTCTTTTGAATGAATGAGACAGAGGCAGCAGTCTAACCTACAGTAAAGACCTCCATTCAGGGAGACCTAAATTGCCATTGCCTCTTTGACATTTGCTAACTATGTAAATCAGCAAGGAAAATACTCTCTGGGCTTCAGTTTCTGTATTTATAAAATAGGACTAATGGATTCAGGGCCAAAATACAGGTTCCAGAGCCAAAACACTCAATTCTTATCATAGTTCTACTATTTACTAGCTATGTATGATCTAGGGCAAGCTACTTAAAACTCTGTACCCCAGTTGTCTCATTTGTTTAATAGGAGAAAATATGAATAATCTTCCACATAAGATTTTTGGAGGACTGCATATTCTCCTATAGTATGTAGCAACGTGTCTGGTATATACTAAATGCTCAATAAATACTCATATCACCATCATTTACTGTGAGAATCAAATGAAATGTAGTGAAAGTACTTTCACTGTATAAGTAACTACACAGGTTACATACTTCCTTATTACTATATTACCTTCTGAAGGACACACATTTGTCTTCTAGTACCAGGTTTCTAGAACCACAGTGCTTTTACAAACTCATACATATAATGGAGATCTTTCCAAATACTGGCATACTGATGGTGTGAGATTTTTGGAAAAGGGAGTTTTTGATCAATCCTAATGTAGTACATCATACGGAATGCCAGGCTGGATGAAGCACAAGCTGGAATCAAGATTACTGGGAGAAATATCAATAGTTCAATAACCTCAGATATGCAGATGACACCATCCTTATGGTAGAAAGTCAAGAACTAAAGAGCCTCTTAATAAAAGTGAAAGAGGAGAGTGAAAAGCTTGGCTTAAAACTCAACATTCAGAAAACTAAGATCATGGCATCTGGTCCCATCACTTCATGGCAAATAGATGGGGAAATAATGGAAACAGTGACAGACTTTATTTTGGGGGGGCTCCAAAATCACTGCTGATGGTGATTACAGCCATGAAATTAAAAGATGCTTGCTCCTTGGAAGAAAAGTTATGACCAACCTAGACAGCATATTAAAAAGCAGAGACATCACTTTGCCAACAAAGGTCCATCTAGTCAAAGCTACGGTTTTTCCAGTAGTCACATATAGATATGAGAGTTGGACTATAAAGAAAGCTGAGCGCCAAGGAATTGATGCTTTTGAACTGTGGTGTTGCAGAAGACTCTTGAGAGTCCCTTGGACTGCAAGGAGATCCAACCAGTCCATTCTAAAGGAAATCAGTCCTAAATATTCATTGGAAGGACTGAGGCTGAAGCTGAAACTCCAATACTTTGGCAACCTGATGCGAAGAACTGACTCACTGGAAAAAACCCTGGGAAAGATTGAAGGCAGGAGGAGAAGGGGATGACAGAGGATGAAATGGTTGATGGCATCACCGACTCAATGGACATGAGTTTGAGTAGGCTCCGGAAGTTGGTGATGGACAGGGAAGTCTGGCGTGCTGCAGTCCATGAGGTCGCAAAGAGTCGGACACAACTGAGCAACTGAACTGAACTTAACTGAATGTAATACTCAAAAGGTGGTCATTTACTCTGTCTAAAAAGGGTACAGAGAAAATGCCTTTTGACCCAATTCTTACAGTTATAGAGACTCTTTAAGAATTCAAAATATGTCACAAAAGGCAAAATTCTTATAGGAAGTCACTGGTTTGATGACAATAATTGAAAAGCATTTAAACCACGGACGTTCCCCTTATTAAAATATATATATATATTTAAAAGTAGAAGCTTTTATACTTGTGTTATACTTGTGTTCAGTTCAGTTCAGTTTCTCAGTCATGTCCTACTCTTTGTGACTCCATGAACCGCAGCATGCCAGGCCTCCCTGTCCATCACCAACTCCCGGAGTCCACCCAAACCCATGTCCATTGATTGAGTCAGTGATGAAACCAACCATCTCATCCTCTGTTGTCCCCTTCTCCTCCTGACCTCAATCTTTCCCAGAATCAGGGTCTTTTCAAATGAGTCAGCTCTTCACATCAGGTGGCCAAAGGATTGGAATTTCAGCTTCAACATCAGTCCTACCAATGAACACCCAGGACTGATCTCCTTTAGGATGGACTGGTTGGATCTCCTTGCAGTCCAAGGGACTCTCAAGAGTCTTCTCCAACACCACAGTTCAAAAGCATCTATTCTTCGGCGATCAGCTTTCTTTACAGTCCAACTCTCACATCCATACATGACCACTGGAAAAACCATAGCCTTGACTAGATGGACCTTTGTTGGCAAAGTAATGTCTCTGCTTTTTAATATGCTGTCTAGGTTGGTCATAACTTTTCTTCCAAGGAGTAAGCGCCTTTTAATTTCATGGCTGCAATCACCATCTGCAGTGATTTTGGAGCCCCCAAAAATAAAGTCAGCCTCTGTTTTCGCTGTTTCCCCATCTATTTTCCATGAAGTGATGGTACCGGATGCCATGATCTTAGTTTTCTGAATGTTGAGCTTTAAGCCAACTTTTTCACTCTCCTCTTTCACTTTCATCAAGAGGCTCTTTAGTTCTTCTTCACTTTCTGCCGTAAGGGTGGTGTCATCTGCATCTCTGAGGTTATTGATATTTCTCCTGGCAGTCTTGATTCCAGCTTGTGCTTACCTTATTTCAAATATTAAGCTGCACCCACAATATGGTGCTTGGTTAACAAAGGTAGACGTTACAGTAGTGGGAAACTGAAGTGTACAATAATAGATTTACCCCCAAAGAATAAGGCAGGGCTATTTGAAAATGATAGAAATCTGAAATTGGATATTTAAATATGGCAAAATGAATGTGACTAAAAGGATATGGAAATATTATAACTATATTTTCACCTGTCTCATGTTAAAGTAGAAAATACTGAGTAGCTCTGTGATTTAAATGTTATATACATGATGTGAGCATGTGTAAAGGAGAAGGTTGCATTTAGAATAAGCTATCCGAAATCCAAATGCTGTTAGGATTTTATTTGTAAAAGCCCAAGTCAATACAACCAAATATCTTACCGCAGTGAAAAACCTTTTTTTAAGTTTTGTTTATACTTGAAGTGAGCTGAAAGCCATTCCCAGATGGCTTCACTGGTAAAGAATCTGCCTGCCAATGCAGGAGATACAGGTTCGATCCCTGGGTGGGGAAGATCCCCTGGAGGAGGAAATGGCAACACACTCCAATATTCTTACCTGGAGAATCCAATGGATAGAGGAGCCTGGCAGGCTACAGTCCATAGGGTTGCAACGAATCAGACATGACTGAGCTCACACACAAAAGATCTTCATAGTTATTATTGTATGTGTTACTGGTAATTTTTTCAGTATGTAACTCTTTTCTAAATAATATGAATAAGGGGTGGGATTTAGGTCTGCAGCATGTCCTGTGTTCCCTCTACATATTGGTACATCCATGAAGTTTCAGCATAATATCTTATTTCCCAGAATTGTAGTAATAACAGAGTCACAACCATTCCTGAAATGCTCAGAAAGTGAGATAAATCTTGAATAAATTGTTACAGTTTATTCTTTTCAAACAGCCACTGAAGTATAATGCAAAAAGTACTTAATTACCTAAAGAAGTTGAAGAAAGTCTTGGCAAGATCACAGTTTTAAAATAGAGAAACAAACAAAAAATATTCCTGTTGATGGTGATGAATTACTTGGTTAGTTCGTAAAAAGAAGTACAGATGACCTTACTGAAGGAAGAGTTTGCAGAGGAGGGATTGTTTCGTTGTATTTTCATTTGTTTTGTGTGTTTTGGCTGGCCAGTCAAAGAGTCATCTGGAGTAGACCCCATAGAATAGTAGCTAATCTCTATCAAGATGTCTCCATTTTACTTCTCACGCAAACAAGCAAAAAATAGAAAATGGAGCACTCTGTTAGTTCCCTGGAAGTGCCAACACCAAGTACCATAAATTGGGAAGCTTAGCATATCAGAAATTCATTTTCATTCTCCCACATTTTTGAAGTCTAAAAATATGAAATCATTGTGTTGACAAAAGCTTGCTCCCTCTTCTGGAGATTCTGGATAGAATTCTTTCTGATTCTTTCTAGCTTTTAGTGGTGGCCATCAACTATTGGCATCCAAAGGCTTGCAGCTGCATAAATCCAATCTCTGCCTATGTCATCATATTGTTGTTTTACTTTATATCTCTTTTTTTCTGATGTTTTACTCATTTTAGAAGGATACATCATATTGGATTAGAACCCACCCTAATGAGCACACCCCAACTTGACTACATCTGCAAATAACCCTTTTAATAAGTAAAGTCATATTCACAGGTGCCAGAGGTTAGAACTGCAACATATTATTTTGGCTGGAGTCAGGTAGGATGAGGGCAATAGGAGTTGTCACAATTCAACCCATAACAATGGCGTATGGAAAAGGGAAATTGCTAGATATTTGAAGTTGTTCTTGCAGAAAAAATGTAAACTAGACAGCTTCAGATTTCAAGAGCAGATCCAACCATTGGGAGATCACTAGAGGTAGTTAAATGGTACCTGATAATTGTCTAGTCAGAGACTCCATGGTTTGTTACCTAGCTGGTTGCATTTCTTTAAACTTGCGTTAAATTGTACCTCATTTTTACTGGGTGGGGTTTTTTTCAGTGGATTTAATGCCTAAAGGGAAATAACAAGTAACTCTCTGAGTTTGACCTTGCCAAAAATGTAATTAAGTGACAGTAATTTTCAGGCTGCTATTAGCTTTGAAACATCTGACACTGGCATACCATCCAAGATTGCCTGAGTCTGATTTTCAGACTTAAAGAAACAATTTTTGAACACAAATATGCAGTTGTGTGTGTGTTTAAATTTATATGCTGTCAAAAATATTTTTTGACTGAACAGTTTAAACTTGGTCTCATATAAATTAATTGATTCTCCCCAATGGATAGATCCAGATCTCACAGGAGATATAGCTAGTCTCTAGAACAACACTGTGTGAAAACCTGTCCTAACAACAGTTATTTGTGTCTAGTATTTGAACCACGTTGCAGGCTCCTGAGGGTCAGGTTGCCCAAGACAGCCACTGTACCTCCTGAGTTGCTATCCTTGGTGCTGAATCTTCACTGTACAGGAAGGAAAGTCAAAGTCACTGAGTCATGTCTGACTCTTTGTGATCGCATGGACTATCCAGTCCATGGAATTCTCCAGGCCCAAATACTGGAGTGTGTAGCTGTTCCCTTCTCCAGGGGATCTTCCCAACCCAGGGATCAAACCCATATCTCCCGCATTGCAGGCTATTTCTTTACCAGCTGAGCCACCAGAGAAGGGATCTTTTTCTAGAGTTCCCACATTCCAACCCCACCCTTACCTCAAGCTTCCCCATGAGACCAATTATGGATTAATTTGCACATTTTCAACCATTTTGTGTCGAATATTTGCACTTTCTTTTCTGTAAACATTTGGTGACATTTCAAGGCAGCATTATGTAGTGGTTAAGAAGACAGTCTTGGGAGCCAACAAGGACTGGTCAAAGGCCAGATCCACCACATGACATTGGAAAGCCATTTAATTTATATCGGCTTCTATTTATTTATTTGTAAAATGCTAATGATAACAGCATAATTGGAATAATGCATGCTAAAAGTTTAATATACATTGCCCAGCAAAAACCAATGTACCTCATCAACACTGCTAACTTCAGATATTATTTATCATGTCACATTTTCTAAGATGAAAGTCCATTTTATCATGTAGTTATGAAAGCAAATTTCTTAAAATATTTATATTTACCTCATTACTCCAAAGTTGGGAATTATTTGGGTTAGCTTGAGGGAAAATTTTTGACAACTCTTGCAGTGCAACATGGGAAAGAAGATGAACAGTTTAAATAAGTTTTCTAGTATCCCAGTGCAAATCTAGAGTAGCCTTATATGTAAGTTAATCTCTAGGTCTATAAATACAGAACAGCTACAAATTCTGCAATTCCAACAATATGATTTTTTTATAAATAACATCTATTAAACAGTAATATCTGATGACATATATGAATAACATGGCATTTTAATTTTCTCAGGTTTACTAGATGCATGTCTTCATCATCCAGTTCTCATATGGGTTTTATTGGACATGTGCCTCCACTTTGCCTTGAAACAGTTTTTGAATTTTATCTGTTTTATCTGATTGTTGTTTTGCTTATCTTAGCAAGGCAAAACATTTGAAAGGGCTGGGGGTTTGAAGTATACCCCAGACTCCCTTCTTGATTTAACGTATTAGTTTCATCTGAAGAGTTTAAGCATTCATGAGAGAGTGGTTTCCCAAGAATTGGGAAGACATAGAAAGGGTATGAACTCCATGTGAGGTGAGTCCGAGATCAGGGTTAGAAGTATGCAAACATGCATAAAAAATGGCTACTCATTGCATCAGAGACTCCTAATTGCCCTTGTTACTTCATTAATTTGTAATATGACTATGTTAGCCTTCTTAAATGTCCCAAAATAATTATATACTTTAAAAAGATAGTGTTGATTTTTAATATTACTGAGCACTAAATAAACATGTGTATAGTCACTCCCCTAAAATACCAAGTATAGTAATAAGTTGGGTGATATGAATGGAAATTCCTTAATTTTCAAATGAGCTTTAAAATAATCAAACATGCAGACACTCAAAACCTAGGATTTACAAACCACTAATATTGTGTGAATTCAGAGCCCTTATGAAGGTTTGAAACTAAAGGTATTCCTTACACCAGACACTCTAAATCCCACGATAATAATTTATTGATTTCTAGTGTTTATCACTCATGGAAGTTTTGTTTGCTTTCTTATTCATTTTTACCTGTTCTAACATAAGCTGTGTGAAAGTAGAAAACATACCTTGTCTATTCTGTTCACCACCATATCCTCAGTGTAGAATGTACTAAGCATAGAGTTAGTGCTCAAGGAATATTTGTCGATAGCAGTAATAATCTTATTCTTCAAGAGTAACATAATCATAATATGTACAAATAGCCTAGTATCTTAAAGAGGAAAGAAAGAAAGACACTATAGTTTTATGACTAAATTATTTCAGTTTTTAAAATTAAGTGTATATTATATATTAGAGTACAGTTGTTTTACAATATTGTGTTAGTTTCAGGTATACAGCAAAGTGGTTCAGTTGTTCATATACATATATCTATTCTTTTTCAGATTCTTTTCCCATGTAGGTTATTACAGAATATTGAATCGAGTTCTAAGTGCTATACAGTAGGTCCTTCCTTGTTGAGTATCTATTTTATATATAGTAGTGTGTATGTGTTAATCTCAGATGCCTAATTTATCCCTCCCTCCCCCACATTTCCCTTTTGGTAACCATAAATTTATTTTCTGTGTCTGTGAGTCTGTTTTGTAAATAAGTTCATTTGTATCATTTTCTTAGGTTCCACATACAAGTGATGTCATGAAATTTGTCTTTCTCTGACTTCTTTCACTTAGTATGATGATCTCTAGGTCTGTCTATGTTACTGCAAATGGCATTATTTCATTCTTTTCAACTTGCACATCCTCTCAGTGCCACAGCACTAATAAATAGCTTAGGTGGAGTTGAACTCATGTTTGTCTTACAACAAAACCATGTCATTAAATGTGAAAAAAAAAAGTACATACAGTGGGAGACTCCAAGACAAATGTACCTATCTAACAGTTTTCCCTCTAGCCACCAGAAATTGTTGTTGGTGCATAAATACTCTTTATGGAATTTGTATAATACAGATTTTTGTTAGCAGTGACAGAATTTTCCACTTAAATCTGCTTGATCAAAAATATAAAGTAAGATAAATAAATGCATCAGCCCAGAAAATTGAACAGATTGGAGGGATGGCTCTAACAGAGGCTTGATCTAGTGCTCAAATTATATCATCCAGACCCAGTTTTTCTCTCCATTTCTACACTCCACTTCCTTGGTGCTAACATGGCAGGTGGGTAGTTCTAGCAGCTCCAGGCATTATTCATTCTCTTTCATGTTAGTGGAAATGAGGAAGTTTACTTCCACAGTAGTCAAGGCTGCTGCCAGCCCATATGGCACATTTGTGCAAATTAGAAAAAGGTACCCCTTTCTCAAGGAAATTTCTAAAGTTGGTCGATTATTTACCAGTAATAATGATTGGAACATACATAAAACACTAAAAATTAAAACAAATCATGCTATTGAAAACAGTAAAGCAGCATGTGTAATTTTTTAATCATAAAGATTAAAAATCCAAAGACACATACATTGTATTTGGGCTTCCCTGGTGGCTCAGACAGTAAAGAATCTACCTGCAAGGCAGGATACATGGATTCTATCCCTGGGTCAGGGAGATCCCCTGGAGAAGGGATGGCAACCCACTCCAATATTCCTGTCTGGAGAATTCCACAGACAGAGGAGCCTGGCAGGCTATAGTCCATGGGGTAGCAGAGTCGGACACGACTGAGCTACTATCACTACTATACTATACACAGTTACAGGTTTTCCTTTCAGAAAAACAAAATGGAATTGTTTCAGAGGTTATCTGTACCAACAAATCATAGACTTCACCATCTTTCTAGTGATAAGGGAGACTATAAGTAGTGTTCGCTCTGAGGAATCATGTTCTTGACCAGTGACAAATATTTACCAAGTTAACTATATCCTGTTTTAAAATAAAAGTATGTGGAATTTTTTCTGGTGAATATTTTCATTAACAAGGTACATTATAAATGTTAGAAAACTATGTGTGTACAGTTAGCGCCTCATATTCTGATTTCTCCTCATTATTACATTCCTTACTATGTTCCTCAGTCATTTTCAACTTTACATTTTATGTTGTTGGAGTAGTTCATGTTCATGTCAAATTTTCACATTACATCTAATCAAACAGTAACATAAGCTACTATAAACTTGCATTTTAAGGTGATTTATGTTAATGTTAAATATAGTATATGAGAAATGTATTTTAAACTTTAGTTCTGAGTTATAGAAGGTACAATCATAGTATTCATATTTGAAATGAATTTCATATTTTCTATGCTGGAAAGTGAATGCTAAAATATTTGACATTTATGTGCCTTCAATTGTATATATTTTTAAAACATTACTTCATTTATCTTCAAATAATTTCTTATTTTTTCCAAGTGCTTTATATATGCTGAATTTTGACTGCTCACTATGTTACTTATAGCATTAGTTTTGTCTAAAACTAAACATACTAAATTCATATTACACAAGTATATTAGTAAGTTAATAATTTTGGAAGTATAGTGTTGTTTTGCACCTCAGAATCTATCTGCTTTTTAAGCTCCTTGCTTAGAATCACACATTATTTTTGCTGATGCTAGGTTGGTAGTCTTTCCCTTCTACTTGCTTCTCCTTCATAAGCCAAAGCATAATGATCTGTAGCCACACTGAACAGTAGTCTTACTCTCATATATTTGAAACTTGCCCAAATATGCTGATTTTCCTAGAGCAAGACATCCTTGTGCCATCTGCCCCCAAAATTGTTAAAATAAATATATAAATCACTTATGCTGGAGTTAACAAAGTTAGGATAAAATTTTAGAAAGGTCAAAATAATGAAGATGTATCAATATAAATGGGACCCTCTCAGATCTAATGCCCTTCTTCAGGGTACAACCTGGACAAATGTATATATCCTGAAAAGAACACCAAAAAAGCCCCAAAGTCAATCTCTTTGACCCTTGATGGCATGACGTGAGTCATTTGCATAAGTCAGTCACTATGACTGGGGCGTGGACTATTCTGATGACCTTTGCCTCTACTCTATGGGCCAGGGATTAAAGTCAGTTTCAATAGAAGCCTGTGGACTAGGAGTAGAGAGATGTTTTCCCTTTAAGAAAGGAATGTAAATATTAGCCTGCAGAAATAACAATTGCGCCTTGCATGTTTGATTACAGAAATAACTAGAAATGTAGGAAGGAATCCATTTTTCAACATTAAGCAAAGCCACAGTTTCCACTCCATTATTCTCGTGTATTCCTGCATAGTATGAAAATGACTCCAACTCTTGATTATTTTCCTAGATTTTAGGGTTTTGTTGAATTTGGTGTTTGACCATTGTTTTTTCCTGTGATGGTCTATGAAAGATCTTTAGGAAGAAACAACCTGGTATGCTGAACACATGGTCCAATTAGATAGCAATAGTTGACATGTGGGCGAGTAGACAAATGCACGTTTCTTTATAAAATTCAAATAGGAACACCTGTTCCTCTTCACAGAGGAGTTGGTCATATGTTCAGAGCTGAGTTTTATTTGGATACTTTATTCATAAAGGAAATCAATATCTGCCGTTTTACAGGAGTTACAGCGAACTCATCCGATCTGCACATAACCATTCCTGCCACTTCCTCAGTCCCCCATGCTCTCATTTTCCTGCTATTAATGTTCCATACGTTAAATGTCTACAGATAATTCTTACATAAGAATCACATATTATTGGATAAGAAAAGGTTGGCAAATTTTTTCTTTTGACAGGATTGATTTTTGAAAGAGAAAATATTACAGTACACATAAGTGGGGGATTGTGCACACACACACAGTTTAGAATAGCAACTCCTCGATGAATGAAAGTCACTTTGCCAATAATATTAGTTACTTCACTTGTAAATATGCCTAGCAAGCACTTTTTTATTCAAAACACTCAAAGTTTTTTTAAAAATATATGACCTATGACAAGAGAGTTCAGCCTGTCCCCTTCTTCTTAATGAAACAGGAGAAGATTTAGCACAGAAAAGATCACAAATAATATCTAAAGGCATACTCGGGTCCATAGTTTGAAAGAGTTGGCTAAAATTATAGTTTGGTCATTCCTGGATCCCAGGATAATTAGGCGGTGACAGTGATAATTATACATATAATATGTATGTATATATCAACAATGAATGGAGAATACAGTATATCAAGAAAATCATCAAATAGACATGAAAAATTGTCTTTCTCTGTCAAAGAGGACTTCAGTAAGTAAGAAACTACATAATATTCTTCCCTGAAAATCATGAAAACCACACTTACTGTGGTTTATCTAAAAGTTAGCCATTTATCTAAAAGTTCTGCTCTTTCTAGAGAAGAGTACCAATGCACATGTCCTTTAACAGTTCACCAAGCAATTAGATTTTATGATTTCTGATTGGAAAGTGATGAAATAGAGCTGTAGAATTGCCACATTCAATCAGTTCACAGAAAATTCTCAGAGACGAGTTTATATGGTTCCCGGGTTGGTGAACACATGCTTGGCTCTTTCATATTCAGTTCCTGGCTTGGCAAGCTATGATGTCCTCTCACATTGAGTTGGGAATGATATCCTGGCCATCCAACTCCATGAGTTGTGTGTGGAAAGTACATGAGCTTTGGTGGGACAGAGAACTCGATTTTTCCTAGTTTTCCTTGGTTTTTCCATCATTGAGTTAATGATGAATCCTCAAGCCTTAAAACTCTAATGATTTCTCCTAACGAGACATTACTCAATTAACTTTATTCTCCTTATGCCAGATGTGAACAGCTCAAAAAAATAATTAATTAAAAACTTCACTAAACTTCCTTAAACAGTTCCACATCAAACTTTCAACTATCCTAGAATCTGACAAATCAAATCATTTTAATGAACCACAGCAAGCAGCTCGTGTTGAAACAGCTGTAAGCACAATATGCAAATCGTGTTTACTGGTAGCTTATGCTCCAGAGAAATAATCTTTATATGACTGCTTTATTATTTACAGTAGTTTGGAAATTTCATTTTTGTCAACATTGACAGATGCCATCCATGTTAATACTTGGACTGCTATATATGGGAAAGGCTAAACATAGGCAGAAATCTCATGTTTGTGAGTTGATAATGTGGTTGACAAATGGGTTTAACAATATCCAGTCATTTCTGAGCAGTTGATGAAATACACCTGAGGTCTGTGGTAACAGTGAGGAGGAAGGTCAGAGGAATATGAATGAAGAAAGAAGAAAGCGAAGGCTCTGGAGAGCAGTGCATATAATGAAAACATGACAGAGGATGATTAATTATATTTCAGATCCAGATAATTCCCAGAGAATATGTGTGTACGATAAAAAGTTTCTAACCTTTCCAGTTGTAATTAAATGAGGGATTCACTAATCTAAGTTGAGTAAAGACTCCTTTGCTCCATCACCATACTAATGCACATATTGAACTGGTTTATTTTAAATAAGTCTTTTACTGCTTGACTTGTAAAGCTGACAAAGCTGGACACTACTTGGGGATGAGGAGGAGGTTTGCCCCCCCACCCCACCCCGTGCCCCGAAGAGAATGCTCTTCCTTAGAAATGATCAAAATGATTAAATAAAATTACAGTGCCTTGGAAAATTCACCTGCTTTAAAATATCTCAGAATTTACCCTCAAGTGAAAAGGAAACAAAACTAATTCTCTACCAACACCGTTTCTTGTTGCTTCGGATTTCAATCTTCCACAGAATAATGTGTTTATAATGTTTGGGTTTCTCATAATGTTCTGCCTTTTAGAGGTTGCTAGCTTGCAGTGTTCTGGACTTTTCTCTCTCCTTTTCTTGGTATTTGCTTTCAGACAAGGAAAAGCAATGGGTCTAGAAAACATACTGAAAAACCTGATAGTTTTTATGAGGTGGTTTGAGTTCATACTAAAATTAATTAAATTCCCAGATTTTTCAACAAATATTTAGTGACCATTTTGCGCATGCCTGATGCTGCAGGAGGCAATGGGGGATTGAATGCCTACAACAGTGCCTGGCACATAGTAGGCCTCAGTAAATATATATGGAATGAATCAGTGAAACAGAACATGTATCATTACTTTGATTTGATAACTTGAGTCAATTATCAATCTGCTTTCTTAAGACATGAAGAAAAAAGTAAAACATGGTTAATAAACATTTCACAAGTGTTTTGATGAATGGAAAAATAGCCTCATACTGCCATTATTTCCTTCTATTTTTCCATTACAGTAGGATGGTGGTGTGAATGTGACCCATAGCCAAGTTAACATTTGAAATAGATGGTACTATGTAGGACAAAAAATTAATCAAACTAAATACATATTCATTGAAGAGTCAATAATTTGTGGAAGGAGATGGCTATAAAGTTGATTAGTGGAGAGCTGTTTGTAAAAAAGGATTCCAGTGCTCACTATAAAAGATTATAATAATCTTCTGGATAAAGTAGAGATGTTGTGTGTTTAGAGGTCTCAAATACCGTGTTAAATCTCTGGGGATTTTAGAGAGGTTCCTCTCCCCAAGTGAAGTGCCATAAATTAGTGAGGGTAGATTAGATTATGTTGCATTAAAAATCAGCCCCTATATCTCAGTTACTTACTAAAACCAAGGCTTATTTCTCAATTAGGCTGCTTGTCAGCTGCAGCTTTACTCTGTCACTTTGCTCCCAGGACCCAGGTTAAAGAACCAACATCTATTAAGAATATTGTTGGTCCCTACAGCAGAAAGAACAGAAACCTGGAAAACTATATGTTGGCTTTTAAAGCCAGCAGAGCCTGGCGGGCAACTTTACATAGGGTTGCAAAGAGTAGGACATGACTGAGTACACACAGCACACCAAACGTGACACACAACATGTCCATCCACGTTTCATTGGTTACAGCGAGTTGAATGACCTCTCCTGAGTTCACCTCAGGGAAGGATACCCAGGGAAAAGAAATAGAATATTTGATAAACTAGTAATGCAACCTACCATAGTTGATTTTCCTAATTTCTCTTCAGCATATAGGGAATGTCTTTATCAGGAATCTTGACAAGGAGTGTCAGGGATGGGAGGGTGGGTAATAATGTTGAAGTCATTGCAAACTCCCCAGGGGCTGAGATGTGCTTTCTTTTGTTCACAGTTAGGTCACCTGTACCTAGCACAGTGCCTGGAAGATGCCAGGTGCTCTGTAAATATTTGTTGTTTACATGATCAGCTTTGTTACATTATTTGTGAGGCCCAGTGTAAAATGAAAATGCAAGGTTTTTATTCCCCCAAAATAGGGATAAAAGTACCATTAGAGCTATGAAAATGTATTTTCCTCCCTCTCTAACTTTGACGCGGTGCTTTCATTTACTATTTAATGTTGAGATTACTCAGGCACAGGGATTCCTACTGGTGAGATCAGATTTGTACGTGTGCCTGGGAGCCCCACCCCATGGCCCACCAAGTTCCCATGTCTCCACTCTGCAATCTTTTGACTCTCTTATCTTACCACTGAGGAACTAAGACCCACGAAGACAGTGACGTAACTGTGGTCATCCCATAGTGCTTTGCGGACACTTGACGAGGATTCAGTTCTGACCATCTTTCTAACATTATACTATTTTGATTTACTGTTGTGTTTTTCTTCCTCCCAGAGTATTTTTCTTTTTTTTTTTGAAATTTATTTATTTTTAATTGGAAGATAATTGCTTTACAATGTTGTGTTGGATTCTGCCATACAACAACATGAATCAGTCATCGGTAGACACATGTACCATCCCTCTTGAACCTCCCTTCCACCTCCCATCCCATCCCACCCCTCTAGGTTGTCACAGAGCATTTTATTTGCTTTTCCAGTTTCCATTAGATCTTATAGGAGAGAATAAACATTTTTAAAGCTGTCTGAGAATTTTATTTTTACCTATTTTTTTGCACTTCTGAAGAATATATCTTTCCTTATGATTGCTTACAATATTCTAAGGTAGTCTGGTGTAGGTACACTTGTTTACTTGATAATTAATTGAATTTAAGCCTTTTTGATTATGTTTTATTCCATAAATATGCACCATGTAATGCATCTAATAATAAAATAATTAAATCCAAAAATTTAAATTCATAGCTAGAAGACAAAGCTCATAACATGGGTAAATGTCCAATTTTTCAAAGAATTATGTTAATGGAGAATCTTAGAAGACAGTATTTTATTTGAATATTAATTCTTTCTCCTCCTCCTCTTCCCCTGCTACCAAAGTGTCCTCAGCAAATAGATCCATTTTACTTGAGGTATCTTGGATCCCGTTAGCCATATTGAAGCTTAATTTTTGGTTCAATTTAAGAGCATGTAAGGAATAGCTATAAAAAGATTGAATCCTACAAAGAAATTTGATCCTTGGATGTTACTTCTACACTAGTAGAATTCAGTTCAATGTGTATGATTTTTAAAGCTTGAAGTCAAACTAATTCGAGAGAATTGTAAATAGTCACAACCGGTAATAGTACAAGTGAGATAACTATAAATAGTGGGTTGGCCAAAAATTTCCTTCGGGTCATTCTGCAACAGCTTACGGAGAAACCCAAACAAACTTTTGGCCAACACAATATCTACAGCATAAATTCTCAGCTGGGGGTCATTTGCCCTGTTTCCCCACCACCACCTTAGAGGACATTTGAAGATGTCTGGATTCATTGTTGTCATGACTGAATGGAGAGTATTATTGGAATCCAGTGGGTAGAGACCAGGAATGGTCTGAAGCATCTCATCTTACAAAAGACAGTCCCACAGCCAACAAATAACTATGTGCCCCAGAATGTCAGTACTATAAGGCTAAGAAACCCTGACCTAGAGGGTCCATCCAAAGCATTAAGGAGTGTGGGCAACTGATTAAAAAAAAAGAAAAAAGGTAGTCAGGTTTTATCCAATATCACCTACACATGCATTGGTGGTATCTGTCATTCTTACCACTAAGTATTTTGGCAAAGTTAAATTCACTTTGGGCTTTGCCCCTCAGGTAAAAATCATTTTTTTACATCCCCATTTCAAAATTAATTCATCATCCTCAAAACAGAATAAGTATCTTTTTTCTTCTTTAAAGTTCAAAAGAGACATTTCTGTATTAGAAGGATTAAAATCCTTCATTCTGGTTTAGTATTAAAGATGGAAGGAACTAGCTAAGCCATGGTTTGGATCCAATTTATCCTACTGAGATATTTAAAGTCTTCATTATCATAAAAATAATTGGTATTTTCATAGTAACAGAATGGTTGTTAGCTTTGATAAAGCAAGTAATGAGAATACTACTAAGACAGTGTTTCTTCTAAAATGATTTCACTTGAATACTTTATGTCAAATTTAAATATATATGCATATGTGTGCATTTGTGTGTGTATATATATATTTGTGTATGTGTATATGTGTGTGTGTGTGTGTATATATATACATGTATGCAAAACAAATCCTTCCATGCTTACAATTTAACTACAAATTTGGGGACAGAGGATAATAATTAAGCCCTTTCTCTTATCTCTCAAATTCCAAGTCAATTGAGGTTTAAGTTATACACATGAAGATCATAATACCACTTTAGCTTTATTAATGATACAGCCAAGCTGAGAACAAGGCTTAGTTAGATACGTGGCCACAATCTGGCTTCTTTGTGTCTTTCCCTTTATGCTGAACATGCCTACGTGTGGGTCCCAGCTCTTTCTGTCTTCAGATCCACGCATCACCCGCTTTTGCTCTGTCTGTGTAGTGAGGCTACATTGTCCTGGCTCCAGTGCTAGCTAGTTTCAACTAACAGGAGGACGGAAGTGTTAGGAAAGAAGAAACAAGAGCGTTTCTCCCTCCCTGTCTCTACAATATCTTTGGCAGCAGCTCTCTACCCTCCATAGTCCTAGACCCTGCTGGAAACACCTGCCATGGTTCCACCTGCTACTGGTAGATTCTGGAACTGAGGACCCTGTGAAAGCACCTCCTTCCACTCTTCTGACCCAGAGCCGGGGGGGGGGGGGCTCCCTGCTGCTGCTGATCCCCATCTCTCTCTTAGCTTCTCACCTCTTATTCAGCCTCTGTGACCAGTTTTCCAATGAAAACCATGTTCTAAAAACTCTCTCACACCTATACTCACCAGAATCTAAGGTTGCCCCACAGAGGCAGGGTCTTGAGAAGACACACCAAGAACAGGCTCTTCCTCAGTGGGAACCGGAAGGGTTCCTGCTCCTTTTCTTCCTCTGAATTCTCCCGTCACACAAGAACCCCACTTCCCAAGAGGACAAAGAGAGGAGGCACTAGGGAAGAGCTGAAGAAGGTCTACCTGATTGATCTCCTCCTGGAGCGTGACCTAGAAGCATCCATGTTTCTTCTACACTGGAGGCAACATAGACACAGTTATGAAACTGAGCTCCAAAACCAGACTGTCTGGGGTCGAACCTCTGACTTGCCTCTCACTGGCTGTGTTATGTAGGCAAGTCAATTAGATTCTCTTTTCTTAGGTCTCTTTCTTTAAAAATAGGAGCTAATGTGGCCTACTTTATAAGGTTATTATGAGGTCTTTGTAATCTAATACACAAAATCAACTAGAGCATCACTTGGAATCTCCAACAGAGTCTAGGACCATAGAGGGGAGAGAGATGCTTCTACAGATACTGTGGAGGCAGAGAGGAAGAAACTCTCATTTCTCCCTTCCTAACAGTTTCCAAACTCCCATCAGTAAAAGATACATTTCTGTCTTAAGTCCCTTTGCATTTCTGCTATGCCTGCTAATGTATGCTAAGTCATTTCATTCAAGTCCAACTCTTTGTGACCCCATGGAGTGTAGCCCACCAGGCTCCTGTCCATGGGATTCTCCAGGCAAGAATATCGGAGTGGGTTACCACACACTCCTCCAGGGTATCTCCTGACTCAGGGATTAAACCCCCATCTCTTATGTCTCTTGCATTGGCAGGCAGGTTCTTTACCACTAGCTCCACCTGGGAAGCCCTATTTTAGCTATGTATTGTGCCTGCATGCTCAGTCGTGTCCAGCTGTTTGTAACCCTGTGGACTGTAGCCCACAAGTCTCCTCTGTCCATGGGATTTTCCAGGCAAGAATACAGGAGTGGGTTGCCATTTCCTCCTCCAGGGGATCTTCCCGACCCAGGGATTGAACTCATGACTCCTGTGTCTCCTGCATTGTAGGCAGATTCTCTACCACTGAGCCATTAGAGAAGTCAATATTTTATATTGTAATATAAGTAAATATATTCTAGCTATATCTATTATCAAAAACAGAGAGATCTTTTTCCATAGCCATGTATACATTTAAATTGTTCCAGAACCTCACAGAATATCTTATAAATACAGATGAGCTTTATGAACAATGCCTAATGGCAGAGAAGGCTACTTTTCTAATTTCATGGTCTTGGAGCCACAAGCCATATTTTCCTACTAGGTACCTTTATGGAACGCATTTATATTTTTCTTCCAACTCTGTCATTATTGCTTTACTACAAATAGAATTTTAACCTACCTGCTAAGTAAACTACTTACAGCTCAATCTTTTAGCAAGATTAATGCTTCCATAAGATTTGCTGAGTTTGTACCATGTCTTCCTGTTCTTCTCACAACCATAATATTCCTTTAGAAAGATACACACTTCACTCAAGATATCCAGAAAGTCATTCTGTTAGTTAATTCTCACTGAGATATCAGTGCCAATGTCTCTACTATATTAGTATCTGCAGATCTGGAGAAGTGATGTGACTTGTCCAATCAAGTTCATATCGTTAGAGACAAAGTTTGGACAAGAATTAAGTAAATCAAGCGAGTTAAAGAAGCTCTCAGCTCCTCTCATTGTATCACAGGGCCTCATTATCTTGAGGAAGATCAGGACCAGTTGGGATCTATAATCAATATTTATAATGTCTTGGAAAGGGTACCAATGCTTCTATTAAAAGGTGTTTTGAAAAATTAATTGTACGGAAAATCCTAACATGATTTTGCCAAATTTCATCTCACCTTAAACATTGGCTTCACTCTGAACAGGCTCTCTGCCCTAGAGCCAAATGAACTAAATACATCCCTGGGAGAGATGCTGTCTTCTCCAGACGAAATGGATCAGGATTTATGCGGCCACCTGTGTAACACATTAGCGGCCACCTGCAGACCTACCCAGCTGTGTAAAATTCATTGAAATGAAGAGATTCAAGTGGCCAGAACTTGGAAACAGCTTGAAGAGACAGGAAATAGGAGCCAACACAAATGCAAAGAAAAACTGGGGGCAGTCAGAAACCAAACAAAACAAAACTGAATTTTATACAGAAAGGAAGTAGGAACATCTAAGTTAAGCACAGGTCAGTGATTGACAGTTCTTTGGCCAAAATGTATTAAATTGCCTGTCCTCATATATGGAACTAGGTAATCTGGGCTGTCAAAATGATTATTTTTCAAGGCTGACATGCCCATAGTTGTCTTAAGCTGAAAGGGAGGGGGGCAGAATAACCAAGTATCAGAGATTGAAGTGGAACCAAATGGTACAAATATTTGTTTATTCCTTTAGCCTGTGAGATCAGCTGGAATTCATTTCTTGAAAAATAATTCTCAGAAGCAGCATGACATAAGGCAATGTTTATCAAATGCCACCCCTTGGTGGATTTACTATGAAACAAATGAAACCATGCTTTGGAACCCTCCATTTGCACAGACCCCTGCATTGTGTTCCAGGTGGGGAGGGGGTGCCAGATTTCAATCAGAGTAATTTCTCTCTAAGCATTTCTGATAAAGTGCCTAAAGGAATATCAGAAAAAGGGATACCTCCATCTCTTAAGACTCCAGGAATCCTTGTATTTTTTTCTGATTCTCAAGAAACATCACCTTTCCTGCCTAATTTTGTATTTTTCTTAAACAACTCCCTCCACTCACAAATTGCATAAGCTTTAGGCTTTCCAAACCCAGGTCCCTTCTTGGCAGTGCTGGTCCATGGTGACGATTTTGCTCTGCCAAAATGAAATGGGAAAAAGGAGAAAAATGTAGAGACTTTGTCACCAAGACAAGTTAATAATATTAACCATAATTTTGTGGGTATTTTTAAAAAAGAATTATGGCCATAATTATGACATAGTAAATGTAACTCATTTAAAATGATCTTCACCTAGTTAAAAATATACAGTCAGTCCCCCATATCCGGGGTTTCCACATGTGTGGATTCAAACAACTGAAACCATTTGGTGTCATTTCCAGGTAGAGTGGCTCTAAGGAGCTCCAGTACCATAGTCCTTTCTTTATGTCTCAATGCAGAAAAGAATTCAGTGAGAGGCAAAGTGATAAGAATTGATTTGTTAGAATAGGATGCTTGTGAGGTTTACAAGCAGGCAGGTGAAAAATGCTGCACCCCAAGAACTTATGGGGCTACAGTTTTATAATCAAAGGAAAAGTGGGAAAGGGAAGAAGAACATCTTTGTCTTTCCTGAGTAGACATCATGCTTCCACCTATCAGCTTCTCCTCCAGGTTGTCCATACATGGCCAAGCTAGGTCCAAAAATTACTGTTGTTTTTATGTGTGCAGAGAGTATGTCCTAGGGAACATTAACTTACTGAACTCCCTGGGCAGGATCCAGTTATCATGTCACCATTGATTTATTGTTAGGGGGCATGTCACATGCTTCTGTTGCAAGGTTTTGAAGTTAGGCAAGTCTGCTTTCCTGACTATTGACTAATTATTAATTTTCAAGGGTCTCAAAAAGTTAGTTTTTTGTTTTTTTTTTACTTATAATCCCATAGTGGGATTAACTATTTAATCACCTACTTTGTCTCTTTATTCTGTCCCTATCACAATCATGAAATTAAAAGACTCTTGCTCCTTGGAAGAAAACCTATGACCAACCTAGGCGGCATATGAAAAAGCAGAGATGTTACTTAGCCAACAGAAGTCTGATTAGCCAAAGGTATGGTTTTTCTAGTAGTCATGTATGGATTTGAGAGTTGGACTATAAAGAAAGCTGAGTGCTGAAGAATTAATGCTTTTGAACTGTGGTTCTGGAGAAGACTCTTGAGAGTCCCTTGGACTGCCAGGAGATCCAACCAGTCAATCCTAAAGCAAATCATTCCTGAATATTCATTGGAAGGACTGATTCCAAAGCTGAAACTCCAATACTTTGGCCACCTGATGCAAAGAATGGGCTCATTGGAAGAGACCCTGATTCTGGGAATGATTGAAGGCGGGAGAAGAAGGGGATGACAGAGGATGAAATGGTTGGAGGCATCATTGACTCAGTGGACAAGAGTTTGAGTAAACTCTGGGAGTTGGTGATGGACAGGGAAGCCTCGTGTGGTGCAGTCCATGGGGTTGCAAAGAGTTGGACATGACTGAGCGACTAAACTGACTGAACTGATCACAATCATGAAAATATCACAATGGAAAATATTTAGGAAACAAATTCCAGAAAGTTCCAAAAGGCAGAATTTTAATTTGTCATGGGCTGACAACAATTTACATAGTATTTACATTGTAGCATTTACTTTGTATTAAGTATTATAAATAATATAGAGAGTGATAGGGACTACATGGGGGCTCATGGTTGAAATGGCTCATTATGTTGACCTCGCAAACAAAGAATAAAATGACTGTGACCCTTAAGACCGACCAACTTGCCCAAATGACATTCTGTTTTCTTACTGGCACATACCTTCTCAAGGCTACGAGACCACCAGATTCCAGACCTCCAGCTATGTGACCACAGGACTCAACTACAGGCTAAAATTTAAGCATCCCTTCAGAGAATTTCTTATTGGTGGGGTATAAGAAAGACCCTGTCAGAGAGGGAGGACACTGGCTCTCCTTAAGGGCCAGTCATCCTCTCATTTCCCTCTAATAAATGTCCCTTTTTGCCTGACTGCCCAGCTCGCTCTATTTTTCTCTGCAGTTGCCTTGCATTCTGGTGACAAAACCCAGGAGGGAAGATCCACCACGACTGGGTGGGCTCCCGAGAAACTTAGATGAGCTCTGGGACTGGACTCTCCACTTGCCTTGTTGCGCTGACTTCCACACACCAGCCCACGTTTCAACCATGAACCCCTGTGTAGGCTCTATCAGAGAGGATTAAAATTATAAGGGAGGATGCATGTAAGTTATTTGCAAGTAATACTGTGCCGTTTTGTATGAAGGACTTGAGCATCTGGAAGGTGTCCTAGAATAAATACTCCCATAGATACCAAGGGATGATTGTATTTCAAAATTCTCTGTCAGTACAACCAAAGAGCACTGGAGAATAGTAGGAACTTTTTTTTTTTTTTTACCAAGTCAGTAAAAATCGGGCTTGTTTTTGGGAGACCACACACCTGGGGAAACTGTGGGAATTTGCAAGATTGTGAGGAAGTGCTTTTCATAGAACTGCACTTGGTTAGGTATTTGGGGAAGGTTTCACAGTTTTGCTTGGAATTGGATATTTTCAGAGGTAAGAGCAATTCTATGATTGGATATTTTGACAATTTCAATAAGTAGGTGGGAGAAACAAACTGGGTCTGAAGAAGTAATTAGTAAAGAAATAGCAGTTGATCATATGAAATAGACACAGGGAGGTTTGGTCATTTTCATAATTTGGATCATGTTCTTATGCTCAGGTGTGATTCTAGAGAGTGGTCTCTTTTTCTTGTTCTTCTTCATGGTCACAAAAGTGGCCTTATCTGATGTTGATTGGCTTTTGTTCCATGAGTTCATTTTATGCAGCAGAAAACAGTGTGGTGTGTTAGAGCTAGATTTGCTCAAGCTGACACAAGGACACTAGCAAGGGATGTCTGTCTGTCTCTCATCTCTCAATATTACCACTTCTTCTGAAATCCGAATTCGTGAACCATTGCAATGGAGAATAGGAGTCTGATCTTAGAATTGATGAGTTTGAGTCTCTCTCTGTCCCTTGCTAGACCTGAAACTCTAGGATAGTCATTTAGTGGCCCTAAAAGTCAGGGCCATATGTTGTAGGTGGGAGGTTGAGTTAATATTTGATTCCCTGTAAAGCCTATGGTTAAGAGCATCCTTGGTTTACTATGAATCTCAACCCCCTCCCCACATACTATGTGATATTCTAACTAGTTATTCAACCTCTTCTTCACCTCTAAACTGATGAAAATATTAATATCTATTGCTAAGGATTGTTTTGATGATTTAATTATGCAATATTTGTAAAGACTTTAGAGCAGTGACTAGCTCTAAGTCTTTGCTATATATTTACATCCACTAGTATGATGCTGATGGTTGGGAAGGTCACTGTCACTATTAATTGTGTAACTACTGTGTTCCCAATGCTGAGCTGGGCATACAGTTCACTTCTAGAAGCTGCAATGGCAGTGAGCTTTCAGGTGAACTAGTTGAGGTTTTAGTATCCATAGTTGTATTAGTTAGATGCAATATATGATATGTGTTGAGTTCAACACTGTTTTCCCTTCTTATAAACTCTATAAGGATTTCAAGGGCTCCTCTAAGCCTGCTGTTTTGAGTAAGGAAGATGAGACCTGAGAAGGTTAGATAATTTTCCTCAGAAATGAAGTATTTCCTGTCGTGTAAACAATGTGAGTTCCTGAGCCCTAAGGGCACCCAAGAAGGAGAAGAATACCTGTGACCTGGCAGTCATTAGGCGGCAGCCACTCCCTACAGTGAGCTCCGAGGAACCCAGGATGTGAAACACGCAGGATACTGGCCCCATATAACTGAGATGCATATGAAAGGAATAATTTCAGTGATCCCAGACTCTTGTATCTTCCCATAAATAGGAAAGAGCTAAATTCCTTAAGCTGGGATATTTGGTTTTCTTTAATTAACAATAATCTTTTTATGTTTAAATTACCTTCCCTTTGTTGCAAATCTTCTGTATAATCTGGCTCTTCCCCTCACCTCCTTGGAGCAGTTCTCACAGGACTACTTGAGATGCTGCCTCCTGGGCTTAAGTCCTAAAAATTTCCACCTAATAAAACATAACTCTCAACTTTTAGGTTGTGACTGTTTTTGTAATTAGCATGCCCAATGACACATATTTTGCTTGTGATAAAGGAGACTTGTACCAGATCCCAAACTCTTAGTCACGCCACTGTGACCAGGCACTACTACATTTTGGGGCTGTTGACGTGACTTTTTTGGTCATAGTGTTGAAGGAGGTCATTTGGAATAGATTTAGAACAAGTTAAAGTGTTTGAGAATGCAAGAAAATGGCAATTCCAAAGAAAATGTAACTAAAGGGTCTAGCAGAAATTCCTGTCCTTTTAAATCCCAAAGTCCCGTTTTCCCAAAGTTACTTATTCTCTTATTTGCATATGACAAACAAGAAATTGCAGTTTCGAAGCTGATAGAAAACATTGGGTTTCCTGTTACCTGATGCCAGTAGTGAAGGAAACCCACTTGTGAAGTGTGTCTTATATCACATGTTCACATTTAAAAGTATCTGTCATTGTTTTTAATGAGCTGTAGTTGCTGCAGACTTTGCCTTGTGTCATTGACTATGAAGGGGAGTCAATTAAAATAGAATAGACAGATTAAGAACCATTGGGAATTGGTTGGGTTCACAGATCTTATCTGTGTCACAGAGTTATTTCCCATTCAAGTTGTCTACGTATTCATATCAACCTGGGGTGAGTTTACCTGAGAGTTTGCATTCAAGGAACTCTTTCTCTTGCCCTGCATAACTGTGCTCAGTCTATGCCATGCATGCATGCTCAGTGCTCAGTCATGTCTGACTCTTTGCAACCCCATGGACTATATAGCCCACCAGCCTCCTCTGTCCATGGGATTCTTCAGTCTATGCTACCCTTTAGCTAACTGCCCCCTTACATGTTCAGCAATTTATCAGGATCTGATGTTTAAAAAAAATATGAACTTCTTTATCATGGAATATAAAAGAGTGGTCATGACAGAAGGAAGAAAATTAAAATTTAAAGTGTTCTTATTACTTGATACACACATTAGCAGATGTATTTATGGATATTCTCTCACTTAATCCTCACAACTCTGGGAAGCAGGTATTATCATTTCCTTTGAAAAGATGAAGACACAGGACTGAGAGATGTTGTGTGAAAAACCCAAAAACCTTAAAACAGAGTTCAGGCATCTTCAGATACAGGATTTCAAGACTATAGACTATGTTGCCCAAACTGCTATATTTGCCAAGAATATTTTGATATTAACAGACTCTATAAAGAATTTGGGGCCTATCACTTGGTTTTAGAGAGAAGGAAACTTTATAAAATCTTTGCTGGTGGCTAAGGCAGTAAAGAGTCCAGCTTCAATGCATGAGACCTGGCTTCAGTCCCTGGGTCTTGAAACCAAAATGGATTTATAACCAAGGAGGAACAATATGAGTTAAGCAGCAGCCCTGATGTTGGACCATCCTAAGTTCAAGTACTGGCTTCACCAGCTATTACCAGCCTGAAATTCTGTTCTAAATACTTAACATTACTAAGTTGTAATTCTCTTATCAGTAAAATGGAGCTACCAATACTAACTTCATAGATTTGCTGAGAAGGTTAAATATGTGTACGTGTGAAGTTGTTTCAGTTGTGTCCAACTCTTTGCAATCCCATGGGCTATAGTCCGCCAGGCTCCTTTGTCCATGGGATTCTCCTGGCAAGAATACTGGAATGGGTTGCCATGCCCTCCTCCAAGGGATCTTCCCAACCCAGAGATTGTCTATTAGATCTCCTGCATTGGCAGGTGAGTTCTTCACCATTACAGCCTGGGTTAATTCAAATAAATCCATGACACAGAGCTGGGCACCAAATAAGTAGTCAACAAAGGGTATTAGTTGAAGTGTTGTTATTGCCCTGTGTAAAGCTGGATATTATTTGTTTATAATAACTAAAGTGTTTGAAAACCTCCAACCTCTCTCTCAGTATTGATAGGACTTGGGACTTCCCTGGCAGTTCAGTAGTTAAGACTTCACCTTCCAGTGAAGGGGGTGTGGGTTTGATCCCTGGTCGGGGAGCTAAGATCTCATAGGTTTCATGGTCAAAAACCAGAACATAGAAAATAGAATCAACATTGTAACACATTTAATAAAGACTTTCAAAATGAGCCACAAAAATTCTTTAAAAAAGAAATGATGATAGGACTTTCCATTGAAGATATATTTCCAAGTAGGTCATATTACTTAAAACAATTCATAGGGCCACCTTTAGTTCTACCAGTCTCTATCAAGAGAAATAAATGGACCAGGATAATCTACAAACTAGACATCCCCCAAATCCTTGATAACTATCATTTGGGTTGGCCATAAAGTTCAGTCACTCTTTCTATAAGATGTTATGGAAAAATCCAAATGAATTTTTTGGCTAACCTGATACTATAGTTTTTTTGTAATAGAGATGAGTTTTAAATAGAGGCATCAAATATTGAAATAGCTGATCATAGAGAGTTTAATTTTTACTATGGTGTCTTCTAGGGCATATTCATAGCTTGTCTTTGTTAACATAGATGATCTATTTTTGTAGAAAAATGTTTCTCTTTGCTGCCTAGGATCTCATTTGTCTCATGTGGCTTAACTGGAAAGCTAGCCTCAACTTTTATATTTTTCCACATGGCTGGTTTTCATGAGTCAGCTAGTTGGTGATCAACCGGGATTTTGTGCCACTCTCACAAATGCGTTCCCCAGTGTCTGGCCTGGGCTGTGTGGAGTGTTGAAATTACCAATTTCATAAAATTGCTTTTGATGTTGGGTAAGATGCTATTTTTATTGAACACAGCAATTGGTACCCAGTTTCAGAAGGACAGTCTCTTCTCCTTGATGATCCTATTTAGTTTCAGATTTGTGTTTGGGGAAAGTAGTTATTACACAGCTTTAAAGCCCCTTGAGCTGAAATTGCTGAGAAAAGTGTCTGCTGGGTCAGGAAGCTAGTTGAAGCATTTCAGCTGTTTTCTGAGGTAACAAACTGATGTGACTGCCCTGTGCACATTTCAACTTTGGCAGATTATCGCAAATTATTTAGGGCATTTTCCAAGGACTTCTTGTGTAAACCAGCAGGCTAACATGAAGCACGTTTACATTACCCAGTTCTTATTGTGCAGCTTGCTTTGAAATTCACTATGCCTGAGAAGCAACTCACAGATAAAACTGATGTCCAGACACTTTTTATTTCTTCATTTCAGAGAATAAGCTCTCTTTATATAGTGAATGCATGTATAGCCTTGCAGCTCCCAAGACCAGACACAACTGAAACTGAACTAGAAATTAGAGCTTAATGGTAAGAAACAATAGCATGGAGGCTAAGGAAAAAAGAGAGTTTGTGGGAAACCAAGAAGAGTGACAGAATATAGTGAAATAAAAACCATAGAGGAGGGCAAAAAGTAAATGGCATGTTGGTTCCAAGCTACATGCAAAACGGAAAAAAATAAAACATTGTGATGCTGCTATGGACTGTGATGCTGTCCGTAGAGGAATAGAGCATTGTCTTAGTTGTGGCCATTTTAATGGCTAATCTACCATTTTCTATATCTCAGCTTCCAAAGTCTGTCCCTCATAGGTAATCTACACCAGCATAGTCATGCAAATCAAGTTCTGTTACAGGATAAATCTCATTGGGCAGTGATGGCTAATGATGCATTGAGTGAAGACTGGCTTGAAAACTCAGAAGCCTCAGTGACTCTTGACTATCAGAGTCTTTGCTTTATTTAAGCAAAATTCCTGTGTGTTTGCTGCTTTATTTTGGTTTTAATGCCCTCAGTCTCACATGATGACCGTTGGCTTTGTACAAGCCTCAGGCACACATCTTCAGTCTTAGCGGTCAATAAACCCTATACTTTGGAAGACATTTACATTTGTAGAGCTAAAATCAGGAGTACCACAGACATCCTGTGGCGATGTATTAGTGATCTCTGAACTACCATGTTTATGATGATGCTCTGGGCAGAGAGATGGAGAAATAGCAGGTTTCTCATGCCTCATGAATTGAATATTATGTAAACAGGTTAATTTACCTGCTTGTACGTTAAATTTACGTTAGTCTTGGCTTTTTAAGTAAAAGGTTCATCCTGTGTTCACACACAGTTGGTCAGTCGTGTTCGAGTCTTTTCCACCCCATGGACTATAGCCTGCCAGGCTCCTCCATCCAAGGGATTTCCCAGGCAAGAATACTTGGTGTGGGTTGCCATTTCCTCCTCCAAGGAATCTTCCTGACCCAGGGATTGGAACCCGCATCTCCTGTGTCTCCTGCATTGCAAGTGAACTCTTCACCCGCTGAGCCATCAGGAAAGTCCTGCTGGTTAAGCATGTATGTCCCTAATTCTTCCTTTTTGCAACTGATTTTGTCCATACAACATGGTCAAATGGTCAAAAGAAGGTACAAGTTACATCCTCCTTATGGTTGTAGATGCTAGAGATGCTTTTCTCTGCCAGTATCCTTATAGGAAAAAAAAAAAAAAAAAAAACTCAGACTCTAGTTCAGTTTGGGCCACCTGCCATTCCCTGGGATGGGCCAAGTTGGTTCAGATGTTCATTGCTTTGACTGGAGTATGAGGCAAGTCTCACCAAACTGCATACAGTGCATGACTTACTGTGGAAAAGATATCAGTAATCAAATAAGGAAGGGACTTTAGACAGAGAAAATCGCCAGGTCCCCTCCTTATATTATTAATTTACCTTGATTCAGCCCCATTTTTCTTTCAAACACATGTCATACTAATGATGACTTCTGGAGTCCTTATAATCCTTTACATATATTATTACATTTAATCTCCAAACTAATCCTATCATGCAGGATATGTTATCTTTATTCCAAATCTTTAAAAGAGAAAATTTGTCTTGTGGAAATTGTTTTCTAGAGTCACATAGTTAGTTAGTAGTAGATAAAATTGGGATTGGAATTAGGTATAACTAACTACTATACCTCCCAACCTTGTTTTGTGTGTTTTATTTAACACTGAAGCTTTTTAGCTCTGAGATACTTAATTGAAAGACTGACTACCTAATGATCTTAGTCTAAGTGGCTCTGACATTTTCTACTTTTAGCAGTTAAATATCATCTTTTTCTTAATAGATTTAAATCCCTTTAAGACAAAGAATTTCATCTCTTTGTCTCACCATTTAAAAATGGTTCCATACTCAAAAGAACTTAAAACAGATATTGAAACAAAAACTTGTACATGGAACTTATCATAGAAGCCCTATTCACAATAGTTAAAGGGAGAAAAGACATCCACAGTGGCTCAGGCAGTAGAGAATATGCCTGCAATATAGGAGACCAGGGTTTGGTCCCGGGGTTTGGAAGATTCCTGGAGAAGGGAATGGCTACCCGCTCCAGTATTCTTGCCTAGTTAATTCCATGGACAGATAAGTCTGGCAGGCTACAGTCCAGAAGTCACAAAGAGTGCGATATGACTGAGCAACTAGTACTTTGATAACCAAGAAATATCAACAACCTCAGATATGCAAATGTACCACTCTAACAGCAGTAATCGAAGAGGAATTAAAGAGACTCTTGATAAAGATGAAAGAGGAGAGTTAAAAAAGTTGGCTTAAAGCACAGCATTCAAAAAACTAAGATCATGGCATCTGATCCCATTACTTCAATGCAAATAGAAGGGGAAAAAGTGGAAGTAGTGACAGATTTTCTTTTCTTGGGCTCCAAAATCACTGCTGATGGTGACTGTAGCCATGAAATTAAAAGATGCTTGCTCCTTGGAAGAAACGCTATGACAAACCTAGTCAGCATATTAAAAAGCAGAGACATCACTTTGCCAACAAAGGTCTGTGTAGTCAATTTTTTGGTTTCTTCAGTAGTCTTATGAACAGATGTGAGAGTTGGACCATAAAGGTTGAATGTCAAAGAACTGATTCTTTGGAGTTGTGGTGCTGTAGAAGACTCTTGAGAGTCACTTGGACAGCAAGGAGGATAAAACCAGTCAATCCTAAAGGAAATTGACCCTGAATATTCATTGGAAGGGCTGACGCTGAAGCTGAAACTCCAATACTTTGGCCACCTGATGCAAAGAGCTGACTCACTGGAAAAGACCCTGATGCAGGGAAAGATTGAAGGCAGCAGAAGAAGGCGACAGAGGATGAGATGGTTGGATAGCATCACTGACTCTATGAACATGAATTTGAGCTAACTCCAGGAGACAGTGAAGGACAGGGAAGCCTGGTGCACTGTAGTCCATGGGGTCACAAGGAGATCAACATAATTTAGCAACTAAACAACAACAACAAAACTGGGGAAACAATCCAAAATGTTTATCAATGAGGAGTGTGTAAACAAAATGTGGTATATCCATCCAATGAAATAATGATGTGCTTAGTCTCTTAGTCGTGTCCGACTCATTGCGACCCCATGGACTGTAGCCACCAGGCTCCTATGTCCATGGGGGTTCTCCAGACAAGAATACTGGAGTAGGTTGCCATGCCCTCCTCCAGGGGAACTTCCCAACCCAGGGATCGAACCCAGGTCTCCCACATTGCAGGTGGATTATTTACCATTTGAGCCACCAGGAAAGTCAACCATAAAAAGAAATGAAGTACTGACATGCTACAAGGGTCATATCTGAAAAACATAATGCTAAGTGAAAAAAGCTAATCACAAAGGCTCTATATTGTATGATTATATACAATATCTAGAAAAGGCAAATCCATACAGACATAAAGTAAAATAGTGGTTGCCAGGGGCTACAGGGAGAGAGGAATAGAGAATTACTGCCTAAAAATCGGAGTTTCCTTTTGGAGTGAGGAAAATATTATTGAGCTAGATTGTGGTGATGTTTGTTCAATGCTGTGAATATGTCGAATGCTACTAAATTTTACACATTAAAATGGCCAAACCAGTAAATTTTATGCTACAAGACCTTTAGAAAAATATACACAAAAATAGTCCAGGCACATAATAGGTATTTTAAAAATACTTGTTGAATTAAAAAAATGAATGGATACCTGAAATAACAGACTTTTAAAAAAACATTATGGGCTATGTTAGTCACTAAGACTATCTTTACCTCTGTTGCAGAGAGAAACATGTTCTTCGTGGTAATCTGAAGCCAAAACTATTCATCTTATGGGAGATCATTAGCAAATTTTTATGAGTAAGATATTTATATGTGTTTCCCTTTCCCAATTCTTTGAGATAGGAATAGAGAATATTCATACTGTTAGATATATTTGGATGCAGTGCTGCCATGATGTGTTTCAGTTACTTCTTTGTTGACTTTGTCAGATTTGTGAGACTGCTCTGAAAGTTGATGAAAAGGATCCTTAAGTAGAGATAGTCATGATAATTAGGGAGAGCTAGATATTTCAAATATATATCTATTGGGCTGGCCAAAAAATTCATTCAAGGTTTTCCATAAGATGGTACAAACAAACTTTTTGGCCAACCAACATTGGACAAAGTTAAGGGTTGTATAAATTAGAATAGACTCTCAGTGCTTCTCCAACTATGTGTGCAAATCGCCTGCAGCCTCTGTCTCAGTAGTTGTGACCTGGGGCCTGAGATTCTGTATTTTTAATAATCTCCCAAGTGATAATGAAGCTGCTCTTCCATATATATCACACGTTGATTTTTGCTGTGGGAAGAAATGAACTCTGAAATCCCAGTGTTCTGACATCCGGGCTATATGTTTTACTCACATTATGGGTCTTACTCACACAGTATGTCTTCCTATACCACTTCCCTGTTGACTCAGACAATAAAGAATCTGCCTGCAATGCGGGAGACCTGGTCTTCCTATGTTAGGTTATGCCCAGTGCAGATTGAATGAGATACTGAGCTCTACAGAGTCTCTCAGGGACCCATATCAGTGGAGGATTTACCATGTCATACTTGAACCATCCAAGGGATGACAAATGAGAGGGTTAGAAAATTGAGCCCCAGCAATTAAGTACTTTGACCTCAAGGTATCCCATGTCACTTACAATCATATTTCATTAACATGATTCACTTCAAGGAAGCAGAAAAATGCAATCCTCTGTATATTCACAAGTAGCATAGAACCATATGTTGAAATATTAGTGAATTTTAGGAACTTATGTTGAAGGACTGTGCTTGCAGTTTCATCATGTGAATGAAATAGTTTACAAGTCATTATTCACAAGTTTCATAAGAAATACATTTGCCTTAAGGTTTCAGTTACATGCTTTCTATTTACAAGAGAGTTTGGAGTGATTTTCTTCCTCCTCATAAGATAAGCTAATAATTCTTTTTGACTGATAGAGTTTTGGAACTGAAAAGACTTGCAGAAGTTATTTCCAATCCTCTTATTTATAGAAGCATAAAAAAAAGGTAATCACTTTTCTTTTCAGAATAAGAACATCAAGTCTAGAATTCAGTTATTTTGACTTCTGTGAATTTTTGCATGGCATGACTCCTTGTTTGTTACTCTGACCAGTGGCAGACAATGAGTGGAACAGAAACCAGCTTCTCCATATCCTGGTTAGTATATGTGATCTTAAGAAGAATTTCGTGCCCATTTTAGTTTTAAAACAGTTGAATTAGAATGGGCTTTAGATGCTGAATTGGAGAAGTAAGTGGCAAGATACTCCAGTATTCTTGCCCAGAAAATCTCATAGTCAGAGGAGCCTGGCAGGCTACGGTGCATGAGGTCGCAAAGAGTCGGGCATGACTAAGCATGCACACACGCAACTTAGATGCTGAATAACTCAAATTTCCAGGCCATTGCAATGGTGTGTCTGTATAATGGGACCATTTTTTTTTAAATGGAGGATTCAATTCAGTTCAGACGCTCAGTCATGTCCAACTCTTAGCAACCCCATAGGATATCCTACGAAATTTAAGACATATGATTTTACACATACATACAAACACACATAATGACATCAGGGGGCACATAATCATATTCCAAACTTGACAGATAATTGAGTCCACTTATTGTAAGAATTTCCATTAATTCTAAAATTTACAAGATACGTAATGGATGATGTCAATAACCAACATGAACACCAAGTTGTCTTTGACTTACATTCTTAAACAAAATTTTCTTAGAAAGGAAGTTACATGACATGACAAACTTCAGTTACAGAAAACAGTTTTTAGTTGCTTTTTCAAGTTTTGATTCATAAACATTCTTTGTGATTCCTGAATCCCAACCCAATGCTTTTAACATTTATCCTGTGCTCCTCTTCCTCCTTAATATACCAAATTGGAGAAGCAGTGGGTCATTAAGAATGGGGAGCCAGCACCATCCTTTGCCAGCTGTACAACCTTAGGTAAAACATTCTGACAATTAAAATTTTAATCTTATAATAAAAATACAATATCCACTTTGCAGAGGGGTTGTGAGGATTAGAAAAAATATACTTAAAGTCTCTAGCAGAAGGTCCAGGTCACTGCATGCCTTGTTTAAACATGGTGGTGATTGTTTTAATGCCAGGTGATCTGAGATTTCAGCCTCAGAACCTCAGTCCTAACATCTTGCCCTACCAGGACAGTAGCTTTGGTCTCTTGTTTCCATGCTTTCAGGATCTTCCCAACTGACCGCCTTGCAACTTCTCCAGTGTTAATTTGTCATGCTGAAACCCAGTTCAGGAATGGCCTGTGCTTAGTTGCTCAGTCATATCTAACTCTTTGCAACCCCATGGACTCTGGCCCACCAGATCCTCTGTCCATGGGATTCTCCAGACAAGAATGCTGGAGTGGCTTGCCATGCCCTCCTCCAAGGGATCTTCCCAACTCAGTGATCAAACCCAGGTCTTCCGCATTGCAGGCAGGAGAGCCACCTGGGATCTCCTTAACTCTTTTAAGAAAAGCCAGAAATTTGTTTTTGTGAAATTTCATACATTTTGGCACCCACCAAAGAAAACAAATCTGTGAGGCACAGAAAACACTAGTTTGTGCCCTCACCCCACCCCTGCTCCGTTAAGTTTAGGTCAGTCCTCCTCAAAGAACAGTCTTCACACCATCTGTTTGACAATGATCTGGTGAATGAGGCAGAGAAGGGAAATTCCCATCCTCACTCCAGACTGCTGAACCAGGAAGTCTGGTGCTGGGCAGGATATACATTTTAAAGCAGTGTTCTGGGTGATTCTATGGCCTCTAATGTGGGCATAGACTAGTTGAAGTAGTGCCCTTTGAAAATAATCATGAAACAGTATTTAGGAGACATGCGGCCAGGGGGATTGTAGCTTTAAAGGAGAATCATGACTACATTACTAAATAAGGAACACACTCACCTAAATTTTACTTTCTTCTTTTGTTTGTTTTATTTTTCAATTGCAGGGAAATTGCTTCACAATATTGTGTTGGTTTCTGCCATACAACAACACGAATAAGTCATAATTGTATATTTATCCTCTCCTTCAGCCTCCCTCCCCTCTCCCATCCCTAAATTTTATGTTCTTTACTATTTACCTGTCTTATCTCCTCCATCCAGAAAAGAGCATTAGGTCAAGGAACTCAGAGACACTGTGTTCTCAACAAATTTCACTAATTCACTGTAGACCACTTGGCTGATTTTTCTAATCACTTGGTGGGTCTCTGTCAAATTAGATTAGCCTGTGTTCAAGTACAAAGCTCAATGTCCTTTGGCTTGCAATTCATTTGCTTATCTGAGTATTTGTTTTTGTTGTACAAGCTTAGGTTGGAAACTCTCCTCCCTTGTGAGTTCTGGGCTACCTGTTATGGATTTCAGTGCCTGTTGTGAACAACACTTGGATAAGGCCATACCTTAATTTTTATGTATATAATAGAACTCATCCATCAAATTTTATAGAGACTTTTGGTATGGTCAGTGCTTAGCAGTGTTCAAAAAATAAATTCCTGTTCCAAACCTGTGTTTAATTCCAAAGCAATTGCCTTTGGCCATGTTCTTCAGTCAATACTAAATATGTTGCCTTGCAGGTGATTCTGTTTTATTAGTGAGTTCAGACTCTTTACCAAAAATAGGCTTTTTCGCTCTCTTCTCAATTTTAGTTAGTAGTGATGCTTTTGTAAATAGTAAATGTTTAATAAAAATAATCCTAGTAGCTATCAATTTTGAGTTTTCGTTATGTCCCATATTCTATGTTGAGCCCTTTATAGGGGATCATTTTGTGGAGAGAATTCTCAGTTTATCCTCACTAGAAACTTATGAAAGAAATATTATTGTCCTCTTTTAATTGATAAAACAAAGAATAGAGCGGCTCTAAATATTTGAGCCAGTATTCAAAACTTTGCTTCTGAATTCCAAAGCCTGTGCTAGTCTGATTTATATTTGTTATTTAGTTTCCAAGTCATGTACAACTCTTCTGCACCCCCACAGACTGTAGCCTGCCAGGCTCCTCTGTCTGTGGGATTTCCCAGACAAGAATACTGGAATGGGTTGCCATTCCCTCCTTCCGGAGATCTTCCCAATCCACGGATCAAACTCACGTCTCCTGCATTGGCAGGCAGATTCTTTACCACTAAGTCACTAAGGAAGCCCCTGATTTATATAAACTGTCATTAAAAAAAAGTTTAATTTCTGCCTGCTGTCTGGTAACTACATTAGTCAGTTATTGCTACAACACTGCTACATAACACATTACATCAAAACTTACCTGCTCAAAATAAACATTTATTTAAATAAGTATTTATTGTACACTCATTGAGTTTCCTGGAGTTTCCTTAATCTCAGCTAGGCTTGTCTAAGCTTGGATCTGAGCAATCAGCTGGATTCAAGTCTGTGCCCTGTTTCTTTATTCTGGGGCCAGGATAAAGAAAAGCAGCTTCTAAGGGCATTGTCTTCTTGTGGTCAGTGGCAGGGACAGAAGATAAACACACAATGGCTCCTGAGGACTTGGACTAAGATGAGACACACTGGAGGCTCCGCCCACATTCTGTATGGACAAGACTAACATCAGTGTGATGGGAAGTGCGGACACGAGTGTGACTACCAGGAGAGGGCTGGATGTGGAAGAATCACAGCAATGACTAAATACACAAGAACAGCTCTTCCTTATTTTCTCCCTGTCACAAGGTGTGATTGGATTATAACCAACATAGCATTAAAAGAACTGTATTTTGTCTGTAAGGTATAACAGGATTTTATTTTGTGATTCTTATTAAAGTTATTGTTTCATCGTGTTATAACATTTTTACCACAGATGACTTAGTTATAAAGATACAGTGAATTGCATTATTCCACTCCAGCATTCTTGCCTGAAGAATCCCATGGACAGAGGAGCCTGGCAGGCTACGGTCCATAAGGTCACAAAGAGTCGGACATGACTGAAATGACTTAGTACTCTTGCATGCATGACAATATGCATGGTAATGGCCACCAAATTTGACAGAAAAAGTAAGTTTAAGGGTCAGTTGTTTTTTGAAGATGCTATGTATACTACAAGAAACACAGGAAATTTGTGTCTTACTGAAAGTATCTTATTAAAAGCTCTTTTGATGCTTTGTATTTTGGTAGAACTATGACTTAAATCCTCTTGTCCTAGATAGAAACGTACTTCTACAATGTGCACAATTCTAGTTAAACATTTTCATTGTTTTTTAATATGCAGCCATTAATACTGTTCCTCATGTAGATTTTTGAGGATACAAAAAATCAATAAGAACATCTGTCTACTTCTTTATCTTCTTTGGCATCTATACTAGCCTCTACTCAGTGGTGTGTTACTAAACCAGCCCTCAAAAAAATCTACAAAAATAGGCTTTGAGATATAATATTTGCCAATTTTTATGGTATAAATATTCCCAACATAGCTGCCTTCAGTTTACCAATGGCTTAACAGCCAGCTCACAAAACTCTGCTATGAGCCAGCTCCCACAAACTTCTTCCACTGTAAATAATACTATGTGTTCCATTGAGGAGTATTTTTAGTCCCTTTTATCTTTTCCTATTATTCTTTCATATATCCTGAGTTTGTTCCCATCCACCATAAAGACACTGAATCAGGCTTAAGTGATTTTTGAAAACCAGTATGAAAATATTGTGTTTGAAGCCTTGTAAACAAGCCATGGTGTTTTTGGCGTGCAAGGGAAATTACACACTGTACATCAGAAGGTAGTATAGAATGATAAGGTATTGCAGCATGTCATTTGTTACACTTTCCTCATGATATTAGAAGTAAGCTAATATTCTCTTTGAACTTGAATAGCCAAAGTTTCCCTGAGTCAAAGAGGACATCTCCTTGTCTACCCGCCAGTTCCATTTGAGATGGGCCATGTGAAATCCTTAACTAATTCTGCTGATTACGCTGAGGAATGTTATTGATATGATATGTATGCCATCTTACCTTTGTCATGTGAATGGACATGGATTAGAATGGGGGGAAATAGTCTCTCATTTGCCAGGTGATAAGCAAAAGATCTAAAGTAGGTAGAGTTTACTTTTAAACAGTCCTCCTGTGCTGTTTTCCTTCACAGCCAGTTCCCCAGAATTGAGTGATGATCTCATATTCTACACAGAATATGTAGAACTCTCTTCCTGTTCTCTTTCAATGAATACTCCTTTGTGCAGAAACAGAAAAGCTCAATCATGTACAGCTTAGATATATTAACATCTTTGAAGGATTTCTAGGGGTAACTGCATATCAGTTCTTTTTTCTCATTCATTCATTCACTCCTCATAGGCAGTATGCTACCTGCCCTGTCTTATCTGTTAGAAAGGATGCAAAAGTGAATTCTACCTTTTGAGAAGTTATAGTCTAATGGGGAAGATAGAAATCTGACTTTTAGCCACATTTCTTTAATATCAGGAGGAGAGTAGTGGGCCCATTGAGATTAGTGCTACAGGTTCAAATCAGAGAAAACAGAGTTCATCAGTGGGAGTGCTGGAAGTCAGAGAAAACTTCCTGGGAAGGTCACATTAATCATGGGTAAGTTACTAACATAGAGAATTTGGGAAAGAGTGAGGTAGTTGTTTTGTTCCTTTGATGATATTTTATTTAACAGATTCCCTGCAGAAATTATAAAAATTTCACAAGCTAATAGTGAAATACAAAATAATGTTACTTAATAAGCCAGTAAATAAATAACATACTTTAAAACAATGATAGATGAATTACATGACTGTTCCAGGTGAGGAGAGATGAAAGGAATAAAGTCCATATTTAGTTTGCCGTGTATCTTTCTATGAATTGGTTCTCAGGAGAGAGAGTGTCTCTAACCAAGAGTTGGTATCCAGCTGACAGTGCAAAATCAAAACTCCCTGTAGTTAGAACATGTTGCTAGGGAACAAAGGTGCTGGTGTAGGCGGGCAGGATGATCTCATTTGGGGGGCCACCGCATGGTTTTCACCACTATTTGGTAGGGTTATCTTTTCTAGACAGGAGCTATTGCCCAAAGGTCTTCAGAGAGCTATTTAGATCAGCAAAGAATCTCCTTGCTCAGCTTGAACACTGTTGGAAAGCCTTAACTTACTTCACTAACTTCACTAAAGCCTTCACTAACTCTGGTATTTATCGTGGAAATGTCTTCTCACCATAGTCGCTTCTTCATATGTTCTTATTGATAAGCCACCAGCATGACCACTCAGAGGCCAAGCTACTGGGTACCCAATGGCACCATGCATGTTGGTGACAGTATCCTGACACAACAGCTTCACTTTTTTATCCAAACAACTTTACTTAGAAAAACAACTTGATTTTGTCATAAACAAGTGGATTTAAAGTCATATCAAACCATTGCAGAATAATTTTCTTAAATAGAAGCAGTCACAGAAGTAAAGATTCAGGGATAGGGGACTAGCTCGTAAAGACCAAGAAATCCTGGTTATTTCCATTTGGCCTGAGCTTAAAACAAACAAAAAGGAGACATGGAATTTTAAAAGTTCAGCTTTATTAACAGGGTCTTCAGTACCAAGGTGGTTTGGCAGCAAAGAGCATTGAGAGTCGATAGTTGAGTGAGGTTACATTTGGGAAGTGGATCTTGCTAAAGAATATGCATCATCAAATTGTTACCACTTTCTCCTAAGTCCGGTCACACTTTTAGATGATGGATGGATGGGTGGATAGATGGAATGTTTCCACCCTTTTGACAAGTTCTGCGGGCTGTCTGGCCTTTCTAAGCAATGACAACTGACCTTGGCAAGCATAGGATAAAGGGTATAAACCTACAAAGTAAGGGCTGCCTGTGCCCTCATTGGCCTCAGTAATAATATGTAGTGCAGTTATAGGCCCAAGCTAGTTTGGAAGTGAACGTTAGAAGATGCAAGAAAATCTGAATTTTGCACCTTAATCCAGAACAGCAGAATGGATAGCCTGCTGGCTTTTGTTTTGGTTCTCTTGTCTGATTCTCTTTAGAAATAAGAGCTTCAACTGAGTATCTTTAATCAACTCCAAAGGGCTGTGAACTTGTTTATTTCAGTAACACAGCAGTGAGATGGAGCTAGTTAAATTTAGCTAAAACATTAAGTACCATTCAAATATTTTTTTCTCTTTCTTTAACTGTACAAATCCCGTAGAAAATATGATTTTCATGTCTTAATTGAGATACCGAAAGTGTCTTTTATTCTCAGCATGCTTGAGATAGCAAAGTAATTTTCAAACTGAATGTGATTGTCTCAGACAGTCATGATTCAAATATTTAATCTAAAGGAAAAATTCCCAGAGTGCTTCTCTCATCATTTCTCAGTTCTGCAGAGAATAAAAGCCTCAACTTTATATGATCTGATATTATTTCCATTATTGGTATTATGCTGTAGGCAAATATCCTTCAAGAGTCCAAGTTTCCTTCCTTAGTGCTTAGAACTGTAGGCATCACAAAGGCCCAATCTGGCCTTGACAATATGAGCTGCTGCTACCTTGTAATCTGGGGAGAATTTGATAACAATAATTTTACTTTATGCAGTGCAGCCTTTAAGGTTTAATAATAGATTCTTTACACACTCAAAGTATCTTTCCTTTTTCTTCTCAAAGCATTTTTAAATTCATGGATCAAATTTCCTATAGGTTAGTTGTTTTAACAAAGTGCTATCAGGTGAACTATGTAGGCGTGGGTGAGAATCTATAGATTGATTACCTGGGGAATTTGATGAAAGAAACTTACTTAGCAAGCCCCTGGAGTCATTTTGAGCTTTCTCATTACCCATTAAGAGGAAAATGTCATCCACTAACTCTCTTCCCTAAATGGTTGGCATTTGCATGCATCCCAAACAAATAAATGTTACATCTCAAGCAGTTTTCCTCCAAGTGTAGTCTTCTGACCACCTACGTATAAATCTCCTGGTGAGAATAAAAATGTAGACTTCAGGGGGAATAGAGAACCAATAATTCAAAAAAGCAAAAAGCAATTCTTAGGCTCACTGAAAATTGAGACCCATTGGTTTTTGTGCTTGGCAGTTTCACTATTTAAGTTATCCTTGCAACTTCTATACATACTGTGTTGGTGATAGTTTAGTCATTAACCCATGCGTCGCACAGAGTCGGACACGACTGAAGTGACTTAACAGCAGCATGTCCGACTCCTTGCAACCCTACAGACTGTGGCCCACCAGGCTCCTCTGTCCATGGCATTTCCCAGGCAAGCATACTGGAGTGGGTTGTTATTTCCTACTCCAGGGGATCTTCCCGACCCAGAAATTGAACTCGTGTTTCCTGGATTGCAGGTAGATTCTTTACCACTGAGTCACCAGGGAAGTCCCATACATACATATAGTAACCTCCCCCATATTTGTAGGTAAAAGCCAATGAGGCCAACAAAGCTTACATCCATGTTTCCTCAAACTGTGCTGAGTCACCCATGGGCACTGCCTCGTTCTCATAGACACTACAGAATATTTTAAAATTTTCAGGAAGTTAGAATGATACTTAACCTCTCTTGAACACACTGAAGCTCAGGGTAGTTCAGTCTGAAACTGCATTTTTTTTTCTTTTTTTTGTATTTTGCTATGTATTTTAAATTAATTTTTGTTTGAGCATAGTTACTTTACAATGTTGTGTTAGTTTCTACTGTACAGCAAATGAATCAGCCATACATATTCATAACCCCTCTCTTTAGACTTTGTTCCCATTCAGGCTAGATATTTTTGATGATGTCGTATCTTTGTATTGCTGAGTTTCAGTAGTTGCTGCAATCACAAGCACATACCATGAGAAAATCACTATGGAGCAAGAAGTAAGAGTAATGGTATCTAAGAAGTTGTGCAGAAATACTATTTTGTAATATTTTATATACATTATCTTTATCCATATTATCTTTCAGATTATATTATGTTTTCAAATGGTTGTTGTTAGGACATAGATATCTGTTAGGTTGCTTGAGCTGACTACTTATAAATGGAAATGTTAAGTATTCTTTGGGTCTAGATGCATTGTGAAGAAACTGCTGAGATACTGTAGGTGCCACATGACAGGACAAAGCTCAGAAACCTCTGGCTAAGGCATAAATTTGAGGAAATAAAATACGAACCTGAGTCTACCTATTTTTACATGTTCTTTCTATACACCAGTGCATCTTAGATCATAATCTCAGCAAGGTATTCCAGAGGACAGGTGTGCACATGAGCCAGCTCTGATGTGATGCACCTTTTTTGTCTGAGTGATCAGCATAACCATCCTCCCCTACCCCAACAAACGATCAGATTGAACCAAGTATCAAGTGACCTTGTCTCCAGCCCTGACTTTGCTCTGATGTAGCTGTGCAACTTGGGCCAGGTCACTTACCTTCTCTGCATTTCTAGGTTTAGTTAAGTCCCCTTTAGCTAATAACAGAGATAAGAGCAAGAATAATAATAAACATCTCTGCACCTATACCTGACGGGCACTCTGTTAAACGCTTTGTGTCATTATTATTTGTATTTAACCTTCAAATATCCTTGAATTAGTTTCTTTTATTATTCCTATGCCACAGATGGGCACAACAGATAGAAGGAGGTGAAGCAAACTCAGGCTTTTCAACACCAGAACTTGTGCCCTTAATCCTTATCTATAAGTTGTTCAGTTCCTCAGTCATGTCCAGCTCTTTGCAACCTCATAGAGTGATACATAAATTGATTTTGATTTAGGTTCCTATATGGTTTCTTTAAAATTAAAAAGTTAAATCTAGTGCCTCATTCATATTTCGATCTCAGGAGATCAATAGCACGTGGAGTCTAACAAAAAGTTAGCCTTTGCTAACAGTCTACCATCCAGGGCCTGGGAGGGATCATCATTTTGGACCAGACCATTCAATGATCTCTCAGGATGCTGCGTCCTGACCCAGCCCCGCAGATGTGTCATTGAGGAAGAGGCTGCAGTGGACTGGAACAAAGTGGGCAAGCAGGGCCAGGTATCACCTCTACCTCATCCAGGCAAAAGAGGCTTCGAAGTGTGAATCTGGGACCAGGCAGGTGTGGCTATCCTCTTCCCATTTGCCTGTAGTTCTCATCACTTCAGCTTTTCCTTATATAATGGGACAAATGTAGAAAGAGAGCCTTTTACATAGAAAAATCCTGACTCGAGGAAAATAGAAAAGGGATTCACATCAGTCAGGGTATAAGGAGTCAGAGAAGCTCTTGAGAAGCCAGCAGTACATTGATGTGAGGAGTAGAGTGACACCTAAACTTGACAGGCAGACCCAGGAGATCACGTTCAAGCATTCTGTTAAGGCAGAAACATACCATTCCTTTCAAATTTTTCTTCTGCCCTGGAATATACTCGTATAGCCAGAATTTTCTTTTTCTTTTTCTTTTTTTAAAGAAAAAACAAGCCTCAGCAAAACGTGTCATGTTTACCAGATGATTGTGTTAGAATATTTTAAATGAAGGTTCTGGAAAACCAGGGGTACCTCGTTGGAAATTTATAGTTTTTTTTAGGTGTGGGAAGGTAGAAGTGGGAAAAAGAAAGTTAGAAGATGTACTGAAAATTCTTGATAATGAAATACACACTTTCCTTCTTAGAGTGAAAGACGGGAAAGATTGGCAAGAGACTGCAGCTTGTTAAGTTACATATCTGGTTTTAGCAGCCAACTAAGAATCTTCTTAGAATTGTTCTAGAAGGAATGGCCAGCTACTTATTTGCTGTTCTTTATACACAGTTTACCTACCTACCTATATGTGGATCAGCTTTGACTATTTGAGAAGCTAAAGTATTTAAAAGTACAAGAGGAGTGGGTAGTTCACCAAAATGGAATTAAGCTTTATATGTCTTTCTTGGCTTAGACAGTAAAGAATCCTCCGGCAATGCAGGAGACCCAGGTTCAATCCCTGGGTCCAGAAGATCCCCTGAAGAAGGGAATGACTAACCACTCCAGTATTCTTGCCTGGAGAATTCCATGGATAAAAGAGCCTAGTGGGCTATAGTCCATGGGCTCACAAAGAGTCAGACATTAGTGAGGAACTAACACAACCACTTTTTATTTTTTCATGTGATTCTTCAGCAGGGGATGCTGTTTTATCTGGTATCGTCCTTATCTGAGCCCCAGAAAGGGGCTCACAAAGGGGTTCTCACAGCATAATTATATCCAAGTGACAGTACCTGGAGAGATACTTTAAGTTACAGTTTTTCTGAAGACAGCAGAAGAGTTTATTCACAATGATTGCTAACACTTTTTTAAACCCCTTTTTTCTGACTATCACTGTACACAGCATTTGATTTACATTATCTCCTGTAAATGCCAAGGCAGCCTTCAGACGCTCCAAGTCACAAAGTGACTTGCATGAGTTAAAAGTTTCTGACTAGAGTTGTTTCATACTTCTCAGGAATGAGCTCTATCACTTTCCCAGCCTCTTTTCCTGACATACTTATCTATTTATATATGTTTATTTAGTTTATTTTATTATCCATATTTGTATTTATAAATATATATGTATACATTTTATTGTATATAAATATTGTATAATTATCATGTATAACTATATATTTTATAAATATATGTATATATTATATAGCTGGTGGGGTAAATTTATTCAACTGATAAAGGCAGCTGGAGGGCTGATGAAATCATGAAATAAGATGTGTGAGAAAACTTTCCAGGTTCTGTGGTTCAGGATGGGGTGGGGAGGAGGGTGAAGAAATGGCAATATCTTACTTTACATGCCCATGTATAAAAACAATTAGACTAAAGAAAGCATGGGGGAAAATTCTGGTAGACATCTTCAGATCTTCCTAAGAGCAAACAGCTGCTACCATTCTTAAAGTAAGGAACGGTCTTTGCTTTCCTCCAGTCTGTTTTCCCCATTGAGTTTCTGGGATCTTACTCTGGGTCAGGAAGATCCCCTGAGAAGGGAATGGTTAACCACTTCATGCCCCCTGCACTGAGATGCCCTGATCTGGAATTACAGCTGTTATTATACATCATATTCATGTGGAATATTCTTAGTGCTTATATTTTAGCAGAAAGTACAATCTTCACTTTCTGGCCCTTTAGGAAATGTTTTGATTTTTCTTAAACATACTCAGTAAATATTAGCTGCTGTTTATCATTTAGCAGGAATGCCTTGGAAGATGCTATAGCTTTATGCAGCCTGCATGCTCTCTCTGCCTCTCAAACTCTTGCTCTATAGAAACTGCTTGCAAAAAAACTCACTTCTGGCTTCAAATCCAAGTTAGAAACAGTTCCCCTATGGTAGAGCACTATAACACTTTCCATGCAACATAGCCCTGTAGGACAGGGCTTGATAGTCTTATTTCATAATGGATCAGACAGTAAATAATTTAGGTTGTGCTAATCGTATGGTTTCTGTTGCAACTGCATGACTCTGTCATGGGAGCGAGAAAGCAGCCACAGACAATATGTAAATGAATGGCTGTAGTTGTGTTCCAATAAAACTTTCTTTACAGCAGATATTAGGCTGCATTCGACCCATGGATTTGGCCCATGGGACACAATTTGCTGACCCCCACTCAAAATCACTGGCTCTGGCTTTATTGTGTGTGTGTATGTATGTGTATGTATATTAGAGCCTTACTTTTTAATCACATAAAGAATCCTCCTGCAATGTGGGAGACCTGGGTTCGATCCCTGAGTTGGGAAGATCCCCTGAAGAAGGGAAAGGCTACCCACTCCAGTATTCTGACCTGAAGAATTCCATGGACTACAGTCCATGGGGTCGCAAAGTGTCGGACACTACTGAGCAACTTTCACTTTCGCTTTCCGAGTTTAGCCACAGCCAATCGTGATCTGCTTTTGAAAGGGCATATTTTGGGATTACAACTATTATCATTCTTTGCAATGTGTTCACTGGTAATGTCTCTGAACAGCTACTCTCCTGTGGAGATTCTTTCTCTGAATCTCTATTTGGAATGGGTGACTACAAGTTTTCAGGTGAAGGATGGAGTGACATGGAAATGGAGGGAAAAGGATGGAAATGGCATGAATGTCAGAAGACTTGGGTTCTATCCTGGTCCTGTCATTTACCAATTTCACAATGTTGATTTTTCGGAGTTTTTACATGCTTTATCTGTAAAACAGACATACTTCACAAGGAAATAACGGTATATAGAGCAGAAGTTTTTTTTTGTTTGTTTGTTTTGTTTTTTTTTATTATTATGGTCTTTACCTCTTGTGTGCATATCTAGAGCAAGTCACTTCACCTTTTTAGCCTCAGCATCATTGCCAGTAACACAAGATAGTAATCTTTAATAATTAAATGAGATAATGTATGTAAAGTAGTTTCTGTAGACCTTGGTACATAGTAATTCTATACTAACTTATTATTTTTGTTTATTACTATAGTTAGAATGGTGGAATGCTTCATAACTTCTAAGCCAGAGTATACATTTGGACACAATGTATGTCTCAGTTTTCCTCTTGTTTAAAGTTTATCTAACTGGTGTACTTTCAGTTGCTTATCTTGTCTTTAACTGTCAAATGTATTTGACTTTTTGAACAACAGTTTATTTCATCTTACACATATGCTTTTTCTTTTGAGCTAGAAATTTAGGAGAAGTAGTACCAATGTCAAGCTACCCAAGACCTTTGTTCCCAATTTTAGCCTAGGGTACCTTTGAGAGGGACATTCAAACTATAAGATGCAAGTCAGCCCACCTTTTTTTTTTTTTTTTTCTATTAGTTAAATTTAAGTTTGTGTCCTGAAACACCAATGAATTATCAAGGACTTCCTTCTTGCTACAATTCTGACATAGTTCAACCCAAGTTTCTTTATGACCTGTGTTTTCTTTCCTTTCTTCTCTATCCTCAAAATCTCTGAAAGCAATTTTTAAAACTCAACATGAAATGTAAGAATGAATTACTGTAACCCCCCAGCAGCCATGGGGATCATATTCCTTCTTGAAAAGTAGCATGGTTGGAAAAACTGCAGTAGAAAAGATCAAGGACTCATATAAAATACAAGGTTGGAGGAAAAGCAATAGGTATTGTTTTTAATAATTAAAAAACATGCTTGATAAAAGCTCTAGAAGGCTTTGCTTGTAAAACAAACTGAATTTCTGATGTTAAACTTTATTAGTAGTAATCACTTCATAATATATGTAAATCAAACCATCATACTATGTGCCTTAAACACATACAGTGATGTGTATCTTTATTTGTCAATGAAACTGGAAAAAAAAAACCTTATTAGAAGGCTGATACCAACCTGCTGCTTGTTCCTTTATGGACGACTGATGCGTTTGTTTGTTTGTTTTCAGGAAAGTTCAGAATCATTCTCTGTGTGTTAGGAGATTTTGCAAATTTTCCTAAGGCATCATAAAAACTGATATAGCTTTTCCCACAGCCTTGTTATTTAGGCTGTAGCTTTTCTTTGAGATTTTTCCCTTAAATCAGTCTTTGGTATCTTTAAACTCAAAGTCCTTTGTGCCTGTTTTTTTCTTTTTTTCTACAAGCAAAATTCTTTATAATTGCCAAAGATTTCCTCCAGATATCATAGTACTAAAGTGCCTATTTTTCTGGACGTGATATTCTCTTATAAAAAAGTGTTACAGGAATAAATATACTATCTCTCCTATGCCCTATAGAGTCATATTCCAACCATAAGTACAAAAGGAAAAGTGAGTACAGATGACCCTTGAACAACAAGGGTTTGAAATGTACAGGTCCACTTATATGTGAATGTTTTTCAATAGCAAATACGACAGTACTATACTGTCCAAGGGTGGCTGAATCCATGGATGTGAAGGAACTGCTTATTTGAAGGGATGACTGTAAGGTATATGCAAATCAACCTCTGAGTTCTTTAAGGGTCAAATGTTCGTTCTTCAGCATATCTATTGTATTTGGACAAGCAATGCTTTTAGAATTTGGCATGCAAAAATTTTACACACAAAAAAATCTAGATCAGGGTCAGCAAATTTTAACTATAAAGGGCCAGATAATTAACATTTTAGGTTTCAAGGGCCATGGTTCTTAGCTGCAAATACTTAACTCTGCCACTGTAGAGAGGAAGCCGTTATAGGCAATATGTAGACAAAAGAGCATGACTGTTTTTCAATAAAACTTGACTTGAAAATGCAGATGGCAGATGGGAATTGTCTCTAGCCTGAATTTGTACACTCTTGGTCTAGACTTTCACCTTCTCTTGGGGACAGAGACTAAAAGTTCAGCACCTCTGGGTCTGTATTCCCATGTTACCATAACAGCCCTGAGCCAAATAACAAATGTTCCTTTTAGACACAGCTGAGTAGTACATTTACCACGGCCCTCACGACTTCCTGTGAAACTCCCAACTCTCTTGCCTTGATTCATTAGCAATGCTTTTCTGGCCTCTGTAGAATTTGGAGTCTTTCAACCAGCTTAAGGGATGTAGAATGAATCATGCCTATGCAGAAATATTGGTATATAAATAGCAAACAGTATTTTGAAACTTTAGTCAGCCAAAATATGGATGATGGCAAGACTGCAGTTAAGAAATTTATTTGTATTCAGTGATTAATTGGCTTTGTTTGATAGAGCATTCCTATAGAAATTGTGGATGTAATCTCTGATCTAGAAGTGCTGAGAGTTTAATGTTGTGCACAAATTTGGAAAACCAGAAAGCTGAGCCTTATGTTATTTAGAATGAGAGCTAGATGCTGTTTTTATTTAAATAGTTTACACCAGTGTTTGGAATCAAATGACAGGACAGAGCTTCTCAAAGCCTGGCCGGTGGACTATTGGCTTCAGGATTATGAAGGGTGGGAGGGTTGCTTGCTTATAATTGGATAGGAGCTGAAGATTCCTAGGCCCACCACAGATTTCCTAAATCAACCTTCCAGGATCTGCATTTTTAAAAGTTCCCAAAGTGTTTCCTTGTTTCTTGTGTGTGGCAGAGTTTGCATAACTGCTCCTATAAAACAAATGTAGGTATTGTACTTCCTGTTTGTTTATTGAATGTAATTAAAACTACTTTTAAACAAAAAAGCAGCAGGATGCTTCTCAGAACAGAGTCAATTACACATAAGAACATTTATTCCAGATACAATTAAGGACTGATGAAGAGTTGCTTATTTGTGGCAGGACGATCTCTGTCCTGGGTCTTCTCATAACCAGCTCTGTGGCCTTGGGCCAGCCCCTTAACCTCTCTGGCCTCACTATTCTAACCCGAGGGCAGAAATGAGGGCTTTGCTAAACGACCACTGAGACCCTGTGTAGCTGGAACACTAACTTTAAAATTGTATAAAAGAAATGCTGTGCTGGAGCATATGGTGCCTGTCATATTTTGCTAGTGAGTCAGAAGAAAATTACTCCTTCTTAATAGGTACCTCACTAGGGCTGCTCACCCTTGACTGCACAATGACATCACACAGGAGCTTTTAAATACTGATGTTGAGGCTGTTCTCTGGATCAACTAAATCCAAATCACTGGACAGGGGACCTAGGCAGCACTGTTTCTTGTTAAATCTCCCCAGGCGGTTTTAAGGTACAGTCAAAAGTCCTAAATATATAGCCAGAAGGTTTTTTGATTACAAGAGTCACCTGGGGTGCTTTTAAGGAGCAAACCCCAGTCCTGGATATTCTAATCCATTGAACGAGGATTGGGTCCTGGAAATGTGTTTTAAATAAGTAATGGACGTGACTGTCATGGTCAAGTGAATGTGGGGAAAGACCACTCAGAGAGTTGCTTAGCATATCAAGCAGAGTTCAGTATGAGAGAGAAAACTGCCCAGTGTATTAGAGAATAAGAGATGTATAATAGGAGTACAGCTACACAGTTATGGAAGGAGCTGGAGAAGTGAGAGTTGGAAAAAGCTGGAAGATCTGAGAAAAGTCACTACCCAGCTCCCACCCTAGTGAAGGTGGACAGGAAAGGAGCTTGCGTGGGAATATGGAAAGACAGATCCCTCTACCACTGGCTGAGATGCCCATGGAAGTAAGGGTGTTGTCCCAGAGTCTGATTGTGGACCTGGGGTCACTGATGACCAGCAGAGTCAGCAGGGGTGAGGGAATCCACATCTGTCTTTGAATACCTCTAACTTTGATGGCTTCAGAAGCTCACCAACACTTATGTTCCGACCAACTCTGACTCAGAGTCAAAAGGCAAAGGAGAACTTGGAAAACATAATTCCAGGTTAGCCAAATTAGCACTATAGTAAACCACTTGGAAACCCAATTAGGAAATAGCTTCTCTGTCACTCTAAATACATTCCTTTTCACAAATGAGGTTACTGCCTCACCACTTCTTAAATTGTGCCCAGCGGAGAATAAAAGCTCACTGCACAGGTCTATTGCTCTCCTCTGCTGGAATCAAGCCATTTATCTCTGGCTCTGAGTCTTCTCCTGCTTTAGGCAATTCACCTAAGCCCTTGCTCCTTGGACACAGGAGAAGTCTATATTCTAAAGTCTTCTCTGAGAGTCACACTGACAAGAAGGACTTGCATGCAAGTGTCTCTGTTTCTTAAGTCAAGACACACATCCTATTAACCATTTAAAGCTGATCCCGGCCTTATAGTTTTACACGGGTGGTACAACCATGTAATGTGACTATTGTGGTACGAGTGCTGTAGTAGTAATTCTTATTTGGCAGTTTGAAAATTTCTTGATGCTTTAATGGAACGAGTGTTTCTGAATTGGGTTTATGGATAAGTACTTCGTTTTGTATTCATAACCACTATTTGCTGCATAATCTGACTTTTCATGCAACAGTGGCTACAGGGAAGGAGAGAACAATAGAAGGAAAACTCTAAATATTCAGGAAAAGGTAGTAAGGAGAAAAACCAAGCCTCAGGCAGAGAGCAGGCGAGGAAGGCCAGTGGGGAAGAAAGAAAAGGGAGCAACTTCAACTATAACAAGAGCAGCAACATTTCAGTCACATAATGTCTTACCGTGTGAAGTATAATACTTCACGAGTGAAATGTATAAAGCTTGCTTTATTCCAAGTGTGAAGTAAAAAAAGAGAAAGTTCTATTACAATTCCAGAATTAATCAGGCTTGGCCCAAGCAGTACAAAATGGAGTTTCTAGACAAAACACTGCAGCTAACTCTTGTGACTTTAAGCTAAGTATTTTTGATCTCTGGGCTTCTGCTTCCTCATCATTAAATGTGACACTTGGACTGGATTAGAGACGGCGTATTAGCAGTCTGAGGGCTGCATATGTATTAAGTGACCCTCAAGTTTTGGCCACAGGGTCTTTTTTCTTCAACTTATTTAAAAACTAAACTCCAGACTTAATTCAAATTTCATTTGTTTTTCTACCATTGTCCTTTATCCCAAGATCTAGTCTAGGATACTATAATGCTTTTAGTACAAGGTGATTTTTTTTTTTTAAGTGAAATTGTCAAATTTTAAAATGAAATATTTCACGTAAAAGATCTGGATTTCACACTTTCCTTGAAGGCTCAAGTGATCTGATGACAAGAGACCTGTGTGCATAACTTGAAAAGTTTGACCATAGCAATGATAAGCTAAAGTTGAGTCACTCCTGCCCCTTTATTTACTTTATTTTTTTTTTAATATTTATTCTCTTATTTTGGTTCTGCTAGGTCTTTGTAGCATGCAGGGTCTTTAGCTGTGATAGGAGAACTCGTAGCCTCGACCTGACTGGGAATGGAACCCAGGCCCCCTGCACTGGGAGTGTGGAGTTTTAGCCACTGGTCCACCAGGGAAGTCTCACCACTGCTGCTTGAAACAGGACATGTGCCCTCCAGTTTGTCACAGTCTCCTCTATTCTCTATCGCCTGCTGGACAATAGACAGTAGCCGTTACCATCACTTGGCACCTCCAATTATAGTACAATCCGGAGGCTATGGACCATTCATTGCACTCATAACTCTGAAAAGTGAGAAATCAAAAGATAGCCTGACAGTGTATTTCCAGAGAAAGTAGACAAAAATGAATTTGAAAAAATAAAGATATATTTAAATAACCAACCCACTTCCTTCATTTACATAAGCTTCCTGGCCTATGTAGGCATTTTGCTTTGAAATCCCTGAGTAAGAGCAGCTTCTCTAATTTCTTTCTTTGTGGCCATTTGAAAAAGTAGCCTTGGCAGTTATGCCAGGGTTCTCAAGGAAAACACAGATTCCTTTTAGCTGAGACTAAAATGTTTCCTATTTAACCCTCTCTTACAGAACATAGGAGTTCAGAACTCAATCACTGATATGTGATTTTTGTGCTCTTTTAGATCCTTTAACTTGGGTCTTGAGAAGCCAGATTGCAATGTGGTGAAGACAGTGGGCTTTGAATTCAAAATTACCCACTTTCAAATTATGAAACTTCCCTTTGCCACACTTCCTTTTCTTAAAATTGGGCTAGTGAATTGGACTTAACCTTTACGGTTATTGTAATAGATCAATGAGCTAAACTATATAAAGGACTCAGAATAATGCAGGGCGTGTATGAAGTGCTTTGGCCGGGGTAACGATTATCATCATCATACCTGGATGTTGAGACCCCATTAAAAAAAACCCTGATCCCAGAATGCTTTGTAATTATGAAGATCTGTATATGGTGAAGAATATTAGGATATACTAATGTTTTGTGAAATTGATTGAGCATATATGTAGCTCCAGGAAAAAATCGGGACCAAGTATGTAAAAGTTAGAGGAAACAGATGTTGGTTCAACATAATGAAGGCCTTTCTTATGTTCATAGATAGAAAGCAATTGAATTGTTTGTCAGGTGACCAACAACCTGTCACTTATGTTCAAGCAAAGACGGCAGGACTGTCTGCCAGGAATGTTGTAGATCTCTTGTGTCCAAGTTGGTAGCCATGAACTATGTGTGAGTATTTAAATTCGTTATTTAAAATTGAATATAAGGCAAGATTTTTTTATTAAATAAAATTAAAAATTCAGCACCTCCATCTTACTAGCTACATTTCAAGTGCTAATAAAAACAGCCACGAGTGGCTACATTATCAGACAACATAGACATAGAACATTTCCATCATCACAGAAAGTTCCACTGAACAGCATATTGTAGAGGCAGGTCCTGCACTGGATTTCTGAATTCAATGACTTGGGAAAGGTCAGTCCATGAAGTGTGGAAGAGGTATAAAGAAGGAACTAAGAGTCTGAGTAGTACGAAGTTTACCTACTCAAGGATTCCTGGATTTCACACACAGCCATGGCCCCAGGCAAAGCTCTGTCTGAGTCTCAGTTTCCCTGGCTGTGTAATTAAAACTTGCCCCCGAGTGTGGTTATCAGTGCAAATGGAGAGAAGTCAGGCTCAGCGTTTGACACAAGCCGGACACGCAGATGCTTGCCTTCTCTCTTTAGCTGAAGGAAAGGAGTCATGGAGAGGCTGTGATCTCAAGTACAGCAAAGTAGCCACTTTGTGCCAGCCTCCCAGAGAGCAAGATGTATTCCAAAATCAATAGCTACCATCTGCGCACACTTAACCATGTATCTCGTTCTCAGCTAAACTCCTTGCATACATTATCTTATTTAATTCCCACTACCACCCTGAGAGGTGGCTTCTCACACGGTCCTAGTCCTGAGGAAACTGAAGCTTCAAGTGATTATGTGATCTGCCCAAAGTTATCAGTGGCTGGATACAGAATTCAAATACAGATTTTTTAAAAAAATTTTATTGGAGTATAGTTGATTTACAATGTTGTGTTGGCTTCAGATGTACAGCAAAATGATTCAGTTGTACCATATACATATATCCACACTCTTTCAGGTTTTTTTTCTCATATCAGTTATCACAGAATATTGAGTAGAGTTCCCCATGCTACAGTAGGTCCTTGCTGGCTCCTTATCTATCTTATATATATAAATGTGTGTATATTCATTCCAAGCTCCTGATTCATCCCTCCTCCACTAAATGTGGATTCTTTTAACTCAAGATGATTGCAATGTGTAACTGTCAATATATTAATTCATAGATTCTTATATATGACAGAATCTATGTAAGAATATTAATGTGTCATCTCATTTAATTCTTCTAGGTGTAATTTTATAGGTAATTGTTTAACTATAGATAATTAAACAATTTTAATTACCTATAGATAATTTAACTTAATTTTATAGGTAATTGTTTTCTGAAGATGTAAATACCTTGTTTAACAAATCATATATAGGAACTGGTTCAGCTGGTATTTGGACCCAGTTCTCTAGAACCAGATGTTTGACCTCTGTGCTCCCAGGGTAGCTTCCTTGTTTATAAGACAAATGAGCAAAATCTTTAAGGATGATGTCCCTCTGAACTTTGTCATACAAGAATAAAGAAGCCAAGGATATCTCTTCCCATCCCAATGATACTGTAAGCTATAAGTAGACTAGAATTGTATCTATAATATTTGTTTCACCTCAGTCTCCCAGAACTGTACAGAACATACAGGAATTGAACAATTCTTCCTAAATAGAATCAGGTAAATCTTCAAAAAGAACAGATTTACCAAGAAACATTTCTTATTCAGCAATTTACTTTAGTGAAACCCTGTCCATCTTCATGAAGCAAAACAGTGCTCATTGTATATATATTTGTGAACACTTTAATTGTTGATAGATGCCTGTCATCAAGGTAGGAAGGCCCTCCATTCTCAGAGAGGAAACTAGGCTATGGAAGAAAACTAGGAGAAAAACACCTCGCTGATATGGGATCTGATGGTATGTTTTTTGGATTTATTTTATTGTTGTTTAATTCCTTAAAAAGCTGCGATGATGTTCGTTTACTTTTAGGCAATCTTTACCCCTTCTATTGTGAAGAGAGATCTCCCTAGGCTAGTCAGTGTAAGTTTCTCTGCTAAACCAGCCATGCAGAAAACTCCAGTGAACTAAACAATTGGTTAGTTAAAGAAGTACTATGAGACTGAACACAAGGGGATAAAATGGCTGTTGGCAATTGCATTCCGTCTAAGCATTCTGATTTTTGTTTGTTGTGCAAAAGGCTGCCTGAGGGTGGGATGACCAGGCATTTTTATATCTCTGCTGGGGATGTAAATGTTCCTTGAACTCGTGGATTTCAATTACATTTGTTCTCGGTCTCAGAAAATTATGAGGAAGATGCTCCATTTTATTTTTGATTTTGAATCTTTGAAATTGAAGAGAAGATTTTTCTTTGAAAGATGATAGAATGATATCAGATGATGAGAAACTTCAAATATTACACAAATGCTTAGATATACTTTACATATTGGTCTGTGTGCTTTGTTGCTTTTAAAAATAAAAGTATTATGTATTTGTTAAATAGATTGTCTTGTCAATAGGTTGTTTTGGTGATATTTTCAGGGAGCCAGGCTTGAACAAAGCTGTTTATTCTTACTTTGGTAGTAAAAAATATATCTGTATTGAATTCTACTCTAAGAATTATTATTAACAGTTAGGTGTATATTTTTAAACATTTTTCTATGCTGATATGAACTCTCTGTATATATAATTTTGAGTTGTTTTTACCAAAAAATAAAAGGAATTATTCTAGTTCTATATCTTAAACTGCATTGCTTTCATATCCTAAATGTCTCTTCAAGTCTTCTTTCTGAGCTAGTTATACTATTCACAATTATAATGCCGAAAATAGCCAGTAATTACTGAGGACATACCATATGTCAGATTCTGTACTAAGATATTTAGATCAGTTATCTCATTAACATTTCACTAAATCTGAGGCATTTTCCAAGTTTTATTATCATCTCTGTTTTATAGGCAGGGAAACTGAAGCTTAGAGGCATAGAGTAAGTAGCTCAAGGAGCCATGAACTGATGGACTTCATCAGCCACAATAGGATACGACTTACTTTTTATAAGGTTGAATATTATCCCATCCTATGGAGGTCTCCTTATTGCCCCCATGACTTGGACTGACCCCATCACTGTCCTGATCACCCTCATGTCTCACCCCCTAAACCTCTAGTCTCCTCCATTCCTTAGTCGATGCGGTCAGCCACACCCTCAGCTGCAGTTACAGTTACTGCTGATGAACGACTGCTCTTCTTTCTTAAAACTCTTAACCGTCAGCATTATAAGCCGTGTGGCATATGCTAGTGATAATGTTATGATTCTTAGATATAGATGTGAAAAACGTCCAGTAGCATTATGGAAAAGATAAGAATCCTTACCTTGTTATTTTAATCATTGGTACCCACTGAGTGCTTTGAATTGAATTTCTACTTCCAACCTTCAATCTACGTTTAATCCTGCTTAAGGCAGAAGTTGCTTTAACATGCGGAATTCATTGGGTATCCAGTATAACTGGGTCTCACCACCACCAAGTCTCTTTCTTGCAGGAATCCAGTTGACAGCATAAATTTAGTGCCCAATGCACCATTGCATACTCTTGGACCAAATATATATCTGTAATGGGACCCTTCTCCATGAAGATATCTCCTTTTTATTGTTTAAACATGATGCATATATGTGAAATTCTCCCTAAATGTTCTGTGGCAAAAGGCAAATATTCTTAAAATCACGTTTATCTGATATTGCCAAAGAGATTCAGATAATTCTTGGGTTGGCCACTGTGGTAAGTAGAATAATGCACCCCCCACACACCAGTTTACACCTCCTAATCCTAAAAACTGTGCATACATTACCTTAAATGACAAAGGGAAACTAAGGTTACAGACAGAATTAAGGTTGCTAACCAACTGACTAGTATAGGGAGATTATCCTGGATATTCTGGGTGGGCCCAAAGTAATCATCAGAGTTCTTAAAAATGGAAAAGAGAGGCAGAAAAGAGAAGATGAGAGTAATGTGATGTGAGGAGGATTCAGTCTGTGGTTGCTGCCTTTGATAGTAGAGACATGAGGGCATGAGCCAAGGAATAAGGCAGCCTCTAAAAGCTGGGAAAGAGAAGCAAACAGATTCTCCCCTAAGGCTTCAGTTAGGAACAGAGTTCTTCCAACCCCTCGACTTTAGCCTAGTGAGACCATGTTAGAGTTCTGAACTTCGCAATTGTCAAATAATGAATTTATGTTGTTTTAAACACTTAAATTTGTGGTAATTTGCTACATCAGCAATAGGAAAGTAATACAGCCTGCAAATACTCCTTCTTAGATTACCAGGCTATGACTAGACCTAAATTTTATTTCTACTGTCAAAGCAGAGGACTTTTTCCATCATAGGAACCAATTTTCTATTTTTGCAATGAGCCATTTTGTAGATTCCATTACTGAAGACCTTGAAATGAGATGGACTAACAGAACATGGATAACTCGAACAAGAAAATTCAAGTCTTTGCTTCCTTATGAAATCTTACAACTAGAGGGTTTGTGGCTGTTCATTCTTGCTGGTAGTTGAGTATGGTTTTTAGATCCCAACACATTTATTTTTATCAGAATTCAATCCAGGCCCCTATATTATTCACTGCTATGATTGCATATTGATACAGATGCCCCCGCTTGAACAATATGAGTAAATAACCAACTCCAGTGGCTCTTCAATTCCATGCCTCTCAACATTAAATGACATGGAGATTTGGCAGAGAATGTTTATTCAACAGATCCTCATAGAAGCCTATAATATTCAGAGAATCCTGACTGCAGCACTAAGAACACCAGTTTGGAGCAACCACTTTTATAAATGCAAAGGTTTTATGGTTAACAATTTAAATGCTTAGTAGAACATGGATGCTTCTCCTTTCTGTAAGATTGTTTGCCTAGTTACAGTCAAAACACATGACATCATAGACATCATGGAGTCCCTGCACTACTGTTGGAGTAACTTACTCAAGTTTTCCTCCCAGAAGAGGATGCCAACTCCCTTTGTACTACACACACGCTAAGAGAGAGAGGGGTTTGCGGTAGAAGGAAAAGGGCAAAATTCACCTGATTTGTTACTCAGCAGCTATACCATCTCATGTGGATTTTTTAAATCACAAGTGTTCCTTCAGTAGGTTGAAAATATCACATTGGTATCACTAATATTTTTATAATTAGTCATTTGAAGTACCGTCTGTACACATAAGTATGATATATGCTACTATTTAAATTCACAGCTTGGCCTCATATGAAGACAAAACAATTCTAGAATCACTGACTCATATAGAAATGCTTACATTTGATGCTAAAACAGAAATCACTGTACTATATATACATTAGCATTTTGACAACATATTGCAACCCTGGAAAAAGTTGTATAGTACTCCAATGAAAGCTAAATGCTATTCATAACAGTTATTATTCCTTAAATATTAGAAAGGCCTAATTAGAGGCTTTTAAATCAATAACTTTAATGTTCAGAAGGTATAAGTTTCTGGTCTTCCTTATTGCGATAATGGATTAAAATGTGGCACAATTTTATGCTAAAAAAATAATAAGACAAAATACAGTTTTGCTGAAACCTTGAGTTAGCACTGACGCTTGAAGAATGACCTCACAATAGTCTTCAAGTATTTAAATAATTACAGGAGAGTAACCACTAGTTGCCTCCAATAAGCATTGAGCAAAAATAAACAGGTTTAAATTGTAGCACATCAGGCTTGGGTAAGACACAAGAAAAAGAGCAAAAGAACCAATATTTCCTGAGCAGGAATGATTTGTGATCTTTTATTTTGGATGACTTTGCACAATTACTTCATTTATTTCTGATGCAAAATATCTGTGAGTTGTGTCTTCTTATTCTCATTTCACATTGAAACTTGGCCTCTGAGAGGATCATGAATTTTTCACAGAGATAGTGAATTAGGAGTTGTCTCAATCCAAAATCAGTTTGAACTAAATCTTATAAGGTAGATAATATTGTCTCCACTTAATAGAGGAGTAAACCAATCCACAGAGATGCCAAGTGACTTTTTTAAAGTCTCACAGCTAATGCATGGAAACATAGCATACTCTTGACCACTAAGTTATTAATAAATTGTCCCAGCTAGAGCAAGGCGAAGAAATCCTTGCCACTTCTAATTATGTCATCAGAAAAGGCAAGTTGAAGGAAAAGTAAATATATATATATATATATATATATATATATATATATATAACACACACACACACACACACACACACACACACACACACACATATATATATGTCATGGCAATTAATATATATTTCCTAGCCTAGATACTGTGTTTGACTCAAGGGGCACATCTCCAAAATTTCAAAAAATAAGTTACAAAATGACAAGATGAGAAACTTAAATAACAATTTGGATCAAATAATTAAAGAGGGTAAGGGTCTTCCCAAGTTACACAGTGGTGAAGAATCGACCTGCCAATGCAGGAGACACAAGAGACGCGGGTTCAATCCCTGGGTGGGGAAGATCCCCTGGAGGAGGAAATGGCAACCCACTCCAGCATTCTTGCCTGGAAAATTCCATGGACAGAGGGGCCTGGTGGGATACAGTCCATGGAGTTGTGAAGAGCCGGACACAAATGAGCACTCACAGCACACAGTACAAGAATAACAAAGATAAGGACATGTTTCAGAGGAGACATATTTCTAGGGAAATGCTTTCTGCTTATGTTTTGGGCTTCCCTGGTGGCTCAGACATCTGGTAAAGAGTCTGCCTGCAATGCAGGAGACCTGGGTTTAATCCCTGGGTTGGGAAGATTCCTTGGAGAAGGAAATGGCGACCTGCTCCAGTATTCTTGCTTGGAGAATTCCATGAACAGAGGAACCTGTTGGGCTACAGTCTATGGGGTCAAAAAAGCAACTAACACTCTTTCCACCTATAAATGTAGAGGCATAAAAGTTTATAACCTATAAGCATACATGTTTGCACGGAAACTTGGATACATACTTAAGAATATCAGAGACTATGTGTTCTTCAATACTCTGTTGCAGTATGAATTTGGGGTGACATTAACTGAAGTAATAATAAAAATAGCTCACACTGACATATTCTTTAATATGTGGCAGGCAATATTCTAAGAACTTCATGTGTGCTGTGTATGTTAAGCCACTACATTCGTGTCTGACTCTTTGCAACCCCAAGGACAGTAGCCCTCCAGGCTCCTCTGTCCATGGGATTCTCCAGGCTAGAATACTGGAGAACGTTGCCATTTCCTTCTCCAGGGGATCTTCCTGATCCAGAGATCGAATCTGGGTCTCCCACATTGCAGGCAGATTCTTTACCACTTGAGCCACTAGGGAAGCCTCAAGAACCTCATATATGTTCATTTTCATATTGACTTTTAAATCTTTACAGTAACCCTATGATGTAAATAACTCTATCCTCATAGATTATAAGTCTTAAGCACAGAGAATTTATTTATCAAAAGTAACATAGAAAGAGCCAGGGCAGGGATCTGAACCTAGACATCTAGCTGTGGAGTGTCTACTATATATAATTTTTATTTTGGATGACAATCAGCCTGTCTAAGAAGGAGCATATGCTCTTAACCTTGGCCATAAAGCTGAAAGAGCCCTTTATTGAGGGTGGGGATGGGAGAATAATAATTGTAATCGTTTCTGTTGTAGCATCTAACGTATCCTCAGCAAGCACTATACTTAAAACTTCATATACATTGTTTCATGAATTGATCAGTAAAGTATGCTTAGGTCCATTTTACAGATGGGTAAAACTGAAATTCTTTTCCAAGATCCTCAGTAACTTTCCTAAGATCGCATAAGTAGTGGTGATGGATCCAGACTCTAATGTCTAGACTCTAATGTAAGTCTGTCTTATTGCAAAGTTCTTTTCTGGAAACTATTCGCTGCTTTTTATGGAATGAGTATTGGCATTCAGAAGATTTGAAAGCCAACAGTTACACATAATTTCTAATGCAAGGACCATGGCTACTGAGGGTATCTATACTGTGTCTGAATGTATTTGTGGAACTGCCACAATTATAGAAGAAGGCAAGACTTGTGGTTTGGATGCTCAAACAATGGCATGTAGGAAAATTTAAGCTGCAGGAGGGAGGGAGGGGGACCCTGATCCAAAATATCAAGAATGTAAGTTACCGTGCAGAACATTGCAAGTAAAGACAGGTACATGCCCTTTCCAGTCTCTCTCTCACTGTGGTAGCTGAGCCTGACAGAAATGTCACAGAACCAAGTGGGAAGTGAAATGGCTTGAATCCTCACTTCCAGAAAGGGAAAGAGGCCATAGGACACTGGTATAAACTCAGAAATTCACAGTCTTCTTTTAACATCTTTACATCATGTCCCTGTTTTCAAACCATTACACAATGTGGTGTTCATTTTTCTCAAGCCAAAGTGTTCAAAATGGAAATAGGGATTGCATTGGATGGAAATGTAAGTCACAGGAGGTGGTGAAATATACTGGGTACAGATGTATTGAATCCCTTGCCTTATAGCAAGGCAGTCTGTGGCAGAGTTTCACAACATAAGTTTCAAGTCCAGACAGTTCAAACCCAACTTAGCACTTTGGACAAGTAACTACTCTAAGCCTAATTTTTCTATCAATCAAGAAGAATAATAGTACCTAGGATCTGCGGAAGTAAAAAAGAAAAATGAATATGGAGTGCTTAATTTAGTGTCTGATGAATAGTATGTGCTCAGTAAATAGAGCCCAATATAATTATTAGAAGCAAGCTTTAGGATACAGAATCAAAAATCATACCTGCCTCTCTAAAGCCAGATATGTTCAAAGATTTTTACGTTCTGACCTGTCTTTGAATTATTACACCCTGTATGGTGATCATGGCTCAAACTTGTAGAATTTACTGTCCACATCTTCTGCTTCTTCTATGTTAGCCTTGGTTTCCTTACCTCTTAAACAGGGATAATGACAGGGATAAACTACCTCCTGAGGTTGTTGTAAGAACTGAGTGAATTATGACACATAAAGCACTTTGGACAGTACCAGCACATGAATGGCCAACTTGTCCATTTTAAAGTCCAGCCTGAAGCTTTAAATGGGATGTTTCTGGCACAGAAATCTCTGAGTCTAATGTCTTATAGTTCCCCCTTTGGAAATTGGAGTTCTTAGAAAGAACTGGTGCCACGCTTGGGTAATCATAATCCATTTAGCAGCCCCTTAGTTAACCTGGTGCATTTGTCTTAGGAAGTATGCATGGTGGAATTAAAATAGAGCAAAAGGAAACAAGATTAGATCAAATGAACTTCTAATCTAGTAATACTCTGTAGTGTCCATCAAAGGTTACAAGTTGTGATTTTTCCCATCAAGAAGCAAAGGATAAGTCACCTGTAAGTGACACAACAATGGAAGAGGTGTGTCATAAAGAAGATGCTTCTAAAATCTGATGAAACTCATATTGGGATTCTGTGGTCTACCACCTCAGACCAACATTAAAATCATCTGAGAAGCTTTTAAGAAATTCTATAGCCTGACCTACCCCAGACAAAATGCAAGGTTTTCTGTGATAGGACCTGCATTATCAGGTTGTTGGTATGTTGGTTTGTTTGTTGTAAAGCTCCCCAGGGCCTTTCAATGGTAAGACAAAGTTACAAAGTGGTGTATATAAAAGTTCTAGTGAGGCAGGTTCTAGGATAGAGACAGAATGACAAAGGACAAGTGCTTGAATAGGGGGAGTGGTTCTTTTGTCTGTAAAACTAATGTTCAACATTAATGGCTCATTTAGCTGCTGTCTATATATGGTGGTAAAGCAAATTAACTCAAATGCAAACAGCTTATATGTACACATTCCCATACGTTTATTTCAATCCCTAGTGATGCTCTAAAAGCTAATTACAATGAAAAATAAGTCATCCTGTGTGTAAATATACATGCAATTCTTCCAGTTAATTGCTTGGAGCTTTCATTTTGTCCACAATCCCAAGTGGAATAGGAGTTTTTTCCCCCGTAAGTAACAGACAACCTGGGTAGCCTTTAAAAATGTGCTCAACATCACTATTGTCTGTTGTAATTTCTTAAACCAAATTTATTAGATAAAATGACCCTATGAATAATGTTAGGTTAATATAGATTTTTCTCTGGTCACTCATCTTTCTGTCAAAGGAAGCACTGAACATTATAGAATTTGGTCCAGTAAAAAGAGTGGGTGTGTCTCAGTTCCCAGTGAGAGATAGTATCTGCAGTCACAAGTACCAGTGACCTCATTCCTAGACCCTGAAATTATTCTCATTGGCCTTAAAGCATTTATATCTCTGTCCCCTAGGGATGGCATAGTCCAAGGAAATAAAACCCCTTTCTACAGAGCATCCAAAAAAGTACCTCATAAGGACAGCCAGAATGTTGAGTTGACAAGTAATGTGAGATCATCTTGAGATCTTTAGTGCCCTTTGCAAAGAAAAATGAAGATTCTAAATTGTCTTCTCTCTTTCTTCCTTAAATTCATCAAAACCATTTTTAGATTATGTATTTGCACTGGTCAAAATGGAAAGGAGGATGCAAAATAACACTCTTACTTCATCTGTGCCACCAACATCTTCCCCAACAAACCCCTTTACAAACCTGAGGAAAGTTGGGGGCGACACATCAGTGGAGTCAGCTGCAATTTAGAAGCAAGACAACATGTCAAATGAATGTATTCTAAATTCAGGTTTACACCTATTCTTCTCTAATGTGAATATTTTCATGTTAGACTCAGAACAAAGATATGGTGAAGAGTTACAAAATCACTTAAGAAAAGCATCAAACGAAAATTAAATGTATTGAGTAGGACATGTCAAAAATATATGTAAATGGCTATTATTTGATATAAACTTCCAATGTTATATGTAATATATATCGAGTGCTTTGTTATAGCGAATACTTGTCTAAAGTAGGTTTTGTAACCCCAACACGCATAGTCAGGAGACAGACACTCTGGAACATCAGTCTAGTGTGCACACAACATACACACACAGGCCCCCCAACAAAAATAGAACTAAAGTCTAATATATAAATTGCTTCATAATGGATGTTTATTAGATCAACAATGATTTTAATAGTTAGATGAGCTCTGACAAACCTGTGGATCCAAATTTCCTTTAATAGTGTATGTGAAGAAAGAGGTGACGCATTGGTTCACATTACATGTCAATAGATTAATGTTAAAGTTCAACAAAATTGTACAAAAATAAAGTGAATTATTTATTCTTTGCAGAGAAACTATACCTTCAATTAAGGTGATGTATGTGTTTAAGCAAATTATTGAAACAGGCAAAATATTTATGAGACCTAATTTTCAAAATCAGTACTGTAAAAAATGTTTTCCCACTGGTTATTGGCCAACAGCAGTCACAGTTCAAAGACTATATTATCCTATCTGGTTTCTGAGTGATCTTTCTCCCTTCACCGATTCTATTTTTTATAGCTCTTGTTCCATTTAAATCCTCAATTTCTTAGGGATTTGCCATCACTCTCTCACACATTGTTTTCAATCTCAATATAAATTGGCTCTGCCTCTTGCATTGTTTCTCCAAATACTCTTCTTGTTAAACAAGGGCTTCTTTTTCTAGAATTCTTATTAGAAACAAGTCCAGGTTCCTTCTCAAAATATTTGCAAGTGCCCTGCCTTCAGATGACAAAAGAAATCTTCCTTAAGATGATAGGAAATAAAATAAGACCACCCATATGCTTTTAAAACACTCGAGATTTCATGGATGAATATACATTTGTTTTAAAGTACAGAGCATTCATTAAAAAACAAAAAACAAAAAACTTTGCAGTGTGAATTTAAGCCAAGTACAAGAAATAGCTGAACTCTGAAAAAATTCTAAAATGAATTGTTGACTACTTAAAGGAAATAGATGTTATAAATGGGATAGTGGAATTCTTTTTTCAAGTGTGAAAGACAAGGGAAGTGGTATCAAAAACCTTAGAAGAATTGGAGGTTTTCTTCATGAAACCACATGTAAAAGCCACAAAAATTCTCCTAGAAAATTGGAGAGTGGGTATTCTTTTTGTTAAGCCTCTTTCCTTTTCTGCATGTTGATTTTTATTTTTTTTAATTGTCTGAATTCCCTGATCACTGAGAAATGGAATAAGTTGTGGGATGCTAGGAAGGAGGCTGGGAACACATAGAACTGATACTTGCACATCTCCCTTTGCATGGGGTGGTCGGAGACACCTGCCGGTCAGTCCCAGTTTCTAGCCATTGAGGGAACAAACAGGGGAAACTGTTCTACTGGAGGGAGAAACAGTTTTGATCAACTTAACTGATGGTCATCATGTGATTGCATCTTCTGGTTTGAAGAAGATATATGGGGTATAGTCTTCCAGAACACTACTTTTACTTTCACCCTCTTTAGCTATTTTGGTTTAGTTGTTTGTTCCTGTAACTGTAGCTCAGTCATGTCCTATGGTATGCCAACCCCATGGACTGTAGTCCGCCAGGCTCCTCTGTCCATGGAATTTTCCAGGCAAGAATACTGGAGTGGGTTACCATTCCCTTCTCCAGGGGATCTTCCTGACCCAGGGATCAAACCTGGGCCTCCCGCATTGCAGGCAAATTCTTTACCATCGGAACCACTAGGGAAGCCCCAACACTAAAGTAGTATAATAATATATAGATATCAGTGAAGAAAAGAAAAGGCCAACGAAGCTGGAAGCATTTTGTTTTTCTCTTTTTATTGGCTCTTCTGTTAAAAGGAGATTGTGATTTTTTTTTCCCTCTCCCCATTGATACAACATAAATAAGCACAAATCCACCCTTATTAGAAACAAAACCTCTTTGAGCCTTTGCTTCTCAGAATTTTTATAAAGCTAAAATGCTTGAAACCCCATAATGCAGATGTTGCCACCTCAAATGCATACAGGAGGCAGAAAATTAAGAAATAACTGAAGTGACCAAATGGGAGGCAGAAGGGAGTGGTGAAGACGGTGATAAACAAGGGAACACGTGCTAATTCTCGATAGGAGGGCCTGCCAGTCAGCTAGTTATTCCCCTGGGGGCATGATGGCCCAAAGTTGCCAAACATTCTGATAATTTTCAGAGAAATCAAAAAATCTAGATTCTTGGGTGAAATTTTATTCTAATTCAAACTTGTGAAAACCTTAAGGTGAGCCAGTATCGAATGAGTCAATTCTTACAGGCAGTCTGAGATCAGTGGTCAAATACACACAATGTATTTAACAAAAGTATCTCCTTATTAGTCTCACTTTTATTTGATTATGAGTTAAATAAGTAACTTATTAAGGATGTTCCATAAAAAAAAATCAATGAAACATAGAACTTTAGTGTCATTTGTTTGTTTTGGAATTGCAGCAAGACAGTGTTAATAACAATTGTGGTCTGGCCAGCCTAGAGGAAGAACATAACTTTGCAGCATTGAGGGACCCTCTGGGTCCTGGTGGCAGTGTGATGGATCAACAATAGCTGAAAAAGTACATTTAAGTAAAGAGAAAGACTGTTACAGATGCGGTGCTGTGCTTAGTCGCTCAGTCGTGTCCGACTCTTTGTGACCCTATGGACTGTAGCCCGCCAGGCTCCTGTCCATGGGATTCTCCAGGCAAGACTACTGGAGTGGAATGACGTTCCCTCTTCCAGGGGATCTTCCAAACCCAGGGACTGAACCTGGGTCTCCCGCATTGCAGGTGGATTCTTTACCATACACATGCTGACCCAAAGTCTAATGGAAAATAGACAATCTCAGAATCTGACAGCATGGAATCTCAAACTGTGAGTTAATGAGCACTTTGATGAAGGGGGCCAGGTGGATTTGGAGATGAACTACCAATCTTTGGTGCTCCTCAGGGCATGTGCTCAAAATGCCATTTTTACTAATTGCTAGTCACATGACAAATAGCCTAATGTGGAACCAGCAGGTAATGTGAAATTGCAGGGCGAAGAAATTTCAGGACATAATACAGCATAGTCTTGTGAATATAGAAGCAAATGAAAACTGAACTAGAAAAGCACAATTTGGGGAATAAAGTGCAAAATCCTGCATACAACAAAGGTTGGATTAATCAAATGAAATAGCACAGCCAATCAGATGGAAAAAATAAATAAATAAACCTAGCACTGAAGAAATCGGTGATTAGAAACAAGAAGTGAAAGACACAAAGGAATAGCCTCAGTGAGAAGCTGAACCCAGGAATCTGTTGGAAAATACAAAACTTATTTGAAAAACTGTCAAGGTTTATAAAGGAAGTCTGTGTGCAAGGCCCCCAATCCGTCAGTGGGTGAATCTCCCACTGGAGAAGGAGATGGATTTATTTGGCTTCCAGCACCGTGGGAAGAAATTGGTCCCTCAATATGTAAAGTTTACAGTTAATGTATCTTTCCTGTTTTAAGTTGCAAGTTTCCACTACCATTTATTGAGTACCAGAGTGCTGCCAACAAGAAGATACAGATCATTGCCTTGCAACTGTGGCCAAGAGAAAATTTTCCAAATGATTACACCCTCATACAGGTGGTTCAAAAATGAGCATGAGAAAAATATATATATGTTTATGCATTCTGCATTTAAAATGATGGCAAACAACACCACTGTCTGTTCAGACAGAGCCTTGTAAGGGTCTCCAAAGACCAAGAAGTTTGATCCTTCATTATATATCTTTCTGAGTGCCTGCTGTATTGTAAGCACAGTGAGGACGTGGGTGTTGCTCTTGCTCACTGATGCCATTCTAGCCCCTCACACAGTGCCCGACACATAGCAGATATAAAAAATATATATTTGTGGAATGAAAAGTAAATGAAGTAAAAAATGAATTAAACCAAACAGCACAACCTTGCCTAATAATGATAACTACTGAGTGATGAGTGGGCTTCCCAGGTAGCTCAGCTGGTAAAGGATCTGCCTGCATTGCGGGAGACCGGGTTCGATGCTTAAGTTGAGAAGATCCCCTGGAGAAGGGCATGGCAACCCACTCCAGGATTCTTGCCTGGAGAATCCCCATGGACAGAGGATCCTGGCAGGCTACAATCCATGGGATCTCAGAGAATTGGACACAATTGAACACAGCACAAATGATGAGTAACTGTTATCGAATCAGGTCCTGCTGCACATCACTTATAAAACCAATACTCACAAATGTTGATAGAAAGGAAGTTTGCTTTCAATCAGAGTGCCCACAATCTGGGGAAATGGTGGTCTCAGCATCCCCTAAAATCTACCTCCAAAGATTCTATATAGCCATGAAAGCTTTTAAAGGGAAACAGGGAAGTTACCTCAGTTTATCACTGAGATAGGGGGTCAGAGTAGTTGCCATTCCCCACTTTATGCAGGCTTGTTGACTCCTTGTGATCTTTCTTTAGGTGCAATCCTGTTCATTCAGTTTGTCTGAGAGATTATTGAAGAAGAAGTTAGGGAAGAAATCTAGTCATCTATTGCTTATTCTTCATTTCTACTTCTTTGATCTATGAAAAGAACAAAAATGTTTGGCAAAGTATTGTGTGATCAAAAGGTTGGAATGGTGTGCTAGGACCAGTGATGAGTAGAGCTTGGTGTGCTTGGTTTGAGGTTAGTGTCAAGACAAAGGTTTGCCTCCTGCATAGAGCTCTTTGCTGCAAAGAACTTTTTCCTGCCAAAAGCTGCACCCATAATTACTATGCCTCTAGCTCCTCCAGTGTTTCTTATGATGATTTTTCAGGTTACAGAGAAGGCATCTGAGGCTAAGAACCTGTGAGGGACTGAATTGAAGTCACATGACTACTAGTAAGTAGCAGAAGTGAGATGTGAACTGGTGGCTAGTTAAACTCTAAAAGGGTACTCCTTTGTTTACACCATTCTGTGTAGCTTCGTAAATAATAAACTTCGGGGGAGTGGTTTAAGCTAGTCAAAGTAAACACAAGACTTAAATCCAGGTAACTTACTCTAATCCATCTGCCCTTATAACCACAGTTGCCATATCAGCTTTGTTTTCCTCACTGCAGCCCCAGCAGACGGTACCTTTTTTAGCCTGATCAGCAGGCCCCAGCACACTCTAGCTATGTAATAAATGTTGATGTCAGAGCTACCATAAGAGACAGAAGTCATTTCATTTTATATCAAGACGCAAGCCACCATCTGGAAGACCAGATATGCCAATCTTAATTTGAAACCAGATTTTCTAATCTGACTCGAATGCAAGGGAAATGCTTATCAGCATTCACACTGAAAACTTGGGTCACTCTGCCCAGCAAACATTCATTTTGTCAGGACCCTCTTTCAGGAGTGAAAGCGAACGGGTTCTGCAAACAGCTAGAGCCCATTTCTGTATTAATTCAGACTCCTGTTTCACAGGAGTAGAAACCCATTTGAGCAAGAATGAAACACAAGAAGGAAATTTATCATAAGGGTATAGAATATCTCCTTGAACCTAAAGGCAGGAATCCATCGAAGACTCAGAAATAGACCAAAGATGGGGTTACTTCCTCTCTGTATCTCTCTACTCTGTAAACTAGTTTTTGTTTTTGTTAACTTAAACTGGCTCTTTGAACACTCTAGAATTCAGTAAGTCTTGATGCATAAAATGACTATTAAAAATTCCCACAACTGTTCTGTGTTATATAGCTCCTCTCCTCCTCATCTATTTCTAGAAATCACCACACTGTGTCAGTATCATGGTAGGCATGCACCATATGATTCTGTATTGATGAGAGTCACCTACTTCCAGGTCTTCTAGTTGTTACATTACTTACTATGCATTCATGTGAGGTAAATGTTTCTAACCCTGCTAGGAACTCCAGCTCAGCCTTTTCGAATTTTCTCAATGATCCCAGGAGCTCTGTCTTTATATGTTCTGTGCAGATCTCATTACTTTCAACAGCTCTTACCTCCCTGCCTGCAAAATCATCCTCCAGTGGAAGAGTTTTTAAAAAATTCTTATCTACCACCACCCTTTTCTTGTGATGATGGTACAGTTGACTCTCCATAGACTAATCACATTTCAGAATCATTGTATGTGTGGATAAATTAATGTGGTGTTGAGCTTATCACAACCAAATCTTTGGAGAAGGTCACCTTTTGACATAACTCTACTAGGGTTTTTTTTGTTTGTTTTCCAGAGCTACCAACTGATCTGTAATCCTCTCAGGTATAAACAGCCTTTTTGGCTTTCGTTTTTCATTTTACTTTTTGATCAGCTAATGTCATCTAAGGCAAGAACTTCCTTTTGTTCAAGAAAGAACTGGTTTCCATTGTGAATTCTACTCTAGACGGTGATGTTCTCATATGGTAATGTCTAACAGGACTTTCTAGTACTCTGGAAATAATTTCTAAGTCTATCTTGATGGATATAGTTAATTAAAATCATGGATTCTGGCTTACTTACATAAAGTAAGTACACATTTGGAATCAACTCAATGAGTGTATACTGTGTGCTTATGCTGTGCAAGTAACTGGGAAAAAAAAAATGAAGATGACTCAAATGTTGTCCTGTGACCTTAAGACAGTCACAATCTATATATTCTGTCTATAAATAAGTCCAATCAACTCTCTTGTCTGGAAGAAGTCAATATCAGATTAACTTATAGATGATTTCCAAGGACTACTATGAATCATTTTTCCTGATTTAACTCAATTCATTAAAATAGCTATGAGGTCTGCTTCTTTGTGGTTCACATTCTCAATTAACAATAATAACTATTATTTTTTGAGTTCTTTCTATGTATCAGGCTCTGTGCTAAGTACATACATACACATACGCAAGTGATTCAAATGTGCAACCAAGTTTGAGACCCTCACTGTAGCTCATTTTTATACATACATACATGAATCCACCAAGGGATTCCAAGGTAAAGTCAAGAGTGAAACCTTAGCTTTTAGCTCTACTAGCCCAAAATGAATGAGAATCTCTGGACAAGCAGCCCAGGCATCTGTATATTTTAAAGCCTACCAGAGACTGCCCAGTGAGTGACTGAGAACCACTATGTTAACGTGATGATGTTTTTCCATCTATCTTTCACTCCATTTCACACTATCTTTGTCTCCTAGTCTTCAGTGGAACATGAACCTTTGAGTTTCACATTCTCATTCTCTGTCAATTATATGACATTCTTGAGTGGAAAAGGAATAGCTCTGTGCAGAGTTTAAGTGCTTCAACATTTAACCTTGGGACCCACTATCTTGGGGCTATATCCTAGCACTGTAATTTACTAACTGTGTGAGCTTGGGCAAGTTAACCTCTCTGAACCTCATGTTCCTCATCTGTGAAATGAAGATAGTAATAGTGCCTGGGATTAAATGAGATAATGCATGCAGCTAGGCTGTTAGGAAAAACAGGGAAAGAATGGTCCTCCACATTTTTTCCCCCATAGAAGGGAAAATCTTTTGCCTATTCTTTTAAAAATATTTCCAATGACTATAAAAACTGTGGTGTTTGCCTAGGAAAAATCTTTGTCAGATTGAAGTCCTTGGTTAGTTATCATGTATGTTCTTGTTTTTTAAATTTTTATTTACTTGTGTATTCAGCTGCACCAGGTCTTAGTTGCAGCACAGGGGTCTGTTAGTTGTAGCAGGCAGGATCTTTAGTTATGATGTGCTGACTCTTAGTTGTAGCACAGCACGTGGGCTCTAATTCCCAGACAGGGATCCATCCTAGGCCCCCTGCATTGGGAGTGTGGCGTCTTAGCCACTGGACCACCAGAGAAGTCCCTTATTACGTGTTTTGAAATGAATGGTCAACTATCATACATTGTTTGTTTTTTCTTTTTTATATATATTTTTTTCAAGTAACAATATTCCACAGCAAATCATTCTTTATTTTAAAACTTTTAATTGGTGGATAATTGTTCTACAGTACTGTGTTGGTTTCTGCCATACATCAATATTAATCAGCCATAGGTGTATATATATCCCCTCCCTCTTAAGCTTCCTCCCAGCCTATCCCACCCATCTAGATTGTCATACAACAGCTGATATAAACATCATTCTTAAAGTTCTCTTTGGCCTAAATAATTTAGAGCAGCCCTCTCCACCTTTATTGATATCATTATGAGTTCATTTTCCTTCAAATAATTTCACAGCAGAGAGAGAACATACAGTGAGTTACAAGTAGAATGCCTTCCCAAAAAAACCTGTGTAATGATGGTAGAAATCAAAGGTAAAGCTAATTGAAGCTCTTCCAAATTTTTCAAGACTGTCTGATCATTATAAATATGAGTGGTCCATTTTCTCAAAATTGAACTACATTAGTGTTTTGTTTGAATTTCAATTTCAAACTGGCTTTTTTCCTGGCATTTAATTACATTCTGATAGAGGAGTCACTTCCCAGGTGGCACAGTGGTTAAAAAGAATCTGCCTGCCAGTGAAGGAGATGCGGATTTAATCCCTGGGTCAGGAAGATCCCTTGGAGAATGGCATGGCTACCCACTCCAGTATTCTTGCCTGGAGAATTCCATGGACAGAGGAGCCTGGCGGGCTGCAGTCCATGGGGTTGCAGAGTTGAACACGATGAGCACACACATACAGAGGACTTAGTAGGTGGTAGTCAGTGTCGTAATGAGTGGTTAAGAAAACAAACTCTCAAACCTGAGGACCTAGGTTCGTATCTTGACTTTTCAGCTTCTAAGCTGTGTAATTTTAAGCAAGTTACTAACACCTCTGGGCCTGTTTGTGCTGTCAAATTGCAGATATTAATAGTAGAATAGTTCCTACCTTATGAAAATTGAATGAATTAATCTAAGTGAAGCACCTAGCACAGTATGTGGCATATTGTAAGAAATTTTAAATATTTGATATCATTGGATTTATTCATAATAGTACTATTAAGCATATCTCTTAAACCATTACAAATTACAACCTCTGAGCCAAACCCAACTCACCTGTTTTTGCAAATAAAATTCTATTGGAACACAGTCCCATCATTTATATGTTGTCTCTGGCTGCTTTTGTGCTTACATGGGCACATCGAGCAGTTGAGACAGAGACTATGAGGCACCCAAAGCCTAAAATATTTACTATTTGGCCTCTAGCTGTTTACAGAAAAAGTTTGCTGACCTCTGCTATAAGCAAGGGACTGTGCTAAATTTAATCCCCACAACATGAAAAATAATTTCTGTACATAACATTAGATGGTTACTGTGTTATCCCTATTTTGCATAAGAAGCAGAGACTCCGAGTTATTATGTAAGATAATATACTCACCAGTCACACAACTAGTAAATAACAAAATTGGAACTTAAAGCACATTTTTATGACTCCAAATACATGTCTCAGGTGAGGTTATGTAGTTCTTTAATGATATGTGCTGATTGTGATGGTTCCTAGTTACTTTGTCTTACTTTGTCTCTAATCTCATATGCGGATGACACAGATTACATATTTTAAAAGTCCACGTTCAGGCCAATCAGTTCCATTTCACCCATGTTGAGAACTCGTGCAGGTTGCTATGTGCTTGATCTAGTCTGTTTTCCCGTCTCCATCTTTGTTGACATCCAGCTTCCCCTTGCTGGGAGGAAAGTGTTTGCCTTCACCAACAGCGTTGCCTGCAGACAGCCAACTGTGCCATTGATGGGGAGGGTTTAGGCTGTGGCTTTGTTTCCTCTTGGCTTCGTGGATGTTGGCCCTGTAGGTAGTTAGGTGTAAGCCAATTGAAATGCCAAGTGTCTGAAGCTTTGCCTGCCAGAAGTTTATTTTGTTTAAGAAGGTTTGATTTCCCTTTGATTCACTTTTGAAAGATGTTATATGCATAAGAATTAAGTCCTAGGAACAATGTCCCATGAGATCAATTTGCAAGACCCTTTAGTTTAGAAAGATCATTCTCTAGTGTCTATATTGGTTTGATGTGGAAATACATACACTTGCCCTACATCTTGATTGCCAGTGTGCTCAGAATTTTCTTTGTAAAGTCAGGCATTAAATCCATACTCTCTGCAATTCATGTTCCTTTTTGGCATCTGCGTATAGACACTCTCTAAAGGATGAAGCCCTTAGGCCCAAGAAGAATGTGATAGAATAAATCTCAAATCTATGCCTTCATAAAGCCATCTTTGTTGTTGACTGAAAGCAGGACTGAAAATTCTGATGACTATAAATCCAGACAGTATACTTCCAGTGATGATTAGGTTTCTTACAGATCTGAGATCCTCTGTGCTAGACTCAAAACAACAGTTGGTAGTTCATTTTGCAAAAGGGGACTTATTCCAAAACTCTAAGAAAGACATTATTAGATTGTCAAATGATTTTTGGAGTTTTGCAGTTACATAAAAGCATCTCCTTAGGATCATTTGCTTCATAAAATGTTTATAAAGCCTAATTAGCATTTATTTGTCCTCACTATGCACAGAAGTTGCCTGGATATATATATTAAATTGTACTATCCAGGCAATTTTTTAAAACAATTATTTATTTATTTTTAATCAGAGGCTAATTACTTTACAATATTATGGTTTTTGCCATATATCAACATGAATCAGCCACAGGTGCACATGCGTCCCTCCATCCTGAACCACTCTCCCACCTCCATCCCCACCCCATCCCTCTGGGTTTTCCCAGAGCACCAGCTTTGAGTGCCCTGCTTCATGCATCAAACTTGCACTCCAGGCAACTTTTGTGTATAGTCATTCATGCCACCATACCATGGAAATCATATGCCTTAGTGAAGAGTCTTGGTATGATTTTACCCTGCAGTCAACCTTCAGTGGTTACACAGTATCACTGACTCAATGCACATGAATTTGAGCAAACTTCGGGAGATAGTGAAGGATAGGGATGCCTGGTGTGCTACAGTCCATGGGTTTGCAAAGAGTTGGACACAACTTAACAACTTAATAACAAACTATACCTGACATTATGATGGGTGCTGGGGAAATAAAAGCATGAGCATGTGTTAGGTTCATCTATGTGCCTAAACTTTCTATTCATTTCAAAGAGTCTTCTTTCTTCTCTCAATTAGGATGTCATTTGTGAGTTCTCTGCCATAGTTAAGGATGCCCTGACAGGGTCGTCAGTAGTACTTACAGTTTCTAAGAGTGACATGGCAACCTTTGTGTGTGTGTGTGTGTGAAGGAGCTTATGGTTGCTTTCTAAACTGTAGCCTTGAAATGTTATTTATATATTATGCATTTCATTCAGCTCTCGTTTTTATACAAAACAATGATTGTATTCCTTAAACAATCTAAACCATTTCTGACTATTATCATTAAAACTAACACCTGAGATTTAAGGTGACATTTCCTCATTCCACGAAAGAAACATATGCTATTTTATGATTAAATGTGAATTATTAATCACAAATAAAGCATATACTGTATAATTTTAAAAGGCATATTCGGTATTTCAATATAACATTATTTTTAGAAATCAAATAAAATTCCTAATATCTTAACTCACATCATGAAAACTTAGGCTTGGAACTTGACTGTGAGAGACATGGAAAAAAAGTCTTAGAAGGAGTTTGGGGGGAGTATGCCACTGAATGAATGCATATTGAAATCACTAGCTTTAAATTTTACCTTTATAAAAAGTTAATATTAATTTAAAAGAAAAAAAGTGGTTGAAATAATTAAACCAGATACTCAACTTGTATTAATGAAACCCTAAAGCACATTAGCAGTTTTAGTAGGCACATCACATGCATGATCATTCAGTCAGTCATATTTGACTCTTTGCAACCCCATGGACTATACCCACCATGCTCCTCTGTCCATGGAATTCTCCAGGCAAGAATACTACAGTGGGTAGCCATTCCTTTCTCCAGGGGATCTTCCCCACCCAGGGATTGAACCCAAGTCTCCTGCTGTCTACTGCATTGGCGGATGGAGTCTTTAACACTGAGCCCCGTACTACATCACATAGAGGCCTCATTCTGAATTCACTGTCAGTTTAAATCTGTCTCCTTTTTTCAGAGCCATTGCTGCTGTTAAACCTCTTTTCCATGTATACTTACACCCTTTTTTCTAATAGGTCGTATCTAATATTTATCTCTATTACTTCTTGTTATCTTCAACTCATTATCCCTGAAAGATGCCCATCATCTTTAGACGTAGATAGCAGGCACACTGTGTCTTCATTGTGCCAGGTTCCTTTGGACCTCTTTGGGTCTGTATTCCAAACTGTGATGCTAGCAATCAATTCTCCTAGACCTTTTTAAAGAGTTTATGGCCATCTGATGTCTTTTGAATATAAGCTTAAGTGACCAAAGGGGCCTTTTGAATGGTCTTTCTAAAGCTTAATAATTAGCCAACAATTTTATCACAATGGACTATAGATCTCATGTGATTAACCATCGATGCTTTAGCTTTACTTCAAAAACCTATTTTGTATAAAATTAGGTTGTAATTTTTTTCATTGTTAAGTGATATTTATCTGAGAAACTGACCGAAGAGAGTTATTGTACACTGGTGGTTTAGAAAAGAATTTTTTATTGTGAAAGTTAATGAACCACAATACAGGTCACTATAAGTGTATTTTATATATGAACTTTTTCTACAATGAAAATAAGAAAATTATTTCTGTCTATGAGTCAAAGATAACTTTTTAGTTAAAATAAAATTGTGAATTCTGCCAGCTACTGTATAGTCCATGTTGATAAAGACAGCCCTATATCTTTAAAAGTTATACGTGTAGATCCTGGAAAACATGCCTGTACGACCTCTACCTTGAATCAAGGGGAACTTGAATATACTTATAAGTATGCAAGTGTTTTATCTTGATTTTTCAATTATTCCATCTAGGGCTAATCATAGTAGATATTTGACAGCCCTTCTTAAGCTCATTTTTTTTTTCCCCCCCAGAGGAAACACATAAAAAGCTTTCATCAGCCTGGCCTCTTATAATTATTTTTTTCATTTTTATATAATCTTTACTAACTATCTCATTTTTCCAGCTACTATGAATTAGGGTACCCTGAATAACTTTGTACATACAGCTTTGTTAACTTTTGTAAGGATATCAGTAGAAGAGGCTTTTAGAATTGATATTACTAGGTCACAGAATATATCCATTCAAGTATCAATAGATACTGCCAAAAAATGTCTGTTAATAATTCTCCAGTTGTGTCTGTGTCTGCTTTTATGTAAGATCATAAACTCTGGACATTAGCCTTCTTTATCCTTTTTATAAAACTGATTAGGAAAAAATATTTCCAACTTTATATTTCCTAATTATAAATGAGGGTCTGTTTTTCTTTATTTATTTCTTTGCTTTAAAGCAAAACTTCTATTGAGGTGGGGGGTCTTATCAGTAGGAAGTCTAAAAGGCTGCAGTGTTTGCTTCTTTTTAAAAAGATAATTTTTAATTGAAACATACTCTGAGAACCCACTCCAGTATTCTTGCCTGGAGAATCCCGTGGACAGAGGAGGCTGGTGGGCTGCTGTCCATAGGGCCACACAGAGTCAGACATGACTGAAGCGACTTAGCAGCAGCAGCAGCATAAACTGAGAAGCTGGATTTAGAAAAGGCAGAGGAACCAGAGATCAAATTGCCAACATCCGTTGGATCACTGAAAAAGTGAGAGAGTTTCAGAAAAACATCTACTTCTGCTATATTGACTACATCAAAGCCTTTGACTATGTGGATCACAATAAACTGTGGAAAATTCTTAAAGAGATGGGAATACCAGACCACCTGACCTGCCTCTTGAGAAACCTGTATGCAGGTCAAGAAGCAACAGTTAGAACTGGACTTGGAAAAACAGACTGGTTCCAAATCAGGAAAGGAGTACTTCAAGACTACATACTGTCACCCTGCTTATTTAACTAATATGCAGAGTACATCATGTACAATGCCAGGCTGGCTGAAGCACAAGCTGGAATCAAGATTGTCGGGAGAAATATCAGTAACCTCAGATATGCAGATGACACCACCCTTATGGCAGAAAGGCAAGAAGAACTAAGGAGCCTCTTGATGAAAGTGAAAGAGAGTGAAAAAGTTGGCTTAAAGCTCAACGTTCAGAAAACCAAGATCATGGCATCCATTCCCATCACTTCATGGCAAATAAATGGGGAAACAGTGGAAACAGTGATAGACTATTTTTGGGGACTCCAAAATCACTGCAGATGGTGCTTGCAGCCATGAAATTAAGACACTTGCTCCTTAGAAGAAAAGTTATAACCAACCTAGACAGCTCATTAAAAAGCAAAGACATTACTTTGTCAACAAAGGTCCGTCTAGTCAAGGCTATGGTTTTTCCAATGGTCATGTATGGATGTGAGAGTTAGACTAGAAAGAAAGCTGAGCGCCGAAGAATTGATGCTTTTGAACTGTGGTGCTGAAGAAGACTCTTGAGAGTTCCTTGGACAGCAAGGAGATCCAACCAGTCCATCTTAAAGGAAATCAGTCCTGAATATTCATTGTAAGGACTGATGCTGAAGCTGAAACTCCAATACGCTGGACATCAGATGTGAAGAACTGACTCACTGGAAAAGACCCTGATGCTGGGAAAGATTGAAGGCGGGAGGAGACAGGGGTGGCAGATGATCAGATAGCATCACCAACTAAATGGACATGAGTTTGAGCAAATTCTTGGAGATGGTAAAGGACAGGGAAGTGTGGCATGCTGCAGTCCATGGGTCGCAAAGAGTTGGACAGGACTTAGCAACTGAAACATCTCCAAACATTTCCAAACATCTCCTCTCATTTTCCTATGAATGGCCTTCTTTCCCTTTGTATCTCCGGGCCCCTAGCCCTTTCCTTAACTCAGGATGTTTTGTAAGCCTCAACTGCCTGTCTACCCTTTGAGTCTCACATTTCTAGGAGCTCCTGTACCTATGAAATTAAATTTGTTTTTCTCCTCTTAATCTACATTATGTCAATTTAATTATTAGACTAGTCAAAGAACCTACAAGGAAAGAAGTTTCCATCTGCTTCAAAGGCAAAATAGGAATAGGTCAGGCTTTGTGAGCCAAAAGGCAAAACTGAGACTATTACGTAGATACTTAAATAGCATGGTAAAGAGAAAACAAAACTACACACAATTTTCATTGCTGAAATTAAAAATATAATATAATAATAGAGTCAAACTGACTATGTCTGTAACCTTCCAATAAAAAGAGCAGCAGTGGCCCTCCGCATACACTGAACTCACTCAATTCAACCACACATACTCCAGTAAAACAGAGCTACAGCTAACACAAATAAATAACAATTTTAATAATGCTAATCCTTATGACTTTTTCTTGGATATTTCCTGGAGGGGTCAAGAGATGTATCGACTTAAAAAATAGTCACAACCTAGAAATTGAGAGTTCTGTTTTATTTGGTGGGAATTTTTAGGACTTCAAGCCTGGGAGATAGCATCTCAAGTGACCCTGAGAGAATTGTTCAGAGGACCTAGGGGGAGGAGTCAGGTTATATAGAAGCTTGTAACAAGAGGCAAATAGTCTGAATATCAAAAGATTATTGTTAGGTAAGGAAAACCAGATGTCTCAGAATTTAGCATTTTTCTATGTAAGGGAAGATGCAAGAGACTGGACTTACTGAAATCATTCCTTTCATATACATCTCAGCCATCTGGAGCCAGCATCCTGGGATTTGATTATTCACACCTTGGGTCCTTGCTCACCCTGGGGAGTGACTGATGGCTGCCAATAGCCAGCCTTGTTCTTCCTGGGTGCCCTTGGGGTTCAGAGGCTCACATTTGGAGGGCCGGAATCATGAATCATGCATGGCTGTGATTTGCTTGTTTACTGATATGGCAGGAAATATCCCATTTCACAGATGGCCCTCTTGAGTCAACTGCCCTCCCCATTTAATTTGTCTTATCTCCTACACTGTTAGCATCTTTCCAGTCTAATGAAGGAGTTAGTGACAGATTCTGAGTCACAAAAAACCTAACGTGGTTTTTGGCCATTCCCCCATGGGCTTTTTAAAATTAACTCTGTTTAACAGATAAAGGAACTGATGGTTAGAGTCATTTATCAAGGATTCCACAGTTAAATTCATCCCAAAACTAAGGGTAAAATCACACCCTGAATAGTCGGAATCTGTTCTCTTGACTGCCATTTCAGATTGCTCCTCTAAGCTTCCAAAGATGATATGATGAACCAAAGAAAAAGTGAAGTGATGAGTTTAGGGGTGAGAGATTGGAGGGTGTGAAGTGATCGAGTAGGAAAGAAGACATTATAGGCTAAGACAGAGGTCTAAGTGAATCTGTGGAGGAAAAAAGGAGAAAGGCATTCCTTGTGTAAGACTATTCTCTGAGGACCTTGCATTTTCACAAACACTTGTCTGGAAACAGCATTCTTCCAAATGGCTTTCATGCATTATTGAGTGCAGTGGAAATTTGGTATGTGATGCTTAGGCCTCCTCAATAGCTTCAATTCCCATGTTGACCCCATTAACCTGAATATAATTTGCTGTGAAGAAGAAAACTTTAGCCTTGGGTTGAAATTTATGTACTTTTCAGCCAGCTTTTCCCTAATGTTATTTCATTATAATCATTAACTTACATAGCTGTTTCTTCAGGGAACTCAAAACTTTAGTAACCATATTCTGCTGTTCAGATTATCATTCATAAAATGTTTGCTGATGAACTGACATCTAACCAAGGAAGAGCAGTCTTTTTTTTTTTACAGACTTCTCACTGCAAGGTCACTTTATGTCTGATTTATCTTAAGGCATAACCTGAAACTCTGAAAGATGGGATTTTTTTACATTAGGTGGGAAAATTTCTCTCTCATTTAGTCTAAATAAGTTAAAGTCTAAATTAATCTATTTCTACACGTTGCTTCTACATTGCTCAAATGTCAGTTAATCAATATTGTTTGGTCATAAAAATGTTAAGGTCTAATTTACATCACTAAGAGTTGAAATTCAGTGTATTTGCGTCAATCAATATAATTAAAACATCAAAAGCAATGATTATGAAATTTTACAGTTTGAGTCAAACTGTACTGAGCTGTCCATATTTATTACTGCATTTATTCTTCACAAATATCTAATGAAGTTATTCTCACAATCCCGTTTTACAAAGCTCAGAGACTTTAAGGGATGCATGTTTTACATGACCTAGTTGGGATAGAAACCCACGTTTGGTTTACTATTGAGCTCAAGAGTCTTCACTATAGTATTTTATCAATTCTTTCATGACTCTGCTATTTGGAATTTCTTAATAACAGAGGCTCAACCATCCAGTTGACTGTGAGTCAGTTCACCTGATTGTTTGACTATCAATTGCTAGAAATCAATATGGTGACTTATGGATTTTGTTCACAGTAGATGTCTCATAAAATCATTATCTAATTGATTCTCTCTCCCAATTGCTCTCTGTAAATTTAAAAGATGATTTTTATTACAGTAACACTAATAGTAACAAAAACAACTACACAGTTTGAGCATTTAGTATTTTTCAGGCACTGTATCAAATACTTTATGTGCAGTTTTTAAAAATTAAGTTCTCATAAAGATTCTACGTACAATGTTAGAACCCTAAAACTAAATTCCCAAGGTATCATAGAAAGGTGTTTTGTCTTTGTACCCAGTTCCTGGCACAGAGCTTGTAAAACCCTTGGACTCTCTAAAGTAATAAGTGTGTTTTGTATGCTAATGAGATGACTAGTGGCTAGGGATCCCTAGATAGTTTCAGGACAGAAGCTGATCACCACGACGACCAAGGTACCAGGAAAACCAAGGTATAAGAGGGTTGGAGAGAAGCAGGGCTGGAAGTTGAGTTAATCACAAATGGCCAGCAATTCAAATCAATCATGCCTATGTAAGATCAATAAAACCTTCACAAAATGGCAGGTTTTTGATAGCTTCTGGGTTGGTGAATGCTTTGAGATGTGGGGAGGTGGCAGTACCTGGAGCAGTTATAGAAGCTCCACTTAAACCTCCCTCCTCCCAACCCCTGACCATACCTTGTCCTAGGCATCCTTTCTATTTGGCTGTTCCTGAGTTGAATCATTTATAATAAACTGATAAGCATAGATAAACTGCCTTCCTGAGTTTTGTGAGCCATTCCAGCAAATTATTAAATCAGAGGAGTCATGAGAACCCCTGAAGTTATCACCAAGTCAGACAAAAGTGGAGGTGGTTTGGGCATCCCATTTGCAACTGTTGCCTGAAGTGAGGTCGGTGTTGGAGGACTGAACGCTTCAACCTGTGGGGTCTGCACTAACTCCAGGTAGTTAGGGTCAGAATTGAATTGAATTGAATTATTGGATACCAGTTGCTGTTGGGAACTTGGAGAAGTGACATGGAAAATAATGCCACAGAATTCTTTAAATAACTGAAGCCAATACAGTAAAAAAAAAAAAAAAAAAAAAAAAAAAGATAATTTATTAGCACATTTAAATAAAGAGTCCAGAGTAAGAGCCAGCAGTGTTGGATCTATATGAGGACTAGGTCCATCTCTGTCTCTTCTCTCCACTGTTCTCCGGATCAGTTCAGTTCCACAATGAATCTCTGAAAAGATCAGCTTGCATCTAGTCCAACAGAAAGTAAGTTTTTTCCCAGTATTTCTCATTAACCTTGATTCAGTCTGATTGAACCAACTTGGATCACAAGCCCATCCTCAGACCAGTCTCCATGACTATAGAAGGACTATGCTGTGTGGCCAGGTCTAGGTCACAGTCCCACCCGTGAAAGCTTTAGTTCACCTGCTCTATATGGACTGCAAATAAGGTGGGAGTAGTCACACCCCAAAGGAAACCTGACATGCTCTTATCAGAAGGAAGAATGAAAAGATAGGCAAGCAAAGACAGTTGGGTTTTGTCTTACTAACTGGCAAATTTCAACATGTCAGTTAAACTGCCTGACCCTTAATTTAGTTGTCGGTAAAATGGAGATAATTGTGACTGTCAGTTTCTGTTGTTAAAACCCACTGCTTTTTATCCAACTCTAAGAAGCCAACAGCATTTGAACCCCTGTCATGTCATATTCCATTATCTTATCCTCACAACCCTAAGGAGAAGAATTATTATTACTTTACTCAGTAAGGTAAAACTGTTAAGTTCTTTTCTTCTCTGAACAAGCAGATTCTTAGAGACCAAAATGTACATTTTCATACTTGTTTAGATCTTATGAGTGCTGTTGATTTTTAGAAGATGTCATTGGTGACTGAAGTCAAATATCAAATGCCGTAGAGATTTTTACCAGAAATTAACTAACTAATCCCTAAACATTGGAGGAAAAGTGTACTACGTGGGTATGAGACATGTAGATTCTCCCCAGAGGATCCTTTAGATTGTTGGTAGAATCCATATCCTTGCAGTTGTATGACTTCCAACTAGAGACTGCTCCCAGTTCTTAGAGGCCATTTGCGATTCCTTGCCATGTGGACATTTCCATACATCCTCTGCCAAAGTCAGCATTGGAAATAGAGTGTCTCTGTGGTTGTTGTATTAGTAGTTGTTGTTCAGTCGCTAAGTTGTATCTGACTCTTTGCGACCCTGTGGACTGCAGTAAACCAGGCTTTCCTTTCCTTCACTATCTCCCAGAGTTTGCTTAAATTAATGTCCATTGAGTCAGTGATGTTATCCAACCATCTCATCCTCTGCCATCCCCTTCTCCTTTTGCCTGCATTCTTTCCCAGCATCGAGGTCTTTTCCAGTGAATTGGCTGTTCGCATCAGCTAGCCAAAGTATTGGAGCTTCAGCTTCAGCAACAGTCCTTGCAGTGAATATTTGAGTCTCTTTAGTGCATATTAACAAGACTTGATAGAGATGGAGCTACAGATACAGACGGAGATACAGATAAAAGATCATTAAGGGAATGACATCACATTATCTTCACCATATACATAACCTAATCACAGAAGTGCTATTCTATCACCTTTGCTATACTACATTCCATACTCTGTATTCTAAAAGTACCATCCTCACTAAGGGAAGAGCATTAGACAGAGCATGAAGAGGGGCCCCTCTAGCGTCCGTCACAGGCCTCATCCTTAGGCATTGGCTCGCCCTATCCTTTGAACCGAAAGTGTCTATCTCCTGTCACCACAAGAACAAATAGTCCTTGAAGGACCAAAGATCTGAATCAAATCCTTTCACTTCAGCAAGTCTTACTCAGTCCATTAGGATAGAGAGAACACCTTGTAATCCTCCAGACTCTCCAGTAATGGGAAGATCTACCCTCTCATGGCTCTTGTTACTTTCTAGTTTGAATTATTCATTTTTATTTCCTCTCTGTCTTAGATCTCTGACTAAATCTTTGAAATCAAAGATACGTCCTTTCATTTACTCATATATTTTTTTAAAGCATTTATCAAAATTGTAACACGCACCAGTATATCAGAACTACATTTGGTTGCACGTAATGGGAATCTCATCTGGGTGGTAGGTTAAGCAAACTGGTAGGCATTTATTTTTTCTCATGCAATAGAAAACCTGGAGGCATGTTTGGTGACTTGGGTTCAGTTGCTTAACACTCTCCAGGTTAAAGTCTCTACGATTTTCTTGACCTCTTCTTTGACCTTCCTTTCTCTCATTGGCACACAATGGCTGCTATACTTCCAGCCGTCTAGCCTTCATTTCAGATAGGAAGAAGCAGAAAATAGTAAACAGGAAGGGGCAAGTGTTATATAAGGAAAGCAAAGTCTTCCTAGATATACTTAGCAAATTTTCATATATAACCCATTGACGAGAACCGTGTCACATGTCCATCATAGTTATAAGGGGAATAGAAAAATAGTTTTGAATGCATGAGTATATGGTCCTCTGATAAAAATTGTTCTTTTAACTCTATGAAAAAGAAGACAATAAGTGTTGAGTGACCTAATAGGGGAAGTAAAGGAAGTTTTCCCTCAGGAGGTGGCACTGAGATAGAGGTCAATTTTGGAAGCTGTCTTAGAGTATTTCATGTAACAAATGTATAGAAAAGAAGAAATTATAATTGCAGAGAATCTTCTTAATATCTTTGGTGTAACTCAGCTTCACGACTCTTTGTGGTAGAATATATAATTCAAACTAAAAAAAAAAAAAAAAAAAAGCATGTTCTGCCCAAAGTTCAGCTGCCAGCTTCAGGCAGAGCCGTATCAAGTAGCACTAACAATAATGCCAGGAAGCACTCCATTTTTCCACTTGGCATCCCTCTTTGTTGATTCCACTCATTTGCACTCTTATATGTCATGGTACTAAGATAGTGGCAAGCTCCTGATTTACATCTTTTCATTAGAAAGACTTGCAGAAAAAAATATTTTCCCAAGAATGAATAGTTTACAATTGGATCTCATTGTGTGCAGCTTGAGCTAGGACTGGTACCAGTCCTTGGAGCAATCACTTGGTCACTAGAGAATTCATAATCCACTTATCTAGTTTTGAGTCTTTGCACTCTTCTGGATCAGGGGTAGAAGCAACAACTTCCAAACTCCATGAGCTAACATTGGAGAAGAGGCCTTCGGCTCACTAAGGAAAACAAAGAAGCAAGTACCAATAGAAGTAGCAGAGTTTGCTGGGCAGATAAAAAGAATAGAGACTTGTCTATTCTGTAGTAGTATTCTATTTTCTGTTCTCTGTAGAAGAACCGAGAAAATTCTCTTTGGAGGAAGTTTCCCCAATGGCTCAGTGAGTAAAGAATCTATCTGCAATGCAGGAGACACAGGAGAAGCAAGTTTGATCCTTGGGTCAGGAAGATCCCCTGGAGGAGAAAATGGCAACCCATTCCAGTATTCTTGCTGGAAGATTCCATGGACAGAGGAGCCTGGTGGGCTACAGTCCATGGGGTCTCAAAGAGTTGGACACAGCTAACACTTCACTGGCACAAAGTAGAAATGACTAATGGCATTGGTGACTGCCACATTTAATAACAGCAATTCTAAAAACAAACACTTACTTTGTGTGTTTTTTTTTAATTATACTCACCCATTCAAACTCATTCTACATTCTCAGAAATCTGAGAATTTTTCCAGCCTGCTTTATGCAAACCAGAAGGCAAAAGTGACTATATGTTTTTAGATTAGTTGAGTATGAGATTTCCAGAGAGCAGGGTTTCGGTAGGACTAATACCCTTCCCTCAGTCACCAAATCCACACTGAATGCCCTGGTGCTCATGTACTCACACAAACATGCCTCTCTTTGTGCTGAGCTGGTGGAGCAGGTCAATTAAGTGAAGCTCATTTCAAGTGCAGATGGTCCTGTGTAGCTTCACGTCTGCCTGGTGGCCCAACTAAGTGATTTCGGATGGCCTCAGACTCCTGATCACATCCATGCAGCCAGGGAGGAAATGAAACCTTCTTTATCATCTTGATAAACAGTCCCTTTCAATGCCTCTGGACGCTTTATGTAACTTGGTAGAGTCAAATACTATTAAATTGTCATCACTGTCAAAAAGAGAAGTAATAAATTTTTCTACCTGATTCATAGTTAATGACTTCTACAATGTATAACACAAATCAGAGTTTCTGTTTGCCTTCTTTTCCCCAAATGTGTGTTTTCTGATCTTGCTGACTGTGGAGGAGAGGCACAGTCTCATGATATGAAGAAATATATACTTTTGTGATTACCTCTCAGCTACACCAATAAAACACCAAGATGACAAGGGCCAGATCCTTGGCTTGGATGAGATATGTGCACAGAAGAGGAAGCTGAGCAGCTATATCTCATTCCGGTTCTTCATGGATGGCATCGATTTGAAAGACTGTATTTCACGGGTAAAAGCCTTGGAATGGTTCCACCTTAGTTATCATTAAACATATTTACAGAAGCAATTTAAGCTCTCTTAAGGGGATAATACACCTTTTTTATTCTCATCACCTTAAAGAATAATACATGAGTCATATTAGGCTGTATTGAACTGCAATAACAAACCACCCACAACTCTCATTGGCTTAAAACAATGAAGGTCTATTTCTTGATCAAGCAACATGCCCTTTGTGGTTCCTCAGTGAGGTTGTGTTTGGAGGTGTCACCCAGGAACTAGAACTGCTGGAGCAGCTAATATCCAAAGTAGTGGTGGGCACACTCTAGTTCATAGACCAAATCTGGCCCACCATTTGTTTGGGGTTTTTTTATAGTTTATGAGCTAAGAATGATTTCTACCTTTTTCAATGGCTGGAAAAAAATCAAAAGGAGAATATTTTATGACCGTTAAAAAATTACATGATATTCAAGTTTCACTTTGCATACATAAAATTTTATTTCTGCATAGCCATACTTTTTATTTATGTATTGTTCACAGTTGTGTTCCAACTGCAGAGTTTGGTAATTGCCATGGAGATCAGATGGCCAACAATACCAAAAACATTTTTGACCTGAGACCTTTATAGAAAAAGTTGGCTGATCTCTGATCTAAAACACTGCTGGTTACTGCACCAACAGGAAGAGAGCTCCAGAGTCTTCCACAAGGAATTAAAAGCTTGATATGAAAGTGATGGGCTTCCCTGGCGGCTCAGCAGTAAAGAATCTTCCTGCCAGTGCAGGAGACGCATGTTCGATCCCTGGCTTGGGAAGATCCCCTGGAGAAGGAAATGGCAACCCACTCCAGTATTCTTGCCTGGGAAATCCCAAGGACAGAGCAGCCTGGTGGGCTACAGTCCATGGGGTTGCAAAGATCAGACACAACTTCGCAACTAAACAATAACATGAAAGTGACAGATCACTTCCTTTAATACAGAAATACTCAAATGGCCCCACCTCCCACAAGGGGACTGGGAACTACCCTAAACCTAGGGAGAGGAGAGCCAGAGATAGTCATTCACAAGTCCTAATGGTTACAACAGCTAAAATTAAAAATAGCAAGACTATTAACAGCAAACACTTGTATGGTTCTTATACTTCAGGCATACTTCAAGTGCCTCATTGATCCTCACAACTACCTAGTCATGAACGTATTGTTATTTTCCCCGTTTTACAGACGAGGAAACTAAGAATAGAAAGCTTAAATGATCTTCCTGAGATAATACAGATCCCAAAGGGTGGAGGCAGCATTCATATCCAGTCAATATGGCTCTAAAATACAATCTCAAATGCTATGGTCTTAAATATCCTACCACACGTGGATCCTTTAGGTCTAAGAAACGTCCCAGCCATTGATAATGTAGAGACCACTTCTTCACAAAACCTTTAGAGAGTTCAGTGTGTGTGTATCAATCGCTCAGTCATGTCTGACTCTTTGCGACCCCATGGACTGTAGTCCGCCAGGCTCCTCTGTCCTTGGAATTCTCCAGGCAAGAATACTGGAGTGGGTTGCCATACTCTTTTCCAGGGGATCTTCCCAACTCAGGCACTGAACCCCGGCCTCCTCCATTGCAGGCAGATTCTTTACCATTTGAGCAACCAGGGAAGCCCATAGAATTCAATAGACATAAGCAAAATGTTAATTTTAGTATTTGTATAACAGATGTCCTAAAACTTGATAATTCATTTAGAAGTTTGAGAGTAATTAAATCATAAGTGGAAGTAAAAGCTAATGCCTGTGGATTTTCATGTGGTTCTCCTATAGGTACCACAGAAAGGACTTAGAATTTAAGATCAGTTTAAGACTCAGCAAGAGGACCCACCAGAGAAAATCAGACCCTAGAGTAAAAATGCTTCTTTCGGGGGATGTTATTTTAAAGCCATTTCTCCTTGGATAATCTGACATTGCATCTTGATCCTCTTGTTTTTGCTTCTAAGCTAATTCAGGAATATTGTTCCATGAGTGTGTATTTTTGTTGAGCTGGAGGAAAATATGTCATAAAATAGTTATGATTTAGAGATAATAGATTCTGAGCCATTTCATTGCCTGCTTTCCTTCTATTTTGATAATGGAGTTTGTGTATTGTCATTACTCATGTTCCTTCTAATATCCATACACTTACCCATGGAGGATAATAGAAGAATCCCATTTTAATAGAGTTATTTTTAAAAATTTATTTTTGGCTGCTCTGGGTCTTCATTGTTATTGTTACGGTTGGGCTTTCTCTAGTTTTGATGAGCAGGGACTACTCTTCTTGAGGTGGTGGGGCTTCTCATTGCGGTGGCTTCTCTTTTGGAGCACAGGAGCTGGGGTGTGGGCTTCCATAGTTGCAGCATGTGGGCTCAGTAATTGCCGCTCATGGGTCTAGAAAGCAGACTCAATACTTGTTGTGCAGAGGCTAAGCTGCTCCATGGCAGGTGGGATACTCCCAAACCAGGGATCAGACTGGTGTCCCTTACATTGCAAAGTGGATTCTTAACCGCTAGACCACCAGGGAAGCCCTCCTTAAGAGAATTTTTAAAAGTTTATCATTGTTACTGGGTTTCCCTCTCAGAGTATATTCCTGCTGGTATGCCATTAAATAAACATCATGAATAAATAGAATAAAAATGAATAAAGACTTAAGAGCAGATGAAGCAAGGATGCAAAGTAGAAAGCAGGTAGACCACCTGTCATTGCACCAACAGTTCAGACATATGACAGGAGAGTCTTGGAACTTGAAAAGTAAATGCTTCCATTTTCCAACTTTTCGGAATTGTGTCCTTCTATCAAAATTCACATCACATATAACTGCCTCTGGTAGTGTCTTTGAAATTGGGTTTCACTTTTTATGTGAACAGTAAGAAGAATGTCATTTTTTATTTATAGCGGGCATGCTGTGTGCTGGTCAATGTATTAACAACTATTTATTATAATCAGTTTGCCTGCACTCACTTAATTCTCATACTCATTTAGTCCTCCCAACAACCCTAATAAGTTAATATTATTATTATTCACATTTTACAGGGGAGAACCCTGAGACATAGAATAGAAAACAATAGGAAGCTGATTTAGGACTTGAACTTTGGGGGCCTGACTCTACAATATTTTATTCATTTTGCTCTACCATCTCAGACATGACTGGCCCAGAATTTGTTTCTTTTTCCTGCATTTGTCTACCCTGTATATACCGCAGAACCCTGGGACAGAGGAGATGGTAATTTGTTTAATCTCAAGTATAAACAAATCAAGCAGCCATTTTGCCCTCCTTGACCAAGACATGCTTAAAGATCCATTAGTGTCTCTCTTGTCAATGATTTACAAAGACACTTGGAGCTTCCTTCCAGCCCATTGGGTCAATAAAGCATTTTTAACACAGTCTTAAATATGCATTTCTGACATCTGCTACAATAGATTCCAAGAGACCTATTTATAAGGCCTTGATCGAGAAGTCCTATAAAAGTGAATATCAAAACACCTGTGCTTCTTCTTACACTTAACAGTTTTTAAAGAAAGGAACCATTTGCAATAAAGTGAAAATGCTAGGATCCAAATTATCATGTCAATCTTAGCATTCCTTAATCACATTTTATTCATTTCCTCCAAAAATCTGGCTTCCACTATAAGCAGATATATCCTGGCTTTACCATTAATGAGGACTGAAGTTTCCTTATGGTTACTTTTAATTGCAATTTCATTTTCCAGTCATTTTGCTTAGAGTAAAAATCTTTTCCTTTGTACAATTTGGCTCTCCCCCAAACCAAAATTCCAAGCTAATTTTTCTAGAAGGTCACTTCTTAGAAAAGCTACATTTATCATTCAAGTTCATTTTCTGAAAAGACCACATATTGGATATTCAGGAAAAGATCTCCAAAGAGAATTAATGTCTATCAATCGTTCATTTTTTCCCTTCTCTTCGTCTTTCTTCCTCTTTCTCCTATCTCACACTTTCCTTCTTCCCTTCTCTGCTTTTCTTCCTTTCTTTCTTCTTTCCCTCGTTCAGTTATTTAATTACTCAGTAATTTAACAAGTGCGTGAACGTCTACACCAGGTACTATAGGCTATCCAGGTGGTGCAGTGGTAAAGAATCTGCCTGCCAATGCAGGAGACACAAGGTTCATTCTCTGGGTCAGGAAGATCCCCTGAAGAAGGAAATGGTCACCCACTCCAGTATTCTTGCCTGGAAAATTCCACGGACAGAGGAGCCTAGCAGGCTACAGCCCATGGGGCTGCAAAGAGTTGGACATGACTGAGCCACTAAGCACACACACACACACACATGTTCCAGACACTAGGGATAAAGAAGTAAACAAGATGAACTTCCTGCCATTACAGAGTATGTAGCCAACAGGATAGAGAGGTGATAAACCAATCATTCCAATTAGGAGACATGGGGGAAGAGGTTCATTCATCAAATAATTACAGGCCAGAGATGGACCCAGTAATAAAGTTATGATATAGAAAAGTTGCTGCTCTTATGGAGATTAAAAAAGTGAAATAGTCTTTAAAAATGCCAAAATAGTGCATTGTAAATATTATTATGGGATAATTATATGAGCTTGTAGGGTCATATAGAAGAGAGATTTAACTTACAATCTGATTCAAGGAGACCACCTAAAGAAGACCCGGATAGTGAGTACAAGAGCCCCCCTCCTCCCAAAATACAGAGTTTAGACTTACGTTAACTTTAAAAAAAAAAAAAAAAGATTATTTTCCATCTCAGCTTTACATTCTCCCCTAGGATCTTCTTTCCCAGAAAACTTAGTGTTGTGATCATTTCGAATTGCTTGGCTACGCTTGGTCATGGATATGAAACCATCAACACCAAAAATATACTAGTGTCAAATTCTCTGACAGATGAAAAGGATTAGATATTAGCAATCTCCCACAAGTGACCATTTTTAAATGGTTGACCCAGTTTGTAGCTCAGATCAATCAGTTTTGTCAGTTCAGTATAAACTATTTCTACTAGATGTCCATGGCGGGGGAGGGGGGGACAAGCCATTTAAGATCCCAATCATCAGATTTTTAGCCATCCACCTGTCAATCATTCCTAATCTCATCTTCCCTTTCCATCAAGATATATAATTGTCATCCACAGGGACTGTCTTTTAAAGAAATATTATCCTTAGCAATTTATCTTCTTTTTGTTTCCTCACCCATACAGGGCAAGACAGTGATGCATTGAATTGGGAAGGAGGGATCATTGCTAGGAGCATATTGGGCTTGGAAAATTTGTAAACTTTTCCACCTCATAGAGAGTTGCTGCTGCCAGAAATAATCTTGAAATGCTGTCTTTTTTTTTTTTTTTTCCTTTGGGGCTATTAGGAACTTTCTCTTCCTGTTAAAAATATGTTTTGATAATGCACTCCAAATGCTGACAAATCCAAAAGAAAGAGCAGACAGAGAAATTGGAGAGCTGCCCTGGGGAGCTTCTCGGCATGGGACTTGCCCATCGCCTCCAGGGAATCATGGGGTAAAAGAGTGGGAAGCAGACTGCTGTTTTAAAAATGTGTATTGGAGGGAAAACTAGGAAACTAATGTCCATCTAACACATCTAACTTTTTCAGATTGGCCTGCATTCATCATGTAATTACTGTATTTACCTTCTAATCTGGAAGAATAATGGGGCCCCCTTCTAAGATTAGATTTAGGGTAGAAGGCTAATTTCTTATAATACATTTCACCTTAGGTGTGTTTTCTATAGACAAAGCCATGATACAAATCACAAACTAGAAAATCTGAATAGTACAGACAAATCCCATACTGGCTTGTGTTTATGACACATTCTCTGCCAGTAGCGAAAAGGTTACTTCACCTGTCTTCTTGGCTGGTTCTACAGATGCTGAGTGAAATCCAGAAAAAAAGCAAGTTTCCAGGTAATCCGTAATCAAGAAAGGAAAGCTCAGTTTTCTGAGCACTTAAATGACTTTGCTTTGAGAGGCCATAGATCATCTCGAAATCATTTTGACTTGGATTGAGATAAAATTTAGAATGGTCAGGCATTGGTGCCAAAGACTGAAAGGCATTTACATGACAAATATTATCATTATGATTTTGTAATAACCTTGGTAGTTGGGTTTGAAAGGACAGTTCACTGGGTAATTCTTAAAATGCAGATAAAATAGATTTAAAAGAACAATTTTCTAGTTCCCAGAAAGGGTTATGACAAACCTAACTCTTCCCTTTCACAGGAACCAAACCTGGGAATATTTTTATTTTCAGTCTCCTTTTTGAAGTAGCCAGCTAGTGAGGCCAATAGGTAAAGAAAACTAGTCAGTTCCAGAGGGTCTTGAAAAGTTTTATCCATGTGGTTATTATAGAAATCCAGAATTTTATTTCTTTTCACATAATTGGATCAGCCTCTCCCTGTGTCTTGGGTAGATCAAAGTAAATGTGGGCTTCTGATATAGCCAAGAAATAATAATAATAAAACGCATAGAAATTGAAAAGGGGGAGTGTATCTTACCAGCTTACTATATAATTCTGTACCAAAGACATCTAAACATCTCAGAAACAGCAAGTTCCTTGTTAAATGATTGTGCAGTAATCCACAACAGACTTGTAATTTATGTTTCATCTTGTTCAATCATCCATCCATCCATCCAGCAAATGCTTGTCACTTGATATTAGCTTTCGAGCTGCTCATCAGCCAAGTATAGTTGTTTTCACTTTTTCCTTAGCAAAGGAATCCCTTTGAAGGATTATACTGAATGTTAAAATAAACATGTAAATAAAACATTGAAGTGCTATACTGAATATTAAAAATAAATCATCAAGAGTTGCTTTCTCCTTTCTTCTAGAGGATGTAACTGAACCCCCTCAGATAATCTGTGAAGTCTCATGAGGCAAAACCTGAAAAATTCTAATCAAAGGACTGCATATCTGAGCTTTCTCCAAAAAAGTAACTTTTTTTTTTTTTTTTGGTAATTGCAAGCCTATGGACCAGGGTTTCATAGTTAGTATTCTAAAGAAAGATTAAATTTCTACTGAAAGATTACATTTCTCTGATTGACTGTGGCTAGGTCAGTCACAAGCATAAACCTCGGAAATCAGATCTGTGTATGGCAGGGCCCATCAGACATTCTGAATGACAGGGTCCTATGGTTCTCTGAGACCCTGTTCTGGTCTCCACATTGGTGTACCTGAGTAGTAGGTGTCATTGAAGCCATAGTTCAGCTTGTCAAGATCAGATGAGCTCATTATTTAGAGCAACCCCTCTGGCTTCCAGTGTGCAAATCCATCATCCATTAGCCTAAGGGAGATGTGGTCTGGGGTCATTGAGTTTATATACAAGGTTTTAATGAAAATGGAGCACTTGTCAATTCCCTGTTCCTTTTCAGAGAAAAGGCAGCATATGTGCCAGGGTGGGACTGGGGAAAGGACACATCTATGGGGTCAGAGGATCTAAATTCTGGTCCAGATGTTGACAGGTACTTGCTAAGTAAAATGTGAGTAAGTGTTTAAGCTGTTCTTGATGACACTTGCCTCCTCTGTAAAAATGAGGGCATCATGACCTCACTGGGCTTTTTGAGTATGTAATAAATTGAAGCTTTATACAGTATCTACCATGATGTCAGTAACGTATTAATAGTAAATAGTCAGTGAATGGTTAATACCTGTAATACTACTATTATTGCCGATTTTTTTATGGCTGTGTCATTTGGCTGCTTTAAGTCTGCATCCTCACTCAAAAAAGTGGATGACAATAGTCCTATTTTTATCTTTGAACAGTTTTGCAGTTTAAATGAAATATGCATCAAAAGTACTTTTGAAATCCTAGCAATAATGTGACAGACAATATTTAATGGGAAACATCAGGAATCCTTGTCCTTGAGAAAATTGCACTCCACTGGGAAACACACGATAAGTATAATATATAAATACAAATTATATACTGTATTGGAAAGTTACAGGTACCCTGGTGGCTGGGTGTGGGGCAGTGGCTGGCACAGAGCAAAGTGAAATCATGGATGCTGACTAAAGGAATTACGATTTGAATGAGTGAAAGTCGCTCAGTTGATTTCAATAGGGTGGTCAAAAGTGTCTCCGGTAAAATGACATTTGGAAAAGACATGAAGAGTTGAAAGTGAGCCAGAGATCCACTGCAAGAGTGTCCGAGGTGTTACAGGGTTCAACTTGTTGAGGCAGTTTGCCCTTTAGAGCAACACCTCTCTGAATCAGAGCAACCCTCAAGAGGAATCACTTCTGCCACGTTCAGCCAGTAGTCTGCAAGGAGACCAGTGGCCCTGGAGCAGAGGGAAGGAGAGAAGGGTGGAGTAAGTGAGGTCAAGGACACAGTTAGGAAGGGGTAGGTTGAATACTTAATCCTGATACGCCTTCTAAACAAAGTGTCAGACTTCCTTTTGGAAGTTTTTCATCATCAAAGAAAGTCTACTTGTGACAAGATGCAAAAAACATGTGAGTTTGGAGTGCAACAGACTTGGGTCACACTTGTGTGACTCTGGACAGGTTATTCAACCTCCCTTTCATCTGTTGAGTGGGAACAAGGCCTTGTATAGTTCCTGGGAGGTTCACAGTTAATGTAGGTAAAGTGCCAAGGACAGCACCCAAATCAGAGCTCACTAAAGCATAGTGAGCACGGAGCTGATAGGGATCAGAATTCAGTCATCTACAGCAGGGCTTCCCTGATGGCTCAGATGGTAAAGAATCTGCCTGCAATGCAAGAGACCCAGGTTTGATCCCTGGGTTGGGAAGATCCCCTGGAGAAGGAAATGGCAATCCACTCCAGTACTCTTGCCTGGAGCATACCCATGGATAGAGGAGCCTGGTGGGCTACAGTCCATGGGGTCACAAAAGAGTTGGACATGACTTAGTGACTAAACCACCGCCACAACAGGGCAGTGAGAACTGGCCCTGGGCCTCCAGTGGCCACCTCCTTGTCCATATTATCAAACTCGGTCAGTAATTCAGATGATCTGGCTTGTCTGTCACCCTGCTAGCTTGGCTCTAAATGAAATGAGATTCAAGTTATGCCCTGGGAGCTTTCATATGCCTTGTGCCATTTTCAATCAAAAATGTTGCTCCAATCTTACATTAAAGTTAAGTGGTGACTTTAGAATTGGTGGTTTTTTCATAAAGTATAAAGCTAGTTATTAGTGACTTGACTGGGGGCACTTGTTGCTGACAACAACACTTCATAAGCTAACGTGACATGATTGCAAGTGTCGATGTTAAAGAGTGAACTGTGCCTCTAGCCCTGCTCTTTCATTAACTGTCATCCAGTGATGGGCAGGTGGTGAGATGGAAATACTCATCATCCAAGTTCAAGCCTGTTTACTTCCTGCTCAGAATTCTGCAGTGGCCTCTTGTTTCTTCTTCTTCGCCCTCTCTGACCCCTCCTGAATGGGGTCAAAGAGTGGACATGGTGTCACTCAAGAGCAGTATCCAGATCACATCTTTCCTTAGCTTCAATAGTCACGTTGTACCTCATTGCAATGCAGAATCACCCCCAAGGCTTCTCTCTGGAGAGGGAAGTCCTCTTCTGTTCAGTCCTGTTTCAAATCCTCAGTTCCGTCTGTTCCAACATTTAAAATATTGTCCCAGGTATTTAAAATACCCTGACTCTCCTTAGAGATATGGCTAATTCTAGGACTAGGACAGGAAATATACACAATGAGGCAGGATCATAACATAGGGCCAGAAAGAAAGGAAGTGTTTTACAAAAGAAAAGAAGAAGGCAGCAAATCAACTAGAAAAGCTCAGAATGGCCAAAGCTGGACCATTTTGATCAACAAAATAAATAGCATAGTATTGGATTATAACCCAAAGGATAAATAAAAACAATGAGCCATGAACCCATACTGATATGATTAATTCATCAATCAATTAATATAAATAATTTGCTGATATAAATAATAAATAATTTAGTGGTAGAGAACTGACCTATATACTTTGTAGAAGGATTTCCAATAATTGTAATGGATACTGCAACCCCACAGAGACGGAGACAGAGCATAAACAACTCTCCAATCTCTAAGGATGGGCTGTATTCAGTGACATTGTTCCAAAGAGGACACCATAGAGAGTGAAGAAGGAGTGTAACTTTATGGTAGAGAAATCTGACAAGTACTGGATCAACCATGTGATCAAGGTCAACATCAAGAGTAATAAGTCATGTTGACAATATGAACTGTTGATTTGATATCATGAGAATGATACTGTACCTCCGTGGTCCTCCTCCAAAAACACATAACAGTTTAACCATGAGAAAACCATCAGATAAATCTCATTTGAGGGACATTTTATAAAAAACAAACAAAAAAAAAACACTGCTCAAAACTGTCCAGGTACTCAAAAAGGAAAGAATTTCTAAGAAACGGTCATAACTAAGAGGAACCTAAAGAGATAAGATAACTAAAATGAATGAGGGATCCTGGAAGGGTCCTGGTGTAGAAAAAGACATTTGGCAAAACTAAGAAAATGTGAATAAAGCTTAGACTTTAGCTAATAACACTGCATCAATATTTGTTCATTAATTGTAACAAGTGTAGTATATTAATATATGATGTTAATATTAAGGGCCTAAAACTAGGAAATATGTAGTAGGGTGTGGCATATATGGGAACTCACTATACTATCTTCATAAATTTTCTGTCCTATGCCGTCCTATGATTAAACATTTGTTTTAAAATCATGTCCCAACCTCTCACATTAGCAAAATGCTTCCCCTTCATTGTTCCCTGCTGAAGCCCTACCTTTCAACTCAACTTCAGTAGCCTTCCTAATTCTTTAAAAAGGAATGGGTGTCCCCTTCCATCTATGTCCAAAGAAAGTGAAGTCACTCAGTCGTGTCCAACTCTTTGTGACCCTGAGGACTGTAGCCCAGCAGGCTCCTCTGTCTATGGGATTCTCCAGGCAAGAATACTGGAGTGGGTGGCCATTTCCTTCTCCAGGGGATCTTCCCAACCCAGGGATTGAACCCAGATCTCCGGCATTGCAGGCAGATGCTTTAACCTCTGAGCCACCAGGGAAGCCCAAAGAACTCGATACTTATTGTGTTGATTTTCGTTAATTTACTTATTCTTTCATTCATTCAACCAACAGTTAAGGGTTACCCACACCAGTTATTGACTATAGTGCTATGGAGAGACAAGCAACAACCTTGACTCTGACAAGCATACAGTTTTGTGGTTACAGTCACGCAAGCAAATGTGTACAGTTCTAAGAGAATGAAAAATAGTGGAGATTAGGGAATGTCTCTAAGGATCTGACCTTTGTAATCAGTCTATGCATTTGACTTGTGGATGGTGGATGGAGGAATGGAGACAAGAAAGAGTATTCTGAGAGAAAACCTATTTGCAATGTTTCTGAGGCAGAAAGGAGGGCAACAACCCCAAAGAAATGTAACATCAGTGTGACTGGATATTCCCAACATAGGCACTATCAGTTCAGTTTAGTTTAGTCTCTCAGTCATGTCCGACTCTTTGTGACCCCATGAACTGCAGCACGCCAGGCCTCCCTGTCCATCACCAACTCCCGGAGTCCACCCCAAACCATGTCCATTGAGTCGGTGATACCATCCAACCATCTCATCATCTATTGTCCCCTTCTTCTCCTGCCCTCAATCCTTCCCAGCATCAGGGTCTTCTCCAGTGAGTCAGCTCTTCCCATCAGGTGGCCAAAGTATTAGAGTTTCAGCTTCAACATCAGTCCTTCCAATGAACACCCAGGACTGATCTCCTTTAGGATGGACTGGCTGGATCTCTTTGCAGTCCAAGGGACTCTCAAGAGTCTTCTCCAACACCACAGTTCAAAAGCATCAATTCTTCGGCGATCAGCTTACTTTATAGTCCAACTCTCACATCCATACATGACCACTGGTAAAACCATAGCCTTGACTAGACGGACCTTTGTTGACAAAGTAATGTCTCTGCTTTTTAATATGCTGTCTGCTGCTAAGTCACTTCAGTTGTGTCTGACTCTGTGTGACCCCATAGACGGCAGCCCACCAGGCTCCCCCGTCCCTGGGATTCTCCAGGCAAGAACACTGGAGTGGGTTGCCATTTCCTTCTCCAATGCAGGAAAGTGAAAAGTGAAAGTGAAGTCGCTCAGTCGTGTCCAACTCTTAGCGACCCCATGGAATGAAGCCTACCAGGCTCCTCTGTCCATGGGATTTTCCAGGCAAAAGAGTATTAGAGTGGGGTGCCATTGCCTTCTCCAAATATGCTGTCTAGGTTGGTCATAACTTTCCTTCCAAAGAGTGAGTGTCTTTTAACTTCATGGCTGCAATCACCATCTGCAGTGATTTTGGAGCCCCCAAAAATAAAGTCAGCCACTGTTTCCACTGTTTCCTCATCTATTTGCCATGAAGTGATGGGATCAGATGCCATGATCTTAGTTTTATGAATGTTGAGCTTTAAGCCAACTTTTTCATTCTCCTCTTTCACTTTCATCAAGAGGCTCTTTAGTTCTTCTTCACTTTCTGCCATAAGGGTGGTGTCATCTGCATAGCAGAGGTTATCTATATTTCTCCCGGCAATCTTGATTCCAGCTTGTGCTTCCTCCAGCCCAGCGTTTCTCATGATGTACTCTGCATATAGGTTAAATAAGCAGGGTGACAGTATATAGCCTTGACGTAGTCCTTTTCTGATTTGGAACCAGTCTGTTTTTCCAAGTCCAGTTCTAACTGTTGCCTCTTGAGCTGCATACAGGTTTCTCAAGAGGCAAGTCAGGTGGTCTGGTATTCCCATCTCTTTCAGAATTTTCCACAGTTTATTGTGATCCACACAGTCAAAGGCTTTGGCAGAGTCAATAAAGCAGAGGTAGATGTTTTTCTGGAACTCTCTTGCTTTTTCGATGATCCAACGGATGTTGGCAATTTGATCTCTGGTTCCTCTGCCTTTTGTAAACCCAGCTTGAACATCTGGAAGTTCACGGTTCACATATTGCTGAAGCCAAGGACTGAACTATGTGTCAGACTCAGTGTTAACATGTGTTACCTTGGTTGATACTTACATATTCTGTGACACAAGGTTATTTTTATTTGTACTTTACAGATATTTGTACTTTATAGATAACAAACTGAGCTGAGATTCAGGCTAAAACAGGTTTGTTTGAAAGCCCAAACTCTTCCACCCTATTGAAGAAGACACAATTCATTTGCTTAAGTCAGAGATTTTTTGTTTGGTTGTTTTTGGCTGTTCATTACTATGTGGGCTTTTTCTATTGGTGGTGAGCAGGGACTACTCTTTATTGCAGGATGTGGGCTTCTCACTGGGCTGGCCTCTCTTGTGGCAGAGCACCGGCTCTGGGTGTGGGGCTTCAGGAGCTGTGTGCGCATGTGCAGCAGTTGCGGCTTGTGCGCTCTGGAGCACGGGCTCAGTGTTAGTAGTTGGGGCGCCTCACCTTAGTTCCACCATAATATGTGGGATCTTCCAGGACCACAGATGGAACCCATGATACCCGCATCGGTAGGCAGATTCTTAACGACTGGACCACCAGGGAAGTCCAGTCAGAGATTCTTATGATTGTTCCCTTCATAGTATACCAGGGTTTCTTGGCACTATTGATATTTGGGTCAGATAATTCTTTGTTGTGGGGTCTGTTCTGTGTACTGTGGGATGTTTAGGGGCATCCCTGGCTTCTACCCACTAGATGCCATTAGCTCTCACCCTCTAACTGTAATGACAATGAAAAACGTCTTCAGACTTTGCCACATTTTATTGACAGCGAGGGCGAATAGCAGAATCATCCCATCCCCCACCCCTGCATTGCAAGCCCCTGAGTTACACTGTTTCAGATTGGAATGGAGTTGTGTTTCAATTCTTCCCTTCCTCCTGTCTTCCTTCCGGCTGCTCCTTTGTTTCAGTGTTTCTTAAGTGCCCACCCTATATAGGCTGGATACACATCCTGTATAGGTTGCTTAATAAATGCTTGAGGAATTACTGCCAACTGAGTCCTAAATGCCTAGGATTCTAAGTGTTATGGACAAATGAAAAACATTCTTCCTGAATGCAAAACTTGACGTTGGTGAAATAAATCCCTAGTTTCTGATCACTTGGAGTACCTCTTATGTTCCTGGAGAACTGGCTTAGCTGGTATCCTTGGGGCTGAAAAGACCCACTTGAATTTCACTGGTCTTTAGACAGACCCAGCAGAGCACCTGTTAAGAACCTAGCAGAGAGTGGCATGCAGTAGGTTGCCAGTAAATGCTGATGAGAGCATGGCTATTCTGTGATAATTAAGTGAAGCCATATGCCTTGGTCTGTAATTTGAGATTCCATTTGAAGCACATATTGATTTTCTCTTTCTATCACTTTTGGGTGAGATCTGGATTGGGGAAATGACTCTTCAACTAGACTTTCTGTTCAACTCCCTTCAGAGTGAGTGGGTGCTAGGAGGGAAAGCTCATTTCAGGGCAATTTTCTTGCCCCTGCAGGTTCTATATCACTGGAGTGTCAGTTTCTTGTCGTTAGTGGGAGCTCAGATAATTCTAAACACAAAGATAATGCAGGGGTGAGCTCTCCAAATGCATTTAAATCTCATGGTATGTTTATTGTGTGTTACCTCTGGGCATTCACTGCTCCACTGCTTCTCCATATATACAGCCCAGAAGGGTTGCCTCTTGAGGGCTCTTTGTTGTTGCTCGTTGTTGCGTTTAAAATGTTGTGCCCTGATGCCTGTCTTCTCCCAGATGACATGACACATCCCTTGTATGCAATTTTGTATACATGTATAGATACATGTTGTAGGAGAGAATCCCACAGTAACTCTACTTTATGGAAACCCTTCCCTTTATGTTTTTCACTTTCCCAACGCTTCCGCTAACATGTGCACACACCTGAATGGCCACTGAATTATCTCTAATCAGCATCCCGCTTCTTTCTCTCTTGCCAGAAGGAGGGACATGTGAAGTGATTGCTGCACACAGATGTTGTAATAAAAATCGCATTGAGGAGCGGTCACAAACAGTCAAGTGTTCCTGTCTACCTGGGAAAGTGGCTGGAACGACAAGAAACCGACCTTCCTGCGTCGATGGTGAGTAGCTGGTTTCACTCATCTCCCTATTGGTTCATCTGTGTTGTTATGGTGTATAATATATATATTTTGTTTCATCTGAATATGGTTCAGGATAATAAAGAAGGTGCCTCTACAGTGCCACAAAGTTAGACAAATACCAGCCCTTTGCATAGAGTTTGAATTCTTATTTCTCTGGCTTTAGGTTTTTCAAACAGCTGTATTTGAATGTGTGTTAGGGAAGATAAGGTGAAGGAATTTTTTCAAGTCTATAAGTTTGAGAGTCCAGCTCATTTTGGAATTGATTTTGGATCGAGTTTATGTATAATGATGATTGATGTAGTAAAGATAGTAATACCTGACAGTCATTCAATCTGTATTTAATGAGCATTTACTATATCCCAGGCACTGCTCTAGGGCTTCATACATGTTTAAGAACAGATAGATGTGCCCTGATAGTTCACCATTTGCCATGCCCTGTCCTAAACCTTTCTCATGCATTATTTTATTTACTCATCCTAACAATACCATCTTTCTTATCTCTTGCTATATAACAATTCACATTCCCCCCGAAGTTAGCAGTTTCAAGCAGCAGGCACCATCTCACAGTTTCCATAGGTCAGGAATTCAGCTTTGCTGGGTGGTTCTGGCTTAGGGTCCCTTCTGTGGTTGCAGTCAAGATCTAAGGACTCGACTGATGCTGGAGGATGGTTTTAAGACGGCTCTTCCAGAGTTGTTGGCAGGTGGCCTCTGTTCCCTTCCACGTGCACCCTTCCACAGGAAGCTAGGTGTCCTGTCACCATAGTGGCTGGCTTCCTGCAGAGTGAGTGACTCAGGAGAACAAAGTAGAAGCCACAGTGTGACCCATTTCTTTTATGACAGAGCCTCAGAAGTTATCCTTTATTGTTTCCACAATATCCTATGGGTTATATAAGTCAACCCTATCTGTCCAGCATGGAAGTGGATGAAAAAGGCTTGAAAACCTGAAGGTGAGGACCACCATGGTAGATACACTTTCCTTGCCATTTTAAACATGAAGGAAACTGAGACTTAGAATGGTTCATTAATATTCCATTGGTCCCATGATTGGTAAGCTGTAGCTCTGCTAACTCTTGAGATGAAACTAACTGACTCTAATACCCAGTCTTGACCACCATCTGTAAACAATTTTATATACCTGTCAAACAGAGAATCCACAGTTCAAAGGGATCATAGATACCTCTCCCCATCTTTATCTTTCATCATTTTAGAGTCAGATATGAATTGACCTTCAAAATCTTCAGTAAGGAAATCAGGACTCAGAGATGTGACTCACTTGCACTGGTCATACAGCAGGAATTATAACCTAAACCTCTTGACTTAGGGTCCATGGTCCTATCTCTAGATATAGATGGAGAAAGATACTTTCTAGATTAGCTCACATTGTGTATTTTCATTATGAACTGTTAGGTGGTTAGAAAGAGAACACTCATGCACAAAGTAGACCGAGAAAGGCAAAAGTTATTTTTTAAGAAAACAGAGAAATCCTGGGGGACTTGGTTATAGGAAATTCAGCCAAATGTCATGGGATCCATAAGCTATTTAGGCAGCCTCCATCTTGTTTTCTTTATTTTGATCTTTCTTTCCTTCATTCTCCTCTGTGTAGACTGGTTCCTTCAAGGATTTTATCTTTTGCTCTCCGATAACTTAGGGATTGGTGTAAAGCTTTTAATTTCTGTGGTACCAACTCTGATCTCACTTAGCATCATGGTATACAACAAGTATATTTGACTCACTTCCTTTATCTTAAATGCCATCTCCAAAAAGATTAAATATGATTGACCTGGCTTGGGTCACATGTTATCCTTTGCCCAATCAGCCACAGCCAGAAGGACAAGCTCTTGGGACATTCTGTACCATGGGAAAGTCAAGCTTTTTTTTTTTTTTTTAGAAGATATGAAAAGGTTAGATTTAAGAATGCGCTATAATCTGTAGTTCTCAATTAGGGTAATTCTCAGGAGCCATTTGACAATGTCTGGAGACAATTTTGGCGCAGATATCTGTTAGAACTAGAAGAGTTCTCCGGCATCTGGCGTGTACAAGCCAAGGAAGCTGCTCACCAACTTACATGCACAGGACAGTGCCCACAGCAGAGGATTACCATGCCACCAGTGTCAGTGAGGCTGCAGTTAAGAGACTTGCACTGTGATTTTTTAGTTATTCTAGATCACAGTCAGTACCATAAGGTGCCTCCACTGCAGGGAAAGCAGGCACCTAGACCAGAAAAGCCACTGCATCCTCTTAGAGGAGGAAACTCTTGGCCCCTGAAGCCAATAAACATTATAAAACCGTGATGATTTCTCCTCTTCTCTGCCAAAGAAAGCAGTGAGTCTCTAAACTATAAATCTCCATTTTGTTTCCAGTTCCTTTTTTTTTTTTTTATCACGGATTACCTAGAAATAGAATTGCCTTCAGGATCTAGACAGAGAACAGAAGGAGTAGCGCACTGTCTATGTCGACACAGGGAGAACTGGCGTTTGGCTCTAAGTTTCTCTGAGAAGTTAAGCCACCTATCGGTAACTTTTATTTCTCAGAACAAGTCTGTCTGACTTTGGAAACTCGGAGCCCTTTAGTGTGATAGGTTTAGGCAGGAGAGCTGTTAGTGTCTATCTTCTGAGCAGAAGTCAATAAAGTACAGCATATTCTATAGCCTCACACTCATTGTTTCTAATATCCAAAGCATCCTACTCCTCAAAAATCTTGGAATCCATTGGCCTATGTAGTGAAAAGTGTCTGTTTACTTTGATCAAAACTCTTTTAAGGCCTGGATATCTACATGCAAATTGAATAGGAAGTGGGTATATAAAGGAACAATTCCAGTGTAGTTATTAAGACCATAAATTATGAAATTAGACACGAGTGGAATCCCAGCTGTACTAGTTGCTAATGGGATGATCTTGGGCCAGTCATGTTGCTTCCTAACCTTTTTCCTCATCTGTAAAATGGGAATAATGATTGTTTCTGCTTTGTGAGGTTGTGGTGAAAACTAAGGAAACCATATGTATAATGTGCTTTGTCTAATGTCTGGTTCTCCTCAAGTGCTCCTTACACGATGGTATTGGTTTTCTGTCTTACTGATAAGTGTGGATAATGCTTAGAAACAGACATTATTCTGAAGTTTTGTTTCATAGTCATTCAATACAGTGGCATTTTAGCCACTATATTTTCTTGGAACTGCTTCTAAATATTTATACTGGATATCACTAATGATGGTCTGTCTTCTTCTGAAATGTATATTCATTATAAGAATTTTGAAAACTACAGTACATCCATACATTAAAATCACCCATAATATTATTGCTTTGTGAGAAATACAAAGCAATTCTTCTTTGAGATTGAATCTATTAAAAAAAACACACAAAGTAGGTATTTTATTGAACTAAAATATTATGGTACTATTTGATTGACAGCTTGTTTCTGTTAATATATTGGGTTGGCCAAAATAGTCGTTTGGATTTTCCCATAAGAAAATGAACATTTTGGCCAACTCAATGTGATGAACATTTTCCAACTTGATACATACTCTTAAAAATACATTAGTGCTAATAGCTACACTTTCAGGGTAGGATGTACCACCATTTATCTAAATATCTTCCACTTTGGCATATTTATGATGTTTCATGCATTTCCCTTCTCATCCTAAAAATGGATAGAAATGAGTTTCTCTCCATGACAACAGTTGACAATCCAGATACCACATTTGTCCTAAACATATTTTGTTCTACATAGTGCATTTCCCAGGGTAAGTGTTCCGATTGCTGTTATTTGCTTTCCTCTGAAATTGCAGGTCAGTTGCCTTTTTTGCAGTGTTTCCAAAAACAGAGGCACAGCTTGATTTTTCAAAATGCTTATATTGGATTGTTTGAAGATTCACACTCTGAGACCAGATTATTTTAAATGAGGCATCTTAGCAACTCATTGAAAAGTATAATACATGATATTTGGAGAGATATTTAAGGAGTGGACTTTTAGTTTAAAAGTGATATTCTGTTGCCTAATAATACCAAAATACCAAAAATACACACTCAACAACCTAAAATTTGGCATAGTCCTTTGCAAATATTTTAGAAAGCATTATACAATTGGATGTGTGCCCAGCACTGTTCTGAAAGAATATAGTTTATTACACTAGAATTCACATCATGTTGTGTTTTTATTAATTACTCTGTAACTCAAAATAGATGGAATGGACCCCTTACTCAATATCTTTGGTTGAGATCAACTAAAAATGTAGTCTTTCCATAATCTCCAGTTACTTTCCAGGGACTAAATTTAAAATACCATAAATAAGAAGATGATGATGGAAGAAGCATAATAATTTATTTAAGGGAAGAACTTTTCCAAGCAGACGATGTAAAACTAAACAGCAACAACAAAAAAATAACTTTCTAGGCAACCTGTGAAGCCATATTTTATTATTCTAATTGATCTATAATGGCATAAAAAGAGTATCAAAGTTTTAAAAGCAATTGACTATAAATAGTAAGAATAATTATAACAATAATAAAAAGAGTGGCTAATATTTTCTTGAAGGCTTACCATGTACCACTTTCTAAGTCCTTCAAATCTGTATATTCAGTTCTAACCCCAGCCCCATAAGATGTAACCTCCAGTTATTTCTGTTTTACTCACCAGGAAATTGAGGCTCAGAAATTGAGTGACTTGCTCAAAATCTTATAACCATAGTGGCAGAGCCAGAAGATCCATCTGGGCTATCTGACTCCAAGGGCCCCATTTAGCAAGCATAGGCAAACCACAATCTAACAAACACATGTTCTATTCCAAAGGCTTTCTTGCAGAATGCCAAAATATTTGAGTGAGAAGAGACAGAAAGTACAATTATGACAGATACTTACAGAAACATTCAGTACTTTGGGCAATACTTTCCCCTTCCTTTTCTGTGTCTTCGAGATGATTGATTACCCTTCCTAAGGTCATTGTCATTGAGCAATTAGAAACATTTGTGTAAATAATAGCTTCAGTTTTGTAGAATGATCGAAGTGTCATTGTTTGGGGGGCAATAAAGTGACTGTTTGATGGGAAAATTGTCATGCAGTTGTCTCTATTTTGTATTTATTTTCATGTAGTTTATAATTCTAACTTAGACAAATATGTGGAAAACATCATTGTAACTACTGCTTAGTGAGGACTTTTCATTCACTGTGAAGTTTTAGTGTTAATATAAGTAAGAAAAATCTCCATGATAAGTTGATAGGCCTTCCTTTCTCATTCCTTGTAACTTATGACCATTTCAGTGACTGACTGCTAGCAAATTTTACCTGGTATTCTTGCCTTCTTACACTGGGATTACCAGCCAGAGATAGCAGCAAGAAGAGGCCACCTCACATCATAAAACTTTCTAACTTTCTCAGACACAGAAACCCCAGATTATTTTGTTTTTAACCATTAGTGTACAGTTAATACGATAAAAAAGGCGTCATACTCCTGGCTGTTTTCTTAAAGAGAAACTTTCAAAATATATCATGACATTTTGTTCCTGGCTTATCATGACTGGGTTTCCAAGGTAAGAGCAAAAGAGACAAGAGGAAAGATACACAAAGACTCAGACCCAGGCAAAGAAACAGAATTACAGAAAAGGAGGCCCACAGTCAGTGAGCTAGAGGGACATACAAAAAACAGAGGGGCCTGGGAAAGAGGAACCAGGGAAGGAGGGATAAAAGAGAGACAGAAGACAATCGATGCTTAGAAGGAATATTAAAACATCTATCCATGAAATGACTTCATTCATTTTTCCAAATAACTTATTTGTATTGTCTCACAGCATATAACTAATTTTAACAAAATAAAGTGTTATTTGGTAGATTGAGACTTTAATTTTTTCAAATTGTATTATTTGAGATTCCAGGACCAGAATCTAAAATTGCTTCTGAAGATTTCTCCTTTGGAAAATACATAATAAAATTTTCTTTACCACATGCCGTTGTATTCCCATCATGAATACATAGGTCAGAGAACTGAAGTAAATTTAAAATTCAATAACAATTTTCTGTAGAATAGCATGAAATGTGTACGAGAAATACTGCATATTATAGCCCCTTCTTAGCCTTCTAAAACATGATAGCATATTGAAGACTGTGAGAAGCTCTGCAGACCAGGAACCTGTACAAATTTAGTCCAGCATTCCCTAAACATATTTGACCATAGAACCCTCTCCTATGTAACACTTGTTTATATCCTGCAGACCCAGTGTTCCATGAAATGGAGCTGGGGCCATGTTGGTGTTAGACTGTTTAGACTGTGTTTTTGTTTTTGTTTCCAGGAAAGTGTTTTAGGTCTTCCAAGACCAGCTGATAATTCCTTTGCCCATAACTCAGTGTTTTTCCAAAGACTGGCTTTTCCAAAGACCAAACGGTGCACAACAGGTCTTGGTAGTAATGTGACTTATCACATTTCAGTGACATGTCAGGCTCAACTTAGGTTTGGAAAACATCTAGAGAACTTCCAGGGAAATGCAGTATGAAAAAGCTTAAGCCTTTATTTTTATTCACACATACTAAATATTTTAGGGAACAGAGGAGATGATCTATTTTGGATCTGCCATTTGTTACTCAACATCCACACATAACAGAAGACCAAAATAATGAATTGCTATGGTGGACTAAGGCCATACACCACAGTAGCTATCTGTGGTCCCTTCATTACAACCTCTGTTTCAAGTTTGTCTCGCTCTTTCAAAGCAGACTGTGGCTTGTTTAATAGACAGAAGTCTGAGTTCAATTGGTTTCTTCACGAGCTGTTGCTGAAAGGAGATTCTATTGTTCTTGTTAGAAGAAGGTCTTTTATAGCATCATTAGTAAAATTGTTGCATTTCCAAGCATAATTTCTGAATTATGTAAGTTTTCTTTTGCTCCCCTCCTTGGCACCTATTCCTGCCCAGGTAGATAAGAAATTCAAGTCTACATTAGTCAGAGCAGTGAGAGGAAGGGCATACGCTGACTGAGTTTTTAGACCATCTAATAAAAGTGCTATCTCTCTATTTGTTCTTTGTCAGGATAAAGAGAAGGGTATTCAGTTTTCAGATACTCCCATTCCTCTAAGTGTGGGGGTCACTTTTCATTTTTTAGTTTAAAGCCATAGGTTCCAACTCTGAGAGCCCACTGGCAGAAACTACTGTCAGACCTGTTCCTTGGGTCCTTGGCTGAGCAGCAGCAGAATTGGCTTTGCTTGCTCTTTGATGGGACAGTCCAATTCCTGCAGGATACACCACTCCCTCTTACACACCAGGCTCTGACACATTGATATTGCTTACCTGATCCCTGAACACAGTGGAATGTATGGTTCCTGGCTCACAGAGCCATTTTACCAATATTCTAAAGCTAATAAGCATATCACTTGTTGGAAGAAATTTACTCTTTCATATAAAAGTACTAACCTCATGTAAATTCAAATGTTGTTGTTTAGTTGCTAAGTTGTGTCCAACTCTTTTGAACCCCATGGACTATAGCCCACCGAGATCCTCTGTCCATGAGATTTCCCAGGCAAGAATACTGGAGTGGGTTGCCATTTCCTTCTCCAGGGGATCTTCTCAAGTCAGGGATTGAACCCACATCTCCTGCATTGGTACACAGATTCTTTACCACTGAGCCACTAGGGAAGCACTGTAAATGGAAATACATGTATCTAAAAATAGCAAAGAAAGGATCAAAATAAGAATAGTCCTCCTCCTCCCTTTTTCCACTAATCCTCTCACATCTTAATTGCCAGAGGGAACCATCATTACCAGATTTCTGTGCATTCTTACAGATAATATCTATGCACATGTAGGCTTATGGATATACACATGAAACTCAATAAATCAAAATGGTGTCACATTATTTTTAAAATGGTCTTAACCTTTTCGTTTTTTGACATAAGAAAATATCTTAAATACTTCACTCTTTCCATAAAAGAATAGCTAGTAAACGTGGAAAAAATGCTTAAACTCACTCAAGAGAAGAAATGTAAATTAAACTCTGAAATGGAATGTTTCAGCAGTCAGTTATATGCAGAGATGAAAGGTTTAGTAATATGCAGTATTAAGGAGGGAAGAGAGAAAAATTACATATAAATTATACTCAACGATAAACAGCTTACAAACTCAACTAGTTAGCCAATTTCCTTCATTTGGTTCACCAAAATGGAGGAAGATAAATAGGAAATTTTCTACTGAGACTGGATGTTTGGGGAACATAATACAAATTGCATGCATTATAACTCCTTGAATTAACTTTATTTAGCCACAGTTCTTAGACATATAATTCACCACATTTCCTCAACAGGATTGGCTTCATGAATCTAGATATCACCTAAGAAATCTCAGGATTTTGATGTCCTTTCCAGAGGGAAAACTAAATATGAAAGTATATTTAGTGCATATTTCTTGTTGTTGTTCAGTTGCTAAGTCATGTCCAGTTCTTTGTGACTCCATGGACTGCAACACACCAGTCCTCCTTGTCCTTCACTGTCTCCCGGAGTTTGCTCAAAACCTTGTCCACTGCGTTGGTGATGCAATCTAACCATCTTATCCTCTGCCAACCTTTTCTCTTTTTACCTTCAATCTTTCCCAGCATCAGGGTCTTTTCCATGAATTGGCTCTTCCCATCAGGTGCCAAAGTATTGGAGCTTCAGGATCAGTCCTTCCAATGAATAGTCGAGGTTGATTTCCTTTAGGACTGACTGATTTGATCTCCTTGCTGTCCAAGGAACTCCCAAGATTCTTCTCCAGCACCACAATTTAAGAGCATCGGTTCTTTGACCCTCAACCTTCTTTATGGTCCAACTCTCACATCCGTAGATGACTATTGGAAAAACTGTAGCTTTGACTATACAGACTTTGGTTGACAAAGTGATATCTCTGCTTTTTAATACACTAAGTTTGTCATAGCTTTCCTTCCAAGGAGCAAGTGTCTTTTAATTCCATGGCTGCAGTCACTGTCTGCAGTGCATTTAGAGCCCAAGAAAATAAAATCTGTCACAGCTTCCACTTTTTCCCCTTCTATTTGCCATACTTGCACCTAGATATAGTAAGTCCTATTGTAAAGTCCATCTATGTAGCTACTTGAGAAACACAAAACTCTCTACACAAACATTTGTCAGAGTGTGTAAGTTGGTGCTCACGTGTGTGTGTGTGTGTGTGTGTAATTATGCAACATATCCCAAATTGTTGTCAGTTATCCAGCTGGAATATACTTGGTTACACAGAATTCCAAAATCATCAATAAGAAAATTCCCTAACATAGCTCCAAAGTCATTGGTTTCCATGTATCTACAATGAGCTCTGTTCAGTTCAGTTCAGTCACTCAGTCATGTCCAACTCTTCGCGACCCCATGAATTGCAGCACTCCAGGCCTCCCTGTCCATCACCAACTCCCGGAGTCTACCCAAACCCATGTCCATCGAGTCGGTGATGCCATCCAACCATCTCATCCTCTGTCGTCCCCTTCTCCTCCCGCCCCCAATCCTACCCAGCATTAGGGTCTTTTCCAATGAGTCAACCCTTCGCATGAGGTGGCCAAAGTATTGGAGTTTCAGCTTCAACATCAGACCTTCCAATGAACACCCAGGATTGATCTCTTTTAGGATGGATTGATTGGATCTCCTTGCAGTCCAAGGGACTCTCAAGAGTCTTCTCCAACACCACAGTTCAAAAGCATCAATTCTTTGGCGCTCAGCCTTCTTCACCATCCAACTCTCACATCCATACATGACCACTGGAAAAACCATAGCCTTGACTAGACAGAATTTTGTTGGCAAAGTAATGTCTCTGCTTTTCAATATGCTATCTAGGTTGGCCATAACCTTCCTTCCAAGGAGTAAGCGTCTTTTAATTTCATGGCTGCAGTCACCATCAGCAGTGATTCTGGAGCCCAAAAAAATAAAGTCTGACACTGTTTCCACTGTTTCCCCATCTATTTCCCACGAGCTCAATGAGCTCAGGTGTTCTCAAAGACCTGTTCTTGTCTGATATGAGAGCACCTTTAATCAATTCTTTTTTTTTTTTTTAGAAAGGGGGGAAAATGTTATTCTAAATCTATGGAGTCAGGTCCTCATCCCTCTAGCTTGGCTCCAGCATAGATAAGGTAAGATTTCAGGGTCCTATGTTATTAATGTGCTGTCCATATGAATAATGAGTGAGCCTGGTGAATTATCTCACACTTCTAGGAAAATCTATAGCCCTGTCCTTCTCCCACAGCACTGGAAGCTACTGAGGATGCTGGTCCCTTTCTATGTGGAAGATTGTGATAACTTCATCTAGGAAAGTGGTAAAACTCTGTCCCCTTCTGAGGCCCATGTATACATTTATGCAAATGAATAGTATTTTGGAAAATCAGTACTGTATTCTATCAAGCTCCTTGAAGTTTTGAGGGCCTGCTCCCAGCTTAAACAATAAGATGTGAATTACACACCAACCAAAGAAGAGATGCCCAAATGATCTTTATTAAGTCATTCAGAAACTCTGGTAGATAATTGAAAGATGAGAAATTTTTTTGCCTTCAAACTGATATGGATGCCATGAGCCCATGGAGGGAGAAAAGAAGGACCACATGAATAGGAAAACTGATCCACTGGAGCAAAGACAGATATGCCATTCCTGCTAGGGAGGTGTGTCACCACCTATGGATCCATCTCTCCAGCTGTCACCAGAGAAACTACTATACATAGTAGGTCAACACACTCTTCGTATCCTTTTGGTTTCCTTCCAGTGAAGACCAGCCATGAATAGAAGCTAGCATATTGCACACAAATAGTCCAACAGGAGTCATCATCACTTGCCTCCATAGTCTTCCACTCTGCATAGGTGTGCTCCCAGGAAGTGAAAAAAGGAACCCAGGGTCCTTAACTGGTGTGGTGGACATAGAAATTAAGTTCCACACACCAACTGCACAAGATCAGTTGGAGTCAAAATCTCCAGCTGAACTAGGATACTGGTCGGACATTCTCACCTTCCCCAAGGCACCTGTTTTACTTAAGAGCCCTGATGCTAGTTAGTATTCTCATTATTGCTTCATTTAAAAGATTTAGTGGTAAAATTCAATGGCATGCATGCTCAGTCACTCAGTTGTGTCTGACTCTTTGTGACCTCATGGACTGTAGCCCACCAAGCTTCTTTGTTCATGGGATTATCCTGGCAAGAATACTAGACTGCATTGCCTTTTCCTTCTCCAGAGGATCTTCCCAACTCAGGGATTGAATGCACATCTCCTGCGACTCCTCTGTTGGCAGGTGGATTCTTTACCACTGAGTCACCTGGGAAGCCTTAAATTCAATGGACTCAAATTCAGGGTCAGCAGTATTACTTAGGCTTGTATGATGGTTGGGTGGTTAACTAGCCACTCATTCAAGGGAGGGTCACATTCCTTCAGATATAGAATGGCATGCTAGTGCCAACTCAGAAATGATCATTCATGTTCTCCTTTGGTGCTTACATACCAATGTTGCTCTATGCTGGGTACCTGTTCTCATCAATCCTCTCAGTAGTGGCTCAAGTGAAAAGGGGAGTTATTGTGACAATATCCTGGGGTTATCATAGAGTACCAAGAGCAGAGAGTGCACGAAGGAGGCCTCAAGGCAGCTAAAACTGAGCTGAGTCCATATGTGCTCATCATAGTGTTCACAGATGATGTTCACCTTTCCTCCTGGGCTCTTTCTGGATATATGCTTCATTCTCTCACCTGTAAACAAGGGAGGTTAAGTCTGTATCAGCTGGCAATGGTCTTATCACCTCTATGGGACACGAGTTATAATACGAATTTAAAACTGATAATTGTACTAGCTTATAATTATTGAGCTCTTAATAGGTGCCAGACCTGTGTATTACATGTATTACTTTATGTATTTCTCATAACAGCAGGCTTATAAGATAGGTACTATTTTTACCCCATTTTATAGAGGAAGAACCTGGTGCCTTAGAGAAGTTAAATCATTTCTTCTAAGCATGGTAGCAGGAGATCTGAGACCCCAAATGAAGAACTGCTAGAAATGATGAGTAGGAGCCAGCATTGAAAACCTAGGTAGGAAAGGTTCAGAGTACTTCCCACTTCATGTATTCCCTTCCTTGGAGAATGACAGCATCCTGAAGGCATCTCCAACATACACACTCATCATTCCCATCACATACATTTCAAATCCATCATTTTCTCATCATCTCCTAATTTTAATACAGTATAAACTTATCTCTTGACCCTGATTAATCCCTCTGACTAAAATGTGCCTCAGCACTTCTCCCCCTACCCCATCCCACTCCAAGTTCATCAACAAAGTTATAGCACCAGCTCCAGAGGCCTTTCCTCAAACCTATGCACCCAAATCTAACAGATACCCTTCTCTGTGTCCATGGCATATCCTGGATAATATTTGTCAGAATTTACCATAATGTAGTATAATTTTCTATTGACTTATATCTAAAGACACTCATCTGTTTACTCAGTGGTTCTTTTCAGAGCATTGACTATGTGCCAGGAATTATGCCAAACACACGTTCACGTAATGATGAACAAAATTAGTCCCTTGCTCTCATGGAAACTACAGTCCAGCCGGGAAGACACATCTTACTCTAACCATACATCAGATTGTTCAAGTAGAAACTGCATGTTCTGGAGTAAGGGAATTCAGAGAGGATGTAATAACAAGCAATCTAAAGGAGGCTGGGAAACTGAGACTTCTGGGAAGAAGTGACAAAAGGTCTGAGTTGTGACTTAAGCTTCTTGGGTGAAGAGCATCCCAGGCAGAGAACAGCTGGGCAAAAAGCCTTGGATTTTGATCAAGAACTTGAGGAAATCATTGTGATTTTCTCAAACAACAATGAGATCATATGCCAGAAGAGGCTGAAAACATAGGCAGGGGTCAGACAATAGTGTTGTAATTGAGCTGTGCGTCTCCAGTTCTGCGTATAGTTCTTGAAACTGAGATGTGCTCATTAAATGCTTAGGGAAGGCAGCAGTGCAGGAATTTGCTGGGGAAATTGGATGATAAGTCAACTTGGAACTTGGTGAGTGAGGAGACAGCACTGAGAGTCCTCTACTTGGACAGAAATCTGCCTATGTAGAGCCTAACAGCAGATTTTTAAAACTCCCTGCTGACACTTGACACAATGCCAAATCTAAGCAAATCAAATAGCCTTTTTGATATCCCCGCCTTCCACACACAATGTTATCCACATGGTTGCTGTCACCTGAATGTCTCAGTCTCTCTATGCTGAGCCAGCCACACTGCTGCTAAGAGTTTTCACAACTACCCCCAAATCAAACAAGCAAAACTTTCTGATAGAAATTGCAAGTCACTGCTTTTCAGTTCTACTGTCTGACTTTAGAATCTATTGTAACTACTAGGTTCATTATATCAGGAAGGGCATCAGGGTAAAGGGCTGATAATTTAAGGTATATTTAAACATGGCAGCTAGCTACAGGCTCATGTTAGTTTATTTTCTTCCTGATTAACCTATATGTTCTTTGACTGTAGTTCATTTCATTACAAATTTACAATGCCCTGATTTATGTAGCAAAAAAGGAAAAGAAAACTTCCCTAATACATATACCGAGTGGATGTCTGACCAACCCATTCCTGAAATCTGAGGTAGTGTGTAAAAATTCAGATGGATTTGTGGACATTATATAAGTCTATTTTGTGAAGAAGGAAATAAAGAGAAAATTGTTGTTTCTCACATTACCAAGTCCTGCTCCCTTCAAAATCCTCAAGCACATAGAGTTGAGAAGCAATATAATAAAGCCACAAGAACACTATAAAAATTCTCCACTGTACTAAGAGCCCTTATAGATAAAGGATAATAATGACTGCAGGAACTGGAAGTTGGGGAGCACCATGTGTCAGGTACCCTGCTGAGAACTTTACCAGCATTTTCATGTCAGAACTTTACAACAACATGAGATGGGTACTGTGATGATTATCCCCGTTAACAGATTCATCCATAGAGCCTCATCAGATCCTGCACTTCAAATTGCTGAATTAAAGGACATTAAGGAGCTTGACTTTACTTAGCCGCCTTCTTGTGTTTGTATGCTGAGAATTTTTATTCAATTTTAATGCAAATTAAAAGGAAGACCTCAAGCAGAGGTATATTCCATCACTGATTATTCCTAGTGTGGATTATTCTCCAGGTGGAGACAAAATATATATAAAGAGAAAATTTACATAGAACTTTTGATCAAAGGTGGAGTTTTTCAGTGCACTCAATTATTCAGATGGATAAATGTTACAAATGATCTTGCAGCCTGCTGACTGACTGATTTTTGGTATGTCTTTAAGAGTTAATACCATTAGTCTAAAGCCTGTCATTTTTGACAATGTCATCTTGCAGAATCTGTAGGATTCAAGAGAAAAATGTCTAATACTACCTCCTAAGCCAAAAATGATAGAGAAAATGGCCCAGGAAAATGCCCACATACTGAAGATTCATTCCACAAACACCATTGATACTGAGGATCAGAAACAGAGGGACCTAATGATTATGAGATCTAGGGGAGATGACAGTAAATGAGTGATTTCAAGACTATATGAGGAGGATTAGCCCAGGGCAATCTGAGAGCAAAGGTGAGGGTGTTAACCCATGGTAGGGAAGGGCTCTAGATGGTTTCCCTGCAGAATTAACATCCAAACTGAGACCTGACTAAGCAGGTAAGATGATACAGTAGTATGTTCAAGGCAGAGGAACAGTATATGTACAAGTGCGGAGTCAACAAGGGGCCTTCTGGATCCAGAGAAGTGAAAGATGTTTAGTGTGTCTGGGGAGATAAGAGCGTGGATTAGGTCTGGAAGAGGTGAGACCAGAGCATTCCCTAGGATGAACTCAGGCAGCACCCTGGCAACCAAGATGAGGCATTGGAACTCTGTCCAAAAGTGGTGGATTTTGTGCTGATAAATGACATGATTCAATTTCCTGAGAGGTTTTCACTACGTAGCAAAGGAATCAAAAACATTGCTTCTAGCTGCTGTTCATTGTACTTAAACTTATGTTTCTAAGCAATAGAGAGATTAAACCCAAAAAATGCCAGAAAAGATGCAAGTCAATTCTGATATTTAAATCAATGCTCACTCAGCAAAGGTACATCAAATTTGCTGGCAAAAAAAAAAAAAAATTCAGAGTGAAGATTATGCAGGAGGACATGCATCCCAAAGGAAACCTGAGCATCTAATTAGCTGGAGGACTGGAAAGCCCTGACTTGTGCATATTCAAAAGGTCTAGGACAAGAGTCCAAGGTTCTTCAGGAAAACTTTTGGTAATGGATCAAGATCACAATGGCAAGAGGAAAGTTGATTCCACTTAGAAAAAGTGAGAAAGACTGGGGTGATGATGTCTTAACCATGGGAAGAGGAGATATTTCACACTAGGAGGCTTAAAGGGTACTGTGAATTCACCCAGCTGCACATTACAGTCATCAGAGAGGTTCTTACAAACACCAACGTCTTGACCACATCCTTAGGTATTTTTATGTCGTTGAGGTAAGGTGGGGCCTGAGTATTTGTATTCTTTGAAAGCTCCACAAGGATACTAAAGTGTAAGAAGATTTGAAAACCGACGGTGCCACAGCCTAGAGCGTGGGCTGAGGAGGAAGGCAGTGTGAGTAGGAATTCCAGCTCTTTCTAGAAATACTTATTTTTCCCTTTTAATTTTTTATTTGCAAGCATCCCATAAAACATTAACGGTGGCTTTATATGGATATATCCAACACAGCAAGATGAAGATAAAATGTACAGATATGAAGGAAATTGAACTCGTATCCCTCTGTCCTTAGTTTCCTCATCTGTAAAAATGGGAAAAAATAATAACATCTCTATGACAGCATCAGCAAGGATTACATGAGTTAATGAGCAAAGAGATTTACAAATTCCTGGCAGATAAGTGCTCAATAAATGGAAGCTGGTAAAGAATTTGCCTACAATGCAGGAGACCCCAGTTCAATTCCTGGGTCAGGAGGCTCCCCTGGAGAAGGGATAGGCTACCCATTCAAGTATTCATGGGCTTCCCCCGTGGCTCAGATGATAAGGAATCCACCTGCAATGTGGGAGACCTGGATTCAATCCCTGGGTTGGGAAGATCCTTTGGAGGAGGGCATGGCAACCCACTCTGGTATTTTTGCCTGGAGAATCCCCATGGACAGAAGAGCCTGGAGGGCTACAGTCCGTGGGGTCACAAAGAGTCAGACATGACTGAGTGATTAAGAACAGCCCATTTTTCTTAAACCAGATCTAGGTAATAGGAGAAACAAAGACAGAGAGATGGAAATCACAAGGCATATTCCAAGGACACCAATTAGTTTGGCTAGTGCCTAGAGAATAACAGAAAAAACATTTAGAAAGGCAAGTTGGGGCCAAATTGCTTTCTTGAGTTCCAAGCTAATGTTGGAATATGAACAAGTGTTCATTAATGGATCATCTAATAACATAGTCCCCAAATATGAGGCAAGGAGATATACACTGTACAAAATAGAATAAATTAAAGGATTGCTCAGAGTCCACTCCAAAACTTGGACTCTCATTTGAATTTAACACAAATGTGGAACCAACAGATGTCTCTGAAGAGTTGAGATCAAATCAACATAGAACTTCAAAAGTGAACGGCGAGTCACTGAACATTAATAATCCCTGGTGCCCAGATTCTCATCTTCCTGACACCTTGGCTCTCGTTCACGTAGCCAACTCCATTTCTGTTGTCCAGATACAACCCACTTTATTAGGAACCTCTAAATAGTGCTGGAAATGATTTGTTCCTTTCCCTTTTCATTTATAAATATTTCCGAAAATGAGTAAAAGTGACTTAGATGAATGCGCCAAACACAGCAGGGAGAGATAAAATGTAATACAAACGTGAAAGAAGTCAGGAGGCAGGGAATATGAGGGTAGGAGACTTCAGAGGAGATCTTAAGGGACATGAAGATGCTGAGAGTAGGCCATAAGGACCGATAAATATGCCAGCAGTGGGGTGCAAATTGGCTTAAAGCCTTCTAACAGACAATGTAAAGAAGGAAACAAGATGGGTTACGAGATTCAGAAGGTCCCCAGCTTAATCCAGGCAATTGCTGAAGAGAGAAATAGCTCTTTCTGGAGCAATGCTAGAGAAAACTATCTCCAGATCTAAAATGAGGCTACTGTGTAAAACTGTAATAACATCATCCACATCCAAACACCCTAGTAGCGCGTGTGACATGTAGTAGCCACCAATACATATTGAGTGAATAAATGATAGAGGAAAGGAAGCAGGGAGGGGACCTTTACCACACATCACTGAATTCATGGGATGCTTTGCCAACATTCCTAGTGTGGCTGAGGGACTCCCACAAGTCAATAAAAGTAGTTCTGAACGTTGTGTGTGCAAAATGGCCCAGTGCAGGCATCAGTACTCAGCTAGTCTGGCTGAAACCAGAACTAGATTATAGTGCCTAGTGGAAGGAGTCCACTAGGCACTATAATCTATAGTGACAGACAGTCTTCCCTAAAGACTCTCTCTCCACTGAGCATCTGCCAAGTGTTGAGGGGCAGTAATTTGATATTGTACTCCTCTATAACTCCAGCTGCTGGATTTGTGGACTTAATAGCGTTCTACTTCTCACCCACCGCCCAACTAATTTTGTGTACCTGAACAGCAGGTGGCTCTCCTCCAGGAGGAGATTCAGAAGTCTCCATCCTTCCCTGTGGCTCTGTCAAGTATGGCTGCTGGGGGCATCCACATCAAGGGCACACAGGGAAGAAGGCCCACTGATTTCTTAGCCAACTTGTCTCAGAAATGGCTCACTTACTTCTACTCACATTGCTGTAGTGAATGGTCCTACCCTGTTGTCAGACAGTTGGAAAACAGAAACCCTAGTAAGGCAGGCTCTTCCCAGTTAAATCCCTTGCTCCAAGCCGAAATAAGACAGGAGCTCTGGAAGGCAGCTAGTTGTGTCTCCCTCAATACTTATCTCTAGTCACCCATTATATCCTCATATACACATAATAAACTTCCTGTCACCCAAGGAGACTGCCTGAAGTTCAGGGTTTCCAGGTTGTGCGTAGTTTCTTCATCAGGTCTAAATGCGACTCCTCTTATAGTCTGGCCTCCCGAAACCATTACAGGCGTGATCTCTGCCTCATCCCAGCCCACATACTAAATATATAGGTGTGGGAGCAAGGGTAGCATTAGTTTAAAAACTCCCTTTCAGAGGAGGAAAGAAAGAAGAAAAAACAGCAGTCATGCCATTGTTTTAACAATATAAAATCCTGCTCAGTGGGGGTTGTCGGGACTACTACCTAGGGACTGTGGCAGAGTTTCCTGGTCCCTATGTCCCCATGGCCCTGCCTCTGCCTTCTGGCACTTTGTCCTTGCTCATCATCCTCCATAGCATCATCTGAAGGGAGTGGCAGGCAATGTGCCCTCTTTGTGGCTCTGTAGCATTTACAGCGTACATCTTATTAATACTAATTTGGGAGCCCAAGAGTTGGTTTAAGCACAAACAGCTAGTTTTTTAAACTCTGAGAGAGTTCCCTCAAATACTCAGAAGGCTCCGATATACATTTTTTTTCCCACTAGTGACCACTTCCAATGTTATTTTTTAGAAACAGTTCTCAAGTCTGCTTTATTTCTTTGCTCTCTCACTCTCCTGTGACACACACAATTTCCACTCATGTGCCATTGGACAAGAGTAGTCACACAACCCTTCCTGAATGAAGGGAGCCTGGGAAATGTAGTTCTCATCTGAGATCATCAGTAACCGTACTATACAGTGGAAGGGATTACAAATATTAGATGAAGAGCTGACCATTGAAAAATATCTCTCTGGGAATATTTGCAGAAATATAGTCTTTGATGTACATGTAATATACAGTGCTCCCATTGCTCTTCTTTTAATTAAAATGAATTAAAATTTTAATTAAATTAAAATTTAATTAAAATGAATCTGAATTCAAGGAACTTTGTCATTTGCAATCCCTAAAAGCATAAGTAAGCATTGCTCTGTCCCTTCTGAATATCACATATTTCATAAGATTGTTTTATAGAATAATATATTTAAATGATAAATTATGTAAAATTATGTCCAGTAATTTTAAATGAGTGACATTATCTTGATAATTATAGTCACTGTCTGTGTTTAAGATTTGTAGTAACCCAAAGATAATGAAACAGGACTCGGACGTGCTCTTATTTACATCTTTAAGGCGTTTCATGCTTTGTAAACTTTGCATTTTGAGCACTTGATTTCCTTTTCAGCAAAACTAACAGATTTACTAAGACACTTGCTTAGCAGTTTATGTATAATACATGGTCTATCTCTGCTATTTTAATTTTGCATTTTATGAAAGTAATTTCAAACACTCCAGTCCTGTTGGAAGAAAATCTTCTGACTGGACGCCAAACAATGTATAATTTGATCCAAATTTGTGTGGCGGTAAGATGCACACCTTTGTAGAAATTAGCACTGAAAGATTATCCACTTTATAAGATTGTTGTTTTAATCAGTCAACAAATGAACAAATGATCTATGCAACGAGGTACGGGCAAACTAATTTTCTCAGAGGAGCTCTCCATGGATAATTTATATTGAACAAATATATAAACACGGTTGCAGTTGCAGACATTAAAATTAGCATTCAGCATGAACAGTTTTTTAAATGAATTCTAGCTGTAAACTGGATAAGAGAGAATTTTATTTGGAGAAGACATATGGTCCGCTAGGCTAAAGCAGTGGTTCTCATGCATCAGAATCACCTAGAATCCTTCTTAAAACAGTGTGTTGGATCTCATCTTCAAGGTTTCTGATTCTGCACATTTAGGCTCAGAAATACACATTTCTAAAGTCTTCTAGTGATGTTGCTGCTGCTGCTCTTGAGATCCCTCTGGGAGACACTAGTCTGAAGTCTAGGTCAGCAAACAACATCTTGCACCCCAGTCTGACCCACCATTTGTGTTGTAAATAAAACTTTATTGGAACACAGACACCTCATTTGTTTATGCATGGCTGTTTTCACACTATAATGATAGAGATGAATAGTCTCAAAAGAGACCATATGGCCTGCAAAGCCAAAAATATTGAATATCTGTTCCTTTGCAGAGTGTTGGCAGACCCCTGACTAAAGAATAGGGAAATGAGAGTAGAAGATGGCAAGAGACCTGGCCTCTGCCTTTTCATTTCAGTTCCTTTTATTGCCTGAGTTAGGGATTCACTATGAGCTCTTCAGCCGCGCAGTCAATTATAAGGACAAATCATTTATATATGCCTGTCATTAAGGGATGAAAATTAAAGGGAATTGAATTACACACTTCAGTACCCAGTTGCTACTAGATGGATAGAAGGCTGACATCTAAAAAGAATCACAAAGTCAGCTTTTTTTCTTAACCTTTCACTCCTGGAAAATACCCAGTGGTTAGCTTTCCCTCCCGAGATGATGGAGAGGCTCCATCAGTGTCACAAATGGTTCACTACCATGTCCAGTTAATTAGGCACCCATGCCCACCTGCAGTTGAAACACGGGAAGTAAAACAAGGTGTCCATCGCACAGAACCAGGTGATCTGACAATCGCTGCTTGATGAGGTCATCTTTAGTGGCTTAGACTAGTCAAAAGAGAGAGAGCTGTTTCTTTGTGATGACTCCCTGGCTTTTGACTACCATACTAAAGGACATAAAATATCTGCCCATTGCATTTTTGAGTCTAACAGTGAATGCTAAAGGATCAGATTCTCTTCGGTGGTGTTAAGTCATTTGCTGTCACCATTTGGGTAAGAAACCTTAAGAGGACTTTTGTGGTGTTGGAATGATGTCCCACGCTTTGAAAGTGAGGAGTCGGAAAGGAAACTAGCATTCGTTGCTAGGATAGCATTAGCATATCCCTAAATATGTCATGTACTCTTCTTATATCTGTGCAGGTCAGCTCCAATACACATTACGGCAGCCCCGTGGCGTTTGCTGTAGCATATTATATTCCACAGAAAGAAAAACTGAGATGTAGATTACTAAACAGACTTCCTTGGCTTCACCCATTACTGAATGCCAGAGCAGGATTGAACTGTGGACTAACAACCACCAAACTAGTGGCTGTTCTACTCTGCCCACTGCTAATTCCCAACCCTGAATTTTCTGGATGTGATCACTTGATTCACCCATAATGTGGCACTTGTTCTACTGGTGTGCCTCTTGTCTACTCTGTAGAAATGCCTGGCCCCAGTCACCTGTGACCATTGTCCCTGAACTCCCTAGTTTATGGTCTGATTATTAACAAGCCAAAAGTTCATGTTAGAGATGTAAACAATAGGTAGATGAGTATGGACAGTGGTTGAAAATGATAAAAATATATGTTTTCATAGAGTCGTGTCACTGAGAAGCATGGAGAAGTATAGCCAGGTCTGTCAACAGAATTAATTTCAATACTCAAAAATAAGTTCCATCTCTTGAGTCACCTCTTATCAATAAACACAATGTATTTAGAAGGGTTCTGGAGCTATGCTCTAGCTTGGTAGGAAAGAATATGATAAACAGTAGTCAGAAGAATAAAACATAACACACAACTTGCCAGATATGGGACCAAACATTTTAAACATATTAACTTGGTTATTCTTGAAACAATCCTATAAAATAAGTACAAATGAGAGAACTAAAGTACCAAGGTTAAACGATTTGCCCAATCCACAGATTCAGTGACATTAAGTGGCAGAGCTGGGCTATGAGCCCAGGAATTCAGCTGCAGAGTTTGTGGAGTGTGTGGTCATTTCTGGAAGAAGGAGCAGGAGGATGTGCATCCCTGGGGTACCCTCCTACTGAAGAGGCCCCATATCTGCTTTGTACCATGGAGCTCTTAGCCATCTTATAGACCCATTAACCCCTTCTTAGAATAATGTTTTAAATGCATAAAACAAAACACATGGGAAAACTAAGAAATATATTAAATATATATTTAATATATTTCATTAAATATCTGGCAGTAGCAGCCTGGAGAATTCCATGGACAGAGGAGCCTGACAGGCTATAGTCCATGGAGTCACAAAGATTTGGACACGACTGAGCAACAAACACTTTCTCTATATACTTAGTAATTAATATAGTATATTAAAATCCATTTGTTAAAATATTTTTAGAAGTAAATTTCTGAGAGAATAGCATACATGTTTCTTCATTAATACAAAAAGTTACAAGAGCCATTAATGAATCTAAAAGCAGTTGTAATTTGGAATAATGAAGAGCATAAACAACATTTTAAAGAAGCTCTAACAACTGTACTGTGGTATGAAAACCTTTGTGATTTCCATTTGTGACAGAGTGAGTCACAGCCTGCTGATTCTAGTGTGGTTTGTTGCCTTCTTAGATAATTGAAGGAGATGCTAAATTTCCGTTAAAGGTTAATGAAAGTGAAGATGTCATTTTTTCTTCCCACGTAAGGTCACAGACCCTCTAAATTCTATCCACTGTGACTAAACTGCATTAAGAGTAGCTCTGATGTTATAAAAGGAAAACTGAATATGAAAGGCAGAAGTAGAACTTAATAACTTCTTTGTAATTGTGTCACCTGAATACGTCTCCTAGCCTCTCTGAATTTTCATTTTCTCACTGTAAAATGGGAATAAACCTCTCTTGAGGTTTATTTATGGGACAATGTAAAGGGAAAAAAAAACACAGTTGGAAATGACTCTATGAGGTGTAAACCCTTTTTTCTAAGAGATCTTGATTATTACTTGAGAAGCAACTATACAGTGGTATAAGAATGTGAGCTGCCTGTTACTCAGCTTCCATTCTTACTGTTTAAAAAAATTTTTATTGGCTGCCTACTGTGTGTCCACACCAGGATAGGTTTCACAGTGAGGCACAAATGAATGAGATAGGTTACTGCCTTTAACGAGGTTGCATTCTACTGTGGGAAATATAGTCACATCTCCATGAAATGGTGAAGGAAGTGCAGTAGAGGAGGAGATGCACAGAGAAGAGGCTGAGAGGGCTTCCTGTAGGAAGTGATGCACCAAGCCTTAGTGTGAATAGAAATTAAGCAATTAAAGAGATATTGATGTTACTGTTAGAGGGGACAGTTTAATAAGCAGTACAGAAGTAAGATATGAGCTTATGAATGCAGGAAATGAGACTTATTTTTGCCATTGCCAGAGCGTAAAGTTCTAGAGAGAAGAGACATTTTTGAGCAATAAGGAGAGAGAGGTTGAGGTCAGAACATGGGAGTTCTTGCCTTCTGTGCTAAGGGTCTTGGGCTGTATTCCAAAAGGGATGGAACACCCTCATGTCTTTGCATAAGTGATTTATCCAATCAAATCAATGTTTTTGGAAGAGATTCGAAGAGGTTACAAATTAGTGACCTTCTGGAAAAATCTAGTTTACATATGTATTTGGCAGTATGTTGAATTTTTTAAATTCTTCATGTATTTAAAAATCAGGAGACTATACTTCCTCCAAAAACTTGAAAGATCCAGCATCCCTGACTTCCTGTTCCATGTGGCTTCTGTTGGCAGAAGCTAACTGGTGATTGTCAAATTTGGACTGCTCTCCAGGTGGCCTTGATCCCTCTACTCTTTGTATCCTTGTCAACACTGAGCCCAAATAAGTGAGGCCATTTATCATCAGGTTCACTGCACATTTTTCTTATAGCAAAGAAATGTTTCTCCATATTCATGTCTGTGTCAAAAGTGGGAAAGTGAAAGATAGATGAAGAGGACCATGTGCTTCAAGCAAAATGGGAAAGACAGTATTTCCTTTCTTACACTAGCATGCTTCACTCATTCACAGTGTCTGACTTTGAGCTTGACATTTGCGTTTGCAGCCCCTCTTGCCAAAGTCATCATCATAGACTGATGGACTCCTAGAGGATGGATTTCATGAAGCAAAACTGGAGGCAAGAAGAACAATTGGCTGATGGCTAGGATGCAGATAAGGAATAAGAGTGCGAGTTAAAACTGTGGTGCTGAGGTTGTAAAGGAGAGTGGATTTACACAGGTCCACAGGTGATATAATCACAGGGTTCATGGTTCATTGACTCTGAGGTTGAGAGAAGAAAAGGATGATTTCTCTGGTCTCTACTTTGTACAGTAGAGGCTGCTGGTGGTTCAATAAGAGAGAAAAAGCCAAATTAGGATGAAGAATATGAAATCCATTTTGGACAGGTTGAGTTGGACATAAATTGTGACACAAAGTATCAGTATTGAGTAGAAAGTTGCATACATGAGCATGAAATTAGCAGAGAGATCTGGGTTAAAAGTTTGGATTTGACTAGTCAGAAGAGACAATTTGTAGGTGCATCCATAAGAATGAATTCCATCAGTCAGGGAGAGCCTGAGGTTCAAGAATGGCATGTGGGAAGATGCCCAATAAGCAGTACATTTAAGAATTATATCCCACAAAATAGACCCAAAAACATTTAAGAAGTATATCCCACAAAATAGACCCAGGAAAAAAAAAAAAAGCAGACAAGAGTGAAAATAATCTTGACATAAGGCTGTAATGGAGGCCAGGAAACAGGTTTTTAAGAAGTGTCAAATGAAACAAAAAGTGAAGTTGGTCCATTCGTTTGGAAAATTTGGAGTTCATTGTTAATCTTAGTGAAAGTAATTACAGTGACATTTTAAGGACAATGGAAGATAACAGTAATAATTACATAGCAGTTATTACATGGCTGCAGAGTCCTAAGTGTTCTACATTTTAACTCATTTAAAACAATAACTTTATGAGATACTATGTTTGTCCCTGTGATACAATGAGAAAACTGAGGGACAGAGATATATAATTTTCCCAAGAAAACAGCAAGGAAGTGATGGAACCAAAGTTTTAAACTCAGGAAATCTACTCAAGAGTCCAAATCTTGACTTCACTCCTATTGAACTATCTTTTCACACCACAGTGGGTAATAAATAGGATGATTCAGTTTATGCCTATTGTCTCAACATCCTACCAAAGAATCAGCACTTTCCAGATTAGATGATAAATTCTATCTGATCACTCCACTCATGTAATGAATGGACAATCAGGAAATGAATACTGTGAGCCTCGGCAGTTCTTTGAACCACACTGCATCACAGTTCATAAGTTCTCAAGAAATATTTGTTAAATCAATACCTGAGAAATGTTGGCTACAAGAGGAGAAGAGAAATTAGTACCTAGAATGGTACAGACTTGAACATCACATTTAAAGGAACTTGCCAGAAGGAGAAAAACTTGTGAAAATACACCAGGAAGTAAGTGACTGATTCAGTGATGTCTCAAAGGGAGAAACAGAGGGTGGTAAAGGCATTTCTTCATCACAAAGAAAATAAAGGCTATAAGATCTTTATCCCTGAACTCATATTCCTGTGAGAATTGGACCATAAAGAAGATTGTGTGCTGAAGAAGTGATGCTTTCAATCTATGGTGTTGGAGAAGACTCTTGAGAGTCCCTTGGACAGCAAGGAGATCCAACCAGTCAATCCTAATAGAAATAAACCCTGAATGTTCATTAGAAGGACTGATGCTGAAGCTCAAATACTTTGGCCATCTAATACGAAGAGCTGACCCATTAGAAAAGACCCTGATGCTGGAGAAGACTGAAGACAGGAGGAGAAAGGGTTGACAGAGGATGAGATGGCATCACTGACTCAATGGACATGATTTTGAGCAAACTCCAGCGTGCTGCAGTTCATGGGGTTGCGAAGAATCAGACATGACTTAGCAACTGAACAACATGTTCCTGTCATTTTCTCTCTCCATCTGTACTTTCATCTGTAAATTCAAAATGTATTTATTTACTTATGTTATAAGCATGAAGGGATTGGCTTTGGAAAAAACAAACAAACAAACAAACAGAAACACCTCTGCAGAAAAGCCTCTGCAACAGGAAAAATAGAGTTATATAGGTATAAAGACATGTAAAGACAGAGAATGGAAAGCTGACAAAGACCTTAGGGATGAATTGAACCAGGAAGAAATAGAAGATCTTAACAAACCCATCACAAGCACGGAAATCAAAACTGTAATCAGAAATCTTCCAGCAAACAAAAGCCCAGGACCAGACGGCTTCACAGCGGAATTCTACCAAAAATTTAGAGAAGAGCTAACACCTATCCTACTCAAACTCTTCCAGGGAATTGCAGAAGATGGTAAACTTCCAAACTCATTCTATGAGGCCACCATCACCCTAATTCCAAAACCAGACAAAGATGTCACAAAAAAAGAAAACTACAGGCCAATATCACTGATGAACATAGATGCAAAAATCTTTAATAAAATTCTAGCAAACAGAATCCAACATCATATTAAAAAGATCATTCATCATGACCAAGTGGGATTTATCCCAGGAATGCAAGGTTTCTTTAACATCCGCAAATCAATCAATGTAATTCACCACATTAACAAATTGAAAGATAAGAACAATATGATTATCTCAATAGATGCAGAAAAAGCCTTTGACAAAATTCAACATCCATTTATGATAAAAACTCTCCAGAAAGCAGGAATAGAAGGAACATACCTCAACATAATAAAAGCTATATATGACAAACCCACAGCAAACATTATCCTCAGTGGTGAAAAATTGAAAGCATTTCCCCTAAAGTCAGGAACAAGGCAAGGATGCCCACTTTCACCACTACTATTCAACATAGTTTTGGAAGTTTTGGCCACAGCAATCAGAGCGGAAAAAGAAATAAAAGGAATCCAGATAGGAAAAGAAGAAGTAAAACTCTCACTGTTTGCAGATGACATGATCCTCTACATGGAAAACCCTAAAGATTCTACCAGAAAACTACTAGAGCTAATCAATGAATATAGTAAAGTTGCGGGATACAAAATTAACACACAGAAATCCCTTGCATTCCTATACACCAATAATGAGAAAACAGAAAGAGAAATTAAGGAAACACTACCATTCACCATTGCAACAAAAAGAATAAAATACTTAGGAATATATCTACCTAAAGAAACAAAAGACTTATATATAGAAAACTATAAAACACTGATGAAAGAAATCAAAGAGGACACAAACAGATGGAGAAATATACCATGTTCATGGATTGGAAGAATTAATATAGTGAAAATGAGTATACTACCCAAAGCAATCTATAGATTCAATGCAATCCCTATCAAGCTACCAATGATATTTTTCACAGAACTAGAACAAATCATTTCACAATTTGTATGGAAGTATAAGAAACCTCGAATAGCCAAAGCAATCTTGAGAAAGAAGAATGGAACTGGAGGAATCAACCTGCCTGACTTCAAGCTCTACTACAAAGCCACAGTCATCAAGACAGTGTGGTACTGGCACAAGGATAGAAATATAGATCAATGGAACAAAATAGAAAGCCCAGAGATAAACCCACGCACCTATGGGCACCTTATCTTCGACAAAGGAGGCAAGAGTATACAATGGAGAAAAGACAATCTCTTTAACAAGTGGTGCTGGGAAAACTGGTCAACCACTTGTAAAAGAATGAAACTAGAACACTTCCTAACACCATACACAAAAATAAACTCAAAATGGATTAAAGATTTAAATGTAAGACCAGAAACTATAAAACTCCTAGAGGAAAACATAGGCAAAACACTCTCCGACATAAATCACAGCAGGATCCTCCATGACCCACCCCCCAGAATATTGGAAATAAAAGCAAAAATAAACAAATGGGACCTAATTAAAATTAAAAGTTTTTTCACAACAAAGGAAACTAGGAGCAAGGTGAAAAGACAGCCTTCAGAATGGGAGAAAATAATAGCAAACGAAGCAACAGACCAACAATTAATCTCAAAAATATACAAGCAACTCCTGCAGCTCAATTCCAGAAAAATAAATGACCCAATCAAAAAATGGGCCAAAGAACTAAACAGACATTTCTCCAAAGAAGACATACAGATGGCTAATAAACACATGAAAAGATGCTCAACATCACTCATTATTAGAGAAATGCAAATCAAAACCACAATGAGGTACCATTACACACCCGTCAGAATGGCCGCTATCCAAAAGTCTACAAGCAATAAATGCTGGAGAGGGTGTGGAGAAAAGGGAACCCTCTTACACTGTTGGTGGGAATGCCAACTAGTACAGCCACTATGGAGAACAGTGTGGAGATTCCTTAAAAAACTGGGAATAGAACTGCCATATGACCCAGCAATCCCACTGCTGGGCATACACACCGAGGAAACCAGAATTGAAAGAGATGCGTGTACCCCAATGTTCATCGCAGCACTGTTTACAATAGCCAGGACATGGAAGCAACCTAGATGTCCATCAGCAGACGAATGGATAAGGAAGCTGTGGTACATATACACAATGGAATATTACTCAGCCATTAAAAAAAATACATTTGAATCGGTTCTATTGAGATGGATGAAACTGGAGCCCATTATACAGAGTGAAGTGAGCCAGAAAGAGAAGCACCAATACAGTATACTAATGCATGTATATGGAATTTGAAAGATGGTAATGGTAACCCTATATGTGAGACAGAATAAGAGACACAGATGCATAGAACAGTCCTGTGGACTCTGAGGGAGAAGGTGAGGGTGGGACGTTCTGGGACAATAACATTGAAACATGTATATTGTCCTACGTGAAGCGGAACACCATTCTATGTTTTATGCATGGGACGGATGCTCAGGGGTGGAGCGTTGGGATGACACAGAGGGATGGGAAGGGGAGGGAGGTGGGAGGAGGGTTCGGGAGGGGGAGCACATGTGAACCTATGGCTGATTCATGTCAAAGTATGGCAAAAACTACTACAATATTGTAAAGTAATTAGCCCCCAACTAAAATAAATTAAAAAAAAAAAAAAGACCTTAGGGATGAATTAGACTCTCTGCATAAGAGAGGGGTGAGAGCCATCTGCCAAGAGCGAGTTGTGTGAGTTTGAAGATAGATGGAGGAGACTTGGAAGAGTCAATGACCCATTGGAAAATGAGATGAGAGAGTTAGCTGATACATACAAGGGATAAGGGGCAGTTCTGATGGCCTAGTGTTGGAGACTAAATATTTTATGGTGAAAATATGAGTGTAGTTTTGTTTCTGCCTCAAGCTTTTTCTGGACACGTGTGATGGTAGGTTAGAACTACGAAGGAATCCAGGTGGCTTTTGAGGGAGTAGCCCAGATAACCACCCAAGAAAGAAAGAAAAGCCAGGGGTAGGGAAGATGGGGTTGGAGAATAGAAATTTAACTCCAAGGAGGCAAGTTACTTTCTCTTACACCCAGCTTCAGTGGAATGTATCCACTACTATCCTTACGCAGCTGTGGAGAGCACAGTGAACATGGAACTTTTATTCAAGCTCCAAAACATGTATCTTATTCTCCAGATTATGGCCCATGTTGTGGGTTGAGTAGCCATATGAGTGTAAATACTGGACCAAAATGAAGACTTGATATTGGTGTGCCCAGTCAAAGAGGGCATTCTTGTCTTCCACCAGGGAGATGTTCCTGGGCGAGTGCAAAATTGATTGTAAATCACTTGTGTTGTTTTCTAGATATTAAACATGCCCATTTAACATAGTTAATGTATTTCTGACATTCACACAGTGTCTAGCAAGCTTTGGACAATCATTATTTAAAGAATTTTACTGAAAGTGCCCCTGAGTAGTTCCTAAACATTGCATTCTTTTCAATCAATTCTGAACATCCCTCAAGAGGGAATTGTAAATGTTGAATACTGTAGTTGTCAATCATGGGCTCATTCACTCACCTCTTCGAATGATAATAGAAATCCATTTGAAATCCTACAAGTAGCCAGATACTCATTTTTTCCCTCACTGCTATGGCATTGCTTTATTTCACTAAGATTGAGAAATTGGATTAATCTCTAGGGACATAAGTGCTCACTAACCTTGAGAGTTACCCAACTCAAGACTTTCCAATGCTTTTTTAAGAAGAATGGGGTTTGAGTGGATCAGAGGCAGTGCCCCAAATCCTCTGTCTTGACAAGAGACCCATTGCAGACAGCTCTCACCCTCGTGTAATTTGTGCTGGGAAATGACAGGTTGTACATTAGGATGTGAAAATATCTCCAATCAGAAAATCCAGCATGTTTCAAAAATGACAGAAATTGTGCTTGTTATAAGCATGAGTCTTCTTCAAGACACTTTTCACTCCCATTCTGATCAACATGCATACTGTAGTCTCATATACAGTGACTGGTGCCCAAAATGAGACGATGAAGTGTAAGTGTGTTTGAACCAGCAGGTGAGTAGCAGTGTGGAGTAGCAACAGGCATTGTCAGTGTAGAATACAAATGCAAACTTCTTCATCCTCAATTACATTTTGGTACATTCTCTGCATAGAATATCAATGCCATCTAATGAGAAAATGTTCAGCTAGGCCATTTAGCAATGGGCAACAGATTTTGTGTTTGCATCTGGCACAAGAATAATTTGACAAACAGCAATATGCCAAAATTGTGTTAGATAACTTCTAAAGAACTATTTGTCAAGCTGAATTCTCATTATTCCTGGGATGTTATTCATCAACCCCATGATTTAAATGACAGTTAGCCGCACGGTTTACATTGTAGTCAGGGCATGCACATTTCCCATAATCCTCTGCTTACTAATTTTTTATTGGTAAAGATGGAGTAACTTCTACAGCTTCTCACCTTGGCACTCTGCTGGAAATCTGAACTCAACTTCTGAGTGCACCTGAATAAATGAAGCTTAAGGAGGAGGACTGAAATAAAGAATTATTTCTTTGCATATCCCATGGAAGTTGAAGTAGGTTAACAGATGTTCGTTACTAATGGGGCACCTTTAGCAACTTGGAAATTTACAGGCCTGGCTGCAATAGTGTTTTTAAATGAGCACTCCGCAACTTCAAAATATGAGATCTACCTAGTCAATCCAGGAATTGGAAAAGGATAGTAGCAGCTTTCCTGGGCTTTTATCATCATTTTTGTAAGGAAAAAAGGTCGCCATGTGTATTTTGGCTCTTGGACCTTCTTCTCTATTGCTCCTACTGAACTTGATTTTAGCGCTCCTTGAGTCCCTCTGGATTTCCCCAGTCTATCAGTTCCTAATTGGTCTTGGGGGTCCTTCCTCCCCAATATTAGATCTCAGTGTTGGCTGCACAGTCTTGCCCCAGAACTGTGAACTTGGCAACCCATATCACTAGTCTCTCATTTCATCCTGTTTGATACAGGCCCCAGCTCTGGATTGGGGATTCCCAGGTGGATCAGTAGTAAAGAATCCGCCTGCCAATGCAGGAGACACAGGTGACACAGGTTCAGTCCCTGGATTGGGAAGATCCCCTGGAGAAGCAAATGGCAACCCATTCCAGTATTCTTGCCTGGGAAATCCCATGGACAGAGGAGCCTGGAGGGCTACAGTCCATGGCATTTCAAAGAGTCATACACAACTGAGCGACTGAACACAATGCATAGTCTAGATTAATAGAAAAGTCTGTTACCTTAAAACTCATTCCCAGGTTTTCAGAAAGTACATGAAGTCTTGGGCTGCTTGGACACAATGTAAGAATGATTTCATCCATCCTCACCTGAGCTCTCAGTGGCAATTCCTTATTATTGTTGTAGCTAATCCACAATAGCTGTTGTTTCAGTCCTTTATTCTCTCCTTGAGCCCCAGTAGCCACCTCTCCTCATTCCTTTTCAGATTGCATAAGAGTTATCAAGAGTGTTGACTTAAAATGCTCTTTACCTAACACCACTACACAGAAATTCTATTTCAGTAGGCTGGAGGTGGGGAATTCAATGAATCTGCCTTTTAAACAAGTATCCTTGGATTCTGATGAGGTTTTCCTGTGGACTATGCTTTGAAATAGTTTAATTTTGAGTCTAAGGTAATCATTCACCCCAGTCTTCCTAAGAGGCTCTGTAGATTCTCAACCAGAAATAAATAACATAATGGCAACTACTAGTGTGACATTTCCAAATGTTTTATACGCAAACCCTCCATATGTAGTTCACTTACAGCTGCTTGGGTGAGGATCATATGTGGTTGGAGTAGAGAAATATTTGAATAGTGTTTTTCACTATTTAAAACTGTATCGTGACTCCTATAGGATAAGATAAATCATGTTATATTTAGTAATAGCTTAGGCTCCCTGGGAAACAGACATTAAGACCCATTTGCTTGCAGGAGTTATATTAAATGAAGTCTTCAGGATCAACCCCTGGGAAATATGTGGGGCAGAGAAGCAGGGCTGACAGAAGGCAGAGTTGAATGGCAATATAGTAATAGCAGGGCTTCCCAGGTGGCTCAGTGATAAAGACTCCACCTGCAATGCAGGAGATGAAGGAGACTCGGGTTCGATCCCTGGGTCTGGAAGATCCCCTGGAGGAGAGTATGGCAACCCACTCCACTATTCTTGCCTGGAGAATCCCATGGACAGAGGAGCCTGGTGGGCTACAGTCCATTGGGTCAAAGAGTTGGACACGACTGAAGCAACAGAGCACGCATGCGCACAGTCATAGCAAAGCCTCAGCCAGTACATAGGCACAGCCCTTCAGCATTGTTCTTCTCTAGCAAAGAATTAGTCCCTTCTATCCTCACATTTGGCAGTCACTGAATGTAGAGGGAGAGGATGACTTTGGGCAAGGAAGCTTTCTTCAAATGAGGGCAATTCTCAGTGAGCCATAAGCCACCTTATGAGCCAAGAGAATGAACCACTTGGTCCTGAGAGGGGAATCCAAGCCACCTCATCCACTGCAAGTAACAAGTTCCTAATCTTTAAGACTATAAGTGATAATAGCATTTAAAAAGAAAAATAATAGATAGGTTTTAGAGTACTGAGCACTTGAAATTAGTGGAAAATGTGTACATTGTTATACTTTGATCTTAAATTCACAATCTACATTTTAGACATAAATAATTTTTAAGCAGGGACTAATTTCAAAGACTTTGGTGGAGGGTTCTCTTTATCTTTTAATGCACTAGGAGAAGTAAGCAATGATTCAGCTTTGAATGTTCATTTTTGCAAAACACAAGTTCTGAGAATTGAATAAATATATCTAAATCCTGGTTCTGAGGACAAAATAAATGGAACTAATACTAGTTTTATGGGAGCTAAATGAAAGTGTTTGCAGTTGATAGAAAGTATTATCTCATCCTTGAAATGAGTGATAAGATCAATACAAAGAAATCTCATCCCTGCTTTTCCCCTAATTCCCTATTTGCCCATATAAGACTTTCATTTGAAGATGCCTCAGTCAAATGCTCATGAAGTAATGTCATCCCCCGCGAAATAAAAGAAAATGATAAATAAAGGTGAACTTCTCACATATAATTAGAAATACCTGAAGCTCTGGAAACATAATGAAGCTATGTTTGACTCATCATTAAATGTGGGCTGTGTTTTCAGTATTAGTGTGCTTAGATTCACACAGTAATTAACCACTGCTTTGTTACTTAGGGAAACAAATGCACTTTAGGCCCTTCGTTGGAGTTTGAGAGACGAACAATTGCTCCATCATCTCTGAAAGACCTCAAGGTCTTACCTTCAATCTTGCAGTGGATTTAAGAATTTTAAGAACTTTTTAGGTCTCAGAAGCAAAGGGAAATGAGGGTGGTTTTTGTTGTTGTGTTGTTTTGTTTTTGTTTTCATGCCTCTTCTCCCTACAGCAAAACTTAAGGTGTAAATTGTTAAGAGAGCATTAGTGAAGTTACAAAAGAAAAGGGACAAAATGTAGATTTTCAGCTCTCAGAGTTCCAGATTTGGGAGGGGACTTTAGAGCCCATCTGATTCATCACGGTTCTCCCGCTTACTTCATGAAAGAAATCGATGTATTTTTCCCCTCACCACTCTTCTTTCTGGAGTATGGGCCCTCCGTGAATAAAGGATTTTTATTTTTCAATACTGTCACTCAGATCCAGGGAAGAGGCAGCCTTTTAGCATAATAAGGTGCAAGGAAGGTGCCAGTAGGAGTAGAACCATCCCATTAAAAGAAGTTGAACAGTATTTTTAGAGACCTCATTCAGAGGCAAGATCCCTGTAAGACTGTCTTCCTCTCCTCCATATCCTGGGTTCAAAGCATCTCCTGCTCATTGCCAGGAGTGAGGAAGGTGCATTTCCCAGGAGAAACACAGAGAATGAATATTCACCCACACAGATGCCAGGGATGGGGGAGACAGGCTTTTTTAAAAAAATATTCTGCATAATTTTTTTTTCTTTTTAACTTTCTATAACAACTTTGTATTGGAGTATAGCTGATTAACAATGTTGTAATAGTTCTAGGTGAACAGCGAAGGGACTCAGCCATACATATACACATATCCATTCTCCCCCAAACCCCCCTCCCATCCAGGCTGCCACATAACATTGAGCAGAGTTCCATATGCTATACAGTAGGTCCTTGTTGGTTATCAATTTTAAATATAGCAGTGTGAACATGCCCATCCCAAACTCCCTGACTGTCGCTTCCCGCAGTCATCCCCCAAGGCCCACCCTCAACCATAAGATCGTTCTCTAAATCTGGGAGTCTCTTTCTGTTTTGTAAGTACCTTCATGTGTATCATTTCTTTTTAGATTCCACATATAATAGATGTCATACAGTATTCCTCCTTCTTTGTCTGACTTACTTCACTCAGTATGACAATCTCTAGGTCCATCCATGTTGCTGCAAATGGCATTATTTCATTCTTTTTAAGGGCTGAGTAATCTTCCATTCTATATATAGGTACCACATCTTTATCTATTCCTCTGTCAATGAACATTGAGGTTGCTTCTGTGTCTTAGCTATTGTAAACAGTGCTGCAGTGAACATTGGAGGTGGATGTGTCCTTTCAGATCTTGTTCTTCTCTGGATATGTGCCCAGGAGTGGGACTGCAGGGTCATGTGGTAGCTCTATTTTCAGTTTTTTAAGAAACCTCTGTACTGTTCTCCATGATGGCTGTACCAATTTATATTCCCACCAACAGTGTAGGAGGGTTACCTTGGGAGACAGGATTCTGAAGGGCTTGTTAGCAGACAAGTTGCTAAAACTTGTTGCCAGAGTTTCTGATTCCCTAGAACTGGACCTCAGCCTGAGAATTTACACTTCCATCAAGTTTCCAGATTATGCTGGTGCTACCAATGATCTGGGACCACACCTAGAGGATCACTGTACCATACACTCTCAAAAAATTTTAAAGGCATATTTAAAAAAAGAAAGATGTCTCAAAGTGAAATCTTTCTTCTAAACCTCAAGTGCAAAACAGATTAAACTCTGCTCTCAGAGTTCAAAGCAGGCTTTTTTATAAAATATTCTGGAAAGAAAAAAGAGTACAAATAACATGGCTAGTATACCCACAAGGAGTCTGCACTAATCATGCTGCATACATGTACACCTCCCATATAAAGATTTTTAGCTAATTGAACATGGGTATGTGACCCAGTTTGTTTGTTTTTCTTCTCACCTTTCCTACTGGAATCTATTCATAATCTTATCTCAGCTTTTATCTTATCTTATCTTATCATTGCTCTCACCAAATGGAAAATTTTGGTAGAGGTGAGAGCTTGAAGAGGGATTGAAGCTTGATCCATATACCTCCATCATCCTCTTGTTATACCCTCTCCATAGACAATGGCCTGTCTGGTTTCGTGGAAACTCTTGTGCTAATAGAGCACAAACCTGCCACAACGTATTCTCATAATGTCATTAAGAATGAAAACTACCTTTGTTACCATGTTCATCTCTTCTCAAGGAGGAGGCAGTTGCCCTTATGGTCCTGTTTTCCTCCTTCCAATGGAATCGTAGGTAATTCCAATGATGATGTCCTGTGACTCAGGGCAGAGCAGTAGACTCATCCACCTGGCTACTCCTCCTGTGATAGCCAGAGTTCTGGGGGCACCTTTGTCTGTTAATGAATAATGAGTTAATACTTTTAGGGAAAAGAAATAATTGCTCCCAGAGTCATTCTCTAGGTTGCAATACAGAAGTTTTGGGTAAGAAAAGGGGGAGAAAGTCACACAGTGCAGCAGTAGGAAAGTTAATGATTGTAAGGCACTGATAAGACAGAATAAATTTTGGCTCATAAGAAGTAAAATTTTGAAAACTTTGGGAAAATTCTCAATACAATGGTAGATATAAAAGGGAGCTTAGGAGAATAGAAAATTTTTGCTTTTTTCTTTATATTTGAATGTATTTTTGAGTATTCATGAGCATATGCATATATGCACATAAAACTGATTTTTAATAAACTATAAATAGTTATTTTTAAGTAGAAAATAAGTTAATTATAAGTAGAAAATGTTAGATAAACGTAATAGATAACAGATTCATTTTGTACAAAGCAAGGTAGTTACTGCTATTTATTTATAATTATATTTCATTATCATTTGTTTTGTATTAAACTGTGTCATGAGGGAAGTTCATTGTCACAGAGTGAACTGTTAAAACTTTGGGCTTATATAATATGCTAATATATTTTTGTAAATAGAATAGTCTCCTTTGCCAGTAACCAGACATTTTCAGATTAAATCATGACATATATCCAGGACTTCTTTTTACAGTCTAACAAGCATATTGAAATTTCATGGAACGTATATATTTTACCTCTCATTGGTAGGGAAAATTTACCATTTATTGTGTGTGTGGCTTATGTACCGTTTCATGAATTCCCAAAATGGCAAATACTAAGGTAAACAAAAGCACTCACAAGGTTTGTTATTTTCAACTTAAGTGGCCTATTTAAAAATATGGATTAAACTATTGTAAGCAACTCATTCTCTCACTTCTTTGTATGGTACCTGCTTCTTAGTACTTTGATTTCTTAAGATTATTATAATTTTAGCTGAAAGGGCATCATAGAATTTTCTAACACATGGAGAGAGGCATAGATTTCTATCCAGGGTGACACATTGATTGAGTCAGCCAGTAAATTAACAGCAGCAGAACACTATTAAATTTTAAACTTAATTGCCTTCTCTTCTTAATTTCTATGGATATAATCAATAGATGCCAGAGAAAAGTTAAAGAAGTTATTAAGCAAGCATCTATTTCCTGGAGCATAATGGGAAAAAAAAATTGTTTCATCTCAGAGTCAATGCAAAAAACTTGTATTTCAAATTCAGTCACATACAAGGTTTTTATCAAAAGGCTTTATTTTCATTGGTTTTTCCTTAATTAGCTCTTTTTGTTAACAAGCAAATGGAAATTCTACTTGTATAACCAGTTAGGTTTCTCTCTGAATCTGCTCCTAGCTATCCTTGCCCGCTAAATTTTATTGTGTATCTTCTCCATCTTTGCCATGTATCAACTCTCTTTCCATCTCCACGTTGAATCTGTGTCCTGTGTTCCAGATTTACACAGAAAATAGCAACTCAATATAAATTACTGAGCATGTCCACATACCCAAGAATAAGCCCCACCAGCTGGAATTCTTGGTATGGTGTGGGGTGAGGCTAACATCTGGTGACATATTTTGCATCGTTTGTGGGATTCAGGTTTCTTTTCCTTGAGCCATTTCTACTGAATTATGGGCTATAGCTTAACAGGCGGCTTCACAGCCTCTTGAATGGCCATTCTGTACATATGGTTACAAAATAAATAATTGAAAGAATACTGGCTTTAAAATAAATTCAGTGAGCTACATGGGTTAAAAATAGCATTAATCCTTAAGTGAATGAATTATTTTTTAAAAAGTACTGTGCCTCACGACCATTTATAGGTTTGAATTAACACATTCTTGATGAGGTAGGGTGTCATTTAATTTTTCTAGGCAAACTTGAGTGTATGCCATTTCCTTTAGCCATGTAGGGATGATTCGTGATTGCTATCATTATCACCCAGATTTGTGTATTTTTTCATTGTGTTGAGCACCTACCATGTACCAGGTGCTGGTCTTCTTAGTAGAGCTGTGTAGGTGAAGAAAATGGACAATACCCTGGCTTTCATTCATCTTGCAGTCTAGTGGAGTAGAACAAAAATAAGAGTATGGAACAACTTATAAATGCATAAATAAGATCCTTTCCAATCAGGTAATTATCATGAAGAAAACAAAGCCAGGTAGAGGTAGAGAGAATTGGAAAGGAGGGATCTGCTTTACACTGAACGGCTAGAGACCTGCTAGAGACTGGCTAGAGAAGGTACCTTTGAAGTGAGACATGAATGGACAAGAAGTCAGGTAAAGGTTTCTGGGGAGACATGACAGGAGGTTCATAATGCCCAAGACTGGAATGAGTTCATAACTTTTGGATAATACTCACAAGTCCCTGCTCACAAGTGCTGGAGAACAATGGGAGGAGAGCATAGCATGAGGAATAGGACTGAGGCAAGCCAGGGTCAGATGGTGTAGGGTCTTGTAGGACACAGAACAGAGGATGTTTTTATCCAGGAAATGGCAAGTTTTAGGTGGGATTTAAGCAAGGGCAATAAGATTATATGATTTGTTTTAAAAAGGATATAGCCCAGTGCCAGCTATTTGAGAATAAGTTGAAGGTAGAAGGATGACGGAGAAGGCAATGGCACCCCACTCCAGTACTCTTGCCTGGAAAATCCCATGCACGGAGAAGCCTGGTAGGCTGCAGTCCATGGGGTCACTAAGAGTCAGACACAACTGAGTGGCTTCACTTTCACTTTTCCCTTTCATGCACTGGAGAAGGTAATAGCAACCCACTCCAGTATTCTTGCCTGGAGAATCCCAGGGACGGCGGAGCCTGGTGTGCTGCCATCTATGGGGTCGCACAGAGTCGGACACAACTGAAGCGACTTAGCAGCAGCAGCAGCAGCAGAAGGATGAGTGAAATGCAGTGCAGTAATGAAGTATCATCTCTCTCTACTCTCTATTGTTGTAGTTCTATATATTTAGGGAAAAAAATACATGATCTGACTTGCTCAGTGCTCAAAATTCTCCAAGCCAGGCTTCAGCAATACGTGAACTGTGAATTTCCAGCTGTTCAAGCTGAATTTAGAAAAGGCGGAGGAACCAGAGATCAAATTGCCAACATCTATTGAATCATCAAAAAAAGCAAGAGAGTTCCAGAAAAACATCTACTTCTGCTTTATTGACTATGCCAAAGCCTTTGTCTGTGTGGATCACAACAAACTGTGGAAAATTCTGAAAGAGGTGGGAATACCAGACCACCTGAACTGCCTCTTGAGGAACCTGTATGCAGGTTAGAACTGGACATGTAACAACAGACTGGTTCCAAATAGGAAAAGGAGTACATCAAGGCTGTATATTGTCAAGGCTGCTTATTTAACTTATATGTAGAGTACATCATGAAAAAACGCTGGGCTGGAAGAAACACAAGCTAGAATCAAGACTGCTGGGAGAAATGTCGATAACCTCAGATATGCAGATGACACCACCCTTATGGCAGAAAGCAAAGAAGAACTAAAGAGTCTCTTGATGAAAGAGAAAGAGGAGAGTGAAAAAGTTGACTTAAAGCTCAACATTCAGAAAACTAAGATCATGGCATATGGTCCCATCACTTCATGGCAAATAGATGGGTAACAGTGGAAACAGTGGCTGACTTTATTTTGGGGGGCTCCAAAATCACTGCAGATAGTGACTGCTGCCATGAAGTTAAAAGATTCTTGCCTCTTGGAAGAAAAATTATGACCAACCTAGACAGCATATTAAAAAGCAGAGACATTACTTTACCAACAAAGGTCTGTCTAGTAAAGGCTACGGTTTTCCCAGTAGTCATGTATGGATGTGAGAGTGGACTATAAAAAGAGTTGAGCACCGAAGAATTGATGCTTTTGCAACTGTGGTGTTGCAAAGACTCTTCAGAGTCCTTTGGACAGCAAGGAGATCCAACCAGTCCATCCTAAAGGAGATCAGTCCTGAATATTCACTGGAAGGACTGATGCTGAAGCTGAAACTCGAATACTGATGTGAAGAGCTGACTCATTTGAAAAGACCCTGATGCTGGGAAAGATTGAAGTCAGGAGGACAAGGGGATTACCAAGCATGAGATGGTTGGATGGCATCACTGACTCAGTGGACATGAGTTTGAGCAAGCTCTGGAAGTTGGTGATGGACAGGGAGGCCTGGCATGTTGCAGTCTATGGGGTCACAAAGAGTTGGACACAACTGAGCGACTGAACTGAACTGATGGGACTTGCTAAGTGTAAAAGTAAAGGAGAAGTCAAAGAGATTCTTAACTGCTGAGGCAGACAGTTTCCCCCTTCTCCTTTAACCTATAGATGCCTGACTTTATTTGGACAGCAGTCCACTCCTGTAAGGTCAGCCCATTCTCCAGCCCTGGGAGATGATTCATGATGCCCTAACACCAGTCCTTTTTGCTAATGATTGGTTTAGGGGAGGGCATGTGTCTTCCTTTTAGATATGGAAGGAAAGATTCCTTGTAGGGTAGGAAGTGGGTAGGAGGGGAGAGGAGCAGAGAGCAGTAATGAACTTCTGTAAAGGATATTCCTTCCTGATGAAAATAGACCAGGAGATCTCCTCCTCTTCATGCTTTGAGCACCGGTAGAAATGACTGGCATTGCAACAATCATCTCATAACCACACAGTGACCAAATCTAACATGATGAGGATCATAAGTCAGAAAGAAAAAACTTGAGTCTGTGGAGCATCAGAACTGTGGAACCATCAACATCTAGACAATTCTGTCTTTCTTGTTTAAACCACTATTGGTTTAACTGTTCGTTTTTGACATTTTATTTACTTATTTATGGCTGTATTGGATCTTCATTGCTACACATGGTCTTTCTTGATTTGCAGTGTGCAGGCTTCTCCTTGCAGTGGCAGAGCACAGGCTCTAGAGCATGTGGGCCTCGGTAGTTGTGGCTTACAGGCATAGTTGCTCCGTGGCATGTGGGATCTTCCTGGTCCAGGGATCAAACTGGTGTCCCTTGCATTGCAAGGTGGATCCTTAACCACTGGACCAGCAAGGAAGCCCTGATTTGACTGTTCTGTTGCTTGCAACCAAATACATTCATTCCTTCAGTTCACTGAATAAGTTCGATGTGTAACATTGTATAAGTTTAAGATGTACAGACATGTTACTTTGATCTATTCGTGTATTATAATATGATTGCCAATGTAGCAAGATTTATCATACTACATATTAATACTTAAAATATAACATTTATTGTCTGTATTTATTATACCATGCATTAGATTTCAATGGCTTATTTATTGCTTGTTTTAAGTTTGTTCCCTTAAATGTAATCACTGTTATCCTTTCCCCACCCAAACCCCTGGTACCCACCATTTTACTATTTTCTACAGGTTTAACATTTTTAGATTCCACATATAAGTGCTATCATACCATGCTTGTATTTCTCTGTTTAATCTCACTTGGTGCAATGTACTCAAGGTCCACCCATGTCACTGAGAATGCAAGGATATCCTCTTTTCTCATGGCTAAATAACATTCTTTTAAAATTACCACATTTTTTGTCCATTTACCTGTTAATGATCATTTGAGTTGTTTCTATTTCTTGGCTATTGCAAATAATGCTAAGATAAATATAGAAGTGCATATAGCTCATCAAAGTCATGTTTTTATTTCCTTTGGGTATATCCCCAAAAATGTAATTACTGAATCGTAATGGTAGATCTAGTTTTAATATTTTGAGGAAACTCCATATTGTTTTCCACAGTGGTTGGGTCGGTGTTCATTCTCATCAACAAAGGGTAAAGATTCCCTTTCACACATCCTTCCCAGAACCTGTTGTGTTTTGCCTTATTGATGATAGCCATTCTAACAGTTGTAAGGTGACAGGTCATGCAGTTTTGATTTGCATTGCCCAGATGATTAGCAAGGTTGAACACATTTTCATGTGTCTCTAGGCCACTCTGAGGTCATCATTAGAGAAATGTCTAATTAGTTCTTTTGTCCATTTTTAAATCACATTGTTTTGTTATTAAGTTGACTGAGTTTTTAGAATACATTTTAGATAGTTTGTAAAAGTTTTCTCCCATTCTATAGGTTGTGTTTTCATTTTGTTAACTGTTTCTTTTGCTGTACTGAAACTTTTGAGTTTGATGTAGCTCTATTTGCTGATTTTTTGCTTTTGTTGTTTGTACTTTTACCATCATGTTCAAAAAAAATCAATGCCACAGCTAATATTGATGAGTTTCCTTCCTACATTTTCTTCTAGGAATTTTATGGAATTGGGTCTTATGATTAAATTTTTGATTCAAGTTAATTTGTGTTAATGGCATGAGATAGAGGTCCAGTTTTATTCTGCTCCTCCAATTTTTCCAGCACTATTTTTGAAGAGACTGTGCTTTCCCCTTTGGTCATCCTTGGCTCCCTTTTTGAATATTAATGGATTCTAACCTCCTAGTGCCTGTTTGTGCCAAGACAGGAAAAGGGAAATGAAACTCAGATCAGTCCCATTGACTACTTACACCCATTCCTGTCAAGAGTTTGGCCCAAGAGGGCACTGGAACTATTAGATAAAATGAAGTTTTTAGATTATCACTGAATTTCAATTATAGTATTTGTGCTCTCCTAGACCCCTATTACCATTAATAGTTGAGAATTGACAGTATTTTTGAGATTTATGAGGCTTCCTCACTGGTGAGCTACATCCGGCATGGGGCCCACATTATCAGCACTTTTCTATTATCCTCAGATCTGGTTTCTAAGAAAGACATATGTTTCCTGCCTACATGACTTTAAAAACTGCCAACTCATCAATATCTGCATCACTTTTAGTAAGAAATGAATTCCACAAAGTGTCAAATTATTCCTTGTCAAAGTGGTTGATTCATTGGAAAGTTGCAGAAGGAAAAAAAAAAGAAGAGGAAATAAGTAATATACTACAGTGGTTCAAATTGAAACTATTCCAAGTAGTTGTTAAGCTCAAACCTGGCAAAGGCATGTTTTTATATCTTCTTTGTTTTGGTATTCTAGGATGATGAAAGAAAGAATTTGTTAAGAAACAATCAGGAGACTTAATTTTTCTCCACATAGAAAGGAGGCATGTTAGCCATTGGAAAGCATGAAGCATTATTCATCTATCAATTTTTGCTCACTTTCAAGGCTAGTTATTCTATTTTTTTCTTTTGCATAGTCAAAGAGATGTTTAAGGAGATATTGGAAGCTTCACTGGCTATGTTACAGGGGCAAGTCCATTCTCCTATGGGGCCAGATATTAAAGGACTTGGATTCACATTCTGGTTCTAATACTTATTGTATAACCATATACCATTGACTTATGGTGTCTAAGATTCAGTTTTCTTATCTGAAAAATGAAGATAATAATAAGACCTATAAGGGATTTGAGTTAGATCATACCTGAATGGACTAGTGGTTTTTCCTACTTTGTTCAATTTAAGCCTGAATTTTGCAATAAGAAGCTCATGATCTCAGCCACAGTCAGCTCCCAGTGTTGCAAAGAGTCAGATATGACTTAGTGACTAAACAACAATAGTACCTGTAGGTACACTGTAAGGATTGAACTTTAAAAGTACATATAAAGTCCTTGTAGTAATGGAGCCGATATCTTGGCTGTTATATTGGGTGCGTGAGCTTACATGTGCTGAAATTGCTTAGAAGTAAATACATGTACACACAAGTAAAGCTGGGTAAATCTGAATAAAATCTGTAACATCTGGTTGTGATATTTCACTGTAGTTTGGCAAAATGTTATTATTAGAGGAAACTGGGCAATGGATCCATGAGGTCTTTCTCTTTTTTTTTTTTTTTTTTTACAACTGCAAGTGAATATAAAATTATCTCAGTTAAAAAGTAACATTTGGCTCAGTGACTGGGACATCTTAAGTCCTCAGTCAGTGATAGTTACTAAGTGCCTGGTTGTCAAATAACTATTGCCACTGATAAGACCGCTTCTTACATGGGTTACAAGAGAATAAATAGTGAGGAATGGTATATCAGTCAACCTTTGACTAGTAAAATAGAAGCCATTCTACTCTAGATACTTTGACTAGCTAGACATTTAATATAAGAATGACAGCCTTACCCAAATGATATGAGGGCTCAGTGGAGGAAGTGAGGAAGTGAGTGGTTAAGAGACCACATTTAAGAAATCTTGATGATCCCATTTGCTTTCAAGACCAAAGTGATTTTCAGAAGAACCTACAGACAATAAAGCAAATCAGTGTCCATTATCTCAGCTGCCTAAGAATCCTCAGTAGCTCAGGAAAGCTGTGAGCTGAACTGCCTGCCTTAAACTTCCACCAGAGAATGATGGCTTCTATTTCTCTTCCACCTACAAAACCTCCCTCAAATGCCTCTCATTGACTATGTGTGTATTAGTTACTCAGTCATGTCCAACTCTTGGCTACCCCATGGACTGTAGTCCACCAGGCTCCTCTGTCAATAGATCCTCCAGGAAAAAACACTGGAGTGGGCTGCCATGCCCTCCTCCACTCATTGACTAAATCTAACCAGAAAACGTACGGGGAATGAAATTCTAGGAAACAGTATTCTAAGCTTCTTCCCAGTAACAAGTAGTAAATGTAGACAGGGATGATGGTGATTGATAATAATGGCAATAAAGGCAAAGACAATAATGATGGTGATGATGATAATAGTGATGACTGTGGTGTGAATCAATGACAGAAAACATAGAGATAAAAAGCAAAGAATTTTCTATCATATCTCTGGTGGCATAAATTGCTAAGTGGACTTTCTTCTTAACCTTCCAATCTAATACTTTCATATTTACCACAAGACACCAAAGGTCAAGTGATCTGATTAGTGGATGGCAGTGCTTCCCTAATGAAACTTGCTTCCAGAGTGCAATGGCCTTATCTGTTCAGTTTGCTTCCTTCTCAAGTGGAATTGGCCAAAGGTAGAATGGTTATCAGAGACAAGGAACTTCAGGTCTAACAATCTATCTTCCATGGGAAGCTAAGAAAGGAGAGCCTCAGGCAAAAAAAAAAAAATGTGATGGTTTTCCAAGTCTTAGTCACTTGGCTTCCAGTTTGCTACATGCACAGAAAAGACTCCCTACTTCCGTTTCCCAACCTCAGTTACTCCATCAAACACCTTAGGTTTTTATTGTTATTGTTGTTTATTTCCTTCCTTGAGCTTTCACAATCTGTAATAATTTTATTCACCTATATGCTTGTTTATTCTTCATTTCTTCCCTTACATATTACAGTATATAATCCCTGCAAGGAGTATAACCTTTTCTAAATTGTTCTAATCTGAATCTCCAGTGATTAGACCACCTGAAACATAGAATGTACCAGATAAATTCATTATTTGTTGCATAAAGAAAGACTTAATGAAGAAGAGGTCACCATGGACGAAGTGGATTAGCTTATAGCCTAGTATGAAGTGGTACATTTGCAAGAAAATGTGCCAAACCATTTCCTAAATACCTTACATTGTTGTTCAGTTGCTTTGTCTGACTCTGTGACCCCGTGGACTGCAGCGTGCCAGGCTTCCTTGACCTTCACCATCTCCCAGAGCTTGCTCAAACTCATGTCCATTGAGTCAGTGATGCCATCCAACCATCTCATCTTCTGTCATCCCCTTTTCCTCCTGCCTTCAATCTTTCCCAGCATCAGGATCTTTTCAAATGAGTCAGCTCTTCGCATCAGGTGGCCAAAGTATTGGAGTTCCAGCTTCAACATCATTCCTTCCAGTGAACACTCAGGACTGATTTCCTTGCAGTCCAAGGGACTCTCAAGAATCTTCTCCAACACCACAGTTCAAAAGCATCAATTCTTCAGCACTCAGCTTTCTTTATAGTCCAACTTTCACATCCATACATGACCGCTGGAAAAACCATAGCCTTGACGAGATGGACCTTTGTTGACAAAGTAATGTCTCTGCTTTTTAATAGGCTGTCTAGGTTGGTCATAACTTTCCTTCCAAGGAGCAAGTACCTTTTAATTTCATGGCTGCAATCACCATCAGCAGTGATTTTGGAGCCCCCCAAAATAAAGTCAACCACTGTTTCCACTGTTTCCCCATCTATCTGCCATGAAATGATGGAACCAGATGCCATGATCTTAGTTTTCTGAATGTTGAGCTTTAAGCCAACTTTTTCATTGTCCTCTTTCACTTTCATCAAGAGGCTCTTTAGTTCTTCTTTGCTTTCTGCCATAAGGGTGGTGTCATCTGCATATCTGAAGTTATTAATATTTCTTCCAGCAGTCTTGATTTCAGCTTGTGTTTCATCCAGCCCAGCGTTTTTCATGATGTACTCTACATATAAGTTAAATAAGCAGCCTTGACAATATACAGCCTTGATGTACTCCTTTTCCTATTTGGAACCAGTCTGTTGTCCCATGTCCAGTTTGCTTCCTGACCTGCATACCGATTTCTCAAGAGGCAGTTCAGGTGGTCTGGTATTCCCATCTCTTTCAGAATTTTCCACAGTTTGTTGTGATCCACACAGTCAAAGGCTTTGGCATAGTCAATAAAGCAGAAATAGATGTTTTTCTGGAACTCTCTTGCTTTTTCAATGATCCAGCAGATGTTGGCAATTTGAACTCTGGTTCCTCTGCCTTTTCTAAATCCAGCTTGAACATCTGGAAGTTCACAGTTCATGTATTGCTGAAGCCTGGCTTGGAGAATTTTGAGCATTACTTTGCTAGCATGTGAGATGAGTGCATTTGTGTGGAGTTCGAGCATTCTTTGTCATTCCCTTTCTTTGGGATTGGAATAAAACTGACGTTTTCCAGTTTTGTGGCCACTACTGAGTTTTCCAGATTTGCTGGCATATTGAGTGCAGCACTTTCACAGCATCCTCTTTTAGGATTTGAAATAGCTCAACTGGAATTTCTTCACCTCCACTAGCTTTGTTTGTAGTGATGCTTCCTAAGGCCCACTTGACTTCACATTCCAGGATGTCTGGCTCTAGGTGAATGATCACACCATCGTAATTATCTGGGTCATGAAGATCTTTTTTGTACAGTTCTTCTGTGTATTCTTGCCACCTCTTCTTAATATCTTCTGCTTCTGTTAGGTCTATACCACTTCTGTCCTTTATTGAGCCCATCTTTGCAGGAAATGTTCCCTTGGTATCTCTAATTTTCTTGAAGAAATCTCTTGTCTTTCCTATTCTATTGTTTTCCTCTATTTCTTTGTACTGATAACTGAGGAAGGCTTTCTTATCTCTCCTTGCCATTCTTTGGAACTGTGCATTAAAACGGGTATATCTTTCCTTTTCTCCTTTACTTTTCACTTCTCTTCCCTCCACAGCTATTTTTAAGGCCTCCTCAGACAGCCATTTTGCCTTTTTGCATTCCTTTTTCTTGGGGATGGTTTTGATCCCTGTCTCCTGTACAGTGTCATGAACCTTCCTCCATAGTTCATCAGGCACTCTATCAGATCTAGTCCCTTAAATCTAGTTCTCATTTCCACTGTATAGTCGTAAGGGATTTGATTTAGGTCATACCTGGATGGTCTAGTGGTTTCCCCTACTTTCTTAAATTTAAGTCTGAATTTGGCAATAAGGAGTTCATGATCTGAGCCACAGTCAGCCCCCAGTCTTGTTTTTGCTGTCTCTATAGAGCTTCTCCATCTTTGGCTGCAAAGAATATAATCAGTCTGATTTCAGTGTTGGCCATCTGGTGATGTCCATGTGCAGAGTCTTCTCTTGTGTTGTTGGAACAGGGTATTTGCTATGATGAGTGCGTTCTCTTGGCAAAACTCTGTTAGCCTTTGCCCTGCTTCATTCTGTAATCCAAGACCAAATTTGCCTGTTACACCAGGTGTTTCTTGACTTCCTACTTTTGTATTCTAGTCCCCTATAATGAAAAGGACATCTTTTTTGGGTGTTAGTTATAGAAGGTCTTGTAGGTCTTCATAGAACCATTCAACTTCAGCTTCTTCAGCATTATTGGTTGGGGCATAGACTTGGACTACTGTGATATTGAATGATTTGCCTTGGAAACAAACAGAGATCATTCTGTCATTTTTGAGACTGCATCCAAGTACTGCATTTAGACTCTGTTGTTGACTATGATGGCTACTCCATGTCTTCTAAGGGATTTCTGCCCACAGTAGTAGATATAATGGTCATCTGAGTTAAATTCACCCATTCCAGTCCATTTTAGTTTGCTGATTCCTAAAATGTCAACATTCACTCTTGCCATCTCCTGTTTGACCACTTCCAATTTGCCTTGATTCATGGACCTAACATTCCTGGTTCCTATGCAATATTGCTCTTTAAAGCATCGGACCTTGCTTCTATCACAAGTCACATCCACAACTGGGTGTTGTTTTTGCTTTGGCTCCATCTCTTCATTCTTTCTGGAGTTATTTTTCCACTGATCTCCAGTAGCATATTGGGTACCTACCAACCTGGGGAGTTCATCTTTCAGTGTCCTATCTTTTTGCCTTTTCCTACTGTTCATGGGGTTCTCAAGGCAAGAATACTGAAGTGGTTTGCCATGCCCTTCTCCAGTGGACCACGTTTTGTCAGAACTCTCCACCAAGACCCATCCGTCTTGGGTAGCCCTACACAGCATGGCTTAGTTTCATTGAGTTAAACAAGGCTGTGGTCCATGTGATTAGATTAGTTAGTTTTCTGTGATTGTGGTTTCAGTGTGTCTGCCCTCTGATGCCCTCTCTCAGTGCCTACCATCTTTCTGGGGTTTCTCTTACCTTGGATGTAGGATATCTCCTCTGGGCTGCTCCCCGTTCCAGGGCTGCACAGCCGCTGCTCGCTACATAGGAGTTTTCTAATATCATAGTGCTACTATGTAAGTATTATTGATCCCATACATAGATAAACAGAGGCTAAGGAGAAATTGAGTAAACTAAGGTTACTAAAATTATTCAGGATGTAAGTTCTTATGTTTCCATAGCATGTAGTTTCACCACAATTCCAGGCTGCTTCAGTTCTCTGAAGGGGCTAGAGACAAGGGTTACAGTAAGAATGTAGCACTTGTCCACTTGTCCATTTGAAAATCTGAGGCTTTGCCTAAGGGTTGATATCCACACCTATGTCCCATTACTGAAACACTGTTAAGTTGGCTGTACCATCCAACCAAGGCTATCCAGTCATCAGAAGTTTATCCTCATCTACAAGATTTAGATGTTGTTTTGTTGAAGCCACCAGGGTCACACTCACTAAGATATTGATTCACTGTGCAAATTTGGTCTTCCAGGTAGTCAGAGATAGTTAAATGCCGCTTCTGGAGAACAATGCTTTTCTAAATAACTGAGTTTGCATGGGTGTATTGCAGCTTCAGCATCTTGGTTTCATAAACCTTTGAAGATTATTTTCCTATCTATGTTCCCAACCATTTCTATTACTTTTCCATGAAAAGTAAACTTAGAGGTCATACATAGAGAGGTGTCCAGAGATTAAGACAAAGAGAGTCAAATAAATCATCGCTAAGATACCAGTCTCTAGCAAAGGGGGAAAAATAGCGCAAGAAAGAAACAATTTAAGTGGCAAAGATAACTTTGACTCCTAGGGCAAAGATCTTGTTTATCACATTAGTGGCTCTGTTTTTTTAGTAGGACTGTGTTTTTTTCTGTTGAACATTAGAAATGTAGAGTTTCTCACAGGTAAGATGTGATCTGCTGAACCGATTACCTAAGGTTTTACTTTTTTATCAAAGAGGCTCTATTCCTTTGAGTTACTCTTGATGTTGAAATTGAAAATCCCCTTTACTCAGGGTCAGATGTGAAAAGGTTCTGGTACCACCTGCTAGAGCAACTTTTTAAATGTTGACTTCTCATTTTGAAGGAGCTAACCTGAACCTGTTAAGTCTGAGATAGCCACTGTCTTCAGAAACCTACCAGCATTCAACACAGTAAAAAAAGTGCTTAGAATCTGTCCTGTTTGGCATACAAGTTATAAAAGGGAAGCATGGAGTTCAACTAGTCTTTTTATTCCCCCAACTTCACTGAGTGTAATTGACAAGTAAAATTGTAAAATATTTAAAGTGTATATACTGTGGTGATTTGATATATGTATATATCTTCATTTTTATTTTAGTGGTAGCATTTGTTCTCCTTTTTTAGCAAATTTTAATTTTAATTGTACTTGTTCAGTCACTGAGTCATGCCCAACTCTTTGCAACCCCATATTATACAATATTCATGGTATCATATAATGTTATCAACTAGCCACCATGTTTTATGTTGGCTCCGCAGAACTTATTCATCTTATAACTGAAAGCGTATACCTTTTGACCAACCTCCCCATTTCTCCTATCCTCCATCACCATCCCAGCCCCTGGTAACCACTTTTCTACTCTCTGTTTCTATGAACTTGACCTTTTTTTCCCCCTAGATTCCAAATAAAAGTGCTACTATGGGGTATTTGTCTTCATCTTTCTGGCTTATTTCTCTTAGCACAATGCCCTCAAGATCCATCTATAGTCTATAGAGAGTAGAAAAGCAAGCCATTATCTCCTTAAAAATAGAGACCAGGAACCAGAGAACTTAATTTCAAGTTTAACCATCTTAAAGTTCACACCTATTCCCAGTTCACTACATACTTGAAAGTGTGGAGTAAGAATGAATATTTTCACATGATTAAGGAAACCCATTACCATTTTTCTTAGATGTCTTCAGTCATTAGGTATCTGCCTCTGATTCAACAGTTCCAACTACAATATATGATATCACCTAGGCCTCACTAAATTAACCCAGAGTGGATCATTTCCAAATATCTGTCCTTTAAAATTTGTAGAAAATTTTTGCCAAGGTCAAAAGTATTTTAAATTGAAGTAAATATAGTTGATTTGGTCTTCCTTGGTGGCTCAGTGGTAGAGAATCCACTGGCCAGAAGATGTGGGTTCAATCCCTGGGCTGGAAAGATCCCCTGGAGAAGGAAATGGCAACCCACTGCAGTATTCTTGCCTGGAGAATTCCATGGACAGAGGATCCTGGCGAGCCACATTCCATGGGGGTCACAAAAGAGTTGAACACAGCTTAGTAACTAAACAGCAACAACAATAGTTCATTTACAATGTTGTTTTAATTTCTGCTACATAGCAAAGTCTGGAGAAGGAAATGGCAACCCACCCCAGTACTCTTGCCTGAAAAATCCCATGGATGGAGGATTGTGGTGGGCTACAGTCCATGGGGTCACAAAGAGTTGGGCATGACTGAGCGACTTCATTTTCACTTCATATAGCAAAGTGTTTCAGTTATATATATATATATATATATATATATATATGGTCTTTTGCATATTCTTTCCCATTATGGTTTATCATATGGCATTGAATATAGTTTGCTGTGCTAGGACCTCATTGTGTATTCATTCTGTATATACTGGCTTATATCTGCTAACCCCAACCTCCCATTCCATCCCTGCCCCAGTCGTTCCTTCATTGGATTGTTGTCTATGTCTGTCTAGGTCTGTTCTCTGTGTCTGTGAACCTGTTTCTGTTTCTTTGATAGGTTCATTTATGTCATATATTAGATTCCATATGTAAGTGATATCACGTGTCATTTGTATTTGCCTTTTTGACTTACTTCACTCTCTGTGTCAGTCTCTAGGTCTATCCATGTCGCTAGCATTAAGATGGCATTGTTTTGTTCTTTTTATGGATGAGTAATATTCCATTGTATGTGTACCACATTTTCTTTCTTCATTCATCTGTTGATGGACATCTAGACTGTTTCTATGCCTTGGCTATTGTGAATAGTGTTGCTATGAACATAGACTTGCATGTATCTTTTTGAATTATAGTTTTGTATGAATATATTCCCCAGGATGGGATTGCCAGATCATATGGTAATTCTATTTTTTGTTTTGTGAAGAACGTTCATTCTGTTTTCCTTAGTGGTTGCACCAACTTACATTCCTACCAACAGTGTAGAAGGGTTCCCTTTTTGGCACACCCTCCCCAGCATTTGGTATTTGTAGACTTTAATGATGGCCATTCTGAGAAATGTGAGTTGGTACCTCATTGTAGTTTTAATTTGCAGTTCTCTAATAATTAACAGTATTGAGCATCTTTTCATGTTTCTTGGCCATCTGTGTTTCTTCTTTGGATAAATGTCTCTTTAGGTCTTCTGCTTATTTTTCAATTGGATTATTTGGGTGTTTTTGTTGAGTTGCATGAGCTGTTTGTATAAAAGGAGATACAAAACACATTTGTAACCTGGAAAATCCTACATCAATGTTAATTATAGTTATTACTGATAGAATAGTCAGTTTTGGTAATACCATGAAATGAGTAAATTCTATCACAATAGCTATTGTGGTTTTCTGTTATCTTTGTCAATTAATAATACAGTACTGAGAAGCTGCTCAAATTTCCATGAACTCACCCATTCAGCACTCAGATGAAGAAACAGAACATATCAGCCCTCTTTTGTGTCCTTTCAACTTCTCCTTCCCCAAGGATATCTACTCTCCTGACTTCTAACACTCATATATTAGTTTTAACTCTAAAATTTTATATGAATGAAATTAAACACAATATACTATTTTTAAGTTAATTTTTTTAATTGAAGGATTATTACTTTACAGAATTGTGTTGGTTTCTGCCAAACATCAACATGAATCAGCCATAGTATACATATGTCCCTATTGAACCTCCCTCCCACCTTCCTCCCCATACCACCCCTCTAGGTTATTACAGAGCCCCAGTTTGAGTTCCCTGGATCATACAGTGCAGGTGACATAGATATGTGGGTTTGATCCTGGGTCAGGAAGATACCCTGGAGGAGGGCATGGTGACATTCCAATATTGTTGCCTGGAGAATCCCATGGGCAGGATTGCAAAGAGTCAGACACGACTGAAGCTACTTAGCATGCACACTCACATAGTTCCTTAACACAATATAGTCTTTTATGTCTTATTTTTAACTTCATTTGATTGTGAGATCATCCATTTTTTTTGTATAATAATTGTGTTGAGTCTCATTGCTCTGTAATATTATTACAGAAAGTGAACATGCCATGTTTTGTGACTTAGTCTACTTTTGATGGGCACTGAAGTAGCTTCCAGTATGGGACTATTACAAATATTACATGTATAGATATACACATATGTTAGTGTTTCTATTGAATATAAACCTGAGAGTGAAATTTCTGGTTAAAAGAATATGCATTTTTGTCAGCTTTAAAAGATACTGCCAGACAGTCTTTGAAGAGTTTCCACCAATTTATATTCCTACCAGCAGTGAATGAGAGTTCGGTGGCAGGAGGGTTTTTCAATCATAAAATGTTTTAAAACTAGAAGGAGCGGTGGCAGGAGGGGTTAATCATAATCCCTGGTCAGGAAGATCCCCTGGAGAAGGAAATGGCAACTCACTCCAGTACTCTTGCCTGGAAAACTCCATGGATGGAGGAGCCTGGTGGGCTACAGTCTATGGGGTCGCAAAGAGTCAGACATGACTGAGCAACATCACTTTAACTCATATATAGTCATCACATTTATATTATTATGTAGATATATGTATGTATATACATGCATATATATTTATATATGTATATAAATATATATAAGAATATATAGTGCTCTAAGAATATATAATATATATAAATATGTAAGAATATATAGTGCTCTACCCTACAAACAGTAGCTCCACATATGCATATAAACTTACATGCTATGCATGTATTTATGTGAATACATGTGTTTCTGTACCCTGCATAAATGGGAACTCTATGCTCTATGCACTATGTTGTTGTTCAGTCACTCAGTCATGTCCAACTCTTTGTGACCCCATGGACTTCCAGTCCTTCACTATCTCTTGGAGTTTGCTCAAACTCATGGCCATTGAGTCGGTGATGCCATCCAACCATATCATCCTCTGTCATCCCCTTCTCCTGCCTTCAATCTTTCCCAGCATCAGGATCTTTCCCACTGAGTCAGCTTTTTGCATTAGGTGGCCAAAGTACTGAAACTTCAGCTTCAGTATCTGTCCTTCCAATGAATATTGAGGATTAATTTCCTTTAGGATTGACTGGTTTGATTTCCTTGAAGTCCAAGGGACTCTCAAGAGTCTTCTCCAGCACCACAGTTTGAAAGCATCAACTCTTCAGCACTCAGCTTTCTTTATGGTCCAACTCTCATATCTATACATGACTACTGGAAAAACCATAGCTCTGACTCTACAGACCTTTGTCGGCAAAGTGATGTCTCTGCTTTTTCATGAGCTATCTAGGTTTGTCATAGCTATGTTATACCTTGTTTTTTTCTCACTATCTAGATCTTATAGCTCTTTGAATGTCTTAAATAAGAGTTCTGCAAGAGTTTCAGGAATCATTATCAGTACATCTCTCTCATTTTTTGAAATGACACCATAGATTCCATTGCAGGCATCTATCATAAACCAGCTGAATGCTCTTTTCTTGATGGATCTTTTGGTTCTTTGTTGTTGTTTCTTTTTTCCTATTAAAACAATGCTAGTTGATGTCTTTATATAGTAAAGGATAGATTCTGGAAAACATGCATGCTTAATCAGTGATCCCTCTGATAGATAAATTTTGGATTTATTTCCACATGTTCCTTATATGCTTATCTCTGCAAGTGGAATAACATCAGTTCCACTCAAATCATAGGAACACAGAGGAGTGAAAGCATTCTTATGACCCAAAAGAAGGAGTAATGAATGCTTCATAGGCACAAAAAGAAATCAGCATATGTATACATATATGTATGCACACCTCTACTTAGAGAGGAGTCCACAAATTATTTCCATCATTTTCAGCTGTAAAATTAGTTAGTGTAGTTTCAGGCAAGTCTTATACTTCCCTGGGCTTGGATTATCTCATTTACAAAATGAGAAACTTGGCCTAAATCAATGGCTCTCAAAGAGTTATCCACATACTAGTAATGTCAGCATGACTTGGAAACTTGTTAGAAATGTACATTCTTAGGGTCTGTTCAGGACCAACGGAGTCAGAAACTATGGTGGCAGGGACCAGGACCTGTGTTTCATCAAAGTCCTGAAGGTCATTCTGAAGGATCCTGAAGTCTGAGAACCATTGGCCTACATGATCTGGAATAACCCTTCCAGCTCTTAGGTTCTATGAACTTAAATCTTCAAGACCCTACATGTCTCTTTCCTTCCTTTTAAATTGTAAACTTTGAGAGCAAGAAGTGGGCCCAGAATCTAATTAATTGCCAGTACTTTTTGCTTCGTGTAGCAAGTAACGAGGGTGTAAGTATGCTTGGCTACCTTATAAACAATTGTTTTTATGAATGTGCATGATTTATTTCCATTATCTCTTTAATGTATCTGATACATAATCCCAGATCCTGTGATGACAGCCATGAGCTATTCATTCATGTTGTGACCATTATTTGAATTCTAACTTTATCAGGTGCCATCAGAGAAATCTACTGAGGAATTACTCTGCCAACAGACATGAGGAGCCTATAAACAGTGGGTGTTGTAATCAATTTTTACAAAGAATATTACCACAGGCAAGTTATGTCTTGCTCAAATAATTAAAAATAATATGGACTCTCAACCCCAAAGTTACTTGGTTGGGACCTAAAAGAGTTTTAGAAGTATCACCTACCTCTTTTGTTATTAAAAACAACACAGTTTTTGGAGGCAGATTTTCATTCAGATCTAGAGTTTACCCTGATTCACTGCATAACTTTGGGCAGCTTGCTTAACATTGCTAAAACTCTTTCCCAATCATCTCTAAAATTAGAATATTGCTTACCCCAAGTGGCATTGAGCGACTTTAATTTTTTAATTTATATAAAACAAATACATTTATTTAACCCTTAGGCAAGTATCAGTGAACAATAGCTTTTTTCACTGGTTGAAGCTTTTGATCAATAATTTATAACCTTGTTTCTGGAAGAGTGATAGAGAAAGAAAATTTCTAGACATCAGGTTCCTTCATCTCTTTTCCTATAGTTGTGGTCCAGCTCCTTTAATTCCTCTTCATCTCATTCTGTAATATAGTACGGCATTCTAGCTGCAGTCTTCCCAAATTTACCCTACCAGTTACTACCAAGTAGTCCTCCTAAAATACAATCTTTGTATGATTATTCCTTACTCAAGAGAAGAATGGTTAAAGTCCATGTTTACATATATTTTTCAGCATGTATTAAGCTCTTCCTCTATAATGGTCTCCATGTTTGTATACTGAGGATTCAACGAGCAAAGTCCTGTTTCAAAAAGCTCAAAGCCCCCGCAGAAAAGAAGCAAGGTAACTATTTACTCCCATGTGATGTGAGCAGTGCTGATGTACAGGAAAGCCCAGGGTCATAGGAGACCAGATGGTAGGATTCAACTGAAGCAGCAGGGAAGGGATCTGTGAAGACACCCAAAAGAAAGTGATGGTGTGTCCATTAGGACTTCAAGGACAAGGTAGCAAACATCCATGATTTAGCCACATAGCTCTCATTTCCTGCTTCTCCTAATTTTCCCCAAGAAGATCATACTCTTTCCCTTCTGGTAAATGGTCTGCAGACCTCACTCAGCAGGCTGACAATTGACCTAGCTTTAGCCAATTAAAACACCACATCCTCTGTCCAGTGTGAGCAAAAGGTTCATGCATGGGCCTACAGTTTAATTAGAACCAATTCAGAACAGTCTCTCTGGGACTTCTGGAACCTTATAGCTTTGGAAGCTCTTAGAAGCTGTTTTGCACCACAAGAGGAAAACTGTCTGCGATTAGAGCCAACATGGAGGAAGAAGAACATGGTGATAGAGAGAAAGAACGCAGCTCCTGCTGACATAGCTTAAACCTCTGGACCAGGCAGTCCCACACTCATTTATGGAACCACTGAATTCCACTTCTTTCTTAAACCAGCCAGCCTCATTTCTGCTGTCTCTTGCAACTAACATAGGACTTCACCAGATGTAGGGAAGAGAAAGGTTTCCAGCCAAGGAAATGAGTAGAAAGGTCTGACCCTGGGAGAAGTCAGTGCCTACAGGCCTCTGCGTGTGGTCTGGCTCAGCTGGAGTCTAGGATGGAAGAGAGGAAATGGCTTGGGAAGACACCAGTGAGACAGACAAGGCCCAGCTCATCAAGGATCCTGCATAACTTCTATCTATCTATCTATAGATCAACAAAGGTTTTCTGTAAAGGGCCAGATAGTGAATATTTTTGACTTTGGCCAAGAGTCCATATATGGTCTCTTTTACGAATCATCAGCTCCACCTTTGCAGCAGGGAAGTAGTCATTAAAGAATACATAAACAGGGACCTCCTGGTGGTCCAGTAGTTAAGATGCCTTGCAATGCAGGGGATGCCTGTTCAGTCCTTGGTCAGAGAACTAAGATCCCACATGCTGCAGGGCAGCTATGCCTGAGCACCACAACTGCTTAGCCCATGCACTCAAACGAAAGATCCTATGTGCCATACCTAAGACTCAACACAGCCAAATAAACTTTAAAAAAAAAAAAAAAAGATGTAAACAGATGAGCATGGCTGGAGGAAGGGGCCAATGTAAGGTATGGGGAGGGAAGGGAAAGTTGGCCTATGGGCCATAGTTTGCCAATACCTGATCTATATAATATTTCATGGGGGACAAAGCACATTTACAAATGTTCTGTAAGTATGTGAAAAACATTTAAGAGGAGATTGTCTTTTATACACTTAAAAGAGGCAAAAAGCCAGTGTGACTGGAGCCTAGAGTTTATAAAGGCGCATAAGAGGAAGTCAACGGCCAGATCACTTAGGGCTTTATAGATTGTGATATAATAAAGCTCAGAGTTTGGGCTATGGGAAGCTAAAAGAGGGTTTTTAAAGAATATGATCTATTTGATTATAGTGCTAGCCAATACAAATACATAATTTTAAATTTTCTGCTAGCTGTAGCAAAAAGAAACATGTGAAATTAACTTCATTGATATAGCTTCTTTAATCCAAATGCATTCAGAATATTATAATTTCAACATGTAATCAGTATAAAATTGTTAATGAGATTTTTCCTCCTTTTTTTTTTTATCTTTTTTGCAACATCTCTGAAATCCAGTGTACTTTTACACTTAAAGCTCATCGCAGTGGGAACTAACTGTATTTCTATGGCTTAATAGCCACTTAGTTAGTGGCTACCATGTTGGGAGTTTCAGGGAGATCTCTGACTGTCATGCAGGGAATGGATTCTTGAGAACCAAAGTGGAAGCGAGGGGAACAAGTTAAGAGGCTGCTGCACTGGTCTAGATGAAAGGTGATGGTCCAGGGTAATGGTACCAGCAAGATTAATTTGAGATATGTTGAGGTGATAAGGTCTGATGAATTAGTTTTGGGGAGTGAGGTGAAGAGAGGAATGAAAGATGATTTCTAGGGGTTGGTATAAACAACTCGGTTGTTGGTTCCATTTTGTGGGTGAGCAAAGCCTAGGAGTGAAAGACAGCAGGCAGGAGCAGAATGAGGAATCTGAGTTTGGATACATTAAGTTTGGGATGCTTATTAGGCAGCCAGGAAAGCAGTTAAACAGAGTGGTTCTGTCCCAAGGATCCATCATTAATCTTATAGGCAGAGATAGTTTTTCATATTTCAAAATCTTTGAAAAAGCAAGTTTTAATCTACATATACTTGGCCCACATTCTCCCCTTCTCCCTTCTCCTCCTCCTGTTTCTAAAGAGATTGATTTCACTTTGCCTGAGATGCTACAGTATTTTCAATTTAAATAGAAACCTCAAATAAATTGGATTTAAAATCTTCTCAGGGAAAAAGGAAACAATTTGTTTGCTGGAGTTTAATTTCAAGGCAAGAATCATATCCAAGGCTGTTTTAACCCATCTCTTGATTGCCTTCCATGGCAACACGTGCCCTTGCAAAGGTGGAGGGATTATTGAAATTTCAAGGAGGAGGATGCAGCTGTAGCTACACACTTGAGGAAACCATGAAAGGGCTCATTGGTTACAGTTCCCAGCCTCTAGGGTCTAATCCACCGAGAACAAATAAGTGTCTTTTCTCTTCTAAGCGATTTCCACAGCTACAGGCTACAAAATCTCTCTTGATAGTCAACTCCGCTACCTTATCGCACGCAAGCCAGCTGGGGGAGAAGGGTAAATGCTGTCAACTCACCAGCTGCTTTAACCAGATGTTTACCTGATTCCAGCCAGTTGTTTCCAAAATACCCACTTGTTTAAATGAAGCCGCCCTCTCCCCAGGCACGCTACATAGGTAATAGCGGCTAAATAAATCTGAACTTTTTTTTTTTCTACTTTTCCAAAGACTTCCTGGAGGAAGGCATGGCAACCCACTCCAGTATTCTTGCCTGGAGAATCCCATGGACAGAGGAGCCTGGCAGGCTATAAAGTCTATAGGTTCGCAAAGAGTTGGGCATGACTGAAGTGACTTAGCATGCACACACTGGCAAAAACAGGGTTTAGATACTAAAACTGATGTATCTGATGGAAATTTACTGAACTAATGTTGATACAATATTGAAACCTATTCCTTCCCTACCATATTTATTAGGGAACATCTATGATATTTTCATTCTTCTCTAACACTCCAAAAAAGAAAAAAAAAGTTTCCATTCTTCTCTGACGCTCCAAAGGCAAATTAGAATTACTGTAAAACTCTTTGTGTCTACTGGATAGAGAATTCAATATCAAGACAATTAAATTTGAATGCCCAGTTATTCATTTATTAGCTGATTCAGGGCCCCTCATTGGCTACTTGCCTGAGGGCAGTTCATCACTGATTAGCACCTTGAACTCTAGTCTCCAGGAATCTTTGAATACTGAACTGAGCATTTTGCTACAGTAAGAAGCTAGTGCAAGGATTTAAGAGGAGAGCTCAGAATTGCTGACTCCACTCCAGGCACTGCTTTGAAAAGTTTCACATATACTTCATTTAAATTTGGTAGCAAGGAAAATTTTATTCATTGCTAAATTCTTATTGAAACAGACTTGAGCTGCTTTCTAAACAACTCATTTAGGCTAAAGTGAAAATTGCTAAACGAGAAAAGCAGCCCATGTTTATGAGATTGTTTTTACTTTATTTTGTCTACATCAGAGCAGCCAGCTGAAGAACTGGGAAGAACACGTGATTCTGTTTTGGTTTGCTTGCATCATGTTTTTTGGAACTTTGGATTTGAAAGCTATCAGGCAAGGTATAGTCTCCAGTTCCTTAGCATTCTGGCCATTACCTGCAGTCTGAAACTGAACCACATTTACAAGTTCAGGACATCTGCCTGGCCCCTGGGAGCATTTCCATTTGCAGCCCCTGAGTCACACCATGCCTCCACCCCTAAGCACAGCCTGGACTTGGAAATCGCACAGACATGGGTTCAGATCTTCCCCTTGTCATACACTAGTTCAGTTGTTGCTGCTGCTCTTCAGTTGCTCAGTCATTGCTGTTCAGTTGCTCAGTTGTGTCCGACTCTTTGCAACCCCCTGGACTGCAGCATGCCAGGCTTCCCTGTCCTTCGCTATCTCCCGGAGTTTGCTCAGACTCATGTCCATTGGGTCAATGGTTGCCATCCAACCATCTCCTCCTCTGTCACCTCCTCCTCCTGCCTTCAATCTTTCCCAGCATCAGGGTGTTTTTCAGTGGTTTCTACCAAAGTTATTAATCTTTCTAAGCCTCAGTGGTTTCTGCAGAAACTTAATCTTCCTAAGTCTTAGTTTTCTCATCTATCAAAAGAGGATCTTTACTCACTTTTTCAGAGAACACTTGCAAGGTCGTTGTTCTAAGAGAGTGCATTGTACTTACGCAGGCTTCCTTGGTTGCTCAGTTGGTAAAGAATCCACCTGCAATGCAGGAGACTGCCTGCCATGCAGAAGACACGGGTTCAGTCTCTGGTTTGGCAAGATACCCTGGAGGAGGAAATGGCAACTCACTCCAGTATTCTTGCCTGGAAAATTCGATGGACAGAGGAACTCGGTGGGCTACAGTCCATGGGGTCGCAAAGAGTTGTACAAGACTGAGCGACTAACACTATTGTACTTAACGTAATACATGGCACAAAGCATAGCACTGTTTAACAATGATGATCTCCCAAATCTGTGGAATGGACTCATGTTGAAGGCTGTCAACACAGCAATAATCCTTATAAATGGTTAATTAATTACGCAGATATCATGACATCTGGGCATTTGGTAACTGAAGTAAGATAGATAACTGAGTTACCTATGTTTTATCTGGCTTCTTGGCATTTTATCATCATAACTAGTGCTTTCCAAGGCTTATCAGAGGCAGTTTGGCTTCACCCTGTGTCATTGGTACTCTCATTTCTGAAACCATTTAGACTAAATATGAGTTTATTGTGAAGCTTTATTTCCAGTAAGATTTGACAATCAGCCAAGGACAAAATGAATTAAAATACCAAAAATTACAACCCTTTGGGATCCAATTAACCCAAGCAAGGTTATTTTTAAACTTATGAAAAGATAGAAATGTTATGATGGGTCAGAGAGTGTTTGAAAACTTCAGAATTTAATTGCAAATAAGAGAGAATGTCAGTTGCCTAGGAATGTGACCTAAATCCAAAATATTCTAATGTCAGCAAAGGTTTTGGGAAATTTGATAGTACTCTCTGCCAAAGTTCAGGTGGTTCTAATTACATTCACAAACCATGGAGAGCTTTTCTTAAAAACATACTGTGAATTTCCTTCATTATTTATTTGACAAAACCATGTTCTTGGTTGTAATTTTTTCACAGCCAGTTAATTATGCTTCGTTATATGATTCACAAATTATGGCATATTTGTGAAGGAGGAAGTGTGTGTTTATTTCTATAAACGTTGAAACGTCTGTTAATGTCAAACTGTTCTCTCTACCAAAAGGTGATGTGATAAATTATAAATCCGTCTTATTGGAGCATGTAGTCTTTCAGATGTTTCTGCTTGTTCTTTTCCTTGGTGTGTGTTGGGGAATTTCCACAGAAAGAAGCACCTGTGTGATATGATGTCCACAGGCCTGCAGAAATTAGCAGATTTCCTCCTTACGAGCATTGATAATCAGTGACCAGTAAAGATGGATATAGATTAGATAGATAGATTTATTTTCAGTACAAACCAGTGTTGTGTGTGGAAGACAGTACTTGAGATTCTTAAAGACCAAAACTTTGTGGCTCTGAGTTCATGTAGCTCTTTCTGAGTAGGCTCTACTTGAGAACCTTCCTTAAATTTCCTGAGCCTTACTTTTCCCATCTGTTTAATGGCAATAAAATATCTCTGTCACAGGGTTTTGTAAAGATTAGCTGAGATGATGGATATAATTAGCATAATACCAGCAGCATGGTAAGTGCTCAGTACTTGGCGTTTATTGTTGTCCCACTGTTCTTTCAGGTGGTATTAGAGAGATTGCTGGTCATTGATTGCCTTTCTGTGCCTCATTTTCCTCATCTCTAAAACGAGACCACATAACTTCTAGGGTCCCTGTGAAGGTCGAATACATGGCTCTGTCACCATTGGCACCATCAACAGAACTAACTTCTATTATGAACTCAGGGATTTGAGAGACTCTGAGCAAAATTCTTTACTTTCATAGTCCCATTTAATCCTCACAACTTTCATAGTAGTTCCCCCATATGGAAGATAAGAAAACCGAGACTAAGAAAGATAAGAACACTGAGAGTCACTTCACAAGCCACATAGCTAGTCACAGAAAGATTGGGATTTTGTATCTTGCATACATTAACTTCACAGGCTTTGCTTTTCATCATTCTATCATAACACTAGCGTTTACAGACTCAGACTGCTTTGTACCTAGGAAGGTAAAGGTAGTGAATGAAATAAGTTGGGGTGAGAGCGGTTGTGCCCACTGGAGAGGAGCCTGCCTCATGTAAAGGGTAGCCAGTCCATCATCCATGAGGAAGGCATGAGAGTCCAATGTTATCACATCTCTGATCTTTCAAGAAAAGTCCAGGACTCATATTTTTATATGAAATCTCCTGGTTATTAAATGCTTACAGCTAATTCATATTTTAAAATGCTGTGATGGTCAAAGGAAATATATTTGCATGCAAAATTCCACTTGTAGTATTGACTCTATTATTCTCTAAAATAGTGATTCTCAAATGTGATCTCAAATGTGACCCCACCCCCGATGATGGGGTCCCCTAGATCCTTTCGAGGCAGCTACATGTTCAAAACTTCTTTCACAATAGCAATAATTTTTTTCCATTGCATTGACACTTGCACTAATGATAGAAAAGAAACCATGGGTAAAATTGCTGTTGCCTTAGCATAAATTAAGTCAGTTTCTCCAAAACATACCAGTAACCATTGTTTTATTCACCAACACATGCTCACAATAAAATGTTTTAAAATGCCAGTTTTACTTAAGAATGCCATTAATAAAGCAGTAAAAGCTACTCATTTATTTAATCTAAACCTTTGAACACATATATTTTAAATAGTCCATGGGATAAACTGATAAGTTTACATAAAAGTATTTTTTCTAGAAGAAGAACTAAGTAACTGATCACAGAGCAAACTAAACTAGCCACCTTTTTTATGGAATATCATTTTTATCAAAAAAGTTGACAAACTATAATTATTCAGATTTGTTCTTTGGCATACAATTTTTTTTATTAAAAAAAAGTAAGCCTGTCACTTCCAAGGGAAACAACTGACAATATTTGTTGCCAATGATAAAGCTCAAGCTTTCAAGTGAAAAATTAAAATTTTGGAGAACTTAAGCTTGAAAGATTCCAAGTTCTTACAGACTTCTCTGATATAATTGGTAGTTATATTAACAAATGTGATTTTTAAAATATAATAACATATGTCAATATTTGAAAAATCTGCTTAATTCAGTAAATCAATATATTCCAGTGAATATACTACAGAATGTTGCATGGAGGTAAGATCATTCAAAGTGAAAGATGAATGAACTGTCATGTTAATAAGTATGGAAAGTTCATTGATACAATTTCATAGCTGTATTGAAAATAAACTTTAAGAAATGACTACTTTTTGAGTTTTGAGTATCAAAGAATATCCACAACTATCTTTAAAGACTCTTATGATAATATAATATTCTTATAATATATCAGGACCCCCCCCTTTTCCTGCTATGCAACATACTCAGTATGGAAGCAGATATGGAGCTCCAACTTCCTTTTATTAAGCCAGGTGTTAAAAAGATTTACCCACTGTAAAATAAGCCACTCTTCTTGCTAATTATTTCATGTTGAAAATGTAATTTCTTTTCATTACAATAAGTAAATATTAACATGAAATTTATTATTATTATGTTTCAAAAATTAAACCAATAAATATATGTTTTAATTCCTAATTCAGTATTCATAAATAGTAGCAGATAAAGTTATTTGGGATCCCCAACCATTTTTAAGAGTATAAAGTGATCCTGAGACCAAATCTTATGCTTATCACTCCTCTAGAACAGTGCTATTCAGAGTGTTGTCTATGGATGAGTAGTGTTAGCACCACCTGGGAAATTGTTAAAAATGTAATTTCATAGACTCTACCATAGACCTACTAAATCAGAATCACTGGGTGTGCATCCCAGAAATCTGTATTTTAACAAGTCTTTCAGATGATTCTGAAGCTCACTAAAGATATGTTGTTCTACATCAAACTGTATTGATCACGTACCTCATCAGTTAAAAAACAAAGTTTGAGTACATACCCTCAATTTATGTATACTTACATATTCATCCATTGATTAGCACTTCTGCACTATTTCATGGATACCAGATAGAAATGTAGACATGCACAGAACTAGAAATTAGAGAATGAGATGTTTTCTCCTCTGTATGTTGCACCTCTGTGTGGAGACTGGTCCATGTAGGTCCCCAGTTATAACAACATTGCTTCGTAAAGTAGATTTGTAAAAAAAACTCCCTTTCCTCCTGTGATTGAGTCTTGATCAATTAAGAAGCAGTGCCTGTTTCTGACCCTATTCTCTTTCAACCAGTGCACTTTTTCGCATCAAGCCTTTCCTAAAACACTCAAAGAAGGCTTCTGTGTCACTGAGATTCTCTTTTATAAAAGTTGAGGCACAAAGCAAAGGGAAGCCAGACTACAAAGAGAATTTCTGAGTAAGCTGCTTTTCTGATAGTCTGCATTCCCTCTTTTTTTTCCTGAGTTCATCTGATCTCTCCGTGAATGAGAGAAGAAACCAATGAATGAATCAGAAAGGAGTGTTTTCTCAAGTTCTGTTGTTTCACTGTAGTCTTTCATTCTTCATTTTATTCATGAATGGCTTTTTAGTCCTGAAGTTTCAAGATAAGTGACTTTGGACTCTAAATGATTGTTTGTTTGTGATGTTTCCATATTTATTTTGTAGAGAAAGCAGGAGAAAATCAAGAAGAGACAACATTTTGTTGTTATTTTTTTGTGTGTTGGAAGGAAAGCCTTTTTTAAAAAAAGAAACTATTGTGGGAAGACATTTTCACCTTCAAGCTCCTTAAAACTTAGCAGTAAAATAGGAAGCATGTGGTTAACCCATGTAAATATATTTCCCACATTAGCCTGATCACAAGGATGAGCTGGAGCAGGCTTTCAACATGGATTTCTCAGCTCTAATCCATCTACTGAATATAATCTCCAGGGGAAAGAACTGGGAATTTGTTTGTTTGTTTATTTATTTATTTTGGGGGAATTTATTTTTTGACAAACATTTTAGACGACTTTTTATAATCAAGCAAATTTAAATATTGCATGATTCAGTTCAGTTCAGTTCAGTCGCTCAGTCGTGTCCGACTCTTTGCGACCGCATGAACTGCAGTACGCCAGGCCTCCCTGTCTACCACCAACTGCTGGAGTCTACCCAAACGCATGTCCATTGAGTCGGTGATGCCATCCAACCATCTCATCCTCTGTTGTCCCCTTCTCCTCCTGCCCTCAATCTTTCCCAGCATCAAGGTCTTTTCAAATGAGTCAGCTCTTCACATCAGGTGGCCAAAGTATTGGAGTTTCAGCTTCAACATCAGTCCTTCCAATGAACACCCAGGACTGATCTCCTTTAGGATGGACTGGTTGGATCTCCTTGCAGTCCAAGGGACTCTCAAGAGTCTTCTCCAACACCACAGTTCAAAAGCATCAATTCTTCGGTGCTCAGCTTTCTTTATAGTCCAACTCTCACATCCATACGTGACTACTGGAAAAACCATAGCCTTGACTAGACGTTCCTTTGTTGCCAAAGTAATGTCTCTGCTTTTTAATATGCTATCTAGGTTGGTCGTAACTTTCCTTCCAAGGAGTAAGCGTCTTTTAATTTCATGGCTGCAATCACCATCTGCAGTGATTTTAGAGCCCCCCAAAGTAAAGTCAGCCACTGTTTCCCCTGTTTCCCTATCTATTTGCCATGATTAGAAAGAATGAAAACAGATTTAAGGATAACGTGCCATAACTAGTCGTATATTATAAATGGGCTTCCCAGGTGGCACTAGTGGTAAAGAATCTGCCTGCCAGTGCAACAAATGTAAGAGATGTGGGTTTAATCCTAGGCCAGGAAGATCCCCTGGAGGACGGCATGGCAACCCACTCGAATATTCTTGCCTGGAGAATCCCATGGACAGAGGAGTCTGATGGGCTACAGTCCATGGTGTCACAAAGAGTCAGACACGACTGACGATACCTGGTATTTTCATTCAATGAGCAACATCCCCTGGGGACTTAGTGTAGAGGGATGAGATGGTGCCAGGAATCTGTGTTGACTTTTTCCTAAAATACGCAATGGTATTAGTGTGGTAGAATAGTTTAGAGATCCCCGTTTGGAATCTGATAAACCAGATTCCATGTATGATCTTATTTGACATGTATTCATTTGTGAGCTTAACCTCTTTAAGTCTGTTTCCTGAAAATTAGAGCCAATAGTATCAACTACAGGGTTGATGGTAATGATTAAATATAACACCTCTCCTGGTAAAAATTTTAGACTTTCACTAACTACCTTTGTGATCAAGATCTTAACCTTGATAAGCCTCATTTCCCTTCTCTGTACAACAGAAACTGTAAAAAGAACTAGCTGGGTCCTTGTCTAATAGTTGAGGACCAGTATTCATTCTCTTCCTGCTTTGTAGAAGAACCCAGATTCAAATTGAGTATCAAATTGCACAGCTAAAAATGTACCCCAGACTCCCATCACAGATAAGCGTGGCCTTTGCAGTATAAGTTCTAGGTCTTAGATAGTCCTTCTAGAGAACTTTCCTCCCTTCTACCTTTTGTTGCCACAAAACAGATGTAAAGACTCTAGTAGTCATCTTGGATCATGCAATAATTTTGAAAACAGAAGTCACACATGATGAGTGAATTCCTAATTCCAAGCCCAGGGCTGTTTACCTTTTAAGTTACCTCCCTTAAAAGAAATCAAACTTCTTTTTAAGCCCCCGTTATTCTTGCAGTAATGCAACTTAATGCAACTAAAGAACTTAATGCTATTTCTAATTGGTGCACTATCTCATAGGGGTTTTAGAAGGATAAAATTAGATAAATCACATGAAACAGCTATGCAGGGCCTGGCACATGGAATATGCTATTAAAAATGATAACATTTATTTAAACAAGGCCTAGATTTCATAGGACTTGGCAAAGGTCATGCTGATTCTCCTCTGGACTGTGGACAATGTGATTTTCCGTGGGGCTAAGTCACAGCCACAGTGGAAAACAAAGAAACACACCAGAAGCTGTCTTAACTGACCTGTAACCCAAACACAAGGTGAATGGAGACTGTCCCTCCCCTCTGTAAAAATACCCCAGTGGAGACCAGCAATGCAGTGAGGCTTCTATTAGGTCACTTTCTAGTCCCCTGAGTATTCGCTGTTCTCACCTGTTGAATTGTATACTTACTAAGAGTCAGTGTTTTCAAAACTTTTCATGCCTGTTATATTTGCTATTGAAATATGTGATTCAATTTTATATAAAATACATAATTTAATATTGGAAAAAGTCCATCAAAGAGAAACATTATCCTTTTGTACATGGGAAAAATCATTTAGAAATTTGAAAGTATTCTGTGTTCTCCCTTAAATTCTCATGTTACTTGAAAGACAACAAAAATGGCATCAAGCATGATGCTTAATAAATGTAGTTTATGCAAGAATGACTACTTGGAACCTAAAATCTGGACTCTTATTTTGAGAAAAGTCCTCAGCTTTACATTTTTAAGTTGGCAAATAATTGTACAATTAGTAGTTTTAGGTTGCACCGAAATGTATATGAGGTGTATGTAGCAACTTGTCATTTATTGCTTTCACAGAATTTTCAGCTCACCAGCTGCCATTCTCAATCATTTTGAATTAGGAGGGCACACTTTCAGTTCCATCCAGAGTCCACAGTGCTGCAGGCAGTGCCGGAGGACAGATATCTGAAACGCAATAAGAAGCCTTGCAGTTTCCCCTGATATTGTGGAATTACCCCTGTTGGAATGATCCCTATCAAAACCCAGCTTCAGTGCTGTGGGAAGTCCAAGCCACATGGAGAGGTCATGTGTAGGCCCTCCGGTCAGTATTCTCAAAAGTATTCCCAGCCAACAGCAGCATTAGCTGCCAGCTCTCCAAGTAAGCCATCTTTGATGCTGAGACTAGTGAACACTTTAAATGACTAAAGATCCCAACTGACTACAGCCTCAGGAGAGACACTAAGCAAGAGCCACACAGCAGAGCCTATTAACCCCCAAAATGGAAATAGCGTATTGCTGTTTTCAGGTACTAAATGAATGTCAAGACTGGGTTGATATGAATCCTGACTATGCCTGTATTATCTATATAAACACAGACAGTTACTCTATCTAGTTTCTCTGTCTAGTTTCTTCATCTTTATGGTGTGGATAATAATATTACCTGTCTCATTAAGTGGTCCTTAGGACCATATGTGATTGTCCTGCATATAAAGAATATAGCATGTAGTGAGATACCATCACCAACACTATTACCGTCATTCATCTTTACTGTTACCAACACTGCCACTACTATTGATATTGTTGTTTCCTACCAGTTTTTAGGAGGAAAATGAGAGACCTCTGATTTGGTCTTCAGGAAAAAGCCAACGAAAATCAAAAACAAAAATGACCAGTTTATTCACCGTTCTTGGAAAAATGCCTTTTACATAGCAAATGCTTGGAATATATTAGCAATTATTATTATATCAATGTTTTTTTAATTGTCAGTGTTCCTGGGTAAACTATTCCAGTGCTCTACCAACTATTCACATTTTCAAGACATATTTAAACCTTTTATTGTCTCCAAAGTAATGGTTCCTAGAAGTGACACAATTTAATTATTTAATATATGTCCATTAATTCACTCAACAAGTATGAAGTATTGGCACTATGACACATCTTTGGTACTGGAGATATGGCAAGAAAGGAAGACAGATATTCAATGCATAATTATAAAAGTATAAGGGGAGTTTAAAAAACAGAGAAGCAAGACTTTGATGGTATGTTTTAGAGGACTCTAGTATGATCTGGGACTGGAATATATCAAGAAAATCCTTTCTGGCCAATCTGAGACCAAAAGGAAAGATGAACAGACCTATGACAGCAGGTCACAATGACACAGTTGGATGGTTGGAAGCACAGAGTGTTGATGTGCCCAACTAAAGAAGCAGCCAGAGTAAATATCTTTAGCTAGGAAAAAGTATGTTTCCTCCAGGAAATGAAAGTAGATAGAGTGTGACTGGATACAGGAAAAAAAGCTGGAGAGGAGTCTGGAAAAGTAAGCAGGACTTTCTACACTCAGATGAAGATTTTTCCTAAAGGTATGTAGAATACAGTGAGGGTTTTGGAGTAGGAAAGTGACACAGAATGGTGGATTTTTTTGTTTAAAAGGCTCTAACTTTTTTTTTTTTTTTTAATATAGAAAGGGCTGGAAGGATACACATGTAGCCCAGGAAGAAGAGTATAATAGCTTGCACTGGAAAGTGGTGGTGTGAATGGATAAAAATACTCAGGAATCACCTGCCATTGGATAATTATCCCCAGTTTGTAGCCAACTAATGGAATTTTCACCAAGGATCCACTTGGATCTGATGCTACTCCAAGGAGCATCACCTATCAGAGACACTGATTACCAATCCCTTGCTTGGTAGTAAGTAGACTCTTCACTAACAGTGGCTTGAAGTTCAGTCCCTGGTATTATAAAAAAGTTGAGAGATTTTTGAGTCAGAATTTGAATACTGACTCAACAATTTTTAACTGTCATATGACCTTGGAAAAAATCACTTCTTTGTGCCTCTGCTTCCTCTTCTGTGAAAGAGTTGTAAGACCTAAGTGTCTACCTAATGGGGTTCCAGTGAGGATGAGAAGTATGGAAAGTATTTGTAATCACACCTGGAATGAAGAGAATCTTCAATAATAAGTATTATTTTGTAATCATTCATTCCACACCTATCTATCGAAGCAGGCACTGGGATGTCCTCATGTTCAAAGATATTTATACTCAATAGGTATTTGGTTAGAAATCACAGGGAGAAATGGATGCTGGGAGCTGAATAAAGTGCTGGAGCTTTGCAAAATACGAATATCAAATCGGAAAAGCACACTTGGCTAAGTGGGTATAAGAGGCTGTATCTCCCTAAAGCAGAGTCTATTATTTTTAAAAAAAAAAACAACAACAACAACAAAAAGGGATTTGTGACTGAAAATATGCTAATTGCAGAGCCCAAAATGTCACTGGAAGTGCAAGATGGCATGAAGACACAAAGTTTTCTTTCAAAAGCCAATTTAAGTAGAGGACTTTTTGAAAGTCTATTCTGGATCATAAAAAAGCCCCCCCAAAGTTTTTTGGTGTTTTTTTTTTTTTTGAAAGAAGACTATTTTAGTGGCCCCCATGTAGAAGGAAATATTTGAAGTAGAGTGTGTTTCTAGTGGGTTATCTGCTAAGGTGATTAACTTTGAAATGGTCTTGAGAAGGAAGAATGGAACTGAAGGAATCAACCTGCCTGACTTCAGACTATACTACAAAGCTACTGTCATCAAGACAATATGGTACTATCACAAAGACAGAAATATAAATCAATGGAACAAAATAGAAGGCCTAGTGATAAATACACGCACCTATGGAAAGCTTATCCTTGGCAAAGGAGGCAAAAATATACAATGGAGAAAAGACAATCTCTTTAACAAGTGGTGCTAGGAAAACTGTTCAACTATCTGTAAAAGAATGAAACTAGAACACTTTCTAACACCATACACAAAAATAAACTCAAAATGGATTAAAGATCTAAATATAAGACCAGAAACTATAAAACCCCTAGAGGAAAACATAGGCAGAACACTCTCTGACATAAATCGCAGCAGGGTACTCTATGACCCACCTCCCAGAGTAATGGAAATAAAAGCAAAAATAAACAAATGGGATCTAATTAACTGTAAAAGCTTTTGCACAACGAAGGAAACTATAAGCAAGGTGAAATGACACCCTTCAGAGTGGGGGAAAATAATAGCAAAAGAAGGAAGTGAAAGAATTAATCTCAAAAATATACAAACAGCTCATGCAGCTCAATACCAGAAAAATAAATGACCCAATCAAAAAATGGGCCAAAGAACTAAACAGACATTTCTCCAAAGAAAACATACGGATGGCTAACAAACACATGAAAAGATGCTTAACATCACTCATTATCAGAGAAATGCAAATCAAAACCACAATGAAGTTCCATCTCATGCAGGTCAGAATGGCTGCTATCAAAAAGTCTACAAACAATAAATGGTGGAAAGGGTGTGGAGAAAGGGAACCGTCTTACACTGTTGGTGGGAATGCAAACTAGTACAGCCACTGTGGAGAACAGTATGGATATTCCTTAAAAAACTGGAGATGGAACTGCCATACGACCCAGCAATCCCACTGCTAGGCATACACACTGAGGAAACCAGAATTGAAAGAGACACTTGTACCCCAATGTTCATCACAGCACTGTTTACCTTAGCCAGGACATGGAAGCAACCTAGATGTCCATCAGCAGACGAATGGATAAGGAAGCTGTGGTACATATACACAATGGAATATTACTCAGCTATTGAATGCATTTGAATCAGTTCTAATGAGGTGGATGAAACTGGAGCCTATTATACAGAGTGAAGTAATTCAGAAAGAAAAACACCAATACAGTATATTAATGCATATTTATGGAATTTAGAAAGATGGTAACAAAGACCCTATATGCGAGACAGCAAAAGAGACACAGATATAAAGAACAGACTTTTGGGCTCTGTGGGAGAAGGCGAGGGTGGGATGGTTTGAGAGAATAGCATTGAAACATGTATCTTACCATATGTGAAATAGATGACCAGTCCAAGTTCAATGCATGAAACAGGGCACTCAAAGCCAGTGCACTAGGATGACCCTGAGTGATGGGATAGGAAGGGAGGTGGAAGGGGAGTTCAGGATGGGGCACACATGTATACATACCCATGGCTGATTCATGTGAATGTATGGCAAAAATCACCACAATATTATAAAGTAATTAGCCTCCAATTAAAATAAATAAATTAATTTTTTTTAATGATCTTCAGGGACTTTCATGAGTTCAGGAGATGTTCTTTAACACTTCCTTGGAACTGGAACATTGAAAGCCTATCTCTAGCAAAGACATGTATTAGCTGGAGCCTAGAAGTTATTAAATTTTCTCTTTTGCAACATTTTTCCCCCTTTATCCTGGTAGAAGTCAAAATAGTCAACTTCATGTGATTAAAATGGAACTGTAGAAATCATTAAAGAGATACCTTTTCTCCCAACTCTTAGAAAGCAGCCTGGGTATAAAATATCTTTTGATAGCCATGCAGAATTTTCATGTATACTAAGGAATTTATTTTGTCAGGGCCAAACTGAGAGGAATAATGATTATCTGGAGTAGTACTTTCTATAGAAAGTGAAAGTGAAGTCGCTCAGTCATGTCCAACTCTTTGCGACCCCGTGGACTGTAGCCTACCAGGCTCCTCTGTACATGGGATTTTCCAGGCAAGAGTACTGGAGTGAGTTGCCATTTCCTTCTCCAGGAGATCTTCCCAACCCAGGGATTGAACCCGGGTCTCTCGCATTGTAGCCAGACGCTTTACCGTCTGAGCCACCAGGGAAGTACTTTCTATGGAAACCCTTTATATGTTTATTTTTAAAGGTATTGTTTATTGAAGCATTCAAGTCATTTTTAATATGTTTTGGCAATGATATGACTTAAGAGCTAAGGTCTTAGTTGGTAAAACTTCATTATTTTTATAGTTGGGGAAATAAATATATGAGTTAAGGAGGGTGATTCCCCCAATGTCTCACAGTTAGTTAATGGAAGCGAAAGGTAAGCAAATTTATATTTGTCAGATTCTCTTGGTTACAAGTGACCAAATACAAGTAAATTTCAGTGGTAAAACTTATCAGTTGGTAAAACAGACAAAACACAAATAAGCAGTACCAAGCTGCAAACTTGATCAAAGTCTCAAGTGATGTCATCATAGTTGATTTCTATCCACCTCTTGGTTGTGCTTTCCAATATCTTGCCTTCCTTCCTTCCTGGACTCTTTGAGGTGGACCAATAGCTGCAGGCTCACAGTTTCTAGGATTAAGGGCCAAGGGGGAAAATGGGTCTCTTCCTACAAGTCTTGGATTGGCTTGAATCAGGCTGATGAGTTTACCTTACACCATGTTGTATTCTAAGCCAGTGCTTCTCAAACTTTCCGTCATGAGGACCTTTTAATCATTTTTTTAAACATCCAGTATGTAACAGACCAATAATTTTGTAAAACACAATTAAATATGAATTAGCATAAAAATGAAAGGAAAAGAATTATACTTACAAAATACATAAAATTACTCTATCAAAGTGATATAAAATTTTCTAAACACTTATTCACAATTTTGGTACCTGTAAACCCATAGCCAGGGGCTGGCAAACTGCAACTCACAGAACGAATCTTGTCCCTCGTGAGTTGCTAATACAGTTTTATTACAAGACAGCCATGACCATTTCTTTACATGTTATCTAGGTTGCTTTCATGATACAAAGACAGAGTTGAGTAGTTGAACAGAAACTGCAGCCTGAAAGATCAAAATATTTACCATCTGGCCCTTCATAGGAAAAAAAAATGCCAATTCCTACTTCAGGCAATCCCTGTGACCAGAAGACCATGAATTTATGATTATCCAAGGAGTCACAGGCCCATACCTAAGCACATGGATGGGGAGTAGCAATGGAATGACTCTCTAAAAGGAACTTGTAACCTGAAACTTATTCTTTTCATTGTAAGAAATTCATTCTTAGAACATGGTGTAAGGTAAACTCTTCTTATTCAAAAGAATGGGAAACTGAATTCCTTCAAATATCTAGTATAGAATTTAGATTTTGATTTTCCCTCTTAATATCCTGTTTTCTTGATACTGTTTAAAAATGAATACTAAAACCTCAAAATGTGCCTTAAATGAATTCAGGCTTGAAAAATTGTCATCTCAAATCCTTTGAGGATTGAAGAGTAATAAAATATGCCAAGGAATGAATAAATAATTTTTAAATGTTATTATAATGAAGAAATTAATGAGCCCAACCATGATAATATATAAAATGATTATAAAATACTTAAGGCTTCTTTAACTCTCATTTCCAGAAATGAAAATAGAAACTATTTGGAGAGTTTATTTATTTAGAAAATATTTAATAAATATATACCATGAATATCTAAACATTGAGCTAGATATTGATTCTTTCAAGAGACTTGAAAGGAGGGATGAGCAAACTGTAGTCAGTGGGTAATTAAATAAAATCACTGCAGGTTATAATTAGGCTATCATTTAACTCCAGCAAAAGGGAGAAAAAATAGAGATTAATAATGGAAGATGTCCTTTAGCAAAAGGCCTCTACGACAAGGTGTTGTTGAGGCTAAGTTCCACAAGAAGAAGAGCAGTGGGTGGTTAACCGAGAGAAACATAGACTCTAAATATTCCCAGGAGAAGAAAAAGCAGGCGCTAAGTTCCCAAGGCAGGAAAATCTTCATCTGTTCTAGGAAATAAAGCCAGCGTGGTTGGAGAGAATAAGCAAGAAGAAAAATAGTCCAAAAACATTTGGAAAGCTAAAAGCAAAATCATTCAGGTGAGGCCTTAGGATATGCAAATTCTTTCCTGAGTCCATAAACTGGAAAAACATTGGAGGGTTTTAAGCAAATGGACAATATGGTTTGATTTGCTTTTAAAAATACTGCTTTTACTACTGTGTATTGAATGAATAATAATAATGATAATAATGATTGACTTATTAAGGGCAACACCTTTTAATTTAGAAGCATTAAGTTACTTAAACCTCACAACTAAACCTATTATTATCTCCATTTTACAGATAAGTATTATGATTACACTTTTTACTGTCTGCTAGGAAAAATAAATATAGGTCTTCCATGCTTTAGAACACAGAGAAACAAAGACTGTCATCAAACACAAAATAGTTGTTAATGGAACCTTACGTCAAATATCCTGATTTGTGATTATTAGTCTTAATTATTCCACACAGTTGGTGGATTACTAAACACTGAGTAATTGAATAGAAACAGATTGTATTCCTGGGAACACAGATGAATATAAACAGACCAGTAGTCATAGGCAAGTAGATATAATCCCAAACACTACCAGTATAGCAGATTATGAGAAATTCTATTTCTTCAGGGAGTCCCAGCCCCAAGCTCCTTTTTTCTGTATGTTTCTTCCTCCCTAACTCCTCCACACACATTCTCATCTGCTACCTTCAATCTACCGAGTCAAACAGATCCTTCTTGATGCTCTTAGAAATAATAACGTGCAAGAAAGGATAGCTGCCAAAACTTGTCCTGACCACATTCAAAGACTCAAAACCAACCCTGAGAATTATTCTAAGGCCCCAAAGAATTGAAGATACACATTCAAATCCACTTCCTTACATAAGTGCTCTGAGTAGCATTATTCACAATAGCCGGAAGGACTTCCCTGGTGGCTCAGATGGTAAAGTGTATGCCTACAATGCGGGAGACCAGGGTTCGATCCCTGGGTTGGGAAGAGCCCCAGGAGAAGGAAATGGCAACCCACTCCAGTAGTCTTGCCTGGAAAATCCCACGGACGGAAGCTACAGTCCATGGGGTCGCAAAGAGTCAGACACGACTGAGCGACTTCACTTGGGACATAACCCAAATGTCCCTCAACGGATGAATAGATAAACAAAATGTGATACAGACATAGGGGGAAAAAATATTATTCAGCCATAAAAAGAGGTAAGATACTATACATGCTATAGTTTCCTTTGGGGATCATGAAAATATTCTTGAGCTAGATAGTGGTGAGAGTTGTGCATTTTGAATGCACTAAAATCCACTGAATTGAATACTTGAAAATGGCTAAAGTGGTGTGTTTTAGTGATGTGAGTTGTACCTTAATAATTTAAAAAAAAAATCATTACAAGAATCATTCCTGCTAGGGAGGCCTTTCAGGCAAAAAGCTATTATGTGTGCATTTCCCCAGAAAAAGGCATCATTTTCTGATAATACATATTTTGGAAAGGAAGCCAGTGAAACAGCACTGATGGATTTGTTTTTGGATTTGAACGAAGTGCTCAATGCAGAAAGAATGATGAAGTAAATAGTTGATGATGCTATTCACCACCACGATGGCTATGGTCATCATCATTATACCATCATCATATAATCTGGATAACTTAATAATCACAGAAAAAATTAATCCAGTGCGCAGCAAACTGAATCTTAGTGCATACTTTCTGCCTGCTTTCTTTTTGAATGGTTCCATCTTTAAAGCATAAATTTGTGGCGAAGGGACAAGGAAAAGATGAATAACCACATTTTAGTCTCATTTACATACAACCAAATAAAAAGCAAATGGTTAAGTCCAGCCATGGAGTTTCTCTGTACTCTTTGTCTGCTATAGGCATTTTTCTGTAAAGATCTTTCTTATGATCTTTACAAACATAAAGATCTTATGAACAGCCAAGCTTCCCTCGCCCAGTTCACTAGGTTGACCAAAAAAGAAACTGCCTGCTAGGCCTTTGTTCTGAAAACTAGCAGGGCTCCTTTGTGGCCACCCTAAGCTGAGTTGCTCTAAACACAAACTGTCCACAGAGCAGGCAGTTTTGTGTTTGTCTGCTTCTGTCCTGGGGAGGACCTCCCTGGACTCAGATTGTGTTCCTGAACACCTTAACTAGGATTGTAACCAGGATCCAGGCATGACAGACACACTGTCCTGCAGTGTCTGCCATTGAGACTTTCAGCTGACTTGATTAGTTTCATCTGGTCCGCACAAGCACAGTCACAGAGGCCTGCCACTGTCCCTGTTGTGTCACCATTTATCAGTGTCTTCACATCTGACTCAGTCTCTTTAAAAGGAAGAGTGAATCTTCTACCATGTCTGAATGGCAGTTACCAATCCTTTTCTTATCCCTTTACTAAAAATTTGCCATCTAATCTCAACATTTTGGCTCATGAGCTGTACATTTTCCCCCCAACTCTATCAACCAAAATATCAATGGCCAGTAAAAATCTATCCAAAGGTATTATTAGCAAGGCTGAGAGATAGTGCTTTCAACTTTGTGCTATGGTGCACAGGTGTACCACAATCCCATAAAGGATCAAAATATGATGGGGAAATAAAAATTGCTCCTGTTAAAACTGAGGCTATTTACTCAAAACTAAATGTTACGAGAAAAGGCTATCAGATTGCATAATGTATGGATTGTGTGGAATGCTAAGAACAGAGTGCATTTTGCTGTGTGTATTAGAAGGTAAGAAGTGTGACAGCAGGTACTTACGGTCTGAGTATGCTTCCTGAAACATGGGAGAACCACCTCCTCTGGATATGAGAGAGCAGAGTCAAGGCAGCAAATGACCTGGAGAAGGAAGTGGCAACCCACTCCAGTATTCTTGCCTGGAGAATTCCATGGATAGAGGAGCCTGGCATGCTACAGCCCATGGGGTTGCAAAGAGCTGAACATGACTGAGCGACTAACACTAAACTGTGGCAAGGCTTGGGAGGATGCCCAGGTGCACAATGAGATAACTGCAGAGACAGAGTCAGTATAATCCTTTCAGGTGTTGCACCCAAATTCCTGCTGCTGCTGCTAAGTCGCCTCAGTCATGTCTGACTCTGTGCGACCCCATAGACGGCAGCCCACGAGGCTCCGCCGTCCCTGGGATTCTCCGGGCAAGAATACTGGAGTGGGTTGCCATTTCCTTCTCCAGGGCATGAAAGGGAAAAGTGAAAGGGAAATCACTCAGTCGTGTCCGACTCTTAGTGACCCCATGGACTGTAGCCTACCAGGCTCCTCCGTCCATGGGATTCTCCAGGCAAGAGTACTGGAGTGGGGTGCCATTGCCTTCTCCGACCCAAATTCCTAGTGTTTAGCAAACATAGAAAGTTAAGAACCTCTGTCAGGGAGATGGTTATACATGATACAAGCTATATTCTTCTGACTTCTGCTGTTTGTCTTTTAACAAGTTCTCTCACCTTTCCTGACATTTTGATATAAGTAACCCGTCACCTTATAATCACACTAACAAGCTTATAATATAATCTTATAATCACATTTTTCAAGTTCAAGAGCCCTATTTTAAATTCATCGCCATGATCTTATATTATTTTTCTACTTCTGCATAACAAATTACAAATCTAGCACCTTAACACATATTTATTAACCCATAGTTTCTTTTTGTCTGGAGTTCGTAGCTACGTCTTCTGCTCAGTGTCTTACCAGGCTCAATTGAAGTGCCAACTGGGCTGTGAGGTGCCTGGCTTCAGAGGGTTATTATAACTAGTTTATGTCCTTTCTGGACTCCAGTGGAGAACCCACATTGTATGTAACTTTGATTCCCCATCAAGTCAGGATAAAATCTAATGCCATTGTCATGTCTTATAAGATCCTTAATGATCTGTTCCCACCTCCTTGCTCCATGCTTCCTCTCATGTTCAGACGTGTAAAGATGATCCCTCTGCCTCCAGTCCTCCATCCTTTCCCCCTTTGTATCACTATCTCCTAACAGACATCTTCCTTGAGCACCCTCCAAGGCTGAGTCTGGTGCCCTTCACCTGTGCTTACTCTGCTGTAGAACTTATTACACTAAACTGCGATTGCCCCTCAACCTGATTATCTCCCTCTAGACTTGGAGGAACTCAAAGGAAGAAAGCAGACAGTGCCTTGGACATCCCTGTATCCCCAGTGCTTCACACTATGCCTGGTGGAGGAGGCTCTCAGGTGATAAAGTGATTGCTTACACACACACACACACACACACACACACACACACACACACGTACATAGTCCTTTTTGATAGCTTTCCTCTGCTCAAAAAGTCAAGGATTTTGAAGAGAAAACAGTTTAATCCTCTTGTCTCCTGGAAAGCTAGCTTCCTTGTTAACCCAGAGAATCACCCACGGTTGACCACATGCACCATGGCGTGTCCCACTTTTGTGTCTCAGGGCATCTGTGTAATACTGCCATGTGATACTACCAGATTTTATGCTGCATCTAAAGTTCAGAGTTCACTCACTTCTTAGGATAAAGAAATGAAAACTCAGAAAGTTGAGTAAGTCAAACAAGGTGACATAGTTAATTACCAACAGAATGTAGACTTACACTGGGGAATTTTTATACCCAAGTCAATGTTCTTTCCACTGTATCATTTTACATAGTAAAGAGAAAATATGAATAAAACAAAAATAAAAATGCAGGAAAGTGACAGATTTATTGAGCTCCATGGAAGAGTAAAGGGGAAAAATCGGCAAGGTATTATTCTTCTTTGGCTATCAGGTAAATAAAAATTTGCTCCCTGATGTAAATCAGCTCATTGCAATCCTTAGGATTTTACACCTTTTGATTTTAGTGTGTTCTTGCTTATTCCAAAGAACAAGAGAAAGGTCAGGTATCTATCGTATTGATTTTCTAGAGCATATATTAAGAAGACTCAATTGCAAATGCATCTCTCCACTGTGCCATTTCCTTGCCCCTGAAAGGGGAAAAAACTCATTAGATTTTTTGCAATCATATTTCATTTGCTTTCCACATTCAAGTTTGCACCCATTGCTGTTTTTTAAATAAACATATAGTATAAATATCTGGGTAGCAATAAATATGGAAATAAGGCTCAGCTTCTCACTATAATAAATTTAAACATGAAGTAATAGTATGGAAGCAAATGTGAAAATAATACTATTAGCAAATGCAGTTGTCATAAATGTTATTAACATAATTATCTCCATAGTTTTGCAAGGTTTCTAATCATATATTTCTACCAGCAGTCAAGTTGAAATTACTTATTTCTTCTAGAACTTATTAAAAATATGCTAGAAAAGGAACCAGTTTTCCTTATATCAAAACAATAAAATTAAAGTAATGGAACAGAGGCAAGGGTGTGGGATCTGGGCAAATATCATGAGTTTTTATCCTAGAAAGTGATTCTAAGGACTCTCTTAATTACTCTAAGAAAATAGATATTAAGAATTATATGATAAAAAATCATTATTTCAAATTTTGAAAGAATATTATTATTTAAATATGGATTAATATTCCCCGATTGATTTTTTTTTTTTACTTTTTCATGGTAGTATTAGTTACCATAGATAAACTTAATTTACTAAAATAATTTATCTATCTTTACTATAACTCTCAATATACTTAACTATTCAAATTAAAACCAAATATGTATCAGGAATGGTTCTGGGTAATATAAACAATGATAGTGACCATCAACATCATCATTAACAACATATATTGCACTTATATGGGACTTCCCAGGTGGCACTAGTGGTAAACAATCTGCCTGCCAGTGTAGGAAACTTGAGACTCGGGTTCTATCCCTGGGTTGGAAAGAGCCTCTGCAGGAGGAAATGTCAACCTACTCCAGTATTGTTGCCAGGAGAATCCCATGGACAGAGGGGACTGGTGGGCTACAGTCCATGGGATTGCAAAAAGTCAGACATGACTGAGTGTCTAAGCACGATGCATGATTGCACTTATATATGCCAGGACTTTTTCTAAACTTCTTCTGTATCAACTGTTTAACGTTTAATCACTCAGCCAACTCTCTGAGGTAGGAACACTATGATTATCCGTATTAGATGAAAGAGAAAACCAAGGTTTTCAGAAATCATATAACTTAAAGCAGCTTATGTAAATCTAGGTCTCCCTGACTCCACAGTTAAAGTTTCAACCATTTCACGTGCTGCCACAGAGCTTGTGACCTATTGATTTGTTTACAAAGTTCACTCTATTTCTTTCATCAGGTAGCAGACATAGATTTATTTCCCACAGTATAGAAATGAGGGACTTCAAAAAAAATTAAAAAAAAAAACTCTTTAAAAAACATCATTCATTGAAATAATGCCATTTGCAGCAACATGGATGGACCTAGAGATTATCATACTAAATAAAGCAAGCCAGGCAGAGAAAGACAAATACCATATGGTATCACTTATATATAGAATCTAAACTATGACATAAATAAATGTATCTATGAAACAGACTCACAGACATAGAGAATAAATAGGCTTGTGGTTGCCAAGGGGGAGGGATGCAGGGGAGGGATGGACTGGGACTTTCAGATTAGCAGATGCAAATTATTATGTAGAGAATGGATAAACAGCAAGATCCTACTCTATAGCATAGGAAACCATATTCAATATCCTCTGATAAACCATAATGGAAAATTATATATATATATATACACACACACACACATATATATATATACATACATATATATATATATATATACACACACACACATATATATATACATACATATATATATATATATATATAACTGAATCACTTTGCTGTAGAGCAGGAATTAAGACAGCATTGTTAATCAACTATATTTCAATAAATAAAATTAATTTTTAAAAAAACATTAACTTTTAAAAGTAAAGACTATTTTATCAGCATTAAGCACAATGAGCAACTACCTTAAGAAAATACACTTTTAAAAAATTAGTAGTAAAAATACACTTTTAAAAAATTAGTAGTATCATTAGCTGTCTATAATTTTCCTTACCCACCATCATAAGTCCAGATACACTCCTACAGTCATTGTACCTATGTAATGACTGAAAGCCTTGCAATGGCCTTGGAGGCATTAGGACCGGAAGGATCAGTTGCTACTTTTTAATCCATTCTGTGTGTCAGTTACAATTCTTAATTCATGTTATCTCACTTAATCAGCACAGCATCAGTATTAAGTATTTAAGTATTAAGTAGGTTCTTGCCTTCAATTTATGAGAAACATGGGATTAAAAGTGCTTAAAAACTTGTGCAAGATTATACAACTTATAAGTGGCTAAAATGGGATTTAAAGCAAATTTAAAATAAATAATTATTTTATCTGATATCAGAGCAAATGATCTTGACTGTGTTGTTATTAATATGTTATAAAATTCGATCTTGAAAATTTTCTCTTGAGGAAGAAAAAAAATTAACTTTTTAAGAACTTTGTTAATCTTGACTTTTGTACATTTTCCAAAACACCTAGGTTCCCTCATGCAATTTCAACAACTGTGTGAAGTGAGTGGTATACCCACTTTACAGATGGGAATCTGAGATTTAATGACATAACATGATCAGCTGAAGTTGTCACCTACATTGATATTAGATATTGGACTAGAATTCAGGTCTTCTTAGGACTTCAGCCCACTCTACATGACTTCACAAGTGCCTCCAGAGTGGTGAGCATAAGGCATGAAAAGGATGTAGAGCTCAGAGCTCAGAAGTGGTAAGGTGCTGCTGGTGACAGAGTAGATGGATTTATGCCATGTGATGGCTAATAGACGCTGGGCAGATTGAATGTCAGGTATAGTAGGCCAGTGCTATCCAATAGAACTTTCTATGCTGCTGCTGCTACTAAGTCACTTCAGTCGTGTCCGACTCTGTGCAACCCCATAGACAGCAGCCCACCAGGCTCCACCATCCCTGGGATTCTCCAGGAAAGAACACTGGAGTGTGTTGCCATTTCCCTCTCCAATGCATGAAAATGAAAAGTGAAAGTGAAGTCACTCAGTCGTGTCCAACTCTTAGCGACTGCAGCTTTCCATGGACTGCAGCTTTCCAGGCTCCTCCATCCATGGGATTTTCCAGGCAAGAGTACTGGAGTGGGTTGCTATTGCCTTCTCCAGAAGGTTCTATAGTGATGGAAATATTCTATTCTGCACTGCCCAGTGCCACTTATTGAAGAGACTTGTCTTTTCTCCATTGTATATTCTTGCCTCTTTTGTCATATATAGCTCTTAAGCCCTTGAAATGTGCCTAGTGAAATTGAGAGGTTAAATTTTAATTGCATTTAATTGTAATTAATGTACATGTAAATAGTCACACGTGGCCAGTGGATACTGTATTTGACAGTACTGGCATGAGACATTTTTAGCATTAACTTCAGGAGTCAGCTTGTGGCTCAGCTGGTAAAAAATCTACCTGTAATGCAGGAGACCTGGGTTTGATCCTGGGTTGGGAAGATCCCCTGGAGAAGGGAAAGGCTACCCATTCTAGTATTCTGGCCTAGAGAATTCCGTGGGCTGTATAGTCCATGGGGTCACAAAGAGTCGGACACTACTGAGCAACTTTCACGTTCATTTTCAGGAGTCAGACCTGTCTTTCCTGCTGACACACATCTATTTCATAAAGACCAGTACAGCCAAATAAGTCCCCCTCCTAAACTGTGAGCTCTAAACAACTTTACTTGCCTATTTCCAGTTCCCTCCAAAAGCACTAACTCTGTTTAATTAAACAGAGTTTAATTAAAAATTCTGTGAAGGAAGCAGGACCATTATTATTCCCATTTTACAGATCAGGAAAATAGACCTCAGGTCATCAAAGTAACTTACCCACTAAGACATAAGCTAATGGTTTTAACCATCGTGCTATTGTGCTTGTTTATGTTTTCCCCATTTCCTTTTGATCACACTATGCATCTGTACTTTTCTGTTTAGAAGTACAATTGGAAAGATCAGAATGGCCTCTGAACTAAAAGCCCTCCTATATGGGCCTGGAAAAATTATTTTTAGATGTGTCCTTAAGTTGCCTTTTTCTTTGTATTCCTCTACTTCTGAAACCGTGACTTGATGTTAATTTTAAATATGCACATATGTGGTCCTTCTTTCCCTTGTTTGCATTCTTTCTTTCCATTTCACCTTTATCCCATTAACATAGCTTTCCTTGGTAGAAACTTCTTCAGTTAGAAGAAACAGAATTCATTTGATTTAAACAAAAAGTTTATTTTGCTATGAAATAAAAGGCCAAGGCTATGATTCTCTTCAGACATCACTCCCTCTCTTTCTCCATCCTTCTACCGTTTCTTCTCTGTTGGCCTTAGTCTCAAACAGGCTGTGCACCAGTAGTAATGAAAATGCTACCATTAGTTTCAGTTTTGTCTCGTACCAAATCACCACCAAACAATGAAAGGAGAGTTCTTTTTCCCAATAGAATTAACAAAACTCCTGGAATGAATGTCATTGATTGACTCAGGTCGCAACCCATCCCCAAACCAATCATTGTGGCCAAAGAGATTGTTCTAGTCTTTAATATTGCATCATAACCCCAAAACTTATTGGCTTAAAACAATAATTTTTTTGTATTACATCCTATGATTTTATTGTTCAGTAATTTGAATGTGTCAGCAGGTTGATTCTTCAGTTATGACATTGACAGAGGTTACTGCATGGTATTTAGCTGGTGACTAGACTGGACAGATCTGGTCCAAAATGGCTCATTTACCTTGGCTTACAGTGGGTGGACAGAAGGATGGGTTCAGCTGGGATTATCAACATGGTGTCTATGCCCTTTTCCAGAATGGTAGCTTCAGGATAGCTGAACTTCTAACAAAATGACTCAGGACTCCCAGAGCGAGGGTTCCAAGAAGCATGGATAGAAGCTACAAGGCTTTTCAGGACGCACCATAAGAAATCCCAGAATGCCATTTCTGCTGCATTTGTTTGGCCAAGCAAGTTACTAGGGCCATCCTAGGTTCAGCAGAAAGGCAACAATACTTTAATTCTCAAAGAGTGAAAGTGAAAGCACTCAGTCGTATCCGACTCTTTGCAACCCTGTGGGCTATATAGTCCATGGAATTCTCCAGGCCAGAATACTGGGGTGGGTAGCTGTTCTCTTCTCCAGGGGATCTTCCCTACTCAGGGATAGAATCCAGGTCTCCCACATTGCAGCCGATTCTTTATCAGCTAAGCCACCAGGGAAACCCCAATTCTCAAAGAGAGAAGTATCTATTTTTTTTTAAATTTTTTGCAACAGTCTTTAACCTGCAGAGAGATAGAGTGATTTGATTGGACAAACCTGGTCATGTGCCATCTCTATTTCCATAGGGTGGGATCAGATTTACCTAAAACATCAGACTAACGTTGTGAGGAGAGTAGTTCCACAGAGGAAAATTAGTATCTTGTTGCCAATAGACAAAGAAGCAGATGCTAGGTGTGTAAAAACAACAACTATGTTACAAATTGATGCTGGCATCACCAAACCTGTGCTTCCAACAGGCATTCTGGAATTTTAAAAATACATAAGAAGTTAGGACTCAGCCTGAGTTTATACCCTAACTTGTGCCATCCACAAGTTGGGCTGTTTACTTAAAATCTGAACCTTACCTTCCTATAAAATGTGGATAATAATAGCTTTTCCAGAATTGCTGCAAGCATTAGCTGAAATACTCTATAAAGTACTTAAGATTTGCTCAGCAAATGTTATCCCCCTCACTTTCTTTGCCAATGAAACCTCTTCAGCCATAGATGTGTGCTTCTTGTGAAATTAGCCCTCCCTTTGAGAGTGGCATAGGATATAGTAGCCTAGGGAGTCTCAAATCTGTAGAAACCAAGCATTGTTTACAGGCTACATCAGCCATTACTTTCCAAAATCCAATTCACATTGTTTGGTTTGATCAATAAACGCAGATGCAGGTTGGTTTCTGTTCACTGGAGAGAGAGACTCTGTGCATCTTTGCAGTGACATACTATTTCCTATTTCATCTTCAAAATTCATTTCTCTCAGAATCCTGAGCATCCAAGGCCATCAGTCTTTTAAGGAATATTGGAGGTCACTCAACCCATAGTAATAATGAAATTTTAGGGCTGGATTTAGCTTTTCTCTTTTATTGGTCGTCACTAGTAAAACTTGATTGATTAATATTTTTTTCCTGGACATTCAGGTGCGGGAAGCTGTCTTCCAAATTCAGCCATTAGATAAATGCATCTTAAAGTAGCAGACCGAAGACTTCTCAGCCTGGCACTTTTCATTATGGAGACAGGGCTGAAAGGGAGCTGTCCTTCAAGAAATGTTAGCCTTGGTTGCTACATTTTTTAATGTGAATGCCAGCTGAAAAACTTATGCTAGTAATGTTGCAGCTCTTCCACAGCTTACAGTTTCATTTATTCATCTCTCTCATTAATGTGTCTGGTTCTTGAATGCCATCTAAATAAAAGTGGTCTTGGATTGAAAGCAATCAAGATAGTGTAAGACATCTAAGGATAGCATTAGCTCTCTCTCCCTCCTGCTTCTTGAAGAAGCAATAAAAGAGATGAAGAGACCGAGAGAGATTATTTCATTGTGGTCAGTGTGCAGGGGTCATACCGCTGGTGGTGAATGAGATTGTTTTAGGTAATAATAGATAGGACACTAAATAATAATGAATACAGAGTAATTAATCCTTTTTTCCCCAGTTTCTTTCTGTCAGTCTGATGTCTTGAAGAATTCAGCCAGGTAATACTATGTCTTTAATACCTCTCTAACATCTGCTTATTGTCCATTTTCTTTTTTTAAAACAGACCAAAGACATCAGTTGAGGAGGGCAGCAGTATCTAACTAAATATAGTAACCTTGTTTGGGTGAAGGTTATGTTTATATTTTTGATGTGAGAGTAATGCTGCTAGTCTACCACATAGAGCAAGGAAATAAAGTTCCCTTTTCATATATATTCACTTCAGTAAGAGAAACGTTTCCTAAAAGTGGTAACCTGTGGCTTAAAACTCAGGTAGAGAGCTCTCTATTTGGGTCATGGCCTCCTGCTGTTTCTTTTGTCCTGAATTCTTGTCTATAAACCAAGGATCCCTAGTTGGGTTTGCAGCCTGGATGCAGGGAAAGATGTGGAGGCCTGTGGTCACATGACCTCCAATTGGAGGAGTGATAGAGATGCTGAGCAGATATCCTACAGGCTACCCCTGATGGAGATCTGAACTGAAGGAAGTACTTGGTGAGGACAGACCGCTTGCTTCTGCCAAACGAATTAATTCATCCCCAGTTCCATCGACTAAAATACACTTTCCAAATGTGGAACCATGGCCCTGGAGAAGAAATTCATCTGACAGAGAAACAGTACCACTCAAGATCAAAGAGAGCTTGCTCCAGATCAAAAACGATCCTTTCCATCATTCTCTTGGAATCTTTGATTTGCCACAGCATTAGTGTTTTTATAAAGCTGATTTAATTAAGAAGACCTTGATCAAATTCCTCAGTACTGAGAACACACCCAGCCTCTCACCTTCTTTGCTTCCTCACAAACATACAAGCACATTTTTGCTCCAGAAATTCTGAATCACCGATAGTTCCTGAAGTACAGCTTTCTAGACAACAATTCTGGGCTGTGCACAGCTTTATCTCCACTGAAGGTATCCATCTCTATTTTGTTTACTTTGCAAATTACTGTTCATCCTTCCACATTTACATCAGGCATCATTTTCTCAAAACTTTCATCGGCTCTGGAGAAGGTTGCTTCAGCTAATTCACAATTCTTCCCCTTACTAGCAGTGTGAACATGAGCAAGTTATCTAACCTTCCTTTGATTCCATTTCCTCCTCTCTAAAATGTCAGTTATTCTTCTCAGCTCCCAAATAGTATAAGTTGATGTGTCTGTATGTTGCAAGTTGATGCGTCTACGTGTGCCTATATGTTTCAAGATGTTAAGCTTCTTGGTCTAAACTGCACAGAAAGGGCCAATTAAAAGACTCCAGATGATTGCCTGGTGGTTTTTTATCAACCATGCTCTAGGCTGATGCATTTCAGAAATGGATTGATCTTAGGATGAGTGTGTTTTGTGGATTTACGTACTGGATGTGCTTTACCTCTCTGCATTGAGGGGAGACATTATTCAAGAAAGTTTGCAAAATAAGACTGACAATTGAAAGGAGGTCATTTTGGTATATTCCTTCTTAGAGAAAGGGGCTCTTCTGACCCAACAAAATTGTATAACAGAAAGCAGTACACCTTTACTCAGAATTTCACATTAAACCCTGTTGTTACAGTGATAGTTTTTTTTCTTTGAGAAAAGTTTTCATCTCAGAAATTGAAATGAAAATGGTGTTTGAGCTTGGTACTCGAGGCTCAAGCCAACTTATAAACTCAGAGCATTAGAAAAAAATTCCTTAGGCCTGCCTTCTCCCCAAATCACATCAATTCAAATAAATTTTCAAACTCTATCCTAGAGGCTTGGACTCAGGTAGAGATACATTTCAGCCTGCTACAGGTAAAACAGAAAATGATTTTAAATCAACAATAAATAAATACTAGAAGCCCTTGCTTTAGTTGCTCTGTTTCTCTTTTTCTTTTGATGGCTGATTTGCAGTCCTCTCCCAATTTCTTTCTTTGCTCCAGCCAGCCTCAGAAAATACTTCACCATGAGAGCAATTTCTGTATGTGCTCCCCTTCTTGCCTAAATAGTACATCGAAATGAATCTTAATAGTTTAGCAAAATTGAATTTAGCTTCTCTAGACCATAACAGTTAGTATTACTCCATTGTGAGCATATCTGGATTGTAATTAAGAAAATTCAACATTACCACTGACACTGAATTGCTCTGGGAAAATGCCTAATTTACATACAGCTATGCTAATTTGGTATCTTCCACATCTGGTGAGTTGTGAAGGAAGGTGTGACTGTGCATGCAAATTGGAGACACACACAACGAGGACAGAAAACCACTCTCAGAATTGTCTACATGTCAATTGAATTTCTGAATTTGAAAGCCAAAAAAAGTCACTCTTTGACCAGTGTGAATATTTAGTAGTTGGTGGATAGAAATGGCAGGATGTGGCCTAGGCACAAGTATCTGGATTCATTCATTCATTCAGGTGTAGTCCAGATATTTATTAAATACCTTCAGTTTTACTTAGGATTGCATTAGCTGGCAAGTAATAGAATCCCCAACTGTAATAGCTGGAGTAATAGGAATTGATTTTTCTTGGATAACAATAAGTCCAGAGGCTTGGATTGTTGACGTTGGTTTAATGACATAAGTGCCAGCCTTGCAGCCATTTTCCTGAACGTTCCTTGGTGAGAGCCATTGAAGCTGCAGCTGTCATTTAAATATTCAAGACAGGAAATGGCGGGTGAGGGGGCGGGTAAGGAGCAGGCTAGCAGTGAACTTTGTAGAACTGGGGTCTAGGATGGCCTCAGCCACAGTCTGATGGTTGGCAGGCTAATTAGTCCAGGAGGGCATCAGATCGGAGAGCTCTTCTCAGCTCACATGACCTTTCATCATGGTCAGCTCAGCATTCCAGAGGGCAGCAAGCCCCAAGCAAGCAAAAGTACTTTCAATCTTCTTCCTATCGTGTTTGCTAACTTCTAATTAGCTAAACAAAGCACGTGACCAAACCCAGACAAAAGGAGTGAGGAAATAGACTCCATTCACTTCCTGATGCAAGGAGAGGTGAAGTCATATTTTAAAGAGTGGACATAGAAGAAGAGGAAGACTGTGCAGCCATTTCTACAATCAAAATGAAAAGGTAGTATCACCTGACATAAAGAAATAGTAAATACAAAAAATAAAAATGTATCAGAATTACTAAATTCAAGAAGACTCTTCAAACCACCATGGAAACCACAGTCATCCCCTCCTCCTTCAGAGATCTGTAGCCCTCAGATGGGGAAGTACTTTTCTGCCTTCTAGGTATTGCTGTTGAATTTTAGAAACACATTACCTCCTGCTTCCAATTTAGGTAAACTTAGAGGTTTTCAATTTAGCATGGAGAGTAAGGATATGTGGCTTGAGGCAGTAGAACTATCATTCTGAACTTTTTGCAGCTGGAAGTATCGAAAACATTGCCACATTTATATTGCTGGCTTTCTTTGATTTTCTAGCTTTCCTTTTACCATCATCAACATGAACATGAAAAGTTGCAAAACTGTCAATGTTGTGAATTTTCCCATGTATGTGGTTATTTCTAAAGGCTCATTCTTGTTGTTTAAATAAAGTTGTTTGATATTTTAGGGATTAGGTATTTAAAAATAAGGACCTTATAACATTTTTCATTTGCTCATCTACCTTAAAACTCATCAAAAAGCTTTGACATCCCTTTTATGTCACTCAGACTGCCTATATTGAATGATGATAAGCATAGAGCAGATAGTCTATAGTTATTTTCTGATAAGTGAAGCTAAACTTTTCCAAACCATCCCAACGATTCCACCAAATTGACCATCCTAGTTGTAGAGCGTTGTATAAGAAAACATAAAGAAAGCCTGCCTTCCATCATTATAATGATGATTATCATTATTATAACAACTGGAAGGTTGCTATTTTGCATTTCTCAAGGGATTGGTGAATGAAGGCATATGCCAAAAAGATAGCACATAGTTCTTGCTGAATTATAACCATTTATCAAAATATTTTGCCATTTCAAACACATACACACAAATAAAATTAGATTCAAGAGCACTCTGTGATCAGGGTTTACACATCTCATCCTCACATGAAAGTTGGGTTATGTTTTCTGAAGTTAAATTAATTATAATAAATCAGAAGGCATCAAAGTCTTCCCCAGAGACTGTGTGGGCATGGTAGCATCAGAGTGTGTTTTTGTCTTATTTTATCAAACATTTATGAGACAGGCATATAAAGCACTGACTCCCATAGGCTCTTCACCCAAGCTTCAGTCCTCCCCAAATTTCCATGCTCTCAGTTGTAATTGGACCAACCAAGCATAACATGCTAACAAAGTAAGAGGAACAATATTTCCCATTCAGTTCCCCAGGATTTGGCTTCTAAGGCAATAGGTAAAGTCATGTTTGAGACACTTCTCTCCAGCTTGCTGTCATTTGCATAGATCTGAAGAGGCCTAAGAGGTTCCCAGTGTCCTGTTCTCTCTCCCTTGTCTGAAGTCTCCCTCAGTGCAAAGAACATTTCACTGGGAGTTTGAACTTGCCTTTAATCTAATCCATTTAGAAAATGACTCACAGTTTATTGAATAAAATTGAGAAAATTGATACCTTTTCATTAGGCTGACAGAGTCTTTTCTACTGCTGCCATCTGAAATGTGTTTTCTATTTAAATTTTATTTATATCAATCTTCTCTAGTAGGAGCAAAATTAAAATCAAAGACCTTACAACCAGTGTGCAACTTTCCCATTACGGCTCAGATGGCAGGCACTGGTTTTGCAAAGGATCTTGATGCCAAGAATTGTCTGGGAGTAATTTAATATTTGGGATCACTTACAAACTGGAACCAACCAAAGTGGCAGTTTTATATGACTGTAAAAGTGGTACTTAACGGACATTATTTGATTCTGTTAAATCTGTAGCCAGTCTAGAAAATAAACTATATTATATAATCTAATAATAACCTTTAAAGTTACCTTTTCAAATTGAGAAATAAATATATCCCTCCAAGGAGCAGTTTCTCACATTGTAAGAACAGAGAGCCAGCACCCAAAAGGTATATAGATGTATAAGTGTCTTGAAAGTTGCTTGTAAGTATCATTTTAAAATCTGATTCCCCTTTGATTTAAAATGCAGAACTATTGTGGAGTTCTTCTTTATACCCACATCAGTGTTAACCCCTTTCCCTATTTATTGCCATGAATGTAAACGGATTGAATTTACAATCCACAGGGACACAGACTTTCAGAAGGACAGCATAAGTGCTTGTTCTGTTCAGAAACAGCAAGATTTTCCACACTGGGTTGGCTAAGCCTGAGCAATCCATGTGCAGTAGCCACATACTATCCACTGGGGACCTCCAGGAGATATCAGTGCACACTAAGGACTCCAACATAGTTGTTTTGGTTTTGTCTGGGGCTTAGTGCCATCGCTATGCCATTCTCTCTTTATTCTGTGACAGCCCTCTCAGTTGGATTTCTTCAAGGAGGAATTATTCACAAAAAAATTTAGACCTTATTATTGTATTAGGTCACTCTTTTGATAGCCAAGTTGGACTATGAAAGTTGGCAGTTAGCTGGGCTTACTAGGTAAGCAACATGTTTCTGTACCCCTCAAAAGACAGACAAAATCCATAATTCAATGAAATCATTAACAATGCAAACAAGTATTGGTGCAGCTGTGCAGAGAAATGGGTACTTTCTATGGGAAATACCAGTTAGTATCAACTTTCTGGAGGACCCATTGATGATATGTATCACAAGCACCAAAGTGAAGCCACTCAGTCATGTCCAACTCTTTCAGACTCCATGGACTGTAGCCTGCCAGGCTCCTCTGTCCGTGGGATTTTTCCAGTCAAGAATACTGGGGTGGGTTGCCATTTCCTTCTCCAGGGGATCTTCCCGACCTAGGGATAGAACTCAAGTCTCCTGCACTGCAGGCAGACTCTCTACCATCTTAGCCACCAGGGAAGCCCAAGCACCAAACATTTTTTTTTTACCTTTTGACTCAGAAAGTCCATTCCTTGGAATTCATGCTAGAGAAATAAATACGTTGCAAAGATGTATGTGCAAGGTCATTTGTATAAGCATCCTTTCTAATAGCAACCAACCAAAAGAAAAAAGACAACTTTCCAATAGTAGGGGATTGGTTAAATCAGTTATGCGGCCCTCCTATGGGATATTATGCAGGCATTAAGATAATGATGCATCTTACTTATTAATAGGCATGGGGGAATGTTTATGATTCAGTGTTTAGGTTTTAAAGAAGGGTACAAGACAGTACGTGTGGTATGATACGGTATGTGTTGGTATGTATGTGGTGGTAAATACATTTATTCAAACAATTTAAATATATATATTGACCCCCTACTATGTGCTAGCACTGTTCTAGCCATTTGGAAATACAAAGTCCAAACCTTCATGGAGCTTACCATCAGGTGGGAGGAAAAGACAAGTATTAGGTCAATAACATATCCTGTAAATTCGGGTAGTATAGTAGTATGTGCTATGAAGAAAAGCAAAGCAGAATATGAGGGGAAGTGGCAGGGTAAGAGAGTATGAATTAGCTTAGATAAGTTATCGAGAAAGGCCACTTAAAGAACAAAGAATTGAAATTAGAGTTGGTTAATGTCAATTCTGGAGGAATGGCAAACCACTCCAGTATTCTTGCCTAGAGAATTCCATGGACAGAGGAGCCTGGTGGGCTGCTGTCCATGGGGTCGCACACAGTTAGACATGACTGAAGCGACTTTGCATGCATGCATGCATTGGAGAAGGAAATGGCAACCCACTCCAATGTTCTTGCCTGGAGAATCCCAGGGACCGAGGAGCCTGGTGAGCTGCCGTCTAGGGGGTCTCACAGAGTCAGACACGAATAAAGTAACTTAGCAGTAGCAGCAGCAATAAAAAAAGAGAGAGAGAACGAGCTTTACAGGTGTGCAGAAGAGCTAGAGGGGCAGAGAGATTGGAACAAAATGGGGGAAGATGGGTGGAGATAGGGATGGTGGAAAATGTGGGTTGGGGAGTTAGGAGGGGCCAAGTGATGTTGATCTTTGAAAGCCATTGTAAGGAGTTTAGGGTTTATTCTCTGTGATGGAAACTATTGGATTGAAGAGATGAATGATAGGAAATTATTTGCATTTTTAAAGATCATTTTGGATACTATGTCATGAATACTCAGAGGGAAAGTCTAGGAAAAACATACCCAAATGGAGCAGTTTATCTCTGCCTAATACAATTAGGTTTATGTTCCTTTTTCTAATTATCTGTATGCTTTGAATTCTAGAAAATAATATTTATTACTTTTAAAATTAAAGAAGGGAAAATGTAAAGTTTTCTATGGTTGGAAAATAAGAACAACAAAATCTCGCTTCCTATTTACTGTAAACTTCAGAGTTAGTCTTTAACATAAAATGTTAAATTTGAGAATACAAGAAATGTACAGTAAGATTTTTTTTGTCTAATAACTGATTCTTTGTGTGTTTTCTTAACCATATATTTAAATTATGTACTTACATAAGTGCAATATATATATATATATATGAATTAAATTCAAAAATAAAAGCATCAGTTTAAGGAAAGCAAGACCAACATCCAGTGTTTGAATTATAAGTGGATGAGTGAATAGAGTTGTCCTGTATTAAAAGCACAAAATAAGCCAGAGACTCCAGTCCTGGTGTCCAGACCACAAAGAGGGATATTACTGCTGGCAGGAATTAGGAGTGCTCCCATAAACTGGCAAAGGGTCTGAGAATTCTCTTACCAAGCAGTTTTGTGTTTTTTTTTTTCTAAAGCAGTGGGGATGGTACCCCTGCATCCTGATAATACAGCCCATGACAAGTAGAATACTTCTTTGTGTTTTATCTTAAAATTCAGGTAAAGTTAACCTTTTACCTCATAAGAAATGTATTTATTTGCTTCAGTATGAAGATACATTGGTGATTACTTGGTGGTTAGATTACCTCCTCGATGAGAACTTCTTTCCTACCATGATGCTGACACTCTAAATCAGATCCATTTAGCTTCCCTTAAAGCACGTCATATTTTTCTACATATCACAATTTGTAAACACATGTTTCCCCATCATTACATACAGTGTTTATTTCCCACAAGAGATTGTGTGCCACTTTGGGATAGGAACCATGTTTCTTTTATGTCCAGCACAATACTTAATGAATAGCTTTCAAATGAATAAAAGATAACTTTTTTCTTCAAATACCTTCAAGGAAAACTATTACTCAATAAGACTGTACCATGGCTTTAAGTACGGCCCATATCACAACCCACATCCTCACCTCTACCCTCACCAGGAAAAAACTGCCTCAGTTTGAAAAGCACTAGAATAGAATTAGTAGAAGAGAAGTAATGCTTATCATTCCTATCATCAGCTATTAATTCTGCGTGTCTCTGAAATATATTATAGATCATATAAAGAAGTACAGTCTAATCAGTACAGTAAAAAAGCAAATATATGCATCCCAAAACTGGGATAAACTTCCCTGAAAAAAGGCACTCACTCTCTGTAAAGATAATTGCATGAATGCATACAAAGCTGGCTAGAGGACACATGGATAAATAATAGTAATAATTTTCCCTATATTGAGCGTAAAGCTTATTAGGTATTATGCTAAGTATCTTATTTCATCTAAAATTCACAATTGCCAGTGGTGATTTTTGTTAACTCCATTTATAACTCAGGAACCTGAGACTTGAACCAAAGAACTTTCAGAAGCCATTCTACCAATAAGTGATGGAGTTAAGGTTCAAACCTGGGTCCCTCTATCACACACCCAAGAGTTTAGAGTCTTAACCATTCCCCAATCCCTCCAAACTGGATCCAGTTCTTAAATGTGGGCTTACAGGAAAGAGGGAGCTCGGAATGTCTACAGGCAATGTTATTCAGTACCTTTAATTTTCTGTTTCCTTTGAAAAAGACAATCACACACAGGGAGTCGCTGCAGGTCTTTTGAAGAAGAGCCTCTTAACAGCTGTTCCAACAACCTGTGCAAAAATGGAGGCTGGAGAGCTGTCCCATTCTTCTAACGGAGTCCCAGCCATTGCTTTAAATTGCATGACAGGTTGCACAAAAATGAGCCTGAAAATTTGTCTTGATTGATGTACTTATAACCTACTTCTGGGAACATGAATGCAATCATATGTTCAATCATTTAATTTATGCTCAAACTCTCATAAGTCATAGAAGAGAGCTGAGAGTTTGGCATAATATTGAAGAACAATGGTGTAGTTGCTAACTTTGCAAAGAATTGCCTTTTCTCTTTGGAAATGATTTTATTCTTCTGAGCACTAAAATGCTGCTGCTGCTGATGATGATGATATTAGCTAATATTTATTAAACATTTGCTGAATGCTAGACAACACTAAGTGCTTGGGATGAATTTCTCATGTAATCCTCACAATCCTTTGAAATAGTCACTATTTTTTCTTTGTCTTTTTTGTTTCATTGTTTTACTCATTCATTTATGAGTGAATGAACCTGTCTTAAGCTACTGTATGCCATTCAAAGATGAATGTAATATGATCTGTGCCCTCAAGGAATTCACTACCTGATGAGTAGAGGGAGTATGCAGGCATATGAACTGTTTGCTGTCACTGTTGAGTTGCTAAGTCATGCCCTACTCTTTGCAACCCCATGGACTGTAGCCTGCCAGGCTCCTCTGTCCATGGAATTTCGCAGGCAAGAAGACTGGAGTGGGTTGCCATTTCTTTCTCCAAGGGATCTTTCCGACCCAGGAATCAAACCCTGGTCTCCTCTTTGGCAGGAGAATTCTTTACCCTTGTGCCGTCAGGGAAGCCCCTGGCACATGAGCTAATAAGTTAATAATTAGTGTCCAGTGTGGTTAGGATTACAATTAACATGGTTGAGATACTGGCAACTGTGTTTCCCCCGGTTGTTCCTAACATCACTTTCCGCTCTACCGTGCTTCACAATTCTAGAGCGGGCATCCAAAAATCAAGACCTGTTGCTTCTCTGTCTGAATGCAGTGGTGCTTACCTGGCATTTCAGGTTCTTGCTTCTTCTTTCTTGCATCTTGCATATCACTGCCAAATTCATCTTCCCCCAATCACCCCTCTAAATAGGTCCTCCCTTTGCTTGGAAAAATCAAGAATCTTCAATGACTTGCCTTTTCTTAAAAAATAAGTTAATGACAAAGCAATTTTTTTTAAGCTCAGGCTCCTTGCTTTAAGAAACTTCTACAATCTTACCAAGAGTTTCTATTTTCCTACTACTCCCAATCGTGAGTCTGCTGTTCTAGTACATTATCATATTTACTACTGGAGGAGCACTTTTTGTTCATTTAGTTCTCTTTACCATAATTCATGCTAAAATGCCAACAGTGTTCATATTGAGAAACCCTGAGCTAAGCTGTAGGCTCTCAGGGTAGGGACTATGTCATGTTCATTATTTTATCACTCTCAGCAAATCAGGGAGCTTTGACTATGCAAAGTAACCAGTAAACATTTGCTGAACCACAACTCAAACATTATCTACTGAAATGATTTTTAAAAAGGACAATTCTTAGACAGTATTTTTTAAATATATATAAAGCCCATTGCTTATTATATCCCATTCTATTTTCATGGGGAAATTCCTCACAGTGAACAACAACCCAAAAAATAAAAAAATGAAATTTCTGTTCCATTTACAATTTATCGCCAAAAGATGAATTCACTCTCCTTTTTAGTCTCTCTTCTGCTTGATAGCAATAGGACCCTGTACAAGGGCAAAATCAAGACTCATGATTAAAGTGGCCTTAGTGATTTTAAGAATCTCTCAAGGAAAGATGAACATTCTTGAAAAAGTTGAAGATCAGATATTTTCCTGAACATGGCACATTCATAAAATCTCAGAACCCCAGGGTTAAAAGGGACTTTTAAGACCCTTTTTCATAATCACCACAGATAAGAGAGAGTTGGGTTTTGCAGCTGATGTTTAATTAACTCAGTTCTTGTAAGAGAGAAAAGTTCTTAGAGCAGTTAGGCATCTACCTCATAAGTTTCTTATGGATTCATAAAGTGTTCACTAGTGGGAATTTCTCTGAAAATGCTATGACAAGTGAAATGAAGCAATATGTAGCTGAGACAAGGAAGAAACAAGTGTGATCAACTGTCCCTTCCCAAATTATTTTTTAAGTTAATTTTACAAAAAAACTGAATGTTTCTGTTTTCTGCAAGTGTTCATGTTGATACAAAATTTATTTTAATAATAATAGAGCAGAGAGAATTCATTCATCCACTCATAAGTCAATACATGTTTTTCTTAGAGAACTATGATTTTTAAACTCACAACTAAAATTAGTTAGCACTATCATGGTGGAAAACATGGGTTTTTGTGGTCAAGCAGGCCTGAATTCTTGTGGAAATTTCTGAACTTCTCTACCTGTATAAGCTTGGGAAATTTACTTAACATTTCTGGGCTTTATTTTGTTAATCTAAAAAACAAACAGTTTCATGATATCTACTTTATAGGATTGCTTTGAAGACTGAAATAATACATTTAAAAGTTTCTAACATAGAGACGCACAAGCATTCAGAAATGTCAGTTATCATTTGTATTACTGAACTGACCATTATAATGCAAGTTATCTTAGAATTATTTATATTTACAGTTTTAGTATACTTATCTCTGTAAGAAAAATTATGAAAAACAGCTAACATTATTATTAGCTGATTTTATTAAATCCAATTTTTAATTCCTTGTCCAATATTCAGAAGGTTTTCAGTAGCTTCCAAACTGGGAGAAGAGGAGACAATTTTTAAATTCTTTCTTTGTGAATTTTTTTAAAGGCATTTCAGGAAATATGAGTTCATAAAAAAAGGGGGGGGATGAGAAACTATATTTTGACCTAGACCATAAAATAATAGGTATTAAAATGACTGTGTAATGCACAAAGCAGAAACAACACAGGTCTAATAGTATCTTTAAAAAAAGCAGTCCTGGAAAAATGAACTAGATTCTAATAAGCCGGAGGGAATACCAAGTCATCAAACTCCATGTAGGAGAAGCAACTGTAATACGAATTTTTCAAGACCATCAGCAGATCTGGGACATTTTTATTCTTAAAAAGCTTTTTCTCTTTCCCTCCATGCTGGTGGGTCTTTATAAACTTGAATTAAAAGTGATACTCAGGATTTGAGATGCATTCCTTTTTCTACAGCCTACATGTTCATCTGGGAGATATTAATGCTTGAGAGAAAGGGGAGAAGCTACTTTGTTAGCTTGCAACAAAGTAGGTCAGCTGTGAGAGGGCAGAGAGCAGCCTGAAGAAGATGAACAGGGTCCTTTAGAAAGAAGCAAAGATACTAACGGCTGACCTTACCAGCAGTTGTTCATTATCTGTGAGCCTCTGTGAGTGAAGGGGGACAAATGCTAAATCTAAGACCTTTGGGAAAGGCAGTTTCCCCTCCAAGCAAAGATCAGAGGGTCTCTGTTCTTGATGGTCGAGATGCAGGGCACGATACTGAAATATTAGGTGGGCTTTAAGGGGACAAGCATGGCAAGTGTCATTGGCTTGTGTGTGACCGAGCTCTAGCCAGAAGGGAGCCTCAGCTTGGAAGCTCTCCAGAAGCACTGCCAGACACTGACTTGTATCTTACATTCCTGAAAGCTTTGCCATTTGGTTTTATTCCCCTTCAACACATGTTTTTCTTGCTTCCAAAATATATGCTTCTTTATTTAGTATTGTCAACCTATCAATTCACACAAATAAGGCCTCTTAATTCATAACAAGATTCTTCTTCTACTCTATATCCTGATGCTGAACCCTACTATTAAAAAGAAAATCATTCAAAGCATTTGTAATCATCTTGGACCCTCTGGAATAGTGATCCCCAACCATTTTGGCACCTGGGACTGATTTTGTGGAAGACAGTTTTTCCACAGACTGAGTGTGGGGGCATCTTTCAGGATGATTCAAGAGCATTACATTTATTGTGCCCTTTGTGTTAGTCGCTCAGTCATGTCTGACTCTTTGCAACCTTATGGACTGTAACCCGCCAGGCTCTTCTGTCCATGGAATTCTCTAGGCAAGAATACTGGAGTGAGTTGCCATTCTCTTCTCCAGGGGATCTTCCCAACCCAGGGACTGAACCTGATTCTCCTGCATTGCAGGCAGGTACTTTACCATCTGAGCCACCTGGGAAGCCCTTTGTGTGCTTTATTTCCAATGTAACGCCACTGCTGATCTGAAGGTGGAACAGGTCCATGGTCCAGAGGTTGGAGACCCTTGCTGTAGAGGATTTGTGTTTTCTGTTTTCAGTCTGAGTTTTTCAAAAATATCACATTGTCTTGTATATGGATGGAAAAATACACAAGATTTTACTTCCTCTGCTTGCTCTATCCAATGAAGTTGTGTTTTCTGTGATTTGGTCTAGTCCACATGTAAGGTGTGTATCAAATGTAGGCAAAGTTACCCTTGAAAAAAAATCTTTAAATTGACCATATAATAGAGTAGGTATAATTTTGCATATATAATCCTGCAGAATAATTTTTGTTCAAAGGGAAGTTTGAGGAAGACAGAATTCTAAAGGAGGGGAAGTATGAAATAAGAAAAGTGTGGAAGAGGGAAACTTAAATGCAGATAAATGCCGGCATGTTTAAGCCATTCTGCTCCTGAGGTAGCAGTCTGATCTCTCTAGTGTACGACGGATGGATAGAGAATTTTTATGTGCTCCCGCTTCCCTATACCATTAACCCCATTTCATTTTAACGTTAATCCCCTATGATGTTAAGAGATGTCCTGTGGGTTCTTTGTTGTTTTGAGACAAAGCATCATGGTAGAGACAACGTGGGAATGTGAGGGATTGAAAAGCGACTTTTTTTTTTTTAGATAAAGACCTAGAGTTCCAGTTCAGTGTAAAGACAGCCATTTGGAAAGTATCACAAAAGAAACATTCGCAGATATGTTAAGAATTTTTCAGGAAAAAGCCCAGGTGGATTTGATTAAAAAAAAAAAAATTAAAAAAACCTATGCCTTGAGGATCCTCAGAAATGACCAGTGCTTATGCAGAAATCATTTTCACTCAAGATATTAAAGCTCTGGGGCTGCTTGATTTGTACTGAGTGAATCCAGTCTCTAGTTTTATAAAATCTCGTTATCCAAAAAAGTGTGCTATAAATTCAGCCACTAAATTCATCGCCAGCCTCCTAATGTGGTCATCCTCATCACCCTAAAAAGTAAAGCTGTTTTATCAGAGGCTCAGGTTTTAAAATTTCTACTCATATCACCTCAAACACATTGAAAGGAAACACACTGAAAGCTCACATCAAATATACTTTTGACTGTAAACAAATAGTTTCCTTTATTTTGACTGTTGGTTTTAATTTCTCAGGCTTTCTTTTGTACTTTCCATCAATTCATTTTTTTCTTTTTTTGAATTTCTTTTGAAATTCTCAAAGGCCCTAGGCTGGGAGATAAACCCTAATGCTGGGGGTGAATAAATTGGCCTTTCTGAAAAAGAACAGCTCAGTCAGTCATTCTGAAGAACATTTAGCCCTTTTGTCCCTCGCTCTGAAAAGAAAGTACCAAATCCTTCATCTACTAAACTAACACAGAAGTTTCTCTAAAAAGTGAATGTCCCCATTCTTCATATTTTCATCATACAAGGAGATTCTGGACAAAATGTAGCTTGATGAAACCAGATGGCATCATTATATTTGCATTTTAAGATGTTTTAAGTTAAAATCTTACTCTTCTTAATAGTGTTCTTACCCAATCATGAAAGATTAAAAAGGACCTAGTGCGTCTCACAGAACATTAACATCTATAGAAGGACACAGTCTCACGCCCAGGTTGGATGAATTGCAAACAGACTTGTTTCCTGTCTTTGCACAGCCTCCATTGTGATCGGGAAATGGTGGTGTGAGATGGAGCCTTGTCTAGAAGGAGAAGAGTGTAAGACACTCCCTGATAATTCTGGATGGATGTGTGCTACAGGCAATAAAATCAAGACCACAAGAGTAAGTTGTTTTTTTCTTTTTTTTTCAAATGTCTCATGCATGTTACAAACTGTACTGTTTGCCTTTGAGTTGTATAAAGAGCACCCAGAGAAGCTTTGAACAGGAGAAAAAGAAGCCTGTTCTCCAGTAGAAACTATTTTTGACCATTCAGATCAGTGTCCATCCATTAAAGAGAAGTTAGAGATTGAACTTGACTTCTCCATACTGAGCAGTTTAGTGTTTCTGTTATGGACTCATAAACAAAGCTAGGCTACCATCGCCAAAGGGAAGAGGGGCAGTGAGCCGGGTATTTGGATAATGCATTGGACATCTATGGTGCTCAGAATAGACAATAAAATAAGGATCTTGCCTAATTCATCCAGATGGTTTTCTAAAAAGTTCTGCATTTAAGTACTGCCATTTTCTAAAGGTTGTTTAAAGGAATTTTTGATGCTCTTTTAGGGAAATGAAAGGTTTCTCTGATGTGAATAATTGTTCTTTGCTTTGTGTGGTTGAAGCAGGAATTGGCTTCAAAATATGTAATGATGTATATGAGGCTACCCAGCCCATCAGAACTGGTGTCATGAGGCTGGAACAGGTTAGAGAGGCCAGTCTAGGCTAGTTGTTGACTCTGTTGTTACTGGTCCATAAGAAAATTTGAAAGCTCTAATGGGGGTGTCGAGGGGGGTCCTTTAGGGTATGTAAGACAGTAACTATCCACTATACAAAAGTCTACCAGTACAAAAGTCTATTAGTATTTTAACAATCAGTATGGTGATATGTACATGTACCATGAGAATATCAGCCCTGTTATGTGTGTATATGTTGCAAGTATTGGGTACTTTTTAAAGCAAGCTCCACTAGTTAAAATTCCAATATGTTGAACTTGTAAGTTTCCAAAAGAGTGATCCGAATTTCAACGGGCATATCTGATTCCAGCCCCTAAATCATGAGTCTTAACGTGGTCTTTCTTCTCAGAATTTTCCTTTCAAAAAATAAAATTGGTTCTTGCATTTTTGTGATGCAGAAAACATAACACTTTATGAACCTTTTTATAAGTGAAGACTCTGTTTTTCCGGTTTAGTTGCCTGTACTGACCACGTTAGCCAGTAAATGGCTCTACTTCCCTGGCTTGCAGCCAGAAGGCTTGTCGAAACCATCCTAGCTTGTTAACCTACAAATTAAAGATGCCAAGAAGTTCAATCTGGACTCTTGTATTTCATTTCAGTGAAATACCTACAGAAGAGAGTGTTTAAAACTGAACCTAGTTTGTGCTACTTACCCCAGAAGTCGTCTTAATTAGCTGGTCTAGAGTATGGATTTTTGGTTTCCCTTTGGTTACATTTTTCGTGAAGATGATTTTACCAGATAATTTGAAGATACCCTCACAAGTTAGTTTTAAGCTACTCTGTATTTTAGCCAGTATGGTTGGAAATCAGTAGCCGTTGGTTTGAACATGTTGCTGACATACTCTCTGCCAAATCTCCATTCCCTATTCCCAGTGATAACCAATCACCCTTTATTGATGGTAATCCTTGTTCTCATAGTATCTTCAGATTTAAAATTCCTTAAAGAGCAATAACACAAGTCAAAATATTTCAGAGTTTAGATATGTAAAATTCCAAGAGTACCAATGAGAAGACTCTTTGGCTGGCAGGAAATTGTTAATGCTGCTTATTTGTGACCCATGTCACTTTCTTTTATTTGGCTTTCGTAGAGTGTATTTTAAAACCATCATGCTTGTGGTAATACATCCTAGACATTCTTCTGAATCACCAGAGTATGGTGTGGAATCTGATCATGGTAGTAGAGTCAAGTACACACCGTGTTCACTATGCTACTAGGTGGGTTGAACGCAATCCAAATAGTTGAACAGTATAAGAGAAATAAATCACCCTTACAGGCAGTTTAAAAGCAGAAGATGTACCTATTTCTGATGTGTGCATCTGTTTTGGGCAAGGAAATAAGAGAGTCCTCTATAGCCATGTGTGTGGCACATCAGTCAAATAAGAATTCTCAAGTTTCTCTTTAGAGAAGGAAAAAGAAGACAGTAGAAAAAGCTGAATGTTTTACACCTTATGAAAACCCAAACACTGCAATTGACGTATTTTATTCCCCCTTCTTTACAAAGAAATTCATAATGAAATAAACACTTTTAAACACAAAAGCTACAAGTTAAGTCTAGATGATATACACAGGTGCTCCATCCCATATAAATGGCTAACACCAGTCCTTGGATCATATGCTCTAAAAAATAGGTTTTATAAGAATTTTTCTAGTATCCCTTGTGCATTTTTCCCCATCAGAGTATAAATATGCCTACACACTTCAAATGATGACCCTAGCAATTTAACTTTTAAAAGTTTAAGTCACAGATGTATTTTAATTAGGAATCATATGTTTTCATTGTTCTTTAAGAAGTAATCTTTAGGGTAAAATATTCAAGATCTTATTAAAGTGAAAGAAAGAATAAAGAAAATCACCTCTTTTTGTTCTGTGGGTAAGATTGATTCAAAGTGTTCTTTAAGAAAGAAACAAAAGTAGAAAACTGAAGAAACATACTCAGATTGATAATAGCAACTGTGAATTTCCTGCAAACTGTTATTTTTTAAAAGGAACCTCAGTGTAAAGAAATTTGCAGGAAAGATTCCTGGGACTTCAGTCTTTCTCCCTACATTTTTTTTTCCATATAAACTCCCTATTATGTGAGTTACTTCCCAACTAATCATCCTAAGCCAAAATGCTCAGCATTTTTTGAAATGTTGATAAACAAAAGATGGTTTAAATTGTGCTCTAATTTAAATTTTTAGGATGCTCATTTTTGAAGGAAGGTGGAGAGTAGAAATTCAGTGTTTCATTTAAACCACCAGACACCTTAGAATATGGACTAGCCAGGGTAACAGGCCACAGTCTGAAGGAAAATCTTGGGGAAATTGGATCTGGGTGACAATAAAACTCAGAAGAAGGAGGGATGATAAGTAGAATCAAGCAGAGGCTTCCCTTTCAGGAGACTTGGCAGAATAAATCATAGGGAAAGAGGAAACTTCCTGAATGCCACGCTATCGAGAGAAAATAATCACACTTGAGAGGTGTTCCAAAAACATGGCATGGGGTACAGTAAAATAGATGCCTTCTGAGAAGAAGCTTGGTGCATCTGGGTGAAGCTTCTTGGCTAAACTTTAACGCTGTTCCTGCTTGATCATAGCTTCAGTTGTTTTATTAAATTGCTTTGTTAGGAATTGGGAGCAAGACTAAACTACCTAAATATTGACTAGAGATTTTTTTCCTATGGTTGTGGATACCCATTGGTTTATCTCTTTTCTTTAAACCGATGGAGGAAAAGCATAAGCATGAAAGGTGAAGAGGCTATATTCCGTGTATTCAGGAATGAGTCTACTACCTTGCGTATTCAGGAATAATGACTTAATTCAGAAAGCTAGACTTCCCCTTTGAGGAAATCAGTTGTCTGACAATGCTGTAGTAATTTATGTGTAGAAAGTGAACAGTGATTGTTTGGGGACAGAAAGAAGAAGGGAATAAAATGAGGACAAATCCAAAATCATTCGGGAAGGAAAATTAGTAGATTAAAATACCAGAACATAATCTGGTTTTATATCTGGGGAAATATCAAGCAACTTTTTGGATTTCCTTCATCCCAATATGTTAATGTCTTTCACATTAGTGAGGAGATCAACAGTTAGTGTACTCTGTAGAGTCTCATTCCCTAAAAGAGTAAGTTACAGACCTCAGATTGCAACCTAACCCCTCAGATTACACACCTAACCACAATAGCCATCTTTTCAGATGTGGTGTGCTCTGTGACTCACCCAACGCAATTCACCAGAGTCATTTGTCCACAGCCTCCTGGCCTCGTCCTCCTAATGACTTTGCATATCTCTACACATTCTAATCACCCCAATGCTTTTTTTTTTTTATATTACTGAGGAGTAAAATACTAGCTTTGACATATTCCAGCTTCTTCACTCAAAATTCCACCAGGAGTGAAAGGTTTTGAGAGTCTTTACAGTCTTGATCTCTAGTCCATTCATTTTGCAAGAAATGCCTTTGAGAGGGAGAGAGAGATGATGGGGAAAGAGGGCAGGCTGGAGTGGGAGTGATATTTAGAGACTGCAGGAAGGAAGAGTAAACTATCTTCTTAGAGAATAAACTATGCTATCACAATTGCCACAAATGATCCAAGTGTGCTCATTCATTTCTTTAACTAATAAATAGTATTAAACCTCTATTATCTAAAGTTAAAGTCTTGGGAATGTGATGATGGTCATAACATGGCCCCTGGTCTTCCATGGAGGATAGGGCCTAAGGTTGGGTGGGATGGGGGGAGAGGAAGGGTCATTACAAATTTTTTTTAAAAAAGGCAATTCCAGGTCAGTTTAGGAAACGTCTCTTTCTCCTTCCTTTTGGTGGAAAAGAAGACAGTGAAAACAAATATCATAAACACCACTGGACTATAGGAAACCAAAGTTTGAAAAGATCTGTTATTTATATGGAAAGAGTAAAAAATTAAATGTGTGAAGTTTTCTTATACATTCTGTCCCTGGCCCAACCAACGTTTGAATGCAAACACTTATTACCATTCCTACCTAACCCTGAAAGCTTAAATGGACTTCACTCCTGGACTCAGAATACTCAGTTTCTAAAACTATAAAGAATTAAGAGATGATGAAGAAAACTGTTTTAAGTCCTAGAACTTTAAACTAGAACCTTCAACTTTATTAGAACCATCATCATGCTCTAAACCAGTGATTCTTCATGCATGCATCCTTCTGAATATGAGTCTTTGGGACCATTATTTGAATGGATTGAATGACATCAGTAGTTATAGAAGTATGCCATTGATTGCCCTTGAAAACTTTATCATTGTTTGAGTGGAACAGTCTCTCGCCTTGCAAAGGTCTCTTAAATTCCTCAACAAGTGTGATCCAACCTTGGCAATGACTTCACCTTATGCCACCCTTCTGCATCTTACGAGCAACCAACATGACAAGGCTAAGGAATTTCCTTCTCATGAAATTCTCATCAGACAGACATAGGAATAACTACATAATTTACAGAACGAGTCCAGTGCAAAATGTAAACACAAAACCCCTTTTTAAAAATTACTAAGAATTTCAAGATGGCAGTTGGGTCATTAAACCAAGTGTGAGGTCCTTTTCCACACAGGGCTCCCCACAGTTACGTAAGTTGCATGCTTTACTGTGTATCACAGAGTATCCTTGAGTGAGAAGACCTGAAGTTTTGGCGGTACCATGGAAAGTGGGTTAAGGAAAAAAATGGGGTTTCTCAATGCAAATTTTTTGGGATTACAAAGAACGATCAACTATCTTCTCATTTGGATCTATAGTTACTTTGTACCACTTGAAATACATGTATATACATAATATTTTGAAATATTATATATTCTCTTCAAGAAATGAACTGTACCACAGTTTGAGACGGCTGGTGTACCTCTTTGAGTTTCGGATGTTTTGCTTTGTTTTCTTGTCATTTCTTTTGCTATCGGCAAGGAAAACATGTGCCCTTTTGAGAGGTGGGCATGGCACTGACACTGGAAGGCCAGCTACAGGTGGACCCCTGGAATCTGAGGCATCAAAACAACACCGAGTCAAGAGCTTCCTTCTGTTTCTACCAGATGGCCCAAGGAAGCACATCATCCTGATTTATTGTTTTCTATCCTGTGAAATATTAGCATGCAAGCTTGGCTTACATAACCATACTTTATATTCAATTGATATATAATAACCGTTCTAACCTCTTCCAGGAAAATATTTTTAGAACTACTAGCTTTTCCACAGATAAGAAAAATGAGGATTCTTGAGGGAGCCACTCCACCATGCTATTAAGACTCTGGCAGAGTGATGGTCAAATATGGATCCCTGTATTAAGTTCTGTAAATACAACGTCTTAAGGCTTTGTATAGCTATCCTAAACTGCGGAAATGTCCTCTGATTAAATCCAAAGTCTGACATCATTAATAACATAGTGCTGTAGCAACAAGTCTTATCATGGCACCTCTTTCTACATTTGATTTGCTTTTTCCAAGAGTATTCAGAGATCTCTTCTGGTGAGATGGAAAGACTGTTAAAGCAGTTAGGTTTCAGAATGATCTGTGTGACCAAATGTTGGACAGCCCTATTAAAGTGGTAAATAACTTCTTTCTAAATCATTGTGTCCTCTTCATTTGCCATTTATTTTTCCTCAATCAGCGTTAGCCAAATCCAGAGAACATTCATGTAGTGACACATAGTCCACCAGAATTATTTGCACAAGGTCATTGCTGCCATTATAACCAATATTTCCAACTCTAATAATTTGAAAACTAGAAATTCATTACTAGAAGTTCAGTGTTATCAGCCGGCAAGATGAAATGTCAGATCCTATTATTAGGCTTCCATAGTGATCACCTGGATGATACATACAGGGCTCAGCCCCACAAAGATCAATTTATGTCCATCTTCTTTTTTTAGAGTTACTTGGCTGACACTTTTAAGAAAGACTATCTACTTAAATTCTTGTTCAAGTAGATATTATGTTAGCACTCCGGTAGAGCATAATATTACTGTACATTCCTGTTACTTATCACATAATACTGCAAGTGTGTTTTTTTCCTCCAAAGTCTTTTCTCCAGAATATGTGTTATTAGGGCCTGTTACTAGGTCAGTGGCACAGTGGGTCTCCTAGAGTGGATTTTTCAGTTAACCTTTGGGTAAAATCCAGAGGCTCCTTCATCTCTTCTAATATACCTTGAAATCTGATTGAATATATAAATACTCTAGATGGATTTGTTCTGCATCTTGAATGCCTATAGAAGCATCCAAAAATGGAAATGGAAACCTTATTGCAAAATCTGAGCTTCCTAAACACTTGAACAAATATTTTCTAGGAGTTAGCATAAAATTCATACCAACAATTCAGAATTGGTTGAATTTTGTGATCAATATCCATGTACCATGTAATATGTTACAAATTGACTTCATCTATAAATTTCAGAGGTAAAAACTGAAGTCATAAACCCAAAGATTTATCTAGAACAGTACATCCCAAAATGTGGAGCAAGAGACTTCTATAATCAAATATATTGGGGAAATTTTTTTCAACAAAATAAAGTAGAAGTATTTAAAGGGATTCTCAGAGCCTTTAATACATCAAAAGATACTGTGTGTCCTCAAGAAAGACTAAAACAGGGGGAGTAAAGTAAAAGGCTTCCAGAATCCAAGCATGTTGAGTGGTCCTTGACTAATGAGTACTTCTTTTCTAACTAATGGAAGCTACAAGAAATTATTTCTGTGTGAGGATAGATTTACTGCATTGTCATGTCTTTAGTTTTTCTAGAGAACCAGAAGTCTGGATTTTTACATACAATCTTCTAATATTCTAAATAAGATGAACCAAAATGAGGCTATTTCCATTAAAAAAACTCTGCAAGCCTTATTACTGCCCAAAATGTCTGACCATGTGGCCTTTTCTATAAGATTAGTATTTTCTGGAATACCCTTTGAAGAGTGTTTGTCCTGAATAAAAAAATCCAATGAGAAGCAAATTATTTCTTTTCTGTGGCCTCACACATGTAGACCGTACTCATGAGTCTCAATATGTGGGGCTCACAGCTTTTTCTGTTCTGTAACTAGAGTTTGTAAGTCAATGAAAGATCCGGTCTAATCTGTTAGTTCATCTCCTGTTTTTCACTTAATGCAGTAAATTCCCTGGGAAAGAGTTGGAAAAAAAGAGAAGGGGAGGGTGGGGAAGGAAAAGACGGCATCAGAATCCAGCAATCATCCAAGAAAACAGTGGAAATATTTGTAAATGTCATCAAATTCAGTTTCCATTTATCCAAGTCCTTTACCAAAATGTGTGAACCGTCAACTTGTGTTTAAATTTAACTTGCAGCAGTTTGGGGAATTTTCAGTAACTACCATCTGCCTATTGAATCTGAATGTATATGGTTTAAAAAAGTATATCACGTATTTCTGGTTAATAAAGAACTCAGTGTGGTATGACTAATACTGATATTGAGCTTTTGAGTAAAGAATGATGAATAATATTATAACATAATTAGAGCAAATGCCAAGGGTTTCATCTAAATCCTTTCTCATGGTAAAAGGGAAATATGACTCATTTCATAAGACAAAGATTTTCAAGGAAGGTAAAGCTTATTGGCTGACTTTTTTTGTGTGTAATTGCATTTACCCATAAACGGACTTGGCAAGCACTCTGAGATGTTTAACTACTTTTTTCCCCATTATAGAACAATGAAGAATGTTTTCACCAACACACAATTCATATCTTTTTCTGATCAAATCCAATGTAACTTTCACCAAGCAATATAGTGATTTTATAGTGCAGTATATTATGCCACCTTGCATTGTCACTGATAAAATAAATTATGAAGGGTATAAAAAGTGTTTATATGAGACAATTCACACATTCCTCACCTGCATGGGATATGCACTCCTCCTTGGAAGGTCAAATATCGTGTCATGAATGAGTTTCTGTTTTAATTAAGCTTGACAGTCCCATTTCAAAATCTATTTGGTTTTGCTTGACAAAGTGTATCATGTCTCTTTTCACTATCTGTCTACCTTCCAAATAAAAGATTTAGTGTCTAGCAAACTCTAGGGCTCAAGTCACTTCCATCTAGTTTATAAATATAAGAAAGCAATGTAAAAGGCATTCTAAGGAATGTAGAGACTCAGAGCTCATGCAGTAGTGATAGAATATGATTTTGTAATGTCCCTGGATATTATACAAAAATGATAAAATAAAATCATGTTCACACTTCAAAGTAAATTTAAGAGGAAGCCACTAATTGCACCAACACACACAAATCTCCTGCTGATAAAGATTTTAAGATTTTAGGTTGAATAGTTCAGGATATTTTTTCCTTATCAAAGATCTCAGGAGCATCCCAGTGGAAGTTACATTATGCTGGCATCTTTGGTCCACAGTGGCTCTCACTTATTTATTTTATTTCCTTAGGTAGTTTGTTTCATTTTCAAAAAGAAAATGTTCAGCTCTCAGATATTGATTTTGGTAGCTAGTTACATTATTAAAAAAAAATAATAACCAATTACCAAACATGAAAACCAGGGCCCCAAACATAACTGACTATATTATAGTCCAGGGGCTGTCCCTCCAGCTCTACTTCCCATCTCCTTAGAGAGGCTCTAACCCCAGAGTAGATCCCACTCATGCCGTGAGGAAAAGCCTGAGTCCAGACTTTCCTTATGACAATGGTTCTCAACAACATGGATATGTGGCCATTGTTTATAGAGGGGTTAGAAATGGCTTATTAATATGATCTGTAAATATATTTTAATTAATTATTATTGCAGTATAGTTTATTAATAATATTGTTAGTTTCTGATGTACAGCAAAGAGAATCATCTGCTGTACACACACATGCACATTCATATATCCACTCTTTTTTAGATTCTTTTCCCACATAGGTCATTACAGAGTGTTGAATAGAACTCTCTGTGTTATACAGTAGATCCTTATGGCTTATCTATTTTGTACACAGTAGTGTGAATATGTCAGTGCCAATCTCCCAATTTATCCCTACCCCTCCTTTCCCACTTGGTAACCATAAGTTTGTTTTCTATATCTGTGAGTCAATTACTGTTTTATAAATAAGAAAATTATAATTACTTCATGAGTAGTTCCCAACCAGGGCCTCCAAGATATATATGCCAACAGGAGCTAGCCAAGTAACGCTAGTTAGCTAACCAAGGTCACATGTCACTGCCAAAGCACACATGATTAGGGTAGCGATGTTGTACCTCGCAGGTTCCAGCAGGCAACATTTAGTCCCAGTCTATTACCCCCGCTTAGCATTGGTGAGCTAATATGGCCTAGTTCTTCTGTTTTGAGGGTGTTTTATAAGAAAATCCAGAAATTCCAAGGTTTATATGAAATCTCCAAATTATGCATATTTATAACTTATTGAACTTTTATTTAAAGATATGACCGACGCTTCTATTCTGTCTATGAGACATTGGTTTGCAAATCTGGCCTGCAATGGCATTCTTGTGTACTTCCTCTGGTGGTAGAAAAAAAATGCAGTGGAGTTAGAGCTTGTCTGCAGTCTATTGCATGTAACCTGCAACCTCTCCTGCTTTTGCCACTGGGAACCCTATGCGCACAACAATAGATATCAGTTATGCTCCAATAGGGGCATGTCAGGGTCCCAAAAAGAGCTCAACCCCTGTACTAGAATAGAGTAAATGGATTAAACCTCCATAGATTCCACTGTTGGGTCACCAACCCAGTGTGGGAGCCTATTTTAAGGTCTGGAAAGCAGTGTCAGGTCAGAATCTCCCACCAGCAGCTGCTAAACACCTGAGAAGCTTGAACATTTAGTTTAAGAAAAAAATGCTAGGTACTACCTGCCCAATGGAAACGGCCTCTTCCTTCTGCTTTCTCATCCTGTGCACACCCTTCCACACTCACGTGTGTGAATTCTTAAGTTCTTTGTCCCGTGATCTGGATCCTCCTCAAGAAGGCCAGATGGAGAAGCTCTCAGGGCCTCTCACCCCATCACCCCTTTCATTCAGCTCACCACTGTCATATTTCCTCTTCTCCCTTTTGCATTCCAGACCCAAAAAGCACTGTATGTATTAAAAAGAGGTCTAGGATTGGAAGCCAAAAGGGCTCCCCAAAGATTCAGGTCCTTGCCATCCACTTAAAACCTAGAAAACTTGTAACCTCTTCCTCTTGAGTTTTCCTGTCTGTAAAATGCAGATCATTGTACAAAGTTTAAAAGTTATGGGAAGACTAGGAAACCAGAGAAGATGGGAATGTGTTATACATGGGAGGCAATAGGTAAGCTCTTGCTGTTCTCAGATTACTAGACAGATCTCTGTTCAACTTTGTAGAATTCCTCATCTGCCGTTACCATTGCTAATGTTTTTAAACCGCTAGAAAATGCCAATATAACCTACACTTGATTACTGCCATTAAGATTTGAGTTGGCCAAGTTAATGGCCAGAGTTGCCTGGTTTGTAGGACAATGTCCAACAACTATGCACAACGTCATCACCAGCCTACTCCCTGTCCCCCAGCCCCTACCTTACCCTCTTGTCATTCAGGCAAAGTATTCATACAAATTCACACATAATCCTCATTAGTCCACAAGTCTGACCTTTCATGATGTCTAGTAGAACTTTCCGTAGTATGAAAATATTCTGTATCTGAGCTGCCCAATACGGTAGCCACTTGCTCCATGTGGCTATTGAGCACTTTGAATGTGTCAACTATGACGTAAGAAGAGGTTTTTACATTTATTTAATGTTATTAACTTACTAGACAGCCACATGTGGCTAGGCGGCTACCTTATTGGACAGCATAGTTCTCTTTTGTCTTTGAGAAGTGCTAACCCTGAGCCCCAGTTGCCTAAAGCCATGGCATGCTCATAACCAAACATTTCATTGACTTCCTTTCACTTCCTGTGTCACTTCCTCACTTCATTTTCAGTGCTGCCTGGATTTACCTCTCAAATACATTCCTTGCATTGAAATCTTTGTCTCAAGGTCTTCCTATGGAGAGAACCATAGGCAATATTTTAAGATGACCACTCTATTTCCAAAATGGAGAAAAATGGGAAGGGCACCAACTAGAGCTGAGGGGATCAGTAAGGAGGTTTTTGTAGTATTTAGTAAACATATGTGGAGCATTTCCTTGTCAGAGCCTGAGGACAGAGCAGTGAATCATGCTTTTCCTTTCGTGGAGGAGCTGATAGCTTAGATTCAGGTCTCAGCTACATCAGTCAATTGCCATTTTATAGACTCAGTTATCCAAGGCCATCGTGATAAAACAAGAGTAAGGTTATGCTGTATCTCTTAGAGGTAACTCAGACAGAGGAAGCTTTAGTCTCTTCTGATTCACCTTGTTCCCAGCTAGCTAGCCTCATTACCAATGAACAAGATTCAAATTGAACTATTAATAAGGAAATTCCAAGTTTGTCTCCAATCCTAGTATTTTCTAAAAACCACGTGGTAAAACATGGATGGCATCCTAGAAAATGCATTGGGTTAGAAGAACCCTGAGCTCTAGTTATAACCCAGGAAATGACTTAAACTTCTTGCAGTGGTTCTCAGCAATGACATTCTGTGCAGGCAACCACACATTGTAATTGTAGGGGAAATGGTGAACTAGTTAAAGTACCAGTTTGAAATTTTAAAGGACATAGGCATAAGATTTTGCAAGGCAAATAAAGAGTGAAGACTACATATGACAGTGACAGAGACCTCTAAGAATATGATAGAGTTACATTGACTTATGACTTAAATTGACTTCCAGACATGGTAAGGTCAATATAAAAACCTTTTTGTAGCTATACTAAAAGTAAGTAGGATACAACTACTGAGTGAAGCCAATGATGTATAGGTGATGGAGAATCCAGGGCTTTCTCAAGCAACTATGTTGTTTTTGGTTTTTCTATGTTGACAAAAGTTATGTGCTGGTTAAAATGTCTGGAAGGGATGTTATTAAGAGAAAAATGACTCAAGATAGGGGAAGAGATTTGGAAGAGAATATCTAGTTCTCCTCAAGAATTCAAGCACCCAGGGTGCAGTGATGACAGAAGGAGGGAAGCTCTAATTTGTACATTTTTTTTGTTGTTTCTGTGAAGTAAATACTCCCACAACTGATTCCAAGCTACCAACAACAGGTTGGGAAGAGATGCACTCGGTTGGCCCTCACAAGCCTGTGAGAGCCAGCTTCAGCATACCACTGTGTAAGGGAAATGACATTCCTAATTCAAAAAACAAACAAACAAATAAAAAAACCCTGTCCAAAAATTACCATGCCAGTGCTGGGCAAATATGTACCTCTAGGAGGGGTACTAGATGTCTAGTATGGGTGAAGTACAGTTTAAATTGTTTGGGAAAGGAAGTAGATTCTGAAATCTATAGGTCAGAGATCCTGAGGCCAACCCAGGGCAATATGCTAAAGTAGATCATTTAAGAAATCTGAGGGGAATAATTAGGGAAGTAGTGATTACTAGGAGCCAGCTTGGGTCCACTGAGAAAAAAAAAAATCATGCCAGACAACTTTTTCATTGACCTCAGTGTTTTCTTTAATTAGTCTAAGTTATTTTTTTAATGATTGACATATTATGTCTAGATATTAAAAAGGTATGAGTCTAAGCTAAGGATTGGTGAACTGTGGCCCTTACACTAAGTCTGGAGTGCTGCTTGTTTTTGCAAATGAAGTTTTATTGTAATACAGCTAGTAGTTTGCATAATGGCCATAGCTGCTTTTGCAATACTATAGCAATTGAATGACTACAACAGAGATATTATGTTCAGAAACTCTAAAGTATTTACTATTTGGCTCTTTAGATTTTGCTGCTCCCTGGTATATTCTGGAGAAGGCTAGATGAGAGTAAAAATTGTGTGAGCCCATAACCATAATGAAGAGTGGCATTCAAGTGTTTCTAATTTCCAGAATAATTGTATCCTAGGAAAAGATTTCTAGTAATAGAATCCTGAGTACTGTCCTAGCTGTGTCCTGTGCATTGTTTTATTATCAACTGTGTGAAAGACAGCATTGACCTGCTAAACAGACCAGTTTTGCAGATGATCCACAGTCAAACTGGTCATCGACTACCTGGCATGTTTAAATCAAGTTCAAGCAAGTAGACAGAGGAAAGTACTTATGATAATCGGAAACAGTTAAAGGAGGTTGATGCTTAGATTAATGGAAAAAGAAAAGTGGGTCAAGAATGAGAAAGGTCCCATTTAGAAGAGGAGTTACATTAGTTTCTAAAGAGTATGTGCAATTTATAACTAAACATTTATCAGTTTAAGAACGACTTACCTGATTGACTCTGGGAGATGGCGAAGGACAGGAAAGCCTGGTGTGCTGCAGTCCGTGGTGTTGCAAAGAGACAGATATGACTTAGTGACTGAACAACAACATAGAAGGATTCATGCCTAAGGAATCTTATAGTTCTCAGAATTTGTGATTATCTGAGCCTTATTGGTAGAGTGATAATTGGTAGAGGAGAAGGGGACAACAGAGGAAGAGATGGTTGGATTGTTTCACCAACTCGACAGACATGAGTTTGAGCAAGCTCCGGGAGTTGGTGATGGACAGGGAAGTCCATGGGGTCGCAAAGAGTCAGACACAACTGAGCAACTGAACTGAGAGTGAAAATAGAATTCAAGATCCTCTTTAAAGTCAGATACTTACGACATAACAAATTCCTAGGTTCTGAAGAGCGGCTCTGACTGCTGACATCGAGATTGCTTGATTTAGACATACAGATGTCCCTTAACTGCCCCAGAAGCCTTGCTCACCAGCAAAGAAAAAGCTCTTCCTTCCCAACTTCTGTGGCATCTGTTTCTTCGGTCTCCAGCCACACCTGGAGCAAGCCAGTGTAATCACTGATCAGTCAGTGAGAACCATAATGGAGTGATGATTTTGTCGTAAATCAGCAGTCCTTGTTACAGAGACTGGCCAAAAGACTTCAAGGCTATTAAGTCAGGTAGAAACAACTGCAAAGGTGAACCAGTTAGAAGTCTGAGAACAAGGAAGCAGACCCAAACCAAATCAGTGAAAAACAAAATGGTCAAAGGCAGCAATTGGTTTAAAAAATGTAAAACTGAGCAAGTCATTGAACATTTTAGCCAGATATGTCTCTACTACCTTTTCAGTGGTTTATCAGATTATGGATATCATCTAATGTTTTTTTAATTTTTATTGTGATAAACATACTATTTTAAACATATTTAGCTATATAGTTCAGTGGCACTAAGTACATACACACTGTTGAACAAATCTCAGCATCATCCATCTCCTGAATTTTTCACTTTCCTAAACTGAAACTCTGTCCCATTAAACACTAACTCCCCATTCCCCCACCTCACCCCCAACCCCTGCCCCTGGCATCTACCAATGTACTTTCTGACCCTATGAAGGTAGTCAAATAGTAGTGTAAGTGAAATCAAACAGTATTTGTTGGCGTCTACTATATATTGGAATGAATTTTTAAGGTTAATATATTTCCTACACATTATACCTTCCTACTTCACTCTGTGCCATGCAGTAGGGTCTCAGTAGTTACCTACCTTACACATAGTAGTGCATATATGTCAGTCCCAATCTCCCAGTTTACCCCCCCCTTATCCCTTGATGTCCATATGTTTGTTCTCTGTGTCTGTGTCTCAGTTTCTGCTTTGCAAATAGATTCGTCTGTGCCATTTTTCTAGATTCCACATCAGTTCAGTTGCTCAGTCATGTCTGACCCTTTGCAACCCCATGGACTGCAGCATGCCAGGCCTCTGTGTCCATCACCAACTCCTGGAGTTTACTCAAACTCATGTCTATTGAGTCAGTGATGCCATCCAACCATCTCATCTTCTGTCATCCCCTTCTTCTCCAGCCTTCAGTCTTTCCCAGCATCAGGGTCTTTTCTTTTTTTTAATTTATTTATTTTAATTGGAGTCTAATTACTTTACAATATTGTAGTGGTTTTGCCATACATTGACAGTATTCTTGCCTGGAAAATTACATGGACAGAGGAGCTCTGGTGGTCACAAACAGTAGGACGCAACAGAGCATGCATGTAGACACAGAAAGTGTAACTGAACACATATTTGGATGCTCACCACTCAACAGCCAATAAATTGAGAAGCAAGCTTCAGTAGATAAGAAACATACTATGTTCATAAAATCCAGCAATCTGGGGAGAAGGTGGAATTGTGTCCCTAGACCAACCCCAAAGATGCTGCCCAAACCTAGTGACAATTTTTAAAGGGAAAAAGGGGAAACAGTTAATTATTAAGCAGGAAGTCAGAGTCTTCATCATTTTTCCATTGCATGCAGGCCTGTTGACTTACCCTAGTCTTACTTGGATGCTGTCTTGCTCACATGGTCCACCTGTAATTGAATGTTCTCTTGCCCACGTGGTCCACCTGTGCCCGCAGAGTCTACCTGCAGATTTACTAAGGGGAACCTAGGGGTGGAGAAATCAACAAATCATGTAAGGTGTTGTATTTATTTAGAAAAGCAGAAATCAGGAGCAGAGTTAAATGTTGCCTAATGAACTCATCTTTATGTTTAAGGTTTAAGAAAAACAAGGATAAGCAAACAGAAAAGGGGGCCAAGGAGCTGCTTACAAAAGTAGATTAATTTCCAGGGGATAGAAGGGGAAATAGGAAAGTGACTGCTAATTGGTTGTTTGAGGCAGATGAAAATAGTCTGAAATTAGATATTAGTGATGGATGCACAACTAAAAACCATTGACATGTAAACTGTTTTACAGTGGTGAATTGTATGAAATGCTAATTATGCCTCAATTTTTTAGGGGAAAAAATACAAAGATATAATTGTTTGTATCTGAGCTCAGTTCTGGGCTCAAAACATCATAAACGGATTTTCTTACGTACATTAATCTTCAGTGTGACATTGCTAAGTCAATAGGACAGTAATTCTCTCTTGAGCAGGAGTTTCTCATGCACTTCAGGGCGTACAGCCTTTCTCCTCTTTTCCCACCACACAGTAGTAGCATCCCACAACTGCTGTAACAGCCAAGAAATCACTGCACAAATGCCCACATGACCCTTGAGGATAAGATACTACCCTTGTTGAGAGCTACAGTCGTAACAATAATCAAACCAAAAATAATCAAACCATATAAATATTTTGCACCATGACTTTCTCAATTTCCAAACTGACAGTTAGTCATCACTTACCGTTACTTAGGGCTTCCCGGGTGGCACTAGCAGTAAAGAACCTGCCTGCCAAGGCAGGAGATGTAAGAGACACAGGTTCGATCCCTGGGTTGGGAAGATCCCCTGGAGGAGGGTATGGCAACCCACTCCAGTATTCTTGCCTGGAGAACCCTGTGGGTAGAGGAACCTGGTGGGCTATAGTCCATAGGATCACAAAGAATTGGACACGACTACAGTGAGTCTGCACACACCCACCATCACATAGAGACCACTTCAAGGACTACTGAAGCTGTGTTTGTTGGTGATTTCACCTGCGTCTCCTTCCCATTACATGTGACTTGTAAAACAGCCATGCAGAATATACTCTCGCCCAGTGATCCATGAAATAATTTGCAGGATTCTGTTTGGGTTTTTTTTTCCCTAAATTAATACTATTAAGATGTGTGGTATTTCTCAAAATTTGCAACAGCCCTTACAGTTCAGTGATGATGTGTTTCTCAAGAAGGAACTCAGAAACTTTATAGTTCAATGGTGGTTTGAGGTAGAGGGTTTAAAAAAAAAAAAGCTTCCCAGCTATTTAGGAAGTTTTTCTGTTCCTCAAAGATATTTTTTATTCTTACTTGATTTTGCATTTAAAACAGCAGTTAACAGACCCTCCAGGCATGGACCGTGGTTTCAAATATGAATCTGAATAGCTGTTGGCAAAGTTGAAGCACCAGAGGCTGCTGGTGTCACACACACACACACACACACACACACACACACACACACAAACAGCAAAGAATTTTTTCAGGTTTTCGTTTCATGAATTGGCCCCTACCAAGTGCTGAAGGCTTAAAATCAGGATCTAAGTAATTCCCAAATCACATTTTGGTACACACAAAGAGATCTATTAACAGTTTCAAGGAGAGTCTAAAATTCTCAAAATGCTTCATCTTTATTTGCAATTTTTTTCAAAATAAAATACACCCCAGAGTAGGTTAGAAGGGCTGGGCAATGCAACCCAGACTTTCTCAAAAGTAATATCCTAGACTACTGGCCATGGACTGAAATCACTGTGAGAATGCTTTCTACAGCCTTCTGTGAACCATTGCCACTCGTGGGATGGGATTTTAATGAAATAGTTATTTGGCTTTAAACATTGGCTCTAGTCCCAAAGAGAGGAGGAAAGAAGGCATTTTACTTAAAAAAAAAAAAAGTCATTCTCTTCTAAATACAGTAGTGGATTTTTCAAGTTCATAGTATAATTAGTGACATGTCTGGTATTTTTCAGTGATTGTTCCATTTGGCCTCCTAACATAAGCACTGCAACTTCCACGACTGGAAATAACAAACTCTTTTGGTCAAATATTATAATCTGAGCATACAGTTCATTATCTCATTGAATAAACTGGAATCTAGCTTTCAAATTGATCACTCAGCATTTCAAATTTCTTCAAGCTGATTTCTAAAAAGAATAAGAAATCAGCTTGAACAAAGAATAAAGATTTGGGTCAGATCAGAAACACTCTTAGAGAAACTCAAGATAGGTTCAAAGCCTACCAGGGAGATTCTTTTAATTTATAAGGAAATGGTGGTCATTATGTTGGTTTTATAACTCTGAGATGTTTATCAGATCTCAATGACATCTGAGAGGTATGTGTATGTAAGACATATGGATTTTACAGAGGGGGCTTTGCAGGTTTTGGATTTGATGGCTGTAAACCTAAATTAAATATTTGATTAAAAAGTGAATCTTTAGAGACCTTGCCCTGCCCTGTGCGCTCTTCAGACTGCCAACTCTGAGGTCAAAGCCCCTGAACATACTTGAGGATTTCTGGCTTCATTTTGTTCCATGCTGGGGCTCTTTTCCTTTTTAAATTTTTTAATTACATTAAGTTTCAAGCATAAGCAAAAGAAGATCAAATACTATAATGAACCCATTTACACACCAGGCAGCTTTGACAAATACCACTACACAGCCCCTCTTGTTTTGTCCACATCACCGCCAACTGCCCCCACCCTAGATTATTTTGAAGCAAATCATACCATTTCATCTGTAAATATGTCAGACTATATACAACAAGGAATTTTTTAAAAGACATAGTCACAATATGATTATCAAAACTAATCAACAATGAATGGTGTCATTAATATCAAATAACAAGTCAGCGATACTTGTGCTCTTCTGATTGTCTTACAGTTTTTCAATAAAGTGCTTGAGTCGTTTCAAATAAGTTCCATCCATGACAATTGCTTAAAGATGTGATTTGCTTTAAACTAATCAGAGTGAGGCAGTTGGTGTGAACCAACATGGTGGATTATAGCCTGTTATATTTTCTCTTGATGAGAACCACCATCCATGAAGTTCATCAAAAAGCCCATTCCCTAGGATGGAGGAAGATTGAGAATGTGTTGCAGAGTAAGCACATTATAGAGAGTAAATTGTATTCTCACAAACCGTTCTTGGTTGAGCAGAAGTGGGGAGAAGATGGAAATAAAAGAAGACCCTTTAAAGAAAAGAATTTTTTCAGATCAGACTAGCTTTTCCTGGAAGAGGATTAAGCCCCGTGATAGGTATCTTAACACTGTCAAGCGTTTTGCTCTAACCCAGTAAACTGGATCTTTTTCCTGCTGACCAGAGACATAACATAAGCATAATATCTTAACCGTGTTTCAAGCAGATGAGCTGCAATCCTAGTGTTTAAAATGGTCTGATGCTCTTCAACCATTACCTGTTTTCCTCTATCACAGTTCCTGTTACACAGTTTGGTTCGATGAGGTTGGGAGTAAGTGGGAATTTGCTGTAAAGTCAAGCAATGATATTGTTCTCTTGGCAAAGTAACGCTTACATAATGAAATGAAATCAAATGTTTCTCTTAATGACTCTTTCAAAGAAAAATTGGCTGGAAAAAATAGCTGTGACAAATAAATAGGAGGGCAAAGGTATTTCAGGAAAAAAATAACAACAGATGCTAGTAACATCTCTCCACATTCATTCCCTGTGATTGAAGCTGTCTCTTTTTGAGCTGTTTGGTCTTTTTTGCTCAAAGCAGCATACATTTATTATGTCAACTTCCATGGCTTAGAAGTACAGGTACAACATGACTGAACTCTCTGCTTAGAGCCTCATAAGGCCAAAATCAAGACACCAGCCAGTGCTGACATTTTTCTTTGGTTGATTTTTATTAAAGTATGGTTGATTTACAGCATTGTGTTAGTTTCAGGCGCATAGCAAAGTGAATCAGCTAGTTATACATGTATCCACTCTTTTTTAGATTCCTTTCCCATATAGGTCACTACAGAGTACTGAGTAGAGTTCCCTGTGCTGTACAGTATATCCTTATTAGTTATCTATTTTACATATAGCAGTTGGTGTATGTCAATCCCAATCTTCCAATTATTCCTCCCTTCACCTTATGCCCTGCTAACCATAAGTTTTTTACATCTGTAACTCTTATTTCTGTTTTGTAGATATACTCAATTGTACCTTTTTTTTAGATTTCACATATAAGTGGTATATGATATTTTACTTTTTCTGTCTGACTGCAGTTAGTATGACAACGTCTAGATCCATCCATCTTGCTGCAAATGGCACTATTTCATTCTTTTTTATGGCTGAGTCGTATTCCATTGTGTGTGTGTGTATGTATATATATATGTGTGTGTGTGTGTATATGTATGTATATAAAGGAATAGATATTTCTTTATCTGTTCCTCTGTTGATGAACTTTTTGCTTGTTCCATGTCCCGGCTATTGTAAATAGTGCCTTGGTGAATATTGGGGTGCATATATCTTTTCAAATTACAGTTTTCTCGGAATATGTGCCCAAGAGTAGAATTGGTGGATCATATTGTAGCTCTAGTTTTAGTGTTTTTAAAGGACCTTCCCGACTGTTCTCCACCGTGGCTGTACCAGGTTACATTCTGATGAACAGTGTAAGAGGGTTCCCTTTTCTCCACGCCCTTTCCAGCATTTATTGTTTGTCAGTTTTTGGATGATGGCCATTCTGACTGATGTGAGGTGATACCTCATTGTAGTTTTGATTGGCATCTCTCTAATAATTAGTGATGTTGAGCATCTTTTCATGTGCTTTTTAGCTATCTGTCTTCTTTGAAGAAATGTCTATTTAGATATTCTGCCCATTTTTTGATTGGGTTTTTTTTTAATATTGAGCTGCATAAGCTGTTTGCATATTTTGGAGCTTAATCCCATGTCATTTGCTTCCTTTGCAAATATTTTCTCCCATATAGATGAGAGAATCAAACTGTTGTCTCCTACCAGTGACCTCAGAGTTGCTCAACAGGCTGCACAGGGAAAAGCAGGTGCCACAACAAATGTGAAATACCTGAAGGAAAAGCTAAAAATGATATCAACCAGGTTTTAACAGATAACTAGATATAGACATTTTTTACATCAAATAACTAGATCATGGGTCAGCAAACTTTTTTCCATAATGAACCAGAAGTAATTATGTTAGACTTTGCAGGCAGTTACTGATTTCTGCCATCAGAACATGAAAGGAGGCATAGACAATGCATAAATATCCCTATATAATTTATTTACAAAATCACTTACAAAAGCAAGAAACAGGCTAGGTTTGGAGTACAAGTTACAGTTGGTAGACCTCTGATACAGATGATGACAGAAATCTTGCTTTCATGTGGGAATTTGCCACTTAGTTGCAGATATGAGAAGGAATGTACAGATTATAAATTTTGTTAAGTGGCTCAGGTAGGAAGTCACAGCCCAGATATCTACAGGTTGACAACTTTCAGCTACATAAAGAGATGTAGGTGTGTATTAAAAGGTTGGAAGTGATGAAAACATAGCTAGGTAGAAAGACCTTTCTCTTCCAATGGAAAGGGACCCTGTTACTCAGCTGTATCTGACTGTCACCATGTGGAAATGTTCAGCAGCTCCATCTCCTCTAATGGTTCAGTGAAATCTCCCTATTTCTGAATATCTGAATATTTAAATATGGAAAATAACTAAACATTTTTAGGACAATGGGAAAGCAAACAACAAATCTCAGTTCAGTTCAGTTCAGTCACTCAGTCATGTCCAACTCTCTGCGACCCCATGAACCACAGCACGCCAGGCCTCCCTGTCCATCACCAACTGCCGGAGTCCATCCAAACCCATGTCCATTGAGTCGGTGATGGCATCCAACCATCTCATCCTCTGTCGTCCCCTTCTCCTCCTGCCCTCAATCTTTCCCAGCATCAGGGTCTTTTCAAATGAGTCAGTTCTTCGCATGAGGTGGCCAAAGTATTGGAGTTTCAGCTTCAATATCAGTCCTTCCAATGAACACCCAGGACTGATCTCCTTCAGGCACCCAGAAAAATGTTGAATAAACATATAGTAGATTCTCAATAAATATGTGTTTGAAGGGCAAGAAGGAGAGGGAACCAAGAAGGAGAGAGAGATGGAGGCAGAAAGGCTGAGAGGGAAAACAAGCAAGGGGAAAGGCAGAAAAAATGAAAAGAGACAAGTGGACAAAACTGTTCCTTAAACCACCAGTTTTCAAACTCGGTGCAAGAGGCTACATCCCAGTCATTCATAAATGGCATCTGCACAGGCCTGATGACACCATGTGTGTTAGAGGAGAGGTTGTATATTTCTTTAACTTAAAAGATGTGTGCTATTTTCAACCTAGTAGGAAGGAAATAAAGCGAAGACCAAGAGTCTGGAGAGAGAAATCTCAATTTTTGTTTATGCCCTGCATTGTGGGGCACACACCAGACTTCATCATCAATGCCCATGTAGTTGTATTCTCTCCCTCACTGAACACGAGTCATCAGGGAGTTTTGTAGGAGCATCAGTGTGCAGTCAGAGCCCTGAGATTCTGATTTAATGGACCCAGTATGATGCTCCAGCCTTGATAATTTTTTTAATGCACCCCATGTCATTCTAAAGCACAGAGTAGAGAATCCAAAAACACTAAGGACTTATGTGGTGTTAGGAGGATAGGTGGGCATCCCAGGTGGCTCAACATTAAATAATCTGCCTGCCAATGCAGGAGACAAAAGAGATACAGGTTTGATCCCTGGGTCAGGAAGATGCCCTGTAGTAGGAAATGGCAACCTAGATTTACAAAGAGCAGACAATACAGAATCACTTCAGCTTGCCGTTCAGGGATGTCTCCAATGTTGGTCTACATTGTGGAACTGAGTCATCCAGCAAACTCAGCAATTAACATAATTTCACTCCCCTATCATTCCCAAAACTACCATCTGACCTATATCTTATTTCAGGGATTAGCCAACTACAATCCATTATGAGCTTTTGTGCGGGCTATGAGCAGGAATGTTTTTTTACATATTTAAATGATTGAAAAAATTCTTAAAGAATAATGTTAGTGACCTATCAAAATTAAAAGAAATGCAAATTCCAATCTATAGTGAAAGAAAGTGAAGTTGCTCAGTTGTGTCCAACTCTTTGCAAACCCATGGACTGTAGCCTGCCAGGCTCCTCCATCCATAGGATTTTCCAGGCAAGAGTACTGGAGTGGGTTGCTATTTCCTTCTCCAGGGGTAATTCCCATCTATAAATAAAGTTATATTAAAACCCAGCCATGCCCATTCATTTACATATAGCATGTGGTTGTCTTTTCACTGCAAGGGCAGAGTTGAATCACTGCAACACTAACTGTGTGGACTGCAAAACCCAGCATATTTACTATCCGACCCTTTACAGAAAACCTTTGCCAATCCCTGTCTTGGAGAACGTGACTCTTTGATGTGAAGAAACTAACAAATACAGTATCTTGAACATCTTGGTGGGTTAACCCAGCAAGTGTTTATCTTCCCCAGATGTCACAGAGCCCTCCCACAAGGCATCACGATTCTTAACCTCTGTGTGCTTTGGACCCTTTGGGAAGTCTGGTGAAGTCTGTCAACCCTTTTTCAGGATAATAATTTTCAAATGCATAAAATAAAATATGTAGAATTTAAAGAAAACTACATTAAAATTCAGTAATCGAAATATTTTAAAATGTGACATAATAATATACATGCTTCACTACTAAAGGATTAAATAACAAAATATGGCAGCAGGTTTAACAATTATCATAATTTTAAAACAGCAGTAAGTGTAAAACACTTTTGAAATACCTGCAACAACTAAGCGATATGAAAAATCTGTGATTTGTCCAGGTGACAGTCATAGGGAGTGCTTAAATCATTGTGGTTATTTGCCTACATTCATAATAGAAGGAGATACTAAATTTAGGTTAGAGTTTCATGAAAATAGGGATGTAATATTTTTCTAGCCAAGGCTGTAAACTCCTTGAATTTTATCCACAGATCAAGCAACCAGGGACTCAACGTTATAAATTCCTGAGAGGCTCTACCGTTTCTGAGCCCATAGAAACATCTGTTTGAAACTCTGCTTTCCACCAGCAGGCCGGGAAGAGAGAGCAAGCACAGGACAGTCCTAGAAGTGGTAGAAAATACAACAGCCCACATTTCATGAAGCAGAACTCCAGTTTATTGGAGATTCCAGCAGAACCCACATGACTACAAAAGAAGCTAGGAAACGCAGCCCAGTTATGTGCCCAGGAAGGAGGAGAGACCCACTTGGTAAACCCTCAGCTGATCTCCACCACAACCTCTTCTCCAAAGTGTAAACCATCGCAGACTGAGTGGCTTAAGTAACAGATTTATTTTCTCACAGATCAGGAAGCTAGAAGTCCCAGATCATGATGCTGCCTTTTCAGTTCCTGGTTGATAACCCACCTCCTAGCTTGTAGATGGCCCCCTTCTCATTGTGTCCTCACATGGAGAAGGGAGAGTGCTTTTTGGTGTCTCTTCTTGTAACGATGCTAATCCCGTGGGTTCAGGCCCCACCTTTAGGACCTCGTATACATGTCATTGCTTCATAAAGGCCCTATCTCCAAATGCAGTCCCATTGAGAGGTTAGTCCTTTGAGGATAAATTTCAGGAGAAATTCACATTTAGGTCCATAGCAGAAACCATGCCAAGTTCTCCTTTAAGACTTAGAGAAAAGAGGCTGTTTTGTTCAGAGTCTTCCTGGTGGCTTGATCTCAATATGGTAAACAGCTCCACGTTTTTCCATTTTCATGTTTTATCCTGAAGCAACAGAGCATTACATTAATTGACTTGTCTTATTAATTCAGTAAGCTGCTTCCAGGATGAAATGCTTAGCTATGCTTGCTTGTTTGGGGTCCTTTTTGATTATTGGGAGAAAGCTTCAAGGCTCAAGCCGTTCTGCTGTTTTTCACAGTCACTGAAAATTTTTATGCACTGGTGAAGAAGATTCACCACGTTTGGAATTACTACGAACTTCTAGTTTCTCATTATATTTTAATTTAATTCACATTTTTTAGTATGATAAGAAAGTATTGGGTAGTTCACATATTGTAGTGGGATATTTGCTCATAGATAGTTAATATTGTGCTTTAGCATTAATCTTAAAGGGAATTTAATGCAGCAAATTTGACAGCTTCAATTAAAGCTGATGGAAGCTCTTGTGTGACAATGCTAACTGCAGCCTAAAACAGCGGAATAAGGTCTTCGCTCAAATAGTTTTTGAAAATGAAATTAGGAAATCAACCAAGTAGAAAGTGAAAACTTTCTACAAATACAGGGGAAAATCTAGATATTTAATCATCAGATCATTATGTTGTACACCTTAAACTTACACAATGTAACATGGCAATTATATCTCAATAACCTGAGGTTTAGGGAGAAAGTATAGATATTTAAGAGGCTAAAATCTTTCAGGAGTTAAAATAAATCTTGATAGGAACTTATTTATTAAAAGACTTCCCAGACTTACATTGTTGACTTTCTTTTTCCCCAAAATCCTTTGGTACAGTACAAGAACAGTACAGATGGGTGCCTAATGTGTGTTTTTAATGAAATCTCTATTGATGATGATAAATATGCTATTTTGTGAAACACATGGATAGGTACTAAAGCATGACAAAGGGATGTTTTTAAAAGTTGTTAGCAATTTAGACACTAATCTCAAGGACAATTGGAAATTTACATTAGTATTATAAAAGCAGCATTTTAAAGCAAAACTAAAGACAATCTCGTCTTTCCACAAGGACACAGATGTACACGTATTTTTCTTTGCAAAGAGGCTATTGAACAAAAGTTTTTTGCAAAAATCCAAGAAGATTTAAAATGCTTATTCTACACTATGTTTGATATATGAAGTCTACAAAGCAGCTCACACCTAGACAAGTGGGTTTAATATAAATAAATATTCATGGTCCAATGCCCACTTAAGCCTGAAACAAAATGTTGAAGTAACTAAATATTATTTTCCCATTCGTTTATTTCATAGCACTTTTTTTACCCACACATTTCAGGAATATATTCCCTGATAAAAAATAATTCAAACAATAGAGAGCATATAAAGGAAAAAGCGGAGAAGGCAATGGCACCCCACTCCAGTACTGTTGCCTGGGAAACCCCACGGACGGAGGAGCCTGGTAGGCTGCAGCCCATGGGGTCGCGAAGAGTCGGACACGACTGAACGACTTCACTTTCACTTTTCCCTTTGATGCACTGGAGAAGGAAATGGCAACCCAGTCCAGTATTCTTGCCTGGAGAATCCCAGGGACGGGGGAGCCTGGTGGGCCGCCGTCTATGGGGTCGCACAGAGTCGGACATGACTGACGTGACTTAGCAGCAGCAGCAGCAAAGGAAAAAAGTCTAAAATCTCCCTTCACTCTTCCCAATGCCACAGATTTCACCAGAACTAACCAAACCTGGATCAAGAGACAACAAGCAGTAAGCCCAGAGGATTTTATTTTTATATAATTCATGAGCTAAAAATGTTTTTTATTTTTGCAGTTTGAAAGCGTTGTTTACAAACAAATGCATGAATAATATGCAACAGAAACTGTTAGATGACCTGCAGAGCCTGAAATAGTTACAGTTTGGCCCTTTACAGAAAAAAACGTTTGCCTACTGGCATCGACTTTCAGACTTTTCTCCTAGCGTATATCTGCATGTGTGCATATACAAAAACACAAATAGACACACAGACATCTAGAGTGTTGTTTTTCCATTTATTTATAGAAGAGAAGTTGTATTTATTTGTTCATTGCACTTACTACTCTTTTTTTTACCTAATAGTGTATCTCTAAGATTGTTCTATGTCAGTATGTTTATCTCAGTTTCTCCTTTTTTAACTCCTAGTAGTAGTTTATACATGTTTCCTGTTCCCTGCCTCTATAAAGCCATTGGCCGCTCTTCAATTTGGAGCAACAACTTCTCTGAAGAATCTCCCATACAAGTCCTCAGTTTATGTCTCAAATATGTGTCCTTGTCTTCCCTTTTAAACATTCATCCATTTATTTATTCATTCTACACATATTTTGGACACATACTATGTATCAGGTGCTCTTCCAACCCTTGAGGATTCAATAGTGAATCCAAAATTCCTGCTTCATAAAATTTAACTTTCTAGTAGAAGAAACAGAACCTGCTAGTGAAAAATAATATGAAGCAGGACAGGAAATGTCAGATGGTTGGGCTTGAAATTTAGATCAGGTGGCCATACATGCCCTCCATGCAACAGTGACTTGTGGAAAGACCCTTGGGATTCAAGGGTGCTGACCCTGAGGATACGTGAAGGGAGATGTTCCAGGATTGAGGGAGTGGGAAGTGGAAAGGCCCTGAGATGGGCGAATGCTTGGTGAGTCCAAGAAAGAACAAAGGTAACAGGAAGAGAAGTGGGCCAGAAGCAAAGAGAAAGCATTGATGATTTCACATGGCATGGTGACCAAGCTTGTGATCGAAAAAGAGGAGTGGAGACGAGGTTAGTAGGTAATAAGAACCTGCATTATGTGGGTTAAATTATGGATTATTATGAGGACTTGGGGTTTGACTCCAAATGAGGGGGAGCTGTGAGAGTGTATTGAGCAGAAGAGTAATGAGGTCTAATTCTCTTTGAAACAAAGTTGCTCTGGTTGCTTTGTTGAAAGTAGATTAAAAAGGCAAAAATGTAAGGAGAGAAGCAGTTAGACCAGTTAGGAGGCTACGATCATAATCTAGGTGAGATATGATGGAGGCCAGGAATTGGGGGGCCTTGAAAGGGAGTATATTATGGAATAAATGTTTGTGTCCCCCACTGTCAAATTCATATGTTGAAATCTTAACCCACCAGTTTTGCTGTTTGGAGATAGGGCCTTTGGGAGGTGATTAGCAATAGATCAGGTCATGAGGGTAGGGGCCTCATGATAGATTTTAAAAGGAGGAAATACAAGATGACTATCTCTCTCTGCGCATCAGCGTGTGAGATATGCTGCAAAGGCAAACCAAGAAAAGGGCCCTCAGCAAGCACCACCTGTGTCAGCATCTTGATCTTAGACTACCAAGACTCCAGAACTGTGAGAAATAAATGTTTGCTGTTGAAGCCACTGGTCGATGGTAATTTGCTATAGCAGCCTGAACTAAAAAAGACAGAGTAGTTAAGAAATGGAGGCTATAAGAAGCCACGGAGGAGAAAAACCAGTTCTGCAACTCCAGCATACTGACCCATACGTAACACTCTCATTCCAAAAATGACGAAAGTATGTTACAAGACGAATTTTTTCAACTCTCAAAAACAGGCCAAAGGCAGCCTAGAAAGTAAATCTTAATGTCTGAGATCCCACCTTATGTGTGTAAATATCCTTAAGGTAGGGCTTTATTACTTATTTTAAGACCAAGGCCATGTTCTGGTGAAGCGTCATCTTAGACATTTATTTGTAAGCCTCATTGTGTAAACAGTGAAACTAGGAGAAGGAGATGTGTTCCTTTGCAACTACTCCAGGAAAGAATCCGGTAATATATGTGCAAGTTTTTTTTAACAGAAAAAATAAAGAGTTTGAGCATACGCCAGAGAACAAGGAGGTCCGCAGAGCGCAGGGCTGTTTGGCAGCAGATATGGGTAGATGAGGGCAGAGCCTAAGGAGCAGCAGAGCCAGCAGTGCTCATGAAGGCCCTTGGCCAAATCCCAAGGGTCTAGTTTCAGCAGGTTGGGATAGCTCTGGTAGTCACTCCGGCATCTTCTCTTCTTGCGGGCTTGACTCCCTCAAGTTGTCAGTGGAGGCCACATTCCAGCATCCTTCCATTTCTCCACCTGAAGGGTGTTCCCTTTTTCTGTCTCCCGACAAATTCAGAAAGTTGAGGAGAGTTCCACTGAGTTGAATGGCTTCTCAGAGGCACAGTCTCAGGGGCAAATTCTAAGGCAGGAGTCTCAAGAACATTGTGGAGAATCTGAAATTCAGAAGGTTCTGTGCTTTGAGTTGGACTTTATATACCTTTAAACAGTACTGATGCTTGTATACAGAAACTGGACTTAGTATACACTAACATGAGTAAGATCATTCTTAAGTGTGAGGTGCAATGAGGTTAGAAGATATCCAGACAATTATTATTTAATTTCTGTTTCTAAGGAAAAGGAGAAGTCCAAGATATATTTCAAACTTTGGGGAAAAAATACTAGTAATAATTTTAGAAGTAGTAACACTCCTCATACCACTGTATATATTGATTGGATTCTTTTGGTTACAAATGATAGAAAAAAATGACTCAAACTAACTCAGAAAGAAAGCGCATTGGCTCATCTAGCTGGGAAGTCCAAGAGTGGACACAAAAGTAGAAGAAATTTACATGTTGGGTATGGCAGATTCCAGGGCCTCAGATGATATTCAGCTGCTTTTCTTTCTCTTCCTCTAGTTTTACTTCCAATATGCATTGGCCTCTTTTTCATTCAACTATCATGTAATTTGATAGATCACAGACAAAATCATACAGAAAGTAGGAGGACTAGTCTCCCAAAGAAAGTGGAATTGAGAACACAAAAAAACTTTTGTCCACTATAACTGTATTTCTTTTTTTACTGAAGTATAATTGATTTACATTATTATATTAGTTTCAGATGTATACCACAGTGACTGAATAATTTTATAGATTATATTCCATTTAAAGTTATTAAAAATAATGGCTTCATGTCCCTATGTTGTATCCTTGTAACTTATCTATTTTATACAGAGTAGTTTGTATCCCTTAATCCCATATCCCTATCTTGCCCTGCCTACTGATAACAACTAGTTTGTTTTCTATATCTGTGGATTAATTTCTGTTTTGTTATATCCATTTGTTTGTTGTTGATTTTTTTTAAGATTCTACATGTAAATAATTCAGTCAGTTCGGTTCAATTGCTCAGTTGTGTTCGACTCTTTGCAGCCCTCTTGACTGCAGCATCCCAGGTTTCCCTATCCATCACCAGCTCCCGCAGTTTACTCAGACTCATGACCATCGAGTCGACGATGCCATCCAACCATCTCATCCTCTGTCATCCCCTTCTCCTCCTGCCTTCAAACTTGCCCAGCATCAGGGTCTTTTTCAATGAATCAATTCTTTGCATCAGTTGGCCAAAGTATTGGAGCTTCAGCTTCAGTGTCAGTCCTTCCAATGAATATTCAGGGTTGATTTCCTTTAGGACTGATTAGTTTGATTTCCTTGCAGTCCAAGGGACTCTCAAGAGTCTTCAACAACACAGTTCAAAGGCTTCAATTTTTTGACACTCAGATTTCTTTGTAGTCCAACTCTCACATCCATACATGACTACTGGAAAAACCATAGCTTTGACTATATGGGCCTTTGTCAGCAAAGTAACGTCTTTGCTTTTGAATATGCTGCCCAGGTTTGTCATAGCTTTTCTTCCAAGGAGCATCTTGTAAGTTCATGGCTGCAGTCACCATCTGCAGTGATTTTGAAGCCAAAGAAAATAAAGTCTGTCACGGTTTCCATTGTTTCCCCATCTATTTGCCATGAGACCAGATGCCATGATCTTAGTTTTTGAATGTTGAGTTTTAAGTCAACTTTTTCACTCTCCTCTTTCACCTTCATCAAGAGGCTCTTTAGTTCTTCTTCCTTTGCTTTCTGCCATAAGGGTAGTGTCATCTGCGTATCTGAGGTTATTGATATTTCTCCCCATAATCTTGATTCCAGTTTGTGCTTCTTCCAGGCTGGCATTTTGCATGATGTGCTCTGCATATAAATTAAATAAGCAGGGTGACAATATATAGCCTTGATGTACTCCTTTCCCAACTTGGAACGAGTCTATTGTTCCATGTCTGGTTCTAACTGTTGCTTCTTGACCTACATACAGGTTTTGCAGGAGGCATGTAAGGTGGTCTGGTATTCCCATCTCTTTAAGAATTTTCACAGTATTTGGTATCTTTGTCTGAATTATTTCACTTAACATAATACCTCTAGGTCCATCAACAGTGCTTATACATTATATATCTTATATGATTCCCATAACCTGAGGGTTTTCCATCCATCTCCTGCCTTATCCATTCCACATAACAGCCTAAGTCTCTGTCACTGCATCTTCTGCACCCACAAGGGCAGATACTGCTGCTGATGCACTTTTAGAAAGCAAAAGTTGACTATGTTTATTTCCTGTACTGAGACAAACAGCAGTCTCTGTCACCACCAGTAGTTATTATAGGGTTCATTTCTAGCCAGTGAATTTAATTGGCTATATTTCTAGAGTGCCAACATCAGCAGAGCTTCGCCGGTTCATCAGTGACTTATTTCATCCACTGAATGCTGAAAAGGGCATAAATCCACAGCAATAAAGACATTCAGTGGTTAAATAGTCTCTAGCATGTATGACTGCTAGATTGAACAGTCAACTCATAGAGAAACTGTTACACTGAACACTGGCTCTTATGTGGATCTCAGAAGAATGAGATTCAATAGACAGAGTGAGGGTCTTCATGGAGCCTTAATTTAGTTTTTAAGGACCCAAGGGCTTCATCAAAAGATAGCTTCACTTATGAGAGTGTTCCACAGAGATAGAAGTGAAATTTTACAGAGGGTAAAACAGTAGCCTTTGGCATTAGAAAATCTTGAGCTTGAATTCTCTCTTCACTCCTTGCTACTTTGGTAACCTCGGGCAAGTCACTTAATCTTTCTAAGCAGACATACCTCTTTCTGTATAATGAAGGTAATGATGTACCAAGTTATAGGGTTCTTGCGATCATTAAATTAGATAACCTTCAGAAAGTAATTAGCACAAATGCCTGGCACAAAGGAAGCACTCAAGAAATTTCCCTACAACAGATCTCTTCCATTCCTGCACTCCTTGGGACCAGAAAAGCTGTCTCTCTGAATATATACCTAAGTTTATCATGGCCCTCACTCAAAGATCACTCCTGGCTTCCTAGCTACCTGATAACATTGAAACTCCTTAAGATAACATACAGGCATTCATAGTCTATTCCTCTGCTACCCTTTCAGCCTCATATCTAGATTCTTCTTACCTTGAATGTTTTACTGCACCCATAGCAAACTCATCACTGTATCCCACTTGCTCATAGTATGATGCCTTCTCTCTTCTCTCCCCTTTACCTGGAATGCTTTTATGGAGGGCTCAAGGCTTTATTTAGTCAAGGATCACCTTATTAGCTTATGTTTATTAAGTGCATATTGTATGCCCAACACCATGATGATCAACCACTCTATGATGTGGTACTATTATTAAGAATAAGAAGAAATCTGAGACTTGGCAAAGTGGAACTCAGCAAAGTGATCCAGGGATACATGTCCAGGAAGTGGCAGAGTGAGAATTCAAATCAGGGCATTCTGACTCCAAAGTAGCTGTATTAGTTTCCTATTACTACTGTCCCAAGTAACCACAAACTTAGTAGCTTAAAGCAATGCACACTTGTTATTTTCCAGTTCTAGACATTAGAAGCCCAAAGTAAATAGTAATAGGTTCAAATCATGGTGTCCATGGTGTCAGCAGGCTGTGTTCCTTCTGAAAGCTCTAGAGGAGAATCTGTTTCCTTGGCATTTCTAGATTATAGGCACTGCCTTTGTTCCTTGGCTCTTGACCTCTTCTTCCATCTTCAAAGCAGTAATGGTAATTAATTCCTTGGTGGCTCAGATGGTAAAGAATCTGCCTGCAATGCAAGATTCAATCCATGGTTCAGGAAGATGCCCTGGAGAAGGGAATGGTAACCCACTCCAGTATTCTTCCCTGGAGAATTCCATGGATGGAAGAGCCTGGTGAGCTATAGTCCATGGGATCACGAAGAGTTGGACACAACTGAGCAACTAACACACACACATCAAAATATCAGGTTGTACACCTTAAATATATACAATTATCCTTTGTCAAATACACCTTAATAAAGCTGGAAAAGAAATATTTTTAAAAAACTTTGCAAGCAAACTGTAACTACTACTGTAATAGAGAGGAAAACAAAAACCACATCAGCTTAGATTGTTTTGTTCTTTATTGTATCTGTCTGTGAATTGTCTGTGTTTACTATTTGGTAAGCATACATATATTTTTATAAATCTGATTGACATTTAGGTATTTTATAAAACACAACAAATGCCAGAGAAAATTAAATTTAAACCTCCCCCCACCCCCGAAAATGGAAAATTTGAGCATGCCTATGCTGTAGGGATTTATGAAAATTAGATGAGATTTACGAAGAGCTTAGCTTAAGATCTAGCAAATTCTTTGCATCAAAGAAATGATAACTAGCTAGCTATAATTATCATTTAGGATAATCCTTTGCTTTTTTTATATTAAAAAACAGCCCATTATGCAATATAACAGAATAACATTTCAAAGAGTTTACCAAAGTCCTACTGACTACTTCCCAGTACAGATACCGACCATCCATTTTAGGAGTCACATGGAGGAACACCAGTTGTAGAAGTCACACAATCCACTACTGAGAACAAAGGTGACTTTCTTAGCTCTCTGTGGTGGAAAGGATGAAATCAAAGGAAAGAATGAATAGGAAAAGATGTTTTCTTCCTGCCCCTGGATTCTATAAAAGATCCTCTAAGCTATAGACAGAAAAAAAGAATTTGAATGAGAAGAAAGACGAGACATTCCAGAGGCCATTTGCTCTGTCTTTCCTTCTTGGAATAAGTCCTGGTGAAGAAGAGGGGAGACAGACTCACAATTGATTTTAATTTGGGGTCTGAAATAGAGAGGATCGGTACCCTGCCAATTCTCTCTCAAACTGGTCATTAACAGTCTCAAAGACTTGAAAGTAAGTGTCAGGGAAGAGTAGCTCCCCATCTCCTGTGGACCTCCAAAAGATGAAGGACAGCAGTCAGACCATTAGGAGAGATCCCAGAAGACTAAGGTTGGACTGAAAGAGCTGAATGAGCCTGGAGTCAAGAGTATGAAAAATGGAGAATGACCTGAAGGCATAAGGATGAGAGTTAGAGCAAACCTTGATTATCTCAAGGGACAGAGTTGCTAGAAGCCAGTGACCATAAGCTGTGATAGGTGAAGTGTAAAAACGTAGACTAGATAGCACACCCCAGACTCAGGCAAAAGACATTTTGCATATTTAAAACCTCTAACAAAATATCAAGATATAGTAAGTCTAAGATCTGGCATCTTACATCACCTGTCTTAACCCTGGGACATGTATTGAATTGGAGGAAGGAGAGAATGTCAAGATGGTTGTATGAGATTTTCTCAATGATCCTGAGTTTCAGCCCAGAAGTAACTTAAATAAAAATCTGTGAACTGGACTGACAAAATACTGAAAAGTGTTAAGCTAATTTTTCTCTCTGAGGAAGTCTTAAGTCATAAAATCAGAAAGTTTCATAGAAGTAAAGTTCTTTTTTGCACTCCTGAGATACTCACCATAAATCAATAACCCACCAACATCTGCCTTTCAGTAACTCATTTGCTCAAGCTGAATAAGGGAGACTTCGCTGAAGTAAACACACTTGTGACAACTGTGTTTAAAAGAGCTTAGGTTGCATCTTATATTGTGTATTCCATTAGCAGTGCCAGGGGCACTGGATTACTGAAAAGACCCAGGGTGGGGTGTGTGATTTAGTGCATGGTCCTTGCTTGGTGAAGTATGACAGGTAGAATCTGCTAAATTAATCACCATTTGTTCAGGTACTGCTCCTCAGATGAAGAAACAGAGAAGAGTGAAGGATTGAGAGGGGTAATTGTTCATGTGCTGCCCTGGAACCTTGGTGACCAGTTCTAGAAATCAAAGTGCGTACTGCATAGCGCAAGGTTTGACAGTTTTTTGCAGAGGGTTATGTCTTAGTCAGTTTGGGTTGCTATAACAGAATATCCTATAGTGGGTGGCTTGTAAACAATAGAAATTCATTTCTCACAGTTGTGGAGGCTGGAAATCCAAGATCAGGTGCCAGTATGGTCAGGTGAGGGCCTTCTTCTGGGCAGCAGACACCTTCTTGTATCCCTACATGGCAAAAGGGGCTAGGGACCTCTGTGGAGCCTCTTTTATAAGGAGGTTAGGATTTCCACACATAAATTCAGGCAGAACACAAACATTCAGACCATAGCAGACCAGATAGTAAATAGATTAGGCTTTGTGAATCATAACATCCCTTCCACAACTCCTCAACCTCTCCACTATACCGTGAAAACGACCATAGACAATAAAGGAGTATGGCTGGCTCCGAATAAAATTTTATTTACCAACAAGAAAAAAAAAATGGATTTGGCTCACAAGTTACAGTTTGCCACTCTCTAGTCTAGCTTATCTGCACCAAAGTACAGCCAGTTGACAACAATGTGGGCATACAAATGAAGTTGCCCAATGGATAAATGTAACAGATGCAGGAAACAGGGGTATTGTTGGTTTTGTTTCATGGCCTCCTTAGGATTGGTTTCCATTAATGTCCTTTGGGAACCACCCTTATCCTACCTTCAGCCCACATGATTTTATTTAGACTGGACTCTTGGCCTCATGGATAGAGAATGGGATCCAAATCTAACCAATGAACACACCTATCCTCCTAGCCACAGGGATTGATGCAGAGATTGGAAAGAGATCCCAACTTGTCCAGTCAGGATGAGACTTGTGGCATGTTCAGTCAGGAAGAATTCTTCCAAAGCAGACCCAGAGACAAAGATTTGAGTGTGTTTTTTTTTTTTTTAAGAAGCAATCCCAGGAGACACTTGGTGTTATCTAGCAAGTTACAACTGAGGGAACTTGGAGCTTCATCCTATTGGGGGATTGTGGGAGATATTGTAGAGCAGGAGCCTCAGAGGCAGCCCACACCAGGATACATCAGTACCCCTCAGTCACTGGTTGAGGGTTGCTCTTCAGGGGGCTCATCCCTGCTCCTTCTTACCTGCTCTGAACACTAGCACAGTGCCTCTTTCAGCCACAAAAGGATGACCTCAGGCAAGAGGTACAGATTCTAGGATGTGGAAGTCAAGGCTTACTGCACTAAAGTAAGACCTAGGAGGGAATTTCTTGGAGGTTCTACATCTTTTGCTACCAGAGAATTTCATTAGAACCCTTTTAAGTTTATCAAGAAACTGGGGGATTATTTGACTTAGTTAGAGCCTCTGAATCACACTGCACCAAAGTCATTTCATGGACATTTTAGTTACATGAGCCAACAAATTCCTTAATTGCTTAAATGGTTTGAGTCAGACTTCTTCTGTATAAATCAAGAAGGACTAAAAAAATCACATGGGAACTTGGGTCACAAAGTGTTGGACACAATTGAGTGACTAAACTACCACCACCATGTGCAGTAAGTAGATTACAAGATGGATGTACTAATATTGATTCACTGCTCATTGTCATAATTTTCGGGGGGTTATAGAATTCCTAACATTATAGGTTGGAGAAGGCAATGGCAACCCAATCCAGTACTCTTGCCTGGAAACTCCCATGGACGGAGGAGCCTGGTAGTCTACAGTCCATGGGGTCACAAAGAGTCCAACATGACTGAGCGACTTCATTTTCACTTTTCACTTTCATACATTGGAGAAAGAAATGGCAACCTACTCCAGTACTCTTGGCTGGAGAATCCCAGGGATGGAGGAGTCTGGTGGGCTGCCATCTATGGGGTCACACAGAGTCAGACACGACTGAAGCGACTTAGCAGCAGCAGCAGCAGCAACATTATAGGTATCGATATATTAGGTATAGATTATATACATCATCTGTACTAGATATACATGTATCATATATATCACCTGCTGTCATGTGCTTAGTCAGTTCAGTCATGTCTGACTCTTTGCAACCCTATGGACTATAGCCCGCCAGGCTCTTCTGTCCATGGCGACAGGCAAGAATACTGGAGTAGGTTGACATGCTCTCCTCCAAGGGATCTTCCCAACCCTGTGATTGAAGCCAGGTCTCCCGCATTGCAGGCAGATTCTTTACCATCTGGGCCACCAGGGATGCACAAGAAATCTGGAGTGGGTAACCTATCCCTTCTCCAGGGGATCGTCCTGACACAGGAATCAAACTGGGATCTCCTGCATTGCAGGCAGACTCTTTACCAGCTGTGCTACTAGGGAAGCCCATATATCATCTATATTTATGTCTATATCTGTATCTATATATACAGGGGTGTAGTGCTGTATTCAGGAAAGAGGTACATGCATATGTTGGGTTTTAAGAGTTAAGAAAGACTATAATGTAGGATCTCAGAGAAAGGTCACCAAATCACCACGATCCTTTCATCTATCCACATGATGAAAACCCATGAGTATCGGCTTCCATGAAAAGAAGCAACTGTGCAGAGTTGCCCAGAAGATTCCCAGGAACTGTTTAATGAAAGTGATAATGTCTATTCCTCGTGAGAACTTATTTTTGTCCACAATCTCTGTGCTTGAGCTTTATCTCGCTCATTTTCTCCTCTTCTATTTGCTCAATGGGATTAAAGGATTAGGGTTGAGATGGTCAGGACAAATAGAACAGGATCTGAAGATAATAAGACCAGAAAAACCAAATGTAGTCTTTCAGGGAAAGTCAGAATGTCAAGGGAGTATGCAAAGGAGAGTGGGAGAAGGGCCCAAAAGAACAAAATATTAAAAGAAAAAAAAAATTTGTAATGCTTGGAGCATACACCCCCCCTTTTTTTGTGTTCTCAGAAGAAATGGAATATATTTCTATTATATTTTTGTTTGAGCTGTTATTTCATGTAATGTGATTCTCTGCTGATCTGTGCTTACTTAGGCTAAAGTAGCTTGTGAAACCCTTTATAATCTGTAATCTGTGTAGTTCAGTCTTTGCTGTCCACTTATTTAGGAGTCACAGTTCAAAAGCCTACAAGTAGACTAAGCTGGATTCCATTCATTCATTCGGTATTTCTCTTGAACAACTTCTATGTCGGCCACTACTCAGGGCACTCTTAATGCAATAGTGAACAGACTAAGTGAAAAGCACTCTCATTAAGTTCACATTGAGTGGGGAGAGGCAGATGATAATCTAAATAAACTGTGTCACGTTAGATGATCATCAGTGATGTGTACAAAACACAGCAAGAAAAATGATTTGGGAGTTCTGGGAGTGAAGAGTCTCTTTTGAGATGCTGACTTTTAACCAAAACCTGAAGAGGCTGAGGAGTGAGTCACGTAGATATGTGAGGAAAGAGCATTGCAGAGGGAAATGCAAGTGCAAACGCCCTGAGGTGGGAAGGCGCTGAATCTTTCTTGGAATTCTAAGGAGGCCAGTATGCAACTAAAACAGGCATCAGTAAACTTTTTCTGTAGAAAAATCGATAGTAAAAAAGATTACAGTCTCCATAACAACCACTCAGTCCTACCACTGTGGTCTAAAAGCTGCTATAGACAGCAGGCCTTTGGTCTAAAGGAGTGAGTAGTTGGTAATGAGACCTGAATATATGGGGCCTTATACATCATCATGATAGCTTTGGATTTTAATTTGTGTATTAGTCAGGGATCACCAGAGAAACTACCAAAAAGAACCAATAGGATAAGTGAGAAAATGTGTGTGTGTGTGTGTGTGTGTGTGTGTGTGAGAGACAGAGATTATAAGGAATTTGCTCCCATGATTACTGAAGCCCACAAATGCCCATATCTCCAGTTGACAACCTGGAAACCCAGGAAAGCTAATGCTGTAGTTCTAGTCTAAAGACCAGCAGCTCTGAGATGAAGGAAGACTCAGTGTTTCAGGTTTAGTCTAGAGGTAGGGAAAAAGTCTGATGCCTTGCCCAGTTTGAAGACAATCAGATAGGAGTTACCTCTCATTCAGGAGAAGGTCAGTCCATTCATTCTACTCAGGCCTTCAACTGATTGAGTGAGGCCATCCACATTAGGAGCAATGATCTGATCTATACTCAGTCTAACAGTGTCAATGTTAAACCCATCCAAACAAAAAAAGCTTTCACAAAAACCCCCAGAATTATGTTTGACCAAATATCTGAGCACCCTGTGGAGCAGTCAAATTGACACTTAAAATTAAACATCACATTTTGCATGGGATGAAGAGATATTAAGGGTTTTCAGCAATGAAATGACATAATCTGTTTGACATATAAACCATGTCACTCTAGTTGGTGTACCAGGTCAGACACAGGGTGACCAGCTATGAGGCTCTTCAGTATTCCAGGTAGCAGATAGTGGGAGTTGGACAAAGGTGGTAGCAGTGGAGACAGGGAGAAATAACTAGATTCCGATTACTCTCAGAAACAATTAGACTGGTTTTTGATAGCAGCACTGATTGATTACACTTTAAAAAAATCTATTGAAATACAGTTGCTTTACAATGTTGAGCTAATTTCTGCTGTACAACAAAGTGAGTCAGCTGTACATGTAAATATATCCCCTCTTTTGGGGATTTCCTTCCCATTTAGGTCACCACAGAACACTGAGTAGAGTTCCCTGAGCTATACAGTAGGTTCTCATTAGTTACCTATTTTGTATATAGTAGGGTATATATGTCAACCCTAATCTCCCAATTCATTCCACCCCTCCTGTCCCTCTTTGGTGTCCATATGTTGGTTCTGTATGTCCGTGTTTCTATTTCTGCTTTGCAAATAGGTTAATTTGTGCCATTTTCTAGATTCTGTATCTCTCTGTTAATATTGTTGTTGTGGTTGTTGTTGTTGTTCTGTTGCTTAGTTCTGTGTAACTCTTTGCAACCACATGGACTGCAGCATGCCAGGCTTCCCCGTCCTTCACCATCTCCCAGAGTTTGCTCAAACTCATGCCCATTGAGTCAATGATGCCATCCAACCATTTCATCCTCTGTCATCCTCTTCTCCTGCCTTCAATCTTTCCCAACATCAGGGTCTTTTCCCCAGCTCTTCGCATCAGGTGGCCAACGTATTGGAACTTCAGCTTCAGCATCAATCCTTCCAATGAATATTCAGGATTGGTTTCCTTTAGGATTGACTGGTTTGATCTCCTTGTGGTCCAAGGGACTCTCAAGAGTCTTCTCCAACACCACAGTTCAAAAGCATCAATTCTTCAGTGCTCATTCTTTTTTTATTGCCCAGCTCTCACATCCTTACATGACTACTGGAAAAACCATAGCTTTAACTATACGGACCTTTGTAAGCAAAGTAATGTCTCTGTTTTTAATATGCTGTCTAGGTTTGTCATTGCTTTTCTTCCAAGAAGTAAGCATGTTTTAGTTTCATGGTTGCACTCACTGTCCACAATGATTTTGGAGCCCATGAAAATAAAGGCTGTCACTGTTTCCATTGTTTCCCCATCTGTTTGCCATGAAGTGATGGGACCAGATGCCATGATCTTCATTTTTTGAATGTTAAGTTTTAAGCCAGTCTTTTCCCTCTCCTCCTTCACCTTAAGAGGCTCTTTAATTCCTTTTTGCTTTCTTCCATAAGGGCGGTGTCATATGCATATCTGAGGTTATTGATATTTCTCCCTGCAATCTTTATTCCAGCTTCTGCTTCATCTAGCCTGGCATTTTGCATGATATACTCTGCATATAAGTTAAATAAGCAGGGTGACGATATACAGCCTTGACATACCCCTTTCCCAATTTTGAACCAGTCTGTTTTTCCATGTCCAGTTCTAACTGTTGCTTCTTGACCTGCATACCGGTTTTTCAGGAGGCATGTTAGGTGGTCTGGTATTCCTATCTCTTGAAGAGTTCTCCAGAGTTTGTTGTGATCCACACAGTCAAAAGCCTCAGTATAGTCAATGAAGCAGAAGTAGATGTTTTTCTGGAATTCTCTTGCTTTTTCTATGATCCAACGGATGTTGGCAAGTTGATCTCTGGTTCCTCTGCCTGTTCTAAATCCAGTTTGTACATTTTTCCCTTTCTAACTTGCTTCACTCTGTATGACAGTCTCTAAGTCCATCCATGTCTCTGCAAACGGCACAAAATTTTGTTCATTTTTATAGCTGAGTAATATTCCGTTGTATATATGTACCTCATCTTCTTTAACCATTCCTCTGTTGATGAACATTTAGGTTGTTTCCATGTCCTGGCTATTGTAAATAGTACTGCAGTGGATATTGGGATGCATGTATCTTTTGAATTATGGTTTTCTCTGTGTATATGCTCATGGAGAACAGTATGGGGGCTCCTTAAAAAACTAAAAATAGAACAGACTACACTTTCTGGTTATATGAGTATGAAAGAAAGATTATAGAAGGCTTGACTCCAAAACTTTTCCCTGAGGAACTTAAAGTATGAGTTTTCCTCATCTGAGATAGGAAACATGTGAGTTAAGCTGATTTGGGAGAAAGGAAATGAGTTTTGGAGAGGTGGTATTAAAATGCTTATTAGATACCCAAGTGTCAGAGTAGGTGCTATCGTCTGAATGTCTGTACTATCTCCCGCCAAATTCCTATGTTGAAATTCTAATGCCTAATATGACAGTATTTGGAGGTGGGACCTTTTGGAAGTACTTAGATCATGAGGGTGATACTCCCATGGATGAGATTAGTATTCTTAAAAAAGAGACCCCACAGAGATTCTCTGCCTCTGCCACCACTGAGGATATAGCGAGAAGGTGCTGGTTATAAACCAGGACGAGGGCCCTGATCAGAATGCTATCTTGCCAGCACCTTGATCTTGGAATTTCAGCCTCCAGAACAGGAAGAACTAAATTTCTGTTGCGTATAAGCTTTCCAGTCTGTGATATTTGGTTGTAGCAGCTCAAATGGACTAAGACAGTAGAATAGGCAGTTGTATATACCATTTGCAGTTCAAAAGGAAAGGACTTTCCCTTACATAAATTCATAAGACAATTTGAGAGATTCGATTCAATACTTTCAACATTTCCTCTATCCTCTTTCCTCTTTGCTTCACATACCTGAAACTCCTTGGCACTCTCCTCTGCCGACAGTCCACCCTCTCCCGACCCTGTTAATACCCAACCTTCCCTCTTCCATATGATTTCCCTGAACCTCTCACCAGGTCTACATCCCCCCACCCCCCATTCCTGTCTGGGTCTTCCATTCTCTGCCCTTTGCTGGATCTGTGTCCCCAGGCCTCCTGGCTTGGGAAAGGCAAGGAGTGGCTTACAAAGAGGGAAGGATGAAGAGAGAATTTAGACTGGAAATCATGCATTCTTTTGGGCAGACATAAGGATGGGTGCATATTTAAAAGCAGAGACATTACTTTGCCAACCAAAGTCCGTCTAGTCAAGGCTATGGTTTTTCCAGTGGTCATGTACGGATGTGAGAGTTGGACGGTGAAGAAAGCTGAGCGCCGTAGAATTGATGCTTTTGAACTGTGGTGTTGGAGAAGACTCTTGAGAGTCCCTTGGACTGCAAGGAGATCCAATCAATCCATCCTAAAAGAGATCAATCCTTGGCGTTCATTGGAAGGACTGATGTTGAAGCTGAAACTCCAATACTTTGGCCACCTCATGAGAAGAGTTGACTCATTGGAAAAGACCCTAATGCTGGGTAGGATTGGGGGTGGGAGGAGAAGGGGACGACAGAGGATGAGATGGTTGGATGGCATCACCGACTCGATGGACATGGGTTTGGGTAGACTCCGGGAGTTGGCGATGGACAGAGAGGCCTGGCGTGCTGCAATTCGTGCGGTCGCAAAGAGTCAGACACGACTGAGTGACTGAACTGAACTGAACTGAACTGAAGGATGGGTGAGATCTATAGACATCTCTATGATAAGCAATAGCAATAATAACCATATATGTATGTTTGTACATGATTTACAGGTAGCTGATGCTCATTATATCAGTGCATATTTATTAGTATCATAGGATTTTAGTATAATAATTCTTGAAGTTTAAAGATTATCTTGTCTCAGTCTATCTTTTATAAAAGAAGAAACTGAGAACACAGCAGTGAACTAACTTGTCTGAGCTTCATGTTTTCTCAGAAGTGTACTCATTTATTAATCACCATAGAAGTGTAATGTGTGTATAGATGTATGTATCTCTCATCAGTGTAGTAAATGGAACATCTGTACATGTAGCACTGTGGCAAGTGCTATGTGTTCAGAACTTCTTTGAGTCCTCACAACTCTATGAAGTAGGGAAAATTAGCTCAGTTTCACACACAAAAAAAATGTCTAGAGGGCTAAACAGATGAAATAACTGGCTCTGGCTCACTAGCTGGGCAGTGACAGAGCCAGGCTTAGAAATTTGTCTAAATCCAGTACTTTGCCTACACATAGCTCCCTTTCAATCATGAATCATTACATGTGTTGGTATAAGAATGAGAAATAGGAATGATCTATATTATATATATTCCATTCTCCCTGAATTTGTTTCAATCTGGTATGGACATGTTTGGAAGTCCCTGTGATTGAACTTCATATGCTCTTAACTTTCTCTGAATGACCTGGCTTTGTCTTCATTCATAGTTTTGCTTTTTTCTCCTTTTATTTGCAAGAATGCATATGTTCTATAAATGGTAGTAGTGGTGCGAGAGAGAGGAATAGAGTACCATCCTATCCTAAAAAGAAAGCACACACAGAGGAGAGAGCATGCAGGCTCTACCAGCAGAAAAATTACAAGCAGAAATTTGACATGAACAAGTGTTAGGAACTTGTGACAACCAAACATCAGGAAGTAATCGTTGCCCACTCTAAACTAACGGTACTTAAACAAAAGAAGACACAAACAAAGAAGACACAAACAAGCCTTGGGTCTGTTCCTCTTACCATGAACTGTCTCGTATTTTTCAGCCATATAATTTTTTTCAGGGTAAATTCCAAAATATCATCCTGTAGAGGAGGATTGGAAAGGAGTCTCCTTCTTACTAAAGATAATTTCGATAGACGGGAAAGCGGAAAAGATAATAGAGCTGTCCAGGGACACAAGCTTTTATTTTTAATTTAGTGGATGCTAAAGTCATTGTTTCCATTCATTGTACTCTTTCCAATCACTGTCTTGTGTGCTCTACTCTAGAAATCCTTTCTCCTTTTGTCAAATATATCTAATATATATCACTCTTCCAGGCAAGCAAAAAGGCAAGGAAAATTTGTGCAAATGCAAAGAATCTTTGAATCAGTCTGATGGTTTCATTTTGCTAGCAACACTGTATGGTATCCGTGGATTGTGTCCATAACTTTCCTGCATTTTCACTCAGAAGGTCTGGACAAAGAGTAGGCAGTAAATGTCAATATGATGCATTTTAATTTCTGGAAATAGACTATGGCTTCTCAATTTGACATAACTGACATTTTCAGCTAGATAATTCTTTGCTGTGGGGGATGTCCTGTGTATCACAAGACGTTTAGCAGTATCCCTGGCCTCTCCCCACAAAATGCCAATAGCATTCTCCCCCTAGTCATGACAAGCAAAAATGCTTGTGGAGAAATGGGTGATTTCATGGCTGGGGAAGGAATAACGTGATGAATCGAGTACATCTCTTAGTATCAAGGATGAAAAAAAGATAATTATCAAAACACACACACACAAACAAGTTCAATGATGGTGTATGTCAGATGAACACAGAAGAGCTTACAGGGGCCAAAGCTGGAACAGTTTAAGCAACAAAATAAAAGAGTATTGGGTTCTAACACAAAGTATAAAATCAATATCCATTAAGTCTGTATTAATATAAATAAGTGATTAAACAATTAAATGGGGATAGTGGACAGTCTCGTATGCAGAAGACTTTCAAGTAATTTATGTTGACACTCATTTTCATACACACACACACATACATATATATCATGTGTTAGGCAGTCCTCAGTGAGGTATGGGTAACTCCTCCCTCCTTAAGTATGGACTGTGCATAGTGACTTACTTAAAAAGAGCACATCATGTAAAGGAGGGATAAAATGAGTAACTTCACAGTAAAGACCTGACAGACACTAACCAGCCACGTGCTCAAGGGCAAAATTAGCAGTGGTAAGTCATGGTGATTGTGTGTACCCTTGATTTGATGTGATGAGAATGACACTGTCCTTCTGTGGTCTTCCTTCTAAAACTCACAACCCCAACCTAATCATGAGGAAAGTGTGGACAAATCAAAGTTGAGAAATATTCTAGAAAATGTTTGACCAGTACTCCTCAGAACTGTCAAGGTCATCACAAACAAGGAAACTGTGGCAAACTGTTATAGCCAAGAGGAACCTAGGGCTTCCCAGGTGGCTCAGTGGTAAAGAATCCACCTGTAATGCAGGAGATGCAGATTCGATCCCTGGGTCTGGAAGATTCTCTGAAGAAAGAAATGACAACCAACTCCAGTATTCTTGCCCGGGAAATCCCATGGACAGAGAAGCCTGGAGGGCTACAGTCTGTGGGGTCACAAGAATTGGACATGACTAAGCAATCAAACAACAACTAGAGGAGCCTAAGCAGACAGATACCTAAACCAATTGTGGGATCCTGGAACAAAAAGGGACATAAGATAAAAGCTAAGGAAATCTGAATAAAGTATAGAATTTATTTAATAATAATGTATTGATATTGGTTCATTAAATGTTAGAAATTGTTGTTCAGTCACTAAGTTGTGTCTGACTCTTTGTAACCCCATGGACTGCAGCACGCCAGGCTTCCCTGTCCTTCACTGTCTCCTGGAATTTGCTCAAATTCATGTCCATTGAGTCAGTGATGCTAACTAACCATCTCATCCTCTACTGCCCTTCTCCTCCTGCCTTCAATCTTTCTGAGCATTGGGGTCTTTTTCCAGTGAGTCGGCTCCTTGCATCAGGTGGCCAACGTATTGGAACTTCAGCTTCAGCATCAGTCTTTCCAATGAATATTCAGGTCAGGGTTGATTTCCTTTAGGATTGACTGGTTTTATCTCCTTGCAGTCCAAGAAACTCTCAAGAGTCTTCTCCAGAAACACAGTTCAAAAGCATCAATTCTTCAGTGCTCAGCTTTCTTTATGGTCCAACTCTCAAATCCACACGTGACTACTGGAAAAACCATAGCCTTGACTAGATGGACTTCTGTTGGTAAAGTAAGGTCTCTGCTTTTTAATATGCTGTCTAGGTTGGTCATAGATTTTTTTCCAAGGAGCAAGCATCTTTCAATTTCATGGCTGCAGTCACCATCTGCAGTGATTTTGGAGTTCAAGAAAGTAAAATTTGTCACTACTTCCACTTTTTCTCCATCAATTTGCCGTGAAGTGATGGGACCAGATCCCATGATCTTAGTTTTTTGAATGTTGAGTTTTTTGTCAGCTCTTCACTCTCCTCTTTCACTCTCCTCAAGAGGATCTTTAGTTCCTCGTCATTTTCTGCCATTAGAGTGGTGTCATCTGCATATCTGAGGTTGTTTATATTTCTCCCGGCAAACTTGATTCCAGCTTGTGATTCATCCACCCTGGCATTTCACATGATGTACTCTGCATATAAGTTAAATAAACAGGGTGACAATATACAGTGTTGCCATAATCCTTTCTCAGTTTTGAACCAGTCTATTGTTCCATGCCCAGTTCTAACTGTTGCTTCTTGACCCACATACAGGTTTCTCAGGAGGTAGGTTAGGTGGTCTAGTATGCCGTTCTCTTTAAGAAATTTCCACAGATTGTTGTGATCCACAAAGTCAGAGACTTTCTCATGGTCAATGAAGCAGAAGTAGATGTTTTTCTGGAATTCTCTTGCTTTTTCAATGATCCAACAGATGTTAGCAATTTGATACCTGGTTCCTCTGCCTTTTCTAAATCCAGATTGTACATCTGGAAATTCTTGGTTCACGTACTGCTGAAGCCTAACTTGAAGGATTTTTAACATTACCTTGCTAGCATTTGTGCAGTAGTTTGAACATTCTTTGGCATTGCCCTTTTTGGGGATTGGAATAAAAACTGACTTTTTCCAGTCCTGTGGCCACTGCTGAGTTTTCCAAATTTGCTGACATAAAATTGAGTGCAGCACTTTAACAACATCATCCTTTAGGATTTAAAAAGCTCAGCTGGAATTCCATAACCTCTGCTAACTTTGTTTGTAGTAATGTTTTCTAAGGCCCACTTGACTTCACACTCTGGGATGTCTGGCTCTAAGTGTGTGACCACACCATTGTGGTTATCTGGATCATTAAAACCTTTTTTGTATAGTTCTTCTATGTGTTCTTACCACCTCTTCTTAGTCTCTCCTGCCTCTGTTAGGTCCTTACTGTTTCTGTCCTTTATAATACCCATCCTTGCATGAAATGTTCCCTTGCTATCTCCAACTTTCTTGAAGATATCTCTGGTCTTTCTCTTTCTACTGTTTTCCTCTATTTCTTTGTATTGTTCAACAAGAAGTCTTTCTCATCTTTCCTTGCTATTCTCTATAACTCTGCATTCAGTTGGGTATATATTTCCCTTACTCCCTTGCTTTTCACTTCTCTTCTTTCCTCAGCTATTTGTAAAGCCTCCTCAGACAACCACTTCACCTTTTTGCATTTCTTTTTCTTTGGGATGGTTTTGGTCACTGCCTCCCATACGATGTTACAAACCTCTGTACATAATTCTTCAGCACTCTGTCTACCAGATCTAATCCTTTGAATCTATGGGGTCACAAGAGTCAGACACAACTTAGGGACTAAAAACAATAAACAATATCAAGAGGAGCCTAAGGAGACAGGTACTTAAACCTTATATGGGATCCAGGAACAAAAAGGGACATCAGATAAAAACTAAGAAAATCTGAGTAAAGTACAGAATTAATTTAATAGTAATGTATTATGTTGGCTCATTAATTCTTACAAATATATCATACTAATTATTAACATGAACAAATTACCATACTAATTATTAACATGTTATTAATAGGAAGTGGGCATGAGAATATGGAAATTTGTTACTATTTCTGAAACTTTTCTGTAAATCTAAAACAATTCCAAAATAAAAGCTAATTAAAAAAAAAAATCACTGGATGTTGCCAAATGTCCCCATGAAGGCAAAATAGCCCCAAACTATGGCTTTAACATATCTGAGTTCAAATCTCACATCTTCCACTTTCTAGCTGTAAGGCTTTGGGAAAATTCCTTAGCATCTCTGAGCCTCTGAAAAATGGGAATAAAAATACCTATCTCAGAAGATCAGTTTAAAGATGAAGTGAGGGACTGTAAAGTGCAGGCTGACACCTAATAAGCACTTGATAAATGTCGCAGTGGTAACACTCGTCACGATCATTATTATTATCAATTCACGTCATATGACTAATGTACTACTGACATAGTCCTATTTGTCCCTAGCCTATCAGCCTCCAGGGGGGAAAAAAAAAATTCTTGAGGGTGAACTGGGTTTAGACAAATCTCCCTTTTTGCCTTGAAGAACACAATGTGCCTTTTAGAAAATGATAAACTCTCCCCTGAACCTGCAGCCTTTCTCAAGAAGAGCCCAAACAATGATCGACAGTGGCATTTCCTGGCCTAATACCGAGTCAGCCTAGCTGTCCCACATCAAATTTCTTTTGGTTAAACTCGTTTATTGAATCCCAGAGTGAGAAAGGCAGGCAATAACACAAGTGGAAGACGAAGCCATCTGTCTGGCCGGGGAACAAATGGGGAAGTGAGAAGAGTGGGCTCCACTGCATGAAGGGCACAGCCTCTGATGACAGATCCGTTAGGTCAACCATCCCTGGAAAATGTTTCCCATCTACCCTCTGACTGTTCAGTACTGGAACGTCTTAGTCATCTAACCACCCACACTTCAGCCTCTTAGACTCAAAACTAGTTAGATGTAATGATAGTGTTAGGAGTTTAAGGCTAGAGGAAAATTCAGAGAGCCATACAGTTTACATTTTCACAAAGGACGCAGAGTGAAGCAGGACAAAGGCAACCTCTGTTGCAGCCCCTTGTTGCAAGTGAGGCTAAAATGAAGCTCAGCCTCGGACAGCCTTCTATGTACCTGTTGATGTAGAAAAGTATGATTCCTAATGTCAGATTATCTCGGTTTCAGATTCCTCCAGAGTCACTTCCGGCTGGGTGACTATGAGCCAGGCTCTGCCCACTCTTTGAGAGCAATTTTATACTCCTTCTGTATAAAATGGGGGTGATTATGAGGAATAAATGAAGGAATTTTTAATAAAAGAAAATCAAAAGGGCCAAAATGGCCACAATTGTCAGAGACCTGATGATTCTAGACAGACTGATCCTGAAGAGTGTTACCTCTGGAAGTTCCAGGACACAAAAGCAATACACTCTATCTGCAAAGAGGGTCTTGGTTCTCTCCAGCCAGGGCCCAGAGGGATGATGCCTTCTCCCCTTTGAACTAAGGTCTGACACTGTTGAGGTCAAAGAATGGAATCTGTTTTCTCACACCCCTGTGTTCAGTTACTAAGGGATTATTTGAAAGGCAGTGATGGAAATAGCTTAATCCAAGCAGTCTTTGTGGGAAGGAGGTTCTGGAGAGCAGGGTAGGTCCATGAGAGGGTGTGAGATGGAGTGTAGGTGCCCCAGCTCTGAGAGAGTCGGGTCTGGAGGGTGTTGGAGTGATCACCTATCACCTATGTGCCAAAAGGTTAATTAATCTTCACATTCTTGAACCTTGACCTTTTTCTTGTATCTTGACCTCTGAAATCCTGATTTGAGCCCATTTTCCAGGATTTGGCTTCTTCTTTTTTTCAAGAAGTAATTATTAAGCACCCACTGAATGCCTAGGCATGGGAGATACACTAGTATTGATTTGGCCAAAAATTTCGTTTGTTTTTATTTTCAGTAAAGTGTGTAACAGAAAAACCTGAAAGAACTTTTTAGCCAACCCAACAAAAACAAGCAGGCTGCCAGCTGGCCTTCTAAACGTAGGAAACAAACAATAGCTAAGGAGAGATACACGTGAATGAATAATCAAGACAGCCTTGGTGATGAGCTCTATAAAGAAAATAAATCCAGGTTAGGAGACAAGTGACTAGATTTGAGGTGACCTCCAGACAGTGTTGAAGAAAGTGCCTCTGAGGAGATGGCATTGGAGATGAGCTCTAAAGGGAGAGAAAGAAACAAATATGCAATGATTTGTAGAATTATCCCAGCGGAATCAACAGCCTGAACTAAGGATACCCTTGATTGCTTCTTACTTTTGACTTGAGCACAATTTACTGAAATCTGATCATCTGATTTTTTCCTGTTTAGGGAAGTGTTTTAGACTCTGCTTATGGAGACCATTTGTTTATTCATTCATTCATTCATTCATCCATGTGCCCAATTATTTATTAAGCACTTCCTAGTTGCCAAACACTAGAAATAAATAGTGAGTCGATCAGACATGAGCCCTATTCAAATGAAAACTGAGTTTACAGAGACTATCCTCAAAGTATGTCATTGGCTAATGCCCCAGAAGGTAGTTTCTTGGAAGGATGTTTCAGAGCCCCTACCTTAGAAATAGCTTATTTTTGAGGGAGTCAGCCATAGCTTGTAGATAGAATTCCAAAACTTGATTGCTGTTGATGGATGTTGGGAAAACACTGTACTTTAAGGTCAGAAAGAACTTGGCTTCAAATCCTAGTGCTGTCACCAACTGTGAGACCTTGGCAAAGTTATTTCACCTCTCTGAGTCTTAGTTTTCCTGACTGTGCTATCTAGTCCAGGGTTCAGCACCAAGCAGGAGCTTCATAAATGATTGAGGTAACACTTTCTCCCAGTTTTGCTGCCTTTTTGAGTAAGTTAATGGTACATTTTGTTCCCTAAGAGAGCAAAACTGTGTAGAAATGGAGATTTGTTTGTTTTTTTTTAATAAACCTAGTTTAATCTGACTTTTACAAAGAGACTATCAGATCCCCTTAAAATCCAAAGAGGATATTTAGCCCAAAGGTATCTATACCGCTTTCTAGATGAAGACATTCATTCTCAACAGAGCTTACCTAAGCAGTCTCTTTCCTAAAACCTGGATTCTCCAATTGCCTGTACAATAGCATTAGTTAAATAATTATCTAATAGATACATGTATGGGATATAGTCAAGCTATTATTTCCAAACTTTGAATGGGGACTGTCATGTCGAATTCATGCAAATACCCAGGAAAAAAAAAAAAAAAACAAACGCTGTATCTTAGCCTTTGGTGGAAACGGAAAATGAAATTGATCAGTGTTGAATTATACCTTACTCTCTATGCCCTACCAAGTATGGAATCCAGAAAAGACTGCATAATGTTAACCCCCCACAATAAACCACTTCTCAGAACAGCTTAGCTCTCATTATAAAAGGAAACAGATGTTGGCTTTCCTATTTGTCACACATCCTACATCTGCCAAGTCCCTCCATGAGCTGGTGTGGGGAGACCCCCAGGGGAGAATTACTTACTTGGTTTCTCAATCACCTCCTAGAATAAGGATCAGCGGAAGAAACAGAGAGGTATTGTATGAAGGTCAATTTCTAGCTATGTCATACACCAGCCCATAACTGGCAGCAGGGAGCCACACTGCTGATTTGTACCAAGGCCCTGGGAGTTACTCAGCTGTATTAAACTATTAGGAGGAAGAATAAAAATCGAAACAGATCACATCCATTTGAGGTGAGCTGTTCAAAATGCGTTCACTGGGAGTGTTAAATTCAATATAGATGACAAGGTCGGATGAGACCCACTGCCTTATTCCAAGTAGATTAACGTTCAAGTGCTCACCACAGGATATCACTGCACACTTCATTAGATTACACTTCTCACCTGAAACAATAACTGCTAAATTCCAAACTCCATCTGAGTCTTGGAAATTGTGCCTCAGAGATACCTTAACCTTGGGACGGGCAGCTGAATGGGAATTGATCTGTCATCTTTTAGTACTGGCAAGAGCTAAGAGTTCACAGATTGACACTCACATGACATATTCTGAATTCTGCAGTTATTTCAGCTTAACAAGAGACTTGTGCAGTTCTGTCTGGCCCAAATTGCTACAGCCCTATAAAATATTATATTGGAATCACACTCCCAAATAGGACACTGCCCTCGCTGTGGAAGGTTGTTTACATTGAAATTATGACTGCTTGGTGACCCTCTGGCCAAATTTGTCATCAGCTCACTTTGCCAAAATTCATTTTTACTTGCACCATTTTGAGGTCATGAAGTTTAACCTGACCGGTGAGAATAGAACCACAAATTTTCAACCCTTTCAGGTCTGTGTTTCAACTTCATCTTTCTGTGCCTTGTTCTTACAGGCTGGGGGCTTATGTTCCTTGATCAATCTTGTGCTTTCATAAAGTGACAATGTTTTACCCAGATGTTATTTTTCACCTCCCTAACACCCTAGATAGGTGTAATCTATCTTCCATACAAAAGAAATATCTTCATGATTACAGCTGGCACTCAGTCTTTGCTTCAGAGAATGAACTCATTCATTCATTTAATTAATATTTTAGTTGAGTACCTACTATGTGCCAGGCATTGTTTTAGATCCTACAGTTGCAGTGATAATACTGAGAGTATCTTTGGAACTCACATACTACTCAGAGTAAAAGATGAAAAAAGTCTTTCTAAGAGGTGACATTTGTGAGAGATCTGAAAAGCTCTGGGGGAAGAATATTCCAGACAGCTGGGACAACAAATGCCAGCCTCTGGGAGTGAGAATAAGCTTGGTTGGTTAGAAAAACAAAAATTATCTAATGCAAAAAGGATGAGAACGCAGAGGTAGGTGACCTTTCCAGCCCCGAGCAGGTGTTTGGGATTTTATTCTCTGAATGATGGAAAGTCATCATAGGGCTTTAGTAGGAGAAGGACATGATCAGCTTTAATGTTTTTAATTAAATTTTGGCTCATCTGTAGCAAATAGATCTATGGCTTATGCCTAATACATTGTTGTTGTTCTTCAATTGCTAAGTCATGTCCAACTCTTTGCGACCCCATGGACAGGAGCACACCAGGTTCCCCTGTCCTTCACTGTCTCCCAGAGTTTGCTTAAATTCATGTCCATTGAATCATTGATGCTATCTAACCATCTTATCCTCTGCCTCCCCCTTCTCCTTTTGGCTTCAATTTCTCCCAGTATTAGGGTCTTTTCCAGTGAGCTGACTCTTCACATCAGGTGGCCAAAGTATTGGAACTTGAGCATCAGTCCTTCTAATGAATACTCAGGGTTGATTTCCTTTAGGACTGACTCCTTGCAGTCAAAGGGACTCTCAAGAGTCTCCTCCAACACCACAATTCGAAAGCATCAATTCTTCAGTGCTCAGCCTTTTTTATGGTCCAACTCACATCCATACATGACTACTGAAGAAACCATAACTTGGACTACATGAACCTTGATTGACAAAGTGATGTTTCTGCTTTCTTAATATGCTGTCTAGGTTTGTCATAGCTTTCCTTCCAAGGAGCAAGCATCTTTTAATTTTGTGGCTGCTTTCACCATATGCAGTGATTTTGGAGCTCAAGAAAATAAAACCTGTCCCTGCCTAATATATAATAGCTTAATAAAGTGGGCTTTGGTGATTGCGTAGTTCTGAGTTCAAATTCCAGTTCTGCCACTTACTGGCTCACCTTAGACAGGTTATTTAATTTCTTGCCTTAAACCCTTGATGGCAGCACACTGAGCATGATAATACCTGCCTCCACACTTCCCTGGTGGCTCAGACAGTAAAGCGTCTGCCTACAATGCAGGAGACCTGGGTTCGATCCCTGAGTCGGGAAGAAACCCTGGAGAAGGAAATGGCACCCCACTCCAGTACTCTTGCCTAGAAAATCCCATGGACGGAGGAGCCTGATAGACTGTAGTCCATGGGGTCCCAAAGAGTTGGACATGACTGAGCGACTTCACTTTCACTTTCACTTTAAGTAAGATCATATACATGTCTAGTACATAGGAAATCACAATATATAGTAAAGGTTATTTATTCACTGACAAATTCACTTGTTTGTCTATTCAACAATATTCAATAAATATTCAACCACTGATATTCTGCCTCTGAAATCTTGCATGTAGCAACATTTTTATTTAGCTGTGGATTTTTTTTTTGAGCATTTGACTTCCTGTGATCACTCTCCCAACCTTTTAATACAAAGAAGCTCTACACTTGCCATTCCTCCATACTTTTGTGCTTCCTCAAATCACAAACCCTCCAGTGAATCTGAAGCATTCCATATATAAGCACATAGATCATAGATTCCCATTCACAGGGTAAATACTGAGCTGTTCTCCCTATAATATTTGAGGGATAAGGTTTTGTGGTGCTAAGTCAGTGATCCTCAACCTTTAAAATACCAAAAATTTTGACCACATATTAAAGCAGTTAAGAGACTGAAGACAACAGTTAATGAATCCATTATACCTACAGTACAGTTCTTTAAAACAGAATAACATTTCAGTGTGTAATAATCATCGTTTTTTTCCTCTTTGTTGATTGCCGTCAACCCAGTGCAGACTGTTTACTTCCATAACTAAACTCCCTAATATACCCACAATGTAAAATTGTTGAGTATTCTAAGAAACCCAGGCTCTTTTCTCCATGCTGACTTGATATCATGACTAGATGCTTCTGACTGTCAGCAGGTGTTTCTCTACTGACAGAGTTGCCTAAATCTCAGCACAACCTCACATCTGACAGAAATCACTGTAATAATTACTATGAACCCTCAGTTGTAGAAGATATTAATACATATTGTTAAAAATGTGAAGGCAAAGACATGAAAGATTCACAGCACCCTAGTAAATGTGTGACACCCCTTTGCTAACCGCTGAAACAAGGACTGTCACTGGACTCCTAATTTTTATTTCAAACAGCAGTAACTGTTCCTGGGATCATACCACATAGACTGTGATATTGGTACACAAACTCCCCAGCCTAGCATTTGATTAAAATTTTCCAAAATCAAAGAGAGCTATGATATTTCCTGAGAACTGTGTTCTAACTCATTGTGTTCAGACAGGTCTGTGACTTATGAAAGATTTCTCAGGATGACACTTGTTACAAATTTAGACTAATGAACACATTCCAAAATTCTAATGCTCAGAGCATGTCAAAGTCAAGTCTGAAGTTGAGAGGCCCTATGAAGAGTGTTTCCAGATGCCACATCTGGATCGTAAGATCATTACATGACACCACTTTGATTAAATGCTTATTAAAATTTGAGAAGCCGTAAGGAAGAAACAAAAGAAAGGTCTCTATGTAGACATCTAGACATTCAAACCCTTAGCAGTTAGCATAACCAGAAAATCCTTAGCAGCAGATGAGTGTGAAAAGCCTCTAAAATGCCTTTCCTTGTTCAGCAGTTGAGCCAATTTCCCACTAAAATTATCTGTTTGAGGAGATGATATAGAAGAATCTGAATACAAGGGGAGTGGAGGGCCAAGAAAAAGTTAAATATAAATTCACCTTGTAAATTAAATACATGCAATCTCCATCTCTATTATAACTCCTATTTTACTTGCTAAACCCAGAAAAATTTTATAAAAATAAATCAAGTCAATCTACTTAACACTTGCCCCTGCATTTCTTTAGTATTTCAGGTGGAGTGCCAGAGCCTGGGGATGTACTCACAGTACTCACAGTAAAAACATACATTGAGGGTCTTTTTAAAATTGATTTATAATTGTCATACAATATTATATTAGTTTCAGGTGTACAACATAGTGATTTAGTATTTTTGTACATTACAAACTGAGTACTACACTAAATCTAGTTATCATCTATTAGTATACAAAGTTATCATAGTATTATTGACTCTGTATGTTGTACATTACATCTCCATAACATACTTATTTTATAACTGAAAATTTGTTCCTTTTAATCCCCTTTACATATTTTGCCCAACCCTCTAACACCCTCCCCTCTGACCACTATCAATTTGTTCTCTGTATCTACGTGTCGGTTTCTGTTTTGTCTAGTTTTTTGAGGTCCCACATATCAGTACAATCATGTAATATTTGTCTTTCTCTGACTTATTTCATTTAGCCCCTCGATCCATCTGTGTTGTCACAAATGGCAAGGCTGAATTTTCTTCTATAGTTACATAGTATCACATTGCATATACACCAGCTCTTTGTTTACACTTAAGTTGCTTCCGTATCTTGGCTACTGTAAATAATACTGGAGTGAGTAGTGGGGTGCAACTTTCTTTTCTGAATTAGTGTTTTTGTCTTCTCATAAAACCCAGAAGTGGAATCGCCGGGTTGCTTGGTAGTTCTATTTTTAATATTTGAGGGAACCTCTCTATTGTTTTACTGGACGGACTGTACCAACTTACACTCCCACCAGCAGTCAAAGAGGGCTCCCTTTTCTCCACATCCCCGCTGACACTGGCTATTTGCTGTCTTTTTGATAATAGCTATTCTGACAGGTGTGAGGTGATAACCTCATCGTGCTTTTGATTTGCATTTCCCTGATAATTAGTGATGTTGAGCAATCTGTATGTCTTCTTTGGAAAAGTGTCGACTCAGGTCCTCTGTCCATTTTTTAATCAGATTGTTTGGCTTTTTATATTAAGTTGTATGAATTTGTTTTTGGATATTGAGTTGTATGAATTCTTTATACAGATTGGATATCAAACCCTTAAGGATTATATCATTTGTCAGTATCTCCTCTCAATCTGTGTGTTGCCTTTTTGATTTGATAGTTTCCTTTGCTCCATAAACCTTTTAGTTCAGCGTAGTCATGTTTGTTTATTGTTGCTTTGTTTCCCTTGCCTGAGAAGACAGATTCAAAAGAGACATTGCTAGGATTAATGTCAGAGAGCTTACTACCTATGTTTGCTTCTAGGAATGTTATGGTTTCCAGTCTTAAATACATTTAAGTCTTTAATCCATTTTAAGTTTATTTTTGTATATGGTGTAAGAAAGTAGTCCAGTTTCATTCTTTTGCTTGTAGCTGTAGCTTTCCCAATACCACTTATGGAAAAGACTGTTTCCCTCATTGCATATCCATTGTTGTAAATTAATCGATCATGTAAGTGTTGGTTTATTTCTGGCCTCTCCAATTTGCTCATTGATCTATATGCCTGGGTTTTTTGTTTTGGTTTGGTTTGGGGTTTTTTTGCCAGCACCATCTGGTTTTGATCACTATAGTTTTGCAGTAGTGTGGTGCCTCCAGATTTTTTTCTTCTTTCTCAGGATTGCTGTGGTTGTTTGTAGTCTTTTGTAGTTTCATACCAATTTTAGGATTATTTGTTTTGGTTCTGTTCAAATGCCATGAATATTTTGATAGGGACTGCATGGACTCTGTAGATTGCTTTGGGTAGTATGTGCATTTTAACAATGTCAGTTCTTCCAGCTCATGAACACAGAATATCTATTTTTTGTATCATCTTCAGTTTCTTTCATCAGTGTCATATAGTTTTCAGAGTACTTGGTTCAATTTATTCCTAAGTATTTTACTCTTTTTTGAAGCAGTTTTATTTTTTGATGCAATTTTAAATGGGATTTTTTTTTTGCCTTTTCTTTCTGATAATTCATTATTAGCATATATAAATGCAATAGATTTCTGTAAACTACTTTGTATCCTACAAGTTCACTGAATTTATTTATTGGATCTAAGAGTTTTTTGGTGGAGTCTTGAGGATTTTCTATATATAGGACCATGTCATCTGCAAATAGTGACAGTTTTATAGAAGTGGGTATCCTTGTCTTGTTCCTGATCTTAGAGGGAAAGCTTTCAGCTTTTCACTGTTGAATTTGATGTTAGCTGTGGGTTTGTCATATACAGCCTTTATTATGTTGAGGTACATTCCCTTTATATCTACTTGTTGAGAGTATTTTTCATAAATGAATTTGAATTTTGTCAGATGCTTTTTCTTCCTATATCGAGATGATCGTATGATTTTTATCCTTTGTTTTGTTAATGTGGCATATTGTATTGATTGATTTGCACATGTTAAATCATCTGCCTCTCCAAATGAATCCTGCTTGATCATAGTTTTTGACTCTTTTTAATGTACTGTTGAATTTGATTCAGTAAAATTTTGCTGAAGACTTTTGCATCTGTGTTCATCAGGGATATTGGCCTGTAATTTTATCTTTTTGTCATTTCTTAGACTTAGTTTTATTTGGAACCCTTGAGGCTTCCTTGATGTGGATATCTGTTTCCTTTCCTAGAATAGGGATATTTTCAGCCATTATTTCTTCAACTAATTTTACTGGCCCCTTCTGTCTCTTCTTCTGCGACCTTTATAATGTGAATATTATTCCACTTGATCTTGTCCCAGATGTCCCTTAAGATACCCTCACTTTTTAGAATTCATTTTCTACTTTGCTGCTTTGTCTGAGTGATTTCCATTGCTTTGTCTTCTAGCTTGCTGATTCACGTTTGTGTTTCTTCCATTCTGCTCTTGAACCCTTCTAGGGTATTTTCCAGTCCAGTTATAACTTCTGTGTGCTGCTTTCTTGTATATTTCTTTGTTGAGGTTGTCTCTGTGGTCATCCGTTCTTCTCCTGAGATTGGTGAGCATCTTTATAACCATTGCTTTGACCTCTTTGTCAAGTACATGGCTTATCTCTATTTCATTAAGGTCTTTTTCTGGTACTTTGGTTTGGAACATATTCCTCTGTTTCCTCTGTATTAGGTCACATGGTTTCCTCCCTCAGTCATAAAGGAATTGTTTTGATAGGAGCTGTTCCATGTGGCCTAGAAGCCCAGTTTCCCCTGGCCACCAGAGCCATGGTATGGACTGTGTGTGCTGTGCCCACTAGCTTGATAGGGCTGTGACTGCTGCACAGGAAGGGTGGGGCTCAGGGTGCTCCCCTGGTCTTGTTGTGGCTCAGCTGCTAAAGGGAGAGGGCTGGGTTTGAGCTGCTTCCCATCCCAGTTGTGGCTTGTCTGCTGCAGAGGAGAGTGAGGCTTAGGGAATTCAGCCAGGATGCTTGTGAACTGGTTGCTGCCCACACATGGCAAGTCTCAGAGTGCTTGCCTAACCCTGTGGCAGCCCAGCTGCTGTGCAGAGAGAGTGGGTTCAGAGGGCTAGGGGCCAACTTTTTTGCTAGCAAAAAAATGCTTACTTTAACAGTAGATGCTCTCTCCCTTTCCTACCACTTCTTCCCTTTGCAGACTTCTGATAATGCAGATTATGAATAGTTTTAGCTTTAAACTAGAAAAGAAGCTATGCTCTCTTGTTCCCTCAGCCAAACAAGGCCATTCTGTTAGCTCAAAGTCCACTCCATAGTTTCTGATGTAAGCCATGGAAGTCAGGGGTGTAAACAAAATAAGGCCACCATGCAAATGTTCTTGAGACCCTTCTTGATACTTCATAGCATGATGAAGTGGAAAGACTGTGGGCTATAGACTGAGATGGACTTTGATTTGAAACCTAATTCTGTATTATTCCAGTTTTGTAATTTTGCACAAATCACTAAACCTCTTTTTACCTCCACTTCCTCATCTGTGAAAATATCATGTGGTTTTTGCAATGAATAAGCAAATCAACATATATGATCAACCTTGTTATCGAACATGACACACAGTAGGCACTCAGTTAAATAGTAGTTGCTTTGTCGTTATTGGTGTAGCTTCTATTTTTGCTGCTGTTCTTCCCAATAACATATCTGGCCCATACTACCCTCTAAGGAAACATTAGCTCTTATCTATTAAGCCCTTTTTACTCACAGCCATCTTTGCCTTCTCTCCTTTCCAGCCTACTCCATGAGGCACCCAGCTGGCTTCCTGGTGCAATCCTAGCCTTTGTTCCAGCCTTCCCACTGGCCTGCCTTTCTAGATAGATGAACTGGAGCAGAAATAAGGAGGCAATGTTCTTTCTTTCTATCACATACCTAAGGGAATTTGTTTTAGTCTTTTGAGAACATTCAACTCTCCCTCCAGCTCAAAGTAACTCTCAATGAGAGAAATCATTCATGGGAAACCTGGGGAGTCTACTGAACATCAAAACCAGATCAAACTACAGCTCCACAACCCTTTCAAGAATGGGAAAATAGCAACTGAAAAACTAGAATGAAGGGATAGACGGTGGGGGGACCAGGGTAAAAAACTGCCATGGCATTTACATAACACAGACAGGCTGAACTCAAACCATCATTTCAAAGAAATTCCAACCTAAGACAAATTCTCTGCCACAGAAGCAGCAAATTTTCATGCTTTAAACTTCTTGTCATTCTCATATGAAACCTACAAGTTCATATTAAGAGGCTGTTGCCTGGAAATTGGAAGCGTTAGAAACGAATCAAGTTACCTTAAGGGAAGTCTCTGAGCCCAAGCTGGCTTTTCTTTTTTTCCTGTTTAGTTTATCTTGTAGGCGTGTTAAGAATGGATTGCTGGGTTTTAAATGTAGATTATTATTTGGCTGGTTATGCAGAAGTTGCTATTTTGGACTCCCTGTGAGTTTCTGGCTTTCTGATAGGAAGTTTAATAGCTCATTAAACGGTTTACCCAGTCATTTTTCTTCCCCCAGCCTTACTTTTTGCTGTTGTAATGTGTGATGCAGAATTTGGAGATGTACCCTCGTGTTAACAGATAATGCTGGATAAAGAACCACACCCAGCCCAGAACACAGGGAAGCTGTTGTTTTTTGTTGTTTTTTTTTTTAATAGTGTTAATTGAGTTTATAAGAAGTGTATGAACCATTACTGAAACAGTGGTATAACATTTTCAAACTTCTTTCATATGTGTGATCTCATTTAATTTTCACAGGGTAGAAAAGTATTCCTCCATTGAAAAAGAGCTTTTGTATTTCCTACTGAGTGCCTGACATTGTGCTAAAATGCTGGGTCTGCAATTCTAGATAGCATCATGTCTCTCTTCATTCTCAAATGAGGAACTTGGTTTCAGGAACATCGAGCGACTTTGCCAAGGTCCCCAGCTAGTGAGAAGTACCAGGTTCTCTGATTTCAAACCCCATGTTGATTTTCAGAGAAGAAATTTAGAGCTGAGTGGGGCCTTGCAGATTATATAGTTCAATATTTTTATTTTATACATGAGAGAAATAAGTATTCTGCCCAAGGTTATATTTAACAAATAGTTGAATGAGGATGGGAACTTACATCCCCCAACACCTAGGGCATTGTTCTTACCCAAAGGAGAGCTTTAAATATATTGTATAATTTTAGTGTTAGTCGTTCAGTTATATCTGACTCTTTGTGACCCTATGAACTGTAGCCTGCCAAGCTCCTCATCCATGGAATTCTCCAGACAAGAATACTGGAGTGGGCAGGCATACCCTTCTCCAGGGGATCTTCCTGACCCAGGATTGAACTTGAGTCTCCTGCACTGGAAGCAGGATTCTTCACTGTCTGAGCCACCAGGGAAGCCTCAGCCACCAGGAGAGTACATTTTTAAGTCATATTCAAAAACCTACACTCTTTACTAGAGAACATTCTCTAGAATTCTTTCTCCAATTCACATTTCCTTAGAGGAAATGATCTTACAATATAGCGGAAAATAATGGACATGATGATAATTAATGTGGCTTGGCACATGGTAGTAGCTTAATAACAAGCTGTTAGCTGAGTACACTAATGGCCTATGAGATCCTTTAAAAACTCATGTTATTTATGTGTTAGTTCTGGCCTCCATTTAGATCTCTGGAAAGCAAGCACTTATCTTATGTATCTTTGTTACTCCCACAGTACCTCACATGGTCCCTGACACAAACCATATGTTCAGTAGCATTTATAAAAGAACCATCCCTTAAAGAAAGAGAACTCAGTATTATTACTGATACCAAGGAACAGGTATTTGACAGAGGCTGCTTTCTCAGTCCAACCAGAATAGTTTTCTCTCTCCTGCCTCCCTGGTTAAGCCGCCTAATGTGCCTCTATAGCTTTGTTGAGTTTCCATTTGTGCTTAAATCTGTGTTTGTGAAAGTTATTTTAACTCCGGTGTCATTAAGTTGGAAAAAGTTCTTACTAGCCCTTGCACAGGAGTCTCCAAAAATATCAGCAACTTAACTGAAGTTAAGTTGCTTCCATGGAGACTGGATGTCTTAAGAAACCTAAACTTAAGTCAAGGAAAAAAAAAAAGAATAAAAGTGACAGTGACACCCATTTGCCATCAGCCATCAGCCTCTGGATAATAAGGACTTCACTACTGCAGTTCTATATCTAGAATTCTTCCTGGAATAGTGGGAGACGGGATGAGTGGTACCATCCTAAAGGTATCAGTGTAGTATTTGCAGCAGAAGACCCTACCTCCCTTGAAAAGCGTTCTGCCACAAAAAAAGAGCTGGAGGGAATTGTACACATGGGTGACAGAAGCAGACGAAAGCCAGGACCAGCTGCCTGCTAGGTGGATTTGTGCAGAGGGTGGCATGTCCTGGCGAGCTGAGTGGAAGCTTCGGGCTGTTCTGTGTGTGGTCCACAGCCCAGCGGCACCTATTTAACATGAGAGCGTGGGAGAAACACAGAATCTCTGTCCTCTCCCCAAAACTATGAAATCGGTATCTGTATGTTAGCAAGGTCCCTCCAGGGATTTCATGAACATTTATCTCCGTGTAATGGAGTGAGATACAGAAGAGAGAAAAGCAGAGAGGTACATCCAGTTGTCATATCTAATGAAAGTCACACGCCACCCACTCACCTCCAGTCAGTGTCCCTAAGAGGTCTAAGAAAGACCATGAGGTTGGCAGAACTTGGGATTTGTTCTTCCTTTTGGTGGATCCTGTGTCGTGAGAGTCAAACAAAGTTCCTCTACCAGGATGACTTGGAAATAAAGGCCTTCCATAAGGATTTTATAGAACTCCGAAGTGATAGTAAGTAACATATACAGTGTGTGTTAGTCGCTCAGTCATGTCCAACTCTTTGTGACCCCATGGACTATAGCTCACCAGGCTCCACTGTCCATGGAATTCTCCAGGCAAGAATACTGGAGTGGGTTGTTATTTCCTTCACCAGGGGATGTTCTCGACCCAAGGATTGAACCTAGGCCTCCCGCATTGCAGGAGCAACATATTGCTCCATACTAATTCTTCAGCCAAAGACTGTAAATGCCATCTGTAAAGCACAGTGAGAGGAGGAGGCGTGAGAAAGCTAATCACTTCATATTTCAAAGATAAGAGAATAAACTCCTTGGAGCCCAATAATAAGACTTCAAAAGTATAAATTCCTGGATAGGAAAACTAACTTTTATTCACCTTTCATACCTATACCTTTGCTTACAGTGGACTATAACTGACTTGTAGAACTGAATACGTGAATAAAAGAGAAAATCTAATTCAGTTGTCTGGGAGGGAAAGAGAACCCAGAAAATTTATTATGCATTGTCTGACCATTGTAAGGGATCTATTTTTGTATACCTGAGACAGATATTTGGGGAGGAGTTCTAGATTTACGATCTGCTTTAGTTCATTCAAACTCTATTTTGACATTGAACTTTAAAAGTTTTGAAACTGTTCCTCAGTACCATCAGGTAACCTCTTAATTTGCAATGACTCCATCCACTAATAAATTTTTCCATAAAGGAATCTATAATCTAACCAATAAAATGAGCATTCCATTTTCTTGGGAGGAGCAATGGAAAGAGTGATAAAGGAAGTTGATGAGCTCTGTATGGCATGACGGGCTATCCTCATGCAAGTAGGCTTAATAGAGACAATGAGATCCACAGGGCATTGCAGGGGTGTGTGTGTGTGTGTGTGTGTGTGTGTGTGTGTGTGTGAGGGAAATTACACAAGAGACTGAGAAATGGATGAGTATCTGTTGGTTCCAGACCCCTAAGAAAGCCTTCAGAGTCTTGGTCACAGCTTTAAATCTTCTCCAAGCAGGGGGGGAAATAAAGCCTCCTAAATGTAGTTTCATAGACTGGTAAACCTTTACCACTTTCCCAGCGTAGTTTTTCCACTCCCAGTTGAGTGAGGAGCTGCCCAAGGAAGCATCTCCCATCCTCAAAAGGATCCTTACACTTAGATAAATAAATTCCCATTATCCTAATTAGCATAATTTCCCCTTCCATTAAGGTTTTTGAGACAAATTCTTAAATGCTGCTTTGAAACTGAGGAGTAGTAATCACCTTAAACATAAAGTTGTTTTTCCTCTCAATTCACCTCTTGAGACATTTAAACCCTACAAAAAGAAAAAAAGAAACTCTGAGTTTTATTGTTATAATATTGCTAGTAATAGGCAACTTCAGAAATAAGACAGTGCCCTATTTAGAAGAAATCTAATTTGTGATAGATTTAAATACTCTCTTCCCACCCACACAACTCTAGAAGGCTAATGGGCTGGTTGTTCAGTCCGTGTTGGGGTTCATGGGGTCATGATTGTCCTAACAAGTTTTGGGATTTCGTTAATTAGTCAAAAAAAATAAATAAATAAACTATGCTTGTACAGAATATATCTGACATAATATCTTTTCATATGATTCCTGGAATCACCCTCCAAAATAGGCAGAAAACATATGATTAATTTTGTTTATAAATGAGAAAATTGAGCTCCGTGAAAGATTAAGTGATTGCCCAAAATAGCATATCTGGGATTATAACACATGACTCATATGCTGGTGTTATTTCCCTACTGAAAAGTTGCCTCTTGTGCTTCTAGGAAAAGAACATTTCTCTAAATTCTGTATCATGTATTGTTATAAACTATGACAGCCAAAACATCACTTAATGCATGTGATGTTTTGCTCTGGGTAAAAAAAAAAAAAAAAAAAAAAAAAAATCCCATCTTTGTAAATTATCTTTACTATTTTACCTGTACCTCCTTAATAACAAGTGAGAGAGTTTTTCAAAGGACGTACACGAATGGTCAGAAGGGGTGAGGCCAGGGGCCCACACAAGGCCAAGTTCTTAGTAGAGCTGGCTCCTCTACAAGGTGCTGATCTGAGATGTTGTCTGCAAAAGCAGCTCTGGTTCATATTTCTTGCAGAGGATAGCATTGTATCTGTTTCCGTACACTCATTTTATAACCGTGTACTGGGTGTCTGCTATGCATCATAGCAATACATCAGGAAAAAAAACAAAAAGCTGGATCCCAGTGAGGTGTATAAAGTGGCAAGTATCTCAGTTCCTGAGTAAATACAGGATGGCTTCAAAGAACACACGCATTTTATCTAAGTTTCGGAAAATATGTAGCATTTGGGTTGAAAGTTGAGGCATCCTGTGTAGAAGACTAATATCCATGCAAAAGCATGGAGATAGGAAATCTTGTGAAGAGTAGTATTGAGCTGGAGAGTTAAATAGAATAGGATACAAAGTCAAAGATGTGGGTAAGTGCTGAATTTATACAGAAAACTTGTTGAACCTCCAAGCTTTCCAATAATGTCATTTTGGGGAAATGAGTTTTATAATGGATTATATTCTGTATATTATTGAATTTCTTTGAGGTACTATCAAGTCAATCCTCTCATGCTGCCAGTGAGGTGATGGAGTATAGTGACAAGGACTCAGGAAAAGAAGGATCCAGGTTTGCATCATGGCTCTGCCATTTCCAACTATTGGGTTTTGGACTAGTTACTGAACTTCACTACAAGTGTCTACTAATTGATAAAAAATAAGATTATAATAATTCAGTCAAGTTATATTAACCTTCTAGTGCTTATCAATAAATGAAGATATTACCTGCTTAATGAGTTTATAAAGAGAATTATGCTAGGTAATATCTCTAATGCATCTTGCCCATACATTGCCAATATTCAATACATGTGTTTGCACTTCACTGGATTCCCCTATATATGCACCAGGATTTTATAGACTGGAACTTTTTTTTTCACATATTCCATCCCTAATCATTTTATACCCTATCATTTGGATTATTTCAAAACTTCTTTAGTTTGTTTGAGTGTATTTGAGTTTTCTTTACCTCACAAATTTGCTTTATCAGATTTAGACATTCTTTGATCCAAATATTCAAGAAAGCCTATGCCAGGGATGTATGAATGTGTATGTAATAGAAATAGAAAAAGGTAAAGATAAGACTGATGGAAGATACTCAAGGTAGACAAGGCTCTGTGGTCCCTTCCCACTGGGTCTGGTTTCACCTGGAGAAGCTACATTACTGGCACTTTCTGAATCGTTTACTTGAGCCACCATCCTTCCCATTCAGGAAGAGCCAGTGAAGTAACATTTGTTCTTAGAGTCTTACTCTAATGGCTGGTTGTAATGGCAAAGATACAGCTGCAGTCTCTTCCAGAGCTCAGAATTTCTAGGATGTCTCTCCCTACTTCTTTTCATCATAAAAGAATCAGCTTTTTAAAGGCCCTCCCTGCAATGGAGATTCAGACATAGAGAACAGACTTGTGGACAAAGCCAGGGAAAGGAGAGGGTGGGATGAATCGAGAGAGCAGCATTGAAACATACATGTTACTGTGTGTAAAATTAGATAGCCAGTGCAAATTTACTGTATGACACAGGGAGCTCGAGTCTTATACTCTGTGGTGACAACCTAAAGGGGTGGGATACGGTGGGAGGAGGGAGGGACGCTCAAGAGGGACAGAACATGTATTCCTATGGCTGACTCATGTTGTTATATGGCAGAAATCAACACAATATTGTAAAGCAATCATCCTCCAATTAAAAAAAATTCCCTCCCCTAAAATAATTCATCAGAATCTAGGAGGGCCTATCTGTCACTGGATTTCTTATTCCTAAAGCTCAAGCAACAGACAGAGGGAATATTAATGCATCAAATATTTTATCTTAATTAGGGAGACACAGTTAATAAATCACAGCAGTTATCTGGCTGTTCCCCATTGACCAGTACAAAGATGCAGGCTGATTTGTGATACAGAGCTAAAGCACACTTGCTACCTCTACACTGCACATTAGCACCAAGTTGGTTTATTATTCCAGTTTTTAATATTAGATCATCACAAACAACTTGAAGAATTATCTCCTACACACCTTCCACTTCTCTTAAAACCAGCATCCCTTTCAAGTGAGTGCTGCAGAGACAGTCCTGGTCCTAAACTGAGGCAACAGAATCCATTGCCAAGGTGCATCTCTTTGTTCATGGAACCCCTCAACGTGTGGCATAAACTGCCGCTCCATCACTCATTTAACAAAGAGGTATTGTGTGACTGCTCTCTGTCAAGTACTGTTTTAAGATCTAGCAATAAACCAAAAAATAGAAAAATTTCATCATTAGAGTAAACTTACAGCCTAGCTAGAGAGAGAAATAAATATATCCATATCTATTGTTATATTGGGTGAAAACAAAGAAAAAATTGAATTAACAACCTGTCCATGGAAGCAGGAAGTGCTTGAGAGTGAGGCAGGGAGTTGTAATGTTTCACATCTCCTGTGGCCAGGGAAGGTCAAATGGAATGGGAAATATTTGAATAAAGACCTCAGGGAAGCAGGAAATGAGTCATGCACATATTCAAGAGAAGAGCAATTCAGGTAGAGGAGGTGAAAACCACCAAGGTCCTGAGACAGAAATAAGCTTGTTGAGTTTGAAAAACAGGAGGAGAAGCGTAGGGCTAGGGAAGAATGAAGTTGATGAGGTTAGAATAAGAGTTCAAGGTCAGACCACACAGGGCTTTGAAAGTCATCACAGGGCCTTTTTGTTCATCTCTGGTGAGGTGGAAGCCACAGGAAGGTTTTGGATAGAGAAATGACAGAACAGGTCTTAGATTTTCAAAGGTTCGCTCTGGCTCCTATACATCTATTTTTAAAAGGCTTAGTGAGCATATACTTAGTATCAGGCTTGAGGCCATGTACTGGGGTCAGAAAGTTGAACAACATCTGTTTTCCTTTTTCAATTCCTGGGCCTTACAGCAACTATTTATACAAGATGTGGCAATGAGTAAATGTCTTACTTAATTCAGTCCATAGGCAAAGACCATGGATTGTAAGTAAGTGAGGCTATAATTTCAGTCCAGTACTGAGTGCCTCCACCATTCCTATATGTTGCCTTCTATTTGCCTTCTGGCAAACACACTTTTACAGTCTCATCCATTACCTTCCCTAATCTGACTAATATTTCCTTTCTTATGGCTGAACCACAACTAGTATACATTCAACTGAAAGCAAGACACATTTAATCAGATTTCAGTCAGTTTCTCTCTATAAAGAAAAAAACGTGAATTATTCAAAGGAGCCTTATCATTCTTTGTCAGCTATGGATAGCTTTATGGAGAAACAAGCAGGTAAGGAGTGCTAAAATCACTTCCTCTCCCACTGCCCCACAAAACTGGCAGATACTCTACGTGAGTCCTCTGGCAGAATGAATGTTCTCAGACCAATTTGGGGGTAACTGATATGGCAAAAAAATTATCAGAGCCCCAAGCCAGTCTCTCTAATAACTACCAGGACACAAAGTCACTTCTTAGTGTTGCTGTGTCTATGATTTTTTACAAATATTTACAAATTCTGTGTTGGCAGGAGGGAAATAAGTGGATATATTTTTCACATCTAGTGTATTAGTCAGCTTCTGCTGCATAAGAAGTTACCACAAAGTCTCAGTGGCACATAAGAATTAGTAATTATCTCTAGTTTAAGTTTCAGCAGATCTGGTGTGATTTGATTCAGATTGTGGGTTAGGGGACAATGAGGGAAACCTAGTTCATTTTTTTTCCCCCAATCTTTAGCTAGTATTTTATTTTAATGTTTATTTTCGTTTTATCAAGTTCTAACTGACATAAAATTGTGTTAGTTTAAGTGTATAACATAATGATTTGGTGTATGCATATATTGCAAAATGATTACCAGAATGAATTTAGTTAATATATATCACCTCACATAGTTACAATTTTTTCTTATAATGACAGCTTTAAAAATCTACTCTTTTAGCAACTTTCAAATATACAATACAGGAATGTTAAAGTCATCATGCTGTATGTTACATCTCCAGAACTTATTTAACTTACAACTAAAACCCAGTTCATTCTAATGTACATGGCAACTTTTTTTTTTAACCAACTCCCAGGACCTGGTATTTAAGTCCAAATTCTATTTATCCCTACTATTCGTTGAACATATGTGGTTTTAAGGTTAAACTAGATACTTTACTCTGAAACGATAAGAGAGATGGAAAAATAGATACATAGATAAACAATAGAACTGTATCCATATCTATCTAAATAGATATGGAGGTACAGCTAGAAAACAGAGAAAATGTTGTGGCTGATCCAGTGAGCTAATGAGCTCTGGAGTAATATCTTGTTCTTCTCCCATCATCTACGTGGTATCTGTCTCCGCAGTACCTAGAACAATTGTTAAACTGATTTAAAGTAGAATTTGGACATTGCTTCCAGTCCTGGCTATGTAACTTTTAACACTATCTTTGCCCTTCCTATAAAATGGGAGTGGTAGAGTGCATCCTCGGTGAATACCACTGCATAAACAACTAATGGGTTAATTACACTTTGGTCAAGGCAGGTTCAGCAGCTAAGAGGGTGGTTATAGTGCAGCAGTTGATGTTGGTAATGGCCGTAGGCATCCCATTTTCCGCATCCTAACGATGGGCAGTTCAAGCTGTTCAGAAAAGTGGATGTTAGGGAATGCTGCCTTGAGAGAATTTAGGGGGTAGGTGTGATTGTCAGGGGACATTTATCCTTATAAATGTGAAAGGAGTAGTATGAGAAAAAGTTTGCCTAGAATTTTATTTGTATATTCACCTTATGTTAAACTTTATGTGAAAACATATTGTATCATTCTCCTTGATAATAAACCAACTTGGTTTTATTTTGAGAAGAAATATATGCTTATTCCAACTCCTTTACCTTCAAACATTGTGTGCCTAGGAATTTAAATGTGACTGGGGAGAGGGCAATTCTCTTTGCTATCTACTGAGCCGTTGGTGATTTTTGCTATAAAATGTCTTTCTCTCCACCAAGTTTCCCCTTGTTACAATTTAAAATGGGCAAGTGATCCACACTCAGAGAGGGAAAAAAAAAATTAAGCCAAGCTCTATTGAAAAGTCTGACAGACCCTTAACAATAGCATTGCTGTCGAATGTTAGTTCTGTAGTTTATAAATAATTCATTGATCACATGTCTTTGAATAGTTCTATCAAACTCCACAAGAAGAAGTGGCAAATTATTCTCCAACACAATCATTTGTTTTCATCCATGAAAAATAGTATGCATTAAGACCATGGCAAATAAGAACTGAAACTCCAGCCAGGCAATCTTTTAGAAGAGTTTTGTAGATCAGAATCTGTGGCACACTGAGTAAGATCACCTCTTGTGCCACCAATGCATGGAGTCACCGTTCTTGTCAATTTTATTAATTTGTAGGTTTGGTAGTCGAACTCAGAAGTGGTTCTGAAATTCTGCAACATTATCAGTTCTCTCAAAAGCCTAGAAAACAATATAGCTGAATCAGAGTGTGTAGAAAATCAACTATGAAGTCTGTGGGACAACCAGTTCTTTTATCTCCCGTACTTGGCTTGGTGTATGAATCTGGTTTTCTCATCTGGCAATTACAGACAGAAAAATATAATTTCACATAGTTAAACAGATGATAGATAGGTAGATAAATAGATAGATACTGGAAGGAACAAATAATAAAGCTCAGAGGGAGAAAATATTCTATTTATCCTTGAAAAATCAGCATCCAGATGAAATATCTCCGAAAAAGACCACCGTAGTTGGTCTTACTTTCTAAACAAGCATGATGGATGAAGTTAGAGCAAAGTCCTAAAAGATGAGATGAGCAAAAGTGACTTCCTCCTGGTCATACCCTTTGTTGTTAAGACAACAAATCAATGGGAGCACTTTATACAGGCATCACCGAAGGGTGCCAATTTAGCCTGGTGGAAATGAGGTAAAAGAAGCTGAAAAGTAGCTGGAACTACATAGTCATTCCTTTCTCTCCTGAGTGTCTGCCTATACATAACTCTACTGAAATTTCTACTTTTTTTTTTTTTTAGTCAAAAGCCAGGGTGAGCAATGAGTCCCATGTTTCAGAATCCTAATCATGTTGGAGGCAGTGTCATATTGTACCTGGGCCATTGGACTGAAAACAGGAAAGATCCAGGCTGTGATGTGAGTCAGCTCTTGCGTAACCTCAAATGAGTCACTCTACCTTTCTGGAATTCCATTTTGTTGTCTGGATCATGAGGCAGCTGGAACAGAGAAACTGCTGAGTGCGTTTTAGCTCTGAGCATAGGGCAATATGCAGAGGTCAAGAGCATGGGTTTTGGCAGGTGGGCCAAGCCTTCCACTTAAATAGCTTTATCTGTAAAGTTTCTTAACTTCTTTTAAGTCTCTGTTTTCTTATCTGGAAAATGGGCTTAGTAGTAGTGTCCACTTCACAAGAAGATAGTTTATACATATCACCCTGAAATGTCATATATAGTTTATAAATAGCTGCTGTTCCTTGGCTTTTTTCATAATAATGATTTGTCTCAATTTTTAAAACCAGAAGATGTTATGGGACAGAAAGAGAGAGACAAGCCATTGAAAAGGAGGCTGTGCATTGATGACCCCCAGGCAGGCTGTATAGTGGTCTACATGACTTCAGACCATCTTAGGAGATCATATGATAAAGTTAAATCATATTACAAATTCCTTTTTTTATGATAATCACTTTGTAAGTTTTTAGTAGTAATAGGCAGAGTGAAGTTGGGGTTAGCACAGGAATGAAATTTTGAAAAATTATTTCTTTTGGTAGAAAGCTTTAAAAAATAGAGAACAGCTTAAAAAATTTTCATTTGTTGAACCTTCTAAATATAAAACTCACTAATCTGGATCTTGTTCAACTCTACATGTTCATTTCTCAATTCTATATTCATCCACTCCTGAGGTCTTGAAAAATTGTGAGGTGGCAGAATGAGGTGGCAGAAATACCCTTATCTTCCACTGGAACACAAATGCAGTCTGTGTGGGCTTCAGAGACCTGTGCTAAGGGCAGGAGTACCCCAGCACCCCAGGCATTCTCATTATTATTTCTTGAGTTCAGAAGACAACCCAAATGTCATAGATGAGGAAACCAACTCCAGAAGAAAAGGGGACAGGCCAAGTTTTCTAAAAGCAGGTTATAAAATATGAAATTGGTTTCCTGAGCCCATGTATTGTGGGAATACTAAATCTGTGCCTTGAATTAAGGGTCTGTCACTTGTTCCATGAAATGCTTGTGTTTTCAAGAGGGGCTTTACGTGACAAATGAAATAGAGGTGAAAAAATGCAGGATTTTTCTCAAGAAGCGTTGCTTTGAAGAAAAGTGTTTTTGTTGTTTGGACTTGCGAGAAATTGACTTCAGTAAATAGAATAAGCTTTATTTCAACCATTGTGACCAATCGATCTGGTTTTTATATAGTCTTAAATAGCATATGTGCCAGAATATAGGGCAAGGTATTTTCTTCAAAATTCACCATTCAGAAAATAGGGAGTCACCTTCCAATAGAGGTTCATACAAAGTTTCTAAAGTACTTGCTTTTGAACAACCAAGCATCATTTAGGGAAAACTAACCCTGAAAGATAGTGTTAGTTTAAGATACTTGTAGAGGTCCCTATGCAGGGTTAATTTTTTACATTAAATTTCTGCTTGTTTTTCAATCTTCAGTATTTTTTTGGAGGTATGACCCTCACAGTTGCAAAGTGTCAGTGTCATAAGCATGCCTTTAAAAATCTCTTTAAAATAAGATAGGGTGGTAGGTAGTGGCATTGAGGAGATCACAAGCATAGTGAAAGCAGAACGAGTCGGGGAAACGGTGTCCAGATGTTATACAAAGCGTGCTTGCAGCTTGGGATAAAATAGCCAAAATTAGCAAAATACCTGGATTCTCCCTTCATGAGTTGCATGTTAAACTAAGCCATGAAGGTGATACGCTCTAGAATACGTGTGTGTGTGCACACGCGCACTCGCTCAGTCCTTCAGCCATAGTAACCCGAAGTGTTTCTAGTCACGACAGAGTTACTGAGTCAGAGACGCACTCGGCCAGCTGTCAGTGCCTTCATGGTTTGCTCAGCTACAGAGAGCTGCCTCATCCAAGGGAACACTGAGGGCAGCCCACATCAGTGACTGATACAGTGGGAGGATAAAGACCTGGCCCAACTTGGGGCAACTCTAATGGGTCCATCGCACTCCCGAGCTTGCCACTCATTAAGCCAAGACTTCGCTGGGCCCACCTCACAACCCAACTTCTCTCTTTGCTCAGCCCCACTTCTCACTCCCTCTCCACGGATGTTGATCCCTAATCAATGCCCTGCTCACCAATCTCTTATCTCAGTGTTTGGTTCCACACAATGCAACCTGTGCAAGCTGGCTAGAGGGCAGAGCGGGGAGGAAAATTATGAGTTCTGCTCCAGTGGGGGGATTATGTGCAAGGTACCTATTAGGAAGCTGCAGGGAGGGGATGCAAAGGAAGCATTTCTGTGCATGAGCCCAGTGCTCAGGGCAAAGTTCAAGGCTGGAGAGACAAATACAGGAGACAGCAATTTAATAGATGGTGTTTAAAGCCAGGCGACCAGATGAGAGCTCTTAGGAACTAAGTATAGAGAGTGAAGAAAAGAGTTTCACGGATTGAGCCCTACCTTTTAGAGGTCAGAGGAAGGGAATCAAACAAAGGAGACTGAAAAAGAAGCAACCAGTGAAATAGGAGGAAAGCCAGTTGTGTTTGGTATCCTGGAAACCTAAGAAAGAAAGAGTTTCGAAGAAGTGATTAGCCATTTCATTGTGCTAACAGGTTGAGAAAGATTTGGCAAGACAGAACCATAGCCGTCTTGACCGGAATGATTCAGTGCAATGATCTGTGTACAAAGTCTGATCTGAGTGTTTTCAGGATAGATAGGATGCAAAGAGCTTCCCAGGCAGTGCTAGTGGTAAACAATACATGCCTCCCTGTTCAGTTCCCAAATCCTGCACACACATAAGAGTTGACTTCCAATAGGAATATTTGGATACCAAAATAAATTGTTCAGCTCTTTAAATATGTCTGCACCTCTGGAGCCATTGGTAATCACTTTGCTTCGCTTAGAGATCCCACACTGCTTGATCCCTAAAATACTCTCAGCAGTAGAACATTTATCCAATGACAGGTCTGAGTCCACTGATAATTTTATATCAAAAGCCCTGAGATATGTTACAGAGATTGAGTCTTAAACTTTTTTCTTGTTAAAACTTTTTGGCCATAAAAACTTTTTTTTTCTTCTATTTTTGCTTAATACATATTGAAATGTTTTTCCCCAGAAACCACTGTTGGTGCACGTGTTTGTTTGTTAGGCCTGTGGTAACAAAGTATCACAAACTCGGTGTCAAAATGACAGAAGGGTACCCTCCACAGTTCTGGGAGCTAGACAAAGAGAATCTAGGTGTCAGCAAGGTTCTCTCTCTCTCTGAAAGCTCTAGAGGAGGAAGAATTAATCTTCCTGACTCTTCCTGTCCTCTAGCACAAGTCTTGGCACTCCTCCACGTCCAACTGCGAGTCTCTGCCTTCACGTGCAGATGGCCATCCTCCCTTGGTCCCCTCGCATCTTTACATTTCTCTCTTTAAACAGACACCCATCCCTGGATTTGGCTTCCCTGGTGGCTCAGACAGTAAAGAATCTGCCTGCCATGCAGGAGACATAGCTTTGATCCCTGGGCTGGGAAGATCCCCTGGAGACGGAAATGGCAACCCAGTGCGGTATTCTTGCCTGGGAAATCCCCTGAACAGAGGAGCCTGGCGGGCAACAGTCCATGGGATTGCAAAGAGTCAGACATGACTGAGCGACTACGAACACAGGAACATTGGAACGTCACTGGATTTAGGGCCCACCCCAATCCAGTATGACTCCATATTAACTAGATTCTAGCTAGAAAGACCCTACTTCCAAATTTGATCACATTCACAAGTATCAGAGTTTAGGACTTGAACATGTCTTTTCAGAGGATGCAGTTCAACCTATTATACAACAGAGTATAAGACAAGCCAACTAGACTTTCTTTGACCCAAGTCACCTCCCACCTATTATCTGGGATCCACCTCAGTATTACTCAGTGTCTGGCCCAGTGACTGATGCCTTTAATGAACGGACTGACTAGATCTGGGACACAATAAGTATAGAAATAAACCTTTAGAAACATCCGTAGCAATGAGACATTGCCGTGACATCCAAGCTTGTATTCAGGGAGCTTAATTTATTTCAAAGGCAATAGGCTGGTTTGTATGTTGTCAAGCTCATCTGGTGAATTACCTGTGAATTATCCTATGGCTTGGAAAGTTGTAAAAACTTTGCTATCTGCTGATGATCTGAGATGCACTAACATGGCTAACAGCCTGTAAATGGTCACGAATGCAAAAAAAAAGCTTGCTATCTCCAACTTTTCCCTAGGTATTTACATAACCCAAACCTCAGGTCCTAAACAAAGAATCGTTATTATCTCTGCTAACTAAGTATTCTAGCTCATTCCAAAATCTCCTTTTTGCTTTGAAAGAACACAATCTAAAATAAATTTTCAGTAAAATTTTCTAGGGAACAGAGTTTGTTCACTGTTTGCAAACAACTTTGTAAATCTGTGGGCATGGGCTTCTTTGTTTCAAGACACAAGCCATATCGATTAGGTGCATTTTAAATGCTTTTGGTGATTAAAAAAAAATTTTCTTCCAAAAGTGAAATATGGAGTTCATTATGTCTCACTGTTATTTTTGCATGCTGAACACATTTGCTATTGATGACACCGTGTATTTTCCTGCACTTCCAACTTGAACTTCCAAATAATTGTGCATTACAACAAAGATATTAACTCTACAAAGAAACTGTTTCTTTAGAAAACTGCTTTTTACATAGAAAAAAAAAACATACTATTTGATTCAATGTGACCTATTAGTCTGAGAAAAAAGTAAAAGAAGCAACATCATATTCTAACACCAGCTTGCTCTCTTAGGGATGACTGTATGGTGGACTCAAGTTTGGATAACAATTTGTGTTCACTTTGTTGGCATTTTATTTTTTCGGTTTGGTTTATTTAAAATGTTTTCACTGAACATTGATCAATCAATTGATCAAACTGTGAAAATGATATGTTATAAAAGATACTACTTTTCCACTGCACCCTCCTAGTCCCCTAAATCCAACTGATGCAACTGTTACTAGTTCATTAGGTATCCTTCCAGAAAGAGTCTTTAGGCACTGGTGTGTGTATGTGTGTATAGGGAAGGGCTTACCAGGTAGCTCAGTGATAAAGAATCTGCCTGCCAATGCAGGAGACATGATCCCTGGATAGGGAAGATCCCCCAGAGAAGGGAATGACAACCCACTCCAGTATTCTTGCCCGGGAAATCCCACGGACAGAGAAGCCTGGCGGACTACAGTCCATAGGGTCAGAAAGAGTCAGACACAACTGAAGTGAATTAGCACATACACAGAGGGTGATTTTAGAGGGTAGATGGTAATTTTAGATAACCAATATATACCATCACACCCCATTTTTGTTTGTTGTTGCAAACTCCATTTTTCTTTGCTGCTGCAAATGATAATAACAAAGTAACAACAATTCTAAAATTCAACGAGTTAAATGAAATAAGAAGACTGTTTCCCCGCCATAAAATAGGTTGGAGATGTGAGGTCCAGGCTGGTGGAGAAGCTGTTCTCCACACAGTCTTTCAGATACCCCAGTCCCCGCTGTCCTGTTGCTCTGCTGTTACCTAGGCACTGCCATCATCTGTAAGATCAAAGCTGTTGCTATCCTCTCTGTGTACCAGCTCAAAGAAAGGAGAAAATAAAGACACCAAAGGTATGCAGTTTTCTTATAAAGAGAGTAAAATGAAAGCTGCATCCATCTCATCTCAGGAGCCTTTATTCCATGGCTACCCCTAGCTGCACAGAAAGCTAAGAAATTATTTATCTAACTGGCCAGCCATGTAGCCAATAAAAACTAGAAAACAGATTTCGGGAAGACCATCATTCTTAACCCAACTTTGTACTATCCTTTGTTTAGCTGTATGTACTTTCCCAGGTGGCTCTGTGGTAAAGAATCCGCCTGTGAATGCAGGAGACACAAGAGATGTGGGTTTGATCCCTGGGTAGGGAATGTCCCCTGGAGTAGGAAGTGGCAACCACTCCAGTATTCTTGCCTGAAAAATTCCATAGACAGAGGAGCCTTATGGGCTACAGTCCATTGGGGCTGCAAAGAGTCGGACACAACTGAGCAACTGAGCACAATCACTGAATGATGACTGCCAGACATTGGACTCCCAAGGTCATTGTAGCAAATGACTCAGCAGAAGCAAAGTCAACCTCATCCTACGGTGTGGGAAATCTACAGGAGGTACTCAGGTAGTGACAGTTCAGATGATCATGGTCTTGTAGGGAAGAGAGAAAATGACCTGCCCTTGTCATAAAAATGGGCTTCTATGCCAGAAGTGTACAGTGTAAAAGTCAAATGACATGGGCCACAATTTCTCAATGAACATTCTTTTTACCCCACATTTATAAAGTCTGTTTATGTAAGATCATGGTTCTCGAAGTGTGACCCTTGGAAAGCAACAGCAGCACCACCTGTGAACTTAGAAATACAAACTCTTAGGCCCCATCCCAAATGTCTAAGGACAGAGACTCTAGAGGTGGGGCCCAGTCATCTATGTTTTAATGAATGCTCCAGGGGAATTTGTTGCTTGTTAAAGTTTGAGACCCACCAATCTAAGACTGAAAGAAGCATATGTGAACTTATGAGCTACGTGACTTTAGGCAAGTAACCTCACCTCTTTTCCTTAATTCCTCCATTTGGGAAATACGGATAGAAATAGTGTTTGTCATTGTTATGATGTGCATCGAAAGAGTTAAAATGTATAAAGTGCTTTTTAAAATGCTTCACATATAGTGAGTCCTCAAAAAGATACTGAAGATTATTGTAGCTGTTGTTGTCTTTATTCTACTGACTTGTAATCTCACTAGCCTGTGGTCCGAAATGAGGTCATGGCTTTTAATATACAAGTGAAATGACTCTGAGACGCGGTGCTTCCTGCAGAGAGAATAATGTCTTTCTTCCTTCCCCAGGCCAATTCCCCCCTCACAATCACTCCAAGCCCCCAAGGATGCTTTTTAAAGTCTGGCGGTCATTGACCCCAGCAGCTGCTAAACAGATTGACTGAACAGTTCATTTATAGAAATGAATGAATGATAATCCTACAAGTGTATCAACCAGAAGCCCAAGTCCAACCAAAATGGCTAATAATTCCCCAGCATTTGTCATTTTGAGCTCTCACTTTTATGGACCAACATGTGAGGTTGTGGGGAACTGGGGACAATATCAAGGATCCCCAGCATTGGCATGGGTCAGTCTAAGAGACCAAGGAAGTGGGTGAGTTGTGGGACAGAAGAGCTCTCACCACCCATAAGAAGCCATACATACATATATATATAAGCCCTGGCCAGCCTGAGCCGTTCCCACCAGGACCACCTCCCCAGAGCATGAGCTCTGGTGCAGAGCAGAGAAGGCAGTCAGTAATCTTTTCCTTGACCAAAGCTTTGTCTAAAGGGAAGCATTTTAGGGAATGCCCTGGAGGTCCAGTGGTTAGGACTCCTTACTTTCACTGTCAAGGGTGCGGGTTTGATCCCTAGTCAGGGAACTAATATCCCACAAGCCATACAGTGAGGACAAAAAAGAACAAAATAAAGGGAAGTATTTTTCCTCCCTGCTTTGACAGTGGACTAGAGGTCTGGGGACCCTTCTGAGCTGCACAATAAGGATGTTTGTAGCCTAAATAATTACCTGGAATTGAGAAATGGGTTCTTTTTACATTCAGTCATCCTCAGCACCATGGTTACCGCTTTAGGATTTTGAGAGTTTTCGGATTGGTCACACTACTGTTTTTTACAGTCTCACTCTCTTTTTTTAAATTGAGATAGAGTATTGTGTTAGTTTTAGATGTACAATGTAACGGTTTGATATATGTATACATTGCAAAATAACTACACCATAATAAGTGTAGTTAATATCCACCACCACACATAGTTACAATTTGTTTTCTTTTTTCATATGATGAGAACTTCTAAGAGCTAATCTCTTAGCGGCTTTCAAATATATTTTACAGTGTTATTACCTATGGGGCTTCCCAGGTTGCTCAGAGGTAAAGAATCTGTGTGCCAATGCAAGGGCCACAGGAGACCATGGGTTCAATCCCTGGGTTAGAAAGACTCCCTGGAGAAGGGCATGGCAGTCCATTCCAGTATTCTCGCCTGGAAAATCCTCTGGACAGAGCATCCTGATGAGCTACAGTCTATGGGGTCACAAAGAGTCAGACACGACTGAATGACTGAGCACACACACGCATTATTACTTATAGTCACCATGGGGTACACTACTCCCCAGAATTTATCTTAGACCTGAAAGTTTGGACCTTTTGACCATAAAGTCTCCTTTTCTTTAAGTGTGGTGGAACCATGTAGGCAGAAAGAGATAAAATGTATCTTGAACAAGTGATATCCACCTAATAAGTGAGAAAAGTGGAGCTGAAACCCACTCAAGCCGCAGTTTAGTAATCTAAGAGGAGTCAGGTATTTTTTTTTTAAGAGATCTCATCATATTACAAAATTTGGGGAATCTGTTCTTTATCTCTCCGCTATCTGCCCCACTCCACCCTACCAAAATTCAGGCCCCTGGTTTTCCTTTGGGACTTCATCCCTTATCCATTCTCATCACGTGTGTCAGCTGGGGTTCACCTCACACTTTTATTTCCATAGTCTCTGATAGGCCTAGGTCAAGACCCTTCCCCAAGGGACTGGCTCAAGAATGAACCTCTGACCACATCAGAGCTACTAAGATATAGGAACCATTTTGGAGGGAGAAAGAGTGTTTCCAGGAATGAGCAGCTCTGGCTTTCTCAGTCCCTGTAAAGTGAGGTGTGAGGAGATGCAATCTAGTTCTGCTGCAGAAATACTGCTGTCGTTACAACGTGCTCAGTCGTGTCTGACTCTTTGTGACCCTGTGGACTGTAGCCCACCAGGCTCCTCTGTCCATGGGATTTTTCAGGCAAGAATACTGGAGTGGGTTGCCATTTCCTTCTCCAGGGGATTTTCCCGACCCAGGAATTGAACCCGCGTCTCCTGTGTCTCCTGCACTGGCAGATGGATTCTATACTACTACTACTAAGCCACCTGGGAAATCCTTATAGAGCAGGCATGGTTGCTAAAGGCAAATGCAGAGCCCAAAGATGAAGAACATTCAGCAGATGGCAGGACAGAGGAGAGCCACTCAGGTGCTGGTGACAGTGTTTGTGCCTTTGTTTTTATATTGACATATAGGTGATTTATAATGTTACATTAATGTCTGATGTACAGCAAAGTGATTCAGTTATACATATATATGTACATCCTTTTTCATATTCTTCTCCATTGTGGTTTATCACAGGATATTGTGTATAGTTCTTTGAGCTATTTAGTAGGACCTTGTTGTTTATCTATGCTCTATAATTGCGTCTGCTAATCCCAAACTCACATTCCATCCCTCTCCCCACTCCTCACTTTGCAATCACAAGTCTGTTCTCTATGTCTGTGATTCTGTTGCATGGATAGGTTCATTTGTGTCATATTTTAAATTCCACAGATAAGTGATATCATGTGGTATTTGTCTCTTTCTGACTTAGTTCACTTAGTATGATAATCTCTAAGTCCACCCATGTCTATACCTTTGAATGAAACCTCATCTGAACTATACTGCAGTCTCTAGAGTAGTCTTTTCCACTGTGTGGTCCCTGCATCAGCAGAGTTAGCCTTAGCTGAAAACTTGTTAGAAATGCAAACTGTTGGGTACCTACTGCAGACTTCCTGAATCAGAACTCTGTGTGGGGTGCCACAATCTACATTTTAATGAGCCCTCTGGGTGATTTGGATTCACACTAAAGTTTAAGGAGCACTGCTGTTGACCTATGGAGTCAGCTATTAGAAAATCAGCTAGTCTAACTCAAGTACAATTATTTCAGAGTTCTCAGTGCTACAGGCCAGTCTATGCATTTCTTATTAAATCTGGTCTGAATTTGGTTTTTATATTCCTCATCCTTGCTTTAATATTTTTTGTTGTAATAGTTTGAAAATCAAGTGAAATGCCTAAATTAGAATCCTTGCTTATATTTCCAAAACTTACTGACATATGTTGATTTCTGTTCCCTGGGACAGCTCTCAGGACAGCAAGGATGTTCAGTATGCAAACTCCTCACTGTAGGGAATAGAAAACCAAAGTGCCATCACATAAACCTCCTGGCTGGCTAAAATTCTCATCTGGTTCTTTCTGCCATACGTGGCTGCCTGTGTGGCTCAATAATTAGACCCACAGGTGATGGAGTCACACCAACCCAGGTTTATGTCCCGACTCTGCTACACAGGAGCATTCTATCTTTTGTGTCTTGGTTTCTTCATCTGTGAAATGATGAAAACAGTTCTCCTTCCTTGAGATGCCTAGTGTGAGGGATCTATGAGAATTAGTATGGAAAGGGCCAAGCAATGGGCAAATGGTCAATAAACGGTACCCATTCAGAATACTATTGTCAAATCCATCATTGCTCCTGCACTATAAAACGCAGGGGCTGCATCCACAGCAGACTGCACCGAGCCAGTGTTATCTGGGAGAAACAGCACTTTGACCCTGCCTGGAGTTATCCAGCCAACTGATTTCCAGGAGCCATCTGAATTCTCTCCGCCAATCACCCTAACTCAAGCGCCTGCAGTCAGCATCACAATGTAATCTCTCACTTCAGCTTCCCATCAGAAGCTGTGTTCCTAAACCTCATCTTCCCCTTTCAGATCGTCTTTCTTCTGAAGGGAGCGAGGCTGCTGGTGATTAGGAGTTGTTTAAATTGCCATAAAAACAAGGAAAGATTTCTCATTCTCACTAAAGAAGCGGTCTGCTTGAATCAGTGGGTGTCTCTCTCATTTCCATGGATGCTTAATTCAAGTCTGGTCCACAAGGAGGATGGTGGTTTATTAAGGATTATGACTTCCTCCCTCCTCTGGGCCGTCTAGACAGTGTGCTGCTCTGGAAGGGGAGGACTCTATATTAGGTACAGTAATATTTTTATAATCGCATTTCTCTTGCCTGGCTCTCAATAATCGACCTGGCCATGCAGCATGGCCACAACTTAAGTCACACACCAGGGACATTTTCCTGAGAGATCTTATTTGGAGCTGCATCTTGTAACCCCATGAATAAAATTGATCTCTGTTTAATAACTGCCTGAGTTCAAGTTCCAGCTTTGCCACTTAATACCTGTGTTTATAAGGAATATATTTTAGCCACTGGGGCCTCAGTTTATCCATCTTTGAAATGGGTATAATGGAGCCTATACATAGGACAATGATTACAGAATTTAACGTTTATTAAATCTTTCGATGAATAAAACTTAATGAATAATATTTGCCTTTTACTAAGAACCTACTTTGTGCCAGACTTCATGCTAAGCACTTTACATTTAACAGATAAATTTATCCCAAGCGTAAATCTCTGTAGTAGTGTGATGATAGTAATAAACAATAATAATAACAATGTTAATAATAATGACAGAAATAATAATGATAATAATATGTGTACTTAGCACTATTGTGCTATGTTTCATCTCATAAAACCTTGTTAATGAGATTCTGTTATAATCTCCATTCTACAGATGGGTAAACTGAGACACAGAGTAAGTATCTAGCCCAAAGCCACACAGATAGTAAGTGGCAGAGTTAGAATTCAAATTCCAACCTCCCTAACTCCTGATCCCGAGCTTTCAATTGCCCACCAGTTCAGAGCCACATAAATATTGCATCATAAAATGAAAATGTCGGTGTTCAAACTTCTTAGACACATGAGATAGATCAAAAAAGTCAATATCATTTTTTTTCCTCTAGGAAAATAATTCCAAATGAGACACATAAATGGAATGGAGGATTGTAAAGCTTCCTAATTGGCGGTGATGCCAACCCTGTGTGCTCCATGAAAACGAGGGATTATTTTCCAAGTGAAAAATGACTCCGTTAGTAACAGGTTTTAAAAACTATAGAGTCAGCACCTTTCAGAAGATACTCAGTTGGGTAATAAAAAAAAAAAATAGAGGCTTTTATAGCATCCAATTACATGACAAGTGAATTACATTTAAAGATATTGAAAAAAAATAAGCAATTTCAAATGTGAAATGAGGAGTGTGAGCAACTGTAACTAGTTCTCATATTAAGTTCTTTCCAAGCCCCTGGGGGAGGTGAAGAAGTCATAAAGGATAGGTATGTAACCTGACTTGAACTTGATAAGCCTGCATGTAAGTAAGCGATGTGTCTGATGACCAGAGACAGAAGCGAAGTCTAAGGCTGGTGATGAGAGTCATCGCTCATCTGCTACCCACTGCACGCCTGTTGTTTAGTCACTAGTCGTCTCCGACTCTCTGCAACCCAATGGACTGTAGTTCTCCAGGCTCCTTTGCCCATGGGATTGTCCAGGCACCAATACTGGAATGGGTTGCCATTTCCTTCTCCAGGGGAATCTTCCTGACCCAGGGATTTAACACGCATCTCCTGCATTCTGTGTAAAGTCCTTCCCGATATCCTGTTCTGCTGCTGCTGCTGCTGCTGCTAAGTTGCTTCAGTCGTGTCCAACTCTGTGCGACCCCGGAGACGGCAGCCCACCAGGCTCCCCTGTCCCTGGGATTCTCCAGGTTCTGGTCCTTCCTGAAGTATTTCAGTGGGAACACTTATGAGCTCCATTTTACAAATGAGTAAACTGGAACTGGGAGAGAGTAAGTGACTTGCCAATAGTCTCTACTGCCTGGTAAGGGGGAAACTGGGGCTCATGGCTGGAGTCTGGTACTAGAGAATCAGCACGCTTCCCACTGCATCATGCTGCCTTTCTCAAAAGAGACCACAGGAAACCAATTCTAGGATTTGAAGGTGCAGGGTAAATGACTTCTTATCTTATTTGCCTTATGTCATATATAGGTAGAGTTATAATTTTTTTTATAGGTGGAGACAAATTGAAGCCTTGCTATTAAGAAAGGATACTTAAGAAAGGATAGTCTAATGAGAAAGATTAGGGCAAATCTCTTCTGGGACTAAGTTCAAGAGAAACATTTGTGTATTTATCTTTATATCCTAATGTTTTATGCCAAGCTGATGTAAAGTACATGCTCCATAGATGTTCACTCAGTTGGCTTGAATTCTGTTCTTTTAGTTCACAAACCCCTTAAGCAGAGCCAAATATATTTTCTTTAAGTTTCTTGAACCCTGGGAGAATGTCTGGCATTTCTTTGGTACCCACTTCTGCCCTCAAAAGTACCATGGCAAGCATGTTAGTGCTCATGTCAACACAATGAATACAGACCGTGTGGGAAATTGTTATGTTTGCTTGAAGTTCTTCATGTGCACTTTGTGGGACCGTGAAGGGCTGAAGTAGACATTGATACCAACCTGGGTCAAAATACTAGCTGTATTCTTAGAAATTCTGATCATGGAGGATTGAGAGACTAAAGATTAAAAATTTTAAAATAAGACTGTGTCCTACAAATCTATATACAGAAAGAAGAAAAGAATGGTTTAACTCTCCCATCTTCTTGGAATCTTGAAATTAAAATCATTGTTGTATTCACCCTTATTGTAGTATTATTTTAGTGGCCTGAACAACTGGCCAGAAATTTATTTAAGAGACTGTCTTTATTTGGGGTTAGGAATGTTGTTATTTTGCTTTGCTAGAACTGCTTTTCATCCTTCTGTGGTCACAGGATTCTAGTGACGTGGGGGAGTTGGGGGACAGAGGTGTCTCAAAAATCAGGGGTAGTTTCTAGATTCTTGTAGTGGAGGAAGGTAGGCAAATTGATAGTTCCCCAAAGATATCCATGTTCTAATTGCTCAAAACCTGTGGATGTGTTACCTCCATATGGCAAACGAGATTTTTCAGATTTTTAAGGGTTTAAGATGGTTAACTTAGGGGTCTTGAGATGCAAACATTTTCCTGGATTATCTAGATGGGCTCAAGCACAGTGATCCTTCTATTAATAAGCTGGAGACAGGGTGTTAGAGTCAGAGAAGGAAATGTGATGATGGAGCAGAGGTCAGCACGATGCAGTTGCTCACCTAGAAGACAAAAGAGAGGCACAAGCCAAGAAATGCAGGCAGCCTCTGCTGCTGCTGCTGCTGCTAAGTCACTTCAGTCGTGTCCGACTCTGTGAGACCCCATAGATGGCAGCCCACCAGGCTCCCCCGTCCCTGGGATTCTCCAGGCGAGAATACTGGAGTGGGTTGCCATTTCCTTCTCCAATGCATGAAAGTGAAAATTGAAAGTGAAGTCACTCAATCGTGTCCAACTCATAGTGACCCCATGGACTGCAGCCTACCAGGCTCCTCCGTCCACGTGATTTTCCAGGCAAGAGTGCTGGAGTGGGTTGCCATTGCCTTCTCCAGCAAGCAGCCTCTAGAAGCCATGAAAGTCAAGGGACAGTTACTTCCCCTAGAGCCTCCAGAAGGAATAAAGTGAGGCTTCTACCTCCAGTAGTATAACATACTACCTTTGTATTGGTTAAGCCACCTAGTTTGTGGCAATCGTTACAGGAGCCATAGGAAAGTAACACAGAGACTAAGTTCCTCATCTGCAGCCTCTGCCAGAGAGGGGTGTTTCCTGATGGAAATTTCAGAAAACACTCTACCTGATTGGAAGCCAACATAGTACCTTTGACTACTTATGATTTACCTAAGGGTTTCTAAACCTCTTTAACCTCAGAACCATTAACATTCTGGCTCAATAACTCCTTGTTATGGAGCCGTCCTGTGTACTGTAGGATGCTAAGCGCCATCCCTTGCTTTTATCCAGTAGATGAGAATAGTACCTCTTCTCGTCAATCATGATGATCAGAAATGTCTCTGGGCATTTCCAAAGCCTCCCTGTGGAGAGAAAGAGCAGCAAAGCTACCCTCGGGCTGAGAACCACTGCTCTCACTTGATCATATGCTCCTTGATTAAAGACTTGCTGGTGACAGTGAGCAAGCCATCTTTCTCCCATGATTCTAATCCATAAATTAGCCAAAGCCTACAACACACAAAATATGCTCTAGTCAAAGTCATTTTGCTGCTCAGTTACAAGGCAAAAAAATCCTTGCCTCTAGAATAGATATAATAATCTCATGGCTTCTACTAAGAGATCAGACAGGATTTCTTTGTGGATGAAACTCTGCTGATAACCCAGGTCAAGTTATTAATCTACTCAACCCAGCTAGCTAACACCTTAAGCCTGTTACTGTCAGTAAATGCCAGATAAAGTGTTTTATCCAATTGAGTGAGGTGGCTTTGTGTCCTTCCTCTTCATTGGTAGAAGTTAATTGGGAATTCAATTCATAACTATTACTTGTTGAAAACTCCCCAAATGTATTGGGATGAAATGTGGCAAATCTGACTAAAGGAGAAAATGAGCTCTGTGCCTCTTCTGGCTCCAAGACATAAGTGATGTTAGACATGGAAGCAAGAGCAGATCCAGAGAGCCAGTTTTCCCTTCTCTGAGTTGACATGTCTGCCAAAGAATGCCTGAATTCAGGGTTAAGGGAAGGGACAGAGAACTGACTCCAGTTCATTTTCCAAAATAAATTTCTATCATGCCATGGATACATCTGGCAGAGATGAGGTGGTCAGAAACAGGAAAAGGATAAGAGAATAAATGGCCATGATTGAGGATCAGCTAAGATGGAAGGATAGGATGATGTTATAGTCTGAATGTTTGCATCCCTTCAAATATGCTTATGTTGAAGCCCTAATCCCTGATGTGATGGAATGTGGAGATGGGGGCCTTTGGGAGGCATTAGGTTTAGATGAGGTCATGAGAGTGGGGCCCTTAGGATGGAGTTAGTGTCCTTATAAGAAGAAAAAGAGACCAGATTTCTTTCTATCTCCAACACATAAGGACACAGCAAATAGGTGACCATCTGCAAAGCAGGACAATAGTTCAAGAACCCAACCATGCTGACACCCTGATCTTGAACTTTGCCAGCCTCCAGAGCTATGGGAAACAAAGGTCTTTTGTTTTAAGTCACCTAGTATCTGGTATTTTGTTGTAGCAGCTTGAGCAGAGTAAAATGAACAATGGAACCACCATAATTTTGTCAGGAGCTAGAAAGATACCAACATATTTGAGTCTCTTGGAGTGACCCCCACCATCAGCACCAAACATGAGACCTCTGGCTTTTTAATTAGTTTCTTGAATTTTATAAACATGAAAATGATGTGCTGTGTTGAAGACTAGATTCTCATTATTTATATGAGTGTGGACAGATTTCTTTCTTGTTTCCCTTTTTTGGTTTCAATATTAAAATGGGAAAATAATACCAGTGTTGGAAGAGCATCAGAAGAAGAGAATGAAATCCTAGGTATGAGATTGATAGGTATATGATAGGCACTCAGTAAAGATAAATCTCCTCTCCTTCTATCTAACCTCATCCTGATCAAATTAAAATAGGTCAAGCCTAAATTAGGCAGGTTCAGCTAGTATGTGAATGTGAATGAGGGTACGTGATCATTTATAGCCCATCTGGGTAATTACCAACCTAGCATACTTGAGTATGAAATGTACTTCTTGTCAGGGTCTCATTGTGGTAAATATCTGAAAGCATTGCTTTTGTAAACACATCCTCTAGCCCTCATTCTTCTGTTAATTGCACCTTGTTTCTCCTTTGAGAAGTCTCCTTTTTTTACTCTTGGTCTATGAGTTTCAGAGGGAGCTGAAAACAGTGTCTCATACACACACACTCACACACACACACACACACACACACACACACACACACACACGTAAACATCTTATTCCAGGAAAGAACCCTCTGATGGGTCTGGGCAGTGAGTGTATTAATCATTACGCAAACCAGACCAGAATGAATTAATTGCAAGAATATTATTCAGTCAGTTCAGTTCAGTCACTCAGTCGTGTCCAACTCTTTGTGACCCATGGACTGCAGCACACTAGGCTTCCCTGTCCGTCACCAACTCCCGGAGCTAACTCAAACTCGTGTCCATCGAGTCAGTGGTGCCATCCAACCATCTCATCCTCTGCCATCCCCTTCTCCTCCCGCCTTCAATCTTTCCCAGCATCAAGGTGTTTTCCAATGAGTCAGTTCGTCACATCAGGTGGCCAAAATACTGGAGCTGCAGCTTCAGCATCAGTCCTTCCAATGACTATTCAGGACCGATTTTCTTGAAGATGGACTGGTGGGATCTCCTTGCAGTCCAAGGGACTCTCAAGAGTCTTCTCTAACACCACAGCTCAAAAGCATCAATTTTTCAGTGCTCATGTTTCTTTTAGCCCAGCTCTCACATCCAAACATGACTATTGGGAAAACCATAACCTTGACTAAATGGACCTTTGTTGGCAAAGTAATGTCTCTGCTTTTCAATATGCTGTCTAGGTTGGTCATAGCTTTTCTTCCAGGGGGCAAGCTTTTAATTTCATGGCTGCAGTCACCATCTGCAGTGATTTTGGAGCCCCCCAAAATAAAGTTAGCCACTGTTTCCTTTGTTTCCTCATCTATTTGCCATGAAGTGATGGGACCAGATGCCATGATCTTAGTTTTCAACTTTTCACTCTCCTCTTTCACTTTCATCAAGAGGCTCTTTAGTTCCTCTTCCCTTTCTGCCACAAGGATGGTGTCATCTGCATATCTGAGGTTATTGATGTTTCTCCTGGCAATCTTGATTCCAGCTTTTGCTTCATCCAGCCCGGCATTTTGCATGATGCATTCTTCATATAAGTTAAATAAGCAGGGAGTCAATATACGGTCTTGACGTACTCCTTTACTGATTTGGAACCGTCTGTTGTTCCATGTCCAGTTCTAACTTTTTCTTCTTGACCTGCATAGAGATTTCTCAGGAGGCAGGTAAAGTGGTCTGTTACTCCCATCTCTTGAAGAAATTTCCACAGTTTGTTGTGATCCATACAGTCAAAGGCTTTGGCGTGGCTTTGGCTTTCCTAGTTGAAATTGAACACTTCTGTAAAGACCTACAAGACCTTTTAGAACTAACACCCAAAAAAGATGTCCTTTTCATTATAGGGGACTGGAATGTAAAAGTAGGAAGTCAAGAGATACCTAGAGTAACAGGCAAATTTGGCTTTGGAGTACAGAATGAAGCAGGGCAAAGGCTAACAGTTTTGCCAAGAAAACGCACTGGTTATAGCAAACACCCTCTTCCAACAACACATGAGATGACTCTACACATGGACATCACTAGATGGTCAATACCGAAATCAGATTGATTATATTCTTTGCAGCCAAAGATGGAGAAGCTCTATACAGTCAGCAAAAAGAAGACTGGGAGCTGACCGTGGCTCAGATCATGAACCCCTTATTGCCAAAGTCAGACTTAAATTGAAGAAAGTAGGGAAAACCACTAGACCATTCGGGTATGATCTAAATCAAATCCCTTATGATTATACAGTGGAAGTGACAAATAGATTCAAGGGATTAGATCTGATAGGGTGCCTGAAGAACAATGGATGGAGGTTCATGACATTGTACAGGAGGCAGTGATCAAGACCATCCCCATGGAAAAGAAATGCAAAAGGTAAAATGGTTGTCTGAGGAGGCCTTACAAATAGCTAAGAAAAGAATAGTGTTAGAACTCATAAAAATGGGGACAATTTCTTGACAGTGTAGTATGAATCTGTATTTCTCAGGGGTCACCATGATGTGAAAGCCAATATAAAATTTAAAAGTCATCACAGAAGAAAGCAAAGCTGAGAGAAGGCAATAAGTCCCCTGGATCCAAGTGTTCCTGAAGATAGCTGCTCCCTTGACCTTCCAGGGAACCAACTTATATTTAAGCCAGAATGAAATCATTGTCTCTCTCTCCCTACATAATCACTCTTGATAAATATCCCTCCTACAGGTATTTCAGGGCAAAAGCTAACCGAGTTTTGCCAAGAGAACACACTGGTCATAGCAAACACCCTCTTCCAACAACACAGGAGAAGACTCTACACATGGACATCACCAGATGGTCAATACCGAAATCAGATTGATTATATTCTTTGCAGCCAAAGATGCAGAAGCCCTATACAGTCAGCAAAAACAATACTGGGAGTTGACTGTGGCTCAGATCATGAACTCCTTATTGCCAAAGTCAGACTTACATTGAAGAAAGTAGGGAAAACCACTAGACCATTCAGGTATGACCTAAATCAAACCACTTAAGATTATACAGAGGAAGTGACAAGTAGATTCAAGGGATTAGGTCTGATAGACAGAGTACCTGAAGAACTATGGACAGAGGTTTGTGACATTGTACAGGAGACAGGGATCAAGAACATCCCCAAGAAAAAGAAATGCAAAAAAGCAAAATGGTTGACTAAGGAGGCCTTACAAATTGCTGTGAAAAGAAGAGAAGTGAAAGGCAAAGGAAAAAAGGAAAGATATATCCATTTGAATGCCAGTTTCAAAGAACAGCAAGGAGATATAAGAAAGCCTTCCTCAGGGATGAATGCAGAGAAACAGGGGGAAACAATAGACTGGGAAAGACTCTTCAAGAAATTTAGAGATACCAAGGGACTATTTCATGCAAAGATGGGCACGATAAAGGACAGAAATTATATGGACCTAACAGAAGCAGAAGATATTAAGAAGAGGTGGCAAGAATACACAGAAGAACTATACAGAAAAGATTATCATGACCCAGATAACCACGATGGTGTGTTCACTCATGTAGAGCCAGACATCCTGGAATGTGAAGTCAAGTGGGCCTTAGAAAGCAAAACTGTGAACAAAGCTAGTGGAGGTGATGGAATTCCAGTTGAGCTATTTCAAAACCTAAAAGATGATGCTATCAAAGTGCTGCACTCAATATGACTGCAAATTTGGAAAACTCAGCAGTGGCCACAGGGCTGGGAAAGGTCAGTTTTCATTTCACTCCCAAAGAAAGGCAATGTCAAAGAATGTTCAAACTACCGCACAATTGCACTCATCTCACAAGCTAGCAAAGTAATGCTCAAAATCCTCCAAGCCAGGCTTCAACAGTATGTGAACCATGAACTTCCACATATTCAAGCTGGATTTAGACAAGGCAGAGGAAACAGAGATCAAATTGCCAACATCTGCTGGATCATCAAAAAAGCAAGAAAGTTCCAGAAAAACTTCTACTTGTATTTTATTGACTGTGCCAAAGCCTTTGACTGTGTGGATCACAACAAACGGTGTAAAATTCTTAAAGAGATGGGAATAACAGACCACCTTACCTGACTCCTGAGAAATCTGTATGTAGGTCAGGAAGCAACAGTTAGAACTGGACATGGAACAACAGAATGGTTCTAAATCAGGAGAGGAGGACGTCAAGGCTGTATATTGTCACCCTGCTTATTTAACTTATATGCAGAGTACATCATGTGACATGCCAGGCTGGGTGAACAACAGACTGGAATCAAGATTGCCAGGAGAAACATCAATAACCTCAGATATGCAGATAATACCATCCTTATGGCAGAAAGGGAAGAGGAACTAAAGAGCCTCTTGATGAAAGTGAAAGAGGAGACTGAAAAAGTTGACTTAAAACTCAGCATTCAGAAAACTAAGATCATGGCATCTGGTCCCATCACTTCATGGAAAATAGGTGGGGAAACAAAGGAAACAGTGAGAGGCTTTATTTTGGGGGGCTCCAAAATCACTGCAGATGATGACTGCAGGTATGAAATTAAAACACACTTACTTCTTGGAAGAAAAGTTATGATCAACCTAGACAGCATATTCAAAAGCAGAGATATTACTTTGCCAACAGCAGTCCATATAGTCAAGGCTATGGTTTTTCCAATAGTCATGTATGGATGTGAGAATTGGACCATAAAGAAAGCTGAGCACTGAAGAACTGATGCTTTTGAACTGTGGTGTTGCAGAAGACTCTTGAGAGTCCCTTGGACTGCAGGGAGATCCCACCAGCCCATCCTCAAAGAAATCAGTCCTGAATATTCATTGAAAGGACTGACGCTGAAGCTGAAGCTCCAATATTTTGACCACCTGATGTGAAGAACTGACTCACTGAAAAGACCCTGATGCTGGGAAAGATTGAAGCCGGGAGGAGAAGGGGATGACAGAGGATGAGACAGTTGGATGACATCACTGACTCGATGGACATGAGTTTGAGTAAGCTCCGGAAGTTGGTGATGGACAGGGAAGCCTGGTGTGCTGCAGTCCATGGGGTCACATAGAGTCAGACATGACTGAGTGACTGAACTGACAGGTATTTCAGAACTTCACATTGGGATAAAACTCCCTGTGTTCAGAAATTAGTTTTCCCATCTAAAAGACTCTGCAGCTGCTGTTCAAATGCTGTTAGAATCATCCCAGGGCTAATTGGCTGAGCATGTGTACTGCTGACCAAACCCCCAGCACCACCTCCGTATGCCTGGAGGCTGACCACAGTCACTGTGTCAGTGCTAGTTGTAAAGAATTTTTACAGTCAGTCCAGCAATGCCTCTGACCCCTGCAACTATTAACACTAAGTCATCCCTTTATAATAAACAAGGAGAATTCTCTTTCTTTCTATGTGACCCTGAAGAAAGGATACATAGATAGCCTCCTTTTTTTATTGGGATATACTTGTTTTACAATTTGTGTTAGTTTCTGCTGCACAAGGAAGTGAATCAGTTGTACGTATACATATATCCCCACCCTCTACGACCTCCCTCCCACCCCCCAAGCCCTTTCCATCCATCTAGGTTACCACAGAGCACCAAGCTGAGCTCCCTGTGCTATAGAGTAGGTTCCCATTAGCGATCTGTTTTGCAAGTGGCAGTGCACATACATCAATCTCAATCTCAGTCTCCCAATTTATCCCACCCCCATATCCATTCCATATGTGTATGCTCTATTCCTGCCCTGGAAATAGTTTCATCAGTACATTTTTCTAGATTCCATGGACATGCATCAATATATGACATTTATTTTTCTCTTTCAGACTTACTCCACTCTGTATGACAGACTCTAGGTCCATCCACATCTCTACAAATGACCTAATTCCATTCCTTATATGGCTGAGTAATATTCCATTGTGTATAGGTACCACATCTTCTTTATTCATTCATCTGTCAATGGATGTTTTGGTAGCCTCATTTTACTTTAGCCAAAAAGATTCCAACTGTTACTTGCTGCCTTAAGTCTCCAAACATGAAACAATAGAGGCTACTTTTCTCCCTTCTACCCCAACGATTGTCTTTTCCAGAAGCTCCTGCCAGCACATTTCCTATTTTAATAAGCATTTAAGATGTCTTCCTAATCACAGAAGGAAAAGAGACAGATAACAATAGGTCAAAAAAGAAAGGGAAGCAGAAGTATGAGTATAGGTTCCAAATGATGTGCTGTCTTGATCTGTGATAAATAAGGCAACATAGCATTTAGAAAGGAGAGCCACTAAGGAAAGGTTTCATTTTATTCATAAATTTTCCCTGATGTGAAAAAAAAGTAACTTTTTCTTGCTGCTTAGCTGCCAAGTAAACTTGGAGAAACATGTCCATAGGAATAGTGAATTCCTAGATACTGCCCCAGCCTGTGACATCAAGATGTTGTTGTTCATTATTCAGTTGCTAAGTTGTGCACAGCTTTTTGTGACCCCATGGACTGCAGCATGCCAGGCTTCCCTGTCCACTATCTTCTGGAGTTTGCTCAAACTCATGTCCATTGAGTCAGTGATTCCACTGAACTATCTCACCCTCTGCCACCCTTCTCCTCCTGCCCTCAATCATTCCCAGCATCAGGGTCTTTTCTCATGAGTCAGCTCTTTGCATCAGGTGGCCAAAGTATTGGAGCTTCAACTTCAGTGTCAGTCCTTCCAGTGAATATTCAGAGTTGATTTCCTTTAGCACTGCCTGGTCTGATCTCTTTGCTGTCCAAGATGAGCATAGATATTTACAAACCAGCAATATCTGAGTCCGTGATTGACATACCAAGCTAGCCTTTCATGTCTACAATCAGTGTCTCCCTTTCCATGAGTGGATATCGTTCTCCATGAATTATATAAGATGAAGTCTACTGTGCTATTTTGGTAATATTTCTTACTTATGTACAGTTTTTATTAACTTCTCTACATTAAGTTCAAAAATATTTCCAGAGTGAGTGACTATCCATCGAAAAGGTCTAGACTAGAAGAAGAAACAAATTTAAAGACAGACATGATTAAGATGCCTCCAGAATTGTCTGCTTGTGTAACTCCAGCAGCATTCTTACTTTATTAATTCTATGTCAGCAGGAACATAATGAAAAGAGTTTGCTTTTTGAAATGAAAATATAAAGTAGATTTGATCATTAGACATGTTCTTTTTCCTTAACACTGACTCATCCTGAAATCACTAACCTGGAAAGGAATCTGTCTTGTGTCTGGAAACCAGAGACTACAGTTTCTAAGGGCCCTGGATCTCTCTCTATATAGATCCCTTTCTGATTTTTCCAGGGCTTCCTCTAAAGGCTTCAAAGCTAACTCTGTTCCTTCATCCTAGATAAATGGGAATGTAGGACTGAGACTGCCATCAGCCTATGTCTCTTGAAACATGTATGTTCCAAGTTCAAGAAACAACAACCAGAAGCAGATTAAGGTGCCTCTGTGTCTCATTTCCACATCCCAAGAGACTCTGATGGCCAAACCTGGGCCAGATGTTCACCTTATCCAGAGGGTGGATAAGATCCAGTCACCGTATCCAGAGGGTGACACCAGGAAATACACACACTGTCATTAATAACCACAGGGTTATTTTATAAGTAACTCCAAATCACAGATGGTAGCTTTTCAAAAGCCATCTCTGTCATTCCATATTCAAAGTCCCCATTCCTTTCTGTGCTCCTCTGCTCCCTTGCCATCCTTAGCTAATTACACTTGTGGCACCTGCTCTCCAAATCCTAGCCTGGAGAAAGCTTGTTTCCCTTTAAGAGGAGCTTAGCCAAATGGTGCTTCTCCCAATTCAGATTTTATACAAACAGGCCCTGAAATTTAAAAGGAGTCTTTAAACCCCATTAAATAACGCAGTTCCTTAGCAGGAATATCTCCTGGGACGGGATGTCTGCTATTCAAATGCCATGTTATGACAAGCATGACAGACTTGATGGGGATCTGTTCTGACTCATGACATCCCTTAAATTAGGTTAGGTAGAATGTGTGCAGGCATTCTAAGAAAATCTCCTCGGGGCCCCAGCCCTATTATTTTTGTTAATAGCTCTGAATTATGACTGCCTTCTCCTAGGGCCAATAAACCCTCTTTCCATACTGGCTACATCATGGAATGTTTTTATTACCTGATACCTTACTAGCAAAGCCAGTTGGGCTGCCACACATTAAATATTAATTTAATGTTGTATTTCTTCTCCTCTCTTTATCTTCTTCCAATAAGCCAGAGTCAGCTTGCCCCATCTAAACTTTAACTTCTGCAAATGTTACAAGGGGCCCTCTAACCTTCACTAAAGAAAAGAATGCTGGGATGCCTTCTAATCCCCACCTTCTGCCTCAAACTTGAATTGCAGTTGCCATTTCTTTGGAGGCAAAGGCTCAACTTGCCAGGTACCATTATTGGCTATAGTGGCTCTTGGATCCAATTTAGTGCATCCTGTCCACATATCACTGCAATGTTAATCTACCTCTTTATATGATCTTCCAGGAAATTTCAGACAGGACTTGTTCAGTTATAAGTCATCAGGACTGAGTTTCTGTCTGTCTGTCAGTTCTTCTTTCCTGTCGGGCAGCTTTGTGAAGACACCGGAGAGCTGCAGTGTCACATGCTCCCAGCTTCGAGCCAGAAGGCAAGAGTCAAATTTCCAGTAGAGCCAAAAAAAAAAAAAAATCCCAGAATTTCTATTGATTTACTTTCAGTCACTGTGATCAAGAGAATAAGATGCTCATTGGTCAAGCCCAGTTCCTCAGTCTGCCCTTAGACCTTCTACTCACTGGAGACCTGGAGAATGCCTCTCCCACCCCCCCCACTACCTCAGTTTGGACAACTTAAAATGTCTTCAGACATTGCCAAGTATGTCCTAGGGAGCAAAAGGGACCTAGGTTCGAAATTATTGGCCAAGTCAACCTAGTTGAGTGGCCATCCTCTCCTTGGTTTGCTACAAAATAGCCATTCAGAATCCTGGAATTAACTCTGGCTCCTTAGCCTTCTTGGAAGCATCACTTAGAAGGAATCATTGTGTGTAAGAACCAACCAGATTCTCAGGGCCCACCTCCAGAGACCATAACTTAGTAATCATGTGCAGAGTCATTGAATTTTCAGTTTTTACAGGATCTTTGAGACCCAATTCCCAGTTCCATAGAGTACTCTTGGTCATTTTGCCACAAGTTCCTTCACTCAAGATCGATTTACTGAGCATGTACTATGCTAAGAATTGCTCTAAAAGTTGGAAATATCACTTCCTTCAGTGAGCTTTCAATCTAGTGGGGGAGACAGGCAATAAACATAATAAGTAAGTAAATTATATAGTATAAAGAAATGTGGTAAATGACATGGGAAAACATCAAACCTAAATGAGGAGGGGGTAGTGGTAGAGTGGGAATCCCAGAAGTGGAGATAGTAGGGTAGACTGGGTGACCTCAGTGAGGGAGTAACATGTGAGCAGGCACCCGGAGGATTGGAGGAAAAATACTCCAGCATGCATCTAAGGGAAGAGCAGATCAGGACAAGGGCAGCCAGTGCAAAGGCCCTGAGGTGGGTGTGTGCCTAATTTATTGAACAAGTACCAAGGAGATGACATGGTTGAAGCAGAGTGAGCAAGAGACAGAGGATGAGGGGATAAGAGTTAAGAGTAAATGTGGGGGTGAGGTGGGAAGAATATCACACAGAATCTTGCATAAAATTATATGGACTCCATACAATGAGAAGTGATAAAAGAAATTTTCACGTATTGCAATGTAAGGAAGTCATTCTGGCTTATACATGAGTTCACTTGAATTTTATGCTAATTAAAAGAGCCTGCTTGTAGCCTATCAAACATACACTGTACATCTTTAATTATTAGAGAAAAGGACATACTGACCAAAAGTAAAGAGCATCCATGTTAAAAAGTAAAGATTAAATGCCTCTCTTCCTGGGACACCAGTGGGACACCAGTGCTGGTATTCTTTGATGACAGGAGTCCCTTCCCAGGTGCCATGGCCATACTGACTCACTGTATACGTGCAGATCTGTTTGTTGTTTTTTTTTTTTTTTTTTAACTTTGAAGAAACGTAACCCTGATTGTTTAATATTCTTTGTTCCGACAAAATATAAAACCATGCTGGAAACCATGTTCTTGGGAGTAGTTTCTCAGAGTCATCTGGAAAGCGGCCTTCCAGCCTAGACTTCAGTTGTTAAGTGGCTCAGTCATGTCCAGCTCTTTGTGACTCCATGGAGTGCAGCACACCAGGCTTCCCTGTCTTTCACCATCTCCTGGAGTTTGCTCAAACTCATGTCCACTGAGTTGGTGATGGCATTGAACCATCTCATCCTCTGTCACCCTCTTCTCCTCCTGCCCTCAGTCTTTCCCAGCATCAGGGAAAGCTGACTGTTTGCATCAGGTGACCAAAGTATTAGAGCTTAAGCATCAGTCCTCCCAATGAATATTCATGGTTGATTTCCTTTAGGATTGACTGGTTTGATCTCCTTGCTGTGAACGGGCCTCTCAAGAGTCTTCTCCAGCAACACAATTCAGAAGCATCAATTCTTCAGTGCTCAGCCTTCTTTATGGTCTAATTCTCACATCTGTACATGACTAATGGAAAAACAATAGCTTTGACTATACAGTAGTTTGGCTCAAATAACACTCTTTCCTGTTCTTATTATTGATTGTGTTAGGTACCTAGAATAGGAAAAAGAAGTCCAGAATGGCAGTGGCTAAAAGACAAAGAAGGGAAAAGCCCATGGAAATAGAACAAAGGACCAAAGTGAGAGCCTCATGTGAAACAAACAGCCCTCCTGGCTAGCCCAATTTATATAGGGCAGGCTCAGGGGGAGGAGGAAAAAAACATATAAAAAGAGGAGCCAAATTTGAGCCGCTGGCTTCTCTTTGTATCTCTTGGGTTGGCCTGCCCTCACGCCTCGAGGATGTATTTTCCTTTGCTTGCCAAATAAAACTGAGCTGTAACACCAAGCTGTAACACTGGTCCATTCATCGCTTCAAATTTTTGCTGCAGTGAGAAGCGAGGAAATTACAAACTCCCTGGACAATTGTGTGTTGACTGTTTTCATCGACAGAAACTATGAACATGTTTTGAGCAGAGATGTGACATGATTTGACTTACATCACGTTGCAGAGTTTGAAATATTTTATGGGGATCAAAGACGGGAAAAGCCAGACTAGTGAAGAGGTTATGAGACAGGAGAACAAGGAATTCATTGGTGACATCACTGAGAATGCGTTCAGTGCAGTGGCGTGGGCAAAAGCCTGGAAAGACTGGTTGAACTGTTTCAGAGCCAAAGTGCTGCATGCGATGCGTGTTTGCATTAACAAATCTTAGAGGAGTTTTGCTCAAGTAGACCCAAAAAGTGAAGCTCCAGAGGGAAGGAGCAATGGGATCCAGGGAGACTTTTAGGGTGGGAAGGATGTCCGTAGTTTTACGCAGCTGGGAGCAATCTAAGAAGAAACAGACGCTCTGATGACGTAGGAGGAGCGACTTGCGAGCTGCTGAGCGCGTTTGTGAGCGTGAGGGCAAGGACCGGCTAGTGTGCGTGAAGGAGTTGTGGCTTTGGGACAAAAGTGTAGTCCGCTTGCCTACCGTGATGACAAGAAGACGATGAAGGTGAGTCAGCGTCGCGGTGGAAGTTTGTGGAAGTTCTCTTGTTAACTCTTTAATCTTCTCATAGACGGAAACGCCATGGTCGCCAGCTAAGAATGATGAATGAGCAGGAGATGTTAGAATCTGAAAAGGGAAGAGATGTCAGAAAGCAAATGGGAGACAGAGCCGATGTGGTACTAGTGCCAGAAAGTGTGGCTCACACCAGAAGAAGGGTCAAGGAATAGGAAAGCGAGGGAGTCACTTTCTGCCGGGTTGTGTTGACTGGAGGCTGGGGACGGGTAACTTCTTCGGCATTGGGCATTGGTTTTAGGAATGTTTTCAAGACATACCAAGGAATTCACTGAGTCTTAACAAAGTATGGAGGAGAGGGCAAACCGTGGCAGGCAGAACTGGAGTTGGGAGACACATGAAAAAAATACCTTGCTGGACTGTTAATGTCTAAGTTTGATATTGGCATTGAGTAGTTCTTAATCTTCAGGTATGTAAGTGTTTTCTTTCTTGCCCTCTCATCACCAGGATTTTTTGGGGGTGGGGGCAGGGAGAAACTGTGAGAAGGTATCTGAAAGCCATTGAACCTCTTTGGCGAGCAGCTGCTATAAATCACCAGGTGCTACTCCAGCATTAAACTAGTGAGGATGCTTGTAATCTTCTGGTTGCTGTGTGTTGAACAATAGACAGGTGACTATCCCTTCAGCAAAGAAAATAAGATGGAAATGCCTTTTTTAGAGTTACGCATTTTTCAGAAAAGGACTGAGCCATCGGCCCCTCAACATCAGCCTTGCATAAAGGAAGGGCCAACAGGATCGATTAAGTTCACCTGTAGACTCATCCTATTAAAATGCCTCCAGGCCTCTAGGAAAAGATGAGCCCAAAATGCACCCTCATCAAAGAGAAAATGGATGGATGAAAATGGATCAGCCAGGCAAATTGGGTCTTAGAGGCAAGACTAGAGATTGGAAGGACTTAATTTGAAAATCACATAATACTGATGCTAAAAAGGAGCTGACTGTATCTTTCCATATGTTCCCTTTATGTCTTTAAAAAAAATACTTTCCTTCCTTCACGCCTTACAATGTATGTATCCAAATAGCTTTGTTTCTTTCAAAGTAGTTGCCTTTGCAGCTTAGCACTTATCCTAGTGCTGTTCACATGAGCTGCTTTTGATAACCATGTGGAATCATTTTGCACCTCCCAGCATCCTAATACATCTCCTTCCAGAAGGATTTACTTTCTAGAAACTACCAGGTGTTCTGAGTCAAGGGCTAACAAATAACATGGCGGATCAGATAGGAAATTTGAAATTTTAAAGAGGCCTGATTTTCTAGTACAGTGTAAATTAAATGTACAGTTTGCAAAGTTGATATGAGATGTAAAAAGACACTAGTATGTAATTGTAGCCACTTACATCTGAATTTCCCCTTAATTAGAAATAGATTTATATCATTTTTTCTGCTTATGGCTTAAAATGTATACAGAAAACATACAGATCAAGTGTAATCTCACTGCCAGGAGGTACCTGTGATATATGTTTTTGCATCTATCTTTTTAAATTTTTCCTTGTTCATATAGAATTCAAAATGAATACTTTTGTAAATGGGATTCTAATAATTTAGCTTGTCATTTATGTAAAATGAGTGCCATTCTCTGTCAGATATAGAACTAGACATTTTTAATGGCTGCATGATGTTGTAGACAGGATTCAAAATGTAACCAGCACCCTCCTGATGGATACTTAAGTGGTATCTAGAATGTTGCTATTATAAACTTTACCAGGAACGTTGCTGTCATTCCCAATTCTGTTATTTACAAACAGGCCTTAACCTGTTCTGCCTATTCACTCCTCCTCCGTCAGGCTTGCTTCTTGAGGGAATATGTTTTTGAAGAGTGTCTGATTTATGGACTGTCCATAGTCATCATTTTTTAATCTCAGGGTTCAAATAAAAATGGTCCTTCTGTGGCCAGCCTTGGTGTGGATAGCGGCAGTTCTTATCCCAATGTTTCCTCTTGGCCAGGAGAAGACAAATTGTGTTTAAAAAAAAAAAAAAAGTTTGCTTGAGTCACAGTTCTAGCCATCTGTCCCCTTGGGAACCCAGGGGACACATTTGAACATGTGTCACACTAGTGTAATGCCATGCTCTCCAGACTCACATGATAGAGTGAGAGAATTAGTCTGAGAAAAAAAAATAGAGGAAATAGCTTACACATCATCTAATCTATCCTCTGCCTTCTGGAATGAGATGACCAGGTTCCATGCACTGTGTGTAGCAGCACCTCATAGAACTGGAGATCCAGGTTCACGCCTTGATTAGACTCCCTGGATCCCTGGTTGCAGCATTCTGTGAGCACAAGTAGTCAAAGGCTAAGACTCCATTTTGGAAAACAGAGTTCCAATATTTAACTCATTGGATTAAATTATTTAAAGACCATGGTATTTAGTGACTTCTGGATAGTTTTTGTTTGTTTGTTGTTTTTTGCAGCAATAGTGGGAGGTAGTAGCAACTGCAGAGGAGCAGTTATTGTTATCATTGTAACTGTTGCAGTGGTGACTGTGCAGCAGTGATAGCGCTTGTTGTGGTTGTATAGTTACAGCAGTTGTAGAGAAGAAGTGTATAGTGCTAGCAATAGTTCTTGTAGGAGAAATAGGCATTGTTTGTGGCTTTCGTTGACACACGGTTGCTGTTGATGTTGTTGTGATAGGAGTAGCTGCCATTGTGATATAATGTGGGCAGAACTCAGGCTAGCTTCCCTGCTGTTTCTTTCATTTTCTCCATCTTACTAAGGTTTCCAATTCATTATTTTGAACCCGACGTTAAAGGCAGAATTCTCTCTGAGATCCGTGCCCCCTATGCTTCTATGGGGATACCAGTCCTCATTTAGTTCTCTGATGGAGGCGAGCCAAGTCACACCTGCTTGTAGTTCACATCACATCCTCAGTTGTCAGGTGCCCCCGATCCCAGGGAAACTCATGTGTGTTTGAAGCTGTTGGAGTGGCTGTATGTTTAAAGAATGAAGTGACCTTGATGTTTATGACACTAATTTTTTCTTCTTCACCTTTTCTGTTTGCTTTCTTGACAAAGTGGATTCCTTAGACAAAGTGTGTGTGGCTTTAAGTTTTTAAAGGGAAAGGAGGAGAAAAAAGTGTCCATAGGCAGGCAATCAATTATAATTCTCACAAATATAACAAGTGGATCACGTTTGAGGTTACATTTTCAAGTCTTCTGTATGGATTTATTTATTGACTCCCCACTGATTAAAAGGAAAAACACTGATAAATTACAACACAACTTTTTTGTTTTAATTAAGGGCTAGACATCCACTTGAGATGCTCAAAATCAAATTATATTTTTTCTTAACCATACTCAGATAACCATTCCAAAGGAGAAAATCATTACCTAACCTTCTAAGAAAGCTTGCAGAACTACCATACGATTTTCGCTTGAAATATTCGCATCCAAGCTTCCTCCACTTCATCTGCAGTGGTTCAGCATCCAAAATGATTGTAAGCAGTGACGTCAGTGTTTGTTTAATGTTGATTATGTGCCACACATTGTGCTAGCGATCTTTCCTTACGCTGTGCCTCAGTCCAGAACAGTGGTTTTAATCTGGGCGTGATTTGGCCCCCAGGAGATACATGGTGGGATTTTTGGTTGTCACAACTGGAATGAGTGCTCTGGGATCTAGTAGAAAGGGGTCAGGGATGCTCCTGAACATTCTGTCAACAAGAAATTGCACTAGCTTTATACTATTTAAAAAAAAAAAATTAAGCTATTGAAAATTCAAAAAAAAAATGCAGTGCATCTATTGTGTGCCATATTAACATTCTTAATGATACAATGAAATATGAAAATGATATGGAATACTTGAAAATTAAAAAGAAACTAAACAAACAAAATCTAATTTACTTTCATTCCTCCAAGCTTCCTAGATGTTGTGTTTTAATTTTTGATTGAAGGACATTGCTGTACAATGTTTCGTTGGTTTCTGCTATACAACAACATGAGTCAGCCACAAGCATACATACATCCCCTCTTGAACCTCCCCCCCGCCCGACACCTTTCACCACAACCTACCCCTCTAGGTTGTCAAAGAGCACCAGGTTGAACACCCTGTGTTATACAGCGCAAAAACTTCTGACTCGCTATTTTACAGGTGGTGATGTAGGTTTCAGTGCTACTTTCTCAGTTCATCCCACCCTCTCATTCCTCTACTGTGTCCATAAATCTGTTCTCTACCTCTGCATCTCTATTCTGCCCTGTGAATAGGTTCATCAGTACCATTTTTCTAGATTCCATATCTATGCATTATTATACAATATTTGTTTTCCTCTCTTTAACTTAATTCACTCTGTATAACAGGCTCTAAGCTCATCCACCTCACTAGAACTGACTCAAATGTGTTCCTTTTATGGCTGAGTAATATTTCATTGTATGTATATATATATATATATATATATATATACACCACAACTTCTTTATCCATCTATTGATAGACATCTAGATTGCTTCCATGTCCTAGCTATTGTAAATAGTGCTGCAATAAACATTGGGATACATGTGTCTTTTTCAATTATGCTTTTCTCAGGGTATATGCTCAGTAGTGGGATTCTTGGCTCATATGATGGTTTTTTTCCTAGTTTTTAAAGAAATCTCCATACTGTTCTCCATAGTGGTTGTATCAGTTTACATTCCCACCAACTGTGCAAGAGGGTTCCTTTTCCTCCACACCCTCTCCAGCATTTATTGTTTGTAGGTTTTTTGATGGTGGCCCTTCTGACCCATGTGAGGTGATACCTCATTGTAGTTTTGCTTTGCATTTTCCCTGATAATGAGCAGTGTTGCACATATTTTCATATGTTTGTTGGCCATCTGTATGTCTTCTTTGGTGAAATGTCTGCTTAGGTCTTCTCTGCTTTTTTTGATTGGGTTGTTTGTTCATCTGATATTGAGCTTCATAAACTGCTTGTATATTTTGGAGATTTATCCTTTGTCAATTGCTTCATTTGCAATTATTTTCTCCCATTCTGAGGGTTTTCTTTTCACTAGATGTTGTTCTTAATCAATTTTGTTATTAGAGTGTAGGTGATTTACAATGTTCTGTTTCTTACAGCAAAGTGAGTCAGTTATACATCTACATGTATCCATTCTTTTTAGATTCTGTTTCCATATAGGTCTATACAGAATACTGAGTAGAGTTTCACATGCTCTACAAATGGTTCTTATTAGTTATCTATTTTACAATATGTATAGTAATGTATACATACCAATCCCAATTTATCCTTCACCCTCTCCCCCTAGGTAATCATATATTTGTTTTCTACATCTGTGATTAAGTTTATGTTTTGTAAATAGGTTCATTTGTACCATTATTTAGATTCCAAATAAAAAAATGATATCCTATGATATTTGTCATTCCCTGTCTGACTTCACTCAGTATGACAATAATAGATTCATCCATGTTGTTGCAAATGGCATAATTTCATTCTTTTCATGGCTTTATGAGTAACTCTAAGGCTAATAGAGTTTTGCCAGGAGAACACACTGGTCATAGTAAACACTCTCTTCCAACAACACAAGACTCTACACATGGACATCACCAGATGGCAAATACCAAAATCAGATTGATTATATTCTTTGCAGCCAAAGATGGAGAAGCTCTATACAGTCAGCGAAACCAAGACCGGGAGCTGACCGAGGCTCAGATCATAAACTCCTTATTGCCAAAGTCAGACTTAAATTGAAGAAAGTAGGGAAAACCACTGGACCATCCAGATATGACCTAAATCAAATCCCTTGTGATTATACAGTGGAAGTGACAAATAGATTCAAGGGATTAGATATGATAGAGTACCTGAAGAACTATGGATGGAGGTTCATGACATGTACAGGAGGCAATAACAAGACCATCCCCAAGAAAAAGAAATGCAAAAAGGCAAAATGGTTGTCTGAGGAGGCCTTACAAATAGCTGTGAAAAGAACAGAAGCAAAAAGCAAAGAAGAGAAGGAAAGATATACCCATTTAAATGCAGAGTTTCAAAGAATAGCAAGAAAAGATAAGAAAGCCTTCCTCAGTGATCAGTGCAGAGAAACAGAGGAAAACAATAGAATGTAAAAGACTAGAAATCTCTTCAGGAAAATTAGAGTTGCCAAGGAGATATTTCATGCAAAGATGGGCTTGATAAAGGGCAGAAATGGTATAGACCTAACAGAAGTGGAAGATATTAAGAAGAGGTTGCAAGAATACATAGAAGAACTGTACAAAAAAGATCTTCATGACCCAGATAACCACGATGGTGTGATCACTCACCTAGAGCGAGACATCCTGGAATGTGAACTCAAGTGGGCCTTTGGAAGCATCACTACGAACAAAGCGAGTGGAGGTGATGGAATTCTAGTTGAGCTCTTTCAAATCCTGAAAGATGATGCTGTGAAAGTGCTGCACTCAATATGCCAGCAAATTTGGAAAACTCAGCAGCGGCCACAGCACTGGAAAAATTAGTTTTCATTCCAATCCCAAAGAAAGTCAATGCCAAAGAATGCTCAAACTATCACACAGTTGCACTCATCTCACACGCTAGCAAAGTAATACTCAAAATCCTCCAAGCGAGGCTTTAACAGTACGTGAACCATGAACTTCCAGATGTTCAAGCTGAATTTAGAAGAGGCAGAGGAAACAGAAATCAAATTTCCAACATCTGTTGGATCATCAAAAAAGCAAGCGAGTTCCAGAAAAACATCAGCTTATGCCTTATTGACTATACCAAAGCCTTTGACTGTGTGGATCACAATAAACTCTGGAAAATTCTTCAAGAGATAGGAATACTAGACCTCCTTACCTGCCTCCTGAGAAATCTCTATGCAGGTCAAGAAGCAACAGTTAAAACTGGACGTGGAACAACATACTGGTTCCAAATCGGGAAAGGAGTATGTCAAGGCTGTATTTTGTCACCTTGCTTATTTAACTTATATGCAGAATACATCTTGCAAAATGCCAGGCTGGATGAAGCACAAGCTGGAATCAAGATTGTCAGGAGAAATATCAATAACCTCAGATATGCAGATGACACCACCTTTATGGCAGAAAGTGAAGAAGGACTAAAGAGCTTCTTGATGAAAGTGAAAGAGGAGAGTGAAAAAGTTGGCTTAAAGCTCAACATTCAGAAAACTAAGATCACAATAATCTGACCCCATTCAGTTCAGTTCAGTTCAGTCACTCAGTCGTGTCCAACTCTCTGCGACCCCATGAACTGCAGCATGCCAGGCCTCTCTGTCCATCACCAACTCCCGGAGTCTACCCAAACCCATGTCCATCGAGTCGGTGATGCCATCCAACCATCTCATCCTCTGTCGTCCCCTTCTCCTCCCACCCCCAATCCTACCCAGCATTAGGGTCTTTTCCAATGAGTCAACTCTTTGCATGAGGTGGCCAAAGTATTGGAGCTTCAGCTTCAACATCAGACCTTCCAATGAACACCCAGGATTGATCTCTTTTAGGATGGATTGATTGGATCTCCTTGCAGTCCAAGGGACTCTCAAGAGTCTTCTCCAACACCACAGTTCAAAAGCATCAATTCTTCGGCTCTCAGCTTTCTTCACCGTCCAACTCTCACATCCATACATGACCACTGGAAAAACCATAGCCTTGACTAGACGGACTTTTGTTGACAAAGTAATGTCTCTGCTTTTAAATATGCTATCTAGGTTGGCCATAACCTTCCTTCCAAGGAGTAAGTGTCTTTTAATTTCATGGCTGCAATCACCATCTGCAGTGATTCTGGAGCCCCAAAAAATAAAGTCTGACACTGTTTCCACTGTTTCCCCATCTATTTCCCATGAAGTGATGGGACCAGATGCCATGATCTTAGTTTTCTGAACGTTGAGCTTTAACCCAACTTTTTCACTCTCCTCTTTCACCTTCATCAAGAGGCTCTTTAGTTCTTCTTCACTTTCTGCCATAAGGGTGGTGTCATCTGCATATCTGAGGTTATTGATATTTCTCCCGGCAATCTTGATTCCAGCTTGTGTTTCTTCCAGCCCAAGGTTTCTCATGATGTACTCTGCATATAAGTTAAATAAGCAGGGTGACAATATACAGCCTTGACGTACTCCTTTTCCTATTTGGAACCAGTCTGTTGTTCCATGTCCAGTCCTAACTGTTGCTTCCTGACCTGCATACAGGTTTCTCAAGAGACAGGTCAGGTGGTCTGGTATTCCCATCTCTTGAAGAATTTTCCAGAGTTTATTGTGATCCACACAGTCAAAGGCTTTGGCATAGTCAATAAAGCAGAAATAGATGTTTTTCTGGAGCTCTCTTCCTTTTTCGATGATCCAGCAGATATTGGCAATTTGATCTCTGGTTCCTCTGCCTTTTCTAAAACCACCTTGAACATCTGGAAGTTCACGGTTCACATATTGCTGAAGCCTGGCTTGGAGAATTTTGAGCATTACTTTACTAGCATGTGAGATGAGTGCAATTGTGTGGTAGTTTGAGCATTCTTTGGCATTGCCTTTCTTTGGGATTGGAACGAAAACTGACCTTTTCCAGTCCTATGGCCACTGCTGAGTTTTCCAAATTTGCTGGCATATCGAGTGCAGCATTTTCACAGCCTCACCTTTGAGGATTTGAAATAGCTCAACTGGAATTCCATCACCTCCACTAGAGTGCCCCAAATTGTACTTATAATACGTTCCCCCAAATGATTCTAATACTCATAAAGTTTGAGACTCCCTTTTCTAGGAGAAGTGAGGAGCATATATTCTGGTAAATTACAGTGTAATGAGTCAAATGTTAAAGTAGACAAACATGCCTATCTAAATTCTATTTAGCTTTCAAAGCTGAAGTCTTTGCACTCTATGAAATTCATAATTTTTTGGCTGCCCAGAATGCGATAATCTCCAAAAATACTCATAAAATGTAATTGTTCTCTGATTGTTTCTGAGTATCAGGTTGTTCTTTTTCCATCTATCTGGAGTCCCTTTGATGGTCATGGTCTTGTATTCCCTGGAGTGAATTGGCTAATATACTGAAAGTTCAGTTGACCAGTGATTGTGGGCTGATTGGCTATTAAATGGCGTAAGTTTTATTCCTTGTTAAAGTACAGGGTAGGAAAAATCAAGATATAAACTAATTAAAGGGAAAAGAAAAATTGAGTTGGCCAAAACTTCATTCCATAACATCTTATGGAAAAAAACTCAAATATCTTTTTGGTCAACCCAGTACTTCCTAAACACTGAGATCAATTGAGGTCCATCCAAACTATGAGTCTACCTGGCCCAATTGCCTCAAGATTAGCCAAATCCTAATATTTTTGAAGCTCATTTACTAGAGTAGATTTATCTCCCTTTGAGAGTTTGCCAAAGAAAAATTAGCAGAACCAATCACCAATTTATTGCAGACTTTGCTGACGTGACAATCAAAATAGAAACTGATGAGGTGTCATGAGTTTGAGGTTAGGAACAGAGACCAAGGGGAGACACTTCCATGTCCTGAGATCCTCCACAATTACTTGGAATTTGTCAGTGATACAGTAGTAACTACAGGCCCACTTATTGGGACGTAAATAAGGGCTGACACACCATCTTGGGCTTTTAGGACAGCTAATGTCAAAGCTTATGTTTGGGTATACGTGTTTATTGTGTTAGCAGTCTGCAAGGCCTGTGTCACATAGAGGACAGTGTAGATAACAAGATGATTGTCTGCCATCCTACAGAAAAATTCTTGCCAAGGAAAGAACATACCTTGTGTAAAGAGAGAATTGTACAGATCTTCATGGCTCCTACCTATCTGGTTAGAGCTCTGACACAGGAAAAAAAAAATTGACTTGTTTACAGTTATCGCCATTTGCAAAGAGCAATATGACAATGATCAAGTTGTTTGTTTTTTTTCCCCCACAGTAATACTTTCAATGAGCAATTAGGCAATAATTCGCTTATCTGATCCATTCAGAGAGATAATCCACTCAGTACAGCACAGAAATAAATTTTGGAATGTAGACTATAAATACCAATGGTTAAAAAAAAAATAATAAAGGATGTTCTACTTGACAATAATACAGTATTTCACAATGTTTTAATTTTTTGCCTATTGCATAAGCAACTCCAAAGCAATCTTCAATTATATTAAACCATCAAAACCAACCAATTCCACCCCCCAGCCCATTACATAAGATTTGAGCACAAAGTATGCAAACTGTATGCAAATTTTAAAATTGTGGGTATGTTCACCTGCAAGTTAAGACTCCAACCAGTTACCAGTTTGTATTTTGTGAACTGCCTACAGCTACAGTTCCCAGAACTGATGAGATATTCAGACACTGATACAGTTTTTCTCATAATAATAAGGTAAAAAATGGGGAAAAATACAAACGTTTTTACTACAAATTTTCTTTCCAGCCATTTTGTCAGGTTTAGAAATGTTTTTTTAAAAGATAGGCAGCCACAGTCTGTGATTGGGAAAAGGGTGGATAAGTTTTCTATGGCAAATTCATGCTACATTTTTCCACTTTTTGTTCACTGCAGCACCCAAATATCATTACTGTTGTCAGTATGTGGCTAGTAAATCCTAAAGTGTTAGTCGTTTAGTCAAGTCTGATCCTTTGCGACCCCAATGACTATAGCCCACCAGGCTCCTCTGTCCATGTGATTTCCCAGGCAGGAAGACTCAAGTGGGTAGCCATTCCCTTCTCCAGGAGGCCCAGTAAATCCAGGAGGAATGACAAACGGGAAATGATTCCATTCAGTATTTTATTATTGGCAGTGATCCTTAGGACCAAATACATGAGCTCTGCTAGGATTAATTCTTCAGAAGGCTGCAATGAATGGTAACTCATGGTGAACAGTTAGGAGAGAGCATGATGCATGACTCACCAGGCAAAGTCACAGAAGAGAAATTGACTTGGACGTCATCTAGGGCCCCCAAACATGACCTCAAAGTAGAGATTTTGCTAATGAGATAATACAAAAAAACAAAAAGGTAGTCCTTTTGGGCATACTTTGGGTTTTGCTGACAAATGTTTATTTCAGTTTTCCAGGCACTTCCGAGATGTTTGTGCTGGTATATTGCATAAAATCTGTCTTGAAACCCTCAGATACATGAGTGTGTCTCCTTGAGGCTCCTTCTAGGCCAGTGAGAGCTCAGATTGACATAACCAAGCCACAGGAGAAGGACTTAGTCTTTCCATGCAGAAAGGAGAATTGCACTGTTTCTCTCAAGCTTATCAAGAAAAATTCCCTCACTTCATCTTTGACCTCGTGATATTTCTCAGTTTTACTGCATGTCCTTATTTGCTTTTTATACTCATGAGATTCCAAGCAATCACTGAGTAGCTGTCAAATGAGAGGATATGAAGCCTTCAAAATTACCATCTAGGGGCTAAAATATAAGAATGGTATTTCTGAGCAAAATGTGCAAAACTTGCATACAGATGGAACATTACTTTTTATGTGTGGAGACATCAGGCTAACCAGGATCAAGTGAAAGGAAATGTCTTTGAAACAACAGTATTTGTGATTTATTCTCATCTTCTGTATTTCAAGCTAATTATCTTTGTTGGAGGTGAAAAACTAAAAAGGACTTAATCTGTTTTTGAAGTTCAGCTCCATCAAATTAGGCAGAATATATATGAAGCTTCTTATTGATGGAACTAGGATCCAGTAATTATTTAAAAATTAATAGCAACTGCATTTATAATATTTTACTTCTTGGCAAATTTCATTTATTGATTCCTTAGAGGCAGTCCACTCCCGCAATCTTGCCTGGAGAATTCCACGGACAGAGAAGCCTGCCAGGCTATAGTCCATGGGGTTGCAAAGAGTCAGACACGACTTAGTGACTAACACACACACACACACAGAGGCTTATAATTGTTCTAACTCTCTAACGAACTAACTGTGTACACCATTGAACTAGCAGTCTCAATTTAAGATCAGGAAAGGGAAATGAATACTTTGTTTTAATGGTGTAATTTTTAGGTGAAATGTTTAATGTATGCAAAATCTTATATAGTGTTTTTTATTAAGGCAAGAAATGGTGGTGACTAAAGGCTGAATTCTGTGGTCGTATTTAGTGTTTGAGCAAGTTTATTATCCCCTCCAGGCTGCTTTGTGATCAGTAAAATTGGAATGATAAAAACTTTCTAAAGGAATTGTTGTAGGTAATAATTAAGTGCCTGACATACAAGTAAGCAAGCTTTATGAGTACTGTTCTCTTATTTCAAGAATATTTTCCTTCTGATAAAGAAGGAGAGGGAGACTGAATTTTTGAACACCCAATTTTCAGTCTATGTAATGTGTAATATATGGCCTTCCCTGGTGGCTCAGGGGTAAAGAATCCACCTGCCAATGCAAGAGACATGGGTTTGATCCCTGGGTCAGGAAGATCCCTTGGAGAAGTAAATGATAACCCACTCCAGTATTCTTGCCATGGAAATTCCATGGACAGAAGAGCCTGGTGGGCTACAGTCCATGGGGTCGCACAAAGTCAGACATGAATTAGCAACTGAACTACCAGTGGAATGTGTAATAATATACGTTTACTGATTCCATGTATAATGATGAAATAAGGGTTATGGCCCTCTTTCCAAATGAGAACAATGAAAAGCAAAGATCAATTATATGAGTGCCCTTGGTCTCACAGCTACCTTTTTGGTCAAATCAGAATTTGAACTTAAGTTGTTGGACACCTGACCCCTGGGCTCTTATCTAGTACCATGCACTGATGGTTGCTCAGTCCTTTTGGGGGTTTGGGAAAGCAGACAGTGAGAGGGGTTCAGTAAACCAAGTAGCCTCAGAGGCTACTTCACTTTCTCAGGGCCACCCAGTGACAATACCAAAACCGATACCAGCTTTCTGAGTCCTACCTGTGGAGCTTTCATATCTCCCAGGCAGCATCTTGAAGCTTGCTAGTCTCATAATAAAAAAAAAAAAAAACTAGGTCCCTTAAACCAATGTTCTTTCACCCTTTCTCATTTAAATATGCCTATTCATGCACTTTAAGCCTTAAGCCTTAAGGCTTAAAGCTCAAAATTCGGAAAACTAAGATCGTGGCATCCGGTCCCATCTCTTAATGGCAAATAGATGGGGAAACAGTGGAAACAGTGGCAGACTTTATTTTGGAGGGCTCCAAAATCACTGCAGATGGTGACTGCAACCATGAAATTAAAAGACGCTTACTCCTTGGAAGGAAAGTTATGACCAACCTACACAGCATATTGAAAAGCAGAGACATTACTTTGCCAACAAAGGTCTGTCTAGTCAAGGCTATGGTTTTTCCAGTAGTCATGTCTGGATGTGAGAGTTGGACGGTGAAGAAAGCTGAGTGCCAAAGAATTGATGCTTTGGAACTGGTGTTGGAGAAGACTTTTGAGAGTCCCTTGGACTGCAAGGAGATCCAACCAGTCCATCCTAAAGAAAATCAGTCCTGAATATTTATTGGAAGGACTGATGTTGAAGCTGAAACTCCAATACTTTGGCTACCTTACGCAAAGAGCTGACTCATTGGAAAAGACCCTGATGCTGGGAAGGATTGATGGCAGGAGGAAAAGGGGACAACAGAGGTTGAGATGGTTGGATGACATCACTGACTCAATGGAAGTGAGTTTGAGTAAACTTCAGGAGTTGGTGATGGACAGGGAGGCCTGGCATGCTACAGTCCATGGGGTCACAAAGAGTTGGACACAACTGAGCGACTCAAGTGAACTGAACTGACTCATGCACTTAATTGTCTTTCCTGTAATTAGGAATGATCTTTCTTCTTTAAATTATAAGCCATGCTTTTCTAAGTGATGCCGCTGTCTATGTGAACTCATCATAACAGTTCTCTGTAATTTTTTTGGTATCTGTTGAAAGTTCACATCTATAGAGATAGAAACTATTTCCCCTGAAACAGCTGTTGCTTTGAAAAGCACTAGAATTTGTGGAGGGTTGTTTGAAAATTCATCCCTGGATTTTTCTTTTTTTAACCTACCCATTTCAGAAACACCTGCTCTTTGGTCTCAAGAGTCTGATATAGTAAGCCTCAACTAAACACTCTCTTTTATTGCTATTTCAATTGTGTGATTCTCTATGTCATTCTACTGTAGTTTTATACTAGGTACACTTGTTTTGTGGGTTTACCTTGAAAGAAAAAGCAGTATTACATGACCAAATAACCCAATTTTGTCTTCTTTTTTTCCTATTGGACCTTTCACTGTTACGGAACCATGATTAAGTATTTAAGATCATTCCCATCATTTGTGATTGGTGAAAATCCCTGTGTTCTCAACTCACGTAATAAATCTGCTGGAAAAACTGTAGTCCACTATACTCTCATTACTAGTGGAAGGAGAAATATAAATACTCATCCATTTGGTTGGGTTAAATCTATTATATAGTCACAGGTGTTTAGAAAGCTTCTGGAAAATGATTGACTTTTTGACTGAAGTATAATTGGCATACAGTATTATGTTAGTTTCACATATATAACATTTAAATACATTATGAAATGGTCACTGTGGTAAGTCTAACAACCATCTGTCCCCATACAAAGTTATTAGTTTTATTGACCATATTCTTTACGCTGCATATTACATCCCCATGACTTATTTATTTTATAAGTGGAAGCTTTACCTCTTAATTCCCTTCATCTATTTCACCCATCCTCACGCTACCCTCCTCTGGCAACCACCCATTTGTTCTCTGTATCTATGAATCTGTTTTACTTTTGTTTTGTTGGTTTGTTTTGGTTTTTAGATTCCATGTATAAGTGAGATCGTATATTATTTGTCTTTGTCTGACTTATTTCACTTAGCATAATACCCTTTATAATGTTGCAAATGACAAGATTTCATTCTTTTTTATGGCTGAGTAATATTCCATTATATATGTATACATACACTTTATCCATTCATCCATCGTTGGACACTTAGGTTACTTCCAAATCTTGGTTATTGTAAATAATGATGCCGTGAACATTTTATCTTAAGGCCTAATGTGAATTCCTCATGCTTCTGCCCTACCTCCTGACTAATGGTTAATTTTAACACCCATTGTTATGAGTTTTTTAATATTGAAAATGAAAAGAAAATCTGGCTCTATGTAGATAAGCCCTTAAACATACTTTTATATTTTCTCTTGACCTAATGACTACTATGTTGATTTTTTAAATATTATAAATACTCTCTTTCAAGATTTATATTTAATTTAACTTTGTTTTGTGACTGCATTGACATCAGTTATATAGAATTCTTGTTTATTTATTTTAGTGTTAATTATTCCTATTATACTATGAGTAATTTATTTCAAGTTTTCACATATGTATCTAAATTTTAAATATATGTAAAAAATAAATTTTACATAAATACAAAATTATTATATAAATATAATTTAATATATAAAATTACATATTAAAATATATAAAATTACATATATAATTACATATATTAAATTTATATAATTTTACATATATATACAATTAAATGTATATATTTGTAATTTATGTTTGAAAGTGAAAGTTCCTCAGTCATGTCTGACTCTTTGTGACCCCGTGGCTGTAGCCTGCCAGGCTCCTCTCTCCATGGAATTCTCCAGGCAAGAAGAGTGGAATCTCCCTTCTCCAGGAGATATTCCTGACCCAGGGATCAAACCTGGGTTTCTTGCATTGAAGGCAGATTATTTACTGTCTTAGCCATCAGGGAAGCCCAATTTATGTGTGTATATATATGTGTGTGTGTGTGTGTGTGTATTACATATTAAAATATATAAAATTACATATATATATATATATACACACACACACACACACACACATACATAATTGTTTTAAGGAAAGCTATATGTGTGATATGCTTTATTAAATATCTAAGACCAGCTTGCTGTTGTCCTGGGAAATGTAAAATTATTTAGGCAGAAGTAGATTTCTTGAATTAAGTGTTTTTCTCAAGTGTTAGTGATTCACTTATTTTCTAGTTTTTGCATTATAGAGTCTTGCTCCTTTGCAAGTGACATTTTTCCTTGTTATTTATAAGATGCTTTTTTAAATCCATAAAACTCAAAAGTTGTCATAGGATAAGCTGAGACATTTTGCTCTTCTCATTAATTTTTCTTCAAGCCTTTCTTAAAGACAGAAAAATTGCCTGCTATTGTTTTTGTTTTTTTTTTTTTTTTACTTATTCTGCTCCATTGTATTTCAGGTTTTCCTCATATGTATTTTCCCATGTTTCTGACCTTTTCTCCCATTAGTTTTATGTATTTTTGCCTGCATTCTGAGTATATTTAACAAGGTTGCTATATTCTGCAGTAACTGATTTCCTAGGATGTTTTATCATCTTTCACTGCCTTTCTTACTGTTTAACACATTTTTATATATTTCATAATTTTTATGAATGGTACATGTTTTATTAAAGAATAATCAGAAAATACAAGAAAAGAAAAAGTAAACACTCAATACAGCATCATAGAGATAATTACTGCTGTTGATATTTATTTTTCCCAAATCCAAATATTTCTTATATTTGAAAACTATCCACTTTTTGACTTTGTATGTATGTAATGTATGTTTCATGAAGGTGTTCGTACTACTTGTTAACCTGATTTTTAAAACTTGGAACAGTTTCCCTGATGATGCATATAGATTTAGTTCAACATTGTTAATAGCCTCATATAAATCTAATTAGACGCATTTTCTATAATTCTAACATTCCATTAGCTAAAAGGCATCTAGGAATTTTACAGATTTTTTCTTTTTTATTGAAGAGTTGCCATACAATATTGTGTAAGTTACAGATGTACAGTATAGTGATTCACAGTTGTTAAAGGTTATTTAGAGTTATTATAAAATATTGACTATACTCCCTGTATCATACAATATATCCTTATAGCTGATTTTGTACTTAATATTCTGCACCTCTTAATCCCGTGCCTCTAAGTTGCCCCTCTCCACATCCTTCTCCCCACTGGTAACCACTAGTTTGTTCTCCATATTTGTGAGTCTGCTTCTTTTTTGTTATATTCACCAATTAGTTGTATTTTTTAGATTGCACATATAAATGATATCATAGAGTATTTGTTTTTATCTGTCTGACTCACTTTGCATAATAGCCTCCAGGTCCATTCATGTTGCAGAAAATGGCAAAATTTTCTTCTTTTTATGGATCAGTAATACTCCACTGTGTATATATACACCACACCGTCTTTATCCATTCATTTTTTGATCCCTGGTGATTAGTGATGGTAATAACATTAGTTTTCTTTATTGTTTGCTGGCTTCGTGTATCATTGGTGTCTTTTTTTAACTTTAATTACCCTCTTTCTTCTACATAATTTGGGTATTATTTAATTATTCACTTTACTTTTCCCCTGACTGTGCAGCCCTTCAGAGGTGTAGATTATTGTGAAAAGAGTCTCCTATTAGAATCCCCAATCCCTTGGGCTATGACATCTCCCTGAGAGCTGTTTTTGTTATCTGCTGAATTCTCTGCCTTCTTAGTTTTCCTTTCAATTTTGGTCAGCTAATTTCTTACTCTTCTGTTTCTCTTTGCTGTTTTTAAAAGTTTGTTGTATAATTTATTCTGCATTTTTGTTTGTTTTTCATAGTAAGGATTTGTCTGGGAAAGCTAGCCTTCTGTTACCAGCAGCTGGATCCCTGGTTGTTTTTTCATGTTGGGGAGCCATTGACTCAGAGGCATCCGTGGCCCTTTCCTTCCCATCTTCTCATATTCCTTCAGAATCTTGATGGTTGTGCTAGTTTCAGGACACTTAGGTTGAATTTAGTGTTCTGTGCCTCACATGTTCATTTTACTTTTGGGGGAAAAAGATTGTATTTCCTCAGAGACTATATGTGAAAACTGTATTTTCTTGATCCTAAACATAATAACTCTTGAACAGTTTTTAAAAGAATGAAGAGAAAGTGTCTATGTCTCTTTATCCTAAAGGAAATGACAATGAATATAATACTGCATTTTCTGCTAACAGTTTTTTTCTTTTTAATGTAGACAGACAGGTACACTGGCCAACTAACTGTGTTTAATAGGATTCACTCTATTATCTCTACACTACCCAGTACTGTAGCCAGCAGCCACATGTTGCTGTTCAGCATCTGAAATGTGGATAGTCTTTTTTGAGATGTGCTATAAATGGGAAATATACTCCAGATTTGGAAAATCTATTATAAAAAAAAGTGTAAAATATCTCATCTATAATTTTTATATTGATGATGTGTTGAAATAGTATTTTGGCTGTATGAGTTCAATAAAATTATGAAAATTAGGTTCTCCCATTTTGTTTCTTTACTGTTTTATTAAGCATGGTTTCCAGCTTTTTACAATTATTTATGTGAATTTATATCTGTGTCCCTTCTTGTAATTCTATTGGAAACAGCTGGTATATACTGTTGTATATTTATTTCACTCAGCTTTATAGCAAAGGAAGTTTTTGCATGCCATACAGAATTCCTCAAAATTATCATTTGAACAGTAATTCAGTTTTTATCATTTAGAGATACTATACCATATTTAAGCTTTAAAAATTGTTTTAATTTATTTTATTAAAGTATAGTTGATTTACAGTATTGTATTAATTTCTACTGTACAGCAAAGGGATTTTTTTCAGGTTCTTTTTCATTATGGTTTGCCACAAAATATTGGATATAGTTCCCCTGTTATACAGTAGGATCTTATTTATCCATTCTATATGTAGTAATTTGCATCTGCTAATCCCAAACTCCCAGTCCCTCTTCCAAAGCCCCTAACTCTTGGCAACCACAAGTCTGTTTTCTATGTTGGTGAGCCTGTTTCTATTTTGTAGATAAATTCATCTGTGTCATATTTTAGATTCTACATGTAATATGACGTTTGTGTTTTTCTTCCTGACTTACTTCACTTAGCATGATAATCTCTAGGTTCATCCATGTTACTGCACATGGTATTGTTTCATTGTTCGTTATGGCTGAGTAGTATTCCATTGTACAGAGGAACGATGTCTTCTTTATCCATTCATTTGTTAATGGACTTTTAGGTTGTTTCCATGTCTTGGCTATTATAAAGAGTGAACATAGGAGTGAACATATCTTTTTCCATTAGTTTTGTCAAGATGCAGGCCAAGGAGTGGGATTACTGGACCATATGACAACTTTATTTTTAGTTTCTTGAGGAACCACCAAACTGTTTTCCGTAGTTCAGTTCAGTCGCTCAGTCATGTCCAACTCTTTGCAACCGCATGGACTGCAGCACACCAGGCTTCCCTGTCCATCACCAACTCCTGGAGCTTCTCAAATTCGTCCATCGAGTTGGTGATGCCATCCAACCATCTTATCATCTGTCATCATCCCCTTCTCCTCCTGCCTTTAATCTTTCCCAGCATCAGGGTCTTTCCAGTGAGTCAGTTCTTCGTACCAGGTGGCCAAAGTATTGGAGTTTCAACTTCAGCATCAGTCCTTCCAATGAATATTGACGACTGATTTCCTTTAGGATGGACTGGTTGGATCTCCTTGCAGTCCAAGGGACTCGCAAGCATCTTCTCCAACACCGCAGTTCAAAAGCATCAGTTCTTCGGTGCCCAGCATTCTTTATAGTCCAGCTCTCACATCCATACATGGCTACTGGAAAAACCATAGCTTTGCCTAGATGGACTCTTGTTAGCAAAGTAATGTCTCTGCTTTTTAATATGCTGTCTAGGTTGGTCATAGCTTTTCTTCCAAAGAGCAAGTGTCTTTTAATTTCATGTCTGCAGTCACTATCTGCAGTGATTTTGGAGCCCCCAAAAATGAAGTTTCTCACTGTTTCCATTGTTTCCCCACCTATTTTCCATGAAGTGATGGGACCAGATGCCATGATCTTAGTTTTCTGAATGCTGAGTTTTAAGCCAACTTTCTCACTCTCCTCTTTCACTTTCATCAAGAGGCTCTTTAGTTCCTCTTCCTTTTCTGCAATAAGGGTTATTGCAGATATCATCTGCATACCTGAGGTTATTGATATTTCTCCCGGCAATCTTGATTCCAGCTTGCGCTTCATCCAGCCCAGCATTGCACATGATGTACTCTACATATAAGTTAAATAAGTAGGGTGGCAATATACAGCCTTGATGTACACCTTTCCCAAAGGCCACTGGCAATTCGATCACCTCCACTAGCTTTGTTCGTACAAATGCTGCCTAAGGCCCACTTGACCTCACATTCCAGGATGTCTGGCTCTAAGTGAATGATCACACCATTGTGGTTATATGGGTCATGAAGATCTTTTTGTATAGTTCCTCTGTGCATTCTTGCCACCTCCTCTTAATATCTTCTGCTTCTGTTAGGTCCATACCATTTCTGTCCTTGATTGTGCTCATCTTTGCATAAATGTTCCCTTGGTATCTCTATCCATAGTAGCTGCACTAATTTACATTTCCACCAGCAGTGTAGGAGAGTTGCCTTTTCTCCACACTCTGTCCAGCATTTGATATTTGTAAATTTTTTAATAATGATCATTCTGACAAGTGTGAGGTAGTACCTCTTTGTGTGTTTTGATTTGCATTTCTCTAATAGTTAGCCATGTTGAGCATCTTTTCCTGTACCTCTTGGCTATCTGTATATCTTCTTAGGAGAAAGGTCTGTTTAGGTCTTCTGCCCATTTTTTGCTTAGGTTGTTTGGGGCTTTTTGTTGTTTGAGCTCTTTGTATATTTTGGAAATTAAACCCTCGTCAGTCGCATCATTTGCAAATATTTTCTCCCAATCCATAGCTTGTTATTTTGTTTTCTTTATAGTTTCCTTTGCTGTACAAAAGCTTGTAAGTTTGATTAGATCCCACGTGCTGCTTTTTGCTTTCATTTCTCTTGCCTTGGGATACTGACCTAAGAAAACACTGGTACAGTTTATGTCAGAGAGTGTTTTGCCTATGTTCTCTTTTAGAAGTTTTATGGTGTCTTATGATTAAGTCTTAAAACCATTTTGAGCTTATTTCTGAATAGGTATATGCTTTGAGTGTGTATTCCAAATTCATTGATTTACATGCAGCTGTCCAGCTTCCCCACCACCAGTTGCTGAGAAGACTACCTTTTTTCCTTTGTATATTCTTTCCTCCTTTGTCAAAGATCGGTTGATTGTAGGTGTGGGTTTATTTCTGGGCTCTCTATTTTGTTCCATGGATGCTTATGTCTGTCTGTTCCCCCAATACCACACTGTTTTGATTAATGTAGTTTGTAGTGATGTCTTAAGTCTGGGAAGGTTATGCCTCCTGCTTTGTTCTTTTTCTTCAGGATTGCTTTTGCAATTCAGGGTCCTTTATGGTTCCATTAAATATTATTTATGACACATTTTTTCCTTGCAGTGGAAATCTTCAGTTACTCGACAAACATTTTTTTGCTATCTAATTCCAGTTCATATGCTCCTTTCTTCATTCCTTCATAGTATTTCTTTTGCTTTTCCTTCTTTCCCAAATATTGTTGAGGCCCTGATAGGCAGGATGATGTAATGACTAAATGTAATTGCCTCTGGAACCAGACTGCATGGGTTCAAATCCTAGCCCTGTCACACAGTGGTTGGGTTACTTTAGGCAAGTGACTTAATTTCTCTGGTCCAGGTTTCTCGACAATAACATGAAAGTTATAATTGCATTCACTTCATATATTGTTGTAGTAAATGAAATATAATTAATGTAACAACACATTTGGGGCAATGCCTAGCAGATTTTTAAATACCATGCAGGTGTAAGTTATTATTATCAATGTCTGCTACCTTGTAGCAGTCTTCAGGGAGGATGGGCACTGACAAGTTACTATGATTATGCTAACTTTTAGGAAATCTCTGAGAGAGACACAATGAATAAGATACATTCCTTGTTCTTAAGTAGTTGACAGCCTGTTAGGGGAGAAAGGCATGAAAATAAATAGTCCTAGTACCGTGGGCTAAATGCTAACACAAGTTGTATTCAAAATGCTACAGGAGACTGAAAAGATGAGCTCCCTGACACTAATGGTTTGAAGAGACAGCAGTCTCTGGTCTGAAGATAACTCTAGTCATTTGATCATGTAGAGAGACTTATGAAAGACATTAACATCAGTCAGCAAAATAAAATGCATTTTCACAAATATGTGAGCAGTTAAATTGGACTAGCCAGCTGCATTTTTGGAAAGAGCGCAAAGTGCATCAGTAATTTCACACACTGATACCTGAGATGGAGGCATGGGAGATACTTTAGCAAACTTCATAATAAAAGCATAAACAAATTACCAATGTGGTACAGGTATTATTCTATTGCAGATGCCTGGTTATCAAGCAAAATACCAAATACTATTATCAGGTAAAGTGGGAAGACTTTCCCTTAAGACTTCAACTATGGGTAAGAAAGTTGTTGGGAGTTTAAGAAAAAATTTAATGTAGACTAAAAAAAGTCCTTGATTTTAGAATGAGAAAGAACAATGTAATGATTAGCATTGATAAAATTGATTCTTACTTAAATCATCCAATCTCAGTATAATGTCCAAGTGACTTTGTGTATTTGTTTTCCTTTTCCTTTTTTTAGTGATAAGAACTGTACTTGAAACAACCCTCATTCAAGCCTTGAATCTGCTAAATTAATAGTCAATTTACTCGTCCAAAACAGTTTGGTTAAGTGCTTGTCTCTGTACTAAAGAATATATATCAGAACTAGAAAGCTTCCTTAAAGTCATTTGTCTCTCTTTGTACTCTTCACATCATGTTTATCTACTAAGTTAGTTAATAGCGGCCAACTCATAAACAAATAGAAGGAATGTCTTGTAATGAAAGGTGTAAAGATTTTGACTGAAAGCTAGTGATACAATATGACTTAAATATTGCTTTGTCATTCAATTAAGGCTTATGAGGATTTTGTTTATTTTTGTTCACCTTTTCATTGGAAAGTCAAGATGTTTGTAAATCCAGACTAATGACAACAGCAGTTAGCTACACCTGCTCATAGATCTATCTGTGTTAGTATATTTTGACAGGTAGAATGTACTGTAATTTAACTCCCACTGTATGCAGTTTTCTTTTCTTTCCAATTTATAACAATCCCAAAAAGAATGCAATAAGGGGCATACTTATTCTGTAATACGTTTTTGTGTTTTCATGTATTTTGTAAACTCATTTCCAATTTAGTTACACTGCCAGCTTTGCCATGATCTATGGTTATAACTTCTTTGTTTTGGTTATATATTTCTATCTGCATGAAAATGCTCTGATAAATGTAAGCTGATATGTTTCCAAATTAAAATGCTGTGTTCTTTGCAAGTATTTAATACACTAAAGACATTTTTAACACAATAGCTGCTTGAGACAGAAATTTCTCTTAAAGCACTGCTGAGTAATAAAATACACAAGATATGTGTATATGATTTATGAATCTATCACCGAGGGATCCTGTGTTGATTTGATGTCTTTCTCACTAATGAGTAACTATTAATAATTAATCAAAGAGGACAGTTGGTTCAGTTGTTCTCAACAGGGACAATTTTTCCCCCAGAAAATGTTTGGTAACATCTGGAAACACTTGTGCTTATCACTACTGAGGGATGGGTACTGTTGGCATCCAGTGGGTAGAGGCCAGAGATACTGCTCAGCATTCTGCAGTGCACCAGACAGCCCCTCACACTAACTAAGAATTGTTTGTCCAAAACTGCCAATGGTGCCAAGGATGATAAACTCTTGTCTGAGCTGAATAATTTAAATCCCCTTCATATCCTTTAAGTGTGGTCATCAATATTCCTCTAGCTATTAGCCCTTGTCAGAGCAATCCAAGTGATATGTCAGATACATAAATGATGGTGCCTACCTCTCTCGCTTGATCTAAATTGGCTAGAGTCTGAGAAATAGAGGTGGTTGAGCTAATCCCATCTGAACCTTTACTGGTTCAGACACAGACACACTCACTCACTCTTTCAATCTCAAAATAGAGCCTGTCTCTCTCACCTATATCCAAGCAGCCCAAAAGTTGTCACAATTATTCTGACTTGCTGACAGCCCACCCCAGCCATGTTGGTTTCTTGTGGCTTTTTAATGAACCAATGAGAGAAGCAGTGGGGAATATGGACAGTTAGGCAGCACCACTGTGAATAGTCACTTGCTCTCCAAGCTAGCTGTGATGCTTGCCAAGCCTCAGCTCTTTTGTGCCTGGCTTTTGAACACCCTTTCAATATGGTTCCTGTGGAGACGAGTAGCTATGACTTCCCTTTCAGTAGGTCTACTGTTTGCGGTCCGCCATTCCCAATGACTTGCAGGACAAAAAAGATAATAGTGAGCTATTCAGAGTCCGTAATTCTGTGTTCCAGAGACTAATTCTACAGCATGTGGCAGACACACCTTTCTTTCTACATATAGGGTGTGTGTGAATGTCACTCTTTGAAAAGCACCAAGGGAATTCATAATGTTTTATGCTCTGGATGGGGAGAGAGAAAAAATTCTAAAGGAAAGGAAGATCTGTCATGTGGCTACCTCTCCTCTCTCAAATATATTTATTTCTGCTCCTGGGAAAGTACCCAACAATAAGAGAGTGATGATAAGCGATGGCAAAATTCACAAGAGGAACAATAATACATGACAATCTCAGCTCCGCTCCCTACTCCCATGCTTGTGGCAGACATAAGATGAGTCGTGTCACTCTTTCCTGCTGTACCCAGACATGGACTCTGAAATCTTTTCAATACAGCAATGCAAGTGGGCATAACAACTCAATGGGAGAAGGTGTTTGAGATGCACACTAGTTGCCAACCTTACACTACAGACTCAGAAGTCACATAGGTTTGGAGAGAATAGACTGATCGGTGGATGGTGTTTTGGTAGCAAGAAGGATATTTCAGGTCTGAGTCTGACACCTTAAAGTCATAGTGAATGGAAGGTATTTGGAGAGTTCAGAAGCATGTGAGCAGGAATCTGGTGCTTTATTAAATTAAGTGGAACCGTCAGAGAAGTTGCAACTTTGGGGAAAATATCAGAATGGAGTCTTAAAATTATGTACTTCTGCTGCTTCTTTCTTCTCCATTCTGATGTTTCCTCTCCATGTCACCATCTCACTTTTTCACCTTTCCATCTTTTCCATATGCCCTCTCTTTCTGACATCACTCACCCCTAAGAATAAGACTATTGAAAAGAGGAATATAAGAATAAAATCAGAGGCCTTTCTTTGTCTTGCTGAACTAGTTTTGTAATTGATTACCAGTTTCAACATTCTACCTATGTAATTTTTAATTTTCTTCAGTGAATTCAGGTCTCAGTTTATTGATAATATATTAATGGTAAATACTTATAGCTAACATTTACTGGGTACATCCCCCAATGCTTGATATACATGCATAACTTCATTTCATCTGCAGAACAACTCTTTGAGGATAATTAGTATTAACATCCCCCTTTTGCAAAAGAGACTTAGTTCAGTAACTAGCCCTAGATCGTCCAGTCAGGAAAAAATGGAGATGCCTGGCTCTGAAATCCATGCTATTAATAACACTGCTGTTCATCCTAGTAGAGAAAGATAATTCAAATAAATGATTTATCATGATGAGAAATACAGATATATTTAAGGAACAGTGAGACATTAACTTCTTCCGTGTGTGTGTGTTTGGGGATGGGTGGAAATTTAAGGAAATGTTTTCCTCTTCATGTTCCTCTCAGAGTTCTGAGGGAAGGAAAACTAAAAATCTGCTAAATGAAGGAAGCACTCAGTTGTCCCCAAATGAATCCATTTGGGAACAACCTTAGTGACAGGAGATGAACTAAAAAGTCAGGGAAGGGGAATGAGCTCATTTAGCCGCAGAATCTAGTATTCATTTGGGTAAACTTATTGTTTCTGAATAATTCTTTGTCCCTAGACATGATCCTGGAGAAGGCAATGGCAACCCACTCCAGTACTCTTGCCTAGAAAATCCCGTGGACGGAGGAGCCTGGTAGGCTGCAGTCCATGGGGTCGCTAGGAGTTGGACATGACTGAGCGACTTCCCTTTCACTTTTCACTTTCATGCATTGGAGAAGAAAATGGCAACCCACTCCAGTGTTCTTGCCTGGGGAATCCCAGGGATGGTGGAGCCTGGTGGGCTGCTGTCTATGGGGTCGCACAGAGTCGGACATGACTGAAGCGACTTAGCAGCAGCAGCAGCAGACGTGATCCATTTGGCACAGGTACCTGGCCACTCATTCTTTTTCTTCCAAAAACCTGTGAAAAATATATTCATCTGCTCTTGCATCATAGTTGTGGCTCATTCAGAACCTTCTCCTGGAGACATACACACACCTTCATTTCCCTCTGTGCAAGAATGTGCAGATGAAGTCAGGTCTTTCAACACCATCCCAGGCAATCACGGAGCTGTTGGGAGATATTGCTTGTGGAGCTTTTCTTCGTCACTGCCAACACACACACAAGCACAGTTTGCAGTACTCCGTGGGTCCTTCTGATGTTTGGAAGTCAGCCACCCTTATTGTTACGTGGGCTTATTCTGTCAACAGGACAGCTACCTTACCAGGTCTAATTATACACATGAAAAAAGGAAAATGTGCACATACCAAGCTGGGAATAGAAGTCAAAGTGTAACAGAAAAGAGAGACTTTTAATTCAATAATGTCAGTTATCTTTTGCAGTCAGTTCGTGGTTTAATTCAAGCACACTCATGTGGAAGCACTGGGTCAAGAATCCTTCTGGAATCCTGGGGAATATAGTCATTCTTGTCCAGCTGCAGCCAGACTGTGTTTGGAGGCCATTCCCACACTTTAATTAGGGGGAAAAATTTAATGTTGTAAATTCATAGCATGTCACTCCTAATTCCTATACAATCCATCACACTCAGACCCCGCGTGTGGCAGCTCTTTTTAATAAAGGATTGTGCTGAGCACCTGCTGGGGCTAAAACACTTTATCATCTTTGCTAGCTCCAGGAGTCCTAGCATTATGTCATGTTTGACTCCAAAAAATATTATTATAAGCCCTGGAATCAGAAACCCAACAATGGAACTAGCTGATTTCAATTGCCCGTGAACCTATCATATTTTGAGGAATAAAACTTGCTAAGTTTTCATTTTAATCAAAACCTATAACAGTTCTGGGGGTATTTGTCTGAAACGAATGGTCTCCATTTTTCTGGATACTATCGGATAATGACTCTCTCATCCATGAATTAATTGTAAAACTAGAAATACACTAAGAATATCAAATTGTATCCCTCACATAGCTTTTTGTTTCATCAACTCAGAGCTTAAAGGATGGGAGTGAAAAGCCATCAAGAGACAATTTTTAAAGCAACCATTCAACTGCAGCACCTGGGAAGGTCGTCGGTGCTTGCCGTATCTCAAGCATCGTCTTGAAGTAAAGAGGCTTATTGAAGAGTCACAAGTTGTTGGGGAAAAACGACTTTTCCAATAGTAGTGTCCAAGGAACATGTGTAAAACCTCCTGTAGTATTGCTCAGCTGAGTGACACCCCCCTCAGTGTTGAAGCCCAATTCCACAAGTTTGAGCCCTTTTCTGCTTACCCCAGGTGGTCTCTTTGCAGTTTGTATCGAGACACAGTCCTGGTTGTTTTTAAACCTCATTCTCGGCTTTCCTTTTCTTTGCCCCGGTCCTGAATCTTCTGTCTCTAACCTGTCCCCAACTACAAAGAAAGTAATTCTGTCACTCACAAGCTTTAAAAGTGACTTTCCTGGAGGACTGACCTGACTTCCAGGAGGGAGGGTACCTTGCACCACAGACCCCTGGTGAGAAGTAGCGGCAATAGCTCTTTTTTGTTTTGTTGTTGTTGTTTTGTTTGAGGTTTGCTTTTGGGGGTGTTTTTTTTAGCTTTTTTTTTTATTGAAGTATATATTTTTTTAATGTTGCGTTAGTTTCAAGTGTACAGAAAAGTGATTCAGTTGTATGTACGTATAAATCTATTTTTTCCAGATTCTTTTCCCTTATTATTAAAAGATGCTGAGTATAGTTCACTGCTATACAGTAAGTCCTTGTTGGTTATGTTTTGTACACAGTACTGTGTATATACAAATCCTCAATTATCCCTCCCTCCTTTCCACACCAACAGCTCTTCTTGCTGTACTTGTCTTATTAACGGGGTGGAGGTGAGGTGGAGAAAAGTGGCCAGTTCTTGTGTAGTGATGTCCTTTAACAAGTGCTGCAGGGGAATGGCTGCCCTCTTCACTCTGACTTCAGTACATAGGATAACTTCCAGATTCTTCTTCAGCTGTGGACTTTAGCCATGATTCTGGGGTGACAAGGATAACCTCTTGGGTACCAAGCATCATCCAGGTTCCTTATGTAGACTGTCCCCAGCAAATGAATACTGACATTCTGAACTAGTCATGTCACCTTCATTAGAAAGATGTCCCAAGCCGTGGCTTGGGAGGGTAACATATTATGGTGTCTATACTCTAATGGTTAAATGAACAAAGCAGTGTCAGACAGGGCTTCAAGTTGTAGGCTCAGTAGATTGTAACTGCTTAGTACATCTCAGAGTTAGATGCAGGTTTGGGGTCTACCCTCTGCTCCTTTTCTCTGCACCGGTTCTTACCCTTAGCTTCTCCACTTCTCTGCAGTCCTACCTCTTAACTGAAGCTTCCTCACATAAACCCTGCTGCTCCTAGAGATCCTGTTAATATCCCAGATCTAAGCTTTTGCTTATGTTGACTTCCCTTAAAAGTTCTTTCTTCCCTCTTCATCCAACACTCCCAGAAGAAAAGCAACCATAAAATTATTAAGCATGGATTCATCTAATGACTACATTTATCAGTTAGGATAAGCCGGATTTTTCTTCAGTGACAAACAAGCCCAAAATATAAGTGGCTGATAACAACACAGATTATTTCATACTCATATAACATGCGTATTAGAGTCAGCTGGTGGCCCTACTCCATGGCTTCCTCACTCAGGAGCAGTCCCCAGCATCTATAGCAGCTCTGTCCCGATAGATCTCTCTGTGGTGAAGGAAATGGCCTGTATATGTACTGCCCAAAATGCTACCCACTAGATACAGGTGGCACTTAACTATTCGAAATGTGGCTAATGTGACTGACAAACTGAGTTTTTACTTTTATTTAATTTTAACTATTTTAATTTCAGTGGGCACAATTGATTAATAGCCATTGTCTTATAGAGTGTAGGTCCAAATCATCATATGTTGCTAGGGGAGAGCAAAAATATGGATGCTCACACACTGGTCCTTAAAAGCGTCTACTCAGAAGTAATGATCGCCATACACTCTGCCATTTAATGCACTGAAGTTCCATGTCCACCTAGAGCTTCTAGGGGTGAGATAGAGCTATCTCATCTTGTCCTTGGAGGAGAAAAAAAAAGTATCAGTGAGGCACAATGATGAATGTTCTGATTGTTCTGACACCACCACTGATCAGTGTTCTGAAAATTCAATGTGAAATGAAATAGTCATGTGCCTGGCCCTCATGGGACTTAGAGTTTAATAGAGGAAGGAGGATGAAGTGATCATTTAAAATACACACCCTCCTTAACCAAGCTTCACATATGAGTGAGATACTGGGCTCTTGAGGCAGACACACTTAAGTTCAAAGCCTGGTTCGGTCTTAATTAAAATGGGAGTGATTACATTCAATGAAATTATATTTATAAGCTTTCCAACAATTATTGTTAATTCAGACTATCTAATTCTGTGTCCGTGTTTATATATAAACATAATTTTATGAACAAGATTTATCTTTATGTAACAAACTGGAGTTTTTTTCCCCTGAGTCCAAAACAATTAATCAATAAAAATAAAAACACACACACAAATATATGATTACACATCTTTGGGACAGAGTAAGTAGCTTCTAAATAAAGGCTTGTAATTTAGCTAGTGTGGTAGGAAAGTATGAAGTGGTTCACAGTGAGGTAACGAGTGTTTCAGATGAAGGGAAGAGCCAGTGTGAAGTCTCTGGATTTGGGAAGTATGTGGTGGTGCCTTTTAGGAAGTTAAGGAAGGCCTGGGATGTTGGAGCGGAGGCCCAGGGGGAACGGCCTTGTGAGGTCCATGTCATGCACGATATTGTAAGCTGTGGTGGGAGTTGAGACTTGACTCTCATCAAGGGGAGGCCATTAAAGAGTTTTAAGTAAGGAGAGACGTGATTTCCTGTACAGTTTTGAAAGGTTATTCTGGCTGCTTCTTGGACAATGGATTTGAAGAGGGGCAAGAGAAGGGAGAAAGGTATTTGTGGTAGTTGATTTTATGTATCAACATGACTAGGCTAAGAGATGCCCAGCTGGTAAAATATTCTTTCCAGGTGCCCTCTGTGAGGATGTTTCCAGAACAGATTAACACTTGAGCCAGTAGACTGGATAAAGATAACTGTCAGACATGTGGGCAGGCATCATCCAACACATTTGAGGACATGAACAGAACCAAAAGGTAGAGGAAGGGCAAACTTCCTCTCTGTTCCAGTTGAACATTTATCTCTTCCTGCCCTAGGACTTCAGCCTTCCTGGTTCTTGAGACCTCATATCCAGACTGCATTATACCATCTACTTGCCTGGTTCTCCAGCTTGTATGACACAGATTGTCAGACTTTCTCTGGGGCCTCTTGGTTAATACACCCCTCTATTTGTTATCTGTTGCTGCGTAACAAAAAGGATGTAAATATAGTGATCGTAAACAACCGTCATTTATGATTTTACAGTTTGTATGGCTCAGGGCTTCCTGGATGGCTCAAGTGGTAAAGAATCCACTTGCCAATGCAGGAGATGCGAGTTCAATCCCAGGGTTGGGAAGATCTCCAGTATTCCTGCCTGGGAAATTCCATGGACAGAGGAGCCTGGCAGATTACGATCCATGGGGTCACAGAGTTGGACACAACTTGGCCACTGAGCACACACACGTGGTTCAGGAGTCCCTGTATGTCTTATCTGAGTCCTCTGCTTAGCGTCTCACTAAGATATAATTCAGGTGTTGGCAGAGCTACATTCTTTTCTGGAGTTCATGATATTCTTCTGACTTGATTTGATTGTTACCAAAATTCAATATCTTGTGATTTTAAGGCTGAGGTCCATACCCTATTCTTTTAATAGATGTCAGCTGGGCTTCATTCTCTATACCTGCAGTTTTTGCTGTGTTGGCCTTCTCACAACATGCCAGCATGCTGCTTCAAGGCCAGCAGGAGAATCGATCTTTTCAGAACAGACCAGCATCTCTTTTAATGTCTTTCACCTGATTCAGTGAGGCCTACCTAGGATAATCTCCCTTTTGTTTAACTTAAAACCAATGGAATTGGGGCCTTAATTACATCTGTAAAATCTCTTCACTTTGACACATAATCTAATAACAGGAATGATATCTCTTTATTTTCCCAGGTCCTGTTCATAGGCAAAGGGAGGAGATTACATAGGGTCTGTGTACCAGAGGCAAAAATCTCAGCTTGGACCTGAGGTGCCATCTCATAATCCTGCTCACCATGACTTTTGTGGTCTTTTGAGCTCACACAGCATTTAGCCTCTGAGAACCTCCCACAGAAGTTATTATCTGTATTTGAGGGAAAAGAGAACCAAAAGTAGGCAGCTCTTGACCCCTAAAAACTAATTTACTCTAAGAAGCCACAATCTGCCATTTTTTTGGCAGTTTAATTTACTCATCTATTTAGCTCTGAGAGTCTAATGTAGGCTACCCAGGCTCACGAGAGACTAATCAATAAGCAAGAAAGACATTACTATCTTTTTTTAAGTTAATTTTTTAAATTTATTTATTTGTGATTGAGGATAATTGCTTTACAATATTGTGTTGGTTTCCGCCATACATCAGCATGAATCAGCTACAGGGTATACACAGGACCCCTTCCTTCCACCTCCCTCCGCACTCCACCCCTCTAGGTTGTCACAGAGCACCAGGCTGTGATCCTTGTACCATACAGCAACTTCCCATTTGCTATCCATTTTACATATGGTAATATATATGTTTCAATGCTATTCTCTCAGTTCATCCCACCCTCTCCTTCCCCACTGTGTCCGTAAGTCTTTTCTCTATGTCTGAGTTTCTATTACTGCCCTGCAAATAGGTTCATTAGTACCATTTCTTCTAAATTCCATATATATGCATTAATATACGATATTTGTTTTTCTCTTTCTGACTTACTTAGTCTGTATAACAGATTCTAGGTTCATCCACCTCACTAGAACTGACTCCAGTTTGTTCCTTTTATGGTGGAGTAGTATTCCATTGTATATATGTACCACAAACTTCGTATCCATTCATCTGTCAATGGTATCTAGGTTGCTTCCGTGTCCTGGCTGTTGTAAATAGTGCTGCAGTGAACACTGAGGTACGTGTGTCTTTTTCAGTTATTGTTTTCTTGGGGTATACGTCCAGTAGTGGAACTGATGGGTCATATGGTAGTTTTATTTCTAGATTTTTAAGAAATCTCCACACCGTTCTCCATAGTGGTATCAATTTACATTCCTACCAACAGTGCAAGAGTGTTCCCTTTTCTCCACATCTTCTCTAGCGTTATTGTTTGTAGATTTTTCTGATGATGGCCATTCTGACCAGTGTGAGGTGGTAGTTTTGATTTGCATTTCTCTCAATAATAAGTCATGTTGAGCATTTTTTTCACATGTTTAATATTCATCTGGATGTCTTCTTTGGAGAAATGTCTGTTTAGGTCTTTTGCCCATTTTTTGTTGTTTGTTTTTCTGATGGTGAGCTGCTTGTATATTTTGGAGATTAATATTTTGTCAGTTGTTTCATTTACAATTAACCTCTCCAATTCTGAGGGTTGTCTTTTCATCTTGTATATGGTTTCCTTTGCTGTCCAAAGGCTTTTAATTTTAATTAGGTCCCACTGGTTTATTTTTCCTTTTATTTCCATTACTCTAGGAGGTGGATCATAAAGGATTTTGCCGTGATTTATGTCAAAACGTGTTCTTCCTAAGTTTTCCTCTAAAAGTTGTATACTTTCTGGTCTTAAATTTAGGTCTTTAATCAGTTTTGAGTTTACCTTTCTGTATGATGTTATACAATGTTCTAATTTCATTCTGTTACTTGTAGCTGTCCTATTTTCCCAGCGCCACTTATTGAAGAGACTGTCTTTTCTCCATTACATAGTTTGGCCTCCTTTGTCAAAGATAAGGTGTCCATAGGTGTGTGGGTTTATTTCTGGGCCTTCTCTCTTGTTCCATTGAGCTACATTTCTATTTTTGTGCCAGTACCATACTGTCTTGATGACTGTTGCTTTGTAGTATAGTCTGAAATCAGGAGGGTTGGTTCCTCCAACTCCATTCTTCTTTCTCAAGATTTCTTTGGCTGTTTGGGGTCTTTTGTGTTTCCGTATGAATCATGAAACTTTTTGTTCTAGTTCTGTGCAAAATGCCATTGGAATCCAGATTGGAAAAGAATGAAGACTGTCACTGCTTACAGATGATATGATACTATACATAGAAAACCCTAAAGGTGAAAGTCGTTCCATGTCCAACTCTGTGACCCCATGGACTATACAGTCCATGAAATTATCTAGGCCAGAATACTGGAGTGGGTAGCCTTTCTAGGTACTATCAGAAAATTACTAGAGCTAATCAGTGAATTTAGTAAAGTTGCAGAATACAAAATCAATACATAGAAACCTCTTGCATTCCTATATACCAACAGTGAAAAATCAGAAAGAGAAATTAAAGCATCAATCCCATTGACCATTGCAAACAAAAAGAATAAAATACCTAGGAATAAACCTATCTAAGGAGACAAAAGAGCTGTGTACAGAAAATAAGGCACTGATGAAAGAAATCAAAGACAACATAAACAGATGGAGAGATATACCATTTTCTTGGATTGGAAGAATCAATATTGTGAAAATGACTCTACTATCCACAGTAATCTACAGATTCAATGCAATCCCTATCAAATTAATTAATTTTCTTGGAGTATGGGCTTCCCGGATAGCTCAGTTGGTAAAGAATCACCTGCAATGCAGGATACCTGGGTTCAATCCCTGGCTTTGGAAGATCCCCTGGAGAAGGGAAAGTCTACCCGCTGATGTATTATGGCCTGGAGAATTCCATGGACTGCATAGTCCATGGGGTCACAAAGAGTCGGATACAACTGAACAACTTTCACTTTCACTTCTCTTTCATCTGGGCTTCCATCATAGGTCAGTCAGTAAAGAATCTGCCTGCAGTGCAGGAGACCCGGGTTCAATCCCTGGTCAGGAAGATCCCCTGGAGAAGGAAATGGAAACCCACCCCAGTATTCTTGCCTGGAGAATCCCATGGACAGAGGAGCCTGGCAGGCTCCAGTCTGTGGGATGGCAAGAGTATTGCTTTCCTTGTGGCTCAGTTGGTAAAGAATCCACCTGCAATGCAGGAGACCTGGGTTCAATCCCTGGGCTGGAAAGATCCTCTGGAGAAGGGCAAGGCTACCCACTCTAGTATTCTGACCTGGAGAATTCCATGGAGTGTATAGTCCATGGGGTCGCAAAGAATCGGACACAACTGAGCAACTTTCACTTTCACCTTTCACTTGGAGTATAGTTGATTTACAATGTTGTGTTAGTTTCTGCTGTACAGCAAAGTAAATCAGTTTTACATATACATATATCCACCTTTTTAAGATTTTTTTTTCCCCATACAGGTTATTATAGAGTATTGAATAGAGTTCCCTGTGCTATTCAGTAGGTTCTCATTAGTTGTCTATTCTATATATCAGTTCAGTTCAGTCCCTCAGTCGTGTCCAACTCTTTGTGACCGCATGGACTGCAGCACACCAGGCCTCCCTGTCCATCACCAACTCCCGGAGTTTACTCAGACTAACGTCCATTGAGTCGGTGATGCCAGTACCATCTCATCCTCTGTCATCCCCTTCTCCTCCCACCTTCAGTCTTTCCCAGCAGCAGGGTCTTCCATAAGGAGTCAGTTCTTTGCATCAGGTGGCCAAAATATTGGAGTTTCAGCTCCAGCATATCAGTCCTTCCAATGAATATTCAGGACTGATTTCCTTGAGGATGGACTGGTTGGATCTCTTTGCAGTCCAAGGGACTCTCAAGAGTCTTCTCCAACACCACAGTTCAAAAGCATCAATTCTTCGGCACTCAGCTTTCTTTATAGTCCAACTCTCACATCCAAATATGACTACTGGAAAAACCATAGCTTTGACTAGATGGACCTTTGTTGGCAAAGTAATGTCTCTGCTTTTTAATATGCTATCTAGGTTGGTCATAACTTTTCTTTCAAGGAACAAGCGTCTTTTAATTTCATGGCTGCAGTCACCATCTGCAGTGATTTTGGAGCCCCAAAATATAAAGTCTGCCACTGTTTCCAGTGTTTCCCCATCTGTTTGCCATGAAGTGATGGGACAAGGTGCCATGATCTTCGTTTTCTGAATGTTGAGTTTTAAGCCAACTTTTTCACTCTCCTCTTACACTTTCATCAAAGGCTCTTTAGTTCTTCTTTGCTTTCTGCCATAAGTGTGGTGTCATCTGCATATCTGAAGTTATTGACATTTTTCCTGGCAATCTTTATTCCACCTTGTGCTTCATGCAGCCCAGCATTTCTCATTATATACTCCGCATATAAGTTAAATAAGCAGGGTGGCAATATACAGCCTTGACATGCTCCTTTCCCAGTTTGGAACCAGTCTGTTGTTCCATGTCCAGTTCTAACTATTGCTTCTTGATTTGCATATAAATTTCTCAAGAGGCAGGTGAGGTGGTCTAGTATTCCCATTTCTTGAAGAATTTCCCACAGTTTGTTGTGCTCCACACAGCCAAAGGCTTTGGCGTAGTCAATAAAGCAGAAGCAGATGTTTTTCTTTCTGGAACTCTCTTGCTTTTTTGATGATCCAAGGGATGTTGGCAACTTGATCTCTGGTCCCTCTACCTTTTCTAAATCCAGCTTGGACATCTGGAATTTCATGGTTCACGTACTCTTGAAGCCTGGCTTGGAGAATTTTGAGCATTACTTTGCTAGCATGTGAGATGAGTACAATTGTGCAGTAGTTTGTTGGAACCCTGCCTTCAAATGGGTATATCTTTCCTTTTCTCCTTTGCCTTTCGCTTCTCTTCTTTTCACAGGTATTTGTAAGGCCTCCTCAGACAACTGTTTCACCTTTTTGCATTTCTTTTTCTTGGGGATGGTCTTGGTCACTGCCTCCTGTACAAGTCACAAACCTCCATCCATAGTTCTTCAGGCACTCTATCAGATCTAATCCCTTGAATCTATTTGTCACTTCCACTGTATAATTGTAAGGGATTTGATTTAGGTCATACCTGAATGGTCTAGTGGTTTTCCCTACTTTCTTCAATTTAAGTCTGAATTTGGCAATAAGGAGTTCATTATCTGAGCCACAGTCAGCTCCCGGTCTTGTTTTGGCTGACTGTATAGAGCTTCTCCATCTTTGGCTGCAAAGAATATAATCAATCTGATTTCAGTATTGACCTGGTGATGTCTATGTGTAGAGTCTTCTCTTGTGTTGTTGGAAAAGGGTGTTTGCTATGACCAGTGCCTTCTCTTGGCAAAATTCTGTATATAGTAGTGTGTATATATTAACCCCAATCTCCCAATTTATCCCTCCCCCATCATTTCACCTCTGGAAACCACAAATTTGTTTTCTACATCTGTGACTCAACTTCTGTTTTGTAAATAGGTTTATTTGTGCCATTTTTTTTTTGTATTCCACATATAAGCAGTATCATATGATATTTGTCTTTCTCTTCCTGACTTCACTCAGTATGACAATCTCTAGGTCCATCCATGTCACTGCAGATGGCATTATTTCATTCTTTTTTATGGCTGAGCAATATTCCATCATATATATGTACCACATCTTCTTTATCCACTCCTCTGTCAGTGGACATTTAGCTTGCTTCCATGTCCTGCCTATTGTGAATAGTGCTGCAGTGAACATAGGGATGCATATATTATTTTGAATTATGGTTTCCTCTGGATATATGCCCAGGAGTGGCTTTGCTGGATCATATGGTAGCTTTGTTTTTAGTTTAAGAAATCGCCATACCACTACACTTCTGTATATAAAATGGATAACCAACAAGGACCTATTGAATAGCACTTGGAACCCTGCTCAGTGTTATGTGGCAGCCTGGGTGGGAGGGGACTTAGGGAGAGTGTACACCTGTATATGTATGGCTGAGTCCCTTCACTGTTCACCTGAAACTATCACAACATTGTTAACTGGCTATACCCCCAATACAAAATAAAAGTTAAGAAAAAAGAAATCTCCGTATTGTTCTCCATAGTTGCTGTACCAGTTTACATTGCCACCAATATTGTAGGAGGGTTCCCTTTTGTCCATACCCTCTCCAGCATTTACTGTTTGGAGATTTTTTGATGATGACCATTACAACTGGTGTGAGGTGATACCTCATTGTAGCTTTGATTTGCATTTCTCTAATAATTAGAGATGTTGAGCATCTTTTCATGTGCCTCTTGGCCATCTGTATGTCTTCTTTGGGGAAATGTCTATTTAGATCTTATGCCCATTTTTTGATTGGGTTGTTGGTTTTTTGATACTGAGCTGCATGAGCTGTTTGCGTACTTTAGAGATTAATCTCTTGTCAGTCACTTCATATGCAAATATTTTCTCCAATTCTGTGGTTTTTCTTTTCATTTTGCTGATGGCTTCCTTTGCTGTGCAAAAGCTTTTAATTAGGTCACATTTGTTTGTTTTTATTTTCGTTACTCTCAGAGGTAGATCAAAAAGAAATCTTGCTGCAGTTTATGTCAGAGAGTGTTCTGCTTATATTTTTCTCTAAGGGTTTTATAGTATCCGGTCTTACATTTAGGTCATTAATCCATTTTCGGTTTATTTTTGTGTACAGTGTTAGAGAATGTTCTGATTTCCAGGAATGACATCACTGTCTTTTGGCACAAAATAACACCGCCAGGAAGACCAAAATAACTGTGCTGGCCAGGAAAACCACAGAAAGTGTTTTCAAAAGTTTTGGAATCAGAGAGATGTAGTCTTCAAGTCCTTTTACAGTCCATAGCCTCAGATTCTTCATCTTTAAAATGGGGATCATTTTAATCACAATACAGTATTATCTGTGAGAAAACAATGAGATAACATACCTCAAACCCTTAACCCAGGGCCTAGCACCAGAGGAGCAATAGCTGGCAGCTGCTGTTGTCCTCCTTATCCTCATCACCAGGCACTGCCAGAGAAAGACAAATACCTGCTGCCATAACACAGGGGAAGACAGGCAGTCTGGGAAGCTGCCAGGTTTTGTCCCAGGAGGAGCTACAGAGCTGAAACGAACAAGCTTACCGTGTGTCACTGAGCCACTCTGGGCCATCATTTCCAACTTTGTCAAGCCGAGATAACCTCTCCCTCCTCCTCCTTTGGTTGAGGAGGTATGTGGCAGCTGATCGACATTTATAGAAGTAACATGTCATGGGATAATTATATGGTGATAAATACCTTTCTTCCAGGTCTCTTGTTTCCTCCCCAGAGTATAAAGGTATTCTTGCAGCTCTGACTAACATGGCTGGGTAACAGAACCTTCCTGGGCAATCTATCATCCCATTATGTTATAGCTGGAATTTGATTATTTAGTCATTTGGACTCTGCTGCAGACTGCTGCATACTGCTGAACAGCACGTAATCAATTAGCGCTCAGTTTTCCTGTTGTCACACCTGTATGTTGGAATGGGCACCTTTGAGACCTCAGGAGTATTCTTGGAGTCTTGAAGACTCAATACTGGCCGGCTCTTTTCTGACATGTAGTTTCATGCATTCTCAGCTAAATATGATGCTTCTTAGGATGCTCTTTTGTAATTGATTTGCAGGCATCTGTTGTGAAAGCAGATGCAACTCATTCAAATCCACATATGAGGATGTCTTGGTTTGAAATGAGAATATTATGTTTTCTCAGACTCGTTATGTGTCAAATGTCAATATGCAAGTTTCCAGTAATGCAGACATGGCTGGTAACGAAAATGGAAGTGTATTTTCACATCCCTGTTTCAGAGCTGGAGACCTTGTAGAAAGAAGCATTGTTCTTGTAAATAAACTCATCACGAATTGGTAGATTAGAATCTCTGTAATTCAGTAAAGTTTACAAAATCAAATTACTTGTTGGAATTATGCAGAGGAGATATCCCCCAAAGAACACAGAAAATGATACTGATAAAAGAACATGGTTAATAAATCACACTGCCAAAAGCCATTTATGAGACCGGGAAGTGGTAAACATGGTCCAGCCCACTGCCTGTGTTTATAAATAAAGTTTTGCTGTAACATAATCACACTTAGTTGCTTTCATGTTCTCTACAGCTGTTTTGTCACTACAGCTGTCGAGTTGAGTAGTTGTGACCGAGGCCATATGGCTTGCAGAACCTAAAATATTACTCTGTCCTTTACTGAGAAAGTTTTGGAGGCCCCTGATCTAGAACACTGGTTATTAACTTATCTTTGTAAAGACCATTACATACAACATTTATTTAGACCATTTCTGTATCCATTTAACCCACAACAGAGTCAATTATGATAACTAGTGTGTCAAGAGAAGACAGTGCACCTAACAATGTATTCCCAAAATATGTGAAGCAAAAACTGACAAAGTAAGAAATATGCCACATTTTCAATAATGATAGTTAGAGACTTCAGTATTCTATACATTCAGTGATGGATAGAACAACTACACAAAAGAGGAACAAGGAAGTAGAAGACAGGAACAACACTTTGAACCAAATAAGACATCTATAGAACACTTTGTCCAACAAGAATAGCTTACTCCTCTTTCTCAAGTGCAGATGAAAACTTCCACAGTATAAACAATATGTTTGGCAATAAAGTAAGCCTTAAAAAATTTTTTTAAAGAATTGAAATCATACAAAGTATATTCTTCAACCACAATGGAATGAAACTAGGAATCATTAACAGAAGGGAAATCAGAGATTTCATAAATACATGGACAGTGTACTGCATACTCCTAAATAACTAAAAGGTCAAAGAAGATATCACAAAAGAAGTTAGAAAATACCTTGAGATGATTGAAAACAAAAGCACAGTGTACCAAAACTTAGGGGATGCGACTCACATGGTGTTTGGAGGGAAATGTATCGCTGTCAACACCTATGTTAGAAAAGAAAAATCTCCAGTCAATAGCATAACCTTACATGAGGATGTGGAGAAAAAGGGAACTTTGGGCAGGAATATAAATTCATGCAGTCACTGGGGGAAACAATACGGAGCTCTCTCAAAAAACTAAAACTGGATCTGCCATATGACCCAACAATCTAATCCTGGGTATATATCTAAAAACAATCCACTAATTTGAAAACATACTTGCGCCCCAATGTTCATGGCAGCATTATTTACAGTTGCCAAGTTATGTAAGCAACCTCAGTGTCCATCAACAGATGAATGGATAAGAGGTGATGTGTGTATGAGTGTATGTGTTTATATGCATGCACACACACACACACAGAGACACACACACACACAGACACACACACACACACACACACACACACTGGAATACTACTCAGCCATGAAAATGAAATTTTGCCATTTGTAGCAACATGAATGGGCTTGGAGTGTATTACAATAAGTGAAATAAGTTAGATAAAGATAAAAATGTATGATGTCACTTATATATAGACTCTAAAAATAGAACAAACTAGCGAATAAAACAGCAGAGAAACAGACTCACAGATACAGAACAAACTCTTGGTTACCAATGGGGAGAGGGAAATGGGGGAAGGGGCAAGGAATTAAGAGGCACAAACTATTACGTATAATATAAAATGAAGTACAGGGATATATTGGAGAACACAGGGAATATAGCCAATATCTTATAATAACTGTAAATGGAGTATAAACTTTAAAAATTGTGAGTTCCTATACTGTACACCTATAACTTATAAAATATTATACAGCAACTGTAGTTCAATTAAAAATTAAAATCTTTTTAAATATGCAAAGTATTTGAATTGATATTTCTCCAAAGAAAATGTTCTGAATTAGATAGTGGTGGTGGCTATAGAACTCTGGATATACTAAAAATTCACTGAATTACATACTTTAAAATAGTGAATTTTATGGTATATGAATTGTATGTCAGTAGAAAAAGCAAAACACACACACACACACAAGGCAGATGGAGTAGGTGGTTTATCACTAGATGCAAAGCCTCACATTTGTTTATGTCTAAGATTGAATGGTTCTGTAGAATTTGCCATTTTTTTTCCCTCTCTCCTAAACACATTGCTTCTTAGATATCCATCCGGTTAAAATCCTGTGGGAAACTTCCACTTCTGGAAAGAGGTCCTTATTTCTCCCAATAAGTACAAATAAAAAGTCTGGGAAAATATAACAGGCGTCTAAAAAGTGGAAAGAAGAAGACAGACGAGCTAAAGAGTTTGGGATCCAGGGAACATGGCAGTGAGTTCCCTGTTTCCTCTCTCTGCTTCAGGTATATCTCAGGCTGGGTGTTGGGTGAAACCAGCAACCTCAAAACAGCCGGGATATATCAAGACCCACATGGTTTCACTAGACGAGTCTACCAAATCTTCGAAGGATTAATACCAACTTTAAAAAGTCCCTGAAAGAAAACAGAAGAGAACACTTTTCAATTTATTTTATGAAACTAGTATTGTTCTAAATCCAGACCAGCCAAAGGCAATACAAAGGAAAAGGGGAACTACACACCAGCATCTCTCATGGACATAGACACCACAATCCTTAAATAAATATTTACAAATAGAATTGAGTAATTTATGAAGACAACTATATACTGTGGCCTATTGGGTTTTATTCTGGGGCTGCAAGGTTGTAAACGTATTCAGATTTCAATTGATATAGCTCACCCCATTAATATATGAAAGAATAAATGGGATAAGATCATGTCAGTCAATGTGGTGTGGGGGTGAGGGGGGGGGGAAGTGTTTGACAACATTCAGTACCTATTGGTGATTGTAAAAATATCTCAGAGAAATAAGAATAGAGTTGAAAGCCCTCACATTGATAAAGAGAATCCACACACACACACACAAAATGTAATATGGTTAATACTATTCAGTTCAGTTCAGTCGCTCAGTCGTGTCCGACTCTTTGCGACCCCATAAATTGCAGCACGCCAGGCCTCCCTGTCCATCACCAACTCCTGGAGTTTACCCAAACTCATGTTCATTGAGTCAGTGATACCAACCAACCATCTCATCCTCTGTCGTCCCCTTCTCCTCCTGCCCCCAATCCTTCCCAGCATCAGCGTCTTTTCCAATGAGTCAACTCTTCGCATGAGGTGGCCAAAGTATTGGAGTTTCAGCTTCAACATCAGTCCTTCCAATGAACACCCAGGACTGATCTCATTTAGGATGGACTGGTTGGATCTCCTGGCAGTCCAAGGGACTCTCAAGAGTCTTCTCCAACACCACAGTTCAAAAGCATCAATTCTTCGGCGCTCAGCTTTCTTCAGTCCAACTCTCACATCCATACATGACCACTGGAAAAACCATAGCCTTGACTAGACAGATCTTTGTTGGCAAAGTAATGTCTTTGCTTTTTAATATGCTATCTAGGTTGGTCATAACTTTCATACCAAGGAGAAAGCGTCTTTTAATTTCATGGCTGCAATCACCATCTGCAGTGATTTTGGAGCCCAAAAAAATAAAGTCAGCCACTGTTTCCACTGTTTTCCCATCTATCTGCCATGAAGTGATGGGACCGGATGCCATGATCTTAGTTTTCTGAATGTTGAGCTTTAAGCCACCTTTTTCACTCTCCTCTCTCACTTTCATCAAGAGGCTTTTTAGTTCCTCATCACTTTCTGCCATAAGGGTGGTGTCATCTGCATATCTGAGGTTATTTATATTTCTCCCGGCAATCTTGATTCCAGCTTGTGCTTCTTATACTTTATGGTAAAAGACTGAATGCTTGCCTCCTAAAACTATTAACCAAGCAAGGATGATTGATTTCACCACTCTTATTCTCCATGGTAGCACAAGTTTTATCCTGGGTAGTAAGGAAAGAAAAGAAAAGGCACCCGTACCAAAAAGGAAGAAGTAAAACTGCTTTTTTTTTTGCCGATGGTGTGCTGTTTAACAGAAATAATCCCAAAGAAACTACCAAGGAGAAAAAAGTCTCCAGAATAATGAGTTCAGTGAGGTGTCAAGAAACATGATTGATATACAAAAACCAATTGTATTTCTATATACTACCAAAGAACACATGGAAAATGAAATTCAAAATACAATATGGCTTATAATTGCTCCAAAAATGTGAAATGGCTTCTGTATAAATCTATCAAAATTTGTATATGAATTGTATGCTAAAAACTTGACCATGCCACAAAAGAAATCAAAGAGAATCTAAATAAATGAAGAGAGATTCTATGTTCATGAACTGGAAGACTCCCAATAGTAAAAACTAGTTCTCCAAAATTAATGTACAGATTTTAACACAGTCACATTTTTGTAGATATAGAAAATACTACTCTAAAATTTATATGGAAAGGCAACAGAGTTAGAATAACTAAAAATAATTCTGAAAAATTAGAATAAAATGGAAGGAAGCACTCCATCACTTTGCAGATTATATAGTAATCTTGATTTATGTTTTGAGGGACAGACACACAGATAAATGGAATGGAATAGAAAATCCAGAGGTAGAGTCACTGAGTATGGCCAACTGATTTTTTCCTCTTTGTGTTTAATTTTAGTTTTATATTGGAGGATAGCTGATTCACAGTGTTGTATTAGTGTCAGGTGAACAGCTAAGTGATTCAGTTTTACACATCCAGGTGATTCAGACAGTAAAGAATCTGCCTGCAATGTAGAAAACCCAGGTTTGATCCCTGGATTAGAAAGATCCCCTGGAGACAGGAATGGCTACCCACTGCAGTATTCTTGCCTGGAAAATTCCATGGACAGAGGATCCTCAGGGGCTACAGTCCATGGGTTGCAAAGAGTTGGATATGACTGAAGGACTTTCACTGAATCTAGATATCCATTCCTTTTTCAGATTCTTTTCCCATATAGGTTACTACAGAATATTGAGTAGATTTCCCTGTGCTATGTAGTAGGTCCTTGTCAATTATGTTTTATGTATACTAGTGTCTATATATTAATCCCAACTCCCTAATTTATCCTCCCCATCTTTCCCCTTTGGTACACATAAGTTTGTTTTTCAGCCTGTGAGTCTGTATCAATTTTGTGAATTAGTTCATTTGTATCCGTTTTTAGATTCCAGATATCAGTTCAGTTCAGTTCAGTCGCTCAGTCGTGTCCGACTCTTTGTGACCCCATGAACTGCAGCACGCCAGGCCTCTCCGTCCATCACCAACTCCCGGAGTCTACCCAAACCCATGTCCATATATAAGTGATATCATAGGATATTTGTCCTCTGTCTGACTGACTTCACTTTGTATGATCATCACTAGGTCCATCCATGTTGCTGCAAATGGCTGTATTCCATTCTTTTTTATGGCTGAGTAATATTCCATTGTGTGTATGTACTACATCCTCTTTATCCATTCCTTTGTTGATGCACAATTTGGTTACTTCCGTGTCTTGGCTATTTAAATAGTGGTACAGTGAGTCACCCAGGTAGTGCTAGTGGTAAAGATCCTGTCTGCCAATGCAAGAGACGTGAGAGATGCAAGTTGATCCCTGGGTCAGGAAGATCCCCTGGAGAAGGGCACGGCAATCCACTCCAGTGCTGTTGCTTGGAGAATCCCTTGGACAGAGGAGCCTGGTGGGCTACAGTCCACAGAGTCACATACAGTCAGATGTGACTGACACAACCTAGCACCCATGCAGTGAATCACAAGATGCACGTATCTTTTCTAACTATGATTTTCTGAGAATATACACCCAGGAGTGGGATTGCTGGATCATACGGGGTCGGCAGAGGTTGAAATGGTTAGACAGCATCACCAACTTAATGGACATGAATTTGAGCAAACTCTGGGAGATAGCGGAAAACAGAAGCCTGGCATGCTGCAGTCCATGGGGTTGCAAAGACATGACTGAGTGACTGAACAATGGTAGCTCTATTTTTCATTTTTAAAGGAATCTCCATACTATTCTGCATAGTGGCTGTGCCAATTTACATTCCTGTCAAGTGTGCAGGAGGGTTCCCTTTTCTCCACGTTCTTTCAGCATTTATTACTGGTAGACTTTTTGGTTATGGCCGTTGTGAGTGGTGTGAGGTGCTACCTTGTTGTAGTTTTGATTTGCCTTTCTCTAATGAATAGCCACATTGAGCAGGTTTTTCAATTGTGTGTAAAAAATGTACCTGTGTAAATTGACTTCTTGAAGGTCTGCCCTGTTTGGATTTCTTTTTTGATTACGTACCCCAGGGCATTTCTTGAGGGCGGTTATGTTTTACAGCCCCTCAGACCTTGTGAATATAAAGTGTCTATTCAGTTCAGTTCAGTCGCTTAGTCGTGTCTGACTCTTCGTGACCGCATGGAGTACAGCACGCCAGGCCCCCCGTCCATCACCAACTCCCGGCGTTTACTCAAACTTATGTCCATTGAGTAGGTGATGCCATCCAACCATCTCATATAAGCACTGATTTTCAAGTTGTAGTTATGAGAAATTACCACAAGGTGGCGGCATTTCTTCATGCCCCACCAGGGTTCCTGCGACAACCAGAGCCATAGGAAAATAGTGGTGCTGAGTTGTAAATTAGAGTAGAATGTGCCAGAACAGACACCCAAGGGTTGAGTCTCATACTTCTTCCCTCTTACCCTGAATCCCCATAGACTAATCTCAGGGCCTGCAATAGAGCAGTGCTGACAGTTCTGTTGCACTTGTATGGGTGGGACAATTCTGAGGCATGAGGCTGGAGGTAGGAACTCCAGCACCAGGAGAATTGGAGACCAGGGGGAGTTTCAGAGCTCTTCCAGCCTGGAGGTTCTCCCTCCTTTGCGTGCAGTAGGCTTGGTTCATCTGGAGGAGGACCCACCTGGATCTGGAAATCGGGGTCTCATCCACAGGGGACCAGGCACTCTGCATCCAAAAGGGCTCCTTTGCTGGCCCATCGTCTCCAGCTTCCTCAGCTTGACCCAAGGCTGCTCAGCCTCCAGGATTGTGACACCAGCCTATATATATATATATATACACATATACATACATACATACATCAGTTTAGTTCAGTCGCTCAGTCGTGTCTGACTCTTTGTAACCCCATGAACCGCAGCCCGCCAGGCCTCCCTGTCCATCACCAACTCCCTGAGTCCACCCAAACCCATGTCCATCGAGTCGATGATGCCATCCAGACATCTCATCCTCTATCGTCCCCTTCTCCTGCCCTCAATCTTTCCCAGCATCAAGGTCTTTTCCAATGAGTCAGATCTTCCTATGAAGTGGCCAAAGTATTGGAGTTTCAGCTTCAACATCAGTCCTTCCAGTGAACACCCAGGACTGATCTCCTTTAGGATGGACTGGTTGGATCTCCTTGCAGTCCAAGGGACTCTCAAGAGTCTTCTCCAACACCCCAGTTCAAAGGCATCATTTCTTCGGCACTCAGCTTTCTTCACCGTCCAACTCTCACATCCATACATGACCACTGGAAAATCCATAGCATTGACTAGACGGACCTTTGCTGCCAAAATAATGTCTCTGCTTTTTAATATGCTATTTAGGTTGGTCATAACTTTCCTTCCAAGGAGTAAGCGTCTTTTAATTTCATGGCTGCAATCACCATCTGCAGTGATTTTAGAGCCCCCCAAAAATAAAGTTTGACACTGTTTCCACTGTTTCCCCATCTATTTTGCATGAAGTGATGGGACTGAATGCCATGATCTTAGTTTTCTGAACTTTGAGCTTTAAGCCAACTTTTTCACTCTCCTCTTTCACTTTCATCAAGAGGCTTTTTATGTTCTTCTTCTCTTTCTGCCATAAGGGTGGTGTCATCTGCATATCTGAGGTTATTGATATTTCTCCCGGCAATCTTGATTCCAGCTTGTGCTTCCTCCAGCCCAGCGTTTCTCATGATGTACTCTGCATAGAAGTTAAATAAGCAGGGTGACAATATACAGCCTTGACGTACTCCTTTTCCTATTTGGAACCAGTCTGTTGTTCCATGTCCAGTTCTAACTGTTGCTTCCTGACCTGCATACAGGTTTCTCAAGAGGCAGGTCAGATGGTCTGGTATTCCCATTTCTTTCAGGATTTTCTACAGTTTATTGTGATCCACACAGTCAAAGGCTTTGGCATAGTCAATAAAGCAGAAATAGATGTTTTTCTGGTACTCTCTTGCTTTTTCGATGATCCATTGGATGTTGGCAATTTGATCCCTGGTTCCTCTGCCTTTTTTAAAACCAGCTTGAACATCTGGAAATTCATGGTTCACATATTGCTGAAGCCTGGCTTGGAGAATTTTAAGCATTACTTTACTAGCGTGTGAGATGAGTGCAATTGTGTGGTAGTTTGAGCATTCTTTGGCATTGCCTTTCTGTATATATAGATACAGATATATTCTTTTTTGAGGCTCCTTTCCCGTATAGCACCTGCCAGTGTGGAGTGGCATCCCTGGGCTCTAGAGTATGTCCTGTGCATCATCTGTGTGTCTGTGTCAATGTGCACATGTGAATGCCATCCTCCTAATGCATCCCTCTCCCCACTTTCCCCTCTGGGATCCATAAGTTCGTTTTCTAAGTCTGTGAGCCTGTTGCTGTTTTGTAAATTAGTTCATGTGTATCCATTTTTATATTTCACATTTAAATGATAAATCATATGACATTTATTCTCTGTCTGACTTCATATTATCATCATTAGGTCCACCCATGTTGCTGCAAATGGCATGATTCCATTCTTTTTTGTGGCTGAGTAATATTCCCATTGTGTGTATACACCACATCGTCTCTATCTGTTCCTCTGTCTGTGGACACTCTGCTTGTTTTGGTGTCTTGGCTCTTGTCCACAGTGGTGCATTGAGCCACCAGGCGCTTGTATCTGTTTGAATTATTTTTCCGAGGACATATGCACAGGAGTGGGATTTCTGGATCATATGGTAGCTCTATTTTTTCATTTTTTAAGGAGCCTCCATACTGTTCATCTGGTCTGATGTGTCATTTAAGGCCTGTGTTTCCTTATTGATCTTCTAGCTGTATGATCTGTTCACTGATGAAAGTGGGGTGTTAAAGTCTCCCACTACTATTGTGTTAGTGTCACATTTTATGACTGTTAGCATTCACCTTATATAATGAGGTGCCCCTGTGTCAGGTTTGTATATATTTACACTGTTATACTTCTTCTTGGATTGCTCCTTTGATCATTATGTAGTATCCTCCTTTGTCTCTTGCAACAGTCTCTAAAGTCTATTTTGTTTGATATAAGTATTGCTACTCCAGCTGTGTTTTGGTTTCCATTTGCATGGAGTACCTTTTTCGATCCACTCCCTTTTAGTCTGTGTGGGTCCCTACATCTAAAGTGGGTTTCTTACAGACAGCATATATATGGGTCCTGTTTTTGTGTGCATTCAGTCTGTCTGTCTTTTGGTTGGAGCATTTAATCTATTTCCATTTAAGGTAATTATTGATATGTAGGTTCTTATTGCCATTTTATTCACTGTTTTGGATTCAGTTTTGTAGGTTCTTTTTCTTGCCTGCCTCCTTTGTTCTCTTGTGACTTGATGACTGTTGTTTGTGTTGTGGTCGGATTGCTTTTTCTTTTTTGTGTGTGTATCTGTTGTAGATTTTTGGTTTGTGGTTACCTTGAGGTTTTGATGTAGCAGTCTGTATATAAACAAGATTGTTTTAAGTTGCTGGTCACTTAATTTCATATACATGTCCCATATCCTGCATTTTACTCTTCTCTCCTCATGAATGCTGGTTTTGATACCATGTTTGTGTGTGGATGATTTCCTTCCTTTACTGTATGTTTGCCTTCACTGGTGAGCTTTCCCATTTGTAATTTTCTTGTTTCTGTTTGTAACTTTTCCTTTTCCACCTAGAGAATTTCCTTTGGCATTTTTTGTAAAGCTGGTTTGGTGGTGCTGAATTTTCGTAGCTTCTGCTTGTCTGTAAAGCTTTTGATTCTCCATCAAATCTGAAAGAGAGCCTCACTGGGTAGAATATTTTTCCTTGTAGGTTTTACCTTTCATCACTTCAGATAAGTTGTACTACTTCCTTCTTAGCCAATTGATTTTTCACAGTGATGCAAAAGCAACTCAATGGAGGAGTTTAGCCTTTTTAGCACATGCTGGAGCAATTGAAATCCATAGGAAAAATTAGTCTTGACTTAAATTTCATGTATTATAGAAAAATTAGCTCAAAGTGGATTATAGATTTAAATATAAAATGTAAAACTATAAAACTTTAGAAGACAGCATGGAAGAAAATCTTAACGACCTACCAGGGTTTATTGAAATGTTGTTAAACATGACACAAAAAGCAAGATCAAAGAGAAAAATTGATAAATTCTACTTCGTCAAAATTTAAAAGTTTTACTCTGTGTAAGACTCAGTTAAAAGACAAGCTATAGAGTAGGAGAAAATATTTGCAAACTACATTCCTGTCAAAGGATTCATATCTATAATGTGTAAAGAACACTTAAAACTCAACATGTAAAATGGTGAAAAAAAATCTGTTATTTTCTTGTTAAAAAAAAAAAAATTACACGTACAATTACCATTTGGCCCAGCAATTGCACTCCTGGGCATTTTTCCCAGAGAAATGAAAGTCTAATGTTCACCCAAAAACGTACACATAGTTGTCCATAGAAAACATATTTATAATAGCTAGAAACTGGAAACAATCAATATATGCCTTAATAGGAGAGTAGACAAAACAAACTGTGGCTTATCCCTACCATGGAATACTACTCAGCACTTAAAAAAAATCTATTGACATAAGGTAAATTTCAAGGGCATCAGGCTGAATGTTTATAGAGATAGAATTCGACGTTAGTAGTTATCAAGGATCAGGAATGGTGGGTCACAAGGGAGCGTAACTAAAAAGGGTGCTCTGAGTGAGATCTGGGGTAACTGAATAGGTTTATATCTAACATTGTGTGGCACACACACAAACATTGTATCAATGTGAAATCCCTGCTTTTGGCATTGTACTAGGATTATGTAAGATGGAACCGGTGGATGATGTGGGAGAAAGGTACAAGGGACCCATATCTCTGCTATCTCTGTAACTTCTGTAATGATTTCAAAATAAAAACTTGACAAACCCAAAGGAAAACCATTCACACTGGAGGGGCAAGATTGCCAGCCTTCTATTTTCCTAACAACTGTCTCCATTGTTTAAAGTGTCAAGTTCCCTGAGATTAATCTGCCTACCCTTCAAAACCTCTCAGATTCTGATGGGCAAATTGAGTACATGTGTCCTTACAGTGTCTTGGTGCTGTCTGGACAACTACATTTTACATACAAGTGGAAGAGAGTAACTGCAGGAACACTGAAGCTGAAGTAGTCTAGGATCTTAACCTCTCCTAGGGAGCACAGAATTATTCTGAATGATTAAATCAATGTACCTAGTGAATGCATGTCACAGAGAAAGGACTCTCTAGCAATTGATGTATACCCCACCACAGATGTTCCAGAGATCAGAAAAAAACAAAAGGAAACTTTTCTTTGTTTATTGACTCTTCTTGTTTTTTAACTGTGAAACCAGGGAATTACTGTTGCTTCCCCGTGTCCATTGAAATACTAAAACAGAGTTCAAACATGACCTGTGATCAAATGTGTAAATATATCATTAGGCACTTTTACCTACAAAGGCTTTACTCTGATTCATTAAATCAGCCTTCACTAGGGGTCCTCCCTGGGGATACTGTAAAACAGAGCTTGGTTTTGTAATTTGTCCTTTTGGATACCTACATGTCTTTTCAAATGCAGTCATTAGAACTGACTTGATATCAGCCATGATAAAAGTATCTTTTTGAGGGGAACTTTTCAGATAAAAAGATGAAAGAAATTCTCCTTTTGTTAGGCAAAGATGATGAGAAAGTAGAATGAGGATTTTTATTAAAAAATAATTATGGCTTCATGGGAGAAAAAAAGAAAACATGCCTCTTTTTCTCTCATGGTTTTACTTTGTCATTGTTTCTCTGGCTTCCCTGATGGCTCAGATGGTAAAGAATCTGCCTGACAGTGCAGGAGACCCAGTTCGATCCCTGAGAAGATCCCCTGGAGAAGGGAGTGGCAACCCACCCCAGTATTCTTGCCTGGGAAATTCCATGGACAGAGGAGCCTGGTGGGCTACAGTCCATGGAGTCACAAAGCGTTGGACACAACCGAGCAAATAACACTTTCACTCTGGGCCAGTGCTTGGAGCAGTGGCCCAGCTAGAAGGGATATCTTTCTCTAACTGGAAGAAATGTTCGACTGACCAAGGAAATCTTGAGTTTGATCTTCAGAGCACAGAGTAGGTGGTCAGCACTTGCATCGCTGCAAAACCAGAGAGAGTGTTTTTTCTCCAGTCCCTGCTTGCTCCTCCTCTGAGCCGTGAAAAACAGCTTCCTCCTAGCTAATTACACCCTGGTGGCTCCTATTTTCTGCTGAGACAGGGTCTCAGCAATCAGGATGATGTTCCATTAAACTCTTAGACACGTACTTTCTCATTTCAGCCGTCTTGCTGACGATACTTCATATTATGTCTTTTTACTAAAGTCAATTAGTGTCTTATCAAATTTTTAGTTAAGCAGTTCTCATTTAAATTTACTTACTTTCTAAGAGCTCACATTCCCAATTCTGGATAGTCTTTTATGTAATTACAAAATTAATTATAGCATTAGGCTCCAAATCTCTCTCCTTTTGACTTTTATTATCACCACCCTGATGTGGCTTTGTTTTTACAACGCCTTCTCTGAGGGGAGTTGGATTTGCTGAAGCCTTAAGGCATTGAAAATGACGTGAGGTCCTGATGTTACTATTTGCTAACATTTACTGTCAAATTGCAAACTTCTATGAAAGACTAGGGGCTTCAAACGGTAAAGAATCTGCCTACAATGTGGGAGACCGGGGTTGCATTCTTGGGTCGGGAAGATCCCCTGGAGGAGGGCATGGCAACCCACTCCAGTATTCTTGCCTGGAGAATCCCTTGAACAGAGGAGCCTGGAGGGCTACAGCCATGGGGTCTCAAAAAGTTGGACACGACTGAGAGACTAACATTTTGAAGAAAGACTAAGTAGAAACATGACAAAAGGTGTGAATCGTAGCTCCAACACTTCCTGTGTCCCCAGGGTAGCTTCTCATTCTTTCTTTCAGTCTTTTCATCTGGAAAATACTGGAGAGCTACGATGTTGCACCTTACATATCCTTGGTGTCTGGTATAATATCAATTCTTTTTTTCTCTCTAGCGATTTTTGTACACTGGAGCCAAAGATGTTTTAGGCTTGCATCGAAATCTAAAATGTGAGGGATCGAATGGAGAGGTAATAGATGAATTCTGATGGCTATACAAATCTCTCTCCAAACATTCTGACACATGACATCTCTGGATTGGTGAGACTCACATTTGAGAGATCAAGTTGAAAGAGTGATCGTCTTGGGGAGTTTCAATAGTCAGTAGAATGTTACTTCTAGCTATCTGGAAATTGTCCTCCCTGACATGGAATAACAACTCAGTTTAAGTTAGAATGACTTGGTAAACCCAGAGAATATCCAAAGGGAGATCAGGTAGAGATTAAATATATTAGTGAATCTGTCTCAAAAAAGGATTGTGTAAAGAAGGAATCTAAAACCATCCATCCTCCTTCCCCTTAATACTTTATATATGAGATCTCTGCCTGTATTTTAATAAAATGGGATTATACTAGATAGTTCAGTATAAATCAATACCATTTTAATGGTTCTATAAAATTTATTGCTTGGAAATACTATAACATACTTAGCCACCTCTTCTTTATAATAACTTCATTTTGAAACCTTCGTTTGACTCACAGAAAGTTGCCCAAAAAATGTAGTAGAATTTATGTGTACCTTTTAACCAGACTCTCCTGATAATAATATCTTACATAACTATAATACCATGTCAAAACCAGAAAAATGATGGCGGTATAATCAGTCCTCGTTATTCATGGATTCTGAATAATGAGGTGCTCAAATTTGTGAACTTGTCTACTGACCCGAATTTATTTGTAAAACCAAAATCAACAATCTCAGTCCTTCCGTAGTCATTTGGACATGTGTCTGCACAGAGCGATGAAAGTTTTTAGTTGCTCAGTGTAAATGTTCACAGCAGAGGTTAAGCATGGAGACACTCTGCCTTCTTGTTTTGGCTCTCATTCTATAAATAAGTGCCTTTTATACAGTCTATTTAACACCATGTTTTCTTGCATTTTTGTGCTTTTTGTCAGCAAAGTCACTGTTAAGATTCCCTCCTGGCTAGTGCTTCTACATACAGGAAGGCTGCTGTGTGCCTTACAGAGAAAATATGTGTATTAAAAAAACTTCATTGCAACACAAGTTGTAGTGCTATTGGTCATGAGTCCAATGTTAATCACTCAACATTAATGCATTACATATGGTGCCCTTAAACAGAAACATACACGGAAAAAGGTAATGTACTGCTATTAACAAGTTGATGAAATGTTGTCCCTGGAAGCCCATAGAAACACAGCCCTGTGTTTCCCATAGGAGCAATGATTCAGCATTCATTCATTCAGTGTTCCTAGTGATGCTGTAGGCCATAACCACCATGAATGATCAGAATCACCTGTACAGTGCTGTTGAGGAGGAGAGGGAGTGGATCTGCCTCTTGCACACTGCAGGTGGAGATGTAGGGTGGTATCACAACTCTGTAAAAGTTTGGAAGCTTATAAAGTTAAACATACATTTACCATGCATTTAAACCTAGTAACTGTACCTCCTGGGTATTAATCCCAGAGAAACAAAAACTTACATTCACACATGTACCTTGGAATTTGTAAGTTTATGTCTTTTGCCAAATTTGCGACATGTTCAGCCATTTTTTAAAACATTTTTTGAACTCCATATTCTTTCTCCTCTCCTTGTGGGTCTCCAAGGACATGAATGTTAGATCTCTTGTTATTGTATCATGTGCCTCTAAGGCTCATTTTATTTTATTTCAATCAGTTTCCTCTCTTTTTTTCAGATTAGATGATTTCTATTAACCTATCTTAAAAATTCACCGAGTCTTTCATTATTTCAGTTCTGCAATGAAACACATCCGGTGAAATTTTCAAAAAATTCTGTCTGTTGTATTTTTCAATTCTAAAAGTTTAATTTGTTTCTTCTTTGTGTCTTCTGTTTTATCATTGAGATAGGCTGTTTTTAAATTTGTTCAGGAATGTTCATAGTTGCCTGTTGCAGCATTTTTGTGACAGCTGCTTGAAAAACATTGTTAGAAAATTGCAAAATCTGTGTCTTTTCAGTGTTGAAATCTGTTGCTCACATTTTCTCACTTGAGTCTAGATTTTTCCTTTGACTTGATATAATGAGTAATTTTGGACTGCATCCTAGGTTTCTGAATATTACACTATTAGGATTTGGTTCCTACTTAAATCTTCTAATCAACCTATTCTAAATACATATCCTGGTTCACTCTTGTGGTTCATGGTTCAAATATCAGTTTAGTTTATAAAGCCTCCACAATGCTGTTTTCTTCCCCCAAGCTGCATGTTACTTAGATGGTAGGAGCCGACACTGCAGTCCTCAGTGGCGGCTGGAGGTGGGAAGGTGAGAGACACCTCATCTCTGCAGGATGGGGAAAGAGGGCGGAGTCTTCTGCAGTGACAGACCTAGGGGAGGAGGGGCCACCTTGTTTCTGCAGAGAAGGTTGAATCAAAATCTTGCCCACAGGCTCCACAGAGCCAGGGTGTCCCCTCATCATCCTTGTGGTGGAGTGGGGGTACATGTCAGCATTCTGCCCACAGGAGAGGAAAGTTGCCTTATTATTCAGAGTGGAAATCATGGAATTCAGGTTTTTGCAGCAGGCTTAGTAGGAAAGGAGAACTATCTGATTACAGGGATGTGGCAAGCAGGGGTCTGACCAAAGCCTGCACAGGAAGGGGACACACCTCCTCGCCCCTCCAAGAAAGTGGAGGAAGTCTTAGTTCATCCCCTATCCCTGCAAGGGAGGGACACACAGTTTTGGAGACAGAGATGAAGGACAGAGTTCCTCCTGCAGACCTCCAGCTGCAGTGCGCACTGGGGGAGGGATGGCTACAGAGGGTTTTCAAGGTGTTCAGTGTCCAGCTCTTTGTGACCCCATGGACTGCAGCCCGCCAGGCTCCTCTGTCCTTGGGGATTCTCCAGGCAAGAACACTGGAATGGGTTGCCATGCCCTCCTCCAGGGGATCTTCCCAACCCAGAGATCGAACCCAGGTCTCCTGCATTGCAGGCTGATTCTTTACCAGCTGAGCTATCAGGGAAGCGCTTTGTAATATCAAGAACAGGCAGATATGGTCAAAAGTTTCTATTCTGTTGGACTGCCCTTTTCTCAGTCCTTTGTGTGAAAGAAAGCAGGTTTTTTTTTGGGGGGGGGGGCTATGTTTTGTCTGCACCCTTTGGCATTTCTGGGTTTCAGACTTCTCCAAACCCAGCTGGGTTACACAGAATACAAGGGGAAAAGAAAATACAAATCAGACATCATTTCTGGGTTGTTCTCGCATTGCTGATAAAAAAATGTGCAATGTGAATTGTCAGTTACATTTTGGGGGTGCAAAGTGAAGACTATAGTCTAAGAACCAGCCTCTCGGATAGCTCTGAAGAACTGCTCTGAAGTGGTGAGGGGAAAGGTAGTATATATGTGATTTTAGTGAAGGGGAATACAGGCAGTCAAGCTCAGATTTTGGCAGACAGTTACTGCTAATCATAAGAAGCTTCTTGCTAGGTATGAGGGCCATTTTGTTGTTCAGTCACTAAGTCGTGTCTGACTCTTTGCGACCCCATGGACTGCAGCACCCAGGCTTTCCTGTCCATCACCAACTCCCAGAGTTGGCTCAAACTCATGTCCACTGAGTCATTGATGCCATCCAACCATCTCATCCTCTGTCCCTCCCTTCTCCTGCCTTCAGTCTTTCCCAGCATCAGGGTCTTTTCTAACGGGTTGGCTCTTCGCATCAGGTGGCCAAAGTATTGGAGCTTCATCATCAGTCCTTGCAATGAGTATTCAGGGTTGATTTTCTTTAGGATTGACTGGCTTGATCTCCTTGCTGTCCAAGAGACTCTCGTGAGTCTTCTCCAACACCACAATACGAAAGCATCAATTCTTCGGTGCTCAGCCTTCCTTATGATCCAACTCTCACATCCATTCGTGACTACTGAGAAAACCATCGCTTTGACTCTACAGACTTTTGTCAGCAAAGTGATTCATCTGATTTTTTTAAATATGCTCTCTAGGTTTGTCATAGCTTTTCTTCCAAGAAGCAAGTGTCTTCTAATTTCATGGCTGTGGTCACCATCCGCAATGATTTTGGAGCCCAGGAAAATATAATCTGCCACTGTTTCCATTTTTTTCCCCACCTGTTTGCCATGAAATGATGGGACTGGATGCCATAATCTTAGTTTCTTGAGTGTTGAGTTTTAAGCCAGCTTTTCCACTCTCCTCTTTCACCCTCGCCAAGAGGCTCTTTAGTCCCTCTTCACTTTCTGTCATTAGATTGGTATCATCTACATATCTGCTGCTGCTGCTAAGTCAGTGCAGTCATGTCCGACTCTGTGCAACCACACAGACGGCAGCCCACCAGGCTCCCCCGTCCCTGGGATTCTCCAGGCAAGAATACTGGAGTGGGTTGCCATTTCCTGCTCCAATGCATGAAAGTGAAGGGTGAAAGTAAAGTCGCTCAGTCGTGTCTGACTCTTCAAGACCCCATGGACTGTAGCCTACCAGGCCCCTCCATCCATGGGATTTTTCCAGGCAAGAGTGCTGGAGTGGGTTGCCATGTCCTTCTCCCTACGTATCTGAGGTTGATGATATTTCTCCCAAAAATCTTCATTCCAGCATGTGATTCATCCAGCCCAGCATTTGGCATGATGTACTCTGCATATGAGTTAAATAAGCAGGGTAACAATATACAGCCTTGTCATACTTCTTTCCCAATTTTGAACCAGTCCATTGTTCCATATCTGGTTCTAACTGTTGCTTCTTGTCCTGCATACAGGTTTCTCAGGAGGCAGATAGGTGGTCTGGTATTCCCATGTCTTTAAGAATTTTCCATAGTTTGTTGTGATCCATACAGTTAAAGGTTTTAGAGTAGTCAATGAAGCAGAAGTAGATATTTTTTCTGAAATTCCTTTGCTTTCTCTGTGATCCAACAGATGTTGACATTTTGATCTCTGGTTCCTCTGCCTTTCTAAATCTAGCTGTACATATGAAGGTTCTTGGTTCATGTACTGTTGAAGCCTAGCTTGAAGAATTTTGAGCATTACCTTGCTAGCATGTGAAATGAGTGCAACTGTGTGGTAGTTAGAACATTCTTCGGCATTGCTGTTCTTTAGGATTGTGATGAAAACTGACCTTTTTCCAGTCCTGTGGCCACTGCTGAGTTTTCCAAATTTGCTGGCATATTGAGTGCAGCACTTTCACAGCATCATCATCGTTTAGGATTTGAAATAGCTCAGCTGGAATTCCGTCATCTCCACTAGCTTTGTTTGTAGTGATGCTTCCTAAGGCCCACCGGAGTTCACACTCCATGATGTCTGACTCTAGGTGAGTGACCACTCCATCATGGTTATCGGGTCATTAAGAACTTTTTTGTACAGTTCTTCTGCATATTCTTGCCACCTCTTCTTAATCTCTTCTGCTTCTGTTAGACTCTTGCCATTTTTATCCGTTATTGTGCCCATTTTGCATGAAATATTTCCTTGGTATCTCTGATTTTCTTGAAGAGGTCTCTAGTCTTTCCCATTGTATCATTTTACTATATTTCTTAGCATTTTTCACTTAAGAAGGCATTCTTCTCTCTCTTTCCTAATTTTTGGAACACTGAATTCAGTTGGATATATATTTCTCTTGCTCCTTTGCCTTTCACTTCTTTTCTCAGCTATGTGTAAGGCCTCCTCAGAAACCCATTTTGCCTTCTTGCATTTCTTTTTCTTTGAGATGATTTTGGTCACCAGTTTCTGTACTGTGTTATGAACCTATGTCCATAGTTCTTCAGGCACTCTATCAGATCTAATCCCTTGAATTTATTTGTCACTTCCACTGTATAACCATAAGAGATTTGATTTAGGTCATACCTGAATGGCCTAGTGGTTTTTCCCTACTTTCTTCCATTTAAGTCTCAATTTGAAATAAGGAGCTCATGATCTGAGCCACAGTCAGCTCCAGGTCTTCTTTTTGCTGATTGTATGAATCTTCTGCATCTTTGGCTGCAAAGAATATAATCAATCTGATTTCAGTATTGACCATCTGGTGATGTCCATGTGTAGAGTTGTCTCTTGTGTTGTTTGGAAGAGGGGGTTTGCTATGACCAGTGTGGTCTCCTGACAGAAACTCTGCTAGCCTTTGCCCAGCTTCATTTTGTACTCCAAGGCCAAACTTGCCTGTTACTCCAGGTATCCCTTGACTTTCTACTTTTGCATTCCAGTCCTCTATGATGAGGAACCAGAGGAACCAGAGATCAAATTGCCAACATCTGTTGGATCATTGAAAAAGCAAGAGAGTTCAAGAAAAACATCTACTTCTGTTTTATTGAATATGCCAAAGCCTTTGACTGTGGGGATCACAACAAACTGTGGAAAACCCTTAAAGAGATAGGAACACCAGACCACCTTACCTGCCTCCTGAGAAGTCTGTATGCAGGTCAAGAAGCAACAGTTAGAACTGGACATGGAACAACAGACTGCTTCCAAATCAGGAAAGGAATACACCAAGGCTGTATATTGTCACCATGCTTATTTAACTTATATGCAGTATACATCTTGCAAAATGCTGGGCTGGATGAATCACAAGCTGGAATCAAGATTGCCAGGAGAAATATCAATAACCTCAGATATGCAGATGACACCACCTTTATGACAGAAAGTGAAGAAGAACTAAAGAGTCTCTTGATGAAAGTGAAAGAGGAGTGTGGAAAAGTTGGCTTAAAATTCAACATTCAGAAAACTAAGATCATGGCATCTGGTCCCATCACTTCATGGCAAATAGATGGGGAAACAATGGAAACAGTGAGAGACTTTAATTTTGGGGCTTCAAAATCACTGCAGATGGTGATTGCAGCCATGAAATTAAAAGACGCTTGCTCCTTGTAAGAAAAGCTATGACCAACCTAGATAGCATATTAAAAAGCAGAGACATTACTTTGCCAGCAAAGATCTGTCTAGTCAAAGTTATGGTTTTTCCAGTAGCCATGTCTGGATGTGAGAGTTGGACTACAAAGAAAGCTGAGCCCCAAAGAACTGATGCTTTTGAACTGTGGTGTTGGAGAAGACTCTTGAGAGTCTCTTGGACTGCAAAGAGATCCAACCAGTCCATTCTAAAGGAGATCAGTCCTGGGTGTTCATTGGAAGGACTGATGCTGAAGCTGAAACTTCAATACTTTGGCCACCTGATATGAAGAACTGATGCATTTGAAAAGACCCTGATGCTGGGAACGATTGAAGGCGGGAGGAGAAGGGGACGACAGAGGATGAGATGGTTGGATGGCATCACCGACTTGATGGACATGAGTTTAAACAAGCTCCAGGAGTTGGTGATGAACAGGGAAGTCTGGCATGCTGCAGTCCATGGGGTCACAAAGAGTCAGACACAACTGAGCAACTGAACTGAACTGATGATGAAGAGGACATCTTTTTTTGTAGTCAGATCTGGAAGGTCTTGCAGGTCTTCATGAGGAGCATATCTCTCTGTAAATGATTTTTGTGCTTTTCTAGATATGAGAAGATGCAAGATATTGGGCTCATACCATCTTTTCCTGAAATTTTCTATCTGAAGCCCTGTTCTGCCTTTTTTTCTTATTGTACAGAGTACCTCCTTCCTCATCTCCACCATGGACTTCCATCAGGGTGTGTTGAAGGCTACAGTGGCCAGTGACTTCATGCTTGCATAACCAGATGGCAAGTGACAGTTTCCAGTTGACCCCTGAGTCCCAAAATTCCAGCTTGTCTCTGTCATCCATCTTTCACTCTGCCAGGTTTTTAATGAGTTTTGTCCAGGGATTTCTGTTGAGATCAGCAGGAGTAAAACAGAATGCACTGTCCTCAGAACTAGATGGTAATATAGGATTGATGGTAATATAGGATTTCTGATTGCTAGCCCTTCTGAACAGTTCTGGGATTCATAGTCTTGCTTATGCCGTGTGGCCTCTTGCTCACATTTCTGTAAGCAGAAACCTTGAGACAATTAGGTTGACTGCTCAGACTCTTGGTGCAGTATGTACTGGGTAGTGTCACAGCCCTTGCAGCTCCTGTTAAATATTCTTTCTTTTTAATATGAGCCAAACTGACATGAGAGACTGTTCTTCAACATCAGCTTCTCATCAAAGACTGCAAACCATTTGGCCTTCTTGTATTTCTTCTTTTGTGAATTATTACACCTTTTGTTTGCTTTTGCACTGAGGTGTTTGTCTTCTGCTTACTGGTTTGTATAAGTTTTGCATATATGGATATAAATACTTTGTTTGCCTATATAAGCTGCAAATACTTGTCCCAGTGTGACTTTTAGTTGAGTTTCTGTGGTATGGCCATGCCCAAGATTTTGCTTTTTATGAAGTCAAATCTATCACTTTTTACAAATGTTCTCTTGCTGAGGAGATTGGCCTTCCAGGTCCTACTCTGAGCCTGAAGGGATCCCCTTCCCCCTTTTGACCCCTTTTTACACTTGAAATGTCAGAGTGTGGAAGAGAAAGTGATACAGCTCTCTTTAAAGCGCAGGAAGATGAGTGGAGTGACAAATGGGAAGACCTTCTCTGGTAGGTTTCTGTCTAATCAGAAGTGAAATAAGAGCTGTCCGAAACCACACTCAAACCCATTTTCTGCTTGATTCCATCTGACCACAGCCCAGGTGCCTACATCACCACATCAGAGCCGTTGGAACTGATTTCCTACAGGAAAGACCCTTTCCCGTGAGAACATTAGGCGTGGTGTCTTGTAAACATCCCCTCCCCTATCGGCGCTCATCATCTGGCCTCTAGTAGTGAATCAGGAAAGACAGTGGTTGAAACAGCATATGGCATCATCAGATAGCAGTTTTTCTGACTCTGACACTTTTAAGAGTTGTCACTGACTTTTTTCTCCAGCTGAGGCTTAGTGGCTTTCCTTCCCTCTTCACTGGGGCATTTCAGTCCTCTGTCAGATATGTAGAGCTCATACATATTTAAATGTTTCGAAGTGTTGTCCTGATTCCTATTTCAACCCATGCCTCCACCCAGCTGACCTCAGCAGTCCACCCTATCGATTTGTGTGTGAAGAGAGACTGTATGGATTTTTTTTTTATGTTTTCCTTTCAGTTATTGCAGTGCTAAAATAATAAGGGCATGATTAAATTTTCTATGATGTCTGTGAACAGGCAATAAAGCACTGAATGTTGAACTTAATATATGTAACAAAAAGCAAGGGTGAAGATGCAATTCCAAAAGAAGGCAGGCCAGTTCAGAGATGCAAACTGAACTCCTGATAGTAGGATTTTAGATTTGGAATAGAAGACCCAAGTTCATCTGCCTGCTTCCGTTCCTTGGTTGTTAATTACAGTTTTCAATTAATAATTCAGTGATGTGAACTATTTTGATAACTCCTCATTAAGAGAATCAAAGCTGATAATTAAAGGATGGGTCACAGACCCTATCCACAGAGAGCAAAGGCCCAGGTGAACAATATGAAAGAAGTACCATTGCACATTCCTCTCATGGGAACCAACAATGAATATGGAAGGCACCAAAGAGAAGAGGAAAAAACTCAAGCATGAGCTTGCAGTGCCCCGCTTTGTTCACAGCACCAAATCAATAGTACAAAGACTGCCCAACATGCTTCAGTAACCAGTCATCAATTATTTACCGGGCTCTTTTGTTCAGAGTTTCTGTTTACAAGATTACTTTGTAACTGGAAATGGTTGTTTCCTTTCATGCAGCTGCTGTCTGGGGGCTTGAGTTTTTTACAAGATGAACCTGAAGGAATGGCGTTTGTGTGTATGTCCTATATCCCTCAACTCAGACTGTAGATTCAAATCAGCATCACTGTGTAGTACATCTTTCCACTGGTGCTCTGAATTCCCCCAGATAGGTATTACAGACTCAAGACTGACCTCTCCATGTAGAAAGTGTAAGCATTTTCAGTACCTGCCAAAGGACAGCAAAAGTCAGGGGGAAGCCATGCCTCTTGAGTTGTTTGCAGCGTTTGTCCTTGCCCAGCTTTCTCAAGAGATTTAACTGACTAAAAACCTCAGGAGAAAACACGTTAAGGCCTAGTCTTATTGTTGTTGTTCAGCTGCTAAGTCCTGTCTGACTCTTTGAGACCCCATGGACTGCAGCACGCCAGGCTTCCCTGTCCCTCACTATCTCCCGGAATTTGCTCAAGCTCATGTCCGTTGAGTCAGTGCTGCCATCCAACCATCTCATCCTCTCTTGTCCCCTTCTCCTCCTGCTCAGTCTTCCCCAGCATCAGGGTCTTTTCCAATGAGTCAACTCTTCACATCAGGTGGCCAAAGTATTGGAGCTTCAGCTTCAGCATGAGTCCTTCCAGTGAGTATTCAGGGTTGATTTCCCTTAGGATTGACTGACTTGATCTCCTTGAAATCCAGTAGACTCTCAAGAGTCTTCTCCAGCACCATAATTCAAAAGCATTGATTCTTTGGCACTCAGTCTTCCTTATGGTCCATTTCTCACATCCGTACATGACTGCTGGAAAAACCATAGTTTTGACTACATGAACCTTCATCGGCAAAGTGATACCTCTGCTTTTTAATACCCTATCTAGATTTGTCATTGCTTTCCTTCCAAGGAGCAAGCCTCTTCTAATTTCATGGCTGCGGTCACCGTCCACTGTGATTTTGGAGCCCAAGAAGAGAAAATCTGCCACTGTTTCCACTTTTCCCCCATCTGTTTGCCATGAAGTAATGGGACCAGATGCCATGATCTTAGGGGTTTTTTTAGTATTTAGTTTTAAGCCAGCTTTTTCACTCTCCTCTTTGACCCTCATCAAGAGGTTCTCTAGTTCCTCTTCACTTTCTGCCATTAGAGTGGTATCATCTGCATATCTGAGGTTGTTGATATTTCTCCCAGTAATCTTGATTCCAGCTTGTCAGTCATCCAAGCTGGCATTTCACATGATGTACTCTGCATATAAGTTAAATAAACAGGGTGACAATATACAGCCTTGTTGTACTCTTTTCCCAATTTTGAACCATCCATTGTTCCATGTCTAGTTCTAACTGTTGCTTCTTGACCAGCATACAGGTTTCTGAAGAGAGAGGTAAGATGGCCTGGTATCCTCATTTCTTTCAGAATTTTCCACAGTTTGTTGTGATCCACACAGTCAAATGGTTTAGCATAGTCAGTGAAGCAGAAGTAGATGGGGTTTTTTTGGAATTCTCATGCTATCTCTATGATTGAACGAATGTTGGAAATTTGACCTCTGGTTCCTCTGCCTTTTCTAAATCCAGGTTGTACATCTGGAAGTTCTCGATTCAAGCACTGTTGAAACCTAGCTTGAAGGAATTGGGGTATAACCTTACTAGCATGGAAAGTTAGCAAAATTGTCTGATAGTTTGAACATTCTTTAGCACTGCCCTTCTTTGGAATTTGGATGAAGACTGACCTTTTCCAGTCCTGTGGCCACTGCTGAGTTTTCCAAATTCACTGACATACTGAGTGCAGCACTTTCACAGCATCATTTTTTAGGATTTGAAATAGCTCAGCTGGAATTCCACCACCTCCACTAGCTTTATTTGTGGCAACACTTCCTAAGGTCCACTTGACTTCACACTCCAGAATGTCTGGCTCTAGGTGGGTGGCCACACCATCGTGGTTATCCTGGTCATTAAGACTTTTTTGGTACAGTTCTGTGTACTCATGCCACCTCTTCTTAATCTCTTCTGCCTCTGTTAGGTCTTTACCATTTCTGTTGTTTATCACGCCCATCCTTGCATGAAGTGTTCCTTTGATGTCTCCAGTTTTCTTGAAGAGATCTCTAATCTTTCCCATTCTATTGTTTTCCTGTATTTTTTTTTCCCATTGTTCATTAAAGAAGGCTTTCTTATCTCTCCTTGCTATTCTTTGGAGCTCCGCATTCAGTTGGGTACATCTTTCCCTTTGTCCAGTATCTTTCACTTCCCGTCTTTCTTCAGCCACTTGTAAAGCCTCCTGAGACAACCACTTGGCCTTCCTGCATTTCTTTTTCGTGGGGATGCTTTTGGTCACTACCTCCTGTACCATATTATGAGCCTGAATCCATAGTTCTTCAGGCACTCTGTTTGCTAGATCTAATCCCTTGAATTTGTTCATCACCTCCACTGTATAATCATAAGTGATTTGATTTAGGTCATACCTGAATGACCAGTGGTTTTCCCCACTTTCTTTAGTTTAAGCCTATAATGTTAGGTTTTTTCTATGTGAATTTTGCTATAAGGAGGTGATGATCTGAGCCACAGTCAGCTCCTGGTCTTGTTTTTGCTAACTGTATAGGGCTTCTCCATCTTTGGCTACAAAGAATGTAATCAGTCTGATTTCGGTGTTGACCATCTAGTGATGTACATGTGTAGAGTCGTCTCTTATATTGTTGGAAAACTGTTTGCTATGACCAGTGTGTTCTCTTGGCAGAATTCTGTTAGCCTTTGCCTGCTTCATTTTGTACTCCAAGGCCAGACTGACCTGTTAAGCCAGGTATCTCTTGACTTCCTACTTTTGCATTCCAGTCCCCTATAATGAATAGCACATCTTTGTTTGGGTTTTATAGTTTGGTTTTTTAGTTATATAAGGTCTTATAGGTCTTCACAGAACTGATCAACTTCAGCTTCTTCAGCATCAGTGGTTGGGACATAGACTCATATTATTGTGAGTTGAATGGTTTGCCTTAGAAACCATTTTTCTGTCATTTTTGAGTTTGCACCCAAGTACTGCATTCTGGACTCTTGTTGACTATGAGGGCTTCTCCATTTCTTCTAAGAGATTCTTGCCCACAGTAGTAGATATAAAATGGCCATCTGAATTAAATTTGCTCATTCCCATCCAGTTTAGTTCACTGATCCCCAAGATGTTGATGTTCACGCTTGCCATCTCCTGCTTGACCATGTCTGCTGCTAAGTCGCTTCAGTCGTGTCCGACTCTGTGCGACCCCATAGACGGCAGCCCACCAGGCTCCGCCGTCCCTGGGATTCTCCAGACAAGAATACTGGAATGGGTTGCCATTTCCTTCTCCAGTGCATGAAAGGGAAAAGTGGAAGTGAAGTTGTTCAGTCGTGTCCGACTCCTAGCGACCCCATGGACTGCAGCCCACCAGGCCCCTCCATCCATGGGATTCTCCAGGCAAGAGTACTGGAATGGGGTGCCATTGCCTTCTCCTGACCATGTCTAATTTACCTTAATTTATGGACCTAACATTCCAGGCTCCTATGCAATACTGTTGCTTACAGCATTGGATTTTACTTTCACCACCAGCAACATCCAGAACTATGCCTTGTTTCTGCCTTGGTCACTGCTTCATTCTTTCTGGAGCTGTTACTAGTTGTCCTCCACTCTTCCCCAGTAGCAGACTGGACACCTTCCAACCTGGGGGGCTCATCTTTCAGTGTCATATCTTTTTGCCTCTGCATATTGTTCATGGGGTTCTCATGGCAAGAATGCTGGAGTGGTTCACCATTCCCTCCTCCAGTAGACCACATTTTGTCAGAACTCTTCACTATGACCCATCGTCTTGGATGGGCCTGCATGGCATGGCTCATAGCTTCATTGAGTTACACAAGCCCCTTCGCCACAACAATGCAGCGATCCATGAAGGGGAAAGTCTAATCTTAGGGGACCTCAATTTCCATCAGTTGCATCCACTTAAAAAACTTACACCCCACTTTTGAGCCCAGGGCCTGCTGTTTGCTTTTTTTCTTTCTTCCCCACTGCACTGGGTCTTCATTACTGTGCAAGGTTTTCTCTAGTTGTGGTGAGCAGGGGCGACCCTCTAGTCGCGGTTCATGGACTTCTCATGGTGGCAGCTTCTCTTGTTGCAGAGCACAGCCTCTAGGGCACGTGGGCTCAGTATTTGGGGCACATGGGCTTCATTGTCCCATGGCATGTGGGATCTTCCTAGACCAGGGATCGAACCCATGTCCCCTGCATCGGCAGGCAGATTCCTATCCCCTGGAGCACCAGGGCAGTCCTTTGCTTTTTTGGTATGAGGGGACTACTTGGATTATGCATTGCTCATAACAGAGGTACAGCTTTTACAAGAGTTTATTTGCTCACCACCATGCTAAGAGTTTATTGATGTAAAATTCTTATCAAAAAGCTCCTTCAGGCTGTAGATATCATCATCCCCTTATCCCCATTCTATTCCGAAGCTGCAGTTGATGGAGTAGAAACCTTTGAAAGATGAGTAGCGGAGCCTACAGTCAAACTTTGATTTTTCTGACTCCAACTCTCAGCTCTCTGCCACTGTGTTGCAGTGTTTCAGTGAACTGAAAAGAGAATGTCATGTTCTTCTAATGTATAGAACACAAATTGGCCAACTTCTCTGCAGAGTAAATATTGTACAATTTGTGGGATATGCGGGCTCTGTCACAGCTAGCCTGCTCTGCGGTTGTAGTGCAAAGCTTGAGGTGCTCCACGAACACACAGCATGGCTGTGCTCTAATATACCTTTACTAACAAACCCAGGTTGGCTGGGTTTGACCACAGTTTGCCAGTCTCTAGTACAGAAGAGGGCTTCCCTTGTAGCTTAGCTAGTAAAAGAATCCACCTGCAGTGCGGGAGACCTGGGTTTGATCCCTGGATTGAGAAAATCCCCTGGAGAAGGGCATGGCTACTGACTCCAGTATTCTTGGAGAATTCTTCCAGAATTCTGGAGAATCCCCATGGACAGAGGAGCCTGGCCAGCTACCGTCCATGGGGTCACAAAGAGTTGGACATGACTGAGTGACTAAGGACACGAAGTATAGGAGAACCCAGGTAGAATTTTAATTTTAGGTACAACTCTTAATAACACTTTGCCTCGTTCAGAGAGACCAGCTCAGCAGTGGGTTAATCCTTGGTCAGTGAGTCCCTAATTGCCCATCACTAAGAATTTTGTGCAGAAGCATGCTCCAGTCTTGGAGGAATTACCTATTAATATGACACAGGCATGATGGACCGGGAAGCCTGGTGTGCTGCAGTCCGTGGGGTCGCAAACAGTAGGACACGACTGAGCAACGGAACTGAATGATGCAGGCATCTCAATGAGGTGGTTTCCACAGACATCGACAGAAGTCAACTCTCGATTTTGTGTACCAACCAGGTCTTTCCAAGATACCATACTATGAGCAAATATTCAAGTAAGGGTTGCCGGCCGAGTGGGCATGGCATTGGGCTGGGATGGGTAGGGGGTGGTATTGTGAATTGAAGGGGCTGCTGTCTCCACTCCAGCTGATTACACTGACACGGAAGAATATGGGCTCGGTGTCACTGCATCTTCAAAAAGCCTTAGAAATCCATGGAACATATACTTGAGATCCATCAGCACTTACACAGCCTCTGGCTTAAACTTACGTAGAGAAGGGCTGGTGTACTGCCAGGGTATACAGGGGTGTAGAGAACTTTTCAGTTGCTCGTAATATATAAGGCATACTAACAGCAGCTCAATTAATTTTTCATATTATACCAGACCAATAGTATTTTTTTTTTAAATTATTCTTTGGGGTCGATTTTTTGTTGTTTTCTATTTAAAATTTTATTGGAATATAGTGGATTTAAAATACTGTCTTAGTTTTTAGTGTGATTTAGTTCTGATGGAAATATATTCATTCTTTTAGATTTTTCTCTCAAATAGGTTATCACAGAGTATTGAGTAGAATTTACTGTGCTGTATAATAGGTCCTTGCTGGACCTTATCTGTCTTATGCATCGTAGTGTGTCTATGTTCATCCCAAGCTCCTGGTTTATTCCTTCCCCACATCCTTCCCCTTTGGTAACTAGAAGATTGTTTTCGGTAACTGTCAGTCTGTTTCTGTTTTGTGAACAAGTTCATTTGTCTCATTTTTTTTAAAAATTTCACATTTTAAGTGTTAGCATATGGAATTTCTGAAGTACGTCATTTAGTGTGATAATATCTAGGTCCATCTGTGTTGTTGCAAATGACATCACTTTATGTCCTTTATGCCTGAGTAGTATTCCATTGTGTGTGTGTGTGTGTATACATATACATATATGACTTCTTTATCCAATCATCTCTCAAAGACATTTAGGTAGCAACCATGTCCTTGCTATTGTAAACAGTACTGGAGTTAACTCTGGGGTACATGTGTCTTTTCACAGTATGGTTTCCTCTGGATTTATGCCCAGGAGTGGGATTGCTGGATCATATGGGAGCACTATTGTTAGCTTTTTGTTTCTTGGGTTTTTTTAAATAATTATTTATTTGTGCTTGGTCCCAGTTGCTGTATGCACCATCTTCAGTCATCATGGGAGCATGAGCAATCTTTCAGAATGTGGGATCCTCTTTATTTATTTCTTTATTTGTAATGAGCGGCAGCACGCAGGAACTTCAGTGATGCATGTGGGGTATTTCATCGTGGCCTGAAAACTCTTTCTTGTGACATCTGGGATCTCATCCCCTGACCAGGGACTGAAACTGGCCCCTGAATTGGGAGCACCAAGTCTTAAAACTGAACCACTAGTAAAGTACCTATTTTACTTTTTTTTTTTTTTATGAAAATCCGTATGGTTCTGCATACTGACTATACCAACTTACGTTCCTACAAACAGTTCACTCTCTCCACAACCACTTCAACATTTATTGTTTATAGACTTTATGTTGATGGCCATTGTGACCTGTGTGACGTGATACCTCATTGTGGGTGTTTTTTTTTCTTTAAGGTTCATGTATTATTTACATTTGGCTACACTGGGTCTTTGTTGCTCTGGGGGCTTTCTCTAGTTGTGGCGAGCGGGGGCTACTCTTTGTCGCGGTGCACGGGCTTCTTGTGGTGGCTCGCCTTACTACAGAGCGTGGGCTCTAGGGTGCACAGGCTTCAGTAGTTGCCACTGGCGGGCACCAGGGTGTGGGCTCAGTAGATACAACGCACGGGTTTAACAACTCCGCAGCATGTGCAATCTGCCCAAAGCAGTGATCTAACCCATGTCCCATGCCCTGGCAGGCAGACTCAACCAGTGGACCACCAGACAGACCTGATACTTCATTCTAGTTTTGATTTTAGTTCCCTAGTAATAAGGCATGTGGAGCATATATTCATGTGCTTAAAAATATATATAAACCTAGGGTATGCTTTAAATATATCCTTGAGATTGGCTTCTTAAAGGTCCGCAGTCTTTTCCATTGTTATTCATTTAGCTACGCAGGACATCCTTAAGGGCAAGTGAGGTTTTTACCCCTCGGGCCTTTTGAGTATGTGGTACCCAGAAGCACCAGGTTTACAGTTGTTGTTCCAGGAAACGGCCACAGGGCGGCAGCATTTTCTGATTTCCACCACCCCACCCCCGCCCCCCCACTCAGGTGGCTCAGGCAAGGAAAGCTAAAGAGAGCTTCCTGTTACTGAGTCGTAGATTAGAATGGAATATCCCAGAAGAAGGCATCCAGAGTTCCTGTCTCATTACTTCTTCCACCTTACAATTCAAGCTCCAGACAAGCCCCAAGCCCTGCCTACACCACTAAGCAGAGGGAGCGGCCGCACATAGGAGAGGCGACTCCAGGAAGGAGGCTGCCTCTGGGGACCCCACCAACAGGAGACTCAGAGAGCAGGGCTCTTTTCAAAGGTTTTCCAGCCCAAAGGGCCCACGTCACTGCAATGCTCTGGGCTTGGATGAGCTGTAGGAGGGCCCGTGTGGGTCTGGAGATGTGGGATCCTCGCAGGGAACCAGGCGCTGGGTTTGCAGTAGGGCTTATGTGCTGACACCACCCACCCACCCCCCACCCACTGCCTCCGCTCCACCCTGTCCAGCCCTGGGACGCAAGGCTGTTCAAGCTCCAGAAATGTGTCACCAGGGCAGGTGCCTGAGTCCTGAGGGAAATATCGTTGGCATTTTATTTTCTTTCTAAATTAATTTTTATTTTCTATGGGAACATAGATGATTTTCCATGCATTTCTTTTTCAGTGTACACCAACCTGATTCAGTTACACCTATGCATATATCATCTTGTTCAATTCTTTAATCATACATGGTGTTACAGTGTGTTGAGTGGAGTTCCCTGTGCTATACAGTCGGTTTTGTTGATTATTTAGTTTAAATATATTACTGTGTGTATGTTAATCCCAACCTCCTAGTTTATCCCTCCCTTCCCACTTTCCTTTTTGGAAATGATACAGTCGTTTTTGAATTGTGGGTGTCTGTCTTTTGTAAATGAGTTAATTTCTATCTATTTTGAGGTTACAGGCACAAGTGATATCAGTATCATTTTGTTCTCTGTCTGAGCTCCGTCACTTAATATTATCATGTTTAGTTCCACACATGTTTCTCAAAAAGGCATTATTTTATTCTTTTGAATGGCTGAGGAATAGTCCATTGTATTTATGTACCATGACTTCTTTAACCATGTAAGTCTCAATGGTCACCTTCCTTGCTTCCTTAGCCTGGCGGGCTAAGGACTATGGGGTCGCGAAGAGATGGACACGACTAAGCGACACACTTGTAGATTAGAATGGAATGTGCAAGAAGTAAGAGTCCAGAGCTCCTGTCTCATTTCTTCTTCCACCTTACAATTCAAGCTCCAGACAAGTCCCAAGCCCTGCCTGCACCACTATGCAGAGGGAGCGGCCACACGTAGGCTGTTCAAGCTCCAGAAATGTGTCACCAGGGCACGTGCCTGAGTCCTGAGGGAAATATTGTTGGCATTTTTTCATTTTAAATTAAATTTTTTTTATTTTCTATGGGAACATAGATGATTTTCCATATGTTTCTATTTCAGCATACACCAACCTGATTTGGTTATACATATGCATATATTAAGTTTTTTCATGTTCTTTTCCATACATATTATCATAGTATATTGAGTGGGGTTCCCTGTGCTGTGCAGTAGGTCCATTTTGATTAGCCAGTTTAAATATATTACTGTATATAGGTCAATCCCCACTTCCTAGTTTATCCGTGTCTTCTTACCTTTCTTTTTTAATAACCATCAGTTTCTTTTTCAACTCTGCAGGTCTCTCTGTGTTTTGTAAAGAGTTCATTTGCATCCATGTTGAGATTGCAGGCATCCGTGATATCATTGCCTATCCATCATCCTTTGTCTCATTACAGTTGTACGATAAGCTGCAGGGCCGTTCATTTTTCTGCCAATGGCAGTACTGCATTCCTTTTCTTAATTCCTGTGTATATATGCACTGTGTCTTCTCTGTCCCTTCCTCGGTGAGTTTAGCTTGCCTTTATCCTTCAGCTGTCGTCAGTAGTGGTGCAATGACCATGGGGGTGTATGTATCCTGTCAAATTCTTGTGTGTTCTGACTACTGCTCAGCAATGGGATTGTTGGATAATATGGTACTTGTAGTTTTAATTTCTTAAGAAACTTCCAAACTGTTTTCCATAATGGCTGTACCAACTTATATTCCTACCAACAGGAGGCATTCCTTTCTCTGTACACTCTGCCAGGAGTTGTGTTTAGTTTTTGGTGATGGCCATTCTGAACTGAGAGCTGATGTTGCGATTTGCATTGCCTCTATTATTAGTGATACTTAGCATCTCTTCATGTGGTTTTGTCCATCTGTATGTGTTCTTAATGAGAAATGTGTACTTAGATCTTCTGTGCATTGTCTGATTGGATTTTTTTATTTGTTTGACATATGGCTACATGAGCTCTTTGAATAATTTGGAGATTAATCCCCTGTTGGTGCCACATTTCTAAATTTTTCCTTGCATTTTGTGGGTTGCTTTGTGTTTTATTTATGGTTTCCTTTGGTGTGCAAAAGGTTTTAAGTTTAATTAGGTCCCATTTGTTTATTTTTGTGGTTTCTTTTTATTACTTTACGAGGTGGTTCAAAAAAGATATCGCTGCAATTTATTTCAAAGAGTGTTCCGCCTACATTTTCCTCTAAGAGTTTTATAGTGTCCCACCTTATATTTTAGTCTTTGGTCCATTTTGAATTTATTTTTGTGTATGGTGTTAGACAATGTTCTGATGCCATTCATTTACATGTCGCTGTCCAGTTTTCCCAACACCACTAATCAGTGTCTTCAGATTACTTTTGTCTTCTTAGGTAGGTTTCTTCCTAGGTATTTTCTTTGTTTTGTTACAATGGTAAATGGGATTGTTTCCTTTATTTTTCTTTCTGATCTTTTCCTGTTAGTGTATAGGAATGCTGGTGTCCTCTGTGTGTTAATTTTGTATCTTCCATCTTTACTGAATTCATTGATGAGCTCTCATAATTTCCTGGTAGCATCTTTATGATTTTCTGTGTGTAGTAGCATGTTATCTGCAAACAGGGACAGTTTTACTTCTTTTCCAATTTGGATTCCTTCATTTCTGACCACCTTGGCTAAGTCTTATAAAACCATGTTGAGTAGAAGTGACAATGGACACCCAGGTCTTTTTCCTGGTACTGGAGGGAGTGCTTTCAGTTTCTCACTGTCAAGAGTGATGTTAACTGTGAGTTTCCAACTGTTTTTTTTTTTTTTATACATAAAGAATACAGTTTTTCTTGTAAACTAATGTTGAAGTTCAATACTGAATATTTTTTCCAATTGTTTTTAATGCTGTGTGACATTTTTCATGCGTGTATACAGTGGCAAAGAGTACAGTGGACAAAGGGTTAGATAGATTTATTTGTGTGTAAAAGGATGAAAAATCTCCCCCAGAACGCTGAGGGGTCTTGGGAAGGTTCACTAAGTGTTGTTGAATTTACTGTGTCAGCAGAATTGCACTTTTCCAAGGGCACATGCTACAGGGGTCTGTGTAGTTCAGAGCAGCACATTGGAACCTGAGGGAGTGCTCTAAAATTGAGGAGCCTGCTGCCTCCTTAGGAGAGGTCCTGTCTGAGTCCATAGGCCTAGCAGGGCAGCCGGAAGTCCCGAGATGTAACAGTCGAATGTCTCTCAGGTGTTGAGACCACTTGCGCCACCATCAGAGAGCCAGAGGCTGACATGACCGATACCTCGTTTGGTATCTTTTCTGGGTTTTTACAGAATTTAAAGTAAAGACTCCTATCTACTTCCCTACCAGAAAAAAATAGGAATGATAACACTAAAATGCTTCTCAAATACCCATTTCAGAGCTAACTTGCGAACTAGGTATAAAGAACACTTTGAAGCAATAATGGATGAAATGGCAGCTTCGATACCTGCCATTTTCCCAAATGGACTGTTTACTCCCTGGAAGTATTTATATCCTGGAATGAGCCTCAAGGTGAAGCGATGTCATTTTTACTTGATCTTGTTTGGGGTAAAAGATCAGATGTGTGGCTGAAAAACTAACACATTGTCTCATGTTCCATAAAATTTCATTTTAACTCACTTTTTTACAATGGAACATCTTATACTAAAGGCAGCAGAATGCATGTAAAACATTATGAATGTGCCTCAACTTAATGAACTCTTCCTACCTTTTACATTCTCCTTACTGCTACATAGGTTTGGGAGAAGAAACAAAGGAATGATCTATATATAAATTGCTGTGTAGTAACATTAAACTTTATGTAAAGTTTTCACATTTATAATAAAAATTTGCAAGCCTAAGAATGTTAACACCAAGTCTTATGGAATAAAACAGTCACAAAAATGTGCACACCAAACACCATCAGTGAAGCAAATTTTTTACTTTCTAATATGAGAATAACAATTCTGGTAAGCATCTAGTCAATCAGATTCAAACAAAATTTAGCAAACAAGTAGCTATCACCTTTCTCCATTCCTTCTACAAGAATAAAATTGAAGAGACGTAACTGTCACTGTTACAAACAAGACGATAATATTATTTTCTCCCATAGTTGTGACAGGACATGGATAATCAACAGTGCAGAAAGTATGTTTTTGGCATTTCTTAACATACAAAATTTATTCCATATTATTATAGTGGTATCTATTTAATAACATTATGCATTTAAAATCTGGGTCACTTGTTGTCTGTAATACGTTTCTGCATGACAGCATCTGAGAATGTGTGGAGGCACAGCTGCTGCAGAGTCATTTAACCAAGGAAAAAAATGACTCAGATTTTACTCACATTTAAAAAATAGGATAACTAACAAATAAGGAGGGAAGGCGTAGTGCTAACTCAGTCATAGTCTAAAAATTCTGCCGTTAAATGACTTTTGTCTCGGAGTTAGCAAAACCAGTTTGACTGACATAGACTGGATCTAAGAATCATCACCCTTGATCTAAACAGAAAGTGTTCTATATTTTCAATGATTTACCTCTCTGCCTACACTTAAGCCATAGAAATCCCAGCAGGTTTCCTTTCTGTTGTGTATCTGTCACGAGAGGGCTTTGGTTATAAACTACTGGGGCTGATACGCTTCCTTGGCACTCGGTGAAATGGCACACAGAAGCTACAATGGGAGCATTATATTTCTGCTGACCTGCCAAAGGACCTTACAATGCAGAGAATTTAAAAGCAATGAAACAAACACACACACAGTAACCCCAACATAAGTCCTTCTATTCCTCAAGGTTTATAAAATAAATTTTCATCACCAGTTAATCAGTTCATCAATCTACATCTGCAAAAAAAAAAAAATATTCTGCCAAAATGTTTCATTATTTGGACCCTTTGAAATGAGCAACACAGGGCTGAAGGAAAAGGTCACAGGAGGAAGAGAATGAGGGTCCTCAGAAACAGGTCCATGCTCCTGTGTAAATGCAGAAAGAAGCTGCAGACCTAGTCTTCATTCAGTGAGGATCCATTTTTCCAACTTCCAGTTTGTTGGTCCAGAGTCTCTTGGAGGTATGTTCCTTAGGAATCCAGGTAGGATGTCCATGGTGTGTGTGGCAGCCCATAGTTGTAACTCACTGTAGTCAAGTCACGAGGCAGTGAGGGCTGGAACAGTTAAGTAAACACCACCATTCATAGCACAGATATGCCAATGTGACGTGGGTAAAATCTAAGACAATTTCCCAGAGTCCAGGACCGCAGTCCAAACAGGAGAGTGCTGCAGCCCGTCCCTCCTCCAGCGTGGAGGCACCTCTCTCTTTGCTACCGTGTTACCTGAAATGAATTTTAAAAGTTAGCATTCAGCACCCTAGACCCACCAAAGGTAATCTTTCCTCTTAACAGACCCAGAAATCCCTGTCTGTGTCAAATGTGTACAATAGTCGGGGCCCTTTATCCATAACCAACCTCTCCCAATCAGCTGTTGACATCAAATTCTTCTTTATATTTGTCTTCCTTTTAGGTTGCAGAGGAAAACACACCCAGAACATTCCACAACATGGTATTAGGCCCTAGTTCTGTATCTTGTGGGGTTTATAAAAAATCCCAGCAGATTAGGTACATTCATTGCTCATCAAGGTAACTCACGTATGCTAAGACACGCTTTTATTAATGGGACTAAACGTTTGTCAGATGAGTGCTGATTTAAATCAGTGTATGTCAGGATCAAATACTGCCTTCGTTATATTTTTAAGGAGCACAAGGTAGTTAACTTTTGTTTTAAAAAATACATTATTTTATAAAACTACAGCATTTTCTGAAAATGTGGTGGTTTAGACACTAAATCATGTCTGACTTTTTGCAACCCAATGGACTATACCCTGCCAGGCTCCTCTGTCCATGGGATTCTCCAGGCAAGAATACTGGAATGGGTTGCCATGCCCTCCTCCAGGGGATCTTCCCTATCCAGGAATCAAACCCGGGTCTCCTACATTGCAGGCAGATTGTTTACCAACTGAGCTATGAAGGAAGCCCTTTCTGAAAACCTACATCCATTTTAAAAATGTGTGGTTTCTTCCATTTTTAAGCACCCAGGCTCATCATTACTTGGGATCTAAGAAAACAGGTCCACAGTTTCTATAGTTTGATTTCATCATGTAATAAATTGTACAGGTTAGATAATCAATACACCAACTAGGAATAAATAGAAGCATAATATGTTAACCCATCTATACCATCAGCATACTTTTAAAGTAAGTTATATTCTCTGATCACATAGTCATCATGACTACTCGATGATAGTCATCATTCAACCAGGCATGTATTCAAACTTCAGATATGCTTTTAACTGACATAGTCCTTTATTTATGTAATCTACAACTACTCTTTTGTTTGCTATATAGTATTCTCAGCACAAATAGTATTAAAACCCTTTCCTCATGGAACTTAGCTAAAATAGGGGTAGATATAGTTTTTCTGTAAAACACCAAACAGTAGAATATTTTCAGTTTTGCAGGCCACACAGTCACTGTTGTATCTACTGCACTCGGTCTTTATACCATGAAAGCAGCCATAGGCAAAGGCATAAACCAAGGGGCATTGCTAGGTCCCAATAATCTTGATTTATGGATGTTCAAGTTGAAATTCACCAAATTTTTATGTTAAGAAATACATACTCCTTTTGTTTTTTTCCCCATTTAAAAAAAAAAAAAAGTACAACTCTTTCTTTCTCTACTGTTTTAATGACCTGTGAGCTAAGGGCTGGATTTGGCTTGTAAGACATAGCTTGCTGGTTACCAGTCTAGAGGAAAAGGGCTGGACAAACAGGTAAATTAAAAGCATATCAAAAAGTGGTATGGGCTATGGAGCCCAGGACTGGGGCAGGGAGGGGAGAAGGCTGCTATTTCACAGAGGCTTGTCAGGGAAGGAGGTACCTACAGAGAAACTTGACAGACAGAATGGAGCCCTGACTACTTGAGGGAAGAACTGTCCGGGGAGAGGGAAACGCAAGGACTTCGGCCTTTTTCTGAGGGAGGCGCAGAGATGAGACAAGGAATGTGGGGCCAGGCTGTCAACTCAGAGAGACCACTTGGGCTGAAGCAGTAAGTGGGGGAGCCAGCAGGACTCGGGACAAATACAGGATGTGCGAGAAAGGCGTCAGGGACAGCTCTCGGGTCTCAGGCTTGTGCAGCCGGAGGAGGAAGCTCGTCGTTTTCTGAGCAGGGAGGACTCTCTCTCAGCCTCAGGGTCCTTGTCTGCTAAGTGAAAAACAGTAGCATCTACCTTCCTTAAGTTGTTGCGAGAAGGGAATGAACTACATGAAGGGTGTGCGCTGCCTGTTGTGGGGTTAGTGAGCAGGGAACAGTGCCTGTTGTCACGGTAGCTCTTCCTGGATCTTTCTTTCCTGCATCTGTTTCAAACCCAACCATCTTTATAGTCAGCCAAGTAGCAGTCTAACATCTAGGATGTAATTCTCAAAAGCATCTTATTTGAGGAAGCTCATTCTCCACATTCAACCCATTTGGGAAGCTTTCTGCACTGATGGTTGTATAAAGTACTTTCAGATTTAGTTGCTTTGAAAATTTTTGTCTTGCTGATGGTAGGTGGAAGGTGCATTGTTATCTTGGTGGCTAAAAGGTTGCTATCATGTCAATATTAGCTCCTCTCATGTGACAGTGTACCCCGAAGAGTTCAGGCTCTGGCTCTAGGGATCAGAGAAGGTAAGACTTCATGACAAAAGAGTCATCCCGGATCAACCTTGAAAGACAAGTAGACTTGAGAAGTGGGAGGGGATGGAGAGGAAGGCGTGGACACACAGGCCTGTCTGGTGAGTGGCCGTGAAGGTCTATCCCAAGATGCTTATATTCTATACTTTCTAGAAGTTCCCAAGGGGGATCCATCAATGGTTCCAGGAAGGAACCTGGGCAGGGACTGCACCTTGTTGGCACAGAAAGCCAAGATAAAGGTAGGAACAGGGAGCAGGTAAGGAGCTTGAAAACCGAGGGTATACTGTTTGCCAATCAGAATCTCCCTAAGAACAATTGTTTTTAAAGTATGGTTTTCTAAACCCCATCCTGGAACATCCTAGAATGAGGCTCAAAATAGTTGTGTTTTTAACAAGTTCCCATGATGATTTTTCTACAGCCACTGGTATCATTAAACAATTATAACATGGTGGTAGAGAGGATAAGGATGACCCACTGCAGTAGGCCAAGAGCCAGAGGGAATGGTATCAATTAGGGACCAGTGAGGAAGCTACCAGAGGAGTCGGTCACCTTAGATCCTGAGAGGGAGCGAGGTCTGGAGCGAGGTCTGGAAGAGAGTGTCTTACCTCCTACCTCTAGCTTTTCCAGTGTAAAATATTGCAAACACTTGGACACTTAATAGAAGCTCTGAGGAACAAAAGGAAGCAATGGAATCAGGTAGGATGCTTACACAGACAGCTACCCAAAGAACTACCCTGTTGAATGAAGTAGTCTTTTTTCCAGCTTTAGCACTACTGTTATGTGGGGCTATATAACTCTGTCGTGGGGACGGCCCCGTGCATTTCAGGATGTTGAGCCGCATCTCTGGCCTCTAACCACAGAAGCCCACAGCAACCCCCTCCCCAGGGTGTGACGACTAAAAACGTCCTCAGACCTTGCCAAACATCTCCTTGAGGGTAAAACTGTCCCTCAGTGGGAATCACCACTCTCAATGCGTACTTCTTTACTCTTGGAGGTCTTAAAATTAGGAACATGTAAAAATCCCAAACTTCTCAAACTTCAATGTGATTTGCTTGTATTTGCAAGCAACAAAAAAGCCCTTCAAACCATTGCCTGTGGTGCTAAGGAGACACTGCACACGTGTAAGGAGCCTTAATACCGACAACTCAAAGAGAGAGAAATGATTTAACACATTTAGCAATGCAGGAGACCCTGGTTTGATTCCTGGGTCCGGAAGTTCCACTGGAGAAGGGAACAGCTACCCACTCCAGTATTCTGGCCTGGAGAATTCCATGGACTGTATAGTCCATGGTGTTGCAAAGAGTTGGACACAACTGAGCAACCTACACTTTTCACTTTCAGGTAATAAAACTCAGAATTTAATTAAGGAAAAATGAGGCAGGATGTCAGAGAAGTGAGATTTTCCCCCACAAAGCAGTACCTGCCTCCTCTCTGGGGATACTGAAAATAATACAAGCAGAATCAACTCAGTGTCTGCCTTCCTGGTTAGGGAGTTGTCCACTCTCATGTTCCTATGTTCATCTAAGACTATTCATATCTCAGGTTGACTGCTAACTTTGTTACATTCACATTTCAGAGGAAAAGAAAATTTGGACCTAGATGCCTGACAGTAGCTGATCTTTTGCTTTTAGCCTTTCTGTGTTTTGATGCTGCCATGCCTGGACTGTTAATGAAAATGGAAAGTATCTTGCTATATAGTTAATAATACCCCCCTGAGAGGGGTAAGTGTTCTACCTTTATGGGACTGTGGTCTCACCTAGGGTGTGAGGTCCAGTGTCAATTTTAAGACACAGCTTTTGTGAGCTTGAAGCCAGTCACCACTCCACAAATGAATTTACTCTACGTGCATAAGCTCCATAAAAGACATAAAATGTTCTATATAGTTCAAGTCACACTGACTTGGAAACAAAGTTTTATGATTCCAAGATTATTCTCCAGTGCTGTATCACAAAAAAAAAAAAGTAGCTATGTATCATGAGGGCTGGGGGAACTATATTATGCTTCTGCAGCTTTTCACAGTGCTAAATGAAATGTCACTGCCGTTGAGGATTCGCTAGAGCAAACTCCTAGTCCCAGCACAGAGAGCTATAACACCCTTCCAGGCCCACTTCCTGCAAACACCCTTGCTAACTGGATGGGAACAGCAGGGACCTGCTGAAGCAAGGGGCTCCTTAGACAGATTCCGTCCCAGAACACCGCTGACTGGTGCTCACTTTCTTATATTTCTGGGTAAGAGTCAACACAAGTATAATCTTGCAACACGTTATTTCTTAGTCTACAAGAAACATGAAGAAAGAAAAGGTTTAAGATTGACGGATTTAAGACTCTAGCTCTTTGGTCACCGCAAGATTGGGATTTCGGAAGAGGTAAGGGAAGAGAGGCTGATGGGGGCCCACGGGAAAGGACAGTGGAATTATCTTAAGGCAGGATTTGCTTAACAGGCACACTTGGGTTTACCCAGATCAGAAGTTTATGGGAGTGGATTAGAAGAGCAGCTGATAAAAGTGATGGCAGTGTTGGAGATAGTGCTGCAGTGACCATTGGGATGCATGTGTGTTTTCAAATTATGGTTTTCTTAGGGTGTAACATATATTCACTACCATGTGTAAAATAGACAGCTAGTAGAAAGCTGCTGTATAACACAGGGAGCTCAGCTTGGTGCTCTGTGATGACCTAGATGGGTCAGGGGTGGGAAAGAGATGATAGATGTATACATATGCCTGATTCATTTCATTGTACAGCAGAAAATAACACAACATTGTAAAGCAGTTATACTCCAATTTTTTAAAATGATGGCAGTATTAACTTCCTTCCTCTACCAACAACCTCCATGAACTAACTTCCTCTGCCCTGGATAAAAAGCATAGATTGGGTCATTTAACCTAGTGATCATATCACTAACAAGGACAGCTTAGCTGATGATTGTAATTAATGTTAAAATGCTCTTGATTTTGAAATTACATAATGAATAAATCAAACAACTTACTAGACTTAGTAATCTGATATAGTAAATGTAAAGTTTATTTTTAAATCTTGTTTTACAATAGTACATTTTAGATTCAATCTTTTGTTAATGAATTGTTTAAATGTTTATAAGATCTTGTTTATTCTAATACCTCATGTGCACACATAGGGGAACTCACCTGTTCTTGCCCTCAGTGGCTGAAGATGACTGAGAACTTGAGTAATTCAACACACTCATAAAGGGGAAAACTGTAAGCAAGGTGAGAAACTATTCAGGAGATATTCTACCTCCTTGGGCCAAAGCTGACACAGCAACCAGGACTAAACAGTCATTCCATTCCAGTGTGTGTGTAGCTCATTAGAATCCTAGACTGACCTGTTTTATTATTTCTTGTACAAGAAACAGTGTGGAGATATTCAGCCAGCTCTGGGACTACTGGGTGAGTGACCCAGCAAGGGGCCCTGACTTCTCCGCTCTCCTCCCAGACAGGAAGCTGACAGCATGAAGCACGTAAGTAGAGTGATGCGCGTGAACTGGAACCATTTTACATGATGCGCTCAGAGATACAGGGGATGTGAATCCTATCAATGAAGGACTATGGTTTTTTAGAGAAGAATGGCAGAAAGCGCATTCCTTTGCAGCTGGAAAAGCACCGCAGGAAAAAGGACTAACCGAGGCCGAGATGGTTGGAGCAGAAAGAACAAAGGTAGGTGCTCTGCAGAGTTATTTAGTGAGGGCCACACAAGCAGAGGTGAGCTAAGGAACACAGAGAAGCCACTCAGAGATTTGGGGTGGACTAGCTCAGCAGATCTGCAGTTCATTCTGTGGAGAACAGGCAGGAAGGGAAGCAAGAGTGGATCTGAGGAAGCAACCTCGCCCTGCAGACACAGCGAGACCACCGGGGATGGTAACTATGGTGATGCAGACAGGGGGTGGGGTGTGGGAGTACCAGTCCCTGAGACAAAAGGAGGGAGTGGACAGGAGAAGAGGAGAAAGAAGTTCAGTTTCTGGCTCGAGACCTGGGTAGAAAACGGAGCGTTTCAGAGACCCAACTAGAACGAGGATGAATGGGGAGGAAACACGACCTACGAGGCTTGAATTGGAGTCTTCGGCCAATTCAGCCAGACTAAATCCCTCCTAGGGGCAGGTGTTCTATTTCAGTGAGTCACCAGCATGTGGGTCTGGCCACGCTGGTTTGATGCACGGGACTGTCAACTCTGAAACCTTTACTTTAAATTGGCCCGTGAAGGAGCTGAAATGAATTCAGCAGCCCTGCTTACGATAAGGCATCCCTCCACCAGTCACGACTCCATAAATCTGAAACGGAGGGTGATGCTGAGAAACGGGCTTTTCACAGGGCCGGAGTCGTAGAAGGGCATTGCCCACGGAGCTTTACCAGTGTCACATAACCCTCCCTCTTGGCGGCGGGATGAAATGAAGGGGGCAGGTTACAGGATGAGGAAGCTGGCAAGTACAGCTGTGTTCTATCTATACTTGCCTTGGTAGTTTTGACTTTGTTGCCACTGCTACAGGACCAACCTGAGTAATCGGGCAGCACTCGGCAGTCCTCTCCTTCCAAACAAGGATCCATGTGACACCACCATTTCTGAATCACAATGGAAGCTGGAAGACAAAGGCCATGTAACATTTGTGACGCTGTTTCTTCCCTCCAAGTACAGGCAACGAAAAGCTCCATGCAGGTTCGTACACTGGCTTCCAAGACTGCGTAGGTGTCACCCTAAGAATCCAACCACCCATATACTTAACAGAAAAACACTATTTCTTGTTTATGCGGTTGGCTAACTGATTATGATGCAGGTAGTGAGATCCCAGACTGTGCGGCCTTCTTTGAAGGAGCTCGGACGAGCTCCAGACCCCACATCCTGGTGACTCACTTTACTCCAGTCACTGTGTTGTCAGGAAATATTAGCTGTTACTGTGTCTCCGTCTCTGGTTGCATTAACAGTGGTGGATGCTGATACCGCAGTTGTTAGTGCTGTTGACAACAGAGCGTCAAGACTGGGAACAGACAGTATTTTCATCCCAGAAGGTGCTCATCTCTCCATGCCACTCCAGCTAGGTGAGTAACCACCTGAGTCAAGTGGGCCCCAAGTTAAGAGGGGGGGCACTGGCACCCCCTCACAAGCCCACATTCTCGACCAGTTGGCTGGCTTACCTGTGACTTCCCTTCACCTCACCGTCCCCACGGCCGTCTGCCAATACAGCGATTCATGTTGGAAGCCCATGAATCAGAAACTAGCACCCCAGTTCTCTGAGTTTGCAGGTAAAGATGAGAAATTAAGGAAAAAACCATCAGCTTGACTACTTAGTCCCATAGATTTCAAAGGACAAAAAACACTGTGATAGGTTTTTAAAGGGGACCCCACCCAGTAGGCTGGCAGAGGACAAAGCTGGGGGTAGTGTGTGTGGATTGGGGGTGGAAGTAGATTAACCTTTTGTTGTTTAAACAGTAACAGGTTGCTTTAAAAAAAAAAAAATACCCCAATGGATTCTCCCACTGCCTCAGAACTCTGAAAGTCAAGTTCAAGAAAAAGCAGGCGTTACACAAGCCTACCTTGGAGGACTCCAGAGCACCACCATAAAGTGAGTGACACAACTTTATGACTTCCCAGTGCATATAAAAGTTAGGTTTACACTACCCTGTAGTCTATTAAGGGTGCAATGGCACTGTATCTATTTTAAAAAAAGCAAACCCTCAATGTATCTAGACCTTAATTAAAAAAATATTTTACTGCTCAAAATTGCTCACCATCATCTGAGCCTTTAGTGAGTCATATTCTTTTTGCTGATAGAGGATTTGAAGTATTGCAAAAATTGCCAAACTGTGACACAAATATACAAAGTGAGCAAAGGCGGTTGGAAAAAAGGTGCTGATAGACTCACTCAATGTGGGGCTGCCTCAAACCTTCAATTTGTCAAAACGCAGTATCTGTGAAGTACAATGAAATGAGCCACGACTAAAGCTAACAGTCACTTTGTCGTGAACGCAGGACACCTTCAAAATGGAGGGAAGGCTCTTAGTAATTTCAAATTCATTACAGCTCTAAGGTTAACAGTGGTTATTTTTTTCCCGCATTTTGTACAGGAGAGAAAACTGAGGTGCGCTGGTATTTAAGCAACCTGCCCAAAGTCACAGGTGTTGCAAGCAGCCAAATGGCATTTGAACAGAGATGCTGAGTACAACACGGAGCACACACCTCCTCCCCAGCAGAGGGCCCTCGAGAGGCAGCAGCAGGTAACAGAGCCCACGCGGCGTGGCATGACGAGGGAGCAGAACGGTGCCATTGCTGGCTGAAGGGACAGCTTACTGTACCTTCTCTGCATGCAGCCACCATTCCAGGTTCTGACCCCACACTGAGGTGTTAACCAGTAAGTCTCCTCCAAACCAAGAGTAGTGCCTGAGGAAGGCAGATTTGTGATCCAGAATAACCAACTGCTATTGAAATCAGAAGGTGCCAACACTGAGAAAGGCATAACGCTAAATGGGTTATTCATTGTGTCAGAGACTGAATGGACATACTGGGGTCAAGTCTAGGAAAGCTGTATTTTTTCAGCCCCCAATATCACAACAATTTCACCTTAAAATTGTACAGAGCTGTATCATTTTGAAAGCACTTGTATGTACTGTTCTTCTTGTGATTGTCCCCAGAACCTTCAGAAGCAAGAAAAGGAGACAGATGGTTCCAGATGAAACACCAGAGCTTTCCACACCATGAATAGTATCTGAATCTGGACTCTGCATCCCTCAATCTTTCTGCTTACACCAGAGTTTAAGGTAATAGTTTAGATGAGTAAGTTCATAGTGCTGACTAGTCATTCCTTACTTTCTGAATGCCTTAGTCTGGTTCCAAGTAGGTATCAAGAAAGAAGGGGTTCCCAACCTTCAATTTAAAGTACCATCTTCAGGACAGAAAAGTTATATAAATGTCGACAGACTTTGTTATATTTACACCGAGTAAAAATTGAACATGAAATACTGTCCAGACAAATCTTTAAAACTGTTCCATAGACAAACTTTCCTCCACTCGGCAGCGGAGACCTGTGTACCCATGGCAGGTATCAGAGCTACAGGGATGATTCGAAAGAAGCTTTGACAGGTGGCTAGAGGTCTAAGTGAAGGTAAGAGGGACAGCGAAGGGCAAGCAGGAGAACACGTGGCTGAAAGGAAGCAATGGACATTCAGCTGAGAAGGGTGGGCAGGGGAACAAGCTTCAGGGGCTGTCAAGGACAAGTGAACACGCGGTGCTCTCAGCAGTAGGAAGCTCTGGAAAGTGTGTGAGTGAGGTAGTACCCTCAGCCAGGAAACCTGCGTCCCTAGAAGAAGATAAGAGAATGTAGAACCAAAAGGAGGCTGAGAGAAAAGACCAGCTGAAGTGAGAAGTCTGGGAATAAACTCCCTGCAGAAGAAATGGATGGAATCCAATTACCTCACCTTCAGAGCAGAGAAGTGCTAGCATCTCCTCACTGGACCGTGGGGATCCAAGACAATGCTGATGACAAATCTAAAAAGGGATCTTGAGGGGGAAAGATGATGGATTCAGGCCTTCATCACAGACAGGCCAATTCCTAACTACTGAATTGCCTAGTATTTTGTTTAAAGATTGAAGTGTAACTTAGATAAAAGCAGCATATATTGATGCCATCAAGTCCTCGTGAAATCATTTACCACGATCCTTGCATTTAATCGGAAAACACAGAGCGGTATTTCTAAAGACAGATTCACAACTGACTCCTAAAAATAGCAAAGCTGTCCTGGAATGTAAAACAAACACTGCTATTTGTCAAAAAGAAACCCTGTTCATATTTGATAGAACACGAAGAGCGAGGGGGTTCCATAAGTACATACTGTATCCAGGACAAAGGTTTTTGTGAAAGACTTAATCCCCAATGTTCTTTCGAAGAGAGACATAGTCAGAGCCACCCCGGTAGCCAAGATACAAGTTTCAAATTCCTTTAGGAGTTAAGGATTGAGGAAAGAACTCACAGTGAAGGTGAAAACCAAGCGGGGGTATGACCTACGAGAGGAGAGAGAGATGAAACAGCCTGTGAGTGTCAGCTCAGAGCGCGCACTGAGTGGGGCTGGAAGCTGAGACAAAAGACTCATAAACAGGATTCTATTGAAATAACTCGAGAACATCTGCCCACTTAACTGAGTCTTGTCTGCACAGGAAAATCAGTTTGTAGGAGGAATACATTTTTTTTTCCTGTTAGCAAGTACCATAATATACTTTAAATGAGAAAGTTATCTTGTCACTTCTATTTTTAAAATGAAATTCTTTAAAAAGCCCCATGCCTTCCTGACTTAGGAAAACACAAAATATCCCTCCAAGCTGCCGAGCTGTAACAAATTTCTGGTTTTATGCTGGAAAGGAAATTTTAAAAAGACAGTGATGCTCCCGTTTTACGGTAGCGGCTAGTACTTCCTATTTGTTCTCTTTTGGGGGACAAGGTGGCTAAGTAGCTAAGTAAAGCTGATGCACTGTCTTTTTCTCTCTGTTGTATAAAATGGATTGATGTTTTTGGTTTCTTGCCCTTGTTCCAGATAAATATTACTGTAAATACATACCCTGTTTTCGTTAATATATAATTATTTAGATAAGCCCACCTTCAAATAAGACTAAGAGGCTCACTTCTCTATAGGTGGTCTCTCCTTTGTTGATTTATTTTGATTGTTTTTACAAACAGTTAAGGCTTTTCTAAAGAAAAGTGTGTTTCTACACTGACACTGTGGACTGAAAGATTTCAGATACATCTTCCCTAGGATATGTGTCCTCTGGAAAATGGAAACAGTCACAAGAACATCAAAACGAGAGGTTTTGATGTATTTCATCTTTAGCTATATTTCCAGGCGCCTGACATGTTCCTTAACCCACTGATTAACTTTTAAGAGAGGCAGGTGGAAAACCTTGCCAATAGATATTGCTTGATATTCAACAAAGGAAGCCATCAGAAGCTGACCCAGGTAACATGCATAAAAGCAGTAGTGGGAGGACTATGTTTTTTTTTTTAAGTGTTCACACATTTCACCTATGACCCAGTACTGTTATTTCCACAGAATATGGAGTGAGGCTGTGGGTGAAGATGTACACACTCCTCCCCTGTGATCTAAGCTGCACCTAAATGCCACCACGCACAAGCACGTCCACACACAGCAGAAACCTTGAAGGCCAGGCTTCTCGACCTCGGCACTCCTGACATTTGGAGCCATCTAATTCTTCACTTCAGGGGTACAGCCTGTGCGAGTTAAGATATTCAGCAGCACGGCCCTCTCCCCCAGCATGAAAACCAAAAGCATCTGCAGCCATTGTCACATGTTCCCAAGCTGGAGAAAACCACCCGTTTTTGAGCAACAATGGTCTCCAGTCACCCACAGTTATGATCCAGACGTCCTCAGCCCAGAATGCGAGGCTCTGCTAGTTCATCAAACCTCATCAAAGCTTTGCCAGGTGAAAATACAACTCAGTCTAAGTAAATATCATGTCACCTCTAGGCCTTGTCTCCCTTCCCTTCACTGAAGGTAATTCCACAAGTCTAACATCTGCACGTTTCTCTGTCCCCCACAGACACACACTCTGGGCTCACCATGACACCCATGCTGACAATTCATCCGACCTGTCAAATTCAGAGAGCACATTTTTCCTTCTGAGAAATCGCAAGGTATTTGATATGAACTTCGCTCACAGCATTTCCTACCTTTCTTATTGGCAGAGTCTGCTTCATCCACTCTTCTTGAATACAAATTCCCGGACGGCAGGCAGTAAGTCCGAAAATTTGATTTGCTCTCAGACCTTTACTGTCACAGGCCGTGTGTACACCTCCAGGTTTGTCTTCTACCATTTCTGAGCCAGACGAGCTGCGTCCACTTCCCAAGGGTGCCCCCACTCATTCTCAGGTGCCCCACACCCCTGCCCCTCCTCCTGCATAGTCAAGTCAGACCCATAGCCTCTCATGGGTACCACCCTGGACCCTTTCTCTAATTTCTCCAAGAGTCCTTCACTTACTAGACTTTAATTATCTATCTTTCTTATTATTAGCAAACTCTGGGTTGAAAACAGGACCTCCAGCATCTAGGACTTGCCAGGAACAAAAGAGCTAAATTAAAACTAGATAAATGCACACACATATCCTTCCAACTTTCAAAGTGCTTTAAGTAAAGGATACTTCATTGTCACTCAGCTGACCGACACCGAGAAAAACTCAGAAAACTGCTTCATCGTTCGGGTGACAACAGAGAACACAGCTAGTAACAAAACCTTGTGAACTCACATCTTAAAGACAGACCCCCCAAAGCCACAAAAGCCGTCTTCAGGACATGCAGTAACTCTTATCCTTAACTAAGCGAAGTCTGACATCTCAGAAAAAGCACTGGGACATCAATGAAAGAAAGAAAAAAAAAACCTTTGAAAAGTAACTTCTACTCCTAGGCTTTTGTCTTATTAAGCTTTTATAAACCTGATGTTTAGAGAGCATTTGGTTTGACAAAATAAATTAAGCTTCATTGTACTACACATTTATCTCATTTTATTATAAAACCATCCAGCATTATCTCTATAGGGCTGTATTTTGATAAATGTGTAGAATACAGTTCCTACCACAAAACAGCCTTGTCTATGCCAGCAGAAGATACAAAAGGAAGAATGCTTAACAGCTAAATAGTTTCTGTTTCAGGATCCAAGTAATCATAGCTTCAATCAAATAATTCCTCATCCCTTCTCCCAAATCCCAAATGTGTATTACAGACACATTTTAATAATTCAGGGGGATTTTGTAAGTTAATTATAACAAAAAAAGCTTGATGGGAGGAAAAAAGAGCTATTTTTAACTACTAAAAGCTGTGATTCCCAGAAAAGCAACAAAAACCACTAGATAAGTATCTGTGGTATGGATTAACAAAAATGCATAAAGATAGTCCAATGTCTGTACCAAAATTCATGCCCCTCTTCTCGCCTTTAATTTAAATGTAAATTCAAGTAAATTTTATATTTTAGATCCTCTCTATCCTTATTGACAAATAAGATAAAAGCTAGGTATCAGCAGACACTAGGTCTCCCCACATGCCAGTCAGCAGCATGATACTGCATAATTATTATGGGATAAAGATTAAGCAGGTAAAGCTAAAAAGCCCGACTCAAAACATATTCAAATAAGGGACAGAAGATCAGAGACATATGAGAACAGACATACATCCTAACTAGAGCCTCAAGTACAACTTTCGACACCGCCTCCGTGACTTTGAGCCAATGAACACTGACCGAACACCGACTACTAGCCAGACAGTGCTCATGCAGGGGACGCAGATATGAAGACACACAGTCCTCTCTCTCACAGGGTTTGGGGATGCCCTGGCCACCAAATGTTACACTAAACTTACACAATGGCATAAAGCTTATCCTGCACTGCCCAACACAGAAGCTCCAGGTCCCACGTTCCCACTTAAACATATACTTGCCGCATCTGGAATGCTCAGGACGCGCACATGCTCAGCGGCTCCCCATCACACTGGACACATACATGATGCCACTCAGAGATGGAGATAAACAGGAAGAACACTTGCATCATCACAGAAAGTTCTACTGTGCAGATTCCGCTCTGAGACCAGACAATTGGTCTCCACCACTCACTGATCCTCCCCACCAAGGCACTCACGTAGCCTGTGAGCATCTTTCCTTTGCCACAGACGGAACCAAAATGCCTTTCAGTAGAAGAACAGCTAAATAAATTACAGCCTGTCCACATGAAGGAATGCTGTGGAGCAATTAAAAAGGAAACAGGTCAGTAGGTGCTAGCGCACAAAGATCTCCACAACCCAGTATTAACAGGAATAAGGCGCACTGAGTTAAGAAAGAGCCACTGGGATATCCGTTTGCATAATACACATTCATACCAAGATCTACCACATTTCCTACAGACCTGTTTTAAACACACAAGTATATATATTGACCAAACAGAGAACTGTAGTTACCCAGAGAGTAGAAGCCAAAAAGAATTTTCCCACATATCAAATGTAAAACAAGCTAGTTTATGGTAAGGTATTAGCATTACCTTGACTAAGAGACAGATGCTAATGGGAACTACTACCTTATCTGTACTTTCCAGGCCCCAAAAAAAGTGCTTTCAGAATTGTAACACATGATTTAGACATACAAGATTTTTATATTCAAATATTCCAAACCAGACAGAGTATGAACACAGTTTATGTAATCATTCATGAGTTCCTGTGGAAGTGTAACATCTACAGAGGTCAAGTTTGGTCTGGATAAAATGGCAGAGTAGGAGGAACTTGAGTTCATCTCCGCCCCTGGAGACACCAAAACCACAAGCAGATAGGGAACAACTACTTCTGAGAATGACCTAAAGGTCTGGGAGAGCAGGTTTTCTGCAAGTAAGTCTATAAAGAAAACATCACGTCCAAACAGGTCGGAGGGGCACAGGCGCGATCCAGTCAGAACCCACACCCCTGGTGCAGGACCCGGGGCGGGAGGGACGTCACGACCGGGAAGCCCCCAGCCCCGGAGCGGAGGGCCCGCACCCCCCGTCGGGTGGCCCAGCCCAGGGGTCCTGCCCCAGGAAGGTGAGCCCTTAGAATGGCCTCGAAAACCAGCAGGACTCACGGCGAGGAGAGCTGAGGGGAACGCAGGTAACTGACACTCCGCTCTTGAAGGACTCACACACAAACTCACCTGCTCCAAGTCCCAGGACAGAGGCAGCAGCTTGGAAAGTGCCCCTGCTACACAGGAAGGAAATTCAGGGACTACGTTTAGGACCTGAACCAGAGAGGCAAGCATCTGGTATAACCTCCAGGGAGACAAGTGCTGACAGGGACTATTTTCTTTAGCCCTCTTTTTACCTAGCTGGCCCAGCGCTGCAGTGCGGCATTTCTGCAGCCCCATCTACTGCGCTAACACTGTGCCCTGCCCCGCTGAGGTCAGTCCCTCCCAAGGAGATCCGCCCTTACCTGGTGGGCCACCTCAGCTCCCAGGTGCCCCTGCAAACCAGCTCCCATTCGGGGAACTCCGCACAACCGCCCTCTCACAAGAGTCGTGATCAGGCCTCACAGCCAGTTGTCCCAGAGACCAGTTTTATACATCAGGGACGTGTCATAAACAGTCCTGGCCAACCCACACAACCAGCCAGCCTGGGCATCAGCCCTGCCCACCAGTGTGTCAGCAGCAGTAGAGACTCAGCCCTAAAAGGAAGGTGCACGCAGCCCACACCGGTGATTCCAGTGTCTGGCGGGGTGCAGGGTAAGGGAAAGACATAATGGGACCTGAGCCCTGGCACAGTATACAGACCAGGAACCCTTTTCTCCGGGGCTCTGGTTACCAGAAGAACCGGGGTGGGGCATGAAGAAGTGCTGCCGCCTTGTGGACATTTCCTGGATTAACAACTTCAAGCCCCATGTTTCTGGCACTTCTATTTACAAGGTTTGTGGGGCTGTAAATAAAGCACACCTGCTCTCAAGAAGTGTCCTGGGGTAGGTAATTGAAAAAGAATTCAAAACATGGAGGACTTTCACGAAGGCAATTTCCAGAGGTAAACTTAACATAGTTTTTGTTTTTTTTTTAAGCACATGAAAAGATGCTCCACATGGCTCATTATTACAGAACTGAAATCAAAACTACAACAAGATATCACCTCCCACTAGTCAGAATGACCAACATCAAAAATCTACAAATAATAAACGCCAGAGAAAGCATGGAGAAAAGGGAACCTTCCTATGCACTCATTTTGGGAATGAAAATGGATAACACCCACGACGGAGAACAGTATGGAGGCTCCTTCATAAACGAACAAAAGAAGTACCATGTGACCACTCCTAGGCCCATATGGACACAAAAATCATAACTGAAATTGGCACAGACACACAAATGTTCACTGAAGCACTGCTGGCAAAACCCAAGGGGTGGAAGCAATGAGAATCTTCATCCAGAGATGAACAGAGAAAGAAGATGTGGTACATATATACAGTGGAATATTCCTCAGGAATAAAACAGAATGAAAAAGTGCCTATTCCAGCAACATGGGTAGATCTGGATATAATCATCCTAAGTGAAGGAAGTCAGACCGAGAATGACAAAATAGAAATGGTATCACTGATGCCTGCAACCTCAAAATCAATACACATGCATCATTTACAAAACAGAAACAGACTCGCAGACTTAAAAAACAAAGAGGCAAGGTGGGGTGGGAGGAAAGCATAAATTAGGCGGTTGAAATTAACATATATACAGTAATATATTTAAACTAGAAAATCAACCAGGACCTACTGGATAGCAGACGGAACTCCACTCGACACACTGCAGTAAGATATATGGGAAAAGAATCTGAAGAAGAAAAATCGATATATGCATGTGTATAACTGAATCGGGTTGATAAAGAAACACAACATTGTATATCAATGTTATTCCAACACAAAACAAAAATTAAAAAGATAAATGCCAAGGATATAGGCCTTGGTGTCACATCCTTGGAGGCTGAGCCACCCTGGGTCCCAAGGCTGGACTGGGTTGGAGCTGGGGAGGATGTGCCAGTAAACAAGCCCCCTTAAACCTGAAGTGCCTGGTCCTTGTGGATGGGACCCCCATCTCCATATCCAGATGCGCCCTCCTACAGCTCAAGCAAACCCAGTGCTCTCAAATGATGGTGACCCTTTGGGCTGGGGTCTTCAAGAAGTCCCCTGTCCTCCAACAACCCCAGTGGTGGGGTTCCCACCAGCAGCCTCCTTCCTGGCAGTCCTCCCCCCTAAGTACCACAGCACACTCAGCATCACAGTTAGGGGAGGGCTTGGGATTTGTGTGGGGAGTGCAGGGAAAGGGGGAAGAAGTCATGAGACAACTCTGGAACAGTTTCCCTGGGGCTCTGGTTGCCTGAGGAACCCAAGTGGGCCAGAGACAGTGCTGCCGCCTTGTGGACTTTTCCTGTAACAACAACTTGAAAACCAGGACTTAGGACACTTTAAATTCCTTATTCGCGGATGTAAAGGACACCTGCCCTCAAGTAATGTCCTGGAGTAGGTAATTGAAAAAGAATTCACAAGGCAGACCTTCAAGAAGCCAATTTCAAGAAGTCAATTTAACATACCTTTTTTTTTTTTTTAAGGACACGGAAAGATGCTCCACATGGCTTAACATTAGAGAACTGCAAATCAAAACCACAATGAGGTATCACCCCTTACCGGTCACAGTGGCCATCATCATAAAGTCTACAAACAGTAAATGCCAGAGAGGGCATGGAGAAAGGGAACCTCCCCATTCTGTTTTTTTGGAGTGTAAATTGGTAATAGTCACAATGGAGAACAGTATGGAGGTTCCTTAAAAAACTAAAAACAGAGCTACCACATGATCTAGTAATTCCACTCTTGAGCCTAGAGGCAGAGAAAAACTGGAAAAGATGCTTGCATGCCAACATTCGCTGCAGCACTATTTACAATAGCCATGACAGGGAAGAAGCCACTGTGTCCATGGACAGATGGATGACAAAGAAGATGAGGTACAAAGTTACAATGGAATACGACTCAGCCATAAAAACAGAATGAAATAAGGCCACTGCCAGCAACATAGGTGGATCTAGAGATGACCGTACTAAGTGAAGGAAGTCAGAGAACGACAAATAGCCTACAAGATCACTTATGGGTAGCATCTAAAAATCAATGCAAATGAACTCATTTGCAAAGCAAAAACAGTGATCAATACCTTAGAAAACAGTGTTAACAAACAGAAAAGGTGGGGCAGAGGGAGGGATAAACTAGGAGGCTGGGATGAACATTCACCAATTAATACATATAAAAAAGTTAATCAACAAGGACCTACTGTATAGTACAGGGAACTCGAATGAACACTGTCATAACCTAAATAGGAAAACAATCCAAAGAAGAATAGATATACATGTATGTATTACTGAATCAAGTTGCTGTACACTCAAACACAAGATTATAAATCAACTATATTCCAATAGAAAATAGAAATTAAAAAGATTCTTAAAATGCCATCAATATTCCCCTCAGGCCTCGGGTACCTGGCCTGGTGTCACATCCCTGAAGGCTGAGCTGCCTTGGGTCCCAAGGCTAGACTGGGGTGGAGCTGAGGGACCTGGGGAGGGATGTGCCAGCAAACGACCCCCCTTAAACCTGGCATGCCTGGTCCCCCGTGGAAAGTGAAAGTGTTAGGTGCTCAGTCGTGTCTGACTCTTTGCCACCCCATGGTCTGTAGCCTGCCAGGCTCCTCTGTCCATGGGGATTCTCCAGGCAAGAATACTGGAGTGGGTTGCCATGCCCTCCTCCAGGGGATCTTCCAAACCCAGGGATCGAACCCAGGTCTCCAGCACTGCAAGCAGATTCTTTACCGTCTTAGCCACCAGGGAAGCCCTGTGGATGGGATCCCCTTCTCCAGATCCAGGCGGGCCCTCCTACAGCTCAACCAGACCTAGTACACCCAAAGAACAGTAGACCCTCTGGGCCAGAAGAGCTCTAAAACGTCACCTGGTCTCCACGCCTCCTGGTGCTGGGGTTCCCACCAGCTATCTCCTTCTTCAGAGTCCCCCCACCTAACGAGGACAGCACCCTCAGCATCACAGTTTTGACAGGGCTTAGGATCTGTCTGGGTGGTGGAGGGTAGCAGGGGAAGAAGTCATGAGACAGGAGCCCTGGCACAGCGTACTCTATAATCTACAAGCCAGGAACACGACTTTCTCTAGAGTTCTGTTTGCCCAAGAAACCCAACTGGAACATCAGGAAGTGCGGCCAAGAACTTCCCTGGGGGTACAGCAGATAGGAATCTGCCTGCCAATGCAGTGGACACAAGTCTGATCCCTGCTCTGGGCAGATTCCACATGTCGTGGAGCAACTGGGCCTGAGCGCCACAGCTACCGAGCCTGCACCCTAGAGCCTGTGCTCTGCAACAAGAGAAGCCACCGCAGTGAGAAATCCAAGAGTAGTCCCCGCTCTCTGCAGCTAGAGAAAAGCCGATGCAGTGACCAAGACCGGGCACAACCAAAACTAAATAAATTAATAATAAAAAAGTGCTGCCGCCTTGTGGACATTTCCCATAACAACAACTTTAAAATCGCTGCTTATGGGCACCTCATATTCGCAAGGCCTGTGGGGCTGTAAAGGACATCTCTCCTCAAGAAATGTCCTGGGTAGGTAATTGAAATCAAGAATTCAAAACAGGTCAGACCATAAGGAAGCCAATCTGAAGAGGTCAATTTAACGCATGCTTATTTTAAAGCACATGAAAAGATGTTCCCCATGGCTCATTATTAACCATCTGAAAATCAAAACAAGGTATCACACCTTGCACTAGTCAGAGTGGCCATCATCAAAAAGCCCACAAAGAACAAATGCTGGGGAGGTTGTGGAAGAAAGAGAACCTTCTTCCTACACTCTTAGTGAGGATGTCAATTGGTATAGCCACTCTGGAGAACAGTATAAAGTTTCCTTAAAAAAACTAAGAATTGAACTAGCATATGATCCAGCACTCCCACTCCTGGGCATATATCCACAGAAAACAGTAATTCACAAATATAAATGCACCCCAAGTTTCACTCTAGCACTGTTTACATTAGCCAAAACTGGGAAGCAATCTAAATGGCTATCAATAGATGAATGGATAACGAAGATACTGTATATATACACAATGGAATATGCCTCAGCCATTAAAAAGAAAAATAATGCTATTTACAGCAACATGGATGGTACTGGAGATTATCAAAGTCAAAAAGAGAAAGACAAGTATCATATAATATCACCTCTATGTGGAATCTTTTTTTTTAAATGATAATTAATGTATTTATTAACTTATTAGAGAAAGAACTTAATGGTTCCCAGGGGTGAAGGTATAGATTGGAAGTCTGGGATTCGCATGTACATACTGCTATATTTTCCTTTTATCTGTAAATTTATTTGTTACAAGCATATGTCCCAAACCATGAGGTCATTTTAAAATGATTAAATATATATACATGTGTGTGTACTAGTTAATATATAATGACATGTTAGGTAAGTTCAGAATGTTTTTATTGAAGTAAAACTGAAAATTACACACTGCTGTATTAAAATAGATAACCAACTAGGATCTATTTTATAGCGGCATGGGACTCTGCTCAGTATTCTGTAAAAATCTAAATAGGAAAAGACTTTGAAAAAGAATAGATACATGTATCTGTATAACTGAATCACTTTGCTGTACCCCTGAAACATAACACTATTAACCATACTCCAATAAAACTAATTTAAAAAACAACAGAAAAAGCACATACATTTCAAGTGTCATGGAACATTTTCCAGGATAGATCACATTATTGCCATAAAACACGTCTCAATAAATTTAAGATGACTGAAATCAAGCACCCTTACCAACCACAAAAGTATGAAACAAGAAATCAAATCACAAGAAGAAACCTGGACAAAACACAAAGATGAGGCGACTGAGTAACATGTTACTTAAAAAACTAGTGAGTCAATGAGGAAATCAAAGAGGAAATCAGAAAATATCTCAAAAATAAAAATAAAATACAATTTTCCAAAATCGATAGGATGCAGGAAATGTAGTTCTAAGAGGGAAGTCATCGTGATACAGGCCTGCCTCAAGAAACAGGAAAAATCTGAAACAACCTAACTTATCATCTAGAGAAATTCGAAAAACAACCACAACCCAAAGTCAGCATAAGAAAGAAATATTACAACAGAGACAAATGAAATAGAGACTAAAAAGAAAAAATAGACAAGGTCGATGAAACTTAAGAGCTGGTTCTTTGAAAAGATAAACAAAATTAATTAACCTTTAGCCAGACTCATCAAGCTAAAAGAGAGAAAGGGCCCAAATAAGTAAGGTCAGAAATGAAAGAGGAGTTACAACCGACACCACGGAAATACAAAAAATAGTAAGAGATTAGTACAGATAATTATATACCAACAAACTAAACAACCTCAAAGAAATCTAGAAACACGTCCTTCCAAGACAATCAAGAAGAAATAGAAAATGTGAATAAATTGATTACTAGTACTGAAATTGAATCAGTAATCAAAAAAGTCACAACAAAGTCCAGGACCAAATGGCTTCACAGATGAATCCCATAAAACACTTAAAGAAGAGTTAATACCTGTTCTTTTCATATTATTCCAAAAATTTTAAGATGAAAGAATGCTTCCAAGCTCATTATCCTCATACTAAAACTACAGACCAAAACTTTAGACCAAGACACTACCAAAAAAAACAATTACTGACCACTGTACGTAGTGAACAAAGATGCAAAAAATCTCAACAAAATATTAGCAAACCTAATTCAACAATATACATTAAAAGGACCGTGGCAGTGGTTCAGTCACTCAGTCATGTCCAACTCTCTGTGACCCTATGGAGCCTGCCAGGCTCCCCTATCCATGGGATTCTCCAGGGAAGAATACTGGAGTGTGCTGCCATTTCCTTCTCCAGGGGATCTTCCTGACCTGGGGATCTAACTGGGGTCTCCTGCATTGGCAGGCAGATTCTTTACCAACCGAGCCACCAGGGAAACCCTATGCCATGATTAAGTGGGATTTATTCCAGGGATTCTAGGGTGATTCAATATCTGCAAATCAATAGACGTGATACACCACATCTACAAAATAAAGGAGAAAACTACATGATCATCTCAACAGGTAAAGAAAAAGCACTTGACAAAATTCAACATCCAGTTGCTTAAAAGCTCACAACAAAGTCAGTATAGAGGAATGCACCTCACATAATAAAAACCACATACAAGAGATCACAGGTAGCATCACACTCAAAGGTGAAAAGCTGAGACCCTTTCCTCTAAGATCAGGAACAAGACAAAGACCCCTACTATCACCACTTTTATTCAACACAATATTGAAGTACTACTACTACAAAAAAGAAAGAAAAGTTATCCAGATTAGAAAGAAAGAAGTAAAACTATCACTGTTTGCAGATGTTACAATAGTATATATTTTAAAAAACCTTAAAGATACCACCAAAAAACTGTTAAAACTGATCAATGGACTTAGTAAAGTTGCAGGATACAAAAATCAATATACATAAGTATATTATATTTCTATAAACTAGTAACAAACTATCAGAAAGAAAAATTCAGAAAATGATCCCACATGGGATAAGTCAACCTCATAGACCACTGGTGGGAATTTAAATTGGTGCAGCCATTATGGAAAACAGTATGGAGATTCCTCAAAATACTAATATTAGAACTACCATATGATCCAGCTATCCCATTTCTGGCTATTCATCCAAAGAATAAAAAAAAACTAATTGGAAAAGAAATATGCACCCCTATGTTCACTGCAGCATTATTTATAATAGCCAATGTATGGATAAAGAAGATGTGAGATGTGTGTGTGTGTGTGTGTGTGTGTGTGTGTGTGTGTACGCACGTGCGCACTCAGTTGTGTCCAGCTCTTTGCAACCCCATGGACTGCAGCCCGCCAGGCTCCTCTGTCCGTGGGATTATCCCGGCAGGAATACTGGAGTGGGTTGCCATGCCCTCCTCCAGGGGATCTTCCTGACCCAGGGATTGAACCCACGTCTCCTGCAATGGCAGGCGGATTCTTTACCACTAGGCCATGTGGGAAGTCCCTATACACACAATGGAATATTACTCAGTCATAAAAGGAATGAAATTCTGTCATTTGCAACAACATGGATGTATCTAAAGGGTATTATGCTAAGTGAGATAAGTCAGATAAAGAAAAAATAACATACGATCTCACTTGTATGTGGAATCTATAGAACAAATGAACAAACAAAACAGAAAACAATTCAAAGATACAGGAAACAAAAAACAACGGTGGCCTCCAGAGGGGAGAAGTGTGGGAGGCTGGACAAAACAGGTGGAGAGAATTAACAGGTACAAACTTACAGTTATAAATTAAGCCATGAGGATATAATATACAGCATGGGGAATACAATCAGTAATACTTTAATAATTTTGTATGGCAACAGAGAGTTACTAGACTTACCATGGTGAGCACTGTGTAATGTATATCAATGTTGAATCACTATGTTGATCACTTAAAACTATCATAATACTTGTCAACTATTATTACTATCATAATAATTCAATAAAAACAATAAAAATCTACATGATTTTTATTAAGAAATTAAAAATCTACAGAGGCAAGCAAACACTGTTGTTACTTTTCAAAATGAATCTGCGATTAGTGAAGATGAAATAATTCTCTGCTATGCTAAAAGTCACCAAGCATCAGCCAATGCAGAGAGATATAAATAAAAGATCCCATTCCCATCCTCAAACAACTTATAGACTAACAGGAAGACAAACATTCAGCAAGTTTTTACAACAAAATGAGGTCCATGTCAGGAACTGGAAGTATGGCAAGATACAAAACATACAGATTTGAAAGAACAGGCATCAGCTGGACAAATGTGTTTCAAGGGGATGAAGGCAAAGATTCAGGTAGTGGATACAGACGGGTGAAGTGCAGAGATGAAAGGGAACAGAGAAGACTCCAGTGTGGCTGGGACATAGTAGTTGAAAGAAAAAAGACAAAACCAGATTACGCAGGGTTCCATCAGCCACACCACCAGGGTAAGGACTTTAAATTTCATTTTAAAGATGGTATAAAGTCACTGAAGTAAGGATTTATTAATAAATATGAGAGTGATGTGATGAGTTCTATTTCCATGGAAAGATCATTCTGGCTACAGAGTGAATGTTGGAACACTAAGATAGTAAGCTCAAGAAAATATAACAATGCGCTTAGACTGTGGAGGTGACAGCAGAATACAGAAAAGTGAGCTGATATCAGAGAGAACAAGGAGACAGAGTATGATTTGGGCTCAATAATGGGGAAAATACATATATTAAACTGTTTGTAACATTTTATAGGAGGTGGTGAGCAAAACTGCTGAACTCAATATGCCAGCAAATTTGGAAAACTCAGCAGTGGCCACAGGACTGGAAAAGGTCAGTTTTCATGCCTATCCCAAAGAAAGTCCATGCCAGAGAATGTTCAAACTACCACACAGTTGCACTCATCTCACACACTAGCAAAGTAATGCTCAAAATTCTCCAAGCAAGGCTTCAACAGCACACGAAACAAGAACTTTCAGATGTTCAAGCTGGATTTAGAAAAGGCAGAGGAACCAGAGATCAAATTGCCAACATCCATTGGATCATAGAAAAACCAAGAGAATTCCAGAAAAACATCTACTTCTGCTTCATGGGCTACACTAAAGCCTTTGACTGTGTGGATCACAACAAACTGTGGAAAATTGTTAAAGTGATGGGAATACCGGACCACCTGACCTGCCTCCTGAGAAGTCTGTATGCAGGTCAAGAAGCAACAGTCAGAACTGGACATGGAACAACGAACTGGTTCTAAATCAGGAAAGGAGTATGTCAAGGCTATATATTGTCACCCTGCTTATTTAACTTACATGGAGAATACGTCATGCGAAATGCCAGACTGGATGAAGCACAGCTGGAACTAAGATTTCCGGGAGAAATATCAATAACCTCAGATAAGCAGATGACACCATCCCAGTGGCAGAAAATGAAGAACAAAAGAGCCTCTTGAAGGTAAAAGAGAAGACTGAAAAAGCTGACTTAAAACTCAACATTCAAAAAACGAAGATCGTGGCATCCAGTCCCATCACTTCATGGCAAACAGATGAGGAAACAATGGAAACAGTGACAGATTTTATTTTCTTGGGCTCCAAAATCACTGCAGATGGCAACTACAGCCATGAAATTAAAATATGCTTGCTCCTTGGAAGAAAAGCTCTAACCAACCTAAACAGTGTATTAAAAAGCAGAGACATTACTTTGCTGACAAAGGTCAATATAGTCAAAGCTATGGTTTTTCCAGTAGTCACATATGGAGGTGAAAGTTGAACCATAAAGAAGGCTGGGCACCGAAGAATTGATGCTTTTCAACTATGGTGTTGGAGAAGACTCTTGAGAGTTTCTTGGACTGGAGATCAAACCAGTCAATCCTAAAGGAAATCAGTCCTGAATATTCATTGGAAGGACTGATGCTAAAGCTAAAGCTGCAATACTTTGGCCACCTGATGCGAAGGGCTGACTCATTAGAAGAGACCCTGATGCTGGGAACGATTGAAGTCAGGAGGAGAAAGGGATGAAAGAGAATGAGATGGTTGGATGGCATCATCGACTCGATGGCCATGAGTTTGAGCAAGCTCCGGGAGATGGTGAAGGACAGGGAAGCCTGGCGTGCCGCAGTCCATGGGGTCACAAAGAGTCAGACACGACTGAGCGAATGAAAGACAACAAACTGCTCCAGCAGGAGAGCCAAAATTAGCAATTTTTTTTAAATGTTAAAGCTCCTCATTCTTTTTTTTTAACGTAGGTCTACAATCCTTTATCTTTAATCCCAAAATCCAAAAAGCTCTGAAAATGGCAAGAATTTCGTTAGGATGGTAGCAATACCTGACTTGAATTAACATGAGGCTCTTCATCTTGCCTTATCCCATCCTGCATGAATATTCATATATTTCACTGCATAAATATTAGTATCTGTGATTATAGGGTGCAACTGAAGAAGACTTCAGGACTGTTAGCTAATAGATGGTACATGGACTTTTTTACCTTGAGAAAATCTGATGAAATCTGCATTTGGTGACTCACCTGACCTCCAGGGTTTATGGTGAGGAATTGGAGTTGGGAAACGTTCCACGTTCACCTTCCAGCTTGAAAGGTGGCTAAGATCCTGCTGATACAGACCACGGGCATGTATACCATACAAGTATGCTGTACGACCTATAAATCTGTGTCTGCCTTTGGTAGGGGAGTTGGCACGTAAGTCAGCTATTATTGTCAACTGTATAATTCCATAGATAAGAATACGTGTGTGTGTTTTAACCACTTACCTTTAGAGATGCATCCGGTAAGACAGGAAGTGTTCATTTTCACAGAGGTTCCACGCCGCTGTAGAGAAACAGCTACAAGACTTACCTCATGTGTGTGTTCCCCTGGGGACTGACACTTGTGTCTAACAAGGTGGCTGTTGGAAGGAGCCAGGGGCATCCAAAGGAATCAGTCCCAGGCCTCCATCTACAACCATCAACCCTCTTTCATTTTCTAAACTATTGGCACAGTCCTCAGCTAGGGGATGTGGAAACAACAAATAAATGCTACATGATCCCAGATTATTCTCAGGGAACCTGCTCCAAAGATGTCTCACAAATAGTAAACTAGAGAAAAAAAAAGAGAGTATTAGTCTGTAACATTAAAGAGGAGGTGAGAAAACCAGATTGCTAAATTTTCTGAGCAGCGTTTGAGAGCAGGGAGAGCAGGGGAGGTCACTGCTCCACTGGATGATATTTGAAGAGACATCCGGGCAAGAAGAAATCAAAGCGTATCTTCCTAACTGTCCAGTAAGAGAACCCCTCGTTGGTACCTTTTGAGAGACATCATTAATGCCTTACTCATCAAGAAATGTGTGGGGTTGTATTTATGCTCATTTTTATTTAATTTTATTTTTCGCTGCACTGGGTCTTCATTGCTACCCGCAGGCTTTCTCTAGTTGCAATGCACACGGGCTTCCTGCTGTGGAGCACGCGCTCTAGAGCGCAGGCTCAGTAGTTGGTGGCACATGGGCTTAGTTGGGAGGTCCTAGGGCATCCTCCCAGGCCAGGAATCAAACCTGTGACCCCCGCACTGGCAGGCAGATTCTTAACCACTGTACCACCAGGGAGGTCCCTTTACATTCATTTTTAAAATGTCACTGACGTAGTTGACCTAGGTGGTGCAGCCTACTTTTCTTTGGAGTTGCAAAGACAATAAAGCCAGAAGGTTCTTATAGTGTTAGGTCCTTTTGCAACGTTAGGGAAACTGACTGTAAAGGTCTTACCTTCAACACAAGAGGGCTGAGCCCGAGTCGTGCCAGCAACTTGTCCTGGGAAGCAAGAACATTTGACCGTCTGGGATCGCTCCTCTATGCGGTTCTTGTTACAGCACCTGTGCACTGCAACCACCTCACAGGTCCCTTGCTTGATTTGGTGGTGACCTGGTGGATAACAGGGGAAAAAAACAGACCCAGTACTGTTAGGAAGAAATGGAACTGCCAAGAGGACCAAAGATGCCACCACTACAGTTTTCCAATTCCATGTACTGTATTTATGAATCTGTGTAACTTTTTTGTTTTGATGTAATCATAAACTTAGATAAAGGTAACCAGAATAGTGGTGTGAACTTCTATGAACCTGCTGTAGACAGAAATTTGGCTTCTGGGACCTTAAGTCCCCTGGTATCATACCCATGGCTGTGTTATGTTATTTACATGGCAGAGAGATTTTGCAGCTGTAATTAAGATTATTAATTGGTTGAGTTTCAGAGAGGGAGATTAACCTCGATTACCTATGTGGAGCTAATGTCATCATGCGAGCCCTTCAAAACAGAAAGAGAGAATCAGAAGGGGAAGTCAAGTTGAAAACATGAGGAGGGCTCAAAAGCACCAGTGCTGGCTTGAAGACAGAGGAGCCAAGAGTCAAGGAAATGGAGACTTCAGTCCTACAACTACAAGGAACTGAATTCTGCCATAAACATACCATAAACATAAACAGATTCTTCCTTAAGGACCCCATAAAGGAATGCTGTCCGGTTGATACCTTGAATTTAACCCAGAGAAACCAGCCAAACTGTGCCAATCTTCCTACAGAAACAAGCCACTAAATTGATGGTAATTTGTCACAGGAGCAACAGCAAACTGATATAAGACCTTTCACCAAGATACCCTAGTCATTAACATGTGACCCCCGTGTGCTTCATCATCCACTTTCTTTCATATGTTTTTTCTGAGCCATTTAAGAGTAAGTTGAAGACATGACATTCCTTCACCCCTAAATACTGTGTATTTCCCAAGAATAATTAATTCTCTGATATAATTAACAAATTCAGGACACTGAACATTAACATAAAGCTATTATATAATTGACAATCCTCAGTTCAGTTCAGTCGCTCAGTCATGTCCGACTCTTTGCGACCCCATGGACTGTAGCACACCAGGCCTCCCTGTCCATCGCCAACTCCCGGAGTTTACTCAAACTCATGTCCATTGAGTTGGTGATGCCATCCAACCATCTCATCCTCTGTCATCCCCTTCTCCCGCCTTCAATCATTCCCAGCATCAGGGTCTTTTCAAATGAGTCAGCTCTTCGCATCAGGCAGCCAAAGTAATTTCCCAAAGATGTCCTTCAGAGAAATCTTCCTTCCCCCTCAAGATCTAATGCAGGATCCTGCATTATATTCAGTTCACTTTTCTTTAGTCTTCTTTTGTCAGAACTAGTCCTCAGACTTTATCTTTCACAACTTTGACATTTTTAAAGAATACACGTCAGTTATTTTGTAGAATGTTCCTCTCTTTGGATTTGCCTGATGTTTCCTCCTGATGAGAGTCGGGCAATGCACTTTGGCAGATTACCCTAGAAGTGACACTATGTTCTTCTCAGTGCATCCTATCAGGAGGCACTTAATGTCCATTTACTCCACTACTGCTGCTGTAACTGTTAATTACATGCTTAAGGTGATGTCTACCATGTTTCTCCTGGAGAAGGCAATGGCACCCCACTCCAGTACTCTTGCCTGGAAAATCCCATGGAAGGAGGAACCTGGTAGGCTACGGTCCGTGGGGTCGCTAAGAGTCGGACACGACTGAGCGACTTCACTTTCACTTTTCCCTTTCATGCACTGGAGAAGGAAATGGCAACCCACTCCAGTATTCTTGCCTGGAGAATCCCGGGGACAGCGGAGCCTGGTGGGTTGCCGTCTATGGGGTCGCACAGAGACGGACATGACTGAAGCGACTTAGCAGCAGCAGTAGCAGCAACCATGTTTCTCCATCTCTAAAGGTATTATTTTGCCCTTTGTAATTAATAAGCATTTTAAGGGGAGATATTTTGAAACAATGGCAACACCCCATTCTTCACCAAATGTTCACCCACTATTTTTAGCATCCATCGATGATTTCCATCTAAACCAGTTATTAACATGATGGCTGCATAACTGATTCTATATTAATGTTCAAATTATCTCAGATCTAGACAGGAGGAGACCCTTCACACTGGCAGCTCTGTCATTTTGACATATCCCCATTACTCTGAGTTCTTACTAACTTTCTGGCTCAAATGGAGACTCAAAGATGTGCCGGGCTCACCCTTTATTTTCCCTGCCATCATCATTTTTCTCAAAGGAGACCTGATTGTTTTTAGTGGGGCATCAGATTTAGAAACCAAGATCTTGGCAAAAAGGTTTATTCATTGCTACCAGGGAGTGATTTGGGGCTGAAAGGACAGATAGATCTAACAGTGTGTGTGTGCATGTGTGTGTATAGCATAAGTTCACACCAATATCTCCAATTCCAATCTAGCACCACAGGTTCTCACTACTCTGTCCACAATTCTCTATTTGTATCTCCTGACACCAACAATGAGATACCTGACTTCCACAGTCCTGTAACAAACAAAAAGTAGTTTGAGTTTAATTTACTTTGGAGTCCATTTTATCAGTTAGAACTCTTCTGTTATAACAATGGAAACTGATCTGAGCTCACTTAATTCAAAGAGGATTTACTGGAAGAGTATCAGGAGAGTGCAGAGCAAAGAGAGAACTTAGGTTAATAATGTGTGTGCGCTTAGTCACTCAGTCCTGTTTGACTCTTTGCGACCCCATGGACTGTACCCCACCAGGCTCCTCTGTCCATGGGATTTCCCCCAGGCCAAGAATACTGGAGTGGGTTGCCAGGCCCTCCTCCAGGGGATCTTCCCAATCCAGGGATTGAACCTAGGTCTCCTGCATTGCAGGCGGATTCTTTACCATCTGAGCCACATGGGAAGCCCAGGTTAACAGTAGTTGAACCTATTCTCATGAGTGACCCTGAGGGAAGGATTCTACTCAGTGACTCTGTCATTCGGTTCAAGGTCACGTCAGCTGTGGCAACCACCATCTGCAGTGATCCTCAGTCAGCCCTGCCTCCTAAAGTCCACACGTTTGTGCAGTCCCTCCTCACATGGTACCAGGGTGGGTCCGAATGACCAATAGCCTGCTGTAGTAATATGGCACTTCCAAAACTAGGTGCCCACTCTTTCTGTGCCCTTTGGATCACTCACTCTAGGGAAACCATGGCATAAGCAGCCCTTATAAGGAAACTGAAGTCTCTTGCCACTAAACCCTGTAAGTGAGCTTCTAGGTATATTTCCTCTGATGCTGCAGCAGCACTGGTCTGTGTGCCAACACAAACAGCAAACACCAGAAGCAGTGGTTTGAGGAAATCGTGCTGCAAGCAGCTCTGTGGAGAGGGTCTCATGGCCAGGAGTTAAAGGCTGTTACCACCAGTCACAGGAGTGAGTAAAATAAGACACAGCTGACCTGTGAACAATGCAGGAGTTAGAAGCACCAATTCCCACACACAGTCGAAAATCTGAGTATAACTTATGGTTGGCGCTCCTTACCTACAGTTATACATCCATGAATTCAACCAACCACAGGTCATGTGGCACTATAGTGCAGGTTTATTACAGAAACTCAGAGTACAGTGGGCCTGCACAGTTCAAGCCTGTGTTGTTCAAAGGTCAACTGTACATTGTTCAAGCATCTGAGATCAGGACCAATTTGTTACACAGCAATAGATAACTAACACACTAACTCTGGTTATAACTAGGATGGAAAGACTTAGCTTTGCTCTGATTAAAAAAAAAAACACAATATAAACAAGATTGCAGAGGCAGTGTTCAGAAATTATTAATGAAAGGCAAGTTTTTTGAGCACCCACCTCATGGTTTTCACAGATTCCATTTACATATAAATTGTTCTGTGAATTACAAGAAATCTCATCTACTCATTAAAACAGGTTTCCCCAAGGAGTCCCATGGGTTAATGTTTTGCACAGACTCTGTTGTTTGCTGTATGTGCTTCGAATAACAAAACTCATTTTAAGAATTCCGTATTTCAGATTTTCAGTCCATAAAGACAGTCCCTAGGCCTTCTACAAAATAATCTCTGTATCATGCTGAATGATTTTCTGGCCCTTCCCTGTCATACCATCTTAAACAGTGAAAAACAGAATCCAAATAATGGTGAGAACAAACACTAAGGCCAAGTTTCATTTGTAAAATACATAAAAGTGGGACCAGTACCCAGAGAGTCAAACCACCAACATGAGAGCTTTCAGTCCACAACACAAGAACACAGAAATATGAAAGACATAGTTAAAACTATAGAGCTAATTAAATGTTCACAAGAAGAGCGTTTATTTCCCACAGGTAGTTGTGTATGATTGTAGAGAAGTACATAAATAAAAAATAAAGAGTAATTACAGTGTCGGTCAAGTAGCACGGGACTTCAGCAGCACGTGAGCAGAGAAGGGAGGACGGGGAAGAGTTCATGGGGAGAGCCTTCTCTAGTTTCCAACTGCTCATACGCACCTTCGGGTCAAACAATCCCAGACAGGTAACGCCTGGGGGCCAGGGGGCAGAGGGGTGGCCAGTCCTCTCTCAGTGACCACCCTCCCCGTCAGCTGCCACGGCACACTAACACAGACTGGGTGGCCTCAAAAACAGACATTTGTGTCTCCGAGTTCTGAAAGCTAGAAACCCGAGAACAAGGTGCTGGCCAATTCAGTTCCTGGTGAGAGTTCTTTCCCTGGCTTTAGACAGCCTGTTTAAAAATTTTTTTTCTTTATTTACTTTAGTTTTGGGCTGCACAGCATGTGGGTAGGCTCTTAGTTCACCTGACCAGGGACCGGGCCTGCGCCCCCTGCGTTGGAAGGTCAGTGTCATGACCAGCGGACCGCAGCTAAGTCCCCTCCCTTACACTGTGTCCTCACGTGGCAGGGACAGCACGCTCCAGCGTCGCTTCCTCTGTTCTCTCAGGACACCAGCCCTGTTAAATTAGGGTCCACCTATGACTTCATTTAACTTTTATCACCTCCTCACAGACCCTGTCTCCAAATACAGTCACATTTGGGGGTTAGGGCTTCAACATATGAATTTGGAGAAGTCTCTAACAGCCATCATGCCTTAATTAGATTTTAAATGGCCATAGTCTATAATGAAAGCAGCTCTAAACCTCATTAAGAAAATGAAAGAAATATGCTTTAGTAACTTCCTAGACTAGCCAAGAAATGATGTGAACATTCATTAATATTATAGTTTGCCGAGAGTTTTGTTGCTATTTAGATAACCATCCACAAATGCAAACGGATTTTTTTCTGTTCAGTCTTGTCTCTGAATAATCAGCTGGCCTATGCTGATGCAGGTTTTATTCATTTATATAGCACCAACTCTGGTACTTTATTGATTTTAAGAAACATTTTTTTTCATCTTTTAGCATGTCAGGAGATGTCACAACTGATAGCATCTTACCATTATAATTGGCATTGCTTTCCCTTCTTTGAAATACACAAAACAGCAGTGTATTTCACAACTGACAGCGTTTCTGCCTTGATAAACTATGGCAGGTTGCAAGCACTGTTCTAAGCTTCCTATAAATATTGTCCCACGTAATCTTTAAAAATCCTATGATGTAGGTACTAATTTCATTTCTACTTGACATTTGACAAAATATCCAGAAATTAATTTGCCCACATTAACACAACTAGAGAATGGAAACAGGAGAGATTCAAACCTACGTAGTGTCTATGATGTCACAGGATGGTGGAAAATGCAGTAGCTGTGGTAGCTAATATTTTACCATGTGTATGCTCAGTGACTTTTTGCGACCCCATGGACTGCAGCCGGCCAGGCTCCTCTGTCCATGAGATTTTCCAGGCAAGAACACTGCAGCGGGTTGCCATTTCCTCCTCCAGGGGAGCTTCCCGACGCAGGAAATGAACCCACATTCCCTGCATCTCCTGCACGGGCAGGTAGATCCTTTACCACTGAACCACCTGGGAAGCCCAATATTTCACACCAAATACAAGCAAAACAGTGTGTCCACCTCAGCAAGTCACAAGACATGGCTCAGTTCCCCCCGAGAAACATCTTTTCTACCTGCAGTCAGTGTTTGTATGGATCCAATTAGTTTCTAGAAACGTATGTACTGTTGACATTCAATAATAATCTTTGAATAAGCATGTGCCTGGCTTCTTTGTCATCTTTGTTCCTGGCACTGGAGACGGGTACTCAGAAACAGGTACTTAATGCAGCTGAAGGAATGACGACAGAGGATAAGGGTCCAGTGTGGGTGAATCCACTGATTACACATGCTTGAGCAGCTCATGTTTGAACCCTGTATTAGCCAGGGTTCTCCAGAGAAAGGGAACCAATAGGGTGTGTGTGTGTGTATATATACAGAAAGAGATTTATCCTAAGGAACTGGCTCAAGTGATGATGGAAGCTGACAATTCCCAAGATCTACAGGGTGAGTCAGCAAGCCGGAGAAGCAGGAGAGCCAGGGCGTCATTCTAGTCCAAAGGTGGACAGACTCAAGGCCCAGGAAGCGCGTATGTTTCTGTCAGAGTCTATAAACAGGACAGGTTGGAAGAAATCTCTCTTATTCCAGAGGAACATACAGCTTTTTGCTCTATTTAGGCCTTCAACTGATTGGATGAGCCCCACTCATTTTGGAGAGGTCAACTTAGTCTATAGATTTACCTATAAATTCAAATGATCATCTTATCCAAAACACCCTCACAGAAACATCCAGAATAATGTTTGACCAGGCACCCCACCAGTCAAGCTGACATATAAATGTAACCATCATAAACATCATACATCTATCTATGAACTATAGTGCTGCTAGACAGGAAAACAGCGAGAGTAGAAAACAGACAAGAAACTAGTGACTTAGATCTCTATAAAGACGTATAAGAGGGATGCTTTGTTCAATAAGCTTAGTACCAGGAATTAGCCACTTCAGATAAATTCACTTAAGACAAAGATGCATTTTCTCTCTTAAACAGCAAGGAAAATTTTGGTCAGGGAGCTGTCTTGAAAACTACAGCTACATACATATAATAATATAAGGGCTATGCAGTAAGTGCGAAGTTGTGCTGAAATTTCTCACGTGAGGTTTACTTTAGAGCTTGAAGGTGTGGAGTGGAGGATGGACGGATGAGTTATCCAGAAGTGGAGCCAGGTTCACTGGACAGAAACTGGCCAAAGAAGGGGGAAGAAGAGAAAATCACTATCCTTTTTAAGCCATTAATCCTTGTCAGTTTCTGAGCCATTTCCCTTCCAGGTTTCTCTGGATAGGTGGATGGAAGTGTATTTGTTTCTATTTATTTAACCAACACTTTCATACAGTGTACTATGTGCCAGACACTATCCTCAGTGCTCTTAGAGGCATATTTTTAAACTGGGGAAACTTGAAACATTATTGATTTTTCATTTTACTTTTTTTTTAGTTGGAGGATAATTACTTTGCAATATTGTGATAGCTTCTGCCACCTATCAACATGAATCAGCCATAGGTATATGTATGTCCCCTCCTTCTAAAACCTCCCAACCCATCCCACCCCTCTAGGTTGTAACAGAGAACAGGCTTTGGGCTCCGTGTGTTACACAGCAAATTCCCACGGGCTGTATATTTTACATATGGTAATATATACATTTCAGTGCTACTCTCTCAAATCATCTCACCTTCTTATTCCTTTCCACACTTCTGAATTTGCAATCAGGTTGTATATGTTCTTTTCCAAAAAGGTGACATAACATACTAGCAGAATTGTAAAATCTAATATGCCTGGCTTCTCACTCACCTGAATAATTTATCTATATACCATTAAAAGAGTTATGACAATCCTTACAACAAAAATTCATCACTTTGGGATTGCTACAGAGGATAGATTAACGTTATCTGCTTAAATACACATCTGTTTTTCTTATTAAATATGTTTTTAAGAAAAGTTGACAGCAGGGTAAATAAATACATATTTGTCCCAGTGCAGTCAGGGTCTTCCCAGAATAAAAGGGATAAAATACAAAACCTCATTTGCAATCAAAGTTCTACTTTGATTGGCTGAAGCTACTTGAAAGCTGATGGAGACACAGACGGCATCCGATTAGGGTGAGTTTCTTGATGCTATTATTTCCCTCCCATCCTTTTGCTGTTGTTTAAAACCTTTCCCGCTTCCTCCTCCAGCCCAGCACAGGAAAATACATCCTCAGAGGGAAGCCTCACACTCCAGTGATCTTAGCAAGCGTTGATTTGATTTGAGCAGGGTTTTCGCTACAGTATTCTCAGCCTCCCCCTCCACGGGAGCAGAACATAGCAAACAGAAGGCTGAAAACAAGACTTCATGAAACGATAGCAGAGAAGGAGGCCGCGGCTCGCCACTTGCCTTTGGGAATCAAGCCCACTATGCCTACTTGTGCTTCCCATCTAAATTCTCAACTTTCTTCCCCTGTCCTGGCCCCAACTTCACTCTCTGTCAAAACGAGAGACGTGACACTATGGACATTAAGACTACGGTAGACATGGGACCGTCAGCTGCACAAAAATCATAATTTAGTTGTGCAGACAAATATCCTTTGGGCCCCGGCTATGCTCCAAGCCCTCTGCTGGGGTTGAGGAGACAGCAGTAAAGAAGAGAGATGCTTCTGGCCTCAACAAGGAGAGAGAACAAATGGCAATATCTGACGATTCTCCCAAGGTGGGAACGGACTTCTTCCCTGAAGGTGACCAAGGAGAGAACGCTCCACTTGGAGTCAGCATTACTGAGCTGGAATGCCAGCGTCCAGACTTGGGGAATTCAACTCGGTCATTAAACCTCATTTTTCTGAATACACAGCTGTCTATTATCTATCACACATGATGGTTCTGAAGCTTCAATTAAAGCGCTTCATGATATCATGAGCTACTTCAAACGCCATAGATGTTGAATAAATGACTTTGGGGTTTTGTTTCCAGATGCATGGAAACATAACACTGACCGTGACAGGACAAGGAACTGCCTTCCTCAAGGACCTCTCATATTCTGGTGATGAAAGAAACACAAAGTGGCAAAGATGGATTTAAACTAGGGAGGGCCCAAGAGCCTAACATGCCAGTGTGACATCAAAATGGGTGAGAGACGAACATTTGCAGATATCTGAGGGCAAGAGGCTCTGACACCCAGTGCTGAGTGAGAGAAGGGAGGATTCATAGGCAGTGATGCCAGAAAGATAATGCAGGGCGAGTGGGCTGCTTCCCCAGCGCCTCATGGGTCATGGTGGGGGCTGGGGCTTTACTGACATTGTAACTCAGAGCCCCTGGGAAGTGTGAAGTTAGGGTGACCTGCTATGACAAACATCTGTAAAGGATCTACGGTGATGAGCACAGACTAAAGAGGAACAAGGATGGAAGCAGGGACCCAGCTCCTGTCACCATAATCCAGGGAGGTGACGATGGCTTGGAGCAGGTGGCAGCAGTGGTGATATAAGGAAAGGTGGGGTTCTGGACATAGTTAGAAGGTAGAGGTGACGGGACGTGCTGAGGGGTTACATGAACGGTGTGCGTGGAAGAGAGGAGTCAAAGCAGACTCTGAGGCTGCTGCCTTGAACAACAAGGGTGGGGATGACCCTCCAAGAAATGAGAGCAAACCAGGCACTTACTGGGTTTCAGGTGCTGGTCAGATACCTAACTGAGCAACATCAACTAGGTGGTTAGGTGTGAGACTTGAGTCTGAAGATTAAGAGAGAAGGTTGGTTTAAGTCTGTCCATCATTAGAATATGTGGATGGTATTTAAAGCCATCAGACTGGGTCAATTCCCCAAGGAAGTAATTGGGCCTCAGGAATTCTTTTTAAAGGCTCAATTTAATGGTACAAATTTGGAAGAAAAGGAGTGACCAGTGGCCTAAAAGGAGAACCAAGGATGAATGAGGGGTATTCTGGCAGCGCAGGGGACAAAGGTTTCGAGGATAAGGGAGTGATCGTGTTAAATGCTGCTGTGAACTGAAGTAAGATGAGGACCACTGGATGTTACAGTATTAAAGCCACTGGCGGCCTCCACAAGGAAAGCATCAGAAAAAGAGTGTAGGCAAGTCATGATTGGAACAGGTTTCAAGAAAACATGTAAAGTGAGAAATTGGAAACAATAATTACAGCTAGAAATTGTGCTGTGAAAGGCAGAAGAAAAGTAAAACTGTATACAGCATACAGATGTTAACAATTTTAAGGTAAGAGAGTTTACAACAAACACGTATCAGTTCAGTTCAGTTCAGTTGCTCAATCCTGTCCGACTCTTTGCGACCCCACGGACTGCAGCACAGTAGGCCTCCCTGTCCATCACCAACTCCCGGAGTTTACCCAAACTCATGCCCATTGAAGTCGGTGATGCCATCCAACCATCTCATCCTCTGTCGTCCCCTTCTCCTCCCGCTTTCAATCTTTCCCAGCATCAGGGTCTTTTCCAATGAGTCAGTTCTTCACGTCAGGTGGCGAAATTATAGGAGTTGCAGCTTCAACATCAGTCCTTCCAGTGAATATTCAGGACTGATCTCTTTTAGGATGGACTGGTTGGCTCTCCTTGCAGTCCAAGGGACTCTCAAGAGTCTTCTCCAACACTACAGTTCAAAAGCATCAATTCTTTGGCGCTCAGCTTTCTTTATAGTCCAACTCTCACATCCATACATGACTACTGGAAAAACTATAGCCTTGACTAGATGGACCTTTGTTGGCAAAGTAATGTCTCTGCTTTTTAATATGCTGCCTAGGTTCTACTGGAGAAAATCAGATACAGAAAACTGCTATAGAGACGTCTGAGCAGGTAGGACCTAGCAACCTATGTGAAGAGGTGGGCATTTGGTAAGAGCACACACAGCTCATTCATAACCTTCCTTGTCCCAGTTTTCTGGGTGTCACCACTGTGCTGGATGTTCTACATGGAAACTGTGTTTACTGCTATTATGACTATTCATTGATATCATCAGATAAAAAACTATGCCTGGTCACACAATTCTAGTCCCTGCTCAAGACCAGGAACTGTCCCATCAGGTCTCAGAGCAGCCTCTCAGTGATGGTCCAAAACAGCCCATGATGCAAGTATTACGAAGGCTGAAGATAAAACCATGGCCAGCGGCACAGTATAGCTGCCTGAATACTACTCAAAGCCACTCTACTGAGAATACGGCAGATTTAGGTCAAGAGGAGAAAGTCACCTAGAAAGACTTCTCAGAAGAGAGTGGCTGGGACTTCCCTGGTGGCCCAGTGGTGAAGACTCTGTGCTCCCAATGCCGGGGCCAGTGTCTGATCCTAAACCCCTCATCAGGGAACTAGATCCCACATGTAAGTCCCCACAGAGACCTAGAGTTCTCTGCTGCAACTAGGAGTTCACATGCTGCAACTAAAGATCCGTGTGCCACAGCTAAGACCTGGCACAGACAAACAAATAAATATATTTCTAAAAAAGAGAGAGATTGACTGAAGTGTCAAAGGGCTAAAGAGAAGCTCACAGAGAAATGAGGGAAGCTCCTGAATGGTTTCGTGGACACTTATAATCATACAGCAGAAGGCAATAATAAAATAAAAAATGACACATTACACTATGTAACAATTTTTCCCTGTAAAAAGTCGTATCTAATCCAATCTAAGAATTATATCCCACCTACTTGCTCTTTCCTCCCTCAAGACCTTCTTCGTGTACTCAAAAAAATGCAATGCCAATTTTGGGGAGAAAACTATTACTATCCTATTCTAATAGATATTATAAATATATTTTTCAATAACAGATTAAAAGTCAAAAGAATAATATGTTCTAACTCAACACAACTCAGTCACTTTCCTTAGTTTTTAGAGTATCTACAAACTTCCCATACTCAGCATTCTTAATTCATCTTCAGTTTAGTTCAGTCGCTCAGTCGTGTCTGACTCTTTGCAACCCTATGAACTGCAGCATGCCAGGCCTCCCTGTCCATCACCAACTCCCGGAGTTTACCCAAACCCATGTCCATCGAGTCAGTGATACCATCCAACCATCTCATCCTCTGTCGTCCCCTTCTCCTCCTGCCCCCAGTCCTTCCCAGTATCAGGGTCTTTTCCAATGAGTCAACTCTTCGCATGAGGTGCCAAAGTACTGGAGTTTCAGCTTCAACATCAGTCCTTCCAATGAACAGCCAGGACTGATCTCCTTTAGGATTGTTTGGTTGGATCTCCTTGCAGTCCAAGGGACTCTTAAGAATCTTCTCCAACACCATAGTTCAAAAGCATCAATTCTTCAGTGCTCAGCTTTCTTCACCGTCTAATTCTCACATCCATACATGACCACTGGAAAAACCACAGCCTTGACTAGACGGACCTTTGTTGGCAGAGTAATGTCTCTGCTTTTAAATATGCTATCTAGGTTGGTCATAACCTTCCTTCCAAGGAGTAAGCATCTTTTAATTTCATGGCTGCAATCACCATCAGCAGTGATTTTGTAGCCCAAAAAAATAAAGTCTGACACTCTTTCCCCATCTATTCCCCATGAAGTGATGGGACCAGATGCCATGATCTTAGTTTTCTGAATGTTGAGCTTTAAGCCAACTTTTTCACTCTTCATCTTACCAAAAATTTTCTTCTTTCACTACTCAACAACACACGTATTCTAAAGACTTTCCCTCCACACTTAATAAAGGCTACTATCTCTTTGCCATTCTTTGTTAAGAATACCATCAGCTAGAAGACACATACAGAGAAGGCGGTAAGCAGCACAGAATGAGCTCTCAGAGAGGATCTCAACATTAGATGAATATATATTTCACATATAGTATTTCTGATTATTTATATATACACACTAAAAGCTCCCAGATTAATTATTACATAATATAAAAGCTGTCTTTAATTAGTAACATATACTTTCACATGTTACACTGAGATGTACCTTTTCCAGTAGTCATGTATGAATGTGAGAGATGGACTATAAAGAAAGCTGAGCGCCGAAGAATTGATGCTTTTGAACTGTAGTGTTGGAGAAGACTCTTGAGAGTCCCTTGGACTTAAAGGAGATCCAACCAGTCCATCCTAAAGGAGATCAGTCCTGGCTGTTCATTGGAAGAAATGTTGTTGAAGCTGAAACTCCAATACTTTGGCCACCTGATGCGAAGAGTTGACTCATTGGAAAAGACCCTGATGCTGGGAAGGATTGGGGGCAGGAGGAGAAGGGGACGACAGAGGATGAGATGGTTGGATGGCATCACTGACTCGATGGACATGGGTTTGGGTGGACTCCAGGAGTTGGTGATGAACAGGGAGGCCTGGTGTCCTGCAGTCCATGGAGTCGCAAAGAGTCAGGCACGACTGAGTGACTGAACTGAACTGAACTGAATCTTCCTATATTTCAGAAGTATTCCTTCAAGGCATCTGTCACAGACTGAATTATGCCCTCTTCCCACAAAAATGTGTATGCTGAATCCCTAATCCCCAATATGACAGTATTTGGAGACAGGGCCTTTTGGCAGGTATTCAGGTTAAATGAGGTCTTCAGGGCAGAGCCCCAACCCAAGAGGACGAGCGTTCTTATAAGAAAAGGAAGAGACCCCAGAGCCCTGGCCCCCTCTGCGCACACACGCAGAGCAGGCCGTGTGAGGATGCGGTGCAAAGAGGGGAGTCTGCAAGCCAGGAAGAGACCACACCAGGAGATGAATGGACTGACACCTCGATCTTGGACTTCCAACTTCAAGAACTATGAGAAAATGAATTTCTGTTGTTTAAACCACCCAGTCTGTGCTAATTTGTTATGGCAGCCTGAGATGACTCATACATTGTCACTTACTCATTCTCACTTCATGGACTGCAAGGTGATGAGCTTCACATCAAGGGGTATCACAGCGGTAACACGACTGGGCAAAATACATCATTTGGGATCATTTGTGTTTCTGAAAAAGTGTGTGTGTGTGTGTGTGTGTGTGTGTGTGTGTGTGTGTCTGTGTCGTAAATTGGATTTTTAAGCCCAATTCATTATCTGCTTTAGTTTATAGTGACATAGTTTGTTATAGTAGTCAATTGTTTTGGAGAATGGTCTTACTCTTGGAAAATATATGCAGTTTGCCACTTACTTTCAAACAATTAAAAAAAAAGGGATAGCTACACAGGCATAGGAGTGTGTAACTGGCAGTTCTGATATGATGGGGGGCTTCTGTAGTGGCTCAGATGGTAAACAATCTGCCTGCAATGCCTCGTAAGGCATTTACTTTTTCCTTATTCTGAGAAGTATAATTTTTTAAAAAAATGATTTGAATTCAGTTTTTTGCATTTCTTCCTAGATCTTCCCAGTTTGACAGTTATTTAAGTAGTCCGACATAATTACAGCAGTAATGTTACTGCTATACTTTTCATTCAACCTTTCTCTAGATTTGAGGAGTTTCCAAATAATAAGTTGGGGGCGGGAGAAGCTAACATTGCAAGAAAGAACTCAAAGTCATTCTAGTCTTTAAAGACTCTGGGTACCTCTGTTTCAATAGCTAGCTTGCCATCTCTCTACTTCTGGAAGTTTTCAACAAGTGACTTCATTCCTCTTTGCCTCTGTTTCCATGTCTGCAATTAATAAACCATCGGAGGGTGGGTTGAAGATAAACAGTAATACCGGTGAAGTGGTAAGAATGGTGCCTGATACAGTAAGTGCTCAATACATATGGGAAGCATGAGATGCAAACATATGAGGATGGATATGACAATAAGGTCCTACTGTATAGCACAGGGAACTATAGTCAATATCCTGTGATAAATTACATGGAAAGGAATATGAAAAACAATATGTATATGGATAGCTGAGTCGCTTTTCTATACAGCAGAAACTAACACAACATTGTTCAATGTTCAACTTCAATAAAATTTTTACTGCTAATAACAGTAAGTATGATAGTAACCTTGCCTGGAGAATCCCACAGACAGAGGAGCCTGGCGGGCTACAGTGCATGGGGTCGCAAAGAGTCAGACACAACTGAGCGACTCACAACCCACACACACACGACAGTAACATTACTGCTGTAATTATGAGAGACTACTTAAATAACTGTCAAACTGGGAAGATCTAGGAAGAAATGCAAAAAACTGAATTCAAATCATTTTTTTAAAATTATACATCTCAGAATAAGGAAAAAGTAAATGCCTTCTATCAGCGAAACATCCCCCTAATAACGCTCCCCTCTCTCAACTGATATTTATTCAAGATTTGAAATAGCAACCTCTGTTTTAATTTTTTCCCACCTGGTGTGTGGTGGTGGTTTAGTTGCTCAGCCACATCCGACTCTTGCAAGTCCATGGACTGTAGCCCACCAGGCTCCTGTGTCCATGGGATTTCCCAGGCAAGAATACTGGAATGGGTTGCCATTTCCTCCTCCAGGGGATATTCCCAACCCAGGGATAAAACCCAGGTCTCCAGCATTGCAGGCAGATACTTTATCAGCTGAGCCACCAGGGAAGCCCTCACCTGGTGCATTAATTCCTTTGTTTCCTAAGAAATATTCCTTCAGTGCTTCCTTAAACCCTTAACTCTCCCATTAGAAGCCAGCTGCTGCCAAATTTAGGGCATCTCCAACCGTGAGAGTCATGACTCCTATCCCCACTGCACTGGACTATATACTGGGAGCTCCAGTTTCTGTCTCTGGTTCCTGGTTTCATCACTGCCTAGTACCTTCAGAGGTTTTAAATTCAGCAGGCTCACTGGAGGACGGGAAATCAAATAAAGTGGCTCCCCATGCTCAGATGATCAGATTGAGCTGTTTTCTTCTGAAAGGGGAACATGATTGCAGAGACATGGAAAAGACTGCAAAATGCCTCTCCCATAGCAGCAGCTGATGAAGTAGAGAACCGACATTAGGCTTCACTGGCACCTTCCCTCCCAGCCCCAGACACACTGCTCCCCATTCCTAGCGCTCCCACAAATCAGGAGTAAGTGCAAGAAAGAAAAAAAAAGAAGTGTAACTGCTGAGTTCAGTTTCAAAGAACCGGTTACACAACGTGTGTGTGTGGTGTGTGTGTGCATGCACTAATGTCAGAATAAAGCCAAACAGAGAGTTAAAAGATAAAAATAAACAAAAGGACTTGTTTTAGTCCCTGCAAGTCCCTTCAATATCTGTATCTGTGATTTCAACAACATTTCTTGCACAGTTGGATAGATTTCTTAATCGTTCTCCTACTAAATTTATATGCAAAACCATCTCAGTAGACAAAAATAAATAAATCTATATGCATGTACAAACTGGCGATAAGCTTCCACTTGTACGTTTCAAACATAAAAAATATATGATTTTTTCACATTTTCTCTTAGAAAATTTTGTTCCATTTTACTTCTAGCTAAAATAGACTAGAACAGAAATACTGCATAATGATTTTTTTTAACAAAACCTAAACAATTTTTAGTTGTTAAACTCTCATAAGCATTATTTTTGTTGTCACATTATACATGTCACTAAGTATCTAAGCCCAGAATTAAAATAGCATTCTGAACCTGACATTTCACCATGAACCTTTTCTTAACAGCAACTTAGCAGAACCGTTTTCAATAAATGTTTTAATTTTTTAAATTCCAGTTGAAGATGGTAAATTAACCACTTAGGTCAGTGTTTTCTCCTTCCCGAGATGCAACCAACACTAGAGTTGAGGGAGACAAAAGAGTCAAACTCACAAGAACAAAAAATAAAAGTTAACACATTGAACAAGTGAGAAACATTTCATTATGTTTTGGGAGATGGAAAGTAGGTAGATTAGAAGTGACTGATAGGGACAGGAGAAGTAAGAGGATGCAACCACTTCACTTGCAAGGACCTCAATAGGTCCTTCAAGGCAGGGCGCTCAGAGGAGGAGGCTTGACCGACCACCCATACACTCAAAACCAACGTCCACTGATCACCAAGTCAAACAAAGACCTAAAAGCACTAACAGTAGTAGTATGACCTCAAAAGAAGAGAGAGAGGAGGAAGGGGGGATTTTCATCCCCTTCTCTCAACAACTATTAGAATAACAAGATGAAGTCAACAACGACACAGAAAATCACAACAGCACTATCAACCAACCTGACAAGATTTAAAGAACACTCTACTCAACGACAGGAAATACATTAATTTGGACACATATGGTTAGTTAATCAGAAAAGACCATACTATGTGCCATATAATATGTCTCAATAAATTTAGAACTATTCAGTTCAGTTCAGTCACTCTGTCGTGTCCGACTCTTTGCGACCCCATGAACGGCAGCATGCCAGGCCTCCCTGTCCATCACCAAGTCCCAGAGTCTACTCAAACTCATGTCCATTAAGTCAGTGATGCCATCCAACCATCTCATCCTCTGTCGTCCCCTTCTCCTTCCGCCCTCAATCTTTCCCAGAATCAGGGTCTTTTCAAATGAGTCAGCTCTTCGCATCAGGTGGCCAACGTATTGGAGTTTCAGCTTCCACATCAGTCCTTCCAATGAACACCCAGGAATGATCTCCTTTAGGAGGGACTGATTGGATCTCCTTGCAGTCCAAGGGACTCTCAAGAGTCTTCTCCAACACCACAGTTCAAAAGCATCAATTCTTCAGCACTCACGTTTATTTATAGTCCAACTCTCACATCCATACATGACCACTGGAAAAACCATAGCCTTGACTAGACAGACCTTTGTTGACAAAGTAATGGCTCTGCTTTTTAATATGCTGTCTAGATTGGTCATAACTTTCCTTCCAAGGAGTAAGTGTCTTTTAATTTCATGAGTGCAATCACCATCAGCAGAGATTTTGGAGCCCAAACAAATAAAGTCTGACACTGTTTCCACTGTTTCCCCATCTATTTTGCATGAAGTGATGGGACCAGATGCCATGATCTTAGTTTTCTGAATGTTGAGCTTTAATCCAACTTTTTCACTCTCCTCTTTCACTTTCATCAAGAGGCTCTTTAGTTCTTCTTCGCTTTCTGCCATAAGGGTGGTGTCTTCTGCATATCTGAGGTTATTGATATTTCTCCCAGCAATCTTGATTCCAGCTTGTGCTTCCTCCAGCCCAGTGTTTCTCATGATGTACTCTGCATATAAGTTAAATAAGCACAGTGACAATATACAGCCTTGACGTACTCCTTTTCCTATTTGGAGCCAGTCTGTTGTTCCATGTCCAGTTCTAACTGTTGCTTCCTGACCTGCATACAGGTTTCTCAAGAGGCAGGTCCGGTGGTCTGGTATTCCCATCTCTTTCAGAATTTTCCACAGTTTATTGTGATCCACACAGTCAAAGGCTTTGGCATAGTTAATAAAGCAGAAATAGATGTTTTTCTGGAACTCTCTTGCTTTTTCGATGATCCAGCGGATGTTGGCAATTTGATCTCTGGTTCCTCTGCCTTTTCTAAAACCAGCTTGAACGTCTGGAAGTTCACGGTTCACATACTGTTGAAGCCTGGCTTGGAGAATTTTGAGCATTCCTTTACTAGCATGTGAGATGAGTGCAATTGTACAGTAGTTTGAGCATTCTTTGGCATTGTCTTTCTTTGGGATTGGAATGAAAAGTGACCTTCTCCATTCCTGTGGCCACTGCTGAATTTTCCAAATTTGCTGACATATTGAGTGCAGCACTTTCACAGCATTTAAAATCAAATCAATAAGAGCTAAAACCAAAACTTTTATAAGATAACATAGGAGCAAACCTTCATAAGCTTGGATTTAGCAGTGGATTCTTAGACATGTATTTGGCAACAAAATAACAAGCCAGAAACCACAAAAAGATAAAATGAACTTCATGATAATTAAAAACATATTAATTCATCAAAAGACATTTAAGAATTAAATTATAAGACACACACTGGGAAATATAATTTGGAAAACATATCTATGAAATGTCTTTAATCTAGAATATAAAAAGAACTCTTCCAACTCAATAAGAAAATAAACACCTTCTCTCACCAAAAAACAGGCACAGCATTAAAGAGATATTTCATCAAAGACAATTTATGAATAGACAATTTAGCATATGAAAGTACTCACAACACCAACAGAGAAGTTTTCACAAATTAAAACTACAGTAAGATACTGCTAAGTATCTACTAAAATGGTTAAAATCATAAAAGTGACAAAACCAACTGCTAGTGAGAATGAGGACCAACTAGAAATCTCATACATTATTGGTGGGAATGCAAAATGGTATAGTCACTATGGGAAGCAAGTTCACAGTTGATCACAAAGGTAAGCATGCAATTACCATACAACTCAGCAATCTAATTCCTCAGTAGAGGAATGAAAACATATTTTCATACAAAACTTATATATAAATGGCAATAGCAGCTTTCTTTCATAATAGTCAAAAAGTCTGCTGCTGCTAAGTCGCTTCAGTCATACCCGACTCTGTGCGACCCCATAGACGGCAGCCCACCAGGCTCTGCTGTCCCTGGGATTCTCTAGGCAAGAACACTGGAGTGGGTTGCCATTTCCTTCTCCAATGCATGAAAGTGAAAAGTGAAAGTGAAGTCGTTCAGTCGTGTCCGACTCTTAGCGACCCCATGGACTGCAGCCTGCCAGGCTCCTCCGTCCATGGGGTTTTCCAGGCAAGAGTACTGGAGTGGGGTGCCGTTGCCTTCTCAAAAAGTCTGAACATCCCAAATGTCCATCACCTGGTGAATAGATAAGCAAACTGTGGTATATCCATATAATGCAATACTATTACTGAACAATAAAAATGAATGAATCACTGACACCCAACAACATGGATGAACCCTAGATGCATTATGTGAGTGAAAGAAGCCAACTCAGAAGTCTATATACTGTATGATTCTATCTGTATATCAACATAAAAATGGGAAAATTATAGAGACAGAAATCAGAGCTGGGTGTCAAGGAGAGGGTATACTGCATAAGTGTCTGAGGATACTTTTGGGGGTGATGGAAATTTTCTGTATCTGTGATTATGATGATTAGACTTACTATATATATATATATACACACACATATATATGTCTATCAAAGCTCATCAAACTGTACATTGGAAAGGGTAACTGTGTATATGTAAATTATGTCTTAATAAATCTAACTTCTAAAAAAAAAAATGTGAGCTGAGAAGCAGAGAGTGATCCTAAAGTCTAATAATTATGTCCACTAATAACAAACCAAAACAAAGACAGTCTCAGAATCAGACAGACGAATACAGACAGAGGCGCTCCATCCAGTTTGGGAACTTCAGCAACGTGAGCAAAAGGGAAACGGAGCAACCCTTTTACACCTTCCCTAGAGAAACAAGAGAAGGATCCTTATAAGCACTGAGGATTTTCCTCCCTAAAGAAAATGGGAAAGGGAGGTGATACACACACGTTAAGGGACCTGCTTCAGAGCTTACCACCTAGCTTTCTGACCCCCGCGGGGCTACAGAAACTGCAAGCTAAAACAAATTTTGAAAAACAATTACCACACACACACATATTAGAAAAAGACTAGAAGATGTTACAACAAAATGACAAAAGTGTTGTCACTAAATGACAGAATTATGCTGCCTTTCATTTTCTTCTTTTTGCTTTCCAGATTTTACCAACTATAATCTTACAATGGCCGTGTTTACTATTGTAATAAAAAGTGGGTCTTTAAAATTAAAAAAGGTCAAAACATAAATGACAAATTGGGAAGAATATTTGCAGCAGGACAGATATGCTCTTCAATGCACAGAGTTCTTAGAATTATTAAGATTTAAAAAAATATATATGAATAACAGAACAGAGAACAGGAAATGAAATACACATTGCCTGTAATTCTATGAAAAGATGACCAATCTCAATAATTAAAGAAATGCAGATTAAAACAGACCGTCAATTTAAAAAAGGTTTATGATTTAGGGTATTAGACTAGTTGGTTTCCCTGGTGGCTCAGCGATAAGAGACCCAGCTTCAATCCCTGAGCCAGGAAGATTCTCTGGAGGAGGAAACGGCAACCCGCTCCAATATTCTTGCCTGGAAAATCCCATGGACAGAGGAGCCTGGCGGGCTACAGTCCATAGGGTTGCAAGAGTTAGACACGACTTAGCAACTAAGCAACAACAACAAAGTGAAGGTATAATCTTTCATGAAAATTGATTTACTGTGTAAATATTGTAAGGATGTATTAAGATACTTTTAGAAACATGCATCAAAATTTTAAACACATCTACCTGACAACTCAGCAATTTTACTCCTAGGAATTTGCCTATTTGTCTAGGAACAGGCATCTGCAATATAGCTTGCATGGTCCTAAAAAAGTGGAAACAACCTAGATGTCCCCCCCCCCACAGGACTGGTTAAATAAATTCTGCTAAGTCCCTACAATGTAACAGGGATAGCTGCAGGACCTGTGATCATATATATTCACTTTTCATCCACACAAGTAAATAAAGCAAGTTGCAAAACTATGGAGAACATTATCCTCTTTGTGTTTAAAAAAGAAAGCAGACACGAGTTTGAACATGCATGGAAAACTACAGGAAGAAACATTAAGAAAATGATTAAGTATGGTTATCTCTTGGTAGGGAAACTTCTGTGCATCCTCTGTACTGTTTCAAATTTCACACTTACCTGTATCAGCTTTTATAAGCATTTAACCTTGACCAATGATCTTGGTTTTCTCCTTTGTAAAATGGTAATAATACCTGTCAAGTTAACTTCAGATGGTATTTGGAATACTGAATGAGAAAATGCAGGTGCATTAAAAGAAATTTATCAGCTTTACATAGTAATGCATAGAAAGTGAAAGTGCAAGTCGCTCAGTCATGTCCAACTCTTTACAGTCCATGGAATTCTCCGGGCCAGAATACTGGGGTGGGTAGCCTTTCCCTACTCTGGGAGATCTTCCCAACCCAGGGATCAAACCCACGTCTCCCGCATTGCAGGCGGATTCTTTATCAGCTGAGCCACCAGGGAAGCCCAAGAATACTGGGGTGGGTAGCCTGTCCCTCCTCCAGCGGATCTTCCTGACCCAGGAATTGAACCAGGGTCTCCAGCATTGCAGGCGGATTCTTTATCAACTGAGCTACTAGGAAAGCCTGTAATGCACAGAAGTTAGGTATTATTGCTAATGATGATTTTTTAGCTACAGGAAATCATTTTATAACCCAGGATTTACAATGGCTGGGTATGAGGAAAATTTTTAGGGAAAAGGATGAATGAGAAAGGCCAAGAACCCTGCTACAAAATATGAATGGAAAAAGGCTTTGGTCTTCTTTGCCTTTAAGGTCAGAATAGAAAAACAAAAAGGGGCAAAAAATATATACAAATGCTTATGTAAACTTAAAAAAAAATTGCTAAATAAAAACTTAGGCCTATAGAACATTTATTTTCAAGGTCCTTAAAAATGACGATAAAAAACGTGTGAGGTTGCACAGGAGGCTTATAATTAAAGGAGAGTCAGTGGAGGCCAAGGTGATTGAAAGAGAAATATGTTCCCTCCATGCTGAGTGCATTTTAAACAGGTGTTTGCAGGTATCAATAAAGCTAACGTTAAAGAGAAACAGAAAAACAACCAGACCTCAGAGTATTCTGCGGAGACTGAAACTGCAACAAACTCACCCCCTACACTTACTATTAAAAGCTCATTAACTCCCAGCTGTTCATCCATTAGGCAGAGAGGAAGGAAAAATGCATGCCCTCACTGCCACATATTTATACCAGAGGTTTTCACCTCATAAAAGGGAGAGAGGGGAAAGATAAGGAGAAGATAACAATCATAATTATATCAGCAGGCTGTGGAGAAAGCTGTGCTAAGTATAATGAACCTCTCGGGCAATAAAGTCAGATGAATGTCCACAACCTGCCGAGTCAGGAGGACGGAAGGGCAGAGTGGACGCCCAGTAACATCGGGGGACTCGTCCTTGCGTCATTTACACACCAGAGCCCCACCACCCACCCCGCTGGGTCACATCTAATCTATGCCACAAGCAGCCACACCCGCAAGGAAATACACATTTCACCAAGTTATTCACTGTGGTACACAGTCCCTGGGCGACCCAGGTGGCTCAGTGGGTAAAGAACCAACCTACCAGTGAAGGAGACGTGTTCGATCCCTGGGTCAGGAAGGTCCCCCGGAGGAGGAAATGGCAACCACTGGCCCCAGAAGAGTGAATTATTACGTAATGACAGCCATTACTAGCATAAATGTTATTTTTACTGAGGTGATTAACACCAACAGTCTATTTTATATACAATGCATAACAAGCTGGGGCAGACCTGAGTTGTAGTTGTACATGACTGCATAACAGTTTAGTGATAAATGTATTTAAACTAAGTATATGAGCTTTGTTCTAACTTTATGCTGTTGCAAGAATAAACTGAGATTAATAAAGCTTGCACTAAACAATAAAGCAAAAATAACAGTTTTCCGTACATCAGTCTCATGTGGTATAGCATGTGGTCTGCTTACCTCTTTTGCGCAGCACCATCTCTACGCCCACATCTTCCCCCATCTGGCCCATTGCTGCCTCTCCGCCCTGTGCCCTCACTACCCAGGCCACGCTGGGCTCCGTGCTGCTCCTCACCCTTGCTGGTCACCCTCTGTCTCGGGACATCTCCACTTGCTGTTCCCTCACCTGGAACATTCTTCCCCCACGTATCACCAGGGCTGGTTCCCTCATCTGAGTCTTTCTGCTCATATTTCCTTAGCAGAGAGGTTGTCTTTTTGACCCCACTTTTTAAAAGTCCACCTCTGGGGACTTCCCTGGTGGTCCAGTGGCTAAGACTCCACACTCCCAATGCAGGGGGCTCAGGTTCAATCCCTGGTCGGGAAACTAGGTCCTTCATTCTGCACCTAAAAAGTTTGCATGCCACAACTAAAGATCCTGTGAGCTGCAACTAAGACCCAGTGCAGGAAAAAAAAAAGAAAATTAAAAGCTTAAATAAAATTCCATCTCTGACCCCTGTTTCATTTTTCCCCTAGAACTCATGACATATGATACACTATGCCTTGTTCTTCCTTATTTGTTGTCAGTCTCCCTCTACACATGATGTAATAAGGCTCAAGAGAGCAAAGGTATTTATCTGTTTTGTTCACCACTCCGTCATCATTTTTTTGATGAATATCAGTACTGGGTGCAGAAGAGGAATGGGAGAAGAAAAAAAAAACTCACTGGACAAATTAACTTTGCTTCTCATCAGAAAACAAAAGAAAATCACACATTCAACCAATACCCACATACATCAATGAAACTATGTTGGTTGCATACATCTAAAAGGAGAGTACCATTTATTAGCGACGATTTTTCCCTAAAACAAACACTAAATAATATTCTTCAGGCTGAAGGGAAATCATTTTAGAGGGAGACTTGGACTTTCTTCAATGATGGCAAAGCAACAGGTAAATGGTAAACATATAGGTAAACAGAGTCTATTTTTCTCCTCCTCAATTCTTAAAAATATGGAGGACTGTTGAAAGCAAAAATTATAACATTATCTGTAGGGTTTTCAATGTATCATGTATACATAAAGTAAAGAAGATAAATGGATCTATATGCACGTAAGGCTTTTACATTTTGCTCAGAGTGTCAAAATGTTAACTCTAAAGTGACTGGGCAAGATTAGCATGCATCTTCTAAGCCTGAGAGCAAGCTCTAAAAAAAAAAAAAAAGAGCTATAGCCAAAAGGCCAATAGACAAATTAATATAAAACATTAAAAATTATTCAAATGACCCAAAAGAAGGCAAGAAGGGGAACACGAAACAAAACACAGAAGTTACAAACAGAAAACAAAGTACAAAATGGTAGGCCCATTTCCATTTAGTTCAAGGTATTGTTTTAAATTTCTCTTTTGATTTCTTCTTTGATTCATTGGTTGTTCGGTATCATGTGGTTTAATCTCCACATGCTTCTGAATTTTCTAGTTTTCTTTTGAAACTGATTTCTGGTATTATATCACTGTGGTTGGCAAAGATGCTTGATATGATTTCAATCTTAAATGTATTATGACTTGTTTGGTGGCCTAACGTATGAGCTATCCTGAAGAATGTTCCATCTGCACTGTTGTTTTTGGATGGAATATTTTGTATATATCTGTTAAGTCTACCTAATGTAACAAAGATATGCTAATACTTTGTTCAAAACTTAGAGATCAGGATTTTGATATTCCCACACTAAAACACTGCAGACTGAACACAGCTCATATTTGGGCTGAACATGTCCCACAAGCCACCAGCTGATAATATCTCTTTATAACTACATCCCTGCACCTCAAGGCAGAGATTCACAAGATCAGCAGAAAAGTGACATCACCTACAAAATTTCACAATCTACCAATGGATCTTATGAGATGTCTAGAGTTTTCCAAGTATAAAATACTCATAGTTGTTCTTGGAAAATACCTTCATCATCCATCCTTGCATGTTTTTTTTTCTTTAAATCTTTATTGGATTTGTTACAATACTGCTTCTATTTTGTGTGTGCATGTGTGTTTTGGCCCCTTGGCTGCAAGGCACATGGCTCCCAGCTCCACGACCAGGGATGGAACCCACAACCCCCACATTGGAAGGTGAAGCCCTGAACACTAGACCACCAGAGAGGTCCCAGCAAGCTCCTTCTACTTTTTCAGAAAATGAAATGTTGGGCTGATACATTATTAAACAGTACTTAAACAGTACTTATCAAAGACAAAGCTTAATGGACAAAAAATAACCCTTAACTCATCATCTTTAGTAGAGGGAAAATATCAAATATAATCTTATTCCTATGTTTGGTTGGGAACATTAGCTACAACTACACATGTGGACTGATCCATTCACAATAATTTTCTTCCTCTACAAGTCAAGGAAATTTTTTAGAAGAGACATAAAATTTCAAATTTGGAGGCATACATCCTCAATTCATGGTCTGGGATATGGCCTAGGTATCAGGATTTTTAAGTTTCCCTGATGATTTTAGCATGCAGCAAAGTTTGCAAACCTCTACAACAGAGAGTAGAATGAAGGGCATTTCTAACACTGAGATTACATTCTCTATTTAAAACTCAAAATATAATGTGCACTCATACCCCAAAGATAATCCCTTCAAAGCTTTCAAAGTTTCAGGGGGAAAAAAAAGATTGATTTATGCCATCTCTTGCTCTGATTTTTGGTTAATGAAAATCTTCTAGTTTTCTCAAATTCTCTAAAGTTGCCCACGTCATTTTCCCATCATTGTTCTTCATGCAGCAGTAATTTTCATCTAAAATGTTTGCAAATTAACTAGATTAAAAGAAATGCCACTTATTATGAACAAAATGTGTTCTGAAGACAGATACAACTGTGCTTCCATTTCTAATGAAACTCAGACCTTTCATCTTAAATTCAAGCAGAATCTCAAACACTAAAATGAAATGAGTTTGATACTTTTATATTTCTATCAAATTGATGGCCATCTACACACCGGTAAAAAGCCTCCTCATTCTCTTCATTATCCTTGTACAGCTGTGCTACTGCTTCTGTGAGATCAACGGGTTATATTTTCTCTTAATAGTGGGATTATGTTTTTCCTGTGTGTCTGCCTTCATTATTTTTAACTTCGCAAAGCATCTCAACTTTGGCAAGCAAATACAGGCAGTTAATCGCTCTGTGGGGTCAGGTAAGTAGAAGCTGACTTATCCAAATCTCCCTCTGGGACATAGATTTTCGAATGAGATCCTTTGAAAATTCAGAAAAAAGAAGATGGTCCATGAACACAACTCCAGAATTTACTAAACAGAAAAAGAGACTGGACCTTTGGTGGCACTAGTGGTAAAGAACCCACCTGCCAATGTAGGAAACTTAAGAGATGCAGGTTCGATCCCCGAGTCGGGAAGATGCCCTGGAGGAGGAAATGGCAACCCACTTCAGTATTCTTGCCTGGAGAATCCCCATGGACAGAGGAGCCTGGCAGGCTATGGTTCATAGTGTTGCAAAGAGTTGAATGCGACTGAAGTGACTTAGCAGGCACACACAGATTTCATCATTAAGAGAATATAGGCCCAATAAGTACATTAAGATGATCACTGCTTTACTGAAGAACACCCTGTTTTAATTGCTCACTTGTAATTCATTGGAGGGTTTGGTTTTGCAGCAAACTGTTTCAGATAAGCAATCCTATTTGGTGGTTTAGAGCTAGACAGCCCAGCTCGGAAACCCAACTGCCACTTAGATAATGATTAGTCATAAAGCTAAATAGCAAAAATGGCATTTTAATTTTGAGCTTACATTTGAGCAAGAGAACATTAAAAACACTGAGCATGAACCAATCTCCTCCTGTAACAGTTAGCTGAACTTCAGAGAATAACAATTACAATCTTCTGCGCAAAAGCAATGAACAAAACTCAGAGCCAGTTTTTGTTTGTTTGTTTTTTTTAAGGGGAGCTGCCATTTTTACTGCTGTGCTCGAGTTATGGATTTTAGAAAATTGCATCTCAGATGCATGTTTAATTCACTCTGTAATAATGAATCAAAGGTAGACACATAACGAGGGATTCCAAATCAGATAAAGTGAAACTCGGAAAATGCCATCTTTACCTGCCAATCTATTTAATCACCCAAGATACGGTCTCTCTGTGTTTAATGGAATAATAATAATAAAAAGTCAAGACACTGGAATGGCAAAGCTGCTCCACTTACAACCTGTCCCCAGTGACTCATTCAAAAGTGGGCAGGTTGTCACAACCAGTGAAACATAAACACCTCTTATTCCCTGATGATCTGCTAGGATCCTGACCGGTGCAAACCCTTATTTTTTTTTTTCCACAATCCTCTCTTTGAAATAAAAGGTGTTCTTCAAAATTCCAAGATCTTAACAAATCCTGGTAGGAATATGCCAATTTATTTTGCCACTGGTGAAAATATAGACTTCACACTACAAGGAGTGGCTATCCATGAATATGAGCTAAGGAAATGGCACCAGTTAATTTGTGCCATGTTTTTCTCCTCCACTTACCCCTTTCTGGAGAACTCATTACTAACACAGGGAGGTCTGTTTTCTACCCTGGCTGTGTTCCTTTCTTTCCTTGTACTTTGAAAAGCTATCATGTCTGTAAAGATCTTCCTATTTGACTTGTGTTAAATACACGCTGGGCTACTATCAAGTCACTTTAAAGACCCTCACTCGCAATGAAATAAAAACAACAGGGACAGCTCCGGCCTTCAGATGACTTTTTCTTCTTCCCCTAGTTGGTCACTGGAATGCTTTTGCATCTCCTTACATCTCCTTATCACTTCTTCCTGTTTTCCATGGTGCCCTTTCTTCACGTTTCTTTCAAAATTCCACACTATATACTGATTTCGGTGAACAGCTTAGGCCTACCTGCAGTTATAAGATTAACTGAAGCCAGAAAGATGCCTTTGCTAACCATGTGGAATCGATATGGGGTGTATATATATCACCCCTTTATTGATTGTGGTCCAACGATTCTGATTATTTTTATTACTATTTTTAGGGATCACCCACTTAACTCCACTAAGGCAAAGACTAACAGGAATTGACCCCATCAAAGACAAAGAGAAAAAAATATATAGCTACTTGAGCAATGATCTCTACCTCAGCAGAACCAAGTGTTGATACAGATGAAAAAACATATGCTCCCAAGAGTTATTATAAAGTCTAAACTAAGCCTGTGCTTTTGACTCACATTTATGCTTCAATAGGGATATCACAATTAATTTTGAAAAATTAAATTCAGAGTGCTATAAGTGCTTACTAGCACTTAAAAACATATCTGGAGTTTTATTGCGACCTGGATGAAAACAGCATGTTACAGAAAGAATGAGCATAAAACACACTTTGCTTGCAGAAGCCAATTCTCTGGATGTAGAATTTCCTGAGGAATCAGAGCAAAGAGCAAAGGAAGTAGACTTTGAGTGGAAGCTGGGTTTATGATGTGCTTTCACATGCCTTATTTAGAGAAGAAAGTCAGGTATATGAGTCCATGAAGTACAGAAAAGATTCCAAGGGCTTCCTCTATCAGTTTGTTGTTGTTCAGTTGCTAAGTCGTGTCTGACTCTTTGTGACCCCATGGACTGTATGCAGACCACCAGGCTCCTCTGTCCATGGGATTCTCCAGGCAAGAATCCTGGAGTGGGTACCCATTTCCTTCTCTAAATCTTAGGTGTTTCAAGGCTACCAGGTGTCCACACTGTGTGAGGATTAGGGCTGCAGCTCTCAACAGGAAGGATCCCACCCCCATGAAGCATACAAGCTTCTCTACTTCGCTCACTGGATGAGTCTGAGAGTAACAATAGATATCACAACACTGTACATTGTTAGGAGAATTACAAACCATTGGACCTATACATACACACACACAGGACTGAGGCTGAAGAGCCAGGTCTCAATGTACATGATTATCAAACGCATCACAGCAGGAAGAACCGGAATGTGTAGATGTTGTTCTTCAGGGAAGACTTTTTGGAAGAGGAAAGTTTGGAGTAAGGTTTATCTGTAAGGAAATTAAGATCATGGAATAATAGTCCATGTGTAGCAAAACTGGTGCTGTGACTTGGCCAAACTCAGGTGACAAAATTGAGAGAAGGAGGATTCTACTTCACTAGACAACAGATATGTGCCTAAGAGGTAGAGATCATTGCTCAAGGCGCTGGGCAGTAGTTTCTCACACTTTGTAATGCTCTCTGTCCTGTGTTTAAATTCTGGTTGCCAGCAGATCACACACACACACAACAGGTTAACTAATGATGCTCCAGGTACTTCTTCCTCAGCTCCACATTCAGTCACCAGTGTCCTGATAACACTGAGTCCTAGCTCACAAATCAATCCTGGTGGGATCCCAGACTGGTCACAGACTCCTTCCCTCTTTCATCTATGCAGTGTCATCTGATAACTTCTCCCATCAAGAGGTGGAGTCTTCCATTGCAGGGGCAGGGGTTTGGTTCCTGGGTGGGGAACTAAGATCCCACAAATCACAAGGCACAGCCAAAAATTAAACAACCAGATAAACAGAAACAAAATTGTCAAGGTCATTCAAAACAAGGAAAGTCTGAGAAACTGTCACAGCCAAGAGGAGCCTATGGAGACACAAAGGCTTAATGGAACATGGCATATTGGGTGGGATTTCTGGAACAGAAAAAGAACATTGGGAAGAAACTAAGGAAATCTGAATAAAGTATGGCCTTCAGTTTAAAAAAAAAAGACTTTTTTTCTGCACCTGAACCAGGGTTGGACTTGAGACCTGCTTTGCCAGTACAACTTCAGCAAACATTTGGAAAGCCCTCGATGTGGAGGCTTGCCTTCTTGCTGCTCTTTGTAGCTGGCTGCCCCGTGAACAAGCCCTGGGTAATTCAGCATGACGAGAGACACAGGGTGCCATCACCCCCTCACACAGCCAGCGCAGCCCTCCTCAAACATGCCAGTGGAACCATTCTGACCAGCCAGTCCCCTGCTGACCTTCTAAGTGACCACAGACAAACAAGCAAACCTAGTCAAAGCAACAGCCTGTCACAAACCAAGAGAACTTTCCAGAAGACCTGTGAGCCGAACAAATGCTATTGTTTTAAGCCTTAAGTTTTGAGGCAAAAGCTCATACATCAACTTACTCATCTCCGTCCTCTGCTATCATAACTTCTCACCCAGACTATTACATCTCCCCATCCACTCTCCGCAATGCATCCAGATGGATCTTTGAAATTATACCTGTATGTGTGTACATGTATATGTACATATATATTATGTATATACTATATATGTTGTACATTAAATACATAATGTACAGATTTATATACATATGAACATACATACATTTGATAAACGTACTCAATGATGTATGATAAATATTTAGTGATCCTCACAAGGGCAGGAACAGTCTATTTGCAGCATCTGCCAATTTCCATGGTGTAAACAGCCCCTCATGGCTACCAATTATTTTCAAGCTACCAATTGTTTAACCACTTGCTTGCCCAAATTTTGAAAAAAGAGCAACCAGCTCTCATGGACCATTATGAAACTCACCCCAGCACAACACCCTTCCCCCCTTAAAACTTCCAGTGGTTCCCCATTAAACTCAGAATAAAACCCAAACTTTACTTGCCAAATCCTAGAAGGTTTGTAGGACCAGATTCTGCTTCTCTTTCCTTCTCATACTCTATAGTCTGATCCTTTTAAAACAATCTCATGGGAAGAACACTAGTTAAAAATTGGAATAACAAATGGGACTTCCCTGGTGGTCCGGAGGTTAAGATTCCAGGGTACTAATGCAGGGGGTAGGTTTGACCCTTGGTTGGGGAACTAAGATCCCACATGCTGTGCAACATGGCTAGTAATAACACATGAAAGATTGGTTTTAAAAATTGGGATAACAAAGCATCATCCTAGCGATCTCAAATTAGAACTTCTTAGGCAAAGAATCCAGAGATTACAAATTGTATCTACCTAAACTGATTCAAGATTAGCAGACACCGCAAATTAGACAAAGGATCACTTTAGCCAGCAGAATTTTATTTTCCCCATACAGAGTTTAGAAAATTTTAATTCACTGCCAAAATTTTTGAATTGGCAAATGTGAAATAAAAACTCTTCAAACATCAGAAGATCTGGCAACCTGGACTAGAGCTGAGAGGACAAAGCTATTTAAAATAGCCTTTTGACTCACAACCCTGCCAACCTGTATTGTCTTAGTGACAGTGGACTTCTTTCAGTTATTCATCCTCCCCCCAGACAGAGGAGTCTGAGATCCTTGATGTATGACAGTTTCTGGGCCTTTCTACTTCCTTCCATCTACAACATTCCATTCACCCTAAACGACCCTCTTCTGCATCTCGGTAATTCCAGAATTCACATTAAACAACACCTCCTCATGGAAGCCCTCTCTGATCCCACAGACTAACTGTTCCTATTAAATTCTCTCACCCCTTTTCCTCTTGTAACTTTCATTGCACCTACAATTACCTGTGAAATGCCACTCACCTCCACTACATACTAAACCCCTCAGAGGAAATAGTCAACCTTTCAAATGCTTAGAAAACAGATGCCGAAAGATGAACATACTTCAGGTATTTATTAAGTAAACGGACAGATTCCATAAATAATCAGGCAAGTTCGAGATCACTTTGCTCTGGGAACCTTACAGGAAGGACTCCAAGAAGAGGGAAAGTTTTAGCTAGATGTTAAAGAAGAGATGCAGACACTGATAATAACAGGGAGGGCAGAAAGCATTCAGGAGAGGAGAGGAGATTTCTGACAGCTGTTAATTTGGGACCAGTCAGCACCATCCACTGCCTTCAGTGCTAGTAAGGGCCTGATTTACTTCAGTAAAAGACTTCCCCATTTTCAGTCTCATGATTCTTCCAGCTCCTCTTACAGATCTTGTGACCCAGATCCAAATTTCAGAGCCTTGTATTTCCCACAAGTCATAATAATTGGTTTACTAAACAGTAAGCTCCTACTGTATAGCACAGGGAAGTATAATATATTCAGTTTCCTGTGATAAACCATAGTGGAAAAGAATATGAAAAAGAACACATATATATGCATAACTGAATTACTTTGCTATATAGTAGAAATTAACACAGCGCTGTAAATCAGCTATTCTTCAACAAGTTTTTTTTTAAAAATTATTGCTTTAGTGATGAGTTCAAGTCTACCTAGATAAAGCTAGCCTGGTCTTTTACAAACTAACAAATATATCACTCTATCCCATGACACTGAAACTCAAAAGGATGGAAGAATGGAACTACTGCTACTATCTTGCTACCACAGGGACCCCAAAAATAAAAATAAAATCTGGAGGAAAGCAGAGGCAAAAAAAAGAGGAAAACTGAATCTCAGTGCTATTCCAGCTATAATTAGAACAAATTCTGCCCTCACAAGAGCCACCATATTTGCCCTCTGCTTGAGAAAAAGTGGACGAGTTTCTGACACCTGGAAAGAGACCTAAGTAGAATAAGGAATTATTCTTATGAAAGATCCAGAAACTTATGAAAGATCCAGAAACTTATGAAAGATCCAGACCCTCAATAAACTACATGTTGGTTGCAGGAGGTCTATAGGTTGGTGACAGGGGATAGAGCTTATGAAAAATTTTTGGCCAATTATAGAGGAGCAAAGGTCTGAATGCAAGGTTCAGACACCATACTACTTCAACAAAGAATACAGGGGTACTGCTCAATATTTTTGAAATCTATATACAGAATGGTGATACAGTGATTTATAACAAATATATATTTGATCTTCATTCCTGATTTCTGGCACAGAGTTTCCAAACCTTTGTAATTTCCTAAGGGAAGAGAGTGATAAAGATGTCTTTTGTTACATTACTGACATCACTTTTGGACAGTACCTAAGGTGAGGGCTGGCTGCCAGAGGGGCCAGCCCCGTGATTAGAGGGTTGGAGTTGCCAGTCACATCCCCTAACCTCGGGGGAGGGGAGAGGGCTGGAGATTGAGTTAAAGTATCAGTGGCCGATGATTCAATCTATCTTGCCTGTGGAATGAACCCACCATAAAGACCCAAAATGATGCAGTTCACAAAGCTTCGCAGTTGCCGAACACTTGCAGGGGTTGGGAGAGTGGCGGCTGACAGAGGGCAGGGAAGTTCTGGCCCTTAAAACATGCTCTGGCCCACACATCTCTCACACCTGAAAATTCATGCGTGTCCTCTGTCATACCTTTTAACAGACTAGCAGACGTAGGTTAGTGTTTCTGAGTTCTGTGATCTGCTACAGCAAGTGAATTGAACTCAGTGAGACGGTTTTAGGAACATCCAATCTACCGCCAGTTAGTCAAAAGCACAGGTGGGAAGCCAGGCTTGCAGCTGATATCTGAGGTTGTGCTGGGGCAGTCAGGGGGTCGTCTTGTGAAACTGAGCCCTCAACCTGTGAGGTGTGACCCTCTCTCTCTAATTACAGGAACGCCCATCAAAACTACAGCAAGGAATCAAATTCCACCAGTCAGAACGGCCATCCTCACAAGTCTACAAACAATAAATGCAGGAGAGCGCCTGCAGGAAAGGGAACCCACCTACACTGCTGGTGGGACTGTACATCGGCAACAGCCACTATAAAGGACAGTCTCCGAATGCCAGAAAAAAACTATCAAGAGAGCTAAGCCTAGGAGCTGACAGGCCCACACCTGGGTCTATATCCCGAGAAAATCATAATTTAAAAAGACAAACGCACTCCAACATTCACTGCAGCACTACTTACAACAGCCAGGACTGAACCAGCAAAATGTCCACTAACAGATTAAAGCTTAAAAAGATGTGGTACATACCTACAATGGACTATTACTCAGCCATAAAAAAAACCAATGAAATTATGTCTCCAAGCCACAGGAATGGACTGTGGAGGATCACACACTAAGTGAAGTCAGGCAGAGAGAGGAAGACACTAGCGTAATATGTCCCTTCTAGGCAAAAGGAGAAAATAAATACAAAGGAGCTGATTTAGAAAACACAGAGAGACTCAGAACTCAAACACAGGGTTACAAAAAAAGAAGAAAAAAATGTTGAAGGGCTAGGGGTCAACTAGGAGGTCGGAATTAACATATACACAGAAATCTGCAACTGTACTAGATAAGCCATAAGCAAGGGACTGATGTTCAGCACAGGAACTTTGCTCAACCTTCTGCAATAACCTCTACGGCAAACGAGTCCTAAAAAGAACAGACATATAGGTATGCACATGCCATAACTGAAATAGACAACAAGCTAAACATTGCAAATTGACTATACTCCAACATGGCATCACAATGAAGTTAAAAAAAAAAAAGAAATGAAAAGCAATGCATGGTTTCTACTCTCCAACTTCCTTGACTTGGGCTGCTATCACACCCCAAGAGCCTCAGCAGGTTTGGGTCCCACGGCTGGACTGTACTATGGTCGAGACAGCCAAGGGGGTGCCCTTTATTGAGCCCCCTCTTAGACCTCGAGTGTCTGACTTGCTCTGGCTGGAACCAGAGTCCCCAGTGCACCCAAATGATGTTGGCCTGAACCTGTGGCCTTGAAGACCTTGGAAAAGTCACCTTGCCCTGGGTTTCCCAGCTCAAGCCTCCTTCCTGAGAGTGCAGCCTTCTAGGCATCTATGAACCCTCGGCAGGGTGCTGTGGCTCAGGTTGGGATGAGCCTGGAGATGGCGGGGTGGTGAATCTTTAGGGGGAAGAAGTAGCGAGACACAAGCCCCTGGATGTTTTCTCAGGCACATTTCACTCTAATACACAACCCAGGAAGCTGGCTTTCCTTAAGGCTCTGGTGGCCTGGGGAACCGGTTGGGCACAAAGAAGTGCTGCCGCCTTGTGGGCATTTTCTGTAACTACAGCTTGACCACTGTCGCTTACTGGCACCTCCAATTCACAAGGCCTGGGGGACTGTTAATAACAGCTGCCCTCAGCAAGTTTCCTGGGACGGTTATTTCACAAATCAGTTCCAAACACAACCAATTTTCAAGAAGACAGTCGCAACAGGGAAATTTTCCTCACATTTTTGAAGGGAAACAAACAAACAAACAAAAAACACAAAACCACCACTGCACAGGATGCTCAGTTTAGTTCAGTTCAGTTGCTCAGTCGTGTCTGACTCTTTGCGACCCCATGGACCGCAGCACGCCAGGCCTCCCTGTCCATCACCAACTCCCGGAGCTTGCTCAAACTCATGTCCATTGAGTCGGTGATGCCATCCAGCCATCTCATCCTCTATCAGCATCCCTAATTATTACAGGAATGCCAATCAAAAGTACAATGAGGTGTCACCTCCCACTGGTGACAAAGGCCATCATCATAAAGTCTACAAACAAAAAATTCAGGGGAGAGCGTGGAGAAAAAGGAAACGTCCTGTGCTATTTGGGGGCATGTAAGGTGGTAAGAACCACAATGGAGGACAGTATGAAGGTTCCTTAGAAAACTAAAATTAGATCAGCCACATGATCTGGAAATCCCACTTCTGGGCCCATATACTGAGAAAAACCATAATTCGAAAAGACAATACACTCCTACCTTAATGGAAGCAAGCAACATATCCATCACCGGAAGGACGGATAAAGAAAACGTGGTATATACATACAATGAACTGTTCCTTGGCCATTAAGAAGAATAAAATAGTGCCTTTTCTAGCCACATGAATGGACCTGGAGATGACCATACCAAGTGAAGGAAGTTGGACATAGAAAGACAAATAACCTGTGATATCACTGACAGGGAGAATCTAAAAATCGAGGTACATGACCTTATTTACCAAACAAATACAGACTCAACAATTTTGCAAACAAGCTTATGGTTACAAAACACAAGAGGCAGCGCAAAGAATAAATTAGGAGACTTTGATTAACATAAAGTCAGTAACATATGTAAAGAGGTCAGTCAACAAGGAACTGTTGTAAAGCACAGGGAACTCTACTGAATGCTCTTTAATAACCCATGTGTAAAACAATCCGAACAAGAACAGAATATATGTATAACTGAATCAGGTTGCTGTACACCCAAAACAAACACCTTTTTTTAAGTCAACTAGACTCCAATATAAAATAAAAATTAAATGCAAAAGAAAAGCAAAGAAATGCCTCAGGGACCTAGGCTGCTACAACATCCCTCAAGTCTGACAGCCCTGGATCCCAAGCCTGGACTCCGGGGGAGCCGAGGGAACTGGGGAGGATGTGGCAGCAAATGAGCCCCTCTTGGAACTGGAGTGCCTGGTTCCCTGTGGAGGGACCCTGACCTTCAGATCCAGGCAGGCCCTCGCACAGCTCAACCAAGCCTAGTGCAACCCAAAACAATGGACCCTCTGCACTGAAACAGCTTTGAAATGTTACCTGGTCTCCAAGTCTCCCAGTGGTGGGGTTCCCAGTGGCAGCCTCCTTCCTCAGAGTCCCTCCACCTAACTAGGTCAGGACCTTCAGCCTCAGTTTTGGCAGGATTTGGGATTTGTCTGGGGGCTCAGGAGAAGGGGGAAGAAGTCATGAGACACGAGCGCGGGCACAGTCCACTCTGATCTACAACCCAGAAACATGACTTTCTCTAGGGCTCCAGTTGCCAGAGGAGCCCAAGAAGGGCATGGGGGAGTGCTGCCACCTTGTGGACATTTCCCATAACAACAACTTTACAGCCAGTGCATGGGGCACTCCGGGACTCCCCAGGTGCCACTACTGGTAAAGAATCCATCTGCCAATGCAGGAGACGCAAGAGATGTGGGTTTGATCTGTGGGTCAGGAGAGCCCCCGGAGAAGGAAATGGCAACCCACACCAGTATTCTTGCCTGGGAAATCCCATGGACAGAGGAGCCTGGAGGGCTATAGTCCATGGGGTGGCAAAGAGTCAGACACGACTGAGCACAGCACAGAGAGGGCCACTTCCAATTCACAAGGCCTGAGGGGCTGTAAGGACACCTGCCCTCAACAAAGGTCCTGGGGGAGGTAATGGAAAAACAATTTCAAAACAGGGCAGACCTTCAAGAAGCCAGTCTCAAGAGATCAATTTAATGCACTATGTGTGTGTGTGTGTGTGTGTTTAAGCACATGAAAAGATGCTCCGCATAGGCCACATCAGAGAACTGAAAATCAAATCTATAAGGAAGTATCACATTGCAACAGTCAGAATGCCCATCAGCACAAAGACTACTAACAGTAGATGTCGGAGAGGGCATAGAGAAAATGGAAGCCTCATACCGTATTTGGGGGGATGTAAATTGGTTAACAGCCACAATGGAGAATAGTATGGAGGTTTCTTAAAAAACTAAAAAATGAACTACCATATGATCTGTAAATGGCAGTCCTAGGTGTACACTCAGAGAAAACTATTCAGGTGTACTTTGGTGTACAGCTGCCACGCACACAGCAGTGTAAATCATCTAAACTCCAGTACAAAATAAAATTTAACAAAAATTCCATTAAATTGTAGGAGAGCCAGCTGGTGTCAGAGAACTGCTTGATGTGATGTAAATACCTCCACACACTAGATGAGCAGCAGTGTCGAAGTGAGGCATTCTCTTGAATGAAAGGAAACACACGGGGAAGAAAGACATAACAGGAAAGAAGTGGGTTTCCCCTAGACAGAGAGATAGAAAATTGAGTTTTCCATTTACCAAAAAATTAAAAAATCATCAACTACTTTTTCAGGAAAGCAGAACTAGTAAAACTGACTTATACAAAATAAAATAGAACCCAGGAAAATAGTTAAGTATGTAAATTCATGGAGGAAGAAATGGCAACCCACTCCATTACTCTTGCCTGGAGAATTCCATGGACAGAGGAGCCTGGCGGGCTACAGTCCATCAGGTCGCAAAGAGTCGGACATGACAGCAACTAACACTTTCACTGTTTCTTTCATGCAAATTCAAATTTCCACGTGGGTACTACAATTAAGTTTAAGCAGGTCACTGGGTTTCTGGATAACCAGTTTTACTAGTCTTAGTTTTTGTTTTTTTTTCCAAGAACAACACATCTTGAACATACTTTACTCTCTGGGCAACAGTAAACCATCAAAGGGTTTTTGAACAGAGACATGTTAGGTGTATGTGGTGGACAGTCTGTGCAGACACCTCTTCCCCCTTGCCCCACCCAATCCCCAAGATGTCCACATCCTAATCCTCAAATCCTGTGAATGCATTATCATACCTGCCAAAGGGACTTTGATAGTATGACCAAGTTAGTGATCTCAAAGTGGGAAGGTTATGCTGCATTCTTCTGGTGAGCTCAGTGTAATCACAGGGGTCCTTATAAGAGGGGGGCAGGAGGCTCAGAGTCAGAGAGAAGGCGATATGACAAGGGACGCAGTGGGGGAAACGCAAAACGATGACAGACCACACACCAAGGACTGAGGACAGCCTGTAGCAGCTGCAAAGGGCAAAGACACGCATTCTCCCCCAGGGCGGCAGAAGGAACCAGCCCTGTGGAAGTCTGGTTTTCGGAGTTCTCACCTCTGGAACTATAAAATATTAAATGTGTGTTGTTTTAGGAAATCAGGTGTGTGGCAGAAGGCCCATTTTCATACAGATACTCTGTCCTAAAGTCAAACTTTTCAAAACAGATGGAAATATGCAGTGGATCTTGTTCAACTCCACAATTTGACTTACATGAAAAAAAGTAAGCCATGGTGCCTCCAGGCAACCTGCCAAACTCATAATGTGTGAGTTCTCGGCCTCCCAGCTCACCCTTATCTCTGTAACAGGTTTGCTCCACACTTTCTTCAAGCTCTCCGAGCCTGGCACGGGAACACAAAGGCTGTTTTTGAAGAGTGTCATTAAGGCATGTTTGAAAGACTTGCCACCACTTAAAAGAAGAAAGAAAAGCAAGTTCTTCTGCCAGGTGTGTATTCCACAAACTTAATGAGAACCGAAGCACGTGAAGAAATAAGTTGGTATCATTACTGTAACCAAGACGTGGAATTGAAAACAAGGCTCAGGATGGGACAAAGTCAGATCAAAGTGATGGGACACCAGCTTTGTTAGCAAAGCCACGGGTGTGTGCCAAGCATTGAGGCGAAGAAAGCAGATGGTACTCCTTGCACAGCCGCAAAGCTAATTGGGCTTGCAAGTGTCAAATGGCCACAGGTGTCTAGTACGAAAGAGCCCCCCATTAACTTGCAGGACCGACCCCTCAAGGCCCCAGAGTCTAACAGCCAGATCTGCTTTGGATTTAAGTTCCAGGAAAGGTAACTACCCCCACCCCCAACCCCTAAGGTCATGAGTTTTATGGAAACAGTAAATTTAATATATACGATATTCAGTTACTACTATCGGCATGTAGATTTCTAAGTGAAAACTCACACCATATCCTTACCAGCTGAAATACTAGGAAGCACTGCCATTTGCTGATGTATCCCTGGGTTGAATTCTGTCTTTGCCTGATCGACCATCCCCTTATAGCTCTGAATAAGCTCCAGAATCCCATGGATTTTGTGGCAGGCTTTGGGGGGATTATTGGATCCAGGTTAGGAATCACTCTCATCTCTTTTCCACTGATGGCTGTTCAGTGGCTTATGTGAAAAGTTGGGATTAAGAACCTTCTTAGTTTACAAAGGTTCTCCACTCACAGCACCAACTGCACTGGTGCTCTGCTTACACCAATGCTCTGCTGACCACAACATGAATGCAACTCAGAAAGGCATTTTTTTAAAAATTTGCTACAGAGGAGAAGGAAATGGCTACCCACCCAGTATTCTTGCCTGAAGAATTCCATGGACAGAGGAGCCTGCCGGGCTACAGTCCATCGGGTCACAAAGAGTCAGACATGACTGAGCAACTAATACTTTCTTTTGCTTTCACCTATTTTACCTACTATCTACCTATCTGCTGCTGCTGCTGCTGCTAAGTCGCTTCAGTCATGTCCGACTCTGTGTGACCCCATAGACGGCAGCCCACCAGGCTCTCCCGTCCCTGGGATTCTCCAGGCAAGAACACTGGAGTGGGTTGCCATTTCCTTCTCCAATGCATGAAAGTGAAAAGTGAAAGTGAAGTCGCTCAGTCATGTCTGACTCTTCGCGACCCCATGGACTGCAGCCTACCAGGCTCTTCTGTCCATGGGATTTTCCAGGCAAGAGTACTGGGGTGGGGTGCCATTGCCTTCTCCAATCTACCTATCACAGCAGTGCAATTAGGCAAAGTCTTATCATCATAATCTAGACCAGAGGTTGGCAAACTTTTTCTTAAGAGACCAAACAAATACATTAGGCTTTAAGGGCCAAAAGGCAGAATTAAGGCTATCATATCCATGCCTAAACAATCATTTGAAACATGATCATTTAAAAATGTAAAGAATATCCTTGCTCGTAGATCCTACAGAAAGATGTAGTGGGCAGCATTAACACAAGGGCCATACTTTGCCAACCTCTCACCTAGCTAAAGGAAGTCAACCTAGAATATTCATTGGAAGGATTGATGCTGAAGCTCCAATACTTTGGCCACCTGATGCGAAGAGCTGTCTCACTGGAAAAGACCTGATGCTGGGAAAGATTGAGGACAGGAGGCGAAGGGGACGACAGGATGAGATGGTCACATGGCATCACCAACTCAATGGACATGGGTTTGAGCAAACTCCAGGAGACAGTAAAGCACAGGGAAGCCTGGCGTGCTGCAGTCCCATGGAGTCACAAAGAGTTGGACAGGATGTAGAAACTGAACAACAACAACAAAAATCTAGATAATTAAGAAAGTCTATTGGGGTGGGGAATCCTGGAATTTGAATTTTGAACTGTTGCTTTAATCATTCAAATTCTTTACATTAAATCCCTGTAGTTTGTATGTGTGAGTGTTTTCCTGGAGCCCAGAAATCAATAGTGTGTATTAGATGCAAAGCAGCCATTGGGAGCTTCAGGATTTTCTGCAGGTAAATACAATTAAGGAATATTGATGCACACTTACATCCATGATGTTTTTCTCAAAATAACAGGGTGGGGATTACATTATATTTTTACTCTATTGCAAAATGATGATAGCAGTATTAAGCAACATGGAAAGCTCTTCTAATTGATGTCACCAGTTAGCTAACTTTTATATGAGGTTTAGCCTTCTCTAGTTGACATTTTATAAATGGTAGCTGCTTCTAAGTGTTCCATTTTGATTCATACCAATCTGTTGGCATTACACATGAACTGGAAGAAAATGCGGGGCCTTCTGCTTCAAGTATCCTAATTTACATGCTGAATCAGAAGGTCAGAATGAATCTTTATCATATTTAGAGCCGCACACATAGGCCCAGAAATAGAAGGCAGCGTGTTGGTTTTGTTTTTTTATTTTTTTGATGGCATGAAAGATAATTCCAAAGGGAAAAAAAAAAGGCTGCAAGTCATAATTCAATGTGAACTCAATGGGAGTTTACAACAACAAAATCTACTGCACTGGAAGATAAATACTATGGAAAGTGCTTTGGCATGAGGACCATGGCTCTGTTTAAGTTGAAGATTCTTCTTCATTCTGATAGCAGTTGAGCAGCAGATGGCGTGAAGTTATCATAAATATGTAAGCCCCAGAAGTGCTCTGAAGAGCAGCCAAAACACAACATTGTTGAACAACACACAGCCCGGAGAGGAGCGTCTGACACCCAGAGAAGCAGGCGAACCCTGCCCCCATATGGTGCGAGTTTTAAGCGGAGCTTCTGAGACGTCACCTAGCTTTCCCACACAGTGGTGAAGCATAGAGCAGCCCCATTTTTAAAAGCTTCCATGGCAAGGAAGTTAGCCTTTCTTTCAATTAAATTGCCACATTTTTGCGACAAAGAACTTGAAATAGAATTTCAAGTGCTTTCTTCTTCGGAAACTTGCTGTCAAAATCGCAGCTTACTAGTAAGATGAAGAAGACCTGTACGTTGCAAAGGAGAACTCTAACAGCATGGTATGCTTCTGCTTAAGAGTAGCTTTCCACCCTTCTTTAGGCGCCACGATTTTTCCCCCTTGTTCCCATCTGCCTAAATGAGTACCTGAGATGCCACCCAAAGAGATCTTCATTGAAAATTCCCTTCACTGATGAATTACGAAAGTAGCTCACTTTATATCTGCGGCAGCTACAGCCATAATATTTTGTAGTTACCAGGCTTTAATAAATAAACACATGTGAGATCCATCCATCTATTTGTTAATGCCTATTATGTGCTGTGCGAGATAACAAGAAATACAGGGATGAATAATTTACAGAGAACAATACTCCTCTCCCTGTGTTCCTACAGATTTGGTTTTGACACTGCAGCCTTCTCACACTCAGCCCCCAAAATGGGAAAAGGAGGAACTGATTTGATTGGTGAAATAACAAGAATCCCAAATCCCTGTCCACCGTTCGGTCCTGGGCAAGGCTGACTGATTCACAGTCGCTGTGCCAATAAAGGCCATGATCCACCAAGATGCTGCACTTGGGTTACTGGATGACGTTCTCCCATAGGTGAGTCCCACGGAGGAAACTCAGGGTCAGGAGGGAGGAATCAAGAAGTCCATCTGGGAATCCTCTGGCATTCCAGTGTTTAGGACTCACGCTTCCATTACAGGGGACACAAGTTCAATCCCTGGCGGGGAACTAAGGCCCCACATGCTGTGCAGTGCGGCCAAGTAAAATAGAGAGCTGAAGAAGTCTGCCTGGGCTAGAGGTCTCAGCCTCATTCTTCAACTCTGTTTTACTCTGTTAACATCAGAGGTAAAATTGATATTTTGATTTTTCTCTGCCTGTGTCTGCTTTTCAGAAGGTTCATTAAGTCGGAAAAAAAAGATGGATATGACTCCCTACAGCTCTCAAACCCCAACAAATAAGATTCCTGTCCTCAAGAAGCTCAGAGCCTTCCAGGATCTTTACTTCTGATTTTGTTTTTCATATACACTACATATAATTAAACCATGAGTAGAAAAGAAAATCTAGCCCACTTTTCCAAGAAACCTGAATTCAATTCAACCCTTTAAAGGAACTACCAGTCTATACACCTACAGACATCTAAGAACACAGTCTCTGATTAAGTCAATACATAAAGGGCATTAGTTACATACAAAATATTATATAAGAAAATAAAAACAGAAAATTGAGTACCTGGTGTCTTGGATTTAGGTGGCTTTAAGCACTTGGTAACAATCTGAACATTGAAAAAAAAAAAAAGACCTTCACCAGGAATGTTATGCTTTCCAAGTAAGGAGAAAAAGTGTTTTGCTCAAATTTGGCTAGTTGGTAGAAGACACTTTTCTACTGGTTTCCACACATAATTGTCTACTTTAAAAATTATCAGAAAGACAGAGAAAAGCAAATATTATCACTTACATATGGAATCCAAAATAATTATACACATGAACATATACAAAACAGAAATAAAGGAAATTAATAAGCCCTTAGCCAGACTCACCAAGAAAAGGAGGGAGGATTCAAATCAATAAAATTAGAAATGAAAAATAAGTTACAACAGACACCACAGAAATACGAAGAATCATAAGAGATTGCTACAAGCAACTACACACCAAGAAAAACAGACAACCCAGAGAAATGGACAAATTCTTAGAAAGATATAACCTTCCAAGACTGAACCAGGAAGAAATAGGAAGTATGAACAGACCATTCACAAATACTGAAATTGAAACTCTGACTAAAAATCTTCCAACAAACAAAAATCCAGGGCAGGTGACTTCACAGGCAAAATCTATCAAATATTTAGAGAAGAGTTAACACCTATACTTCTGCAACTGTTTCAAAAATTGCAGAGGAAGGAATACTACCAAGCTCATTCTATGAGACCATCATCACCATGATACCAAAACCAGACAAAGATATCACAGACACACACAAAATTACAGGTCTACATCACTGATGAACACAGACGCAAAAATCCTCAACAAAACACTAGCAAACCTATACAACAACACATTAAAAGGATTATACACCTAGATCAAGCGGAATTTATCCCAGGGATCAAAGGATTCTTCAATATTTGCAAATCGATCTATGTGATATACCACATTAACAAATTGATGAATAAAAACCGTATGATTGGGGTTTCCCTGGTGGTCCAGTGGTTAAGAATCTGCTTTGCAATGCAGGGGACACCAGTTCAACCCTTGGTCCAGGAAGACCCCGCATGCCACAACTACTGAAGCTCATGCACCATACAGCCCATGCTCCACGACTGAAGCCCCTGCAGTGAGAAGCCCACACACCACAGCCAGAGAGGAGCCCCCGCTCTCCACAACTAGAGAAAGTTCATGCACAGCAGTGAAAATATAACATTTTTTATAAAATCAATAAAAATATAAGCTATAAGGATATATTGTACAACACGGGAAATACAGCCAATATTTTACAGTAACTATGACTGGAGTATAACCTTTAAAAATCGTGAATCTATATATTTTACAGCTGTAACTTACATAGTAATAGGTACCAACTATACTTCAATATAGAAAAGACAAAGACCAAAAAAAAAAAAACAGACCCACAGACACAGGAAACAAACTTACAGTTATCAAAGGGGAAATGGGAGGAGGAATATATTAGGAGCTTTGGATTAACAGATATACACTACTATATATAAAATAAACAGCAAAGGACCTATTTTATAGCACAAGGAAACATATGTAACATTTTGTAATAACCTATAAGGGAAACAAATCTGAAAAAGAATATATGTATATATCCTACATAAGATATGCTTGATATAATAATCTATAATGGAAAATAACGTTAAAAAAGTATATGCATGATCATATATATGGGCTTTCCACGTGGCACAGTGGTAACAGTGGTAAAGAACCCACCTGCCAACGCAGGAGATGCAAGAGATGTGGGTCCAATCCCTGAATCGGGAAGATCTTCTAGAAGGGGAAATGGTAACCTACTCCAATATTCTTGCCTGGGAAATCCTGACAGGAGACCCTGGTGGGATACAGTCCATGGGGTCGCAAAGAGTCAGACATGACTGAGCACACCCACACACAATTATACACATATGTATGTATATTGAATCACTTTGTTCTACTCTTGAAATTAATATCGCACTGTAAATCAACAATACTTCAATCAAAAAAAATTAAAAACCTAAAAGAATGTCAAAAGCAACAAATGAGGAAAAACTGTTTTAATTCAAGTGACTTTTCTAAAGAAGAAAAAATCCCTCCTGATTGTTTGCCATTCCAGGTTACCTATCTAAACCTCACATTATATATTCTGTGGTTGTTTTTGTTACAAAAAGCTTACAATCCAGTACTTGGCCAAGAGTATAGGACACTCTGAAGATATACAAATGTCACCAATATTCATTCAGTAGTTGTTCACTGAGTGCTAATGTGTATCCAAAATTGTTCTGGAAGCTGGGTATGAGAGAGGGAGCCAGCTTTGATCTGGAAGGTTGCTGCTCATCAAGAAAAGAGAACATGGGAAGCCCCGGTAACTTTTAAGCTTTTGCCCAGAAAGTTCACAAGTCATTTCCACTCAGATTTCACTGGCCAAAGAAAACCATATGACCAAACATGATGTCAATGAGACAGGAAAAAGAGGGGCAACAAATATTTTTAAATAACATTAAAGTCAATAGTGATTGAATCAACTTGCATAGCTAGTGATCACCTCCTAGGCACACTCTCAAATCTCCAGAGGACTGCACAAGTTCCACGGTCAGCAACAACCCGTTTCTGTGAGGCAGACCTCACTTTCTTGTGCTTTGCAGACACTGTGTTTGCTACAGACTGAAGCTTTGTGGCAATTGTGTATCAAGCATCTACAGGCACCATTTTTCCAACAGCGTCTGCTGACTTTGTATCTTTGTCGCATTTTGGTAATTTTTGCAATATTTGAAACTTTTTCGTTATTACTGTTTTTGTTATGGTGATCTGTGGACAGTGGTCTTTGATGTGACCACTGCAAAATGATGACGACTCAGTGAGGGCTCACAGAATGGTTAGCGTTTTTTTTAGCAAGCATATATTTTTAACTTAAGGTATGTACATTATTCTTTTTAGACAATGCTATCTACTGCACACTTAAAAGACCACAGTACCATGTAAACAAAACTTTTATATGTGTTGGAAAACCAAAAGTTCTGTGTGACTCTCGTAATTGCAATCTTTATTGCAGTGGTCTGGAACTAAACCTATATGATCTTTGAGCTTTGCCTGTATTCTGTTCTAATATGATGAGAGCAGTGGATTTGTATATTTTAAAGTATAAACTGAAACCCCCAAAACACAGTTGATCCGTATGAATAACAACCAATAGCATCTCTTTTGGATTGCCAGTTTGTGAACTCAGTTAACCAATGCAATGAAATTCTAGTACAACAAAATAATTTGGACATGGATTTAAAGTTAACTATTAACAGTATGGCATCTAGAGTTATTTATCTAGAAATATAATTCATTGCCAACAAAATTCGGTTGCTTCTTTTAGGCAGTTCTGAAATATACAATTTTGACATGGTAAGATATAAAATATTATTAAATTTCACTATATGTACAAAGTTAGAAACAACATAAACCCTTCACAATTAAAGGTAAAGGATTTAATTTCAAGCTGGTGAGCCATGGAAACTATCAAGTTTGCACTGCACCATATCAAGTTGCCAATACACAGACTTTGTTAACATTGTGGAAACCAATTCTACAAATTATTTTACTGACTATCGTGGCTGTTGTTTTTAACAGTCAATACTTAGAGATTAAATTTTTAAAAAATCTATAATAATGTCACCCATACATTCACTGATGCTGAAAAACACGGCAAAAAAATCAATAGCTTTTGACCCACTGCCAACATAAACCATGCTGAAAATTTAAGAACAAACTCTGAACGATTAGAAATAATACTGAGGAAACACACATAACATCAAAACAATAAGACATGATGGCTGTAGATTTATGGTCCACGAAGGCAACCCCATTTGATTTTTTTTTTCCAGAAGAAAATAAGGCTTGGATTCATTACGCATCATGACTTATGTGATTTCTTTAGGTACCACTCCTCACAACAAACCCCACTGCCACTGTGAATTTTAAACCTTGCCATAAAGAGTGAATCCATGAAGGCATATTCCCAATAACTATGCTTCGCTGGGGTGTTTTGCCCCTATGTAACTTTTTATCTGAAAGACAAATGAGAAAATATTGACTGTTTAAACCTTGCTAAGCACCTAACAGCTCTCTGTCTTCTATTTCAAGACATGGCTGTCAAATCCATCACTTACAAAGATACTTGCAAGTCCTCCTCCAGTCAATCTGCAATGGAAACTGCCTGCAGAAAAACTCTACTGTTATTAATTTTGCAATCCTGTTGAGCCTAATGTTAACAAAATAAAAATGTATTATACTCGCTCTTGTTATATGGAAGGTGTGGACAGCTTTGAAAAGCTACATGTTTACTTGTGGCTGCCTCAGCTGTCTTTCTAAATTATCCAGTGAGAATACTGACTTTTCCAGAAGTGTGATCCAATTGGTGAGAAGAGGGTAAAAGGTTCTTGAGTCAAGCCAATTTGACAACCATGAGCACGCCTACTATGTGCAAAGCCATGTGCCAGATTTAAGCCTAAAACTCTCAGCAAACAAGCTATGCTATCCCATCAGCTCCTCTCTCCGGTTGGAGCTCTCTCCTTCAACTTGGTTGAAGCTCACCTGTGGATACTGCTCCGTGACAATGGTCAGTACCATTTCCAGACTATCTTGCTTGTTCTTGGTCAAGAATATTTCCCTGACCAGTGTTATGTACCCAAAATTTCCTCTAGGAGGCAACCTCACTGAAATTCTTGTAACACTACTCATTCCTTTCATTGTGTTTTATGTTTTGCTAATATGGAATTAATTTCACTCTCATCACACTATCCTACTGTCTATTGATAGATCTTCTCTCCTTGTAAGTTAGCTGTACAAAAAAAAATGTTTCAAACCGTGACGCCCAAATAAACTCAGCTGAGTTTACAATGATAGTTTTGGCCTTTTCCAAATGAAACAGGGCAGTCACTTCCTCGTTCTAACAGACCTATCACCCCTTCTATCCTCAAGCATTTACAGAATACATTTACAGAATACTGAGTCTTGCTAGAAGCACTACTATCTTGAAATTTCACTATCCTGCTTTGTGATCTTTCAACACTGTCCTTCCCAGGGATTCTCACCTGAGGTCCTCAGGCCCCAAGGAGGGCCACAGAGAGAAATGGAGCTTGGGAGACTTGGCAAGTGAATCAGGATGGGGGGAGGGGGAAGTTACATTTTCATTCCACTAATCTTGAACTGCAATCTAGCAGTTCCTCTAATGAGGAGGCAATGAAATGCAATAGTATCAGAAGTACCTGAGGTTTTATCACCAAAAGAAATCATGAATATTTTCATCTCACATTTCAGTTTCTGCAGATGTGCTGAAATACCATTTATGCTCATTACTATTTCAAAAGTATAGTAGATTTAAAGCGTCACACAAGATCTTTTTTGATGTGTTACTAAGGTTCAAACATCACTTTAATGCAACACTTGAGTTTTATATATATATACATATATTTGATAAGCATGATTCAATATAATGGGTTTTCTGGGTTGCAGTACTGACTTTATGAATTAAAAAAAGAATTATGAGAATTGTCCACAGGCTTTACATAATGTGCCACCAAAAGGGTACATGTTTCAGATAAAGAACCAAACGAAGCACAGTACAGTGACAGTATCTGAGTACGGGTGAGCACCCAAAGCTTGGAGAGGGTAACTTACTTTAGTCACTTTAAGCTTTAAGTTACTGTAAATTACTCCAGAAATAACAGCAACCACAACACAGATGAATGCTTCCGGAACTGGTTTCCTATTACTGCTGCACCACAAATCCTCTCAAATTCAGTGGCTGACAACAACACAAACATTATCTTTCTGGGCTGAATCTCTCAGAAATCCAAAACGGGTCTAATGGGTCAAAATCAAAATGTCAGCATCGCTGGGTTTCCTCTGAAGGCTCAAGGGGAGAGGCTGTTTCCCTGAGTTCTCCAGCTTCTATGAGCTGCCCATGTGCTTGTGTGTGTGTGTGCATGCTGATGTGTGTGTGTGTGCTTAGTTGCTCAGTCGTATCTGACTCTGCAACCCCAAGGACTGTATCCTGTCAGGCTCCTCTGTCCACAGGATTTCCCAAGCAAGAATACTGGAGTGGGTAGCCATTCTCTTCTCCAGGGGATCTTCCCAACCCAGGGATCAAACCCAGGTCTCCTGCATTGCAGGTGGTTTCTTTACCTGGGAAGGCAGGGAAGCCCTGCCTTCTATATATCAGATGCTTTATATCTGGATTCCCTTGTACTTTACCCTCCAGACTTGCTGTCCCATGCTCTCTAGACCAACTCCCATTTACACTGGGATGCAAAGTTTAATGCTTCCTTCATGGCTCTCAGATGCCTGGTACTTCCATTAGTATGTCCCTGAATTTTATGTTTATTCATCCATTACTAACTTGAATTACTGCACAAACTTCAGGGTTGGGGGCAAGCAAGAAGAAAGACTTAGCAGCTTCTTTATCCTTCAATGAACATGGCCCCCATAATTCATAAGAATGAAAATGCAACCTTTGAAGGGAATGACTTTCAATATCTAAGGCCTTTTACAGGGAATCTCAGGCTGATTCAACGACCATCTCCATTCACTGGTGCAAGACTTTGTCTTGGAATCTATTGGGGACACAGAAAGGCACCCATCCCTGCTCTCACACTGTTTATAACGTAAGGGATGCGAGAGGGAGTAAGTAGAAATCAACCAGGGCAAACACGACTCTTCAACAGAGGGGGGACTCAGTGACTGAGGCTTTAGGTCAGCATCACGACGGGGCTTTTAGTAAGCAAACAAGGCAAACCACTAGGACCTTTAGAACAGCAGGGAGCTCTGCAGAATGAAGAGGGTTCTGCAGGTGAGTGAAGGCTGTGGGACAGAAATGATGGTGTAGTTCAGCGAGAAGTTTTGTTGGGGCTGAAGTGAGGTGGTGAGTTGGGAACAGCCCCAACACTGGACCTGGGGAAGGCTGACGTTTAAGGACCAGTTCTGCCACTACCTGTGGAACCACAAACACTCCATCATCATCATCTCAAGTTCTGTCACCCATAACAAGGGATAAAAGAAAGGCTATTCAGGGGGTGGTTTGCAAAAATAAAATAACTAAGCCTGTGTAGATGTTGACCTGAATTTGAGGGCAGAACCCCAACAGAAGAGTCTCACTGGGAGGAGAGGAGACACAGTCTGGGCTGAAGAAGCTCAAGAGTCAGGAAAACCCATGTTTCTTCTGAAAACTCAATACTTTCTACTGCAAACTCTTTCTTACTCAGTGATATGAGAGCAACAAGGTATGAGAAGAAATAATAGGTCCTCATGATTTTAGAAGATTTCCATTTTAAAGACTTTATTTCTCAAAAGACCAGAGAATAATCACAGATCCAGCCAATGAACATAGAGATCAGAGTCTAGAATTTTCCACGACTGAGACCTGACTTTGTATGAAATACAGCACCCAGACTTATGGCTGCATGTCTCTCTAAGAAGTCCCAATAAAAATGCCAATGGCAAGATGATTTTGAATCTTTGAAGCATTCAGACACCTGGGAATAAAAGTGACAGTAAAAAGTTTTCCTAAAAATAAGTCCAATGATAATGAACAGTCACAGTCTTTAATGTTTAAATTCCATGTAAATATTCAATGGGTTTTTTTTTCTTAATTCTTTTGTGATGTGAATACAAGTTTCTCTTAAATGACATACACTCTGAACACCCCATCAACGATAACAAAAAAACAAATGTTTTCATGTCTATTGTTTAAAAAATAAAATAAAATGATCACCCCTTTGATAGTTTATTTCTTTGGAAAACATAGCAGAGGAATTAAAGACTAGTATCAAATGTACATAGAGCTCTTCCCATTCCAAGCTATATGATATTAGGTAAAGTAACATCTTTAAGAGAGTGCTGCCTCATCTGTAAAATGATAATAAAGATGTGAAGATCACTTGAAACAGTAAGTGTAAAGAATCTAACATTCAGTTAGATATGTGTTCCCAATTCCTGATACTCCGTTACCTAAGTTAATGCACACCCTGGCTTCTCTCCCCAAACCTCTGGAGCCCCTCTCTGGAGGAAGAAGAATGACTTATGCAGTTGGCTGACTGGCAAATTCAAGAAGGAAGTGGATATTCAAAAGTCTGTGGTAGGTGTTCATTTAGAACCTGCTTACCTGAGCACAGACTAACATTCTGATCTGCTCGGTACCTCCACACAAGAAGGGACTCATCCCTGAAAATGCCCATCTTGACCATGCCTGGTGGAAAAGCCCACCTGATTCAAAAGTAAAGTATGGGCAAGTCCACTTTGCCATAGACTCAAAGCCACGTTCTCTAATCCTGCCGTTACGAGCAATAAAGTTGAAATTTCAACTCTGTAACTATATAGCTTTTGTTTTCATGTATCACTTGGTTCTGAATGCAGACCCTTCTGAAAAAGAAGGTTCTTGATTGTTTTCGTACACTCAAATAAAAGGCACTCAATCCTAATGAGTCTTACCAGCATCACTAGTGTCTTCCAAACCCTCCCTACGATCTTCACCACCACACACCCGGGTGCCTCCCTGACCTCTTCATCTGAGGTCATCAGCATTTCCACTCAACATTCCCCAAGTCAAACTCCCGATTCCCACACCCACCCCCAACCCCTGTTCCCCCCATACACTCCCTCATCTTAGAAGCAGCATTGCCTCCCTTCTGGCTGCTCAAGCCCAAAATATTTGCCTCACCCTTGATGCCTTTCTTCTTCTCACCATCTACATTCCACCTGTCAGCAAGATTGTGTTGGCTCCACCGTACAACATTTTCAGAGTTTATTAAACCTCTACTGCTACCACCCTCATCCAAGCTACCCACATTTCTCACTGGGAATTTATGTCAATAGCCCCCTAAGTGGTCACCCTGTTCTGGTTCTTGCCCTTCTACTTACCAATAAAGCACAAGAGTGATGCTTTTCAAGTGCTAGTCAGACCCTGTCACCCTGCTCAAAACCCTCCAACATTAGAACAGCCTGGAGGTTCCTTAAAAAAACTGAAAATAGAGCTACCACATAATCCAGCAATCCCACTCCTGGGCATATACCCAGAGAAAACCATAATTCAAAACAGACACGCACTTCAGTGTTGACTGCAGGACTATTTCTAATAGCCAGGACATGGAAACAACCTGAATGTCCATCAACAGAAAAAAAGGATAAATAAGACGTGGTACATACACACAATGGAATGTTACTCAGCCATAAAAAGGAATGAAACTGTGCCATCTGCAGAGACGTGGATGGATCTAGAGACTGTCACAGAGAGCAAAGTCAAGTCAGAAAGAGAAAAACAAATATCATACATTAACACATACTTGTGGAATCTAGAAAAATGGTATAGATCTTATTTGCAAAGCAGAAACAGAGACAAAGACATAGAGAACAAACTATGGATACCTAAGTGGGGGGTGGGGTGGGAATAGATTGAGATATTGGGAATGACATGTATACACTATTGATATTATGTATAAAACAGATAATAAGAACCTACTGTATAGTACAGGGAACTCTAGCCAGTGCTCTTTGGTGACCTAAATGGGAAGGAAATCCGAAAAGGAGAGGGCATACTTAAACACATTGGTTTCCCTGGTGGCTCAGACAGTAAAGGAATCTGCCTGCAATGCAAGAGACCTGGGTTTGATCCCTGGGTTGGGAAGATCCCCTGGAGAAGGGAATGGCAACCTACTCCAGCGTTCTGGCCTGAAGAATTACATGGGACAGAGGAGCCTGGTGGGCTACAGTCCATGGGGTCTCAAAGAGTCCGATACAACTGAGCGACAAACACTTTCCCTTTCATGTAAACATAGAGCTGATTCACTCTGCTGTACAGCAGAAACTAACACAACATTGTGAAGCGAATATACTCCAATTAAAAAAAAGAAACCTCCAAAATCTTCCATCTCATTCAGGGGAGAAGCCAAAGTCATCACAATGGCCCATGAGGACCAATACAGTCTGCATCTCCATTCAAGGGTGGGAAGTGCCGTATTCACTCCACTGAACTCTCTATTCCTCCACCTCCTCGCTCACAGCATTCACATTTGCCGTGCGCCCCACCCAGAACACGGGCTCTCACGTTTTCTCAGATCTTTATCTAACGGGTACCCCCCATCGAAGCCTCCCTAATGGCCCTATGTGAAATAACTACCTCCCCCATACCCACCCTGCTCCCCAGATCCCTTGAATCTGGTATTTTTCTCCTTAGAACTGGTAACCATCTGATGTTTACTTTTTTTCTGTCCGTTGACTCTCTCTCTTAACGCACTAGGATTAAAAACAACTTGAAGGCAGACTTTGCCTAGAATGAGAACGCTATCTGACACACAGTCAGTATGCAAATATTTGTGGAATGAGAAAATGAATGAAGTCAAGGTATATGATAGAAACAAATATATTTCTTCCTTGCTGGCTGGCTTCTGCAAGGCCTGATGATAATATCATGAATAAATAAATCCCCAGATTGTACAGTTTCAATTTCTCCATCAAAAGTAAACTAGTTAAGTTAGTTGTTCAAGTGCAGTACAAAGGGAACACTTTTGTGAGAATTCTCATTATGAAGCTTAGACGTCAGGAGGCAGTCTTGCATGGGCACAAAGTTAGCTCAAAGGTGACACCATTAGGTCACCTGAAGCAAGAAGGCTTAGAAATGATAAAGAGCTCGATACAACTTCTCAGGTCAGTCTCTTTGTAGCTTTAGCACGTGTACCTTCCCCTCTTTCTGCCTTAGGATCAAAACCCTGACTCCCAGCCTTGCAGCAGCATCTCTAATAAATCCCACCTCAAGCAGTCATTCAGTCTTCTTCTCATACCCTTCTTCAAAAATTATTTGTGATACTTTCAACGCACCTGCCAACTGTCCTTCCCTTTGAGTCAGAAGCACCTTGTGCCAATTACAGTGTGTTTTCTAACAATATGTAGTACTGTTACTGAGAAACCCATTCTAGCAAGATCTATGGCTTTCATTGCAAAAATCTTAAGTGTCCTAAAACGAGAAACTTCAAAGAAGAAAAAAGAAGAGGGTCCCTCTTGTCAGGCCCTTTTTTCTTCTGATTGATGACATGACTATTGACTATTCATATTTTGGAGGAACTCCCCATAACAAGAAGACAGGAGTTTTGTCTGGAATCTCCTGTCCCAGAATAGTCCTTGACTTCTCCATTCACCAGGAGGTTTGTCAAAACACAATTTTATTCCCAATGCTGAAAAGGGACTGAAGGCTTAAAATTAAGAGTGGGTAGTACCTGCTGGAAGCTACAAGGTCACAATTCAGGTGCTTGCAAATCGTCTTTCATCTAACTTTAGTGCATTGCTCAGAATGAAAGAGTCTGAGTGTAGAACAAGCTGGTTCCTAGGACTTGCACTCAGGGTCACTAACTGTATAATGGGTTGCATCGCTTTACATAGAAAACCCCTTCCCATAAAACACTATTATTAGAAGTGGGAAATCCTGAAATAGCCATTCATCCAATAAATGTTCACTGAACTGTGAGCTACTTCCTGTGTTCCAAGCCCTCTTCCAGGCAATGAGGATACAGAGAGAACCAAAGGTATAAATTCCTGCCCTCATGAAGTCTCCATTCTATTTGTCCTTCAAAAGAAAAGTTATTTTCAAAGCAAGATTCATTGCTAATGTGGATCCCACCTTGTACAGTATAAGAAACACTCACAGGGGAGCCTGGAAGTTGGAGCTCAAGTCTCAACTCTCCCATTCGGTAGCTGTGAATGTTCCTTAATTAACCTTTCAGAGCTACTTTTGTGTATGCTACCAGGAAACAAATGAATGAAGCCACCCACCAAATGACTTGTCATGTGGAAGATGCTCAATAATTCTGAAGAACTGTGATATTAATTGGTATGATTTGCTAACATAGCATTGGCAAATCATAGCCCTCTGACCAAGTCTGACTGGCTGCCTGTTTTTGCAAATAAAATTTTATTGGGACACAGCCACACCACCATTCATTTATGTATAATCTATGGCTGCTCTGGCGCTACAGGCAGAGCTGAGTAGTTGACACAGAGGCTTTACAACCCGCAAAGCCTAATATTTGTACTTCCTCATCCATTAGGGAAAAAAAAATTTGACAGCCCCCGCTCTCATCCCCTGTTATACTGAATGAGGTTCAAGAACAGATACCACCACCTGGTAGCTTATTTGAAATGCAGAATATGAGGTTCCACTCCAGAACTGAATCTGAATCTACATTGTAACAAGAGCCCAAGTGGGATTCCATGACAGGGAAGCCTGGAAACACTGCCACGGAGTGTTTCGTGATGATAGAAACGCCCATGCCCAACACTCACGTGGTAAATTTCACCCTAGCCCTTCCCACCAATACGGAATTCAAAACAATGACTTTCCACCTCAGTAAAATCAGAATCACGTATGGAGCTTCTAAGAAATATAAAGTCCTGGGACCTCCCACCAGTGACTCTGATTCAGTGTACCTGCGATGGAGTCAAAGACTCCAGAATTTTTAAACAAGTACCCCTGAGGAGATTCAGACACAAGTGAGCCTGGGATATCACTCTGGAAACACTGCTTTAAAAGGGTAGACTTTTGAATCTGTAGCCCGCCAGGCTCCTCTGCCCATGGGATTTCCCAGGCAAGAATATTGGAGTGGGTTGCCATTTTCTTCTCCAGGGGATCTTCCTGACCTAGAGATCGAACCCAGAGGTCTCCTAAATTGCAGTAATTGATTCTTTACCAACGGAATCACCAGGAAAGCCCGAGAGACTAAATCACCTGCATCACAGTTGGAGCCAAAATCAAGAAGCGTCATTTGTGTCCATCACTATCAGGGTTTTACTTTTGGACACTTAAAATACCACCAGGAGATCTGAGAGTTACAGGTTATTGTAAAGTAAAGACTCACAGTGCCTCTGTGGCCACCTAGGAGTCAGGTGCTGAAACTCTAAGAGGTGTAAAAAATATTTTACTACAATAACTGTTTTCAGTGACAGGAGTCCAGGTTTAAGTCTTCAGGGCTGTATTCAAGGCACTTTATTCAACACCAGATGTCACTGAGACATCATTCTAGGACAATGGAGAGAACAAAACTGGGGGACCCAAATGACATTCCTTCACTGCACAAATATTTGATGAGGGCTGGCTCAACAGCCAGGCGCCGTTCTATGTCAGGGGTCAGCAGATGTTTCCTCTAAAGGGTAGATGGTCAGTATTTTAGGCTTTGTGGGCAGCATATAGTCTCTGTCTTATATTATTCCTCTGTTTTCTTTGTTATCCCTTCCGCAACCCTTTAAAAAAATTCACTTGAAAACCCTTTTAAAAAATGCAAAAATCATTCTTGATTCTCAAGCAGTCCACAAAAACAAGCAATGAGCCAGATGTAGTCTGTGGGCTGTCATTTTCCCATCCCTAGTCTAAGTGATAGGAATGAATACAGGAGCGATCAAAAGTCCCTGCCCTTATGGAGAGTATGCTCTAGCAGAAGGACACGTACAATAAACAAAGACAGTAAAATGATGATAGCGATTAAGCTCTATGAAGAAAAAAATACTACAGGGATTAAAGAATGACAGCAGAAGAGGACGTTCTTAGGAGGTGCCCAAGGAAGGTGACATTTAAGCAGAGATTTGAATCAAGTCAGGAAATGAGTACCCCTCTTCCAGATACGGCAAGACTCACACGCATTAAATGATTATCATGAGGGGCTTTCCTGGTGACTCAAAGGCAAAGAATCCAAATGCTAATTCAGGAGACACAGGTTCGATCCCTGATCTGCGAAGATTCCACATGCTGCAGGGCAATTGAGCCCGTGCGCCACAACTGCTGAGCCTGTGCTCTAGAGCCCAGGGAGCAACAACTACTGAAGATTGTGCTCCACAACAAGAGAAGCTGCTGCAATGAGAAGCCTGTGATCACAACTCGAGGGTAGCCCCCACTTGCTGCAACTAGAGTCAAGTCCTCATAGCAATGAAGACCCAGCACAGACAAAAATAAAATAAGTCATTTTTAAAAAGCTTTAAAAAAAATTATCATCTATGGGAGAATGGCATGGAAGCATGTAAATTATCATATGTGAAATGAATCGCCAGTCCAGGTTCAATGCATGATACAGGGTGCTCGGGGCTGGTGCACCGGGATGACCCGGGGAGATGGGATGGGGAGAGATGTGGAAGGGGGGTTCTGGAAGGGGAAAACATGTACACCCATGGTGGATTCATGTCAATGTATGGCAAAAGAAATACAATAATGTAAAGTTAAAAAAACAGAAAATAAACTAATTAAAAAAAAAAACAAAATATATTTTGCTGATCCAATTTTTACAAAATAATTATGTATTCATATTCTTGGAAGAATCTGAAAAGATCTATAAAAACGTTAATTACCAATTAAAAATAATAAGAAAAGAAAACAAAAATATCATCATGGAAAATGATGTTGACACCATTTGGGGAATGGTAGAAACAATGTCCAAAACATACACACAGAAGTCATGCACTATGAAATGGGCCTCAGGACACAAACACACACCATCAAGGTGGAATGTGAAAGTTTTACCACATGATGTAAAAGCAAATGCTTCAAATGGGGCCTGGAAAAGTTGGTACCAACCAAGCTTTATTAACACCCAGATGCAATTTGCAACCTTTTTATATTGAGAAATGTTCCCCTGCCTCTTAGAAAGCCATTCTAATTCCTCCTTTCCCTGACACATGGCCTGCCGCTCTGCTTTCCAGCCTTATGGTAATCCATTAGAAGTATTAACTTTGAGGTCTGTGGGTCCTCACCAAAGCAGTTTGTCATAAAGGAGGTGCCTTGGGAAGTTATAGTTAAGGGGAGAAATCTAGAGAGAACAACTCCTTAAGCTGATTGCGAGTTTCAGAGGTCAGAGAGACCATCAACCACAGTCACAGAGGCACTGGGCTGAGATGGAAGGAGAAAATGTAAAAGACCACTGATGGGCCCCCAGGAACACGTAGCACTGGCCACAGATTTAATACACAGTTAGAAAGCTTTCTTAGAGTCTCATCATGTCCTTCCACTTCTGTCTTTCCTCCAAAAAAGGAGCTTTTGCTCCCTGAGGCTAAAATCTCAAGAAAAGATGAAGACTGTGGGACAAAAGACCCCATGGCAAGCACGGGCTACGTCAGTAAACCTTCCCTGACTAGAATCAGGTCTCGCCACTTAGTGGTTTTAGGAATACCATTTGTTTGGTACAAATGAACTTATATACACAACAGAAATACTTACAGACTTAGAGAACAAACTTCTGGTTACTGGGAGCAAAGGGTAGTGGGGAGGAACAGATTGGGAGTTTGGAATTGACTTGTATATACTATTATATTCAAAACAGATGAACAAGGACCTACTGTACAGCACAGGACTTGGCTCAATATTCTATAATAACTTAAATGGGAAAAGAATCTGAAAAAGAATGGATGCTTGTAGGGGTATGAATGAATCACTCTGTGATACACCTATAACTAAGATATCATTGTGAATCAACTATACTCCAATATAATATTTAAAAAACATTTTTTATAATTTTTTTTTAAAAATTGAACTGCCACGAATAAGAAAGAGCAATTGTCAGGCTAGGTTACACATTTCTTTCTCTCTAAGAAATGCTGGAGAGATATAATATGCATAACTTTTCAAAATTAAAACTAACATTCTGTTTTCTTCAACACACAAAGACAGAAGCTGAGAAGTGGGCAGGTGACATTTACATGTACCTAATATGGTGACAGAGAAGGGAAAATAGAGCCCCAGCCCTTCCCCATGGGGAAAAAAATCATAGTTTCACAGTTGGTTTAGCAGCAGACACTCTGCATGCATGCCAAGCTTTTCATAGTCTGTCCCTAGGTGCCACCATGCCTGCCAAACACCACTTGCCCCCACTGTGGTGAGAATGACCCTTGCTCCAGCCACTGTTACTTCCTGAAATACTGAACAAAGCGGAGCAGCTTCCTAATGCTCGACTTTCCCTGTCACCTATCCCCACGTCTGTTGTCAAGAAAACAACACTGCAGTGTGAAAACCTTACAACACTCCAAGGCTTTCATCCTTTCTTCACAAGTCTAAATCGAAGGTGATCTTAAAAATACATACACACATGCATAAAAAAAAAACCCTTTTAATTTGCATTAAATCTCTGTGGTTCCACAACTGACTGCCAGAGTTCTTGCCTTTCTTCCCTGACAGCACAAGGCCCCCAGACCCTGAGCTAAATAGCAAGGCATGACTATCACCCTCCACAATTCATGTGATGTCACCTCCAATTGATTTACTGGAGGGGTTTCAGAGGAACTGAACTTCTCAAAGGTCACAAGTTCCAGATTGGTAGATTTGAGCACAGTAAGGTATGAAATCACTTGGTCATGAAATGCACATTAATTTGCCAGGTGTACAGCATGTTTTGGAAATATTTACTATCTTTTCCTGCACTTCCTGCTTTGAACATGTCCTCCAAAGGCCAAGTGAAACACATGCAGAATTCACTCACTCTACTTTTTGCCAAGAATTGATGTCAGGAATTGCTCTAGAAAAGATAACTACCACTACTGCTAAGAGCTATCATTTTTATAGCTTTCTGTCCACTTTATATACAGTCATGTATTTTAATCTTCACACTCCTACCAAAAAGGAAATGCTACTGTTAGCCTCACTTCATAGGTAGGGAAACTGAGGAAAGAAAGATTAAATAACAATCTTAGTGTCTACAGCTATTCCATGGCAGCACCATGATCAGATCATAAGAAATATGACCCCAGGGCTTAAGCTACTAAGCGTTCCCCCCACCATATCAGTATTAAGTACTGCCCCCCCAATACCAGCTTGTCACATCTGTGGAAATCTGTCATCTCCATATTTCAGTGGAAAAGACACAAAATTAACCAGTCCAGGATTTTCTGAGGCTCTATACAACTCTATCTCTAGACATGAGACTAGAGACAATGAATGGGACACTATCCTCTCCCTAGCCTCAGCCATGTATCAGAAAATATAAATAATGGTCTCCACTTGTATTGTTTAGTTTTTTAGGCACAAGATATAACTGGCCTTTCCTACGAACCATGTACCTTTTCTCTAGGAAGTAGGCAGCCGAAATCAATAAGGTAGAAACTTTCAATAGCCCATTCATCCTGCTGTTCAGCCTTTCCACAGATCATGGGAGGCCAATGACTTGGTGGCAATGGTACATACCATGAACTTGGATGAAAGGTAAAAATGGACACACGTATTTAATTGCATTGCTTCTTCCATGCCCTTTGAACATCACCACACTCAGTGCCGGGGGCTCAGACAATCATTTCTATGGATACCTCCAGAGGAAACAGTCTACTCTACACCACTCCCAATCCCAATTCCAAGTTCCCGTGCCCCTCAGCCACTTTCTCAGGCATGACTGTTTTAGGATGGGAACACACACAGTTCATAGCACATGGAATGTGACAGACTGTCTCCTTTCCACCTCATTAGCGCACCACATAAACATCATCTTGACTCACTGGAAGGGTTTGCCAAGGAGAATGCCAACTTACAAAAAGAAAAATACCTAGGAAGAAAAATAAAAACACTCCTAGCTCTCTCTGAAATAGATTTCCCACCTTTAGCATAAGCTGTTGTTGTTGTTCAGTCACTTAGTCGTGTCTGACTCTTTGTGACCCCATGGACTGCAGCACGCCAGGCATCCCTGTCCCTCACCATCTCCCGGAGTTTGCCCAAGTTCATGTTTATTGCATCAGTGATGTTGTCCAGCCATCTCATCCTCTGACACCCTCTTCTCCTACTGCCCTGAATCTTTCCCAGCATGAGAGTCTTTTCCAATGATTCAGTTCTTCACATCAATGGCCAAAGTATTGGAGTTTCAGCGTCAGCACCAGTCATTCCAGTGAATTTTCAGGGTTGATTTCCCTTAAGATTGACTGGTTTGATCCCCTTGCTGTCCAAGGGACTTTCAGAAGTCTTCTCCAGCACCCCAGTTCGAAGCATCAATTCTTTGACATCCTGCCTTCTTTACAGTACAGCTCTCACAACTGTACATGACCACTGGGACAAGTTATCCTTCCAGAAAAATGGGTGCAAGAGAAACTACAGCTGATGAATATAATGCATATATAGTTTTTCTACATGTATCTTTCCTTGGCTATTCTAGTAGGATTCTTGCATTCCAATTCTTATTTCCTTCTTCTCGTACCTCTTAACTTTCTTCTGGCCAAGAGATGCATCAGAAAGACAGTAAATCACTGTGACACATGAAAGATGGCTGCAAAGGCTTTGATGTTCCTCTGAGGGATGGGTGGGGTCTCTGCCCCCTCTTTGAAGATGATGTGCTCTGTGACCACTTTGAATAACAGAATGTGGCAGAAATGACAGTGCACCAGTTTCTGGGTCTGGACCTTATGAGACTAGCAGCTCCCATTCCTTGGCTTTTGGAAAGTTTGTTCTTGAGCCCTGAGCCACTGCTGACAAGTAAAATAACCACCATCTCCCAGAAGACAACATGGAGAGGTCATGAGACTCATGCAAAGAGACCCAGTGCCTCCAATCTCCCAGCTCTCCACCAAAGTGACATAAATGTGACTGAAGGTACCTGAATCCTTCAAACTAGCCCAGATGTCATCTGAATATCACCAAACAACCCAGTCCCTGTGGAGAGCCACCCTTAACCAAGTGTCCGGAAGTCCTGATCTGAAATCACGATCTAAGATAAAACATTGCTTTAAGCCACAATTTGGGGAGTCACTTCTTAGGTTGCATTAAACAAGTGGAACACCAGTCCTTTCACAAAACACCAACTTTCATTCATGTTGCCTCACTTGCCTCTTCCTCCGCTACTGAACAGCTCACTCACCAGCCCTCCCCAGGTGCCTTCCCTCTCCCACTCCTCTGCCTCTCCAGAGGGTGTTTTGTGTGCTGGTTGTCATTTACCACCATGGACCAAATTTGTCTCTTTCACTGGGCAACAACCAGATCTAGGTCCTCCTTTTCAAACCTCATCTGATCTGCTAAGGGCTCTTATACCCTTACATAAATGCAACTCATTACTACTAAATACTGAGGGGGTAGGCTTTAGCAACTGGGTTGTGTGTGTGTGCTAAGTTGCTTCAGTCATGTCCAATTTCTTTGTGACCTCATGGACTGTAGCCTGCCAGGCTCCTCTGGCCATGGAATTCTCCAGGCAAGAATACTGGAGTGGGTTGCCAGGCCCTCCTCCAAGGGATCTTCCTGACCCAGGGATCGAACCTGCATCTCTTATACCTCCTGTATTGGCAGGTGGCTTCATTACTACTAGTACCACCAGAGAAGCCCAGAAATTGGGTTATCTGATTTCAAAACTCACATACAGTCATAGTAGGTGCAGAAAAATCAAAGGAAAGGAGAAAGTCTGGCAAGACGTGAGGGGGAAACAACCTAGGTAGAGATAAATGAGCCTGGATCCTGGGGCGATATTAGCAGAAATGGAACGAAAGCATTTCAGGAGGCAGTGTTAAAGTTGAACCAGGGTGAGCAAACTTCAGCATGCCTCAGAAGGAGCAGATGACCACCTTAAAAATTAAGACTCCCAGGCTCAAACCAAGAGACTTTGATTCAGTACATCTGAGTGGGATCCCAGGAATGTGTGTTTTGACAGCTTCCTGGTGATTCTGATACGGTGGCCACGGAACACTCTGAGAATCCCTACTTGAGATCTAATCCCCTGATGGGTGACAAAGATGAAAAGAAAAGATGAATCAGTGACTCTTAAGTCTCAAGACTTAGAACAGCTAAGACAGAAGTAGGGAGATGAGGAGGGCCTGGTTTCGAGGGAGGTGACTGTTTCATGCCAGATACAATTAGGAGGGACCAGGCATCTGAAGGAAATGGCACCCCACTCCAGTACTCTTGCCTGGAAAATCCTATGGACAGAGGAGCCTGGTAGGCTCCAGTCCATGGGGTCGCTAAGGGTCAGACACAACTGAGCGACTTCACTTTCAATTTTCACTTTCATGCATTGGAGAAGGAAATGGCAACTCACTCCAGTGTTCTTGCCTGGAGAATCCCAGGGATGGGGGAGCCTGGTGGGCTGCCGTCTATGGGGTCGCACAGAGTCGGACACAACTGAAGCGACTTAGCAGTAGCAGTAGCAGGCGTCTGAAGAGGAGCAACTAACTGAAATACTAAGTTTTGAAGGATAAACTGAACCCAGTTCCTTCCCTATCCTACTATGGGACTTGCATTCCTGCAGGACACTTGCATTTTGTCAGTTCTCAGTCATCTGAGGGCTATTCCTGTGTCAGGGGCTTGCGTTTGTCCAACGCTGCCAGCGACAGGGTAGAGAATTCCATCTAATTTCAGGCGTTAGCAAGCATTAGCAAGCTCCCTTGGCTACAGACATGAAGGCACATTCTCCAACCAGCTTGAACAGTGCCCACGGCAATGTGCTCATCTCCACTTGCCTGACTTCGTAGCTCTCTCTCAACCAGTTTAGACCCAAAGTAGGGGGTGCAAGCTCCCAGGCCTCCCAAAACTCCAATCACAAGTTTCAAAATGATTTGGTCAAGCTCCAGCTTCTGCAGAAAAGTCAATACACAACGTCATCAATTTCCTTTCAGATTTATTAAGCTTGGATCCTTCATCACTGAAAGTCATTAACAAAGGTCCCAAACACCATTAGGGCACCCTCAACTTAGCATTGAAATCGACCAAATAGAAAGCTAACTAGCAAGACTGTGCTTCTTGGTTCTTGAGGGCCCAGGGTTGTTGGGGGGAGGTATAAAACAAGACAAAAAAAAAAATCCCCTCATCTCATATTCATGATCAGACTACATAATCCTTTTGAATCTAAAAACCCTACATGTTTCCCAAAAGTGTTCTAAAATAACTCCTCCTTAATAAACTCTTCTCCCTTCAAAGAAAAACTGAGGGTTTTTTTTTCCTTTTTCTGTGATTTTTGTCTGCTTTTTGAAATCTAATTTTTAATTTGATATACAATTTTAAAGGTTACAGTCCACTTATGGTTATTACAAAATATTGGCTATATTCCCCATGTTGTACAATATACATTTGAGCCTATCCCACACCCAATAGTTTGTACCTCCCGTCCCCTCACTCCTTTACTGCCCCTCCACTGGATATCTGTGGTTCTTTTTTGTTATAGTCACTATAGAATTCTGTTGTACTTCTTAGATTCCACAGAAATGCAAAGCTTCAGCTGTGATTCCCCCGAGTCTTTTGCAAGAACATGGTAAGAGCGTATGAAGCAATGTGATTGCTGCAAAAGTAAATTATACTTTAATTTACAATGTCAAATAGATATAAAGTCGGAGTGTCACAATGTTTATACATCTAATAGTCTTAATTATTATCATTATCTACTACAGAGTTAAAGGGGGAAAAAAATTTTCCCTTGCCAGTGTTCTAAAAATAAACCTTGAGTTGTTAATAGATATGACTCAGTTGTTTTTAATACAGGAGACTGTGACTCTGAAACACCCATATTCCTTCTATTACTTTCAAGTCTATTTTAAGTAATGTTTTAAATGCATGATTTACTGTTTCTATTCTTTTCCCCTGGAAAACCACCTCTCCCCCTCTCTGCCTACCAAAAGAGACTTATTCTTAAAATTCAGATAAGCCCCATCTCTCCTTCAAGGGAGGGGTTGGGCCACAACCCTTCCTTCCCTGATCCTACCCTGGCTAAATCCTACTGTACTAATTTATACAGACAATTAGTGCCTCTCTACACACTCCTTTAGTCTCTTATCATCCATTTTCCATAATATGGCCATTTATTATTCATTTCAATGCAATAACTATTTACTGAAGGTCTTCTGGAGGCAAAGACACTACAGTGAAGTGGTTAAGGGATCACAGAATGCCCATGTACAAAGATCCTCCACTTACTACCTGCTTAACTTCAGGCTAACTGGTCAACCTCTGTGCCTTGGCTTCTTCCTGTCTACAAAGAGAGCTAACAGTCTGACCTACCTCAAAGAGTCCTCAAATAAATCAACACTTGCAAAGTACATGGAACAGGGCTTGGAGCGTAGTAAGCTTCAGTAAACGTTAGCTGTTACTGTTATCACTCCTCTTAATCATATTCCTGGGCTCAGGAAGTACACAAATAAATAAGGCAAGGTGTCTGTTTCATATTTTAGAACTCATTCACTGATTTAGCAAAGATTTACTGAGCACCTACTATGTGCCCAACACTATTCAGAGGATATGAATGTGAAAATTCTCTTTTTCAATGAGAGAGAAAAACAAGAACCAGGAGAAAAATGAATGAAGACATACCAGGATATCAGATAACAATGAGATCCACACAGAATGACAAAGCAGGGTGAGCAGGCAGAGAGAGGGAGTAGAAGCGGTAATCCCAGAAGAGATGACATTTCAGCAAAGTTCTCAATGAAATGGGACAGTGAACAGCAAAGAGGGTTCAAGGCAGAGGGAACTCAAGCCCACGATAAGAATGTTCTGTGAGGAAGGGCAAGGGGCCCAGCGTAGTCAGAAAAAAGTGAGCAAGAAAGAAAAAGACAGGAGATGATGCCAAGGGTGTAGCCAGGGCCCAGACTGAAGACAGCCTTAGAGGTGACAGGAAGGATGACGGCTTTATTCTAAGAATTGCAGGAAGCTGATCAAGGGTTACAAGCCGGAGGTGGCGGGGGGAGGGAGTGTGACATCATCTGCTATGTGGAGAACATGCTAGAATCACATACATTTTCACTAACTGTCAAAACAGTTATATATGTTCACTAGTTGCTCTTGTGAGCTCTGAGCTGCTTGTTGGCAGGCACCAAGTCTTAAAATTCTTGGACTCTCATACAGTTCATATGGAGCAGGGAACAGATTGATGATAAAAGCCTTATTTACTGAAAGAATGATCTTCGCCTCTCAGCTGACACAGTTTAAAAAAAGAAAGCCACCAAGTATCTTCAAATATGTTTTTTCTCTGATCTGTTTTTGTGTGTATGTGTGGAGTTGGGGGAGGGGGGTGTGGTCTGCCTCTTTTCCTAACCAACTTTCAAAGACAGTTGAACAACAATTTCACCTTCACTGAAGTCCATTTTCCAACAACCTCAAGCTTCTTGAACAGTCTTGAAAAACAACAAACAGTCTACTGAGCTCTCCAAGAACCAATCATAATTTCCCAACACACTATGTTTGTATTTGACTTGTAACCATCTGGACACACTCCAACTCACTCTTGGTTGACATACAATTCCCATACCTCTGCTCCCAAACTCCCAACTGAATAAAAATCGTAACAGGGAACAGTGGAGTCCTTAGGGGCCAGAAAACTGACAATGAGAAGTAAAAGGTGATTCTATGAAACCTAAGTAAAGACCTTCCCTGGTGGCTCAGTGGTAAAGAATCTGTCTGCCAATGCAGGAGACACAGGTGTGATCCCTGGTCTGGGAAGATCCCACATGCCTCAGAGCAACTAAGCCCACACACCATAGCTACTGAGAGAATGCTCTAGAGCCCGGGAGCCACAGTGACTGAAGCCCATGTTCCCCAATAAGAGCAACCACCACAATGAGAAGCCCATACACCCCAACTAGAGAGTAGCTTCCACTCACCACAACTACAGAAAAGCCCGTGCAGCAACAAAGATCCAGTGCAGTCAAAAATAAATAAAATTAAAAGAAAAAAAAGCTCAGTAAGAAAGAAAATCTAAATTACAACAGAACTATGCTGGGTGCTCTCCCCAAACTCCAAACTAGTTATTTCTAAAGTGGCTGACACCAAAGATTTCAATTATGTTTTGTATCTTTTCATTTACAAGAAAGTAAACAGTAAATTATCATCTAGATGGCGTTCTATGCAAAATGGTTAAAATCGGCAAGGTTTTGCTGTATGATAGAAACGGCTTGATTTACTCTTGTATTTTACTCATAATGGGAAGAAAATTTTACTTCTCTAATGAAACCCAATAAATTACTAACATAACAAACTGACAAGTAGGGAAAATAAGTTGCAGAACAATAGAGAGTATACATCAGTTACATTAAAAAAGAGAGAGGGACTCTATCCATACTTAAACGGATACATAAATTCCTTGAAAAAAGAATGAATGAATAAGCAGACACAGATAAATACCATCTCAGCATCCCTTTATCCCATCTGTCTTACTATGAGAAACATCATTTTTTTTTTCCAAGTGGTTTGTGACCATGAAATACAAGAAGATGTCCCTGGTCTCCAGAAAAGTGACTGTTTTCCTAGAAAAAGGACCAGAATCAGCTGCCATGCACCTGTTTCGGTTCGCCCTTTCCTGTTTTTCCAGCCCCAAATGCACACAGGCTATCCACAACTAGAGCAGCCATCCTGCCACCATGAAAACAAAAGTTACAAATTAAGGATGGTGAGGCAGCAAGGGAGGAGTCTGGATCTTTAAACAGGTGTGCCTCTCAGGGGTAAACAGGTGAACCCCTAGGTTCCTTGTTAAGAGGGAACAATAGACTGATTTGTTACATTTAGTTTATTACATGTAGATGACACAGTCCTAACGGATTCATACACCACACTTAAAAAAGTGGTTACCCTGAGGAGCAGACCAGGTAAGGGTGCCATGGGAGAAGAGGACTGGGAGGTGTAAGGCAGCTGTATCTTTTTAAAGGTTTTAAAATAATCTGTATCATTTAGGTCAGGGCTTCCCAGGTGGCCCAGTGGTAAAGAATCTTCTTGCGAAGCAGGAGACTAGGGTCTGATCCCTGGGTCGGGAAAATCCCCTGGAGAAGGGCATGGCAATCCACTCCAGTATTCTTGCCTGGGCCATGGACGGAGGAGCCTGGTGGGCTATAGTCCACAGGGTCGCAAAGAGTTGGACACAACTTAGTGACTAAGCAGCAGCAGCACTGTTATTTATGTCATACTTAATTTAAAAATAGATGCCAGACAGTGACTAGACCTAGCATGGTGATCATTTCTTAATGTATAAAATTATGGAATCACTGTTGTATATCTGAAGCTAATATAGCATTATAAGCCATCATTTTTCAATAAAAGTAAATAATAACAAAACAGAGGATCATTCTGAGAGTCTATGTGGAAAGAGGCACAGAGAAATAAGGCAGCCATTTATGGTTGCCTCATACAGCATCCGTCTCCAAAGGCTGAGATAGTCCCAAGCATGCCTAACTTGTCTCACTCCTCTCTGAACATTCTCCCAGAGTCTATGAAAACTTCTCTTGACCTGTGGCTTCAACCCACTAGGCAACCTCTTGGGGTAACAGACTTTACTGGCTATGGAGCAGTAAACCTCATGTGATTTTCAAATTAACTCCTAAGAATGGTAGGAAGCTTAAGCTGGAAAACAAGACACAGTTCTGCTCTCACCCCTAACACACATCAGTACTGAGAAAGTCACTCAGCCCACGATGGAGTTGTCAGCATTCCTATGGATGGAATAAATGATAATTCCACCTCACCCATTCTCAGGGAGAAGCAGGTGAGAACCACAGCCCAGAAACCAAACCTATCATTGGTGAAGCATTGGGATATGGAGGGAAGGAGGAAAACCAGTACCATCCCAGCCCCAGCTCCACCACCTGCTGGCTGTGTGACGTTGGGCCACTCATTGAATGGGTCTGAACCTCAGTGCACATGTGAGGAGGTAACAACACAGACCTCTACGATTGAGAGGAAGTCAAATGGGATGCACATGGGATAGAGGATTTGGCCCAGTATAATAATTAGTTAATAATATCATTCTAGGTATTAATATTGATTAAACTCATTAGTATGTAATAACATTCTTTCTGAATTAAGCTTAAATTCCTGAGCAGTATTATCAGCTTCCATGTACCTGTTATATGTACAAAGTGTGACAATCAGATTCCCTTTCACCATGGCATTCAATGATGCTCCGCTTTATGCAAATTGTCAAAATAGAGTAACATAACCAGTTCTGAAAACTCAAAGATAAATTGGTGGCACAAGTGTTAAATGACATAGCACAGCTAAAGGACAAAGTCCCTCTTAATAAAGAAATATCATAACCTGTTGATTCGCTAAGCACTGTATGCATACACAGTGCTGGAAGGATGGAAACACAATGCCAGTACCCTACGGTATGGAACTTCTTGGGAAAAAGGATAAACAAGAAATAATGGTAGGTGTTAGCTAATTAGAACTCATAGATGGAAATCTTTTATCACCCAGATAATGCTCTTAATTACCATCAAATCACTGAAATTAAAAATTACTTTTACAGACTACTAGGGCTTCCCTGGTAGCTCAACTGGTAAAGAATCACTTGCAAATGGGGGAGACCTGGGCTCAATCCCTGGGTTGGGAAGATCCCCTGGAGAAGGGAAAGGCTACCCACTCCAGTATTCTGGCCTGGAGAGTTCCACGGACTGTCTAGTCCATGGGGTGGCAAACAGTCAGACACAACTGAGAAACTTTCACTTCACTTCACTTTACGTACTGACTGCTTTACTAATTATCATTACCTAAAATACATTATGTAGAAATGAAATGTAAATTAATATACATATATGTAGCATATACATACACACACATATACATGTACTACAGTTATGTGTTACTGATTCTCTTGAGTATTATGAGTTCCAGAGGGGGGAAAAACACTCAGAAATAGCACTTAGTTTTAGCACTAAATAGCTTTTGAAGCCAACATCATCTTTTAAAATAAGAAGCGGATGGAAAAAAAGCCATATTAGCTGAAGAAAAACAATATATTAAGCTCTGATTCTAGTCAAGAGAGAACACAATGATTAAAGCAGGCCAATTTATCTCCATCTCCTTCCATCATCCAGTAATTTAAAGCTGATTTCTGATGCTCCATCTGCGTATCAAACACCAACCACCAGCATGAGACACTGTCTCTGAGACTGATCCTGCTTTTCTGCTCCCTGTGGACTCTCAGATCCTGCTCACTTTACCCATCGGCCTGGAATCATCTCCACCTCCTCAGGTGGATCGTGGAAGCCATCACTTTGAGCCATCTGATTCATGTATAAGGAACAAGGCTCACATACATAACAAAAACGCTTTGTGGAATTGCTTGGCATTCTTTATATAATGCACCATCTTCTCAAGTCTCACTGCTTCGCAGAATATCAAGAGCAGGATAATGTCCATCGGCTCTGACAATTTCTTTTCTGTAGTCAAGTTAGAATGGAGTTAATAATACCATCAACCTAGCATACCTGCATTTGAAGAAAAATCACATGAAGCCTGAAAAATATCACTTTTTGCCTTTTTCAACTGATGAGTAATAGAAGAGAAGTTATCCTTTTGTTTATCAATTAAACTTTCATTTTCAACCAAACTTTACTTAAAAATATAAGATGAGCTAGCGTGAACAAGATACTACTCTAAGTGGTGTGTGTGTTTATCTGTGTGATCGTGTTGAATGGATGCACATCCACAGACGCAAATGGAATCCTTGTAGCAACCTTAGGAGACAGATAAAACTGCGGTCCAATTTAAACAAGAAAACTAGTATTCAGAGAGGTTAAATAGCCCTCTTAAGGTCACATAGCTAAACTGGAAGAAACCAGCACGTTTCCATGCAATTTTGATCCCAGAACTCAAACTCTTAACCACTACACTATAAAAAAACAAAGAGGCTTGAAACCTGAAACACAATCTTCTAGTTACCTTTGTCTTCATTTTGAAACATGGGAGTCAGGGCTCTCCAACTCAATTGCTTACACTTCAGAGTCAAGGGGGTCAACATAAATGAGGGAAGCAGGTGACAAAGAGGATGAAAAATGGCCCATCTGCTGAGAGCAGCCAGCAGTCAGCTACAGCAAACTGCTACAAAGCAGAGGGGAGAAGCTGGTGTTGCCCAAAATCTGGATTTGTGTGTGCAACCCTGTGATTTTCAAACAATACAACTGACTTTGAAGATGCTTTTTAAACATCATCTGGGCCAAACAAAACACATCCATGGGCCTAATTTACCTGTGGGCTGTCATTTGGAGACCCTTGATTCAAGCCCTAACAATTTTGGTGAGAGAAAAAAAAAATCCATCAAATAACTGGCAATAAGTAATTGGCAATATTGACATTTCATTGCAGGTGCTTATTTGGCATCCATTTGATTGATTTTTTCTTGTTCTTTAGTATTCTTCCCAGTTATAGAAACTTCTTTTATGTTTAAATATTTATTTGACTATGCCAGGTATGAGTTGCAGCATTTGGGATCTAGTTCCCTGATCGGGGATCAAACCTTGGCCCTGTGCCTTTGGAGTCCAGAGTCTTTGCCACTGGACCACTGGGAAGTCCCCAGCATCTGTTGGATTCTCTTTGATTCTGAAAATCTTGAATCCCTGCCTACCCCACCCTACCCCCCTGAGATGTTTAGTTCGACCTGTTTCTTCATTCATGTCTTCCTGCTGCAAAGTTTACCTTTGGTCAGGTAGAAAATGACCTTGCTGGTTCTATTTATTATTTAACAGAATTCAGTCTCAAAATCCCTGTCATACTCTATAATAAAACAGAGAGAAAAAAAAAAAAGAGAGCAAAACTTAATTGGCTGTAAATGTACAGTAGTTAGCATTCACTGCAAATGCTAATAATATTTCAAGAATGCCATTTCTCTTCCTGGCCTTTTGACCAAGTTAGTTAATGGACTGAGACTTGGGAAATAATGGAAATAATTTAGGCAGAGAACTTCCCAACCATGCATCAATCTTGCATCGTGCTGCATCCGTACAGTGAAAGCTGTACCAAATCAGCCCAGCACACGGCTTTGCCAAGAGCTTAACCACCAGCGAGGACTCTTACGACTCTAACTAAAGGTAGAATGGGAAAGACTAAAGATCTCTTCAAGAAAATTAGAGATACCAAGGGAACATTTCATGCAAAGATGGGCTCGATAAAGGACAGAAATGGTAGGGACCTAACAGAAGCAGAAGATATTAAGAAGAGGTGGCAAGATTACACAGAACAACTGTACAAAAAGGATCTCCATGACCTAGATAATCACCATGGTGTGATCACTCATCTAGAGCCAGACATCCTGAAATACAAAGTCAAGTGGGCCTTAGGAAGCATCACTACGAACAAAGCTAGTGGAGGTGATAGAATTCCAGTTGAGGTATTTCAAATCCTAAAAGATGATGCTGTGAAAGTGCTGCACTCAAAATGCCAGCAAAAAATGGAATACATAGCAGTGGCCACAGGAGTGGAAAAGGTCAGTTTTCATTTAAATTCCAAAGAAAGGCAATGCCAAAGAATGTTCAAACTACCGCACAATTGCACTCATCTCACACGCTAGCAAAGTAATGCTCAAAATTCTCCAAGCCAGCCTTCAACAGTATGTGAACAGTGAACTTCCAGATGTTCAACCTGGGTTTACAAAAGGCAAAGGAACCAGAGATCAAATCGCCAACATCCGCTGGATCATCGAGAAAGCAAGAGAGTTCCAGAAAAACATCTACTTTTGCTTTATTGACTATGCCAAAGCCTTTGACTGTGTGGATCACAACAGACTGTGGAAAATTCTTAAAGACATGGGAATACCAGACCACCTGACCTGCCTCCTGAGAAATCTGTATGCAGGTCAAGAAGCAACAGTTAGAACTGAACTTGGGACAACAGACTGGTTCCAAATAGGGAAAGGAGTACGTCAAGGCTGTATATTGTCACCATGCTTATTTAACTTATATGCAGACTACATCATGCTAAATGCCAGGCTGGATGAAGCACAAGCTGGAATCAAGATTGCCAGGAGAAATATCAATAACCTCAGATATGCAGATGACACCACCCTTATGGCAGAAAGCAAAGAAGAACTAAAAAGTCTCTTGATGAAAGTGAAAGAGGAGTGTGAAAAAGTTGGCTTAAAGCTCAACATTCAGAAAACTAAGATCGTGGCATCCGGTCCCATCATTTCATGGCAAATACATGGGGAAACAATGGAAACAGTCACAGACTTTTTTAGGGGGGGCTCCAAAATCACTGTAGATGGTGACTACAGCCATGAAATTAAAAGATGCTTGCTCCTTGGAAGAAAAGTTATGACCAACCTAGACAGCATATTAAAAAGCAGAGACATTACTTTGTCAACAAAGGTCTGTCTAGTCAAAGCTATCGTTTTTCCAGGAGTTATGTATGAATGTGAGAGTTGGATTATAAAGAAAGCTGAGTGCCGAAGAATTGATGCTTTTGAACTGTGGTGTTGGAGAAGACTCTTGAGAGTCCCTTGGACTTCAAAGAGATCCAGCCAGTCCATCCTAAGGGAAATCAGTCCTGGATATTCATTGGAAGGACTGATGTTGAAGCTGAAACTCCAATGCTTTGGCCACCTGATGTGAAGAACTGACTCATTTGAAAAGACCCTGATGCTGGGAAAGGTTGAAGGTGAGAGAAGAAGAGGGCGACAGAGGATGAGATGGTTGGATGGCATCACTGACTCAATGGACATGAGTTTGAGTAAGCTCCAGGAGTTGGTGATGGACAGGGAAGCCTGGCGTGCTGCAGTCCATGGGGTCGCAAAGAGTCAGCCACGACTGAGAGACTGAACTGAACTGAACTGAACTATTTCAATCACAGTGGCCAAAAACCACCTTTCAAGTATTCCCAGCACTAGATTTTCTTACAATACTACATAATTAAAATTGAATGCCTAATATGTAGCTGGGCATCCCTGGTGGCTCAATGGTAAAGAATCCACCAGCAAATGCAGGACACATGGGTTTTCGATCCCTGGCCCAAAATGCTAACCTTATATACTAATCAATGGGCTAAGACCCTGAAACTTATCAAACAAGGCACAGATGTTATTGTCTACAATCTTTGCCTTCAAATTCCTTCCTTTCAAAGAATATATCTCACACACAGCTTCAGGGACTGCAAAGGAGAGTGGCTGCTTGGCCAGCCCATCTGTTAGTATTTTGTAATATTACATATGCACTCTCTTCCCTGGCTACCCAGTAATTCCTCCCACCCATCCCTGTATATCCCCAAAATTCCAGAACAGCTCCACACAGGGACATTCACATGGATTATCACCAGTGCACTTTCATTGCTGTTTGTTTTGTTTCTGTTTTGGGATGGCGGAGAGCAAGAACAATCTAACTGCCTGACTAAGCGAATGAAGAACTCCCCTGTGATGGGCACTCATGACGGCAAAAGCCACAGCACAGGGAATCTTGGTTTGTTCTTCATTCACTCTCAGGAACTAACTCATGAAAAATCTCTCCCACTTGTATCCCAAAAAGCTAGGATGACACGCCTTGGGAAATTTCACTTTCGGATAGAAAATATCCTGTTGCATTCAATATTCACTCACTCTGTTCATTTTTTAATCAGTGTGGCAGGTAACTTGTGAAACGAAAGTAAGACCCCTGTGCCTACCCTGCTGGAACTCTTGCCTGGAAAGGGAGACACACACAAATCATGCTCATACACAATAAAGACCACAAAGTCAAGTATGCCTGTGCAGGACACATGCTGGAACTCACCAAGGAGGAGAGAGTGCCCGCCTCCCCTCAGCCCAGCTCCACAGACTCAGAGAGGACCCCACAGCCCTGGAGGTGTTCCAGCACTCACTTCCTCCTCTCTCCACTAAGGGAAAGGGACAGGAACAGAGTAAAGGGACAAAGCATTAAATACTTAATCCCACTAGGGCACTATAAGTTATAAAAAAGTATGGGAGATAACATTAACATGTTAATGGTTAATAATGGTTAATAAGTTAACGATTACTCAAGGAAGCACGTTTGCTTAACCACAAAACCAGGCAGGCTTGCTTAGCAACAAAATTCCTAAGCAGAAGCATGAGAGGTGCCCCTAAACAATAAACCAATGGTAGCACAAGACCCACGTCCTGCCCAGTGAGCTCTGTAAGTTAATGATTCCTAGGACATGCTTTCTGCACATGAGAAGGAATGCTTTATGGAAAGGCGACATTTCAAAGTGAAATACCCTCACTGAACAGAGAGACCCGAATTAATTTTTCCATAGTGTCATGACAGTCCTGGCTTGACCATATAAGGACAAGAAAACTCTCCTGCCCAAACTGGTCAAAGAATGATGATGCGAGTGTGACGTCTATTCAAGAATGAGGAAGAAGGCAGTCTTTCCCTCCTCCCCACTTTTCCTTTGATTATAAAACTGTAGCCCACCAAGTTCGTGAGGCATGGCACCCTCTCACCTGCCTGGCTTACAAGCTTCCCAAGCATCCTATTCTAATAAATCACTTCTTATCTATCACTTTGTCTCTCGCTAAATTCTTTCTGTGCTGAGACATAAAGGATGGGAGATTTTCGGAGCCTGTTGAAATGCCACCAAATGGTCTGCAAAAGGTCACGAGGACTTAGCAGAAAACTAAGCCATCTATGACCTGTCATCTGATCTCCCCCACCTGCTAGAAATGCAGACCAACATGACAGATTGATATGGAGATTCAATACTGGACACCTGATGCAGGGATGTGGGGAGGGGAATGGTACGATCACAACTTTACTGATGCTCCCCCAGAACTAGTCACACCTAAGCTCCATGTCCCAACTCTGCCAGATGGTGCAACTGATTTCACTTCCGCCTGCTGCTGTTCCCTTTCCCCGCTGGCCTGAGGGGAAGCTCACCTCTCTGGACACTTGACATCATGATAGAACAGCTTCCCACGTGACCAGTGAGTCACTTCCCTCGGGGGGTAAGAATTCTCTGAGGAGGCTGTGAGATGCCTGTGCTACCTGCTGCCGTTACCCACTTAGCGGACTTGTGAAGGACGGGGAGGCTAAGATGCGGTTCCCAATGCTCACAGAAATTCCTCATCTTTTTTGTGTCACGGTGACTCTACAAACTTCCTCTCAGAATACTGTTAATGCATGAAATAAAACTCACAAGAGGGCAAAGGAAGTCAGTTATATTAAAATACTCTAAGTTGAGAGCCCAATTCAGTTCAGTTCAGTCGCTCAGTCGTGTCCGACTCTTTGCAACCCCATGGACTGCAGTACGCCGGGCCTCCATGTCCATCACCAACCCCCAGAGCTTCCTCAAACTCACATCCATTGAGTCGGTGATGCCACCCAACCATCTCATCCTCTGTCGTCCCCTTCTCCTCCTACCCTCAATCTTTCCCAGCATCAGGATCTTTTCAAATGAGTCAGCTCTTCACATCAGGTGGCCAAAGCATTGGAGTTTCAGCTTCAGCATCAGTCCTTCCAATGAACATTCAGGACTGCTCTCCTTTAGGATGGACTGGTTGCATCTCCTTGTAGTCCAAGGGACTCTCAAGAATCTTCTGCAACTCCACAGTTCAAAAGCATCAATTCTTCAGTGCTCAGCTTTCTTTATAGTCCAATTCTCACATCCATACATGACTACTGGAAAACCATAGCTTTGACTAGACAGACCTTTGTTGGCAAAGTAATGTCTCTGCTTTTTAATATGCTGTCTAGGTTGGTCATAACTTTTCTTCCAAGGAGTAAGCATATTTTAATTTCATGGCTGTAGTCACCATCTGCAGTGATTTTGGAGCCCCAAAAAATAAAGTCTGACACTGTTTCCACTGTTTCTCCATCTATTTGCCATGAAATGATGGGACCGGATGCCATGATCTTTGTTTTCTGAATGTTGAGCTTTAAGTCAACTTTTTCACTCTTCTCTTTCATCAAGAGGCTCTTTATTCTTCTTTGCTTTCTGCCATAAGGGTGGTGTCATCTGCATATCTGAGGTTATTTATATTTCTCCCAGCAATCTTGATTCCAGCTTGTGCTTCCTCCAGCCCAGCGTTTCTCATGATGTGCTCTGCATATAAGTTAAATAAGCATGGTGACAATACACAGCCTTGATGTACTCCTTTTCCTATTTGGAACCAGTCTGTTGTTCCATGTCCAGTTTGAAAATACCATGTATGACGTGTATGTGTATACAGACATGTGCTGCTGCTGCTCAGTTCCTCAGTCACGTCTGACTCTCTACGACCCCTTGGACTATAGCCCGCCAGGCTCCTCTGTCCATGGAATTCTCCAGCCAAGAATACTGCAGTAGGTTGCCATTTCCTTATCCAGGGGATCTTCCCGACCCAGGGTCAAACCTGTGTCTCCTACATTGGCAGGTGAGTTCTTTATCACTGAGCCACCAGAGAAGGCTATAGACATGAAACTATTACTAACAATAAGCAGAAAGTAACATATAGTTCACACGACAGTCCCTACAAGGATGCTTCATTTCACCCTAAACTGACACCTGTTTATTAACATGTTCCTGGGGGCTTCCAAGCTGGCACATGATATAGGATGCCCACAGAGAGTTCTAACTCCACCCTTGAGTCTGAGCTATGAATATACATATATCACTCTACCTACCACGTGGGCCACTTTCTGAGCCACCAGTGGTGTGGATGGAGCAGGGTGAGGAACACTGTCACGGGCCAGGTGGGAGAGTCGAGACATTTACCCACCTGGTACTTGGAGCCACCAGAACAAACCGGCATCTCAGCTGAAACCTACCAGCTACAAGTGATGACCGACTAGCACCTCACAGCCTCACTACACCTCCAAGTTTGAAAAATCCTGAGCAAAAGATCATTTAGACACAGGTTTCCCAGCTAAAATGAGTGAGACTATTTTGAAAAGTGAAAGTGAAAGTCGTTCACTTGTATCCAAGTCTTTGCAACTCTGTGGACCATACAGTCCATGGGATTCTCCAGGCCAGAATACTGGAGTGGGTAGCCTTTCCCTTCTCCAGGGGGCTCTTCTCAACCCAGGGATCGAACTCAGGTCTCCCACATTGCAGGTGGATTCTTTACCAGCTGAGCCACTACATTCTACTAGTAAGAATAAAGTTTACAATGTACTTCCAATCAGACAGTGGTTGCATTGCTGTTAAGTCTTTGATTGTGAAAATGTAGACCTGACATAGCATTAATAGGAAATCAAAGCCCTTTTAAGTCAGTTTCTATTTTTACCATCAGAGGCTATCAATGCATGCTTGAAAAATGAGCTGCACACAGTTGAGGGACATCTATTCAACCTAGTCAGTTACTGGTACCAGGATGAACATAAAGACCCATAAGAATCCGACCCACCTCTAGTGAACAGAGCTACACACTGTGAACAGCAAAGATCATCTAACTTCTGTGTTTAACAGCTGCAAAAACTGGGGCCAAGAGATTAAACTCGTCATGGTCTATACAGCTGGTTACTGCCCAAGTCTGGAAGAAGAGCTGGTCTCCCGGCTTCCAGGATGGCAGTCCTCTCACTGTTAACAGCTTCACAAATGCGCTCTGTTTAAAATATCCTTATCTGTAGAGCTGTATTGTTTACGTTATTGGACATAGTTATTTTAACTCACTAATTCAGACTAATTAGTGTGGGACTATCAGTCTGGCTTATTAAAATGCCTAAGTCTTTCGAGAATAAATCTATGATTTTACTATTTTCAAGTACTCGCGGCAACTTCACCTAGATAACAGGAGGAGAATTTATAATGAGCAGTATTTTCTTACTTACTCAAAATGCATTTAAGTACATCATCTACAGAAATTAACTCAAAATGAATCACAGACCAAAATGTCAAGACTAAAAACATTTCATAGAAAGCAAGCTTTGTGACCTTGAGTTAGAAGCAAAAGATATCAAAAGCACAGTAGCTAAAAGAACAAACTGGTAAATGGAATCTCATCAAAACAAAAAACTGCTTTTCAAAAGGCACTGTTAAGAAAATGAACAGACTGGGAGAAAGTATTTGCAATTCACTTATCTGATAAAGGAATTGTATTGAGAATATATAAAGAGCTCTCAAAATTCAATATTAAGAAAATAACCCAACTTTCTAAAAAATGGGCAAATGCTTTGAATAGACACTTCACAGGTACACAGAAAAGCAAAGAAAAAGATGCACAACGTCACTAGTCATAAGGGAAATGCAAATTAAAACCACTGTGTTATCACTACTCACCTGGTAAATGGGCTAAAATTAAAAATACAGACCATGCCAAGTGCTGACAAGAATGTGAAGGAACTAAGACTCTCTTACTCTGCTGGGGGGAGTGTGAGCTGGTACAACCACACTGGAGAACAGTTTGACAGTTTCTTGAAAAGTCAATCATACATCTACCATATGAATCAGCCATTCTGTTCCCTAGGAACTTCCTTAGGAGAAATGAAAGCATATGTTCATATAAGCACCTGTAAGAAATGTTCATACTTATAACAGTCAAAACTGGGAACACCCTCACATGTCCACCAACAGGTGAATGGATAAAGAGTGTGTGACATAGGATGGGCTACTATTCAGCAATGAAATGAGCTACTTAGAGAATAAACATATGGACACCAAGGGGGGAAAGAGGGATGCGATGAATCGATAGATTAGGATTGACATATATACACTACAATGTATAAACTGGATAACTAACGAGAACCTACTGTATAGCTGAGGGAACTCTACTCAGCTCTATCGTGGGCTTCCCTGGTGGCTCAGTGGTAAAGAATCCACCTGCCGATTCAGGAGACACAGGTTCGATCCCCGATCCAAGAAGATCCCACATGCCATGGAGCAACTAAGCCCATGTGCCATAACTATTGAGCCTCTGCTCTAGAGCCCAGGAGCCACAACTACTGAAGCCCATGTGCCCTACAGCCCTTGCTCCCTCACAAGAGAAGCCACCACAGTGATAAGCCCCTGCATTGCAACTAGAGAAAAGACCCCACTCGCTCCAACTAGACAAAAGCCCGCACAAGAACCTGCACAGCCAAAGATAAATAAATAAAACTATTTTTTTAATGCTCTGTAGTGACCTAAATGGAAAGGAAATCCAAAATAGAGGGGATATATATATATATATATATATGTATATATATGTATATATGTATAGGTGATTCACTTTGCTGTACAGCAGGAAAAAACACAGTATTGTAAAGCAACTATACTCCAATAAAAATGGAGAAAAGAAATGAGCTACTGATGCATATGACACCCCAGATAAACCATACAGCAACTATGAAAAAGAAATCAAGCAAAAAATGAATAGACCCTGTACAGTTTTACTTAAACATGATTTCAGAAAATGGAAACTCATCTATAATGGCAAAAAAGATCAGTGGTTGCCTGGCAATGGTACAGGTAGGGGCAAGAGGGATTGATTACAAAGGGGCACAAGAAAACTTTCAGGGGTAATGGGTATATTCATTATTTTGATTATCGAGATTGTTTTCATGGGTATGCGTGTGTGGGAGTGTGTGTGTGTATATATATATATACATATATAATATGTATGCTAAAAGTTACCAAATTGCACACTTATACAAAGTTTACTGCATGTCAATTACACCTCAATAAAGCTGTTTAAAAAAACTTAAAAAATGCATTAAGTTCCCAATGTAGTACCCAACTCTGCACTGTTTAATTTAAACCTCATGAAAAAGCTTTGAGATAGAAGGTGCAGTTCCATTTCCAGAGAGAAGAATAACTGTTTTTCAATAACTCACACAGCTAGGGCTTCACAGATCCAAAGCACAAGCACTTTGATTTCCTGTTAAATAAATGCTTTCAAAGCACTTGATTTTTTTTTATAGGTAACTTCAACAGCTCCCACTGTTCACACTATTTATTTGCTTAGCAAATCTCCTTTCATAGACAGAGCATGGGTAAATGTCAACCCCATCATTTCAGGATCATCACAAATTCTAAAATTAATAGGGTTCAATTTAAGGTTTCAGTGAATTAGAGAAACAATCCAGGTTCTGACGTGTCACACAGCCAAGAGTCACTAAGTCAGGCTCATTAGAAACAAACTCAAGATCACCACAACATACAGCAGAAGAAACAGGCTCCCACCTGGAGAAATCAAACACTGTAATTTTTCTTCTGGAGAATAAAAACACATACACAGACCTGGCAACTAAAATGCTGAGCTAGCCATTGTGTGGATGTTTCAAATTTCTAGAGGTCCACTAACTAGAAAAATATTCAGTGTTACTTGCCACTGTCTTGCTTTATATACAGTCAATATTTCCTATTGAATAGAATTGAGTAGTAATAGCTCAACCACATAGAATCTCTCCAAATAGAAGTCACTGGTCTTCACTGGTTGGCACTTTGGAAGTTGGCTAGATGATTACAGGACATTTGGGGAAGGTCGGGTAGAGAAAACAGCAACAAATTCATGTCTATGTCTCAAATCCAGCCAGGCCTTTCAGTGGTTCTGTTGAAAGAAATGACTTCCTGGACCACCATGCCTTGCAAATGCTTTCCCAACAGCAAAGCTTAGAACTATGTTTGGCTTAAGGGAAGAAGATACACACCTTTAACTTTGTGCCAACTTCAAATTGTTCACGTTCCCGCCATACACATGCCTGGAGTGCTGGTATTTACTTCTAGCCTTTTAGCAAGTAGTTATGCAAGAGTCAGTAACAAACTATAGAAAGATTGCCCACTCGTAGAGTCAATGTTTCATTTTATTTCATGCCCATATTATTTTTCCCCAAAACAAAGTTCTCTACTCTTTCCCTTTCTGAATCCCTCACTACCCATTCCACAACACATTGCGAGTGTGCTCAGTCGTGTCCAGCTATTTGTGACCTCATGGAGTATAGCTCTCCAGGCTCCTCTGTGGGATTTTCCAGGCAAGAATACTGGAGTAGGGTGCCATTTCCTCCTCCAGGGGATCTTCCTGACTCAGGGGTTCAACCCACGTCTTCTGCATTGCAGGCAGATTCTTAAGCACCGAGCCACCCAGTCAGGCCCTCCCAGCCCAGTTTAAATTGATTGTAGTTTTTATCTGATTTCAGACATTCCCCAAGGTATATGCATTGACAGCACATGGCATAAGGAGTGGAAAAGTTTTTAACTGTTGTACAAACTCTCTTCTCAGAGTGAATTAAAGTTTTAATAGGTCTCTGAACATCCCTTCAATAATATTACTATCACCATATGGGCCAAGTTATTTCCAGCATTCAAGTTACACCTAGAAAAACAGAAAACCTCACTTTTCTTTCCATGCCATCTCTACCCTCCTGATTCTTCTTACCAAATGATTTTGTTCTCCTTATACAAAAGATTCTGGTTTCCTTGGATAAAGCCAACATACAGATGAGATCTTGGGCTTTTTAAACTCCAAAGTGTAGGCTTTGTTTAGGTAAGTTCCCATGTATGGCTTGAAGACAGAAAGAGGAGCTTTCTTCTCAAGGGTAAAGAGACTCTTTTGCCTAACTACCCAGAGAACTCTTCAAAGGCCTTGGGTTGCCTCTTTTGCCTTAAAGGCACAAAAATGCATCAGGAAAAAAGGCCTGCTCTGCCACCTGCAGGGGCTCACAAGCTCATTTAAGGACCTGAAATTCTTTACTCCCCTCTCTGTGAAACACCCCTTCCTCCCCACAAAAAACAACGTGAAGCATGCTCATTTGTCAGATATTTTGCCAAGCTGACCTTGTCTGTGGCCCTGGGACTTGAACTTGCAGCTGAGATGAGAAGAAGTCAAATATTAACACCTCGTATAATTGGTTCCTTTTTCTTCTTATGAACTGAGATTAAGATGAGCCCATCAAATGGCACTGGACAAAAATAATGAAGGGTCCAAGGGAGGTCAATGGAATCCCTCACGCTACGAGCTTTCAGCATCCAGGAACAGTCACGCCAGTGCAAAATGACCAAATATTTTCACAGTCCTTCCAAAGAAGTGGAGATGGAGGTCATCGCTACAGGGAGCAAACAGACCTCTCTTCAAGCCTGATAGTGTGTAGTGAGCCTGAAATGGAGACTCATCACCACTGGGATCAAACTGTAACAGGACAAGAGCTTGAGTCAAACTTTTGATTTTTTTTCTTCTGATACTCACCAGGAAACTATTAAACAATATAGTTGCCCGGGCTCCACCGTGCAAGATTCAGATATAACACAGGTGTGGTGGAGCCTGTTTCTTCATGTAAAAGCTCCCCAGAGAAATCAAGTAAGCATCATCACATGGATACCCTCTTTACTACCAAAATGTGGGCTTTGGGGCCATTCCAGAGTCCTTTTCTGGTTTATAAAATAGAGGATATCCTTGTGGAGTTGCCTATATAGAAATATACCCATACATTTAGAGAAGTAACCATTCACTGGGGGCAGGGCAGGAAAATGAAAACAGTTATAGAAGAAGCCATATTAAATCTATATCGTTGGACTTCACTCCAGTGGATAAAAATCAGTTATTGGTCAAAATTAACTTCCAGGGACTAACTTTAAGACTTAATGGCTGAAGCCATCACACACACACACAGATACACACATACTATCCAGCCATTTTTCTTTCCCTAAAAAATACACTCTTGCAAGGAATGATCGCATAGGCAGTTCATCAGGAAATGCAGCCATCTTTTCCACACTTTATGAAGGTTACACACCCCACTTTCCTGGTATTTAACCTAAATTTAGAAGCAGTCATTCAAGAAAAAAATTACTAAAACTAAAAACTTAAAAAGAAATTAAGTGAACAAAAGGGAAATAAAACACTGTGCCCTAGGATTGACCCATGAAAATACAAATAACTCATAATTCTAATCTTTCAGAAAGTAATGCTAAGACTCAATTCATTCCCCTGCACTAAGCAGATTACACTGGCCTCTGGCTGCGTGTAGCTACTGAGTGCTTAGAATGTGGCTTGGGCCACAGGTTGAAATAATCATATTTGGATGTATTAAATTAAATAAAATATATTACTGCTTCACGTGGTTTTTTTTTTACTTTTTAAATGTGGTTATATAGAACATTTAAAATTACATACGGGGCTCTCCTTTTTCCACTAGACAACATCTGCATCAGGCTAGAACACTGCTTCTTGCTGTTTAGCTCTTCTAAGCCTTGCCTGCCCCCTCATGTCAGAACTCTGACAATGCAGACTAATTATTTTTCAAAACTATCTGTATTATCTTTGAAAGAAATGTCTTACAGTAAATGAGGGCTAAAGTAATCATTCCAATCAAAATCATCAGCAGGGTTCCTATAAAATTTCAGCTGTTATAGGGGACAGAAACATGAGCTCAAACTTAGGTGCGGTTACTTTTCAAACAATTTAACCAAAGTTGAGAACAACACAAGGCACCCAAGTCCAACATTCATATTCTGCAATTACCCTGTATCACAGAGAAAACAGAAAATCTAAACTTCCATAAATGTAAACATCACAGAACCTCTATAAAATGGAATGTCCTCATAAGGAGAAGGTAGTTTGCAATAAAGACAACCAACATTTATTGAACATTCACAGCACAAACACAATTCTTAGCACTTCCCAGACATTAACTGACTCCTCTTCACGACTCCTTGAGGATGACTTTTACTGTTTATTATCTCCACTTTACAGAAGAGACTGAGTCCCAAAGAGATTTTGTAACCAGCTCAAATATGACAGGCGAATAGTAGCTAACCTGAACACCTGCTGCTTGCTGTGCAGTAAAAAAAAAAAAAAAACCCCTTGTCTCTGGCCCAGGGATCTCTTGTCTTCCACCAGCATCCAGGAAACCAAGAGGCTGCTCTATGACCTCGCAAGGAAGGTTAAGCCTCAAACCCATCACAATTCTTGACACAGCTCCCCATCAGTGAGGTGCCTCCCTCTACAGAAGACCTGACTGAAGGCTAGAAGGTAAAAGGACTCTCAGCACGCCCTGGGGTTGTTCTGTCCCCAACGTGGTGAAATCCTGCTTGTTAGAAATTCCGTTTCTCTTTTCTTAAGGTTGAGTGAAATACCAGTCTTCATAAAGACATTCTCTTCATTATAGTCAGCTCTTTAGAACAATGAAAAACAAGTGTTTTCTCTTGTACATGATAAAGCTTCAAATTTTATGCCACTGATTATATCCCCCTACCCATACAGAGCCCTCAATTATTCCTTGAAAGTTTCCAGACTCCTGCTCATTCTAAATGCCTCTAAACATGAAGACAGCTACCATTTACTGTTTACTCTGTACTAATCCTTTCACCTACTTTCTTATTGAGTCAGTCCAATAATCCCATAAGGTAGGCAAGTACATCGTTCTATTTTTACAGATAATGAAGCAAGTTTAGAAAGGTTAAGTGACTTGGAAAAGGTCACACAGCTGGAAAGTGGCAAAACCAGAATTATGCTTTACTGAAGATCCCCTTGTGCTTTGCTGCCTCATTCTCAGTGGGGCTCCAGTTTCTCGGGGCCTTAACACCTGGGCAGAATATATTAAATAGGAGACTTTACACCAAAACAGAATATATTAAACAGCAGCTAGGCAACATGGCATCTGCAGGAATTAAATATGACCAAAGTCAGTCATATTTAAAGCTGTCTGGAGAAATGGGACTATTAAAATGAACCTGTAAACCAACAGCACCCAAGTTTCCAACTATCTCAGCTATCTGGGAAAAGTAGCTATGATTCTGTCTTCAAACGGGAAATTTAAAGTGTCTAAATATTCATTCCTAGGCTCGCTGGTGAAGGACAGGGGAAGCCTGGCGTGCTGCAGTCCATGGGGTCTCAAAGAGACAGACACAACTGAGCAACTGAACAACAAAATATACCCAGGGATAAATCTCCAGGATGTAGGATGTTTTGTGTCCCAAACTCATCACGTGAACCTCGAATGAAACTGTCACAGAGATCCCTAAATGGTTAATTTCAAATGATTGAAGTCTGTGAAACTGTCAGCATCTTTCCACAGCATTTCATGTGCTGCCCTCTTGTGGGGAAATGATGTTACGTACAGTGGTGGGGAAAGGGTGGCAGCGGGTCGGGGGAGAGGGAACAAAAGAACAAACTGCTACTTGAAGAAATAAGACAGTTAACTCTGGCTTCCTTTAAAAACATGAAACCTACCAGTTGGCCCCAGGCACCTTTTCTGTGGTTCAGGGCTACAGATGCTCACACGGTCTCCTTTGTTGTTGCTGGGTTGTTAAGTCGTGTCTGACTCTTCGCGACCCCAAGGTCTCCTACTCAATCACTGTGTCAGGTAGAATTTTAAAAAACCACAAAGGTGGCCGTTTGTGTTTTCTAATTCCTTAAAAATACTACCTCTGTACTCTAATGGAAGATGATCAATGCCTTAAAGAAAGATTCCCACTCCCTATTCTGAGAAAATTGGGTGCATTTTTATTTTGTTTTCTAACACTTGAACTAAAGTGAAACTTCAGCCCACACCTAACACCTGATCTGATCAGCCCAAATCAGGGATGGGGTCCCACCTTCTGCCCCTCTGGCTCTGTCTCAGAGGGATGAGCGGAGATGGGATTGGAAAATATCTCCTTGTTTATACACAACCTTCAGCAAGTTGTTCTTATCTGAGCCATTAAAAGCATCCAATAAACTTCCAACTAGGGTTTCCTAGGGCCACAGTTTCTTTAATTGGCCAGCACAAACCACAAAGCTCTCGGGACGATGTCAGGAGTCCTTTTGGACACAGCACACTGTCTTTTGCAGTTAACTCTCTACAGCTTGCTCCCACTCTCAGGCTGGTTCAGATACACCCAAAGACCTGACCAGTTTCTCAAGTCTGACCCTTGAGTTTGTCATCAGGTGAGCACAATTCTGGGAAGAAAATCCACGTGGCCACTGCAAGGTCATTAGAGACATTTACAACACCTGCCTCCCGTCGCCATTTCCCTCCCCGCTCCCCACTCTCTCTCATACACACATACACACACACTGCCAACTAGAATACACAGCCTTGCTAGAACCATGGGCAAAGAAAAAGCAGGAAGACACAAGGAAGTGATAGTCCAGGTACTTGGTGTCCTCAATTTATAAAGAACTCTCACAAATCGACAAGTAAACAATACAGCCAAGGCAAAAATGGATAACGGATAGGATAGCACAAGGAAAACAAATAATCCCCCAGCACAGAGTCTGCAGTCAAAGAGCTGCAAATCAAAACAATCCTACAGTAGTTTTCATTGACCATATTCACACATCGGTAAGGCTTGATAGCCCCCAGAGTTGATGAGGGTGTGGGGAAAAGGGAGTTATCTTACTATTACTGTTGCTGTAAGTTTAAGTCCAGAAGTTTTGAAGTGTGCGTGGCACTACTAAAATCTTTCTTTCTTTCTCTTTGGCTGCGCTGCACAGCATGTGGGATCTTAGTTCCCAGACTAGGGATAGACCCCGTGCCTCCTACAGAGGAAGCTCAGACTCAACCGCTGGACCACTGGGAAACTCCCTGCACTATTAAAATCTTAATGCGGTTGTCAGAGGATGCAGGACACTCACCAAAACCCATCATCTCGTCTCGGACCCGGGCCCCCAGCTAGGGTATGTTTCCCAGCAGCCCCTGCAGCAAGGTGTGGCCGGGGGCACTCAGCTGCAGCCAATGGCAAGAGAGGAGGTCAAGGGATACTCCAGCTTTTAACCCGGATCGTCGTCACCTCCCAGGTGTACCCTCCCCACCCATTCCCCTTCTAGCTGGCTGGAATGAAGACAGCTCCAGAACAACCATCGAGGACACAGGCTGAGAACAGTATAGCTTCCATGTCCTGTGGTTCCAAAAAGGCCGCAGTAGAGGACAGCCAGTTGACATGCTGCCCACCCGGCACACGTGAGCAAGAAATACAACTTCTTTTGTTTAAGCCATTATGTATATTTCTTTGGTTTATGTGTAACAGGAATTAGCCCACTCTCACTAACACATTTGCTGTGTGTGCGTTCAGAAGTTTAGTCATGTCCAACTCTTTGCAACCCCATGGAATGTATCCTGACAGGCTCCTCTGTCTGTGGGACTCTCCAGGTAAGAATACCGGAGTGGGTTGCCATGCCTTCCTCCAAGGGATCTTCCTGACCCAGCAATCAAACCTGTGTCTTCTACATCTCCTGCACTGGCAGGTGGGTTCTTTTACCAACAACGCCACCTGGGAAGCCCCACTAACACATTTACGTGCACTTTAATTCAACAATTCCACTACTAGAGATTCATCTGAAGTCAGGACATATATTTGGAAAATACAACAGACAACAAGGTAGATGTCCACCAAAACTGGGAGTGATCAAATAAAGGAGAGCACATCTGCTTAACAGAGAGTGCTACAGATCTGCAGGCACTCAAACGAAGACCCCTTAAACTCTGTTGTTAAATGGGAAAAAAAATCAAGGTACAAAACAAAGTATAGAGTGAGATATCTGTGCATACACACGTGCTAGTATGCATATTCCTTTTTCTGGAAGGATAGGTGTGTGCATACATAAAATATGTAAAATAATGCAGAAAACATAGATGACTATATAAAACAATATCTAGAAGATACATGAAATTGTCAACCTGAGTGGGCCAGGGGACACCTAGGTATCTGCCTAAACATGACGCCTGAATCTGTCTGTGAAGGTGTTCCCAGAAGAGGTTAGCGTTTGAACTGGGGGGCTGAGTGAAGCTGATGGCCCATTGTGGGTGGGCCTCATCCAAGCACTTGAAGACTTGAAAAGAAGAAAAAAAGTGGAAGAATGTGGAATTTGTTCTTTCCCTGACTGCTACGCTGGGACACTGACTGTCTCCTGCCCTCTGTGCTCCTGGACCACAGGCCTCTGGAAGGCTGGAATGTACACTATGTCTATGCGGGGTTTCCCTGGTGATTTAGTGGTAAAAGAATCTGGCTGCCAAACAGGAGATGTGGGTTCGATCACTGAGTAGGGACGATCCCCTGGAGAATGAAATGGCAACCTACTCCAGAATTCCTGCCTAGGAAATCCCATGGATAGAGGAGCCTGGCGGGCTACAGTCCATTGGGTCACAAAAGAGTCAGACACAACTGAACAACTAAACAACAACAATATGTTATGTGTATATATATATATCTTATTGGTTCTGTTTCTCTGGAGAACCCTAATAATCAACAAAAAGTTAACAGGAGATCTTTTCACACCTGCCTGTTACTGTCTGGAATTTTTAGCACCAGCAGAAAATTACATAACTGATTCCATGGTGACAAATGGGCAAAGTCAGCCTATTAATAAGTATTCATTTAGCACCCATTATATTCTAGGCATCAAGGACACAGCTTAAGAAACCCGTGAGGGAATAAGACTTCACAGTAGGATTCAGGAGCCTTCAACTGTGGTTAAACAAAGGGTATGGGCAGATCACAGGGACTTTGCCAATGTGATTCCAGACCACCGCAATAAAGTGAATATCATGATAACTCAAGACATGTGAGTTTTTTGGTTCCCCAGTGCATATAAAAGTTATGTTACTGTAGTCTAGTAAGTGTGCAAAAGCATTATGTCTAAAATAGAATTCACATCCCTTATTTTTAAAATACTTCATTGCTAAAAAGGCTAACCATCATCTGAGCCTTCATCAAGTCATAATCTTTTTGCAATGGTCACATCAAAGATCACGGGTCAGACCATAACACATGAATAATGGAAAAGTTTGAAATAGTGTAAGGATTACCAAACTATGACACAGACCCATAAAGAGACCAAACGCAATTGGAAAAAAATGGAGCCGATAGACCTACTGGATGAAGGGGTGCCACAAACATTTGATTGGTTAAAAAAAAAAAAGGCAGTAAAGTGCAAGAAGGAAGCCAAGAGCAATAAAACAAGGCACACCTACACTTCCGCAAAGATGGTTCTTCATGCAGCCTGCAGCCTCAGGGAGAGAACAGTGCTCCCCGTGGGCATGAGCCATCCTGACTGCTTTGATGGTTACTGAGATGAGGGGTGAGATGTTTATATGGAATCTAGAAAGATGGCACTGATGAACCTATTTGCAGGGCAGCCAAGGCAATACAGACATGGAGACTTGTGGACACAGTGGGGAAGGAGAAGGTGGGATGAATTGAGAGTGTAGCATGGCAACATATACACTACCATACATAAAACAGAGAGCCAGTGCTCATTTGTTGTATGACACAGAAGTTCAACTCGATGTGACAACCTAGGGGGGTGGGATGGAGTGGAAGGTGGGAGGGAGGTTCAAGAAGGAAGGGATGTATGTATACCTATGGCTGATTCATGTTGATGTATGGCAGAAACCAATACAACATTGTGAAGCAATTATCCTCCAATTAAAAATAAATAAATTATTTTAAAAAGATGAGGGATGGGAGGTACTTAAATTCCAAAAGCAAAATCAGGAAGAATCTCCCAAAAGTCAAAGAGAAACCAAAGACCGAGAATCCAAATAAAATCACTGAAAGATCCAGGATGAAAATTTCATTTCTTGAGCAAAACTTTCGAAGGCTTTGCTCAGACTTCTTACCCTCCCTGTTACAGTTGAGTCTTGGCTTATATGGAAAATACTGCATCTCTTGTGTTCACGATTCTAATCTTAACTTAGATTTAATTCAGTTTTTTTTTTTTTTTTGGCTCACATATAACACATTTTATTACCAAACTGCACCTTCACTTTCACACAGACAACCTATGGTCCCACCTTTTCCAAATTTAAAGGGTTACGGAATGGAGTGAGGATTGCCAACAAAGATGAATAACTGAAGGGTCAGTCATGGCCCCTCAGGCTTAATCACTGTTGATCACAATCTCAAACCCAGTTTTGAGAAGTCTGGAATGTGCTAATGCTAACCTGCCCCACTGAAATGTTCTGCTTCTGTACTGCACTGACTCTCTACCTGCAGCCCAAGAAAAGAGATGTGTATTAAACAGGTAAGACCTATGACTTCAAATACTCTATTCCTGAGGCCAAGCTCACCCAAAGATACACAGCACAATAACCAACTAGCCCTGGGCACTTTCACAGCAGTCAAATGGTATCGATTTTACACAGACTTTACAATTCTGACACATACACGGTTTAGGGTTCAAGCTTCACTATTTCACTAAAAACTCAGCATGCCTGGCACGGCCACACCTCCAATTACTGAAGCACAGACAGTAAATTAATTGTTTAGCAGTGAGTTTTCTGACAAATATGAATTTTTCAGGAAAACACAATTCACTGGGGAGTTTTCAAATCTGTATCACTTTAAATGTAGATGTAAAAGGGAAAAGTGAAGACAAACACAATACACACAGAGATACTTAACTGATTATTTCGATCTGTCTTTAGAAATAAGCAAAGGACAGACATGGGTCTCACTAGAAAGTACCAGAATGCTTCTCTAAGACTCACACACATTCTATTTTAGGTCCTGTGCAAAAGTTACCACCACATCTTTTTTTCCTTTCTTTCTGCTTTTTAAATCTTTCACCATCTTTTCCTAAAAGAACCCTATTATGTGAAAACCCCCTTCAGTGTTCATTCAAGTTTATCAAAAAAGATGTTCTGCCTTCAAAGGAAGCTGGAATATATAAGCACAAAATGCTGCTGGGTTTCCAGGATCCTCTGAGAAAAATCACTTTCAGTGAATGGAAGTGTACTCAGGAAAGGAAACGGAAAACCTGGAGAAACCTTAAAAAGATATCCAGATCAAGTCTCTTTAAGCATCAAACCGTCAAACTGCTTTAGCCTGCTGTATTTCATGCTTCCTCTGGTTATTTACACGCCAGCCAAGGCTCCTGTCAATTACCTGTGCCTAAAATGTGGGCTTTGATGTTTGAAAGGGTTTTATTAATTGATCTCAGTGGCGCATGACGTGTTTAAAGGGCTTACCTGTGTGTCCCCGGAGGTGCTGGCTGGAGGCAGACATGAGCTTACAGCACACCATCAACACGTAGGCCAGAAAGAGCCAGTGAGACAGCAAGACGGACCTGGCACAGGCTCTCATCCTGGAGGGAAAGCGGGATGCAGGTCAGCGATGGATGGGTGGTGAGAGACTCTGAGAAAACACTGTCCTTAGAAGGTGCAGAGAGCAGAGGAAGATGCTGGGCAACGCACCTCTACCCCTACCTCACCAAAGAGACTGGAGGCCAAGCGAACCTTACATGCACTGTGCATTCACTCAGTTTTCAATACACACCTTTTATAATTAAAAGTTTTTCAAGTTAACTACATGCCTCAGTGAGAGGTCTATTTATGAACTCCTAGAGCGTAGCCTGAGTGGCCCTGATAGAACATAGGGGTTATATACTATTTTATAGCACAAAATTTAAAAAGCAACATACTTTAAGCAGGATTCAAATAAAAGATATGTGGTTTCTGCATGTGAAAGAAACCACAGAAATTCACACATCAGGCCTGGGAATTTTCCCCTGGTTTCTCTGACTGCATATTAATGTCCTTTGGCCTAGAATACTGGCTGAATAGTTTATTAATCCAATCTCAGAGTTTGATGAGAACATGGGCAAGTACAGATAAATATATAAACAACTTCATATAGATATCAATAGATAAATGGATAAAGATGCAATATTATTCAGCAATGAGAATGAAGGAAATCTTGCCATCAACAAAATTTTAGATGGACCTTGAGGGCATTATTGCCAAGTGAAATAAGTCAGATCAAGACAAATACTGCATAATCTCACTTTTATGTAGAATCTAAAAAAGACAAATTCTGAGAAACAGATGAAGTAGCATAGTGGTCACCAAGGGTTGAGGGTGAGGGAAATGGGGAGATATTAGTTAAAGGTCAAATCTCCCAGTGATGTGATTAACAAGTTTGGGGATCTAATGTTCAGAATGGTGATTACACCTAATCTAATAACACTCCCATATACTTGAACGTTGCTAAGAGGGTAGATCTTAAATGTTCTCATCACAAGAAAGACACAGTGACTATGCGACAGTAAGAAGGTGGTAGCTGATACTGTGGTGGGAATCATTTTGCAATTGATAAACATATTGTATCAATACAGTGCACACCTTAAACATACACGGTGTTATGAATCAATTACATCTCAACAAAAACTGGGAAAATATACTTCACTTCATATGAATGGACAGTATCCAAACAGTTGCTCAAAGAAAATTCAGTTTACAAATGCGGCTGTGCGGTCTATTCTAAAACACTACCCTTTCCAAAATAAGTAGATGAAAAGAGAATAGCTAACATGCGTCTGCTTCCCTCCCTAACTTTCTGCCTTTTTGAGCTCGGATAGCACTAGATTAACTTTAGTTTGCTCTTTTATTTTTATAAGCTCTGGGCATTTGAAACAACAGTAACACTGGGTTCTGCCTGGCTTCAAGGATAATAGATCCACCATAGAGGATCAAAGGAACTACCTTTTCATATACAAGATGTATAAACACTCACGGGCAGATGATAAAGACATGGCCCATGGATTCCGGTTTGAGTAACACTACAGGCAAAGCTTCTGAGGAAATCCTGAAGGAAGGGCCTAACAAGCCCATGACTGCCAACTCTGCAGGGTCTCAACCAGAACCCTGACTCCATGCTCATGAGGAAGCCTTGGGGACCCGGTGGCCACACCACACTCCCAGGAGCAGGCATTGGCCTCTCACAAAGTAGTCACATAGATTTTGTTGAAAGATCTTGTATTGCCACTGACTTAAGACTCAGTATGACTCCGAAACAGCCACAGTAATACAAGATTCTAAGATTATCTTTGAAGACCATGGTGGCAAGCTTTGAAGCTTGACATCATTTTGCCCTTGGCCTTGGAATTTCGGAGCGCTTGAAATGGACAGAAACACTAGGTGCCTCTGCTTTGAAAGACCTGCATGCACCTTAATTTTGCAAAGCATGTCCTCCGTCTCCCCCACCTCAGCCTCCATGCATGGTGGGTAGAAATCCTGCAATCAGCTCAAAAGGTGGCAAAGAATCTGTGAAAGTCTATGTGAACTTGAGGTGCTAGTATGTAATTACATTTTCACTTCAGGAAATTGATTATTATTACTCAACAGGGAAAGCATGGAGGTTCAGAATTCCATACATGCTGAGTTTCTGAATGAGGTGCTCTGTCCACCTCCCATGTTTTAAAATTCCAGTTGTTAATTCCCATATCCATTATTGATCTGTTACAAAGGCTTATCCCTCTTACCCAAGGGTCAAAATTTCAAATATCTCCCCAAAAAAGTGTAGGCTGGCTGGGCCCAAGGCACTGGAGAGCACTATGGATGGTAGAGTCCTGTCTAGAGGCAGCTGCTGCAAGGGAAAGCCAGGAATGACTTTTCAAGAGAAGCTGCTTTCTGATACACCGTCTGCACACTTTGAGTCAGCAAGCAATTCCACTTGTTTTGTTTTAAAAACAGAGTGCAGATCAAACAAAACACATTTGCAAACTGGATTGGGTACCCTAACTTCTGGTTTGTAGCAATTAGTGGCCCCAAAAAGGAAAATTTCAAGGAATCAGATGAATGGAGTACTAGCTTTCTACTGCTGTGTAATAAAAACTGCCAAACTGAACAGTTTAAAACAATAGGTCTCCAGAGGCCTCTTCACTCTTCTATCCTCCACTTTTTCCTGCTTCGTGGGTTGGCTCTTCTGCCTCTAACCACAGGGTTCCACCTGATTTAGAGTCTCCAAATTCAGATGAAGTCTATCAGATGAGCTATAATCTGTCCCACCTAACTTACCAGTGAAGTTCTGTTTCCATGTGTTTATCAGTCACTGCAAGTCCTAAACCTGTCTGGATGGAGTTAACCAAACTGGGAGAGTACGTCTGAGATGATCTGAGTCCCAAAGGCTGGGTACCCTAGGAAGTCATCTCTAAGACAGAAATTGGTAATCAGCGGATGACCTCAGGAGTGCTCTAGGGAGTATCACCTGTGAAAGGGGAGGGACAAAAAGAAGGAAAGACAGAAAGAGGGGAAGGCCTCAGATAACCCTCTGGAGAGTTCCAAAACTCAGATCAAACCAGTCAATCCTAAAGGAAATTAACCCTGAATATTCAATGGAAAGACTGATGCTGAAGCTCCAGAATACTTTGGCCACCTGATGCAAGAACTGACTCACTGGAAAAGATCTTGATGCTGTGTGAGACTGAAGGCAGGAGGAGAAGGGGATGACAGAGGATGAGATGGTTTGATGGCATCATGGACTTAATGAACATGAGTTTGAGCAAACTCCGGAAAATGGTGAAGGACAGGGAAACCTGGCGTGCTGCAGTCCATGAGGTTGCAGAGAGTCAGACACGAGTGAGTGACTGAACAAACTACATAGCTGAGATGCCCCTTTCTCCATGGTCCCAAACTGTGGTGAGGGGTCAGGCCTTTACACCTGAACATCAGGAAAAATCTTTCATCTCAGGCAAGGAGGCTCTTTGGATTGCAGACAATTCAAAGATGTGGTAGGCCATCTTCTGCAATGCTTCCAACAGTTGAGGGCATGAATCCTTCATTCCTGAAGGGGATGCTGGGCAGGGCAGCATGCTCATTAAAATGTGATGGGAAGAGACTTCAAATATAAACCCTAGCGCAGCCTGGGCCTGCTTTGCCCTCAGCACCATTCTTTCCACTTCTACTGGGTGACACCTCTATACTGCATTCTCCAGGCTCCTGAATGATCTGGCTCCTACCTGGCTTTCACCAATAGGAGACATTGGTTAGAGCCTGTAGAGTGAAAGGGAAAGGCCATAGTATTTTTCCCCACCTTCTCTGTCTTAGCAGGGTCAACGAAGTGGCCACTTCTCCTCCATGGTGTCAATTTCCCCCAGAAGGGCCCACTAAGACTCCACCTCCCACGGAAGGCCCCTTCCCCTCCAAGGCCACTGGCCAGCAGGACTGCCCTCCTCTGTCCCACCAGCCTCAGGATGGCAGGAGCTGTTGCTCATCTGATGGCAGGAGCTGTTGCCTGCTGTTGCTCATCTACGGGCTGCCTCTGTGTCTTCCGCTTGACCTCTCTGACTCTCCCATCACACATGTAATCAGTTTCCTGAATTCAATTCCCTGTCCTTCTGCTCCAGGATGGCTTCTGTTCTCCTGGTTGGATTCCAACAACAAACCCCAAATCAAAAATCTCATGGGCCCCTGTTCCAAATTTCGGGTGATTTCTTCTTCAAGGAAAATTCTATGTATCAGGGTCTGGGGGGAGTTTGAAAATAAGTATTGCCTAGAACAAGTATTTACTTAACAACAGCTATGATTCCCTGGAGAAATGCCTATAGCTAGGTGGGCAGCTATTTAGCGATGATTCTTCATTTCACTCAATAATCCAGAGCCCCAGTAAAAAGATGTCTCACCTACTACATCTACTGTGGTGACTCAGACAGTAAAGAATCTGCCTGCAATGCAGGAGACCTGGGTTTGATCCCTGGGGTGGGAAGATCCCCTGGAGAAGGGTATGGCAACCCACTCCAGCATTCTTGCCTGGAGAATTCCACAGACAAAGGAGCCTGGTGGGGTAAAATCCATGGGGTCACAAAGAGTAGGGCACAAATGAGTGACTAACACTTTCACTTTTCACTTTCACACCTACTGTGATACTTCAATTTCTCCTAAATTGAACATTTTTGTCCAAATGTAAAACAAAATAGTTTATCTCAAAAATATCACCTTTGGCCCTGTTGAATAGCCAAAGTACTGCTTTATCAACTGAAATAATTTCAAAGATCAGAGCTAATTTTTTTTTAAATTCCCCATATTTCCAAAAATTCAACATAAAATAAAGCTTTTATAAAGGATCATCAATTCTAAGATATTCCATTTGCCTAAATTCTTTATGCTTCATAAAGATACCATTTCTAGGTATGTACTAAAATCATTTTACCTTGGAGACTTCATAAAATTTGGTTCCAGTCAAACACAATTATTCCAGAACGGATTTCAGAGTGACTCCAAATTCCCATTGGTAGCAAGGACCAACCATTTCGACAGTTCCAAAAAATTATCTTAACTTCATAGACCTATTTAAAATACAAGAAAAGACAGGAATCCATTAACATTTTAATGTTGAGATGATACAGGTTTTCAGAAGCAAAAAAAATTTTTTTACAACAACTGTGTTTTCAGGCAAGTGGTAGACAGTCAACCACATCCACATTTGTAAAGTGCCCGAACAGATGGGGATGGAGGGAGGGCGGGAAATACAGAATTCTGCACTCATTAATTAGCCACACAGTAGTTAACAGAATACAATCTTAAAGTAGAAGTTCCCTCTGCAGCAAAGGCATGACCAAGTTGACAGAGGGTACCAAACCATTCATGATGCAAAATTTCACTCTCTCATCAACCATGGGATGAAAATGAAATTGGAGATGCTCCAATCCCAAGAGTTCTACAACCTGTCCAAGTTCACAGAGCAGTGGAAATGCCAGCATGCAGACCTACAATTTGATGTCCTGTGATATAAACCTGATTTCTAAGAAACTCCCAAGGGTTCTACAACCTGCCCAAGTTCACAGAGCAGTGGAAATGCCAGCATGCAGATCTACAATTCGATGTCCTGTGATATAAACCTGATGATGATAAACAATGTGCAAGACACACCACTATGTATAAAATAGATAACCAAGAAGAACCTAATGTATAGCACAGGGAATTAGACTCAATATTATGTAATAATCTGTAAGGGGGGACACATGTGCACCCATGGCTGATTCATGTTGATGTGGTACAAAAACCACCACAATATTGTAAAGTAATTATCCTCCAATTAAAATAAATAAATTACTTTTTAATGAATGGGCTTTATATATACAGGCTTCCCTAGTAGCTTGGACGGTAAAGAATCCACCTATAATGCAGGAGACCAGGGTTTGATCTCCAGGTTGAGAAGATCCCCTGCAGAAAAGAATGACTCCCTACTCCAGTATTCTTGCCTGGATAATTCCACAGATAGAGAAGCCGGGTGGGGTACAGCCCATGGGGTCGCAAAGAGTCAGACACGACTGAGCGACTTTCACTCATTCACTAATAGAGACATAAAACAATTTGGAAGGATGCTTTTTGAAAAATGCTGGTGGGACACAGAAGGCAAAAATTTTTCCAACATAAAACACACAAAAATACAAAAAATACTTTTTAACACCATAACTTAGATTCAACATGCTCCTTTAATGCACAAACCTCAAAAGGCTTTTCTACTTAATGAAAACATTTTTCAAGAAGGATTCAGACAACTCCAAACCAAAAGACGGAGAAGGCAATGGCACCCCACTCCAGTACTCTTGCCTGGAAACTCCCATGGACGGAGGAGCCTGGTAGACTGCAGTCCATGGGGTCGCTAACAGTCGGACACGACTGAGCGACTTCACTTTCACTTTTCACTCTCATGCATTGGAGAAGGAAATGGCAACCCACTCCAGTGTCCTTGCCTGGAGAATCCCAGGGACGGGGGAGCCTGGTGGGCTGCCATCTATGGGGTCGCACAGAGTCGGACACGACTGAAGCGACTTAGAAGCAGCAGCAGCAAACCAAAAGACATCTCAAAAAAAAAAAAAAAAGGAACATGTGAAACTACCCATTTTTAACGTTACTGAGTTAAGTATATCCCTCCAAGGGATGAAGATCAAAAAGAAATAATGATAGGCAACAATAAATATTTAAGCCGCAAATGTGACATACAAATGATCCTTGCGGGCTTCCCAGGTGGTTCAGTGATAAAGAAAACATCTGCCAATGCAGGAGACACGCGTTCGATCCCAGGTCCAGGAAGATTCCCACGTGCCATGGACCAACTAAGCCTGTGTGCCACAACTATTGAGCCTGTGCTCTCGAGTCCAAGCACTAGTGAAGTCTGCGCTTCTTAGAGCCTGTGCTCCCCAACAAGAGGAGCGACTGCAATGAGAAGCCTGTGCATCACCATTAACGTGCAGTAGCCCCAACCAGCTGCAACTAGAGAAAAGCCCGAAAAGCAATGAAGACCTAGCATAGCCAAAAAGAAATAAAATTATTTTTACAAAAGATCCTTGCTCCACAGTCTAATCATTATTGAATCCTGTTGAACCCACTGCAAATGCACCACAAAATACAAGATAGTTTTCTCTTCTTTAGATGCCCTGGATGTAATTACAGATGTTTGTCTAGAGGCCTCTTTAGGTGACAGGCTTGAGATCCATCCTTTTGGGAACACAGGAGACACAGAGGAGGCCGTGAGTGATTAGCTCTACGAGAGAGAAGCAGCTTTGAGTAACTGTTTAAATGTAAGATACTTGGAAAAGAAATCACTGGATAATGTTCATCTCCCAGATCCTCCAACTTTATTAAGTATGTTTGTCCTGAAATCCACCCAAGGGCACAACATGACCTTCTGTTATCAGAAAGAAATACACAATATAATTTACCAGAACCCATCCTAATGAGCTCCCCACATACTGGAAACCAAAATGACCTTTCCTAGCTAATATTTATCTTGTTTTCTTCGCATAAAGGGAACCACTGGGGATTCTCTTTTCAATTCGTTAAAAAAAAAAAAAAGGACCCATCAGCGAAAACAAATGTGATCCAATAGTTCGCATGCTAGACAAAAAGCCAGGAGTTTAATTTTAGGCTGATCAGTAAGTCATTCAGTCAGATTTTCCCGGAGTGTACCCTAGGCACTTGCTTAAAAGGATTAACTCTTTCCTGTGACTTCCGAACTTTAGTACATTCAAGACCATCAGTGCTTTTGTGCACACCACCAAAAGCATGTGTTTCCAGTCACTCTACTTCCCTCTAGGTTGTTTTCCAACAATGGCAGTCTTTTCTATCATTCCACTTTAAAAGTCCTTCCTTTTCCTAGTATATAGCAAATGGATAAACAACAAGATCCTACTTCTCTGTCCATGGGATTCTCCAGGCAAGAATACTGGAGTGGGTAGTCTATCCCTTCTCCAGGGGATCTTCCCAACCCAGGGATCGAACCCAGGTCTCCTGAATTGCAGGCAGATTCCTGACCATCTGAGCCACCAGGGAAGCTCTACTGTACAGCACAGAGAACTATATCCAATATCCTGTGATAAACCATAATGGAAAAGAATCTAAAAAAGAATATATATTCTGTGTGTGTGTAAATATATATACACACGTAACTGAATCACTTTGTTATACAGCAGAAATTAACACAACATTGTAAATCAACAATACTTTAATAAGTATTATATTATTACTTATTAATATTATTATATTATATAATACTAAAGCAAAATAAAAATATTCAAACTAAAAAAAAGTCACTCATTTTTAGAGAGTCTGGGTGTTTACAACAATGAATGACATTGCTATATCTAGACTAAGAACAATTTTAAATGTGTCTGGTCACTGTTGGAATGAGGAAAAAAACAGCATTTGCGTGCTGGGTTACATTTTTCATCTTTCACCTTACACACTGGTCTTATGTGGAGACAGTCGCTCTTCTACAAAAGAGCAGGATGCCTGTTCATGTTCCCTGGTACCAAGAAACTTTGAGCTTCCCGGCAGAGGAGACCATTCTTCAGATGTTTAATTTATTTCTGTTGTACCCAAGAAAGAAGTCGGCCTACACCTGATTTCTTATCAAGAAAATAGTGAGGTTCTGCCTTTCTTTTCTCTTGATCTACTTGCCTTCACTATCAGCAGAGTGAATTCCTTAACAGGATTATTTTGGGTAATACAGTTTTTGACTTGTTGTAGATAAGCACCCTCAGAATATCTCTTATGTCAGTTTTGCTATACCCACCTCACTCCACAGATGGAAATTTATGCAGCATGACGTTCTCACCTTTTCATTCTAAAACTCTACAGTGATGAAATACCACATTCCTTTTAAAACCACAATACACAATGACCTTAAACCTGGACCTAATCACGAAGAAAAATGCCAAACATTTGACTAACTCAAACATGAGAGACTTTCTGCAATGTAATTGCTCCTTAAAAACTGTCAAGGTTATGAAAGACCAAAATAATCTGAGAAATTGTTCCAAATAAAGGAATGATACATGGCAACCAAATGAAACGGTGATCTTATGTTGCATCTTAGATGAGAAAAAATACACATGCATAGTCATTCTCAAATGAACAGCGTGCACAATCACACACATCCATACACATATATATACACACATTTATCTATAAAGGACATTACTGGGACAAATAACAATTTCTGAATATAGCCTATAGATTACACTATGGTGTCATATCAATATTAGATTAGTTAAGAGAATGTCCCTGTTATTAAAATATACCCTGAAATATTTAAGAATAAAGGGCAACTGTCTCGAACTTACTGTCAAATGATTCTGAGAGGAAAAAGGGAAGAGGAAAGGAAGGAAGGAAAAGCAAATGAATGAATGAACACAAAAGCAAATGAAAAAAATGTAAGCAACTGATGAATCTAGGAATTCTTTGTACTATTCTTCCAACTTCTCATTCCGTCAGAAATTATATCAAAATAAGACAACAGATGCTCACTAAAAAGACCAGTTTATCACATATACTAAAATGATTCAGAACTTATTACCAATCTTAAACTATAAGAGTTGATAGTTGAAATGTTCTGGCTCATCTGACTCTCTTAATACTCACTGAAGACCCCAGAGGAAGTTCATTTGCTTTTATTTAAAAAGCACTTTCCTAGGAATACCTTCTGTAAACACATTCGGGTGTATTCTTTTGCTATTCCTTTAAAAATGTCATACTGGTTTACGATTTCTCAATCTTTCAGTTCATACAATATTCTCATGTAATTAAAATATCAAGGACATTTAATAGAATATAACATTCAATAACACTGAAAAACTGTTGCTATTCAATGTGTCCTTTTGGTCAAAAGTTGTATAGCAAGTATAGGGGATTGATACTATGTGCTCCTAACTTCTTGTATTAATTAAAAATGTATTCGATGAGAAAAAATAGCACTTTCATAGTGTCTACTGTGGTTCAGTCATTGCACAAGTACCTTAAAATAATAACTCACTTAAAAGTAGGATTTATTTCTATCCTTCTATGCAGATGAAGACAGTGAGACACAGATAGGTCAAGGGGTTTGACCGAGGTCGTTCAGCTAGCAAATGGCTAAGCCATGATTCAAATGCAAGCCATCTAGCACCAAGGAATGTACTGTTTCAATTCTTATCAAAATATTTTCAAAGAGTATTAGTCCTTTTCATACTTTTTTAAATAGACTAAAAATAACTCTTTCTTCAGGAATTCAAGGCAATGGTCATCAAGCTAAAAGTAAAAATTTTGTCTGTGGACCCACATGAGTAGACAACTGGACTGAATGAGGACCAGATCCTGGCTTGGAGCCTCTGTTATTTTTTATTAACCCCTAAATAATTTTTGCCTCATCTCTGAAAAGCTGGTGAATAACAGTGATTCTGACTTGCTGCAGCATTCTGCCTTACTACAGGTTTATTCAAGGCTTATTAGGTCCCAAATTAAGACCAAACATACAAGAATTCTGAAGACCTTGAGTACTTAAGTTGCCATTTTTCAAACAGGTGGAAAAATAACCACACTTTAGATCAGAACTCCTCAAAGACACTTGGGTGAAAATACAGCAGAGCCAGAACATAAGCCTAAATGACTTCTGTCGATTTCTATGAAGGAATTCAGCACCGACTCAAAACAAAGTGGAATTCTGTCGGTGCATCCATGCAGACTCATTTCCTGCCAAGAAATCCAGAAGCAATTTTGTGACAGTACAGCAAGGTAGATTCTCGCCTATAAACCAAATAGACACTCCTGCACCATTGCCCTTTCCTGCCTGCCCACTCACCTAGGAGGTTTCCAAGCCCCGTCTTGCTTCACCAGCAGAGTGAGGATGCTTGAATAATGAGCTATTTTCAGATTCACCATTAGTGCAGCTGACCTCTTGGAGTGGGATCTACTGGGATGACCTGGTAAGTGTGGTTTTCAGCCTCTTGGGTATGAGGGTGCAAGTAGTACTAATTCTTCCAGCTAATGATGTAACAGGTGACACCCTTAAACAAGTTTAGACATCGCGTTAAATCATTTTTTCACACTAATTTCAAATTAGTCAAGGTAGAAGATGATAGAGGTGAGAAATCTCACCTCTATCCTCCAGAGGTGAAACTAGCAACCTGGGTTTTGGATGTATAAAACAGAGTTTTATGAGTAGAAAAGGGGTGAAAAGATGGTCTCATTAAGCAAGAATTGTGTCTCATAACCAACGGAAATTTTGAAAGAGAAGGTGTCTCCATGAAGTAATTCATCATTTCTTTAGACAGAGAAGAGGAAAGCTGTTTCCATTTCTAGTTGTTTATATAATACAACCACACTGACTTGTCTTCTAGAAATTCTCAAACCACTTTTCCACAAAAGTATGCAAACCAAGTGCAACCTCTCTCTTGACAAATTTATGCAAGAACAAGACAAGTATTAATGAACATTTTATATTTAAAAGGCTTCTGATGAAAGTAAGTGTACTTAATAGGTTATCGACACTTTTATGAATGTATTTCAAGCCCTGATGCTCAGCTAAAGCCTCAGCCGAGCTCTCACTTATAACTATCACATGATGCGTGGAATTACTTTGTAATTTAGAGCATGCTTACTGTCACACATTCAAGAGGACAGGTTTCTCTGCCAAAATGCAGTATACTCATGCCATTAAGTTGCTTTTCTATTGCTGCCTAACAATATCAATGAGGAACTTACTCATTCATCTTATAACATGCTGTAAACATGTTTAGAACTTAAAAGGTTCTAAGTGAGTCATTAAAGTCAATAGCTGTGTCTGGTACAGAATTGTATACAATTTTACACATGGCATTTTAGTTTCAAGTGTTGCCAATACCATCTTGTTTAAATTAGGTTGTAGAGTTCTTCAAAAGGGCCCTTCTGGTCAGAGATGATTTAAACAAATTAAATAGACACACTGTGATCTTTTCACTGTAAGAACTGAGAAATTCCGTAATCCTGCAACCATGCAGCATCTTTATTTCCATGCAGCATCTTTATTTCCATGCAGTGACATGGTCCTTTCTAATCGAAGTATGGCCAGCGCCTTTTGTTAATGAAGAAAAACTCTAGCCTACAAGTGACTATGAACTGTCCAAAAGCAATCATCACTAAGAGCGACGATGGTTCATTGAGAGTCAGTCTATACAAAACACAGAAAACAAACCTGTGGGTGACATAAAATACAAAACGCACTCACCAAATTCAGGGACACTCAGCACGATTCCACAGCTTGTTGTCCAAGTGAAATTGCCCAGATCTGGGGCTGAACTAATGTGAGAGGTAATGGCAATTTAGCCATAAATCTCTCAAGGCCCAATTATCCTTATGTCTAAGGGTTTCTTTTAATTGGACCAGTTTTTAATTGGAAAGTTTCCTCCAGTTTCTCATTTTTCAAAGCATCAAAACAGTGTCTAAGGATTTTATTTAGCATAATAAATAACCAAAATAATATTTTGGAGGCTACTCACAAGTTGCCAAGCATCTGAACTTTTATTTAAAAAGTTTTTGTGTGATATGATCTAACCTCTACGTTATATTATAAAAAATAAAGCAAGCTATATATAATGAAAGCGAAAGTCGCTCAGTCGCGTCCAACTCTTTGCAACCCCATGGACTATACAGTCAATGGAATTCTCCAGGCCAGCATACTGGAGTGGGTAGCTGTTCCCTTCTCCAGGGGATCTTCCCAACCCAGGGATCGAACCCATTACAGGCAGATTCTTTACCAGCTGAACCACCAGGGAAGCCCTAAGCTGTATATAATAGAATGCAAAAATAGAATTCCATGACTATTCAATAGTTACATTGCTCGGGTCAGGGCTGGCCATTTACAAACAGAATGTAACCCTCCTGAGAGGAGGGGATGGTACCTTACTTCACTTCTACGCTAACCTCTAACATAATGCTCTGCACACCATGGGTGTTAAAATACATTTTGTTAAATAAACGAATAAAGTCTCTCGTTTTACTCCCAAATGAACGGTCATTTCACTTCTATGCTTCCCTAATTCGTCACCTGCAAACTAATATAGTTCAACGACACAATTACCAATGTATGTTCAACCACCAGCTATGACAATGACTCACAAAGCGTTTTAGGGAAAACATGGTAAGATTCAGCTATTGATAACATACAGCTCATGGATATACATACACAGTAAATTCCACTGCCAACAGGATTGCACAGCAAGACAATGCCCATCGCAGGCAATATTGACCACTTTAATCCATTAGTGAGATAAATGCTTCTTAAAAGTTTTATTTTAAGAAGAACCATTATTAAATTTCCAACCTTAAAAATTCATCTTTTGTTTGACAACACTGCCCTCTTGTGGCAAAAAGGGAAGGCTTCTGAAAGTGCTAACTTGTTACCTGATTTATAATGGATATTTTTATTATAAGTACATGTTTTCATTTTTTTAATAAAGTCATTTAAAAACAGTATGCAAACAATCCCTAAAGAAGCATAAGACACTAAATAAGTTAAAGAGCAATTTAAATGGCATCACAAAAAAGTCAAATCAAAATATGGTAAAAAGCTTCTAAATGAAATGGTAATTATTTATACAGAAAACTACACATAATAAACACAAGCCTAGTGAGATTCAATATTTATTGGTTCTCCCTGTTGCTTTTGTAACACAAATCCATGATATCATCTATCAAAGCTCTCCAAGCTACTTAAAGATACTCTAAACATTCAGCTTATATATACAGATGCTTACTGAGTTCCGGCTTAATACTAGGACATGTTTAGGGAAATCAAGAATAAGACTAATTCCTATCTATCCAAAAATGACAAACTAGTTGCAAAAGACATATATGGGGCAACCAAGAGAGCAGGTCAATAATATTTGCCATTGTCTTTTGATGGACCTAGAGATTGTTCACACTGAGTGAAGTAAGAGAAAGAGAAAATATTGTATGACAACCCTTACATGTGGAATCTAAAAAGAAATTATACAAATGAACTTATTTACAAAACAAAAACAGATACATAGATTTATAGAATGAGCTTATGGTTGCCAAGGAAGAAGGATGGGGAAAAAGGACAGGGAGTTTGGGATGGACATGTACACACCACTGTATTTAAAATGGATAACTAACAAGGACCTACTGTATAGCATAGCAAGTTGTGCTCAATATTATGCAGCAGCCTGGATGGGAGGGGAATTTGGGGGAGAATGGATACATGTATATGTGTGGCTGAGTCCCTTTGCTGTTCACCTGAAACTATCACAACATTGTTAATCAGCTATACTCCAACAAAATAAAAAGTTAAAAAAAATTTACTATTGTCTTTTGGAATAATGAAAATAGAAGAAGAAGATCACTGAGGACTGCTGCAATCCAGGAGAACTTCCTGGAAGAGACAACAACAAGGAGTAAAAAAGGAGTGTTTGGGGAAAAGAGTAAAGAGGTGTTCAGGAATTTCAAAAAATTTGTTTGGTTGGTCATTGCTAAGGGGAAAAGATCTGCACATGTGTGCGAGTTTGTTTTATCTTGTCCTGATTTGATCTGGTAGCGGAGAAGAAAGGGCCACTAAAGGAAACCACACAGAGGAAGGGGGAAGGGAGAGGAGGTAGGTATGGTGGGCTGACCCCATGCGGAAGTCATACAGAACAGGTGAGCAGTCTCCCAGGTCCTATCCCACACTCAATGGGTCATCTCTTCATGACTCCTTAAACAAGTAGTTTTTGATCAATTCTTGGACCAGGTCTTGTGTTGGGTGCCAGACATGGAAGATGGATAAGGTCCCGGGTACCCTGGGGTTTGCACTATAGTGTGGGAAAACAGACAGACAGGTAAACAAGTGTGAATAATGGAACTGTTGTTGTTCAGTCACTCAGTTGTGTCTGATTCTTTGCGACCCCATGGACTGCAGCACACCAGGCTTCCCTGTCCTTCACCATCTCCCAGAGCTTACTCAAACTTATGTCCATTGAGTCAGTGATGTCATCCAACCATCTCATCCTCCGTCATCCCCTTCTCCTTCCTGCCTTCAATCTTTTCCAGCATCAGGATCTTTTCTAATGAGTCTTCTCTTTGCATCAGGTGGCCAAAGTATTGGAGCTTCAGCATCAGTCCTTTCAATGAATCTTCATTGTAAGGTAACTGTGGGTTCAGATTAAGTATGACAAAGAAAGCAATAGTCAATAGTGTAACAGAAACCGGCTGGGTTTGGAGGAAGAGAGGCTCCATGGACTCGGTGCTTAGGGAAGGCTTCTCTGAGAAGGTCATCTTGACATGATGACAAATGATAGAATGTGACTTCTGGAGGAAGAATGTCCCAGGAAGAGAAACAGCTCTGCCTTGTAGGAGTCTAAAGTCAAAACAAGCTGGGTGTGGTCAGATGCAGAGGGGCTGGAGGACAGTGAGCAGGGCAAAGAGGGATCAGAGGGTGACATCAGGGAGATCCCAGGAGCAGATCACAAGGGAGCTTGCAGATAACAGGACGGAGTTGGGACTTGGTTCCAAATGGAATGTGAGAGCTGTAAGCACAAGAGAAATGGGAGATGGTTTAGGTTTGCACAAGAGCTCTCAAGCTGCTGGGTGGAGAAGGCCCTCTGGGGAGCAAAAGTAGAAAAATGAGAGACTACTGCGGACTAAGGTCTCAACCTAGAAGTACAAGAGAATGAATATGGCCAGATGTCTGGAGAGCAGAGCAATAATGAAGTCAGGCCTCTAGGAACAGTTTTGCTCACACACACTGCTGGGTATCTTAGACACTCCGTGTACAGTCAAACTTCTGAATTAACGTGCAAGGTTCAAGCCTCAGGTCTTGGTACCAAGAATACTAGTTTTCACCTATGCAATTGTACATCCTATAATCCATTGTTTTTACTCTTCACTTTGGCTACTAGAAAGCTCAGAGTCAAATTTAGTGTCCACCTTTAGCAAGTGAAGAGGGCCGTTCACCAAGCATATCACAGGCTAACCCTCTGCTTAGCCGTTCTTATCTTCCTTTTATATCCGATTTCATAAAATATTTTTAAAAGTTTTCTCAAATCTGCTTTGATGGGGACAGATACAAATACATGCATACGTAAACAAGACACCATATTCTTTAACAGGTCCAACATGTTCTGTCTCTTCCTGTAATTCCCTTTTTTCAACCCATTCTACTTGCCAGACCAAAACTCAAAATTTCCACCATGGCATGGTTACCTCGGGGAGAAGCATTATTTCCAAAAAAATAAAATGAAAGATGTTACCTAGACTTACATAGCATAGAAACTAACAGGCGGTAAATCACTTTGGGATTCACTGATGAATTTCCTGGTAGATGGCAGGGTCTGAGCAAACAGGACGAAGGACATAAGGTTTGGTTTAAGGTGAGTAAGAATGTGATAAACAAGGTTTAGTGCCTGCAGGTCAGAGAAGCGAGTGCAGTCACGGGACCCAGGAGAAGACAAGGTGAAAAAGGATGGGATGGGAAGGGACCCAAGAACACATATTTAACAAAGATCAGTCCTAGCCCGCAGTGACTCATAACCAATCACTCCTTCTGATATTAAGATCATGGGCTTCCCAGGTAGTTCAAATGGTAAAGAATCTGCCTGCAATGCAGGAGACCTGGATTCGATCCCTGGGTTGGGAAGATCCCCTGAAGAAGGGAATGGCTACCAACTCCAGTATTCTTGCCTGGACAATCCCATGGACAGAGGAGCCTTGGTGGGCTATTTAGTCCATAGGGTCGCAAAGAGTCAGACACAGCTGAGAGACTAACACATATATAGTATATCATCTAAGAATCCAGAAAAGTGTTCACAGGACCTATAAAACACTAGAAAGTCTTATCTATTTTGTATCTTAAGTCTAAAAAACAAAATTAAGGGATCTGACACAGAGATAATAATTCAGCAGCTGGATTACACCGAGCCTAACATTAAAACAGACACCATCACTTCTCATCTCATGGAATCCTCAGAACAATCCACAGGGCAGTTTTACTTCATTTTGTTTTCAATCTCCAACATGGGTGAATATAAGTAATTCTAGTTACCCAAGAGCACACAGCAACTATGTAGCGGACCCAGGGTTCCAAAGGAAACTGGCAGAGTTCCCATATGGGAGGAAAAAGGAAGGTAAAATAGAAAAAGGTCTGGGAAAGCCAGAGACAGGGCTGGGAGTGGAAAGCAGTTAGCCAAGGCTGTTTCAAGAATGGAATTTTCACAATACAGAAAGTCCAACCCAGAATGTCTCCCATTTCAATACTGGAGCTGTTAAGAAAGACAGCGTCCTCCTAACAACTGGCCATACTGGAGGAAGGTCACATAATTTCAGTCACGTATCCACTTTTTCTTATGTAAACACTGCAGAATAAATGGAATGCCTAGCAAACATTTCCAGTGAAAATTTACCATCTGACTTAATGTGCACTTTAAGTACACAAAAACACACAGAATCATAAACATTTGAAAAAAAAAAGAACCTCTTCATTAGTAAGTTTCAGTATCAATTACTTGTTGAATTGATAGTATTTTAGACATGGTGGGTTAAATAAAATATATTATGAATTTAAAAGCAACATTCAGGCTTCTAGGTGTCACCACAAGTTGTTATCTACAGACAATAGATTCTGGATTACTTATTTTTCCTCATTTGGAAAAATCTTTTGGTTTTCACAGCAGCTGTCTTCAACTCCTCCTATGGTTTAATATCACTGACTTAGAAAAGGTCTGTGAGGCCATTCCTCTTATTCTGGCTCTAAAAAAAGACCCACATGGAGCCAGATGTGATGCGCCGTAGTCAGAACCTGAGTTCTAAGACATTTCTATGTTGCATTCACATTTTCACGTAAGAATTCACTAATCATGCTTCATTTGGGCATCAGGGAAACATTCTGGCAGCAAGGACACCCATATAATGAAATATTAGGTCACGATCCCATAATTCCAATGCACAAGAGACACAACACACACTTTTAGGAGACTTTTAAAGCAGAAAAACACGGGAGGTGAGCAAGAATGATTTCTCTTTCCAGGGACGAGTTTAGGCCCTTAAGGTATCAAATGCACTCTTCACCCTCAGAAGGGAGACATGTGGGTGAAAATAAAGATTGCCATCATCTGCTGCTTAACATAAAAATGCACAAAGCTGCAGATCTATCTTTGTGACCTATAGGACCTTCATCCTTTAATTAAAATGACAGAGTTCCCTGAAAACCCATCAATTATAGTCAATGTCAAAGTATTTTTGGTAACTGGGGCCAAGGGAGCAGAAACGATAGAATTCTAACATGAGCCGAGAGAACTTTCCTGTCCTGGAACTTAGAATGGAGACCGAGAGACAGCTGATCATTCTAGAACAGGCTGCTAAAGGAGGGAGATACACATATGGGGGTTGGGGGTGGTCAGGCTTCTCTCATCACGTGCAGCAGGTTCAAAGAAAGCTGGTGAGATCGGCACAGATGTGCCAAGAGCAGACATGACCCAGGAAAGCGTGATCATGACCCTGAAAGTCACTCTGTTTTTAGCCTTTCCTTGGCTTGCCTTCATCCCTTCTACTGGGTTTCTCAAGAATGGCTATAACTTTTCAAAAAACAATAACAGTTTTCATCTTTGTCTGACCTTGCTGGAACGAATTTTTAACTGAATCCAAAGAGAACGGTCCCACTTCACAGATAGGGAAACTGAGCCTCTAGGAATTATCTTCTCCAGGTGGCAAACCTAATTAGTGATAGAGCTGGGCTCCCCACCCAAGCCTTCTAACTCGAGAGCCACTCTGCCCGCCCTGTCCATTTGGAAACTGCTAGCCATGTGCGGTCACTAAAGTTTAAATGAACTTAAGGGAAGTCAAATTTACAGAACATCCCACCACTGAACAAAGTGTCTGGGATGAGGTTGGGTTCCTGAAGGAACAATGTTTTTCTTTTTTTAAGATTTTGATTTTTTTTAAGTCTTTATTGAATTTGTTACAATATTGCTTCTGTTTCATGTTTTGGTTTTTTGGCCACAAGACATATGGGATCTTAGCTCCTCAACCAGGGATCAAATTCCCATCCCCTGGGTTGGAAGACGAACAATTAACCACTGGACTGCCAGGGAAGCTCCAGGAACAATGTTCTTCATATGTAAAATCTGAAACAAACAGCAAAAACTCACTTCAGCCGCTCTACTAAAAGCAGTGGGACCCACTGGAAGGTAGACAGATGTCTTGCCATCCCAAACCTTCGGTTCCCATCTGCACCCCTTCATAGCCTTTCAATGGGCAAATCATTCAATCTTTCCTAACCTCAGGTTCTTCATCTCGAATATGGATTTTAAAATAACTTCTCTGGTTACTGGGGGATTCAAGTGAGGCATGCCCTTCCAATGTCTAAAACCGGGCATTCACCCCTCCCTCCCTTTTACCCCCACCATCATTTCTTTCGGTCAATACCTATACAGTTCACTTTGTGTATGCACATTCCAGTTATAATCTTTCTTTGGGGTTTTCTCTTGTAATATTCTTCCCTTTTTCTTATATATTTTTATATATGGGTATGAGAATCTTGGGCTTCCCTCATGGTTCAGCAGTAAAGAATCCACCTGCAATGCAGGAGATGCAGGTTCGATCCCTGGGTCGGGAAGATCCCCTGGAGGAGGAAATGGCAACCCACTCCAGTCTTCTTGTTTGGGAAATCCAGTCTACAGTCCATGGGGTCACAGAGAGTCTGACACAATTTGGCAACTAAACAACAATAAGGAGAAGTTTATTGGATAAAAAACACAATGTCAAAACAAAAAGCAGAGGATTCACCAGAGGTCCAGTGGTTGGGACTTGGCACTCCCACTGCAGGGATTATGGGTTCAATCCCTGGTTGGGGAACTAGGATCCCACAAATTGTGCAGTGCAGCCATAAAAAGGGGGGGGGGGGAGGAGAAAAGCAAAATAAGATGCAGACTCGCCTCTTCACTCTACGACATTCTGCACAGTAGCAGTCAGCAGAGAAAACCTGACAAACCAAGTTAGTAGAATCCCTTTCTAAAGTATTTTCCATCTAATAAGTAATTTCAGACACCACTGGTTCCCCCAATCAATGGCCATTTCTATAATAGATGAAAGGAACAACAACAACAAAAAAAAGGCAGAGACCAAAATCCTGAGAGATAAGAAGCCAGTATTATCACTCTTGTCCTTAACATTCACCTCACCTGTAACAGCAGCAGGCACGGTGCTGGGCGATGTTTTCCTTCAGCCGACACATAAGGCAGATGCTGAAGCAAAGACCACCACTCACCTGGCAAACAAGAGCTTTGGCACAGGCCTTAAAGCACCTGCCATCCACAGAGCAGGGCTTCTGAATCAGGGGTCCTTGGAGAGAACTGGGGTCTATGACCTGGGATAAGGGGGAAAAATGACATCTTCATTTTTACTTACTCCTACCTGAGCCTCATTATTGCCTTCAATTATAAATGTCTGCAACAAACCAGAGGGGTATTTAGCAGTTCCTAGGACTTGATCACAAGCAGAAAGCACAGGTATTTTCAAGTCACATGACGGTGTGTTGCAAATACCTCAAAACATGTCCATCACACCTCATAATTCTAGGGTTAATGGACCTGCCTGGAGAGCGTGCTATTGCATGCACTCTTACAGAAGCATGCCTGCTCTGTGTCATGAACAATTCTAATGTGTTGATCACTACATTTCTGTAGAACTGACTTCTGTGATCCTATGAACTTTGTTTTCTGTGTTTTAAGACATTGTTTTGAGACAGGATCCCCTGGCTTAACCTCTTCTTTGCCTCCCAGGGAACCCACAGCAAAGAAGAGGTTACAGGCTCTCCATCATAGGAGCTGGCAAAACTCTAAGTTCGATGTGCAGTATCACATTTGCCTTGTCACTTTCCCCCACCACCACCCTACATATGCCAAAACTTTGACCCATCAGTTCTTTCAGTACTGCCTCAGAAGTCTGCAAGAAAACTGAGAGATGATACAATGACTTCCACATAGAATATAAACCAGTCACAAAAGCACCAGGTAACAGTTGCAGAATGATCTGGGGAAGGTTAAAAAAAATATATATGATTTGCCCTATATAGACAGTATCATCGTTTTAAGTACCTCTTGCAACCACTATCTGTAATGTATTCCAACTTGCCAGTGTAGAAATGGCCTCATTATTTCCAGAGGTCCTTCAGAAAGTCTATTTCAAAGCAAGCAACTCGAAAGTTGGCCCACCATCCAAAAGCCAGTGCTATAAATACGCATGGGAAAGCAACAGTGAGCTGGATCTCATGACTGTGTCTTCAGGAAAGGAACCGGGAGAGGTGAGGGGCTAGCAGAGTGAACAACTATAAGAAAAAGGAGACCAAGTTTCTAGGTTTCTAGGATAACAGGTCTCAGAAGTCCAAGAGACCCTTGTCAGCCTGAGAGAAATAAAACACATTCCCAGGCAAACATTCATCGAGACTTTCATAAAAGGTTGTAGATATCTGTGCAGGCTATGACAGAGGGCAGGCAACATGGACGCGAAGCTATCAGTGTGAATGGGGTCTTCGGGTGGGTTCTTCCCGAAGCAGAGCCTGAGACGAGGACATAAGGTGAGAGCGCGTGACTGAAGTTGCTGAAGGAGGAAGGGCAGCTAAAGGCCCCACGGCCTCCCAAGAAGCCAAGGGAATCGCTCCCAGAATTATCCACCCAAGCACAGAGGGTGGGGGCATTGGCACTTCAGCTTCCCATCAGAGGCATCCATGCCCCAGTTCTCCCGGGCTGCTTCTGCCTACACATCATCAGGTCAGAGAAGGCCCCGTGACAAAGGTGGAAAACATGCTGAGCCAATGCCAGGGACAGAGCACAAGCTGCTCATTCTCACTGGTACCTCGTGTCTTCATCTCCACACTGAGCCACCTCTGCACCTGCTCAGGAGGGTCCTTTGCAACTTGGGGGAGCTGAGCGTTAGGACACAAGGTCCCAGAGCTACCTGCTACCCGGAGTGAAGGTGGGATGTCAGCTTTTTTCTCCTGCAGTAGCTTGCACTGCATTAACTTTTTTTTTTCTCCAGTTTTATTGAGATAGAATTGACATATGACACCACATACATGTAGAGTTTACATCACAATGATCTGACTTGCAGACATCATGAAATGGTGAGCACAGTTAAGTTTAGTGAACATACACCATCTCATACAGATACAACATTACAGAAAGAAAAAAAAATTGATATATTTTCTTGAGATAAGAACTATTAAAACTTTACTCTCTTAACAACTTTCGGATATAACGTACAGCAGTGAAAAGTCTATATCATGTTGTATATTACATCCCTGAAAATGAAAGTGAAAGTAAAGCCGCTCAGTCAGGTCTGACTCTTTGCGACCCCATGGACTGTAGCCTACCCGGCTCCTCTGTCCATGGGATTATACGTCCCTAGTACTTTTTATCTTACAACTGGAAGTCTGTACCTTTCAGCTACCTTCCTCCAATCCCCCCTCCTCCCTAATCCCTGCCTCTGGTAACCACCAATCTGTCCTCTTTTTCTCTGAGTTTGTATATTTCTGAATTACAACTGACTGACACCACTAGGTTAGTTTCTGGTATACAGCACGGTACTTTGACAGACCTTGATGTTGGGAAAGATTGAAGGCAGAAGGAGAAGGAAGCGGCAGAGGATGAGATGGTTAGATAGCATCACCAACCCAACGGACACGAATTTGAGCAAACTCCAGGAGATGGTGAAGGACAGGGAAACCTGGCGTGCTGCAGCCCACGAGGTCACAAAGAGTCGGACACAACTGAGTGACTGAACGACAACAACACACAATTTTAAATGATCACACGTCTAGTTACAGTACATCATTGTACAAAAGTATTATGTAGTTATTGACTGTATTCCCCACACTGTACATTTCATACCTGTGACATTTATTTTGTAACTGAAAGTTTGTACCTTTTAATCTCACTCACCTATGTCTGCATGAAAATTTAAAATCCATTCACTCACCAACTATTTCTGAGCCCCAACCACATGCTAGGCACTGTCTCCAGATGTGGACACCCAGCAATAAACAGGACAGGTGAGGTCTGTGCCCTCCTCCACCTTGTATTCAGATAGCAGCCATCTGAAACATGAGTATCTCAGATAATGACAGAAAAGAAATGACAGGAAAAAGGACGAGGAGGAGAGGGGAGAGGGCAGAGAGGCTAAGTCAGCAAGGGGAGCCAGGAAATGTCATTCTGACTTGGAGCCTGAAAGACGAGCAATCTACCTTGGGACAGGCAAAGAAGAGCTTCTAAACAGAGGGCAGAGCAGGAGCAAAGGCCCTGAGGTGCAAAGCCAGTCAGAGCTCAAGTCAGTACATCCTTCCACTGGGTGGGTGCAGGATGAAGCCAATTGTTTGCAAAGCAAACCTGTTTTCAGATGGTAATGAACTCGAGACAACACACAGGACCTCTCTTTAGGCAGACTTCCAACCACACCAAAGTGTTTCTTCTCTCTTTTCCTTTTTTAATTTTTCCTCTCCACCTTTCCACCCATAGATCACTGAACTTGGAGCTTCATAGCAGCAACCAGGCTTGAACCCAAGAGAAAGAACCCAAGGGCCTAAGGTCCCAGGGCATTTGGGAAAGAAAAGAACAAAAGTAAACCATAAAGAAGTACTTTCCCATCTTAGTAAGAGGGGATAAGGAGCAGGGGGGCTCGGTACCTTGAACTGAAGTAACCTTCTGTGTACACAGTCGGCCAGATAAGGGCTTGACGCATCTCAAAGAATAGATTGTCCTTCCTCAAAGTGGCCAAGCCAGCTCTGCGTCTCCTTTCCTTTCTCACGTCCTGGCTGATGATACATTGATGGACATAACAAAACACCAGGTACTGATTTCATGTGTCCCTCTCTGGGCATTAGAATTCAAGATCATGCCACCTGACTGCCCTCTAATTTCAATTATTTGGAGACTTTTAGGCTTGAAAGATTCAGTATGCAAATCCTAACTGCTGCCATTAGAGAGCTTTTATTTGGCATTAACTATGGGCTTCCCTGGCGGCTCAGTAAAGAATCTGCCTGGAATACAGGGGAGACCCGGGTTCGATCCCCAGTTCCCCTGGAGAAGGGAATGACAACCCATTCCAGTATTCTTGCCTGGGAAATCCCATAAACAGAGGAGCCTGGGGGGCTACACTCCATGCGGTCAGAGTCAACTTTCACTTTTTTTTTCATGTGCCAAATATAGTGCTGAAAACTTGTTCTATACATGAACTCATTTGAGTCTCACAACAGTCTTCTGAGGTAGGGACCTCCTTAGAGGAAATTCAAATGCAACAAGGTTAATCATTTGACCAGGATCATAAAGACTATTAGGGAAGCTGGGATTTGAACCAGCCAGGGTCTGACTCCAGAGTCCATCTCCTAACCACAAGCTCTAGGACTTCGTTAACTCCGTGAGCACCTCACAGCTGACTTGCCACGGTGGCGGCATTTCAAAGGCATTGGAAGCCTGCAGATAAAGAAAACCCCGTGTCTCATGAGAACTGACAGCCATCTGAAAACCACTCCCCACAGTATATTACACCCACCAGAAAAGGGTCTCAATAAAGTGATTTGAAAGTGAAACTGTTAGTTGCTCAGTCATGTCTGACTCTGTGACGTCATGGACTGTAGCCCACCAGGTTCCTCTGGCCATAGAATTATCCAGGCAAGAATACTGGTGTGGGTTACCATTTTCTTCTCCAGGGGATCTTCCCCACCCAGGGATCGAACCCGGGTTTCCTGCACCGCAGGCAGATTCTTTTTACTGTCTGAACCACCAGGGAGGCCCAGTGATTTAACAAGATGGGAAAAAAGGGAGGGAAGGGAGAGAAGGTTTAGAGAAACTGATCCTCCACTAATACCCAAAGTTGTCCAAGAAATTAATGCTCATTATTCAAATCAAAGGTGGAGGCAAAGATATACACCAACTGCCATTCTCAATATAATAGCTTTCTATCCAGCTGGCTCCTTTCAAGTCATCTGCTTTGGAGAATGCCTCGATCTTCAAATGAAAAATCTTCCAGCCTCTGATATGAGTGTCAGGAAGGCAAAAGGCTGGAATGAGCTGAGCCAAGCAGAAAATGTGCAGCACAACAAAAGGGCTATTTCTGTTACACTCAGGGCAAGGAGAACAACAGTAAGACATGGGTCTCCTGCATGGAGGGGGTGCTGCAATGCTCATGGGAACTACCCAACCTCCGCTCCGCGTCGGTGTTCTGTCAAGAGGGATGAGATGTTTTCCATAAAGAGTACAAGGGACACTGGTCAGAGGGAACTGAGGTCCAAAACAAGTGCAGTGATTGTCAGACTGCCTGCCCCTTCTCCGAATGAGTGCGAGCTTCCTGGCCCTGATGAATTAAACTCCACGCCACTGACGGCATGAGATGGGAGGTGGCAAAAACATTGCTGGCAAACTCTGAAGAACACTGAAGAAGAGGAAACATACCAGCGAATGAAAGGGAAGGAAAACAGAAGTTCTGCCAATGACAACTGAGCAAGCATCTGCTAATCTCACAACTGAAATTCTTCAAATGCCATTAGTAACATGGGGTGGGGGGACAGGAAACAGTGAGGATTACTTGGAATGCGCGTGGATTCACTAAGAGTAATTCATACCAGGCAATGCTCATTCCCCTTCGCCATCCTCACAGAAACTGACAATCAAGAGACTGTTACGAAACTTATCAAATAGGAAAGGAGGGCAAAGAGTGATAAATCAGGAGTTGGGGATTAACAGACACACACTATAAAAAATAAGTAAGCAATAAAGACCTACTATATAGCACAGGGAACTACATTCATTATCTTGTAATTACCTAAAATGGTAAAGAATTTGAAAAAGAATATATATGTGTAACTGAATCACTTTGCTGTATACCTGAAACTAACACAACACTGTAAATCAACTATACTTCAATTTTTTTTTTTTTTAATTTATAACAAAAAGAGCCTGGTAGGGTCATGAAATTCAGAAATCTGCAAGATACTCTGACCAGGTTTTTCATAAAATTCCAGTGTAAAAATAAAGAATTATAGGCTAGACATAATGTAAGTAAGTGGGTTGAACAGCTCAAAGTTTTCCTCTGCTTAATTATATCTATGTCAATTTAGACTGCAGCCTCTAGTGTTATGCCACTGGGCTGCACCCAAAGTCCCATCCTGTTCATCTTTCTTATCAATAACTTGGATGCCAACGTTGCTGGCATTTCAGTCAAATCTGGGGATGAAGTGAAGCTTGGAAGGATAACAACAATTTGGAAATGTTTGAAGCAAAACTGAAAAAATTCCAACATATTTGAAATTACAATTCGTTGAAATCTAACAAAATTAAATTCTCCAGAGGTAAATGTTAAATATGAAGTTTGGGTCTAAAAACAGAAGTAGACAAACTACAGTTTAGGAAAAAAAAAAAAAAAAAAAAAAAAAACACTGCTCTCTCATATCACCCAGGCAGAGATTGCTCATAAATGTCTTATAGGTTCTGAATTAAAAATGAGGAATACAAAATGGTTGGTAAAATTATTACTTTGATCTTATGTTTCATTAGTAAAACTATATTACTTACAATCAGAAAAACATATAGTTCAGTTATACTCTTAGTTGCACCAGAACGAAAGACACTATAGTACTCAGTTCAGTGTAAGAATGCCAGGGTTCATTCAGCATCTACGCTCAGGATAGAGAAGGAATTCTAGCCCAGTCCTGACCCAGACCACTTTCTGCCATGAAGAAATGTTCTATGAACTTCCCTGGTGGCTCATATGGTAAAGAATCTGCCTGCAATACAAAAGACCTGGGTTCAATCCATGGGCCAGAAAGATCCCCTAGAGAAGGGAACGGCTACCCACTCCAGTATTCTTACCTGGAGAATTCCATGGACAGAGGAGCCTGGTGGGCTACAGTCCATAGGGTCACAAAGAGTCAGACATGAGTGAGCAACTACCACTTTGACTTTCTCCAGTGCGTTAGTGACTACCCACACGTGGCTTACTGAGCTCTTGATATGTGGCTCATATAGCTTGAGGAACTGAATTGTTTTTGAGTTTTACTTAATTCTAATTAACTCAAATTTATGTAGGCACTTAGGGCCCCTGGCTACCGTATTAGTCTGCAGAACTTTAAACAGAGCCATATGCCAAATGGTAGAACTGATTGGGAGGTTAGCAACCCTGAAAAAAATACTCAGGGGACCAAAATGACAACTGTGTTTAATCTCTGAAGTGCAGTCTCATGGAAAAAGGATTAGAAATATTCTTTGGAGTCCACTGGACAAAACTAGGACACAGAGAAATCAGAGTAAGATAAAATTCATGGCTGTGTAGAAATAAATGTTTAATAATGATGACAACGTCAGAACCTGTGGCCACTGAACTCACCTCCCACGCCTAGCACCCTGCCTGGCACCAAGGAACCTCTTAGGAAATACTTCTCTTAAGTAAATCAATCAGTCAAAATAGAAAGCAATCCAAATGGAATACAAATGCCTCAAGACAATTAATTCCCGCATTCAGGAGGAGTCTCGCAGGAGCTGGCTGACCACCTCCAGGGACACCGTGCAAGAGCCAGACATCCACCAAAAGGCAGCTGGACCATACGCGCTCCTTCCAGATCTGCTACGAGCCTCACGTCTACCATCAGATGGCACTGCGTTAAGTCCTGACACTCGCTGCATGTGGGACCAATCAGATACCTATAGCTGTATAACGGATTTCTACATGTGAGTTTTCTTAGTGACTTCAAACAGCACAGACTTTTTATCTCATAGTTTCTTCAAGCCATGAGTCTGGGCAAGGGTTAGCTGGGTGCTTTGCTTAGAGTCTCATGAAGCTTAATCAAGATGTCAACCAGGGCTGGGTTCTCTGGAGCTTCAACTGGGGAAGAACCTTCTTCCCACTCACATGGCTGTTGGCAGCATTCATTTCTCCGTCCTTGTGTTTGCGGGACTGACAGCCTCGGGACTGTCTGCCGGCTCTCAGGCTGAGCGCCTTCAGCTCCTTAAGGTCATGTGTATTTCTCTGCCACACTGCTTCCGCAACATTCCATTTATATATCCAAGCCATCAAAGAGAGTGTGTAGAGTAAGCCTGCTAGCAAACAGTTTACATAATGTAACATGATCACAATGGGTGACACCCCATCACCTCTGCTGGATTCCACTGGTTAGAATCAAGTCAAGTCCTGCCCACACTCAAGAGGATGCCACTACAGAAATGTGTCAACACTAGGAGGTGGCGATCCTGTGGGACAACCCTAAAATGTCTGTGACAATGACCTTGGCAGGTCACTCAGCACACACCAGCTTGTTCTCTATAAAAATGAGGCCCTAAGAGCACAATGGCATCATTACAGACACATGTAATATACAAACTCACTTTAAAATGTAACCAAGGTCAGATTTGTCTCCATGATACTGTTTAAAGCTCACAACAACAAATCTAGTAGGATAGATTTAGGTTAAAGAGGCTTAAGATTAAAAGAGAAGCAAGGCAACCCTTTAAGCCAGAGAAATACTTAAGACCTCTCAACCCATCACCCCCCTATAGAACTTTGATAGTTCTAAGCAGAATTCACTCAACATTCATTTATTCAATAAATTTGAATGCCCAGACTTCCCCATGGAGATATTCCTCTTGACACAAAAATATCTTATGGGATTTTTCAGAAAGCAATTCTTACTCTCTGAGTTTTGTTTTACACACTTAATTAAGCACCAAATCCCATGTGCAATCAGATTTCATTGTCCAAACCTCATAGGTTTGTCCTAATAAAACATCATTAAAAGGGTAACTTAATGCTTGGTACTTAATTGTTTGGTGAACATCCTCTCACCTCCCATTAAATTACTAAGCATGCAGAAAAGATTCGATGACAGATTTGGCCTGAAATATCGGCTCAGTTTAATTTCACATTCCCAAAAAGAGGGTCAAACTCTGTATCTCTCTCTCTTACACAATTTACATTTCAATAACGTAACCTCAAAACCCAGTAAGGGCACTGTTCACATTCCTAGCAGCTTGCTGCCGAGAGCAAAGAGGCAGATGATGTTCGAGAGATGAGCAATTATGCCAAGCCAATCGATACAATGAACTGCAAAGATTAATCCTCTACAATTCTTTTCCCCTATAGAAGCCTGCATTTGGACATTTCTTGCTGCTTTCACCCACACCTCTATCGTCTTCTCATAAAATAAAGACAAAACATCAACAACTAAGAGCTTGCTGTCCATTAGAACTAAACATTCCTCTTCTCTTTTTTTTTTTAAGAAGAACATTCCCTGTGGATTTTGGACTGAGAGAGTAAACAGGAAAGGGGAGGCATCATGTGTGGGACACAGTGCCAGACGAGGTCCCTATGTGAGGTCATGCGTCCCTCACATTCACCCTAGGTGATGGAAATGATCAACTCTGTTTTACAGTGGGAGAAACAAGCTATGAGAGAGGTCACACAGGTTGTGCAGACACACACACATACACCAAACAGCAACTGGAAGCCAGACCCTCAGAAGAGCATCCCCTAATATGGAGGATGTCTCTAACAGAGGAGACTCCCCCAAACAAATCATCTGCTCCACGAATATTTGCAAGTCTTCTATATGCTGGACACCACCACCCACTGCATGACTTGTAAATAAACCAGAGGACCAATAAAGAGGCGAGACCCAGAAATATCTGTAATCTTGGGAGGTAGCAAGTGGGGGATAGGGAAAGAAGATGGCTTGATGTATACAGTATGTCTAACAAGGTGAAACAGAAAAATAAAATGCTGCAAACCTCCCTGGAGAGGGTGTCTGTATGCTGGGATGTATGTGTCAGCAGATAGGGCTACCCTGGCTCAAAACCCTTATTAGTAGTAATACGTTTCTTACCCACACGGAGGGCTCTAGCACCCAACTCATCAGCCCAAGCGCCGTGAAATCATTTCAATTCTCTGCACCTCACCTTGGAGGCACCAGTCCCCTCCCGTAAGCTCCCCTGGATCAATGTTTCATCCGCTCCGTTCAGGTGAATCACTGATCCTTCTCCTTCATTCTTTTGGTCCATGCTCACAGAATATTTCCTGCACCTTTATTCCATTATTGCCATTCTATTATTTTCCCCATCGTCTGTTTTCCACTTCCCGAGACATTAAAGAGAAACCCTCTCCTAAAGGGTTACACAAGCCAATTTCTTTCTCTTCACCTGCCAGGGCCCCTTTAATCATGAAACATCAGGAAAGATCTACAAACCCAACCCCCCCTTCTACTTTTACCAGTCCCGTGGAATCAAATCTGGGTCTTTTTATTTGCCTGCAGAATAGTACATCAAAAGAACTGGGGCAGGGGGCCTGTGATTAAAAGACTGTAGCAGCTCAAGGACACAACCAAAATGTTACATGCCTGACTTAACGATTGGCCACCAATTAAATGCAAAACAGGAGCATCAGTGCAAAATGGGACATCCAACACTATACTGGGTTTTTCTTTTTTTCTGCACAGTGAACACCCCTGGTTTCCCCCACCCTCTTCCCACTGCATTTTCAAAGTTTTGGGGACCAGATGAGCAAGCAAGCAGGATGCCGTTAATCAACCTTCCTCATCTGTGTGTGTGTGCCACTGCATTCAAAGAGAATTAATAACAGGCTGAGCTGAAAACAGGAGGACCAAAGTGCTGCTGGCTCCCAGTCAAGTGCTCTGGGATTCCTGGCTGTCCCTTTAAGCCCCAAGAGCTCAAATTCACCTGTTTTTCTGTTAAAACCCTGAAAATTGGAAAGCCCTATGGAAACCCTCTCTGGGCATCAGAAAACCGCTAGAGATTAACAAAATCGAAAGAAAACAGTTCTCAGGTATTTTCCTCTGTGTGGATGTTAAAATGGATGTTAAACCACTTATGGAGCTCACTTTGGAGGTTCAAGGTATTTACCCAGGTTCTTAACACAGGCTGGCTGGCTGCTGGCAAAGGCGTGATCGAAGGCAGTGGGGGAGGGAACCCTGCCCCCAAATATCTCCCCAGCCAGGTTATCCTACTAAATATTAACTCTTGTGGTTATTAAGGAATTGTCTGTCCTAGAGGAATGAATATAGAAAGGCTTTCAGCTGCCCAGTCATTCATTGAAACAGCAATAATGACACACATGTTGCATAACAACAACCAAAATAAATAGCAATAAACACAATAGCTGATTCTACCTAATGAAAACTTCCCGTGTGTCAAACACTGTGCTGTGAACTGTATACACATTTCCCACATACTGCTCAGGTGTTCTCCATTTTATGGACAAGGACACCTGAAAAGGTTACACAGATAGTTATGACTGAAGCCAAGGTTTAAATTCAGGCAAGTGGCGCCAGAGCCCAGTTTTGTAAAGACTGTCCAGTTCTGCCCCTGTCACATGTGGTGGCCAGGTGGGTTTGCAAGACAAAGCTGGCCAACCAGGCAGAGAACAAGGGGCCTGCAGGACACAGCATGGCCAATGGGGGCAGCAAAGAGCCCAGGAAGAGAGGGAGAGAGCTGCTGGAAGGGACAGGGAAAAACCTACCAAAATGAAGCTTGTTTTACTTAGCAGAATAATTAAGGGCAGAGCCCTTGGAGCCACACCTCCTGGGTTCAAATTTCAGCTCAAATCGTGAGCTGCTGGAGATCAATTTGCAATGCTGTTCCTCACTCACCCTGTCTCTGGCACAGGGTCCCACACACGGTAGTTCCTACATTTGGGGGGAAAAGTCAATGGAATTAATCTGATCGATGCTTGAAAGACTTTCTCCATGAGAGACAGACTGAGATGGGAAAACCAAGAGAGACAGAAATAAATTCAAGCTCTCTAAGTTACTAGCTGGTGACCCTGGCCAAATGCTTCATCACTCTGTTCCTTAACTTCCTGTAAAACGCAGACAACAACCCTACTCTCTGCAGCAAGAAGGGCTGATAAATCCAATGGATTCAGAATAGCATTTCACATAGCATAAGTGCTATTTAAGCCTTGTGTGTGCTCAGTCACTAAGTCACGTCCAACTCTTTGTGATCCATGGACTACCAGGCCCCTCTGTCCATGGAATTCTCTAGACAAGAATACTGAAATGGGTTGCCATTTCCTTCTCCAGGGGATCTTTTCAACCCAGGGATCGAACCCAAGTCTCTCGCATTGGCAGGTAGATTGTTTACCAATAGAGCCACCTGTGAAGCCTGAAAAAGAGTTCTCGGCTCGTCCAAAATAAGTCAGTCACGGGAATGTGATGTCCAACATGGTGACTAAAGGTTATTATACTGTGTTGTATTTTTGGAAATGCTGAGAGATTCAATCTTATCTCATAACAAGAAAGTATCTGTACCTGTGTAGTGAGGGATGCATGGATGGTAAAGAAAACTGTGGGGATCAGTTTACAACATATACAAATACCCATTCATTATGTTGTACAACTACATCTAATGCAATATTATATATTAACTCTACTTAAAAACTTGGTACAGATTAAAGAAAAATTTTTGTTATTTAAGTGTTAACTATGTTTTACTTTTATAACAATTCTGCCAAAAAAATAGCCCTGGTTCAAACAACCAGTCTGAAAAACATGAATATATGCAACAGAAAGAAGTGTGTATGCCAACCAAAAACATGATGAGAGTTCACAGCAGCCTAAAGCATAGGCTGGAAGAAGCCTGTATGCTCAGCACTAGAATGGATGAGTAGAGTGATTTGTTCATACAATGAAACACCACACAGCAATAAAGAATTACCACTACATGCAACAGCAGACATGAGGCACACCAAACAAGTCAGACAGGAAGGAACACGTGCTGTACGTTCCCGTTCACACAAAGCTATAAAAGAGAGAAAACTAAGCTCTGCTAGCAGAGGTGAACTAGAGGTCACCGAAGAGTGGCTGGGTATGAGTAGAAAGCGATACAAGGGACCCGCCTGGGAGCTGGAATTCTGCAGTCTTTCTGAATGGTGGTTTCGTGAGGGTGTATGTATATGGTCAGGCCATTCAAGATGGCTTCCCTCTTGCTCTCTGTACATTCCCTGCTCAACCAGGCCTTGTTTCATTCACATGACTATCCAACCCTCTGAGTTATAGGGCTTAATCAGTAACTGCCTGCATGCTTGTCCTTGCCCCAGCTGCTGGCTTCCCTGGTAACTAGTGAGCTAAGCTAACGTCAACTCCCTCTATAAATGGTAGCCTCCTCCTCTCTTCAGTAGACTGCTGCCATGCCCTGCCAGCCATCTGCTGTCAATGATGGAGTGTCACTCCAGGACCTTTTGCTCAAGATCCCCTGTCCAATAAGCTACTGATGTCTCTGTCACTGTCTCCGGGCTCTTTGCTCAGGGGCTGGGCAACTACAAGGCGTGCAGGCCTGTGGGGTGCCACCCAGAAGTACAGCTGTGCAAATTCACTAAGTTCTAATGGTTAAGCTTTGGGTACTTTATTACCCAAAGCTTACTTTATTCCTTCTTTCACATGGAGTATCCTTCCTTCTAGCTCCACTGCAGCTCAATCTCCCTTACTACACTGAAAGCTCACTGAATGTGAAATCCGTATTAGAATCAAGAATCACACCCACCACCTTATGCAAAATAAGCATGTGAGAAATACATGGAGAAAGGAAGAAACTTATAAAGTCCTATCTTCATTCAATAAATATTGAATTGATCATGATACACTGAATGTATCTGCTCATCTCTTTAGACTTTAAGTGACTATCTCTCCATGTGTGAAAGCAGGAACTATTTTATGACAGACAAGTTCAAAATCTACCAGGGTGAATTTGTCCTTTTGGAAACAGGGTAAATACCTGCGATTGTGAAAAATTCTCTCTTGTGGAATGCTATTTATGAAAAGGCATGAGGTTTCTACTGCCTCTGTCTAATGTTAATCATTTATGAAATACTGTGGCTCAGCAACTAGACTCATTTCAGGCAGTAAATACACATTTCCTGTCAAAATGCATCAAATGGGTAAGGCTTCAATTTATTTGAGAATGAGTTGTAACTAACGTCAATATGGGCAATTTGGAGAAGTCTCTGATGGCCTTTAATAGCCTTGGCTGTTTTCTTCACTTCTTGCCCTCAAACTGTAGAGTATCTCTGAGTGACTCTCCTAGAAATGGTTCTCAGGATCAACCTGTGTAGTATTCATTCCTTTGATTCCAAATCTGTTGTACAGTGTAGCCTTCCCTTCAATGGGTTTTCAAGAACCAAAGCTAGGTCTACACATAACTTGAAAGGGTGTTCTGGATTTGCTGTTGTTGTTCAGTCGCTAAGTCATGTCGGATTCTTTGTGACCCCATGGACTGTAGCCCGCCGGGCTCCTCTGTCCGTGGGGTTCTCCAGGCAGGAATAGTGGAATAGGTTGCCATTTCCTCCTTCAGGGGATCTTCCTGGATCTGGGAGCGAACCTGCATCTCCTGCACTGACAGGTGGATTCTTACCACAGAGCCACCAGGGAAGCCCATATTCTGGACTGACAGACTACAAACTCTTCTACCACATTATGTACTCATTCAGGGAAGTTTGAACCTTACTTGTCACTGCATTGCACTTGTATCATTTCATCTCACTGCATGTAACAATGACATAAAAGATACAGGCTTGCTCCTTTACAAAAATTTAGTCAAATGGTAGGCAGGCCAGGACAGGTAGCCCAGCTCCACATAGCAGGGTCTCAGGCTACTTCCATTTTTCTCTTCAGCCATCTGCCTTTCAGTCTCAAGGTCACCTCACAGTCCAAGATGGCTGCTGCAGTATCAACCATTACTTCACCTTCCAGGATTTAAGATATCCAGGAAGGGTTCCCTTCTCGATTTTAGGAAAACACCGCAGAAACACCACCCAGTGTTTCTACATTTATTTCACATCATGGGAGAGGCTGTTAAAATCTGGTCTTGATTCCACACAGCAAATGCCTGGCTAGAAATCAGGGTTCCATTATGAAGGGAGGTAGAAAGATATAGGCAAGTAGCATCTCTTCCATAAGCCTGTATTGTATATGTGCACCTTGTATGGATGACTATTAAGGATCAAATAAATGAAAGAAATGAAGATTCTCCAACATGCTGCCTTTTATCACTTCAGGGAACCTCCCAGAAGACTGCATTTCAGCACCCTAGAAGGCAACATTCACCATTATATGTATTTCTTCTCAGTTTGACATTTCTTCTCAGACTGGTCAGTATCACATGCTTCCTTATCCTGTTAATATAACAAAAGATTTCAGGCATAAATAGTACCTCAATTGCACTTATCATGAGACCAAAGTATCTTATGGGTTAAACTTTTAGGTTTTTGCCTCCTGTGATATTTATAGATAAAACCATATGTATATGTATGTCATTGAACCCAAGACTAGAATTAAAGCCCTCTACTGCTGACACACTCCTGTGTATCAATGTGGAAAAGACTAAGAGTTCAGAGAAACAATGGCATTTATGTAACATGGAATGAGATGGCAGAAACCTAAACTCTGAATTCAACACCTCTGAGTTTTCACTCCAATGCCCAGCCTTATGGAAGATCACTACAACTTGGCAGAAGGAACGTGGCCTCTGGCAGAACTTCAGGAATAACAACAATGCATCTTGACACACTGAGCTGCAGCTTTTCAAGGATTTCCCCATAATAACAACTGGAAACTCCCACCACTGCTTTACACAGGGCAGATCACTGTTGGTTTGAGTAGGTAAAAGACATAAGTACTCGAGGGAACATTTGAGACTTAAAGGATGAGAAGGAGCCAATCAGGAAAGAAAAGGAAAACTAACAGAGGATACACATTCCAAAGCAAGTACAGAGCCACTGAAGAAGTAATAAGTTTAGTGTATTCTAGGGAAAAGATGGATGGCCAGTGTTATCACTGGAAAGCAAGCAAGGGGTCGAGGGCTCAGATGAGATCAGACAGAAAATCAAGACATTAGCAATCATCGTGTTTCGCCACTACCTCTAATACAACTTTGGCTTTTCTTGCAAACAAATGCATTTTCAACATGGGAATCTTATCTATAATCTGTCTGTCTCCATCACCCCACTCAATCTACTTCAAAAACTATCTTCGAAGAGAAGGAAAAGAAGGTATTGTTTTGATGGCAAAGTATGCCTAATTTTAAAATACATAAAAATTCCAGAAGTATAAAACATCATTTGCTTTAAAACAAGGTTTTCCATAAATTTCCTCTAACATTGGTTTGTGTATTTTTAAAAATAAGACGTACTTACAAAGACACAGTCTTACCTCTCATATTGAGAGTAAGCCTTTAAAATAACCCTCTGCAAGAAAAGAGTTCCCAGCTCCTGTTACAGTCTTTACATCTAGTAGGCCCTCAGTTTCACTGGTTCCTTTAGCTATGACATGCAAGGACCACTGCTTCAACCAGTTAAAGGAAAAGGAAAAAAATTTTTGTTATATCTTGACATCCATCAACTGACACTTTCAAGGGCAAGAGAGAGGCAGCGCCCAAGGAGCTGTCCGAGGTGCTTAAGGTTAATGGCTGTATTTACATATCCATCAATTCACTTTACAAAGAACTGCCCCAATAGAACTGTGCAGCTCCCACCAGGCAGCCCAACCACGTAGAGCAGACAACAGTCTCTAAACGAGGGGGAAAATTGCCCAATAAATCCTAACAGCAGCATTTTGCTTTCATTAGATAATTTATCTCTTTATTTTCAGTTAACATGTCTTAAGCCTCTTATTGAACAAAACAGACAACATTTCCACCTCTGATTGAGTCACTTTCTAAAACATTCTGGCACTGAAAAGTAAAACAGTAACTGTACTCCCTGGATGGTGAGTACCTCCCACTTACAATTGTCTAAAATGTGAGTCTCTAAACAGATGTGGTAATTTCAATTTAAAGCTAAATTAATTAAAATGACATAAAATTTAAAATTCAGATTCTTGGTCACAATAGCTGCATTTCAAGTGCTCAGTGGTCACTTACTGGCTACAAGAGCTGACAGCATGGATTTTAGAACACTCTTCCTCATCACAGAAAGTTTTATTGGAAATTAAAAGACTGTTCATCTAGAAAGTTCAAGGCCTGACTTCTTCTGGAGTTTGTACGTCTTGACTCCAAGAGAACACAATAATGAATGGGGCGTTCTGCATCCCCACATTTTCCAGATGCATTCTTAAGCAACTTGATGATCTAAAACATATACTCCAATCCAGCAACTCCACTTCCACTGCAGAAAAACACGTACACATGGCTACAAAGAGATGTGTAATTATGAGAGGGCTTTCAACAGTAAGCACTGGGTCTCAGTGTCAGGTACAAATTTGCTCAACAATATTCTCATAATACCCACTGTAGTAGAAAAAAATGGGGAAAATATGAATGCCTGTCTGTACAAGAATGGCTAATTAAAATGCAGTAGATTCATAAGTGAACATTAATGGCAGGTAAATAAATGGACAAGTGGCTTCCCTGGTAGTCCAGTGATTAAGAATCTACCTTGCAATGCCAAGGAATGCCAAGTGGATCCCTGTTTCCAGAAGATCCCACACGCCATGGGACAGCTAAGCCCATGAGCCACAACTACTGAGCCCTGACAGCCTGTGCTCCACAACAAGAGAAGCCACTGCAATGAGAAGCCTGTGCACCGCAGCTCTCCAGCAGCTCTCTGCAGCTAGAGCACAGCAGTGAAGACCTACAACAGCCAAAAATAAAATTGTAAGAAGCAAATTAATAAATGGACAAGCACTATGAATGCATCAACATAGGTAGACCTGGTAGACAACAACAGTAAGTGAATAACACAAATTATTCTATGTTACTATTTAAGCAAAATAAAAAATAAAAAATCACACACATATATTTTTTAAAACACAATGTAAGTAACATAAATACAGCAAATTACTATATTTTGATGTTTCTGCATTTTAAACTTTAAATCAAATTAAATGCCAGATAGGCCTCCTACTTCCGTTGATCAGTGAGCACTGACAAATCAACTTAAAATGGTTATAGAGAGTCTTCTGAGATGTGATCAGTACATTCTTTCTCTTCACACTTGGATAAAGCATACTAAATAGTATAAACATGTGCACAAAAATATAAGCCAAATTCTTTATAAAATTTGGGGAGTGAAGAATGGAAGTGGGTTAGAGAGATAATTAAACGTGATCTGTACCTTTCATCCAAATTGGGAAAGAAGTACATGAAGGCTGTATATTGTCACCTTGCTTATTTAACTTATATGCAGAGTACATCATACAAAATGCCAGGCTGGATGAAGCACAAGCTGGAATCAAGATTGCCAGGAGAAATATCAATAACCTCAGAAATGCAGATGACACCACCCTTATGGCAGAAAGCGAAGAAGAACTAAAGAGCCTCTTGAAGAAAGTGAAAAGAAGAGAGTGAAAAAGCTGGCTCAACATTCAAAAGACTAAGATCATGGCATCTGGTCCCATCACTCCATGGCAAATAGACGGAGAAACAATGAAAACAGTGACGGACTTTATTTTCTTGGGCTTCAAAATCACTGCAGATGGTGACTGCAGCCATGAAATTAAAAGACACTTGCTCCTTGGAAGAAATGCTATGACCAACCTAGACGGCATATTAAAAAGCAGAGACATTACTTTGCCAACAAAGGTCCAGCTAGTCAAAACATTGATTTTTCCAGTAGTCATGTATGGATGTGAGAGTTGGACTATAAAGAAAGCTGAGCAGCAAAGAATTGATGCTTCTGAACTGTGGTGTCGGAGAAGACTCTTGAGAGTCCCCTGGACTGCAAAGAGATCCAACCAATCCATCCTAAAGGAAATCAGACCTGAATATTCACTGGAAGGACTGATGCTAAAGCTGAAACTCCAATATTTTGGCCACCTGATGTGAAGAACTGACTCAATGGAAAAGACCCTGGTGCTGGGAAAGATTGAAGGCAGGCAGATAAGGGGACGACAGAAGATGAGATGGTTGGATGGCATTACCAACTCAATGGACATGAGTTTGAGCAAGCTCCAGGAGTTGGTGATAGACAGGGAAGCCTGGCGTGCTGCAGTCCATGCAGTCACAGTTGGACACGACTGAGCGACTGAACTGAACTGTACCTTTCATCTTATTCTAATTTTGCTTTTACTTTTTAGAACTCGTGAGTTAACCAGCAGGACTCCCTCAAAGTTGCTGTGATCCTGTATTACAACTGATGTCACCCTTGTCCATGAGATTCAATGTTAGCAGTTGTAATAACACTGACCAGCCATCCTCAACCAGCAGAGAATACCGTCTACATGCACCAGGCTCTACAGTAAATCAAACGCCATGTTTCTTTTCTAAGTGGATATTTGTTCTTTAAAAAACAATCGGGTAATTTTGTTGTTTGGATGCTTCTTCCATCAGTCTTCCATGTAAGCTACCTTCTGTCATGCCCTCAGCTGCCTTTCAACTCAGAAGCCTCATCTTCTAACTGTCTGGAGTTGAGTGCTGGAGGGGACAAAGAGCACAGTGGCAGGCAGCCAGGGAGGAAAGCCATGGCATCTTGACAGTTGGGCAGAGATGACCAAAGTAAAAACCAGTCGAAGGGACAACAGTGACTGATGGGTCCCAAGAAAATGTTAGTACAAACCTAGTCACATGCAATGTGCCACAGCCTCCAGGAAAGTATCACCACAAACCAGCTATGCAATTAAAACACAGCTCTGGAGACAAAGGAGATTAAATGCCCTTGATCCAGCCCATCCCCTCTTCTTGGTGGTTGCCATTTTCTCCCTTCCTGCCAACAGCCACATGTTTCTGTAAGGTGAGCCATCTCTGACAAAAACTCATAAAACCCCAATTAAAAAAAAAAAGACTGAAGATTTATTAAAAACAACCTCCTTCATTTGTCTTTTATTCAGAAGAGACTTCAGTTTGCAAACTTCACATTTTTTTTTAACAGTGCAAGACAAAATCAAATCCACCAAAAGCTTTTCACTTCAGCAAACACAGGAGATAATTTATTCCTCCATGTGGTAGGAGAACACAAGAAGTCAGGCATCTGTGCAAAAACTTTCCATATCCCCTCAAGTCCCATAACTCCATCTACATCTCCATCTTCTGGTCCTGACTGAACCTTCAATTATCCCCAGAATGGATGAAATCTTAAATCCACATCAGCTTTTAACATCTGCTGAGTCTTAACTATACAGAGACGAAATTCATGTATGTCACCTGCCGACGGGATTACAATTTAAATCAGACTCAAAAGTATATGGACTTAGAAGCCACATTTTCCCTAGTCAATACAGATATCAGTCCAATGACAGAAAGAGGCAATATGCATGTTACGTGCTCCACACAACAAAATTTCCTCAACATTCATTTAAACGATGGATTCTTGTGGGAGGGTGGTTTAGGGGTTTAGGATGGGGGGAAGCGTGCACCCATGGCTGATTCATGTCATTGCATGGCAAAAACCACCACAATATTGTAAAGTAACTATCGTCCAATTAACATAAATTAATTAATTTTAAGAAAAGTTCTCAGCCACAGAAAATGCATCTTATGTTCTAAAGGAAACTTACGGACATAATCAACATCAGTTTCTCACCCATAACACCTATCTAACCAACATCCAATTTGTATTTTGGGCCCAGGAATTTAAATTCATCTCCAGAATCATTCTATTTAGACAAACATCAATGTATTACAAAACATAAAACCTACCACCTAATAACATAGTCCTTTTTCTAAAAATTTTCATGTTAAAAATTTTAAATCAAAAGATGAGTAAAAAGAAGTGTTAAGTCAAGTATGATCTGAGGGGCTCTATGGGGACTTGTCAGAAGTGAACATTATCAGGCTCCAGCCCAGACTCCCTGAACCAGCAGCCCTGGAGGTGAGACCTGGGAATCTGTATTTTAACAAAGTCCTCCAGGTGATTCTTTGGCCACCTGATGCGAAGAGCTGACTCACTGGAAAAGACCCTGATGCTGGGAAAGATTGAGGGCGGGAGGAGAAGGGGACGACAGAGGATGAGATGGTTGGATGGCATCACCGACTCAATGGACATGAGTTTGGGTAAACTCCGGGAGTTGGTGATGGACAGGGAGGCCTGGCGTGCTGTGGTTCACAGGGTCACAAAGAGTCGGACACAACTGAGCGACTGAACTGAACTGAACCAGGTGATTCTTATGTACTCGTCTAAGTGATAATATTAAGAACTGCAATAATACCATAATGGGGGGTATCATCACGCAAGAGAGATATATGAAATAGACTTTTTAAAAATTCAACATTTGCAGAGGACAAAAAAATTAAAAACTATAATCAGCATGAACCCAATATTCATCTTCCCTTGTCACTTACTTCTCAGTAAATGAAGGCAGTACAACTCATATATGGATGTAGTCAACCGCTTGTAAGTTCATGTCTATTTATGCTATGGTTCAGAAATATCTGAACTACACACATCTGATTTAGGATTCCAGAAGGATCCACCCCCCACCCTCACCCCCAGATGGAGGCTTATTTCTAGACCTTTAGAATCAAATTAGAATATCCCTTCAGATACCTATTTGTGCAGACTTTAATTTCAAGTATATTTAAATGTCTTTGCATCTTGCTTTGGCTCATCACATCAAGCCAGCCGCTTATGCTGTGTGATCACAATAATGAATAAACATAGGGTGCTTATAAAGGACGCGGGCACCACAAAACTGATCAATTGTTAATTCTCTAAAGTGACTATACGTGCTTTCTCTTGCAGTCACTTCATTAAGCTGTGTTTTTGGTGGGGGAAAAAAACGCCCAAATCCTCTGCCCTCTGTCTCTGTAAAGTAAAAACATGGTAATCACTCAGAGCCAGCTTAAGGCTTACCTTGGTCTTGATCATTTCCTTGTACTGTCTCAACCCACTACCACCACCCACCTCCAGCAAGGAACGAAATTGGCATGGCATTTTTAAAAACATGGGCTGCATGGTTACTAACTGCCAGAAGACTGGAGGCAGCACCACTATTCACAGCCAAAATAACCACAGTGTGTATCTACTGCCTTCTGGTTATTCTGATCATAGATCAACTTCTCAATGAGCATCTGGCCCACATCTCAATCAAACTCCTCCGAGTAGGAGGGTGAAGACTTTCACAGCTTCTCTCTGGAATCAGCGTGTCTGTTACTCAGTTCTTATCCACCCCCACCCCTCCAGTCCCTGGGCCCTATGCAGGAGTAGCCCACTCCATCTTTCCTCAATTGGAAGAATGGATACTCTAGTGAGAGCATTGGCTCTACTGTCCTGCCTGGGTTCAAATCATGGCTCTTTCACAAGCTACCTGTGTGCCTTCCTGCCAACATGCCTTTCTTTTCTCAGGCACAGGATGGGGATGATGACTATGGCTACCTTGGAGGGCTTAGTGTGTGTGGCGGAGAGCGGGGGTAGGGGGGGTGTTGTACGGGAATTAAATGAGACAGTGCATCAAAATTCTCAGTGCAGTAAAAGTATACATTCTCTATGGAAAACAGGATGGCATGTCTTCAAAAAATTTTACATAGAATTACTATATGACCTAGGCTTTCCACTGCTGAGTATTTACCCGAAAGAAATGAAAGCAAAGATTCCAACAGATATGTGAACACCCAGGAGCATAACACCTTTATTCACAATAACCAAAAGGTGGACACTACCCAAGCATCCATGGATGGATGAACGGGTAAACAGAATGTGGTGTATACACACAGGAGAAGAGTATCCAAACTTAAACAGTCGGGAAATTCTGATACACACTACAACACGATGAACCTTGAAGACATCATGCTAAGTGAACTGAGGCAGTCACAAAAGGATAAATATTGTAGGATTCTAGAGCAGCTCTATTTGTAAAGATACAAAACAGAATGGTAACTGCCAGGGGCTGGAGGGAGGGGAAATGCAGAGGTGCTATTGACTGAGTACAGAGTTTCAGTTTTCCAAGATGAACAGAGTTCTGAGGATGGATGGTGGTGACGGCTGCTCAACAATGTGAATGGACTTACACATTTTAAAGCATACAGTTCAATGGTATTAAATAGGTAAACTTCTATTACTTGTATTTTAACACAATTTTTATAAACGTTTGGTGCAGTAGCCAGCAATATCCTTATTCAACAAATGATAGTCATTGTTGCTAATATCATTTTTTAAAAGGTCAACAAAGAAAATATTTCAAACATCCCTTAATGTAAATGTGGCAAACACCAGCAGAAACTAGCGAAAGAGACATTTACTATCAAATGTTCAACTCCATGTAAATGTCTCCTTGTGCGCCACTTGCGCATCACTCTAATCCCTATGTGCCCTTACCGGGGATGTTTAAATATTAACCTGTTAGTTTCCCAAACTTCCTTAGCTGAGCATCAGCCCCTAGGCTTTGAGGTGATGGGAATTCAGCACACATGGAGAATGAGACTGGTACCAGGGGACAGACTCACAGTCATCCTCCAGCTAGGTTAATGGAGCTCTCCGCTCCTGAGCTGACCTGACAGTCTGCAAAGAGGAGGACAGAACACAAAGGAGATAGGAGTTTTATCCTGGGAGGACTGAGCTCATGGTAACCAATTTTATGGCTCTTTTGATTTGAGTCTGTGGATGTGTCCGTGTGAGAGAGAGAAGGAATTAATCCAGGAATACAGATGAAGAAAGCTGTGGGTCTCTGATGTGAAAGCCCGGTTGCATAATCAGTTCTGAGAGCAGAGAAAAGGTAACAGATGTTTACATTACAATCTGGCTGCTTCTGGAAGAGCTGCCAAATGATTTAAATAGTAACGAGGCCGGCAAGAGCACCGGGCCCCAGTGACTTGTTGCCCCCACTGATACATTCAGAGAATTCACCCCAATAATATTTTCTTCGGATGGCCTCAATTAAACACCTCTTTGGATAATTTTTTTTTCCCTTTGGCTTTCATGGTACTTTAAATCTCAAACTAGACATCAGAAAAAAAAAAAGGTAGAACTCAAGGACTTATTATAACATTAATGTCATGAAACTTGCTGCCTTTGGCAAAGAGGAATGCATTTTTAAATGAATTTTTAAATAGAATAAGATACAGCCATGAAAAAGAATGGCATACATACAGAATCAGGTCTTTTCACTGATTCATCATCCTTCCGAGAATGGCTGCAAAGCACATATGGGTGCCATACGATTGTGTGTAAAATGGTCACAGTGCACAGGAGGTCTCCACTGTTGGGGGAATTTCGCCCGACCACCTGGTGGTTTCAGCCTCCTTCCCCAGCAGTGGATTCACCAAGGACCCTCCAGGAGCCCTTTGCCAAGTAAACAAACCAGGACACAGTTTATATGAGGGATGACCCCATTTATCTAGTGATTTGGTCTAAATATCTGTATGTGGAGACAAGCAGAAGGAGGGAATTGGAAATACATTTACTGCAATATGAAAAGGAACTATTTCAATGGCAGAATTGGGTTCCTTTTTCTTCCCATTTTATACTCTTCTATAGTATGGAAATTTTCTATCCCAAACATGTATTATCTTTATAAATGTATTAAAGAAAAACAGAGAGAGAACTGTACAAAACAGAGGCCTAGAGTGATTAAAAGAATCCTGGGTTTGCATTTAGAGATCTAGGTTCCCTGCCAGAAACAGGGAGCTGGGGACACTGGATAAGCCATTTCAAGACACTGGGCCCAGAAAATTGCACTTCAGCAGGGTTTCTCAACCTCAGCACTCTTGCCATTTAGGGCCAGAGTGTTCTCTGCTGTAGAGGCCATGTTGTGCATTATAGGATGTTGAGCAGTATCCGTGGCCTCTACTTACTAGAGACCCACATAACCCCACCCCAATGTGGAACCCCAGAGATGGCTCCAGACATAGCCAAAGGTCCCTGAGGGGGCAAAACTGCCCCCTAGTTGAGAACCACTGCCCTAGATGATTTCAGTTCCTTCCTTGCTGGAAACCTTCCTTGATTATCTCAGAAGCTGTGTCTACAGTCTGAGGTTTTAGGTGATGGACAAGGAAGTACCTTTGTTATAACAAGGACATGCCAATATTTTAATGATTCATTAAAGCACAGGATAATATGAAATTGAATAAAGGAATAAAACCATAAATTTTCAGAGAAAACTTTAGGATACACAACACAGATGTAAAACTCAGAGAATTCAAGCAGATATAATTAATGGTCATCGAAAAACTAATAACAAAAGCAACACTAGTTTTTGACAGTTCCAATTTTAGTTAAGACAACTGAAATGCCACAGAAATGTTTGACCTGTATCTAGTTTGGAATAAACTTACAGTACTAACAAAGTCAACACAGACTATTTTTTTCTGCAATGCGTATTTTTATTTTAAAAGAATCCCACTGTTCTCTCTTTATAAGAAATATAAACATATCTTCCGATCTTTCTAAAAGGGATTATGCTACTCTTCTGCATTAACAATACTATGAACAATCTCTTAAAATGAAACAAATTATCCTCATATTTACTATCTTTCTAAATATACCATATTCCTTTTATTTGGCATTGTATTAACAAGAATTTCCTAACATATGACACTACTGTATTTCTGAATGAAAATTATTTATGTTCATGCTAATAACTTGCTACTGTACGATCCTGACATCTTTTGAATTAAAAAGAATGCCAAAGAAAGAGTCAATGTGGTTTTACATGAATGACTTTTTGAAAATCAGTAGTTCACCCATACAGAGAAAGGCATTTATTAACCCTATACCTGGTACACACGAAGTGTTCAACAAAGGTAAGATGCCATTATCAATATTCACGATCATACTTAAAAAAGAGTATTTTTCCAAATTATTGGTTTGGCTGCACAGCAACTAGAAAGCACAAAGTATGAACGAAGAGATTATCACATAATAAATAAATGTTCTGAGTTCTTAGACCTGAAGTGATGCCTCAGCATTGTTTCATCATCCTTGTCTTTCCCTTTGCTCAGATAGGCCCAAATTGAGTCACCCTACCCACTCCTCCTCCACCATCACCTCTCAGTTAAATGTCTCTTTTATAATTGCAGATACTAATCTACCAGGAAGTGACCCAAGCTAACAGCTGCATACAGTTATCAAATCTCTGAGTCGGGTTCAACAAACATAATGTTCTAACTAAGACTCAATAATGGAAGAAGTGGATGTGGTCCTCCCTCCACAGAGACAGCTAAAATGCGGGTCCTAGCACATTATCAAAGCCATTCCCTGCAGGTTTTCACCAGAAAGCACAGTGGGCTAGGAGTAAGGATTCAAGGGTTCTAAGCCCACAATGGATCCAAGTCACAACATCTCCTACTTTTGATCTTCTGGAAAATGGAACTCTGAGATACTTTCCAGATTCAAAATTCTGTAAGCCTTTGAATCTCCCCTTAAACCACACTGCACAGTTAAATTTATGTTAAAAACAAAACCCAAGAACCCTCTTAACTGACTTTATGGAGGAAAGTAGATTTAACTTGAATGGCTACTGCAAAACATAAAGAGTTACTTTTATTTTTTTCAATAGATATTAAAAACATGGGAAGCCAAATTTAATTTTACGCTGTGAGCAGCGGGTTGCCAGAGTTCACAAAGTGAGTTGGCTATTATTGTAAAACCAAACTCCACACACCCATTCAAGCCTATAAGTAAGGGCTGCCTAGGAAGGATCTGAGTTTTTACTAATAGTGTTTTCAAAACAAATAATTATGGTCATTAAAGTAGTCAAAATTGTTTCACCAACCCCTTCGTAGACATCTTTTTCTACTGCCTGTCCCCCTACCCTCAATCCTGAATCTTTTTGACAAATTAGAATGAAGAACACGATTTGACCTCCCAGTCATTTATGATTGGCTTCAAGATTCGTAGGTACATTGGTAATCCTAGCAGATTCATACCCAACACTTGGTGAAAAGTACACATGTATGCAAACAAGTGAGTCCATCACCTAGATGTTCCACCTATTTCAAAGAAAAAAAAAATCAAAAGATCAGTCCATTTACTATGATGTCGCTCCATCAGTAAAGAAATAGCCAAAATGCAGGGTGAAAATTTTCCAAAGAAGAAAGCAAAAGGGGGAAAATGTACTTATGCAAATTCTAAAGAGATCTATAAAACTGCAATCTGAGAATTTTATTATTAAGCTAAGCTTCTTAGTGTAGAAATCCCCCAAACTCTCCAACTGGGCAGCTAATTGAGAGTTAGGAAGAACCAAAGGACTTCCCTCTTTTTCTGATTCATCACAGGCAATATAGAAACCCTTGCTGAATATGATAATGTGACTTTTGTCAATGCATGCTCAAATCAGATAGAGGATTGGCTGGTAATGATGCCATACCCAAGGGTTAATCTCCATTGAATGCAGTTTTAATACCATATACACCAACACATCATTTACATAACAAAGTATTACAATAAGTGTACCAACAAATTAACTGTGCAGATAATAAAAGCAGCTATTAGAGAAAGGCTATGTGCCACCGAAAAGTAGGTAAGGGGACAAAGAATCTCTGTGTCTGTGTGTGACTAAATGGAACTAGGTCATCAAACAAAACACATCTCGAAAAGGAGTCAAAAAATGAATATTGAAATTTAAGTGACTCAGAAAATTCTAGTACCAGATATGTGGAAAAGCTGCCTCGAATGAAAAAATATTCAGTAATCAAGTTGAGATATTTGTAGGGTTTTTGTGTGCATGTTTGTGGGAGAAGAAAAAAAAATTAGCCATTCAAAAATAAGTGACCTTGCAGCCACTGTTTATCTGGTAAGAGCAATTTTCTTATCTTTTAACAGGGAAAACTGGCCACATCAAATCATGACTTACAACCTTATAGTACATTTCAAAGTGTCAAAGGGGAGTTAAGATGGTACAGAGGGAAGAGAACAAAGTCATCTAAAGCTGAAAAATGAGACAGAAGAACTGAGGAAGAAAATCTTGAAATCCATTTTTCAGACATGAGAATATTGATCAAGAAATGCCTACACAGATAAAGAAAGCTTTTTGCACAAATGAGCAATGTCCACTCACACGGTCAGTTTGGGAGGACATAAGTCATCATTAGTCGTAATGATTCTGAAAACTGCTCTCACACCGCCTTATTAAGATCTGTGTTTCCAATCCAAAGGCAGTGCTGGGCTTACACACTGATTCACAACCACAAACAGCAGAAATGCTCCTCATTGTAAAACCCACAGTGAGCTGTTGAAGAATTCTGCAAGTCACACATCTGTCCTCAAATGACTGAGTGCAAAACACAGATTATATCAGGAAATGGATGTTCTTAAATTATTTTAGCCTTTTTGTTTGCTTTGAAACCCAGGTCCTGCCTGAACAGGACTCAGGCACACAAACTCATTGTCCCTCAGTAAGTGCCCTAGAAGGAGGGCAATTCTGCCCAGGAAACTGAACCATCATCATAGACCAATGTGGGCATCTGGGTCTGCAGGCATGGGCTTCAGGTTAGTGAATCCCCAGACCACGGATATTACAGAAAGAATCAGACCACGTCTTTGAACGTCTCCGTTCTCACGCTCCAGAGTCACTTGTCACATCACATCAACCTTGCCCATCTCGGAGGGACGGCGGTTGAAAAGTTAAAGAGGAACCGAGCACACGGATACAGACGCTTCCTCCAGGGGGTCCTAAAATCCTGTGTGGGGGACGGGCACAGGGGTAGGTTTCAGCGAGAATACACATCTGGCTGAGGAGTTGCTTCACAGCTTAGCTAAGGTTCTCACGGGGGTCCGTGGAGCTCCCAAACGTTTAGTGATGCTGACTCAGGAGGAAAACGCACCAGTAGCGCCGCGTCTGGCCTGGGTTGTCCCCTAGGTGCGGGTTATCAGGCTTTCCACTTCATCGTCCCCGAGGAAGAGAACATGGCTTAAGGTTGCAGATGCCCTCCCTTCCAGGGGCTGACTGACAGAGCAAAGGAAGCAACAGCGGACGAAACTGAAAAAGACGCGAAGAAATCTAAGCACACCGGCTTGGTGGACAAATGCTAGATACCTAACGTGGGAAGGGACGGAACTTCTAGACCCGCTCCACTTCTCCCCTTGCGCGGGAAGCTTCGCGCTCGCAGCTGCAAGTTGCGCCCCGGATCACGCAGCGTCCTCCCAGCAAGAGCCGGGCAAGCAGGAGATCAGCTGTAGGCTAACCCGCTCTCTCCTTCAGGATCCTACAAAGATTCTGGCTCAGACTAGGACTTCTTCAAAACAAGGACTCGCGGCCAGTTCGCCCTCTGCCTCTACATACCAATCCATCAAGTGATCTCTCTGCCATTCACGTAGCACCCTCGGGATCTGTGAGTGACAGACACAAACCCTGAAGTTGGAAGCGTGCCACACACACCCCGATTCTGAGCGCCGCTTCCAACTTCGGGGTGCACGGCAGCCTCTGCACAGGAGGTCACTCCCGCAGTCCAGAGCGCCAGGATGAGCGGGAGGAGGCAAGTCGGTATCAGCCCGAGAGGCAGCTGCTGCCCAGGAGACAGACCGTGAGCCAAGGGTCCCAAGTCACCCCAACCCCGTCTTCCCGCCTCCTCCTTGCCCTTTCAACCTTCCTCACTCAGCTAAAGCTGGCAGCCAAGTCTGAAACTGAGCGTGCAGGGCGACACACCGATTTCCCTCCGCACCCGAGCCAGAGGACTCTCACCGTGCCGCCTCCCCGCAGACATCCCCAGAGAGGCCCATCACCTCCGCAGGCTCGCTCTGAAAGGAAACTCCCAAGTCTCTCCGAAGACAAGTCCGAAACTGCATCTGGAGAACAAATGTCTGCGGAAGCAGCAGCTGCGACTCCACTCCTGGGGTCTGGCAACAGCCTCGGTGCGCCCCGTCCAGGGCGACGCGCAGCCAGCAGTGCAGCAGAGCCAGGCTAGCAAGCCCGCGGGGAGGGGCAGGGCCGCCGCGGGTCACGGTGATTGGCCAGGCTGGTTGGCTGCCCCCGCCCCCGCCCCGCCTGGTGGTCCACGTGGGTCGGCCCTCTACCCGGCCTGCACTCCCGCTCCGTCAGGGTGCTCCCAGCATCGGACTCCGCGCGCCTCTCCCTAGCGCCTCGCTGTGGCCATCACTCAGCAGGTGCCAGGGAAAGCTCTTCCTTCTGAAGAGCTGTGCGCCTCGTGGAGCCCTGCATCAGAGAGGAATTTAGGGCTCAACTCCCAGTTGTAACAATCCCCTCACATGGTTTCTCCATCGAAGGACCCAAGGCAGCTTGCAAACAATTTTCCTTAACTGCTCTGAGCATAGCACATGCATAATTAATCCACCTTCTTTTGTAACTTGCTTGCAAGGAAAAGGAGGGAAATCTGCACAGTGATCACCTGAACACTTTATTTTAAAACATCATGAAAGTACCGCTAAGGCTTCTTTGCCTAGAATCCCACACCAAATCCTCTTCCTTCTCCCATCCCCAAGTAACAGTCACAGTCCGTGACTTGATACTTACATAGTATTCATTTTACAGAGAATAGTTCATCTGATCTTCATTTTATACACCAGAAATCAGAGACATTACATAATTTACTCAAGATCACACAGTTAATCAGTGGTCACTGTGTAATTTGAACCTTGGAAATCTGGTTGCAGAATCCACGTTCTTTGATATTCAAAGTGCAATCCGGGAGACGCATCCCCTGAGAACTTGTTAAGAACGAAGACTTTCAGACTTCACCCCAAAACAGCATCTTCATTTTAACAAGATCCCCAGGTGACTGGTATCTGCATAAAGTTTGAGAAGCACTGCTGTATATCACTGTGCTGTTCATTGTCACTGGTTTGCCTTATCATCCTCTGGTCCTTTCACCCTGCAGTGATCATTAGGCATCATTTTGCCCCAGATGGATACTAGATTATATTTGCCCTGCTCTCAGCCTACTGCTTGTGCCACTGCAAGCCTCCTGCCTCTGCTCCCCATGCCTTTGTTCTACGAGACACCCATCATGCCATATTATTTTATGTATCATTTAACCTTTTCAATCCTTTATTCTTTTACTCTTGGAGTTGGGGCTCTGAAAGCCAAGATTATTACCAAGTTGTCACCAGCCTAAGAGGGAATTCAAGTATCAGAGACAGAAACTTGATCTCTGAGGAGTCCCTCAGCGCTGAGATTCTATGAAGGTCAAGGGCAGATCCAAGGAACGCCTGAAACTACATGCCAGGAGATGCCAGAGTTCTCCTGATGGTATTCATTCATTCAGTCAGTCAATGAAACTAATGGCATACTCGGGGTCAGGCACTCATTCATTCACTCAATGAAACTGATGGCATACTCTGGGTCTGGTGCTGGTTTATACAGACATAACAGAAGTAAATGAAACAGTAAAAATTCCTGCTCTCATAGAGCTTACCTTCTAGTGAGGGGAGGCAGCAATAAACACCAAACATAAGTGAAGTACAGAGTATGGTAGAAGGTGTGCAACAGAGAGAAATAAAGTGCAGAAAGGGAAATGAGCTCCAAGAGGTCATGATTTAAAATACAGGAGTCAGGCTAGTTTTCACTAACAAGGTAATATAGAGACAAAGACTTAGAAGAGCTGAGGGTGAAAGTCATTTTGAAGAACTCTACAGCCATTCAATCACCAAATACTGATCAACTGAGCACTAACCTAACCATGTGTGCCACGCATGGTTCTGGCATGGGTCTGTGTGTCTACTTCAGCCCTCCTGTATTTCATATGTCCAAGTTTCCCTGAACTGAAATTTGCTCGTTCTGGTAGAGAAAAACATGTAAGCAATTTTATATGGCTCAACCCACTATCATATTTTTCCATCCTGGATGCTCAGGGTTGTTAGGGGTTTCATACATTAATGTCCTAACCCCTAGTACCTTGGAATGCGACCTTACTTGGAAAAAGTTCTTTACAGAAGTAATCAAGTTAAAATGAGGTGATTGGCAATACAGTGTGACCAGTGTCCTTATAAAAGGGGGGAGTTTGGAGACAGATACAAAGAGAAAGCATCAGGTGAAGGTGAATATAGAGATGGGATGATGGCTTTACAAGGCAAGCAATGCCAAAGACTGCGGACAAACCTCCAGCAGAAGAGAGAAGCGTGGAACAGCTTATTCTGCTTTGAGCCCTCAGAGGGAACCAACTTGACCGACTTCTTGATCTCAAACGACTACCTTCAGAACTGTGAGATAATACATTTGTGTTGTTTAGGCTACCCAACGTGGCACTTTGTTACAGCAGGACTAACAAACTAACAGAAGTATGTTTCTAAGGTAGGGCGCCACCGTTTAAGTGACTCGTTATAAATTTCCAATGACCGATGATGCCTTTTGTGTAATACAGCAAGAAGCCAAAACGATCTGAGGTGAGATTTAACAACCAAATCACCACAAGAAAAGACAAATTATGTTTTAAAAAAAGCCAAAGGTGTCCCAATTATTCAATCATTTCTCATCTATTTATCAAATGCCTGGTATGTGTCAGGCTGTGAGGTACAGTAACAAATAAGACGGATGTTGTAAGTGACTTATCATCATGGAGAGAGTCAAAGAGTAAACAAATCAACAAACATACAAACAAGCTAATTTCAGAGCAGAATAAATGCTTAAAAGAAAAGACAGTAAGGCTAGAGGAATAAAGGGATGGAGGGGTAGGTTTAATTTCCAATGGCTGCCCAGGGAAGGGTCCTATGAGGGGGTGACACTTGAGACAAAGACTTCCGTAACAGAAGACCATCCAAGCAAAGATCTGGCAAAACCAGTTCCAGGAGGAGACAACGATTGCTCATTTCTTTCTGACTTTTATTTATTCTTATTTTTGGCTGCATTGGATCTTCATTACCGGGCGTGGGCTTTCTCTAGTTGCAGCAAGCACGAGCTTCTCATTGCAGTCTTTCTCTTGTTGCGGAGCACCTGCTCAGTAGTTGTGATACGGGCTTAGTTGCTCTGGGGCACATGGGATCTTTCTGGAAAAGAATCAAACCCACATCCCCTGCATTGGCAGGCAGACTCTTAGCCTGTGACCACCAGGGAAGTCCACAACTCCTCTTGTAAGGAAATATCCTTGCCATCCATTTCTTAACACCCTTCCTTTCTGTCTTTGCCACCCAGGCTGCATCCTTTCAGGGTGCACAAAATAAATGTCTTTCTCATAAAAGTGGGGCCAAGGTGTTTATTTTCTTCTCTAAGAACCTGGGGAGGTCATGCCAACAGGGTTTTAGATGCTCACACACTCTCACAAAACATCCCAGGATGTGCCTCTGTGTTTGCAGGTAGTGACATCACATGACTAGGACGCTGTATTTATTTTCCTCATTTGTATAACATCCAGATTACAACTGAGGAATGTCCTAGTGCTTAATCAATACGCTGATGAGTGACTGTGCCTTCAAAATAACATTCCGACTCTCCAAGGCCTATTTATAAAATCCTCTGACTATCAAGGGAAGCTTCAGTTTTCAGCTTTTGTAACGCTCATGTACTTTGAAGGCAATTTTTACTTAGGAGACTAATAAGAGTAACAGCTAATATTAATCAGAGGCTTGTGTGTGGCTCACTCTGCTAAGCGCATCTCATGGATTATTATCCCCACCACCTTACAAGGGAAATTCTATGACATCCTCTTCACAAATGAGAAAACTGGGGCTCAAAAAAATGAAGTAATAGGCCCAGGGATGAAACCACTATTAAATGGCAGACTTAGGGCTCAAGCTAGTCTCTTTCCCTGGAAGGCTTGCACTAGGGTGGGTGAGCAGAAAGCAAAAAGCATTTGTCTATTCTTTTGCTTTTGTCTTTGAGATTTTCATAGCACTGTTTTCTAACTTTTTTTTTTTTTTTTACACACCAGCCCTCGAGCTTTCAAATTCACTTTTCTAACCAGATATTTGCTTTGCTTTCCCTTGCTTCAAACTGGGAACTGCAAGAACTTTGATAAATGAAATGACAGATACACTTTTTGTTTTCAGCCTGTCTGTTTTTCAGCATCCTCTGAGGAAATGGGAGTCAAGCTTCTTAGACATCAGTCTACTTTGACAGGCATCCGTATCACACATGCTGACAGCTCCCGAGCACAAAGGGAGTCCCTCCCCTCACTCAACTCATTGGGAACATTGTGCCCCCTGCCAGACCCAATGCTGTGTACAGTGTGTGACGCTAGGTCTGAGCCTCTTTGCACAGATACTAACAGATCTTCTTGCCTGAGAGTGAAGACCTAAAAATGGCTTCAGCTGGTCTTTGTGAATCGCCTTCCATTCCCAGTCCTGGTCAGTGAGCAAGCCTGGGGAACTTGCAGAGGTGAAGAGATGAGAGGTATGCCTCCTTGGATCCTCGATTCCCCTGCCACACTAAGGAAGCAGGCGGCCCTTCTGGCAGTTGCATGACTTCCTGCCTGGGACAGCATGGTCAGGCTTGCTCTGAACTGCTGGAACTCAGACAAGGTGTCTGGTCGTTCACGTTGGAAGGCTCAGGTAGGTCTCCCTATCTTTCCCTTTGCTGACCACAACTGCTTCAATAATTTATGCCCTGAAAAAGCACAGCACTTCAGAGCAAATCAGAATAAGAAGGATTTATGAAATCACAGTGGGAAGGCATGTTGAGAGATCGCGCAAGAGCTGGTGCATGGAGCACTATGAGCTCATTCCAAGTAGGACCAGCCTCAGGGAGAATCACCAGAGAAATAAGGCTCCTTCTGGGACCCTTTCTTCTTCTCATCCATTCCATCCAGCATCTCCCAGTAGGGTCACACTCCTCCTTAGTCACACAGAAGACTGCTGCTCTCATTCCTTAATTCATTCTTTCATTGATTCTGTTATTAATTCATATAAAGCTTTGTCCAAGATGTATTTGTATCTCCGTGTTCACATCAGCATTATACACAACAGGGAGAAGCAACCCAAGTAAGTGTCCCATGAACAGATAAACAAAACGTAGCACAGATATACCATGTAGTATCACCCAACCTTTAAAGGGAAGGAAATTGCTACACATGCTTCAGGGATGGACCTTGAGGACATTAACCACTAACAAAAAGACAAGAGCTGTATAATGTCTTGTATGTGAGGTACCTAGAGCAGCCAAATTTATAGAAACAGAAAGTAGGATGGGGTGGTGAGGTGGTGGGGAGAACAGAGAGTTAGTGTTTAATGGGTACAGAGTTTCAGCTCTGCAAGAAGTGTGTGGAGATGGATGGCGGTGATGGCTGCGCACCAGTGTGAAGGGAGTTAATGTCACCCAACTACGCCCTTAAAAATGGTGGTTAGTAAATTTCACTTTATGTGTATTTAACCACAATTAAAAACATTTTTCAAATCTAATTTGAAAATTTTCCTAAATCCACCAAAAATGGAAAAAATGAAAAGCTTAAAATGTGATGTGTGATTCTATTTGTATCACAACTTAACAGACTTAGACTAAACACACGTTCACACAACAACAAAATATTGTTTTCATCCTTGCATGTGTGCTCGACATTGTACCAGGCACTCAACATGCTGTTTAAAAGACACCCATGGGACTCATCTGCTGGTCTAGCTGCGAAGACTCCATGATACCAATGCAAGGGGCCCAGGACAGATCCCTGGTTGGGGAACTCAATCCCACATGCTGCCAGCTAAGAGTTGCCATGTCACATCTAGAGATCCTGTGTGCCACAACTAAATAAATCCCATGCACCCAAATGAATATTAAAAAAAAAAAAAAAAGGTTACTTCTTAAAAAAAAAAAAAAAAAAAAAAGGACATTCACAATCCCTGACCTCAAAAACCTTAACAAAAGAATACCACGATGACCTGATGGAGTCTGTTATTCGGTTTACATTTTCTTTCCCCAACAAATATTTACTGAGTTTCTACTATGTGATAGGCTCTCTGCTACCTGCTCAGATACATCAGTGAACAAAATAGACACAGACTCAGTCCTCACAGGGCTGCCAGTCTAGCAGGAAAGAAAGATAACAAACAAGAAATTATTGTTTCTCTAACTTCCCTGCTCCATCAGAATTTACTGATTCTCAACTAGACTCTCTAACAAGTGTCTTTATGAAGTCTACTAATGATATCGAGGTATAAAGCTTCCGTCATCCCTTCCATATTTGTAACATATACAGGCAATAACATTAGAAACAATATAGTAATCCAGTTTTCTTCTAAAACGTGGCTTCCATTCCAAAGATGGTGTACACAATAATTTTAGCTAAAATATGGAAGGTTTCTTTTAGTATCTGTAACTTATTTTAATGTATATTATGAAAATAGATAAATGATAATATCAAATCCGTGATTTTCATGAAAATTGTTATGTATAATGAGGTTAAATTAAAAGGTGATTCCAGTTGAAGAAAAGATTATAACAGTAATTTAGGCATTTGGTAAAAATCAAGAAGGTGAGACCCAACAAAACCAGAAAGAGAGCTGATGTTTGTAAAAATAGGAGTGATTCTATTGGCAGAAATGCTTGACCAATAATAGGCTGATGAGAATGATATTATCAGGAAATACAGGTTTTACAGTCATTGGAAAAGACCCTGACGCTGGGGAAGATTGAAGGCAGGAGAAGGGGACAACAGAGGACAAGATGGTTGGATGACATCATCGACTCAATGGACATGAGTTTGGCCAAGCTCCAGGAGATGGTGAAGGGCAGGGAAGCCTGGCGTGCTGCAGTCCATAGGTTTGCAAAGGGCTGGACACAACTGAGAGACAGAGCAACAATAAAGTCACCTTTATGTTCCACCATGAGTTCATGTTCTCCCTTTCTAACTCTGTAACTCTTAGAGGCAGCCATCCCACAATACACTGAGCAATGACATGTTCTAAGAATCTCTTCCTTTCCCATTTACCAACTCAGCTTCTTCTGAAAAGACTACATCTAGAGGAGGATGGTGGTGAAGAATGAAAGATGGTCAAGTATTTTTGGTGCTTAGGTTGGAAGCATGCTGAGTTTGTATCATGCAAATTTTACTGTAGCAAACTCACAGTGGAAACAATGATTACATTTCCAGTCCTTATCTGTCCCTTTTACTCTCCTTGAGCTCTAGTGCAAAGTCTGGGGCAAGGCAGGAAAATAAGTATTGGGTTTTGTTCCAACTTTCTTTGTTGTCTGCCCTATTTTAATACATGCAACAAAAACCACATGCCAGTTGACTTTAATTTTTGGATTTGAGACTTTGCCTCTACCTTAAAAGAACATTACATAGTAAAATGTCATGAATATTAAAGCAGGATTTAAAGGGCTTCACTTGGACATCTGACATTTGACTCTTGATCAGGGACTTACCCACCAGGGAAGCCTAATCTATCAAATCCCATGGATTTCAAGAAAGTAAAGAACTGGACATTTGCCTGCCTGCCAAACAACCCCTTCGGAGAAACCATACTAGCCAGAACCCTTAATTGCAAGTGACAGAAACTCAACACAAACTGACAATAGGCTGAAAGGGGGAACTGCCTCTTTACATAACTAAGACATTGCAGAAGAGTTATTGGATATTAGCACTCAAGGGAGGGCACAGTGATAAAGAATCCACCTGCCAGGGCAGGAGACACAGGAGACGGGCTCAATCTCTGGGCCAGGAAGATTCCCTGGAGGAGGACACGGCTACCTACTCCCGTATTCTTGCCTACAAAATTTCACAGACATGACATGGCAGGCTATAGTCAATGTGGTCACAACAGATCAAACATGACTGAGCACACACATGCTCACAGAGAGCGTGAATTTGTTCCTATGTCTTCCCCATTTCTTCACTTTGTTTTTTGTTTGTTTTTGCATGAATTGACACCATTCTTTCCAAACAAAAAGAGGCTTATTCCCAAAGGCAGGGAAGAAGTCCTTCAACAGTTCTCACCGTATTTTTCCAGCCAAATGACTCTAAACGCAACAAGAATTCTTTTTCAGCTTCTAATTAAAGAAACCTTGTCCCACTCGTTTCATAAGCTCATCTACATGCCCAGTTTGGGCAGAGAAGATAGCACTCCCACCTTAATCATAGTATAAATTCCTCCAATAGAGGATAATAAAAACTAATGTCCAAGCAGGAATCTGCCCTATCCAATGCCTTGGTGGACTGACCCATATAACAACAGCTAATTATTATAGATTAGTCTGGACTCCTAAACCAAGAACTAGCCATCCATCTGACTTGTGTGGCTTGGCTAGAAAAGGAGCATGGGCCTACAGGCTTTTTCCCTGAAATTTGAAAATGGGAGCCCAACAGACTGAGTCTTTAGCTGGGGCAGCTGAACTAAATGACGTGACAGACAATTATAGGCAATGTGCAGTTGAAGTTATAAAGAAGCTGGCCTACAGAAACTGGAGATTAGGGAGAAACACCGACTCTGAGACCATATCACCTCAGAAAGGACATTCGGGGAGTTGCATTTCTTAGTTTACTGTGAATGCCAGTGCCTGAAAATGTTGTGGTATGAGTAGGGTACCCAGGTAAGAACTGGCTAACACACTTAGTGCTTTTACTCACTCGATCTCATTTCCTCATTATAGCAACTCCATTAGAAACTCTCTATTCTCTCCATTTTAAAGATGAAAACCAGAAGTTCATAGAAACTATTGGATTTTTTTAATGTGATTTGTCAATCTAGAAAGCGTCTGAGTTGAGAATGTTTACCCCTGCTCCAAGCTGCTTCAGAACCTTGAGCAGCAGGGAAAGATCTGGCCTGGAGACCTGGATTTGGCAGTCATCTAATTGGACTCCAAGTGATACTCATGAAAGCCACAGAAGGGGACTTCCCTAGTGGTCCAGTGGTAAAGAATCCGCCTGCCATTGCAGAGGACACGCTTTGATCCCTGGTCTGGGAAGATCCCACATGCCATGAGGCAACTAAGCCTGAGTGCCACAATTATTGAGTCTGTACCCTAGAGCCCGGGAGCTGCAACTACTGAGCCCATGCGCCCTAGGATCCGTGCTCCACAACGAGAGAAGCCACTGCAGTGACAAGCCTACGCACCACAACTAAGACCCAGCACAGCCAAAATAATAATAATTTCTTAAAAGCCATGGAAGGGAGTGAGGCCACCAAGTCAAGGGGCACAGATAGAGAGTAAGTGCACCAGCTCACCTTGTGGGTACTCCCTCTGCTCAACGTTCTGCATGTTCTGTACTTTATCAGGAAAAGAGAAACTGAGGCGGATTTAGGGGAGATAGCAGTGATCTTGCTTCTAGGCACCATAAGATAAAAGGGACTGCAAATAGTTTGTTTTTAAGGACTTGGTCATTTTTATGCCATGCTTAAGTGGCTTCATCCTCACATTTTGTCCAGTCTGAAAAATTCAAGACAATCTCACTTTTACACATGAGTTTCTACACAAACCTTGCAAATTAGCACAGGCCTAAAGAGCCAGAATGGCAGAGAATGAAGCAGAATATCAAGGACTGGGTGTCAGGTTGAATATGTAGACATCCAAGGCCATTCTATCTTGATAAACAAGGTTGCACACCAAGTTGATTTTGCCCCTGGTAAATTTGGGCTCTTCTAGCATTTTAATAAGATTTTTTTAAAGAGACACAAAATAAATTATGATTTGTCATGTCAGCGCTTTATTTTGTAAGGTTATTAGCACACTGTGACATAAATTTTGAGGAATAAATGTGCTGAGATGATTTTTAAAATATTCCCTTTGCTTCATTTTACTCTATGACTCTCCATCCTCACCCATAACAAATTCAAGCAGCTAGACAATATGCTTACAACCCTAGGGGAAAATATACCAAAGCAAAACTTGGAGAACAAAGAGACAAAACCATAGCTTGTGAGTTTCAAAACATGCCTCTGAAACCCATGCCAGACATAATAGCTTTGAAAGGGTTTCTGAGCCTCCAAAGCCAGGGTTTTGACTATCAAAAAGCCACAGCATACTCTGAACAATAGACTGGGGAAAAAACAGCCTCCCCTCTGGTTTTCAGATGAGGCACAGATTCCATAGGCTGGATGGAAGAGAAGATAGTTTAAAAAGAAAGTCAGATGAGGGTGAGTGTTACCGAGAGAAACCACTGTGGACAGCTCCCCTGAGTTGTGTGAGGCTGACCAGACGCCTGACCTAGAATAGCAATTCACAGGGCTTGTCAATCTTGTTGCTGTTGGCATTCTGGCTGGAAAAATCTTTGCTGTGGGGGCTACTCCACTGTAGGATGTTGAGCATGAATCTTGGCCTCCAGCTACTAGATGCAGGTAGTACCTCCAAGTTTTGACTGCCAAAAATAAGTCCAGACATTGCCAAAACTCTACTAGGGAAGAGCAGAGAAATTGTTCCTGGTTGAGAAGCAATGAAGGAGGCAAAGAGAGAGAGAGATTCCACATATGTACACATATCTTTCTAATTAAAAAAGTCATTTGTTCTTTATACAGAAAATTGTAAGAATGCAAAAAATCACTGATCCCTAAAATTATCTATACTCTATGCACTCAGAAATCATTATTGTTCAAGTTCTGTCTACACACGATGTTTCATACACATATATGTATTTCCACATAACCCAAAGGTGAGGCCACATTGCCATATGTTTTGTAATTGGCACTTTTTTTTTTAACATGGATTTTCTTAGAGGTATGGCATCCTTAACATGCTTATAATATAATCTAATTAGCCATCCCATATTTCTGGACATTTAGATTACTCCTACTATTTCACCATCATTGGTAATGCTCTGATGAACATCTTCATATATTCCTTTGTTTTCTTAGGATAAATCCCTAAGGAATGTTCTGGACAGGGAAAATGATATTTGAGGGCTACATCTATAGTACTTACTTCTGCACTGGCTTAAGTCATAATTTGCTGGTTTAAAATATACCTTATTCCACTAGTGCTGTTACCTTTCTACAGTGCTTTCCACTTTGCCAAGTATGCAAGGCAGCTTCCAACTGTTCCTTTTTACTGATATGAAAACTAATATTCATGGAAGTTAAATGACCTGCCCAAGGCAATACTGAGCAACACTATCACTGGTCACAGTGGCAATACGTATACAGCCAAAAGTGAAATAATCCAGAGATCAGTATGTCCCACATTCATGGATGAAGTGCAATTTTGTGAGCATGAGGACATTAGGATAATTCTTGATTATGAGTTCTGTCTCTGAGTACAGTGGATTCCAGAGGTCTCAAAACATAGTCAAGGCCATGAGACTGTGGATGACTGAATCTACCACTTTCCATGCAAAATTTCACAACCAATCTCATCTCACAGTGTTGACTTAGAGGGATAATATTTAAAGATGCTAATTCCAACATCTGCTTCCTTTTTATCCCTGAAGCCAAATTATGCTGCTACAGTCTGTTTTTACTTTCAGTTATACTCTAACACAGATTTATGACCGATTAATTTCTTATTGAGGAAAAACAACCCTATCATAAGTATCTGAGATAATGACATCTAAGTATTTTATATTGCTATAACTCGAAACAGAATACAGAGTGCATCCAATGTTCATTACTTCTTAATGCTTGCATTCTTTTTCATGTTTTGATTCACACAAAAAAATGAAAATGCTACCCACTGCTTAGCCATTTTTTAGGTCTAATGAGATTAAATAAATTCTTAGGGGGAAAAAGAGTACAGCTTAATAATGTTTTAAGTGGTTTGTGGAAACATTCCTTCTACCATGGGCACAATTTTAAACCAAAGCCAACTTCTGCAGTGCCACTGAAGGCTAATGAATGCCTTAATAATATGCAGAGGAAAAAAGGTGATGAGCTGATTAGATAACAGAAATATCTGAGACCTCTGAAATACAAAACGAAAACAACTTAGTTGTACTCAGAGACAGAACTCCTAAGGAAGAATTATCCCACCATCACAGAGATCCACTTCACTACCATTAATATTGGGCTTCCCTAGTAGCTCAGTTGGTAAAGAATCCGCCTGCAATGCAGGAGACCCTCGACTCAATTCCTGGGTCAGAAAGATCCACTGCAGAAGGGATAGGCTACCTACTCCAGTATTCTTGGGCTTCCCTGATGGCTCAACTGGTAAAGAATCTGCCTGCAATGTGGGAAACATGGGTTCAGCCCCTGGGTTGGGAAGACCCCCTGGAGAAGGGAAACACTACCCACTCCAGTATTCTGGCCTGGAGAATTCCGTGGACTGTATAGTCTACGGGGTTGCAAAGAGCTGGACACGATTAAGCGACTTTCACTTCACTTTCACCATTAATATTAAGTGATACCAACTGGTGGCATCTGTTGAGGTAATTGACACTCATTGATTTGACAGCTAGACTTTAAAGCTTCAGGTAAACCTTGAACCAATTTCTCTGGTTCTAGTAATATCTAGAAAATGAGCACAATTTAGAACATCATATAACTTTTCTACTTTCTAAAATTTGGTTGACACCAATCTTTCCTCCAGCTAATTAAACTCTTGTAAGTTCATAATTTTTTTTAAAACAAAATTCAATGGATTCATCTATAAATTTTATTTTACGTTTCTTGATTGCCTATCTAGTCCTAGGGAACTGTTCTGTATGTGCCAGTCTCTCTCTCTCTCTCTAAGACTGCTATCTTCAAACATACTTGGTTTCTAACAGACCAACTAGCACTGACTAGACTGATAGCATCACCGACTCAATGGCCATGAACTTGAGCAAACTGTGGGAGATAGTGGAGGATAGGGAAGCCTGGCATGCTGCAATCCATGAGGTCACAAAGAGTCAGACAAGACTTAGCAACTCAACAGCAGCAGCAATAGTTAGACATGTAAGTGTGTAAATGTACGTCACATAAATTTGGAATAAACAGAGTTTCTTAAAGTCTAGCCAACTCTAAGATGGCTGTTACTTGATCCTTGGAGTCTGGAGCAAAGGGATACATTACATGTGACACTGCCTGGGTAAAGAAGGCAAGAATCAAGTAGCAGAGACCATCTATACACATATGGTATATACACACGTACCATTAGGGAGAGAGTTCTCAAAGAAAGTGAGCAGTCAATAGACAGGAAAATGCAAGCAGAGCAAAATTAAAAGGCGTGAAGTACTGATACATGCTATAACACCGATGAATCTTTAGAACATTGCTTGAGTTTATTATTAAATGAAACCAGCCAGTTACAAAAGTCTACATACTGTATGATTCTGTTTGTCTGAAGTGTTCAGAACAGGTAAATCATAGAAAGAGAAAGTAGGTCAGTATCCAGGGGCTGAGGGAATGGGAAACAGCAAGTGATTGCTAAATGGATAGTTTGCTTTTAGGGAATGAAAATGTTCTACAAATAAGTAGTGGTGATGGTTGCATAACTCCTGTCAATAAGCTGAAAGCACTTTAAATAGTTGAATTTTATGGTATATGAATTCTATCTCAATAAAGTTCTAAAAACAACAACAACAACAAAAAAGCAGGCAGACAGAAAGGAGTCAGAAGAGAAGACCCAGGGGGCTGAGATGTGCAGGAACTTCAGTTGCTAAAGAAACTTCTTTCCTCATCAGTCTACATTGACTGATGAGCTTTCCAGGCAACTTTGATGTGACTAATTGGAAAAAAAAATTTAACAAGATAAAATCAATACTGGACCTGTGTTCATCTCAACCAGCTAGATTCAGCAAACATTTCACAGCATCTACTATACATACTAGCCACCCCAAATATAAAGAGTCCTCTTAAAGGACACTGTCCTCTTAAGTCACAAGTTTTAACTAGAAAATAAAATGTTTTTTAATAAAGGAAGAGAGTACAAATGTTAAAATTCATTCTCTTCAGATGATTGAATTAGGAGTATTTTCTTTTTTTGGTGCTCTAGAATATAATGGCTTTATATTAGAAAGAGAGGGAAATAATTATTAGGAGAAAATAATAGAGAAAAATATAATGAGTGCCCTCTTACAGTGATGAAGTACAGAAGGAGGAGAAAATATTTGATGCTGAGGAAAATCAGAGCAAGTCTGACAGGCAATCCTTTGTAATCCAAGATTCTCATCTCTTGGGCTTGGAAGAATCTGAGGATGTTTCTTCATTCTTCATTCCTGATTAGCAGGACATGAGAAGGACTGAATCCTTCAGAGGCTGAAGCCTGCCAGAGTGGGCTTCAAGATTCATCAGCCCCCCAACCCCTACCCCAGGGCCACTCTGGGGGAACCAAGGGGCCGCAGGCACTGGGGCTGGGAACTATCATCCAGCACCACCCCCCAGCCACCCACTCATCTCCATCCACCATTAGGATGGGCTTTTTGTTTCAATAAGAGCAGGAAGATTGCTAACGAATAGAAATCATTAGGAAGGAATTAGCTCCTGGATCTGGGCGGGTGAGTACCACTTCAGACTCTTCTATTGTTGCCAAAACACATAACACAGTAAGATGGTTTGCCACAGAAATAAACAAGGGAGAGCTCTGCTGTTAATGCACACACAGGGTGGGCAACAGGTAGAGGAAAACCTCTACTGGTTCAGTTATTCTGTAGGAGAGAGAGTTGCCTTTTCAGAGCGGATGCATGGTGTTCATTTCTCATTATCAACTCTGTTCTTCACCACAATTCTCACCCCATCATCCTTTACCCTGTGCTGTGGTTATCCCCGCCTTCTCTGATGCAACAAGAGAAGATGGCAAAAACCACCCTGGCTCAAACCCATCCCTCCCTGCATGCTGAATGCAAATCGGGGAGGCAGCCTTTTATGAGAAAAGAGCAAGGGCTTTAGGTTTGAATCCTCGCTCAATCAACCCATCAGCTAATTGACTGTGAGAAAGTTATTTCAGCTCTCTGGTGCTTTGTCTTTTCCTCTTTAAAATGGGTATGGTTTAAATAATGCCCTCATAGAGTACCTATGAGAACTATTTCAAATAAGGTACACACAGTAGCCTGGCACCATAGGTACTGAATGAATGGGAGGTCATTTTCATCAGTTCTCCTATGGACGATTATCCATAGCAACACCTGCCAAAGTTTAGAGACAACGCACATGAACGCCATCATTTCTCTTCCTTGATTATTCAGCTAACAAATATATATTTATGTGTACATAAACACACTCTATACATAGATCTGTGTGTGTGTGCTTAGTCACTCAGTCGTGTTTGACTCTTTGTGACACTTTGGACTGTAGCCCGCCAGGCTCCCCGTCCATGGGATTTTTCAGGCAAGAATATTGGAGTGGGTTGCCATTTCCTCCTCCAGAAGATCTTCCCAACTGAGGGATCAAACCCGTGTCTCCCATGTCTCTTGCAATGCAGGCATATCCTTTACCTGCTGAGCCATCGGAGAAGCCCCCATAGATATGCATACACATACATATGTATACAGTATCTACTTTATTGGAACTGCCTTGGTTGCAAATGACAAAAATTTCATTTCAGCGACTTAGAACTCCTCCCCAAAATTAGAGAATATTTGTTGATTCACATATATGAAAAGTCCAGTGGCAATTGAGTTTCAAGCACAGCTATATCCTGAAACCCAAAGAATAGCATCACAAAAGCCTCTCTTTCTCCTTTAATCTCTGCTTTTCTCTGTGTGGTTGAATGAATTAACATACATAAAGCACTCAGAATAGTGTTTGGCCCATAATATTTGCTACTATCACTTCATTTAATTTTCCCTACCACCCTATGAAGCATGTATCATTAGTGTCCTATTTTTACAGATAAAAAAACCGAGGCACAGGGAGGTCAGATAGTTATTCAGTCACCAAGCTGGGCCTGGCACAGTCTGATCCAAAAGTCTTTCCTTGACCAGTTCTCCAAACTGCCCCCTCGCTGGACTGGAAAAGGAGATTGAGTCCTGACTGCAAAGGGTGAAGAACCCTCAAGACAGCTGCTTTCAGTTACAGCAAGTGAGCAAGAAAGGTTGGGGCCACTTGATGGGATAGTAGCCTTTCAAATCTGTTTCTTTCTTCTTGAAGCAGAAAATAAGTTCCTTTTTTCTGTAATTCACACATGGATCCTATCAATGTTATACAAAGGCAGAGGTTACACCCACTTAAAAATTCTTGAGACAGAAAGTAGTTGGAATACGAGTCCTCGTATTGGTTCTTCTTTGTTTACAACCCCAGCTTCCCAGCTCTGGTCTATTTTCTGCTCCTGCCTGTCCTGCTCTGTGTCCTATGATGCTGACCTGTATGGAATGACCTCTGGGTTACTTATTCCTTTGGCTTCTCGCTGGGTTTGGCCAATAGTCACCACCTGCCAATGTGTCAATTCAGGCCCAAAGGTGATGATGGTTACTTGTCCTTGATGCTTATCATGGTTACTAATAACTGAAAGTTACTAGTCCTTGAATGCTTCACTCCCCCTGGCCGGTTTTCTTGATCCAAACCCACCTTTGCAAACAGCCCCTTCATCTTGTTCTCGTCAGTGAAAAATCTGTGAGTGTCCTCAGTTTCCTGGTCCACACAATGACATTTATGGGCCCTTGGCATGGCATTTCCACCTTTGTGAACGCTTCCTCCATAAAAAAAACTATACAATTACTATTACAGTTATTTTTTTTAGTTTATGACAGCACTGATATAAAGATGAATATAATCTGGCTAGATTGTAGCCACTTTTTCCCTCTTGGTTTTAAAAGAAACTAAAGCATTTTCATGGGCTCCACTTTCACAGGCCCCAGGCACGGAGCTTGCCATGTTTCATGGAGAAGTTGGTCATTGTCGTTTTCTGCCAGGACTCTGAAGGCAGAGTCTCTTCTACCTACAGACCAAGCAGGCAGAAGATGGACAGAAGCTCCCAGGTAGATAGTCTACTATCAAGTTAAAATCATGATCCTAGGGTCAAATTTCCCAAACAGCCTGCTTTTGTTACAGCAAACCAGTGTCTTTGTCCCTAAGCAGATCCTATTTCCAAGTCACAGCTATGATGACAAGATAACAGAAAGAAATGGAGTATCTAGTGTCGAATTAATCCCAAATTCATTTACTACTCACCACATTCCAGTAGCCAATGACACAACCACCAGAGACTTTATTAATAAACCTCATGTTTCTGTATGTAAATATATCACTCAGCAGCTGTGAAGGAGGGATTTTTTTCTGTATGTTCTCAGAAAGATCCCATACTGCTCCTAATAGTACAGAGCAAAGTTAGAGCTGGCTTTGTGTTGTCTGTAAATGAGAACTCCAAGTTTGGGGGATGATGTGTATTGCCTTTTGTTGGTCATCGGTCATTAGTTAGGTATTGACAATGTTGAAAGTTATGGTTAGGATTCTATGTCCTTAGACGGCTCACAGCCTATGGCCACCTCACAGCCCAGCAGGGAGAGAAGTGGACAATGTAAAATGATGCTGGGTAGGAGACAAAGCTAGACAGCAGAAGGATTTTTAAATCTAAGACCAAGTGATTGATTTTTCTGCTGGAAGTAAATACTTCATACCTGATGGGAATGTGGGACCAATGCCACCTCAGATTCGCTTTGCCTCTTTTTCATTTTCAGTTCCACTTTCAGGTGGATGCCAGACTTAAAGCTTAAGCCTCTGGATCTCTCTGTATCCCCTCTGACAGACTGGAGGAGCGAGGAGATCCCAAAAAGGACAGGGGAAGCTAACATTCTACCCCTCAGCATCCTAAACATCAACCATAAAACTAATGAGCTGTGGCAACTGAACTATCTAAGTTCATTCCAAATTATGTCTTGGTAAAGTTCATCTTTGTTTCCAATTATCATCCTGGAATCATAAATGGCGAATCTGAGGCACAACTTGTCTGCTCTCTGAATCCTGTTTGCATTCTTCTTACTGTTAAGCCCATAATATGCAACGGGCCACTTTGCTGGATACTTAGAGCCATGAATCCTCTCTTGGGAAAAACAAACAACAGCAATATAACTATTTTTTAAGGAATTAAATCTGAAAAGGTCTCTGAAAAAACTGCCCCAATTCAATGAATCTCCATTTTGATGTGTTGCTAAATATGGTGTTTTTAAGCATATCCCCCTTAACTATTCATAACCCAGTTACAAGTTTATATTTTATCTCTTTTTTCCTCCATCTTCTTATGACTATATAACATTTACCCTGATAAGTTTATAAAGAATATTGAGGCTGATACTTGCTGGTTTTAGTAGAAATTAATCAGAATCCATCTGTTTCCTTCTTAGCCTGGACAATTTCATTACAACTAAACTAGGGATTATAGGATTCTTACAGCTTCTTTTTTTTTTTTTCCAACACAGTTCAGTTGATTTAGAAACAATCATTAAAGCTGCTTACTTTAAGGAAGATTGTTTCCAATCTTCTCTTCTTGCAAGGCAGAGAGAGATGAAAGCATCTTATCCTGAAATATTTATATCTAAGGCTGGATATCTGTATCAGAGGCATAATAAATGATTCCACCCAAAGACTTTTTATTTTAAAGTCATATTTCTTATCTTTACACTTCACTTTTCTCACAAGCTGGAGGAAATAAGCACTAAATATACTCACTGCCCTTCATCTTAGGTAGGTTTTGTATCTTTATTTAATTGTAAACCCAATGTGGCATAATAAAGAGATTCAAAGATAAAGATTACCTTTCTGACACTGACTATTTATAGGGATAAATATCAGTTATCCTTATGTAGCCTTAGAATGACTACCTTCAAAGGAATACAGAACACAAATTAGAGGGAATGAATTTAAGCCTCCCGCAAGGACATACCTTGATCTGGGATTCAAGAAATCTGAAGAATTAGAAGTGATTACTAGAGAGTAATTCTGGGTTTACCCAGCCTCACACAGGTGCTCTAATTAACTATTCTCACTTTTTAAAAAAAATCTGGTTTCCGTATTATATTTTCCCTCTAAAGCCCTTTTCAAAGTGTTAGTCCCTCAGCTGTGTCCTACTCTTCGCAATCCCAAGGACTGTGTAGCCCACTAGGCTCCTCTGCCCACGGAATTCTCCAGGCAAGAATACTGGAGTGGGTTGCCATTTCCTACTCCAGAGAATCTTTCCCACCCAGGGATCAAACCAGGGTCTCCTACATTGCAAGCATATTCTTTTACCATCTGAGCCACCAGGGAAGCCCCTAATGCCCTTTTAGTTGAAGTTAAGATGCCCAGATCTTTAGTATACATTTGGATGCACTTTGATAAGTATATGCAGTCACAGAACCATCATTTCAGTCAAGATCTAGAACATCCCCCACTCTTAATTTGAGTGTGTGGCTGTATTTTTAAAATGAGAATGATTACAGCCCTCTGCTACTACGAATGAACTCTGCTCTAAAATCCAAAAGGAATAAAATAAAACCAAAGACCTGTGAGCTGGTTCCCTATGGAGCCAAAAGCTGTTTGAAACTGATCCATGTCTAGGGCCTTTTAACAATCTAACAGAAAAAAAAAAAAAAAAAAAAAGGAATGGATCTTGACCGGCAGGCAGAGGGGATGGCGTCATGGCCCAAACATCAGATTAGAAACACAATGATGCCCTGGGACTGGACGCTAAATCCTGGCAGACGATGCAGCCTTTCATCTTTTGAAATGGAGAAATTGAATGAAGCAAGGCCAATTCTGGGCCAGACGGATGAGATTCTTTTTTTTTTTTTTTTAAGTTCCTAACTATTCTACATAGACATTTAAACTTCAATTACCGCAGACCTAGAAACCGTCCTTCTGCCCTTGACATTTCCTCCCTCCGCAAGAGTTTCTGTGTAGCAGAAAATCAGTTACCCACCTAGATTTCCAGACCTCAGGACTCTGCCCCTCAGGGGTGCTTCCTTGTATGGCAGGAATCCTGCTGCATGAAAGGAAATGTACACCCATTCTTAGAAAGGCTGAAGAGAATATTGTACAAGTACAGCCTAAGGAGTACAAAACGCTCTTCACTTCATTCAGGAATTGCTGCTTGGGGACCTACATACAAAAATCAACTATGAATGGACCGCAAAGTATAATAAGAAAGAGCTGAATTATGGAAGTTGTTTCTGCTAGTTTGTTTAAAATGATGAGTTCTGGGTTACCAAAGGGGAAAGGTTGGTGGGGGGAGGGATTGGGAGTTGGGGATTGACATATGCACTTTGTGTGTGCCAAGTCGCTTCAGTCAGGTCCAACTCTTTGCGACCCCATGGACTATAGCCCACCAGGCTCTTCTGTCCATGGGGATTCTCCAGGCAAGAATACTGGAGTGGGTTGCCATGCCCTCCTCCAGGGGATCTTCCCAACCCAGGGATCGAACCCAGGTCTCCTGTACTGCAGGCAGATTCTTTACCTTCTGAGCCACCAGGGAAACTCATATACACTCTGCTGCTACTGCTGCTAAGTCGCGTCAGTTGTGTCCGACTCTGTGCGACCCCATAGACGGCAGCCCACCAGGCTCCGCCGTCCCTGGGATTCTCCAGGCAAGAACACTGGAGTGGGTTGCCATTTCCTTCTCCAGTGCATGAAAGTGAAAAGTGAAAGTGAAGTCGCTCAGTCGTGTCTGACTCTTCGCGACCCCCTGGGCTGCAGCCTACCAGGCTCCTCCGTCCATGGGAGTTTACAGGCAAGAGTACTGGAGAGGGTTGCCATTGCCTTCTCCGCATATACGCTCTACTATATTTAAAATAGATAATCAGTAAGGACCTACTGTATAGCACAGGAACTCTGTTCAGTGTTCCGTAATATCCTAAATGGGAAAAGAATTTGAAAAAGAATAGATATATGTATAACTGAATCACTTTGCTGTATACCTGAAACTATACAACATTGTAAATCAACTACAGGCCAATATAAAATAAATATTAGAAAAAGAGTTCTGTCCTAGCAAGTTTTGGTACCAGAGTATTTAACTTCAAATTTCTGGCTCTGTCACATTATTGACACATGACTTTAAACAAATGACTTATTCTCTGTACTTCTGCCTCCATCTCTATAAAACAAAGGCAGTAATGGCATAATCACATCAAGGGTCAGCCAGCTTTATCCATCCAGGGCTGGATACTAAGTCCTTAAGGCTTTGTGGGCGGTGTGGTCTCTGTCACAATTGCTCAGCTCTGTCAAAGCAGCCCCAGACAATATGCAAATGAGTGGGCATGACTACATCTCAATAAAACTTTATTCGTGGACACTGAAATGTGAATCTCATAATTTTAGGGAGTCAAGAAATATTCATCTTTTGATTTTTTGATTCAATTTCTTAAAAAAATAGAAATAATGTTCTTAGCTCTCATTACAAAAATAGCAGCACCCAAATGTGGCCAAGGGGACCATAGTTGATTAACTCCACAATCAACTCACAGGGTTATTAGAATATTAACACATATACAACTCTTTGATCATTATCACTACTTCTGTGTTATCATTTGTGACTATTACCTATTGGAATTCGATTAGTGCAATGAACAGTACATTCTGCAGGGATCTGATATCAGTACTGTTTCCCAGAAAGTGGACCTTATGGGCTTCTCCTTTTGAGAAAAAGATACAGAGGTCCCAAGAGAGAAAGTAATCTTAGTGTCTTCCTCCAATATCTAAGAAAGATACAATGAACACTGTCTCCAGGTATGGATTCCACATACAGAGAGCACCACTGTATAGATCCCATCATTTGGGGAATGATTTTTTAAAGCCATTGCTGTCCATTTTTGCACATTAAATCCCACAAAGAGATTTATTTACAACATTAAATCATCTCCTTGCTGCCTGGCTACATTTTTAACTATTGAAATATTCATCACACACTCTAAGAAACTAATGCCAAGTGTTTTATGACCTTTTAAAGGATGACTTCTTTAAAAAAAAATCAACTTCAAATGTGGATGTCAGTTTCCAAGCAGGTCTGATGAAGAGCAGTCCATTGTCAAACATCAAGGAGATAAACATGAGATCACTGCCAGGGAGAGCACCCCTGGAGATGAGCTGATTCAACAAGAAATGCATGTGATGCACAAAGCTGTGGGCTGGGGTTAGGGAGATGGGATGAGAGGTAGAGAAGAGTTTGGGACAAAACATTTTTGCTTCCTACTAAGAGAAACACACTCTATCATCTACAGCAATGGTTCTCAAAAGAAAAGGGGGTAAATGGGCCCCTAGGAGACTTTGGCAATATCTGTATACATTCTTGGTTTTCACAACTGAGTTGAGGGATGGAATGACTAAAGCATCTAAATGGGCAGTGGCAAGGGGTGCTGTTGAACATCCCACAAGGGACAGCAGAGCTTCCCCACCCCCCAACCCTGGAAATAATTATCCAGCCCCAGATGGTCAGTAGTGCCAATATTAAGACACTCTAGTCTACAGGAATGACCCAGATGATCTCACCTCACATCTGACTTTTTTTTGCTTTTACTTTGAATTGGCTATTACAGGCATGTGTCAAAGAACTAAAGGTAAACCTAGGAGAGCATCCTTCCCCGTTTCTATTAAGGATCACAGTTCAATTAGAACCCTCTGTCCACCCACTTTCCCAAAGTCATTGTGATGGAAAAATGTCAAGATTGGTGTTAATTTAAATTACACAAGTAGTTCAATTACCCTGAAGAAAACTAGTACCAGATCACCAGATTGTTGAGCAACTGATGATAATTCAGTAATTCAATTTACTGAAAAGGTAATGTGACAAAGTTTAAAAGCAAGTCGGCAGTAGCTAGTAGCAAGCCATCCAAGGAAGCTTCTTACTCCTGGGGATCAATTTGGATCCAATCCTATCCCCTGTTCTCCACCAAGATGGATCGGCTCAATTTCCTTAAGTAAGGCCTTTTTAGACCAACACAAGAAGAAAGAAGAGCTGAAAATCACCTCCCATCCTTTGACAAAGAACCCAAACACTAAATAGACAAAGAGAACTAGATAAAAAGCTTCTAGGTCAATTTATGGAAAGTCAAAGTCTTTCTGATGATCCTTATGTAACTTCGCATTGAATATGTAATACTGTTTTTAATGTTTGTGATATCAGTTCAAAATTTTCTTTCCATAATAAAAATCTATTAAGCTATATTGATAGAGTGCTTTCCAATTCTATTTAAATTCATCTATATTTGTAGAGGGCTTTATAATGTATGAAGTGCATTCACATATATTATCTTACTTGGGCCGTAAAATAATTCTGAAAAGACGGGATGGCAGGTATTATCATCCTTCATATACAGATGAAAACACAGGTTTTCATGTGTAGGTGCCGCTGGCTTAAGAGAACACTCAGTTGAGCATATCACGTTTCAAAGTTGGATTACGAGGGAGTGTGGCACAGACAACTCTTCCAGTTTTCTAATGCCGAATAAACAACCCCAACACACAGTGGCTTAAAGCAGTAAACATCGCATAGCATCTCACAATTTAGTGAGACAGGACTGGGGTGGGAAGCGATTCTGCTCCGTTTGGCACTCAATGGACTCCCAGGGCTCGCTCTGTGATAATTCAGCTGTTGGCTGGGGATGGAGGATCCAAAGCTGCTCTACTCACCAACCCGAAGGGGCTGATGCAAGCCAGGCTCAGCATCTGCATATCTGTAGTCTTTGTGACTGACTCCTGTCCATTTGATCCTATCCATTCCCAAGGCTTCAACCACCATATCTACCCCAGAGGCATCTGTCCTGCCAGGATCCAAAATTCTGATACCCACAGGGTACCTCCAGCTCACAGGCACCTCAAACTCCACATATCCAAAATGGAACTCACACCTTTACTCCAAAACCTGCCTCTCTCCCTGCCTGAGCTGATGCAGCAAGGGACACACTCATCTACCCTGTTTTCCAAATCTGCATCCTTAGTATCATCCTTGACCTCTTCACCCACATTTTCTTCATTCAACTGACAGTCAAGGCCCATGGATTCTCACACGTAATAAGAGTCCACTTCCCTCCACCCTCACTGCCACTCTCCCAGTTCATCCTCACTTTCCTCCATCCTCGCTGCCAGTATAGGTAGTATCCTATCGATACTTCTCTCCTATTTCCCCTGCCCTCTCCCCGCTTCCCCCACCACCACCTGCCGCTTGCTTCCAAACAATCCAGACTGACCTTTCTAAAATCCAACTACAATTATGTCATTTTCCATTTTCATTAGGAGGCACCCAGTTAAGGATAAAATCCAAACTCTTTAATGTGATTTACAAATTTTATTCTTGAGTGATTCGATGTGAAGACACCAAATGCCATCCTGCCCTTAAATATTTCTCTCACTGGCACTGCAACCATAGCAGGTTCCAACATCCCTTCCTTCCAGTCAAGGCATCTGGAGACTGTGTCAATTGCAAATGGTCTCTAAGAGGAGTAGCCCCAATTAACACCATATCGGCCATTCACTCCTTTATTGGGATTCATTCATCAACATATCCTGTGGCTATTCAGTTCTTTGGGAATGAGAGACAAGATAGGTAAGTTCTGAAAAAAGCAAGGGTTGTCAAAGTTTGCCTAGAGTCATTTCTAAGGTATAACAATTAAAATAACTTACAAATATACATTGAAAATTCTATCATCTGGAGAAACTGTATTGTGAAATTATCCTGTATGCTATTTTTCAGATGAAGAAATTAGATCGTGTTCAATATTAGTCAAAAAAATAAATGTTCGAGGAATAGAAGAGTGGAGATAGTTACCTTTGATCCAAAGTTTCAAAGTTATATGGAGAATCCACCATCTTCATTTGGTAAGACTGCCATTGCTAGCAAAAGGGTGTGTTAGCTGCTCAGTCGTGTCCTACTCTTTGCGACACTATGGACTGTAGCCCACCAGGCTCCTCTGTGCCTGGAATTCTCCAGGCAAGAATACTGGAATGGGTTGCCATGCCCTCCTCCAGGGGATCTTCCATTGCTAGAAAGTCAATCAAATCCCCCCAACATAAATTCCATGAGATGACTTGCATGCATTGTTCACTTAGAAATTTGCAATATCAATCATTTCTGGAAAGTAGGGACCCATTACGCAAGACTTAAAAAAATTATTTCCATATATATATATATGGAAAGATTATTTCCATATATATATTTATATATATATTATTTCTATATATATTATTTCCATATATATTTAATATATATATGAATATACATATATTACGTATTTCTCAACTTCTACACTGTAATAGTATTTATTATTAATAATATGGTATGACCTTTAATAGAATTTAACATTTTAAAAACCCAAGTCTCTGTCTCCTCCTCAACTTCCACTGATGTTTCACTTTTCCAAGTTTGCATCCTGGTTCCAAGAAATGGAACCTGTGGCCACAGCGGTCAGAAGACCCATCCTCACTGTCCCACATGCCTGGGCTACTGGCTCCTCCTGCTTATCTCCTTCATATATCTCCTGGTTTCTTTGCTTTTTTCTGATATACTTGCCACATTTTCCACCATCTCCTTTCCTAGCAGCCTCTTACATCTCATCACGCAGCTTTTCAAAGCTCCCATATGTCACCTGCCTATAAAATCTGAATTCCAGTGATGACAATGGCAATGATGATGAGTTAACAGTTTTTCATCACTTTGATGTTATGTTATCTTGAGTATCTTCCTTGATCCTCACAATACCACCACCATATCTGAGTATTATTGGTATCCCTTTTACAGAACAGGAATCTGAGGCTCAGAGAAGTCATTTTGTGGAGGTTGTACAATTAATCAGTATTTTACAAAGATATTCTCATAATGCTAACTCGGAAAACTTAATTGATTAGGACTCATCACCCAGACCACCTTTCTATACACTGAAATATTCATGACTAAAACAATACGATGTCACAACTTACTTCAAAATAATTCAGTGCCAGAGGAGGTAGGGTGTACACGAAACAAGAGTGGCCACGAGTTGATGATTATTGTAAATGGGTCACAAGTATGTGGGCGTTCATCGCTCAACTCTACTTCTGTGTGTATTTGAAACTTATCAAATAAAAGGGGTTTTGTAATTGTCATCTATTTCATACAATTAAACACAACCCAAACCTATTGACCAGGATAGCCATTCAGTGTTTGTAGGTAATTTAAAACTGTTTCATTATGCATCCAGGCTCATAAATACCTAATATGGGGATACAGGAAGAGCACTTGAACTTTAGGTACAAGAGTCTCATCTTTGTCACACAAGTTTATTTTTTTTCCCCTAGACCTCTGTAATATTCATTACATACTTGTCTCAGTGGAAGAAGCAATCACCAGGTGCTATGTCCAACTGCACAGTGTTATCTTTTAATTAACCTGTGTAGCCTTTTTTTTAAACTTAACCTAGTTTGAGAAGTGACAGCCTCTTGGGCTGTCTAAATAATGTTCATCACTGCTCCTTGTTGGGTCTATTCAATCAAAAAAAATAGTTCCCACTGTGTGGTCCAGCCCTGCAGAACTGGAGATTCTGTCTATTCAGCCATGATCCTTCTCGCAGCATCAGGAATGCAACTCATCTTCCTAACCACAGTGCCCAGAATTGTCTCAATATGTTAAACACAGATTGATACAATATGTTTTCTTCTCTCAATGTTTTTCTATGAAGCTCTTCTGCAACTCCACCTACAGACCCTTCTGCCAACTTATAATATCCAATGTTGGGAATATGTAAGCTAGTGGCATACTCAGATATCTGCGAAGGGTTCTATGAAAAGTGCCACATTTCTGGATGGAAATTTATCAGAATGTAATCAAATCTCTGGGGGCTTCCCAGGTGGCTCAGTGGTACAAGAATCTGCCTGCCAATGCAGGAGGCACAGGAAACTCTGGTTCGATTCCTGGGTCAGCAAGATCTCAGGGAGGAGGAAATGGCAACCTAAAGCTCGAAAGCTCTAAAAATGTCCATGTCCTGACATTAAGTAATGCTATATCTTGGAAATTATCCTAAGGAAACAGTTGGATATATGTATAAAGATGTATGTGTAAGGATATTCAAGGCACAGCAATTTTTTTCTTTGGTAATATTCAGTAGCTAGAAAGAGTCTCACTGCTCAATGACATGAGATTGGCTTAATGAAATTACCTGCAGACATTGAAAATGGTGATGTAAATATTTTTATGGTACCAAGGAGGTGTCCTTTAACTCCTATTGTTAGCAAATATACATACCATGAATATGTATATATTTGTAGCTGAGCACAAATAAAGTTTTATCTGCAAACCTGTGTGTGTACTATTTGTGTCTGTGTTTGAATTGTGTGTGCATGTTGGTGGTATGTGCAAGCCTAGATCTGGATTGATAAATACCATGGTTTCCTTTCAGTGACTTTTCCCTATCTGTATATCACATATTTCTGCAAGCAACCTTAGTAGCCACATAAGAAACAAAAAAGAAACAAAAATAGCAGTTAATACATTAAAAAAAAAAGAAAACCATTCTGTCTAAACATCTTCCAAGAGTTCAGATAAAAGAAAACCTTTTGGGAGCACTGTTTCAATAAAGAAAAGCCTTGCAGTTATTAATTATTGAATAGAAATGATGGAAAAGGTAATGTGGAAAGGAGCAGAGAGAACAGGGAAGAGGTACTTTGTGACTGGTAACAATATCCCAACTCAAGGCTGCAGGCTGTGAGTGGGAAGTGCCGCCCCATCCAAAAAAAGGAGTGCAACACTGCAGTGCATCTTCCCTCCCTTTTGGGGATGTCAGAGCTCTTCTGAGCTCCTATAATAAGTCAGGCATTATCTGCTCATCCTTACAGCCACCTCTCAAAGTAAGCATGCCTCCAGGGTGGCCCCTGGGGTCAACATCTTACCCAAGTTCAAAGCTGGGAGCCTTAAATTAAGGTCATGAACCCAGATGTGCCCTCTGCCACTCCCCTTCAGGGGCTCACCGGGCCAGAGCAATGAGAGAGCCATGGAAGCTCAGAGATGCACGGCCGCTGTTGTGTCAGTGACCAATGTAGGAGCCTGGGAATGTCTGGGCAGAACTCTCTGCAGAAGAACGGGGTCAAGCTGGGCTGTGCAGGCAATAATGAGAGGACTGTTTTAGGAGCCAGAAGGGAGCCTCTGTGACTGTCAATTATGCAGGCTAGATGTTTACAATGAGCAGTCTAGCTTCAGGCCAATATTAACTTCTGTTCCTATTACTATCAGATTAATTGCATTTTGTTGCTTTTTCTCAATACACTTCAAATCAGGAAACCTATAATTCAGCAGTTAGTCATTAAAGAAGCGGCAGATCTACAACTGCGTTATCTGAAGCTCATCTACAAAATGGAACAAAAATCCAAGGTTGGGTTTCCTTTTTTGGTGTGATAAACAGAGCATTAATAACAAGTAACAAGGACATGATTTCTAAGGTTAGGAACGCCTGAACTGAAAAACTCTTTAGATAACAAGGGAAATCAAGGTAAATAGACTAAAGAGGATTGAAGGAATCTGGGTAAATTTGCATTTTAAACAACTGCTTTCTAGAATACATAGAAAATACGGTTGCAAAAACTTTCATTTCAAGATTATAGAAACCAAGAAATACACAAATCACGTTTATGTTAGAATGCTCTTGTACAAAGATAAGAAAGGCTTAAGGGAAGTTAGTATAATTTCAAATACTGAAATAGTAAGGCATATTTCCTACATACTTCAGAGACTATAATAAATATGCATATACACATAAATAAAATAGTCTTCATTTTTCATTGTCCCCCATGATCACATGCTTTTTACATGCAGTTGATACTGTTCCACAGCTGATCAATAAAACACGGTTTACATCAAATGACCAGAAAGTTGTCAATTTTTAAAAATCCTAGCCTCTCTTATGGGTTGCTGACTTCAAAGACATGCATTAAGATTATTAAGCAAGAAATGATAGATTTATTACATAATGTTAAGAAATGTTTTCTTTGAAGCACAAATTAAAAGGTCACAGATGCCCCAATTTTTCTCTGGGTTGAGAGTTAAAAATGCAGAATAGATCATTTTGCTGGCCGTGAAGGACACGTGAAGGGGATTTGAAGTAACTCTCCCTTCCAGGCAATATTTTAATGAAATACTTAATATTCAGCAGTGGATTAATGAGGCTGTTCTCTATTTTCAAACAATGGTGAACAATTAAGACCCAATCTTGAAAACAAATTGACACTGCTTGTTATTTTGTGACGGTATTAAAATGACCATCACTGGAGCAACTGGCATTATTTAACAGGACGGAAAATAACCATTGACGCATCAAGCAATCCAGTGGAGATATCTGAGGGGGGAGAAAAAGGTCTGTGGCAGCTGCTGCTCCTAGAAATAAAGCTGACATTTTAGGATGAAAGCAATTTGACCAGCTGAAACCTTGACATGCTGTGTGCCACGTTCAGAAGTCACCCAAAATACATGCCAAGGTCCTAAACATTCTCCAAAAAGCCAGCAAGCTGTGCAAGTCCTCAGTCCTGGTTTCAAAATACTCAGAGGAGAAGAGAGGGGTGCAGATCTTTGAAGAGCTCAGACTTGTGAATGGGAATGGAATTAATTAGCCACAGGAGTATAAGAAAAACCATACATCAAGTGTGGGAAAAGAAATCTATATATGGAGATTAACTGGGAAAAACTGACCTTCCAATGGAACTCAAAATTCAATCCAAGACAGCCACATCTCCTAAATAAGCAGGAACTAAATACACTGCTCAGCAAACATATATCAAGCTGCACACAGAATAATAAATAATCTCAGTTTCTCAGTGCCTTATTATGGAAAATGAGGATAAAATTTCAGTGGTCAATGAGAATGAACTATTTTTTCATGCCCAAGACTCATAGAACCTCAGGGAACTTTTCTTACATGTTTATTAGTTGTAAGTGTGTTTACCTATCTTCCCCAAGGAACATTCTTTCTAATTCCACTTCTCAAAACTCCAATCTTTGCTTCCCAGGTTACAAAGTTATTTAGCTTGTTACTTTAGATAACTTCTATAACTCAGTCCTGGCCTCCCCTCCAAAAAAAAGGTAAAGTCTACATGGCCAAATTGATGGCATGAAATGATAGGTTTAAAGAATAATTCATTATACTATCAAGATCTTGGCATGCCAATTGCTGAAAAGACTATTTTGAGCTGTCAGTTCTAAAGCACATATTTTTTCATTGACTGACATGCCAAGTAGTTGATGGAATAATGAATTGTTCCCACTGACATGACCATCACACATAACCCTTGGGCTCCATGTAGCATTTTTCAGGGTGATGAATAACACTGCCACTCTTTCCGTGGTGGATCAAACTAGGAAGGTGAGGTCAGGTGTGGGGACTGGCTGAAGAGGGGGATGATGGTTTAGGGGTGGAGGGAAGGGTGGGGTGAGGACCAAGGACATGGGAAATGTCAGCCTGTCAGAGTGGTGGGTCATGTTCTACATTTCTCAATTAAAAATATACACAAGCCCACATTTTAACATGATTGCAGCAAAACAGCCACTTCCGAATAGTATTTTGCTTTCTTGCTTGGAAAGGGTTTTGTTTTTTCTCTTTTTCTCTTATCTCTGACTTGATCACTATTTTCTGCTACTGCATTCAACTCAGAAACTCAATTTCTCTAACTCAGAGACAAGTAAGGCCGCCAGAAGGCAACCAGATCAAAACCATGTGGGCGCTGTCCTTAGCACAGGTTCGGTGCCTGTTCCCAGGTTACTCTCTGCTCCTACAGTATCATCATACACCCCTGAATCACTGGGGTGGGCCACATCTAAACCTTGCTGTGGAGTCCTGCCCTAAGGACACAGAAGCGGACCCCAGAACCAAGGTCAGCTCCAGAACTGACGGGGCCCCGTTGTAACCATTGCCAAAAGCCCCCCTGATTCATACCAGCCAGTTTCCTAATCCCAAATTAGGCAAAAATGCCCACCCTGTTACTCACCCTACAGAGCCTCAATCAATCACCTAATGCCACCCTTCCAGAAAGAACTTTCTTTGTCTCGAGGCTATAAAAATTGGTTACTAACCCAGGAAAACTGTTGGCTCTCCCAAGGCTGTCAGGAGGTTGGCCCCCTGTGCTTGCAGCCCCCACATTATCTCTGCCCTTTGTTCTTAATAAACTCATTCCTTTCTGCAATACTGTGTTTGGAAATTCTTTTCCAACCCACGTTCAGACTGCCACTTCCTGGCCAAACGAGCACCTTCTGAAGGCCTGCAGACCCACTGAGCAGACGTGACGGGAGCACCTGGTGATGTTAAGGGGCAGGTGGACAAAATGCTGAATATTGACAAAAGTCACCAGCCACATAGGCAGTAATGCATTGGGTACTTCTCATTCATGTAAAGAACTTTTTTCTATGTATAAAAGACAGGCTTGGATATTCACTGAGACAAATCTCTAGTTTCTCTATCATTTGCAAAGGATATGACTTAGTGGTAAAGAACCTGCCTGCCCATGCAGGAGATGTGGGTTCAATCCATGGGTCAGGAAGATTCCCTGGAGGAGGGCATGGTAACCCACTCCAGTATTCTTTCTGGAAGAATCCCATGGACAGAGGAGCCTGGCGGGCTACAGCCTATGGGGTTGCAAAGAGTTGGACACGACTGAAGCGACTTAGCACACATACATGCATCCAAAATTTATCAAGAGCTCATACAACTCGACATCAAAAAAACAAACTCAATTAAAAGATGGGCAGGAGATCTGAACAGTCATTTTTCCAAAGATGACATACAGATGGCCAACAAGCACATGAAAAAACGTCCCACATCACTAATCATCAGGGAAATGCAAATCAAAACAACAGTGAGCTGTCATCTCACGAGTGTCAGCATGACTGTCATCAAAAATACCCAAAATAACAATGGTTGGCAAGAACAGGGTGAGAAGGGAACCCTCATCGATTACTGGTGCAAATGTAAATTGATACAGCCACAGTGCAAAACAATATGGAGATTTTTCCATAAAACTAAAACTCAAACTACCATATGACCCAGCAATTCCACTCCTGAGTATATCTCCAAAGAAAATAAAAACATTAATTCAAAAAGATCTACACCCTCCAATGTTCACAGCAGCATTAGTTAGAAGAGCCAAGACATGGAAGCCCCTACCTGTCCAATGACAGATGACTGTTTAAAGCAGAGGCAGGATACCACTCAGCCATAAGGAAGAAATTTTTCCATTGCAACAACATGGATGGATTTGGAGGGTATTACATTTACCGAAATAAGTCAGACACAGAAAGACAAACACTGTATCATATCCCTTAGATGTGAAATCTAGAGAACAGAACAAACTAATGAATGTAACAAAACCAAAATAGACTCACAGATAGGAGGCAACAAACCAGCCGTTACCAGTGGGGAGGCGTAAGCAGGGGTAAGGAATTCAGAGGTACAAACTACTATGTATAAAATAAACAAGCTGCCAGGATATTCTGTACAACATGGGGAATATAGTCAATATTTTGTAACAACTGTAAATGGAATGTAACTCCTTTTTTGGAATATAACTTTTAAACTGTGAATCCCTATGCTGTACACCTGAAACATATTATTATACAGCAATTGTACTTCAATTTAAAAAGCAGGGGGTGGGGTGGAGCAGGCTTGGAGCCTCACTGAGACAAACCCTAGTCCAGGCAGAGCCCTTTTCAACCATGTGCCCCTGAGTGATAACATCATAAGTAACATCTGCCTCAAGTTCCCCTCTCCCTCCAACAGACAGCAATTAACTTTATTTCTTAAAAAATAAAATAAAATAAATACAGCTTTGGTGTGGAACCCTGTACCAAGGTCACAGGACAAAAATCTCCAGAACTGACCGAGCCCTGTAGCAACTGTTGCCATGAGCCTCTGGATCTAAACCAGTCACTTCACAGAACCCATAATAGGTAAAATATCCATCCTACACCACCCTATAGCATCCTAACCAATCACCTAATGCCACCCTTCCAGTAGGAATTTTTTCTGTCTTGAGGCTATAAAAATTGGCTACTGGCCCATGAAAGGGGTCAGCTCTCCCAGGAGATGGCCCGCTGCTCTAACAGCGTCTCCCACTCTAACTCAACTCTCCTCTCATTCCGCCTCATGTCTGGAAATTCTTTTCCAACCCACACACAGACTACATTTGATTTCCCCTCCCCACCTTCCTAGTAGTCATTTTCCTACATAATTGAAAACTCTGGGCTACACTAGGATTTCTTGAAGTTTCAACCCATTCTTGAACACTTTTAGCAAACAAATGAATCCCCACATCCCCAGCATTCAGAATGCACATATTTTGTAAAAAGACGTTAGAGTGAAGCCCAGAAGAACCTCCCTCCTGGCAGAGCGACCCCTTGGCCACCTTACATAATTGATCCTTGGGCTTATATATTAATACGTGCATATATTTGCATAGATCATGTACCTTTTGCCGTTTAATCACAGACTGAAGGGGCAGAAGCGAACTTTGGATGCAGGTAGCTGAGAATCCTGAGGCCAGGAGAAGGCAGGCTGGCAGTCAGGCCTGTGCCATTGGTGAGGTTCTCAGGTGATACTGATGAAACCACTCAGTGGGAAGCAAAGTTTAAGTCTGATAGCCCTGGAGCCTCTGTAATTTCTGTCTGGGGGCCGCCTGGTCTCTAGGAGCTTTGCCACCTCATGGGACTGTCAGTCCATCACTGAATCAAGCAGACCTCAGCGGCCACTGTCCTCAGGGTCTTTCAGGCCCAAGTTGTCATCACCTAGAGGTTTCTCCGGTGCTCACTGGTCGAGGACCCAGGCTTCCTGTGGGCCTGCGTCTTCTTCCTCCTCGTCATCTGTCTCCTATTTTTCTTCTTCCACCTCCCAGCTCCTCTCCCAGCTTAGGAGGCCTCCCTGTGTGCCAGACCCAAGGTGTGCTACCTTATTTTTGCCTGCGAGGAAGCTTCCCTCTCGCCCCAGGGCACAGCTTCTCTTGGTTACAAGTTCCTCCCCTTCCAGGCAGCCCCACTGTTTAAGCTTACACACACTCACCTGCGTGATTACCTGATTAAGATCAGGCTCCTCTATCCTCACAGTTGTTTGCTCCACGAAGTGCGGTGCAGACACAAGGACCAAATACTGTCTTACAACAACCTTCAGGTTGGTCCCCTGAGTAGTGTCCATTCACAGATGAGAAAACTGAGGCTCCCTGAGTGTTAATGGCTTGCCCGAGGTCGTTGGGGTAGTCAATGGCAGGCCAGAGTCTGTCCCTTCCACTGCTCCACCACTCTGCTCCTCATCATGGCTCTGCAAAGCTGCTTTTTGTCCTAAGACTTCATGTGTTTGCACTTGCCCGACATCATGGAGGGGGTGTGGGTGGGCAATCTCAGGAAGGCTGAACTGAGCGGGGGAAGTAGATGTTATTCCCGGGTCCTGTGCGGCCACTTCCAATGGACAGCCCAGAAGAGTCAGCGTTAAGTCTGCTACAATGTCTTACCAGCAAGAGTGACTGTGCACATCACCAGGCCATTCACTAGAAACCAACAAGTCCAAACCTTTCTGTAGGGTTCCTGACCGGCGGTCTTTACTTTCACCAAGAGCGCAGACGTTCTGGCGGGGAGTAGGGACTGCGCCAGGTCCTTGGAGCCTACAGGCTCTTCATTGCTGCGTGTGGGCTTTTTCTCTAGTTATGGCGAGCGAGGGCTAGTTCTTAGTTGTGGTGCTCGGCCTTCTCCTTGCAGTGGCTTCTCTTGTTGGTGGAGCACGGGCTCTAGGGCATGCGTTCTTCAGCAGCTGCACACGCAGTCTCTGTAGTTGTGGTTTGTGGCTCCAGAGCTCAGGCTCAGTAGTTGTTCCTCGCTCCAGGGCGCAGGCTCAGTAGTTGTGGTTCCTCGCTCCAGAGCGCAGGCTCAGTAGTTGCAGCGCTAGGGCTGTACTGCGCAGGCTCAATAGTTGTGGGGCGTGCAGACATAGTTGCTCTATGGCATGTGGGATCTTAGCTTCCAGACCAGGGATCGAACCTGCGGCCCCTGCATTGCAAGGCAGATTCTTAACCACTAGACCACCAGGGAAGACCCCCCCCCCAAAAGCAGACTTATAAATGCTAATATTGGGGGCGGCGGGGAAGGGGGGGGGGAAGATGAGAAAGAAGAAAAAAGAACTGAAGAAGCAGCAGCAAAAAGACAAAAGGAGACTGTAAGATGCTTCCCAGCTATTGGCCCTTCTCTCCAGTCTCAAGCATAGCTGTAAAAGAATGGGCCCCTTTTTCTGCCTATTACTTTTATTCCTGGTCCCCCAGATTTATTGCCTGCACCAAGTAGCAGCCACCATAAAACTCTTTTCAACAGACTGCTATTTGAATTGCAAAAGTATGACTATCCAAGAGCATATAATCTAGTACAAAGTCAATATGATAGTGTTACCCAGCAATTTCTGAAAGGCAGCTTATTTGCATAGACACCTGCCAGGCAGAACGGAAATCCCATCTGGGCTCCATGTCTCAGTGTGGTGATGGCAGTGAGGACGCTCCACCATCACATCTTTTAATTTCACAGGCAAGAGGATGCATTGACATCCTTGTGAACTGCAGGAGGAAAAACTCCTGGGCCCGTTTCCACCAAGTGAACCATAAACACTTCTAAAAGCATCTTGTGTAAATTCTCTCCCTGAGAATGTTGCTGAATATTACCTGCGTTTTTGAAAAACGATGTGTAGATAAAGATATTTCTCTGGAGGATTTGCATTTTTCCATCAGTGCAGAATGGCTTTCACTGTGAATTGGTGCTTTCATGCTTTTCTCCCCATTTTCTGCAGCCCTCAGGGGCTGGAGGGGTTGCTGCAGTAAGAACATACCGGCTTCCTCAGTGTTTACATCATCCTCCTTAGCCTCCCTTTTCCGCAAGCTTTTCAATGTTATCTTGGCCTCTTCCTGCCTTTTCTTTGACCTGTACAACGTGTGTCTAGTAATTCCCTCCTTTCACTCTTGTCCTCGGCTTTGTTTATTGCCTATCCACTTAAAGGTTTTCTTCTGAGACTTAGAAACTTCACCTTTAACTTCATCTCCTCTTTGATGAGTCCTCATCCAGCTGCCTCATGGCAAACTGGCCTGATTTCTCAGGCACCATTATTTAACCCTCTGCCCAGCTCTGATTTCTACCTAAGACCATTAGGGACTTCTACATGTGTGTCCTTCACATTTACTTCCCAGATTTTTCTGGAAATTACCATTATTTTTTACCTCTGCTTGTCCTGCTGATCAATCTCAGCTTGAGAGGCAACAGTGTGATGGGGCCGCAGTGTGGCATTAAACTTGGAATAAGAATATCTGGGTCCATGTCCTCCCATCACTGTGGTGTTGGGTGGGACAGTCACTCCTGGAGTCAGGCATGGCTGTGTGGGTTAGGTTCTTTCAGATTGGAAGAAAGAGGTCACCCAATGCATGACCTGAATGTACAAGTGACCTCACGAAGAACTGAAGAGCAGCTCACAATTGTACTTGATACAAAAAAAGCACCAATAGCTCAGATCTGGTGTCTTGGTTCCAGAAACCTTGGCATCCTCCTCACGTCTTCCATCCAAATGCCCCTGCTTAAGGGACCTGGTTGTTTCTTTACCTTTTATCTTACAACCTTTTTTCTTACCTTTTATCTGATGCCTGGTCCAGTCAGTTGTGATCGGGTAGCACAACTGACAGACTCACAACCCGGAAGCGGCTTCATGCCAAGAGCACTGCCTGTTACCCACTCCCCAGGAGAGGAGACAGCCATGGCCAGTGCTCAGAGAAGCCTGTCTGGATTCTTGTAACAGCAATCGTTAAGCTCCCTGAGAAACAGACCAGCAGTCAAATGAATCTGGAAGCAGCGCACATGATCTCTTCCTATTTAGAAACTCACAGTGCACACTGGTGTGTCAAAGGTGGGGATAAACCCTACAAGAAACAATTCGACTTGACTTGAGGCAGTATTTCCCTGGTAAACTGTTTATTATGCAACATCTTAAGGATACCCAGTGGAAGAGACTTTGACAAGTACTGGCTTAGACCTCCTGACCTGTCTACTGCCAAGAGCTGTCACTCTGTCCTAGACCAGCAGTTCCCAATCCCTGTGAAATGGGACACCTGGGGACATTTGACCAAATAGAGTCAGCTGATGGCACCCCTGAGAATCTAAATAATTTGGTGTGGGGAGAAGTCTGGAGATTCAGAATTTAACCGCTTTCCAGGTACTAGAGCTTTAAATAATAACAGTTCTATGTGTTCCATAGCATAATAGCATTTACTGAACAGACAGTATGCACCAAGCCCTAAACGAGTGTGACTTTATTTTTTTTAATCCTTAAATCTACCCTGCCTAATAGATATTGCCACCAGTTTATGAGAAAATTGAAGCTTCATAAGACTAAGCAACAAACCCCTGGTCACACAGCTGCAAGGGGTGTGCAAGGCTGAGGAGTCAGAGCCCTCTGATTCCTAGAGCTGAATTCCTGGGTCTACAAAACATGCTTCTCCCAGGAACTTTCTCTCTTGGTCTGAAAGTTCCTGTTACTGGTGGGCAGTCAACAAACCATAGTGAAATGAACAAAAGCCACAAAGGATCTCCAGGTCCTTTTCAGCAAAAACATCCCCAAATACTGCAATTCACAGTAGTCAAAAACAAATAATAGCAAATACCTGGAGAACTGCATGGGTCAGATTCACATAAAGACTCGATATTAATACCCCTTTGTTTGTGTTAAAAATTCCTCTTTAATTAACATGGTACCACTCTTGGCATTTAGACCTCAATGAACTCCTTCATTTACATTGGGCTTCCCCGTTGGCTCAGTGGGTAAAGCAGCTGCCTGCCAATGCAGGAGACGTAAGAGACGCTGGGGTGGGAAGATCCCCTGGAGAAGGCAATGGAAACCCATTCCAGTATTCTTGCCTGGAGAATCCCAGGGATGGGGGAGCCTGGTGGGTTACAGCCCAAAGGGTCGCAAACAGTCAGACATGACTGGGCGACTAAACACAAGCAGGAGAACTCTTCCACATACAGTCTGGCTCTGCTCAAACAACAGCACTTACATATACAGTAACCTATCAAGCCCAATATACAAAGAATTTAGGCCCTAAAAAGGACTGAGGAACTAATGGGCTATCTAGAGATCCTACAATAGAGCTCTCTTCCCAAGAAAATTCCTTCACGTCAATGAGAGTGCATTCCACTCAACAGCTTCTGTTACTAGAAATCATCTTCCCAAGACCAAGTGCTCTTTCCACAGGATGATTAGGAGATGGTACAAAGGATTCAGGAATTGGCTGCAGCTAAGAAATTTCACACTTAAATCTGAAAACTGTCCAGGATAATTTTCCCACTTTAACTTAAATCAGGGATGAAAAAATACATCACTCACAGAAGCAAGGCCTTATTCCTGGCACTCAGGTGTCTGGTATCTACAATGAGATTATTATACCCAGGCCTTCAGAGTGCAGAGAGGCCATTTGGAAGGGCTTGACTGCCACCTCATGGTTAAAATGTGCATTACTGTCCAAAGAGGGCCCACATAACCGCAGCCAAGCTCTAAGCCACTTCCTCCATGACAAGCATGCTTATGACTTCTGATGCCATGCCCCAATAAGCTAACAGAGGAAGACGATATTAAAGTGTCTGGCAATAGCCCTTGGTTGTGAATATAGTATTCTGAAAGACTGGTTTCTCCAAGGCAACCATACCTGATTATTGCTCTTAATTTCAAAAAGCAAGTGTTTTTCAAATTCTCTCTCCATTGAGTGTGTATCAGAGTTACTACTATATTGTAACTGTAAGGAATAGCCTAACACCAGGACTACTTTCTCTACTTTCTTTTCCACCCAACTTCTCTCTTCTCTTTTCTTCTCTCCCTCCCTCCCTCCTTCCCTCTTTCCCTTCCTTCCTTTCATCCTTTACTTCCTACATTACCTTTGTTTAAATTCCTTCACAATGAAAGCCCTATATCCAATCCACCTATTACTTATTAGCTGCGTCACTTTGGGCAAGTTCCTTAACCTGTTTAAATATCCCAAAGAATGGTTTTTACCTTTGTTAAAAGATTAGAGGTGGGGACCAACAAATAATAATATGGGACAGAGAACTCATATGGCCCACAAAGCCAATCTCACCTTCTACCATATGAAGTACACAGAACTGTCTTTAAGGAGTCTTTAAAACAAATAAAATCTGAATCAAATGAAGCCTTAGCTATAACTTTTTGTTGGCAGGCAGTAGAAGGGAGAGTGGAACACGCTGAATGGTAACATGGCACTATGAATGCTGTAGAGGGTCTGGGAGATCCACCCACCACTGAAGTGGGAATATTGACCACTGATGGGTCACACCAAGCTCCTCTCCAGGAACTGCCTTCATCTGAAGAGAGCTGCCCTGCTCCAGACTACACCTCTCTGGAGAAATGCTGGTATTCAGGGATTCATTGCTATGAGGATCTCCAGCCTTTGCAATCAGCTCTACAGTGCCCCCCTGTGGCCTCACTTGCAATTGTGTTGCAGCTCCACTGCTCCCTCCACCGGTCTGGTCCCTTTACTTTCTTCCAGGTGTCCATCAAGGAGCATCTTCCCCAGCAAACCACCTGCATACAAATTTACTCCCATAGTCTGTCCCCCATGGTACACGACCTGAAACATTTCTCCAGAGTCTCTAGCATGATAGCTACAGTTATCCTCTTCAAAGTCAGGCCATTCCTTCTGTTGAGATCCCTTCAATGATTCCCATCTCATCACCATCAAAGGATAAGAGCCTTGCCATTTTCACCCCAGGCCCATTACCTCTTTGACCTCATCTCCTACTCCTCTGCCCCTACACTGGCTTCCTGGCTATTCCTCAAACATACCGGGTACCCTCCTGCCTCAGGACTTTTTCCTGTACTATCCCGTCATCCTGGAATACTCTTCACCGGCTATCTACATTGCCTCCTCCCTTAGTACTTTAAGTCCTGACTCAAAGGTGACCTCAACAAGGACTTCCCTGACCCTCTACCTCAGTGTGCTGGACTCTACCTCCCCCAGGGCTCCAGAGCCCTCCTTCCCGTTTTAGTTTGTCCATACCATGCTTGTATCAACATCCAACACACAGTATATTTTCCTTATTTATGTTAATATCTGTCTCCTCCATCAGAACGCAAGGTCCAAGAAGGTAAGGACTTTTTTCTGTTCTTCTCACTGCTGTATCCCCAGAACCTAGGGTAGAAATGTACACAGTAGTTGCTCCATCAATATTTACTGCATAATCTGGTGAATAAATGTAGGACTATAGATGTGGAATCAGAAGACATGTGATCTTTAGGGAGGTCCCTTAAACAGCATCTGACTTTTGTCACGTTAAAAAATGGGAACAACTAAGTCGAGTTTATACAGATTATGCAATATACCATGAAAGCATCATATAATAAACTGCTAAATAATTGTAAGGTACAACTTTTCCTTAAATTGAATTGTCAGCGAGCTACTCAATTTGTATAATCTAAAGCGACCAGATTGAAAAAAAAAAAAAAAAAAGGTAAACATCTGACATTCAGACAGAGAAAACCCTGAAAATAGTCTTGTGTTCAAATAAAATATAAAAAGATTTATTCCAAAGCCATATCCCAAATGTACAAACAATGACATGCATCTCTTTCAAAGACTTAATAAAAAGAGCAGTCTTTACATTTTAAATTTTACAACAATTTGAAGACCTTCTTTTGCTCCCATCAAAAAGAAAGTCTGATAAAAGTGAATTACATAAAGTACCTAGTATATTTTTTCATTTCTATAAAATGTATTGTTTCTTTAAATGTGAAATATGCAAATGTAACATTTTATTATGAAATTGTTTTCAATGTCTAAAATTCTTGCTCATCTACAGAATCACCAAACACTTCTTAAAATGAGGTAAGATAAATGCTGAAACCTTTTTTTCCAGGCCATTTTTTTTAGGTGTTTCTGCCTCTCTGACTAAACATGCAACATAGCCTTGACAATTCCTTTCACGTGAACGATCTTCTTGGCGGTTACTCAGTATTTTGGACAAAGAACAGCAGCAACACCAATCATTTCAAAAGTCATGTTGTAAGTCTTTTTAAATATTGTAAAGGTCTCAAATCAAACCTACTGCTATAGTGACTCATTAATTCATTTACAGATATTTTAATAAATATTCCTAAACTCTAGAAGACCGTTGATAATCCTTTAAAGCAGGAGTCAGCAAATGTGTTCTGTAAAGGTGCAGATAATAAATATTTTAGGGTTCTCAGGTCACTTGTATGCTGTATATTCTTTTTTCTTTGAACTACTCTAAAACATAAAAAAAAAACTTAGCTCTGCTGTACTTTGTTAATCCCTTACTTAAAAAAATATAAGTTGCTAGTCTCTAAATGAGATTGCTCGTGTTAATAAAACGTAAACTTCACATTTTGCAATAAAATAAATCCATGGTTTCGGTCCACTAAATTGAAGGTTCATAAACAGTAAGAAGTGAATCTCATTGAGGGAGTAGGGGTGGCTGTCAGATATGCTTTTTAATCTATGGCACTCTCTTATGGCTTCTTATTCATTTTGAACTGGGTAATTCATGTGTATCTTTACCCTTTTTTGCCTTTACTATTTTTATAGGGGAAAAAAAATCTCTTCTTGTGGCTAATTTGAAGTTTGCAAAATCCAACACTGGAATAGTTCCATGCTAAAAGAGGTAGACGCATACACACAGGTATATGCACTTACAAATATGTGCACAATGAAACCACTGTTTCATACATAAATGCTCTCCACGGCTAAGAAGGAGCTGGTGGAAACCAGCAAGAAGATACACAAAACCGTCCTAAAGAACGTTCTCATTTGTTTTTATCATATGTGGTTGTTACATGTGGGGAAAACATGATTTGTATATGAAATATATGAATATGACTTAATGAAACAGCATGATTTATTCAGGTTCTGGATGAATATAACCTGGCGTTGACTATAAGGATATAACAGAGAATTTATTGGGACTTGGTTTGGACTCTGATAAGAATAAAACAGATCTATTTATAATCTGTTTGATCTATAACACAGTCCTATAGCTTGGTACTGAAAACCACAGCCATGTGTGTTGTGTGTGTGTGTGTGTGTGTGCATGTATGGATGGGTGTGTTGCATGTTTTCCTTTCCAACTATGAACAAGTGGTGTGTGTGTGTATGTTGCATGTTTTCCTGTCCAACTACAAACAGTGCTATGAACAAACTATGGCAAATAAATGAGTTGTATTTTACTCAAACATATCATTATCAAGTTGGAAGCCTCTAAAATGATGATCCCATGATATTCTACAAAAACACTTACAAATTCTAAAACTAAGAAAGTTGAAAACTTTGGCATCCCCAAGAAAAAGGCTCAATGATACCAGTGAGCCCAGGCCCAATTTTTGAACGATAAAAAGTAAAGCTTTCAGTGCAAAAATAGTATCTTGATAAATAGCAATGACACAAAAATCAAATGAAACACTTAAAAGCTATAAAAGACATAAGTAATATCCTGAAGGCATTGTATTGGTATTCAAAAAAAAGGTGATTTGGGGCTAGGAGATAACAGGCTGTTTTACCTATTTAACTGTGAGGTGAGTCTGGTGGGGGATTGCTCAAAAACTCCCCTTTGGCAAAAAGACTCAACACATTTATAGCTCATCATGTTTTTTCTTAAATGGCCACTTTGGGTGTTGCAATACATGATCTGCGGCCTGAAGGACAAGGTACATAAATTCTTCTACATCAAAAGAATAGTTGGTAAACTTTGGATGTTCCCCCAGAGTTGGGTGATGGCCCTGAAAAATAGCAAAAGACAAATTTGTAAGCTGTTAAGGATGTGGTTTTCTGAACAAGAAGAATATTATTTGACTTTGGCCAAAAGCAACTGTTTTAATTTATGCTCTACATCAGAGGTTGGCATGTTTTTTTTCAGTAATAGGCCACATAGCATGTACTTTCAGCTCTGTGGACCACAGAGTCTCCACCACAGTTATTCAACCCTGCCACTGAAGTGCTCAAGGAGCCATAGAAAACATGTGAACAGAAGAGAAGGACTGTGTCCCAATAAAGCTTTATTTATAAAAACAAGTGGAGGGCCAGATATAGCCCACTGGTCTATAGTTTGCAGATCCCGTCTCTAAATAATTTAACAGATCTCTCTAGACCCAAATTTCATGAAGGTCACTTTTCCACATAAAGATAGAGAATAATTAATTTCCCGTCTCCCACAAGTTTGCAAATATGAAAAACAACAACTCACGATTCCAGTTTTATCTTTGGATTGAAGTTCAAAGACAGTTTGCAATTTAATTAGACACTTTAACCCAATTAAAAAATAAAACAAGATGAGTTTTGTCATTGAACTTTACCTTATCTTGAGGGAAGACTTTGTTCTGCCTTCGCCAAGTGATGTAGTGGACACCTCTCAGCCTAGCCAGGTCCAAGTAACAACGTTCATCTCCACAGTTGTACCTAAGGACACAATGGCATCCCTACATGATGGGGCTTTTGCCTGGGATTTTTGACCAATCCACAGTTCTTTGGGGAAAAAATTCACCTCCCAAATATGTTCTTGCAAAAGATTATATAAAGAGTAAACAAGAGTGAGAGAGATTCATGTTCATAGCAGCAGCATTCGCAATAGCCAAAAGGTGAAAAGACTCTGAATTTATATCAACTGACGAATGGATAAATAAAACGTGGTATATAACCATACAAGGAATTATTGCCAATAAAAAGGAATGAGCACTGATCCATGCCACAATATGGATGAACGTTGAAAACATGACACTAAGTGAAAGCAGCCAGTAAGAAAAAGCCCATGTATTGCATGATTCCACTTATGTAAAATGTCCATAATGGGTAAACCTACAGAGATAGAAAGTAGATTAGTGGTTTCCAGGGGCTGGGAGGAAGATGGAATGAGTGTAACTGCTGAAGGGTACTGACTTTCTCTGGGGGGCAATGAAAATATTGTAAAATTGTGGTGGTGGTTGCACAACTCTGTCAATATATTAAAAGCACTGAATTATATGATTTACATGAGTGAACTGTAGTATGGTATATAAATAAAACTTGTTTATAGAAACACACACACAAAAGTGAAACAGATTGTTTTTAAAATATTTCCATAACTAAATCATCTTAACGTTCAAAAAGCAGAATAGGATTAAAGAATGGAGGGGATTTTTATCAACAGGCCTGTGAACTTGATATTAACTCCTAATAACCCCAGCTTTGTGCATAAGAACATGTGCATGGGGTGGGTGGGTAACACAGTCTCCAAAAGAAAACTGATTCCAGGACTGTTGACCTCCAAGGACTGAAATGTTTCAGTGACATTTCTTTTCTTCCTTCCTTTTTCTCTTTCCCCCCTCTGGGAGAAATGAAGAACTGAAATCGAATCCACAATGATCTAGCTATTTCTCTAACATATATATTTATTTTTAAAGGTTTTTCAGGGTATTGGAAGTTCATGATAACTTTTTTTCTAAATAGTCTCTCATTTAAATGCCAAGTTATTTTTGAAATACAGCCACAAAATCAAGATATTTAGATCCAAAGGGAAGAAATCAGGTAATTGTAATCACTCTTGGTATCCAGAGTAGAATTATCAAAGGAGAGAGGTCCATGTCTCCACAACCAAACACTAAGTTAAAGGAACGCTGTGGGAAAATTACTTTCCCCTGAGGCCTCAGTCTCCCGTGTGTGTATATGGAATCATACAGGCCCATGGACTTGTATGGTGCCTGTGAGCACCAGGCAAAGAGGTTGGCTTATGTTTTGGAGCTGTGCTCTTCACCAGAAGTACAGATACTCGAACTCTCGCTCTTTTTAAATTGTGGTAGAAACACATGACATAAAATTTGCCATCTTAATCCTTTTTAAGTGTACAGTGCAGTAGTACCTATAGCTCATTGTTATAACCAATCTCCAGAACACTTTCATCATGCAAAAGCGAAACTCTCTCCTCATTAAACATTAAGTCCCCCTTCACCTCTCCCACCAGTTCCTCACACTTGCCCTTCTACTTTCTGTCTCTATGAATCTGACTTCTCTACGTACCTCGTGAAAGTGAAATCATACAGTATTTGTGCTTTTCAGAGTAACATTTCACTTAACATAACGTCCTCAAGGTTCATCCCTGTCACTGCACGAGACAGGATTTCTTTCTTTTCTAAGGTTGAATAGTATTCCACTGGGTATGTTTGTGTCTGTATCACATTTCATTTACCCGTTCCATAGTCAATGGACAATTGAGTTTCTTCAGATAACACTGCTAATGAGATAACACTGCTATGAACATGGGTATGCAACACACAGGTTCTCTTTTCACACAATAACTACACCGATGGCAGGGAGAGGCTTTCAGTTTGACAAGCACACAGGAATGCACTCAGAGAAAGGAAACCACAGATTCACATCTCCCGAATCTGGCTGAGATGGGGGAGGAAAGGGATATTTGGTTGCTAAGGATAATCGCAGTCTTCAAACTTTTAGGTCTTTTATTTCTTTTCTTTCTAGATATATATATGATGTGAGTTCTTTGTAATGATTAAATATTAAGCCTTTTGAGGCTCTGAATGAAAGTCTCAGCAAGCAGAAAAAGCATTATCAGCTGCCTCAATATTAAATTGTCCCCAAACACTTACAGTTCAAACACCACAGCCCAGTCTGGAAGGAAAAGTAAATGGGTAAGACCAGCTCCATGCATTCCAATAAATATGTCTGTGTTATGCGTGATTCTCAGCTGATCTAAAAACCCAAGTTCCCTGTGAACATAAAGAACAACAAAAGAAAGGGGAGGAGAGGGAAAGTACTGAGTTGAGTAAGCTCACGATTCATGGTAACAACATTTATACAAGCGTCTTTTCCCAATTTAAAGTACATTTCTTCCTGATATTTGCCAATTTCAAGCCTACTCCCATAACTTACAGCCTACTTAATAACTAAACATTTTTTCTAAGTTAAGCTTGCCTTTTAAAAAACTCGCATGTTCTTATTTTAGAAGGAAACTTTTATACCTGTCTTAAATGGAAAACTAGTAACATATGACATTAAACTGTAAAAATGGGTATAACCAAGCTAAAAAGCATTATTCCAAGGTAGGTAGGTAACACTGCAAGGCAAAGCTCTGATCCTGAGGCTCACTCTCTCTCTATGAAAAAGTGGAATTAGCAAGCATTACATGATGTTATGATATATTTAGCAACCAACTGAAAACTATTTCCTTAAGATCATACAAGAAATTTTCAAAAATAAAATAAATTCTTCTTTGCATGATTTGAGTTATTCAATTGACATCTGTGTACCCCTAAAATTATCTCAGATACTATGAGGACATTTTCCTGCCTGTACAACAGACGAATCCACAATTTTATGCATGCTGGTCTTTGAATTCAAGACACTGAAAGATGTGCAAACTTTGAAACAAAAGAGGCAAAGGGTCCACGAATCAAGGTAAATTGCAAGTGGTTAAACAGGAGATGGTAAGAGTGAACTTTGACAGTTTAGGAATCAGTGAACTAAAATGGACGGGAGTGGGAGAATTTAATTCAGATGACTATTATATCTACGACTGTGGGCAAGAATCCCTTAGAAGAAATGGAGAAGCCCTCAGAGTCAACAAAAGAGTCCAGAATGCAGTACTTGGGTGTAACCTCAAAAACGATAAAATGATCTCTGTTCATTTCCAAGGCAAACCATTCAGTATCACAGTAATCCAAGTTTATGCCCCAACCACTAATGCCGAAGAAGTTGAGATTGAATGGTTCTATGAAGACCTACAAGACCTTCTAGAACTAACACCCAAAAAGATGTCCTTTTTATCACAGGGGACTGGAATGCAAAAGTAGGAAGTAAAGAGATACCTGGAGCAACAGGTAAGTTTCTCCTTGGAGTACAAAATGAAGCAGGGCAAAGGCTAACAGACTTTTGCCAAGAGAATGCAGTGGTCATAGCGAACACTCTCTTCCAATAATACAAGAGATGACTCTACACATGGACATCACCAGATGGTCAATATCGAAATCAGATTGATTATATTCGTTGCAACCGAAGATGGAGAAGCTCTAAACAGTCAGCAAAAACAAGACCAGGAGCAGACTGTGGCTCAGATCATGAACTTATTGCAAAATTCAGACTTAAACTGAAGAAAGTAGGGAAAACCACTAGGCCGTTCAGGTATGACCTAAATCAAATCCCTTACAATTATACACTGGAAGTGACAAATAAATTCAAGAGATTAGATCTGATAGACACAGTACCTGAAGAACTATGGACAGAGGTTCATGACATTGTACATGAGGCAGTGATCAAAACCATCCCCAAGAAAAAGAGATGCAAAAAGGCAAAATGGTTTTCTGAGGAAGCCTTACAAATAGCTGAGAAAAGAAAAGAAGCAAAAGGCTAAGGAGAAAAGGAAAGATACACCCATCTGAATGCAGAGTTCTAAAGAACAGCAAGGAGAGATAAGAAAGCATTCCTAAGGGAACAGTCCAAAGAAAGAGAGGAAAACAACAGAATAGGAAAGACTAGAGACCTCTTCAAAACTATGAGAGATGCCAAGGGAACATTTCATGTAAAGATGGGTACAATTAAGGACAGAAATGGTATGGATCTAACAGAAGCAGAAGATATTGAGAAGAGGTGGCAAGAATACACAGAACTATACAAAAAAGATCTTGACCCAGATAACCACGATGGTGTGATCACTCACCTAGAGACAGATATACTGGAGTGCGAAGTCAAGTGGGTCTTAGGAAGCATCACTACAAAGTTAGTGGAGGTGATGGAATTCCAGCTGAGCTATTTCAAATCCTCAAAGATGATGTTGTGAAAGTGCTGCACTCGATATGCCAGCAAATTTGGAAAATTCAGCAGTGGAAAAGGTCAGTTTTCATTCCAATCGCAAAGAAGGGCAATGCCAAAGAACGTTCAAACTACCACACAATTGCACTCATCTCACACTCTAGCAAAGTAATGCTCGAAATTCTCCAAGCTAGGCTTCAACAGTACATGAACCGAGAACTCCCAGATGTTCAAGCTGGATTTAGAAAAGGCAGAAGACCAGAGACCAAATTGCCAACATCCGCTGAATTATGGAAAAAACAAGTGAATTCCAGAAAAACATCTACTTCTGTTTTATTGATTACACTGAAGTCTTTGACTGTGTGGATCACAACAAACTGGAAAATTCTTAAAGAGATGGGAATACCAAACCACCTTTTTCCTCCCGCAAAATCTGTATGCAGGTCAAGAGGCAACAGTTAGAACTGTACATGGAACAACGGACTGGCTCAAAACTGGGAAAGGAGTATGTCAAGGCCATATATTGTCACCCTGCTTATTTAACTTATATGGAGAGTATATCATGCGAAATGCCAGGCTGGATGAAGCACAAGCTGAAATCAAGATCGCTGGGAGAAATATCAATAATCTCAGATATGCAGATGACACTACCTTTATGGCAGAAAGCAAAGAGGAACTAAACAGCCTCTTGATTTGGCCACCTGATGCAAAGAGCTGCCTCGTTGGAAAAAACCCTGATGCTGGGAAAGATAGAAGGCAGGAGGAGAAAGGGACACAGGGGACAAGATGGTTGGAATGCATCACTGACTCAATGGACATGAGTCTGAGCAGGCTCCGGGAGATGGTAAAGGACAGGGAAGGCTGGCGTGCTGCAGTCCATGGAGTCGCAAAGAGTCTGACACTACTGAGTGACTGAACAACAAGAACAAGAGCCAAAAAAGTTCACCAAAGTGAGGCTGAGAAGAAATGCTAGGCAGAGTCTAATACTCTGATAAATAAAATGTAATCCAATCTCCCAGTCCCACCCACCCAAAGTGAAGAAAATAAATGAACAAGATCTGTTTGCATCGAAGAAGGGGAAGCAGCTTTCCTTTTAATCAGCTTCCCCTCTTTGAACAGCTTCCTCTCAGGACAGAACAGAAACCCCGCGCCAGCATGAGGGAAGGAAGACAAAGGCACCAAGTGAGTCTCACACGAGGTAACGTGCCTCAGTTTCCCCGGGGTGCCAACTGATCCTGAGGGGGACAAGGGGCATTCGTCCAGGCAACACGCCCGTGGAGTGGTCATTTCTGGGAAATGCCTGTAGGTCAGAACTCACAAAGCCCAACGCTATTATGTTTCTCTCGTGTCCCTCAGGTTGGCAAGGTCTGAATTTACTATCACTGACCCTGGGCTCTCTTCTGGCCTCTGCTCTTCCTCAGGTGGCAGTGAGGATTGCCACCATCGGGTTAGTGTCACCTGTCAGACAGAAATAGCTTCAGAAACTTCACAAGACTCTTGAAAGAGGAAGATGAGACAGAGCAAGGAAAGCATTAAGAATACGCGTCAGCGCTCACAGACTCAGATTAACGCACTTATGGATGTCAGGGAGAAGGGATAGTTGGGAAGATCAGTACGGACGGTTATATTAAAATGAATAACCAACATGGAACTCTGCTCAGTGTTATGTGGCAGCATGGACAGCAGGGGAGTTTGGGGGAGAATGGACACATGTATATGTATAGCTGAGTCCCTTCGCTGTTCATCTGAAACTACCACAATATTGTTAATAGGTTCTACCCCAACACAAAATAAAAAGTTTAAAGGTTGGGGGGGGAAAGAGTAAGTCTCAATAAACAGTAGCTGTTCTTGCAGCTGCTATTTATCTGTATTTAGTGTCCGACGTCGGGCCAGGGCCAGCTTCCTCCGTAACTGTCTTCCTACTTCGAAGCCTGGGACCAGCTCATGGCAGGTACCTGACAAAGACTTGTGTAAATGAACAAATGTGTAACGAAAGAAGCGCTAAATGCCCAGGCTTACTAATAAGTTTAAACCAAACCATGTGAGGCACCGTATGTTGGTAAATGTGTACTTTTGAACATAGAAAAAAGTGTTAAATTTGGAAAACAACAGTATGACTGTGGGTGGGTGAAAACGAGAGAGAAAAGTTTTCACTTTCCTTTGGAACTTTTCTATACTGTTTGACTTTTTCAATAAAGAACATGTATTACTTTTATAGCCTGATAGTGTCTATATCAACAGGGGTTATGTAGACAGGAGTTATGTAACATATAACACATGATATAGTTTCTATACCAACAGGGGTTACATAAATGGTAGGCAAATTCTATCTTTCTAACTTTTTACTTGTGTCAGAATTTTAAAGGAAATGTAAAAATAAATTTTTCTTTTTAATTTTTAGCCTCACCCCACAGCATGCGGGACCTTAGGTCCCCAGCCAGGGATCTAACCCACACCTCCAGCATTAGAAAGGCAGAACCTCTGGGGAAGTCCCAGAAACATAAATATTTTATAAGGTTTTTTTGAAACCTCATACTGTTCTATGAACCTCAAATTATTCCCATATGACTAATCTTAGGCCAGATGATGAAACCCAGCAGCTAACAGGGCAATTCAGGCTTATGCCATTTTTTAAATGTGGAATTAGTTGCTGGTTTTTAAGAATTTTTTTTTGAATGTGGACCATTTTTAAAGACTTTATTGAATTTGTTACAATATTGCTTCTGCTTTATGTTTTGATTTTTTTTGGCCACAAGGCATGTGGGATTTAGCTCCCCAACCAGGGATTGAACGAGCAGCCCCTGCATTGAAAGGTGAAGTCTTAACCACTGGACTGCCAGGGAAGTTCCCCCAGACTTTAGAAATTTCAAATGAAAATAGGATTCATCACTTCTCTTTAAAAAGGGATAGCGTGGCAACATCAGGCCTGTCACAGCGGAAGAACTTCTGCCCACTAGGCTTGGCGTCCTCACCTGCCCACTTCATTCACTGATGGTATCCACTTGTCCCTTCCAGATCCACGAGTGCCAACACCTCCCATTCACAAAGTCCTCCCTCCTCTCCCCGCCAAAGGATGAGGAGGCTCCTCCCTCATCCAAGCCAAAGAGGACAGGATCTGCCCAAGACTGGATTACTACTTACTTATACTTATAATCAACAATCTGGACCTCAAATGTAGATATTGTTTTCAGTGCATTTACAAGCTGGGGGAAAAAAGAAATATATTTAGAATTTCTTTTCCTTCCTTCTCTTCAATTTTATTTACCTTGAAGTCCCCAAATTTCTTATTTTTCATATAAAGTTATGTTTCAAGTATTAAATCCCCTTTATATTTTCATACAAATATGTTTCAGTTTTAAACCTTAACTGAGTTCAAGTACAGGCTCCACCTCTGCATTTTAGGGAGGAACACACCACCTTCCTAAAATTGCTCTGCACTGGGCTGCTATGAGGATGAAAGGAGAAAATTCATAAAAGCAAAGGGCTTGTCACAGACACACACGAAATGTTACCTTTTAGCTACTGTTATTCCAATAGTTAGTCCCTCAACTTTCAATGTATATTCACTGGGCATCGACTTTGTTCCAGAATTTTCTTCCTACCCATTATATCATTTCAGACAAACCCCTAGTGCTTTGGAACCTCATCCACCAAAAATACTAAACTCCTGGCAGAAAAAAATTTCAACATTTCTACACAGAAAAACAACTATACTTTCAGCAAAGAGAAAACAACTAAGCTTGATTAATTCATCATCACATTGAAAGCATCGCCATGGTTCTCTAGATCCCTCACAAATAAGCCATCTTAACCCAACACCACGGATCAGTGCTTTTCAGAAGCATTTTGTATTTGTATCCTGCTTTCTCATGTGTACACTGTGATTGCAACAGCAACAGGTACAGAAGCATCACTGACTCTGCACTGAAATCATGCTGGCATTTCCAAGTGCTTTAGGTATATGTCACTTCCTGCTCACAAATACCATACCAAGGAAGTATTATATTATACACATTCCATAAATGATGTACTGAAGTCTTAGAGAAGGTAAACAACTTTCCCAGGATCTCCCATATAGCAAATGGTAGGGCCAAAACTAAATCTAGGTCATCTGACCCCAGAACCTGTGTTCTTGGCTAGCGCACTCCACTCTCCTGCTTCTAAAAAGCAACAGGCAGTGGCCCAAATCCAATCCCATCCCCCATCACACACTCACAGAGTTATAAAATGGAAGTTTCTCTCACTAGACAGTCCCTGGACGCCCACAGATACACCGTTTATAGCAAGTAGTTGAAGGAGTGAGGAGAGATTAGAATTCCACTTTCCAGGGGAGAATTAATCAGGGGGCATGAGCCCCTGTCTTGTAATGAGATGGGCCTACCTAAAAGGAGTCACATGTCTCTGAGGATCCTAAAGGAAGCATGCTCTTTTCCATGATTTCTAGTCAGACTAGAGACATGGCCATACCCCTTCCGGAATGATTGTTCTAACCTTGAGTTTGGGCAAGACTGCATGAACCATCATTTAATGAGGGTATCTAGGTTTTGTTATCTATTCACGAGTCAAGGAAAAGGGAAAAGTGCTTTCTTCTCTGCCTGGGAGTTGCCTTTCCCAGTGACACCAATTGGGAAAGCAAACAGTTGGGCACACGATGGCTTGGGGTTGGAGCTGAATGACCAAATCCTGCCTTAGGGCAAGAGCATCCAGGTGACCTGCGGGGCTGGATGTGAGAACATGGACGGCTGCAGTGTAGCACCAATTGGTGGTACCTTTCTAATGGACTTCGCTCTAGCAGTTGACTGATGGACAGGGAAGGAAAGTGGTTAGCCTCCTCCCAGGTGAAGCTGGGTTACAGCTATGGAGTGTTCTCTGCCTATGAAGTAGGCTCCCTTCCCCCCCTCACCCCATCCCATTACTCTGCTCACCAGCTGGGTGAACTTGGGCATGTTTTCTTAAACTCCAAGGTTCAGTGTTCTTGTTTAGAATGGAGAATAATAATAAAATACTGATATTATTGGTCTGCTGGGAGAGTTGAAGGACAGGCAGAGGGAACACATGCTTGGCATATACTTGCATCCAAAATGTGTTACCTTACCAATAAGTACTACTCATCTGCCTACTAATGACTCATCTCATCTGTCCACCCCACAGTGCATTACTTGATACATTTTTATTTCCAGGTCTTTAAAACACACATACACACGCTGTTCATTTCTTCCATCCACAGAGCTTACAATCGATGCCTCATTACACCATATGTTCATGTCCTCCATAATCCACATGTGTCTCAAGAAGAGATGCTAATTATACAGTTTGGATCAGCCTCTTAGGCATCCAAATTAACTTGTGCCAAACATTTTACCCATCAAAAGCTGCCCCTAAATTCCCTCCCATCTCAAGTTCACTGAAGTGCTTAGGCGTTCATGCCTGATTCTCACTACCTCTCCTGGCCTCACTGAGGCTATAACTTTACACTCCCACAAGCAGTGTCATAGGCTCTACCTCCAAGATACATCCCGAAACCATTTATCTTGTCATCCCTCCTGTCCTCCCTTTCAACTAAGCTCCTATCGGGGCAACAGCTCTTAATCAATCTCCCTGCTCCTATTCTTGCTGCCAGAGTGATTTACAAATAAATAAAGAAGTCAGTTTCATGCCTCTCTATTTGCTACTATGACAAATTACTACACACTTATCATCTTAAAACAACACAATTTGTCCTCTTCCAGTTCTGTAGCACAGAAATTTGACACACTGAGGCAGAAGCCTCAGTGGGATGAAATCAAGGTATACGCAGTGCTGTACTCCTTATGGAGTCTCTAGGGGACAATACTTGTCTTTTCCAGACGTCTAGAAACCTTACTATTGCAAGCACATCGCCCTGTCCTGCTGTTGCAGGGAGACTTCCATTGCAATCTTGTTGAAATTAAGTATAAGTTATGAATTGATGTTGTTGAAATGAGTCAGGAAGCATAAGAGGGGAACAATTTCTAAGATACCCATGAAAAGGATAAGGACTTTTCCAACTTCATCTGCTGCTAGAGGCCACTGTCTTACCACACTTCATCTACCATCTGCCCAAAGATATTCTCCCATTGCTCAGCTGCTAGTTTGTCCAGAGACAAAACGTTTGGCAATCCATGGCAGCAAAGGCAGGACTTGGACAATTTTGTCTCTGTTTCCACTCTGAGTTGGTGCAGAGGAACGTCTATAGTAAGGCAGAGATCATTTAGTAATGTCTGGTTTGATGACTTCCAGTAGAAATCTAATAACTGAACTGGGTGCAGCCATCAAAATATTCTAAAAGCTAATAATTTCAAACCAAAGCATTTAGTAGGATATGAAAAAAAAAAAACAAAGCACATTACTCATAGGAAGTTAAATTCAATATGTTGCTATTAAAAATGTATACCAAAAACTGACCTCATTTTGGTTCAGTATTTTCCGATACTCTGTACTCCGTGCAAGAATGGTCACTCGAATTTTTCCACCCTGTGAAAAAGGCAAAATATTGCTGTATATGCCTGGACAGATAAATAAACAAAACTTAAAATGGGATTTTCACCAAGAGATAAAACTCAATAAGGACACCTTTATGGGACTGTTGTTTTTTTTTTTTTCCTTTTAGCCTGATTTCTTCACAGTTCTCCCAGGGGATAAAAATGTACTCATGTTAGCCACAGAAGGCAAAACACATTCATTACACTACTTATGTTTGTTTGGGTATATTTGGGGGCAGAGGATGTGTGGGCTGGGTGGGAGCTTGGGAGAGGAAGGGGAGAGATAGGGAAAGGAAAAGAAAAAAAAAAGTACATTCTTCCACTATCTCTTAGTTTATCAAAATTTCCTAGGTTGTTGACATCTGATTTCAAATTACTCCAGGTGAGAATTTCTGGTTAACCCAGAAAACACTGTCTGCTGATGATCTCCTTTTTCTGTAAAGATGATACTGACTTTTATCAGGGGGTGAAAAGTTGAACCCACCTCCAAAACCATAATGTAGCCATTACCTTGGGACCCTCTTGTGTGATGTTCAGTCTGTGCAGTACATGCTGGGAAAATGCCCTGAATAACCCAGTATTTTGACACCCAGAGATCTACAATAAAAAACAGTATTTCCTATTACAATGAGCAATTTCTGCATTACTATTTAAGATGTTCTCAAGTTATACATAAGTACTATCTTAATGGCCATCATCAAAAAATCTACAAACAATAAATTCTGGAGAGGATATGGAGGAAACAAGGCCCTCCTACACTGTTGATGAGAATGTAAACTGATAGGTCATTACGGAAAATGGTATGAAGATTCCTCGAAAAACGAGTAATAAATCTACCATCAGTTCAGTTCAGTCACTCAGTCCGACTTTGCCACCCCATGGCCTGCAGCATGCCAGGCTTCCCTGTCCATCACCAACTCCCAGAGCTTGCTCAAACTTGTGTCCGTCGAGTTGGTGATGCCATCCAACCATCTCATCCTTCATCATCCCCTTCTCCTACTGCCTTCAATCTTTCCCAGCATCGGGTGTTTTCAAATAAATCAGTTCTTTGCATCAGGTAGCTCAAGTATTGGAGCTTCAGCATCAGTTCTTCCAATGAATATTCGTCCATTCCAATCCATTTTAGTTCACTGATTTCTAAAATGTCGATGTTCACTCTTGCCATCTCCTTTTTGACCACTTCTAATTTACCACTGATTCATGGACCTAACATGCCAGGTTCCTATGCAATATTGCTCTTTACGCATCGGAATTTACTTCCATCACCAGTCTGGGTCTAGGTCACCTACCATATGACCTAGCAATCCCACTACTGGGCATGTACCCTGAGAAAACCACAATTCTAAAAGACACATATACCCCAATGTTCACTGTGGCAATATTTATAATAGCCAAGGCATGGAAGCAATCTAGATGTCCATCAACAAATGAATGGATAAAGATGTGGTACATACATACAATGGAATGAAAAGAAACGCATTTGAGTCAGCTGTAGTAAGGTGGATGAATCTATAGCCTCTTACACAGAATGAAGTAAGTCAGAAAAACAAGTATCATATATTAACGGATATATGGAATCTAGAAAAATGGTACTGATGAAAACCTAGTAGAGAATGGACTTGTAGACATACCAGGGGAAGATGAGAGTGATATGAATTGGGAAAGTAGCAATGACATACATTCACTATCACATGTAAAATAGATAGTTAGTAGGAAGTTGCTATATAACACAGGGAGCCCAGTCTGGCACTCTGTGATGACCTAGAAGGGTGGGATGGGGGAGGGAAGGGAGGCTCAAAAGGGAGGGGTTGTGTGTATATATATATATAACTATGTGTGTGTGTGTATGTGCATATATATATATAATTGTGACTGATTCACATTGTTGTGTGGCAAAAACCAATACAACATTGTAAAGCAATTTTCCACCAATTAAAAAAAATTTTTTTAATTTTTCTTTTAAATGTTATCTTAAAATCCACCAAGAATCAATTCTCTGAATATGACTGTCAGCCACAGATGACATGCTTACCAGAGGGGTGTTATAGAACAGCCCATATCTCATCCGAGGAAGCAAGGAAAAAATAGCTTCTTTAAAACATATCTAAGAATGGAAATATTTTAAAAGGTAAGAGAATTATCACCTGCATTCTTCACACTAAAACAGCAATTTTTTAATAGAAAAAAATTAATCTCTATTTTGCATTAAAATACTTTGGTTAGCTAATTATTTCAATCAAATGGCATTCATATTTTCAGAAAAGTTAAAGGGAAAAGTTTTTAAAAGCTACATGGTTAAAATAATCATGATGATTCTAGTTATTACAAAGAAACTAAGGAGTTAGAAATCAATGATAATAGCTCATAGAAACCCAGATTAAATATTTATTTGATGAGTGAGTCATTGGTAATGACAGTTATTTACAGGCATTTCAGTAAAGCTTCCAGTACCCTTTTGGAGTCATAAGTTTTCAAATGTATAACATCATAATCAGTAAATGCTTTCCACGTGTCAGAGAACAGGTCACCATATCCATAGGAGCTCTGAAAGTGGAAACAAAGTAAGTTAGGGAATGTGGCTAAACCTGGCTTTTCAAAAACATCAGAAAACACCTGAATTAGCTTGTTAATGAACCAACAACCTGAAACACAGTTCATAAAATCCACAGAAGAAAAATGGATTTTCATCTTGGGCCTGAGCAAGTCCCTAATTTGATGTAATAGCATCAGAAATAATCATCACAATTATAATCTCAGTCTACTAAAAATGTTTTCTTTTTCCACCCCAGCCCTTTTTATTCTTATGTCCTTGAAACTGGAATCATTGTGGGGTTTTTTTCTGTGAATTTTCTATCCAAACCACACAACACACAGACACATCACCTCTGTACACACCAGAACATGCACAGGGAGCAAAACTCATCAGAGCAGACAGAATGCACTTTTGGAAAGAAATCTGAGCACTTATGCAATCTAGAAACATAGTACTGAGACCCTATCTACAGAGAAGAAAAGGAGATGCAGATGTAGAGGAAGGACTGGTGGACATAGCAGGGGAAGGAGAGGGTAGGACAAACTGAAAAAGGAGCACTGACATATATGCACTATCATATGTAAAATAGTACCTAGTGGGAAGCTGCTATACAACAGAGAGCCTAGCCTGGCACTCTGTGATGACCTAGAGGGGTGGAATGTCAGGGAGATGGAGGCTCAAGAGGGAGAGGACACACAGACACACACAGACACACAGACACACACACACACACACACACACACATACAGTTATGACTGATTCATGTTAACATATGGCAGAGACCACCACAACATGGTAAAGCTATTATCCTCCAAGGGAAAAAAAAGTCTGAGAATAAGAAAATGCTTTGAAAGTTTTAACATTAAAAATATTATGTTAGTAACTCTAGGAAATGATCTCCCTATTGATTAATGAGTAATATTTGATAATTCCCTTTGACATTAATAAGAGTAATAGCAATAATAATAGTATCTTGCATACTTCCTACATCCCAGGCACTGTTTTAAGAACTTGACATTATTAACACATTAAACCACTGTACTAACTTCATGAGTGAGGGAATACCATTATCCCTATTTTACAGATGAGGAAACTGAGACAAAGTTAAAGTAATCTGCCTCAACTGTAGAACTGCTGGGTTTACAGAGCTGGGATTAAATCCAGTCTCTTTGGTTCCAGACTCCATACGAGTAACCTGTATGTGGCAGAGCTAGTTCTTTCTGGACATTTACCAAATGCATTTCATTTTTGAAAAGTAGAAATTAATTACTACTCCATCAGCTGAAGGAAGGAGGTCAATTTATTTCAAAATGGTAGAATTTAGATGGAAAAACTCAGCCAAAAGAAATAAGAAATACATACTGAAGGGTTACATTCAAGGCCTCCAGCTGGTTACACATGATGTTCATTATGTCCATGTCTTTTTATCCTTACAGCATTCTTTTTTTTTCAGATTTTGAAAATTTTATGTTGCACATATTAGAGTCATTTCAAAGGTATTGAGAACTGTTAGATGTGATGATAAAAAATAAAAATTCTTTCCCTCAATGGGTCTCCGGTGCTGTTCTAATAAAGGCCCTTCTCAACACCATCAAAAATTACATGTTCCTGTTTTGGTTAAATAATACATAAAGGGTAATTAAAGAAGTGATTCTAGGCAGTTTCCTGAGATAAAATACTTGTGATGAAATAAGATGAAATAAGGAAAATTTAATAATAAAATACAGTGATCCTGACTGGTCCCTTTTCAGAGACAGCATGTGTTATTCAGTAGTAACCACCTCAAGATGCTTCTTTTTCCACATCCCTCAAATTCAAATGATTTGCCACAGAGGAAGGAGGGACTTTTCCAGTCTTATGTTGAAGAATATTTGGACAGTCTTAAGATGACATAAAATTTCCTCTTGTGTATATCTCACACGTAAGACAATCTATGACTTAGAAATTCCCCTTATAGGAATCTGCCCTTCAGAAATTCTAGGATGACTGTGTAAAGGTACATGTATATGAAAAAGACATTCAGGACAGAATTTCTGTAAAGAGCAAAGAACTGGAAACAATTAAATGTGACCAGAGTAGGGGCAGAGGGAAATACATGTACTGAGGCATCCCTGGTGGCTCAGGCCGTGAAGAATCCACCTGCTATGTGGGAGATCCAGGTTCGATCCCTGGGTTGGGAAGATCCCCTGGAGGAGGGCATGGCAACCCACTTCAGTATTCTTACCTGGAGAATCCCATGGACAGAGGAGCCTGGTGGGCTATGGTCCCTGGAGTCGCAAAGAGTCGGACGCAAAGCGACTAACACTTAGACTTTGACTTTAAGGCATCCACCAAACCATCCATTATATCCAGCAAATGGAATAGCATGCAACTATTAATAATAAAGAAATAATCCTCCTAAATGTGCTGACCTGGAAATATGCCCACTACATAATGTTAAGTCAGTAATATGAGAGAATATATTTTATCTTCTATAAGGATACAGACATATTCTTATACAAATTTATACTATATATATATGTATATATATATATATATACACATCCTTATGTAAGTCCTTGTATAAGTGTTGTATAAAGATATGTTTACATTTGTTAAAATAAAGTCTTGCAATGGATTCTCACATATGCTAACCACAATTAACCTTCAAAGGAAATGGAATCGGAGGAGATAAAGGAGACTTTAAAAAAAAAACACAAAACTTTATATACTTCTGGGTTGACTGAACTCATTATAACTTGGTCTTAGTTGTATAATTAAAAATAGTAGTAATAAGGCTATACTACACTTCTCAGCACAAGGAAAGGCGGAAGGCCTGCAGTAAGCCCCCTGGTGCTCCTTGTGTAAGAGCAATCCCGCCATGCCCAGAAATGCGTCTGCAGTGTGTCCCCGGACACGTGGCTCCAGGTCAGCAGTCACATTGCCAAGCTCTCAGATGAGAGGGGTGGCCTCAGAGGCTTCCTTGTGGGGAGAGTCTGTAAACTGATCTGAAGTGCAGCACCGCCAGCTCCAAACTCCTCCTTGGGGTACACAGCTCGTCCAGGGCCATGAGGACTGGTTCCAGGGCAGCACCATCCACCACAGGGAGGTTCAACTCATGTCAGCCTAGGGTGGCAGAGCTGCTTCCCTGAAGGCCTTCCCAGCAAAAGAGAACCAGGTGGCAGCCACAGGACACCTCACCACCACCCTCAACCTCCCTACAGGCTTCTGGGGGGGTCTCGATTCTGAAACAACCTGGTACTTGCCTGTCCTGAGGCCCTGACTGAGCTACGAGCAAAGGCCTCTCTGACCAAGAAAACAGGTTCTAAATGGATACACAGAGAGGAGCAGAGGAGGGAGGTCACATCAGGGCGGCCAACTTGCTCGGCTAAATGCACCCTGCGAGTACAGGGCAGTCAAGGTCAGGCTGCACTAACATCATGTGTCCCATTAACTGAGGAGTAACTGGGGAGCCCCATGGTGGCCATGGAGCGTATTCATTGCACCTCAGCAGGCTTACAGAAGGGGAGGGGTTGTAGACATTGGCTCAGTTTAATTTACTCCACTAGAGGAAGACAAGGTAAAGCATGCAACGAGATACAAGGAAGCTTCTAGAAAACTTTCCGTCAATGTAACAAGATCTTCAGGAAGTACAGGGAGATGAGGAAGCACTGTGGCTGCAAAGGCACAGGTCTGGGGACAGACTGCTTAGATGCGAACCCTGACTCCACCCCTCACCGACTGTGTTGTCTTAGAAATACTACCACCTCAGCTTCCTCATCTATAAAATAAACAAATAAAAACCCTGGCCCACCGAGAGTTGTGAGCATTAAATATGAGAACATCAGATATAAATGAAAATAAAAAAAACACAACAACCCTGAGTTAATCATTCAGAGCTACCGGGAGCCTGTGCATGGGACCTAGAAACCACAATCATATACAAAAAGAGGAAAGAAAGGGACAGCAGATCCCTTTGCTCAGAAAAACATTTCTAAGAACTAGAACTGTGATGGCAGCAAAACTGAAACACAAGAGGGAAATGAAAATACGTGCAAAGAAGGAAAGCAAAAAGTGAGCATTAAGTTGCTGAGAATGCTAGAAACAGTTCTCATCAGGCTTGAAATCAAACTATAGGGCTAGGGAGCCATGATGATGAAAACCTCTTGTCACAGCTCTGCTACCAGCCCCCCATCAGCAAAGAAAGTGTTAACACAACAGTTCCCCTTCGGCAAGACAATCTGACCTCAGTGCACAGTGTAGCTCTGCCCTCTGGAACTGGTCAGCATGCCTCCACTGTGTGCTAGGGGCCATGGCTTGTGATTCTAAAAGACACCTGACGGGTACACTGTGGAGGGGACAGAGCTCAAGGACTCCTGTAACCGGCTTGCCTCTCGGGTGGCGTGGCAAACGCAGTTGTTTCAGAAGATCTTGGCCCTGGGGGACCTGTACCTGTCCCAGGGGAAATCACATCTCCCTGCACCTGACCTGTGCTGTACAGGCTGCAAGGAGTCCTGAGAAGCAGTGCCTAATGCTGCCCTGCCAGCAAGCTGTAGTTCCCCTGCACCATCCTTCTCAACAGACTTGGGGTAAGAGGGGGGCCTGTGAGCGTCCTGAGCACTGGACTGTCTGGGTGAATCTAAGGTGACTTCTCGGTGGGTGTTCCCACTTCCCAGGTGAGGCAGCCTCTCTCATGCACACTATATACCACGTGTTCTCCAGCCCACTGTCACGGCTAACATTCAGAACACACGTGGTATGGATCAGCCGCTGTGACTGTTAGCACACGATATGCTTTATCCTCAAAACGACACTGAGGTAGACACTGTAATTCTCCCATTTTACAGGTGAGAGTACCAGGGCAACTTTGGGATGACCTTGGCCAGTGGAAGGGCCAGCTATAGGAAAAAAAACAAGTGAAAGGCAGGTAAAGAAAGAGAAGAGGGAAGAAAAGATGCACTAAAAACAAATAAGCCCATAGCAGATGTAAGTCAACACGTGTAGCTACATGCAGGCCTAACACTCAGATATACGCAGCACAACCTGGCACGAAGCAGGAAACAGGGAAGGTGCAGTGAAGCAAAATGGATGGCAATCACCAGAGGCCAAGCTGTGAACAGAGGCAGGCTCTCCCCACCCAGGGATCACAGTTTAAACGAATGATGATCTTTTATGCTCTTCTCAGAGGCACCCTGAGCTCGACCTCCTCAAAGCATGGAAAGCAAGCTTCTACAACCTCATTCTAAATTTCAAAAACATGTGCATCTTCCCATATGTATTGTGGTTGTGGTTCAGTCACTCAGTTGTGTCTTGACTCTTTTGCATCCCCATGGACTGTAGCCCGCCAGGCTCCTCTGTCCATGGGATTCTCCAGGCAAGAATACTGGAGTGGGTTGTCATTCTCTCCTCCAGGGGATCTTCCTGACCCAGAGATCAAACCCACATCTCCAGCATTGGCAGGAGGATTCTTTATTACCGAGCCACCAGGGAAGCCCAGCCACATGTATACCTACACGTCAATTCATCCACACAGACACATTCACACCATCTGCACATGCATGAATATGTGTGTGTACATGTGTAAATGTAAGTGTGTGCATCTTAGAAAATTCTATTACATAAGATCAGAGTCAAATCAGTACTGAGCAAGATAAAGACAGCACTGAAGCAGAAAGCCAGTTCTTACTTACCGTGTCCCACATCACGACGTACACATCTGTGCTAAAGGAATTGTTAACGTGCTGAGTAATGTAAAGATTGATGAAATCACAGAAGTGGTGATACATGTTAACACCTAGGAATGGAAAAAAAATAAATAAATAAATTCATGTTCATTGACCCCAAAAGAAACGATTACACAATTTTTATTCTACCCCATCTACTTACAGTATGGTAGAGTTTTAGCTGAAATGAACTGGTGGAAAACTAACAGTTTTCCAAACATAATATGATCAATACACAAGTAGGCCTCAGTTGACAGACTGATTATGCTCAAACATTCATTTTCAAATCGATTATGTGAAAATTAGGAATGCATTTTCCTTACATACTAAGAAACAAATGATCATTAAGTTCCCAGAAAAAGTAACAGTAGTTTCTTTAACTCAACATGAGAACTTCAGAGCCATAAAGACTAATCACTATTTTTATGGTCTTTTATTTTTTAAAATCAATCGACACCTGCTCATGATGGTACTGGCAATGATGGCAACTATTAACATTTTGGTATTTTTCATTCCTGTCTCTTTTGCTCCTTTTAACCACTACTTGTAATATTGCTTTTAGGGAAAACAGTAACCAGTTATCATTTAAAGAGCTGAAATCTCATGTCCTAATTAAAAGTGTAAGAACTCTGGACTCAGAAGAAGAGGTTGAATTATGAGCAACATTCTCAGGTAAGTCTATAAACTTCAAAGCTTCAGCTTCTCTACTGGAAATAGGAAGTCAATATACTTAGATGCCAGCTTTTAGGTAACATACCTAAAGGAGCCAGCCCAGTGCTGGCACAAGTGAAAACTTAGACCAGCTGGAGCGTGCTGGGTCAAAGAGGAAAGGGGAGGGCGGTGCTGCTCTTTGTAAGTTCCTAAGTCCGGCTTTCATAAGAAACAAATGTATAAATCTAAATGGGATGAAATTCTAAGAACTGACACCTTAAAGGAAATGTCAATTAAAAGATAAACAGTGACTTTCAAAAGCAGAAATCATAAAGTATTCTGACTTGACTTCTATAGCAAATAATAACACTGTGTGCCAGAAACTAAGAGGAAAAAGGACTCCATTTATAAAAGTCAGGTCATTACACTGTACATCTTCAACATAAACAGTGCTGGATGTCAATTATATCTCAACAAAGGAAAAGAAAAAGAAAAAAAAATTACTCCCTTCTTTTTAGACCAGTATCTTAGATGAATGTTTTGAAGGACTTTTTTATTTTCACCCAGAAAAATCCTGCCAAAGAGCACATTTTCGAATAAACAAGGAAAATGATGTCTTATGACAAGCTGTCTCCTTTTCCCAGATTAGCACACAGCCCGCATTAGCTTCTCATGAATCGTTCAGCAACTTCATAGCATTTACTGAGGGAGACCGAATGCACAAAACAGCAATTGGTGCCAGGAGGATTTATACAAGAGGGAGAAAACATAGGCTCTGTCCTCAAGAAACAGGCCCCACTTGAGTATTATTCTGTGGAATGCTCATTTTTCTCAAGGTAAGGGTTAATATGGGGGCGTCCCTGGTGGCTCAGTGGTAAAAGAATCTACCTGCCAATGCAGGAGTCATGGGTTCGATCCCTGATCTGGGAAGATCCCACACGCCGCGGAGCAACTAAGCCTGGGCTCTAGAAACCATAAGCCACAACTCCTAAAGCATTTCACCCCTCCTCCTCGTCCTTCTTCTCCCCCCGGCACTAACCTAGAGTCTGTGCTCCACAACAAGAGAAATCACTGCCAATGAGAAGCCCGGGCACTGCCACCAAACAGTAGTCCCCACTTGCCACAACTAGAGAAAGGCCTGTGCAGCAACAAAGAGCCAGCACAGTCAAAAATAAACAAATGAAATAACATAAATTATTTTTTTTTAAAAGAGTGAAAACGGTTTGATGTTATGTTTATGAGATTTGCTCACCTGTTTAAAAAAAAAAGTTAATATGAGAAGGAATGTGGGCTGATAGTGTTAAGTTGGAAGAAAAAGGCAGAGTTAGAAACACAGGAAAGAAAGGATGCCAATCTACGCTAGCCTATTATTCCAACTTTATATCCTTTATTGCATAAGTAGCTACATAAATTCAACCATTTGCACATGTTCAACCCTTCCTCAGACAGATCAGTGTTTTCTTTGCTCCATTTTAATCTGCATATTTTAAAAATGTGTTGGGACCTTAAACACAGCATTTTTACCTGCTCGCATTTCTAAAACCTAAACCTATCTGATTTCTGAACCTCAGGCTTTGTCATGTAAGAATTACGACTTCAGGAAGTGGAGCACATTAAAAATATGATCAATAAATTAGAGGAATTCTGAAATATTCGTGACAGGGGGCTCTCTATATTTCATCGTAAGCCCAGCCTCTCATGAATTTGGATGTGATGTGGCACAGAAATCTCCATTTCTTGTAATGAGAAGGATAATCAGGTACCATTTGTGTTTCTTTTCTCCAGGGCAGCAAGTTCACAAAGCAAAAGCTGTGCTTGCATGTGGAGAATTAGACGTTTTAACTGTAAACAGGACAATAATTTCAACTTTTTTTTTTTTTTCAAGAACATATGCCAGGGCTAACTTCCAAAAGAATTTCAAGTTAGCTTTAGTCACGGAGACAGTATCAGAAAGTCTGCCTGAAGAGGCCACGAGCCTCTTTCCCACCTACACTGCATATAGGGCTCTTAATTTTTAAAAAGTTCTATTGAAGTACCAGCTGTATCAAGGGATTAGAGAAAACACATGGGCCAAATTTAGTTGCAAAAGGGGTACCCAGGCTTTCTCTGCTCATTTTTCAATTTTCACTGAATTATTTGACAATGATGTGAAAGCTTCTTTTAGCATGCCAGGACATAAAACAGTGGGAAGCTCAAATTAGTTCACTTTTTCAAGAGAAGAAAGCAAAAAGTAAATCTACTGTTCAACGTCACATTGCTACCATTGTTCAGTCCCTAAGTCATGTGTGACACTTTGTGACCCCACGGACTGCAGCATGCCAGGCTTCCTTGTTCTTCACTATCTTCTGGAGTTTGCTCAAACTCATGTCCATTGAGTTGGTGATGCCATCCAACCACCTCATCCTCTGTCGTCCCCTTCTTCTCTCACCCTCAATTTTTCCCAGCCTCAGAGTCTTTTCCAATGAGTCAGTTCTTCACCATCAGGTGGCCAAAGTATTGGAGCTTCAACTTCAGCATCAGTCCTTCCAATGAATATTCAGGGTTGATTTCCCCTAGGATTGACTGGTTTGATTTCCTTGCTGTCCAAGGGACTCTCAAGAGTCTTCTCCAGCTACCGCAATTCGAAAGCATCAATTCTTCGGCACTCAGCCTTCTTTATGGCCCAACTCTCACATCCGTACATGACTACTGGAAAAACCATAGCTTTCACTATATGAACCTTTGGCAGGAAAGTGATGTCTCTGCTTTTTAAAACACTATCTAGGTTTGTCATAGCTTGTCTTCCAAGGAGCGAGTGTTTTTTTAATTTTGTGGCTGCAGTCACCATCTGCAGTGATTTTGGAGCCCAAGAAAATAAAATCTGTGACTGTTTCCACTTTTTCCCATGTATTTGCCATGAAGTGCTTCCCAAAATCATAGGAACACATATATCAACAAAAAGGAACAAAGCCACATTAACCAATAAATAAAATAGACAAATTAACTTCTCACCTGCATCTAGTTTCATGAAGTAGGTTGGTTTTTCGATGACAATGTCACACTGGGCATCTTCTACAGGTCTGAAGTTGAGCTCAGTGTAGCTCTGTAGCTCCGCAAACCTGGAATTAAGAATCAGGAGATGCTTTCAAAGGGCTCCTCCTGGATCTCTTGTTGCAATACTGTAATTCAGGATCAGTTCATTAGGTGAATTTTATTTCCAGAAAATACTCATAAACACATGTGAAACTTCTCAAACTTACTAATACTTATGCAGTTTGATATCAATTTTAATGTTGAGACAAGAAACAAAAATGATTTTAAATTTCAGCCTAACGTGCAAGAGCAACTGGGAACATTTCTGACAAAGAAGAAATTTCCACAGAGAGTTGGCAAAAAAAATCTACCAGTGAAGTGGAAAGATTCAGAAAGGTTTCTTGCAGTCTGGCAAGGCTCAGAAGGAACACTGACCCAGAGAACCTTTTTGGATTCTGAGAAAGATGGCGTTCCAAAAATTATCAAGTACCTTGGGAAAAACTGCAGACAACTACATTTCCCAGAAGAAAGAAAACTCTGTTTCTCAGAAAACCACTTCTGAAGCCACTTGGTACAATTTTCTTCCATATAGAAGAAGACAATCACAAGTTAACCTACAGATCATTTGTAAACTTCTTATCTTTGAGACTATATGTAACATAAGACAAGTATCAAAGAGATCTTTTTAAAACACACATAACGCTAAAATATTTATTCCAGTGGTTTCAAAAATATGTCCACAAATTCTTCGATACTTCTCCCTTCCAGAGGTGGAGATGAATTCCCTGCCCTGGAGGGTGAGCTGGACTTAGTGGTTCACTTGTAAGGAACAGAATATGGCAGAAGTGATGGTGGTCACTTTCGGTGTGACCATTAGGGTATAAATACAAAGAATGAGGCCTCCATTTGGGGCCATGCTTACACGTGCTCTCTCTCAGACAACACGATCTTGGGGAAGTCGGGGGCTAGGCTGCCAGCAGCCTCAGGGAGAGGCCCATATGGTAAAGACATGACACCTCTAGCCAACAAGCAGAGAAGAAAACCTAAAGGTAACAGTTACATGAGTGAGTTTAGGAAATAGATTCTACAGGCTCATCTGTGCCTGAGCCATACAGCTAAGCTGCCCCCAAATCCTGGCTGTCAGAAACTTTGTGTGATAAAAAACGTTCACTGTTTTAAGCTGCTAAATGTTTGAGTAATTTATGATACAGCGATAAATAATTAAAATTAATATACCTTAGGGAACTATCATGATATCAAAAGATACTAGGAAACAAATATCAAATATTTGATTTTGGATCTCAGACATCAAAGTGTACTAGGAATAGAAACGCCCACTAGAAAATAAGAACACCTACTACAAAAGTCTCTTACGTCAAGAAAGATCTTGCACTGCAAACTCTAACATGCCACATAAATCTCTGAAAGACAGTTTTCCTGAAGAGTTTTCTTAGCATGAACGTTTGACCTCAAAAACGAACACTCAAAAAAAAAAAAAAAGAACACTCTTTGAGATAAATCTTAACAATTTTTTTTTGGATCTGTCTTTTTTTAAAGCAAAGGAAATAAAGGCAAAAATAAATAAATAGGACCTAAGTAAACTTAAATGCTATTGCACAGCAAAGGAAACTCTCAATGACATGGGAAGACAACCTCAAGAAAGGGAGAAAATATTTACAAATGATATGACCGATAAGAGGTTAATATCTAAAATATATTGACAGTTCATACAACGCAACATCAAAAAAACAAACAACTCAATTAAAAAATGGTCAGAAGACCTGAATAGAAATTTCTTCTAAAGACAACATACCGACAGCCAACATGAAAAGATGATCAACATCACTAATGAAAACATGATCAACATCACTAATCATCCAGGAAATGCAAATCAAAATCGCATCTGTCAGAATGGTTATCACCAAAAAGAACACAAATAGCAAATACTAGTGAGGATGTGCAGAAAAGGGAAACTTCATTCACTGTTGGTGGGAATGTAAATTGGTGCAGCCACTGTGTAAAACAACATGGAGCTTTCTCAAAAAATTAAAAATAGAGCTACCATATGACCCATGAATTCCACTCCTGGGTATATATCTGAAAAAAATGAAAACACTAATTTGAAAAGATACCTGCACCCCAATGTTCGCAGCAACATTATTCACAATTACCAGGATATGGAAGCAACCTATGTGCCCATCAAAAGATGAATGGATAAAGAAGATTATATACACATATAATGGAATACTAGATGTGACAGTTGATCCATAAAGAAGGCTGAGCACTGAAGAATGAAAGTGAAAGTGAAAGTCACTCAGTCACAGTCGTGTCCGACTCTTTGTAACCCCTAGACTACACAGTCCATGGTATTCTCCAGGCCAAAATACTGGAGTGGGTAGCCTTTCCCTTCTCCAGGGGATCTTCCCAACCCAGGGATTGAATCCAGGTCTCCCGCATTGCAGGCGGATTCTTTACCACCTGAGCCACAAGGGAAGCCCAAGAGTACTGGAGTGGATAACCTATCTCTTCTCCAGAGGATCTTCCCAATCCAGGAATTGAACCGGGGTCTCCTGCATTGCAGGAAAATTGTTTACCAACTTTGAGCTATCAGGGAAGCACTGAAGAATAGATGCTTTCAAATTGTGGTGCTGGAGAAGACTCTTGAGACTCCCTTGGACAGCAAGAAGATCAAACCAGTCAATCCTAAAGGAAATCAACACTGACTACTCATTGGAAGGACTGCTGCTGAAGCTGAAACTCCAATATTCTGGTCACCTGATGCGAAGAGCCAACTCATTGTAAAAGACCTTGATGCTGGGAAAGACAAGAGGCAAAAGGAGAAGGGAGTGGCAGAGGATGAGATGGTTAGATAGCTTCACTGACTCAATGGACATGAACCTGAGCAAAATCTGGGAGATAATGGAGAACAGGGGAGCTGGGTGTGCCACAGTCTACGGGGTTGCAGAGTCGGACGTGACTTAGCAACTGAACAACAGCAACAACAAATAGTGGAATACTACTCAGCCATAAAAAATTTAACAACATGGATGGACTTGGAGGGTACTATGATTAGTGAAATAACTCAGAGAAAGACAAATACTGTATGATATCACTTATACGTGGGATCTAGAAAATAAAACAAAGTAGTGAATATAACAAACAAGAGACTCACAGATACAGAAAACAAATTAATGGTTACAACTGGGAGAGGGAAGTGGGGAGGGGCAAGACAGAAGTAGGGGATTAAGAGGTATAAACAGATATAAAAAAGTTATAAGGAAATATTATCGTACAACCCAGGGAATATAGCCAATATTTTATAATAACTAAGTATTGAGTATAACCTTTAAAAACTGTGAATCCCTGTGTTTTATACTTATATAATATTGTATATCAACTATATCTCACCAAAAAGAAAGAAAATGAACATTATGAGTGTCCTGTATGACTATAAAGGGAAGCATGACAGTTTTCAGGATGATGGAAGAGTTTCTTTAGTGACTGTGATACTGGTTACATTTATCTAAACATATGATATAAATTTTACTGAGCTCTACATCCAAAAAAATAAAGAATGCATGGAAGTACTGATAATATTCAAATGTGTTTATTTAATAAAATTGTACCACATATACACAATGGAATATTACTCAGCTGTTAAAAAGAATGCATTTGAATCAGTTCTAATGAGGTGGATGAAACGGGAGCCTATTATACCGAGTGAAGTAAGTCAGAAAGAAAAACACCAATACAGTATATTAACACATATATATGGAATTTAGAAAGATGGTAACTATGACCCTGCATGTGAGACAGCAAGAGACACAGATGTAAAGAACAGACTTTTGGACTCTGTGGGAGAAGGCAACGGTGGAATGATTTGAGAAAATAGCAAATATACATTTGAAACATGTATATTATCATGTGTGAAACAGATCGCCAGTCCAGGTTCAATGCATGAGACAGGGTGCTCAGGGCTGGTGCACGGGGACAACCCTGAGGGATGGGATGGGGAGGGAGGTGGGAGGGGGGTTCAGGATGGGGGACACATGTACAGCCATGGTTGATTCATGTCAATGTATGGCAAAAACCACTACAATATTGTAAAGTAATTAGCCTCCAATTAAAATAAATTTTAAAATTTAGAAAAATAAAAAAATAACATTGTACCAATGTCAATTTCCTGCTTTGGATTACTGTGCTATGCTTATTTAAGATGTAATCATTAGAGGAAGCTGGGGTAAGGGTACAATGGAAATTCCTTGTACTATTTTTAAACTTCTTATGCTCCTTTTTAATTATTCTTAAATGTCTATGACTCAAGTTATCTTAAAATAAAAAGCTTTTAAAGTGCCCAAACTCTCTAATTTCCAGAGACAGTAAATGTCTTGACAGACCTAGTTTAATATTCGAAAAATTTTAAATCAAAATGTGTACTTCAATCTATCTAAAGTTCAAAAAGCTTATGAAAGGTGGTTAAAATCAGGGTAGTGTTTATCTTTGGAAAGAAGGATGGGGTTTGCATTTGGGAGAGAGCTTGGGTAGATGATGATCTAATTCTGACCCAGGTAAGAGTTACTCAAGTGGGCTTACTTTTTCAAAATCCAAACTGTACATTTCTCTATATGCTTGGTATCTGCTTTAATAAGTGTGTATTTTTAAAAAATGTATTCCTTAAAACACATGCAGCAATTATGAGGAGCTAAAAAAAATCATTGTTTAACTTTTTTGTTAGCAAACAGTAAATATTGTGTCACTTCCTAATATTTTATGAACACATACTTAAGTCAGATACAACTGATGATTCACTCTGGAGCCACCACTCCCCAGGAGCTCCAGCCAAATTATCCACAAATGGAGTAACATTTTCCATTTAGAGTCCCTACCAAAATTAGTAAGCATCAAAAATAAACACAAATACTTCAGAAATATATTCCCACCCCCACCCCCAAAAAAATTCTTACCAAGACTGCAGAGGGCTTTTGCGCTGACCTTGAGACATCAACGAACGAATGTCAAGTTTACAGTGTCCTCCAATTTCCCTACTCTGGACAAAATCTTCCTTGAATCTAGTGGATAAAAAAAAAAATTGAGTTGGGAATTTTTTTTCACATGACTCAGGCACACAGGTTATAACTAAAGTGGTCTACCAATTTCAATAATCAGTTTTTCATTAGAAGTTAACTCTTGTAATAGAACATTTCAAATTTCTACAAAAAGTAGCAAAATTGTATCTAATGTAGCCATCACATAGATTCATAATGATCAACTCATTATGACAGGTGTGGGTCATTCATCTCCCTCTCCCATTCTCGAACCTCATCACCATATTATTAGGAAGCAAATCCAAGGCATTTTTCTGGACCTGTAAATATTTCAAGATTTTCCTTAGATTTTAACATCCACCACTGAAGTACCTGTCATGGTTTCTCTTGATGTTTCTTAAATCAAGGTAGATATTAGTGGCTCTGCAGTACTGAAGGTAACGGGAACACACCAGACTTGAGTCATTCTGAAATAAGGTGGAGAAACAAGAAAAAGATAACTGTGAGCATTAATGCTTCAAGGACACACCTAGACTTGCTAGACATCAAGCTAACAGCATGTAGCCTTCAGGTTCCAACCACACACTGTGGTGAATACTTCCCAATGATGCTTCTGTTTAAGAATTTTCCTCCCTGGGAGGCATTGCCCAAGCATACTTTTGCCAACTTGCACACTTTTAGGTTACTACAAAGAACTCCCAAATGTTCTATTTCTATAACCTTCAAACTTTAAAGAGCCCAGAGTTGTATTTATGGTTCAGTTTATCTTCATGAGAAAAAAAAAAAAAGGGGGGCACTCAGAACCCTCACTACCCTCACAGCTGTGTGAAAAAGCATTTTCAAAGATGAGCCAAAGGAAACAAGGAAGAAGGCACATGCCACAGACCTTAAAATGCAAGGCAGGAAGGGCTGTTTGTCAAATATGAGTTCCTTTCAGCAAGCCTTTCCCCAGTAGTTTAGCAGTAAAGAATCTGCCTGCAATGTAGGAGATGCAGGAGATGTGAGTTCAATCCCTGGGTCGGGAAGATCCTTTGGAGGAGGGCATGGCAACCCACTCCAGTATTCTTCCCAGGAAAATCCCATGGACAGAGGAGCCTGGTGGGCTACAGTCCATGGGGTCGCAAAGAGTTAGACATAAATTAAGTGACTGAGTATGCATGTAGGCAAAGGAGTTTAAAAGTCAACCATGGAGCCTATTTCTACTTCTGCCAAATGTGTTGAAAGAGGTATAGCTTCAAAAACTTTTATCTGCTCTGGGTTGTACTTGAGATTTAAATGCCATTTTGTTGCTTTTCCCATAACTCCCAATTGACCCTTAATGGCCATTAACCTTGATCCGCATGGTGTTTTAGAATCTGGAGTTGGTAAGGGGTCACACCCTGATAGCAAAAAACCTATCAAAGCAGATCTTGGTGAGGAAAGCATTTTGCAAATCACCTTGGAAGATGTGTGCAACATGGGGTTGAGGCTCTTTCCTGCCCTTTTCCACATGAACAGCTAGACTCCAGCAAAAGTATAAACTACTGTCTGTTAAAGACACCTCGCAGCAGTGCAGGTTAATGCCTTGCCTGAATCTTCTGGTACAGGCACCTTGCTAGAATCACTTAAAGTTCTATTGTGTGACACTCTTCCAAAGCACTACAGAGCATATATTCACTTTTGGAATGCAAGTGATTTAAATATTTTTTGGTTTCTTAGACTGCCTGGAGATAACAGAGACTCCTGAGATGTCAGAGGCTTGGGCAGAGTTCAGGAACATCAGGTGGACCTTAATCCTAGGTGCTTATGATTCTCTGGGGCTTTAGAAAACTATCACTGAGCCCTTTGCTGTGAGCCTGGCCCTACATGGAGCATTTTTCAATGAGGAATCTCATTTCAGCCTTACCACAAGCTGTAAAACAGGTATGGCTCTAAAGCAGAAGAAACTGAACACAGAAAAGGTTGGGTGCCCTTTCCACAGATCAAGAATTGAACCCCGTAGTCCATTCTTCTTATTACCCCAAACTGCCTCCTGACAATGTGTTTGTTTTATCACTGAGTGCAATGGGGTATGAGTGAAAGCACAAGAAAAAGATCTGCATTTTAATTCTAGAAAGATTGAAGGCAAAAGGAGAAGGGAGCGGCAGAAAATGGTTAAATGGCATCACTGACTCAATGGACATGAACTGATGACATGAACTCGGAGACAGCGAAAGATAGGGAAGCCTGGTATGCTGCGGTCCTTGGGGTCACAAAGAGTTGGATGCAACTTAATGACTGAACAACAACAACAACAGAATTGTAGAAGATCAGAGTTAGTAGCTGTGTGGTCTTCGACAGGTTGCTTAACATTTCTGAGGACTCAGTTTTCCTCTCTAGTCCAACAGCACCAATAATACCTGCCCTGCCTATCTATTATACTGTTCGTGAGAATCAAGCCAGATAACATACTGAAAAGCTTTTTGCAAAATGTAAAGTGCCAAAAAATACAGAACAGCATGGTGGAAGTGTATCACCTGTCCCAAACTACCAGCAAGGAAATTTATAAAGATGTAATTCATCAACTTACTTTCTTTAGTGTATGTTGGGGGGAATAATTAATTCTAAAACTAGAAATATTTGACCTACCTCAAAATATGACCATCTGATATGTGTGTGAAAACAAGGACATGGCTTCCAACTTGGTTTTGGAAGTTAAATAAAACTTTAAGCCAATAAATACGTGAGGGTGAGGGTTTCCTCTCATAGTGCCCTCTAGCTTGTATTTATATTACAATCTAACCACTACAAGTGCAGGGAATTAAGAGGTACAAAGTATTATGTATAAAACAAGCTAAAAGGATATATTGTACAACACAAAGAATATAACCAATATTTTGCAATAACTATAAATGGAGTATAACCTTTAAAAGTGTGAATCTGAATCAATATATTGTATATCTGTAACTTATATGATACATCAACTATACCTCAATAAATAAATGAATAAATAGATACCACAGGTATTTTTAAATAAACATCTTCACTTATGAAGGGGTTGAACATCCACCTTTTCCTTCGGCTGGCAGAGCACATGGAGCTCCTCCAGACGCTCTCCGGCATATCCGAAGTCGGCTTGCTTCCAGAATATTTCCTGGGCTGATTCAAGAGTGTCCGTCCTATTTGCAAACAAAACAATTCTGTGATATTCAACTTTTTACTTTTTCTGGACCTTAAATTTTCTAAATGTTACATTTCTAGAAGTCAGTCATTATTTTCTTAAGTAAACTATCATAATTTTAAAAATCTACCCCTCACTACATGAGGTTACCAAAGTAAGTCATTTATAGACTTACTCCCTGATAATAAACATACACAGTGGAAATGGATGTAGTCAGGATCATCTGGAACTGAAGACAATGAACTGTTAATTACTGCATTTTCTTTGCCCCATTAACCCTCCCTGTATTGGAAATACTGATTATACTTGACTCTCTTCTCCAAAACCAAAGTCAGCCATCCATCTCTTTTCTTAGCATATGGTGAGGAAAAGTATTTTCTGTAAACCATACTGTTCCATCCCTCTGGCAGAGGAGATGAGAGACATTTCTGACCCAGTGGGAGACAGTCAAGACAAGTGAAATTACTCATGAATGTGTAAGCAAATTAATATCTCAAGGAATTATTATCTAATACCAAAAGAGTCTAGCTGGGAATTGATGTTTCAGCATACACTGCAGAGAAAGGAGACAAGTACAGGGCAGGAGGGATTCCATCCAGAAACTTACCATCCCATATCCACATAGGTGCAAACAGGGTAACCAAATCTGAACTCTGGTCTGCAGGATTTCTCATAACCCCAGCAGTACTTCAAATTTTCTAAGTGTTTCTGGAACATAAGAGGTGTGTGTTGAGACTGGTCTACCTTCTGACATTCAGAGAGGACTCACAGATTGTATTTTTCCATGAAAAACACAAATCTTTCTAGAACTTTCACTTTTACATTTTATAATACGTACTCATGAAAGAGAAATAAGTAAATTCTAAGAAAAGCAGTCTTGAGATTCTTAACAGCAATTATCTTTAGTCACCAATCCTTCCCCTACCAGGTCTGTTTTCCAAACAAAAGTCTTGGTTTTAGCTAGACTACCACAGATCATTTGAATTGGGATTTTTTTTTTAATTAACATTTTTTTATTGAAGTATAGTTGAAATTTACAATGTGTTAATTACTGTTCTGTAGCAAACTGATTCAGTTATATACACATACATATTCTTTTCTTAAATCTTCTTTTGCATTATGGTTTATCATAGGATACTGAATACAGTTCTCTGTGCTATACAGTAGGACCTCGTTGTGTATCCATTCTCTATAGAAAAGTTTACATCTGCTAACCCCAAGCTCCCACTCCATCCCTCCCTCAACCCCCTTGGCTGAAGTGAAACTTCTTGAAGTAGCTTAATGAAGTTGAGTGAGTAAACTGATTCTAAAATCAGTCCCAAGAGAGTCATAAAAAATGGAATTTCTATCACCAAAAGGATCACTGAATGGATCAGCAGCTTTATTGATTGATCAAGACCAGCAGAGACCCTGGAATACTTATAGCTCTGTAGTCCTTGGGGGACACACAACTGCTGCGGGCCAGGAAGCTCAGCAGGTTGTTCTGTGAGGCCCCTGGGGGCAGTGCCAGCTGGCTTCCCAGCCCAGCCTGTCCACATGCTTCCTGTGCCAGCACCATGGGAAAGGAAATGGCTCACAATGCCCCGCTTTGATCTCTGAGGCCTCGTGAGATGTCTGAATGGGCTCCAATTTGAAACCTTTCCAACAACTCTGAAACAGAAGGAAGGCCACAGTAACAGCCTTAATTATGGAGAGACAGAGGTGTAGGTGTTATTACCAAAATGAAGTGCTGAGAGATCCTCTTAAGTGCAATTTAAGAAAGGAGAGGTGTGAAATTCTTCAGTTACTTTTAACTATATATTCTTTTCTGCATCAAATCTCATTCATTTCATTTACAGACTAGACAAACTGTACAGACTGCCTATTTCTTTTACTAGTGATTTAGACTTGTAATCTCACCCTTGTGAGCGGGACACACTTGTAAGCAAAGTTGAGTCACTAAGAAGCATGAGATGAAATACAAACATTGACTGACCCACAGTTACAACCAGGAGTCTACCTGCAGATTCAAGTTATGATGGGGGAACTAGTAAACCAGCCTCAACTGCAACCTTTTAAAAATATGCAAGAAGAGGAGAAATAAGATTTACCTTATAAGGACAATGTGAGTCTTTCCTGCAGACTGTGGCAATATGCCTGTTATTGTGCAAAAAGAAGGGAATATGCTCTTCTGGCAGGCGGAGGCTGGCATAGTTGAACAGAGGGATGGTTGGAATGCCATCGGCCTGGGGAGGAGCCTTGTCCTGGCCACTCAGGGGGACCTCAGGAAGCAATGCTCCAAAGACAAGCAGCAGGAACATAGCAACCTCCAAACCTAAAGGTCAAATTGATAACATCTTCATTAAAACAGAGCCTTCAAAGTCAAAGGGGTTAAGGTTTAAGTACAATTATAACTAACTTCACTACTTTACTGAATAATGTTCCTTTACTCAACAAATACTGATTGGACACTTGTTGTAGGCCAGGCACTGTGTCAGGAGCTAGGTATATGGTGGTGAATAAAACAGGAAAGACCCCTGCTTTCATGGAACTTGGAAGCTAGTGCAGTAGGTGTAAAATAAACAACGAAATAAACAACTTCAGATGATGACAACGGCTGTGAATCAAATAAACCAAGGGCCAGCACATTTCTTCTGGAAAGAGCCAGGTAGTAAATATTTTTGGCTTTGTAGGTGCAGATAGTGTCTGTGCCTACCAGGAAAGCAGCCATAGTTATGCTAGGAATGGGGGGGCTGTGTTCTAATAAAACTTTATTTACAAAGAAGAGAGGAGAACCTTGACAGGACCCTGTTTGCTGATGCCTGAGTAAGTCAGGTAATATGATAGATAACATAGTTCGCTAGTTAAGCATGCAAACTTTGAATGTGGCTGCAGCTTTCTAAGATGTATGACCTTCAGCAAGTTATTTAACCTTGCTGTGTCTAGGCTTTTCCATCTGTTAAATGGAAATCAGAATAACCCTTTCTCATAGGACTCTCGAGAGGTAAATATGTAGGCAACATGTCTAGATATACCTGGCATGTTAAATGCTATGTTAAGTGTTTCTTAAATAAAAGTTTAAGGCTACACGGAATGGGGCGGGGTTGCTAAGTAACATTTAAGCTGAGATCTACATGATGCGGATCCAGGAAAACATGCCAGGAAGAGAGAAGAAAGGAAGTACAATGGGTCCGAGCAAGTGTGTACCTGCTAGATTAAAACTAACAATCACTGAAGTATGTGAGAATATGCTGCGTGCCAGGTACTCTGCTAAGTACAAGGAGGCAGCAGGGAATGGGCAGCTCAACACTAAACTAAGCCCTTGTGAAGCTTCTCTTTCACTGGGTGTAAGAACAATGATATTAAGAACTAAGACTAAGAAAACTCTAGAAGTGAAATCCAGACAGTCTGCCTCAGAGCTGTACCCTGAAATTCTCTCCATCTGGCTTTAACGTTAAGAAAAGAGATAATGGTCATGAACCTTCCTGAATTTCTAACTCATCCCAGAAGGATTAAATCTCTTAAATCAGATTTTTTTTTTTTTTTTGTATTTCACAGATAATAAACATGCCATTTGGGGTTCATTTTAGTGATTTATTGGCTCTAGTTTTTCAAAGTGGTCTTCCCACCAGATGATAAAGCTCTAGTACATATTAGCTGCTTCCCAGCAGGGTCTGCTGTCACTGAAGCGTACTGGAAAAATCCGAAGTTCAAAATCAGCTTTCAATGAGTATGGCTCATGGAGACGGGGCCTTTAGAAACAGACTTCTACGTTCAATCACATCTCAAGTTCCAAGAGCAAGAAATCATAACTGAACTGCTGGAATGCCAAGAAGAAATCCTTTTCCCCTCTGCAGTAAATATAATGGTTCTTTTAGGTATCCCTAAAGAGTATCTTGTTATTTGTAATAAAGGTCACCTGAATTAACATTTTTAGTTGAGACTTTTACCCAACTGTGAGTTCATAACAATTTCACAAAATTTAAAATACATATGAATAGTAACAGTGACTCTAATTATAATGAAAACATTTACCTCTTTAATCCTCAGAACCACCCAGAAGTTGCTGTGATGTTTCAGGTGTGTAAAATCTGTCAGAAATTAAACACATTACCTTAAAAAGATGTCAAAGAAGACTTTTGCATCCCAGTGATACTCTGAATTAAAAGAAATATTAAGAGAGAAGATAATAAGATAACCTGTAAGCAGAGGATCTGGCATTTAGTGAGATAAGCCATAACCAGAAAGCCTGGCTTACAAAACCTTTCTCTGCCTTAACAAATACAAGCTACTAAAAGTGAGGTAGCAGGTACAATCCTCAACACAGTAACTTAACAGAAGAGATTCTAACAGTGAGCAGGAAGGAGGTGGCCCACTTCATACAGGCACCAACTGGTACAGGCCAACAGGACACTCAGCAGATAAAACATTCCTAAGAGCAAACAATCCGACTGGTTCTCACCACAGTAATCCGACTCACCAAATGAAATCGCTCCCTGCTTTCAGATTCAACAGGCAGAATGGCCAGTTTCTCCCAGAAATAGGTCTTTGTTATGACCAAGTCGACCTTTGGTTAGCCAAGTCCATTGTCCTCTACTGAGCTCTAGCCATAACTAAACGCACGGATCCGTAAACGATTTTTCCCCCAAGGGAAAAATCAAAAGGTTCAGATCAGAAACCTGGCTTTTGCAGAAGGCACGTACCCACTTGCATAAACTAGCAGGAGTGGCTGCTGTGCATGAAAGCACAACCCCAGGGCCTGACAGAGAGCCTTTCCGGGGTTGAGTCCTCTTGCAGGGAGAGCCCCTGAGGGACAGGCGGGCTCACTTCAGGAGATGGACGCTTTAGCAGCTGAGCTACTTTTTCTTCCTGCGTAAAGCTGCTGGTTCCCCCCACCTCTCTATGGGGATACCATGACTGAATTTCCAGGGGCCTAAGAAAGGGGAAGGGAAAGGGAGAAAGCTTGAAAGAGAATGAGAGGTGAAACTCCGACGGTGACAAGGAACACAGTGGGTGAGATGGGACAACACTCTGTGACAGAGCTTGGAACGTTTACAGAAGCCAGTGGACAGGTGAAAAGTTAAACGCATGTGAGACCCGCAAGGACTCCTAAAACGGCTCGCCCCAACTAGCACTAGTTTTACGAGGCAGGAGGTTAGAAAGGGCCTGAGATGGCCAGGTGAGGTCCATCAGCGATCCGCTACAACGTCTGCGGAGCCAAGGCGGCGGGGTCGGTGGCGAGCGCCCTTCCGCAGCCATGACGCCGCGCTGGGATTCGGAACGCAGAGATTCCCGGGGACCACCCGCCCTCCAGGACCGCACACTGCACCCTCCCACCCCAGACCTCAACACGCCTGGGAGGGGCCTGGAAGGAGGCTCCGTCCCGGCCTGGGAAACCCGGCATGCTTCCCTGCGCCCGGCGGGCCCGGGGCCCCGCGCGCCGCGGCAGGCGCCGTGAAGGGGGCCGAGCCCTCGGTAACTGGAGGATCAGGTCGGCTTCCCCACGTCCGCCTTCTCGGCCCTCGGACGATGGAAGACGGGAGCGGACCCGTGGAGAAGCGCCAGCCCGCCGGGAAGCCGCGCTGGGAGCAGGCAGAAGCGCCCACCGCGCGCCCGAGCGAGGCAAAGGGCGGGGGGCGGGTGAAGATTCCGCGGACCGCGGGGCGAGTCCCACCTGGAGCCTGGGAAGCCGGGGCTGCGGAGGAGGCGGCGGCAGCTCGGGCTGAGGGAGTCGTCATAACCGGCGACTGCAGCTCACCGGAAACCTCTGGCGCCGGAGCCGGGCCAGGGGGCGCCCGGGAGCTGCCGGGACACCTAGGCCGGCCTGCGCGAGGAGCCGGTCCCCGCCCCGCATGGGGTCCTCGGGGCTGGAGCCGGGACCACGCGCGCAGGACCTCACGCGGAGTCAAGGGGCATGGTCCGCGGCTCCCTGCGTTTCTCGCCAGGACGAGAACCTCTGCTGCGACCCCGGCCATAGCGCCAGGGGAGGAGCAGGACTTTAAGAAACTGGACTGTCCTCCTTGGGAGGTACCGGAAAAGGGCTTAAGGGACACTGCGACCGGTTGCATAGAAAACTGGACTCCTTCTCTTCTTTCTTCCCGTTGCACTGAGACGGAGGGTTACTGTATCCTTATTTAGCGTACAAGTTGCCGCCCTCACATTCATTCACCTTGCGTGCTCGTGGTTGGCCGCACTTTCTGGTGGTGGGAATTCTTCGAAGCCTTGTACATTACATAGTAGTACTCTTGCCTTTCTTAGTGACTATCAGAAAACTCACCAGCTCAAATGTCACGTTGTGGAGTTTGACTTTTATCCTTTTATTATAGTTATTTAAATTGCAATGGTTTATTTTACCATACTTATTTGAATGCCCATCTCCCAACTTTTACTCTTGGCACTCTCGGTTCATACAGTATACTGTATAGTGTAGAGCACAGTAAAGTTGAGCATTAATTACTGCTTCAACTTGAACTGATCAAAGCTGATGTCATCAGAATACATTTATGCTCAGACACAAAGTCACCGTTTTTAAGTACTATGATCATCAGAAAACACTACGGTTTGTTTCTAAATCTTTACATACTTTTCAAATAATCTTTTTAGATACTGTTTGGAGAACTGTTACAAGTTCCATTAGTAACCTGCTAGATGAGCCACATTATCTGGATTTCTTTTTTTCAAATAATCGCAATGCAGAAACATGGTATTATTCTAAAGCAATTTACAGTATTAACTCATTTACTCTTCATGTAAGACTTTGCTCTAAAGGAACTACTGCTCTATTATTTCATACTTTGCCCACCCATTACTAATAAGGAGAGTAGCCATAAAAAGTGCTTTCCAAGGTTACTTGCCACCAACCTATTTTGTCATGTACAGGAAATACAATTTTTCTGTTAGTTGATTCAAAAAGAACACACAAGCTAGTTTGCCTCTAAGTGATATGCAATAAAGATATAGAGATAGAGAGATAGATAGATATATAAGAACACATGAGAACAATATGAGAAAGGCTTCTAAAAATAGTCTTATTACAAGAGCAGACAGGCCAATCCAACTGTTGCCAGGTGCACATAGTGCTATTTTAAATGGCTAAAAATTAACTTGTGGTCATTCAGACTCAGAGAAGACAAAATGTAAGGGGGCTTTAAGAACAAGAGGTTGACAATATTGTAAAGTAAAAAAAAATTAAATAAAAAGGCAAAAAAAGAGAAAAAGAACAAGAGGTTGAGTTCTATCATACAGTAACACCCATTCTTAACATAGAAATTTCCCTCCCAAAATATCAATGTTAAAGTTTAGTTTTAAATGATAAACTCAAATGTCTATTAATAGTAGACTGATGAATAAACTATAATACACCCATACAATGCAGAGCTAGGCAGGTGTAAAAAAGGACTGAAAAGTATCACTATACACTGCAGGATATTTTGAGGATATATATGCAGGAAAAAGCACAGTAGAAAAACAATGTGCAATATGTTATCACTGAGGAAAGGCAACATATATGTATTTATGTATATAAGTTGTTGTTTACAAATAGAATAACAACATTAAAATGATTACCTATAGGAAGAAGGAAGGAATATAGGTACAGGGAACAAAGAAGGTTAAGTTCTCTGAATATACATTGTATAGCTGTGACTTTAGAATCAGTAAATATTTTACATTATAAAACAAAAGTAAATTTTAAGAAGTAATCCTTGAAGACTGACAGTAAAATGAAACAAATCCAACTGCCATCCAGTTGTGGCATTTACCACAACAAGGGAACTAAACCAAGGGACTTTGAAATAGAATCTGTACATTTTGGTCGAATGTACCTTCAGGACTAAGAGAATTACGATAAATCACAAACTGCTTTCAGAAGCCAAATTATTGGTGGCAGTGTTGGTTGATTGGGATAAACCATATAGGAGTAATTAAGATGGTATCTTTGAAGCTAAAATATTTGACATGCAGTATAGCTGTAAGCCTGATGGAAGTTGTAGTTCCAAATGTGAAATGGAGTTAAGTGTGAACTAACAATATATTTTATCCTTAAAAACAAATCTCTCCATCATCTGTTGAAAAGGCCTAGAAACAACCAACCTGGTATTCTACCAAGAAACACTCCTTGTGCCCAGACTGTGATCTTGGCAAACACTTTCCCACTTAAGGAACATGGGATCCAAAGAAAAATGGATAAATTGGGATACTCAAAGAAAAATAATCTTAGATATGGGGCAGGAAATGTCCTAGAAGAATCTGGAAGATCTTACAGGAGGATGCAAGTAAGCAATCAAAGGCTATGAGGGTCATATAAGGACTCAGGAACCAATTTGAGAAGACTCCCTCCAACCAAAACTGGAATAACTTAAAAGCATCCATAGGGTAACTATAATGTATTGAAGCACAAATGTACTTAAATATTAAATTCAGAAAGATCCAACTAGAGATTTCCCTGGTGGTCCAGAGGTTAAGAATCTGCCCACCAATGCAGGGTACATGGGTTCAATCCCTGGCTCAGGAAGATCCCACATTCCTAGGAGCAACTAAAGCCCATGTGCCACAACTACTGAAGCCCAGACCCCGCAAGCAGCAACAAAGAATAGCCCTGGCTCGATGCAACTAGAGAAAGCCCGCACATCAATGAAGATCCAATGCAGCCATAAATAAATAATTTGTTAAAAAAATCCAACTAATTGATTAAATACACAAGCCAAAAACCTCATTTCTCATCTTTGATGACAGAAAGGAACCAATTTTAACTGTGAAAACTGGTAAAGGAAAGAATGAAGCATATTTATCCTGTCTTTCCTATATGAATTATGATGCAAGTATCCAAATAGTTGATGAGGTAAAGTTACTTTTTACACAAACATTTCAGATTTAAGTAAGTCATACTTCTGAAACTTGCTTCAAAATAGCCAGTATGAATTCAGAGGAAGCACAAGTGAAACATAAAAGAAACAGAATGGACCATAAATTGAATGCTATTAAAGAGCAAATGTTAATAAGTTTATGGGACTCATTTATCTGCTATTTATTTTATATAACTTTGAAATTTTGTATAATCGTAATTTTTACATCACATTACAAGTTTGCTAAATGTGTTCTAAGTTTGCCATTCATATATTGGTATTTTGGATAGCTCACAGAGAGTGTTAGCATGAACCATCTGCAGAATACAGCTTATTGGTTCTCTGATATATCCAATTACTTAAACCATAAATGAAAAGTATTGAAATTTTAAGCAAGCAAATTTTGACTAAATTTGATCTTATGCTACAGTTCATCTATATACTTACAGTTTTACAGAAGAGCAGGAAGAGAAGCAGCATTGTATAGTTAACGGTTCAGAGCTTGGACTCTGCAGCCCAATGGCATAAATTATTTGCTGTATGAACTTGAGCAATTCCTTAACCTTTTTTCATTTCAAAAATGAAGATGATAATGGTATCAACTTTAAAAGGATCTGAAGATATAGTGCAGGTATACAATCTCTTTTCCAAAATCTTTGGTACCATATACGTTCCTGAATTTTTTTTTTAATAAAATAGGGTATGCACACCATCTAAACAGTTAACACCATAATCTGCAAAATGCATAAATGCTCACACTAAGTGAGATAAAGCCTGTAAAAGCCTCGTGTCAGTGAAGGTCAAGCTTTACTACCAAAACATTTGATAACAAGCTTATTTTTAAAAAGCACTTGGTTTTCAGAGCTTTCTAGATTTCGTGACAGTGGATAAGTGATTATGATCCCATATAAGTGAATTCCTTAAACAAAAGCAAAGCAAGCACTGTGTTCCCTATTATCACGAATGACCACAGAGTTTTGTTTAATAATGTGTATTGGTAAAAATTAAGACTGGCATTTTAAAAAAGACATATAGGCATGGAACACCTCTACCTACCATACTCTGACAATCACTAACTGTAAAAGAAGCGAGTTTAACAGAAAAACCTCCCATTAGCCCTTGCTTAGTATTATTTGAGGACTGAAATGAAATTTAGCTTACCTGGGAGTAGGTCAGTGTGGGGAATAAATTCAGGACAGCACTATGAGTAAATTATATATATCACAATTGTGAGTTACTAAAGCATTGTAAGGTTTTGAGAAAATGTATTTTTTAAAGTAGTAATATACATTTAATTTCCATTCTATCTTGTTAAAGGATCTTGATTTGCTAAAAGTTAACTGAGTCTATGTAAAGGCAATAGGGCTTCCCTGGTGGCTCAGACAGTAAAGAATCTGCCTGCAATGCAGGAGACCCAGGTTGATCCCTGGGTCAGGAAGATCCCCTGGAGAAGGGAATTGGCAATAGCTTAAAAGTACTTTAAAGGATCAAAGTTGCAGAGTTCAATAGTACCAGCAATATGAAGTCACAATAACTTGTGAATGGAGGATACTTACACAGAAGAACTGTACAAAAAAGATCTTCATGACCCAGATAATCACAATGGTGTGATCACTCACCAAAAGCCAGACATCCTGGAATGTGAAGTCAAGTAGGCCTTAGGAAGCATCACTACGAACAAAGCTAGTGGAGGTGATGGAATTCCAGTTGAGATATTTCAAATTCTAAAAGATGATGCTGTGAAAGTGCTGCACTCGATATGCCAGCAAATTTGGAAAACTCAGCAGTGGCCACAGGACTGGAAAAGGTCAGTTTTCATTCAAATCCCAAAGGCAATGCCAAAGAATGCTCAAACTACCACACAATTGCACTCATCTCACATGCTAGTAAAGTAATGCTCAAAATTCTCCAAGCCAGGCTTCAACAATACATGAACCATGAAATTCCAGATGTTCAAGCTGGTTTCAGAAAAGGCAGAGGAACCAGAGATCAAATTACCAACATCCGCTGGATCATCGATAAAGCAAGAGAGTACCAGAAAAACATCTATTTCTGCTTTACTGACTATGCCAAAGCCTTTGACTGTGTGGATCACAATAAACTGTAGAAAATCCTGAAAGAGATGGGAATACCAGACCACCTGACCTGCCTCGTGAGAAACCAGTATGCAGGTCAGGAAGCAACAGTTAGAACTGGACATGGAACAACAGGCTGGTTCCAAATAGGGAAAGGAGTATGTCAAGGCTGTATATGGTCACCCTGATTATTTAACTTGTATGCAGAGTACATCATGAGAAACGCTGGGCTGGAAGAAGCACAAGCTGGAATCAAGATTGGCGGGAGAAATGTCAATAACCTCAGACATGCAGATGACACCACCCTTATGGCAGAAAGTGAAGAAGAACTAAAGAGCCTCTTGATGAAAGTGAAAGAGGAGAGTGAAAAAGTTGGCTTAAAACTCAACATTCAGAAAACTAAGATCATGGCATCCGGTCCCATCACTTCATGGCAAAAAGATGGAGAAACAGTGGAAACAGTGGCTGACTTTATTTTCCTGGGCTCCAAAATCACTGCAGTCATGAAATTAAAAGACGCTTACTCCTTGGCAGGAAATTTATGACCAACCTAGACAGCATATTAAAAAGCAGAGACATTACTTTGCCAACAAAGATCCATCTAGTCAAGGCTATGGTTTTTCCAGTAGTCATGTATGGATGTGAGAGTTGGACTATAAAGAAAGCTGAGTGCTAAAGAATTGATGCTTTTGAACTGTGGTGTTGGAGAAGACTCTTGAGAATCCCTTGGACTGCAAGGAGATCCAACCAGTCCATCCTAAAGGAGATCAGTCCTGAGTATTCATTGGAAGGACTGATGTTGAAGCTGAAACTCCAATACTTTGGCCACCTAATGTGAAGAGCTGACTCACTTGAAAAGACCCTGATGCTGGGAAAGACTGAGGGCAGGAGAAGGGGACAACATAGGGTGAGATGGTTGGATGGCATCACTGACTCAATGGACATGAGTTTGGGTAAACTCTGGGAGTTGGTGGTGGACAGGGAGGCCTGGCGTTCATGAGGTTGCAAAGAGTAGGACATGACTGAGCGACTGAACTGATACTGATTATATCTGTTATTTTAATACAGAAATATTTTAAGACTTTAAGAAGAATATCTTGATACAGTTTAAGACCTTAAAAAGAAACAAATCATCCTTACAGTAATTATACAAGACGGTAAATTCTTACAATTATATTTTCCAAAAACATATCTTCATTAGGAAAACTATGCTTAATTCTTATAAATCTCTGAGTAAAATAACTCATAAAAAATCTGGACTTACCCTCATTTTCTTAAAATAAGAATTTCAAAGTTATACAGTCATCTATCTTCATAAAACAGAACTGTCTTCACTCATTGGTACTGACCACTCTAAATCATGTTAAAAATGAAATACATTATTACTAGTTTAAAATCTTTATTCAAATCAGAACCATGCTTATTATTTACATTATCTTTCATTTAGAATTAAAATATAGTATCAATTAAAATATAATATCAAGTAGTTTTAAATCATACTTTTAGCCCTTTACAAAATATGAAGTTAAAGTTGTTATATTTTAAAACTGAACAAAATTAGGGAAATTAGACTCTTAAATGAAAATTAAAAATTATGATACATTAGAACATACATGTACACATACTAGACAAAGAGTAGTAAAACAAGATAAACTATCTATAGTCATTTTCTATTTTTCTTGTGTCTATTTTCTATATATTATAAATCACATACTTTTAATTAAAATTATTTAAATAAAACTTTCAATTAATAAATCAAGTGCCAAATCAAGGATTATAAGAGAAAAATTTTCCTGAACTTTTCTTTTCAGTTACTTAAACTACATGTTTCCCTTGGTCAGAAATTTCCCATATTTAGAATATCTTAAAAATCAAAGATTTGATGCATCCCCACATGCTACACATATACAATTGGAAGTTCTCTAAAAAGAGGCAAAGAAAAAGAAAGAAATGGTATTCTCAATTTAGCTTCCCAAGAGTTAGAAAGATGCCCATAATCTGTGCTTACTTGTCTGTATGGAAACGACAATGTTCACACCTTTTACTCTTTTTTTTTAATATTCTTAACATTGTTATGATTTGTATTATCTATTTTCTTTCAAGAATGGAAACATCTGACTGCAAACTATTTTCTTATCTATTAAAATACAAATATTTTCTATAATATGGATAGATAATTTTTAATGACAAACAGCAAAATACAGCAAGCAATATCCAATAGGTATTCTGCCACTTAGTGGAGTTTTTCAAGAAAGCAATTAGTACACTTTCTCAATTTATAGATGTATTGAAAAATCTAAACATATAATGAAACAAACTCAGTATGAATATCAGCTATTAATTTGTAGATAAAGAACAATATATGGTAATATACAGTCAAAGACTTAAATATTAAATAGCTGCTGTCATTTTTAAATTAAACTAAAAACACCATAAAATTTTAAGTTGAATTGATTTTACTAATGTTAATAGGGATTAAGAAAAGAGAATGTTTAATATTATAAAATTAAAAGTAAAGGAATTTTATCTCAGTCTTTTCTCCACTGAAGGTTTTTTTTCCTCTTCATTAATGGATACCATAAAAGAACAATTTCATAATTCCTAAACTTCTGGTTTCAAACACTTGATAGAATTTTGCAACTTGTGTTTCCCGTGTTTTCTAATTCTGTAAATTTCCTATTGCTATCAATTTTATCATTCTGTCAACCTCTGAATATTAGTAATAATAAAAAAAGAAAAGCTATTTTGCTGCTTTTACCACTAAAATATAGAAAATTAATTTTATGAATTTGGCTCACACTGAAACAATATTTATTAATGCTACAAATCAGAGATCCAATGACAGAAATACTGTCTTGAATCCAAAAAGAACAAAAATGAGGTCACTTGAATTGCCCTGAAAAGCATTCCACAATCTTCAGCATGGCTTACTTGTAGCTATACTCTAAAGTTCTAGTGTTTAAAATGTAACTAAAAATTAAGTGAGAGTCCTTATTTTCAAGTAAAGGCATCTAAATGACTTTAAGTAACAAAATCTATCAAAATATCTCACAAGTCTAAAACATAGCTGAGAAGGAATAGCTATTTTTTCAGCTATTCTACACTGTTTTTGATTTAAAGGTCCAAGAAAAAAATTAAATGATAAACTACAGAAAACTGAAAAATGTCAAATTTAACTCCTATAATTTTTCTATTTTGTTACGAATATGTTATGAATGTCAACATTCACTTTTAATGTGCCAAAAATAAGACTTTACAAAATGTGAACAATTAAAAAGAAAATTACATTAGTAATTTTATTTCTTTTGATTCATTTTATAGGGTAGTAAACAATACCTCTTCAAAAACCACTAAAATGTTAATGAAGTCATCACAAAATCTTTTTAAGTAGAATTTTCCACTATTCATTTATGCCTAGATAACTTTGAATAGCTACAGCTTTCTCCAAATAGGTACCAAAGTTTGTACAGACTTAATTGTGAAATCTCACTGAAATAAAACTTGACATCACAAAAATTTGTAAGTTTTAATTATTTACCTTTTAAACTTCAGAGACTGTTTTTTAAAGAAAAAAAATTAGTTCAAAATTTTAATAACTGCAGGTTTAGCAATTTTTTTACTTGAAAACAGTGTCCATTTTCATGAATCGTAATTAAGATACATTGAAGATTTAAGTGCGAAAGATTTCAAAGTGTCAACATTACTATAATTCTTTAAATGTTCTCAATATATACAAAAACATACAAATTATAGATACAATTAGTTATATATCTACAATACAACATATGAACCATTCTCCTTCCCTAACCATACTGATATGCGGATAAAGTAATAAATCTCTGTGCTATTCAAGGCAAAAAAAAAAAAGACCCTTTAAAAAATAAATCTTTAAAGAATAGTTTCAAAAATAAAGTTCAAATATTGCACAAAATAATTTAACTGGAAATATTACTATATACTATAAAAGAATTTTTTTCAATTTTTGAACACTACAGTAAATTCCACCTTCTAATTCTATAAAAGAATTTATTGAGTATCTGCACGTAGATATTAAATGTTTACATTCAGTTTGATGGGAATGTAATTTGCAGAAGTTAACTGAGCCTTTGTCTTAAAAGTTCATCTATTTGAGTCTTATACATATTTTTTACATCTTCAAGATCTAATCGAAGTTCTTCTGCCTCTTCTGCTTTTTCTCCATACATCTGCAGAATAGTGTTGTATCTTTGATCCAAATCCTATAAAATATATTTGTTTACAACTTTCAAATAACTGTACAGAAAATCTTTAATATTATATTTATATTATCATAAATAAGACACCAGTAAAGACATTACAATCTAAATAAAAGTATATAGTTATCTCTCATAAAAATTAAACTTGCACTTTATTCTGTTAGAATAAAAGACTAAAAATAAATACTAGACTAGATGGCTATTAATCTTAACATATCTCTTCACTAAATCTACAATTCTCCCCATATATAGTTTAACCTCTTTTCTCCCACTAATTGCAGCACATTTGATGCAATTTCAGTGTATGATTCCCTGTAGTTTAAGTATTATCTGGCATTTACCCCAAAAGAAAACATATTCTCATATATAGGTTAACAGCAATTGCTAATCCAAATATGCTAATTGTGAGGATACATTTAACATTAATCAATAAAATATTACTCAGATCATGCAGAAGTTCAGGATTATTAAAGCCTTGGCCAAAGGAAAACTAGTTATTTTCCCAAGCTGGGACTAAATATGATTGTGAAAAACCACTGTGCATGTAAACTAAAAATAAGAGTGAAGAATACTTACTCTTAGCTGCATTCGAAGTTTGGGTATCTCCTTCACTTTCTCTTCAAGTTCGTCATTTTGATTTGTTAATTTAACTAGCTCTTCAGCCATTATGGAGCGTGTTTTTTCTAGATTGCCAATTTCTAGCTGAGGCACATTACCAGAAAGTGATTTAAATCAAAACATATCTTGTTTAATAATCCCACTAATATAAATGTATATAATGTGCTAATTTTTAAGAAATAGATATGTGAATATATAACCAAGAACAAGCTCTTTTTTAAATAAAAGGAAATAGTCGCACAAAAAGGGGTTCAACTTTCCTCAGAGGTATATCATTCACAGGATTTAGATTTACTATGAGAGAGAAAGAACTAAAGGAAATTTAATAATCTGTTTGTAACATGCAACTCTATATTTTTCTCTAGTCTAAGGAAATAGCAATATATTTCAGTTATTCTGTGGTTTAGTCCCTAAGTCGTGTCCAACTCTTGCGACCCCACGGACTGTAGCCTGCCAGGCTTCTCTGTCCGTAAGATTCTCCAGGCAAGACTACTGGAGTGGGTTGCCATTTCCTTCTCCAGGGGATCTTCTCGACCCAGTGATCAAACCCGGGTCTCCTGTAGTGCAGGCCGATTCTTTACCAACTGAGCTACCAGGAAAGCAAAACCTAACTTTAATGTAGTGCCAACTGTGTAGGTCATATTAGTAAGAACTTATCATCAACTACCAAAGAAGTTTGCTTGCACCCTCAAGCGTTACATGGGGCTACATAAACATAAAAGGTATTAAGATCATGCTGATCTATTTTCTTCCAATTCAAGGACATCTTAATAAGAGTTATATTTTCACCTAACTAAAATCATAAAATAAGAATAGAAAAGTTCTACTTTTGAGTGTATCAAGTTTAACAATGAAAACAGGTAAGTAAAACGTTTTAACATTTCTCACTGCATTAAGTTTATGAAAAGCAAGATGAGACAGGAGGATATCCCACTTAAACTGTTTCCTTTTTTGTATAGCAGGTTACAGTTCTAATCTCTCTCATCACCTTTGTTCTTTCCTCATAGGGGAAGCTGGAGTAACTTATCTACCAGGTGAATCTGGGAAGAATTAAATGGCTATGCTCAGCTCAGCAACTTCCCTTTTGTCATGTTTGGGAAAAGCTGCCAGAAAGGAGCTCTCTGCTTCTAGATGCCTCTAAGTCTTACTGAGGCAGGCTACCTATCACATGTGGGGAGGCCTACTCCAGCCTATCATTTTCTGTGACAGTCTCCCAAATTCTGGCACTCAACAGACCCATTTGACTTTCATCCTTGGTTAATTTCTCCAACCAGCCTTTATTGTTAATATATATGATTTATTTGGGGCTTCACAGGCCACTATCACTTTATTTCTCAATTTGCTCAAAAAGCAGGTGGAAATGAAGGATGCTACTTATTGGGCCTCAAAATTTCATTCACTTGTATAGCACACTTCATATTTACAATACCTGTAAATGAGAAATTTCTCCTTCCCTTAGCTTCAGCTGAGACTGTAGATTTTCAATAATGCTTGATCCCGCTCCCATCCTTACAGCATCATAAAGATTGCTTCCATTTGCTGACATAGACATTGGTCCGAACGAGTGATCATGAGGCTCATCCTATGTTAATTAAAGAAAGTACATACAGTTATTCAGCTACTATAGACTATGCACAAGGTTCAAACAAAATGGTTTGGTCAGTTCTTGCTTTAAATTGTCTATGATTTTCTTAAAGGCAGAAAATTTTTTCTATTTCCTCAGTGCAAATAGCACTCCCTTACAAAAATGAAGATAAATTGTTCATAGAATGCCAAGGTCATGGTGAGAGCCAAACTACTATTCTGCACACTCTCTTTATTATTATTCAACTTAAGAATGCATACAAGAAATAAAACATCACCTGAGACAGAAAAGATGTCTGTAGGCCTGCCATATCAACTCCACTTATTGAACTTGAACGTGATATTGTAGGAGTGCTAGAAACAGAAAAAGGTTTCCGCTCCTTAGGGTGTAAAAAACAAAAATTAAATTCAGATTAAAGGGTAAAATATTAAATAAAAAAGCAAGAAACTTTCCTAGGATCAATGACAGCAAAGATTCATTCTAATTTCCTCATAAAATGGTTACAGATATGATTTCTGAAGTCTTATCAAAAGCACAATATTTAGTAATTTAAAAGTATAGACAAACTTGATCAAATAATCACAGGACTCATTTATATTATACAATATAATTTGGTTTATGTTTAATGAAATGTGAATGTTTTTAATGGAACAATTATATGAACTGTTTCATATTATATAACATACCACCAATTAAACGTATTTCTCTAGAATAAGACTACCAAGATTTACAAACCGTAACGTTTCTAGCTTATCCATTTTATTTTTACTGTATTTTAAACCAAATAAATTCAGAAGGTAGTCTCAATGTACACATAGGTGGTTTTAACATATTATGCTAATTACTGAGTATACTCCTATCCTTTAAATATAGGAAACTCACTTTAGAAAAATTACCTTAATTAACCAGAAACAGAGTGAACAAACCAGTTTCACTCCCAGGTGCCTATGGGCCAAATGAGGTGCATCGGTATCAGTGAGAGACCACAAAATTCATTTAAAAAGGGGCAAGATGTTCCATAATTCAACTCCTAGAAATCAAAGATCTCTTTGTATAAACTCAAGTTACTTTGGATCTACTCTGAGGAGAACACTGATTATACCACTAGAATTCATCACTCTACTGACTTTAGATGTTAAGAAATGGTTATTTATAAAATTTAGCTTGAATTACAAAACCATGACTAATCCCAACAGCTACCAACTGGTTACATCAAAAAAGAAACAAAATAACAAAATTTAATACCTTTTCTTTTACTGCTTCTTGAGTGAAAATTGCTTTCTTCCTTTCTTGTTCAACTTTCATTTTCTCCATTTCTAACTGACTATTCAACAGTGTCTAGTGGAGAGAGACAGTCAGGTTATTTCTGTGAAACTAAGTCACCATCATAAGTCAATCTCCAACTTAGGAATATAAGGTATACAGTCTTATTTGTTCTACTACTAAAGACCCAAGTACCAAAAGCAGAAACATCACCCATTTCATGTTGTCATCTCATTAACTTGCTACCATTGCCAACCATTCTCTAACGGAAGCTCTAAGAGGTAAGTCAACACTAATAGAAATACCTTTTCTTTCCTTGTCTCTTCAAGTGTTCTTACATATTCATCTTTTAGGTTTTCTAATTCAACCTGGTACCTATTAAGCCAGAGGGAATTAAACAAAAAAAGATAGTACAGACTATTAAAAACATACTACTATATTACCTCCAGTTACATATTTAGTAGTCATTTTTATTATCAGCTTGATTTTCCAACTGTATGTTCCAGATGACCTGGGTTTTATTCAGAAGCTAAACTACCATGTCTGTGTATTTTTTGGTCCTTTGGGTTAACATTTCATTTAAAAAGAGACTTCCTAAATAGAATTTTGAATACCACCATTCCATAATATTAATATGCTCAGATTCTACAAAAGCGTTATGATGGAGTTCTACGAAAATGTCCGCAGAAGTTCATATTCTTTACTTTATAAATCATTTTTCCTTGACTACTTTTTTTAAAAAGGTAAATCTTTCGAAGAACTCACAGGATAAAACACGTCATCACAGCCTTAATAAATTTCACACAGATGGACTTTACAGCTTGTGATTTCCAAAGAGCCCAGACGTTTATTTAGAAAGAGTGGAACAATGCTTAAACCCTTGTCATACACAAATAACTCCAGTGTGTGGTCTTCAACTACTTTGTGGTCACAGACTCCCTCAAAAAAATCTGATTAAAGCAATGAATCCTTTCCCTAGAAAATGCAAACGCATTCAGAACATGCCACACATGTTCAAGAGACTATACAAGGTTCAGTGAATCCCACACCTAACTTGGTTCCACATCCTATTACTAATGACTCTGACTTTAAACACTACAAGTATGTATTTCCAGTTCTCCGTGCGATGAAGTTAAAAACCAACAGCATATTTTTTAAATGCTTTACAATGTCAAGAAACTATCAAGAGTAACACTCAAGAAACATGCTCACCTATTATTTTCATCCTCTAGTTTTCTTAGCCTATTTTTCTCTGATTCTAGCTGAGCCTGAAATCTACTATTTTCTTGTCTTAAGAGAGAATTCTGTGACTCCATGGAAGACATCTGAATTTTGTTGGCAAGAAGTTCTTCTGTGGCCGCACGTTCTCTCTCAACTGCTGCTGCCAACAAGGTCTGGGATTCACCTGATGGTAGGTAAGTAAGAAATTTCAATCATATATACATATATTCAAGAGGCCAACATAATAATACCAAACAGATTCTGACTTTAAATTTCTGACAATGCAAATAGCCACACTTAAAACTGTTTAAGTACTCACTGAGTAAGGCAGACCTGCCTACAGAGACAAATTTTAAAAATCTTAATTTATAGGTGCTTTACCATTTTTTTCACCAATATATTTTAATTTGAAAGTGGAGTCATGTATCAGCAGAGTAGTGAATCAACAGTGCTGGATCAACTGGATAGCCAAAGGCCAAAAAAAAAACCTTCAAACTAATCTTCACAACATACATGAAAATTAACTCAAATGGATTACATACTTAAAAGTAAAACAAAATATCATGAGGGGAGGGGCAAAACAGGTGAAGGGGGTTAAGAGGTACCAACTACCAAGTATAAAATAGGTAAGCTGCAAGGATGTAATGTACAGCACAGGGAATAATGCCAGTATTTCATCAAACTTAATATGAAGTATGATCTATAAAAATGTCAAATTACTATTGTACACCTGAAACTAATAGAATATTGTAAGTCAACTATATTTCAATTTTTAAAAAAAATTATAAAACTTTTATGAAAAAATCAAAGAAATCTTCAGGATCCAAGGATAGGCAAAGAGTACTTCAGTCTAACACAAAACCACGAGCTATAAAGAGAAAAACTGATAAATCAGACTTCCTCAAAATTTTAAACTTCTGCTCTATGTGAAAAAAATGAAAAGACAAGCTACATACTTGGAGGAAATAAATACAAACCATATTATCTAAGACTAGTATCTAGATTACATAAAGAAGTCTCAAAACTCACTAGTTAAAGTATAAATGGTCCAATTAGAAAATGGGCAACAGACACAAACAGTTTACTGAAGAGGATGTACTAATGGAAAATAAGCATATAAAATGTCATTCACCATCTTTCATGAGGAAAATGCAAATTAAAATCAAAATAAGGCATCACTACACCCCTGTCTGAATGACTAAAAGAAAAAATAGGGGCAAGTACCAAAAGAAAATGCTGGCAAGGATGTAAAGAAACTAGATTACTCTCACAGACAGAGCCACTTTGGAAAACAGTTTGGCATTTGCTTAAAAAACTAGGCACACAACTAGACACAACCCAGCAATTGCACACGTGGGGATATATCCAGAGAAATGAAAACTTAAGTTCACACTAAAATGTGTACACAAATTCATTACAGCTTGATCTGCACAGACAAAATCTAGATACAGCCCAGACATCCTTTGTTAGGTAGATGGTCAAACAAGATGTGCTATATATAAACACAGAAAAAATACTCAGCAGTAAAGACTAAATCTCTAACATACACAAGAACTTGCATGAATCTTCAGGGAATTATACTGAGCAAAAAAAGCCAATTCCCAAAATGTCACATATTATACAATTCTATTTATATAACATTTTGAAATTCCAAAAGTTTAGAAATAGAGGATTAGTGATTGCCAAAGATTTGGGACAGGGAGGGAAGGCCAAGAGGATGGTAGTACAATTTTAAAGGGCAAAATGAGGGGGTCTTTGTGGTGTTAGAACTATTTAATATCTTGACTGTAGTGACAGATACATGAACCTACACGTGGTCAACTTGTATAAAACTTAATACACACATAGACATAAACACACATATATAGACAGGTGAGTACCAGTAAAACTGGGCAAGTCAGAATAAAATCAGAAGGTTGTTTCAATACCTTGGTTGTGATAATCTACTACAATTTTGCAAAACATTAACATCTGAGTATTGAGGAAAGTGTGCAAGGGACCTCTCCATATCACTTCTGCATATATTATAACTGCATATGAATCTAGTTATCTCAATTGACAATTTCAACTGAAAAAAAAAGACTAGTGGATAAAATTTTGAGATTTAACCAAGGCAAGAATTTTCATATTTTTCCCCACTAAAGTAGACCTAGTAATATCTCTGTTTTACATTATATATTCTTCTCCATACCGTATCTATGCTCTTATTTATAGCATTATAAAGTATGTTTGTCCTGCGGCTTTGCCCACACTGTAGCACAACGCCATCCACCCCTCAGAGTGTGTAGGCTCCAGTTTAAAAGCACAGAAGTAACGGCTTCTAGCTTCAATTTTATTGCTAAATAAGTATTTGTTTTAGAAGGTGTCATTTTCAGATATCTCATACTTCATAACAAATCAGTCTCAAAAAGCTGTCCAAGATAAATGATAGACCTAAAATTTGTACCTAGAAATTAAACAGTAGATGAAGGTTCATCTGTTTAGGGATTTTTCTTTTTAAGCCCATGAATCTATTTCAGACAAAATCTTACATGACGGTACAAGGGAAAAAAAAGGGTAGTCAAAGGAGGCACTACTTTCATTAAAGCAGCCTGGAGGAAGCCCAGCGCGTTACTTCTCGAGCTTCCCTCTCACCATGACAGCTAGCACTAAGACATGCAAGAGATCTACTGAACACTGTTTCAAACCCACTAATCTAGCTCACCCCTCATGATTTTATAGGGTGTAGTCCAGAGAAGGTAAATGACTTGCTCCAGAGTGTTTGGCTGGATGAATGAAAACAAACCATAAAAGCCACGAGTCCAAATGTTTTGACACCCATTCACGTCGGCTTTTATCACTACACCATGATGTCTCTCAAATCACAGTTAATTTTAGGCATATAACAGAAACAGGAATTTTTCACCATTTGCTAGCTTCTGGGATATCTAATATATACATATTCTACCTGTCTGTGCTTGAGTAAGTATCTGGGAAAAAAAATTTTCTTTTTATTAACAGCACAGAGGGGAACCTAGGGTATTTTTGTAAAGAAGCAAAATATGGAATCTCAAGACTTCATAACATCTGTCTACCAGAATCTGAACTTGATTTAACTTAGAGCTATTTCTGCTCTTGGAATTCCACCATTGACTAGAACCATATCTGATCTCTACCTCCTACACTACTGCCGACAAGCTAAAACAAGGTCAGATTTAGCAATGGACGAGGAAACAATAGAGTGCAAAAGTTTGTAAAAATGAGCAAAAGAATGACAAGAAAGTATTTTAGACAGTACCTGACACATTATGTAAGGCATGGTTTGAAAAGAGTCAATTAAGATATTAGAAAGTAAATGTAAGAGAGGAGAAGAGGTCAAAATCTACAAGTTAGACACAAAATAAAACCATCAGATCCAGTGAATTTCAATTTCATGCCATTACCCTAATTCTAAAACAGGATGGTGTTTGCTCTGCACGTTGCAGTGCCAGCCTAAGGTCCCCCACCTGCATGAAGAGAACCAACACACTATCACAACCAACGTCAAATATTATCTATAACTTCCCGCTATTATTTTTTGTGTTGTGTTGACTTATGATTCATAGACAATATTCTATGCTATCCAGTGAGCATTTACATACAATTATCACACATCTCATTCTTCAGGCAATCCCTGAACCACATGTACTCAATATGTACTTATGAAAGCACAACAGGTGTACACACACATACACACACACACATGAGCATATAATTATGTACAAGGTCCAGACACTGAAATACAATACAGGAGGAAACACAGTGTATCCATAAATGTTTGCAGTGTAAGGCAGAATGTGATAGGAAATATATAAGCTATAAAAACTGGCTGCTATATTCACACACAGCTGCACAGGTTGTAAATTTGCTCCAGCCTTTTCAGAAAGCATTATGGCAACATATTGAAAGAATCATCAAGCTTTTTACATGCTTTCATCTGATCATCCTGGTCCTAAGAATTTACTCTATAGAAACAGATCTATAAACATACAAAAGTATTCGCTACACTGTCAGCTAGACCAACAAAAAGAAAACAAGAAATACTGAAAATACCCATTAGCAGTAATTTATTTTTGCCAATGTTGATACAACATGAATATGCCCAATAAAAATTAATATGACCACAAAAAACATGCAGAAATGTACAATTTAATCTTAAATGAAAATAACTACAAAATAATATGAAAAAAGTGTGAAAGTGTTAGTCACTCAGTCATGTCCAACTCTTTGCAACCCCATGGACTATAGCTCGCCATGCTCCTTCATCCATGGAATTCTCCAGGCAAGAATACTGGAGTGGGGCCATTTTCTTCTCCAGAGGATCTTCCCAACCCAGGGATCAAACCCACATCTCCTTCATTGCATGCAGATTCTTTAGCATCTGAGCCACCAGGGAAGCCCATATAAATGATATCAAATCATAAAAAAATATGTATATAGAGATAAGGACAAGAAATTAATACACAAGCTGACAGTACTTGTAAAAGGTGATATTTGAATGGTAACCCCATGCACTCTTTATCTCAATTCTCTCAATTTTTCTTTATTGTCCCAACATATTTTTAATTTAAAATATTAATATTTTATCTATCCTAGTGAGGGAGCAGCAGAAACACAAGGGGTATATGGACCATGGTGTGATATACAACAGCAAAATATTGGAAACACCCCCAATATACATTAATAGGAACTGACTGAATGGTATAGTCACAGAATGATAAACTATAAAACTGCAAAAAGAAAATTTTGTTTTTAATTCTATGCTCTACCATGGAATGATCACCAGGATGTTTTATTAAGTATATAAAGCAATCTATAAGACAGTATATTAACAAATAGTAAGCTATATTTTATGTAGAAAGGATGTGTGCTCAATCACTCAGTCGTGTCAGACTCTTTGCAACCCCATGGATCGTAGCCCACCAGGGTCCTCTGTCCATGGAATTTTCCAGGCAAGGACACTGGAGTGGATTGCCATTTCCTTCTCCAGTAAACAGTAAACTATATTTTATAGTTTACTATAGAAAAGATGAAACATGTGTAGAAGTGTATATGTATACACACACATTGAGGAGGAATATAAATAAATGTAGATATGGATGTTTTCTTGCATTTACAAATAGAAACACTGAAAAAAATAAACCAAATTGTAGTAAAATGGCTATTTATAGGCAAAGAAAGGGAATGGGGAGGGACCAAGTTGGAAGCAAATGTTACCCTAGTATATTTTGCTATGTACCTTTCACTTTGGACTCATGTAAATGTTTTACATATTCATGTGAAATTAAATAAAAAATGCATTGAGATCAGTGAGGAAAGAATAGTCTTTTCAACAAGTAGTGCTGGAACAATTTGATATTTACGTGCAGAAGACCTGAATGTGAGAACTAAGACGATAAAAACCAGAGAAGGAAATAGGTGAAACTCTGAGTGATCTTGAATTAGGCAAGAGGTTCTTAAATATGATATCCAAAGCACAAGGAACAAAACAAAAAATAAGTAAGCTGGACTTCATCAAAATTAAGAAACTTTTGTGTATCAAAAGACACTATGAAGAAAGTGAAAGACAACATAGAAAGTGGGAGAAAAATATTTACAAATTCCACATTTGATAAAGGTCTAGTATGCAGAATATATAAGGAACTCTTACAAATGAACAATAAAAACGATAATATAAAAATGGGCAAAGGATTTAAATATCTGAATAAATTTCTCCAAGGAGATAAGAGAAATCCAACAATCACATAAAAAGATGCTCAACATTATTAATAATTAAGGGAATATAAATCAATACCATAACAGATACCATATAACACCCCTAAAAGGGCTACAACAACAACAAAAAAAGACAAAAGACCATGACAAATACTGGCAAGAATGTTGAGAAATTGAAACCCCCATGTACATGGCTGGTGGGAATGTAAAATGGTTCATTCACTGTGGATAAGTCTGGCTGTTCCTGAAAAAGTTAAACGTAAGATTAGCACATAACCCAAGGGTATATATCTGAGAGAATTTAAAACATATGGTCACATAGAAATTTGTAAATTAATGTTTAAAGCAGCATTATTCATAATAACCTAAAAGTGTAAAAACTCCTGGGTGTATATCTAGAGGAAGTGAAAACACTAATTTGGAAAGATACACACCCCCTAATGTTTATAGCAGCATTGTTTACAATATCCAAGATATGGAAGCAAACTAACTATCCATCAATAGATGAATTGATAAAAAGGTGTGATACATATATAGCTGAAACACTGCTGCTGCTGCTGCTAAGTCACTTCAGTTGTGTCTGACTCTGTGCGACCCCATAGACGGCAGCCCACGAGGCTCCGCCGTCCCTGGGATTCTCCAGGCAAGAATACTGGAGTGGGTTGCCATTTCCTTCTCCAGTGCATGAAAGGGAAAAGTGAAAGTGAAGTCTCTCAGTCGTGTCTGACTCTTAGCGACCCCATGGACTGTAGCCTACCAGGCTCCTCCATCCATGGGATTTTCCAGGCAAGAGTACTGGAGTGGGGTGCCATTGCCTTCTCCGGCTGAAATACTACTCAGCCATAAAAAAGACTGGAATTTTGTCATGTGCAGCAACAGGGATGGTGTGTACCATGATTAGTGAAATAAGTCAGACAGAGAACAAATACTGTATAATATCACTTACATGTGAAATCTAAAAAAACCAAACTAGTGAATATAACAAAAATGAAACAGACTCACGAATTTAAAGAACAAACTAGTGATTACCAGAGGGAATAGAAAACAGGGGAGGGGAAAATCAGAAGTACAGTACTAAAAGGTACTACTACATATAAAATAAATAAGCTACATGATATATTGTACAGCAAGGGGAATATAGCCAGTATTTGATAATAACTAAAAATGGAATATAACCTTTAAAAAAATGTGAATCACTATGACGTACACCTGAAATTTATATATTATTATAAAATAACTATACCTCAAAAAAATTAATAAAATTTAAAAGTGTAAATAACCCAAATATCTATCAACTGATGATTTTATAAGACAAAGCCTGACAAATGTTGGCTTTACTCCTTCATTTGAAGTCCATGGATTCCCATAGATGCTATGAATGAGCTCAGGAGTTAAACAGATTCTCCGGAAATTATATGCAATGTTTAGTATCTGCATACATGCATTCTTTTGGTTAAGAATGTCCCTAGTTTTCATAGCACTCTCAAATAAGTTTGAAATTCATAAAAATAATAAGCAATACTGGTTTAATGTAAGCATCACTTTAACAACAGTTTAAAAAACACACAATTAATTAAATTTGGCACAATCTAGTATTCTTAGAAAAGTACCCAATAAGATTATAAAGGAAATGCAACATATATGCCACTATATAAGGTTTTATTCAAATTAACTAATGGATTCTTTATTTTGCAGAAGCACAAAGATTTTTAAAGACTAATTTATCACCCAATGCTTACTTGAATTGCTAACGTTTCCTGCTGTTGACGGGCTTCTTCTTGGGCCTTCTCCAGTGCTGCAGAAAGTTCTTCTCTAGCTCTCATTTCACGACTCAGAGCAGCTTCCTGGGCCTCACTATCCTTTGCAGCATTGGCTTTGTGGAGATCAGTAAGTTCTCTTAAAAACAGATAGATAATTTTTAACTTAAAATAATACACAGTTAATTATATGACCAAATTAATTAAGTTTCCATGTAGGTTTCCATGAGATCTACAGAATGAAGAAGTTTACCACATAGTAAACACTGATTACAACGAGGACTCTCTGTGAAGCTCGCTTTAACCAGTCATAAGTCCATATACCAGGAAGCTTATAAATGTTATTAGTGATCAGATAATAAAAAAAAGTGTTTCTTCCATTTCTTGCTCTGATAATTGATTTTCAGTGAGTTGCATACTTGTTCTTTTTCTTACTTGTATGCACTATCCAGAGCAGCCTGAACACTTCGGTTCTTTTCTTCAAGTTCATTCATGTCTACTTGAAGTCGGCCAAGGTCCTTCTCTTGGCGTTCTACCACAGAATTTAGTTTCTTAATATTTTCTCTATGTTGTTTCTCAACCTCTTCTTTGCCATCAAGAACCTATATTATAAAAAGAGACAAAGGTATATTTCAATAAAAAAATACACCACAGTAAATAACCATGTTCTAGGAATCTCAAGCATTGTATCAATAATAATGAAGAAGAACCTTAACATTCACTACTTACTTGCTTGAAAATTCCTCCCAAATGACATACCTCAATAATTCATTCCAAATATTTTATAAGCCACAATGGCCAACAGGAATCTATTCAATACTGGTAGAAGTGGTGTGGAACAAAATATTTACAGTCTTAAAGAATCATTCCCACATATTATAAATTACAAAGGGAAAAAAATGTGCTTTTACAACAGAGAAATCTGGTCATAATCTTAACCAAACAAATAACCAGACATGAGAGTCATTTTTAGAAACAACTGAGATAAAGGACAAAATACACACTAGAATACACTTTTGAATTAATGCTGATCTGCTTAGATGAGATGACAATGTTGTGCCTGTCAAGAAAAACTGCCCTTGGGAGATGCAGACTGAAGAACTGAGGAGTGGACTACAGACTTAATTCAATTTCTATCAAAATCCAAATGGCATTTTTCACAAAAATAGAAGGAAAAAAAAAAACCCTAAAAGTCATATGCAACCACAAAAGACTTCAAACAGCCAAAGTGAGTCTGAGCAAGAACAAAGTTGGAGATATCACACTTCCTAATTTCCTAATTTCAAAGCATATTACTAAGCTATAGAAATCAGAACAGTATGGTACTGGCATAAAAGCAGACATATAGACCAATGGAAGAAAATGGAGAGCCTAAAAAGTGATCTTCAACAAGGATGTCAAGAGTACAACCATGAGGAAAGAAAGGGCTGTGTCATCCATAAATGGTACTGGGATATGCATATGCAGAAAAACTAAACAGTATAGCATCATACATCAAAAATAAAAATCAACTCAAAATAGATTAAAGACTTAAATATAAAAACAGAAACTGTAAAACTACCAGAAGAAAACATAGGGGAAAAAAAGGAAAAAGTTTTCTGACATAAGTCTGCGGAATTGCTTTTTGAATAGGATCCCAAAAGCATAGGCTACAAAGGCAAAAAAAAAGATGTGTGAGACTGTATCACAGTAAAAAATTACTGCACATTAAAAGAAACAACAGAGTAAAGAGATAATCTGCAGAATGGAAAAAAATATGTGCAAACCATACACTGATGAGGAATTAGTATCCAAAATATGTAAGAATTCCAAGAACTTGATAGCAAAAAAAAAAAAAAGCCAGTTTTGAAACTGGGCTAAAGACATGAAGAGCCATTTCTCAAACAATCCATATGAATGGCCAAAAGGTATACAAAAAAGTGCTCAACATCACCAACCAGCAGGGAAATGGAAATCACAACTACAGTGAGACGTCATCTCATACCTGTCAGGACAGCCATTATCAAAAAGATACAAGATAAATACTGGCGAGGATATGAAGAAAGAGAACCCTTGAGTAACAGTGGTGACAATGCAAATTGGTATAGCCACTACCGAAAACAGTATGAAGATTCCTCAAAAAATTTAAAATAGAACAACCATATGATCCAGCAGTCTCACTTCTGAGTATACATCCAAAAGAAATGAAATCAGGATCTCAAAGAGAGATCTGCATCCCCATATTCACTGCAGTTTTATTTACAATAGCCCAGATATGGAAACAATCTATGTTTAGTCAATGCATAAATGGATAAAGAGAATGTGCCATAGATTGATAAATCTATAGAGAGAGAGATATAAACATTATTTAGCTTTGAAAAAACTTGCCATTTGTGAAAACATGAATGAATATAGAGGATGAAACAAACCAGACATAGATACAGATGATCTCACTTAAATGTGGAATACAAAAAAGTTGAATTTGTAGACACATAGAACAGAATGGTGGTCAACAAGGCTAGTGGGTAGAAGAAATGGGGAGATGTTGGCCAAGGGGTACGAAGTTTCAGTTATGCAAAATGAATAAGTTCTAGAGATGTAATTTACAGCATGGTGACTATAAATTAGAATTACTAATACTGTACTATAAACCTGTAACTTGCTAAAAAGAGTAGATGTTCAAGCGTTCTCATCACACACACGAAAATGGTAACTACGTGAAGTGACTGATATATTATTTAGCTTCACTGTGGTAGTAATCTCACAATATATACATATAAAAAAAGTCACACTGTACACCTTACAAATACACAACTTTTATACCTCAACAAAGTTGGATTATTCCCTGGTAGCTCAGCTGATAAAGAATATGACTGCTATGCACAAGACCCCAGTTTGATGGCTGGGTCAGGGAGATCTCCTGGAGAAGGGCTAGGCTACCCACTCCAATATTCTTGGGCTTCCCTGGTGGCTCAGACGGTAAAGAATCCACCTGCAATGCAGGAGACCTGGGTTTGATCTCTGGGTTGGAATGATCCCCTGGAGAAGGAAATAGCTAGCCACTCCAGTATTCTTGCCTGGAGAATGCCACCAAGAGTCAACACAACTGAGCGGCTTTCAAGGGCTTCCCTAGTGGCTCAGTCGGTAAATGCGGGAGACCTGGGTTCCATCCTTGGGTTTGGAAGATCTTCTGGAGGAGGGCATGGCAACCCACTCCAGAATTCTTGCCTGGAGAATCCCCATGATCAGAGGAGCCTGGCGGGCTGCAGTTCACAGGGTCGCAAAGAGTCAGACACGACTGAGCAACTAAGCATAGCACAGCAAAGTTGGATTAAAAAAAGAATTTAGGAATGATACGACATCTGTCAACTACTTTCAAGAGGTTAAGCAAAAGGGTAGTATATGCATGTGCAGAAACATATGGAGGAGGTATAGCTAGATCTTAACAGTCAATGACTCTAGTTAATGAAGTAATCACATACTCATTGTAGTGTACTCTCGGCTTTGAGACTTGCAGCTCTTCAGCGATGACCTTAAAAATACCTCTACGGTATACAGGAGCAGTATGTGAATACATCTATATGAAATCATTCTATTTTCCCTACAAAGAAGTTCATTAAGCAAAAGAAAACATCACCTCACTCCCCGATTAAATTAATAAATTCCAACATAGTGAAATTTGATATTGATATTTTTAATAATTTTTAAAAATTATGAAACCATGTACTTAGCCTTCCCCTCAGTCTCTAATGCTGTAACAGAAAACAGTAACAGACTGCAAGATGTCTTGAGATATGTGTTTAATTAACTCTTCCTTCTTTCTTTTATTTTAGTGTTTAGATTGTTTTTAATTATCTCTGTACCTATATTTCCCTCTCCTTAAACTATAGTGCCTAAAGGACAGGGAATGTGTCATTTATTACACATTTGTATCAAACACAGAATCTGACCAAGTAGCTGGTAAATATAAGCTGAATAAATGAAAAAGAAAAACTGGACAAAACTATTTCAAATGAAGTGATTATTTCCAATTACTCTCAGTCTGGAAATTCACTTAAATGCAGTGATTTAAGTACAGAAATGTTCATCCCACTATGATTTGTAATATTAACATTTTAGAAATAAATACATAACACTAGGAAAAGAAAAACAAATATAATATATCCATACAGTGCACTTTAATACAGTCATTAATAATGGTATCAAAGCACATTTAATGGCTTAAGGAAATTTAAAAGAAAGAACACTGCAAATTAGATATACGATATTATGTTTAAAAATATATTAAAAATCCAATAAAAGGAAACTAGAATAGTTCCTTCTAAAACTGGAGTATGATCTTTTTTCTCTTTCTTCATATACTTCCTATAACTTAAAATTTTTCTGCAAGTAGCAAGCATTATTCTTACAACTAAAAAAACTTCAAAGAAAAATAAAAATTTATTTAACCATCTTTTCCAAAACTACCTTTTTTCCTATGACATTCCAATGTCCAACTGCAATGTTTAATCTCCTGAAGAATCTTTAATTTTCATAACTCTATTAATTGTAAATCTTTTCATATACAAAGTACTTAATAATTGAAAAAATTAAAATATGAATTTAAGAAAAAGTTCACTATCAAATGCCAGAACAATGATACCATATAGTACCCAAGCTAGAGATTCAGATACTATATAAACTCTAGAATTAGAACTTTCAAATATCTTGTTTTAAATGAGGGCTCTAAAACCTGATACAAGCTTCCTTAGGGAAGCACAAAATTCTATTTCTCACAGAGTCGGGTCTTTTTTAACTCCTTAGAAACAGAAAGCTATATACATTACATCTCTACTTCTCTACATGTTGCTCCACATTCTTCCATAAACTGTTATCTATCACTTCTGAAGCTTAAGTCCAAACCTTTCTTGCTTCCCACGTTTTTACATTAGGAAAAAGCAGCAGCTAGTCACATGGTAAGTATTTTATTGTCACAATATTTTTCACAACCGACTGAATATTTTACGTACCTTCTTCCATTAACCCTCGGATCTGCTCATCTTTCTCTTTCAAAAGGTCTGCCGTTTCACTACTATTTAATCTAGTAGCAAGTTCTTCTTTTATACTTTTGATTTCCTAATTAAAAAAAAAACATGAATACCATAAAGAATTAATTTCATTCTGGGCATATTTTTCATTTTTTTCCCATATTCAATTAATTCCATTCTCAGTAACAATCCATAAGTTTTGTTAACCTGAGTTTATATTACCTTGTTTAATTAAGAGCAAGAGCTTTGAAAATGACATAGAAAATTTAAATTCAGACATTAGCAGGTTTTAATATGGAAATGTAAATGAGAGTAAGTTAACTTTCAACACCCTTTCTGAGTATCTCTACACATATTTTCTACAGTTGACACATTATTTTTGGAAGATTCAACTAGTATATCTCCATTTTTCACTGTATTTCTTTTCCTCATCTGAAACTCAGTATACTTAAAAATATGCTGCAAAGTGAGAGAAAAAAACATAACTTCATAAGGTTCAATCTACTTTGATTAAGCAGAGATTTAATAGAAACATGTTACCATATTTCATCTTTTGAAACAATGGTGATATAAAGTGTCCTATTATTTAAAATTTGTTTTTCACAATGCTCTGAAACTAAACAACAGCTCAAATCAACTAACATATACTAAGTATTTAAAGTATACTTTGTATTCATTATCATTTAATCCTTACAACAGTCGTAAGAGGAGGAATTTGTACTATTCAACTACACAAGTAAGAAAATTAAGGTTAAGAAAGCTTGAGCAAACTTTGAAGGTCAGAGGGCTATAAAGTGGTAGAGTTATAACTTGAACCCAGGCCTGTGAATCCCTAAAGCTTATGCTCTGAACTATCAACAGCACTGCTGTCCATTTTCAACTGCCAAAATTCCATCCATCAAGGTCCAGGAAGCATGTCATACCTCCCATGTGAAATATTTATTCTAAATACAAGAAAATATTTCTGAACTGCTCCAAATGATAAGAACTAGAACAACGGTTTCCAACCAGGAGTATTTTGGCTCCCAGGGGGACATTTGGCAATATTTTCAATTTTCACAATTGAGGGGGGATTGGGATGGCAGGTGGGTAAGGCAAGACGATACTGTATCTTGTAGATATGGGCCTGGGATGCTGGTAAATGGAATTTTTATTTTAAAATAACTTTAACTTGAAAGACTGAGTGTGTGTGTGTGTGTGTATATGTTTGAAATGGAAGTGAAAATAACAAATGAGAATAATGATAACTTAAAATTTATAGCATACCATTTAGATTTAAGTGTTATTTATTTTGACAGAATATAATTTATAAAAATTATTCTAAAGATCCTTGCTACACACCTTGCAAGGACTTTACACACAAAGTATACAAACAAATATTTGCTTAATTTTTTTTAAAGTATCAAAAATCTGAAATTCTAAAGGTATTGAAAAATCTAAAATTTAAGTGTTAATATACTCCATGGTATTCTTTTAATCTTACTTTTTTCCAATACCAAAATATTATTAATGCACTCCTCAAAAATATATGTCTCTACAGAGTTAAATTAATATCATTTTAAATTTCCATTACCTTTTTAGCAGCATCTCTCTCTTTGCAGGCTAGCTGAACTTTCTTTTCCGCTTCTGCAATTCTTTGAGTAAACTCATCTTTCAAGGAAGAAATGCTGCTGCTCTCTTCTTTCACTCTGATCATTTCACTAAATTTAAAATAATACTAAGACTGAAAATATTTGTTTATATATTCCAAAGTTGAGTTCAGTTTGCCCCTCAAAAATAACATTCTCTTCAACATGCACCTTACTAAAATAGATTAATTTGAGGCCTGTTCTTTTAAGAGAAAAATTACCTGCTTAACTTATTTTAAAACATTTCAAAGAAAACTCATTAGGAATTGAAACGTCACCAATATTTGATGTACAAAAATTAGAAAAAGATAAATAAAACTTGTTATTTTTGAATCTTACTGTGTAACATTTTACTAATCACCTCCTTAAAGCAAACCAATGCTCAATATTTTTTTAAACTATAATCTAAGTTTTCTCTAAATATACCTTTTAAATCTCTAATACTAAAAGATTATTAATAACTAAAGGGGAAGAAGTTTTTCTGTTTTTGTTTTACAAAACACCTCTCTTCAGTGCCACTGGTAAAAGAGTAAGATAATTTGAAGAGAAAAGTAATCTCTAAGGGTAGAACTGAAATGCTCTTCAATTTTCAGTAATTATAAACAAGTTAAAATATAAAATATTTCAATTTAAAAAACATGCTTAAGTAATAACCAAGTGTATGGGCCACTACAAAATGTATAAAATTACTCATATTTGTAAAGTACTTACTCTTTCAGATTATCATAAGCTTCTTCTAGAAGTGCTTTTTCTTTACTAAGAGATAATAACTGAGCTTCCCTTTTATCCAGTTTCTCATTCAGAAATTCAACTGTCTGGATAAGAAGAATACACAAAAGTCTAATTATCATATGTGAAACGAATCGCCAGTCCAGGTTCAATGCATGATACAGGGTACTCGGGGATGGTGCACTGGGATGACCCGGAGGGGTGGGATGGGGAGGGAAGTGGAAGGGGGATTCTGGAAAGGGAAAACATGTACACCCATGGTGGATTCATGTCAATGTATGGTAAAACAAATACAATATTGTAAAGTTAAAAAATAGAAAATAAACTAATTTAAAAAAATAAAAAATTTTAAAAAAAAGAAGAATACACAAAAGTCCAACATTTAACTTTAAAACATCATTTTTACATGCAGGTAAAAACTGTACAGGTCACCTAATCACTATAATAAGTCAGCATTATCTCATAAAAATAATTTTAAAAAAAAAGGAACACAGTGGACACAGAACAGCAAGAACTCCCACACAGTGGGTAGGATGGTATAAATTAGTAATACAACCACAAAGCTGGACAGCTGGTGGTTTCATAAAATGCTTTGGAAAACAAGCAATATCTAGGTGAAAATCTATATAACCTTTCATGTAGAAAATTCTATTTTTAAGTGTACCTCAGAGGAGAAACTCTTGCATAATTGTACAAGAACATTTATAGCAGTTTGTAATAACAAAAATGTGGAGAAGAGTGGACATATCCACTAAAAGAAGAGAGGAAATTAGATGCAATCAAAAAAGATCAAAGCCTCTACTAATGTTCTCTACGTTATCTGGGTAGTGGGCAAACCAGTGTTTGCTTCTCCACATTCTTCTTTAACCCTAATGTGTAAGCTTTTTAGCATGATACATTGCATTTAAAAAATAAAGGTAACTTTAGGGACTTCCCTGGTGGTCCAGTGGCAAAGACTCCATGTTCTCAATGCAAAGGGCCTGAGATCCCTGGTCAGGGAACTAGATCCCATATGCTGCAAATGAAGAGTCTGCATGCCACAACTAAAACCTGGCATAGTCAAATAAAATAAATCAATATTTAAAAAAAAAAGTAAAGGTAATTTTAGAAAATCCATAGGCACGTAACTTTAAAATCTCCAGAATATATCAGTATAAAGCCAAGCAAAAAAGAATGATCAGACTATCTTATTCCTTAGAGCCTGATGAAGCAGTAATACACCTATGCATTAGGAACAGTGCCTTTTGTACTAAAAAATAAAGTCCTAATCTGATTTAGGTCTAGGTTAACTTAGAAATCATTGACCTCCTAAGAACGGTTCAAAAATATCTTAATAATAAATAGTGTTGGTTTCTAGGAATTCAAATGACTATTATAGCTAGAGCATGACATTTTGTTTGTGGAAAATATTAAGCCTAGGTAACAGAATCTGGCACTTTTTGTACATTAAATAATTCAAATACATGACACTTAGAGAACATTTCTTCAAGATATCCTATATCTCAGAGGAGTCTATTAAAGATGCCAGATGAGACTCAATTTCTATATCTAAAAATCATAGAAATAAACAAAACTGTGCCTTAATGTCAAAAATTTACACCACTTTCTTTTTGCCTGCCAGGCTCCTCTGTCCATGGGATTCTTCAGGCAAGAGTACTGGAGTGGATTGCCATGCCCTTTTCCAGGGAATCTTCCCGACCCAGGGACTGAACCCACATCTCTCGGTCTCCTGCATTGGCAAAAGGGTTCTTTACCACTAGCACCACCTGGGAAGTTTTTTATCTACTAGGTAAAAGCAATTTGTCATTCCTAAGCAACACCTTTGATTCTTGGACATTCCTCTTTTTCATTTAAGACAGCTATCAATAGGAAATATCAAAAACAACATAAACAAGAAAACAAAATGAAGCAATTAATAACGGAAAAACATCAGGGATCTGAAACCAATTTTTTTAAACCATAGTTGCCTTGGAGAAATTTCAAATAATGTCAATAATTCTTCATCTTTAAGAACCTTAACACCACACTTAAAATGGCAAAAGGCCTTTCTTTTTTAATCAAGACAAATCATTAGGCATCACTGAACATTAAAAATAAACCAATGATTTAATCTCTGAAAAGCATATAAAAAAAAATCCTCTTCCATTTCTTAGAGTTACCTTGCAGACATCTTCCTTCTCAGAAGGTGCCTCTGGCTGACCTGAAGCTTCAGGCTGCTCAGCCTCCTCATCCAGGACAGCATGTCCTTCATTTACTGATGCGGAAGAAACCAAGATATCAGGCTGTTCACAGTTAACAGGAGTTGCACTTCGTCCACTTTCTTCCATTTCTGTTTCCTCACTGGGCATAATTAATGTTTCATTTGCTTCTTCAGGTTTTCCTTCAACAGATTCAATTGTTTTGGTCTTTGGAGTTGAAGAATTAAGTATCATAGGTACTAGAGCATATCCCTTGCCTGACAGTTCATCATCTGAATTGATTTCGCTGACACTACGGCTATCTAATGACTGTACACTAAATGAGTCTATTCTTTCAAAAGCATCAGATGAGCAGCAACTCTCAGTGAGTTTTTGGAAATCATCTAAACGATTATATTCAGGACAAGCAGATGCTGAGAGAAGCTGAAAGGATGTCTGCATCAAGTGCAGGCTTGATTTTGAATCCGCAGTCTCTTGTCTAGAACTTGCTGAGCTCTCACTTATTACACTTTCATGATCTAAAACTTCAATATCACTAGTGGTAGAAGTACCTGACGAGAAGGTACTAACAGGAGGAGAAGGTGTATTGCTCTGTCGGTCTTCATGTTTTTGTTCCTTAGGTTCCAAAGCCATGTCCTTGGTTTCTGCTATGAGAGGCTGTGTAGACATATTAGATACATTTTCCCTAGTTGTTTTCACATTCATAACACTTTCAGATTCTTTCAAATGCACTGTTTGCACCTTTGTATCAGATTCTTTATTAACAGTTTCTTCATGCTTATCCTCAGTTTTAGGTGACAGAGTACCGGCTGCTGGAGTTTCCTCGGATACACATGGAGGAGAGTCTTTTACTTTTGACTCAGTGGCTTCAGTTGTTCTTGACTGTCCAGTGTGCAAGGACTCCTGTAAGGTGCTTTTCACTTCTTCTTCTGGTCGCTGTGATTTAGCTGGTGGTTTTGATACCACTGGACTCTTCTGAATGGTCTGGACATCAGCTGGAGAGAGAAAGGCACTGAAGAAATTTTCAGACTCATCTACCACAGTTCTCCGAACTGGCTTTGTAATTGCTTTAGGAGAGACTACTGGCTGACTCTGAGGTTCAGTGTTGGATTTTAACCCCCAGGTTGAAGTATCCCATCCTCCACTGACAGGGGGACTTATTCCTTTGACAAAAAACAAATTAAAAAAGAAAATTTTACACACACACATACATATAAAACATGCAAATTGCAATAATTATTGTAAGTCAATATAAATACGTCTTTTTAAAATTCTACAAAGTACAACCTGTAATTTGTATGTGTTACACTCCTCACTTACAACATAATTAATTAGTTCATCGGTTGACTTTGGGCCATAAAGTCGAAAACTGGTGTGCATTTGCCCAAAGAGGAACTAGGAACAAAGATGAAAGACAGAACCTGGCATGCCAGAAACAAGTATGTTATTCCTTCCCACAACAAATTAATAAGGTAATGGTAGATGTTAATAATCCACGCCAAGTCCAAAATACATACCATGCATCTCACAATAATAGGCAGTATCTTCACTTACAGGTCATGTGCAGTCATGAAAAATAGAATCTACCTTCTATATAGTTAGTTTCATATTAATTTTATTCTTACAATATCAGTGATAAAGCATCATTATCTGCTAGACAGACAGTAACATTCAACACTGAAACCAAAATACTGGTGACAAACATTCTTTATCAAAGATCAAATTAAACTGATGGGAACAGTAACTTCTAAAGGACAAATTCATTTCCATCCACTTAATGACAAACTCATTTTCTGAGTCCCCCTCTCCAAACCCACTCCCTGAGAAACTTTTGTTCTTTTGCTGAACTCTAAATTATGTTAGTAATTAGTAGAAGGTCATATGAATTTCAGAAATGCATTTTTAGAATTATTGCTTTTTGATAAAGACAACAGTTTACACTAGGATTTAAAAAAAAAAGGGGAGAAAATAACCATCTTCTGGGCAAAAAAGGTAATTGTGTCAGTCATACAAATAATATGTTACTGAAAAACCCAATGATAAACAAAAAAGGGCATATTTGCTAAAATACTTGAAGCATTTCTTAAAAAAAAAAAGAAAAAGCCACCCATTTCTAAATTCAAAAGTGGCTGAGCAGAATTGATCACACACTCTGAACAATGAGAAGCTGATGGGCAGAATACAAGTACCTAAAAGCTGTCAAGCCTGAAACTAAAGTCTATCCTAATTTAATATGACTTTGGAGGTATGTAGGAAACTTTAGCTTGGGGGTATAGTTTTATATCCATTTATTCAGTACAGCAGAACAGTGAAAAAAGTGAAAAACAAAATTAAAGATACAAAGGAACAAGCAAGATAAAGTCTGCTGTATTAAGTTATGTCAATGAATGACAGAACTCAAATTTGCCAGTTGGAGAAAGTTTTACACAAATCGCAGGGTTATGCGATATCCACTTGTGACTGTGATTATGCGATAATCACTGGTCATCTTTTAGTGATGGCAACGTAAACCACAGGTGATCAGTGAACACTTATGGCATTTCACTAAAACCTGAACCTATTCTGGATAACCTATTTTTTTTAAAAAATGAATCACAGAACCGGATTCAAGTCCAGGGTGTCATAAAAAGAAGTATCCTTACAACTTAATATTCTGTCTCTTTCAAAGTTTAGTCATTCAATATGTGGGGTAGCCTGATAAAAAGGAAGTTGAGCTACTCCCACCAAGGTCCTATGCAGTTCAGTTCAGTCGCTCCCTCCTCTTTGCGACCCTATGGACTGCAGCACGCCAGGCTTCCCTGTCCTTCACTATCTTTCAGAGTTTGCTCAAACTCATGTCCATTGAGTCAGTGATGCCATCCAACCATCTCATCCTCTGCCCTGCCCTTCTCCTCCCGCCTTCAATCTTTCCCAGCATCAGGGTCTTTTCAAATGAGTCAGTTCTTCATATCAGGTGGCCTAAGTAATGGAGTTTCAGCTTCAACATCAGTCCTTCCAATATTCAGCACTGAAGTTAACAGGATGATGCCAGGAACACTTGAGCCAAACCATCTTAAAATGAGGTACCTCAAATTTAGGTCCTGACTTCTCAACGATGTAAAATTAGATACAGAAACCAGAAAGTAGTAGTCAGGTATAACTTATTCTTTCTCTTAGAGGTTCACACTCCGAAAGAGGGGCCAATCTTCACGCCACACACCAAAAGGATAACTGTTCCTTAGACTTAGCGCCAAAAGCAACTGAAGATCCCTGAAAGATGAAGCCCAAGGTCTCTGAGAAAGGGAGACGGGGCTCTTAGCGACTAGACTGCGCAGCAACCCGCAATCGCCGGGCGCGCCCCAACGGACCCTCCCCCTGGTGAAGTGCCGAGAGGAAGTGCCCGCGCGTCTCGGTACCACACTCAGGGCAGCACCCGAACCCGAGGAGCCGTCTCAGGAGAGACGGTCTTAGAGAACAGGACGTGCTTGCAAGCTTGCAGTGCTCGCCAAGTGTTTGCGAGTGTTCTCCCCGGCCCTGTGTGACCGATTTCGATCCTGGGCTCCCCCGGCGTCCGGAGCACGCAGCCCACCGGGGCTCGGGGGAGGGGGGAAGGGGACTGTGCTCCGTGGTCTGTGGAGCGAGGGCGCGGGGCCGCTACCACGGAATCGGGTCCCCGTCAGCCCCCAACCCGGGGCCACAAGCAAGGAGGGACCCCGGGGATGGGTTTTCCCTCGGGAACACAGCAAAGCTCAACTGAGAGGCCAAAGCAGCGTTCGGGGCCGCGCTGGGGGCGAGGACTTGCTCAGGAGCCCGTCGCTCGGCGAGGCAGGAGACCGGTCCCCCGCCCCTCGCTTCACCTGTTGGCCTCTTGAGAGACGCCCGCGGGATAGAGGGACGCCGCCGCTCGCGCCCTTCCTTACCTGGCTCTCCGTACGGAATAGTCTCGGCCCAAGCGCTCGGCTCCTCTTCCTGGATGTCCAGGACCCTGTCGATGGACTTCTGGGCCTGAGAAAGGGCCTGCTTGGCGAAGCTGGAGAGCTGGGAGGCGTTGAACCAGCTCATCTCCCCTCCTCAACCGCCGGCGTTGGCGACAGCGGCGGCACCGAGCGGGAAGGCCAAGGGACAGGCCGACGGTCGCGGGCCCGGGGGAGAATGCACGGAGAGCCTCGCCTGCTTCTCCACTCGGCGGGCCCTGTCAGTGGGAAACCATGACCCCGAAGGTCTCCCCCGAGCCCGAGATGTTACCCTCGGCGCTTCCCACACAGCTGAGACGACAGGTTCCAACTGCGCAGGCGCTGGCTGCTTCCACGTACACAACCGGCAACTCTGGGAGCCCAGAGTTCCGCCGATAGACGGAAGAACTGAGGAGTGTTGACGTCACTTCCGGGAACGCAGGCTCGCCTACAGTTACCGAGGAACGCGGAACGCTTCGTCTTGAAACTGGTTCCAGGCGTACCGCGAAAATTCTTCGCCCCGGGATAAACTCTGTGGCTAAACCAGCAGAGACTGATTCCTTAGGGAGGAATAGGCAGGTTTTCAAGTGGGTTCCTTCCTGGAAAACAGCTCTGGTATTAAGAGCTAGAGCATTGCCATTAATAAAAACAGGGAAGTTGGCTCTTGCATTTCTCTTATATAGCCTTCTCCCAAATATTGAATCAGTTGTGTCAACTCGGCCTCAAAGAGGAACTTTGGGTTTGGGTTTGTCTAAGAGTACAGGTCGATTCTCAGCTACAGTTGAAACAAACTAGCATTAAGACTAATACTCAAAAAAAAAAAAAAAAAAGACATACTCTATACCATGCATATTATTTAAAATACACCTTTTTTTGCATATGCTCATCAAACAAATCAAATTGGTGGCTTTCCTAATCTAGTCAGCAGCTGTTTGGTTTGGCCACCATGTTAAACTTCTATCAACATTTAAAAGATTTCATACAAAAACCCAGGCTTCCAGCTGATTTTGAAAAATATGTACACCAACATGCAACAGTCAGCTGGAGCATTTGCCCCTTTTGACAAATAATTTTCACTCCAGTATGTCACAGTCCCCACTATTCTACTCTCCCATTCTCACCTGTTTTTGCCTAATGAGTGTTTTACCCCACTGCAGGGAACCATGCCATAAATGAATTACTTTTATTTATTTTTTAGCCCGATTTAAACTCTGCCTTTGAGAAGTTATGATCTTCTGATAATTTTATCTAACTTCTGTAAAAACGTTTATAATGAAACCTTTACAGTTCAGTAATGTACAAAGTAATCTCCAAGCCAGGCTTCAGCAATACGTGAACCGTGAACTTCCAGATGTTCAAGCTGGTTTTAGAAAAGGCAGAGGAACCAGAGATCAAATTGCCAACATCTGCTGGATCATCGAAAAAGCAAGCGAGTTCCAGAAAAACATCTATTTCTGCTTTACTGACTATGCCAAACCCTTTGACTGTGTGGATCACAATAAACTGTGGAAAATTCTGAAAGAGATGGGAATACCAGACCATCTGACCTGTCTCGTGAGAAACCCGTATGCAGGTCAGGAAGCAACAGTTAGAACTGAACATGGAACAACAGACTGGTTCCAAATAGGAAAAGGAGTACCTCAAGGCTGTATATTGTCACCCTGCTTATTTAACTCATATGCAGAGGACATCGTGAGAAACGCTGGGCTGGAAGAAACTGGAAAGCTGGAATCAAGATTGCCGGGAGAAATATCAATAACCTCAGTTATGCAGATGACACCACCCTTATGGCAGAAAGTGAAGAAGAACTAAAGAGCCTCTTGATGAAAGTGAAAGAGGAGAGTGAAAATGTTGGCTTAAAGCTCAACGTTCAGAAAACTAAGATCATGCCATCTGTTCCCAACACTTCATGGCAAATAGATGGGGAAACAGTGGAAACAGTGTCAGACTTTATTTTTTGGGGCTCCAAAATCACTGCTGATGGTGATTGCAGCCATGAAATTAAAAGACGCTTACTCCTTGGAAAGAAGGTTATGACCAACCTAGATAGCATATTTAAAAGCAGAGACATTACTTTGCCAACAAAGGTCCGTCTAGTCAAGGCTATGGTTTTTCCATTGGTCATGTACGGATGTGAGAGTTGGACGGTGAAGAAAGCTGAGCACCGAAGAATTGATGCTTTTGAACTGTGGTGTTGGAGAAGACTCTCAGTCCCTTGGACTGCAAGGAGATCCAACCAGTCCATCCCAAAGGAGATCAATCCTGGGTGTTCATTGGAAGGACTGATGTTGAAGCTGAAACTCCAATACTTTGGCCACCTCATGCGAAGAGGTGACTCATTGGAAAAGACCCTAATGCTGGGAAGGATTGGGGGCAGGAGGAGAAGGGGACAACAGAGGATGAGATGGTTGGATGGCATCACCGACTCGATGGACATGGGTTTGGGTAAATTCCAGGAGTTGGTGATGGACAGGGAGGCCTGGCGTGCCGCGATTCATGGAGTCGCAAAGAGTCGGACACGACTAAGTGACTGAACTGAATCTACAAAGTAGTACTAAATAACTCACGTAACTTCAAACAGCTTTAGCTAAGTAGCCTGAGGAATTTGTCAGGTTAGACTTGGAATCTCTTCCAAGACTTCTGTGTATTTGAGGTAAATGACCTAAATTTCTAAATCTATTCAGCTCTCAGATGAAGATATCATGTTCTCACAAGGCTACTTACACAAGAATTACTGTTGTACCTGTATATAGCACCTGTAAGCTGAATGTGTAATGTTTTAAGGAAATCGTATGAATTTATACCATGTTTTTATAATGAAACAAATTACCTGTCAATATAGAACTAGAAAGAATAGAAATAAATGAAAATCTAACCCAGTGACACATAATCACAAAGCATTTAAAGAGAAAACTGCCATCCAAATCAAAAACAAAGAACATGTACTATATGTTCCCACACTAAGATACTAAAACTCATTTTCAGTACTTATATTTAACTCTGTTTTAAGCCTTAGTCTTTTGGAAGGGGGAAAAAGCATTTCAAGAGGCCTTAATATAAAAATTAAGTCATTCTATTTCATTACCTTACTATGTCAGAGCAAATTAAATCAGTAGGTATTTATTGTGACTAAAGTACTAATTCAAGTACTATAAAATTTTGTATTAGTAACTCTGCTACATATTTTAAAATTATTTCTACATCAGTACTGAACTACTTACTAAATATATTTTTAAAATTTCAGTGAGAAAATTAGACAATATATGATTTTATTAATAAATAATGTGAAAGCATCAGTGATAACAGTTTAAACATTAAATTTTTTTGAACATCCATGTCTTGGCTTTAATGTTGTGCATATTGGCCTCTATGGCACTGAAGGTAAACACATGAAAATATTTCCCATTTCCATGCACAGGTGTTCAGCTATATACCATTTACAAATTATTATGGACAAGGTAACTTTTGCAATAATATTCATTTGGACAGCCACAATTAATATTAAATCAAGCAAGAAGTAGGCTATGTTGAACATATGCTCTAGATGTCAGTATTTAATGTTATTTAAAACTGAATTTTCTTATTTTTTTTTTAAGGAACATCTTTTTGTATATGTGGGTACTCAAATGAAAACTTAAGAATGCATTCTTTGACCATAACCAAATTCTCATACAAGAGGGTACTTGCCTCCTCCTCTAAAAGAAGCAATGTATTTGCTCATAATCTCCCTCTCCAGGCACCATTTTCCATATTACTAACGAAAATGCTTACAAGCACCAACCCCAAAATTTTGTCTTCAAGGGAAAAGTATAAAGTTTAAAAAGTGGCTCATATTTTAAAAGGTCAAATTCCAGCAACACTAAGGCTAAAAATGACATCAATTACATTTCTTAGCATCCACGAAGTATAATATTTTCATGAGTTTTCTATTATGTGCAGATTTATTTTCCTTAAGAAGTAAAATGAAGTTTGAATAGTACAGTCTGTGGTGTGGTGACATCAGCAACTGCCAGTTCTTGCCCATCAACGAGTCCCAATTCTAAAAGAAAAAAAGCTAAATTAACCCAAGCAAAAAAAAATCTCAAGAAAAGAGATAACACATTCAGAAACTATAGCAAATTATGGTCTAAACAAACATCAAAATCCAGTTCTCTTTAATCAAGGTAATACTATATTTGATTTCACACAGATTTTTTTTAACACTCAAAGAGCAATTAATTCTATTAATGTTTCTTAAGATATAACTAATTAGAATGGTATTACCATTCAAAAGCATTAAGAGCAAATCTAAAACAGGCCTTTATTACTTTTACTGAAAAAAAAAAAAAAAAAACCCAGAAGAAATTGATTAGCATTAGTAAATACATTCATTTAAAATACCTTTCAATGTCTTGGAGAGATTTGGCCTTGTTCTTTCTTCAATAGAGGTTACTGACTAGAAAACAATAATGTAAAGCACATAAAGTGAAATTAAACTTTTAATGTAACTTTGTGGGGGGGGAGGAAAAACTGAACACTGATCACCTGTAAGTAAAGTGTTCTATTTTTGCCCTCTAATGTGGCTGTGATAGCTGGAGATTTCATCTGCCTAAATTATAAGAAAAAAAATCAGAATCATTTTTCAAAAAAAAAACAATTCTAGTTTTTAAAGTTTTAAAATCACAAATTTTTTTCTACAACATAACAAAAGTCCTGAACACTTACAGAGAAGCACTATTGGTTAGATAATCCAAAACCTCCTGCAGTTTAGCTGATGGAGAAAACTGAATGTTTTGAGGAAGCTGGCTGCAAGCTGGGCAGTTTTCCTACATATAAAACACATATCACGGTGACACATGTACCAATAACAGTCTATTTATAATGATGAAATAAAAATCAAGTTGTTTTATCATCAGTTGTTTATTTCCTATGAACAAATTTTTATGTTTTAAAATCTGCTTTTCCCAATAGGTCATTTCTCCTAAATTATTTCACTACAAAGTATTTATTTCAGGCTGTACTAAAAAGATATATTGTAAGTAGGGTTCTGGAAATCAGAAAATACTTACAAAGGGTGTGGGATATTTTATTCACATTTCCAACCAGTAATTAATATTTAAAAATCAAAGTATGCATAATCAAAAAAGCTTTCATTAGTATACTACTACTAACCTTTCTCTCTGCTTCAAATGTGTACGTGTACAGTCCATCTACATCATTGAAAACCAAGTAATTATTAAGGGGAATATATGCGCTGTAATGAAAAAAGTGTTCATTTTTATATAACTGAGCCAGATCAAAACACAGACTTACACACATACTAAAAATGAAACTCATTACCTTGTGGCTATTTTAAAAACCTCAGTGGCACACACAGCTAAAGAGGAAAGAAAATAAAGATGCTTTAACTCAATGAAAATTAGACATTTAAAAATAGAAGTTAGTTATAAATCAGAACAGATAAATTTACAAAGCTATTGATTAAAAAATACATACAAAAATACATACAAAAACACAATTATTTTTTAAAACCTAAGAATATAACATTTTATATGTTTTGTATAATCCAAATGATAAAGCAACATTTTAAAGTAACATCACAAGTTTTCTTCCCTCTTCTTCAGACTGAGTAGCCTGTTATACTGATTAAAAAGAAATGGCAGTAAAATGTCTTCTTACTATTGAGCACTTTATCTATGAAATAATGTAAGATGAGATATATAGAAGGTCCAATAGCTTGTCTTGTGGTTTTGGGGGCAGCTTAATTATACTACCATCCACCCAAGAAGATAATCAAATCCCCAGAACACTAGTTTTTTGAGATCATGTAGCTGCAGAAATAATGGCACCCCACTCCAGTGCTCTTGCCTGGAAACTCCCATGGACGGAGGAGCCTGGTGGGCTGCAGTCCATGGGGTCGCTGAGAGTCGGACACGACTGAGCGACTTCACTTTCACTTTTCCCTTTCATGCACTGGAGAAGGAAATGGCAACCCACTCCAGTGTTCTTGCCTGGAGAATCCCAGGGACGGGGGAGCCTGGTGGGCTTCCGTCTATGGGGTCACACAGAGTCAGACACGACTAAGTGACTTAGTAGCAGCAGCAGCAGCTGCAGAAATACCAACTTAGGTACTAAAAATCTGAAGGCAAGGAAATAAAATTAAGTAGTGGCCATTTTTCCTCACCTCCAATGACGGCATTTGTAGAAGCTACTGCAGGAATGATTCGTTTTACTACTCCTAAAAAATATATTAATTAAAATATGGTTATTCCTTTTTTTAAAAAGTAGGTATCTTAAATTAGACAATGATTATTATTAAATATCATGCCCAGTACTTGATTTTTCAGGCTTTCAGGCCAAAAAATAGACTTAAGTTTAACCATGAAACAGTCTTCTTTCACACTCACATTATTTTGTATTAACAGCATGTTCAGAATCCTAAGTTATAGTAGGAAAGATAAGTAAATTCTTCACACTGTTTCATATAAAAATGAGACAATAATATACTATAACTTTTAACTCTAAAATTTCGAGTGTTTATTTTGCACCAAGAACAGTATGAAGATTAAATAAAATTTTACTGAATTTGCATAACATCATGTTAAGTCTTATTACTCTGATTTTAAAGATGAGGAAAATGAGGTTGAGAGAAACGAACACATCCACAGCTATACATCTTGTTAAGAGATAGAGGTGATATATGAACCCAGGTCTGCCCTAATGTACATAATCTTAACTGATACAGTATACTATACTATCCTCAGTAAGGATTGAGTAAAGTATGAAGAGTAAGAACTACCTAGTTTTTCTTCGACTATTAGTTTTAGCCATTCTATTCACAAAAATTTAAGACAAACACAAAAACTGCCCCTAAACACTTTGTTTCACTCTACAACATGTACTATACAAAATATTAAACACAGTTCTCTATTTCTATTGCACTTTTTTCATATTAGTATCCACAGATTAGGAATGACCAAAGCCCCACCTAAAATCATTTTTTAAGTACAAAATAAACATTCTGTAACTATATTTGTACTGTTCACTTTAGAAAACAAAAATTCTAATAAAAGTAGCTATATTATCTTAGACTGTGAGAGAGCCCTGAAAGATGTGTTTCCAAGATTTTAGGTGTTGGCAGGTCAGGTTTTAAAAACTTAAGAAAAAGGTAAGTATCTAGGAAGATGTGAAAGGAAGATAGTTAAGGAGCTGGAAAGCTGTTTTAAAAAACTAATTCTGACCATCTGACCATTACCTGCAATTTCAGAAAAGAGGAAATAGGGAGGAGCTAACCTTCTGGCGATTCCTGGAAGCTCGCCAGTGAACCACAAAGAGCAGGATGTAGTGGAAGGAGAAACAGCTTGTCAGAAACAGTGAGAAGCTGAAGACACACTGTCCAATAAAAGATTCACCCATCTCTCATCCCTCAAAAAATCTGGATTCCACTTCCAATTTGGCTTCTCTACTCTTTGTCAAGGTCCTCAATCATCAAGCTAAGAAATAACACACCAAGCCTTGCTAAAAGGTATGGAAGGATAAGTAAGACTACACACAGAAATGAGTTTGCAGTTTCTGATCAGGACAAATGGAGTTCATTTGTTAATTCAAACAATTAGCAAATAAATGTGGATTATATGTCAGATACCATTCTAGGTGCTGTACAGAGGAGCAGTAAAAAAAAGATTATCTTACAGTGATGGAGGAGTCCATTAGATGGTCTCCTTGGGGAGGTGATAATTTGAATAGAAACCTAAACCATGAAAAAGACCCATTCATGCAATGACCTGGGGAAAGTGCAACTGTGTACATGGCAGGGGCAAAGGTCCCAGAAAGGGGATGAATCAGGGTGTAAGGATGAAATATTCTTCATATAGGAAAACAAGACTATCTGAATTCTGAGCAATCATAAAAAGGTAAAATAGTGAATGGTTTATAAGTCATTATCAGTTGGTATGATCAGGAAATCGTTAAGTTGATACCTGAGGGACAAGCAACCAATCCTGAGGGGAATCCAAGGAAGAGTATTCCAGGCATAAGGATCAGGAGTTATTCAAGTTTTAAGGCGGGATCATGCTTGGTAGCAGGTCAGAACAATGGAACAATGAGTGTACAAATGCAACAAGGAGTATGTAAGAATAGAATTTTCAAATGACATTACTCAAACATCAGTAAACATAAGGAAATAATTACAGGAGAGAAATGGCAGATTTTCAGAAAGACAAAGCTCTTTCTGGTGAGCTTAATGATCTTGGACAAAATCCTTGGAAAGGTGACTATGAGTAGATACATTAAGAAACATTAGTCACTAAAACTGAGTGTTAGGATTGTTACTGAGACAAGTCACAAGACTACCTCATTTAGTTACCATGACTAACTTTGGAGCCGAGGGAAATGTGGAAGATGAGCCTCAAAAGAGCATCTGGAAAGGTCTTTCATGACATCCTTGTGAACAAGATAAAGAAACATGAAGTACTCAACAACATATGATCAACAGAAGGGAATAAATCTAAAAGGTCCTGATGAGAAGTATGATTCAGTTATCTGTTTCTCAGCCACTTTAGTCTTTTTAAAATTTTTAAGTATTTGGAAAAGAGATAAAAGATATTATTATCAAAACAAGTGATATGAAGCTAAAAAGAATACATTAAGTTGGCAGGCATAAAGAATATATTATGTTGGTGCAAAAGTAACTGGTTTTGCAGTGTTGAAATCTGCCATTTGATGTTGGAATACATTCTAAATAAATGTGATTATGTTATACATCATTTTAATGTGCATTTCTCACTTTATGATTTTTTACTAAATGACTTATTACTTGCTGTTTATTTTCTATTTATTTTAGACTATGGAAATGATGTTAGACAAAAAGCAAATCAGAGCAATTTTCTTATTTGAGTTCAAAATGAGTCATAAAGCAGTGGAGACAACTCACAACATCAACAATACATTTGACCCAGGAACTGCTAATGAAGATATAGCACAGTGGTGGTTCAAGAAGTCCTGCAAAGGTGACAAAAGCCTTGAATATGAGGAGCATCGCTGCCAACCACTGGAAGTTGACAATGACAATTGAGAGCCATCAACGAAGCTATGAAATTGCCAAAGAACTCAATGTCAACCATTCTACGGTCATTTGGCATTTGAAGCAAACTGGAAAGGTAAAAAGGCTCAATAAGTGGGTGCCTCATGAACTGACTGGAAATCAAAAATACCATCATTTTGAAGCATCATCTTCTCTTATTCTACCCAATAATGGATCATTTCTCAATGGGATTGTGATGTACTACAAAAAGTGGATTTTATACTATGACCAGCAACGACCAACTCAGTGGCTGGACTGAGAGGAAGCTCCAAAGCACTTTCCAAAGCCAAACTCACACCAAAAAAAGGTCACAGTCACTATCTGGGGGTCTGCTGCCCATCTGATCCATTACAGCTTTCTGAAACCCAGTGAAACCATTACTGAGACGTATACTCAGCAAATCAATGAGATGCACCAAAAACTGCAACGTCTATAGCCAGCATTGGTCAACAGAAAGGGCCCAATTTTTCTCCACAACATTCAACCAACACTTCAAAAGCTGAACAAACTGGGCTACGAAGTTTCACCACATCTGCCATATTCACCTGATCTCTCACCAACTAACACTTCCTCAAGCATCTCGACAACTTTCTGCAGGGAAAATGCTTCCACAACCAGCGGGTGGCAGAAAATGCTTTCCAAGAGTTCGTCAAATCCCAAAGCACGGATTTTTATACTATAGGAATAAACTCATTTTTCACTGGCAAAAATGTGTTGATTAATAATGGTTCCTATTTTGATTAATAAAGATGTGATCAAGCCTAGTTATAATGATTTAAAATTCACAGTTCAAAACTGTAACTACGTTTGTACCAACCGAATACATATATATACAGAACAGCAGGATGAGTTTAAGAATAAACTTAAAAGGACCTATACTTGAATATAAAGAAAAAAAAAAATGCCATCCCCCAAAACTGCCAAATTTGTAACAGTGGGATGTGGCTTAGCAATTGCATATGTGAAGAAAACTTCCAGATTTTAGCAGACAGTAAGCTGAAGGAATCAAAACTATAGCATCAATGTAAACCACAAACAAACAATACAAAACCCTGGCCTCCTCTAAGACTGCATCAATGCTCAGAATTGTATCCTAAGACTCATCCTAGAGCACTGCATTCTCACCTGGATAGTTCAGAGAAGTATAGATAACTGAAATATGGTTAGAAGAAAACAGCATGATGGGAATTTGAGTCATGGGAACATGTTGATGGGTTAAAGGAACTAGCAAGGTTGATGGGAGTGATAACAATTTGGAGGGTTCAATACGTTAAGGGCTATTACTTGAAAGAGAATTAAATTTTTATATGGCATAAGCATATGGCATACTCTGGGACAGTATCCAGCCCACACAAAAAAGATGGAGATTTCTCTTCAATACATAGAAGAACTGTCTTAACAATACTGTCCAAATGTGAAATGATTGCCCCAGAAATGGATAAACTGCTCTTCAGCAAAAGATAAAGTGAATGAATGGCTTGCCCTAGATGACTCAGGGACTCCTCCAAGCCTAAGTAAATAAGATTCAATGATTAAATTCCTCCTAGTTAAGAAGTGCTATGGATTCTAGTAAACTCAGTTTCCTTCTAACAAATTGGGGGCAGCTGGAAACTGTTATTTCCAGAGCATCTTTACTGAATCGCAAAGGGATAGTACTATCTGAAATCACTTATCAATTATTTCCCCCAAAGCATCACACCCTCTGAAAAAGGGAACATCTTAAGATCGTTATCAATGAAAATTCACTAACTTACCTTGAGTGAGTCTATATGTAACACCTCTAATATTATATTGTGATGCTCTTTCCAGGGCTTTTTGGAAAATCCACTGAATATGGTCAGGGTCATCGCCATCTAATGGAACACCTTCTATCAGGAAAGGGGGAAAAAAAAAGGAATGGAAGACAGAAACATGTACACATAAATCAACTTATTTTTAAGGTAACTGTCCAAATAAATAATATAGACAAGCATCTTATGTAATTCTGAATTATGAAATTAGGTTTACTACCTCCAAAAGGCTGCTCCTTAGGCCACTGCAATATCCTGACATACTCAATACAGTGTTCTGGTAGCCTGGGCATAGACGCAATGGTGCACATGGGAAAATTAACCTAAAAACACAGTTTTCATTTTTTAGTGGATTTTAAATAAATTATTTTAAAATGTAACCAGTTATGATCTAGTGTATAAAGTTTTTTATAATTCATATTAGCCTTCCACTTACAGAAACAAAATACTTAATACTATTAAGAATACTTCTGAAATCAACACAGTTGATCTAAGTCACTTCACTTAGGTTGATCTCCCTAAAAAAAATAGGCTTGCCCTACACTTTAAAAAATATATAAAGTTAAGCTTTGTTAGAACATGGGAAGAATAGGAGTGAATAAATTCTCAAATATGAGTACTCTATTATGTTTAACTAAGATTTAAATCTGAAGATATAAAATTCACCAAAACAAAGCAATTTCAAACAAAAACTAATAAAATTATTTATAAATCAGACTTCTAAATGCTCTTCCAAGTGGAAATGCAGATTAAAGAGCCTCATCTTTGGAAATATCAGTCTCATCTCTGATATCTTTATATCCCTAAAACATAGGCAAAAACCAAACAAAACAGATTACAGCTCTATCCCAACATACAACTTTCTAACTGGTCCTTTGAACCTTACTCTCTAAATAAAAAACTAATAGAAATGAATTATGAGAACAGAACAGTATCAAAATGATGATATTGAGTCTATGTATGTGTGTGCTCAGTCGCTCAGTCGTGTTCAATTCCTTGCAACCCCATGGACTAGAGACCACCAGGTTCCTCTATCCATGGGGTTTTTCTGGCAATACTGGAGGAGGTTGCCATTTCATTCTCCAGTGGATCTTCCTGGACCAAGGGATGGACCCAAGTCTCCTGCACCACATGCAGATTCTTTACCGCTGAGCCATCAGGGAAGATACATTATGTCTGAATCTTTCCTTAAATAGAGCAAAATTTCGTATTTCATCATCGTTCTTCTTAGCATGCCTTTCAAAACATGGTTATTCCTAATTAAAAGTCCTAAATATTGACTAATCTTAATAATGCAACCCTTATTTCACCCCAAGATACTATTAAACAGGTGCGGGTGCTTTTGTGATTTACCTGTGGTGGATATAGTTCCAGCGTGCATTCAATACAAGCAGTCATTCCAGGCAGAATCACCCGGGCATTTCCTTTAAAACCTTCTGTCCCCCCATCTATCAAAGGGACAATGGAGCTTGGGTCTAATACACCATCTTCATAATTTAGAAGAGATATCTAGGAAAATTGTTTCAAGGGTTTAAAAGGAGAGGGGGATAAGAATTCAAAAAGGGAGAATGCTTTCAACAATTCTAAAAGTCAATGACATTACTGAATACTAATACATCAAATCAAAGGATTACATTAGTAGCAATTTACATCCAAACCTGCAAATTAATGACTGGCAATAAACAATGAACTACATCTATTACTGAAAATTGAATAAACTCTGATTTTTCAAAAATATGACACAAAGTCTCATTTTTAGTATGTTAAAGAGCATCAGGAAGAACTCCAGAGAACTGTAAAAACACTAAGTCTTTACCAGCATGCCATTTATCCATCTTCTGGCTATGATAGAGTCCAGTCCACATACAATTATATGAAATTCTACGAGAAAAAAAAATGCAAGTTGAGTTTTTAAAAATGCTGCCACACAAAATGATTCACAATTTCTAAGAAACAAAAAACATTTTTCATTATAAAATAAATATACATAGCTTCTAATCCTTGAGTAACCCTTACTCAAAACAGCATATAAAAATGCAGCTAATGGTGCCAACTAAGAATTAAAAAATGGTGCCATCCTCCTTTCAATCAGTCAACAACATTTCTGAAAAGCCAACACCAAGAAATGAAAGCAAATAAAAGAAATAGCAATCAAACAGCTAGCAATCCGTAAATAGACAGCAACTAAAAAATATAAAAATTTAGTGAAAATTGAATTTCAAGTGGAAAACTTACGTCGATAGAAAGTGTCGTTAAAATCCTGAATCTTGTTGAAATGTCTGAATATAAGTAAAGGAACTTAAGCTACTAAATTTTTAACTTGTAAGATGAATTCAACAATGCCATAGGATCAAATTACAAATGTATACTTAAAATAAGACATAAGTCATCAATGTTCAAAGCAATGGAATTCAAGGAATCTGGTAAAATGAAAACAATCCTACCTCCTGAAAAAACTGTTTTCTAAACACTCCTCTCCCCTAATGACATAGAACAGTTTCTCATCCCCAAGCCTCCATATCAGTATAACTATGTCTCTGTTATACTTTCTACCTACTCTGCTGCAATCCTTATGTAAAACCATAAACTCTGGGAAACCAGAATGTGTATCTTCCACCATCAGCATAAAGCAGGGAGGCAATAAAAATTTGTTTAGTGAAGGGAACGGGTATGCTATAGTTCCCACTTACAAAGGGGATTCTAGGAGTTAATGTACTGCACAAATTAATACACTGCACACCTTAAATTTTTAGTTTTATATGTCAGACATAGGCAATTTAAAAAAAAGTTACTGCAAAACTAATTTTTAGAAAACACAGATGTTTGCAATAGCTTTTTCAGGTGCTAATGATTTGCTATTGATATTTTTCCCCTTGGTGGGGGGAAGGGTGAATTTTCTTCCTCTCTCACTGAACTCAGTTTTTCGAGTTTCTTTCTACCCAACCTGCACCATATTAGCAGGCTTTCCCCAGCCTGGAGGGTGCCAAGAGAACACCATTCAAAACCGGCTGTGAGTGTGTGGATCACAGTACTTAACATCTGAACAGCATATGTATGCAAAAAAGCATTTTTTTAAAAATTTTTTCTAATGGAGCAATTTCATTTAGTAACACATAAATTACACTCCTCTAAAACAAACCATCCACTGCAGGCTTTAAAAACCAAAATGGAAAAGAGGGACAATACATAGTCTGTGTGCTCTAGATTTTTAATCTGGCCTACAAATCAAGAAATATGTTCAATTCTAGCCCTCACCCACCAAGACCATTCCTTTCGAATACCAGGCAAATGAGAGGCCTAAGCTGCAGCTAGAAAATGGAAGTCAAAAGAGAACCAGAGCAAACATTAGGAGAACAAAAATAGGAGACCCAGGAGCCAGACTAAGAAATGCCATCTCCTGGATTTCTAGAAAATACCCAAAGTTCCCCAGATCTAAATAAGGGAGAGAGACAAAAGAGTGTACACTCTTTTTTTCTCTTTCTCCCTGTAAGGACATGTATTTGCATGTTTAAACTTTTTATTTTTGCAAAGACAGTACACAGTGTCCCGTATTTCTTTCACCCAGTCTCCCCTAAGGGTTATGTCATATATAAACTACAATACCGTATCAAAATTACAAACGTGACACTGGTACAACGTGTGTGTTAAGTTCTGTCATTTAAATACAGGTAGATCTGTGTAACTACTAAAATTAAGATGCACATTTCTTACAGTACCACAAATATCTCCCTCCTGCTACCCCTTTACAGTCACATCTATCCCCTCTAACATGCCAAATCACTGGCAATCACTAATGTGTTCTCCATCTCTGTAATTTTGACATCTGAAAGTTATATGCAATCATACAGTATATGACCTTTTGAGACTGGCACTTTTCATTCAGCATAATGCTCTTGATTCCATCCAAGCTGTACTTCATTAGTTAGTTTTTTATTGCTCAGTATTATTGTACTGAGTACAATAATTGTATATTGTATACACAGTATAACTGTAATACAGGTTAACAATTCACTTATTGATGGATGTTTGAGTTGTCGCCAGTTGTTGGCTACTTGCAAATAAAGCTATGAACATTGGAGAATAAGTTTTTATACAGATGGTAAATGCCCAGGAATGAAACTGCTGAGTTGTATGGTAAGTATATATTCAAATTTTTAAAAAGATAGCCAAACTATTTTCCAGATGACTACCATTTTACATTTCCAGTTTTCCTGTATCTTTGCAAACATTCTTTACTATTTTTTATGTCAGCTATCCTAAAAGGTGTGTAGTAATCTCATTGTGATCATAACCTGGATCTCCCTTAAAGCTAGTGATACTGAATATCTTATCATGAGCTCTTTACTATTTTCTTTAGTGAAATATCCCTTCATATTTTTGGTCTATTTTCTAACTGCTTTTTACTGTTATGCGAGTTCCTTATATATTCTTGATGAATCCTTTTGTCAGATACCTACTTCATAAGTATTTCCCAGTGTGTAGCTTATCTTGTCATCCTAACAAGATCCTTCACAGAGCAAAAGTTTTTAATTTTGATGACATTCAATTTACCTTTTATGGATTATTTTTTTGATGTGGTCTACTGATTTTTATCAAACCCTACATCTCAAAGCTATTTCTCCCATGTTATCTTCTAAAGTTCTACAGGTTTACATTTTATGCTTAACCTATGATCTATCTTGAGTTTATTTTTGTAATTTTGAGTTTTGAGATGCATTTTTTTTTTTTTTTTGCAACCACAATCTACTGAAGAGATGGTCCTTCCTAGAGTGAATTGTTTTTGCACCTCTGTCAAGTATAAATTGGCCATACTTGCATGTGGCTATTTCTGGTTTCTCTATTCTGTCCTGCTGATCTGTCTATATTCTCTCCTTGGCAACACAGTCTTGATTATTGTACTTAGATAATAACTCTTGAAATTGGCCAGTGATTCCTCCAACTTCATTCTTTCACAGTATTGTCTTAGGTAATCCTAACCTCTATCCATTTTAGAATAATCCTGTTTGGAGCAACAGAAAAGTTTGCAGGAATTTTGATAGAAACTCGTATATAAATTGTACACAAATCTGGGGCTAAGTGACATCTTTACTACGTTGAATCATCCAGTTCTTGAACACTATCATTCCATTATTTAGATCGCTTTTGATTCCTTACATTTGCATTTTGCAATATTCAGCATACAAGACCCATACTTATTTTGTTAGGTTTACACCTAAGTATTTCTCTTTTTTTTGAGTGGTTATAAATGGCACTGTAGTTTAAATTTCAGTTTCCATGTGTTCACTGCTAGTATACAGAAATACAATTGATTTGTGTATGTCGACTTTTGTATCTTGTGGTATTTCCAACATAACAAATCCTATTTCCTAAGTTTCTATAAAATACTAAAAGTTCTCTGGATCTAAAGGCACAGGAATCAACAAAGAGTGAATAGTCCTTTTTTAAAACATGTTTCTTATAAAAATATACTTATTCTGACACACCTTCCATCTGACTAATAATATACTGACTCTTTATTTTGCCTGCTATGGTAAGGCGATATAAACATTACCAGTATCCAGCCTAAAAGCTTAAGAGTCTAGTCGAGGACATTTGCAATTGAAACTTAAGGCAAATAAATGAAGGTACTTGCTACCTAAGCTTAATTTAGGGCAAAAAAACATGTTATATAAGCTTAAAAAGAAAAGATTGAAAGGACATTAAACAAAGTGTTACCAAAAGATATGTCAGTAATAAGCTTACTGCTGCTGCTTATTTTTTCTGCCTATCCATATTCTCTGTGTTAAACATCTCTAGTATAATAATAAAAATAATAAGCTTCAAATAGTTAAGTATTGAGTAACTTATTTGTCAAAAGGATACGGAACTACATTGCAATTAGGAACTCTGTCATTTAGAAATTCTGCAGCAACTTCAGCCTTAGGTCTTCCAACATCTTTAGGCCTACAGAAAAAATTATATTTAAATTATCATTCATGATATAAATCTAGATTATCTACATAATCTACTTTCACACATAGAAATATCCACAGTGAATTTATCTGGAGGCTATTTAGAAGGAATATTTTTACCTAAGTATTTCTGATGAATAATGAGTCATTCAACACTAAATGTAAACTCTTGTTGATATTCCAAATTAAGTATTTTTAAGTACTGACAAGTCTAATTAAGTATTTAAGTGAAAATATGAAGTTTTTTAAGGTAAAGTGTAACAACAGCATGTTTCCCAGCCACTTCTCAATGTTGTGTTTCCTAATGTAAAAAATTATCCCAGATCCAGAGATTTCCATGTCTTTGCCCTGAATTCCAGAACTTCAATGTGTTACTATGCAGGTCTTGGCAGAAAAAAAATCAAGGGATCCTAGGGATGCGAGAATGTTCATATACCCCCTTCTTCCCATGTGTGCTAATTAACTAGTAAATGCTATACCCCATAAGCAGCCATAACTATGTTTTTTGAAGGAATAATTCCAAAGGCAGTATCTAGAATTGCAAATGTTACCACTATCTTCAAGAAGGTAAAAATAAAAGACCTCAAAAGGTTACTCCTAGATAATAACCACAGTTACAGACAGGAAAGGACATGAGTTCTCTCTTCTAATCTCCATATGAATGGTATTTTTCTTTCCTAGTACTTCCTCATTCTCTTCACGGGAATAAGTCACTCCCTCAGGTATACATAATAAGCGCTTCATTACTACTTTTTCACAACATGATTTTTGGTTATATACATAGGTCTATCATACCTACCAGACTATGAACAACTGGAAGAAAATTACCATACTCTTGAAAAATAAATGAAACACTTGAAAAATAAATGAAAATCAAACAGTCACTGTGCGCATTAGAAATCATATTTTATTTAAAATTGGAATTTTTAACATGTCTGTGTATGGCTGAGTCCCTTGGCTATTCACCTGAAACTACTACAACATTGTTAATCAGCTATACCCCAACACAAAATGTTTTTGATGCTAAATAAATAAAATGCTCAAAATAAATAAAATAGGAATTTTTAAAAAATGCTTTAACAGGTCAAATTTCTTCTCTCCAATAAGGCAAAATGCTTTTTTGACTCAAAACTTCTGGTAAGAGTTTTATTCTTTGTCCAAATTTGTAATTTCAAGAGGCTCTAGCATAAGTCAAGCAACTTGATTTCAGTATTGCATCCAACTACACTGGACAGAGCTCTTTAGGTATACAGAGTAGATAAAATAGTTTCAAGAATCTTTCAGACTGTGTATTATATGTGTTTTCATAACTGATCCCCCAAAAATAACTCTAAGATGGTTTCTGTGGGAACTGCTACTTTACCATTCCAGAATTAGGGGATTTAATTGCTACTCCAAAAATCTGTACTTTGAGTAAAATGGCCTTTCATACACATCATCCTTTGGCATTGTTATACAACAACAACACATCATCCTTGCAAGGTATCTTGGCCTAATTACTTAACCTGGAAAACAAGAACCTATTGTGGGGTTTGCTCTGAAGTTAAATTAGGTAGTATAGATAAAGAGCTCAGAAAGTACTTAATATATCCTAAGCACTTCACAAATCTTCACTGTCACTATGATCTTCAATCATTATTTCAGCCCTAAATTAAAGGGCATAGCTTATTATCAATAACCAATCAATTTGGTGGTGTCATTTCAAGAGCAGTCCTACACTAAATATTTGTCAGACTGGAAAGTGCCCACAAACTTTTTCTATCAAGAGAAGAGAAATATCAAGGGCCGAAAAAATATACAAAGAAAACCTTAAAAGTTAAATGTAGGGTTCACCCTACAATTACAATACTTCATTAACTTAGTTTAACTCATCCTTCAACCTGTTTAAGATCTTTCCCAAAGTTAATTTTATCTTTTCTGCTACCTAACCTCATCCTGCATCCTAAGACTATTTGAGTACCTTTTGTCAGTACTCTATGATCACTATACAGAGAGAAAAAAGTCCTTATTTCTCTGCTGTTTTTAGTCGCTCAGTTGTGTCTGACTTTCTGCGATTCCACGGATTGTAGCCCACCAGGCTCCTCAATCCATGGAGATTCTCCAGGCAAGAATACTGGAGTGGGTTGCCAGGCTTTCCTCCAGGGGATCTTCCCAACCCAGAGATCAAACCCAGGTCTCCCACATTGCAGGCGGATTCTTTATCATCTGAGCCACCAGGAAAACCCATCCATATAATTCTTTGAGTAACAAATACACACTTTTATCTAAGCCATTCAAGTCCCTAAACACTACATAGTAATATTCATTAATGAACTTTTCCTCAGATCTGCACGTAAGGACTATTTCTAGTATTTAAAGTCACTCCACATAAGCCGCTCTTAGATGTTTACTGCATTTCACTTATACCTAAGGTAATTATCCCTCTTTGTTACATTTCACTTGCTCCTGGGTTTTTTCTCCTTAACTCACCATCTTATTTCACCTTCTCTAAAAAGTTCAAACTGTGTCATAACTTCACTGCCCCAGAGTCACCACTCAAGTCTTGGCTCATAAGTCCCTACCAATATATCTCACTAGGGTCTAATATATAATTACTGTTCTCTTATGAAATCAACAGGAGGAAAAGAGTGGAACTCGGTGTCTTCAAGGCACAATCATCCCAAAGATCACATTCACCTTTTGGACATTTCTTTAAAATCAACAAAAACATGTATTTGTTTACAAAACTATTTTTGCCAGAATGCCCAAAATTTTCCTGCAAAATTTACTTAGACAGGAGTGGCAGTTCTTAACAAAATTAGCATTATCCTCTCAGTAGTTTTTTATTAAACTGAAAATATACTGAAATTCGAATGATTACCACAATTTTAAAATAGGATATTAAAACTCACCTAAATAAAAATTGCCTATTCAGATTGGAAACATCTATAGTGTCCATGTCTATAACGTGAATCTGTCTAAAACCAGACAAGGCCTGTGAGAATAAAAGAAAAAAAAAAATCTAATTAAGCAGAAGGTTCGTCACGTTTGAAATTTTTTAATTTCTTTTCAATGGTCTTAAATCTACAAGTTCTCAGTAATAAGTTCTGCACAATTGTAGTCAATGGTTAAAGAGTCATACAAGGTATATAAAACTCAGGGTTCTTGTAAAGGTCAAAAAAGTGTAGGTACTCAGTTTTAAATAATCCATAACCCAAAGAGAATAACTCAAAATTTCTATGGTTGTTTCATAATCCCATAAACACGTCTGTTAAAGTTTGTTTTGCTGCTGCTGCTGCTAGATATTTTAATTTTACTATTCTTACTACTTAACTGTATTGCTATTCTTTTCCAGAATACTGTTGAAAGTAATTCCTACAAGATTTATATTAATGTAAGCATGCTGCCAATCAGAAATAACTATAAGATTATAAACGTACACACACACACATATATATACACACCCTGGACATGTAAAAGAAATACCTTAAAAGCAGAGTCAAGAGCAAGCAATCAAAGAGCTAGAGAAAAGCAACAAAACTCTTGTGTTTCAATGATAATGCCACATGTTTTAACAGTACAAGGTGTTCAAACTTACTAGCAGATTAAAAAAAAAAAAAATAGGTCTCAAGACTCAATTATGCTTCTCTGGGCATGGTCAGTTTACTTAGGTAATCAAATTGAATCACCTGGCAATAATTTCACCATTTTTCTGCCCTCTTTATAGAAAGAGTTGTCCATACTTTCATTCTCAAATAACCTCTCTTGCACTTGCTGTAAACAAGCTTTCACTCCACTGAAAACCACACTTGTCAGTCACCAGTGACCTCCCATGACAACTCTTACTCTCTCTGACATGACCCATCTCAAGTATTTGGCAGGGTATGGATCGATTCCCCTCCTTAAACACATTCTTCATCTGGTCACCTCACTCACAAGAATTTGAACACTTTTTAAAAATTGGTTTCCCATTCACTACGCTCAAGAGTTTTCCTCCTCATTTACTGGCCAGAATGTGGGGCGCCCTTGCACTTATTAGTTCAGGTTACTTATGGCGATTTCAGACCATCTTGTAAGGTAAACTTACCATCATCTAACAGATATTAATATCTGAAATTAAACAGTTTCCAAAACCAAAGCCAATCACCCTTGCTGACCCAAACCAGTAAATCTGTTCTTTACCCAGCCTGCCTCACTTCAGTGAGCGCTGACTCCATCCTTCCAGCTGCTCACGGCAAAAACCTTATCATGTCAGCCTTGACTCTTCTTATGTCCCCCACCAATCCACCAGCAAGTCCTATTGATTTCATCTTCAAAACATCCATTATCCAACCTCCTCTCAGCACCTCCAGTACTACTGCCCTCTTCTAAGGGACCACCTATCACCTCTTGCCTAAGTGACTTCAACAACCTTCAAACCAGCCTCTCAGCTTCCTCATCTGTTCTTCCTCTTGCCTTTTCTTAATATATCAGCCATGGAGATCCAGGTTGAAGTTGTATGGAGTCACCTCACAAACTTAAACCTCCTCCAATGACTTCCTGACTCAGAGGAAAAGGCAAAGTTCTTACAGCAGCACCTCAAGCCTTTTGTGACTCTCACTCCAAGCCCCTTTTGTTATCTCTGATACATCCTCCTAGAAAATGCCCCTCTTCCTCACTTCTGCTTTAGCCACAATGGCCTCCGTGTCCTCCTGGAACTTAACAGTTATGTTCCCACTTCACAGCTTTTGCACCTGATACTCCCTCTGCTTAGAATGTTCTTGCTCACCTTTTTGCCCAAATAGCACCTTTTTGTGAACCCTTTCCCCTCCCGCCAGGCTATCTATATTCCATCCTTCCTTTCTTCATAGCATTTAAGCCTTTATTACTATCTGACATACAACATAGTTCACTTGTCTTTTCCTTCCACTAAAACACAAGCCCTCAACATACAAACGCCTGTTTTGATCAAGGCTGTATCTCTAGCATATAAAACAGTACCTGGTATATAGAGAAAGAGGTTCAATAAATATTTGCTCAATCAATAATATTAATGTCATATCCTTTATTTTAGAATGAGCCTTTGGGGGCTTACGATCAATTCATGTATATCTCTTGTGTTATTTATGTGTGAAACAAGCAAAGTAACAAGTGGTAAAATTGAAAACACAGTTTTCTTCTATGTAAGAGATTATAACAATGCACTGAATAACAAGGCCACTCCTGAAGTTGCTTGAAGACTACTCCTCAGATCTAACCTCTAATTACTTTACATTTTAAACTGATATCTATCACATTTGCAATAACAGCTTTGAAATGGAAAAAAGCTAACTATTTAGGAGATTTGTGTATACAATGCCTATGAAAACCACAGCCTATCTTTCCCAAATCCTTTGGTTGTTGTGCTGCAAGGGTGTTTGTATCTAATAAAGTACTGTCATTTTGGCATCCTATCACAGGGCACATCGTGTGTATGTATGTGTGTGTGTGTATGTCTCTCTCTCTCTCACACAGGGCACATCATATGTGTGTGTGTGTGTCTCTCTCTCTCACAGGGCACATCGTGTGTGTGTGTGTGTGTCTCTCTCTCTCACAGGGAACATCGTGTGTGTGTGTGTGTGTGTGTCCACATGCACTCAGTCATGTCCAACTCTGTGTGATCCCATAGAATGTAGAGTAGCCCACCAGATTTCTCTGTCCATGGAATTTTCCAGGCAAAATACTGGAGTGGGTTGCCATTTCCTTCTCCAGGGGATCTTCCCAACCCAGGGATCAAACCTCCATCTCCTACATTGACCAGCAGAGTCTTTACCACTGTACCATCTGGTAAGCCCTATATGATACACACGGCTGTTTATTTTGTGAGAGACTTGTCTTCCCAATGATACTTCAAATTCACTAAGGACATACATCATGATGACCTGCAATGCCCACAGAACCAAGCATAGCACCAAGTACCAGGAAGTGTATTATGTTTTTGCAGTCTCACTGGGAGTAGCGTTAGTGTTTCTAGCAAAAGTAATGTGCTTATTTATATTTAAACTTAGGTCCCAAGGCTGACTATTTAGATCCTTCATCTGGCTGTTACCTGCTTCATTTTCTAAGAAGTATGCTCTACCATTTCCACTTTTCCACATACTAATCAGAAGGCAAGCATACAACAGCTCCAAATCAATTCCTCCCCTAACAATTTTTGTTAAATAAACTGATAAAATCTTATAAAGATCTACTTTGTAGTTATCAGAAGTCAATGAAACTAATTAAGTCACAAATTATGGATTCCATCCAGTACATAGGAATAGCTTCACTAAATAGTACTGTCTCTTGAGATGATGTTCTTTTAAAACAGACTGACCAAAAACAGAAAAAAAAAGGTTAGCTCTCCCATTTTTTATGGGTCTACTACCATATGGTTATGAAAAAAATTACTGTATGATTAGATCATGTAATGACACAATGGTTCAGTGAAATACTTGACTAAAAACTGATGGCCTGGGTTAGATTCCAGGCACACCACCATAATCCAGAAAAAAACTTGTCATTTAACATCTCTGAACCTGTGTCTTCCTCTACATAAAATGAGATAGTGTCCTAGTCACCTAAGTGGATTAGTTTGAGGGACATACAAAATAATAAATACTTTGAAATTACAAGTGAAATATGAATTAACAGTTTTGCTATTTACTTCTCTGAATTAATGAGCACTTTGCAAGAGGAAGCACAAAAATTTGCTGGATAAAAAACAGAGAAGAAAGGAGAAATAAAAATGTCTATCAATCATTACTTTATAGCCAAGGACTTTAGGGTTTAAAAAGTTAAGTTACATCATCATTTTAATTACTGTCTGGAATTTGACCTGCTAAACTTATTTAACAAAGGCTCAGGAGAAACAGTTAACAATCAATCATAATAAAGAAATGACAGAAAAGGAAAAAGGGTTAATTATCATAGAGAAGGAAAGTACATATTTTATACATATATTACCAGGTTTTTCAGGAGCTCACATCCTAAGCCGCCAGCTCCAATGACTAGAACTTTACATGTATCTAACAAAAACTGGAGAGACTGTAAAGAATGAAAAGGCATATTAAAATCTATAAAAACCATAAGTACCATCAATAAAGCAACAAACCATAAAAGAGTTTCTCTGTTTCCCTGAAAAATGCAACTGAAGATAAAGAGCAGCCTTTGAAATTAATAAATTATTTAAATTTATGAACAAGGTAGAACCAGAAATTGTATAACCCTAATGATTTCTGAGAGTTCCAACTTTAATGTTGCTAAATTGAGTTTTATTGGTTGAAATTAAAAAGCTACTATTTCTAACAAGAAAAAATATGCCTAGTTTAGAGTTGTCTCTTTTTCTAACTTTGAAAAGAGAGCATCAAACTCAATTATTTAACTGACTTTTTAAAAATAGAAAAGTGTAAAAAATGTAAGAACTGAAGATCAAGCACTGCACAAGCTGTTTAGAGGTCTTAAAAAAAAAAAAAAGGCTAAGAACAATAACAGCTGCTTTTCCATACAGTTGGTTACACTTACAAAACAGGAGATGGCAGGAAGAAAAAACAGGTAAAACTCTTATTTTTTGCCTATCAACAGAAATATGATTTGAAACAACCACTTAACACAAGAATCTTAAATTATTAGCTCCCTGCCTCACCCCTGCAAAAAAAATCAGAAGCATGAGAAAATATGCTGGATTGTCTAAAGAAATACAGAAGACTGTCAATTTTGCCCAAGATTACTCAGGTTACTCAGATAAGACAAGTCAAACCTAAGGGTCTGCACCTTACTTCAGGAGCAGCACAATATTTCTATTTCAAAACAGCATCTCTTCATCAACATAAAAGGAGATAAAAAATTTACTATAAAGGAATATTTCCCATCCCATAATAAAAAAAAAAAAAAAACACAAGTTGTTTCTAATCGAACATTTGCTTTAAGTCAGATACTACCAGTTCCAAATTCTATTCCTCTATGATACAGCAGTCACATACTTTTTATACTTTTTAACAGGCAATTAATTATATTGCATTCTAAGTAATTATTTATAAATTAATTACATTCAATTCCAAGACTAATTATATTCAATTCTAAGTAAAGATACTCATTTCAAATAAACTTCAAAATTTAAGCAAACACATCTGTATCTCTATGAAAGTTAAATTTCTCATAGCGGGGATTAAAAAGGTGTGTCTCAAAAGTAATTTTAAACTGGACTTTTAAATGAAGTATAACATAATTTTAAGTGAGGTTATGAGGTCATTTCACTCTTGAAAATTAACATATTACATTTGAAAAATGTGAAAATAACTCAAATATTATTCAAATAAAATCAGTTGCAAATATTCTGTTTACTATTTCAAGATAACTTACACAATCCTATTAGTATTTTTATTATAAGAGTAAATTAAAAAGGAAGCATCTTATTATATTTGCAACATAAAACTATTAGAGGAGTTATTTAAAAATAAACATTTCTCACTTCAGTGCTCGGTTCGAAATCAGGGTGTGTGAAGGGTCCAGATCGCTCGAGGAACTTCTTTACATGGTTCCAGCGACCTTCCCAGTCTCCAGTGTCCCCACACCCACCATCAACAGCCATTCTGCACAGAACACAGTAAATTCAGCTGCAAAGATCAGTATGAAAAAGCCACACCTACAACTAGTATGGTTTCCCCAAATGAGAAGGTAACCACACCAGACCTGCTCAAATACAAAGGGTAATATTCAATGTAGTTACGCTTATGCTTTTATTGTCTTTTCTTGCTATTATATAGTTTATGTAAAGGTAAGAACAGATTGAGGAAATAATATGTTTCTGGGTTCCTAAAATAACTTAAAATCAAACTTAGGATACTGATCTATCAGTGAGAAATGGGCTTTCTAAACATTTGGAACTTACTAAACACTGCAAACTGCCCAATCTATTCTATGAACAGCCTTGGAACAGAAAATATAAGCTACAAAAAAAAACAAAAACCAAAAAATCCCTCCACTTCCAGAATCCTTATGCTTGACATCTAACATAACTCATGTGTCCTTTCCAAGTTGGAAAGGTATAACTTATTTCTGATGAGAGAAACTTATGCACATTTTTCTCTGAAGTCCTAATTTTCAAAAAAGAATCTCTTAGGACTATAACGTGGCTTCTATTGCCACTAAACACAAGGAAAGTTTTAGGTGATAATCATGCCACAGATAGGCAATACCATCTAGAAATCTTTTAGAACATACAATCTAGTAAGGAAGGACTCTTCTAACAAAATATATTTTCTATTCATTACAAGACTCACGTTTCCTTGTGATTATTTTTAATTTTCAAATTTCCTACAATCCCACAATGTCTACCTTCAAACATATTTAGTAATATCCAGTTTTTACAAAACGGACCAAGTATTGCCTAGCAATAAAGACCACAGGGTTTGATGTCACAGCTGGATTTGGTTCCACAATTAATAGCATTGTGACCTTCAGCAGATTACTGGACATAGCCATAACCTCGTCTGTAGCTTGTCTGTAGCTACTTCTTAACGTCAGAATGATAGAGATAATCCACCTGCAGGCTTTAGTACAATACGTGGTATATAGTAAACATTCAAATTGTAGCTGTCATTTTAAGCAAAAGTGGAATGAAATGAAAGGTGGGAAGAAATGTGAAACTAAACTTGTTCCAAGTCCTCTTGCGATTGAAATTCAACTTTCTGAGATAACTAAGGCCCTGCTGCTGGGGACTGACACAGAAATTACTAACTCACCACGCCCACTGCAAGAGCACTTTCTTCCCGTCCCAAGTAAGGAGGAAGAAAAAATAGGTGATGTTGCCCGGGGTGTAACACACTTCGCTTAAACCTGTCTCACCAGCACAGAACTAGCTAGGCTCTGATATGAAATAAGGTGTGTAACAAATGGAGAATATAAGCTCTCCGGAGGCAACACTCTCCTTTCAGAGCCAATGATTTTGCAAAAATGACTGAAGTGCTTAGTACGATACCAGACTTAAAGTTCTCATCAAAAGTTTGCAATTAATACTATTGTCTCAGTGTTTTCGAAAGGCCAAAAAACGGCCCACCGTCCGTTTCATGTGTTTTGGTAAGAATCCCTTCTCACAAACTCTCCGCTCTGACAATCTGGGATGGAGGAAAAGAGGGGTGCAAGGGTCCTTCCGCAAGACCTTTAGGTCAGGCACCCCGGCGGGCCGGCGCGGAACCTGAGCGCGGTACCCGGGCCCAGCGCCCGCCCGAGGCAGAGACCAGGGCCCGCCGGGCCCCTGGGGCTGCGGGCGGGGGTCGGGGGTTGAGGCTGCGCGGCCTGCGCTCCGGGTGCCCCCCCTCCCAGCCCCCCGGGCCCGCTGCGGCTGGTCCCCTAGGCCTGGGGTGAAGGGAGGCGGGGGCCCCCGGAGAGGGCCCCGGCCTCCCGGCAGCACTAACTTCTCAGCCAGCAGCTCCTCTATTCTCCTTCTTTTCTTCTCCCTAAAAGAAAGAGAGAATAAAAGAAGGGTCAGCATCACGCTACACATTGGGCGCCGCGAGGGGATGGGGGGGCGAGGGGACGGGGCGGAGGGTGGGAGGACCCCGGGTGGAGGCGGCAACCGCCCACCGCCGCGCTCTCTCACAACCCAGCCCGGCCCGGGGCGCCTGCAGAGTCCGGTACTTACGGTTCCTCGCCATCCGCCATATTGTTCTCCGCCTCTTCCCAGGCACCCCCACGGTGGGAGGAGCGAAGGGGCGGGGCGGGGCGGGACCGGCCAGGAGGGGCCGGTGAAGAGGGGCGGGGACAGCGGGGAGGAGGCGGGGCTGCTGGGGCTGGCTGTGCGAGGCTCCCGTGCGTTTAAAGGCGTCTTTGTAATTAAAATCGTGATTAAATACACTTAGAGAAGTCTTACCCAGTGTATAATGTGTGAAAATACAACCTCATCTGTAGCTTATTTATGCGTATACATAACTTGCATAAATTACAATTTATACAAATAACAAATACGTTATTTTTTATACGATTTATGTATATGCAAAGCACCTCATCACCTAAAGATAAACGGTGACAGAATTTTGCACTATTTTCCAGAGTCAGAGATAGATCTGCAGACATATAGGTAGATACATAGGGGTGTGTGTGTGTCTGTGTGTGTCTGCACACGCACGCACCTGAGTTCCTGTGTCTGAATGGCTGGATAGAGAGAAACAACCATGTTCAAAACAAACAAGCAAAACATATATATATATATATATATATATATATATATATATATACACACACACACATACATACATACATATAACCTTTCTTGGAGCGGGACACAAATGACATTTTGAGCCAGAAAGGACAGTTTATTTAAATCCTTAACTCTCCACCTATTAACTATGAGACTTTGGGCACTACTGTGTCTTCATTTATAAACTGAGGATGATAATGTTCACCTCATAAGACTGAAATTAAATGAAATCTATCGTGTTTTCGAAATATAGTCCCTGATCATCCACATCAGCATCATTAGGGAACTTGTTACAAATGCAAATTTTCAGGCCCCACCTGCAACCTTCACTAAACCCAGGATGATTCTGTGCAAAATAAAGCTTGAGAATCGCTGAAATGGAAAGCGTAAAGCCTGGTTAGCACTCAGTTAATGTAGCTGCTAATAAATTATATTTAATCTTCTCTTTGTTCTTTATTATCCCCCAATCAAGTTTAATTCAATAGCACTCGTTGAGCTGAAAGTCAGTGCCAGACAGTCAATGGAGGGACAGAGTTCACAGTCTGCAGTCCCACAGCAGGAAATAGACACCAGCCCCTCTACACGTCACATGTCTCAACATCAACTCAAAAACCTGTGTTTTTTTTTGCCCAAACTCCTTTACAGATGGAAACTACTAAGGTTAAACCCTTCTTTTTCAAAACAGGCTCATGTGTGCTGGCTCTCCAGCAATGTGTTTAGGAGACCTTTCCATTAATGGCAGTGAGCATCACAACCCTTTCAGATGATAAAAACCATGGGGCACCTTGGAGACCACATAGTTCAAACCCACCATTTCATGAGGACAAAGCCGAGGCCCAGAAACAGGAAGCTGCTTGCACAGGAAAGTGAAAAAAGTGGAAGTGTTAGTTACTCAGTCAAGTCCAACTCTCTGTGACCCCATGGACTGTAGCCCGCCAGGCTCCTCTGCCCATGGGATTCTCCAGGCAAGAATACTGGAGTGGGTTGCCATTCCCTTCTCCAGGGGATCTTCCCAACCCAGGGATCAAACCCAGGTCTCCTGCATTGCAGGCAGATTCTTCACCATCTGAGCCAGTTGGCCCAGGAAGAGGTCCTCTGGCCCTGCTCCTGCCTTGGGACTCACACCCTGACTCACTGGGGTGGTATTCTGACAGATGACACCAGGCACTCCCACTGGCTCAGAGTGACTGATAAGAAATAGCCACTTGTCCTTGCCAATTATGAAAGTAACAGAGACATGCAAGCAAAACCTAGATCAGATTTATCTTATTTCAAATGGAATATATAACAAACTTTTAGATTATCCACTATGATTTATATACAGACAATACTATGGGTGGCCCTATCTAGAAGCAGAGATTTGCACAGAAAAGCCCCAGAAAGACCTCTATGTTGAATCCTATCCCCCTAAATAAATAGTGACAAAGAGCTGTTACTAAAGTAGAGCATTTCAAACGGCCAGAAATAAAGTAAGGATTCCATATGTGTTAATTTTTATTTTAAATGACTTTATGATAAAGGTAGAAATATGTAGTGGGAAAAAAAGAAGTCTCTCATAGTTGAACCAGAGAGAGAAGCATGGTTACTATTTTAGGAGAGAGGAAGAAAACGATCATGCTATATATAGCTCTATCCAACTTCTTTCATTTCTTTATTTTTAAACTTCTTTGAAAGTTTAAACAAATAAATTAAAAAATGCTGAACAAATGTTTACTGGATGTCAATTGCCTATGACCAATGAGTAATGATATTATTATTAACACACACTTGACAACTTATGGTCATGCAGTCCTGAGCAACTGGACGGTAAAAGTTCTTGGTCACAGCTCCTAATGGGGTCCTACTGGGGCTCCTACGTTGGTCTTGACGGAGATCATTTACTCAGCTTGGCCACAGTGCTGCTTCTTGAAATTCTCAAGCCCCAAGGAATTCTTCCACACCCTCTGACTTCCTGTAACTGAGCACCAAGCACTGGCACACCTCTATCTAGTACTCACTGGGCAGTATTTAAGTTTCTACTGCATAGCAAGATCCTTGAAGGCATAGCAAGACAGCATTCTTTTCACTTGTTTCACCTGGAAAGGACTCAAATTTTATCTGTTGGCATCACAGTGAAATTTTTCAACCTTTTCTCTTTTTTTGCCATCAAGTCTACTGGGATACAATCATAGAAATAAAGTTGAAACAAGATAGAGAAGGGTCAGTGAACATTCACTATAGCAGCAGAGAAAACAACTCAGGTTAAAGCACTGTTAATACCATACAAATGAATCATGTCCTATATTATGATTAATATCAGTAACAGTAGGGACTTCGTTGGTGGTCCAGTGACTAAGACTCCACACTCCCAACAGAGGGGACCTGGGTTCTAATCCTGATCAGGGAACTATATCCCACATGCTGCAACCAAAGAGTTCACATGCCACAACCAAAGAGTTTTCACATGGCATAACTACAGACTCCACATGCCATAAGTAAAGATTCCTTGTGCTGCAACGAAGATCGAAGATACTACCTGCCAAATAAAACGTATGTTTTAAATTGCCAAAATATCAGGCATCTTAAAAAAAAAAAAAAGTAAACAGTAACAGTAACATCTAACTGTGAGCAATCACTATACTCCAAACACTTCCCATCCACTATTTTATTTATCTTCACCTACATGGCTGATGTTCCTATTGCACCCACTTTACACAGGAAGAAACTGAGGTTGGAGGAAATTAAGTAATTTCTCCAAAATCACCCACCAGCAATGAAGGAGCTAGGACTCTAATTTTGCTCTGACTTTACATCTTCCCATTTTTCCAGAGTCAAGAAAAGGTGAGAGCTCAGGAACACTTTCACATTGTAAACACTATTCAGAAAGCATCAAGGCTATGGTTTTTCCAGTAGTCATGTATGGATGTGAGAGTTGGACTATAAAGAAAGCTGAGAAAGAAATCGATGCTTTTGAACTGTGGTGTTGGAGAAGACTCTTGAGAGTCCCTTGGACTCCGAGATCAAACTAGTCCATCCGAAAGGAAATCAGTCCTGAATATTCATTGGAAGGACTGATGCTGAAACTGAAACTCCAATACTTTGGCCATCTGATGCGAAGAGCTGACTCATTTGAAAAGACCCTAACGCTGGGAAAGATTGAGGGCAGGAGGAGAAGGGGACGACAGAGGATGAGATGGTTGGATGGCATCACTGACTTGATGGACATGAGTTTGGGTAAACTCCGGGAGTTGGTGATGAACACGGAGGCCTGGCGTGCTGCAGTCTGTGGGGTCACAAATAGCTGGACATGACTGAGCGACTGAATTGAACTGAACTGAACGCTATATCTTAGCACTGATTCTATCCAATCACCATACTTTTCTAAACACCAGTAGCAGGATTAATTTCTTAGAGTCACTAAAATTTCCTTAGCTACCTTCTGAATTATCCAGGGAAATCAAACTATGTCTTCAAGACTTTGCATTACATACATATTATCGCTTTCCAACTTTTTTGAAAATTGGTGGTCTAAGGAAAATGAATTCAATTTTTAAAAACAGCACCACTTGCAGGTTTAGAGATTTTATTATCTTATACATTAGCATCTTAGAAATCACATGATCTATTATTAACCAAAATACTTTATTCTCATGCATTTTGATAACAGGAGGTTTCCTTTATCAACCACTCCCTTAACTGAAAAAAGATGACTCTTTGGAACCCCCTAGGAGGAAATTTACAACTATTACATCTCTTGGCAGTTCTTTGGGCTGGGATACCAAGCTACCACATTATCTATTAAAATACTATGCTCCTTTAGAGTTGTGCACAGAAATCAGGATATAAGTAAGAAAAACTTTTGGAGTGGAATCCATGTTTCTGCCCAGAAAATACTGGAGCGCCAAACAATCAGTATACTGCAGAACACCGTTCACTTTCAAACAAAACAACATGCTCAGCTCAGGGTTGAAGTGACCTGAGTGCCCACTTCATCAGAACGGCACAGCAGCTGTATAAATTTGCCCGCAGAAGACATAGATGGAGAATAAAGAAGAGTGAAAAAACAAACCAGCCGTTCTGCTCTACACACGTATTTCTTTTCCATTTTGCCAATCTTGTTGTAGCCATGCATTCTGGGAAACAAACCCCCTCAAGAAGGACAATGCAGGCAGTGGAGTGCAGTTTATTACATCGGCGGGCCCAAGGCAGAGTCTTCTCTCAGCCAAGGACCCCGACCAGCATTTGTGAAAATCTTTTATACCTCACGTGAAACTGTCTGAACACACCACCCCAAATTCCTTGAGACTTACATAAACAAAGGAAGGGTAAATACAATCACAATAACCCCATCATTCATGTGTTATAAGACTAGATAAACAGTAGACATTTATCAATAGGCCTGTGGTCATATCCTGATAAACATAACGGAATTTATGACTTTGTTCTGTTACAGAGATAATTAGCATATTCTTTTAGGCAATGGAGAGTCCAAGTACAAGTCCTAAGGCTGTTTTATCCCGGGGGGGTCTGGTTTTCCATTGGTATGTCATTTCTATAGACACCGGTCACAAAGTTCAGGGTCCGCTGGGAGGATGACCGTGCGTGTAGCCTAATGTTCCCAGCATGGCCTACGATGGAGTCCAGCTCTGTCTGTTTCCTCCTTCAACCTGATTTCACTTACGGTGACTCATCGTGAAACAGAAAACATGTGAATTGCATTTGGATGTGCAAAGGTTAGTAACGACTTAACTTTCAAAACCAGTTCATCCTTCAGTAACACTACAGTTGCTTTCCACTCCGTTTCACTCAGATTGGTGCATCTGAACAGCTGCGAAAGTTTTCCTGGAGTCCAGACGACATTCCTAGGTTAGACATTCAAAAGGGGTCTTTTAAAGAAGGTTGTTTGTATTCGGACTGCCAGGGAAGGCTCTGCCACCTCACTTCACCCAGGGGATTTCCGCTGGTTTCTCTTTGTCAATTCATCTCTACTTTGCTTTGCTTCAGGGCCCTGTTTTCCTGTAACCAACCGCTTAGAACCAACTAAGAAGAGAAGAAACGCCCGCCCGCTCCCCATTCCTTTACTCCACTGCCCGCCAACCGCAGAGCCGACCGAGGCAGAGCCTCTTGTCAACTTTAACCCAGCTCAGCTGATCGGTTGCCGCGCCGCCGCCGTCAGATTCCAGAGGCAAAGAACGAGAAGGTGGGACGCGAGACATGGACGTGACTATCGCTCCTCTCCGCGCCTGGGACGATTTCTTCCCAGGCTCTGACCGCTTTGCCCGGCCGGACTTCAGGGACATTTCCAAATGGAACAACCGTGTGGTGAGCAACCTGGTCTATTACCAGACCAACTACCTGGTGGTGGCTGCCATGATGATTTCCGTTGTGGGGTAAGTGGGGTTCCCCTCCCGGGCACGGATCGGGGTCAGCACGGAGGGGGCTCTGGGTGCAAGATCCCGGGATGCGGAAACGCCCTCCGCGCCGGTCTCCTGCCCTGATAACTGCAAGCGGGCAAACCCGTGGAAACTTGTTCTCAGGGCGAGGCCGCAGCAATCTGGGGTCCTTTTTCTTTTCCGCGCCTCGGGCTGAAGCGTGAAAGAAGTCCTAGAGGTGCAGAAATATTGCCAACCTCTAGCAAGAAAAAAATGACTTTTTTTTTTTTTCTTCCTCAGCCCCGATTACGCTTTAGCTTGGGTTGATATCTGTCGCTCCCCGGTCTCTTAAAAATAAGAAGAAAGAGGAAAGTGGTGTAACCTTATCCTGAAGCTGGCTGGGGCGGATGCCATCCTGGAAGTCTTGGGGCCCCGGGGTGTGGATCCGAACTTGGCTTGTGGGGTGTTAGTGTAAAAAAGACATCAGAGAAGCGACGCTCTTGATGGGTTTCTCGGCCTAGCGCCTGCCACATTGTACGGGAAAGCTGAGCTTGGGAGCAAAAGGGTGGGTGTAGCCTGGTGGCGCATCTCCCAGTATGGGGCGAAGTCTGCAATGTAGAAATGGTGTCTCTTTTGCTCTTTTTTTCTTCCAGGACTTGCCAGGGATGGTCACTTTATTTTCGCACCCGGTTTTAAAATTAAGTGTCTTGTGTTATACACGATTTCACCTAACACCTGCTCTTCTAGAAACCACTTCACTCATTTTTGCAAGATGGGGTGGGGCTGTTTTACATCTTGCTGATCCCATGCATCTCTAAAGGAAAAGCCACCCGCAGACTTTATAAAGGAATCCACTTGTCATTAAAGAAGTGGCTGACATTTCTGTTTGAAATTGAACACAGGGAAAAAAGAAATCTGGCCTGGGAGAAAGGAAAAATCTAAACTTGGAAGATGTGGGGAAGGGTGAATAGGGTGGTTTCTGAAGTTGATTTACTGTTCTTTGGCTTATTTATTGAGTCACTTCTCTGTACCAAGCTCAGGCACACCAAGATCAATCACACATGAATCCTGGCCAAAAAGCACACGACAGTTGTTGAGAAGCTGTAGGACCTGACACCCAGCTCAGGGGAGAGAAAAGGAGTTCGTAATTTCTGGTTGTGGTTCAGGCTGTTTGCCCCTTTGCATAAAAGGACTCTCATTTGTGGGGTTCTGTAGGATTACTCAGATCCTCATGATGTGTTGCTTAAGGAGCTCAGAACGGCTTGGTGTGTGGAAGGCACTAGGCTCTGAGCAGACTCTGCCAAGTTAAAATTAGTTGGAGTGGGCCAGGCCTGGATCAGCTGCCTTCTGAACCTTTCCCTAGCTTCATGCTTAATGTGTATTTCCCAGAGCAATAAAAAAATGTCTTAAAAAAATCATAGGTAAATAGGATGCATCTCTTGTTTTGCTTTTTCTTTTTCCTTGTAAAGGCATCTTATCTAATGATCTAACTAGGGGTCTCTTTTTTTAGGTACCCCCCCAAAGGCTTAGATATTGGGCAAGATTTGACACAGACCAATCAAATGTACAGAAAACAAAACAAAACGAAAAACTTGCTTTTCAAAAAGATATACTGCCCAGATGGACACAAGCTCCGGTAGCCTTGCTACCTTGATGGAATTCATTTTTCACTATGAATGCCAGGGGCAGCCGCTGACTAAATATAGCTCCTTCATTGTGAAGTCTTAGCCCACTAACTCAGGCAGTTTGGGATGTTGGCCCTACTCATTTCCCTTTTCAAGCAGGAGCTGTTGACTGGGAGTCAAATTTGTGAAAGTGCAAAAGTAGCTATTTCATTGTTTATTAACCTTATCTTTAAAAACTTACAAAAGATACAGGCTAGTCAGTTGTTTTGAAGATTGTATGTCAAGTGTGGGATTTCCTTTGTACCCCAGTAAAATCCTCTGTGACATCTTCAACTGTTTCCTATGCATTTACAAACACACAGCCTATAGTTCTTTCCAAATTGCTCATTTCTTTCTTCATAATTTGATGATAATAAAGCTAACATTTATTGAGTGCTGCATGTGCCAGATACTTTGCTATGTAACACAGCCCAATGAGATGAGATATTATTACTGTATTATTACTAAACCTGAGGCTCAGAGAGGTTACATGACCAGCCCAAAGTCACAATCCCAGGCTTGTGCGCTTAACTACTATTCCACCTTCCTGAGTCATGAGGTTAGGGTGTCTTAAAGCTGGAAAAAAGCAAATATCTTCAGGGTCAGGGAGCTTAGCTGACTCCGGAACGTCTTTCTCATTCCAAAGAGAAATTTTCTCTTTTGTGACGTCCGTAGATGGGAGGGTCAGAACAGTACTGGAGGCCTTTCACCTGGATCCTCTACCTGCGTCGGATGGTTTCTCATCATATCTTGGTAGAGTGTGTGTGAGAATATGGCCCAGGTGTTTCCTGGGGAAAGGATTGTGTTTGAAGGGTCTTCTTTAGTGGTCACCACTGCTGGACAGGAGAGGCCATCAGGTCAGTGTTGGAGGGCTTCAGCCTCAACTCTGAATGTTCATGTTGAAAACTGGCTTGGGTGAGGAAAGAGTGAAGCTGCTCTTGAACGCTACAGAAAGGGAGGGGGCGAACAAAGTGGATATCATCTAGCTCCAAAACAACTGAAGGGGCTGCCAGACTGAGATGGCCTTTAAGAGGGATTAAGATAGAGACAGATCTGTGAGTGAGGGTCTGATCAGGCACGGCCTGATAATTCATGATTAGAAAAGTTTGGTCTTCATCCTAATAGCATGGTTTCCCAGGCATATAACTTCCATTCATATATGGAATCTATCTGCCTTTCAGATTAAGTCTGAGTGAGTCTCTTAGCTAACAGACCTGGTGGGGGCAATTGCCATATCTTCTGTCTCTTCACATAGTAGACAATAGCAGTTAAGAATTTACGCACTAGTGCCTGGTTAAGTCAATTTTGAATCCCAACTACCAGTCACTAGCCATGTGACCTTGGGTAGGTCACTTGAACCACCCTTTGCCTCAGCTTCCTCAGCTGTAAAATGAGACTATGGTACCTGTGTTATGGGGCTTTTGTGAGGATTATCTGAGTTAATATAGGCACGTTTCTTAATACAGTGTCTGGCTCCTACTGTTTGCTCCAAGAAATTTATTTTGGAGTTTATTATTATTTTTATCACTGTTAGTGTTCCATAGACTAACAGAGAAACACAGGTAGCGTCTTTATCCCAGCAGCTCCATCGACCCACCTAAACACCAGTCCCCAACTTACTCACCTACCCCTGCTTCTCCTACAGGACACTGCTTTGGTACCATCTCTTTGAGGAAACATTCTCCCTTCCCCCTCCCTCCCCACACCTGTGTCTATATTTTGCCTGGTACTTACCCCACAAGTTTTAGAGTGTCTGTTTGCTTGTCATCACTCTGTGCTCTTGATGTCTTGAGGCCAGAGACTGTGGGTTTTGTTTGTGGGTTTTTTTTTCTTGTTGTTGTGCTTAACATTATTTTTATTCTCTGGATCCCTGAGGCCAAGAATATAGCAGATGCTTAGCTGATAAGTGAAAAGAATAAATAAATGAACACAGGGTTTCAACATGATGGTGGGGGCAACTTTTAACCTACTTAATGGAATAAATTATTTCGAAGCGCACAGCAACAGCCAGCACATAACAACAACATGCTCCGGGAGTGAGTCTAACGGGGGTTGTTGCTGACAGTGCTCACTATGTATTGGTTAGGATTACTATGGTGTAAAAATTCAATTTTAAAAAGTTTAAAAATCAGACTCCTGATTGCTTCATGTTGCCTTTGCTAATGCAGTGAAATACCCTTCTGTAATGTTTCTCCATCTGGGTGCTGCTGACATTTTGGATGGTAGAATACTTTGTTTTAGGGGACTATCCTGTGTATTGTAGGATGTTTAACACCATCTCTGCTCTCTGCTATGTGAATATTGATACATCAGTTTGTACTTGTTTTATTCAGAAAACGTAATTTGCAATAAAAGAAAAAAGTCCCCTCCCCTTCAGCTGTGACAATCAAAAATGTCTCCAGACATTGCCAAATGTCCTCTTGGGATCCAGATCACCCCAATTGAGAACCACTGCTCTCTTGCCAAGAAAAATATGATGATTCTTCAATATCATCTTTACTAAATGCAAGTTGCTTTATCATTGTTGCTGTTGCTTAGTCACTCCATCATGTCCGACTCTTTGTGACCCCGTGGACTGTAGCCTGCTAGGCTCCTCTGTCCATGCGTTTTCCCAGGCAAGAAAACTGGAGTAGGTTGCCATTTCCTTCTCCAGGGGATCTTCCCAATAACCTAGGAGTCAAACCCATATCTCCTGCATTGGCAGGCAGATTCTTTACCACTGAGCCACCTGGACAGCAAGTTGCTTTATAACAAATGACAAAAACAGTTTCACAAGGACAGAACAGAGCAGTTTGACATTAGGTCCTGGTTCCTGACTTTTCAAACATTAGAATGGCATGGATTTGAAGCTTTATACAGCTTTGATCATTAGCCTTAATTTATTATATTTGCTATGTGATCATTATTTTTCTGCTTTGCCTAGAAGACTCTACTGGTTCCACAGACTCAGTCTTTTTATTTTTTGATAGACTTATGGCATTTGCTTTTATCCACTTCCTGTTCAAAAGTCCACTTACCCTGGAGTTTTTCTGCTATAGAATAGGAATCAAATGACTTCATTAATATAAAACACACTGCTGCTGCTGCTGCTAAGTCACTTCAGTCGTGTCTGACTCTGTGCGACCCCATAGATGGCAGCCCACCGGGCTCCCCTGTCCCTGGGATTCTCCAGGCAAGAACACTGGAGTGGGTTGCCATTTCCTTCTCCAATGCATGAAAGTGAAAAGTGAAAGTGAAGTTGCTCAGTTGTGTCTGACTCTCAGCGACCCCATGGACTGCAGCCTACCAGGCTCCTCTGTCCATGGGATTTTCCAGGCAAGAGTACTGGAGTGGGTTGCCATTGCCCTCTCCTAAACACTAGGACCTAGCAAACGATAACACTCAAATTTTAACTGCTATTATTCTATGAAATCCTAGATTACAGACATGTTTAGAAGTCTCCCAACTTGTGTATTCTCTTGAGCAGAAGCATTAGATGATTACTTTAGAAATTTTCTTTTTTTCTTTTTCTTTTTAAAATGTTATCTGTTTTTTAATTGAAGGATAATTGCTTTACAGAATTTTGTTGTTTTCTGTCAAAGCTCAACATGAATCAGCCATAGGTATACATATATCCCCTCCCTTTTGAACCTCCCACTCATCTCCCTCCCCATCCCACACTTCTAGGTTGATAGTTACCCTTTAGTAATTACAACTTCTGTTACTTAGAAAACTTTGCTTCCTTGAAGAGTTGAGTTTCCTTTTGAAATGCAGGCATCACTCCAGAAGAGATCGAATGAGTTAAAGAAGCATGAGTAACAAGCTGAGGAATGCGTGTTCTGTTGAACATGACTTTGCATCATTTAAAACAAGAAAAGAACAATGTCTAAGATAGAAAAGGACATGACATAACCTCCTCCATCCTTCACAGGAGACATCTCAACACTGGATATTCTTTTTCTGTTGTCTATAGTAATAGATGTCTCTATTTTCAAAGTGAAAAGCAAAGGCATAACCTAATTGTACGTGGAATTTAAGTATCAAATATGTGATACATTCTAGTTGTAGACAGGCATCCATGTGCTTAAAAGAATGCCAAAAGATTTGCTAGAGAAATCTGTCCAAACTGTGGACCATGGAACTGCAGTATTTTTTTTTTTCCCCCACCCAGGGAGGCTGTTAGAAATGCAGAATCTCAGGGTCCATCCTAGACCTATTGGGTCAGAATCTGTATTTTAACACAACTCTTAGATGAGTCCTAGGTGCATTACAATTTAAAAAACACTGATCTGATCTGGTTCAAAGGAAAGAGTAAGAAAACATAAATAAATCAACCTATAAGCCCAGATGTTACCTTTGGAGATTCTTGGTGTATAGTTCTTGGCTAGGTTCAGGCATCTGTATTTTTTTTTCTCAACACCCCAAGTAATTCTGATATCTCTCCTAAGTTGAAACTGAGAAGTACTGATCCCTATTATTTACAAATATTTTCTAATTTTCCTTGTTATGGCTTGTTAGATATCAGTTCAATTCAGTTCAGTCACTCAGTCATGTCCAACCTTTTGCAACCCCTTGGGCTGCAGCATACCAGGCTTCCCTGTTCTTCACCAACTCCTGGAGCTTGCTCACACTCATGTCCATTGAGTCGGTGATGCCATCCAACCATCTCATCCTCTGTTATCCCCTTCTCCTCCTGCTTTCAATCTTTCCCAGCATCAGGTTCTTTTCAAATGAGTCAGCTCTTCACATCAGATGGCCAAAGTATTGGAGCTTCAGTTTCAGCATCAGTCCTTCCAATAAATATTCAGGACTGATTTCCTTTAGGATTGTTTGGTTGGATCTCCTTGCAGTCCAAGGGACTCTCAAGAGTCTTCTCCAACACCACAATTCAAAAGCATCAATTCTTACCCATCATTTAAAAGTGGACATGTAACTTCTAAATACTTGGAAGTTTTAAAGTATCTTTGATATTACTTTCTCATTTAAATGCTTTCTTCTCTGCAGTCACCCTCTGTGTTTTTTTCAGCCTTTTAACTTTGAGGCTTTCAATGGCTAAGTCAAAGATCTCTGTTGGTAAATGTCACATTGAACTTGAAAATATATGAACTATTTTAAAAACATCTTTTGATATTGATTTCTAACATAATCCCACGGTGTAAGAGAACAGACTCTATATGATTTCAGTACCTTTAGGCCATGAAATTTTCGCACCTTGTTTTATGTCCCTGGATATGTTCCAGTGTCTCCTAGTTTATGGTCTAAGGGAACTTGAAGAGAATTTGTATCCTGCCATTGTGTGAAAATTATATAAATCTTAATTATGTTGAATTGGTTCATGGTGCTTTTCAGGTCTTTTGTATCCTTCTACTTCTCTGTTTATTCATTCTATTCATTCTTGAGAGTTTGACATTAAAACTTCAATTAAAAATCTTAATTTATCTACTTATATAGTGGGACCATATGTAACTTTGTTCCATATTTTCCAAGTTTCCTGTACATGTTATATTCTCATATTCTCATAATTTAAAAACTAAAAAAAAAAAAAGAGAGAGAGAGAGAGAAATAAAAAAGAAAGATAGCTAAAAAAAAAAAACAAAATACTGATCCCATCAAACCCCACAGCTTTCATACATGTAAAGGTCAGAAGGCTAATTTGAAGCAAAGCTGCTAATAGAAGCTTGGTTTATTAATATAATTGAAATACTTTGTCCATTAAGCCATTGCATATATTCTAAAGCTCCTTATTAACCAAATTCAACAGCATACCTGACTCACAACATTTTCATTATCATGCCTATCTCCCTCTCACAAATACTCCCTGCCGTTAGAACGCATATTTTCTGATGTGACATCAGAAGTACTAACCGCACACAGATTCTGTGAATATGTACATGCCTCTGCTGTGTCTCCAGCCAGAAAGGCACCTTTATTCCCAATGATGTACATTGGTGCTTCTCCTTTAAGGCAACATAAGGTAGCTGGTGAGTGAATCAGCTCATATTTTGTTCGCTAAAGTACGTCATCCCCATATGGGCTATGGAGGTGTTACCACTGGGCAGAAACTCCAGTTATCGCTTTTTGCTTTCAGTTGCTTGGGATGGTAAGGAGTTTCTGGAAGGCTGGTATTCTATATGAAAAGACTATACTGTAATCTTTTTCAAAATGAGTGTGGTCTCATTATATGTTCTAGGCTGGTAGCTACCAACATCTGGTTTCAAGAAATGGGCAGATTGTTCATAACTTTTAAGTTTCTAGTTGGTAGAGGAAGAGAAGAATCAGAGAGCCCTTGGATGGAGGGGAATGTATTAAAACCTTTGCAGATAGAATTAATTGCAATCTGTTTATGCTGAACTTAATGGAAGTGTTTCCTGAAATTTATCAGCTTCAAAGCCAGTTCTACAATATTTCTCTCACTTGTGTTGCTTCCTTTATTCATTCCACTAAGAGTATGAATCACTTACCAATATCTCCGGTATTATGCTGGGAGATACAGTGGAGAAAAAGACAGCTGTGGTTCCTGCCCGTATAACTTTTAGAGTCTAGAGAGGCACCAAGATGATGCTGAAAACATAATAATCAATTTTTATACAAGTATAGCAAGCATATAGAAACATCTGCATATATAAACACACATCATTTTCAACCTAACTTAACCTGATCTCCCCTGTACATTAATGATTCCAAATTGCAAAACTCGCTGGTGTCAAAAAGTGGGAGAGACACTGAGCATGTGGATGGAGAAAGGATTATTAAATGGAACCATCCTCACTTGCAGCTCAGATGCCTTCTACTCAGTTGGACAGATATTTACTGAGCACCTGCTACATCCCAGATACTGTGGATGCCCTGATGATACTCATGGGAGTACAAGTCCACCCAGCCTTCCCCCGTCCTCCCAGAACTCATCTCTTCCTGCCCTCCCACACACTTTTATTTGCACTTGAGGCAGTGCACTTGGCATACTGGCACATGTCTTTCCCTGGCAGGGCATGTGTTTCTTCTGAATGTAGAACTTGAAGAGGTCTATCAACACTCAGTTAAATTTTAATCTGAAAATTCCTCATCAATTAAGAATTCATTAGATCATCTTCTCTGACACTATGTATGTAACCTTGTTTTTCTCAACATCTCCCCATATAAAAAAAAAAAATCACCTACTGCTGCCAGACTAGGGTTAATAGTTTCTATCTCCTTTCCCTATGTAAGGATTTACAATGATTCTGGGTAAATGTGCAAATAAATAAATGGATTTGGGGTTCTTTTTGATCTCTTTCTAAGAGGGCAAAAGCTCTCAGTCAGCTTACTAGGGGCAGAGAGCTCTGTATAGGAAATGCAATTCTAAAAGGTGAACTGGACGTCTACCAAATTGAGCAGTGCCATTGGACTTTTTTTATTTTTGTTTTGGATAAATGAATGACTCAGCTTCAGAATACTTAGAACATTCCTCCCTGTCTCTTGTGGTGAGCTTGGCTTCTTGTTTCAGGGAACACTTTTGTGTCTGTGATCTTAAGCAAAACCTGTAGGCTGTCTTTCAGTTCTGGGAGCATTTACCCATATAAATAGATAGGATTTCCTGGTCTTTTCTCCCAGGGATCATTCACAAAATGGAGATACTTGGAAGGCAGAAAGCCTATCCCAAGTGGAAAACTGAGACTTTGGCTTCTGCTTCTACAAATCCCCCTCGTAGCCCATCAGTGAAATCCTCCTTGTCTCCAGGAGATGCAAAGGAATGCAGAAATTGGGGTGGAAAGTGAACGTGTTAGTCGCTTGTGTCCTACCCTTTGCGACCCCACGGACTGTAGCCCACCAGTCTCCTCTGTCCATGAAATTCTCCAGGCAAGAATACTGGAGTGGGCTGCCATTTCCTTCTCCAGGGTCAGTGGAAGATAAGTAGAGATGGATTTGCTTGTAGGAGGGGAGTTTGTGTGTCACCAGACTTATTAGCATTTGTCCAAACACCTGTCTTCTCTCCGCAGCGCTGTAAAAACTTACACATGACAACAATTTAACTACCTCAATGAAAAGCATTCAGAAAGAACAGTTTTTTTTTTTTAATTTATTAGAAAGAACAGTTTTTAAACAAATATCTTTCCACTTGAGTTCTAAAGCATTATTATGAGATTAACCATGAGTTCCTAATTGTTGAAGGCAGTGATCACTATACATGAAGGTTCATTACACCATTCTCTTAACCTTTAGAATTTGCCATAATAAAAAGTTTAAAAAGGATTTTGTGGGACTTCCCTGGTGATCCAGGGGCTAGAGTTTTGTGCTCCCAAGGTAGGGGTCCCAGGTTTGATCCCTGCTGAGGAACTGGATCCCACATGCTGCAACTAAGAGTTTGCATGCTGCCCCTAAGACCTGGCACAGCTACACAAATAAATATTTTTTTAAAAGGATCTGCTGCAGTCTAATCCCTTGTATAGTGACTATTTGAAGCTTCATGGCTGTGGGAGGTGAGACTTAGAGCTTCTAACTTAGGTCCAAGCTATTGTTTAATACAAATAAAAGAAGCAATGAGCTTGATAAACACAGAAGAAAACACAGAGGTTCCCAAAGTATATCTTACAATGGATACTTTTAACATGCCAACTGTTGCCAAGACAGTGGATCATCAGGATGTGTTAAGTTTGATAACACCAATACACACAGTGTAACAAATGTTTAGCACACAGCGAGTATGCAGTAAATATGTGGGCTGATTCAGTCGATTAGGAAAATCTCAAGGTTAGGTTACTCTGACCTTTCTGTGACGAAGAGACTGAACTCTGCCCCATGTTAACTGCCTGTGATTAAGAGATCCAGGAGACACTGATCACGTTTACTCAAAACTGATTTGTGCGTTTAATACATTTATACTTTATAATCAGAGATAGTTCTTGCCAGGAAGAAAGCCCTGTGGGAAACCAAAGTAACCACAGAAGATAGTTGGGGTTATCTTGGAATCCCAGAGCAAGGGGGGCCTACGTAGGCAGGTCTATAGGAGGATGGATCTCCCTCTGTCCTGCCCGCCCCCAGCCAGCACTAGAGACAGAACTTAGCAAAGAGTCCTCCTTCGAGCAAGCCCAAGGGTCCTGTGATCTCATGTGATCTTTTCTTATATCACATAGGAGTTCTTCCTACTTCTAGTTTTTCATTTGTCCCTTTCATCACAGCTCTGTAAAGGTACAAAAGCAGGGACTACCTTTACAGTAATGTTCAGCGTACAGTGAGGAATAAGAGCAATTTGTCCAAGATAAATCTCACATCACTTATTTCATGGCCATATAAAGTTGCTGAGCTTACTTTATATAACAGGAAAACGTGCTAGACTCTTACTTACCTTTTTATTTTTCTTTCTTTCAACAAATATTTATCAAATTCCTGCTCTGTGCCAGGTACCATGCAAAAAAATATCACGGTCCCTGCCCTCATAGTGCTTAATCTCTAGTGGGAGACAGAGACATTCGTAAGACACTCATTCAAATAAGTATCAAATTGCCACTGAGTTTATGGCAACTCACTCCAGTATTCTTGCCTGGAGAATCCTGTGGAGAGAGGAGCCTGGCAGGCTACAGGCCACAAGGTCGCAAAGAGTCGGACATGACTGAAGCGACTGGGCACACACACAGTTATGTATCACCTTAGGGGTTGTGAAGAAGAGGCAGATGGTGCTAGGATGTGGTAAGAAAGACTAGGAAAAAGCTGATTAAGCTGAGATTTGAAGGAGATAGGAGAGAATCGGGCAGAAAGAACGGTTTGTGTCCAGGCTTGGGATGACCAGGGGCAGGATAGGCTGTAGAGATAGACAGAAACCCCAGTGGATGGTGTGGACAATCAGGAGGCGGTGGTGTGAGAAAGCTGACAGGCAGAGATGCTATAGCCCTTAGGCATCCCTCATACTGATGATTGAAATGGTCCGTTCCTCCTGGCAGATGCAGCGTAAGGCAAATCACAGGTTTGGCAGGTGAAGTGTGGCCTGAATTTCAGGCTCCTGTTTCCCACCTTCAGCTCAGCACCCTTGTCCCAGATACCAGGTACACAACTGTGTGCAATGGCCCTGGCTGCAGAGGCAGGGGCCAGACCCTGCGGGGCCTTGTAGAATGTGGAAAGAATCCAGCTTTTATCCTAAGAGCACTAGGAAGCAAGAAAATGGATGGGTGGATTCATTCTGCAGTGATTCCTCTGGTTGTTTCAGAACCTCAGAAAAATATCATCAATTTAGAGAAGTACATTGTGAGTAAATGGTTCCCCCGCTTTCTTAGTGAGTCAGGCTTCCTCAGGAACCAAACTGCAAAAATAGCTTTTGGGGGGTTAGAAAATTGGAACGCAGTGCAAAGCTGCTTCTGTTGCTCAGAAAATATTTCACTGCCTCTTTGGTTCTTGTTGGCATTACAGCATGGCAGGCATTAACAAATGTGCACTTGAGTCAGTTTGAAGATCTCTAGCACTGCAGTTGGGAGCCTTGGGACAACTTTATTAATTTACCTGTTTCTTATCTTAATTCTGTGTAGAAAATTCCATGGACAGAGGCTACAGTCCATGGGGTTACAAAGAGTCAGACATGACTGAGCAACTAACGCTTTCTGTGTAGAATGAGATGTGTTTTCAAGACCCATGCTAGCTCTGAAATTCTGCAGTTGGCCAAGATTTTTATTTTTCCTGTAGCAACTTGTGTTGAAACTACAGCCATAGCTAGCTGAGTCACGTTGGTTAAGTTTAGGACCTGTGTCTACACCCGCTTGTAACTACCTTCCTTTAGAGACAAAGGAGAATGTTGAGAGATTTCCTAGAATGACCTTTAGTTGCTTACCCCAAACTAGAAGAAACCGGTTCTAAAATGGTTGAGGGGGGCAATCCCTGGAGCTGGTTAACAACACAGAATGGGTTATATTGTAAATTGTGTCAACTGGCACTGTTTTTCCTACCCCTGGATTCCTCTAAATATGTTTATTCACTGCCCTGGATCTCAGCTTATTCATCCGTGTAATGGGATTGCAATTATTCCTCTTTGAAGAGTCAGCTACAGGGTTCTGTGATGGGATTCTAAGCCTTTTTACAACTGTTAGTGATTCCACTAGAATTTTTAACTATGACATTTATCTTTCATATTATCATTTATCTTCTTACTGAGTAGAATACAGATGCATGTGTGTGCTTGTTAAGTTGCTTCAGCCATGTCTGACTCTTTGCGACCCCATGGACCGTAACCCGCCAGGCTCCTCTGTCCATTGGATTCTCCAGGCAAGAATACTGGAGTGGGTTGCCATGCCCTCCTCCAAAGGATCTTCCCGACCCAGGGATCAAACCTGGGTCTCTTATGTCTCCTGCATTGGCAGGTGGGTTCTTTACCTCTAGCACCACCTGGGAAGCCCAGGATACATATATGTGTAGGTATATATTTTCAACTCACAATAGAAAAACATATTTAATGTTTTTGATTTGTAAAGGAAAGTCCTGTTTTCACCAAAGACAGAAAATCATGATCTCTTCATCTCTCCCTGTCTCTCTCTTCTCTCCCTTCCCCACTCTCCTTTGCTTCCATCTAGCTTCCTGCTTCCCTTCCTCTTTCTCATTCATGGACCTCCAAAAAATGAAATAGCACCTATCAAATCCAACGGCAATTGTCCATGTGAAAGCTAGGTGGCATATTTATGAAAGTTTTATCCTAATGGTCCTTGGGCTTTATAGTGATTTATGTCACTAAGAACCCAAACTGTTGAGTAAAAGCTTTACTTATTTCCAACAAGAACTGGTTTCCAAAACGCCTGCACTAACTGGAAAATGAATTTAATCTCTGGAGGATGATCTGTGTATTTTATTTTGCTCCAAGTACAGGGAGGTGCCAGGGCAGTGGGAGTGCTGTGCATTTTCCCCTTTCTTAGAATGGAATTGCCCTTAAGCAGAATAAAGAAGAAAATCATTTGTGCTCCAAGTAACTTTGTTCATTTTTTCCAGCTTGTAACTTTGGTTTCTAATTATAGATCACAGCTTGGGCACTGGGTAAGCTAAAACCAGTCCTATAGGACTCTCGGCTCTGTTCTTTCTTCTTGAGCATGAGCAACAGGAGCAGGTGAAAAGCACATTTGGAATTGCTTGAGTCAGGCCTAGATTTTTCATTGTTCTTTGTCCTGGGCTTGATTTAGCCATTCAGCCTAGAGGTCTACCTCACTTGTACCGAGAAACATAGAAAAAACTTGGCATGCATTTTATTATATGCTCTGCCTTGTGAATTATTATTTTAATAGATATTCTAGGAAGAACTGAGATGGAGACCTTTGACATTTTCCACCAACCAACCATCTCCCAGGCCTCCCAGGTGGTGCTAGTGATAAAGAACCTGCCTACCAATGCAGGAGACATGGTTTCAATCCCCGGTCAGGAACATACCCTGGAGGAGGCATTGACTACTCAGTCCAGTATTCTTGCCTGGAGAGAATCTCGTGGACAGAGGAGTCTGGTGGGCTAAGGTCCATAGGGTCACAAAGAGTCGGATATGACTGAAGTGACTAGCACACACACACATAGAATCATCAGCATGCAACCATCTCTTATTTGGAGCTTATACAAAGGAGTTTCTTAAACTTGAAACTTCTGCTCTAGTTCTTCGAGTTAATATTGATTTGGTCAACATCAAGTCTATGTAAAAGAGTTTGTCTCTTTCAGGCAACTTTCTCCCATTACTTTTTATTTTTAAATATCAATTATTTTATCTTCAAGTAATATATGACTGTTGAAAAATATGAAAATAGAAATAAGCAAATGGAAATATACTACCCATGATCCTATTACCCAGTAAGACTGCTAGATGCTAGAGTCTTTTAAATTTCTCTCATAATGTTTTTGGTGCTAGAAATAAAATGTGTTAGTCTGTGAGAGTTTCTAAGCCTCTCCACCCAGTCTCCCCATCACCTGCAAAAGAAGATCTTGTTTTGGCCCTGACCTAGATCTTTCCTTCCCCAGACCGTGAAGGACATTTTTGTCTTTACCAAACCAATTCTAGGGTCAAAGCTGGAGACAAGGTATAACCCAGATAGAATCGTGAAAAAGAAAAGAAAAAAGGGCAGAGAGACCTAGATAATGAAAACGCGGAGGGAGAAGGAGGGCACACAGACAAGCACTCTGCTGGATGTTGGGAAAGCTTCGGGAGTGGGGCGGGTGGGGTGGATTGGTTGAAAGAGGATCTGGACAGTGAGCCGGAAACCAGAGTTTGAGTGGGAGAAGGCAGAGCTTGGCTGTGCACATGAATTGAAATTGCATCAGCCTCACTGGAGAGATGAAGCAAGGCGAGATTGTTGTAGTTGGCCTGCCCAAAGCCAGAGATGTGGGGCTGGAGAGCCCGTGTGCATGCTCAGTCACTAAGTCATGTCCAACTCTGTGTGACCCCATGGACGGTAGCCCCCGCCAGGCTCCTCGGTCCATGGGATTATCCAGGCAAGAATACTGGAGTGGGTGGCCATGCCCTCCTCCAGGGGATCTTCCCAACCCAGGGATTAAACTGAGGTCTCCTGCATTGCAAGCAGATTCTTTACCATCTGAGCCACCAGGGAGGCCGGGGCTGGGGAGCAGTTACTTTTATATCTTTACATTTTATGTTTTGTATGTTCACTTTAGTTCTGATCATAAAATAATGTACTGATTGTAGAAATTTCTACTTCTGAGTTATATAACATAGGTTCTAAATCCACCTACCAGAGAGAATTGTTGCTTTTACGTAAGCAATATATTATTGCTTTCCCACATGATAAAGCATACTTCGACTTTTTGAAAATAATTATGTATGTCACCATTTAGTACATTGTTGGCCATATACATTGTTTCTAAAAGTTATAAATCATAAATACCACTCATGTGAATACTGTTACAATTCAGTCTTTGCATTTTTATTAATTTCTTTACATTATCTATTCTGAAGAGATTTTTGCCTGAAAGGGTATAAGTATTTGCAAGAGTTCTGAATGAAATAAGCAACTTATTATAGAGTTTAATTTAAAACCACATGCTACTACTTTGACCACTGTTTAGCTCCATGCATTTTAGTAGAAATTAACTTTTTCAAAGGAGTTTGACATTAATTATGTCCCTGCTTTCACCCCTTAAGATATGCAATACTTTCACACCTATTTGAAACTATTTAAATATTAAATAGTAAAATAGCTTTTCTGTTTCAGGAGGCAGAATCAGAGCGAAAAATTTCAAGGGACTTTTTAAAAAGGAATCTTAGTTATCCTAAATATAAATCCCAATATGAAATGACTTCATCTGTTCTGTTTCAGAGAAAGTCAGTTCTTGGCATCACTTTTCATTATCCTGTCTTCCAAATCAGTGATGCTGATGATAACATACTGACCCCTCCTTGTTCTTTCCAAGCAACATGCTCATTAGCCTCTTAGGAGGGTAAAAAGTTAGTAAATCATCGTACTTGCTGACCACAAATGTCTTTTAAGAATTTTGTACACACAATGGGTTGGGGGTGGGGGTGGAGGGCTACAATGCCCAGTCATTCTCACTTATGAAGTACTTGATCTAAATGTCCTGTTCATAAATGGCTTTCCCCCATTATCAACAGCAGTGTAACCTTTGGCTCATGTAACAGTGAAACTGGAGGTTTTATGCCTGGAAATCTCAGTTGATAACCCAGTTGATAATGATACTCTGAGCCTTTGAAAGAATTAGAGTGGCCTCTCTAACACCAGGAGTCATAAACCCAAATGCCTCCATGGGCCAGGCAGCTTATGTAAGAGACCAGGGTAAGGCAGCTGTTAGAAAAAACAGTTATTAATGGCAGCTCACTGGGGGCCTCTGTGTCAAAGATTCCGTAGATAGTGGTGGGGGCTGAGGTTAAATGGAGAGCATTTATTCTATGTAAAGGAGAAGGCACTCTAGCCAGTGGCTGGGAAACTGGGCCTAGTTTTGTGAGATTTTCTTGTTTCCAGGAGAAGCAAGAAACCCCAACGTTGATGGATTTAAACACACACACACACACATAGGGATTCAAGTAAAAGTTTTTAAAATTATTGTACAGTCCAGACACAAGTGTGACTGCAGACTGGCTTATGAAGCCCACCGTGTGACCTGAGCTCCACATTCATCTAGCATGGCAGATTCTAGGAGGATTTAAATAAGCCCTTGGAGCTCGGAAAATGCAATCATTGTATACTAGAGCCCAGGATGTATGAAAGCTAAAGACAGCCCATCCAACAAAGGGGCTCTAGTCTATTGACACGCTGGGCCTCTAATGTGATGGGCTGTTTGGTAGGAGTACATGGCCTCCCTGTGAATCTTCCCTCCACCGTGTTCTAACCTCTGTGCCCAAGTTTCTTCCTTTGAGAAGTGATTTAATACTATCAACCTCATCAGGATATGAGGATTAAATGAGACAACTTAGATAAAAGGCTTGGTAAGTATGCTTTGTTGTTACTCCGCGCCCCCCCCCCACCGACCCCCCGCTTCCTCATTTCCCTCCTCCTGACCTGGGCGTCCCCTTTCTTCCATATTCCAGGTTCCTGAGTCCCTTCAACATGATCCTTGGAGGCATTGTGGTGGTGCTGGTGTTCACAGGCTTCGTGTGGGCAGCCCACAATAAAGACATCCTCCGGCGGATGAAGAAGCAGTACCCCACAGTGTTCATCATGGTGGTCATGCTAGCCAGCTACTTCCTCATCTCCATGTTCGGAGGAGTCATGGTCTTTGTGTTTGGGATCACTTTTCCTTTGCTGTGTAAGTGAACCTGAGCCTTATATCATCAAGAAATGTCAATCCATTCATCCAGTGAGAATGCCCTAACCTGTTTCTGAGGTGTGCTGGCAGGTCTGCAAAACTATCAAGAGTTTTCTGCAACAGCAGATCAAGGCTGAATAGCCCGTTAATGGCACAGATACGTACTGGGCACCACCTCTGCGCCACTCTTTTGGGGACACAACAGTAAACAAAACAAATTCGGATGCCAAGTCATACAGTAGTGGCATGGTCTGCATTGGAATCCAGATTTGTCTGTTCTTAACCATTCAGTGCCAGGCATCTCGTGCTGACACAGAAATGCATGTTTACTCTCTACTTACTCAGAAGATCGTAATTAGTGTCGAAGCGTTTTAAGTTGGCCCAGAGTATAGATAACCATGGACTCCAATTCTGGTGATGAGAACTAGACGTTTTCTAAAGTCTACATGCATTGTTGACTGAGATTCCCAAGCACCTGAAGCCTGAAATAGAGAACAGATAAAACTCCAGTCTCATCAATGGAAATCTAGTTAGAATTATAGTGTACTCAGTGACAGGAACATCCCTTTAATTTTTAAAAGCATTTCATGTGCTGCCATTCCATTAAATAAAATCAATTCCTTGTTTAGGGTTTGTTAGATTAGGCCCCCAGAATATTTATATGTGAATCTCACACCTTATTGGATAAAATAATTGAATCATTAAATTTAGACATTTTTGAAATACTCTTCAGGATTTCTTTATGTGCTAGAGACAGTATTTCAGTGATTCTGCCTCAGTATACAGCTTGTAAAAAATAGAGCAGTGTAATGAAATGTATCGTAAGTTAAGAGTCAAGGGTCCAGGTTTCTATTCCTAGACCTACTGGAAACCAGCCATGCGATCTGCACCAACTGTCTTATATGAGAAGAGCCGACTCACTGGAAAAGATCCTGATGCTGGGAAAGATTGAGGGCAGGCGGAGAAGGGGGCAACAGACAATGAAATAATTGGATGGCATCATCAACTCAATGGACATGAGTTTGAGCGAACTCTGGGAAACAGTGAAGGACAGGGAAGCCTGGCGTGCTGCAGTCCATGGGGTCACGAAGAGTCAGACACTACTGAGTGACTGAACAACAACAATCCTGTACGGGCTATCGTTCACTCATCCATGAAAGAAGGAAGATCCATAGAAGATTCCCAAACTTTGATGATTGTGAGAATCATCCAGGATGATTTTAACATACAGTTCTCAGCCACATCCCTTAGAGACCTTGGTTCTTTGGTCCACAGGGCGGTCCAAATAACCTGTCTTTTTAGAAAGCTCCTCAAATTTTTCTAGTGGTCACTCTTGATTAGGAGCCTCCAGAGAGAATGCACATGAGTGCTTCTCAAAATGAGGGTCCCAAATTACCCACATTAGAATCATCCACAGTGGTTACTGAAACGTTACATTCCAGAACCCTTGGTCTCAACAATCTGAACTTTAGGTGCTGGAGACTGGGAATCTGCCTGTCTAACAGGCTCCCTCTCTGGTGATCTGTATGCACACAGAAGTTTGAAAAGTGCTGGTGTAGATTACCCAAGGTGTCGACTTAAATACAGACTCCTGAACCCATCCCTGTAAAGGTTCTAGAAGTTCAGAAGGCCCAGGAGATGGGCCAGAGAAAATCTGTTTCTTAACAAACAAACTCAGGTAATTCTTAATGATCAGGTAAATTCTGTGAATACCAGGTTACATAAGGTCTGTAAACCCTTAGCATTTTATCCAGACATTCTATATCCAACACTGTGCAATAGCTTTTTATCCAGATATCTATACCCAACACTGTGCAACACTGCCCCTTGGGAGGCACCTTCTAAGAAGACTTCACTTGTGTGCCTCCTACAGGAACAAAATACAGATAACCCCTGAACTGAGCATGAGTTCTTTGCCGGAAAAGGTTAGCATTAAGTTCATTTTTAGATAAGTTGAAATCACATCGATTCACTTTGAATTTCAGAGTATTTAAGTAGCATCTGAAAGGCAGTGATAACAATGTGTGAAGGGAAGAGTGTGGCTGCCAGGTTATGGTCCTTCCTGCTGAATATGACATTCTCCTGCACACACAAAGAACACTGTAAAGTCCAAGGATCCATACAGGGACTTGGGTCCATTAGGCTGACAAAGAGCTTTATATAAAGTTTAAGGATCCACATGGAGATGTGGATCAGTTAGACAAGCAGACTGGACTGTAGCTAATGGAGAAAGTTGTTACTTCAGTTGTGATGTGGGGAGGGAGAATGGGTGCTTTGGTGCTAACCATCACCTTTCACTTCCCTGTAGTGATGTTCATCCATGCGTCGCTGAGGCTCCGGAACCTCAAGAACAAACTGGAGAATAAAAGGGAGGAAATTGGTCTGAAGAGGACACCCATGGGGATTGTCCTAGATGCCCTGGAGCAGCAGGAGGAAACCATCAGCAAGATCACTGACTATATCAGTAAAGTGAAGGAGTAAATGGAGCTGACCTGGTGATAGGGTTGCAGCAGAAATCGAGTTGCGGTTTGCCCTTGTCCGAACCTACTTTCCGTTTGTGTTTTTGAAACAGGAGGTGCACGAACCATCCAGCCATCAGTAGCACCGTGCACGGAGAGGCCTCTCTGTTCTCATCTCTGCTGTCACAGAGAAAAGGCCTCTGACTAAAAGAAACCACCCTCCTGTTATGTCTGACATCTCCAGTGCGTTTATGTAAGCTGACTGGAAATGGATCACCCTTATTTCTTAAAGAGAATAAAAGAATCATGGAGTGTACAGCAACAGTATGGTTATTTTGTAGGAAACAGTTTGTAAAGCATCAAGGCAATATGAATAAATGGTAAGACTATGAAAGGAGATGATGTTATCCTGTTTTAATCCCCCTCAGCATCCTCCTCCAAAAATATTCCTTCCTTAGGATTATAATATGTGGGGTATCAATTAGTTTAGCTTTTATTATTACTGTTTAAAATAAAAAATGATCTTGATCACTTTGCCTCCTGGTTGATGTGCAGTGCATAAAGCAGTTGTTTCTATTTTGTTTACAAACATAAAGCTGCTAGCTGCTTAGAATATTTTATCAACTTTTTTGTAAATTTTTGAAATGCTATTAATGTTTTCATTAGAAGGCATTTGTTGCAAACTAAATATCATCTTCTTTAAGGGGGTTAACGCTCTGTAGCCTGTATTATTCTTGACGAGCTTGTTAAAAAAAAATCCGAATAAAATGAGTTTCTATTGCACGCTTTTTGTTTTTATAATGACAAAGAAGTATCCAAGATAATGTTTCCCTTTTTTCTTCCCCTTTTTCTTCTTTTTGTTCAGTTTTTAACTGCAACATTTAGAAGGTAAGAAATGAACGTGCATTTTTATTAATTCCTTGGGGGTAGAAAGAGGACAGTAATAGCTGATTTTTCAAAATGTGAAAAGCATTTTTAGATCACCAAGTAAACAGGCCTTTAAAAATGGGAATGAAAATGATCATTGACTTCTGCAGTTCATAGAACTTTTAGATGGCACTTGGCACCACCATATGTTTTTATAGCTAGACATTAGAATTAATATAGCATGAGTTTATATTTTCTGTTACTCTCTTCCTTTAACTCCTCATGTATTTTGAAATAGGTGATATAACATGTTTTCCTTGCCAGCTGAGTGATTTCATAGATGAATAGAAAATATTTAGATTTCCCTAGCATGCAGACAGTTGGGGCAGTAGTCATTGAAGAGACTCTTGTACATCCTAGAAGAAAGAGCAATGCATATGCCACTCCTGATTTTCCTTGCATTTTGATTTCTCACCCAACCTACAGTCTTCATCTTCAGCACAGTGATATCACCGTGATTTCACACACATGGTCTACAATTTGGACCCTTAGCTAAATATGAAGAATAAAATTTATCAAAGATTTGGGGGGGGGGGTGCGGAGTGAGACTATTTACTTCAGACTATTGTCTGTATTAAATGTCTGAGAAACTCAGTGACAACCCTAGAAACGATGACCCTGTTTCTGTGCAGCAAAAAACACTCAGCTTGTGTTTCAAATACTGTTAGTAAAACTTTAATATTTATTAATCTCTAGTCAGAATAAAATCAAATCCTAATAGGATCCTTTTTTAAACCTGACATGGGCTTATACATATTTTAGACCCATTTTCTAAATGGTGAATTCTGCAGACTAAAATGCAGTCAATGTGGAGAAAGTGACAACTTGAATGAAAAAAAAAAAGCTATTATAATTACTAATGGTTGACTGTCATTTCTGGAAGGATAATAATAGAAGATTCTAGCATGGAAATGCTAAAATTAAATTTTTCAATTAAGATTTTTAGGGTGGGAGTGGGTGAATAGAAAAAAGCGTGTGAATGACTTCACTTGTCTCTTAACAAAACCCATGTAACGAGGCAGTAAATTTGAATTTGGATCATCTTTTCTTTTTTGCACATCTAAGAGTGAAGTTCCCGTTCAGCACTCTTAACACTTTGTAAAATTTCTGGCTTATTTATTAATACTGTTGCTGTATAAGCAAACACATGAGTTTTCCAGAACTTCAACTACTAATATAAATTAAGCTTTTAAACATGTATAGAGTGCTCTGTCCCATCAGAGTTTAGCTTCTTAAATACAGAATATGCTGGACACTTTAGAAGTTGTATCTATTGCAGCTCTTTAAACCATCTGGATTTGTATCCAAGGATGCTTTATAGAAGGAGCAAAGTAGGAGAAAACAAAACTCTCAGCCTTTGACTAGTCTAAATAAAATTAATTACTTGATTGAAAACTATAACTTTAAATTCGGATACTTTTGTATCCACTAAATTACCTTTTAAAAGTGGAAACATCGTATTTCTTTCCCATGACTTCTCCTTCCAAATACTGTGTTGTTTGTCCTCATTAAGTCCATTCTCTCCTAACCTGTTTGGCCTGTGATGTGTCACCTATGATTATATAAAAGAAGACAGGGGCCAATTATTTGCTCAGGTGAGGGAGAGAGAAAAGGCATCAAAGTGTGACTTCCTGATTTCTAAGTCTCATGCCACTTCAGTACAAAATTTCAGATTCTTTGCACCTAGTGACTTGAACAGATGATTGTGGGCTCGAGGAACCTGGAAATAAGAACAAACACTGGAGATGGAGTTGTCTGGAAGACTTTTGTGGTCTCTAAGGGTATTCTGTAGAAGGGTCAATGAGAGCAAAAGCAGGAAGTTTTATCAAGAATAGTATATACACAACATTGTAAAGCAACTATAATAAGATTAAAAACCAAAGGTGAACAAATAGTACAAAGAATCTGTGGCAGATGAGACAATTACCAAACGGAAGAGGCGATGGAGGGCCATGAACGATAGGATAAGGAATTCAAGTTTAATTCTTTAGCAAGTTTCACGAAGATTTTTGAGAACAAGATCAAGATCATTTACAGGCTAAACTAAATATATATATATATATATATATATATATATATATATGTACACACTTAGCTAAAACCAAAGCTCAGTAAATGTATTATTCATAATGTCTTTTGTTTCAAACAAAACTAGCATGCTATCTCCCATTTTCTCGTTATGTATGCAAACAGGGAAGGTTTTATATATAAGCAGGGTTTGTTTTCGGTTACTTTTTCCGGAAACACTGTTTTCTCCATGTCCTGTGGCTTAAGTGTTTGTTCTTCATGATACCCCTCCCCGGAGTGTCCCCCAACACAGAAGGGAATGGCCAAGACAGAAAGCTAGGCAGGCCTGGAAACCAGAAATCGCAACTGATTCTCCAGAGAAGAGGTAATGAGCAAATTCTTTGATTTCAAAGCTTCTGAAGGGCCTGGGGTTCAATTCATCCTGCATATTTTCACAGAGTGAAGCATGCTCTGTTCTCTTTAAGATACTGTGTGATAAATTACAGCAAAGTGGATGAAAGAAGAAAGCAAAAATGGGAATATAATAGTTAACACCTGTATCATATTTATTGTTATTTACCAGAAGAAAGCAATAATAAAGCAAATGTTTATGAAAATACTAACTTCTGCTAGAAGACTCTAAATTTCACCTAAGTCACTCCAACCAATTGGAAGTAGAAAATGTTGCCCTGAATAGTTTATCTCCTCTCCCTGCCTTTTCAGCCTCTATTTTGTCACGGGCTAAGTACTCCGCCTTTTACAAAATACTCATATCAGTTAGCAATGTTCCCAGTTCCACCACCTGGATCCAGAAGTATGCGGCTGAAGCAGTCTCCAAGTTGTAACCCCAGAGTCATTACATCACTTCCTTCTTCCCCTGATTATCCTGCTGCCTCTTACGCCAGTTCTTTTGGCAGCTGCACCTGTGATTTAAGCATTTGAAAAGAGGAGAAAAAACAAATCTTAGTTATTCAAGTATTTTACAGCAAAAATGGCAAAATGTACATGCTTCAGAAGGTGTGAAGTGGATTAAAAATTCTGGCCAGAGATTGCCCCCCACCCAATCATGATAAAACAGCAATAATAACCACAGTCACCACAGACTGGGCGTTTACTAATGCCAGGGACAGATCCAAGGGCTCGGAGCACGTGGTGAAGCTTACAATGTAAGTAAGAGAGGGCGGGTGCTAGAATCTGCCTGGTCCACTATGCAACTTACTAGTTGCGTAGTGCTATGCTATGCCCAGTTGCTTCAGTCCTGTCCAACTCTTTGTGACCCTATGGACTATAGCCCACCAGTCTCCTCTGTCCATGGAATTCTCCAGGCAACAATACTAGAGTGGGTTGCCATGCCCTCCTCCAAGGAGTTGCCTAGTATTGGGCATCAATTCTCTCAGCTATAAAATCACAGTATTGTATTCACAAGGCTACCATGAGGATTAAGTGATGCAAATTAGTAATCAATGTTAACACTTCTTTTTAAAGCATTTTCTCATTTCATCTTATGACCACCTTGTAAAGAGGGGACGGGCTCAGAGAGAACAGGCAATCTGCTTCAAGTCACAGGGATAGGAAGCGGCAGAGCTAGATGTGAACCCAGAGCGGCCTGACTTCATTACTCATCTCAACCACCAAATAAACACCACTGTAAGAACATAAAAATGTGTTCTTTCCTCTTTAAAGTGAAGTTGCTCAGTTGTGTCCGACTCTGTAATCCTGTGGACTGTAGCCTACCAGGGTCCTCCGTCCATGGGATTTTCCAAGCAAGAGTACTGGAGTGGGTTGCCATTTCCTTCTCCAGGGGATCTTCCCAATCCAGGGATGGAACCCAGGTCTCCCTCATTGCATGAAGACACTTTATCATCTGAGCCACTAGGGAAGTCCTTCCTCTTTAAAGTGTATTACTAGTTTGACACTCACTAAGTTTTACAATGTTATTTGGAGAACCCCCCCTCCAAGGGTAAAAAAAAAAAAATTCAAAAGAGTAGTGTAAGTCTGACTGAAAATCAATTTTGAGTTTTGTTTCATAGGAACAACTCAAAAATAAAGCAAGTTCTTAATAGGTTTCAAGTGGTGTTATACCCAAGGAGAATGACTTCTCCACCATGAAGGTAACCTTCAGAGAATGCTGACTAAAGTCCAAAGGACCCTGAGACTTTGTATGATAATGACTTAAAAATATCTTTCCTCCTATTGTCCATGTTCACCTGCCTATGTGATAGACCACTGCAGCCATCTGCTATGGACTCTCTTCAGCCAGTTCTTTGCCTACAACCTTTGGATAAAAAGGTTTCCCAACACCCTGCCCAGTGGGGAGAACCTTGGATGTGTTGCTGTCGCCTGCATAGTCTTCAATCCATAGTGTCCTCCATGTGCTTCTGAGTCCCTCCCTCCCTCGTGCCAGACTTTCAGGAGGGGAGGGGTGTGACTGCAACTTGGTAGGGGTCACCCAAGGAGAACACCATCAGTGAAGAACACCAGTAAAATATATAATGCCAGTTACTTAAATTAACTGCAAAGCTGCAATAGAGAGTCAAAACTGTGTTGTTTCCATTGTCAAATGGAAAAAATACTTTTATAGTATGTTATTTCTGATATATGTATATATGCATAGATGGGTTTCCAATTAATAAAAATATTTTCCAGAGCAAAACATGACAATGACCCAACATACTAAACCCAGAGACATACTGACATATTTAAAATGTGACCAAGTTCGGAGTTCAGATCACTGGGAGAAAGAATGAGTCACTGATCAGTGGTTAGCTACTTGGCAAAGAAATAAAATAGCAGACTCCTTGCTTCCTACTTACTTCTAAAATCCAACCCTTTAATTCATCTATAATATGGAATATTTTTTTTATAAACCAGAAGCAGGAAGAAAGAGGCAAATATTTAAATAAGATTTGAAAAAGTCATTTCTAAGCAGACACAAAAGACTGAAAAAGAAATAAGGAAAAGATAACTAGATCTGATATTATAAAACCCTCAACAAACAAGAATCTACTCGCATTATTGTTAGGGGGCCCTGTTCCCCTTCACTTGTTGGTTAAAAATAGTTTTCTTTTCAGTGTGTGTATAGCATTACACAGTGTACACACACACAGACATACACCCAATGGCTGGGAGCAATTGCGCAGGATGAGAAGACTCGTTTCAGCAGGGGTTCCGGGTCAACGCCTCAGTGGGTGCCTGGGACAGAGATGAGGAAGATCTACCTTGAGGAACTCGGAATCCACTAGGAGACCTAATGCTGTGTCCGTGAGAGCTGTCAACCCGAGGCATCAAGAGATAAGGTTTACCATGGATGTCACTGAACTGTGAGGGTCCAAGTGTGGCCTTCAAATAAGCAGCATCAGCATTGCCAAGGAACATGTCCGAAATGCAAATTCTCAGACCCCATCCAAGACCTACTGAACCAGAAACTCTGGAGATGGGCTCAGTAATCTGTATTCTATCTTCCAGGTGATTGTGATACATGCTAAAATGTGGGAATCACTATCACAGACTTTTAAAAAGTTGTACATAAAAAATTCTTTTTTTCCACTTGGTATCAGGGAAGGGCAGCTCCGGGTCTGTATAATTCTGGTCCACTTGTGCTCCTTTGAGATGAGTTTGGAATGTTACACTGCTTTATTCCATGGAAACTCCCTCCATAAAGAGTGTAACATTGCTCAAGCTCTATTCTAGATTTGGCCTTGACTCTCGAAGATTCTCTTGGGTTTGGGTTCTTGGTGTTCTTCTTGTATTTTGTTTTTTTAGGCAAAAATACAGACAGAAAAAAGAAAGGAAGGGAACTCTGGGGGGGGGTTGGTGTTCCCAGGTGGCTCAGTGATAAAGAATATGCTTGTCAAGCAGGAGACGAGGGTTCAATCCCTAGGTCGGGAAGATCCCCTGAAGAAGGGAATGGCAACCCACTCCAGTATTCCTGACGGGAGAATTCCATGGACAGAGAAGCCTGGCAGGCTACAGTCCATGGAGTCTCAAAAGAGTTGGACATGACTTAGCACCAAACAACAACAAACAACATTTGGGGCTTTAGACTTGAATGTATGAGAGAATGGAGACGACGTGAAAAATCTAGAACCAAAAACAACAACTACAGATCTAGAAAGGAGAAGCTTAATTTGGGGACAGATTGAATAAAGGTACTAAGAAAACCCTGAGCGACTTAAAGGGAAAGGGAAATTTGGGGATTGTCCTAGATTATGTGATAATTGAAACAGAGAAGACAAGATGGGGAAAAGGAGAAAATTGCAAAAGGATAGATTCTAGACATCTTAGTTCAAAAGAAATAAGATATAATAAATGAGGCAAAGAAAAAATGGCCAGCGATGAAAACTCAGGAGTCTATAATCTTAAATTTTTGTGATCATAATGAATGCCAATATGTCATAGAGTCTTTTGGCTAACTAAAGCTGTTTGGGAAATTATTACCCTGAAATCTTTCTGAAGGAAAAACTTAATTGTGTCTTTAGGCACCTGGCTTAAACCAGTCCAGATACACATAAGTGAGCAAAAGTAAAATTAAGTGAATAATAAAACAGTTGGGTTTCCCAGGTGGCACAGTGGTAAAAGAATCTGCCTGCCAAAATGTAGGTTCAATCAGTCGGGAAGATCCCCTGGAGAAGGAAATGGCAACTACTCCAGTATTCTTGCCTGGAAAATCCCATGGACAGAGGAGCCAGGTGAACTATAGTCCACAGGGTCACAAAGAGTTGGACACGACTGAGCAACTGAACCTGGACGCATTAAAACAGATGTCTTGTTTGATTAGCATCAAAGGTTGCATAGCAACGCACTGGTCATAGCAAACACCCTCTTCCAACAACACAAGAGAAGGCTCTACACATGGACATCACCAGATGGGCAACACCGAAATCAGATTGATTATATTCTTTGCAGCCAAAGGTGGAGAAGTTCTATACAGTCAGCAAAACAAGATTGGGAGCTGACTGTGGCTCAGATCATGAATTCCTTATTGCCAAATTTAGACTTAAATTGAAGAAAGTATGGAAAACCACTAGACCATTCAGGTATGATCTAAATCAAATCCCTTACAATTATACAGTGGAAGTAAGAAATAGATTTAAGGGACTAGATCTGATAGACAGAGTGCCTGATGAACTATGGAAGGAGGTTCATGACATTGTCCAGGAGACAGGGATCAAGATTATCCCCAAGAAAAAGAAATGCAAAATCAAAATGGCTGTCTGAGGAGGGCTTACAAATAGCTGGGAAAAGAAGAGATGTGAAAAGCAAAGGAGAAAAGGAAAGATATTCCCATCTGAATGCAGAGTTCCAAAGAATAGCAAGGAGAGATAAGAAAGCCTTCCTCAATGATCAGTGCAAAGAAATAGAGGAAAACAATAGAATGGGAAAGACTAGAGATCTCTTCAAGAAAATTAGAGATACCAAGGGAACATTTCATGCAAAGATAGGCTCAAAAAGGACAGAAATGGTATGGACCTAACAGAAGCAGAAGACATTAAGAAGAAGTGGCAAGAATACACAGAAGAACTATACAAACAAGATCTTCATGACCCAGATGATCACGATGGTGTGATCACTCACCTAGAGCCAGGCATCCTGGAATGCGAAGTCAAGTGGGCCTTAGGAAGCATCACTACAAACCAAGCTAGTGGAGGTGATGAAATTCCAGTTGAGCTCTTTCAAATCCTCAAAGATGATGCTGTGAAAGTGCTGCACTCAATATGCCAGCAAATTTGGAAACCTCAGCAGTGGCCACAGGACTGGAAAAGGTCAGTTTTCATTCCAATCCCAAAGAAAGGCAATGCCAAAGAATGCTCAAGCTACTGCACAATTGCACACATCTCACACGCTAATAAAGTAATGCTCAAAATTCTCCAAGCCAGGTTTCAGCAATATGTGAACCATGAACTTCTAGATGTTCAAGCTGGTTGTAGAAAAGGCAGAGGAACCAGAGATCAAATTGCCAACATCTGCTGGATCATCGAAAAAGTAAGAGAGTTCCAGAAAAACATCTACTTCTGCTTTATTGACTATGCCAAAGCCTTTGACTGTGTGGATCACAACAAACTGTGGAAAATTCTGAAACAGATGGGAATACTAGACCACCCAACCTGCCTCTTGAGAAATCTGTATGCAGGTTAGGAAGCAACAGTTAGAATAGGACATGGAACAACAGAATGGTTCCAAATAGGAAAAGGAGTACATCAAGGCTGTATATTGTCACCCTGCTTATTTAACTTATATGCAGAGTACATCATGAGAAATGCTGGGCTGGATGAAGCACAAGCTGGAATCAAGATTGCTGGGAGAAATATCAATAACCTCAGATATGCAGATGACACCACCCTTATGGCAGAAAGTGAAGAAGAACTAAGAGTCTCTTGCTGAAAGTAAAAGAGGAGAGTGAAAATGTTGGCTTAAAGCTCAACGTTCAGAAAACTAAGATCACAGCATCCGGTCCCATCACTTCATGGCAAATAGATGGAGAAACAGTGGAAACACTGGCAGACTTTATTTTGGGGGGCTCCAAAATCACTGGAGATGGTGATTGCAGCCATGAAATTAAAATATGCTTGCTCCTTGGAAGACAATTATGACCAACCTAGACAGCATATTAAAAAGCAAAGACATTACTTTGCCAACAAAGGTCCATTTAGTCAAGGCTATGGTTTTTCCAGTAGTCATGTATGGATGTGAGAGTTGGACCATAAAGAAAGCTGAGTGCCGAAGAACTGATGCTTTTGAACTGTGGTGTTGGAGAAGACTCTTGAGAGTCCCTTGGACTGCAAGGAGATCCAACCAGTCCATCCTAAAGGAGATCAGCCCTGAATATTCACCGGAAGGACTGATGTTGAAGCTGAAACTCCAATACTTGGGCCACCTAATGAGAAGAACTGACTCACTGGAAAAGACCCTGATGCTGGGAAAGATAGAAGGTGGGAGGAGAAGGGGATGACAGAGGATGAGACGGTTGGATGGCATCACCGACTCAATGGACATGAGTTTGAGTAAACTCAGGGAGTTGGTGATGGACAGGGAGGCCTGGTGTTCTGCAGTCCATGGGGTCGCAAAGAATCAGAGACAACTGAGTGACTGAACTGAACTGAACTGAACTGAAAGGTTGCATAGTGTTAGTTGCTCAGTTGTATCCGACTCGTTGGGACCCCATGGACTGTAGCCCACCAGGCTCCTCTGTCCATGGGGATTTTCCAGGCAAGAATACTGGAGTGGCTATCAATTCCCTTTTCTAGGGGATCATAGGTTTGATCCCTGGGTCAGGAAGTTCCCTTGGAGGAGGGCATATCAACCCACTCCAGTATTCTTGCCTGGAAAATCCCCATGGACAGAGGAGCCTGGTGGGCTACAGTCCATGGGGTTGCAAAGAGTAGGACACAACTGAAAAACTGACACTTTCACTTCCAAAAGTTGCATATGATATAAATGCAGTTGGTTTCTGTAAATTATACAGTTTCTGAAGATGAGATTTCTATCTCAGTGCAAGTACAGATACTCATCTGGGATGGCTGGCAGTGAGCAGACCACCAAATTTTTTAAGATGAAAGGAAATCATGTATATATCAATGAAGGATATGCCTATACCAGTCTAACATCTTTCTTTTGGGCTGGCATCATATTGACTTAAGAGTTATCAACTCAAAGGGAAATAAATTAGTGATTAATAAATTCAGTTAGATAAGACAAAGTCCTTTAAAACACAGCTAAACACAACAACACAACAAACTAAAAAATTCTACAGGAGGCCCATAAGCAATCCAAATGAGTGAAAAAAGCCAGGTGTTATGCAGTAGGGCATGGTGGAGACTGAGTTAAAACTGGAGAGTCCATTACGTATCTCAAGGGAGAAACCAACACCGATTCAGCTTATTTGTAGCATGCACATGCAGGCCCCATGTGGCTGGATCTGATGTTTCAAATGCTTCCAGATACCTGGGTGTTATCGTGTGATATTTTATAATTTGTACAGTAATACTCAAGCCAAACAAAACAGGCCTGCAGGTTGGGCTTCAACAGGCAACTTCTTGGAGGAGGCAGCATTTGAGCCAAGAAAGAATACAGATTTTGTCCTTTATTTCCTGCGAGCAACTTCAAATCTGGAATCCCAAGCCAGAAGCATGTGATGGGGAGAGAATAAATATTAAAAAGAAAAAAACCCCACAAATTGAAACTGGGTACTTCATGATCTGTGCTCTAGAAAATACAAAAACAATATCTCCAAGTTCATGAGAGAGAAAAACACTTTTTTCCTTTAACAGTAAATAATTTCTAAGTATGTTTATGGAAATTCAGTGTTTTAGTTAGGAACATCAGTAGAAAGAATGACAAGATTTCCAAGTTGAGTTTTAACTTCATATTGTAAAGTCTGGTGGTTTAGAGGACATCTCTGTCCTCCAATCAAGTAGGGAGGGGGAACTCCCATAACCTTTAGTTTCAGCTCCTTAAGGTGAGTGTCGCTGTGTCTCATATGACCAGCCAAAAAGAGCCCTTTTCTGCTGAGATCCTGAAATTTCACCACAGATGGCGTTCACAATATTTCACAGAGTCTAAGACGCACATTTTCTGATGTTTCCATATCCCCTACATCAGAAAGCATCTCACAATCAATAGTGTTTTATAGTAGCTGGCTGCAAGTAGGCGCACAAACACAGTCTAGTTTTTCATACCATTAGCACTTCTACTGGGCTCTGTGCACACACACGGAGGTATTGCCATTTAAAATACCCGTTAAAGAATGACCAAGCAAAGAGGACAAATTGTGTTGGGTCTGTAAGAATTCTTTCTACTCTTTTGAACTTCTACACATTTCAAATGATTTCAAAAGAAAAAGATAAAAAAAATGTCTTTTAAGAGAAATTACATTAAGAGTCAGCATGAAAGCAGACATTTTTTATGTATGCAGCAAGGTGCAAAAATGCAGCAGTACAGAGCGAATTGATGTCAGTCAAGTGAATTTTTGTCAGCTGGATGATGCATTTTCACATTTTTCTTGCAGAGCATTTTATAGGACTACACTGATGAAGTTGTGCGATATTTTGTATCTAAGATACATGTCAAAAGATGTCTATTGCAAGCCAAGCCAGGCAACTGAAAGCAGGAGAAGATGCCAATCCCTTGGAATAGACAAAAGACATTTCAAAGCAAAGACTGATGTATGAGACCACCATTCACAAACTGTGTCAGAGTTCACTTTGCTGCATATTTTTCTTTCTGAGTGGACATTAAAAACACCCACCCAACTTAAAACTGATACCTATCAAGAACTGATTGAAAATGGAAAATGTAGTATTTACTAGAGTGCAGCAGTTTGGTAATTATTACTGTGAATTTATCTTAACACCTTCTGCTCTAGAATCTAGACTCAAAGCTGAAGCATCCTCAGTTGACTAAAAAGCAGAGTATCTTGACCATGAAAATGATAAAACCAACACTGTAAGCTCCATGAGGTTAAGATTATACCTGTCTTATTCACTGCTCATGGTGCCTGACACATGGCAGCACTAAACAAATATTTATTACAAATGGGTAAATGGATGGATGAAATTCAGCCAACTCCAGGCAAAGCAGATTTGCTCAGGAGAATATTCCCTCAGAGGGCTTCCCTGGTCGCTCAGATGATAAAGAATCTGCCTGCAATGAGGGAGACCCAGGTTTATCGAAAAGATTCCCTGAAGAACAGAATGGCTACCCACTCCAGTATTCCTTCCTGGAGAATTCCACAGACAAAGGAGCCTGGTGGGCTACAGTCCATGGGTCGCAAAGACTCGGACATGACTGACAGACTATCACTTTCACTTTTTTTTTTTTCATATTCCTTCAGAAGGCAGGGAGAGGGGTCAGATGATTATTTAATTTTCATCCTCTTGTCTACTCTGAGTCTACATTCCACCTTTAATGCAGATTTTAAAAAGACTTCTCTTTATTCTTTTCAGACCAATGCTACTTTCTGACTGTCTAGCCACCATGGCAGCAGGGATTTGCTTTGACAACTGGTTACAGAGTGATAGCCCTAGCCTCTCTCAAAACAGCACCCTGATTCACCCCCTGCAGAGGTCTGGCTGCCTGGAGAAGAGCAGGTGCAGAAAGTGTTGATGTTGTGCCCAAGGGCAGACAGAGATCTCCTGCCCAATCTCATGTGACCTCTAGCACTCTCAGCCTGGCCCCTGCCACAGGAAGACTCAGAGTCCCTCTAAATCACAGTTGAAAGTCATCTTCGATTTAGAAGAATGAAATATTGTCAGTTCTGTATTACTAGGGGATTGGAATAAGGGACATACATATATATGTATATATGTGAATAACTAACAATTATATTTGTGGATTTTTTTTGCAGGGGGCCATGCAAGACAGCTTGAAGGATCTTAGTTCATGGACCAGGGATTGAACCTGGGCCCTCAGCTATGAGAGTGCTAAATCCTAACCTCTGGACTGCCAGCGAATTCCCTATATTGTTTTAGAATATAAATCTCTTTAAAGCAGAGAAAAAACAAGCTTACATGGAAATGGTTAAACTATCTTGAAAAAACTGTGGCTCTCTGATGGCATAACATATTGACTATTTTATTAACGTAATATCGTGGCTAAATTACATACTAGAGTTTAGAACAATGCAATTAATTATCAACCACCTGTGGCCATTGGACACACACCTTTCAGCCTCCATAAATGCCCTCATAGTAAAGACTATAAAAAAATTTATTTCTATAACTTAAGCTGAAAGGAATGGAACATTTTTGTCTAGCAGCAGTAGTAATAGTGAGTCATAACAAGAAAACTGAAATAACAGTAAAATATTTTAAAGCTCCATTTATTCATGGAGACATTAATCTTAAATTTATTATTGTCCACCTACCTAAAATATAAAGAGTATAACTGCAATAGCAGGTGGTATCCATTCATCTACTAAAAAAGAACTTTTTAAAGCCCTACAGAAGCACTTATCCACAAATGACTGGCCTAAGTAGGCCTCATTCTTATTTATTCCTGCAGCAGTTCCCTGGGGATCTCAGCTTGTCAGTTCTGTGTGGCAGGAGTGAACAAAAGCTTGACCAGGGATGCTCAGGACTGAATTTCAAAGTCCACTCTACAACTTCTGAGTCTTTTCTTCTGGAAATGTTATTTAACATCTCTAAGCCTCAATTTCCTTCTTATAAAACAGGGAGAATAATAATACCTACCTTATAGGATTGCTAAGGTGATTGTAAGAGTTAATTCATATAATGGATGTGGCCCATACTAAGTGCTTCATAAATGTGGGCTGTTAGTATGCTTGTTACAGCAGTCATATAGATTGTGTCTTTGAGGATAACCAATAATTTAGATCTACCGGTAACGCTGATGGGTTTCCCTCAGTTAGTGACAATTAGTGAGAATGTCCTGGTGTTAGAACGAACAGGGAACAGAGTTGGGAGAGATTTACTGTGGCCCTGTGTTCACCATTTCTCCCTCCTCCTACTTACAGGTTTAAGATAGGCGATGTTACTGTGACGAATGTCGTTCAAGAGCTGATCTCTGGGGGTAATTTCCACCAACGGAGGTGGCCTATTTCTCGGCACGGGTTTGAGCGTTTTGATCACATCTTTGAGGTTGGTTTTCTCAGGGGGCTCTCTGGCTTCCGGCATCCGAGATTTGCGCTGGATCCTCTTCAGCTTCACCACGCGGAAGGAGTCGGGGTCCGTCCTGTACTTGGGTGGCTGCGATGGCTTTTTCGTCACTTCATTTTGTCGCCCGAAGGGGACTGTTTGGGGGTTGGGAGGTCGAGGAGGAGGAGGCTGGAGGAACTCCTGCGTCCGGGAATCCGGCATTGGTCCTCCCAGCATCTCCCACATCCCAGGGGGCAGCCCCAGCCCGTTCTCCAACATGGCTATTAACTTCCTCTGCTCTTTGAGCTGCTGCTGTTTCTGTTCTTCTTGCCTTTTCTGCCTTTGTCTATCCTGATTCCTGGTGAGCAGATTGGTTACCACCATTCGGGGACCCGGAAGCTCAAAATGGTAGCCCATCTTCAGGAGAGTGTTGTTCGCTTTCAAAAGCCTGGCTATTTCCATTTCAGCCTGGTGGCCCAGCATATGTCTCTGATTGTGAAACCGAAGTTCGGTGAGTGTCTCATTAAACTGGAGACACCTCATGATGGCCACGATGCCCTTGCCGGTGATGAAATTGGACTCTATGTTGAGAGTGGTGATGTTCCTATTTTCACGCAACATGTTAGCCAAGGCAAATGCTACATTCTCATCCGCACCCACATTCGCTAAACTGAAGGTTTTGACGTGTTTGTTTTTCTTCATTGCGTTGACAAAGTCCAGCAACATTTCTTTGGGGATGTTTTCAACGTTGTTCAGGTTGAGTTCCTTCATGTCAGGGTCATTCTGTCTTACTCGCCTTAAGCTCCCATCCAGATCCGTTTGGTTTCCAGAGGGCCTTGCACTTACCTTCAAAAAACTGGTATCTAGAGCTAACTTCTTGGGATCTAATTTTGATATTTTTTTCTCAATTTTTTCTTGAGCCTCTGGTCTGCCTTTCTGTTCCTCAGTTACTTTACTAGTTACCTGTTGGCAGGTGTTCTCACCATTTTTGATTTGCTCCTTTACCTCACCTTCCCCTCCTCTTTCTGTTTCATCACTCTCTTCACTGTCTTTTCCTTCATCTTCTGCATCTTCTGCATCATCTTCTTCATCTTCCTCCTCATCTTCATTATCTTCATCATCATCATTTGTCTCTTGGACATTGTCGCTGTCCTGTGATTCTCTTTTACGTGCAGCGATTTCACTGTTAAGTTTTTCTTTTAAATACTGGGACATATTTTTATTGCTTTTGTCTATTGCTTCATGCTGTTCTTGAGTTTTTTCCTAAAAGATAAATTTAGAAAGGTTAGAATACATAGCAGTGAAGAAATATGAAGAAGAGCAGTATCTATTGGAGATAATAAAAAGATTTATTACTTAGTGAAAAAAAGTAAGCAAATAAGCCCTAGGTATAGTATTCCATTTTTTACATGTGTATCTATGTGTACATATGAATATGTATACATGTACACACAATATATATATGTTTGTAAATGTATATGAAAAACAGACTGTTGTAATGTTTATCAAATTAATAATTATCCTTGAGGAAGAGAGGTAATTAAGATAATTGAGGAATGGATGGGGGGATTTTAACTTTTTACATAATTCTAAACTGAGATTTTTTTTCTGAAACAAAATATGTCTTTGTTAGTTGTTTTACAAGCAAATGCTGCTGCTGCTGCTGCTGCTAAGTCACTTCAGTCGGGTCTGACTCTGTGCAACCCCATAGACGGCAGCCCACCAGGCTCCACCATCCCTGGGATTCTCCAGGCAAGAGTACTGGAGTGGGGTGCCATTGCCTTCTCCGTTACAAGCAAATACAACCAAAATAAAGGTAAATTTTTATAGGCATACACAGGCACAGACACATTTTTTGGTTGTGTTTTTCTCATCCCATGTATTAAAGTGAAACCCAGTTAATTTTGTTTTCAGACACTCTATTGTTTTTAAAGATAGTGTTCAGTTCCAGAAGCAGTTAAAAGTTATTTTTGAAAACATTATGGAATTATTTATCCATTCACTGAAGTCTTTGTTTTGTATACAGCTGAATAGGAATTTTGTAGTCAATAGCTTTGTGTTACATAATAATTTCCTTCTTGGCCTAACTAAAATTTACATACCTAATATGTTTACCAACCTAATATAATGTGCACATCAAATTTCCCTGAAGATAAAAGATATTGTGGGGGGAATGAGAGCAGTTTGATATTTTGGAATATACCAAAACCCTTGTCTTTGATTTTTTGTCTGCTTAGCTCTGTGAAAACTGCCCAGATACTTCAGGCACAGGCTTTCCAGTCCAGTTCCTTTGGAAGGAAAGTTCTAGGAGGCAAAGCCAGCTATAAAAGGGGACAAAATTAACAGAGATTTAGAAAAAAAAAACTGCTTAGTTTGGAAAGGAAAATAATAGTCTCTTATCAATAATGTTTATTAGATGTTTACACATTAATTACACACTTTCCCATAAAGGATGTGTACCTCATAGGTGTCATTTTGAAAGCTGGTGTAGCAGTTTGACACAGAGGCTTATGTGAGCAAGAACTTAATCTGTGGAGGAGTAAATGGGTAAAGGGGGTAAATTATACGGCTACAGATGGAAACTAAATTTTTAGTGGTGAGTATACTGTATATGGATCTTCCCAGGTGACTCAGTCATAAAGAATCCGCCTACCAATGCAGAAGACATAGAAGACATGGATTCAATCCTTGGGTCAGGAAGATCCCCTGGGGAGGAAATAGCACCCACTCCAGTATTCTAGCCTGGAAAATTCCATGGACAGAGTACCTGGCAAGCTACAAACCATGGGGTTGCAAAGAATCAGACATGACCTAGCAACTGAGAATAATACTGTATGTAGAAATAGAAACGTATAATGTTGTATACGTGAAACTTGTGTTATAAACCAATATTATTTCAATTAAAAAATAAGCCTAAAATTAAAAAAAAAGAAAGACCTTGATTTTACTGCTCATAACATTATAGGTTGGAATTTACAGTTGACAGGTAAACTACTTAAAGTTTTCTCTGCATTTCTCATTTGTCTCAGCAGGGGGAGCCAACCATTAAGCTGTTTAAATTATACAAAAGGAAGAAAAAGTGTTAGAAGTACCCAAGTTTGTTTTTCTCAGAAATTGGTATTCATGTAGAATTGGCTTTTACTCGAGTTGTAAACTGTCTATAAACTGTATCTTAAACTCTAACCTGATCAAGCCAGCAACTTATTTTCTTAAGTGCAGTACATGTTTAAACTCTCCTGACCATGAAATCAGTTTATAACTTTCCTAAAATTTCAGCTAGTGTGATGGTAATGTGACAAGATGTATCTACCAAAAATAAATCAGCAGGCATAACTAAAAGAGACTTTACCTCTGAGGATCTCTGTTTGCTTTTTGCCAAGTCACTTTTAAGTGAAATAGTAAAAAAAAAATATATGCTGATGTGCACTTCTAGTTTTCATATAAGGAACATATTTAAAGAAAGAACTATCTTTAAAACAGCTTTATAGAATCAACTTCTAAATTCACCACTGATACCCAATGCACTGTGGTAATGTTGGATTTTTTGTTACTGGACTTGGTTTAATTGCAGGGTGTGTGGCTGAACTTCAGGGGGACTGTGACACATTTGAGACTGTATGTGAAATAGTGCATATGTCCACATGTGCCAGAAGGAGGACAAAGGGCTTTCTTCAGCATCGTAAAGGGTCCTGTGAGTTGAAAAAAAGCATAAAAGACAAATGCTTCTGGGTTACGAGTTAATTCATTAAATATTAATTTCATGCCTACAGAATACAGGTTTTCCTGCACAAGAAACCCCCAGCAATTTTTTAAAAGAGATATTTACAAGAAATTACCAGTTTTTTCCTCCCAATTATACTATGTAAGTGTTCTAGAAAGTTCTGATCTGGCATAGGATTAAATGTTATGATTTATGTATAAACGTCAACAAAACAAGACAAAACACGGAGTCTTGAGAAAAGACAACAGGGACACGCGTCAGCCCAGGCCAGGAAGCCATTTCTCCCTTGTACAAAAGTCCCCAGTTACCTTGGTTGGCACAAAGGTGAGAGGAACACGTTCATCTTCCAGCATGCGTCTGGATGCCTTTTGCCAATACATATAATCAACGAGAGATTTATGGTCGAAGTTCCCTGTTGGTGGCTTGTCGGTCTGATCCTTCTGAATCATTCCCACGGGAAGCCTGGGGTCAGGGGCCATCACCTCCATTTCCGACTGTAGTTCTTTGAGCTCTTCTGGGGACAAGTTGGCCAAGATTTCATCTTCATCAATCTCCCCATCGATTTCTTCTTGATCTGAATTCCTGCTATGTTCTGACATGACTCTCTTCAATACTTTTCTATCTTACTACAAGAGGAGAAATAATCAACAAAGATTTAAAAAAAGAAAAAACTCTCTCAAGAAGTTCCCCCAGTTAGTAAGTGTCCCAGGTCAATACCACCTTGAGGAGATTTCCCTCCTCACCAAGAACCCCAGTGGTGCTTGCTGAGCTGCTAGGGGTGACTGCAACTAAGTTCATGCCACAACTATATTAAGCAGGGCTTGGTTGGGGAGGGTCAGTTTATGGAACTACTATGCTCCTCTCTTCGGCAGCTTGAGTCAGCTGTGCAAATCCATCTGACATTTCAGTACAGCTGCTTAGGTTTGCCAGTGAGTAACAGGCCTCCCAAACCTCTACAGGAGTAAATCCTTAGTTCTCTTCCTATGAGGTCTCATATTGTCCTACACAAATTCACGCAGCCCGTACACACACCCAAGTACTGCAGGGGAGGCCACTTCTTATTTCAGTGATGAAAGCAACTTACAATATTCAGAAGAAAAATCCAAACAGCGACTTGAGGTCTACTGAAGTAAAAAATTCACTTGAAGGTAGAAATCAAGATCTCAGGGCTTTCTTCACTACCATGAGACTCTGGAAGCAAATAAAACTGCACGCAGGCAAGCAGAGGTCTGGCTATGTTACTCACCCACTGCGTAAGCTGAACCTCTGCAAGACGTCCTTATTTGCATCCAGATCCTGTGATCTAACAGATGGGCATGAGCAGCACTTGAATTTCCCCTATGAGTGAGGAGTTTAATATTTTAAATAATTTGTTTTTCTTATTAAATATCCATTAAGCCAGGATAAAAATGTAAATGGATCTAAATTGAAATATTAAAAAACTCAAACCTTAAAGTACTGGAAGCAATCATGAAAATATTTTCATTTTCATAACTTCAGAGGACAATATGGCATTATTTATCCAAATGACAAATGCATACTCTCTTTGACCAAATGCATACTTTCAACATGGAGGAATGTATTCTACAGATATACCCCTCGCATGGGTGAAATAATAGATGTATAAGATTATTCAACATAGCAAACTACAAAGCAGTGTATTTTATGCTATTATTTGTATCATAAAACGTAAAAACAATGTATGTATATTTATTTATACAAACTTTATCAACAGATCCTTGGAAAGATACACAAGAAACCAATACTAGTGGATGCTACTGGAGAAAGAAATGGGTTGTCTTGGAAATAGGACTAGGAAAATAGATTTTGTTACTGTATACCTTCTGTAACTGCAAATTTTGAAACTTATAAATATAGTGCCTACTCAAAAATATAGATTTATTGTATAAAACTTAGGCTAACACATGGAAGCCTAAAATTTCCCCTTATTGCACCACTAAGAGCTACCACTATAAACATTTTGCTTTATGACTCTAGTCAGTCCTTTTTTCCAGGCATATAAACTCAATAATCTTTTGTCATCTGTTTCTTAACTTACAAAATCATGTGTTTTTTTCTAGGCAATAATATATTCTACTACTACATTATTTTTAATAACTCCCTGTCAAGATTCTTTATATGGAAATTCCATAATTAATGTAACCAATCTCCAGTTATTGAATATTTGGACTGTTTTTGATGCTCACAAGCACTTCTTCAATAAATATCCCCTGTAGTAAAATATTTATACACATGCAAGTTTATTTCTTTAGGATAAATCAAATACATACCAAGAAGTGAAATTACCAGGTCAAAGAACATGAGGAAATTTAGGGCTTTTCATATGTATGACTAGGTGATCCCCTCAATATTATTATAACCCATCCTAATACATGTATATTATTTGCAAATTATATACACGTGTTACTATTTCAATATCATCTATAATGTATAATTATATTATACATAAATATAAAATATACATTGTCAAACAATATATTCTTCTATATATATATCTATAATGTTTATAAGTATAAATGAATTTAAATGTATATAGACATCTGTATAATAAAACATACGGAAAAATTACACGTGAGAAGTTTTAAATGGACATTCTAATATTTTCTTTCTACCCTAATGGCTTGTTTTGAACACCCCAAGATCAAGAGGGTTTTCATATATATGGCTACATTTTTCCCCAGAAAGCTATTACCATTTACTTGGAATGATCACTTTTAAAGCATAGAACACAGATACATAATGGCAGCTTACTCTTGGCCTCTTCTCTGTGGAGACTTCCTCTTTCACCCGGTCCTGTAAAAGGGAAGTAAAAGCTTGGCCTCAGCGGGGAGAGAGGTCGACCACTCTACAGACAACTGATTTGCAGACCATCATTTCAGAGGCTTAGCTTGCAAAACAGTGGTCACAAAGAGTCGGACAATACTGAGCACACACACACACGAGCGTGTGCACGCAAAGAGACTGTACCAAAAAGAGTTTTGTGCTCAAGGAGGTTAGGAAATGTTATCTTCTGCAATTGTCTTTTGGAGATTTGTAAAGCACGTGAACTTTTAGACTCTGAGAAATGATATGTGAAAGACTCCCCAACTTTATTTAGTTAATTCAAGCTTTTTTTTTTTCTTTTAAAAATCACTAATATCCTTGCAATTACTTTTCAAAATATGTACTTTGGGAAATAATGATATAAATATAAAAGCAAAAGATCTGGAATCAGTCTGCTGGATTCAAACCACAGTTCCACTCCTAAGTAACTGCATGATATTTGGCAACTTACTGACCCCAATTCCTTATCATATAAAAGATATCTGAGAGTAATATTCACCATATGCTATTAATGAGAGAACTAAATGAGGATACAGATAGATATTGATGTTCAGTTCAGTTCAGTCACTCAGTCGTGTCCGACTCTTTGCAACCCCATGAACTGCAGCACGCCAGGCCTCCCTGTCCATCACCAACTCCCGGAGTCTACCCAAACTCATGTCCATCGAGTTGGTGATGCCATCCAACCATCTCATCCTCTGTCATCCCCTTCTCCTCCTGCCCTCAATCTTTCCCAGCATCAGGGTCTTTTCCAATGAGTCAGCTCTTCGCATGAGGGGGCCAAAGTATTGGAGTTTCAGCTTCAACATCAGTCCTTCCAATGAACACCCAGGACTGATCTCCTTTAGGATGGACTGGTTGGATCTCCTTGCAGTCCAAGGAACTCTGTCGAGTCTTCTCCAACACCACAGTTCAAAAGCATCAGTTCTTCAGCGCTCAGCTTTCTTTACAGTTCAACTCTCGCATCCATACATGACTACTGGAAAAACCATAGCCTCGACTAGATGGATCTTTGTTGACAAAGTAATGTCTCTGCTTTTTAATATGCTGTCTAGGTTGGTCATAACTTTCCTTCTAAGGAGTAAGCGTCTTTTAATTTCATGGCTGCAATCACCATCTGCAGTGATTTTGGAGCCCCCCAAAATAAAGATATTGACGTAGATATACAAATTAAGTAGGATGGTGCATGGCACAGAGCAAACCTTCAATACATGTTAAATATTACCAGTTTCATATTTCACGGATAACCACAGAAACACTTGAAGAAAAACAAAGGCAACTGTAAAATGCAATACATTTTATAAACCACTTCCATAACAGAAACCATTGTATTAATGGCAATAAACAAAAATGGTTTAAAAAATCTTATTGCTCTTGCAGAAAGCAACTCAGAGGCTTTTGGGTGGAATTGTGTATAGGATTCCCAGGTTTCTCAGTGAAAAAGAATCTGCTTGCCAATGGAGATATGGGTTCAATCCCTGGGTAGGGAAGATTGTCCAGAGAAGGAAATGGCAACCTACTCCAGTATTCTTGCCTGGGAAATCCCATGGACAGAAGAGCCTAGTGGGCTATAGTCCATGGGGTTGCTGCAAAGAGTTGGACAGGAGTGAGCAAACGAGCAGGTTTATAAAGAAAATAGAAAATCACCATTTGCATGTAAATAGGAAGCTATCCTGAGAAAATGATCTGAATTGTTGCTTGTAAGCTTTCAGATTTGTATTACTATTCTGGTGACCAAATGCTTTTGATGATCATGCAGATTTAGAAATCTCAGGAAGGGATGCTGCCTCAGCTCACTTCCATCTTGCTGAATGAGTTTGGAAAGGGCGTACATCTCTCCCAGCTGCTTGCATGGTGCAGTTCATCCACATGCTGACAGGAAGAGTTTTGCTGGTGTAATTAGCCTCATTTGATGCACAGATGATTTAGCTGTGCTTTCTCTTAATGATGTTCCGCTGCTGCCACCTCAGCAGCTTCTCACATCAGAATCCAGCTATGATGCCAAGAGAGCAACAAGCTGTAGGATCACCAATTGACTTTAATAGTCACACAGGGCATCACAGATCAGAATCTCTGCCAGAGGTTTATTCAGTGCCTGGGACCCCCACCCCATTAGAAGTTACTACATCAGAATTCTCAAGTTTGGATCCAGGAATCTCCATTTCTTGGGGAAGCTCTTCAAGTGATTCTGGTGTATAAATGGGTATGAGAGTGAATTCCTTGTGGTCCAGTGGCTAAGACTTCATGCTCCCAATTCAGGCTGCCTGGGTTCAGTCCTGCTCAGGGAACTAGATCCCACATGCTGCAACTACAGAGCACACAAGCCACAATGAAGACCCAGTGCAGCCAAATAAATAAATATTAAAAACAAATGAGTATGAGAATCACAGCACCATTGCAAGCCACTCATTTTAAAGATCAGGCTCAGAGACCTTTAGAAACTTTGCCTTTGCTGAGGTTCAGAGCATGCTACCTCAAAATATGGCACCTTGGCATATTGAATATTTTAAGCTGGAGGACTTTGAGAAAGCATGTGCAGAAAGGACTCTTTGACCTCCCTCTTCATCCCTGAAGCAGGTCATGAGACCCTCCTGTAAGAGAAGTGACCTTACCTCTGAAGACAGAGGCACCAAGATGAATCCAAACAGGCCCTAGTTGACTACCTGTGCTCATACCATCTGTCCTGTCTTATTTTCTCCTCCTGACTTTCGACTCTTCATCAAACCTAGTATAAAAACACTCGAGCTTAACATGCCTTGGGGTCTTCATTCCCTTATGAAGACTTCTATGTCATGCAAAACTTACATTAAGTAAATTTGTATGTGTTTCTCTTGTGAATCTGTCTTCTGGCCCAGTTTATAGGGCGAGAGTTGGAGAATCTAGGAAAGCAACAGGAAAAAGAATATTTTTCCTCCCCTACCCTGGGCAAGTCAACCTCTGGGCCTCATTCCTACTTCATCTGTAAAAGTGGGATGGTAAATGGACCTACTTCAAAGGATTTTGGGGGGGGGAGAAAAAACCTAAATGGCATTAATCATGTTAAGTGCTTATTAACCATTAGTTAATCTTATATTTTCACAAAGAAATTGTGTGAGTATTTCCTGCCTGATATCTAGCAAATATTGGTCAAGCCAGAAACAAATGGCTTTTCAATTTTATTCTTTCCAAAACAGCATATAAAGTACATGTAAAAGAACTGTTTAAGGCTTGATACGTTTGTGAAAAATCCTAACGGTAAGAGGAAGCACTTTTTTTCTCGGCTCTATCCATTTTCCATCCCACCTTCATTCAGGAGACGATGGCTGTGGACAAGCCACCTATTTCATCAGCCCCAACACTAGCTATTAATATAAATGGACACAACTTCTATAAATGGTTCCCAAATGTTACTAAATAAATCAGTTCTGTCCTGTTTGTGGCATGCTATTCTCTTATGCAATTCCATTTGGGTCATCACGACTCTGCTCACTGGCTGCAAATTGCCTGAAGATTTTGTGAGTGTGAAATAAATGCCTTGCTCTCTCCTCAAATTTCCCTGACCCACGACTGCATTGCCTCAGAATGCGCTCTTACATTTACAAGGTAATTGCTTCCTAGACTCAAAATACCCAGCCTGTTCTACTCTTACCAGACTCCAGAGTAGCATGAATTACAAAAGGATATTTACTATTTTGTTTTCACTGGTTTAATAGGCCATCTCAGAATTCTTAAACTGATTTGATTTTGGCCTAATTTCAAAGATAAATTAATTCTATAACTCTGAAGGTATGAGGATGCTATCATATTACTAATACTGCTACTACACTAAATATTAACGGCACTACCATTACTGCTATTAGCCTTACAACTTCTACTACTGTGGCTACTACTAATACTATTAATGTTGCTACAACTACTGGTACTGTTGCTGCTATTACTACTATTAATATGACAGTCTACTGCTACTAATTGTACAGCCACATTGCTAGCATATTTGAGCACTTAATACCCCTAAGTTTGTGTTAAGTGATATATGTATATGTCAATTTTTTCATAATCTTGGATAATTGGTACTTTTATTAACCTCCTTTGACAGGTATTAAAACTGAAGCATAGGCCTTTGAGTTAAGGACTGCCTCTAAATTTGGGGCTCTTAATCCGTGTCCTCTGTTAGCTTCCTATCAGTCCAGCAGAAATTGCATCTCACATACCCACAAGACTAGAGTCACATAGCACAGAAAGCAACTGCTCTGAGACTTGAGCCTCCCCGTTTCCATGATAAACTTTCCCACTTCCCTGCCTGCCTTCGGTCTCCACCAAAGGCCAGTGATCGCAACTGACTGACTTGCCAAAGCAAACTCTGGGTAAGCAAGCTCTGGGTAAGCAAGCTCTGGGTAAGCAAGCTCTGGGTAAATAACCTGTTTGTTCTCATTTAGTTGATCTTCATTTACTTCCAGAATTTCCGTGCATTCTTCTCTGGCCATCGACTATCGCATAAGAAATAACAGTCATATCTAGGAAGGCATGAAGACAAGAAACTATAGATACTGACCCAGAAAGAGTCAACAGATAAAAATCAGCCCCCACGTAGACAAGCAGAACAGCCCAAAAGAACATCTTTAAAAGGGAATTCTCAGACTCGTGGTCACCAAGGAGGAGGGGAGGTTGGGAAGGGGTGGACTGAGAGTTTGGTGTTAGCAGAGGCAAACTACTATTAGAGTGGATAAACAAAAAGTCCCTACCGTATAGCACAGAGAATTATATTCAACATCCTGTGATAAGCCATAATGGAAAAGAAGATGAAAAATAATGTGTATACATATATGTATGTATGTGTGTATAACTGAATCACTTTGCTGTACAGTAGAAATTAATGCAACAATGTAAGTGAACTATACTTCAATAAAATAAAGGTTTTTAAAAAGAAAGCAACCGCTCTGTTTGTTGGAGCAAATGAATGATGAAAATAGGCAGACTGCAAGTAATGCAGTCATAGACAGCTGTGCTATCATCACCAAATACCTATTGAAAATGGTAAGATGCTGTAAGAAGGATTCCTGAATCAAACTGGGTGGAGAATACGAAGTTAAAGAAATGTAGAGATATTTCTTAATCAAAAAACTATGAGCATGCTAACAAGAATTGTGAATTTCTAAATTGAGAAAATCATCTTCTGTACTGATAACCACAAAAAGCTTTTTAACACAAAGCATTTGTTCCTCAGAAGACATTTTGTGAAACGCTGATCTAACCAAGTCAAAGGAAGAAAACAATCTAATGGGTTTACACGGGAAAAAGACTGGAAGGAAATACTCTAAAACGTTACAACTCCAAGTGGAGGGGTTACTGATGACTTTTACTTTATTCCATTTTTGGATCCAATCTTGTTTTTTTTTACATCTTTTTTCTAGGTTCAGAAAACCAAATAAATGCTAGTTACTGTCTACAACATAGAAAATAACCCCAAATAATATTTAAGTCAATATCAGGATAACTGCCTTAATTTTCTTGCAAACTTGGGATATGAGTACCCTGTTAAAACAGATAAAAATAACTGCAGGTCTGATCAAATTTGTAGAACAAAATACTTTAACCCTTAGGTATTCAACATTTGGAGAAGGCAATGGCACCCCACTCCAGTACTCTTGCCTGGAAAATCCCATGGACGGAGGGGCCTGGTAGGCTACAGTCCATGGGGTCGCTAAGAGTCGGACGACTGAGCGACTTCACTTTCCCTTTTCCCTTTCATGCATTGGAGAAGGAAATGGCAAGCCACTCCAGTGTTCTTGCCTGGAGAATCCCAGGGATGGCGGAGCCTGGTAGGCTGCAGCACAGGGGGTCGCGAAGAGTGAGACACGACTGAGCGACTTCACTTTCACTTTTCACTTTCATGCATTGGAGAAGGAAATGGCAACCCACTCCAGTGTTCCTGCCGGGAGAATCCCAGGGACGGAGGAACCTGGTGGGCTGCTGTCTATGGGATTGCTCAGAGTCGGACACGACTGAAGCGACTTAGCAGCAGCAACAGCAGCATTCAACATTCATTGTTTTCTATGACATTTGTAAACATAGCAGGCAAGTCTCAAGTCTTTCTTTTTTGGATACCTTATGTATATGACATTTCCCTAACCTTTTGATGAAAAGCCACATTATCCAAGGAAGCGACATCAAAACACTTAAAAACTGAAAGCAAGCCTCGGATTTCTTGAGGGTTGTCTGCAACATATTTCATCATCAAGAAATTTATTCAATTGAGCTGTAAATTCAACTCACAGCTTGCTGAAAGCAAGAATGATTGCACAACAATGTGAATGTACTTAATGCCACTGAACTACATACTTAAAAATAGTTCATCTTATAAATTTTATGTTATGCGTTACCACAATAATAAAAAGCAAGGGAAATGAAATGTATTTAGGTGGCTTATTTTATTCTGAAATATCCTCACAACTTCAGATATTTAAAAGTGTATTCACAGCATTGTTTATTATAGTGAACTAGAAACAACCTAAATGCCCAACAATGGGGGACTGATGAAATAAACCATAACCAATTCCTATCTCTAATGCCTTTAAAATGTTGTTAAAAAATTGATGAAGTCTTGTATTTATTATTATGGAGTGATATCTATAATTAAGTAAAACTACCTGTTATTAAACGGCCTATTATGTTAAAATTTTAAAAACATTTAAATAGAGTCTATATATATTTATTTCATAAAATGTTTGAATCTTTATCAATATGAAACAATCATTGTTTTCTGCTTTAAACATTTCCAAGTTATTTGAATATTTTGCAAATGCATATATGATTTTCATATCAGAAAAACTTTACAGCATGTTTTAAATGTGTCAGTATTTAGACAATATCCTTGTAGGGATAATTTTATATCATTAAAATTTAGGCCATTGTATACATTATCACAGAAACTACCATGCACCTCTGTTTCACCGTATTTAAATGAAAACTTAAGAATTAAGACCATTTTATGAAGAAGAAAGCAATAAGTAAAGGGGCCATGGAGTCAAATTTTGTGTGTGGGGGAATAACCAGCAAAATTAGTATCTAAAAAATTTGTTCCTTCTGGATTAAACTAATTTATACACTTTGAAAGACTTTAAAATAATCAAAAAATGTTCATGAAAATAAAGTATAAGTTCTATTTTAGAAGTATAGTTTATTAATAGGTCAATGTGAAAAAATTAATTAAAAATCTTGGAAATAAGCAACACAATTATTGAAATAAACTGTACAATGAATGGATGAACTCCAGCTGAGTACACAGTGTTAAACTGCAACATAGAACTGAGATGTTCAAAATTAGATGGGGGAGCCAAAAGAATGAAAAAGTAACCAGAGTATGGAGAACATTTCAAAGGCTCCCACATTTGTTTAACAGGAATTCCAGAATAAAAGAGTGGGGAGAACTGTGAAGAAGCAATATTTGAAGATAAATTATGGTTAATTTTCCAAGTAATCAAACCAGTCAATCCTAAAGGAGATCAACCCTGAATGTTCATCGGAAGGACTGATGCCGAAGCGCCAATACTTTGGCCTCCTGATGCAAAGAACTGATCCATTGGAAAAGACCTTGATGCTGGGAAAGATTGAAAGCCAAAAAAGGGGCTGGCAGAGGATGAGATAGATGGATAGCATCACCAACTCAACGGAACATGAATCTGAGCAAACTCTGGGAGACAGTAAAGGACGGGGGAGCCTGGCAGGCTGCAGTCCTTAGGGCTGCAAAGAGTCAGACACGACTGAGTCACTGAAAAACAACAATCTTCCAGAACTGAAGAAAGACCTAAGTCCTCAAAGTAAAAGTGCTTTCTGAATACTAAGCAAAATAAATTTTCAACCGTTTTAGACCATCAGCAGCTTTAAAACAGCTGCACCTACTCTGCCATTTTTAGACAACTTGCAATAAAAATGCAGAACTTCGAAAGAAATTACCAGAGAGAAAAAAAATTATCTACAGAATAACAAAAATCAGGGTGATAGCAGACAATGAGAGATGCTCAAAGTCAATCAAGTATTATAAAAAGAGAAGTACCAATTTCAGGACAGTGACTCTCTGAACAGAGAAAGAAGAGCGTAAAAGGAAAGGGTGAAAGTGTCCACTAGCATTTATTATATAGGACCCTATACAAGAAAAGACTACTCAATAAAAATGATGTCCATGGTAACATGGTTGAATTTCAAGAACATTTCGTCGAATAAAAGAATCTGGACACCAAAGAATACATGCAGTAAGATTCCATTTGTGTGAAGATCAAGAACAGGCAAAGTGAAACTGTGGAGATAGAAATCACAAGAGCAGCACTTATGGAGGGTGCGGATTGACTGCAAAGTTGGCACTAGGAAATCTTCTGGGGTGACAGCTAAATCTTGATTGAGGTGTGGGTTATATTTCACATCGTTGTTTAGTCACTAAGTTGTGTCTGACTTCTTTTTGACCCCATGGACTATAGCCCGCAGGGCTCCTCTGCCCATGGGATTTCCCAGGCAAGAATACTGGAGTGGGCCACCATTTCCTTCTCCAGGAGATCTTCCTGACCCAGGGATAGAACCCACATCTCCTGCATTAACAGGTGGATTCTTTACCACTGAGCCACCAAGGAAGCCCAGGTGGGTTACATAGGTGGATAAATTTGTCACAACTCATCTGTTTGTATAGCTAGGATCTAGGAATTTCATTCAACGCACATTTTATCTTAATGTAGAAATAAAATTTTAAACCAAAGTCGAAATTTAAAAAATGTAGACCATTCACAAGTGGAAAAAAGAACCACAATACTGGTGACAGCACACGCGTGAGGATATAAGGCCAAGGGCACTTCAGTTGATTGAAATGTAAGGAGAAATCTAGATATCACAGCTCTGTTACTCAAGAAGCAGCCAGGACATCAGAGAAAAGGACAGGGCTTCAAGAAACTAGAGAAGTATAACCTGAAACCATGTTCAGTGTCTTAAGAATTTTATCAAATCTTACTAAGCTACACACAAGCCTTGTCTCTGGTCTCTTTCCAAAGAAAGAGCTGGAAAATATGGTCACTGAAATAAAGTTAATGGCTTCTCTTCGTGTAAAATAAATAGGTAATGTTTATGTAAATCATACTTGCTCATTATAGAAAAAAACAGAAGTTATAGATAAGCAGAAAGAAAAAATTGAAACCACCAAGTTAGCATATATGTACCTATGTGGTTTGTTTTCTCCCAGGCTCTTTTTCTTTCCTCCAAAAAAATGCTGTACCTTTCTAAAGATTGTTTTTAATCTTTTCAGTTTTGGTAGTGAGATTCTGCACATCATACTTTGCAGAAACCTGTGGCTGTCTTTGTTACGAAAGAGCCAACAAGTAGATAATGTAATTAATCCTATTTTCCCTAGACTCAGGATGTGATCTTAAGATGTGTTCCTCGGTTACTCTGTTTCTAAAGGTGGGTCTATTGCTGTCTAAGACAAAACAAATTTGTCTTTCAAATGTTACCATTTATAACTTGGAATGTGTTCTGTGATATTAAGGTAGTAATACTTCTTCACAAATGATTTCTTCCCACAGATACAAAAGCACCGTTACCTAGGCTTGTGCTTGAAACATGACCACAAATGGCTGTAAAACATGATTTTTAAAAATGAAAACACTAGAGTTTACCAACCTAAATGGAATCCCTTCTGTGGTCTTTTTGGTAGGATATACACTTAACCAGGTATTTCTGCCATCCATCAAAACACCTTTGCAATGTCTATGAGAGCTGCCTTTAGCCTATGCTGGATTCTGTTCAGCATTGTCAATTTGACTATTTATTGTCCGTTAGAGTACAAGCGATATAAGGTCAGAGACTTTGTCTCATTTGCTGTGTTATCCCCAGTGCCTAGAAGAGACAGAGACTCCAAATGAATATGTTGAATGAAGAATAATAGATTTTCATGTATCAAGGGGCAACTGATTGCTGAAATAATTTACAGTCTTCAAGATTCCTCTCCCTTCCTTCTGTCTCTCCTTTCTCTTTCCATTGTGGCTGGACATTAACGGGTGGGGATGAGAATGCAGCCTGACTGCAGGAAGAGCTGGGCATGCTGCTGGGTAGGATATGCCAATAGTTTGTCCTTCAGATGGTAACATTTGTAATTAGCCTATTCCCCCCCCTTTCTTCATGATATAAAAGGGAGGAGAGGTAACATTCTAAGGTACAAAATATAAAATATAATTACTAGTAAATTAATTGAAAGTTGACTTAGTTATTCCTTGCATTTTTTATAACAAAAGCTTTGCCAATGTCTCCAGCATCATAAAGCTTATAAGGACAACTTATGGTACCTTTCTATTCTTTATGTCTTCTCATGGTTCAGGGCACACTGTGAGTTATCAAGTATTTTGTTGAATGAACGAATGAACCACTTAAGATGACTGGGGAGAAAAGGGGGGAACGTGTGATACTTATCAAAAGTATCCAAAGTTCTTATCAGAAATAATTTGATGAATGTATGAAGACAACAGGAACGTAAAGAAAGCCCAAACTCAGGTGTCCCCACCTCTGCCCTGACACGTGGAAACACGCCTGTGCATCGGTCTCAACTGTGCAACAGAGCTCACACCAGGAGACTTCAGCTCCCACTCCATCAGGACACAGATATCACCACCTGGCAATTCTATGCAGCCTGGAGACTAACCAGAGTCTCAGTTTACACCGCGAGGTGGTGGGAGGTTCTGTGACAAAGTTTAAAACAACTTGAACCCAAATAACCAATCGTAGTCTAATACAGCCAACCATACACTATAGCTGGTGTTAAGCTGCAACTCAGAGTTACAACAATTGAACCTGGGAGCTTCTGTTGTTCCAGAGAAAACTGTGGAGTTAAGAGGTGAAAAAATGCCACAGAAGACCAGCAGTGAGGCAGTTATTGTTTCTCCAGGTTTTTTTTTTTGGAAGGATTATTTCAGAGCTCTTCAGTTTTACTGGTTCATAATACATTTCTCAGTAAACTATTTCAAGGGGCCATGAACATTTTTTAACAGTATGGTTCTTACTATCTTCAGAATTTCTCATTTGAAAACCCAGGTTTTCTTCCAGGAGTTCAGAAAATCACCCCAATCGGGAAGGAGAAACAACTACAAAACTATTAGAAATGACACCCAGAGGTTGATTTGTGCTCATCCTATCACCATCATTTTGTGTTTATTTTTTTTTAGTCACAGTGAGATAGTCTCCCTAATGCTGTGACCAATGTCATTCCTTACATACCTCACATAATTCTTGGGTCCTATTTTTAAATTAATGACAGTGTCATACGCTAAATGTTTCAAAACAAACTTCACACTGTTGGCTTCCATTTTCCCCCCTGATAAGGATCACAAAGCGATTGATTTAAGCATTGCTCATTGCCTTTGGTTGCCAGACCTTCCCTGACTTTGCTCAGCAAATGTTTCTATGTGACACAAACCAGAGTCACTTTAAAAAATACTTGTGGGTGTGATGGGAGCTTCTAAAATTGAACACAAAAAAAATTTATCTGCCTGTCCAACTGCAATCCACTGAAATGCAATCTGGGGATTATAGAGCGTCAGACGGTGCCTTTCCAATAACAACCACTCAGCAACTGGGGGGATACAAGTGCAAGGTTCTGGGTAAGAGGTACGACTACGGGGACGCAGTATTGGCATGTTTAACAGTTAGTGTAGGCATAATCTAGGCAAAGAAATTACTCTGGATTAGTTTTGTTTTTTGGTTTTTTGCTGTGGTTTTTAATAAATAAAATCACTTGGAGGTTTTCTATATGTTATAGCATTTATAATTTCTAAAATGATTGTGCCCTTTTTTCAAAATGTTTGTTTCAAGAATGACAAGAGATGACACCCCAAAGTTTCATGAAAAAAATCAAAACATGGTATTTCACTAGCATATTTTGATCTAAAGTAAATCTATTTCTTGCATGCATCCCAATAGATTTTCCATCTTTCTTGGCATCAGAACATATTTTAAAAGCTTAAACATTTCTTGAGAACTCAAACACATATGCATACTGTGTCAATCAGTTATTAAAATTAAAATAGAATTTTAATCAGTGCAAAAGTACTCCTTGTATTTTAAGCGAGATAAATAAACAGCCAATTACCCAGTTGCTACCAAGGTATCCAGATGGGCTGCCAAGGCCAAGTCAGGGCATCACCCAGGAGAAAATTACAACTACTACCACTGGCTGAGGCTTATATTACAGATCAGTAACAACAAATACATGGCACTTGTATCAGCACTCCCCTAAGTCATGGCCATGGCAGACATTACTAATTGATGATGGCACTCTCTCAGCCCAGGAGCAACCTCAGAATCTTTCACAGAGCCCCACATCAGGCAGCTACTCTCTATCAAGTCAGTATCTCATATTAAACCTATATTCAACCTCCAATTAAAATCCATTTATCAAATAAGATGGCTGAACAAGATGTTTCTCACTTGTGTCCCCCTTCAACAATAATTTGACATTATTCACAGACAGAACTGTCTGTGTGGGCACTTTCAGATCAAGGTAGGGGATTACAAAACCCCCTTTCAGTCATAGATGGAGGAGAGATGTTGTGAGAAGGCAGATGCATACCTAGGTGGTTGACTCCCAGACCACGGTGTTGGTTACAGACCCACAAACAGTTCCATGCCCCTGAGAACTTAGCTACAACCTGTTACCTGGAGTAACAGGCAAATTTGGCCTTAGAGCACAAAATGAAGCAGGTCAAAGGCTAACAGAATTTTGCCAAGAGAATGTACAGGTCAAAGCAAACACCCTCTTCCAACAACACAAGAGAAGACTCTACGTATGAACATCACCAGATGGTCAATTATGAAATCAGATTGATTATATTCTTTGCAGCCAAAGATGGAGAAGCTCTATACAGTCAGCAAAAACAAGACCAGGAGCTGACCGTGGCTCAGATCATGAACTCCTTATTGCCAAATTCAGACTTAAATTGAAGAAAGTAGGGGAAGCCACTAGGCCATTCAGCTATGACGTAAATCAACCCCCTTACAATTTAACAGTGCAAGTGACAAATTGATTCATGAGATTAGATCTAATAGAGTGCCTGAACAACTATGGATGCATGTTCATAACACTGTATAGGAGGCAGTGATCAAAATCATCCCCAGGAAAAAGAAATGCAAGAGGTAAAATGGTTGTCTGAAGAGGCCTTACAAATAGCTGGGAAAAGAAGAAGTGAAAGGCAAAGGAGAAAAAAGATACACCCATCTGAATGCAGCGTTCCAAAGAATAGCAAGCAGAGATAAGAAAGCCTTCTACATGAGCAATGCAAAGAAACAGAGGAAAACAATAGAAAGGGAAAGACTAGAGATCTCTTCAAGAAAATTAAGAGATACCAAGGGAACATTTCATGCAAAAAAGTGAAAGTGAAAGTTGCTCAGTTGTGTCCGACTCTTTGCGACCCCATGGACTGTAGTCAATGGAATTCTCCAGGTCAGAATACTGGAGTGGATAGCTTTTCCTTCTCCAGGGGATCTTCTCAACCCAGAGGACAGAAACAGTATGGACCTAACAGAAGCAGAAGATATTAAGAAGCAATGGCAAGAATACACAGAAGAACTATACAAAAAAAGATATTAATGACTTGGATAACCACGATGGTGTGATCACACACCTAGAGCCAGAATGTGGAGTGTGAAGCCAAGTGGGCCTTAGGAAATATAACTATGAACAAAGCTAGTGGAGGTGATGGAATTCCAGCTGAGCTATTTCAAATCCTAAAAGATGATGCTGTGAAACTGCTGCACTCAATATGTCAGCAAATTTGGGAAACTCAGCAGTGGCCACAGGACTGGAAAAGTCGGTTTTCATTCCAATCCCAAAGAAAGGCAATGCCAAGGAATGCTCAAACTACTGGACAATTGCACTCATCTCACATGCTACCAAGGTCATGTTCAAAATCCTCCAAGCTAGGCTTCAACAGTATGTGAACACAATATATTAAAACTTGTGGGATGCAGCAAAAACAGTTCTAAGAAGGAAGTTGATTGCAACAAATGCCTTTATTAAGAAAGAAGAATCTCAAATAAACAATCTAGCTTTATACCTCAAGGGATTAGAAAAATAAGATCAATCTAATCCCAAAGTTGGGCTTCCCTGGTGGCTCAGTGGTAAAGAATCCGCCTGTCAAGTCAGAGACACAGGATGGATCCCTGGGTTGGGAAGATCCCCTGGAGAAGGGAATGGCAGCCCACCCCCTATTCTTGCCTGGGAAATCCCATGGACAGAGGAGCCTGGTGGGCTACAGTCTATGGGGTCTCAAAAGAGTCTGACACAATGATTAAACAACAATCCCAAAGTTATCACAGAGAAGAAAATAATAAAGATTGGAGCAGAAATCAAAGAAATAAAGACTAGAAAGACAACATAAAGAGTCAGTGAAAATAAAGGTTGGTGTTTTCAGGAAGTCAAAAACTGACAAACCTTTTGCTAGACTTACCAAGAAAAAAAGAAAACTCAAATAAACTAAATTATAAATAAAAGAGGAGACATTACAACTGATACCACAGAAATACAAGGGATCCTAAGAAACCACTACGAGTAATTATACACCCAAAACTGCCTAACTTAGAAATGAATACATTCCTAGAAACATGCAGCCTACCAAGAATCAGTCATGAAGAAAGAGAAAATCCGAATACATAGTCATGGTTTTCAAAGGGAAAAGGAGGGGGATAAATTAGGAGTTTGGGATCAACATACACACAGTACTAAATATAACACAGATAACCAATAAGGACCTGCTGTAGAGCACACGGCATTATACTCAGCATCTTGTAATAATCTATAATGGAAAACAATCTGGTTTAGGGAGTTGTTTGGGGGGGGCTTTTTTTTGGCCCCATAGCTTGTGGGATTTTATTTCTGCAACCAGGGATTGAACTCAAGCCACTACAGTGATAGTGCCGAGTCCTACCTGCCAGACCACCAGGGAACTCCCAAGGATCTGAAAAGAAATATATATACATACATGCATACATATATATATACAAAAAACTGAATCACTTTGCTGTATATTGAAACTTGACAACAATTATCAATCAACTATGCTTCAGTAAATAAATAAATAAAATTTAAAAAAAGATAAAACATCTGAACAGACCAATAATGACTAAGGAATTTGAAATAGTAATTACAAACCTCCTAACAAAGAAAAGCCCAGGATCAGACAACTTCCCTGGTGAATGTCACCAAACATTTCAAGAACTATTAACAGTCCTTTTCAAACTGTTCAAAAAAACTGAAGAGGAGTGAACACCTCCAAACTCATTTTATGAGGCCTGCATTACCCTGATACCTAATACAGATAAGGACAGGGCAAGAAAATAAAACTACAGGTCATTATCTCTGATGAATATAGATGCAAATTTCTCAACAAAATATTAGCAAACTGAATTTAACAGCACATTAAAAGGATCACAGACCATGATTAAGTGGGATTTATCCCTGGGATGCAAAGATGGCTCAACATATACAAACAAATAAATGTGATACATCACATTAATAGAATTAAGATCACATGATCCTATCAGTCAATACAGAAAAAGCATTTCACAAAATTCAACACACTTTCATGATAAAAGTTCTCAACAAAGTGGAAATTATATATATAATCTCATTCCTAGGTGGTGCAGTGGTAACACAATCTATCTGCCAAGCAGGAGATGCAGGTTCAATCACTGGGTCAGGAGGATTCCTGGAGTAGGAAATGGAAGCCCACTCCATATTCTTGCATGGAAAATTCCATGGACAGAGGAGCCCTTTGCGTCCATGGGGTCATAGAGAGTTGGACATGACTGAATGTTCACCCATGCACATACACACACATACACACAAATATATCTGTGGAACACACACAACTCAATAGCAAAAAATACCCCAAATAATCCAATAAAAAATTGGCAGGCAATCTGAACAGACATTTTCCAAAGAAGACATACAAATGGTCAACAGGTACATTAGAAGATGTTCAACATGACTAATCTTCAAGGAAATGCAAATTAAAACCACAGTGAGATATCACCTCACACCTATTAGGATGGCTATTATCAAAAAGAAATAAGAGAACAACTCTCTTGGTGAGAAAACAAGCCCCTTGTCCACTGTTGGTGAGAATGTAAACTGGTACAGCTACGATGGAAAACAATCCAGAGGCTCCTCAAAAAATTAAAAATAGAAGCACCATATGACCCAGCAATCACGTCTGGGTATATATTCAAACGAATTTAAATCAGACCTCAAAGAGATCTCTCAGGCTCATTGCAAAATAGTCACCATAGCCAAGACGCGGAAAGAGCCTAAGTGACCACTGACAGATGAATGAACAAAGAAAATCTGATATATATATTATACACACACACAAAAGAATATTATTTGGACACAAGAAAGGAAATATTGCGCCTCTTGCAACAACATATACGGACCTTGAAGGCAGTGAAACAAGGCAGGAATTCAGACGTGTGTGTACTAAGTTGCTTCAGTGGTGTCCGACTCTTTGTGACCCTACAGACCATGGCCCACCAGGCCCCTCCGTCCATGGAATTTCCAGGCAAGAATACTGGAGTGGGTTGTCACGCCCTCCTCCAGGGGATTTTCCCAACCCAGGAATCAAATCCACTTCTCTTATGTCTCCTGCACTGGCAAGCAAGTTCTTTACTACCAGTGCCACCTGGGAAGCCGAGAAAGGCAGATAGCGAAAGACAAATACTGTAGATCTCACTTACATCTAGAATCTAAAAAAGGCCAAACTCATAGACACCAATAGCAGAATGGTGGTTCTAGGGACTGAGGGGATGTTGGTCAGAGGGTACAAACTTCTAGTGAGAAGAGGCATAAGTTCTGTGGATTTTATTTTATGCAAAGCATGGTGCTAAACATCCTATGTTGCACAGGACAGGGCCCTACAAAAGAAGAATGTGGCCCCGAAGGTCCATAGTGTAGAGGTAGGAAATCCTGTCCTAGAGGGAAAAAGAAGTAGAGAAAAGTAGGAGTCTCCCCGTATATACCCCTTTATACAAAGAGGGACCTTGGACTAAGAGCCATTCATGAGATATCTATCCCCTAGCATCTATGTCTTAGAGTACAAGGGATCACATGCCATGTTTCCTCCTAAGTTTGTATGTTTAACTTTCCTACAACACAGGAGCAAACAAGAAGAATGTGCCAGGAGATGTTCTATAGCCAGAGAGACCAGGGCCCTACCAAGAGATTTTTAGAATTTATAGTTACGAGAACATTTATTAGTACCATTATGAAGCTATTTGTTTAAAACAAATTGCAGGAGGCTTCCCTGATGGCTCAGTGGATGAGAGTCTGCCTGCCAACACAGGAGACGTGGGTTTGATCCCCGGTCTGGGAGGATCCCACATGCCTCAGGGCAACTAAGCCTGCGCGCCACAACTGCTGAGCCCACGTGTTGTAACTACTGAAGCCTGAACTCTCTAGAGCCTTTGCTCCAAACAAGAGAGGATGCTGCAATGAGAAGCCCGTGCCCTGCACAGCACAACAAAGAGTAGCCCCCTCTTGGCACAACTAGAGAAAAGCCTGATCAGCAACAAAGATCCAGCACAGCCAAAAATAAATAAGTAAGTAAAATGAACTGTAGTAGAACCCAAGGAGCTTAAAAACAATGAATCCTTTGTAAAGCCAAGTATAAAAGTAAATATGTGATTTAAAATCGTGTTTGTAAAACCAAATTGAGATTCTATTTAGCTTCATTTGGATCAGCTGTACGAACACGGTCCTCTATATTGGGAATGCATTTATAAGATTAGAATGGATACAAATTTGGTCTTCCCAGATAGGTTTTGTTTTTGACTTAAAAACAGCCTGTGTCAAAGAATAATTATTACTAAGTGTTGATTCAAAACTTAGTTTGAATTGTCATAAATCTCCTTTTTCACATATTATCTTTAAAGAAGGGTTAACAATTGCTTTATTAATGCCACTGAATTGATTGAAAGAACAGACATAGATTTAGGCCACTCTTCTGCTTGTTAAAAACATACTGTTGATCAGAATCTATGGACTCTGAGTTTGGAACTATTTTCTTTCTCCCACTGGGTTTACCTGATTACCTCGTTAGTCTCAGGGCACAGTAACTTCTGACTCTGCCCTAACACAGACTCAAGATGGGCTCAAGATGTCTCTATCCCTCGAGATCCTTGGCAGAGCTCCAGACCAAACCCCCTGCTCCGTTGAGACTGTGCTAGACAGGGTATGTCAAGTCAACAGCTTCTGAAGGGTAGGTTGGACCTTCATTGCTAGTCTAGTATTATTTATGCATCAAATCTATACACATCACCATTTAATTATTGAGGTGCATGTGTTAACTGGAACCAGAATTTGAAACTTTTTAAAGACATGTATTCCATGAGGCTTTTCCAAATGGGGCTCCAGCCAAAAGGTATTGGTTTCTTAAGTAACCAAAGGGGATGGTTACAGAGAAGGCTCATTTCTAAAGTGGTCCAGCGGCATCAATCCCAGGTAGAGGAACCATCTCCTGTGTTAGATACTACACATGGATATTTCCTATCCACTTCTAACAGCAACAAATCAGCCCCTTCAATCCCATCTGAGGGCTGAGGAAAATGACCTTGGGCATGTAACCTAAAAAAGCATCAGTTTGCTTATCTATAAAATGGGAGTGAGTTCCCTGGAGGTCTAGTGGTTAGGATTTGGTGCTTTCACTGCCATGGCCCAGGTTCAATCCGGGGCTGGGGAACCGAGATCCTGAATGCTGTACGGCGCGGCCAAAACCAAAGCAAATAAAAATAACAACAACAAGAATTCTGTAGCTTCTTCAGAGAGCTTTTCAAAAAATAGTACAAACAAATAAAATGGGAGTAATGAGAGTACTCGCTTTCTGGGTACACTGTGGGGGTTAAACGTGAGAGCACGTGTAGAACCTGACTGTATAACAAGATAGTTAGGTCTTATCATTATTTCTACTAACAAGACCACCATGTGAGAAAGTGGCCCCAAAGCCTTTGCTGTCTCCACTGTATCACTTGACATCCAAATAGCAGGAGACACCATTTTTTCAATTATTTGCATGTAATCTTAGCGATGGCTCATATGGGTCACACACAGAGACCTTTTCCTATCTCCCAAGTTTAACTTATTAATTTGCAGAACCTCTCCTCCTAACCCTCAAAAAAGGAGGAGGGAAAAAAAGAAACTAAAGACCAAGCATTTTATATGTCCTGTTCCTTGGTCTAAAGGTATCCTGTCCTTCAGATTTTAAGAAGATCACAGGGCTTCCCTGGTGGCCTACCGGTTAAGAATCTGCCTGCCAATGCAGGGGACATGGGTTCGATCCTTGGTCTGGGAAGATCCCACATGCCACGGAGCAACTAAGCCCGTGTGCCTGCTGCTGCTGCTGCGAAGTCGCTTCAGTCACGTCTGACTCTGTGCGACCCCACAGACGGCAGCCCACCAGGTTCCCCCGTCCCTGGGATTCTCCAGGCAAGAACACTGGAGTGGGCTGCCATTTCCTTCTCCAATGCATGAAAGTGAAAAGTGAAAGTGAAGTCGCTCAGTCATGTCCGACTCTTAGTGACCCCCTGGACTGCAGCCCACCAGGCGCCTCTGTCCATGGGATTTTCCAGGCAAGAGTACTGGAGTGGGGCGCCATTGCCTTCTCTGATGTGCCTACTGAGCCCTAGCTACTGAAGCCCATACACCTAGAGCCCATGTTCTGCAACAAGAAAAGCTTTTGCTCTCTGCAACTAGAGAAAGCCTGTGTGCACAATGAAGACCCAGCACAACCAAAAATTTAAAAAAGTAAATAAATCTTTAAAGAAAAAAAAGAAAATCAGAATATTTTAAATTAAAAAAATCACTTTATTGAAGTATAGTTGATTTACGATGTTTTATTAGTTTCTGGTATAGCAAAGTGATTCAGTTATACGTTTCTTATAGTTTGCATTTGCTAATCCCAAACTCCCAATCCATCCCTCCTCCACCCGCCATGGATTTTAATTTTAACAGTTGCTTTGAAATAGCCCTTGGAATGGTTAGGCTAACATATATTTTTAGTAGTAGTATATAAAAATAAGTTTTCCCATACCCTTGTCAACATTTTTTTTATCCTATTTTTTTTCCTTTTTTAACTTTTGAAAATAATGATCATTTCAGTTCTGATGTGCTTGGATTACTGCAGGACAGAGGGTCCATTACAGTCAGGATGGTTGTATAGCTGTGGTTTCTGGACAAGAACCCATTAACTGGCTGGTGCCCTGCAATGCTACCATGCACTGCTTGCTGCCCACTCTGCTCTTAGAGGGTGACTGTACAATATTGCCTGATACTTGATGATTATGGGGAAAAAAATCTTTTTTTTTTTTTTTGTTTAACAAGGTAACAGAAATATTGAATACACACACAGAATCAGAGGTTACGTCCCTCAGGAAGCCTTCCTTGACTGCACTCTGCCCGCAGAGAGGTTGGTCACCCACTCTTCATTCTGCATCCCTGATCATACCACTTTGCACTATATTCCAGTGACCTATGAACATGATTGACTCCCTGATTAGACTGCAAGCTTCTAAGGGGTGGAGGCCATGTATGAGAATGTGCTATTCCCAGTACCTAGCACAGAACAGGTAATAATCTTTTAAATTAAAAATTTATAAATAAATCTTGAGCATGCGGAAAACTAAGGAAGTGAGAAAACCTCCAGAGTGTGTTTGCATACACAGGGGTGGTGGCCTTGGAGAGAATGAAGAGAGAACGGGAAGAGTTTTGAATGGAATAGATGGTGGTCTTTGGAGATGAATGAAGCAGTACCATTAACTGAAATATGAGACTCTTAAGAATTCAGACCTGGTAATATGCAGAACTGACTCATTTGAAAAGACCCTGATGCTGGGAAAGATTGAAGGTGGGAGGAGAAGGGGACGACAGAGGATGAGATGGTTGGATGGCATCACCGACTTGATGGACATGATTTTGAGTAAGCTCCGGGGGTTGGTGATGGACAGGGAGGCCTGGAGTGCTGCATTCCAAGGGGTTGCAAAGAGTTGGACATGACTGAGCGACTGAACTGAGCTGACTGAAAATGGACAGTGTGTGTTAGTTGCTTAGTTGTATCTGATTCTTTCCAACTCCATGGACTATAGCCCACCAGTCTCCTTTGTTCATGGGATTTTCCAGGCAAGAGCACCGGAGTGGGTTGCCACTTCCTTCTCCAGGGGATCTTCCTGACCCAGGGATCGAACCTCAGTCTCCTGCATTGCAGGCAGATTTCCTACCACCTGAACCACAGGCAATATGGACAGTAGAGCACTATTTTCCCCACTTTTTTAAATTGTAGGAAACTACGTGTCCCATAAAATTTTCCATTAATTATAGTAGCAGTAATTATATTTACAATGATGCAATGAAACCATCACCACGATTTCCAAAGCTTTTCATCACAGAAATATCTTCTCCCAGCCTCTAGTAGCCTGGAATTTATGTTCTGTTTCTATGAAGTTGCCTATTCTGGATGTTTCGTATAAGTGGAATCATATAGTATTTGTCATTTTGTGTCTGGCTTATTTCACTTAGCGTAACGTTTTTTTAGGTTCATCCACATGGCAGCATGAGGACTATTCTTAAGCAAAAGCAGTGGACTAGAGACATTCACCATGTTCCACCAAATTTTGATCAATATATGAAACAAACTTAGATTTGCTGGGACTGAGGGCACACATGGTTGGTTTATGGTGAAACTTGTTAGACAGTGACACCTGCTATAGTGACACGGCCAGATGTAGGATTCAACTGCTGGGAGACAGTAGAGAAGTGAAGGTCAGGTTGGAAGGCAGGTGAAGGGCGTGCTAACTGGATGCCCTTAGACACGAGCATCGTCATGCTGCAGCGGTGCTTATGTGGCGATGGTTGCTGGCTTCTTTATTATCTCATAGAGCCTTTAATGCCTTTTAGTAACTGTTAGAAATACCTCAGTTGGAGAGTGTGCCATGTATGTCAAAGATCTGAGAACCAACAGACTTAGCATCCTAACATGCTCATATTTAATTTGTGAACAGTCAACTCTCTAGGCCAGAGAGAGACAGAGATAAGAGAAACAAAAGAGAGAGAACAAGAAAGGAAAAAATAAATCGTGCAGGTAAAGTTGATTGCCATTTCATTCGATGAGCTTATGCCCCAGAGTGGATATGAGCTGGGAAATATGCATCCATTTTCTCAGCTTCCATAGTGAGATCTTTTTGTGCAAAATGTGCATCTAGGGTTTAAAAATAAGTACCATGTGGTCATGAAAGAGAAGCTATTTCAGCTGGGGCTCAAGTCAAGATGTAGCAGTATATTGCAGAGCCAGCCATGTTGCAGTGGCTGAAAGATGACACAGCACTATTTCATTTGGCACATCTCTAATACATTTTCTGGCATCATTTTGACCAGACCTAATTTTCACCTTATGTGCTGATTTTAGAAGCTAAACCCTTCCTCTGATTCTAGATTCGTCTTCATGATAGGATATGGTGGAAAAGCTATAGCGTCCTGCAAGATTTCTTATAGTCAGCAGTGCTATTGAGATTGCAGGGTTACAAGTAGTAGAAAGTAACTAGAGCTAGCCCGAACTTATAAAAGGTAAAGCAGGACTTCCATGGTGGCCCAATGATTAAGAATCTGCCTGCCAATCCAGGGGACATGGGCTCAATCCCTGGTCCAGAAAGATTCCTCTAAGACTGCATGCCACAACTACTAAGCCTGCCCTCTAGGGCCCTTGTGCTGCAACTACTGAAGCCCCAGAACCTAAAATCTGTGCTCTGCAACAGTAGAGACCAGTACAAGGAGAAGCCAGCGCATTGCAACCAGAGAAAGCCCGCACACAGCAACGAAGACGAAGCTAAGATGGGTCTTAGCCAAAAATAAAAGTATTTTTTAAAATGTAAAAAAAAAAAAAGACAAGGCATTAGCTGGTCACACTTGATACAATACAACCTAAAATCCTAAAGAAAATCAACTCTGAATAGTCATTAGAAGGACTGATGCTGAAGCTCCAATACTTTGGCCACCGGATGCGAACAGCTGACTCATTGGAAAAGACCCTGAGGCTGGGAAAGATTGAAGGCAGGAGGAGAAGGGGATGACAGAGGATGAAGTGGTTGGATAGTATCACCGACTCGATAGACATGAGTTTGAACAAACTTTGGGAGATGGTGAAGGACAGGGAAGCCTGGCGTGCTGCAGTCCATGGGGTCGCAAAGAATCAGACACGACTGAGCGACTGAACAATTTGATAAAAATCTGCATTTGTATCTCTGCAGCTTTGAAGAAACAAAGGTCATGATGGATGCCTTCCAAGGAGATAGTAGACATTCCTCCTAGCGTGTCTCAACTGTAATATTCACCTTGTGAAAAATGCATCTGTATTCAGGAGGTCTGGGAAGGAGCCTGAGATTGTGTATCATGTAACACGCTCCCAGGTGGTAGCGATGCTGCTGATCCTCTGACAAACATTCGAGCAGCAACGTTCAATGCTGCTATTTTGACAGCATTCATTCTCTGAGGCTTTCACTTCCCAATCCCAAATTCCTAGAGGGGATGTGATTGCTCTAGCCTGGCTCAGACACACCCCTGGATCCATCAACTATACTTAAGGGGTCAGGTCAGGAAATAGCAAAATCACCACTGCTAGTGCGTAATGAGAGCTTACTCTGGGCTGCTGTTGTCTATGCATTTTATCCATGTTATCTTCTTTAATCTGGAGATCAGCCCTTTGGAGTGAGGGGAGAAAATGGAGGCTTAGAGAAGCCGAGTGACTTTCCCAAGGTCACATGGCTAGCAGGTGTCAGAGTCAGGCTTTGAACCCACACTGCCAGGCTCTAGAGCCCCTGAGCTCTGTCCACTTTAAAATTTGCCGTTGGGGGTTGGAGTGCCCTTTGAATTTGAGGAGTAGTTTCCAGAAAAAGAAGACTCACTGTCACCTGAGCAGTTGCACTCTAGAAGATTCACTACATAGGCACTACCTTAGCGTTTATGAATCGCTAGAAACAGACTAGCTAGGTCACTGGCATTTTATGACTTCTTCAATAAATAACAAACCCAACTTCAGGAAAAGGGCAGAGGCGTTCTATAGGAGACAAAGTACACAGACGGCTGATCCTTGAACAACAACTGTGTGCATCCACTTACGTATGGATTTTTTTTTTCAGTAATAAATACTACAATACTACATGACCCATGGTTAGTTGAATTTTTGGATGCAAAACTGTGGATACGGAGGAACAGCAGAAATGAAGGAACCACATATATGGAGAAAGACCGAATATAATTTAAATGAAGGTTTTCAAACACAGGGAGCTTGGCACCCCTCCTCCCCAACACGCTGTTCAAAGGTCACCCGTGCTCTCAACAGCAGGTTAAAGCCCAGTCAGAAGGGAAGGTTCAGATGCCAGCTCTTTGTTACTTAAAGTGTGAGCCACGGACAAGAAACACAGGCCCGCGCTGGGAACACCTTAGAAATGCAGGCTCCCTGACCCCCAACCCGATACTTCCTGGATCAGACTGTTTATTAACAAGGTTCCCAGTGATGCATAGGGTTTAGGTTCATCAACAGTACCTGAATTCCGCAAGAAACCTGGGACCACGACAGGACTCTCTATCGGCACACTTGCTTGTAGAAACTACCATGGTAAGGCTATCCCCAGGGCCGAGGAGCTGACCAAAACGCTCCCTCTCTGCAGACAGGCATCAGAGGAAGGAGGAAGAGGATTCGCTGACCAGGGGAGCGTGGGAAGGCCAGGTGCAGCTCCGTGGGTCTAGAGCCTCGTGCTTCATATTAGGATCACCTGAGGACTTTTGGCTCACCCTCTGACAGGCGGCGCTAGAGGTAAGGAAACCTCCTGCCAGAGATGCGCCTTCAATCTCCGGGTGGGGAAAATCCGCTAGAGAAGGAAATGGCTACCCACTCCAGGATTCTTGGGCTTCCCCGTGTCTCAGATGGTAAAGAATCCACCTGCAATGTGGGAGACCTGGATTCGATCCCTGCATTGGGAAGATCCCCTGGAGGAGGGCATGGCTACCCACTCCAGTATTCTTGCCTGGAGAATCCCATGCACAGAGGAGCCTGGCGGGCTACAGTCCATGGGATCACAAAAAGTCGGACGTGGCTGAAGTGACTTAGCACGCACGAGGACTTTTGGTTCACCCTCAGATATTCAGATTTAGTGGGTCCGTTGTAGGACTGGAGCATTAGTTCCTCTTGGTTTCAAGCTTTCCCAGGTGGATGTAACATACTCGGATCTAGCTGAAGTCACTGCACAGAAACCCTAGAGTTGCGAGCGCCTGTGGCTTCTGAACAATCACTTTAACTTCAGGTTTGAGAGGAGAGGATGTTAATAGAGCAACATAACCCTTGAATGTACCCAAGCCTCAGCTAAGGATATCGTGCAAATGCAGAGCCTGGTTCACTAGATCCAGGCTGAACAATATTGTTTTCCCACGTGTCAGTAGCCTGATCTAAGTGAGGGGTCTTCACTTTAATGTCATCACTCAGGGTAATTTTGAATCAGAATTTACCCCTCCCTCAGAATCTCTGCTGAGTAGAGATTTTTAAATCAACTAGAGCCGTCAATCTATAATTTTAAGTTATTTGAACCTCAAAAATATTCTTCAGATGTTGGAGTCCTAACCCCCTCTCTGTACCTCAGAATGTAACCTTCCTTGGAAATTAGGTCTTTAGGGATGTAGGCAAGGCAAGGTGGGGCCTAAACTAACAGAATTGTTGTCTAGTTGCAAGTCCGGACCCCCTCTTTTGTGCCCCATGGACTGTAGACCTCCAGGCTCCTCTGTCCATGAGATTTCCCAGGCAAGAATACTGGAGTGAGTTGCCATTTCCTATCCCAGGGGACCTCCCTGACCCAGGGATCGAACTTGTGTCTCCTGCATTAGCAGGCAGGTTCTTTACCACTACGCCACTTGGGAGGTCCAGTGGGATTGGTATCCTTATAGAAAAGGGAAATTTAGACGGTGGGATGTGCACACAGGGAAAATGTCACATAACCGTGGAGGCAGAGATCAAGGTGATGCTTCTATCACAAGCCAGGTACGCCCAAGATTGCCAGCAAACCCCCAGAAGTTAGGGGAGATACATGAGAGACTCCCCTTCACGCACTTCAAAAGAAACCAGTCCTGCCCACATCATATCCATAATTTCTGACTCTTGTTTATGGCAGCTCTGGAAAACAAATACAGTATGGAAATACTATGCAATTCCACAACTACATGCTGGACAAGAAACTGGTTTTAGATTCTAAATTCGTATTTAAATAAAACATGGTCCCTGATTTCTAAGAGCTCACAGACTAGGTGGGGAGGAGAGTAAGCATAAGTATGCATGTGTGCATGTGTGTACACACAGACACACACATCAGTAACAAGGAAATTAGTGGGTTGTGTGAAGTGTTAGGTATTGCTTTGGGAACGATCTGTTTACCTGGGAGGGATCTAGAAATTTTTCACAAGGTAGGTAGGGTGCGGATTAGGAATCGAAATAGTTCTTCAAATCATGCAGTTTCCTAAAAATATGTTGTTGTGTTATAATGATTCAGTCTTACATTATTAAAAACATAATTCCTCAAATACGACTTAAAGTTCAGGCTGGCCTTGAAATATTTTCCCCTTCTCCATCTGCATGCAGCAACATTATTAGAAGAAATAACTTCTGACAATATATTCGATTTACTGAGCTCCAAGGAGCTGAAATTTGCTAATGTTTCAGCTCCAGGTGGGCAACATGATTACCACTGTTTTTAAAGCACCAATTTCATATGTTCTCAACCATTTTCATTACACTGTGAGGGGGAGCAAATCATTGGGGTTCAGACTGTTGTTGAGCCAAGGAAATAATTTATGTCACCTTTAACTAGAGATCTCAAAATAAGATTTGTAGGACACACAGCACAGAACACCTAAAGCATTTTCTTTATTTCAACTCAGGCTTGTAATTTCTCATCCCAAATCATCTCGTTAAAGGCTAAAAAAGGGTTTTGGTAGAGCCAGAGAAAGCTCAAACTGTCCCTTTGCCATTAAGCCTAAGATTTTAAGCCAATTTCCTCTATTTTTTTGTTTTTGGTTCTTGTTATTCTATTAAAGCCCTTTATTATTTCTGGTCTGTGCTCAGGTACAGACATGGCAGGCTTAATCCAGCAGATTTAAAATTCCATTTTGAAATTCTGTTTATTAAAATGTCTGGTTGCCTTGGTAATGGGGCAGGGAGGAGAGTAGTTAGATAAAGAACATTATGGGACATACACCCATTAACATTTTCTTCTCAACTTCAAATTTAACTGGATATCCTTTACTTTTAGTTGGTAACTCTGGCAATTCTACACATAGCACAAGTGAAATTATACCTTGGGGTAGAAAAATGTTAGCCTGCATCCCTTTGTGAATGGGAAGACAGAAAGGGCGAGATATGAGCTTTAGAATTGTTCAATCTGGGGTAGATTTCTGGCTTCACACCTAGTTATGTGGCCCTGGGCAATGTACATGGGGAGTTTCTCTGGGTTTCCTTTCTCTTATCTGTAAAATGGGTATATTTAATGCTTGCCTCCTCTGGTGGTAGGATGATGTGTTAGCACAGTGCAGTTCAATGCAGTGTAGTGATGAGTCATGTTACAGCCTGAGGCAAAAGGAATAAGCAGTAATATTGAGTCTAACTTTATTTTAAATTTTTATATTTTTAAAATATAAAAATATCATCGTGTATATTTTTTTTGCCTAAGTTTTGATTATTTTGATTTTCAAAAATATTTTGTGGCTTTTCACAAAGACAGTGCTGAAGGTGAAGAAGGAAGCCCCTGTCCCCCCACCAAAGCCACAGCCAAAGCAAGGGCTTTGAAGGCTAAGAGAGCAGTGCTGAAAGGCGTCCACAGCCACAAAGAAAAAAAAATCCAGATGTCACCCACCTTCCAGCAGCCCAAAACACTGCGACTCAGGAGGCAGCCCAAATATCCTAGGAAGAGCACCCACGGAAGAAACAAACTTGACTGCTATGCCATCATCAAGGTCCCCCTCACCACGAAGAGAACAGAAGACAACACACTGGTATTCATTGTGGGTGTCAAGGCCGACAAGCACCAACTCAAACAGGCTATGAAGAAGCTCTGTGACACTGACGTGGCTAAGATCAACACCCTGATCAGGACTGATGGAGAGAAGAGGCATGTGTTCGACTAGCTCCTGATGATGACGTTGCTAACAAAGCTGGGATCATCCAGGGCTCCCCTGGTGGCTTAGCTGGTGAAGAACCCGCCTGACAATACAGGCAATGCAAAAGACTCAGCTTCGATCCCTGGGTACGGAAGACCCCCTGGAGAAGGAAATGGCAACCTGCTCCAGTATTCTTGACTGGAAAATTCCACGGATAAAGGGGCCTGGCAGGCTACAGTCCATGAGGTTGCAAAGAGGCAGATATGACTGAGTGCACATACATGCAAACTGAGTCCATCTGGCTAATTCTAAATATAAAAGTTTTCACAAAATAAATATATATATATATATATATTTTTGTGGCTATGCCACTCAACTTGCGGACTCTTAGTTCCCTGACCAGGGATTGAACTCCAGCCCTCGGTAGTGGAGGCACTGGCCCACCATGGAATTCCCTTGATTATTTTTCAAAGACTGTGTTGAAATATTATTTATCTTTATTTATCTGGGCTTTCTGGTGCCCCCTTACATTTTGCACTTGAGCAAGTACTTCACTCACTTTAACCTAATCCCAGCCCTGGTACTCAATGAATGTTAAATATTATTTGATACTTACCATTTTAATTTTATTGACAAAGTTTATAATGTTATTAAAAGTTATTAATAACAGCTCCCTTGTATTCCACGTCCTTGCAAGTGTCATATTAGAAACAATAATGACAACAAACACTGATAAACGCTGGCTGTGTCCGAGGCACTGGGAGATCATGGTTTTACCGAATCCTTACAATTTTGTGTTGCAATTTTTATTTCTATCTTATTGGAATATGATATTTAAAAAAAATTTAACTTCCCCAAGAAGACATCGCTAATAAATCAAACTGTCGGGTGTTCAATTTGTTTTTTTTCTGAAGGGCCTTGAAACTTGGTTTGTCCATCCATTTGAATTCAGTATTGTGGGGCGGCCCCGTCAATCTCCTGCCTGCAATAACACATGCAGGCCCCTAGGTGTCCTCATTGACCAACTTTGCAAACACCGGCGTTCTAGGCCAGAGGAAACTGTTTTAGGAAAGGTTTTCTCAGGGGTGCCCTTCCAGAAGAGCTTCATTCTGTGCATATTGACAGACCAAACCAGGCCTAGCCTGGAAGGTTTCTGATATGAAGAAAGGGTTTGTATTGAGCAGGGCCAACTTCTCTCCACACAGAGGTGTGAGACCTATGTCCCGAGCGTACCATCCCCAAAAGCTTTTCATACATTGTTACAGTCCCACCTGCCCTGGGACAGAGGACTGGCAGGTAGGGCTGCCAGGTGTCCTGTATCTATGGGACATGTTCTGTGTGGAATGATTTTGGTTGGTGTCTCTTATTGATTTTGTTAAATCAGGACACCCCAAATGTCCTATATGCAGCTGTTTTTTTCCTCCCCCAATAAATATTAGAGCTATTTTATAAATTTAACTGGGCATCCTGCATTTGCATTTGCTAAATCTGGCCACCCTCCTAACTGGCTTGTTTGCACTCTTATACACATGAAAAGGCAGGTACCAATCTCCGAGCCAGTAGCAAGCTCAAGCCCAGGGTGAAGCAGCCAGGGCACTCACTCTCAGGCTCTTTAAACTATACCCTGCCTTAGGCCTGGCCTTGCAGGAGGGCTCTGACCAGAAAGGTCAGGAAAACATCTTAATCAATTTGACTTCTTGGGTTAATCTTTATGCAGCCTCCTTCCACGGTATACACCAGTGGGGCACGAATTCATAATTTTCAAATGTTCTACTGAATGCATTTGTGAACTGCAGTCCAGGTCTGCGTGCTTTCTTGATACCTAACTTGGGCAAACTACTCAGTTTCCTTGAGCTTTTGTTTGTGATTAATAATTGCAAACTTGCTCTGAGGATTAAATAAGAGAAAAAAAAAATTCCATATGCTCCTGACAGTACTTGAGACCTATGATGAAATTGTTTCAAAAGTGTTGTCATTTCAGTGGCTAAACTAAGGCAGTGCAAATCCTCTGAACCCCAACTTTCCAGACACTCTAATCCTCAACATCACCACCTTTGTGTCAGGGGATAATTTATATTATGAAGCATCTGCTGGGGACTAGATTTTGTGCTGAGCTGTTTATGTGCATTATCTTTTTTGTTTCTCTTGCTACTTAATTTACTGTTTCTTTTGTCTAAAAGGTATAAAAACTGCCTGGATCGGTCACTTCTTTAAGTCTGTTTTTTTTTTTTTTTCATTTTGTACTGGAATATAGGCGATTAACAATGTTGTGATAGTTGAACAGTGAAGGGACTCAGCCATATGTATACATGTTTCCGTTCTCCCCCAAACGCTCCTCCCATCTAGGTTGCCAAATAACATTGAACAGGGTCGCATGTTCTGTACAGTAGATCCTCGTTGGTATGCGCGTTATCTTGTTCACCCCACAAAATACTCTTGCGTGATGTGTCCTAGACAGGAAACTGAGGCCCAGGGAGGTTAGGAAAATGACCCTTGATCATACAACCAGAGAGCCATCGCATTGGGATTGATTCCAAGCCCGGCAGCGTGTCTCCAGATCTGCCTGACTTCAAAGCCTGCATAAGCACTGCTTTATAGAGATGGTGATGTCTGCCCAGACACCCACTATCAACTCCCAGGAAGGCTTCTTTCATGGTAATTGAAGGGCTGCTGGGAATGCCCTTCCCACTTTTGGGGCTGTCAGTCTCCCTAAAGAGATCTTTCTCACTCTGGCTTTCCAATCTTTGATCTCCTTATGGCACCATTTTCTCATGAAATTGAGGAGAGGACAATATAAAGAATGGTTATAGGGAAAAGTCCTGTGTTTGTGCTAGGAGGGTGCAGTGTGGTTGCTGCTACTGCTAAGTCACTTCTGTCGTGTCTGACTCTGTGCGACCCCATTGACGGTAGCCCACCAGGCTCCCCCGTCACCGGGATTCTCCAGGCAAGAACATTGGAGTGGGTTGCCATTTCCTTCTTCAATGCCAATGCAGTGTGGTTAGGAGGTTACAAAGCTAGTCTATATCATAGGACTTTCCAGCCATGTCATGCATGTAGCTCAGTTGTGTCTGACTCCTTGCAGCCCACCAGGCTCCTTTCTCCATGGGATTTCTCAGCCAAGAATACTAGAGTGGGTTGTCATTTCCTTCTCCAAGGAATCTTTATGATCCAGGGATTGAACCTGCGTCTCCTACGCTGGCAGGTGGATTTTTTTTTTTTTAACCACTGAGCCACTAGGGAAGCCTAGGACTTTTCAGGGCATTCCTTAAATGCCTTTGTTTTCCTCCTCCACCCTTCGTGCAAACGTAATTCTTGCCCAGTAGGTTGTTAACTAGCCCTTCATCAGGCATATTCTCAAGCCACACCCTCATCAGAAAGAAGTGTCTGAATTGCACATCCTGAAAACTCACAAACTGCAGACTGCCCTGGACTGTCCTTTGCGCTGTTATTTCTACCATGCTATTCCGATTTCCATCCCTCCCACTGGCCCTCCCTCTTTCTCCTCCCCAGGCTGTCTCCTATTCGCTCCTTCTCTTATTTTTCATTTCTTTTGGTTTCCACTAAAGGAAGGTGCTTGGTGAGCAGTCCCTGTTTATAATATCATGGCAACAGACAGCAGAAGTTTTGGAATCAGACGTAGGTTTGAATTTTGGCTTTATAACTTACCTTCTGTGTGGTCAAGCCACCAAGGCCACAGTAATCTTCCTGACTCTCTTTATATCCTTTTCTTCTGTTTTTGGCCGTGCTGTGTGGCTTGCAGCATGTGATTAGCTCCTGGACTAGTGATTAGTAGTGAAAGCTCAGAGTCCTGTTAGGGAAACCATTGACTGAAACTGCCCACCCTAGCCAGGCACCATACTAACCACTTGTATGAGTTAGCTTAAACAGGGGGTCCCGGTAAGGAATGCAGAACAAGGTAGCGACAACTAGAATAATTCCGGAAACCTCATAAGGAGAGAGGAGAGGCTGGTCCCAAAGTCCTACCAACCTCCCAGGATTACTCTCGCTGGAATCCATCTTATCTGAGAGACAGGCATGCACGCACACGCAGATGCACGCATGCGCCACCAGGAAGGACCCTGAGTCATGGTAATTGACCAGAGACAACTGAAACTAACCTGGTTACCTTCAAACTGGAGGCTGCAAGCCACGTGGCAGAGCTGTTCTCGGGGGTCCCCTTACCATGCTGCTCTCTTCCCCCGGTGCCCCCACCCCACCTTTCTCAGCATGTGTGTCTCCTGGGACAATTCATTTCTGACTGTCGGACAAGAGCCCACTCTCGGACCCTGGAAGGGGGTCCCCCTTCCTGCGACGTAACCACTAGACCACCAGGGAACTCCTTTAAACCCTTTTCCTGGGATAAGGCGAACTCTGTCACACAATTGAAGAAAGGATTAAAAAAGTAATGTGTTATAGCACTTAGCCCATCATTGCGACAATGGCAAGAGCTCAAAAATGACAGCTTTATTACCTATATTTCTTTAATCTTGGAAAAAATCTGCCCTCCTATTCTTTCAGTTTCTAAAACTGGCTAAGCTTCTCCTAGCTTTTGGGGCCATGGCAAACGCCATAATGCCACTCTCCAAGCCCTAGAGCTTCTTTTCCTTTTTGCTTAACTGGATCTTTTCTTACCAATCCCTAAAATCAGGCTTCAGCCTCACTGCTAGAAAGGTCTCATGTCCCACAAAACTAAGGTATTATTCACATCCCCTTACTTCTCACCACTCTTGGCCCGCGTAGGACTGATGATCATTTTAAGCTACTCCAGCTGATCACTTTTAAAACTTTTCTACTGTACCAAAGAAAGGCATTATTTCAATTCTGAAAGTTCTTAAGGACTGACATTTGAACCTTTGTTCCTAAGAACAGGCTTTAAACTAATAGTTCAAAACAATTCTGGAATCTTTATTGCTTAACATTAAGCTTTTATGAATACAAGGAAGGATCTTGGATACTTTTCTCAAATAGAGAAAAAAATTTAACATCCAGGAAGGTGAGGCAATTTTTTTCAATCCACCTTGTAAGACATACATCTTTCTGAGGTAGATCAATATATACTGACAAAAAGTGAGGCCCAATATGTTTTGATGATAAAATTGTAAAAGTGTAAAAGTTGTAAAAGTGTACTTGTTATATGATGCTGTTTTTAAAGAAATTATTATAGGCATAGGAAACAATCTGAACCGACATACAATAAATTAACAATTGTATCTGGTAATGTTAGGTTATAGGGCACGATGGTGTTTTTATGTTATATATTTTGCTTCATGTTTGAATTTAAGATTTTTAATAGGAGGGTATGATATTTTGCAATAAAAAATATATCAATCTGATGTATTGAAAAATTTACCTCTGTCACTTTTTGGATATTAATAAGTGTATCAATAATGTGGTTAAGAAGTGCTTTTCAAAAAAAGATGAGAGGAAAATCATATAGCAGACCCACTTTCAATTTCTGTAACTTCTTTTCCTAGTTGGCAGCAAAGTTTTATTTTTTTCAAGGTATACCTGCAATTCTGAGCATATCATTTCTTTACGAGGAAAATAAATGATGCCTTATTTCCATGTAAAGTACTTGTACAGAAATACTAATCTCCCTATATTTCACTTCCCACTCCCCTCGCCCCATTGCATGGGGTTAAAAGATAACAGAAGAAATATATTTTTGAATGCAAAAGACCTGTTTGCCAGTCTGCAAAACTAGAAAGAATGACTTGTTACAAATAAACAACATTTGTAAGATTAGGAAGCCTAAAAATTTACAATGGTTATTCTCCATGAGGCAATTTAAACTACTGTCTTTCACCCATTCTAAGACATAGCACTATTTTATATAACGAAAAAAAAAATTGCTAATTCAGCTATAACATGTTAGTAGTCAAAAGATGCACCCTGATTTTGAAGATGTAAGTATGAAAAAACAGCCGTCTTGGAACCCATAAAATACAGTAATAATATCACTAAAAATCTGCAATCTTCACCAGCCTGATTACTTGAAGTAGAGCAATTTCAATTGCTTTGTGTGAGCCCTGAACATAAATGGAAGGATACATAAACATTTTCATTAGCACACCTTCAATTTATTGACCTATCTAAAAAAAATAATAGGTCTAAAAAAGTCAGAACAGTAAAAGAATATGCAAAAGGGTATTTCTGTTTCTAGAAGGCTATACAAATATGGAAAAAGGAATAAGTTATTTGTTTGCATGTCTTTTTGTTTTCCAAATTTCCTCCCCCCCAAACTTCATTTTTAATGATTCAAATGACTAAGGACCAGTTTAACAAATCACCTTTATGTATATATTACATGCTTTGGAATATAGATAGAAAATGTCCCCAAAAAGTTGTTCAGAAACTTCTCTATTCACAATATGAACAAGAAACTTGTATAAAAGAGAGGGAAGGAGCACCTTCTGTGGAATTCTGAAGCAGAGTAAAGATGACGAAAAAGATCCATCTAGAATATGGAAATATTTGCTTAAAAAAAAAAACACCAAAAAACGAAAACTCCAAAACATCCTACAATAAACCACAGCGAACTAGTTTTTCCAAGGAAAGTATGAGGTAGTTTTAGCCTCATAATTAAATCTACTGCAGCTTGGAGGGTTTTCGTTTTTGTTTTTAATGAGTAATCTTGCTTTTGTCACTTGGTGACTTAGAACTAACTACCTGGGGAATCCAGACAATATGCTTATTTTTCAAATGTTCACAATTTTAAGGCACGTGATTCATAGAAAATGATGTAGGCTTTGTGTCTTTCTTCTCGTTGTAGCTGTTTTTCTTTATATGATGTTAGGTTCTTTCTGTATCACCTTAAAATACTTTTCCAAATTCTTGGTTATAAGACCTTTCCATATCAGGTCTGTCATTGCAATGACAGCCATGTTGGAGAGTTACCAGCCTGAAGAATATAGCTCACGCCGTTGGCATAGAAAGGAAAAAAGGAACTCGATGATATTGTACCTTAGAAAATTCTCCAAGCAGAGTTTGTCAGTTACTCAGTGGGCTGCTTCATTTTCCCCAATCTGCTACCATAGTTATATTACAGGACAATATGGCCGTAAGTCTTTCCAGAACCCATTTTGTGGTGCTTATGAAAACCATTACTCTTGATAACGGCCTAAAAACATTTACACTCATTCAGAACTTCATGAAAATCCAGCTTCTCTTCAAGTAATTTTTCAATACTGTCTGAATTGTTCATGTCTGGGTAGACATAGTATGTAATTCTTCGCCAGCTCACATATTCAAACTTTCCGATGGTGAACAGTGACTACAGAGCTTCCAGCTTCCCTTCTCTCATCATCCTGAATTGTGCTCTGAATTTCCCCTGTCCTTCTTTCCTTTGGGAGACCCTGAATGCATTTTTCACAGTTTTGAGGTCTGCCTTCAACCACTTTTATTCCCTTACAAAGTGCTTGCTCTTGGTAAAGGCCAAGTCCTCCTCGGCAAAGGTTCACACGTGGTCTTGACCTTGCTCCGTTAGGTGAGCATCTGGACTTGGAAAGGCGGGATGTCATTCAAGGGCTTTGTGCGGCTTAGTGTGTGATTCACTTCCGGGGCCAACGGAGTCCTCCTTTCCATCTTGGAGGCCTTCAGGTTTCTAAAGCCTACGGCCTTCCAGGAAGACAAACACATTTTGCAAGGCACACTAGTGTGAGAACGCAGTGCTTGGTCAGGAGGCCCACCCGCAGTTCAGACTAATGTTCCGGGCTTGGAGTCTTCGTGCCAGAAGAGCCTCTGCTCACTACTCTCCAGGCTGTCTTCCAGCCGGTTTCCATCTGTACCATCCAGTTGACTGGTCTCTGTGTACGGTCTATGAAAGGAAACCAGAAACGTTACAACTTGGGGTTATTTTTGTTCCCAGAGTACAAAGGTTACTACACTCAAAGAAGTTAGTAGAAAACACAGTTAAGAAAATGGTTCAAGACTCCAAAATAAAGCAAGGGATGACTATGTGCTTTTTTCAATGTCATACTAGAACATGGTCTAACAGGCCCATGCAAGGAGTATATATTTCTCTTGAGAGACAGACTTTTTAAAAAATATATATTTATTTATTAGCTTGGCGGCATCAGGTCTTAGGGAGATCATGCAGGATCCTTCATTGTGGACATGGACTCTCTAGTTGTGGTACACAGGCTCTAGAGAGCGCGGGCTTCCGTATTTGTGGTAGGTGGGCTTAGCTGCTCTGCGGCACGTGGGATCTTAGTTCTTGGACCAGAGATGGAACCTGTGTCCACTGCATTGCAAGGTGGATTCTTAACCACTGGACCACCAGGAAAATCCCGAGAGATAGACTTGTCTAACTTTCATTTCCCATGGATGAGTACCAAGATTAAGTTACATGTTAACTTGTGTGTGTGTGTGGGGGGGGTTCTGTATGGAAGAAATGCACAGTAACCCTTTGTCTAGTAAAAAGATTATGGTCATAGTTTTATTGCCCAGGATATTAACTGCTTTTGTGTCAACTGGAGGAATCTTACCTCAGTACTCTCTCTTTTGGTGTGTGGAATTCAGTCTTTTGAATTCTCTGGGAATAGCTTTACCATTCTATTAGTTCTCTCATGAAGGAGTTAAGTAAATCTTTCACATATGCTCATTTTCTGTTGTGTGAGAGTAGTATTTTCAATTTTTGAAGTATTTTTGACAGTCACTCTTTAAGCATTCTTCAAATTAAGAGACATATACTAGATGTTTTTCTTGGCAATGAAGGAATATATTTAAAGGGAGGCAAGGGTACCTTGGGACATTTTACATCCCTAGGGTGTATGGGTCAGGTGTAAATTAAAACAGCATCACATAAGATCACAGGCCCATTTGGAAGGTATTAAATACATCCAAATGAACGCATCCTGTTATACACACCGTTTCAATAAGCAAAACCTCATTCCTGTAATAGTACGTTAGAACAGGTTAGATAGTTAGTAGTTTTCTTTTTATTTTAAATCTTAATGTCCTTTAGTACAGGTGAATAAAAAGTCCTTTGGAAAAGCGCTTTGGAAAGAAACACTATGCAAAGCCAGGTATGTAGTGGGTTTTCCTTTTTTTTTTGTAATACAAAAACAAAGGCAGATTTCTGTAACTTCACACATCAGTCAGAACAGGCAAAGCTCCTGCTATGCAAGAAGCAACACACAGACTGGAGGCACTGTACTTACTACAGCTGGCTACACTTAAAAGAGAATTTATAACTGATCTCATTTCTGGAGACACAACCATTCTCCGGGACAGAAGCGCTTGGTTTTGCCTAGTAATAGAGTTTGATAAGGAAGGGGATGGGAAATGGAAAACAGGAAGTGAAAGAAAAAAAATCATTTTAAAACACAGTTTGGAGCAGCAGAGCCAAGAATTTGACACATACTAGTAGCATAAGAGACTTCAACATTTCTAACTTTGGAAAGTTTTGCTGCTGACAGTTGTACTACATCATACAAGGAAAAAAATTATTGGTATTAATTTGGAGGTTTCTATCACATTATTAAGCTCTGGACACTCTGAGGAAATACATAATATATGCTTCATTTTAAAAAACAAACTCATCTATGACTCAATATTTCAAATCTTTAAGGGCAGATCTAAAGCTTTTATCTTTATCTTGAAACCCAACTTTTCTGTTATTTGAAAATTATATTGTAATAAAAAATAGCATGTGATTTTAGAGCAAATTTCTAAAGCTTTATGGAGGATTGTTATTATACTTCGCTTATTAATAGGTTGAGTTATATTGATCAGACTGTTTCATAATAAAAATAAAACCCTAAACCGACAAATGGGTAGAAATAAGCATTTCCATAACTCTCTGTGCTAGGAGGGTAAGCTGACAAATCTTTCTAGAAAGCAGAGGTTTAAAAAATATGCTTTTCAATTTGATCCATTAAACCAATTTACTGGAATATATCCTGAGGAAATAATCTGGAATTCAGACAAATATTTTCCTCAAAGATTCTCAAAGGCATTACTTACAATTAAAAAAAAGAAAGGAAATTTAGAAGTCATTTAAAATCAAATTATGGGGAATTATTAAATAAATACATAAAGTATTTACTGAGTGGAATACCATATTGGTAACATAAAACAATGCTTAAAGAGATTTTTTTTAAAAAAGGAACATATATGTTGAGATATTAACTAAAAACTTGGGGTGTAGAATTTCATGTATAGTGAAGGATATAAAATTGTATATACGACATCATTATGACCATGTTAAAAATGAATACAGAAAAATGAGGGACATGTGGCAGAAATGTTACTAGCTAATATCTCTAGATGGTGGCATTATGGGTAAATTATTTCCCACTTATTTATTCCTTTATTATTTTCCCAGTTTCTACAATGAGCTCATATTATGTGCACATGCACACACACACAATAGGGATCTTTAAATAGTTTCTAATTTCCTGTATATCATGCCCCTTCTGACACCAGATGCTGTTATCAGGCCCTCTTGGGCTGGCTGAAGTAGGTGGGTGAACTTTGTAAAAATAGATATTCTCTAAAAATGTTTAACACTTCCTGAGTCCAATGAAAGTGGTGTTTAGGATATTAGAACCGTCTTATACCCTGAATGGTTTGTTTTATATAGCTTCTAATTCAGTTAATAAAAAGGAAAGTGGAAGTATGCAAAGAGGAAAATTACTTGCAAATGTATTATACAAAATGATTAGAACTGAACTGAAAAAATTCAGCTCAAATCTTGGGGCAAATCTTCCTGCTCCTAACGCATTTACAAGCATTATTGACAGAATTCCAAGCTATCTTATGTCCTCTGAAGTATATTTTCATTAAAATTCTATTTTGAGCACACCCTTTGTTGAGTTGAGACAATTGGCCTGATATTTTAAGCCAAGAAAAACTTTAGCTAAATATGGAGAAGAAAAACAAGGCTTTTGGGGTTAAATATCTCCAATTTGCTTATAACATTGAGTGTTTTAATAAGAAAGTAACCTCAAACTCACCAGTATTCACCTTTAAAAGTTACAATCTATGGAAACCTTCTATGCCTGAAGCAACCTGACTTAAAGAAAGCAAAATTAAGCTTTTCTTAAAACAAAACCAGAAAGTGCTTTACTTCTTGGCACCAGGGGTACAGATTATATTCTGTGAGAAAGTGAGTGAGAAAAACAAAAGCTTCAATTTTAACTCCCCCCATGTATGCAAAGAACTGAAAAACATATAACCCAGAGTTGGCAATCTTTTTTAAAAATCACATTTTAACAAACTCTCCTTGTCTATTTCCTCTAATTGTTTACAAAGGAGTACTATTACAGACACACAGGACAGCTGGCTGCGTCTGTTGCTTCTTAATGGAACACAGGGTCAGACACAAAAAGGCAGCAAATGTTTGAAATCAAGCCCACCAACTGTCTAGGAGGAATGAACAGCGGTTTCTGGCATAGAGATATTTTTCCTTGCCAGGTTCCAAGAGAGCCTTAAACGGGTATATCAATAATATAGTTTCAAGTACAGCAATTAAAAAGAACCCTTCAGACACAGAACCTAAAGTATAGAATTCTAAGAGGGTCATATCTGAATGAGCGGGATTAAATATTAACAAACTTCTTCTTAAAGGGCTAGGTATTTTTAGCTTTGTTGGCCATAAGATCTCTGCTGCAACTACTCCCCTCTGCCCTAATAGTACAGAAACAGCCACAGGGAACAAGTAAATGAATAAGCATGGTTGGTTTTCCAATAAAACTTTACTTATAAACATAGGTGGCAGCTGATTTTAGGCTATATTTGCCAACACTTGAGCAAGATTACTTAGTGTTCATAAAATAAAATTGGATTCCTGAATTCTTTAGGTCAAGAACAGGGTACTGAAATTTTTGAGCATTGCTCTCTTACCTGCCTGGAGAGGGTAAAGGATTATAGATGTTGCTATAGCAGCTGGTGTAGGAAGAATGTGCAGGGATCTCGTATTCAGATAGCCCTAAGGTTATCTGGGTCCTCCAGTTCCCAGAAGCATTTGTGGAAGACACTAGAAATAAAAACAAAAAGAGACAAAATTAGTGGGACTATTCAAAGTGAGAATTGTTTGGGTCATTCAGCTGCATGTTATAATCAGCTGCATGCAGAGTCAATCTTAAAAGCCAGTGCTTGGAATCAAGAGAGTTCCTATTCCAATTTGGTCACTTACTGGCCATGTGACCTTGGGCAAACAGTTTACCCTCTTTAAGCCTCAGTTTCTTCATCTGTAAAGTGGGGACAATATAAATATATTCTGTACAGGGACAATATCAGGATTAAATAAGCTAGTTATTGCAAATATTTAGCACTGTGCCTAGCAATAAATGATAGCTATTATTATTATAAATGTAAGTAAAGCTAATTGAAAGATATGCTATAAAAATAACCCAAAAGACAAGCCAGAAAAAACAATATTCATATACTAAATGAATCTTCCCAGTCTCCCAGTAAGGCTATGGTGGCTGGATAGCTTCATAGGCTTCAATTGTAAAGGAGAGACGACAAGTTTGAGTTTCTTGAAGACTTTTGGAAGAAATGCATTCTGTACATTGACTTGTTGAAACTTGCAGGTTCTTCACCCAAAGGTGGTATTGACCACCAGTAGGATCAAGGCCCGTTTTTGCCTTTTAAAAAAAGTTTGGGATTGAGGTAGGGGGAAGGTAAATAGTATAGGAAAGATTTTAGGAAGAAGAGATTTAGTTCTTCTGAAGGACTAATCTAGAACAAGACAAGGATCTAAATAAAAAGAAATGAAATAATGCCATTTTCAGCAACATGGATGCACCCAGAGATTATCATACTAAGTGAAATCACAAAGACAAATATCATATGATATCACTTATATGTGGAATCTAAAAGATAATACAAATGAACTTACTTATAAAATAAAAAGACTCACAGACAGAGAAGACAAACTTATGGTCACCAACGGTGAATGATGGGGGTGAAGGATAAATTAGGAATCTGGGAGTAACATATATATACTACTGTGTATAAAACAGATAACAACAAAGACCTATTATATATATAGCACAGGGAACTATATTCAATATTTGATAATAACCTATATAGGAAAAGCATCTGAATATATATACACATATGCTGCTGCTGGTAAGTCGCTTCAGTCGTGTCCGACTCTGTGCGACCCCATAGATGGCAGCCCACCAGGCTCCACCGTCCTTGGGATTCTCCAGGCAAGAACACTGGAGTGGGTTGCCATTTCCTTCTCCAATGCGTGAAAGTGAAAAGTGAAAGTGAAAGTGAAGTCGCTCAGTTGTGTCCAACTCTTCGCGACCCCATGGACTGCAGCCTACCAGGCTACTTAAGCATAAATATACATATGCATATATAACGAAATAACATTGCTATACACCTAAAACTAACACAACACTGTAAATCAACTATACTTCAATTTAAAAATTTTTCTTTAAAAATGATAAAAAAACAAAAGAAAAAAATAAAGCAAGGGCATAACATGGGAGCAAAACCCAGTGAATGCCCCATTGCTGGGCATTTGCTGTCCTATTTCAATACTTTGGCCAACTGATGCAAACAGCAGACTCATTGGAAAAGACCCTGATGCTGGGTAAGATTAAAGGCAGAAGGAGAAGAGGGCGATAGAGGATGAGAAGGTTGGATGGTATCACCGATTCAATGGACATGAACTTGGGCAAACTCTGGGATATGGTGAGGGACAGTGAAGCCTGATGTGCTGCAGTCCACGGGGTTTGCAAAGAGTTGGACACGACTTGGAAACTGAACAACAACAACTCTAAAATGAGCCCTGGTCCACGCCTCTGTGCACAATGCCACGCACGTCATCCGAGACTCAAAAGCCCCACACTGTTCCTGGAGCCTTCCGGCTCTCCTCTGATTCCTGTTCCTGGCGGCCAACCTCCTCCTCTCTTTTATAACCACAAAGCACATGTGATCAGTGTGAGACTAACACACTTCAAAACTCATCTATAGTCCTGGATGCCACAAGGATTTGACTCAAGGATGTAAAAGTCCCACTTCCAGGAAGGTTTCATAACTACGTCAGGCGGTGAGGCGTGGTGGTTGGGATATCAGAGCAGTAATAGAATTCCTACGGGCAGGGTCATTTAAGCACTCTAAGCCAGAAGTGCCTCGTCTGTAAGATTAGGGTAATAATAATAAACATAGCAACAGCACTCATTACACAGAACTGTTGCATATACTCAGTGGGAGCATACACATAAAGTGCTGAGCAGGCCGGGTGGCACAGTGTTAAGTTGCCAATAAATGGTGGCTGTCCTGACTACTAAAATTGAGTCACCCAGAGAGCCTTTAGGTGGCTAGAAGGGATTACAAAACCCCTGACTGATTCGGCCAATTAATCGGAAACTTCTCTCTCCGTGAGAATGATGTGTGCTTGTTGAAACACATCTCCGCAGCTATAAAATGTAGACAGGAATGAGGAAAATTCCAAAAGGCAATTCTGAGAGCACTGATTCCTCCTCTAATTCCTTAAAAACGTGATGCCTTTTGGCCTATGGGGCCAAATCGTGCTGCTTATCAGAAAGGCTCACACCAGGAAGTGTTATCACCGTTGTTGTCTTTGCCCCAGTCCTGAGCCAACAGCCAGGAATGTTGAAATTTTTGAGTTACACCTGCTTCTCCCTGGCCTCGATGGTTAGAGAGATGATGGGGTAGATTTACACCAGCCCTGTGCCCTGATGACCATCCACATGCGTCTCAGCCCTCATTCTTTAGTTTCTGAAAGTTTCTCAAGGCACACCCTGGACCTGAAGGGCAAGAAAGGCCTTCTCTACATCAGAGCCACAAATAAGAAGTAAGTACAGGAGGCTTTTCATGTTAGATGTGGTAATAAGTGGGAAAGTCCAAAGTCCTGCACAAAGAGCAGAGCACTAGAACCCAAACAGAAATCTCCATGGAAATGCCTCTCGTCAACAACACTAGGAAACTTTTAAAGGAACAGTTTTCGCTGATGATCACACAGTGATTCAAGAGTCCTTGAGCTATGTCTCATTAAGGTGTCATGCTTGAGACGGCCTGCAAGACGCACGACCTCAGTTTTTTTCACACAGTTCCTGTTTCTTAGAGCTTTAATATTGCTTAACGTTCATACATTCCTTTGATTGCTAACTAAACCGTGAACTTATCCAAGGCCAGGAAATGGCTCAAAACCGGCTCCTCAGCATCTTGGACATGCCTGCTTGTTTGCTGAAGAAGTGAAATGCTCAGCAGACTCTCCTCTTAGGCCCCCATTTCTTTCTTTAAAGTACCTAGCACAGCTGGAGGTTTGCAGGTAAGTCCTCCAGCAGTAATAGCAGAGGTAGGGACCAAAGTCAAAGCATGGAGAGAACGCCTCTAATCAAAATGATCTTTGAAAGTCCCTTAGATCAGCCACAAAGTGGAGTATATATGATTACTGAATTGAGTCAAGACCTGCACAATACTTAGAACAGTGCCAGGAACAGTGCTTAGTACATGCCAGCTCCAGTGAGGTTTAGAAGTCTCACGCATGGACCGGAGCATTCAGAATGAACTGTCTTTTAGGTGATCCAGTTCCTCGTGGTGAACAAGGAAGGATGTATAATCCTGATGGTTTTCTGCTTACCTGAAGGGTTTATGCTATTCTTTTAATATATCAAATCTCTATGCTATGAATACTTTATATTTATTGAAGGAAATTTAATTTACAATGTTGTGTTATTTTCAGGTGTACAGCCCAGAAATTTAGTTTTTTATATATATGTGTACACACACACACACACACACACACACACACACACACACATTGGGCTTCCCTGGTGGCTCGGACAGTAAAAAATGCAGGAGACCCGGTTCAGTCCCTGGGTTGGGCAGATCCCCTGGAGAAGGGAATGGCAACCCACTCCAGGATTCTTGCCTGGAGCATTCCATGGACAGAGGAGCCTGGGAAGCTACAGTCCATGGGGTCACAGAGTCAGACATGACTGAGTGACTAAAACTTTCACTTTTCATATATATTTATTAGTGTTATTACTTCTTTCTCAGAATCTTTTCCCTTATAGGTTATTCATTAAGTATTGAGCAGTGTTTCCTCTTCTATCCAGTAGGTCCTTGTTGGTTATCTATTTTATATATAGCAGCGTGTATTTGATAATCCCAATGCCCAGAACACTTTAAAGAGATGTGCCTGTCAATGGAAGACCCAGAAAAGATAAAAATACATGAAAGCCCCCAACCCAGGGAAGGTTTGTTAGACTTGAATCTGCCTCTCCACCCAATGGCTACCGCTTGTCTGACCTTGGGTCCTGGTCTCACGCACCCTTGAGGAGGGTGGTTTGGGGTGGGGTGGGGGTGGGGCGGGAACAGAAGGACACGAGGAAGATGCCATCTGGGTACCATTCTTACCTGAGGAGTAGGAAGACGCACGGCTGCTCGGAGAACAGGGGACCTGCAGCCCGGCAAAGCCCAGGCTTCTCTGCGAGCCCCTGTCTGAGTCAAAGCTAGTCTGTGCGCTGTGGCCCTGCTCCTTCTGCCCAGAGGCCCGCTGGTACCAGCCTCGCAGGTGCTCTGCCACTAAGGCCTTGTGGATGTTTTTGGTGATGTGCTCTGACTTGGCGGCAGCCTTCCGCGGCAGCCGGAGTGTGGCGTACGGGTTATGGGGCACCCGGTCGACCTCGTCCTCATGAAAGGACCTGCTGCAGTCTCTTGGGCGGTCGTATCCGTAGTGGGCGGACGACCGGTAGGAAGGATTCACACTGTACTGTCCCTCCGTGTCGTTCTCGTAGACGTAGCCGCCAGTGTAATAGAGGTCACACTCCGCGTAGGGTGTGTACCCGGCAATGTAGTAGCTGGAAGGAGGCTGCTCCTGACTCTTGGAGTAGACACCATTCCTCAGACTATCCTTGTGTGCTAGGTTGGGCATGCTTCCCGAATTGGAAGTCGAGACATTCTGTTTCTTGGACCTTCTGCGACCCCGGGAGCGAGTGTCCAGCGTCTGGGTGGTGTAATAGGGGCCGGCCACGGGCGTGGTGCAGTAATACTCGGTGCTCGACTGGCTGGTGTAGGAAGATCCGTCATCCAGGATTTCAGTGCTGCTGCTTCTTTGAGATTTGGAGAGGGCGAAAAATGGCTTTTCGTGGTCCATCTCGGAAAGCAGGTGAGACTGAGACTCGAGGCTTCCACTCCGCTGGCGGCAGTGCTGAGATGAAGGCTCGGGTCTGAAAGAGGAGAGAGAGGCAAGCTTGCTAAGGGCAAAGAAGGAAAGGAGGACTGAGATAAGGGAAAAGGACATCATGTTGAATGAGTTGATAGCTCTTAAACTGCAATAGGATTTTTTAGGTTTCCAAAGCTGACCCACAACAGAATTCACTGGGTTCACATGGTCAAAATGAGAAAAGAAATAGGTTCGGTCAATTGGGCAGTCCACATTCCTCTTTGAAAAGAGAGAGGCTAAATTGATGATGGACAACCTGCAGCAAAGCCTAAGAAAAACCCACATGTCTTTGGAGGGTCCTTTTTCCCAACAGGATAGCAGGATACATAGACTAGGGTGAAGGCAGCATTCATGGGGTTAAGGGGGGGCAAAGCCTGGCTAGGCTACTGGAGATCTCTGCGTTGACTCGTGGCTCCATCACTTCCCAGGTGTATGAACATGGGCAAGATATTTAACTAATCTCCCTCTCTTTAATGTAAAACAAGGACAAAAATAGTACCTAATATCTTCAATCAGACTTGTTGTGGGGACTAAATAATATAGGACATATAAAACACACAGCCTTCAAGTAAACACTTCAAAATGTCACTGTTGTCATTATCTTCGTCCACACCATTGAATAACAGAGAGTAATGTCTGGTTGGAAGAATTAAGGCACAAAACATCCAATATCTACCCAAACAAAATATATTTTCAAGAACATTTTCTTGGCTGATATATTTGAACTGTTAAGTGCATAGAAAATGTAGAGCCATAAAGTCCTCCTGCAGAAAGTGATTAAAAACACAGCAAAGTGAAACAAAATCTTAGAGCAAAAGTCAACAGAGGCAAAGGCACTAGAACGAAGCTCTCTTACTCCAAATGGCTGCTACTGTAGGCATTCCGGGTGAGAACGGGGGTGGTGGGCATGCTTCGTCCTCCCTGGGGCCGCCTCTCCAGAGTTTTGTAAGGACTGCTGTGTGTAGACAGCATTTCTCTGTGATGGGAAGAAAGAAATCAGAAAATGATGAGCCTCCCAACATTTCCGGCAAATTTGTAATAAGCTGATTAGAAACTTAGTGGAAGGGGAGAGATAAATTAGGATTTTGGTAATAACAGATACACATTGCTATATATAAAACAGATAATCAACAAGGACCTACTGTATAGCCCAGGGAACTCTACTCAATATTCTGCAATAACCTATATGGGAAAAGAATCTGAAAAAGAATAGATATATGTATGAAAAGTGAAAAAGTGTTAAGTCACCGAGTCATGTCTGACTCTCTGTGACCCCATGAACTGTAGCTTGCCAGGCTCCTCTGTCCATGGGATTTCCCAGGCAAGAATACTGGAGTGGGTTGCCATTTCCTTTTTCAGGGGATCTTCCCGACCCAGGGATTGCATCCATGTCTCCAGTGTCTCCTGCACTGCAGGCAGATTCTTTACCATCTGAGCCACCAGGGAAACCCCAGATATATGTATATGTATAACTAAATCACTTTATTGTTTACTTGAAACTAATACAACATTGTTAATCAGCTATATTTCAACATAAAATAAAATAGATACCCAACAAGGACCTACTATATAGCACAAGGAGCTATACTCAATATTTTGTAAGAACCTATAAAGGGAAAGAATCTGAAATATATATATATGAATAACTGCTGATAATTGTATATATAATTATATATATGTATAACTGAATCACTGTGCTATGTGCCTGAAACAAACACAATAGTGTAAATCAACTATACTCTAATTAAAAAAAAAAAGACAGAAACTTACAGGAAGCTGAAGGAATGGGACCATAAAGAGATAATTGAGAAAATTGTCTTTGTGGTTTAGTATCTGGGTGCATCTTAGATGAGTCTTAGGGGAAGCACAAGTGATCTGACTCTGAGTCATAAATACGAAGGAAAAAACGAAAAGACTTTTGAAAAAGAGTGTACGAAATAAAATAGATTGAAAGCAAGGAGAGCAAGGGGCAGCAAGTCCTTTTTCTGTAAAAAGTCTCATAGGAAGTATTTTTGGCTTTGCAGGCTACCCCAATGATTCAGCTCTGCCCCTGAAGTAAGAGAGCAGTGTAGACAATATGTATATGACTGGAGGTGGCTGTGTGCCAATCAGATTTGACTGTGGATACTGAAATTCAACTTTCATATAATTTTTATGTTACAAAATTGTCACAAAAAACATTACTGTTTTTTATTTGCCTTCCAATTATCCAAAATTCTAAAAACCATGCTTAGGTCATGGGAGATACAAAAATAGGTCACAGGCTGAATTTGGCCAGTAGATTGTCATTCACAGCATTCTTAAATTGCTTTGTCCACTTCCCAGCACAGTGAGAACACAATTTGAAATTATTTTTTTAATTAAAAACAACTTTGATTACCTCATTTACTACAAAAGCACGGCAAAAAAGTTAAAAAAAATACTGTGTTTATACCTTTAAAAACCAAAAATTAGATCTTACTATAAATTCGCTTTCAAAACCCACTTAAGGAAAAAACACAACTTGATCTAACATTTTATGTTGCTTCATATTCACTCACACTGTTATTTTAATGAGTGTACAGCATTCCACCGTAAAGACTGACCATAATTTACTTAAACAATCCACTAGTTGAGCATTTGGGCTGTTTTTATTTGTCATTAGTATAAACAATGCTGTGAGATAAGCATCCTGTAGTTAATTCAAGAGGAAAAATTCCTAGAAGTGAAATTGCTGGATAAAAGAGCAAACACATCTTAAGCTATAGGGGATGGAGGCATAATAATTTTTTAAGATAATGATTTACCCAGTTATGATTCCTTTTGCTGAAACAGCTTTGTTTTCCCTGATATAATAAACACACCTGCCCAGTGCTATCTGACAGGACTTTCTTCGGTGATGGAAATGATCTGTATCTGTGCTGCCCGGCATCAACAGACATCAGCCACATGTGCCTATTAGGACTTGAACTGTGACTGGTAGGACTGAGGATCTGAATTTTAAATTTTATTTGCTTGTAATTGAACTGGACACCACAGCTCTAGACACCTGGATCTCTATTGTTTAAGGCAACAATTCTTAGATGCTAATCTACAAACTGGGGCTAATATGAAATAAAGGTTTTCACCGGTCTTTGACAAATCAGAAATATAACAAAATGTTGGTTATCTTTTCATAAGTGAAAAATCATTTCATCTAAACAATCCTCTTTTATTTTGAGACTAATTTCCATCTTTCCTGAGACGCAATAAAACATGTTGGCTAAAATCACATCATAGGCTTTGCATTCAGGCTACACCGGTTCAAATCCCAATTCTGACATTTACTACTTGATGAACCCAACAAGTGATCCACGTTTTCTGGTCCTCAGTGTACTTATCTGTAAATGTTAAGGATGGTAGGAATACAATGACCATTTTCTTACAACTAAATTTGTTATTATATATTAAACACTTGGAACAGTGTCTGGCACATACTAACTGCTCAACAAATGTTAATCTTATTATTACTACAACAATGACTATATTTTGGATATGTGTCATTTTTTCATGAAATCACAGTGCTGTTTGTGTGAACATACTAATTAGGCAAAGTAAAAAGCTGGTAATCCTATCTTGGACCCAATTTAAAAAAACAAACAAAAAACCTAGTAGTGATCCATGCAGCCAAATTCTGGGAATCACTGGTCTTTCATCTTTTAAAAAGTTATTGTCCCAAAAATATTTACTTGAGACACTTGAGAAGAAGTTACAGATTAAAAATGTACTCAAGTCCCATTTTCCTTTGAAAGTTTAGAAGTCAGTTCTATTGCCTGGGAGAGTTGTATTAAATGTTCCTGAGACCTTGGGTGGTGAAACAGAACTTTGACATTAGATTCAAATTCAGATTTATAGTTAATGCCTCTATAATTTAATATAAACCAAATAGACTTTAAGGAAACAGCCAAATATTTTTTAAAAGACCTCTTTAAAAAGACTTCCACTTGCTGCCAACAACAAATAACTGGGTTAGATTCTACGCTTGATTTTATAAGATAACCCTTTCTGAAAGAATAAACAGGATTTTGGAGAAAAGATCTTACAGTGGTGAGGCATTCACCTCACTGATGATGTGTCTTCTTACCTGGACTGTCTGGTATCCACAAACTGTTCATTGATGGACGACTTTCTGAAATGGATTCTCTCAATACCGAGAGACTTGGGAGGAAGAATTCTTGGAGAATGAGGTACTGAACTTGATCGCTGCCCAGCAAGAGTGAAGGTATCGTTGGCTGTAAGTGAGTGAATGAGTAACTAGATAAATAAAAAAGTAAACAAATGCCTTGCCAACACCTCCCTCCCCCAAATAAAGTGGAAGATCTGTCTGTGAGTAAAATGTTCTTCCAAAGAATGTAATTTTAAAAGTGCACAAGTTCCAGGAAATGTATTTTTATATTTTACACAATAGAAAATAGGAATTACTGAATGTTCTTGTGGGGATGGACCCAACTTCTGTCAACTCAATAGGAGCCACTTTGAGCACATAAATCTCTCAGGTGTAATAGGTGATGCTTTACAAGAGTTATACCACAGAAAAATCTCAGTGTATAAAGGGCTAAGAGGAAGCTGGCCTATACAGTTGGACTGGATCAGTTTTGCCCAGCTTTACTTTGAACATTCGTAGGCCTCCTTGGCTGACCAAAGACTCATCCTATCACTGACAAGGATGAAACTGATTTATGATGAGTCATTAGGGACTTGTTAATGTCTCTCACTGATATTTGTATTTTCAAAGAGGAGTGGCAAGCACGACCAAACCTCAGCTAAAAGGAAGAGTTCTGAAATGCAAGACTTTCACAAACCATTCCATTTGGAAGAAGATAAAGCAGTAGGGTTTAGTGGCTTCCTGAATTCTTTAGGTCACATCAAAGAGATAGCCAGCTCCCCTGCTTAAGCACAAGGAAGGGATTATAAGGAAATATTCTACCCCTTGATATGAAATTCATTCCATCATGAAATGTGCTGAACATGGGTCATTACAATAGATAAGGTCTACTTCTAGAAACTAACACAATAACATGTAACACAATTTCTAAAATATGTGCTTCTTCCTAAGGAAAATAACCCCCCACTTATCCAGAATAAGTAGAGAGTGAGCAATCAAAGGCTCCATTATTTCCTGGCACTGTAGTGTGGCCTGCACAACACTCATTTCCTGGTTTTGTTACTAGACACCAAATACATAAGATGTCACCACTGGACAAAGCTGGGTGAATGACTCTGTATTACTTTGCAACTGCCTGTGAATCTATGGCTACTTCAAAAGTTAAAAAACATCCTGCAGAACCTTACAAATCCTTATCAAGATACTCATGTTATGGTACTGTGACTCACTGAAGTCATGTGATTTGTACGGTACTATATTTAATGCTGAGCTAACCTGTGTAAAGGGAGACCTGGGTTCAACCTCTGGGTTGGGAAGATCCCCTGGAAGAGGGCATGGCAATCCACTCCAGTGTTCTTGGATGGAGAATCCCCACGGACAGAGGAGCCTGGTGGGCTACAGTCCATGGGGTTGTAAAGAGTCAGACACGACTGAGTGACTAAGCACAGCGCAGCACAACCTGTGTAAAAGCTAATCTTAACCCCTTTCCCAACCATTCCTCATAAATGTAAGCTAGTTGATTCTACTTTTCCCAAAAGAGTAATAAATAGGCTGTCCTACTCAAAAAATTTCTTTATATTTCAGAATATGTAACATTTTAAATTGAAAAGGGAGAGCTACTTACGATCATCATAGGTGGTTGTGTCAGACAAGGAGCTACTTTCTGATGGGATGATGTCTTCTGTGAACAAAATAAACTGTCTTTAGTATAATGGTGCCTTTGGACACCCCTAACAGTTCAATAAAACAATTTTCAATGGAGTGCATCTTCTTTTTAGTTAGATAAATACAACTAATTACAGTGCATTAGGAGTAATTAACTGTTGTGAGAATGGACTCATTGACCACTTGAGACATAAACAACTTACCTACTATACAAATATTACACTGGGTTATTTCTTACAATGAAACATACTTGAGAACCTTCCTTTGAGAATCTACTGCACTGTTAGGATAACTTATTTTTTGAGCTCTCTCATGAAGAGAAGGGCTTTTTCTTGATAGAGGGAGGACATTTGTGGTACAGAAGCTTCTCAATCAGACTAGGGTTTCCTAACACTGGGTGGCACTACTGACATTCTAGACTGGATGATTCTTTGTTGGGGGGGTGCTGTCCTTTGCACTGTAGGATCTCTAGCCTCTCCCCCTGGATATCAGTACTGTCCCCACCCTCAGTTGGTCTGCAGACACTTCCCAGGCATGCAAAACTGCTGCTGGTTGAGAACCACTGAAATAAATAAACCTGGATTCAAAGCTTGGTTTTGTCACTTATCAGCTGGGAGACCTTAGGCAAATTACTTAATCTCTCCAAGCATCATTTGGCTCAACTCTAAAATAGGGATGAGAATAATACCTGGTGTTTAGCGTCTTGGTGAACATTCGATGACATAATAGATGTAAAGCCCTTGGCCTTGTTCCCGGTACAAGACAAATGCTCAATAAATATTAACTATACTTATTACTTTGGTTACCTACATACAGCATTCTAGTGAAAGAAGTCTGATGGTTGGAAATGTCCATAAAAATGTGATTATTATTGGTGCTTGTCAAATGTTACAAAATGGATTTAGCAAAAAGCGACATCTCACTTTGCTATACAGCAGGAACTGACACAACATTGTAAAACAACTATACTCCAATAAATTTTTTTTTAAAGTGACATCTCTGATGTGTTGATGTGCTTTGGCAAATCTTCCCATATTCAGTTGTCAAGGATGGGCAAGGTTACAGGCAAATGTGACACCTCAATGTAAGCTTCGAAGCCGCTATGAAGTGAATCTCCCCATCCAATCTAAAATTAATCTCTATCAGAGCCAAGAGGACTGCCTCTTAATTGGACACATGGTAGAGCTTGAAGGTGAGATGCCAGTATAGTCAGCTGTCAGGCAGGCTTTAAAAATAATCCACCCGATATACACTCAACCACTGGCATCAGTGCTGCCCAAATGTCAGTCACTGTAAAGGATAACATTTGAATCTTACACAGTTGGAGATGAATGGGCCACAACAAACGGCTATCAGAGTTAAGTGCCCTGCTCACCACCCATCTCCTATAGGTCCAGAATGTGGCCACCAACAAGGCAACTGGATTTTGCATTGAGTCAAAACCATCCTAAATTCCCCAGCTGTAGTTGACGAACACTTGTGTGTTGATGTCCATGCATTCACTTACCAAAAAGCCATATCTCTGCTTTTCAAATCATATGCCCTGAAGCTGAGTATTCTTTAAACCGCATTACCACATTTTGTCAAATCTAAGATGTATAATTACTTGATATCCCAGTAAAAAAAATGAAAAAGTACTGATTGTAACTATAATGCCTCATCTAGTATAAGAATTATCCCAATTTCACAGAAGCTTAAATGGGGGGGGGGGGGAAGTCTTGGAATCAAAAGAAATAATCATATTTCAACCAATGATCAAGGCTAAAAATCATGCTAATAAACATAGAAGGCCAGTTGGACTTGACATCCACCTAAATGAGATTTTTCAGTTTAATTTTTTTCTGAATATTAGTTCTTGATACATGATGTTGAGAATTTTGAAAATACTAAAGGGAATTAAGAAGAAAATTGACATGACATTCTACAACTATGAATATTTTTGAACTCTTGCCCAACCAGTGTCTATGTGTACATATTTATTCAATGTCAGGACTATGTTGTGGCTACAATTTTGTATTCTGCCTTCTGTATTTAATAATACAATAGGAACATATGTCCATAAATAGCCTCCATAAATAACCATAATTGTAAGAGTTCTTTTCTATCCACATATATTGGATAGGTCCTAAAAAAATATATGGCCTGCTGCATTAAAAATCTCTGAGAAACTATTATGTAGGGCCCAGCTGTCTTAATACTCTGTGTTTTCAAATATATTTCTTGCAATGACATCAGGCCAGTTAGAGGTGAATCTCTCTTATTGGGAACCAATATTGCTGGGTAAAGCTCTTTCATCCTGAAAATTAAAGCAATGCAATAGTGTAGTATTACAACAGTGAGAAGGTCACAGAAAACCAAGTTAACATACTTGTAAGAATGAAATTCCGAATCATTTTTATCCTAAGATACTTAAGGATCAATCCATTCTTTTCTCTCTCATCAAATGAACTGGTTTGGAAACGGTACATTCCATCAAGAGGACTGACTTAGGTGACTCAAAAAAACCTCACTAGTTACTAACCTGGTAAGATAACTGTTGCTTTCTGGCTGGGTTTCTTTCCACATCTAATGCGGTACTCATTTATAGCATTTTCAATCTCCTGAAGCTTTTTCACTGCATCCGTGTAATCTTGCTTTCGTTTTTTCTTCACGGTTTTGCAAAGGTCGGGCTCATTGGCAAGCTTCTTCGCAGCCTCAACCAGCTTTTGCTGTATTAGGAAATTGCTCTCCAGTTCTTGCAAAGCAGGATCCTGCATTCACATAATGATACTGCTTTATTTTTATGGACACACACAGTCACTCTCATATGTTCTGGATAATAAAATTTCTCTTTCTCACGCATTCTCACATCAGATGCTCTTTGTGAATGAAATCTTCCTAAGTTTTACTGCTTAGGTATTCTCAAACACTTTCCTAGAAGACAAGACCTCCCTCCTCCATTTACTTTAACTTAATAGTCCAATTCTCTTTCCTTTTCAAAGAAGAGAATTGGCCTTCCATTCATTCAACTGGTTGGATGAAGATCATATTTTTCAAGAAGGGATCCTTCACCCAAGATTCGTAGCCAGAGAATGTTATATGCACAGCTTCAGAAACAGATAAACTAAGATTCCATTCTTCTTTCTGGGTAATTCCTGGTTGCATGGCCCTGGACATATTACTTAATTTTTAATGCTTCAGGTTTTTTACTTGTAAAATGGATGTAACATCCACCTTATGAAGTATGGTGAAGATGAAAGGAAACACTGCATGTGCACTGTTTAGCTCAGAGCTGGGTATACACTGAACACTTACAAGCAGCAACGCTCGCTTTATTATTAATGGAAACCACTACTACTTTCTAAAGTCAAGATGGCCCAATTTCTACAAGAAACATGAACAGGGTCATAGTGTCTAATGACACACAAATAGCAAAGTACACCCTCTATTGGCTAACAGATCTTTTAACTTTATCATACCTAAAGTGCTATATGTGTGTTATCTCACCGAATATTCCTTGCATCTCTCAGAGAGAAGGACAATCATTACCCCCATTTTATTGACGAGAAAACCAGAGAATTAAGACTTCAGAGAGGTCAATGATTTGCCAAAGGCTACTTGGTTTTAAGTGGGAGACTCTAGTGCTGGAATTCTTAAAATAATGTTTCTCAACTTATAAATACTTAGAGTTCATTTAATATTCTCTCTGTTGAGAGGAGTCATGAGAACTCAATTTTAACTAAACTGTGCATGAAGGAAAGAATTCAACTTGGTCTCCATGATCACCTTTAACTGGTGAGATAAAAATTTACAGCAGTAACTCAAAAACCAACGGAACAAGTCAGCTACATTCAACTGACAGCTTTTCTGCCTCACTATTGATAGAAGTGCTAAGAACTGGTGCCCATACCTCTTCACTTGGCAGCAAGTTGTCATCTAATTTGAATGCGGTACCTATACGCCTTCTGACCTGAGGAGGTTTCTCACCTACGTTCAGAGGATACTCCTTAGGCATTTTGCCTGTGAGCTCCTATAAAACAGGACAGAACCGAGAGGGAGATTACTGACCCTGGCTGGAACTGTCAAACACAATTTGAAATGCTCCCCAAAGCAGAAGACACTCACAGCCTCCCGCAAACAGATCTTCTTAAGCTCTTCAACTTTCTTCAGGAGCTTTTCTTGCAACAGTTTTTCCTTCTTCTTGAGTTCAAGGATCTTCTCTCTCTTTTGCTCCTCACTGACTTCTGAGTCTTGAGAACCTGGAGGTGGGTTGAGGGGTGGGGAGGGAGGGCAGGGAAGGTTTATACAGGCATGTTTCCTTCCTTTTCAGAGGACAAAGGATTTTTAAGCCAAACCTGCTATTTAATAATAGTTTCTTTCTTTTCTCCTTGTTTCTGAACATAATAAAAGGAAACTGGAGAACATTTTCTCATGCTTCTGGGCATCTAACAGAACCTGGTGATAATATGTGCCTTTTGCATTTCGGTTCAGTCATTCGGGAAGCAGTGATAAAATGTTTAATGTTTCAGACACATCCAACGAAAAAATACATTTTTCTGAGCAGGAGAGAAGGTAAGATGTTCCTGGAGATAGTTGTTTGGAATGTTCTCTTGGAAAGTAAGCAAGGCAAGGGGATATTCTGTGTTTCAGATTCACAAGGGGACAATGGGATTTAGATGAGAATATTTTTAGTGAATTACGTATACTTAGTGATACTCTCATATAAATGGCTGCAGAGTAAGGGTTTAGGAGCAAAAATCACTTTGGGGGTGAGATGGAGTTCAAGGGTTGTAATCATGGTTGATTTTATGTTAAATGGAAAATTAGACAACTGTCTATAACAAAAACTACACATTGGAGAAAGAAAAAGCTTACGGACCTGATGGGGAGAAAATATTCTTGCAAGCTACCCCGAGGCACTCACTGTCTCAGCATCTAATGTTAATTATACAACCTGAACTTTATAACTTAACTTGCTTCATATTCTTTTAAAAATTAATTTCACAATTTTATTCAAAATTGCTGTATACTATAGGTTCTCATATCCTTACTTATTCCGGAAATAATGGGTTAAAAGATACATTTAAAAGTGGTTTACAACCCCCCCCAAAATGTAAATTAAGATAAAGATGGCTCATGTGCTCTCTAATCCAAAAATATTACCTGAGGAAATTAAACTGCCATTGCTTGCCATAATGAACTGGCTTTTTGCCTCGAGTGTCACCAGTTTGGAGACCCTTGGTGCTCCTGTCTCCGTCAAGTCCATTGCGATATCGTCTAAACTCCTGGCTGAAGGGATTTTTGCCTAACACAACATGGAAAGGGAATTCATTCAGTTACACCTATCTTGAATTAATAAAACGATTCAGTTAATGTGGAATAAAAATGTCAACACAAAGGATAATATGGAATTTTCATGTACTATAGTGATATTTTTCAGAAAAAAAATTCAGATTTCAGCTTTGTCGCTAAAATGTTTTATTAATCAGGCATGATTCTTCCTCATGGTATAGTTCAATCATTAACATTAAAAGGTCATGAGTGCACACACGCACAATGCCTATAAGTTAGCAAATCTTACAACTTTCAGAGCAGGCTATATGTTGCCCATCTGTTAAATGTAAGAAAAATTAAAACAACTGGTAGTAAAGTTAAAAAAAAACACACACCAAGACTCAAGAAACAAAAACCCATGAGGTTGCATCTTTTCTAAGAAAGTTTATCTTCTGAACGGAAAGTAAATGAGGGATGGGACTTTGTCCTTGAAGAAATACTTTCAGTTACTTACTTTGCTTTGCTTCCGGTCCAAGTAAAACTGATGCTGACTAATGGCCATTACCCAGATGGACTTGATGAGAGAGGCGTTCGCATACCAGGTTTGCACAAAGAGGCCACTCTGCCCAAAGGTTCTTCTGGACACTGAAATCCTAAAAGATTAAGGAAAGCACTCATGATTTGTCTCTGGCCCAGCATAACATCAAATATACCCAGTGGGTAATGTAACAAAGCACCTCCTTAATTGTTTTTCCTCTGTCACACCCTTGCCTTCAAGGACCAAGCTTCTGATTTTCTCCTTTTTATGAGAAAGCCAATCACACCTGGGTAATATCTTCTTTCAAAAGCAGTATATTAAACAACACAAACACACATCTTCAAAAGCAGATGAGAAAATGGACAGAGTATTAGAAAAAGAATACACACATGTATATGTATAATTGAACCACTTTGCTGTACGCATGAAACTAACACAACATTGTTAAACAATTATGCTCTAATACAAAACAAAAGTTGAAAAAGTAATTAAGAGAAAATGATTATTAATATGTAAACCATATAATATTTTAGAAAAACCTAAGTCTAGTAGGCTTATGTACATAAATATAAACATTCTGTATTCTGCACAGAAGCATGATACTGGAAATAATAGAAATTAAAAATTATTTCAAAGCAGATGAGAATTAGCCACATTGGAGACTGGACTAAAAACATCAAGTTAAAGACCACAGGATGTGCGACCATCAGAAAACGGTGAGAATAAACTTGTGTTACTTTAAAGATCAAGCAATCATGACCTGTGGGATCACCACCTTCCTCCAAGGAAAGACAACATCTCAGATCTAGGTATAATTGTCTGGCTTTGGCACTATCAGAGGATGAACATAATAATATTGTCTGATAATACGCATGTCCAAAACTGGCCCAGATTACTGCTTATGTACTGGATGAAAAGAGAGAGGGTCAGAGGAGGACAGAGCCAAAGACAGAAAGATGGGGGCAGGGTAGGCAGACACTGTGTGGGGCGGGGTTGGGGGGAGAAGAGCTCTAGTGTTCTTTGTAGAATCTGCCTTTTATCTTCAGGTCATCTTTTTGCCACAGCTGTTTCCTCCATCCCTCTGACCTCCAAATATCCATAAACTTATATCTGAAAAGCAACCACTCTGGGCCGATAAGGAATTCCTCTGAGGAACTTGGAGAGCCTACAATCTTGACTTCAATTCATGTTGATAATTTAGGAACTTTTTTTTTTTAAGTGACCAAGAATACCAAACTTAAAACCAAACTTAAAAATGAGCAAAGGATCTGAATAAACATTTCTCTAAAGAAGGTAGACAAATAGCCTATGAGTCCATGAAAAGATGCTCGGCAAGCAAATCCAAACCAGTATGAGTTATCAGTGCACATCATCAGGATGGCTATTCACACACACACACACACACACACACACACACACACACACACACACACACACACACACACTGAAAAATAACAGATATTAGAGGATGTGGAGAAAATGAAACCATGCACAGTTTTGATAGGGATGTAAAAGGGTGTAGCTGCTTTGGAAAACAGTCTGGCAGTTCCTCAGAAGGTCAAAGAAAGAGTTCCAATTTGATCAAGCAATTCTACTCCTAGGTATGTACTCAAGAGAAATGAAAACACGTGCACATGAATATTCATAGCAGCATTTGTGGCTAGTCACCGGACCCGTACAGAAAAAAAGGCTTTTATTCTCACCTCCGTGGATCGTGAACTTCAACAGCAAACTTTTTCTCACGGAAATATAAGTTCTCCAGCTGTTTCCATTGGAATAACTAAGAAATGAAGAAAACAGAAACGCCACACAGTTTTAATCAATGTTAACTTTTACTAAGTCTAGAAATCAGCTTAATAATAAAAAAATCAAGAATTAAGATTGAGATTAGGCACGAATATGTAATGTGGCCCTTTTACAAACCAACTACAGCGTGAAACCACTTTATTCTTTCTTTTGACAGTAATCTTCACTTCATCACTGTTTCTTGAACAATAAAACCAAGCAACTGTGGGGAACATGTATACTAGTTTTCCTTTGACTCAACTAAATAAAAGAGTGAGTAAGGAAATTGTAGATTCCAGTAAGCACATGCCTTCTGATTAAAGATGTTGACTTCATATTTAAATGGAAAGAGACTCAAAGGGATGTTTCAATAAGACCACAGATTAAATTTCAAAAGAATGCAAAGTGAAAGTAAAACGGAACCCCAAGCTGGGGTGATTCTCAGTGATAATTTCCCCGCCTACAAGAGTTCCCCTAAATGCCACAGAAACTGAGTGCTAGGAATTGGAGGCTCGGTGGGATGGGAGTGAATGCTGACACTGCCCTCATGGCTTCTGAGCTAGAGCTTCCAGTTTTGGTAAAAGAATACATCAACATATTCCCACTGTTGATACTCTAATGCTGCACACCAGGTGTTATCTGCCAGTTGGGTGGGAAAAATACAACTTACTAGCAATAAGCATCTGAAAATTTAACTTGTAAAAAGCAGCTCATTCACAGAACTGAGTGGGCCCTCCTGCATTTTCTGGGTTCATTCCCAACCCTTCACATTAGCCTGAGACCCAGCTTGTCCTCTGAACTTTGATTTCGTAGTTGGGAATTCCTCTTCTCCATCCCAGTCTTGTTGGTCAGAGAAATACTAGCACAGCAATTTCATTCCATTATTTGACTTTAGCTGGATTTTTAACTTACGTTCAAAGAATCTTCGTAAAACATTTTAATCATTAAGAAAATAACTTCTCCGCAATGCACCACCAGCAAAATCATTTCCTGGGGTACAGGAACCAAGACTTTTCACCAACCTCATCTAAAAGGAACAGCACAAGCCGATGGTTCCTATGCCCATACAGCTGGGAGACAGACCTGTTCAAACTGGACCCCCCACCCCAAACAGTGAAATAAACCATCACCCACTGAGAATACAGCCCTTCGTGGTCTGAACACATAGCGTCTAACTACAACCCTCACCCAGGTAGAAAGAAGAATTCGTGGGAGCTTAAAGCTACATACCGATTTCCTAAAATGTCTGTAGTTTCCAGGCTTTCATGTCTTTTAATCCCAAGTTTCAAAACGTGAGATAGTGAGGGGAAGGGAATCTCCAAGGTGCTCTCTCCCTCCCCCACTCCCTCCTGTTCCAGCCGGGCAGCTCCGGTGAGTTCTGCACGGAGTTTCCTAAGACACTTAGGTGTAACTCAGTTTCACAAACCGAGCCTCCCACGGCTGACACGCTACTGACATCAGCAACTCCTCCAAGTGACACCACCCCGGTTCCATTCTTTCCTCCATCAGGGAGAGGACGGCCAAGTTCTCTCTAGCAGATTTACCCCGGGGGAGAGACGCACTTTCCACACGGGGTATGGGGGAGATTCAGATGGTATTTTCTGGGAAGTAAGCTGCTTTGAATCCAGGCACAAATTTCACTGGAGGCTGGGCGAAGAGGACGTTGCTCCCGGTTTACTCACCCTGGCCGTGAACAGGTTCGACAGGAAGAGCCACAATGCAGCTCAGCTGTGTTTTCCTTTGCGTCCATTCCCACACACATAAAAACTAGGGCTGGACTTGAAACCTGATCTCTGTAAAGCTGCCACCTCCCCCTCTTATCACTTACAAATGTGAAACACAAGGCTCTTCGTTTGGCACATCCCAGCGTTGAGAACAGACAGCCCCGTGCAGCAAAAACCCTACCTAAAATGTGAAAGGTTTCAGCTAATTTTAAAGAGTTTGAAAAAATGAGATCGCAACTCGGTTTGCAAATGAAGTTATGGGAATGAGACTGCATTTTTAAGTCTGAAAGGCAAAGCCATTTCCCCATGTGAAATCTTAAAAAGTTGTTGTGATGGGGGAGTGGGGTAGGGGGCATTCCCTGGCAGCCCAGTAGTTAGGACCTGGCGCTTTCACTGCTGTAAGTTAGATCCCTGGAAAGGTTTTGCAAAATGTGATTTCATATATGTGCCTGTAATAGTATAAAAGTGAACAAGAATGGTACAAACTTCATTCATGACAGCAGTTCAGGACAGGAGAATGCAGTTCATGGCACCACAAACTTCAACGTTACCAGTCAGGTTTATTTTATTAATAAAAATAAGATGAAGTCAATATAACAAAATATTCGTAATCATCAATTTAAGTGGTTATGCAGGTGTTGTCCCACTCTTGGTATTCCTGCTTTTTTTTAATTTCTAAAAATTATAGAAGTTTGTATAAAATGAACAAAGTTCAGTCTGTTTCATACAAGAGTGAGATTTCCACTTCCTAACCATTGGGAATCGTCTAATTTAGACATGTATTACCTGTGTGATTCTTATCATTGTTTGAAGTAGCTAGGAAAACACTTCTAACTGTAGTGGCACTTGATCTAGCTGGCAGCTGGAAATAAGCTAGCTTGCCTTTTCAAATTTCTGAAATCATTCTTCTACAGTGCTTTTAAACTATCTTGGAGTTCTAGACCTCAGAGAGCCAGGATAAGGCTCTGAGAATGGCAGTGGAGCTGAGGTGAAGTGGATTCCTTTACTCATTCAACACGCCTAGGAACGCACCTGGCAGGAGCAGTCAATTGCCCAATCTTCATTCCTGTCCTTTTGGCCAGTGTTTTCCTTAAAGGGTAAACACAAGATCCCTCTCTGGTCAAAATCACTCAAGATCAAGGGCCAGTGGAAGGATAACGGGAAAATGTCAGAGAGATATCCACCAGGCTGACCTGCCTTGCTGGGGTCTCTGTTTAAAAGAAATGGCCTGACGGGGAATTCCCTGGTGGCCTCCAGTGTATGCATGCTCAGTCATGTCTGACTCTTTGTGACCCCATGGACTGTAGCCCACCAGGCTCCTCTGTCCATGGGATTTCCCAGGCAAGAATACTGGCGTGGGTTGCCATTCTGTTCTCCAGGGGATCTTCCCGACCCAGGGATCAAATCCAAATCTTCTGCATTGCACGCAGAATCTTTACCTCTGAGTCATAAGGGAAGCTTCTCTTGGTGGTCTAGTGGTTAGGATTTGGTGCTTTTACTGCTGTGGCCCGGGGTTCAATCCCTGACAGGGGAACTAAGATCCCTGCAAGTCAAGCTGCACAGTGCAGTGAAAAAAAGAGAGAGAAATGGCCTGACATGTTAATAAACCACTCCACTAATCCTGCCTGGAAAATTTCATGAACAGAGAAGCCTGGTGGGCTACAGCCCATGGAGTTGCAAACAGTCGGACATGACTGAGTGACTAAACAACTGTAAATCACCTGAAAGATGAAGAAGAGTTGCAAGAAACCATTTAAGGAAAAAGATCAAGGTTCAAAGGAAGGCACAAGTGAGCTAAGTATGCTTTACATTCTCCATTGTTTGGAGAATACTGGACCCCATACAGAGAAGCACTATTATAGGGTATAATGTCTTACAGGATAGAACAAAGCTACTATATATATTGAATCTTCCCTCATAGCTCAGTCAGAAAAGAATCTGCCTGCAAGGCAGGCAGACCTAGGTTCAATTCCTGGATCGGGATGATCCCCTGGAGAAGGAAATGGCAACCCACTCCAGTATTCTTGCTTGGAGAATCCTGTGAACAGAGGAGCCTGGCAGGCTACAATCCATGGGGTCACAAGAGTTGGACACGACTTAGCAACTAAACCACCACCACCACTATATATATTATATTTTATGCATGTATATGTATACAGAAAATTTGTAATTTTCATATTAAAATAGAATTTTTTTTTCCCCAAAACAAAATTCCCACTCTTGGGAGATTTGCAGGGGGGTGGGGTGGGAGAAGAGTTTTATTTGCTTTGCCACACAGAGTTAAGAGCATGAAACTGGACTGTTTCCTAAAGCGATAAACAAGCCTAATGACAATCATTAATTGATATTTATTGCTGTTTATGTGGCATTCACTAATAGGGTTGAACTTGAAATTGTGTTCTGTTTAGAATTCATGGTGTTAGTGATGAAAGGAAATCCCTGTATGGTGATCATAAAACTATAAATTAGGTCTTCCAGACTTCTTTCTGGGCTTCCCAGGTGGTGCAGTGGTAAAGAATCCGCCTGCCAATAAAGGAGATGAAAGAGATGCAGGTTTGATTCCTGGGCTGGGAAGATTCCCTGGAGAAAGAAATGGAAACCCATTCCAGTAATCTTGCCTGGTAAATTCCATAGACAGAGGAGCCTGGTGGGTGGCAGTTTTGAAGAGTCTACTCTATGCTCATATAGAATGATTAGTTGTGCCCTTTAGCATCAAAACAAGGAAGAAGATAGAGATGAACTAATAGCTAGGATTAACTTTGAGATTACAAAATAAATAGAGAAACAACTGAAAAAGTCAAAGAGGAGCAATGAGAATAGTGATAGCAGCAAAGAGATAATAATAAAAAAAAAAAAACTACAACAGGAAAAGAATGTTTCCTTAGGTTACAAATCACCTTGTCTTAGAAAAACAAAGTGTCAAAAATGTAATAACTGACACAGAAAACCAAAGCTGAATCAAACCCCATTTTATAAGTGAACGTGTATATATAAAAACAAAGTGTCAAAAATGTAATAACTGACACAGAAAACCAAAGCTGAATCAAATCCCATTTTAAAAGTGAACATGTATATAATACCATAGTCAGAATCTATTCTCTTTATCCTTAGATGTAAAGGAAGTTGACAGTTTTAGAATAATTTGCCACACATTATTACACTTACAGGGCTTCCCTGGTGGCTCAGCGGTAAAGAATCTGCCTGTCAATGCAGGAGACTTGGGTTTGATCCCTGGGTCAGGAAGATCCCCTGGAGAAGGAAATGGCAACCTATTCCAGTATTCTTGCCTGGGAAATCCCATGGACAGAGGAACCTGGTGGCTACAGACCATGGGGTGGCAGAGAGTCAGAAACAACCGAGCAACTAAACAACAATTACACTTTAATGAGATGCATGGGTTGAATATTTAATCCATTTTGTTGAAACTTATAATCCATATTTAGTTAGACCCCACCATTATAGACTCAAAGAACTGGAAGAAATCACCTTTCCCCTTCCTATCCTACAATCACACTGATGCCTAAACATCTGAGATCACAAACTTTAGAAAAAAAGACTATAAGGGAAAGCTGGACTTTTAGGAAACCAGAAGTCACATACTTGAGTAGCTCTATTCCTTTACACATTCTTCTTCAATTAACAAATATATCTTGTCCACCTTGTACATGCAAAGTCCTGTTCTCGTTGGAAAATAATGACCAGGTCCCCTCCCTTGTGATGCTTACCTGAACCAACTGGACCATATCAGAGTGCCTTGGCATACATGCTGATTTCAACACATGTGCTTTATTTGGCAAGTTGCTTAACTTTCCTGAGTTTCAGTTTCCTCATCTGTAAAATGGGACCAACGACGCCTGCCTCAGAGGATTGTTGGAAGGGTTTAGTTGAGATTATGTTCACAAAGCACTTAGCACAGTGCCTGGCTCAGAATCAACATTTAGTAAGTGATACAGTCAGTTGTATCCATTAAGGACTCTCAGTGCAATTCCCTTATTTTATCATCTTTTCTCAAAATGGAGAAGAGCCACTTAATAACAGAAGTGAACTCTTTCAGTTGTGTCCGACTCTTTCTGACCCCGTGGACTATAGCCTGCCAGGCTTCTCCATCCAAGGGATTTCTCAGGCAAGAATACTGGAGTGGGTTGCCATTTCCTTTTCCAGGGGATCTTCCCGACACAGGGTTCGAACCTGTTCTCCTGCATTGCAGACAGATTCTTTACCATCTGAGCCATCAGGGAAGCCCACTTAATAGCAGACCTAGAACTAAAAACAGCTGTCTGGATCCCACATTTTTCTTTCCACCAATGAGAAACAGTCAAGTTATTCTGTTGACACATCTGTGTCCCTCAGGTTTCCAAAGCTATGAGCTTCAGCCTCTGTAAAAACTGATTTCATTGGTCGTTTCCTGCTACACCCTCTAGGTAGGAAATCTGTTCACTGTTTCTGTATTGCCAAGGTCATAGAGGAGGGACATGGGGACAGGTCAAGGGCACGTCCACAGGGAGACTCACGGCAGCATGCTAGCAAGTTCCCTCCGGTCTGAAACACTCAGAAAAAGAAGGGACATGCCCTAACACGTAAAAATTGCTGAGAAGTGTGCACCAGCAAGGGGGACCTTTGGAGTAGTGAAAGACATGGAAAAGTCTTGGACAGAAAGGATTCAACTGTCTGTGTGAATCTTGATGGGTTGAAAGCTGATGGGGTCCAAAGGTTTAACACTAGGTAATGATAGGAAAAATGTCATCAGAAACTTTTTTTTTTTTTTAAATAGCACTTATAACACAGGTTAATCATTGAACTGCAGATCCACCTGGAAATGACTAAATTTGGGATAGTCACAGCCATGGTGTATGACTGTACATCAAATAATGACTCAGGGTAATTCCTTGGCTATAACTTGAAGCAAAAGAAGATCATAGTATTACTTACTTTTTTTCATGTAAAAAAAGTTACACTTGATGAGTATACTGTTAGTACCCACAAGCCAGCTTGTTGCTGTTATTTAGTTGCTCACTCCTGTCTAGCTCTTTGCAACCCCATGGACTGCAGCAAGCAGGTTTCCCTGTCCTTCCCTATCTCCTAGAGTTTGCTCAGACTCATGTCCATTGAGTCGGTGATGTCATCCAACTATCTCACTCTCTGTCACCTCCTTCTCCTCCTGCATTCAATCTTTCCCAAAATCAGGGTCTTTTCCAACGAGCCAGCTCTTTGCATCAGGTGGCCAAACTTTTGGATTGACAGGCTTGATCTCTTTGCAGTCCAAGGGACTCTCAAGAGTCTTCTTCAGTACCACAGTTCAAAAGCATCAATTTTTTGGTGCTCAGCCTTCTTTATGGTCCAGCTCTCACATTTGTACATGACTACTGGAAAGACCATAGCTTAGCTTTGACTATATGGGCCTTTGTTGGGAAAGTGATATCTCTGCTTTTTAATATGCTAAGTTTGTCATAACTTTTCTTCCAAAGAGCAAATGTCTTTTAATTTTGTGGCTGCAGACACCATCCACAGTGATTTTGGAGCCCAGGAAAATAAAATATGTGCTTTTTTCACTGGAAGTGAAAGTGGAAATCACTGTTTCCACTTTTTCCCCATCTATTTACCATGAAGTGATGGGAATGGATGCCATGGTTTTAGTTTTTTGAATGCTGACTTTTAAACAAGCTTTTTCACTCTCCTCTTTCACCTTCACCAAGAGGCTCTCTAGTTCCTCTTTGCTTTCTGCCATTAGAAAACAGAAATGGTATTATCTGCATATCTGATGTTGTTGATATTTCTCCCACCAGTCTTATTCCAGCTTGTGATTCATCCAGCCCAGCATTTCACGTGGTGGACTCTGCATATAAGTTAACTAAGCAGAGTGACAATATACAGCCTCACTGTACCCCTTTCCCATTTTGAACCAGTCTGTTGTTCCCTATCTGGTTCTAACTTTTGCTTCTTGACCCGTAACAGGAGACAAGGTTTCTCAGGAGACAAGTAAGGTGCTCTGGTATTCACATCTCTTTCAGAATTTTCCAGTTTGTTGTGATCCACACAGTCAAAGACTTTAGTGCAGTCAATGAAGCAGAACTAAATTTTTTTCTGGAATTCCCTTGCTTCCTCTATGATTGATCTTGGTGATTTGATCTCTGGTTCCTCTGCCTTTTCTAAATCCAGCTTGTACACCTGGAAGTTCTTGATTCACATACTGCTAAAACATCACTTGAAGGATTTTGAGCATTACCTTACTAGCCTGTGAGATGAGTATAATTATATGATAGTTTGAACATTCTTTTGCATTGCCTTTCTTTGGGATTGGAATGAAAGCTGACCTTTTCCAGTCCTGTGGCCACTGCTGAGTTTTCCAAATTTGCTGACATATTGAGTGCAGCACTTTCACAGCATCATCTTTTAGGATTTGAAACAGCTCAGCTGGAATTCCATCACCTCCACTAGCTTTGTTCATAGTAATGCTTTCAAAGGCCCACTTGACTTCACACTCCAGGATGTCTGGCTCTAGGGAAGTAACCACACCATCATGGTTATCCAGGTCATTAAGACCTTTTCTTGTATAGTTCTTCTGTGTATTCTTGCCACCTCTTCTTAATCTCCTCTGCTTCTGTTAGGTCCTTGCTGTTTATGTCCTTTATTGTGCCCATCTTTGCATGAAATATTCCCTTGGTATCTCCAATTTTCCTGAAGAGATCTCTAGTCTTTCCCATTGTATTATTTTCCTCTACTTCTTTGCATTGTTCATTTAAGAAGGCTTTCTTATCGCTCCTTGCTAACCTCTGGAACTCTGCATTCAGTTGAATGTATTGTTCCCTTTCTCCTTTGCCTTTTGCTTCTCTTCTTTTCTCAGCTATTTGTAAGTCCTCCTCAGACAACCACTTTGCCTTCATGCATTTCTTTTTCTTTGGGATGGTTTTGGTCACCTCCTCCTGTACAATATTATGAACCTCTGTCCATAGTTCTTCAGGAACCCTATCTACCATATTTAATCCCTTGAATCTATTTGTCACCTCTAGTATATAAGCATAAGGGATTTGATTTAGGTCATGCCTGAATGGTCTAGTGGTTTCCCCAACTTTCTTTAATTTAAGTCTGAATTTTACAATAAGGAGTTCATGATCTGAGTCACAGTAAGCTCCAGGTCTTATTTTTGCTGACTGTATAGAGACTTTCTTCATCTTCAGCTGCAAAGAAAACAATCAATCTGATTTCAGTGTTGGCCATCTGGTAATGTCCATGTGTACAGTTGTCGCTTGTGCTGTTGGAAGACAGCGTCGTTTTGCCTTCTGGAGTACCAGAAAATTAGAATTTTGTAGGATAAAGAGCTTTGAGAAAGCCAAATAGACCTACCTTCTGTTCAGCCAGTCATCTTTGGCCAATGAAATATTTATGTGACTGAGAGTGAGTGTTCCCAACAACCTTATGGGGAGGTAGTGTATTTAGCTCCATTTCACAGAAGAGAAGACTGAGGCTCAGAGAGACTTAAGTAGACAGAGCAAGGTCACAAAGCAAAATAGGGGCAGATCTGAGATTCACACTCAAGCACAATGATGGCTTCCAAATCCCCAGCATCCCGCCTTTCTCATCTGAGAAGAATACTCTATGGAGATTTGTTATGTTAACCAAAAAAGGGAGGAAAAAGGAGTAATTCCCAGTTCTACCTCACAGGAAAAAATAATAGCAATTACAGTAGCCATTTGTAGAAAAAGGAGTCTGAGTCTCTCATATTTTACTTACTTATTCAACCAATGATGATTTTGCTTCACTTCCCACTCTCACCCACAACTGCCAGAACATCTGGCCATGTCTGGAGATACTTTCGGTTCTCACGCTGGAGGGGAGGCTGTTTCTAGCATATTGAGGTTAGAAGCCAGGGATACTGCTGAGTATCAGACCATGCTCAGGACAGAATGATCTGGCCCCCAACATTGATAGTACAGAGACCGAGAAAAGCTGACTCATCACTGTTAGTAATATAACTATGCTTTGGTAGGTGGTGTGTGTTGAAGAAGATGATAAAAGTTTTGCAATAAAATAATGATTTTTGGAGTTCTCTTATTCTCAACGTAATGCCTTTAGAAATAAATAGCTGTCTGGATTGTTTTCTAAAAGCAAATGTCACCTCCTAGAAGGACTTAGAGCAACTGATAAGACAAGAGGCCATGCTCTCAGTGTCTGGTGTGCTGAACTAAAATTTCGTAAAATATCACTTTGCTGACAAAGGTTCATATAGTCAAAGACATAGTTTTTCCAGTAGTCATGTACAGATGTGAGAGTTGGATGACAAAGAAGGCTGAGTGCCAAAGAATCGATGCTTTTGAATTGGGTGCTGGAGAAGACTCTTAAGAGTCCCCTTGGACTGCAAGGAGATCAAACCAGTCAATTCTAAAGGAAATTAGAAGGACCGATGCTGAAGCTGAACCTCCAATACTTTGGCCACCTGATAAGAAGAGTTGACTCACTGGAAAAGACCATGATGCTGGGAAAGATTGAGGGCAGGAGGAGAAGGGGATGACAGAGGATGAGATGGTTGGATGGCATCACCGACTCAATGGACATGAGTTTCAGCAAGCTTCAGGAGATACTGGAGGACAGAGAAGCCTGGCGTGCTGAAGTTCATGGGGTTGCAAAGAGTTGGGCACAACTTGGTGACTGAACAACAACAACCCAATGGTACACACTCAGGTAGTGAAAATAAGATATGATGTTATAACCTTGCACACATAAAACATAAGGTCTTAAACGCAAGGAGCAAAACATTCTGAGAATTTTTTTAAATGTTTTGGTGAAGATGTCCTGGGTATCAGAAAACACATAACATAAAAATCTGATCAGGAGGATGTCATCTCATATAAATTCCTTCTGTGGCCAAATCTCTAATCTCTCAGGGCTGATGTCATGACTCCTGTTAGTACCTAGAGTGTTCGTTGCATGTATCTGGTATAACCAGTGCTGACCTGTCGTTCAGATACACCTGCATGGCTTTTCTGGATGCTGACAGCTGGCATCCCTTCTCACAAACTGGTACCTAGGCTTCCCTGGTGGCTCAGTTGGTGAAGAATCTGCCTGCAATGCAGGAGATCCAGGTTCAATCCCTGGAAGGGGAAGATCCCCTGGAGAAGAAAATGGCAACCTACTCCAGTACTGTTGCCTGGGAAATTGCATGGAGAGAGGAGCTTGGTGGGCTACAGTCCATGGGGTCACAAAGAGTCATACACAACTTGGCGCCCAAACCACCAACACTGCTTATTAAATATTTTCAATAAAAATCTCTAATTTTGAATATGATTTTGTCTTTTCAGGTAGATTGTCAGGGCCTTGATGACTAAGATGTGGGTTTTCCTTAAATGAGATAAAGAATATAAAGTACACGTTCAGAGCCCTTGCAAACAGAACAGGCTCAAGAAAATTTGTTGGAAAAATATCAAACAGAGTATATTGCTAGAATTTTGTTCCAGAAGGATGAATGAATTAAAGCCAAACTGATCTTTAATTATAATACAGAATGAAGAATACTGTTTATGCCTCGTGAAAGAGAAAACCTTTACCATGCTTTATGTACTAACTGGTTTTTCTGCATTTGGACTGGTCAGTCCTATTAGAGATCTGTCTGTCATTTTTCTGTATATGCCAACAATTCAGCCATTCGGTAAGTGCCTACCAACACAGAGTAACAGATGAAATAAAGAAATCTAATGGTTTTGCCTGATCAGCAGTCACTTTCTTTTTTTCAACCATCACCTTCAGTTTCTACAGGGAACAAACTCATTCTGTAAGCTCTAGCTGTAGGGGTCTCTGAGTTTTTATAATGTGCCCATCTCTCTCCCATCAGCATACACTGTTCTCTGACACGAACATGCCAGCCCACTCTTTGTTTTAAGCCTGGCTCCTTCTCATCCTTCAGGTTTCAGCTCATATGTTACCTTTCTCAGAGAAGCCTTCCCTGAACACATGAAACATCCTCACCAGTCCCATTTTCATCCCTCCATCTCATTTGTTTCCATCAGAGACTATTCAAAATCTATATCTTCATTCTCTGCTAACTTGTTTGTTTCTCATTAACCATCCCCCTTGAAAGACTTCAAAGAGAAAAAACACGGAAGGACAGAAACTACTTGTCACCCTCAGGATCTATTTTTCCTCCTTCCTTTTCGTAACAAAACACCTTGAGTGATGGCTTTGTCCATGACCACCCACCTAGAGGATACACTTCCAGCCTCTTTTGCAGTTAGACCTGGTGATTTTATGAACAAGGCTGCTTGCCTGGGCTTCTTTTCGTCTGCCTACTGGTCATGAGATGGAAATGGAGACTCATTAATGCCCATCCAATTCTCTGAGTTCCTTGTCTTAGAAGATCTGGTTCAAATTAATTATAGGAGGAAAAGACAAATACCTATGCTGCCCGGTAAAGTTTCTGTAAATGAAGAGTATGGTATGAAGGGAAAAACAAGTAACCATAAGTTTTTGTGTTTTTTTTCTTTGTGCAAAGTCTATGGGAAAGGAGGAAGGGAGGTATAAATTAGGAGTTTGGGATTGACATATACACACTACTACATATAAAACAGATAACCAACAAGGACCTACTGTATAGAACAGGGAACTATACTCAATATTTTATAATAACCTATAAGAGAAAAAAATCTAAAACAATAGATGTATATGTATGTGTACATGATTGTATGAACCACCTTGCCGTTCATCTGAAAGTAACACAACATTGTAAATCAGCTATACTTCAATAAAAATTTAAAAAAAGAAAAGAAAAATAAGTAGTCAATGAAGGAATTCACTAACTCATTGGGTCCACATAATGAGCTGTGAGGTAGAGAGACAGAATTCTTTGATTTTGATAGTTGGGAAAATAGAGACCCAAAAGGCTGAGAGACAGCTGCAGGTCAGCCAGCGGGTAAGCAGAGTGCAGGACTGGTTTCTATTTCAAATCCACACTATAGGGCTTTGGTTCTCCTCCCACTGACTCTGTGGAAGGTGTCAACAATCACATTGATTATCGGTGTGGCTGGAGCTTAATTATAGACTTTACAAACAGGATGGACCGGTCTTTGGGTGACATTCTGCAATTCGCTTTTCTCCCTGCACACCATCATTCATTTTGTATTGATGTAGAAAGTACAAGTGGACAGCACACGTTGTCTTCTCTCTCCTACTGTTAACCTCCTCTAGCATTTCAGCAGCATTAGAACCAGCATTCGAATCGAGGTCCGTGGTGATGGGGGCACGGGGGTGGAACCAAGGAGGATTTAGAAATCATCAAGTTGGCTGTGCTCATAGCTAATGGGAAGCTGCTGGTTAGCACAGGGAGCTCAGCCTGGTGCTCTGTGATGACCTGGGGGTGGGGTGGGGGGACAAGGAGAGAGGCTCAAGAGGGAGGGGATGAAGTATGCTTGTGGCTGATTCATGTTGTTGTATGACAGAAACCAACACTGTAAAGTAATTATCCTCCAACTAAAAAAGAAAAAAAAGACACACACACACAAAAGATGGCCATGTTAAGAAAAATAAGCAAGTCACTGAGTTTAAATAAAATGAACATTGTACTTTCATGACAAGGCAAGAGGAAGATTTTTGTGCTGGTTACTTAATTTGTCTGGCTCTAGGCAACTGGGAAATCCAGTAATTGAAAAAAAAAAGTTTAGTTAACTGATGTTTAAAGGCCTCTTCCCCACCCTGAAATGTCCTGGGGTAATGAAGTGTATCTAAGACTCTCTTAGCGTGTTATAATGCAGCAAGATATCAATCTTAAAAAGCATTTTATCCTGTGGTCTACTGTAACACCTTGACTAGCATGTCATTTTTATTCCTCCCACCTCTGACAGGTTCTGGCTTTCCCCAGTGAAATAACTTGCTGGAGGGGTACAAATCAGCCATGACAGATACCGACACTTTACTCAGTCACTAACCCATTGTCTACCTTGTGAAGACATGAAATACTGAGTGAACAATAAAAACCCAGAAGTAATGTGTTTGCATTTTTCTTTTTTAAAAAAAGTTTCATCGTTTTTAAGTGTGAATGTCCTACAGTTTGAAGCAGAGTTCTAGTATGTTTCGCATTCCCAAAGAATTTGCAATGACACGTTTCATGTCGAAAGGGCAGATTTAAAAGAAAAACTGCTTATGATCTGAATTTTTAATACCTCAAATCTTTGTGGATTATAACTCTGAATTTAAAACTTTTCTCTTTAATCTGCATCATACCTTAGGGCATTGTGGTGAAGGAACTGAGAGAGGCAGAATGCTTCCCAGTCTCTGAAAACAGAAAATGTGAGCGTGTATTCTCAGGTGCTACATGAAGGCTCTAGGTCTGTAGCAATGTTGGATCCTTCCTTAATCAAATAGGAATCCAAGGATATTTCTCATACCCTTCTTTATTGCCTCTCTCCCTCACCATCAATGAGTAATTACCAGGTATGGAGTAATGATTGCAAGTCAGGCATAATGCTAAATATAATCTCATTTAACTCTTACAACCACCCTATGTAGTTGGTGGCATCACCATTGTGAAGATCAGAAAACTGAGTTTAAAAATAGGTTAAGCAACTTGCCCAAGGTCATACAGCAAACAGACATCAGAGGCAGGCTTTGGATTTCTTCCCAAACCCTTGGCCTGTATCATTATACTACACAGATGCTTTTGCTGGGTATTCTGGGAGGTAAAACAAATACAGTCCTCAACATTCAGAGGCTATAAGTGATAGACATGTGGAAAGGACAGAAGGCTTCAGCCTGTGGGACACGGACCAACCATTTTTCAAAATAGCCTTTTGACATATTGGCAAACCTTCCTCTTTCTGGTCTGTTTTTAAGCCATGTAATTATAATACAGCAGGCGTGTGGTTCAAGAGGCTGAGTATCTACCCAGCCTCCCACCCCGGCCTTTGTTTCATTCCGATTTGCCAACCTGACCTTCTTTTCTGCCCTGCCATTGGTAACTTGCTGGAGCATCGGCCCATGAAAACAGCTGAAGCATGTCCTCCTTTTATATATCAGTGTTCATGTCCTTTTAAATTATGCTCTCCCGTATTTGTGCCAACTGAGCCAGGACAGGGACTTGAAAAATTCCACCCACCAACAAATCCCTTAAGTTGTCTGGACAGGGAAAAATAAAGATACGGAAGCAGAATCCCTTGTCAGTCTTAATAGAAGAAGCAAGGAGGAGGTGAACTATAGTAGAGAGTGGATACCTCCAAAAATAACCAAGAATGAGAAAGCAAGACAGTGATGATACCAGATGATCTGTTTATGGTCCCTTTCAAACTGAGTGGCATATCTTGAAAATGAAATAGGAAAACTCTAGAAGGAAGTGGCTTCTGATCCTTGTCTAGACTCTGAAATGAACAAGCAAACCTGATTATGATCAGTGTCAAACAATATTTACCAATTTCTATGAAACTGTGAATGCGAAGAAAGGCCTGTGAGTCATGAGCAACTGAGAGGAAATTAACAGCAATATTTACTGTGCAGATTTTGATTCACCATTATTTTGGAAGAAAGCCTGGTTGTTTTTAGTAGATCCATTTAGAGTCTGTGAGAATCTCAATTTTCTCAAGGCACATTAGCTAAGAAATTATTTGTGAGTCAATTTAAGTTATATTTTATATGCAAATTCAGAACAAGCACTTTTTAAGAAATGTTAATTAACATAAAATTCAGGAAAGAAATAAATTGCCGAAAAAAAAAGTCAACCGAGATGAAGTCTGCCACAAGAAAACATGATAGGCAGTCATTTGATCCTACACAATAGATAAACTAGGGGCTAGTTTCAATAAGAAGCTCATTATGCTCCAAATCCATCCTCCTAGCAGCGGAAACAATCCTCATGTCCATCATGAGAGAACTGTTTAAATAAAGTATGTATTTCGAAACCATAGAGAACTAGGCAGCTTTAAAAAGAGTGAAAAGAGATCGGTTTTATAAGTGGCTTGGAGAAATATGACATAGTATGAAATAGCATACAGGGACTTCCCTATTGGTTCAGTGCCTAAGACTCCACACTCCCAATGCAGAGGACCGGGGTTTGACCCCCGGTCAGGGAACTAGATCCCATGTGCTGGAATTAAAAGTTCACATGCCATGAGTGAAGATTCCATGTGCTGCAACTAAGCCTCAGCATAGTCAAAATACATACATACATACATAAATAAATAAATAAATATTCTTTTTAAAAAAAGAAAAGAAATAGTATACATAGTAAGGTTTCTTTCTCGCTGTAAAAGCTTGGTCTACACACTGACAAACTCTGTATGAACCAGTATCACTCTTGACGATGCTTATAAACAGGAGAAGGATGAAGACTGAAGGACTTCCTACCCCAACTGACATGCTTCTATAGGGGGTGCTTTTTTTGTTTGTTTGTTTCTTTTACAATGATTATTTAAAAGGTTTGCTAAAAACATTAAAATAAAATATATAACTGCACAGAAAAACGATTTTGAAAAATATTCAAAAAATGATATGCTTATCATTTCTTTATTAGCAATTTATCATTATTAGAAATGTAATCTTAGAAACAAACTTTCTTTTTTTTTTTAATAAAATAAGAAAATTTTATTTTTGCCTTAGAAGATGACATAAAACGGCCTTGACTTTTTAAAGCCGACTTCATTCTTTCCCCATCCTCATCCTTGGATCATGAATTCACTTGGCGTCAACAAGTACTTCAAAGAAAAATTCCCAAACTGTGAAGAAAACAGGCATATTTCCCCTCTGAAAATTGAGAGCCACAATATTTAGCTATGAAATTATTTTCCTTGCAACTAGTCTCAGATGGAGTGATGTCACTCTAGTGGCTCAGAAGTGGCAGGCTCCCTCCCTCCAAATCACCACAGAACACCTGCTGCTAAGCAGGAGGCCAGGCGTCTGGACCTGATGCCTCACGTGAGGACACTACAAAGTGCTCCCTGCTTCACATCCGGCCTAGGAGGGAAAAATCTGAATTTGGGAGTGACAAAGTAAGTGCTTTAAGAACACACACTCCAAACATACGTTCCACAAGAATCCAAGAAAAAGGCACAGTGCTTGTCCATCAAAAGGCTGTGTGCGCCACAATACCCAGCAGTAGCCTCAGGATAGCAGAGGAACTGCTTTTCTCAGAAACCCCTTTCCTGTGTCCTGGGTTAAGCACAATGATGCCAAGGCTCTACATCCTCTCTTTAAGAATTTCAGTGATATAGGTCTGGTTTAATTCTTCCTTTTGCGTTTAGGTAAGACTGTCTCCCATACTAGTTTTACATGTTCTGGAAGAGCTTAAAAAACTATGAACACATTGATATTAAAACATGAAATGTTAGGAATCAAAATAACACAAGGGCCAAAGATCATGACATGAGGTAGTCAGTAGTGTCGCTTATATGCACATTACCCCACAGAAACAAACTTTCAAATACAATCCTTGTTGGGGAGTTTCCCAGTGGCCTAGTGGATAGGGTTCTGGGCTTTCACTGCTGCGACTAGGATTCAATCCCTGGTCAGGGAACTTAGATCCCAAAGGCCCTGTGTCACGACCAAAACAAACAAAAACCCCAACCCAAAACATAACACAACCACTCATTACTTGCACTACTCCTGGAAATTAAGTATTCCTTATTTCAATTGATCTGGGTCACTGGGCCAAAATTAAAGAGATCGAGTTGTAACTGTGTAATTATTCACAGGTTTGCTTACTGTCACTCACCAGGTGGATCTCTGTTGAATGCTATCTTATTTTTTCTCCAACTGGAAGCCACAGTGCCCAGCCAGTCTGATCCAGGAGAGCAGATGGGCATTCAAAGGGGACTGTGGTTTGCTCTGGCAAACACCCTTTCATGTTTTCTGTGCCAGTTTCACAACCATAAAATGAGGAGAAAAGGGTAGCTTATTTATTGCCTAAACTCAAAGGAAGATTATAAGCACCAATTGAAGCTGAATGGACACTTAGAAGATGAAGAGCGTGTGGTATTATGAACAGGGCCTGACTTTATGAAAAACATGGTTGTTTTTCTAGTACACATTAAAGCCAGAGATGGATGGAAGTGCTAAGAGCTATTTAAGGCTGTGATGTCGGGGTGTGATAGCGCAGGCCTCTAGACCACGCTATTATAGGCCATTGTTTCACAGCTGTGATTCCCAGACATGGCAGCAGAGGACAGAGAAGGTGGCAAAATCTACCAGCATGAGTAAGCTATGTCCCTATAAAACTGAGTAGGCCAGAGCAGCTAGATGGTTATCTACACAAACTCATCAATTCTTACATAGGCAATAAGAAGTACTGTATACTTATGCTTGGTCAAGAGGAACAATCTCACAATCAAATTGCCAAGAATGTAACTTATTAGCTCTGGAAAATCCAAACCAGATACTGTACCTTTATTACACAGCACATAATTCCTTTATCAAAAGTAGACATGTTAAACGCGGAAAATTGTGAAACAAAGATAAGCAAGGATAACAGCAATAGTAGAAAGAAGATTACTTGTGACTATACCTCTGAGAGGTAGCCAGCACTCAAATTTTTGGCTTACATCTTTACAGTTCATCCATTTGTCTATCCATTCAATGTAAATATGCATATGTATGCATAAGTGTGTGGATGTGTATATATATTTTCATATAGATAAAATTTATTAAACAAGTGACATCATCATGTTCATACTAACTTAAAATAGAAGTTAGATGTGTACACTTATAAATTATGTTGTGATCAACATCCTTGTAGTTAAATCTTTGTGCATAATTTTACTAATAAATGATCAGACAGGGAATTGCTGTATAAATGGTGCATGAATGAGTTATAAAAAGTATTTCACATTTAACTTGACTCTTCTGTACACCGAGGACTTCACTAATCAAAAATTCTTTACCCAAGATTGCTTGTTGCCTCTTAAAGTGATGCTTCTAGCTCTAGAACAGCTTAGTATTCCCATAAGTGTCTGAAATGATTCACACTTACTTTGCGAGGTTTCACCTTATCTTGCAAATCATACTGGCCAATTCCTTTATAGCTGATTCCAAGCCACCAAGGAAGTCCTTGTTTATCCTGGAAGATGGGAAAACATGAGAACCAAGACCTAATTGTTAAGTCTTCTAGAGATGAAGTAATATCAACCAATTTCTTGCTTTAACAAGTATCAGCAAGTCAAAATAATTTTGTCTTGGTAAACAAAACACTATTTAAAATCCTAACTTGTTGTTAGAATACTTTCTCAGAATTCCTTCAAATAAGATCTATAAATAAAAACACACCAATACTATTAATACCATCAAAAAGAAAGACGCATTACTGTTAGGATTAAATAATTGGAAAGAAGATATAAAATATAAGTAATTCAACCAGGAATTAATCCAGAGTACAAAGCCAGTTAGTCATTTAAAAAAAAAAAAAGAAGAAGAAGAAAAAGAAAAAAGCTCTTTGTTCTCTTGATTAGTAACTAGTATAAAGGTCAGGGAAGTTTCCAAAGAATTACTAAGATGAGAAAAGTGGTTCCAAATCCTAATGTTTATAAACTTAACAAGGAACATGGGAATACTAAAGAACTCTTCAGATGAGTTATATGATTCAAAGCAAGATGCTTGAATAATAACTTTGAGGTATATATGGGGAGAGGAGGAATTTTTTTTTTTCTCATCAATTTATCTTTTAGGTCTTGCCAAAGAAAGGGTATACTGACAAAGGGAAAGAAAAAACTTGGGCTTAAACATATACCCACATGCAAACAAATTAAGAATCAGTAGAAATTAAAATGGAATTGGTACATATTTTTAGTAAAAGGTGTCCTCATCATACAGGTATTTATGATCCAATTCCCCACCATTTGGAATTGCAAACACTGTCAGAACTTGGAAAGTCACTCAAGATTGATCAAGTATAAAATTATACCTCTTTCAAACAAGACTCTTTTATTAACAATATGCTTTGTTCCCTATCATCTCAAAGTTTTCCTTAGTCAACTTCTCTGTGCGTATGAAATCTAAAAATACTACCCAAATATAAAACATACCAACTGAAAATGGGTACTACATATCTTGTAGAAACTTGAGGATTTTATGAAGCTGCTTAAATGATATGGGACGATTCTCATACAAAGGTGCTATGAAATGTACATCTAGTAGTATTGGAAAGGTGTGCAATTGGAAAAGACATAAATCAGCAAAAGTAGGTAAACGCATAGGTGTGCCAGAAGAGAATGATCTGAATATTTCAAGGCTAACAGAGGCTTTGGGAACACATTTGAAAACAGCTAGCAGTTTACAAAAATAATGTGCTTTATAATTTGCTGTGACAATGACAAGATAAAATCAGGCTTTTATTTTTTTTAAGAAATTCAATCCTATTCTAAATGCTGAAATTTCTAGGGACAATTTACATAAATATGCATATTGATTTATGTGATTTTACAAAGTTAGTGCTGTTCGCTAATGCTCATACGATAACACAGTCATGATTAAAGCTTTGTCATATGAAAGTATTTACCTTTACTGCATAATAATGGACTCCATAGGTTGGCAGAGCTTCTACTATTTTCATATACCTATGAAAAATGAATATATGTTATAACCTCTTATTAAATTAGTTAGAGGGCCCTTTCAGGAAAAGTGATCTAAAAAACACCATTTGTATCTACTTTACTCATTAAGACCATTTCTTTGACTAAAGGCAGAAATAGAATAAACCACTCTAGGGAGTAATACATTTTAACTTACTCAAATATTAGAAGGTTGTTAACAAAAAATTCAATTTCAAAAAGTTATAGGAAACATTATTTTCTGCATATTAAAATTTCTATGGCTAAACAACATATTATACTTTATTATAAACACAAATTGCAAGTATTTTTTTTAACTAGCACTTAATGATGCAAAACATTAGAAGCAACTTTTGAGTCTTGCTCATAATAAGTAAAACATAAAGGTAATCTATATATTGATGGTGATACAGTTTTAGAAATTAAGTCAAACCTCTTAGAAGTAATGCTTTAAAAGAGTGAGTTTTATTATATGTAAATCTGACTTTTAAATATATGTACTCCCTCAAAAAAGTTAAAGTGATTATATTCCTCTTGTTATTTTTAATTCAACAAGTATTTATTTTATTCTTTTAAGACTTTACGTTGTTGTTTAGTTGCTCAGTTGCGTCTGACTCTTTTGTGACCCCATGGACTGCAGCCCACCAGGCCTCTCAGTCCATGGGATTTCCCAGGCAAGAATCGTGGAGTGGGTTGCCATCTCCTTCTCCAGGGGATTTTCCTGACCCAGGGATCAAACCTGCATCTCCTGCATTAGCAGGCAGATTCTTTACCACTGAGCCACCAGGGTAGCCCTTAAGAGTTTATGGAATGGACTAAATTGTGTAAGATTTCCTTTCTGCCCACAAAAAACTAAGGCTCCTGTATGATACAAGTGGGATATTTAATAACATTTTGAAGATCAGCGGCTCTGGACCTTGTAATCAATAAATTTTTCAAAGTAAAAGGTCTACATGTAAGTGAATATAAAAAGTTAAGTAGATGTGCCAAGGCCAGGTAGCAATTACACTGCACAGCCAGGATTCTCACATAAAGTGAGTCGGATTCCACAGTCTAGAGCCTTAACTACTGAGTTAAACAGTCTCTTACCAAGTAAGATAATGATCAAAGGAAGTAAGAAGATATTGCATTTAATCAAGAACAGTTCATAATATGCTCATTAACCTAACCTAAAATCATTCATGGAAATTGCTATTCCTTTTTATTTTCCAGTTCAGAAGATGGGCACAAATCAGGGATTCAGCTTTGGAATTGCTAACTTCTGATTTCTGCCTTGAAGATCACAGCAGGTGTACTGTGATAAAAAGGACATGAGTGCAAGAGCAGGGATGTGGGAGAAATCTATACCTGACGGGGGAATAGTAATCACCAAGTCCTTATTTCACTTCTCACATGATTTGTGCTATATTCGGCAGATTTACAAAAATACAAGAAAAACACCAAACTCTATCATCATAAAAGTTATTCTATAATTAATATAGTAATAATGCTATATTAGTTTTTACAACTTAAAAATTACAAATTTAGTTTTTATAATTTAAAAACTTCAATGTAGCTTGTGAACTGTTCTTAATAAATAATGGATACTCTGTAGGTCTACAATGTAGAAATCTATCATCACGGTCTGCTGTTTGTACCACGAAGAAACAGATTATCCAACCTAGCACCCTATGTTCCACCCAAAATAGAGTCACCAACCAGGTGACCAAACATGGCCTCCAGACAGGTACTGTCTGCCTCACGTTGTACTAAAATTTCTTAACATTACTTTGCAATTTTTAAAATTAGGATTTAAAAATTGTAATTTCCTTTTTTTCTTGAAAAACATTAGATGATTTGGCAACATTATGCCTGAACGCTGAGGCTGAGCAGCCTTGTCTCCAGCCAGGTCAAATTCACCACAGTCACCACAATCTCATTTTTGTTACCTGCCTGACACTGGTAGGCATCTGAATTGATGACACCAAAGTATAGAATAGCCCATGAAGTTTTGTAATTCATGGTAAGATACTTCTAGCCAGGTACTATATGCACACAAACTATACAACAGAAATCGTTTCAGATGACTTTCTCAAACAGAAGACATTACAACTATATCTCCAGAAAGATACTTACTGAACGACAGCTTGACCCCGAGTCAGACCTTTGATTTTCAAATAATGTTCAATTACTCTGTCCTCACTGTAAAACATGGAAATGAAAAGTAGAGCAATCTACGGCTGTATGAAGTACAGATTCCCTTTCAGATTTTCAGGTAGCCACTGAAAATACTTGAGAAAGAAGGCCTAGACCAACTTGTTCAGGAGATAGAAGCTGGTTGACTTTTGTTTTCGTAGGACATAGACTCTTGAACCTCAGACATTTGACTGCCTTGTCTTGATTGTGTACAATTTTATATAACTTACTTATGTGTAAAATTTTAAAACCTTAAGTTATTAGAAAAGGAAAACAATATCAATTCATCAAATGAAAAACTAATATTTTCTCCCATAACTGACGGAATATAATAAATACAAAATAGTATTATTAAATGCTAGTCAGAGAGACATGCTGGAGAAATTAAAAGTTTTCAAAGAGATCAGCAGGTATAAGGTATTATAGACATTTTCCTTAAACTGCTAAGATTTAGAAAGAGTTAAAGATGCTTCTGAGTGAGTGTTCAATCTAAAATACTCTACTCTCATGACTTGTGCACATAATACCTTAGGAGAAAGCCCTTCATTATTGTCTTAGGATAAAACTTTTTGACTAGAAAGGGGAAAAACGGGTGAACTCTGATCACCTGTGACACCATTCAGTTATTTACCCTCCTTTCAGACCGGTAGCTTGTTAGTCACATCTCAAGTATAACTGAGAAGAATAAACGTTTTTATCTCTACATAACCAATAATCAACAGTAATTGGTCTTTGCTTTTTACCCTCAAGAAACTATCACTTAACAATGATTCATTTAAAAGATTCCAGATTCAGGATGCAATGTAGCCTCAGCCCTCACTCTCACTATTGACTTGGGAAATATTCCAACTTTCATATTATAGCTCATTCATGGTGAATATTTATTTTGTAACCAGTTTTTTAGTGGAAAGGAAAACCATCTTCAGGATTCACAGCCTTAAACTGAGGAAAATATATTTAAAGGGAATGTAAGTAGTTTAAGGGGAGAAAACGTACTTCTCTAGGAAAAATGTTGCATGGGAAATGGATACTATGGGTTCATTAAAACACAGACGAAGAAAACAACTCAAAATAGACAATGACTCCTGGCTGTAGATGAAACCTCTGATCATTCAGGTTGTTTCTGTTCATTACGAACACCTCTGTTCAAGGAAATCTGTCTTTTATACCACTTGCATTGTACTCCTCTAGATGAAGGCTGTGTTACATAGTGACTGCACATATACTAAGCATGATTCACTTAATAGCACTCTACAAATCTTTTATGCACTTGAATGGGAAGGCACATGGCTACTCTCCACATATGACTACAAGTCTTGGGATGACAGTCTCCAGAGAGCTTTAACAAGGCCTTTTCACTAGAAGGATCAAGGTCTACTTCTTATTAGTCTGACACATATTATAGGCAATTTGACATTTCCCTTACTTATATTGCTTGTAGCCTCCTGAGGAGCATGTAGTTCTCAATGGAGGCTATGGCAATGGGATCATGGGCCATCTTGGCTCAGCTTACCAGTAAGCAAGGGAAGGATGCTCCTGCAGAGTTTTGGTTGGAAAAGCTGGAAGTGTCTTTAAATCTTTCCTGGCATTTTCATCACTAAAAAGAAAAGTAATACAGTATGTCAGTTGCTGTTACCTAAATGATTATCCAAGCTGGTCATCAGGTGAAATCTGAAAAGTAACAATTATAGCACATTTGTTGTTGTTTAGTAGCTCAGTTGTGTCCGACTCTCTTGTGACCCCATGGACTGTAGCCCACCAGGCTCCTGTGTCCATGGATTTCACAGGCAAGAATATTGGAGTGGGATGCCATTTCCTTCTCTAGGGGATCTTCCTGATTCAGGGACCAAACCCATGTCTCCTGCATTGGCGGGCCGGTTCTTTACCACTGAGCCACCTGGGAAGCTCAATGATAGTACACTGGGCTGTGTCAAATGTTATTGGCAGCAGACGTAAGGCGATAGACTTTAACTAAAGACAGTGCCCAAATGGACAACCAAGTCATCTGATGAGATTTTTGAGGCTTTTACAAAGACCAAAGAAAATTAAAATAATGTTAAATTGCCATAATCTCATTTTCCTTACAAACTCACAGCTGTTTTCATTGCCTATTTCCTATATGTATCTATTTTATTACAAAGTATTACTATAATTGTGCATATTTCATATTCTATTTTTATACAGCATTTTTCAAATGTCATTATATACTTTCGCCATGTTCCTATAGCGCCCTCATAATTATCTTTAGTGTTTACATAATATTCACAATGTAGGGACACTAGTTATCCTAAGAGCATTCACACAGTATTACCACTTTTTCATAATAGATATTACTGCAATAAAAAGATGTGTGTAGACCTTTCTACGGGAGAAGGAAACGGCAACCCACTCCAGTGTTCTTGCCTAGAGAATCCTGTGGAGAGAGGAGCCTAGTGGGCTGCCGACTATGGGGTCGCACAGAGTCAGACACAACTGAAGCGACTTCGCAGCAACAGCAGCAGACCTTTCTATTACTCTCTTTCCATTACTTCCCTACTGCTTTCTGGAATAAAATGAACAAAGTTGGCCATCTGTGGAAATCACAGAAGATGACTTGAAAAATGTGCTTATAATGAAACCTAAGTGAAAGTCACTCAGTTGTGTCTGACTTTTTGCGACCCCATGGACTACACAGTTCATGGAATTCTCCAGGTCAGAATACTAGAGTGGGTAGCCTTTCCCTTCTCCAGGAGATCTTCCCAACCTAGGGATCCAACGCAGGTCTCCCACATTGCAGGAGGATTCTTTACCAGCTGAGCCACAAGGGAAGCCCAGTGAAATCCAAGATGTCCCTCAAATTGTATCAAGTGAACTAAAATGTACCTTGTGAAACATCAGCTCATCTTAAAATGGCAAAATTTGGGGTACATAGGCAATATTTTATAATAACCATCAATGGAGTACAATCTTCAAAAACTGTGAATCATTATGTTATACACATGAAATGTATAATATTTCAAATCAATAATATCTTGATCAAAAACATTGACTTTTGAGAACAAAACTGAAAAAAAAAAAAAGGCTAAATTCTGGCTGTCCAAAGAGAAGGGTGTGGTCTTTAAGGAACTTAACACAAGGGAGAACAGGTAGTATGACTCAGTCATAGTTGATCCTGTGCTGTATGATAGAAAATGCTCTTAAATAGCTCCAGGTATTTAAGAAAGCAGTTTCCGCTGAAACAGACATGACTCTCAAAGGAGTCCACTGGAGCTTAGGATAAGTGCATTAAAGAGCAAAATTCTGACTACCCTGGGATTTCTCAAACACAATACTGGTAATTCTTCCTCTTATTTGCCATCTCTTCATACCTTTGCCACTAGCTACAGCTTTCCAGGTGGTGCTAGTGGTAAAGAACCCACCTGTCAATGCAGGAGATATAAGAGACACGGGTTTGACCCCTGGGTTGGGAAGATCCCCTGGAGAAGGGCATGGCAACCCACTCTAGTATTCATAGGGTCACAAAGAGTTGGACACAACTGAAGTGAGTTAGCACACACGCACCCTTTGTTGAGGTTACCAAGAGCTAGGCACCATGGAAAGCACTTGGAGGGCATTGTTACCTCATGGAAAGCACTTGGAGGGCATTGTTACCTCATGCAAGTCCCATCACAACTCTTCCCATGTGGTAGGTACTATTATTTACACAGACTTCTTGGGGGTGGGGGGCAGAGCAGGGGGAGAGGGAAGGGGCTTCCCAGGTGGCTCAGTAGTAAAGAATCTGCCTGGCAATGCAGGAGACATGGGTTTGTTCCCTGGATCGGGAAGATTCCCTGGAGAAGGAAATGGCAACCCACTTCAGTATTCTTGGCTGGAAAATCTCATGGACAGAGAAGCCTGGCAGGCTACAGTCCATGGGGGTGGGAAAAGGGTTGCACACAACTTAGCGACTAAACAACAACAACTTCACAGGTAAGAGTGTGAGGTTCAGCGAGGCTAAGCCTCTTGTTCAATGTCTCACAGCTATTAGGTGGAGGAGCCAGAAGGTTTCAAAGGCCAAGACCCACCAATAGAATAAATACGGTATTCTATCACCAGATTCCCTGACAGACTCCCAGAGCAGTGTCCTAGAGAGCCCACACAATATTTTCATCTCTGGCAAGGCAGAGCTCCCCCTTCGCCCTCACCCCTACTTACAAATGAAACCTCTGAAGTGATTAGTTTCAAAAGTCATCACTCAAACATTTTTACATTTGCTTCCCTGAGGTTTGCCCCAGTGTGAATTGTGATGTTGGAAGAGATGAGCCCCCAAGTGGAGGACGAAACACTGAACTCAAGGTCAATCTCCTCCCAAAGCATTCATCCAGTCCTCCTAGATCTAATGTCACAGGTCAAACTGGGGAACCGAGCATGGCGTGCTGACTGGTTCTGCTTGGCCCAGGTTGCACGGTGCTGGATTAGAAACTGCTCTCTCCTGTCAGCTGATGAGGTGCGGTGTGAGTGGTTCTCCTTCAGTGTCCACAGAAGGTTCGTTTATGGTTCTATCAAAGTTTCTCCACTAGGCCACAGGGCAATCAAGTCAACCACTGAGCAACCTGTACATAAATTAACCATCTTTCAGTGAGAATAGACAGAGTACCACTGAGCTGCGACAGTATGATCTGCACCTGTCAATGCTATAAAACCAGGCTTGTGGTCCTCCCTAAAGGCGAAAGATCCGGCTTTACAAATCACTCCAGGAAATGAAAAGTCACTTGGCTCCCGTTCTTACATAAGGATAAATCTCTCCACTCATTTGAAATCTGAGCCGTATGACTTAACCACAACGACAATCTGGGGAAACTGGTTTGGGCTTCCTGAAAACGAAAATATACCACAGTCCAATTTAATCAAAGGAAAGGTCATCTGTCAACTCCCACAATGATATTTATTTTTCTTAATCATTTCTTTTATCCTCTGTCCTTCAAATCCTATTTCCTTTTCAGAGAGGTTGGCTTATGAATTTTTTTTGTCAAGGGCAAATACATGTATATGTTCTGAAGTGACAGACTAAAGATAATACCTTTTGTTATTAATCATCACCACCATCCACATGTGTGTTATCTTATGGGTTCATGTGAACTGTATGCTGAATTTCAAGAACTCAACCTTGCATTTACTTATTTCTTTGGATTAGAGTTAATTTTGTGGTCATCAAGACCTCACTAGAGCAGAAGAGAAACTGCAATTTACCACAAAGTCACTCATTCATTTAGCAAATATGTATTATGTGTATACTGCATCCGAGCATGTAGAAACAAGTGTCACAGGATGCAGTTGCATTAAAAAAAAAAAAATTTGTGTGTAATTCTTAAAATTAATTTTTACTGGAGTACAGTTGCTTTAAAATGTTGTTAGTTTCTTGTATGGTAAACTGGATTAGTCATACATATATATATATACACACACACTCTATTTTAATATTTCCTTCCAATTTAGGTCACCACAGAATATTGAATAGAATTCCCTTGCTGTACAGTAGGTTCTCATTAGTCATTTATTTTATACATTGTAGTATATTTGTGTCAGTACCAATCTCCCAATCCATTCCCCCCTCCCATCACCCTCTCGGTAATTGTAAGTTTGTTCTCTATTTCATGATATTGCTTTTAAGTTATGCAAATGTATTCAGCCAAAAGAGAGGAGAAAGGGGGAAAAAACAAGGGGGAAATTCTATCCAACATTCTATTCAAAAGCTCATTGTTGAGAATAAGTGTGAAATGGAAGGTTTGAAGTTGCTTCCCTTTAAGACGATTTTAGTTTCTATGTCCATAAAGCACCAGCTTCTCAACATATGAGACTTTTCTAGTATAGTATTTAAACATTTAATACATGCTCGCTAATCATAAGAAACTTGCGTATTTCTTAAGTGCTTAACTTAAGAAACAGCTATGTGTTTCAAATGGAGAAAAATACTACCTGGTGAATTTTGGTCTTTGACAGGTCACCTTCCCAACATATTTTCAAGAGTAATTTTAACTATGCACGATTAGAACCTACCCCAGTTCTAAGATGTGATGTTACATATCTGGAAATGGTGGCTGAATAAATCAATAAATTACCAAAGGTTAATCATGAGCCTGCATCCTAAATAACAGTGAATATTCATTCATTAAGACTTCTTCTGTATTGCTCCCCACTGGGTAGCAGAAAAAAAAAAAAAAAAAAAAAGACTTCTTCTGGGTACTAATAAATCACTGAGAAGCAACGAAAATGAGCATTAATAGGCTGAGGGATCATTTTAAGGAGAGTTTATATTACTTTAAAAGGAATATACTTGAATAGGTGGAGCACAAAGGATCTGGGGGGCCATGAAGCTATTCTGAATAATACTGTAATCATGGATATATGACATGCATTTTTCAAAAGCTATAGAATCAGTACAACACAGAGAGAATCATACTGTGATTATGAACTTTCAGTTCAGTTCAGTTCAGTCGCTCAGTAGTGTCTGACTCTTTGCATCCCCATGGACTGCAGCATGCCAGGCCTCCCTGTACATCACCAGCTCCCAGAGCTTACTCAAACTCATGTCCATTGAGTTGGTGATGCCATCCAACCATCTCATCCTCTGTTGTCCCCTTCTCCTCCTGCCTTCAATCTTTTCCAGCATTGGGGTCTTTTCAAATGAGTCAGTTCTTCACATCAGGTGGCCAAAGTATTGGAGTTTCAGCTTCAACATCAGACCTCCCAATGAACACCCAGGACTGATCTCCTTTGGGATGGACTGGTTGGATCTTCCTACAGTCCAAGGGCCTCTCAAGAGTCTTCTCCAACACCACAGTTCAAAAGCATAAATTCTTCGGCACTCAGCTTTCTTTAAAGTCCAACTCTTGCATCCATACATGACTACTGAAAAAACCATAGCCTTGACTAGACGGACCTTTGTTGGCAAAGTAATGTCTCTGCTTTTTAATATGCTGTCTAGGTTGGTCATAACTTTCCTGCCAAGGAGTAAGCGTCTTTTAATTTCATGGCTGCAGTCACCATCTGCAGTGATTTTGGAGCCCCCCAAAATAAAGTCTGACACTGTTTCCACTGTTTCCCCATCTATTTGCCATGACGTGATGGGACCAGATGCCATGATCTTAGTTTTCTGAATGTCAAGCTTTCAGCCAACTTTTTCACTCTCCTCTTTCACTTTCATCAAGAGGCTCTTTAGTTCTTCTTCACTTTCTGCCATAAGGGTGGTGTCATCTGCATATCTGAGGTTATTGATATTTCTTCCACCAATCTTGAACTAGTAATGTATCAATATTGATAATTTGAAACAAATGTATGACATTAATGCAAGATGTTACTGATGGGGAAACTGAAGTGAGGGGAGAGGGGAGGAGAGGAGATATAAATAAATAAATATATATATATTTTCTGGATTTTCTGTTCAACTCTTGTGTAAATCAAAAACTACACTTAAAAAATAAAGTCTACTAATTTTTTAAAAAAGATTAAAAAAGAAATCTACTTTCAATTAGTGGTTCTTAACTAGGGCAACTTTGCTCCTCAGTGGATATTTAACAATGTCTTAAGACATTTAGTCACACCTGGGAAGGAAGTGTTACTGGAAGCCACTGAGCAGATGCCAGGATGCTCTTACACAGGCTACAATACACAGGACAGGCCCCAGCAACAAAGAATTATCTTGCCCCAATTGTCAACACAGTTGAGGTTGAAAAACCCTCACCTGGATTCTTATAAAACTACTGATAATTCAACCCTAAAACGTCTAATTGCGTCTTTTAGACTTGAAGAAGTTTTCTCTTCTGTCATCCTTAGACTATCAAGACGTTGGAATATAGAAGTATCTCGGATGCAAGTGTCTATTAGGAGCCATGGGAGAGAGGCACTAGAAATCAATCTGTGTAAGCGAGCTGAGACGGGCAAGCCAAATTCAGCAGCAGACACAGCGACTATGGGGACTGATGGGGACCGTGAGGAAGACAACGTTGCCCACCTGAAGTATTACCTGGAATATAGATTTGACTGTGTGAGATAGAGATCAACACTTTGGTTAATTTCTCTTGATATAAAAGTCAGAGCTGGAATAACATGAAGTATTCAGGGGCCCAATCTCTTCTCCTGTTGCTTCACCATTCCTGGGGTGCTGCTATCCTTCATGTGATCCAAGGTAGCACATCACCATACTCATGTTTTAGCCATCAGGTAGGGGGAAAAGAATACAGGAGGACACACCCACTCCGTTACAGGCAGAACCTGCAAGCTGCCCACCTCCCCTAATCCCACTGGCCAGAATAATTGCAAGGCTCTTGCTAACTGCAAGGGACACTGGGATGTGTAAGTCTTTATGCTGGGCAGCCACATGCATTGCTAAAACTTCTACTGATATGGAGAAAAAGGAGACTGGATACTGAGGAAACAGACACCACTGCTGATGGAGAAACACTACTCAGATCCAGGTCATTTGTGTCACAGGGAATGCAGATCCACTACTGCCTAATAATGATTACACTTGTTTTGAAAAGGGGCAAAATCTCCGATTTTTACCTAGCGCATCTGAATTTTAAAATATTGCCTCAATCAGAAACAAAAAAATAAAGCCAAAATAAAAAGTAAAACATTGTGCAGGTCCTATAAAACATTTATACCAGCAGACCATGACCATCACTTTGCAATTTCTGATATAGACTATTAGAAGAGCATGTATAGGGAGGGCCTTCTCAGTTCAACTTGGTTTCCAATTTCAGATAATTTATTTACAGTGCCAAGTGTCAGCAGGGCATGAATAAATGAGGAACATAAATAATTTTGACAAATGTGGAATCTGGACCATTCCAAAAGATTACTCTCAGGAAGAAACACAGCCTTATTTCTTTGTGTTGGAGAAGGTGCCTATTAATCCTCCAAATCTGTACCTTTGTGCTATTGCAAAACATCCTTTCCCATGAATACATAGTATCACTTTTCTGAAAGAATGTATTTAGTACAGGAAACCCTAACAAGTCACCACCACCAAGGAGGTGACTGAGCTGAGGAGCTGATTGTGACACTAGGGGACCAAGAAGATACAAAAGATGGATGAGATGGACGGCCTGGCAGTGAAAGGGCTTGTATCTCTCAACAAGCAGTGCACAAGTAGAAACTCAGATGGCCAACAGGCAGAATCAAGTGTTCACCTTTACAGGCACTCAGGGGAACATACAGTGAGAATGGATTACCACTTTGTACCAGACTGCACCAAGGTTACATCAAGATGTTTGGCAATAGGAACTTCCATCCATCCATGGTGGAAAAGTCTACTGGGATGATCATTTTGGAAATCTGCATACCCTACGACCCAGAGATCTTTTCCTAGGTATATCTCCAGAGAAACTTACACAAAAGAACAAAGTTTATAACAGCATTTTTCACAGTAAGACAAAGAAAACAACCCAAATATCCCATGACAGTAGAAATGATAAAATTATAGTATTCATAATGGGATGCTATATAGCAAAGAAAATACAGTTTAGCTTCACACAACATGGTGAATCTCACAAACATTAAGCAAAGAATGAAGACTCAAAATAACATATACATCACCATCCTCTGTATATATGTTCGAAAGCAAGCAAAATGAATCCAGAGGATGATACACAGGTGATACAATTTAAAGCAAAACAAGAAAATAAGTTCCATAGAGTCAGAGTACAACCGGGGAAAGAGAGAATGTTTATTGGGTAACGGGGGTTGCTAGTATACAATGGGCATGGGGTGGGATCCTGGCAACATTCCTCACTGGGTGTGGTTACATGGCTGTGCAACTTCTAATTTGTTTTTCAAACCATTCATACATGTTTTAAGCATTCTTCTGGGTGATTATTAGTTCAGTTCAATCGCTCAGTCGCGTCCGACTCTTCGCGACCCCATGGACTGTAGCACGCCAGTCCTCCCTGTCCATCACCAACTCCCAGAGCTTACTCAAACTCATGTCCATCGAGTCAGTGATGCCATCCAACCATCTCATCCTCTGTTATCCCTTTCTCCTCCCGCTTTCAATCTTTCCCAGCATCAGGGTCTTTTCCAATGAGTCAGTTCTTCACATCAGGTGGCCAAAGTACTGGAGTTTCAACGTCAGCATCAGAACTTCCAATGAATATTCGGGACTGGTTTCCTTTAGGATGGACTGATTGGATCTCTTTGCAGTCCAAGGGACTCTCAAGAGTCTTCTCCAACACCACAGTTCAAAACCATCAATTCTTCGGTGCTCAGCTTTCTTTGTAGTTCAACTCTCACATCCATACATGACCACTGGAAAAACCATAGCTTTGACTAGACAGGCTTTGTTGGCAAAGTAATGTCTCTGCTTTTTAATATGCTGTCTAGGTTGGTCATAGCTTTTCTTCCAAGGAGCAAGTGTCTTTTAATTTCATGGCTGCAGTCACCATCTGCAGTGATTTTGGAGCCCCCCAAAATAAAGTCTGTCACTGTTTCCATTATTTCCCCATCTATTTGCCATGAAGTGATAAGACCAGATGCCATGATCTTAGTTTTCTGAACGTTGAGTTTTAAGCCAACTTTTTCACTCTCCTCTTTCACCTTCATCAAGAGACTCACTCTTTAGTTCTTCTTCACTTTCTGCCCTAAGGGTGGTGCCATCCGGTGACATAATTTACATCCGGTGACCCGGGTGATAAAATTCACATCAAAAACGAAGTCAAATATGGCTAGTGGGTTAAAGAGAAGGTGCTGGTCAGCAAGTCCAGTGCCAGTTAGAGGGCAAGTGTTTGAAACACCAGGGCATTATTCTCAAGTTCATCCTGATCATTTTCAGAGTTTAGAACCAGGCAGGATTTCAAGTGTGAGTGGACTGACAGTAGCTGAATGCTTATTTGTTCACCTCTGAAGAACCCCAGCTGGGGAATTTGCCTGGGAGCTGAGACCACGTGGATCCAGTGAGGGGGTGGGGGAAGAAGGGGGAGGCCCAGGTCTGGCTAGAGCACAGACGGCCCCTCCCCTCCCGGGGCTGACAGACAGGCAGGCAGGCAGGCCGGGAGGCTGGGTTTGTATGAATGAGGAGAGACCTCAGAATCCCCAGGGAGGGCCCCTAACCAGCTGGCTGTAAGCAAGCCTGGACCGAGATGTCTCTGCCTCTCCCCAGGAGTAAACACACTCACTCTGTGTGGACGTTCTTGAGCCTCATGCAGTGGAAGCGTTATTTTAAAGACTCACGTGACTAGAACTGCCAAGAGGGACTGCTTTTTCCAAGTCCTAGGCAGAGACAATGCCCATAAATCTACAGGACTTTCTACTTGTCGGTAACAAACCAGAAATTACTATTCATCATTCTTTCAACAGGAATTCAGATGCTACAATGAAGAACACTGCATTTTATCTGATGACTTAGGCTAAACCCCCGCCCCTGACCCGTCATCAGGTATTCCAGGTTCGTATTCTGACAGCTTTCTATTTTTTTTTAATTTTAATTTTAATTTAATTTTAACTGGAGGCTAATTACTTTACAATATTGTAGTGGTTTTTGTCATACATTGACATGAATCAGCCATGGACAGCTTTCTAGAAGGAAGTGGCCCAAGACCCACCGTCACTGTTTAGCCACCGGTGGCTCCTTTGGCCTCGATGATTTCTTTTGGCATTCCCGAGAACCCCCTTTCATGGGCTTTTGTTTTTCTTTCCTGACCTCACAAGCCCTGGAGGAATGTGCCAACCTCACCCCTTTCTGAGACAGCCACGTGGCTGGCAAAACTGAGGCCATGCTTTGTGTGCACTGGAGCAGTTGTGTGGAAACAGTCACCCCCAGCAGATGTGTGCACCTGTTTGTCCCTAGTTGGGGACTTGCCCACAGTTACAATCAGCCACCTGCCATGCTGAGGCTGGAGGGCAAGGGAGTTCTGGCAATTAGCAAACGGTGGTTGCTGGCTGTTCTGGAGCAAACCAATCAGTGAATGAGATCCCCTGAAGATGGTAACTGTCAGTGTTTGGTGTGGGACCATCCCTAGGTTTCTAGAACAGTTCAAAAAAAAAAAAAAGCCAAGCCTCAAACTCTCCTTTTCTTTTTGATGCTAAAGCTCTTCCTTATCTGAAAAGTGCAAAGACTCATGGAAATGTCAAATGTCACCAAGACAAAAATTAAGCTCTGTAGGAAGTAACCTGGGACTGGAGTCTCCTTCTCAGCCACACATAAGCATAACTCAAAACCCAGGTTTCATTACATGTATGTTGCTGTTTAGTCTCTCAGTAGTGTCCGACTCTCTGTGACCCCATGGACTGTAGCCCACCAGGCTCCTCTGTCCATGGAGTTCTCCAGGCAAGAATACTGGAGTGGGTTGCCAATCCCTTCTCCACGGGATCCTCCCAACCCAGGGACTGAACCCAGGTCTCCTGCATTGAAGGCAGATTCTTTACCACTGAACCACAAGGGAAGTCCCATTAAATGCATATGCAAATATAAAAAAGCTATAGGTAATGCCTGTTGAACACTCAAGATAAAGTCTACCAGGCAGCCTAAGGGGCCTCCAAGAATCCAAGCGAGTTGTCACAGTTGGGAGCTCTATTTAGTACTGTGCTCTGTGCAAACTAAAGATTTACTGTCATTAGGAACTGGTGTAAATTAGAAACGTTTGCCAGTCTTCTGGAATTGCCTGCACAGAAGTTGGTGATAAGCCACTTCCTTATCTGTGCTTGTTGGAGAGCTGACGTGGCCGTCAAAGTTTTGCACTAAACTGAAGGAATGGGCCATGGCAATGATTACAACAGCCAGAAAAAGTGTACTTAATGTTTGTTAAATGGTGTAAAAGGTGTCAACACAACTACTAAAGCATTCCGGGTGGATCTGGTCTTTAAGGATGTGTGTATGTCTGCTCAGTCATGTCAGACTCTTTGTGATTCATTGAGTGTAGCCCACCAGACTCCTCTGTCCATGGAATTTTCCAGGCAAGAATATTGAAGTGGTGTTATTTCCTCCTCCAGGGGATCTTCCAGACCCAGGGATCGAACCTGCATCTCCTGCATTGGCAGGCAGATTCTTTACCACTAGTGCCACCTGGGAAGCCCTGACAGCTTGCTTAACCATGGTATTATTAGAAGGATCTTGGATGCAGAACATAAGCACTAATTTCCTCAACTATGATATCAGTGTTGGTCAACACTTTGGTGGTTAGCAGTTTAAGATATATTATCAGTTTACTTAGAGCATTTTTTCACTGGACAGATAGCCTTCACATCACCCTTTTTTAATTAAAAAAAAAAATAATGTTTCTTTCAGTTATCTGGGAACTTGGCCTTCAATGATGGATCCAGTTCATTACCTTCTTGACTGTATAACTAGGGAATTCTAACAGTAAATTTCTCTCCACTAATTCCCAGGTAAAGGGATATTGAAGGTTGTCAAGCATGATAAAACACAGTAGTTCTTACAACCCCCTGGCCAGCAGCATCAGCACTATCTGAAGATGTGTTATAAATGCAAATTCTGGGACCCCACTCCAGACCTACAGAACCTGAAGGGCTGAAGGTGGGACCCAGCAATCTGTTTAATAAATGACTTGAGAACCACAGGAACAGAATAACAGAATGAATACATAATATGAACACAGGGAAGTTTTCAAGAAAGAGATAATCTACAATTTAAAACAGGTAAGAAGGTCAAAGAAGCTGAGGAACTCCAGGAGGCTAGTTTCAGGAGACCCTTCTGAGGCCCTTGTTGTTTAGTTACTCAGTAGTGTCTGACTCTCTGAGACCCCATGGACTGTAGCCCACCAGGCTCCTCTGTCCATGGGATTTTCCAGGCAAGAATACTGGAGTGGGTTGTCATTTCCTCTTCCAGGGGATCTTCCAGACCCAGGGATGGAGCCTGCATCTCCTGCATTGCCAGGCAGATTCTTTACCACTGAGCCACCTGGGAAGCCCCTTCCAAGGCTGACCCAGCTGTTATACAGAGTAGGTACCTCCATTCAGTCCCTAAAAAGAAATGCTCACACTCACTGAATATTATTAGGCTTCAGAGACTGGGCTAAAACCTCTCTACAGGTTCTGCTATTATCACCAGCATCCTTGTTACATAGATGTGAAAACTGACATTTAAAAGAGATTTCATTTAAACTCAGCAAGAAAGTAGCAGATATGACTCCAAGCCTACACTAGGACTACTCTGCCTAACTTCTCTAGTTTCAAAATGAAGGGACAGAAAACAAGGTAGGAGAGGAGAGGAGAAAAGAGAAGGCTTTTGCCAGCTTAACTTGAGGTTTTGGAATTTGTAATTATAGTGGCCACTCATTGATTCTACTACAGTTAGTTTCTGGGGTAAAGATAGGTTGCTTTTTTAAAACTAGATAATCTGATTTTAGATGGTGAGGGACAGGGAGGCCTGGTATGCTTCAGCCCATGGATTGCAAAGAGTCAGACAAGATTTGATGACTGAACAACATAATTTGGTTTAGTCAAAAACTGGATTAAACCACAAAGATCTGATTACAGACAACCAGACTGAATATGTGTTATCACTCAGTGTTTCTTAAACCAAATCATCTACTGTCTGCAGCTGTCCTCTAATAGCAAAGATACCAAACTTAGTTTTAAAAAAAAATTTTTTAAGAGCTACAAAATCAGACTCCAGTCATTTTTAGCAGAATTTTAAAACAGGGCACGGAAGCCCACCTGAGAAGCCCAACATCCAACAAATGTTCCTTAAACCACACAAGGTGTTCCCAATGCCTGATTTTTATTTTTCAAACTTTATTGAGTTTGACACTTTTTTTTTTTTCCAGCTGTGCTGCTCAGCAGGTGAGATCTTAGCTCCCCGACCAGGGGTCAAACCTGCACCCTCTGCAGTGGACTCGTGTTGTCGCAATCACTGGACTGCTAGGGAAGTCCTGCTGCCCCATTGGTAATCCTGGCTAAAAAGTTCATAGTAAAATCTCAACCCCTTGACAAGTTCTCTCTGTTACAGGATAAAGGGCTTGGGAGCAGCTGGAGAAAGAGGAAAACAAGCGGTCAATCTCATTCCTAGTCAATCATATGCCAAGGCAAAAAGCCAGGGCTCGGATCCGCCCAATTCTAATGCCACCACTGATAATTGCAAACAGTTTTTAGTGAAACTGCTTATAGACTGAGACGGTTCCATAATAGCTCAAATCAAGTGCCTGCCTCACTTTCCACCCTTCAGACCAAACCCTGTCAGCTGGTTAAGAGACCTGAGTTAGTCTGGTCCGACTCTGACTTGGTAGGTGGGGAAACAGGGCCCAGCGACCTTATAGACTTACCAGGGGCCTTTCGCTGAGGTGGCGCTAGATCAAGAGGACCAGAGGCTGTCTGGCTGGTTCTCAGGACTCCAGGTTTAAGCGGAGCGGCAGCAGGGGAGGAGGAGGAAGGAGAGGAGGGAACTGGGAAGCTGGGTGGAGAGAGGAGGGGGGAGGAGCCGGAAAAGCCAGGCGGGCTGGGCCAGACCTCTTCCCCTCCCCTCCCAAGTCAAAGGGTCTTTCCATTCTTGGGATTTCCTCCCCACCCCATTTAATCAGGTCTTGATCGCACCTCAAGCCAAATCAGGCAGTGCCTTTTTGGAGTGGAAAGTGAGAACTGAAAGGATTATAGAAGCTAGGGATGCCCCCATCCCTTCTGGGAGAAGGAGGGACACCTCACTTCATCTTAATCAGATGAAGCTCCTTCCTTGGGGTTCTGGTGTGGGCACACATTCCTAGGCTGCCCTTGGTTTCTAGCTGCCTTGGACCTCTCTGCTCCTTCACAGGACAATAAATTAGAAACTCTCCTTGCTCTAAAAGAGACAGGGCATGTGCTGTGTGGCAGACAAGTGCTCAGCATTTTACTTATACAAAAAGAGAAAGAGAAAAAAAAAAAAACAGGATGTCATTCAATCCTTATAGCAAACTGAGGTATAGGAGCCGTTTCTAACTTACAGATAAAGAAACTGAGGCTTAGAGAGGTCACCTGGCTGCCTGCTGTCCCACCAGAGCTGGTACATGGGCAGTCAGGATTGGGACACAGGCTACTGTAAAGCCATCACATACTTAGAAACAAATCAACAGACGTGCTCACTGGCTGGCCCTAGACCTGTGATGTGCAGTAATAAGGTCAGGACCTAGAAATGGATTCAGTTCCAGGTCTCCATGTTTATAGGACTTAGCTAAACTAACCTATGTAAGCCTTGGTTTCCTCATTATAAAGACAGGGATACTGATGTGTTTTCTGGGATTCTTGGGAAGATGCGATGAAGCTATGTTGCTGGGAAGGCACCTGCCTATGTCCATTAAATGTATTCTTTCCTTTCTGATCACAGCACAGGAAACCAACAATTATACCAAACACTTTACTTCTACCATCCTCAGAACAGGCTAGGGGTGGTTTTTACCACTGAGAAGAATCCCCAGTGGGTGATCTAGGTTAGAGTTGCCAGATTAAACATTTAGAACACACACTAAAAAAGTTATCCGTTGTTTGTTTTATGTGCTCAGTCTGGCAATCCTAATAGTTAGTAAGAAACCACATGGGAAAAGAACTTTGGAAACAGCTTGGCGAGTCCAGAGTTGTAAGTGGCTTTAGGATTGATTCAACAGAACCCATGGTAACTGGCGGAAGTGCAGCCTTGAAACTTGCTCCTCCAACATCATGACCAATCCATGGAATTTGTATCAGACCCTCCTTATCTCTGCATTCTACCAGAGACAAGAAACCAGCTTGTGTTCTGGGAAACACAGTGTCCCCTCATCTAGAATTCCTTTGTTAAACTCTTGTCTGTAGTCTAACTTGTAACCAAGGACAAATTACTCTGTCCATCTGCATGCTTGATAGGGATCAACTGTCAACTACTTTTTTTTTTTTTTTTTAAGATCTGAAGACTTTCTTATAATAATGAAAATGTGATGAGAGATTTTCTTTTTCTAAACATTAGCCAGCTTGCCAAGAACTCTGATCCTGTCTACTTTGAAACTTCAAGTCTTTTCGAAGAAATACAATCCACAAAAATGACTTAGGCTGAGAATGAGGTTAACACAAAAATTTGTAAATATTTAAAATAAAAACACTTTAGAAATTCAGAGAGACAGAGGGTGGAATGGTGGTTGCCAGGAGTTGAGGGGAGCCCAGTGAAACCCCAAGGTCTGAGCCAGGGCTGATGATATTCCACTGCTGCCAGAAATGAGAATTACAGGTACCAGGCACAGTTCTAACCCTTTTACGGGCATTTTCTCTCTTGATTTTCATAATGCCCCTAGGAGGTCTAGGTTATGCTATTCCCTGTGCCTCGGACCTGGGAGATCATACATACTGAAATCAGAAAAAGGCTAAGAGGTTCCCAGACATATATGCAAAAGGGATTTTTTGCAGAGTTCTGTGTGGTTCTACCTTCGTCAATGGAGTACCTATTCAGACACCTACAAGAGGACCCTTTCTTCAATAATCCATCTAATACCCAGCCCTTACAGTTGTCAACAACCAGGACCAAGCTACACTATTTGCAAGACCCAGTGAAAAATTAAAATGTGGAGCTTCTTTGTTTAAAAAATCACGCAGAATCTCAAGATGGTGACAGAAGAGTGTCAAACTGAGCGTGGATCCCTTCTGAGCAGGGGGCCCTGTGTGACTGCACAGGTCACACCCTGGTGAAGTCCACCCTGCCAACAGCATTTTTCCCTGGTAGGTTTCCACTGTCTTAATTGCTTCCTTTTTGCCTGCCCAGCCTCAGGCGCCTGTGCCCAGAGCTAAATGAGCCTGTTCACAAAGGCACTCAGACCTCCAGGGGCCAGCAGGTTCTGAACAGGGCCCCCCACATGCCGAGGGGAATCACAAGCTTGCTGCCTTGCTGCTCTGGGGTGGCAGGGAAGGGCTTTAAGCCTTGGTTTGGGAAATTTCCGTTAGGTCAAGTGGGTAGTGTTCCATGAATCTTATATTCATTTTGAAAAATGATGCAGCATCAGAGATCTGTAGGTCACTGTGCTAACCTATGAGTTTTTTAACAGGACAAAATAACATTTTAAAAAATTCTGACATAAGCACTGTATATTCATTATCAATAAATGAAAACACACTGACATGTGAAGAAGGCAAATTGCAAACATTTCCCGCCCATCCCAAGATAACTCTTAGTCATGACAACAGTATCGGCTTAATTTTTTTTTTAAACCTCTACCATAAACCGGGCAGTGTGCAATGCACTATAATAATGGTTTGCAAATTTAAAAGTTGCTAAGAGAGTAAATCTTAAATGTTCTCATCATAAGAAAAAAATTTTGTAACTATGTACGGTGATGGATTTTAACTAGACTTGTTGTGGTGATCATTTTGTAATACATACAAATACTGAATCATTGTGTTATATGCCTGAAACTAATATATGGTTACAAGTCAATCATACCTCAATTATTATTTTTTTTTAAAATTTTTAAAAAGAACTGTAATTATTCTTATTTACAGATGGGAAACTGCAGTGGAGAGATGTTCAATAACACAGCTAAGATTGTTCACCAGTGAGAAGCAGGATCTGGCGCCAAACTCAGTTTTGCCTAACTTCAGAATCCACTCTACAGCAGTCTTTGTGGTGGGGAGTCTGTAGGTGTGCAGAAAGAAAATACTAGAACTTCTAATGATACTTACTTTTTATGCATTCTTTGAACATGTTACTCTATGTCACTGCTTTTGATGATGACTCTTTTGTGAGTATTTTACAATATACATGATGTTAATGTAGTTCTCCATGTCTACAACTATGGGCTTCCCTGGTAGCTCGGCTGGTAAAGAATCTGCCTGCAGTGCAAGAGACCCCAGTTCGATTCCTGGGTTGGGAAGATCCACTGGAGAAGAGATAGGCTACCCATTCCAGTATTCTTGGGCTTCTCTGGTGGCTCAGCTGGTAAAGAATCTGCCCGCAATGCGGGAGACCTGGGTTCGATCCCTGGGTTAGGAAGATCCCCTGGGGAAGGGAAAGGCTACCCACTCCAGTATTCTGGCCTGGAGAATTCCATGGACTATATAATCCATGGGGTTGCAAAGAACTGGACACGACTGAGTGACTTTCACTTTCATGTCTATAACTGTATAATGAAATAAATAATTAAAAGTATACAAATAAATGGGGCTGTATGAACAAAACAATTTAGAGGTTACTGCACTGTGCTATAACTTAGACTAGTTTTTATACATGTATCATATATTTGAATATATTGGCATACTTTTTTTTTATAAAAAAAGGATGATACATAGGCTTTTTTCTGTTTTCTATATTGTAATCATTTTTCCATGTCAATAAATATTCACCTACAAAAGTATTCTAATGTTAAGTACTGAGCTTCTTAAGTGTTACTTTTGATAAGATCTCATGATTTAGAACAAGGATCTGATATCCATCTTACATTCCAATGCCTTCATCCCACCCCCACTCCAATGAATGGTGGAGTGTCTGTCTGGAAGCCAGGGACTCTCTTTAAAAATACATCTCTCTTCTCAAAAGAATTGAAATTCAGGACTCAAAGAGATATTTGTGTTCATATCAGCATTATTCATAAGAGCCAAAAAGTGGTGTAACCCAAGTATTTACTCACAGATGAAAGATCTTGGAGATGGATATGGTGATGGTTGCCCAGCACCTTAAAATGGTTCAGATAGGGGACTTCCCTGGTAGGCTGGTGGTGAGCAGTCTGCCTACCAATGCACAGGACACACGCTTGATCCCTTTTCTGGGACAATCTCACATGTCTCGGAGCAACTAAGCCCGTGCATCACAACTACCAAAGTCCACAAGTTACAGTCCGTGCTCCACAACAAGAGAAGCCACCACAATGAGAAGCCCGCACACTGCAACAAGGAGTAGCCACTGTTTGCCACAACTAGAGAAAGCCCTAGCGTAACAACAAAGACCCAGCAAGCCAAAAGTAAATAAATTAAAAAAAGAAAAAAGTTAAGATGGTAAAATAACAACAATGCATCTCAGTATACTCGATAGACTTAGTGGAAGCAAAGTCCCAAGTACTAAGTCTTCATTCTGTACTAGGCATCCTGAAAGGTGCGTGATCTCATTCAATTCTCACAACAAATCCCTTAAAGAAAAGGGACCTTAGGGAGGTGGATGAACCTAGAACCTATTATACAAAGTCAGTCAGAAAGAAAAACACAAATACTGTATATTAACGCATATATATGGAATCTAGAAAAAGGGTGCTGATGAACTTATCTGCAGGGCAGCAATGGAGATGTAGACATAGAGAACAGACTTGTGGATACAGGTGTTGGCGGGGGGGAGGAGAGGGTGGGACGAATGGAGAGAGTAGCATGGAAACACTATCATATAGAAAATAGATAGCCAGGAGGAATTGGCTGTATGACTCAGGGAACTCAAACCAGGGGCTCTGTGACAACCTAGAAGGGTGGGATGGGGTGGGAGGTTCAGGGGCAGGGGGACATATGTATACCTATGGCTGATTCATGTTGATATATGGCAGAAACCAACACAATATTGTAAAACAATCATCCTTCAGTTAAAAATAAATAAATTTTTAAAAAGGGACCTTAGGCTCAATGGCTTGAACTGGCTCAAGGTCACGTCACTAGTAGATGAGGAAGGCTTGTCTCACTCAACTCATGCCTGCCTGTCTGAATCCAGGGCCCAGAACTTTCCAGTGTCTCTATAAAGGATGTAAAATGACTGTGGCTAAGCAGTAAAAGACTGGAAACTCAGTCTGCCTCCACCACAGCCCTTAGTGGTCCAGTGCCTTGTACACTGTAGGTATTCGGTTTTTAATCTATTGAATACAGGGGTGAATAGGGTCCAGCAATGAGAAAAAGACCAAGCACTCCAAGGTCACTGCTGATGGAGTGCTCATTTCCTGCCTTCTCACGCTTAAGCTATGTCCTCAAGTGACTAATATTAGACTTGGGCCCCTCCACTGATAACACCACTTACCAGAGAGTCCACTCCCTGCTGCCCTCACTGCCTTCCATCGGAGGGCTCCTGATACAAGTGTAAGTCAGAATGGTACTCTGAGATGGTAGGGGAGACCTGGGGGCTGAAGGTCTGGTCCTGTCAACCTGAATTGTCACGGGTATGTCACTTGTCAGCTCATCATGCGTGAAATGAGGGTTGCAGTGCATAATATGGGGGCAGCCCTAATACTCTATGTGCAGAGCAGATGAAAAAGCACTCACTGGATGGGATGGATGATTCTTTCCAAATTCAGGGCTCTTCAGAAAAAGCAAGTTCAGACTTTGATGAATGTTTACCCTGAGTTATTGGAATTAAAATTGAGAGATGCAAGAATCTGACAGGCAGTACAAAGAAAAGGAACTGCTTATCTTTTAAAAACATTTTAATACTGAGATTTCACCAAATAAATAAGCCCCCACTTCACAAAGTGAAGTGCACAGAACACTGGTCTGGGAAGAGGCTCAACATCAGCGGCAAGAAAGTGTGGGAAACACTGTTCCTGTGTTTTCTTCTGGGAGATCTGCCATGACATGAGTGGATTTGAAACTGATCAAAAAGAACTTAAACTCTGTTGAGTTTTTTTTCAATTTATCTATTTTTAATCGAAGCATAATTGCTTTATAGTATTTGTTGGTTTTTGTTTTAACGATATAGTTCTCACGCTTATTTGTCTGCAGCTCCCTACTTGTTATCTTGTGTGTTTATTCAACGTAACGACTCAACATCTGGCAAAGTCATGGGGAAATGTTAAAGCATAATATGAGTAATATAAATGTTACCCACACAAAGTGTCTTAATCTCAGTTGTAACGTGGGAATAATATTCCACCAACCTCATGAATAGAGATGACGATTAATGAGTTACTGTTTGTAAAACAAGTAAAACAGCCTGACAGGTAGAAGTATTTACCAATCATTAAAAATAAACAAAATATTAATGTGCTGAACTGATCAATAAAAGAACTATGTTTAAATCAAGCCTTAAAATAGCCATAACACCAACAGAAAGAAAAGTCATTTCTTACTAGGTTTTTCACAAAAGCTCATTGCTGATTCATTAAAGTTCTAGCGTGAAATCAGACAGAAACATTAAATTTTTGTCAAGTCAGCCTTGCTTATTCTGTCAGCATGGAAGGTAATGATTCTTGTAAGTTTGTGTTAGAATACTAAAAAGGAGACTCCTGACAAAGGTCAAGAGCATCAGGCACGGAGTCCTAACTGGGCCATTCTTGAAGCCATGTGACCTAGACATCCATTACTTACTCTCTCCACAGCTCAGTTTCCCTCTCTGTAAAATGGGGACACCACTAGTGCCTGTCATCACAGGATTGGTGGGAAGGTTCAATGGATTAACACTAACAGCAATAGTAAAGCCAAACAACAGAGACAAAGCAACTGAGTTCCAGATTCCAGAGAAGTTAGTTATCCACAGTAAAACAGCAAGAACCTGGGCCTGGATTTGAACCTAAGCAATTAAATTCCAAAGCTCCTCTTCACGTCTGCCACCCATTGATGTAAGGACATACTCAGCATAGCACCTAGCCCATGGGAGCTGCTTTTTGTTTTTTTAAACATCGTCACTGATCTTAAAGGTCCCAGAAATGGAATGATATTTTAGAGCTTTAAGTGCTCTAGAGGTGTAACAAGTAGGAGGATAAGTTCTTTAAAAGTCTTGATTTTTTTCCCCTCCCTTCATTACCTCCTCTCAAGGCATCCAGAGAAGTCCCTTTCCCATGGGAACAGCTGCTATTTTTGTAGCACAGCTGTAAATTGTGCATTATTCCTACTCATTTGAAGCTAGGTGACAATATGCTATCATTCTGACCCAGCACTGAATTGAAATTGTAGTCACTTTTTCTTGTAAGCAAAAGTGCCCTAGTCACATAGTTTCTTGGTAATTTCCACCCTTCAGGATCTTAAAAAAAGAAAAGGAAAGAAATGCCTTGCTTTGACAAAGTCATTTGCAGCTGGCTCAGTGATAAAACCTCGGGGTGTCAGCTTTCAGGAATCCTGTGTTTGTCTGTGTTGTGTTACCCAAGTAGCTTGTTATCTTTGCAGCTTAAGGGCTGACTTGGAAATTCAGGCTGTCAACTATTTAAAGAAAATGGAAGTCCTCACGCCACTATTTTAATTAACTTTCCAGAGAGCAAGGTTTTCTACTTGGTTATGATAGTGTTAACTTAAAATACTCTGAAGGAAACAGGGCAGAAACAAAATAAGGAGGAGGATTGTTGTTTTAAAAGGCATTCTAGGAAGAAGAATTTGAACACAGCCATGATGGCAAAACAGTACAGGGTATGTAAAGAAACGAGAAGAGAGTCAGGAACAAATATTAAGGAGTATGAATGGTAGAGCGTGGGCCGTTGAAAGGGATTAATGCAGATTATATGGGGCCTTGAATGCCAGGTTAGGGTTTTGGAAGGTGGATGTCTATGCAATGGGAGATAAGAGATGTGTGGAAGTCAACAACAACGATCACGTTTATGTCTTAGGAAGATAAAAGGGGTTATGTGTGGGTATTATGTAGTACACAATGGAATCAGAACAGATCCAGGAACTCACTGACTATGTGAGTGAGTTTGGCCTAAAATTTCCATTCATTAATTTGTTAAATGGTGATGATAAAACTGTGGTAGGAATTGAATGAAATCAGGCATGGACTATTAAAATAATGTTATAGAAAGCAGTCAAACAATCAACACACACATGCGTACTTTTACAGTCAGGCCGACTGGAGGAGACTGAGGGCTGAGAAAGCCAGCGTTCTGACAGAGAGAAGGAAAGAAGGCAGCTGTCTGAGGTGGAGAAGAAAGGTGGGAGGGAAAAAGGAAGATCCTGAGAGACATTCAAGAGAGAAAGGAGCTTATACAAGGGGAGGCAGCGCTGGAGTTGGTCTGGGGGCTGGGATGCTGGCGGGTTCAGTGTTAGAAACGCTAAATTTGAGAAACAATGAGATGCTTACAAGGAGTGGGTGGCCCAGAGCAGCCTCAAGAATTAGGTGTTCAATCAGTGTTTTAACTGAAAATGCCGCATGGCTCTACTCCACGAGAGTAGTATTTGAGGATCTTTACTGATCCATAATTAAACCTCAGTGAGCAAACTCAGTGAAGTTCTAAAAGCCATGGCATGTAAGCCAAGAGAGATGTGGAGTTCAGAATTGCCACTGAGGGAGCTCTGGATAGAAAAACAGACTCTCTGGAAGGAATCAAGGAAGTATCAGGCATGCATAAGATCCCTTTCAGCACTTCATACTTGACCTCCTTTGAGGAATTTCCCTTTGCTTGTTCCCGCCGGAGAAACATCACTTAGAAAAATAATCACAGATAACTCCAATCCCAATTACACAAAGATGTTCATCAAAGTATTATTTATATCAGCAAAAAATGGGAAGCAATTCATATTTAAGACAACAGGGGAGTGGTAGATTATGTCCATCAATTTGATGGAATATGAAAGTGGTGACTGTAGGAACCATTCTAAGCACTTTATATATATTAGTTCAATCAGTCATCATAGCAATTCTATGGGGCATATACTAATAAAAGCCCTATTTTACAAATGAGGAAATTGAGGCTTGGTAAATTTCAATAACTTGCTCAAGATTGCACAGGTAATAATGGGCAGACCTCGGACTTGAGTGAGGCTGTCTGGTTCTAATGTCTTCGCTCTAAACAGTACATAACACTGCCACAAACGCTACTTTTTATTTTTGCCTGATTTTCCTAAATAAGTTTTACAACAAAACTTTGGAGGAAAAACATACCCTCTCCATTCAGGGGAGAAGGAGATCAAATAGGGAAGGAGTGGTGACAATGAGCAAAAATTCTGCTTCTTTATATACCCAATGACAAAAGCTTATATTTCCTATTCTTTCAACCTCGTCAGTAATAACTAATGCTCATACAACAAATTATAATCTACAAAGCCCTTGAACCCATTCATAGCGCCAAAACTACCTAGCCACGTCCTATCTTCCTTACTTTCAATTTACAGATGAGGAAATTGAGGCTGAGAATGAGCAGAGAGCTCATTCAGTTTCATGGTGCTGGTTTCATGATTTCTAGTCCCAAGCTCCTTCTACTACTCAGCATGGTTTAGACAATTTCAAAACACTGTCCACCATTTCTTTAGTAATCACTCAGGAAAGCACCAGGAACACACTGAAATTAAGGAAAACGGTTGACTTGGGTTTGGCCAGACTAGCTCTCCAAACTTGACATTAAGATTTGGGCTACCCAAGTACTTTTTAACAAGAACCCAAGATCTTTTTAAGACTTCTTCTGCCTCAGGCAAGCCATTTTCCCTAAAGGATGTTTGTAGAATCAACCTTTTTCTATTTTATTGTTTCCCCTGCCATGTGATTACAGCTTCTTCACACCTGTGTAGGTCCCAAAAACCTCTTCAGAGGTTGCCAAGAGATGGGACAGGATGATGATAATGAAGAGGGAAATAATGATACTTTAATAGTTAATAATAACAGCCAAAGTGTATAGAGAGCTTGTTGCATACCAGATACCGCCCTGGGCAATGTTTCCATACAGTTAATCTCACAACAGACCTGGGAAGGAGGTGCCATTATCTTGATGGGGAAATGAGGCTCAGAGGGTGTCCATCACATGCTTGACCGGGAGAAAGTGGGGGAGGAAGGGTTAGCAGTCCACAGACAGTGGAGTCTGAGTTGTTAGCCCTGAAAGCCCTCATTTATAAATCAACTTCAGACTCAGCCCCTAGTGAAGGAATTCCTTGCATATCTGATCTTCCTAGGAAATACGGCTCCTCCAGGGAAGACAAGAGTGGAGAACACAGCCGCTCTTGATGTTAACAACCTAGAGGCTAATTTATCTTCTTTTTATGCCTTGACATTTTCTTTTAATTAAAAAACAAATTATCAAGGAAGCTATCAGGGAAGATTTGCTGGAGAAGGAATAGGCTACCCACTCCAGTATTCTTGGCCTTCCCTTGTGGCTCAGCTGGTAAAGACTTCACTTGCAATGCAGGAGAACTTGGTTCAATCCCTGGGTTGGGAAGATCCCCTGGAGAAGGGAAAGGCTACCCACTTCAGTATTCTGGCCTGGAGAACTCCACGGACTATATACAGAGTCGGACACGACTGAGAGACTTTCACTTTCAGTAATTTTTATGATTCCTTCAAAGCTTATTTACTAACCTAATTTTTTTTTTTTTCTAAATCACAAAACAGAGATAAACGGAGAGTGCGGAGAGTGGATTGCGGTGTGTTAAGTGGATGCCTCATTCTACCAAATTAAATGGGCAGATGTGGAAAGTGCGCCGAGTTTCTGAAGTGAAGCATGACTCTGACTGCAAGTTTTCAAGCCTGGAAGGCACGATCTGATTATCAGTCTGTTAAGGAGCACACTAGTCAAAGACTTGGCGGGGAATGAATACTAGTTGATCTGTAAATAATCTACAGGTAAAGTTTACCCGGAGTGGAACATTAACATGGTCGAGGCTTCAGCCAGTTGTCAGCCTGTGAGCTGTTTCGAATTGGAGGTCTGGCCTCCACCTTTAACCCTTTCTACTACTCCAACAGCAACTATTGCATGAAAAGAACAGAATGGAGCGGATAGAGGAGGGTGAATTCAAATATAAACACTCTCTGATGATTTGGCCAGTTAGGCAGTTAGGACCAGTAAGTGTCTCGGTGGCAACAATACAACTGTTAGGTCAAGTGTATGAAGGGTGAGGCCCCTTCAGGGCAGCTGCAAAAAGAAAGCCCCTATTAATCCCTTAACTAAGCAGCTGATGGATTTAATCTTTTTGTGCTTATAGTATATCTCTTCAAACACAGGATTAGTATAAGTTTAAAAAATCAGCACGGGTTACCCAAGCTTTTTACAGATTTTTTCATTTGTTAACAAATGACAGAAAATAGAACTTTGGAGCATTTCTGAGAACAAGTTCTGTCACTCTGGCTTGGAAAGCTTCATTGCCTGGATTCATTTACAGAAAGAATAGGTTTCTATTTGAAGAGGAAAGAGACCTCCGTCTCTCGCCTAGGGATCTACTTTCTTTTGATTTTGCATCCATTGTTATTTAAAATAGCATTAAAAGATTCAGTGAGTTAGTTTGCATAGTTATATCAGAAAAGGAACCATACCTGGTGTAATCCCCTTTGGCTTCCTAAAAAAAAAAAAAAGATAGATGATCAGTTTGTACTGATGTTAATCAAGCTAAAAGAATTTTTACTCTTGGTCATTCTCCACTCTTAAAATGCCTGAGTTTTGTTTCAAAATTTTTTTTTCACAAGGACCATTTTCCCTATTTACCACACTGGAGAAAAATGTGGCATTTAAGACATTGCTATCACTCATTAATTTTTCTTGTGTTTAACAGACAAGACAAATCTATCTGAAAACGCACAGATGATTATTTCTCCTTTCAAATTTCGAAAATCACGTGATAAATACTTGTCTAGCAGAGCAGAGCACTTTTGAGTCTGGATGCAGACCTTTGAAATCATTACACAGATACACCAACACATGCCATTTACTTTCCTTTTTTAAACCAGCATAGAACCTACTGTTTTTTCTACTATACATGTCTTTAAGAATTAAAGGGTTCTTTAACTCAACCTCAAGAAAAAGTATACAAAAGTTACTAAATTTAAATGCAAATTACAGCTGTTGTGACAACTGCCGCCTCCCAAATTCAAGTCACCCAGAGCTCTTTGCCAGGAATATGGTCTTAACTCTCCCTCCTCAGCGAAGTCTAAATTTCATTTTCTTCTGAGACACACAATGCCGCATTCTCCCTCATCATGCAGACAACAGTAAAACAGAAAACGGGGGCTCACATTTTATTCTGGCAAGCAACCAGGCGACTTTACAACAGTAGCTACTGGCCTACGCAAAAGTTCCAGAACTTCAGGCAGTTCACAAAACCCAATAAACAAAACGAGTGGGTGAAAAGCGGTCCGTCAGTTCTTACCTGTAAAATGAGTGCCGCTAACCTGAAGACAGTTTCGCTGTCGACTTCGATCTGCCCCTGCCGGCGGAAAAGGAGAGCATCACTGAGCACAGGCTGCCCCAGGTCGTAGCAAATGGCTGTGGGGTTAGGGAAGCTGTCACAGCTTGGCACCTCCAGTTTACGATCAAATGCAGATCATACCATTCCAGAGGAAAGGGAGGGGGGCGTGGAGAGACGCATCCAGGGTTAAGGGGAAGCCACAGCGTGCGTGCATGCGTGCGTGTGTGTGTGTGTGTGTGTATGTGTGTGTGTGTGTGTGTATGTGTGTGTGTGTGTGTGTGTGTGTGTGTGTGTGTGTGTGTGTGTGTCTAAAAGAGAGAGAGTGCGCATTTTAATTAGCTGTGGGAAGTTGTGTTTTGAGAGCAGTATTCTGGAAGGAACACACATGACTTTGAAAATTCAGACAGACTCTAAATGAGTGAATAATTTTTATCTAAGTTCATTTTTACGCCCCGATTTTCTTAGTTTGTTCAGTGTTTTCCTGCAGCATAGCAATGATTTCGGTACACACACAATGCAAATATCATAAAAAAAATTAAGTTCCACTTCTGGTCAATGAGACTATTGAATTAATATTTATAGTTTTATAGAAAAAATGTAAAGCCTTAAGAACCAGTTACAGCAAATGCTTAAGAGACTAAAACTCTGTTGCTTTATACTGAAGTTTGATGAACCCTAACTTATCCTTTTTCCAGTATTTTATTTTTTAAGATCCCAAAAAAGAATAGGAGTTTGAGGCTGTAATTAACAGGAATACTTACTCAGGAAGGGATGCACAAGTGTGGGAGTGTGTGTGGGGGTGATTGCCTCTATCAATAATACTCACATATACCTTTGTTTATTTTGTTAAATTTGATGGTATGTGTAAATACCATTATTGCATTGTATGATAAATTCAACACTGAGTAGTAGACTAGGGTCATTATTAAAATTTATTTATTTATTTTTTTCCATAAGATGCTAGCTTGTAAGCATTACCACATGCTAAAACAATTCCATATAACCCTCTCCTGGTGTAAATTCTGTATAATTAGTACTCAGAGTGCATAGTGTTTAAGAACACAGGTCTGCAAATTGCCCTGCACTTTTTCTTTCTCCTTTCTACCTGTTGAATCTGGGCTGAAGAGTTTTGTAATTACACCAAGTGTATCAGAGGTAAGTAATTTAGTAGTTTTAAAGTAAATGCACACTAGGTAGGTTTATAGGAGCAGTTAGCTCAGTGAGAATCTCTGGAAGGTTTATAGTTTTCTCTCAAGTTTCCAAATGATTTGACTGGGCTTCTGAAAAAAAAAAAAAAAAAACAAGAAACAAAAAACCAAATCGAAAAAACAAAAACTAGTAACAACAATTCTTTTAGAAACCATAAAATAAAATATACAACCCCCAAATCAGGGATGTTACAATGTCAGCAGTGATAATTATCTGTGTTTCCCTTCTATTACAGAATGAAAACAAATTAACTTCATTTTCCAAGATCTAAGTATTCCTTCTGAAACCTGAGGCAGAGGATCTGCTTCAAAGTTTTTTGCTTCAAAAGCTGACAGGCCTAGAGCCTTGGAATTCAAAGCTCGCCTATAATCTTTAGAAACAGATTATAAAATCAAAGAAGCCAGGTTGATTGCAGAAATCAATTTCGCTCTGTCTTTCAGGCAAGAGACAGCGGTTTTCTAATCTGGTGAAAGATAAGAAGCAGTTAATCCACAGGTGAGGAGGGTGCTGATCAAGATTAAAATTTTAGAAAGGCTGAATCCCTTTTCTTCAAAGAAAAAGAAACTCATGCAGAGGGAGGTGAGCTTCCAGGGGGGACTAAAAAACATCTTTGAGTTTGAAATTAGACCTGACCCCGTTAAGTCAAATTTGTCTTAAAATTGGAGAGGAGATCAAGTGTGTTAGTTCAAATATTAAAAAAAAAAAAAAAAAAAACAAAACTAAAGATGAATATATTGAAAATTATCGCCAACTCCTCTGCCACACTGTGACTCCTTTGCTTCATCAGAATCTTAGATGAGTCATTTGAACAATATTTTACACACCAACTTCTCAATTTAGTAAATGGAAGTCCAGCAGATAAAAAGACTTCAAACAGATACTCTTAAGGAAGCTGCCAAATATTTCTATAACTTAGAAGAGTCATTAAATATTAAAAATGCTGAAATGAGGAGCTGAGGCATGAAAAGTACCAGACTGGGACAGCTCTAGAGGAGTAGGGAGGCAAAAATGAACCTCACCTGTGGGTTTTTTCACCTACACAGTTCAGTTCTGTCGCTCAGTCGTGTCTGACTCTTTCGATCCCATGGATTGCAGCACGCCAGGCCTCTCTGTCCATCACCAACTCCTGGAGTTTACCCAAACTCATGTCCTTTGAGTTGGTGATGCCATCCAACCATCTCATCCTCTGTCATCCCCTTCTCCTCCTGCCCTCAATCTTTCCCAGCATCAGGGTCTTTTCCAATGAGTTAGTTCTCTGCATCAGGTGGCCAAAGTATTGGAGTTTCAGCTTCAACATCAGTCCTTCCAATGAACATTCGGGACTGATCTCCTTTAGGATGGACTGGTTGGATCTTCTTGCAGTCCAAGGGAGTCTCAAAAGTCTTCTTCAACACCACAGTTCAAAAGCATCAATTCTTCGGCACTCAGCTTTCTTTATAGTCCAACTCTCACATCCATACATGACTACTGGAAAAACCACAGCCTTGACGAGATGGACTTTTGTTGGCAAAGTAATGTCTCTGCTTTTTAATATGTTGTCTAGGTTGGTCATAACTTTCCTTCCAAGGAGTAAGCCTCTTTTAATTTCACGGCTGCAGTCATCATCTGCAGTGATTTTGGAACCCAAAAAATTAAATCTGCCCCTGTTTCCACTGTTTCCCCATTTATTTGCCATGAAGTGATGGGACCGGATGCCATGATCGTAGTTTTCTGAATGTTGAGTTTTAAGCCAACTTTTTCACTCTCCTCTTTCATCAAGAGGCTCTTTAGTTCTTCTTCACTTTCTGTCATAGGGTGATGTCATCTGCATATCTGAGGTTATTGATATTTCTCCCGGCAATCTTGATTACAGCTTGTGCTTCACCCAGCCCATCATTTCTTATGACGTACTCTACATATAAGTTAAATAAGCAGGGTGACAATATACAGCCTTGATGTACTCCTTTTCCTATTTGGAACCAGTCTGTTGTTCCATGTCCAGTTCTAACTGTTGCTTCCTGACCTGCATACAGATTTGTCAAGAGGCAGATTAGGTGGTCTGGTATGCCCATCTCTTTCAGAATTTTCCACAGTTTGTTGTCATCCACACAGTCAAAGGCTTTGGCATAGTCAATAAAGCAGAAATAGATGTTTTTCTGGAACTCTCTTGCCTTTTCGATGATCCAGCAGATGTTGATCTCTGGTTCCTCTGCCTTTTCTAAAACCAGCTTGAACATCTGCAAATTCATGGTTCATGTATTATTGAAGCCTGGCTTAGAGAATTTTGAGCACTGCTTTAGTAGTGTGTGAGATGAGTGCAATTGTGCAGTAGTTTGAGCATTCTTTGGCATTGCCTTTCTTTGGGATTAGAATGAAAACTGACCCTTTCCCGTCCTGTGGCCACTGCTGAGTTTTCCAAATTTGCTGACATATTGAGTGCAGCACTTTTACAGCATCATCTTTTAGGATTTGAAATAGCTCAACTGGAATTCTATCATCTCCACTAGCTTGGTTCGTAGTGATGCTTCCTAAGGCCCACTTGACTTCAGATTCTAGGATGTCTGGTTCTAGGTGAGTGATCACACCATCGTGATCATCTGGGTCATGAAGATCTTTTTTGTATAGTTCTTCTGTGCATTCTTGCCACCTCTTCTTAATATCTTCTGCTTCTATTAGGTCCATACAATTTCTGTCCATTATTGAGCCCATCTTTGCATGAAATGTTCCCTTGGTATCTCTAATTTTCTTGAAGAGATCTCTAGTCTTTCCCATTCTATTGTTTTCCTCTATTTCTTTGCACTGATCGTTGAGGAAGGCTTTCTTATCTCTCCGTGCTATTCTTTGGAACTCTGCATTCAAATGGGTATATCTTTCCTTTTCTCCTTTGCCTTTAGCTTCTCTTCTTTTCATAGGTATTTGTAAGGCCTCCTCAGAGAGCCATTTTGCTTTTTTCCATTTCTTTTTCTTGGGGATGATCTTGATCCCTGTCTCCTGTACAATGTCGCAAACCTCTGTCCATAGTTCATCAGGCTCTCTGTCTATCAGATCTAGTCCCTTAAATCTATTTCCCACTTCCACTGTATAATCGTAAGGGATTTTATTTAGGTCATATCTGAATGGTCCAGTGGTTTTCCCTACTTTCTTCAATTTAAGTCTGAATTTGGCCGCTCGAGCCACCTACACAGTGGCCTCAACACAATTGTGGTGGAGGAAGGCACTGGGGGGATGCAGAGGTAGGGTTCTTGAAGTCTCATTCCAGGAGGAGAGGACAATGCCTGCTTTGGCAAAGCCCCACATTCTTTAACACATCTTAGCCCCCACCTCACCTTTCCGTTAACCACTGTCCTGGAAATCCAAGGCAACATATTTTAAGTTCCAGTATTGATTGTCAAGGTTATCTGACCTGTGCGTGGAGTTCATCCCAAACAATGGATGAACCAAGAATAATACGATTTTGCCTGGTTCTCAGTGCTTTCATATGGTGAAACTTAATTAAGCCTTACACAGAACTCTAGAATTTCATGTCTGAAGGGTAAAAGTTCTTTAGAAACTGCAGTCTGCTCTTGGAGAGAACATTTCTTTTACTTGCAACCATGGCAACAGAGGTAACCTTATAGGTATTAGGTAAGCTAACACTTGAGAAAGGGATCACCTCAAAGACAGGGGTAATGGGATCCTTCAGTGGGTTTCCATGACTGTCAAGGATAAACAAAGAGAAGAGAAGGTGTGAGTCAAATGATGTAGCTGAATGCACAGAGGTAACATGAAACAGTAGCAAGTGCTGGGACTACACTCCCACTGCTAATTTAACTGGATTATGGATTCCATCACTAGGTCTCTGGGTTCAGGCTCCACTTTGGACATCTTATCCTTGTCCTTGGCTTGTTAGCCCAGCTGACCAAGGCATCATGCTAATGAGGTGAATTCTAGGTTTTGACTCCCAAGTAGGCGAACAGAATAAAAGAAAGTTTTAGAACTTGCAAGGGAACTTAGTGAAAACATGATTCCTGTGATTTTACATCCTCAGTGATGGCACTGAGGAACAGGAACAAGAAGTGTACTACTGAGTCTCCCAGCAGATGTTGACTCTGCACTCGTTCGGCTCTACCATGCATTAGTTAACTTAATTAGCTATGATTCCAGTGCAAATCTCACCAGGAATCTTCTAAAAGCATGCTTCTGGTAAAAATGGAATCAGATGAGGCCAGAAAAATGACTCCAATGTCACTTACTCTGTTGGTAGGACAGTATGTCACCATCAAACACATATATTGACAGTAGAATGGGAAAGCTATCTCTGAAGACCCATTCTGCATTTTCTGCATCGATACAGTCCTCCATGGAAACTTATTCTGCACTATAGTAGTGAACATTAATAATCTGGTCACAGATATTAGGATTGAGAACTACTTGATAAAATGTTGAGAAATCCAAGTTTGTTTCCAAGTCTATTACTTTAGGGTTAAATCTACAAAAAAAAAAAAAAAAAATTAACTTGTAGAACATCAACAAATAAATGTAGAAGAAATGAAAGAGATAAAAAATTTCTGTTTGCAACAATTATAGTACTAGCTGATGCAGGCAATAAACTTCAATAAATAAAATAACGATCGGTTTTTTGATATATATTCAAATGCTATTCATTTGGTATATATTCAAATGCTAAGAAAACCAGGTAAAACTAATTTCATAAGAAAATCTAAAAAAAAAAAAAAAAAAAAAAAAAATTGGGTGGAAATTAGAAAAGAAACCGGTCAGAATATTTACATAATCACAGAGAATTACTCCACAGGGGAAAATTAATTACAAAGGGGAAAACAGTAGTTCTTCAGTGGTGAAACCTGACAAGTACCATCCTACCCAAGGGATGAGATATCACCGATAATTAGGAAAATCAGCATCATGTGCCTTCTGATGATATATACTGAGAAGAATGTGTGTGTGTGTGTGTGTGTGTGTGTGTGTGTGTGTGTGTGTGTTAGTTGTTCCCAGTTGTATCTAACTCTTTGCAATCCCATAGACTGTAGCCCACCAGGCTCCTCTGTCCAAGAAATTCTCCAGGCAAGAATACTAGAGTGGGTAGCCATTTCCTTCTCCAGGGGATCTTTCGGTCCCCAGGATTGAACCCAGGTTATCCTGCACTGCAGGCAGATTCTTTACCACCTGAGCCACCAGGGAAGCTCTGAAAAGGATGTAACTTCATCTATATACAGTGCTGTGCTACTACATGTAAATGTTTCACAACCAGAAATGGGGAAGGGGGTACAAGAACTGATTTGTAGAATTTGTTGATTTCCATGAAATTAACATGTAAACATTCCCACCATAGTGGATTTCAAGCTGCCATTATGGTACTACAGAACATAGCGTTGGGAAGTTATGTGAGAATTGGCTCTCACAGCTGGTACTGACTGACTCCAGCACACTGCTGGGTAGTATTCCTGCCAAAAATACATCACTAGATCTAATTATGAGGAACCTTGAGACAAACATCTGGCCCATACTCTTCAAAAATGTCAGTGTGATGAGTGCCAAAGAAAGGTGGATGAACTATTTGCAAGCAAAGAAGGTTAAAGAGTCCTAACGACAAAATGCTGTGCATTACATCAAAGGCTTGATCCCTTTGGATCAAGAGGGAAAGCTATTATAAAAGTACTACTGATATAAAACTGAACTGTATGTTAGGCAACATATAGGTTCAAGGTTAAGTGTTTTGAATGTGATCACTGTCACATGGTTCTAAAAGAGATGTTCTTGATCCCAAGATATATACCGTGAAATATTTAGGGGTAAATAGTGTAACTTACTTGCAAATGGTTCAGGAAAAAAAAAGAAACACATTTGGAGGTGTGTGGGAGGAGAGAGAGAAACAGTACAAATGTGGAAAATGTGAACAATTGGTGAATTTGGCTTGGCAAACATACTGGCATTTCTTGGGCTGTTCGTGCAACTCTTCTGTAAGTTTGAAATTACTTCAAAATAAAAAGCTTGTTAAAAAATGGATGTATTTTCCTGGAGTGTTGGATATCTATTTGTTTTCACTTCCTCTCCCTTCCACCCCGACTTCCCCTTGCCCCCACTTTCAGAGCAGACCATTCTTTTCTTTTGGAGAACTGCTTGCTTCCTTCCTCACTGGATCTAATGGAAATACAATCATCCTTCTGTGGGTAAGAGATGGAGAATGGTTCTAAGACTTCTCCCTAGGGATTTTCCAAATTAGAACTAAGGGATCTCTCTGGTGATGAATGACAATGGGAAGATGTGGACCAGAGACAATCAGTGACCATAAATGGACAGAAAGGAGCATCTTAATATTGGTGGTCGACTGCTGGGCTGGGCCAGACTTCAAAGTCTGGTTAAAGTTCAAAAACTGTAAAAAAATGATACCTTGTTTGCTACCTACATGCTCTTACCTTGGTTTACTGCTGCTGCTAAGTCAACTTAAGTCGTGTCCAACTCTGTGCGACCTCATAGACGGCAGCCCACCAGGCTCCGCCGTCCCTGGGATTCTCTAGGCAAGAATACTGGAGTGGGTTGCCATTTCCTTCTCCAATGCATGAAAGTGAAAAGTGAAAGTGAAGCCGCTCAGTCGCTAGTAAGCCCGCCAACAGTGAGATGAACTAGTGGGATAAGGATACAAATGAATGAGTTGGTACTAGAGGATCCTGGGAGCCTCTCTAATACCTTCTGTGGACACGTCTACATGGAGGGAGGATTCTGCCAGGCCAGAGAAACCAGAGCAATTGGCTGACTACTTTTGTATACAATCAGGTAGGGAAGGGTCCACATCAACACTTAATACCTACCTACCATCTAACAAGACAGTTCTCGCTAGGCCATAAAAACATACTTCCCTGGTGAACGGTGACAGCAAATAAAATTTCCTATTTTCTAGGAGTTATCATGCCCCTAAAGGGCCAGGCCATAAATACCACACTTGCACTCCTTCCTCCCCATGTGTAAATAAACCAGTACTTTCTCCTTTTTCATCCAAGCTAGCTGTGAGAGGCAGTGTCCACAGAGGATGGTCTCAGTGAATATTGTTTCCATTCGTTCTTTCAGATTGACCTCAGTACAACTAACATTTTGAGTTAGATAATTTCTTCCTGGGGGTAGGTGGTCTGTCCTGTACTTTGTAGAGTATTAAGCATCGTTCCCAGCTCTGCTCACTAGATTCTAGTAGCAGCCTCCCCAAGATGTGACAAACAAAAATGTCTCCAGAGTTGCCAAAGGGTTCCTTTGGGAACATGAATTGAGAACTATTGCTCTAGATTCACTAAGTTTATTCCTAGATTAAGCTAGAATCATCAGAAACCTACAAACCAGAATCGGAAGGATTTCCCCAGGTAAAACTCTTTTTTTAAAAAAAAACTGTGTTCCAGCACCACTCCTCTGGCTTATGTTGAGAAACGAAATAAGAAATAAGCCACAGAAACTCATTATTTTAATAACTTTAGGTGTGTGGTTCAGGACATGGTTCATTACACCATATAATATCCCTTTATGAGGACCCATGAGACCAGTTTCTGATTCTTAGGACCAGTGATAACTCCATTCCTTTCAGAAGCTGCTTTGTTTTTAACCTTAATGACCATTGTGCATTATGTAAGTGATTGTAACACCCTCGAGCGTTGGCTCTTGAGAGAAAGTGTATTTCAGATTTGTGACTAAATGCTTTATACTCATCATGTTGAATGTTTTACACTAACCTTAACTTGGTAGCATCTAATGATTTCCACCTTTGTTTTCTCACAAATAATTCTTATTTCATCACTTAACATATTTTAGAATTGGTTTTCCCCCTTTTTATTGACGTATATATGGTAAAATGCACAACTCTGTGCAGCTTGATGAATTTTGATGTGTGTATTTACTCACATAACCATCACCTGGCTCAAGATATCAAACACGCTTACTAATTTTTTCACCTTAGGGAAATGTATATATATTTTACAAACCACATCAAATCAAAAAACTGATTTTTCTAATTAGAAAGGTACAAAATAATACCACAAAATTGTTTCAGCTTGTAATTTTTTGATTACTAACCAACTTCAGCATTTCCCTTGCAATTGCCTATTATTTACTATTGCCTATCTGTGAAATGACCCTTTTTTCACTTACTTATTTAAGAATTTATTTTTACAACTTGAGCTACCAATAGTAATGCTTTGTCTGGTCTATGGAGCAGAAATTGTGTCCTTCAAGCTGTTCCCCTCTGGCATTCTTTCTCTTTCTCCTGTGATGTCAGATTGGACTTGGGTCTCCCACACTGGAAGAATCTATGGGTCTTTGAGTATGTAATTTTTTTCTGAAACTCCTCAGTTCCTCCTCCGCAAAATGGGGAGTGATAACATTGAAGTACTGAGTTATTTGGAGCATGAAGTATAAATATAAAGCATTTATCATGAAGAGTAGCCCCTCAAGACTCAGTGTTAATGTTTCTGCACTGATGTTTACCATGTTGCTTTTTAGATCCTCGTATATCATTATATCTATGGCTCTCTACTTTGCTCTGGGACACTGCTCAATTTTTATGTAGTTCCATAACATTCAATCACTCTTCCTTTATACTATGTCTCAGTATCTGAGAAAGGCTTTAACTTTTCTTAATAATCTTTGACATTCTTTTCCATTTATGTTTTTAAAGAAATTTTAAAAATACTCTCATCAAGTTTTTAAAAAGCTACAGTAATTTGTCTTCTTCTTTGGAACTATAACACATCTCTAATAAAATTGCTGTAAAGTGATCATAAAGTTTTATGATATAACATGAAGATCACCTACATCCTGTGTCAGGATTAATAATCAGTCTTTTACATTTTCCTATACAAATAGGCCACTTTTTGTTTTTCATTCTACTAATCTGGTTATCCTTATGTAGGATTATTATTATTATTTTTAGTGTATTTAACTTATATTCAATTTCTTCACCAAAGCCAATAATGCTAATAAACTTTGGCTAATTTATTTTTATTTCCTAGACACGTAGTGAAATTGTTTGCAAATAATATTTTGGTGCAGTTCTTTGCAATGTATGGTGGTATAACTGATGGCATTGTACTAAAGAAGACATTTTACTTAACACATCAAAATAGCACTCCTTCCAAACATTGCCGGTGGACCAACTTAAGTTAGTTCTGGACTAACTTTTTGGCAAGGTCCACTAAAGCATACCACACACATGCACTATAGTACAGCAATTCTACTCCAAATATGTTTACATATGTCTTCTAAAGAGCAGGTGCTAGGATCATCATGGCAGTTCTACTTGTGATAACCAAAAACTGCAAGCTACCCAAAAGCCCATTTATGTAAATGTGAAAGTGAAAGTCGCTCAGTTGTGTCCGACTCTTTGCAACCCCATGGATATACAGTCCATGGAATTCTCTAGGCCAGAATACTGGAGTGGGTAGCCATTCCCTTCTCCAAGGGATCTTCCCAACCTGGGGATCGAATCCAGGTCTCCCACATTGCAGGCGGATTCTTTTCGAGCTGAGCCACCAGGGAACCCAATATACTGTGGTATATTCATGCTCTGATCTGCCATTCAGTGGGGAAAATGAATAAACTGGCTGCAACTACACACAGCAACATGAATGAATCTCATAAATATAATCTGAGCAAAAGAAGCCATATGTTAAAAAAGTATAAACTGTAGGACTTCAGTTTTATAAAATACAAAATCAGCCCAAACTAATAAATGCTAATATAAGTCTTGTTAGTCGGGGAATTAATGATTGGAACAACATGTGAGAGACTTCTCACGTATTGGTACTGTTTGTTTCCTTGATAGTGATACTAGTTGCATGTATGTGTTCAACTTGTGAAAGTTCATTGAACTACACACTTACATTATATACACTTTCCTATGTGTACACTTTAATATAAAGATAAGGAAAAAAACAGAACTACCGATCTTCCCGCAGTCTTTCCCATTTTTCCCATTTTACTTAATGTCAGTTTGATCCTGAGTTGCTCAGGTCCAAGGTCTCCTTTGGGTACAGAGTTGGGAATTGAGTAACCTGTGCTACTGTGTGTGGTGACCGTGTTTCCACCTTCGAATGCAGTATAACCTTACTTATCTTCTTTATAATCTTTCTCCATATCCACCATCACCTCTATCTAATAGGTTACGATCCTAGGGCATGGGTTTTGATCTATTCTGGCCCTAGCTATATCTCCAGGCCCTAGAACACTGTCTGGCAGACAGCAAGCACTCAGAACATTTGTAGAATATCAACTAGAAGAGCAGTGACTGAAAAAGTTATGAGAAGGAGCATTTTTATCTTTCCTTTCTAAAAAAGGAAGGCTTCTTATGTGTCTTGATTCACTATACAGTTGATTTGCCTTGATCTCCAGCTATCTGAACCATGAGAACAACCAAGTGCAGATGTTTCCATGGGTGTGTATCACAGTTTCAAAGACATAAGCAGTGGGACCGAAGTATCTGGATGGACTGCTTCTCAGAAACGAGATCACAGGGAAGATAGGGACAGAATGTGAATTAGTGTGGGGTTGTGGGAGGACAATAGGACTGAATATACGGATATGGAAATGAGAAAAAAGGATATGGAGAAGAGAATAAGTGAATCAGATCGTCTCTTCCCACAGTGGAGCCCAGGTATGGTTTGTGAAATGCATGTTATTTTTTGGTGGACAGGTGGCACATATTTTTGTTCCTGGAATGAAGTTCCAACGAGACCCTGGTTTCTAGATACCATTCTCCACTGAAAGCAAAAGGGCTGATTCCAAGGCTATGGCAGTGGGAGCAGTTAGAGGATCAAAATGAATAAGAGAGGAGTTTAAAATACACTGAGGGGTAAAAAAAAGTCCCTAAGTTCATGCTGATACTTAAAAATATTTTAAAAGGTAGAGATGGAGAAGACAGGAAAATTATTCTTTACAGATGACTGCTAATAAATATTGAAGGTGATAGAAATAGTGAATCACCATTTACAATCACTGTATATCATAGTACTAACCACAGTACCCTTGAGAGTCCCTTGGACTACAAGGAGATCAAACCAGTCAATCCTAAAGGAAATTAACCCTAAATACTTATTGGAGGGACTGTTGCTGAAGCTCTAATACTGTGGTCACCTAATGTGAGGAGCTGACTCATTGGAAAAGACACTGATGCTGGGAAAGATTGAAAGCAAAAGGAGAAGTGGGTGGCAGAGGATAAGACAGTTAGATACCATCACCGACTCAATGAGCATGAATCTGAGCAAACTCCAGGCAATGGTGAAGGACAGAGGAGCCCGGAGTGCTTGCAGTCCACGGGGTCACAAAGAGTCAGACAGGTCTTAGGGACTGAGCAACAACAACAACCACAGAACTAACTGGCTTAGGCAAGAACAGCCCTGGAGGCCAAGATTACTGTGTCAAAGACTGTTGGGAAACAGGATGGTCAGACAGCCTCAAAGTGCTGATTCCAGACAAGTTAGTACTTACAAAGGAGAAAAGACAAAGAGAAATCTGGCAGATATTACCCGCATCGTGAGGCTCTCAGCACCTTAGCTCCCCAACAAGGGATTGAATCCAAGCCATGGCAGTGAAAGCGCTGAGTCCTAACCACTGGACTACCAGGGAATTCCAGGCAGATACCACCTTAACCAAACACAAAGCCTACTGCCATTGCCAGCCTCCTGTGAGACATACTGGGAAAGACACAACATCACTTATGCAGTATTCTTGCCACAAAGAAATTATATTAGACTCATGGCTCTGAAACTGTCCTGTATAGTAGAGTTACCAAGAAAGCTATAAAGGACAGAGAGGCCCAGACTCATGAAGCAGGATAGGGTGAAACAGGGCAGGCTGTGGGTCTCTGTAGTTTCGTCAGTCTCTCAGATGATTCGGAGACATGCCCAACATGCTGTATGTCTGGAATCGTTGAATTAGACAAATCCGTATTTCACAAGTTGGGAGACATTCTTCAAAGCAAAAGGCCTTTACTTTTAAAAAAATACCAGAGTACAAAAAGCCAAGGAAAGACTGGACATCTGACACTTAAAAGCAATGTGTGATCCTAGATGGATCCTGGTCCCGAAAAGGAAAAAACAAAAACAACAAACTAGCTCAACAGTTAATTACTAAGACAGTGTGAGTAGGAACTATGTATTAGATACAATTTGTGAAATATGGTGTTAATCTCCTAAAACTCTAAACCCCACACGGGCAGAGATCTACTTAAGTCAGTGGTCCCCAACCTTTTTGGCACCAGGGACCAGTTTTGCAGAAGACAGTTTTTCCACAGATTGGAGGAGGTGGTTTTGGGATGGCTCAAGCACATTACATTTATTGTGTACTTTATTTCTATTATTATTACATCAGCTCCCCCTCAGATCATCAGGCGTTAGATCCTGGAGGTTGGGGAACCTTGTTTTACAAGGTTACAAGTCACCCCTGTACACACAGCACCTGTGTGGTGCCTAGCACATAGTGGACATTCAATAAATATTTTCAAATGAATTATCCTATACTTAGAAAAAAACAACCAAACCTTTCAATAACAAGTTTCTACCAGATGCTGCTGCAAAAAATATCATCAGAACTATGAGTCTTCCTTCATCTAATTCTTTTTACTTCCCCTCCTATTCTGAGATCTGGAGGCTCTGCTTTATTTCTTTTGAACCCAGGAAGAATGAGACTGTCACATGGCCAAACATCAGAGAGACTGGCTCCACCATCCTGCCAACAATATCTGAATCCCTTTAATGAACTCTCGCACCAACACAGTTGCAAAGCAAGGGAGTGAGTGTTTATAAGACTGCTCTGAAAATGAGAGGTGTGGTGATCTGCAGCCAAATCATTAAGAGATGCAAGAAAGGGGAGCCTAAATAGGTCAGGCTCTGCTGCTAATAGGCATGGAGGTTCCAAGGCACCCACAGCTAATAAACAAGAGGGGAGACAACTGGAGAACAAATGAATAACCGTCATTAGACACTCAGAACCTAGCTCTCTGCTTCTGTACTTATCTTTATGCATTAATAGATTACATACACAGCAGATGTTAATTACAGCATTCTAATTGCTTAAATGCACCCTGGCACCGATTTATGATTACAATTTGAATTTGTAGCAGTGGAGTGTCCTGAAGAAAAACTAGTCATATTAAAAAAAAAAAAGTGCAAGGTGCTTACAAGATAATCAAGGATGATTAGAGGGAGAAAAGGATGAATCACGAGAAAGAAAGTTATGGTCATGATGTTAAAATAAAGCTTTTGAATAAATAAGCCCCACCAAAGTTAGTATCCTATCCTAATATTCTACATGCTTTTTTGCAGGAGTGAACATGCAGTGATACTTTTATTTGTAGGACTACCGTGCCTCCATTTGATTGGTCCTCCCACGTATTATTATTTTTTTCCCCAATAGAGTGTGCCACATTTAAATTGTTTTCACCAACATCCTCCTTTTATGCCATAATTGTGGTTATTTATGCTCAAGTTCTTCAGTATTGCCTGGAGAATTCCACGGACAGAGGATCCTGGGGGGCTACAGTCCATGGTATTACAGAATTGGACAGGACTGAATGACTAACACTTTCTTCTTATAAATGGTAACAGCTTATAAAAGTCCCCTTGGGAATTTGGAAGAATATTGTCAATAACAACAACAACAAAAATGAGAAACATGTACGTGCTAATTATCTGTTCCTAGAGCTTGACATACATTAGTTCATTGACTCCTTGGGACAACCCCATGAGGAGATACTAATATTACCTCAGTTCACAGGTCAGGGGACTAAAGATTAGGAAATCACAGTAGACTTACTTAAGGTCACCTACCCTTTCAGTGGTGCTGCCAGGATTCAAGCCGGGACCAACCCTCCACAGTGCCCCCCACCTTTGCCATGTCACGTACTGAGCCCATACTTTGGTGTCTCCAAGGAGTGAACAAGACACTCTCGGTTGGTGTCTAATATCCACAAAATATTTACTGACTTCACTCCAGCTGGGACCTAATTCATGCTCTTATATGTTTCATGCATTCTTAGTAAATTTAAAATTGTAACTATTTATGGACGATTCAACAGGTTTAATGAAATGGGTAGCCTGCTTTATTTCCCAATGAATTTATATTGTAAAACATTAATATTAAGATTCTATAATTATGAAATGAAAGTCTCCCATTCAATTTCTTCTTTCTGAAAAGTGTAAAGATAGCTTTGCAAACCTCCTCCTTAGGTCTCTTAAACATGTATTACAGGACAGAAAGGCAAATGACATCGGTTTCTAGCATGGGTTGAAACAAATAGATGACAGATGGACAGGGAAATGGATGGACACAGAGAGAGAATGGGTTCGGTAAATTAGTTTTTAGAAGTTTCTTTGCTGCGCTCCTTTTGAAATACAACATTTGAGTTTTCAAGGATGTCAACTTAAGCATTGTCAAAAGCAGGAACCATACAAAGAAATTTGATTTCTATAATAAATTGAGAAAATATCTTCCAGAGTCTTTTCATCCATTCCTAGATTTTAAGATATTATATTTTCAGCTGAATGGACCATCTACCTCCTCTTTCCATCATCCAAACATTCATTGTGCAATTTTTAAGTTTTATGACTTTTTTTTTTAATAACTTTATTTATTTTAGTTGGGGACTAATTACTTTACAATATTGTAGTGTTTTTTGCCATACATTGACATGAATCAGCCATGGGTTTACATGTGTTCCCCATCCTGAACCCAGTTTTATGACTTTTTTTGAGTGACAATTTAGGTACAATGCTATTCTTTTGGCCCCTTTCTGAGATGATGATTTGCCAAAAAAAGTATTTACCAAAAGTTTAAATGTTTTAAGGTAAGTCATGTTAAATAGCACCATTATGAAATACAAATCTTCCAGCTAGACGTTTAGTGGCTCTTTTCAATGTAGTCAACAAATATTTGAGTGCCTACTTGTGCTGGCAAAATATCAATGAACAAATAATTCATTCTTTGTAAATTTAGCCCGGGCAGCGCCAACTGGAGTGCATTTCCCTTATACTCTAAGACCATGTCCTTTTGCCTCTTTGGGCGGGCCTTGGATTTTTCATCCAAGGACTCAGCAATTTCCTCTTTAGCACCTCACGGAGGTGGTAAAGGCAAGTGACAAAGCACATGTGACAGGTCCCTGAGGATTACAACTGACATGTGTTATAAGCTATTATTACAAAAACTTTCATTTAGACAAATGTACAAGGCAGCACAGATCTCAATATTCATGGTATTAAGACACGTAATTTAAATGTTAAGAAAACATAGAGGAAAACCACATGAAACAGGGAAAAGTGAAATACTGATTATAAAACTCCCAACAGCCCTTTAAAATAGGGCACTCGATTTCTTTCTTCCTCATGGATTGGCTAGTCTTCAAACCAACTCTGCTGTTTAGCTTAGTGATTTCACCGGGTAAATACTGATGGCTAGTTATTTTGAGAAAGTGTGCTCACCTCTCTGGAGACAGAACTTACAGCCTGCAAAAATTCAGTTTCTGTTACTGACCCGTTAAATAATTTCAGCACCTTGAAATTGAGCTTGAGGATTAAAATGCACACATTCACATAGGCAAACACTCTCAAATTCCAAATGCTAAAACTCTACCAGGCTAGCAGACAGACTGAATATACCTTAGTCCTTCATAAGGAGTCAAATTGTTGGTTGTTGAACTACATGGAATAATTCCAGGATAAGAGTCATGAATGAAATGCTGACAGTAATGGGTTGGTTACAGAGGAATATGTTTCATGTTCTGTTAGGTGAGCTGAGACTAATTCCTCTCTTTTAAGGCACTGTAAACAGGGACATTAATAGGTCTTATCATGAATGTGTACTTTTTTAAAAGCCTCTTTGTGGACTTCCCTGGTGGCACAGTGAATAGGAAATCTACCTGATAATGCAGGGGACAGGGGCTTGATCCCTGGTCCAGGAAGATCCCACATTTTGCAGACCAACTAAGCCCATGCACCACAACTACTAAGCATGTGAGATGCAACTACAAAGGCTGCATGCCACAACTACTGAGCCCATGTGCTGCAACTACTGAAGTCCACATGCCTAGAACCTGTGCTCTGCAACAAGAGAAGCCACCACAAGGAGAAGCATGCGCACTGCAACTAGAGAGTAGCCCCCCTCGCTGCAACTAGAGAAAGCCTGCACAAAGCAATGAAGACTCAGCACAGCCTAAAATAAATATAAATAAATAAAATTATTTTTAAAAAGTCTCTGTCATGAACAGGCAGCTGGAACAATAATAAATTATCAAATATCTTTCTAGGTTTTAGGAGAATATTTCCTGCTCAAAGAAGTCACAGGTTGATTACTCATGACCTCATTATTGACTTTTGGGATGACTCATTTCTCCAATTTTTCTTTCACTCCTTCTTTGCTGCTGCTTATATGGTACGGATGTGAGAGTTGGACCATAAAGAAGGCTGAGAACCAAAGAATTGATGCTTTCAAACTGTGATGTTGGAGAAGACTCTTGAGAGTCCCTTGGACTGCAAGGAGGTCCAACCAGTCCATCCTAAAGGAAATCATCCCTGAATATTCATTGGAAGGACTGACGGCTGAAGCTGAAGTTCCAATACTTTGGCCACCTGATGAGAAGAGCTGACTCATAGGAAAAGACCCTGATGCTGGGAGACTGAAAGCAGAAGGAGAAGGGGATGACAGAGGATGAGATGGTTGGATGGTATCACCAACTCAATGGACATGAGTTTGAGCAAACTTTCAGCAGATGGTGAAGGAGAGGGAAACCTGGTGTGCTGCAGTACGTGGGGTAGAAAAGAGTCGCACATGGCTGAGCGACTGAATGACGATACGGTAACTTTGACTTTAGTAAGAAGGAGAAAGGAAAGCCAATGATACTCAGAATTTGACTGAATGGCAGGGGTAGAAGAATATATTGGAAGACTTAGCTAAAATGAGGTTTTAGGATTAACTTTAGGATTAGATTTTAGGATTGCATACACTTGCAATGCTCCTCCATCTTAAAGCCAATCAAGTTCTTGATGACTTATTTCCTTGAAATTTCAAGAAAAAATGTCTGAATCGAAGAGGAGAGAAGTATGTCAACCTATCCCTGTAGCTGATTTTACAGAAATTCTCTTAAATGTCTACAAAAACTCCTTACAGTAAATAAAGCAGCAGAAGTTACAGTACTTATGCTGAGACTCCTGTGCTTTAAAATCCGATCATGCGACGTGCCAAATGGTATTCCAATAGGTTCAGTATATTAAATTTCAAGGTTACAGGTACAATATCAACTCTGGAAAATTGAATGTAGGCGCACTGGCTCCATCTTAGGCAGTGAAAACAAAATTAAGATAGAAAGCTGAAAAGGTCTAATTTTAAGGTTGTTACTCAGAAACGCTTTTCAATCTGGCTCAATCTTTTTCAAGCAAAAACCACCACAATATTGTAATCAGCCTCCAATTAAAATAAATAAATTAATTTTTTTAAATAGTCAATTTTGCAAAATCTGATCATTTTAGTTGTGAATGTAAACTACGTTTACTTTACTGACTTAACAGATATTTATCAAGGGTCTATAGTATATGCCTGTCTTTGTGCCAGAGGTTGGGATATAAAGCTGAATAAGAGATGACCCTGGTCCCAAGGTGCAGGGTCAATCCAGCTGCAGGGGGAGCAGGTGTAAAACTGAGTAATTCCTCACAATGGGAAGAGAGCTACAGAAGTATTTAGAGGATATTTTTGAAGTCGGAGGAACTTAAATCCTTCAGGATAGGGTTGGCAGTGATGCACAAGGGGAGGGAAGAACCGGTTAAGGGGTGGGGACTCTGGAGCTGAGTTCAGAAGCACGAGTGGAAATTGATCAGAGGGAAACGAAAGGCAAGAGAAACATTCAGCAGAGAGAGAAGGACATGAGGAGGAGAAAGACAGTCAGCACAGGAATAAATATATTAAAAGCGCACAGAAACTTGAGAAAGCTGGTATTAATCTGCAAACTAGGAATTATTTCAGTATGAACATGGTGAGTGGGGAAGAGGCTAGAGTGATGAGCTGGGGCTTGTGTGTCCTAGGAAGGGGTTTGATATGTTATAGCAGTAGCGGTAACAGTATAAACATTAATAGCAAAACAATGTCTGCCTCAGACACTGTTTTATACACCTGGTATATATTCATTTATCTGTTGTAGTAGGAACTATGATCCTTCACCTTACAATCAATAAAACTGAGGCTTAAAAACATAAGTAACATGCCAAGGTTAGAGCCAAAGCCATGTTTTTGAATCCAGACTGTCTGGTTTCAGTCTAACCTCTCCTCCACTGTATTATATTGCTTCTCTAGGTAGCAGGAGCAGGCCAAGACAGGAGGTATGAAGTCTTGCTGATTTTCGTTCTAAAATGTCTCAAATCATGGGATTTCCCTGGTGGTTCGGCGGTTAAGACTGTGCTTCCAATGCAGGGAGAGTGGGTTTGATCCCTGCTTGGGAATTAAGATCCCACATGCCACACGGTGCCACACGGTGCCACATGGTGCCACAAGGTCAAAAAAAAAAAACAAAAAAATTAAAATAAATAAATAATGCCTCAACCCTACAAATGCTTCAACAAATGAATCCATTTGTTCATTCTTTAAACATTCGCTCCTTCCCTTATCCATTCATTCAGTAACCTTTTACCTAACCTCTAGGTTCTAGAGTTCCCAATATATAAAAAAACCTGGTCCTTACTCCCTATGTGCAAGTCTATATTAAATATAGAAATAAAAACACGAATTTTCAAAGCAACCCTGCAATCCTTCCCCATCTTGACTCCTGGCTCTTACAACACAAGAATATATAGATAATAGGAAGAAAAGTGGACAAGATGAGGTCAACGTAGCCAAAATACTTAAAAAGTTAAAAGTCTCACTGAATGTAAAATGCAGGCAGCAACCGATCCCAACAAAGAAAAATACATACCTCAAAGAAAGAAACAGGTGAAACTAATACAACTAATGTGCTGGTATCAGGATTATGGATTGATTCTTTCCTAAATTTTTTTTGTCCTTTTCTGCATTTTCTAAATGTTTTACAATCAACGAGTATATTTTTACAACAGAAAAGTGTCAGATTACAATTGACAAATTACAGTCAGTTGTCTTAAGAGTAGACCTTTTACTTTTCTAGATAAAGCAATTAGGAATTTTCAGCTTCCACTTAGCTTTGTCCAATGACAAAGATAACTGAGTATTTTTACTAATGGAGGGAGAATGATCAGCACAATGGTTTTATTCTCTTCATGCAGTTTTAAAGAGATAAAGTTTAAAAGAGATAAAGGACATTGATTGTTTTTGTCTGTTTTTCTTATATAAAACAAATTCAAGTATCCTGTTAAAAAAATGTTTAGAAAAGTGTTACTGAGAAAGCAAAAATCCTTCAATAATCTTGCTCTCAGAGATAATAAAAATGTATACTATGCAATGGGCTCCCCCAGTGACTCAGCAGTAAAGAACCTGCCTGCAATGCAGGAGACACAGGAGATGCAGGTTCGATCCCTGGATCAGGAAGATCTCCTGGAGGATGAAATGGCAATCCACTCCAGTATTCCTGCCTGAAAAGTTCCATAGACAGAGGAGCCTGGTGAGCTGCACTTCATAGGGTCACAAAGAGTAAGATATGATTGAGTTCATACACATACAGATACTATGCAATACATTTTTTTCTATTTTTCCTTATGAATACTTCTCTCTCTCTCTCTCTCTCTCTCTCTCTCTCTCTCTATATATATATATATATATATATATATATCTCGAAATACTAAAGTTAAAAGATAATCATACTATATTTATAATTCTATTAGCTTGATTCTTTTTAAACTCAACAATGCAGTTTGTACATGCTTCCCCAGCAACTGAGAAGGGCTATTTTACCTTTCTAATGGCTGCCCAGAATTCTTCCCACATGAATGATCTGTCACTTATTTAACTAATCCTTATTGAAGCACATTAGGCAGTTTTCAGTTTCCTGCTATTGGTGATGGTTTAGTCGCTAAGTTGTATCTGACTCTTGTGACCCCATGGACTGTAACCCGCCAGGCTCCTATGTCCATGAGATCTTCCAGGCAAGAATACTAGAGTGGGTTGCCATTTCCTTCTCCAGGGGATCTTCCCAACCCAGGAATCAAACCCGGGTCTCCTGCATTGCAGGCAGATTCTTTCGCAACTGAGCTATAAGGGAAGCCCAATTAGAAATAATAATCTAAGAGCTTTTACTATTTATCTTTTCATACTTCAGTAGTATCTTCCATGCATTAATTCCTCTAGTTGGTGGAGTGCTGGATGAAAAGACGTCCTCTTTATTGTCATGGATGTGGCCAAACTGCCATGAAGGGGCTTTTAAGAGAACTTTGGTACCTCCAGGTTCACACACTTACATGCAAACAGCATTCAGAGTGAGGACATTGTGCAGCATGTTCTAACCCTGCACATGCGGCCAAAGCGTGCTTGGGGCTGAGACTCTCCCCGCATCTCCTGAAGAAAGGGCACATCTAATAAGGCCTCGGTCAAGAAATGGGGCAAAAGGGAGAATAAAAACAAATGTGATCCAACAGTCCTGCAATAACTCTATTTTTTTAATAGCATTCCTAATGTGTGGCTCACTCGTATTTCTACATTTATTCAAAGTACTATGATAAACCTAGACAGAGTATTAAAAAGCAGAGATATCACTTTGCCAACAAAGGTCCGTATACTCAAAGCTATGGTTTTTCCAGTAGTCATGTATGGGTGTGGGAGTTGGACCATAAAGAAGGCTGAGCATCAAAAAATTGATGTTTTAAACTGTGGTGCTGGAGAAGACTCTTGAGAGTCCCTCGGACAGCAAGAAGATCAAACCAGTCAATCCTAAAGGAAATCAACCCTGAATATTCACTGGAAGGACTGATGGCTGAAGCTGAAGCTTCAATACTCTGGCCAACTGGTGTGAATAGCTGACTCATTAGAAAAGACTCTGATGCTGGGAAAGAGTGAAGGCAGGAGAAGGGGATGACAGAGGATGGGATGGTTGGATGGCATCACTGACACAATGGACATGAATTTGAACAAACTCTGGGAGATAGCAAAGGATAGGGAAGCCTGGTGGGCTATAGTCCATGGGGTTGGTAGCAGAGTTGGATGCTACTGAGTGACTGAACAACAAACCATCATATTGCCCTTAAAATGAACACAACACATGCCCACACACAAATGTACAAATGAGAGACTCTTTAAGACTTAGCGTGGGCCGCGGGAAGGTAGCAGTAGTAAATATTCCACTGATAACACAGCACTCACTAGAAATCCTGGCCCTTAACTGGAACACAATAATTTTTTTATTGAATGAATGAAGACAAATACTATGGTTTCTGCAGCCAGATTACCTAGTGATGACTTTACTACTAATGAGCTACTTAACCATGGTCAAATTTTTTACCTTATTTGTGCTTCCATTTGCTTATTTGATAAAGTAATAATAAATAACAGCATTGGTGGTTGTGAGGCTTAGAGGAGTCAATACAGGAAAAAAAATCAGTTCGAGCTCTCAGTAAGTCCATTTCCCATCCTCCACCTCATCCCCACCCCTGCCCATGCATGGTCTCTGCCACAGAGCACCTACTGAACCCCACTTGCTTTTCCATTTCTGTCATCTCATGATTATAATGCTGCAGTGGTAAAGAACTTGCCTGCCAATGCAGGAGACCCAGGTTCAATCCCTGGGTCAGGAAGATCCCCTGGAGAAGGAAATGGCAACCTACTTCAGTATTCTTGCCGGGAGAATCCCATGGACAGAGGAGCCTGGCGGGCTATAGTCCATGGGTTTGCAAAAGAGCTGGATAGGACTGAGCAACTAAAACAACAACATATATACCCAAAGAGATAAGGTGGCCAATACTATTTTAATTTTGCAAACATGTCTTCAAAGGTATGTTAGTGCTAAATGGTTTGATTATTAAATCACAGGTATGGTTGAAGAGACCTTCAAAAATCACCACTGAAGGCACATCTGCAGGGTTTCTCATGCATTTAAGGCTTTTCCAAGCAGGTTGTCCAACAGCCCACACACAGAGGGCTCCCAGGGTTCCTGAGCATCATTCTTGTCATTTCCCCATCATCACCATCTGGCACAGGTGGTGGCTGTGTGCAGGCAAGGTGTGCCCCTCTGCATTCTCCCCGAGGAAGCCAAACAGGTTTGGGAGCCTTCACTTAACAGACAACAGCTCTCTTCTGGGGAACTCTTGAACCGTATGGGCAGTTCCAAACATTCTGTATCAACCCAAGCACTAGTGCCCTTCTGAAATCTTCTTTCAGAAGTGCTTTGTCCCCTAGCCCAGGCTGTCAAAGGGGTCAAAGCCATTTGACCCCTAATGAGCAGAGGCACCTTATTAACCGTAAGGTAAGAGTATCAACATTAACAACAACATTCGGAAAATGGTAAAGAGGGAGCTTAAATTGAGGATACTACAAATATGGCCCCCTCATGGGCAGCAGGCAGACAACCCTCACCCATCTAGAGGTAGGATGTGTCATGGTTAACCTCATAGATTCAGGCATCATACTGCCTGGTGTGAATCTTGGCTCCTCCACTTATTAGCAATGTGAGTCGGTGTATGTTATTTAACATCTGTACCTCAATATTCCTATCTGTAAAATGGGGAATAATAATAGATTTTACCTAATAGGTTCTTACATACTAGGGTTGGAATGAGAACTGAATGCATGAATACACCCAGTAAGTGCCTAGCAAATTATATGTATTCAATACTTGTTAGTGCTATGACCAGCCCATTCTATAACAATAGCTCCTGAGTTCCAAATTACTGAGCAATCTCCTAAAAGGGGCAGCTGAGGTAAATGGAAGGTGCTTTTAAGGTCCAGGGTCTCCTGCTGGTATCATTTGCCAAGGACACTTTTCGTACATAATAGCTCTGTGACGTTAAGCAAACTACTTAACTTCTCTGTGCCTCAATTCTTTTATTTGGAAAAGGGGATAACTTCCTTCTTTGAGGGCTATAGGAGGATCAAATGTATCAATGGTTAGCTGCACACCACCCAGCACACTGCTGGCTCATCATAATGTAGAGAAAGGGCTCTTGGACGTTTCTTTCCTTCTCTGTAGTCTCAGAGCTGGAAATGCATTTCATACCTTCCTCCACTTTCCTGTGTTTCTTTTTCCTCCACTTTTTTCAACTCCTGTTTTTCTCCCTCCTGTTTTCCCTCCACTATTTTTTTTTTTTTTACTTTTTTTTCTACCAGGAAAGAAGAGGAGGAGAAATGACAAGCATCTTTCTAAAGTCTTTTCACTGGACCTTGATTCATATTTCTCAAAGCGAGTTTCAACTTGTATTTCAACTTTCTGCATGTTTACCATGCAGAAAATCCAATGGTTCTTCAACCAAGGTGTTCAGGAGAATTACCTAAGAACCTTGTTGAAAAGACTGATGCCCAGCTCTCCATTCAATCCTAAGTCTGTGATCTGGAGAGTGACAAGAGGCAGGAGCCTGGTCATTTAAATGAGCATTTGTTGTCAACCTGGTCATTTAAATGAGCATTTGTTGTCAATCTGATAAAAGGAGTCAAAGGTTACACATGAGACCCACTGTAATCTCATTGCTCTGAAAGGGGAAAAATGTCTTAGAAAGGTTAAATACCTTTCCTAAGATCACACTGCTCCTGCGGCTCAGGGGCAGCTGGAGCCCTGAGGTCTTTCCTTAAAGCTACATTTCCTTGTCAAGATCAAAACATAGTATGATTCTTAACTTATTTTCTCCTATTGCAAATTTCAGCAGGTCCTAGAAAACAGAAACACATCATTTGGATTACTTTATAAGGACAGGCATATGTTAAGCCAGATTTTGTCATGACTATTGCTGAAGTATACTTTGTCTCAGAGAATAAATTTCATCTTCACTGATGTATAAGCTGGGATTTAAAATGCCAGTAGAAAAATAAACAGATCCTCAAAGCATTTCTAGTTACAAACAGCCTCAAATGGGGTGGCAGGTAGCAGGCACGCGATAAATAACTGCAGAATAAATACAGTACTCATATGTACTGAGCTATAGCCATGGTTGAATTTGGCTAACACACCAGTGCCTTCATAATTGAAGTCGACCGGAACCAGTTTTCTAGAAGAAACAGATCTTTAACTGATACCTAAAAAGAGGAAAATCCAATAATCTTTTCACTTTTCTTTTAATATTAGGCTAAACATGAAATTTTGTTCTTTACAGAATCATTTTTCACTCTTTTGGCTGTGCGGCATGGCTTGCAGGACCTTAGTTTCCTGGCCAGGGATCAAACCTCTTTCTCCTGCAATAGAGGCATGGAGTCCTAATCAGTGGACCCCTCACTCACTCTTTGCTGAAAATTGTAAATAAAGTTACTATAGCATTGCTAAATGTTCCTCAGCAATAGCTGGAACATGTTTTTGGGTTTTTTTTAGCATATTAGGTGTTCAACTTCCTAGCATATTTAGATGCATTTCATACTCAATACTAGTCAAACTATATATCAGATAAGCTGTTTTTGTTTATCTCTTGATTTCCTGGGAATCAAGGGTTGATCATCAATAATATCTATTCAACTTACTGAATTAACCAACAATTAATTGAATGCCCTATGTGTACTTGACTGTAACATGGGAGATTATTTCGGAATAAATAAAAGTGAGAAATATTTGTCCCTTTTTCAGACTACCCAGGACACCCAAATCAGAAGTGAGGCACAATATTTCTTTCAACACGTTTAAGTGGCACCAATGGCTCATCCAGGCTTCCCAGGTGGCTCAGTGGCAAAGAATCCGCCTGCCAATGCAGGAGACGTGGATTTGATCCCTGGGTTGGGAAGATCCCCTTAAGAAGAAAATGGCAACCCACTCCAGTATTCGTGCCTGGGAAACCTCATGGACAGAAAAGCCTGGCAGGCTACAATCCATGGGGTCACAAAGAGCCAGACACGACTTGGCAACTAAAACAACAACAAGATGATTCATTCACTGTGCAGTAGGGGCGATGATATTTACATTGCAAACCACCCAGTGCTTCCAATGACAGATCATGAGGCAGAATTTTGTGACTATAAATCCATATTTAAATAGCTACACAGAGCTTCAGTGACTGTATTAACCCTCATCACAAGTCATCTTTCTTACAAACCAAGCATGCAAAAAGATACGGTGACTTTGTGTGTATTTGAAAATAATAGCTGTCTTTTCCTGCCTGTGTATTTCTCTCCTCAGTGGAAAGGGAAAGCTGTCTGGCAGAAAGGAAGAAGAATGGCTGGGATCTAACAGAGAGGCTAACAGTTTGGTGGGAAGAATGTCCCCTGCACAGTGTGGAAGGGAGACTCATTCACCATCCACCTATGTTCTACTGCTGAGGCTACGTTCTCATAAAACTTATTTATTCTTATAGCTGTGATTCAGATGATATTCCTCATACAGAATGTTCTTAAATTATCACACATCGTTAACAAACTGCAGCCCAATCCTGTTATCTTATTTACTGGATCCTGTAACATCTCTTGGGATTGTATGTAACTAGCTATCTGCGTATTACTTAGACAGAAAATATTAAACTGTAAATTCCTACAGATGAATCTAAAAAAATTACCCCAATAATGCAGGTCATAGTGTCTTACAACACCATGTTTTATAAAAGTTCTGAACTCTTTGACAGGTCATTAAACACTCTCATTTAGAAAGGAGCTTTTGACGTAAGAGGAGAATTGAAAAGAACTCTACTTCCTTAAGATCAACAGGATTAGCAGAAAAAGCTACAAGAGAAATATCAAGAGTTAAGTTTTTCATTCTTTTATTTTTTTTTTATTAACAACAGAGTAAACAAATCATCAAGGAAACTATTTCTCTGGACCTTGGCCAGCTAGGCAGTGAGAAATATCACAAGGGTTAATTGCATTTCTCTCCATAAGAGATGACGACCAACCATGGCTTATGAAATGTTTTCCTGACTCAGTAAATGCTGCGTTGGCTATACAGGTGTCTATCAGGCAACCCAATGCATTCTTGAGGAAACCCACATCTCAGAAAAAGAGGCTGTCATAAAGCCTTTGGTGCTGGAGACATTCTACTTTCCTTATAGAATTAGCCAAAAACTCTGCTTTGGAGTAACAGGGGCTCGATTTATCCTCTTTCCTGAAAAAACGAAAAAAACTAGACAATAAATACTAAACAATAGTCTTCAAAACAGTGCACATGAGGCAGCAAAGGACCATGAACCTTGAATGAGGTAAAGCCCAACTATCCCCACTTGGCTGTGAAGAGGAAACCCAGACAGAGCAACTGTCCAGACAGAGGACTTCTGGAGTTGAGCAGATGGAGCTGAGAGAATCGGGAAAGCAAATGGATGGGATTTTATGGAACAGAGTGCTAGAGAAAACAGAGTTGCACTGAGGGAGAGTCTTGAAGCTATGCAGAGGGTCTCACGCTCTCACTGCCGAGGGCCCAGGTTCTGTAATCAGGGAATTAAGATCCCTCAAGCCAGGTGGCATGGCCAAAAAAAAAAGAATAAGCAGATTGAAGACATTAAAACAGTTATTATAACTACAGTCATACATTCCAAAAGTTATGTAGCTACAGGAAAGATTTTAAAACGATCCAAATCAAACTTCTGAAGATAAAAACTCCAATGGACAGGATGCGATAAATGGCAGATTAGATTGCAAAAGAAAGATAAAGAAAATTGAAGACACTGAAATGGGAATTATCAAAATAAACCCAGAAAGAAATAACTAAATGAAAAGAGCATCACTTAGCTGTGGGGTAACTTCAGGAGGCCTAGTATATGTGTAATGAGAATTTGCAAAGGTGGCATGGGTGGGGACAGAAAAAAAAAAAAAAAACAGTTGAAGAAATCATGGCTGAAATATTCCCAAATTTGTTAAAAACTATAAACCCACAAGTCCAAGATGCTCAGTAAACACAATCATAGAAAGCATGAAGAAGAAAGCAAATTGTTCAAAGTAGTGAGAAAGAGAAAATCTTAAAAGCAGAGATGATTAAAATTTTACACAAAAACAATGACAGTGTCATAAGGATCTGTAACACAACTAAAAATAAAACGTATGACATTAACAGCTTAAAGGTTGAGAGAGGAGAAATAGAAATATACTATTATAAGGTTCTTGTACTACCTGTAAAATGGTACAATATATAATAAACTTGAAGGTAGACTTGATAATTTAAAGAGGTATACTATAAATCCTAAAGCAATCACAGAAAACTCAAAACAAAGAGTTATACTAATAATCCAACAAAGGATGTAAAATGGAATCATAAAACACTCAATAAATTCAAAAGAAGGCAAAAAAAAAAAAAAAGGAACAAAGAATAGATGGGACAAATAGAAAAAACAAGTATCAAGACAGCCTTAAACTTAACCATATCAACAGTCATATTAAATGCAAATAAAGTAAACAACCAGTTAAAAGACAGAAATAGATAAATGGATAAACAAAATGGATAAAAGTATCAAGATGTAACTATATGCTGTCTGTAAGAAATGCACTTTTAAAATACAGACACAGTGTACAACTAAGAGATGGAAAAAAGACTTACCAAGTTGACATTAATCAAAAGAAACATGAAGTGGTTATATCAATATCAAACAAATTAGATTTCAGAATAAAGAATATTATCAGAATAAAGAGGATCATTTGATAAAAATAACCCAGAGGACACAGCATTCTTAAATGTTTATGCCCCAATAAGAAAACTTTAAAATACATGAAACAAAAACTGATAAAACTTACAAAGAGAAGTAGAAAAATCCATAATCATAGCTTTCAGTATCCCTCTGTCAACAATTGATACAAGAAGTAGACATAAAATGAGCAAGATACAGTAGACTTAAACAATAATTTCAAGTCGATCTGGTTAGCATTTATTAGAACATCCACCCAATGATAGCAGAGTACACATTCTTCCCAAGTTCACATGGACCACTGACCAAGATGGAGCATATTCTGGACCATAAACCAGTCACATCAAAGCCCTGAAAGTCTCCAAATTTCTGGAAATCAAACTATACACTTCCAAATAACAAGGAGCCAAAAGGAACTTTAGAAATATTTAGAAGTGAATGGAAATAAAACACAATATATCAGAATTTGTGGGATACAAAATGAGTACTTAGCAGAAAATGCTATATAGTACCATAAATAAATGCCTATATTAGGAAAGAAATATCTTTAATCAGTGATCTCAGCTTTCAACTTAAGAGAATGGTATATGAAGAGCAAATTAAACCCAAAAGAAAAAGAAAGTAATTATGATAGAAGATAAAAATAATAAAGATTATAGCAGAAATCAATGAAGTGGAAAAAAAGTTTTGTTTTTTTTTAATAAGAAAATCATTGAAACCAAAAGCTGATTCTTTGCGAGGCTCAACAAAGATAAACCTCTTGCCAGAATGATAAGAAATAAAAAAGAGAGAAGATACCAATTATTAGTATCAGAATCAAGAGAGGCAATGTCACTACAGACAGCACATGTTAAAATGATAAGAAAACATGAACAACCATGGCTATAAATGGGGATTCCCTGGCGGCTCAGTGGTAAAGAATCTACCTGCCAATGCAGAACTAAGCCCATGTGCCACAGCTATTGAGCCTGTGCTAGAGAGTCTGGGAGCTGCAACTACTGAGTTTATGTGCTACAACTACTGAAGCCTGTATGCCCTACAACCTGTGCTCTGCGACAAGGGAAGCCACTGCAGTGAGAAGCCCAAGTACAGTGACTAGAGAGTAGCCCCTGCTCACTGAAACTAGAGAAAAGTCCACGTAGCAATGAAGACCCAACACTGCTAAAAATAAACAAAGAGATAAAATAAATTTTAAAAATTAATTCAAATGGATAATAGACCTAAATATAATACCTAAAATTCCAAAACTTCTAGAAGAAAACACAGGAGAAAATCTTTGTGACTTTGGATTAGGCAACCTTTACAGAGATACAATATCACAATCCCTAAGAACAAATTGATAAACTAGACTTCATCAGAATAAAACTCTTTTAGTTTTTGAAAGACATTAAGAGAACAGACAGCAAGCCACAGACCGGGAGAAAATATTTGTAATCCACATAACTGATAAAGTACTTGTATCCAGAATATATATGCTCTGAAAACTCATAACAAGTAAACGGCAACCCAAAGAAACTGGGCAAAAGATTCAACCATAAAAAAGATATACTGATGTAAATAAGCACATAAGAGGTACTCAAATATCATATATGTCATCAGGGAAATAGAAATATAAAACTGCACCCCTATCAGAATGACTAAAATGGAAAAGATGTTGATTTCATGTGTTGACAAGAATATGAAGGAACTAGAAATATCATAAACTGCTGGTGGGAATTTAAGATAGCACAACTACTTCGAAAAACAGTTTGGCAGAACCGTAAAAAGTTAATCCCATCTCCCACATGACCGAGCCATTCTATTCCCAGTATTTACCCAAGAAACAAGAAAGTGTGTCAGATGTAAAGAACAGACTGTTGGACTCTGAGGGAGAAGGTGAGGGTGGGATGATATGAGAGAATAGCATTGAAACATGTATATTACCATATGTAAAACAGATGACCAGTACAAGTTCGATGCATGAAGCAGGGCACTCAAAGGCTGTGTTCTGGGACAACCCAGAGGGATGGGGTGGGGAGAGAGATGGGAGGCGGGGTTCAGGATGGGGGGACACATGTGCACCCGTGACTGATTCATGTTGATGTATGGCAAAAACCACCACAATATTGTAAAGTAATTATCCTTCAATTAAAATAAATATTTTTTTTTAATGGAAAAAAAAAAAAAGTGCGTGTCCATACAATGACTTGTACACGGATGTTCATAGCAATTTTACTTGTAACATTTCCCAAACCTGCATAATCCAAATGTCTATCAACAGGTGGATGGATCATTTCAAAATATATGCACATATCAAATCATCATATCGTATACCTTAAACTCACACAAAGTGATATGTCAATTATATCCCAGTAAGTTTGGGAGGAAAAGGGAGAAATAGCCACATAGGTAAATGAATAAACAATGTTTTAGTTACACAGTGGAATATTATTTGGCAATAAAAAAGGAAAGAGCTATTGCAACCACTGAAGCCCACAAGCCCCAGAGCCTGTGCTCTGCAACAACAGAAGCCACTGCAATGAGAAGTCAAGCACTGCAAACAGAGAATAGCCTCGGGTTGCTGCAGCTAGAGAAAACTCACCCACAGTCATGAAGACCCAGCACAGACAAAAATAAAAAAAAAAAAAAAAAATTAAAAAACAAGAAAAAAGGAAAGGGTTATTGATACAACATGGAAGAATCTCAAAATAATTATGCTCATTGAAAGAATACAAAAAGATTGTCTACTATATGATTCCACTTGTATAGAACTCTAGAAAATGTATCATCTACTGTGAGAAAAAGCAGATCTTTAGTTGCTGGGTAAATTGACTATCTTGATTGTCATGATCATTTCAAGAGTATTACTTATATTAAGACTTATAAAATTATACACTTGAATTATGTTTAGTCAATTATATCTCCATAAAGCTATTTAAAAAACAAACAACAAAAATTTTGCTCCTTGCCAAGTCTTACACTAATTAAAGCTGCATGTGTGCAGTGGGCCACCCTTACCGTTTGGGGGACAAGGGGAGGAATATGAATGCAGGTGCCTCAGTGCACAGTCTGCCCCTTTGTCTTTCCAGGCCAGGCACCAACCAGTCGTCCCTCATCACCCCTCAGATATAGGGTGATATACAGAGGCAGAGGGCAGAAGGGGTTCCCACCAGCCTTGGAACCAGGTGTGGGATCTGAGATCCTGAACACTGCAAAGATAAAGCAAGCAGCTGGACTTCAGCTGAGCCTATCTTGGCCCGGGGACTCCCCACCTTTGCCTGGGGTGTGGTTTGAGGAGATCAGACTAGAGAGGGCCAGACTAGAGGCCTTTAAAGCAAAGTTTATCTGCAAGGAGATAAGATTAAAAATGGAAAATGTCTAAAACTTCCACAGCAATTTGACCTGCATGGCTGCAACATCCAAGCCGGTGTCATTTTTCTCTCAGTTCACGTGTACTGAATTTTATAAAAGCTGTGTGTCCTCCACGATTTGGATACAAGCGAAAAACAATAAAGCAAAAAACAGATACTTTTGCCACAGATAACTGAGGCTCTGCCTTAAAACACGGGGCTCTGAGCAGAGGCCCCTAAGGAAGACTGGTTTCAAAGTAGGATAAAAGTAGGGTGTACTCTGTTAGAACAGATTTCTGGCCTGATTTTTGTGAGGCTTCGATCAGTCTGACTGCTCCACCTGTGTGTCCTTCTGGGTCATTCTGTGTGGAGTTATGAGCAGCACCGAAGGCAGTGTTGATTCTGTGTATTTCCTGACTCAGAATTTGAGAAGAGCTGCCTTTTCTCTATTTTTTTTTTAAATTGTCTTTTGTTTTGTGGGGTAGGATACACAAAGGAAAAAGATTATGTCCTTTATTGCACAGCACAGGGAACTATCCACCTACAACTATCACAATGGTGTTAATTGGCTATACTCCAACACAAAATAAAAAGTTTAATTAAAAAAAGTAACATAGAGAATAGCATGTGTGAAACATAGTAAAGGATGAGAAATGTGAAGAAAAAAAAAAAGAGGATTATGTCCTTTTTTTCTCCACTTGAACATGAAAACAAAGGCCCTGCCATTGCTCCCTCCTAGTCCAGCCCCGCTGGAGTCGTCACTGACCATAGTAAACAGGACCCTCACCTTATGCACACAGGACTTTGCGTTCAGGAAAAACAGCTCCACAGTGGTTTTATCCTTCAGGAACGATATGCTCTCAATGTAAAACCTGGAAAACAGTACAGAAGTTTACTCCCTCAGATTCTTCTCCTTCTCTGCAGGATTTCCTCATGTAGTGTCTCTCAGAGAATTACAAAGAGCTAGGGAATGGCTGTGCTTTATTTTCCTTTTAAAAGCCATGTGCAACATGTATGCACACCTACACAGGCATGCAGATAAAGTCTTCTACAGCGAGTTGGAAGGTGAGCAAAAGAAAAATCCAAAATGGTCACCACCTGCAAATCCATCTTTATTCTTTCCTTTATTTTATTCTTTATAAATAAATAAAATATATAAAAAAATATATTTATATAACATATATAAATAAAATTTATTTATTTTATTCTTTATTCTTGCCGCTCCTTTGACACATGTTCTGGGAGTTCACAATACCTCCCACAGCTTCAAAACAAAGCCCAGGTGAGCTCTGAGGGCTGAAAGCGGAAGTCTGCTGAGAAAGCACTACTGCATAACTGAACCTAGAGGCCCACGGCTCCACGGTTTTCAGACTCAGGGTGGGTGTGAGGGCCCCCATTTACCTCGCCCCCATGCACCAGGAGAGTTTTAGTCACATCCTCCTTCCTTCCTTCACTCTCATGCTTCTAGGCTCCGGGCTTTCCCTGGCTGAAAGCCAAGCTCTCCACTTAATACTGGTCTTTCTGATGCAAATCAGGGTATTCTGGGTCTCACTCCCCGCACTCCCTTTTCTGGGCCTTTGCTTGTTCCCTCTGTGAGGCCAAGTCCCTCCTTTGGGAAAAAGCTGACTGTCCTGAGGTGGGGAGGAGAGGAGAGTCCTGTGGAAAGCTGGCTGGTTGAAGGCAGGTGCTCTGGGGTGCAGGAATGGGCCAGGGGTGGAGGCCCAGAAGTTTTTCTCAAGTGTTGCAGCCCCACCTGATGAATAATGCATGAAGAGACTTAATACCCGAAGACAGCTCACAGCTAGGATCCTGGAAGAGAACACGCTCTCAATCTGGTGAGAGTCAAGATAAACCCGAACTAAAGTCCCAGGGAGCTTTGCTCTTAGCTCTGCAAAATCGTGATAGACTTTGGGCATTTGTGCTTCTTATTTATTTATTCTTCTTCCCCTTCCACAATAAGGAAACGTTTGAGAAATAAATACAGCAGCTTTAAGAGACCGTGAAAGATTTTATCACTGAGATGGTAAAAATCATTTGAAAATTCCACCCTTTGTGTTGAATCATCAAAGGAGTTTCCAGAAAGAGAATAAATCCTATTTTCACTTGCAAGGGTTTATCTCACTTATTAGTGAACTTAATGAAGATGGATGAATGTTAGGTGTGTAAGAAGGGAAAGTTAAGGATTAAGGGGTTGGGGAAGATGAAGGGTTGAAGGGAAAAACCAGCGCTGGAATCAAGACACTAGAATATGCAGTCCCAGCTCCATCATTTATTACCTGGGTGGCCTTGGGCAAGTTAGTTAGTTTCTTTGTGTCTTCTCTAAACTGCTGTTATGACAGCACTTACCTCACAGGATTTTGGAAGAATTAAATGAGATAACACGAAAGGATGTGAAGCAACAAATACTAATGATTGCTAATAAAAATCCATTTTCTGGAATTTAATGCTATGTGGCCTGGTGGACGTGGCTTAAGCTTTGAGTCTAAGATACTTCATCTATATGGTAGAGATAAGGATGGCCATAGTAGGGACTTTATGAAGTGCCCAATACAGCCTATGGATCAAAGATGGTTGGAGCCTCTCGTCCTGCCAGTGGTACCCTGATGAAATTGTCCATTGCCTCCTGCTCCCTAGATTCCTGCAGAGCCTGGATTCCTATCTTTTCTGAAGCCTCGTTAGCCCAGTTTTCCTTCAACTCTGTTAGCTTAGCCACAGTTGGTTTCTGTTGCTGGCAACCAGAGAATCCATGTCAGTAGAGGACTTCCCACATGCTAGGGGCAGTATGCAGGGCTCTATATGCATGCTGCCATTTAACTTCAGCAAAACCAGATGCCAGAGGTAGCAAGTCATTAACCCATCTTACAGATAAGAAAACTGAGATGCACATGTAAAGTCAACTTCCCCAAGTCACCCAGGTAGAAAATGGGGGAGTCATGACTCAAATGAAGGCCTTTCAGACTTCAAAGTTCCTACTCCAAACCAATATGATAGGATGCTTTCCTATAGTAATAATCACAATGAAATATAACATGTACACAGTGCCAGGGGGCCCAAGGGAAATGCAATTAAGTCAGCTTATGAATCAAGAGAGAGAAGGCAGCCAAACTGAAATCCAGAGGACTCCATGTCATAGGACACGCTGTCCCCTAGGACAGTTGAGCCCAGTCTTAAAGAATGCATGAGTTCACCAGGTAAGGAAGGGAGGAAGGGCATTCCAGGCAGAGGGCGTGTTGGCCAGGTCAAACCTCCTGCTAGTCTTCAAGAATTAAAAAAAACAACATGCAGGGAGCTGGGTGGCTTAGCACCAAATCAACTTGTGACGTGTCCAACTCTGCACAGATAACTTCGTACTAGACATTGGGCTCCTCTTGTTTCTGAAGCCCGGTCCCTGACTGTACCCTAGTTCCAGTAAACAGGTCCCTATCTTGTTTTCCAGTACTTTCTGGCAACCTGCCCTATTCCCTTCTAACTTTCTGCCTAGGCGTCAGATTACCCACTCTCTGTATCCACGGTCCCCTCTCTCCCTCAAGGGAGCCGCTGTGATGACTATATTTATGGAGGATTTGAAAAGTACATATGGTTCTCCAGGAGAATGGCTCCCTAGGCACACCTATCAACAGTTCTATGAACTGAAAACAGAATCTAAGGATTCTCAGTGAAATGAAACAGACTATCCAAAGACCTTTTGTTTCAGGGCATTTTTTTTTTTTTTTTTGGTAAAAGGATACTGTTTCCCTTCTGCATGCTTACTGTGAATGATTTCACTAAGATTTTGTGAAGTCAAAGCCCACAGTTCAATTTTCAGCCTTGAAACAAACCCAAGCTTTTAGGTTAGGCATATGTTCTGGGCAATGGCACCCCATTTCAGTACTCTTGCCTGGAAAATCCCATGGATGGAGGAGCCTGGTAGGCTGCAGTCCATGGGGTCGCTAAGAGTCAGACTCGACTGAGCGACTTCACTTTCACTTTTCCCTTTCATGCACTGGAGAAGGAAATGGCAACCAACTCCAGTGTTCTTGCCTGGAGAATCCCAGGGACGGCAGAGCCTGGTGGGCTGCCGTCTATGGGGTCGCACAGAGTCGGACACGACTGAAGCGACTTAGCAGCAGCAGCAGCAGTATGTTCTGGAGACAGACCTCATACAATTTAACAAATGTAATTCTTGAGAATTTGCCTTCTTGAGAAGAGGCTGTCTCTACTTTTCATGGTCCCCCCATTGGCATTTTTCTCCCCTTGTTGATGGGACAGGTGTTCACCCAACGGCGAATCAGTGATAGCAGAACATCAACCTCAATGGCATGACAAAGTTGGAGGAGGGGCAGGCCTGTCAGCCAGATGATGAAACACGTGGGTTGGAAAGCAGAAGACTCTGGTTGTTTGGGATGAGCTGTCCGTTAGTGGTCACTGTCATGTAGATGGCCCATAGTTTCCCCCTGTGTCATTTATTTATCATGATCAAAAGTCAACACCACAGGGAATTACCTAGTGGTCCAGTGGTTAGGACTCTCCAGGCACTTTCACTGCCGTGGCCCAGGTTCAATCCGTGGTCAGAGAACTAAGATGCCATAAGCTGGGAGGTATGGTATGGTAAAAAAAAAAAAAAAAAAAAAAAAAAAAATGGGGCAAAAAAATAAAAGACTCAGCATCACAGAGTTGGGGAGATACTAGGTTGAAGTCCAGCCCCAACACTGATTCATGCTGGGGTCTTGGGCCAAACTGCTTGGCCTCTCATTGCCTCCCTTTCCTCACGTGTTATTTCAGTGGTCAGTGAGTGGTGGTGATTATTACTATGCTATTATTATCTGTCAACCAGGGAGACTATAACAAGAGGTGCAGACTTAGCTGGGAAACTCCTTAAAACTTCAACTGTAAAAACAAGAATGGAAATTCCAGTATCTTTTCTAAGCTTGTTCTCTTAGGGAAGTAGGATGTTACAAAGGTGTCCATCTTGACCAAGAATGGGAAAACACTCTGAAATGAATATTCTTCTGACCACTTAGGATTTCTCCCCAACTGAGCATACTTCCTACGTCTGAGCGATAGCATCAAAGAAGGCAAACTGGGCAGGAATGACTCTATGATTTCTCACTCTGCACAATGCTGACTTCATGACTGGTGTCCAGTGAGGGCTACATTCAAACGCCTTGTTCCCGGTTTCATTCAGTTATTGTGGGTAATTTCAGGCATTTACTGCAGCCACCTACCTAAGTAGATTTCTATCAGGTTCTAATCTACATTTTGAACACAGAGATCTGTATTTGTTGACCCTGCAACCTCATAGTCCTGTTTTATGATGCACGCTGAGGACGGGGGTAATTGAAGTGTATTTTACTTTCTCCAAAGGATGATGCAGAACCTCTGAGAGTCCCAAATGTTCCCTTTCATCTTTGGGAGCGGTGCGCTCTTAGAGAACTCCCCAAGGGAAGCACTATTGGCTTCTACACTGTGCTCCCCTGCCAGGAAAACGCGGCCTCACTTTCGGATTTCCAGGCAACCCTAGAAGAAGCAGAGAGGGCCCTCCAGGTGAACCTGTAGAAACCTGCCCTGTCGCTCCTCCCTCTGCATGACTCTTTTTGAGTTCTCCAGGGAAAGGCTGGAGACCCAGGAGGGTAAGGGCCTTGTTGTGACCAGTACAAAAGGGAGGGAGTCATCTGCCCCAGGCAATGAGAAGTGTTGGGGTCTGCAAAATAGCCTGCCCCTGTCCACCATGAATCAAGCAGGGACAGACTCTCTGAGAAGGAGACAGGAAGAAGAAGGAGAGATTAATTTTTTGGGGGGAGGTGATGGCTGGACGGAGTGAATGGTGGAGAAATGATGAAATCTTCCACCGAGTGTAAAAGTAAATGGGTCAGGGACTTCCGTGGTGGTCCAGTGGCTAAGACTCTGCACTCCCAATGCACAGAACTTGGTTTCGATCCCTGGTCAGGGAACTAGATCCCACATGTCACAACTAAGATGCTGCATGCCATAAACTAAGACCTGGTGCAGCCAAATAGATAATAAATATTTTTAAAAAATAACAAAAAAAGAATGAGTCAGACCCAAGCCAGACAGTTTCCAAACTTCCATATTCAATGACCATATATCACATTATGGAATTTTTTACACCGTGAACAGGTGGTTGAGGCAGTCTTTGTTATTTTTATATCATAAAAATAGTTTACATTTAGTGAGGGTCTTCATGACATGTTAACATCCTCCAACAACCCCCCTGTATGACTGTCAGTTCCTATTCCATCTTCTAGACAAGGAACAAAGCCCTGTCACAGAGGCTGCCAAAGGCCACAAAGGTAATGCACAGAAGAGTTAGGGTTAAAAGTCAAGAGCAAGGCGAAAGCACTGGTTCTTAAGGGATGAGTGAGGTACATCTGGTCATACTGAAGACTTTTTTGTTTTTGTTATTTGTTTTTTAATTGGAGGATAATTGCTTTACAATGTTGTGTTGGTTTCTGCCATACAAAAACATGAATCACCCATAAATATACATATATCCCCAAAGACTTTCTTTTTTTGGATTTTCCTGACTTAGAGAATGTTACTGGCCAGGGATGCTGCAAACATCCCATAGAACAGCTTGGTTCCCTACAATGAAGAATTCCCTGGCCCCCAGGAATGCTAGCCAGAAACCCTGAGTTCACGGCCAAGCTTTGAACTTCTGTACCCAACAGCCTTTTCACCCTTCATAATACTACTGCTTTCCTCTGCCCTTTCGATGTCACACTGAGGATAGATTAGAGAGGAGACTGAGCAGATTCCCACAAACGCTGTCTGATATGTGATCCTGCACACAGAAATGTAATCCTGTAAGACAGTGGAATTGAGTTTCAGCCTGTGTTTTGAATGATTCTGTGTCTTTCTGGAACTCTCATATGAATGAGGATGGTGGATCCTCAAAGACAGAGGCTGCTTACCAACTGCCTGGAAGTTCAAGTATGGGTTAGGCCAGGAGGTCACAGTCAATATTAAGGCAACCAACAGATGCTTTCCCCAGGTTCCGGGATAATGTTCATATCAGCGTGTAGTGGTGGGCAAAGAGGTCTGGCTGACTCACACATCTGCCTCAAATACCTCTGTTGGGCCAAAGGCAGAAGGAATCCTTTATTTCTCTGTGCTTTTTAATCACATTCCTCTGGGAAGAGATGAACTTTCCTGTCCTCTCCTTACTGTAAATCACCTACTCTTTGACAGCTCTAAAATAACTCATGGCTATCCAGTCACAAACACTTTATTTTCTTCCCTTTATTATACTTCACACTTGCATTTTAAAAAAATTGCTTAATGTGTCCATCTTAGGATTATACAGATGAGCAAAAAATCATTCCCATAATCACTCTCTGTTGTTCAGTCTCTAAGTCATGTCCGACTCTTGGCGACCCCATGGGCTGCAGCACTCCACGTTTCCCTGTCCTCCACTATCTCCTGGAGTTTGCCCAAGTTCGTGTCCATTGAGTTGGTGACCCTATCCAACCAGCTCATCCTCTGTCTCCCACTTCTTCTGCGCGCAATCTTTCCCAGCATCAGGGTCTTTTCCAATGAGTCGGCTCTTTCAATCGGGTGGCCAAAGTATTGGAATTTCGGCTTCAGCATCAGTTCCTACAATGAATTTTCAGGGTTGATTCCCTTGAGGAAATCACTCTACCCAGAGATTAATTACTGTTAATATTTTAATTTTTTTCCTACTCACATCTTTTATTTAAGTGCAATCCTGTGGTCTGCTTTTATCCCCTAGAATATGTTGGGAGCATCTTTCTGTATCAGTAAATCTTTCTTCACCAGAATCTTTACCTGTTGTGCTGTATTCCAAATGCTTGTCTTCCTTTAAAAAACAAGCAAGCAAACAACTGGAATGATGTGGATCCATGAGCTGCAGTCATGATGCTTCCTTGAGTTAAACTCTTTCTACATGTTCCAGAAACAGGCCAGGGGGTGATAAAAGACTTGAAAAAAGTCTTTCAAAGACTGTGTTTGCAGCAACTTTGACTGAAAGGTAGCAGTGTTTCCCCACATCTCCTACCAGAACTCTCCACACATGGCCAATTCTCAGCTCCAAGTGTCACACACAATACTTACTGGTACCTCTGGCACCTCTGGCACTTACAGTCCCTGAACATCACAAAGGTGGTTTGGAAAGAGGAAGAGAAAAAGAAGGGGAAGAAGAGAGGGAAGACCAGAAAGAAAGGAAAAAAAAAAAGAGCAAGAGGTAGTATGATAAATGCAGAGTGGGGGGGGTGGGGGTGGGGGAAGACCCAAGACCCTGGCTCTGCTGGAGCTGGGTGGTACCAGCCAGAGCCACCTCCTCCCCTGAGGCTATGGGAGCTTTTCCAATGAGGTCACACCCAATCCCCTCCCTAACCTCCCCACTTCTGATTTTTAAATGCCTGCTCACTCACTATCAAGCTTTTCAAATGCTTACATCTGGGCTGCATTACCAAAGAGGCCTTTGTGTTTGTGGAAGATAATTTACAGCTGCAGATAACAACCCAGGCCTGGAGGAGTCCCTTGGCAGCCTGGGGGCGTTTGGACTCACAGGAAAACAGAGGATAGGTTAAATGAATTACGGTGCATACATAAATTATGGGACGTCAATACACACATGTGTCACCTAGAGTTAGCACTTACCACTGAGATTTTATAACTAAAGCAAAGGCAAAGGTTTAATTCTGAAATTCATCAAGGGAGAACTAAGTGTCTTTACTTGAAATGTTTTCTTCCCTCTATGCAGAAGCTGCATGTGTTTCTGAGCTGCTCCCTGCATCCTGGGAGATATTAACCAGGAGAAAGTCTTTCCCTGTGAATCTGAAGGATGCAAGTGTTTAGCTCAGGAATCAGTGAAACAGTGAAACGATGTTGTTGTTTGGTCCCTAAGTTGTGTTTGACTCTTTGCAATGTGCCAGGCTCCATGAGATTGTCCAGGCAAGAATACTGGAGTAGGTTGCCATTTCCTACTACTGGGCATCTTCCCAACCCAGGGATTGAACCCCCATCTCCCACACTGGCAGGCGGATTTTTTACCACTGAGCCACCTGGGAAGCCCAGTGAAAGGATACAGGTCAAACATGTGGCCCAGTGACTGCCATAAGGTTAATGCTACATTTTAATAGAGACATTTGCTCTTCAGAGCAAAGCTTTATGGTATTTTTCTTTTTCATAAACACTATAATTTTTTAAAAAATGATACTTTCTTATATTTGCGTATTATTCTGCCAAGTTATTTTGTATCCCCTGATCTCTTTTTAATTCACAACCAACTTGCCCAAGATCACACTCACTATCTCTAGGACACAGTATCGGAATTTGGGCCAGGAAAGTGGAAGTTTTGGGGACTGGAGGGGTGACTCTTTAAAAAATTTCCTATAGTGATTCAGATATGTGGCCCTTCTCCTCCTGGGGAAGCTCTGAAATGCAATGTACCTTTTCATCTTATGGCTTCTATTACAGTGATCATTTGTTCACTGTAAAAACGCCATCACTTACTGAAGTCATCTTTACTGTTGGCATTTGGATATCTTTATTTTTATTTATGTATTTTTGTAGCGCTGCGAGATCTTAGTTCCCGGATCAAGGATTGACCCTGGGCCCCAGCAATGAAAACACCGAAGGAATTCCCCTATATTTGGATATTCTTAATTGTTAGCAATGAAAAGAGCAGTTATGTACATCCATAACACATTGCTTCTGTGGGGATTCCTTTCTTTGTGTGCGCTAACCATTCAGCAAGTGTATACTTCAGTGTCCATGAGCAAGCGACTCATACCTGCTGATGGGAAAGGCAGTGACCTTGAAATCAAAAGAGACCACGTGTATTTGTAGAGGCTTCTACGGTGACTATGTGTCCAAATACAATCATATGCTCTTTGGTTCTATTCTTCAGTGACTCACATCTGTTGTCACGTCAGGCAACCTGGGGCGGGTAGTGGCAATGTCTGTTAGGACGTAAGTATCAGCAGCGGTCCTGTTTACTCAGAAGAGGAGGCTAGAGACCCTCCAAGAGGCCAGTGACTTCACTGGGGTGGCTATCATCCCATTTGAGAGACCCCCAAAGAACGGCATTCCACTCACTGACCTCGGTCAGTTCACTTATTTCCTGGGTGTATGCTTTTTGCTCTATCATTTCTTTAACTAAATTGAAGTAACAACAAGTCCTTAATTGGAATAATAACAAAGACTATTATGATCTCACTGCACAGTTGGCAAGGCAAATTAAGTGAATAATTAAAAACCTGATAAGGGCTTTTAAACACGTGAGTGGTTAAGGGAAAGTAAAGCTAAGTGATTATGGGACACTTGTGAGATAAAGGCTGAAACTCACAAACAGGCAGTAGGCGACTTCTGACTCCCCAGAACCTGCTTTGGAAAGATACGGCTGCCTTATGAGCGACTGCTCAGAAGGGAAGACTGAGCTTTCTCCCCTGGCATTTTGAGATAAAAAATAGATCAGAGAGTAGTGGTCAAAGAACTAGTGCTTGTTAAATTCTCCAAAGACATAAAGCTCTCATTGAGTAGTCAGGCTACAGAAGCACCACATGTGTGCACAGAGATGGAAGTACAGGGATGTTAGCTGCAATGCGCATCTTAATAAATCACTGGAAACAGTCTACAAGCTTAATAGGAGCCTGAACAGCTAAATTATGGATGTGCAAAGAAGTAAATCAGACTTTTATATACCCAAGGAAAGATCTGCTGAAGCTGAAGCTCCAATACTTCGGCCACCTGCTGAGAAGAGCTGACTCACTGGAAAAGACCCTGATGCTGGGAAAGACTGAAGGCAGGAGGAGAAGGGGGCAACAGACAATGAGATGGTTGGACGGCATCACCGACTCAATGGACTTGAGTCTGAGCAAACTCCAGGAGATAGTGAAGGACAGAGGAGCCTGGTGTGCTGCAGTCCATGGGGTCACAAAGAGTTGGACATGACTTAGTGACTGAACAACAACAACAAAGGAAAAACCTCCAGGTTAGGGGGGAAAAAAAGCAAATCATCAAATAATTTATCAGCCTTATTTTTCTCTAAGGAGGAGAATGAATTGGAGAAAGAGCAAGGGAGAGGCCTGGTGGAGAATAAGTCTTCTTTTTCACTCTATACTTTCAGGAAGTTTGAAATGTTTACAGTAATATAATTCTTTGTGGAAAAAGATACTGATTTATGTTGAGCCATTTTCCCTACACAATACAAGATGAAAGTTTTTCTATGCTTGGACCCCTGCTTAATTACTAATGTATATTTTTCTTCTTATTGCGGCTGCTCTGTGTTTGTTTTCTTCTCCATTTCCATGGACACAGCACTCATATCACACTCCAGGAAACTCCTATTTTTGTTTTTTTAGGATTTCTGTGCACTTTTTCATCCCGGCTACATCCTGGACAAATCACCATTATGCTACCTCCTTCCTGGGTTTTAAAATGTGACTTCTGGTGGTAAGGAAAAAAAAAAATCTAAACCAGATTTCAGAGTAAAAAGCAAAAAACAAATTGGGGGCTGTCAATAATTTATCCTCAATCACCATCAATTCATATTAAAAAACAAACAAACAAATCAGGACACCTTATTGTCACACTTTTGGATCGCATGGAGCATAAGGAGGTTAAAAAAAAGTGTTTGTGGAAACTGACATGATTTTATCAAGTAATCAATCACTGTATAACCACCCCCCTCCCCAAAGAAAGACATGAAGCCTCCAGCAACATGCCATAAAACAAGTATAGTCCAACATCCAAAAAATGACGTAAGCTCAGAATACAGGTCCATTCTTCAGGTTGGTCTAGCTTTACGAAAACTTAGATTTATGGGAAATCTTCTACCTTAGCTTATTTTATCGTATTTGACTTCAGACCAAGAAAACAAATCTATCATGAAAATATATCAAATCAGGATAGTGGCCAGGGGCTAGTACCTAGGAAGGGGTTCTCAGCAAAACTGGTAACATTTTATTTCTTAAGCTGGCTACAGGAACACAGGCATTACTCCTTATAACATTTTATTATCTTTAATGTGAAAAAGTATTTCTATCATTGGCCAACTATAAGAAACTACTGATTTAATGGAATACATCCACGTCAGGAGAAAATAACTGAGGCCCATATGCATGGTTAAGTGATCTGCCCAAGCAGAGCTCAGAGAACAAATCAAGGATTCCTTCCTAGCAGTCTCTCTTCAGGCAATCAGAATGTAGATTTCTGCGTTAAGGTAATTCTTTCCATGAGCAGTTGTTTGCATTTTATTGTCTATTCCAATTAAGGTGTGAAACTGTATAAAATTCAATTATTTCCATAGTCTCTAGAAAATATACATATATAATATGTAAAATAATGTTTGTACATTTCAAATTATAAAAATCTAGAAGTATGTTGAGTCACAAGCAGGCTAAGTATTAAATTATATTACTTAGTTTTTTAGTTTACATAGATTCAAGAGCCTTTGGAAACTAAAGGAAGGTGAGTCTATCCTTCATCTTCAAAGGAAACAGTTCTACACAGTATCTATGGTAACTCATTCCCCAGACTAAGACAGCACAGACTCTCTTTCACATAATATTTTTTTTGAAAGGTCTCTTCTTTTTTTAAATTCTTTATCTCTGACCACCAAGAATTTTTTTTTTCTCTTAAGAAAAAAAAAAAAAAAGACCCGAGGGGATGGTGGACGTGTCTCTGGATACATACCTCACAGAGAAGTACAAGGTGGTTGGGCCTGGTTTCTTGGGTAAATCGTGGTCAAGGACTCGGTGGTCTAGCTGAAGCCAGTTCTGCTGACCCCTGTAACAGTAAAACAAGGAAAAAGGATTACACAGAAGCCAGAGCAAGTTTCAAGAAACACTGTGTTGGCAGAGCTGTGGGGTAACAGTTACACTCACATGTGGATGGTAGAAGTATAACCTGTTACCACCAGTAATGGGGTCAACAGAGCAATTTCTATCAAGATTATAAAAGCACCTGCCTCTGGACCCGTATTTTCATTTCTGGGAGTTAATCAGGATAAAATCACACATGTGGAAAATGGGCCATGTATAAAGCCACTCACTGCAGCACTGTTTGTAGCAGCAAAAAGGCTCGAAACAACCTAAGCATCCAACAGGACATTGTTTTAAAAAAATGAATGTAAGCAGCAATGAAATACTAGCAGCCACACAAGAGATCAGAAGAATCGTTATAAACTTATCGTGAATGATTTTTAAAATACACTGTTAAGTGAAAATGAAAGATGCATAACTAGTATAATGTATTGCCATTGTTTTAATTAAAAAAGAATACCTAGACATATGTGTATTTATATTATAGAAATAACTCAGAGAGTGCATCATAAAATGAACAAGAAACTGAAAACACTGGTTACCTTTGAGGTAAAAACTAAATTTTTATTAAATACAAAATCTGAAACATTTTAGATAATCAAGAAGGGAAAAACTTTTGTTTTAATGAAAAAAGGACAAACACAGATAACAATATTATAGCTTTTATAAGAAATGTGGGGTTGACACACTAGTATATCCTCAAGTGTGAAGTCAAGTGGGCCTTAGGAAGCATCACTATGAACAAAGTCAGTGGAAGTGATGGAATTTCAGCTGAGCTATTAAAACTCTAAGAGATGATGCTGTTCAAGTGCTGCACTCAACATGCCAGCAAACGTGGAAAATTCGGTAATGGCCACAGGACTGGAAAAGATCAGTTTTCATTCCAATTCCAAAGAAGGACAGTGCCAAAGAATGTTCAAACCACCATATAACCACGCTCATCTCACATGCTAACGAGGTAATGCTCAAAATCCTTCAAGCTAGGCATCAACAGTACGTTTACTGAGAAATTCCAGATGTACCAGCTGGATTTAGAAAAGGCAGAGGAACCAGAGATCAAATTGCCAACATCCACTGGATCATAGAAAAAGCATGGATCATAGAAAAAGCAAGAGAATTTCAGAAAAGGATGCTTCATTGACTACGCTAAAGCCTTGAAAGCCTTTGACTGTGTGGATCACAACAGACTGTGGAAAATTCTTAGATGGGAATACAAGACCACTTTACCTATTTAATGAGAAACCAGTATACAGGACAAGAAACAACAGTTAGAACTGGACATGGAACAACAGACTGGTTCCAAATTGAGAAAGGAATATGTCAAGGCTGTATATTTTTACCCTGTTTATTTAACTTATATGATGAGTACATGATGTGAAATGTCCAGGATGGATGAAGCTGGAATCAAGATTGTTGGGAGAAAAACAAACAACCTCAGATATGCAGATGACACCACCCTAATGGCAGAAAGTGAAGAGGAAATAAAGAACTTCTTGATGAAGGTGAAAGAGGAGAGTGAAAAAGCTGGCTTACAACTCAGCACTCAAAAAGCTAAGATCATGGCATCTGGTACCATCACTTCATGGCAAATAGAGGAGAAAAAAACAGAAATAATGGCAGATTCTATTTTCTTGGGCTCCAAAATCACCGAGGATGGTGACTGCAGGCATGAAATTAAAAGACGCTTTTTCCTTAGGAGAAAAGCTGTGACAAATCTAGACAGCATTAAAAAGCAGACATATCACTTTGCCAACAAAGATCTGTTTGATCAAAGCTATGGTTTTTCCAGTAGTCGTGTATGGATGTGAGAAGTGGATCATAAACAAAGCTGAGTGCTGAAGAATCGATGCTTTCCAACTGTGGTACTGAAGAAGACTCTTGAGGGTCCCTTGTACTGTAAGGAAATCAGACCAGTCAATCCTAAAGGAAATCAATCCAGAATATTCACTGGAAGGACTGATGCTGAAACTCCAATACTTTGGCCACCTGATACAAAGAGGCAATTCACTGGAAAAGACTTTGATGCTGGGAGAGATTGAGAGCAGGAGGAGAAGGGGGTGACAGAGGATGAGATGGTTGGATGGCATTACTGATTCAATCGACATGAATTTGAGCAAACTCCAGGAGATAGTGAAGGACAGGGAAGCCTGGTTTGCTGCAGTCCATGGGGTCGCAAAGAGAGTTGGACACGACTTAGTTACTGAACAACAAGACTAGTATATACAGAATAGATAACTAATAAGAACCTAGTGAATAGTACAAGGAACTCTATTCAATACTCTGCAATGACCTATATGGGAAGAGAATCTAAAAAACAGTAGATATATATGTATGTATCAATGACTCACTTTGTTTATGGCGGGAAACTAAAATAACATTGTAGATCACCTATACGTCAATAAAAAATTAATTTAAAAACTAAAAATATGGGGTCAAATACTCTCAGGGAGCTGTTTTTGGGTATACATTACGGACTTCCTACTATTTAACCGTGTATCTGACGATTCATTCAAGGGCTTCACTAAATTCATTGGCATAAACATTCTCCTGAAATTGTGACCTGAGGGATGGAAGACACTGTGGCTGGGGATTGTTTACATGACTTTCCCACTAGTTGAACCATTAGATTGCAAATTCCCAGGGGACAGAGGCTTCATTTGCTTGCTTAGGTAAACCTTCATGCTGATAGTGGTGTATGTAGTGTCAAATTATAACAAAACTGATAATGATTCAGGAGATATTTTCCAACCTATTTTGGTCTTTGAATAAATAATGTTTTTTTAAAAATCAGAAAACTCTACGCTGTATTTATTATAAGTATTTAGGAAATGAAGGTAAGAATAATAATAATGACAATAATAGCAGCTAATTTTTATTGAGCAAGTACTTAGTGCCAACCAACCTGGTACTTTAAAAAAATATTAATACTATATTTTACAGTAAGTCTGCAAAGAAAATTAGCAGAGATAGGATTTGAACCCAGACTTTGAATACAGGAGAAAGTGAGATTAGGGGATTGAATCAACTTTCCTAATAACTTTTGGCTTGATTTTGTCACTTACTATGTTTTTTTTTTTTTTTTTTTGGTCACAAGTTTTAATACAGGGAAAAAAGTGTGTCTTTATTTCTGTAATTATTAGATGAGGCTTCTGATAACTGTCTCTAGTTTTCCTTCAAGGAATATTATTAAGATAAATAGCTGATATAAGTGACATAAGGGAAGATTCATAGAATTACTGCTTTTGTGGGTAAAAAATATACAAGTATTGGGGTGTGTGTGTGTGTGTGTTAAGTTGCTACAGTTGTGTCCAGCTCTTTTTCAACCACATGGACTTTAGCCTGCCAGGTTCCTTTGTCCATGGGACTCTCTAGGCAAGAATATTGGAGTGGGTTGCTATTTCCTTCTCCTGGGGATCTTCTGAACCCAGGGATCAAACCCTGGTCTACCTGCATTGCAGGTGGATTCTTCACCATTCAGCCACTTGGGAAGCCCCATGATTCAGGTTAACATGCTACTTTCTAGTCTTTGAGACTAAAATGAGATCAAAAAGCACTTATTCTTTATAACCTGCTTTTCTCAAATTTTTCCATCAGCAAATGGGACTGCTGCTGCTGCTAAGTCGCTTCAGTTGTGTCCGACTCTGTGCCCCATAGACAGCAGCTCACCAGGCTCCTCCGTCCCTGGGATTCTCTAGGCAAGAATACTGGAGTGGGTTGCCGTTTCCTTCTCCAGTGCATGAAAGGGAAAAGTGAAAATGAAGTCGCTCAGTCGTCCAACTCTTAGCGACCCCATGGACTGCAGCCTACCAGGCTCCTCTGTCCATGGGATTTTCCAGGCAAGAGTACTGGAGTGGGGTGCCATTGCCTTCTCCGAGCAAATGGGACAGACCTAATCAATACCTCAAAAAGACAGTTGAATCTACATATTTCACCTCTATTACCTGTGATAGATCACTTTGAAACCACAATCACAGAAAACTAACCAATCTGATGACATGAACCACAGTCAATGAAACTATGAGCCATGCCTTGTAGGGCCACCCAAGATGGACGGGTCATGGTGGATAGTTCTGACAAAATGTGGCCCACTGGAGAAGGGAATGGCAAACCACTTCAGTATTCTTACCTTGAGACCCCATGAACAGTATGAAAAGGCAAAATGATAGGACACTGAACGATGAACTCCCCAGGTCGATAGGTGCCCAGTGTGCTAATGGGGATCAGTGGAGAAATAACTCCAGAAAGAATGAAGGGATGGAGCCAAAGCAAAAACAACACTCAGCTGTGGATGTGACTGGTGATGGAAGTAAAGTCTGATGCTATAAAGAGGAATATTGCATAGGAACCTGGAATGTCAGGTCCATGAATCAAGGCTAATTGGAAGTGGTCATACAGGAGATGGCAAGAGTGAACTTCAACATTTTAGGGATCAACAAACTAAAATGGACTGGAATGGGTGAATTTAACTCAGATGACCATTATATTTACTACTGTGGGCAAGAGTTCCTTAGAAGAAATAGAGTAGCTATTATAGTCAACAAGAGTCTGAAATGCAGTACTTGGATGCAATCTCAAAAACGACAGAATGACCTCTATTCGTTTCCAAGGCAAACCATTCAATATCACAGTAATCCAAGTCTATGCCCCAACCAGTAATGCTGAAGAAGCTGAAGGTGAACGGTTCTATGAAGACTTACAATACCTTCTAGAACTAACACCCAAAAAACATGTCCTTTCCATTATAGGGGACTGGAATGCAAAAGTAGGAAGTCAAGAAATACCTGGAGTAACAGGCAAATTTGGCTGTGGAGTACAGAATGAAGCAAGGCAAAGGCTAACAGAGTTTTGCCAAGAGAATGCACAGGTGATAGCAAACATCCTCTTCCAACAACAGAAGAGAAGGTTCTATACATGGACATCACCAGATGGTCAATACCGAAACCAGATTAATTATATTCTTTGCAGCCAAAGATGGAGAAGCTCTATACAGTCAGCAAAAACAAGACCAGGAGCTGACTGTGGCTCAGATCATGAGCTCCTTATTGCCCAATTCAGACTGCAATTGAAGAAAGTAGGGAAAACCACTAGACCATTCAGGTATGACCGAAATCAAATCCCTTACGATTATACAGTGGAAGTGGGAAATAGATTCAAGGGATTAGATCTGATAGACAGAGTGCCTGATGAACTATGGACAGAGGTTCATCCTGACATTGTACAGGAGGCAAGGATCAAGACCATCTCTAAGAAAAAGAAATGCAAAAAGGCAAAATGGTTGTCTGCAGAGGCCTTACAAATAGCTGTGAAAAGAAGAGAAGCAAAAGGCAAAGGAGTAAAGGAAAGATAGACCCATTTGAATGCAGAGTTCCAAACAATAGCACAGAGAGATAAGAAAGCCTTCCTCAGCGATTCAGTGCAAAGAAGTAGAGGAAAACATTAGAATGGGAAAGACTAGAGATCTCTTCACGAAAATTAGAGATACCAAGGGGACATTTCATGCAAAGATGGGCTCAATAAAGGACAGAAATGGTATGGACCTAACAGAAACAGAAGATATTAAGAAGAGGTGGCAAGAATACACAGAAGAACTGTACAAAAAAGATCTTCATGACCCACATGACCACGATGGTGTGATCACTCCCCTAGTGCCAGACATCCTGGAATGCAAAGTCAAGTGGGCCTTAGGAAGCACCACTACGAACCAAGCTAGTGGAGGTGATGGAATTTCAATTGAGCTATTTCAAATCCTAAAAGATGATGCTGTGAAAGTGCTGCACTCAATATGCCAGCAAATTTGGAAAACTCAGCAGTGGCCACAGGTCAGGAAAAGATCAGTTTTCATTCCAACCTCAAAGAAAGGCAATGCCAAAGAATGTTCAAACTACCGCACAATTGAACTCATCTCACACACTAGCAATGTAATGCTCAAAATTCTCCAAGCCAGGCTTCAGCAATACGTGAACCATGAACTTCCAGATGTTCAAGATGGATTTAGAAAAGGCAGAGGAACCAGTGATCAAATTGCCAACATCTGTTGGATCATTGAAAAAGCAAGAGAGCTCCAGAAAAACATCTATTTCTGCTTTATTGACTATGCCAAAACCTTTGACTGTGTGGATCACAATAAACTGTGCAAAATTCTGAAAGAGATGGGAATACCAGACCATCTGACCTGCCTCTTGAGAAACCTGTATGCAGGTCAGAAAGCAACAGTTAGAACTGGACATGGAATGATAGACTGGTTCCAAATCGGGAAAGGAGTACGTCAAGGCTGTATACTGTCACCCTGCTTATTTAACTTATATGCAGAGTACATCATGAGAAACGCTAGGCTGGATGAAGCACAGGCTGGAATCAAGATTGCTGGGAGAAATATCAATAACCTCAGATATCCAGATGACACCATCCTTATGGTTAGAAGAGCCTCTTGATGAAAGTGAAAGAGGAGAGTGAAAAAGTTGGCTTAAAACTCAACATTCAGAAAACTAAGATCATGGCATCTGGTCCCTCACTTCATGGCAAATAGATGGGGAAATACTGGAAACAATGGAGGATTTTATTTTTTGGGTCTCCAAAATCACTGTAGATGGTGACTGCAGCCATGATATTAAAAGATGCTTGCTCCTTGGAAGAAAAGTTATGACTAACCTAGACAGCACATTAAAAAGCAGAGACATTACTTTGTCAACAAAGGTCTGTCTAGTCAAAGCCATAGTTTTTCCAGTAGTCATGTATGGATGTGAGCATCGGACCATAAAGAAAGCTGAGCACCGAAGAATGGATGCTTTTGAACTGTGGTGTTGGAATAGACTCTAGAGAGTCCCCTCCGCTGCAAGGAGATCAAACCAGTCAATTCTAAAGGAAATCAGCCTTGAATATTCATTGGAAGGACTGATGCTGAAGCTGAAACTCCAATACTTTGGCCACCTGATGCGAAGAAGGGACTCATTTGAAAAGACCCTGATGCTGGGAAAGACTGAAGGCGGGAGGAGAAGGGGACAACAGAGGATGAGATGGTTGGATGGCATCACCAACTCGATGGACATGAGTTTGAGTAAACTCCTGGAGTTGGCAATGGACAGGGAGGCCTGGCATGTTGTGGTCCATGGGGTTGCAAAGAGTGGACTGAACTGAACTGAACTGAGACCACTTTGAAGCAACTGTCCTTTTATGCTAGAATTTTACCAGTCAAAGGCCCATCATCTCAGGCCCACTGGATGGAACGGAGATCAAAAATCACAGTTGTGTTGTGAAACCTATTTATTATTTCATAATAAACAAAGCTCATCCAGCAAGTCCTTTCAAAACAAGGGAAAGAAAAATAGTTAAGTGGGTTGAAAGGGATGGGAACCATTACGGGGAACAGAGTGCTGCCTTAGGAGGGTTGTGACTGCCCTCTAGGGGTAAAAGACTCACTCTGCACACAGAACACCAGAAGGCATTCAGCCTGAGCTCAGGAACTCTAACCCTCCCTTTAACAAAATCATGAACTTGTTTTTGTTGGTCACCATCACTACTTTTATTATGTAAGCTCACAACTCCATTTTTCCATTTCTCTTCCTGGCCCGTGGAGTAGGATAGAGACAGTGGCTAGTTTCATTGACAAAATGTCCCCTCGGCTTTGCCTAACTCCATTTGGAGTAGTTCACTGAAGGCGAAGAGCTGATGTGGCATCTGAGCTGGAAAATATAATTCATTCAGTATCCTGGGAGGGATCCGACTCAGTGGTTTTATGCGGGCGGGGGAAGGGCAGTGCTGAAAGAAAATACTTTCCAAAAATATTTATCAGACAAAGAAAAAGAACTAGGCCTGTGACCAAGACATTCCAAGGAGACACCCTTCAACATAAGCAATTTTCCAGACCTGTTCCCCAGAAAGGTAGAAATGGCCAATTCCCCCTCCATGCTCCAAAAGCCAAGCTCATACTTCTTCTAAAAATAAACACAGCTAGAGTCAGAAGACACCTTCCAAACTGATGATAATTCAAAAACAGACTCTGCTGTCACTGCAGGGAAGTATGCGAAGGGCATTTTGGAGCCAGCCTTCTTGGAAAGGCTATAACCACTGACCTCTCTCACCAAAGGAGATAGCTAGAGGAGGCACTTAAGTGAGACATTCTTCTTCCAACAGAGTATTTAAAAAGAGATCATCCCAAGGCACATGAGGTGGAAGGTGGCACAAGTGGGGAAAGGAAGTCATTCGTGTTACATACTCCTCTCTTTCTGAAGAGAAGTTCCTACAGTCTGAACGCTTGATTTATGCCCCCTCTGGTTATGCTCACCTGAGCTTGGAGCATTCCCCAAAGCCTGCCTGCCTGCCACCCCTTTTTTCCAGCCTACCACGAACCTCGCAGCCTAGGACACTTGCAAGACCGCAGTCATCAATCATGTCAGTTCCCTGCAGAACATTCTTCAGTGGCCCCAGGGTGCCTTCTCCATCTATGTGACTCTCAGGGCTCACCTCTGAGTTAGCCCTTCTTATACCTTAATCCACGCTCAGGCCAGTTTCTTTCCCACTGGGCCGTGACCATGTCCATGTACTGACCCTCAAAACGAGTCTTCCTTGGAGCCCTGTCTCCTCTGCCCTCTACTGAAGGTCTTCCTGTCCTTGCTCCTGTGTGGGCTCCCACCCAAGCCCTCGTGTAGCCTCCTTCAGAGCACACCTGCCTGCCATGACTGCAAACAACAGGACGATAGCTTCGTTTCATTGTGTGCTTAGGCTCTAATATAATAAATACTTTGACCCTACTCTGGGGCCTTTCAGGCAGGTTCGATCCCTGGGTTGGGAAGATCCCCTGCAGGAGGATATGGCAGTCCACTCCAGTATTCTCGCCTAGAGAATCCCATGGACAGAGGAGCCTGGCGGGCTACTGTCCAGAGGGCTGCAAAGAGTCAGACACGGCTTAGCATGCACGCACGCACATGATCCTATTATATGTATCCTATAAAGTACTTGTTATTTTGGTGCTATTGTTATGTCCACTGTACAGATGAGAAAAGTTGAGTGTCAGAGATTTTCAGTCTAAGATACCAAGCTTCTCTGACATCCATCCCCACCTCCCTTTCCACCTTATGTTGTATCACTTTTCCTCTTACTATTCAAGTCATACTGGCTTTGTTTTTCTTTCTCAAAAATAAAATGCTCATTTACTTGTTCTGCATTTCCTAATTCATCCAGTAGAGGACAGATCAAACAAGGTCTCAGACCGTAACTGAGTGAACAGATAATTTTGTGATTCAGATGAGGTGGGTGATATGAAGCATACTTTTTCCCCCTTTGTTGAACTCCATTCAGGAAACATCCTGAGTCTGAAATCAAAGTTTTAAGGTTTTTCTTCTACATCTCCTGACAACTCATCTGTCTGGTTTTTGTCCTGCCCAAGTCCTGAGCCCACTGGCATTTCCAAAAGGTTCAGGCTGCATATAATCAGCGTTAAAAACAAATTAACCCCTTCTTGAGATTATTTTCTGCCTGGTTAACCTGAAGAACAGAAAAGCATTTAGACTGGGAGAGTTATGCAAAGAATGCTGGCTGGTTGGCCAATATATTTTGTCTCTGTAACACGTTTTCTTAAATTTTAATATTTGAGGAGTTCTCTGGAAATTATTCCATAAAGAGGAAGAATTCTTTTGATGCATCAAGCTGCATATAATGTAGACAAATCAGGCTGCCATAAAGCACACACATACCCACACATAAAAGAGCCTGTAAGACTAAACACATTTGCTTACATTGAGTTTTAAATTCTTATGAATTCATTTTTATACAGCTGTCTCATTTCAGAGAGGATTTCAGTTGTTGACAAATATATACACCATCCAGTTCAGTTCAGTTCATTCGCTCAGTCGTGTCCGACTCTTTGCGACCCCATGAATCGCAGCACGCCAGGCCTCCCTGTCCATCACCAACTCCTGGAGTCTACCCAAACTCATGTCCATCGAGTCGGTGATGCCATCCAACCATCTCATCCTTTGTCGTCCCCTTCTTCTCCTGCCCCCAATCCTTCCCAGCATTAGGGTATTTTCCAATGAGTCAACTCTTCGCATGAGGTGGCCAAAGTATTGGAGTTTCAGCTTCAACATCAGTCCTTCCAATGAATACCCAGGACTGATCTCCTTTAGGATGGACTGGTTGGATCTTCTTGCAGTCCAAGGGACTCTCAAGAGTCTTCTCCAACACCACAGTTCAAAAGCATCAATTCTTCGGCACTCAGCTTTCTTCACTGTCCAACTCTCAGCTTTCTTCACTGTCCATGTCTCACTTTCCAGACATGACTACTGGAAAAACCATAGCCTTGACTAGACGGACCTTTGTTGGCAAAGTAATGTCTACACCATCCAAGTTTGCATTAAAAAAATGTATTGTTGACAAATATATACACCAACCAAGTTTGCATTAAAAAAATGTAAGTAAAAGAAAAATATGATAGTTAAGAAGGTAACATAAAATAGACCTAAGTGTAAGTTCAAAAGTTCATCCTGCATTAAAGTATATACATATTTGTTGGGTGGGCCACAAAATTGCCTTTAAACTTTCTTGCCATGAAGTCCAAACATTCATTCCGTTTTAACATGAGTGGATGATATTCTAGTATTTCCATCCCTGACAGATAAGCTAAATAAGAAGGTACAATTGCATTCAAAGAAATGTGAAGAGAGAATATCATCAAGAAAAATAAGCTCGTTGCAACAAATTTCTAAAGCACTTGGACAATATTTTGAATTCTTAGAATGGCCAATATTCCTTTTCTCCTTTTACCTTAGTCCTACAGAAAAATCTTGCATTAAAAAAGGTTTAGCTAAGCAGGACATGGGGTTTCCAAGGTAGTTCAGTGGTAAAGAATCCACCTGCCAGTACAAGAGATGCAGGAGACACAAGTTTGATTCCTCGGTTGGGAAGATCTCCTGGAAGAGGAAAGGCTACCCACTCCAGTATTCTTGCCTGGAAAATCCCATAGACAGAGGAGCTTGGTGGGCTACAGTCTATGGGGTCTCAGAGAGTCGGACACAACTGAGCAACTGAGCACATACGTGGGCAGGACATATTCTAATTCTTGAATCATTTCCCCCAGTTTGGCCAATTGTGAGTGATGCATACAGGAAGTCCAGACAAAAGGTAAAAGTGTTAAAACACTTACGTGTCATCTGTAAACGTGATTCCAAAGTACTCCTTTTCTTTCAGGTTGAAATGAGAAGCCACAAGATCCAGCAACTCTCTTGATAAAAGTTTGGGCTGTTGAGATATAAACCTGATTAGACACTCTCTCTTACTGCTCCCACCTTATTCTCTCCCAAACAGTTTAAAGCAGCCTTTGTTTGTCTGTTTTGGATACCTGTGCCTTTCTGTGCTTAGGCTAATCTACTGTAGACCATTCTCTAAGGGCTTGGGAAGGGCAGGAAATGGGAATAGGAGCATCACTGAGATTAGATCGCTTTCATATATGTGCAATTCCATCCAGAGCCTTAATTTTTCCTCCAAGGTAAATGTATTTATTAATGCATAGTTGTTTCAGAAAAAAATGCTCTTTTATAAATAGTATGGTGCTAGTGATCAAGATAAAGAATGTTAACCACTGCCTAGGCTGTAGGAATAATTTTGCTTGGTGACGGTCAACTGAGGAGGCTTAAGACTCAAGGCTGAGGGGTCACAGAGAGAACAAACAAACAAACAAAAAGCAACAAGACAGTAATAGTAACCATTTATTGTACTGAACTTCTTCTACCCATGATTTCATTTTAATCCTTACAATGAGCCTATGAAGTAGGTATCCTTTCCATTTCATAGATGTGCCAACAAAGGCCAAGAGCAGCCAAGAAGCTTACTTGATGTTCCACTTAAGGAGAGGCTTTGGACCCAGTTCTGTCTGATTCCAAAGACTAAGCTTTTCATTTCTCTCCAGGGATGGAGTAACTGTATCCACTGTGCTGATCATTATCACCAGTACTTACTGGGCACCTCATTAGAAGAACAACCCAGTCTATGAGATTTTGGGAAGCACAGGCTCTGGTGGTAAGAAGATGGTTGGGAATCAGCCAGAAAGTCCAGAGTGAGAGTGGATGGTGGATTTGCAGAGACTGGGGAAGGAAAAAGTGATCTGCAGGGAGGCATTCTAGATGGACTTTTTCTGAACTTTGAGCCACACAGTTTAGGACTCCTTATGGTAGTTTGAGGGTTGGATGTTTGTTGTTGGGGAAGAAAGAATTGGGAATGTTTGTTGTTGACAAAAAAGAAGAAAGAAAGAAACAAAGAAAAAAGGAAAAGAGAAAAGAAGAGAAATGGAGAGAAATCTAGACCAAAAGGTCTACTCTCGTGAAACTATTACTGACTGTACTATTTTCATCCTAATTGAAGCCTGTACATAGTGGACTGGGCACAAGCCTCACAAAGGAGAAGAATTTAGGTTTGGTCAAGGGAGGGAATTCTTGTCACAGCTGTAGCTGTGGCTGTCAGCAGGTTCTTCCATAATTTTTTAAGACTATGAGTCCAGGGACTTCCCTGGCAGTCCAGTGTTTGATACTCTGTGCTCCCGCTGCAGAGGGTATTGGTTCTATCCCTGGTTGGGGAATTAAAAGCCCAGTGCTTGGCAGCCAAAAGGTAAAACAAACAACAACAAAAAAAGAATCTGGGTCTAGAGTGTTGAGTGAATAAAGAGAGAAGCATCAATAATTAAGATACCGTCATTCATATAGCTCCATGTGTTTTCCAGAGATTTCATTCACATGTATAATCTAGTTTGATGTTTTTTAATTTTATTGAAAAACAGTTGATTTAAAATGTGTTAATTTCTACTATAAAGTGACTCAGTTATACATATATTTTTTTTTGTATTTTTCTCCATTATGGTTTATCACAGGATATTGAACATAGTTCCCTGTGCTACACAGTAGGCCTTTGTTTATTCATTCTGTATCTATTAGTTTACATCTGCTCATCCCAAGCTCCCAAGCAGACTCACAGACAAAGAGAAGAGACTTGTGGTTGCCAAGGGGGAGGAGGCATGGGAGGGAAGGATTGGAAGCTTGGGATTAATCTAGTTTCATTTTAACCATAATTTCTGAGAGGAAGATGAGTCAAACTTAACCCCAGCTCACAGCTGTTGTAAATGGGTATTTAACTTAGACCATGCCATGTGGCAGGGAAAGCAGCAGAATGCAGAGTCTCAGCTCATAAAAACCCTTTCTGGAGGGCTTCCCTAGTGGCTTGGTGGTAAAGAATCTGCCTGCCAATGCAGGAGACACAAGTTCGATCACTATCCAGGAGGATCCCACAAGCCACAGGCAACTAAGCCCTTGCACCACAACTACTGAGCCTGTGCTCTAGAGCTCAGGGGCCACAGTCACTGAGCCTGCACGCCCTAGAGCTCGTGCTCTGCAACCAGAGAAGCCACGAGAAGCTTCTCATCGCAGTAGGAAGCCCGCACACCGCACCTAGAGAATGGCCCCTGCTTGCCACTAGAGAAGAGCCAATGTGGCAACGAACACCAAGCACGGCCAAAAATAATAATTAAAAAAAACCCCCAAAAACCCTTCCTGGGAAGCATTATGGTCACCAATGGACCGACAAGAGGTAATTCAAAGAAGTCAAGTCACTTGCCCAGGGTCAAACAGCTACTGAGTATCAAAGCTGAGACTGGAATCCACATATCTCTGAATCCTGTCACCGGGCTATAGTTACTCTTAAATACAGGTAGGTATTGGCTTTGAAACCCCCACAAACAATCCTGTGTCACTGGTTCTGAGGCACCATAAGCCAGCAGACTGAACAGAGGCCACGAGGTTCACAGAGGGACCTGGATGTGTTGTCCCCGTGCGGCCACACCTACCTGAACCAGCAGCTCCAGTCTCCTGTCATCCAGGAGGTGCACCTGGCAGTGCCTGCCTTCTGTCATCTGTGGGGACAAGACAGCAAGAGTGGCATCAGGCTGGGGCTGGCAGGCCGACCCTCGAACTTGATTTACCATTTCTTTACATGTGATGTGCTCGGCCTAAAAATGCCGTGAGCCGAGGTAATCATCAGTTTTGATCGTCGTAAACAGATTTACTACACGCCATCCGCTCTTAGATTTTTTTTGTTTTAGCACTTAGACTTAAAAGAGAAAAGAATGAAAAGCAGAGACCACTCAATATGTTGAAAATATAATACCTATACTGCACATTCAAAATTTAACTATGAAAAGCAGGCTTCTTGCTCAGAGGGAACAACTATATTTTTCCTTGAATCAATATTTTATTTTTCAAATGAAAATGGTTTTATTCCTTAGTGTCTTTCAATAAACACAATACATGCATAATGTACTTGACAAACAAATTTGTCATATTTGACATAATGTATTTGACAAACAAATGAAACTAAAGTTAAAAAGTAAAGTCTCCAGTTTTGAAATTTTGGTCCCCCTTTGTAATATATCACTTCTGTAATTAATAGTTAAGAATAGTTTAAGATACGCAGTTAAGAACAGCTTGATGTACAAACTACTAATTATATTTAATCTTTTATCACTTACAATTGCAATATAAAGACATTAGTTCTTGTAAAATATTTAAACAATGCATAAAATGCAAAGATCCACCTTGATTACCAAAAGCTCCAAACCATTCTACCTGCATAAATTACCACTCTGTCAGTTTGAGGCAAATCCTCACAGACCATCTTTATATGGATTTTCAGATATACACATGTACATGTTAAAAACACATCAGTTCAGTCGCTGAGTTGTGTCTGACTCTTTGTGACCCCACGGACTGCAGCATGCCAGGCCTCCCTGTCCACCACCAACTTCCGGAGCTTACTCAAACTCATGTCCATCGAGTCGGTGATGCCATCCAGCCATCTCATCCTCTGTCATCCCCTTCTCCTCTCGCCTTCAATCTTTCCCAGATATGTGTTAAAAACATATATTCTCATGTTAAATGTTCTATTTTAATATTGTTAAATTAGACACATTGTTCTGAAATGAAGCAGGTACTCTTAATATTTGTATGTGTATATGAGACTGTGGTATCTGTGTCGTATCTGGTATCTGTGTATATGAATATTTATATGTGTGAGGTTCTTTTTCAGTTCAAGTAGAACTGCTACACTCACTGTTTGTTCTTTGCTTTTTTAATTCAATATTTCTCGGAAATCTTTCCAGTGTCAACACATATAGACCAACCTCATTCTTCATAAAAGGTCTATAGTATCAAATCATGTGTGCAGACATATAATAATTCAGTGAGTGTCCTGTTGAGAAACACTTCGGTTGTTTTCTGCCTTTTGCTGTCACAAGCAATGTCACAATAAATTTTGCACATCTAGCTTTGTCCATGGACGTAGAACTGCTGGGTCACTTTTGAAAAGCAAGCGCAGCACTTTGTCTCTCAGCTGTTGCACAAAACTATAAGACCCTGGGAATTCCCTGGTGGCCCAGTGGTTAGGAAGGACTCCATGCTTTCACTGCTGTGGGCCCAGGTTCAATCCCTGGTACTGAAACTAAAATCCTGCAAGCCATGTGGCTTGGCCAAACACAAAATGAAGCAAAACTGTAAGACCTGGAAACTCAGATTCATAGAATCCAATTTTAAAATGAAAATTGCCTCCATTACTGAGCAGCAACTACATACTCAGCGTTGCTCGAAGTGCTTTTGTAATATTATCTCTGAGTTTCCTAGTCACCATCTGAGCGTGGTGTTATCATCCCCAATTCGATAGATGAGAAAATTGAGGCTCAGAGTGGGATAAGCCACGTGAAAGATACTAATTATAGTATTGTACTTACATTTTTTAAAAATTGGGGTATAGTTGCTTTACAATGTTATGTGAGTTTCTGCTGTTCAATGAAGTGGATCAGTTATATGTATACATACATCCCCTCCCTCTTGGAAAGTCTAGAAAGTAGCTCAGTTGGTTAGATGGTGGCATTATGGAGATGTGGCCCATAAGAACTTTGGAAATAGTGCTAAGAGGTAAGTGAGTAAGTTCTATGTTGTCTCATTTCCCCTGATCATGTCCTTAAAGCTGCAAAGCCAGGTCACACACAATCTTTGGTGGCAAGAGGAAAGGAAACATACCTTTGTTTTAGGCACTAAGCTGGGAACGTCATGTAAACTATCTCACTGACACTCCACAAAACTCTACAATATGACAACACCCCCATTTTACAAACAAGGAAACCAAGGTACAGAGTTTAAGGTTAATTACTCAAATTTGCTAGGGCAAGAAAAAACCAAGTTAAAATTTGAATTAATGTCTAAATGAAAAAAAGAAAAAAGTCATCTTTTTTCCTACTGTTCTACAGGGCTTCCCAGGTGGTGCTAGTGGTAAAGAACCTGCCTGCCAATGCAGGAAACATAAGAGATGCAGGTTCGATCCCTGGGTTAGAAAGATCCCCTGGAGGAGGGCATGGTAACCCACTCTAGTATTCTTGTCTGGAGAATCCCATGGGTAGAGGAACCTGGTGGGCTATAGTCCACGGGATCACAAAGAGTTGGACACAACTGAAATGATTTAGCAACAACACACTACAGGAGGAACTAAATCAATCTGTCAGTTTAACTCATTTGATCTCCTTTTAAAACCCACAAGCAAACCCAAAGCACATGCCCCAGAGAACAATAAAAAAAAAATACTCAAAAGATCAATGGAAACAATATGAGTCCATTAAGGAATATGTCAAAACTCATAAAGTATTACAAAGTACTCTGTTGTTGCATAACCCAGATGAATTTATTTGCTGATTAAAAACAAAAACTTCTTCTCCTTTCAGTTTTTCCTAGGATCCTCCTTGATTTAGATCAATATATCTTTTGTCAATACATAATTTTATCTCAGAGAATTTAATAGTAAATATTTTTTAGGTGTATCTGGCCATCTCATGACAGACATAGGGAGTGGTGCCCATGTTTGTACAACTTGGTTCTAACCCTTCAGCCTTAGTTGATTGGATGAGGAGAAAGACAGCTGACCTAAGGTGGGCCAATCAGAACCTCAGTCCAGGGAATCTGGAACTGAGTCTGAGTGGATGAAAATATGGTGGTTGTGGGGCAGCCATTATCTGCAGCATGTAGAGAAAAAGGAAAACCAGGGAGAATGAAGGAGACAGGTAACTAGAAAGGCAAGAGAAAATCATGCAGCCTGAGAGGAAAAGCTTGAGAGTTGCTGTCAGAGTTCCTAGTGTCTCTCCAGTCATGTCTAGCCCATTCCATTGGTCTAGGTGAATCTCTATTCTTTTTTTTTTTTTTTTAATTTATTTCTTTATTGAAGTATGGCTGATTTGCAATATTGAGTTAATTTCTGCTGTACAGCAAAGTGACTCAGTTATACATACATATGTATACATTCTTAATTATATTCTTTTCCATTGTGGTTTATCCAGAATCCTTGTTCTTGAGTTCCATAAAATATCCCTGTATTCCTTTGATAAATCCACTTCCCCCACGCCCCGCTCTTAAGCTACCTTGAGTTGGAGCCTGCTTATTGCAACTAAAAGCATGTTCACAAGACACCACAAGTATCTATACTTTGTGCTAAGTCGCTTCAGTCATGTCTGACTTTGTGTGACCCCATGGATTGCAGCCTACCAGGCTCCTCTGTCCATGGGATTCTCCAGGCAAGAATACTGGAGTGGGTTGCCATGTCCTCCTCCAGGGGATCTTGCCGACCAAGAGATCAAACCCGTGTTTCTTAGGTCTACCTGCACTGGCAGGTGAGTTCTTTAAAGATCCCAGAGTATAGACTTCCCAGATGATGTCATTAATATGGTAAAATTACTCAAATTATTGATGCTGTCATCAAAGACAATACAACAGCTGGCGGGCAGTGGAAAGGACTTAACAAATACACACCACGTGATGTGAGGATACACACACACAGGCTAGATGGAGAAGGGCAGTGCAGATGAACTGGGGAGATGCTGCTACAGTTTCATGCCCACACTGGCATGTCCCAGCCCTGGCACATCTGAGCCCACAGGCCTCTCTAAGCCCTTTCCTATGTGGGCGGATGGCTCCTCTGGGAGGTCCAAGGGCTAATTTGATCATCGATAACACCAGAAGTATCTGCCTGGTGTAAGCTCTTATATATAGAATGGATGAACACCAAGGTACTGCTGTATAGTACAGGGAACTATACTCAATATCCTACGAGAAACTATAATATTCTAAAAAGAATGTAAATGTATGTATAACTGAATCACTTTACTGTATAGCAGAAATTAACACAACATTGTAAGTCAGTGCATCAAACTATACATTAGCAAAATAAATAGGGTGGAAGAAACAAAGAAAAACCTGCCCTTGTCACTTACTTAAATCAAAGGTTGACAGGTGATGGGATGTATTTTGTTGGTCAAAACAATGCTTATGAATAAATTTCAGTTGATGACACTAGAAATTAGGATATGTCACTTAATAAAATTTTAGATGGTAAGATCCAGAAACTGTGGGATGGATTTCCTCCACAGCTACAGGGTGAGGCTGAGCAGCCCCCTCTGCAGATGGCGTTTGTGGTCTCTGGTTCACACATGTGTATTATGTGCCAGGTTCCTGGGAGTCCTGTTATGTAAGCAAACCACATTCAAGTACACCCGATGCGAGGGAAGAGACACAAGCAAACGTCCAAGAAGGGCCTGGCATGCACAGGGCAAAGGGTGTGACACCTGACCCTTACTAACATACAGTATCTCAAAATAAATGACCCAGAGTCAGGTAGTCCTAATTGGGAGCTTCCAGTGTAACAGGGTTTCTAAGAGAGTTTAGGGGGATACAAATTTGAAATCCAAGCTACATGTGAACCAATGTGTTTATGTGTGATCACAAGAGAAAAACAGAAGAGGCCACAGAATAAAGAAACCATCCATGTTTTCTTCTTTAAAGAAACAAAAAATTACTATTTCAGTCTCTACACAAGCCTATGAAGGGAGAATCTCATTCAAGCACCAGAAAACTGAGGCCCGAGAAATGATGCAACTTGTATAACTGTTCTAAGCCAGACTTGGGCTCAAAACTGTACTTTATCTCTTACTATCTATATTACCTTTAAAAAGTTACTCAGTCTTTCCAAACCACAGAAGCAACATCCTGACAGTTTTTAATCTGACACTTCTGAGAGTAAAATATTCTGCTTCTGAGAAGCACAATTATCATAGTCCCCACACACTTTAAAATTAACAAGCAAACAGCTAAACTTTTCTGTAATCCATTTATCTTCCCATTAAAACAAAAAACTTTTTAATAGGAAGAATGGTATCAACCCATTTTAAAGACGATAAATGACAAGTTTAAAAAGCACATGGTAGAAACATTCTCCAGAGCTGATGGAGCAGAAATACAGTAACAGAGAGAGGACAGCTAGTTTCTGTGTCCTTCTGTGTCCTTGTCACCTGGCTAAGCATTTTAATAAACACACTAACAACACCACTAACAAACTCTTTGTACATTCTAGCCACTGCACTAAGCACTTTACACATATGAACATATTCAACCTTCGTGACACTCACACAAGGCAGTAATCTCATCTCCCAATAACACGGGGGAAAGAGGTTACTAGGACGATTACAAATAACAGGGTTCGTAAACGGCAGAACAAGCTCCAAACCCAAAGCCCAGGCTCTGAACTACTTAGCTGCCCACAAGGTACTCCCTATGCTCTAAAGTGACAAATTGTAGGAAAGCCTTCCCACGCAGCACGTTTTCAGGAGAGGAGATAAGTGGGTAGAAAAGAGAAAACAATGCATCATAGAGTAGGCATGAAAAACCCTCTCAGTTCCAGGGCAGAAGCATTTGACTAGAAGCATTCAGAATCATAGAACTTAGACTCTTAGAAGGGATCTAGTCTCCACTGCTTATTTGGAATGTGGGGAAATTAAGGACAGATGTGCCCAGTACCACACAGGGAGTCAGTATGAGCCCCAGGATTAAAACACAGGACTCTGGAATCTAAAAAATAAAACCAATTTGTGAATATAACAAAAAAGGAACAGACTTACAGATAAAGAGAACAAAGTGGGGGGGGGGCAAGGCAGGGTAGGAGACTCAGAGGTACAAACTACTAGGTATAAAATAAATATGCTACAAGGATATATTACACAGCACAAGGAGGACAGCCAATATTTTATAATAACTTTAAATGCAGCAAAATCTTGAAAAATTGTGAGACACTATGTTGTACACCTGAAACTTATATAGTAAAACTCAGGTCTCTGTCTTTCAGGCCAGACAGAGCACACAGGGAGAGTATGAGGTCACTCAGCTGCTAAACACCACCCCTTCCCTCCTTTAACCTCAGGAGTTTGGAGGTTAAAATCGTGCATATTGGATTAAAACTCCCACCTCAGTGGCAGCTCTGCGCTTGCTCCCCAGCTGACTGAGCAGGTCCTCAGAGGCTAAGTGCTGAGTGCTGGTGGAAAGACCTCCATCTGCTCAGTGGTAAATGAGGAAGATCAGAAGGGAAGTGAGAACCGGCCACAGGCCAGACCTCTGGCTTCCTGGGGCGCCCTAGATGTGCAGCCCGTAGTGAGATTCAAGTCTGCAAGAATCTCCCCCTAACCAAATCCCAGTCTCACTACCTGATTTAGGAGATGAGAGCAGAGAGTCAGAAAAACAGAAACAAACAGAAACAACAACAGCAAAAAAAAACCCCAAAACAAACCTAAGGGCAAGTCAAGACAGGGCATGTGGGATCATTCCTAATGACTGGGTGCAGCTTAGAAAGCAACAGGAAACATCAATTACAAAAGAAGAAAAAAGATCAGAACCCCAGCCTACTTCGGTTTTGCTTTACTAGCTCTTTGGAACACAGAAATGTAAACCCTTGGTAAGGAAGCAACACGCTTCATTTCCTCTCTCTCATTCCCTTTTGACCTTTACTGAAAGTTCAGCAAAAGAGGACCTGTCTCGTTAAAATGACTTCTCAAGATGTGTTGTGGGGTGACGGATCTAGAGTCTAGCCCACCATCATCTCTTACCTGGATGTGGGTAAAATCAGCTACCTAATCGGGATTCATTCGTTTGAGTCCAGTCTCCCTATGGCCTTGTGAATGATCCCCCTTCCCTATGGCCAGTGGAGAATGAATGATCCCCCTTCCCTCCCTGCTTAAACCAACACTCAAAGCCTCCTCCAGCAGTGCAGTGGAACGTTCTTGCCCCTTTTCAAGACGTGCCTGCCCTCCCAGCGCGCACTCCCCGGGGACCTCTTTTTTCGGTATCAATCACCCATTCGCCTAGCTTCCAGGAAACACGCAGGACACGTCACACGAGTGCTGAGCACTTCACGTGGGTACTGTCTTCTTTCATGCTGTAAACAACCCTTGGAAGTGAGAAGTTTTCCTGTTGAGATTTTGTAGGTGGCAAAACTGAAGGGCACAGATGTTAAGTAACTCGTCTCTGGTCAAGATGCTGCGACCTGGGGCAGAATCTCGGGACCATTAGTTCTATCAAAGTAGGACTCCTGGGCGTCCCCTGCAGTTCAGTGGGACCAGAGTAGGAAAAGGAGAGACAGTGAGGAAGGAAGAAGCACAGGTGGCATAAAAGAAGCAGAGGAAGAAAGGAAAATGGGCCAGGGTTGGGGGAGTGAAAAAGAAGGGAGAATTCCGTTAACCAAGGTTGAATAATCTGCTTTAGGAAAAATACTAAGAAGTAATGGCTGCTGTGTGCCAGCTCTTTCCAGAGAACCTTCTTTTCTTTACGTGGGCCATTTACATTCTCTCCTAACAACACTGTGAGGTAGATTCCAATCCTGTATCACTGTAGAGGTGAGAAAATTGAGGCTCAGAGAAGGTAAATGATGGACCCCAGCTCACAAGGTTACAGAGCTAGGAAGAGGCAGCTCACGCTTATGCTCAGTCGTGTCTAACTCTTTGCAACCCCATGGACTGTATGTAGCCTGCCAGGCTCCTCTGTCTGTGGGATTATCCTGGAGTGGGTTGCCATTTCCTCCTCCAGGGGATCTTCCTGACCCGAGGATTAAACCTGTTTCTCTTGCAGCTCCTGCACTGGCAGGTGGGCTTTACTACAGAGCCCCCTGGGAAGCCCAGGAAAAGGTGGAATAGGACATCAATGCAGCCATCTGACTCCACGGTCCATGCTCTGCACTGTTGGGTCACATTACTTCTGTTATGAGCTGTGGTGCTAGTGGTAAAGAACCCCCCCTGCCAGTGCAAGAGCACAGGACACAGGTTCGATCTCTGGGTTGGGAAGTAATACCCAGGAGAAATGGCAATCCACTCCAGTATTCTTGCCTGAAGAATCCCATGGACAGAGGAGCCTGGCAGGCTATAGTCCATGGGGTCGCAAAGAGTTGGACATGATTGAGCCCCCAAAATTATTAGTCTTACACATTAAATCACACGTGGCTGAGGCATTTTACATATCATCTTGATCACCATGCATTACACTATTCTGGAAGAGCTTGATCTAAATCCACCAAACCACAGCTGCCTGGCTCCAGCCACTATCTGAAAGCAAGGTCAGAGGTGTGCAACAAGTTTTTGCAATCACCATTCCTTGGCTATCTCCTGCAGTTGCCAAAATGGCTTCTCTGTGTTTGTCAATGATTTTCAGTGAGTACTGGCATGGAATCAACTCCCTCCTCTTGTGCCCCCGGTTCTGTCCTACTTATGTGAGTGCTCTGGGTACAGGATGATCATTCATGGGTTAGGTGGCTGCCTGGGCCTGACTCCATTATTCTGGGCTTAAAAATGCAGTCCAGCACACAGTGCAGTTGATTCAGTGTGGAGAAAGTCTGGAGCATGTGTTCATTCATTCACTTAACCAATATTCAGCACTTCCTAAATGCGAGCACTATTCTGGGTACTAAGATATCCATAAATGAGATCCACAGGACACTGTCTCTGAAGCTTGTCTCACAGTGCGATTTCTCAACATTGGCACCACTGACATTTGAGGCTGGACAATTCTTTGTTGATGGGGGCTGCCCCCACGCACTGTAGGATTTTTAGCAGCCTCCCTGGCCTCGACCCACTAGATGCCAGTACTCCTTCCTTCCATGTGACAACGAAATGTCTCCAGACCCTGACAAGTGTCTCCCGGAGGACAAAATGGTCCCTGATTGAGAACAACTGCTCTAAAGATAAGGAGAAAAAATGAACAAGAGTTGAGGAGTAGAGACAGATTGGAAGTTTGGGATTGACATGTACACACTTCTATATTTAAAGCAGATAACCAACAAGGACCTACTGTATAGCACAGGAAACACTGCTCAATACAGGGAACGCTGCTCAATATTCTATAATAACCTGAATGGGAAAAGACTTTGAAAAAGAATAGATACATGTACATGTACAACTGGATCACTTTGCTGTACACCTGAAACTAACACAACACTGTTAATCAACTATGCTCCATGATAAAAGAAAAAAAATGAAACAAGCTATTTTCAGATAAGAATAGGGCTCTGAAATAGCTCAGTTGGCAATGCAGTGAAGTACTGAACATGTGCAAAGAACATGCTTCGAAAGTGACTTCTTACCCAGGAAGCACAAAACTTGAGGAAGTATATGGAGGAAAGTTAAATTGAACCACAGCTCTTGACAGGTGGCTCCCAGGAGAGATTGGAAGGATAACCTTGTTTTCTGGATGTTAGCATTCAGCTGCTATCCCCTTTCTGCCTGGCAGAGGTTGGAGAAAAGCAAACAAGAAAAGCTATTTCTGTGGCTCCAGCATCAACCTGGCGAGCAAGCTCAGTCAGCTTTAGCAGACATTCCCCAGGGAGGATATTCTCATAAAAGACAATCCCTTATCAGATTATCTCCTGATCTCATAAGACAGGTGAAAAGAAAAGGCAGGTTTGAAAGAAAGAGAAATGGGGAGGGAGGGAGATAGGGGATAACTTATTAAGCCTGGAGCTGAAAGCCATCAGGAGAAACCAGCCTGGTTTCAATGAGGCATGCACAGGTTTTAGAATCAGGAGGCGTGGGTGTGTTTCCCAGCTCTGTCATGTAACTAACAGCGTGGCCTGAAAATCAGACTCTCTCTCAGCCTCAGTGTATGTGCCTATAAAATGGGAATGGTAAGAATCAGTCTCATTTAGCTTTGTCTCTTGTATTAATGCAGGTTGAACCTACTGTAAAATTTACTTCAAAGGTCAGAAGATAGTCGTATCACCAGTCATAGACTCAATTTATTGGGCACAGGTTATGCGTTAGGATATGTGCAAAATGCCTGGCATGCTTTATCGACCTGACTCTAGTGCAGTGACTCTTACAATTAGTAGAAATGATTTGTAAGCTGCTGAGTACTATTATGTGAACTGTCAGTGGTTATTTTCAGTTGGTTAAGTGACTGTTTTCCTCAAGAAAAAAGTTCTCCTGGATTATTAAGAGGTCAAACTGTCATATTAGCGTGGAACAGTTTAACTCCACCAGTTAAGCCCTGGAGAGAGCAGGCAACTCAACAGCTAGGGATTAATTCCATTCTGATTTCTCAGTGATAATCAAGAGATTAACTCAAAATCACCATTTGTAGCTGCCTATGTGCACAAAAGGGGCTTCCCACACGGGCTTCCCAGGTGGTACAGTGGTAAAGAATCTGCCTGCCAATGCAGGAGACGCAAGAGAAGCAGGTTCGCTCCCTGGGCTGGGAAGATCCCCTGGAGCAGGAAATGACAACCCAGTCTAGTACTCTTGCCTGGGAAATCCAGCGGACAGAGAAGACTGGCGGGCTACAGTCCATAGGGTTGCAAAGAGTTGGACACAACGGAGCACGAATAAACAAGCATGTGCACAAAGCTGGGAAAACTCTTGCACCTTATCTGATTGCCACCAAACAGTGTCTTGGGCTAGCTACTCTTGTTTTCATCAACACAAAATGGAATTAACACACGTTGATCGTGTTGTCCATGTCCTGTGCTTTGACATACATTTTATCCATCAAATTCTCATAGCCATCCTGCGAAGTAGATAGTTATGACGTGCCAAAGGGTCCCAGGTAATAAGGGGCTGAGTGAGCCAAGTTCAAGGAGGAGCTCATCAAAGGACAAGGGGGAAAACAGGTGACCTGTCTTCACAGAAGCTTCTTCATGGAAGCAGCTGCTGTGAAAACAGGGTTCTCTATATATATTCAGACTCTGCATCATTTTCCAATTAGAAACTCTGATGAGACACTGTCAAATGTTTATTTTCAGGAAACCATGGAGGATATGTCTGCCTTTTTTCCCCAGAAAGAAACATCCTCTTTACTTAAAACCAGTTGTTAGACTGTATTTTTAGACATCATGGTACAGTATAAATGAGTCAAAAAAGAAAAGAAAAAAAATGGGAGGGTAGAGATACTGTAAACAGGAAAAGTCACAAAGTGGAACCAAGAAAAGCTGAGAATGCTGCCTGGGCCAAGGGGGATTTTCGTTCCTGTCTGCCTTTCAGGTTGACCAGAAAAGAAGTTCTCTGGTCACTGGGTAGAAATTGGAAATTTTAGCTTCAGTGATCATGCAAGTAGCAGACACCCTGTGGTTTGGAAACTTTGTGCTTTGCCAACTGTCAGTTTTCTCTTTTCCCGTGAAAAACAGCCTGTAGGAAGGAGTGAAAGTACTGCGTCTTTCAAAAAACTTAAAGACAAGCACAGCTCGGGTGGAGGGATTTTAAAAATAAACTGCTGTACTTGTAACTGAAAGATACTCTTAGTACTGTTTATTCAGTAAGGCACATTTGGAAATCTGGACTCAATATAAGACATTCACAGGGCAAACAAATTACATACATTGCCATACAAACCTAAGAATAAACAAAAATTAATCAGAAAACCTAAATCAACTTTACACTAATTTTAGAGGACATACTTATTGTCAGAGTTTTCATGTTTCGATTTTTTCATTGGCCTTGTTAGAATGTCTCTGATTTATGCTTTTCAAAATCTCTTGGTTCTTTGGGACCATGTATAAGTAGAGGATAAAATAGATCCTTAGGGAGTTTATAATTTATTAATAATACAAATGGATTCTACTAGATCCAGAATCCTATCTTGGTTGATAGAAATGTCTATTTGAGTAGGGGATTTAGAAAAGCATTACCAAGGAGTGAAAACAGAAAAGTCAATTCATTTAGGACAATATAGAAAAATTCTTAACGTCCAGGACTCATTTTACCATCACAGAACAGACCATCCTCCTCAACTTAGATACTTCTAATATTCAGTGATGAAACTTTAATGTCATCTAATGTTGGTTGTGCTTTCAAAGAGGATTCAGTCTTTTTTTGAGGCTAACATTGGATTCAAAGATTAAAACAGAGCAACCCCCAAACTGGAAGGCCACAGATCAGAGAGACGAGAGAAATTCATAACAGGAGACCAAGAAGACTTCTGGGTGAGCACCAGGAAACACACCGAGGGGAAAAGAATCCTCTGAGGGAGCCATCCCCTAACAGCTCGTGAGCATCTACTGTCCCTTTTTCAAGCTGGTTTTTAACTGCAACCAATATTAAAAATTAAGGTGTATCAACTTACCTCCTTTACTCCCTTTTACTATTCTCTTTGTTCTTGAGGTTATTAACATCTAGTGAATCAGTACGGCAGCAATTCTATATAGTGATGCCTAATGCTCATCTTTTCCCAACTCGGTGTTTGTTAACCTTGATGACATGACGTCAGTCAAGGTGAAAGTATTACTGGAAATTGGGCATGGAAATTGGCAAACCCTACCTGGTGGCTTGGGCTTCACCGATGGCTCAGTGGTAAAGAATCCACCTACCAATACAGGAGATGTGGGTTTGCTCTCTGGGTCAGAAAGATTCCCTGGAGGAGGAAATGGCAACCCACTCCAGCATTCTCATCTGGAAAATCTCATGCACAGAGGAACCTGGTGCGCTACAGTCTATAGGGTTGCAAAAGAATCAGATACAATGCAGCGACTAAACAAGAACAACTATCAGCGCCCTTGTCCCCAGAGAGCTGGTTGTTAAACATTTACCAGCATACCACTGGAGAAGTTCAATGGGAGAACGGGGTCTGGAGGGAGGACATTGCTCAGAGCTCTAGGTCAGGATGCTGAGACCACTGAGAGACCACGTGACAAAGGTGAAAGAACAGCGGTTTTCCGTCCAGACATAACTCTGTTCAAAGGTCAGCTGATTCAACTTTCTTAGGACTTATTTATTACGTCTCTAAAATGGGACTAATAATAGCTACTGACAGAGTGAAGAGCTTGGCGAAAAGAGGCAGACATAAACAGTGCCTGTTATACTTTACTATTATATTTGAAAAATCCCCAGTGGGCTAGCTCATTGCTGAGGTTCTCCCGACCCAGGACTAGGATGCTCATATCAAATGCTCAGTGTCATTTGCTTTTCTCGTTATTTCAGTACCGGAATGTAAGCTTCACTACTGCTGCTTTCCTAGTCCCTAAGCCAATACCAAGACCACTGTAGGGCAAAGTAAGTATGTGTGGAATGAATGAATTTCCCTTCACTTTCAGCTCCTGATCCACTTCTGGGTTCTTCTGCCCGTTTCTACTGTTAAAGTCTCATTTGGCAAGTGAGGGACTCCTTTGCCTCTTAATTGCCAGGTTCCAACCAGCTGTGTTGCTGCTACTCTTCTGGAATCGATCAAACCGCTGGAACTCTTCTGCTAAAGCAGACCGCCGTGACCTTAAAGCCTCGGTGAAAGACGCTTCCAGGTTTTTCATCGCAAGCAGAACCAAGCCTGTGTATTCTGCTCTGTCGGCAAGTTTCCCCCTGCTTCTATTCCTGCTCTGAAATAATCTCAGTTCCATTCTGCCCCCATCAGAACGGGTGAGTCTTGTGAGAGGAAATCTCACCCAACACTTGGGGTTGTAACCAGGGCGAACCAAATATTTCCCCTGGGAGCCCTGCCACAGCCCTGTTTCTTAGATGCGCTCTCCTAGAGCAGCACTTCTGAAGGGAGGGGAGTGTGGTCATTTAACAAAGGATGGGTGTCTCTGGTAAGAGTGGCCTGGATGGTGGATTATGCAAACTCAGTGGGAAGTCGTCAGTTCCCAGAATTTCTAGTACTTTTCTAATCACATTTGCTTTAGTCAGAGGGGTTAAGCAGGGTGGAGCTGCCCACTCGGCTAGTGCAGGGTAGTGGCTGCGAGCAGCCCCGAGGAAGTCCAATGGGCGTGACGCCTGACCTTGGCTCTGCCTCGAACAAGCTGGACACTTCAGGCAAGCCATTTACCTTCTCTGAGTAGTTGTAAAATGGGGATAATTTTGCCTGGTGCATTGTAGCATCCCATGGGTGTGTGTGCTAAGTCGCTTTAGTCCTGTCTGACTCTTTGTGACGCTATGGACTGGAGCCTGCCAGGCTCCTCTGTCCATGGGATTTCCCCAGGCAAGAATACTGGAGTGGGTAGCCATGTCATTCTCCAGGGATCTTTTCAAATCAGGGATCAAACTTAAGTCCCTTGTGTCTCCTGCATTGGCAGACAGGTTCTTTACCACTAGTGTCACCTGGGAAGCCATAAGAAGCAGCTTATTACTTTTTAAAGTATAGTGTATTATTTAAGAAGTGTGATGCTCAAGACCATAGACTCTGGAGTTAGTAAGACTTGGGTTTAAACCCCAGCTCTCCTCGGTAGCACCTGTGTGGTCTTATACAGGTATTTGACTTCACTTTGAGCCCTGGTTTCCTGGTCTGAAAGCAGAAATAACAATAGCACCCCCTGCCAAGAGCTGGAAGGAGTACATAAGATAATGTACATAAAGTGCTTAGCAGAGTACACACCTTACAAACACACTTTTCACTAACAAAAACCAAGTAATTGCTACAGGGGCTTCCCTGGTGGCTCAGTGGTAAAGAACCCAGCAGCCAAAGGATAACTCTGGTTACTATGAGGAGATGAGGCTGGAGGTGGATGACAAAAATCGAAGAAAGAGAGAAAGAACGAGAAGATTGGTTCATTGGTCCTCATCTATAAAATGGACATACAAATATGACTAAGTTTATCAGCTTACTGTGAAGATTAAGTGAATGAATAAACATAAAGCGCAGTGCTTGGCACATAGTGTTGTTTAGTCTCTAAGTCCTGTCTGACGCTGTGATCCCCTGGACTATAGTCCACCAGGCTCCTCTGTCCATGGGATTTCCCAGGCAAGAGTACTGGAGCGGGTTGACATTTCCTTCTCCAGGGGATCTTCCTGACCCAAGGATTGAATCTGCGTCTCCTGAGTCTCTTGCATTGACAGATGGATTATTTACCACTGAGTCATCTGGGAAGCCCATAGTGACTATTACTTTCTTATAATAAATACTAAAACGATTCTGTTTTAATTATCTCTTCCAAACTCTTACTGGTTAATATCCAGATACAGATCCCCCACCCTTTTTAGATCCCTCTATTTCTACCTTTGTTACCAATTCAGCTGATGGGCTGGTAACATAGCTCTGTTGGCTGGTAAATCTGTAACATGTTTACGAGGCTACTTCAGGTCATGGTGATGGTCCATGGTGAACTCTATTCAGTTCCCTTTCCTTTTCCTATGAAATGCAATGTTGGCCTAGAAAATGAAACTTTGTGTAAAATATCAGTTTTAGATGGAGAAGGAAATGGCACCCCACTCCAGTACTCTTGCCTGGAAAATCCCATGGACAGAGGAGTGTGGTAGGCTACGGTCCATGGGGTCACAAAGAGTCGGTCACGACTGAGTGACTAAACTTTCACTTTTCAGTTTTAGAATCACTTCTGTCATGAACTTGGAACAGTTTTTGCATCTGCAAAATAGGAAGTGAGATACGCAGGGTTAAGCACGGACTTCAGCATTAGGCAACCCTGGATGCAAGACTTGACTCCAACAATTAGCCGGTGGGACCCTGGACAATTCATTTAACCCCTGTAAATGGGTTTTTTTTAAATTTGAAAAATATGGACAGTAACAGTATCTACCTGATGGAGTTCAGGCTAAAACACAAGAACGAGTGAAAAGAACCGCACACAGCACCTGCCATTCTGTGTTAGCCATGACTGATGATGGTGACTATTGACTACATGGACCACTAAGAAAAATGTAGTTCTGCAGGCCCCAGAAAAGGCAGAAAACATCTGGATCTGGAAAACACATCAATGGGACAGGCTAATGACACAGACAAAACATCCTCAAGCAGGATGCTTTGTATACACAAGAAGGTAAACGGATCTGAAACAGTCTAGTCAGATCAGGAGAATTCCCCTCCGTGCTTTCATCTCACTGGAATGGAAGGTTCCCACGAGGGTCTTCTTGACCTAAGGGGTCTAGCTTCGGAGCTGACCTGATTCAATCAGAAGAAAGCTTCCATCACTCCTGCAGACCACCTAATTCTGCACCGCTCACTCCCTGTCCACCCTTCCTGGTTTTGTACTCCTTTCCCCCTAAATCTCTGGCTCCAGCCATACTTGTCTTCCTCTAGTTCTCCCTCTATATGATCTCATTCACACCTCAAAGCATGAGGGGGTTTAGAAAGTGACTGGCTAAACCAATTTGTTCTTAAAAACACAGATTAAACATTCGTTTCTCATAGAAGCCATTGTGTAGTGGTTATGAGTGAAGTCAGCTCGCCCAGGGTTCCAATCCTGACTTCAGTGTTTTGCTAGGGGCACCACGTGGGCAAACGACCTCATCTCTGTGTTCTTCTGTTTCCTGATCTGAGTAATGGAAACAGCACTAGTGCTTTGCTGTGAGGTTTGAATAAGCTGATGCTCAGGCTGTCTGGAATAGCCGTGGGCTCCATAACTCTTACTATGAGTGTGTGTTGTGTTCTTTCAGTATAGATACTTCTCTTTTGTAGCATTTCTCACAATTGTAATTAAAGAATGATGTACTTTGTTGTATAATATCTACCTCCAGGGACCCTATCTGTCTTCTTAATCGCTGGACCCTGAGCTTATAGCTGGCACCGTGTAGAAGCACCTGCTCAATAAATGTCTGTTGGATGAAAAAATGGAGTTGCTTATTCATTTTTTAACAACTGAGAGCACAACGGAGTCTTCTTGTCTCACATAAAATATTTAAAATTTATCATTAGCTGATGAGTAGCTTCTTTTAAAAAGAAGGAGAAAAGGATAATGTAAAAGTAAGATCTGCGGTATGTTGGAACTCAGTACTTGTTTTAAAAAGGAGGGGCGCCTGCACTTCAGGTGAGCGCTTGGGGATGTGCATGGTTACTACGAACAAGTTCCTAGCACTGCAGCTCAAACACAGTGCTTACTGTGTAATCTCTGCAGATTTTCAGATGAATCCCTAAAGCCAGGTGACTGCTCTAATAGTGAACAGAACAGTTACTTACAAGTCCCACTCGAGTGACCTTACTCTTAACAACACAAGGCCAAGTACCAAGAGGGTGCCTGCCTCCTTCACACTCTAGTTGTTGGCAAAGGTACGACTCCTCTCAGAGATGTGGTATAAACAGCTGCAGAGCCTCCTTCTACAGGTGGAAGGACTTGCCCTTAGGTTCTAAATACATTGTATGGAGTCCACGACAATTCCCGGATCACACACTTCTAGTGAGCTTGAATAAGGTTAAGTGCTAAAGAGTTCTCCAAAAAAACTCTTTTTTCGGGTATCACACACAGAGGCCAACTCGTTCCTCACCATTTCTCTGAGAGACACACACATTTATCCCATTTCCCCTGCTGAGATACAGGACTTCTTACAAGTCTATTAATGTGGGTAGAGGGGTTGGCAAACAACCCCCTCCAAAGCACAAGCAAAACCTGTGTGTGAGAATCTTTTCCAGGAAGAGTTTCTATAACTTTTGTTAGATTTATATTCTGGGTTCATGTCCTTAAAATGGTTTAGAACTAGGTCTTTTAAAATGATGAACACTTGACCTCAATCAGGCCCAACACGCAAGTTTGCAATGGACATATGGTAATTCATTACTTATTTGTGAAACTATGCCCAGTGAAATCCAGATAAATGTCTGCAAGGTCAAGTGATCTCATGTGTCCAAGAGGACAGAAGGCTGATGGATATCCTGATGAGGACAAGAGGTGGGATAATGAATAAGTGATTCACACTTATGCTATCATGAACATTAAGGGCCCTGAAAAAAGATTATCCATTCATTAGTTTGTACACTCAGTCTTCCAGTGATGTTTACATATCTTCACGGCACCCTTGTCTTTATTTGCTGTACTTGAGATGCATGCTGAGTGCTAAGTCGCTTCAGTCGAGTCCAGCTCTGTGCGACCCTATGGACTGTAGATCCACAGGCTCCTCTATCCATTGGATTTCCCAGGCAGTAATACTGGAGTGGGTTGCCATGCCCTTCTCCAGGGGATCTTCCTGACCCAGGGATTAAACCTGCGTCCTTGGTGTCTCCTGCATTGGCAGGTGGGTCCTTTACCACTAGTGCCACCTGGGAAGCCCTGTACTTGGGATAGATGCATAATAATATTACCCAATAATAGCAACTGCCAGTTACTATGTACGTCTTGAGTGACAAAGGCCAGCTCTAATCCTCTCAACAACCTAGTAAGATAACTGTAATTATGTCTGTCATGACACCAGAGAGGTTACTCGGTTCATAAGTGGCCATGCAGGATTCATGTGCTAAGACTTCTGCCACTTCCTCTTCCTGTTTCATGTGGATATACCCTACCAAAAACAGAACCTTTACCAGTGGCCTCCTGAATGTTTACGGTGTCACTGTTTGCTGTAATTGACATGTTTCAATTTCTACCTAAAAGCACCTGTTGGTTGAATCTTTTGACCTCAGAATCATAATAATTAAATTCTACTACTCACAGCCATGTTATATCAACAGCTTTTCTACTCCTCAGGAGTGAGCAGTAAATGAACTAAAAGGCAAGCTTGGAAGACTTACCAAGAGTCATTGAAGAATTCCAATTTGCACTCCCTCCACTGGTCGGGGCTTCATATAGTCACTGCATCTCATTCCCCTTTGTAAGCCTGAGTCTGGCAGGCTGTTGATGCAGGACACCCCCAGAAAATAGGTGTTGACTTCTAAGGAATTTGGAATCCAAGGAGTAGTGTCAAATTTCAACACAAGAGATGTAACCATGACCCACAAGGTCCAGATTTCTTCCTGGATAACACCTCTACATATGATTTCAGTCTACAGCCTGGGAAACTTCTCCATTTTCAACTTTGCTGTCTTCCCATCGCTCCTACTCATGGACTGCCCCTGGCTCAACAGGCTTCTGAGTCATTATAGTCCGTGCCCAGCATCTCTTTTTATGAAAAGGAAAATATCAGTGGAAAGGAAGGAAGAAGGGAGAGAAGAAGGAAAAGGAGAAGAAGAGAGGAATGAGGAGAGGGAGACGGTGGCTAGCAGAAAGGGAGAGACAGATGCAACTGGTCTGTAAGGAATCTAGGGGACTTCCCTGGTGATTCACTGGCTAAGACTCCACACTCCCAATGCAGGGAGCCAGGGTTTGATCCCTGGTTAGGGAACTAGGTCCCACATGACACGGCTAAGAGTTTAAATGCCACTAAAGATCCTGCATGCCAATAACGAAGACTGAAAATCCCTCGGGTTGCAGCTAAGACCTGACGCAGCCAAATAAATAAATACAAAAAAAGAATCTGTAGTTATTTCATATAATTAAAGTTAGAGCATTTCGAAGCTGAAAAGGGGTCTTGGCACTAGACTAATGCCTTCACCCACGAATATGGGTTCGGAGGACTGGACTGGATGGGAAAAAGTCAGCTCACCAAGACCTCAGAGCTCATCAGTCAGGGGCAGATCTAGACCCAGAATCCAGTACTCTGTCTCACAGTGCTCTTTAGATAAAAGATTTCCTACTGTGAAAGGTCAGCTTCTGGACTAATCTCATTCCTGACTGCAAAACCTGAATATAAAACATGTCTAACAGAAAGGGTAGGATATAGTAAAATCTTGAAACAACAAGTATAAACTCTGCTGACTTCTTCATTCTAACTTGCAAGGATAGATGAAAACCAAAAGAGGAAATAAACCAAGACAGGACAGAAGTGAACATATACTTTATAGCACCATCTAAAAAGGCTTGTTTTAAGGGGGAAAAAAAAAGCATCTAAAATAAACAGAATGAGCCCAACAACATCCTTTGCTCTTGCTGCTTTTATTGGAATGATAAACTGTTTGACTAACCTTGTCAGATTACACTAACATATATTACTGTATATTTTACCTGTACTCAGCTTTCTTTTTCCAGTTTAGAAAAAGTTTTTCATTTAAAAATTTTCATAGTTTTCCAACATTAAGCAAGAGGAAGTCTCAACTGGAGTTTCATGGAATCCAGATTGGGGACAAATAAATGTGTCTCATTCTTGAATTATGATCTTGAGACAGGCATCTACTAAGAGCTGACTAATATATTCAGGCTTGGACAGTATTTTCAAAGCAAAGAGAAAGTCTTTTAGTATGTTTTTTATCTAGTACTGCAGCTTGTTATGACTAGTGACAAGACTGCTGCTTCTTTTCTTGGGGTCCTTCATGTACCTGCTCACTGGTTTCTGCCAGCAATTGGAAGCAGCTGGAAGCAGCCCATAATAAGAAGCAGAGTCTCATTTGGGATGCAGCTCCCACCTCTCTATTCCAAGAGAGAAATGAGTGCAGGAGAAGAAACTCGCACTGCATAAATGCAGAGATATTGGAAGTCAGACAAAGCAACCAGCTGGTCCTAGAAACAGCATTGTGGTGGACACAGTATAAAACCAGGGCTTTGGAGAGAGGGTCTCTGGGACTGTGTCCTGCTCCTAACGCAACAGGAGATCTTAGGAACATTCCTCTGCAACTCTGGATTTCCAACTATTCAGTAAGAGCATGAGGGGACTGGACAAAGTGACTTACGAGGTTTCTTCCAGCTCAACTAGTCCACAGCGTAAATACATTTAACAATCCTACTCAACCAGTGGTATTTGTCCACCGCCCATCTCCCACCCTTCCCACTGTTATTGGGCACTCTCTCCATGGCGAGGGGGTGGTAGGGGTGGGGTACTTGACTGTAATAACCTTCATTCCAGTAGTCATCAGTATGCAGTTTCCTGCATACTCCAAATGAATGACCAAATAAATGGTGTACTGGAACACAGAGAATGTGCCCTGGAGTGGAATTTGGTGTTTCTGGGAATATTTTAGTTTCTCTGCTAAGACATGTACTTCCTGATTCCTGAAAGGGCTGCATGACAAGATGGTCTTACTTCTAGGCAGGTTTTATGTCCTGATTCTTAAAAGCAGGATCATCTCACATGTCTATGTCACCATAATAGAATCCAGGCAATAGGACTGCATTTTGGATATGATTACATTCCTTTCTACTGCTTCAGATCATTAAATAGTTTTAGACAGGACTGATTTAGAGACAGCTGATTGATTTCTATTGTGCTAGATTATGACAAGGGGGTAGGATTCCAGCCCCTATTGTGATATATTTATTTCCTTGACATTTCTCTCTCTACCCAATCCTACCCACTTCCTCCACAGACTTCCTCCTATACCCAAGAGCTTTGCAGCCTCCTGGATGAGACAATTTCCTTTGTTTTCTGAAGTCTACCCAGATTTTCCTCCCCTCCTCCACTTCCAACTTCTACCCATGAGGGGAAAAAAAAAAATGGATGCACAGAATTGGACTTGATGAGCTTACCGTAGCCACAATCCACAGGAGGAAAGGAAAAAAAAAAAAAAAAGAGGCTTCCCTTTAATTAGGATGTAGGACTTCCTTTGACAAATCATAAAGGTTTTATGAATTAATTGATAGCAATTCCCGAAAATGGCACTGCTGAGGTCTCTACCTTGAACTGCTGAATTCTGATTGCATGAAGTTTTCATAAACTAGTCTGAGGGATGGAATTCCATTTTCCTGCTTCTGTTTTGAGGCAAGACAGGGATGGATAATAAAAGGTCCTTTTAGAAAAGCTACTAATGAGTTCTAGTCCCCTACGGGATCTTACCTGCCAAATGCTCACAGAAATAGAGATGGCTCCCAACACACTGTGTTGAGGAGATGATTAACAACTGCAAATCTCAAAGCATTTCCATGCTGCTTACTGACACCATTCCTGCCCTTGCTGTTCTTTCCACATCCGTATAACAGCTCAACTCTTTACAATTGAAAAAAAAAAAAAAAAAAGAAAGAGAATGGTTTTGGGGTGGGGTTGTGGGGAGCAGTGAGGTGGAATTATACACTTCAACAATTACCAAAGTTCTGAAATTGAAAACAAGAAATCAGCCTTTTAGGACCTTTAAGGGGGCAGAGATAACATTCAACACAATGACAGGAAAACCCTCCAAAAGATGAGTGTTAAGGATGATCCTCACAGTGCCATCACACTGGAGCAAAATCAGGTCTCTGCGGGAAGGAGTAACTCTTTGAAAAGAGGGAAGACAAGAAGTTTCCTTTTCTGAAAGTCGGGTTCTGAAATATTAGTACTTAAGTTAATTCACCCCCGTAAAATATTAAAATCTGCCCTCGATTCTCTAAGAAATGCCAGAAAGAGCTCAAGAAGCACCATTATGCTGTCTGCAGTCAAAAGATTATAAGAGAAATTATTCTTACCTCCGAACCATGATCTCGGCTCATTTAAAGGGACTGGAGAGAACGGGCAGGACAAAGGACACATGTATTAAGCACTTGCGTGTGTGTTTTCTCCAAATACAAGCTGGTGGAAGTAGGGACCTAAAAACCCCGACGCCTTCCGCTGCCATCTAATCGCAAGGAAATGACCTTACCGTTTGTTGCTTTGATTAGAAACAAAAGCCTTTCAACATGAGTCAGGAGAGCAATGGGAGGAAAAAAAAAAAACCCAACAACCCAAAACTTCTGTTATTTTTTTTTTTTTGGCCACCTAAAGCCTTTCTTCATAATACGTGTAAAACACATGATGAAATGTTGTTTATTGGTCATACACCATCTGCATTGGATAATTATTCAGAGATCGGCTATGCCGCCTAGGAATCCAAATTTCAGTTTTGGCTCTTCAGTCTGTACACATTCTGAACAGGCAGGGAATTTAATGAATACAAACAGAAATAACACTGAGCTCAGCTATGGTACTCACAGCCATTCTACACCATTCGCTTTTACACTCAGAAGCAAACTCCAAATTCCATGGGATAACATTAGAATTGGCATCAGTGATGATAGGCACAAACAGAAAATCTTGGTAGAATGACCTTGGTCTTGAAAAGGGATTTACTTCATCATTTGTACTTCAAAATCATTACGAATGAACTCAATGGACACGGAATAATAAAAATCCATTATACTTCAAAGTCAAGTAGAGAGAAAAATATATAAAATCCAGTAAAACACAAACAAATGAATCCACTCTTTAGTTTTAGAATGGCTAAATAAGAGGCTGTGATGTGGTACCCTGTTTTTCCCACCTGAAAAAAGAATCTTCTGGACTTTTGTGCCAGTGTGTGGTGTAGCTAAAAACATATTCTAGAGCCAGACGAGCCTGGCATTTTGTAGCCATATGTCCTTGGGGAAGTTATTTGACCTCTCTGAGAATCCGTTTCCTTCTTAGTAAAATGGGAATAAAAATCCCTATCTCATTAAGGGTGTGGGAGGAATTAAATGAGATTGGACATACAAAACACAAGGAGTTTGACTGGCAGATAGACATAAACCATGTGTTTAAACAAAAGGAGAGGTGCCCTCTCCCTCGTCAAAACCCCTGTCCCTCAGAAAGGAGACTGCGGCTTTAACAAGTTCTTTCAAAGACTCCAATTCCTTTGAGACACAATACCTTGAAACAACCTAATTCAATATCAAGTTTGGATGTTTATAAAGATCATTTGGTGAAATCAGTAGCAAAGGAGTTACTGCCAATTCAATAATAATTATAGGCATGTGACCTTACAATCTGAAGGGTTGACTACGAGAGGAATCAAGTTGCTTAACACTACTTGGCCATGCAGGTCAGGAAGCAACAGTTAGAACTGGACATGGAACAACAGACTGGTTCCAAATAGGAAAAGGAGTACCTCAAAGCTGTATATTGTCACCTTGCTTATTTAACTTTTATGCAGAGTACATCATGAGAAACACTGGGCTGGAGGAAGCACAAGCTGGAATCAAGATTGCCGGGAGAAATATCAATAACATCAGATACGCAGATGACACCACCCTTATGGCAGAAAGTGAAGAGGAATTAAAAAGCCTCTTAATGAAAGTGAAAGAGGAGAGTGAAAAAGTTGGCTTAAAGCTCAACATTCAGAAAACTAAGATTATGGCATCAGGTCCCATCACTTCACGGCAAATAGATGGGGAAACAGTGGAAACACTGGCAGACTTTATTTTGGGGGGCTCCAAAATTACTGCAGATGGTGATTGAAGCCATGAAATTAAAAGACGCTTACTCCTTGGAAGGAAAGTTATGACCAACCTAGACAGCATATTAAAAAGCAGAGATATTACTTTGCCAACAAAGGTCCATCTAGTCAAGGCTATGGTTTTTCCAGTGGTCATGTACGGATGTGAGAGTTGGATGGTGAAGAAAGCTGAGCGCCGAAGAATTGATGCTTTCGAACTGTGGTGTTGGAGAAGACTCTTGAGAGTCCCTTGGACTGCAAGGAGATCCAACCAGTCCATCCTAAAGGAGATCAGTCCTGAATATTCATTGGAAGGACTGATGTTGAAGCTAAAACTCCAATACTCTGGCTACCTCATGCGAACAGTTGACTCATTGGAAAAGACCCTGATGTTGGGAAGGATTGGGGGCAGGAGGAGAAGGGGATGACAGAGGATGAGATGGCTGGATGGCATCACCAACTCGATGGACACGAGTTTGGGTAAACTCCGGGAGTTGGTGATGGACAGGGAGGCCTGGCATGCTGCAGTCCATGGGACTGAAAGAGTCGGACACGACTGAACCACTGAACTGAACTGAACTTGGCCATGCGGTAGATGGTTATGCTGGAAGACCACAAATATACAACTCAAGGATGAATGAAAAAGGAAGAAAAAAAACTCATGCACTCCCAGTGAAGTAACATACACAGAGACTGAAAAAGTGCTGTACTATTTACAATAGCCAAGACGTGGAAGAAGAACTAAAGAGCTTCTTGACAAAAGTGAAAGAGGAGAGTGAAAAAGTTGGCTTAAAGCTCAACTAAGATCATGGCATCTGGTCCCATCACTTCATGGCAAATAGATGGGGAAACAGTAGAAACAGTGACAGACTTTATTTTTTTGGGCTCCAAAATCACTGCAGATGGTGACTGCAGCCATGAAATTAAAAGACGCTTGCTCTTTGGAAGAAAAGCTATGACCAACCTAGACAGCTTATTAAAAAGCAGAGACGTTAGTTTCCCAACAAAGGTCTGTCTACTCAAACCTATGGTTTTTCCAGTAGTCATGTATGGATGTGAGCATTGGACTATAAAGAAAGTGAAAGTGAAAGTGAAAGTGAAGTTGCTTAATTGTGTCCAACTCTTTGCGACCCCATGGACTGTAGCCTACCAGGCTCCTCCGTCCATGGGATTTTCCAAACAACAGTACTGGAGTTGGTTGCCATTTCCTTCTCCAGGGGATCTTCCCAACCCAGGGATCAAACCCAGGTCTCCCGCATTGCAGGCGGACGCTTTACCATCAGAGCCACCAGGGAAGCCCCAGTAAAGAAAGCTGAGCACCAAAGAATTGATGCTTTTGAACTGTGGTGTTGGAGAAGACTCTTGTGAGTCCCCTGGACTGCAAGGAGATCCAATCAGTCCATCCTAAAGGAAATCAGTCCCGAATATTCATTGGAAGGCCTGATGCTGAAGCTGAAATTCCAATACTCTGGCCACCTGTTGCAAAGAACTGACTCATTTGAAAAGACCCTGATGCTGGGAGAGATTGAAGGCAGGAGGAAAAGGGGACGAGAGAGGATGAGATGACTGGATGGCATCACCGACTCAACGGACATGAGTCTGAGTAAACTCCAGGAGCTGGCGATGGACAGGGAGGCCTGGTGTGCTGTGGTCCATGGGGTTGTAGAAAGTCGGACACGGCTGAGCAACTGAAATTAACTGAAGACATGGAAACAAATTAAAGTTCATCGACAGATGAATGGATAAAGATGTTATACTTATATGAAATGGACTGTTACTCAGCCATAAAAAAAGAATGAATAATGCCATCTGCAGCTCCATGGATGGACCCAGAGATGATCACATTGACCAAAATAAGTCAGAGAGAGATAGAGACAAGTATCATATGATATCACTTACATCATGACACGAATGAACTTATCTATGAAACAGAAACAGTCTTGTGGTTGCCAAGGAGGGAGAATTGGAAAAGATGGATTAGAAGTTTGGGATTAGCAGAAGCAAACTATTATATATAGAATGGATAAACAATCCAAGGTCCTATTGTATAATGCAGAGAACTATATTCAATATCCTGTAATAAATCATAAAGGAAAAGAATATGAAAAAATATATGTATAACTGAATACCTTTGCTGTACACCAGAAACTAACACAACCTTGTAAATCAACTATACTTCAATTATAAAAAAAAGAAAGAAAAAGTTCTGTAGCTCAAATGACTTGGGCAGAAGCAAAGACGCTGTGCTTGGGTAAGCTAGAAGGATGATTCAGTCAGGGACTTCCATTTCGGGGCCAACACACAGCAGACAGATGCATGTAGAGAGGCTGAAAAAAATTATTTCATAAAGAGGGAAAACGCAAGATAGCAATCACCCAAATTATTAATCCATAGGACAAATAATCTTAAATATTAGAAGAAAATACTGGACTATTTCATCTACATTCCTAAATTTTTATATCTTCAAGTAGGGTAAGGCACTTCCTGAGTGGCTCAGTGGTAAAGAATTTGCTTGCCAGTGTAGGAGACACAAGTTTGATCCTTGGGTCAGGAAGATCCCGTGGCATAGGAAATGGCAACCCACTCCAGTATTCTTGCCTGGAGAATCCCATGGACAGAGGAGCCTGGCGGGCTACAGTCCATGGGGTCGCAAAGAGTCGGACATAACTGAGAACTCGCACATACACACAAAGTTGGGTAAAACACTTGTCTTGAATCTTCTTAGTGGGAGGATGAGGAGTGACTTTATATTTGGGGGAACCTTCTATTTGGGGATATATAGCAGCAAAAGCTCAATAAATGGTGACTTTTCTCCCTGAGTTGGAAAGTCTACTGAGAGGACTAATGTGACATTTCCAAAGATAAGGAAACAATTTTTCACTGTTGAAGGACAATCAGAATTTTGATAGTATCAGAATCGAGACAATTGAATGAGCTAAATCCAGGAGGCCAAAGCCGACCTGAAGAGCCAGGTAAAGTGACAGACCAAATATAGGGTTGGGGCAAGGTCAGGTTATGGCCGTGGGAGCACACAGGAAGACTAAAACCAGGATATGATCACAGTAAGTGTGTTGTTTCCAACCATCTTAACTGTTTCACCTTTTCTAATTATATCCCTGCTTTTCCATGAGCGCACCATCCGAATGATTAGGGTGAAACCTCACGTCCCTATATTAAAGAATAATAAACATGCGATTCAGGAATTGTTGTTTAGTTGCTAACTCACGCCTCAACTCTTTTTTGCGACCCCATGGACTGTAGTCGGCCAGGTTCCTCTGTCCATAGGATTTTTCAGGCAAGAATACAGGAGTGGGTTGCCATTTCCTTCTCCAGGGGATCTTCCCGATCCAGTGATCGAACCCACATCTTTTACACTGCTAGGCAGATTCTTTACCACTGCATCACCAGGGAAGCCCAGATTCAGGAATAGCAATAAAAATACCAGTCTCCTATATTTCCAGTTAAAGGGAACAGGGAAGAAATGTGTCCGTCTTTGTTCTGGAGTTAAAAAGTTGCTGGGATGAGACCTGGAGTACCAGAGTACTTCAGGCCAGAAAGAAGAGCTGGAGACAAGCAGAATCCAAAGACTGTCTGAATCACTATAATTTCTACTTTTACTTTGGCGAGTTTAAATTTTTTTAAATTGGTTTGCAAACAAAAAGGTTCTATCTAATACAGTATTTCACAAGAGACAGGACAACTGGAATCAAATACCCTTCATCAGCCGACCAATACAGTTTAATAAGATGAGTGATTATCAACACGGAACTGGGGAGCTGGGTGGGGCCCCAGGTGCAAAGACACTGGGAGGCTAAGGTACCAGGGATTCCATCTTGGGGAAAGGATAGTTGCTGCAGCCCTGGTATCAGATAGGAGCTCTGCAGTCCATGCGTTAGACAGGACGCTGTCCTTTAGAATTTGCATAGAAAAGGGCACACCGGAATAGTGGCAACTCTCACTCTACACCCAACCTGAAACCACTGCTCTTCCACATGGCTCCTCTCTGGCAGTCTGCCCTGGGCCAGGGCTTAATGTGGGATCCAAATGCAGACTCAGGGAACTCAGCTGAGTCCCACTGAAAATGAAATGAAATTAAAAAAAAAAAAAAAAAACAGAAATTAACACAACATTGTAAATCAACTACACTTCAGTGAAATAAATTTTAGAAAAGAAAATGAAATTATACCCCCAGAGTAAGTCCAAATGAAATATAGGCATAAGTGAAATTATGCCTATAAAATGCAAACTGTGACACAACTGGATGATCACTAACTGGTGAGCTTGGACAAAAGTATTGGTGACTTTGTGGGGCTTTCACCATCTATGGAAGTGGGACAAGGGAAATAGGTCCATCATTTTAGGGGAAAAAAATGTCAAAGTGTAGACCCGATTTTTAAAGAAATACAGTCTTAGGAATCCTTACCAGAAGCTTTGCACTTTCACAAAACTATCACTTTCATCACAGAACACATCATATACCAAATGAATGCCAGACACACCATAAAATCCCAACACAGGCAAAGCGCTGCAGTTTTCTAAAACTCTGACGGCCAAGCACAGCTCTGAACCACCCATCATAAACTAAAAGGACAAACGTAATTTCAGACCGGCTCGTCTCCTCCTGAATATAGTGAGGTTTGCATTAAAGAAAAGACTATTTCCTTCGTAACTCCTCAACCTTCTCTAATTCTGCCTTGAGAAATGATCCGGTTCCTATCAAATATTCATGGAACACTATGTACGTGCAGAAGCCCTGCCAGGGAAATCCAAGATGAAAACACCATGGTCCTGACCTTCGGGGGATTTACAGCCCAGACTCAGTGTTTCTCAAGGCGAGCCGCATGACCATCTCATTTCTCACCTCACAGTCAACCCTGAAGTCGAGGATTCATGCATCCCCTTCACACACAGGCTAGGTCTTGTTTTCCATCATTTATCAATCTGGATGCCAGTGTTCCTTAGATTCCTGATGGTTTTCCTTAGACCTGCATTCATTCTAATAACTATTTGTGAGGTTGAGGCGGGGGTTCTTAATAATAATGGTTGTGATACCTGCAAAGAAGGGCACTGCACTTGGCTTAAGGCTCTGCGGTCTTGTAATTTTTAATATATTTTAAACAACGGGGCTCACGTTTTTCCGTCTGCACTGGCTCCTACCAATTACGTAGCTAGTTTTGCTGGGTATTGGACTAGGTGGTGAGGACACAGTGATGATGGGGGAGATGTCCAGAGTGGGGCAAGAAATTTAAAAAATAATAAATAAGGTTAATTTCACGTGAGGGTTAAGACCTTTGAAAAAACTAAAGCAGGAGGATGCAATGAAGAGTCATGGAGGGATTGAAGATGAAGAAGGAGCCCTCCAGGGGATGGACTTCTCTGGTGGCTCAGCGGCAGAGCTGGCTCTGCTTGCCAAAGCAGGAGACACTGTGTTTGATCTCTGATCCGGGAAGATCCCACAATCTGCGGAGCAACAAAGCCCATGTGCCACAACTACCGAAGCTGGCAGGCTCTAGAGCCCGAGCTCTGCAACAAGAGAGGCCACCTCAATGAGAAGCCCGAGTCCTGCAACTAGTAAGTAGCCCCCACTTGCCGCAACTGGAGAAGAGCCCGCACGGCAACCAAGACCACCCCTTCTTCCGGCCCCCGCCCCCCGCAAAAAAAACACCTGAGGTAAATAAGAAAAAACTTAAGCAGAAACTTTCTTGAACAAGTATCTTTTCAAGTCAAATGAACAGTTCTTTCATCTGAAAACAGCCCAGTTAAGCTGCCTTGATCTTTAGGTTACTGTATGTTACTGCATATGAAATTTATTTTCAGTGCAGTATGTTAGGGTCTGGCTGAATGGCGTTGGGCTACAAGGAAAGGAAGGAAGGCAGACATCTCTTCTCTTCATATCCTCTTGTATCAGCTCTTCCCATTCCTCACCCCAGTAAACAAAACATCTATAAGAAAAAGAATGAGTCAACCAGGGGAGTTCGCTGGTGGTCTAGTGGTTAGGATCTGCTGCTATTCACTCCTGTGGCCTGGGTTCAATCCCCAGTTATAGGAAAAAAAAAAAAGGAGAGAAAAAAAGGAGCTAGCCATGTGCATATCTGGGGGCTGAGTTCAGGACCACTTCTACCTTGTGTGGGGCATATGGAAATTGCTCAACCCATACTGTGAATGAATAGGACTTCTGTTCAAAAAGGAAGAGCAGCAAATGCAGAAAACAAATTCATAATTTACTAGAACTGGGACAGCGCTGCCGACTGATAAGGAACATTTGAAGTTTATTTAAGGTCTCCTTCTGCATCACATGTTCTAGCAGTTGGAGGGGGCACACCATGTCCAGGAAAAACAACCCTGATGGAAAAGTCCATTACTCACATTCCCCTCCAGGCAGCAAAAGAGGGAAGTATCTTGTTCTAGGCGGCTTCTCTTGCTTTCTTAACCAAAATTAGAAAAACAGACGTGAAAAAGTAAGGGAGAAAGGCAGGCCTTATGGGGGATTCCTTTTCTATCTGTTTCACAAGATGAGAGCCCCATGACCCTTGACTTGGTTTTACCACAAGGCACTTGCCGTTTTTCAGGCGATGGGCACTGTAAAATCTAATCTCACTCCTGGATTTGGAGAAACAAACAGAAAAAGGCCGTCACAAATGCTCCAGCATTCATTGAAAAGTGCACATATTCACTGGTTTATTTTCTGAGTTTAAATGTTCCACGCAGTAAACTTACAGTCAACAGCCCACATTTATTCAGTGCCGACTGGTGCCAGGTATTGTATCCCGTGCTTTACACAGATTCTTCTTTTATCCTGACAACGGCCCTAGGAAGTGGGTACTTGTTCATCTCCATTTTACAGCTGAGAGACAGAGGCTCAGAAGATCTGGTAACAGAAGTCCCCAAAACTGCATGTAGTAGAACAGGATTCAAACCCAGAACTCTCCGTCTTAAACACAGCCTTCTCATTTGGCTCTTGCAGACAGGGAGAAACACGTCCAGGGGTTAACATTCAGGCATGCTGTTAGATTTCCTTCCTGTATTATTGCAGATTCTGGGTTTTTTTGTTTGTTTGTTTTCCCCTCTTTTCTCTCTGTGTTCCTTTGAAATCGAAACAGAACTTTTTATGGTGGAAAATTTCAAGTCCTTACAAAAAGTGACAGACGGGTATAATGACCCTCCATGTATCCATCAACCAGTTTTAACAGTTATAACACATGGCTAATCTTGTTTCATTAATATTCTCATCCACTTTCTGTCCTTTTGTCTCTGGAGCAAATCTAAGATGGTCAAAGAATTTTATCTATAAGTATTTCAATATAAAAGCTAAGGACATTTTTAAAAAATATAAAACTTCAATTACCCCAAAATGCCCAATATTAACTAATAATCATCAAATATCCAGTTAGTGTTCAAATTTCCACTTATCTTATGAAGGTATTTTTTTCCAAGTTTGTTTGAATCAAGATCCAAAAATGTTTACATATGCATTTTGTTGTTATTTCTCTTAGGTCTCTGTTAATCTAGAAGTTTCTCTCCCATTCATCTTTCCCTCTTTTTTGTCTCTTCTCTGTCTTGCTCTCATTACAATTTATTTGTTGAAGAAACTGGGCTGTTTATTCTGCCAGTTCTCCTACCATCCGAGTTCTGCTGATTACATCTCTCTGGTGTCATTTAACATGGTCTTTTGTTCACTGTATTTCCTGTAGGTTGGTTGAGTCTGAAGGCTTGGTCAGATACCAGTCAGGTCTCTTTTTGTCAAGATGGTTTCACTGGTCACCAATCTGTGTTTTCTCATTTGGGCTATCTCTTCTTGTGATGTTACCTCAATAGTTAGATCATTTAATTGACTAAGGGTTTCAATATGATGACTTTCCAATTCTATCACCCTTTACTTTGAGCTAGACTATTTCTTGAGTGAGAAATTTCCTTTCATCCACGAATGGGTTACCAAGTGGTACAATTCATAAAGCAGAGATAGCAAATGCTCAATTCTTCACCTTTATTTACCAGTTTTCAAAATAGTAAGTTGGCACTTCTAATGGTGGCCAAATTGGTTTTTTATTTAAGTATTTATAAACACATGTATTTAGATATATTATGTGTGGTATAATAAAATTTAAGTTGTTGTCTTTGTCGATGTTCAAACTGTCCCATATTGGCCACTGGGAGACAATTCCTCTTCAAGTCAACTCCTATATCCTTCAGACATGACTCATAGTTTCTGATATTTTTTCTTGCTACTCAGGATGAAAAGATGCTCATCTTGTACAATTTTTTTCAAGACCTGTGCAGCATCTGCTATTGCTTTTTGTTTCATTTTAAAATAGAGCTATAAATAGCAAAATATACATCCTCTAAGTATTACAACTTGATCAAGTTTGACAAATGTATACACCTATATTGTCCACACGCCTACCGAGATAAAGAACTTTGCAGAATATTCTCCCAAATGCCTTTGCCCAATCTTTCCCCATCTCTCAGAAGCAACTACTGTTCAGATTTCTACTACCATAGATTAGCTATTCCTGTTCTAGGACATCATATGAATTGAATTAGAAAGTATGTATTCTTTGATGAATGTTCCTTCACTGAGTAAAATGTTTTTGAAATTCCTTCATGGTGTTGGATATATTTGCAGTTAATTCATTTTTTTATTGCTGAGTAGGTATTCTATTGCATACATATACAACAGTTTATTTACTCTCCTGTTAATGGAAACCTGAGCTATTTCTAGTTTGGGGGTATTATAAAGAAATAGGCTATGAACATTCATTTACAAGTCTTGTGTGTGTGTGTGTCTGTGTGTTTGTATGTGAATATGTATATAAATTTTTATTTCTCTTGATTAAATACTTAGAAGTGGCACTAACAGATCATGGGATGGATGCATGTTTAATTTTTTAAGAAACTGTCAATTTCCAAAAGTGTTAAGTGTCAGTTGCTCAGTTGTGTTCTACTACCTGCAAACCCATAGACTGTAGCCCACCAGGCTCCTCTTTCCATGGGGATTCTCCAGGCAAGAATACTGGAGTGGGTTGCCATGCCCTCCTCCAGGGGATCTTCCAAATCCAGGGATCGAACCCAGGTCTCCTGCATTGCAGGTGGATTCTTTACCATCTGAGCCACCAGGGAAGCCCAATTTCCCAAAAGGCCACACCATTTTACACTCCCATCAGTAATGTATGAGAGGTCTTAATTTAGCCATGTTAGTGACCGTGCAGTCATAGAAGCACCTGTGTTTAAGTGACTTTTTTTTTTACACGTGCATAGGTTTGGAGGATCATGTGTGTTGTGTGTGTGCACTCGCACACTCAGTTGTGTCCAACTCTTCGTAACCCTATGGACTATAGCCCACCAGGCTCCTCTGTCCATGGGATATCTTAGGCAAGAATACTGAAGTGGGTTGCCATTCCCTTCTCCAGGGAATTTTCCTGACCCAGGGATGGAACCCATGTCTCCTGATTGGCAGGTAGATTCTTAACCACTAGTGCCACCTGATGATAACAGCAAACTAATACTAGCAAACCCTTACATAGTATGTATACACCAAACGCTGTTCCTATATTTTGTAAAGATATACACAATAACATCTTTGAGGTAGGAGCTAGTATTATCTTTATTTTACAGATGATGAGAAAAATGAAGCATAGAGAGGTTAAGGAACTTACATGAAGTCATACAGCAGGAAGTAGCAGATGCAGGATCTGAACCTAGACAGTTTGGCTCCAGGGCCAGGTTTCTGACCTATATGCAGTTCTGCCTCCTGAAATTGTTAAAACTGCAAAAATCTCTTCCCTTTCTCTAAAGTTTCGTTGAGGTGCTGGCAAATATTTCTGGTCAAGATCACTATCATATTAATGAAAAAAGTCTTGTGATTTTTAATGTAAAGCACTTTAAAAAAAGCTTCCTTCTATTTTTATCTAACTTACTCTGAATTTAAACATTTTCCTTTTACCAGCTATTCCATTCTTTCCTCAAAAGTTTCTTTTCTTGAGCACCTTTTTGGTTGGACAACCCTTCTATAAGTCGTGATCCTCAAGTCCTGAGCAGATCTTATATCAGAATCCTTTTTGTAGTAAGTAACAAAGCAAGGAGATCCAACCAGTCCATCCTAAAGGAGATCAGTTCTAGGTGTTCATTGGAAGGACTGATGTTGAAGCTGAAACTCTAATACTTTGGCCACCTGATGTGAAGAACCAGCTCATTTCAAAAGACCCTGATGCTGGGAAAGATTGAAGGCAGGAGGAGAAGGGGACGACAGAGGATGAGATGGTTGGATGGCATCACCGACTCAATGGACATGGGTTTGGGTGGACTCTGGGAGTTGGAGATGGACAGGGAGGCCTGGCGTGCTGCAGTTCATGGGGTCGCAGAGAGTCAGACACGACTGAGCGACTGAACTGGACAAACAAAGTGAAGAGGAACTAAAGAGCCTCTAGATGAGAGTGAAAGAGGAGAGTGAAAAAGCTGGCTTACAGCACAACATTCAAAAAACTAAGATCATGGCATCCGGTCCCATCATTTCATAGCAAATAGATGGGAAAAAAAAGGGGAAAAAATGACAGACTTTATTTTCTTGGGCTCCAAAATCACTGCAGACGATGGCTACAGCCATGAAACTAAAAGACAGTTGCTCTTAGGAAGAAAAGCTATGACAAACTCAGACAGCATATTAAAAAGCAGAGACATTACTTTGCCGACAAAGGTCCATCTAGTCAAAATTATTTTTTTCCAGTAGTCATGTACAGATGTGAGTTGGACCATAAAGAAGGCTGTGCACTGAAGATTTGATCCTTTCAAACTGTGGTGCTGGTGAAGACTCCTGAGAGTCCCTTGGACAGCAAGCAGATCAAACCAGTCAATCCTAAAGGAAACCAACCCTGAATATTCATTGGAAGGACTGATGACGAAAGCTCCAAATCTTTGGCCACCTGATTGGAAGAGTCAACTCATTGGAAAAGACCCTGATGCTGGGAAAGATTGAGGGCAGGAGGAGAACTGGGTGACAGAGGATGAGATGGTTGGATGGCATCACTGACTCAACGAACATTAGTTTGAGCAAACTCCAGGAAATAGTGAAGGACCGGGGAGCCTGGCATGCTGCAGTCTATGGGGTCGAAAAGAGTCGGACATGACTTAGCAACTGAAGAATAACAACAAACAAAATAAAAGTAAAAACAACTTCAATGTTATGAATTGATTATCTCACTATCTAAAGGGAGGGTAGCTCCAAGGTTGGTGAGGTCCACAGAATAGCACTGCCATCAAAGTCCCAGGTTCCTTCCATTTTTTCACTCAGCATGTTCTCCTGAAACTGACATTTTCTTACGGTTGCATATAGTTGTCACTCTTCCAGGTACTACATCCTTACTCCAAGGAAAGGACTATCTCTTTCTCTATGTCTCTTTTTAAGAGTAAAAAGAGCTTTTCAAGAAATGCATCAATGCCTTGCACTCCATTGGCCACACCTAGGTCATATGCTTACCCTAAACCAATCATGAGCAAGAGGAATAAGGTCATCATGATTAGCTTTGACCACAGCTTCACAACCTGTGTGTGGATGTAACAGGAGAAAGGGTATCCTGAGCTATTGGTCTGCTCAGCCCTCAAGGCAGCCTAAGATCCTGCAGATTGTCACCTCAAGCTTGAGCAGTCTCATATACATTTACCCTGGGTACCATACAAAGATTAGCATCATGTATGTACTCTGTGGGGCTTCCCCACTGGCTCTGTGGTAAAGAATCTGCCTGCCAAGCAGGAGACGCAGGTTCCATCCCTGGGTTGGGAAGATCCCTTGAAGAAGGAAACTACAACCCCCTCCAGTATTCTTGCCTGGGAAATGCCATGGACAGAGGAGCTTGGCGGGCTGTAGTCCACTGGGTCGCAAAGAGTCGGACTCGACTGAGTCACTGAGCAGGCACAACTTAGTAACTAAACAACAGCCAACAACAACAGTGTACTCTATGACATGAAAAACAGTAGTAAGGACTGGCTTCAAGATCAATCAGGGTATTCTCAAGACACATGGGAGGTGATATTGATCTCTGAGCCAGTTAAGACCTCTCAGGATGGAAGAAGGAAAAAAGACACGACCCTTGTAAGCAGGCTTAGAAGATGAACAGGAAACAAGAGAACCTAAAGGGAGCAAACACGTGGAGTCGCATTCCATGTCATACAACTACCTTGTCTGTGTCCTGCCCCCACTGCTGTTTTCACGGTTCTTTGATGAGCCATGAGCTAGAGGTTCTCTCCTCTAGCTCAGAACTCACAGCGCAGGAGCACAGGGGTATCACAGGCTGAGTTGAGGGCCTGGGCCTGGGCCTGGGGCCTGGGCCTGCTCCCCTGGGTGAACAGGGAGCAGACAGGATAATCTGGCCCTCTTGGTGGCCATGGTAGGAAGCTTGCACGCAGGACTGCCTTTTTGCCATTTGCCTGGTGGCACCTCCAGAAGGGAGTTGGTGTGTTTAACAGAACGCCGATGGCGAGTGCTGCCCAGCTAACACATGACAAACGCCCTCTTTGAGGGGCTTCCTCTAGGCACTTCAGTTTACCTCTCAGTTAGGCTGGCTCTTAAGAAAGCCTATACACAAATGAATCTGCAGGTCACCCCATCCTTGCCCTCAGGGTGGAATCTCAAATCACCATGACATTAAGAGCACAAATCGTCTCCCAAGTAATCAGTTCTGGTGCCTCCCCCAAATGAGACAAATGACAGTTTCATGGTCGCTTGTTGCTATGAAATCTCATCGCAACAATTCAACTCTGGCTAAATTATATTTAAGTTAATAAACGTGGATTTAGAGAGCCAAATAAGCTTACAGGCCTCAGACATTCAAAAGAGAAAAGGTGAAAAAGGGAAAATAAATGGTGCAGCGTTCTGTTCTCCTGCCCTAAGCTTTATCTCTTGTTTAAAAAAAAATATTAAAGCTTTGGTGATCTGTTTCAAGCTAATCTAAATGAAGTTGAGAACGTTTACAGATAAGAATAAAACAAGACTTTTGAACTCCACTAAATAGTACGTGGGGAAACCATGGTATGAAACAAAGAGTATGATGGATGTGAAAAGAAAAAACTATTCTCAGCTATTTGTAAATCCTAAGACTTTATATAGTACATGGCAGAGAGACTACATGAAAATCTGTCTTTGTGATACTTGGATTTCAACCAGCAATGTTCTACATAAACTTACTTTAACTATACAAGGAAATTCTGTATCACTATGAGAGGACAAACACTTTCTAAGAGACTACAATTTGCTCTAAAGCATGCAAACTAATTTATACTATCATGAAATGCAGAGTATGCTTCCCCTGATGCTCTCTTTCTTCGTGCTAAGTCGCTTCTGTCGTGTCCAACTCTTCGCAATCCCGTGGACTGTAGCCTGCCAGGCTCCTCTGTCCATGGGATTCTTCAGGCAAGAATACTGGAGTGGACTGCCAGAATACTGCACTGGGCTGCCATGCCCTCCTCCAGGGGATCTTCCCAACCTAGGGACTCAACCCATGTCTCTTATGTCTCCTGCACTGGCAGACAGGTTAGGTTCTTTACCACTAGCGCCACCTGGGAAGCCTGCCTGACACTCTCGGGCACGTACGCTTCCAGTGTTCCAAGCATCAGGACCCTCAGGAAAGGTTTGAAAAGCAGACAGTTTCACTAATTAAGGAGATAAAATGAAAACAAATATAAAACGTATTTTTTTTTCGCTAGCACCACAGTATAAATCAAAAGTTGTTGGCTACGATATGGAAAAGAAGGGCACTCAGTGGCACCAGAAATTGGTACAACTTTTTGGAAATTCAGCCTTTCCAACAAGATATGTATCTTACAGAAATTCTCCCACAAATGTTTTACATAAGGATGTTCATGGTAACATTTGTCTTAGTAAGATTTGGAAACAATCTAAACGTCTATTAATAGGGGATTGGTGAAATTAATTGAGGTACATTCATACCATCGAATACACAATAGTTATAAAAAATAATGAGATAGATCAGTATCTAAGATGTGTAAGTAAATACATTTTAAACTAAGATGTATAGAATGATCTCACCTCTGTAAAATTTTACATTACTGTGGTATGTGAGTCATATATGTTTAGAAAATATCTGGTAAATATATACCACTAATAAAAGACTTTGACTAAAAACCATGCATTTCTATAAAAAAATTTATGGACTTATTTTAACCATAAAAAACTCTATGGTTCCCCAAGGAATACAAATACTGCTTTTTAAAAATATTTTTTTGATGTGGACCATTTCTAAAGTGTCTGTTACATTTGTTACAATATTACTTTTGTTTTAAGTTTCAGTTTTTTGGCCACAAGTCATGTGGGATCCTAGTTTCCTGACCAGGGCTCAAACCCGCACCTCCTGCATTTGAAGGTGAAGTCTTAGGCATTGGGCTGCCAGGGAAATCCCTGCTTTTCACTTAATAGTGAAAGAAGCAAGACCCTATGGTCCTTGCCACTGCCCCCCCACCCCTGCCCCCACACACGTGTCCTCTGTCTGTCTATTGTCTGTCGTAAACTTTAGTCAAAGAGTAGGTTTAATCAGAGAACTGAGAAATTCGGAAACAAAGAAAAACAGTCGAAGGAGATGAAATAATAATAATGTAGTCATTAAGCACAGTCAAGGACCTTAAGATCTTTCTCCAGGGCTATAGATAATATTCTGACCCACATCCTATGAGCTGTCTTTTATAGATACTAAAATACCAGGTGGAGAAGTTCACTTCACGATGACCAGACTATACCCACGACATTTGTGTCACTGTTCAGTTGCCCAGTTGTGTCTGACCCTTTGTGATCTCATGGACGGCACCACGCCAGGCCTCCCTGTCCCTCACCATCTCCCGAAGTTTGCTTAAGTTCATGTCCATTGCATGAACATTTCATGGTGATGTCATCTAGCCATCTCATCCTCTGACCCAAGACATAAGCTGCCACAGTTCCTAGAACTGGCTTCAGAGAAATGGGAACAAATGGACTCTGGGAAGATTAACTGTACCTCAATCAAGATGACGCTGGTCAGACCAGCAATGACCAATTTGAAGATGACTGTCAGAATTGACTTGCGCCATTTCTGCCAGTAGCTCCCTCTTTCTGTCTATAAAAGCTCCTGCCCCACTGGTTGCCGGTGAGGGGGTGTCGGCCTTTGGACAGATGTCCACCACCCTCATCACCCAGTTTCCGGCATTTGAAATAAAGCCAACTTTCCTTTCCACGACTGTGGCCTGTTTATTGGCTTTTGGGCAGTGAGCAGCCAGACCCCACCACATACTCTTTAGGTAACAATAGTAACTGCATCAGTAATAGTTAATAGTCATCATTAAATAGACACAATAGATATACTTGTGCAGAGACACTGCTACATGCCAGGTGCTGTGATAGGAGGTTAAACTGAACAAATTCCTGTTCTTCAGAAATACTGTACACAACAGCCTGGACCAGATGTTTTGAACAGGAAGTTTTTAAAAAATCACATATATCCTTGCTGTAAGCAATTTAAATTCAGAATGACTGAAGTAAAAGAAGCAGAAACCTTTCCCTTTGTCTACTGACATTTCCCTGGGGTAAACGTTATGAATGGTTTGGTCTATGGATTTCCAACCCTGCTCTCTCATGTACAGGAACATAGATACACACTTCTCACATTTATTTATGTCTTTTTGTCTCTATGTTATGTGTCACATGCTAAGTCAGTTCAGTCGCGTCTGACTCTGTGCGACCCTATGGACTGCAGACTGCCAGGGCCTCTGTCCATGGGATTTCCCAGGCAAGAATACTGGATTGGGTTCCATGCCTTCCTCCAGGGGATCTTCCTGACCCGGGGATCGAACCTGTGTCTCTTGCATCTCCTGCACTGGCAGGCAGGTTCTTTACCACAGGTGCCACCTCTATAGACACATACATACACATATACACACACATCCCGTATAGCATTCTGTCTTTTGTGTTTATTTTTACCCCAAAATAGATCAGTGAAAATTTTGGGAGGCTGTGACGTACAGGCCTACTTCACTTTTTTTACTGATGTCACAGAATCCCATGCTTTGGAGGGATTATCATTCTATTAATCATCCTCCTATTCATGTCTCCACTGATTTGCTATTTCAAATCATTCTGTTATGAAAATCCTTACACATGTACCATTACGCCCTTCAGACGTCTTCCTGAAATGGAAATGTTTGATCACATAGGGCACATATCTTACATTTTGATTAGATACAACCAAACTGTCCTAGAAAAGGTTGTAACAATTTATCAGATTATAATTTAATTCTGCTTCAAAATATCCACTTCATCTCTTATCCTTATTTTAGATAACTTCCTTGAGATGAGAGAGGAAGTGAGTATCCCATTTCTAACATTTGTCTTTTGTGGCGTATTTTAGCACCAAGGCCTTTTCCCTAAACCACAATGCAGTGTGTTCTAGTCATGTTCTAGACACCATTCTGAGCAGTCACAGGGCATCCTTTCACTTAAACCTGGCAACAGGGCCTTCCTTCCCTGGTAGTCCAATGGTTAGGACTCTGTGCTCTCAATGTACGGGGCAGGAGTCCAATCCCTCATCAGGGAGCTAGTATCCTGTATGCTGCAAGGCATGGCCAAAAAGCAAAACTAAACAAAAAATAGGTGGCAACAGTATGATGAGATATTATGTTCCCATTTCATAGATGAGGAAACCGAGGATCAAAGGAATAAGGTATTAAGCTTTGGGTCATACAACCAGGAAGGCATAAGGAACAGGATCAGAGCTCATATTTATCTGACTCCAACATCCTTAGCTCCCAAAGGATACGTGCAAATCACTCAAAGGAAATAGATAAAGCTGTTCATCTCATTACATGTTCTATTAAAACAGACTGATGTCATTAATATCTGTAAATAATAAATGAAGCTGCGTGGGCCAAGGAAGGCTGCTTCCTCTTTTTCCTCACAGGTCCCTCAAGCTCTTAACTACCCACCTGGTCCTCCTCGGATGGAGCTGCTGGGGAAGGGGAGGCGGCAAGAGCTGCATTTTGAGTAACCTGCCCTACTGCTGTCTACTCACCACCCAGTGGCCTCCAGTGCTGCAGCCCACGCCAGGGCCCCACTTCACAGACCAGTGAGCTGAGCCGACGCAGAAGGGGACCAGGAACACACGACCAGTTCTCTGATTTTCTATTTTCTTCATTTTTAAACCAAGCGAAACAAGTGAAATTGTGGACCAAATCTTCATTTGCCGGACTTCATCAAAATTGATAGCAACTTCCTGAAGAATACAATCTATTATGGAACTCAACCATATTATTGGTCCTAGCTATTTACTTCAGGGTTATAATATAAATTTAGAAGTGATGTTGAAGATTACGGGAAGAAAAGTGATGTCTGGTAAATACGTTGGCTCGTGGTCTTATTTGGGGGAAAAACTTCAGATACAGTGATATATATACACACACATGCACATATGTGTACGTGTATTTATACATTTTTCATATATATATATATGCATACACACACACATACATATGTTATTTATTTACACATTTAAGTGTATAACAAAAAAGAGGGTGGGGAAGAAAAGGATAGAAAGACATAATTAAATACTTAAAACACACAATACACAGCATAAAGGTGTGGCAAATTTTTGCTGTATTTGTAACCTAATGTAATGCTTGAGCCTGAAAAACAAACTTAAACTGATGCAACTTGGTAGTGAATAAAGGGCACTGTTCAGACTCTGGCACTAACATCTCAGAAAAAATTTTTTTTAAAACTCAGAGTTGGTTTCTGAAGTTTATTAAAGGAAAAATACATTCACTAAAAGAAATCTCATTTCCAGAAGGAATTTGACAGGAAAAATCTCATGAGCTCAGCTGGAACTATATCTGGCATCAATACCTAGAAAGATTAATACATAAAATTTTAAGGAAGGAAAGACTCATATAAATTTAAATATGAGTTGATGGTTAAGATTCTTCATATCCTGAACCAAACTGCTTCAAACTTAAAACTTTGATTACATTTAAAAGCTGATATTTGACTATTGGTTAAAAGTAAGTGTACTTTGTCTTCAGGAAATATTTGGGAAATGCCTCATATTCCTTTTTGTTCTAAAAGATTATGATTCCGTCATTATTCGAGGTTGATAATTAGACACCATAACCCAGCTCTTGTAACTCAAAGGGTCGAACTCTCTTTATATTGTCTGTGCTTACAGAATTTTAAAAAGCTTAGACACAGCCGAAGACTTAGGGATAGCAAACTTTTAATTAAACACTAGTGAAGAGCAGAAAGAAAGTTTGTTTTTTTTCCTCCCAGGAATCCAGGCAAATCCAAAGGGTCCTTCCATCCTTATCTCCAGGGGATGGGAGTGATCTGGGCCACGGTCAGAATGATAATCAACCTCCACAGAGTGCCATGAAGAGAAAGCCCGGGGTCTGAAACGTCTGTCAGCATCGGTCAGGCCAAAGAGGGCACCTTCCAGAGCTTAACCACAGGGCCGGGCACAGGAAATAGGGATCACTTGACAGTCAGAGCTGACGAGAGCTGCAGAAACTGCCAGCTTCCACACCCTGGGCCGGGCACGGGCGGGGACGTGCAGCTGGCGGAACGCAGAAGCCGGGGTCCCTGACTGAGCCTGTTTTATGGGGGGGGAGGAAACATCTCGCTCTGCTCTGTCCTGCCATTTCCTTAACGGAATGGCTTTCAGAGAACACGAACGAGCTACTTTCAATCAGCTTACACTGGCTTGGGGCTATTTTCCATAATGAAAAAGAGTAAACACACACAGACACAAATCCATTTCAACACACATGGCTTCATTCTGGATGTTTCCAAAACTTCATAGACTGTAAACATTCTCGTTGGACAGAGTCCCCTTCGTGCAGCAGCCTCCTCTTCCAAATTCCTAGCTTCTTCCTACAGCATGTGCGGCCACCATTCCAGCCCTCCCCTGTCCACTGTCTCTTGGCTGGACATCAGAAACGGCCTCCTGACTGCTCTTACCATTCCCCCACCCCTCCCCGCCACAGCAGCTAGAGCAAGTTTCTTAAAATGTAAAGCAGATCCCTTTGTTCGTTTGTGCTGCGCTTAGTCAGTCACTCAGTCGTGTCGGACTCGTTGCCCGCCAGGTTCCTCTGCCCATGGGGATTTTCCAGGCAAGAATACTGGAGTGGGTTGCCACGCCCTCCTCCAGGGGAACTGCCAACCCAGGGATTGAACCCAGGTTTCCCACACTGCAGGTGGATTCTTTACCGTCTGAGCTACCAGTGAAGCCCAAAACCTCGCTGAATATGGGGCTCGAACCCACGACCTTAAGAGTCTCGTGCTCTACCGACTGAGCTAGTTTGTTCATTTAGTCAAGAACTATTTCTGAAGGAATATTATGTTTCAGGCTCTGAGGACACCGCAGTGAACAAAGCAAAGTTTCTCCACCTCATCAGCTAACATTCTGGTTGGGGAAACACAGTAAGCACCTAAGCAAATAGATTTCCTAACATCAGGTGGTGACAGGGTAACAGAGAAGAATAAAGCAGAATAAGAGAACAGCCCGGGGTAGCCTCACTGGTTGGGTGGCATCTAAAGAAAGATGTGCAGGAAGTAAAAGGGGAAGCATGTCTCATGACCCTCTGGGTGACAAAGTTCCAGGCAGAGAAGACACCAAGGGCAAAGGCTCTGAGGATGGAATGTGTTGGCAGGGCTGAAGGAACAGCAAGGAGGTCCGTGTTGCTGGAGAAGACTTACTGAGAGAAAGACCATCACAAGTTGAGACCAGAGGTTGAGGCAGCTCACAGACACAGATTGGTGGTTGGCCAGAGGTGGGCTTCCCACGTGGCTCAGTGATAAAGAATCGGCCTGCCAATGCAGGAGACCCAGGAGATGAGGGTTTGACCCTTGGGGCGGGAAGATCCCCTACAGTAGGAAATGGCAACTCACTCTAGTAGTTTTGCCTGGAAAATTCCATGGACAGATGAGCCTGGCAGATTGCAGTCCATGGGGTTCCAAAGAGTCGGACATGACTGAACACACATGTGCTAAGGCACGGCTTGGAGGGTGGGTGAAATGGGTGAAGGGGATCAAAAGGTATAAACTTTCTAAAATAAATAAGTCAAGGGATGTAATGTACCGCATGGTACTATAGTTAATAATATTGTATGTTTGAAAGTTGCTAAGAGAGTAGCTCTTAAAAGCTATCATTATAGGAACAAAAAATCTGTAACTATGTGTGGTGATGGAAGTTAACTAGACATTGTGGTGACCATTTCACAATATATATAAATATTGAATCATTATGCTGTACACTTGAAACCAATATAATGTTATATGTCAACTATTAACTAGAATACACACACATACAAAAATACAGTGAATATAATGCTAACATTAGTAATAATAAAAAGACCAGAAGTTGAGTGTGTCTGCTGGGGGTGGTTGGTGGAGGAAACTAGAGAAGAAGGTATCAATTATGCAGGACCTGGCAGTTTAAAAGTGAGACTGGCTTTTTCCGAGTTGTTCGTCATTACAGGGTTCTGAACAAGATGATGGATGACATGATCTGACTTAACATTTAACAAAACCACTCTGGAGGCTGGGCTGTAGAGGGAAAATGGCATTAGTCATTCAGTCTCAATGGGTTTATTAATACCTGCTATGACTAGAGGGTTGGGTAGAGGGAGAGATTAGAGGCTGGAAAAGTGCTAGAAGGGACTCAATGAAGGCACACGTGGAAAAGGAAGAGGCTGAATGGTTTGCCAACTACGCCCATTCCATGCAGTGGCTGAGGGAATGGATTTAGACAGATCGGAATCCTCCATCTTTGCTCTTGGCTAAGTGACTTACCACGCTAAACAATATTTATGTCTGCCAAATGGGTTTCACAGTACCTGCTTCATGTCATTGTTAGGAGAATTAAATGAAATGGTAAATATGAAATGCTTAGGTAATTTCCCAGTGGTCCAGTGGTTAGAACATGGTGCTTTCCCTGCTGAGGCACTGGGTTCAATCCCTGGTCAGGGAAGTAAGATCCTGCAAGTCGTGCAGCATGGCCAAATGCTTAGCGCTATGTCTGACAACATAGAAAATGTTCATTAAGTAGAAATGACACTCCTTAACTGCTGATTGTGAGCCAGGTACCCCAGAGAGACCTTTATTACATAATCTTGTGTTGTCCCCTCAACAACCCTGAGAGGCAGGCACTATTATAATACCATCCCCATCACATAGATGAGAAAAGGGGGCAGGAAGAGAGCATGTAACTTGCTCATGACACACAGCTAGTATATGTGGGCATCTGGGCTTAATTCCTAATCACAGTTTGCACTATTCATGACTAGCACGATAATTTCAGGCTTTAGGATCAACTTTGTGAAGGCATCCAAATGTTTACATTGGAAAAGCTACCTTTACTGAATCCATGTTACACTTTTATATCAAACTTAAAATGTACATCTTATTTTATCTTTTGTATAAGAAACAAGTTCAGAGCAATGAAGTCACTTGACTCAAGGTCACACAGTGATGAAGTCTTGATTTGTAACCCAGGTCCAGCTGACTAAAGCCCATTTTATTTCTCTCTTTTCTCTTTTAGCTAATAAGCATCTAATCACATTTTAATGAGACCAACTAATTCCTGTAAAAATGTTTGCTGGCTACTTTACCCAAGCATAGCATGATGCCTGTAATAACTGGGTCTCCTAAGTAGTCGGAAATTTAAGAGTCATATCAGAAGAGCACTTATACAGATGAGAATGCCATCAGTCAGTGGGGTCCCAGAGCCTTTATACATGAGAATCTAGGGCTCTCGGTTATACCAGAGTGGGGTTCAGGGTTGAGAGAGAGAAAGTTTAATGGCTTCATCTTGGAGAAAAAAAGAAAACAATTAAACATTTATGAGAATCTTTGCCTTCAAAGAATAAACGAAGAAGACAACATCATTAGGAAGACAGAGTCTCTGATAAAATGCTGTGCCGTGAACCACGTGAGCACAGGGTCTCTGTGCAGTGGTCAGTGGGCCCGTTTCCTACTTGCTACATTAGACTATAGTTCTTAATTTGGAGAGGAGAGAGGAGGGAGGAGCCAAGGCTTCTGCAGATTTTAAAAGCTCCAAAGGTTATGCATATGCATAAGATGGTGAGGACTGCACATATGAAGATAATTGTGAGAAATTCATCCATCCATCCAACCATTAGTTCATCTAGCCATCTAACCATCTTCCCATCTGACTGTCCATAGATTCTTTTATCCATCCATCCATTCATCTATCCACCCAATCATCAGTTCAGTCCAACCATTTGTCCATCCACCCAAGCATCTGCCCATCTATCCGTCCATCCATCTCCTTGTCCATCCAATGTCCATCTATCCATCCATGAATACATCCAACACTGTTTTAGTGCTTTCACATATTGATGCATTTTATTTTTATAACAATCCTGGGAGCATACTGTTAACAGTAAATAAAAACAATCCAACAATAAATTATTTATCAGCCATACTGTTAATCCAACATAGGCATGCAAACTCTTTAAGGGAGGCACTATAATTAACCATATTTTACAGCATAAAAAAGTTTTAAAAAATATTTTTTCGATGTAGTTTAAAGTCTTTATTGAATTTGCTATAATATTGCTTCTGCTTTTTATGTTCTGGTTTTTTTGCTCACCAAGGCATGTGGGATCTTAGTCCCCAAACCAGGGTTTTAACCTATACCTCCTACATTGGAAGGCAAAGTCCCAAACACTGGACTGCCAGAGAAGTCCTAGAAAAAAGTTAATGAGAACAATCTCTGAGAACTCACATAGCTAACAAAAGGGAAGTTAGGATTTGAATTCAAGAAGTTTACGCATTTCATTTTTAAGCACTCAGCTATGTTTTCACCCAATGTTTGTTGAGCAAATAAGTGAATAAATGAGATACTATCTTTACATATCTTTTTAATAAAGCTCAAGTCAGTGGCAAAAGGCTAAATGTTTTATATACTTACTAGCTAATAAGACATGGTGCTGCATCATGATATCATTCATGGTATCATTCATGAGCTTTAGAGCTTGGCTCAAACTTCAGCACAATGTCTTATTAGCTAATAAGTATATAAAACCAATGAGGTGGGATTCATGATATGATCTTTTTTTTTTTTCCATGATATCATCTTGAAGAGTGATTGTAAGGACAGAGATAGGCATAACATCTATTAAAGCCAAAAACCTAGTAAGTCTCCCTTTTAGTACATACTCTGGAGAAGCTCTTGCTCACAAGCACAAAAAGACAAACACAACCTTTTCAGTGTAGTATGTTGGGGACACTAAAACTTTGCAAACAACCTAAATGTCCATCAACAAGAGACTGCTATGTTTAATGCAATGGAATATAAGAGTTGAAATGAATTTAGAGATAAGTCCCAAAAGCCTGTTGAGAGAAAAATAAATTTGTAAATTTTACAAACACAAAAATAATATATATTGCTTATAGATATGAATATATGTGGCAAAATGAGAAAGATGTGCCTGGGAATGAAAACCATGAATTTCAGAATAGGACTATTTTTAGGAAGAAAGGAGAGGTAAAAAGATGATTTCAACTGATTCTATAAATTTTTATCATATCACCAAAAAAAAGTATCCAGAGAAAATATGGTAAAATATTAAGATGCCTTAGAACTAAGCGGTGGGTACGTGGGTTTTTACCTATATCCTTACTTATATTTTTGTATATTGAAATATCTCCCCAAAGATATATTTCTTTAAAAAAAGATAATACATGTAAAGTACCAAGCACAAGGCATAGCACATAGTAGCTGCTTAATAATTAGTAGCTATTTGTCAAGACAGTAAGACTAATAAAAACGCTAGTTAAGGAGAAAATAATTATTTAAGCAATAAGCTTTGCCCACACACAAAATTCAAGAAACTAAAAACTATTAGGATAATAGGGGAAAATAGCTCTATTTAATTTACCACATTGACCAGCTTCTCTCATGGCTAAAGTTTATTTCACGAATGTCAGAATTTATATCTTTTAGGTATGTATATGCACACACACACATATATAATTACTTATGGATGTTAATTTCAAGCTTTTTTTATCCCATTTGAGTCATTCACACTTTTCCACAACCAAACTGGACATCCCAAACATAATGTTCTGAAGAAACGTAAGTTGGGGATGAACAGGACATTATTTTATGCTGCAGCTCCACCAGGAAAAGATGGAAGGAGAAAAACAAACACCAATCTGAAAAGGGCAGAAAAGTTTATTCTTAACTTGATGTTTTACAGACTGTACAACAAGGGTTCAAAAATGCTTTTTAAAGATCCTGCAACTGATTGTGTTGATCTTGAATCGTATGGTCCTTTAGAAATTTATTTATGCTAAATAATGGGCTCAAATATTAAGATAGTTTTCTTATCAGTTTTTGGGTATCTGAGCATCCCAATTTCCCATAAAATCCTAGTCTGTGGTTACCTGAAAATACAGAAGATAATTTCCTCAGTGGTAAGTAGACTCATATTTCATTTATCAACCAAGTTTTCGCTTCTTTCTGTGTGTGTTGCTGTTGCTGCTGCTGCTAAGTCGCTTCAGTCGTGTCTGACTCTGTGCGACACCATAGACGGCAGCCCACCAGGCTCCGCCGTCCCTGGGATTCTCCAGGCAAGAACACTGGAGTGGGTTGCCATTTCCTTCTCCAATGCATGAAAGTGAAAAGTGAAAGTGAAGTTGCTCAGTCGTGTCCAATTCTTAGCGACCCCCTGGACTGTGGCCTACCAGGCTCCTCTGTCCATGGGATTTTGCAGGCAAGAGTATTGGAGTGGGTTGCTATTTCCCTCTCCAATGTGTTGCTCAGTTCAGTTCAGTTCAGTCACTCAGTCGTGTCAGACTCTTTGCGACCCCATGAACTGCAGCACGCCAGGCCTCTCTGTCCATCACCAACTCCCGGAGTCTACCCAAACCCATGTCCATCGAGTCAGTGATGCCATCCAACCATCTCATCCTCTGTCGTCCCCTTCTCCCCCCCCCGCCCCAATCCTACCCAGCATTAGGGCCTTTTCCAATGAGTCAACCCTTCGCATGAGGTGGCCAAAGTATTGGAGTTTCAGCTTCAACATCAGTCCTTCCAATGAACACCCAGGATTGATCTCTTTTAGGATGGATTGATTGGATCTCCTTGCAGTCCAAGGGACTCTCAAGAGTCTTCTCCAACACCACAGTTCAAAAGCATCAATTCTTCGGCGCTCAGCCTACTTCACCGTCCAACTCTCACATCCATACATGACCACTGGAAAAACCATAGCCTTGACTAGACGGACTTTTGTTGGCAAAGTAATGTCTCTGCTTTTAAATATGCTATCTAGGTTGGCCATAACCTTCCTTGCTACTATTAACTAACTCCATGGTTGCACAATTCATTCAACAGAGCAGAGGAGCCAGTTGGGAGACTGTCATGTTTTAAAGCTTGATTCTACATCTTTCACATCAATGCAATCCTTTTTTTTTTAAAATTAGTTTATTTATCTATTTTTTAAATTTACAATATTGTATTTGTTTTGCCATACACTGACATGAATCCACCATGGGTGTACATGATGTGTTCCCCTTCCAGAACCCCCCTCCCACCTCCCTCCCCATCTCATCCCGGTGCACCAGCCCTGAGCACCCTGTATCATGCATCGAACCAACGCAATCCTTTACTCTACTTCCTTCCCACTGGCCCTGCCACAGTTCAAGCTTTGACCCTAGCACCTGTCGGGCAGACATTTGCATAATATGCTGTGTGATGAGCTGCCCAGACATATTCCATCAGCTGCCTGGAGATTTTTGAGCTGTCATCTCAGATTTTATTAAAGAAATTAAAGAGAGATGTCTACTTCAAGAACATACCACTGACTCAAGGGCAGCCCATCTCCCATGATGGGGTGATGAAGGTGGGGTGGGGACACCCAGACCTCTTGTTCCAACTGGAGACAACTCTTAGGTTCAGGGCCACCAGTGAGGTCAGCTGAAGCCTTTGTTAAGCCTGAACTGTAACCCAATTTCTCCCTCTGTTCAATCCTACTTCTTTCTATTCTCTCTATAGTAGAGATCCTCAGAGCACTCTCTAGTGAACTTCCTACTTGTTAATCTCTGTTTCAAAGTCTGCTTCTTAAGGAACCAAATCTGCACCAACATTCATGCTGTTCAGTAGAAGGACTGCTTTCCCTGGACCCTGTGGTCGAGTGAGTGATGTGACCAATGACTTGAAACAAGTGACATGAGTTACTTAGAGACCAAGCACTGAATTGGCAGTGCAAAGCCCTGAAGAGCTCTTCACTCTCTATTATGGCAACTGGCAATGTTCAGGAACATTCTGTGAACCTGAGTGACAGTGATGAGCAGAGATTCCAGCCAACCTGCAATTGGACAGGTAGTCTGAACCGAAAATAAACTTCTATTTCTTTAAGCCATTAGGATGTTGGGGCTGTTTGTTGCCATAGTAAAACCTACCCTATTTTGAGGAACACACATACATCATTGCAATAGCCTCCTAAGGTCCCCTCCTTTCCTGCTTCCACTATGCCCGCGCCCTTTGCATCTATCAGCCTCACTGCTGCCAGGGACAGTTCTAACTTAACCTGTCTCCTGCCCTCAAAGTTCTGAGGAAAAACATCAAATCTTAATCTTAAAATAAAAGACCATTCAAATTTAGATGTTATCCCCAATGAAACCCTGTCTCTGACTTTGTCTCTCTCTCTCTCTCTCTCCTCGTGCGTGCATGCTAAGTTGCTTCGGTCGTGTACAACTCTTTGCAGCCCTATGGACCATAGCCCACCAGGCTCCTCTGCCCATGGGATTCTTCAGGCAAGAATACTGGAGGGGATTGCCATGCCCTCCTCCAGGGGATCTTCCCGACTCAGGGATCGAACCTGCGCCTCTTATGTCTCCTGTATTGGTAGGTGGGTTCTTCACCTCTAGGGCCACCTGGGAAGCCCCTCTTTCCTCATCAACCTTAAAAACTCATGATAACCATCCTCCTACCCTAGAGCCTTGTTTCCCCACTGAAATGGCCTGAAATGCCTGCCCTTCTGCCTTTCTCCACCTAACTCCAACTTGTCCTTTCCAACTTCATCTTGAGAATCACTTCCTGTAGGAAGCATCCTTGGCTTCCATTATCCCTCCCTGTTCGCTTTACCCCTGTCCGATTAAAACTCCCTAAGCACTTGAAGGACCCAGGTAAAACCCTTCCACAGAGTTTCAGTTTCTTAAATGTCTCCCCTACTTGACAATAGACTCCTTGAAGACAGGAGACAATCTACTTGACTTTGTCTTACTAACAGCTCGGCACAGGAACTGGGACATAGTAAGCACCTGATAATTATTTTAGGTATGAATATATGGACAAATGAATGAATCAATCTGTAACTCCAACCATGATCTACAGTGGAGGACCTAGTAAAGGCAGACTGAACACTGATCCTGAATATTTGTTTATTAATTTCCTAGTGACTAGGATTTTTATGAGAAAATTCTTCTGTATTCCTTCAAGTTCTATTTCTCTTTGATTGAATTCTAAACTTTTCTTCCTCTAGCATTCTCTACCCAATATATTGTTTTTTTCTAGTCTGAGGATTGGCAAATTTTCTCTGTTTTAAAAAGCCTAATAGTAAATATTTTCAGCTTTGTGGCCGATAACACTCTTTGTATCAACTATTCAACTTGAACTAGGTGAGTTACAACAATTCAATTCTGCCATTGTTTTTCAAAAGAAGCTGTGGACAACATGTAAATGAATGAGTAGGGCTACAGGCCAATAAAATTTTATTTACGAAAACAGGAGGCAGGCCAGTCTTCCCCTGTGGATTGTAATTTGTCAGCCCGGCTTCTGGCCTCTGTAATTCTGGGGGTTGTGGAGAGTGGAAAGTGGGGCCAAGGAAAGATGTATGGTTTGAAACGTACACAAGTCACTGAAAGCTCAATGAACGACTGCCATTTGGAGACTTGGTCTTCCATAACCAATATGGTGGGATGAAAAGTTCAGGTGTCACTGAGTTATGGGTTATCAGAGTCTTGGAATATAAACAGATTATCTTCTCAGAGACCCTATCTCTAGCTGCCTGTGACCTCCTAGATTTTCGTACGGGCCGTCCAAAAATGTGGATCTATGGTGTGGAACACAAGCCCAGATACCCAAGGTCCACCCGATATTGACCGTGTGGGAGATTCCATAGTCTCTCTTACTGAACAGTTTTGCATATAAAGATGGAAATTCAGTTTCCAGAGAATCAGTCTCACTTATAAAAACAACAGTTAAAACCCTAAGCAATCCTTTATCAAATACCTTCTTCGGGTCTGGTGTTCAGTTCTTCATGTATCTGAGAGCTAACATTTATTTATGTCCTTGTGCCATGCAAGGCATTCAGTGTTACACACATTATCTCATGAATTTTTTACACTATCCAGAATGCCAAGGCTATAGTTCTCCTCTCTTATTCAGGAGGAAATGGGGCTCAGAGAGAAAAAGCAATCTACTCAAGGTCAGATTTGCTCAAATTGGAGCCCACAGCCTCTGCTGTGATCTGGCATGCCTGCTGCCCATCACTGCCAGTTGTTTGCCCCAGGGAGATTCCCAGACTGTTATGGTCACTGAAGTACCCTAGATTCTGTCCAAATTGCCTCCTCCTGGAGGCAAATGACTCCATTCAGGATTTGCAAGAAATTCTACCTTTGAGACGTTGGAAATGAAAGGAAAACTTATTCCAAGTAACAAACTGAGGGCTTTGTTAGAACACGTCACACTTAATAAAAATCAGAGAGTGTTGATCCTTTTTCAACAATACTCTCCCATCATTTTCCGCCTCAACTGTTTGTTAAGCCTAATTAATTGTGATACCGCAACCCATCTGGGCAAGATAAAACAAGAGAGATATATCAGCTTTTAATACTCAGCCTTAAATGGAAGAGTGAATGTCCCATGTCTGCTATGTCGACCAAATTCAAACCTTTACTCACCAAGCAAGTCTTTGTTAAAAGGCAGCCTTGGTGCAGCCTCAGTCTGCTTTTTATTTAGTTGCATGACTACAGAAATGCCTTGTAGCTAGTATCTTTATTATTCATGGTTTCTGGCAAATTAAGTCTCTAGCCTCTCCAATATCTAGAAGTGGAGGAAGTGTTCAATTCCAAAGAAATTATGCCTTCCCGGCTGTGCTGGCCAGGCAATGATGTGGTTGCCAAGTTCCTTATGAATAGGTAGAGATCTTATTTCACTTACAGCGTATGAATAAACAAAACACCCTCCGGGGACTGCCAGGTATTTCATGTAATGGATATCTCCTGCCCCACCCTCACTCTCCAGAGTGACTGAACCCTCCGTTTTCTTACAAACAAGACTACTGAGACTAGAAGCAAGCAAACCGACACTTAAAAAAAAAAAAATGGGTTCAATAAGACATGTAACCCGGTGGTGCTTCCAGTTCACATGCCAGAAACATGAGCAGTCCAATGGAGCATCCCCCATGTGTTTCAGAATTTATAATCATGGGACGGCAATACAGGTATCCTAACAATGGGCCTCCTACCCCCATAACTTGAATAAATTACTGTCACAAGATACTTACAAATATATTTGTGCATCAGTGTTTGTACTTATCTTGAAAAATAATCATTGTATCTAGAGAGCTCTAGATGTGAGATTCTGGTCATGCAGGTACTGTGGGCACTGACTGCACCCCTCCCCCACTGTCTGGTAGCTTTGTCATCTGGCTGGGGCCAACTTCACTCTTGGCTTCAGAAATGGTGCGGCAACCCCAGTGGCCTAAGTCAACCGATGAAATTTAGGGTTTCTCAACCTTCTTCTTCATTATCACTTCCTTAAGGAGCCTTTGAAGATATTTATGTTGTTCGCTAGTCACCTCACCCCCCAAATTCCACAAGTAGACTGTATATCTGTTTATGTATTATATGTATATCTATGCTTTATACACAAAGACTAAGGTTTTTTTTTTGTTTTTTTTTTTGCCTCTCTCTCATCCCTAGAAAATGATTTTGCCTTGTTGGGGGGCCATATCATTCCCTTTGAGAATGCAGGAATTATGTTCCCATTCCCTGTCCCAATCAGTGCACATCAGTAGGGGTGAGAACAGACCCTAAACTGAATCATCATAGTGCAAATTGGGAAATTATTTTTTGATAGTTGGTGCCTTTGAGAAATCCTCTTTCTTTCTAAATGGGTTGATATGTGGACCTAAGTCCTGGAACTACTTTGGCTATCTGCTATCATGAGGAGGAAACCAACTAACATACAGCCATTGCATGAACAAGATAAGGCTGAAAGAATCAAGGAGGACAACCAGGTGCCCTGATCAAGCCATACCTGAAGCTTATCCTACTGCTAGATTTTTCAGTTGTGTCAAAAGTCTCTACTGTTTATTCTGCAGGTTACCTTGAGTTCATTTTCCTATTGCAATAAAAATAGCCCAACTGGTAGAGCAGATAACATTTACTGAATATGTCCTGAAAACTCTCAGCACTGTCAATTAATTCTTGTATCAACCTCTATGGTTTGTACTATTATATTTCCCATTTTATAAACAATGAAACTGAAGAATAGTAAAACTAAATAACTTACTCATGCCCATACATAGGCGGAGGCAGGATTTGCTCCTTTGTCTATTTAACTTGGAGTAAAAGGTATTAACCAGTCTATTTTATGGCCACTCAGTTCTATAGAATTTATATTCCTTGTTCAAATTTGAAAGACATTAAAGGAAATTTCTTTGCTAACAACTATGTTGTACAATTTAAAAATCTATAGTTCTCTTAAGTTTTAAAATATTTTGAAATTATTTCCAAAGACATGGACTTTGACTACTTAAGTCTTTGCTAACAACTATGTTGTACAATTTAAAAATCTATAGTTCTCTCAAGTTTTAAAATATTTCGAAATTATTTCCAAAGACATGAACTTTGACTACTTAAGACTCAATACTTGTAAAATAGCATCGCTGACTCAATAGACATGAATTTGAACAAACTCTGGGAGATAGTGAAGGACAGGGAAGCCTAGTGTGATGCAATCTATGGGGTTGCAACGAGTCAGACACGACAGAGCAACTGAATAGCGACAAAGATGGTCATCGATATTTTAGGTGTTTCTCCTTATCATTATGAGAGGGTACTGGCTCTGTCACAATCCATTTTATAGAAGAGAAAACCTACACTTCAGTAGGTTCAAGTTACAGTTCTGCTTAAAAATAATTACTGATCAACCTTATAAAGAAGTGTGGAGTCTCAGGCTTCTGAAACCGTCATTTTTGAATGGCTCACTACCAGGAGTAGAGGTAAGCTGTGAGACCCTGGGGTCTTTGGGAGAGGGGCACAAGGGTTGCATGGTTAACCACAGTACTTGTGCTCTCCTTTTGAAACTTTCTCACATGTTAAAAAGTGAAAACATAATTGTATCAGGGTCACTTCTCCTACAGACCAAACTGAACAATGATTTCCCCAAAGAGAAAAAGGCTGAGAGGCAGACACATTTCTGACTCCAAGGAGCCAGGTGATCTGTGTCATGTGACCAGATGGGCTGTCTCCACAGCTCCATAATCCTCTCAAACCGCCACACGCTGCCCTGGTTCTCAACCTGGCTTCTGGAGTCTTTCAAAATGCAAGACATCTCAGGCACGTTATCCAAAGCAGGAGTCGGGAAAGCACAAATTACGACCTTTCTCACATTTTAACAAGGATGCCGTGGATGTCAGGGACGACAAGGCCACGCTGGTTCTCTAGACGCCCACAGTTTGATCCCAGGTGCTGGTCTTTCTCATTTTGCCTGACTGATGGAAGAAAATGGCTTATCAACACTAGCAGCTTGATCAGATATGGGACTCAATACAAAGAGATATGAATTAGAGCCACATTGAGAACATGGTCAGAGTAGGGAGAATCCAGGATCTGCAATAAAGCTCATTCTACAATCTCAGGGAAGAAAACGTAATGCTATACTTTAACTCCAGGTAGAAGCTTCCTAAAGGCAATGTCGATTGAAAAAAACACAAAACACCTCAATGATATTAACAGCCAAAGCACAGGACTTCCAAATCCACAAAGGACTAATTTCAAACAATGAAGGGAAGCTACAGCCCCAGAAAGACTGAACAAAGTTGCAGCATTTTTTGCCTGCCGGACAGGACCTAGCAGAGAAATAAAGAGGCTGTGTTGTGTGGCAGGGAGTAAATCCAAACGTTAGCATTCCAACGCTCAGCCAGGCCACCACTCCCCTCCCTAGCCCAACATCCTCCTGCAAAGTGTTCACAATTTGCTGTCCTTCCTTCCAAAAGCCAGCAGACACAGAATCAGCTTTTCCTGGCTCTGCCTTGCAAGCTGGGGCTGCCTGATGGAAAGGCAAAATCAAGAGGAAGAGTGTGAATCCATAAACTGGCGTGAAATCCTTGCTCCCTGAAATGCCTACCTTCACCCCCAATGAAATGAGAAGGAAGGAATCATGTGAATGTCAAAGTTGCTCCCTGAAGAGGCTCTGCTGCAAAGCTACAGCTTTCTGAGCTAAGTGCCCTGCCGGAACACCATCACTCTGTAACAGATGTCTGCAAAGGCAAGGGTAATTCACTGAGGGTGCCCCTTACACACTGGGGAAAATTCACAAGCTTTGTCAGGCAGCAGTTACCTACAGTGGCTGAGCTTTTGACCCAAGAGTCGAGCAGTCGGCTAGGAGTTGAAAAAGAAAGGGGTGGAGGGAGAGGGACAATAAAATCATACAGGTGGAACCGGTTTCCAACGAGCGCCAGGCATCCCGCTAGGGCCCTCGGGCGCCGCGCGCCACGGCTCACCTGGTACACTTCCCGCAGCCCGCACCACGTCCGCAGCACCTGATGGCAAGCCCGCAGCCGCTCCGTGTACCATCTCCGCAGCGTGGACACGGTCAAGTTCCACACGAAGCGGCTGCCGCTGAACAGCAGGTCCTCCACTCCGCACATGAACACTGAAGCCATGCCTTCTCCTTCCCTCTGAACCCGGGGGTGCCCGGCGGGCTCACGCAGCTGCAGCCCAGCGAGCCCGATCGCAGCGGCCCGGCCGCCTGGGCTCCGGACGCCGGCTTCTGCGGGCCGCCGGGGGTCAAGCCTTCCCCCAAACTGGGCTTTCACGGTGCGTCCCGGCCAGGCTCGGGCGGCATGCCCCGGGATTGGGCGCCCGCCAGCCAACGGCTGCTGCGGGCACACAGAAGCCCAGTGTCCACCCCGCCCGCTTGCTGGCAGCGCCGAGCGAGCTGCGCTAAGCTCTGCCAGGCGAGCCCTCGGTGCTCCCGGGGCGCGGGAAGCCCGGACCAGCGAGGACTCCCCCTGGCGCTCCCGGAGTGCGCTGGGCAGCGGGGGGAGTGGAGCGACTCTTTGCAGGCAAACAGGAGAGCTGCATCTCAGCGCACTGGGCTCGCACGTCCTGCACACACCACACACACGCGCGTACACACACCAGTCCCAATCTCCGAATCCGCTTTGGGGAGCACCTTACTTTACACTACAGGGTTTTTGCTTGGCATCTGTCTGCACTGATAAATATCTCCCGGCAGCCAGAGATGCAGGAGGGGAAAAAAAAAAATCCTCTGAAGCATCCCTTTGGACCCCACTCCCGGGGGAACAGCCCTGAACGTTTCCTTGGTTGTGCTGTAGCCACAAGGTGAAGATACCAGTCTCAGAGCAACAGTGTGCTCCTGATTGCAGAAACTGCCTTTGCTCCTAACTCGAGGGGTCTCAGAGGAAATAACCTGCCTATTGCCAGCCAGAGAGCAGGATCCCTTGACCCTGGCATTGTGCTAATTCCAATGCAGCAGTCAGCTCATGAGAAACACAAAGACCATTCTTGGTCTCTAGCAAATAGTTCTTTGCTGGGAAATTGAAGCACACAAGAGAATCCTTGGTTTGGTTCTGGAAAATTCAGCTTCTGCACAGGTGTAGCAGCCACTGCTAGAACAAACCTGCACAGGCAGATAGTTTATTTTCTACTCATAAGCAAAAAAAAAGCTGTTCCACCACTCATGAAGTCACCAGATAATGAATGTTTTCTTTTCTTTTCTTTTCTTTTAATTTCTCCCCCCAGGAAATTGATAGTCCCAAAGGTATTTGGAAAAAGAAGCCCGAGGAGTCCCACATACCACTAGTCTCTATTTTCCTCTGAAATATGTACAGATTTCAATCCCAAACAATAATATAACATTGTTCATAGCAACAGGACTGCAGCAAATTTCAGGGTGGTGGTTTTTCCTGAATCCATCCTTAGGACAATCGTCGTATTTTACTGGCGTTTCACACCTGGGGTGTTATCTTTGCTATTAAGTGGCAGAAAGGTAAAGGTGCCAAAGCCTTTCTCCTGAACTAGTTCAGAAGGCTTCAGAACAGACTATTGACAGGTCAAATCAGCCTTATTTCAGGTTTCAAATGTGCCTTGGGAATCTTAATTCAGGCGAAACTCAACCAGTCAAAAGAACACAATAAATTCGTCCTCAAAGTGCCTGGTTTTCAACATGATCATAATTGGGGAACTTTTTAAGGATGTTTCTTTTCTTACTTTTTACTTGGTGTTATTACTAATTAAATTGCCTAAGTTTTTGCTGAAATACTTAAGAGGACACTTGCCCTGATGCAAGATTTGCAAACCTTTCTTCACAGTAAATCTGCTCTATGTGTTCCTTAGCATTAGCACTTTGATGAGATTTTCCAAGATAACGGTCACAGTGTTTACACAGAAAATACTACGTCCCACTGAGTCAAAAGACAATGAACCCAGTATAGTCTGAAAATGAAATGTCCTCCTTCTAATGGAAAACTACTGAACTTCAAAATGGGCCTATGAGTATGAGTGGATGATGGTGGTACGTTTTTATTTTTTTTAACAATGCAGTGTGACTGTTTTCTCGGAAATGGGCAGCCAAGGGAATACCAGAATAAAACCTACAACAGGTCAATTATCTCTGTCTCATGACACCATGCTCTCAGAAGAGATGCTCTAGATATACCGTGGCAATTATCTACTTGTGCATTGGCCTAATGTCAGTGGTCAATTCCAACCTCAGTGATTTGCATTCAAGGTTTTCAAAGTCAGTGCTTACACTATTTTCTAGAAAATAGGGGTGTGGTCGTACAGGGGTTCTCAAAGTGCAGTCCCTGAACTGGAAGCATCACCTGGGAACTAGATGCAAGTTCTTGGGCCCCCTCCAGAATCAGGGTGTGGTCAGGGAATACTGAGGTCTCGCTTGGCCTCTAGGGGATTCTGACTTTCACTGAAGATGGACAAGCACTATTGCAGGGCATGGTAGTTAGGAACTAAGTCTCCAAAGAGACTTAAATCCCTGCTCCTGAAGACCTGTGGCACCCCACACAACCTCCTTAAAGTCACAAAGCCTCAGTGTCCTCATCTATAAAACAGGGATAAAATTGGAATCTACTACATACCATTTTGGAAAAGAGTAAGTAAAATAAACTGGGTTTCCCTGGAGGTGCTGTGGTAAAGAACATGCGTGCCAAAGCAAGAGACGTACGTTCGATCCCTGGGTCAGGAAGACCCCCTGGAGAAGAGAATGGCAACCTACTCCAGTATTCTTGCTGGGAAATCCCATGGTCAGAGGAGCCTAGTGGGCTACAGTCCATGGGGTCACCAAGTGACAGACGTGACTTAGTGACTGAGCATGCACACAGATGAAATATGCTATGACTGGCAAAAAATAAGCGCCCAAAGAAAAAAAAATGATCACCACCACCAAAATTAGGAATTGTTTCATTTTTTGATAATTAGATAAAATGAAAAGAAAGTGAAAGTTGTTCAGTCATGTCCGACTCTTTGTGACCCCATGGACTATATACAGTCCACGGAATTCTCTAGGCCAGAATACTGGAGTGGGTAGCCTTTCCCTTCTCCAGGGATCTTTCCAACCCAGGGATCGAATCCAGGTTTCTGCATCACAGGCAGATTCTTTACTAGCTTGAGCCACAAGGGAAGCCTAAGAACATTGGAGTGGGTAGCCTATTCCTTCTCCAGCGGATCTTCCCGCCCCAGGAATCGAACCAGGGTCTCCTGCATTGCAGGCAGATTCTTTACCAACTGAGCTATCTGGGAAGCTCCTTAGATAAAACAGTACTTGTAAAACAGGTTTAAAAAATTTCTCTACTGATTATCTACATCTGGTTTCCTATATCTTTCCGTGTGTTGGAGGCTAAAGTTGGCGGTGACTTGGTTTTGGGGGGTGCTGGTCTTTAACTTCCAACTTCCCTCAAAAGCTCTTTGAAGCTGGATCTTCCCCATCACACAGCCAACCTTTCCTGGGGACCTGGAGAAGCAGTAGATACTCCAAGCTGGACGCAAGAGAAGAAAAGACATTTTGTACCCACCAATATAAACATGGATGCTGCTTCTTATCTAGCTTTCTTCTTCTGCAGAAGAAGTTCAAAGCTCTAGGTAAAGACCACTTTGAAAGGGAATGAACAGTAAGTGCTTCACACGAGGGGCTGACAGTGGGTGGCAACTGAACCCAGGTGTGGAGCAGGAGAGAAAAGAATGATCCAAGTGTGGCATCCTTCTGAAAATGGACGAGCCATGCGGGACAAACCAGCTCCCAGACACACACCCTTGAAGCTGGTCTAAAATTTCCTGGGCAAAGGGAGCTAAATCAAGCTGACTTCAAAATTATCTTGCTTTTTTTTTTTTTTTAATTTAAGAAGAGGATTTTTCCCCCCTCTCTAGCAAAAGAGTTCCTTGCAACACACTGTAATTTCCTGCAGCTCTCTCCGGAGGCTTAAAAAGATGCTTCAGGTGACAGCATGGTTCATACTCCTGGGAGCTCTGCTGCAGACGTAAAAGAGAAATTGTCATTATCCCTGAGGCTCCGGTAGGTTCTCCTTTGAGCAATCAGCAGGAAGAAGAGCACAGTGCCAGGAGGCCAGCACAAAATGCCAAGCCCTGTCTCTGGAACGAGATAAGCAGTTCTATCACAGCGGCTTCCAGAGGTCCCCTCTGCCCATCAAAGAGACAGAGTCCATTGCACGCTGGTGTATATTTTTAAACTTTCATCTCTCCACAGCTGAGAAACCAGTGTGGCTGAATTCTGACAGACCATGTCTGACACAGGGCTTGAGGGACATGAAAACACGCTCTGGTTCAGTGGCTCTCAATTAGGGGCAATTTTGCAACCCTGCCTACAATGTCGGGAGGCATTTTGGGGAATGCTACCAGCCTCTAGTGGGTAGAGGTCAGAGATGCTGCTCAATATCCTACAATGCCCAGGGCAGCCCCCACAACAGACAGCTCTCCTGCCCAAAACATCAGTGATGTGGACACCGAGGAACCTTGGTCGAGTTCAACCCACACCCTGCTCTTCCTCCTCTCACAGGATTTGTTGGGGGAAACGTTCTTCCCTCTTGCTGTTTTCTCCCAAAATGCAGAATGGAGATGCAACAATCACTCTATAAAGGTTTTCATACACTCACAAAGAGCTGTAATGTACTCAAAGCCCATTGAGAATGCCATTTCCTATCATTTTCACATAGCCCTTTAAAAAATATTTGTCATAAAAATGAGGTATAGTCATTTTAATCATAAGCTATTTATCCTTTGGTATTTTAATTTTTGGCCTTATCATTTCACTTAAATCGCAGGCTCCTTAGTAGCATTGAGGACTTTCTTTGGCACAGGACAAAAACAATCCTCCCAACATCGACCCCAAAGTGTAATGCTGATTCCTCCAGTGGGCCTTGAGTTGCTACAGAAGTCTCTCATCACACATACAATGAGAAAACTGCCCTTTTTCTTTCCCCTTTTCTCTGTTGGACTGTAAACTTTTTGAGGAGTCTCTACAGGTGAGTGGAGGTGGGTGTCTGAGCGGCCCTCCTTGTGCAGGAGTGTATCCACGCACTGGAAAATGTGTAGTGACCTTAGGCTCTGCTCACTACACACCAGTAGTGTGCCCAAACATGATGACATCAACAACAAAAAGCACCTCCACACACTTCCAATGACTCCAGGTGGGGTGGTAGCCACACCCATTCAGAAACCACTGCTGGAACCTGGGAAAGGGCCTTATTCATACGTTTCCCTGGTAGCTGGCACATAACAGGCAATCAATCAATGGTTATTGAATTGAAAAATGAAAGACTATTTGTCTCAAGAGTGAATCTAGAAAGAAGTTCATCCATTCCCAAAATACACACTCTTGTTCATTAAAAAAAATTACGTACTGAGTTTTCACTACATGTCAGTCAGGGAACTGAGTGCTTAGAATGCACAAGGACAAAACAGAGACAATTTCTGTCTAACAGGGTCTTAGAGAAGGGTGAGAAAGGCAGACATCTGAACAAGTTATACAGAGGAAGCAGGCAGTGCCAAACAGTTACAATAGAGACACATGATGAAGGATGCTGGGGATGGAGGGAGGGCCAGGGAATGCCTCCCTGAGGATGTGTCGCTGCAGCTGAGAACTGGAGGCTGAGGAGGGGAGAGCTCGGTGATGAGGGAGGGGACACAAATAGCGGGCCAAGGTGGAATGAGCTGTGAAAACAAGGGCTCTATGGCAAGAGGGGTCCCGGATTGGAGGGATGGGAGGGGAAAGAGTTAGAGAGGTTGCTTGACAAGTAGAAGAGCAGGAAAGTCCAGCTGAGATGTGGCTGCAGAGTTCCAGAGGTGAGAGAAGAAAGGGCTTATCCAGGATCATAGGAATGTCAACATAATGACGTCTACAGGTCCCCCAGATTGGGCCTTACCTACAGGGTGAGAGTTTGATGGGCCCAAGTGCCCTTTCCAATGCAAGCACCTCTTGTGGCCTGTGGGTGGGCTGTCCAACTGTATAGAGGCAGGCTGCCCGGTCAGGGGGTCAGGACGCTCTCCCTCCTTCTACATCTCGCCCCAGGGAGGCGGGAGGAGGACTGGCAGGACACCAGTTCTGCTTCATTTCCACTTGAGCCCCCTGCCTCCTCTCCTGCTTTCTCTCCTCCTTCCCTTGGGCTGAGAGAGCAAGGAGCATCCTTCAGTCTTGGCCAGAAGCAGGAGGAGGTGGATGGGAACACGCAGAGACCTGGAGGGGAGGGTACCAGCCATTATCACCATTGCCGAAGGCTAACCAGTAGGCTGGTTAAGTTCTGCAGCTGCCCTTAGGGCTCTGAACTGCTTTCTGGCACTGTAAAGGGCTAGAACCACTGCAAACTAAACAATATCCAGGGCCAAGGTATCTATCCAGATCTACATTCCTTTCTTTGGCAAACTCAATCCACTCATAGAAGGAAAAAAAAAAACTTTCTTAGCTTTCCTCAATAACCTCACCTGTTACTTTATTAAATCAAATTCTCCTTGCTCAAAGGGAAGAGGAGGTATGCTATTTTCACTGGATGAAAAAGTACATAAAAAGAAGCAACACATTAGACCCTGCATTGTGTCCATTTTTCTCTAGTTAATCCACTAAACAGACACTGGAAGTTTTGCCAAGTCAAGTTTTAGAAGTCACTGCTGCAGATGGGAAAGCACTAGAGGGGATGAAGGTTTCAAGGAAGTCCACGTAGATCAGAGGGACAGGGTCGACCTTTTTTTCTGTTTTTTATAACTTTTTCTATTTATATATGTTTAAGGACTTTCAAATGCTTTTTCTCTTTTTTTACATTTTGTTTTTAACTTTAAAAGAATTTTAATTTGTAAAATTTTTTATTGGGTTATACTTGATTTACAGTGATCTGTTAGTCTGTGCTGTACAGCAAAATGAATCAATTATATGTGCACACAAAGCCACTCTTCTTAAGAATCGTTTCCCATACAGGTCATTAGAATACTGAGTAGAACTCCCTGTGCTATTAGTTATCTATTTTATATATAACAGCACATATATGGGCTGACCTTCTTCTTGAAAGAAGAAAAAATATCAATCTTGTGACTTACCTCCCACCCCCATAATTTGTCACCTTCTATTTACACTTATATGCACACCAATGACAAAAATAAAAAGGAAATAAATTGGTCTATATAGCACCCTTTTCTAAATAAATAAAGGCAGCTCTGTACACAGCATCAGTTAATTCGCACAATATTGTCCCAAGGTCAAATGGAGAAAGATATTGCTGGCCCTATTTCATGGATAAAGAAACTGAGGCACAGAAAAGCTGGGTGATTTGCTGAAGATCTGTGGAGAAAGCATTTAACAGCATCGTCAATGGCACAGCTAATTTTTCAGTCCTACTTTAATTGAGAAATAAAAGGATTTTTTGTATTTACAAGTTATCATTTGTTTTGGCCTAATACTAAAATTTATAGGGTACTGAGGGCTTCCAGGACTTATTTATTATCCAGGAACTTAACATGACAAAATGTCCACCTTTTGGGTTTACTCAATTTAAATAAAAAATAAAACGATGAGAAGAAAAACAAAATCTGTAATGAAAAGTAACTGAGTTTTTCATTCGAGGTAAGAGAATTGTTACCAAAAACCCAGTGATCTTCACTCCTATAAAATAAGTGGTCTAAGAAAAGCAAAAGAATAAATGAAAAATCTTGACTTTCCAAAGATTAACTGTACTACCTAAGTACAGACAATTGTAGTAAAATGAAAAACAGAAATCAGCCAAGATGAATGGCCTTAAATGTAGTAAAAACTCTCAAAGCCAGGTATATCTGGCTAGCAAACACATACGGGCAACAGGTTATAAAAACAGATCATTTTCCCATTATTACTAAAAACTACAGATTGGTTTGGCAGGATTATTGCAAAGAATTTCAACTATTTGGCCCTTAAGCTAAATAAAAGCAAAGTCAAGCATCAAAAAAAAAAAAAAAAAAAAAGACATAAAAGTATTTCTTGTGCATTGCTATCCTAAGAAGTCGGTAATAGTGACATTGTTTTCAACAATAAAATGAATTGTGTACAAGAAGATAAAGAGGCCAAAAGCAGTATGCTACACGGCTCAAGGATTATGAATATTTTATAAAGTTGAGACAGCAGTTGTGTATTCTTTAGACCAAGATTTCAGAGAGCTCCAGGCAGTAAGTATTTGAGAGGAATGAAGAGAAGAACTACATGATCTAGTCTTGAGTTAATAACAGAGGAAGAAAATAGGTTTTATTTCTCAAGTACCTAGCACAGAAGGAATTTAAGGTAGACCTCCTTACCCTAAAAAGATCCATCATTATGTTTCAGTCTGGTGGACTTATGGATAATTTTGGCTTATGCTTTATATGCTTATGTATTCTGGCAAATAGTGTTGGTCATCTATCCATTAGCCATTTACTCCCTTTTGAGAGACTCTAATTTTGTGAGATGGAAGGATTTTCTGGGATGAAGTGACTGGTCTAAAAGAAGGCATGACACCCTGTTTAGGCAATATGATATAAAGCAAAGCTTTCTAAAGGATTCTAGAAAAGATTTCCCTCTTTGAAGAACTGGAACAACACAAGAATTTTTTCAGCACATTTCCTGATTCCTGCTTGGGATACCGTTATATGAAGACACAGTGCTTTGAGCTATAACAGTCATTTTGTGACCAAGAGGATGTATTAACAGCAAAGATAGTAGAAAAGTGGGTGGAAAAAGGCCAGGTCCTTGATGACACTGCTTAGATATCAGACAAACTCAGGAGCAGCCTATTTTCAGATGACTTGTAACGAGATGTAAACAGTGAATGATCTTATACAGATCAAGCTGCTTTTAGCTGGGTGTTTTGTTACTTTCCTACCAGTAACGCTGAAGAAGATGAAGGTGAACGGTTCTATGAAGACCTAGAACTGTTTAGAACTAACACCCAAAAAAGATGTCCTTTTCCTTATAGGGGACTGGAATGCAAAAGTAGGAAGTCAGGAAACACCTGGAGTAAAAGGCAAATTTGGCCTTGGAGTACAGAATGAAGCAGGGCAAAGGCTAATCGAGTTTTGCCAAGAGAACACACTGGTCACAGCAAACACCCTCTTCCAACAACACAAGAGAAGACTTTACATATGGACATCACCAGATGGTCAACACCGAAATCAGACTGATTATATTCTTTGCAGCCAAAGATGGAGAAGCTCTATACAGTCAGCAAAAACAAGGCCAGGAGTGGACTGTGGCTCAGATCATGAACTCCTTGTTGCCAAATTCAGACTTAAATTGAAGAAAGTAGGAAAAACCACTAGCCCATTCAGGTAAGACCTAAATTAAATCCCTTATGATTATACAGTGGAAGTGACAAATAGATTTAAGGGACTAGATCTGATAGACAGAGTGCCTGATGAACTATGGACGGAGATTCCTGACATTGTACAGGAGACAGGGATTAAGACCATCCCCATGGAAAAGAAATGCAAAAAAGCAAAATGGCTGCCTGAGGAGGCCTTACAAATAGCTGTGAAAAGAAGAGAAGTGAAAAGCAAAGGAGAAAAGGAAAGATATTCCCATTTGAATGCAGAGTTCCAAAGAATAGCAAGGAGAGATAAGAAAGCCTTCCTCAGCGATCAATGCAAAGAAATAGAGGAAAACAATAGAATGGGAAAGACTAGAGATCTCTTCAAGAAAATTAGAGATAGCAAGGGAACATTTCATGCAAAGATGGGGTCGATAAAGGACAGAAATGGTATGGACCTAACAGAAGCAGAAGACATTAAGAAGAGGTGGCAAGAATACACAGAAGAAACTGTACAAAAAAGATCTTCAGGACCCAGATAATCACGATGATGTGATCACTCACCTAGAGCCAGACATCCTGGAATGTGAAGTCCAGTTGGCCTTAGAAAACATCACTACGAACAAAGCTAGTGGAGGCAATGGAATTCCAGTTGAGCTATTTCAAATCCTAAAAGATGATGCTGTGAAAGTGCTGCACTCAATATGCCAGCAAATTTGCAAAACTCAGCAGTGGCCACAGGACTGGAAAAGGTCACTTTTCATTCCAATCCCAAAGAAAGGCAATGCCAGAGAATGCTCGAACTACCGCACAATTGCACTCATCTCACATGCTAGTAAAGTAATGCTCAAAATTCTCCAAGCTAGGCTTCAGTAATACGTGAACCGTGAACTTCCAGATGATCAAGCTGGTTTTAGAAAAGGCAGAGGAACCAGAGATCAAATTGCCAACATCCGTTGGATCATCGAGAAAGCAAGAGAGTTCCAGAAAAAAAACATCTATTTCTGCTTTATTGACTATGCCAAAGCCTTTGTGTGGATCACAATAAACTGTGGAAAATTCTGAAAGAGATGGGAATACCAGACCATCTGACCTGTCTCTTGAGAAACCTGTATGCAGGTCAGGAAGCAACAGTTATAACTGGACATGGAACAACAGACTGGCTCCAAATAGGAAAAGGAGTATGTCAAGGCTGTATATTGTCACTGTGCTTATTTAACTTATATGCAGAGTACATCATGAGAAACACTGGGCTGGAGGAAGCACAAGCTGGAATCAAGATTGCCGGGAAAAAAATCAATAACCTCACATATGCAGATGACACCACCCTTATGGCAGAAAGCAAAGAAGAACTAAAGAGCCTCTTGATGAAAGTGAAAGAGGAGAGTGAAAAAGTTGAGTTAAAGCTCAACAATCAGAAAACTAACATCATGGCATTGGTCCCATCACTTCATGGCAAATAGATGGGGGAACAGTGGAAACACTGGCAGACTTTATTTTGGGGGGCTCCAAGATCACTGCAGATGGTGATTGCAGCAATGAAATTAAAAGACGTTTACTCCTTGGAAGGAAAGTTATGACCAACCTAGACAGCATATTAAAAAGCAGAGACATTACTTGGCCAACAAAGGTCCATCTAGTCAAGGCTATGGTTGTTCCAGTGGTCATGTATGGATGTGAGAGTTGGACTGTAAAGAAAGCTGAGCACCGAAGCATTGGTGCTTTTGAACTGTGGTGTTGGAGAAGACTCTTGAGAGTCCCTTGGACAGCAAGGAGATCCAACCAGTCCATCCTAAAGGAGATCAGTCCTGGGTGTTCATTGGAAGGACTGATGTTGAAGCTGAAACTCCAATACTTTGGCCGCCTCATGCGAAGAGTTGACTCATTAGAAAAGACCATGATGCAGGGAAGGATTGGGGGCAGAAGGAGAAGGGGACAACAGAGGATGAGATGTTTGGATGGCATCACCGACTCGATGGACATGGGTTTGGGTAGGCTCCAGGAGTTGGTGATGGACAGAGAGGCCTGGCGTGCTGCAGTCCATGGGGTCGCAGAGTCGGACACGACTGAGCGACTGAACTGAACTGAACTTTGTTACTTTCAATAGGTCACATTTCAAACTCACTACAAAGCTACAGTAATCAAGACAGTGTGGTACTAGCATAAGGGTAGATATACAGATCAATGAAACGATCAATGAATCAAGAGTCCAGAAATAAACCTTCACATTTATGGCAACTGATTTTTGACAGAAGTGCCAGTGTAATCCTATGGGAAACACAGTCTTTTTAAAACTGATGCTGGGACACCTAGAATGAACTCAGGTTCATTCTACTCCTACCTCACACCATAAACAAAAATTAACTCAAGATTGACCACAGAATTAAACGTCAAAGCTAAATCTATAAAATTCTTAGAAGAAAACAGAATAATATTTATATCTTTATGGTACTGAGTTTGACAGTAGTTTCTTAGATATGCCATAAAAAGCATAAGTAACAAAAACAGATAAACTGGTATCATCAAAATAAAAAACTTTTGTGCTTCAAAAAATGCTATGAAAAAAATGAAAAGACAAGCCATCAACTGGGAGAAAATATTTATAAATCTTATATCTAATAAGGAACTTACATACCTAATATATAATGAAATATACTCAATCACAAAAAGACAAGTAGCCCAATGAAAAAATGGGCAAATGATTTAAAGATACATTTCTTTAAAGCAGATATACGGATGCCTAGTGAGCACATGAAGAAGCACTCAACACCGTTAATCATTTGGGAATCAAAAATCAAAACCACAATGATACACCACTTCATACCTATTACAATGGTGATGATCAAAAAATGCACAGTAACAAGTGTTGGTGAGGCTATGGAAAAATTGGCACACATATGTTATTAGTGGTCATGTAAAACCATGTAGCTGCTGTGGAAAAGACTGTCTATTTCTCAAAAGGTTAACCATAGAATTTGAATGTGACCCAAAATTGCATTCATAGGTATAGACCTCAAATAAGTGAAAACAAGTGTTTTAAAAAAATCTTGAATGAATATTATTCACAATAACCTGAAGGTATAAACAACCCACTTGTCCATCAGCTGATGAGCAGATTTTTAAAAGGTAGTACATCCATATGAGGAGCCTAGTGGGCTGCTATCTCTGGGGTTGCACAGGGTCAGACACGACTGAAGCAACTTAGCAGCAGCAGCAGTATGTCCATATAATGTGATATTTAGAAATAAAAAGAAATGAGGTAAATATCCAAGAAAACTGAAGATACTTCCTCACAGAATAACGTGTACATGGACGTTCATTGCAACATTCTTCGTAAGAAGCTAAAAGAGAAAGCAACTCACATGTTACTTGATGGGTGGCTGTATAACACATGGTATAAACTTTCTGGGTGGTCCAGTGGCTAAGACTCTGCACTCGCAATGCAAGGGGCCCAAGTTTGATCCCTGGTCAGGGAAGTAGATCCCCCATATCGCAACTAAGGATCCTGCATGCCTTAATGAAAATCAAAGATTCTTTCTGCATGCTGCAACTAAGTCCCAACACAATCAAATAAAACATTTTTTTTAAAACAAAAGAATGGAGTAGACGCATGCTATATTATGGATGAATCTTGAGAACATTCTGAGAAGCAGAACAAGCTAGACAAAGAGGCCATAAATCCACAGAGAGAGAAGGTGCATTGGTGGTTGTCCAGTGACTAGAGGGATGAAATGGGGAGTGACTGATAATGGGTATGGAGTTTCTTTGCGGGGGCGGGGACAGTAATGAAAATGATCTATAATTAAATAGTGGTGATAACTGCACAACCTTGCGATTATATTAAAAAAACACTAAATTGTACACTTTAAAAGAGTGAATTTTGTGGTACGTGAATAAATCAATCAATCAAGATTAAATAATCAAGCAATCAGTAAATAGTAAGTAACCCCCCTAAAAAGGGATTTATGCTACACATGGATGAATCTCAAAATCACTATGCTAAGTGCGAGAATGGAGAAGGCAATGGCACCCCACTCCAGTACTCTTGCCTGGAAAATTTCATGGATGGATGAGCCTGGTAGGCTGCAGTCAATGGGGTTGCTAAGAGTCAGACACGACTGAGTGACTTCACTTTCACTTTTCCCTTTCATGCACTGGAGAAGGAAATGGCAACCCACTCCAGTGTTCTTGCCTGAAGAATCCCAGGGATGGCGGAGCCTGGTGGGCTGCCATCTATGGGGTTGCACAGAGTCGGACATGACTGAAGCGACTTAGCAGCAGCAGCAGCAGCAAGTGCAAGAAGCCAGTCATAAAAGACCACATATTTTACAATTCCATTTATCTAAAATGTCCAGATTAGGTAAATCTATAGAGATAGGAAGCAGATTAGCGGTTGCCTAGGACTGAGGGAGTTTGGAAGGAGGGGTGAGGGAAATAAGTGACTTCTAATGAGTACAGGGTTTCTTTTTAAGACAATGAAAATACTTCAGTTAGAATATAGTGATGGAGGCACAACTTCATAAATATAATAAAAGCAATTGACGTATATACTTTAAACAGGTGAGTTTTATGGTATGTGAACTATATCTTAGTAAAGTTACTACCGGAAAAAAAAAAATAGGGTTAAAAAACAGAACACTTTCCTGCTGTGTCTGGGATCTTATTAACAGTCCCCTGACCAAAGATCTAATCCGAGCCATTTGCAATGAAAGTGCTGAGTCTTAACCACTGGACTGCCAGAGAATTCCCCTAAAACACATCTAAATCCTTTTCCTGTATTTGCTAAATATTCTACAATGAGCATGCAAATTTAGATCTTCAGAAAAAGGAGTTAACATTTCTCTCGATTGGACAAAATACCTACAGTACAAAACAAAGTGAAAAGAAAAGCTGGAAAAAAGTAGTGTATGTGAATTTCATTGTGAAACGGAGTATATGTGGATAGAAAAAAACTAAAGGAAAATGTATCAAATTATTGACAATAGTGATTTCTGAGCTGGGAGCACTGAAAGATTTTAATTTATTCTGGGAGATGCTTTCTTTCCCTGGTTTTCTATATCAGCAAATATTGCTTTTCAGTTTCTAATTTTGAAATGCACATGTAATCATACAAGAGGCTATTCAGTGAATGAAATGTCAGCCTCTCTCTCATCCTTGTTCCCCAGCTCCTCATTTCCAGGGCTTCCATGTAAGGTTTCTCAAGTTGTTTACTGCATGATGGCGTCTGGCTTAGGGTGGTGAGTGGAGGTTATAACCTAGCCTTCCTGGGCTCTGTTGGCTAAGCCATAACTCAGGGATCTGAGGAGAGTCCTTTTTTTCTTAACCACACGGAAATGATATGTAGATGACAGCTTTGCCCTTCTCCTTCCTCCAAAGGGAAAACCTCTAGACAGTCTACGTTATCTAAAAAAAGACCGTATGTATGTAGGTAAAAGTTATTCAGGAAGAATAAAGAAATAGCAGATAAAGGCAATACAATAAAATCAGAATCCAAATATTGATACTCCAAGAGAAGCTTTTCAAGGTAGTATGGTAAAACTGGACTTAAGGGGAGAAAAACACATTTTGAACAAATAAATCCTAAGGAAAGAATTCTAACTGCAACAATTGTTGGGTTGTTTTCCATATCAACAGTCCACAATTCACACACATAGCTTAAGCAGCAAATGAGATTGGTTGTATCCGTTGCCAAGTGCGTTGATATTTGGTACTTCACTCATCACAGTCCCTTTGGCTTAGAAGAGCATGCTAGTGTGTGTGTCGTCCAGCATCCACTTCGGAAAGCCTTAGGATTTTAATCTGCTGAGAAACCTGAGAGTGAGTGTCCCCGTGTGAAAGCTGGCACTTCTGTTTCATTCACTTTTGTGTCCTTCAAAACAGAGTGCATTGATCAAACAGAAAAGTGAAAGAAAGTGAAGTTGCTCAGTCGTGTCCAATTCTTAGAGGCCCCATGGACTGCAGCCTACCAGGTTCCTCCATCCATGGGATTTTCCAGGCAAAAATACTGGAGTGGGTTGCCATTTCCTTCTCCAGAAATCCTAGGGCATTTTATTAATTGGTGCTCTAACATCTCTATATTCATTCAACTTGGTCTAAAGTTTCTACTTGAGATAAAGTGATGGTTACATCAGTAAATAATTCAAATGGCAAGATCTAATTATGACTTTCTCACTCTCAATAATCTTTTAAGCACTGTTTCTGTTTCTGTTTCAGGTTTTGTCTTGTTACAGAAAGCCATACTGGGCTTTCCTAGTGGCTCAGCAGTAAAGAATCTGCTTGCAGTGCAGGAGACACAGGAGATGTGGGTTCGATCCCTAGATCGGGAAGATCCCCTAGAGTAGGAAATGGCAAGCCACTCCAGTATTCTTGCCTGGGAAATCACGTGGACAGAGGAGCCTGGCAGGCTGCAGTCCATGTGGTCACAAGAGTCAGACATGACTTAGTGACTAAACCACCACTACCACCAACCATAAGCCTGTGCTGATCTTCTTTTGGGTTCTAACTCTTTTGCCTCAGGCTCTTCGTATTTGCTGTTCCTTCATTCCTGAACATTCTTTTCCACCTTAGGATTTCATCCAATAAACCCCGGATTATCTTTCAAGCCTTAGGTCAAACGTTGGTCCCCTGAAGCTGGTGTGGCCCCATCACACCAGCTTGATCCTTCCCTCTCATAATACCCATCACATTTAAAATTACCTACTTAATACCTGATTTCACCACCAGACCATATGCTCCGTGAAATGTAAAAGCAATCCACGGCCCTACAGAAGGTAAAAAAAAAAAAAGAAAAAAAAAAAAAAACCTGGATGTAATTTAAGAGAAAACTTACGATGGTTTGAGAGCCAAGAATAATAAGGCTTGGAACCTACTCCCTAGGTCTGGAAGCATTTTCCAAGAAGAAAAGGGGAGAGACACAGAGCCAGTATTGGATTAGGGCAAATCACTGATGAAAACTAACAATGGGGTAAAACAGCTGAGACCCAGGAAAGTGTTCAGATGGCTTAAGTGTGAGATACTTCTAAGAGAGCTGGCGACACTGTTTGCTAAGAAAGTGATGTGTAAGACCTCTGGCACTGAACCATCTTAATTTGAATTTGACCTGATTCAAATGGGTCTTGACAGTAGCTGCAGGGATTATCTGAGACATATTTGTCCTCCTAAGTGGCTTAGTTCTCTAAACCCCCTTTCAAGAGTGCTTTGGGACATTCAGAAACTCATTCTCTTTCTACAACTTCAAGTTATGCTACGAGCAAGATAAGAAGACTTGAAGTCATTAGCCTGGTGGATTCGTTCTCTGTTTCTGTTTCTAAAACAGAATACTTATGTCTGTTAACTATAAGAGCAGAGAGAATGTCAACAGTTACTTGCATTCTTTACCTGTTTGGAATGCCATTTCCCATATACACTATTACACAATTTTTCCATATACACTATTATACAATTTTAGAGAGAGTAAAGAATTAAAGTAAATAAGCTATTCAGAATAGAAACATACAAAATACAAACATTAGATTTACACGTTAAAGTGCAACTACCATGATAAAGTACAACTACCATGAACATCAGTTTATGATCAAGGTGGGGAAGAATTTTCAAAAGTCCACCATCACTTAAATACAGTTGTATGGAAAGAAATGCATCTAGATTAATTAAATGTCTTTCCATAACAATGAAAGCTTATGGAACCTCTTTTACTATTCCATCCAAGTAAACTGTTATACATGGTAAGTATACCATGGGGAGTGGGTACGTACCATCAGGGACTAGGCGGAGGTTCCTAAAAATTTTTACCAATCAGAAATCGAATACACCATTTTTAATCTAAAATGTTCATGTAGATGTGCTCTTTTTCATGTATCTTTGACTTTCCTTCCAAAAATAAAGTAAGTAAAATGGTTCTCCCAGAAAGTGTACATGTTTATTTTTGGTTTCCCATAATCTCTTAGGACACCTCCCAATGCACTGATGAAGAGAATGCATTACTCCAAGTATAACAAGCACAGGTAGACACTGGGGGATACGATTGTTATAATCTGTACAGACTTGAGAAGGGCTTTTAGCTTAACAAAAAAAGTTTTTCATCAATAAGTGATTAAACACAGCAGTCTACGTAGAAACACTTTTGGAATCTCAGAGACTCCTATTATAGTACAAGCCACATTATAGTGAATTTGTAATTTCTCATTTCTAACCAACTGTTATGGTAATGAGGCTGTTACCCAAAATCGATTTCATCCCAAAATGATTAGCCTAAACTAGTTAGGATAATCCCCCTCTTCTCACTGAGTGATTACCATATCCAGTCTTGGCTATTAAGACCTAAGGGAACATCTCCTGAGGGGCCTTCAGGAAACCTTGCTGGGGAACTGGTAGAACCCTCTTGCTGCCATCTTGCAAATAAAGCCAATACAGAACCTTACTTTAAGCAAGACAATTACCAAGAAGAAAACCTGGAGCTTCCAAGTATTGTGTGTGTGCTAGAGGATGTGTCAGGATGCCTGCTTATATGTTTCCTTTTTAAAATTAAGCCAACTAATATGCATGGCTTCTCTACTTTAGGAAATCTTTAACAATACACTCTATGGTGGACTGGAAGCTTTGTCAAGGGCAAGATGTATGATTTATATTTCTTTGTATTTCAGAGCCTAATGCAATATCCCATATACTGTTGTTGTTTAACTGCTAAGTTGTCTTTGACTTTTTTGCAACCCCAGGGACTGTAGCCTGCCAAGCTCCTCTATCTATGGGATTCTCCAGGCAAGAATACTGGAATGGGTTGCCATTTCCTTTTCCAGGGGATCTTCCAGACTAAGGGATCGAACTCGCATCTCCTGCATTGGCAGGTGGGGTCCTTACCACTGAGCAACCAGGGAAGCCCGTTCCATATATAGTAGGGGCTTAATTAACATATATAGGACTAAATTGAACCAATTTTCAAGCTTATGACATACAAAGTGACTTTCTCCGTCAATCTTAGACTTCTTGGACATCTAATACCAAGGAGCAAGCCACATGACAGACACTATGACATTAAGGTAGCTGATGCGTGTTGGTGTCAGGTACAGTCGACTTCAATATATTATTTATATCATACCTGACATACAGCGTTCGAAAGGGATAAGAATACAGTGAGATACAAGTATGGAAATGGCTGTTTGAAGAACAGCTGAAGAATATCCAAAGGGATTATTTTGTTTCACAAATCCTGGAATGTCTGGATTAGAGGAAATTTAAGTACAGTATGCAGGATGCAGGAGGAACAGTGCTGTGTATCTGTGGAACGTACCAGAGGACATGCCAGTAGCAGATAGATGTGTAGAAAATCCAGTGGATTCCATGTGTAAAGCTAAAGGGCTAGGTAAGATCCACATCACTTCATTTATGTTAACTGCTCAGATCACAGAGGTGCTTTGAGGTCTGGCATGATTTCAGGGGCCTGAAATGGGCACAGATATTTCTTGGAAAAGAAAGATTGACTCCTTCATGATATTCTTAAGAAGTTGTGTTTCAGGCATTGCCATAATGGATTTCACACTCACCAACCCACCCTAATGTCCAACAACTCAGAAGGATTGATTGTCACCATCCTTATTAAAAAACTGGCCTAAGAAGTTGGCGGGCCTGGAATCCCGAGGAAAAGGAACAATGACTTATGATTATCTCTTCAAGTATATCATCATCGGAAACACAGGTGTGCGGAAGTCATATCTCCTTTGCAGTTTACAGACAAGCGGTTCCAACCATGGTTCACAACCTTACAATAGGCATGGAGTTTGGGGCCCATATGGTCAGCACTGATGGAAAACAAATCAAACTGCAAATCTGGGATATGGCTGGACAAGAATCCTTCCATTCTATCACCCATTCCTACTTCAAGGGAGCAGCCAGTGCACTGCTGGTGTACGACATTACAAGGCATGAAACCTTCAACCACCTGATCTCATGGTTAGAGGATGTCCGGCAGCACTCTGGTTCCAACATGGTTATCATGCTGGTTGGGAATAAGAGTGATTCAGAGTCCTGTAGGGATGAGAGGAGGAGGAGAAGCCTTTGCTCGGGAACATGGACTTATATTCATGGAAACTTCAACCAAAACAGCCTGCAATGTTGAGGAGGCCTTCATTAAGGAAGATCAGCAGGGTTTATCTGACGTCCACAGTGAGGCAAATGGCATCAAGATTGGCCCCCAGCAGTGTATTTCAACCTCAGTGGGACTCAGTGCCTCCCAGCAGGGCTCTTGTGACATGGGGGCCGACTGTGTCTGCCGCTGAACAACTGGCCTGGACTCTTTTTTTTCCTTCTTGGAACAGCTTCAGATCAATAGGCTTAAAGAAAGAGGTCTTACATGCTTTGGCTGAGAAAAGCTTCTTTTCAAGGTGTGATGTTTTGCCCTTCCACTAAAAGACCAAGGGGAGAATTTGGGCCCTTATTGACCTGTTCTTCTTCAGGGACGTGAGCATTCTCTATAAATTAGGGCTCTTCTCATCCTCCTATTTTAATTTGTAAAATGTTAGGATCAAAGCCGATTGTCATAGTATTTCAAAAATAAATTCTTTTACAAGCAGACACAATCTAGTCCCCACCAAGAATTAGTAAAAAAGGTCAAGGACATTCTGCTTGAGCCCTTGAGGTGACTGGGATCTGGCTGCCCGTTGGGCCGTAGGTCCTCAGTCTAGGGATTTCATTGAGGTTTTTCACTTGCCACTATGTAAGAACTGTTGCAGAAGGCAGTTCCTTCTACTTGAACTGCTCAAGGATGATGAACACTTCTCCACCATCCCATTTCTAGTTTCTCTGTTTCAGAGTAACTACAAAACTTTTGAGAGCAGTGGAGTTGCTTCTGGACCCGTAGCCACTACCTGGAGAAAACATCTTTCCCTGTTCGTTTTGTTTTAGAGACCAGACCTAACGTTGGTAAGTCAGTGTCTTTCACCAAACAGACTCCTACAGTTTTATCCCACTCACTTCTTAAGGAGACCTATTTAGACTTTCTATCGAGCTAATCTGCTGAGTGTACATGACATATTTGCTTCCACTCCTATGCCTTTGCACATGCTCTACTGTACACTACTGTTAACTCACAAAGTCCATATTTTCTTCCTTTGGAAAGCCTTCTTGGACTGACCTAGGGGCTTCTGAACACTTAATGACACAGTACCTTTTAGCTTTCAAATATTATTTATTCATGTGTGTATTTATTTGTATTTATGTTACTTTGTAAGTATGTTTTATGGTAGCTTTGCGTGTGGAACCTGTCTCCCCATATACGTTGTAAGCTCCCTGAGAGCAGGAACCCCTGGTATCCTTTTACTTTGTAAACTGCTTCCTCCACCATTCCTTTATAGTGCCTAGTGCTACTCCTGTGATCACTGAATTTGACTGACAAAGACTTGGAACAGGTTTAGTTTAGGCTGCAGGGGAAACAAAAAGCCTTACAGTCATCTCTTTGTAATTCTATCTCAGTCTCTTCCATCTGTTTATCCTGGATTCTATATTGCTCTTTTCCCTCTCCTCTCTCTCCCTTTCCTGGTTCTTTGCCTCCATTCCATGCAGCATACAATAAAGCTGCCTGCTTCCAAGCAGTCAAGTAAGTGCTCTTCTCCATTCGAAGAGCATACAATACTATCCTAGTCAAGTCTGCCTTTAATATACTTATCATGCAGCCTTCTGGATCAGTCGCTATACTGACGTCTCATTTTCTTCCACAGCACTGTGGTCTTGTGAAGTTTTTCTCTCTCTCTTTTTTTTTGGTTGTTGATGAATTGTTTAATCATTAAATATATGCATGTATCCAAGCTGCTCATTAAAAAAAAAAAAAAAAAAAACTGGTCTAACTGAGCAATTACTTTTATTGACCAAGGAAGGAATTCATGTAATAGGAAATACAGTAGGGGATGCCATGTAAGGGAGCTTTCTACCAGAGGTCCTTTATTAGCAAAGAAAACATATTCATTGACAAGGATTTCAACAAGGAAGAAGAGAATATTTTCTCACTAGATAAGTGGAAGAGTAGACCCCATTTCTGCCATTACTGCTGCCCCCTGAGACTATGAAATATCAGGAACTATTCAAATACTGTCACAGGATCCTTCACAGAGACGAGAAACAGGCTCAACAGGTTTTCCAGTGTAGAAATCTCAAATGTGCATCTAACGCAATTACATGGAAAATAAAAGTGGCTTAAGGACACGGTCAGACCTTACAAGTTCAATGCACTTTATCTGTGAAATACAGCATTCTTTCTCTATTTCATACACATACATATGTGCCCGCTCACATATTCGCACATGTGCACACACACACTGGTCCCCCTTTGCACATTTTAATTCTACCTAGAATCAGAGACAAGTCTATTCCTAAACGTACTTTCTTCTAGATCCTTTTTTTAAAAAAAGTCAAACAGGAAATACATCAGCTCAGTTCAGTCACTCAGTCGTGTCTGACTCTTTTTGACCCCATGGATTGTAGCACGCCAGGCTTCCCTGTCCATCACCGACTCCCAGAGCTTGCTCAAACTCATGTCCATCGAATCGGTGATGCCATCCACCCATCTCATCCTCTGTCATCCCTTTCTCCTCCTGCCTTCAATCTTGCCCATCATCAGGGTCTTTTCTAATGAGTCAGTTCTTCGCATCAGGTGGTCAAAGTTTCAGCTTCAGCATCAGTCCTTCGAAACAATATTCAGGACTGATTTCCTTTAGGATTAACTGGTTTTGATCTCCAAGGGACTCACAAGAGTCTTCTCCAACACCACAGTTCAAAAGCATTAATTCTTTGGCACTCAGCTTCCTTTATAGTCCAACTCTCACATGCACACACGACTACTGGAAAAACCGTAACTATGACTAGACGAACCTCTGTTGGCAAAGTAATGTCTCTGCTATTTAATATGCTGCATAGGTTGGTCATAGCTTTTCTTCCAAGGAGCGTCTTTTAATTTCATGGCTGCAGTCACCATCTGCAGTGATTTTAGAGCCCCCCAAAATAAAGTCTGTCACTGTTTCCACTGTTTCCCCATCTATTTGCCATGAAGTGATGGGACCGGATGCCATGATCTCAGTTTTCTGAACCCCATTAACAGTATGAAAAGGAAATACATGACAGAATTATTTTTTCCCATGAGTTTTCTGCCCAATAATAGAACTCTGAAAAATTAAAATTAAAAATGTATAGCCCTTCTAATATAAAGATCTTTTTTATAGCTTTATTTTCTTTCATACTAAAGATGAAATGAATGTGATACTACATTTAAATCTGTTTATGAGTTGGAAGTATCAGACAATCACTCCTCCAACTGTATACTGATTTTTTGTTATGAAGCATCCATTAAGCATTTCATCTTCATCACAACTATGAAACAGGTACTATTGCTACCTCCATTTTACAGATGGCAAACCTGAGGCTTAGAGAGGTTAGAAGGTAGCAGGTTAGATTCAGAGACTTGAAAAACCCACCCAAAGGCAGAGAGTTAGGATGGAGCAGTGAATTTAGTACTTTGTGCTTAATAAATCTGGGCACAGAGTACGTCAAGAAAGACAAAAAGCCAAGTTTACGTGAGCAACTGGGAATGAGGACATCAACAGAGGAGGATAAGGCACAGGGAAAGGTGAGTCCATGATTCATAACCCAAAACTCCACAGGAATGGAAGAAGGTGCAAGAGGTCTTGTTATGCCCACTCATGTCCCAAGAGGGCAGGGACCAAGACTGTCTGCCTAAGCAGATTTCGCTACCCAACTCTCTTCCTATCTTCAGGGCCCGTCACAGTGCTCATACGGTAACAGGCAACTAAAAAAGCTTGCCAAAGCAGGCAGGAATGAAAGAGTTAGAAATGCAGTCCAGGAGTCTAGGAGAGAAATTTGGGGTGCCAGCTTTATTTGTTAAAGGCATTTGCTTGCAAACGACAGAAACATAATTCTGAGTTAAGTAAAACAGGATGTTTATGGGCTTTTGTGATGAAACTGGGGAACAGGCAGGATCGAAAATGCCTTGTGGATGACAAGAACTTTTTCTTTTTCCTTGCCCTGGCCACTGCTTCCTTTGCAGGGTTCATTCATTCTTTTGGGTGTGCTACCTCAGCAGGGTAAAAACTACAACCAAAGGCAGGCAGCTCCAGGTACATATCGTTGAAGAAGTGAAGTGAAGTGAAAGTTGCTCTGGCGTGTCCAGCTCTTTGCGACCCCATGGACTAAACAGTCCATGGAATTCTCCAAGCCAGGATACTGGAGTGGGTAACCTTTCCCTTCTCCAGGGGATCTTCCCAACCCAGGGATCGAACCCAGGTCTCCTGCATTGCAGGAGGATTCTTTACCAGCTGAGCCACAAGGGAAGCCCATTATAGCCTACTAAACAGAGAGGAAAGGACACTCCCTGTCAGCTCCCATAGGTTAAGGCACGAAAAGGATGCTGACCGACTCTCATAAGGATCGTGGCCAGTTGCGGCCAGGATGCAGGTAGGAGGCGTGAGTGTAGTGACTGGCTCAGCCAGAAGCAGGAGCCCTCCCACGCTCCAGGAGGCCAGGGTGTCATGATTGGCAGGCCTCTACTGAACAACTTGGTTGAAAGTGTGGAGAGAACTTTTCTTGAGGTGAAGGAATTTTCTGTACCAGAGGAAGGAGATAATGGGCTGTCAAGCAGCAGAAACACGTATGTTTTCTACAAAGTCTCTTGCCCAGGAGGCAAACCAACACCCCAGCTTAGGCAGAACCATGGCTGAGCTGCAGTACCCGAGCTCTGGAACACACCATGACATCTAGCTTAACTCCAATATCTTATTCCCCAGTCATTCCCTCAATTGTGCCAGAAATTAAACAATCCAAGGTAACTGGCTTTCTAGTGGGCTTCCTTGGTGGCTCAGTGGTAAAGAATCCACTTGCTAATGCAGGAGATGCAGGTTTGACCTCTGGGTTGGGAAGATCCCCTGGAGGAGGGCATGGCAACCCATTCTAGTATTCTTGCCTGGAGAATCCCATGGACAGAGGAACCTGGTGGGCTATAGTCCATGGGGGTCACAAAAGAATCAGACATGACTGAGCCACTTAAAAACAACAACAAACTAGGTTTCTGGTCTGCATAAAGGGCCTTCTAGGTCCATGACAGCCCATGCAACTGAAATTTAAATCGAACTTGGTTCCTCTTGGTGAAAGAGTACCCTAAGATACGCACCAAATGAACAGTAACAGCCTTTATATTAATGTGATTTTAAATAATATTATCTTCTGTTTTCAATGTTTGCTTACATGGCACCTTGGGTATAATACTTATTAAATTCTTTATCTGTTCCAGGAAGGAGTACATTGCTTTTTTTCAGTCAAAGAATATCAGCAACACCAGATTATTAATTTTATTGGAATCCCATAAACCTAAAAGCTCAAACCATCATTAAAAAGGTCCTCACCATTGCCATTTGGGAAGGCACATCTTACACTGTTTCCATAAGTAGGACACAAAAAATCACAAGGTGCAAATGCTGAAACCTTTTCCCAAGGTTGGCTTAATGTTTTTAAATGACCAAAGGCACACTCACACTCTCAATGGCTCAACTTTTAAAGCCCCAAATTTGATGAACAACAGCTCTTGGAAAAGCTCGGCAGGATTCCAGTCAACACTACTGCGGTGCATAAAACTTTGCCGTCAAGATGCCAACGGTGCAAGGCTCAAAGAAACTTTCCCAGGGCGTCTGGATTCTTCCAGTGAACAGTTATCATTCCTTACAGCTCAGATGCTCCCTAGCCAGTAAGAAGGACCAAGTCTCTCTAACCAACTGCCCCCTTAAGCCTCGTTTCCTTGGTAAAATATTCGTTTGCCTTCCTGGCCTCTTCTCCAACTTCTGGAGAAAAAAGCAGTGAGAAACCGCTAAGTGATGCCCATTTCTCATTTGCAACTTCCCTGTCACCTTCTCAGGAGCTGGTTCTGTCAGAGTCAGTTTTGTTGCAGTAAATACAGTCTATGGGGCAGGTCCCCACACCTGTCAATGGATACCTGTCTTTAGCCAATTCTTACCCACTGTGGTTAATGTTTGTGGTTGAGCAGGTATCTGCTTCAGCATTTGAAAAGAGTGTCTTTTAGGAGCTTCTTGGCATTTGGCTTGCTTTAAGGAAGATGTGGTGATAGAGATACCTCCATTTCAGTCCCTAGCAACACTGTATGTGTGTTTTTTACCTATTATGAATGCAACAGGAGCCTAGCTAAAACAGAATGGATTAGCCATGGGAGAGAAAGAGCAGAAACAGTGTGTCAGCGATTCCAACTAGGAAGACACTCCATGAGAATGACATCGATATGCTACTCGAGAATATTCTCAGTGGGCCTCAGTTCCTGGGTACCTCTCACAGTGTGAGCACTGCACAGTGTAATGAATCTCCTATTTAAAAAGAAGTGGAGGCATTTTTTCATAGAACATGATTCCTTATCATAAGCTAACGACCTCATCTGGTGTTTAATCCAAGAAACAGAAAACAGTGGATTAAGTTCCAACTCTGGACTTAATGGGAAATAGTGTGTCCGTCTCTGACATGGCAACCCAAAGGATGTGCAAGGATTATTAATTAAACATGATTGTTGTCTTAGGTGATTCTCTGGACCACAGATGGAAAATAGTTTCTACTTCAATGCCAACTCTGATTGATTGGTAGCGGCTGCCTGGGCATTTCTTTGAAGAATCTCAGGCTCAGTAGGAAAGAGTGCAGTGACTGATTAGCAGTGTCTCTAAGGGCTCCAGAAACAGGGAGGGGCCACAGAAGTGTCAGCACGGACCAGGCTGTGAGCGAGACTGTTTTTCCTTTTCAAACATCAGGCACTTGATTTTTTTTTTTTCCCCCTTCTTAGAGTCCAGTCTTTGAGAGGTTTTTATTCCTGGCCACATGAAGAAAAAAGGTGTTAGAGGTTTGTGAAGGAGTATATACTGACCTTACTGACCTAGATCAGGGATTGTCGTTGTTTGGTCGCTTAGCCATGTCCAACTTTTTGCGACCCTATGGACTGTAGCCCGCCAGGCTCCTCTGTCCATGGGATTCTCCAGGCAAGAACACTGGAGTAGGTTGCCATTTCCTTCTCCAGGGGATCTTCCCGACCCAGATATCGAACCTGAGTTTCCTGCATGTGGGCGGATTCTATACCACTTAGCCACCAGGGAAGGCCCAGATCAGGGACAGATAGCAAATATTTTAGCCTTGGCAGGATACACAGTCTCAGTTGTGCCTGCTCAACTCTGTCACTCTAGTGGGAAGCTAGCCAGAGGCAATCCATACATGAATGGTGTGGCTGTGTGCCAATAAAATTTTATTTACGAAAACAGGCCATGGCCAGTTCATACCAGATCAAGATTATAAGAGCTATGGGTAGGATGTACTGCTAAGTTGCTTCAGTCGTGTTCGACTCTGTGCGACCCCATAGACGGCAGCCCATCAGGCTCCTCCTGGGATTCTCTAGGCAAGAACACTGAAGTGGGTTGCCATTTCCTTCTCCAGTGCATGAAAGGGAAAAGTGAAAGTGAAGTCGCTGTCGTGTGCGACTCTTAGCAACCCCATGGACTGTAGCCTACCAGGCTCCTCCATCCATGGGATTTTCCAGGCAAGAGTACTGGAGTGGGGTGCCATTGCCTTCTCTGGGGTAGGATGTAACACAGAGATAAAATAGAAAGGTGAAATCAGGAGAAAGTATGTTTCTGAAAAATTTCTCTGGAAGTGATGGAGGATCCTGCATTCCTAGGACATGAAACATTCCTTTCAATTAATAACCAGCAATGCAAACCCACCAACTTTCAGGGAGCATCTTAGCTAACAGAGAGCATAGCTGTGAAGGAGAGGGACATGGGACATGTACATTTTAAATGGAAAATGCTGTAAAATGGGGAAATGAAATCAGGAAGGTCACGGCTCATTGCACTGGCTGGGCAGGGTAGGTCTGGGTGGGTCAGGAAATAAGACCAGCTTTCCTCAGGTGGAGGCTACCAGCATCTGGAGATACTGCATGTATACTGGCAGAAGGCCACGGTCACTCTTAGAGCAAGGATGATGGGGTGGGCAGAGTTCAAGCAGGGAGGGGAAGAACTGGGCAGCTCGCCCACAAAGGTCCACTAAGGACAGAAGTTCAGAGTGTGTTTATACAGACAGAGGCTGGTGAAAAGCTGAGGTTTGAAGTTAGATTTTACCCAATGTGGGGAAAAAAAATCCTAGTTCTGCCCTATCTGCTCTACAGCCTTGGAGGAATTATTTACTGTGGTCTGTCTTCTGTTAAATAGACAGATGGTTAGATAGCATCACTGACTCAATGGACATGAGTTTGAGCAAACTCCAGGAGTTAATGAGGGACAGGGAAGTCTGGCATGCTTAAGTCTATGGGGTTGCAAAGAGCCAGACACGACTTAGCACCTAAATTGACAACAAAATGGTGAGAAAATCACCTCCTTTCCAAGGTTATTAATAAGAAACACTATGTAGCATCTTTAGGGACAGTCCCTGGCTCCTAGTGGGTTTCTGGTAGTGTCTAGTCTTCCACCCACCTTCATGAATCACTACCTTGTCGTGGAGAAGGGGCTTGTGTAACTCAGTGAAGCTATGAGTCATGCATGCAGGGCCACCCAAGACGGATGGTTCACTGCAGAGAGTTCTGACAAAATGTGATCCACTGGAGGAGGGAATGACAAAGCACCCCAGTATAATTGCCATGAGAACCTCATGAACTGTATAAAAGGCCAAAATATATGACACCAAAAGATGAGTCTCCTAGGTCAGAAGGTGTCCAATATGCTCCTGGGGAAGAGTGGAGGAGAAATACCAATAGCCCCAGAATGAATGAAGTGGCTGGGCCAAAGCGGATATGACAGTCAGTTGTGGATGTGTCTGGGGATGAAAGTAAAATCCAATGCTGGAAAGAATAGTATTGTACAGGAACCTGGAATGTTAGATCCATGAATCAAGGAAAATTGGACATAGTCAAGGAGGAGACAGTAATAAACATCAACATCCTAGGAATCAGAGAACTAACATGGGTGAGAATTGACAAATTTAATTCAGATGACCATTATATCTACCACTGTGGGCAAGGATCCCATAGAAGAAACAGGGTAGCCCTCAAAATCAACAAAACAGTCTGAAATACAGTAACTGGATGCAACCTCAAAAATGACAGAATGATCTCAATTCCTTTCCAAGGCAAGACATTCAACATCACAACAATTCAAGTCTATGCCCTTACTGCCAATGCCAAAGAAGCTGAAGTTGATCAGTTCTATGAAGACCAAGAACACCTAAAAAAGATGTTCTATTCATCACTGGGATGCAAAAGTAGGAAGTCAAGATATACCTGGAGTAACAGGCAAGTCTGGCCTTGGAGAACAAAATGAAGCAGGACAAAGGTTAACTGAATTTTGCCAAGGAAACATGCTAGTCATAGCAAACACCCTCTTCCAAAAACACAAGAGACGACTATACACATGGACATCATCAGATGGTCAATACTAAAATCAGATTGATTATATTCTTGAGCCAAAGATGGAGAAGCTGTATACAGTCAGCAAAAATAAGGCCTGAACCTGACTGTGGCTCAGATCATCAGCTTCTCATAGCAAAATTCAGCTTAAACTATCGAAAACCAGGAAAAACAATGGGCCAGGTAGGTGTGACTTAAATCAAATCCTGCATGAATTTGCAGTAGAGGTAACAAATAGATTCAAGGGACTAAATTTAGTTAATGGGGTGCCTGAAGAATTATGGACAGTGGTCCGTAATATTGTACAGGAGGTGGTGAACAAAACCATCCCCCAAAAAAAGAAAAGCAAGAAGACAAAATGGTTAACTGAGGAGGCTTTACAAATAGCAGAAGAAGGAAGAGAAGCAAAAAGCAAGGGAAAGAGGGAAAGGTACATCCAATTAAACATAGAATCCCAAAAAAACAGCTAGAAGAGACAAGAGGCTTTCTTAAATGAACAATGCTTAATAATAGAAGGAAATAACAAAACAGGAAAGACTGGAAATCTCCTCGGGAAAACTGGAAACATCAAGGGAGCATTTCACCCACAGATGGGCACAATAAAGGATAAAAATGGTAGAGACCTAGTAGATGCTGAAGAGATCAAGACGAGACGGAAAGAATACATGGAAAAACTGTATAAAAAAGATCTTCATGAATCAGATTACTACAATGGTGTGGTTAGTACCCAAAGCCAGATATTCTGGAGTGCAAAGTCAAGTGGACCTTAAGAAGCACTGCTGTTAATAAAGCTAGTGGATGTGATGAAGTTCCAGGAGAGCTATTCAAAACCCTAAAGGACAATGCCACCAAGATTTTGCATTCATTATGTCAGCAAATCTGGAAGACCCAGCAGTGGCCACAGGACTGGAAAGGGTCAATCCTCACCCCAATTCCCAAGAAGGGTAGTACCAAAGAATGTGTTAACCATCAGACAATTGCACTAATCTCTCATGCTAGTAAGGTCATGCTTAAAATCTTGCATGCTAGGCTTCAGCATTATTCAAACCAAGAACTTCCAGGTGTCCAAGCTGGGTTTAGAAAAGGAAGAGGAACTAGAGATCAAATTGCCAACATTCACTGGATTATAGAGAAAACAAGGGAACTTCAGAAAAACATCTATCTCTGTTTCATCGACTATGATAAAGCCTTTGACTGTGTGGATCATGACAAAATGTGGAAAGCTCTTAGAGAGATGGGAATACCAGACCATCATACCTGTCTCCTGAGAAACCTGTATGCAGGTCAAGAAACAACAGTTAGAATCCCGTATGGAACAACTGATTGGTTCAAAATCTAGAAAGGAGCATGACAGGCCTACCTGCTGTCACCGTGTTTAACCTATACACTGAGCACATCATGAGAAATGCCAGGCTGGATGAGATACAAGGTGGAATCAAGACAGGCGGGAGAAACATCAACTACCTCAGATATGCGGATGATACAACTCTAATGGCAGAAGAGGAAGTAAAAAGCCTCTTGATGAGGGTGAAAGAGGAGAGTGAAAGAGCTGGCTTATGACTAAATATCAAAAAAAAACTAAGATCATGGCATTCGGCCCCATTACTGCATGGCAAATAGAAGGGGAAAAGGGGGAAGGAGTGACAGATTTCCTCTTCCTAGGCTTCAAGATCACCACGGACAGTGACTGCAGCCATGAAATCACAAGACAATTGCTTCTCGGCAGGAAACCAATGACAAACCTAGACAGTGTGTTGAAAAGCAGAGACATTACTCTGCCGACAAAGATCTGTACAGTCAAGGCTGTGGTCTCCCCAGTGGTCACATCTGGTTGTGAGAGCTGGACCACAAAACTCCAAAAGGAGTCAGAACTCCAAAGGATTGATGCCTTTGAACTGTGGTGCTGGAGAAGACTTCTAAAAGTTCCCTAGACAGCAAGAAGATCAAACCAGTCAATCTTAAGGGAGATCAACCCCGAATATTCACTGGAAGGACTGATGCTGAAGCTGAATCGCCAGTATTTTGGTCATCTGATGCGAACAGATGACTCATTGGGAAAGTCCCAGATGCTGGGGAAGATTGAAGACAGAAGGAGAAGAGGGCGTGAGAAGATGAGATGGCTGGACGGCATCACCAATGCAATGAACATGAACTTGGGCAAACTCCAGGAGATGGTGAGGGACAGGGAGGCCTGGCGTGCTCCAGTCCACGGGGTTGCAAATAGTAGGACATGACCGGGTGACTCAACAAGAGTAACAACATCCTCTTAACACCCAAACTGTCTCAGCAAGACACTGGCTTTCACTGGGTTCAGCACTTCTTAGTAAAGCAGAAGCCACGAAAGGAAGGAGTAGGTTACCAGCAAATTCTGACTCAGTAACTACCCCAGAGTGAGATGTTTAAACTTCTCCCTTGAAGCTGGAGGGGCAAATCTGCTGGGCCATGGAGAAATTACAGAAAATAATTCACGGAAAAGCAAAGTAAGGCAACCTTGGAGGCTCTTAATTAGCAGGGCTCCATTTCCACGTGTCTAGAACAGAAAGCTTATGGTGACTCAGGGCCAGGGGAAGCAGTAAGTCACCCGTGGGTCCCAACAAAGCCTAAAGAACATAATGAGCTCCTGCCAAAGGGCCACTAGATCCATCCTCTGTGGTGTGAGATCCCATTTTTCATACATTATCCACCCTCACACAACCCATGAATGGCCCCAGTCCTCATATTAAAGGAAAACCTAATTGACATAAACCAATTAGCACCTGAGTGGACCTGAGATGTAAGCCAGTCCATTAGAGAGAGTCTCAGGACTACTGTTTAGATCTGGATAAAGGTACCTTCTCTTCTCTGTATGTATACATGAGGCCCAGAGGTGAGGACTAAACTGCTATAGCCAGTCTTGCTACCATAAAGGAAGAAAATATGATCTCAGAGCCCACAAGTGGAGAGGGCAAAACAGAATTCAGAGCACTGTGTCGGCCTCTTGATCAAACCTCACCTGAAACTGATTTCTCAGTTATACCAGACAATGAACAGTCATTATTTACTGCAGCTCACACTGGGGTGTCTACGCTTACCCGCATTCTTCTACCTCCAGGATTCCCAGACCCTTCAGCAATGTCAACAAGAACCCCACCCTTTCATCAAATGCACCAGATTTCCTGATAACACACGCAATTTCCTAGTACATGAAACAGACCCTGGCTTGCTGCCCTCAGGCGGTGCAGCAAATGGACAGAAGGATAAAGCTGAACCTTGGCAGCTTCCCTCTTCCTCTCTGAGCCCATCTCTTGTTTCTGACTGTTCTCTGCCCTGATACTTCTTTTGGAATAATTTGCCATCAACTAAGTCTGACCGATTTCAAGTTCAGAAAGTAAGGTCTGATACCAGCTCTGGAATCCTCATAATTCTACCAGCATTCTTCTCATAATTCTACCAGTGTGAGTGTCTGTGTATGAATGTGAGTGTCTGTAAGTTGCAAGCGGGTGTGCAGAAGTGTATACGTATGAGTGTATGACTGTGTATGTGGGTGCAAGTTAGTGTGAAAGCAAGTGTATGAGTGTATGCAGTGTGTGTACAGGCTGTTTCTGGATAGTACTCCACCTAGGGGTGGACTGTCAATCCAATGTTCTCTGAGGACACAGGAAGTAAGTATGACTCAGGAGTGGCCACAAGATGAAGGGAAGTAACACGACAATATGCAGAAGGCACAGCTTTCTTTTAATAACAGTAAATAAGTGAAAGGTTGTGGAACAAATGAAAAAGGGAAGAACATTTTCTCTTATAATAGAAAACTACACTAGCCTGTGTGCTGTGCTTAGTCGCTCAGTCATGTCTAACTTTGCAACCCCATGGACTGTAGCCCGCCAGGATCCTCTGTCCATGGAGATTCTCCAGGCGAGAATACAGGAGTGGGTTGCCATGCCCTCCTCCAGGGGATCTTCCCAACCCAGGGCTCAAACCCAGGTCTCCCACATTGCAGGTAGATTCTTTATCATCTAAGCCACCAGGGAAGCCCAAAAATACTGGAGTGGGTAGCCTATCCCTTCTCCAGGGGAATTTCCTGACCCAGGAATCGAACCAGGGTTTTCTGCATTTCAGGCAGATTCTTTACCAGCTAAGTTCCCCGGGAAGGGTCACACAAGCTGAGTGTTTAAAAATCTATACATGGTCCATGGCACAGGGACTGCAAGCCTTAGAGGGTCAGCCGAGTTAAACCTATGAGTCTGGCAGGTGGTGTTCTCCTGCGACAACGTGGACAATGCCTGATCGAAGGGGGACATTGCCATTTAGCTCTGATGGTTGACAAGCGCTCATGATGGCCCCATGAAATCAAATACACCAGAACAAGTTATCCAGGTTTATACATGAACCATCCCAGTTTTCTGTACAGTAGGGATTAAGTCACATGGTATTCAAACTACATCTCCAGTGTACAAACTACATGTAAATTCTCAGTTGCTTCTTTAATTCAAGAAGGTTTAATTTAGGAGTCCTTTAAATTCTTGCTGCCCTAAAAGTACTTACAACTATGACTCAGCTCACAAAACGTACAACTGACCCCTCCATCTCAGTGTGAAGCGAGGGACACTTGGACGATTATAAAGAAACACCATTTAAACCTAGTAGGACAGGGAAGAGTTGATAGCCTTGGGTTTCTGAGTTCTGTTTTTCAGCCCACAGCATATGAATCATGGGCTCAATTCCTCACAAAGCGTGAATCTCTTTGTCAGAAGCATGAGACATTAGAAATGTTCTGTCTCAATTTTGTAAAAATGTTTGCCTACTGAACAAAGTCTTTAGTTCCAAAGCTGACTTTCCATCCATTTCTAGGGAAACTCTGAAGAAGTCTATCACATAATGTACACAGTGAGTAATTTGAAATATCCCGGACAACCATCTGGGCGCGTGGTGGTAATGCAATTCACACTGGAATTCCAGTTAGTGATATACTAGCCTCAGATCGTTGTTTCACCACACACTTCTCACAGTGGAAGATTTCCAAGGGCCCCGCTTCTGAACAATGATCTGTATCAAATCTGAACAGACCCCTGAGTGATTTCTAAATCTCATTGTCTTTCAGCAGAGTTTCAAAATCAAGTGGCTGAGTGCTCAGGAATACAGCAGGCATATCCCCCACCTGCTGATCTAGCTAGAAATCTCATTTATCTGGATGACAATAACAATGGCTAACATTTATTGAGTGCTTACTGTGTGCCAAGCACTACTTTACTTTTCATCTATCAACTCACTTAATGGGCTCAACACCCCTATGCTGCTACTGCTAAGTCGCCTCAGTCGTGTCCGACTCTGTGCAACCCCATAGACGGCAGCCCACCAGGCTCCGCCGTCCCTGGGATTCTCCAGGCAGGAATACTGGAGTGGGTTGCCATTTCCTTCTCCAGTGCATGAAAGGGAAAAGTGAAAGGGAAGTCGCTCAGTCGTGTCCGACTCTTAGCGACCCCATGGACTGTAGCCTACCAGGCTCCTTTGTCCATGGGATTTTCCAGGCAAGAGTACTGGAGTGGGGTGCCATTGCCTTCTCCGCAACACCCCTATGAGGGGGGTCTATCATTATCCCCATTTTTTTTCAGATGAAGCAAAGGAGAGTTAAGAAAATTACACAAGGTTTTCTAGCCAGTGGGGTGGAGCCTGGCTTCAGAACCCAGGCTAACAGCCTCATGGGGTTAAAATGCAGATTCAAAAGATCTTTTGAATTACAACAGAGGAAAGGCAGATAAACTGAGGACACTGATGTTACAGGTAACGGACACCTGAACAAGGACCTACTGTACAGCACACGGAACTATACTCAGTACTTTTAATATCCTACATGTGAAAAGAATCTGGAAAAGAATACATCTATATTATAAATAATACTTATATTCAATATATATAATGCAAAATAATAATAATTAAAAGAAATTATAATATTTATTTTAAATACAAATATAATTGAAAATAATATTTAATATTAAAGTAAAACATACTAAAATTATATTAAAGTAAAACATAAATAAAAATTATACACATAGACATATATGTATATATATATACAACTGAATCAGGTTGCTGTAAACCTGAAATAAACACAACATTGTTAATCAACTACACTCTAAAATAAAATAAATATTTACCAAAAAAAGTTACAAAAAAGAAAAAGGAAAGAATGCCTGGAAATAGAAGAGCTTGTCACTGGAGTTAGACAATATGGTGGATGGGCCAACTTTCAATAGGCTGATTTTATTTCACTGACTCTATTGTGTGTGTGTGTGTGTGATAACCCAAAAATCAGAGCACAGGGGAGTGAAAGTCAGTAGAAGTGGGAGGATGGAGAGATAAGAGTGGAACATGGGTGGTCTAAAATAAGCAAGGGCAGTAAGACAGTCCCAGGTTCCTTCTAAGTCCTGATTATTATAAACAGTGCTGCAGTGAACATTGGGATGTATATATCTTTTCAAATTATGGTTTTCTCCAGAAGTGACCTACATGTCCATCAACAGAGGAACAGATAAGGATGTGGTACATATATACAATGGAATATTCAGTTCAGTTCAATCGCTCAGTCATGCCCGACTCTTTGTGACCCCATGGACTGCAGCATGCCAGGCTTCTCTGTCCATCCCCAACTTCCAGAGCTAACTCAAACGTGTGTCCATTGAATCAGTGATCCCATCCAACCATCTCATCCTCTGTCATCCCTTTTTCCTCCCGCCTTCAATCTTTCCAAGCATCAGGGTCTTTTCCAATGAGTCAGTTCCTCGCAATAGGTGGCCAAAGTATTGGAGTTTCAGCTTCAGCATCAGTCCTTCCAATGAATATTCAGGACGGATTTCCTGTAGGATGGACTAGTTTGATCTCCTTGCAGTCCATGGGACTCTCAAGAGTCTTCTCCAACACCACAGTTCAAAAGCATCAATTCTTCGGTGCTCAGCTTTCTTTATAGTCCAACGCTCACATCCATACATGACCACTGGAAGGACCATAGCTTTGACTAGACGGACCTTTGCTGGCAAAGTAATGTCTCTGCTTTTTAATATGCTGTCTCAGTTGGTCATAGCTTTTCTTCCAAGGATCAAGCATCTTTAATGGAATATTACTCAGCCATAAAAAGAAAGAAACAATGCCATTTTCAGCAACATGGATGGACCTAGACCTTGTCTTACTGAGTGAAGTAACTCAGACAAAGACAAATATCATATGACACTGATTATATGTGGGCCCTAAGGGTACAAATGAACTTATTTGCAAAACAGAAGTATAGTTACAGACATAGAAAACAAACTTATGGATACAGGGATGAAGTGGGGGAAGGAATAAATTGGAAGATTGGGACTGACATATACACACTACAGTATATAAAAGAGGTAACTAATAAGGGCCTACAGTATAGTACAAGGAAGTCTACTCACTACTCTTTAATGGTCTAAATGGGAAAAGAAATCTAAAAAAGAGTGGATATATGTATATGTATAACTGATACACTTTGCTGCACACCTGAAACTAACACAATATTGTAAATCAATTATACTCCAATGAAATTTTTTTTTTTAAAAAGATAGTCTCTGGTTTAAAATTTGCCTTCTTGAGGCCAAAGAAGAATTCATGTAGCTGAGTTTAAAGCACAAATAGCTGCAATTCAGCTAATACAATACAATGTAAGGCCTTCCTATGTTTCTAACCAAGAATTTGCTCAAGTTATCTGAGATGCAGAATGTGACATGAGTCTTTCCAAGCATTTGTTTTACTGTATGAAGGGTCAACTTGTGTCAAATGCTCACGGTGGGGGATTGCACAGTAGAGACTGAGATGAGAGCCCTGGGGGCTGGGGGCTGGAGGGCAGTCAGAGGACACTTAAGGGAATTCCAAGGTCCAACTCCAGTTTTTTCCCTGGTCCTCCAGGTTCAGTGAGGAGCTTCGTACCTGCCAGACACTAAAACCTTCTTTGTGGTTCCTATAGCAAGTGGGTCTCAGAGCTATGATCTCCTCTTTGGTTCCACTACAGTAGTCTACTCATATCCCTATTACAGTAATCCCCATGGTCCATGGTAAGAGTTTATTAGTACATCCTTGACAGCTGGTTCTGTGCCTGCTGTGTACTGGGCACAAGAGTCATGTTCGTTGAGCCAATGGATGGAAGACACCCGATTAGACCAACATATGAAACAAATAATATCAATTAAAGCAACAGCTAATAATTATTGCATACTAGTGAGTTAGGTATAAATTACCTGTATATAGAGATATAGATATATAATACCTGTTCTATAAGTTCATTTTATCTCCTGCCTACTGTATTATAGAGAATTATACAGAGACTTCACTCTGATCATGTCCATTTTACAGTGAAGGAAACTGAGTCACTGAGAAGAGAAGAAACCTACTCAAGGCCACTGAGCTACTCTGCACTTGGTCAGGTGGGGCCTGGACTTGCCCAGAGGGAATCTGATGTCAAAGACACATCTCTTAACCTCACACCGTATCTGCCCTCACCTGATGTCCTGCCCGAAGGCTGTTAGGCACCCCATGTTCGCTCACCAATTGTCAAACACTTTACCACCAGGCTGCCCCTCTCAAAATTGCACCCGTGCAAGGTCACAAATCACCATAACCCCACTTCATAGAAAGGCTTTCCCAAGTCATCCAATCCCAACAATGGGTTTTAAATGGAGACAAATATGCAAGATGCTGAAATATCAAGGTTTCCCCTCTTCTTCTCTTTCACTAGCTTTAGAGTTTGACTTGATCACCTCATTAATCCCAAGGGCATGTGGTGAATCCACCATGCTTTCCAAAGAGGTACAGGATTGGGAAAAGTAGCAGAACAAAGACAATAAAACCCTGCATCTTATACACCGTGTGCTGCAGAGAAAAAGACTAGAAAACAGAACAGTCTGCTCCTACTTGCTTCTCCAAGATGTAAGGGAGAAGAAGTAGAGAACAATTTATACCTGCTTAACTTTTTTTGTTTACACTGATTTCATCCCTCTCTGCTAGGAATTTCTGAATCTGGTATTTCTTGATTCTGGTGGGATTTCATTGGGATTTGCATGACACTAAATCTGTTTAACAAGGATGATGTTAGTCTGGGGGAGAGATATACATGTGGAATAGTTTCAACTGTTTCTCATGACATGTACATTCCTTTATCCAAAGAGAGACTAGACGTTATCACACAGTGATATTTCATTTACACAGAGAGGGGATCCAAAGGAGAAAGATTACAGGTAATAGATGAGCATCTTAATAGAACCATGAGCTCTTGTACAACATACACAATACTCTCCTCAGAAGCCTTCATTTGGAAGGAAATAATGCACTGCTTTGACAATGGAGAGATACACACTAGAATAAGACTGAGCAGATGAACAGCAGCAGCCAGTTCTGCACTAAAAGACTCCCCTCCCCTCGAACATATTTCCATTCTCTGGTTGAGAAGCACACATCTTAGAAAATGAATAGCTCTTCCTTTCACCTAGTGAGAATAATGCTTCCCTTTTCATTGGAAGGTGTTCCTTCAGTGAAAGGCTAGTGGTCCATGGGCAAGACAAGTCAATGGTAGTCTTAGATCCCTTCAACGGGGTGGATCAATAGATGCAGTCTGTTGCTGCTGTCAGCTCTGCCATGACGTCGGGTTTCGTGTGGAGCACGTTTCAAGGGGCTGTATTGTAACACCATTACAGGTGCTCATTGCAATACAGCATATACTTAGGAATAGGGCCAGCTGGCCTCTGCAGGAAGAAGGTCCACCCTGCCCATGGCCTGGAAGGAGGGGAGGATGAGGCTTGTGAACGCAGCTCAGACACACCCAGGTACCACCCAGGAGTGCCCCCCATCGCCTGCACACACCCAGAGACTTCAATCAGGCCCTGGAGTAGAGAGAGTGCGGTCAAGGGATTCTGGTGTGAGCCCAAGTATTAATTCCTGGGTGGCTCTGGGTAAGGGACTCATTGTCTCCTGACTTTAGCTCCCAGTATAAAAAGTACAGGGTGGAATTAGATCAGGGATTACACATTCAAATGGCAACAGAGACCAAGCAGGTAATGAAAATGATGCAGCAGGCTGAGTGGAAGCCGACAGGGAGCAGTGGGGACTAGAGATCACATATCTTGTCAAGAAAGAACATCCCCAGTATCCCCAGATGCTCCAGTTTTCCATAAGAAGCCAGATATTGGTCCATTATATACAATCCCCCAGTCTTTAAGTGCTGGGAATAAAGTCAAACTTCTAAACAAGGCAAACAAAAAAAGATGGCACACTTGAGTCCAGATGTGTCTTGTTCCATAAGGGAGCCACTAGTCACATGTGGCTACTTCAACTTAAATTCATTCAAATTGAAATAAATGTTGGAGAGGGTGTGGAGAAAAAGGAAACCTCCTACACTGTTGGTGGGAAGGTAAAACAGTACAGTCACTATGGAAAACAGTATTGGAGGCTCCTTAAAAAACTAAACATAGAGTTACTATATGATCCTGAAATTCCAGGCACGCCAATGTTCATCACAGCACTCTTTACAAGAGCCAAGACATGGAAGCAACCTAAGTGTTCATCAGAAGATGAATGGATAGAGAAGATGTGGTATACACACACAGACACACACACACACACACACAATGGAATACTAGTCAGACATAAAAAAGGAATGAATTAATGTGATTTGCACCAACATGGATGCAAATCTGTTAGAGACAGTCATACTAAATGAAGTAAGCCACACAAAGAGAGAAAAATACCTTATGATATTGCTTATATGTGAAATCTTAAAAAAAGAAGATCCAAATGAACATATATACAAAACAGAAACAGATTCACAGACACAGAAAACAAACTTATGTTTACCAAAGGGGAAAGGGAGGGGAGGGATAAATTAGGAGTTTGGGATTAACATATACATGGTACTACATATAAAATAGAAAACCAACAAGGACCTACTGCATAGCACAGGGAACTATACTCAGTATTTTGTAATAGCCTATAAGGGAAAAGAATCTGAAAAAGAAAGATATATATGTATAACTGAATCAATAGGTATGTATGTATATATGTGTAACTGAGTCTCTTTGCTGTATGTTTGAAACTAACACAACACTGTAAATTAACTACACTTCAATAAACAATTCATTAAGAGTAAACAAAATTAAAAATTCAGTTCCTCAGTCGCACTAGACATATTTCAAATGCACAAGAGCCACTTGTACCATACTGGCTACCATACTGGATAACAGAAAGAACATACTCAACTCCACAGAAAATTCTCTTTGTATAGCCTTGGTCTAAATGATCTTTAAAATAACCTTCAGCTCTTAACACTGCAAAGAAAGACAAACTGACATGAACTTCAGTTTCATTCCCTGTGCATGACTGTCCAGGGTGACAAACTAGCAACGTTTTAGATCACGGATCATCTAACTTTTCTATACAGAACCAGGTAGTAAATATTTTCAGCTTTGTGGGCTATATGGTTTCCATGGCAACTACTCATTTCTGCCTCATTACATGAAAGCAGTGATAGACACGATGTAAACAAAAGGTCATGGCTGTGTTCCAATAATATTTTTCTGGTGGACACCAACATTTAAATACCATATCATTTTCAACTGTTTTGAAATAGTCTTCATTCTATTTCTTTCCCCTGATCCATTTAAAAGGGAAAAAATCCTTTCTTAGCTTGAGACCATAGCAAAACTGGCAGTGTGTGGGATTTGGCCCACAGGCTGGGGGTTGCTGGCCCCTAAAGCCTGCAAACTCTGTGATCGCAAGACTGGTAGCCTGAAAGCCAGAGAGAGTGGAGCTCTGGCATATGCATATGATTCACTAGGCTTGTATCCAATGAAAGTTCTGTGCTTAGTTAGTACTGTTCAGGAAGGGAGGGCTGGAACACACAGGTCCCTTTTTTTGTGAGACCACCCAATTTATAAAGTCGATCTTCATTATTCACAGATTTCATAATCGCAAATTCATCTACTTGTTTAGATTTACTTGGGACCCCCAAATTAGTACTAGTGGTGCAGTTGTAATCATTCTCAGATGTGGGCAAAGATGTGACAAATTTGAGTCACCGCCTTGAGGAAGACTCTAGCTAAGATCAAATAAGGCTAGAGTTTGCCTTCTTGTTTTATGGGCTTCACAGAGGTCTTTGTAGGTCTTTAAAGTTTGCTGTTTAAAATGCCTACCACCACCCCTGCTCCCAGCACAGTGCTGAAATGCTGATTAGTGTCCCTAAGCATAAGAAGGTTGTGATGTGCCTTATGGAGAAAATCTGTGTGTTAGAAAATTCTGTTCAGGCATGAGCTACAGTTATAGTTCAGGCATGAGTTACAGCACTCATAGTGCTGTTGGCTATGAGTTCAGTATTAATGGATCCACATCATATAGTAAAAAGTCTTTAAACAGAAACACACATAAAACAAGGTTACGTATTGACTGGCTGATGAGAATAGAGAGTCAGAGGAATCCTGTATTTCTCCTGTAATTGATGATTCAGAATTCACTTATTCAGTGTCTGTGGCCACTTTATTGGACGTAACTACTGCAAATAACAGAATTGATGGTGTATATATTTTACCGACATTAAAAAGGAATTTCTGTGATAGCCTGTATGTTGCCTCTCCTCTACCTTATAAATTGGATTTACGGTTCACTGAGGAAGGTTGAAATCATTTTAAATAAAGTTGTGGGGTTATTTCATGACTTTAGGTTTCCATGATTCCCTGTTTTCTCATTCTCCGGATAAATGGACTCTTGCCTAGTAAATGGCATAGAAAGTTATTCTCAATAAATTCTTCACTTGTAGGTAATTTGCAAGCTCACAAACTGTGCTCCAACTAGTGAAACACCTCAGGCCTAAAATCTCAGCAGGACTCTGTTGGAAACTTGGCTGGTGAATGTGGTGCCACATTGTAAATATTCAACACAGTTTTGTAGACTCTCTACATATGGTACTAAATATCACAGTTAATAACCCAAATATAAGTATTCGTTGTGTAAGTCAACCAGGGTTTTATAGGAGACCTGGCACCTTTATTATATGTCCTTGGGTATGATTTTCATTTGCAAACACTGAATAAAATGCACTGGCTTTGCCCTTTGGAAATACGTCATGTGAGGTGGTCCAGCAGGGGACATTATTTGAGATCTGAAGAGGATGTTGAGAGCTGACAAATTTGAGATCTCAGGTTCAGGCAGAGTTTAAAAAACAAACAAACAGATATTTCAAACACATGTAGAAGAATATCAACAAGCAAGTTGTTATGTCTTAGGGACACATATACACATGCCTTTTTTTGTTGTTGTTAATGACTTCCTTTCACCAAATATAATCTTTCTGTGATTACTGATGTAATCACTGACATTAACTGAGCTCTTCATAATGGCCTTGGTCTCTTGCCAAAACATTCTAAATATTAGATGACAATATAGTGCTTATGATATGCCAGGTCCTATTCTAGGCACTTTAAATATATTAACCCATTTAATCCTCAAAAAAACCTTGTGAGGTAGCCAGAATTATTATCATCTTCATTTTATAGATGATGAAACTTAAGACACTGAGATGTTATATAACTTGCCCTGAGTCACACAGTAAACAATGGGCAGAGCCAGGATTTGAACTCAGGGAGTTTCATTCCAGAGTCCTTTCCCTTGACCACTTCCACAACACTGACTCTGAAAAACTGTGGAAAAAACCCAGCTCCAGTGCAAAGGGCTTTACACAGTGGCTGCTTCTATTAGCAGCAATACTTATCTTTCTCATTCACTCTCCAGCTCTTTCTCTTCTCCCCTTCTTCCTTTTTCTCTAATTTACATACCATAAAATTCCCCATTTTTGACAAGTATACAGTCATTTAACCACCGTCAATATCAAGATTGAGCAGTTCTACCTCAAAAAAATTCCCCCATGCTCCTTTGCAGTCACCTCTCCCCACCACCTCAGCCCAAAAACCAAGGGATTTTAGTCAGGGGGCCATGAACCCCAAGGGATTCTGGCAAAGAATTTAAGAATAGAACTTGAATTCATGTAAAAATTATATATTTCAAAATTACCACAAACTTCTAATTGAAATTTAGCATTCCTTCAGTTGTGAATATAAGTAACAAACTACAGAGCTATTAGCAGAAACACCACTTGATATCCAAGAGAAAAAACAGATACCCTATTATATTACAGTCACTGTCTGTAACACAATGTCAGGCAGAAGATGAAAATTCACATTCTCCAATTACTAGGAACTGCTCTGTAACTAGAACTGTGCTATTAGGACACATTGCTTATACCTTGGTGTGTCCCCTTCAAATAAGTTATCTCTTAATTTATTAATGCAATCAACAAATCAATACAAAAAGGACAGGAATGGGCAATTTTCATAAGAAATACAAATGACAAATAAGTGTAAAAAATATCGTTGACCTCACTGACAATCAAAAACAAATATCAAACGAATGAGATACAAAATTTCTCTTCAGTTGTCAGAAGCCAAATTATTGGTATACAACACATGAATTGATGCAACATATAAGCTGATGACCTCAAATCCTAATATGGAAACCTGTAGTTAAAAGCAACTTTTTTGAAAATAAAAAGATGAATCTGAAATTTGCTTAGGGGGACTGGGTTAATTTCTGAAGCTGGTTTGAAGAGGCAAGGCTCAAAGAATGAATGTAAGATTCTAAATGACAAATTAGAGAGAAGCAGTATAAGAAATGATAGTTGCTGTTGATATTAACTTTACCCTCTGGTAATCAGAACTTGGAATATAAGGGGCTTTATTTCTACCCACGTCTAGTTCTCATTTTCACCCATCTTTCAGCCCCAGTCCTCTCCCTACCTCTGTGACTGGACCGTGTCTTAATGAATAGGAAGGTGTGAGACGTGCCAGAGCTTTGGAAGTCTTTCTCATCTTTCAGTTTTTCCCAGTATTTTTCTTTCTCTTCAGTTGTTCACTTCTCATTTATAGTATTTCCAAAACGTTTCCCCAATAACTACCCAATATATCAGTGTTCCTTCCGTCTTGCCTTATAAACTCCTCAAGCACATCTTTTTCATTTCAGAATGTATTGGTCAGAGAGAACATTTCATAAGTGTTCATCAATTCTGCTGCCATAAGAATGCGGATGGAGTTAAAGTCAGCAGGAAACACAAATCAGAGAATTAACAGCAAAGTTGAAGTTTCTGGGCGATATTTTCAGCCACTTCCCTGAGGGGAAGGGCAGCACCTGAAACGGGTCTGGAGGCAGTTATTCTGTTCACGCAGCGCCCCCCACTGGCCACTATGGAAAGTTCCCCTTCAACACACAAATAGTGACTTGGCTGGCCCAGCATCTAAACCTCATCTCTCATGGATTTGGAAATCAAGGATATGCATGGGCTTCTTTCCTCCCACCGTTCATGATGGCTTTAGCTGAAACATGAGCACTCTAAAAGAGGAGTAATAATAGGTGTACTAAACACCTTATTCCATACAAAATAGAAGCACAGTAACGTTTATTTTACAAATGAACCATAACAAGATAGGTGTTCCTACCATACTCTTCAGAAGCTCCACGGCAAGCAAGAGGTGGAGCACGGAGCTGAACCACATCTAACTCCAGAGGTCACACTTAATGACTACCTCATACTGTTCTCTTTATTTATTAATTCAGTTCAGTTCAGTCGCTCAGTCGTGTCCAACTCTTTGCGACCCCATGAATTGCAGCACGCCAGGCCTCTCTGTCCATCACCAACTCCCGTAGTCCACCCAAACCCATGTCCATCGAGTCGGTGATGCCATCCAACCATTTCATCCTCTGTCGTCCCCTTCTCCTCCCGCCCCCAATCCTACCCAGCATCAGGGTCTTTTCCAATGAGTCAACCCTTCGCATGAGGTGGCCAAAGTATTGGAGTTTCAGCTTCAACATCAGTCCTTCCAATGAACACCCAGGATTGATCTCTTTTAGGATGGATTGATTGGATCTCCTTGCAGTCCAAGGGACTCTCAAGAGTCTTCTCCAACACCACAGTTCAAAAGCATCAATTCTTCGGCGCTCAGCTTTCTTCCACCGTCCAACTCTCACATCCATAAAAGTTTATATAAATAAATCGATAATGACATAATATAAATATAAATTCAGTTCAGTTTAGTCACTCAGTCATGTCTGACTCTTTGTGACCCCACGGACTGCAGCACGCCAGGCTTCCCTGTCCATCACCAACTCCCCAAGCTTGCTCAAACTCATGTCCATCGAGTCGGTGACGCCATGTAACCATCTCATTTTCTGTTCTCCTCTTCTCCTCCTCCCTTCAGTCTTTCCCAGCATCAAAGTCTTTTCCAAGGAGTCCTTTGCATCAGGTGGCCAAAGTATTGGAACTTCAGCTTCAGCATCAGTCCTTCCAATGCATATTCAGGATTAATTTCCTTTAGGATTGACTGGTTGGATCTCCTTGCAATCCAAGGGACTCTCAAGAGTCTTCTCCAACACCACAATTAAAAAGCATCAGTTCTTAGGTGCTCAGCTTTCTTTATGGTCCAACTCTCACATCCATACATGACTACTGGGAAAGCCATAGCTTTGACTAGATGGAACTTTGTCAGCAAAGTAATGTCTCTGCTTTTAAATATGCTGTCTAGGTTGGTCATAGATTTTCTTCCAAGCAGCAAGTGTCTTTTAATTTCATGGCTGCAGTCACCATCTGCAGTGATTTTGGAGACCAAGTAAATAAAGTCTGTCACTGTTTCCCCATCTATTTCCCATGAAGTGATGGAACTGGATGCCATGATCCTTGTTTTTTGAATGTTGAGTTTTAAGTCAGCTTTTGGGCTTCCCTGGTAACTCAGCTAGTAAAGAATATGCTGTAATACAGGAGACCCCGATTCAATTCCTAGGTTGGGAAGATCCACTGGAGGAGGGATAGGCTACCCACTCCAATATCCTTGGGCTTCCCTGGTAGCTCAGTTGGTAAAGAATCTGCTGGCAATGTGGGAGACCTGGGTTCAATTCCTTGGTTGGGAAGATCTCTTGGAGAAGGGAACAGCTACCCACTCCAGTATTTTGGCCTGATGAACAAGACCCTATTTCCCCCCAAATCAATTTCTCCCGTCATGAAACTTCCATAAGCCTCTTATCCTCATTCATCAGAGGGGAGAAAGAATGAAAACCACAATCACAGAAAACTAACTAAACTGATCACATGGACCACAGCCTTGTCTAACTCAATGAAACTATGAGCCATGCTGTGTAGGGCCACCCCAGACGGACGGGTCATAGTGGAGAGTTCTGACAAAACGTGGTCTACTGGAGGAGGGAATTGCCGACCACTTCAGTATTCTTGCCTTGAGAACCCCATGAACAGTATGAAATATTAATTACGTTTGTTCAAATAAATTTTCAGTATTAAAAAAACTACCTGTCTGAAGATAGTTTCTAAGTCTACCATAATATGTTGGGCTTTTTAATACCTGATACAGCTTATGCTAAAGTTTGAGCACAGGACGTTTCCTGAGCAGCTGGGTACAAAGGCAACTCCAAGGACAAGCGAATAAATGTGGGGCACAGGCCACATGATTTCAATTACAATCAGAACTGGGCCCAGTTTGGAGCCTCTGGGACGTGCTGGATGTAACAAGCCCCTCTCCCAATTAGGCATAGCACCTGGACAGTGAGCTACAGGTAAGGTGTAGACAAGGATGTGATGGGGCTGGAGTGGAGACTTTGATTTTGGGAGATCTAAAGTAGACTTTTTTAAGTGTGTATGCATGTGTTTGGGTAGAGGCTTTTTCTTGTCTTTAAAGTCGCTCAGTCATGTCTGACTCTGTGATCCCATGACTACACGGTCCATGGAATTCTCTAGGCCAGAATACTGGAGTAGGTAGAGGATTAGGGCGATTTCCATTCACCCGAGCGAGTCAGAAGTTTCCAAAGGTGGGTGGATTTTATATCCAAGGTTTAGATGAGAGAATGTCCCCATTTATATTAACCACACTCATAGCAGTAATACCTGCCTGGGGCTCAGGGTCAGGAAGGGTTGTGAGACTGACTCTGAGTTCTACAGAGAAAGCAAGCTGTGACGATTAATAACGTCTGCCCTGGCGTGGGACCCGAGAGGCGCATTTACTGCGAATTTAATCAGCATTAGAACATTCATCAGAGAAGGCAATGGCACCCCACTCCAGTACTCTTGCCTGGAAAACCCCATGGACGGAGGAGCCTGGTAGGCTGCAGTCCATGGGGTCACTAAGAGTTGGACATGACTGAGCGACTTCACTTTCACTTTTCCCTTTCATGCACTGGAGAAGGAAATGGCAACCCACTCCAGTGTTCTTGCCTCGAGAATCCCAGGGACGGGGGAGTCTGGTGGGCTTCCGTCTATGGGGTCGCACAGAGTCGGACACGACTGAAGCGACTTAGCAGCAGTAGCAGAACATTCATGGGGCTGCCATGTCTGTTCATCACCATGGAGGTACCTCAGCACTGCCGACCAGGACCAAGAGGAAAGACCAGAGGGCAACCTGGGAAATTTAAACCAGAAAAGAATCTGAGCCGTGAAGACACAAAGGTCTGTGGAATCTATCCTCAGTTGTGATAACATAAGGCCACAGACACTCTTGCAAGCCAAGATGACAGAAAGGCCACTTGGCTGAGAAATGGGAGGGAAAATGGCAGGCAATGTGGCTGAGAACTTGTATTCCACACTGGCCTAGGAGAGCTTGGCACATTTGCTATTCCTTTGGCTCTGCCTCATGGATTTGGGAAATATGACTATTTATTGGGCTTCCTACTTTTCTTATGTTTTTTCCATCATCCCTTTGCTAAAGTTCTTAGCAAAGTTTTTTTGGAAATGTTAGCCTGTCTCAGGCATGCTGAGGGAAAATAAAGTTTTGGTCAATGATTTATTTAAATCATAGTATATAAAAGGGGGGAGAAGTGCCCCCTGGTGGTCGGTTAGGAAAATCCCTAGAACATTATTCTCAAAAGTGTTCCTGGACCCATGACTTTCCACAAAGGAGTGGTGGTGGTGGTTTAGTCGCTAAGTCGTGTCCAACTCTTGCGACCCCATGGACTGTAGCCCGCCAGGCACCTCTGTCCGTGGGATTTTCCAGGCAAGAATACTCAAGTGGATTCCCATTTCCTTCTCCAGGGGATCTTTCTGATCCAGGAATCGAACCCGGGTCTCCTGCATTGCAGGCAGATTCTTTACCGACTGAGCTATGAGGGAACTCCACAAGGGAGTACTCCACGGTAAAATTACTCTGGGAAACAATTTTAAATTATACAATGTATACTCATCCATTAGTTAATATATTATATATCTTTATGACATTCACAGTATTTATGACCATGTTGAGTTCAAGAAGTCCAGCAATCAAGAAACCAACTTCTTTTAATTTACCATTATTTGAACATAGGCAGAATGACATTTTTAAAATTTTAATTTAACCCAGCATTTTGGGAGACAAGGAAAGATTATGAGGTTGTTTTCCTCTTCTGATATGGCGATTTCCTTTCCAGAGCTTTTTCCTGACAAAACCTAGAAAACTTGCATTTTTTATAGCATTCTCCTTCATGACTGCATTAGTAAAAAGCTGGCTTATGTTAAAGAAAAATTCCCAGCTAAAGACAAATAATTTACATACATCAGGTCACAGCCTTCTATCAAAGAAAAGCTGATAGCATATCAGTACACTCAAGTTTTTCAGGTATAAATACCCAATATAAATCCTAGAAATGATCACATAATGTTATAGACAGCTCTCTAGATTCTTAAGCTCTTCATAGCTGGGAGGTGGGAAAACACAGTGGCTTGGAGTGCTGTGGGCTCTGTAGCCATATTCACAGTTCTGATGACAGCTCTACCTCTTACTAGCTGTGCAACTATGGGCATGTTGCATAACTTCTCTGTTCTTACAGCTCCTCATCTGTGAAATGAAAATAACAGCATTTCCTACTTTGCTGAGGATTAAATGAGTTAAGACATGTAAAGTCTTAAAAGAGTGCCTGGCAGCTGGCTAGTAATTTATTGTTTCTGTATTTGCACCACTACAGTCGGGAGTACGAAGTATCATTTAAAATGGAAAACAGTATTTTTCCCCTTTAAAAATACTTTTTGTTTAGGCCGAGACCACTTAGAAATGTAGGCCAACTATCACTAACATGTATTAGGGTGATATTTTAAGCTATTAACTTTTAAAATTTGGAAACACTTGGAAATTTTCCTGTTAACATTTTTAAAAAATTGTGGGAAAATATATATAAAACTGTCCAGGTGGCGCTAGTGGTAAAGAACCTGCCTGCCAATGCAGGAGACAGAAGAGATCCCTGGGTGGGGAAGATCCCCTGAAGGAGTGGCGATCCACTCCAGTAGTCTTGCCTGGAGAATCCCGTGGACAGAGAAGCCTGGGGGGCTACAGTCCATAGGTTAGCAAAGAGTCGGACATGACTGAAGCAACTTGAAGCGTGTGTGAACCACGCATGCACATACCTTACCATTTTAATCATTTTTAAGATTGGAATTTGGAGAAGGAAATGGCAACCCACTCCAGCATTCTTGCCTGGAGAATTCCATGGATGGAAGAGCATGGCGGGCCACAGTCCATGGGGTCACAAGGAGTTGGACACGACTGAGTGACTAACACACACACACACAAGATTGCAATTATCATCACAATCCATCTCCAGAACGTTTTCATCATCCCGGATGACACTGTACCCACTCAGCAGTAACTCCCTGCTTCCCCCTCCCCCAGCCTCCGACAGCCACCATCCCACTTTCCATCTCTAAGAATGTGACCACTCTAGATACTTCGTATAAATGGAATCTTCTGATATCTGTCCTGTTGCATCTAGCTTACTTCCTCTGGCATACTGTCTTTAAGGTTTTATCCATATCTCCATGTGTCAGAATGTTCTTCCTTTTAAAGGAAGAAAAATGACAAATATTCCATTTGAAGAAACTGCATACTGTTTTCCACAATGGCTACATCATTTTACATCCCAACCAATAGTGCAAAAGATTCTGATTTCACCACAGCCTCACCAACACTTTTTTATATATATTATAGCCATTCTAATCCATGTGAAGAGTTACCTCATTGTGGTTTTGATTTGCATTTCCTGCAACCCACTCCAGTATTCTTGCCTGAAGAATCCCATGGACAGAGGAGCCTGGCGGGCTATACAGTCCACAGAGTTGCAAACAGTTGGCATGACTGAGGGACTAACAAACACACACGGAATGACTAGTAATGTCGAGCACTTAACATTTTTAAATGATCTTCAAGCAGAGTTTCATGAGAAGAACACAGACTTCTGACATTTAGATTTTCCTAAATACATATGCATCTTTGATAATTTTAAAGTTATTCCTTGCTTGGAAGGGGAAGACAGGACACATATCTGGTGTCTATTTTAATTAAAAATGTTTAATAGTTAACTTTGAGGTATGGATGGCGAGAGCCCTTAATTGTCAACAGCACAAAATACTTTTAACTCTTCGCATACTTTTACAAAAATCAGGCATACATTTTAAAACAGTGAATTTTGAAAAATAAGAAAATTAAAAAAAAAAAAGAGCAATCATTTTGTGAGACTTCAGAGACTAAGAAGAGTCTCTTTATTTGTTTTAATCAAACTTCAGCAGGAAATTCAAATAACAGCAGAAACACATAAAATTCCTCAGGGTTTAGTGTTCTAAATGCCAGTCAGACTCTAAGTCATCTATTTCAAATCCTGTTACTCACACTTAATGACTGTCCATTTAAAGTTTCAGAAAATGTTTAAATTATCTGTTTCTTTTTTATGTTTAAAAATTTTTCAGTATTTCTTTAAAATTATTATTCTATTTTTTCCAAATGTATTTTAACAAGATTGTTTTATTCAAAGTCTGGAAATGACACATTTTCCAGAACCTAAGAAAAATTATACTAAAGAGCTATTAAAAAACAAGCAAACAAACTTACTGCCATTTAAATATGAAAAGAAACTACCCAATCTAAAGTAATAAATATTTAACTTGATATATGTACAAGTTAACATGTCTACTTCATAAGCTGGTAAACTGTAGTATTCATAAATCACATTGTTTTTAAAAATAAGTTTTAGGTTTGATATTTTACATGGCATGAATCACCAAGACTGCATGATGAATCCTGAAAAGTAATAAATAACAAATGAGGTTTTTGAAAAAAATAATTTCAAAAGCAAAATTCTGGGATCATTAAACATGCATACAGTAAGAAATTATTTTTAACATGGGATACATGTGCATTTTAATATGCTTGATATAATGTGGGGTAGGCATGTAAATGTAAAAATTCCTAGGACTGACAAATATCTTTAAATGTCCCTTACTATAATAATTCAAATTGCAATTAAAAAAAAAAAAAACACATTGAAAGCTTCTCTTCAAAACACACTGTTGAGAAAAAGCAAAAAAACAAGTTCAAGACTGGGAGTAAATCTTTGCAAAGCATATATCTGATAAAGGATTTGTATCCAGAATATACAAAAAGAACTCTGAAAACTCATTAGGAAAACAAATGACCCAAGAAAAAAAAATGCACAAAATATTGAACAAGACAATCACTGAGAAGATACACAGCTGACAAGTAAGAGCGTGAAAAGATATTCAACATCATTTGTCATTAAGGAAATGCAAGTTGAAACTACAATGAGTTACTACTACATACTTTAATATTAGAATGGATAAAATGGAAAAAGATTGATCATACCAAATACTGACAAGGATTTGGAGGAACTGGGCCTCTCATTCAGTGCAAGAAGAGGTGTAAAATGATACAGCCACTTTGGAAAATTTGTTAACAAGTTAAACACACACTTATTATATGATCCAGGCATTCTACCCTTAGCTATTTACCCAAGAGAAATGAAAGTATACGTCCATACGGAGACTTGTACGTGAATGTTCACGATAGCGTTATTGTAGTGAAAATCCGGAAACAATTCAAATGTCTACTAATGGTGAATAAACAAACAAATGGGACTTTATACATACAACGGAATACAACTCAATGATAAAAAGGAATGAAATATCCATATACATTATAGCATGGATGAATCTTAAAATAATTATGCTGAGTGAAAGATGCTAAAGAAAAAGATTATGTACTGTATGATTTCATTTACATGAAAAGCAAACTATTGGAGAGAGATAGAACAAGATCAGCGGTTGCCTGGGGCAAGACAGGGGCTGGGATTACCAAAGGGCGTGAGAAACATTTCGGAATGAAGTGAGTTTTCACTAAGCTTCCCTATGGCTCAGTTGTCAAAGAGTCTGCCCGCAATGTGGGAGATCCAGGATTGATCCCTGGGTGAGGAAGATTCCTTGGAGAAGAAAATGGCAACCCAATCCAGTATTTTTGCCTGGAGAATTCCACAGACAGAGGAGCCTGGTGGGCTGCAGTCCATGGGGTCACAAAGAGTTGGACACAACTGAGTAACTAACACTTTCACTTCCTCAAGTTTTCACGATCTTGATTACGGTGATGGTTTTCGGGGTATATGTGTAGGTCAAAACACCACATTGGACACTGAATCTTTTTATTTTGTGGGGCTTTGAGCTGCTGCTGCTTTCTTTTCCTGCCTAAGCGGCGCTGAACATCCAATGCAAAGCAAGATATTTATAGTTCTCTGAGGATCCTCTGTCTTAATTCTATTTGAAAATAATTTGTCCATTTAATCATTCTACCACCTCTCTCTCTCTCTCTGGTTTTATTGAGATATAACTGAAATCTATCTCTGAGTAAGTTTAAGGTGTGCTGCCTGATAGACATACATATATTGGGAAATAATTACCAGATAAGCTTAGTTAACATCCATCTCCTCATATATTTACAAAAATTTTTTTTTCTCAAATTTTACACTTTAAATATGTGCAGTTTTCTTTTAGGTCAGCTATACCTTAATAAAGCAATTAAGAAAAGGCCTAATTACAATAATTCAATAATACACAGGGATACAAAGAAAAGTAAACAATCTTTCATCTGATGCAATCCATCAGATAATCTCCTCGAGGTTACCAAACTGAGTACTCTCGTCAGTGCATTCTTTCATGGTTTCCCTTTACTTACATAAATGTATCATCTCATTATAGGCTTTAAACTTTTTATGTAATGGGTGACCCATTAAAGTGGTATTTTCTGCAACAATCTATTAGGGTTTTAAAAAATCTCTTATTACGCATAATAATTTTTAGTTCTGAGATGGAGGCTCATTTTTTTATAGCTAAAATGCCTTAAATATCAAAAGAAGGGATGTAAAACTACACACAGAAGCATCTTCTTTACAGTAAATTACTAGAAAGAAGACTTGATCCTTACTGAGGGAGTCAGAAAACCAAATTCTTTCTATAGTGAGAGGCTGTTTTTCTGAAAGATGTAATTTAATCTAGAAAAGGAAAACCATTTAGTGTTTTAAACTATAATTAGATTCTCACTCTAGGTTAAACATTGCAGCACGGATGTTAGATGCGGCAAGTTCGACTGCAAAGACACCTTCGGGATTATTTTGGTTGTACAAGCTAGAATATTGTACCAACTCCAAGATTTTACCACAGGTCAGCTTGTTAAAAAATCTTCAATTAAAAAAAATGATTAAATATACGCTCAGTGTGAAAAATGCCAAAAATATACAAGTATATGTGACGAAACTTTCTTATATTCTTCCTCTAATTCCATCTGTTAGACACAACCACCTTCAACAATCTAAACGCATCTTCCCAGACTATATGGTGTGCGTGGGCACGCAAGCATGTATTTCCTGCTTTTATTTTGACTATTCATTAGCTTTTTTTAAAGTTTTTAAAAATTGTGGTAAAACATACATGACATAAAACTGCCACTTCAATCATTTTTTAATAGCATTGTTTTAGAATCACCAGAACATGCAGATTATTTTTCTCTTTAATTTTTTTCGGTCATGCTCCATGGGATGCGAGATCTGAATTCCCTGCAGTGGAAGCATGGAGTCCCAACCACTGGAGCAGCAGGGAACTCCCTCAGTCCTTTTTACCTGTTTTAGGGTATTAATTGCATTTACACTGTTGTACAACAAACAAGACCATTTATTTCCAAAACTTTTTCATCACTCCAAATAGTATCCATTAATCATCAATTCCTCATCTTCCCTTATCCCAGCTCCATGACTGTGTGCTTAGTTGCACAGTCGTGTCCGACTCTCTGCAATCCCATAGACTGTAGCCCGCCAGGCTCCTGTGTCCAAGATCACCCTCTCCAGGGGATCTTCCCGACCCAGGGATCAAACCTGTGTCTCCTGCATTGGTAGGTGGATTCTTTACCTCAGAGCCACCTGGGAAGCCATCCCAGGTCCAGGTAATGACTAATCTACTTCCTGTCTCTACAAATTTCCCTATTCTCAATGTTTCATAAAAGAGGAATCAAATGTCTATAATCCAGGGGTGCTGAAATTTAGTAGAGATATACACATGCAGCTGTGCTTGACATTAAAATACTGAGATTTCCTCCACAGTGGCTGGCAACAGATCACTGTCCTGAGTCCACCTTTGAATTCCTCTCCACCTCCCCACAATCCAGCAACTGAGAAAGTCAACACCATGGCCCAAGCCTGTTCAACTTGACCCTTACTTGTGCTGACTGCTTGTTAATACTTAGAATATCAGTCCTGCCTACACGAGTCTAATTTTTTGTGAGACCCATTGATTTTTTTCCTCATGCTACTTCTGAACCTGTAACACTGTAGAGCAATCGTCTATTTCATTTACCAGACCTGTGCTCCTGAGGGCAGGGGGGCTGTCTAGCTCATTCATTCTTTCATTCCCAAAATGTTTTATTGAACACTTCATATACTGCAATTGCTGGACGAGAATCTCAGAATACCACTGTGAAAAGGCAAACGCCATCTTGGGCTTCACAGAACTTATGTGCTTTTTTACTTTCCAGTAAGAAAAGGCAGGTGAAAAATACCTGAAGAGCCAAAAAAAGAAAAGAACTCCCAATAATCATGAGTGGAAACAGGTTCTCTTTTTTTAAATTGAAGAATAGTTTATATACAATGATGTGTTAAAAAAACAAAAGGAAAGAGGCTCTGAAGATGAGTAAATGAGTGGTTAACCTCAGTCCTCACTGAACACTTTCACATCCTCCCTCATACCAACTTTAAATAAACAAGCTCATCACCTGTCAGACCAGAAAGGATGAAAACATACTTGAACACACCTTGTTGCAAGGATATGGACAGAAAAGTTCTTATAGTCAGTGTTGATGAGACTGTCAGTGAGGATGATATTTTTGGAAATAAACTCACAAAGAGGCCCTGTTGAATAGAGAAGCCAGAAACTCCAGTCTGAGATTGAAGGAAAAGTCCAGGAATTGGGTGCCAGGAGAGAGGACCCAGGCTGCATAGGGAGCGTGGGCAGAGGCTCCAAGTGCAAAGAGCTGGTGTGATTTAGAGAGTTGGGAAGGACGTAAGAGTGAGCACAAGGCACTAGCGGGGTAAGGCTGGGAGAATGGTTAGGGCGCGTCAAGTCACACCAAGTTTTACAGACTACAGCCAAGGGTGGAGCTGATTTGATTTGTGATTTCAGAAGCTCCGACATCATTTAAGTCTATATTTTCCAACACTTCTCAAGGTACTGAAATCAGTAAGAATCTGAGAAAGGTATTGAGCACCCCTGTAACTTTCCTGCATCTCAGCCTGGTGCTCAGCAGTCCCTGTGACAGCCTCTCGGACACTGGAGATGAGCCCAGGGTTAGAGATATCACCCTCCGCTTCCCTGATGTCTTTTGGGCTTTCCCACATCTCTACCTCCCCAAAAACAAACAACTGAAAATGTCTATTTTTGAAGTATACTTCATTTGATGAAAATAAATCAGCTAATAATTACTGAGCACTCTTTATACGCTTGGCCTTTGTCCAGTGCCTCGTTTCTTTTAACTCATTTCATCTACCTATCCTCTTCTAGCTGAGGAAACTGAGGCCAAGGGAGATACATCATTTTCACTGCAGTCACGCAGGTGGTGAGAGGTCGAGTCTGTGTCCTGGATGGCTGCAGGGTAGTCCTTGCTGCCAGGGGCCAGCATGCAGAAATTGCAATCCTCTTGTTAATTTCACTAGCGGCAGCATTTTGAGAAGATTGGGAAAAAGGTGTCTTTAACTGTTGCACAATCTTCTTGTGCACAATTCATACTTCTTGCACGTTATACATCAATACCCTTCAAATATGAATTACCCTTCAAATATGCCTATCAAATATGAATTACCGAGACTGGCTAATGAAGAAAAATCCTGAGAAGTCACACAGAAATGCTACTTACACACCCACATTTGATCTCTATCACACTGTCATCACTACGGCAAGGCTGGGCAACCATTCATTTTCCTCCTCATTGTATTCCAAAAAGCAGTGAAAAATAGAAAAAAAAATAAACCAAAGTATTGACATAAAAGATATAAAGCACATCTTCACTACCAGAAAGCTAAGGAAGAAAATCACTGCATGCATAAAAACAATCATTAGTGCTGTTCAATTGTACACTGGACTTAAATTGGTCAAATATTCAACTGCAAATAAAAAGAAAATTTTACAAGCGTGCAAATGAAACATTAGAAATATGTTGCAGGAAATGTATCTACGGCACAGTAGAGTTAGAACATTGTTACTTTTTGCTTGTTTTTCTTTCTGAGGAGAGAATCCCTTTGTAAAATGTAATCTATTATTTAACTTTTGAGTACTTAGCTTTTATGTGAGAGGAAAGGACTAACTGTATTTACTGATTTTCTTCCTCAGAGGTTTTGACAGTAGGTCATACCATATATCATATCCTATCCCCACTTGACAAGTCAACGTACACTCACAAATATTCATAAACCCACTTACCTGTAAAACACATCAGAGTTCAGCATTTACTGAGGTGTCTACCTACCTTGAACTAGAAAGTTCGGTCTTGCCTTCCTTTTGTTTTCACTGGAATAATCTTTGGATTTTGTTGGCCAGGCACAGATGTCATCTTCTTCCTTCACACATTCTTTCTTCTGGATTTCTCATCAAAACCTGGAACACAGACCAGAGTAGCTCCTTGATGTCTGTAGGCACAGAGGAGAGAACTAGAAATCTCACACCAGGGACTCTCCTAATGTATTCCCAATTTTCCTTTGGTTGGCTACAGTTCAATCACAGTTTTAGAAATTCACTTAATTAGGAGATTTAGAATAGAGCTATCTCAAAATACAGAGGAAAAGAGGCCACCCTCTTTAACAACTAAAGATTTGAAACGGATGTGGCTTCTTACGTCCTGCCTTCCATTGAATACAGAGTGTTAGGCTTCTGTCTTTGTAGGAGATGCTGAAGCACGGAAAGTTACCTACAGTCAGTTGTAAAATCAGGGCTGTCAGAGCTGGGGGGAACTCAATAAAATATCACCTTGGAATGTGTGTCTCAGAAATGCTGAAACCAGGATGGCACTCCCGAATCTCGTTTTTAACAGATGTCAGTTGTGGAGGGAATGAAGTGCGTGTCATGAATACTGATAAAATGTTGTGTGTGTGTGTGTGTGTGTGTGTGTGTGTGTGTGTAGTGTGTACTGCACCATAAGATACACTCATTTATATGGATTTGTCATTCTCCCTATAAAAGAACACAGCTTTTCCCCAGAAGCTCTCCCTGAGTCAGGAAGCACAGTTCTCCCTCGTCAACTGTGGGCTCCAACTGTTTCACATGGAGCAGGGAGTGCAGACCGGACAAGGAGGGCGGAGGCAGTGGATGTGGTATTCGTTCACCATTCCACCACGTGGCTCAGTAAAACTCCACTGTCGTGCCATGAACCCCAATGCACCCCCGAGCCCGGCCTGTACAATTCTCAATTCTTTTTAGATTTGGAAGCAGGTGTGAGGTGAAAGGTGACAACAGGAAGTTGGTGCAATTCCTTCACAAGCATCTTTGCCCCCTTTCCCCTTATCGCTGCCCTAGGATGAATTCGCCTTTTCTAACAGAAGCAGAGAACAAACCTGACTCCATATGTGATCTGTTTCTTTAATTCTAACCCAGGTGCTCTGTGGCTTGTGCTTAGCCATGCTGGCTTGCACCTTCTGTAAAAGAATGTTGCCGAGAGCCTGAAATATACAGGACAGCCCATTCTCAAGGCTCTGACCTTTCCATTCAGATAGTTTCTTCACGTGCAAAGTGAGATGTCCGTGCAAATCAAAGAACAAGCCCCTTTCAGCCCTTCCATTTCCTGAGAAGCTTCAACTTTGCATGGAGTTCTTTGCGATTGGGCTATGGGCTTTTTTTTTTTTTTTTAGGATGAGCTTATACTATTTTCACAACAGAAAAGAATAATTCATTTTAAAAGATAACATTTCTCATTGTTACTCAGACATTTTCACAAGCTAACATGCTTGTATTCCAGTACTAAACTTACCATGTGACTCTCCACAAATATAAAACAACCAGGTCTCAACAGATGCTTATTCAACAGACTGTAGGAAACAAATGTAGAATTTGCTTTAACAGGCAAAATTGGATCTGTGACTCTCTGCTGTTGTTTAGTTACTAAGTCATGCTTTCCTCTTTTACGACCCCATGGCCTGTAATGTAGCCTGGCAGGCTGCTCTGTCCATGGGATTTCCCAGGCAAGAATCCTGGAGTGGGTTGCCATTTCCTCCTCCAGAAGATCTTCCCGACCCAGGGATGGAACCTACATCTCCTGCGTTGGCAGGCAGATTCTTTACCACTGAGCCACGAAGGAAGCCCCTGTGACTCTATACAAGATGATAAGCATGAAACTAAACAGCCCAAAGATCCAATCTCAGCCAAAATCTCGTACCACACAGAGAAATTAGCAGTACTTAAATATTTAACAATACCTTGTAATTTTTTAGACTTCTGGGTTTCAAATTTTCTGACAAAGTAATTTTCACAAGCCATAATTAACAAAAACAGGCAAGCTCCCCCAAAATCTCCCAGAGCAAAAGTAAATTCCTCAGAGCCCCCCTCCCACTCCCAGTCAGCACGCTGTGAACAGTGGCATGCCAACAGTAAAGCCAGCAGTAAACAACAGAAGCCAGAGAAGCTTTGATCTTGCTGTGAACTGGCGTCTGCTGAAAATGGCTTTAGCAAAAGAAGGCTATGATTAGAGGATCATGACATTTCCAACACCCACTTATTAGCACGTCTGGAGAATCACAAAAAGGAGATGATACAGTCTTTACAAACACAGTCCCCATTCCAGGGTATTTACAAATACTTTTGCTATTTCAGCCTTCAGAGCAACTCAGTCACTGCTCTGGAGGCAGACAAAGGATGCAGACACCCCAACCAATCACTGCAGGTGGTCTCCTAAGTAAGACCCCCATCACCTCCTGGTTGCTCCGACCATAAAACTATGCATCCTTTCTCTTCATCACCCCACTTCCCATTCATCAAATCCTTGAAGCACTACCTCTAAAACATGTCTCATCTATCTGTTCTTCTCACCTTTTCCCCAATGCCATTCCTCATCCAAGCCCCATCTCTCCCTTAGACTACTTCCCCAGCCATGCTTCTAACTGCACCCCTGGCCGCAGGTCACCCCCTTCTTCTCACAGTGGCCATATTTATACTCACCGTCAGTGTTTCTCACACTGGCCTCCTTTTCCTTCCTGCCTTTGCCAAGCCATTCTCATCTGCTGTCCCCACTGCTTACTTAGATTTCTGTTTCTCCAGGTTGTCCCATAGCTGGCTACATCTCATCACTCCAACCCAACACAATGGCCTTTCCTGACCACTGTATCCTAAGTACTATCAATCTGTATCTGTGTGATTCTTTCCCCTGATAATGTCCCAGAGGATCCTAAAGACACACTGTTTGACTACTGGTTTCCTTCCCCAGCAAGAATGCGGAAGGAAGATCTTACTTGTCTTATTCAATGCTAAAGGTCCGGAGCCTAGAACAAAGCATACAGTAGACATGGAGTGACTTTTAATCAAATGAATGCTTCAGATTAAATCAGGACCCAACTTTCCAATCCTATCTGTCCCTTCAACGTCAATCTCCTGCTTAGAAGACAAGCTGTTAATTTTCAGAAGAGACATCTCTCTCTATGAGTATCTTCACTGTCACCCCACAACTAGGTTAGCCTCCAACATAGAGTTCATTGCTTTGGAAACAGAAGATTCTCCAAAGATGTCAAATTAAACTTCAGACCTTGCTGACAAGCGAAGATGACTTGTATAGTGTGTCTTGACTTAGGGGAACAATTATGGAGGTTGTCACTGTTGGAAGTGAAGGGCTCAGAGTCTGAGTGGGTTGATGGGTGTGTCACATGGGCTGAGGCAGACGGATATTTTTCAAGTGCTAAGGAAGCTTGCTAGGAGGTTCTCTGTGCTCTAGCCAGGCATTCAGGATGAGGAGAGCTCATTTGGGGCCCAGATAAGAGGACCAACTATCTGAAATTTTAGATGGGCCTCTTCTCAAGGTAATTTCACTCTAATTTGCAGAGTGAACTACAGAGTGAAAGTGATGGTCGATTTTCTGCATAGTATCATGATTCAGAAATCAGTTTTACACATTCATCATCTTTTCTGTTTCTCGGGGCAGTTCCAAAAGCTTGGCCTGATGTACTAATTATACCTGTTTTATATATCTGAGTATGAGATTTGTGATCCCGTCATGAATAAATATGGAAACTTGATTTAGAATCAAGATCTTAGATTGTCTAGAGATGCTAATGAACCAACCTTTTTGAGGTACAATTTATATACAATAAAATACACTCCTATTTTAAGGGTTCAGTTAGTTGATTTTTGACATATAAACACACTCCTGATCTACCACCTCAATCAAGATTTGGCATGTCTTATCCCCTGAAAAGTTCCTCCCATCCCTCCCTCCTCCATTCTCCCCTTTGTTCTGCCCCAGGAAGCCACTGATGTCCTTCTTGTCACTATACAGTGACGCATATTTTTCTACAATTTCATTCAAATTAAATCAGACAGTCTTAATTTTTTTTTGCATGTGGCTGCTTACACTCAGCATATTTCTGAGACTCATCCATATTGTTACACATATTAGCATATATACAAATACACACACACAGACACACACACACAGACACACACACACACACACACAGACACACACACACACACACACACAGAGGTTTCCCAGGTGGCACAGTGGTGAAGAATCCACCTGCCAACGCAGGCGCTGCAAGACACACAGGTTTGATTTCTGGATCAGGAAGATCCCCTGGAGTAGGAAATGGCAACCCACGCCAGTAGTCTTGCCTGGAAAATTCCAAGGACAGAGGAGCCTGGAGGGTTATAGTCCATGGGGTCGCAAAGAGTCAGATATGACTGAGTGACTGAAAGTATGCACACACGCAAACACACACACATACACACACATGTCATATCCTTTTTTTTTTTTTTCTGTAAATACTTTGGAGTAGAATGGCTAGATCCTATGATAGGGTATATCAGTTTTACACAAACTTAAAAGCATACTCCAATGTAGCTTTACCATTTTACATTCCTCCCAGCAGGATATGAGAGTTCCAGTTGCTCCATGTCCTCACCAATACTTGATATTGTCAGTCTTTTAATTTTGTCCATTTTAATAGGTATGAAGTGGTATTTCATTGTGGTTTGAGTATGGGTTTCCTTGGGGCTAATAATTTTGAACATTTCTTAACATGCTTATTGCCCAGCTATATGACTTCTGCAAAGGGCAATTTGCAAGGTAAGAGACATAAATTCCTCATGTGTAAGAACTTGCTTTATTTAGAAACAATTTTTGAAAACCAGAACTTGGAAAAATACTTACTAAAAGAGTCATGAAATATTCAGATTATGAAGATCAAATATATTTAGAGGCTAAACTAAAAATAATGAAGGCAGTAATATAGTAGAAAATATTCACATTTTATTTGCTTTGTATTTTGTACCGTACACTCATCTAATGCTCTAAGAAACTAGGGGACTGGAATTTGAAGAAAGGGGCTCAATTTGAAGAAAGGAACTGAATTAACTTGATCTCAGCAAAGAAGGGAAAAGCTTTGCTCTTTTCCCTTCCAATTATTCTTTCTTCCCTAGACTTCATTTTAGAGATCATGGGCTCAATTATTCACTGTATCTTTTTATATCTAGTCTCATAAAACTGTAAGATGAATCATTACAAAATTAATATTCAACAGGCTTTATGTAACTCTGCTTAATGCCATGTATAACTCAGATTTTTATCACCCCAAGGCCTCTCAAGATCTATAAATGCCACTACATTAATAAAACACCAAGTATTTAACTCTAACATTCCCATCACAACTCAACACCACAAAACCACTCAATTTAAACTAGACAACCAGACAGACACCGATGATAGACATGGACTATATAGAAAAGGCCAAGCTCTGTATGGGAAGTCCCGTGATGACAACCAAGGTCATGTTCTAACCCATTTGTTTTGACAAACTCAGTAGTTCTAATAAAACCGAGCTTATTGTGCTTCTAGGGGCACTCATACAAGAACCATTATGAATTTTTTATACCATGTGGTCCCAAAGAGTTTCTCACTCTTAAGTAATCATCACCTTCCAGGCAGAAAAGGAAAAAAAAAGCTGATGAATGCATCTACTAGATACCACCTCATAACCCCCATCCAACAGAAGCAGAAGAGATTAAGAAGAGGTGGCAAAAATCCACAGAAGAACTGTACAAGAAAGGTCTTCATGACCCAGTTAACCACGATGGTGCGGTCACTCACCTAGAGCCAGACATCCTGGAGTATGAAGTCAAGTGGGCCTTAGGAAGCATCACCACGAACAAAGCTAACGGAGATGATGAAATTCCAGCTAAGCTATTTCAGGTCCTAAAAGATGCTGTTAAAGTGCTGTACTCAATATGTCAGAAAATTTGGACAACTCAGCAGCGGCTGCAGGACTGTAAAAGGTCAGTTTTCATTTCAATCTCAAAGAAGGGCAATGGCTAAGAATGTCCAAACTACCGCACAGTTGCACTCATTTCACATGTAGCAACATTTATGCTCCAAATCCTTCAAGCTAGGCTTTAGCGGTACATAAGCTGAGAACTTCCAGATGTACAAGCTGGAAGATAAGGCAAGGCAAAAAGAGATCCACTATGGCCAATGCAGGGGACATGCGTTCGATCTCTGGTCCGGGAAGATCCCACAGGCCATGGAGCTTAGTTGCTCTAAGCCCTTGCCCCACAACTACTGAAGCCCCATGCGCTAGAGCCCACGCTCTGCAACTAGAGAGGAGCGCCTACTTGCCACAACTAGAGGAAAGCCCGAACAGAAATGAAGACCCAGCACCGCCGAGAATAAAATCAATATATACATGAAATTATCAAAAAAAGAAGCAGCAGTGTAATAAGCCTGTATATACAAACAAGAAAACAGGATTTAGGGTGCAGCTGGAATGGGGTGAAGGAGTCATGCTGAACACCATTTAGAACCAGACAAAAAAGACTGTCGGAATCCTGTTTCCTGCCACTTGCCTAGTAGGTAACCTTGAGCAAGTCACTTGAACTTTTTACCCCAATTCCCTTATCTTGCAAAACAAAGCTAATAATTCCTACCTTCTTTTACCTATGCCAGGTATTGAGTTAAACTTCATTAAGTTCCCAGGGGAACCTGGCACAGAATCTGAGTTTGACAAATATTTGTCAAATGAATGAAAGAATCGTGACCAAACACACACTGGGTCTTTAATAGCAAAAGTGGCACCTGGGCAGAGCAGAGAGTGAGGAAACAGAGGAATGAGACATCAGTCCTGTCTTCCACCTAGTTAGAGGGCCAGAGAATATATATTATTCTTACACCCACACACACACAAAAACATATATGTGTATACAGGCTTCCCAGGTGGCGCCAGTGGTAAAGAACCCACCTGCCAATGCAGGAGAGGCAAAAGACTCAATCCCTGGGTTGGGAAGATCCCCTGGAGAAGGGAATGGCTACTTACTCTAGTATTCTTGCCTGGAGAATCCTATAGACAGAGGAGCTTGGTGGGCTACAGTCCATGGAGTCGCAAAGAGTTGGACACAACTGAGCACACACACAGGCTGTAAGCTACAGCCAATCAGTAACAAATAGACAGCAAAGTCATGAAGAAGCACGCTTGATGCAGCCAGGTCAGGGAGATGCAGCCAGCTCAGCTACAACAATCCCTTGAGCCACCAATGAGTGGTCCATATGTAAAGTCAAAAGAACCACATAAAAGACAGAACAACATATTTAACCCATGATAGCCAAATACTGTCATCTTAACCTGAAAGCAATACGAGTTCACTAACGTGGCACTTTACATTCTATCTTTTTGTGTCTGACGTCTTAGAACCCTGTGTGCATCTTGTGTTTACACGACATGTCAGTTGAGCCTGGCCACACTGCAGATGATCAGCAGCCATGCATGGTTACTGGCTTCTGTCCTGGACAGCGTGGTTCAGATGAGTGGAGGTGGGAGTGTCTGCTGAAGACAGACGCAGGCAGGTGGGCTTGGGGAGCAAGGGGGGTTTGAATGGATAGACATGAAAAGATGTGACTTTGGGTGCTTTTCAGAGCTCTCTGCTGGCATGAAGGCTCTGGTGGGAGCACCTTCTACAAGTCTCCTCGACCTTTCTCCTCCTGCCTCAAGGAGTTTCTGAATCTACTCCCTGCTGGTGCATATGCCGCACTGCGACCTGGTTCTTGCTCTATGCTGCCCCTCCGCACCCCCACACTGTCCCTTCCTTCCTGGGACCCCCTTACTTGGCACAATGCCTGGTGTACGGAAACCACAGATATGTACTTTTAAAAAGCGATTTCTTGGTGGCACTGTACAGCTCTAACTAAATCAAACATAAAGTGAATATTTGAGAGAGCCAAACTCTGGCTCCAGGAGCCACAAGATCTGGTGGAGCCCCAGCTCACCCTCCAGCCACAGAGAGCCAGGAGCTAAACCAGTGCCGGAGCCATTCCCAGCAAAAAGCCAAAGGGCGCCCGCGCTCAAGAGCGGAAGGGTGGGCACTCAGCCAGGCTGTGAGGCATGGTCCTTGCAAGAGACATCTGACCCGGCACATGCAAGTCCTGGTCAAGCCCACCTTCTTTTGCTCACACCGCGTGGCATGGGGGGATCTTAGTTCCCCAGCCAGGGATGGCATCTGTGCCCCCTGCAATGGAAGCTCGGAGTCATACCCACTAGACCACCAAGGAAGTCCCCAGGTTCACTGTCTAAGGCAAGATGGATGAGGGAGACCCATGTGGCCAGGAAGTGAGTGGCGACGTGTACTGAAAAGGAACTGAGGTGATGAATAAAACAGGAATGAGAAAGATGGAGGTTGGAAGAGGGAGGCAGACACCCAGAAACCAAGAGTCACTTTACAGGCTGTCCCCCAGCAACTGAAGACACCTTCCCCTAAGCAAGTGTTTAAAGCAGTCCCTTCTCTGGAGCCCCAGCCGGGTCACGCGGGGGGCTGGACCCACACTGGCCTCCTTCCCCGCCTTCCACTGGGTAACCTCAACAATTCCCCTTGGGACAAGACGTTCCTTGTGTGGAAGCCACCCAGGACCCATCCCTTGTCAGCACGTGGGAGGGTGACCCCACTGTGCCTGGGCCTTGCAATTTTTCTCAAGTTTTAAATATAGATTTTGTGGGACATTTTCCAGTTTTAAAACATTTGGAACGACGTCAATAAATTTTTAAACACTGGGCTGGCCCACACTGTGTGAGCCAAAGAAAGCAATCGGTGGGGCTGCCAGCTTGAGATTCCTACTCAAGTTCAAAGAGACCCAGTCGAGGTCCAGCTCCACCACCATTGGGCTGTCTGTAGCATCTCCATTCCATTTTGTTCTGAGGCTTAATTTGGATCAGGCACATGAAGGGCTTACCAGGGCTTCTGGCACACAGTGAAGGCAGTTAATAGCTGGTGTCGGCTAGCGCTACAGAACTTCTGAGATTTATTTCTAACTGTGATACAGGGAGCAGATCACAGGAAACCCTAGAGACAAAACATCTGAAACAGGGCTCCTCTCCCACGAATGATTCCCTGTCTCTTTAATTCTGTTCCACGGGTTAGATTTACGTGCTTTCATTTTACTGTCAGAATTTATGAAACTCGAACTGGCTGCATAAAGGAAGCAAGGAAGTGGGGGAAGGTAAAGTGAAAGTGGAAGTTGGTATAAGTTTTCTAGAAAGTACTTTGGTAATGCTTCCCAGGTGGCTCAGTGATAAAGAATCCGCCTGCCAAAGCAGGAGTCATCTCGCAGGAGTCGAGAGTTCGATCCCTGGGTTAGGAAGAGCCTCTGGAGGAGGAAATGACAAACCACTCCAGTATTCTTGCCTGGAAAATCCCATGGACAGAGGAGCCTGGTGGGCTACAGCCCATGCGGTTGCAAAGAGTCAGACATGACTGAGCACACACACAATGCTTAGCAAAAGATTAAAAAAAAAAAAAAGTATGCCTTTTGACTCAGGCGTTCCACTGTAAGAAATTTTTGGCCTAAGTAAAAACTGATGGTTTTTCATAAAGACTTAATCCTAAGAATCTTTAGGATAGGGAAGACTACAATGAAAACAATGAAGGAAATTAAATGTCCATAAATAGGGGGCTGGTTGCAAGAGTTACACTAGAATGCTGATTTCTGTCTATCACAGCCCCCAGGACTCTCAGAGCACTTAGGAGGTTCATTGTATGTCTCACGCAGGACACACCATGGAGGCCGAGGGCCTGTCAGTCTTGTTCACTGCTGAGCGCACCACTATACACGAGCTAGCACATAATGGTCACCAACAAATATTTAAGCACATCCAATCATATGTCGCGTGAGTCTACTTTTCTAAAAAAAAAACAAAAAGGCATGTATTTCTGGAATTTCTATTATTGGCGCTTTTTCCTAGATAGAGACTCAGCAGACTACACTCTCAGGACCTTCTGCTGGTTTTTGTAAGTAAAGTTTTTTTTTTTATTAATTTATTTATTGTAAGTAAACTTGTACTGGAATAGAGTCATGCTCATTCTTTTACACACCCTCTAGGGCTGCTTTTGCGGGATAATGCAGATCTGAGTACTTGCAACACAGACTATCTGGTCCTTCAGAAAAGTACTCTGACTCCAGCTCTAGGTCTTAGAAGTTTTCAGGAGTGCTTTCATATACACACGCAAGGTGGGAAACAAATCCTCAGGGAGGGTGTTGGGGAGTCTCACCCTCCACTGCAGTGTTTAGTAATGGACAACAGAAAAATAATAACATGGTGAATGCAAAAATGTGGACACCTAGGCCCCGCCACTTTCTTTTCCCCAAAGATTTGATGCTGGCTCCTAATATTGCCTGAAGCTTTCTATTTACTTTAAAATGTTGTTGTTGTTCTTTATCGCAAAGTTGTGCCCAGATCTTTTGTGAAGCCACAGACTGTAGCCCACCAGGCTCCTCTGGCCATGGAGTTTCCCAGGCAAGAATACTGGAGGGGGTTGCCATCTCCACCTCCAGGGGATCCTCCCGACCCAGGGATCAAACCTATGTCTCTTCCATTAGCAGATGGCTTCTTTACCATTGAGCCAGGAGGAAAACAAAACGAATGATATTGCAATTAAAAAAAAAAAAAAAAAAAAAGACAAATGCCAGGGATATTACCGCATGCCTTAGGGACTGGTATTCCTGGAGACCGAGCCCCGCTACCCGCCTCCGGCACCCCGAGTCCCCCAGGCTGAAGTGTGCAGCTGAGGGAGCTGGGAACGAGGTGCCAGCGAATAAGCCCCCTTGGCCCTGGAGTGCCCGGTTCCCTGTGGATGGGAACCTAATCTCCTGATCCTGGAGGGCCCTCCTACATCTCAAGTAAGTTGAGTACACCCACAAAACGATGGGCCTCTGTGCCGTAAGAGCTTTTAGAAGTCATCACCTGTTCCCCGGGGTTCCTGGTGCTGGAGTTCCCACCTGCAGCCTCCTTCCTCGGGAGTCACACGGCCTATGGATGACAGCACCATCAGCATCGCCGTTAGGGCGCGGCTTGGGATTTCTGGGAAAGGGGGACACTACGGAGGAAAGAGTATCCGGACACGAACCCTGCGCTCTTTCTTCCAGCACATTCCAATGGAAGCTACCACCCAGGACACCACTTTCTCTAGGGCTCTGGTTGCCCAACCCACCCTACCCGGGCGCGGGGAAGTGCTGCCGCCTTGTGGACGTTTTCTCGAACTTCAAGTGCCAGAGCGGAACTTGTGGGGGCTCAAAAGTCTCAAAGCTTACGGGCTCAAAAGGACACGAGCTCTCAAGCCACGTCCGAGGGCAGGTCATCGAAAAAGAATTCAAGAGAGAGCTGATCGTGGAAGCCAACTTCCAGAAGTCAATTTAGATTTAACTCACCGTTTTTTTTTTTTTTAATTTTTTCTTCTGTTTGGTTTCTCAAAAGCACGTATTTTAAACATGCTCCATTTTTTAGGCTGCGAATCAAAACTGCAGCAAGATATCTCAAAGCACAACTCAAAATGGCCATCACCAAACAGTCTACACACATCTAATGTGGGAAATGGAGGGCATGCAGGAAACAGAACCCTCCTACCTCTTTTTGAGGAATGGAAGTGAGCAACGGCCAAGACGAAAAATAGTGTGCAGGTTCCCGAAAAGACAAAAAACAGCTACCAAGTGACCTGGCAATCCTGCCTCTGGGCCTGGAGGCCGTGGCAAACCATACTTAGAAAAGTCACCTGTATCCCAAAGTTCACTTCAGCACCATGGGCAAAGCAAGCAACCGAAAGCTCCCTGGACAGACGCCCGGAGAAGATGTGGTCACTTGGTACCATGTGATAGGACTCAGCCGGGAAAATGAATTACTGCCTTTGCAGCCACACAGATGGACCTGGAGATGATTGTGTTAATTGAAGGAAGTCAGACAGGAAACAACAGAACGACTATGACATCTGTTAGGAGTGCAATCTAAGTTCGATAGAAATGAACTCATTAAGGAAACTTACTTAAAGACTTCAAAGAGAAACTGTGGTTCCCAAGGGGGAAGAAACTGGGGTAAAGTGGGGAGGGCAGGGAGAACTTAGGAAGGTGGGATTCACATGTACACAATACTATATATGATACAGATCATCAAGGAGCACCTACTGCAAAGCACAGGGAATTCTACTCAGTCTCTAAGAACCTGGACAGGAAAGAAGGTGAATAAGAGCTGATACATGTGAAGGTGTAAGTAAATCCCTTTGAGCTACACCTAAACACACACACACACACACACACACACACACACAGAGAACTGTTAAGTGAACTACAATTCAATATAAAAGCAAAATCAAATATATATATATATATATATATATATATATATATATATATATATATATATATATATATATAAAAGGAAAGTAAACAAAAGCCAAGAATACTGCTCTTAAGCCTCAGGGTCTGGGCTGCTGTCACATCTCAGGAGCCCGGGCCACTCGGGGTCCCCCAGGCTGAACCCCTCCTGGGCCTGAATATCCTGATCCAGGCGGGCCCTCCTACACCTCAATCAAGTCGAGTACACCCAAAAGACGGTGGACCTCTGTGCCAAAAACACTTTCAAAAGTCACCCGCTCCCCTGGTCTCCCGGTGCTGGGGAATCCCACCGGCACCTTCCATCCTCGGGAGTTACCTCTCTATGGCCGACAGCCCCGCCAGCATTTTCGTTAGGGCGCGGCTTGGGATTTCTGGCAAAGGGCACACTATGCCAGAAAAAGTACGGAGACACGAGCCCCGGGCTCTTCCTTTGGCACGTTCTTCCGTAAGGTACCGTCCAGGAACACCACTTACTTTCTCTAGGTCTCTGCTTGCCCAAGCCAAGCTAGCGGGGAGCGGAGAAGTGCTGCCGTCTTGTGGATACTTTCTGGAACTACAAGTGCCAGGGCGGTGTTTCAGGGCGTTTCAGGGCGTTTCCGAGTCACTAGGTCTGCGGGGCTGTAAAGGACACCAGCGCACAAGCCTGTGCTGGAGCAGGTCATCGAAAAAGAATTCAACAGAGGGCGGATCGCGGGGAACCCAATTTCTAGACGTCAATTTAAATTTAATGCACATGGATTTTTCTTTTTTATTGTTTTTTTTTTAAACCACATATTTTAAATATGCTCCATAAGGCTCATTTTGCGTAACTGTGAATCAAAACTGCAGCAAGTTATCTTCTTGCACCAGCCACAACAGCCGTCAACAAAGGGTCTGCACACAAGGAATGTTGGAAACGAGAGCATGCATTGAACGGAACACTCCTAACTTGTTTTGAGGAATGGAAGTGGGTAAAAGCCACGAAGGAGAAGACTGTGGACATTCTTGAAAACACTAAAAACAGAGCTACATCGTGACCCAGAACTCCCACCCCTGGGTCTGTAGGCCAAGGAAACCCAAAATTTGAAAAGACACCTGTCATCTAAATTTCACTGCAGCATCACAGGCAACAGCAAGCAACCAATAGCTCCCTGGATAGATGCCTGGACATGAAGATGTGGTTAATCTGTTCCAGGGAATAGGACTCAGTCGGGAAAATGAATTACTGCCTTTGCAGCCACATGAATGGTCCTGGAGGTGATCATGCTGACTGAAGGAAGACAGGGAACGGCAGAGCGACTATATTTCCTGGGGGTGGAATCTAAACCGCAATACAAATGCACTCATTTACGAAACCAACTCAAAGACTACAGAAAGAAACTTCTGGTTCCCAAGGGGGAATAAATCGTGACAAAGGTGGGAGAGGTGGTAGAGAGAATTTAGGAGGGTGGGATTCACACATGTTCAATATTATATATGAAACAGGTCATCAAGAAACACCTATGGCAAAGCAAAGGGAACTCTACTCAAACAGTCTCTAAGAACCCTTATAGGAAAAGAACGTGACTAAGAGTTGATACAGATATATAAATAAGTGAATCTGTCTGCCCTACTTGGAAAAAAAAAGCCCACAACACTGCAGGTCAACTATATTCCAACGTAAAGAAAAAAAAAAATCAAATGTAAAAAGAAAAACAAAGAGAAAATAAAGAAATGCCAAGAATATTGCCCTCAAGCCTTGGGGTTGGGATGCTGTCACATCCCAGGAGCCCCAGCCAACCCAGGTCCCCCAGGTTGAACTGTGGTGCAGCTGACAGCTGCGGACGAGGTGCCAGCGAATGAATCCCTCTGGGGCCTGGAGGGCCGGGTCCCATGGATGGGACTCCAATCTCCTGATAACAGGCAGGCCCTCCTACACCTTACACAAGTTGGCTACACCCCCAAAACGGTGGGCCTCTGCGCCAAAAGAGCTCTGAAAAGTCACGTGTTCCCCAGGTCTGGTGCTGCAGTGCCCACCCACAGCCTCCTTCCGCGGGAGTCACCCTCTTTTGTACACAGTACCCTCAGCATCGCCGTTAGGGTGGGGCTTGGGATTTCTGGGGTGCGGGAACCCTACTCGTGAAAAAGCACGGAGCCACGAGCCCTGGGCTCCTTCTTCCAGCACATTCCACTGGAAGCCACCACCCAGGACATCCCTTTCTCTGCTGCTCTGGTTGTCCCAGCCACGCTAGCGGGGGCGCGGAGAAGTGCTGCCGTCTTGTGGACATCTTCAGGAACTACAAGGGCCAGAGTGGCACTTCTGGGTGCTTCAGATTCACAAGGCCTGAGGGGCTGTCAAGGACACCAGTCAGAAAACAATTGTCCCGGGCAGGTCAATGAAAAGAACTGAAAAGAGGGTGGATCGTGGGGAAGCCTATTTCCAGAAGTCAATTTAAATTCAAAGCACACGGTTTTTTTTTGTTTGTTTGTTTTTTTTAAAAGCACGTATTTTCAATATTCTTCATAAGACTCCTTTTCCAGAGCTGTAATTCAAAACTGCAGCAAGGTATCTCTCTGCAACAGTCACAATGTGCATCACCAAACTGTCTACAACATAAGGAATGGGGCAAAGGCAGGGCATGCATGAAACAGAACCCTCCTACTTTTCTTTGGGAATGGAATTGGTGGTGACAGCCATGATGGAGAATAGTTTCCAAGTTCTTGAAACCACTAAAAACAGAGGTACCACATGACCTGGCAATTCCACCCCTGGGCCTGTATGCCAAAAGGTCTTAATGACTCGAATAACCATCATCACCCACCTAGAGCCAGACATCCTGAAGTGTGAAGTCAAATGGGCCTAAGTAGGCGTTACTGCAAACAAAGCTAGTGGAGGTGATGGAATTCCAGTTAAGCCATTTCAAATCCTGAAAGATGATGCTGTTGAAGTGTTGCACTCAATATGCCAGCAAATTTGGAAAACTCAGCAGTGGCCACAGGATTGGAAAAGGTCAGTTTTCATCCCCATCCCAAAGAAGGGCAATGCCAAAGAATGTTCAAACTAGTTGAACTCATTTCACATGCTAGCAAGATTATGCTCAAAATCCATCAAGCTAAGTTTCAACAGTACTTAAATTGAGAACTTCCAGATGTACATACAAGTTGGATTTAGAAAAGGCAGAGGAACCAGAGATCAAATTGCCAACATCCATTGGACCATAGAAAAAGCAAGGGAATTCCAGAAAAAACATCTACTACTTTTGCTTCACTGACTAGGCTAAAGACTTTGACTTTATGGATCACAACAAACTGTGAAAATTGTTAAAGAGATGGGAATACCAGACCACCTTATCTGCCTTCTGAGAAACTGGTATGCAGGTCAAGAAGCAACAGTTAGAACTGGATATGGAGCAATGGATTGGTTCCAAACTGAGAAAGAAGTATGTTAAGGCTGTATACTGTCACCCTGCTTATTTAACTTATATGCAGAGGACATCATCCATAATGCTGAGCTGGATGAAGCTCAAGATGGAATCAAGACTGCCAGGAGAAATATCAGTAACCTCAGATATGCAGATGAAACCATCCTAATGGCAGAAACAGAAGAGGAACTAAAGAGCCTCTTGATGAAGGTGAAAGAGGAGAGTGAAAAAAAAGCTGGCTTAAAACTCAACATTCAAAAAACTAACATCAGGACATTGGGTCACTTTACATTATGGCATCTGGTCCCATCACTTCAAGGCAAAAAATGGGAAAAAAAGGAAACACTAACAGACTTCATGTTCTTGGGCTCCAAAATCACCTCCGATGGTAACTGTGGCCATGACATTAAAAGACACTTGCTTTTTGGAAGAAAAGCTATGACAAACGTAGACAGCACACTAAAAAGCAGAGACATCACTTTGCTGGCAAAGTCAAAGTTGTAGTCAAAGCTATGGTTTTTCCAGTAGTCATGTATGGATCTGAGAGTCAGACCATAGAGAAGGCTTAATGCAGAATCGATGCTTTTGAACTGTGGTGTTGGAGAAGGCTCTTGAGAGTCCCTTGGACAGCAAGGAGAAAGGAAATCAATTCTTAATATTCATTGGAAGGAATGATGCTGAAGCTGAAGCTCCAGTACTTTGGCCACCTGATGTGATGAGCCAGCTCACTGAAAAAGACCCTGATGCTGGGAAAGACTGAAGACAAGAGAAGGGGAGGCAGAGGACGAGATGGTTGGATGGAATAACCGGCTCAGTGGACATGAGTTTGGGAAACTTCCAGAGACAGTGAAGGACAAGAAAGCCTGGCATGCTGCAGTGCGTGGAGCTGCAAAGAGTTGGACACGACTGAGCAACTGAACAACCACATGACCTGGAAATCCCACCCCTGGTCCTGTATGCCAAGGAAAACCATAATTTGAAAAGACATCTGTACTCTAAAGAACTTACGAAGGTGGGATTCAAACACACACAATATCACGTATGAAACAGATCATCAAGAAGCACCTACTGCAAAGCACAGGGACCACTCCTCCATCTCTAGAACCTGTACAAGAAAAAAGTGAATAAGAGCTGATGTATGTATATGTATAAATTAATCCCTTTGTGCTACACCAAAAGCAACCACAACTCTGTAAGTCAACTGTAATCCAATATAGAAGCAAAATCAAATCCAAAAAGGAAAAAAGGAAACTAAAGAAAAGGCAAGAGTACTGCCCTTAGGCTTCAGGGACTGGGCTGGTGTCACCTCCAGGACCCCGGCTGCACAGGGTCCCCCAGGCTGAACTGTGGTGCAGCTGAGGGAGCTGGGGACGAGGTGCCAGAGAACGAACCCCTCTTGGGCCTGGAGGGCCAGGTCTCTTGTGGACGGGACCCCACTCTCCTGATCCAGGTGGGTCCTCCTACACCTCAAGCAAGTCGAGTAACCCAAACAACGGTGGACCTCTTTGCGAAAGAGCTTTGAAAATTCACTTGCTCCCCAGGGTTCCCGCTGGCAGTCTCTTTCCTCGGGAGTCATCCTGCCTATGGACGAAAGCACCCTCAGCATCACCATTATGGCGGGACTTGGGATTTCTGAGAAAGGGCCAGGCTATGCGGAAAAAGTACCAAAACAGGAGTCCTGGGATCCTTCTCCTGGCGCGCTCCACTGGAAGCCGCTACCCAGGAACACCACTTTCTCTAGGGCGCTGGTTGCTCAAGCAACCCTAGCGGGGCACAGAGGAGTGCTGCCGCCTTGTGGACATTTTCTGGAACTACAGGGCCAGAGCTGTGCTTCTGGGCGCCTCAAGAGGAGGCCTGTAAAGGACACCAGCCTGTAAACAATGTCCGCTGGCAGGTCATCGAGAAAGAATTCAAAAGAGGGCAAATCATGCGGAAGCCAATTTCCAGAGGTCAATTTAAATTCGACACAGTTGCTTTTTTTTTCTCTTCTTTTTTTTTTTTTTTTAAAGCACATAGTTTAAATATGCTCCATAATTTTCATTATCCAGAGCTGCAAATCACTGCAGCAAGGTAATTCCTTGTAGCAGTCACAATGGCCATCACCAATCAATGTGCACACAAGGAATGTCGGAAAGGGAGGGCATGCATGAATCAGGACCCTCCTACCTTGTTTTGAGAAATGGAAGTGGGCAACAGCCACCATGGAGGACAGTGAGGTCAGTCTTGAAAAAGCAAAAACAGAGCTACCACATGACCTGGCAATCCCACCCCTGGACCTGTAAGCCAAGGAGAATCATAATTTGAAAAGACACCTGTGCCCTAAAGTTCACTGCAGCAGCACAGGCAATAGCAAGCGAACAAAAGCTCCCTGGACAGACGCCTGGAGATGGGGTCAGTCCGTACCATGGAACAGGACTCAGCCAGGAAAATGAATTACTGCCTTGGCAGCCACATGGATGGACCTGGAGAGGATCAGGCTGACTGAAGGAAGTCAGAGAGGAAACAACAGAACTTCTATGACATCTATTAGAGGTGGATTCTAAAACGTGATATAAATGCACTCATTTGTGAAACACACTCAAAGACTATGGAAAGAAACTTATGTTTCCCAAGGGGTAAAAAATACGAGGTAAAGTGGGGAGAGTAGGGAGAACTCAGGAGGGTGCGATATTATATATGAAATAGATCATCAAGAAGCACTTACTGCAAAGCACAGGGAACGCTACTCAAACAGTCTCTAATAACCTGTACAGGAAAGAATGAAACTAAAAGTTTGTATATATATGTGTATATATATATATATATATACACATACATACACATATATACATATATATATACACATATATACATATATATATATATATATACACACACATGAATAAATGAATCTGTCTGGGATACACTGAAAACAACCACAGCACTGTAAGTCCACTATATTCCAACATAAAGGAAAAATCAAATCTGAAAAGAAAAAAAAAAAGAAAAAGAGAAGTAAAAAATAGTGCCCTTAGGTCTCGGGGCCTGGGCTGTTGTCACCTCCAGGAGCAAGGGCCGACCCGGGTGCCCCAGGCTGAACTGTGGTATAGCTGATGGAGCTGGGAGCGAGGTGCCAGCGAATGACACCTTTTGGGCCTGCAGTGCCCAGTCCCCTGGGGATGGGACTCCTGATCCAGGCGGGCCCTCCTACACCTCAAGCAAGTCGAAGATACCAAAAAAATGGTGGACCTCTGTGCCAAAACAGCTTTGAAAACTTACCTGCTCCCCAGGTCTCCTGATGCTGGGGCTCCCACTCGAAGCATCTTTCCTTGAGAGTCACTGAGTCACCCCCTTTGTTGGACAGCGCTCTCAGCATCGCTGTTAGGGTGGGGATTGGGATTTCTGGGAAAGGGCACACGATGCTGGAAAAGTACCAAGATGTGAGCTCTGGGCTCTTTCTTCTGACACATTCCACTGGAAGCTGCCTCCCAGGACACCACTTTCTCTAGGGCTCTGGTTGCCCAAGCCACCCTAGCGGGGCGTGGAGAAGTGCTGCCATCTTGTGGAACTTTGCTGGAACTACAAGTGCCCAAGTGGCAGTGGGGTAGCCCAAGAGCCTCTGACTCTTCCGAGTCACAAGGCTTGCAGGGTTGTAAGGGACACCAACCTACAAGCAATGTCCTCTGGCAGGTCATCAAAACAAATTCAAAGGAGGGCAGATCGTTTGGGAGGCCACTTTCCCAAGCTCAACTTAACTTTACCGAACACAACTTTTGGGGTATTTTTTCTCTGTTTTTTAAAAAGCATATATTTTAAATATGTTCCATAATGCTCATTTTTGAGAGCTGCAAATCATAACTGCAGCAAGGTATCTCTCTGCACCATTCACAATGGCCATCACCAATGGTCTACACACAAGGAACGCAGGAAAGGGAGGACATGCCAGAAACAGAACCCTTCTACCTTGTTTTGAGAAATGGGAGTGAGCAACAGCCACCATGGAGAACAGTGTGGATGTTCTTGAAAATACTAAGAACACGGCCACTACATGACCTGCAATCCCACCCCTGGACTGTAGGCCAAGGAAAACCGTAATTTGAAAAGACACCCGTGCCCTAAAGTTCACTGCAGCACCACGGGCAATCACAAGCGAACAATAGCTCCCTGGACAGACGCCTGGAGAAGAAGATGGGGTCAGTCTGTACCATGGAATAGGACTCAGCCGTGAAAGTGAATTCTGCCTGTGCAGTAACATGGACCTGCAGATGGTCACGCTGAACGAAGGAAGTCAGACAGGGGACAACAGAATGACTATGACGTCTCTTAGAGGTGGAATCTAAAACAGGACAAAAATGCCTGCATAAATGAAATAGACTTAGAGACTTCTAAAAGAACTTATAGTTCCCAAGGTGGGGAAAATGAGGGTAAAGAGCAGGGATAGGAAGAACTTAGGAGGGTGGGATTTACACAGACACAATACTATATATGAACTAAATCATCAAGAAGCACCGACTGCAAAGCACAGGGAATGCTACTTAGATACTCTCTAAGAACCTGTACAGCAAAGAACGTGAATATGACATGGTATATGTATAAGTGAATCCGTTTGCACTATACTGAAAAAATAAAAACCACCAGAAGTCGACTACATTTCAACACTGAAACAAAAACAAATCTAAAAACAAAAAAATAAGGAAAGTAAATAAAAGCCGAGAACATTGCCCTTAGGGCTTGGGGACTTGGCTATGGTCACATCCCAGGAACCCGGGGCCGCCTGGGGTCCCTAGATGAACTGTGGTGCCGCTGAGTGAACCAGGGAGGAGGTGCCGGCGAATGAACCCCTCTTGGTCCGGGGGTTCCTGTTCCCCTGTGGATGGGACCCCGAACCCCTGATCCAGGCAGCCCTCCTACACCTCACACAAGTTGAGTACAACCAAACAAATGATGGACATCTGTGCCAAAAAGAGCTTTGAAAAGTCACCTGCTCCCCTGGTCTCCTGGTGCTGGGATTCCCACCTGCAGCTTCCATCCTAAGGAGTCATCCATTCTAAGGCTACAGCATGGTCAGCATCGTTGTTTGGGTGCAGCTTGGGATTTCTGGGTAAAGGCACACTATATGGGAAAAAGTACCAAGATAGGAGCCCTGGGCTGTTTCTTCCATCACATTCCACTGGAAGCTACCACCCAGGACACCACTTCTTCTAGGGTTCTGGTTGCCCCCCCAGCAGAGCACAGAGAAGTACTGCCGTCTTATGGACCTTTCCTAAAACTACAAGCGCCAGAGCAGAGTTTCTGAGAGCTTCACAGCCACCTGGCTTGCAGGGCTGTAAAGGACATTGTTGTTGGTCAGTCACTCAGTCGTGTCCAATTCTTTGTGACCCCGTGGACTGCAGCACGCCAGGATTCCCTGTCCTTCACCATCTCCTGGAGTTGGGGCGTACTAAGTCACTTCAGGTGTGTCAGATTCTTTGCAACCCTGTGTGCTGTAGCCTGCTAGGCTCCTCTGTCCATGGGATTCTCCAGGCAAGAACTGGAGCAGGCTGCCGTGTCCTCCTCCAGGAGATCTTCTCCACTCAGGGATTGAATCCAAGTCTCTTATGTCTCCTGCATTGGCAGACTGGTTCTTTACCACTAGTGCCAACCTGGGAAGCCCCTAAAGGACACCAGCCTGCAAGCAATGACAGGTCATCGAGAAAGAATTCAAAAGAGGGCAAATCTTGGGGAACACAATTTCCAGAGGTCAGTTTTAATTTAACACACACATTTTTTTCCTTTTTTCTTATGTTTATTTTTTTTAAGAAGCACGTACTTTAAACATGCTCCATAAGGCCCCTTTTTAGAGAGCTAGGACTCAAAACTGCAGGAAGGTATCTCCTCCTATCAGTCACAATGGCCGTTACCAAACAGTCTACCCACAAGGAACTCAGGAAAGCAAGGGCATGCATGAAACAGGACCCTCCTATCTTGTTTTGAGGAATGGATGCAGGCAGCAGCCACAATACAGAACAGTGTGGAGGTTCTTGAAACACTAAAAACAGAGCTGCCACACTGCCGGGCAACACCACTCCTCAGCTGGATGTCAAGAAAAATCATAATTTGAAAAGACAGCTGCGCCTCAAAATTAACTCTGCACTGATGGCAAGAGCAAGCAACCAAAAGCTGCCTGGACAGATGCCTGGATGGGAAGACGTAGTCAGTCTGTACCATGGGATAGGACTCAGCCATGAAAATGAATTACCGCCTCTGCAGCCACATGAGTGGACGAGGAGATGATCGTGCTAACTGAAGGAAGTCAGACAGGGAACAACAGATTGACTATGACATCTTTCAGAGATGGATTCTAAAATGTGATATTACTGCACTGATTCATGAAACAGATTCAAAGACTTCAAAAAGAAGGCTCTCTTTCCCAGTGGGGAATCATTGGGGTAAATTTGCAGGATAGTAGGGAGAACTTAGGAAGGTGCGATTCACACATACACAATACAATAATGAGCTAGATCATCAAGAAGCACCTCCTGCAAAGCACAGGGAACGCTACTCAGTCTCTAATAACCTATACAGACAGGAAGGAATGTGAATAAGAGTTGACATATATGTATATGTAAAAGTGAATTAGTTTTCCCTACATCAAAAAAAAAAAAAACCTCAAACACTGAAAGCCAACTATATTTCAACATTAAACAAAATCAAATTGAAAAAGAAAAAAAAGAGGAAAGGAAAGTATGACCAAGAATATTGCCCTTAGGCCCCGGGGACTGGGCTGTCACATCCCAGGTGCTGGGGTCTCCCGGGTCCCGCAGGCTGAACTGTGTTGCAGCTGAGGGAGCTGGCGATCTGGTGCCAGCGAATGAACCCCTCTTGGGTCTGGAGTGTCCAGTCCCCTGTGGATGGGACCCGAATCTCCTGATCAAGGCAGGCTCTCCTATACCTCACGCAAGCCGAGTACACCCAAGAAACGGTGGACCTCTGCGCCGAAAGAGCTTTGAGAGGTCACCTGCTCCCCAGGGCTCCTGCTGATGGGGCTCCCACCTGCAGCCTCCTTCCGGGCGAGTCACCACACTGAAGGGGGACGTGCAGCCTCAAAATCACCTTTATGGTGGGGCTTGGGATTTCAGAGAAAGGGGAACTCTACGCGGGAAAGACTACCCAGACAGGAGCCCCGGGCTCTTTCTTCTAGCACATTCCACCAGAAGCTACCACTCAGGACACCACTTTCTCTAGGGCTCTGGTTCCCCAAGCAGCCCTAGTGGAGAGCAGAGAAGTGCTGCCTCCTTGTGGAAGTATCCTGGAACTACAAGTGTCAGAGCGGAGCTTCTGGGCTCTTCAGTCACAAGGTGTGTGTGGGGGGGGTGTGGGTGGGTGTGGGGTGTGGGGGGGGGGGGGGTCAATGGGGGCAGGGCTGTGGTGTGTGTGTGTGTGGAGGGGGGAGAGTCAATGTCCAAAGTTCAATTTAAATTTAACCTGACATGTTTTTTTCCTTTTCCTCTATTTTTTTTTTAAAACAGCACATATTTTAAATTTGCTCCATATGTTCATTTACGATAGCTGCAGATTAAAACTGCATCAAGACATCTCCCTGCACCACTCACAATGGTCCTGGACCAAACACTCTACACACAAGGAATTCAGGAAAGGGAGGGAATGCACCAAACAGAACCTCTCTGCCCTGTTTTCAGAAATGGAAGTGGGCAACAGCCACGATGGAGAACAGTGAGGAGGTTCTTGAAATACTAAAAACAGAGCTACCACGTGACCTGGCAATCCCACCCGTGGACCTGCAGGCCAAGGAAAACCATAATCTGAAAAGGCACCTGTTCCCTAAAGTTCACTGCAGCACCATGGGCAATGCAAGCAACCGAAAGCTCCCTGGACAGATGCCTGGAGAAGAAGATGTGTCAATCTGTACCATGGGTGGCACCAGTGGTAAACAAAAACCTGCCTGCCAGTTCAGATGACCTAAGAGACACAGTTTCGATCCCCGGGTCAGGATGATCCCCTGGAGGAGGGCATGGCAAACCACTCCAACGTTCTTGCCTGGAGAATGCTATGGACAGAGAGGCCTGGCAGGCTACAATCCACAGAGTTGCAAAGAGTAGGACATTCCTGAACCGACTTAGCACGTACCATGGACTAGGACTCAGCCATGAAAATGAATTACTGCCTCTGCAGCCACATGAGTGGACCTGGAGATGATCATGAAGGAAGTCACACAGGGAACAACAGAATCACTATGATATCTCTTAGAAGAGGAATCTAAAATGTGATACAAATGTACCCATTTATGAAACAAACTCAAATATTTCGAAAAGAAACACATGGTCCCCAAGGAGAAAAAAGCTGGGGTAAAAAGGGGAGGGTAGGGGGAACTTAGGAGGGTGGGATTCAAACATATACGATAATATATATGAAACATCATCAGAAGCACCTACTGCAAAATGCAGGGAACCCTACTCAACCAGTCTCCAATAAGCTGTCCAAAAAAGAACATGAATACGAGCTGATGTATGTATATGTATAAGTGAATCCGTATGCACTGCATGGAAAACAACCACGACATTACAAGTCAACTATACTTCAATGTAACAGCAAAATCAAATCTAAAAAGGAAAAAAAGGAAAGTAAAGAAAATCGAAGAATGTTGCCGTTAGGACTTGGGGACTGGGCTGTTGTAACATCTCAGGACCCGGGCTTCTGGGGGTCCCCCAGGCTGAACTGGGGTGCAGCTGAGGGAGCTGGGGACGAGGTGCCAGGGAAAGAACCCCTCTTGGGCCTGGAGTACTGGGTCTCCTGAGGATGGGACCCCAATCTCCTGATCCAGGTGGGCCCTCCTACACTTCACGCAAGTCGGGTAACCAAAACAACGGTGGACCTCGGTGCCGAAAGAGCTGTGAAAAGCCACCTGCTCCCCAGGTCTCCTGCAGCCTCCTTCCTCCGGAGTCACTCCGCCGATGGACAACAGCACCCTCAGCATCGCCAGCAGGGCGGAGTTTGGGGTTTCTGGAAAGTGGGGAACGCTCCTTGGGAAAAAGTACGGACACACGTACTGGCCTCTCTCTTCTGACACCCTCCACTGGAAGCTACCACCCAGGACCTCCCCTTTCTCTAGGGCTTTTAATATGCACAAGCCAACCCAGCGGGGCGCGGAGAGGTGCTGCCTCCTTGTGGACGCTTCCTGGAACTACAAGTGCTAGGCCGCGCTTTCCCGCGCTTCAGAGTCACAAGGCCTGCGGGGCTGTAAAGGCCGCCAGCCAGAAAGCAATATCCCTGGGCAAGTCAACGACAAAGAATTCAAAAGAGGGCAGATGGTGGGATAACCAGTGTCCAGAGGTCAATATAAATTTGACTCACACAGTTTTTTTTTTTTTTCCTTCTGTTAGGTTTCTTAAAAGCACTGTTTTACATATATTCCATCACACTCATTTTGAAGGGTTGCGAATTAAAAGTGCAGCAAGGTATCTCCTTGTACCGGTCACAACGGCCATCACCAAACACTGTGCACACAAGGAACGCGGGGAAGGGAAGCAATGCCTGACACTGGACCTTCCTACCCCGTTTTGAGGAATGGAAGTGGCAACAGCCACGATGGAGAACAGGTCCAGGTTCTTGAAAACGATAAAACAGAGGTACCACATGACCTGACAATTCCATCCCTGGGCCTGAAGGCCAAAAACGTCTTAATGACCCGGATAACCATGACGGTGTGATCACTCACCTAGAGCCAGACATCCTGGAGTGTGAAGTCAAGCAGGCCTTAGGAAGCATCACTATGAACAAAGCTAGTGGAGGTGATGGAATTCCAGTTGAGCTATTTCAAATCCTCAAAGATGATGCTGTGAAAGTGCTGCACTCAATATGCCAGCAAATTTGGAAAACTTAGCAGTGGCCACAGGACTGGAAAAGGTCAGTTTTCATCCACTCCCAAAGAAGGGCAATGCCAAAGAATGCTCAAACTGCTGCACAGTTGCATTCATTTCACATGCTAGCAAGGAAAGGCTCAAAATTCTCCAAGCTAGACTGCAACAGTACGTGAACTGTGAACTTCCAGATGTTCAAGCTGGACTTAGAAAAGGCAGAGGAACCAGAGATCAAATTGCCAACATCTGCTGGATCATGGAAAAAACAAGGGAATTTCAGAGAAACATCTACTTCTGCTTCATTGACTACGCTAAAGCCTTTGACCGTGTGGATCACAACAAACTGTGGAAAATTCTGAAAGAGATAGGAATACCAGACCAGCTTACCTGGCTCCTGAGAAACCTGTATGAAGGACAAGAAGCAACAGTTAGAAACAGATGTAGAACAACGGACAGGTCCAAATTGGGAAAGGAGTATGTCAAAGCTGTATGTCGTCACCCTGGTTATTTAACTTATATTCGGAGTACATCATGCGAAATGCTGGGCTGGATGAAACTCAAGGTGGAGTCAAGACTGCCAGGAGAAAAATCAGTAACCTCAGACAAGTAGATGACACCACTCTTATGGCAGAAAGTGAAGAGCATTAGAGCCTCTTGATGAGGGTGAAAGAAGAGAGTGAAAAAGCTGACTTAAAACTCGACATTTAAAAAACTAACATCATGGCATCTGGTCCCATCACTTCAAGGCAAATAAAAAGAAAAAAAGGAAATAGTGACAGACTTTATTTTTTTGGGTTCCAAAATCACTGGGCTCCAAAATCTCTTTCGACGGTGTCTGATGCTGAAGCTGCTGCCGCTGCTGCTAAGTCATTTCAGTCGTGTCCAACTCTGTGCGACCCCAGAGACGGCAGCCCACCAGGCTCCTCTGTCCGTGGGATTCTCCAGGCAAGAACACCGGAGTGGGTTGCCGGTTCCTTCTCCCTGATGCTGAAGATACTGATGCTGAAGCTCCAATACTTTGGCCACCTAATTTGAAGAACTGACTCATTGGAAAAGACTCTGATGATGGGAAAAATTGAGGGCAGGAGGAGAAGGTGGCAACAGAGGATGAGATGGGTGGATGGGATCACCAACTCACTAGACATGAGTTTGGCAGACTTCGGGAGACAGTGAAGGACAGGGAAGCCAGGAGTGCTGCAGTTCATGGGGTCTCAAGAGTCGGACATGACTGAGCTACTGAACAGCCACACGACCTGGTAATACAATCCCTGGGCCTGTATGCCAAGGAAAACCATAATTTCAAAAGACACCCATACTCTAAAGAACTTCAGAAGGTGGGATTCAAACATACTCATTATTATGTAAGAACTAGATCACAAAGGAACACCTACTGCAAAGCACAGGGGACGCTACTCAGTCTCTTAGAGCCTGTACCAGAAAGAAAGTGAGTGAGAGCTGATGTATGTATCAGTGACTCCCTTTGTACTTCACCGAAACAACCACAGCACTGTAAGTGAACTGTAGTCCAATACAGAAGAAAAATCTAATCTAAAAAGAAAGTAAACCAAAGCCGAAAATATTGCCTTTAGGCCTCGGGGACTGGGCTGTTGTCACATCCCAACACCCAGTTTGTCCCAGGTCACCCAGGCTAAACCGCGGTGCAGGTGAGGGAGCTGGGGACGAGGTACCAGCAAATAAACCCTTCTTGGGCCTGGAGTGCCCGGTCCTCTGTGGATGGTACCCCAATCTTCTGATCGAGGAGGATTGCACTCATTTCACATGCTAGCAAAAACTGAAACCAAAAGTCGCTCAGTCATGTCCAACTCTGCAAATCCATGGACTATGCTGTCCATGGAATTCTCTAGAATACTGGAGTGGATAGCCTTTCCCTTCTCCAGGGGATCTTCCCAACCCAGGGCTAGAACCCAGGTCTCCCGCATTGCAGGTGGACTCTTTACCAGCTGAGCCACAAGGGAAGCCTGAGGAAACACTCAAAATCCTTCAAGCTAGGCTTCAACAATATGTGAACCGAGATATACAAGCTGGATTTTTAAAAGATCAAACTGCCAACATCTGCTGGATCATAGAAAAAGTATGGGAATTCCAAAAGAACATCCAATTCTGCTTCACTGACTACACTAAAGCCTTTGACTGTGTGGATCACAACAAACTGTGGAATATTCTTGAAGTGATGGGAATACTAGACCACTTTACCTACTTCCTAACAAACCTGTATGCAGGTCAAAAAGGAACAGTTAGAACTGGACATGAATATTGGACTGGTTCAAAATTGACAAAGGAGTACATCAAGGATGTATATTGTCACCCTGCTTATTTAACTTATACGCAGAATACATCATACAAAATGCTGGGCTGGATGAAGCACAAGCTGGAACCAAGATAGTCAGGAGAAATATCAAAGCCACAGATATGCACATGATATCACTTTAATGGCAGAAAGTGAAGAGAAAGTGAAGAGGACTAAAGAGCCTCTTGATGAAAGTGAAAGAGGAGAATGAAAAAGCTGCCATAAAACTCAAGATTCAAAAAATGAAGATCATGACATCCGGTCCCATCACTTCAAGGCAAACAGATGGGGAGAAAGTGGAAACAGCATCAGATTTCATTTTCTTGGGCACCAAAATCACTGGACAGTGACTGCCGCCATGGAATTAAAAGAGCTTGCTCCTTGGAAGAAAAACTATGACAAACCTAGACAAGGAATTGAAGTGCAGAGACATCACTTTGCTGACAAAGGTCCTCATAGTCAAAACTATGGTGTTTCCAGTAGTCATGTATGGATGTGAGAGCTGGACCATAAAGAAGGCTGAGCACCCAAGAATTGATTCTTTTGAACTGTGGTGTTGGAGAAGACTCTTGAGAGTCCCTTGGACTGCAAGGAAATCAAACCAGTCAATCCTAAAGGAAATCAACCCTGAATATTCTTTGGAAGGTCTTGTGCTGAAGCTGAAGCTCCAATACTTTGGCCACCTGATGCGAAAAGCTAGCTCATTGGAAAAGACCCTGATGCTGGGAAGGACTGAGGGCAGGAGGAGAAGGGGACGACAGAGGATGAGATGGTTGGATGGTAACACTGACTTAATGGACATGAGTCTGAGCAGACTCCAGGAGATAGTGAAGGACAGGGAAGCCTGGCGTGCTGCAGCCCGTGGGGTCACAAACAGTCAGACTCGACTTAGGGACTGAACAACGAACTGCAACAGAGAAATGCCAAGAATACTGCCCTTAGGTTCAGGGACTGGGCTGTTGTCACACCCAGGAGCAAGGGCTGGCTGAGGTCCCCCAGGCTCAACTGTTGTGCAGCCGAGGGAGTTGGGGATCAGATACCTGGGAATGAATGCCTCATGCACCTGAAGTGCCCCATGACCTGGGGATGGGACCCAATCTCCTGATCCAGGCGGGTCCTCCTACACCTCACGTGAGTCAAGTAAATCCTGAAAAAGGTGGACCCCTGAGAGGAAAAAGCTTTGAAAACCTACCCGCTTCCCAAGTTTCCTGGTGCTGAGGTTCCCACAGGCAGCCTTCTTCCTTGGGAGTCACCCAGCCTATGGAGGACAGCATTAGGGCAGGGCTTGGGATTTCTGGGAAAGGACATGCTATGTGGGAAAAAGCACCGAGACACTAACCCTGGACTCTTTCTTCAGGCACATTCCACTGGAAGCTACCCCCCGGGAGCTCCATTTTCTCTAGGGCTCTAGTTGCCCAAGCCACCTAGCAGGGCGCCGAGAAGTGCTGCCACCTTGTGGACATTTCCTAAAACTACAAATGTCAGAGCAGTGCTTCTGAGAGCTTCAGAGTCAGCAGGCCTGCAAGGCTATAAAGGACATGCTTGCTAAGTTGCTTCAGTCGTGTTACACTCTTTGCGACCCTATAGACCATAGCCAGCCAGGCTCCTCTGTCCATGGGATTCTCCAGGCAAGAACACTGCAGTGGGTTGCCATGTCCTCCTCCAAGGGATCTTCCCGAGTCAGGAATGGACCCAGGGATTGAACCCCGGCGTCTGTTATGTCCCCTGCATTGGCAAATGCTTTCTTTACCACTAGCGCCACCTGGGAAGCCGTAAAAGTCACCAGCCTGAAAACAATGTCCTCAGGCAGGTCACTGAAAAAGAATTAAAAAATGGGCGGATCATGGAGAACCCAATTTCCAGCAGTCATTTCAAATTTAATGAACATGGTTTATTCTTTTTTCTTCTCTTTGGTTTTTTAAGAAGCACATATTTTAAACATGTTCCATAAGAGAGCTAGGAATCAAACATGCTCCCCTTTCAGAGAGCTAGGAATCAAAACTGTAGCAAGGTATCTCCTCTCACCACTCACAATGGCTATCACCAAACGGTCAACCCACAAGGAACGAGTGAAAGCAAGCGCATGCATGAAACAGGACCCTCCTACCTTGTTTTGAGGAATGGATGCAGGCAGCAGCCACGATGGAGAACAGTGTGGAGGTTCTTGAAACACTAAAAACACAGCTACCACATTATCCTGAAATCCCACCCCTGGGCCTGCAAGCCAAGGAAAACCATAATTTGAAAAGACACCTGTTCCCTAAAGTTCACAGCAGAACCACGGGGAATGCAAGCAACCAAAAGCTCTCTGGAAAGATGCCTGGAGAAGAAGATGTGGTCACTTGGTACCACGGAACAGGGTTTAGCCAGGAAAATGAATTACTGCCTTTGCAGCCACACAGATGGACCTGGAGATGATCGTGCTAATGAGGGAAGTCAGATGGGTACAACAGAACAACTATGCTAACTCTTAGAGGTCGAATCTAAACCACCATACAACTGTACTCATTCATGAAACAGACTTCAGAAAGAAACTTATGGTTCCCAAGGGGGGAAAAACTGGGTAAAGAAGGACAAGGGGAGGGCAGGGAGAACTTAGGAGGGTGGGATTCACACATACACAATACTACATATGAAATAGATCATCAAGTGGCACTTACTGCAAAGCACAGAGAATGCTACTCAACAGATTCTAATAAGCTGTACAGGAAGAGAATGTGACTAAGAGTTGATATATGCATACGTATAAGTGAGTCCATTTCTGCTACACTGAAATAAACCACTGGAAGTTAACTATTTCAACTCTAAAACAAAATCAAATCTAAAAAGGAAAAAAAAACATGAAAGTAAAGAACTGCCAAGAATATTGCCCCTCAGGCTCGGGGACTGGGTTGCTCTCACACCCATGGAGCCCAGGCTGAACTGTGGTGCAGCTGAGGGAGCTGGGGACGAGGTGCCAGAGAATGAACCCCTCTTGGTCCTGGAGTGCCCAGTCTCCTGTGAATGGGACCCAAATCTCATGATCCAGGCGGGCGCTCCTACACCTCACCCTAGTCAAGTACATTCAGGAAACATGGTCCTCTGTGCTGTATGAGCTTTGAAAAGTCACCTGCTCCCCAGGTCCCCCGTGCTGGGGTTTCCATCAGCAGTCTCCTTCCTCTGGAGTCTTGCCACCTATGGACCACCGCACCCTCAGCATCTCTGTTAGGGCGGGAATTGGGATTTCTGGGAAGGGAGAACACTTCACGGGAAAAAGTGCCAAGACAGGAGCCCTAGACTCTCTTCCAGCACACACCACTGGAAGCCACCACCCAGGTACATCTCTTTCTCTAGGCCTCTGATTACCCGTCACCCTAGCCGGGTGCAGAGCTGTGCTGCCGCCTTGTGGACGTGTCCTGGAACTACAAGTGCCAGAGCTGAGCTGCAGGGCGCTTCAGTCATAAGGCCTGAGGGACTGTAAAGGACACCAGCACACAAACTATATCCTGGGGCAGGTCATCTAAAAAGAATTCAAAAGAGGGCGGACCTTTGGGAAGCTACTTTCCAGAGGTCAATTTTACATGGTTTTTCTTCTTTCTTCTATTTGGTATTTTAAAAAGCACATATTTTAAATATGCACCACTGAAGAGGAAAAGTTAAAATTTTACATAACCTCCTTCTCCTTCTGCCTCCGTAACTCAGCTTGCCCCTTGAAAAGTCTTGATCATGTAGGTCACGTAGTCTCAGAAAGTCCCCACTTTCTGAGACTACTAGGAACTGGAGTTTATCTCACTCACCCTTGTCCTGCTCTTTGCAATCACCCAGCCCCTGCAAACCTGCTCAATCCTGCCTGTCCAGGCCAGGCACCCCCTCCCCATCTTGACCACTGTTCCCGCGCCCGCGAAACTCCTTAGTTTAAACCAGCCTATTAACAGCTAGTGTTGCCCACTACAGTCTGTCTATAAAAACTCTGTAATTCCTTTGTTCAGGGCTCAGAGCTTGGAGTGTTAACTCCTCTGGGCCCACTGGCGTAATGAACCTGAGTTCTCCAACTCTCCAAGTGTGGTGCTTGGTTTCTTGAGTACTGGTTTCTGCAACACCACAATGCTCATTTTCCAGAGCTGCAAATCAAAACTGCACAAGGTAACTCCTTGTACCAATCACAATGGCCATCACCACACAGTCTACACACAAGGGATGCTGGAAAGGGAGGACATGCCTGAAACAGGACCCTCCTACTTTGTTTTGAGAAATGAAAGTGGGCAAATGACACAATGGAGAACAGCATGGACACTCTTGAAAAGCTAAAAACAGAGCTACCACATAAGTTAGCAATCCCACTCCTGGACCTGCAGGCCAAGGAAAAATCATAATTTGAAAAGACATATGTACCCTAGAGTTCACTGCGGCACCACGGCCAATAGCAAGCAACCAAAAGCTCCCTGGACAGATGTATGGAGAAGATATGGTCAATCTGCACCATGGAATAGGATTTAGCCATGAAAATGAATTAATGCCTTTGCAGCCACATGAATGGACCTGGAAAGGATCATGCTAAATGAAGGAAGTCAGAGAGGGAACAACAAAATGACTATGACATCTCTTAGAGGTGGTTTCTAATACGTGATACAACTGTTCTCATTCATGAAACAGACTCAAAGTCTTCAAAAAGAAACATGGTTCTCAAAGGGGAGAAAATTGTGGTCAAGTTGGAGGGGGGAGTAGGGAGAACTTAGGAGAGTGGGATTCACACATACACATACTATATATGAAACAGATCATCACGAAGCACCTACTGCAAAGCACAGGGAATGCTACTCAAACAGTCTCTAATAAGCTGTAGGGGAAAAGATCAGTGACTAAGAGCTGATATTATAAGTGAGTCACTTTTGCTACACTGAAAAAAAATCAAACCACAGGAATTCAAGTATATTTCAACATTAAAGCAAAATCAAGCCTAAAAAGAAAAAAAAAAAAGGACTGCAAAGTACCGCCAAGAATGTTGCCCTTAGTCCTCGGGGACTGGACTGCTAGTCACACTCCTGGAGCCCAGGTCGCCCGGGGTCCCCCCGGCTGAACTGTGGGTGTAGCTGAGGGAGTTGGGGACAAGGTACCAGCCAATGAGCCTCTCTTGGGCCCGGAGTGTCTGGTCCCCTGTGGAGGGGACCACAATCTCCTGATTCAGGCGGGCCCTCCTACACCTCACGCAACTGGAGTACACCCAAGAAACAGTGAACCTCTATGCGGAAAGAGCTTTGAAAAGTCATCTGCTCCCCAGGGCTCCTGGTAGCGGGGTTTCAACCGGCAGCTGCCTTCCTCGGGAGTCACCCGGTCTGTGGACCACAGCACCCTCAGCATCACCGTTAGGGCAGAGCTTGGGATGTCTGGGAAAGGGAATGCTCCTTGGAAAACAGTAGGGAGACACGAACCCTGGGCTCTTTCTTCCAGCACATCCCACCGGAAGCTACACCCGAGGACACCCCTTTTTCCAGGGTTCTGGTTGCTCAAACCACCCTAGCGGAGCGCGGAGAAGTGCTGCCGCCTTGTGAACGTCTCTTCGCACTACAAGTGGCTCAGTCTCAAGGCTTAGAAGGCATGAGGATACGAGGAAAGGATACCAGCCAGAAAACAATGCCGTGAGATGAACAATTCAAAAGAGGGCGGACGGTGGGGAAGCCAGTTTCCAGAGTTCAATTTTAATTTAATGAACACGGTATATTTGTTTTTTCTTCTGTTTGGTTTTTTGAAAAGCACAGCGAAAGATGGCCCACATCGCTCCTTCTTGGGAGTTACAAATCAAAACAGCCTCAAGATATCACCTCGTATCAGTCAGAGTGTTCATCACCAAACATGCTACACCCAAGTAATGCGGGGAAGGGAGGGCATGGGTGAAAAAGCACCCTCCTACCCTCTTCAGGGGAATGAAAGTGGGCAACAGCACTTCCAGCCCTGGAAGAACAGTGTGGAGGTTCTTAAGACACTGAAAACAGAGCTCCTATGTGGTTGTCAAGGAAAACCCTAATTCAAAAAGACACTGGCACCCCAAAATTCACCGCAGCAGGACTGGCAGTAACGGACAGGTGGAAGCAACTAAAAGGTCCCTGGATAAATTCATGGGGCAAAGAAGACGCGGTGCATCTATATGCTGGAATGACTCAGCTCTAAAAAAAAAGGAAATAATGCCTTTGCCAGCAATGTGGATTGATCTGGAGATGCTCATACATAGTTAAGAATTTAGAGAAGTCAAAATAGCCTATCAAGTCACTTATGGGTAGAATCGAGAAATTCATATTTATGAACTTGTTTACCAAACCAATCCCCCAGACTCAGACTCAGAAAACCAATGTATGGTTACCTTGCTCCCAACAATTCCTCTCTCCCTTTATTGGCCTGCCACGTGACGAACAGGGTGTCTTGTCTTGGTAATGTGATGGTGAACTAGTTACATACAGTCTACATTTACTGACATTAGAGAATGCCTTTGGAAATTGTACTGTGGAAGTAGAGAAAGATATACAAAAGTTTAATGTCGGGAAGAAAAAAATATTTTTCCATCTACCCTTCTGATTTTTTAGCTGAGTTGCCTTAAGAAAAGACAGATTAATAAAGAGAAAAAGAAACAGAAGTTTGTAACATTTGGTTCATGTATACATGGGAGATACCTGGAGGAAAATGAGTACCCAGAGAGCCAGCTTTAGAATTAGGATTAAATCCCGTTTTAATATGGAAAGAGAACTGGGCGTGGCGGCCTCTTGCATGTCAGTCTCTTCAGTCGTTTCCGACTCTTTGTGACCCCATGGACTGTAGCCCATCAGGCTCCTCTGTCCACCGGAATCTCCAGGCAAGAATACTGGAGTGGGTTGCCATACCCTCCTCCAGGGGATCTTCCTGACCAATGGATCGAACTCGAGTCTCTTACGTCTCCTGAATTGGCAGGCGAGTTCTTTACCATTAGTGCCACCTGGGAAGCCCATGTCGGCCTCTTAGGGGAGAATAAATGATTTTTTTTTCAGAAAGATGATTGGACCCCTAATGGAACTGATGAGAGGTATGCCAGTTTTTGACAAAGTTTTTGTCATGGTGTGGTGAGGACTTCTAGTTTCCTCTCCTGTGAATAATCAACCTTCCTGGTATAGGAAATTCACTAAGAGGAGATTTATGACAACTGAGCACCTTCTGAAGGATCTGTCTTTAGGCAGGTAAAGGCAATTTAGAGATATCATAGTAAGTTATATCAGCCAGACAGAGAAAGACAAACATCATACGATATCACTTATATGTGGAATCTAAAAGAAGAAAAAAGATACAAATGTCTTAATACTTATTTACATATCAGAAATAGACCCACATACACAGAAAATGAACTTATGGTTACCAAAGGGGAAAGGGATGAGGGAGGGGTAAATTAGGAGTTTGGTATTAACATATACACACTACTGTGTATATATATATAAAACAGATAACCAACAAGGACCTATGAAATAGCACAGGGAATTACACTCAGTATTTTGTAACAACTGTTAAGGGAAAAGAATCTGAAAAAGAATGCAGGTGTTAGTCACTCAGTCATACCCGACTCTTTGCGACCCCATGGACTGTAGTCCACCAGGCTCCTCTGTCCATGGGATTCTCCAGGCAAGAATACTGGAGTGGGGTGCCATTTCCTTCCCCACGGGATCTTCCTGACCCAGGGATCAAACTCAAGTCTCCTGCACTGCAAGCAGATTCTTTACCATCTGAGCCACCAGGGAAGCCCCTTGAAAAAGTGCGTGTGTGTGTGTGTGTGTGTGTGTGTGTGTGTGTATATACATATATATGCTGTGCTATATACCTGAAACGAACACAACATTGCAAATCAACTATATTTCAGTAAAATATACATACATATATGGTGGTGGTGGTTTAGTCACTAAGTTGTGTCCGACTCTGCAATCCCAAGGACTGTAGCCCACCAGGCTCCTTCGTTCATGGAATTTTCCAGTCAAGAATATTGGAGTGGGTAGCCACTCCCTTCTCCAGGGGATCTTCCCAACTCAGAGATTGTAATTTGATTCTTTTACCAGGGAATCACCATGGATTCCCTCCCCATATGCATCACACACACACACGTGTGTGTGTATATATGTATATTATATAAAGTTGTCTAGAGCTCAAAATAATCAATATACCAACAAAGGAGCATATTTTTTGCAGCATGTCCTGAACTCCTACAGTTGTAACTTTCACTAAGTGTTGTCTTCTCAAAAAATTCATGCTGACTCATTTCAGACCAAATTCAACTGAGTCTTAGAGTAGGGGCTAGCCGAAGAGTGGTGAAGGCTGTGTTATTCCCTCCATTACAAGGACAGGACAAGGAAGGTGGATACTTGATGTGCTGTCCAACCATGTTAAAGGTTTGAGGACTTCTAAAATCATACAGTCACCTAACGTTCTCCCCTTTCATCTCACATGGGTTAAAGATCCCAAGGGCTGAACAAATGTTTGGACACCTTCAGAGTTCTAATTACCTAGAGGATCAAAGTTGGCTGTTAAGATTTAAGCATGGCCTGCAGTAGCATCCGTGCAGTCAGACAACGCAGCTGGTGGATTCCCTTCTTGTTTGACTGGGAAGAGCAGAGAGCGTGGCTCTGGTACCAGGTGCCAAAAGGCACTCTGACTTGTTTCATAGATCCACTGTGTGAGGTTCACAGAGATGTCACTTTAAACTGCTTTGAAGGGTGCCTGCCTGCTGATTCCCTCAAGTAGCCTCAGAAAAATCTGATCCTTACCAACCTCCAGGGCATACACACTCCCTGAGAATGTATATCAGCTGAATTCTTCCTAAACACGTGCACTTTTTTTTTTTTTTGGAGTATAGTTGCTTTACACTGCTGTGTCAGTTACTGCTATACAGTAAAGTGAATCATCCATGTGTAAATATATATATATATATGTATGTATGTATGTATGTATGCATGTATGTATGTATGTATATATACAGCCCCTCTTTTTTGGATTTCCTTTCCATTTAAGGCACCACAGAGCACCAAGTAGAGTTCTCTGTTCTATACAGTAGGTTCTCATTAATTGTCTATTTTACACATAGTATCAGTAGTGTATAGGACTTCCCAGGTGGCACTAGAGGTAAAGAACTCGCCTGCCAATGCAGGAGATGCAAGAGACACAGGCTCAATCCCTCGGTCAGGAAGATCCCCTGGAGGAGGGCATGGCAATCCACTCGAGTATTCTTGCCTAGAGAATCCCCATGGGTACAGTCCATACGGTCGCAGAGTTGGACACGACTGAAGTGACTTAGCACGCACATATCAGTGGTACATGTATGTCAATACCAATTTCCCAATTCATCCCACTACCTGCTTTTGCCCCTTGGTATTCATAAAATTGTTCTCTACATCTGTGTCTCTTTTTCTGGTTTGCAAATAAGAGCATCTGTATAATTTTTCTAGATTCCACATATGTGTATGAATATATATTTGTTTTTCTCTTGCTGACTTAACTTGCTTACTTCTACACAGTGCTTTTTATGCTAAGAAAATGCAGTATATACATCTTCAGTGTTTCTCTGTTTATGATCGATGGCCTTTTTTTCTGTAGCAATCCTGTAATAATTTGCCTTCTTATTTTTATTATTCTCGCTGCATACTAATACTTGAAACATTTTAGTAAATCATGGTTCTCTGGTTCCTACTTCAGACTCATTTAACTAATTTAATGAGCTCTGTCTAATTATCGCATTTCACCTTTCATACAAGAGTGCAACAATGTTTTTGCTGAAATAGCTGGTAATAGCTCAAACGCTCAGAAAGGGAAGAAAATGAAGATGTATAATGCAGCACTCACAAGAGTTCAGATAGAATTCTTACAGATATATATATATATAGCTATTCTATGTATACCTTCATTAATTAATCCATTCATACATTCATTATGTATTCATTATGTATGCTCCAGGCATCACAAAAGACATCACATGAGCTTAAACGCTCTTTCTTAGGCCTGTGTCCCTTTTAGGGGACCATAAAACACGATGGTTAATAACTCTTGAGCTAGACTGTGTATACTTGCATCCTGTCCTCACCATTTCTTAGCCATGTGGCCTTGGGAAAGTCAATTAGCCAGCTTATGACTCAGTTTCCCCATCAGTAAAATGGTCATTATTATATATGGGCTTCCCTCATAGCTCAGTTGGTAAAGAATCCGCCTGAAATGCAGGAGACCCTGGGTCGATTCCTGGGTCAGGAAGATCTGCTGGAGAAGGGATAGGCTACCCATTCCAGTGTTCTTGGGCTTCCTTTGTGGCTCAGCTGGTAAAGAATCTGCCTGCAATGCAGGAGACCTGGGTTTGATCCCTGGGTTGGGAAGATCCCCTGGAGAAGAGAAAGGCTACCCACTCCAGTATTCTGGCCTGGAAAATTCCAGGGACTATACAGTCCATGGGGTCGCAAAGAGTCAGACCCGACTGAGCAACTTAAAAAAAAAAAAAAGCTTCTACCACTACAGGATTATTGTAAACATTAAATGAGTCAATACATACAAAAACACGTTAAAAAGTGTCTGAGGCATAATAGACATTTTACAGTTGTTGCCTCTTATGTTTCTATCGTATTGTGTCCTGTGTGTGTGTCACACGTGGCAACTGCAATTGCCTATCTACATATCTGGGTTTCCCTGGTGACTCAATGGTAAAGAATCTGCCTGCCAATGCAGGAGACACAGGTTCAATCCCTGAGTGGGGAATATCCTCTAGAAAAGGAAATGGCAACCCACTCCAGTATTCTTGCCTGGGAAATCCCATGGGCAGAGGAGCCTGACAGGCTACAGTCCATGGGTTGCAAAAGAGTTGGAGACGACCTAGCAACTAAAACAACAACAAATCTACTTATCTATTTTTCATTATTTATCTATTATTTACTGTTTGCTTCCTTCATCAAACTATAGGATCTATAAAGATAGAGACTATTAATAAATTTGCCTGCCTGGCATTGTGCTTGGCTTATAGTAAAGTGCCCAACTCATGTTTGCTGAATGAATGAACCAATGAATGAATGATTCCCTTTGGGGATGTGTAAGCCCTCTCACTCTCAACAAACTTCTCACTTCAGAGATTTCTGTGGCACATGTCTATCAAACACCATTTGCTGGAAATTCCACATGGTTTTCTATCCAGATGGTACCCATGACAAAGGGAGGGCATTCTGGCATGCAGGAAACTTAGGGTGCCAGATGCCTAGGCAAGTCACTGTATTATTCATCATCAAATGTCATTGGCCAGGGAACTGATGGCTGTCAGCTGAGCCCCACGGTGGTCCAGTGAAGAGTCTGGTCTCTAAAATCACAGCAGCAAGGACCATTATTAGGGAGAGAGGATGCTGTGGTAGGAAGATGCGGGTTAAAAAAGGGAGAAGTTTCTCAGTCTTGTTTTGGCTTTGCAACCTTGGGCAAGTCACTTCACCTCTCTGGTTCTCTCAGCTTAGTGTTTTTATAAAGGAAAACAAATTGTTATCAGTATTTCCCAAACCTGATTGTGACCCCAGAATCTTCGGGAAAGCTTTTTAAAATACAGATTTCTCTAGACTAGCAGTCAGCAACCTTGGTCTATGAAGGGCCAGATAGTAAACATTTTAGGCTTTGTAGGTTGTATGATGTATGTTCCAGCTGCCATGCTCAAGTCTCCCATTGTGTCATCAAAGCAGCGATGGAAGATGATACTATGTCCACCGACGAACGTGGCAGGATTTGGCCAGCTTTCTTGGTGGCCGTTGTTTGCTGACCACCCCCCGCCGCACGCCCCGCTAGGCCAGCCATGGCCTCTGCTGGGTAATGACCAGTTTTCTTGTTTACAAAAGCTCCTCCGGATGACAGGGAGAGGCAGCTGCACTTGGGATCCACCAGGTTAGATGCTAGAAGGCTTCTTCCCGCCCCTACTGGAGTTCTCCTTCTCTGTTTCTGATTTTCACTGTAGTCAACACTATATAGATGGAGATCTTAATATTCTTCCAAATGCATCCCATTTGGGTATTAGCTTTTGACATCTGAAGTTTTTACTCTCTCAAAATTCAATTCTCTGTTCCACCAGGAAAAGTCTGAACAGTCCTTTTCATTGCATTTAGACCAAGAAGCACTTCTGTGTGTGATACCCTTGTCAGTTCTTTGTAGGTGACAGCCTCACTGCTAACTTGCAAATGCAAAGTTTAATATTATCCTGTTTAGGCACTATAGGGATACAGTAAGGTGAGTCTCAACCTTAAGAAAGGATAATAGAAAAAAACATGAAATTATGAAACAAGTATTGGTGTTCATACTGTTTCCTTTCTACGGAGAGTTCCCTTTCTACTAAAGTCGTGACTGCTGGGTGATAAGACATCCTGAGCCCTAGAGATAGTACTGTTTTTCACTTATGTTCACTGAGCAATTGCCAGAGTTCCCTCTTTCACTCTCAAAAGTATTCAATTTGGATGAGAAAGTACATGGCCATTCTTATGGGTGACTTGGAGGGAAGATAGCCAAAACGATGCTCCATTGATTTTGCACTTTCTAAAAGGCAGGCACTGCTCTGAGGGTTTTATTGATATCATCCCAACTAATCATTATAGTATTTTGCCGATGGCTTATGTCTTTGTTGTTGTCTTAGTTGCTAAGTCATGTCTGACTCTTTTGCAACCCAGTGGACTGTAGCCCGCCAGGCTCCTCTGTCCATGGGAACTCCGAGGCAAGAATACTAGAGTGGGTTGCCATTTCCTTCTCCAGGGGATCTTCCTCACTCAGGGATTGAACCTGTGTCTCCTGCATTGGCCAGCAGGTTCTTTACCACTGAGCCAGCAGGGAAGCAACAATGTCTTTAGGGTGGGTTTTCTCAAAAGCAGACCTGGGGCGGGGATTCAGGGATAGTTAGTTTGGGGGCAAATGCTCTGAGGAAGAACAGAAAGGGAAGCAAGGAAGTGAGGCATGGAGAGAAAGGAAGCCAGTAAACAGGACCTTTGTGAGCAGCTTACAGCGGTAAATAAGCGGGGTTCAATCTCCCTGGGAACTCAGAAGTTGTGACAGCATGCCCTCGGGTGGGGCAGGGAAGCGAAAGTTCTGTTCCACAGTTTCTATCCCTCTTGCTTGAGGGTCACGCCTGGAGATGTCCATTTGCCTTCCCGCATGTCTGGCCTGTCCCATAGTTAGAAAGAGCTCACTCCTGTGGGTAGAGGGTGAATGTGCTCAGGTGAAAGACAAAAAGGGGCTTGTCGGTGTGTAGATTTGTCCACAGACAACCTTCAGAGTAAGCCCAGGGGCACCAATAGCTTCCTGTGTTTGAATCCTAGTTCTACCCTTATCAACAATATGATCTGGGGCAAGTCATCTGAGCTCCTAAATCTCGGTTTTTCCACCTGTAAAATGGGGATAACAACAGCATGTGCCCAGAGTTGTTACGAGGCCTAAATGAGATCATAGAAGCACAGCAGTCCTGTCTGTTTTCCCCGCCCAGAATCCACGTTGTCTTCCCTTGGCACAGTCCCCGGATGCTCTTTAGAAGAATCAGCCTCTCTAGATCCTTGGTGTTTGAGAGGGAGACTACTCTCAGCTCCAGGGATAGAACGTGACTGGTCTCTCTAAGTACCACTTTCTCTTGTCCATCACTGGTTTAGATCTGGGTACGGAATATATGTGGGATCAATGGGATCTCAACATGGGACTTCCTGCTGCAACTAATAAAAAGGAGTTTCCCTTCACACTAGCCAAGACATAGAAACAACCTAAATGTTCATCAACAGACGAATAGATGGCGAAGATGTGGTACATACATGCAATGGAATACTGCTGTTGCTGTTCAGTTGCACAATTGTGATCTGACCCTTTTCGACCCCCATGCACTGCAGCACACCAGGCCTCCCTAAAATACTACTCAACCATTAAAAAGAATGAAATAATGCCATTTGCATCCACATGGATGCAACCAGAGATTATCATACTAAGTGAAGGAAGTCAGAAAGAGAAAGAAAATACCTTATGTAGGCACTTATATGTGGAGTCTAAAATATGACATGAGTGAACCCATCTGTGAAACAGGAACAGACTCACAGACGTAGAGAACAGACGTGTGGTTGACAACTGGGAGAGGGTTGGGGGAGGGATGGAGTAGGAGGTTGGAGTTAGCAGATGTATGCTATAATGAGTAGAAAGGGTAAACAACAAAGTTCTACTGTATAGCACGGAGAACTATATGCAATATCCTGGGATAAACCATGATGGAAAAGAATATTGTAAAAGGAATGTGTATGTAGTATATGTATAACTGAATCACTGTTCTATAGCCTGACACTAGCACATTGTAAATAAACTATACTCTAATAAATTTAAATTAAAAAAAAAAAAAAAGAATGGCAGAGGACAGGGAGAAGAAAGTTAATTTCTGAATATTATTGAGCCCCTGAATCAAGCAACCTGAAAGCTTGCCCCATCTCTGCACTTGCTATTCTGAGAGTTAAAATTTTGCTTCACTATTTAAATCAGTGTGCATCCAGGAACCTATTACCTGCTGTGGAAAGCACCCGACTGTGCTATCAATACAGACCTATGACTTGGGTTCAAAATTCCAGAGTGAGGAATACAGATTAGGATGATGTACAAAGATGCCCTAAAAGTGTGTCTCTTAACCAAGAACAAGAGTTGATTTCTTTCTCATAGAAGAGTTCGCAGAAGAGGTCCTGGACAGGTTAAGGTGGCTCTACAATCATTGCGACCAAGTTTCTCCTGCATCCTTAGCAGGCAGCTTCCATCTTCCCATCTCAACCAGCTGCTCTGGGTTCCAGGAGCACTTACACCCTCCAGCCAGTGGGAAGAAGACAGAGATGATGTGGATACCCACTGCCTGCAGTTACCATCTGAGCCACCAGGGAAGACCCCCTGCAAGGGTACAACCCAGAAATTAACCACACACATCACATCTCATTGGCTGGAACTTAGTCATGTGGTAGCACTCAACTGCAAGGAAGGCTGAGAAGCGTGGTTATTACTCTGTGTGGTCATATGTCCAGCTCTATTTCTACTAGAAAAAAAGGAAAAATAAATACTGGGACACACAGCTAGCTGCCTCCACTAAAGAAGAAGGAGGGGTTAATTGTATTTGTTTCAACTGACAATTTTTTCATTAAAACGACTTCAGAATGTAAACAGGATTTAAAAGAAATGCTGTTCAGCACTTCCCCAAAGACTTAACCACGACTATTTACTTAGAAATGGGTAAAACCAAACCTTGTTTTCATCGCTTCTTTTTAGGTGGATCTCAGAAGGATTCCAACAATCAGTGATCCCAAATTAGCCCAGCTTATTACCCTGTGTACATGAAATTAATAACTGAATTTCACCAATTTCCCGTCATTCCAACTGTCTTTTCCTCAATTAGGCTGCACAACTATGGTTTAATTATATTCTTTTGATAGTCACCAGAATCCCATAACAAGCTCCTCTTTCACAATCCTATTATTAATCAGGGTAATTCAATTTATGGAAAAATAAGGACAGACAAATAGAGAAAAATGAAAGAGCTGCAAGAAGCGCTGTGTTCTGCAGCCGGGCTAAAATGGCTGTCAATGAAGGGTTTACAGAATTAAGACAGAAGCAAGACTTGGATTCAGCGGCAGCAGGTTTTAAATGATGTTCGAGGCGTCACCAAAGCAAATCCCTTTCTCCGTGGTCCCCTCGGGGTCAAGTACCATGTTTCAATTACAATTTCTCCAAATTGCTGTGATGCCGCGAATGTTCCAGATTAACAGCGGTATAGCACCGTTCTCGGCGGGACGGAATCAAAAAAATCTAGTTCAGAGGTTTGTTGAAATACACCCCAAGACACTCAGCTGCAAAACACATTAAAGACTCCAAGATGATGGGAATATTTCTGATCTGTATTCCCCAAAGAGGTTACTTTTGCAGACAGCAAGTTTATTATTTATGGTAGCAAATAAAATTTCTCAGTGTAGCCAAGGAGGCTTCTTGCAATTACATCAGGAAGGCACCATCATATAGTCCATTATGGAAATCGTATTGACATGAATAGGCAAGGCTATTGTTTCGCCAGGATGCATATTTCTTTCCAGAGCATGCTCATGATGGCCTGGCAAGGAGATAATGAATTGTTTGGTTCGACTTTTCACTTCAAATGGCTCTATTCCTTGGAAGAGGATTTTGTATAGAAAGACATTATTTTGCAAATTCTACTTCAGATGATTGGCTGAGTTTTATGAGAAGATCTCACAGGGGCCTGACATGGGTCAGAAGGCCAGTGCCATACTGGGTATACTAGAAGCTCCAGGAGACTGTGAGTTTGATCCACACTGATGACTCTGTTAGCATTTTCAAGCCTTGAAGTGAATCTCCGGGGAACTGTATCTTTGGCTAATTCCCTCCACATATCCTATCCTCAAGAAATAAGAGCAATCTGGGATCTAACATCTCTATTTAAGGGGTAGTGCTGAGGAACTCCTTATGATTTTAAGTAGAGGAGAAAGACCTTGCCCTGAAAGAAATGAAGACTGGAAAAACCTTTGGACCCTCTCTCCAGGAGTAATTTACCTAGTAGGAATGGGAGGAGACCAATTGTGAATATACAGCCTCTGCTTTCTTTGGCTTTTCTTCTTCCTCAACTACACAGGCTCCCTCCCCTAATCCTCGGCTTCACAAGGGTGAGGCAGTTGAATCTTCTATATAATTGGTAGGTAAGTGTCCACAGTGGGGCTTCCCCGATGGCTTAAGTGGCCAAGAATCTGCCTGCAATGCAGGAGACTCAGGAGATGTGGGTTCAACCCCTGGGCTGGGAAGATCCCCTAGAGAAGGAAATGGCAACCCACTCCAGTATTCTTGCCTGGGGAATCCCACAGACAGAGGAGACTGGAGGGCTATGGTCCATAGGGTCACAAAGCCTGAAGCAACCAGCGCAGCGCAGCATGGCACCGTGGACACTTGTGTGCGTGTGTGCTCAGTCATGCCCAGTGCTTTGCGGCTCTATGGACCATAGCCCACCAGGCTCCTCTGTCCATGGGATTCCCCAGGCAAGAATACTGGAGTGGGTTGCCATTCCCTTCTCCAGGTGATCTTTCCCATCAGGGATCGAACCCAGTGTTCGAACCCAGGTCTCCTGCATTGTAGGTGAATACTTTACTGCTGAGCCACCAGGGAAGCCCACTCCAATCTCCCCTACATGATTCAAAAATTAGAGAGTCATTTGAGTCTCTAAGACACAAATGCCCAAGGGATGGTAGAGCCCCTGGGTAATTTATCCAGTGGTCTGAATTACTTGCTCTTCTCTTGCTTCCTCATCTTGAATCTTAGCTCATGTACCTGCTGGGAACTACTAAGTACAACTGACAGAAATCGGTTCTAGCACACTGAGTTAAGAAAACAGGAAGAAAGAAACATGGTTTCTGATACTTGTATGAGCATTTCTGTTCCCAAAGCTACAAGTTCAAATACTACCTGTATGATTACAATGTCAAGTGTTCAACACAGCAAAAACCAAAGAATTTCAACTGGAAGATATGTTCCAATATCATAGAGCTCAATCGTCTTAAACCCCAGACCACTGCTGCACAGCCTTGTGCTATTTTATTCCTGTGTTCTAGTCACCATTTAAGCATATTAAGCACAAGCCATGTGAAGGGCAATAATGAACACGAGAAACAGGGTTTCTGCCTTCACAGAGGCTACTCGCTGGTGGGGCAGATGGACTGTTTTGCTTTTTTTTTCTTTTCCCTTAATTTATTCATTTTTAATTGAAGGATAATTGCTTTACAATATTATGTTGGTTTCTGCCATACATCAACATGCATCAGCCATAGGTATACATATGTCCCCTCCCTCTGGAAACTCCCTCTCACCTCCCACCCCATCCCACCCTTCTAGGTTGTCACAGAGCACCAGTTTGAGCTCCCTGAGCCATACAGCAAATTCCCACTGGCTATCTATTTTACATACGGTAAAGTATGTTTCATTTTCTTTTGGCCAAACCAATACTTTACCCCGATAGTGTTGTTGTAAGGTCTGGAGTCTGAAATAGTGTATGTTAATTTCCGGGCCCATAATTTCCTGGTCCATATATTTTTTTTCTGCTCATAATAGGATTGGTTACTGCATGAGACTCAGATTAAATAACCATCACTTGTCATTTATTAGGCCATTTTGTGGTTCAGTTCAGTTCAGTTCAGTCGCTCAGTCGTGTCCGACTCTTTGCGACCCCATGAATCGCAGCACAGCAGGCCTCCTGTCACAGATGGATAAATTCCAACATGAAACACCTGAAGCATTTTTGCTTTGGGGAAATTTAGAGAAGGATATTCAGAGACTTTGCATACTTTACATATCAGTGAAGCAATAGAAAAGGCAGCCAGGAAGCCAGGGCCCAAGATTATATCCGGAGTTCAAAAGCCATCAGAATGCTAATTCTCCTTCTGCATGTCAACTTCAATCTTCTGGTTCACTGACCTTTTCTATACAGAGGCAAACTTGGCCACAGAAGCTCCCAAGCTTCACCTTTTTCCAAGTTCAATCCCCCCTGGACAGAGAAAACCTCAACCTTCAGGGTCTCAAGTTCAAGCATCCCAGGGAAGAGCTCCAGTTGGCCCAGTTGAAGTCCCTATTTCTGGACAAACCATCCCCAACAGAGAACAGGGTCCTGGTGTATCAAATCACTGCTCCTACAGAAACCAGGGAAATAGGGCTCTTTGGGGGGAATTCCCAAAAGACTGAGTGAGCTTCCCAAGTGGCGTGGTGGTAAAGAATCCGCCTGCCAATGTAGGAGACACAAGAGAAGTAGGTTTGTTATCTGGGTTGGGAAGATCCCTTGGAGAAGAAAATGGCAACCCACCCCAGTATTCTTGCCTGGAAAATCCCATGGACAGAGGAGTCTGGCGGGCTACAGTCCATGGGGTCACAAACAGTTGGACACGACTGAGCACACAAGAAAAGATTGAGCAGAAAATTCCACAAATACTGACTCGATGTTTTTATGCTAACTGCTTCCATAAAGTGACGCCACAGACAACAATAATTGAATAAACAAGGCAGATTCTTTGAAAAGCTGAAATTCTGCTGGGGGGGGGGGGCGGGAATCATCACCTGTGTTTCAGAAATAACTGAGCATGCATTATTCATTTGATTTGCTTGTGCCAAAATGTTCCTTTGGACCTGTTGTTAGGCACCCAAGTTCAAGTTCCTTAGATTTTCCTTTGCTTTCTGAGGGGTTGAAAGGTAAAAGCTGCAGCAAGACAAGGCACTTTAAAAATACCCTAAACAAGCATTGTTGCTGAGAGCTCTTCTGCAGCCTTAAGAATATCACAGAAGTGAGTACACTGGGAATTGCAGGTCATATCCTGGAGACATGGGAAGTGTGTCTGCTCCTGTACTTAATGATCAGACACAGACTCCCACAGGTGACTGGTCCTGAGAACATGACTAATAAGGAGTGAGGAGGAAGAGGAAGGAGAAGCAGGAGAGAAAGAGACAGGAGGAAGAGGGTAAGGGATGGGAGGAAGAGGAAGGGTGGAAATGCGGGGAGAGACAGGAAAGTTAACCCAGTCTGACCTGGGGACCTGCTGTAATATCTTTCTTCAAAAAGCAAGTTTCATGCAAACATTTCACAGAGGAGGTTTTTCTAGGTACTCACACCAACTTTCCTCTAATTTAAGGATCAAAACTTTCACCAACATCTCCTGAAGTATGTTGAAGGAGACAGGAATTGCCAAGTTGGTCCAGAGACTCCAAGTTGGTCCAGAGACTGCCAAAGTGTGGGCGTGCGCTATTGTTTGAGATGACCTCATGGGGTCCCCAGAGGGGCCCCTCAACAATACCACAAATCCAGGGTAAAATGTTGCTCCTTTTTGCTTCTCTTTCAATCCCTCTAAATAGTCCTCAAAGAGTTTCAGTTTGGTGTTATTACTTAGCACTTCTCTAAAACCAATTCTATCCCCACTGTTGTACAGAGAAAAAGTAGAGCCTCTAGGAGGACCTAGATGGAGCTTGATAACAAAGATGTGTTTACTTGAATTTAATATCCCAATAATCTTCAGTTTTAGGCTAGGGTTATTGGTCTTTCTTTTATAGTAGGCATGTAAAGTTACCTTTACTATATATATATATATATATATATTTTGAGTTTAAAAAAGTCAACAAATCTAAAAAGTAACAGAAGTGGTGGTACCACAGGTAGCAGAGAGATGGAAAATACTCTTAGTCACTGAGCATGTACAATTGATGTTATTGGTCTTTCTTTTATAGTAGGCATGTAAAGTTACCTTTACTATATATATATATATATATATATATATATATATATATATATATATATATTGAGTTTAAAAAAGTCAACAAATCTAAAATGTAACAGAAGTAGTGGTACCACAGGTAGCAAAGAGATGGAAAATACTCTTAGTCACTGAGCATGTACAATTGATGGTGAGATTCCTGGGTCAAAAGGAGACCCTGTGTTCCCAACCTTTGTCAGTGTGGGAGTAATAGTCAAATATTGTAGGTGGGAAAGAATGCTGATGTATCCCGAGACCTTTGCCAGAGCTTCATTTGTTTTAAAATGAGTCTTTGGAGCCTCTTCTTTCCTTCAGCACAAAGATTTTCCCTTATAAAGTGCTAAACACTGGTGACAATAATGATTATAACAACTGAGAAGCCTAAAGATATTTCCTCTTGAACTTTTTAGTTTATGAGGATACTGCGGAGTCCATGACAGAAGGGAAGTGGGCTAAGGTTCAGTGTTTGACGAAAGGAAAGCTGAAAATGGACTGGAGAACTACCTCATCTCATATTAATGATAAAAGAATGGAAAATAAAGGACTGTCTTGGGAACCAGCCACCAGTGGGGCATCTCCCTACATTTCATGCTGGGAAACTTCATGAGGCAGAGACACAAAGCCCGGGAAACTGCTGGTGGAAAAACAGTGACCCGTCTCTTTGCCAACTCTTAAAAATAAAAGCATTAAATGTTAACCAACTGCGGACCCATGAAGTTATTTTTAAAATCAACTGAAATAAAATAGAGATTTAGTTTCCATTATGATGACCTTATCAAAAGCCCTGAACTAGTTGCCTTATTCGAAAGAAAATGTCGTTTAAAAATAAAAACCAGTTACATCCCACAAATAAATAATGGTATCAGAACGCTGGTTAGGGAGGCTTTCCTGGGTTCAACTTGTAGATCTGGTTTTCCTTTAAATAAAATACATCTTACCTTGCCTTTCCCCTTTATCTATGAAATTTTGGCAACCACATTTATTTTATGCTCCTTGTTTCTTTGGGTGATTCTTTATTTGAATTTCTCTTCTAGTTCCTTAGGGTGCAGGTCTGTTAAAAATACTACCTGAAATCTTTTACACAAGGGGTAGGATATTTTGAGAAAGAAGTAGGAGTTTAAAATTACCTTGCCTCGGGTGTGGAGAAAAGGGAACCCTCTTACACTGTTGGTGGGAATGCAAACTAGTACAGCCACTATGGATAACAGTGTGGAGATTCCTTAAAAAACTGGGAATAGAACTGCCATATGACCCAGCAATCCCACTGCTGGGCATACACACTGAGGAAACCAGAATTGAAAGAGACGCGTGTACCCCAATGTTCACTGCAGCACTGTTTACAATAGCCAGGACATGGAAGCAACCTAGATGTCCATCAGCAGATGAATGGATAAGGAAGCTGTGGTACATATACACAATGGAATATTACTCAGCCATTAAAAAGAATACATTTGAATCGGTTCTATTGAGATGGATGAAACTGGAGCCCATTATACAGAGTGAAGTAAGCCAGAAAGAAAAACACCAATACAGTATACTAATGCATATATATGGAATTTGAAAGATGGTAACGATAACCCTATATGCGAGACAGAATAAGAGACACAGATGCATAGAACAGTCTTATGGACTCTGAGGGAGAAGGTGAGGGTGGGACGTTCTGGGACAATAATATTGAAACATGTATATTATCATATGTGAAACAGAACACCATTCCAGGTTCAATGCATGAGACAAATGCTCAGGGCTGGGGCAATGGGATGACCCAGAGGGATGGGATGGGGAAGGAGATGGGAGGGGGGTTCAGGATGGGGAACACATGTAAACCCATGGCTGATTCATGTCAATGTATGGCAAAAACCACTACAATATTGTAAAGTAATTAGCCCCCAACTAAAATAAATATATTTATTTAAAAAAATAAAAATAAAAAATAAATAAAATTACCTTGCCTCATTTATTTAGTACCTTACACATACAAACTCTCATGGGAGGTACCATAGAAGGAGTATTTTTTAAAATCTTTAATCACATCATTTACTCTTTTCTTAAAACCAGTATATAAGGTAAATCTCTGACCACCTCCCACATCCCAGCCCCGGTAGTAACCACTGACCACTGTCAACACTCTGCTGGTTATGAGTCTTGTATCTCTATGATCATAAAACTATACCTATAGAATAAGTACAGACAAATACATCAGTGATAGCTTTAAAAAAAAAAATGAAAATGTGATCATGCTTTTTTCCCCCACTTAACCATACTTCCTAGATTTCCCTGATAGTCAGTATAGTATTTACAGATTGACCTCAAGTTACTTTGAGCCCTCACATAATATTCCAGTATATAGATTACCACTTGTCTAAACAGTCTCTTATTGATAGACATTTGGCTTGTTTCAAGACATCTGTTAATACAAAAAGTGCCACAGAAATCATCTTGGTGTATATTTTTTTACACATTGCCCAGTTCACGTCTTTTAGAGCATTTAGCATTTGCCTGAAGATGTCAGATGGTTAGGATCCATCCCACCCCCACTTGAACCACCCAGATAAAACTTAACTGAATATTTACTTTTCAGAGTCCTAGACTTAGAAGGAGTATTTTAATTGAATGATTTAACATTCAAGATAACAAGAAGAGGTAGTCAGTCATAAGACCTTACAGGATTAACTGTCCAGGAAGACTTCCACGGGGGCTGGATGCGGAATAGACATGAGTAATGGGTGAGGCCGGGTACCAGACATAGCTCGATGGTACTCTACACACACACACACACACACATGTCAGCTAAACGGGGAAACTCAAGAGAGCAATCACCCGTGGTTACCACCTGGGAATACAAAGCCCTGCTTTGAATGTTTCCAAGTTGACTGGAAATCTATTTTTTAAACGTGATAGATCAGACTTTTAGCTGTTGGTTCTAACTGAAAAATTTAAAAAAAAAAAACACAGTGTGGGAGACTTCCTGGGAAGTCCAGTGGTTAAGACTTCACCTTCCAATTCAGGGGATGAGGGTTCGATCCCTGGTTGGGGAGCTAAGATCCCACGTGCCTCATAGTCAAAAAAATCAAAGCATAAAACAGAAGTAATATTGTTACAAATTAAGATGTTAAAAATGGTCCATGTCAAAAAAAAAAAAAAAAAACAACTAAAGAAAACCACACACACACACAATGTGAATGAAAGAAAACACATCAGCAAACTGAATCTGGCCCATGGATTGACAGTTTGCAACTTCACCTTAGACCATGGAACTAAGCCTTTAAGGATCTCGATTTGAAGCCATCACTCACAGTGGAATAACCAGAAGAAGCAGGATTTATACTGAGTCTTGAAAGAAAGAGAGTTGTATCAATATAAGGAGAAGGGAGGGAGGGTGGTAGGCACACTATATGGACAGTGGAGGGTAAAGGAAGCCCCAAACCAGAAAGGCTCAAGGTGTGTTCGGGAAACCCTGAACAGCGCGGTTTGGAAGAGAGACAAACTCATACATGGAGGACGTCAGAGAAAAGGCTTGGAAAGCAAGTGAAAGGCAGATCAGACAAGGATTCTGAATATCAAGTGAAGAAGTTTAAGTTTTATCCTACAGTCAATGAAGATCTGGGGCTCTAGAGATAGATGTAATCAATGAGTTTTCCAACAAAATCAATCTATCTGGAAGAGAAAGAGCCTGCAGGGGAAGAGACTGGTCAGAAGTCTATTGCACTAATTCAGGAGAATTACATGGAGGCAAGGTCTAGTAGATAACACAGACCTTCTGCAATGGATAAATCTACCGGACGGGTACATTGTTTGCTGTTTTAAAATGTCAAAGATAATTCTACTGTTTGGGACCTGAGGCATTATTAGTCGGTATCCTAGTGAAAATACCCAGTAGGACACTTAGGACCTGAGTTTAGGACACTGTCCAGGGATGCTAATGCAGTTTGGAGCATTTTCCACATGAGGATGGTACAAGGAGAAAATTCCCAAGGGAAAAATGTTAGAAAGAAGAAGCATACATCTTAGGAGGATGAATGCTCAAGGTCCATATTTCTTATCATCTACTTCAAAAACTTTGCTAAATTAATAAGTCATTAGCCTGAGTTTGTGTGATTACATAATCTCATATATCCAAATATTCTGACTGATAAACATCATTGTTAAAATGGGCTTCCCTAGTGGCTCAGACAGTAGCAAATATACCATTGTAGGCATCACCTAGTTTAACTGCTCCTCTTGTGACAGAGGATGAGATGGCTGGATGGCATCACCGACTCAATGGACATGAGTTTGAGTAAACTCCGGGAGTTGGTGATGGACAGGGAGGCCTAGCGTGCTGCAGTCCATGGGGTCGCAAAGAGTTGGACACGACTGAGAGACTGAACTGACTGACTTGTATCATGACTATAAATCTCATCTGTTCAACCTAAGTTAGGATTTAAAGAAAGAAATAATCAAAGAAAGGAAGGCAGTAGGGGAGAGATACAAAGAGGAAGGAAAGAAGGAAAGTAGGAAGGGAGGAAGGAAAAGAGGAATGGGAAAGGATAGGAAAGAAACAGGAAACTAAATAGAATAGATATTGCCCTGTCAATGATGGTTCAGATGAAGCCCTATTAAATGTCTGAAAATTGCCTGAAGGATATTTTCAGTGCTATAGGTATAAATATTACCAGAGCCTTCATCCAGAAATTCACTTTAAAATCAGAGAAAATGAAGCCCCTTCACACCAGAATTTACCTGACAGCTACTTTACTACCAAACCAGAGCTTGCCTCTTTGAAACCTTCATACCATGTTAGAAAGATGCCATTAATTAAAAATGCATCCTCCTTAGAGCCCAGAAATAAACTCTAATGTTCATGGTCAATTGATTTCCTACAAAGGGGCCAATGTAATTCAATAAGGAAACAATATTCTTTTCAACAAATTATACCAGGACACCTGGATAAGTACTTTAAAAATAATGAAGTTGGACACCTATTTCATAAATTAAAAAATAACTAAAAGGTGTCATAGACCTAAATATAAGAGCTGAAAGTATAAGACTCTGAAAAAAACACACTATGAAATCTTTATGACTTTGAGATTTCTTACATAATGTCAAAAGCACAAGCAGAAAAAGAAATTAATAAATTATACTTGCTCAAAATTAAAAATATTTGTGCCGCAAAGGACACCATCAAGAAAGTGAAATGATAACCCACTGTCTTGTGGAAATTATCTGCAAATCATATATCTAATAAGGAACTTATCTCCAGAATATTAAAAATAACTTATGTAACTAAAAAATAAAAAGGCAAGTAGCTCACCTAAAATATAGACAAAGGATCTGAAATGGACATTTCTCCAAAGAAAACATATGAATGGCTAATAAGCACCTGTGAAAATGTTTCAGCATCATTAATCATTATGGAAGAACAAATCAAAGCCACAATGAAACATCACTTCAAAACCACTAGAATGGCTATAATAAAAAAGACAGACAATAACAAGCGTTAGTAAGGATGTGAACAAATCGTAACCCTTACATATTGCTCATGTAAATGTAAAATAGTGCAGCCACAGTGGAAAACGACTCAGTAGTTCCTCAAAATGTTAAACGGAGAGTTGCCATAGGACCCAGAAATTCTACTCCTAGGTATCTCCCTAAGAGAAATAAAAATATATGTCTACACCAAAACTTGTACACCATATACTGCATGACGTTTTCAGTACAGCAGACAGCAGCTGCTATTCTTCTTAGTCTCCTTTCATAAAGACCTTTGCCCCAGTTCTTCCCTTTCTCAGGAAAGCCTTGATTCTGTTCAGTACAAACTGGCTCCTCTCATCTTTCAAAAGAGCTTAAATGTTCCTGTCTCTCAAACATGCCAGCCTTGTTCCTGTCTCAGGCATTTGTAGTGGTGCTTCCTTCTGCTTGGAAAACTTTTCTCACAGATCTTTGCAGAACTGCTGACTTTTCAACATTTTGGTTCAGTGCAAAAGAGAAACTTCTGTAATTCAGGCAGTCCACAGTCACTCATTACCATTCATTTTGTTTCATGGCATGAGCTTCTACCTGATGTTAGCTTGTGTTCCTGTTTCCATATTCACATTTGTGTCGGCTTATGGGTTTACTGTCTGGCTTATACACTAGAGCAGGCACTCACCGGGGCCATAGTTGACTCCACCACGATCATGTGCTAAGTGGCTTCTGTTGTGTCCTACTCTTTGAGACTCCCACGGACTGTAGCCTGTCAGGCTCCTCTGTCCATGTGGTTCCCCAGGCAAGAATACTGGAGTGGGTTGCCATTTCCTTCTCCAAGGGATCTTCCTGACCCAGGAATTGAACCCGCATATCTTACATCTTCTGCATTGGCATGAAGGTTCTTTACCACTAGCACCACTTGGGACTCCACCACACCAAGCCAGTAATCAAGACTTGTTGGCTGATCAACTTTTAGGTTGAATGGAGCCCAGGATAAGATTTCCTGCCTCAGCATTTATAATAGGGTGGGGAAAAAAAGGGTTTGCCTAATACCTCTCCAAAACCACTCTCATTCACCTCCACCCACATCGTGCCCCAATCCCCCCCCCCCAAAAAAAACCGCAAGAATTTCCTCAACAACATTTTACACTGAAAACCTCCTCATAAAAGACTGATTTCAGGAAAACAGATTCTTCGTCATCTGGAGATCCAGTGCTGGCTTGATGAATGTTACATTTCAGGATAACTAGTTTCTCAAACATGATGGATGAGACGAAAGAGAGAACAGCAAATGACAGAGGCTAGTCCAACTTTTAATGAGAGGAAAATCAAAGCAGAGCTCAAACAATAGGTGTCAGGAAGTCAGGCAGCGCTGTGCTGTTTCTCCTTTCAGTGACGTGTTCTCCGGTTAGCAACCCCCTTGACAAAATGATGATCTCTCAGGAAACAAAGAGGAGAATGTGGACTTCTCCTTGAATTTATAGCTGCCTTTGTGCAGCTGGTTGCAAAGCACTGGGCCCTTCAATCTTTAAAAAGAAAAAAAAGGAGAGGGAAGGAGGGAGAGAGGGAAGGAAAGGAGAGAGGAGAAGAGAGAGAGAGAAAGACCAGAAAAAAAAAGAAGCAAAAGCAAAAGCATACCCTCATCTAATACTCTTTTAGATCAGAGTATTGAAAGAAAGAAAATGGCACCTATATAGAACTGAAGAAACTTTCTGTAAAAGCATCATATCTTTTTTTGCTTTCAGCTTTTTACTTATTTATATTTTACATTTGAATCTTTAACCATTAAGAATTATTTTGGTATCTGTTTTATGGTGAGATGCTATGTTTGTCCTCTATTTTCCAATTTGCAAACTGTCCCAGCACTATTTTTGAATAGTGTATCCTTTTCTTGATAATTCATAATGCACCTTTATCATATGTTACAATTTTATAAATGGAAAAGAAGGATTTACTGTATAGCACAAGGAACTATATTCCTATCTTATACTAACCGATAATGGAAAAGAATCTGAAGCTGTACGTCTGAAACTAACACAAAATTCTAAATCAACTATCGTCAAATTAAAAAATAAAGCACCCTATCTTTTTTCATATCCTGAACTATTTTTTCTCTTCTGCAAAAAAAAAAAAAAAAAAGAAACAGACTTAAAGTTAGGAAAACAAAGCCATTCAACTGACGCTCGATCTCTTTTTAACCTAAGAAAGTGTTGGTGAAGAGCAGTCAATAAGAAAAATGTCAGAAGTCCTTCACAATTTACCTGTTACACCACGAGAGACATCCTGTCCAAATACCTTGCCGATACACAAGCCTCAGGCCAGATGCACAAAAGACAGGAAGAAGGAGTTTGTATACAGCAAACCACTCAGCATCGCCTCCCTGTCTTGGGCATGGACGTTTGCAGACTAGTCTTATATCTGAATGACTACTAGATATTTAAGACCAGCATTCAGGAAATGGACTCATGCTCAAACAAGAGGAGATCAGAGATTACAAAAGGATCCTTGCCCCTAAGCCCCCACTTCCCCTCCTCCGCCCTGCCCCCACATCCCAAGACGGTCTGCCAAGAACAAATTTAGTATCAGCTTATCATAGGCTCTAGAGAGCCCTGTAATTACATCTCCCGGGCAGGAATCTGAACCTGGCAATCAAGACTCCCTCTTGTCTCTGATTTCTACATCTTGCCTGTTTGGGGAGGCGGAGCATGTGGGATGACCACAGGCAGAAGTGAGAGTTTCCAAGACCTAGTTTGGGCCAGAGAGCTTGGGCAGCAGGGTATTTGTAAGGATACAGAGCATCTAACGGTTTATAGGGATATGGAGCATCGAACACTTCCTGGCACCTGGTAACCACTCAATAAGCGTTCCTTTTTATTAAATTTCTGAGATTTTTCCACCAGTAGATGGGTTATGGACTTCCCTGGTGGCTCAGATGGTAAAGAGTCTGCCTGCTATGCAGGAGACCTGAGTTAGATGCCTGGGTTGGGAAGACCCCCTGGAGAAAGAAATAGCAACCCACTCCAGTATTCTTGCCTGGAAAATCCCATGGACAGAGGAGCCTGGTGGGCCACAGTCCATGAGGTCGCAGGAGTCTGATACAACTTAACCACTAAATCACTGATGGAATTATAATGCCCCAGAGGACAAATGCAAATGGTCAGATGCCCACAGCACAGCAATGGTTAAGAGCTTGGGATCTGAATTCATTTAGATCTGCATTTCTGGACTCTGGTCAAATTCCTCTTCATGACCTGAAAATCCTTAACACTCAGTTTTCACATAGTGACTCTCTTCCAGCTTCTTGACATAGAGGGAAAACTAAAAATTTGTTGTCATGCTCGGTTCCATGCATCCCTAACCACCATTTCTACATATTACAACATAGGAAGTGGATGTTGATGTTTGTAAAAATTTCTAAGGGAAAATTTGAGTGGGTGAATGTGTCTTTAAGAACATGGTGGACAACCTGCTTATTCAGTTGGCTTCAAGCGAAGACATAGAGTTAAGACCAGACATCACAGGGACTTCCTTGGCAGCCCAGTGCTTAAGACTTCGCCTTCCAATGCAGGGGGTGTGGGTTCAATCCCAGAGCTAAGACCCCACGGGGCTCGTGGCCAAAAATACAAAACACAGAACATAAGCAATATTACAACAAATTTAATAAAGACTTTAAAAATGGTCCACATTAAAAAAAAAAATCTTAAAAAAAGACTAGACATCTAGAAGCTACCACAGTGGGTAGCTTCTATCCCATGGGAGGTAATAAAAAGTCACCTAAGTCACTGTGCTTGTTCCAACCTCTAGCCTGAGAACTACACCAGCTCTGGAGCCAGGACTGTTCAGTCCTAGGAGAACAAATCCCCCATTGCTGAGAGCTGTGAATGCTGGGGACCCGTTCACACGTTGCTGGTGTAACTCGACTGCAGCAGTGACAAATCTTCGTTTTCTTATTGTTGATTACATTTCTCTGAGTTTAAAAGAACTCAAGTAAGACCTACTCGAGAGAATAAACCCACCTCTAATTTGGGCTAGATTTTAAACCAGTGAGTTCAAATTCTAGCTCTAGCTGAGCAGTCTTGAGGGAGTTCCTTAATTGCCCTGTGTCTCAGTCTATTTATAAAATGGAGATAAGAGCAGTTCCCACCTAATCCTGCAGGTCCAAGTGATACCCTACGAAGTGTATAAATGATCAGACACTGTATGCAAAGTGCCTGGCCCAGAGCAATGGCACCTTTTGATGCACAGTGGCTCAAGTGTACCTGTCTTAGGGACACTACCAGAAAAGGAACAGATGGTGAGAATACACTTTGATGTCCCAGTGGTAATTTGGCCTCAAGGAAATTTGCCTAGCCTGCTCTGAGACTGAACCCTATTAATCAAATTGACTAAAAAAATAAGGGAGACATTATCGAATAAGCTGTTTAACAAAATATGGAAGGATGTCTTTCTATCAAGTTCTATAGCCAAATTTCTAACTATGCAACAACACCTCTTTTCAAAAGAAAGGTTTTATTTCTTGTTACATAAAGAACCCTTATATTATTTTTCTACTTTGTTCACAAAGGAGATAAGGGAGAAATATGCTCAAGAGAGAAAACAAGTTTCAAAGTCTTTGAGTCACTCAAATGCTATTTGGCAGAAACTGAATGCAATACAAGATAGTGAAGAAGCAAGACCATTGCTTCTGAACCAGAGTGAATAAAGCAGTTTTCTTTAAGTTTTGAATTAAGAATCAAAGGTTATCCATTTGGGAAATCCCTGTTTTAGAGATATCATGCCTTGAGCTTGCTTTTGTCATGAGTTAGAACACATGTACAATTACTGTATCAACTCCAAATTTCTTTATTTCCTAGGAGAAATATGATTCTTCATAAATCTTTTTTTCTTATCTCTGAAAAATAATCTGTACTTTGTCCCACTATTTTAAACAAGTTCTGATAATGTATTTTTAGGACTTGGATCTATAGTTCTCTAAATTATCTAAATATCTCTGGATCAAGCCAGGTCTTCAGAAGGCTATAAATTTGGGTCATTCTTGATTTCACAAAATTATATTTTATCATTACAGCCCTGGCTTTTATCAAAGGCTGATACAAGAAACACCGTGATGACAAAGACAAATGTACAAGGGTACTCACTGCAGCACTGTTCATAGTAGGAAAAGATTATAAACATTCTAAATCAATAGGTACTGGTTAAACAGATCATGACACATCCATACAATAGAATTCTATGTGGGTATTAGAAGAAATGACACAGCTTTACAAGTAGTGATATGGAATGACTTTAATTTACATTAAGAAAAAATAATGTGCAGAACAACATATACAATGTGTTTAAAACTGAGATACACCTACATACTTATTCATATATGCACATTTACACATACATACATGACTGCACATCTTGAAAACAATGCTTATCTCTCAAGAGAGAATCTCGGAGAACTTCCCTGAAAGTCCAGTGGTTAAGACATCACCTTCCAATTCAAGGGGCATGAGTTTGATTCCTGGTCAGGGAACTAAGTTTCCACATGCCTCGGGGTGTGGTAAATTTAAATTTAAAAAAAAAAAAATTTTAAAGAGAGAATCTCAGAGGCAATGGTTAAAAGCAGAGAGACATACCTTTCCACTGAAACCTTTGCATACTCTGAGTTTATCATGTATATCTATTATCTATTAAAAAAACTAAACCAAAAAAGAAGGGCTGCTATGAAGTTCCTTCTGGCGTGTTTATCACAAACACCAGCTCTTTAAACCACTAAGAGGTGTTCCACAAAGGATTTATGCTCTACCCTTCTTGGGGTTTCACAATGTACAATTCTGCAGTAGAGTCTGTGAGAAGGTCTGTAATCTAGAGTCTTATGTCTTAATTTACCCCAACATTTCCCAAATTTCTTGATCATAGAAACTGTTGTGTTTTTTTTTTTTAAGGGCATTTTCCCTGAAGACCACACCTCAGTGAGTATAACACTGAAGCATTTATTTCTTAAAGGTTATGCCACCAAGACATGCACCATCCTAACTGACAGGTAAGAATTTAGCAGTAGGGTTACCTTTGTTTACTTTTAGGAATAACTGTATTTCCTATGCTGTAATCATAAGTCTGTATTGAATTAGAATTATTTTTACACCTCATCTGCCAGGAGGCACAGATCAATGATGTCTCAACTTTCCCATCCTTAGAATGGGCCTGAAAGCCCGACTTCATGGGTAGCCATGAGATTGAAATTGGACATCTTATATAAAAATGCCTCATAAGAGAGGTCCAGGACTTACGAGTCCCTGCCAGACTTTTTCTCATCTAGGCAATGCTCTCATAAATGCACACTGCTGTTTTCAAGAGGCAGCAAAGTAAAGATCAAGGCAAATCCATCAGCATCATTGATGACAACATCAGGGAGCCTCAGGGGGTGTGGTAGATGGTCTTTGTACAAAGGGCAGAGTATTTTAATCACCTCTGTTGCTTAAGGCCAGAAAGGTCAGTGGAGGAAGAATATCCTGGGGTGAAGGTGAGGACAGAATCAGCTGTCCTAATCACCATGATTCAATGAATATTTTTCAGGCTTTGGAAAGATTAAATGCAGCTGTAAGGGAGGCAGAGCTCTTATCTGCCGCTAGTTGGTTGCTGCAGAGACCATTCTATTTGTAAACATTATCCAGGATTCACACTGACTGAGGCTTAAGCTTGGTATTTATCCACCAGCTGACTTCTCCGCAGGATCCTTTCATATAATAAAGAAGAGGTGTGAGTAGATTTTACCCAGGAGGCCACCCCAAGAGTTTATAGCTATGTTGCATTAAAAACCAAGGCATGTAGAGAACAAATTTTCACTTACTTTCAAATTTTTAAAGGAGAGGGTAAGTCAGTTAAGCAATAACATATTTTAAATAAATAAGAATAAAAACCAAATGATATGTGCTGTGAAACCTTGGGTCAACATTCCACTGACACGGAAATTATTTTTCTGGATGTCAACCACTTCCAAGAGGTTGGTAGGGGATACACATACTTAAAGGGCAAAGTGAGACAATTCAAAGAGACCATCTATCACTTACAAGTCTCTGCTGATTTTCCTTAATGCCAGATGATAAGAAGGTTTCTAGTTACAAATGATAAAGACTTATATAAGTAAATATAATGTGTTCCCTTTAGGAATATTACTGTCTCACGGCCTCTGACATCCAACATAGGATAGAATTCCTGAGAACGGTTCTTTAGAATATTAGAAATTGTAAATACCTCCAGGTGTTACACAAAAACCAAAGGTTTTGTAGTTCAAACAACGAAGAACTCAGTCATTAATGTACTCAGTGAGAGATAAAGATTGAATTAGAAGTGCTTGATGGTCAAAACAATGGAAACAGTGAGAGACTTTATCTTTTTAGGCTCCAAAATCACTGCAAATGGTGACTGCAGCCATGAAATTAAAAGACGCTTGCTCCTTGGAAGAAAAGCTAAGACCAACCTAGACAGCATATTAAAAAGCAGAGACATTACTTTGCCAACAAAGGTCTGTATAGTCAAAGCTTTGGTTTTTCCAGTGGTCATGTATGGATGTGAGAGTTGGACTATGAAAAAATCTGAGCGTCGAAGAATTGATGTTTTTGAACTGTGGTGTTGGAGAAGACTCTTGAGAGTCCCTTGGACTGCAAGGAGATCAAACCAGTCCATCCTAAAGGACATCAGTCCTGAATATTCACTGGAAAGACTGATGCTGAAGCTGAAACTCCAATACTTTGGTCACCTGATGTGAAGAACTGCCTCAATGGAAAAGACCCTGATGCTGGGAAAGTTTGAAGATGGGAGGAGAAGGGGACCACATAGGATGAGTTGGTTGGATGGCATCACCGACTTGATGGACATGAGTTTGAGCAAGCTCTGGGAGTTGATGATGGACAGGGAGGCCTGGCGTGCTGCAGTCCATGGGGTCGCAAAGAGTCAGACACGACTGAGCAACTGAACTGAACTGAACTGAATGTATTACTGGTTCTTCTCTCACTGGAGGATTATGCTATGAGGACCACACTTTTCCCCTCCTCTTTCCTTCATTTTTTAGGAAAACAATTCTGTGGTCCCCTCCTGCTTCTGGGCCACCTCTCTGGCAGCAAGCACTTCCTTCACAACTCCAGCCCCTGCTGGCAGCTCCTCCTCTATGGCTCAGGGTCTCCCCTGGCTCGGGTAACTATAGCTCTGTCTTTATCTTCTTTGGCCCCCGGAGTGGTAACAGTTTGCCCTGCTGCCAGCCTCTTGGTTACTCCCCTGCCCTTTCATTGTCCCTTAGCCCCACCTAGACTTCTGCAAATAGTTGCTTCATTCATTCTCTTCAAATGAACCATCAGAAGTGAAGTGAAGTGAAAGTCGCTCTTGTCATGTCACAACCCCATGGACTATAAGTCCATGGAATTCTCCAGGCCAGAATACTAGAGTGGATAGCCTTTCCCTTCTTCAGAGGATTTTCCCAACCCAGGAATCAAAAGCAGGTCTTCCTCATTGAGGCGGATTCTTTACCAGCTGAGCCACAAGGGAAGCCCAAGAATACTGGAGTGGGTAGCCTATCCTCTTCTCCAGGGGATCTTCCCGACCCAGGAATCAAGCCTGGGTCTCCTGCATTGCAGGCAGATTCTTTACCAACCAAACTATAAGGGAAGCCCATCAGAAGTGAATCCTATTTCCTGCCAGGATCCTGACTGGTTGACACTCCTCTCTGTGCCTGCTCAGCAGACTTTCAAAAAGCAAGAGTAACTCACTCACTGTCAGAATTCAGATCTCCATCTGCAGTAAGAAATGATTTTAGAGACTCTCCAAGCATCTTCAACCAAGAAGTGATCATTGCCAAGTACAGCTGAAGTTATAAAATCTATTTTTACAAATCCTGACGTGAATTCTGCCAGGGATACATGTGTAATTTCAACCACAGGCCCGACCTTAGTCTCTTTTCTGAAGCCAGCTCCGGAGCAGCCTGGGGACACTTTGCCCCACCCTGCTGTTTGTCCAAACCACGGTGGTGACCCAGTTCCACCGCATCATGGAGTTCTAGAACCTGCTCTGACTATAGAAAGCAGGGAGCCGAAGGGGCCAGACAGTCATCCTCTAGGCTCTGGGGACCATAGTCCAGATCCCCATCTGTCAACCCTTGCTGGCAGACGTGTACCCAAAGTCTTCTTGACCAAGACATGACACCAGATCCAGGAAGTAGGCTGCAGACAAAGGGGAGCCCTGGGCAACAAGAAGGGCAGTCAGGTTGATGCCATCGGTCTCTTTGTCTTCTTTTAGAGCAAAGGAACTGGACACTGAGGCAGACGTCCTCACTGGCAGAGCCAGTGTCCCACAGCTATCACTAACCTAGTCAGAAGGCTTGGAGCAGATACGTGGGGTGGGCAACCTAAATTCAAATGCAACCTATAAATATCAATCTCTCTCCCTGCTTCCTGTAGACAGAATAATAAGGTAACACTTCAAAAGGAAAAATACCTCACTAGAACAGGCAATTAGACGATGCCTTTCAGAAGAGAATGCTGGAGTGGCAACGTGATCTGAGTTGAATCCTCAGTACTACAGAGATTCATAATTTAATTGCTTTAGTCAAAAACATAGAAGTTGCCCTTATTTCTTTTACTCTTTACCTCCTATCACTAGTTCACCAGTAAACCCTGCCACCTGATACCCAAAGATATTATAAATTCACTGACTTCTCTATTTCTGTTCCTACAATGATGGTTCAAACCACCAGCTTTCTCAGCAGCTATCTTTTTTCTCACACTCTGCTATATCTACTCTGTCCATTCTACCCAGCAACTGGATGATCTTCTTAAATTCTACTTAGATCATGTTACTTTAGTGCTTAAAATCCTCTCAAGACTTCCCATTACCCTTAGATAAAATCCAAGCTCTTTACTGTAGTCCTGAAGATTTTCTAATCTCTTGGCCTTCAAATACAGTTCTTCCTGGTGTGGACTTAAAAAGTATTCACAACCTAGAAGTTGAGACTTATGTTTTATTTGGTGGGAATTTTTAGAACTTCAAGTCCAGGAGGCAGCATCTCAAGTAACTCTGAGAGAACTATTCTGAGGAGGTACATGGGAAGCCAGGTTATACAGAAGTTTTGTAACAAAAGACAGGTAGTCTGAATGTCAAAAAAAAAAAAAAAAAGGAAAGTGAAAGTGTTAGTTGATCAGTTGTGTTCAACTTTGCGACACCAAGAACTGTAGCCCGCCAGGCTCCTCTGTCCATGTGATTCCCCAGGCAAGAATACTGCAGTGAGTTGCCATTCCTTCTCCCGTGGATCTTTCTGACTCAGGGATTGAATCTGGGTCTCCTGCATTGCAGGCAGATTCTTTACCATTGGAGTCTGAACATCAAAAGATTATCCTTTATTAAAGAAAATCATACGTCTCAAGAAATTTAGCACTTTTCTATGTGTGGGAAGATGCAAGACTCTGGGCTCACTCATATCATTCTTTTGATATGCAGCTCACCTATCTAGGGCCAATATCTTGTGTTTTCATATCCTGAGTTTCCACAGGGCTCACCATAGGGAGTGGCTACAGTCTGATGGCTACTAGATGGCAGGTATTCTTTTCCTTTCTGAGTTTCCTCAGGGCAGACCAGCTCAGGATGGAGGGCTGCAGTCACTGATAACTGTGACAACCCTTTGTTTACTGAGCAGTGTGTGCTTGCTCAGCTGTCTCCAACTCTTTGCGACCCCACAGACTATAGACTGCCAGGCTTTTACCCCACGGACTATAGACTGCCAGGCTTTTCTGTCCATGGGGATTCTCCAGGCAAGAATACTGGAGTGGGTTGCCATTTCCTACTCCAGACCTTTCCAAGCCAGGGACTGAACCTGTTGTCTCCTGCGTCTCTTTCATTGGCAGGCAGATTCTTTACCACTGTGCCACCTGGGAAACTGGATATGGCAGGAAATATTCTATTTGTCACTGGATCTGCCGCATCCCCACCAGATGACTTTTTCTTTCTTGTCAAACCTGCCGAGCTATTTCCTGCCTCAGGATCTTTGCACTTGATGTTCCCTACCTAGAATGATTTCCTTCTCATCAGTCCCATCTCAGCTCAAATATCTTCCCTTCACAAAGGATTTCTTTGACAAAGGTTTGTTTTAATGTGCTTAATTACATTCTATCCCTTGCCCTATTTTATTCTTCATGGTATTATATGAAATTATACCCTTTTTTTTCTTATTTATCTTTCCAAGTAGAACATGAGCTCTATGTGGACAAGAAATTTATTATGGTAACATTATTTACTTGGAAATAGTCCTGGCAAACAGTACTCAATAAATATTTGTTGAAGGAACAAGTTCTGACATAAATATAAGCTTTGAATACTAATGAGTACCTGTGAGTCCAAAAGCACATTAGTTAATATTGGTAGGTCTCAATTTTCACATTTATAAGTAACATTAATCAATGTCCCACTAAGTGTCTACTTTTATAACTCATCCAAAAGTTACATGTTATATATCCTAAACCTGTAAATTGTATCAGTTATGTTTTAGCATAAGTGTATGCTTTTCTAGCTATGCCATACAGAAACACAGTCTGAGCAATGAAAAACACTGAGCACAGATGAAGTCATGAAAGCTTCTCTTCACTAAGTTGTGAAGTTAATTCCTTGAAGACCTTGAAGAGCAGGCTGTTACGTGATATCCCTCAGGCTCTGCAAACAGCTCTGAAAAGTAAAGAGCATCAAGCACTTGGGGTGGGAGAGAAGATGCAGAAGATTACAGGACCACACAAAACTAGACTTCACAGTTTGGCCTGGGGCTGGGATATTCAAATTATGTCCTCGAGCACTGCATTATAGTCTGGGTACTTGTGTTGACTTTGGCTACATACCATGCAACAAATACATTATATTCTAATCTTCTTTAAACACTGAGCCCTCAGGAAATTGAGCTCAAGGGTCAGTGATGGGACATTTTTTTCCAAGTCCCACTTCTCTGTGCCAGAACTTTGCTTATGCTTGGGCAAACACTTTATTTTTTGTAGTGCATTTATGAGGTCCTACGGACCAGAATGCAATGTCACCCCGCTCCAGTACTCTTGCCTGGAAAATCCCATGGACGGAGGAACCTGGTAGGCTACAGTCCATGGGGTCGCTAAGAGTCAGACACGACTGAGCGACTTCACTTTCACTTTTCCCTTTCATGCACTGGAGAAGGAAATGGCAACCCACTCCAGTATTCTTGCCTGGAGAATCCCAGGGATGTCGGAGCCTGGTGGGCTGCCGTCTATGGGGTCGCACAGAGCCGGGCACGACTGAAGCGACTTAGCAGCAGCACAGCAGCAGCAGAGACCAGAGAGAGAGGCTTAAAACCCAGGAATCATTCTTGACAGTACTTCCCTCTTCTTTCTCATCAAATTCTTCATCAAGTTCAATTGAGTTCACCTCCTCAAGATTTCTGAAACTGGTCCACTTCTCTATCATCACCTCCCTGTCCTAAGCCAACCATGTTTCTCCCTGGGATCCCTGCAGTAGACTTCTAACTGATTCTCTGTACTCACTATTGAATCTTCTTTCCAACCACAAAGTGAGAATAATCTTTCAAAAGACAAATCAGAACATATCATTTCCCTGACACTAACAGGCAAAGTGATAAATCCCTCTGGTAAACACCCTCATGGTTTTTTTTTGTTTTTTTTTTTTTTTAACTTTCCTTCCTTGTAGCTAACACCGCTGTAATTTCATAGTTATGCATGTCATGATTTAATCATCCATTTCTTCTTAGACTCTCAGTCCTATGAGGGTTACAGACAATACCTGATTGCATTTTCTATTGTATTCCCAGGTGGCTAGCACAGTGCCTGGCACATTGTAGGTGCTCAGTAAATATTTGCTGAATGAATGAATCAATGAGTCTATACATTTAGGCCCTAACACGACGCCTGAACACACTATATGATTCAGGAATCTATTGTAAAAAGAAAAACTGGAACCATCCCCAATTCCCAGATAATACTTCTAAGCTCAGTGCCTCCTTTCCTCCTATTAGGTCACATTCTGATCCTTTCCATATCATTCAAAAGCATATGTGTGTGGATGCAAACATACACACATACACAGCTTTCAGTCTAAACCATTCAAAAGACTTACTCTTTATTGTTCAGAGATATTTGTCCTAAGAGGTACTTCTGTTATAAAAATCCCTTATCCCCTTTTCTAAGATTATTAAATAATTAGTTCAACCAATGTAACCTGTGCCCTCTAACAAAACAAATCTTCCAAAAGGCACTTGTAAATGAAGAATGTGCAAGAACCCCAACTAGATGCTACTGTCCTCAGTTCTGGGTTGAGGACCAGTTCTGCAAGTGCTGATCTCTTTTCATTTACCTTCAAGTACAAAGAAATTCAGAAGATGAATGGCTGTCCTACTTCTCAGTATATTCCCTCAACTCTCATCCAACTTTCTCCACATCATTCTTCCCAGTTACTATTTCCTAAAATGATATAGATGCAATTTTATAAGTAATGTCTTGAGACTTCCCTGGTGGTTCAGTGGTTAAGACTCCGCACTCCCAATGCAGAGGCCCTGTGTTCAATCCTGTTAGGGAACTAGATCCCACATGCCACAACTAAGACCTAGCACAGCCAAATAAATAAATAAAAATATAAAAGTACTATCTTGGGAGCCTTCCCAGAATTCCACCCATTAGGAAGTAGTGTTTAATATCAGTTAGGCTATAGTTGGACCCCATCCAAGGGGGTTTGTTACTGGAAGCATCAAAAAGAGTTCATAAGGGAACTTTCCTCTGTAATGATAAAAATAGTAGTTGCCATTTACTGAGTGTTTATCATGTGCCTTGCACTGTGTTTAACTCTGTATGCACAAAAATCCTATGAGGAAGATATTATTATTATTATTATGAGGAGGACATTGAGAATCAAAGAAGTTTGGTAGCTTATTAGTCATTAAACCACAGAGATAAAATCCATGTTCTCTATCACCACTGTATATAACTGGGCTATGAACACCAAAAAAAAAAAAAAGAGAGAGAGAGAAAAAAAACTAGTCATTCCAAATTCATGTTTGGTAACTTGCAGGATATACTCAATAATTATAAGTGCTCTAGGTTTATACTCAACTATAAATTTTGGCAAGCATTCCAAATATAGCAAGTATATTAGTCAGCTCTTGCTAGGTTATGCTTCATTAACAATACCATTAAAACGTCAATAGTTTACAACAAAGTAAAATCGTTTCTCGTTCATGCTACTTGTCATCTGTGGGTCCACTAAGACTCTGCTCCAAATATCTTCTTCATTCTGGGATTCACTTTGGGATCTATGACCACTGGACAGATTAAAAAATAGAGAAAGAGAAAATGGCAGAACCATGTGATCGCCCTTAAATCTTCTGCATGGATGCGACACATGTCATTTCTTCCAACGCCCTATTGGCCACAGCAAGTCACATGACCAGACTTGACATCACAGATTAGAGAACTAGTCTCCTACCAGAGGGTAGGTAATGCCAGTCACATGCAAATGGGTGCAAATGGAAGCTCATAGGAGAGGAGCAAATAATCAATAATAATAATATATTCTACCATAGCAAATAAAGACATAATCAACACATTTCATCATGGCAGGAATAATCAACATATCTCATCTATGTTACCTGAAAGATATACATGACAGAAAACTTAACCCAACTGGCTAAAGCAAAAAGGGTAACTTGATTAATGTGGGTTAATGAAAAGTCCATAAAGCTCTAGGTAGGACTTAATAACTTGGCCTAGATGGTCAAATGATGTCATTAGAACCTAATCTCTCTTGCTATCTCCATCTCCATCTTCCATCTATGTTCTTCTTTATGATGGCTTCATTCTTAAGTAAGATGTTTCCCCATAGCTTGTGGCTTACAGTCTTATCGCTCCAAATCAGCAAAAAATAAAGCATGTTTCTTCTGACAAATCCTGAACAAGTCCCAAGATTGACCTTCACCTTTGTGTGTGCGTTCGAAGTCGCTTCAGTCGTGTCCGACTCTTTGCGACTCTATAGACTGTAGCCTGCCAGGGTCCTCTGTCCATGGGATTCTCCAGGCAAGAATACTGAAGTGGGTTGCCATGCCCTCCTTCAGGGGATCTTTTCCACCCAGGGATCGAACCCATGTCTCTTATGTTTTCTGCACTGGCAGGTGAGTTCTTTACTACCAGCACCACCGAAGCCCTGACCCTCACCTAGCCCATCTTGAATGCTATCAATATAGGCAAAGAGTTCAGTGTTCAGTTGTTCAGCCCTGGTGACTCTAGATGAAGAGGTGGGTCCCCCTGGACTCTGGCACCCCCAGGCACTGAGAGTATTGATGTCTTTCTTCTAAAATTCCTGAAAAAACACAATCCCTGAAGAGTTTCAATATTAACCAGTTTCAAAGCATTCACAGTAACTCATAGTCGAACAGATTTAAGAATATGGCATTTTTACAATATTTACTGAACTACCATCTGTAACATTTTTTCTTCTCTTACTTTATAAATCTAACTTGTCTTCTTTACAAACAATAACCAACAAGATGATGTGAAAGATTAACTTAACATTTACTGAATAAAACAGGTGAAATCCTAAATAAAACAAATTTTGACTTGAAACACAACCTAACCTACTTGTTAAGGTCAGAATCCAAATATTTTCCATCCATGATACAAACCAAATACTCAAAATTCATTCCCATGCCATAAAATCACTGAATACTAGTTGGCGTGATTTTAGTTAGGGAAATCTGTGCTGTGAATTACTGGTCAATTTTAAGTATTAAAACGATGGCCCACAGTTTAATATCGCAACTTAGGCAGACAGCAATAAAAATGTATGTCCATTTCATAAGTTAAATAATCAGAGTTTCTTCAGTATATTTCTTATATTACTTAAGGGAATCAATGCTAGCTGCTCCCAAACAGAAAGACCCCAAATTTCAAAGATTTAACACATTAGAGGCTTCTTTCCATTCAGATGACTCTCCAAGGTAGATGCTCCAAGCTGACAGGCGACTTTCCTTGATGCAGTGACTCAGTACCCAGGCCTCTTCCATCTCTCAGCCTTGTGCTCATCATCCTCTAGGGCAGGATTTATAAACCTTGCCACAGTTCAGACCAGATAATTCTTTGTTGTGGGGGGATGTCCTGGGCATTGTAGGATGTTTAGCAATATCCCTGGCCTCCGCTTACTAGATTCCAATAACTCCTCCACACATCGGCGACAACGAAAGATATTCTCAGATTTCGCCAAATGCCCACTAGGGGGCCCAAAATGCCTCTTGGTTAGAAACCACTGGTCTAATGTCAGGGCTGGCATCAGTTTTGTTAAGATAACCATCTGATTCCATTGTGTAAGAGTATTGATGACAACATCCTCATCACATAACAAGGAGAAAGTATAGAGAAAACAAGAACACCTCTTAAAGAAGCCTTGGTTTAGAAGGATCACATATCACTTCAACCTCAGGACGTGGATAAGAACTAGTCAAGTGTTTTCCCCTCTCACTTCCTCATCTCCCATGCAGAGGAGGAAAGATGCTAGGAAATACAGACCTGAGCTGGGCAGTCACTTCCCTGCAACAATTCTATATGGGAGGGGAGTACAAAATGTGGCGGACAGAGGCATCTATGCTTCGTTTCTCAATTTTCTCCCCTTTTCATAGGAGATCACACCTCTTACATGGCCAATACATCTGTCTCCGTTTCAGCTAATGAGTCTTCCTAGACAACTGTTTTTAACCAGCATTGGCAGGGTGAATCATTCTCCACCCTCTGGCATCAGAACTGTTGTGTTATGAGCCAGAGCTGCTGGGAACCAATAATAATAACACAATACTTTCTATGTACCGGGCACCATTCTGAGTGTTTTACATTTATGTGTTCATTTAATTCTTGCAAACAATTGATGATGTTGGTGCTATTAATTATGCACATTTTATAGATGATGATTTTATCTAAGGTCAAAGGGGAGTGGTGGGCTTTACACCCAAGCTGTGGGACTGCCCCAATTCATCACCACCAGGTTATGCTGTTCTCTACAGGGAAATCTCTCCCAGAGAGCAGAGTTGAAGACAGAGCAGAGAACAGCACATAAATCTGGTGAGAGAATAAACCCCAAGGCCAGCTCTGCTCTGCCTTTGCCCGCTGAATTTATATGAGCCAATAGCTTCCTCTTTCTCACTTAAGTTTATATGAATGATCTTTCTGTTACCTATATAACCAAAGAGTCCTGATTGCTAAATATATGAAAGCATTAACCCATATGGGTTCTCCTGTTCTAAAAATTAAACATTCTAGGTTTATACTTAGAACAAAAGTTAGGATTGGAATCTCTTCTCCCTAGAGCCAAGGGTACTGATGTGAACCTTCAGGTTACTGGCACCAGTGTGCCCTTAGTTGGGGTAGAATCTATTAGAGAACTCAACACCAAGCAACACTAACGCTGGTGTGGGCCTGATCTGGCCTCCAGCAATTGTTCTGTCTGGACACTGATGGCAAATCTACACCTTGTGATCATGTCTGGAATTTTAGAATCCTAAACTCCGTACTGGAGGTCTTAGCACCCTGTCTCCTGTTGGGCCTTTCTCTCACCATTCCTCTTTTACCACGTGTGTGAACCTAACCTTCAGCTCCAGTGGATTTAGTTCTAGCATCAGCAGGCTTACCCAAGGCAGACTGCATATCTCTACCTGGGAATCCTGAGCTTTTCTGGATTTCCTGTGTTTATCCATCATCAGATATTCCTGATGCCAAGAAACTTGCTCTGATTACTAGTCATGCTTTATTAGTATCTGTAAAACTTGCCATTTACTGCCTGGCAGAGCTGAGTCCACTGCCCGAGTATCTCCCCAGTCTACTGACCACATCTATTTTGAGAACCCGCCCCCCGCCCAGTGTAAACTAGTTCCGTGTGGTTAACCATCTGTGGTGGACCATCATTACCAATCATTTCATCTAACGTATACTTACTGCATCACCACAATTGTACTAGGCACTGGGGGTTCCAGGATGAAAAAGATACATCACATGATGATAAGATATATCACACTCTTTGCTTCATCCCCTCAAAAATTTTCTATTTTTGAAGCCAATTATGTATCTTGCCCTGGCCAGTACAGGCAACCCACTCCAGTACTCTTGCCTAGAGAATCCCACGGGCAGAGGAGGGTGGCGGGCTGCAGTCCATAGGGTGGCACAGAGTCAGGCACAACTGCAGCGACTAAGCAGCAGCAGCAGCGGCGGCAGTGCAGGTTAATTACAGAGATGAGCTAGATAAATGAGGTCCCTGCCTTCACAAAGCTTAACACTGAGAGAAAGAGATTACAAACAAGAAAACAAATTAAAAGCAGCAGCTAATTATACAGACTGTAATAAGTGCTTGAAAGGGGAATAAAAGGAGTGCTGAAATAGGGAATAAACAAAGGGATCTATCTGGATGCAACAGCCAAACTTATGAGACCTGTATTTCCGTCTTGTGCTAATCTTGCACTTCAGAAACTAGAAAATTACAAATGGCAGCCAGTGATTTGGCTGTTTTATTTGATCAGTATAATACTTCAAAAAAAAGTATTCAAAAAAAAAAAAAAGTCAAGTGAGGCATGGTTCTCCAGTTTGCCCTGGGCCTCACCTTCTGCCATTGTTTTACTCAGACTTAATTATATACTTGTATAATCTGTTTTTTTAAAGTAACTATTTATTTTTGGCTGCTCTGGGTCTTCGTTGCCGCATGCAACGTTTCTCTAGTTGTAGCAAGTGAGGGCAACTCTCTAGTTGCAGTGTGAAGGCTTCTCCTGATGTGATCGCTCTAGGGCATGTGGGCAGTACTTGTGGCACAGAGGCTTAGCTGCTCCGTGGCATAAGGGATCTTCCCACACCAGGGATGGAACCCATGTCCCCTGCATCGGCAGGCAGATTCTTGACCACTGTACCATCAGGGAAATCCTGTAATCTCTTTTATTGGCCCTTGTCAGCATTTTGAGATTGCAATTCTTGACACAATCTTTCAAATACTTGAGGCAACTGATTAGATTTCCATCCACTCCTCACCCCTATAATTTGATAGATTCTCAAGTTTATCTGGAAAACACTCCTCTTCTACCTTTAAACTGGAAATGAAGCTGAAAATCATGTGTGTTAATGTGAATTTGTGCTCTTGAGTGTGTACACAATGAAGCATATTGTTGACTGCTTGCAAAATAGAAGAATTGAGTTTGCCAGCTCTTGAAGTAATAGCTCTTATCTTGATAATGACTTCAGCCAGTCACTTAAGAATCGTAATGAGCATCTGAGACTGAAGATACATAAGTGATCACTCAGAAACATCTCTCATCTTTGAAACATTCATCCATAAAACTTGAATTAGAAGACAAAGAGCACTAAAGTAGATCTGAAAATATTGGCCAGCTATGGAGTGATGAAGGTCTACTCAGAAAGGCTGCAAGGAACTTAGCAGACACGCAAGACATTCCAGACGGGCTAGAAGATTATGATAATATTATAACTTAAAATGACAGTGTCAGAATCCATGGTCAAATGAAGATCAGAAATGAAGTCAGGCCAGTACAGCAAAGGAAATCATGAACAAAATGAAAAGACAACCTGCAGAATGGGAGAAGATATTTCCAAACGATGCAACTGACTACGGCTTAATTTCCAAAATATACAAACAGCTCATATAACTGAGAACAGTAAAGAAAACAACTCAGTAGAAAAATGGGCAGAGAGAGAGGGTTGGATTGGGAATTTGGGATTAGCAGATGTAAACTGGTATATGTATAATAGATAAACAACAAAGTCTTATTGTACAGCATAGGGAACTGTATTCAAGATAAATTATAATGGCAAAGAATATGGAAAAGAATGTGTATATATATATATGTATATATATATATATATATGTGCAACCGAGTCACTCTGTTATACAGCAGTAATTAATGCAACATTGTAATTCAACTATACTTGAATAAAAGATAAATTTTTTTAAGAAGGACTTTGCATGTGGTCCAGTGGTTAAGAATCCGCCATGCAATGCACAGTTCGATCTCTGATCCAGGGAGATAACACATTCTGAGGGGCAACTAAGCCCATGCACCACAACTACTGAAGCCTGTGCGCTCCAGGGCCCATATTCCGTAACGAGAAGCCACCACAGTGAGAAGCTCGTGCACCACAACTGGAGAGTGGCCCCCGCTCACCACAACTAGAGAAAATCCACACACAACAGCGAAGCCTCAGCACGGCCAAAATTAATAAAAATAACCAAATAAAAAAAATTTAAAAAGGAAATTAAATCAGTCTAGAATTCATTTTATGAAATGTTGAGCAGCTTCTTTCATGGTGATGAAATTACAGATTTTTTATTTCCCCCCTTGACGTTGAATTGCTTTAATAATACTTTTTATTATCAGATAAAACAATAAGGCAATTTCCATTTGGGGTAAAAAGAAACTTAAATGAATTCAAGGCATATCTGAAAGTACAAATCAAGGGTGAAACTGGATTCTGCTTCCAAACACATGATTTCATGCACCCTCAGAGGAGACAAATCCAGCAGCAGGAACACACTTGTAAATTACAGATCTAAATTTACAGGTGGAGGGCTACTGAGAGGCAACAGGAAAGCAAATGGTGTTGATGACTGCAGCAGGCAGGCTCACACTTAGGACTGCCACTTGGGGCCCTAGACTCCCACATGTTACACTATAAGCAAAGAACTTTCAAGACCACCCACATGTGCACGAGCAAGTCCACCAACAAGTAAGACAAGAGTTCTCATACAGCCCTGTACAATGCCCAGATTTCATGTCTGCCCTTTCCTGACACTTGTTCTCTTTGCCTAACTTCAAAGCAGTGAGCATGGAAGAATTATCTATATTTTAATGTGTGTGTGTGTGTGTGTATGCTCAGTCATAGTCCGACTCTTTGTGACCCCACGTAGCCGGCCAGGCTCCTCTGTCCATGGAATTTTCCAGGCAAGAATACTGGAGTGGGTTGCCATTTTCTATTCCAGGGGATCTTCCTGACCCTAGGATCAAACCCACATCTCTTGTGTCTCCTGCATTGGCAGGCAGATTCTTTACCACCTGCGCTAGCTGGGAAGCCCAAAATATTTTGGGCCATGCTACACAGCATGTGGGATCTTAGTTCCCCAATCAAGGATTAAATCTGGGGCCCCTACATTGGAAGTGCTTAGTCTTAACCATTGGGCCACCAGAGAAGTCAAAAAGATTTTTTTAAAGTTGACCAATATATGTGACCATTTACCTGACTCCTGCAGACCAATAAAGCAGTTTATTTATATGTGGGGTAATTTATAAATACTTTATTAAACTCATAAAGATATCCCAGAACAAACACCATCTTTCTAAACACAATGAATAGATAATTGAGTTTAAGATTTTCTTGGGATTAGGTATGTCCTGTATTTCGCCTGATCAACGGCCATACGTTCATTTATTTCCTTACATTTCATCTAGCAGAGATTTTCAGGTTAGTGTTTCCAGTTGTTTACAACAAGTATTGAAGATTTTACTGATTTTGAACTGCTCCTCCACAGGGCACTTTTTTCTTTAAGCCAAGTTGAAGTTTTTTTTCTTATATTAATAAATTCTTTCTTTTTAACTTAAAAGAATGTCGAATTAATTTTTGAAAAGTTCAGGTTGCCTTTGCTTTAACGTATGCTAGACACTGTGCTCGGCCCTGGGGATATCATGCTAGACATACACAGTGGAGTAAAGAGTAGTACACAGAAGGGAGAGCATGAGGTTATAAAGCCGGTACAGTCACACACCTGTGTCAGAAGACACGGGGCTTAGAGAGCAGATGAGCTGGCTATTAAAATGCACCACTCACATCTCTGACTGCAGACATCATAGCTCACTGACAGCCCAGCCAATGCTCTCTTGATCCTCTGGGCTCCTTCTAGCTAACAGCCGAGCAAAGCAAGGGTCCATCTTATGGGAGGTGGGACTCCTCCAATGGGCAATTTGTGTTTGAGGACGCCCCATCAACCTCAAAGAAATGTGCTTACAGGTGCCCAGAGTCTAACACTCTTCCTACCCCCTCCTCCGTCCTTCCCTTCCCCCTCTCACAGGGGCCAGACTCTAATCATGATCTGAAGGCTCTCCCAATCAGACTGCAAAAATGTTTGCAAATCCTGTATTTGATAAAGGGTTACTATTTATAGGATATATAAAGATTTCCTACAACTCCACAGTCTGGGCTCTGATCACGAGGTTGCCTTCCCCTGGAGAGCTGGATGACTGGAAGGGGCCTGCTCTGTTATCATGTTGAAAAGACATACAGTGATCTTTTTGCTGCATTTCCAAGTTTCAAATAACCTTTTTAAGCATCTGTTTGTTTTGCTTATATTTATTTCTGAAGCAGTCACTTATTTCCTTTTCTCCTCTCCCTTAAAAATTTATTGACCAACTACACATCAGCCAACATCGTTCTTGAAGCTAGAACTTGTGTATATTTCTTGTTTATTCAAACTAGCATTCAATCCATATGATAAACAACTCCCTTTGTTCCACCTTCCTCTGTGATGACTTGCCCAGCCACTATCCTCTGTCAGGTTGATTTGTTCAGCCTAGCAACCTTGTGGACAAAAAGCAGCAAATCATACACATAAATCTTAAAAATGAACATCATAAAGGCTGAGGAAGAGCTGAATGGGGGGGGGGGGGATTCTAATGAAAGTAGCATCAGGATTAGACGTATGACCTAAACCCTTTCAAAGGGGAGGAAAACTACCTAACTGCCAAATCTCATCATAAGATAAAGTCTTTGCAAATACCTCATTGCACAAAGTCTGAAACTACCAAAGGCCTCAAGAAGTGGAGCGATGTACTTCTATGCTTTTGCAGTGACAATGGATCTTCCAGAGCCTGCTGTAAAAAGAGCTGGTCTTTTTGACTCCCACCTTCTGCCTTCAAATCCGTCCTGCAGGCCCCACCCAGCGTTTTCTTCAGAAAACACTTCATCAGCTCACGCCATTTTTGTACTTGCTTTTGATTCCGGGGCAGGCTCTCAAGTGTTTCTGTGATCCATCTGGCTCCACTCCAGCTGCTCATTTTAAATGGTCAGTGTAGCTGATCTCGTGCAGTGTTTATCAAACTTAAGCTTTCACCAGCATCACACAGATTGCAGGGTCCCATCCTGAAAGTTCCTGATTCTGCAGGTCAGGGGTTTGGGCCCAAATATTTGCATTGCTGGCCCGTTTCCAGTAAAGGCCAGTGCTCCTGGGTGAGAGAGCACTGTGAGAACCACCTCCTGAATCCAAGCTTGGACTACTCTTTTCTAAAGCAAATTAAGAATTAAGAAGCAGCCCTTTGAGAAAGGAGACTTTTCAGTGATGGAAATGTTCTGTATCTTGATTGACACATGGTTATGCTGGTACACACCTTTGTCACACTCATCAAACTGTTCACTTAAAATGGGTATATTTTACTCTGTGTGAACAATGCCTTAATAATATTGATTTCAAACTTAAAAAACAGTGGAATCATGTGCTCCTGTACATTTTCAGTGACATATCCGGTCAATCTATTTATTGAGTCCTCTCTTGGTGATAAGCACTCTGGTAAGTTTTAGGAATATAAGGGTCCTTAAGATGGTGGTCTTGTCCTTAGATTTTTCTCAGTCTGTTGGTAGATACTAGGAAGTATACTGCCGATTACATTAGATAGTATTAATAAATGTTAGAATCAGGGAAAGTCAAAGCCCCATGGGATGTTGCACTAGAAATGATGATTTCTATTCTTTTTTTTAAAAACTGCCTGGTCCACAGTACTTGCAAAGAAGGTGACATCAACTCTTCCATCCCCTGGACCATAGCTGGCTAGAGCAAGGGTCCAAGCTGGATGAATCCAGGACTGGGGACGGGGACTTTGAGGCTGAGCCAGTTGGCTGTTGGAACAAAATAATTTAGAACTGAGGGAACCATGTGTAAGCAAAGGAGAGCATGTACGGAGACCATTGGGGAAACAAGAAATCAAACTTCTACAGATCTAAGATGCTTGACAAAGTTCTGGTTCTTCTCAGGCACAGTTTTAAGTACCCCTCTTTGCAAACAGCACTGGGAGAATCTCCTGGAGCAGTGGCTCTTGAAAATGGACATGCAGAAGAAACATCCAGGCAGCTTGCTTATGTGCTAATTCCTTAGATTTTGGGTCGAGCAGGTGTGGGCAGGCTGCAGGGATGGGTACTTAGAACCAGCACCCTAGTGATCCTGAGGTAAGCAGTCTGTGGAATTACATGCTGAGAAAGAAACACTACCCTACATCCATTTGTTTGGTTGGTCGTTTTTAACTTGAACTCTGAGTGGGGGTCTGGTTCTTAGAATTTGAGAAATGGAATATTTCCTACTATATCAGTAAACAAAAGATGTCACAGTCATTAGTGATTGCAGCCCTGAGGAAACTCAGGAAGGAAAAGAATATCTGCCATCTAGCAGCCTTGAGACTGCAGCCATTCCTTTAGGTGAGCCCTGAAGAAACTCAGGATATGAAAACACAGATACTGGCCCCAGATAGGAGAGGTGCATATCAAAGGACTAATTTCAGTGAGCCCAGACTCTTGGATCATTCCATCCATAAAAAGCACTAAATTCCTTGAGATATCTGGTTTATTTCAATTAAAAATAATCTTTTGATGTTCAGACTACCTGTCCTTTGTTACAAAACTTCTATAACCTGGATATTCTCTTCACCTCATTGGAGCAGTTCTCTCAGGGTAGAGATGCTGCCTCCTAGGTTTGAAGTCTGAAAAATTCCTGCTGAATAAAACATAACTCAACTTTTAGGTTGTGAATATTTTTCAAGTTGACAAATCAAAAAGCTCTAAGACAGTGTATATTATTACCAGGTTTAGAAGGTTAAGGAAAGCCATCAAATTGAGATGTGGGTTTTCAGGGATAAATGAGAAATAGTCAGGCAAGCAAAGCGTGTATGTGTGTATGGCTGGGGAGGGGCAAGAGAAGGAGGTTGCACAAAGGATCTAAGTCAAGAGAATGGTATTATTTGGGGGGAGGGCGAAAGTCCTTCCTTGTGGTTTGTACTCTGTGTGTGTGTGTGTGTGTGAGAGAGAGAGAGAGAAGAAACCACAGCGTGCAACAAACACAAAACTCTTTGTTGAAAAAGAGTCATCTCTCATTTCTTCCAACAGGCAGCCTTCTCTTCCTTTCCATGCCTCAGGGCTTCTGCTGGCATTTTGGCTGTCATATTCTATTTCCCCTACCCAGACCCTTTTTCTCACTGGCTAGCTTCTCAGACATTGGTAGAATCAAAACCCACCATTTTAAAAGAGCATTTAATGCTAAAGCCTACAGGAGACGGCCTTGAGGCTTTTTGCCCTGGGGCTCAGCGTGGGAGTTCCCCAGGAGCAGTCAGTGCTCCAGGCCTGAGCAACCTGGAAATATGAGGCAGCTTACACTCAAGACGTGTGTAAGACCAAGGGGGCCAAGAGCCCATGGAAAAATAATCCTGTTTTCCTCCCATTGTGTAGAAAAATTCTAAGGTGCATTTAGCATGGCGTTTCAGAGGGCAACCTCAAGTGGGACTGAGGTGCAGCTGCCCTCTGGCAATGGTGCACATGTAAATCCTTCTTCCTGTGTGGATGAAGAACTGTCACCTGCCATGTCAGTAAACAAAGGATGTTGTGACTATCAAACCACAGGTCACTGCAGCCACCCCTGATTCTGCACCTTGAGGGGATTCAGAGTGGGAAAAAAAACAGATACTAGCTCTAGATAGTTAGGGTGCATATCAAAGGAATGATTTCAATAAGTCCAGACTCTTGGCACCTCCCCATTCATAGAAAAGTGCTAAATTCATTAACTTTAAAGATATCTTTTTTTCTTTAATTAACAGTAATCTTTTGATATTCTGACTACCTGGATTTTGTTGCAAATATTCCCATATATTCTGGTCCCTCTCTTACCTATCTGAGAGCACTGCTCCCAGGCTTAAACCCTCAGCAAGTCCACCAACTAAAACATAATTCTGCACTTTTAGGTTGTGCATTTTTTTTTTTCTGGTCAACACTTGTTTACAAATCCCTGCTCCTTGAGACTTCCTCCTCAAATAAACCACAGGCACCCAAGCACTCATCTCCAGTTGTACTTTAAGGAAAAGCTCAATAATGATAATGAAAGAGAAGAATGAAAGTCAGAAAAATATAGAAAGGCTTATCAATCCCTCCTGGCCTTCCCTGTAAGGTGCTTGTTCATGTTAAGAAGTCTAAGCTCCGTCTGCTCACCACAGGACAGGCCAATTAACCAAGAGATGAGGTGTTAAGGCAAGGAATACGATTTTATTCAGAAAGTTGACTGACAGAGAAGATGGAAGACTAATGCCTCAAAATAACCATCCTGTCTGGGTCTGAAAGCCAGGTTCTTTTATAGGACAGAGAGGGGGAGGAGTTGAGGAAATAAAGACCCTTATCTTGAAAAAACTCTTGGAATGACCAGCCTCAAGGAGGGGATGTGTTAACTGCTTCAGGCAATGGGCAGGGCTCCCCAAGGCAGGTTATTATGCATGATTATAATAACAAAAGCAATGAATAACAAAGGTTACAGTCAAAGAAACAGATCCATCATAGAGTCCAGATTTGGTTCTTCTCTGCAACATTCAGGTCTTCAGCATTCTCCTATTCTGACATTGTTCTAGGTATTCCCAGGAGAACACCCTTAGTTCTGTCTGGAATGAGTGTCTATTTTATCCTGGGGAAATCAACACTTAAATGCTGTTGTGAATCAGATCCTGTCACCTCTCTGCTTACTACCCCATTAGCTTCCCATTGGACTCAGAATAAAATACAAAGGCACAGCCAACGTGGTGTACAAGGCACTCCATGATTTAATCTCATTTTACCACGCTCTCCCCTGCTCACTCTGCTCCAACCACACTGGCTCATTTTCTGTTCCTAAAACTTAGCAGACACATTCCTACTTCCAGCCTTTGCACTAGCCACACCCTCTGCTGGGAGTGCACACCTGCCCAGGTATTCACAGGACTGCTTCCTTCTCAGCTTTCTGCTGCTGCTGCTGCTAAATCGCTTCAGTCGTGTCCGACTCTGTGCGACCCCATAGACAGCAGCCCACGAAACTCCTCTGTCCCTGGGATTCTCCAGGCAAGAATGCTGGAGTGGACTGCCATTTCCTTCTCCAGCACGCATGCATGCTAAGTCGCTTCAGTCGTATCTGACTCTGTGCGACCCCATGGACAGCAGCCCACCAGGCTCCTCTGTCCACAGGATTCTCCAGGTAAGAATACTGGAGTGGGTTGCCATTTCCTTCTCCAAGTCTCAGCTTTCTAGCTCAGATGAAACACAGACTCCAGAGACAGGCTTTATTCCATTGCTAATCCAAAGTTATATCCCTCCCCAAGTCATACTCTTTCAATCTTTAGGGTCCTCATGGTCCCTCACACAATCACTGCAGGTACTCAAAAAGTGTTTCCTGGGATTTCCCTGGTGGTCCAGTGACTAGAAATCCATGCTGGCAATGAAGGGGGCTCCAGTTCAATCCCTGGTGGGGGAACGAGATTCCACACACCACAACTAAAAGATGCTGCATGTCTCAACTAAGACCTGGTGTAACCAAATAAATAAATAAAATAAATAAATATTAAAAAAAAAATTTCCTGAAATGATGAATTAATGAACAATGAAATCTCTAACAAGTTGTGAAGTCTGCACGTGTTTAGCGGTACTTTGATTAATTGACTTAGTATTTATTCCAAGCCATTTTCTGACTTTGATTCTTGGGATGAAAGAGGCCTTGGCATCAAAAGCTATAATTTCAGAAGTCTGTCCGTGTACTAGTTAAGGTATGTAAAGCTAATGTCTATAAAAACCAAACTCCAGATCTCATGGGGTAAGCACATTAAAGGTTGCTTTCTCATTTTGTCATGATCCAGGGCAGGACAGCTGTGGGGTAGAAAGGAATTCTGTTTCCTGAAATTGTCTGGGCATCCCAGGATCCTTCCTTGTAGTGTGTCAACTCCCAGGGCCTCAGGATTGGGCACCAGATCTTCTGCATCCAGAAGACAAATGAGGGTGAAGAAGGTTGGGAAAGTAGTGGAGGCACCTTGTATGGATTAGACATAGTAACAGCAAAATACACTTCTACCCTCATTCCACTAGCCAGAACTCAGCCTCCTTCTCTCCCGCACCATAATCCTCCAGCAGGGGAGGCTATTGTTGTTGTGGTTCAGTAGCTCAGTCATATTTGACTCTTTGTGATCCCATAGATTGCAGCATGCAAGGCTTCCTTGTCCTTCATTATCTCCCTGAGTTTGCTCAAACTCATGTCCATTGAGTCAGTGATGCCATCCAACCATTTCATTCTCTGTTGTACCCTTCTCCTCCTGCCCTCAGTCTTTCTCAGCATCAGGGGCTTTTCTAAGGAGTCAGTTCTTTGCATCAGGTGGCCAAAGTATTGGAGCTTCAGCTTCAGCATCAGTCCTTCCAATGAATATTAACGACTGATTTCCTTTAGGACTATCTAGTTTGATCTCTTTGCAGTCCAAGGGATTCTTCTCCAGCACCACACTTTGAAAGTGTCAATTCTTCAGCCTTCATCCCTCTTTATGGTCCAACTCTCACATCCATAAATGGCTTCTGGAAAAACCATAGCTTTGACTATACCAGACCTTTGTCAACAAAGTGATGTCTCTGCTTTTTAATGTGCAGTCTAGTTCTGTCATAGCTTTCCTTCCAAGAAGCAAGTGTCTTTTAATTTCATGGTTTCAGTAACTGGCCTCAGTGATTTTGAGAGCCCAAGAAAAGTCTGTCACTATTTCCATTGTTTCCCCATCTATTTATCATGAAGTGATGGGACTGGATGCCATGATACTAGTTTTTTGAATGCTGAGTTTTCAGCCAGCTTTTTCATTCTCCTCTTTCACCCTCATCAAGTTCTTTAGTTCCTCTTCACTTTCTGCCATTAGAGTGGTAGCACCTATATATTTGAGGTTATTGATATGTCTCCCAACAATCTTGATTCCAGCTTGTGCTTCATCCAGCCTGGCATTTTGCATGATGTACTCTGCATATAAGTTAAATAAGCAAGGTGTCTATATACAGCCTTGACGTACTCCTTTCCCAATTTTGAACCAGTCTGTTGTTCCATGTCCAGTTCTAACTGTTGCTTCTTTACCTTTATACAAGTTTCTTAGGAGGTAGGTGAGACGGTCTGGTATTCCTACCTTTTTAAGAATTTTCCACAGTTTGTTGTGATCCACACAGTCAAAGGCTTTAGCATACTCAATGAAGCAGAAGTAGATCTTTTTCTGGAATTCTCTTGCTCTCTCTATGATCCAGCAAATGTTGCCAATTTGATCTCTGGTTCCTCTGCCTTTTCTAAATCCAGCTTGTACATCTGAAAGTTCTTGGTTCATGTACTGTTGAAGTGGAAGTTGAACAACAGAATTTCTCTGTGTGCCACCCAGGAGGTAAAAGAAACAGACTTTGGTGAAAAGTGTCCCTCAGCCTTCAGTTGATGACGTTTGTAAATATCGGACTGGATCAGTCTTCCCACTTAAGTACACATTTCCAGGCTGAAGCACCACTGAGGTCCATGGCTGCTGAGAAGATGCAAACTTGAGAAGAAAACAGAAATAAATCCTTTCTCCCATCCCCATCTATGGTCAACACCTCCCACTGACAGCCTAACCAGAAGCCAGCTAATAAGGGGCTGTGGCAAACATAGCATATAGACATCTACGTCAGATCATAGTTTAGAGGAGAGCAGGACGGGCTTGGAGATGATAATCAAGAGATGAATAACCAGCACAGTGTTAAGTTTATTCACTGAGCAGAAATGACTGTGAGACTGCAAATCTCAGGTTACCCCATCGGATATTTTCCTAAGGCCTTTTCCAAGGATACCTCCTCTGAGGGAGCAGTCATCAGGAATACATCCACATATTCAGGACAGAAAATACAAGAAGAAGTGTTACAGTATTTGGAAGAAACTTCCTGACCACCCGGAAAGGCCATTAAACAACAAATCGAAACAATTAGAGAGCAGTTAAGCACCAAAATGTCCAGTCCATAGTGCAACAGACAGAACAATGGCATCATATGTTTATTTGGCTGGGAAGCTGGACTCCAGGCGTTTGCAAGCAGGATGAAGGAATTAACCTAGCTAACACAAAAGGATGAGAGTAGCTATGCAGTTCTTTTGCACTGGGACTTGTAGTCTTGAAGGTTTTTGAAATACGTAATATAAAATGAGGCCAAGGCTCATTCATACACATAAAGCCAGAATAATAGGGAAGATCTTTGGACGCCACTCGGATATTTGGGCAGGGGAGTGTTTTCATGCAGAATGAAGGTCCCCTCTATCTTCAACCTTCCCATCCTGAGCCTGTGGCTTCTGCCTTCAAAGTCACAGAATGGTTGCTGAAGCTCCATCCGTCATTTCTACGTTCTAGGCAGCAGGAAGAGGAGGAGGATGGGAAGGCAAAAAAGCAAGTCTCCCACCTATGTCAGCTCCAAACTGGGATCCCTCCTGAACATCCCACAGAACACTACTTAAACCTCACTGGTTAGCAGTTTGTCAGCTGGCCATATTTAATATTGTGGGAGGAAGGGAAATGTAGTGTTTTAGCAAAGTATACTACCACCTCAAATAAGACTGGGGTTCTGTTATTCAGAATGGAGGAACTGGTATCAGGTAGGTGCTAAGGTTTTGGCTTCCCAGGTGAGTCAGGGAAAAGACTCAGTTTTTTCTTGATCAGCAGGTGCCTCACCCTTAGCTCCACCCTCACCCTTTGTGAGGGATCAGAAGGCACCAACCTAGGAGCCTGTCCACTTTATCCTAAGACATATCCTTTACCCAAGGTAGGTAAATGCCACATACAGGGGCTAAGGGAACATCTGGTTTCTGCTGGCCCACTCATTGGCCACGGATCACCCAACCACTTCAGAAATTAGCAAAACTCATTCCAGACCTCAGAGCCAGCAGGTATAAAGTTACTAACACTGCTTGAGTTGATCAGCAACAACTCAGCATTGTGAATAATTAATCCTCATATGAATAACATCAATAGTCATCTTTCATTGATTTCAGTGCTTTCACAAGCACTGTGCCAGACATTTTACCCCCAGAGGCTTGCTGCAGAATATTAAACATGGTAATACGTGTCAGTCACAGAAGAGTTTTAAGTTAGTTTCTTATTCAATATTATCCTGTTAGTAAGTGACAAAACTAGGATTAAACCCAGGTCTTCTGGCTTCAACTCTCATGATCTTTCTAGCAACTCCCAGTTGGCTGAAGCTAAGTCATGTGTCATACCTTTATATCAGTTACAACATAGGTTCTTGGTTGGAGCACAGACCAAGCAAGAGTGGTTTAGATTGGTTCTGGTTCGAGTCCAAGTCCAAGTAGAGAGTGGCCTGGCAGCGGGTGGGATCTGGCAACAGTGGTCTGGCCCACACAGTAGTTGAGGGACCCAGACACTTTCCACCTTGAAGATCTGCCATCTCCTGGTGTGGGAGCAGGTCATCGAGAGGACATGCCTGCCAGATGACTCATAAAGTGGGCCCAAACAACTGGAAGCTTCTCACCTCCCCCTCCATGCTTAGAATGTACATTCTGTCCACCATTCCTGCACTTGGCCATTTCAAGGATGCAGGCTTGAAAGAATAATATAAAAAAGAAAAGAAAGAAATCTTTACCCAAAGTTTTCAATCAAGAATTAATCACTATTATTATTTTTTTGAGTCTGACAGTGACCCATCAACAAGAGAACTTTAAGAATGATGTCTTGTTACCTTAACCTATTGTTTTACACACACTGAAGAGTTGGGAGTAACCTTCCTCTTGAGGCTCAGGAAGGTTTCCTGATCTGCACAATGTAAGTGCAACTGGGTGACAGACTCTGGAATCAAACACATATCTTTCTGGTTCCAGATCTATTTACAACTTTCCCCCGAAGACTCACATGTCAACTTCAGGGTCAAAATTAGCTTATTTGACACATACCATCACTCTCACTTTAACATTCAAATTCCCAGGTCTTCCTTTCACATTGTGCTGTGCATACAACACATGTGGATTCTGCTTCACAGAGATTCCCACATCCTGGTGCATTCACACCCTCTGCTATTTATGTCCTCAGACCTGGGGGATGACTCCCCCTCTCTCTCATTCAGCTGTGACATACTCTTCTATTTTGGGGCCAAAGATCTTCACAAGTTCATCTCTGATTAAAACACGTCACTAAAAATAGCTGGATGCCCAGGAGATGAAAGGTGAGAGAGAACCCAGGGCGGAGCAAATGAATGTCAGTGCTATCCTTTTGAACACACGTGAGGCAACTATTTTACAGGTTGCCTTTCACCCCCAAATAGAGAACCCAGAGCTTCACAAGTGGGGAGTACACCTGCCGAGCCCCATCTTGATCGATTGAGTGAGGGGGTGAAAGGGAAGAGATAGAGAATGTTTCCAAATTCATTGTCTTAACTAAGAATGTTGTGTTACCCCACAGCCAGCCACATCCAAACAGCAGCAAAGCAGAGACAGAGATGATAAAGGAAACCAAAGTCACACTCTTCAATTTCACTCTGATTTTTACAACCAAAAAGCTAGAGACAATTGTTTTATTTCAGCTGACATTTAAGTTTGGGGTCACTTTAAAAACGTAAATGTGCTCTGGGCATCATTCTCAGTACTTGACAAACAGTTCCTTTAATTTGCAAAGCAATCTTCAAAGGGAAGGACTATTATTGTCTTAACCTTAAAGACAGAAAATCGAGGAACAGAGAGGTTAAGATAACTGGCTAAGTTACAGTAGTTAGTGGGTAAGATGGGAGACACATTCAGGCATTGTCTCCAGAATCTCTGGGTGAAATCACTGCTCTACACAGCCTCTGAACTCTCATCCTAGCTTGGTTTTTTAAATACCCTGAGTGGCTCTTTTGTCCATTGTAATAGGTGTTGACAAACGACAAGCCTGTGGGCCAATCCCTGCCCACTGCTTGTTTTTGTTAATAAAGTTTTACTTGAATATAGCTTCATGCATCATTTTATGTCTTAACTGTAGCTATTCTTGCCATGCAAAGACTGATTTAGGTAGCTACAACCCAGACCGTATGGCCTGCAAAACCTAATATATTTAGTAACTGGCCCTTCACAGAAAAAAGTTTGCTGACCCCTAAATTATAGACTTGTCAGGCATTCCTCTGATTGCAGACTTCTTGATTATGTTATTAAATCATAATGCAGTAAATTCTATAACCCAGTGATCCCCAACCTTTTTGGCACCAGGGACTGGTTTCATGGAAGACAATTTTTCTATGGATCACAGGTTGAGGGGATCGGTTTTGGGACATTACATTTACTGTGCCCTTTATTTCTACTATTATTATATCAGCTCCACCTCAGATCATCATGCATTAGATTTCAGAGGATGGGGACCCCTGCTATAACCAATCCACCCAAAGCCTTAGCGCACATAGTGATGAACTCACAGGTTTGACCTCCAGAAAATGCAACTGTGCAGAAAACGCCTGGGAACCTAGGAATCAGCAAAAATATTCTCAGAACCCCACTGAAGGAAAAAGATACCAACAAATGCTCCGTAAGAAAGACACAGAACTCATCTTGGGCTTTTACTTGGGGGAAGGTTTCAGAAGTAGGAGGAGAGACAGAAATATGCAGAGAGGAGAAACAGAGCAAGAGGCAACTCTTGTAACACCTAGCAACAGACACCCTGCAGCTAGAGACCCAGGTTCAAATTCCAGCGCCACCCCTCATGACTAGTTTTATAAACCTCAGTTTTCTCACCCTAAATGGAAGGAATAATCTCATTTCTTGAGGGAGGAGGGAGTCAGGCAGATTAACCAAGACTATAATGTATATGACATTCTTCGCACCCTGCCTGGGATTTGCTAACTACCCAGAGGAGCGCTATTATTAGGAATAATGATAACTACAAAAGAATAAAAATATGTGATTATTGATACACACTCAGCCCAATGCAAGTCTGCTGCCAAACAGTAAGAGGATGATGGCAAGGGACGAAAATGGATGCTTATCATGAGAAGCCCAAGTCAAGGAAAGTTGTATCCACATTTGTAAACTCCATGTAAAAAAGTAAAGAAGCATGTGTCATGTTTCCATCAGAAACAGTTCAAGCAAAAATATAATGTAGCTGGGCAGAGGTAAGCTTTAATCACCTGGAAAAATCACTTCAATGAAACAAATGTCTTATTCCTTGACAATGCTTATCAGTGAAACTGTAGAAGGGTGGGGTGGAAGTTTGCTCTGTGTACTCTGAAAGAAGGCAGTTAACATTTCCACCTTTTATTATCGAGTGAAAGAATCTATCCAATAGAATGAACACTTGCTGACAAAATATCAATTTTTAAATACCCTTTTTTCATAGCTTTCTTCTGAGATCTGAAAAGGACCAATGATAGTCCACCACAATGCTTTTCCAAGTGTAATCAAGCTCAGTGCTAGACAGGGCACCAAGAACCACTCATGACTCGAACTGTTTAAAGCAGCTGAATCATTGTAAAAATACTTTCTTACTCTTAATTTGTTTGAATCAAACTTTTGACCCCTAGTAAACTGGACAGCTCCATTCTTCTAGGCAGTGAAAGTACAGCTAGAGTGGGCACAGGGAAGTATATAAAACAGCATGTTTCTTTTTCTCTTCAAAATACAAATTGAATTAATTTAACACAGTTGGAGCAAATTACCATGATATGTCCTCAATTTGTCTCTTACAGCCACATTGGGACTGGGCTTTCTGTTCCCAGTCTAAGGGCACATGGTTTTTATTACTTAATCAGGGTCCTGCATTTCAGCTTGCACGTTTAAATGGATGCAATCACTTCATTTGTGGTGGCCTCAAATACCCTTAACTTTCCTGATTTATCAAAGAAATCACACTATCTTAATGTTTCAAGATCTGTTTAAATACTGAAAGGTTACTTGATAGAAGTTACACTGAAGATCATTTTTACCACACAGCAAAAAACATTACTGAAATGTTCCACCAACCAACACACTACAGATAAAGAAGCTCTTTTAAATGCATTTATCTAAGACTTTTAAAAAAATTATAGTTAATTTACAATACTATATTAGTTTCATGTGTACAACATAGTGATTCAATATTTTTATAGCTTATACTCCATTTAAAAGATAGAAAATACTGGCTATATTCCCTTGGCTGTACAATATACCCTTGTAGCTTATCTGTGTTATACATAGTAGTTTGTGTCTCTTAATTCTCTACGTTCATCTTGTCTCTCTCCTCCATCCCTCTGAACACGGGGAGGTGTTCTCTGAGCCCTTTTAAAAGTTTTAAAGTGAGAAGAGTGCAATGGCTGTGGATAAAGTGCAAACCTTTAGTAAGATTTGAAGTCTGAGCACACGTCTGGTGGTTCATAATGTAAATATCATCCCCCACTTGAGAAATCAGAGGTAATTAACATGGTTAAGGTCAGTGTGCTGCTGAGATGGGATCAGAACTCAGCCTTTCTGACTCTCCACCCAGGATCACCACAACCCTTTCTCCACAACCCCTCCCTCATCTGGCAGAACCTTGGACAAACCAGGGTCAGAGCTGGCTCTGTGATCTGGGCCTCCCATTCAGGTCACATATGGTCCCCCTGCTCTTTGGTGAGGACTGAATTGATGGCGAGGCTCAGTCAGGTGCAACAGGGGAAGCCAGAAAACAATCCTCAGGCCTCATCCATTGTCAGGTTCCCTACCGACACTGTCAGCTGTTATAAGCACCAGCTGGAAGATGGATGCTGGTATTCCAGAAAGACCTTTTGAAAATCAGGAGGGGCCCCATGCTGTGGCAGAGGCATAATTATTTCCAATAACTGTCTCTCTGGGCTACTTGGTGACTTCCTAAGGAAAGCGCCTCCTCGTTGCAACAAAACATTCAGTGTTTATTTGCCGGAGAAAGGGGTAGGGTAAGGGGCCAGTTTTGAACCTATTTCTCATGAAGGTCACAGTGCTAAAAACTGCAGTCTGGTCATGGCTTATTCAGCAAAGCAGAAATGTAATCATCTCTGGATGAGGGTTCAGGATCTGTTTTGGGGGGCAATATTCTCATCTGAAACAAGATGAGCCGTTAGCATCTTTGGTGAGGTATGCTCTCTGGAGAGAGAGCTGAGCCTCTCTGGCTGTGACTGTCAGGGATAACACAAAGCAGAGTCACTTGCAGCATGTGTCCAAGGGTACAGACCCAGCTGACTCTGAATTCCAGGTCTGTCACTAACCAGCTGTGATTTTGAACAAGGGTGCAGCCCCTCCAAGCCTCCCTTTTCACCTCTACAAAGTGTGAGCTATTGTGGCTCATGGTGGAGACAGAATGAAATATATACTGTCTGGAAAGCACGTGGCAAGTAGCCGGCACTGATAGAGACACAGTCAATGCGGACTATTAGGACCAGGCAACGGGGCTTGTTCTTAGAAAACAGAGCTTATTCTAAGTGAATGTTTCAGTGTGTTGATCGGATTGTTACTGAAATTTCCACTTTGTAGGTGCAGGCATTTTTTTGGAGTCCTATCTGCATCTTGCACCCTTCCTCATGCTCGTCAAGCCTGTGCGGGAACTCTCCACTTGCTGCTACGAATCTTTCAGACCAAACCAAAACCCCACTCCCTCCTGCTACCCCATTGAAGCATCTCTGGGGCAGACCATGGTCTCTGTACCTCTCTCTCCTTCTGTGTTGCACCTTCTCTGGATGGGGAGTTTACCACCCACCTTCCTTCACCTCTTTTCTCCCCAACCAGCTTAAGCTTTTGGGAAATGGGATTCCCTTATATTTCTCTATGGTTTTTGTTTTTTGAAGAATAGTTGATGTACGATATGTTGGAGAAGACTCTTGAGAGTCCCTTGGACAGCAAGGAGATCCAACCAGTCCATCCTAAAGGAAATCAGCCCTGGATATTCATTGGAAGGACTGATGCTGAAGCTGAAACTCCAATAATTTGGCCACCTGATGTGAATAATGGACTCACTGGAAAAGACCCTGATGCTGGAGAAGATTGAAGACGGGAGGAAAAGAGGACGACAGAGGATGAGATGGTTGGATGGCATCACCGACTCAATGGACATGAGTTTGAGTAAACTCCGGAAGTTGGTGATGGACAGGGAGGTCTGGCATGCTGTAGTCCATGCAATCATAGGGTTGCAAAGAGACACGACTGAGAGGCTGAACTTAACTGAACTGAATATAAGTTACAGGTGTACAATATAGTTACACACAACTTTTAAAAGGCATGCTCTGTTTATAGTTGTCATAAAATATTGGCTATGTTCCCTGTGTTGTACAATATATCCTTGTAGCCTATTTATTTCACACCTAATAGTTTGTGCCTCTTAATCCTCTACCGCTATTTTGCCCCTCCCTCCTTCCCTCTCCCCACTGGTCACCATTAATGTGTTCTCTATGTCTCTGAGTCTGTTTCTTTCTGTTATATTCACCAATTTGTTTTATTTTTTATATTCTACATGTAAGCGATATCATGCATATTTTTCTCTTTTGAACTTACTTCACTTAGCGTAATACTCTCAAAGTCCACCCATGTTGTTGAAAATGGCAAAATTCCATTCTGTTTTTATGACTGAGTAGTATTATTCCATTGTGTGTATATGTGTGTGTGTATATACATGTGAAGGAAAAAGCCAACCCAATATGTCACATCTTCTTTATCCATTCACCTGTTGAGGACAAATAATGCTGCTATGAACGCTGGGGTGCATTCAGTTCAGTTCAGTTCAGTCACTCAGTTGTGTTCGACTCTTTGCGACCCCATGGACTGCAGCACGTCAGGCTTCCCTGTCCATCACCAACTCCCGGAGTTTGCTCAAACTCATGTCTATTGAGTCAGTGAGGCCATCCAACCATCTCATCTTCTGTCGTCCCCTTCTCTTCCTGCCTTCAGTTGGGGCGCATGTATCTTTTCAAATTAGTATTTTTGTTTCTTTCAGATATATACCCAGGGGTGGAATTGCTGGGTCATATGGTAGTATTATTTTTAGTTTAGTTTTTTTTTTTTTTTTTTCCCAGAAACCTATGGACTCTTTCCCATAGTAGCTGCACCAGTTTGTATTCCTACCAACAGTTTAAGAGGGTTCCCTTTTCTCCACATACTTGCCAACATTTGTCATTTGAATATTTTTTGATGCTAGCCATTCTGACAAGCATGAGGTGGTATTTCATTATACCTTACATTTCTTTGAATCCTCCTCAATACCCAGCATGTGTCAAAGAATCTTCTAGGTTCTCCGATCCCTTCCTAGGCGAAGTATGGTTCACAGACCAGTACCACTGGCATCACCTGGGAGCCTGCTAGAAATACAGAATCTCAGACTCCACCTCAGATCTACTGAATATAGAATCTGATTCCCAACTAAGTCTTGTACACAGAGTTGGACCAACATTGCTCTAATCCAGCATTTCCCAGACTTTAGTCATTCACATCTTCCCTTTTATAGCTTTTGCCATTTTCCAGTACTACCCACCCTATGTTTCACCTAACATATATTTTTAAGTGATTTTATATTAACACTGTCTTGCTAGCCTCATCCTAAGCAATAATATTGTCTGTTAATAATTTATTCAGCAAGGCAAGAAGAAATTTATTATTTAATAAAGTTTGAAGGTCTGAGTGTAAAAACAAATTCTTTTGGCACACATTAAAATAATCACTGAAGTAAAATGATTCTCCATCTATCACCTAAAATTAACTCATATACCCCCCAGGAGCTTACGTACCCTAGTAAGACAGTACTAGACATTCTGTAGCTGAATTAGAAGACATCTTCCCAACTCCAGATCCCGTGTTCCCAGTTCGTTCCTGCTCTCACCTTGTTGGGTGGACACATTTGTTCTCAATATATCGATTGTTGTGGGAGGCAGAAAACCTTGGTTCTGGCCTGCACCACCCTTAAATAACTTGCCAAGTCACATCACATCTTGGGGTCATTTTTGAAGGCTGGTTTATCTCAAAACTCCCTTCCAAATCTAACAATATAACATAATAAATGAGAGCAGAGGCTCTGGAATCAAAATGACTGGGGGTTGCAAGCAATGGCTTCATTACTTGCTAATTTCATTAAGTCTCAGTTTTCGTCATCTGGAAAATGGGAGTAATAACAAAAACAAATGGCCATAACATTCAGATCACAGGACCTGTAAAAATAAAGCTGCTGCTGCTGCTAAGTCACTTCAGTCATGTCCGACTCTGTGCGACCCCACAGACGGCCCCCCACCAGGCTCCTCGGTCCCTGGGATTCTCCAGGCAAGAGTACTGGAGTGGGTTGCCATTTCCTTCTCCAAGGCATGAAAGTGAAAAGTGAAAGTGAAGTCGCTCAGTCTTTGTCCGACTCCTAGCAACCCCATGGACTGCAGCCTACCAGGCTCCTCCATCCATGGGATTTTCCAGGCAAGAGGACTGGAGTGGGTTGCGATTGCCTTCTCCGAAAAATAAAGCAAATGATAGCTAAAAAAATTCTTAGACTTAAATGTGGCGCATAGTGTTCAATAACAAAAATAACTATTACTGTTTTTCCTAGCTTCATCAAAGCACAAATAATAGTTAACATTTATGAAATATTTAGTATGTAGCAGGCACCACATGAAACAATTTTATTTTATCCTCTAGTCACACAATGAGAAGGGAACTCTTATTCTCCCTATTTTAGAGATGAGGAAATTAAAGCACAAAAAAGTTAAGCCACTTTCCTTTATATTTTTACCATGTAAACATGCATCCTCTTGCATTGGCAGATGGATTCTTTACCATTAGCACCACCTGGGAAGCCCTGGCACACATTCTTAAATATCATTTAATCTTGCCTGGTAAGAGGAGCTCTTTATAATTTAATTTATGAAAAAGACCCCTAATTATGGCCCCCCAAAACAGCCTTTATAGGTAAAGTAACCATATAAGTTATCATTCAAACTGGAGCCACAGACACTAACCAGGAGTGGCCCGGGTAAGCCAGCATGATCACCTGACTTCCAGGATCTTCTGCTGGAAGTGAACATTCTTCTCATAGCCAAACACAAATAGGGTCCCCTTCCCACTGGATACTTGTACATAAAGTGACAGAGGACAATTAAAAGCAGCACATCCCCAGGGGTGAAGCAACACTGACTCAGATAAATACCTCCAGGCTGAAGAGCTGCCCAGCAGAGAATTTATTCACCTTAGGCCTTAAGGAGAGGTATTCTTCAAAGAATTTTCTAGAAGACACTACTGAAATAACCATGGTCACCACATTCACACAACACATTAACTAAAAGAACTGCCTCCCAAGATTTGCACACAGGTGCAAAAAAGAGACTTGGGGTCTGCAATGGGTTTATAAATCAGTATATCTGCCTTTTTCCCCCCTCAGTGTCACCAAAAAGTATAGAAACCACCATCACTTTGACCTGTTCTACATTTTGATCTGCAAATCTTGATACTGACCAAGGTAAAAGTGACAACTAAAGCTTTCCTTACACACATGAAAAATCATAGCGAAAACCTATCTGCCTGAATATAAATCAGCTTGTCCTCCATTATCTTGGCCATCAAAGAGAACAGAAATCAGTCTATGTTGAGTTAGGCACTTGCGCACTATGGCGAGCATTCATTCGACTTCCCAGAAACTGTATTCATCTGGAGGTCCAGGCCTCCAGCATCCACAGTCCACATGGCCTGGGTGGGACTCCCACTAGGGCAAAGAGTTTCCTTCAGCCAAGCCAACCGAGCCAGTCACAACTGGTGCTGAGACGTTTTGTTCAGCAACTGGAGAAGGAGAGTTTATGCTTTTTCTGTTGATCTTGAATCTGGAATTGTGTAAACCGGCAACTGCTACAGTCATTGTCACCCAACAAGGAACAAAAAGGAAGGAAGAAACAGGCAGAATGAAAGATGAAAAAAATTAATCAGATCCTGAAGTCACTGTTCGACCCTGAGGAAGATGCTCTTGAAATCAGTCTTACCTATGTACCTTTTAGAAAATTGAATCTGTATATATGGGATATATGTATATGTCTATATTCTAATTCTATTTAAATTAGGTATTTGTCAACTTATGACACAAACACACCCTGTGGCAGTGACTTGCAAACTTTTTCATAACAAATTATAGTGTGAATTACACTTTATCCAGCAATCTGGAGTGTGGACCCAGTTTCAGATTCAGGATGGACTCAAAGGTTCATGAAACTACAGAACCTTTATTGACATTAAGATGATGCTGATATTTTCCGTCCTTGTAATATTTAAAAGGAAAATACTGATGTGACCCACTAAACTGATTTCCTGAACTTGATTTTGAAAAACACTTCTTTATGAGATTAGGTTAAAAATGGATTTCACTGTAAAGAATGAGATTTTTTTAAAACTGACACAGGCTATCGAGGAAAATAAGTTTGGCTCCTAAACCAAACATCTAGCAACAGAAAATTGCTACTTTACAGTTTCTCTCTGACCACACAGGACACGCACTTAACAGAGAAGAGAAAAGAATCTTAATGATCGAGATATAAATGAATTACCAAAAAAAAGGTAAGTGGCTTTTAAAGCAAAACAAAAACCACATCTACAAAGAGAGAGAAGAGAGACATCTAAGGAAATGAACGCCCAAGTGCTGCTGATGAGCTGAGCTACATGATTTATTTATCTATAAGCTGAAGATAATAATTTCAGTGAACCTCAGCAGTCACTGAGTATTTTAAAATAGTGCCTTCATGATAACATCAGATCTCTAGGGCAGATTTAGGGAGAGGGATGGAGAGAGGGAGGGAGAAAGAGAGAGAAATTCCTTGCAGTATAATAAGACTGATGCCTTCATTTAAGTGTGTAATGTGTATAAAATAACAATGAAGAGTTCCTGAAGTTTCAGACAATTACTGCAGGCTGGACAAGACAGGGCATTTTTTTTTTTGGAAGGATATTTTTAACTGTTTTCCATGTACCTTATTTGTATTGTCAGTTAGCCAAAATTTCCTTTTTGTCTGCTCAAAAGCACTGCAGAGTCTTGATTTAATCTGTGGACTCAAATGGAGAGCTCGGATACTCAGGCTTGCTAGAAATAGAGGCCAGGCAAGTAAACAGTCCTGAGAAAACTGCATTCCCACTCTGGAGAGGCTGGTGAACTTAACTCCGCCCATACTTTTCTAGCTTGTCAGGCTTATGCACAGTTGTCTGCCAGTTTGAGAAGCCGTTAACTTTCCCGCCACTAACATGCAAATTCAAAACCATTATTTATTTCCAAACCAAGAGAAGTTTAAGACAATCACTTGCATGCTCAGAAGAGACTTCTGAGAACTTTTTCCCAGGGATCATGAAAAACGGACCTCACTATAATAGTAGTTTAGGTGGATTTCCATCATCATAGTGTTCAAATGCATTACACCTGCATTACTGAATTGAAGCAAATGAAGTGCTTAATTAATATCTGCACATGTAATGAGGAAATGATAAACCTCTTATGTTCAAGAAGTTCTTGGAATTGCATAAATTCTTCTGGCCATCTTTTAGAAAACAATAATAAGCACTGTTCAAAAGGTAAGGGTGAATGTGTGCGTGTGTGTGTGCGTCCGCGTGCACGCACATGAGTGCACATACATTTACTCTTTATTTCAAATTTTTCAGATACACAAAAGAAGACAGACTCATAGAGTCATCAATATACCCATCACCTAGTTTATGACATTTAATTTAGAGACCAAATTATACCCTGAGTGTTTACCTTGTTTCAGTCATTCTTTTAAACGTCATTTGATTCAATCTTATGAATCCATTGTTATTGTGTTGTAATTATTTTTGCTTCATCATTATCAGTGCCACCACAACACAGTCTTTTTAGATGCACTGTTATGGTTAAGAACCTGGAATTTGGAAACAGACCTCATGTAAATAAAAAATTATCAGTGTAACTTATGGCAGGTTGCTTAACCTCCCTCTAGGGCTCAGTTGGCCACTCCGGGGACTGTTATGATGGCCCCAAACTGCCTATTGGGGTGCCTGTCTCATAGGAAGTTCTCTTAAGCACCATTCCTAAAGGGTGTGTGTGTGCTTGTGGAAAGTCACTAAGACCTGTCTGACTCTTTGTGACCCCATGGATTGTAGCTCGACAGGCTCCTCTGTCCATGGAATTCTCCAGGCAAGAATAGTGGAGTGGGTTGCCATTTCTTCTTCCAGGGGATTTTCCTGACCCAGGGATTGAGCCGGGGTCTCCTGCGTTGGCAGGCGAGTGTGTATGGGGGATTAAAGAGCGGTCTGCTGAGGTTAAGTAAGGTGAAGCTGCTTTTCTTCCCCTGCAGAGGTTTGATAGGGAAGCTCCACAGACTCATTCTCTTTACGACAGGAAACAGCATGCCAGGGACTGCGCTAAAATCCTGTACCCCACCCCTCCCTAGACAAAAGTAAAAAGCGAAATATTCCAGAAAATAGAGAGATTTCCCACTTTAGGAGCAGACACTCTTCTCGCCGCTTTTTGAAAGTGTCTCTGGGCAGAGGGATCTGGGATTCATCAGCATTTCTCCCCACCTCCCACGAACGCGCGGCAACCAAAGCACATGGTCCCTGGCGGCGCGTTTGCAAACCCCACAAGCGCCAACGCCCAGAAACCGCCAAACTTCCTGTCTCCACACCACCAAAGCGACCGAAGCGCCGCAGCGCCAAGTGCCAGAGGGACTCCAGCGGAGGCTGCAGGCAGCCAGGGAGCGGTGGGGCGGGGTTTCCTGCCGGCAGGAGCGCCCGGGACCCGCACCTCCACTGGGGGTCTCCAAACGCGCGCGCTGCGCCCGGGGCGCACGGGAAGCGGCGCCGTGGTAGCGCGTCGCACGGTCGTCCCCCTCAGTGCGCTCCGGGCACCCGGGGCAGTCATCCACCTACCTGCTCTCCCGCTTCCAGCCTCGGGCGCTCGGCGGACTGTCGACCGCTACTTTATTGTCTCGGCTCCTCACAGCGCAGGACCTGGGGACCCGGCTCTGCGCCAGCTCCGCAACTCCGCTCTACGTAGAGCCTTCCCGGGCGGCTGCTTTCTTCCTTCTCCTCTCTGCCCACGCTCCTGCTCAGCACGTGAGCCGCGCAGCCAGACTCCCGGACTCGCAGGGCAGCCAGCGCCTGCCGCATCCCCCGACCCGGGGCTGCTAGTCGCCCCCGCCGCCGCTCGCCGCGCGCGTCCTCGCTTTGATCCACACTTAAAGCTGCGCTCCGGGCCTCCTTCCTCGCATCCTCTAGTCCTTCCGTCCTGCCTGCCTCCTCTTCGCTGTCAGCCCCGGCTCTGGGCTCCTCTCTCCCCAGCTGCCCCCTCCCGCCGCCTCTTCGGGGGCTGGGGCGGCCGCTGCCAATGAGACACGGCTGAGGCGCTGTTCCGGCCCAGTCATTGTACCGGGAGGGGAGGAAGGGGAGGGGGGAGCGAGAGAAGGGAGGGGGCGCCCTCGGCCCCTGCCGCGCGGCTGTGGGCTGGGCTCGTCTTCCGAGACAGAGAAAAGGCGCTGGTGCCAAGGGGCTCGGAGCGGTTGGCGCTGCCAAGAGTGGGGAAAAGGGAGGGGGTCGCAGCCCGCGCCTATCTTCTCTCCCTCCAACTCTAAAGCTCTGGGAGGGACTTGATTCCGCTTCCCAGGTTTCAAGCATCCCGACTCGACTGCCCTCAGAATAAAGGGAATGAAACACCGGCGGCTGCAGGAGGCGCAGAATCTAGCCAAGGATGGGACTGGGTCCGACTAATGACTTAATTTGAGATTCCAGCAAACTGGTGTTTCGGCTCTTGAAAGAAAGAAATAGAAAGAAGGAAAGAAAGGAGGGAGTGTACAGAGAAAGAAAAGAAAGAAGAGAGAGAGAGGATGACACAGAGAGGCAGAGACAGATAGAGTAGAGGGGTGAAGGCGAAAGCCTCCCCAATGCCAGGCAGAACAGTTCTGTGATTCGGGAGTGTTTTACTGTGCTTTCTTTACAGATGAAGAAAGGCGAGAGAGGGGTTAATTGAAAGTCGCTAATAAGTGGCAGGACAGGGGTTCCAACTTGATCTGCTGCTGAGTGTAGGGTAGCAAAGAAGAGAAGAGGAAGAAGGGAGGACCATTGATGAAGGATGTATTGAGGTTTTCCTATTGTCTCCAAATGATTTGGCAAGTAGAGCCCCGGAGTACATGGACAGGGCTGAGAGAAAATATTTCCCAAACAGCTTTAAATGTGTGTCCCAGTTCCACACCCACTACTCTATACAATGTGAATGAATTCAATTTTAAAACTCTATCCACTTCGAAGAATATTTTGTGACTACTACACAATTATACAGCTCTATATTTTGGTAAATCTTTTGGTTGAATAATCCAGTATCAATATTTGAAAGAGACTATTGCTTCTGTTACCCTAGTACTGGCATTTCTCCTTCTCCTCCTCTTCCTTTTCTTCTTCTCCTTCTTCTGACCACCAGCCTACCAAAAAAACAAGAAGATGGTAAAGGGGGAGAGAGGGGCTGTCTTGATTTCCCAGGTCTTGGCATAGATGCTACTGACATGAAAAGCAAAATCAGTAAAAGCTTGAGACGGATTGATGTATAATATTGTATCTGTGCTGTGTGAGGTTTAATTAAATTTTCTTCAGGTGTCAGAATGGATTGCTTGCTTTTAATTAAATAGAAGATATCAAATGACTAGCTAACATTTATTGAGTGCCTATTACATGACCCCCTGACCTAAGCTAAGGAAGCCCTTTATTTGGTATCATGTCATTTCATTCTCCTGAGAGAAAGGGGTTGACCTGGAAGCCCCTTGAGGCCAGGGTTTGTGTTTGCCTAGTTCAGTCCTTAGCACATTGCAACAGACCATTCTCTGTCAGCTGAGTGAAAAGAACCCCATTTTGCAGAGGAGGAACCTGAGGCTCAGGGAAGTTTACTGCTCCACCCAAGAATATGAAACTAGAAAGAGGCCATGCCTATATTTAAACTTGGGTCTGAAGACTCCTTAACCACCATACAATACTGCCTATTCAAGGAGAACAGCAACAAAGGACCACAGGTAACGGGGCAGTGCAGAGATCAATGCTTGCTTCGCCCTCATAAATGAGGGCATAATTTCTTTGGAGAGGAAGCCGGTACATGTGAATCAGTCACTAGAGAACCACACAGAGAGTGTAGGGCAAAGCAGAGGCATGTAACGCAGGGGAGATGAATAGGGTAAGGCTGAGCACCTAAGAAGTTGCCCGGTGCATATTTGGGAGAAAAAACTGGACACAGACTTCAATGTGAAAAGTGCAACATAAATTGTCAGTAAGGTTGGTCTGGGTCAGAGCAGTCCAGGAGAATTTTCTGGAAGATGTGGGATGTTTTCTGGGTTTTCTTGGTGCAAAGGGGCTCTGGCTTGGCAGTGGGAGCTCCAGGGCTGTTCTCTCTGGGTTGAAAGCCCAGCTTTTCTAAATATTCAACCTAAAATAGGGATAATAATAATGCTGACTTTGTAAGTTGTTGTCAGGACTGAATTAGTCAATATACAGAAAGCACTTTAAAATTTTAATTGATTTATTTTTGGCTGCACTGGGTCTTAGCTGTTGCGTGGGGACTTTTTCTCTAGTTGTGGCAGGCGGGAGCTACTCTTCACTGTGGTGCATGGGCTTCTCACTGTGGTGGCTTCTCTTCTTGTGAAGCACGGGCTCTGGGCTTGCAGGCTTCAGTAGTTGTGGCACACAGGCCTAGTTACTCTGCGGCATGTAGAATCCTCCTGGACTAGGAATCAAACCACTGTCCCCTGCATTTACAGGAAGATTCTTAACCACTGGACCAAGGAAGTCCTAAAAAGCAGTTTTAATAGTGTCAAATCTTGGTAAGGGCTTCCCTGGTGGTTCAATAGTAAAGAATCGCCTGCAGTGCAGGAGATTCAGGAGATGCAGATTCAGTCCCTGGGTCAGGAAGATCCTCTGGAGAAGGAAATCACAATTCACTCCAGTATTCTTGCCTCAGGGCTATCCTGCTGGCTCAGAAGGTAAAGAATCCTCCTGCAATGCGGGAGACCTGGGTTCGATCCTTGGGCTGGGAAGATCCCCTGGAGGAGGGCATGGCAACCTACTCTACTATTCTTGCCTGGAGAATCCCCATTGGCAGAGGAGCCTGGAGGGCTATAGTCCATGGGGTCGCAAGCATTGGACATGATTTAGCAACTAAACCACTACCACCCCATGGTAAATGCTTAATAAATATTAGCTCATATTATTAAAGTGGGTATTATTATAATAAAGTACAGCCAAAAATAAATAAAATTTTAAAGTGCTTTCTGTGTATTAACTAATTCAGTCCTGACAACAACTTATATATTATTAAAGAAAGTATTAAAGTGACTTTCTTTCCAACTTAGTCTTCTGATAAACCAATATTTATAAAATACCGGGAGCCTGGTGGGCTACAGTCGATGGGATCAGAGAGCTGGACACTACTGAGCAACTAACACTTTCATTTTCACTTTCAAAAACAGCCAAATAAAAGACACAATACAATAGAACAAAGAAATCATTTTAAATTTATTCTTACCCTAGTACAGAATTATCAACTTGGGCTGCAAATTAAAGGGAGATGGTTTTGTTTTTGTTTTTATACTCAACACAATCACAGTAGAATATCTGAAAGTGGAGTTAGGCTCCATAGGTGCAATTAGTTACAGTCACAGTTGAGAACTACTGTGAAGTTGGTCTGCCTAGGAACTCCGTATAGAGCTTGATCAAACCTAGACTCCTGAACCTCAGCTCCAAAAGGCTCATGGAGGGACCTACCTGGTGGTCCAGTGGTTAAGAATCTGCCTAGTAATGCAAGGGCACAGGTTAGATCCCTGGTTGGGGAACTAATATCCCACATGCCAAAGGGCAACTAAGCCCACGTAACCCAACTACTGAGCCTGTTCTACAGAGTCTGTGAGCCGCAACTACTGAAGTCGTTATGCTTAAGCCCATGCTCTGCCACAGTGAGAAGCCCATACATCCCAACAATGAGTAGCCTCCACTTGCTGCAACTACAGAAAGCTTGTGCACCAATGAAGACACAGCGCAGCCAAAAATAAACATTTTTTTTTTTAAAGAAGACTCGTGGACCAGAAATTTGTATTTTTAACAAGGTTTTTTGTTATTCTCATTGAATGAGAAACACTGCTTCACCCTTCCCCTATACTATTTGTCTCCCACCCAACATCATAGGTTCACAGATATTTTTCCACCCTAATTTAACAAATTTCTGTTATGAATCCAGCTCTCTGTTTGAATTTATATTTAATTCAATGAACAGTTATACTAATTTCACATAAATCACTGGAACTAGAGTATAAAGATGAGTAAACCTCTTTTCTCTAGCAAGAAATTTAACAGTTTGGAAGAAAAGATGCAAACATGAATAGCTGTACTAATAAGGCTTCAGTGTTTTGAGTGCTTACCATGAGAAAGGCCCTGTAACAACTGCTTCTTCTCTAGGCAAGGTGAAAAGTGAAAGAAATTCAAAGGATGCATTTGAGTGAGGAAAACCGGAAATGGCTATTGAACAAAAAGCAGAGGGAAGCCCAGAGACTATTGTGTGAAGAATCAAAAAAGTGACAAACTCAAGGTCCAAGTAAGTAACAAAGCTGTGAACTAGACAGGTGTGAAGCAATGGGGAATGGTGAGACTGTGGCAAACTAGAGAATGCATTCTCCGATGGCTGCCGCTGTCATTCCTAGCACACTGCTGCCATGTGGGAATGTTGGTCTCACTGATCAGATGTTTTGATTTTTCAACCAAAGCTGGAAATTTGGATTTTGACATAAAATCTCCCAATGTTTAAAAGTTCTTGACACCAACCAAAAATTTCAAAATATTCTGTACACAAAATGAAAGATGTCTGCAGGATAAATCCATTTATGGACCGCCCATTTATGATCTATATTATGGGTTTGGCTGGAAGAAACACACCAAGAGAAAAAACAAATAACAATTCCTATACTTTTGGGATGACTAGTGAATATTTAATGCTAGTTAGGGCACTATGTAGAAATACGGCAACAATCAAGATAAAACAAATTCTTGACTTTCAGAATCTCAAAATTTAGTTAATGAGATGAGGCAAATGCATATTAACAAAATGAAAGCAATAAGCAACAAGAGGAAGCAATTCTGCCCTGATAGCTTTTCCGGTGAAAATGAGGGCCTCACCTATTGCTCTGTGCATAACAGAATGTTGAAGGTTGAGCTTTTTGGTGCAGGACGGTGCTAGAAATTCCCTGGACTCCCGCTTTCAAGCCCTTTATCTCTGTTCTGTGCAGCATAAAGGAATGTGTTTTGGTATGTGTATCATGAGGTTCTGCTTCATGAATTAATGAGAGTGTGCTTCATAAATATTTTATTTCCAAAATAAATAGGTTTATGTATGCATGTATTTGTTTGTGCTAGAGGTAGATATACACTTACTGGATGAGTTTTTGACAATGAAAAAAAAAAATACACTATTCAATCCTCTTAGCTTCAGCAGCGTTGTGCTTTCCAAAGATCTCCTGCTGAAAACCCAGATGTGGGAAAAGAACATATATACTGCTTGCATATTTTGTGGCTAAAAGCATGTGAATGGGCAAATGTTTATTAATTTATAATAAGAAAAACACATGCTCATGTTTGTTAAGCACATTATGGATGTGGTCCCTTTTAGTTATTAATAGTAACCCTACATAAGTCAGCATCTTGTTCTCTCCATACTGCACACAAGGAAACAGAGGCCCGGAGAGGTGAAAGGATTTCCTAAATATTACACAGCCAGTAATGTGTTTGTGCTAAGTTGCTTCACTCATGTCCAATTCTTTGCGACCCTATGGACTGTGTCCACCAGGCTCCTCTATCCGTTGGATTCTCTAGTCAAGAATACTGGTGCGGGCTGCCATGACCTCCTCTGGGAGATCTTCCTGATCCAGGGGTTGAACTCATGTCTCTTGTGTCTCCTGCATTGGCAGGTGGGTTCTTTACCACTAACACCACCTAGGAAGCCCACACAGCTGGTAAGTCAGGTGTTAAGGTCTGATCCCAGGTCTGTCGGTGAGAATGGAGGTCTTCCCCACCACAATGCGAGATCTAAACTTTTTTTTGATGATTTTGTTATTAATGTAATGACTTGGATAGATAGCACTATTTTCTAGATTCACCATAGGGATTTTAAAAAATTACATCTCAGAAATATTATCCATATCAAAACCCACACTTATATAGCTAGTCTGTTGTTCGAGGTCAATTACCAAGAATCCTATTAATGAGAATAACAGCCATCTCTTGATACACTCTAAGTTACTTCACCCCTTCTGGAAAGGTATCATGTATCATGCGTTTTTGTGTAAGCCTGGACACACTCTGTCCCTGAAGGCACTTAACACACATGTAAATAACAAAAGAATGACCTGTTACTTCATGCCTCTGTGGGGAGAGTTTATTGTAATTGATGCCTCATCTTTCCATTTAACCTCAGGGCCTTTGCACATGCACTGAGATGAAATGAAAGCCTCTCCTTTCACTAACCTAAGCCTGCTTTGTTTTTATAGTCAAATGTGGCACAAACATATGAAGTTGTTATCTACAATCTTTGCATACATCACAATGTAAATCAACATAAATTAGTACTGTGTTTTAAGTGTGCTAATGATGGAGTCAGTGTTGGACAGGGAGGCGTGGCGTGCTGCAGCTCATGGGGTTGCAAAAGAGTCAGACACAACTGAATGACTGAACTGAACTGACTGATGATGTCCTGAAACTAAAAAATTAGAAAACTTAAGTGGTTATATCTAAACACAAGCTATTTTTAGGGTAAATCATAGGAAATTGCCTTGTTGTAGTTAAAGGTCAAGTATCAGCAAATTCGTAGAGTTCAACCTAGTAGGAAGCTGTTGCTGATAATTAGTTTTGAATGTGAACTTGTGTTGTTAGGCCATCTGCCCTCTCTTCCAGATTATAAAAGTGATATGCTTGAATGGGAACCTCACAATTATGCACACATAATTATCTTTTTTAAAAAAGATTTTTTGACATGGACCATTTTTACGGATTTTTATTGAATTTGTTACAATATTTCTTTTGTTTTATTTTTTGGTTCTTTAGCTGCAAAGCATGTGGGATCTCAGCTCACAGGCCAGGGATCAACCCCACACCTCCTGCACTAGAAGGCGAAGTCTTAACTACTGGACCACCAGTGAAGTCCTCATAACTATAATATCCTTTGAGGGTACATCACTAAGCCCTTTTTATATGTGAAAATGCTTTTTAATCATTTTCTTTTGGCATTTCACTGGCTGAGACACCATGGAGAAAGGCCAGCCCTGCACTGCAGCTCCTTAGTGAATAGCGTGAGCACTGGGGTCCAGGGAAATCTTAAATCAGATTGTTCAGAGACTATCATCTTTCCTGCCAAAGGCCAAGGACAGTCCTTGGGAAGTAAAACAAATGTCCTTTAGCAATTCTGAGACAATGTTACTTAATCACAAAGATCCCAATCTTGTTGGAGTAGATCATTTAGTAATGACTTTGGAAATAACTCACTTTCACTGAAGAGGTTGCAAACTGGCATGTATTTTGGCCTGTCTGGTGTTATCTGAGTTGCTCATGGTTAAAACTTGAATATGTTAACAGAAACCTCTGGACTCATATGTGTGGATGTACTTGAATGTCTTTGGTGCAAAGATTTAAAGTCCAAGCTATATAACTTGATGTTGTCCTGTTATTTCTGAAAGGAGATTTTAAAAAATGTTCATCTAGATATGTTAATTTTGTATAAACAGGCCACTCTTTGATCATTAGATTTGCTTTTCATGCTTCTAGGATTATTTCATCAAAAATTCATGATTTCCTTTAAAAGTAAATAGAACAGGGAAACAAAATTTCCATTAGCTCAACATGGTTTTCCTCCACACTCCAGAAATGACTGTGCTATGCTGTGCTTAGTCGCTCAAACATGTCCAACTCTTTGTGACCCCAAGGACTGTAGCCCACCAGGCTCCTCTGTCCATGGGGATTCTCCAAGCAAGCATACTGGAGTGGGTTGCCATGCCCTCCTGCAGGGGATCGTCCCAACCCAGGGAATGAACCCAGGTCTCCCGCCTAGCAGGTGGATTCTTTACACTCTGAGCCACCAGGGAAGCCAAAAATGACTAGAAAGGCTCTTTCAATTTGGTGGTGATATTGTTTCAGCTTTCCATATGTCTGGTTCAGTTGGAGGACCCTGTTGTCATGCTCCAATCCCTTTTTAAGGCCAATAAATTATTAGATTTGGAAGACTTTAGAGAACTTTTGGTCCATAGGTTACAAATTCAAAGCTTTGAGGGGCCAGGCAAGAACACAAATAAGTACATCGGGTCAAGTGTGTGACAATAGGGGAGAGTGGAGACTGTGGCAAATTGGAAAGCACATACCCTGTCTACAAAGATCTCCACTACTCAGTAACAATCCATGGTTGAGAAACAGTGTTGCCAGATTTGCTTTTCAAGAGAACCCAGAATTCTGGATGCTTATTAAAATCTCTCAATTACCAAATGTTGACAACTAGTTTGAAACCATTTTAAGCACTTGGCCAAACAAAAAACATATTTGCAGGCTTGAAATAACTCAAGGGCCTCCAGTTTGTGACTATAGATCCATTCCAACCCCCTCATTTTGCAGATCAGGAAACTGAGGCTCACAGAGTGAGGGTGACTTGCCCAAGGACATGTGGCTTTTACTGTGGAACAGGAAGGGAAATCTTGGCTGCTTGGCTTCTAACCTGGGGCTGTTCCGTTACAAACATCTGCTTCTGTTTTCTTGCTAAGATTTAAATGATGTTCTTAATTATGTGATTTCAAATGTTGTACATTGTTTAAAAAAATATGATGATGATGATATCCACTGGCTTTGGAGCATATAATTTGCAATAAATGGCTTTTATTCACATGGTCACATAACCTAAATTGGTTCTAACATTTATAAGACCAGTATAAATCTACTTCCATTCACACATCCAGAAAACTTTCTGCCTCTCTCCTCCCCTACATATTTCCTACCTTCATCTCTTTACTGAATCTGCCCAAATATAGAGAAAAACTAAAATATTTAAGAGGATCCACGTTGACTTCTCTACCATGAATAAAAACTAGGTGGGCAGAAAAAGAAAAATACACTTGTGAATCAATGACTGTAAAAATGAAGCCATGCATGCAAGGCATTTCAAGGCAGTTTGCTTGTTTTGCCAAAGCAAACATAATACACAGTAAACTTGTAGGGAACCCAGTATACTTTGAAGGAGTGGGATAATGTCTTTTAGAGTTTCAGTAACTGAAAATCTCCATTATATATCTGAGATTTTTTTTCCTCTTTCAGAAAAAAATTTAAAATACTGAATAATTCAGTTTAAAATACAGAATATAACAAACATCCTTGCAGCTACCCATCAGGATTGGACGCTTTCGCTTTTTTTTTTTTTTTTGCCCATTGTCCTTTGTTTTAAATTAGAAAAAATGAGTTTCCAGAAAACTTGACATTCCCCTTGCCTTCTCTTCCCAGTCTTATTCTTATCTCTAATTTCCAAGAAGCAATTACCATCCTGAATTTTGTATGAATCCTTCCAAATTTCAGTATAGACATATGTTTCTATTGATATTATACAGTAATATTTTATCTGTGTTATTTGTGTTTTTGAATATACATGATATCACAGCATGTGAAAGGTACCATAGCTTGTGTCTTTCACTTAATAACAAGTTGTTGTGTTTTTTTTTTTTAAGTGATCCAAGTTGATGGGTATGGATTCAGTTCTGGTGGCTCAGATGGTAAAGAATCCATCTGCAATGCAGGATACCCAGGTTCAATCCTGGGATAGGGAAGATCCCCTGGAGAATGAAATGGCAACCCAGTCCAATATTCTTGCCTGGAGAATCCCATGGACAGAGGAGCCTGATGGGCCACAGTCCATGGGGTCGCCAAGAGTCAGACACAACTGAGCAACTGACACTTCGAATATTTTCAATTTTTAAAACACTTTATGATAATCTACATTTTGCTTATTCATTTCACTAGATGATTCTGTAGGCCATTTCCAATATTTGAATCATTTTATTTTAAAATATTTAAAGTAGAAACCAATTTTCTAGGGAATAAGGGCAACCACTATTGAACCATGCACACATGTTCAGTCAGGCCCAATCCTTTACAACCCAAAGACTGTAGCCCACCAGGCTCCTCTGTCCATGGAATTTTCCAGGCAAGAATACTGGAGTGAATTGCCATTTCCTACTTCAGGGGATCTTCGCAACCCAGGGATCAAACCTGAGTCTCCTGGGTCTCCTGCATTGGCAGGCAGAATCTTTACCACTGAGCAGCCTGGGAAGCCAGTATTGAACCAGTAGTTTACTATACTATCCAAAGGGCAAGGAAGAGTAGAAAATATTCTACACGTCTGTCTAGATCCAGAATCCTTGACCTCTCAAGCATATCATTAGCCCTATTGTATGGAAAAATGTGTTAGGAATGGTAGTTTTAGGAAGAAAGCATCCAAAACTCTTGTGTGATTCTCAAGGGTAATCTATGCTCCCAAAAGGATGAAAGATCATTACTTTTAAATGTCTCCAACTAACCAAGGGATGGAGAAGGCGATGGCACCCCACTCCAGTTCTCTTGCCTGGAAAATCCCATGGACGGAGGAGCCTGGTAGGCTGCAGTCCATGGGGTCTCAAAGAGTCGGACACGACTGAGCGACTTCACTTTCACTTTTCACTTTCATGCATTGGAGAAGGAAATGGCAACCTACTCCAGTGTTCTTGCCTGGAGAATCCCAGGCATGGCGGAGCCTGGTGGGCTGCCGTCTGTGGGGTCACACAGAGTCAGACACGACTGAAGCGACTTAGCAGCAGCAGCAGCAACAACTAACCAAGGGAAGTAATCATTGGCCTTCTACAGTTTTTCTGCTTCTCATTACCACTTTTTAAAGGAATTTTCATCTCTCATTGTAGCTCACAATTAAATTAAGTGTGACCATTAAATTTGGAAAAAGCACTGAACATCAGTAGCTGAGACAAGAATAAGTCAGGAAAGCCCCGGTTCTCACTGACATGGAAGTCTAGTGAAGAAGACAGCACCAAAGCCCAGGACAGAGCTTCTCAGATGTGGCACTACTGACTCTCTGGTTGGATGATTCTGTGCTGTGGGAGTTTTCATGTGCATTGTAGGATGTTTAGCAGCATCCCTGGCCTTTACCCCCTAGATGCCTGTAGACCCTAACACTGGTTGTGATAACCAGAATGTCTCCAGACATTGCTAAATGTCCCTTGGTCAGGCAAATAACACCGATTTAATGTGATAAGCAGGCTTCCTCAGTGGCTCAGTGGTAAAGAATCCTCCTGCAATGCAGGAGACTCGGGTTCAATCTCTGGGTCAGGAAGATCCCCTGGAGAAGGAAATGGCAACCTTCTTGCCTGGGAAATCTCGTGGACAGAGCAGCCTGGTGGGCTATAATCCATAGGGTCACAAAAGAGTCGGACACAACCTAGTGACTAAACAATGACAGGTGATGAGCAGTGCTGAAGGGAAGTATGGATTTAATTAAGCTTGTAAGACACTTCCTTTAATGAGCAATCTGTACAAAATGGAAGCAAGAGTTCATGAAAGGCAAGAAACATTGACAACTTCTCAGAGAAGGGTGTTATTGTCTTGGCAATGTTACAAATTGTTTTATGACCCTGGGCTAGTCATTTAACTTTCCTGAGCTTTGCATCCTTTCTTTGTAAAATAGGATAGTTGGATACCACTCAGTCTAAAATTCAACAGCATCCTTGACGTTTGCATCCTTGGGTAACTATCCAGATTAGGGTAGGGAACTTTGGAAGCTGCTGCTATTTGGGGGAAAAATAAACACAGAGAAAGTGCTCTGCTAAATATTACATGTTGTTGAATGCAAACTTCCTGTTAGAAAACATAGCCTCTGGATGTATTTGCCACATTATCTCTTTTTAAATGATCTTGTCAATTGCCTTCCTCATTATAAAGCCATCGTGTAGACCCCATTAACAGAAATTGCAGGCTGTTTATCTCTCTTATAATTTCATCTTCAGGATAGGGGGACTACATTTATAGCCAATGACATTTTAAGAGCTCTTTCTCTTAGCCACAGAACAGACCACTCAAACAATGGGATCTTGGATAAACTGTCCTGAACATAGTAACATCAGTTCAACTAACAATTTATGCTTGATTTTTACTATTCCAGGATGATGTGGGCACCAGTCTATTTGTCCCTATATGGACACCAGAAATAGGTATCATTAAAGCAACTTCTTAGCTGTTAGATAGCTCTGGCTTTCAGTTTCTTTTTTTTTTTTTTTTTTTTTTAATAAATTTATTTATTTTAGTTGGGGGCTAATTACTTTACAATATTGTAGTAGTTTTTGCCACACATTGACATGAATCTTAATCTTATGGTCAGGGATTCAAAATGAACGTAGAGGAAATTTGGTATTGGATAATCTCAAACCCTTCCCTATAGTAACTCTGTGCATGCTTCTATCCCTGCCTGGAATTTATTTCCCCCAGGGTTTTGCTTGGCTGGTTCCTTCTCATTACTCAGGTATCAGTACAAAGGTCACATTTTCAGAGAGTATTTTCCTGTTCACTTTAGATAAAGTAGATTCTGCACTTTGCATTAGTTGTTCACCAGTTTATTAACTGTCTTCTCTTACTACAAGGGAAATTCCATAAGCATAGGACTTATTTGGACTTATTTGTTACTGTATCATCAGCATCTAGAAGAGAATTGGCACATAGCAGGCATTCATTAAGTACTTCTTCCTTTTTTAAAATCATGCTTTTGATGTAAAGTTTAAAATCTCTTTGTCCAACTCCAGGTCATGAAGATTTGACTCCATGTTTTCTTTTAAATGTTTTATGCTTTTCCACTTAATATTTAGATCTATGGAATATTTTCAGTTAATAATTGTATAAAGTACAGGGTTTGAGTAAGATTCTTTTTTTTTTTTTTAACATATGGATGTCTAATCGTTCCCAAGCCACTTCTAGAGAAAGCTAACATTTCTCAGTTGAATCGTCTAAGTCCTTTGTAAAAACTCCTTGGGTCACTTTTTAATATTTTTGGACTCTCCATTTGGTCCTATTGCTCTATGTATATATCACTTAGTCAATACCACATTCTCTTGATTACTATGTGCATGCAAGCTAAGTCACTTCAGTTGTGTACAGACTCTGTGTGACTCTATGGACTGTATAGCCTTCTAGGCTTCTGTGTCCATGGGATTCTCTAGGCAAGAATACTGGAGTGGGTTGGCATGCCCTCCTCCAGGGAATCTTCCCAACCCAGGGATCGAACCCATGTCTCTTACATCTCCTGCATTGGCAGGGGTTCTTTACCACTAGTGCCACCTGGAAAACCCACTATAGTTTAGAGTAAATCTTATTTAAAAAATACTTATTTATTTTTATTTTTGACTGCACTGGGACTGAGTTGCAATAGGCAGGCTCTTTATTGTGGCACTTGGGCTTCTCTCTAGTTGGGGCACGTGGGCTCCAGAGTACATGACCTCTGTAGTTGTGACCACAGACTTGGATGCCCTGCAATGTGTGGGATCTTAGTTCCCCCACTAGGGATTAAACCAGAATCCCCTGCATTGGAAGGCGTTTTCTCAACTACTGGACCACCAAGGAAGTCCTCCATATAGTAAACCTTAATATCAGGTAGTTCCTCCAACTTTGTCTTACTTTTTAAAGACTGAATACTTCTAGAATGAATGAATAAGTGAATGATGAGTGAATTAGATACTTTCCCCTCTTTCTTTGCATTGTTAAATTCTATTAATCATTGGGGTCTTAGCTCAGATACCATAGCCTTGGGGAAATCTCTCTAGGTGATCCAGGCTGTATCATGTATCACATCATCGATTATATGCTGTGGATAATACCATGAATCTCTCTCCTCTTGGTAGCCTCTTGATTCTTATTTAGAGGTGACTGTGCCCCACAGGGGCCATTTGGCAATGTCTGGAGACATCTATGGTGGTCACAGATAAAGAGGAGGGGCATGAAGGTCCCTTGGCGTGTGGAAGCCACGGATGCTAGTATTCATCCTGCAGTGCACAGGTCAGCCCCTCAACAAGGAATTATTCAGCCCAAAATGCCAACAGTACTGAGACTGAAAACCCGTGCGCTAAGCAGATTGGTAGTTTTACATTTATTTGTGTGATTGTTTGCTTAATGTCTGTCTCCCCATTTAGGCTATAAAACAATGACTAGAACTTGGGATTTAAAACCAATGAAACCTTATCTGTCCATTTTGCAATTAGGACCACCAGGCAGCTCAATTAACTGTTGACTTTGCCAGGCTCTGGATGGAGTTGATGATGATTTATATTTAAAACAAGCCAACCATTAGTTTGGTAGGAACAAAGCAGAGTAGATATTTAATCGTTCAACCATGCATAACAGAACCTGAGAAGCAAATCCCAAAATACAAAGTGCCAAACACTGGAGAGCATTCATGTATTAATATGTAAAATGGTCAGCAACAGAAACACATGAAAGAATTTTGCTGTGGCCTTATTATAAGTAAGATATGCCAGGTCTATGGCTTTGGGCATTGATGGGGGAATAAGTCACCTGACTCCAAAAGGACCTGAGGTATAATATCTATTAAAACAAAATCTTCTCCATTTGAGGGAGGGAAACCTAGGCATCATCCCCATTTGAGAAAAGAATAGAGTTCAACAAAGTAGGGGAATGAGTGCTCCCATTCACTTCTGATGAAGAAAAGACAGAGAGAAGGGTTGTGTAGTTGTCAAAAAACAGACTTGCTAGAAACTGGAGATTTTTGCAGATGATACCACTCTAACGGCAGAAAGTGAACAGGAACTAAAGAGTCTCTTGATGAGTATGAAAGAGAGAGTGAAAAAACTGACTTAAAACTCAACATTCAAAAAACTAAGATCATGGCATCCAATCCCATCACTTCATGGCAAATAGATGGGGAACAAGTGGAAACAGTGGCAGATTTTATTTTCTTGGGCTCCAAAATCTCTGCGGACGGTGATGGCAGACACAAAATTAAAAGACACTTGCTCCTTGGAAGAAACCATGAACCATGAAAGTGAAAGTTGCTCAGTTGTGTCCGACTCTTAGCAACCCCATGGACTGTAGTCCATGGAATTCTCCAGGCCAGAATACTGGAATGGGTAGCCTTTCCCTTCTCCAAAGGATCTTCCCAACCCAGGGATCGAACCCAGGTCTCCCTCATTGCAGGCAGATTCTTTACCAGCTGAGCCCAAGCTATGACAAACCTAGACAGCATATTGAAAAGCAGAGACATCACTTTGCCAACAAAGTCCGTATAGTCAAACCTACAGTTTTTCCAGTAGTCATGTACAAATGTGGAGCTGGATCATAAAGAAGGCTGAACACCAAAGAATTTATGCTTTGAATTACGGTGCTGCAGAAGACTCTTGAGTCTCTTGGACACCAAGGAGATCAAACTAGTCCATCCTAAAGGAAATCAGTCGTGAATACTCATTGGATGGACTGATGCTGAAGCTGAAGTCCCAATACTTTGGCCACCAGATGGGACATCAGCATCAGTCCTCCTACCTCCTCTTTAACTAATTTTTGATGAATGATTCCAATGATGATAATGTAATCATCAGATCATTAAAGAGATCAAAATAAGGAAAGTTCATGTGTCCTCAGATTATTTTCTAAAAATTTTAATAAGAATCTGAGATATCCAAGGATTCATTGTTGGATTCTACAGTTTTCACTAAGAAATTTTAAATTGACAGAGGCCTGATGTGGCACAGACTGCTTGACAGTGTATATACTGCTTGACAGTGTATATATTTACTCAGATATATACGTCACCGAGAGACTGGAAATACATGCTTTGCATTGGATTTAAAACAAAAAAAGATTTTGCATAATCCTCATTGCCTTTAAAGTTATCTGCAAGGGCCTCTTTACTGGCTTACTTTAGGGATTCAAAAGACTTAGAACTTCTGTCCTTCTCCGCAACTGCAATACTTCTAAGTGAGAGACCGTTAGGAAACAGATGGTAAAACAATCTTTGTTTATTTTCTTCTTATTTTTGATTTTAATCTTTTCAAGTTTCTGAGAACTCGAAACAGATGTTTGTGACCTGCTTTCTTTTTTTAAAAGCAGTCAAGAGAAGCTGACCCAAAAGTGTTAGGGAGAAATCTGTTTAATCAGTTGTTAGATTTGATCCACCAAGTTCCCAGCTAATCTTTTAATCATTCAGGACAAATCATGGCACACATTTTAAAACAATCTTCTTTATTATGTGAATCTCTTTTACTAAAGAACACTACGTAAGAGTGATCTGTGCTGGTCATGAAGTAGATCTCAACTATTCACTTTGTTGTCAATTTATGAGAGGGTTCTACTTATAATCTCCAGAATTCAGATGATATCTTTCATCCTTTACAGTTACACTTAATGGACTAGAAATAATAGTTTTCTTTTTTGACACCCACTCTAAAAAGCCCTGAACCTCAAATCTCTGGCTTTAATTTCCATGGAATACCTATGCATGGTTAATGATTTTCTCCCAGGGACAATTTTGCCCTCAGAGAACATTTGACAATGCCTAGAGATATTTTTGATTGTCACAACTGGCTGAGATGGTGTTGGAGGTGGAGGCCAAGGATGCTGCTAAATATCCTATAATGCACAGGACAATCCTCACAACAGAGAATTATCCGACCCAAAATGCCAATACTGCCAAGGTTGAGACAGCCTGATCTATTTTAGTAGAGTATTTTTAAAACTAAATTAGCCTTCACTTTCTTATCTTTCATGCAGGTTAAAATATTAATGGGAAAATCAATGATTTCCTCAATTAAGGCCTCCTATATAAAGACTCCATTACTGACCTTTCAAAGTAACTTCTCTATTTTGGTACCTGGGAAAACCATGTCATTATAGCTAGTGAAAGTTCCACCGGAAGAGTCATCCAAGAAAATCTGGAGTTGGCACCTTCTCTGGGACTTCAGAGGAAAGGCTATTGATTTTTTTGAGTCCTTTTATTTATTTATTATTTTTAAATTTTTTATTGGGCTACACACACTGTTGTGGTGAGTTTCGATTCTAAAAATGCTGAAACAAGGCCTAGCTCAAATGGCATCACTGAGGGTCCATATTTTTAGAACTGCAATGCCGATAAAGATGTGGGTCAAAGAGAATCAAGCACAAGTCAACCTACTTTCTGGCGTTACTGAATAATAAGGTTCTGTCTATAGGAAGTGCTCAATAAATGCTCACTGGCCAATTCTTCTTAGATTGAATTCACCCAGAAGCAGACCCTGAGCCAAGAATTGGGTTCTCCAACTGATGAGAGAGTAGGGTAAGGGGGGACAGGAAGAAAGGTAGGGCAGGCAAGGATGAGCTCTCAGGTCCAGTCCCAGCTCAGTGTGATCCTGCAGGGAGCTCTAGAGCAGAAACTACCACCTCACACCTTATCTCACCTGGAGGAAAAAGACCTGGGTTTTATATTTCAACATCAGTCAGCCCTTGGCTTCTCTGGATGCAAGGAGGAAACTCTCAGGCATTTTAGCTTTCCATCCAGGACAGGGGTTGAAGTTCTCAAAGGCAATCCTCCAAAGATGGTCCCTTATGGGAAGAGTTCAGGGTCAAGCAGTGGAACCGATGATGACAGGAGTCTTTGGGGATCAGTGACTTCTGCTGCTTCATGGTCTTGGTGTATGACAGCTCATTCAGGTTACAGAATTTGTAACCTTCTTTCATTTAATCAGACATTCATCCAATGAATAATTTTTTAGTTTTGACTGTGTGCTATGAACTGTCCTATGAGCTGGAGATAAATATGAAGTGGGTACAGCAAATAGGCAACTGTTTACATGGTGTTGAGTAGGGGCTGAAATCATCAGCTTGGTAGACATGATCCTGGAAGAAGTAAGAGTGAGTTTGAGACTTGAAAGATATGGAGGAGTTAGCCTGGTGAGAATGTCTTGAGTTCGAGATGGAGGAGCAGAGTCATGGAGATGCTTCTAGGCACACCGATTCTGGTGGATGACATCCTGAATGACACTTTGGGAGCTAAAAATAGTTCCCCAAATAGAATAGGAAGCAAAATAGAAGTGTGTTTAAACTCTGTTTAAATTGTGAATCTTTAAGCAAATACTCATAGTCTTGTTTCTTCCTGAAGCCAGAAACATCACTGCAATATTTTCTAGGGACATCATCTTTTGAGGAAGACTTAGTACTTTTCTCAGCATGTGTACCCATGAGGACCGGGAGGCTCTGAGAACCGTTGGGTTGGAGAGCTGGAACCATCTGGGGCACAGTGGGTTTTCATTATCAGTGAGGAATACTGCCACAGATGAGAAGTTTTATAGAGGCAGAAATAAATTTCGTTTTTTTTTTTTTTAAGATAAAGAGCAATTTTTAAATTTTATTAATACTTTGGCCACCTGATGTGAAGAGCTGACTCATTTGAAAAGATCCTGATGCTGGGAAAGATTGAAGGCAGGAGAAGGGGATGACAGAGGATGAGATGGTTGGATGGTGTCACAGACTCAATGGACATGAGTTTGGGTAAACTCCGGGAGTTGGTGATGAACAGGGAGGCCTGGCATGCTGCGGGCCGTGGGGTTGCAGAGTCAAACATGACTGAGCAACTAAACTGAACTGAACTGAACTGAAATCTATCTGTACAGAAGTGGGCATTCCTTGGTCAGAAACTCATGAAACAGAGGAGGTAATAGATTGCACCAACATGCCACTCTCAGCTTAGCAGATGAATGGTGCTTATGGGCACCCAGCACCTCTGCTGGGGTGGTATCAGCCCTTAACCAGTAGGTCCCAGGGGAGGGGCTTCAGTGGTTGTAAGTAGCAGAGGACACTGAAGGGATGGGATCAATGGCTTTTTGCCAACTAGTATAAAACAGAAACCATGAAATTAAAAGACGCTTCTTGGAAGGAAAATATGATAAACCTAGACAGTGTATTTAAAAGCAGACATCACTTTGCTGACAAAGATCCAAAAGCTCTTCACATCAGGTGGCCAAAGTATTGGAACTTCAGCTTCAGCATCAATCCTTCAAATAAATATTCAGGGTTGATTTCCTTTAGGATTGTCTGGTTTGATCTCTTTGCAGTCTCTAAAGGACTCTCAAGAGTCTTCTCCAGCACCACAATTCAAACATATCAGTTAATTCTTTGGCTCTCAGCCTTCTTTATGGTCCAACTCTCACATCCATACATGACTACTGGAAAAACCATGAAAGTCGCTCAGCCGTGTCCAACTCTTTGCAACCCCATGGACTATACAGTCCATGGAATTCTCCAGGCAAGAATACTGGAGTTAGTAGCCTTTCCCTTCTCCAGGGGATCTTCCCAACCCAGGAATCAAACCCAGGTCTCCCACATTGCATGCAAATTCTTTACCAGATGAGCCACAAGGGAAGCCCAAGACTACTGGAGTGGGTAGCCTGTCCCTTCTCCAGCAGATCTTCCCAACCCAGGAATTGAACCAGGGTCTCCTGCATTGCAGGTGGATTCTTCACCAACTGAGCTATGAGGGAAGCCCAGAAAAGACTCTTGAGAGTCCTTTAGACTTCAAGGAGATCAAACCAGTCAATCCTAAGGGAAATAAACCCTGAATATTTATTGGAAGGATTGATGCTCAAGCTGAGGCTCCAATACTTTGGCCACCTGATGTGAAGAGAGCCGACTCATTGGGAAAGACCCTGATCCTGGAAAGGTTGCGGGTAAAAGGCGACAGGGTGGCAGAGGATGAGATGGTTAGATAGCATCACCGACTCAATGTATGTGAATCTGAGCAAACTTTGGGAGATAGTGAAGGACAGGGAAGCCTGAAGTGCTGCAGTTCATGGGATCACAAAGAGTCAGACACAACTTAGTGACTGAACAACAACAACAAATAAAAACTATTTTTTTTAATTTTAAAACTAGAAGTGCCCCTTAGGTGTGTATTAGTGGGACATTATGTGATGGAAAGAGATATACAATATTTAAAAACATCTTAAATCATGGCAAAGAATCTAAAAACAGCGTCTATATGTGTAACTGAATCACTTTCCCCTACAGTGGAAACTAACACAACATTTTAAATCAACTATACTCCAATAAATTTGTTTAAAAAAGCAAAAAAAAAATTGATATTTTTATCTTAATTCTCTCCAGTCATATAAAGTTCTGGCAATAGGTAGCAAGAAAAGTCAAGTATCAAATGTATTTAATGCCAATGAAACAAAAAAGATAAAATTAATTCTTTATTAATTGTAATCAATAAAAATATAATGGCTGTAAAAAAATCTTAAATCATATGGTCATTTTTGTTTGGTTGAGCTTTTTTAAAAAACTGGAGTGCAAATGATTTACAATGTTGTGTTGGTTTCTGCTGTACAATGAAATGAATCTCTTTCCAGGGCAGGAATAGAGATGCAGATGGAAAGAATAGACATGTGGACCCATGGTGGGGGAGGGGAGGGTGGGACAAACAGAAAGATTAGGATGGACATATAAACACTACCTTGGGTAAAATAGATACTTGGTGGGAACCTGCTGTGTAGCATAGGGAATTCAGCTCCATGCACATGGTCATTTCTATTCTCTGCTTTGGGTACAGGGAACATTTTACTTTTCTTTTTATCATAAGAAAATTCATAATATGGAAATGTAACAGTACATACATAATATAAGTATAGCAAAGAGAACAAGGCTTATTAGGTATGGAGAAAACAGAAGTGTACCTGAGCCAATGAAGTCAGCTGGGAACCATGTAAGCACACAGGCTCAGTACTGCCAACATTTCTGATTTTTCAAGGGAAGCCAGAAATTACAAAATTAAAGAGATATCTCTTGATTTTTAAAAATGTTGGCAGCCAATTAAAAAAAAATTAACACTGTGTGAACCAAACAAAATATGTTGGATATGGCTCATGAGCTACCGTTGTGCATGGCTCTAGTTCTCTAAAGAGCCTGGGTCTGTGCTGGTCTCCCTGTCTTTCCTCTTCTTTCTCACCACACCTTCCTTCAATTCCTAGAATTCCCAGGGACTAATGGACTAGAATTGGACTTCCCAGGTGGCTCAGTGGTTAAGAATCTGCCTGCCAATGCAGGAGACCTGGGTTTGATCATTCAATTGAGAAGATCCCCTGTAGAGGGTTTGGCAACCCACTCCAGTATCCTTGCCGGGAGAGTCCTATGGATAGAGGAGCCTGGTGGGCTACAGTCCATAGGATTGCAAACAGTCAGACACAACGGAAGTGACTGAGCACACACTCAATGGACTAGACTAGCCAGTTCCCTATAGTTGAGACAATCTATAGTTTCTTATAGTGGTGGTAACAGCTGATGCATGTGCCAGGGGACATTTTAGGTATTGTTATTTGGATGGTGGAGATGATTAGGTCTGCTCATGTCGACATTCTTTTTTTTAATATTTATTTTTTTCATTTGGCTGTACCAGATCTTAGTTGCAGCATACAGATCTTTAGTCTCCATCATGGCATGTGGGATCTTCAGTTAAGCATGTGGGATCTAACCAGGGGATCTAACCCCGGGCCCCCCTGCATTGGAAGTTCAGAGTCTTAGCCACTTGACCACCAAGAAAGTCCCTATATTGACATTCTTGAGAGGGAAATGGCCAGGACTGGGGAAGTTTTCACAGCTGACCTTAAGACAATGACAGTCAATCAGGACTACTTCACAAAACTTGAAAATCTATCCTTTGAAGTTCTTGGGAAGGGTAACAAAATACTCCATGACCTATAAATGGCCATGGAGCTTCCTACCTAACTTGATTCATTAGCCTTTTCTATCAGATAACTTCCCTCTCTTATGAGCCATCGCTGCTCTTAAGTGTCCAGAACTTGCCTCAGACTTAGCATTCAAAAAAAACAAGAGCTACAAAACAATGGAATCACACCACACATATGTTCAACTTATTTAAATTTAACGATGTGAGCATGGCCAAAAGAAAATTAACTTTAATTAACTCTTTCTCCCTTCTACCCTTCAAAGTAGGCTCTGGCCTTTACTACTTTGGAAAGAGGAAAGTCATGGCCAAAATGCAAAAGAAACAAAAAGTTAATTCTTGGTTTTCGATCTTCCTGGAGTCTGAGCTCTGTTCATTTAAGCACAATGAATGAATCTGAAAGGGAAATTTTAGTATATATGATTTTTTTGCTTATTTCCTGACTTTCAAAACATCTTTCCATAAGATGAAACTTCTTAGCAATTATCATCATCAAAATAACAGTAGTAATAATAGTTACCACTTATTGAGTGCCTTCTATGTGCTAGGCTCTGAGCTTAACACATTATTACTTTATAGAACTCATATAAATTAGCTTATTTAATCTTCCCAGCAACTCTTTTGTGCCAGAGACTATACTTATTCCTGTTTTGCCATGAGGAAATGGTGGTCCATATACATATACAATAATTATCTCTATGTCCCATAGGTGTAAGAAACCACCAAAAATCAAATGCATCCACCTGACTTAAAAACATACATTCTTTGGAGGGAATGTTAATAGCTATTCCCTTCCAGGATGGTAAAGATTCATTCTTTGTTAAATAATAATTAATCATTATAACAAGTTTTTACTAACAGTAATGTTCCTGGCAGTGAACCATGCAGTAAAGTACAATTTTGACACCTTGGAGTCTTCAGGCAAGTTGAAAAAACAGGATAGGTAATTAAAGTACAAGTTGAGGGCCATAATAGAAGCCTCCCCAGAAGACTAAATTTTGTGTTTCTTTCCCCTGTATACTGACGTCGATCCCGTTCTCAGCTGTTAGCCCAGTTGGAAACTCCTAGATTACTCCTCAAATCTTGGGGTACAGAATTTTCATTGGCAAGTTAAACTTCTGAGCAAGCCAGGTAGCCTCTACACCCTTCTTAATTAGTTTTCCTGAGCTTGTTAATAATCATGGAGTCTGCAACTTTTAATATCTAATTGTTCTGACATCATCTGCAGAAATTTTCTCCTGGGACACGATTTCCTAACGTCCTCCTGGTTCAATTTATACTTTTGTTACAGAGAAGCCTGCCAAGCATGAGGCAATAGGCCACTAAAAGGCTACAGTACAGTGGATCTTCTTTTCCCCTGGACTCTGGCTAATAGTCCATCACAATGGAGCAAGCCTGGAAGGAATGTACCATCAAAACCACTACAAAAGCATGAAGCCAAGTAGAGGAAACCTCTCATACACTTCAGGGCTTTGGGGCATAGATTTCATTATGCTAAGAAGATAAAGATTGACTTTTGGCTGCAAAGCAGCCGTGTGTCACTGACCAAAGATAAGTTTAAGCAAAGATGATTATTCTTTCTGACAAAATGGCTGAGAGTACTCTTTTCCCCTTGAATTTTACAAATATGCTGAGTGTTGCAAAGAACAGCAATGTTGCTAATATTCTTTAGAGAACAGGGTTTCCTGGTTAATGATATCTTCAGAGGGATTGCTAGCGAGTTTCTGATCTGTTGTAAAATTGCCTTCATAAAGATCTGGGAGCATGGCAGTAAAACAAGGAAAGTAGGTATGTCTCAGAATATCTCCTGACAGTACTCTAAAGAAAAGAATGATCCTGTTACTCTTCATGTATCTTGTTGACATTCACTGTAAAAGCCATAATATATTATGCATCTATACTCTCTCAGGCATTGAACAATAAGATTTGTATCCATTATCTCTAATTCCAAAGTGAAGCAAAAGTTGGAACTCTGTGTTGTGAGTCTTTTCAAAATACACATTTTCATTTGATTAATATCATCTCCAAAGAGGTGAAAATTGGTTTTGGGGTAGAGAAAATAATTCTTTTTTGTTGTTGTTCTGTTTTTCTAGCTTTATCCAGATATAACTGACATGTAACACTGTGTTAGTTTCAGGTGTGCTGTGCTTAGTCTCTCAGTTGTGTCCTACTCTTTGTGACCCCATGGACTGTAGCCCACCAGTCTCCTCTGTCCATGGGGATTCTTCAGGCAAGAATACTGGAATGAGTTGCCATGCCCTCCTCCAGGGGATCTTCCCAACCCAGGGATCGAACCCAGGTCTCCTGCATTACAGGCGGATTCCTTACCGTCTGAGCCACCAGAGAAGCCCATGAGTACTGGGGTGGGTAGCCTATCCCTTCTCCAGGGGATCTTTCTGACCCAGGAATACAAACGGGGTCTCCTGCATTGCAGGTGGACTTTTTACCAGCTGAACTACTGGGGAGGCCCCAGTTTTAGGTGTACAACATGATTATTTATAAAAGTATGTATTGCAAAATGATGACTACAACAAGGATAGTTAATACATCCATCATCTCACATATTTATCATTTTTCTGTGTGTGCTGAAAATTTTAAGATCCATTTTCTTAGCAACTTTCAAGTATACAATATTGTATGGTTAACTATAACCACTATACTATACATTAGGTGCCCAGAACTTATTCATATTATAACTGGACATTTTTACCCTTTTTCCCAACACTACTGTCCCCAGTAATCACCAGTCTACTCTCTATCAGTTTGGTGTTTTTACTATTCTACTTATAAGTGAAATTATCCAGTATCTTTTTCTGACTGACATTTAAGTTAGCATAATGTCCTCATGGTCCATCCATGTTATTGACAGTGGTAGGATTTCATTCTTTTTCATGGCTGAATAATATTCCATTATTCATATATATATATATATATATATATATATATATATATGTGTGTGACATTTTCTTATACATCCATCAATGGACACTTAAGTTATTTCCATGTCTTGGGTACAATACCGCAGTGAATGTAAGGGTGTGGATATCTCTTCAAGACTGTTATTTCATTTCCTTCAGCTGTATACTGAGATGTGGGATTGCTGGGTTGTACGCTAGTTCCATTTTTAATTTTTTGAGGAAACTCCATACTGTTTTCCATTGTGGCCACTCCAATTTATATTCCCACCAACAGAGCACAAGGGCTCCCTTTTCTCCACATTCTGGCCCACATTTGTTATCTCTTATCTTTTTGATAATAGTCATTGTAACAATATGAGGTGCTATCTCACTATAGTTTTGATTTGCATTCTCATAATGTTTAGTGATGTTCAACACCTTTTTACGTGCCTGTTGGCTGTTTGTATAGCTTCTTTTGAAAATGTCTATTCAGGTTCTTTGTCCATTTTTAAATTGGATTATTTGGTTTTTGCTACTGTTGTAAGACTTCCTTATTATTTTGGATATTAACCTTTTATCAGATATATGATCTGAAATATTATCTCACATTCCATAGGTCACCTTTTCATTTTGTTGATTGTTTCACTTTGTTGACTTTGTTTTTTTTTTTTTGGTCAGTGGTGTAATATAGGGGACCAGTTTCATTCTTTTGCATGTGGATATACGACATCATTCATTGAAGAGACTATTTTTCCTCCTTCGAGTATTCTTGGCTCCCTTGTCAAATATTGGTTGACCGCATGTACATAGTTTGTGGTGGACGAGATTAAAACTCAGTTCTGAAAGGGTCCAACACCTATGTATATTTGATCCATACCCCAGAATGCTCAAATGGTAGTCCATGGGTCAGATCAAATCCACTGACATATTTGATTTGGCTAATTTAGTGCACTTAAATATTTGAATTATTTTCAACATTTAAAAACTGGGAGTCTTTTACTGAAAAAAAAAAAAAAAAAAAGCCTGGATTTCCAACTTCTCTTTAAAAGATTAGAGGCTGCACTCTTACATCCTACATGGCAATATAACTAACACTAGGGGTTAAAAAATAGTATGTATACTCCAATGTGTCTAAGTTCACAGCCCATCCTATTATCTTACACTCAAGTCCTTTGATTCAGAGACCCTGTAGACATTCGACTCTGTGACGTTGATATGTGGTATGTCTGATTCCTTTGACTTCTAACATCTTTGTGTGTTTTTTCATGAACTCTCTTCTTCACTAATCCATGCAATAACTTTAAAGAGTGATTTATGAATCCAGTTTAATTGACTACTTTATTTTTTCTTATTTTTTAGATCACTCTCACAGACTAGCCAACTCACTTTCAATAAAAATGAAACCAATTTCCTTTTTCTTCTTCCAATAGCTATGTTGAATTTCATCTGAAAATCCTTTTAATTCATTGCTTATTTCCTAAGGGTCTCCATTTCTGAAACTCATATGCAGCTAAGCCATAAAATATTCAGTCTCTCCCAGCCTACAGTTTCAAGCTACCCTGCCAGGGATTATCAGTTGTAACTCATATAATTATCTGAGGACTTTTTCCCTCCTGACCTTTTATGGGTTAAACTGGGCTGATGAGTCTATATAAAGCTCTTTTCTTTTTGAATTCTTTCCTTACAAGTATCCTTTCCTTATTTTGACTTTGTGGCGCTTGGTAGATTAAGTGCTTGAAAAAGAAGTGGTCTGCAATGCCAATTGTAAACACAACTCAAGAACTCAAGAACTTGATCAGGGAAAAGAAGGGAACACTCAACTAATATAACTGGTTGTGGCACTCCAGTCTGTCAACAACTCCATCCTTACAAAGGAACGAGAAACCAAAAAGCAAATGCAAGGGAAAAACAGCAACAGACAAGCAGAGGCATTTCCATCCTGGAAGCAAATACCTGTGTTCTCACATAGCAGTTTTATACTGCTCCATTTGGTACTGTGGTAAAGCAGTTTTCACCAAAAACATCTGGCTTTCTAACTATGCTTACACTGAAGAAAACATAGACTCTGCCAGCAAATAAGTGCTTATAACTCTTCTGTGCAATTAAACGTTTTATTTGTAAATCTACTTTCAAAACATAGATCTACTTTTAAAACATAAATCAGAGTACAGCATTAATGTTTTTGCCCCCCAATCTATTATAAATACATTGTATTCATTATAGGGTTATCAGTTACTCATTTGACACATTTATCCATTCATTCTACAAACTGTTAGTGAGTATTTTATCTTCTACTGCGGAGCTTTTAAAAATACAGATGCCAGGGTCCCAGGCTCAGAGATACTGATTCAGTTGGTGTACAGTGGGATACAGGCTTCGGTATTTCTACAAGAGTTTTCCAAGTACTTCTATTAGTTAAGAACCATTGTTTAAAGAAAATCCCTTGTCATAGGACTTTGTCCAACAGAATTGACCATTTGAAGCATTGTCATGGAAGATTTTTTAGATTAAGGGTGGACACATCTGGGAGATAATAGTAATGTGTCTTCATAACTAATAATGATGACAGCTATAATTTACTGAGTGTCAAAGGTATTGGACTAGGTAATTCATATTTGGGGACACTTTATTTAATTTCTACATTGGCCCTATAAGCTAGATATTATTATCCTTCTTTTGGGTTGACAAAAAGATATGCAGAGAGCGTGCCTAAGGTCATATGACTAGAAGTGGTTTAGCTGTTGGGATTTGAAGTCCATATATTTGATTCCAAATATATAGTTCTTCTACTCTGTCTATTCAGAACTTTTGTTTTGACATACTTATATTCATAAGTATCCCTGGTGGCTCAGATGGTAAAGAATATGACTGCAAAGCATATTCGAGACCCAGGTTTGATCCCTGAGTTAGGGAGATCCCTGGAGAAGGGAATGGGTACCCATTCCAATATCCTTGCATGGAGAATTCCATGGACAGAGGAGCCTAGGAGGCTACAGTCTATGGGGTCACAAAGAGTTGGACACGACTGAGTGACTAACACACACACAGACACATATATTCATAAGAATAACTGACTTTTTTGCACAGAGTTTTTTCAGACACATTATCTCATTTGATGGTGTTGATTGTGTGAGGAGCTTAAGTATGGCAGAGCAGAAGCATCAGGGCACCTAGAAGTAGAGTGAATCACTGAAAACCACTCTGCCAGGCCTGTCCAGTAATGGATTTAAGATCCATTTTCTTAGCAACTTTCAAGTATACAATATTGGGCTTTATGGGCTTTTCCCACAGTGCCACTGGGTTTCCTCATGTCTTTTTCATTTTCCAATTCTGTAGGTTTTGGTGGTAATAAGTGCTTTGGCCCTTTGGAAAATAGGGCCAGTAACACTGGCCTCTTGCCCAAACTGATTGGATTAAAGGTCAATATCAATTTCCGGTTAGACTAATCAAATTTGACTGCCCTAACACCCTGGCCCTCCCCTTGCCCTGCCCCCAACCCAGGTATTTAGAGCTGGTACTTGAAAAGACTGTCAGTTACCTGCAGGTGTTGAACTGATGTGTATGTGTGTGTGTGTCTATGTCTGTGTTCATGTGCAACTCTGTGACCCCATGGACTGTAGCCTGCCAGGTTCCTCTGTTTATGGGATTTCCCATGCAAGAATAATCATGCCCTTGGTTAACTTAGAACTTCCCCTTGGAGCTCCCACAACTTCTTGGAGCCTAGCAGGAAGTTTCTTACTGCAGAAGGTATACTCCTCAGGTTCAGTGGCATCTCTTATACTCTCCTTTCCCTGGAGAAGGAAATGGCAACCCACTCCAGTATTCTTGCCTGGAGAATTCCATGGACAGAGGAGCCTGGTGGGCTACAGTCCATGGGATCGCAAGGGTCGGACACAACTTAGCAACCCAACTTTCTGGGTTTGGCCCCATCACCACTCTCATCTCAGGGCAGCATAACTTATTTTCATGTCTGTGTTAAGTATTAGACCATGAGTCCCTTGATAGGCAGAACTGGATCTTATTCATCCTGTATCCTCAATGTCTAGCACAAGGCTGGGCACAGAACACACATTCACTAAAAGTGTATTGGCACATAATTCTGGCACAGTCTAGTCTTTCATAGAAGAAGAGTTTGTATCACAAATAAGTTCTTTGAAACACCTGTTTTTCAGCCTAACCACCTACAGAGTCAATGGCCTATCTCTAGCTCAGGGAGATCTATTCAATTTCAGTAGTTTGAAAGTCATTTACGGATGGCTACTTCCTCTGGGTGGTGCATTGGCCTTAATAACACCAAGGCCAGGGATTCGATAGCTATTTAGTTGAGAGTGCTTTGCTCTGTCGAATGACCACAGGCTATATCTCCAATCCAGCTGGCTGTTTTTCAGATTCCTGCCATTTGTCACAAGGAACTGTAGACTCCAGACATAAAAATCCATCATGCATGGCTAGGGAAAACTGCTCAAAGCCCACGCCTCTGACCAGAAAATAGAACATGTTCCTTTTAGGAAATGAACAGTGTACAAAAAGGATTTTTGCTATATAGAATAACACAGAAAAAGAATGAACGTAGAGAAGTAGAGAAAATGGCTCAGACATATTCCTGCCAATAGGAGTCAACCACTGTTAAAATGTGGACACTGATCTTTTTCTATACTTTTCATTGTTGTGATCCTGTTTATGTCATTTAGTTTCCTAAATTTTTGGCAATTTTGTTAAATACATTATATCTAGAGCACTCTCCTAGGCCCCTAAAACTGTGTGAATATTATTTTAACCTATTGCTTAATATCCCTTCATACTACTATACCATAATAATCTTCATTGCTCATTTGTTGGAGATTCCCATGGCATCTAAAATAAAAGAATGTAACAAAAAAGTCTTTCTGGGTTCTAGCCCTCTGATTCAGGTTCAAAAGGTAGTCAAAATTATTTCTTCTGCCTAAATCAGCAAAAGAAAACCAGTATGTAGAATTGGCTTTAGGGCAGAAACAAACAAGCAGATAATTTTCTTCTACTCCTTGTATGACAGATGGGCAAAATGAAGGTGCAGAGAATTTATGATTTTTCTTGGAGACTCAACACTAGGACAAAAATTCCACTGCAAACAATACAGAGTTCTTTCCAAAAAGTGTGGTTCAGGACCATGCTGTCTCAGAGAGAAATGAAGCCACTGAGATGGAAATATAATTCCTTTTCAGTATAACAGGGTCAGGTATGTGTCACTTACGCTTCTTACTGCAGAAGGTATACCCCTCAGGTTCAGTGGCATCTCTTATATTCTCCTTTCCCTGGAGAAGGAAATGGCAACCCACTCCAGTATTCTTGCCTGGAGAATTCCATGGACAGAGAAGCCTGGTGGGCTACAGTCCATGGGATTGCAAGAGTCGGAGACAACTTAGCAACTAAACCACCACCATATTCTCCTTTCCCTGCAATCTGCCACTCTCTCCTATTCCCCATCATAAAAACTTACATTCAGTGTACAGAAAGGTGAAAACAAACATGCACACAATGTGTTTTATTCATTCCACTCATTCTATGGGAACAGAAATACCCCCATTAAACCCAGCTCATTTGTATGTGGATTTAGTCATATTTTATCTGTGAATGAAACTGAGATATGCATCCAGTGGTTTTTTCTGTGATGAATTTTTCAGAGAGAGAATAGCATGAAGGAGATATAAAAGACTCAGATAAGAAAAAGGGTTCACCTGGGCTGGGGCACTCATGAGCAAAAATACAGGATCAAAGTATTTGTATTCTATTTGAGAATCACAAGCATAGAGCAAATGAAAAATAGCAGTCCTCGTACATTACTTGCAGACATAATGTTCACATTTATTTGTCTTGGCCGTCAGATTTTTCAGATTGGGAATGTGACCATATGCTTCCCTTTCTAGGAATACAACCATTTCTAGTCAGTATGCTAGCTGGGGAGTATAAGATGGCTTTACAGCATATTTAATTCCCTCCTTGACTTTGAAATGAAAATTGATGTCAGTCCCCCCCATCCCTGCAAGCTGTTTTCCAAATGCTCAACTCCTCTGTCTTTCATCAAACTTCTCCCCAACTAATTTGTCAATGTCCTTTTACCTTCAGAAATATTTTCTACTAAACTTAAGGTTCATATGAACGTCTTTCTGTCTTACCTGCTGATTCCCTATAGTAATACTTTCATAAGTATGAGAAACCTAGGAATAGAAGGCCTCTGAAGAATTCCCAAGGAAGAAAGAGTGAGGCCCATGGTTCAAAGGAAACTCCGTGAAAAGAGACAGAGAAATGTCCCTTTACCTTCTATCAGCATCTCCCCAGGCAGGAAGAATGTTAGTTTTTTATCTTAAGTAAAAGAGGACCTTTTAGCATTTCAAGTTCAAAAGACTTACTTTCCATGATTCCTAATGTAATTTCCTTGTACAGCAGCCAGAAAGAGGATGAAGCAGGAAGGAAGCATTCAAGAATTCAGCTAGGATAGAGCCAAGTCAACAGTCCTAGTTTATTGAGCATTTACTATATGCCACTCACTGGCTGAATTCTTCACATACAGTATCTTCTTTGTATCTTCATAAAACTTTCTAGCTATTAGAATTGTCTTCTTTTAGATAAGAAGACTGAAGTTCAGAGAGGCTAAAATGCTTGTCCATGCTCACACAGGTAGTCAGTGGCACACCCAGGATTCAGATCCAGATTTCATTTGATCTCAGTGCTTTTAACTACCAAGCAACATGGCTTTCCAGTAAAGCATCCATGGAAGACGCTGAACTGGCAGGAAGTGGCAACCAGGTTGAAGGATACAAAGTAGGAACATGAGACAAAAGAAAACTGCAGAAATGACATGGGGCGAGTGGAAGCGGTTGCCTCACCTTGGGTGAGCAGAAGGTTCAGAAACACAGGAGACAGAATTCTGTTCGCAGAAGGTCAGCCCCCACCCCTTCAGCTTGAGCTTGGCTCCCCTCTCACTGAGTGCTTGCTCATTCCAGACTCTCTCCTTTGTCAACTCTGACCAGATTCTCTCCACAGCCTCCTGTCATGTTCTCTCTCCCACTCTAACTCTTAGGCTCTAAAATCACTTCAGATGGTGACCGCAGCCATGAAATTTAAAGATGCTTGCTCCTTAGAAGAAAAGCTATGACCAACCTAGTCAGTATATTAAAAAGCAAAGACATTACTTTGCTGACAAAAGTCCGTCTAGTCAAAGCTATGGCTTTTCCAGTAGTCATGTACGGATGTGAGAGTTGGACCATAAAGAAAGCTGAGCACCGGATAATTGATGCTTTTGAACTGTGGTGTTGGAGAAGACTCTTGAGAGTCCCTTGGACAGCAAGGAGATCAAACCAGTCAATCCTAAAGAAAATCAAATATTCATTGGAAGGACTGATGCTGAAGCTGAAGCTCCAATACTTTTGCCACCTGATGTGAAGAACTGACTCATTGGAAAAGACCCTGATGCTGGGAAAGATTGAAGGCAGGAGGAGAAGGGGATGACAGAGGATGAGATGGCTGGATGGCATCATCGACTGGATGGACATGAGTTTGAGCAAGCTCCAGGAGTTGGTGATGGACAGGGAAGCCTGGTGTGCTGCAGTCCATGGGGTAGCAAAGAGTCAGACACAACCAAGTGACTGAATTGAACTAACTCCAAATGTACTGAACTTTGGGTTCCTCCAAACAGGTGGTGCTAGTGGTAAAGAACCTGCCTGCCGATGCAGCATAAGATCAGTGTACATTGTTTTTATTTTAAACTTTGTATTATAGAAAGCTTCAATCACATTTCAAAATAGACTGTATCCTGAACACTTGTACACACATTACTCAGCTTCAACAACAACCAACTCATGCCTAATTTTGTTTTCTCTATATCTGCATCTACTCCCCTTCATTATTCTGGGTCAAACTTTATTTACTGTATCATTTATTTATTTGATACTTGATGAAACTGCATTTTGGAAAGGTATAGTAATTTCAGGCAAAGTTTAAGTGTTAAATCATTTTCATCCATCCATTCAAATAAACATATGTTTATTGAATATCTACTATGTCACCAGCACTGGCAAGTGATAAGTAATGAACAGGACATAGAGCCTTCCAGCTTTCATGGAGCTTACCTTGTGAGGGTAGAGAGAAGAAGGAATCGAGCAAAAAATAATTGAATAAATACATGAAGGAGAAAATTTTTGATAATTAGTAAGTCTAAGAGGACAAGAGAAAAGAGGAATAGACAGATTAGGGATGAGCCTTGGAAAGGAAGATCTCTCTAAGGAAGTGGTGTCTTAGCTGAACCCATGATCTTACAGCATGGACTTCTGAAACAAGGGAAAAACAGGGACAGAGATTCCAAGGTGGGAATAAGCTAGAATATTTGAGGAGAGAAGAGAAACAAGGGCCTGGAATGGAATGTGGAATGTTAAAAGATAGTTTTCAGAAAATGTAAAATTGTGCTCTCATTGCAGATATAAAATAAACACTTGGTAAGGATTTTACTTTATTAACAAACTATGGAATGTGGCAAGTGTAATAGTTCAAGGAACAATTCACAAAAGCACAATTTTTTATGGAATAAAGGAGTATTGAAATAAATATATATAAGAAAGAGGCAAAACTCACTTCTCTCACAGGTGAGAGGGGAGTCAACTGAATTTACAGATAAAACGGATTTGCGTGTCTAGAGACAAAGATGATTTTTGCATTGCCAAATTACAGAGTTGTGAAATAACTTCCACAGAATCAAAATCAGAGAACCTTGGAGGTGTGTCATCTAGAGTCTGGATAATGTATAGTTTTCCAATAGACACACTGGTATTTTTTCCCTATGGTCTGAGAGAGGGGGATAATAGTAGGAGAGAAGATAGTCAGGATCTACATACTGCATGGCCTCTAGACCATCTGATGACTTTAGGTTTTATTTTAAAGAAAACAAGAAAACTCGAGAGGGTTTTAAAGCCAGCAGAGGCATGCTCCATTTATCCATTTGATAAGGACCACTTTGGCTGTTGAACTGCTATTGGCTGTGGAGACAACTGACTGGCTGGAATGTAGTGTTTAAAAAATAACATCATGACTCTCAATCAGATATAAAATAAACACCTGTTACACACTGTATTTAATTAATCAATGAGGGAACCTGGCAGCTGACCCAAAGAGAGGTGGTGGAGGCTTAATCTAGGAGGTGGCTGAGTAGAAAACAGAGAGAGTTAAACTGCTTCAGGTGGAGTTGGAACTAGAAGAACTGGCTCTTGTTTTTACCTGGAATCTTATTGCTAAGTGATACTCAAAGAGAAAAGGGTCTTGAGCCTCCAGGGCTTGGAAAGGAGGGTAAGGACGAGAGGACCTTAGTCTTGGACAGAAAGTTCAGGTGACTCAGGAAGAAAGGTCAGAGCTAGAGGCTGGAGGTGCCTGATTTTCAACAGAAATTAAACAGAAGCTGAACCCTGAAACTGGCTCCTGTACCACGTGGGATTGTGGTTGATAATTATCCTTGTCCATATGGAAGTGCTAGAAACTCCCTACACTTAGCCCCTATCATAGTGAAACCAGATCTGCAGGGGATATGGGACAAGAAGGTACCCACTGAAAGAGAAAAGGAGCTAAGTTTCCAATCCTCAAGGGTTCATATGCAGAGTGGAAACGCATCCACATATCCCCTCCCCATCTCTACATACAGGCCCTCTGATCCAGGAATCTACTCAGTACAAGTGGTGGCAGGGGGCCAATTACTGGAGTCTTGGATGTGGGGGGGCTGCCTGAGGGAACTTACTCCCTGACAATTACCATGCCCTTGTTTGACAGATGTGAAAATCAAGTCCTGAAAAGACTAAAAGATCTTCCTAGTGTCACAAAGGGGTGGTGACGTCACTGGAAACCAGAGCCTGTGGACACTTCACAGGACTGTCTATCCTGCACCATGCAGCCATCTCTTTCTGGTACCATATAATTCAGAACAACATCAGGCTCATTTCCCTGTAGCAGCACTGTTGGAGAGCATTTTCTACAATGAAGGAAGTGTTCCATAACTACAATGTCCAGTACATTAGCTGCTGGCCACACATGGCAACGGACCACTTGAAATGTGTCAGTAAGATGGAAGAACTGAATTTTTAATTACACTTAATTTAAACTAAATTTAAATATCCACATGTGGCCAGTGGCTACTGTCCTGCAGCGCACAGTTTATTATCATAGCACACTGTACTTTCCCTCTACCCTTCTGAAACTCTTCCAAAAAATTAGAGAGGAAGGAATAATCCCAAACTCTTTCTACAAGGCCACCATCACCCTGACACCAAAACCAGACAAAGATATCAGAAAAAAAGACAGTTACAGGCCAATATAACTGACAAACAAAGACACAAAAATCCACAACAAAATACTAGCAAACAAATCCAACAACACATTAAAAGGATCACATACCATGATCAAGTGGGATTTATCCCAGGGATGCATGGATTTTTTCAATGTCTGAAAATCAATGTGATATCCTACATTAACAAACTGAAAAACGAAAACCATATGATCATCTCAATAGATGAAGGGAAAGCTTTTGACAAAATTCAATATCTGTTTATGATAAAAAAAAAAAACCTTCAGAAAGTGGGTAGAGAGGGAACTTATGTCAATATAATAAAGGCCATACATGACAACTCTCAGCAAATATCATTTTCAGTGGTGAAAAACTGAAAGCATTTCCTCTAAGGTCATGGAAAAGATAAGGATGTCCACTCTCATCACTATTAATTCAATATAGTTTTGGAAGTCCTAGCCATGATAATCAGAGAAGAAAAAGAAATATAAGGAATCCACCCTGGAAAAGAAGTAAAGCTGTCACTGTTTGCAGACAACAACATGTTATGATACATAGAAAATTCTAAAGATGCTATCAGAAAACTATTAGAGCTTATCAGTGAATTTGGTAAAGTTGCAGGATACAAAATTAATACACAGAAATCTCTTGGATTTCTATACACTAACAATGAATAATCAGAATGAGAAATCAAGGAAACAATCTCATTTACCATCAAGTTAAAAAGAATAAAATACCTAGAAATAAAGCTGTACTGTTCTTAACAGAACTCTGTTATAGACATTTATCAATTACTTTTTGCCACCCCTCATGTTTGAACACTTTCCTTGTGTTTGAGGAGCATTCTACTTTATGAGTTTACAACTCTCCAGACATACATTTTTTTCCCCAGTCTCACCTGTATCTAAATGCAGGTGTGTGATGTGGGCTCTGCCAATCGGATGTGGACACCTGGTAGATTCTATTCTAGTGAGATGGTGGCAGATACTTCCAGCTACCAAAAGCAGGAATGGTAGAAGGTACAGTCAAAGGATTCAGATTAGGGTCAGACTTAGACAGTGCAAATTACAAAGCCTCTCCCTAGGGGCATCAGCTGTGATGTCTCCACTGAAGCTGAAATGCTAAATAGTCTGGTCATTGTTCCTAGCTGAGTAGATCCAACTTTACTACTGGGCCATCCAGAGAAGCAGCGAACCACCTAACATCCCTCACCAAACTCTATCTCTGCTTAAACTAAATAGAGAGAGTTCAAATATTTACAAATGAGAAGTCTAACTGGTAAACAAAAAATCTGCCCAGGAATTTCCAGCCAAGAGGGAAGATACATCTATCAGTCAGGTAGGCTAGGCTGAGCTGCAGTAACAAGCAACTCAAAATCTCAGTGACTTACATCATTGAGGTTGATTTCTCACTCAGGCTAGAATCATGGCTATTGTTGATGGGCTGAATGTTCCATCTTTGTCTTCACTCCAAGATTCGGGCTTTTCATGCAGCCCTTATTTGAAACATTGCTGATGTCATGAGAGAAACAAAAGAGAATGATGTATTATAAGTTGTGAACTGACTCTTAATGCATCTTCTTGGAAGTGACACTTCTATCTGTGACTCATGGGCTGAAGCAAGTCATTTCGCCACTCTTGAGTTGAATAGGGTTGAGATATATAAACCTTCCAAAGAAGGTATATGGGCTATGTTGAAAAGTAATAAATTCTACAAAACCTACAATAGCTAACATTTAGTGAATGTTTCTTGTTTTACATCAGCATCACTACGAACAAAGCTATTGGAGGTGATGGGATTCCAGTTGAGCTATTTCAAATCCTAAAAGATGATGCTGTGAAACTGCTGCACTCAATGTGCCAGCAAATTTGGAAAACTCAGCAGTGGCCACAGGACTGGAAAAGGTCACTTTTCATTCCAATCCCAAAGAAAGGCAATGCCAAACAATGTTCAAACCACCACACAATTGCACTCATCTCACAGGCTAGTAAAGTAATGCTCAAAATTCTCCAAGCAAGGCTTCAACAGTACATGAACAATGAAATTCCATATGTTCAAGCTGGATTTTGAAAAGGCAGAGGAACCAGAGATCAAATTGCCAACATCCGTTGGATCATCAAAAAAGCAAGAGTGTTCCAGAAAAATCTCTACTTCTGCTTCATTGACTATGCCAAAGCCTTTGACTGTGTGGACCACAACAAACTGGAAAATTCTCAAAGAGATGGGAATACCAGACCACCTGACCTGCCTCTTGTGAAATCTGTATGAAGGTCAGGAAGCAACAGTTAGAATTGGACATGGAACAACAGACTGGTTCCAAATTGGGAAAGGAGTACGTCAAGGCTGTATATTGTCACCCTGCTTATTTAACTTCTTTGCACAATACATCATGAGAAATCCTGGGCTGGATGAAGCACAAGCTGCAGTCAAGATTGCCGGGAGAAATATAAATAACCTCAGATATGCAGATGACCTCACCCTTATGGCAGAAAGCGAAGAAGAAGTAAAGAGCTTCTTGATGAAAGTGAAAGAGGAGAGTGAAAAAGTTGGCTTAAAACTCAACATTCAGAAAAAGAAGATCATGGCATTTGTTCCCATCACTTCATGGCAAATAGATGGGGGAACAGTAGAAACAATGACAAACTTTATTTTGGGGGGCTCCAAAATCACTGCACATGGTGACTGCAGCCATGAAATTAAAAGACACTTGCTCCTTGGAAGAAAAGCTATGACCAACCCACCAGCATATTAAAAAACAGAGACATTACTTTGCCAACAAAGGTCTGCCTAGTCAAAGCTATGGTTTTTCCAGTGGTCATGTATGGACGTGAGAGTTGGACTCTAAAGAAAGCTGGGCGCAGAAGAATTGATGCTTTTGAATTGTGGTGTTGGAGAAGACTCCTTAGAGAGTCCCTTGGATTGCAAGGAGATCCAATCAATCCATCCTAAAGGAAATCAGTCCTGAATATTCATTGGAAGGACTGATGTTGAAGCTGAAACTCCAATACTTTGGCCACCTGATGCGAAGAACTGACTCATTTGAAAAGACCCTGACGCTGGGAAAGATTGAGGGCGGGAGGAGAAGGGGAAGACAGAGGATGAGATGATTGGATGGCATCACCAACGCAACGGACATGAGTTTGAGTAAACTCCGGGAGTTGGTGATGGACAGGGAGGCCTGGCGTGCTGTAGTCCATGGGGTCGCAAAGAGTCGGACAGGACTGAACGACTGAACTGAACTGAACTGAACCAGCCAATAGATTAAGCCCCATATAAGCATTAAGTTCAGTTTTACGATGATCCAGTTTTGTTATCCCCCCCCCCCATTTTACAGGTGAGAAAACAGATACTTAGTAACACTGTTATTCTGAGTCACATAGTTAATAAGTAAGGGAGGTAGTATGTGAATGTATTTCTCTTTGACTCCAAACCCCATGTGTACTTCTTAAATCACTGTACTGCTTTTGATGTAAGAGGAATATTTCTGAAAAAGGTGGGGAAAAATAAACTAGATTTCTGAAAAAATAAGCTTTTCTTCAAATCTGCAGTTTAAAATTCTTGCTTCCTAAGAGCTTCATCTTTTTAAGATTCTTTGAAAGTTATGAAATCTAAACCAATTTTCCCTACAGTTCCTTTGCTATAAAATGTTTTAGGGCTCTAGTTTAACTATCACAAGGGTATTTGGCAGTATAAAAATCTTCAGCTAATTTTTTATTATAATATAATCTGATATTCATTTTATTCTTCAGCCTATTTTAAAAAATGTATTCTCTTGTTTATTTTGAAATTTTTGGTGCAATATTACAAATAAAAGCTTACCCTCCTCTTCCCTAGTATCAGTTGCTTCTCCCAGAGGAGACACCAAAACAGCTGGTTATGCTACCCTACAGACATTACTTGATACATTTATAAACATACAGATAGTCTATACAAAATTTTTAATAATTTGATTTTACACAAATGGGATTGTATCATGGCTATTGCTCTGTCTCTTGTTTGTCCTTTTATCGTATTCTGGGTATCTTTATAGAACTACCTCATTCTTTTTAACAAGCCACTTTATTTTGTTAAAGAGAGTTTAAATTGTGATTATAACACATCATACTTTCCTTTTCTCCCTGCTGACCAAACTCTTGTGTACAGACTCATAAAAAAATGCTAGATCTGAATTTCTTTAAAGTGAGCATTGGTCTATGTCTCCTCCTGGTATAACTCTAGTGGAAGTCATTTTCCTCTTGCATATATTTTATCACCTGGAGCATTTAATTTCCTCCTGCCTGAAGCTGGTCTTTAGTGTGAAGGAAGATTTTTTTGCTACCAATGGTTCTGTTAAAAAAAAAAAGGTGAAGTGCCAGATGGACAGACCAGCTATGTCTTCCAGTAAATTCTTTCAAAATGACCATCTCGGCAATCCCTTTTGTCCATACAAGTATTCTGTGAGGAGCAGAGGATTTAATAGGAGTTGGGGCCTCCTGCCTTCCAGTTTTGTGCTTGTAGGAGGCAGTAATGAACAAGCAGATTAGTATTTAATACACTAATCTGTACCATGCTCTCTTCAATAACGCTTTAATTATTTAGACAGTCTTGGAGGCAGCCAACGTGCTTAATACACTGTGCAGCGCAATGTGCAAATCACCGGAGCAAGGGAAATTACAAGTCAAAGGAAAATGAATGGTCAGCTCACAGTCAGAGCCCACCAGGTCTTCCACAATGCCACTTGATTACGAGCTGAATAATTTCCCTGGACAGCGACACTGAAGCTTTTAGTCTGTATGGGCAAAGGGCGTTTGAAAATCATGTACCTCCTGAACATTTAATTTTAAAGGTCCCCCTGGGGGTGGCCTCTGTGAGCTTGACTAAATCAAAATGTTCTGGTTCAAGAAGGAAGAGAGATGTGGGGGAGGGGCCACAAACCAGGCTTCTGGAAAGCTCCTGGGATTGTCTTCAGAGACCGAACCAGCTGAGGCTTTCTGTCACGGTTCCAGAATGAATAACTCACACAACTAATTAAGAGTAGTCTCGAATAATTAACATCTGTGCAACCAGACAATTTTGCCTCGGGACCATTAAGAAGCAAATCCAAAAGTGAATGGTTCACAATGAGCGCTGGGTGCCTCAGGGAGAAATACATCCTCCTTTGTACCCCACCACAGACGGTTCTGAGAGGCTTTTCAGAAGGCTCTTCAGAAGGTCCCAGTGGACCTTGCAGGGTCACCAAGAGTGGCGGCTTTACATTGTCCCATCTTCTGTGTTTCTCTCCTCGTCTCTCACTCCCGCTCCCCGGGGGTCACTTCCCGCCTTAACTACTTGTGCGTGCACATGCGCATGCGGAAAAACGTGCAGACGCACACGCTCGCGCGCGCATGCGCACGCACACACAGGGTAAATGGCGTGGTTTGGAAGCATCGACGGTGCTTGCGAGGAGGTAAGGGAGAGAGGAGCCTAGAGGATGAAACAGTTCTCTGTAGTTGATATGTTTAAAACTTTTTATTATTCTTTTACTTATTTATTTTTGGCTGCGCTGGGTCTTCCTTGCCCCCCTTCTCATTGCGGTGGCTTCTTTGGTTGCTGAACGTGGGCTCCAGGCGCGCTGGTTTTAGATGTGGCACTCGGGCTTAGTCGCTCTGCAGCATGTGGGATCTTCCCAGACTAGGGATTGAACCCTTGTCCCCTGCTTTGGACGGCAGATTCTTAACCACTGGACCACTAGGGAAGTCCCTGTAATGGATATCTGGAAAGTTGAAATTATGTTGGAAATATATCAAAATAGAATGGATTCAGACTGAGAGCCTCCGTGATATAAACCCTGTACAAAATCAGACTAGGTTAATTAGAGTGATTTACAATTCCACACACAAATAATTTTAAGTCTTTCACGTTTTGTCTCTTTTTTCAAAATTTGCCATTTTTCTGTTTATGTGGAAATGTACATAATAAATAGATAATATATAACATACAAAAGTAATACTGTTATATATGTATATATATACACATATATACATGCATATATATATATATATATATATATATATATAAGAGCTCAAGTTTGAAAACATTCACAGAATGTTGGTAACAGTGGCTTCCTCTGAGGTCCAGGTCAGAAAGTGAGTCTGCTACAGACAGAAGTCTCATTTTTCATTACAAACTGTTGTCTTTTCAGCTTTGCATATGTTACCTAAGCAATAAATTTATTTGTGACAATAGTGTGAGCTATACTATGTAATGACAAACATTGGTTAAACATTCCTCCTCACCAGGCACAGTCCCCTGCTCCCCAGCAGTAAATGCTACCAAAACACTAGATCATTCATCTCTCCTTTCCTTTTCTCTGTCTCCCCTCTCTGTCTCTCCCCCTCTCTTTCTCTCCCCTCTCTGCAGGTAGGCTTGAGAGAACATCTGTTGTTTTGTCTGCCAGACAAAGTGCCTGCTCTGTAAATATCTAATTCTAGTCATATGTGTGCGTGCACGTGCACAGAGTGGTCTCTGACTCTCAGCGACCCCATGGGCTGTAGCCCACCAGGCTCCTCTGTCCATGGAATTTTCCAGGCAAGAATACTGGAGTGGGTTACCATTTTCTCCTCCAAGAGATCTTCCTAACCCAGGGATTGAACTGGCGTCTCCTGCATTGCAGGTGGATTCTTTATCACTGAGCCAGGGGGCATGCCCAATCCTACTCATAAGAGCTACTAGATATGAGTTCAGTTTGCAGTTAGTCTACGATGGAGGTCCTGAGTTAGTTGGCTTCTCTGGGGGAGTAACACACCAGCTGCAATTTGAGAACTAGGGAGAGAGAACGGGGCAGGGAGAGGTATGATAGAGAGCCTCGGGCAGAGAAAACCTCATTCTTTACCCAAGTTCTCAAGGAGAGGCAAGTGGTGTTAACCTAGACTAGTCTAGAGCAAGTAGGAGCTTTTAGACGAGGTTAAAATTTTTGATTTTCTGAAACTCCCATGATATTATGCATCAACTATACTTCACTTTTAAAAATTGGATTTTTTTTTCCCCTCACAACATGGAAAGTCAATCCATTCTCCTTATTTGTTTTTTAAAATAGAGACCCATTTAAAGGCTTTTTCTTTAAAAATTAGCAAGAGTATCATAGGTGATAGGATAGAGTGGTTTTGACCACATGTTTGACTGTAGCCATAGGGAGTGGAAACCCAGGCATGATCAAGCTCTGCATTCATGCACACTAACCACACAGGCCCCGCTTCTTCTGATTAGCTAATCCACACCATCAGGAATGTGAAAATAAGTCATTAAGAGTTAAAGTCCTGGAAATGATTTCTTATAACATATAATTGCCTGAAAATTGATAAATGCAGCAATTATTAGGCCAAGATGGAGCTGAGACATGCCTGTTCCATTTATGCTAAGCTTTTGTTTATAGTGTGTTTTATATAGCTACTCACTGGTTGATACATTAGTGACATTGATTCTCTCTGTACAGTCATCACCACAACACATATTTCCTTGTTCTAGATGGAAAGTCAGTGGGCAGAAATGTGCTGTTAATGATGTGTTGGCATGGCATTTCCTATATTACGAAACCTAGCCTGAAACATTAAAATATCCTTTTATCAAGCACTAAGTGAAATTAAACAAAGTTGTTCTACTAAATGAGTATAAATTTCTTAATGCTCATAGTAGTATCCCAAAGATATTAAGGGAAATGACTGTATAAATACTAACTTTATACCCTTTTATAAGTATTCAGTGTATAAAAGAAATGAAACTATCAAAATTTTTGCAGACCAAGGACTGAATTAACTATAAATATCATACAAAATAAAAAGAGCTTTAAATTATCATGAAAACTGTACAGTTCTTATTTCTCAAACAATCATTTTTCTTATACAGTCTCAGCTCTAGTATTTACTGGGTATATGACCTTAGGCAACTTAATCTCTCTAAGCCCCAGTTTTCTCATCTGTAAAATGACTATTAATTAAATCATGGTCTGTAAGTTTGTTTTGAGAATTGAGATACTCTATCTAAAGGACGTATGTAGCAGAATTCCTAGCACTTAATAAAAGTCAGCACTCCATAAAAAATAGTTCTTATCTGTCAAAGAAAAATCATTTCCAGAGGCTAGTTCTCCTGAGTCTGTAAGGTAGTGTTTCCTTTCCTGCCTTTTTTCCCATAGATTCCTAATTTTTTTTTTTTCCTGCTTATTCCTTTAAAAGAATGACGGAGTCCACTGATCTCTTGTTTGTTTATAGAGTGTAAGGATTGCTAGTGGATCCATGTTTTGTCCTTTTGGTTGTATATGCTCTTAAATTATGAGAATCTTAAAAGGGTCTCTTGTTTTGGGGGGAGAAACATTCAAAACAAAACAAGGACTTCCCAGGTGGCACTAGTGATAAAGAACCTGCCTGTCAGGGCAGGAGATGTAAGAGACTCAGGTTCAGTCCCTGGGTTGGGAAGGGCTGAAGGAGGGCATGGCAACCCACTTTATTATGCTTGGCTGGAGAATCCCATGGACAAAGGAGACTGGCAGGCTATAATCTATAGGGGCTCAGAGTTAGACACGACTGAGATGACTGAGCAACTTTCAAAAAGGACTAAGATATAACCTTGGAAAGTTAATTCATACCCTCAATCCTCATCTCCATTCTCAGTGTCTTTGCATGGTTTCAAGTGCATCTTTGTTGGTCTGATATGATCTTATCCTGTTACCACAATCTAGTGTTTGATGAAATAAATGAAAAACAGCAATTCCCAGCTATTGGTGGGGCGTTTCCTATGTCTTCTTTTGTCATTTTCCTTAGATTCTTATCCATTTGATTTCTGGGATCAAATAAAAGAGAGAGATCTTACTTGAGTAGGAAGGGAATTGAAGATGAATGGAAAGAAAACAATACCAGTATGACTGCTTAACACACACACACCTGTAGTGCAGGAGGGCACATAGTTTACTAGTAAGTCTAATCTGGTATTTCAGAAACACTGGACAGATAAAGATCTACTTCCGAGGTGCACAGTGGTTAAAAATCAGGCTGCCAGTACAGGAAGACATGGGTTTGATCCCTGGGTCGGAAAGATCCCCTGGAGGAGGAAATAGCAACCCACTCCAGTATTCTTGCCTGGAAAATCCCATAGACAGAGGAACCTGGAGGCTATAGTTCATTGGGTTGCAAAGAGTCAGACACAATTGAGCAACTGACACTTCTTATAAACAATTATTATATTAAGTAAGTAAACAATATATTGGTGTAGACTGACCACCAGATCTACTTTGAATTATCGCTCTGATTTTCACCTCACTCCAAATCTTTATATGTATTTTAAGAAGTTGTGAGAGTGTGAATCAGTGTGTGCTACTCAAGATGCTATTCTAAATCTGACACCACAAGGGAAAACTCTTAACTGAGCATTTACCCAAATGATGATGAATGTCAAGTCAGTGGAGTCTGAAATAAGGAGACCTTACTGTATGAGAGCAGAAAAATAATCTTTTCTAACTAAACAAGGCTCTCATCTAAGCTTCACTGAATTTATTGTTTTCCTTTTCTTGAAGAAGAAAAAAATTCTGTCTATTATGGATCCAGTAGTACTTTTAAAGTGAAAGAATCTTCATTTTCATTTTGTATTTTACTACATGCAGCTCTTCTGTAAATTAGAAATGATCATGACACTATGACAATTTACTGACATCATAAATATGAAATTACTTTCTAATAGTGTTACTCATTTCTCTTCTATAAATGCTCATCTTCTGTATTTCTGGTTCCCTAGGGAAGACAAAGGATGACTCTAGCACCTCACATTTTAATAAATTTATTAGTACATATTTTGAGAAAAATGGTCAACTGTTTCTTCTCCCCTTAAAATCATATGATAAAATTGTCAACTATTCTTAATCACAGACTGTCATTTTCTGCTGTTGAATGTTGCATTTCAGGGTACAGTTTTGAGCATATTGTGATTTTAATGAAAACATCATTTTTATATGCTTCTTTTAAATTTGGGGGCAACCAAAAAGAGCTTATACAGGCAAGATAGACTTTCCACTGGTTTTACATGAAAGATGCTTGGATCCCATACATTATTAACGCTAGTACTTCTTAAGGAGACTGTTTTCATGGAACAAGTATTCAGTGCCATTGTTAAAATAACCTTTGGACTTGTCAAGGGGAATAAAGAGGCATCAGGCTGCTATTTTTCAAATTATGCAGCATCGATTTCATGTAGACGGCCGTGAAACATTCTTCATATGTTTGCTATGTGGAAATGTAAATTCTTAATTCAATAATTTTTCTCCGACTCCTCTCCCCCTTGCTTTGTCTTCATTCCTCTAGTTTTTTGTAGGAAATTAGGGGACTCATTATTCATGGGTCAGGAAGAATTCAATGAATCATGGAGAAAAGGTAATTTATGAAGGCAAGTCACTCTTTCATCTCCATTGTGCATAAATAATAATTTATTGTCATGATACAATGACCTGTTTTCTATTTATAGTTTTGGCCCCGAGAAAAATTAAGTGCAACATAATTTCCATGTGAAAAGATCAATTTATGAACCACCTGTCTATCAAAGGCAAGTATCTTTTGGGAGCAACTGAATATGCCCATGGATTACATTGTTTCTTTCTTTTGGAAGCATAGAAGCTCAAAGTTATGGCATCTACTTATGCTCTTTGACAAAGAAAATGATTTCAAGAGTGAATACTAAAATTATTTATTTCAAAGCAGAGTTCTTTTTGGATACTGTGTATTGGTTTGACACTGTAATGTTCCTAAAAAGGTATACATATTTTTTTTCCAAAGGATATGTATCTAAATTATGTGATGTATACCACACATCCTACCACTTCCTACCAGGAATGCAACTGATGATACGGTTTTTTAGTTGAAGTTTGATAAAGCAATTTGCTTCTTGATACTTTCAAAAGCTATAGCATCAATTTAGTCTGGTCAACAATTTTGTTCAAATCTTCATTTGTCAATTTAGCTAAAGTGAAAGTGAAAGTCACTCAGTAGTGTCTGACTCTTTGTGACCCCATGGACTGTAGTCCATGGCATCCTCCAGGCCAGAATACTGGAGTGGGTAGCCTTTCCCTTCTCCAGGGGATCTTCCCAACCCAGGGATCGAACCCAGGTCTCCTTCATTTCAGGCAGATTCTTTATCAGCTGAGTCACTAGGGAAGCCCAATTTAGATAAAGAAGATATTTTTTAACTTGAGATAAGAAATTTTATCTTGAGATAAGATAAAAATGGGCTTCCCTTGTGGCCTGGAGAATTCCATGGACTGTATAGTCCATGGGATTGAAAACAGTTGGACACTGGGTGACTTTCACTTTGAAGATAAAAACTGCATGCAGCAATAGGTACACAGTTTGTTGATTATTTATATATGTGCACTCCTACGTATTCAGTATCTAGATCAAGACAGAGCATGTCCAGCCACCCAGTTATAAAATACTTTTACTCATTCACTATATACTGCTGCTGCTGCTGCTGCTGCTAAGTCGCTTCAGTCGTGTCCGACTCTGTGCGACCCCATAGACGGCAGCCACCAGGCTCCACCCTCCCTGGGATTCTCCAGGCAAGAACACTGGAGTGGGTTGCCATTTCCTTCTCCAATGCATGAAAGTCAAAAGTGAAAGTGAAGTCGCTCAGTCGTGTCCGACTCTTTGCGACCCCATGAACTGCAGCCTACCAGGCTCCTCCATCCATGGGATTTTCCAGGCAAGAGTACTGGAGTGGGTTGCCATTTCCTTCTCCATCACTGTATACTCATTTTTCCTATTTACAACTCATGAATAGATTCTACAGCATGAACTCTTATGTATACCTTGCCAAAAGAGCCAGTATAAGATTGATTTCTTTTCACTCAATTATTCTTTGGTGGAATTAAGCCAAATCACTAGTGTCTCCAATTTTTTTTTCTTTTTAGGTGCCCAAGTGCAATCTTATTTTTTGAAAACAATAACATGCCTGCTCCTCATGAGGTTTTGGGTGGCTTTTTTTCCTCTTTGGAGAAAGAAGCATTCTTTCACTCATTTATTTATTTATTCACAAACTAGATATTAATTACCTATCATATGCCAGGGGCAGTGGAGTTGGGAGAATGGAGAATAAGACAGACATGGTGACTACCTTAGGAGTTAACAGTTCAGTGGGAAAAAGTGAAAGTCACTCAGTCGTGTCCGACTCTTTGGGACCCTATGGACTGTACAGTCCATGGAATTCTCCAGGCCAGAATACTGGAGTGGGTAGCCTTCCCCTTCTCCAGGGGATCTTCCCAGCCCAGGAATTGAACCCAGGTCTCCCACGTGGCAGGCAGATTCTTTACCAGCTGAGCCACAAGGGTAGGGGAGAGAGACAAAAACCAAGTACGTGTACAAATGGTGATAAGTGCTGTGAAGGAAAAGGAAAGGAGATGATGAAAGAATAACGGGGAAATCAGTCTTCTGAAGAGTTGGACAGGGTTGGCCCCTGAGGAGAGTGATATGTAAGCTGAGACCTGGAGGGTGAGACGAAGCCAGCCAGATGGTGAGACAGGAAAGAAACAGTCTAGGCCAGAGGACCAGCATGAGTAAAGCCTGAGGTGGGAGAGCAGAGTGCATGGAAAACCAACAGAAAACCAGGGTGCTTACAGTGATTTGTGAGCGGGGAAACAGAGGATGAGATGAGATGGGATGGGAGAGTGCATAAAGGCAATGTACTGGAAGAGTCTCTGAAGTTTGCATCTGTAAACCTGACACTGATTTCAATCCTGAAATCTCTGGAGTTCCACTGGATTTTTGGTTATACATCAAGAAAGTCTTGAGACCATCAGAGGAGGGTGGACCCAGAGGAACAGAGAAGTTTCCTCAATGTAAATATTGAATCAGAGATACTATACAAATATGGAGTATTTTAAATCATTATTTTGAGTTTATAAGGCAAGAACTGAAGGAAGAGACTTTATATCCAAGTCAGGGAGATCATAGTGGGGTAGAATTTAGGAATTCTGATGCCAAATTCTATGATATCAATTCAAGTACAAGTGTTTTTAATTTTGAATTGTTGATCAGAGGAGTATTTTATTCTTGACATTGTTTAGGATTGTCAGAGCATGTTCCTGATTTTAAAAAGTATAATTTTTATTGATTTTACTATTGTTTTTAAACCCTCTACAGAAAATCCACCCCTTTATTGATTATACCCAGACTTAATGCGGGATTCCCAGGTGGCACTAGTGGTAAAGAACCCACCTGCCAATGCAGGAGACATAAGACACACAGGTTTGATCCCTAGATCGGGAAGATCCCTTGGAGGAGAAAATAGCAACCCATTCCAGTATTCTTGCCTGGAGAATCTCATGGCCAGAGGAGCCTGGCGGGCTGCGGTCCATGGGGTGGCAAGAGTCGGATACAACTGAAGCGACTTAGCACACACACAGGCTTAATGCACCCACTCTGTTACACCTCTGTTTAGAAATACTTAATGGGAAAATTTTTTATTTCTGTCAAGAGGTCAGTTTAAATTTAGAGCCTGAGAAGAAGCTCAGAAAGGGCCCTTAATTCTCTAAAATTCACAAATTCTAGAATTCCTCAAGAAAAAACACAGAGAAAATTATAAATTCTCACTAAAATCTAATGGAACACTCATTCCACTTTTCATGAAATGGTAATAAGGTGATACCTGATTTATGTAAAATACTGATGAAAATGATTTATGTTAGATAAAAAGTATCACTGCAAATGCTGTGAGCACTTTGAGTCACACTTTGAGCTTGGAGCACTGATTCTCAAACTTTTTTATCTCGAGAGTTGTTTGCACTCTAATATTGAGAACCCCAAAGGGCTTGCAATAGAAGATTCTAGAAAACAATTGAACACAAAAGCACATATTCTATTTGCTAACAGATTTGTAATATCATCACAAATCATGAAGCCTCTGAAAAACACCACTGTGCTCGCATAAGATAATGGTTGTAGAAAAGACAAATAATATCTTAGTATTATAATAAAAGTAGCATTGACTTTATAAATCCTTATAGTTTTGGACATCCCCTTCAGAAGTTCCCAGACCACACTCTGAGAAATGTTGGCATAGAGGTTGACAATACGGGCTTTGGCCAACTAAAGTTCACCTCCTAGCTGTACCATTACTGAGATTTTTGGAGAGTTGATATCTTTTGCTGTAAGATGGGTACTAATAATACTTATCTCACAAGCTTATGGTGAAGTGCATGCATACATGCTAAGTCTCTTCAGCCATGTCCAACTCTTTGCGACCCTATGGACTCTATCTAGCCTGCCAGGCTATTCTGTGTAAGGAATTCTCCTGGCAAGAATACTAGAGTGGACTGCCATGCCCTCCTCCAGGGGAATCTTCCCAAGCCAGAGATTGAACCTGAGTCTCTTACATCTCCTGCACTGACAGGCGGTTCTTTACCACTAGCACCACCTGGAAAGCCCATTATGGTGAGGGAAATATGGTAAATTATAGCCAGTATATCAGCTAGGAATCTTGGATTGTAAACAACAGGAAATTCAATGCAACTTAGCTTAAGAAAAGCAGGCATGTTTAATCACTCACAAATTAAAAAGTCCAGTGGAGTTTTGATTTGTTTGTATCCCACCAGGTAGCTCAAATGGTAAAGTATCTGCCTGCAGTGTGAGAGACCAGGATTCAATCCCTGGGTTGGGAAGATTCTCTGGAGAAGGGCATGGCAACCCACTCCAGTATTCCTGCCTGGAGAATTCCATGAACAGAGGAGTCTGGCAAGCTACAGACCATGGGGTTGCAAAGAGTGAAACAAGACTGAGTGACTAACACTTTCACTATAACTGTTTGATACAAGATTCATGGAATCATAGGAAGTCTAGATGTGTGTCTCACTCTCCTCTGTGTATTGGCTTTATCCCCAGAGTGACTCACCTCACCGTGCAGCAACGGCTGCAGAAGTTCCAGGCCACACAGCCTCCCACCACATCCTCCAGCTAAAGGTAAGTTATCTTTTCTGATGGCTTCCATGGAAGAGGGAAATAGCTCCTTTTTTCAGTACCTGGAATTGATGCATTTTATTTACACATCCATTCCCAAATCACCGTGGTTGGAAGAAAGAAATATAATTGTTTGAAGGTGAGGGGAGCCCATTCCCAGAAGGATAAAGTCAATCCTACCTAAACCTTATGGCTACAAATAGGAAGCATTGATTCTCCAAAAGAAAAGTGGATGTTTTTGGTGGTAGAAGAGAGAGATACACGCTGGGATAAAACAAATAGCCAAATGTAAAGTATAAGATAGAGTAGCTATTCAGAAATACTGATATCTTTATACTTCTAATTCAAGAAGTCTTTTCATGGTCCTCACTTCTGGGTTAACTACACTGGTGAACAGCATGAAATATCTCTGACCATATAATAGTGCGTGGTGACAGTCACAGAGAGACACTCTATTTAGTCAAACCAGCAGGAAATCCTGACTTCATAGACTGTCAATCTCAGTAAATATCATCTTAAACTTTAAGGAATGTTTCAGTCTAATAGCTCTGCAAGGGCCAAAGAGACTGTCTCTAAAAGGAAATGAAAACTTCACTAAAGAACAGAAAGGCTGTCAGGGGAAAAGGTGTGAGTTCAGGTGTTTTGGTATGCCATTCTGAGATTCTGGCAATCAGATGCCGAAGATAAAAATACAAGAGTTCAACTTCCGTAAATAAGTTGTGGCTCCAGGGAAAATCAGGATGCCTGAATCAAAGGGGGCTATATTTTGTAATCAGCTTTGTTCCTAAGTCAAATTTCCTAGATCACTTGTTTTCCTGTAAAATATCATTCATTTTGGTGCAAAGGTTCTAACACTTAAAAGGCACATATTGGTAAATGGCACTATTTTGAACATGTTGAGTGATTCTGTATGTGAAAGCATGGGATTCTGACATATCACAAGTCTCTAACATTAGTGTGAGTCATAAAAACAGAGAGATCAGACTTGATATAAAATGTCTAAATATCATTATTTATCAATAAGTAGAAAGAGGAGCAGAAGGCCTTTTTTCTGTTGGATTTTTTGTCAGGGTCTTATTTTAGGACTTTATGGTAGCAACCCCCAGAGTTTTCTTCTTTCCAGTAGTTTTGTTTCTAGTCTAGCCCATTCTATTGGGTTGGCCAGAAAGTTCATTCAGAGTTTTCCATAACATCGTACTGAAAAATCCAAATGAACGTTATGGCCAACCCAATATTTCACTTCTTTGTAAAAGATGTTAAGGCCTGATGAAAGAAAATGTATTAGATCTGAGAGACTCAAGAGCTAGCCTGTCTGAACCTCTTCCTTCTCTCTATTAATAATATGTTCCATCCTCTTTTACAAAGTATACAATAGATAGCTGCAAGTTAACCCAGTCATCCATTGATTAGGTCAGCAAATTTATGACTTTCATGGCACAGATCTTTTAGGTATTGCATATTCATTATAGAAATTGGGAAAATACAGCAAAATGTAGTGTCAATAAGAACTATCCATAACCCCACAAAGTAGAGACAACTAGTACTGTTAATAAATATACTTTTGTCTTAATTTGTTCACTTAACACTATATTGTGAACATTTTCCATGTCAATAGAAACTCTGAAAAATTATTGACAATTTAATTTATTGGCTGTAGAGAAAGATTTAAGGCTTTACCCTGTTTCCTGTATAAATTCTATTTCAGGGTAACCCAGTAGCCATGATCAATATGTGAAAGTTGTTGCTTATAAAAGAATTCTGGTTAAAAATGTGGAAAGGGGACTTCCCTGGTGGTCCAGTGGTTAAGACTTCACATTCCCAACACAGGGGACCCAGGTTCAATCCCTGGTCAGAAAAGTAGATTCCACATAACTCAGCTAAGAGCTTGCATGCCACAACTAAGACCTGGTGCAGCCAAATTTTTTTAAAAATGCAGAAGGAATGACAATTTTTAAATTACCATTTTTGTATTCCTGATGAAATAATTGATTCAAAAATCATTAGGAGATGAATCAACTGATGAAAGATTGGAAAGGATCAGGCTTTTGCCACCTAAACTTGTTGACCTACTATAACCTGTGAAGAATGAAATAACCAGATATCATGTACCAAGATCTGGAGCAATATAAACACAGCGCTGCCCGTAAAATATTCTTGCTTTAAAAAGAAACATATATGACCACTAGAGTAGCTAAAATTTAAAAGACAGTACAAAGTGTGGCTGAAGGCAAAGAGCAACTCTAACCTTCGGACCTGCTTGTGGAAATGTAAAGTAGTCAAATATTTTGGAAATTAGTTTGGTAGTTTCCTACAAAGTATAATGTGCACTTATTGTGCAATCTGGGGCTTACCTGTAGCTCAGATGGAAAAGAATATGCCTACAATAGAGGAGACCCAGGTTCGACCCCTGGGTCAGGAAGATCCTCTGGAGAAGGAAAGGGCAACCCACTCCAGTATTCTTGCCTGGGAAATCCCAAGGACAGAGGAACCTGGCAGGCTACAGTCTATGGGGTTGCAAAAGAGTTGAACACAACTGAGCAACTACTTTATTTTTTTGGGCTCCAGAATCACTGCTGATGGTGATTGCAGCCATGAAATTAACTCCTTGGAAGGAAGGTTATGGCCAACCTACATAGCATATTTAAAAGCAGAGACATTACTTTGCCAACAAAAGTCCGTCTAGTCAAGGCTATGGTTTTTCCAGTGGTCACGTATGGATGTGAGAGTTGGACAGTGAAGAAGGCTGAGCGCCGAAGAATTGATGCTTTTGAACTGTGGTGTTGGAGAAGACTCTTGAGAGTCCCTTGGACTGCAAGGAGATCCAATCAATCCATCCTAAAAGAGATCAATCCTGGGTGTTCATTTGAAGGACTGATGCTGAAGCTGAAACTCCAATACTTTGGCCACCTCATGCGAAGGGTTGACTTATTGGAAAAGACCCTAATGCTGGGTAGGATTGGGAGCGGGAGGAGAAGGGGACAACAGAGGATGAGATGGTTGGATGGCATCACCGACTCGATGGACATGGGTTTGGGTAAACTCCGGGAGTTGGTGATGGACAGAGAGGCCTGGCGTGCTGCAATTCATGGGGTCTGAAAGAGTCAGACACAACTGAGCGACTGAACTGAACTGAACTGAGCAACTAACACTCACTCACTCATTGTACAATCTAGCAATTTCATTCCTAGGTATTTACCTAAAAGAAATGAAACATATGTTCACACAGAGATATGTTTAAAGATGTTCATAGCAGCCAGGACTTCCCTGGCAGTCCAGTGGTTAAGACTCTGTGCTTCTACTGCAGGGGGTTCAGCTTCAACCACTGGTTGGGGAACTAAGATCCTGTAAGTCATGTGGTGTGGCCAAAATATAAATAAAATAAATTTTTAAAAATTAAAAAAAAAGATGTCCATAACAGATTTATTTGTAATAGTCCCAAACTGGAAACAAAGCAAATGTCTCTCAAGAAATTGATGAATAAGCAATTTGTGGCACATTCACACAATGGAAGATTATTTGGTAGTAAAAAAAGAAAGGGCAACTGTTGTACACCAAAACAGTGATAAATCTCAAAAACATCAAACATTAAAAAAAAATGAAAGAAGCCAGATATAAAGGAGAATATACTATATGATTCCATTAAAAGAAATTCTAGAATTTTCATAAAACTTGCTACAATTTGCACACTTACCAGCAACGTTCGAAAGTCCCCATCTTAGTGTACTCACATCATTCACTGAGGCTTGCCAGTTTCTAAAATCTGTTAATTAGATAGGTAACAATGGCTTCTTCACTTTTTAATTTGTATTTCTTTGTTTCCTAGTAAAGTTGAGTCTTTTTCATTTTCATGGTTTTTTTTTTTTTGGCCATTTATTTCTCTTCCTGGAAATTATTGCTCACCTGTTTCTTTCTGTTTCTGTATTACCACCATGCTGTATTACTTATTGACTTGTAAGAATTCTTCATGTATTAAGGATATAAGTCCTGTAATACTTGTGGAAAGAATTTTTTCTCAGTTTTTTTCACCTTTTCATCTTATTTGAAGTGTCAAATATTTTTTCCATTTATAATAATCAAATTTATTGATTTTTAAATTAATTTGTTTGTTTTAATTGGAGGTGAATTACTTTACAGTATTGTAGTGGTTTTTGCTATACATTGACATGAATCAGCCATGGGTGTAAATGTGTTCCCCATACTGAACCCCCCTCCCACCTCCCTCCCCATCCCATCCCTCAGGATCATCCCAGTGCACCAGCCCTGAGCACCCTGTCTCATGCATCAAACCTGGACTGGTGATCTATTTCACATACGGTAATATACTGTTTCAATGCTATTCTCTTGAATCATCCCACCCTCGCCTTCTTCCACACAGTCCAAAAGCCTGTTCTTTACATCTATGTCTCTTTTGCTGTCTCTCATATAGGGTCATCATTACCATCTTTCTAAATTCCATATATATGCATTAATATACTGCTGTATTGGTGTTTTTCTTTCTGACTTACTTCACTCTTTATAATAGGCTCCAGTTTCATCCACCTCGTTAGAACTGATTCAAATGCATCCTTTTTAATAGCTGAGTAGTATTCCATTGTGTACATATACACCACAGCTTTCTTAACCTTTCGTCTGCCCATGGACATCTAGGTTGCTTCCATGTCCTCGCTATTGTAAATAGTGCTGTGATGAACACTGGGGTACATGTGTCTCTTTCAATTCTGGTTTCCTCGGTATGTATGCCCAGCAGTGGGATTGCTGGGTCGCATACGAGTTCTATTTCCAGTTTTTTAGGGAATATCCACACTGTTCTCCATAGTGGCTGTACTAGTTTGTGTTCCCACCAACAGTGTAAGAGGGTTCCCTTTTCTCTGCACCCTCTCCAGCATATTGTTTGTGGATTTTTTGATAGCAGCCATTCTGACCAGCCTGAGATGGTAGCTCATCGTGGTTTTGATTTGCATTTATCTGATAATGAGTGATGTTGAGCATCTTTTCATGTGCTTGTTAGCCATCTGTATGTCTTCTTTGGAGAAATGTCTGTTTAGTTCTTTGGCCCATTTTTTGATTGGGTCGTTTATTTTTCTGGAATTGAGCTGCAGGAGCTGCTTGTATATTTTTGAGATTAATTCTTTGTCAGTTGCTTCGTTTGCTATTATTTTCTGTTATTCTGAAGGCTGTCTTTTCACCTTGCTTATAGTTTCCTTCATTGTGGAAAAGCTTTTAAGTTTAATTAGGTCCCATTTGTTTATTTTTGCTTTTATTTCCATTACTCTGGGAGGTGGGTTGTAGAGGATCCTACTGTGATTTATGTCAGAGATGTTTTGCCTGTATTTTCCTCTAGGAGTTTTATAGTTTCTGGTCTTACGTTTAGATCTTTAATCCATTTTAAGTTTATTTTTGTGTATGGTGTTATAAAGTGTTCTAGTTTCATTCTTTTACAAGTGGTTGACCAGTTTTCCTAGCACTACTTTTTATTTTTTATTTTTAACTTTACAATATTGTGTTTGTTTTGCCATACATTGACATGAATCCACCCTGGGTGTAAATGTTTTCCCCTTCCAGAACCCCCCTTCCACTTCCCTCCCCATCCCATCCTTCCGGGTCATCCCGGTGCACCAGCCCCAAGCACCCTGTATCATGCGTTGAACCTGGACTGGCGATTCGTTTCACATATGATAATTCACATGCTTCAATGCCATTCTCCCATATCATCCTGCCCTTGCCCTCTCCCATAGAGTCCATAGTACTGTTCTATTTATCTGTGTCTCTTTTGATGTCTCGCATACAGGGTTATCTTTACCAATTGACTAAATACCATATATGTGTGTTAGTATACTGTATTGGTGTTTTTCTTTCCGGCTTGCTTCACTCTGTATAATAGGCTCCAGTTTCATCCGCCTCACTAGAACTGATTTGAATGTATTCATTTTAATGACTGAGTAATATTCCGTTGTGTATATGTACCACAGCTTCCTTATCCATTCATCTGCTGATGGGCATCTAGGTTGCTTCCATGTCCTGGCTATTATAAACAGTGCTGTGATGAACATTGGGGTACACGTGTCTCTTTCAGTTCTGGTTTCCTTGGTGTGTATGCCCAGCAGTGGGATTGCTGGGTCATATGGCAGTTCTATTTCCAGTTTTTTGAGGAATCTCCACACTGTTCTCCATAGTGGCTGTACTAGTTTACATTGCCACCAACAGTGTAAGAGGATTCCCTTTTCTCCACACCCTCTCAAGCATTTATTGCTGGTAGTCTTTTGGATAGCAGCCATTCTGACGGGCGTGAAATCGTACCTCATTTGATTTGCATTTCTCTGATAATGAGTGATGTTGAGCATCTTTTCATGTGTTGTTAGCCATCTGTATGTCTTCTTTGGAGAAGTGTCTGTTTAGTTCTTTGGCCCACTTTTTGATTGGGTCGTTTATTTTTCTGGAATTCAGCTGCAGGAGTTGCTTGTACATTTTTGAGATTAATTGTCTGTCCGTTGCTTCATTTGCTATTATTTTCTCTCATTCTGAAGGCTGTCTTTTCACCTTGCTTATAGTTTCCTTTGTTGCTAGCACTACTTTTTAAAGAGATTGTCTTTTCTTCATGGTATGTTCTTGCCTCCTTTGTCAAAGATAAGGTGTCCATAGGTGCATGGATTTATCCATGGGCTTTCTATTTTGTTTCATTGATCTATATTTCTGTCTTTGTGCCAGTATCATACTGTCTTAATGACTGTAGCTTTGTAGTACAGTCTGAAGTCAGGCAGGTTGATTTCTCCAGTTCCATTCTTCTTTCTCAAGATTGCTTTGGTTATTCGAGGTTTTTTGTATTTCCATACAAATTATGAAATTATTTGTTCTAGTTCTGTGAAAAACACCTTTGGTAGCTTGATAGGGATTGCATTGAATCTATAGATTGCTTTGGGTAGTAGACTCTTTTTCACTATATTGATTCTTCTGATCCATGAACATGGTGTATTTCTCCATCTATTTGTGTCATCTTTGCTTTCTTTCATCAGTGTTTTGTAGTTTTCTCTATAGAGGTCTTTTGTTTCTTTAGATAGATTTATTCCTAAGTATTTTATTCTTTTCATTGCAATGGTGAATGGAATTGTTTCCGTAATTTCTCTTTCTGTTTTCTTATTGTTAGTGTAGAGGAATGCAAGCAAACCTTATCCTCAATGGTGAAAAATTGAAAGCATTTCCCCTAAAGTCAGGAACAAGACAAGGGTGCCCACTCTCACCACTGCTATTCAACTTAGTTTTGGAAGTTTTAGCCACAGCAATCAGAGAAGAAAAAGAAAAGGAATCCAGATTGGAAAAAAAGAAGTAAAACTCTCACTGTTTGCAGATGACATGATCCTCTACATAGAAAACCCTAAAGACACCACCAGAAAATTACTAGAGCTAATCAATGAATATAGTAAAGTTGCAGGATATAAAAGTAACACATGGAAATTTATTGATCCTTTAAGGGGAATTTATTCCGTGCTTTTATTTCTGTAGGCAGAAATATAAGAATACTTGCTTAAATTTTCTTGTAATGTTTTATAATTTAACTTTTATATTAACATTTATATTCATTTGGATTTGCTTTGGTATTCGGTATCAAATATAACCTTCTTCATCCTTTTTTTGTATATAGCTGATTATGCAACACCTATTGGATAATCTCTTCTTCTGTTTATCATCTGTCCATCAAATATCAAGAACTCATATTCTGAAATTAAAAAATATATATACAAATTATAAAAGTAGGGGTTATTGTGGACTACTTACTTATACATTCAGCTTTGTGTCTATTATTATGTGAGTACCACATGGTTTAGATATTTACTTGTTGCTATATATTCTAATATTTAATATGGCTTATATTTTTATTCACTATTTTTAAAAAGTTTCTTAGCTTTTATCATCCATTTCATTTTACAAACATGTATTGATTATATTCTGTTTGCCAGGTTCGTTGCCAAGAAGTGGAGATAAAAATCTGAAAAACTAGACAGGCTTTGCATTTTAATGTTAAAATGTTTAAGTGCAATAACAGCAGATAATAATTAAATAACTGACATTTAATACTACCCCTGGACCAGGCACTATTTAAGTGTTTTCCATATACTAACAGGTTTAATCCTCAGAGCAATCATATGAGGTAAGTTCTGTTCTTTTTTATTCATGATAGAAAGTGGGTACAGGGAATAACTTGCCCAAGGCTTGCACACTTAATAAGTAGCAGAGCCTAGAATCAAAACTGGGCTGTTCTAGAAATTGGAATGCTTATATATTGCTGGTGAAAATGTAACATGATGCAGCCATTGTGGAAGACATTTAACGGTTCTTCAAAAAATTAAACATAGTCACCATATGGCCCAGCAACCCCACTTCTAAGTGTATCCCTGATAACATTGAAAATAGGTATTCAAATACTTATACATTAAGGTTCATGGTAGCACTAGTCTCAACAGCCAAAAGGTAGAAACCACCCAAATTTCCATCAATTGATGAATGCAAAAACAAATATATATAGTGTATCCATATAATGGAATGTTCTTCAGCTGTAAAAGGAATGAAGTCCTGACATATGCTACAACATGGATGAACCTCAAAAACCTGCCAAGTGAAAGAAGCCAGACATGAAAATCAGTCACATATTGTTACAGACCCTTTTGAATTGGTCCCTAACAAGGGCCCTCCTGCACAGTGTCATTTGGGCCAACAGAATGAGACCAAGACGAAGTTCCTTTGGTTCAGAAGCAAAGGAAAGCATGTTTTTTTTAAAATAATTTTATTTTTTTATTTATATTTTTGGTTGTGCTGGGTCTTTATTGCTTTTCTCAGGCTTTCTCTAGTTGCAGTGAGCAGGGACTATTCCTTGCGGTGCACGGGCTTCTCATTGTGGTGGCTTCTCATTTTGGAGCACAGGCTCTAGGCATATGGGCAGCATGCAGCATGCAGGCTAGTACTTGCAGTATGTGGGCTCAGTATTGGTGACTTGGGGGCCCTTAGAGTGTGGGCTCAGTAGTTGTGGTGTGTGGGCTTAGTTTCCCCACGGCATGTGGAATCTTCCTGGACCAGGGAATAAACCTGTGTCCCCTGCATTGGCAGGTGGAGACTTATCCACTGCACCACCAAGGAAGTCCAGGAAAGCATTATTTTTCAATGAAAGATTGGAGAGCCGTGAGCTCACGCTCTTGAGCATATGTTCTCCCGGAAAGACTGTGGACTTTATGGGGACCTGGGGGGTAGTGGGGGCGGGCTGCGAAGTTCTTGCGAGTCTGGCACAGATGTTGGCTCCTCAGATCCAAGCCTCTGCGCTCTGCCAGCCACTGCCATCTTGAATTGCAGTATCATGCCCAGAGCGTCTGCACATGGGCCTCAGGGATGAGGTGCTGGGTGTAGCCATTTGCCCTAATATCTCTGGTCTGATGTGCTGAGGGCAAGACCTCTGCCTGGGGCACTCTGTGACCAAATGAAACTAGATGAAGCACAAAAGAAAAGAAAAAAAAAAAGATTAGGCTTTATTTTATTACCCAGAGTCTATTTTTATTCCCTGGGTATTTTTTTTTAATAAATTTATTTATTTTAGTTGGGGGCTAATTACTTTACAATATTGTAGTGGTTTTTGCCATACATTGACATGAATCAGCCATGGGTTTACATGTGTTCCCCATCCTGAACCCCCCTCCCACCTCCCTCCACATCCCATCCCTCTGGGTCATCCCATTGCCCCAGCCCTGAGCATTTGTCTCATGCATCGAACCTGGAATGGTGTTCTGTTTCACATATAATAATATACATGTTTCAATGCTATTCTCCCAGAACGTCCCACCCTCACCTTCTCCCTCAGAGTCCATAAGACTGTTCTATGCATCTGTGTCTCTTATTCTGTCTCGTGTATATAGGTCTTGTCAGTGACAATATTGATAAAATTTTATTTCTATGAAATATCTAGGACAATAAACTAATAGAAGGCCATTTAATGCAGCAGCTGAAGGGAGGAAGCAATTGGGGTGTGACTGCTTAATGGATGCAGGAGTTGAAAGTATTTTGAGGGGTTGAAAATATTTAGTAACTAGACGGAGGTGATGGTTGCAAGGCACTGTAAATATACTGAATGCCACTGAATGGTACACTTTAAAATGAGTATTTTAATATCAGTTTTATCTCAGTAAAAAGGAGAGCAGTTTCTTTTTTAGAGTTATTGCTTTTCACCTCTCACTCTCCTTCTAAAATGTAGAGTACTAAATCCAAGCTGAGCTGATCCTCAGGGTCACGGATAGCTTTACTGAGGAGCTGATGCTTGAGCTGGATGTGGAAGAACGAGTAGGAATTCACCAGATGGGTAGAATGGTTTGTGAAAACTCAAAGGCAGGAAGCAGAGGAAGTGAATGTAATTTGGTGATGACATATATATAGAGCTTTCGTGGAAAAGAGAGAAGTGTCAAGAAATGAATTTGAAGAATGCTATTCAACCAACACATCATGCCACTCAACTGCACATTTTCAAAGATCACAAGTTGGAAATCTCAACAGCTTTTGAGAGTAACAAATGAAACTCGTGTTGGTTTGGGGGACACATTACTACAGAGATATCCAAACATATTTAGTTGCTGAACTCTAGCATATAATGATGAACTGCTTATGCATCCCTAGTTGTAGTGTTGGAGCCAACTTGAAACAACCTCAAACACATTGTCTACAAAGGTATTCACTTACCATTCATGCATCTGCACACATACAATTTAATTTTTGCTTACCTCATTTCCGACACAATGGACATGAGTTTGAGTGAATTCCGGGAGTTGGTGATGGACAGGGAGGCCTGGCGTGCTGCAGTCCATGGGGTCACAAAAGGTCGGACACGACTGAGCGACTGGACTGAACTGAACTGAGCAGTCATAGTCAGTGCCCTGCACATTTCTCTTTGACACTTAGCAATTTGGGTCCATCAGCCTGACTTCCAGACCTCCTTGCCTAAGGTCTTTCTTTACCACAAGAGCACACACTTTGCATATGCACAGCAGTCCAGAAATGCTGGGAATTATACCTCTCAGAAGCAGTCTTTAACAGATGGCTTTTGGGAGTTGGTGGATACATACCCCAATACCCTCTTGCCTTGCATGAATTAAGTCTGAGGTACACTGTCAACCTGTCTCCCAGAGTCTCAGGCAGAATTAAGCCCTGGCTGCTTGCAATGGTAATTTTCTTAATAATGTACCCTTTTAAAGAAAAAATTGTTTTACTGAAGTATAGTTGATTTCTGGCTTCTGTAGTGGCTCAGACAGTAAAGAATCTGCCTGCAATGCAGAAGACCTGCATTTGATCCCGGGCTTGGGAAGATCCCCTGCGGAAGGGAATGACTACCCACTCCAGTATTCTTGTCTAGAAGATTACATGGACAGAGGAGCCTGGCAGGCTCAGTCCACGGGGTCGCAAAGGGTCAGACACAACTGAGTGACTAACACACACTAGTTGATTTACAGTGTTGTGTTAATTTCTGCTGTATGGTGGAGTGATTCAGTTGTACATATTAATATATGCATGTGTGTGCTAAGTCGCTTCAGTTGTGTCTGACTCTTTGTGACCTCGTGGACTGTAGCCCGCCAGGCTCCTTTGTCCATGGGATTCTCCTGGAAAGAATAATGGAGTGGATTGCCAATACATATACATTCTTTTTCATATTCTTTCCCATTATGGTTTAATCACAGGATATTGAATATAGTTCCCTGTGCTGTACAGTAGGACCTTTCTATTCTATTCATTCTGTTCTATTTATAATAGTTTGCATGTACTAATGCCAAACTTTCAATCCATTCCTCCTCCACCATCCTCCCCTTCGGCAACCACAAATCTGTTCTCTGTGTCTGTGACTCTGTTTCTGTTTCATAGATAAGTTCTATAGTGCCATATTTTAAATTCTACATATAAGTGATATCATAGTATCATAATATCATATGGTATTTGTCTTTCTTTGTCTGACTGACTTAACTCAGTATGATAATCTGTAGGTCCATCTATGTTGCTGCAAATGGCATTATTTCATTCTTTTTATCACTGAGTAGTATTCCATTTGTGTGTGTGTGTGTGTGTGTGTATGATGTGGTATATATATATATATATATATATACACACACACACACACACACACACACATATATATATATATACACACACACACACCACATCTTCTTTATCCATGCATCTTTCAATGAACATTTAGGTTGTCTCCATGAACTGGCTATTGTGAATAGTGCTGCTGTGAACACAGGGGTGGAAAACGCACCCTTCTTGATTCACTTCCTTCTCTTCTTCTCCACTCCTCTACTTACCTTCACATCATTTTCTTAGAGTTTTGTCTGCTCAGGGAAAACCCCAAAGTAACAAATTTCAGTTCATTCACTTCCTGAATGTGTCATTCAGTCTCATCAGAAAAAGAGAATCCATTCTAAGTATTCCGAAGACGGGGATTTAATATGAGGAATTGGTTACCATGAGAAAAGGGGAGATATTCAGATATCAGAAGCTGCTTTTCTTCTGGTTTGCAACCAGTAGCCTCGTAACACTCAAAGACATCTTTATTGACCTCCAGACAAGGTAACACTTACTACCTGCTTTCGTAGCTCTCCATTGCTTTATTTTAACTTTCATTTCTGTGAATATTTGATTCATGTCTATCTTCCTGATTGGATTAAAAATCCAAGAAAGTAGACACAACATCTGTATTTGCTCATGATGGTATCTCCAGAACCTAGCACAATGTTTAGCATAGAATGAAGTGAAAGTAAAAGTGAAAGTCACTCAGTTGTGTCTGTCTCTTTGCGACCCCATGGACTATACAGTCCATGGAATTCTCCAGGCCAGAATACTGCAGTGGGTAGCCTTTCTCTTCTCGAAGAGATCTTGCCAACCCAGGGATCGAACCCAGGTCTCCCACATTGCAGGCGGATTCTTTACCAGCTGAGCCACAAGGCAAGCCCAGGAATACTGGAGTGGGTAGCCTATCCCTTCTCCAGTGGATCTTCCTGATCCAGGAATTGAACCAGGGTCTCCTGCATTGTAAGCAGATTCTTTACCAACTGAGCTGTCAGGGAAGCCCAGGGGGCTCACTAAATACCTGGTAGAAGGAATGACTGGATCAGTGTTGTGCTGAAGCTGCCTTATACCAGCTTGTGAAAACCAATGGAGCAGTTTTCTTCTTAGCCTCATAACATATTCAGTGATGTCAGGTTGGCAGTTAAAGACCAACCATTGTGGGAGTGTTTACTCCATAGAAATTGGCAGACACTACAAATAATGACTGTTTTATTAGAGAACCAGTTGTTAAACATTCCCCAGCATACCACTTACCGAATCCTACCTAACAATACAACATAAACAGCACATTCATTTCCACACCTCACTCATGACACTTTCACTGAAGGTCTTAGCATACAGCTCCACGATTGGCTCATGCAAATTCAGGGATGTCTACTGTATAGTTTTACTGTTCCATTATTTAACAAGTAGAAAGTAAATCAAAAATAACAAGTTGGGTCAGCAACATGGTCATTACTTCTGGCCTTCATGGACACACTCAGTTCTGGCCTCACAGTCTGCTCAGAAACATGCAGGGCTCAGAGAAACGTGTAGCCAAGCTGTATTTCAAATTTTTGCAAGGCTGAGTGGGTGTTGATGTGACTCCAATCTTTCTCTAGATTCAGTATTTTAATGTGGATTTATCTTTGTGCCTAGAAAGTAAATGCTTTACACAGAAGGCTCTGGTTCTGCCCTGTAACCTTATCTTAAGCACCAAGGAGTACTGCAGAGAAAATAGTAACTTTACTTACAATAAGATTGAAATTACTTTTAAGAAAGAGGGAATTTTGTGAGCATTAGGACATCTCTCAAGACTGCTCTCTGAACCAGTCATTGCAGTTAAGTTGTAAAAGAGTATTTTCGAATATGAGGAAATGGTTTAATATACTTTAAAAGCAGATCTCTTTTTAAATTTTCAACCCATAGAAAAACTGGGACAATACACACAAAAAATTTGTCCTGCCTTCTCTCTGTGTGATAACATTACACTTTTTTCTTATTATTTTTTGTTTTATCAAGTATATATATTAATATACATACATACATATAATCAGGAAAAGTATATCATGAACTAAAATGCAGCAGACTTTTTTTCCTTTAATATCCACTTCCACTCCATGTAAAACTAGGAGAGTAGTTACCATGTGGCCTGTTCTATTTCTGCATTTAGAGGTGAGCGTGTATTTAAGTCTGGGCCAGTCATAAAACCACTTCCTCCTTAACTTGGTGATTCACCCAGGGGTATGTGAATCACTGGAAAGTTCGCTAACATGTGAGCCCTGGAAAGCTCCAATACAAATCCTTTTGGGTGGCTTGAGAGATGAATGCTGGGAGAGAGAAAGTATGTCTCTCCTTGTTGAATTATGAGCTATAGGAATATAGATTTGGGCTGTGAGAAATTTTCTTCCCTTACCTGTGGAAGTCATCTTTCTGGGAGAGAAATCAAAATACCACAAGAAGAAAAATGAGACCCAAACAGTAGCAGTGTATGGCAGCATCTTTAATCTCCTGGATCCACCTGTTCCTGAAGCCAAACCCATCACTGGACTTACAGTTACTGAACTCATTTGTGGCTTAAACAACATTCAACCAGGATTCTCTCATTGGTAATTGTAACTATTTTTACTAAAAACAAAACAGAAAGACTGTGTGTTGTGGCCCAAGATTAACTCGTTGGTGAATAATTACCGTTACTTCACACAATCTTCAGCAAAAAATGGTCATTTTAATTGAGCCTTAATTTTCACATCAATGAATATAAGCAATCCTTTGTCACCAAATCTTGAATCCAATGCAACAAGTCAGTTATTGAGTATCAATTTGCTTTGCTTAGTAAATGCTGGAACACACACAGATAAATGTGAAGGTTTCCACCTTTGTGGAACTTGTAATTAAATGGGATGGTGGGAGAAGATGAAGCTTGAGGATGAGGGGAGCCATATTTATAGATGTTAGCAATTTACCTTACTGTGGTTTGACAACAGAACATTTTCAAATAGTATTTTGGTGTCAGTTGAGACATCACTTTGAGAGTAGTCTTAAGAGTTTGAAGAAAAAGGAATTCAAGATTTTGAGCATAGATGTGATGAGCTTTTTAAAATTCAAAAGTTGTTTGCTACAGGTTTTTAAACTGGAAATAAAACAGCTATTGAAGCATCCTACAAGATAAGTATTTCATTGGTTAGAGAAGTGCACACAATAGCCAATAAATGAATAAATCCTCTACAGTTGACATTGCTGAATGCCAGCTGCCTGAAAAGTCAGTGCAGGGAATTGCAGCAGTGCCATTTTCCAGTGATACAGTAACTCATTGATTAGCAGATTTAGTTGGCAAACATAAAGACTGTATCAATATCTCATCTGTGAAATTGCATTAAATCTTGTAAATGGATGAATCTAAAGACAAGCTGGGCCTGCATTTCTGTATTATCAGCATCGACTCATCATCACGTACTATCTTTTTGGTGAATGCTTAGCAACAAATACAAAACTGTGCTAAAATATTTAAATCTTCTGTAAGTTTTTGGATTTCATGGTTTAGTCCTGGAACAATAGTTTTGACATTTGTACATCTGGCACAAAAGCAATTGGCCTTAGCTTTAATCAAAGCAGTGGCACCAAACCTTTAGCAATCATTACATTCTTCACTACAATCAATCAGAGGAATAAATAGCAATAATTAAAAAAATAAAGTTAACAAATCCCAGTTTCACTTAAAGAGTGTCCTCAATGAAGCAAATTATTTGTTTTATCGTTAATTTTAACGTTAAAAAAATCATTATTAAATATTAACCCTCGGTATTCTGTGTGACAAAATGGGAAGTATGCATGAAGCATTTTTGCTGAATTTTGAAGTACTGTAGGTGTCTTGAGGAAAAGCATTTGTGCAATTGTGTGTTATGAGCTGAACTAGCTGCTTTTTTCATGCAACAGGATCTCTGATTGAAAAACTACTGACAGACAAACTATGATTATCCAGACTTGGATATTTGGCAGACATTTTCTTGCAAATGAACAAAGTTAGACTGTCACTCCAAGGAAAACAACTGACAGTATTTGTTGCCAATGATAAAATTCAAGGTTTCAAGTGAAAGTGAAGATTTTGTAAAATATTTATAAGCACCACTGTGAGCTTGATACCAAAGTTTGATGCCATGGATTTTTCTAAAGAGAATGGTGGTAGTATTTACATAGGTGGGTGTGTTTTTTGTATTTTAATAAAATGTGCAGTAATTGAAAGATCTACATAACTCAGTGAACCAATATGTTCCATGATTGATCCATGATATTATAAAATCATACATGATTAAAAGATCATTCAAAGTTCAAATTAGTTCAATGGATTGTAATGAAACAGAAAAAATCATTGATATAGTTTTGGATTCCACATTGAAACTGATCTTTAAGAAGCTACCCCTTGTCTCATGGTGATAGAGTCAGAGCAAGGTCAGTAGCCCAAGACCGTTTCAAGTGTTTTCCTTCATCATGGCTGCTAAAATCCCATTAGAAAAACAAATCCCACAGTAGACTTTATTTGTCATGTCTCATGAAATGCCCCACTCATAAGGAGCTGGAATAAGGACACTTAACAATCCAGCACCACTTGAAAGCAGGCTAAGGTAGGAGACTGGTCAAAGCAGAGTCCATAGTTCTTCTAACCCTATCATGTTCATATAAGAAACATCAAAAGTAAAAGCGTCATCTTGTAACAGAATTGTATTGCCAGTAGAATTACATTTTGTGTAGGAGATATAAATTCACCAATTGGCTCTATTATGTACAATTAGATAATCTCTAATGTATCTATCCCAAAAGGAAATTCTAAATTAGGGAGGATCCATAGCTTCACCTTTTATGCCAAATTCAGCCAATTGGTGGTAGCTGCCTGGATTCACCAGCCTGTGAAGTATCTAAAGCTGGACAGGAATTGGTGTTAGCAGAGATACCTGCCCTGGCTGAATACAGAAGGGAGGCATAGTGTGTGTGTGTCTCTTAGCTTGTTGTGTGTGTGTGTGTGTGTGTGTGTGTGTGTGTGTGTGTGTGTGTCTCTTAGCTTGTTTTGTCTTCAAGATTGAACTAAAAAATCGGTTGTCTTTTATATGAGATACATGTAAGAAATATCACTGACAGAGGTGTATTTTACAGCTCACCTAGAGGCAACTACACAAAATATGATGTAATAATTTAAACAGAAATAAGCAGCACTTATTGAGCTAACTTTGAAACGCAAACTAAATAAATGTTTCATTCATTCATGAAGCATTTATTATAAGCCTGCCTTTGTCATACACTATATACCAGGTCCTAGGGAAACCAAGAATTATAAAATTTGCTCCATGTCCCCAGACACCATACAGTCCTAGCCCCAAATGCTTAAAGCTCTATTTTCTGAAAAAGGGAAATAGTCCTGGTCTTACGTAAGTTTTCAAGGGCATGTTGTATGTCAGTACTACTAAGCAATGATGGTGACCCAGAATTAATGTTATGGAATTATCTGACCCCAAAGCAACCTTTTAACATTCACAATAGCTTTCTTTTTTTTAAAAAAATACTTATTTGTCTATGTTGGGTCTTAGTTGTGGGATCTTTCATTGCAGTGCATGGACCCTTGTTGTGGAATACTGTGGGTCTTAGCTGTTGCATGCAGACGTAGTTGCTCTGAGGCCTGTGGGATCTTAGTTCCCTGACCAGGGATCAAACCTGTGTCCCCTTCATTGCAAGGAAAGTTATTAACCACTGGACCACCAGGGAAGTCCCCACAATAGCTTTCTATTCCAAGATTTTGCATACTCATGACACGGGCTCTGAAGGAAATTGTATGCACACATTCAATTACCTTTATAGGTACAAATTACCCATTGTTGCTTCCTCTAATGAGACTATGACATGTTTACTTGCCTGAAATGAGACCCATTATCCTCTGTAGCAGATGTGTAGCTGGATGGCTTAACATCAGCTCTTGAGCTCTGACAGCTTTTATCCCTCTGTTTTGACATGTCTCCCAGTTTCGAGTTACAAACAGAAGGAATCTCTGTGGTAGTCTTCACACTGCTTGTGCAGTGTGTGGTGCAGTAATATGTGGTGGGTGATTTCTACCCTGTAATTAATATCTTGGATCCTCACTCGTTGATTTGGCATAGAAAAATAGTAGTCCATATGTGACAGTTGCAGTGTTGATTGGCCAAGCTAATTGTGTTTGAAGGAAATACTTGTTCCTGGTAACTCAGGTCATGATACAGTCTTTACCTCACTGGTCATGATTGTACCAGAGCGTGTGTTATCTCACCTCAGCAAAGGTCGCGAAGAAACCCATTGCAAATGAGTGAACAAGCATAAAAAATGCTTCTAGAAGGTTCTCATTTGAGCCCGCTATGTTTATCTATGTAGTTCTGTTTAGCAATCAGGTAGGGATATAAATAAGCGGTAGGAAAGTTAACAGTCCATGGCAGTAACAAATCATCTTGACTCTTGAGTTGCATTTCCTGTTAAAATTTCCCCAGAGGTTTTTGTGTCTGGGAGCCTGTCTGCTTGGAGGCAGCAGCATGAGCTTTGCGGTCAAATAGACATGAATTCAAGTTCTAGGTCCCTGTTTACTAACTGTGTGCTATTAGGCAAGATTTTGAACCTGTGTAAGTTGAGTTTCTTATCTGTAAAATTATGCTAGTAATGATTGCTTCACAGGGCTGTTGTAAAGGTTAAATCAGATGCTAAATATAATGTGATTGGCACCAAGCTTCTGTTCAGTAGATGTTTTTCTCCTTCCTCTTGAATCTGTATTACTTTATAGACCATTTGTGTTAAGGGGAGTTTTTGTGGACTCATCAACTTCTTATAATTTTTTCAGTGCCTTTAATAACTAAAGCCTTTTTAAAATATGCATGCAGGGTAAAACATTAAAGTGAAATGTTTATGTGCTTTGCTCTATCATTTTTTAGCATTACATCCATGACAATTATTTCTCCTCTCTCTCACCACTCTCTGCTTTTAAGCACACTGACGCTCAAGCCACGCACAGCTATTTATCTTCTCCTTTGACACCCCACTCCAGTACTCTTGCCTGGAAAATCCCATGGACGGAGGAGCCTGGTAGGCTGCAGTCCATGGGGTCGCTAAGGATCGGACACGACTGAGCGACTTCACTTTCACTTTTCACTTTCATGCATTGGAGAAGGAAATGGCAACCCACTCCAGTGTTCTTGCCTGGAGAATCCCAGGGACAGGGGAGCCTGGTAGGCTGCAGTCCATGGGGTCGCTAAGGGTCGGACACGACTGAGCGACTTCACTTTCACTTTTGCTGCCAGTGGGCTGATGGCTCTACACAAGGCAATCAGGACTGAAAGGTACAATGACCTGTCATTCCTTTCATCCCCTCTGTCTTTTGGCCACTGACTCCACCTGCTGCTTTCAGGTCCTTGCTGGGTGGAGCAGTGGTGGTTTTAGGATCCACAGAGGACATGATGACCATTCATCTTTTTCTTCTTGTTCTTTCATAGAGCCCTGGTCATTTTTACTCTGGCAAAATGTTGCATGGTTATGATAAGCCACATGATATTTCTCCAGCACGGCCGGCCTCTCTGGTGCACAAACTACCAACTGTCAGCTCTGGCAGCTGCTCATCTCTCAGTAGGGCCAAGAGAGTCGTTTCAGGCAAAGAGGCTAGAAATGTTTGTGAAGAATGAACACGAAGGATCCTTGTTTCACACAGTCTAAGCAACGAACCTTTCTCCTCTCTGCTCCCCAAATAGGGATGGTCCATAGTATATCAGCTCTCACAGGGAATTGATTAAGGCTGGGTGTGGCCAGGCTACTCAGGGGACTGAAGTGGGGGCTATTGAGGGGTGTGGTGGTTTCTAAATCGGTAAGAGTCAATGGGAACTTGAAGGTGGCTGAGATGTATCCAATGGCAGTTCTTCTCAGTCTCCTTCAGTGGGTATAGATGTGGCCAGGAAGAGAAAATTTTCCTGATACCTCTGCACAAATTGAATGTAACCTGAAGAACCTTTAAATGGTCCAACTGTTTATTTATATTTTAGCAAAAACAATTCTTAGGCTGTGCAGTCCATTGCACACGTTTTGGCAAGTCATATTCTTGGGGAGAAATACCCTGCACATGGCCTTTATTTTTGTATTTTTCCCCAGTGAATTGCAAAGTAGGGTATTTGTAGCTTCTCACTATTTTCTTAAGTACAGTTTTGTTTTTTAAGTGCTGTATTAGGCATTCAGAAGACTTGTCTTAGTATTGCTGTAGGCAAACAGCCTGGACCATGGAAAGAGTACAGACTTTAAAGCCAGAAGATCGTGGTTCAAATACTGGCTCAGCTATTTGTTATGTGACCTGAGAAAGTCACTAAACCTTTCAGAGACTCCCATTTCTTTGGAGATTTTATTTCTTCATCTATAAAACGTTAACAATAGTATTCCAGTGATTTACGTTGTTTGTATATCCTGGATCCTTTGGGTATCTATCTCATCCACCCACTTTTCATAAGATTCAGAAAGAGTAGAGTTAACTTGACCACAGGTTGGAAAATGACCTAATCTTGGCCAAAGGCTTCATCTTCCTGACCATGGTCATTAGTTCAGGAGTAGATATATGATCCAGGGCAGGCCAGTGAGAGTCCACAAAGGGACTTTTCTGCCAAATCCATTAAAAAAAAATGCCCTCTCTTCCTCTGAGGTTGCAAAAAGAAGGACTAGTTCATCTGTGTCTGCCCAGAAGTTGTTCAGTTTTAGCAGTGAATGTCCCACATCCCAGGAAACCTCTTAGTTTTTGACGCACCAGGATGCCTGGCTATCTGAATCACAAGCTGTAAGAGTGGTTTAAATCTGGAGTTGCTATAAGGTGCCTCATGGAAAAGTTGTCTCCACAATGGATCCAACACATAGAGGAAAACAGTTGCGAGATGGAGACAGCATCAAAGATCACATTTGGGTCCTCATAGCTATCCTTACCTTAACTCAGATGTGTTAAGTAACTTTGACTGGTTTACTTCTCAGATAAATGGACTTTTGTTTGAAATTTTCATATGGACACTCAGTCACTTGCAACCAAGAATCTTTATTATCACAGTAGTAGATTGTTGTCAAGATTCAACCTGATTAATGCAAAGGACCTAGTGCAGTGAGAGAGAGAGAAAAACTCCATGATTATCATCATAGCTCTGGCTAATGGCCCTGAATTATTATCACTTTTATTATTATTATCCATGCTCTTTACTATGTAATTCTAGTGACCTCCTACTCTGACTTCTCATTTCTTTGGCTCTTGGATGTTGGCAGACATGATGCTTGGGAGACTGAACTTGCTGTGTGTCTGTCTCTCTGTCATCATGAGAAGAAAATGACTGAGCTATTCTGTTGGGAGATAAAACCCATGGAGGAGAGCTGATCGGCCAGTAACCATCTGAACCCCACAGACTCCCAAACTAAATTGATTGGCCTTAGAGTTTGAGGATAATTTATATAGAAAATATAAATGTTTTGCAAATTTGTGCTCATAGATAACCAGCAGAAGGGCTCACACTTATGGAATGCTGTCACTGTGCTGGCTACTGTTCTAGGAGCTTTTCATGTATCCTTCCATCTTCATAACCACTTCCTGACATATTAGTAATTCCACTTTAAAGATGAAAAAACTGAGGCACAGTGAAGTTAAGAAACTTGCTTGTGTGCAGAGGAGTCAGGACTCAGAGGCAGTCTGACTCCAGGGCACATTTTACCACCACGCCTTCATCTTGGTCTTCATGACTCTGTTCATCATGAGTATGCTATAAATCAGTATTTTGGACTGCAGTCCATGATTCACTGGTGGATCATGAAATCAATTAATTGGGTCATGCTGCTGCTAAGTGACTTGATCATGTCTGACCTTTTGTGACCTCATGGACTGTATCATGAACCCGTCAGGCTCCTCTGTCCATGGGATTCTACAGGTGAGAATACTGGAGTGGGTTGCCATGCCCTCCTCCAGGGGATCTTCCTGACCCAGGGATTGGACCCGTGTCTCTTATGTCTTTTGCATTGTCAGTCAGGTTCTTTACCACTAGCACCACCTGGGTAGGTTGGGCCTGATTGGGTCATAGTGTAGTGAAGTCTCTCAGTCGTGTCTGACTCTTTGTGACCCCGTGGACTGTAGCCTACCAGGCTCCTCTGTCCATGGGATTTTCCAGGCAAGAGTACTAGAGTGGGTTGCCATTTCCTTCTCCAGGGGATCTTCCCAACCCAGGGATCGAACCTGGGTCTCCTGCATTGCAGGCAGACACTTTACCATCTGAGCCATCATAATCAGCACTAAAACCAGAATTGAATAGAAAGTATCAGGGTATTGTTTCAGGAAACTTAGATCTGTTCTATATGTACTCATATTAGTGTTTTTACGTCCTGAGCTGCCTTGTAAAATGTATTTCTCATAGTGAATCATAGTCAAAAAGCTTGAAAGCCACTGCAATAAATGTTAGCCATATTTCTGAATGCTATTAACTAGCTAAATATTGTTTGTGCCAAGTTTGTTTTTATCCCACTCCTTACTCATGCACCACTGATTCTTAAAAAGCACTTTCCTGACCTCCCTAGAACAGAGGTGGTGGCGTTCTCTTAGCCTCTTTAGAGCTGTCGTATTTCAGATGTCACCATCTGAGCCTGTTTTTTCTCCTCTAAGGGGACAGGAGATCCTGTCGCTGTGTGAACCCAAGAGATTGCTTTGTACCAAATGAATATTCTCCAACAGACTCAGTCAAATTCACAGCCATAAATCAGGTAGGGTAACTCCACCCTAAAAAGACAGTGTATTGGCTGGGGAGATGAACTCTTAAATTGAATTGAAGTTCTTAGGCTTTTTTTTTTTTTTTTCACAAGAAGCCTCTGGTGGCTTAAATGTGTTAATCAGTCTGGTAGATGTAACTAAAATTTATATCAAGTCATGTGCACTCTTAGGAGTCATTAAAATCAATGCTGTAATTGATAGGTAGTGAAGAGCCATTTTCAGCACATAATTTTGTCCATTTACTCCCTGTTGAATAGTGCCAACCAAGCAGAAAAGATAGAACGAGATGTGAAAGGTAAAAAATTATGACATAAATAATTCTTCTCAATCTTGATGTCTCCTGTTCCATGGACCCAAAAGGCTGCAGCCAGCACTCTGTCTTCATTGACACAGAATCCTCTTGTGTAGATGGTCATGTTTGACAACGATATTTTGAAGTTCCATTTAGACCAGTGTAATGAGTCTATGATAGAAAATGTAGAATACTGTCAGGATGATGCCTGTGCATGGCATCTCCTTGTGCAGAACAATCGGGGAGCTAAATTAAAGGAAACTGACTTTGCTTTCTATGAGAAGGTGTTTTGACACTTACACTGACAGGCATGTAATGAAATGCCAGTGTTTTGGTGATGATCAGGGTGGTACCCTGCACAGTAGGCACTTTGGTTTTAATTACTTCAAAGGAACAGGTATTCTTTGTGCTCTTGTGTGGCAACAGGATTGTCTTCCATTCCATGCATCCTCTAGAGCATAGTCCCCAACCTTTTTGGCAGCAGACACCGGTTTTTGTAAGACAATTTTTCCATGGATCTGGGTTGGGGGGGCATTGTTTCGGGATGGTTCAAGCACATTACATTTATCACGCACTTTATTTCTATTATTTTCTATCAGCTCTACCTCAGATCATCAGACATTGGATCCCAGAGACTGGGGACCCCTGCTCTAGCATTTTCTCAGTTTTCACAAGAGGATGCTAAAAGGATCACAGACTCTACTTAGGTTTCCCCTGAGTCATTCAGGTCTAGTTCACTCAGACCAGCAGTAAAGATCCCATTCAATGTTCTCTGCTTTCTTGTCTGTGGAATCACATTTTCTGCAGGGGTTAAAAAAAATGTGTAAAGTAAAAATCCCCTTGAAAAAAAAATCCCTTTAGTTAACCATAAGGTACAGTGTTATTCTGTCCATCATTAAGACCAACAGGCCGTTTTTCTTCCAGCCCTGGAACAGATGGTTGGTTCTGTGGTCAACACCAGATGAAGTAGTTGGCTGGTGCTGAGGAGCCATGCTGTCTGAGAAATACATCATTTTATATGCCAGAATCACACCTCCGGACAAGATGATTCTCACTTTGTGAGGAGCTTGAGGAATGGGAAATCAACTGAGGGATTCACGTTAGTGTCTCTCACCTTTGCTGACCATAGACATAGAAGGCATGTCCATGTAGTGAATTACTGTTTTTAAACTGTTTTCTCTCTCTCGTCTTTCTTTAGTGCAACAGAGCTGTGAGAGTTAAGTGGCAGAGCAGTTTTGGCAGCCTACTTAAAGGGAATTAGAAGACTCAAAATGGCACTAAACAAATTATGAGACAGTTACAACACTGTCGCTGCTACAATAAACCTCATCTTATCATGTCCAGAACGCTATTTGTTGTATCATCTTTTGTGCTATGCTGTGTTGCAATTTGAGTAGAACTGTCATCAGCTCTAAGTGTACTTACTCTCTTATAAACTGAAGAAACACACTTATTACTCAGTTTTGATTCATCCCAGACTTCACTTTAAGTGATATGTGGAGGTGTAGGGGTAAATTGACTCGTTGAAGGAGAAATAAAATCCTTATTTGTAGGTTTGCTGATTGCCACGGTGTAAATTCCCTGGTGGCTCAGTGGTAAAATCCGCCTGCCAATGCAGGAGATGAGGGTTCAATCCCTGAGTTGGGAAGATCCCCTGGAGAAGAAATAGCAACCCATTCCAGTATTCTTGCCTGGAGAAATCCATGGACAGAGGAGCCTGGTAGGCTACAGTGCATGGGGTCGCAGAGTTAGACATGACTTAGCAACTAAACAGCAACAAAATACACCCACCAGAACTGGGTATAAGTGGTCAACATGAAGTCACTGCATATGAACTTGGAAAGAGATGAACGTAAGCTTCTCTCTTGAGCGGGTTCCAGCAGCCACTGGCTCCACTTTCTTCTGGTCTTGCAGTAAATTGCACCTCTTTCTGCACAACATTCTAGGACCCACTGGGTGCAGCATTCAGTTGCCATAATCACACAGCATATCATTCTAGATATTGGACATGGTTTCACAGCACATCTATGCAAGCTCTTCAGCACAGCAGTGTGACTTTCACAATGGCTTAGAATCAGGGCTCTAGGTAGTTGCCAGGGAATACAACCACTTGCTCCTCCAGACGTTCTCAAATTGTACTTTGGATCAAGCTAAAACAGCAGGCACTTGGGGTTACCTACTGTTACTAACAGCCCTTCCCTAAGAAACCATCGGTGTATATCATGGGAGAGCCCCCCAAAACAGCCTCACGAAACATGACTGTATGTATGTTATGAGTTGTTTTGCTGTTGCTGCTGCTATTAGGTAGTGTCCTTTTCACTCTGCTCATAATAAATGTGTCAGTCTGTTAAGACATTCCTTTCCTTAGCTTCATTTGTTTCTTTTTTCATGCATGCATCCGTTCAACAAATATTCAGGTGTTGATATGTCAAATACTATGCTAGAGGTTTGTTCAGTTCAGTCCAGTTCAGTCGCTCAGTCGTGTCTGACTTTTTGCAACCCCATGAATTGCAGCACGCCAGGCCTCCCTGTCCATCACCAACTCCCGGAGTCTACCCAAACCCATGTCCATCGAGTCGGTGATGCCATCCAACCGTCTCATCCTCTGTCATCCCCTTCTCCCGCCCCCAATCCTACCCAGCATCAGGGTCTTTTCCAGTGAGTCAACCCTTCGCATGAGGTGGCCAAAGTATTGGAGTTTCAGCTTCAATATCAGACCTTCCAATGAACACCCAGGACTGATCTCTTTTAGGATGGATTGATTGGATCTCCTTGCGGTCCAAGGGACTCTCAAGAGTCTTCTCCAACACCACAGTTCAAAAGCACCAATTCTTCGGCGCTCAGCTTTCTTCACCGTCCAACTCTCACATCCATACGTGACCACTGGAAAAACCATAGCCTTGACTAGACGGACTTTTGTTGGCAAAGTAATGTCTCTGCTTTTAAATATGCTATGTAGGTTGGCCATAACCTTCCTTCCAAGGAGTAAGCGTCTTTTAATTTCTTGGCTGCAATCACCATCAGCAGTGATTCTGGAGCCCCAAAAAACAAAGTCTGACACTGTTTCCACTGTTTCCCCATCTATTTCCCATGAAGTGATGGGACCAGATGCCATGATCTTAGTTTTCTGAACGTTGAGCTTTAAGCCAACTTTTTCACTCTCCTCTTTCACCTTCATCAAGAGGCTCTTTAGTTCTTCTTCACTTTCTGCCATAAGGGTGGTGTCATCCGCATATCTGAGGTAATTGATATTTCTCCCAGCAATCTTGATTCCAGCTTGTGTTTCTTCCAGCCCAGCGTTTCTCATGATGTACTCTGCATATAAGTTAAATAAGCAGGGTGACAATATACAGCCTTGACGTACTCCTTTTTCTATTTGGAACCAGTCTGTTGTTCCATGTCCAGTTCTAACTGTTGCTTCCTAACCTGCATACAGGTTTCTCAAGAGACAGGTCAGATGGTCTGGTATTCCCATCTCTTTCAGAATTTTCCACAGTTTATTGTGATCCACACAGTCAAAGGCTTTGGCATAGTCAATAAGTTTGAGATGCTCATAAAAAAAGATTCTTATCCTCTGATACTTTTGGACTAGAGGAGTCAGGCATTAAATAAATCATGTAAATAAATATATAGTTCTAAATGGTTCTGTGTGTTTGTGTGCTCAGTCGCTCAGTTGTATCCAATTCTTTGTGACCCTGTAGACTGTAACCCACCAGGCGGGCTCCTTTGTCCATGGAATTTTCCAGGCAAGAATACTGGAGTGGGTTGTCATTTCCTATTCCAGGGGGTCTTCCTGACCCAGAGATAGAACCCATATCTCTTGTGTCTCCTGCATTGGCAGGCAGCTTCTTTACACTGCGCCACCTGGGAAGCCCTCTAAATGGTGGTAAGTGGTCCAGATTTTAAAATGCAGGACGCTTTGATTGTAATGTGCCATTATCCTTGGCTTTTTTAACTTTCATTTCAATTTTTAATTATCCTCATTTTGTATTTTATATATTCTTAAAAATGAACAGCTTTCAGGTTTTTTGTTTTTTTTTTTTTATAAAACAAAATGGATGACTAGATAACCAATGATAAGTTTTTCCACTTAGACTATAACAGCAGTTGCCATTTAAGTGCAAAGTGTGCTCTTGGCAGCTCAGCATGCATTAACTGAATTGTAACAAAAATTATAATGATAACCATGTACTAGACATTGTTTGAAATGCATCCTGTGTTTTACTTTTTGGTGTGCTGTTGGCGGGACTCTCCCTCTAGGACTGTGACTGTCTGACAGCTCTCAATACTCAGCCCTCACCAGAAATTTCCCTTTGTTGGAGAAAGTTCCCTTGTTGAAAGTCAAGCCCCTTTTCAGGGACAGCCTGTGTCCAAAGACTGGTGGATGCAAGAGGATAAAGTTGTGATACTCCACTGCAACTTAGGACACTTAAAGAGACATCAGTGTTCCAGAACTGAGATCTTAACTATAATTGCATTTTGATTTTTTATTCAAATTACAACCACAACTTGATTTCTCTTCACCCATTTTGTTGCACTCACCCCCTGAAAGCTGATCCTGAGAAGCACTCCCTGATAAACTTCATACCTCTTATCTTTTCAGAATCTGTCTCCCTAGACACCTAACCTGCAATGCATAACTTGTTCTTCTGGGCCATCTGATGCCCAGTGACCTATACTTGAGGTACTTGGAATTCTTAAAACATTCAGGAGTTGGTTGTTTCACCTTTGAGAAGAACCACAGCCGAGCATTACAGAACTGCCTGTTTTTAGTCTGTTCACACTCTTTCCTTTTGGATGCTTTCCACCACCCCTCCCCCACTTCAAATGAATCATCCGCTGTGTTTCCACCCTAGCATCTGATCTAAGAAGTGATACTAGCAGTGGCTAATAATCACTCCCTTGTGTAGACAGATGGTATCTGATTGCACCTTAAATGATCTTACCACTCTATTTAGACAATCCTCCTGAAGGGACTCCCATTCACTGTGAGGAACTGTTTTTGGTAGTCTAGGTTAGACTTTAGTTTTTACAAAGAAAGCAGTTGAATATGCTGAACTCTTATGAAAGGACTGGCCTTGTGCTCAGGGTTGGCAGATTCTACCTCACTGGACCGTCACAATGACAAATGATGAAACTGAAGCCTGAAGAGGTTCTGTATTGTCCAGGGCTAAGAAGCAGCAGACCTGGGATTTAAAGCAGGTCTGTTTTTTCCAGAGCCGGTGCCCTCCACCACCAGGCCATGCTTCTCAAGTTCTAGGTGTTGAATTAGTTGGTTATCTTTTGCAGAGTAACAAACTTCCACAAACCTAGCAGCTTGAAACAATGCATGTTTATTATCTCAATTTCTAGGTCAGGAATCCTTCTCATTCTTAGCATTTTGCAACCCCAGCATCAGCTGGGGCTTCATCTGATCTGAAGGCTCGGCTGGGGAAAGAGTTTCCTCCACGCTTCCTTAGATTGTTGGCAGAATCCATCTTCTTGCAAACACAGAATTGAAATGGTGGTTTTCTTAGTAGCTGTCAGTCGGGGGCTCCTCTTAGTATCTAGAAACTGCCATCATTCTTGCCAGGTAGCCTATCACAAGGGAGAGTTTTCCCCCCTTCTGAAATGTAGTATATAATGTAGCATCATCATGTGAACAACATCCCACCAGCTTGGCCCTATTCTACTGGTTAGAAGCAAGCCACTGGTCCTGCCAGCACTCAGAGGGAGGAGATTACACAAAAGTGTGGACATCCAACACAGGAAATCATTGGAGGACACCTATATGTCCATACAGGTGTTTTTGAAACATGATGATGATTTAATATTCAGACTTCTGAACCTCAGCCCCAGAGAGTTTGAATCATACATTCAGAGGCCCAAGAACCAGCATTTCTCATAAGTCCCCATGGTTGATTGTGGCCCTGGTAGGCAGGAGCCCACATCTAGAGAAACAAGGTTATAATAAACTTGCCTCAAACTGTACCTGCAGGAGTTTATCCATTTCTTTCTTTTTTTTTTTTTCAAAAGTAAAATATTTTTAATCTTACAGTTCAGTACCTTGAAAAGTACAGTAGTACATTGGGACTTCTTAGCAGTACCAGCTACATCATTGCTGCTCTTACTCTTGCTTCGGGACATCCTGGGTTTGAAATATACTGTACTACTGTACTCAATACAGTACTATACAGTAAAGCACACAAAAGCACAACCACTTGTAAAGGATACACACACAGGACCTTATATGCCAGACACATGAACTAACTTACATGATGGGACTTGTGAATGTATGTACATTTGCATCTTTGAAAGTTCTCAACTTGGAGGTTCATATGTAGGGGACTTACTGTATAGCGTTTATTACAAGGTGCCAAGCAAGGGAGTTGGGAGATAAGCCTCAGATCCACTCCAATTTGATCTTTGAATTAGAGCTTTTTGTTTTTGCTTTTTAAGAACAAAAAGGCTGGGCTTAATCATCATCTTGTGACATTTCTGTGGCATTTCTCGGAGTCAGGATGTCTCTGCTTTACAATTCTCTGGCCAGGTGGTCCATGGCTTGGGGGGCTTGTTAGCTCATCTTGCCCTGGAGAAACCCGAGTTTGTTTGTTAGTGATGATATCTAATGATACAACAGCAATTTTATCAACACCGATGTTATCAATAACAGCAATTTTAGTCATCTGACTCTGGTTGACTAGGGTTGGGTTAGCCAAGACTGAGGTTGGAGGGGCGAGAAAGGGAATAAAATTTTGTATAGAGAAATTAGTCATAAACTTGGTAAGGATGGAGAAAGCAATAGCAACCCACTCCAGTATTCTTTTTTTTTTTTTTTTAATAAATTTATTTATTTTAGTTGGGGGCTAAGAGTTTATCCATTTCTTTAGCCTTCTCCTTAGGGACGTTTCAGATCAGCTGGTTGCCATTTATTAAAAACCATCCTATAAAGTCTTTCTCCTCTGTCTTTCTTGGGAAATAAACCTTGCTTTCAAGTTTGACTGATGGTAGCAAAGAGCAGTCTACTCAGACCATTGCTCTGTTGGTATCTGTGTGGGCTCATTTTGCTTGAGATGTGTGTTCCATATATTTAGTCATATTCTCTACTCTGGGGAAGAGTTTAAAGGGGACAGCTCTTCCTGGACTGGTGCTCTGAAGCTGGGAGTCTCAGGGACAGTGACCAACCAATCCCATTTACCTGGAATGGAGAGGTTGCCTGGAATGTGGGACTTTCAGTGCTAAAACTCAAAAAATTCCAGGTAGACAGAGACTTCTGTCACCCAACCTCTGTTGCTAGCACAGGGAGAGTTTCAGGAGCAAACATGTCCAAGTTTGTTCGGGACTGAAGGAGAGCTGGAGTGTGAGACTTTTGGTGCTAAAACTAGGGTAATTCTTAGCCATGATGATAGGCTCAAAAATGATGCTCCCACCCACAATGTCTAAATTGTAATCCTTGGAACTTGTAAATTTATTAATACTTTATTTAGAAAAGGCTTCCCAGGTGGTGTTAGTGGAAGAGAACCCGCTTGCCAATGCAGGAGACATAAGAGACACAGGTTCGATACCTGGGTTGGAAAGATCCCTTGGAGAAGGGCATGGCAACCCACTCCAGTATTCTTGCCTGGGAAATCCCATGGACAGAGGAGCCTGGTGGGCTACAGTCCATGGGGTTGCAAAGAGTCAGACATGACTGAATGACTGAGCACAGTCGCTATCCTATTTAGAAAAAGGATATTTGGCAGTGTGTTTGAACAGAGGCAGAACCCAGGAATCTTTACATTGTTATATGCGGCCAATAACAATTCAGGACTGGTATTTTTTGTCTTTTGATATCTCAATGCCACACTTGCTGTGAGATCTGCAGCGCTGTCAGTTTATGTTCTCATTGACTATAGAATCACGGAGGCAGTTTTTTATTTCAATGAGTGTATCTTTCACCTGCAGGATTTCTACCTTTTCAGATCCTTTTGTTGTTCCATTTCCCATTTCTCTGTTTTTGTTTCATACTTTCTTGGTCTTTTTTTTTTTTTTTGATGTTATTTTCTTAGGAAATCCTCAACAATTATTTTAATGTTGGTTACAGATTTCTTTTTTAATTAATTTTTATTGGAGTATGGTTGATTTACGATGTGTTAGTTTCTGCTGTACAACAAAGTGAATCGGTTATATATATCCACTCTGTTTTAGATTCTACTCCCATATAGGTCATTATAGAGTATTGAGTACAGTTCCCTGTGTTATACACTAGGTCCTTATTAATCATCTATTTTATATATATAGTAGTCTATATATGTCAATTCCAGTCTCCCAGTTTATCACTCCTGCCCCTGCCTTTGGTAACCATACGTTCGTCCTCTATGTCTGTGACTGTGTTTCTCTTTTGTAAATGGGTTCATTTGTGCCGTTTTTTTTTTTTTCCGATTCCGCATATAAGTGACATCATATGATGCCTGTTTTTCTCTGACATTTCACTCAGTATGACAATCCCTGGGCTTCCCTGATAGCTCAGTTGGTAAAGGATCCACCAGCAATGCAGGAGACCCTGGTTCAATCCCTGAGTCGGGAAGATCTGCTGGAGAATGGATAGGCTACTCACTCCAGTATTCTTGGGTTTCCCTTGTGGCTCAGCTGGTAAAGAATCTGCCTGCAATGCAGGAGACCTGGGTTTGATCCCTGGGTTGGGAAGATCCCCTGGAGAAGGGAAAGGCTACCCGCTGCAGTATTCTTGCCTGGGAAATTCCATGGACTGTATAGCCCATGGGGTCGCAAAGAGTCAAACATGACTGAGCGACTTTCACTCACTCACGACAATCTCTGGGTCCATCCGTGTCAACTGTGGTTACAGATTTCTTCATCATTTTCACTTAGAAATGAAGTGAATTTTTCTCCCAATGGCTGTTTTACTGAGTGTGTCAGTGTTCCCTTCCTCCCGTGTTTTGGAATGTTGGTTTTCAAAGTATATCTTAAGTGGCAGGTTTTTTGGTCTGATGTGTCTCTTGCCTCTTCCCACGGGCAATTGCCTCTATGTTCCAGCAACCCTATTTGCTCTAGTCCAGACGATGCTTATGTTATCTTCTCAGGCGTCTTGTCCCTCAGAGACCTGCCTCTTGGTGATTATCGAACATGGTCTCCAACCTTGTCCCAGGTCCTGACTCGAAGGCTAGTCCAGTTCCTCTAATCTCCAGTGTTTCCACATTTACATAAGCTGAAGACTGAGACCAACCATCCTTTTTTTCCTCACAGTTATTCTTTAGTTTTGCAACGTATTACAAAGTGAGTTGATGTTACCTTTTCCCTTGTTTCCTGAGATTTCTAGGTTTAGTAGGTCCAGGATATTGCAGTTAATTAAATGTTGCCAATGGATTAAGTCCAAATAGAAGTTTAGTTTTGTAAAAATAGCAGGTTAGTAGTGAAGAGGCTTTTCTGGGACTTTTTGAGTAGGACTGAACTCCACAATTTCCCTGAATTTCATTTAAATCACAGAGAAAGGGCTCTATCATCTAACCAGACTTGCCATAATTGGCAGAAGCAGTAGATTTTTAAGTGTCTTTGGCAAAGTTCCTCAAAAGACAAGTGCTTAAATCTTCCCAGAATTCGTGCATGTGGATGAAATTGTAGCCAAATTTAAAAATGTCAGACATCAGTTTTTTACACCAAAAGGAGTTCTAAGTGTGGAATATCTTCATTCTTCTATATTTTCTTTTGAACTGAGCCCCTAATAACTGTTCTACCATCAGGACAAACATTATTAATTCATAGTAGAATTAAAGATAAGGATTGTCTTGCTATTTACTTGCACCTATACTTTTTAGTTAAGAATTTTGGACATTTTAACAGTAAAAGATGCTTTATTGAAAATTTGGGGAATAGAAGAAAAGATTAAAGGGGTTACAAGGAAACAGTCTCACAACAACATAGTGAGGAGTCTTCAACAGCACAACTCAGTCTTTCAAAATATCAATGTGATTAAAAAAACATGGTTTACACTAACATGTGTAAAATAGCTAGTGGGAATCTGCTGTGTAACACAGGGAGCTCAGCCCAGTGCTCTATGATGACCTAGAGTGGTGGGATGAGGGTGGGGTGGGAGGGGGGCTGAAGAGAGAGGAGGTATATGTATACATAGGACTGGTTTAAGATGTTTTACAGCAGAAACTAACACAACATTATAAAGCAGTTATATTCCAGTTTAAAAAATTGTTGGAAGTGGCCTAGAATATAAAGACATAACAACCAAAGGCAAAGTATGAAACTCTTTCTCTCTCTCTTTTTTATTGCTGCTACTGCTGCTGCTGCTAAGTCACTTCAGTCGTGTCCGACTCTGTGCGACCCCATAGACAGCAGCCCACCAGGCTTCCCCGTCCCTGGGATTCTCCAGGCAAGAACACTGGAGTAGGTTGCCATTTCCTTCTCCAATGCATGAAAGTGAAAGTGAAAGTGAAGTCCCTCAGTCGTGTCTGACTCTTCGCGACCCCATGGACTGCAGCCTACCAGGCTCCTCCGTCCATGGGATTTTCTAGGCAAGAGTACTGGAGTGGGTTGCCATTGCCTTCTCCTACACTAAGTCTGAGACATAAGCAAAAATGGAAAAGTATTTATCACATCACTTTCTATTTAATATTACCTAAAATCTTCTACATATTGCACTTAGTACACCAAAATAATTGGAAATAAATGTGCACTAGAATGAGATGAAAACGATTACTATGTTACTTTTCAAAAATAAACACCCAATCTTTAAAATACAGCTGTGGGAAATGCTCAGGAAATATGGTATATATAGAGTTGATTTAAAATGTTGTGTTTCTTCTGTACTGCAAAATGAATCCTTTATACATATGCAAATATATACATATACAATTATCCACTCTTTTTTAGACCCTTTTCCCACATGGGTCCTTACAGAGCAGTGAGTAGAGTTCCCTGTGCTCTACAGTAGGCCCTCACTGATTGTCTGTTTTGTATATAGTGGTGTGTGATATGGGCTTCCCTGGTGGATCAACAGTAAAAAATCCACCTGCAATGCAAGAGATGTGGGATCCATCCCTGGTCAGGAAGATTCCCTGGAGAAAGGAAATGGCAACCCACTCCAGTATTCTTGCCTGGAGAATTCCATGGACAGAGGAGCCTGGCGGGCTATATAGTCCATGGAGTTACAGAAGAGTGAGACACAAATGACTAAAAAACAAGAAAAGTGTGTGATACATATTTAAACAAAGATATTTTAAGCAGTAAAATATTTTAGTATTAATTTCCATGATACAGTCATTTAATTTGAGAGACAATTTTCCACTGTCTTTTCTTCAAATTATCATGAATTAGATGGTGACTCTGGTTTCTCATGGGATAGATAATTCCATTGTATTCTGTTTATAACAAGACTTGTACATCAGATATAGGATATACTTATAAATCAAGATATATTAATATAATAGAAGGTCCTGTTGATTTTTCAGCATCTTTCTGCAAGTTGCATTAAGGTGGAGGAAAGAATTAGGAACTTTGAGTGTCCACCACTGGCTGAGGTCTTGTTAAGGTCATCTGTGGTGGTCATAATAATAATGATAATAATAATAGTAGCTTTCATTAATCGAAGGCTTACTATGTGCCAAGCATTCTGTAGGCTTTATTTCTCATGATACTTTGTGCAGGTGTTTCTGAGCTCAGTTTTTTCTTTTCTGACAAAACTGAGCTATTAATAACCACCCACCTGCCCCTTCCAATGTGAGGGCCAAATGAGATAAGTAAATGTCCTTTGAAAATTGTAAAGTGCTCAACGAATGCAGTGTCATTAATTTCTGCTGAAATATCCACCTGGGAGCAAGAAGAGGGATAGATATTTTCATTCTTCTCTGTAAACCTTTGCTGGGGTGCCCTGCGAAGTCAGAAGTGCTGGAAACCTGTATGTGGAAGACAAAATGAATTTCTTTGGTGAAATTGAAAGGGACAGGTTGCTTATTGCCTCCCAACCTCCCAGATTTTGAATTTTCTTCCCCTTTATTCTTTTCTCTGTATGCTTATCATTTGCAATTTTATGGAAGCCCTTTGTGCTTCGCCTGAGAGAGTGTCAAGGGAGAAGAATACTTACCAGGCCTGGGCCAGAGTGAAAATTTGTAAACAATAAAAATGCTGTATTTGTATTTGAAATAAAACATCATTTTTTTTTTCCAATGTCAGAATTTACTGGCTTTTTCTGATGCTAAACCACTGAATTAATCTCTTAGGAAAACACACAATTTGGAGATTAAAATTTTTCAGCTTTTGGAACATTTCAAATGCCATTGATATTCTTCTCATGCCTGGACACCAAAGGGTGAAGTAATTAAAACGCAATGAGACAGTGCGTGTCAAATAAAAAATGTTCCTCACCCACGTGTCCCTGGTACATCTCTGCTGTGTGTCTCCCCTGAGTGAGAATCATTGAGAATATTGCTTTTTATACAGTGATACTGAGTTACTAAAGCAAGAGAGACTTCCAAGTAACAGCTGATTCATTCTACAATTTAAGGCATCTGTAAGGCTGTGGGGTGGGTTGTTTTTTCCCCTGCTCATAACAAGGCAGTAATGCTTGTCTGTAGACCTCAAGAGCTGCATTTCTGAGGAGATCCATGGAGATTTTATTTCTGTCCCAAATGTCACAATGAATAGTCTGAGAATAACTTGACTAGTTCTTGCTAGAAACAAAGACGACAGTGCAAATACATAAGACACCTCACAGTAGCAACCTAATTTTTTTTTTTTTTTAAGTTTTAAATGTCATCAGTCAGCAGAGATAGTTTCTTCCTAGAGTGCAAGGCGATCCATCATTTTTATTGTCTTGAGGTCCCAGTATGAATCTCAGCAGGTGCTAGAAACAGTATTTCAGGGTCAGGCTACTGAGTTAATCCAAACTGCAAACTGTTACTCTCAGGAGACGCTAGCGGGAGAGGAGGGGAGTGGAGAGGAATGAGCACAATCCTCAGGCCTGTTGACATTTGTGTCCCCTGACCTTGTTCACCTGGGAAATTGTACTCAAAGGTTGTACAGTTGTGATAACTCTCTGCTGTTTACCAAAAACCATGACAAAGTGGCAGCTCTCCTATATTATCTCTGGAAAGGCCAGTTATGTAGATGTGTGTGTGTGTTAGTCACTCAGTCGTGTCCAACTCTTTGTGATCGCATGGACTATAGCCTGCCAGGCTCCTCTGTCTATGGGGATTCTCCAGGCTCTGCAATAGGTTGCCATGCCCTCCTCCAGGGGATCTTCCTGACCCAGGGATTGAACCCAGGTCTCTTCTGCACTGCAGGCAGATTCTTTACTGTCTGAGCCACCAGCGGAAGCCCAATTATGTAGATACTAAGACCCTAATTATGATTCCAAATATAAAATGCGTGTATTCTTTGACTGTGAAATTCCACATCTAGGAGTTTATCTTAAGGAGGTAATCAGAAGAGTATACAAAGGATTATGTCATAGTGGTTCATGAAATTTTTTATGATATTAAAAAAAGGAAAATAGTATAATGTCTGTCAACTAGGACACTGGTTAAATACATTATGGTTAACTGAATTGTACATATATTAAAAACAATGGTATAAATTAATGTTTGATTTAATTAATATCAATTAGCATCAACATTAAATTAACAAGTTAATATTATTGCATGCAACCCACATTGCAGAACTGAAGAATTCCATGTCACTATAGTGTGTGGTTGGGTGTGTGTAACCACACAACTGACAGACTAATCACCAAAATGCAATCAACAGTCCCCTCTGGGTGACATAAATGTGACATTTATTTTTTTCTGTATGTTTCGTCATTATGTAGACATTTTGTAAAGATCATGTGTCGTTTTTATCATTGAAACTTATTTTTATTCGGAAAAATTCTTTCTGCAAAAGCAAAACTGTTTCTTAATTATTTGCTGACATGAGGGCATGAGTTCTTCCACTTGGCAAAGGATGTAATGATTTGTGAAGGAGAGAAACCTATGAAACGTGACAGTGTGTGTCTGCCAAACACACCTGAGAACTTAGGAGCCATGAGACACTCAAGCCCAAGCCACAACTCTGTCAATACCATGTGAAAAACATGTCTGTTTTCTGTCCACAAAACGAAGGTTGTAATCACTGACTTATTCCTGCGTGAGATGTGAAGAGTATCCTAAAGTGTTACTGCATTTCATTTTCACTCTGCCCTGTGATGCTCACCAGTGAATGGTAACATCTCCCTTTTTCAGATGAGGAAATAATACCTCAGTTTCTTCATCTGTTACCCGTGAAGAGATATCATATGCACCTCCAAAAGAGTTCTTGAGAAAAATAAGTAAATTCATGCATGTAAAATGCTTGAAACAGCATTTGATGAATGCTCAATCATATTAGCTATTTTTTTTCTAGAGAAAAATATTATCAGCATCATCACCATTATTAAGCAGTTTAAATAGTTTCACAGGGATCAGATGACTATCCTCTTTTCAAATCATCCACTGAAACTCTGAAATGGCAAAGCTGTCCCCACTCTTAACTGCAAAGCTAAAAGCCTGTGGCAGGACCACTTAGAGGTGAAATAATTTATTAAAAGTTTCATTTGCTGTAACTATCAAGAAGTATAAAAATTCTATCCTTTATAGTGAATCTGTAACTGATCTGTAGAGAAGAGTTATCTAGGGAAATATAATCCCTGCTTCTTTCTGTAATTGAAGTGAAGAGAAAACAAATCCATATGTTAGGTGCATATGGCTAAGCATTTAGCAGCCTTAGTAACATTTCTTCTTACTAATTAAGAAAAATAGGATTAAGAAGACATAAATTATATTGTTAATTGCATTATCTATACAATGGCTTTCCATGCTGTCATTCAGCCTCATACTTTAAAAGAATATTATTGATATGAGACAATGTTCACAGTGTATACTGTAATTAAACACTGGCAGGCTACAAGGCAGCATATAATTACAATAAAAATAATAATAGGAATAAATAATAATAGTATTTGTTGAGCAGTTTACTTGTGACAGGCACTGTGCTGAGCACAGTATGTGCGTTTTGTTATTCTCTTCCCAAAACAACCCTTGGAGGTAGAAACTGTCATATTAGCCCCATTTTACAACTGAGCAATGGAAGTGTAAATAACTTATTCAGGATCCATCTGAAAATGGATCAGATGTGTTGAATCCAAGATGTGTTAGAATCCAGATGTATTGAATGCAAAGTTAAGGCTTTTAATCACTATACGATGTGAGTATGTGTGTAAAAAAAGGTAAAAGAACGTGGAGGGAAGAGTTGAGGGGGAGAGGATGAGAGAGGAGAGGAGAAGGCAGAGGAGACTGCGATGCAGTTTTAAGATTGTGTCAATCTTCCTGGGGATGACAGGTCTCAGTGGCACGACCTGCTTTGCCCTCTGCAACGGCAGGAATTATAGTAAGACATGAAAACCCTTTTCATTACGGCCTTTCAAAGTTGACTTCTCATGGCTGATTGATGTCAATGTATGGCAAAAACCACTACAATATTGTAAAGTAATTAGCCTCCAATTAGATAAATTAAAATAAGTAAAATAGAAATGAAACACCAAAAAAAAAAAAAGTCAACTTCTCATCCTTGCTGAACCCAGCTTTATACAAAACTAGCCCTTAAGATCAGCCTACTGAGTTTTACAAAAAAGATATTCTCCCCTAAAATTGGAATAATGTCTCCCACGGGCTGTTCTGGCAGCGAAGTCCTCCCCAGCGGAGATCCGCCAGCCCCCGCCGGGCCGCGGGGGGACCTCAGCCACCTGTCAGCACGCAGCTGGAGGGTGACCTCTGGGTGACACTCAAGAGTGCTTCCATGGAAACTTGGACGTTGACCTGGTGTTACCTGGAGCTCCGGTACCGACTGTACAGAATTGCCCACTCTAGCTGCCCTCTTTAGAGGGAAGGCTTTAGACCAAGCCCCAGTTAATCAGTAGTTTTCAGCTACTGTCTTCAGGATACATGACACGTGTTGTTCAAACACAAGGCACCACTGAATGGATTTACCCAATTTTTTTTTTTTCGATGAAACTCAAAATATTTTGATGGGAAATAAAGGCCCACAGTAATCTCTGATCTCTGTAATAACTATTAACCTCATTACAGTCTAGGGCGGTTCTGAGCAATGTGAGATCCTTGTGTATCTCTAGTTTCTAACTGTGCTGTTTTCCCACTCAAGTCAGCGTATCAGCTTGCAGGACATTATATTACTGTGGGGACAACCTTGAAGCATTTCTAATGTATATTTTAAAATCACATTTATTTGCCAGTTTTACTGCTTAAGTGTTACAGCAGCATTCACATTATGCATACATTTAACTTATGCAAATTCCCATATCCATTGGTATAGCAAAAGTCCTGCAAAATTACATTTTCATATGTGCTCCTTTAGAAGCCTTATTGTGTACAGATTGCATTTATAAATAATACTGCAGATCTATACTGCATGTGTCTCACTGTGCCTTATGGGCAATTTAAGGAAATTCCTAGGGTAATTTGGACCCTAACCATTTTTTGCTTTAGGCAACATCTCCCCTCTGCCTCCCACCACTACCACTCTCTTAAGCTGAAATTCCACTGTGTTTATAACAAATTACTTTTGACACTTTTCAGTGGTGGCCTGGAATCCACAAAATGCTATCGGCTGGTGTTTAAATATTATTCATGACTAGTTCAAGGTAGCAGCTGTTTTTTCTTGGTTTGAATTTGTGCCTCTCCCGTCATCATCTGTTAATATTGCATGTCCATCCCCACTGGGTACGAGACACAGCATTACTCTAAAAATACACTTCCTTTCCCACTGGGCTTTTCGAGTAGTCTGGAGACTGATTTAACTGCCTGCTTTTGTTTTGTATAACTAGTAGTGGGCAATTGAGGATGATAATAGTTACACTGACATCAGAAGCACTTGGACTTGTTTTTCTTATACAGATCATAGAATCGTCTTTGGGTGACATAAATCTTCTTTTGTTACTCTTCCATCCTTAAAATTGTTCAGGAGCTCCCTGTTACCCAAAGGATGAAGTTTCAATTTCATGTAAGCATGACTTAATCGTGTCTGTGTGTTCTTGGCTGCTTCTCCCAGCATTTCTCTCCCTTACATACTGTGTGTTCTAGTCAACCCAGCTCTTCACATTGCTCAGTCATGCCCGGGTTTTTCACAGCTCTAATCCTTTGACCCTACTGTGGTCTCTGCCAGGAATGTCTGTCACTGTTCCCCTGCTTTTGATGGGTTACATCTTGAATGCGGTGATCCAATATCACTTCCTCAGTAGTGCCTTCTTTGACTTCCAGACTAGGCTTAGTCACACCTTCATCTTACATGTCCTCAGTATGTTGTTATACCATGACTGAGGCAATTACCATATGTTACCACCCTCTGTCTGTCTGTGAGGGCACCAAAAGCAGAAGCAATGCTTTATTTACCTTTGTAAGTCCAGGACCTAGCATAGCACTTGAAACATGGTAGCTCTGTAAATCCTGAATGAATGAATAAATGAATCAATACATAAACAAAAGAGACACAATCTGAGAACTCGGTTGGCATAGGTGTTTTTGACCAGGGCTTCCACAGAGAAACCACAGGGGTTCAGTGAATTTCCTCTAAAATAAATGTTACATTGTGATTGAACCTGGGGGTGGATATTTGTACACTTTTATCTGAGCAGCTGATCCATGTGTCCATAGTATTCCCATTTGTGATGTCACAGTTGGGTTACTGCTATAACTCAATCTCTTCAGCAAACTAAGGTCCATCTTTTCTCAGTTTCATGACTAAAACAAACAACAAACAAATCCAGGGAGAATGGGGGATTTTGAGAGAGGTGCAAGTAGGCGCGAGTGTCCTTGAAGAATGAAGTCAACAGGACTGTCTTGTTTCCGTCTCAAGAGGAGGGGATGCTCAAAATATCTGTACTTGGAAATTTTGTACCTCAGTAGCATGCATTGCAAGCCCAGAGGCTTAGTTCATTCACTGTCTTATTTATTGTGGAATTTCAGAATGACAGGGAGTATGGGTGGTGACAAATGATTTGAATTTGTTTCTCTTCCTGTTAAGTCATTCCCCCAAACAATCTCTCCATGATGTTTAGAGTGCCAGGGGAAGCGACATTAGTTTGTGGATTCCTTGTTATTTGAAACCCTTAGCTAAATTACAGTACCGCTGGTTGTGGCTTTTTCTTTCTTTCTGGCCTCATACATTTTCCTTATATTTTCATTGGGGTGAGTTATTTGCCATTGGCTTTCATAATCTGGTGTTTGTGCAATGTCACTGGCAAAAGTTAATATGTGTTTCTCGCTACCCCAGGGATTTCTGCAGCTCCATCATGATAGAATTAATCTATAAATGTGGTCTCTAAAAGCACCCCTGGGCCTGACTCTTTGAATGAAAGGCAGAGTGGAATGGAAGAAATCTGTTGGCATCATCATCATTATCTAAATGGATGCAAATGCAGCGATTGAAAACGCTCTTCCTTACCAGAAATGATAAGAATAAAAAGGCTTGCTATTTGCATGTTTAATTGTAATGGTGCATTGAGACCAAGTTTCTGAGTAGGGGTTTTGAGCACTTCACGGAAGGTAATTGGCCTTCATGTTTATTTTTGCCATCTTGATGGGTATTACAAGAGAATGAGGCTTTCTAAACATTTGTGCCCCTCCAACTTGGGAGGCTGTTTTGGCACATTAGGAAAACATGGCATGACTTCAAATGAGCCAAGTTACATTAATCTCCTTTCTGGTTGTTGTTCAGGTCAAAGGGCCATCTGTCCATGCAGCACATAGTGGCTGACTCTTTTTGAGCACATGCTGTTTCAGGCACGTGCTAAGCTCTTTATATACATGTTTCTTATGTAACTTTCACATTCCTATGAGGTAGATTCTGTTATTATTCCCACTTTACAAGTAGGAAATGTGAGACAGAAACAAGTAACTTAGCTAAATTCACATATTAAAGATTAACTTAAGATATAAACTCATATCTGTCTGACTCCGAAGCCAGAGTTGTTGATATGTAGAACAATTTGTTTTTCTATCACCAAAGCATTCATTTATTTATCAACTCACTGATTCATTCAACAAATATTTATAGAGCACCTGTTATATTTGAGTTGCAAAGTACAAAGAACAAAATGAAAGCAAGCCAGATATTGTCCCTGCCTTCAAAAACTTGCAATTTCTATAGAATGTGCTGGAAAGAACCAGAAATGAAATTCCATTGTTTTTTATGCAGATATCAACAGCATCATTCTTGCTTTCTTCTTCCTCATCAGTATTGTCATCATTACCTGAGTTGCTATTTATTGAGCCTTTAATAAATGTGCCAGGTCCTATATTGGGTACCATTTACCTCTGACAAACCTTTGAGGTAAGTGTGGCCACTGACACAGTATGATTAAAGAAACTACAGCTGATAGAACTCCTTTGACGTTGCCCAAATCACCTGACTAGTAAGTGGCAGAGCCAGTGCATAAACTCAGAATTTTGTTGTTATTTTGTTGTTTAGTTGCTCAGTCATGTCCAACTCTTCTGTGATCCCATGGACTGTAGCCCACCAGGCTCCTCTGTTCATGGGATTTCCCAAGCAAGAATACTGGAGTAGGTTGCCATTTCCTTCTCTGGGGGATTTTCCCAATCCAGGGATCGAACTCACATCTCCTGCATTATATTAATGGTGGACTCTACTACTCTGCCGCCAGGGAAGCCCCCAAACCCAGAACTATCTTATTCTAAAACCTCGTATTTTAATAGCAGTATCACCTGAGGATTCTGAGGTCACTCTAACAGTGTACCTGAGGATTTTTTAAGGACACGATGAAAACAATAGGGATAAAAACCCTTAGTGAATAATAAAAGCTACTGTGTACTGAGGGCTCACTCTTGCCAGGCACAGTTCTGGGAGGTTCATAAATGCCCTCCTTTAAGCATCAAAGTATCGTGCAGGTGGGTCAGGTTTGTGCTTGTTTTCTGTTTTTCAGATGAGTAACTGAGGCTCAGAGAGATGGAGTAACTTGCCCAAGGTCCACACACAGTAAGGGTGATGCTTAAGCCCACATCTGATTAACTCTAAGCCCCATTTCCTGGGAGAAATGCTCCTTTTCAGGAAGAATCCAGATAAAACCCTCCAAAAAGCAACCCTAAAGGATACAGACTGCTGGCTACACTCCTTCTTAATAAGGACATCTCATCCCCAAGAGCCACATGACATTGTTTTTCCCCTATTTAAAAAATACCCTTGTTTTTCCTTCTTGCTTCATGGGAAGATGGTGTGTGTTTGTATGTATTTGTTGTTGTTCAATTGACGAGTTGTGTCCAACAAAGATCTTTGCGACCCCATGGACTGTGGCACGCAAGGCCTCCCTGTCCTTCATCATCAAACACACAGATGTGTTTGCGACTAAAGCAATAGAAAGTGGAAAAGAATGCTCAGAAGTGAAGGGATTGTAGAAAACTCTGGAAAGCCATGCAAATCTAGAGGCTCTGGGGCCTGGCTTTGTGCGGGCTGTTGAGAGCTCACCTCTGGAGGGCTAAGGTTTGGCATTTTTAAGGAGGAGAGCCTCTGGCTAAATTTAGCTGAGCCCTTCCACCTTATACAGTGAAGGGCAAGAATCCTGCCTCATAACAGCTTTCCCTGGGTATTACTGAGTTTCAGATTCTAATTTGGCTTCAGAAGGCTGGGATTCACAGAGGACATGTCACAAGGACTGGCATGAAAAGAGCAAGATCATTGATTAGGTTCCTATCATATAAGTGCCTTGCATTCATACCTTGTTTAACCTTCTTGCCTGCCCAGCAAAAAGGCATTTTTAAGCCCTTTTCACAGTCTACATGGAACTTGCCTCAAGGTTGTACAGCTAGTATGAGATAGACCTGGGATTGAGATCTGAGATTAGATTATAAATACAATTTACTTCTCTTCAGAGTCCAGGGAACAGTAGTAATACCTTCTGGTTAACCATGGCTGCTGTCTGATGTCCTTATCTAGATCACTTATCCATGGGTTTTCTCCCTCCTTAAGGCCTCCACCTTCTCCTTTGTTTTGGCCCCTTTCTCATCACCAGTTTGTACTGGACATGCAGATAGGACTTGCCATCCCTCCCTTCTGATCTCCACTCCAGCTATTCCTTACACATTTTATAGCCAGATCATCTTAACCACAATGGACGTTTCACCTAAGACTGGGAATGGGTTATTCACCTAAGAACAGTGAGGTGAGCTCTGTTGAAAGCTTTATCCAGACAATTCTGATGGTTACTCAGAATTTCATTCTGTTTATTTTAGCCACTCCCCAAACTCCTTTCAGTATTCAAATGTTGTCAAGTACTAAGATGCATGGAGAGGGCTTGCTGGTAGTTACTATTAGGAGTAGAAGCTACAGAGATGTCCAGAGAAGGGCCATAAAAAATCTGGGGTTATGAGGGAAGCCAAGACATGAGTTAGCAAAAACTGCTAAGTGATGGAAAGAGACAGGGGGTTCAGTGAAATGACAAGGAATCCATGTATTCCCACTGCTGATAAGCCAACTTACTGCTCTCAATCCTAAATAGCTTTCCAGGAAATTCTGTTCCATATTTGGGACATGTTTGGGAATGAGATAAATGTCATATTATATATTGTTAACATATTCTACATTAAAATTAATTTATATATTATACACATATAATGATACTTCTATATATTATACATAACAGTGTCCAGTTCAGTTCAGTCGCTCAGTCGTATCTGACTCTTTGCGACCACATGGACTGCAGCACGCCAGGCTTCCCTGTCCATCACCAACTCCCAGAGTTTACTCAAACTCATGTCCCTCAAGTCAGTGATGCCATCCATCTCATCCTCTGTTGTCCCCTTCTCCTCCCGCCTTCAGTCTTTCCCAGCATCAGGGTCTTTTCTAGTGAGTCAGTTCTTTGCATCAGGTGGCCAAAGTATTGGAGTTTCAGCTTCAACATCAGTCCTTCCAGTGAACACCCAGGACTGATCTCCTTCAGGATGGACTGGTTGGATCTCCTTGCAGTCCAAGGGACTCTCAAGAGTCTTTTCCAACACCACAGTTCAAAAGCATCATTTCTTTGGCACTCAGCTGTCTTTATAATCCAACTCTCATATCCATACATGACTACTGGAAAAACCATAGCTTTGACTAGACGGACCTTTGTTGGCAAAGTAATGTCTCTGCTTTTTAATATGCTGTCTAGGTTGATCATAGATTTCCTTCCAAACAGTGTCCATCTCACTGTTAATTATAACATTGAAATTTTTAATGTGCATTGATTAGGATTGATTGAAGAAATTATGGTCCACTTACACAATGAAACACTATGATACAATTACAAATTATTATATGAAAATATACATTAAATGGAAAGATAAACACGAAATACTTTTAAGATGGAGAGTAAGCTGTGAAATAGTATCTACTGCTGTTATATAAGATCTCCAAGATGTATTAATTTTTAAAATATACAAAAGACCTGAAAGTGATATGTGTATTTATATATATCCATATATATACCATGTATATATGTGTATGATTTATGTATGTATATAATTTTGTACATATGTGTGCATATTCATATATGTGAAAGAGTACACATAATGTGGCCCCATTTGTGATTACTCCATTTATGCCCTGATACCCAAAATAGTTTTATGTACATTTAGAACTGAATAGAGTAAAATTAATAACATACTCTATGGCTATATGCCAAGATCTTAACATTAGTTTAGTTAATGTCTTATAATTTTCTGTGTACAGTTCTTTTGTCTTCTTCAGTAAGTGTATTCCTATATATTTAATTCTTTTTGTTGTAATGGTGAATGGGATTGATTCCTTAATTTATTTTTACAGAAATTATTTTTAAAGAATCTTAGATTTAGAAAATGCCTTCAAATTATCAGATTCAACTTCTTCATTTCTTAGGAAAAAAAGTGACTGACATAAGGCTTAAGTTCATTTCAAGCCAAGACCCAAATTCACCTTTGAGAACCATATCCTTTTTCCTTTTCCACTTAGGACAAGTTTTCTAGGAAAAAATTTTTTAGTCATTCATGTGCATAGATTTTTCTTCAGCCTGTCTCACAAGATCTTCAGACTTGGACTCAATATACTGAATTACAGCTTTGGCCTCATCAAGAATCACTAACATGTAGATTTAAAGTTAAATATAAATACAAGGTAATTTATGCTCACATGAGCAATAGTGCCATAGGACAGGAGAAGTAAGAACAAAATAGAGGCCTCCCTCTGTATCTCTAGGGGGATTGGTTCCAGAACTCTCACGAAAACCACAATCTGAGGATGCTCAAGTCCCGTATATAAAATGATGTAGTGTTTGCACATAAGCTACACACACCTTCCTATTCATCTCTAGATACTTATAATACCTAATAAACACAAATGCTATGTAAATACAGTGTAAATGCAATATAAATAGTTGTCGATTTGAGGCAAATTCAAGTTTTGCTTTTTGGAAAGAAAATACTTTTGGTCCCTGGTTGGTTGAATCTGAGGATGTGGAGCTCACAGATATGGAGGGCTGACTATTACCATGAACCAGAGTGGTGTAGGAGGACTTCATGGAAAGGCAAGGCGAGAAGAGCTTTCCCCCACCTCCTGCCCCATACACATGTAATACACTCTCAACAAGCATCAAAGGCATTGCGAGGGAAAAATAATGATCACCATCAGGGCTACTGTGTGCATCTCTTCAGGTTGCACTCTCTACATCTCCTAGAATTAAGGGGACCATTTACATCAGAGACTTATGAGAGATTATGTGATTGATGCCTCCCTGAAGATATACAGTGCCCAATCTATATTTTGGACCAGTGAGCATATCAGGAGAGGGCCTTGAGATTACTATTTTAGGACAAATCCATTTCTTGGTGATTTATTATTTCTGCTGTGCTAATAGTCCAAAAAATTTTATAATATCTGCAGTGAATGTATTTGAGAGAAGATTAAAAGAAACACCAATTAAGGATATTCAGATTTCTCTCTGAAATAAAAGAAGCTGTCTTTGTTGAAAAAAAATTCAGTGAACCTTTGGTGTACTATTAGGCATATCAAGTTTATTCCTGTTGAAATTAATCAGATTTTCTCAAAGCATTTCCTGGGAAATATGAAACTGATTATACCCACACTGATGAAAATGTTTTTCCCACATTGGTCAATATGAATCAGCTTATTCTTTCGCTTCATGGCTTAAGATAATTACTTGTGTTTGTGAAGAATGCCTCCCTTACCTAGAAATTTCTAAGGCAGAATTTTAAACTGAGTATGATACAATTACCCTCCAGTTTCATGCAGAACTTTAGGAGTAAAGTTTGAATTTAAGAAGCCAGAACGCAGCATTTATTTTTAAATAAAAAGGGAAATTCTTCCTCTTCCTATTTTGCTTTCCTTTTCCTCTTGCTTTTCTTTCCTTTTCCTTTCCTCCCTGGCTTGAAGTCAGCATGGTGACTGAGCAAATAAATAGATAAGTATACTGATGATAATGGTAGTCAAATTTCTCACTGCCAGAGAAGATATTGACAAACGCAGAGGAAAGAAGGTTAGAAAGAATCTAGTGGTGTTGGATTAGAACTGAAGATAGCAGTATACATTTGTGGTTTTATAATATATTTATATACACAGAGGGATATAAATATGTATCATGTATGTGTGTATACACATATGTGTATGTGTATATGTACATATATTTTCTAGTTCTGTCTATTGAGAGCCAAAAAGCAATGACACCCCAGGAGCAATGAGTACACTGAGTATTCAGATCTTGGTACTTAAATATCATCCTTTCTAAAATGAACTGGAGCTTCTTGGAGAAATAGCCAATTCCAAGGTTTGGAGACAGGAAATGTTTAAGGTGAACCTGAAATATCTTACTGTGTCTGTAGGTAAGAATATACAAGAGCCAGCTTGAAGGAGATCCTACTTAACAAATAGGGACATTTTGAACATGAAAATAAAGATGGTGCCAAATTATCAATGCAAATCCATTGATTAAATTGGAAATCTATGACACAATACTGACATAAAACATAGTAAATAACGAGGGAATAGAGGTGGGAATTCAGGTGGGAGTCTTTAATGGATGCTAATGATGATGAGTGCAGATTTGGTAAGATAAGATTTAGGTGTAGTTACAAAATACTAGTCAATTAACAGAGAAATGAGTGACTTTAAGGTATGAAAACTGTAGATACCAATTTGATCAGGTAATCAAGGTTAATATCTTCAGTGAGGGGACAGATCAACATGTTGCAATCCCTTTTGTAATGCACAGAAAAGAACATTGTTTATGGGGTACTCCTGACAAGAATGCACGAACAGGGCTTGATCATGAGAAAAGTGGACCCAGATTGAAAGTCATTCTGCAGAATGAAAAGCCTGCCATAGTTTTATACTTCTAAGTATAACTGACATACAGTACAGGAAAACACTGCTCCAAATTGGAGGAGTCTGAAGTGACGACTAAATGATAATTAAATGCAAAGCATATTCCCATACCAGAAGGAAAAGAGACATTATTGTGAAGCTGACAAATTTGAAAGGGATCTGTACATTGAATCTGTGCTGTGCTGATTGGGAACTTTAGATGATGATTCTGTAAGAGGAGGTCCTTGTTTTTGGAAACACACTAGACTGTTTAGGGATAATGGAATATCATGTCTATCATTATCATGACTAATGGTAGTGGGGATATGTATAAAGAGTATGGATGATGGAGTAGTAACAATGAAGGAATCCAAGAAAAGGAAATTCAGGACATTTTTTGTATTTTTTTTAAAGTTTTCAAGTATCTTTTAAAAATATAATTTTTAAAAAGCTTAAATAAATAGGGAAAACAGAATGGTTAAAAAAATGGTAAAATACATAACACTGTTACTTTTCACTTATTTAGTACCAAGCACTGTATACACCTATAAGGTGCATACCTTTAGAAGAATAATCTAGACAGATATTATTGTGGCTTCTTTAAAGAGGAAATAACAGAGACTGAGAGAGATTAAGTTATTTGCTTAAAGTCACTCTGCTACTTAGGTGGTGGTTTTTGTTTAGTCACTAAGTTGTGTTTGACTCTTTGTAACCCCTTGGACTATACCTGCCAGGCTCCTCTGTCCATGGGATTTCCCAGGCAAGCATACTGGAGTGGGTTACCATTCCTTCTCCAGGGAATCTTCCTGACCCAGGGACCGAACCTCAGTCTCCTGCATTGGGAAGTGGATTCTTTATCATTGACTCACCTGGGAAGCCCCTTAGATGCAGAGATCAAATTCAAACCCTGGAGACCTGATCCCTAAGCTCACAGTCTCATTCTCTTTGCTGTGCTGCCTCTGTGTGGAATGATCACAAAGGGTATTATGCTACTACCATTATTACCAGGCACTTCCTGTGAGCTAGATGCTGTGCTAAGTGCTCTCTCAAACTTTATGATCTTGGTCTGTACACTTAGTTCAGTGATACCCAGATAAGTTTGATTGACAGACTAGAAGAAAGTGGAAGCAGATATTTGGGACGCAGTGCTATTTGGCTTTAAAGCTCCTGCTCATTTACACCAAGAAAAGAGAAATTTTTTGGCAAATAGTCATAGTGGAAAAGACATAGAGGGGGCTCATTTCAAGTTTAGACTGTGGGCTTTCCAGCTGTGCAAATCCTAAAATACCTTGATTAGCATTTGACAGTTACTCAGGCCAGGCTTGTTTGTATCATATGCCCTAGGATACATTTCTAGCGGCCCACAAAAATGTTACTTATTTTAAAATCAGATTTAAAAATGAATGTAGCCCAGTGTGGCTATATTGGTCTTCATACCAATGTAGTGATAACACAGATTTTTTTTTTAATTGAAGGATAATTGCTTTATAATGTTATGTTGGTTTCTACCATATAACAATAAGAATAAGCCATAAATGTACATATGTCCCCTGCCTCTTGAAGCTCCCTCCTACCCCCTCACCCCTCTAAGTTGTCACAGAGCATTGGGTACACAGAATTTTTAGTATCTTTTTAAGGAGGGAGGAGCTCATGAAGCAAAAATGCCTAGGGTCCATGAGAAATCACAATGCAAATGTATTAAAAAAAAAAAAAAACAGAACCAAAATGAATATGTGCCTTGTTCAGGACACATTCAGGCAACACTTAGCAAACTAACAACTGAACTGTGGTTGCGCTCACTCAGGACAGATTGTATTAAGATCTACTGCAAGAGGCAAACTGTGTTGTACGGACTTCACGAAGTTGAGAATGATTAGTCACACAGTGGAAAAAAAATTCAGTTCACAGGGAGAAGATGTTAGAGCCATATCTCAACCTAACAACAAGATAAAGGCATTAAAGGACTTATGATTTGGCAGATGTCCTTTGATTGTATTCTTGGTGTCACCAGCTATTCTCCTACAGATCTTTTAGCCTTTGCATTTAACAATATCCTATTAAGGTCAAAATTTTATGTGATTCCTCTGGCCAGCCTCTGAATGGCTGGCCACATGAAAGGAGGGGAATGAGGATTTCCCCTTTTTAATTATGCAGTGTTCTCTGTCAGAGTACATTTTATTTTATTTATATTCCTTCAACCAAACTGTTTTAAACCAAAAGGGAAGTTGGGCTTCCCCGAGGGCTCAGCGAGTAAAGAATATGGCTGCAATGGAGGAGACACAGGAGATGTGGGTTCAATCCCTGGGTCAGAAAGATCCCCTGGAGGAACAAATGGCAATCCACTTCAGTATTCTTGCCCAGAAAATGCCATGGACAGAGGAGCCTGGCAGTCTACAGTCCAGAGAGTTGCAAGAGTCATACACGACTGAGCGACTACACGCACAGGCACTGAAGTTACTAAATCATGCAACTCAAAAGACTAAGGCTAGTCTTTTTGCAGGCATGGCTTGCTCAGGGCTTAAACAAACTGACCAGGATCTAATATCTCTCTGTCTCTCAGCTTGGCTTAAATGTTGGCTGTGTGTTTGTTTCTTTCTCAGCCTGCATGAGATGGCAAGATAGGGACAGTAATTTCAAACGCAAAAGAGAAGAAAGATTTTTCCAACATTTCCATAAAATTCTTCAGTTCAGTTCAGTTCAGTTGCTCAGTCATGCCCGACTCTCTGTGACCCCATGATGCAGCACACCAGGCCTCCCTGCCCATCACCAACTCCTGGAGCTTCCTCAAACTCATGTCCATTGAGTCAGTGATGGCATCCATCCATCTCATCCTCTGTCATCCCTTTCTCCTCCTGCCTTCAATCTTTCCCAGAATCAGGGTCTTTTCCCATGAGTCAGTTCTTCACAACAGGTGGCCAAAGTATTGGAGTTTCAGCTTCAACATCAGTCCTTTCAATGAATATTCAGGACTGATTTCCTTCAGGGTGGACTAATTGGATATCCTTACAGTCCAAGGATCTCTCAAGAGTCTTCTCCAACACTAACAGTTCAAAAGCATCAATTCTTTGGTGCTCAGCTTTCTTTATAGTCCAACTCACACATCCATACATGACTACTGAAAACCCATAGCTTTGACTAGATGGACCTTTGTTGACAAAGTAATGTCTTTGCTTTTTAATATGCTGTCTAGGTTGGTCATAGCTTTTCTTCCCAGGAGCAAATGTCTTTTAATTTCATGGCTGCAGTCACCATCTGCAGTGATTTTGGAGCCCAGAAAAATAAAGTCTCACTATTTCCATTGTTTCCCCATCTGTTTGCCATGAGGTGATGGGACCGGATGCCATGATCTTAGTTTTCTGAATATTGGGTTTTAAGCCAACTTTTTCACTCTCCTCTTTCACTTTCATCAAGAGGCTCTTTAGTTTTTCTTCACTTTCTACCATAAGGGTGGTGTCATCTGCATGTCTGAGGTTATTGATATTTCCCCAAGAAATCTTGATTCCAGCTTGTACTTCATCCAGCCCAGCATTTTGCATGATGCACTCTGCATATAAGTTAAATAAGCAGGTTGGCTTAAAACTCAACATTCAGAAAACTAAGATCATGGCATCTAGTGCCATCACTTAATGGAAAATAGATGGGGAAACAGTGGAAACAGTATCAGACTTTATTTTTTGGGGCTCCAAAATCACTGCAGATTGTGACTGCAGCCATGAAATTAAAAGATGATTGCTCCTTGGAAGAAAAGCTATGACCAACCTAGACAGCATATTAAAAAGCAGAGACATTACTTTGCCAACCAAGGTCCGTCTAGTCAAAGCTATGGTTTTTTCAGTAGTCATGTATGGATGTGTGAGTTAGGCTATAAAGAAAGCTGAGCACTGAAGAATTGATGCTTTTGAACTGTGGTGTTGGAGAAGACTCTTGAGAGTCCCTTGGACTGCAAGGAGATTAAACCAGTCAATTCTAAAGGAAATCAGTCCTGAATATTCATTGGAAGGACTGATGCTGAAGCTGAAACTCCAATAATTTGGCCACCTGATGCGAAGAACTGACTCTTTGGAAAAGACCCTGATGCTGGTAAAGATCAAAGGCAGGAGGAGAAGGGGATGAGGATGAGATGGTTGGATGGCGTAAGTGACTCCATGGACATAAGTTTGAGTAAGCTCCAGGAGTTGGTGATGGGCAGGGAAGCCTGGCGTGCTGCAGTCCTTGGGATCACAGAGAGTCGGACAAGACTGAGCAACTGAACTTAACTGAAGCAGGGTGACAGTACACAGCCTTGACGTAATCCTTTCCCAATTTGGAACCAGTCTGTTGTTCCATGTCCATTTCTAACTGTTGCTTCTTGACCTGCATACAGATTTCTCAGGAGCAGGTAAGGTGGTCTGGTATTCCCATCTCTTTAAGAATTTTCCACAGTTTGTTGTGATTCACATAGTCAAAGGCTTTGGCGTAGTCAATAAAGCAGAAGTAGATGTTTTTCTGGAACTCTCTTGCTTTTTCACTGATGCAACGGATGTTGGCATATTGATCTCTGGTTCCTCTGCCTTTTCTAAATCCAATTTGAACATCTGGAAGCTCATGGTTTACGTGCTGTTGAAACCTGGCTTGTAGAAATAGAGAAAACAATAGAATGGGAAAGACTAGAGATCTCTTCAAGAAAATTAGAGATACCAAGGGAACATTTCGTGCAAAGATGGGCTCAATAAAGGACAGAAATGGTATGGACCTAACAGAAGCAGAAGATATTAAGAAGAGGTTGCCAGAATACACAGAAGAACTATACAAAAAAGATCTTCATGACCCAGATAACCACGATGGTGTGATCACTCACCTAGAGCCAGACATTCTGGAATGCAAAGTCAAGTGGGCCTTAGGAAGCATCACTACGAACAAAGCTAGTGGAGGTGATGGAATTCCAGTTGAGCTATTTCAAATCCTAAAAGGTGATGCTGTGAAAGTGCTGTACTCAATAAAATTCTTAGGATTCGTCATACAGACCAGCTTGGGTAACATGCCCACTTTTGTAAAAAATTAAAGTAAAATTGATTTACAATGTTGTGTTAATTTCTGCTGTGCAAAGTGACACAGCTATACAGATAAATATGTTTTTTCCCATGTTCCTCTCCACCATGGTCCATCATAGGCTATTAACTGTATTACCCTGTGCTATACAGTAGGACCTTGTTGTTTATCAATTCTATGTGTAATAGTTTGCATCTGCTAATCCGAAACTCCCAATCCATCCTTCCCTCACCTGCCTTCCCCCTTGGCAGCCATAAGTCTGTTCTGTAGGTCTTGAGTCTATTTCGGTTTTGTTGAGATTCATTTGTGTCATATTTTAAATTCCACATATAAGTGAGATCATATAGCATTTATCTTTCTCTGTCTGACTTACTTCACTTAGTATGATAATCTCTAGTTCTATCCATGTTGCTGCAAATGACGTTATTTCATCCTTTTTATGACTGAGCAGTATTCCACTGTGTATATGTACCACATCTCCTTTATCCATTCATTTGTTGATGGACATTTAGGTCATATCTGTGTCTTGGTTATTGTGCATAATGCTGTTGTGAACATAGCGGTGCATGTATCTTTTTAAATTATAGTTTTTTTCTGGGTATATACCCAGGAGTAGTGTTGCTATGTCGTATGGCAGCTCTATTTTTCGTTTTTTGAGGAACCTCCGTACTGTTTTTCATAGGGGCTGCACCAGCTTACATTCCCACCAACAGTGTAGAGGAGTTCCCTTTTTTCCACACCCTCTCCAGGATTTGTTATTTGAAGACATTTTAATGATAGCCATTCTGACTGGCATGAGGTTGTAGTTTTGATTTGCATTTATCTAATAATTAGCAATTTTGAGCATTTTTTAATGTGTCTGTTGGCCATCTGTATGACATTCCCATTTTTTAAAGGCCTGTGTTTTTTATATATAATTTTATTTATTTGCTTATTTTTGGCTGTGCTGAGTCTTTGTTGCTGTGTCGGCTTTTCCTTAGTTGTGGGGAGCAGCAACAGCTCTCTAGTTGTGGCGTGTGGGCTTCTCATTGCAGTGGCTTCTCTTGTGGCAGAGCAAGGGCCCCAGGGTTCACGGGCTTCAGTAGTTGCAGTACATGGGCTCAGTAGTTGCAGTTCCCAGGCTCTAGAGCACAGGCTCAGTAGTTGTGGCACAGGGGCTGCACATGTGGGATCTGCAGCATGTGGGATCTTCCCGGATCAGGGCTCAAACCCATGTATCCTGCATTGGCAGGCAGATTCTTTACCACTGAGCCACCAAGGAAGACTGACATGCCCAGTTTTGATCTCTGTGTCCAGTGCTCACTGTCTGAGTCCCAGGGTGAGACTGAGGGAGAAATGGATCCCTCAGTGAAAAATTGGGTTAAGTAAAGTTCAGTTCAGTTCAGTCGCTCAGTCGTGTCCGACTCTTTGCGACCCCATGAATTGCAGCACGCCAGGCCTCTCTGTCCATCACCAACTCCTGGAGTCTACCCAAACCCATGTCCATCGAGTCGGTGATGCCATCCAACCATCTCATCCTCTGTCGTCCCCTTCTCCTCCCGCCCCTAATCCTACCCAGCATTAGGGTCTTTTCCAATGAGTCAACCCTTCACATGAGGTGACCAAAGTATTGGAGTTTCAGCTCCAACATGGTTAAGTAAGAGGTAGAAACAAAACCAAAACACTGAGAAGTTTGTGTATGCCTGCAGAGCTCCTGGAAATATAAAAGGTGGTCTCTCTTTGTGTTGGGGACTCTAGTTCTAAAGTCAGAGTGCTTGGATCACTCACTCCCTTACCTGTTGGGCAAATGATTTAACCATTCTGTTTCTTAGTTTCCTCATCTGTGAAATTAGGATAATACCAACATTTTCCTCACACTGATTTCAGTTCAGTTCAGTTCAGTCGCTCAGTTGTGTCCGACTCTTTGTGACCCCATGAATTGCAGCACGCCAGGCCTCTCTGTCCATCACCAACTCCCGGAGTCCACCCAAACCCATGTCCTTCGAGTCAGTGATGCCATCCAACCATCTCATCCTCTGTTGTTCCACTTCTCTTTTCGCTTCTCTTCTCTTCCCAGCTATCTGTAAGGCCTCCTCAGACAGCCATTTTGCTTTTTTGCATTTCTTTTCCATGGGGATGGTCTTGATCCCTGTCTCCTGTACAATGTCACGAACCTCTGTCCATAGTTCATCAGGCACTCTGTCTATCAGATCTAGTCCCTTAAATCTATTTGTCACTTCTACTGTATACTCATAAGGGATTTGATCTAGGTCATACCTGAATGGACTGGTGGTTTTCCCTACTTTCTTCAATTTAAGTCTGAATTTGGCAATAAGGAGTTCATGATCTGAGCCACAGTCTGCTGCTGGTCTTGTTTTTGCTAGCTGTATAGAGCTTCTCCATCTTTGGCTGCAAAGAATATAATCAATCTGATTTCGATGTTGACCATCTGGTGATGTCCACGTGTAGAGTCTTCTCCTGTGTTGTTGGAAGAGGGTGTTTGCTATGACCAGTGCGTTCTCTTGGCAAAACTCTATTAGCCTTTGCCCTGCTTCATTCTGTACTCCAAGGCCAAATTTCCCTGTTACGCCAGGTGTTTCTTGACTTCCTACTTTTGCATTCCAGTCCCCTATAATGAAAAGGACATCTTTTTTGTGTGTTAGTTCTAGAAGGTCTTGTAGGTCTTCATAGAACCGTTCAACTTTAGCTTCTTCAGCGTTACTGGTCGGGGCATAGACTTGGATTACCGTGATATTGAATGGTTTGCCTTGGAAATGAATAGAGATCATTCTATCGTTTTTGAGATTGCATCCAAGTACTGCCTTTTGGACTCTTTTGTTGACCATGATGGCTACTCCATTTCTTCTAAGGGATTCTTGCCCACAGTAGTAGATACAATGGTCATCTGAGTTAAATTCACACTGATTTACATGAATCCAAATACACACCTGGCATCTAATCATCATTCCATAAAAACTAAAGTAGATGGCTCTCATTTTTAACCCTGAGACACAGCATGAAATTTGCCAACCACCACTATAATTATTAAAACATATGGCCATGTCCTTCAATAATTACAAATTATTATTACTACACTCAACGTCAAAAGAGATGATTGTTTAATAAATAGTGACAGGGAAAAAGGGAGAAAATCATAGTATTTTTTAAAATTTAGACTTATTAACCAAATTTAACATGTAGATTACATTGAGATCCTGACTCAAAATTTTAGAATAATATTAATGTAACGGGACCACTGGAAATTTTAACATTGACAAGATATTTGATGGTATTAAAGAAATAGTCTTAATTTTACTATTGAGGTAATGCCATTGTGATTGTGTATTTAAAAGTCCTTAATCATTTAGAGACAGATGCTGTGGTATTTATGAAATGATAATGTTGTATAGTATTTACTTTAAAATTATGACAAAATGAAGTATTATGAAAGCTAGGTGGTGGAAACATGGGCATTCATTAGTCTACCAAGTTTTATGTTTATTCAGAATAGCTCATTATAAAAAGTTATAAAGAAAAGAGAGAGGTGCAAAGTCAGGGCCAAGAGGAACTCAAATACCTAACTCCTTCCTGCAGTTTCTTCACTTATAATTGAAGGAGTTATGCTAGATCAGTGCTTTTACAAACTTTAAAAATTTTGGTAACAAAAAATACTTTTGTTCAAATGAGCTCTTTATAGAAGTTCGATATCTGAAACAAATATAAGGACAGCTGCAGGGTTTGAAAGGGAAGACTAAAACACAGCCGTGACCCTTCGCCACCAGAGATATTCAGGGAGGGTGGGGTAATCATCCTCTCTGAAGTCGGTGAGATCCTGGTAACACAGGATAAAAGCCAGTGAACTGCATGATGATGGTGGTGATAATGATGACGCTATAAAAATAATTTATGGGGACTTCCCTGGTGGTCCAGTGGCTAAGACTCCACACTTCAAATTCCCCACCCCTCACTGGGGAACTAAGATCCTGAATGCCTCGTGGCTTGGCCAAAAAACTTAAAAAAAAAAAAAACAACAAAAACTGTTTTTGATAAAAAATTTTTTTAGAAATATTTATTTACTTATTTGGCTGCACAGGAGTCTTAGTTGTAGCATGAAGGATCTTTAGTTGTGGCATGTGGGATCTAGTTCTCTGACTGGGGACTGAGCCTGGGCCCCCTGCATTGGGAGTGCCATGTCTTAGCCACTGGACCACCAGGAAAGTCCCTGATTAAAAAAATTTTTTTAATCAAGCTTTAAAAGTAGTTTCTGGAGTACTTGCTAAATTAGGCAGCATTAGGAGCATCATGTGCATATTAATATCATTTACTCCTCACAGTAGCCCAGGAGGGAGATGGAATTTTCATCCCCATGTTGTAGGTGAACAAACTGAGGCCCAGTGAGACTCTCTGTCCAATATCATATCGCTGGCCATGCAGAGCCACGGACTCAAACTTGGTTCACTGTTGCACACTTGGTCACACAAGTCCTACCCCCACCTTCCCAGCCCTCCTCCAGCAGTTTATATTTTCACTTTTTCGGGCTTATTTACTAGGTTAATTGCTCCACAAACATGGAAAAATGACATGATGCTTTGTAATATAGCGTCAATTCTACTCCAATTTACAATAAATAGATAAAACAGACCTCCTCCCCTACAGTGCTTAGACTCCTATCCCCTTCAAGGCAGGCTTTCAGGGGACCCATTGATCCAGACAGCAGAATCCATTATTTCTTCCTCCTCTTTTCATTAGATCATCACTCTGATGAGAATAAGCAAAGTAATTAAATAAACTCCAGCAGCTGTCAGATAGAAACCAGGAGACATCAAAGTTTCTCATAAATGTTACTAAATAGGTCCAAGAAGTTGCTTTATGCCAATATCATTGTTATTTCCCAAACATCATTGTTATTGAGCGTGAATGCAGTAAAATTGAATTAACTCAGACAAAACAGTTCTTAATGTTATCCAGTGTGTTAACATATCTTTAAATTGTGTTTTGCCAAATGATAGTCTTCTCAGTGATGCTTTTTTGGGAATGAGCTGGTGACTCAAGTTGACTTAAGGTCATGTGTCTCTTTCCCTGCGGTGCAAAGAAGTGACCGTCACTGCCAGTTACTATGAGGGACAGCTGTCTACAACTGATCTGGCTTAATCTCCTTTCCTTCCAAACGTTTGTACAGATGTATCCTCTCACATCTGGGTAGCCTTCTGCCTTCACTCAAGGTTTCAAAACTGAAATCTCAAAGTAACCCTTGGTTCTCCCAGCAACTTTCCACCCAAGAGAACCACAAGATAGAAAAGTCGACCTTGCTAATCTCTAGTCCTCTTCTTTTTTTAGAGACCCTACTCTCCCATCTCAAAATTTCTTTTTTTCCCTTCTCTACTCACCTGAGAACTATTTAGATATTCATTTAAACCATTTCATTCCCCTACCCCCCCCTTTTTTTAACTAGATAACTTTGTCCAGGAGTTTTCTGAACTCAGATCTGTTCCATCCCACCATTTTAAAACTTAGCACAATGTTGTGATATCACTTGTTTAACATTTGCTTCATCCATAGATACATAAAAAACTGTTTAGGCTCTTAATAAAGATGTGGTTGGCTCTTCTTCAGCATCTTGAAAGAGTTAAAGACACCACTGAAAACTGCTCAAGGCATTTTGTTTTTTATACATTTTATGTCTATATTTGGTTATTTATACACGCACAGAATCTTAGTCAAGACATCTGATATTCAAAAGTTATCTATAAAAGGAATTGTTATACTAAATCTGCCTTTTCTGGGATCTCTGTAAAAATATTAAGTAGAATCAGAAGAAAATCAGCACATCGAACGGAGTTTTGAAGCATCGTCATTTATTCTTACTGCATTACACAGAGTGAAATTCGCTCAGTTGTGTCTGACTCTTTGCGACCAGATTCTCCAGGCCAGAATACTGGAGTGGGCAGCCTTTCCTTTCTCCCGGGGATCTTCCCAACCCGTGGATCGAACCCAGGTCTCCCACATTGCAGGAGGATTTTTTTACCAGCTGAGCCACAGTGGAAACCCAAGAATATTGGAGTGGGTAACTATCCTTTTTCCAGCGGATCTTCCCAACCCAGGAATCGAACCGGGGTCTCCTGCATTGCAGGCGGATTCTTTACCAATTGAGCTATCAGGGAAGCCTGACACATTACTCAATGTCCATACGTATTTGCTGAGGACCTTCATGTACCTGGCACTGTCCTAGCCATCTTGTGGGAATAAGGTGGGCAGAGGGAAAGGACAATCTCTATTTGCAGTAATTTGATAATGCTGTTATGGAAATCTAAGGGCTTGTCTTTGTTATATAAAACAGAGATTTTATGCATATTAGGTATGGAAGCTGCCCCTCAATGTCAGCCTGGACCAGTGATTCCCAGACATTTGGGTCTTTGGAGCAGTTATGACACTTTCCATATTTGGGGGCTAATATGAGGTTGTCAAGACGTTAAACATACGAATCCATGCTATTTATTATGATCATTATTTCATAAAAGTAAGGACATCTTAGTATTAAAAATAAAGGAGTAAAGGTCAAGGCTTTCAAAAGATTAAATTTAGACTTTTGCAAAATTCATCAGATTCTGTTTTTTTTCTTCAATTTACTGAGAGTTAACAGAAATCTGCTCCCAGTTGCCACCTGGAAACCACTGGTGCGTCTTTGTGAGGGCTCTCAGTGCATGAAGTGTTTATTTATATTATGTCTGGGGGAGACAGTGAGTGACTTGGAAGCTGTAGGGATATTAATCAAGATTTAGCACTCTCAGGAGCCCTCTGTCTTTTCCCTGGAGCTAGTTTCCTAGCAAACATCAAGGCTCTTTGCCTCTGGCTTCTGAAAAATGAGGACGCATTGCAGGGAGGAGGTGAAGTTGGCTGTCACCTGTCATTGGCACTGTAGGAAGTTTGGTGGGTGTGGAGAGGAAATGGTGTGAATTGCAGGAAAGTATAAATCCTGATAATGCCCTAGGGTGGGCTATTGAGCTCCAGGCTTCCTTGCACATTGGCACAACCTTCACTTGTCTTCCTGGGCTGGGGATTAGCCAGAAAGAGGCAGTAAGACCCCAAATGCTACCCAAATATAAGCCAATATGCCATGTCTCACTCTAGTATTATTTGGACTGGCTTAGATACTGAGCTGGCCGGCTTGACTGTGGTGTGGTGTGGTCCAGGGTTAGGAGCCAGGATGCCAGTAAGCTTTCTGTATGTTTGCTAGACTTTTTGGAAGTTTCCAGATTTAGAGTTTTCTCACACAACTGTTATACCTCAAGGTCAAGATCCACCAAGATAACAGACCCACCACTTTCCACATCAGGAAATGGGGTTATTCTTTCCACATTATTTTTTAGTGCTGAACAGGAACTGAGAGGAAGTCCTGGAATGGAAGGTGCCATGGATGTACATGAGCGAGCACGTGGATGTAGAAACCAGGGGCCCGTCCAACAAATGGAGAATGTGGGCACATACAGCACGGCACGTGTTCCAGCAGCCCACCCTAAACAAAGAAGGACCAGGGTGAAAATAATCCTAGTAACATATTCATGAGTGATCATATGTTATCTAACCCAGAGAAACAGGGTGAAACTAATTTTAGCAGTTTTAATGATGTATTATTTAACCCAGTGTATCAAAATATTATCATTTCATCATGTAATCAATATGAAAAACTATTGAGATATTTTATATTCTTTTTTGTGTGTGTACTGAGTCTTTGAAAGCCAGCCTGTAGTTGACACAGCACAACTCAATTCAGACAAGCCACATTTCCAGTGCTCAAGAGTCTCATGGGGCTAGTGGCTGCCTTGAGCAGTACAGGTCTAGGCATCAAAAACAACTTGTTATTTTTTACTTCAAAAATTTGTATTTTTCCTTCAGTATCAACGAGAAAAGATTTCAAAATATAAAGTTTTTAAAAATAAATTGACATAACAGTATTAACTATTGGCTTTTATTTTTAATATGTGAAAAATGCATAGAAAAAGATTGGAAAACTAAACAGCTAAAGTGAAAGCCATGGTTGCCTATTGGAAGTCTGATTAAAATAAATTTATTCTATTTAATTTTTAGTCTTGATTTCCTATATTTTCTTTTTTCTATAATGAATATGATATTTGTATAATGGAGCTGTAATAGATATATTATTTATTCAATCAAAGAATCTGAAACAAATGACAGTGTGTATGACATTGTTTCCGAATGATGATTAGACTAGGTGTTTAGTGGAGTGTTCACTGTACATACACTATTTTAAAATTTTTTCTCTAGTACTGTACAGAAATTAGAATGTTTGTCAAATCATTAGAGAAAAATTTGGAAAATGTAAGTAAACGAAAGAAAAAGAGCTAATGTCTTAGAGATATATATATTATTATTATATATATTATTATTATATATTATATATTATATATATTACATAATATATATTATATTACATAATATATTTTATATTATAATATATAATATATATTATATATTTATATAATATATATATTATATTATATAAAACATAATATATATCATATATAATAATGTATGATATATATTATATAAAACACAATATGTATTATATATAATATTATATATAATAATATATTATCTAATATATGTTGTATAATTATATATATTATTATATATAATATTATTATATATATCTTTATTTGTAAATAAAAACAGAATCATACAGGTTTCATTCTGATTTTTTTTCACTTTATTCTTTCATGGTAGTACTTAGTTGGAAATTGGCACTTTCTGCAAATCTAGCTTCATGTTAACAGCTTCTTAGGAGAGTTTCACATGGCAGAGGCAGTTTCACAGGAGAGTTTCAGGGCTGAATTTTATATTTGTACTACACAGGTTCAAATCCCAATCTTGCCACTTTCCAGATTCATAAGAATAGAAAATTGACATGCGTACCTAAGCTGATGTGCTGCTGCTTTTTTTTTGATCTGTAAGATAGGGGAAAATAAATGTTTGTAATGTACTTTGAGTAGCATCTGGCACATGGTAAGCTCTATGTAAGTGATAAGAAATTATAAAATTAGTTCTTTGTGAAGCTGAATCTGTCTTGCTTCAAATCAACTTATTATCATCATAACATAAATAACCCAATAGTCAACTTTTTGACTTTTGAGGAAGGTAGAGAGAATAATCTCAGTACATTTTGAATCATATGTTTCATCTACTTCATGAGGACATTTGTTTCAAATTTTGAATGCTTTTCTTTCTCCTGTTACCTAAACTTCTTCTATGTGTGGTCAGGCAGGCCATGACTATTACCAGCATTTATCAAAATATGTCCCGGGTAACACTAGTTCTGGTAAATATCAAGAGGAGACACTGAAGAGAGAAGAAGTGGGTATTCCACATTAAACCTGGAAAATCCTTGACTAAATCCATGTTGTGCTTAGTTTTTCAGTCGTGTCTGACTTTTTGTGACCCCATGGACTGTAGCCCACCAGGCTCTTCTGTCCACGGGGAGATTCTCCAGGCAAGAATACTATAGTAGGTTACCATGTCCTCCTCCAGGGGATCTTCCCAACCCAGGGATCCAACCCAGGTCTCCTGCACTGCAGGTGGATTCTTTACCGTCTGAGCCACCAGGAAAGCCCAAGAATACCGGAGTGGGTAGCCTGTCCCTTTTCCAGGGGATCTTCCTGACCCAGTAATTGAAACAGGGTCTCCTGCATTGCAGGCAGATTCTTTACCAGGTGAGCTACCATAAACCCATGTTATGAGGTGTATTTTGCCAGGCCTTTAACATGCTTATTATGTGCATTGGGAATCTCCAACAAAGACTATGTAACATGAAGTGTTTTTGCCTCTTTTACTTTACTGAGATCTTTGGGGACATTTCTCTGCCCAACATAATTTGGGAAACACTATTACCAAAGAATCTCCCTTCAACACAGAAACTGTGGGAGATGCGGATTCAGTCTGTGGGTGAGGAAGATCCCCCATAGTAGGAAATGGCAACCCACTCCAGTATTCTTGCCTGGGAAATCCCATGGACAGAGGAGCCTGGCAGGCTACAATCCATGGACTGTAAAAAGTCAGACACAACTGAAGCGACTTAGCATGCAGGCATTCTGTACTTTGAATAACAATTTCCACTGCATAATGCTTTGAAAAGGGAGAGGTCATGTTATCTGAAGTCCTGATGGGTTTGGGCTTAAGCAGAAAGTATTTTAGTTCATTTGCTTCTATGTTTGCTTTTGGATGATCTTTTCTAGTAGTACTGCTCTCCTCCCTCGAATACCAGTGAGTTTTATATTAGTTGGATGACATCTGGGTCTTCCCACCTAAGGATTGTGGAGTTACACTCAAGTATCATGAGATGCAGACAAGGCTTGGATGAAGCTACATGAACCCTAGGTGGTTTCCTCAACATTGGTGAAAGTATTAGTTTTTTATGCTGCATAACAAATTGCCACAAATTTAGTGGCCTAAAACAACAATATTACCTCACTATTTCTATGTTCACTACTCTGGGCATGTCTTAACTGCTTTCTCTGCTTTGGTGCAATCCCGCGGTTGGCTGGGGCTGAAGTTTTTAACAGAGGCTCAATTGGGGAAGAATTCTCTTCAAGCTCATTCACAGAGTTGGCAGAATTCATTCCCATTTAGAAATCATGGCAGTTTGCTTCTTCAAGGCTAGCTCGTGGGAGAGGCTTTACCCTTTTTGTTAAGATAGATTCTTAATAAAGAAATACAATCACAGGAGTGACATCCCATTACCTTTGCCTTGCTCTGTCGGTTAGAAGCAAGTCAGAGGTCCTGAACTTGCTCAAGGCGAGGGAATTATACAAGATATGCAGTTTGGGGGATCGTCTTAGGGTGAGTCCATCAGAGTACATTTCTAAAAAATAATGCCTTTGTTTTCTTTCAGTTCAGTTCAGTTCAGTTGCTCAGTCGTGTCCGACTCTTTGCGACCCCATGAGCCGCAGCACGCCAGGCCTCCCTGTCCATCACCAACTCCCTGAGTCCACCCAAACCCATGTCCATTGAGTCGATGGTGCCATCCAGCCATCTCATCCTCTGTCATCCCCTTCTCCTCCTGCCCTCAATCTTTCCCAGCATCAGGGTCTTTTCAAATGAGTCAGCTCTTCACATCAGGTGGCCAAAGTATTGGAGTTTCAGCTTCAACATCAGTCCTTCCAATGAACACCCAGGACTGATCTCCTTTAGGATGGACTGGTTGGATTTGGAAGTGGTCAAACAGGAGATGGCAAGAGTGAACATCGACATTCTAGGAATCAGTGAACTAAGATGGACTGGAATGGGTGAATTTAACTCAGATGACCATTATATCTACTACTGTGGGCAGGAATCCCTTAGAAGAAATTGAGTATCCATCATAGTCAACAAAAGAGTCCAAAATGCAGTACTTGGATGCAATCTGAAAAATGACAGAGTGATCTCTGTTCATTTCCAAGGCAAACCATTCAATATCACAGTAATCCAAGTCTGTGCCCCAACCAGTAACACTGAAGAAGCTGAAGTTGAACTGTTCTGTGAAGACCTGCAAGACTTTTTAGAACTAACACCAAAAAAAGATGTCCTTTTCATCATAGGGGATTGGAATGCAAAAGTAGGAAGTAAGAGATGCCTGAAGTAACAGGCAAGTTTGGCCTTGAAGTACAAAATGAAGCAGGGCGAAAGTTAACAGAGTTTTGCCAAGAGCACACACTGGTCATAGCAAACACGCTCTTCCAACAACACAAGAGAAGACTCTACACATGGACATCACCAGATGGTCAACACCGAAATCAGATTGATTATATTCTTTGTAGCCAAAGATGGAGAAGCTCTATACAGTCAGCAAAAACAAGACTGGGAGCTGACTGTGGATCAGATCATGAACTCCTTATTGCCAAACTCAGACTGAAATTGAAGAAAGTGGAGAAAACCACTAGACCATTCAGGTATGACCTAAATCAAATCCCTTATGACTATACAGTAGATGTGAGAAATAGATTTAAAGGACTAGATCTGATAGGTAGAATACTTGATCAGCTATGGATGGAGGTTTGTGACGTTGTACAGGAGACAGGAATCAAGACCATCCCCAAGAAGAAGAAATGCAGAAAAGCAAAATGGCTGTCTGAGGAGGCCTTACAAATAGCTGTGAAAAGACGGGAAGCGAAAAGCAAAGGAGACAAGGAAAGATACACCCATTTGAATACAGAGTTCCAAAGAATAGCAAGGAGAGATAAGAAAGCCTTCCTCAGCGATCAATGCAAAGAAATAGAGGAAAACAATAGAATGGGAAAGACTATAGGTCTTTTCAAGAAAATTAGAGATACCAAGGGAACATTTCATGCAAAGATGGGCTCAATAAAGGACAGAAATGGTAAGGACCTAACGGAAGCAGAAGATATTAAGAAGAGGTGGCAAGAATACACAGAAGAACTATATGAAAAAGATCTTCACCACCCAGATAATCACGATGTTGTGATCACTCGCCTAGAGCCAGACATCCTGGAATGTGAAGTCAAGTGGGCCTTAGGAAGCATCACTATGAACAAAGCTAGTGGAGGTGATGGAATTCCAGTTGAGCTATTTCAAATCCTGAAAGATGACGCTGTGAAAGTGCTGCACTCAATATGCCAGCAAATATGGAAAACTCAGCAGTTGCCACAGGACTGGAAAAGGTCAGTTTTCATTCCAATCCCAAGAAAGGCAATGCCAAAGAATTCTCAAACTGCTGCACAATTGCACTCATCTCACATGCTAGTAAAGTAATGCTCAAAATTCTCCAAGCCAGGCTTCAGCAATACGTGAACCGTGACCTTCCATATGTTCAAGCTGGTTTTAGAAAAGGCAGAGGAACCAGAGATCAAATTGCCAACATCCGATGGATCATCGAAAAAGCAAGAGAGTTCCAAAAAAACATCTATTTCTGCTTTATTGACTATGCCAAAGCCTTTGACTGTGTGGATCACAATAAACTGTGGAAAATCCTGAAAGAGATGGGAATACCAGACCACCTGACCTGCCTCTTGAGAAACCTGTATGCAGGTCAGGAAGCAACAGTTAGAACTGGACATGGAACAATAGACTGGTTCCACATAGGAAGAGGAGTACGTCACGGCTGTATATTGTCACCCTGCTTATTTATCTTATATGCAGAGTACATCATGAGAAACGCTGGGCTGGAAGAAGAACAGGCTGCAATCAAGATTTCCGGGAGAAATACCAATAACCTCAGATATGCAAATGACACCACCCTTATGGCAGAAAGTGAAGAAGAACTAAAGAGCTTCTTGATGAAAGTGAAAGAGGAGATTGAAAAAGTTGGCTTAAAACTCAACATTCAGAAAACTAAGATCATAGCACCTGGTCCCATCACTTCATGGCAGATAGATGGGGAAACAGTGGAAACAGTGGCTGACTTTATTTTTCTGGGCTCCAAAATCACTGCAGATGGTGATTGCAGCCATGAAATTAAAAGACGCTTACTCCTTAGAAGGAAAGTTATGACCAAGCTAGACAGCATATTAAAAAGCAGAGACATTACTTTGTCAACAAATGTCCATCTAGTCAAGGTTATGGTTTTTCCAGTGGTCATGTATGGATGTGAGAGTTGGACTATAAACAAAGCTGAGCGCCAAAAAATTGATGCTTTTGAACTGTGGTGTTGGAGAAGACTCTTGAGAGTCCCTTGTACTGCAAGGAGATCCAACCAGTACATCCTAAAGGATATCAGTCCTGGGTATTCATTGAAAGGACTGATGTTGAAGCTGAAACTCCCATACTTTGGCCACCTGATGTGAGGAGCTGACTTATTTGAAAAGACCCTGATGCTGGGAAAGATTGAAGGCAGGAGGAGAAGGGGACAACAGAGGATGAGATGGTTGGATGGCATCACCAACTCAATGGACAGGAGTTTGGGTGGACTCCAGGAGTTGGTGATGGACAGGGAGGCCTGGCGTGCTGCGGTTCATGGGGTTGCGAAGAGTCGGACATGACTGAGAGACTGAATTGAACTGAACTGATGAGCTTCTTCACAGTTACTTAATTATAGTCAGTTCCTTCCTGCCTCAGTGCCCTTGCATTTGCTGTTTCTCAGCATGGATGTTCTTCTGTCAGATTCTTTCACCACTTTCATCACCCAGGACTGAACTCCGAAGCCAACAACTCTCAAAGGCCCCTCCAGCCCACCTCCGTCTCCACTATGCATTTCTTTTCCCTCCTTAATTTTCTTTGTACTAATTATCACTTCTAAAACTGGTATGTTATTTGTATACATCTTTATTGTTTGTCTGCTAACCAGAATGGAAGCTTCGTAGAGGAAGGGCTTGGCTTTTTTTACCGCTGTATCCTCAAATTCAGGTATACTTATTGAAGAAAATAGTGTCATTTTATTGCAAAGCACAGTTACTGAGATATGATCTCAACCAGACACAAAGGAAGGACACTGTGGGAAAAAAGTAGTAATAGTAAAATATAATTTTCAGGTTAAGTAAAACTGGAGTTCTAACCAGAACGGGCAGACTCTAAATTCCAGGGCTATTTTAGAGAAAGGATTCAAATAATTACTTTTAAAATTTTTTCAAAAAGATTTAAACAACGAATACCAGCTACTGTGTGCATTTGTAAGGCATTGCCTATGTTTTTGCATCCATTCGCCAAGGCTTTTATTTTTTTTTTTTCCATTTTTTTAATTTTTTAAAATAAATTTATTTATTTTAGTTGGGGGCTAATTACTTTACAATATTGTAGTAGTTTTTCCCATACATTGACATGAATCAGCCATGAGTTTACATGTGTTCCCCATCCTGAACCCTTCTCCCACCTCCCTCCCCATCCCATCCCTCTGGGTCATCCCAATGCCCCAGCCCTGAGCATTTGTCTCATGCATAGAACATGGAATGGTGTTCCCCTTCACATATGATAATATACATGTTTTAATGCTATTGTCCCAGAACGTCCCACCCTCACCTTCTTCCTCAGAGTCCGCAAGACTGTTCTATGCATCTGTGTCTCTTATTCTGTCTTGCATATAGGGTTATCGTTACCATCTTTCAAATTCCATATATATGCATTAGTATACTGTATTGGTGTTTTTCTTTCTGGCTTACTTCACTCTGTATAATGGGCTCCAGTTCGCCATGGCTTTTAAATGCGACTTTGACTACATTGGAGGGAGAGCGGGGAGAAAACTATCCAAACTCTTTGTCAGATACTGCCATCTGCTGGTAGTTTTCTAAAATGCAACTTTGGACTATTCAAAACTATAATTCAGGACTCAAAATTCTTGTTATTCAAATTAATGTAAAACCTGGGACCCAGATGAGTTATGTTTGAATATTGTGTGTGTCCTTGAATATTAATGTAATATAAATAAAATGTTAAGCTACAAAGACAACTGAGTGAATGGTTTCCCTATGAAAGAAATGCCAATCTCTGGTGGTTTTTTTCTTTTTTTATATCCCATCTTAAAAAAAAAAATCATCATTATAATTTAAGCATCTTCATGGGGCTAAATCAGCAAATTAAAAGAGCCAAGAGCCCCAGCCTCTCTACAGTTTCCTAGATTAGAGCTAAATTAGTTTAATTTTCTCAGTCAAGTGCCTATCACGGCGTTCCCTCTTTGTTTCATGTGGAGATAATAAAAACTGACAAGTCTAAAATAAAAGACTTGGCTTTGTTCAGCTTGATCCAGAGCCTGTTGGTAACTGTGGTCTTTAGTGTGTCCCAGTCTGCATCTCTTTCTGGAGATGTGTGTCCACGGTGTCTCAGCACTTTGCTAATGTTCAGGCCACAGGAATCAGGTCAATCAACAGCAAAGGCAGCTGGCCGCGCCTGAGTGGGGTCCACACACCAGCATTGATGAGACAAAGCCAGGACGTGCCCCATGGCCAAGCGGACTGTCCCGCCATGGGATGTACCCCAGTCAAATGGGCTCCCACTTTCAGATCTTTCCTGAGTTGGAAGACAAGTGCACTTGGCCCAAGGTTAATGAAGTTGGACTCATATTTGTTATGCTCTTCTTTATGCTGTCTAGGTTAATCTGAATGTGCTTAGGTTCGAATTGACTGACACTTCTTCGGAAATGGAAGCAGACTTTGAGGTTAAACAGATATGCGTCTCCACACATCTAGAGCCTTCATGTTTAGGTAACTTCAGACAAGTTACTGCTGCTGGTAGCTCTCTGAGCCTGAATCTCCTAGTCAGGATTTCTTAAGTTCTTGTATAACTTTATATTTGGACCTTTCGGGTTGCATGTACACCCTTGAAAGTATATACATTGTGTGTGTGTATGTGATTGTGCTTCATCTGACTATATATACTTTTGTTCCCAGAGTGTCCCTAAGAGTAGCCTGTGACTTTTCCTATCCCCCCTCCTCACCAATAGTTAAGACTTTCTGTGATCCTGCTGTTAAATGAGGACTTCAATGGTTACACACCTTCTAGATGGTTGTGGGGATAGTTTAAGGGAGGTAAATATCCTGGATAGAATGCCAGGTGCCTGTAAATATTACTTTGGATGAGGAGATCAGAACAGGGATTAAAACTATAGTTAAAAATGAGAGCCAGAGTAAATGTCATTTGTATTAGCAAAGTTATTTTGAGTCAGTTAATGATTGGCAGCATTCTCTCATGTGGCCACATGGTACCTCCTGTAACTGATCTGATGATGTTACTGCCATATCATAACTGGGCCTGATTTGACTGAAGGCAGCTGAGCTATGACCTTTGATGAGGTTAATTTTTTTTTTTTTTTAAACCAGGTATCCCAGCTTCCCTGCAAAAGAAAGTGCTTCTATGTCAAATCGAGGGCTTCCAGATGACTGAAAGGATTTGTAAAGTACATCTTCCATTATATGATTAGTGAGGAAATCAAATAACACTGATGTAGATGCTTAATAAATATTAGTTCCCATCCCTGTTTAGGAAAAACACAGTTTAATAAAAGGAATTCAGCCCCCACAATTTAATCAGGTTTTACTTGATGGCCAGTGTTGTCCAAAGTTCTGTTTCATTATTCAGTAAAAGAAAGTGTATTACAGTGAAAAAGGTATTGATTTGGATCTAGAAAACTTGATTTTAAATTTCACTTTTTAGGAACTTCCCTGGCAGTCCAGTGGTTAAGACTCTGCAGTTCCACTGCAGAGGGCAGAGTTTTGATATCTTGTCAGGGAAGTAAGCTCCCACATGACATGTGATACAGCCAAAAAAAATTTCACTGTTTTGGAGAAGATCTTGGAGTATAATTGGTGAATTAACAGGTTGCCTAAGACTCCAATTATTCAGCTTTATAGGTGATTTTTTTAAAATTAATCTTTGAGTTTTAGTATAAAAATACATTAATTTGACAGAAATAGCATTAGTCTTATTCTACTTTTCCCTATATTACTTTGATAAAGATTAGGTTGAGGTGTAATTACTGCAACTTACATTGAAATTCTAATGTATTTTCCAGAGTAAAGTATAGTAGATAATACTTTTAGTATATTTCAGAATAGCAAAGGTTAAATAATATTGAGATGATTTCTCATAAAATCAAAATTTTGATCCCTGAGTTGTGGAGGGATTGAAATAACTAATGCACACAGAGTCACTCAACAGATGATATATGGATTTGCAGAGTCAGAAAGTCCCTGCCCTCCCAGTGCTTACATTCCTGTGGGAAGAGACAGAAGGATATAAAATGCCAGCCAGAATGTCCACTTGAAGTGTCAAGAGCATTTATCAAGTGGCTCCAGACTCTGGGGGTATTGAGTCCTCACACTTCTGGCTGAGCAGCTCTTACGGAGTCAGAGGTGGGCTGAAGCACGAGGAGGAAGGAGAGACTGGGAGCTTGGGGCACAATGCTGTGAACATAGGGTGAATCTGAACTTACAGGAGTGTCCACTGCAGCTGAGGCCAAAGGTACCAGGTGGCCAGGGGAATGGAAAGCAGAGTATGACAGGTTTCTGCTGCATGGAGACAGATTTAAAGAGTGCCATGCAGAGGGAACATTAATATGTCATAAAGCAGAAAAAAAATTTGTATTTAGGATTCAGTGGGAAGGGAAAGTAGGGGTGGAAGACCCTGCTCTTCCAACCTGTTCTTTCTCTTGTATGGAAAGCTCTTCCTTCAGATGTCCGTGACTGCCCCCTGTGCTCACCGAGGTGTGTCCTAGCCTTACCTAAAACTGGCTGCCTTACTCTAGCCTCGTCACTGTCTTCTTACTTCGCTCATGTAATGGGTTGAATGGAGGCTCCAGAAAAATACGGCTACATCTTAATCTCTGGAAGCTATGAATGTGACTTATTTTGGAAGAATTTTTGCAGATGTAGTTAAGGATCTTGAGATGAGCCTGTCCTAGATTGTTCAGGTGGGCCGTAAATCCAAAGAAAAGTGTCCTCATAAAAGACACACAGAGAAGAAAAGGTGATGTGAAAATGGAGGCAGAGATAGGAGTTAGTGTAACCACAAACCAAGGGATGCCTGGCACTCCCAAAAGCTGGCAGAGTCTAAGAAATATCCCCTAGAGCCTTTGCAGGGAGCCCAGCCTTCCCAGAACTTTAATTTTGGACTTCTGACTTCCAGAACTGTAGGAAAATGAATTTATCTTGTTGTAAACCATCTGGCTTGTGGACCTTATGTTCCTGCCAAATCATGTGACTCCTTTGTGACTTGTTTATTGTCTAGCTCTTTCGGCTACATCACAGATTGTATGGGGGCATGGACTTTGTCTCATTCACTGCTCTGTCCTCAAGCCCTTGCCCACTGATTCTGTCTTATGAAGTTGCCCTGTTGAATAGAGACGACTTGAAACCATTGTCTTCTCCTTGCCTTGGTTCACAGCAAGGATAACCTGTGCTTCTAATTTGTCAGTTCAGTTCAGTTCAGTCACTCAGTCATGTCCAACTCTTTGCGACTCCATGGACTGCACACGCCAGGCTTCCCTGTCCATCAGCAACTCCTGGAGCTTACTCAAACTCATGTCCATTGAGTCGGTGATGCCATCCAACCATCTCATCCTCTGTCGTCCCCTTCTCCTCCTGCCTTCAATCAAGGGACTCTCAAGAGTCTTCTCCAACACCGTAGTTCAAAAGCATCAGTTCTTCAGCACTCAGCTTTCTTTATAGTCCAACTCTCACATCTGTACATGGCTACTGGGAAAACCATAGCTTTGACTAGATGGACCTTTGTTGGTAAAATAATGTTTCTGCTTTTTAATATGCTGTCTAGGTTGATCATAGCTTTTCTTCCAAGGAGCAAGCATCTTTTAATTTCATGGCTGCAGTCACCATCTGCAGTGATTTTGGAGCCCCCCAAAATAAAGTCTGTCACTATTTCCATTGTTTCCCCATCTATTTGCCATGAAGTAATGGAACCAGATGCCATGATCTTAGTTTTCTGAATGTTGAGGTTTAAGCCAACTTTTTCACTCTCCTCTTTCACTTTTGTCAGGAGGCTCTTTAGTTCCTCTTCACTTTCTGCCATAAGGGTGGTGTCATCTGTGTATCTGAGGTTATTGATATTTCTCTTGGAAATCTTGATTCCAGCCTGTGCTTTCATTGCAGCCTGGCATTTCATTGACTCAGAATGAAATCATAGGTCAGGCAGGGTTTAGTCAGGACAACATAAAACAAACTAGCTATTTAGGCAGAGGAGCTTCAGTGAAGGGTATTAATACACAGAGGTTGGAGGGATTAGTGAACAGGGAAAAAGTATAAACTGAGCTTATCATTGTTCAGTCACACTGCAGTACACCAGGCTCCTCTGTCCTTCACTATCTCCCTGAGTTTGCTCAAACTTATGTCTGTTGAGTCGATGATGCCATCCAACCATCTCACCCTCTGCTGCCCTCTTTTCCTTTTGCCTTCAATCTTTCCCAGCATCAGGGTCTTTTCTGTTGAGTCGGCTCTTTGCATCAGGTGGCCAAAGTATTGGCACTTCAGCTTAAGCATCAGTCCTTCCAATGATTATTCGAGGTTGATTCCCTTTAGGATTGACTGGTTTGATTTCCTTGCAGTCCAAGGGACTCTCAAGAGTCTTACCAGCACCACAGTTCAAAAGCATCAGTTCTTCTGCACTCAGCTTCTTCATGGTCCAGCTCTCACATCCACACATGACTACTGGAAAAACCATAGCCCTGAGATAATCCAGTGAATTATCCCCTGGAGCTGGTGAAAAAAAAAAAAAGGAAAGAGTTTGAGGTTATCAGAATTGACAAGCTCTGAGGAAGGACACTTCCCATCTGCTTCTGGCTTCTCTGTAGAGCATGGAGCTGTTCTGGGGTTGCCAGAAGGAACTGGAGGCTGGAACTAGCTGCTGGGCTGAAAGGCTAGGGCAACTTTGACGAGAACACTAAGCAGAGAGAAGGAAATCCCTTCTCCAGCAAAGCCTACTGCCTTCTCAGTTCCTCCTGCCTTCAGAGCTCCCTGTAAGTTTCTTGTTAACAGAATCCAGCAGGAAGCCACCTGATGAAAGCATCTGGAAAATGCTTAGCCAGAGGGCAGAATGTAAAGAAAAGAATTTGGAGCTCAGACATAATGGCTTAATACCTCGCATAAATGGTGATCCTGTGCTTTTTGGCATGGCATCAAAACACATAACAAGGATTCATCCTTTGCAGCCCACACATTTGTGTTAATTATTTCATTAATTGTGCACAATACTTTTTGCCTAATATCTTTCTTCCTTACTAGACTTCAAACTCGATGAAGGAGTCTATGTTGTTGTTTTTTTTTTTTTCCCTTGAGAATTCCCGGGGGTCTAGACTAATGACTGTCATTGAGATGGCATTTATAAAACAAAATTGTTAACTGCCTGACTGCTTTTCTGTGTTTTTATCTCACTTGATTTAATGTTTCTGAAGGACTATGCTATCCTTTATGTTATAATGAAAAGCCTTCTTTCCTTGTATAAATATGACATAACCTTTACTCTTCAGTGCTGTTATCCCAGAGGCAGGGTGGTGAATGAAGGGGGAAAGTTGGCAGACGGCCGCTCTGGAGTCTCAGTTACCTCACTGAGCTGTCTGCACCAGACCAATTATTGTCAAATCTCCAATATCTGCTTCTATTTGTTTCATGTTGACATAATCATGAGCTCCTTCAAGCAGACTTTGGAAATTCCTTTACATTCTGTCTTTCTGAAAACTGATCATTTTCCCTCTGAATAATGTGAATATGATTTAGTACATGATTCTTAGCCAGGGATGACTTTGACCCCAGGGGGCTTTAGCAATGTCTGGAAACATTTTTGGTTATCATAACAGGGGGATGATACCAGCATCTTACAGGGTAGCCAGGGAAGCTGCAAAACTTCCTAAAATGCATAGGACAGCCCCCACAATAGTGAATCTTCTGGTCCAAAATGTCAGTAGTGTTAATCAAGAAATCCCAATCTGCTTTAAAATATATTTTTTACTCATTGCTCCATGAAAGAAAGTACAATATGGAGGAAAAACATGGGTTGAGAAATCCAAAAGAGTTGATTTTTAACTTCAGTTCCTCCTCATACCAGCGCTATGATCTTAGGGGATTAACAGGTTGCTAGAGACTTCAGTTCTACATCTGAAATGGTGGAAACTAAATCCTGGTTTGTTACGTTATGAGGTGGGTTGCACAAATTAACCAGTGTACTGTGCCTGGCACACAGGATGCATGCATGCTCCGTCGCTCAGTCACGTCCGACTCTTTGTGACCCCATGGACTGTAGCCCGTCAGGCTCCTCTGTCCATGGGATTTCCCAGGCAAGAATACTGGAGTGGATTGCCATTTCTTTCTCCAAAGGATCTTCCTGAGCCAGGGATTGAACCTGTGGCTCCTGCATTGCAGGTGGATTCTTTTTTTTTTTTTTTTTTTCTTTACGGAGGAACTCCTCAATAAATAGTAACTGGATGTGTGAAGAAAGCATATATGTTTGAATGCATTTATTCTAAAATAGACTACTGTAAATGTACTTATTTAACTTCTTAATTGCTTTCCCCCCTCAGGGAATAGAAATCTGCAAAACTACATAAAACACACATTTCCCAGAGCAAATTTTTTATTAATGATGTTTACTTGAACAAGAAACTTGGTCTACACAGTCTAAGTTATTCCAAGGGTTTTAATTGGAGTAACCACATTCCTCAAAGCTATAATCTCTTAAGCATCAGAATGAAAAGAGGCCAAAGTATGAATGTATGGGGAACAATAAAACAAATGTTTGAAATTGAGACATACCAATGCCATAGCTAGGCAATACTTTCAAAAATTTTTAATTCTTAAAAACAAACAAAAGAATAACAGTTAGTTTTAGGCTTAACAAAACAAAACCAAGAAAGAAAAAAGTTCATTTAAAACAGTAGCCCTTTTTATGAAAGATCATCTTAATAATAAAAAATGTCCATTTAGCCATACCACGAATTATTTGGATTTTTTTCTGTATATATAGCTTGCTGTAGAGAACAGATTTAGCAAAGTCTGTTTTTCTGACTATTAAAACAATGCAAGTTCATTCTAAAAAACACCTCTAAAATATGAGAGTAAAAAGAAGAGAATGATAACAATGGCCCATAATCCAGTAACCTAGAAAGAGATCCTCTTAACATTTCAGCATACTTCCCTTCTTCTCATTAAATGAATATTTTGGGTGCTGGCTAATGCTCCAGATTCTTACTAGACTCAGTAAGCTCTTGGGGATCTGTATTTTTAGCACTTTACACCATGTCTGACACATTTGGAGGGCATTTCTTCCCCCAGAAATTTGTTACTTGGTTGAATATGTCCTTAATTAAATATATGTATTTTTAAATTCTTTGATTGTGCTGGCTCTTCCTTGCTGCTCAGGCTTTTCTCTAGTTGCTGTGTGTGGGGGCTAATCTCCAGTTGCGATTCTCTCACTGTGGTGGCTTCTCTTGTTGCAAAGCACAGGCTCGAAAGCATGTGGGCTTCAGTGGTTGCAGCGCTGGCACTCAGTTGTGACCCCCAGGCTCTAGAGCACAGCCTCAGTACTTGTGGTGCGTGGTCTCAGTTGCCCTGAGGCATGTGGGATATTCCCGGACCAGGGATCAAATCAGAGTCTCCTGCATTGACAGGTGTACTCTTTTACCCCTGAGCCACCAGGGAAGCCCAAATATATGTATTAAGCAGTAAAATTCTCTGAAAATAGCACACCACCAAAGACTTAAAATCACAAGCGAACTTTAATAACTGCTTATGTATTAGGTTGCACCATATAGAATGGTCTGTACTACACCATTTTTTTTTTAACCTAACTGTGGTAGCTTAATTACAATCTGTATGATATACATGCTTTTTGAAGTCTGAAAGTGAATAATATCCTTCTTTATGTCACCCGCAAAGCTTGAGTTAAAGCTTTACAGAAGGAAGATGCTTAAACATTGAACTTCTGCATCATGCTTGTCTATGTGTGCTTTGAGTACCCCTAAAGCCTTTCCTTGCATGAAAATAATAATTTCTTAAAGTCTTTTTATTGTATGATTGTTGATGTGAAATACCCAGAGTAGAAAAATCCATAGAGACATGAAGTAGGTTAGTGGTTGCCAGGGGTTGGAGGGAGGTACCTTGCTTTTGCTTCCAGCACCTCAGAAATGGCAGTTGGTGTTTGGTCTTTTTGTATCTTATTGTCCGTAATTGCCCCAGCTGTGTGTGTGGACAGTTATTTTTAGTCCTGTAGACTTAAAAAATATTCACACCCTTAACGTTGAGAGTTATGTTTTATTCGGCGAGAGTCTGTAGGACCTCAAGCCAGGAGGCAGCATCTCAAGTATCACTGAGAGAGCTGCTCTGATGAGGTGGGGAGGGTGAGGTGGGGACCAGGGTTTATAGCAGATTTTTGACAAAGGGCAGGTCGTCTGAACATCAAAAGGTTATTGTTATTGTTAATTAGAGGAGAACCAGATACCTCAAGGAATTTAGCACTTTTCTTTCTATGGGAAGACATAAGAGTCTGGGCACACCAGAAGTCATTCCTTTGATATGCACAATCACCTATCAGGCCAGTATTCTGTGTTTTCACGTCCTGAGCTGCTTCGGGGCTCACCGTGGAGAGTGGGTGCAGGGTTTGACTGCTAGTTGGCAGGTATTCTTTTCCTTCCTTAGTTTTCTCAGGGCTCGCTGGCTCAGGTTGGAGGGCTGCAATCACTGATAACAGTGACATCCTTCTTTACTGATTTGACAGGGAATACTCCATTTCTCAGTCCCTTTAGGTTCTTTATATAGTTGCTGGAGGAGACTTTTGTCCAGGTTGCAAGCACTCCGGTAAAGGGTCCTGGGTCCCAGCCTATTTCAATAGGATCTACTTCCTTAGGTTGTCATGATGGTTAAGTTTATAAAGTGCTTAGAGCTGAGCCTGACACACAGTAAGTGCCTTTTATAAAGATTTCACTATTTTAATCATTGCTGTCATTATCATGATCATAGTGTCTTATTTGTAAAATCCAGAGGAAGGACTTGATCGGCCAGGTGTAGGTCAGTGAATTCGTTTGGTGCAAGCCCACCAAAAGCAATTCTCACAAAGGCTGAAGTTGTTACCAGAGGAAGGGAATGAGGGAGCTGGGCAGACATGAACACTCACTAGCTACCCAGTAGCCTACCTCTGCTTCAGAGAGTTTCCAAATCCCTACTCTGTCTGTTGCAGTGAAAAGAAAAAAAAAAAAAAAGAGGAATGAGTTTTTCTTTTCTTTCCTGAGAAAAAAGAAAGAAACCGTGAGCAGGCCTAATCACTCCTAGTTTTTACTCTAACTGTTCCTAATCTGTGGCCTGTAATTAAATTTGCTTTTCTGCCCCCTAACTCTGCATGAGCTACATTTTGCACCTATTATCCTTTGACTCTATGCTAATTACATCCTCTTTCTGGTGCTCACCTTTACAGCACTCTCTTCACAGACCACCGCACTAGTTTTTCTCTTTTTTCATTACAGAAAGAAGGTGGCAGCAGGGCCAGCAGACTGCCACACTCAATTATTGAGTAACTGGCACCATCCTATGACTGTTTTTGAAACAATGCAAGAAGAAGGTGTAAGGAACAAAGGTGTAAGGAAGATCCTTACATACCACAGACCCCTAACTGCAAGCCCTCATCTTATATAAGCCCTTAGACTCCTCATAGAAAGGTGGGGGCAGATCTTGAGACAGGAGCCTGCTCTGTCCCACGCACCCCTCACACCCCCAACATTTCTTTGCCGGCTGAGATTTAAAGCCACCTTTCTATATCCTATATTTCCTCCAAACTCTGTCTCCGTGTTTTATATTTGGCTTTGGTGGGCAGAGAAAGCCAAGGCTTTGGCCGGCAACATGTCTGGTATAAATACATCCATGTGTCCAGTGGAAATTAGCACTGTTTGTTCCCTAAGTGCCCAGCCCAGTTTTAAGTCTCTTGTATTTACTATGTCATTTGTTCTTCCAGAGACCCTGTATGCTCAAGTTTCACTGTTCTTAGAAATGAGGGAGGTGAAGGAACTTTCCTATTGTTGCCAGGCCAAGGTGTGAGTTCAGGCAACCTGTCTCCAAAACTGAATTCTCAGCCATTCAGCTCTGTTGTCTTCTGCTTTAGAGCCATTAAAAACAAGTCATGGAAAGATAAGAAAGAAGTTGGCAATTTGCACAGGTGGCATTTGTATTGGATTAAAAAAAGAAGAAGAACTTGTTTCTTTAAGAGTACAAGTATGAAACGCTGCCTTAAAGGCAATGTTGGAATGAGCAGCAAACTCCTGAAATCAAGTTCTGTTTGCAGTCCTATTGTGAAGAAAAAAATTTTTGTCACCTTGAATAAATAGTTGTACTTTGCTACTTTTGAATCCCTCCGTCCTGAAAAACGTTGAGAGATTTGGAGCCAGGAATCTTTAAGGAAATCTCAGACTCAAAATTGTCACATATTTGTGATCTCCAAGCAGGGGACTTTTACCAACAGGCTTAACCCAAAGCCCTCTGGTTAAGCAAATAGGTCGTTTCCCGGACAATGGAAGGATAAACAGGACCCCGAGGCAGGGATGAGTGAATTGTTTTCCATTGTTGAGTCTCGCTCAAAGCACCTCTGGGTGAGAAACAGTTTTTAAGACAAAGAAAGTGCCACAGCTGGCAGTTAAATAAAGCAGAAATGTGTTTGTTTTGACCATCCCTTTCTACTGAATAAAGAAGGAAACCAACAGTCTTTCAATAAGCAAATAAGTAGGACTGGACCCATTCCTGCATGTGACAAAAGAGAGGTTCTGCTTTATATTTTGAGAACTGTGATAAATTGAAGTCAAACAGATTATTTAATAACAGAGTAAAGAAGAACAGCTGTGGAAAATATTTAGAAGATGAGACACAGAGAATCACACACACAGCTATCGTTACGACTTAGACCAAAAAACGGTGCCAGGATATCAGACGGCTTTCCTTTTTTAAAGTCTTGTTTCCCTGAAAGTAAAAAAACAAACAAACAAAAAAAAAACTTTGTGATTTAAATCATGCAATTAATAAATGCCAATTATGAAATATTCAAATAGCTAAGATATGTGGTATACGTGGTACTTTTTGAGTACCTGCTATGGACCAAATAATATTGTAAGTAATTTAATTGATCCAGTTCTCTGAATTCTATGGAAATGCTTGTTATCACTAATCCCACTTTAGCAAACGGGGCAATTGATGTCCTGAGCTGGAAGTTGCCTTGGATAAGATCACCCAGCATCTCAGCTGGACCCAGGCAGTTGGAGTCAAAGCTAAGTCAAATCAACTACTGGGGCGCCCTGAAGTCTGTAGAGGTTGTTTTAATGAAAACAGTAGAAGGGCCACAGTTCTGTTCCCACCTGCCCCTCACCCACCCCGCCTCCAATCCCATCATGGCCCAGGGGTAAGGTGACCAGTGCATCTTTATTTGCCTGAAACTTTCCCAGTTTTGAAACCAAAAGTCTTGTTTTCCAGGAACCAGCACACTGGAATAGTTGTTTACCTTACCCAGAAGGCACATCACAGATAACATGAATGCATAAATGTACTTCCATAAATTTGTTTGCAAACACACACACACACCCTTCTGTGACTTACTTTTCTCCTGTCTCAATGTATTAAGCAGCCCTTTCCTCTGCCTCTCTTCTTGGTGATTGTATGTGCATTGATTGTAAAGTTGTATGGTCACTCATATAACCACCCCCTCTGAATGCTCTCATGGGGCCACAAAGAGATGGACATGACTTAGTAACTAAACAACTGAATGCTCTGTTAAAGAAAAAAGTATTATAAATGAAGAGGAATAATGCTCATATTTGAGGAGGAAGTCAACACTTTAAAGAGAAAAAATTGAGCAGAGTTAGAATATGGGGAAAAAATTCCCAAGAAACATAAACAATAAAAAGTGCTTTGGAAGTTAATGAGAATAATTTTATTTTCAGAGGAAGGAAAGTCTCAGTGGATGAATGTCAGGAAGTCAGGGATCCAGTCCTGGGTCCACCCCTGGAGAGCTGTGTGACCCTGGATGGAACTCTGCACCTCAGTTCCACATCTGTGAAATGGGATCAGAAGTGCTGCCCATTGCTTGAGAGAAGGCCTGTGAGGACCACACGAGTATAAAGTACAACTATGAGACATTTTTATTATTAGTATCCCAGTTAAAGTACCAGCCAACACATTTGACTGTGCCCACTCGACTATGGTTCAAGGATCACAGGGTGATGTAAAGAGTTTAAAATGTTGATTCTCACACGTGTAAGATTCACCCAGGGAGGGAGTTGGAAAATGAAAATCAGGAGCCCCACCCAAGAATTATTGAATCAGATTTTCCAGAAGTGGAATCTGCATGTTTGTCATTTTAATCTGTTGACTCAGGGAATTCTGATGCAAACCATCCAGATTCATAAGCAGCGGGCCAGTTTGCCACACAACAACAGGGGGCGCTATTTGCTTGCTCTGCAATGCGAATGGCATCTGCTGACACTGTGCGGTGCCCCACAGGGGCTAACCTGGCTCTATGACAATCAGGCCCCAGAATAGCTTGACCCTTTATTAAGAGCAGAGAAAGGGCTATATAGCAAGCACCATGCATTAGAACTTTTCACGTACATTGTCTTTTAATTAAAAAATTTTATTTAGATGGAATTGACCTAGAATCAACAGTTTTAAAGTCTAAATTCACACTGTTGTGCAAATGCCACCACCATCTGGTACCACATATATGTTATTTAATCATCACAACATTCTGAATGGTCAGCCCTTTGTTAGCTGCATTTTCAAGTGGCAGAAGAAGCATTAGTAATTTGTTGGATTTTGGACAGTTAGAGAGGAATGAAGCTGGGATTCAGATCTAGGTCAGTGAGCGAAAGCCCTTTCAAATGCAGAAATGCAGGGAGGGACCCTAGGGTTCCCTGTTTTCTTGGAAAATATGGAAACAGGACTTAAGATATTACAGCTTTAGCTTTAGCACTTTAGTTTAAGTGAACCAATAATGTGTACCCTTCCCTGCTTGTTTTCATTTCCCATCTTCGGTCAGTTACCATACTTTCTTAAGGACATATTCTACATGGATGCCCAGTCACAAGTTTAAATCTACCCACAAGGTAAATCAACAACTTTACCCTGTTATACTCTCAGGAAAAGAAAGGGAGCGTTTTCAGACTATAAGTAAACCCCCGGAGAGGAACATGTAGAAGGATGTGTCTTCAGGCATTGGATCCATAGAATCGAAGCATGTTCAGTCCTGGTCTGCCTATTAAAGTGGAACAAACCCACTTTCAGATACGGCAAGCATGTAATTTATCCACTAAATGGGACATTTTCAAAAGAATATTGGACCGGACACTAGAACAACAGGGCTGTCCAAGACAAATGAGGCTGTAGGAACCTCTTACGAGGAGACTGAAAAGCCATCACTCCCTCAGCAAAGTCCCAGAGCAGGAGAGGAACAAAGTATATTGAGAAATAAAGGAGAAAGAAACACTTAGAAAACAGTAAAACTCAACTAGGAAAAATAAAGCCAAATGAAAAATCTATGAAGATTTAAAGTTACTTGATTGCAAAACAGTAGGGGGGAAAGGCGTGAAAAGTAAGAAAGTACACAAGAAAATACAGAGCTGACTAAGCTAAATGAATCTCAGACATCCAGCACTGATAAAACGAGCAGAAACAAAACTTCAGTCAGAGACAGTACCAGACCAATTAAGTCCAACTAAAACAACTTTAAAAGAAAAAGTAAATTCATCGTTAAGCTGGAGCAGCATCTAAATGGAAATCAGATGACTTGGGAGAAGACAAGCCAGCAAATGACTCATAAAAATACCCCTTGAAAAGGAAAGTTAACAGAAAAACAGAAACATCCAAGTAATATGAATTCTACTAGTTCAGGATCTGGTCCAGCAGAAAGTTTCTTGTGGCCTATGGAATCTCAGACACAGGAAAGAATTGCCAGCCTTGCTTCCAGCCCAACTCACTGCATTGGATTGGAAAGGTTAGGCAGCTGGCTGGGGGGAGTGTGTAGTGTGTGTGTATGTAGAGGCAGCTGGCTGTGGGGAGTGTGTACTGTGTGTGTGTATGTGCGTATGTAGAGGCAGCTAGCTGGGGGGAGTGTGTGTGTGTGTATAGAGCTGAGCAATATAAGTGTGGAGATTTCCAAAATTTAGCAAATGAGTTACCTAAATCCCAGCCTCCCTGAGTCCATCTCAGTCCTTCTGCCTGCCAGACCCTTCTTCCTGGGCCCCTACAGTGTTAAGGGTCTCAAGGCAGCATGGACTTAGAGTAAATAGCACCTGCTTCTTGACTGCAGATGTTACAAGTAGCAAAGATGGACTGAGACTGCACTCAGCACAGTTAATAAGGAAGGAAGGAAATACAGAAGGGTGGCTGCTTTGTTGAGCACAGCAACAAATCTGCACCATTTTGAGAGGACCTTTGCTTGCCTAGTGTTGCAGTGTTCTGTTATGTATGTTCGGATTGTGATGGATTTCCCTATTTCATACTGGATGATTGAAAGAGCAAGGATTTGGGAATTTTAAATGCGTGGCCTCAAAGCTTAATTTTTTTCCTTAGTATAGCTGAGTGCCCTTGGGCATATATGTATATACCTTTAGCTCTCCTGGTCTTAGTTGTCTTGTCTGTAGACAGAGAAGAATATCTTGTCTTGTTACTTGGCTAGTTCAAGATCCCCATCAGGAATTCCCAGGGGATTGATTCATCTATACCCAGTATGTGTTCACAATGAAAGTCATTCTTTCCTCTTGCCCATAATAGGACAGAAATGGTGAAAAGGCACAGAATTTTCAAGTTCTTAGTCAACAATAATTAGTAGCCACATGTGGACTGAGATCCAGTGCTCTTGCCTTTCCCTCCCACCACAGATACTGTTCTAAGCCCACTCCACCTCCCTGTGCCCACCTCTGTGTTCACCTGCAACAGGGGAAGAACAAGAGCTCCCCATTCAAGTGAAGGAATGGCCCTGCCCTTCACCTTTGGACTTGTCCACAACAGTGGCAATGATTCCACTTATAGCAAGACAAACCTGTAAATGCAGCATGAAAGACAGGTTAATATACCCCAGAGGCAGACTAATCTGTGAAGGTCAGGAGTCATGGACAAATGGCCCCTGATCTCTGTCCTGCTTCCTCCAAGTTTCCCCAGTGATGGAGCCCCTTGGCCTGGAGCACTCACCCACGTCTTCAAGGCCTGTTATCAGCTTGTCTCACTTCCCCCTTATATTTTCCTCCTGCTTCCTGGCTCCCACATAAACCACCTGCTCCAGAGTCCTTGTCTCAGGTCCTGCTTTTGGAAAACCCTGTCAAGACGGCATCTGATTTCTCTGTCTTAGGCTTTGCTTTCTGCCTTCTGCTCTCAGAACTGCAAATATCTCAACCCAAGGAAAGCATCATCATAAGGGCTCCATTTGCTGAGCACTGGCTATGTGCTTGGCAAGGTGCAGAAGAGGGAAAAAGTGTAACTGCAAAGAAACTTTTCTTCTAATGGTGCTAGCATAAGTATTCTACCTTCTTCCTCATACTGAGAGCAAAGCGGATGGTGAGCACCTGAGATGTTTGTACCCATGTTAAATAGTGGATGTATGTCTTAGGTTCTATGGCTGCTGCACTATGTGAGGAGGTGAAGGTCCTCTGTGAGATGGCTTTTTGTAGAGCAGAGCCATCTCTTGTAGAGCAGACACTCTTTATGGGTGTCTGAAAATGCAGACGTAGATTCAGTGTTCATGTAACGTGGGTCATGAAAAGCTAGAAGCACAAACATTCAGGAAGAGGTTATAGGTGGCCGGGAGAAAGAAAAAGTGGATGAGGCTGGGGATGGGGATGGGAGCTGGGAGAGGGTTAGCCCCAGCAAAACAAATCTGGTGACAAATTTCCATGGGGGATGTTTAATAAAACTTGAAGAACAGGTACATTTACTCGGCAGCTGCATTTTGCTGGGAGGTAGGTCCCTTCTGCTCCCCCCAGTTTTTACTGGACATGAGCCATACAGTTGCCCTGTGTCGGGGACAAGTGACAAAATATTCCATATTTCTTTCAACATGGGACAGAGGAAGGAAAACTGTAGCCAAAGACCAGTCACAGTTCATTGGAAACAGGGAACCACAGTAAGAAACTACTACCAGAAAAGTGACCTCTTCCTCCCACTTGAAAACAATCCAGGGAAGGTAGACTTAATTTCACAGTGTAGATAGGAAGGCGGACTTCAGCCAGTTTTTTTTTTTTTTTTTTTAAATAATTAGGGAGAAAAAGAGCTGTGTCTTGGGGTTTGGGTTTCACCAACGGCTGATTTACAAATTCATTATCTCACGTGTTTCTCAGTGATTAAGTGGTAATACGCATTTGATGGATGAGGATACTGAAGTTTAGGGGGAGTGAAAGTGACTCATATGAGGTCTCAAAGGTGAGATTTTAACCCAGCCCTGACTTTGAAGCCATACATCCTGGTCTTGAATTATGTTAGACTAGAAAGGAATTCACATCTCACTCAGATCTGCCTGTCCCCTTTCGGATTGTGCTTTTTAAAAGCGAGTTTCATGTTTTTCACATTGGCTAAAAATGTAAGATAAAAATCTTGAATTATGAAGTTCCCTCTTCTTTCTTATTACCCTCTAATCATCATGGAAGAAATTAGTTCTTCCTTTCACATTTTATTCAGCTTCAAAATCCTGCATGGGTCATACAGACACATACACACAAAGCAGGGTCTGCTTGGGGGAGCAAAACCTGAAGTTGCATATGTGTCACTGCATTTCTGTTGCTGATCATTATGTAGTATGAATTGTATTAGAAGCTACATCTGGCACCATGGACTGTGGCTTTCCATGCACATATGTTCATTGCAACTAAAACACTTAATATCTTCAAAGTTCCCAAGTACTTCATCTCATGGTCCAGAAGAAGGCTTTCATTCATTCCTTCCATCAAGAAATACTGAGTTCCTCCTATGCAGCAAACAGTATAGAAGGCAGTGTTTTAGGCACTTGGAATCAAATTAGACCAAACAAACAAACTCCAAAAATCTCTGCCCTTGTGAAGTAAAAGGAAAAATACAGAAAACAAATAATAAACATAAGAATAAGTAAATTAGGTAATATGTTGCAAAGTGATACATGCAACAAAAAAGGGAAACACTAGAACAGTGAGAAAGATTAGAAGCAAGTGGGTGTGAGTTGCTTTTTTACAGAGGAGTCTGCATGGGACTCATTGAGAAAGTGACAATTCTGTTAAGACTTAAATATTAATAACCCACAAACAAAACAGTCAGAAGCCCCGGGGAGTCTTTCTGAGCTTGGCTTGGTGATGCAGTCCCAGTCCAGAAGCCCTGCCTGTCTGATGACTGTGTCGTCTATGAAATTCCACAGGGAGGCAGCAGATCCTAGCCTTGGCAGCCTTGGGGAATTTGGACAATGAATCCCTTGTGCTTCCCAGTTGCACAGGAGGGACTCAAGAAATCTGTCTTTGACCTGCATGCTTGTCAAGGTATTTCTTATTTAGTATGTTTGCTGGATTTGGATTCACGGCTCTTTGTAACAATAGTAACAACAGTAACTTTCACATATTAAGACTTAGCTGTGTACTAGTGGCTTGTTGCATTTATAGTCTTTGAGTTTCATCTTGTCCCCATTTCTCAGAAGGGGACTGAAGCTCAGAACCTCATCACAAGTGAAGATAAGAACCAGAATTTGTTGTAGAGTTTTTGTAAAATCTTTGGCCCCTGAGTTGATAGAAGGAAGGAAATTTTTTAGATTTGTTTCTGAAAGTTTCATGTGGGATGCTATTCAGTTAACTGAACACTAGAACCCCAAAGATCAGCAATATCAAGATGACAGTAATAGCCGTGTTTTCTTAGAGGCACCAAGCTCTGTACTAAATGCTTTACATACATTGTGTCATTTAATACTTAGCTATTTGCTCACTTTGTGATGGGCATTGTCTATATTGCTGTATTAATTTCCCTCCTAAATAACTTTATTCATAAATGTCATACTTGATCCACATGAATATTCAAACAACCAGAAGTATATAACATGGAACAGAACTTGGACAAAACCTCCCCCTGCCATGTCAACCAATATAAGATACTTTATGTAGTTTTCCGTAATTAAAAAGGTAATTATTTATATCTGAAGCTATAGAAACATAATATCTGAGTATTATAAGTTTTTACTAAACAATGTAGAATAATATACTATGAAAACTTATGTTCCTCCTGGTCTTACTGCATAGAAAGAATTGCCAAAACCATATTTGGGATTTTATTTTTTCCCTGGCATTTACCATTATAACTACCATATTATGTATATACTGTTAGTTCTTCACAGCATAGCTATTGTCTCCTTTCTAGCTTGTTATTACCCAAGACACTCCCAATTTTTGTTAACTTGACTTTTTTGGTTTTCTTCTACTGATTAATTTAGGAGCTTTACTAATAGTATACATAAGTTTCCATTGTTAATATATAAAATTTTGAACATGTTTATTAAAGATTTTCATACTCAGCAGAAAAGAAAATTCATGAACTCATTTATTGCATATTTATTATTCTCATATTTGTAGTCCGACCTTCTCCTATCTCTTATCACTCACTGGTCAAAGTTTACTCCACTGGAATTAATTCACCTCCAACACTAGTTATATCATCCATCCCTTTTGGAGAAACCAGAATGCACACCATTTCCAGAAACTACGGAGTTTGATTGGTTGACCTCACTTGGTGTGATTGCCTGGCAGTAGCTATAATGTGAGATGGGCTGAGGCCCAGGATGCCACTGTGAGTTTGTGGAAATGAGGAAGCCTGGAGAATGTGATTGTGTACCTTAGTTGTATTAGTTGTATCTCTTACTGTTGTGTTGCCCCTTTCTATGCATTTATTTATTTTTTTATTCATACCATATCTTCTTGAATATTATTAAGGTTATTTACTGAAATTTACTAATCTAATCTACTCCCTGAATGAGTCTCTAAATGTTTCTTGGAGATTCAATTGTTCTATTTATCTTGGCTCTTCCATTTATTGGTTTTTCTCAGATATCACAGGCTTAGGTACTTGTTTATTTTCCTAATTGTGGAATGTTTATGACAACACAACAAGCAAACACAGAAGGAATGTTTACCATATACCAGCAACTATTGTAAGCACTTTTTAGGATCAACTCCTTTAATCGTTGGCTCAGATAAAAAAGTGGAATGCTAGGTGGACCATATAGGATTCAGTCCCCAGCCCTCTGATCCTAGAGCTTGAACTACCACATAACACATGGTGTTGTATTTGGTTTGCTTTCCAGTTCAGTTCAGTTCAGTCGCTCAGTCGTGTCTGACTCTTTGCGACCCCATAAATCGCAGCACACCAGGCCTCCCTGTCCATCACCAACTCCCAGAGTTTACCCAAACCCATGTCCATCGAGTCAGTGATGCCATCCAACCATCTCATCCTCTGTCGTCCCCTTCTCCTCCTGCCCCCAATCCTTCCCAGCATTAGGGTCTTTTCCAATGAGTCAACTCTTCGCATGAGGTGGCAGATTTTATTTAAAGTTTCAGAAATTTAAAGTAGTCTGTAAGTGCTTGTGGGAACAACTAGTTGTATTCCATATCCATTTCCCTGTTCTTCCACAACAGGAAATCTGTAGTCAGGCATGTGGCTGTCCCAGATAAACACTAATGACTGTGTTTAAGCTTCCTTCACAGCTCAATGTGGGCCTGGAATAGGTTCTGACCAATAGGATGCAAGCACAAGTGTGACTGCTTCAAGGAGCCTTCCTGAAAAGACTACTGGCCCTAACCTGACATGTGTCTTTTTTGTCCCTTTCCCACCTTATTGCCCTAGAGAAGGAAATGGCAACCCGCTCCAGTATCCTTGCCTGGAAAATCCTATGGATGGAGGAGGCTGGTAGGCTACAGTCCATGGGGTTGCAAAGAGTGGGACACTACTGAGTGACTTCACTTTCTTTCTTTCTTTCCACCTTATTGGGAGAAAGGTGGTTTTTGGATTGCAAAAAGGAAAGCTGCTTCCTAAGGGTGATGAGCTGGGAGGAGTTTTGCTCCCCTGAGTTTTATTCATGGAATGGAGCTCCCACACCAGAACTGAGATATAGTCCTATGAAATTTCACCTGAGCAACAAATAGACTTTCCCATATTTAAGTGATTGTTACCTGCTTACATTCTGTTTCTGTTGGTGTGAAAAATAGACTTTCTTACATTTAAGCATTGTTACTGGCATGCATTTTGTTGCTCTTGGTGTTACTTGCAGCCTTGTACAATCCTAACTAGTATTGTGCGGTAAGGCTAATGATGAAAAAATAGGAGTTGCCTGACCTGTGTCCAGCTCACCAGCCATGTGCAACACTTTCTGCTATTTCTTCCTGTGTTTCCATCCACCTTTCTAAATGATTTGCTTTTGCTGCTTTTTCTTGTTTAAAAAATAACGGTATTTATTTGTTTATTGTTGATTGTGCTTGGTCTTTGTTGCTGCATGGGTTTTTCTGTAGTTGCAGAGTGGAGGCCACTCTCTAGTTGTGGTTCATGAGTTTCTCACTGGTGGCCTCTCTTGTTACAGAGGACAGGCTGCAGAGCAGTCTCCCCTGATCAGGGATTGAACCCATGGCTCCTGCATTGGTAGGCAGATTCTTCACCACTGAGTCCCCAGGGAAGCCCTGCTGCTTTTTATTGATGAATCAGTTTTGGTGTTTAATGATTGCCGCTTATGGCACATATGAACTTCGCTCTGTTAAAATTTTCCTTCACTCACTCTCCCAATATAGACGTATTACAATGTATTTAGTTAAATTGATATTCTGTAATTGTCTTGATATGCTGAACTGAATATTATCTAGATGAGGCAAATTTTAAATTTTGGTTACATTCCTTCTGCTCTTTGGTGTAATTTTCCCTTTTATAATTGTAGGTTTTCTCCACAATTGTTAGATTTTCTTTTAATCCTCCTATTGGACAGGTTTTTGCTTATCATTTTATACCTGAAGACTCTGAGGGTTTTTCTTTTTACTTTAATGATAATGGCAAACATGCATTGAGTGTGTACATTTTGCCAGACACTAAGTTTGATGCTCATTTAGTGTGCAGTAGTGCCTGCTGTTGTCCCTTCTCTACGGAAGTGGAGGCAATAGAGCTTAAGTAACTGAGATCACAGAACCGGTGGGACGCAGAGTCAGGATTCAGCCCCAGGTCTTTCTGACCCCAGAGTTCACATATACCTTAACTCTCTTAATTAGGGAGGGGAAGAGGAGAAGAGGGGTGTCACAAAAATATATAAAATTTAGGGCAGGGTGAGAATAAGCAGACAGCAGAGATGCTGGCCTAACCAGAAAGGAAGACAGCTGTTATTTACCAGTACATACCAGATAAATATCAGCTCTGTCTTAACCAAGAACTCCTGACTCAGCCCAAGATGGAAACACAGCATTTTCTTCTGTGTTAGATTTTTCTGTTACCAGTTTATAGAGTTACCTGGACATTTTGCTTTAAAGTAGAAAAAGGGCAAAGAGCAGGGGCCTACAGACCTTCGTTTTCCAAGTTGAAAACTTGAATTAAGCAATTTGCTTATGGTCCCTCAACTAAGGCGGCCAAGAGAGAGTCTCAGCTTCCATAATCCAGACTCTCCTAACACTGGGACATCCTTCATGATTGCTTTCAAATTTACTGCCTCAGTGATTTACGGGACCTGGGGTGGGTGCTTTCCAAATTGAAATCCATACACACGCTGTAAAAGGACGATTCTACTTGTGTGTGCCTCTATCAGTCTCGGAGATGACTTGAGATGCTCTGATACTGGCACTTTTCTTGAGAGAGATTTTGATGATTTGAGGGAGAACACAATAGGACCTTTAAAATTAGAGCTGTCTCAGAAGATCTGGGGACCTGTCACCAAAATAGAGATATTGGAAGTAATGAGATTAATAATGAGACATTAATGAAGTAATGGCCTATCTCCTGTCAGTTGAGTCAGCCCCTGCCCAAGTATAAATAAATAATAAATTACAGGAATAACATTACCTGAGCTTTACAGACTGTCTCCCAGCTGTTTGAAAAAGCTGTCTCTCCCTGAGGATCAGTCAGAGGGAAATTTTTTTTTAATTATCTTGAATTACTAAGATTACCATTTATTAGTGAATAATCATCCCTCCTGGACTCTCAAAAGTGCTTAATTATACTTAGAGAATAATTTGCTCCAGCTTTAAAAATAAACTTGCATATTGCCTAAGTCCCTTTTAAAAAACCTCTGTGGGAATTTGGTACCTAATATAAATGAAATCAATGTCTACACAGTTCCCAGAGTAGCAGTATATCCTCATCCCAGTCTATAAAATGATATTATAATGCTTACCTCTTGGGGTTTTGGTGCAGATTAAGAGATAATAAGCAGCAACTGGCTACATAGCAGGATGTTCCAAAAGCTTTGCATATATAGGTTAACATACTATCCTTGCAACAGCCCTACTGTGTGCATATCACTTCAGTTGTGTCAGACTCTTTGAAACCCTGTGGACCCTATTTTGTGGGTACTATTGTTATCTTTATAGATCCAGATACTTAGGCACAGAGAGGTTAAGTGACTTGCCTAAGTCACACTGCCAGTAAGAAACAGATCTCAGATTTTAACTCAGGCTGTTCAACTGCAGAGTTCATGCTCTGGGAAAGAAGAAGGTTGGATTGGGATAGAAGCAAAAAAAGTGTTTGATAAAATCCCATGGGAGGTAAAAGCAGCCAGACACAGCAGAGAGAATAGTTAGGTTATGACTAATGGATGATACTAGGTGCTAGGAGTGTTTAAAAAAACAAAAGAGAAAAGGAACAGCATTTTCAACAGCTAAGGATCTGTGTGTCCCACCAGTACCTCCAGAACCCGTGCTCACTGACGGGCCACGCCCTGGGTGGGCAGTGTGGAGCTGGCAAGACCTCGGCAAGGAATGGCTCTATGGGGCCTGGGAGGCACCAGATGTAACCTGACACTTCGCCCTGGAGCTCTGGCCACAGCCAATTCCTCTGCCTTGCAACATGGCAGGGAAGAAGAAAGCCTCTGACTTCAACTATTAAAAGAGCACTCCATTTGGCACTGGTTGTCCTCAGTTACAGAGGTGATTTGACTTCTGTTTGAAGGAAACCAAAGAGCAGCACTCTCCTCCTTCTTTTGCTTCCCTCAGCTGATAAGTAAGGAGAAGATGGACTCCTATGAGAAAGAAGTAAATCTAAATAGAGTTATTTTTGTTGGTAGAAGTTGACTGAAGAAAGTAGCCTGATCTGTAGCCACTTCTAGACTTCATAAGTATTCTGCTCAAGTCTAGACCTGGATGCATCTCATCAAGCAAGAATTCGCATTCATGGAATTACTGCTTTGCCCTTTTCCTGGGACAGAGAAGGAACTTCTGAACCTGATTCCTGAAGCAAATCCTGGGCTCATCTCTTACATTCCTGATATCCAGTGGTAGGAACAGAGTTTAAAACACTCATTTCATCCCAAGTGCAGGTTGATCTAGAACCAGAAGGAAAAAGATAGCCGAGAAGCATGCTGCTCCAATTCTTTTCCCAACGTTTATTGAGTGCCTTCTATGTGCCGGCCAACCTTCTCAATGCTTTCATGAGTTAAGTCATTGAATCCTTGTAGTGGCTAAATGAGACAGGTACAGTTATCCCTAAGGCTTGAACTTTCAACTCTGTCTGGCTCCAGCACCCCCTCCCCGCGCCCCCCGCCACCACCACTTAACCATTCCCCAAAACTGCTTCAGAAATCTTTCCTGTTTCTTGGGTTGGAGGGAAGAAGGGCTGGATCTGTTGTGTCATTACTGTTGCTGATACAAATATGGGGACTGGAGATTAAAGTTCTTATTATCAACCCTGGTTGTGGAGCCAAGAAAGATCAAGTCACTACTCTCCAATCTTCCGTTTCTTCATATGTTAAGTGAAGAAGTTGCATGTAACAAGATGCTACATTTGACACTATTGCTGATCAGTCACAGCCAAGGTCTGTGGGGCCTGAAACTTGTACAGTTGGGGTACTCCTTTAAGAAAAAGAATACAAAATCATAAATATAAATATTGTGTATGAAAGGGAAAACATACATGGAATGAGGAAAGGGGAATTTAGGACTCAAATTATGTTTCATTTATGGTATTCTCAGCTTCTCTGGATGATCTTTCTCACAAAGCTTGTTTGGTTCTTTTCCTGCAGATACCCTAGGCTTTATGACCAATTATCATCCAGCTGGTTAGCATCTATCTTATACCTACTTATTAGATAAGCTGGGTCCCCTCTGAGCCTCCACCTGTCATGCACTAGAGTTCAAGACAAACTCTGTGGTTTAAGGAATAAATAGTCTTTGTTGGAGAAAGGAGCAACTTAAACAAGATCAGCAAGAGAAAAGAAGGCCAAAATCCCCACTTTCTCATTATTCCACAGAAGTCCACACCAGATCAGGGTATTCCACTGCATTCTCTCCTAGGGGACAGGGATCAGATTTGAAATCACAGGTTTCCTGGCACTAGGTGGTCTCAATTTGAGGATCAGCTATTCAGAAGGAGTGTTCTGGCAATACCAGGTGCCCAGCACCTGGAGACCTTGGAGCCTATGGAATGTTACACTTAGTCCCATGGGAAGCTGCGCTTGAGTGCAGCCCCTTGTTGTAGAAGAAAGGGGCACCTCTGATCTGATCCCAGCTAGCCCATTGTCCACTTAATCTGGAGTGAATATATATGATCTCCAGACATTTTTTCTCCTTGCACCATACATTCGGTTCACACTAACTGATGCTTTCCTAAAAGAGATCAGTCCTGGGTGTTCATTGGAAGGACTGATGTTGAAGCTGAAACTCCAGTACTTTGGCCACCTCATGCGAAGAGTTGACTCATTGGAAAAGACCCTAATGCTGGGAAGGATTGGGGGCAGGAGGAGAAGGGGACGACAGAGGATGAGATGGTTGGATGGCATCACCGACTCGATGGACATGGGTTTGGGTAAACTCCAGGAGTTGGTGATGGGCAGGGAGGCCTGGCGTGCTGCGATTCATGGGGTCGCAAAGAGTCGGACACGACCGAGTGACTGAACTGAACTGAACTGAACTGATGCTTTAAAATGTTTTACTATACACTCTAGCATTTATTGAGCACTTAATACTGCTAATTGAAAAGACTATGTCCTGGATAATTCCACTAACTCTGTGGGATAGGTGCTGTTATAAGTATTATTATGATCTCCCCTTTGTAGAGAAAGAAAGAAGGCTTAGAATGCTTGTGTATTTCATCATTTTCCCACCTAGCACAAGGCAGATGTAGGAATCTGACTCTTGATTCCAGAGCCAGTGTCCCAAAAACGTTTTCCCATAATGACTGCTGGCATGGAAGGGATAAAAAATCAGGATTAAGAAAATCAAGCTCAGAGATTGGTTCTAGGAAATCAAGCTCAGTCTTAGCTCTGGGACTAGCTCTGGCCTGTGGTCCAATCACTTCCAGTGTTAGAGCTGGCCTTAGAGCTGGCACCATACCTGGGGGCATGAAGGACCCCTCCTGCCGGGTTTGGAGAATGAATCAAAGGGGATAAATTTATAACTGGTAGCACCGTAAAATGTTAATAAAGCAGAGCTTGTGTCTTTTTCATTTTTGGATCTTTGGTGTCTGTTGGGTACTCAAATGATGGCTGTTTAATGGATGAATGAAATGAGAATTCCTGTTGGATCAAGATGCAGAACTTTAACATGGGTTAGAAAACATAGGGCTTAAACAGATAAAGTGGACTCAATAATATCCTATTTTAGTTCACACGTCTTTGATAATAAACCATTGAGGAGAACATACACAACAGTCTCTCACACACAGACACACTCACACACATATCACACCACACATACCATATACTGTAAATGATTCTCAAAGCTAAGTGTGAGTAAATTACCTGGCAAAGCTTTCAGTGAGGCTCAAAAGCTTCCTTTTAAATTGTTGCTAATATCGTGCTACCAGATTAATTTTTGTAATTGATACGTCTTGGGTGTATCTTAGAGGTAAAAATCAAGAACTATATTTCTTCCTTTCTCGCCTTTCCAGTGTAACTTTCAGGTACAAATATAGATTGAAGTGTTGCTGTTGTTAAAATGACACACTTTTCACAAAGGCTAAGATTAGAGAGTTTCGGAAGAGAAATTTGCAAGCCTATGGTCCAGCCGAGAAGCAGTGAGACATCATTCAGCACCTTTGAGTTTACTGAGCACCTACTATGCGCTATGGATGAGTCAGATAGACATTATGAGGATATTCTTGTCTTAGTGTCTTTTGCAATGTCTTTAACGAGACAAGGCCTAAACATAGGCATGTTTACTAAGGATGCAGTTATTGCCTAAGAATTAACACTGCAACTAGTATTATAACTAATAGAGGTTTAAACAGTATAACAATGTAATTGACCACATACCAAGATGTTTGGGCAATAGTAGTCTTAGGATTGATTGAGTGGTTTAACCATTTCAGGGGTAGGAGTTTCTGAGATAGTTCTGGTTTTTCTTTTCCTTCAGCATCATGAGATATATGCTACACATTAAGATATATCCTCACATGGACATGTCCAAAGGCAATGAACAGGGTATCTAATGAGAGAGATCTCCTTGAAGACTTCTCTCTTTGATCATATAAAGAACTTGTTGCCCTCCCAACAGGCTTTGGCCAGATCTGGACAAGCCTACTTGAAGGAAGTCTGAAAAAAGAAGTATCTAGGTTTTTCAGGCTCTATGATAGGAGGCAACAAAGCAGTAAGGCAATTGGAAATTGGCCCTGGAAAAGACAACCCAGAATCAGAAACAATGACTAACTGTTAAATAACTAGAATAAACTTCAGTTCAGTTCAGTCGCTCAGTCATGTCCGATTCTTTGTGACGCAACAGACTGCAGCACACTAGGCCTCCCTGTCCATCACCAACTCCCGGAGCTTACTCAAACTCATGTCCATCAAGCCAGTGATGTCATCCAACCATCTCATCCTCTATCTTCCCCTTCTCCTCCTGCCTTCAATCTTGCCCAGCATCAGAGTCTTTTCCAAAGAGTCAGTTCTTTGTATCAGGTGGCCAAAGTATTGGAGTTTCAGCTTCAGCATCAGTCCTTCCAAAGAATATTCAGGACTGATTTCATTTAGGATTGACTGGTTTGATCTCCTTGCAGTCCAAGGGACGGTCAAGAGTCTTCTCCAACACCATAGTTCAAAAGCATCAATTCTTCGGCACTCACTCCTTATGGTCCAACTCTCACATCCATAAATGACTACTGAAAAACCATAGTTTTAACTAGATGGACCTTTGTCAGCAAAGTAATGTCTCTGCTTTTTAATATGCTGTCTAGGTTGGTCATAGCTTTTCTTCCAAGGAGCAAGCATCTTTTAATTTCATGGCTGCAGTCACCATCTGCAGTGATTTTGGAGCACAAGAAAATAAAGTCTGTCACTGTTTCCACTGTTTCCCCATCTATTTGCCATCAAGTGATAGGACTGGATGCCATGATCTTCATTTTTTGAATGTTGAGTTTTAAGCCAGCTTTTTCATTCTCCTCTTCTACTTTCATCATGAGGCTCTTTAGTTCTTCTTCATTTTTTGCCATAAGGGTGGTGTCATCTGCATGTCTGAGGTTATTGATATTTCTCCTGGCAATCTTGATTCCAGCTTCTGCTTCATCAAGTCTGGAATTTTGCATGATGTATTCTGCATATAAGTTAAGTAAGCAAGGTGACAATATATAGCCTTGACATACTCCTTTGCCAGTTTGGAACCAGTCTGTTGTTCCATGTCCTAACTGTTCCTTCTTGACCTGCATATACAAATTTCTCAGGATCCAGGTAAGGTGGTCTAGTATTCCCATCTCTTGAAGAATTTTCCACAGTTTGTTGTGATCCACACAGTCAAAGGCTTCAGTATAGTCAGTGAAGCAGAAGTTGATCTTTTTCTGGAACTCTCTTTCTTTTTCTATGATCCAATGGATGTTGGCAATTTGATCTCTGGTTCCTCCGCCTTTTCTAAATCCAGCTTGAACATCTGGAAGCTCCAGGTTTATATACTGTTGAAACCTAGCTTTGAGAATTTTGAGCGTTACTTTGCTGGTGTGTGAATGAGTGCAATTGTGCAGTAGTTTGAATGTTCTTTGGCCACCCTTTTTGGGCTTCCCTCATAGGTCAGTTGGTAAAGAATCTGCCTGCAGTGCAGGAGACCTTGGTTTGATTCCTGGGTCAGGAAGATCTGCTGGAGAAGGGAAAGGCTACCCACTCCAGCATTCTTGGGCTTCCCTTGTGGCTCAGCTGGTAAAGAATCCACCTGCAATGTGGGAGACCTAGGTTCGATCCCTGGGTTGGGAAGATCCCCTGGAGAAGGGAAAGGCTACCCACTCCAGTATTCGGACCTAGAGAATTCCATGAATAGTCCATGGGGTCGCAAAGAGTCAGACACAACTGAGCGACTTTCACTTTCGTTTTCTTTGGGATTGGAATGAAAACTGACCTTTTTTCCAGTTATGTGGCCACTTCTGAGTTTTCCAGATTTGCTGGCATATTGAGTGCAGCACTTTCACAGCATCATATTTTAGGATTGGAAATAGCTTAGCTGGAAATCCATAATCTCCACTAGTTTTGTTTGTAGTGAAGCTTCCTAAGGCCTACTTGATTTCACACTCCAGGATGTCTGGCTCTAGGTGAGTGATCACACCATCATGGTTATCTGGTCATTAAGATCTTTTTTATAGAGTTCTTCTGTGTATTCTTGCCGCCTCTTTTTATTCTCTTCTGCTTCTGTTAGGTCCATGCTATTTCTGTCCTTTATTGTGCCATCTTTGCATGAAATGTTCCCTTGGTATCTCTCATTTTCTTGAAGAGATCTCTAGTCTTTCCCATTCTATTGTTTTCCTCTGTTTCTTTGCACTGATCACTTAAGAAGGTTTTCTTATCTCTTCTTGCTATTCTTTGGAACTCTGCATTCAGATAGATATATCTTTCCTTTTCTCCTTTGCCTTTCGCTTCTTTTCTTTTCTCAGCTATTTATAAGGCCTCCTCAGACAACCATTTTGCCTTTTTGCATTTCTTTTTCTTGGGGATCCTTTTAATCACTGCCTCCTGTACAATGTTACTAACCTCCATCCATAGTTCTTCAGGCACTCTGTCTATCAGATCTAATCCCTTGAATCTATTTGTCACTTCCACTGTATAATCGTCAGGGGTTTGATTTAGGTCATACCTGAATGGTCTAGTGGTTTTTCCCTACTTTCTTCAACTTAAGTTTGAATTTGTCAATAAGGAGTTTATGATCTGAGGCACAGTCAGCTTCCACTGTTTTTGCTGACTGTATAGAACTTCTCCATCTTTGGCTGCAAAGAATATAATCAGTCTGATTTTTGATGTTGACCATCTGATGATGTCCATGTTTAGAGTCATCTCTTGTGTTGTTGGAAGAGGGTGTTTGCTATGACCGGTGTGTTCTCTTGGCAAAACTGTGTTAGCCTTTTCCTTGCTTCATTTTGTACTCCAAGGCCAAACTTGCCTGTTACTCCAAGTATCTCTTGACTTCCTACTCCAATCCCTATGATGAAAAGGACATTTTTTGGGGGGTGTTAGTTCTAGAAGGTCTTGTAGGTCTTCATAGAACCGTTCAACTTCAGTTTTTTTGGCATTGAACCCAGGTCTCCCACATTGCAGGAGGATTCTTTACCATCCGAGCCACCAGGGAAGCCAACATAAACTTAGCTGTTCAATAAAGCTTTCTGCAGTGATGGAAACGCTTTATATTTCTGCTGTCCAATATGGGGGCTATAGTCACTGTGGTTACTGAGCAGTAGAAATGCAGCTAGTGTGATTTAGAAACTGAATTTTAGTTTTCTTTAAATTTAAATAGTCACACGAGGCTAATAGCTATTCTATTGAACAGCATAGTATTAAAGAAAGTGTCTTCTTGGAGGTCAGAGGCAAAACAGACACATTACTATGGACCAGAATAATCTGGTGGCCTTCATGGAGGATGAGGAACTTGAAATGATTTGAAGAATAGTTGGGGTTTGAAAGTTTTCTAGGAGAGTAGACTTATCCTGAGACAGGGAGGCAGAAAATAATAAGGCATTCTTAGAAGATGCTAAGTCAATCCACTTGGCAGAAGTGTATTTTTTGCAGAGGTCTGGGCAGAAAACTGAAAAGCAAGTTTAAATCAGGTGGTAGGAATTTTTGGACTGTGTGCAGTGGGAAACTTAAGATGTTGAGAGAAGAATAAAATATGAGGTAGTTTTCTAAGCGGGAAACCATTAGCTTTGTGAAAAAAAGAATTAGCCTGGTGATGGTAAGAAAGCTGAATAGAAGGCAGTTACAACCGTGTTTCCCAAAATTTACATATTATGGCACATAAGAAAAATGATGACTATATTGCTCACTGGAGCAAATGGACAATACAGCTCCTGGTGGGGAGTGATCAGTCCAGAGACCCAGCTCCAGTGAAGTGATCATGGAAATGTGAGAACAAATGAAATAAGTAAAGAAGCAGGTATAGAGAGAGAAAAGCTCTAAGACTGGAGAAGACAAATATGGAGTAGAAGAAAAAACATGATTCATAGAGAGATACAAAGCAAGAATGAGAACATGGCAGGAGAAGAAGCAGACCAATTGGACAGATAGGAAAAGAACCAAGGTAGGGTCCATTTTTTTGAAAGAAAATATTTATTTTTAATTGGAGCTTGGTTGTTAGAGGGCACATTTTAATGGCCAAAAAAAGGCAGAGATTTTAAAGAAATACCCTAGTCAACACTGCTACAATGAATGGTTATAGTTTATGGGGTATACTTTTATGTGTTTATTAAATCTCAGACTTTGTTTTTGGACTGTCACTAGGGAATTCCCTGAAGAAAATCATTAGGCTGTCTTGAGTGATCTAACTGTATCCTTACTGAAAGCAGTGGATGAAACAGCATTGTGAGGTCTGTTCTTCTCTTTATTATACCCACTGAGCTCCTGGTGGTTGATAAGAAAGCTTAAACTTCCTGTGGTTGAGCTTTCAGTGTCTACTAGACTCATTGGAAGGAAGGAATTTGTTGAGAATAAAGAAATGTTGCAAGAGAGGAGAGTGCTACTATCCATGTTAGGCCTCTTGGGAGAGATTAAACCTTAGCAATCTAGTTCTCTGAAGTCATTTCTCTTGGGAGAGGCAAACACCATAAAGACTGAAAATACACAGTTCTTTGAAACATTGCAAAACACCCAATAAAATCAACAACTACAAAAACAGAATCATCAGTTATGCAAATATCTCTCATTTCATTGCTGTGGCGTTGGCAAGAAATTAGGCCAGACTCTCAATGATATTAGAATCTGTGATTAAGAACTCTGAAGTTTATCTTTGTGAGTTTTGCTGCCCAAGTCCATTCTTCTTCTTCTTTTTTTAATCAGCTAATAGCATGGGGATTTTGTTTTGGGGGAGCATCTGCCTCCCACTGTTAGTTCATATCGTTGAATGGAGCTGCTTTCACCTCGCCTTTACCCTTTGCTCCAGGAGTAGGTAGGTGACAGAGACCCTAACCGCAAAATATCACATCCATGCCACCATGATGATATAGTCAAAGGTGAATATTTATCCTAAGCCAGGCCAGTCTGGTTCAAGCATAGCTAATTCTGACATTTTGCTTGAGCACCTGAAGAAAAGACATGCTCCTTTTACACTGAATGTAAACTTGGGATGATGTAAGCCTGGAGCTGCCAGATGCCATCCTTGGAAGAGAAGATGTCTGACGGTATGGTCAACAAAGAAGAAAACTGCATGAAAGGATGGAGAGGCATCTCTCCTCAGTGACATTTCCTAAACCTCTGGATGCAGCTTTTTGGAGCTTTTTGGAGCTTTTTGTTTGTATAAGCTAACAATGTAGAGAGCAGTGTTAGTCGCTCAGTCATGTCCAACCTCTTTGCAACCCCATGGACTGTAGCCCTCCAGGCTCCTCTGTCCATGGAATTCTCCAGGCAAGAATATTAGAGTGGGTTGCCATTCCCTTCTTCAGGTGATCTTCCCGACCCAGGGATCAAACCCAGGTCTCCTGCATTGCAGGCAGACTCTTTATCATCTGAGCCACCATGGAAGGCCCATATAAGCTAACAAATATTCTTTATTGTTGAAGCCAGTGTGAATTGGATTTTTACTACCTGCGCTTGAAAGAATCCTGACTCATAAAACTCTAGAGTTAAGTGTCTTCCTTCTAATCCATTCATCTATACCATGACATTTTCTCTTCACACTCAGCAGATTCATAAAGTTATTTGCCTTTAGTGATTTCACTTTCTTACAGTAAGAAATGATGAAGGTTGATAAAAGGAGAGATTACATTTTTAAAAAAATAATAAAGAACAGGAAAGCAAAGCTAAAAGAAACAGCAGCTCTAATTTATTTCTCTTTGAGAGTCTCAGATCTCCTTAAGTATTTTCCTGTTTTGGCTCTTCAAATCCAGCCTAAGTTAAAATGAAGCGGTATGGTAGATGCTGTTACACATACCCACAGTTCCCAAAGACCCCAGTAGGGTAAAGACCAAAAGGAAGCAAAACTAAAAGAAGATAAAACAGGAAAGCTGGTTTTTGTCCCTGGTTTGGGAAGATCCCCTGGAGAAGCGAATCGCAACGCAATCTAGTATTCTGGCCTGGAGAATCCCATGGACAGAGGAGAGCCTGGTGGGCTTACAGTCCATGGGGTCACAAAGAGTCGGACACGACTGAGCGACTTTCACTCACTCACTCACTTGAAAGAATCCTGACTCATAAAACACCAAGAAAATGTGCGTGTATTAGTGTATGGAGATGGAAGAGTACCACATAGATCTTTCAACATAATTCTCAAGCAGTTCTGTTATATTGGGTCCACTGACCACTCCATTTTAAAGATGAGAACTCTGATACTAAGATAAATGTTTGTCTAATGCCAAAGAAGGGGGAAAAAATGTCATTTAAATTAGATGACAAAGGAGCAGTCAACAAATTACTCTACGATAAGCAAATCCAGTTCACCACTAGTTTTTGTATGCTATACAAGTAAGGAATGGTTTTTACATTTTAAGTGGTAGAAATGAAATTAAAAGTTGACTATGATTTCATGACAATGTGAAAATTATATGAAGTTGCCACTTTGGAAGGCAGTTTGGTAGTTTCTTGTAAAGCTACACACACCCTTACCATATGATCCAGCAGTTACGCTTCTTGGTATTTACCCGAAGAGATGAAAACTTACTTCTATATGAAAACCGGCACACAGCTATTTATAGTAGCTTTAATCATAATTGCTCAAACTTGGAAGCAACCAAGATGTTCTTCAATAGGTAAATGGAAAAATAATAACCTGTGTACATTCAGACAATGGAACATTATTCACCACTAAAAAGAAAAATGAGCTTTTAAGTCATAAGAACACTATTTTTCAGAGCAAAAAGATGTGCCTGGAAATTGTATTTAAAAAAAAAAACCTACCTAATAAGAGTTCTACTTTCCTAATTTAAAAAGTTACCAACTACCTCCTATGGACAGCCACTACTTATGTGTTTATCTAATTTACCTTTTAGAAGCTTTTGTGAAGCCGATGTTCCTTTCCTTGCTTTACAGAGGGGAATCTGGGACTGAGTGGGGCATAAGCTGCTCCTGGTCTCGTGGGTTATAAAGTAGCAAGATGAGAGCTGGAACTTTGTCTTCCATTTTTAAAAATCCAGGTTCCTTTCACAAAACATGGTTCTTAAGCTTTAAAAACTAATCTAGTGAAATGCTATCTACATGATTTCAGGTTTAGATTTTTTCAACCCTCCAGAGGCGAGAAGTAATAATATCCCACAAACTTCACTTCTTACCAGTGTACCACTGAGGAAGAAGGAGGAGGGACAAAACCCTCCAACATGTGAGCAGAGAGATGGGAGATGTATTATATAACAGGGCTATGACCAGAAACAATAGAAGATAGTCATCTGAACTGAATTCAATATCTGCTTATTATCTAAGTCTTTCTAAATTTCTCTCCTTGACAGTACCAATTAGCTACATCTCACGAAGAGATTTGTAATCTGACAAGCCTGAAACCCTGGTAATTAGGAAACTCCTCATTATCACTCATCTTTTGAACAGTGCAGACTGGCAGGCAATTGTCAGGTTTAAATTGGTCAAGCTTTAAATTGGCCAAGGATTCCTGAAGCCTCTCCATCATGTCAGGAGAAGAAGAAGAAGAAGAAGAAAAAAAAAAACACCAAAAAAATCCCAGCAGAATCGGGAGCCTCTTTCTTAACTCATTGAAATGGGATTCAAGCCACGTAAGGGGATCATCTTACTAGCTGGGGCTAAACATCTACTCTGACCTCTGACATCCATGGTTTTTAATTGGTAGTCTCCATATAGCAGTCTGGATTTTTCAGTTTACATCACTTATGTCCTGTCTTAATAAGTAATGAATTACTCAATGTATTGTAACTGTGAAGTGGAAAAGACAGCCACACTTTTAATGAATAATAATGGTAGTTAATATTTATTGAGTTCAGCACTGTGTAAAGATCTTTCCTCAGCTAACTTTAGCAACACCTCTCAAAGATGGGTTCTCCCCTTGGTTAGGGGGAAAACATTGATATACAAATGTGATGGAAGACCCTTCCTGGAGGGTCTTGAGGATTTTAACTGTTCTGCAGGAGAACCTATAAGACTATAAGAACATATAAGACTATTTTATTCAATGAAAATCTTCATCTCTGCAGATTATGCTTCCTATGATGTCTATATATTATTGCTTGGTTTTGGAGTGGAGTGGGTATGAGTGTATGTGTGTACAAGTGTATAAAAGTCAGTGGATATCTTAGTAGATGCAAAATTCTAGAAATAAGGAAGTAAGTACTAGGGGAGGCAGCTAGTAGAGTTAAGGAGGCATTGCTTCTGGGGGACAGAAATGAGGGACAGTGCAAGGAATAACAAAATTTTTAAAACTTTAAGGACTGCCTTTGTTAGACTTTTCAAGTTATGTACATGCATTCACTTAATACACAATTTTCGAACTCATGTAATAAAGAAGATAGAAGTGATAGAAAACAGCCTTCCCCATCATGGTAGTGGCGAGTGGTGAGTGCAAACATGCAGAACGGGATGACTAATGGAGATGGCGTGCATTAACCAGCCCAGACTCGTGGAACATGCAAGCATTCCGAGAGTTGCTGGAAAACCTTGACAAAAGAACCCTGGTGAAGGAGTGAACCTCCAAAAATCAAACAGTCATCACACACCACTTTCACATTTAGGTTCTGCAGTCAGGTCTGAAGCATAATGACAGGAGCCTGACATCCATAAGCACTTGTGCTGATGGCTGATTGCTCACTCAGCACTGCTCTGGTTCATAAGTACATATGATCAATTAGCGGTGTCTGTCATGGGTACAGAAAGGAGGAGTGGCAGCACATTAGCCTAAAGCCTGTGTCTTCAGAATCCTTCTCAACTCAAGGCTCTAAGAGCCACACCCCTGGGGCAGGGGGGCAACTCTGAAGGGCTGTTCTCATTCCAGAACTCCTCATAAGATTGATCCCCCCACATACAATTTGCCATCTTAATGTAAAAGCCCACCTTCAGTATGTCAGCTTGGGTCCTTTCAAAAATAAAGACTAACCCAGGATTAAATGGACAAAGTTCATTAGGAGAAATGTCTGTGAGAGAAAATGGATAGGTGACCTTGTTGCAAATCTGGTCCCAGTGAAAAAGAGGAGGTTCTAAACGCAGTTCCAAGGAAACTTTGGCAAGACCATCAGGAGCCCTTGAGCCAAAGTTGCCCATCAAAGAAGCTCTGTGCCCTCCATGAACAGACCTGCCTCAGTATCCCTCCACGCTCAGTCCCTGGCCACAGGAAGCATAGCGTCAGCCCAAACACAGTCATGCATGTCAGATAGAGCTTTGTCAACAATTCTCCCTCCACTTGGAGGTCTGTGGGTCGCACCCCCAAGGGCAGCACACCCCACCTTGGCAGATGAAGGGAGCTGAGCAGGTTTCAGACTGGCTCGTGGAACTAGATACATGAAATCACAGGTGTGGCTTTGGAGTCACAAGGGAAGAGTGATGAGCTGGAGTGTGGGCCAGGCCAGACTGGAGGGAATGGCTTACCGGTGTCTGCCATTACGGCCGCTGGATAGGGAGAGTGGGAAAGGAACTTCGTCAGCCTGAAGTAGGGCAGAGAGATGAGAGGAAGGACTCCGCATCAAGAGCTAAGAAGACTAGTAGGAATCCTTCCATGTGTTTGTCAAGGACTCCAGAGCACTGACCCAGCATATTTCTGTTCAGTGGCTCAAAGCTGCTCTACACAGTAATTATGTTAAAAGCTGCAATTAGTTACTGCACTAACAACAAAAGCCATTAATAAGCACCCTCTAAGTACTTATTCCTATGTGGTGGGCATTAGAAACACAGTTCTTGTCCTCCAGGTATTTACAGTGGAGTTGTAACATAAGCAAATTCAACCAATGTACACAGCAAACATAGATACACACACACACACACACACACACACACACACACACACACACACCCCCCCAACAAACAAAAAATGATCAATTCCCCTTACTTCAAAGAAAAAGTTTTGTACAACATAGCCCCTAAAAATTTGTTATTTAATCTGCTATGCCGTCAAAGAAACTGACTTATTTCCGATGTTAGATAATACATTTTCAGACTCTAGTTATTGTTTTCTTCAAATTCATGATGCAAGAAGCTTCCTATTTTGAACTCATATATGTCATCATATCTATAGAACTACACAGGCCTAATCACTTAGGTTATCGAAAAGCATCATTTGTTCCATCAAGGGCCAGCATTGGTCATTAAGGTGTATCTGTTGTAGTTGATTCTCATTAAAGGCTATGGTCATTGATACAACTGTCAAAACATGTAAGACTATAAACAGCCATCGTAGTTTGAGGTACTTGCAAAATGCTTAAGGTTCTTTGTCCTGTAATTCAGAATGTGGTGGGATAGAATGTCTTTGCCTGCTTCCAAATCTGAATATCTGATTAACAAACATCACTGGAACAATTCTAAGTTCACCTTATAAATTAATAGAGCTTCAGTACTCTGTGAAGTATGAATTTGTTACCCATTGGACAGACAGGGCAGCTGTGTTGGAGGAGTTATTCAAGGTCACATCATGAGTCATGAGGCCATATCAGAACATGAACATTTGGCTTCATCTGTACTTTTTTTTGTTCCTTTTTTTCATCGGTACTTTTATGTCCCATCCTATGTGTCATCTGGTCCAACCTCATGTTGCCAGCAGCGGTCTCCACCAAATCTAGACTGTAAAGATCAGTCAGAGTCATTGGCAGAAGAATTGTCTTTGTCATCGACTTTCTAAAACTAAGTCCAAGTGACTCTGCTATTCGTTCTTTAATGATACCATTTTTTTTCCCCAAATCTACCTTCTGTATCTAAAAGGAATATGGAAAGGACTCAAGAACTTTCAGTTTTTGTGGCCAGTCTGGTAATTATAGTAAAATAATCTACCATTTTATCCATCTCTGAAAAAGTATTCTGCTTTCAAAAAAATATGAAAACCAATTAAAAAAATAACAGAAATACATTCTTTGAAAAAGAAGAGGTCCCCAGATGACAAATGGTAAAAGTGCTGATCACTCATATGCTTCTTCTCCTGTCCAAATAACCCAGCACTTCCAAAGCTGCACGCTTACCCCTGTATGCCTTGGCCATGGTCCTCCCAATAGTGCTAATGAACATCTGAGGGACCTGCCTGGCAGCATTCCCATGGTATGTACTGAGCTAAGGACATACACCAAAAGGGAAACTCCAAGTCTTGGCTTCCCCTGGGAATTGTTTCATAATGTTTCCTTTGGAGTATATTCCTAACTATTGTATCAATAATAAAAAACAATGAAGTTTATAACCTGCTACATTTGGAAAGATAATTCAGGGTTTGACTAAGTTGTAGCACTTTGGGTTTCTTTTTTATTGTTTAAATATTAAAAACAAGAAGACATATTTGACACAAACCCAGTCCCTGAAGATATTGTATCATTCTAACTATTAAACATAAGCAAGTTTAGTATATGCTTAACTATTATTTTTGTAAAATGTATAACTCCTGAAATTTTCCCCACTAGCCTTAGCTGTATTAATTTTACTCCAGCTATAAAAAACAGAAAGAAAATCATGCTACAATTCCTGCTTCCCCCAAGCAGTTGTTCTTAGGTTCATCTTTAAGAATTAAGAAAAAAATATACTGAAAATTGGGCTTCCCTGCTGGCTCAGCTGGTAAAGCATCTGCCTATAATGCCTGGTAGGCTACAGTCCATGGCGTCACATAGGGTCAAACATGACTGAAGTGACTGAGCATAGCACAGCACTCTGTTTTCCAACCCTGAGCTCCATCCTTCTGCAGGAATGCGCTTTTCCGTAGAGCTGGCAGGACTCTATAAAAGGGTATGTCAGTGGTGGCTGCATGACTTCATTGGACCACCTGTGGTTCGGCACAGCCAGAGTTTGTAAGAGGTTGCTATTCTCATTGTGCAGTATTTTTAAATTCATTTTAATCCTTCATTCTCCAGACCAGATCCTCATCCCTGGGTAGAGGTATAGATTTACACTTTCTGCCTTCCATCAAGGGAGTTGAATGGAGGCATACAACTGTATTGAATGGATGTGTGTGTGTGTGTGTGTGTGTGTGTGTGTGTGTGCATGTGTGCATGTGCATCTGTGTGTAGGGGATTTGAATGCTGGGCTCAGTTTTGCTTTTTGCTGACCCATTCAAAAGCTCAGAGGTCCTAATTTTGAACAGGTGCAATTAAATTTTTAAAAAGCCTTAGCAGGTATCTGTATAGGAAGATGATCTTACCTATTACTCTGTGAAAACTGTGTATGTACTCTTTTCAACATGACATGCAAGAAAGATTACTACAATGCACTGGGCTGTGGTTAGGCATGCAATAAAAACAACCCGAATTGTTTTTCTATACATTTTTTATGGAGGAGGAGGTAGATGGTAATGAGTTTACTTCAGGAGAGCATGATTATTCAGTTTCTAAATTTGGTAACTTTGCTTTTTTTTTTTTTTAATGATGGGAATTATCAATGGGCTTCAAATAATTGTGCTCATGTGGAGACTCTGAACACAATATTAATACTGTTTATTTTAAATAAGATGAGGTCTTCAGATCCCTGTAGAAGTAGGCCAAGGCCTTTCTTATAAAAGGAATCCAAACTGAATCAGTTGCTACTACCTATAAGTCATGGGCTTCCCTGGCAGCTCAGTGGTAAAGAATCTGCCTGCCAATGCAGGAGATGCAGGTTTGAGCCCTGGGTTGGGAAGATCCCCTGGAGAAGGGATTGGCAACCCACTCCAGTATTCTTGCCTGAAAAATCCTGTGGACAGTGGAGCCTGATGGGCGACAGTCCATGGAGTCAGTCCAAAGAGTCAGACATGACTTAGGGACTAAATAACAACAAAGATTATGTTTTATATTAACATCATCCCCTTAGCAGAGAATCCAATTAATGTTTAAATGTACCTCCTGGGCCTCATTTGCAAAATTTTCCACAGCCAGGCTCCCTCCTCTGAAAGTGAAAGTGAAAGTCGCACAGTTGTGTCCGACTCTTTGCGACCCCATGGACCATACCTCCTCTGGATCCTCCACTATTCTCAGTATCTTCTGGAACCTTCCCTACCTGGGCCTTCTAGGAGCAGCAGGGCCAGTGAAGGTGCAGTCCTCACAGAAGATGCAGCAGTAGACAACCGTATTCAGAGATAGCATGTTTAATTTCTAAGTCTGAAAATCCCCTTCTTAAAAATGGAAATAATAATAGCACCTACTTTATGAGGTTGTGAGGTAAAATAAATGAGATAACTGATTAAAAGTTCCTTACCCAGAGTTACTGTTCAATGCATGTCAGGTAGCATTATTGTTGTGCTCAGTTCTTTTGGGGCCAGAGCAGCATCCTATGCCAATAATGACGTAACTTGGTAAGTCCTCAGAAATTTGGCTGACTAATACTAAGAGGAAATGACCATTCTTTGTAGGCACTGAAGCTGCATGGTCAAGATGTAGAAGAAAGGTCACACTGGGAACTATGATGCACCACAGGAAAACTTAATCTGTAGACTTCTCTGGTTTCTCCCTTCTGTGACCACTTTTTGGACTATCCAAGTTACTCCTTCAATCATATAGTTTTGTTACTTTAGACTTTTGAATGCATGCATTTTGGTTTTGTGTCCCTGCGTCATTTAGGGTCTAGACAAGAAAACTGAAGTTACTCTGGGTATATCCATTACCACCATTACCCCTACCATAGTTTGACCTCAGGCCAAACTACAGGGAGGGAACACAGCCCCACTCATCAGCAGAAAATTAGATTAAAGATTTGCTAAGCATGGCCCCGCCCACCAGAGCAAGACCAACTTTTCCCCACAGCCAGTGCCTCCCATCCAGAAGCTTCCGCAAGCCTCTTATCCTCATCCATCAGAGGGCAGACAGAATGAAAACCACAATCACAGAAAGCTAACCAAACTGATCACATGGATCACAGCCTTGTCTAACTCAATGAAACTATGACCCATGCCATGTAGGGCCACCTTAGATGTAGGATCATGGTGGAGAGTTCTAACAAAATGTGGTCCACTGGAAAAGGGAATGGCAAAACTCTTCAGCGTTCTTGCCTGTTCAGTTCAGTTCAGTCACTCAGTTGTGTCCGACTCTTCACGACCACATGGACCACAGCATGCCAGGCCTCCCTGTCCATCACCAACTCCCAGACTTTACTCAAACTCATCTCCACTGAGTCGGTGATGCCATCCAACCATCTCATCCTCTGTCATCCCCTTCTCCTCCTGCCCTCAATCTTTCCCAGCATCAGGGTCTTTTCAAATGAGTCTGCTCTTTGCATCAGGTGGCCAAAGTATTGGAGTTTCAGCTTCAACATCAGTCCTTCCAATGAACACTCAAGACTGAGCTCCTTGAGGATGGACTGGTTGGATCTCCTTGCAGTCCAAGGGACTCTGAAGAGTCTTCTCTAACATCACAAAAGCGTCAATTCTTTGGTTCTCAGCTTTATTTATGGTCCAACTCTCACATCCATCATGACTACTGGAAAAACCATAGCCTTGATGAGATGGACCTTTGTTGAGAACCCCATGAATAGTATGAAAAGGCAGAAAGATATGATGCTGAAGGGTGATGAACTCCCCAGGTCAATAGGTGCCAAATATGCTATTGGAGAAGAGTAAAGAAATAGCTCCAGAAGGAATGAAGAGACTGAGCCAAAGCTAAAACAGATCCCAGTTGTGGCTGTGTCTGGTGGTGGAAGTCAAGTCCGATGCTGTAAAAACAATATTGCATAGGAACCTGGAATGTTAGGTCTGTGAATCAACGTAAATTGGAAGTGGTCAAACAGGAGATGGCAAGAGTGAACATTTTAGCAATCAGTGAAATAAAATGGAACAGAATGGGTGAAATTTAATTCAGATGAGCTTTATGTCTACTACTGTGGGCAAGAATTCCTTAGAAGGAAATGAGGGGTTAGTAGCCCTCATAACCAACAAAAGGGTCTGAAATGCAGTACTTGAGTGCAGTCTCAAACATCACAGAATGATCTCTGTTCATTTCTAAGGCAAACCATTGAATATCACAGTAATCCAAGTCTATATTCCAACCGGTAATGCTGAAGAAGCTGAAGCTGAACCGTTCTATGAAGACCTGCAAGACTTTTTAGAACTAACACCAAAAAAAAGATGTCCTTTTCATCATAGGGGATTGGAATGCAAAAGTAGGAAGTTAAGAGATACCTGGAGTAACAGGCAAGTTTGGCCTTGATGTACAAAATGTCAGCAGAATTTTGGCCTGGTCATAGATGAGAAGACTTTACACAAACCAGATGGTCAATCTGATAGACAGAGTACCTGAAGAACTATGGATGGAGGTCAGTAACATTGTACAGGAGGCGGTGATCAAAACCATCCCCAAGAAAAAAAGAGGCAAAAAGGCAAAATGGTTGTCTGAGGAGGCCTTATAAATAGCTGAGAAAGAAGAGAAGCTAAAGGCAAAGGAGAAAAGGAAAGAGATACCCATCTGAATGCAGAATTCCAAAGAATAGCAAGGAGAGATAATAAAGCCTTCCTAAGCGATCAGTTGCAAGGAAATAGAGGAAAATGATAGAATGGGAAAGACTAGAGATCTCTTTGAGAAAATTAAGGATACCAAGGGAACATTTCATGCAAAGATGGGCACAATAAAGGACAGAAATGGTATGGACCTAACAGAAGCAGAAGAGATTAAGAAGAGGTTGCCAGAATACACAGAAGAACTCTACAAAAAAGATGTTAATGACCCAGATAACCAATGATGGTGTGATCACTCACCTAGAGTCAGAAATCCTGAAGTGCAAAGTCAAGTGGGTCTTCAGAAGCATCACAGACAAAGCTAGTGGAAGTGATGGAATTCCAGCTGAGCTATTTCTAATCCTAACACTCAATATGCCAGCAAATTTGGAAGACTCAGTAGTGGCCACAGGACTGGAAAAGGTCAGTTTTCATTCCAATCCCAAAGAAGGGCAATGCCAAAGAATGCTCAAACTCCCGCACAACTGCACTTATTTCACACACTAGCAAAGTAATGCTCAAAATTCTCCAAGCTAGGTTTCAACAGTACGTGAACCAAGAACTTCCAGATGTTCAAGCTGAATTTGGAAAAGACAGAGGAACCAGAGATCAAATTGCCAGCATCCACTGGATCATAGAAGCAGCAAGAGAGTTCCAGAAAAACATCTGCTTCATTGACTACTCTGAAGCCTTTGACTGTGTGGATCACAACAAACTGGGGAAAATTCTTCAAGAGATGGGAATACCAGACCACCTTACCTGCCTCCTGAGAAACCTGTATGCAGGTCAAGAAGCAACAATTAGAACTGGAGATGGAACAACGAACTCGTTCCAAGTCTGGAAAGGAGTACGTCAAGGCTGTATACTGTCACTCTGCTTATTTAACTTATATGCAGAGTACATCATGCAGAATGTTGGGGTGGGTGAAGCAGAAGCTGGAATCAAGACTGTCAGGAGAAATATCAATAACCTCAGATATGCAGATGACACCACCCTTATGGCAGAAAATGAAGAGGAACTTAAAGAGCCTCTTGATGAAAGTGAAAGAGGAGAGTGAAAAAGTTGGCTTAAAATTCAACATTAAAAAAACTAAGATCATGGCATCTGGTCCCATCACTTCATGCAAATAGATGGTGAAGCATTGGGAACAATTACAGACTTTATTATCTTCTGCTCCAAAATCATTGCAGATGATGACTGCAGCCATGAAATTAAAAGACACTGAGAAAAATTGAAGGCAAGAGGAGAAGGGAATGACAGAGGAGGAGATGGCTGGAAGGCATCACCGACTCAATGGACATGAGTTTGAGCAAGCTCCGGGAGATGGTGAAGGACAGGGAAGCCTGGCGTGCTGCAATTCATGGCATTGCAACGAGTCAGACACGACTGAGTGACTGAATGACAGCAACTAGGTATATCAAACAGAGGAATTAGTATAGGGTATTGGTTACACAGGTGAGGAAATAACTGAAAAGTGACAAGAGGGGACATGAGTTTAGAAATAGTTAGGAAGCTAGTCCTAGCCTTAGGACTGGAGAGAGAAAGTTTCCACATAAGTTATTTGGGGTAAGTTGGCAAGGCCTGATATCTGGGGCCATATGCTGGAAGCTGGAATCATAATAGGCTGCCAGGCAGGAACTGGGGTCAGGGAGAGAGGGGCTTTCCTGTAGAAAGGAAGCTATAGAGCAGACACAACCATGTCAGAGGTACCCTGTGACTCAGAGAGTCCAGGGGAAGAATAGCAGCTTCTGCCCGCCTCTAGTCCTTCAGCCTTGCACCAGTGCCTCCCATTGGCCAAACTGCTTGCAAGTCAGAGGGCATCAGAGCCTGAGGAATGTTGTTGCCTAAGGAATGGAGCTGAGAGCAAAAGGCACAGGACCAACCAGAGCCCAGCCATACACACTACTCAGTGTCATCTCTGATGTCTCTGGTTAAGCATTATCCTTGTGGTGTGTATTAGTTGCTTAGTCCTGTTCGACTCTGTGGCCCCGTAGACTGTAGCTCACCAGACTCCTCTGTCTATGGGATTCTCCAGGCCAGAATACTAGAGTGAGTTGCCATTCCCTTCTCCAGGGAATCTTCCCTACCCAGGGATTGAACCTGGGTCTCCTGCATTGCAGGTGGATTCTTTACTGTCTAAGCCACCAGGGAATGCATGAATTATTGCTTCTGATGTGGTATGATGCTCTCTCTAAAGATAAGAGCCACGGGAAGAGGAGTACTGAAATTCTTTAGTCAAATTCAAGAGGACAGGCTTAAAAGTAAAAAGGATTATTTTTAAACCCATAGAATTCTGCAGCTCATGTCTGATGTTTTCCAGCTACAACCTGATGACTCAGAAGATTTTGGGAGGTTTTTCTTTTAGCAGTCTTTATTATTGATGTGATCAGCCCTCTATTGAATCTGGAGGGAATGATTAGCAAGAATCTAGCTGTGAGCTGAACACCATAACTTTGCCCTTGAGAGGGATTCATTTTGCATCCTTTTTTGAAAAATTTAATTCTAACGTCCTACTTAAATTTTATTTATTTTTGTCTGTGCTGGCTGTTCATTGCTGCACGAGCATTTTTTTCTCTAGTTGCGGCTAGAGGGTGGTGCCTGTGGACTTCTCATTGTGGTGACTTCTCTTGTTGCCGAGCGCTGGCTCTAGGCACTCGAGTGTCAGCGGTTGTGGCACATAGGCTTAGGAGTTGTGGCTCCCCAGCTCTAGAGCATTGGCTCAGTAGTTGTGGTACACAGCTTAGTTGCTCCATGGCATGTCGGATCCTCTCAGTCCAGGGATCAAATCCGTGTCTCCTGCATTGGCAGGCAGATTCTATACTACTGAGCCACCAGGGAAGCCCCTCAATTTTGCATCCTTTATCTCAAGGATATTTTAGACGGTATTGAAATAAATGTTTTCACATAACCTGTGTTTGTGATGGATTTTGAAATTTGGATATATTATGTATTTTCCAGTTGCTCTGGTGTGTGTGTGTGTGTGTGTGTGTGTGTGTGTGTGTGTGTGTGTGTTTATGTGTGTATTAATCACATCTAGATTAAAATATCAAAGCAATTGAAAATCCCAGGCAGTTCTCACATTGTAAAAGCTAATTTTAGTATTTCTGTGCAGTGTCAGAAATAGTATTTTCTTGTAGACTGTTACTTTATGACACAGCCTTTGCCATTTCCATTGCCTCCTGGCAGAGAGCTAGATTTCAACAGTACTGGTCATTAATATCCTGCTGTTGCTGGACACCAACTAGTAAAGTGAGCTAGATGTCTTCAACATCTGGAAACCCTAGGGGAACTCCTTCCAAGCCTAGTATTAACTTATCCTGACACTTGTTTCTTTGTTCCCGCTTTGCCTCAAGCAGTTCACCCACGGTATATTTATTTTTAAACCAATCTTTGTAAGAGCTCTCACCTTACTGACAAATCACAGACTTACTGAAAATATCCATGGATGTCCATGGAGACTGAGGTTACATAGCTGTGAACTCCATTGTTTATAATATAACATGCTACATTTCACACATTTGTCTCTGAAGTCATCCCTTTTGTGGAAAGATCCTTCCTGCCATTTCTAGGTGGAATCAGTCTAGCCATATGGATGTAGGTCTAGCCTATTTTGGAAGAACCTGAGGAGGTTCACCAGCTCTGCACACTTTGGTCTCTCATCCTCAGTTCCTGAATTTGGGGTCCAGAAGAAAACTTATGTTTTCTCTTTCACTCCTTTGAGACTGTGAGGCGTGTAGAGTTGGATCCTGGAGGTGTGTCCACCAGGCCCACGTTAACCCTCTTCCTCTGAGAAGTGTCCCTCTCCATACACGCAGCAGCTTGGACCCCAGGCAGCCATGTTCCTACAACTTGATTTTATCCACTTTAACTTGACCAGAGTGGTCAGTCACATGACCCATTTAGGGCCAATGGGTTCTCTGTCCCTAGAATTTACAAATGAGAGACTGTTCTTCAGGGTGGTCTGGTGGCTTGAGGAAGATGTTCAGTAGCCGTCTCGGCCAAGGGCAAGGAGTTGAGGAATGACATGAAAGGAAAGGAAAGGAAAAAGAAGATAAGGCTAGAAAAGCCAAAAGAGGTGAAAGTATTTTCTGGTGAACCCATTATCTCTTACTATACAATAAATCACCCCCAAATGGCCACCATCTATTAGCTCACATAGTTTCAGGGTTCAGGAATCTGAGACTGTATTTGTGACTCAGGATCTCTCATGACTGTGCAGTCAGGTTGTCAGTGGGGACTGAAGAATGCACTTCCAAATTCACCTGTACTGGCAGGAGGGTTCTGTTCCTTGCCATATGACCCTCTCCACTGGGGTGCTTACTTGATGGAGTAGCTCATCCCCCCAGAGCTGAGAGAGAGAGAGAGAGAGAGAGAGAGAGAGAGAGAGAGAGAGAGAGCGCATCCAAGATGATTGTTGTTGTGGTTGTCAGTTGCTAAGTCATGTCTGGCTCTATGCCACCCCATGGACTGTAGCCTGCCAGGCTCCTCTGTCCATGGAGTTTCTCAGGCAAAAATACTGGAGTGGGTTGCCATTTCCCCCTCCAGGAGATCTTCCTGACCCAGGGATCGAACCCAGGTGCAGGCAGCTTCTTTACCACTGAGACACCAGGGAAACCCTACCCAAAATGATGTTGGACCTTAATTCTCCTTCTCTAGAGTGTGTGCTAAACTTGGTGCCTCTTTCGAAGAAAAAGATATGGAAAGGGAAAAATAGTAACAATACAGTGATGAAATATGGTAGACACCAGCTTAGCCAAGCAATCAAGATTGACATTACTAATGATCAATCATATTGATGTCATATACTCCTGATGTGGTATGATGAGAAGCTTATCGCACCTTGTCATATTCTTCCCCCAAATCCATAATCCCAGACTAGTTCTGAGAAGACAGCAGACAAACTCAAATTGAGGGACATTCTACAAGATACCTGACTAGTACTTTTCAAAAGTTATAAGGTCTTTAAAGAAAATAAGAAAAGGACAGAAGCTGTACAGACTTTAGGAGATTAAGGAGATTTGATGATTAAATGCAATGTAATATCCTGAATTAGATCCTGGAACAGAAGAATAACATTAGTAGGAAAACTGGGAAAATCTGAATGAAGTCTGTGATTTAATTAATGGTATTATATGAATGTTAATTTCTTAATTTTGACAAATGTACCACGGCTATGTTAACATAAGAGGAAGCTGAGTGGATGCAATACGGAAACACTAGGTACTATGCAAAAAAAAAAAAAGTTACCTAAAAAAGTTCTCCAAAACCAACCAAACAAACAAAAAATGTTCAAAGTGACAAGCCCAGGGTGATAGCAGACATTTTAGGAAGGTGATCTAGGTTAGACTTATATGTGGGTAGATGGAATAGTCCAAGAAGGCTGCTTAAAGGGAAAAAAAAAGGGGGGTTGGTTGCCTACAAAAGAGAGTGAAAAATAATAGCTGTAGCATCATGAAACACTCAGACAACGTCTAATAGAATTGTATAAGCTCAGCAGAATGGGGTGGGTGTGGTGGTAGTGCATGAGGTGAGAGAGAGAATGGCATAAGCAATGCTAGAGAAATAGCCCTGGACTCTTTGGTTAGCACTGACATAGCATTGACTTTCTGTAGGAGACTGTAATAGTAATCTTGGGCTGCAACAACAGAATACCATAGACGGGGTGGTTTAAACAAAAGAAATTTATTTCTCATAGTTCTGGAGATTGGCAAGTCTCAGATCAGGTGTCAGCATGGTTGGGTTCTGATGAGGATTCCCTTCCTGGCTTACAGAAAGCTACCTTCTTGCTATGTCCTCACATAGTTGACAGAGGTGAAGAGAGGGCTGTCTTCTCAGAAGGGCACTAATCCCATCATGAGGCCCCCACCCTCACAGCCTCATCTAAACCTAGTTACCTCCCAAAGGCAGGGCATCAAGATAGGAATTTGAGGTGGAGGATGGACACAAACATTCTGTCTATAACAGAGATCTCTTATGCTCCATATCCATCATGGGTTGGAGTTGAGGGGAGGCTGTGTTCCTGTCAGCCTCACTTGGGGACCCAGGCCATAAGGAGTGTCTACCATCAGTGATTGCTGTAGATAAGGGAAGAGCATGTGATAAATCACTCACCATTAAAGGCTTCTGCCCTTGGGGGAATCTCTGTAGCAGGAACCCATGGGTTGATTTTGTAGGGTACTGTTATTGGATGACTCAGCTCCAATTGTCCTCCCTCCTGGGGTTTCTGTAGGAGATTCAGCTTTCTGGATGAGAGAAGCTTTTTGGTCTAGCTTACAGCAATTCAGTCCTTTGACCAGAGGGTGCTGGGTACTGTTGACTGACAGATGTACCAATACTACCTGTGATGGAGGTGGGGCAGTTGCCCAAAGGGAAAGGCAGGCGCTCTTAGGAGAAGAAGGAAAAAAGGAAGGAAGGCTGACTCAATCAAAAGACCGATGTAATTTCAAAAAACTGCACTGATTTCTTTCTTTTCCCCTACCCTGTGCCTATCTTTTTTTCCATTTCTTTTTTTTTTTAAAGTACAGTTGGTTTACAATGTTGTATTAGATTTAGGTGTACATAAAGTGATTCACATTCTTTTCCTTTATAGGTTATGATAAGATATCGAGTATAGTTCCTGTGCTATACAGTGGGTCCTGTTGATTATCTGTTTTATATATAGTAGTGTATATATGTTAATCTCAGACTCCTAGTTTTCCCCCGTCCCTCCCACTTTGGTAACCATAAGTTTGTTTTATCTGTCTGTGAGTCTGTTTTGAAAATGAGTTCATTTGTGTTACTTTTTAAGATTCCACAGATAAGCAATATCATATGATATTTGCCTTTCTTTTTCTGACTCACTTCACTTAGTAAGTACGATCATCTCTGGGTCCATCCATGTTGCTACAAACGGCATTATTTCGTTCTTTTCTTAATGGCTGAACTGTTCTATCTTTTTCTCTTCTTTTCTGTTTTGAGTTTTCTGCTTTTCTTCTGCTGATCACCGTCTTAGGTTTGGTAGTCAGTGACAGGCTTTGTATAATTGAGCTTGTTGGGTTTCAGTGTCTAGGTGTTTCTAATCTCTGCTTTGATGACTCTAAGAAAATGTCTTCTGTATTGATGTTTGAACTGGAGCACATTCAACTGTTTTTCAACACAAGGAGTCTCAATAATATTGCAGTACTCCATGCCTTTCATGTTTTCCTGAACATCAGAATTGAAAACTCCTAGATTAACGTATAGCACTGTTTATAACAGTGCAAACTGGATACAAACAAAATGATCAAGAAGGAATTGTTTATATAGCCGTGACATCTCTTGTACAGCTGTAACATAGGGTCATTCAACACTGTTTTTTCCCTCTTTAATTATTATTTAATCCTTGGAGAATCCGAGAAGAATTGCAGGCTCCCTTTCAAGAAAAATGTGTGTACATTGTACATATAATTTCTCATAAATGCTTTGGGTATTTTGTACACCACACCCAGTAAAAATTTACCTCTAAATCCAAGAATTGTTATGAACAACCACTTGATATATTCTTGATGTAATGGAATACTGTTTAGGTTTAATCATTATCATGAGTTTATTTTTAATATAAAATGCTGTTCAAAATATACTGAAGAAAAATTAGATACAAAAGAAGAGGCCAGCATATGTGTGTGTGTATATAGTAACATTTGGACAAAAGTTTGGACCACTGTCCAGGCAAATGCTAAGTATATTTCCCTCTGGTAGATCAACTACAGATAATTTTTTAAAATGATTATTGTAGTCTCATACTAGTCTTCAAAAATGAAAATATATTACTCGTGAAATTTTTACAAAGGAAATAAGATAAAGGAAATATATACTTTAATCACTTATGGCTCATCTTTGTCATGCTGTCTGGTTTTCATGGCTCTTTGATTAATGGTAGAAATAATTGGGAGGCGTGGGTATAAGAAGGTCCTATGTCAAGCACTAAAGATAATCCAAAATGTGTGATTTTGAAAGTGAATTTTTTTATAATTCCTTCTTCAGCCCCAATAAAAGCTGTTAGTGGTTTAATTTATGTACATCATTACACACACAGCTTGTTTCTTAAATGGAAATAGAATTGACATATATTGTTTGCAATGTGATTTTTTTCATGTAAAATTTATGTTGGACCTCTTTCTATGTCTGCTCTTAGTGCTCAGTCTCAATTATTTTTAACACTTGCATAGAATTTAGCTGTAAGAATCATCATAATTTATCTACAGCCCCTTTGCCATAGACCAAGTTTTTCAAAATAATGAAAAACATCTCAGTGAAAATTCATGTGTACACATCTTCGCACCTTTGTGACAGTATTTCTGTAACATAGATTCCTAGCCATGGAATTCTTGTTCTTAATTGCCCCCCAGGTAACAGGTTTGCAGTCTCCATTGCGTAGTCTGTGCGTCCTGCTGAAACAGTGGCAGAGTTCAAGGGGCTGAGCCATACCAGGTGGCTGTGGGTTGGAGGTACTCAGGATTCCTGCTTGATCAACAGCCTAACTAATAAGAAAACATGACTTTCTGAGTCTGTAACAGGTTGAAAGCGTGTTTGCTTTACTTTAATTGTCAGTCAGAGGAAAGTATATTCCAGGCAGGTGCAGGTCTGCACACTATCCTTTCCTCTAGTCTCGATTTGAGAGACAAAGGAGTCTAGAGTCTATTTCAGATGATATGAAGGACAAGAAAGGTTGTCACTCAGAATGACTATGTTTACAGTGAAAAAGAGATAAGGATCATTCCAAAAACTTCTTGTTTTGAGTTATTCAAGATATTTGGATTAGTAAAATACTAATGGTAAATTTGGCCTCAAAGGTGGCAAATTCTATTTTATCCTCCCTTCCTCTACCTGCAGAGTTTGTTTGTTTGTTTGTTTAGTCACCAAGTAATATTCGACTCTTCCGTGACCCCATGAACTATGGCCCGCCAGGCTCCTCTATCCACGGAATTCTCCAAGCAAGAACACTGGTGTGGGTTGCCATTTCCTTCTCCAGGGGATCTTCCCTGGCTCAGGGATTGAACTCGCAGCTCTTGCTGCAATCTCCTGTATTTCAGGCAAATTGTTTACCACTGAGCCACCAGGGATGCCCATGAACTATCTCCAAATTAAAAATTAATCCTTCTCAAGCCCTACAGAATCTTCCCCACCACAACAAAAAATGTTTATGAAAACCAAACTAAAATGTATCTATACAATAAGCCGCTATACAGTCATAGAAATGAAGTTACACACAGTACCATATAAATGAATCTCTAAAAAATGTTGAGTAGAAGAATCAAGATACAAAAGAATTCACATTGTATAATTTCTGATGATTTATCTATCTATCTATTATTTATCTATTTATCTAAAACAAATTACTCCAAAACCTCTTGTTTTAATACAACAGATATTACTATTGCTCATGGTTTTGTGGGTCAGAGATGTAGGAGTGGCTTGGAGCGTTTCTGGCTCGGGGTTGCTCATGAAGTTGCAGCCAATGCCGTTTCAGTCTACAGTCCTCTGCAGGCTTGGCTTGGGCTAGGGATCTACTTCTAATGTGGCTAAGTCACAAGTGTGGCTAGTTGGTGTTGGCTCTTGGTGGGAGACTTCAGTTCCTGTGTACATGGGCCTCTTGTACTTTCCTCATGGTCCTCACAGATACAACAATCTGAAAGACCTAGATACAAGTTGCAATTAACTTTTTTTTTTTTTTTTTTTTAGTTGGGGGCTAATTACTTTACAATATTGTAGTAGTTTTTGCCATACATCGACATGAATCAGCCATGGATTCACATGTGCTCCCCCTCCCAAACCCTCCTCCCACCTCCCTCCCCCTCCCATCCCTCAGTGTCATCCCAACGCTCCATCCCTGAGCATCCGTCCCATGCATAGAACATGGAATGGTGTTCTGCTTCACATATGACAATATACATGTTTCAATGTTACTGTCCCAGAACGTCCAACCCTCACCTTCTCCCTCAGAGTCCACAGGACTGTTCTATGCATCTGTGTCTCTTATTCTGTCTCACATATAGGGTTACCATTACCATCTTTCAAATTCCATATACATGCATTAGTATACTGTATTGGTGCTTTTCTTTCTGGCTCACTTCACAACTAAACAGACATTTCTCCAAAGAAGACATACAGATGGCTAACAAACACATGAAAAGATGCTCAACATCACTCATTATTAGAGAAACGCAAATCAAAACCACAATGAGGTACCATTACACACCAGTCAGAATGGCCGCTATCCAAAAGTCTACAAGCAATAAATGCTGGAGAGGGTGTGGAGAAAAGGGAACCCTCTTACACTGTTGGTGGGAATGCAAACTAGTACAGCCACTATGGAGAACAGTGTGGAGATTCCTTAAAAAACTGGGAATAGAACTGCCATATGACCCAGCAATCCCACTGCTAGGCATATACACCGAGGAAACCAGAATTGAAAGAGACGCGTGTACCCCAATGTTCATCGCAATTAACTTTTTTGATAGCCCCAGAGATGAATCACACAACCAGCCCTGATTCAATGTAGGGAGAGATCACCAGGAGACCAGAATCACTGGAGGGCCATCTTGGAAGCTGACTAGCCTAATTTCATATATCTAAAGCCCCCAAATAGGCAAGAATAAACTATATGGCTTAGGGTGGCATATTTAGGTGCTAAAACTGTAGAAGAAAAGAAGGAATGATTACTGTAAAAGTGGTTACCTCTCTGAGGGTAGAAGTTATAAGTGGACAAAGATAATTATTTGTACAAGAATACCTTTATGGTTTATGTACTTTTCCAAACTGTAATTTATTTCATAATTGCAAGAAGAGATCTTAAAACAGAAACAAAGTGTTCTGTTCTCTTTTGTGCCTTAAACATACATCCGTGGATTCCTAATAATATAAAGTTAGCCAAGAGTTCTTATGAGTTCCAGACAATATAAAGCAAAGAGTATTATACTGACCCTTATTTAATTCTCACTAACACCAATTAGTACTATCACCCAATTTTTACATAAAACAAAATTGAGAATTAGGGTGTTTTAGGTATCTTACTCAAGGTCACATGGCTGGTTACTGGTGGAGCCAGAGATCATAGCCAGCGAGTGGCCCTTCTGATGCAGAAAAGGAGGTCAGAGTATTTGTTGTTGTTCCATCACTAAGTCCTGTCTGACTCTTTGTGACCCCATGGACTGCAGCATGCCAGGCTTCCCTGTCCTTCACTATCTCCTGGAATGCACTCAAACTCATGTCCTTTGAGTCGGTGATGCCATCCAAACATCTCATCCTCTGTAGCCCTCTTCTCCTCTTGCCCTAATTCTTTCCCGACATCAGAATCTTTTCCAGTCAGCTCTTTGCATCAGGTGGCCAAATTATTGAAGCTTCAACATCAGTCCTTCCAATGAATATTCAGGACTGATTCCCTTTAGGATTGACTGGTTTGATCTCCTTGCAGTCCAAGGGACTCTCAAGAGTCTTCCCCAGCATCACAACTCGAAAGAGTCCTTTCTTCTGCCTTCAGCCTTCTTTATGGTCCAACTCTCATACATGACTACTGGAAAAACCATAGCTTTGACTATATGGACCTTTGTTGGCAAAGTGATGTCTCTGCTTTTTAATATGCTGTTCAGGTTTGTCATAGCTTTTCTTCCAAGGAGCAAGCATCTTTTACTTTTGTGGCTACACTCGCTGTTTAGTATACATTTAAACCTGTTTTTGTCTAAGCTGAACAAACTTTGAAAACTTTTTGTGAATCAGTCAACCAGTCTTTCTCAGTATATGAGTGGCACAGAGTAAATACTACAAAGATATTTTTTAAATGAATAAAGAAATAAAGATTTAGTTATTTTACTTACTTTACAGTAGTCTTGTATGGAGTATGTCAACCAGTCTTTGTGAATCAGTCAACCAGTCTTTCTCAGTATATGAGTGGCACAGAGTAAATACTACAAAGGTATTTTTTAAATGAATAAAGAAATAAAGATTTAGTTATTTTACTTACTTTACAGTAGTCTTGTATGGAGTATGTCATATGCTAACCACTGGTCTATGTGTTTTACAAGTGTTAATCCCTATGGAATTAATATTAATTCCTTTCCTCATCTCTAAGAAATAAGTCCCTGAGGACTTCCTCTTCTTCATTTGCTCCTAGGCTCGAAGTTTTCTGTTTGTTTTTTTTTTTTTTCCAGCTACTTGACCTTTGATCCCCGGGGCTTGATATTTTAGCACACTACTTTTGACATATCAGTTCAGCAACAGCATGCTGAGTCCTTACTCATTACTGAGTTCTAGGAGGAAATAAAGATGAATATATTTTCATCTGCAACCTGACAAATGAGTCCTTGTCTTTTAAAACTTTTTGACAATCTTTTGTGTTAACTTGGTTGGGAACATCAGATCCCTTGAGGTTTACCCCTGCAACCTTCACAACAGGAAATGTGCATGTATCTTGGCTTATTTCAGTTTCTGATTTTAGTTCCTTTAATAAGTGCTAAATATGATTCATTCGGTTATTTTCCAGCGTATTTTTCCAAATCTCCCACGAGCAAGTCTAAACGTGTTTGCTTGTTGCTCTAATGAAGAGATCTTAGCTTCCTTATCAACCGTGCCACTGGGATACAGGCTAAATTCTGCTTTGATAAATCAGTTCAGACTAAGATAGAGCATTAGTGTTGGAGAAGAAATTAGTTATTTTGTTCCATCAATATTTGCCTAAGTACAGATGGACACTGTGGAAAGTGAAGTCGCTCAGTCGTGTCCGACTCTTTGCGACCCCATGGACTGTAGCCTACCAGGCTCCTCCATCCATAGGATTTTCTAAGCAAGAATACTGGAGTGTATTGCCATTTCCTTCTCCAGGAAATCTTCCCGACCCTGGGATTGAACCTGGGTCTCCTGCATTGTAGGCAGACGCTTTACCGTCTGAGCCTGTGGAAAACCTACTAAAAATTCTATTTTCATTTGCAATATCCTTGCTGTCATTACAAAAAGGAACAATGTGAGTTTGCTAGAAAACATATTTTCTTTCACACGATGGCTAATCCATTCATTTATTCAATAGACAGTTTTTAAACATTCATTGGGAGCATGGACCCAGCATTCTGGGAGCTCATCGTCTGGGCAGGGAGAATAGTGCATTGGGTGTGTGTGTGGTGGTGGTGGAGGAAGGAGGGGTTTTAGGGTGGTGGGAGCTGCTTATAGAAGTTAAGCAGATGACTACAGGACTGGGTACTGCAGATAGTATATCTTGGAAACTTAGGGACGGGACCCTTAAACCAATCTTGGAACTTGGTGAAGGTTGGTGGGATAGAGCAAGGCTTCCTGGAGAAGGTAACATTTGAGCTGAGTCTTGAAGGAGTGTGTTGGGCAAAAGGGGAGAGAGCAAGGTGCTCCAGACAGAAATAGCCTGGCATATTCCAGGAACTTCAGCAGTTTGGGGTCACTGAAGTTACTTAATACGAAAGTCAGGGAGTGATCTCAGAGGAGGTCCAGAAGTGGTAGGAGGAGCCAGGACATAGACAGCCAGTTATCCAGTGTCAAAGAGCCTGGCTGTTATTCAGTGGGGAATCCTAAAATTTTAAAATAAGGAAAAGACAAGATGAGATTAGTGTTTTAAAAAGATTCTTCTTGGAAAAATTTCAAAAGCACACATGCTTTTTGGCCTAGCAGTTTAATTTCTAGCAATTATTGTGGATGGGAGCAAAGATTTAGTTACTTGGATAGGAGTGAAATTACCTATAATAGTGAAAAATTGAAAACAATCTAAAAGTCCAGCAATACAGAAATTAGAAAAATAAGTTCTTGCAAATTTACTGAATGAAAAGTGTATTTTAAAAACATGAAAATGATGTTGTGGGCAAGGAAAGCTACTCATATTACATGAAAGGGAAAAGTATGTGATGAAATGGTATATTCAGTATGATATTCTTCTGAATATTTTTTGAAATTAAATATATAATAATAACATAGTGGTGGTTGTTTAATCACTAAGTTGTGTCCAACTCTTGTGACTCCTTGGACTGTAAGGGCTTTGGGGCTTATGAGCTACAAAAGGCATCTTTTTTTTAAAAATAATTAAACAATGTTTTTTCTAATTTAAAACATTGAAGTACAGTTGATTTATAGAGTATTTTATTAGCTTCAGGAGTATAGCATAATGATGAAAAATTTTTAGAGATTACACTCCATTTAAAGTTGTTACAAAATATTGGCTATATTCCCTATAAAAGGCACTTCTTTGCTTTGAATCTCTCTCCTGGACTAAACTTTAGTCAGTCGCCTCTGAATTCTCTTCCCAGTTAGACCTTGACTTTTGGACTTCCACTAGCGTTGACCAGTTTTAGCAAGAATCCAGTCAAGTCAGTTTAACCAGCACCCCCGACCCCGATATCTGATCACCTTCTTCATCCCCACCATCCCCCAGGAAATATCTGATTACCTAGCCTGCCTTCAGCAAGAATCTTGTTAGGTCAGTTTAAGCAAAGAATTACACTACCTTTTTAGTAACTGACTACCCATTGACCACCTTCCATACCCCAGTACACATTCTGTTTCTTGGATATAAATCTCCAACTTTTTCTTGTTGTGTTTGAAATTGAGCCCAGTGTGTTTCCTCTACTGCAAACCCCCCCCCCCCCATTGCTGTTGTTCCTACACCTATGGCAGTAGTCCCCCTGAATCACGTTGGGCTTATTGTTCTTTAATAAGTGCCAGAATAATTTTTTTTAGCAGTTCTTAACAAGGTAAAAGTGAGAGTGGCTCAGTCATGTCTGACTTTCTGTAACCCGATGGACTACACAGTCCATGGAATTCTCCAGGCCAGAATACTAGAATACTGGAGTGGGTAGTTGTTCCCTTCTCCACGGGATTTTCCAAACCCAGGGACTGAAGCCAGTTCTCCCATATTGCAGGGGGATTCTTTACCACCTGAGCCACCACGGAAGCCTCTCTTCAAACTCGTTGCTCAGCTCTTAACCCTGGTGGCTCTGCAACTGCTGCACGGAAATCAGCTATTCTTGAGACTCATTAGATTTCCTTTCCTAAATTCATTTAAATCGCCCTTCATACCTCAGCCAGCCTTTTCCTAATCCATTTATGTTGCAATTTATATTCAGATCTAAGCTTCACAAATTTTGCGTTGGATTATTTATGAATCTTCTTTGCTTTGTTCAAATCAGAACTCAGATAAAGCCTGCAAAATGTGTTTGAGTGATATGTCTTTTTTTCCAAAATCATTTTTAAAATGAGATTTAATTCATGCACCTAATATGTCTTTTAAATATTTAAAAATCTATAGCAGTTTCTCCTTCCCCTTTATTTCATGCTGTTTGTTTTTTTGAAGATTTCTCAATGTCTTGTAGATTTCTCAATTCCTGAATCCTTGTGGTATTATTAACATGTTTCTCTCTTTTTCCCCCCTGGGAATTGGTGGTAGTTTTCATAGTTTATACATAGGTTTCTTTCTCTTACTCTCTCCCCTCCTTTTCTTTTCTCCTTCTTTCCTCTCTCCCCCTTCTTTCTTTCTTTTGTAGCTTAGTCACTTCTCCTCCAAGAATCATCTCTTTTTTTGCTTTCAGTAGTTGCTTCTTTTTCAGACACTTGTAGGATTTACCTATCACTTTATTTATCCACGAAATCATTTTCACTCCTATTCCTAAAAAGGCAGGGACCCTATCCTGAGTACAAGGGACACAGGTGGCTCATCACTGCTGTTTCCCCCATAGCTAGCACATAATGTGGCTGTCACGGAGTAGGTGCTCCACAAATAGTTGTTAGGATAAATGAATATAAAGTATAAATCACACACCAGTTATCTGCTGTCTAACATTTGCTGCCATGGGTGTGGCTTCTCATTGTGCTACAAGCCCTGACTCAGCACCTGAACTTTGAGCCTCTTGAGGGCAGGAAGGAAGTCAGATACATTCTTGTAGTCTGGGTACCTAACAGAATACCATGTTCATAACCAGTGCATTTTTACTTGGAACATTTTTAACAGTTACAGCAAAAAGAAAGAAAAAATTTGGTTCATATATCTGAAAAGTCCAAGGATATCTGACTTCAGATATGGTTGGAATGGGGAGCTGAAACGATGTTACTGTTATTTTCTGTTTCTCAATTTTGCTTGTTTCTGCTTCTTTTTGTTGATCTTGTCTCATTTTCTCTCATTTTTTATGAGCTTCACTCTGATCAAAAATGGCCATTACTCTGTGGCCATAAATATTAAGCTCTAGATTTCCTTCCCTCCAGCACTGTGCTTCCAAGAGTCAGACAGTCTTCCCAAGATGCCCCAGAAGAAGAGTCTCAAGGACTTCTAGTCACAGTAGGACACTGTGTCCATCCCTCAAGGAATCACCATGGCTAGGAAAATGGCCCCCCTGATGGGTCAGGACCAGTCTCATAGCTACTCCCACAGGGTAGCAGATGGCACTGTCATCAATAACCCGACCATTGGTGATGAAAAGAGTCATTTTCCTGGACTGAGTAGGATGAGATCAGAAGAAAAGGTGAAGGAGAAAAAAATAGCAGCTATCTGTGTGTACCTCAGGGCAAGCTTACTTAGTTGGAGCTAAGTTCAGGTGTCTTAGCTTTCCTGACAGTTTATTCCCTTTTGGGTTTGATCCCTTAGGTCTAGCAGGTCCCTGTGGGATATAATGACAAAATGGACTATTTCATTATAATTCAGAAAGCCCCATGCTCCTCGGAAGAAAAGCTATGATCAACCTAGAGAGCAAATTAAAAAGTAGAGACATTACTTTGCCAACAAAAGTCTGTCTAGTCAAAACTATGTTTTTCCATTAGTCATGTATGGATGTGAGAGTTGGACTATAAAGAAAGCTGAGCGCCAGAGAATTGATTCTTTTGAACTGTGGTGCTGGAGAAGACTCTTGAGAGTCCCTTGGACTGCAAGGAGATCCAACTATTCTATCCTAAAGGAAATCAGTCCTGAATATTCATTGGAAGAACTGATGCTGAAGCTGGAACTCCAGTACTTTGGCCACCTGATGCAAAGAACTGACTCACTAGAAAAGACCCTGATGCTGGGAAAGATTGAAGGTGGGAGGAGAAGGGGATGACAGAGGATGAGATGGTTGCATGGCATCACTGACTCAATGGACATGAGCTTGAGTAAGCTCCGGGAGCTGGTGATGGACAGGGAAGCCTGGCGTGCTGCAGTCCATGGGGTTGCAAAGAGTTGGACATGACTGAGTGATTGAACTGAGCTGAACTGAACCCGAAGTCCTTGATAGCCTTTGAAGGTCAACAGACTAAAATTAGGCACAAGAATCTTGTTTTCATCTACATTTTCTGTGGAGCAGGTCAGTGGCTTTCCTCATATTAAAAGGTTTCCAGTGAACCAAAAGATTAACAAGATTCCAGTGTTTCTCAATACAGGTATGGATGATATTTAAGATAAGGAAGTTTGTCATTGTGCAAGACATAAAGAGTCTCTAGCCCGTACCCCTTAAATTCCTGTAACACCCCCATGTTATTATGATAATCACCCCCTCCTAGTAGTAGTAATGTTAGTTGCTCAGTCATGTTCAACTCTTTGAGACCCCATGGACTGTAGCTCGCCAGGCCCCTCTGTCCAAGGGATTCTCCAGGAAAGAATACTGGAGTGGACTGCTGTTCCCTTCTCCAGAGGATCTTTTCAACCCAGGGATCAAACCCCGGTCTCCTGCATTGCAGGCAGATTCTTTACCATTTGAGCTACAGGAAAGTCCATATTCCGGTCACCTATAGTTGAGAAACAAGATGAGACTCCAAATCTAGTCTCAATGTTTCTTGCATGTTTTACGTTTCCTCTTCTTTCTGGCAGAGAATAACTTTTTTTTTTAACTTTTAATGTCTAATTTCCAGTAGTATCTATCATGGAATCTGGGATCTTATTTCACAAGCACAAAAAGCCTGTTTTCCACAGGAATGTTCAGGTTCTGTAATATTTTACTGGTATGGACCTAATGTGATGTTTCATCCAAGGCGAACTAGCAAACAGCCAACTCCTGGGAGGTACCAGTCATTAGTCTATCCTCCTTAGAATTTTCTCGCAGAGTGAGCATTTATTACTTTTGAAAGGACAAACTCACAGATGAAGTGTTAGTCTAAGGAATATCTTCAAGATCTGACAAATAAAATAATGACCATTGAGCAGCATTTTTATTACAGATCATTCTCTTGCATTTGACCTCGAAACATCTTCAAAAAACAGATTTGGCAATCTCTTCTTTTATAGATGAAGAAATTAAGGCTTCTAGGAATCAAGTGACAAGCTCACGATTACACAGCACTTTAGAGGAGGACTCGGGATTTCTGCTGTGGGTTTTAGAACTTTGAAAGCCACCCTCTAACTCTCTACTTCCTCCCTGATACCTCCAAACACTTTTAAAAGAAAGAAAAATACCCTACTGGAACTAATCAGAGGGAAAGACTGGAAGTTTAAATGAGCCATAACAGTGTCGGTTAATCTGTTACCTAAGTGAGTGCCGGGAAGCTGTGGTGGGGGTGGGGGGAGTTGACACTTGTACATTTTATGTGCCTCACAACTTCACTCCTGTAAAGTTAGGACGATTTCATTTGAAGTCCCAGCCAACTGAGAAATTAAAAGCAGACAGTGACGACGCTGTTTTGTAACTTTGTGCCTTTTAAAATTAACTGCACCTTTCAAGTGCGGCTTTGGATTAAAAGTGGCTAATTGGATAAAGGGGAGAGCCATTCAGCTGGATGAAGAGTATTGTAAAAGCCCTGACTGAGTTAGTTACGGGAAAGGGACGCACAAAAACAGTTTCCACAGTGCTATTTTACTTACAGAGTGAAGGAAAGTTCCTCCACGCAGTTCCAAATCGAGGACAGGTTGATTTGTCGCAGCAGCGCTGTAATACATGTAGTCTGATATAAAGTCTATTTAAGAGAGACCTGCAGGCTGAAACTTTCTAGTGCCAAAACCCTTTACTATTTTTTTTTTTTTTTTAAATAAGGACTTGGCGTGCCCTCGCGAATGTGTGAGCTTGGAGGAGGAGTGATGGTAGGAGAACAAAGCTGAGTCCATTATTATTAATATTAAATGGTCAAGTCTGTACCCTTGAAGCTAGTGGAGAGAGAGAAGGGAGAGGAGCTGCTGACATTGACAATGAATCCAAACAGGAGTTGCACTAGCGGTGTCTACCACGTTGCCTCTGCCCTCGCTTAGACTTGATCCCAGACGGCGCCGGGCAGCCGCCCCTCCCCGTCCCCTTTCGAGTGTAAACTCCCGGGTGCCGGGGCGGGCGGCCGCGCGCGGGCCAGTGGGCTGAGCTCTGCACGGCTTGGGGGCGCACCGCTCGGGGGACCCAGGCCCCGCCGCCTCCCCTCCGCCCCCGGGCTCGGTTCTCACTTTGGAGCAGTGCGAGGACGGGAAGCTGGAGCCATGCAGTCGGAATCGGGGATCGTGCCGGATTTCGAAGTCGGGGAGGAGTTTCACGAAGAGCCCAAAACCTATTACGAACTCAAAAGTCAACCCTTGAAGAGCAGGTGAGTGGTGACAGCTGGAGGGAGGGGCGGCCCGCACCTGGGGGACCCGCTGCCTCCCACTCTGAGGCGAGGAAAGCAGCTGGCCCGGGCTCGGGGACAAGGACCCCGTGCCCTTGCCCCGGGACGGAGGGCGAACTGATCCCCGCAGCTGGGGGCCGTGCCGGCTGGCCGGGTGCACCAATGAGGGTCTCCGCCCGAGCGCATTTTGGGGGCGCGGCGGGCAGCCCCGGACAGCCCGCGAGGGCGAGGGGACCCTTCGGTTGGGGATACCAGCTGCGGAGAGCGGGTGGGGGCTGGGGAGTGCCCCGACGTGGAGGTAGGGGAGTAGGAGCGCCGGGCCGGGACGCGGTCTGGGTGAGTTTCGAGTGAACCGCTTTTCTGAAAATCCCAGTGGGCTGAGAACTTGGGAGAGGGAGAGCTTGCGGTGGATCGACCGCGACGTTAGAGGAAAGCAATAAGCTCCTGTGGCCGCTTAGGAGTCGGGCCCCTCTGGGGAAACCGACCTCGGGCCGCCTCCAGGTGAGGTTTCCCGAGCCCCGCCCCTGACCTTCCCGGCCGCGGCACCCCTGTGCGGGAGGGCGGGGTGCGAGGTGGGGGGGCGTGTCTCCCCTTCCAAGTGGAACTCCCGGGCTTTGGGGTCCCATTCAAATACAGGCCTTCCCTGGAGGGGAAAAAAACTTTTGAGACGGAGATTTGGCAAGTGTCCGCTGTTGGGCCGCGACACGTCTTTAATTCTCTGGGCACTTCTAAAACTGTTTGGGAGGAGAGTGAAGACACCTGCTGGGCTGGCGTCCCACCACCCCTAGTGCCCACTTCTTACGCTGCCTCCACTCCCGCTTGTCCCTTGGAGCAGGTTGGGTGTCTCCCTCTCTGTCCTGTGGCCACTCAGGACATTTCCAGTGTTTACTAAGAGAGAGATAGTCAGTTGAGGCGGTGAGAGTAGAGAGGGTTTAGTTCCACCCCTCAGTTGTGAGGTAGCATGAGGCTGGAACTGGAAGCTTCAGCAGTGCTTCTGCATCGGTCTCAAACCTTCCTGCCGGCCCCTCACTGTCGGTAGTGTCTGGGTGAAGGGGCCTGGCTGGCAGAGGGGGAGAGGGGCCAGAAATCATGGTGAAGGAAGGACTGAATCCGGAGTGAAGGGTTGTGATCGTAGCTGCTGGGGCACGCGGGATTGGTGCTTGTACAGTTAGGTTCGTTTCTTTCAGGGCTGTGTCAGACTCTGAATCCCCTTTGGGGAAGAAAATCTGCAAAGAGCACACCGACTGGCTGGGTGACTGAAGCAGCCTCTTGGCAGATGCTTCAGGGAGATTGGAAGGAAACCTCCTCTGCAGTTAGTTGCCTAAAACCAGCCTTTAGTTGGTGGTTTCTCTTCATAATGGCTGTTTTGTGTGTGAGCCTAGATTGTGTGTGTTGGGGGTTGGGGGGTGTGGAGTAATAGTGTGTAAAGGGTATTGTTGGTTATGCTCATTGGGGCTTTATCTGTATGCGGCTAAAGGGACCAGTGTTTTACCGAGCAGTCTCTGCTTTTGCTTCTATAAGCAAATGCTTACATGGCCAGAATGAGGGAGGGAGTGTGTGTGTGTGTGTGTGTGTGTGTGTGTGTGTGTGTGTAGTCCTGAAAGAAATGAATTAACCGGACTGTTTGGAACATTTTTGATGGTAGCTGATACATAACATTAAATGAATTTGAGAGAGTGAGGAAAATACCATCTGGAAAAACCCAAATGAATGCCATGAAACTCACGTTGGAGGATTTGGGGCCTGTTCTTTTTCAGAGTCGGCAAAAAAAAAAAAAATGAAAAATAAAATGACTTGCAAGGGTTGAGCATCCTCAGGAGCTCTCTTGCACGTGTAAGGAAAATTTCGGGTATGTGGGAAGCGCTGGTTTCACACGTTGAAGCTGGAAACAGGTGCAGGATGGAACCGGTGCACAGAGGAAGGCTAAATTAAAAAAGTTGTAAAACTTGTCTGTGGAGCAGACACATGCTCTTTGAAATAAACCAGTGAAATAAAATCTGTGAATAAATATATGGGGTTGGCAAAATTTCCGTATAGTACAGTTTTCCACAGTTGTCTGATGTATTGTCATCGACATCTGTTGTGTGACTTTACAAGGGCTGCCTGTTCAGGGCCTCCTCCTTGTGGCTTTTTGTCTTAAGTCTGTGCCTGGGCACCTCCCTTCTTGTAATCTTGGTTGGAAAAAGTTGAAATCAGAAGGGGAAGATGGCTGCAACTGCCTTGTCTATCAGTTGTATTTTCTGGATTGTCTTTTGGAGTTGAAGATACGTCTAGAATCCGCCTGAAAAAGAAAACTGTCAATTGCTCAGTTGTGTCCAACTCTTTGCGACCTCGTGGACTGTAGCGTGCCAGGCTTCTCTGATCTTGGGATTCTCTAGACAGGAATACTGGAGTGGATTGCCATTCTCTTCTCCAGGGGCTCTTCCCAACCTAGGGATCCAACGTGGGTCTCTTGCATTACAGCCAGATTCTTTACCGTCCAAGCCACCAGGGATACCCCTAGAATCTGCCTACTTGTCACCAACTCCTCTGCTCCCACTTTGGTTCCGACTGCCACCTGGTCTCCTGCCTTTATCCTTGCTGACTCTCAGTGGATTTTTCAACAAAGGAGCCACAATGTCTATGTTAAAATTGGTTTTCAACCTGAATGGTGGCTTGCCCCACTCAGGGGTCATTCAGCAATGTCTGGAGACGTTTTTGGTTGCTACAATGGATGAGAGTTGCTACTGGCCTCTAGTAAGTGGAGAGTGGAAATGCTGCTGAACATTCTCCAGTGCTCATGACAGTCTCACAATTATCTGTCCCCAGATTGTTACTGCTGAGGTTGAGAAACCTCATGGTAAATGTATCACATCATGTTCTTTCTTCAGAACCCTCCCTGGTATCAGTAAAACTCGAGACCCTTAAAGTGGTCCAAGGCAGACCTCTTTATGGGTGGGTTCCCTGTCAGCGCCGACTGTGTGGTCTTTTGTTGATGCTCTCCTGGCTCCCTCTGCTGCAGCCAGCCTCCTCACCATTCCCGGAACACTCCAGACCTCTCCACCTCTGGCCCTTTGTAAGCTGCACTTGCTGGGGCCAGCAAGTGCACTTTCTCTCTTTGTCCGGAGAGCAGCAGCATTCATTCCCTCCCCAGCTGACTTCATGTCTTCCCTTTAATGTCATTCCTGCCTTGAACACGCTCTCTGCTGTGGCTCTCCCTTTAAGCTCTGCATTCCCTTGCCCTGCTCGGTTTTTCCCACAGTACTTACATTATGACCTAGTCTATCATTTTCTAATGGGTTCCAGATATGCTAGGTTTCTCTGTGCTAGATTGCAGGGTCCAAGGGGACAGGGATTTCTGGGTTTTCCTGGTTTACTGTGGTGCCCCCAGAACCTAGAACAGAGTTTTCTTCATCGTCAGTGCTGTTGACACTTTGGACTGGATAGATCTTTGCTGTGGGGACTGTCCTGGGCATTGCAGGATGTTTAACAGCATCCCAGGCTTCTACCTGCTCAAGGCCATAGCATCCCTCCTCAAGTCGTGACATCCAAAAATAGGTCCAGACGCCACCAAACGTCCATGGGACACAGACTCACCCCTGTTGCAGATTAACAGGCCTAGAACAATGCCTGGCACAATAGTGTTTTGTTGTTTGAATATGTGTTGTTTTCTCCCTTTGTATTCCATTCCGGATGGGGCATTTGATTCTGGTTTTTGCATTCAAGGCTGCCTTCCTTTTAAAATAGGTATCCACCGTGCTGTCTCCAAAGAGGAGTTTATATATTCTTCATTTGGACTAGGCTTAGATGTGCAAGTGTTTGATGAGGAAAGACACTTTCATTCCTAACCCAGACCTCCTAGACTTTAGGAATGTGAAGCCAATGAATTTAGGTGATGAAACCCCACTTTGGTCACAATGACTGGTGAAGCTGTGTCATAGAGAGACACACACAAGAGAAAAGGGTCTCCTGAAGAAATGCTTGCAGTTTGGTTCCTCTCCAAAGGTTTTGGAAACCTTGGTGTATTCTCCTGGAAATGCACCGCGAATGGTGGGTGGCAGAGGAAAGGTGCCAAATATGAGAGGGTGAACCCAGATATCACACATGAGCATAAGTCAGGTCAGGGTCAGATGTGGAACCATTGAATGGGTCCCTCTCAGGGAATGGACTCTCTGTAGGGCTTTAGGTCCTGAAAAAAAATTTTTTTTAAATATGTTAGCATCTTTCAGGTTCATAGTTCTTTTGTTTCGTTTCATTTCAGTTCAGTTCAGTCGCTCAGTCGTGTCCGACTCTTTGCGACCCCATGAATCGCAGCACGCCAGGCCTCCCTGTCCATCACCAGCTCCTGGAGTTTACCCAAACCCATGTCCATTGAGTCGGTGATGCCATCCAGCCATCTCATCCTCTGTCGTCCCCTTCTCCTCCTGCCCCTGATCCTTCCCAGCATCAGGGTCTTTTCCAATGAGTCACCTCTTCGCATGAGGTGGCCAAAGTATTGGAGTTTCAGCTTCAACATCAGTCCTTCCAATAAACACCCAGGACTGATCTCCTTTAGGATGGACTGGTTGGATCTCCTTGCAGTCCAAGGGACTCTCAAGAGTCTTATCCAACACTACAGTTCAAAAGCATCAATTCTTCGGTGCTCAGCTTTCTTCACCGTCCAACTCTCACATCCATACATGACTACTGGAAAAACCATAGCTTTGACTAGACCGACCTTTGTTGGCAAAGTAATGTCTCTGCTTTTAAATATGCTATCTAGGTTTGTTTACTTAGTGCTAAATTCTGTGGCTTTGTAGCTGCTAATGCCCTTTTCCTGGACAGACTTCAGAATTGATTTAATCTAATTCCAATTTCTCCTCTTGTCAAAGTTTTAATAATGGTTTAGATAATGGTTCTTTAACTTCCCACAAATTAGAAATGGGAATGAAAGTGAGTATTAGGTTTATATTGGCAGGATGAGGTAGAGCAATGGTTCCCAGATGCTGATTCAGAGAGAGGTGTGTGAAATTGTTGCAGATTTGTATTCAGATGAGAAAGAAAAGATGGTTATGTCAAACTCACGCTCACATGCATGGATTTCCATGTAAAGCCACCGCCATTTCTTGAATTTATTCTGAGATTTTTCCTGGGCTTCCCAAGTGGCACTAGGGGTAAAGAACCTGCCTGCCAAGGCAGGAGACAAGAGATGCAGGTTCAATCCTAGGGTCAGGAAGATCCCCTGGAGGAGGGCATGGCAACCCACTCTGGTATTCTTCCCTGGAGAAGCCCATGGACAGAGGAGCCTGGGTGGTTACAGTTCATAGGGTCATAAAGAGTCAGACACGACTGAAGTGACCTTGCATGCACCCACATCTTCCTATTAAAAATACCCTTTCATTTATAAAATAAAATGAATGATTGTTCATTGTTAGCAAGACTGAACTGTCCGTCTTTTATTGATTTCTGAAAGTTTTCTTGATTTTTCCTTCTATCTAATCTGCAGAGAATTACTTTACATGGAGATTTAAGAGGATTGTTCTGTCATTTCTGTCTGTCCCTAACAAGCTGAGTGACCTTGGGGAGGCTGGGTGACCTCTAACCTCAGTTTCTTCATCTGGTAACTGAGGGGCCTGCCTCCTAAGGGTCTTAAGGACATTAATTGTGACATTGACTATGGAAAAGTATTAGCATGATGCTGGGTACATATTTAGTGCTCAGTAAATGTTAACAGATGTTCTTGTTATTTCTCTATTACTTAGCAGTGAGTCCTGACCTTCCAGAATGTGTTTGCATTTGGTTGACTCTGGCTTTCTTCTCTAAGGCCAGCGTTGTTATGCAATAAAATTATCCCAAGTTTAGTAAAATCTTTTTGCTTTCCCCCCTAATGAGGTGCTGCAGATAAATCTTTTGTGTTTTATAATTTTGATGCAGTCCTTAACAGTTTCTTTATGCTGGTTTAAAAAAACAAAACATCTGTGGCATCATCACATATATACAAATTCATATTCTACACATATCTATTGAGTACCGGCAAATTCATACCGATGAATGCCATTAACATTTTAACATTTGCTGAGGCCACACTGTGTGCCAGCCCCCGTCCTAAGTGGTTTTATTTGTGTTAACTTGCACAACCTGCTTGAGATGATAATAACAAATAAGAACAATAATGTTGCGGATTATAATTTTAAAAACAAGTAACAGGCAGTGCTTACTGCATGCCAGGAGTGATTCTGGGTATTTTACTTCTGTTAACTCAGTTAAGTCTCACTTCAACCTTGGGCGCTTGTATTTTTACTGTTGTCATTTTACGGAGAAGGAAACTAAGGCATCATGATTAGATAGGCCTGCTTCTGGCTCTGGTCCTGTGCTCCAGTGCACTAGTCTGGGCTGCCCTGTGAAAGCACGGGGCCTGCCTGTGCTGTGCCTTTTCCAAAACTCACCTCCGTAGCGGGAGGGAAGGGAACGCACAGATCCAGCCAAACATACAGGACGGAGTGTGATAGCCAGGGGCATCAGCCATGGGAACGTAATAGAGGAAGGGAAACTGGGGTGGAGTTTTGTTGGTAAATAAGGGTATTCGATTTTGGCATTGAATGTCAAGCAATACTCAAAGCATAGTTCTTTATAACATTAAATAAAATGTTACATGCCTTGGAAGGCATAGTCATTTTTTTTTTTTTTGATACGGACCATTTTTAAAGTCTTTATTGAATTTGTTATAATATTGCTTCTATCTTAGCTCCCCGATCAGGGATTAAAGTTGCACCCTCTGCATTGGAAGCATGGAGTCTTAACCACTGCACCACCAGAAACATTCCTGCCTTTATACTTCTAACCAGAGTTCCAGCTCTTCCTCTTCCTCTGCGGGCACCTGGGGTGGCAGAGACTGGATGCACATAGGTTCAGAAGTAGCCCTGCTTAATTAAGCACAGTGCCCATGGCTTTGTCACTTAACTGGTGTGTCTGTGTTCACAGCTAGACTGTTAGCCTCCTGGACTCTCAATTTCTTTACCTGTAAAGTGGAATCTATAGAAGTGTCCTCTTAGGGTTGGTGGAAGTTTTAAAACTGAGATATAACATGTGTAAAATGTGCTTTGTAGCATGCCTAGCACATGCTAGTAATATCAATTCCTTCTCTTCTATTTTACCATGATTGCAATTTCCCCCCTCCTCATCACAACACTAAAGCAAGTGCAGAATTATGTATCTGAAGCAAAATAGACAAGATTGAAGTACGTTAACCTGGCAGATGTTCAGATCTTATTATGCAAATTGCTTGTGTGGTATGATTAGATGGAAAACTTGATTAAAGTGGGATTCTAAGTGTTGGTTTTGTGTGTTATTGGAGATTTCCTTTTCCCGAGTACTGCTATTTATAGAATTATTTAAGTGTGTGTATGTGTGTGTGTGTTTAATTCCCTTTGAGTTCTGCAGTGCCGTTTGCACAGGCTGATGTTTATATCTGCTCCAGTTGTGCAAGAAGTGGAAAATATCCTTTTTTTAGAACAGGTCACATGTGCTTACTGTCAGGAATAGGACCTCAGTGTAAAAAAATGTATCTTGGGACAAATCAAAGTTACTAAATTTCCCCTTCCAACTGCTTTGTTTCAGAACTGGCAGTATTAGGATAAATAATAGAAAAATTTGGCTAATTTTTATTTTTTTGTCATTTTTCAAGGACGATAAGCAAGAGTTTCATTTGTTTTGTGTGTGTGTTTTAAGTATAAAATGTACTTTGCTGTTAGGTCTGTCTCATCAAAGTAAATTATAAAAATATGTTTGACTCATCTCCAAATATGCATTATTTGGAGAAAACAGTCAGGAAGGCGGGTCAGAGATAGTCAGTGTAGTTGCCCCAAGCTTTTCATATTGTAAAGACAAATGTGGAGTTTATAAGGAGGTTTTTGTGAGTCTGGCGAACACTGTGTACTTGAGGGCAAGGAATTACAGCAAGCTGTGAAGACTGCATCTTTCCTGAGCCAACTGAGGGCGAGAGGACCAGCGAGCAGATCTGGGATCTCTGCTGAAACACCCACACCCTATTTCTGTTCCTAAGGATTGGGGAGGAGGCCCAGGCTCCTAGGTCTCTAGGTCTGGTCTTAAACATGGCTACCTTCTTGCTTTGCTGCATCTTCCTTCCTGTGGCCTTTCATGCGTGCTGTGAAGGTTAAAAACATACACCTTTGCAGTGTTCGCACAGAGCTTGAACCAGGGCAGGCTGAGAGGAATACAGTGCTTCAGAAAGTGGGGACAATGGTGAGAGAAAGACCCACCAGGAAATAAATGATACCTCAAAGTCATGAGCCCCTGTTGTCCTCCCCCGGTCATTTCTAAAATGTCACTCAGTCACTTTCAGCAAAGGCAGAGGGATATGGATTTGTTTGTTTTTTCTTTTCTGTACCTACCTCATTTCTCTCCTTCCTTATAACGCTTATTTATTAAGTGCTTATCATATGACAGCTCTTTGCTGGTGTAGGGAATCAAAAGTAGAATCAGACAGACTAGGTCCTTGCTAACATGGTGCTCTCATCTTGGAGGTGGGGGTATAGCTGATAATGAAGCAAATAGATGAATAAGACAAGTTTTCATGCTAGGAAAATGAAATAGAATGTTATTGATAGAGAGTGCCTGGGAAAGAAGGTGCTTTATTGGATGGGTCTTTAGAAATGACCTCATAGAGGAAGTGATTTTTGAGGCACCAAATGTCTGAGTTAAAAGTGCAGATCTTGGTGCTGCCATTCACTAGGTGTGTGACTTTGGACAAGCTAACCAACCTCTCTGAGTCTGAGTTCCCTCCTCTGTAAGATGGAGTGATAACTACCTTGCAAGGCTGCTGTGAAGATGAAAGGTAATGCATATAAAGAGCTAACCATAGGCTTGACCTTACAGGTGCTCAGGAAGACATATAGGACTGGTTCAAGGTAATTTTAAGGTAATACATCAACAGTGGAGAAAGACATGCAGGCATTAATCTTTACCGTAAATATGTGTTTATAACTTATTCTTAAATGTTTTCTTAATGTCCAGGGAGTCAGAGATTTATGCTTGTCTTTACAAATCTACCCCTGGACTAAACGTGGAGATGGGTCTTGTTATTTTGATTATCATTCCTTTCTTCCAGGATTGTCTTACTTGAATTTTTCCCTTGCTCATTTCACTTTTGTTGCATTGAGATCATTCTGGTCTGGCCTTACTTCCTTTATGTTTAGCTTAGGAACAGTTTTTGGCTGCACCTTTGGTGCAAAGGAGAGGGACAAGTCAGTTAGGATTAAAAAGTAAAGCCCGAGACTGATTTCAGCAAATACACATGCACACCACAAACAAATGACCCACGTAGAACTCCTGACTCCCAGGGCTGTCTTCAGCCCCTGGGTCACACGCTTCCTGTCTACACTGATGTGAAAATGTCAGTGTTCGTGCAGAAAGTAAAAGAAGAAGCCTCTCCTCCCACGCACCACTTCCAGCTTCCATCAGAGTTGACATCCACAGGCAATGGCATGTTTTAATTCCCCCCTTTACGAAAGAAATCTTCAAAGCTTTCAAATTTCAGTAGCTGTGTTCTTTGATTCAAGTGTCCATGGGAAAAGGGTCTTGGGTTGCGTGGGAGCAAATATTTTAAATCCAAACGTGGTAAGTTGAAGTTTTAGGGAAGGCACTGGTAGAATCGTGTCTTTCTATAAGAAAATCGTGGGCTATTGAGCAATTTCAGGAAGGCTTCTGTGGCCTGCGCCCTTGCCACCCCCACCCCCGAGTGGGAGAACTTGCTGACACATTCACACACATTCCGCTACTTTCCCGCAAGGTCAAGAGCTGATGGCAAGGGTGGTCGTCCCCACTGATGGGACCATGTGTAGGTTTCGTAGGATAGGTTTTCTTTTTGGAAGCTTAACTTGCTTCCACGGGAAGAAGATTTGAGGCAGAGAAAAGTTATTGAGCCCAATGGTTGAGGTTATATGTCAGATCAGGATAAAATAGACAGGAATGCTGTACTTACTTTGGTACCTTTACTGTGATATGTTCCTGAATATTATCTGGTCCTAAAAAAGCATGCTTTTCAAAACATACATTTTATTTTTATAACTGGAGATTGGAAACTTGATGAAGGGAAAAGCACACAGAAAACATAAGGATGATTTTCTTGTTTAACTTGGAACCTAGCGTAGTCCCCATAAAGTCTACCTGGGCAACTCAGTAAGATGTGGCACCTTGTTCCTCTTGCCTGAACCTGCCCCAAACAGTTGGAGGTGGTAGTCACAGGCTCTCCGATATTGTAACAATCCCTTCTCTGTCAAGAGGACTGAGTATACTTCTGTTTAATTTTTTTTTGCATTTGAAATCTTTTAGCGAAAAATGAAAAGGTATTATTTCAGGGTCACTGCTCTGTGGTATTACTAAACCTGCATAACTGCATAACTTGAGAAAATTGGCATGTCAGCCAATAGAACCCTTTGCAACAAATTTATAATACTTGGGGCAGAGAATGACTGTGAATAAGCATAACGACTGTGAATAAACATTAAAATAGTATTGGCCACTTAGGGTCATTTCCTTTCAAGGGAAAAGGATGGCACCAACTATGCATTCTTGAAAAGTCTATTCATTTTTCAAGGTAGAGTTTACAATAGCTTATGTAAAAGAGTCTCTAAAAATATAAACAGCTGGCACGATTCCTGGTGACATTCCAAATAAAAGTTTGCCTGTTTGCTCCAAAGAAGCATGCTTAGAGAGTAACCTGTGAGAGAAACTGGCCCCTGGCTTGCGGTGTATGGGACAATCGGTGGGTAGACTTTTTGGAACCACGTCTTGCATCACCTTGGCATGGTCATTTACCCACTGGTGTTTAGGTAGATAAACACTAATCACATCTTATCTAGATGAAGGCTAGAGGTATAAATGCTAAATGACGGGGTCATGAAATGCAACTCTGTCGATATTGATAACGTGTGGATGCTTTATATCACTGTTGATTCAGAAGTGAATGAGAGAGAATTTGATGCCTTTCACTTGATCATAGTATCACAGTTGCTAAAATGCATGCTTTAGTGGCAAGGGGCTGAATGGCAAGAACAATTAATTGGGATTTGTTTCTGGGGTCAGTGATGTACATGTCACTCTGCTGGCCGAGGTATTCCTCTTTCTCACTCTTGGTTTCATACACCTGTCATCTTTCTAATCAGATTTCACTGGCAGCCAGCTCCCTTGTCCTCATGTGTTTCCCCTAGTGGACACTTTTATTTTGCCTGCCCATAGGCACTTTTCCAAATTCTTGTAACAGCCCCTTCCCACACGCTTAGCCTGCATGCTTGAGTTTCATGGCTTTGGGGTGGAGAAATTGATACAGGTTCGGCCACTCTTCTGTATCACAGGGATCAGTTTCAGGGAGTTACATGTAGACTAATGTAATGAATCCCAGGATTTCCTTGGGTGCTCACAGAGAGTCTCCTTTTATTTCCATTGATCTTGAACTTGGGAAGGTTGTTGTGTTTTAGAATGAAGCCCTAACTTGGAGGCAGAAAAAAACTAAGTCCTTCTTTTGGGTTAATGTTGGTTGCTATAACAAAGTGGCAGATGATAATCATATAAGTAGTAGTTCCTGGTAGGCAGACAGCTTTCCTCCCTGTGACAAATCAAGAACCCAGGCTCCTTCCATCTTCTGGTTCTGTCATTGCCTAGAACCCTGGCATCTTTTGTTTCTGGTGGTAGAAAGGAAGAGGGGAAGGCTTAACTTAAGTCCCAAAGTGACAGGCATCACTTCTGCTCAGATTCTCTGGCAAGGTCCCGTTTCATATCTAGGTCTGGATGCCGGGGTGGGAACTGGGAAAGAGATACCCCAGCTGAGCAGCAAAGCCTCTAACTTAGAAAGGAGAACCCACTTTGGGTGGATAGCTAGCCATCATCACCATGGTCCTAGTAGTAGGGTTTTGGCTTCTGAATCGAGTTGTGCCTATCTTTGCTTAGGTTTATCCTTGGTCTTTTCTGTTATTTTATTTTATATCTTCTTTTTCTGATTAAACCTGGTTGATTTGAATTTTCTGCCACTCGAATGGGGGCTGCCCGAGCTGATCTGTTGTCTGAACCCCACCTCTCTGCATTGCTTCCTATTTCCAGTTCACTGATTAAAATCACCACCCATTTCCAAACAACAGCAGTACATCCACCACTACCACCATCAGCTTAGTGCAATCATTTTCAAAATGTGGCCTCCAGACCAGCAGTTTCAGTGTCCCTTAGTAACTTGTTCGAAATGCATATTCGCAGCCCCTACCCACGACCTTCTGAATCAGAAACTGTGACTGGGGAGTCCCAGCAGTCTGCGTCTTTCAGTAAGTCCTCCAGGACATGCGGATGCACACACACTTCCCTAATGCTTTTACCATAAGTCCTGTGTCTCCACATAGGAAAAATACCCTGGATTGGAATATATTTTGTAAAAAAAAAAAAAATAGGGTGTTGCTTGTTATGGTCAGGCTAGAGAGGGTCATTGATAATAATCACATACTGATTTTAAAAAAGGACAATTCCCTCTAGAATGTTAGTGATCAGATGTACATTAGTGAAACCTGGTAGGATGCTGGGTTGTCCAGATGTGAGCTCTGAGTGACTTGGAGTTAACCTGGCCATACTACCATAAGGGGCCCTCACCCAGGTCTCGGAGGGCTGTAGTTTATTGGAGATTTGCAAAGTGTGAAGCTCGAAGCACACTGCAGTCACTTGACTGACTGATTTGGTTGAGAAACAGTGACGGTGGTTTTGAGTGTGCCCGCATGACCAAATTGTTTTCCACAGAACTTCTGCTGAATAAAATTTGAAATACGACTGTCAGCCTGTTTTCCTGTCTTAATGAATTCCAGACAGTTTGTAGAGTGTAGGAGCTTGCAAAACAGAGGGGCGGGGTGACTGCGACCAGCCAGCCTCTGTTTGGTCACATGTTAGGGTGTCCCGACATAACAGATTGTCCCCTTCTTTCTGAATCTCACCAGGCCATCCTTCTCTCTAGAGGAGAGGGCATGGCAAGGCCCATGTTATGTCAGGCAAGCAGGGCCTATAGGGTAGATCTGGACTTCTTACTTACCAAGAAATTCAACCTCTTCTTATTTTTAATCCACTTAAACCCAAGCGTTTTGATTCTTTTGTTTTTTCTTTTGCTGCATGCTGACCTTCTCCAGACCAAAAGCCCTGATGCTTTTTTGGCAAAGAATCTCTTCTTATTATAAACTGGTTAAGAGCTGTAAACAGTTGAAGAAGTCTAGAGTTCTGGGTTCAACCTTCAGAGTAAGAAGGATTTTTAACTTAAATTTCAGTTTGACCAGCTACTAGTTTTTTTTTTTTTTTTTCTCTTTGGGCAAGTTATTCCTGTAGCCTCTATTTCAACAGAGGACTAAGTGGGGTGAGTGGGTAATAGTATGATCTAAGTTTTAGGATAATTGAGTGAATTACAAAGAAATACTTGACTTAATTCCCTAGCCCAAAGCGGGTGCTCAGTAACCAGGCTCTCACTGTGAGAGAGCCTCTCACTCTCTCCATCTTTGCCCACAGCACCAGCAGGGTGAAATGACATGAATTTTTGACTTGAAATGAAGTTTTAGTTTTGAGACATTACACTAAGAGAAAATTACTCAAAGGCAATGAGCAGGAGATCAAGAGGGTTCACAGAACAGAAGGGGAGTGGGACCAGATTATCCCTCAGTTAGATGATCCAGAACCATCATTCCAACCCAGGCCAACTCTAGCCGGATTCTTCTGTAGGGTTCTTCTGCCTCTTTTTGCTCATCGGAGCCTTATGTTGGCTTGACTCTGGGCTTCTGAATCTACTAACCCAGTGATTCTCAAAAGTGAAAAATTAAAAATGTTAGTCTCTCAGTCATGTCCAACTCTTTGCGACCCCATGGACTTTAGCCCACCAGGCTCCTCTGTCCATGGGATTCTCTAGGCAAGAATACTGGAGTTGTAGCCATTTCCTACTCCATGGGATCTTCCTGACCCAGGGATTGAACCCTCATCTCCTGCACTGCAGGCAGATTCTTTCCTGTCTGAGCCACCAGGGATTAGCATGAGGAACTTTGGGAGTAGATGAAGGTTGAACAATGGTGAACTCTGGGATCCCTAACAGGGAGGTATTTAAAGACAGCACGTGCTATTTACTGGTAAGGCATTACTTTTGTTGCCAGAACAATCTTTGCCTTTATCAACATGTTTCCTTTCATCGTAATGATAGACTAGCGAGGTGGAGGAATACATAATGAGGTGCACTAACTTTGGTTTCACAACACCGTGTAGGACAGCAGCCGCACTCCACGGCTGTGTCCACACGGGCGTCTGCCATTCCTAACTCACGTTTCGACTTGGCCTGTAGTGAGTTCCTGCTTTATCTTTTCACATTTCATAAGACAGCCTCGTTATACAGTTACCTTTATCCAGTAAAAGCTGCAATACCTCATGTTCTCAAATTGTATCTTTCACTCTTCTAGAATTGTTTCTGTCCTAGTAGCACCGCATAGCTATTTTAGAGACTAAATATCCACACCAACATGATAGCTTGCTTTTCTTTTCCTTTTTACAGCTTTATTGCAGTATGATTGACAAATAAGAATTTCATATATCTCAGGTGTATAACGTGATGCTTTGGTCTGTGTATACACTGGAACAATCACCACGGTCAAATGACACACTTTGAGCCTCACCGAGTTTCTCCCCAAAACTTGTGGCTAAACCAACCACTGGGAAGCAGAAGGGCAGACTAGTTTGAAGAACCTTAATCTTTCTCAGGAGGAAAATCCCCATTATCTTGTCCACATAAGTGGATGCCTTCATCAGTTACAGCTTATACTTGTTACCTGGGTAACGAGGGTCCTGGCTTCATTGGCTGGTGGGAAGGTTTGGTGAGGTAGTGAGAGTGCTTACCTGTAGTAAGGGTGCAGTGGATGCTGGCTGTACCTGCTGCTGTACCTGTATTACTGTTGCTCTCCGCCTCCTGCTCCACCCAAGTGCTACTACTGGTGTCACAGCCATTAGAATTTAGGAGTTCACATAGGAAACAAAGAAGTGGTTCATCTGTACAGGTGCTGCTGACACTACCATTGTTTTGTCACCGTTAAGCACATACAGTCAGTTTTCATGTGTTTGGGATTCTTGCAGTGAATTTTCAAACCTAGACTTGCATTTGGTTGTCATCCAGCAGTCTTCGGGACCCCTTACCCCAGCTATCAGCTGTTGTGTGCAAAGGAATGGGAACTAGTTTGATTCCTAATCAGTGGGAGACATTTCCTACCAGAAACCAGACATGTATTCATACAAACACATATGAAATTCTCAAGGCAGCATTTTTCAGGGTATTTGCAGCCTTTTTGTGGTATTATCTGGACTATTTGAAATTTGGTTCTCTGCTCAACAGTTCCTTTCCTGAATTTTACAAAGAAACAGGGAAAACTACAGTTTCCCTCTTTTCATGTAATTGAAATCCCCCCCCCCACACATCCATACTCACACCCCCACAGAAGTGAAAGAAGTGGTGAGTTGGATACTTGAGGGTGAGATCCAGTGTGTTTGAGGAATTCCTGAGTGTAGGGCAGGATGAAGCCTGAGAAGGATGGCCAGGAACTGCTCAGCCTGATGGGTTTGTGAGTTGCTCATTTAGTGAGCGAACAGGATGAATCGGCTGTGTAGGCTGGAGTGGAAAATGAAGAAGACATGCGTAACTAAAGGGAAGAGGAAATGGACAAGGCAGTTTGGGGAGTTTTCAGAGTACATTTATGTCTTGGGCGTCTCAACAGATGGACGTGAAGAGATCTAACTCTTCCTCTATTTTCTTAGAGTCATGGTTTGCGAGTGATTTGAAAGATCCTTGGGCAAATTTTCCTTTCCCATGAGGTAAAATGATATTCAGTAAATATTTATTGAGTCCACTGTGGAGTCTGGAGATGATGGTGAACAAAGAGGGTCAACTTTAAACTGCTGTTGCTTTTGGCACATGGGTGGCTGCCCAGGGCTAACACGGAAGCCACAGCAGATCATCCTGGGCCAGAGATCTCTTCCTGCGGGGAAGAAAAGAGTGCACTTGGACTCAGTTACCCTGTGAAAGAAATATGCTTAAGTGACATATTTATTAAAGGAAAGTAGTATGTTATTTGAGGCTTCTCAGGTGGCTCAGTGGTAAAGAATCTGTCTGCCACTGCAGGAGATGTAACAGATGCAGTTTTGATCCCTGGGTCGGAAAGAGCCCCTGGAGAAGGAAATGGCAACCCACTCCAGTATTCTTGCCTGGAAAAATCCTATGGACAGAGAAGCCTGGTAGGCTACAGTCCATGGGGTTGCAAGGAGTTGGACATGACTGAGCAACACACAATATGTTGTTTAAGCCAATATATCCAAATATTACCAAGTCAAAATATAGTCAATATAAATATTATTGTTTTTTGATTGAGGTGTAATTGACTTATAACATTATATTAGTTTTAGGTATACAATGTAATGACTTGATAATTGTGTATATTGGAAAATGACCACCACAAGAAATCTAGTTAATATCCATCACCATACATTGTTACAAAATTTTTTTTTCTAAAAATTTTTTTCTTGTGATGAGAACTTTTTAAAGATTTATTCTCTTAGCAACTTTTAAATACACAATACAGTATTTTTTTGTGTTTTTTTTTTGATTTTTATTTAAAAATTAATTTAAAAAAATTGAAGTATAGTTGATTTACAATATTAAATTAGTTTCAAGTATATGCATTATGATGTATTATTTTTGCAGGTTATACTCCATTAAAAGTTATTATAAGATAATGGCTATAATTCCCTGTGCTATGCAGTATATCCTTGTTGCTTATTATAATACAGTATTATTAACTATAGTCACCATGCTGTACATTCCATTCCATGAATTACTTATCTCACAACTGGAATTTTTTTCCCTTTGACTACCTTCACTCTTTTTGCCCGCCCCCAACCCCTGTGTCTGGCAGTCACCATTCTGTTTTCTGTATCTGTAGCCACCCCCCCCCCCCTTTTTTAAGGTTCCGCAGATAAGTGAGATCATAGATAACGTAAGAGATCATGTATAGTGTAAGTGAGAAATATATTTTAAACTGATTTCACTGAAGACAGCCTTTGGCTGTCACCTTGTTTGAAGCCCTTATTTAAAAATGTGTATTTTAAGAAATCAAGCATCTTCTACCTATAAATATATTGATAGGAAATATTTATTTTATTTCTGTCAGTCGTCACCTGAAAGAGGCCCCAGGAAACATGTAACTTGTAAATTCCCTGGGTGCCTACAGGATAGTGATTGTCCAATAAAAATTTCTTGAATAAAGAATGACCAATATAAATAGGCTTCCCTGGTGCCTCAGACAGTAAAGAATCTACCTGCAATATAGGAGATCCAGGTTTAATCCCTGGGTGGTCAAGATCCCCTGGAGAAGGGAATGGCAATCCACTCCACAGCATAGCCCCCCCCAAAAAAAGATTGATTCATTAACAAAGGAGCCTGACACGCTACTGTCCATGGGGTTGCAAGAGTCGGAACTGACTTAGTGATTGAACCACAGCATTGAATTAAGGGCTAACAGAATCATGTCTGAAACAAGATTATCTAACACCTGTGCTTTCTCCATAAGATACCTCACAGTCTTCTCTCGCTCAGCACCACTAGAGGACACCTCAGCACTAGCAGGGAGGGGCTTCCCTGGTGGTTCAGACGGTAAAGAATCTGCCTGCAGTGTGAGAGACTGGGGTTCAATCCCGGGGTTGGGAAGTTCCCCTAGAGTAGCAAGTGGCAACCCCCTGCAGTATTCCTGCCTGGAAAAATCCCAGGACAGAGGAACCTGGTGGGCTATGGTCCATGGGGTCACAAGAGTTGGACACAACTGAGGGACTAAACCACCCCCAGACTTGGGGGTTGTCAGTAAAGTTACCAACAGAAAACATAAGAATGCAAATAGCGTAGTGCTGAATGAACCCCCACCCTCACCCCAAGACACTTGTGACAACTGAAACAGGCAGGCAGAGTGTTGCCTTGTTTGACCTCAGCTGTAAATGCATGTGTGGGTGACTCAGATTTCTCACTTCTCTGTCCACAAATGACTGTCAAAACACTGCAAATATTAATTTTGGGGTTACAGATAACTTTTAGTGAGTTGGTAAATTTGCAAATAGGGAATCCATGAATGATGAGGAGTGATTGTATTAAAAACTGTTTTCTAGTGGTTCTTTCTCTGATCTAAAAAGCATGCTCACTGGGGAAAATATTTTTAAACACTGTCTGCTCTAAAATTGTTGTGGACTAAACTTGAAGCCACAATAATGAAACTTTTTCAGATACCTGATCTTCTCTTTTTATGAGTTTATTTACAATAAAAATGGCTTATCACTTCCAGATCTTTAAAGTTGGGTGAGGCTGTTCAGATATGTAACTCTTTATTTTGATATAATTTCTCTTGTTCTTTAGAAGATGGAGAGTGAGAATATGGACCAGGGGAAAGAGTACAGAACAGTTGTGGGGACCACTGCTACAGAATCCAGCAGAAGGCAATAAGATGGCTTAGAAATTCTGCAGGCAGTTTTTGAAGTAACCAAGCTCAGTTTACTCATGGCCTAGAAGATAAAGGTGATGCTTTTGACTTCCCAGTGTATTGAAAATTAGCATATTTTAATTATAAGCACAGTCATTATTGTAAACATTAATTGAGTGCTTGTTGAGAATGCTTGGAATTCTTTTAAGAAGGGGGGAAGAAAAGAATTGTTTTCAGTAGGTCCAGTAGTTTCGAGTGGCACAGCAGATAGATCATACAGTTTAATAACAACAAAGAAACACAAACAAAAACAATAATAGCAGTAGCACCTAGCATTTTCAAAGTCCTTACTACAGACTGTGTCTTGCATTAGTGCTTTAATTTTCTCTGCATTTTGGAGACTGAAACCCACTGGGGTTAAAGTAATGAAAATTATAGGACAATGGAGTTAAAGTATTGAACGTTGCCATCTTTTTCTGCGTTCCATCTGTACCTTTTGCATTTTTATAATGTATCCTTGTGTATTATAAAAAGAATGGCTTCCTTATTAATAGTTTGTGTGTGTGTGTGTGTGTGTCTCCCTTTGTCTGTCTGTCTTAGTCCTGGGATAAGAAAGTTACCTATGTAATTTTTTTTTCGTATTTTTCATGCATTAGAAAAGTAAGAAGCCAAACTAGCAGTAATGAATAGCTCAGATTGAGTTTACTTACAAATTTATTGAGACATCTACTAGCTCCATTTCAAATGCTTTGTATAATTTAATTCTGTGAGGTAAGTGTATGTGTGTTTAGTTGCTCAGTCGTGTCTCACTCTTTGTGACCCTATGGACTGTGGCCCGCCAGGCTCCTCTGTCCATGGCGTTCTCCAGGCAAGAATATTGGAGTGAGTTGCCATTCCCTTCTCCAGGGGATCTTCCCAACCCAGGGATCAAACCCAGGTCTCCTGCATTGCAGGCAGAGTCTGAGCCACCAGGGAAGCCCCATGAGGTTGGTAGGATCCCATTTTATAGATAAACTTAGGCTTGGCTACTGTAAGTCACTTGCCTAAAGTCATTCAAGTAAGGGCAGAACCAAGACTTAAACTGGAGGACTGTTTGACTTCAAAGATCCCCTCTTATCTGCCCTGCTACAGTAGGTGTTGTTCAATGGCTAAGTCCTGCCTGACTCTTTGCCAGGTTTCCCTGTCCTTCACTATCTCCTGGAGTTTGCTCACACTCATGTCCATTGAACTGGGGATGCCATTCAACTGTCTGTCGTCCCCTTCTCCTCCTGTCGTCAGTCTTTCCCAGCATCAGTGTCTTTCCCAATAGGTCAGCTCTGCTCACCCTGCTGCAGTGGTTACTGTGTATATTGAGGCATGGAAGGGGAGGCTGGATAGGAAGAGATCGGGGCAACAACTCATGTTGATTTTGGAAGAGAAACAGGACTAGGTGTCTGATGAAGTAAAGAGAGACTCTGGGTGTGGTTGAACATCTTAATCCAAGATAAATAGATCTATCTATTAAAGGTGCTCACAGAATGCTTGGCTGCCTTGTCCTTTGTTTTCAAAGCTGTTTCTGATGATTGAAAGGAGGTAGGCTGTGAAGACTTCGAGAAAGATAGCAAAAGATGGGATGGTGTGTACTTAATCATTCACAAGGGTGTGGTGTGTAAGTTGTAAATTTTCATCATTCCCCATTAAAAATCTTCTTTGAATGACCTTAGTTGGTGACAGCAAAAAAGTCTTGTCTACATACCCATCCTTGTTGTCTCCCACTGAACACATGTAGTTTCTAACATCTTGGTATTTTCTGTTTGTCTCTCTCTCTCTTTTCCCCCTCTAACTTGACTTGTTAATTGCTCTTCCTGTATATCTTTATGAAGTTGTAGCCAGTCTATTACGTTCTGGACTGTTTATCTTTGAATGCCAAAGGTCTTGAAACATCATAATATTGTGTAATGAACATAACTTCTGCCTTGACATGTGGGTGTTAAGAACATTAGTCATTGCAAAGTATTGAGTTAAATATTTTCAATAAAAGGATATAATGATCTAATAGTGAGGAAGAAGTTATAAAAATTCTAGTTGATAGCTTTAACGATGAGCCATATACACAGTGGGTTCTAGCAGCAATGGGTTAGAGATTCTCAGAATGAATGTAAAGGCATTTTTACTTTTTATTAATGGGAGAGGAGAAAGGCCAACAATAAAAAGAAAAAGCACTTAATTCTCATATATACTAAGAAAAATGAAAACCATTTGAGTTTTCAGCGCTTCTGCTCCTGATTTAGTACCTCACATGTATCTTTAACTGCCATAAAAAGTTTTGGAGATTTCCAAGAGATGTTATCAATAAGGACTTCTGGGCTGTGTCTTGTCAGAAAGCCCTTATTCTTGCAATGATCTGTTTTCTGGAGAGTGTCAGGTCATCCTTTGCAATACCATCAGAGAGCCAGGGTTTTCCTGAGAGAATGAGCGAGGTAGGTCTTTCCTTGTTGAGTTGATTTTATGAACAGTTTTGGTCAACATTAGTCATTATGAAACTATGTGCCTGCTGCTTTGGTTTATCTCTGTAGACATCTCTCCATGGCAGAAGATGGAATCCTTGTCTCTTCATGTCTCTGGGCATCGGAAGATGTTAGAGTTATATTTGTCTGTTTCTTGCTGGAAAGTGTTGAGTGGGTGCTGGTCTTCTCTGAGGGAACATTGTTTAGTTGAGTGTTTGGTTATCAGCCCTCTCTGATTTAGGGTCAAGTGGTTTAAATTGGAGACACTGTGTGCTAACTGCCCTTTACCTTGCCAGAAATGTTCAGTCATTCTGGTAGAAAACTTCTAAGCTAAATACCTTTTCTTTCCTAGAGAGATTGCATCTAAGACCTTGTTTTAAATTCAAAATAGAGAGCATAAACTGTGTCTGTGGCTGCTGTTTAAAGTTTCTCAACAGACTGGCTATCCTCAAAGGATGTCCAAGTCAACTATCACACTTACGGGAAAAATGTTCATCTCCAATGTGACATCATTTACAAGTTGATAATTGTCTTCATGATCAATATATAATATTTTGGGTGTTGGAGAGTGTGTGGAAGGGAAATCTCACATCTGTGGTAATATTTCTGGAAGGATTATTGATCTCTAGTCCTTCTATATGTGATTCTCAATTTATTTGCTATCATTATTGATTAAATGTGTGGATAAGGAGGTTTTGAATGGGAGCCAAGCAACCTGTTGATGTAAAGTCTTTTTTTACCTTTTATGATTCCCATTGTTAGCACCTCCCTCCTTGCTGGCTGGATTCCCTGTCATTTTAAGTAGGCAGCAATTACTGGTTTGTTCAAGAAGTTGGCTCCTGCTGCCAACGATCCTATTAATTATCACTTCATCTCTCATTTAGTCTTCTTAGTGTTGAGAGAGGGTGCATGTAAGCGTGTGGCCAAGCAGCTACAGTTGCATCTCCGTAATCATCTCCTTTTTGCGACAGTTCAGCAGACTCGATGTTCATCCAAAGGGCTGAGGCAGCCTTGGTGAGTCTTTTCAACTCTTCTGTAGGTTGTTCGGTCAGTTGAGTTTGGTTTTCTTCTCCCTCTGACTCAGAGTGAATTAATTTTCCACATCTTCAGATGTGTTTTCCAGTTGCCCCCAGGTTTCTTTTCCCCCTTCTCATATGATTCCCCATCCGTGGCTCTGTCATTCTTGCTGGATCCATTATAAATGCTGATGTCACTGAATTTCTTAAATTACAGCTGGTGGGGATTAACAGAAATTGTAAGCGAATACCACTTCCTCATTTTGCTGTTTTCTTGACTAATTATTGTCCTTTCAAGTTCTGTAGGAGGATGGGGATTTGGAAGGAAGTTCTCTGTCTTGATGTTAAAACAGCACTTTTCTGTTAATGTTATTTTTCCAAAATAGTTTGATATTTAGGATGCTACCTACCTAATGTCCTCTTTCTTAATCTCAGATAGACTTTCCCCATTTAGGATTTTGCACATTGAGTTGTCTTCTATCCTGGGTAAAGAGTTTTGAATACTTCCCTGAAGTTTCCTTATTTAGAATATTTTTACTCAACAATCCTTCGCCAGCTACAGACTGTTAATGGTACTAGGTGAAGGGTTGTGATTCATTGATTTTTTTTTTTTTTTTTCCTCCAGAGTCTTTTGTCCTTTAAGGAATGCCTGCCTCTGTCCCCACTGTTTTCTTATTTAGAATCTAAATGTTCTTGGTGAGAGTTCTTGGTTGCTCAGTACCTTCAAAGATGAATTTTTCTGGCTTTGCAGTACCTGTTCTAGCATTTGGAGCATTTGGAGCATTTGGAGTCCAGAATGTCTTGTCGCTCTGTGGCTTGATTGAGGGCTCCCTGAACCTTGTCTAGGAGTCTTCGGGCAGGACTTTGGAGGCTACCTGGATGTGTGCGTAAATGGTGCTGGAGCTCTGCAGGCAGCAATATTGATCGAATTGCAGTCCATGGAAACAGAAATAGAAAGGGTTCAGCATTTGCACTTTCCTCTGGTGGTGTTTTTGCTTATTTTGTGTATTTAGAAAAGGCAGCCGTATGCAAACTGCTGACTTACTATTTTCCCTGGAATGGAAACCATTTGGATTATTTCAATGAGTTTTAGCTAAGATTTGTTTGTTCATAGTATTAGTTTTGTTTTCTGATGTCCTTTTCATAATAAGACCCAAATGTGTCTTTTTACTCTATGGAAATACATGTTCCTTGGATCCTTGGGATTTTGCAAACCATGAATTTGAAAAATCATGTGTTTCCTTCAGAGTCAAAATGGAAACTCCTTAGTGAAAATTATAGGTAGATAATACTTCTTTTTGAGTCAATTACTTTCTTTGAAGAAAAGAAAATTTTTTTTGGCTGAATTATTTAAGATTTCAGAGCAGTCATTTTTCCTGCTTAACTTTCCCACTAATTATTTTTTCTCATTTTTAAAGAGAAAAAGATTAAACTGAGAAATTGCAGACCCAAAGCACATTTATTCCACCATCTGATGTAAGATGGTGACTGGTTTTTTTGTTGTCTTTGATGATACAGTGGATTTATTTTAACTTTTAGTGGTAAGATTTGGATTAGGTTTAAAAATAGAACTTCCTTACTGTAAGAACTATTATGCACTGGTTTGAGTTCCTGAGTATTAAGATAATTGTTTAACCTCTGGAAAACATGAATTATAGGGTCTCTGTAAGCTTAACTAACACTTCCTTCTAACATTGTGATAAGTTCTTTGGTGATAAGATTTGGGAATGATACAGCTATCTGAAAAATATTTCAAATATCACTGTGGAGTTTTTGGTTAAATATAAGTTTTTAAAAGTTTAGATAAATAGAATAAAGAGAAAGAATAGTTATAATGTGGGTGAAATATTTGGAATTAGGTTTTTTTTTTTTTTTTTTTTTGGTGCACACTCCACAGCATGTGGGATCTTACTTCCCCAACCAGGGATCGAACCTGTACCTCCTGCGTTGAAAGTGTGGAGTCTTAGACACTGGACTGCCAGGAAAGTACCTGGAGTTAGGTATTTTTTATAAAAAGAGTTTTTATATTTATCAGGGCAGTGTCACTACATATAATAAAATGGGAGTTTTATAGTGGGGAGGTGAAAGTTGAAAACATTATGAGGTGGTAGAAGGAGTCACAGATTAGGCGTCGAGGAAACTGAATTTCACTAGGTTGATGACTGTGAATATTTTTGTTCATCATTTTATCTCAGCAGATGGCACCATGCAGAAGCTAACAGTCACTCAAAAAATGTTGACTGAATGCACCTACTGGGAGGCCTGGCTCCAGGGCCAGCTATGCCATTCATTAATCATGTGACCCTCAGCTAACCAATCATGAGGTGCTGTGGCAAAGATTCTGCCTGCCAGTGCAGGAGACACGAGACATGGATTTGATCCTTGAGTCGAGAAGATCCTCTGGAGTAGGAAATGGAATCCCACTCCACTATTCTTGCCTGGGAAATCCCATGGACAGAGGAGCCTGGTGGGCTGCAGTCCATGGGGGTTGCAAAGAATCAGACACAACAGAGTGACTGACTACACACACACACACACACACACACACAGAGTCTCCTCTTATGTTTAAGGAAGGAGAAGGACTGGACAGTGCTGGCTGTGTGGTGCTCTGTTGATTCCTTCCCCCAACTGCACCTCAGTAGGTGTTGCTTATAGTCACCTCTCTTTGTTCCATGAACCTAGGAGCCTTGGGCCCTTCTGAATTCATTGCTCTAGACTTCCATGTCTCACCGTGGACACTAGAGGCAAAACTTATTTGCTCTCTGAGAAGTCTCTTCTGTCTGAGGTCCCTTACTGTGGTTCCTTGATTTGGGGTTCTTCTGTTTTTGATACCTCAATCCCAAGTACAAGTAGGCAACATTCTATGAAGTTTCTTAGTCAGCAGGTGTTCACTTAAACAATGAGAATAACAGTAGCGCACACCATTGTCCCTCCTTTCAATAACTGTTCCGGTAGATTTAGCAGATAAATATAGAACTTAATGAATGAGTCTGGACAATATTCCTCCAGTGGAGTAAGAGATCAAGAAATGATTAGCTTAACAGAGTTTTCCACTTTTGTTTTCCACAACCCATTTATCCATCGAGGAAGGGTTTGTTCAGTACCGACTGCCTTCCAGGCACTGTGCTAGGGTTAAAATGGCCAGTCCATGAGACATGGGCTTTGCCTTCGTGTAGCTCACCAAGGTGAATGTAATGTTAGGTCTGTAATTATAGCTTTAGGGACAAAAGACGGAGGGGTCAGTTCCTCTAAGGGGAGAAGGGAAGAGTGAAATCTCGTAGAAGAAAGGAAGTTTGAGTTCGTTATCAAAAGACGACAGCCTTCTAGACAGACGCTTGGAAATACTACCCAGTGTTTTGCCTTTAGGACGTCGTAAACTTTTGAGTGTGACTGGAGCACGAGGGAGCCTGGCTGGATGTAAGCAGACGGAGAGCACTGTGGCTGCCAGATGAAGAATAGGCTGGAGGATGGCCAAGGTCTGGTGTCACGGAGGCCAGTTAGGATGGTTCCAGCTTAATAGCCTTTGTGAGAAATGATGATGCACACGTACCGTTTAGCTCTGAAGGGAGGTCGTGATTGTGAGAGGATACATACCTTGGTCACAGATTTTAAGGGCAATGAGGGCAAAAGTAAGATTTGTGTATACGCTGTTTACTGGTGGCAACAGTGATTGCTCCTTCATTCATTTATCCACCACATCACTGGGTGCCTGTTTTGTACCATACACCTGGGAAACACAGTAGTGGATAAAGTAGACATGGTGTCTGCCCTCAAAAAGTCTATATTCTCACAGAAGACACAGTCTGGTATTCAGATGGTTATAGATTATTATGTATTTATAAGTTAAATGAGAAAAATTCTGTGTGTCAGTTCTTTCCACCCCCTCCTTTTCCTGCAGCCAACTCATATTCTGACCAACATGTGTTCTGCTCCCTATAGGAGCTTTTGAGGGTAAAGTTAGATAAGTGTTGTATTATATATACCTAGTATTGCACATGCTTACACACACACACACACACTCACACACTCCCTCTCTCTTTCTCTGATTAAAGACATCTGTCTTCATTCCAGAGGTAGACAAACACTTCAAATAAGAAATATGAGAGTTCCCATAGTAAGTCTGCTACAGGTAAAGTTCTGGATACGTTCTGATATTTTCTGAACTCTGATGTTTTACATGCAGTAATCCTGTTTGTTTAGTTCCAGATCCAAGCAGAAAAGTCTTCTCTCTTGTGATCTTTCCACACATAATTGGATCTTGAAGCTGGCTCTGGTGGCTGCTTCATGTCTGTGTTCCAGGTTATAGCCTGTGTTTGGGATTCATGTACAGGAGGAAGAATTTGCCTCTAGGCAGCAAGACTAGTTGACATCAGATAAGTGGCTTCTTTAAAAGAAATGTTTTGGTACAGAAACGACAGTAACAACAAATTCTTCTCCAATTAGAACTCTTCTCCACATTCTCCATCTAACTCAGGATAACATTTAGATTATAAGGAGTCACAATTCAGCTGGATGGGTCTGATAAGAATTCCGAGGAGGCCATTCTAGGTTTAAGCACTCACTGTTCTTTGAAGATGAAGCATTCTGACATGACAGTGGTAATTGCAACTGGTTTTAAGTGGCAAAGGGACTTTCTCCATTTTGCATGACTTGGAGAGGTTGTGTTTTGTTAGAACTAAGACTCTGGTTACAGACTCTCCAGGTTCAAATCCCAGCCGCACTGATGAGCAGCTTTGTGAGTTTGGGCAAAATGCTAAGATTCTTGGTTTCTTCACCTGTAAAATGTGGCAGCTGTTAAGCAGGTAAGACCTTTCATTAAACCTGTCTGTATTTGACTCTATGTCTTCTAGTCTGTGACACTGGGCAACTTGTTTACCTTGTATCTTGTTTTCGTTAATAGTAATAATAGTAATAGTTACTACCTCTTGAGGATGGAGTAAGAATTAAATGAGATAAGGATTTGGCATAGTACCCAGCACATAGTACTCAGTATAACTTACTTGCTATTTTTCCTGCATCATTATCTCAAGCGTTCTGAAATGTACTGTAATGCTATTTGATGACTTACTGTATTCTTTCTGAAAATTAAGCCATCACCAAACACATTCATTGCTCTGTGATTTCTTCTTTCTTTATCTCTCTTTTTTTTTTAAATTAAAAAAAAAATACAGTTTTCTGAGTTTGGAGTAGGATTGCCAGATAAAATACTAGATGTCCAGGTAAATTTGAATTTTGCACAAAGAATAATTTTTAGTATAAACATTCCCCCAATACTTCATGGGATGCTTATACTAAAAAATTATTCTTTGATCACTAAATTTACATTTAACTGGGCATTCTATGTTTTTATTTGTGAGATCTTGTAACCCTAGTTTTGGGGTAATGCCCCTTTTATGCTCTCATCTTTTTTTTTTTTTTTTAACTCACTGAAAAGTATATGAATGCTTATGCAAACACGGTGAATTTACTCACTTGGAGCATGAGTTCAGAACTAGTTATGCAAATTTGGTGGGACATTTCCTGTCTGTAGTAAACTGTCTCCTCTTAATTCTTCAAGAGTAGTGGGGCCATCACATTGAGATTATGATGACTCCTGAGTAGTATGTAGTGAGAAGTTAGTTGCTTGAAAATTCTGAAGTGCTCTTGTGTCATTTCTCCCCAGAGGGAACTGGGTCTTAATCATGACACATTAATGGGGAGGTGTGAATTCCAGAGAATCCTGAAGACTTCATCATTGAAGGAAATTACCTCATTAGTTTTAGAGTTGCCTATCTAGGGATGATTGTACTCAATGGCTTCCCTGCTTTTCCAAAATAGGAAAATAAACACATGGAGTTGGTTAGGTTAATAACTTAGAGTGATTTCTTTATACTTAAAACTGAAGTAATTTTTAAGTAGGTTTGGTTCTTAAGCTATTAGACTAGTTGGAGATGTTGAGAAAATTAAATCCAAGACTAAGATACTTTCCATTCAACCATCATTTATTTATAGTATCTCTTGGATGTAAAGCAACTGCATGGGGGTAGAGAGGAATTAAAAAGTTCTGGTCCCCCCAGATCCTTAGTGTTAAGTAGAGCAGTAACCATTATGACACAAAACAGAATAAATAAAGCCAGGGTCTGGGCTAGTAAAGCCTGATCTCAGATGGTTGAATGTAAGCAGTGATTAAATCTGAAAAGCAAATGGAGTAGGAATGGATCCTACTGTATTAAGAAGAGCTTCTTGGAGGGTCATCCTGGAGAGAACTTTTCAAAGATGAGAATGATTTCATTTGGGAAATGAAGTGTTCTAGGTGTAGTCTTAGCATGAAGGCAGCCGCATTTTGAAAAGAATGTGTTATTTAGACCTGACAAAAACATACATAGTACTGCCACTGGCTGTGACCTCTTCTCTTTTGTGAGACTGTTTATGGTCTAGAATTTCCAGATCAGGAACTTGACTTCATGTAGGAGGAGCTGGACACATTCCACGCGGGTTTCCTAAATATTTTTTTGTGCACCTGCTGTTGCTATGAGTGAGGTGGCCTGAGAGACCCAGGCAGTGTTTAGCGACTCTTGTGAGTCACTTCAAATGCACTGCAAGTCACTCCAGTTAAATGTGGGTTTTTCCTGACATGAACATTTCCAGTGATATCTCTGGTTTCAATTGAGCAAAACCAACAGCAGAAGAATTCAATGAGAAGCTTTTTGTGAGGCACTCTGACTTGCGGGAATATTTGCTTCTGTGACTTTGAAGGCCAGCTTAACTCATTTCCTGTTGGGATGACATTTGTTTACTAGACTTGACCATAGTCAGAGTTAATAGCCTTAATGGTTTTGAATGGTCCCAAATGGTTCACCATTAGCAAGTGGGGAGGTTTCTACAGATGGCATCTAATAAACAGGAACCTGCTTCAGCCTTTGTGGGTTTAAAAGAAGAGCTATCCCCATCTTAGATTTAACTATGGAAATATGGGGAACTGGAAAGTAAGAGTTACCATTTCTGTAAATGCTAGAATATTTTTCAACAGTTCTTTTCTCACAATTTTGTTTTTGTTTTTTTTTTCTTTCTCTGAAATGATTCTGTGTGAAATTAATGCTATTAAAAAATGGCTCTCCCGCATTTGGTGATTATAGAGATCACTTCTGATTCTCCAGGAAATTAATTAAAGCATAACAGGGGGTTCACATTGGTAAACAGATCATAAAAAGGCGTATCATGAAGAGCATTGGATTGGGTAGCTTGTCTGGCACACAGGAGGGTCCACTGAGACTGGAGATGGAAAACTTTAGTTTTCAGTTTATCTATTTGTTGGGCTCTCTAGAAATTAGCAAGGCGTTTAGTGATCCCTGGGATTTCATGTTTGTGAATTAGGATTAGCTTGTGTCTTTCAAGTTCAGACAGGTAGTTCTTGGTGGATGTTTTTGCTATTTCAGGTTCTAGTGGGTAAAATACAGCCTGGATGCAAACCTTTGTTAGATTCTTAAACATAAAAGACCATAAACTGCTTATGTTCGCTTGGGTCTGTCTGAATGTTGTCATTGTTCCTTTCTTGATGAGTGGGCCAAATACTATGCAGTTTTAGTATCTTGCCTTGATTCCTATTGCCTTGTTTTTGGCTGTTCTTAGTATCTTCCTTTATATATCTGTCATTAAGTTATAATTGAAGCTTGATGTTTTATATTTAGAATGATGCATGGAGGTTCAGCTGTACCAGCCATTCAGGCTTCATGGCAAATGTTGGTTCACATCAGAAAGTTTTTGAAATCTGGTCTCTTTTTTGGGATGTCCATTCTGAGCAAACCATCCCCTTCTACTTAAGCCGAGGGGCACAGGGAAGCCATTCAGAGGTGATTTCAGCATCTGTCCATGTAAGAACGTCTTGTTGCTGATAAAAATCCTCGCTTGTTAGTTGCCTTTCTAACCAGGAGTCATGCAGCCTCACAGGGACTTGCTTTGACAAGTCTTCGTGTCACTTCATTCGTTTACTGTCCTTCACCCACAGTATCAGCAGATGCCAGTTCTGGAGTGGGCACATAGTGATGCTAGATGACACCCAGGCCACAGGCTGTTTCCCAGAGGGTGCCAGACCCTGTGAGGCATTTCACAGCTCTTGAATTCTCTGAATTTGAGCCTCTTTTGAACTCCATCCATCAATCCATATAACCAGTTATTCGGCATATGTTTATGAAGTTTTTACTGTGTGCCAGGCACTCATCTAGGTTTGAAGAACAGAGCAGTGAGCCAAATTGTTGAAAATCCTTCTAGTCAAGGAGCTTACGTGTCAGGGAGGGGAGAGCTGTAGAAACAAATACATAAGTAAGTAAAAGACAAATGTTAAATGACAGTGCATGCTATAGAGGAGAAACAGCATGGGTGGGTTTGCGGTGACTTGTAATTTAACATTGTGTGGGCAAGGAAAGGCCTCACTGAGAAATGGCATTGGAGGAAAGATCTGAATGAGATGAGAGAGTGGATCATGCCAGTATCTGGGGGGAAAGCTCAGCAGACAGAGGGAAGGATTAGGACCTAGGCCCTGGGCAAGAGGGTGCCTGATTCAAGGACAGCATGACCGTCATCTTGGCTGAGACCGGCTGAGCAAAGGGGTAGGTGGTAGAAATGGCACGAGAAGAAATGAGATCCAAATGGAGGAAGACCCTGTAGACGTTTGTACGCACTTTGCCACTTACTCATGAAAAATGGAGAGCCTTTGCCAATTTCCGGCTAGAGGAGTAACATGATATGATTTAATTCAAGTGGCAGCCCAGTGTGTGAGGGAAAACAATGATCTAAGAACTCAGAGATCATTTAAGTCATGGCTTTGTCACCAGGTAGGGGCATGTTCGTTCAGCATTCTGAGCTTCAAATTTTTTTTTCCTCCTAATGAAAACAAAGCTGGTGGAGTAGATAATTGCAAATGACCTTCCAGGGTGGTTTGATATAGCTTCTCTGCATTCATTGATTTTCTCGCCCTCCCCATCATCCTAATATATATGAGTATTTCCTATTTGTGGCTGATTACATTTCTGTGTATATGCAGAGCAGGACCTCAGACATATGAAGTCTCACGCTACACTTTATTCAATTGTTTGTAATTTTTCTATAAACATCTCACGCTGAAAACCTTGCAAACTGTGCAGTAGTTTTATTTATTGATGTTAAAGATGGCTTGCAGACTTCTTAGCCTGGTTTAATACAGGTTATAACACTTTATCATATAGCCTTAATACTAGTTTTTGGTTACACAGCATAGAGCTGATTTATTAATACCTCACTGTTACAGTGAGCTATCGATTGAGGTAGAGTGATTAACAAGAGACAGTTTCAGCACTCACTGAGTTGAGGAGAAGGAGACAGGTCTGGTTAAGAAGGTACCGTGTAAGGCGGTGTTCATGAAAGAGGGCAGGAAGTCATGGTCAGCCTGAGGCCCATGGGAGTCCTCAGCAGACTGATCAGGTGAACTTTCACACTAGTATTCTTTCAGTTTGTTTGCACCATCCAGTTAGACTTTGTGCTATGCAAGGTGGGAGGTGCCAGAGGCCGGCAGCCTCTCTTCTACAGCCCCAAGCAACTTGGCTCTGCCCCAAACTTGCAACACACTGTTTAGAGTTTCAAGGTCTTGCAAATAACCCTCTTTAGGAGGCAGTGTAGGAACAGTCTTTTATGACTGGAGAATGTCCTTTGGGCATCTTAACCTCCTCCTTTCCACCAGAATATCTCTTCCACTTCTTTTGATGTTTTAGCATCCCACACAGACAGGTGCCCCTGCGAGGTGCATGGCTGGTTAGTTGCTCTGTCTCCCTTGTGGGGAACTATTGCCCCAGCCTTGGCTTATCTTAGGCCTCCCATTTGAACTCTTTGTCAAGAGTCAGTTGGAGCCCCAGGCATTTTTACCCACTGACACAATGTATTCCTCGTGTTCTATTAACTGACCTTGTCTTGGGCAGTCTAGGGATATTGTAAGTTTTCAGTTTGAGGATTCTGGACACAGCTTCCCAGGAGGTAGCAGGGCTACTGCTTCCACTGAGTCTCCTTGTTTTTGGGAGTGGGTTCCTGGAGGCCCTTCTGCCAGTGGGAGTTACCATAGATACCAGTGCCAGTACTCTGAGAAGAATGAGGCCATCTCTTTAGCACCTAAGCTGTCCCTATGGTGGTGCTTAGGAGGCTATTGACTGTGCCGGTGAACGCTGTTGGAGCAACTGAGCCCCAGAAGGGTGAAACAACTTTGCCAGGTTAGTGGCTGAGCTGGAACTAGAGCCAGGAGGTCCTGACTCCCACGGCACTGCTTCCTCTTCATCTTTTCTACCTTATGTCTTTGCACACATTGTTTCTGCCATCTTGAACACTTCCTGAGCACTCTTTTGCCTACTGTCCGCTCCATTGTTCAGTCTCAATTTAAAGGTTGCTTCCTGAGCCACTTCCTTGCCCCCTCATCTGGATTAGCTTGCTGTGTTATGCTTTTATGGCTTCCTGATCTTTTCCTTCATACTAGTTACTTACATACGCATTTACTTACATAATGATACTATATTCATCCATGTCTTCAATGTCTTGTCTTCCCACTCCATGAAGTCAGTGAGTGTGGCTGTTTTGTTCATCATTGTGTTCCCAGAGATTAGCCCATCAATAGACATTGTATAAATATTTGTTGATTAAATGAGTCCATAAATGAAAGTGATTAAAAGGCAGACTTTGCATTTTCTCTTGTCTATTCATATTAAATGTCTGTGCCTATCCTGGCTAAGGGTAACAACTGTTATTGACTTTGTATATTATTGAGGATGCTGAGGATATGATTTTTGTTTCCAGATGACTCTGTGGCCTTGTGGAATTTTATTAAATTTGTCTCTGTAGAAACCAAAAACCCAGTGACACACACAAATCAGATTTCTTTAATTGGTGTGGGCCTGACATGTGAGGCCATGATTTATCAGTTTATTTTGCTGTAGTTGCATTTTTTATTACTTAATTCTGTTTCCAGAAATGAGGTTTAATTTTTTTTTTAGATACTGCTCCTTTCTTTTGTATTAAAAATGAGTAATGAAACAATTGCTTTTTCTTAATAAGATTCATAATGTATTTTTGGAGAGATTTGTTTGGGTCTAAATGATGGGACTTTTAAGTGGATAGGACTGGAACACCAAAAGGTACTTTCTATAGACGGAGGAGTAAAGTTTCATAGTGTGTACAAAAAAGAAAGGCAACAACAGTTGACTTTCTCTGTTTTTAAAACCAAATTATTCCTAGTGTTCATATTGAAAAGATGGTCTTTTCCCAAGCTAGATTGGTGTGTTTAATCTATAGAGAAAGCAGCATTGTTCTGAAGTATGCACTGTGGTTGCACAGGCTCCCAGTAGACTAGCTCAAAGGTATCTATGAATAGTCACACCCTAGACTATACGAACTGAATAGTTTTACAGAGGCGGAAAGTCTGATGCATACTATTTCCCAGCCACTCATGCCTCAGGAAAGGAACCGGGGAAGTGGGGAGCGAAACCCAGCCGTTGCCCTTTGTATCCTCCAGTGTGGTACTTGGCTCCATGACCCTGGACAACTGACTTAACTTCTCTGAGCCACAGAACCTCCATCTGAAAAGTGGGAATAAAAATACCACTCACTTCAGAATTATTTGAGGATTTCATGAGATCATGTATGGAAAGTTTCACAATGCCCAGCACATGGTAAATGCCCTGGAGATGTCATTACTTGGGGGATAGTACAGCGGACATGGTGGTGGTTTAAAGGTTTATACCCTGGAGGTCCTGGCCTGGGTGTGAATCCTGAATCTCTGCAGCTTATCCTTTGGACCATTTTGACCTAGTAACTTGACCTTTCCATGCCGGAGTTTCCTCATACGAAGAATGAGAATATAATAATACATGCTATTTCAGGTTGTTGTGAAGATGAACTGTTTGTCAGCTCCTGGTACATGATAAATGTTATGTGGATGTTTGCATTTGTGATCAAGAAATCTGACTTCTGCTGACAGATGGTCTGGGGTTGTAAGTAAGATTCCATCATGTACCAGATATGCAACTATGAAGAAATTACTAACTTCTCTGAGCCTCTGTTTCCTCTTTTTTTTGTAATATGGGCATGATCCTAATTGCAGTGCCAAGTTTTGTTAGAGATCAGTGAGATAATGTATATGCGTAGTGCTTAGCATAGGGCCTGGACCATGGGAGTTCAGTTCAGTTCACTCACTCAGTCGTGTCTGACTCTTTGTGACCCCATGGACTGAAGCACACCAGGCCTCCTTGTCCATAACCAACTCCTAGAGTTTACTCAAACTCATGTCCATTGAGTTGGTGATGCCCTCCAACCATCTCATCCTCTGTTGTCCCTTTCTCCTCCCACCTCCAATCTTTCCCAGCATCAGGGTCTTTTCAAATGGGTCAGTTCTTCACATCAGGTGGCAAAAGTTTTGGAGTTTCAGCTTCAACATCAGTCCTTCCAATGAATATTCAGGGCTGATCTCCTTTAGGATAGATTGGTTGGATCTCCTTGCAGTCCAAGGGACTCTCAAGAGTCTCTTCCAACACCACAGTTCAAAAGTATCAATTCTTCAGTGCTCAGCTTTCTTTATAGTCCAATTCCCACATCCATACATGACTACTGGAAAAACTGTTCCTTTGACTAGACAGACCTTTGTTGGCAAGATAACATCTCAGCTTTTTAATATGTTGTCTAGGTTGGTCATAACTTTTCTTGCAAGGAGTAAGCGTCTTTTAATTTCATGGCTGCAGTCACCATCTGCAGTGATTTTGGAGCCCCTCAAAAATAGTCTATCACTGTTTCCATTGTTTCCCCATCTATTTGCCATGAAGTGATGGGACCGGATGCCATGATATTAGTTTTCTGAATGTTGAGTTTTAAGTCAACTTTTTCACTCTCCTCTTTCACTTTTATCAAGAGTCTCTAGTTCTTCTTCTCTTTCTGCCATAAGGGTGGTGTCATCTGCATATCTGAGGTTATTGATATTTCGCCTGGCAATCTTGATTCCAACTTGTGCTTCATCTAGCCCAGAGTTTCTCTTGATGTACTCTGCATATAAGTTAAATAATCAGGGTGACAGTATACAGCCTTGACATACTCCTTTCCTGATTTGGAACCAGTCAGTTGTTCCGTGTCCAGTTCTAACTGTTGCTTCTTGACCTGCATACAGATTTCTCAGGAGGCAGGTCAAGTGGTCTGGTATTCCCATCTCTTTAAGAATTTTCCACAGTTTGTTGTGATCTACATAGTCACTCTTGAGAGTCTTTTGGACTGCAAGGAGATCCAACCAGTATATCCTAAAGGAGATCAGTCCTGGGTGTTCATTGGAAGGACTGATGTTGAAGCTGAAACTTCAATACTTTGGCCACCTGATGCAAAGAGCTGACTCATTTTAAAAGACCCTGATGCTGGGAAAGATTGAGGGCAGGGGGAGAAGGGGACGACAGAGGATGAGATGGTTGGATGGCATCACTGACTCAATGGACATGGGTTTGGGTAGACTCAGGGAGCTGGTGATGGACAAGGAGGCCTGGCGTGCTGTGGTTCATGGGGTTGCAAAGAGTCGGACACGACTGAGCAACTGAACTGAACATAGTCAAAGGCTTTGACATAGTTAATAAAGCAGAATTAGATGTTTTTCTGAAAAAAAAAAAGGCAAAATGATTGTCTGAGGAGGCCTTACAAATAGCTATGAAAAGAAGAGAAGCGAAAGGCAAAGGAGAAAAAGGACCATGGGAAATACTCAGTAAATAAGAGGTACAGCAAAGATTTTTGTTATCACTGTTATCACTGTCACTTGATAGTTTCCATTAAAAATTTTTTATGGTTAATATACCGCTGTCTTATAAAAAGTGTATATTCTAAAATGAATTCCACAAGCCCTGTATGGAAATCAACATGATTAATATGTGGAAAATGATGTTGAGGTCTCTTGTTGATATATTTATATAAATGGAGCTATTTCAGCAAATTGAAAATACTCAGTAAAAGCCTCGTAATCATGTGTTTACAATTTTCTGGGTCACCAAAGGTCAAAGTTAGTCAGGGTCAATGTTAGGTGGACAGTTTTATATTCATGGAAAATGACTCACAGGAAACGTCAGGAACTAAAATTTCCGTAATAAAAAAACAAAAAGCCATCTCTTAAACCATGTTTAAATCAAGTCTGTGTCTATTTCATATCCTAACTGGCATTGTGTTCATAAAGTTTTGACATTGTTTGAATTTCTGTTGTTAAATCTCATTTAGGGCTGATAATCATACATTATAACACACATCACCAGAAATCATTAAGTACTGATTCCAGTGCTGGTAACATTTTCCACTTTAGTCATCTGGGTCACTGTGTCTACAGTATCCATATTTACACCTTCGTGTTGTTTTGCAATATTTAAGTTCAACTTCCTTTTTTAAAAAAGAAATAAAACCTAAAAAGGTAGGGAAGCAACAACATCATTTGTAATCCAGAACTATAAATGGGATATGAGAAAAGCAGGGTGTTGTCTTATGTTTGACCTGGGATTGCCTGGTGTTTCAATGGAAGGTGAGAACTTGCATTGAGCAGTCAGATGTGGGGAGAAATGCAAATGGTTGTGCCTAGGTTGTAGATACTCTCGAGTCAAAGTATGGAGGTGCTAATAGAATTCCTAGATTCTGGAAGGATGAGTAAAGCTATTCAATCAGAAATATTTGGGAGAACTTCCTCCAGATGTGTGCGGATATCTGCTGAGAGTGTGAGTTGGTTTGAAAGATGCAACCTGGAGAGAAAGTTAATTTGAGTTCACTGTCAATGCAGGATCTTTTAAGCCATAATTAGGAGGGTGGTCTTTATTCAATGGCAGGTGAGAAGGCTTGGAAAAGTTTTAAATAGGAGCCAAAGGATCCTGTTTGTGTTTCTGGAAAGGCTCTGTGGCAGGGCCATAGAGAATGGATTGCAGAAGGTGGTGGCAAAGAAGACCAGTGAGGAGCTGTGCACGTTGGAGATGATGCAGGCCTGGACTAGCATGGCGGTTGTAGAGATAGCTGGAGCTGAGACACACTGGGGATGAAGAAGCACAGCCCTGGGTGATCAGTTGGACTTAAAGTGGAGAGAGTGAGGAGGAAAAGGTGGCTTTTAGATTTCTCATGTGGGCAGGTGGGTAGAACACTAGTGCTGTTTACCGAGATGAAGCTCTTGGAAGAGAAAGAGTTTGGGGAGAGTGGATATTCTTCTTTGTACATGGGGTATGAGATAGAATGGCTGACACTTGAGGAGCGCCGAGACAGGCATGATTCTAGGGGTAGAGTCTGCATTTCAGACAGGTTTACATTGTCATACATGAAATGCAATAGCCAGTTAACAGTTGCCTAAATAGACAGGGATCCATTTGTCTCCCGTACAAGAAACCCAGGGCTCTGTGACCCCTGCCACTCTTTTAGTGGTTCTGTGATGTCAGAACCAGATCTTGGCTTTTCTCCTGCTGCTTTTCATCTTGTGACTGCAAGATGGCTGCTCCTGCTCTGGGCATTCAGAGTGAATGCCAGAGTGCTCAGTTGTGTCCTACTCTTGTGACCCCATGGACGGTATCCCGCCAGGCTCCTCTGTCTGTGGGATTGTCCAGGCAAGAATACTGGAGTGGGTTGCCATTTCCTCCTCCAGGGGATCTTCCCAACCCGGGGATCAAACCAGGGTCTCCTGCATTGGCAGGCGGATTCTTTACCACTCAGCTACCTAGGAAGCCCCTGGTAGTTTATGGGCAAGTTCAAGTGGCAGAAATTATATTTTGTTTGGATACTTCTTGTCTCTCTTGCCCATCTGTACAGTATTAAATTGCAGACAGTATGATAGAGTCATCGTTTTAAAAATCCTGGTTATTTTTGACTAAACAGTTTATTTTGGGCAGGTAGGAAAGATGCGATGCTTTATTTAACTACAGTATATCTAGTCAAATATGTACACAGATACACACAGGGAAGCCCACTGTTTCCTATTAACATGTGCATTATGAAGTGTGTTTCAGCTTTAACTATATTTTTGTTTGTTACCTTCAAACACATATAACTCTGAATTGTCTTTAAAACATAATAAACATACCTTTTCCCTATCTGATTAAAATTCTCAACCTGTGGAAGACTTTTGTTCTCAGATTTATTCCATATCTTCCTTATTCCTTAAGCTCTCTCTCAGTGGACCCCTTTGGGATTAGAGCCAATGAGGAAAATTCCATTTGGCATTCACTTCCTGATATGCATTGCATGTAAAAGCAGGGAGTGCGTGATGGCAAATGTCATCCCCTTTACTATGACTTTTGTATCTGTGAAGGATATAATTATTCTGTGTTTAAAACTAGAGAGAGGAAATGTTTGTTCACTCTTTTTGAAGGTAAGGTTATTCAGGGTATCGTAAGATGCAAATATTTGTCCTCTATTCTCTTCCAATTTAACTCAAGAAAGTCTCCCCATCTAATATATGCAGAATTCTCCTAGTGACTGCTTTAGCTCAGAGTGGTTCTGAGAATAAAGAACTTTTCTCTCCCTGAGGTAGGGGAGAAGGTGCAGAGATTTTGGAAAAAATCCTCTCAAGCCTACCACTATGCCATGTGATGTTGAGAATAGAATTTAACCTCTCTGAACTGATAGATGCTATGAAATTTGGGATGAGAGCAAGAGATAGCTTTATGGTCTCTACCACATAAGTATAGAAAAAACACCTGCATCAAGGATGGCTGGGTACACTGAAGATGCAAGGAATATCTAGTGGGGAGTAGGATAAGGAAACTGGGAGACTGCTGGGAGACTTTAAGAAGGCCTTTTGGAGGAGAGGACTGGAAGCCCATGTATTTAATAGGAGAATGCAGAGGGATTACAGGATGGTGGGGGATGGCCCCAGGCTGAGCACGTGGACGTGGCGTGCAGTGTGTGTTTGATGAAGATTTCGGAGACTTACTGTTTTCAGTGATGGACAAGCTGAGAAGAGACTTGGAAGTCTGGCTGAGTTTGGACTTTGCTTTCTAGGTGATGGGGAGCAACCAAAGACACTTGAAAAATTCATACAAATTTAATTTTGATAGAAGTGGATTTTGTGGGTCAGCGAATCTGTGCATTTAAAATGTCCATAGATTTTAAAAATTGAATGTTTTGAGATCATTTTAGATTCCTAAAATGTGTGGTTTTAAGAAATAACACCCAGAGCTCCTGAGTACTTGCCCAGTTTTCCCCAGTGGTACCATCCAATACAATATCACAGCCAGAAATCCACTGAAGACTTTTGAGAAGAGTCCACAATATGCCTGAATCTGTGTTTTAAATGGGTGATCATAGGAGGGATGGACTGGAATGGACTGAAGGTACAATGTGGAGACTAGAAGATCCTTTGGAGGTTAATGATCTAAAAGAGGACATGAAGACCATCGTGGTAGCATTGGATGGGAAGCGATACCTGAAGTAGTAATAATAGGATTTGGCAGTCATATGGGGGTGATAAGAACATTTGATGCTTTGTGCAATTGCTCAGCAAGTAGGTATTGAGGACTAATTGTGTACCAGTCTCTCTGTTAAACATCAGGTTAAAAGGTGAGCTGACAAGAGACCAGGCACTGTGACTGAGGGGAGGTGGGCTGGTGGAGCTGTGTTGCTTGGGACAGGACAGTGAGCGCTTTGCAGAGGGGGTAACTGCCACTCTGCTTCTGCTGGTTATGACCATGTGGGAATGTAGGTCCATTGTGATTGATAATTCTGGTTTCTCAGAAGCTAGAAGTCTAGATTTTTATGTGAGATCTCCCAATTTTTAAATGTTACCTAGTACAACTTAAAAAAAAAACAAAACAAAAAACAATTAGCATTCACCTGTGGGCTTGATTGACTTCATTATTGCCAGTTCCTAGCCTCTCTTTTCCCAGTTGGATGTTTAGAGCTTATGTCAGGAATGTCTAGAGTTTATTTCAGTTATCCACTGCTGTGTAGCAAAGTCACCCTGCGTGTTAGTTGCTCAGTTGTGTCTGACTCTTTGGGACCCCATGGACTGTAGCATGCCAGGCTTTCCTGTCCTCCACTATCTCCCAGAGTTTGCTCAAACTCATGTCCATTGAGTCAGTGATGCTGAACCATCTCATCCTCTGCCACCTCCTTCTCCTCCTCCTCTCAATCTTTTTCAGCATCAGAGTCTTTTCCAGTGAATTGGCTCCTCACATCAGGTGGCCAAACTATTGGAGCTTCAGCTTCAGCGTCAGTCCTTCCAGTGAATATTCAGGGTTGATTTCCTTTAAGATTGAGTAGTTTGATCTCCTTGCAGTCAAAGGGGCTTTCAAGAGTCTTCTCCAACACCACAGTTCAAAAACATCAATTCTTTGGTGCTCAGCCTTCTTTATGGTCCAACTCTCACATCCATATGTGATTACTGGAAAGACCATAGATTTGACTATACAAATTTAGTAGTTTAAAACTGTGGCTGTTTTATTATCTCTCACACTTCTAAGGGTTGGCTGGGCTTACCTGGGCAATTTTTCTACTGGTCTTGCTTGGGATCCCTCATAGAGGTACTGTATAGTTGTAGGCATATGATGGTCAGGGCTGGAGAAATCTGGAGATCTGTCTTGGGCCCTGATACAGTTGGGATTTTTTGTTTTCCTGCTTGTAGTTTCAAGGCCTCTGGAAGCCTTTCCCTGTGGTCTCTCTAGCAGGGTAACTGGATTTCTTACATGGTGGCTCAGAAGATATTCAGAGTAAACGTTCCAGGATTGAAAGGAAGCTAACAGTCTCACCGAAATTAGGTCCAGAATTGCCAAAGCATCCCTCTTTTTCTGAGTTAATGCAGGTCTCAGGCCAGCCCAGGTTTTTTGTGGGAGAAAACTACACAAGAGCATGTATACTCAAGCCTGTTTGTTCACTGACTGCAGTTTTTAAAGACCACCTACAACAGAAGTCTTGATACCCAGATACTGGTGACTGTGTTGATCAAGATGAGCTGGCAAATCAGGGCAAATTCTCCTGCTTACCAGCCCCTATTCCTCTGAAGTTTTTGAAAATTTCCTGATACTAAGTTTCTTTTATGGTACTGGTGATTCTGGAGAAATTTTATTTTCAGAATGACAAACTTTGGAACCGTAACTCATTTGTAGTTATTTGCTTTCTAGCCCTTTAAAAATAATACTACTACTAAGTGATGAGACAGACTGATTCTGGTTTTGGTTGAGTGTGTGCTTTTCAGATATGCGACCAGTTTATTAATTAATGTTGATTTCCTGATCATGTATCCTTTCAGGAAGGAGGCCCTCAAATAAAGTCTGTTTAATAAGAATCCCAAGTCTTTACTGTCCCCCAGTAGCGACAGCTGTCCATTATTATGACACTTCTGAGTATTTCTGAAAGCAGCTATACAATTTGCAGGACCTAGTACAAAATGAAAATATGAGATCCCTTGTTTAAAAAGTAAAAATTTTAAGATGGTGGCAGCAAATCATGAAACTAAGCCCAGGCCCAATGCACTGTGTACATGCGCACCAGGCTGGCCCTGTGTAGCCCCTTGAACGTGTGTGCAAATGTTGCATTAAAGTATGTTTTCCCAGAAGAGAATCATTGACTCTAATCAAATTCTCATTCAATTTTGACACCCAGAAAAGTTTTAGAAGCACTGCTTAGACAAATCAGAAAAGGTGGAAGCTTTGTGTCTGAACAGCCCTCTGCTCCCAAGCAGGCAGTATACCTTTTGGCCACAGCAACCAGTCTTGGCTGATGTTAGGCTGAACATTCTGCCATGCAGAATTCCTGAATTCCAGGGACACCAGCGTTGTGGGGATGGTCTATGTGGCTGATCGTTTTGACAGGTTGTCTCCCTTTTTACTGAACTCTTGTTTCTGAAGCATGCAGAATAGATTACCTGTGCAAGTGATGGGCATTTAAGTTCCTTTGAAACAGATATTAGCCCATTTTTCATGCTGGGGATTTGGGGATCAAAATCTCTGGGAGGCAGTTGGTGGACTCTAGATAAGGCTGCTGCATTGCCCGACTTCATAGGGTTTATGCCTTTGTGAGAGCTGCCGAAACACAGTACCATGGACTGAGTGGCTTGAACCAGAGAAATGTGTTGTCTCAGTTCTGGAGGCTAGAAATCTGGAGTCAGGTGTCAGCACGGCTGTGCTCTCTCCGAAAGCTCCAGGGAGGGATCTGTTCCCGGCCCCGCTCCTGTCTTCTGGTGGTTCCTTAGCTTGTGGTGACGTAATTGCAGTCTGCACCTGGCTTCTCTGTTCACATTTCCCCTCTTGTGTAAGGGGCCCATTCTACTCCCGTCTCTCTTCATCACAACTAATGGTATCTGCAGTGATACTGTTTCCAAATGAGGTCACATTTGAGGTGTTGGGACTTCAACATAAAACTTTGAGGGGCACACAGTTCAACCCATATAAGGGGTATTTTCCAATTGTGATTTAGGAATGGCAGCTCCAGGCATTGTGTACCGCTCAGCCCAAGTGGCCCTACATGGAGGGCTTGCCCTGGAAGAACCTCAGTAATTAAGAGAGGTGTTTGTGAAGCTGGCTTTTAATAATACACGAGCCACTCTGAATTACTTGTTTGGGCCCTTGACCGGGAGCATCATAAGCTCTTAAATTTTTTTTTTTTAATCATCCCTGTCAATCAGTGGATGCGAAGGTCAAATTACCCTCACGCCTACATGCCTGACCCTTATAATAGAATAATAATAAGCTAACATTTATTGAATGCTTATTATGTGCTAAGAACTACATGTGTTATCTAATTTTATCTTCACAACAACTCCATTAGATAGTTACTGTTATTCTTCCAGTTAACAGGTGAGGACGCTGAGATCAGGTATGGTTGTGTGACATGCCCATAGTCACACAGCTAATTAAGTGACAAGCCGAGATTTCAATCCAGTTCTGTCTGATTTCCAAATCCAAGCAACATTGCAGAGGGTGTGCCCTGTATTTTTAGAGGAATGTTTGCGTGTAACAGTTCACCATTTAAAGCCTGTTTTATCATGGGCCTTTTCTTTTTCCTAGATCATCCTAATGAAATATTCTCCACCTATGTTTATTTGTCTCAGGATTCTTAACCTTTTTCAGAGTAACCACCGGGCCTTCCGTAGGTTTTATTTCTATCTACTTCAGTAAATCTGGGTATTTTCAATTTGAATTAATTGAAATTACAAATGGTAAACGGTAAAAGGGACTATATTTTAGCTATGGGTTTTAAAAGATCCTTAAGAGAACATAAAAGGTAACTCATTTCCTTGACATTGGTGAGAACAGAGCCCTAAACAGCACTAGAGAATTCGCTAGTACTGATGAGGAAATTCATTCTCATCTCATTTATGCTGCTTTCAGTATAATGTGCTATATGGTGAGAGTGGAGACCAGTTCTCTCGAAAAACACGTTTTTGCTTTCTTCCTTCTTTTCCAGGTAGCAACTAAAATTCTCTTTCTGTCAGAGTGATAGTCCAGTTAAATCCATGCATGTAAACAGATGGGTTCTTTTCCAAGTGTGAGAACAGTGCTCGTTTGGAAGCAGAGACTTGGTATCCTCTGATGGTTTATGTTAGTGTTGTTTAGTTGTTAAGCTGTGTCCAACTCTTTTGCAACCTCATGGACTGTAGCCCACCAGGCTCCTCTGCCCAAGGGATTTCCCGGGCAAAAATACGAGAGTGGGTCGCTATTTCCTTCTCCAGGGGATATTTCTGACCCAGGGATCGAACCCATGTCTCCTGCATTGGCAGGCAGATTCTTTACCACTGAGTCACCTGGGAAGCCCCTGATGGTTTTTGGCAAGTTCACGTGCCAAAAATTATGTTTTGCTTCAATGCTTCTCATCTCTCTTGCCCATCTGTACAGTATTAAATTGCAGACAGTATGATAGTCATCTTTTTTTTTAAATCCCTGTCATCCTTGACTAATAGTTCAAGTCAGGCAGGTAGAAAAGAAAGATGAGGTGCTTTATTTGATTACAGTATACCTAGTCACCTTTTTATATGGAAACACATATGTATATGTGTGTTCACACACACATATACATACACACGTATCCACAAAGAGCCTTTGTTAAAATGGTGTGTCAGCTAATGTTGCTTTCAGACTGTAAGAATTGAATATTTCCCAACTCTAGTTGAATTATTTGTCAGGGTCTGTGGGATAACTTATTATACTTATTTGCAAGGTTCTGATAAAGGCTGTCTTGAACAATCCAGAATATGTTTCACTTCATGTGTCTAAAAGCAACGTTTCGCACAGTGTAGTCCCAGGATCGCCTGTGTCAAAATCTCTGGGGGCACAGTCAAAATATGAATTCCTGGGTCCTGGTGCTCCAGCCTCACTGGTCCTAGTACTCCAGCTTCACTGATTCTGGGTTTCTAGGAAACTGCATTTTGTTCAGCTCCTTTGTGATTCTTCACCACACCATCCTTTGAGATCCATGATGTGAAATGTATTAACATGAGAATAAAGATTAAATTTAATTTTCTCTGTCCTGGTTCATTTTCCTCTTGTCTGTCTTTCATCTTCCGCCCCCTCCATCAAATATATTAAAAGTATTTCAAGTGCTCTTCTAATGGTGTACTTTTTAAAAATTGTTCATAAAAGTCTTTTGTTTATTTTAGCGATATCATGATTCCATCTTTGCTTTTGTGGTCTGTATAAAAGGACCCATTGGGGAAGAGTGTTTTTTTTTTTTTTTTTTAAATGCCCACTCTTCTCTCCATAGTAAATCTCCAGGAAGGAACAACATGCTGTTTGTTCTTTTCTCAGGGTAAACTAGAGGTTTTAATGGATTGTTAGTAATAGGATGTTTTTAACCAAAAGTAGTCCTGACAGGTGAATTCCCTCCCTTCCTCTCCCATATTAGAGAAATCCCTTTGTTGTGAAGCTGAACTAGTAAGATTGTCTCCACTTTAACCCATAGTAAATAGCTTGTTGGATTCCAAGAGAGTAGGAATTTTCCAGGTGACTCAGATGGATGCTTCTAAAGGTATCCAGACAGTGGATTATCCACTGTCTAATCCAGACAGTGATGTTAGAAGCAGATTCTTCTATAATATTCTTCTTTATTATAAAAGGAAAACCATCACTTAAGTGTTATAAAGTAGAGAAACTGTGTGGTGATTCCTTCTGAAATGTCAGATTCAAGGTCTGTTTCCTCTTGGAGACCCTCAGGTTAATCTCGAGCATCTTGTATTCCAGCCTGGGAAAGACTGGCCTGCGCTATGGGCTCTAGCACTTCACTGTTTGGTTTTTGTTTGTTTGGACTGGTTAATACAAGTGACAGCCTGTTATTTTTTGTCCAAGTGCTGTGGTTGTATTTTTTTTCCCCCTAATGGTACAAATCTCTTATCTCCCTGCTGTGTCTCTTTCATGAAAGCTTTGTACTGGCAGAGAACCCTTGGCGGCAGAGCTGGGCTGATAGACGTGGCCCTGGCTGTAATTTGGGTTGTCCTGTGACGAGTTTGAGCGTTTCTCATGAGGACTCAATGGCAGTGAGTCACGGTGTGCTGGGGCACTGGTGTCCTGAAATAACATCTGTGGCAGCAGCAACAATTTAGTATCAGTAGCTGGTTGAGCATTTATTGATGCTCCCACCTTGCTCGTCACTGTGCCTTCCCTGCATAATAGCATTTAAATTGGAAGCTCCATCTTTCATCTCCATTTTACAGATAATCATCTCAAAGACAGGAGAAGAGTAAGAAGTAGAAGTGGAACTTGAACTCTGATCTCTTGGGTGGCCACATGTGTCCATTTAACAACCAAGCTACATTCTTTCTGACTGAAGTACACATTGTTGCCAGCTTCCCTCCTCCCTCTTAAATCACATCATAGTCAGTTTTTACTTAGCAGTTTTTTTTTTACTGAGTAATCCAGGGACCGATGACTCCCTTTCCTTAGTTTTCATGAGTTTAGGTTTTAAGCGAGAGAGAAAGTGCAACCTTGGGAAACTGAGCGTGACCTTCAGCCTGAGACCATGTCCATTTAATCCTGTCATGGGGAGGGTTGGGTAAGAGAGAAAGAGGTAGACACATCCAGGAAGATTTGTATCTCCTTAGAGGAGCAGGAGGGACATTAAATATAATTTAAGATTAGAGTTCAGAGGTCAGCCAGGTAATGATGCTAAGGGATGCTTTATGTAAAAAAAAAAAAAAAAAGTTCTGTGGTCAAGTAAATTTTGTAAACTACTTTCTAACATCTAGTTGAAAGGCACCACCAACCAAAACACCAAGGGCACCTCACACTTACTGAATGCTTCCTGTGTGCACTTTAAGCACTTTGTTGTACCAGTACTATAAGGTATTATTTTGATCCCAATTTTACTGATGGAGAAAGGTCATCCTGCTATTGTGTGTCAGAGGTGGCAGCCTAACCAAAGCAGTCTGGCCTCAGGCACTGGATGACTCCTCCTAATGCCTCTTCTGGTGACATCTGCTGAACATGAATATATGTGCCAGGCTCCAGTCTTAGTTCTTGTGTGTATTTTTGTTTACCTGTTTAACCTCAAGCATCATGATGTGCATCAACATATTAAAGGTTCTGAAATGTCCAGCAGTCCATACACTTGTTAATCTGTGTCCAGTGTTTCTCAGAGTTAGTTCACTACAGAATTCACCTGCCTTTGTAGAGGAGCAGGAGGAGTGAAGGGAAAATACCTGCGTGTGTGCACTTGGGGAAATGACGACCAAGAGAATCATTTTATTCTGACTTTGCTTCCTCCCCAACGCAGTTTTGAGACACGATTTATTTTCAAGACAAGGCAGACTCCTTGAGAATGTGGCTTTATTCTCTAACTGCCCAGTGTTTGGTGACCTTCATCAGGGCTCTGTCTTGCTTCTCCCAGGGGCATGGATACCTGCTTCTGTCTACTTTATGGGAATCTTGACAGTAAATGACCGTAAAACTCTTTGAGCTGCTTTAAAGAAAGACACTATTGAAGTCCAAGGTCTTCATGATGTCATATCAAATATCCAGACTTCCTTCATTTTGGTTAACTTTGAAAAATAAATGTGTGTCCTAGCCGGACAGATTAACTAGTTTAGCTTACTCAGGGGGAGGGAAGAAGATAGATCTGCAAAATGTTTATTGCTCCCCAGAGTCAAATCTTCAGGCTCTTATAGCCTAGCACAGAGATGATTGGTCACAATAGGAGCAGTGTTGATGTTGACTTCCCCATAAGACTGTGGGAGCCTTATGTTTGTGTGACTGACTGTCCTTCTGAGGTCCAAATATCTGAGGCCAGAGACCTAAATGCATATGTCTGGGCAGGCATCCTTGGTAGTGTATGCTTTTTTAAAAGTTTTGTTTTAGCTGTATGGTTGTACCAGTAAAAATCTGTTTTTATCAGTGTACCAGGTAAAAATCCATTTAGTTGTAAATGACAAAATCCAACTCAAGAAAGGAGATTTACTGGTTCCTTGAGGTGAAGAGTGCAGGTCCTTTTAGGGTTGGTTTGAACTTGAGGATGGTTTTGACCCAGAGACCTGGTATTAGTACCATGGGTTTGATTTCTGATCCCATCCACTGTGCCTGCATGGTGACATGTCACCTTTAGTCTTTTTTTGGTTCTATCTCATGTCCAGATGTCTACCAGATATTCCTGAGGCTACTAATTCTCTTTAGTCTATTTTTGGTTCTACTTCATGTCCAGATGTCTACTAGATATTCCTGAGGCAACTTTTTCCCTCCACATCGAGAGATGAGAGAGATTGAGAGATTAGGCATATTTCTGGAGGCTGTTTCTGAATAGCAAGAAAGAAGATCAAACCTTTCTTATCACCCAAACTTAGATCATGTTCCCACGTATTAGCCAGTGCCTCTGATGAAGGAATAGGTTTAGACTGATTGGTATAGACAATTGTGCCATGTTCCACTCCTCCGTTCTGAGGTGGCATGTACCTTTGCAAAGGAGGTATGGAAAATCAGATGGTTCCCATAGTAAGTGAGACTGGATGCAGGGTTAAACTTTGAGACTCGTGACACAATTTACCTGACAGTTTTCTCTTATACACTCATGTTAGCAGTTACATGTGAAACTGGCCAGTTAATGAATAAAAGACCTAGGTCAAGATTTAACTTCTAAGGGATTTAGTTTCAAGCTCTCACTTTCTTAGTAGTACAGGCTACACCAGACCAAATTGAGGGATTCTCTTCTTTTTAGCTTGTTGAACGATGTGGTGTTTTGGTTTTTAATTTGTAAAGCATTAAATTGAGTCTCTGTCTGCCAGTGGTTTTTAATACCAAATGCGTTTTGGATGAGTGCATCTGAGGTTTCATTAAGGCAGTATAAATGACCCTAGCTTTATTACTCTCTTCTTCCTATTGATCTCAGCGTGACTGCTCCTTGCTTTTGACATTGAACTTCATGCTTTACTAAATAAAGGATATTTGTTTCCACATTGGTCTCCTAGATGCCTGACATTACATTTTATTTCATAAAAATTATGCCACCGTTAAAAATAAAATCATTAATATTGAGAGGCATAAATTCCAAGATTGATAGTAGTAGCCGGAAGTGTACTGAGTGCTGACTGCGTGACGGGAAAGCACTGTGCTAAGTGCTTTATTTCCAGTGTTCTGTTTGTTCATCTCAATAGCCCTGGGAGATGCTATCATAACTTGCATTTTATAGTTGGGGAAACTGAGATTAAATAATACGTACAAGGTCACATAGAGAGGAAATTGTGGAGCTAAAATATAGATCTTTTGACTCTAAGTCCTGTTCTCTTGATCACTATTCCCTCCACCATTTTCAAAGCCAGGATATTACATCTAATGTTAATTTGGGATTTTGGGAAAGTTGCATTATGTGTTTAAATCTTTCTGAAGTTAGTGCTTCTATAGTCTAGTAGTGGTAGAGGATTGAAAAAGAGCATTTCCTAGCATGGGTCTTGGAAAAACATGACCAAAGAGTCTTTCATAAAAAAATGTGCATTTTCCCTGATAGCCAAAACAATTTTGAAAAAGAACAAAGTTGGAGGACTCACACTTCCTGATATCAAAGTCTGCTACAAAGCTACAGTAATTTAAACAGCATGGTAATGGCATTAAGATACACAGATAGACCAGTGGAATAGAATAAAGAGCTCAGAAACAAGCTCTCACATTTATGGTCAGGTGATCTTTAACAGGGGTGCCAAGATTACAAAATGGGGAAAGGACAGTGTCTTTAACCAGTTGTGTTGGGAGATGTCCATATACAAAAACATGAAGTTGTGTTTTGCCATGCAAAAATTAACTCAAAAATTAAGATCTAAATATAAGATACAGCACTATAAAAGTCCTAAAGCAAAATATGGAGGAAAATCTTCATGACATTGGACTACACAATGATTTCTTGAATATGACACCAAAAGCACAGACAAGGAAAGGAATGATAGACTAGTGGGACTGCATCAAATCTAAAACCTTTTATGCATCAAAGGACATAATCAATAGATTAAAAAGAGAAGCTGTGGAATTATAGAAAATATCAGCAAATTATATATCTAGTAGAGGTTAATCCAGAATATATAAAGAATGTCTCAACTCAACAACAAAAATAATCAACCCAATTAAAAAATACACGAAGGACTTGAATACAGATTTCTCTAAAGATGGCATACAAATGACCAACAAGTATGGGAGCAGTTGTTTAATATCATTAGTCATTAAGAGAAATGCAAATAAAAGCCACAATGAGATATCACCTCTCACCTGTTAGGATGACTATTATTAAAAACAACAGCAACCAACCAGCTACTCCCCCCCCTTAAAAAAAAAAAGCTCAGAAAATAACGAGTGTTGGTAAGGATGTGAAGAAATTAGAAACCTTGTACACTGTTAGAGGGGGTCTTGAGATGGTGCAAATGCTGTGGAAAGCAGTATGGTGGTTCCTCAAAAAATTAAAAATAGAACTACCATATGATTCAGCAGTTCCACTTCTGGTATATATCCAAAATAATTGAAACCAAGGTCTTAAAGAGGGATTTTCACACCCATGTGCATAGCACTATTCACAATAGCTAAGAGGCAGAAACAACTCACATGTCTATTAATGGATGAATGGATAAACAAAGTTCGGTATATACATAGAATGGAAGATTATTTAACCTTAAAAACGGAGGAATTCTGTTACATGCTACAACCTTGGTGGCCACTGGTATGTAAAATGAGCCAGTTACAAAAAGAGAAATAGTATATGGTTTCACTTATATGAGATAATCTAAAATAGTCAAATTCCTAGAAACAGAAAGTAGAAGAGTGGTAACCAGGGGCTGGAGGAAAAGGGGGAGTTTTTTAGTGGGTATTAAGTTTCAAGTTTGCAAAATGAAAAAGCTTTGGAGATTGGTTGCGTAGCAATGTGAACGTAATTAACACCGTTAAACTGAACACTTAAAAGATGGTAAATTTTATGATGTGTGTTTTTTTTATTATTCAGAATTGAAAAAAACTGTATTTGTCTTCTGGTACTGATTTAAGTACTTAATTGAGTTATTTGAACATCTTAAAGTTATAAACCCTGAGCCTACAGGCTGAATATGGATCACAGGTATATTCATATGGACTCATAATCTTTTTGTTTTTTTGGATAAAATGTGAATCAGTGGTCATCATTTTAAAGAATTAGGAAATTTCACGTTAAAATCTCTGCTTCTAAGCTTCTCTTGGAAAACTGGAAAATCTGTACATTGGGCCTTGTCTAGTCAACAAATGACTGGAACTAAGGAGCAGCCAACCTCTTTATAAACAGGGCATGAAACAGACTACATTTTTTCTCTTATTCCCTTTTTTTTCCTTATATCAAGCCCAAGTGCTCATGTACAGTTGATCCTTGAACAGTCCAGAGGTTAGGAGAGCCCACGCTATGGAAAATCCATATATAATGTAAAATTACCCCTCTGCACCTGCAGATTCATTCAACTGCATATAGTGTAGTACTCTAGTATTTACTATTGAAAAAAAGTTCAAGTGGACACATGCAGTTCAAACCTATGTTGTTCAAGGGTCAACTGTGCATATACTAACTTCCTGGTCTGTTTGTCAGTTTTAAATTAAACTCCTTAATCCCTAATGCCCTATTACTACGGATATTGTACTGTGGATGCTCTGCATGTCCTCCACTAATTAGGGTCTGCCATTCCTAAGTAGCCTCTTCTGTTTTAGGTCTGAGAGTTCTGATCTCTTGTCTTTCTTTAAGAACAATATAGACTCAGTGCTTTTTTTTTTTTTCTTTTTTCCTTTAGCTGTTTTGCTTGCAGCAAATGTCCTACCAGTCATGTTCTAAATATAGATGTGTTAAATTTCAAATGTGAAAGTTTTTGATGGGTCTGAAGCCAGTTTGCTAATCAGGGCAAATGCTATGATTGGCGCCAGTGTTTACAGACCCTGGGGGTATTGTGAAATCCGCCCTCGCCACTGTGATTCAGCTGGGGGTGGAAAGAAGCTCCCTGACCCCTGAAAAGTTCTCCAAGTTGTTTTTCTTCTTAATAGTGTGGTGGTTCGTAGAATGTCATAACTTAGAAAAGTACATATTCCTTAGTTCATTTTACTAGTCTGGATTACTATCAATAGTATGGTCATAAATCATTTTTGCAAGCAAAAACAAATCATATTTTTTTCTGATCTTTTCATGTGCCATCAGTAAGGAAATGTCTATCTATAGGAAGAAATCTAGAGACCCAAGGGCCTGCCTCTTCATATGAAGTTAAAAATAGTTACTTGTGCAAAGTGTAAAAATTTTGGTTATTGAAAAGTTCAGACTGACACAATTTAAAAAATCTTGTATCTTTTAAATCTAATTATTTACTCTTTTAAGATAGGGCTAGTGGTGTCCATTGTAAGGAGGGGCAAAATCCTGGAGATGCAGCAGTTGCCAAAATTTTCAAAGCTACCCCCTGCATAACATTTGTGTGTGTCTGTGTGAGTGTGTATGCTGGAAGCATTATTAGAAATGCCTGTATGTTTCATGCTGGGTCTGTTGTGTTTGTGTCATAGAACTTGAAAAATTCATTTTCGTGTGTTGAATAACAGTGAGCAGCAGTGGAGGAGCCTTAGTCTCCAGTACCAGTCGAGTGGAGGTATTCAGAGAACTTTCTGATAATGAGAATTAAGGTAATTAAGTTGCTGTGCCCTGAGACTCTGAATCCTTATCTCCGCTTGCCAGAAGTGAGGCTGTCATCTAGAGAAGTGGGTGTCTCTGTTACTGAAATGAGATATGACTGTAGTTGATCCCATCACTCTCTGGTGCAGAATTTTTCACGCCGAGCAGCAGATCAGAGAAATCAAACAGAACAAGCCAGTTAAACCAAACTGCTTTGCTCACTGAAGGGACCTGAAAGTAAACAAAGTGACAGACTTTTGGAGTTCCTTTCCCAAATTTGATTTTGCTGCTTTTATCTATTATGTTGGTCAACAGCAGCACTCACTGGTAAAAAACAGGAACAACAGATTCAAGTTTTGCCGTCAGCTACATTGTAGTGTTGTTCTCTCTTTTTTCCTTCCCCTCTTTTCTCTTCCTCCTCCCTTTCTTTGATCCTTCTCTCCCTCCCTCCCTTCCTCGGTTCAGTTTTCTGTATATATGTATATATATATATTTTTTTAAATTCCAAAGGAATAATAGCGTAAAGAAAAACAAGTTAATTTTCTTCCTAACCATCTCAAATCCAGCCCTACTAGAGAAATAATGTTAATAATTTGTTGTGTATCATCCATCATTTCCTTGCTCATGCAAACAAGATCCGTAGATAGAAAAGTCTGTTTGAATTTTTAGAAATTACTTAACCTATTTATTTTTGGCTGTGCTAGATCTTTGGGACTTGGTGCAGGCTTTCTCTAGTTGTGGCGGGCAGGGGCTGCTCTTCCTTGTGGTGTGCAGGCTTCTCCTGTTGCAGAGCACGGGCTCTAGGTGCCTGGGCTTTAGTAGTTGCAGCATAAGGGCCCTAGAGCATGGGTTCAGTAGTTGTGGCGCGGGGTCTTAGTAGCTCCGGGCATGTGGGATCTTCCCAGACCAGTTGGCAGTAGGATTCTTATCCACGGTACCAACAGGGAAGTCCTGTTGGAATTTTCACAGAAATGGACTCATGTTGTGTGCTGTAACTTTATTCACCTGACACTACTTTGTGGCTATCTGTCCAAATCAGTACATTTACCTAAAAATCATTATTTTCAGTGTGGTGTATTTCATAGTATGGTTTTATCATTCTTCATATAAATCCCCTGTTGATTAATTCAGTTTGCAGGTTCCTCCTCACCCCCCACTGAACAAATAGCATTGCTTATTTTAAATGCATATATATATATATATATATATTTTTTTTTTTTTTAAAACCTTTACCCTGTGTGATATTTGAAGATGGAAGTTATAGGGCTTTTTATTTTTCTTATTTGTTTTTATTGGAGTTAGTAGTTACTTTATAGTGTTGTGTTAATTTCTGCTGTACAGCAAAGTGAATTAGTTATAGGTATACATATATCTACTCTTTTTTTTAAGATTTCCTTCCCACTTAAATCACTGAAGATCATTGAGTAGTGTTCTCTGCTATACAGTAGGTCTCTATTAGTTATGTATTTTATACATAGTAGTGTATATATGTCAATCCTAATCTCCCAATTCTCCTCCACCATCACTTGGTAACCATAAGTTTGTTCTCTACATCTTGACTCTGTTCCTGCTTTGCAAGTAAGTTCATTTGTAACATTTGTCTAGATTACACATATAAGTAATATTATGACATTTGTTTTTCTCTTTCTGACTTACTTCACTCTGTATGGCAGTCTCTAGGTCTATCCATGTTGCTGTAAGTGGCATTATTTAATTCTTTTTATGATTGAGTAATATTCCTTTGTATATATGTACCACATCTGCTTTATCCATTCCTGTGTTGATAGACATTTAAGCTTGCTTCCCTGTTTTGGCTGTTGAAATAATGCTGCAATGAACATCAGGGTACATGTATCTTTTTGAATTATGTTTATTTCTCCAATATATGCCCAGCAGTGAAATTGCTGGATCAAATAGTAGCTGTATTTTTAGATTTTTAAGGAACTTCCATACTGTTCTCCATAGTGGCTTATCAATTTATATTCCCACCAGCAGTGTAGGAGGTTCCCTTTTCTCTACACCCTCTTCAGCAGTCATTGTAGAGTTTTTGGTGATGGCCATTCTGAGCAGTGTGAAGTGATTCCTCCTTGTAGTTTTGATTTGCGTTTCTCTAATAACTACTGGTGTTGAGCATCTTTTCCTGTGCTTTTGGCCATCTGTATGTCTTCTTTGGTGATGTGATTTCTCTTTACTTTTGCTCATACAATATTATATAGAACAGGGGTTCCTTACATCATAAATCACATAAATTTCATCACCTTTGTTTATGAAATAATTTTAATTATCTGTTGTTATTTTCAAAGGTTGAATTTAGTTGGTATTCCTTTGAAGAGTATGGCAGTTGTTCTTTTCAATGGAAAAAGGAGATATGATCGGACAGGATTTTTTTCTTTCAGCGCCTTGAGGAATCTTTTGAAATGATTTTCCAGGTAGTAAAACCTTTAATGTCCTTTGGATTCACTGTAGTTTGTGAAGCTGACAAGCAACATCTCTTTGGGATGATTGTGAAACAAGTCCTGGGACAGACTGACTTGTTACTTGGTCTGCATCTGTTGCCTTGACAACAAACTAAACATTTAAAAATACTTCGGCAAATGCCACAAACAAGTGATGCTTGGGGGTTACACTATTAAAGCAGAAGCACCAAGACCATATTTAGACGATAAAGGTTGCAGAAAAAATATCCATTTTTTAGGAGATTTTTATTGTAGGTTTTTCTGTCTCTGATAAACACTAGATGCATTAGCAAAGAGAAAGTCTTCTGCTCTAAGTTTAGAAATTATTTTTAATTGCAGTATGCAGCAATTTGCACTGTACTTTGGCCCAAAGGATAATGCATACCTCTTTTATTTGGCTTTCTTCAAAGCAATTTAGTGCCATGAGAATGAAAACTGGATTAGATCTGTCATGGTAGCTGAAGGTTAGGGTGACACAGGGAAAGATAAAATGCCAATCTTTGTGCCTAAGTATTTTTTTTTTTTTTTTTAACCTATGCTCTCACATTCTTCATATTCACAGAGGTACTTGTCTGGGTGGTGATATCTACAAATCATATAAATGAACATTTGTTATAGCATCTACTATTGTACTAAGAATCATTCATTAAATAATTTGGGGGAGTGAATAATTTATAGGAAAAAAAGGATTCTTTTGGCCAAACAGGAAGGGTATTCAATTTTGTTGGACTCAGTGGGAGGGAAAAACAATCCTGTTGCAGATTTCTGTATTTGAAGGGATACAGTTCATGATAGTTGAATAATTGGGAATTCAGGGATCCTTTCTCACACTTTTCTGTTTTCTTAAATTCTCATGATCTAACATTGTTCTGTTTGGCTGTAAGTTACATTTATTTTCAGTTTGATTTTGAAATGCTGATACTTTCAGTATAAGTGAAAGTCACTTAATTGTGTCTGACTCTTTGCGACTCCATGGACTATACAGTCCATGGAATTCTCTAGGCCAGAATACTGGAGGGATAGCCTTTCCCTTCTCCAGGGGATCTTCCCAATCCAGGGATCGAGCCCAGGTCTCCTGCATTGCAGGTGGATTCTTTACCAGCTGAGCCACAAGGGAACCCCAAGAATACTGAAGTGGGCAGCCTATCCCTTCTCCAGTGGATCTTCCTGACCCAGGAATCAAACCGGGGTCTCCTGCATTGCAGGCAGACTCTTTACTTTTAGTATACAAATAGTGAAAAATAATATAGTTCCACATATGACTTAATTGTCAAGATCATTTCTTCTGCCTATCTTGGTGGAAATATTTAGTATTTTTTCATCTATAACCAAGGTTATCTTTATGAGCTGTCGGGTGTGGTGACATATGTAGTGATACAAATCTGGGACTCCCAGTGCTGTGGGTCAGAGATTACAATAAAAATACAAGTGTAAATTTCTGAAACAACGTGCACTCTAGATTTTCCAGAGGCCTTTAAACAGATTATAGATACAGCGGTGACTCACAGTTTTAGTTTTTAATCAATCTCTATCTTGATTGAAAGACCCTCTCAAACTTTGCTGTCTTCACTGCATTCAGATCCCACTTCTGTGGCTTACTGAACTGGAAGCTGTTAATAGGTCTCGTTTATGCCCGCAGCTGACCTGCCTCTGCCTCAGTTTCCCATGTGTAAAGTGATGATGCTGCTGCCCATATGACACCATTGTTGGAAAGATTAAAAACCCAACTGCTTTTTAACATGCTAGCCCTGTTTCTGGCTCCTTAATAATGGATATTTTTGCATTATTTTTATGGTAAGTAATCTGTGTTGTGTTAGTGGAAGCCAGGCAGATTTATTCAGTTCCTCTTGTATCACATATCAGAGGCATGGAATCTCATCCAGGTCAGTGAACTCCCTCTGAGTCTCAGTTTCCTCAATTGTAAAATAGGAATACTAATATTTACCATTCAGAGTTGTGAAGAAAAAGGACCATGTATTTATAGCATATAATATATATAGCACAGGTCTTGCCATGTCATAACCATTTACCAAGTGATAGCTGCTGTTGTCACTATCATTGTTGTTATTATCATTTTTATTATTATTTGGCAATATGTATACATCGCAGAATTTCTGCTGCCATTTCTATAGCCTAGCTACTGTTTTCTCTCCCTGGGTTGCTGTCATAGCCCTTTAACCTTTCTCCTGATGTTGGGATGAAGACCCTCCATCATGATCTGGCCTTGCCCTTCCCCTCCCACCTCAATTTCCCCACATTGCTTTGCAATAGATCTTTCTGTGCTTTGGCCTTCACAAACTTCATTTATTTCTTTCCACATGTTCTACTACTTCCTTGCACAGAGCCCTTGCATATAGTGTTTGTTCCTTCTTGAAATAGTTCTCTCCTCTTTTCCCATTCCCTTATACTTCTTTACTTCCCTCCTTATCCCCTTATTAAATACCTTCATAGGTCCTTGTACTTAATTCTTTAAGTCACTTATGTTACATTTTTTTGTGCTCACTTAATGAATTCCATCCCCCACCCTCATCCCCGACTATAGGTTCTGAGAGAGTAGAGATATTGTCAGATTGGGATCACCACGGGCTCTTGGTTTAGTTCCCTTTCTTACGCATTTGTTGTGGGAGGGAGTGGATGACTGGATGCATGACTGAGATGGGAATAGAAAATAACTGGGCAATATTTGAGGAAGTAGAGGCAGTCGCGGGGTGTGAGGTTCACCCCTGGGCAGTTCAGGTTAGTTCATGGTCTGGCGCGCCACCGAGGAAGAGCAGTGTGTTTGTGCAGGGAGGAAAAACCGTGCAAATGAAGAAATGCAGAGAGGAAGAAAGAAGCTTAGCAGGAAATAGCTGTGGAGGATTGGAAAGAGGAAATAACTGAGAAGTGACTTGATAGAAAATTGTGCATGCATTTCCTCTGCTGTAGTTCTTATTTTTCTGGTTTATGCCTTTGGTCTTGTTTTTTGAGTCTGATTGGTAGCATTCTCTTTTTTTTCCCCCTTAGGATGCCATGTCAATTTATTTACACAGACAAGCCAATACACCAGAAATGACCACACAGACAGCGGCAGTGCAGACTTGAGGTCGTTTTCCCTTCATACGATGAACTCTTCCTCCTCTTTGTCAGTTTCTTTCCCTATCTTAGTATTTCTTCTGTCAAAAGTGCACTTTTTTCTTTTTTTTTTTTTTTTTTTGTGGTTCTCTGCTCTGAAATGGATTTAAATCCCCTCCCTTGGTTCCTCTTACTCATTTCTAATGTTGAAAGATTCAGCACTGACTTCCCATTTCAGCTGTTCATGTCGCTAATGACAGAGCGATTTTTCAGGGCAGAAAGCTCTGCTGAGACTACTGTCAGGTATTGGGTGGTTGCAGGGGATGAATAACTAACTGCTTATCTTTGAGTGTTTTTCTTTTTTAGTCTCCAACCTTTTTTTCTAGTGTTAAGTTAAATTAACATATAATTCACAGAAGATCAAATTCACTATTTTAAAGTATACACTTCAGTCGTTTTTAGTTTGGCAGCTTGTTCACTGCTTACCGTTATTTAATTCCAGAACATTTCCATTCCTTTCAGCAGTTAATTCCAACTTTCCTTTCCCTTGTCCCCTGGCAACCATTAGTCTACTTTCTATGGATTTGCTTACTGGATATTTCATGTCAATGGCATTAGGCGACATATGGCCTCTTGTATCCGGTTTCTTTCACTTAGCATGAAGTTGTCATGGTTCATCTTTGTTGTAAGCATGTGTCAGTACTTCATTCCTTTCTGTGGCCAAGTAATACTCCATTGTAGGACTGTTCCACATTTTGTTTTTTTACTCTTCAGTTGACGGACATTTGAGTGGCTTCCACTTTTTAGCTGTTATGAGTAATGATGCTCTGAGCATTTGTGTATAAATTTTTGTATTGGAATTTATTTTTATTTTTCTCAGGTAGTTACTTAGGAGTGGAATTGCTGTGTCATATTGTAAGTCTGTGTTAAACCCTTTGACGAACTTTTAGACTGTTTTCCACAGCAACTGTACCATTTTACATTCCCACTAGCAATGTACTAAGTTTCCAGTTCCCAGTTTTTCCATATTCTTGCCAATGCTTCGTATTTTCAGTTTTTTTTTTTTTTTTTTAATTACAGTCATTTTAGGGTGTGTGAAGGAGTCTTTGGACTTCCCTGGTGGCTCAGATGGTGAAGAGTCCGCCTGCTATGCAGGAGACCTGGGTTCGATGCCTGAGTTGGGAAGATCCCCGGGAAAAGGGAATGGCTTACCCACTCCAGTATTCTTACCTGAAGAAATCCATGGACAGAGGAGCTTGGTGGGCTACAGTTATGGGATTGCAAAGAGTTGGACACGACTGAGTGAATGTCTGACTTTTTAAATGGTAGTTTCTGGTGGGACTTGATCATTCCCCTGACCCCCACACTATCACTTTCATTTAAAAAAATGGTTATTGTTCTTGTCATTTTTATTAGGATTAGATTTTGAAATGAACCTTTGCTAGGACTGAGGGAATCTAGAATAGTATTTGAAACACTACTTTATAATTGGGAAACAACATGCTTAGAGAAGGTAACTGAACTGGAAAATAGCAGTTATGGCCTACAAATTAGGATTTTTTCTACTAAAGTAAGCCTCAAGTAAATATTCTCATGTATAAATTATAGAAACTTATTATTATACAGAAAAGTCAAAAAAAGAAATTTGGTAATAAAAATGTGTGTGCCTTCTGGTTTGGTTTCTTTTCTTTGTATAACTATTTGTCTTCAACTTTAAATTATTATTCTTCATATGCTTTTACTGTGGTGATTTTTCATTTACAGACTAATCTTCTAAGCTCTTTTAAATCCTGTAGAAGAAGCTGTGCTAATATTAGCCAAACCGATTTTTTTTTTCTGTTGTTTCAAATGGAAGCATCGTGGCCAAGGGCCCAGCATTAAAAAGCTTAAACAATTATAGATTCTTTTTCCTTCAATTCATTAGATGTAATTTAGTATTTGAAAAAATCAAATCGCTCAATTTCAGTTGAAGTTCAGCTGTCTTATCCCTTTCTCATGTTCTCTACATGGCTTTTCATTGTAAACCTTGACAGTGTCAAATCAATAGAAATATATTTTTGTTATTCTCTGGTATAAGATCAACAGCATCACCCGTAAACATGTAATGGGACTTCTTTTATGTGTGGAAACCAATCTCTGATCTTTAGGAACTTACAGCTGAGTACAGAGCATTGACGCCAGTAGATACTACAGACACAAAGTGTTTGCAGCATATATCAGGCAGGAAGAACTCAGTAATTTTAAGGATGGAAGAGGCAACTATAATATAATTGAGCTGGGAGATATAATTGACATGGGATTTTAAGACATCATTTCCAGATTTTGTGCAGTAGGGAAACACACCGAACTCTGATTATTCTGGGGAAAGAAAATTAGAAAAACATTGGAAGCATACAAATACTTGTTAATGGCCTCCTGAATGACAAGCTGTGTTTGGAGATTGATTGCAGAGTACGGTAGTTGAGAGCTTGGGTTCAGGGAGTCAGATAGCTTCAGTCTGTTTCTTGGATGTGACAGCTTTCATTTGTGTGATTACGGTGAAAATGAGTGTCCACAGTCCATATGGGTGTTGTGAGGATTGAAGGGGATTAATTTAAATGACTCTCTGTGTTTGGTTCCTGACACATAATGGGCGCTCTAGTGACATTTATAGTCTTCTTGTTGTCAGATTTTTTGTAATTATACTTATTTTACATTTAATTATTACAACCATTACTTAAGAAAATTAGTATTATACACATTTAAAAAAATATTGAAAACGTCTTGGTTGCTTTGCATGGCTTTCTCTAGTTGCAGTGAGCAGAGGCTTCTCTAGGTGCCATGTGTGGGCTTCTCTTGTTGAATCACAGGCTTGAGGCATGCAAGCTTCAGTACTTGCAGCACACAGGCTCAGTTGTGGAGGCTCGAAGACTCTAGCGTGTGGGCTCAGTAGTTGTGGCATATGGGATTTGTTGCTCCGTGGCATGTGGCATCTTCCCAGACCAGGGATTGAACCCATGTCCACTGCATTGGTAGGCAGATTCTTATCCACTGCGCCACCAGGGAAGTCCCAACACACATTTTCAAATGAGAAAAATGAGGCTTAAATCATCAAGAAATTTGCCTACCACAGTGGTTCTCCCCTGGGGAGGATTTTTGACAACATCTAGAGATGTGACTTTGGTTATCACAACTGGGTGCAACGTGATATTGACATCTGGTGAGTAGAGGCTGAAGAGGCTGCAGAACATTCGACCTGCACAGGACAGCCTCTGTGACAAAGAGTTTTGCAGCCCAAAATGTTGATAGTGCCAAGATTAAGAAACCCCTGGCCAAGAGTCATGGACCTTTTAGGAAGAGGAGTAGGATTTGAACCAACTTTTCTCAACCATATGTTTCTGTTTTCCCCTGAAACTTTCATTTCTTCATGAGAATACAGGAAGTGAAATAAAGTGAGTTTTGACAAGTCCCTTTAAGATGGGGTAACGGCGTGAGACTCAAACACAGCTTCCTGAGAAGGTGACAAACCAAGTACAGAGAAAGTGAGGTGATATGGGAGGAAACCACCATCTGTTTATTCTTTCTCTGTTCATTCATTCAAGTATTGATTTGCTAGTCATGTTTTTATTCATGTGTCAGTCATTAATTCTCCACACACTTACTGAGCACCGACTCTATGGGCTGTATTCTCATACAACTTCTCTTCCTCTAGCCAGACAGCTTGGAAATGGAAGAGAACATTTCTGAAATGTAGTATAAGAAGTGGAAAAAGAAAAAGGTTCAGTATAAGAAAATCCAGTTTATGAATTTGTCTCACTTGAACCCTTACATTAATCTATTTGTTTGTTCATGCGCTGCTCAAATAAATGCATGTATCCATGGTATCTTCTTGCTAGGAACTGTGTTAGGTCCTGGTACTTACGCTCAAGGAAGTGTGTCTTCTGTTGTGTGTGTGTTAGTTGCTCAGTTGTGTCCGACTCTTTGTGACCCTATGGACTGTAGCCCTCCAGGCTCCTCTGTCCATGGAATTCCCCAGGCAAGAGTACTGAAATGGGTTGCCATTCCCTTCTCCAGGGGATCTTCCTGACCCAGGTATCGAACCTGGGTCTCCTGAATAGAAGGCAGATTCCTTACCATCTGAGCCACCAGGGTGACATTTCCATAAATCTTTATGTAGTCTTCAGAAAGAAACTGCAGTTTTATCATTCTTATGACCAGTAAAAATCTTTTTAGAAACAGAAGATGTATTGGTCTGTGTGTCAGACCACTTTTGAATTGAGGTTTTTGCCTGGGGAAGGAAGAATCTTTCTTGGATATCAACTGAGCCTTGTGGTTTATTCTTAACGATTATTTTAGTATGAAAGAGTTTGCTGAGCTTTGTGGGAAGTATCATAAAACACCTAATTTCCCTCAGAAAAAAAAACCTGCCTGACTTTTAAAAAAGATTGGAATAAAACAAATGTGTCATTTAAAAAATGCCTGTATTCTGATAGAAATTCCTTTAATGACAGAAAACGAATGTGCACGTGTACACACACACTCTCAAAGAGAGATACATCAAAAGCCTTGATTCTTGTTTTTCTTATTTTTTTTAAGTTATAAAAGTATAATAATACATTTATAGGAGACTTGGAAAATACAGAGCAAAGTTACACATAGTTCTACTATATGTTACATACTTTATTTAGTAGATAAATTAAGAAGTTTTTGGAGTTTCAATATCAAGCTCTCAAAAATCAATAGAATGAATAGAAAAGTAGAAAGATATAGTAGACCTGAAAAGCACTATGAACCAGTTCAACATAATTAAGATTTATACAGTTTTTTCACAACAGCAGGGTTCAAATTCTGTTCAAGTTCCCATAAACTATAAACGAGGAGACATTGAAACATATCCAGGGAAATAAAGCAAGGTGCAAAAATTTCATGGTCTAAAGGTATTGAAATCATACAGAGTCTGTTCTCTCATTACTGTGGCATTATGTTAGAAATCACTATCAAAAGATATTTGAAAATAACCCATATATTTTCAAATACAACGTGACATTTACCAAGAGAGATCTTTGACTTAGCCATTGAAAGCCTCAGTAAAACAAACAAATCTTGATTCTTAACAGTTTGTACTTTTATCCCATGAAAAGTCAAGAGTTACTGCTTGCATTATTATTATTAAGAATTTCATTGACCGAATAGCTCATTTTTTTTTTTTTTAAAGTAACCACAAATTTTCCCATAGTGATGAAGAGGCAGACAGTTTCTGGATATCGGGAAGTCCCTTCTTAGAAGTGTATATTTATCATGGATGAGCTAGGCTATTTTTTTTTTTTTTTTTGGTTTGTTTCTGTTCTAATTTGTGTAGAAGAAAGAGTCTGTGAGGCAGATGTACCCTGGTCCTATCCAGAAGGAAGGGCTGAGTCAGCACCACGGAGCAATTTCGTTGGTCACTCCTGTGTAGTCCGAGCTGTTTAAACGGTTTAAAAGTACACGCACTGAATGGCTTAATTCATCACTATGAGATGGCCAAATCTACGATCTTTCTGGAGTTCTAAAAATACATTACTGTTTGTCATGACTACGGTATTTTATTTTGCTTCTTGATCAATTTTTGCCAGTTTGGTTTGTTCCCCCTGCCCCTCATGTCTCTGAACTCTCTGCACACTTTTGGGATTGATCCCTCCCCGCACCCCACCCCCCTTTTTATTCTGAGTCCCCTCAGACCTTTCCCCATTATTTGCCACTTACCTTTTTTCCCTTCTGTGGTTCTTCCATGTCTAGCATTGAAAAAGTTGTTGTTGTTGTTGTTTTTAATGTTTAAATCTCTTTATAAAAAAATACACATTAGCATTTGATATTTTTGTGTATATTTTTTACCTGGAATTTTGAAAAGTTTATATACACATGTGTAGTTAAGAGTTGATCGTTTCAAAATGTGGTTCGCACTTGTAGCCTATGAGGGCAATTTCATTTGGTATAATGCCGTGTAATGTGTCTCCTTGCAAATTCTTTTTCTTCTGCTTTCCTAGAGTCCCTGAAGGCTCTCAGAGGGGCCCTGGGTTCAGAGACCATCCTTGGGGAGGAAGTCCTGAGTCCAAGGAAGACCCTGGGGTGTTGGCTGTCTTGTGGAGGGGTGGCATGATGTCGTCCTAAGACTTCACCATGCAAATCTTATTCCTTGAATTTGAAAACTTGAGAAGCAACTTTGTTCTACTTATTAGAACAGGGAAAGCACAGTGGGGTATGCATGGAGGCCTCACAGCTGTAGTACATGTGTACTCCTGGTGATTCTAAATCTAGTTTTCAATTCAAGCTTGCCAGTTTCTGGGTGTATTGTAGAGATATATGTTACCGGAATCACTCTCTGACTTTTCAAGCTTGTTTCATTTAAGCTAACAAGAAACTGAGTCTATAAAATGACATAATTTTATCTTATACCTTTTTCTGACCTGATAATTTCCTTTTGCCTTCTTAGCTCACCAGTTCAAACTAGGAAAATCATTCATTCTATTGCCACACATGTAACATCCTCTGGATTTCTTCCCCGTTTGGGATCTTTTTTGTTGTTTTTATTTAGAAACTAGAATTTTAAAGTCATATTTTAACAAATATTCATGAGTTTACCTACAATTTTTGAAGATCTGACTTAGTATTTTAAAGGCACTTCAACTAAGAACAAGAAGCTCTCTATAGTCCCCATGAACTCTTAGGATTTACAAATTTTTTCTCTTTTTCTGGTGTGAAGAGATAAAGAACGAGGCCTTTCCCTGACTCCCTGATGCTGTACTAAATCACAGCTTCCTGATGGTTTCTTTCAAAGTGATTTAGAATATCTACGATCATGTATTTTCATTATTTACTTATTAGCTTGTGTATTGTCATCTCTTCCACTTGACAGTACATGCTATACTGGCAAGAAGAATGTTAATTTTATTCACTGTACAGTACGTCCCTTGCAAATGAATGAGTTCATGTAGTATAAGCTAGTTATGTGAAAAACTACCTTGCAGAAACAAATTTTGGGTGTAGATTATCTGGATGTAGTACTAAACATTTTTTTCTTAAACTGAGGGATTTAATTTTATATTTTTAACTGAGAGGCTTTTTCTTTTTTTAATGTTGAATTCATTTGATAATAAAATCTTCTTAACATTGAGGGTCAAGAGCCAGTTTATAATTTAAAGCTAAAGATTCTATCCTGAAAAAGTGTATTTAGTTTGCTGTAAATTTGTGCATGTAACAGTAAGACTTATGTAGGTCCTTGAACCCATATGCAGAAAATTTCAGGCTTTTCTCTCTGAAGCTTTGTATAAATAACAAGCCTCTGAGAGTTTGAAGATGGAACTCTTTTAAAATTCTGTGAGCCTATGGACTTGTAATTAAAACCACAATTATTGTTAGATTGGTTCTATGCGTAATTAAGGCAGAAAAAAAAAAGATAAGCCAGTAAAATGAGTAATGCAAGGAAATTCTGATGTCCTGCTTCCTTTTGAAAAGGGTTTTACACATTCATCCCTGTCTCGTTCTCTGTTGAAAATTCTCATCTTGGCTACATGGATTGTTCAGAATTTTCAACATAAAGGAAAACTATTGAAGTGGCCTGCCTTTTCTTGAGGAAATTCCCCTCAAAATTATTTCTATCTGGGCCAGATTGTCTTAACATATATGATTTCCCCCAGTGTGTTGATTGGTGGTCTTATTGCTTGTCTTCTCTTTTATATAAATTTCCTCTGGTGCAGTGTAGCTCTCTGGAGCTGTGTTAGGGATGACATAACACACCTCAGACCTGAGGAATGCTTGGATGTTATTTTATTGCCTTTGGCAGTCTGTGGATCTCTTACTTCTTTCAGTCTGATTAGTGGGGAATTCAGAACTATAGTCAGTTCACCTAAACTATTACTGCTTTGATGGATTTAATGATCAAATGCTGGCTAGTGCCCAAAGCAGATATTTACATGCCCTATGGTTAATTCTACATTTCCCTTGTCAAAGATGGTTGTTCAGCAAAGGCCTTTTATATTGGTTAAAGCCAATTAATACATGGAGATGTGACTTAATTTCTTCCTCACTGTGGTTGAATGTGAGGAGTCTTGATTGCCTACAGTGACACATATACAGGCAACACCTTCATTTATTAAGTGCAATAATTAAGGCAGAACAGTTTTTTACTGCAATTCTGTGGTGGAAAAACCACTTTCATACCTTTATTTGGGTTGAAGTGTTCTTTATACAGCTTTTGAGGTATGGACCTCATCAAAGTAGTTGATCTTCCAGTGACCCATTTTGGAATAATATGGACACAGTGGTGCTTCTCTAGAGTTGATCTGAAGTATTGTGTGTTTAGTAACTAAGCAGAAATATTCTCAGTGCCAAAGGCTATTAAGACTTGGCTATATCTTTGATGGTTTTCCCTGTTTAGCAGTTTGGTATGTTGGAAAGCTACTTGGTAGATCTTTTTTTTCTTGATATGAGTACATGTCAAGATTGCATTAGATTTTATACTCATTAGTAGTTCAATCAGTATTTATTGATTACTTTATAGAGCTGTTGCAGCAGTAGTTACTGGGAATTCAGTGATGATCATAACTGAGACAACCATATAAGTTTTAGTATAATAGGGTTTTTTGGAAACAAAGGTGGTACACTTAGTAATTATTCTACAGTAGCAAGTGTGAACTGGGACTGTTCCACAAAAATTGGGACTAATGGGTCACCTTAGTTGACACAGGCATGGTCTCTGTCCTCATGGGGCTTGTAATCAATGAAGAAGATGAAAGTTAATCCAATAATCAGATATTAAATACCAATTTATAGTTGTGAAAAAATTATAGAAGGCCATAGAGTAAGGGAATTTGACCTGGTCATGGGGTTACGGAAGGCCTTTCTAAACAGGTAAATTTTATGCTGAGTTCTGGTAGAAGTTCTGGTAGACAATTTCAGAAGGAAAAAGCATGTGCAGAAAGCTTTAGGGTTGGAAAGGAGTGTGGTGTGTTCCAGGAACAGTAAGACAGGAGTGATGCAAGCATGGACCTCCATATAGAGCACATGCATAATGAAGCTAGGAAGCTTGGTAGGAGCCACATCACCTGGGACCTTGACTGCCCTGGAAGGATTTAGATCTTTACCCCAACCAAAATGGAAAGCTGTTACAGAATTTAAAAAGGTGGGGGGTGGTGTCAAGTAGGTAGAAGGATCATATGATCAGGTTTGGATTTTGAAAAGATCCTTTGGGCTGCAGTGTGAAGAGGAGATAGAGCAGGGATTGCTGGGGTAAAGCAGGGCTAGGGGCAAGAGGAAAATCTGGGGACAGTGGTGAGATAGTTTCTGTGTTAGTCCAGCTGAGAGATAATGGGACTTTAAAGTGAATCTGAGAGGTATCTAGGGAGCAAAACTCAAAAGGACTTGGAAACAGAGTCTTATGGGGACTGAAGGGTGTTTGGAATTGTTTTATGCCCACCTATGACGATACACAATTCTCTTGTGTCCACTCAGCCTGTTTTGTAAATTAAAATCAGCAGCACTGAGCAGAAACCACAGAACAGAAAGAGCTAGCTTCACTGACTTCTGAGAAGTGACTGGATATAGTTCCTGAGAAGTCAGAGACTCAGAAAATATCTTAACTATTTGGCACCATCAGCGTACTCTGTAGTGTGTGGTGGAATGAGCTGTGTGTGGGGGAGAGTACAGTTCCTTACATTCTTATGCAAGAGTTGAGCTATAGAATGATCCCAACCAGTATTGCTGTGTCATTGACTTCTTATCCTGATCTCTCTTCAATTAGCCTGTAGGGCAGCATGACTAAGGTATCATTTAGGGTACTAGAACAATAATTTTCTAAATAATACCCTGGTGCATTGAAGGGGTTAAGGTAAGGATGCCCAGATGCTTCATCTGTGATCAGGGTGCATCTTAGACACTGGACCCGACTGGTTTATCACATGGTTCTTTTACAAGGCTGTTGCTCATCTTAAAGTGTGATGTAATAGAACTTATGAATTAAAAATAAAAACCCACAGGGTCACGTGAATGTGTATAAACACCAGGGAACTAAGTATATCTTTCTCTGTAGAACATATTGTTGTGGGTAGAAGAAGACTTTTGCTTTTGCACGTGGCATGACACCAGGCTCAAGTCATTATTTATGTATTTGCCTGATGACGAAATAGTAGTTGTTAATAGCAGTTTGCTCTTTTGTACACTCTGGATTATGTCTCATTCATTCTGCCTTCATTGCTGATATATGGGCATATTTTTTTAGCAATAGCAGAACCAAGCCAGTTTCTGGGGCCATCTTGCAAAATCTTGTTCAGATACTATACTGCCAAAATCAGAAATAATATTAATATAAGAAACATTCTGAAATTTTTAAGATGGTATCTTGAATATTCTTCCAAAAATATTGTTTCAATTAGTTAAGAAGAAGCACAGGTTCTTGCATGGGTTTCTCTTCTTTAGCTTTTAGCTCTTTAATCTCAGCAAATTATGAGATTTTACTCTATCTTATGTAAGAGATCCAGTTTCTATTAGAAGGTTTTTTTTTTTTTTTTTTTTGCTTAAAAGGACCACTATGAGAGATAAATAGCATCATTCATTCGTTTGATCAAATGATTAGAGATGAGGAAATATGTTAGGAATTTTCCTTTTCTTCTACTGTCTCCTCCTTTTTGCTTTTCTTTTATTTGTAGAGCTGAGTATATTAAACAGCGTCATTTACCTTTGGTCCTTCAGCCTGAGCCTGGCATCAGCTAGCCAGGAGAATTGGATGTTGTTTTTCGAAAGCTTAGTCCAGATTTTGATAGCTTCTTGCAGGGTTTGATATTGAAAATGACCAGTGTTTAGGAATAGTTTAGGTGGCTTTGACTACTGCTCGCCACCTTATTCTTTTACTAAGCTTTGAGTCATATTTTAGATTAAACATGGTTAATTTTTTCCATTCAATTCTTAAAACTTTACACACTGAGTTAGGTACGTGGCTTAAGTTTAAACTATGTTTGCCAAAAGTGGAGTTTGTAGATTACTGTCCAGTGTGAATTTGGACAGTGTAAAGATAGATCCAATCAATCCATCCTGAAAGAGATCAATCCTGGGTGTTCACTGGAAGGTCTGATGTTGAAGCTGAAACTCCAATACTTTGGCCACCTCATGCGAAGGGTTGACTCATTGGAAAAGACCCTAATGCTGGATAGGATTGGGGATGGGAGGAGAAGGGGACGACAGAAGATGAGATGGTTGGATGGCATCACCGACTCGATGGACATGGGTTTGAGTAAACTCCAGGAGTTGGTGATGGACAGGGAGGCCTGGCGTGCTGTGATTCATGGGGTCGCAGAGTTGGACATGACTGAGCGACTGAACTGAACTGAACTAAAGATTTATTTGGTGGCAGTATGCTCAGATTTTGAAATTAAATAATAGAGCTAGTATTCAAAATGACTTTTTTAACATATCGGTTTTTTAAAAAGAATTATTGAAATATAATTGATTTGCAATGTTGCATTAGTTTCTGGTATATAGCAAAGTGATTCAGTTAAACATATATATATATTGTTTTTCATATTTTTTCCATTATGGCATTATAGGATATTGAATATAGTTCTCTATACTATACATCCTGTCCTTGTTTATCTATTTTATATATAGTGATTTGTATCTGCTAATCCCCAACTCCTGATTTATCCTCCCCCACCTTCTTTTCTCTTGGTAACCGTAAGTTTGGTTTTTATATCTGTGAGTTTGTTTCTGTTTTATTCACAAGTTCATTTGTATCATATTTGAGATTCCACATTTAAGTGATATCATATGGTATTTGTCTTTTTCTTTCTGACTTACTTCACTTAGTATGATATTCTCTAGGTCCATCCACGTTGTTGAAAATGGCATTATTTCATTTTTTTTTATGGTTGAACACATTTATTATTTGTAGGTTTTTAATCATGGTCATTCTGACCATTTTGAAGTGATACCTCATTATAGTTTTGTTTGCATTTTCTAACATGCCTATTGGCCATCTGTATAAAATAACAGTTTTGATCTTTGATCAAAATATCAGTTTTGATTAATGCTCTGAAAAGGCATGTGATTTCGGCATTTTCTGTATGATAAGTGGAACACATGTGTCACTCTGACTGTGTTAGAGTCTTTCTTAGCTTAAAAATCCTCATTAGTGACAAGGAAATAATAATGCCCACCTTCGAGGGCCACTATGAGAGATAAATAAGGTCGTTCATTTATTTGTGTGATCAACAAACATTTGTTAAGCATCAACAATGTAAAGTGCTATATGGGATATGACAGAAGATGGCAATGGAGCTTATAATCTACTTCATATTTGTTAAGAATATAGATGAGTACTACATGGTAACTAATTGTTGATATCCAAATTTTGTCTAAAACTTGTGATTTAAAGTATGTTGTTAAATTACTATTTGTCTGATTTTGAATTTGGATTAGAGATGTTGAAGAATTTCTGTAGATATATTTGCACATTAATTTTAAGATTGTAAAGCAGTGATTCTGAACTCTGCATATTAGAATGACCTGGGGAGCTTTTTAGAAGCTACAGAACCAGTGTCAGGAGGTTGCCCTCAGAGATTCTGATATAATTGGTTTAGGGTGGGACATGGGGACTGGCATTTCTTAAGAAGCTCCTCAGATGATTTTAATGGGCAGCTATGGTTGAGGTGTACTGCTTTAAAGGTAGGTATATTTCATGAGTATTTATACATTGTGGTTAATGATAGATTTGCTATTGACTTATCAGGATATTTAGCTTGATGTGAGCAAGAGCTCTGTCATTAACTATGGATTGACCAGTTTTGATGATAGGTTTCAGAGTAAAATATGTGGCTTCAAAGAATCAGATATGTGGACTGTAGGCATGACTGCCACGGTGCACCTCTGTGGCCTTAGGTGAGTCACTTTACCATGCAGACCTCTGTATTCTCATCTTTGAAATGAGGAATTTGGTTAAATGTCCGCACTAGCATTCAACTCTTGTTATAATGTAGTACTTTTATGCCCCAGTCTATGAACTACCTGTTACTGGAATGGTTTCCTGGCCTGCCGTATTGTTCTTTTCCTTTCCCATAGCTAATCAAACCAGCGATGGACATCCAACCAAAGTCTGCCAGGCCCTCATCTGATGAAGAGACAGCTAACTCGCTCTTGAGAGTTTTTGAGTAAAGATACGAATGTTATTACAGTCTGTGAAGCATGGAAAGATGAGGAAGGGGTAGGGGAGCTTGGTGATTACCTTGGACCATGTGTGGACTGAGGCTAACTGTGTAAAGTGAGACTAACTGGGTTAGGTGTGTGGGGCGAAGCACAGATGTGCTGAGAATGCAGTGAGCCGACTCATGAAAGACATGGCAAGGAGAACTTTGTCTTGACCTCATCCCAGTTCCAGTCCCCGGGGACCTAGCTGTAAAACTCCTGTCCTCAGGTATCTGTGATGTGGCCTGCTGTGTCCCTATGATTTCTCCTTCCTTGCACTCCCCTCAGTGGGTTTCTGTCCCTGGCAACCCCATATGCTTCTAGTAGAACATTAGGTTAGTAGAAACTTTGGAGAAACAAATGGGGCAAGGATGAAAATAGAAATGGGGTAAGGAGAATAAGCAAAATAGTGCAATATTGTGGAAAGAATGAGCATAGTAAGTTAGAGCTCTGTCCCAAAATAGCTTGGTGACCTTATCCAAGGTGCTTGACACTAGCGGGTTGGTCTAAAAGGGGAATGGTGCAGTCTCATAGGCATGGTGTAATGAAAGTTAGATTATACTTACAGAAATGCTTTGAAAAGGTAAAGGGGCATGTCACTGAGGGGCTAGCAAGTTTTGAGATGTTTGCTCTTAGAGATAAGAGATAGTACAGAAGAGAGGCTGAGTTATAAAATACCTGAAGGACCAGGGTTTTTGGTATTTGATTTAACTCTCAATAGACTATTTCTTGGGCTTCCCATGTGGCAGTAGTGGTAAAGAACCCACCTGCCAATGCAAGAGACATAAGAGATGAGGGTTCAATCCCTGAGTAAGGAAGAGCCCCTAGAGGAGGGCATGGTAACCCACTCCATGGAGATATGGGTCTCCAGTGGGCATGGCAATGCACTGGAGAATCCCATGGACAGAGGAGCCTGGCAGGCTACGGTCCATAGGATTGCAAAGAGTCAGACACAACTGAAGTGACCGAGCACGCACACACGCAAACTATTTCTTCCCTTCTGTCAATTTTTAATTTTCACAGATAAATTTTTCTTTTGCTGATTATTATTTCATTCTTAGAACTTCTAAATGTTTGTTGCCTAAATTGTCTGATAGGGTTTTTTGATATACAGTTTTAGGTACAGTTCATGTTTTTTTTCATTAAGTTCTGTAGCGAATGCGGGTAACAATTCTGTATATTATGAGTTAATGATAAAGTTACTGTTTTTCTTTGGGTTCAGTGAGGAGCAAGGATTGGGTCATGCATGCCAAGGATTTAGCTTGTTGGTTTCCTTCTTATCCTCAGTTGGCACATCCTAAAATCATTTTGTTGTCTCCCACTCAGTGGGCTTGCCAGACAGTGGGAAAGGTTTACTATTGGAATCGGAACAGTGTGCAGAGTTCATGACTGACGGAAATTGGCCCTGCAGTGAACATACTTAGCCTGGCACAGACGGGGTTTCCCCATCCTTCCTCGTTACTCTGTAAGGTAACTTTTCATTGGCACAGTTGGGTAATTAAGAAAGATAAAGTCAAATAAAAGGATGATTGGGTTGGTAGGAGGTAGGAGGTGGGCCAAGTCTTTCCTGTCATTTATTTACTTATTTCCATTCAGTGGGATAATTTTTTCCTTCTGGAAGTACTGTTACATTTCCTAATATATTTGGGCATGAATATCATTCCTTTGTTGGAGCCACTTATAAATTCAGATTATGTCACAAGCAAAAGCATCAGGATTTTTGATACATTTTTTTCCCTATGCCATTTTTCCTTGCATTCCAAATTGTTTTCTGTTGCTTTAGCAGAAAAGGAAGATCACCAACTGCTGCTCCTGGATCTGACATTGGACCACAAGTCTCTTGAGTCATTAGCAGCTTTTATGGAGTTATCTCACTGCCAAGTATTTAAAATTTCTTTAAGAGGTATTAATTTATTATGTCCAGTGAAGTATGAATGGAATATGGACAACTTCTTTTTAAAGGCTTTCTGACAAGTTGATTAGAGTTTATAGAATGAAGTGTAGTGGAAAATCAGTTATTTTCAGAGGGTGCCTTTTTTTTGGTTAGTGTTATGAGCAAAAAGTGAAAATACTTAAGGATCATAGATAAAATTGTGTAATAGGGCACTGGAAGAGGATTGCTGACTTGTTCTTTTTTAAGGACGCATTAACTACAGTAACTTGATGGAGGGCTATTAAATATTTAAGTGCTGCTGAAAGATATTATATGCTTATCAATATTGTGACTGAGTATTGATTCATTTAACCTTCTGTCCATGGGTTAAATAGTATATGATTGGCTCCTATAAACCAGGAAAGAAACTACCTACCATTTGTCAGATCATTGTGTAACAGGGCAGCTTTCTGATTTCCCTCTCAAAGAATCAGTTCTCCGTAGACTTCTGATCATCTTCCCAATGTGATGCTTTCACAGTATCTAGCCTTGTGGTATGTTTTATAAAGTTTAACTTAAGTATTGATTCATTGATTTATTCAGTAAGTCTTTTCCCTTTTCTCTGTAGTCTAAAATGTTGGTATCTTTATATCCAAATGTGCCAGCTATTAACTTACTGGTTCTTGTGGAAACAAGTGCGATACTTTCAGGTGTCCCTTCCCAGCAGAGTCACATTGGGATTCAGTTAATTTTCCAGCAACAGTGTGTAATAACACATACAAAGTGTTGCCAACTAAAGATACTTACCTGAGCCTTGGTGTCCTGGAATTTTTTGGGGGGTCATGTTGTGCCCCTGTGACTGGTCTCTGTTGCTCTGACTTTACCCTACTCCCTGAAAAGCTCCACCTCCCCCCAACCCCAGCAAAAACAAGTATTCACCATAAATCACAAAAATTAGGAAAAACAGTTTGAAAAGGTAACAAAAGTTAGAAAACCTCTTCTAGGGTGAAGTTTTCTAGTAAACTGTGTAGCATAGCCTATGGCCTCAGGCATACAGAGAGAGATGATCATCTCAAGACAGTGTGGCTCAAGACCTCAGACATACAGTTCAGTTCAGTTCAGTCACTCAGTCGTGTCCGACTCTTTGCGACCCATGGACTGCAGCACGCCAGGCCTCCCTGTCTATCACCAACTCCCGAAGTTTATTCAAACTCATGTTTACTGAGTCAGTGATGCCATCCAACCATCTCATCCTCTGTCATCCCCTTCTCCTCCTGCCTTCAATCTTTCCCAGCATCAGGGTCTTTTCAAATGAGTCAGTTCTTCACATCAGGTGGCCAAAGTATTGAAGTTTCAGCTTCCTACCAATGAACACCCAGGACTGATCTCCTTTAGGATGGACTGGTTGGATCTCTTTGCAGTCCAAGGGACTCTCAGGAGTCTTCTCTAACACCACAGTTCAAAAGCATCAATTCTTTGGCGTTCAGCTTTCTTTATAGTCCAACTCTCACATCCACACATGACTACTGGAAAAACCATAGCTTTCACTAGATGGACTTTTGTTGGCAAAGTAATGTCTCAACTTTTTAATATGCTGTCTAGGTTGGTCATAACTTTTTTTCAAAGGAGTAAGTGTCTTTTAACTTTATGGCTGCAATCACCATCTGCAGTGATTTTGGAGCCTCCCAAAATAAAGTCTCTCACTGTTTCCACTGTTTCCCCATCTATTTGCCATGAAATGATGGGACCGGATGTCATGATCTTAGTTTTCTGAATGTTGAGCTTTAAGCCAACTTTTTCACCCTCCTCTTTAATTTTCATCAAGAGGCTCTTTAGTTCTTCACTTTCTGCCGTAAGGGTGGTGTCATCTGCATATCTGAAGTTATTGATATTTCTCCTGGCAATCTTGATTCTAGCTTGTGCTTCATCCAGCCCAGCATTTCTCATGACATACAAAAGCACTCTTATTAAGCATACTATGCCAAGGGCTCAGAGGTTATGTCCTAGAAGCCAGTGAAAGTCAATCCAGCAGACAGACCTGCCTTTGAAATGTGCAGGGTTTGAGCAACCCAGGCCTGCTGAGTTAAGTCTCTCCTGCTCACAGGTCTAGTAATATTTTATTTGATGATAGCCATTGTGAGTATTACACTTTTGTATCTCTGGATTTTGTCACCTTAATTTACCCAGGGTTCAGCTTGATTCTTTTGATGTTGCTTTTATTTTTTGTGAGAGTGGATCTTGCATAGTCTTCCTGTAGGCCCTGTTTACTCTCCAGAACGAAGTCTCTACTGAATAAAGCAGGTGTTGAATGAAGTTTTTCCACTTGGGCAGGTTGGATCTTGATTGTTTCCCAGTCCTTTGTGAGCTCTGAAAGGTGTTTTGCTTATAGCTTCCCAGTAGATGTTTTTTTTCCTTGTAGTCATACTTTGGTAGCTAGTGTTTGCTCAGCCTGACAGAGTTTGACTCTCTGCATTTGTGTATTGCTATTGGAGAAGGCAATGGCACTCCACTCCAGTACTCTTGCCTGGAAAATCCCATGGACGGAGGAGCCTGGTAGGCTACAGCCCATGAGGTCGCGAAGAGTCGGACATGACTGAGCGACTTCCCTTTCACTTTTCCCTTTCATGCACTGGAGAAGGAAATGGCAACCCACTCCAGTATTCTTGCCTGGAGAATCCCAGGGATGGCGGAGCCCGGTGGGCTGCCGGCTGTGGGGTCGCACAGAGTTGGACATGACTGAAGCGACTTAGCAGCAGCAGCAGTAGCAGTATTTAACTAAAGACTCAAGGACATCTATAAGGACATTTTCTAGATTTATTGTTATTATTTTTGCATAGCTCCTTCCTTTTACTCTGTCCTACATATTCTACCCACCTCATTCTCCCCAAGTTCCAACCTTTCCTTCTCAGCTCATTGAGGTTCTGCTCTGCCTAGGCTGCCCCTCTCTGTCTCACAGTCTGGAAAGTACTTCTAGGCAGAACTCTTAGGTGGTTATATTGCTAATCTCATTTGTTTCTCTTCCTTCAGGGATCACAGTACCAAACTGCTTATTGTTTAATGACTGAAAACTGTTGTTTCATATATTTTGTCTAATTTTCTAGTTAATTACAATGGAAGAGATAATGTAGTACCGGTTCCTTTGCATGATTGAAAATGGACTTTTTTCTTAATGTAATTTTTATGTAATAGTTAAGATTAGGAGTTGATGTAGATGTCAAATTTAGTCTCCAGCTTTTACTATCTTTTGATCTTTGGCAACTTGTTAACATCTTTCTGACTTGGTTGCCTTATCTGCAGAATAGATATAGTCATATCTAAGTCACAGGGTTTTATGAGCATTATTTTTGATAGTGCAGGTAAAATGCTTAGTATAACTCCTGACACATGTTAAAGCTCATTCTACGATGATGATGATAGTGATGGTAGTGGTATTTGGCTGTATTTGCGCCATTACATTTCCCATTACATGGGAAGAAAATGCTATTAGGTTAGAAAGTCAAGGTACTGAGTTTCTCGTGGGAGTTAATTGTCCCTGAAGTGTGATAGGATCAAGGAGAACATGGATGTTTTCCATCCCTCTGCTTGCAGAACTGTCAGAGGAGTTACAGAAAAATGCATTAATGATTTCTAGGTGTGGTAGTCACATGAGTTGATGCTTGTTCTGAAACTGCTCATATAGCCTTTAGGGATGCAAAACTCCTGAAGACTCTGCAAAATGCCTTTGAAAATTAACCTGATTGTATCTTTTTTCTAACCTGATTATATCTTTAATGTTTTATTTCTTAGGCTGTGTGATAAGGTGTGTTTATTATATTTGTCTTCATTTGGTACACCTGATATGATTCATAATTTTAAAAACCTGTCTTACCCCTTCACATAATCTTGACTTGCTTATTTAAAACACTATTGAATTAAACACACAAAGTGCAGTATGATGGATAAGATATGTCTCACTTAGGTCAAGTTTTAAAACACGGGCAGAACATTACCATGTACTTATAATGAATGTGTGTGTGTGTGTGTGTGTGTGTGTGTGTGTGTGTGCGCGCGCGCGCACGCGCATGAAAAAGCTGAAAAGAAACAGCAATTTCAGGAAAGCAGTTCCTTTCTCAGGAGAGAAATGGATGTGAGGGAGAAGAGGCAGGGGTACAAAAAGGCCTTGAATTGAATCCCTGATTCTTACAAGTATTGAATCAGATATTTGGAATAACATCTAAAGATCTGAATGGTGCTTACATGGGAATTTGTTACATTCTTTGTCTATTCGATATTTATCTTAAAAACAAGTATAATAGCAACAGTGTTCAAGTTGGAACTAAAACTCTGCTTCAGTGTCTTAATTTATGTTATATCAAGACTTCGGGGAATGTTTCCAGGAATATGATTACAAAATTAGATACTGTCTTACTCCGGGACAATTGCAGAATATAAGGTTAGGCTTTGAGGCCAGAAGTATTGCTCTGTCTGTATATATATTTGCGGTAGTTATTGTTAGGATTAAAGTTGTTAGGTAGGTCTACCTCAGTGTGAATTTTGGGTATCGGAGTTCACGGACTCAGTCCTGGGCCAGTTCATGGGCTCCATCTAATCTCCTCTCCTCTGAGCTGTTTGAATCTTCACACTCCCGAGTTGGTGTCTCACTGCTAGTACGTAGATCTGTACAACTTAAGGGGACCTGTGAAGCCCCCCCAACTCCATGTGTGCCTGTGTGGTTCAGTCATGTCTGACTCTTTGCAACCCCGTGGGCTGTAGCCCGCCAGGCTTCTCTGTCCATGGAGTTCTCCAGGCAAGGATACTGGAGTGGGTTGCCATTCCCTTCTCCACCCAACTGCATTGCTCCTCCTAAACATCATCTACTTTTTTTTTTTTTTTTTTTTACCATCCAGCCACACTTTGCTTGTTTTCTTCTTCTTCGGCTTTTTTTTTTTTTTTTTTTCACCTCTTAGATTTACTCTTCATTCCCTGGCTTTCATTCTAGGTGTTTCCACTTAATTTCCCCCTTCATCTGTAACTCCCTCTCTGCTTCTCTCAGTTGTTTTGGCTGACTCCCTTATACATCCCTCAGGTCTTTGCTTCAGTAGTCCTGCCTTTATGTATGTATGTGTGTATGTACCTATGTATCTATCCATTTGGGTTTCCCCGATGGCTCAATGGTAAAGAATGTGCCTGCAATTCAGGAGACTCAGGAGATGCAGGTTTGATCCCTGCGTCAGGAAGATCCGCTGAAAGTGGGTGTGGCAACCCACTCCAGTATTCTTGCCTGGAGAATCCCATGGACAGAGGAGCCTGGTGGGTTACAGTCTATGGGGTTGCAAAGAGTCAGACACGACTTAGCAATTGAGCATGCACCCACATCTATCTGCCTATCTATCGTCTGTAATTTCTTGCCTCCCTCCCTCCTTCCATCTCTCTCTTTCTCCTTATCTGTCTGCTTTCTATAATTCCCCAATATTAATGCTCACATTCTTACTGTTATTACTTATTCATCTTCCAGCTTAGATTTTAAGCTCCACTAAGGAGAGACCATGTTTATTTTCCTTTTCCAGCACCTCTGTAGTATGTGTAGTGTCTGGTGTAACGTAGCCACTAAATAAATATTTGTTGAATGACTACATCAATGAAGTACAGTTTGAGCTTTTGGCATTCATATTCTCACTAGATATTTAAGTTCTTTAATGGAAAATACTGCATTTTAATAAAGTATTTGTGAATATTTTATGACTGTTTTCATAAAATATTAAGAGCACTTGGAGTCAAAGGTATATTTTAAAGTCAGAGAAGTAATATTAGAATCTGTGGGTATTAAAATAGGTTAATTTTCTTTTAAAAATTGATTTTTAAATTTTCTAACAACTAGCACATGGTTTGGAAGAAAAAATCAAAGAAGAGTGAGTGTTTCAAATGAAAATCAGCATTTGTCAGCTTTATGTTTCTAATCCTGTGATATTAATCGATTAAAATTTCAGTAGGATTCACCTTCAAGAAGAAATAGATATATACATATGTACATCAGAAGACTGCAGTGTTCTCAGAAATGTGACTACAGTTGTTCAGGTAAAGATATGATGGGAATAAACCGTTCATACCGAAGGGACCTTTTAAGCCTTGATTTGTTTTTTTAAAAAATGGCATATGAAGGGCACACTGCCTCTTCCAACGTTAGCTTGTGTTTCCTTTAACCTTCTTCTTTAAAGGCCCATCCTAAAAAAAATTCAGCCCTGTTTTTTTTTTTTTCCTCCTCTCTTTCAAAGACAGTATCTCAAAAATGGTACTAATTTAAGCCCTGCTAAATGTCCAGATGCAGCACCTGGGAAAAATGAAGTTCAGAAGTTCAGGATTTGGAACTTGCTTAAGCTAGGAGAATCTTCTTGCTGTGGTTGCATGTCTGGTTCTAGAAGCTGGTAACCTCTTTCTCGTGGGCATCGTTCCATTGTAACAGATGGCCCCAAGTGTGGACGTGTCAGAAAGTGAAGTCCAGGTGTGAACTTGTCCAAGAAGTTGAAACGCCGCTCAGAATATATTCTCCTGCCAATGATAGCTTTGTCATTGCAATTAGAACTTTCTGGATTGGAAGAGTGAACTTAATGAAACATAAGAGAAACTGTTAGAGCTCTGTTGTCCAATATGGTAGCCCAGGCCACACCACATGACTCTTGAGCACTTGACATGTGACTATTTCAAGCTGCGGTGTTCTCCGAGTATAAAATTCACACCTGTTTTTGTAAACAAAAACGTAAAAACATGTAAAATATCACAGTATTAAAAAAAATGAAGCATAGTCACCATATTAAAAAAAAATGAAGCGGTGAAATTAATTTTATCTTATTTCCCCTAGTGTGCCCCAAGAGTATTTCAACTGTGTAGTAATTTATATTTTTGATTGATGTTGAAATACTCTTGGGGCACACTAGGGGAAATAAGATAAAATTAATTTCACCGCTTCATTTTTTTTTAATATGGTGACTAGAAAATTTTAATTTACCTAAGTGGCTCACTTTATGTTTCTGTTTGGCAGTGCTGTTTGGGCTAGACTCTTAACGAGGGGTGCACATGAAACTTGGTTCCACTTATACTTTGACATGACGGTTTAGTTTGATACATGTCAGTTCAGATCTGGAATGAAAACCTTGGACTTTCTACATTAGTTTCTTCATAACTTGCAGTTTAAATGGAGCAGTAAAAGCAGGAGTAGGATTTTTTTTTCCAGTTGTACAAGAAATTTCTAGAGACTAAGAGCTTTGCAGAGCTAAAAATTCATTCCCATTGTTTTATTTTTAAGCTCTATTTTAAGTTCCTGCCAGGACGAAAATGTTCATTCCCTTTTGGGTTCTGATGGCCTGGTAAAAACTTCTTTGTAAACCCAAGGGATGTGATGGAATTGGCACAGGAGAAAATTAATTTGGTTGGGATCCATGAGTGGAGTGGAGGTAATGTGCAGGGCTTGCAGAGTCCATCATCATCAATCACTGCAGAGCCCCTGCAGCAACGCTGGGCTGCCTAGCACCTGGCCCCTTGGACAGCAGCAGGGCAAGATACCTCCGTTCCCGAAGAGCCCTACTCTTGGGCCATAGAGAAAAGTGTTAACGTAGAGTATGTGCACAATGATGGGCCACACATATACACATTCAATAAGGTTGCTTGGCATCTATTCCTGTGTGGGTGCGTTTTTCTGGAAAAAAGTTAAATGGAGTTTTCCATAACTTTTTTTTTTTCTCTCCTGAAGTGTGCGTTGTAGGATATTTTCCAACCCCACATGTTTCCAGTAACTTAAGCTCAAAGCTCATAGCAATGAGGCACTTTCTTGTCAAAGGTGAGTCAAAAATAGGAACCTTTTAATTCTGTCACATGATGCCGGATGTTATAAAATAGTAAGAGCAAGGAGTTCACTTTTCCCCCTCCTCAGTCTGCAGACTTTTAGCTGCTTGCCTTCTTCACCATTGAGGAAGCCAGGAATTCAGAAGTGTGGGTCAGATATTCGCCGTAGAAAATGCATTTAGGAGCGTACACTTTAACTGGATTATAAATAGTATCTGCCCTGACAATGCTGGAATTTTCTCAGCTTCTGGAGACATTGAAGTCTTTGTTTCATGGGTCACTGCCCTCTCCTCCACCCCCTAAGCTTGAGTCATAAAGCTTGACAAATTAATGAGGTTGCTGAAACTTAAAATCTAGCGGGTAGGACGTATGGGAAACAAGGAGAGATGGCAGGAACCATACACTTGGACTCAAGGTGGCTTCTCTCTTGGTGTCCTGAAGTTGCTCACTTTGCATTATATTGTTTCAGGCCCTTGAATTTATTGTTTTCCTTCAACAGGATCAAATTAGATTGAGAAAAGTAAAAGAGAGTATAAATAGGTAGCAGCGAGACTAATATTAGCTCCTGAATTCTCTATTTAGAATAGGAAAGAAAAAAAATCTATCCATGAAAGCAGAAGTATAAGCCAGATTGCTTTGATCATGTGTGTGTATTTGTATTAGCTATGGAACTAAGAATGGTTTTTTACAATGAATAGTTGTTCTCAACCAGTTAAGGTAAAACAAAGCAAAAAAACATGCAACACGAAGCCTAAAATTACCAGTCACCCTTGGTTTAGAATGTGTTTGCTGTGTAACACTTGATACTGGATATATAATCAGTCAAATTATCTATATATATATAATCAATCAAAACCCAATATAAAAATTCCTTTCTTGGGTTTTGTCAGTTCACTGAACAGATACTTCTTGAGTACTTGTTCCATTCCTAGCACTGCCCTAGATACTGGGGAAATAAAGTTTAAAAAAAGAGAGACATTTTTACCTTCACAGAGCTTACCTTCCTATGGAGAAAAAAAGACCAAACCTAACCAAATCTAATGGAAATAAGAAACTGGACAACTGAGTCCCAGAAAGAGAAAACTGAGTGAGGTAGAGAGCGACAGAGCAGCTTCTGTGCGTCTCAGCCTCTGTTCTTCCTTCCCCGGACTGTGCTGCAAAACGGTGACTAAGTTATTTCCCAGATTTTGAATTCACCCCCCACCCACCCACCCACCAACATAAAACATTGTTTGGTTGTCCCTGTGATTTCCTTCCTAGTCTCTTTTATTTTTTTTCCAAAGTCTCTTTTTGTCCCAGTTGAAATTGATTATTCAGCTCAGGCTTATTGAGTCCTAAATTAGGTTGATGTTCACAGGGAGTATTTATTTTCGTTCTACTTTTTCAGTCAGCTTGTCTGCACCCTCCTACTTAAGGTTAGTTGCTTGTATGCTCCATACAGTTCTGTTTTGAACCTTAGTCTTACATGCTTTTTTCTCCCCTCTTTTGGAAATATGGATTATGATTATTTTATTTCTGTTAGCATCAGGGTCTTTCTCCAGATCTGGTGCTCTCTCAAAAGCCTGCATGTTGTGATCTGTACCAAAGTGAGTTATTGGCCAGTATTTTCTCATATCCTTTATTTTGAATCTTTCCTGTTGTTGAAATCATTCGTGACACTACCTGATCGTTAATCCTGTGCTCTGAGGATATGAGTATGATTTTTTTTCTGCTTCCAAAGATGCACTCCAGCTTTGCATTTTGGTTGGCAAAATGACCAGAGCTTGGACAAAAGGCCATGAGTGACACACAAACACAGGCCTGAAATTATTGTATTACAGAACAGTTACCACATTCGTGTAAATGGCTAGGCAAAGGTCAAAAATATGAGCAACATTATTTATGGCTCAGTGAGTGACTTGATATGCAAAGTCTGTCATCATTTGTCAGAAGACTGGTATTATCAAAACTCTGCCAGGCTAAGGACTATCTAAAAAATGATTCGCGACAAGCTCACTATACAGTTTAAAAAAAAAAAAAGACAGTTTAGCTGTATCCCAGGAGACAAGAACCCTGCACCTGATGTGGTAGTTCTGTTACCTTGCTGTTGTTGTCAGACTTGTTTGCCTCTTGACAAAGAATTTTCCTTCCTCTAGATCAGTTTTGTCACCTTTAGCCAGGGAAGTTCTTATAGGATGAAGTTAGCATCTGTGGCTTGCATGGAGGGTGTTGGGTTATTAGAACTTACTGCAGTCGCTTGCTATAGGATGTGTTCTAGTTACCAGTTTATTGTCTCTCAGGTCCACTTTCACCCTCTATTGCCTGCTGTGTGGAAATGGGTCTGGACTCTGCAGATGTTTTTCTTTTGTCAGTTGGCGTGATGTTAAGCTTTGTCGGGAAAGGGTGCTGGAGAGACGTTGCAAGAGAAAGGAGTTTTCCTTTCTGCAGTAGGTGTGTGTGCTCATCAGAGTGTCTCTGGTGGGCCACCTCTCTGTGACTAGCCTTCCCTGGCACTCCAGAGGATGGAGTCCAGTAAGTTCTGTCAGTGTAGGGCCACAGTGAATTTCCTGCCATGCAGAGAGCTCCTGGGTCTCAGCCCTGGGGAGGAGGACTCTGAGCCCTAAGGGTCGTGGCTGCTCCTTATGTCTGCCATTCCTACATTAGAGGTCTGTTTACTTCTTATTAGCTAATTCTCTGTGATAGTTAATAATTCCTTATATTAAACTTTCTTCATTCAAATTTCTCTGTGAGTTCTGTCTCCTGATTGGATCTTGACTAATACAGCATTCCGTTATCAGAATTAGGTTCCGTTCTTGCACTGCACGAAGCAGGTAGGTAGGAGAGTCTAGTGAATTGTACAAAGGAGCATGAAATCTGAACGTTATAAGCTATTGTTAATTTCTCTGTGTTCTTCTGATTGAATGACCAAGTCTTAGGAAAAACGGAAAGTCTGCAATTATCTGTGGTAAAAGTGCAGGCTGGTGGTGCCAATGTGTATGTGTGCATGCGTGCTCGGTTCTGTCTGACTCTTTGCGACCCTATGGACTGTAGGGTGCTGATGATCCTAGAGGTAAAAATCCACACAAGGCTTTGTTGGACAAACTTACCATTCTGTTTTGTGTGGGAGCTTTCAGGGTATGTGAACAAGGCTGCTGTGGGACCCAGTGGTGAGTGTTTTAATTCAGTTCCTGGGGATTGTCTGCAGAGCTGTAATATCTACATGGATAATCAGAGGTTGATTAAATGTATGTGTCAAGTCCGCTTCCTTCTACCCTTGTATCATGTGAGGGTTGCAAGCAGTTCCCGTTTTCTGTGTGAATGCTGCATCAGTGAGATATGGGCAAGAGTAGAGCTCAGAAAAAAAAAAAAAGGACTAGAATGAGGTGCCATTGAGGATTATTGGGTCTGATTTCTTCCATTTTTGGATGAGGAAGCGGACCACAGGTGAGGTTAAATGCCTTCCTCTCAAGAGTATGCACTTAGACAGCAGGAGAATACACCAAGACAGATTTTTTTTTAAACTTCTAGTCAGTTGTTTTCCCCCAACTCCAATCTATTTACTTTCAAATCTCTAATGATTTTTTTATAACTACTTTTTAATTGAATTACAGTTAATTTACAATGTTGTGTTCCTTTCAAGTGTACTGCAAAGTGATTCAGTTACTAATATATATATATATATGCATATACATTCAGGATCTTTTCCACTAATGGGTTAGTAAAATATTGAATATAGTTCCCCATGCTATATAGTAGGTCCTTGTTGTTTATCTGTTTCATTTATAGTAGTGTGTATATGTTAATCCCACATTCCAGATTTATCTTCCCCTCTCCCTCTTCTATTCCCTTTGGTAACCATCAGTTTGTTTTCTATGTCTGTGAGTCCATTTCTTTTTTGTAAATAAATTCATTTGTAGCATTTATTTTTAGATTCTGCATCTGAGTGATAGTATGTGATATTTATCTTTGTCTGATTTACTTCACTTAATATGATAATCTCTAGCTTCATCCATGTTGCTATAGATGGTATTATTTCATTCTTCAGATGATTTATTTTCTTATATTTGTACTTAAGATTTCTAAAGCATGGGAAAATATGGTATGTGCTTTATTAAAGAATATTTGAGTCTAAATACATTAAAAGGATAAAGTAGAAAATACCTTAAGTAGGTACATCTTCTTTTGATATTTTATTGAAGTGTGATGTATGTAGAGAAAAGCATACTTATTTTAAGTGTATAGAATGATGGTTTTTTGTGTTTTTTTTTGTAAATTGAACTCCTGTTATCCAGCTCTCAGATCGATTAATCAGATGATATCTGCACCCCAGATGCCCCCTTCCTGTACTCTTTAGTCATCACCCCACCCTACAGTAGCCACCACTCTGATTCCTAAGTGCATAGATTAATTTTGCCAGTTTTGTGTTTTATAGAAATGGATTCAGTCATATGTAGGTGCTTGCCTGTGCCTGGCATCTATTCGTCATGATTATGTTTGAGAAATTCATCTGGATTACTGTGGGTAGTTATAGTTGTGTTTTTTTTTTTTTTTCATGATTATATGGTATTCCATCAAATACATTTTTTTGAGATTTACCCATTCTCCTGTTGATGGCCATTCAGGGAGTTTTTTAGTTTGGGGCATTTACAAGTATGAACATTTGTCTTCCTTATTATTTTTTAATGTTTTGACATTAAAAGATAGAGAAGTATGAGGTTTAAGGCAAAAGCTTGAAATTAGACAAACATATTAACTTTGATCCTAGACAAGTTATTTATATCCTTAAGCCTGTCTCCTTATTTGTAATGAGCATCATGACTAGTGTTGCAGGATTTTGGAAAAACTTGTGTGAAATGATGGATGCTCTGTACAGTGCTTGGTATATAATAAGCTCTCAAACGATAGAAGTTGTTAGTATTTTTCAAGTTAATGTTTTTTAAATTGTAACAAAGCATCAACATAATTCACTGTCTGCGTTCTGTTGCTTGTGCATCACATTTTCATGTTTTTCAGAACTTGCACTTGTTTGTTTGCATCTTCTTTATCTTCTCTCTTCCTTTCTCCACCCTATACTCATTACCTGCCTGTTATAATGCAGGTATAGGGGCAGGGATTGAAGAAACGTTTTTACCAGATGTCATTCTTGAATTATCTTCACAGTTTTTGCCATGTAGGCTTACCATTAGAATAACATTTGCTTTTTTTTTCTTTTTTTTTTTTGCTTTGCCCAAAAATGCAAAATCCTTGCAATAAGCGGTTTGTATGCCTGAGCCTCAGTGACCTGTAAGAAATGAGGAATCAACAGTTTCCTTCTGTAATTCAATAACCATTTACTCCTCCTGCCAGACGATATGATAGAAGCTCTGTGGAACTTGAAGGCAACTGTCTTGAATCCCACCTCTAGAAAATTCCTGTTAGGAGCACCATCAGGATTTTTCTCGCCTTCATTTATAATTGACCCAAAGGTAGAGTCTACTTGCCTGGATGCCACGTCAGTGAGTACTGACTTGGTGTTTAGCCTCAAGTAGGCTTTCCTCTGGAATGCACGTTTAGTTGGACTTTGGTGAAAATTGTTAACTCATCCTGACTTAAGGAAGTTTTGTGAATGACTAGAAAATTCAGGATTATGTTTATATAGTTTCAAAGGTCATATTTTTAGACAAAGGATAATTTAAGAAGATTGGCTAGTATCCCTCATCAATCTTAAGCTATTTTAATGAAAAAAGAAAAGGACAGCCTGTTTACTTCTTAGAAGTGTCATGCATCAGTTTTGTTTATAAACTGTATTTAATCCAGTTTTATTTAGATTATATGTGTATATGATGATTTTCAAGTAGATGATGTTAACAAGCTTAGAATAGGTAAAGGAAAACATTTGTGGCCCAGTGTTTTTTTGGGTCATATGTTTTGTGTATCATTTTAGTGGCATTTTAAAAACCTCTTTATACTAGTTTGCACAATAAATATGTTTCTGTAAAGCCGCAGATATAAATATAGAAGATAAATGTATAAAGACCATATTTTATAAATGGATTAATATAAAATCACCATCTTATTTAAATACATGAAACACATCTCATAATCATTCTACATAATGTAGGATCTGTTATAAAATGAACAATCTGTTTCTAATTTTTGTGCTTAAATCTTGGGATAATTTTAAGTGAGGTGTGTTGGTATTTTAATGTATTCTTGGAGTTTGATATTATGAGCATCATGGACTTGTTAATTTTATTCCTAGATAGTTGAAATAAGTATCTGACAGAAATGTATTAAGAAGCAGAATGCTGTTTTTCTCTATCAGCTGAAAAGCAAGAGCATCATTAGCATCTGAGTTGAATACTGGAATCTCCAGCATTCATGTGTGTCTATCTGTGTGTTTTGTGATCTGAGTCTTGCTACTGCAAGTATGATCCATTGACTAGAGTGGTTCATGAACTGCGTGTCAGTCATCAGTGAGATGTGAACAGATATTGAGTGTTCAAAAACCTTTATAGCAATTGGAGAGAGCGATTTTAGGTCTCTTGATTCTAATACAGATTTGGGCTTACATAATTTGTGTGTCTGTTTTGTTTTTCATTTGTCTTAGAATTAATTTCTATTGTAGTTTACAAACTTATTGGTCTGTGTTGTATTTGAAATAAAAAAAAAGAAAAAAGATAAAGTGATGCAAACCACAAATTGCAAATCATTTGAGAAGCATTGGCGAGAAATCTCCATGACCAAGGCAGAAAGGTGGTATAATTTCTAATGTTTCTTTAATTAATTAATTTATTTTAATTGGAGGCTGATTACTTTACAATATTGTGGTGGTTTTTGCCGTACATGGACATGAATCAGCCACGGGTATACATGTGTCCCCCATCCCGAACCCCCCTCCAAAAGTCTGTTCTTTACATCTGTGTCTCTTGCTGTTTTGCATATAGGGTTGTTGTTACCGTCTTTCTAAATTCCATATATATGTGTTAATATACTGTATTGGTGTTTTGCTTTCTGACTTAGTTCACTCTGTATAATAGGCTCCAGTTTCATCCACCTCATTAGAACTGATTCAAAGGCATTCTTTTTAATAGTTGAGTAATATTACATTGTGTATATATGTAGCACAACTTTCTTATCCATTCGTCTTCCAGTGTATATCTAGGTTGCTTCCATGTCCTGGCTGTTATAAACAGTGTTGCAATAAACATTGGGATACATGTGTCTCTTTCAATTCTGGTTTCCTCGGTGTGTATGCCCAGCAGTGGGATTGCTGGGTCATATGGCAGTTCTATTTCCAGTTTTTTAAGGAATCTCCACACTGTTCTCCATAGTGGCTGTACTAGTTTGCATTGCCACCAACAGTGTAAGAGTGTTCCCTTTTCTGCACACCCTCTGCAGCATTTATTGTTTGTAGACTTTTTGATAGCAGCCATTCTGACCAGCGTGAGATGGTACCTCATTGTGGTTTTGATTTGCATTTTTCTGATAATGAGTGATGTTGAGCATCTTTTCATGTGTTCGTTAGCCATCTGCATGTCTTCTCTGGAGAAATGTCTGTTTAGGTCTTTTCTCCACTTTTTGATTGGGTCGTTTGTTTTTCTGGTATTGAGCTGCATGAGCTGCTTGTATATTTTTGAGATTAATTGTCAGTTGCTTCATTTGCTACTATTTTCTCCCATTCTGAAGGCTGTCTTTTCACCTTGCTTATAGTTTCCTTCGTTGTGCAAAAGCTTTTAAGTTTACTTAGGTCCCTTTTGTTTATTTTTGCTTTTATTTCCATTACTCTGGGAGGTGGGTCATAGAGAATCTTGCTGTGATTTATGGCAAAGAGTGTTTTGCCTATGTTTTCCTCTAGGAGTTTTATAGTTTCTGATCTTACATTTAGATCTTTAATCCTTTTTGAGTTTATTTTTGTGTATGGTGTTAGAAAGTGTTCTAGTTTCATTCTTTTACAGGTGATTGACCAGTTTCCCCATTACTACTTGTTAAAGAGATTGTCTTTTCTCCATTGTATATTTTCTTACATAGGCATGGTTTAGGACGTGGAATACTATGCTCTTGTTGCATCAAACTTTTCTAATCCCTAGTTAACCATATCCCCTAACATTTCCAATGTAGCTGTTCTATTTAATTGTAACATTTTGAGCCACTGATTTCCTAGAGTGATTTTCAAAGAAGTATTTATTTATTTGCAAATAAATTAAATAAATTTATTTGCAAATAAATTCTTTGGACTTATTTGCAAATTTTTTGCAAATAAGTCCAAAGAATTTAATCATTCATTCAGCCATTCTTTATTTATTGAGCATTTAACTGTGGACCAGATACTGTTCTAAGCATTGGGAATTCATCAGTAACAAAACAAATTGAAACAAAACAAAAAACAATTTCTGTTCTCTTCTAGCTTATATGAAAAGAATTGGAATATATCAATGTATGTGTACACATTTGTGTACACACACACACACGTATGAACTGCAAGGCGGTTGATTGTGTCCAGGTGCACCCAGTTCCCCTTGGGCTATGACTGGATGCATTCCTCTACTCAATGGATGTTAAGGTCACTATTGATGTAGTTTTGTGTTTGAACCCTGTGACTAACAAAAAGTTTCCAGGGGACACATGTAGTTAGCTTCCTTCAGGGCTCTTGGTACTTGAGCATGACATCCCCAAATTGGTGAGGATAATGGAACAAGCGAAGCCTCAGAGCCTGGAAGAACCTTGGTGTCCTTTGTTCGGAAATGCTGTCCGCCTTTGGGATGTCATTGAATATAGTTTGTTTCAAGGTGTCTCTTTGTTTCACCTGTTTCAGCTGGAGGAACTACTATCTCCTGTAAGATGTTGTTCAGATCCTGGGAGTCTTAAGACAGAGTTGTCAGCTTTCTGAAATTAGGACAGTGCATTTAGGGTATGTGCACTTTTGGGGATGAGATCTTCTAGCTTTCTTCAGCTTATGCAAGTAATTCATGACCCTTAAAGCTGAAGAATCATAGATATACAGCAGCCAAGAGCCTTTTGCAGTTTGGATCCTGTTATTTCATCTGGTCATGTCTCTTCTTTTCTCCCTTGGTCTTTTCCTGCAGTGACTAGACCTGCCTCCTCCCTGTGGCTCCAGTGTGCCAGGCCTGGCCCCATGTGGAATGCTTGACCTCCAACCATCCACAGAGCTCATCTCCTCTCCTCCTTTAAGCTTTTGCCCCATTGTTACACTGTGGGCTTACCCTGACTACTGTGTTCAAAATAACATCCCTCTCCTGTCCCTATCTTGGTCCTTAGTGCTTTATTTTTATCCTGGCAGTTGCTATCTTTAACAGATGTTGCTGTCTTTAATACCTTAGATGACTTAGTTATTTACTAACTTTATTGTCCATATGCCCTTTCTCACCCTAATGTTGCACAGAAGTAGAAACTTTTGTCTCCTTGTTCACTGTTGTATGGTGACTTTCCTGGTGGCTCAGACGGTAAAACATCTGCCTACAATGCAGGAGATCCTAGTTCAATACCTGGGTCGGGAAGATCCACTGGAGAAGGAAACATCAACCGACTACAGTACTCTTGCCTGGAAAATGCCATGGATGGAGGAGCCTGGTAGGCTGCAGTTCAGTTCAGTTCAGTGGCTCAGTTGTGTCTGACTCTTTGTGACCCCATGAACTGCAGCAAGCCAGGCCTCCCTGTCCATCACCAACTCGCAGAGTTTACTCAAACTCGTGTCCATTGAGTCGGTGATGCCATCCAACCATCTCATCCTCTGTCGTCCCCTTCTTCTCCTGCCCTCAGTCTTTCCCAGCATCAGGGTCTTATCAAATGAGTCAGCTTTTCACATCAGGTGGCCAAAGTATTGGAGTTTCAGCTTCAACATCAGTCCTTCTAATGAACACCCAGGACTGATCTCCTTTAGGATGGCCTGGTTGGATCTCCTTGCAGTCCAAGGGACTCTCAAGAGTCTTCTCCAACACTGCAGTTCAAAAGCATCAATTCTTTGGCGCTCAGCTTTCTTTGTAGTCCAGCTCTCACATCCATGCAGTTCATGGGGTCCCAAAGAGTCGGACACGACTAAGCGACTTCGCTTTCTTTCTTTCTTTCATTGTTGTACCCCGGGTGCTTCAAACAGTATGTAACACATAGTATATGTTCAGTGTATATTTGATATACATTGAATAATTTGATGAATAAATATGGGATCTGATTCTTCCTTTCAAAGTATACAACATGGAGTTTCAATTCTGCCAGTTTAGCTGAGATTCCTCGTGTTGCTCTATGTGTATTTCAGTCCTGTTGGTTGTGGTTTCATGAATCTCAGTTCTTATGTTGCCATAAGTTGACTTTCAGTGTTTTCAATATTTTGTTTTTCTTTCCATGTGTCAGTTATTCCCGTGAGGCAGTTTCATCTTTTTCTTCCTGATTTTCACTGTTGAATCTTACTTTATGCTGGACCCTCCAAGTGTTCATGGATAAGACCTTAAGACAAGCTGGAGAGGCCAGCAATCTCCGTCTCTCAGTTTCTTCATCTGTACAATGGGAATAATAATAATTGTAAGATTGCTGTGAGGATGAAATAAGATGATGCTTGCAAAATGGAAATCACTGTGTCTGGCATAAATATTGATTGCATTAATTCTGATAACAGTATAAGTATATTATGGCTCAGCATAATGTCTGCACGTGGCAGGCACAGTGTAAATTACAGTTGTTACAGTTATTATGTTTTTCCCTCCCATTGTTACCACCACTAATGATGCAGTCCCAGACAATCATCAAAGAGCAGAGCATTAACAGAACGTTCTGAAAAAGGTTAAAGGTTGTCTTCCCTTCTCTTCCTTTTTCTCTTTTTCTTCCTCTTCATTTTCTATACACTGTTTGTCTACACTTTCCATGTGATGGAAGAGCTTTCAGGTTTGAAATTTATTCTTCGGTATGCAAATCTGACCTTGGTTGTCACCATGATAACAGTACTCAATCTTTTTTTGGTGACATTCTATTTGAATGGATAGTAATAGGTCCTTAAGATGTATTTCCACATATGTATTTCATAACAGTTGGAATTTCTGGCAATGGTGTCTTTTTTTTTTTTTTTTCCTTTTCGAGGGCATTTCAAGGAGCTGCCTTGTAAACTCTGAATGCCTGGGTTATTTGCATTCTGTCTTTTCATCCTCAATGGCAGGTTAGTAAAACTCCCTAGATTTGATTCTTACAAGTAATCAGCCAGCAAATGTTTATTAAGTTTATATATGGGAGACTTTTGTAGCTGCAGATTGGCATGGTGAAAGGTGAGCTTTAGGAAGATCAGTCTGGGGGCTGTGTGTATAACTGGTGGTGGGGATGTTGCAAATCCAGCAGAGAAGGGAGGAAGGGGCTATATTGTGGGAAATGGTGAGAACTAAAAGTGTAGCAGTGCCAGTGGGAGTGGAAGTGGGGGTGGTGCTCTGGGTGTATGTATGTCTGCTTTCTTAGGTACCACCAGCACCCTCCCAGAGCAGTTGCCCCAATTTGCATTTCTACCAGCAGGGGCTGAGAGTTCTGAGTGGCCCCCATTCTTGCCAACACTTGGTTACTATTGCTGCGTAACAAATCATAGTAAAACATAGTGGTTGAAAATAGTAACTATCATCTCATTATCTGTCATGGTTTGTGTGGGTCAGGCATTCAAGGAGGCTGTCCTGAGATGTTCTGGCCCTGGACCTCTCATGAGGTTGCAGACAGATGGTGGCTGCCAGACTTTCTGAAGGAGGAAACCGTTGGTGGTCAACGTATGTGTGAAAGTGAAAGTGTTATTCACTCAGTGGTATCTGATTCTTTGTGAACCCACGGACTGTAGCCCGCCAGGCTCCTCTGTGCATGGGATTTCTTTAAGCAAGAATACTGGCGTGGGTTGCCGCTTCCTTCTCCACGGAATGTTCCTGACCCAGGGACTGGACCTGGGTCTCCCGCATTGCGCCAGATTCTGGTGGCATCTGAGCCACCAGGGAAGCCCTGTCAATATATACCTTTTCTAACTATCTCTTTTAATCTCAAGGCATAGGGCCAGACAAGGGTGAGTCAAGAGATGAAGTTATGACACTGCCAAGGAGTAAATGAACATTTATTGAGCATCTACTGGGCACAGTCTTATGCAAACTGCTCTACTACGATGAGGTTATTTCCTTCAACATGATCTTTCCTTCAGAATTTGCTTCCTAGACAAGCCTTTCCTTAAGAACTCTATATTTAAATACATGTTCTTCTTTATTTCCATCTTGTTGTTGATCTTTAGTTGCTAAGTCGTGTCTGAGTCTTTTGCGACCCCATAGACTGTAGCCCACCAGGATCCTCTGTCCATGGGATTTCTTAGGCAACAATACTGGCATGGGTTGCCATTTCCTTCTCCAGGAAATCTTCCCAACCCGGAGATCAAACAAACCCACATCTCTTGCCTTGGCAGGCAGAATCTTTACCACTGAGCCACCAGGGAAGCCATTTCCATCTTAATTGCTCAACTTATCACCTCCATAGCCCTTTTTTAATATTTACACTCTGTATAGTTGTTTGCCTATTTATTACCTGTCCACCTGCCTTCCTCCACTCCTAAGTGCTAGGCTGAGGGTTCATGATGATAAGGACCCTGCCTCTTTCATGCACATGAAATATATCCAGTGGAATTTGAGTTTCAGATCAAAATGAGTAATATTTTAATATAAATCTGTCCAAATATGGAACATTTAAAAAGCATGAGTATATCTCAAATACTTAAAAACTATATCTGTAAAAATGTATGTCTCAAATGTGGGACATGCTATACTGAAATATGTCTGGTTTATTTGAAACTCATATTTAATCTGATGTCTGGTAGTTTTATATGCTACATTTGGCCACCGAAGTACTTGGTGTTTAGCACAGTTTGTGACATAGAATAGAAGCTCAAATAAATGTTTGAGTCAATGAATGAGCAAATTAAAGAGTTCATCTCGTTTTCAGGAGAATTTTTTCAAGATAGATATTATTATTTAAAAAAAATAATAAAAGGGAAACCTTCTACACTGTTCATGGGAACAGCCATGAAATTAAAAGGAAGGTTATGACCAACCTAGATAGCACATTTAAAAGCAGAGACATTACTTTGCCAACAAAGGTCTGTCTAGTCAAGGCTATGGTTTTTCCAGTGGTCACGTATGGATGTGAGAGTTGGACGGTGAAGAAACCTGAGCACCAAAGAGTTGATGCTTTTGAACTGTGGTGTTGGAGAAAACTCTTGAGAGTCCCTTGGACTGCAAGGAGATCCAACCAGTCCATCCTAAAGGAGATCAATCCTGGGTGTTCATTGGAAAGACTGATGTTGAAGCTGAAACTCCAATACCTTGGCCACCTCATGCGAAGAGTTGACTCATTGGAAAAGACCCTAATGCTGGGAAGGATTGGGGGCAGGAGGAGAAGGGGACGACAGAGGATGAGATGGTTGGTTGGCATCACTGACTCGATGGACATGGGTTTGGGTAGACTCCGGCAGTTGGTGATGGACAGGGAGGCCTGGTGTGCTGCGATTCATGGGGTCGCAAAGAGTCAGACATGACTGAGCGACTGAACTGAACTGAACTGAACTATGGAGAAGAGTATGGAGGTGCCTTAAAAAGCAAAAAATAGAGCTACCACATGACCCAGCAATCCTATTCCTAGGCATATACGTAGAGAAAACTGTAATTTAAAAGGATACATGCACCCCAGTGTTCGCTGAAGCACGATTTACAATAACCAGGACGTGGAAGCGACCTGAATGTCCATCAACAGAGGACTGGATAAAGAAGATGTGGCCCATATATACAATGGATTATTACTCAGCAATAAAAAGAACACAATAATGCCATGGATGGACCTAGAGATTATCATACTGAGTGAAGTAAGTCAGACACAGAAAGACAAATATTATATGATATCACTTATATATGGAATCTTAAAAGAAAATCCAGGTACAAATGGAACTTACTTACAAAACAGAAGTAGAAGAACGAATGTAGGAGACAGACTTACGGTTACCAAGAGATAAGGAGAGGGAGATAAATTGGGAGGTGGGAACTGACATATACATACTACATATATAAAAATAGATAACTAGTAAGAACCTACTGTGTAGCACAGGGAACTCTACTTAATAATCTGTAATGGCCTATACGGGAAAAGAATGTCAAAAAGAGTGAATATATGTATAACTGATTCACTTTGCTATACGCCTGAAAGTAACATAACATTGTAAACCAACTACAGTAAAATTTTTTTAAAAGAAAATAGGATTTGTGTTTGCCTTAATTTTTTAGTGTGTCATTGTTGTTGTTCAGTTGCTAAGAGTATTGAGTCTGTACTTCCAGGAGGCACTCAATATGTGAGTGAGTTAAAGCTCAGTTCTCTGTGTGGAGGGATTTTTACATGTGACTTTAATTTTATTCATATACATTTTAAACATTTCTTATCATGAGCTTTTTTTATTAAAAAAAAAAGTTTTCAAAACTTGGTAAGTAACTGGAAGAAAACCTATAGTGCTGAAATCCTTTATCCACAGTTCAAAAATTCCAAAGTTTCTGAGTATTGAATGACTTTTTTAAAATTTCATTTAGAAGAATCACCTGACCTGAAATGACACAAGGGTATTTATAGTCTTTATTAACTCACTTAATTGAATATTCATGTTTTCTGGCAGAAATATTAGTACATTTGATTATGAGCTGTTGTCCTGATCCCTCTAGAGAGATCACACTCTGTATATACTTTAATATGTTACGAAATCTAGAAAATTCTGATATCCAAGACTCATCAGTCCCAGGAGTTATTCTGAAGAATGTGTGTGTGTGTGTGTGTGTGTGTGTTTGTGTGTATACTCATGTGTACTGTGTATATATAAAGTTCTGAAACAATACATTGAATATTGTTAATGGTGATTATCTCTAAGAGAAGGGATTGGATGGGGATGACAGTGAAAGATGAATTTATGCTTGAGTATCTTCTTCTTTAGTATTTCTAATTATTATGATAAAGTGATTGCCTTTTTCAATGAAAGAGTAGAATTGGGTGGAGGTTTTATTTAGGAAAGTAGTGGTATTATTTATGTTAAAAGACAGTTTATCAAACAGGCTATGCCTTTACAAATTAGTTCAGCATTTCTCCCTGCTGACAGGGACCCAGAAAACGTTATGCACACACCATGCAGCCTATTGCCTTTTGGATAATGGTCTAGTGACAGAGAATTTACATCAGCAAAAACACTTAATTTTGCTTAAAAAAATAAAATCAAGACACTCAAAAATGTGATGAGTAAATGAAACTACTGTTATTAGTGATGGGTTTGGCATGTTTTACGAAGTCTGAACGATTACTCATCCTCTGTACGTTAGCAGAAGTGGCTTCAACAAAAGCCAGATGCATACGTACTAGCAGGGGTCAGTAGGTGGATGAGAGGATTAAACCCAGTGAGTTTTTGGAGCCCTGGTTTGTAGCTGTTTTTGGCTTGTCGACAGGCTACTTTACTGAGTCAGCCTATAGGATGACTTCCCAGGGTAAGTCTGATTTTGCTTTTCTGAGTTTAAAATGTACGTGGTCAAGGAGAGCTGACTCGTTGCCTTTTGCACTGGATTGCGTTTGTTAGCAGTGCCTGCAGTTACTTTCTGTGAGAAAGACATTTATCTTATTCCAGCATATTCTGGTGTTCCTGCTACTGATTTTTATGGCTTTTCCTCACCTCCCCCTAGTTTTTAAAGTGAAATGTCTTGAGTGCTGAAAGGATTTGCAAGGGGAATTGCAAAGGTCATATGTAAGTTCTGCGGCTGGCGTGTGGAGAGCAGTGTGATTGAACCAGAGCCCTCAGTGACCCTTTCTTTTCAAGAGGATGTTTCTAATAAATTAGCGTAGTGTGCTGTATGTGCCTGTTTACGACCTTAAAAATGGTTTAGTTCTTGCTGAGTGGCTATTACCGATGCTTTATGACATGTTATAATGGTTTCGACTTGCACATTGTTTTTGGATTAAAACAATGTCATGCATCAGTCAATGTGAAGTTCATTTTTCCTTTTTTTTTTTTCTTTTAAAGGGACTCAGGAGAACATTCAACATTAGAATAAGTCCCTGGATTCTGACCTCAGAGAAGGTTTGGTTCTTGAGGTTAGAAGAAGTAAGGATTCACCAAGCTCGTACAAATGAGCTTTGTAGTAGTTGCTGGTGAAATTATAATAAAACATTGCTTTTCCCACTGGATATTAAATGCTCCCTTTCATTAGCTATAGTATGGGGAGCAAAAGCATGTGATTTTTCCTTTTTTTTTTTTAATGTTTAACCATAGCTACTTTTAAAAGGCAGTTTTCATTTTGTGGCTGCTTTTTTTTTCTTCCGGTATCTAGCACAGTTAAGGACTTTATCTTTTTTGTATCTTTTTAGGACACTCTGGTGAATGATGGGGTCTGCGTAGCTCTCTATATGGAAGAGGGTACCGACGAGCCTGGGCTGGAGGGGCTGGAGGGGCTGAAGGAGCCCAGTTGCATCTCTGCCAGGCATGCTTGTGGCTATATTGCCTGTGTCCCTTCCTCTGCAGCTCTCGGGCTGGAGGAGGCCACTGTGATGTGAGAGCTGGGGCATGTCAGGGGTTCAGAGCATTTCCGAGTGGCAGTGACATCTCTGTGGGCTCAGAAGGGGATGTGCCTCAAGATTTCTGTTCATTAATGTTTTGTATCCTTGGAGGGGAAAATTGATCTGCTCTAAATATAATCCTTCCTCAAGAAACACTGATAGATAAAAAGGAGTAAGGGGGTTGGAGTTGATTTTTTTTTGTTAAACATGCACATTAGAGCTTTAAAAAATCAAAGCATTTATGTTCTTAGTGGAAGTCTGAAACCTAGTGCCAAGGGCTGCATGGGGTTGGAGGTTAATATGGCCCATGTTTTTCAGAGCATCCGTAGTTCTTGAATATTTGGGATACAGGCGCAAAAGCCTCAATAATTCAACTAGTCAGTAATTTAAGAACTGTTTCCTGCTGATAAAAACAAGGGGATATTAGAGAATAGAATGTGAGATAAAATGTGAGGCTGCCCGGAGACCTCTCCCTTGCTGACGGTGAACTCAGACCATTCTCCTAGGCCTGCCTTCCAGGGCTTACAAGGATGTGGCTCTTCGGCTGAAACGTGCTTTGGTGGAAAAGTTATGGGGTTCACGTTCGTCCCTTTGCAAATGCAATCTTTCCAGGACTGCTTCTATGGGTACTCAAGGTGAATTGGTATGAGGATTGAGAAGAGCCTGGGGGTGAGCTGGAATATTTCATCAGTCATGTCACACAAACACAGGTACTTGAAAAGGAACAGGAGGCTTAGCTCACTACCACCTGGAAATGGCTATCATAATAAGACATTGGTCTTTTTTCAGTGAGAGAGACAGAGAAGCGTAAAGTGTGGTGAAGGCTGGCACCTGAATGGCATCTGAAGATGTAACCCTGTGACCTTTGCCAATGTTCCCTCCCTCCCCTGGTGTGGAACCTGAATAGTGGTTTAGCTAAGTAGTTAATTTAAAAAAAAATTATAATTGTTTTATTTTTAAAATGTTTTATAGAGAGGAGTAAAATCAGTTAGTGATTTCAGAGCACATTATGTGTCTGGATTATCTCACCTCTTTTGATTTTTGTACTTGTTGCCCTCATTTCTAAGTCTTTCTCAGCATCTTATCAACTGACAAGAAAAGATGCAACCCAAACAGCTTTCTACACCTAGTTTCTTGTTAGTGAATTTAACTTAAATGTATAGAATGACATATATATTTCACAGTTTGTGGGAAAGAAAACTCAAGAAAATATATACATATACACACACACACATATTTGAGCCTAGTCTTTGATACACACACACATATTTAGGTGTATCTGTATCTATCTTTATCTTCCTCATAATTTACTCAACTCTTAAATCCATCATCACACACGTGCAAAATAAAATCTTAAGATAACCTTCCTGGAAGAAATAAAGAGGGAAAATTAGTAGGCAGTCTTCATGACATTTTAATGTGTGTATTTACTACTTAGAAATATTCAAATACAGCTTTGTTTTGTATCATTAATTCTGGTGGTACAATATTTGAAAAGGTGACAGATACAAGGACAGAATGCAATTCTTGAAGCTGTAATTTGCAGGCGGCTGATAATACAAGTCCATTTTCTTTTCCAAATGTGCTACTTATGTAATTTATATTTTTAACCAATCTTAGAACTAGAACAAAAATAGTAATTAATCTTAAGGGCAAGAAATGTTGCAACTATGCCAGATTTGGAAACTTCAAGAAAGTCTCTGGGTGGCTAAGCCCAATTTATTGAATATTCTAATTTGCATGTAACACATTGCTCAGCAGATAGTGCGCGCTCAGTTAAAGTTAAATGATTGAGTCAATTGGCAACACTTTTTTTTTTTTTTCAAGAAATGTAAGCATATTTAGTTAAGAAGTGGCAGGCCAGTTTTAAAGCCTAGTTAAGATAAACAGGCCAGGCAAAATAGTGCATGTGGCAAGGATAGTGGTGTTTATATGTGCAAAGAGAAAAGACTGAAAGGAAGAACATCAAAATGCTTACATATTATGATGATGATTGGTTTTTATTTTTTATACAGTGTTTTGCTTTCATGTATTTTTCCAAAGTGAGCACATGCATCCTTTGAAATGTAGTCCTTTCATGGCACATATTAGGCCTTACATAATAATTTGTTAAATGCTGAGTTAATTTATAATGAAAATGATACACATCAGATGTCAGTGGTGTTCCCTGGAGTTGGGCAACACGACAGCTTCAAGGAAAACTTATATTCTAGTGAAATCATTTTTTTTTTCTCGAATAACATTTAGTATCCCCGTATCGTCTGCTCTAACAAAACATACACATTTCTAAAAAAGACTTAAACAAACAAAAACCACTAGATAATGGGAAATCATACAATAGATAGTACAGAGTCTATGGGGGCCCCTCTAGTCTGTAGGTGCACAGTACTCAGACTTCATCAAGAACATAAAGGAAAGAGAGGAACCTTAGAAAAACAGAGTTTTACACTTGCTAAATGGTTAAGCAGTATGCAAATACAACAAAACTTTTCAAGCTTTGCTTTGAAAAGACCTAGTATTTTTTTGTGAAGGGAGTTGTGGGAAGGGTTGCAGCTTGTATACTCTGGTGAAGTGTAAGTAGGCTTGTCTGAAATTGTGTGGGAAGTTGTAGCAAAGTACTGGGTGGTTGTGGTCTGTAATACACATGGTAAACTGAAGTAGCAGGCAGATGTTTGCAGTATGTACATCTTGTGTATTTCTACACTACTTGATTCAGCGGGGTGTGGTTTTCTGTGTTCACTTACTGTTCCTTGGTGACCAAACCAAGTTCATGTGGGTTATGCTCAAATTGCCCTCTAATGTATCAGTCATGTTTGAGCAGATTTGCATTTTCAAAATGAGCATCGTAACAGAACTAGCTCTATATGAAATAGGTAAAAGCAAGTTGCACCAGTTCTAGGCAAGTCAAAAGCCTACTTTGGAACCCAACTGCCCTTTTAGCACCCCAGCGATTCCAGGGACCATCACTGTGTGGCCTAGAGATTGTGTGTCCTTTTGTTCGTGACCTGGAAGAGATACAGGACAATTTGTTGTTTTTTCTTAATTACTTTTTTTGTGGAAACATTTGGTCCTACCTTTGTATCCTTCCTTGGCTCGTGGCTGGCAGTTTCTTCAACATTCACAAACTTCAGTCCTACTACTAGATAGACTATCTGGTAAAGCAAATGACCTTGAACTTAACAGGCACCTCATTCCAGGTCCTCATCAGGGAATCGAACTTTGTACGTGATGCTACTCAATGCTTCTCAAATTGCTTCTGTGAAAAACCAATATTTATGGATTATTACTGTCTGAAGGATAGAGGTTCCATCTGTTACTCTGAAGACTGAAACAATTAGGAAGGAGGGCAGTGTCATTAAAAAAGCCATTTCACAAGGTAGCTTTTACTTTGATTTGTCAAATAATGTTAAAGAAAAGCATGAGAGTTTTATGTTTATCAGTAGGATTCATTGGTTAAAAAGTAGGTAAGGGCAATCTACTGTAATATCTATACCTAAAATAATCTAGACTAGCAGAATCTCTAAACCTGAGAATTTGCCCTGCCCCCATTTCCCCCTCAACCTCAGCAGTTGGTTTTATTACATGACACTTATTATTATACTCTTAACCCCCCTGGACGGTCACCCGTGAATCCTGATTGTAAGGGGTGCTCGTCTTGTGGATGGATATTCCGGTGTCTTCTTTATGGAGATTCTTGGAAGAAGTGCCTCTCTGGTTTTTATACCGCAAATGACTGTACTTCTACTCAACTTGGGGTTTTTGTCTTATGGATACAGTTAGTCATGTAACTGATCATGTCTTCTTCCTCTTTATGGCCACAGGCATGTTTTCTTTATTCCATACATTTTTTCTTTTTAAACCAGAAGAAAAACTAGTTTGCCAACACTGGAAAATGAGATTTCTCACAAGTGTGTTTGGATTTCCAGCATTTACTGAGAAATCAGATCTGGCAGTGCTGGGATCACGTGTCTCCATGGCAACCATGGGATCCAATAAAGTAATGCCATTTCCCTTACAAGACAGCAGCCACTCTTACCTTTGTTTTACATCCTTTCTTTAACTGCCTGGCCCGTGAAGACCTTGGACTCTGTGCCCAGTGGCTTAGAAAGCAATTTGTGACTTACCTTTAGAAAATATGCAGGCTCCTATTTGCCTTTTGTGAACTAATGTTATTCCTAGGGTCATTTAATTTTTTTTTTTTTTTTTTGAATTTTCTTTCATCTTGTTTTCTTCACCCATGCACATTAGTTTTCTGTTGTTTTATCTTGGAGGGTTGTGTGCTTTTATGTAAGCTGCTTTGAGTTTTTGAGGGGGGAAGAAACAAGGTATAAATAAAGAAAAATAGAAGAGTGACTTTTCCTCTCAGAACATCTTATTTTTATTTTTTGCCTGGTAAGAATTTAAAGCAATTTCAGCTCTTTTCTGACCTATTTTAGAATTTCCTTGATTCTAGTACCATTCAGAGCTCTGCAGTTCCTTGTTCAGGTTTTGTTTTGCTTTGGTAACTCTTCACAGAGACTCTGAGAAAGCATTGCTTTGTACCTAAGATTCATTAGCTTCCCATCATCGTGCATTAAGAACTGAAAATTTTCTGTTTTGTAAATAAGTTCATTTGTATCATTTTTTAAGATTCCAAAAATTCCAAAATAGAAAGATTCACAGACCCAGAGAACAAACTTCTGGTTACCAGGGAGAAGTGTCGAGGGGATAGATTGGGTGTTTGGGATTGACATGTACACACTGCTATATTTGAAAGAGATAAGCAACAAGGACCTACTGGATAGCTCAGAGAACTCTGCTCAATATTCTGTAATCACCTAAATGGGAAAAAATTTTGGAGAAGAATGGATACAGGTCATGTATAACTGAATCACTTTGCCGTACACCTGAAACTAACACAGCACTGTTAATCATCTTAACTTCTGTATAAAATTTTTTTTTAAAAAGAACTGAAAAGTTAGGTAAGTCGGAATATTTGTTCATGCAGTTCTAAGAGGGAAGATTAGGCCACCATGACCCTTCTTAGAGTTTATCTGCCAAGTGCAAAGACTCCGAGAAGGTGCCATTCAGTGCCCTGCACGTGGCACTGCTGTGACTTCTGGGGACAGGGTCAGAGAAGTCAGTAGTCTTTGCTAGTCTGGGGATCTTCTGTTCTCAATCTGGCTGTTAGATGTTAGTGTAGCCTGCATAGTGTTGAAAACAACTCTGGACCGATCAAAATGTGGTGTCATTAATTTTTATACTCTCTTTAGTATTTACATATTCCTTTGAAAAAATCTGGAGACCCAAGCATATGGGCCAACATCCACCCTGCATGGATTTATGTCTAGTTCACCACACCCTCCCACTACCTCTTGTCTGGGTAACTCTGACAATGAATGCCATGTGCCCAGTGTCCTTCCGTTTCTCTGTATGTGACTGTTGTTGCTTAATGCCATGTCAGTGCACCACCCTAACTCGTCTGCTCTTTAGCATAAACCACACTGTGGCATGTTTTCCTGCTGCGTTAGTCACCTTCCCAAGCCACTCAGCTCTTTCCGTGGCATTCATGTTTCATGAATTGAATTTTGATCACTGTCTCTCTTCTCCCCAGTCTCAGAATTGCGAACCTCCTCAGCAGGAATAGTATGAGTGTGCCTAAAAGTGTAGTTCAAAAGATTGCTGTGTTTGTGGACCCAACACATTTATTGAGCACCTACTGTGTGCCAGGTGCTGTTCCTGTGCTAGGCATAGAGCAGTGAATGAAATGGGTGAAGATACATACCTACTGGAGTTTACGTCCTGTTAGGGGTGGTGGTAAGTGCTGTGAAGAAGAAAGCCAGGAAGAGTTCCTGTTTCATTTGGGGCTCATAGGCTAGAGCTCGATTCTGAGGTCCCTTTTGAATAGAGATATGAATTCATTCGCTGAGGAGCGAGCCATATGGCTGTCTGGGAAAGACATTGTAGACCAAGGGGATAGCAGTGAGAGTAAGATCCCTGAGGAGGGGCATACTTGCATTTGGTGTTAGGCACGGTTTTTACTTCAGTGCTGCGCTTCCTAATGGTATGAATTAGGGTCAGTTGCATTTGCCCTCTGGACCATATCTGTGCACTCATCTCTCAAATGCAAGACTCTATATGAGGTTCACAGACACAAACTACTGTGCATAAAATAAATAAGCAACAAGGATTTACTGTATAGCACAGGAATTATACCCAATAATGGAATCTCATTTTCACACACACACACAAAATGAATTGTTATGCTGTACACCTGAAACTAATACCAGTATTGTATATCAGCTACACTTCAATAGAAAAAATCACATTAAAATGCAAGTTTCCACATTTAGGAAGGACCGTGGCTTCCTCATTAGTCTCTCCCCAAAGTCAAGTCTGGTCTTTGACTCTTGGTAAATGTTGAGTAAATATATATGCAATTAACAGATGGACACATAAGTCATTAGAGAAGGATTTGAAGGATCTCAAAAGCATAGTCTTAGCTAAGTGTATGTCACAGGCTCACAGATTAATGACAATGAACATGACCAGCTCCGAAGCATATGTGCTGAGAGTTTTTCTTTAATGGTGACTCCACAGTTTTTATGCTCAGCAAGCTGCATCTACAGAGTACCACTGAAGAATATATATGACGGAGGAAAGGGGCCTGAACTGTGTCTTTGTGATTGTATCTGTTATTGTTCATTGCTATGTCCTGACTCCTAGCAGAGTGCCTGTGGGCTTATAGTAGGACTTTAATGAACATTTGTTAAAGAGTGAATAAAATCAAAGCCGGCATACATTTTCACTTCTTTCATAAAGCAATGTTGGAATCACATTGCATTCTGCCTGTTTTCTTCCCAAGAAAGATAAACTAGGACTAGAGAAGATGAGAAAGACCACAGCAATGTCAGGATCAGACTGAGCATTAATATCTTACTTGCTTCAACTCATTTATTTACATTGAAATGGAGGCTTAGAGCTAGTGGCAGATACAGGTAGTGGGAGTCCAGGGCTTGTGTTCCTACTCATGGAATGTGTCGCTTATAGGGAAGAATAACTAGCAGATACAGAAACAGAGGTATGAAAAGAATTCAGTTGCACTATATTGGCATTAGTAACTGATGACTTTTAATGCTATTAGAAGTTTCATACATGACAGGTTTCAGGTGGAGAGAAGGGTCTGCTGTGTAACTCAGGCTTATCTAGTTTGTGTATGCCTCAGAGACTGTGCTCGTGCAGTTTCTGGAGAATCGATCAGGTTTTCTGAAAGCCATGTGGGAACCCCTTCCTAACGTGAATCCTTGTTTTGTTCCACTAAGATGTGGGTAATTTCTAAGGGTGACGTTTACATTCCTCTTGCTTCATAGCCTATCAGCTCTCACTATCACATTCATATTTAATGATGTGCTAGCAACACTGTCCTCTTGTCAGCCTAGATTCCTCCCGTCTGTCCCCAATTCATGAGCAAACTCTTCTACTTTAGCATTATTCTGGGGCAGTTAGGTTTTCTACTGCTTATTTCCATTTTCAGTGGTGTGAAATGATTTATTACTGTGTGTTTGAAGGAGAACAAATTTAAAGGTGGAAGGAAGCTTGGTGAATTTCTTACCATCTGCTGAGTTTGGGGAGGACCACTGGAACCCCTCTGTTTTGTGTTCCTGTGCACGTGTGCTTTCAAATGAGGGAGCGTTGTGATTTTTGTAGCAGGTGTCAGCCTCGATGGCAAGGGGAAGCAGATATCCTGGCCAGCTTTCTGGGGGGAGAGGAGAATGGTTGTGTTTTCTCATGACTTTATTTTTCCAGTGCTGACTGTATGGCAATATCATTCTGGCAAATATTGGCTGGCCGTGGAACATTTTTAAGTGCAAGGGTTTAATCAGTGTTCTGTCTATTACCATGGCTGAGGAATCAAAACAAAATACTCTCCACACAGTTCCTCGAGTGTTCATGGGTGGGCTCCAGTGTGTTGCTTTTCCGTTAGCTCCTCTACGTGTGAAGAATCTAAACTGATGAAATGTGTGCAGAAAGGCTTTGCAAGAATTGATGTCTTCATGCTCCTGTTACGGACATGGTAGTATTGACGATAATATGTAACCTCTGTGTGTAGCTGTTGATAATCTCTGTTCTCATCTAAGAAAAGAGCTAACACTGGTGATATTAAAAACCAAAGCAACCCCCTCCCCCCATTTATCCCAACAGTTGTCATAATTTGTTTTCCCCCTACTCTATAGGGTGCTTCCCACGTATTTATGTGATTAATGAGAATGAGTAATTGAGTATAAGTGTATAAGGAGTTTATCAGGACAGTGTTTTACTAGTGACTTTTTGCACTGGGGCTTTATTTGGGCAGAAATTCTTCTGCAGTGCTTCCTGTGTCTTAAGAATGTAGCAGATTGTCCCAAACATGAATCAGGGAGTTCATTTCTGACACTATTTTGGAGGAGTTCTCCGTGGGAGTCTATGTTTGCATCAGGCCAGGGCGAAAATGGCAGTGACGATGTTGTTAGTAATAATGGCTACACTGTATTGAATTCTCACACATATTCATTGTATCAAGTACACAACAGTGCATTGTTCCATGGATTGTCTTACAACACCTGTGGAGTTGGGGCTTTTCTTGTCTCCATTTTACAGACCAAAAACCTGAGGCTTAGAGGGGTTTGATTATCCCCTGGCTGTATAGCTAATGAGAGGGGGCAGACCTTGATTTTGACTCAGTTCTTTCTTTCCTTCCTTCTTCTCTCTCCTCTTCCTCCTTCCCTCTCTCCTTCCCTCCCTTTCCCCCTCCCTCCCTCTTTCTTTCTTTTTCATTGCAGGGGACTTTATAGGCAAATCTTGTTTTCTTGTACTTTGATTTATTGCACTTTGCAGATATATATATATATATATATATATATAGTTTTTTTTTTTTTTTTTTTTTTTTTTTTACAAACTGAAGGCTTGAAGCAAACCTTCATCAAACAAGTCTATCAGCAGTATTTTCCCAGTAGCATTTGCTCACTTTGTGTCTGTCAATTTGGTATTTCTTGCAATATTTGAACCTTTTCACTATTTTTATATTCATTATGGTGATCTTTGATGTTACTATTGCAAAAAGATTATGACTCACTGAAGGTTCAGATGGTGGCTAGCATTTTTTAACAATAAAAAATTTTAAATTGAGGTATATATAGATATTTTTAGACATAATACTATTTCATACTTAATAGACTAGCATAGTGTAAACATAACTTCGGTGTGCCCTGGGAAACCAGAAAATCCATGTAGCTTGCTTTATTGTGATATTTGCCTAATTGCAGTTGTTTGAAACCGAACCCATAGTATTGCTGAGGTCTACCTGTATTTGTATATTTTTATTAGTCTATAACATAACTTTCATATATATAGTGTTGTATTTCAGCTTCTGTATACACTGCAGTGTGCTCACCACCAAATGTTTAGTTTCCATCTGTTACCATACTATTGGCCCCTGTACCCATTTTGCCTCCCCCTGTACCCCATTTTTCTCTGGTAAACACTGTTCTCTGTATGTATACATTTGCTTGATTTGGTTTGTTCATGTTAGAAAAATTTCACACATGAGTGAAATCTTATGGTATTTGTCTTTTTCCGTTTGCCTTATTTTATTTAGCATAATATCCTCAAGATCCATCCATGTTGTTGATAATGGCAAGGTTTCATTTCTTTTTATGGCTGAGTAGTATTCCATTGCATACACACTCTCTCTCTCTCTCTCTCTCTTTCTCTCTCTCTAGGATGTGAACCCAGTTCTTTCTGACCCCAGGGCCTGGTCGGGTAGCTCATTCTCACCACATCCTTCCTAGAAATAGGAAACTCTTACCTGGAATATTTTAGCGAGCTGCTACTTATTTCCCTGTTTTCTTCCTCTTTCCTTTTTAGGTCTTTTTCCTGCCACCAGCCTTCTGATGCATGCACCTCTTCAATGAAGTCCCCATTTCATCCTTCCTTTCCTAGTGAATTCTTTATCTTCCGGACTTCCATATCCTGAACTTTCTTCTCTGAATTCTCATAATACTTAGTTCCTCTCTTAATCAAAACACTGCAGCTAATAGTCAGCTACTTAAGTATTCCAGGGATCACTAGGCCCCCAGAGTTCAGTTTTGTGTCCGTGCCTATGTGAATGTTTTTTCTTGAAACAGCCCATAGTTTTCATATGAGTCTCAGAAAAGTATTTGACCAAAATTTTAAGATATTATTTATAGGATTCTCTGTCCTCCTTCAAGTAATGAGCACCTAGAGGGGAGGAGCATATCTTATTTGTATTTATTTCCTTGGATGGCTATAATGATACAATTTTTGTTTTGTTTTGTTTTTTCTGAGTGCCTGGATAAATGAATGTCTCTACAAGTAGGTCCATGGGGGTATGGCCTGGAGGTTAAGAACAGAGGATCTAGAGCCAGACAGTGCCTTGGATTGAATTCCTCCTCTGTCAACTGTCTAGGCAGAGATACAGTCCCTCAAAACCTCACTCTTCTTATTGGTAAAAAGGACATCATAATCGTGTTGCTGTTAGAGGGTTGTTATTGAGGAATACCTCAAGGTGTGGTGTGTAAAATGCTTAGCACATGAGTACTTTGCATACTACCTATAATTAGCTGCTATTACTATTATTACTGAAGAACTTTTGAAATGGGCTAGAGGATGAGTTTCTCTTGATTTTTCAAGTTATTATCATGGTGATATTACAAAAATATTTATCATGCCACTTTGAGTTTTCAGAGCTTAAAACCAGCATGCTTTCTCTAGTCAAAGTGACAGGTTCAGCTCAGAGACCTCCCTGAAATGTTGCTCTTGGGCATTTCCTTTCCCCCTGGCCTCAACCCTGGCTGTGTAGTGTCTTAGGTTCATGAAGTGCCAGCTAATGGAAATTTGTGATGTGGGCACTCTGCCCCCCGAGGATTTGGACATATGCTTCTTTGTGTTTAAATCAACAGAAAAAAGTGCAGCTGTAGCCACCCTTCTGCATAATCGTTGCAGTAGCCTTTTTCCTTGCATGTTCTTGGCACCCTTGAGTGCCAGAACTGTCACTTACTGTCCCCTCTGTGCGTCTCAGGTAAGTCCAGTAGGTCAGATGAAAGGCGGAGACCAGCAGGGCATAATCACTAGTCTCCGTATAGCACTGATGAGTAGCTGTACACAGATCACGGCATACATGTTATTTATAGTAGTGTGGCCATAGGGTCACGTTGGCAAGAAGCAGCCTTTAGAAAAGTGCTTTAGTTGGCCCATTAATGGTCACTAAATATAGAAAAAAGTAGTTTGTGAAATCTCTTTACAGAAAATGTATTGTGAGCTGGGTGCATCGACACGAGGGGAAAAATTGTTGACTCCTATTTTCCCATAGTTTTTTTTTTTTTTTTTGTATACCTTTTCTTTACATCTCTGAAAACTGTATGACCTTTAGTGAGTTATATACAAATACTCTTTAAAAAAAAAGTCTTAAAAAGTATGGTAACTTTATTCACAATCACCAAAAACTGGAGACGGCCCAAATGGCCTTTCACCGCTTAAAGGACACATAAGCCGTGGTTCATCTATACAGTGGAATATTAATGTGCAAATATATACCAGTACCTGCCACAGCATGGATTGAACTCAAATATACTTGTTAAGGGAAAGGAGTCAGACTCAAAAGTCTATGTTTTAAATGATCCCATTTATTTGGCATTCTTGAAAAGACAGAACTGCGGAAATGGAACAATAGGTGGTTTTCGGGGGGCCGGGGTTGGGTGACTTTCTGACTCCAGATGGGCAGCCCAAGGAGTGTCTGAAGTGTAAGTCCATTGTGTCAGTGTACTCTGTCCTACTGACTTTAAAAGACGTCTGGTAAACACCCTGAAATTTTGGTTTATTTATTTAACGTTTACGAGTTGGAGCTCCTTTGTCTCCTGTCTGGCAGAGCTGCTTACTTTAAAATGGTTCCTCAGCCTCGGCACTATTGAGCATTGACGGCTGAATTGGTCTCTATTGTGGGGGCTGTGCGGGACGCTGGAAGGTGTTTAACAGCATCCCTGGTCCCTACGTACTAGATGCTAACAGCACCCGTCACCCTAGTTTTCAAAAAATCTTTAGTGAATTTGTTACAATATTGTTTATGTTTTGGTTTTTTTGGCCGGGAGACATGTGGGATTTTAACTCCCAACTAGGGATTGAACCCATACCCCCTGCACTTGGAAGGCGATGTCCTAACCACTGGACCTCCAAGGAAGTCCCTGTGTCCCCATTTGTGACAACCAAAGTGTCTCCAGACATTGTCAGATGTCCCCTGGGGACAAAAGTGTCTCATTGGAGAGCCACGATTTTAAAGGATTAGGATTCAGTGAAAAGGCGTTGAGTTACCATGACTGGCAGGTGAGAATCATCACTGTAACCTTCCTCATACTTCCCTGTGGCCCCATCCTGGCTCCAGGTTAGATAGAGGAATATTCTAGTCTGTTGGCAGGGGACCTTCCCTGGTCCTGGAGATCAGCCATTTCCTCTTGCAAGTGCCTTGGCCGTTTGACCTCGTGCCAGCTCGTGCTTTCCCTATGCCCAGGGACTGTGAGAGCCTAGAAGTAGTATCTGTGTACTTGCCGCTCCCTTGCTCTTACCTTCCTATCCTAGAGGTCGACCTTACAGGTCTGATGAGTCGTGCTTACTGCATTTATAAATTGCTTCCATTTCTCCCAAAGCAAGGGAAAAAACAGGTTTTTTTTTTGGAAGTCAGTTTAAAAAACTATAATAAATACTTGTTAATAAACCAAAATTGAAAGTGCCAGTGAACTATAAGATGATCATATTTCAGACATATTTTTACAGCTTCATTAATAGTTTGATATTAATTTGGGCTTAGGAGTTACAGGAAATAGGCAGAGTGGTAAAATGATGGGACCTTTTGATCTTTAAAACTTTGATCTTCAAAATTTTAAATATATTTAGGTGTTACATGGTTCTCCCATACTTTCTTTTTTTTTAATTTTATTTAATTGGAGGATAATGACTTCACAGTATTGTGTTGGTTTCTGCCATACAGCATCATGACGCAGCCACGGGTATACATATGCCCCCTCCCTCCTGAGCCTCCTTCCCTCCTCCCTGCCCATCCCACCCCTCTGGGTTGTCACAGAACACTAGGTGGAGCTCCCTCTGTCACACAGCAAATTCCCACTCGCTGTCCGTTTTACATATGGTAACGTATGTGTTTCCGTGCTACTGTCAATTCGTCCCACCCTCTCCTTCCCCCACTGTGTCCATAAGTCTGTTCTCTATGTCTGCATCTCCATTGCTGCCCTGCAAGTATGTTCATCAATACCATCTTTCTAGATTCCATATGCATGCGTTAATATTTTTTCGTGACCAGCACAAACCTGTGTGTGAATCCCAAAGCATTATAAAGTTGGCTCCATCTAGTGTATGAAAGTGTTATACAGCTAGAGGGGGGAAAAAAACAACAACTCCATTCTGGGGTTCTCCTTTGGTACTTGATTATGAAATTAGATTAAAAAGTTAAACCAAAACAGTGATGGACCATAAGCTATATTTGTGCCCCAGGAGATAATGCAGGCAAAAGTGACCTTCACAGTGTGAGAGGAGAGGTCATAATACATTGAAGCATCAACATCCAGCATGCCTGACATTTCGTTCTAATAGCCTTGTCTTCTCTTTTTCTGGACGGAGGTCTTGTTTACAGGCACTATCAAGAATTGTGGCGTGTCCACTTCCATTGTGATATTCTCAGTCCTCCTTGGCCTGGCCCCTGTTTTTCCTGTGTGGAATCCTATCTGTCAGTCATGTTCATTTTCCATAGTTAGGAAGCGATTAGGGCTAGGCCCGTGTACTGTGATTTCAGAGCCCTACATGATTTTCTTTATCAGACAGGAATTCTTTGTAGCTGTTTGCTTCTCACTGCAGTAGAGTAGCCACTATTTGTGGGCTGTGTTTGATCTGGTTTCCACGGAAGGGTTCTGGCACATTCTTTATTTCTCTTAATCATGGTTCCCAAATTTGAGCCATACTCAACTTCATGACCTTTGCCCCCACATTCCATATGATGGCTTAAATAAATTAAAAATACATATTGAAAGGAAATGCTGTAATAAATGGCAATGACAGATGGATGCATGTGTAAGATAAATATAATGAAATTGGAAGAAAACAGTTAGATCCTTACTGGATATGTCATCTGAACTGTTTTTGTTACAAAGGGCAAGTATTACAAGATTGAAGACATGTTAGCATCAAACAGACACTTTTCATGGGATGAAAAGAATTTTGAAAGGGCCTTTCTCTCTGTGTAATTCCATGGTCATTTAATGTGGAGTCTTTGTGTCTCCACTTGAGATCATCCTGTATCCCACACACTGAGAGACTTTGCTCACAATTTGCCATCTTTTCCAGAGGAGTTTGTCATGCTCCCCCAAAGTCCAAAACTTGTCTCCCCCTCAAAAGCCTTTTTCAATAATTCTTTCTTTTCTGAGCACTTCTATACTTATCCTATTAACAAGTAGAAATTGTGCTAATATTCATATTTTCTCACTCTTCCAACTAGATTAAATTAATTGAGGACAAGCAGTGTGTGTTTCTTTTCTGTTTCTAGTGAATGCCATTAATTTAACTCACACTTGGTATAAATATTCAGGGACGCCTGCTTCATTTCCTGCTTGTGTTTTTTTAAAGGTGGATCATAGTCAGAAGTGATCAGAAAATGCACCATGGTCAATTCATTGTTCATTTAACCCATTGACAGCTGGTTGTTGGGTTCTTTCACTGGGTCTGGAATTGTGCCTGGTTAAAGAATGAAGAGGGAACTAAACAGAATGGGTTATGCTTTCTTGGAATTCAGACACCAGTGTAGGGTGTGGGGAACAGACAACTAAAGAGGCAACTCCAGTGCAAGGTTCTAACTTTAGAATTAGTTTGCTTTTGTGATTGTTGAGTGGCTCTCAGAAACTTAGAGCAGAGAACCATAGTAAGAAGCACGCGGGCTCTGGAGTTTTCAAATCCTGAATCTGCAGTTCATCAACGTCTTGATTCTGAGCAAGTTACTCACCTCACTCCCTTTCCCTCTGTTTCTTCGTTTAAATAAACATGAGGTATGATATGCAAATAAAAGACACAGTTACCAGTGTGATGATATGATGAATTCTCTACCTTCTCTCTTCCCCGGTCTCTTTTTTTAAAAAAGAGGCAGAGACATGATCTCATGATTTTTTCAGATTTTTCAAAGTTTCTGCCTGGCACATTAGGAAATGAAAATGCACTGATCCTTGATCCAGTATTAGAAAACAAATGTTTTTGTTAATGGAAATGTCATTGTGGATGGTACTTTAAGATGGTAAATTCATGCAATTTCCAAATTACCTATTTAAATTAATAAATGATTTGAGCATTCAGAGTTACTCCAAAACATTTCTGACTTCATAACATAAGGGCCATGGTATATCATTAATGTATCTCAAGCATATTCAGTAGTGCTTGGGACAAGTAGGTGCTCAATAAAGATTTGTTGAATGAATGAGTTTTAATAAGAATTTTTTTTTATTTTTCTAGCTTTTATTCATGATTTTGCCCATTTGTATGTTTTTCCTTTGTTCTGAAATTTTAAAAATTTTATTATTGGAGTATAATTGCTTTACAATGTTATATCCTTATCTTTTAAAAATGAACCAGTGTTACTTGATATGAGGAGCTTATTAATAAGCTTGATTGAAAGTGGTGGTGATTCTCTGCATCTTCATCACAGGCCTCATCTGTAATACCTGGCAGGTAATAAGTACTTGATAAATGTCAAAGCGAGAATTAGATAGTTCTGATAGGCACTTTTTTCTTTTTTAAGGACATATAACTTAATTTTGTCAAGCAAAGATGTCTTTTTTCCTTTGTATCATTATATAGCAGTATTACTTGAAATTACACAGGCTATTAATTTAAAATATTGGTTATTTTAACATTTTACTATCAACATAAATATACACTTTGATTATAGGCAAGACTCCTTAGAGTGTAAATTAGATGCAGAATGCTATTGTATATAGAATTATTGTGATTGATTAGATTTAATCAACATACAGGAAGGATTCCTGTGGAAATATTATTTTTCTCATTTCAAATCCTATTTGTTCAGCATAACTGAAACAGGATGTCATTAGTGTAAGGGTAAGTATTGAGATGCTTTGGAAGTTTGGGAAATTTTGACATTGACATAAATTTAACCTATGGAGATCTTTCTTTTGAACACAGAAGTTTGATTTGTTATGTTTTGTTTATCTAGGTATAACATACCTAGATAACGTACCTTCCTGACTTATGAATATGTTTATAAAGTTAAAATACAAATTAAAAAAGTATTTGACACATTGTCAGAACTGAAGGTTTCCTGGGCTAGCAGTTTTGTCTGTAGCTAAGACAACCATTAAAAAGGCATCAATAGTTGTACACTGTCAGAATAAGTTTCAGATCCCCATCAACATCTTAGTTTTTAGTTTTTCATTATGAATGAATATGTTATCCACAAATATCTCTGGACCTTTCTGAGCTTACATTTGTTTTCAGTCTGCACACCATCTTCAAATACCATGTTTCAAAAACATTTTCAGTGTTGTTTCTTTTTAATAAACAATTTATTTACGTTTGGCTGTGCTGGGTCTTTGTTGCTGCACGGACTTTTCTCTAGTTGTGCTAATCTTTGTTGCAGTGCGCAGGCTTCTCATTGTGGTGACTTCTCTTGTTGTGGAGATGGCGCTCTAGAGCACATGGGCTCAGTAGTTGCAGGTCCCGGGCTCTAGAGCACAGGCTCAGTAGTTGTGGGCTACAAGCTTAGTTGGCTTCGTGGCATATGGGATCTTCCCAGTCCAGGGATCGAGCCTGTGTCTCTTACATTGGCAGGCGGATTCTTTACCACTGAACCACCAGGGGCACCCTTTCACTTTTGTCTCTTAATAATAACTTTTATTTGTCCTACAAGTTGAAGTTCTTTGAGGCTCTAAGGACTCACTTCTCATGTCCTAGTGTTCTGAAAATGTCCTTTTCCCTTGCATAATATTGATTGAGTGCGATTTTTTTGCAGGCACTGTGCTAGGTACTTTTCATACCTCACTTCATTTGGTCACATACCCTATTAAATAGGTGAGATAATAGAGATCTCCATTTTACAGATGTAGATCTTGAGACTCAGAAATGAAGTGAGTTGCCCAGGGTAAAGCTGCGAGGTGAACACCGTGCATGGGGTATGTGTGTATCTACAGTACGCCACCACACAGTACTGTCTCCAGCTGAAAGATGATGCTAAGTTTATATCGTTAAGTAAGAGAGACTTAAGCAACTATTCATTCATTTATGAAATAGTGGACCCCTCACAGACTAAAGCCCCTGCCCTGGATTCTTACCACACGTTGTACAGATGAGAGTTATCACACCTGGCACACTTTCATACCACCTTCCACCATAGGGTTATGATTGTCCATGAGAAAATCGATCTCTACCTTTAGTTCAGTTTTTATAATACAAATATGAAACCTACGTGAATGGAACAGAAAGGCTGATTGGCAAAGTGCCTATTTCTTCTCTATCTTCATCGCTTTTCCAGTCCCCCTTGAGCCATAAAGGCTCAGGTGGTTCTTTCAGTTGCTGATGCGCTGAGTGAGAATCTGGGGGAAGGGTGGACTCACCTGCCTTAGTAGCCAGGACCTCAGCGCAGGGGGTAGTGGAGGCCACTTGTCATAGCTGAATTTGTGTTGTTTTAAAATATTTTAAGATCTTGACTCTTGGAAGAAGAATGATGTCTTTCATGATGACCACAAGGTCGCACCCTCCTGTTTCCATCCTCAACGCCATTAGGATAGCAGAGACTCTACGTGCTTCTTTGCTATTCAGTTTAATTACTTTAAAAAAAAAAAAAAGAGTTACTACAGTGAAAGAGAAATCTGTATTTTTCTTTTTAAATAAGTTAGGAGTTCAGCACTGAATTGAGAGGAAAACGCTGTGATTTTAAAGTCCTGAAGTGGAAGATTTGATTTATTATAAAGTCCTAGTGTGAATAACTTTGCACCCCTGCCTCCATGGCAACAGCCTTATCTTCTTCTGTTTATTTACCTTGATAAGGAAAGTAATTGCATTTTTACTAAATTTCTTTTTTGAGAAAATGCCATCAAAGCAGCATAATTTCCATCCGTGTTTCCTTCCTGAAGTTTGTGTTGCCTCACGCACTTGGCTTTTTTTGTGGATTATGTTCTGCTTATTGCAAATACCCCACTGCCATTGATAGATAGCAAAGAAACAGCCTCTGAATTGCCTTTAATGGAGAGCAAGTATTTCTTTTGAAGTGAACTCTAACAGATAATATCAGAGAGCTCAAGGTAAGGAACTAATCTTCTTGTATTGATCATTTATGAAAGACCAACTATTATTTCAAATATTTCTCCCTTCATTAATTGCTTAAAAATTTACTTCAGCCAGCATTTGAAGTGCCTCTTTTTGTAGATTATATTTGTATTCTCAGGACAGAGTTTTCTAAATAGTTTTAAAAAGCATTATTTTTTTTCTCTAAATCTAAAGAGTTCTTTGGTAATGTCAACAGGAGCTTAAATTAAATTTACCTGGGGTCATTGTGGTTTTGTCTGCATTTTCCTTTTCACTCTTAAAAGGCTTCTTTGTGAGCCAGGTGCAATGAGCAGTCTTTCAGAAGATGCTCTTCCATCATTGTTATAGGGAGATTATGTTCTTGGTAGTAGGAAAGAAAAAAGAAACAGAATGAAAGAGATAAACATGATTGAGTGATACTGAACACTTATTTCTGCAGATACATAGTCATTAGAAATTTCCCTCAGTCATGCTGTGAGTGTTTTCAGATTAGAACTACTGGGCTGCCAGTTCCTGTAGCTTTGTATCCTTGTACTTTATCCGTGAAAATGAGTTGTGTTCAGCAAATGAAAGCTTCCAAATGAAAAGTATACAATCGTGAGCCCCACTACTGCCTGTTGACTTCCTAATTAATTAAATGCTATCATCAAATTATATTTCATAGCTCCTTCCTTACCTGATCTTTTTTTTATTTTGTCATTCTTCCATCTATTCGTCTTTCCTTCCACTCATCCATCCATCCATCGTTCATTTAACAAAAGTTTTTTGAGCACTTATTATATGCCAGGCACTGAGAATGTGATACATACGAAGGACCCTGCCCTCCAGGATAAAAGACAAACAAACAAACAAACAAAACAAGTGATTAGGAGTTGGATTAAGTGCTACAAGGAGAAGGCACTGGCACCCCACTCCAGTACTCTTGCCTGGAGAATCCCATGGACGGAGGAGCCTGGTAGGCTGCAGTCCATGGGGTCGCTGAGAGTCGGACACGACTGAGCGACTTCACTTTCACTTTTCACCTTCATGCACTGGAGGAGGAAATGGCAACCCACTCCAGTATTCTTGCCTGGAGAATCTCGGGGACGACAGAGCCTGGTGGGCTGCCATCTATGTGGTCGCACAGAGTCGGACGCGACTGAAGCAACTTAGCAGCAGCTAAGTGCTACAAAAAAAGAAGCATTTGCTGAGAGAGTGAGAAGCAGAAATGGGTGTTCCTTCTTTAGGTAGGATGGGGTGGGGGAGGAAGCCCTCCCTGGGGAAGAAGCACAAAACCCGTGAAACCTCATCTGAAAGGTGGAGAGAAACCCCTGAAACTGCCATTCTGCCTCCCACTCCTCACTCTTAACCATGGGCCTGTGTATGCGAGTTTGGAGTTTCCCTGGGTGAGCCCCAGGGAAGCAGAAACTCTCACATCTTCTTCTTTATCTCCCCCACAGCACTGAGAAACATCTCTGAAATGCTGGGCGCATCAGTGAATGTTTGAGTAGACGGGCCTTTTGGTGACATCTGACTTTCCAAAATGTGAGCATGATGGCATGTGGGGAAAAGAGCCAGATGTGTTTGTTACTCTGGACAGAAGTTTTTGAGTTTTGCAGCCACTTTCACGATACTCGTTAATTACCTTATAATAAGACTTTCACTTAACATTCAAAGCATATCCATTGTATAATAATTCCAAGTGGACACTTTACAACATCAGACTATACAAGTAAAGACTTCTTATTTCAACAGATAAAGGGAACTTAAGAATCTTGGGTATTTTCCTGTCATTCTTGCAGAGATAATTTTCATAGAACATATTATATATAATTATGTATGTTGAAATATGATATATAGTAGTGGTTCCCAGGCCTGACTTCATATTAGTCTTTTATGAGAATCTTTTTAAAAGATTGGAATTCGAAACAATGCTTTGGAAAGTCTCATTCAGTCATTTATTTGGGGAAAGATCCTTCACATTTGTATTTTTAAATGCTCCTGAGTTGATTTTAAAGGGTTGGTGGGAGGAGAATGGCCCCTGGATCTTTCTGATAGAAATGCAGGTTTGGTGAACCATTGGCTGGGATCATAATGAAACATTATGGGTAGATTCTTTCTAAATTGTATGTAGCAGGTAGTTCATGAGTCAGTATAATGGTTGGCATGTATTACGTCTTCAACTGTTAACTATTGTTAGGGTGATGAGAAGTAGTTTATTGAAAAAAGCAATAGTTATCAGAAGGAAAGATGTAAGACAATGATGTGCTTTGGGGAAAATAAAACATTTGATATCCAAATAAAATAAGAAGGATTCTAACTGTGTTAAAAGAGTGGTTCTACTTTTCTTCAGCTGAGTTTTGGACAAGATAACAAGTAAAACCTCTTATCTCTTCTCTAACTCATTCAACATAGTGATTGAGTTTTTCCTTCCAAAAAGATTGAGGCCCAAAGTTAGTAAAAAAAAAAAAAAAAATGGCCGTCACTCGGATGTTTGATAGTTCTAAGTTCCATTTTTGTTACAGTTGTCTTTGGAAAAGGTCAGTAAGAATTCTGATGACTCTAGTTGATTTGCTGGAATTTGGGGCAAGGAGTAGCAGTTAAGAGTTGAGTTATATTGGAGTACAGGTGATATTTTTATTCCACACTCAGTGTTTCATGTTAAAAGTATTATTTTTCCTTTGTCTCTGTTACCAGTTCTTATTTTGTATTTAAATTTTAGGGTTTATGTGTATATATGCATTTATGTGTCTGTGTGTATGCATACAAATACATTTATACAGCAGCAGCATGCACTTAGGATATATATCTGAATAGTACAAATATGAACAAGAGAGTTGCTTACACATTATAGATTAATTCATTTTCAATGTATTTATTGAACATCAATTGTGGACTGTTTATTCTGCTAGGTTCTAGGGATGCAACCGAACAGACATGGTTCCAGCCACTCAGAAGACATTTGTTAAATGATTGTGTGACTACTTGAGGGACAGGATTGTGGAAATGTATGTAATGTTTCATGAATTTTATAGCTTGTGTCAGAAGTGTATGTCAAGCTTTATTTCATTTGCTGGTGGGTATTTCATTGCTATGTTCAGGGAGATTCCCCAAGAACATTCACGTGATGCAGGTATTTCTGAAGGTACCATGAATAAGTTGAACACATGCCCCTTGAAAGTAATTTTACTTAAAAACTTATGTAAACGGTCAATGGATAGCCTCCTTGGGTTGGTAGATTGTCCAGGACAAAATATCAGGCGATGTCATTGGCGGAACCTGCCAGGGGAGAATTTGGCACCATGCGGTGTCCCTGTTGGAATGGCTGGAATTGATTCCATTGGTTTCATGATCAACATTTGAGAGCCTGGAGAGGGTACAAATTTTCCCTGTGTGTAAGCATGTAATAAATCAGGGTTTCATTTCTAAAACTTACCGGGAACCGTGTAACTTAATTCAGCTTCAAATAGTGTCCAAGGTGGGAGAGAGTCCAGCTTGGTCTTTTAAAAAAAAATCATCACTTAAAGGTTCTGATATGGTAATTTCCTAACCTCTTTGTTTTCTTTGATCTTCAAATTGCTCTAATTTTTCCCCCCACTCTGTTGAATTTCCATTGGTTCTGTAGGTTAGTCAGTGTGCATCCAGAATAGACAGTTTCAACCATAATCATAATCGTAAGAGCTACTTTTTAAATTGAGAGCTTAATATGTGTCAAATAAAGAAGTTCCACTGTGGCTGGAGGGCAGAGAGCAAGGGTACAGCTTACTTCCTTAGACTGTACCATACACATTGCATATATTCATATATTGTTTCCTTCAGTTTTAACAATATCCTATGGGATAGCCGTTTATCGTTTCCCCTTTCTCAGGTGAAGAAACTGGGGCATGGGGAAGTTTAGTAAATTTGCACAAGGTCACAGAATTAATAAGTGGTGGGATTTGAATCTGAATAAGTTGACACCAAAACTTGTGTTCCTGATTTGTAAGCTCTACTGTGCTAGAGGCAGGAAAAGCAAGGTGTGGAGTAGGTTAGTAAGGGGAATAGTGTAGCATCTTAGTCATCTGTTAACGCTAGAACTCAGTACAATGCCCAGTATGTAGAAAGTCCTCAATAACTTGTTAATAATGAGCACAATTATTTTCATCAGGGATCTGGTTTTCCCACCCCACCCACATTCCTTCTATGTACTGGTCTTTAGCATTACCAGTAATCTACCTGGTAGATGAATCATCCACTTCTCTCCACTCTTGTCCATTTTCCCCTCATCACCTCCACTCACCTCCATGAAGTATCATCACCTCTGACTAGGACTATTGCAGTAGCTAATCTTGTTGCTCCTCTGGGGGGTTCTCAATACAGCAGCCAGAGGGACCTTTCTGAAAACACAAATCTGACCCTGCTTACAACCTCTCAATGGTTTCATGTTCATCTTGGAAGAAAATCAGTGACTCTTCTCTGGTCTCCCAGGTCCTGATGGTCTGATCGTAGCCACTGCTTCAGTCTCATGGATACCCGTGATTCCCCTTGCTGTCTGACCTCCAGCTACAGTGGAGCTTCCTTCTAACTCCCCTCTTCACGATTCTTGCACATGTTTTACCACTGTTTAGAACACTCTTCTCTCATTCCCCCCTCCACACCCATAACCCATAACTGCTACACCCCCACTCACATCGAAGCCCACAGGTCCCTGCCTAAGGGAAGCCTTTCCTGACCCTTACATATTAAGCTTTCCCAGTTCCTTGTCACATTTATCACAAGTTACATTAAATACTTGGGTGATTATTTAAGATGTGTCCCGTTAGACTTGAAGCTCCAAGACTTTTCACAGTGCCTGGGTCGTAGTAGGTGTTCCATAAATATTTATTCAACAAAAGGAAAAATGAAAAATGAGCAAAGAATACAAAGGGCCAGGAATAGCTCCTGGCTGGATATTTCCCATTATTAAAGGCAAACTAAAGAAAGATCACTTCATCACATGATATTCAAGTTTGATTATGGCTTATAGAGATTGCACTCTTTCCCAACCGTTTACTTTGAAGACAGTCTTAGGCACAGAGAAGTGAAGTAACTTGCCCAGGGTACACAGCTAGTCCATATCAGATGTCTTTGTTCTGACCTTTGAATTATGTGTAGGGAGGAACAGACATTTTCATAAATCTGCAGGACATCTTTGATGTGCTGAGTCTGTAGGAGCTGCATCAATATTTGATATTATTTACGCTGTCATGTCAGAATTTTAAAGTGTCTTTTGAGAGTATCTGTTATGATTGCAGTGAGTTCAGAGTTTAATTGGGTGACAATTTAAGAATATGCAGAGATATGGGCTAAAGATGTCCTAAAAGATACTGCCCACAGTGAGAAGAAGCTTGTGTCTGATTTCCACCAAGACTGAGCAAGGGATAGCACTCCTTATGTTCTTGGGGTCTAGGGTAAGGAATGCTGCCCAGATCTCGAGCCTCTCAGCAGGAAAGCATGTTAAGTGATCAACCTCCAGTTCCAAAAATGCTTTTGCATGGATGCAAAGCAGCTAGAGCTGTGTGATGAGCTGATGCCAGAGGTCTCCCCGGTTGAGACGGGACATGAGCTGTCCCACAGGCTTCCTGGATTCTGTGGCTCTTTTTGGTGTTATAAATTCACTGGGATGTAAAGTTACCTCTGCCTTCACATTCTCTAATAACACGCAGTCACTGCAGGCCCCCACCGGTACTGGTACTGGTGCTCGAGAGGGCTAAGTGAGCATCCCAGGTGTTGCCTGGCTGCTGGCTTGGGTTTCTGGTGGTGCTTTGGTCCTCATGAAGCCCCTGTTGCAGGGTGAGGCAGCAGTTTTTTGTCCTGCAGGTACAGTAGGTACTGGATTAAACAGGTCTGCTATTGCAGACAGACACCGGGCACCGTTGTAGCACGAGCTGTGTTTGGATTGGAGTTTCCAGGGCCTTATCAGGAGCCACCCCTAGTGACACAGCCAGTGCCAGAACTAACTTTGACTTTCACTCTTCGCCAAGGGCTTGCAGAACACCTTAAAGGAAAAAAGATGGAGGCGCTTAGAGTTCAGATGTTCATGCCTTGTTCCTTTGAAAGCTTTTATCTGTAAGTGAAGTTTTATTCTGGAAATAATCCTGGGACCACTTGGCAGGAGTTTTTTTTTTTTTTTTTTTTTTTTAAGGGGAGGACAGAGAAAGGGAAGGTTTTATCGGGAGTTAAAAATTCTGGGACTGTTACTCTGTGATGTGGCTTTAATCGGCTTCAGCTGTAGCCTCTGGTAGGTGACTGTGACAAGGATAACAACTAATTTGTGGGGCGGGGGCATTGAAATGCTAGTCCATTAGCTCTGCTTTCTCATTTGAAATGGAATGTTGGTCTTAAATTAATCATGCCCCAAAAATGACTGCTGGAAAAATCTGAGTGAGAACAGAGCTTGATCTATGATTACCAAGGCAGTCTGAGGCCGGGCTTGGTGATGACTGAAAAAAGAGTTTTCTTCAGGAAAACGAGTGTGCTGAGTGACATTGATCAGAATTGTCCCCTTGCAGACACTTTGGATATTTTGCTTTCTCCTTTCTCCTCTACCCCACACTGTGGAGTAGTACACTTGCATTAATAAATATTTCATTTGCATGTCTTTATATTGATTTTTTTTTTCTCTTTGAGAGGAAAAGAAAACATCCAAACATCAGAATCATCTATCTGGCATAGAAATGTAGAACAAGTTCGAAATTGGCACTTTCAAAGAAATACTAAGATGGAGAAATGCTAAATGGATCACAGCTCTCCCCTCGCACCCCCCCCCTCCATTTCCTTCAATATTTACTTTCAATGTTAGGTGATAAGATTTGAAAACAATACTAAAAGCCATGTCCCTAAGTGAATAGGCATTCAAGCAAATCAACTTAAGCAAAAGCCACCTCTGGAGCTTAATAATTATTTACTGAACGTTCCTGGGTCATGAGAGAGGTTCTTATTAAGTCAGAAAAGCATTATGTTCAGCAGCTTGTGAAGGTGTGTTTAAAGACGGCAAGAATAATGGAAAAATACTAAAAGTAGCAGAACTATTTTTAGAATTTGATTCTTAAAAAATAAAATTCCTGTAAATGTAATTGTGGTAAAATTCCTAATGTTCAGTGGATACATCTTTAAAAGACTTTATAATTATTTAAATTGTTTTCTAATGTCTTGTTCTATTTTTGCTGTATGGTTTGCTTTTATAGATTTTTTTAAATTGTGTATGTTATTAAAACAGTTTAATTACTCATCTCTCTAAAATGATAGAATATTTTATGAACAGAGTATATACATAATTATGTATTTAAAATGCCATCAGGTTAGAAATGTTACAATTTTATCCTTTATAAATCAGATACTAGTTCTCTGTGGTTCATATCACACAAGAATGTCCTCCATAACTTAGTAATTTTTGAAATATTATTTTTAAGCAAATTAATGGATGTTAGAAATGGATAAAACATGCCATTTAGCTTTAGGATAGTAGTGATGTCATCCTTGAATTTATATCCAAAATAATGCTTAATTTCAACTACTTTTGCTTAATTGATTTTTTTTTCTTCTGGTTGACTAAAATACTCGCCATAGGACCATGCTTCCCTTATAAACTCTCAGAATGAAATTCTTAGCTTATACCTTTGACAAAACTTGTTCACTGAGCTGTTGCTCATTAACTTCTTCTTGCCTCTTCTTTTGGGGAGGGAACACACTGTGAATTAATTGTTTCTTTTGTATTTTCCTCTAGGAAAGCAAAGAAATATTATAGCAAAAGGCAACGTTGTAAGAATTTGGGTTCCTAGAAAATAACTTATCAGTTTTTAATAGTTTCAAATTTTTAGAAAGCTCAGAGAGTATCAATTTGGGAATTGAAGCCCAGCACAGAAGAATCCATTGCCTAACATTTACTTACTGTCTGCAGGGTGTGTTGACCACTGTTCTAAGAATCTTACTTGCATTAGCATATTCAGTTCTCATACTTGCTCTTTGACAAAAATGCTTTTCTCCTACCTCCATTTTGTAGATGACAAAATTCAGGTTTGGGCAGGTGAAAGATCCTGGCCACGTCTTATCGCTGAGAAACGATAGAGCTGGAATTTCAACAGAGGTATTCTGGGTACGTGGCTTCTGCTTTTCTCTGTTCCATTCTATGGATTTGCATTTCAGATACTGGCTGAATTGATGTTTCTTCCTGTGGCCTTTTAATTGTATTTCTCCAATGCTCAGATTTCTGAATTATCCAAACTATAACTCCTTTGTGCTTTTGAGTGGCCATGACTAATCCAGTGCCATAGTATTTGTCTATCAAATGGGTTTCCTTGTATCTGATTTACTATTGATTACAAGATGACTGTTTAGGGGAGAAGAAAGCTCTACTAAATATATATGATCTATTCTGACTTGAGAAGCCTTAAAATACAGAGGAAAAGTTTGTCTTATAATTGAACTAATACAATTGGTCTCTAGAACTGAGATTTTTGGGAAAATATTGTTCTCTGTCACTGGATGGCTCAAGCAGTGGTTTTACTGAAGGTCTTCCAGCATTAAAGGTCTAGTGTTACCTGATTTTAGGAGGTGGGTTATTTGTTAGGATAGAGATACCAAATTTACTCTTTGGATAGATATTTATTTTATCCCACTATATGCTAAATATTCTTTTAGGTACTGGGGAATTTAGGTGCTGGTGAATAAAGCATAGAAATCTCTGCCCTCATAGAGCTGGCTTTATCTGGTCATGAGGGGCTAGGGATGTTCCAGTTCTATCCTTAAGTCTGGGTCTCATCTTCATGGTCCAAAGTGGTTGCTAGACCTGCAGCCATTACAACTAAATTGCAGGAGACATGATGGCAAAATGGGTATCTCTTTAGGAAGAAGTTTTGAACAAACCACATGATCTTTCTGCTGAAGTCTCACTAGCAAAACTTAGGCATGAAGCCAATCTGCCCCCTGAAAAAGGTGGGAAATGTGAGTGGCAGTGTACCAGCCAAAACAAGGGCAAAATAGAATGCAAAGCTAGATTGTTTGAGTTGTAGCTCTTAGGCCAAAACATTGATTTTTTTTTTTTAACAAGTAACTGATATTTTCTAAAATGCCACAAAAATGTACTATGGTTTAACAGTGCATAGCCAACTGGATTAAACAGAAATGGAGATTGAGAGTCCCTTGTACATCAATGTATCCAGTGTCCAGGGTTATAAGGCTTCAGGGATGGTTTGATCCAGATGCTCTGTGTCATCCGCATGCTGGCTTCTTCTACATTCTTCCTTCTTTCTAGGCCTCTGTTGCTTCTTTCAGTTCACATCACTGTTTCCTCTAGTTTGCCTTTCTTTCCACATAAGTCCAGGAAGTTCCAGATTTATATCCTACCATCTTTTCAAACCTTAGTATAAATAGAGGTCTTTTACCCCAGTAGTTCTAGTCAAAGGCATTGGGCTGCCTCTTATTGGATCATTTTAGAGTACAAGCCCATTCGATGGGTATGTTGATTGATCAAACCCACATTGTGTTTCTAGGTCTGGAGTTAGTAGCACCACCATCATCTGCCTCATGAATGGAAAGTGAGGGGGCTGGTTTTTCAGGGTGGAATTAGGGTACTTTTTCAAAGAAATGAGACAGTATGGTGAGCAGGCGTAAGTAACATGTGACCACCATAAATCATTCCCACTATTTGTAAGGCTGGCTTTTAGACCATGACAAGTGCATATACTCACTGCTCCTGAGAGCATAATTGGTAATTTTGTCTTGATTTCCAAACAGTTTTGCAAACTTTGCATCTTGGTTGATATGTCCTAGACATGTAGTAATTGCTAAGTGATGGCAGTCTAAGGCTTTTGAATGTTCTTTCACCTGTTGTGATGCTATCTTGACACATGGACAGAGCATACTCGTGACTGGGGCGATTGTTCGAGTGGAGGCTTTTCAGTCTTTAAAAAGATCCTTCCAGTTACTTCACACTCATGTCTGAATTCTCTCATTAGATTGTCATGGTGGTTTGGTGGTTTAGTCGCTAAGTTGTGTCTGACTCTTGTGACTCCTTGGACCATAGCCCTCCAGGCTCCTCTCTGTCCATGTAATTTTCCAGGCAAGAGTACTGGAGTGGGTTGGATTTCCTTCCCCAGGGAATCTTCCCGACCTAGGGATAGAACGTGGGTCTCCTGCATTGTAGGCAGATTCTTTACCAACTATAGTTCTGGATAAAAGTTTGTTCCTTTTAAATTGCTCTAAGTGGGATATATTGTTATGCCATATCAATTACTTATACCTTGTAAGGAATGGATTTTTCAGAGTCCTTTAAAATATGGCATCTAGATGTGAATGAGGTTCCACAGCTGGACAGTGTAAACAGGAATTCTAAAATGTGATCTAGTGAAATGCAGCTTGATAGGAAAGATAGGAAGCTTGAGTGTGGGGCCGTCTACTTTATCTGCATTATGACCTTTTGATAGTAGGCTGCCAGAAATAATTTCTTAGAAAGGAATTGAGAGTGAAGAGTGTGGAAAGCCATGTTGGCGTCTGTGGGAAACAGAGGACAGTCATGGCCTTAAAAGGAGGAAATGGCACCCTCATATCCTTGTTTGAAAATAGCTTTCAGTAACAGATACTCCTTGGTTGGAGTGTATAGAAGTAAGAAAATCTGTTTGGGAGGGGTGCATATAATCAACTTTTAAAAAATCTGATGGTGAACATTGCCTGGAAGAACACTAGGCTAATATTATAGAGGACTCAAACATTTTGGGTCAAATCTCCTAAAGTAAGGTTTTTCAAGCTGACTCTCTCAAAATGTTTTATTTTACTTATAAATTTCATACATGTGTCACTATACTGATGCTATATTATAATATGTGTGTGTTTGTTGCTTAGTTGTGTCTGACTCTTTGCAACCCCATGGACTATAGCCCTCCAGGCTCCTCTGTCCGTGGAATTCTCCAGGCAAGAATACTGGAGTGAGTAGCCTTTCCCTTCTCCAGGGGATCTTCTGACCAGGGATTGAACCTGGGCAGATTCTTTATCGTCTGGGCCACCAAGGAAGCCCAATATTGTAATATACAACATGTATAAAAATAGAAAATAAAAATGATGGGTAAATTTTATATAAATTTCAATCTTTTCTTCCTGTACTCCAGGGAATCTTTTTTTTGTACCCTCTTTTGAAGAATATTGATATATTAGGTGTCTTATTATGTTTCTTTGAAAAATATTGATATATCTTATTATGCTTCTTTTTGATCTCATCAGTTATTGAAGTTACTCTTACTGGTGCCTGTCGAAGGTCCAGCTTAAAGAATATTAATAATACAGAGAGACTACGATTTTTTCAAACTAATTGGATTCCAGGTGTTAAAATTGAGGATTTTGGATTTTTAACTTGCATATTTTTAACTTGGCAATTCTTGCTTTTTTAGAACACTTTCCTCCTTATGCACAACAAAAAGTAAAGAACTCCAGAGGACGGGCGTGTGGTCCACTCTGGACACCAAGCTGGCCTCATGTCTAGCAGAACAGGGCCCTTGGAAGACCTTCAGATATTTGTTGAAGGAAAGAAGAGAAGAAAGACAAACTGCACTTCACAAGCCTTTTTATTTCTTCTGTGCCAGAAACCTGTAGCATTTATTGTCTGAGCTGATAGTGTTACCAGGAAAAGCTGGACGTTTGGCATGTTTTCTATTTTTTTTTCTTGACCTCTGCAACCAGGGTTGGTGATGGCTGAAGTCCACAAGATTTCCACTTTTGAAGCCAAAGTGTGAAATTTGGCACTTTCACATTTACATGAGTTATATGATCAGTTATTTTAAGTGAGATATATGTTTATCATATATATCATATATCAGATACACCATATATTTATGTTTATCATACATATCATATATCAGATACACCATATATTTCTTATATTTATGTGTATATATATCATATAGACAAGTAGCAGTATATTTTCTTATTGGTACTTGCTTCTGCCATACATGGTGAAAAAGTTGTCTTTACACTTACAGAGCAATGACTTTGGAAAGAATGGAAAGGTTAGATAATGGAAATAACTGATCCTTCGAAAACATTAAATAGTAGGACTTTCCTGGTTGGTCTAGTGGCTAGGACTCTGTACTTCTGGTGCAGGGGCCCAGGTTTGATCCTTGGTCAGGGAAGTAGCTCTCACATGCCACAACTAAAGAGCCAGTACAGCCAAATAAATAAAATAAATATTAAAATGTTAGATATTCAGACTGACATTTAAAAAGATATATCTGTTTACTGACTCTTATTTTGGTAATTTATGAACTTGGAATTACTTTCTAAAGACTTAAAAAATCTCTTTTTGCTGACAGAATAGCAGTTTTGTAGATTCAGCCTGTAGGCTTTTATGTAGTTTTCCTTATGATAGAATAGTTGGGTTGTAACCATAATGATCCATTGGCAATATCTGGACAGATTTTTTGTCTTGTTGGTTTTATAGCCGATTTGGCAGGATTGGGTGGTCCTTCCCATTTCATTCCATTCAACATGTTGGGTTCAGCATCAGAAGGACTCTTCAGAGCTCTTGTCGGAGTTATCAGAGGCCGGGAATGGAATGTGCATTTCCTCAAGACGTGGAAGAAAGTGTTCTGGTCTAAGAATCAAAGATGTGGGTTCATGTCCCGGCTCTCCTACCAAACAAATGGACTATCTTGGGTATCCTAGTTTCCAAACCTGGCATCAGAATCAGCGGCATGATTTTTGTAGACATACTGATTCCTGGGCTTTACCTAACCTGAAGTCAGAATTTCTTGGGATGGAGCCTGGGCATTTTGACTTTACTTGGGATCCTCATCTGATCCTGCGGCAGTCCGCCTTCTGCATTTGGAAACCCTAGTAGCTTAACCTATCTGTGACATAGTTTTCTTACCTGTGCATGAGGTTAATTATCATGTCCTCCTGTGTCTTCACTCTCTATGTGAACATCAGCCACTGTGCTTTCTTGGACGTAATTACATTGTGTCCAGTGCAGGCAGATGCTAGGCTTTGAGCTCTATCAACTGAATGATTATAATGACGATTCCTTTTTCCTGGAGAAAAATACTAGGGGTTTTACTTTATATCTTGTGAGAGAACTGCAGGGTGGATTCTCTCCACCCCTTCAAACTTTGTCAAATTCTCTGAATCAAAAAGGGATTGCCTAAACCTTAAAAAGCAGATATGCTATGGTCCAAGCTTGCATACAGGCTTATAAAAATTCACTTTCTTGCATAAAAAAGAAGCAGCTCGTTCACGGTTTCATGTTTTCTGACGACTACTTTTTTAACTCTGTTCCAGTTTATCCGAATTGTGTTTTGGTTATTGTGCTAAGCTTTTTACCTCTGTTACAAATTTTAATCCTCCTTATGATGCCAAGAGGCAAATGTATTAAACAATATATAAGTAAAGAAAACCAAAGCTCAGAAAGATTGCCTGACTTGGCCATGGTCACAGGTTAGTAAAGTCCAGGACTGTATTCTGCCTGAGGAATTGACGAGAGGAAAGGCAGGGGAAAGTGCATCAGCTCTTTGAAGCTAAGTTGCAACTGACAACCAGATTCATGTCTTGGATGATTGTGGTATGGAGACCAAAGACTGATTCCTCAGGTCTGGTGAAGCGGTATTGGCATCACCGTGAAAGATGAGGATTGGTCAGGCAAGTGTTGTTTAGATGGCGAGATACTGGATTTCATGAGATTTCTGATATATTTAAGTCGCTGATGAAGGCAGAGGAATTAACTCTTTGAATTTAGGAATATACCAGTGATTCACATAGCACATGTCCATGTGTCTCTACCATCACACAGAACGGTCAGGCTTTGACGGTTAAAAATGTAAATTCAGCCATCAAGTTAGGAACTCAGGTCACGTTTATGGCTACTTATCTAAGTGCCCATGTTCTAGCTGGTGTGTTATCACTGTAACTTAGCTGGCGTTCGCTCACTCAGTCATTGTTGTATGTTTAGGAGGTGGGTTTTGGAGAGGTTCAGAGAGGTTGAGTGGCTCGTTAAAGATCAGATTGCTCAGCAGTGACTGAACTAGAAGTTGTGTCCAATTGATGGCTATACTCCTTGAGTCACCACTGAGCAATTCCCAGTTTTCAGGGAAGTTGGCTGGCCTTAGTGATGTGAGTAAGTGCCAGCTAAGGCATTTGCTTCCCCTTCAGTTGGCTTCCAAAGGGTGACTTCTTGTGATGAGATGTATACCTTCCCATGTGGAACTAGATAAGAGTCCAGTAATCTAGATAATTGACTTAATTTTAAGGCATCTTAAAAAAAATTACACGACCCTGCCTTTTAAACTCATTGAGATTAGAAACCAGGTATTCCCAGCACCTGGCACAGGGGAAACCCTCAATAGCTATTTGTTGAATAAATGACCTTTACATAATCTGATTAAAAGGAATCAGACTGATGAAATTAGGATTACCTAATGCACATTGAGGTTCATGGGCCCTGGATGAGTTCGGTCAGCTTTTAAAACTAAATACATAGAGACAACTCTTCTTATTGTTAGTAGTTGAAGCATCAGGTCCTCATTTTAAAAATAAGCTCTTGGCTACCTGTAATGTTCTCACATAAAACTCGACTTTGAGTTTAAAACTTGCTCATGTGACCTGCTAACATTTTGATGTGTAGGTGTCTTTGTTTTTGTCGATAGGGTGATAATTGCAGATTCAATTATTTCTAAGAGGAAGTGATGTTTAAATGATCGAGGAAAGCTGAGAATCTGAGAGTCATCTTTAACATGGAACTATCCAGTAGGGTATGTGTGCAGTGAAGTGACTATTTTTCCTTTTTTTTGTTTTTGAGAAGACTTATTCAAATATCAATTAGCTGAGCCTTGCTAGATTTTTTGTGTGTGGGGTTTTAACTTATTTATGTGGGTCTACCATATAAATATGTATTTTTTTCCTAATAGGATATTTCAGTAAATGTTTTAAATGACACTGTTGTTGACTTTAAAGTCTGTAGCCTTAGAGGTTGATGACTAGTAATTTTAACTTAAGATGTCTCAAGAATGCTTTACTGTTAATTGAAAGGATTTTTTTCCCCCAGTATCACAGCCAATGGCTTGTCTTGAGCAGCTAATTAGTGCGATTTTTCCACAGCTGCATTTGCCAAGGCACAAAGGTTTGCTCCTGTTTTTATCAAAAGGATCAGTCTCTCTGGGAATGTTTTAACCTGACAGGCTTTGAATAGCAAGACCATCTATTTATTTATTTATTTTTAAATAGCCTTCTTTTCTGGGTTTAGGAAAGTACATTTGAGCTCTGAACACATACTCAAAAGTGGAAAAAATGCATTTTCTTTTGGTGCTCTTTTAGCAGAACCTGAGCAGGTGAATGGAGTATTTTTGAGAAATGATGGGGTATTTTTATGGTGTAGATAAATGCATGATATAGAAGTAATAAACTGGGTATTAGGATTGTTCAGTCTTTGTATATCTGTAGGAAACTATAAAGGAAAGAGGGTCTAAGTCTTCTGGGATGCTGAAGACTTCCAAGAGAATCAGTGTGCTGGATACAAGTCAGCACTTCCCTATCCTCTTGTCAAAATGCTGTCTAGGATGGATCTAGTCTCTTCCAGCCAAACGGTGACTTTGGTCACTCAAGTCACTTCATGCTTGTAAGTTAATTCATGTTCCTCATGTTTTCATATTAGTGGCATATATCCTGCCACTGAAAAAAATATGGTGACATTATGGTTTATAGGGGGAAAAGTAAAGAGTAAGAAATTTACCTATAATCCCACTCCCACTTTGGCAACTCTCATCCTTTTGCTAGTCATGTGTGTATTTGTGTACATACATATATTCTACTTATTCTAGATTAGAATGGACATCCACTTTTGATTCTACTTTTTAATTTGTCTTAGGACATGGATTTTGCACTTTGCTGTGTGCTGAGCAAAGTTTTTTAAAAAAAGTAGATTATCAAATCTATGTGTATCATAATTTACTTTTTTTTTTTGTTTGGCTGCACTATGTGGCATGGGAGATCTTAGTTCCCCATCCAGGGATCAAACTCGTGTACCCTGCATTGGGAATGCAGAATCTTAACCACTGGACCACCAGGGAAGTCCATAATTTACTTTTTTTTTTAACCTGTTTTATGCTTAAATCTTTTGAATGGTTTTATTTATTTCCTCAACTTTATTGAGGTATAATTAACAAAATTATTTAAGGTGTACAGCGTGATGATTTTTTACATGCATACATTGTGAAACACATTAATCACCTCACATGGCTACTTACATATTTTTGTGTGTGATGAGAACACTTAAGATCTGCTCTCTCAGAAATTTCAAGTGTACGACGCAGTATTATTAATTATAGTTACCATGCTGTGCTTTAGATCCTCAGAACTTACTCATCTTGTAACTAAAAGTTTGTATTCTTTAACCCATATCTCCCCTCATAAGTTACATAATCATGCCCATGTTAAGGGACAGAATACTGTGCAACTTGTCAACAGCTTTGTAATGTCAGGTTTTCCATGTTTTGAATTATTTTGCTCGGAAAATTATTCGTCAGTGAAATTTCTGAATCTTGATACTATTGTCGTTTTCTTAGAGGATTGTGGTATTATATTGCAGCAATGGCTCAGGGTAGCATTATCTTTGTACTTTGTCTTGTAGTGAACATTTTTTAAAGTTTAATCATACCTTTCTAATAGCAGGATTTCCTAAGTTTAATATATTGTATAGTTTTAATTCACAAGCATAAATATGCCATTTTTTATGGCTATATATTAATAGCATTATTTTGTATGAACTTATCATAGTCTATTGACCAAGGTTTCTGTGCTGAGTAATGAGTTAAATGCTAGTATAATTTTTATTATATAGTTTTCTGGAACTCTGTGATGGTGAATTGCAAACATTTCTTTATTCTTTAGTGTTTTTTTTTTTTTTTTTTTACCTGAAGAATTTGAAGATTTTTATCTTTAAGGAGTTTATAAAGCTGGTCAATAATTTAAAGGCTTTATTTTGCCTTTGTTAGAAGATAAGGATGATATTGGGATTTATATTCAAGGAAAGAAGCTTAAAGGTACAGATACTTCTCTGGAAGAATAACTTTGATGTGAATATAAATATTTCCTAAATATTACTCTTTTTTCTGTTTCCAGGTACTAATTAAGGTTTTATATTATTTGCCCTAAACTTTTTTTTTTAAAGAAAATGATATTACTAGAAACAATGGAAATTTCTAGATAACAGTAATTGCAACAGCAAACATTTATTGAGGCAGTACTGCATAGCACTCATTGTATTAAGGGATTTGTGTGCATGATTTCATTCATTATTTTGTTTAATCCTCATGAAATTCCTAAGAGATAGGGCTTTTGAGTATAAATGATGCAAAAGACATTTAAAAAGCATCTTCCATTTTGATAAATGGGTAAGTAAGTTAAAATATTGTTATTCCTCTTTTTCAGACATGGTAACTAAGGCAGAGAGAGATTTATTTACTTGATGTCATAGAGCTAGCAAGATAAACAATAGAAATCTATATTTAGGAAAATCAAGAAGTCCTTTCTTCTTGACTTGTGACAAGTATTTAAGCTTTTTAAATGATTTTGGGTAGAATAAACACCAGCACCATTAGAGGCAGGCCTCATGGGGAACTCATAGAATACGTGTTGGATAGGACTTGCCGAGAAGAATCAGAAGAAAAGACTGTACAAAGAAAACCAGGCAAAGAAGAATGGAGTTGTCAAACTAACTTGTCTTCTGCCCCCTTTCTCGAAGACTGAGGTTAAGTTCAGTGTTAAGATTCTGGTCCAAAGGCTTCTTTAATGATTTTCACTTCTTGTATCGTAGAAAAATTTCCCCATGACAGAGTTCACCTTTTCTTTGAACTATTATTTGTTAGTAAACAGTTTAGATATCTTCAAGGAATTTAGATAGTGTACAGGAGTAGTTATTTGGCTAGATTCGACTATAAAAGGAAATCAAGCAAATTATTTTTAAATGTGAAACTCCGGGTACCATTAAGATGCCTTGCTTCTTGGCACTTCATATGGCAGCACTATATTTGGTGGTGATGAGTAGTAGGCGATATAAAATGTCAAAAAAAAAATAAGCTGTTTGATAAAAATGCCTAGATGCAATCAAGCCGACTTATTTTAATTCAACTACTGATGACTTAAATCCTGTCAGCTCTTGATTTTCAATTAGGTGAAATACTACTCTGCGATCTGATTATATTTTGTGCAGGCTCATTTCATAGTTTGGTGCAATTTAGGATACCCCAAAATGCAAATGAAAGGTCTCATTAGGAACTCAATATGTGTTTTTCTGTTTCCCCACAGCAGTTCCGAGGAGCATCCTGGGGCCTCCAAGCCTCCGATAAGCTCCTCCAGTATGACATCACGCATCTTGCTACGCCAGCAACTCATGCGTGAGCAGATGCAGGAGCAGGAACGCAGGGAGCAGCAGCAGAAGCTGCAGGCGGCCCAGTTCATGCAACAGAGAGTGCCTGTGAGTCAGACTCCAGCCATAAACGTCAGCGTGCCCACCACCCTCCCCTCTGCCACCCAGGTGCCGATGGAAGTCCTTAAGGTACGTGAGTGTCACTCTTGTTGGTTGGGCCAAGCCTTCTTCTTCTTCAACATTTTCCATTTTCTAGGTGTTTTTTTTATCTCATCATGTTTATTTGGTTATATTGACCCATCTGAAACATATTTGTAAACGTCAGCTCCATTGATTCCTACATGGCTTTGTATTTCCAAAGAAAGATTCCAACTAACTGTAAATTTAATAGTAACCCTCACTAAATGAGGGAGAAGAGTGTTGATGTCCCGTGAGAAATTACCAGGAGGTTATAGATGGTTTTTATAATGATATCTTTCCATCTTTCTTTGGGAAAGTTTCAAAATGTACAAGTTATCGGAAATGAAGCTCTTCTAATAACTTGTATATATATATTTTTTCCCTAAATACATTCCATGGCCATTCTTGGGTTTTCTTTTTTCTTGAGTAAATAATCTTGGCTGTAGAATCTGACTCTTTTAGAAAGTCTTTTCAGATAGAAAATGGTAGAAGAGCTTAGCTTTAATAACCAGACTGCATAATCCTTTAACTGAAGTGAGTTGTCTGTTTTGGGTCCCTTTGATTTCTTGCTAGAGTAGAAACTGCAGGAGCTTGTTAGCATCATTCTATCCAGGACATATAGCTTCCTAATTACTAGGGAAAATTGTAACAAGTCTAAGAATAGAATTCCATCTCACACATGGGTCCTGTGCATCACATTGGGAGGTATTCCTTCTTTAAACATGCTGACTCTTACATGTGACTGATGCAAGTGAAGTTAAAAGAAAAGTAAGAGGTCTTCCTTACTTCTTAATTTTTAAAATCCCATTACCTAATTGATCCATCCTGAAGAGTCCCGAGTGTTACTGTTCATTAAACAAAGTGAACTTTACCCGCCGGTGATTCATTGTTGGTCTTTGCAATCATTTCTATGCTCAGAAAGGACATCTTTCACTATTTAAAGTTTACTATGAAAGCAAATGGGTTGCTGTGTGATAATTGGGAAGCAATTTATGATCTCTACCAGGAAGAAGGAAAGAGATTCTTTAAAAACAAATTTTAAGCCAGTTGTTTTCTTATTTGCAAAGACTCTTGAAATGTAGTGATGGAGTACTGAAACTGTGTCATAGAGAAACTAATATTAAAATTCTGTTAGGATGAAAAAGATTGAAATGGTTTAGCAGAAAATTTTGCTCTAATATGACTGAAGTTCTGAATATTGCCACACCTAATGTATATTTTATGTATCCCACCTTCCAAGTAAAGGCAAGTTTTTCTCTTGAAAGTAGATTGTACATTAAACTTTCTGTTCTGCTTGGGTGAAAATTGACAACCAGTGGGTTTTTACAGACCTAAGGTTTATTTAAGATTTAAATTGTCTGCTGTTCACAAGAATCATAATTTTTTTTAGCTATATCTTAGATTATTTAAAGTTATATGAATTAAGTAATAATAAATTATAGAGAAATGTCTGTTTTATTTACTTTAGTAGTCTATTTTTTAAGCTGAAGAACAGATTTTAGAAGAGATGACACAGATTTGTGTTAGTAGTGGTTTATGTCTAAATCAAAGGTAATGTTATTATATTAAAGTATATTAGTTGAAATCTATATTCCTATTAAGACGATTATATCCGATGAAAGAGAAGTTACTTAAGTATGTTGAAACATTATTTCCATTTCATTTTAAAAATGGACATCATTTTTAAAAGTTTTTATGAGTTAAAATATGTAATTGTAATATGATTAAAATTGAAATCTATACTAATTACTTTTAATAATATAACCATTTTTCCTTGTATGTTACTATGTCCTGATATCACTGGCCCTAACTCTGTTGCTCAATTTAGTTATGCTAGAAATGTGTCCAAAGGTAAAACACAAATATATTGTTAGAACCCAGAGACTTAATCTAAATAAAAATGAACAAATGGTCAATGTATATTTCCTGTGGAATTAGTCTATCTCTAACTTGTGCATTTTTATGGTTCAGTTATATAAAGTAGCAAAGTGTGTTAAGAGGTGTAGGGCATAGCAATGTGGGTAGGTTTGGTAGCTGTTTGGACAGATTTTGTATAGAGTGTCCTTATGTGGAGGACCAAGCAGAAACATGATTCCATATAAGGTGGCATTCTAAGAGATTCAAATTACATTTTAAAGGAGAGTATCATATACATGATTACTTCAAATACTTAAATACTTAGTACTTTATAAAAATAGTTTGCATATTTTTAAAAGTTTTGTGGATGGAAATACTATGAATCATTTATAACAGAAAGGTAAGTGAGAGAAAGATGGTCATTTTTTTCTTTTCTCTTTTATAGTTTTTAAATCATAAGCATATATTATGAAGTAAATGGTTAATAGAAAAGCAGTTAATTTGCTTAATCTTGACCCACATTTCTATGAATATACATTTTCAAGGAGTAACACCGAGTGTACTAATTTATGCATGATACAGATGATATTGAATAGATATTTTTTTCTAATAGTATAGTCTCAGTAAATTAATCATTTAATTTTTAAAGATTTAAGTTGCTAGAACAGAACATACCTGCTTCTCAGTGGAGATAGATGTGTGCGGTCAGACATCTAGCGTGTGCCAGAGAATCCTGGGTAAATCTCTCCCGTCTCTCACTGGTTTACAAGAGCTTGATAGAAAAATCACACACACAAACTCATGTTGTGAACATTTTTGCTGTTGGTACATTGAATGATTTTGAAAAGCTCAGTTAGTATTTTCTGGTTAATCCCCTTTCTTTTGCAGAATTATGCTTAAAATATGAAGGTTTATAAAGCATGTTTTAAATTGTTGACCGCTTCTAGTAAATTTGGGACTAGTGTTTGGAAGTCATAGGGATTGGAAATTTGCATTACTTATTTCTCATATGATTGTCATTCAGTGTGTAAATTCATGAAACTTTGCAGGATTAGCTTCTGGTTTCTACATTGATTTAATTAATTTATGATTTTTATTCCTATTATTGGTTTTTATTTTAGGTGATGTGGAGTGGTTAATTTTATTGTTGTATGTATTCACATATTGGATATATCCTCTAGGTTTCTTAAGAACAGCCGTATTCAACTGGGTATTGTAATTTAAGGATGCTTCTTTCTCATAAATTAACCAGTATCTGGAGTGCATAATATATATTTTGCAATAGTGAAAATACACACTCTGTATTTCTCACTGTGAATTAACAAAGTATATCGTTAAGAACCATTAAAGGAAGCAGTTTCTGCCACAGGTAGTTTTATTGACAAGCAAGCCTGAGATCTGAAATCCTACCTGACTCCTTTTAGACACAAACAGGGGAACCGGAGATAGGCCTTGTGGACACAGTCTCATGGCTGAAGAAGCATCACATACCAACCACTGCGTCTTCATCCGCACATCCATTAAGCATGCATTTTCCCTGTCTCCTCTCTCTAACTCTGACTGATTATGAAAATACCTCATTGCTCTGATCTTGAACTGGCAGGTTCATCAGAATTGCTCCCCCTGCATGGACTCTGACAGTGTATAGTTGAAAACAAGAGTTTACCTCAAATCCATTCCAAGTTGTATATTTGTTTTCCAATAAAAAAATTACAATTTAAAAAAAAATAAATAAAAAAAAAAGAAAACAAGAGTTTATAGCTTGAAAACATTTATCTATTTAGAAACGTGTAGGTAATTTTCAAGGATTTCCCTCTCTGCCTCCCTTCCTTTTTTTTTTTTTCTCCTTGGACTTAAAAAAATTTAAAGCCAAGGTATTCTCTCGGGAATAAATTGTATATTGAATTTTTCTGTTCTCCTTAGGAGAAAGATTATATGAATTTGAAAGAAAAAAATAGATATTTTTGGTAACTTTAGGACATCTTCTTTTAAATAATTTCAAGAAGTTTATTTTTAGATTTTTTTCTTTCTTTCCAAATCATCTCCGATAACCCAAGGAATTAGATTACTGCAGAATGAGAAGTGATGCTTGCTGTTCATTAGGTGTTAAAACACATTTTTGCCAGGGCCCTCTATCTTGTGAACTGAATTCACATTGGTGTTTTTTTGGTGGTTGACTTACGGTGTGGCACCTCATTTAGATAGTGATTCTAGCAATGCAGGATAGATGGGTGTTCTGCTTTATTGTTACCCTGTCCGACAACCTATATTCCATGAAATTTCGCTAATGGAGGAAAGGGTGGCTGGCTGAATTGCTGGCCTTTCTCTGTAATTTATGAAATCTACCTGGTGTTGAATTGTCAAGGTATGGCTTATTCTTCAGGTATAATACAGAAACTTGAAGAAGGTGTGTGGGGTTATGAGTGAGTTGGTAGGTTATATTAGAAGAAGGAATGGCTCCTAGGCCCCATTATGCATTTGATTTTCTTCTGGATTTATTTAGGCAGGAACATAGAACCTTATTAGCATCACATTGACCAAAAGAAGTGGGAAGAGATACAGTGTGTCTCAGTTCGGCTTGCCTTTTATCCCCTTAGTTAGGGAATCTTGCTAGAGGTGCTGACCACATAAGAAAGGAAACCTGAGAATTCTTCTAATCCCATAGTCCATGGGCCAGCATATATTTTTGTTACCAGTCAGTGTGGCTTACATGAACATTCTGTGAGCTTCAGTTTCAGGACTGTTTATGAACTTTGGTGTCCTTTTGTTTTTGGATCAAACACTGTGTCTACAAGGCCACATCTTCTCTCGGGTACAAAGGGATTCAGTTTCCAGGTTCCACAAACATCTTTTCATCCTCCTACAGACCTTTCCCTACAGAGCCTTTGAATCTCTGGATCGTTATCACTTTGTGTTCAGTGTCACACATAAGGTAATTTTCTTTCCTTTTAAAACTCATTTTTGTTGGAACTCTACTCAGTATTCTATAATGACCTGTATGGAAAAAGAATCTAAAAAAGAGTGGATATATGTGTGTGTGTGTGTGTGTGCTCAGTCATGTCCGACTCTTTGCAACCCTATGGACTGTAGCCCACCAAGCTCCTTCATCCATGGAATTTTCCAGGCAAGAAGACTGGAGTGGGATATGTGTTATATGTATAAGTGATTCACTTTGCTATCCACCGGAGACTAATACAACATTGTAAATTATCTATACTCCAATAAAATAAAACAAAAATTATATACAGTACTTGTTAACTGAGAACTGATCTAAACAGTGTAGAGGGAGATCCAGCAGGACACTAGCTGTTAACAGTCCAGGGTGTGCAGCCTTCCTGACTTCTGCTGCTTCCCAACCTACAGTTCCCTTTTGTGGGAGCGAGGTCTGAAGAAATGTACTAGGCGGTTTTGATCAGGTAGATGTAACTCTGTCTTTACTTGTTCACCTTTTCAAGTGAAGTGAGACAAATAGTTTCTTTTCTTTCTGAAAGAGAAAGAGAAATGTCTTGTCTGTGCTTTTGAGAATATTGCTTTAAACTTCCCGTTCCTTAGGCAGAATAGGGACTTCTTACCCTGTGTCCTGGAAACACTTAGATCATTCTGATGATACGTGTGCTCCAGTTTGCCTTGGCAGTGACTGGCGACCCATTTGCTTCCTGTGCACATGCGATGCATACCATACCACCGTGGGTAAGGAGTTAGTAATCTACAGGCTGGCACAAGAAAGTTCTCCAGAAAGTTGCCTTACATTGGGAAACTCTAAATCTAACTTAACTCAGGCTAAGTAGGGCTCCCATCTCAGTAAATGTGCATTGATTAACCTCAGACATCTCTTCTGCCTCCACTGCTTTTTAGTAACTAGGAATGAGCAGTGAATCCTGGCTGAAAGAAAATCATCTTTGCTTAGATTTTTAGTCCTGGCCCATTTGAAAGAGCAGCCCTGTGGGGAGCAACTATGTAAAACAAAATAGTCAGCCTTGATATAGCTAAGCCTATGAATTACTTCCACTTTTCTGGAAACACTGAAATATCAGCTGTAATTCCATATTCATTTGGTAATGTGCATGCATGTGTACATGCTAAGTTGCTTCAGTCGTGTCCAACTCTTTGTGACCCTGTGGAGTGTAGCCCACCAACCTGCTCGGTCGATGGGATTCTGCAGGGAAGAATACTGGAGTGGGTTGCCATGCCCTCCTCCAGGGAATCTTCCCAACCTAGGGGTCGAACCCGTGTCTCTTATGTCTTCTGCATTGACAGGTAGATTCTTCACCACTAGCACCACCTGAAAAGCCCCTCATTTGGTTTGGCACACAAGATGGAAGTGATTTCTTCCACTCTGAGCACACAGCCATTTTTATGTGGCTGAGGGGTATCGTAGAATCTGGGTGGTGTGATCTCCTCAGGGTGTGGGTCAGGTCAGCTGTGCTCAGTGGACACCTGAGCCAGGCAGGTTTGGGAGGAGGGTCACCTTCTTTCTAGGGTCAGGGATTTGTCTTCTCAGTGGGCTACTCTGCCATCACCGAGTCACCTTGTGGGTTTACGTGAAGGGCAGCTGCTCAGCCCCTCTTTTCCTGCTGGTAAAAGAAGCCATACTGACAGGCGCAATCTCTTCTAATTTACACCGGTCTCATAAGCCTAAGACTGGAGGTCCAGGTAGCACTGAAGGACAGTGCTAAGGTCCAGGGCCTTGGAGTGAGAACTGAAAATTGGAGTGGGCCTTTTTTTTTTTTTCCTAAATCTACCTTTGAATGGGAATTTCTTTTTAATATGATGCGACATGTAGCACATGCATTCTTAACTGGGCTGATATTGTCTCCCAGGGGAGCAAAAATTGGCTCTTGGAAGGCAAAAAATATAAGATGTTATAATGGTTTGTGATCCTCTAAAGGAGGAGTCCCCAACTTCTGGGATCTAATGACTGATGATCTGAGGTGGAGTTGGCATAATAATAATGAAAATAAAGTGCACAATAAATGTAATGTGCATGAATCATCCTGAAACCTTCCCCTTCCCATTCATGGAAAAACTATCTTTCACAAAACTGGTCCCTGGTGCCAAAAAGGTTGGGGACTGTTGCTCTAAAAGGGGATAGTACATAAGCAGATATCCAGTATATGTACCTGTTATAATTTCCTTGGTTTGGGATTAGGGGAGAGGTAATTAGGGGGAACAAGAAGGTCTAAAATGGCTGCTTAAGGAGGGGGTGATGAAAAAACAAAGGATTTGAGAAGCATTCCTATTTCTGTGCTGAATTCCTATTCGGCATCTTTCTTGACTCCCCTCTTTGTGTTCTGTTTAGAAAACACTTAGGCTCTTATGGATGTACCGCCTTCCAGCTAGTCTGTGTCTCCTAGAGAACTGTTAGACTCACAGTCATGGTTGGCATGTCCAGCATCAGGCAGTCGTTATTAGTGTCCCCATTTCACAGATGTGGAAACTGCGGCAAAGGGGTCAAATAGCTCATTGGAATTGGATGAAGCAAGTGGTACACTCAGGATTCAAACTCAGTTGGATTTCATGGCAGTAATTTCTTAATCATTGGTGGTTGTTCCTCTCCTAGAGTGAATGACCTGAAAAAGTTTAGGAGGCAAAAGTAACAATGTTTAGTTTCTCAACTGACATGATAGCCTGGTACCTGCAGCAAATATAGGAATTACCGGTATAACTGTGGTACTATGTAAAGCAACTTCGAGGAGGACAAGCAGTGACTGCACAGACATTAATTATTGGCTGTATTAGATTGTAAGCTGAATCCTTTATATCCATTATATTACGTATCTCTCTAGCAGCCCTGTGGCGTAAGTAGGATAAGCCCAATCTTCCCCATGGGGAAACTGACGCAAAAAGAGATTGTCACTGAAATCACACAGTTAGACTCCTCAGCCTACGTTGCGTGCCTGTGTGCTCAGTCGTGCCTGACTCTTTGCGACCCCATGAACTGTAGCCCACCAGGCTCCTCTGTTCATGGGATTCTCCAGGCAAGAATACTGGGGTGGGTTGCCATGCCCTCCTCCAGGGGATCTTCCTGACCCAGGGATCAAACCTGTGTCTCTTGTGTCTCCTGCATTGGCAGGTATATTCTTTACCACTGTGCCACCAGGGAAGCCCACCTTACCTACTTATCAGCCTACCGTATCCACTTATAACCACATGCCTTGCTTCCTCTCTGTTTCCTACAGAGTTCAAGAACAGCCTCTAAACATTTCAAAAAATCACCCGTAACAGGCTGTTAGAGCCAAGTGGAAGGTCAAAGACAAACTACAGAGGAGTCTCACAGGCTTAATGGAAGGACACATGATCTTAAGCATTTGAAATTAATAAGGGAACATGTATATGGAATAATTAAACTGTGTCCCTGATTTGCCACTATATGCCAGGTGAAAGACCTGGACTATAGAAAAATACTGCTTAGCCACATTGACCACTCTGGTAATTTTTGGTTTCATTATACTCATCATTATTGGTCAGAATATTGAGATGTTCTATAACAACATCCAGAAATCATAACTCAAGATGATTTGCATTCTAAAAAATCTTGTCGGCCAGGCTAATCTTATTGGCCTAATTCATACCTTTCATAGTTCTGTGTGTATTAATAATACATTTATATTGTTGTAAAGGATTTTTGAAATACTCAAATTGAAATACTCAATTTGGTTGAGTCAATACATGTGTTTTAATATTAATTTTCTCCTGGGATTATGGTTGCATTTAGAATTTTTCGTCCCCTACCTAACTGCAGTATTTAATACTCCTGTTGTATTTTAGCACTTAAAACTGGAACTTCAGTTCTGGTTGTTTTTCTCTTTGCTTTTAAGTGAATAATGTTAGCTGTCATAAATTTTATATTACTGTATTTTAAGGTCATGAATTTTCTTCAAAAATGTTACCTACGTAATCCCAACAATTAAAAAAGGGACTTAGATTTGAAAGACCATCTTCTATAGGTATGCTCTTGAATAATAGAGATTGTGGACATGTGTAAGCAAAATCTAATTTTAACATTGCCCTACTAAAATAAGGGGGTGGGATCTGTGTTTAAAAATATGTAAATTGGTAAGTGGTTTTGCACAAGGTTAGAGCTGCAATCAGTACTAGTATCTTGGCTCTTGCCCTGAATATGTCTTTTGTCATTGACTTCTTTGAGCATCAGCCTAAACTTTAAGGAAAATTTAATTCCCAACAATACACTAGTCTTTCAGACCTTGTTTATAAAGTTGGATGTTTATTCCTATTTATAGTTTTGCAAAAATGAGATGAATTAAAGTTGGAGCATATGAAGCAGATAAAATAGGAGGTTATTAAAGTAGAGAATGGTCCTAGAAGAAGAGTTGTAATCACTGTTTTAAAAACTAGAGAATATTCTAGAAAAGGACCTAGATTGTTCTATATCAAATTGTTCTTGTTACATCTGGAATGAGTTTTTGGATTGGAGATAATGGTGGTCAAAGGCTTTAGTTATTTATTTTTTTAACCAGGAGGCTATATGCATACATTCTTAATATAATTAAGTGGGCTTCTCTTAATGCATTTTATTAGGAGTCTTAGGGAAGTTTTTTTTGCCTATAAGTCTTTTGAGCAGCCAGTTCTTCTGTTAGGTGAGTTTAATAGACATGTGCACATTGCACAACTCCCTGTTACATGGTCTTCCCTAAAGGAAAAATACAAAGTGTGAGGATCCCGAAAATTAAAAGTTAATAAAAAGATTTGAATCACCAGTTTGTGAATAATTTTAAAAAGTTAAGAGGCCCAACATGAAAAGCAAACTTCAGATTTCTACTACCTTACCACCAGGCATAATTTTGTCATAATCTCCCCTGTTGGCCCGGAGTTTTGTATAATTAAAATTTAGGAGCTAGAAATTTTGTTGAGAGTTAATTAGAAGCGACAAACCAGAGACATTCCTGCTGGTTAGGAAAGGCTTAAGAAATTCTTATTGGCTAAATTACAAATATGTAACATTTTTTCAGAACACTGCATGGTAGTTCAGACTGCCTAAAGGTGACAAGATTAGGTCTGTTTTTCTAGTGAAGTAGTAAAAATTAGATTAATAAGTACCAGGCAAAGAACCTTTTCTTTTTTTTTTTCCGAAAGGAATCTTACCTTGAGTACTTCTGGCTGTGGAGATCGGTGCTTTAATTAGCCACATGTTCCTTTTACCTCCTGGGAAATAAGTACGGGATAAAATTGGGGATCAAGAGGTAGAAGCACATTGACTTAGCACACGCCGCTAAGTAATTCATCAAGGAATGTTGGTAATTAGTCCTGCCTCTTTCAACTCTTGGCTTATTTCATAAAACCAGTTGATTTAAAATAATGCCTGCTGATTTATTACCAACACGTTTCAAGACTGAGACTTGGCTCTTAACAAAAGCAATATTGTGCAGCGATGGAAACGTGCCCTCTTGTTTGTGTTTTTACAAATTCTGAAGTCCCCTATTAACTTTGTTGCATTTTCTTTTACCCCATTCAGCATTTTCTTGGGCTTTCTTTTGTCTCTTGGTGAAGAAAAGGGGGGAGCAAATTAGAAAAAAAAAAAATTCCAGGCTCTTAGAGGTTTTGGATGTGAGGTGCTTGTCAGAGTATATTGACTCAGTGTGATTTGATGGAATTTAATTTGAATCCTTCGTCTGGTAAGACAGGCTGTCATGATGGCCTTTGGTCCTCCTGCATTGTTAAGTGTTTGGTGATATTTATGACAGCCAGGTTAATCTTAAAAGATTGAATTTATGAGAAGTACAGAACCTTATGACTTCAGCCTTGCAACCTTGGTATCCAAACACTGCACAAAATTATTTTCTGGATGCCAGATTCCCCTTAATGCCAGCTGATGTACTTCATTATGCTTTGAGATGTGACTATAATCAGCATCCTTGTTGAAAAATCTGGGATTAGATTAGATGACTCAAAATTGGAGCATATGAAGCAGATAAAATCGTCTCCAGTACTTAACTGGGTGACCTTAGACACATTTTCTGTTCCTTCTGCGTCTCAGTGTCCTTATCTGTGAAATAGAAGTAATAGTGTCTGACCAGGAGAATTTTTGTGAGGGTTAAATGAGATGGCTCACCAAAGCAGCACTATCCAATAGCATGTGAGCTGCATGTATAAATTTAAATTTTCTAGTCATTGTTGTTTAGTCGCTAAGTCATGTCTGACTCTTTGCGATCCAGTGAGCTGTAGCCCACAATAAAAAGCAAGTGATGACATTAGTTTTAATCCTGTGTTTTATTGAATTCAGCATATCCAAAATGTTATCATTTCAACATATAATCAATATAAGTATTACCAAGATTTTGCATTCACACTTTTTTTTCCATATTAAGTCTTCATACTAAGTCTTCAAAATCAAGTGTGTATTTTACACCTATAGAAACATTGCCATTCAGACACTAAATTTTCATTGAATTACTCCATCTGTTGTGATTTTATGAGATTTACAGTTGAAAAGCTAGATTCCTGTCCACTCACTGATTTCCAATAACTAAGTTGAATATAAATCTCTAAGTTAAAATGAAATTCTTAAAGAATTTAAAAATTTTTGAAATTCTTTAAACTTTAAAGAATTTTTAAAATCCTCATCACACTGGCCACATTTCCAGTGCTCAGTAGCCCATGTGGCTGTGGCCTCTGTGTTAGTATGGATCTAAAGCATTTAGTGCCATGCTAGGTAGATGGGAAATGCTCAGTCAAGGATTCTGCTGTGTCGTTGTTTAATAATGATATTTTAATATTGATATAGTAATTATTACTACCAACTCCAAGTTGCCATCTTTATTTGCTGCCATTATACCTGTGCAACATGATTGCTTTCCCACTGCCTTCCTCCCCACCAAAGAAGATCAAACCATTTTTAGTCATTATTTTCATTCCCACAACCCTTTGGAGCCCAGTTAGCTGATGTATCTCAGATGTGGTTGATATTTCCTGTCAAAACACCCTTTCCCAGGAGGGCACAGTAGAGTCACCCTTGGAAATACGGCATTTGGATCCATCTCTGCCAACCACCTTCCATTCAGGCCTGAGCCGTGACAGCTCTTAACTTGTTAGTCACACATCTTATTCATACTCTCAATCCAGTTTCTTCTCAAACGTACACACATCACACTTAAATAGCACCTGTGCAGTGTGTTAAAGCTGACTAAAGCCTCAGGAACATGTAAGCATCTCATCAATGTTCGTGGTACAAAAAGAGACATTGAAGGAAAAGGATATCAATTAATCCTAGTTCTACTTTAAATATATATTACGTAGTAGCTGAATGAACAAGTAAGATATTGAAACCTACTTTTTTTTTTAAAGGAGTTTTACACATGATTTTTACTTTCATTAATGTTGCTAAGGATGTTTCTTTTCTCAGTTAACTTGCAGTATATTTTTAGGAATTTTCTGCATAGCTGATAATTCCATGAAACGGTTTTTTCTCCTTTTCTTATTTACCAGGCACCCAGGATTCTGTGTTGATACTAGTTTCTGACCATTTATTAAACCAGAAAAAAACCACATCTGAAATGATAATTTATATTTTTGTATACACTTTGTTATTCTTAATGCAAATAATGAGTTGATTATACTGGAATTAGTAAACTCTGTTGGAAAGATTTAATGTATTCTTCATATAAAAACTAAGAGCTTGTAAAGTTGCATTTTTGTTCAGTTGCATAAGTGAGAAAATCAAAGGAGTAAAAATATTAACCATGCAATGAGTTCCAGAAAGAAAAATCTTTCTGTTGTCAGAAGTTATGATTTCCTGAGTTTGGAGTTACATATTTTCTCAATGTTTATTACTTATTTATTTATTGCTTATTATTATTATCTTAATTTTATAATTATCTTAAAATAATATGTTAACAAACATGCATGCCACTGTAATGTTGATTTCAATTTTCTCAATAGCTTTCCAAATTTATATTAATATACCCAAAGAATTTTTCCAGCTCATTAATTATAAAACACTGATGGAATTCATAATACAATGTTAGGAGTATGGGATATCGTGCTGATTTTTACTGACACTTAGGACCCCTAAAATCTCATTGACAGGGGAGTTAGGACATTCTGGGAGGACATTTCATTTTGATGTAAAATTTTCATTCAGCTTGACATGAAGCTAAGGTGTATAAAACTTAACTCTAAAATGTGTTTATGGAAAAGTTTTCTGTAGCTCAGTGGGTCTCAAAATGTAGTTTGGGGTCTGGATCCCCTGCATTATATGGGAGCTCTTTAGAAACACCGATTCCCTGAGTTCACTCCAAACCCATTGAGCCAGAAACTCTGAGGATAGAGCCCATTAACTTGTCTTAGCCAGCCCTGTGGAAAATTCTAATGCAGACTCATGTTTGAGAATCACTGCTATAGAAACCTGAAAGTTAATATGTAAGAAACATAAGAAAAATTGAGAAATGCTAATGCAAATAAAGTCAGCCTCTTAGACCTAAAGTAAACATATAAAGAGTTATGGAAAATCTCCAACAGTGGTAAAATTGGTAGGCACTTTATTTGAGGAGAGAGGGGAAAAGGAAGACAAGCAAAGGAAATGTTTCTCTCCAGTAAAGTTGATCAGCGGAAGTTGCAAAACATCCAATAGCTCTCTGTAGAGTCTTTTGTACATGGAGTACATCCCATTATTTGCAGATATTTTCACAAAGTTGATAAAACTAGATTAATTATGCAAAATCTTAGGGAGATGAGTTTGGGATAAATCAATAATAAGAAACTAAAATTATACAGTGGTTCCCACTTTAAGCTATAGAAGCCATTGTGACTTTGTAGGAACTCTGAGGCATGAATTAATTCATTTGTCTGCAAACATTTATAAATAAAGTATCTACCTTACTTACCTAGACATCTCTTTTTCAAATAAACATTGATGCCACTGCAGTGAACAAAGTACAAATTGATACCAAGGCTGTATATTTCATTTTATTCTTTATTTTTACACATTTTCTTGATCAGCAAAAACTGAGAGCACAACTCCTAATCAAGTAGGGCCTGGAAATATTTGACTTAAAAAAAAATGTTAAGAGCTACTTCTTTTTAGGAAACTTTCTTAAACTATCAAGTGTCACTTCAGCTCTACTTTGGAATCTACTTTCCTCTTTTTCAAATTGAATGTAGTTAATGGTAACACAGAATGCCCTGTTCAGAGCCCCAGGGACCCTAACATCTATCATCTCACAAGCAGCCGTCCCTTGATGGTCAGTCTCTGACATCAAAGGTCTTTACTGACGTGGCCGTAGTTTTCACTTGGCCTTTTACACTGGACCATTGACATCAACAGAAAGTGTTTTCTCTTCTTTTTCTTTTTTCAGTATTAGTTTTCTGCTGGAAGGCAGTATATCCAGTACATGAAGCCAGCTTGCCCCCTGGGTTTGAATAAAACAAACCTTCATTTTTGAAAGCTCCATGGAAAAGACCAACTCTTTCTAATACTGGAGTCCTTAATTTGCACACCCAGCATATGGACCGAAATCCAGCCTTAGAAGAAGCATGGCTCACATAAAAGCATGCAGTGCCCTTTTCTTCCACCAAAAGACATGGATTATCTTCTTACCTCCCTTCTCTTAAGAGGAGGAAATCAGAAATAACCTAAAGATACCTCTTGCAAACTTCTACACTGATCATGATCCTTGTTTCCCACACCTGCTTTACTTTTCTGTTAGAGTTTCCATTTTTCAGTTAAAATTCATTCAAAGAACTCTTGCCTCAAGGTGTTGATTGTATGCCACATCTGCCCTCTGGTTGCTGTGTACATGTTTAAAGGCTTCAGCCGTGGAGTAAGATGGGCAGTGCCCAAATCCTTTCTGAACCACAGTGCCCTTGTCTGCATGAAAAGGATAGTAAAAGTCCCTACCTCATAGGGTTCCTGTGAGAAGTAAGTGACTTGATGCTTGCAAAGCACTTAGCACTGTTTCTAGCACAGTACTTATTAATTTTGATCACTGCCATCAGCATTTCCACCAGAGGCACACACTAAGTCCCTGGTGATTGAACTACCAATGGGTTCTTGAGAAATGTTCAAAACTTGAATGTTTTAGCAAAAAATGAGGAATGTTGATCTGGAATTAATTTCTCTAGACATAGATGGGGTATATAAAGTTTCTTTTGACCAATGATTATTGAGTTACATTTTAGCAGCAAGGAATTTTTGTTCTTAAAAATCAACCTGATTATGCAGGTTCCCTTAACAGTGGTTTTTTTTTTTTTTTTTTTAAGGAGGGCAGTGTGATGCTTGACCACAGTTTTAAACTTCTCCCCAGATTTTACCCATTACTTAAAATTCTTAGAATTTGATTTGATGATTGACAGCCAAGTTAGGCAACAGTTAAATCCCTACCTATAGAAAATTCTGGGAAAAGTGGTTAAAAGTGGGACTAAATTTTGAAGAAATATTAATAGATGTCAAAGGCTGTGAGAATGTTCTGATTCTGAAATTAAACTTCACCTTATAGGTTGAGAAGTCATCAGTTTTGGATCTGGAACTCTGGTTAAAAATAAGTGATCATATACAATTTTATTAGCTGTTCACTTTTGTAAGCATTTAGGCAATTAGAGATTCAAAATACATTTAATCACAGCTTCTCATCTCCAAGCCCCAGGGCCCACTTTGTAGAGCCAGTCAACTGATGCGAATCATTATCTGTGTTCAGAAAGTTTTCATCACTAACCAGATTGCATAAGTATTTTTATATAGTCTGTAAGTGCTTTGATTCATATGCTCTGGGATTACCTGGCTTCTTCTTTACACGATCTGCCTTTTTTTCCCCCTAGTCTAAGATCTTGCTGTCCCAATACCTGTTACTTATAACATGTATAATTTTAATGTTTTTTGTTTCTTACCTTTCAGAATCATGTCACCTTGAGTATTCTGTACTTACTACTAACTGCTTGCTGACCTTTATTTTTGTTATTAAACCATTTATCTTATTTCTATGATACATACTATCTTGAGATAAGAAAGGTCATTCCCTTCAACCTATCTTACAACATTGACTACTTAACAGTCAACACTACAGGCCTGAAATCAAACGTCCATGAATAGTATCCATGCCCAGGTGTGGACCTGTAGTATGACCTTGGTGAAGTTGCCTTTCTGGGCCCCAGTCTCCCCATCTGACTAGCTGGTCTCAGAACCTAACTGACATCCAGTGAACTGTCTCTACTTTTTCCTTGAGAGATGACCACCTACAGATGACTGAAATTTCATTCACATTAAGATGAAGATCACAAAGGATGATTTAAAAAAGTCCTTAAAAGAAAGAAACATTAGGGTTGTTTTACATAATAGATAGACAGAACAGTTGTCATAATAAAGACCCTCCAGTGTATATATTGCTTAGAGTTTCACGGTAGTTTTTCTCCCTGAGGGTGGCAAAAAGTCACTTGGCAAACCTCTTTTCTTGTTACTTAGTTGTTTTATTATTTTTGTCTTTGTGTGTTTTGAATATGATGGTGATGATAATTCTAGATATCACTTCTTGCATCTTTGAGACTTTCCTGAAGGCCTTTGAAACAGAGACTCTGAGCATAGACTTATTAGAAATAAATGATGAGGAAGTTCACCAAACTGCCACGAGTTTTTTATACAGACATCTTAAAATCCATGTTAAATATTTAATTCTTAGGTTTCCAAAATCTGTAACACAAAAAGCCATTTCTGACATAATTTGTGGTTACAGAATGTCCTATAGCTTTTGGTTCTATTTTAAGCAGAAATGAATTGAGGCTGAAGGTGTCCATGATTGATGAGTGAGTACCAGGGCAGGAGCACGTGATTCACTTCTCCTGTGTATATGTGTTTGTGTGTATATATATATATATATATATATATATATATATATACACACATTTGGTTATTTTTTCTTTTAGTTTACATACTAAAACTCATTTTAATTCTCTTGAGAGAAAGAAAGAGAGAATTGACTAGTTTTCTCTCAATAGCTTTGCTTTTTTTCAATCTTTCCTTTCCCCACCCTTGGAGGATACCTTTGTAGGTGTTAATCTCCCTCCCTGTCTCCTTCTCTGCTTTGCTGTCTGCTTCCCTTCCTCCCTTCCTCCCTCCCTCCGTCCCTTCCTTCCTTCTCTCTTTCCTTAAATGCACAAATCTAGGATCACACGGCTTGCCTTTGAATCCCCAGCTTTGTCATTAGTTAACTTTGGGCAGGTAATTTAGTCTCTAGTCTAAACCTTAGTTTCCTCATCTAGAATATGGGTGTAGTATCAGTATATCCTATTTTGTTGCAGTATGTTTTTTTTTTAATGTGAATGGCTCCAATCTTTTTGGCAGATAAAGAACTCATGCTGCTGTAACATGAAATTCCTTTTGTTCCTTTTCCACAGCATGTAAATGTTTGAAGCAGTCCAGGGCAAGCTTTATGATATTTAAAGAGAAAGCCTTAGCTGTCGATGAAGACTTTACAATAAGCCATGTATCTGTTCAGTACAAAGCATCCGCCGTTCCTGCAGTTTTAGTAGCATTTAGGCTTCAGAAACTGCTTGCTTTTCCGTGGTTCTGCATTCTCTGCAGAAGATTTGAGTGCAGACTCTAGAGACATCTCTCTCTCTATTATCACAATGCACTCACAACAAACGCTGTGGCCAGGATCAGATTTTCATTTTTAAAGAAATGATCTACATTAGAAGCACTTACCATCCAAGAGCTACCTTTTTGAAGGGAGGGAAGCTGAAGGCTCAAGGTTGAAAACTGTCTGTGAAGCTGGCTGCAAACACCAGTAGAAGTTTAACCAGCTAGTGTGGAATTACAGTTAACTGTTGTTATTCATGCTCTGGTTACAAAGGTCCAGGGATTTCGAGGAGTTGCCCCTCACCTTCTCTTCTCCTATATGCCATGTTATTCATAGCATGTGATTCTGCAGAATGTGACATTTTCCCAGGACTTATGGATGGAGTTAGAGCAGGGACACCTGAATCAACTTCAGAGTTGTGATCATGGAATGAATTAACATATGTGAAGCACACAGTACAGCTCCTGAGATGGTTGCTTTTGCACGGAGTCTCAAAGGACAAGTAGGAAAGAACTCGGCACAAATATGAGCTGGTGCCCTCAAAGCCTATGAACGCGATGAAGCCTGTCAGGCTGCCCTGTGGGGAGGTGCTATGGGCACACAGAGGGACTGCGGTCCTGCCTCAGAAGGTGAGGAAAGAATCCTTGGAGAGGTTTGTGTTGAGGGCAACCTTGAAGAACAAGTAGGGTCATTCCTGAAGGACCTAGGATAAGGGAGCCCGGCATGAGGAAAGGAATGAATCCACAGTACATGTTCTAGATTCTGGGGCGAAGCAGTGACATGAATGATAGTGAAAGATGAGACTGAGAGAGCTTTGGGAAGCAAAGCTGGTTTGGGTGAGCAGGAGCCACGGGATGAAAGGCCTGAGGTGGTTGGATCCAGTGTAGCGGGTAGGCACTGGTGACATGTGTTTGTGTTTGTTTTCGTGTGTTTCTTCACTTATTTTCATTTTAGAGGAAGAGAGGGATGGATATCAGGTGGATATCTCTGGGTACTGATGGAGGTGCGAGATTGATCAGTTTTAGAGGGGTATGATTGGAGGGGGGAGGCTACTGCATAATTGGGGGGATCAATTATGAAAGCATTGACTCTAGAAGTCTTAGGAGACATAAGAAGAAAGCATTAGTTTAAAAAAAAATTAAAGGATAAAGGGAATGGAAACACTAGATAAAAAGGAGAAGGAAGAAAACAGTACTATATCCATTTTACATACAAGGAAACTGAGCAGAGATTAAGAAATCAGTCTAAATCAGGGGACTGCTTTACAGGAAGTCCACAGGACAGGTTCTGCCCACTGCCTGTTCTGTAAAGTCTTACTCGAATGCAGTCCTGCTCGTTTGTTTTCCTACGGTCCATGACTGCTTCCACACTACGGTGGAAGGTCGAGTAGTGCAACAGAGAAGTCATGGCTCACTAAGCTAAAAATACTTACTGTCTGGGTCTTTGGAGAAAGAGTTTGCTGACTGCTATTCTCTGTACATGGTTAAGTGGTAGACCTAAGATTCAAATAACCTAGAGTTGGGATCTTATCTCTTTTGTTCACCTCTGAGCATTGGAAAAGACCCTGATGATGGGAAAGATTGAAGGCAGGAGGAGAAGGGGAGGACACAGGACGATATGGTTGGATGGCATCACAGACCTGATGGACATGAGTTTGAGCAAGCTCTGGGAATTGGTGATAGATAGGGAAGCCTGACGTGCTGCAGTCCATGGGGTCACAAATAGTCAGACACAACTCAGCAGCTGAACTAAACTGAGCATTTTACATTATATTCAGTATGTAGTAAAACCTCATAAAATAACTCTTATTGAATGAATGAATAAATGAATGAAAAAACTAGCAAAGGCAAATCTACTTGATTTGCAGCTTGTGCTAGTCACCATTATTCTGTACTAATTTTTATAATGACATCATTATGTAAGTTAATATAGGAAACAATTATTTGTTGAGTGCCAGCAATCTCCAAGGCACTGTTCTTGGTATGATGATTTGTACGGGCCCTTGTGAAGCTCACTGCTAATGAAGAAGGCAAATGCTGATCTGATCATCACAGAAATGATGCAGCGTTGACCAGGTACCAGACAAGAGAAGGGCACGGTGCTATGGGAGCTGGGAAGATTTGGCGTAAAGAGTCAGAGGCTTTCCTGTCTTCATCTGGTCTGTGGTCTGAAGAGTGAATAGACTTCACTTTGACAGAAGGAACTGCCTGTACAAGGGCCCTGTGGCAGCAGAGAGCCAACAAAGAACATAGAGAAGGATAGCTGTGCTGGGCGTGAGAGTGAGGAGATGGGCAAGATTCTAGTGATCTGGATACAGGTATCCATCTACTTCTAGAGCCAAGTCTGAACTTGAGACTTTTGAGACTCAGTATATACATATACACACAGTATATACATATACACACACACACATATATGTAGTAGTCTAGTACTTTTATCCTGAGAGAGTTATGGGCTCACTGGAGAGAGTGTTGTGAGAGGAGATTGTGTGCCTTGAAAAGAACTCTGGAACACACAACTGGAGAAGGACAAAGCATGGAGAACCAATGAAGAGATGCAAAAACTAGTAGCAAAACTTGGAGAACCTAATGTCACAAAAAAGTTTTGAGGTGGAAGAAAGCTGATCAGTTGTAGACACTTGGGCAAGTCTTCAAGTGTCCAAGAAGTGAAGGATTGAAACATGTCCATTGGATTGTTCCACTGGAAAGTCACTGTGACCTTTGAAAAAATAGACTGAGAGGAGTGGATGGATGGAGCTGTCAATTTGTAGGATGAACTGAGAAGAAAGGGAAATGAGTATATATTCATTCAATTACTGAACAAATAGTTATTGAGCATCTGTGTAGTAGGGATCCAGTGTTGATCACAACCAGACATAATGCTTGTTCTCCTCCCTCTCTTGTTCAGACCCTTTGCTCTTTGCTTCCATGGTTGACTGACCCCTTTCCCAAGACACCCGCTCCTTCTTTGCTATTAAAACATTTAGGCATGTAACTTGGTTGGCCAGGAGCCATTGTGAATCTTTGGGGCAACTTGAGAAGACTTACTGCAAAGTTGTGGAAATAGACTTAGTCACACAGTTCTCCCAGAACCACTCCCAAAAAACAAATGGACAATTTAAAACTCAAGTGGAAGGAAAGAAAGAAGGTTCTGTGAGAATTTACAGCAAAACAGTGGGGAAGAGTTTGTGTAGGGAAGAATTCCCTGAAAGTGATCCTGGAGCTGAAGGAAGCGTAGGTGTCAACTCTATGAGGTCTTGTGGGGAGGTAACATTTCAGGATGTAAAGAGAAGCTTATGGCTGGGCTCTGTGGTTCCAGAGGGCTTAGCAGCTCCAGGAAATAAGAAACTAAGTCTGGGTGGTTGTGGGCAGAGAGTGAGGCTGAGAATTGTGCTGCTGCTGCTGCTAAGTTGCTTCAGTCATGTCCGACTCTGTGCGACCCCATAGACGGCAGCCCACCAGGCTCCCCCGTCCCTGGGATTCTCCAGGCAAGAATACTGGAATGGGTTGCCATTTCCTTCTCCAGTGCATGAAAGGGAAAAGTGAAAGTGAAGTCGCTCAGTCATGTCCGACTCTTAGCGACTCCACGGACTGCAGCCTATCAGGCTCCTCCGTCCATGGGATTTTCCAGGCAAGAGTACTGGAGTGGGGTGAGAATTGTGTCGTCCAAGGCTAAAAGGTAGGCAGAGCCACCAGGGCCTTGCAGACCATCTTTAGGATCCGTGTCTTTATCCAAGGAGCAGTGAGAAGCCATGAAAGGGTGTTGGCCAGGGTCAGCAGACTTAAGTTTTAGGAAGTGTTGTCTCCTGTTCATAGAGAGAATGTGATCCTGTTATTCCTTTCTGAGCCATCACAGGCAGGTGACCTTTAGAGGGGGTCCCATCTTGGGGTAGGGATGGGGAGTCAGTCCATCCTATGAGAGTGTGTGCACCGAAGCTCTTCAGGCAAACACCAGCTCCTCTACAACCCCTGCTGCCTTGGCAGAACAGCATCAGTTTCTCTTGGAATCACTTGGAGAAAATTCACCTGAAGAGAAGAATGCCTTTGTTGACTGTGTAAATTCAGGAGGCCTGGATTTCTGGATCAGCCAGTTACGGGCAAAAAGAAAATCAAAATGCAGGCGACTTCTGACAGAAATGATTTGAAGGGCCACTGGCTTTATTTAGGCTTGAGTTTCCTCTGGGTGGTGTCCCTCCTTGGGGTCTGTCTAACTGGGGACATGTCCTCAAAGCAGACGTGTGTTTTCAGAATTTGCCCACTTCTGTACTTCTGTTTTTAGATCTGATGAATCAAGAAAGGCTTGTTGAGAGTAGCTTAACATAATTTCCTTCAAGAAGTGTGTGTGTTAACAGGGCTTGACTTTTGTTGGCATGTGGGGAGGGGAGGAATGATGGATTTTCAGAGAAGATCCTGGCGGGCAGTGGTGGGGGCTTTCTCTGCCACCTTTTGGGTCACAGGAAGTGAGCGACCCCTTCCTCTGCTCTCAGTTAAGACTCACTTCGCCCAGCCCTGTTGCACCTGTGTTATTTTTTGCATCAATGATAGATAGCCTTTTTCCACAAAAGTAAAAAATGTGATGCTTCCCTGTCTTGCTTGTCCTATCTTCTCCTGTTTCTAAGCCCTCTTTCTCTCTTTTTTTTCCAAGAGTTCCTCCTTAATTCGTTTTGCGTACTACGTGTGGTGCCTTCTTTATCTGAATTTCTTTTCATCCTTCTTGGTGCTGTTTATCCAAACACCTCCCGCAGGTTTGTTCTCTGTGCTTATCCTGGTTGACTCACGAGACGACACTGGCTGACACTTGGTAAACCAGTGACCTTGTTTTGGGGCTAAAGTTGACAAAAAGCTGATAGAAGAGGATAAAAAAGGGTGGATAGAAGCATTCGGCCAGCTCTTCCTTCATTAAGGAAGAAGCAGCTTAGGTGAATATAATAATAGGAAGTTATGTTCTGAATATTTGGGAAATATTTGACTAGATACTTTAAGAACAGAAGTAACATAATTAAGGCATATAAAGGATGAAGGGCAGTGCTCCCTAAGGGAAAATATGAAAGATGGACTAAGTAAAAAGTGATTATACAGTGTCTACTTTAGAGATAGTCCTTTCTGGGAGTCCTGCTTTTGTTACTGTTGAAATTAGAAGAATTTGCCTGGGAAAGTAATACCTACATAGGAAAGTGGATTTAAAATATGTTAGGCACTAGAAGTCCCGTTTTGCACATCTCCCCAGAAAAGTTGTATCAATTAAAAGGAAAAAAAAAACCAAAACTTGTGAGGATGAAATGAGATATGTGTGAAGTACATTGAGATCTTTGGGTTAAGTTGTTACAGTGTAACTTATGTCTGTGACTTGGGTTTTGATTGTAATTTCAAGCATTATATTCGTAGATCAGCTGGATAAAAGAAATAGCTCTTTAACTAAATTAGCAGTAGTAGGAACCAAAGTAATTAAAAAAAAAAAAACTTGTGATCAGTCTTTTGTTGTTGTTCTTTTTAATACAATTTTTAAAGTTTACACTCTGTTTACAGTTACTGTAAAGTATTGGCTACATCCCCCATGTTGTATAATACATGCTTGAGCCTATATTACACCCAGTATCTTATACCTCCCACGCCTCTACCCTGCTATTGCCTCCCCTCCTCTGACTGGTAACTACTAGTTTGTCTGTGAGTTTGCATCCTTTTTGTTATATTCACTAATTTGGTGTATTTTTTTTATCCCACATGCAAGTGATATCACACAGTATTGGCCTTTCTCTGTCTGCCTTATTTCACTAAGCACAGTGCCCTCCAAGTCCATCCATGTCGCTGCAGTTTGCAAGCTTTCATTCTTTGTTATGGCTGAGTAGTATTCGAATGTGTGTGTGTGTGTATGAGTGTGTGTGTGTCCACACCCTCTTTATTGATTCAGCTTTTTTTTTTTTTTTTTTTTTTTTTTTTAGTAGAAGTTAAATTTATAAACATTTAGGATAATTTGAGAAGTACATAGTTTAAAAGATAACCAGTGTGGTATGTTTTAACTAAGAAAAAACCCCCCATAATTCCTGGTTATATTACTGTTCTGGCTCATCAGAATTCACAGCATATGTGGGGTTCTCTCATGTCCAATGAGGTCAAGCAAACGTAATAGAAGGTGCTCCAGGCTGACACACTTCTTCATCATACAAATCTTCTGGTAGCTCTTTTTCGTCCTCATCAGGGAAATATGTTGGAAATGGTAGATTTTTACAGAAATCCTTATGTGCAGGCAGTATAGAATCTTTGATCTTTACTAAGCAATTTTTGTGTCCAGGTACAGAACCATTGACATAGATTATATTGTGCTTTGTGTTTATTCGCCACACTTTTAGTCCAAATGCTGTCCTATCCACATTCCCCAACTGTCCAGGCATTTTAGTTCCAGGCCAGACTCTGGCAACATCACCAGTTGAAATAGCTCCAGGCCTCCTGTGGGTTTTTGTTTGACCATGAGTAGCCGGCTGGCCTTTAAATCCCCATCTTTTCATGACACCTTGGAAACCTTTACCAATATTTTACTGCAATGTTATTTGAAATCAGATTGATTAGACTTGCGTGCTTTAAAACAGATGTCCATATGTTATCATCTGAGTTCAGCTCAGTTCAGCTGCTCAGTCGTGTCCGACCCCATGGACTGCAGCACATCAGGCTTCCCGGTCCATCCCCAATTCCTGGAGCTTGCTCAAACTCATGTCCATAGAGTCGGTGATGCCATCCAACCATCTCATCCTCTGTCATCCCCTTCTCCTGCCTTCAATCTTTCCCAGAATCAGGGTCTTTCCCAATGGGTCAGCTCTTCACATCAGGTGGCCAAAGTATTGGCAGCATCAGTCCTTCCAATGAATATTCAGGACTGATTTCCTTTAGGATGGACTGGTTGGATCTCCTTGCAATCCAAGGGACTCTCAAGAATCTTCTCCAACACCACAGTTCAAAAGCATCAATTCTTCAGTGCTCAGCTTTCTTTATGGTCCAACTCTCACATCCATACATGACTACTGGAAAAACCAGAGCTTTGACTAGATGGACCTTTGTTGGCAAAGTAATGTTCCTGCTTTTTAATATGTTGTCTAGTTGGTCATAACTTTCCTTCCAAGGAGCAAGCGTCTTTTAATTTCATGGCTGCAGTCACCACTTGCAGTGATTTTGGAGCCCAAGAAAATGAAGTCTGTCACTGTTTCCATTGTTTCCCTATCTAACTGCCATGAAACGATGGGACCAGATGCCATGATCTTCATTTTTTGAATGTTGAGTTTTAAGCCAACTTTTTCACTCTCCTCTTTCACTTTCATCAAGAGACTCTCTAGTTCTTTGCTTTCTGTCATAAGGGTGGTGTCATCTGCATATCTGAGGTTATCGATATTTCTCCTGGCAATCTTGATTCCAGCTTGTGCTTCATCCAGGCCAGCATTTCACAAGATTTACTCTGCATATAAGTTAAATAATCAGGGTGATGATATACAGCTTTGACGTACTCCTTTCCCAATTTGGAACCAGTCTGTTGTTCCATGTCTGGTTCGAACTGTTGCTTCTTGACCTGTATACAGATTTCTCAGGACTAATTTGAGTAGAGCTGAGAAAAGGCAGGCACTGGGACTCTGTGATGGAAACGTGACACAGTTTTTCCTCCTACAGTCAGGGCTGCCATTTTTCCATTATGATTTTCCTTTGGAGTATATTTTAGGACATGACAGTCTTGTACCTGAAGTAATGTGACCACATGCTTCTTACCATCTTTGGTCCATAAAGGCATCATGCCGAGCTTCAGTGCAATAAGGCCCACTCTAGAGGAACCTGGTTCCCAAGGATGTATAGGCCACGGCTCATCTTTCAGAGGACAGAGTTTACTTGCTAATTGGGCTTTATTTTCATCAGAGACCAATTGCTTAACAAAGGAAACATTCTCTTCAGAAAGATGCTCATCCCACCAAGTACCACTCTTGCCATGGAGACTTCTAACCAAAACCCAGATGTCTGTTCTGTTTCCCGAGCCCAAGGCAGTGCCCAGGCCACCCGTGCCGCGGTCCAGCACCCGGGCGCCGGCCCAAGCCAGCAGCCTCCAACTGGGCATGGTGAGGCCGGGAGAGCGCAGCCCTTTCACCCGCGGGCGCCCTGCCGCACGGCTTGGCTTTCAGGGCGCCCCAGCGACCGTGTCCCAGTCCTGTGAACCGTCCGGAGCTGTCCCGCAACCTCCCGCACTGCCTTCCCGGACGAAAAAGACTGATTCAGCTTTTGATGGACACTTAAGTTACTTACATTTCTTGGCAGTTGTAAATAATGCTGCTATGAGAATCTAAGTGATTTTTTTAAAATCCATTGTATCTTCAGTAAGATTTTGCCTCTGTGTTAAAATTAGTAACATTTAACTTCAATTTCAGCATTTTTCTTTAGATATGAAAAGTGTGTTATTACTAATGAAAGTATCCTGGCTCTTTTTTTAAACTCTGTTTTTTATAATAGTTTTTACAATTTCCATTTTGCCAAAGTTGAGAGAAATGTCATGGGTTTGAGCACAGCTTTCTATTTACAAACCCAGTTTATTAGCCATCATGCCATCGACTCGACTCTTTTGTTCATCCTCCATCCTTCTCCAAACCTGTCTGATTCGGATAATTTATGAATGACTTTGTCAGAGTGTACTTTGAGTGAGTAGTGCATGAGCCCATGGAGGTTAGCTATCACTTAATTCTTTTTCTGCCAGTGGCTCATGGTCTAATCACATGTTTGTTAGGACCCTTGGTCCTGTTGTATGAGTTGCTCCATACTTCTTTATAAGTTGTAACTAGATGAAGAAACTAATTAATGTTATGTTAAATTGTGAAACAAGCATTTACTTGTCACCACCTGTCTCATTTGGAGAGTTACAGAAAAGCCTGAGTGGCACTTTGAGTTTTCGAAACATAGTATATTTTGAGCAGGGCTTTCTAGCCTATAAAATAGATAACCAACAAGGACCTGCTGTATAGCACAGGAAACTCTTCTCAGTATTCTGTAATGGCCTATGTGGGAAAAGAATCTAAAAAATTATTGGTATATGTGTATGTGTAACAGATTCACTTTTCTGTACACCTTCTGAAACTAATGGAATATTGTAAATCAGCTATACTCCAATAAAAATTAAATTTAAAGAAAAGGACTTAGTTGCTGTAGGCAGTTAGCTGACTATTTATCTCAGTGTGAGTCACCCTTGGAAATGCAAGCATTACAGATTTGGAGTTGGCCCCTCTGTGCCTACAAGTGCCTACATGAAGTATGAAAGGGTTAATCGCTCAGTCGTGTCCGACTCTTTGTGACCCCATGGACGGTAGCCTCTGTCCACAGAAATCTCCAGGCCAGAATACTGGAGTGGGTTGCCATTCCCTTCTCTGGGGAATATTCCCGACCCAGGGATTGAACCTGGGTCCTCCCGCATTTCAGGCAGATTCTTTACCGATGGAGCCACCAGGGCAGACCCTAGTAGAAGGAAATGGAGCTCTGGCCCAATCTGGCAAGGTAGGGGCAAGCGGTAGGAATGCTGTTTGCTTTGGAACTGTTTGTATAGGAAATTGAGATATGTGTCCCCAATCCAGCTGGCAGTGGAGAAAGGCCTTGATGGGTAGTTTGTTGCCCATGCTTGGTGAAAATAAAAGTGGGTAGGTGACCGTTGGTGAAATTGAAACCTTCTACAGCAGAGTCATAATATCTGTGAGGAAGAAATGCATTCATGTTGTGTGGTTGTTCCTTTTTCTTATTTTTTCTTTTGTTTCTCCAGTGATGGGTTCTTTCTTATGCATCTTCATCTTTGTATTTATATAAGTTCATGATCTTTTCATACTTAATATGTTTATTCTTAAAGTTCAGTTTTGCATGAGGACATGAATTTTGGCTTATTGCTGGGACCTCAGCCTATAAAATAGTACTGGGTCATACTATGGACTCAATAAATATTTACTGAAAGAAACTGCAGTTTAATCCATGACTCAATCTTTACTTCTTGATTTTTGTGTTTGAGTGATCTAGCTGTCCATGGGCTTGTGAGGATGATTTATATTTTCCTCTAAATGAAGGGTGAAACAGATAGCTCATAGGTTATTCTGGTATAAAATAGACCCCTTTGAAAACCAGCCTGGGGCTTTTTTTTTTTTTTTAATATAGTACACACTGGTTTGATCTCCTGACAAAAATACTACTTTTAATTACTATGCAGTCTTTGTTACACTTATAACCTCTGGAACAGCAAAATGGCAACAAATTCAAGTCTTTGCCTTTAAAGATCTTGTCTTTGGAGTTGTTTATTGGCAGTTCATCATATTTAGCTGGAATTGTGTCTATAACATTTTAATATGTACTTTATGTTTTCAGGTAAAAAACAAAGCAAAAAAACCTCAACCTAAAAGGATTTGTTTTTGAATTTTAAAATTACTTTTTGGTTTTACAAAAATACAGAATAATTAAAATAATGCAATAATGGTATTTTATATGAAGTTTCATCATTTCTAATTTTGATTATAAGCTATGATCTCTGAGTCTTCAAAGAGTTTAGGAATTTGATTTCCCTTTTAAATTGACCACATTTTCTGGGTTTTAGTTTCAATTATTTTGAAGCCATAGAGATGAAAATTCAATATGTATCATAAGAACAGGTTTTCCCTAGGAAGTGGATCTAGTTTGTGGTTGAGAGTAGTGATTTACAAACTAGCTAATCATTGAGATACCTTGGTGAGCTTTTAAAAATAAATATAGCTATATTTAGACCTAGACTTTGGAAGCACCCTTTCAATCTTTATTTAAAAAAAAAATTCCCTCATAGTTTCTGATGACAAGCAAAATCTGGTTTAGAACACTGGGTCTGTGAATTCAAAGTCATGAGTGTGATTGGTCTGTTAGCCTATTGACTGTAGTCACTCCTTTCTGTGACCTGAGATTTGCTTCTGACCATGAACCACTCATGGATGACGAGGCAGATCGGGTCCTCTTCTCTGAAGACAGCTCATTCGTTAACTACATCAAGCAGCAGCCTTATCTCTGGGAGCTTCTTTCTTTTTTTTTTTTTTGGGCAATGGTTCATGGAGGTGTGCTGTTGAACTGCCATTGACTGAGACACAGTGGTCCTTTCCATTGACTTGAGTTGGAATTCAGAAGCTCAACTCCCTTCTAGAAGTCATAGCTCCTAACTCTGCCTTGTTGTAGGAGATGTTTTAGGAATGTGTGAGCAAAAAGCACTGGTATCAGATTGCATGGAATTCTGCCTCTCCTATGTCCTAGATGTTTTTTCCCATTGGCAAAATGGAAAATACGTGATGGGAATCTTTACAGAGGTAAAACTGAGTTTGCTTTATCACTGTAGTTAATAAATGCCATAAAGCAATAATAATGCGATATGAGATATGAGATAATGCCTATGCATGCAAATAAAGTGTTTAGTAAATGTTAATGGTGGGTTCTGTTTGTCTTTGTTGTTTTAAGATTTTTAACGAGCTTGTTTTATCATTGTTTTATGAGCAACGTAGTGGTGTTATCGGTGTTTCAGTGACATTTCTGTCCGAATATAAGAAGTGTGTTGCTTTGAGGTTTTACACCATTGTTTCTCTTGAGGAGATAAATTCTTCTTTGAGAGCTCTAATTTGCCCTACATTTGCAACGTAAGGTTTTTCTAAGGTTCTAAAGAAAAAGCCGAGGTAATGGAGCAGTTACATGGTTGAGTCTGCGTGAAGGTGACTCAGTTTTCAGCCCTTGAGGTACTTGAGCATCAGGTGTGGTGATGAACTGCATCTCGTTTATTATAATGCAGCCAACTCTTTTTGGATATAAACAATAGCACAGCTCATTGGACAGGAGGGTAGCGCCAGCAGTTCCACGAGTGTCACTGGTGTGTAAACTAAGCTGGTGATTTTATATCATCCTAACAAACGTGCTAATAGCGTGATGAAATGCAGGCCCTTGAATTGTCTTGATGCTGCTGCCTATTCAGCCTTTCTGTACCCAGGACGACAAGAAGGCTGTAACCAGTTCTCATGAATGCAATATAGATTTGATATTGCACTTTTTATTGACTGTGACACGATGGCTTTGGGCACTTTAAACGACAGAATTCTTCCTCCTTTTGAAATGTGAATTAACAAAATACTTATTCTTGGGAAAAATTGTCATCACGACCTTCTCATTTGTTTCCATTGTGGTTACCCTCCCTCCTGCTCCTTTATTAGACAGACAGATACACATAGAAACACTCATCAATACTTGCTCATCAATACTCATCAATGCTTGTTACCAGAATTGAACCATTTCGTTTTCAAAGTAAGATTTTGCATTTCAGAAGAAGATACACAAACTGGGCACACATTGAACACCCTCCAGTAGATGACCTTGACACTCTTTTCTGTATTTGTTTGTGCAGAAATGATTACTTCCTCTGACTTAGGGGTGCTTTGTCCACTTGTGAGGTGGCAGTAGTGACACTTACTAGCCCCACGGGAGCATTGAGTTACTGCCATCACTGTGCAGTGTCTGATGAGTAAATAAATGAGCAAGGGTGACTGCTCAAGGCTGGATATTTTTGCATGGGTGGACTGTAATAGTTGACTGGTTGTTTAAATAAGATATTAAGAGGAACCCTGAGGTTGTCTTCCTCTAGGGGGTTTAAGGCTTCCCTGGTGGCTCAATGGTAAAGAATCTGCCTGCCAAGCAGGAGACACAGTTTTAATCCCTGGGTTAGGAATATCCCCCGGAGAAGGAAATGGTGACCCACTCCAGTATTCTTGCCTGGAAAAATCCATGAATAGAGGAGCCTGATGAGCTACACAGTCTATGGTGTTGCAGAGAGTTGGACATGACTGAGCAATTGAACAACAATAGGGACCCTGAACCTGTAAACGTTATGAGCAGTTCAGGATAGTTCATTATCCATTCAGTATTTGCAGTTTTATTGGATACCTGCTATTAGCAATGTGTTGTACCGGGCATAGGAGGAGATGTAAAGTCTAGTTTAGTAGATTCTAATGGAGCAGAAACATCGTAAAAAAGTATCTTTCCTTATATACCAAACCATGCTTGTATTCCATGGGTCAAATGCTGTGCAACACATAGATCCAAACATGGCTGCTAAACATCATCAGTTGCTCTTTTTTTTTTTTTTTCTCTATGAAGCTTAATAGAGATACTTACTACCTGCTTCCACAGATTACATTTAATTGCAGGATGCAGCCCAGGGAGAAATGTTAGCAGCTCATTTCACTTGGTTCCATCGGGAAGAAGTTATTTGGGAATGCATTCAATTGTGGTTTTTCCATACTGTAGAATTCTTTTCTAAACCACAGCTTGTATTCCTTTGAACACAAGAAGTGTACATCACAGCCAGGCGTAAGAAAAATGAGTCATACCATATAGATCTTGTTTGTATGAGAAGTTCCTAATACTTAAACATTAATGAGTGAACGTTCCCCTTTATGTATATGTAAATAAATATATCTGTATACATATGTACCTATTTCTGTATTCATTATATGTATTTATAACATATCTATACATATATATTTATAAAAGGAGTCAAACTGTAGCTCTGTATTAGAGTTTTTAATAGCTAGTGACATTAAGCAACACTGGTTAATTTATTTTTTTTTTTTTTATTTTTTTTTTTTTTGCTGTATCTGGGTCAACTGACAGGACGCAGAGAAGTAGAAAGTCTTTCCATCGAATACCTTATTGTCACCTCTCTTCAGATTTTCCTACTTTTTTTTTTTTTTTTTTTTATATAGGCAAATACTTTTTTTTTTTTTTTTTATTTTAGTTGGGGGCTAATTACTTTACAATATTGTAGTAGTTTTTGCCATACATCAACATGAATCAGCCATGGATTCACATGTGCTCCCCCTCCCAAACCCTCCTCCCACCTCCCTCCCCCTCCCATCCCTCTGTGTCATCCCAACGCTCCATCCCTGAGCATCCATCCCATGCATAGAACATGGAATGGTGTTCTGCTTCACATATGACAATATACATGTTTCAATGTTATTGTCCCAGAACGTCCAACCCTCACCTTCTCCCTCAGAGTCCACAGGACTGTTCTATGCATCTGTGTCTCTTATTCTGTCTCACATATAGGGTTACCATTACCATCTTTCAAATTCCATATACATGCATTAGTATACTGTATTGGTGCTTTTCTTTCTGGCTCACTTCACTCTGTATAATGGGCTCCAGTTTCATCCATCTCAATAGAACCGATTCAAATGTATTCTTTTTAATGGCTGAGTAATATTCCATTGTGTATATGTACCACAGCTTCCTTATCCATTCGTCTGCCGATGGACATCTAGGTTGCTTCCATGTCCTGGCTATTGTAAACAGGGCTGCGATGAACATTGGGGTACACGCATCTCTTTCAATTCTGGTTTCCTCGGTGTATATGCCTAGCAGTGGGATTGCTGGGTCATATGGCAGTTCTATTCCCAGTTTTTTAAGGAGTCTCCACACTGTTCTCCATAGTGGCTGTACTAGTTTGCATTCCCACCAACAGTGTAGGAGGGTTCCCTTTTCTCCACACCCTCTCCAGCATTTATTGCTTGTAGACTTTTGGATAGCAGCCATTCTGACTGGTGTGTAATGGTACCTCATTGTGGTTTTGATTTGCATTTCTCTAATAATGAGTGATGTTGAGCATCTTTTCATGGCAACACTGGTTAATTTAAAAAGAATTGTGTTGACAGCACATTGGGATTCCTGCAGAGTTGTTAGGTAGATAGGAGAACCAGATTTGGAGCCATGAAGCTGAAGCAGTACCTCAAACCACAGCATGGAATTGGTCGGCATAACAACCATGAAGCCTGCCTTGTTGCCCCTGGTGCCCCAGGAACCCAGTCTTCCCCCACCATGACCATCCCCACTAATGCCTACTACTTACCCATCTCTAGCACCTGAGTCCTCTGCAAGTACATCTGATTGGGGGATCCTAAGTCACGTGTTCACTCCTGAGCTGCAGGAGAGGCCAGAAAAGAATTATGATTCCCCACTTCTCTAGTAGAAGGCTGGCTCTGCAGCCAAAAGAACTTGGATAACTGTTTTAATAATCATACCAGAAAATTTAAAAGGTAGAGAAGATGAAAATATCGTGTTCCATTATTCATATGTAAAAGTATTGTAAAATGTAATTTTCTTAGTTTTTTAAAAAACATTGAGGTTTTGTGTCAGTACAATTATAGGTCTTATACTTTTACATATACGTTTTGTTTTCAATATTGTGTATTTTTGTATTGCTGTATACATCCCTTATGTATCATTTTAAATAATTGAATAATAATAAAAAGGAATGTATTTTGTGATTCTTCCATGCTTGAGATCACTGATACATTTTCATTATTGTGAAAAATAATATGGTGAATATGTTCATATCTAAAGCTTTTACATCTGGATACTGGATTTAGGGGTTAAGAGCCCAGGGAGAAATCTAGGGAAGATGGAGCCTTGGTCTTTTTGACCGAGATAACTTTTGTTTCAGTCCTACTAACATTGACTGTGACCACATTAAAATTCTACTTTGGTCAGTAGGAAGATAAATGTTATAATGCTGTCAGAATTTATCTCTCTGTATGGAATTACTTCTGTGGGGTTTTTTCCCCTTCCCGTTTCTCATCTTTATGTTTTAAATTTTCTTGAAACATATATGTTACATTTTTTAATAATAAAAGTGATAAAATATTTGTTTCCTCTGTAGTCTTGAGGGCAGTAATAAATTCAATACAACCCCCTCAGTGGTTTTTCTCTGATACATTCCTTCTTGTGGTGACAATTTTAGAGGTCTTTAAACAAGTGTATTTTCCATATCATTTGTATCAAGGCATTGATGACTCCTGAAAAGTGATGTATTGTGCTTATTTTGGTTGGTTTGGAACCCAGCAAACTTGGGTTTAAATCTCTGACTGTGTGAGAGCAGGTGAGTGATATTAGACTAACTACTTAACCTCTCTTCTTAGTTCCCTCATCTGCAAACCAGACCAGTGAAAGCACTTAACATTGCTGTGAGCATCAAGTAATGTTCTCATCTATGAAGTCCTGAGCCTATTCGTTATACAGAAGAGATGCTCCACAGAAGCTAATTTTCTTTAAGCAGAGAGGGTAAAAATTGTGTTAAAACTCAGTCTCCTACCCTCTCCCATTTTGAATGTGGAACATTACATGGCTTGTTGTTAAGTAAATAATCACATTGTAAAGGCTTCCAAGGTGGTTCAGTGGTAAAGAATCCACGCGTCGTTGCAGGAGCTGCAGGAGATGCTGGTTCAATCCCTGGGTCAGGAAGATACCCTAGGGAAGGACATGGCAACCCACTCCAGTATTTTTGCCTGGGAAATCCCATATAGGCAGAGTAGCCTGGCAGACTCCAGTCTGTGGGGTCGCAAAAGCGTCGGACATGACTGAGCGACTGAGCACACACAATCACACACACACACCCATCTAAAGGAAAACCAATAAAAAATATTGCACTATCTGGCCTTCATGACATGCTTTTCCTTAATCATTTCTATTTCTTCAAGAAAACATGTCCCCCTTCCCTTCCTCTGTCTTCTCCTCCCTCCTTCCTTCTCTCTCTCATCATTATATATCAAATGATAACTTTGCAAACATATTCAGTGGTAAAGTTATTAATATAACTGCATCATTATATATTTCAGTGCTAAAGGGAGAGAAGACGAATTCAGGCATCACAATGCAAGAATTTTCTGAGTGCTAATTAGATAAAACAGACAATGTAAGGCATCTTCAGTTTGACAGTTGAGATCACTTATTTTGCTAAAACTAAGAGTCCGTTTATGGTCATTTAGAGCCACTTTATGTGTTGCAGGCATCATTTGAGACAAAAACTTTTGGAGATGATAGTTTAATGAGTGCAGTTTCTTCCAGTTCTGCTTTTTGCTTGTTTATCCTTCTGAGTATTTTACAGAAGTTTTCTTTCTTTTATCCTTAAATGTAGAGGATGAGGAGGCAGACAGCAAAATAAAACTAGAGCTGAAATCTTTAAGACCGAAATTGAAAATCATTAGAATTAATTTTTCTAATAAACACCCAGGGCAGCATTTGTGTGTGTGTTTGTATGTCTAATAACTGTTTAAACTTTTTTCTTTTCTTATGACTCTTTTTGAAGGAAAATTTCTAAGATACATCAAAGTAGGAATAGCATATTCAGCCTCATTCTCCCCTACTATTTAGCTTTAAAAGATACCAGTGTTTGCGTCACTTCTATTTTGACCTTTTAAAAGCATTTAGAAAGGCAAGGATGCCCACTTTCACCACTACTATTCAACATAGTTCTGGAAGTTTTGGCCACAGCAATCAGAGCGGAAAAAGAAATAAAAGGAGTACAGATAGGAAAAGAAGAAGTAAAACTCTCACTGTTTGCAGATGACATGATCCTCTACATAGAAAACCCTAAAGATTCTACCAGAAAACTATTAGAGCTAATCAATGAATATAGTAATGTTGCAGGATACAAAATTAACACACAGAAATCCCTTGCATTCCTATACACCAATAATGAGAAAACAGAAAGAGAAATTAAGGAAACAATACCATTCACCATTGCAACAAAAAGAACAAAATACTTAGGAATATTTCTACCTAAAGAAACAAAAGACTTATATAGAAAACTATAAAACACTGATGAAAGAAATCAAAGAGGACACAAACAGATGGAGAAATATACCGTGTTCATGGATTGGAAGAATTAATATAGTGAAAATGAGTATACTACCCAAAGCAATCTACAGATTCAATGCAATCCCTATCAAACTACCAATGATATTTTTCACAGAACTAGAACAAATCATTTCACAATTTGTATGGAAGTATAAGAAACCTCGAATAGCCAAAGCAATCTTGAGAAAGAAGAATGGAACTGGAGGAATCAACCTGCCTGACTTCAAGCTCTACTACAAAGCCACAGTCATCAAGACAGTGTGGTACTGGCACAAGGATAGAAATATAGATCAATGGAACAAAATAGAAAGCCCAGAGATAAACCCACGCACCTATGGGCACCTTATCTTCGACAAAGGAGGCAAGAGTATACAATGGAGAAAAGACAATCTCTTTAACAAGTGGTGCTGGGAAAACTGGTCAACCACTTGTAAAAGAATGAAACTAGAAACACTTCCTAACACCATACACAAAAATAAACTCAAAATGGATTAAAGATCTAAATGTAAGACCAGAAACTATAAAAACTCCTAGAGGAAAACATAGGCAAAACACTCTCCGACATAAATCACAGCAGGATCCTCCATGACCCACCCCCCAGAATATTGGAAATAAAAGCAAAAATAAACAAATGGGACCTAATCAAAATTAAAAGCTTTTGCACAACAAAGGAAACTATAAGCAAGGTGAAAAGACAGCCTTCAGAATGGGAGAAAATAATAGCAAACGAAGCAACAGACAAACAATTAATCTCAAAAATATACAAGCAACTCCTGCAGCTGAATTCCAGAAAAATAAACGACCCAATCAAAAAATGGGCCAAAGAACTAAACAGACATTTCTCCAAAGAAGACATACAGATGGCTAACAAACACATGAAAAGATGCTCAACATCACTCATTATTAGAGAAATGCAAATCAAAACCACAATGAGGTACCATTACACACCAGTCAGAATGGCCGCTATCCAAAAAGTCTACAAGCAATAAATGCTGGAGAGGGTGTGGAGAAAAGGGAACCCTCTTACACTGTTGGTGGGAATGCAAACTAGTACAGCCACTATGGAGAACAGTGTGGAGATTCCTTAAAAAACTGGGAATAGAACTGCCATATGACCCAGCAATCCCACTGCTAGGCATATACACCGAGGAAACCAGAATTGAAAGAGACGCGTGTACCCCAATGTTCATCGCAGCACTGTTTACAATAGCCAGGACATGGAAGCAACCTAGATGTCCATCGGCAGACGAATGGATAAGGAAGCTGTGGTACATATACACAATGGAATATTACTCAGCCATTAAAAAGAATACATTTGAATCTGTTCTATTGAGATGGATGAAACTGGAGCCCATTATACAGAGTGAAGTGAGCCAGAAAGAAAAGCACCAATACAGTATACTAATGCATGTATATGGAATTTGAAAGATGGTAATGGTAACCCTATATGTGAGACAGAATAAGAGACACAGATGCATAGAACAGTCCTGTGGACTCTGAGGGAGAAGGTGAGGGTTGGACGTTCTGGGACAATAACATTGAAACATGTATATTGTCATATGTGAAGCAGAACACCATTCCATGTTCTATGCATGGGACGGATGCTCAGGGATGGAGCGTTGGGATGACACTGAGGGATGGGAGGGGGAGGGAGGTGGGAGGAGGGTTTGGGAGGGGGAGCACATGTGAATCCATGGCTGATTCATGTTGATGTATGGCAAAAACTACTACAATATTGTAAAGTAATTAGCCCCCCCCAAAATAAATAAATAAATAAATAAATAAAAATAAAAAAAAAATAAAAAAAAATAAAAGCATTTAGAAAATAAAAATGTATGTGTCATATATAAATATAAGTTAATATATTTTAAAGTTGTTTTATTTATATACACACATATTGTATTTTGGCCACACCATGCAGCTTGTGGGATCTTAGTCTCCTGACCAGAGGTCAAACCTGGGCCCTCGGCAGTAAAAACATGGCATCCTAACTACTGGACTGCCAGGGAATTCCTAGAAGTTGTTAAAATAGATTGAAAAATAATCCCTTTTTAAATATATAGGAAATGAATAAACGAAAACTATTTTTTCTTGTTATTGTTGTTTAGGAGGGTAAGGAAGATTTGTGTGAAACATTGTAAAAACTAACAACTGATGAACTCTGGCTTTGTTTGCAAGTGCAGTAATGTTCCTTTAGTGTTTATCAGATAGAAAAGACTTTTAAGTGATATTGCTGAAGCACTCACAGTTGCCACTGCACTCAGAGATGCCTAAGCAAATTCCTGGTGTGCTTTTTGAGTCATTACAAATGTTTATCTTCATTCTGTGTAGTTTTGGGGCATAGTTGATCATTATTGTGTGATATTTATTGATAGTTCTCATTTTACCTCTCCCTCCCCACCCCACCCCATTACTGTCTTAGAGCTCAAGTCTCGGATTTTGAATTAAGTTCTTCACAGAGATGATAACATTTCTCCCTCCTTCCATTTAACTGAAAAGTGTTCGTTACATGTTAAGACCAGACATAAAATAACTGTTGACTTTGAAACTCAGATGGACTTCCCAGATGGCACTAGTGGTAAAGAACCTGCCTGCCAATGCAGGAGACATAGGACACATGGGTTTGATCCCTGGGTTGGCAAGATCCCCTGGAGGAGGGCATGGCAACCCACTCCAGTATTCTTGCCTGGAGAATCCCATGGACAGAGGAGCCTGGCGGGGTATAGTCCATAGGATCGCAGAGTTGAACACAATTAAAGCGACTTAGTACCCATGCATGCTTGAAACTCAGATACACGAAGAAAGCACATCAGTTGTTTATGACATATCTACACTATTCCTTTGGCTTGACTGGTTTTATTGCCTTTTTTTTTGTCTGAAATCTGCCCTCAAAGAGGTTTGGGGTGGTGAATCGACACAGCATCTGTTAGTGTAGGGCTTCTCCAATGTTGGGATTGGGGCCGGGTCCTTCTCTGTTGAGAAGGGCTGACTTGTGCGCTGCAGCATGTTTAGCATCATCCCTGGTCTTTACCTGTTAGATGCCAGTAGCAGCCACCCCTCTGTCCAGCTGTGAAAACTAAGAATGTCTCCAGACACTCCCAAATGATCCTCAAAAGAAGAAGTCGCCTCTGGTTGAAAACCACTGTTATAAAGGGTTGGATCATCTGAAACTGTGTACATTTGCGTGTGGGTTTCCTCTGTCCGCACCCTAACTCTCCATTTGTAAGCTGAGGAGAGGAATGAGGGGGTTGCTTTCACATTGGGATGGATCAACATCTTTCTCTCTACTACATGTAAGATACAGACTTTGGGGAACTGACTAACCCATTGCCTTTCATTTATTTATTTATTTATTTATTTTCCCAAACCAGATAGTGCATTGGGCCATTTAACCAAAGAGTAATCTGCACACTTCTCTTCCTGAACTTTTTTTTTTTTTCCTGATTCCGGTTTATAATTAGGTATATGGCAACTGGCATTTCAGTAATAACAGTGGCTCATTTTCTTTCTTACAAAAGACATCAGTCACTATACTATACACTGTTTTAACCTTTCCTTTAAAAATCCCATGATACAGATGCTTTTGATTAACAAAAATTCTTTTTGAGTCTGAAAGATTCTGTTTGCCTGCCAACCCCTCCTCCCCTATTCCCACACACATCCCCCCACCTCCCACCGGAAAAGGAAGAAAGAAAGGAAGAAGCATCAACCCTTTTCAAATACTGAGGCAGCTTTCCCATAAGAAATTTTCCCTTTGACTCTATGTTGTAAAATTCAGTTTCATTCTGTTCACTTGGGAATCAGGTTGAACATTGGTTTAATGCCTAGTGTCCACACAGGTGATCATCATATGTTAAAGAGAGGCTTATTTATAATGAAAGTGTGAAATCAAGTTTTCAAGAGAAAAGCATACTACAAAGCTACAGTTTCACAATCAGTGCTACTATGCTGAAATATAAATTCTGCAGATAGTAGTATTTAGTGTATTGGTTGGGAGTCAGCCTCAGATTTCTCATCCCTAAGTGACGTGAAAGTTGCTCAGTTGTGTCCGACTCTTTGTGACCCCATGGAATTCTCCAGCCCAAAATACTGGAGTGGGTAGCCGTTATCCCTAAAACGAGAATAATAACAGCCTTTATCTCATAGGGTTGTAGTGAAGATTAAATAAGGAAATCTGTTGAAAAATTTTAGGAAAATTACCTGGGATATGAATGCTCCTTGGTATATACGTGGTATATAGGGCTTCCTTGGTGGCTCAGTTGGTAAAAAATCCACCTGCAACGTAGGAGACGTAGGTTCGATCCCCTGGTTGGAAAGATACCCTGGAGAAGGAAATGGCAACCCACTCCAGTATTCTTGCCTGGGAAATCCCATGGACAAAGTTCTTGGGGCCACAAGATTCAGATACAACTAGTGACCAAACCACCACTTATGAGTGCTCAATAATTACTTCATTTGCACTTTTTAATAGTTTTTCTTCGTTATGAGAAACCCCAGTATATTCTCATATTCTTTCCTCTTTTCAAAATTCCCATTTCTGTTCTTGAAAGAAGTATTTTGTCCCTTTCCTCCTTATACATTTTATCCATTATTTTGTCACCCAAAGAAGTTCACATTGGGCTGTCTCGGTTACATTATTGGTTTTGTATAGATATGTCCTATCTTTATACATTTTTATGGTTTTGAGCAAATTTTAAATCCCTCCGAGAGTTTGCATTGTAGAATGTGATAAATCTTTTTTTTTGGCAAATGAACTTTTTTTTAATGAGGAAAATACAGATACTCCTAAATATCTTTATAGCTCTAGTTTCAGTTGACTGTTTTTTTTTATTTTTTTTTCCTATGACACAAATGTAGACCATTGGCCATTTGGTTTGAAAGAGGTAGTCCTAAGTTTGACTAAAAAAGGTATGATTTGAGTTTTGTACTGTCTGTACAAGTTAAGGGAAGATCCCCTGGAGGAGGAAATGGCAACCCACTCCAGTATTCTTGCCTGGAAAATCCCATGGACACAGGAACCCAGCAGACCACAGTCCACGGGGTCACAAAGAGTCAGACACAACTGAGTACACACACAGGTTAATTTTAAAATATTTCATTTTTGGCTAAAATATATACTCTTGATTTTATCAGTGAGAATACTACACAGGCAGATCGAGCTTACTCTGTTAACAATGTGTTTCTCTCAGAGGTGCTCAGGATGACAGCACTACAGAAGGATGATATGGTTCATGTTGAATCCGTGATCTATTCATTGACTGTAGACTTAGCTCCCTTAGAAGAAAGCTTCAGGCAAAGATCCAGAATGGCAAGCAAAAAAGCAGACATTTATGCTTGTGGTATACCAGATTGATCAATAGATTGACCAAGTGCTTGCTTAGTAAATATGCTACCATAGGACTTTTCTTTTTATAGAAAATGAATACAAATGATGTATCAAGTTTGTAAATTTCTTCATGCTATATGAATGCAGACAGATTGATTCATACTTAAATAAAAGCAGAGAATAATATAATGAGCCCCTCTTATACTCATCACTTAGCTTCAACAGTTTTCAACTAATGGGTCATCTTGTTTTCTGTATATATCTCCTTCTTACCTGAAAATTATATATGTAATTTCATCTTTATATCTTTTATTGTTAGACCTCTTCTAGAAAAAACATAGCCAAAAGTTTTCATACAATGTTTAGGGGTTTCCACTTTCCCTGAGGCCCCAATTAAGAATGAGTACTTGAGCTAATTCCTTTGGAAGTGGGAGAGAAAAAAATATTTCACAGAGCCTTCTGTATGATACGCCAGTCAGCAAATGTCCAATGCTCCCAGATTCTTGTTTCTCCTCTTTTAATCTTACCTTTAGCATCCATCAGTGATATTTGAATCAGCAAAAGAGAAAAAGATGAAAGGATACCTGAAAAAGGCTGAACTTCCCCCTGCTTTTTGGCCTCTCCACCTGGAGAAGGGAATGGCAACCCTCTCCAGTATTCTTGCCTGGAGAATCCCACGGACAGAGGAGCCTGGTGGGCTACAGTCCACGGGGTCACAGAAAGTTGGACATAACTGAGTGACTAACACTTCACTTCTCCTTCAGGGTAGCTTTTTCTTTCTTTCTTTTTTTTGAGACAGATGAGCTAAATGATCTAACACTGATCCACCTGAATGTGAAAACGAAAAATGCAGGACTAATAATAATGGAGGGCATTATTAATTTGTTGAGCATTTACTACATGCTAAGCACTGTTCATACATTTTATCACTTAAACTAATCAACAAAATGATCAACTACTAGGTAGATAGTATTTGTGAACCCATTTTATAGATAGAAAAACTGAGGTTCACAGCATTTAAGCAACTTGCTTAGGATATGAGGTCGAATCTCTCTGAGTTTTTAGCCAGATATAAGACAAGGCTTCCTTTCTCCATTGCACTCTGACAGCTGGCCATACATTAGCTGTGTGTTCCAAGCAGGTGTATGTGGAGTAGTCTACGACCATGTACACCATGTATAATTATTTTTGGTGTTGATATGAGACCATTCATAGCATTGTGTAAGAAAGTTCTTTGTTCTTAGATTTGATGGAAACCAAGAAGCAGCTAGAGACAAGAGGTAGTAGTTCATATATCTCATATCCAACTGTATCCTAATAAATGAATCCAAGGCATCATCAACTTTCATATAGGTAGCTATTGTTGTAGTTAATTTGTTAAGTTGCTCTTTGAGTCCAAAGACTCTTTGCGACACCATGGACTGTAGCCCGCAAGACTCCTCCATCTGTGGGATTTCCCAGACAAGAATATTGGAGTGGGTTGCCCTTTCCTTCTCCAGGGGCTCTTCCTGACCCAGGGACTGAACCTATGTCTGCTGCATTGGCAGGCAGATTCTTTACCACTGAGGCACCTGGGAAGCCCTACATGTAGCTATTTGTTGTTGTAGGTATTCAGTTCAGTTGCTCAATTATGTCTGACGGTTTGAGACCCCATGGACTGCAGCACGCCAGGCTTCCCTGTCCATCACCAACTCCCAGAGCTTACTCAAACTCATGTCCATTGAGTCAGTGATGCCATCCAACCATCTCATCCTCTGTTATCCCCTACTCCTCCTGCCTTCAATCTCTCCCAGTATCAGGGTCTTTTCAAATGAGTCCATTCTTCGCATCAGGTGGACAAAATATTGGAGTTTCAGCTTCAGCATCCATCCTTCCAATGAATATTCAGGACTTATTTCCTTTAGGATGGACTGGTTGGATCTCCTTGCTGTCCAAAGGACTCTCAAGAGTCTTCTCCAACACCACAGTTCAAAAGCATCAATTCTTTCGTGCTGAGCTTTCTTTATAGTCCAACTCTCACATACATAGATGACTACTGGAAAAACCATAGCTTTGACAAGACAGACCTTTGTCGGCAAACTAACGTCTCTGCTTTTTAATATGCTGTCTAGGTTGGTCATAACTTTTCTTCCAAGTCTTTTAATTTCATGGTTGCAGTCACCATCTGCAGTGATTTTGGAGCCCAGCAAACAGTGTTTCCACTGTTTCCCCATCTATTTGCCATGAAGTGATGGGACCGGATGCCATGATGTTAGTTTTCTGAATGTTGAATTTTAAGCCAACTTTTTCACTCTCCTCTTTCACTTTCATCAAGAGGCTCTGTAGGTATAGGAGGCTCCTAATTATTCCTCCTGTGTCCACTGTTCCTTTACCTCCATGTAACCGCATGGGTGATATTTTACAAATGTTAATCAAGTCATGTCACTTCTGTGCTTAAAATCTCCCCAAACCTTCTTATAAGTAGCAGAGAAGAAAAATCAAATTCCTTTCTGAGGCCTACAAAGCTCTATAATATCTGGCCCCGACCACCTCTCTCAGTTTATGCGCTGACCTGGTCACTGCTCCAGCCCCTTGGTCTTGGTTATTGATGTTATTCCCATTCTTCCAAGATGCCAAGCTACTTCTGGCTCATGGTTTAAGCGCCTCTGATTCTCAACATACCTGGTTCTTTTCCATCATTTGAGTTTCAGCTGGAATGTCCCCACTGTAGAGTAGCCTTCTTTTCTCCTAGTAGCTTACTTTATCTTTTCTGCTTTGCACTTGTGTCGCTATATGAAGTTCTTCTTTCTTTGTTGATTTGTTGCCATCATGTTTGTTTCTGCTTCCCCAGCTTCAGTATGGCTTTTGTGGGGTCAGGAGTTCTGCCTTAGTGGCTGCTTTATCCTCTGAGCCTCCGTAAATGCTGGTTAACGAATGGCTAGGTGGTGCGGTGGGGTAGTTACAATGCACCTGCGTAAAACTCTCAGTCAGAAAGTACTTGTGAGCTGCTGCTATCAATTGTTGGGGTTGTTCATTCCAGACTGGAATTCGCTTGTCACATAATGTGTACAAGAAGTCTTAGGAATTGCCTGAGATAGTGCATTTCCTCAAAAACCAGGAGGACCTTCTTGGTCTCATGATCCAGGCCCTGAAGTCTGTGTTATTATGAGGCAGCTGCTTTTTGCCAGCTTTCAGCTCGTGTGGACTTGACCTTCAAACCGGCAGCGTTCAGCTCTCATTTCTGGCTGACCTTTTGCTTAGGCCCAGGGCAATGTTTTCATCTCTGTCAAACTTGACCACTGCCAGTTTCTTAAAGAGTGTCTGTCCTTCTGAAAAAGAGTTTTGCCGCTTGTGCCATAATGATCTCTAATACGCGATAAACTGCAAACAATAGGGGCATTTGGGGGGAGAAATGCTGAAACAAAAAGGCGTCTGCGATTTGGAGGCAGTGCTAAACTGGGGCATAAAAAAAAGTTATAGCACGTGGAATGCTGCACTCACAACTCCCATTGGGGTGGGGGCAGCTGGACAGTCCTTACAATGAGCTCTTATTATAAGAACACCACGAAATCACGTAATTGTAGCCCTTTACAAAACTGTAAAAATGTGTCAGACATTGTACAAACTCAAACAGTCTGGGCTTGATTGTTAGACCAAAAATTTCAAAAGTAGCAGAGTCTTCTTAATCTAATCTAGTATTTAAAGAAAAAAAATTGAAATGAGGCAGATTTCATCATTATATAATGCCTTCATGAGTTTATTTCTGGTTTTCAGAATTTTTGGTAGAGAAATTCTGCCTGAATACATTTTTATTTGTCCAGATCCACAGACTTTAATTTTTGTGAAATTTATAGATTTTTTTCTTAATTACAAAATTAGTATCATATACATTATTGTTGTTGTTGTTCAGTTACAAAGTTGTGTCTGACTCTTTGTGACATTATAGAAAATATTTAAAAGAACCACTAAGATAACAGTCATCTATACTTTAATCATCCTGAGATAGTCATGATGAAGATTTTTGCTGAATGATTTGTAACTGGTTTGTTTGTGTGTGTGTACATATGTATGAAAAGCATTTTTAATTCAGTTTAGGATCACAGAGTATGTAGTGATTCTAACTTGTTTTGTGTTCCTACTTATATGATAAACTTTTCCTCTCATTAAATAGTTTTGTAAAATACACATTTCACTGTCTGTCTATATTGTTTCCATCTATTTGAGGGCAATTCCCCCCTCACCCTAAGGAGATTTAGAATGTCTGGAGACATTTTTGGATGTTACAGCTAGTGTTGAGGAAATGGTTCCATTGGCATACAATGGGCAGAGGCCAAGGATGTTGCTAAATATCCTGTAATACACATACAGCCCCACAACAAAGAAATACTTGGCCATAGGGTCAATAGTGCTGAGGTTGAGGAACCTTGAACTCATATAGCTCCCTCATAATTACTTCAATGCATTACTTTGTATTGATATTAATTTCCAGTATTTTGTTATTAGAGATTAGTGGTTGGCACACTTTCTAGAAAGGGCCAGATAGTAAATAGCATATGCTTTGGAGGATGTAAAGTCTATTACCCAACTCCAGTCTAGTATTGTAATAGCTTGAAAACAGTTGTAGACTATATGTAAATTAATGAGTGTGGTTATGTCCCATTAAAACTTTATTTATGAAAATAGGCAGTGGTTCCTAAGGTAGTAATTTGCCCACTTCTTTTTCAGATAATGCTCTGCTGGACCTCTGTGTTCTTAAATTTTTGCCCTCTATCTTAGAAAAGTTGTGTAAAGTGTGAATTGCTAGATGATCATGTACTTTTTAAAACTTAGTATCAATTTATTTTCTCACCTGTGTCATATGAGATTATTCATTTAGTGTATTCTAGTCTCACTTAACGCTACCATCATTTCATCAGATTTTGGAACTACCTCCTGGAATATGGAATGTGAAAGACTAAGGCAGTTTGCCAATTTAAATGCCTTCAGGAGTCAAGCAGATTAACGAGTAAATCAGGGTAGTTTTAAGTATCAGAATAAGGAGTGATAACCAGAGATCAAACTGCCAACATATGTTGGACTATAGAAAAAGCAATGGAATTCCAGAAAAACATCTACTTGTGCTTCACTGAATACCTGAAAGCCTTTGACTGGGTGGATCACAACAAACTGGAAAATTCTTAAAGATATGGGAGTACCAGACCGCCTTACCTGCCTCCTGAGAAACCTGTATGCAGGTCAAGAAACAACAGATAGAGCTGGACATAGAACGATAGACTGGTTCCAAATTGGGAAAAGAGTATGTAAAGGCTGTATATCGACACCCTGCTTATTTAACTTATATGCAGAGTACATCATGCGAAATGCTGGGCTGGATGAATCACAAACTGGAATCAAAATTGCTGGGAGAAATATCAGCAACCTCAGATATGCAGATGATACTGCTCTAATGACAGAAAGCAAGGAGGAACTAAAGAGCCTCTTGATGAAAGTGAAAGAGGAGAGTGAAAAATCTGGCTTAAAACTCAACATTCAAAAAACTAAGATCATGGCATCTGGTCCCATCACTTCACGAAAAATAGAGGAGAAGAAAGTGGAAGCAGTGGCAGATTTTATTTTCTTGGACTCCAAAATCACTGCAGATGGTGACTGCAACCACAGAATTAAAAGACGCTTGCTCCTTGGAGAAAAGCTATTACAAACCTAGATAGCATATTAAAAAGCAGAGACATCACTTTGCCGACAAAGGTCCATATAGGCAAAGCTGTGTTTTTTCCGGTAGTCATGTACGAAATGTGAGAGTTGGACCATAAAAAAGGCTGAGTGCTGAAGAATTGATGCTTTTGAATTGTGGTGCTGGAGAAGACTCTTTGAGAGTCCCTTGGACAGCAAGGAGATCAAACCAGTCAGTCCTAAAGGAAATCAACCCTGAATATTCATTGGAAGGACTGATGCTGAAGCTGAAGCTCCGATACTTTCTCCACCTGATGCAAAGAGCTGACTCATTAGAAAAGACCCTGATGCTGGAAATAGGATTGAAGGCAGGAGAAGGGGAAGACAGAGGATGAAATGGTTGGATGGCATCACCAACTCAATGGACATGCGTTTGAACAAGCTCTAGGAGACAGTGAAGGACAGGGAAGCCTGGTGTGCTGCAGTCCATGAGGTCACAAAGACGTGGACACAGCTTAGTGACTGAACAACAAGAATGTGGCAAAATGAATAGCAAGAGGCACATCAAAGAAAGGAAGCTGCTTCTCAACTCTGCCCCCTACTGGCCCACTGTGTGGTTGTTCATTGTTGCTAGGTCTTATTTTGTATTCAGAGAAACCAGACATCCAAATTTTAGTATGAAAACTCCCAATTTTCAATTAAATACTCTGTAGGCCATTAAGCCATACCTGTGGACTGTGCCCATGGGCCACCAGCTTGAGGACTTCTGCTTTAACTGTCACTTATCAAGAGGTCTACAGTGTAGTGAAAGTTGCTCAGTCGTGTCTGACTCTTTGCGACCCCATGGACTACTGTCCATGGAATTTTCCAGGCCAGAATACTGAGTGGGTAGCCTTTCCCTTCTGCAAGGGATCTTCCCAACCCAGGGATTGAACCCAGGTCCCCCGCATTGCAGACAGATTCTTTACTAGCTGAGCCACAAGGGAAGCCCAAGAATACTGTAGTAGGTAACCTATCCCTACTCCATTGGATCTTCCTGACTCAGGAATTGAACTGGGGTCTCCTGCATTGCAGGCGGATTCTTTACCAACTGAGCTATGAGGGAAGTTAGAGATAGAGACAAATGTCCAGGCTCCTGGACATTAGACCCTCAGGGCCCTGCTGCTGCTGCTGCTGCTGCTGCTAAGTTGCTTCAGTCGTGTCCAACTCTGTACGACCCCGTAGACAGCAGCCCACCAGGCTCCTTCGTCCATGGGATTCTCCAGGCAAGAGTACTCGAGTAGGGTGCCATTGCCTTCTCCACCTCAGGGCCCTAAGCATCATGAATAAGAGCTATAAGAGTTGGCAGTCTTCGAGTCTGTCCTCACAGAAAAGGAAGTTTTGTAACTCAGGTTAGGGAGGTGCACTGTGAATCATCTGCCTGGTTTGGAGACATTTCCTCCAGGGTTTTCTGAATTAGTCAAGAAGAGAGTCAGTCTACCACTTCTGCATTCCCTCAGGACATTTCCAGAATCTGTCAGGACCCTAACCTCCAACCTGTCCCAGGCCCTAAACAGTCTGATGCCCTTTGTCCTTAGTTTTCTAGTCTCGCCCCTCATTCATACATTTCAGCCCCACTGTCTCCACTCAATCATCGATTCTCTACTTATTTGCTGAGCTCCTACTATGTGCCAGGCCATGTTCTGGACACAGAGAACAGGATAGGCGTGGGTGGAGATCACTGGCAGGGAGGAGACTGGGGTTTCTAAGTTCTTAGGATGGTTATGGGAGATAAGATCAGAGAGAAATGACCCCAGGTTGGAGGGGGAGGTGAGCACAGTGGGCTGGAGTCTTCAAAGTTTGTTGTGGATAAGAATCTACCTGGAGAGCTTGTTAAAACATCAATTTCTGATCCTTACTCAGAGATTCTGATGCATAAGTTCCAGTGTGGAGCCCAAGAATGAGCATGTCTAACAAGCCCATGGACAGCTCTGGTTTAGGGACTTGTATGCCACTGTAAGGAGTTTTTTTTTTCCTCCGAGATAAATAGGGAGCCATTGGAGAGGGGTTCTTTGTGCATAGGAGTGGTATGATCTGACACGTTTTACAAAGATCACATAGTCTATTGAACATAGGCTGCAAGAGAGCACATAGTAGGTGGAAGAGTCAAGAGGCTTTTCAGTCACCCAAATGAGAAATGATGGTGTCCTGGATCAAGTGGTAACAGTAGAGATGATGAAAATTAGTTACATTCGGGATATATCCTGAAAAGAAAACCAGTGCCTCTTGATGGATTGGATGTAGGGTGTGAAAGAAAGAAATGAGTTGAAGATGATGAAGATGGCCACAGTTTTGGAAATGAGCAACTGAGTTGAACCAGATGAAGGTTATTTATTTATTTTAATTTCATACATTTCAGCATAAGGGAAGAATGGGATTGCCATCTACTAGGATGGAGAAGAGCATGGCAGGAGCTGATTGGGAGGGGAGGATGTCTGCAGTCCTTCCAATGGAGTAGGCCGGTGGAGGGGACTGTGAAGTTCAGGACATCTGAACCAGCTGTTTAAATCCAGGAGCCTGGGTCATCACCAGGGCTGTGCTTGCAGGAGAGGAAGTCAAGCTCTGAACCCTAGGGTGCTCTGACACTCTTGCACTCAGGGTGTGGTGTGGTTTATGGACCAGCAAGGTAGACTTCTCCTGGGAGCTTATTAGAAATGCAGGATCCTGGGCCCTACCCAAGACCTACAGAATCACCTAGCACTTAACAAGATCCTACATGATTTATTTAGACATGAAGACTTGCACCCAACCCTATATTTAGTTCTTTTTGTGTTTGGCAAGAGGACAGTTGGGTATACTCTGAATAGTAGCAATTCAGTATAAGAGGTTAAACCTATGAAAATCTGAAGAGTCTATAGTTCCTTCTGTATTTAATCAGTTGTCATCATATGATTTTAAAAAAATTGTGAGAAGAGGCTTTCAAGAATACTTTGTAAGCTATCCAAGTGATTTCTTAGCTTTATTTTAAATTGACCTTAGCTAGGAGTGAATATAAAATGCACAGCATCAGGTACATGGTATACAGTTTTGACTGAATGAATGCTAATTCTGTTTTCTGTGTTTTAAAAAAAATCCTGCTATATTTAATATGATATAACCATGCATAATGATTTATATGGTCCTCAGAATGCAGGACCTGTAAATACATGGTTTTCTCTTAAAGTGAGTAATGGATTAAGTTTATTGGGTCTTGCTGCTTCTCTTATAGGAATTTGATTCTCTAAGTGGTGTTTTTAACCTGGGATTATTCATACTCTGCAGGCAGACGGCTGCCACCCTTTAATCTCTCGTATTTCTATTTGGCTGAGATAAACACTTGATGTTCTTTTAATACCAAGACCTTGGGCTTATTTTAGTCTGAGAGAGAACAAATAATATATATACTATGAGTTTTCTTACAGTAATACTTCCTTCTTTTTAAGACTGCTGAATATTGTTTGTCCCAAATGCCAAGCATGCCCACTTTGCAGTTTATAGTAAGTCCTCTATTTTATAGGTGATTAGATTAGGATAAGAAGCTTGCTAGGAACTTTTGGTAGGGCCGTCTACTTAATTCTATTACAACATCACAATTTTAGAAAAATAGATTTGCTCTCCTTTCCTCATGCGCACATTTACTACACATCTCTCTGAATTCAGGGAGCCTACAAAGTAGTAAGACAGGAAGTGGTGTTAAACTGTGCAGACCAAAAACAATGCAGTGTAAATTCATGCATATTTTTGCATGCATAGGATATGGGAGTACACTTCTGGATGTAGTTTTATCTTTGTCTCTTTACTCAGTTAAAGTCCTCGATGGAAATTGATCAGCAGTGAAGGCGGTCCATCATTTGTTACTGGGCACAGGAGGTAGGGCCCTTAGTTTGTTTTGTAATCTTGGCGAGCCTTTTCACTTTTCCTTTTAGAGTTTGTTTTTGTTTTATAGCCTTTAAAATAGGGATAATTAAGCATATCCTCTGTTATTTTGTCCAGTTATTTGGAAAAACAACTATAAAATTATTTATACATATTGTATTTCTCTTTTTAAAAAAATCACCTCATTCTTCAAATCTTGCTGAAGCTTCAACATAATAGGAAAACTGAATTCTAGATTGGTAAAACTTTCTTACAGAGCAAGGATCGACATTTTCTCCAAAAATCCAGATAGTAGATATTTCAGGCTAGGAGCCACGTGGGCTCCGCGGCTATAGTGTGGGAGCAGCCATGGACAACATGTCAACGAATGGATGGGGCTGTGTGCCAAGGAAACTTTATTTATGGACATTGGAATTTGGATTTCATAAAATTCTCATGTATCATGAAATATCATTCTTCTTTTCATGATTTTCAGCCAGTTAACACTGTAAAAATCTATTCTTAGTGTTTAGGCCATGCAAAAGCAGAGAGCAGGCCTAATTGGGTTGGTGGGCAGATCTCTGTAATAGGGCAAAAGACCTGGCTGTATCAACTATAGTCGCTTATTTAAGTACTGATCTTTTTTTTTTTTTTTTTTTGCTTTTGTTTGCATATGATTTTTAAAAATTGAAGCATGGTTGATTTACAGTGCTGTATTAGTTTCAGCTGTACAAAAAAGAAAAATCTGAAAAAGAATATATGTAAATATTCTTTTTCAAATTCTGTTGCATTATAGGTTATTACAAGATATTGAATGTAGTTCCCTGTGCTATACAGTAGGACTTTGTTGTTTATCTGTTTCATGTATAGTTGTGTCTTTCAGTTAATCCCAAACTCTTGATTTATCCCCCCAACCCTTGCTTTTCTTTTTTGGAAAACTGTTAGTTTGTTTCCCATGTCTGAGAATCTGTTTTCGGTCTTTTAAACATGTTCATTTTTTTTTTTTTTAGATTCCTTATATAAGTGATAAGGCCTTCCCAGGTGGTGATAGTGGTAAAGAACCCACCTGCCAATGCAAGAAATGTAAGAGACATGGGTTCAATCCCTGGTTTGGGAAGATCTGTTGGAGGAGGAAGTGGCAACCTACTCCAGTGCTCTTGCCTGAAGAATCTTGTGGACAGAGGAGACTAGCAGGCCATAGTCCATGGGGTCACAGAGTCAGGCATGACTGAAGTGACTTAGCACATATAACTGATACTATATGGTGTTTCTCTTTCTCAACTTAGTTAGTATGATAAACTCTAGGTCCATCCGTATTGCTGCCTGTGGCATTATATTATTCTTTTTAATGCCTGAGTGGCTCAGTGATCAGTGCAAAGAAATAGAGGGAAAAAACAGAATGGGAAAGACTAGAGATCTCTGCAAGAAAATTAGAGAATCTAGGGGAACATTTCATGCAAATATGGGCTCAATAAAGAACAGAAATGGTATGGACCTAACAGAAACAGAAGATATTAAGAAGAGGTGGCAAGAATATACAAAAGAACTGTACAAAAAAGATCTTCACGATCCAGATAGTCACGATGGTGTGATCACTCACCTAGAGCCAAACATCCTGGAATGTGAAGTCAAGTGGGCCTTAGGAAGCATCACTACGAACAAAGCTAGCGGAGGTGATGGATTTCTAGTTGAGCTATTTCCAATCCTAAAAGATGATGCTGTGAAAGTGCTGTGCTCAATAGGCCGGCAAATTTGGAAAACACAGCAGTGGCCACAGGACTGGAAAAGGTCAGTTTTCATTCCAATCCCAAAGAAAGGCAATGCCAAAGAATGCTCAAACTGCTGCACAATTGCACTCATCTCACATGCTAGTAAAGTCATGTTCAAAATTCTCCAAGCCGGGCTTAAACAATACGTGAACCGTGACCTTCCAGGTGTTCAAGCTGGTTTTAGAAAAGGCAGAGGAACCAGAGATTAAATTGCAAACATCTGCTGGATCATTGAAAAAGCAAGAGAGTTCCAGAAAAACATCTATTTCTGCTTTATTGACTACACCAAAGCCTTTGACTGTGTGGCTCACAATAAACTGTGGAAAATTCTGAAAGAGATGGGAATACCAGACCACCTGACCTGCCTCTTGAGAAATCTGTATATGCAGGTCAGGAAGCAACAGTTAGAACTAGACATGGAACAACAGACTGGTTCCAAATAGGAAAAGGAGTACGTCAAGGCTGTATATTGTCACCCTGCTTGTTTAGCTTACATGCAGAATACATCATGAGAAATGCTGGGCTAGAGGAAGCACAAGCTGGAATCAAGATTGCTGGGAGAAATATCAATAACCTCAGATATACAGATGACACCACCCTTATGGCAGAAAGTGAAGAGGAACTAAAGAGCCTCTTGATGAAAGTGAAAGGAGAGTGAAAAAGTTGGGTTAAAGCTCAACATTCAGAAAACTAAGATCATGGCATCTAGTCCCATCACTTCATGGCAAATAGATGGGAAAACAGTGGAAACGGGCTCCAAAATCACTGCAGATGGTGATTGCAGCTATGAAATTAAAAGATGCTTACTCCTTGGTAGAAAAGTTATGACCAACCTAGACAGCATATTGGAAAGCAGACATTACTTTGCCAACAAAGGTCCATCTAGTCAAGGCTATGGTTTTTCCAGTCGTCATGTATGGATGTGAGAGTTGGACTATTATGAAAGCTGAGTGCCGAAGAATTGATGCTTTTGAACTGTGGTGTTGGAGAAGACTCGTGAGAGTCCCTTGGACTGCAAGAAGATCCAACCAGTCCATCCTAAAGTAGATCAGCCCTGAGTGTTTATTGGAAGGACTGATGTTGAAGCTGAAACTACAATATTTTGGCCACCTGATGCAAAGAACGGACTCATTTGAAAAGACCCCAATGCTGGGAAAGATTGAAGGCAGGAGCAGAAGGGGGTGACAGAGGATGAGAAGGTTGGATGGCATCAGTGACTCAATGGACATGAGTTTGAGTAAACTCCAGTGATGGACAGGAAGGCCTGGCGTGCTGCAATCCATGGGGTCGCAAAGAGTCAGACACGACTGAGCAACTGAACTCAACTGAATGCCTGAGTGATATTCCATTGTGTATATATACAACATCGTCTTGATCCCTTCATCTGTTGATGGACATTTAGTTTCCTTCCATGTCTTGACTATTGTAAATTGTGCTACTATGAACCTTGGTGTGCATGTTTCTTTTAAAATTAGAGTTTTCATTTTTCCTGGATATACGCCCAGGAGTGATTTTGCTGGATCTTATGGCCACTCTGTTGTTAGGTATTTTGTTGTTGTTGTTGTTGTTGTTGTTGAAACCTCCATGCTGTTCTTTGTAGTGTGTATACCAATTTACATTTCCACCAACAGTGTAGGAGAGTTCCTTTTCTCCATACCCTCTTGTATCATTTGCATTTGTCTGCATATGGTTTTGATTCTTCTCTCTTAGGTCAGGATTTGTATCCTGTTGTCTTTCATTTTTGTTAAGGAGAACTTTGTCCAGGTTGCAGTGAAAACATTGCTGAATGAGAACTTGCGTTCTGGGCCATTGTTTCCATTCATGGTAATATTATAATTGTGGGACTGAAAAGAATCTTGTCACCTCTCATGCATGACCCTGGGCAAGACTTTTGGGTGAGTCATTTCAGAATCCTAGCTGTTTCAGAATGTTCTCTGTTTCTCAGGGATGATGATTACATTAGTGACCATCTCTGTACATTGTCCTTAAAAATAGTATGAAGAGAATAGTGGTTTCGGGGTGCTGTGCTGTGTGTGCTTAGTCACTCAGTCGTCTCCAACTTTTTTGACTCCATAGACTGTAGTCTGCCAGGCTCCTCTGTCCATGGGAATTCTCCAGGCAAGAATGCTAGAGTGGGTTGTCGTGCCCTCCTCCAGGGGATCTTCCCAATCCAGGCATAGAACCCAGGTCTCTGTCATTGCAGATGGATTCTTTACTGTCTGAGCCACCAGGGAAGCCCAAGAATACTGCATGGGGTAGCCTATCCCTTCTTCAGGGAATCTTCCCAACCCAGGAATGGAACCGGGGTTTCCTGCATTGCAGGCAGATTCTTTACCAGCTGAGCTACCAAGGAAGCCCTTGGGGTGGTAGTGGATAGCACCTGATTGAATTATAATCCATTTTAATATTTCTTTTACTTACTGAACAAAAGAACACACTCTCTCTCTAAACACAAAGTGAGAAATCTGAAAGCTTTGTTGACTCGTTCAAAAAGTAAAATACATTATAAAGTAAAAGAATTATGGGAATATTCACTCAATTCTATTTTTATTCTGATCTACAAATAGTAGAGGTAATAGAAGTACAGTGGATATGAATCAGATGGGGATTTTTCTTTCCTCTAGTGAATTCTTTTGTCAGCCAATTTGATGGTGTCTGCAGGCACCATCTTACACTGATGTGCTCCAGGGTCTCTTTAGAATGAAACCGATGGGAAGTAGCCTGTCAGTGTCACCTGGGAAGTGGTGAAACTAAACTGTGACAGCTAGAAGGTGATTCATTCTCATTCTTTTGCTATCAGGTCAGGATCTGAATGAAGGAAGGAAAAAGGGAAAAAGACAGTAGTAATAACATGAAAGAAAAGTTTTAAAGCCCTGTGATTTTTGCCCTTGACCCAGATAGCTAACATACTTACTTATGTGAAATATAAGTTATGTCAATAAAACATGGTGTTTTGATAGAGTGAGAAGTATTCCAGCTTTATTTTGTGGTCTGCACTTCAACTGCTCAACAATACCCAATTTTTGGCATCTGAATTCCATAATACAGTTGGTTTGAAGGACAAAACATACAAAAATTACCAGGAAATCATACCGATGTTTAATGCCACATGTGTTTTCATTTGCATCCCTGTTTTGCTGTTTAAAAATGAATGAGAGGGAAATCACTAACTAAAAATCTATGGTTTAGGACAGTTGAAGACAGAACATTACGTTTATATGGCTTTTAATATAGAGAAAGGAGAGACTTCCCTGATGGTCCAGTGGTTAAGACTCTGCACTTCTACTGTAGGGGGCGAGGGTTTGATCCTTGGGCAGGGAACTATGATCCCACATGCAGTACAGTGTGGCCAAATAAAGCAGTCAAAAGGGTATAGTATAGAGCCTCATAATAATGTTGTGGAAGTTGAAACTGCAATACTTTGGCCGTCTGGTGTGAACAGCCTACTCATTGGAAAAGACCCTGATGCTGGGAAGGATGGAAGGCAAAAGGAGAAGAGGGCGGCAGAGGATGAGATGGTTGGTTATCATTACCGATTCAATGGACATGAACTTGGGAAAACTCTGAGAGATATTGAGGGACAGGGAGGCCTGGCGTGTTGCAGTCGTTGGGGTCGCAAAGAGTTGGACATGACTTAGTGACTAAACAACAACAAAAGCAATGCTGTGAGAAATTAGGGTAATTAGTGTTTTGAATGTGAGGCAAGCAAAACACACAGTGGCTTTGTTATACACCACCAACACAGTGGGCAGTAGCATGGCTAGGATGGGGTGGATACAACGCTATAGGTAGATCAGAGCTTCTCAAAGTGTCATCCAAGAACCCTGGGGGTCTCCAAGACTCCTGCCATTCCACCAGGTAAAACCTACTTTTATAATAATAACAAACTGCTATTTTCCTTTTTTTGAATGCTCATCTCTCAAAGAGAGTACTGTGCCATTTTATATTAGGGACTTGAGCATCCTTGGATTTTGCCATCTGCAGAGGTCCTAAAACCCATCCCTGTGGATTCCAAGGGTAACTCTATACAGAAGAGTTTTACAGAGGCTACACGATGTCATTGTTCTCATGTCCAGCAGACTATATGCTAGTGAGTTATCCTGTGTTTTAAAAATTTCTGTTTTAATTCCTAAGATGATAAATACCGATAGATATAACCCACATAAACAGAAGAAATTCAAGAGTTTAAAAGGGTCCTAAGGTAAAAAAGAAAATTTGAAAACTGTTGTTTGAAATGGATTGCTAAGCCTAGTAGAAGTGTGGTTTCATTTAATGCCAAAAAGAGCCCTAGCCAGGCAGGTTCTGTTATCACCTTCACTGAGCACATGAAGTGACGAAGGCCTGGAAAGGTTAATATTGGGCAGAAGGTCACATAAGTAGTAAGTTGCAAAGTCTGAATGGGATCCCAGGTTTCTGATCCTTAATTTTTCGGCTGACTGTGCCACCAGGCATGATGTGCCTCTCAGAGAAACACCAGGAATGGAATGGCCTATATTTGACACTAATGTTTCAGAAGAAGACCTAACTTCTAAGAACCTTGGTGCTCCTGCCGGGCCCGAGAATATAGAAAGAAAGATCCTCCTTCTGGACAGTGTAGAGCAGAGACCACATTTCTGTTGAGTCCACCCAACAAGTGTGTTTGGTTTGTCTTGTACACTATGAAAAATCAAACAATTAGGTGTCATTCTCGTAATCTCGGAGTTTTCATTGAAAAAAACAAGTTCAGGTTGCAGGCTAAACTGAAAAATTGAAAAAAATCTAACTCAACTGGAATGGTATTCCCACAGGGCCACAGTCAGTTACAGATTATGTCAGCTGGTTTTTTTTTTTTTTTTTTTTTACATGAAGCACATGTGCTCTAGTTTGCCACAGACCTCACCACTCCTGTGAGGTCTGTGCATAACCCCATAGATCATGGCCTCCTTTATGTTACCTGTTTCAGCTGTTGGATTGGTGATGTCTGGGGATGTTCTGTCTTCTCCATAATGTTTATAGCCAGTCTGTTCTTAACTTACTTAAAAAGACACTGACAGTAAAAGGGAAACGGTACATCCCACTCTGACCACCCCAACCTGGTGTGGTAAAGACCTCACTGACAGTGCTGAACAGACAACAAGTTGCTTTTTTCCTTACTAAAGCCTGAAATTCTAATTCATTTAAAGAGTAAGGATCTGCCAGTGAATTAACATTTATTTTTAAATGTGCAGCCCTTTCTTTTTTAAGTGTAATATCACCCATTGCCCTCATTTTATGTTTATTTTAGTAATGTCTATTGTCCTCATCATTATCATGTCTGGACCCTTTATGAAACTTGAAATGTTTCTGTGCACGTTAGATCAGTCATTTGAAACAATTTGAGATTGTCTACTAAAGGACTTCATTAGCCTGGGCATTTGGACAAAATTATTGAATTTCAAATTCTTGTACTTAAAATATCTCACCATTTCAGCAGTGCCTATCAGCCATTATCATAATTTTAAATATATATCTGTTTGTGTTTTTCTTCCTTTGCTTCACCCCAGACTCTCAGGGTCATAAAGCTGACAATTACATCTACTTGCTCACAATGTGTATTCTTTGCCTGGAACAGCGTTTAGCACATAACAACATTGAATAATGGAATGGATAAATGAGCAAATATACAAATACACCAGTTGTGTATATGATAAATGTTATTCTTCTCTAGCACCAAAAATTACATTAAAAGATTTTCATTGAAAAGTGTTATACTTCCTAATTTGAGGACTAAATTGGAGAGATGTGTATTTCTTATTTTCCACGTAAATATATGTCTGAAATTGCCTCTGTGGATATATGTATTTTTCCTTTTCTGTTTAGAATAGCTCCCCATTTTCCTGATGGAAGGTCAGGAGGAAATTTATTTATCTATCCAGCTAAGAATAAGGTGCACCTCGAGATCTTAATGCAAGATGAGACTGCTGAACTTGAATGTTCATCAGGGACTCCCGCATACTAAAGGACACTCTTTCCGTGTTTGGAAGGGGCCGAGTTACTCAGCCATTAGAAAAGTCTCATGAGTAGCTTTTAGGCAGTGTTCTCCAAAGAGGGCATCTAGCTCTTAACCTATTGCTGAAAGAGAAATAGCATTGTCTATTAATACTACTGGAACTAAAGATGAATAGTGAATTGGCCTTGATCTGACAGAGAGTTTGACTTTGATAGCTCATCCCTTAAAAATGGTTCTTTTATATTTATGAAAAAAAAAGCATGACGTCAAGCTGGGTGGAATGGGGGGGTTGATATCAATATTTAAGAGCAAACTTGTAGGGCTTCCAAAAAAAAAAGCCCTTTGTGTGAACTTTTTTTTTTTACATGCATAACTAATTAGCTTAGGTTATTATAAGCAGGGCTGCTGTGATGAAGTTTCCGGTGGTGTCTCGGGACACCTTGTTTATAGTGCTTTCTCTATGCCAGTCTACGAACTGGAATTACAGAAAGTAGAGGGAGCGGATAGTCTACTGTTTCTCGTTGGATTGGGGCCACCTAAAACGTGGTTATGCTGGAAATGCTAGAATATAATCACTATCAGGTGAGCTTTATTCTTATATTCAGTCTCTGAAATGTAATTAATAAATTGAGTGTTTCACCTTCTTGTGTTATTGTAATAGACACACAATTTTCAGTTGGTACGTGTCTTCCCATTTAATGTTGTTTATTGTTTGATGCCATAAGCAGTAATCCAATGTAGTTTTGAACAGAGTAAATGTTAGTAGGATTTTTTCCCCCGTGCATGGCTGTGTTCTCCCCATGACTCCTATTCATAGCTCATAAGATTAAATTGTGTTTCTCAAGGAAAAAGTGACTATATTGAGTATCATTGATTTTGTTTAAAAGTTTCATATTCTCTATTAATGTCTTATAAGAAACAAGGTGAAAATATTCTGGTGGCTTAATATACATGCCTTTAAAAACACATCCAAAAAAAAGAAAAAACAAACAAACACATCTATAGAAGTGTTTTTTGTGTTTGAAAGAAACTGCTTCATGTGGAACTGCTTTTTATGTTGAGTTTAAGATCTTAATTAAAATGTTGGATACTCATGTCCAAATGAAAGTGGGAGGAATTAATCTGCAACTGGTTGATTTAATCATCAGAATGTTTCTGTTTATGTTCTACAACCATTTTATAGTTGTTTCTAAAGGGGATTTTTTTTTTTTTTAACAAAACAGAAAGCCATTATATTTGCCAAAGAAAACTGAAGTAAGTTATACACTTTCTTCTAGATTATTGTTTTGACCTTAATAAAGTCTTTCAGGTGTGTTTGAGAAAATTTTTGCCCTACAGATAGTTGCAGATTTTCAGCTCTTACGCATGAGAAGAAGGGCACAGGGCTTTAAAGAGATGGACCATTAATTAGCAGGGGAATGAAACCAGGCAGAGTATTAACCCAAATCCGAAGAGTTAGCCTTTAAACTCCAGTAATAGCAAAATCCATCAGCACAGTGCCTGGTACCTAATAGGGGCTTAATAATCTATTCTGTTGGCGGACTGGCCTGTCTCATGTTTGTGCCTGAAAAGAAGAGCTGTCCAAAACTCACCAATAACAGCACTTTCTTCTCTTCCCTCCATGGCTATGTTCAGGTGCAGACCCACCTCGAAAACCCCACCAAGTACCACATACAGCAAGCCCAAAGGCAGCAGGTAAAGCAGTACCTTTCTACCACTTTAGCAAATAAACATGCCAACCAAGTCCTGAGCTTGCCATGTCCAAACCAGCCTGGCGACCATGTCATGCCACCAGTGCCGGGGAGCAGCGCACCCAACAGCCCCATGGCTATGCTTACACTTAACTCCAACTGTGAAAAAGAGGTAATTCATGTCTCCTCCCCTCTCCTTTCTCCTACACTGAATGACTGTCTGTTGGATCTCCCTCCTGCACTTGACTGTGGACTCTAGTCTGTCCGCGTGGCCACCTTCACCGGCCTTTGTCCCAGACTCCCCATGCTAGCTGTCATCCTTCAGCCTCCTCCCTGTCACTGTCACTGGGTCATCGGGTTATGGCTCCATGCAGGGGATGTGGCCCCCTCGGAGCAGAACCCGGAGGCGAGGACCCTTTTTCTCCTATCCCATTTCCGCTTGTTAGCTAAGTGTTCTCTTCCATGCCTTTCCATTTACAAAGCATTGAAAATGCAGGGAGAGAAGGGAAGGTGGAAAAGGGATAGTAAAAATAGAAAAGGTGTCGGACAGGCAGTTTAGAAGTTCCGCTTGCTGTGAATGTCTGGAATATTATTTTTATTTCTTCCTGAGCTGGAAAGGAAAAAAAAAAAGCACAGAGTGTGCATGGCTGGATTGGAAGAATATAGTACATGAGAATCTAACAGAAAAGCAAAGATTTTCTTGCTGGGTGAATTCAGTTTCCTTAATAAATTGCTGCTGCTGGTGAAAGCTGCTTTTTATAAAGGCTGGGTTGGAGACAAGACTCAAACATACCTCAAAGCTAATTGTTGCACCAAAATTTGAAGCATACCTAAAAGGCAAGTTGTGATTTAATGCCTGTTATTTCCAAATTGAGATGATGAGCATCATTTTGATGGAGTTTGACTGTCCTCTGAAATGTTCACGTGATTTCAGAGGTGACCCTTCTGAAGTTTGGTTGACTTTAATTTCTAGAGGGACTAAGTCGTCTCCCTTTTGCCCAAACCAACCATCTTATTTTTCTCTGTCCGTATTTGTCATCTGTCAAACTGATTTGATGAAAGTTCTTCCTTCATTATTTCATTTCTCGGTCACATTCCACTTTACTGGAGAGCTTAGTTCATCTTGTTGCTACGCCATCAACCTCATGTGAATATGTCACTGAACAGTCATTTGCAAATCCAAGTCATGGCCTGATTTTGCTTGTGTTTTTGCAGGGATTTTATAAGTTCGAAGAGCAAAACAGGGCGGAGAGCGAATGCCCAAGTATGAACACACATTCACGAGCATCATGCATGCAGGTACTGAATGACTTGTCAGCCCAAGGATATAGCGCTTTGTAATGAGGATCTATGTTTGTGGCTAATCACACCTTCCTAATGACTTTGGATTCTCCCCCCATTGATTTTTTTTTTTTTTCAATTGAGAAAGCTATGAACAGTGCTGTTTTCTTCATTATGTCTCATGATTTAAAAACTACTAGGGAAATAATACTAAAATGCATTTTCCCCTGATTTGCTGTAAGGTGTTGAACAGTGTTTAAGATACATAAATTTTAATAAATAAAATGTAAACTGCTGTACTTCATTTAGATACCATCATCAAAGTATGTTATACAAATTTATGGGTTAGCAACTTGGACAGAATATCTGTAAAACCAAGATGTGTGTATGTGTGAGATCTATATAGTTTTATAAAATGAAATCTCATGGCAAATATAGTTGGAAACTTTATTTATTCATTTAATGATAATTCAGGAATATTTTCCCAAGCAATGAAAAGTTCTTCTGTGACATCCTCTTTAATGGATATATAAATTATGTTGACATCCTTATATTAATTATATTTGTATATTTTAAATGTGTGCATGGATATAGAAGAGGAAGAATTTTTATCAATATTTATGACTCTTTTCATAAGAGAACAAATTATTTAAAAAATTTTCTCACGCCAAAGCCACTAATTTCCTTTCCCTGAAAAAAAAAAAAAAGATTAAACATTTACAAAGAAAGGCTGCTCATAAGTCTTCTGGCCCGTTTACCAGTTCACTTGGAAAGTCACCTCTTCAATAGGACATACAGTTGGTGCACCTGGAAAGGAAACAGTGTTGGCAGTTACTCAAAACTCACCTCCATTTATTCTTCTCATGAGTCACTCGGTAACACTCATTTTCTGAATATATGCTGTATTCTTGGCACTGTGAGCACTTCATATGGTTTGTCCTGAAATCTCACAAGAATTCATTAAGGGCATGGGTATTATTAACCCCATTGTACAGATTGCCACACCGTGACTCTTAAAGATTAGGGGTTGGCACACTGAGACTTTTAAAGATTAGGGGCAATGATCCAAACCAGGAAGTGGGAGAGCCAGGGTTGTGACAAGCCCCAGGATGTTGAAGCCTGTCTTCTTTAACAATGGCAAAAAGGCACACAGGAGCATCCCTCTGAGTTCTGAGATTTCACTGTGTACTTGTGAAGCACTATTAAGACCCAAGCAGGTGTTTGCATGCTCGCTCGCGCACGCACGCACAGACACACGCACACACCAAGTAGATCAAATACATAAGATGTTTATGAAGAAATGTTTTCACACACACACACACACGCACGCGCACACACGCACACACACACACACACACACACCAAGTAGATCAAATACATAAGATATTTACGAAGAAATGTTTTCACACACGCACGCACGCACACACACACACGCACACACACACACCAAGTAGATCAAATACGTAAGATGTTTACGAAGAAATGTTTTCACAGACTTGTCTTTGCGACTGCTGCAATGCGCGTGTAATTACTGTTGTTTATTATAGTGACTGATGTTTTGGTACTTCAAAAATAAAATTGATCTAGAGGGAATGTCAGCTCCACGACTGTAATGATAACCTCGTCCTGGTGCTCTCCTCTGGGAGTGCCAAGCACCCTGGCAGGCATACAAGCAGAGACTTAGTTTGCAAGTCATTGTAAGATTAGTGCAGGACTAACCAGTGGCCTGAGAGGCACAGTGCCCCCCACACCTTTATGGGAACAAAGGGTTGAATAGCCATCTGTGGTTTTTTTTTTTACTCCAAAGAAGGTGTGGGAAATGTACCAGATATAAATTTAGATGAGAAAAGGAAAAGGCAGCTATCATTTGAGATGAACTTTCCTGGTTCCTCTTTCCTGTTTAGGGCAGGCAGTTTTATACAACAATTGAAAGCATAGTTCAAACCGTGGCTCTAACCCTTCTTCGATGTGTGACTTTGGGCAAGCTGCTTCTCATATATCTCACCTGAAAAACTGTTGTAATAATAGCACCTACTCTGGTAGGGTTATTGTCAGGGTAAATCAGTTGGTCCATAAAAAGCCCTGAGCCCAGTGACTGGCACCTAGTAATCAGTCACTACGTGCTGGTTGCATATATCATCCTCCTCACCACCCATTAGCATTAATGGTCTTCAGTAATGTACTCATTTGGAGAGGCAGAGGACAGTTATCTCTTAGACTCTAACTAATGAGTGTTACTTCTTTATAGCAGGAAAAACCATGGATCTCTGTTAGATTGCTTTGCACAGTGTTTGCTTATATCTGTCTCTCTTCCATTGCCTTTTTCCTTCAGATGGATGATGTAATTGATGACATCATTAGCCTAGAATCAAGTTATAACGAAGAAATCCTGGGCTTGATGGATCCCGCCTTGCAAATGGCAAATACGGTATTGATGATCTTTTTTTTTTCCCTAAAAGAAAAGCTTGAGATATTATTTCCAGTGTTTTCTCCCCGTTCCTGAATTTTCAGTTTCTTTTTGCAAGTGATTCATTGAGAAGTTAATTCATGAGGTAGAGAAGTATCTCAAGATCACAGATAAATGACTCAGACATTAGAAATTAAGAATTTCTCGTGAGTTTATCAGTAACCCCATGATAAAGCTCTCCATTCCCTGGAGACAAGTTCACTTTCAATAACATGCTGCGTCTTCTAACTCCCCTCGACATCTGATGCCCAACTTAGTACACTGCTGCCAAGGGAAATACTGTGTACTGTGTTATTTACAGTGGTTTTCTGGTCAGCCTGAAAACGTAATGCACTTTTTAAAGGAGATCCTTTACTGTTGACAGGTGATTAAGTGATGTTCAGTTTGCCCTTTTTCAATGGCAAACTTATTCCAATTTTAGTTCGTTAGGCAGGGGTCATATTTGCTCTTCTCTGTTAAGTATTCCTCTCTGCAGTTGGAGCCTTGCCTGTAGAGTTTATTTTCTTTCACTCCTTCCATTTGTGTCTTATATGGTTCTTGCAGGAATTCCTTGAGTCATGTTGGGATGCTATCATTGCCCTCTGTTTTAGGGTTAGGAAAGGTTACCTTGTGTTACCCTAGGTTATACAGCTCAGATGTGTCAGAGCCAGGACACGGTACATCTCTGAATGCCTAGTCCCATCCTTTTATGCTTTCTATACAAGCCAATGCCATGAGACTGTCATATTCTTTAGTAATTAGTATGTTTTGGGGGGTATACTATTTTTATTAACATTTAAATTTCACCAAGAGTTCAAGAATATGCTAGCCTTCTGTTCAGATTTTTGAAATGAAAATAAAATGGACAAACAGCTTTAAGGATGCAGTATATTTAACACTGCATAATATATTCACCAGCTGGACATTCTAGGGAGTGGTGTAACTATACACTTAGGAGACAAGCCCTGGAATTGGAGGAAGAACCTACCATTCAGGACTAAACAGAGGACTCTGGTTGCTGACAGAATCTCCCCTTGACTTCAGACTTGACACAAATTGAGCAAATCTATCAGTATATACAAACCAGTGAGTTCAGGACAGTTACAGGATAAATTGGCCAGAGCCAGTTCAGACTGTGGGAGCCAGTCTGAAGCAAGCAAGATTGGTTGGAGGATGGAAATGTTGCAGTTGAAGTCCAGGATCAGCAGATGAGAGCAGTCATCTTCTAAAAATCACTAATTTCTACACAAGTTCCTAAGATGGTTTTCCCAAACAGGGTAGTAATTGGCTTTTAAAAGATTAACTTCCACGGTGGTAAGAGGGTGAAAGGGAGTTATTGTTAGTGGTTATAGAAATTCAGATTTGCAAGATGAAAAAGTTCTGGAGATGTGCTGCCCAACAATGTGAATATACTTAACTGAACTGTACACTTAAAAATAACAAGAAATGGTGAATTTTAGATCATATTTTTTTTAAACTACAAAAATTTTTTTAAAGACCAAATTCCAATGATAAATTTCCTTGGAAAGGGAATGTGGTAGCTCTTACTTATTTATACCAAAATCCCTAGAAAACCAATTTTTTATAGTTACGTTTTCTTTTCTATCTTGGTCCAGTCCTTTAAGTCCCTTTAATTCCTTGAAGTCTTGAGGGGTAAGGACTCCCCTCAAAACCTCTGAGTTTTTTCTAGATTGCTTAGTTTTGTCAGTTTACTACCCGTTTAAACTCACCCCCTCATTTTGAAAGAACTAAATATTATTTCTAACAAATGTTTCCATGCCAAACTCGTCCCACCCTCTTTGAGCCCTGGGTCAGCTTCTGTGGAACCCTCTTGCTTCCAGCATCCCATGAGGCAGACTGTACTTGTCAGTAGTCAGAATCCTAGGATGAACAGGAGCAAAAACCTTGGAGGAGCTTGCGCTCAGGAATTTATAATTTTTAAATATACCCAGTCCCCTTGCAGCACTAATTAGCAATGGCCAAGTCATTTCAGAAGAACTTTGCTGACAAAAGTGGTAATTTTCCGGTGGCATCGAGTGGATACCTGCGCATACTCAGGAGAACTCTAGGATTGACACGATTCTTTTAAATTATTCTTTTTTAAAAAATTTCCCCAGTGATGAGGACCTCAGATGTCATCTGATCTAACCTAGTACTGCCTTAATTTCCTCTTGCATATCCTTTGTATTCCCCTCCAAAATATCAGGCTTTCAGCTTCTTGAAAGCTTCCAAATCCACACTCACAAGTGAAGCAGTGTAACACAGTGGTTGGGAGTTGAAGATTTACCATCAGACCTGGATTCAAATCCTGAGTCTGCCATTTACAGCCTGACTTTGCACATTACTTAGTTTCTTGAAGTCCTCCATTTCCCTATTTGTAAAATGGAACTGATCATTGTTTCTCCTTGACATGATCATCTCCTAAAGTATGTATTGTTGTTGTTTAGTTGTTGAGTCCTGTCCAACTCGTTGTGACCCCACGGACTGTAGCCCTTCAGGCTCCTCTGTCCATGGGATTTCCCAGGCAAGAGTACTGGATTGGGTTGCTGTTTCCTTCTCCAGGGGATCTTCCCAACCCAGGGATCAAACCCCTGTCTCCTGCATTGGCAGGCAGACTCTTTACCACTAGCCCCCCAGGAAACCCTAAAGTGTGTATAGCATTTAGCATTGGAAACATAACTTGTACTCAACAGTGTCTAAATTATTATATATAAATTATTATAGTTTAAATAATTTTGATAGTATTTTATCCAGGTGATATTCACTCAGCACCTGTAATATGCCAACTCTATGATCAATAATGGAAATATTTTTCATAGTGAATCTCTCTGTGGATGTGGATCTCAGTTTGCCTCGTGGAGAACTTGTCCTTGTGACAACCCTCTGAAGACATGACTTTCAGACTGAATACCCGTGTCTCCTCGGTCAGTCTACACTGGAGTAGATATCCTAGTCCGATTGCTCCTGAACTCACTTTAAGATTGATTTAGCCTTTATTAGATGCCTCATGGAGAAGGCAATGGCAACCCACTCCAGTACTCTTGCCTGGAAAATCCCATGGACGGAGGAGCTTGGTAGGCGGCGGTCCATAGGGTCGCTGAGAGTCGGACACGACTGAGTGACTTCACTTTCACTTTTCACTTTCCTGCATTGGAGAAGGAAATGGCAACCCACTCCAGTGTTCTTGCCTGGAGAATCCCAGGGACGGTGGAGCCTGGTGGGCTGCCGTCTCTGGGGTCGCACGCAGTCGGACACGACTGAAGCGACTTAGCAGCAGCAGCAGCAGCAGATGCCTCATATGTTACCAGCACCAGGTCAGGTGCTGTGGATGCAGATGAGTCAGGTCTCCTTCCTCATCTCACTGGGCTTACAAGCTTAGAAAAGGAGACCACTTCAGACTTTGAATGGAGAAGGATAATTCAGAAGCAGAGAGACCATCTCGGGGGAGTTCCCAGATAAGAAAGGATCCCCAGAACAGACTTTAATTTATTCCCAGTCAAGAGAAGAGTAACCTGCAGTACCCTCAGGGGTCACTGACTTCATCCTCATCGCCATTTCTCTTCTGTGTTCTCCACATCAGAGCTATTTCGGCAATAAACTATTTCGGCATTTTACAACTGGCAGAAAGACACTGTAACACAGAAGTTAGGAACACAGACTCTCAGCCAGACATCTGAGTTCAATGCATACTCTGGAGTGAGTTGTTTGTCTTTGCCTCACTTTCCTTCCCTGGAACATGGGGATAATAATAGCATCTAAGGCAACAGAACCTATGCCGTCACTAAATGTTAGTTACTAGCTCTCATTCTTGATAAAATTGGGTTTTAGTTGTTAGAATTAAATAACGGAACCACTACAACTTACTAACATCTTAATTTTTTCCCCACAGTGGAGTTTAAACTTAATATTCTTTGTGTTGGGCATTTTTTCCTTTTAGTTGATTCTTTGAAATGGTCTATTTCAAGTTAACTGCTTTAAAAAATAAAGTGGAAGGAACACTTAGAGAGGAAACTATCCTAAGGGAATTGGAGTCTAGAAATAACTATTCTGAGAGCACAAGGGCCCTCTTGTGCCATCACAAACAAAGAATAAAAGTCCCAGTTTACTTGTGCTTACAGTACGTAATTGATATTCAGAGAAGGGGACCATCCAGGGAGAAAAAAATAATAACATTTTGCAGTTATCATTTACTTGGAAAAATATTCATTTTGGTGGAGCAGAACACTGAAGAACTTGATTCAGAAAAAGTTTAGGGAACATACACATGTGTCTACCTTCTCTTTATTTGTCCTAATTGGACTGTGTCTTTTACTGTCCATTGTATAGCTCGTGCACTGGAAGTGAAATCTTGTCCATCAGGTTAATGTGCTGGATAAAAACCCTACAAAGACACAATATATTCATGTTAACAGAAGGTACACTTCCTCTTCCTTAGCTTTAAAAGTGTTATTTTGACCTAGTAATGAAGTTAAAACTGTGTTTATGGGGGAATTTTTCAAAATGAGAAAGGGAACCACTGAATCTTTTCCTAAATTTGCATGGCTAGGAGACTGATTTTTAATTAGAAATCCATATTAATTTAATCAGCCTCCCTTTGAGTAGCTTTCATAAGTAACAGCTGTTAATATAAAGAGCCTAAGCCATCATTTAGAGCAGTCTTTCAACCTTGGTACTGTTGACATTTGGGATGGGTAATCCTTTGTTGTGGAGAGTGTCTTGTCTGTTGTAGGATGTTTAGCAGGATCCCTGGCTTCTCCCCACTGGAGGCCATTCACACCTTGCCATCCCACAGTGATAACACAGAATGTCTCGAGACAGTGACAGATGTCCCCTTGGAAAAAGGGGCAAAATCACCCCTATTGGAAAAAGATTTGTAATATGGAGTAGTCACTTTAGCCACACACATCCCTGCATTTCTGTGCTTAGATCTGCATTGCAATCCACGGGATGCTTGGCAATTCATATGGCAGATAGTGTTGTTAATCAAAGTGAAAATTAGTTTGACTGCCCCAAAACTGTGACTTCCCTGGTGGCTCAGACAGTAAAGAGGCTGCCAGCAATGCAGGAGACCCGGGTTCAATCCCTGGGTCGGGAAGTTCCCCTGGATAAAGGAATGGCAGTCTACTCCAGTATTCTTGCCTGGAGAATCCCCATGGACAGAGGAGCCTGGCTAGCTGCAGTTCATAGTGTCACAAAGAGTGAACATGACTGAGCGAAAAAACTGTAGACAAAGAATATACTTTTAGGAAAACCTCACTGGACATGAGTTTGAGCAACTTTGGGAAATAGTAAAGGACAGGGAAGCCTGATGTTTTGCAGTCCATGGGGTCACAAAGGGTTGGATACAACTGAGTGACTGAACAATGAAACATAGTTTATCAGTCACTTTAAAAGCAGGTACTCTGTTTTACTTGTGCATGCATCTTCAGTCATGTTTGACTCTTTATGACCTCCCTGGACTATAGCCTGCCAGGCTCCCCTGTCTATGGAATTCTCCAGGCAATAATACTGGAGTGGGTTGCCTTTTCCTTCTCTGGGGGATCTTCCTGACCCAGAGATTGAACTCGCATCTCCTGCGTCTCCTGCATTGGCAGGCAGATTCTTTATCACTGCGCCACCTGTTTCACCCACTTTATCTTGTTTACTTTTTACAAAACTCTGTGAGATGGGTGATATAGTTGCTACTTTTCAGAGAGGGACATCTCATCTCACAGAGTTTAATATCATTTGGCGGGTCAGAGACAGGCAGCTTCTAACCTGAGTCTCTGGCTCCTTAGCCCAGGATGTAAATGCATTGTTCATTTGTAAATTTGAGTACCCACAGTTAGTGAGCAACTGGGTTTTTATTTGCTCAGATTCATTTGGAGATTAATTGAAAATTGCAGTTTCTAATTGATTATTATCAGTAGGTTGATCCTGCCCTCCTCCCAATAATGCAATTAACAAGCGATGTGAATCTCCTATCAAAAACCTGCACTCAGAGCTGTACCTTGATGTTCCTTTTTGTAAAGTCAGCATGATAAGTTACACAGAGTGCCTTTCAACCTCTGTGCCTGGCTCAGAGTAGGCACCCACAAAATTAAGTTTTCCTCAACAAAATCTCCCAGCAGGCTCTATGATGCCCACTCCTAACCAGCAAGATTGGAAAAGCTACCGAAGTGAGAAATCTTTTCAAGAACTCTCCAGAGGGTTATAAGCTGCCTTTCAACTGGAAGTAATGATGTTTGACCTCAGTGGAGTGCCCGATAAGGCGTCTTGTTCCAAAGATTTTAATTCATCTCTCTTTTTGGTCAGCCCTGCTGTCAGTCCACACAGTCTTCTCTGTAGTTTTTAACCCCTACTCAATCCATTTCTTTCTGAGTTCTCCCCGCTTCCACCCGACTGCTCCATCCATCTCTCTCTCTCCCACTCTTGTGTTTGGGTCTCTCCCTGTTTCCACCCGCCCCCTTGTGTCTTTCTTTGTCTAATCCCCAGTTTTCAATTCTTTCATCCTCTCTTTCTCTTTTTTGTGGGTCTGCATTTATTAAGTATATGTACACATAGCATCTTCCTTTAGATTGTGGTTAGAAAATATATTCTTAGTGTAATACATGTGCTCTTTATTTCTCAAGCCATGGAAATCATTGTTTTTAGCTTGTGGCATTGAATCTCAAGTCACATTATTGGTTTATTAATACCCGATAGTTCTTCCCAAATCTGAAATTCCAGAAGGATAGATGGAGAACTTGAGCAAACTCCAGGAGACAGTGGAAGACAGGGAAGCCTGAAGTGCTGCAGTCCATGAGGTCTCAAAGAGTCAGACACGACTGAGAGACTGAGCAACAGCAAAGGAGGAGGAGGAGGAAGCTTTGGAATCTCGAAGTCTTACCAGATGTCATACCAGCTTTATAACTTTTGACGCTCTGACTCTACAGTGCTGTATTGAGACATTTGAGCCTCTTTCACTTTGCTGTACTAAGTTGGACAAGAATAGAACTAAACACTCACAGGGCAAGGCTGACCTGAGAAGATGACCTATTTCATATAAAACCACTCAGTGAAAAAACAGCTGGTAACCATAGTCACTTTTTTATCAGTTCCTTAACTAGAGGCCCTTGAAATGTGGTTCAAGGGCATTTTACATTATCACATTTTCATATGCACACGTATAGTGAGATATGTGTAAGCCATTTCATATGCATAATTTAGATGCTGTCTTCACAAAGGAACAAAAGACTGAGTGGAGAAGAGAGATGTGCTCTGCTGATCTGTCTGTTCGAACAGCCCCCAACCCCAATCACATTAGAGCAAGTGTCATATTAACCCTGGAAAACATCTTCCTCTCTGCAGTCCTCCCCCATCTCTCTAGCTAGGGGTTTAGCTCATAGAGTGTTTATTTAGAAGTCATGACAGGAATACGATACCTGGTGGCGCCCAATGAGAGGAAACACATTTGATTCTATGTTTATTTCATGGTATCTTTTAATCTGTATGTTAGTGGTTATTTGAAAGAATGACACATGCTATATTGCGATATAGCCTCTACCAGGTACATCTGCGTTACTGAGTATTTTAATCATACTTAAATGCTATCTACATTTACTTTTCTCAGATTAGAGGAAACTTCAGAGTGTATAATCAAGTAAAGGAAGGGCTGAAAGACATAAACTCTCACCTGGTAATGATAGTTTCAGAAATTATTCGAGTTAAGCTGGAAATGGGAAGTTTCTGCCATGGAAGTAATGAGATCATCTAACTGTTTCCCAACAATTAATACTTGAACCTTTATTTCAGGGAGTGGGAAAAGGGAATGTCTTGGATCTCATGTGTTTATAAAACTGGGTACATCAGACTCATAGCAGAGAGCTAGTCACAGGGAAACGCATATGTGACAAAGGGAAGTCATTGTTGGAATAAAACAGAGTCACTGCTTGAAAAGATTCAGTTCAGAACAAGAGACAAACACTGTTAAGCTCATTTGGAAAGGCTCAATGTTTCTTTTTTTTTTTTAAGTGTTAATGTTTTCTTCTTTTATGAAAGTCAGTGGGCTCCCTCTTGTGGCTTTGTGAAAGATTTCAGTTTCAAGGAAAATACCTTTTTCATACAATAGTAAGGATACCATTTCTTTTCCAATAAGAAAACACTTTTCATTACTTTGTAGAGAGAGAGAGAGAGGAAGAAAAGGAAGGAAGAAAATTGACTTTGATGTAAAACCTGACTTGGCTACAAAGCTATGCCACATAGAACATGACTTATAATAATAGCCAGTATTTACTGAACATCTACCATAAGCTACTAGATGCTATAGATAATGAGTTCACCACATTATCCTTTGTCTCGATGCTCACGATAAACCTATCAGATGGGGTTGTATAGTGATTTGATGTGTGTGAGATTCTGCCTCCTTTCCTGTCTCTAAGGGAACCCCTAAGGAGACCATATATCTGCGAATGAATGAAATGGTTAACATCTCATTTCCTGTATTAACAAATATTTTTTACATGAAATCATTTCTTTTTTTAAAGTTAGTTTTTCTTGGAGTCTAGTTGCTTTACATGCCGTGTTAGTTTCTACTGTACAGCACAGTGAATCAGCTGCACGTGTACATATGTCCGCTCCCTTTGGGACTTCCTTTCCATTCAGGTCACCACGGTGTATGGAGTAGAGTTCCCTGTGCTAGTCAGCGTGATGTTCTCATTGGTTTTCTGTTTTTACCTAGTATCAGTGATGTATATATGTAAATGCAGTCTGGAATAGGATATGGGTTTTAGCTGACTAATTTAGGAATCGTTCAGTGATTCATTTCCGTTACTGTTTTTTTCTCTTTCCAGTTACCTGTCTCTGGAAACTTGATTGACCTTTATGGAAATCAAGGCCTGCCACCCCCAGGCCTCACCATCAGTAACTCCTGCCCCGCCAACCTTCCCAACATAAAAAGGGAGCTCACAGGTAAATACTCAGCAAATGTGCCTCTCAGTGGAGGTTTTCTGTTCATGTTCTGTTCAGCAAAGTTGTCCAAGTAGTGACCTCCAGAACTATTTCCAACTCACACACATATGTTTTTAGGTCTGTGCAGTGGTTAAGACATTGAGCTATGTTTTAGTGTGGAGTATTTATACTTGAAAATCCTGGTTTCCAGTATCACTTGAGATGCTGGGAATCGGGCCCCCATATCTCCATGACTGCCATCATTGTGTCTGTGGCTGCTGTCCCCTTTGGGGTGAGAGCAACAGGCTCCCAGTCTGGTTTTTTTCCTGGCCCTTGGTAGCATTTGAGTTTAAGGACATATTTCTTACCTCTTAAGATGCTTCCTGTTACTTTTGCTCTATCACGTGCAAAAGATTCACTCACAGAGTGAAAAAATAATTTATCAAATGGAGCAATGGGTATCATTTGCTCTTGAGGCAAGTGTGAAATTACCTGTTTCGCCATTTTTGTTTAACGCTTTAGGGAAGGCATTTGGCCATTAAAACACAATGAAACTGCATTAGAACTGGCATTCTACCCTGCTGGATTTTATGGCCTCCAGCTCATCCGAACCCTTTTTATTATTTGATCCTTGCATCCTACAGGATTGGGTGAATAGACTGAGACTATGGAATATAGATTTGGTGCAAAAAATTCCTCTTCCATTCAAGCATGTCTTTGAAAGAACAAAAATAAAAGTTCAGAAAATTGTGGCAGGAGAAAGACATTAAAAAAAAAGACGTTGATTTAGTTTTTAAAAAGATAATTAATAAATAAAAACCATCAAAAGCCAACAAACACGTAGGTATCGTACCAGGTAGTAATAATACAATGAAGTTTTAGAAAACATAGCTAAATGAAACTTGTATTAAATAATGATAAAATATGGTTAGAGTGACATGCATAAAATTCTTGAGTGTAAAATGTGGTTTTGAATTATGTATATGATTGTTTCTTCAGAAAGAAAACCACAGCAGCAGGGGGAAAGAGGATATAAGAAATGGGTGAAGAAGGTGTACATTTATTAAATTTTTTAAACAGCAGGTATAACAGACAGTACCTCTAGAGTCACTGGTATCTTAGAAAATGACCAGTCCAGTCTGGACAAGGGTAAAACGGCAGGAAAAGGAGTAAAGGGACAGGAAATGAGGTTCTGAACACTGATAGCTCAGGAAGCAGCATGCTATACACACAAAAAAGAATAGGCTTATGAGTCAGCAAATCTGACCTAATAATATATAATACATTATAATAATATAATAAATGTGCTATAAATTATGTCAAAAAGATATCTATTTTTAAATACAGTTCTGAATTATGACAGTGTAATGTTTTCGTATCACTTCTGAAGGGAAAGTAACAGAGATTTCTGAATCCCCAGGATTAGTAAGGCAACCTGATTTGTTTCTCTTTGTTTTGTTTTACTCTCCGGAAGGCAGCAAATAATCCCTTATCGCAGAGATTGCACCAGAGTTGCTATGCGAACAGGTCAAATGGAGTTGTCACCAAATGCCTGTGTCCCAAATGCCTATTTTTGTTTTTATAAACTCAGACTAGTAAATAGCTGCCCTAGAAGTCATTGAATCATTTCATTCTAACAGGTTCTGGTGGAACCTGGCTCAAAGTTCTTAAATAACGAGTTCATTTCCATGAACCAGTTAGAGATCCCGTTTGGGAGCTTCTTGGCTCCGATTCTGTCTCAGTGTGTTAACACATCAAAGAAAGACTGAAAAGTGCTATTGCCTGAAAAGAAAATTTGACTGCTGATAATACTCTGTTGACAGCAACTTCTCATAATCTCTAGTTATTTATTTTTTTGTTGTTCATACCTGTCTGTTGTTCCAGCCTGTCAGACATTTTGTTACTGGTCTTCTACCATTTTGTAGAAGCTAAGTTTTTGCATTTATTGGATATATATTGCTTTTGGAAAAAAACGAAGTCTTTGATTAAAAGTTAAAAATTTTTAAACTCTGTTTTTATTTATAGTTAAGTCAGATAAACATCCATTTGTTTAGACAATGAAGTGTTTTTTGAGTTGACACCACTGTGTTCCGTGAAAGGTTCTGATTTCTAATGACTTCATTCATGTGCACAGCATGTATTTTTCCCACAGAGTCTGAAGCGAGAGCATTGGCCAAAGAGAGACAAAAAAAGGACAATCACAACTTGAGTAAGTTGGTTTTATGTTTATTACATTGGAGTTGATGTCCCCCCTTATATCAAAAAGTTTCCAGGCATTTTGAAGAGAAATTGATTTTACCTTGTTAAAGGTACATTTTATGAAAGAAAATTGTTTTTTGAAGAGACCAAAGTATATAATTTTCCTCATATTTTAATCTCAGATTAAAGTGAATCACACACACACACACACACACACACACACACACTTGTTTTCAGTATCCTGAGGACTGACTTTTTTGTTTTTGTTTGTAAGAGGGAATCTTGATCCCCGACTACCCAATTATAAGTTGCTTACACTGGAACTTAACTAACAAAAGGGGATTATGGAATCATCTTCTCCAGGGAGATTTAAAAGAAAAAAATGAAACATCTGGAGGGGAGTCATTGAGTGAGGTGAGGTAGCCTCCCAAATTTCTGACTTTAACTGTGACTTAAAAAAAGGTCTTCTATCAGTAGAAGAATTGCCATTTGTTGTATAACTTTCTATGAGGAAGTGATTTTTAAAAGTCTAACAGTACTGTAAAATAAAAATTTAATTTTTTTTTTAATAATTAAGAAGCATTAAAAACAGAAAACAATAGAAGTCTTCTAATATTTAAAATTGCTTTCTTACATGCTTAATTTACTCTCAATCACATCTTTATGCTTTTTCCTATGAAAATTCAAGATTTTTGTTACGTAAACAAGTTCAAGAGGCTGCAAAAAAAAAAAAAAAAAGAATTGGAAGTAGAAAATTGTGTCTGTGTGAATTTCTCATCTCAAGATCCCCTGTCCTTGTCTTTCTAAATTGATTTTTAAGGATGAAGTTATGTATAAACACTTTGTCCATGTGAAAGTGATAGGATAAGCTCACAGTTCTTCTCTGAGCCCTAAAAATAATCATTGTTGGTTTTTTTTTCAATTTGTTGTTTGTCTTTGCAACCTTTTCCTGGGTATTTAAGAATACACAGCGTTATGCACGTTGAGATTCTAATAGAATGATTTTGTCTATGATTTAACACAAACAGTCTCATATTGATGCCTGGTTTTTTACTCAACAGTGTGTCCTAAAAACCTTTTGCTATTACTCACCTAGACCTATCTACTTTTTAAAAAAATTGTTGCAAGGTGTTCCACATGTGACTTGTGACATTTAGTAACCCTCCTACTGCTACGTGTTAGTTCTGTTTCCAGTTTCGCCCTGTTACAAACAGTGCCACAGTGACCACTGGCAGACATGCCTCTCTGTGTATAGCGGAGTTAGTTTCTCCAGGGTAAATGCTAAGAAATGGAATTGCTAAGTCCTTAGGGGAAGGTGGTTGTGTCTGTGTGTTTTCTTTGAATAGATCCTGCTCTTCCCAGTTACCCTTTCACTTAGAAGAAACTTTCCTCACCTATTAACCAAGAGATTTCGACTAGTATTTCTAAAGTCTCCTCTGGTTTCCAACTAACTTTACTCTAAGATATTTCTTATTGTAAAATACATTAGAAATGAGATAAGAGGCAGTCTCTAAAGCTTCTCCTAAACTGAAATGTGAAAAACTAAGTTGGATGTTGGCGAAAACAGTATCTGCCTTTACTTTGTCACCCGAACTCTCAAGTTCAGGGTTGTCTGTAAAGTGCAAACATTACCAGCTCCAACTCTGAGGGCAATAAAGCAGTCTTAAGATTTCACTGAACCAGTAGAAATTAATACTCAAGGTTCACTTGCCCATTGGCTTTTCCTCTTCTAGGAATTTATCTTGTAAGAGTTCCTGCCAAAATTGGCTAAACATTACATTCATTTACTCATGCGTAGCTACTTTTTGAGCCCCATTATGTATAAGGCACTTTTCTGCAGAGGTGAACCAGACAGACAGATTTGTCTCCTACCCTGAGAAGCTTACATGTGAGTCAAGGGCAAACAGAATGGATGAGCAAACAGATTCATGCAGATGGTGTTTTCAGCAGAGGCTAAGTACTGTGAGGGGAATAAAAAGTACATGCGACCACTAGCAAAAGTAGTCGTTATACCTTTGAAAAAGAAGGGGGACATTGGAAGTAGTCTAAATATTTATCAGTAGCGGATTTGTAAAAAATAAATTGTGGTACATCTTTATAAAGGGCACTCAGTGGCTCTTAAGGAGAATGGTGTTGGTCCGTTTCATCTGTCTATAGATTACTGAATGAGGAGAGCAAACAGCACAATAGTATTACAGGATCTCACTGTGTAAAAGGAACACACTGTGTGTGTGTGTGTGTGTGTGTGTGTAGAAGATCTAGAAGTCAGCCTTATCACTGGCAGTTTCTTCAGGCATATAGTGTTGGATGGTGTGAAGAGTTGTTTCTTACATTTTTCTTTACACACTTCTGCATGTTTTGCCATTTTTTTCCCAGCTGATATCACTTTTATGGTAAAAACATAGTTGGAGGGGGGAGGCACTGAATTAAAAATAAAACGTAGTACATACAAATGTTGATGATAATAGGTGTCAACAATACACTGTTAAGTGAGAAGAGATAGATGCAGAATGGGTTTTCATGTAATTCTGCTTTAGTGGTGTCATACTTTATTCGGTTCATAGGTGTTGGAGGCCTAGAGTGTGCTAGGCTCATATGGGTACTTGGAAGGCATCAGTAACTAAGCATGTATAAATAAATAGAAACATGCAAATGTTAGGTGGTAGACAGCTCTATGAGTAAATGAATGAATGAATGAAATATGTGGATGTTAGATGTCAGAAAGTCCTATGAGGAGGCAGAGTGCAGATAGGGGAGTAGAGTGTTGGATGGGCACGGGAGGAGGTGGGTCCCTTCTAAATAGGCAGTCAGGGAGGGCTCATAGGTAAATTTGAGTCACTACTGGAGGAGGGTGAGGGCAGAGCCATTCAGGTATCTGGGGGAAGAGTGTTCCAGGAAGGGGGAACAGCAATATGAGGTCCTAAAGTGGGGAGTGTGCCTGATTTGGTTGAGCAAGAGCAAGAAGCTCATGAAGCTGAGGATAGGAGGAACACAGACGAGTCGCAATAAAACGTGATCAGAGGAGGAGAGGAAGAGAAATGGGATCAGAGGGATGGGAACTCCCAGAGCCTGTGGGACACCTCAAGGGCAAGCAACCGAAGGGTTTTCAGCAAGCGATTACAAGCTCTAACTCATGTTTTCACAGCTTATGCATTGTAGTTAGACTAATGGGGGTAGGGAATGAAGAGCACAGGGGCAGCAGAGGTCCCACTTGGGAGGACTGCAGTAATCTAGGCAAGAGATGCTGATGGTTTCTATCAGGCAGCAGCAGAGATTTGAAGTGGACAACTCCTGGAAATATTTCAAAGAGAGTGCCAGTAGAATTTGATGATGGATTGAATATAGTTGTGAAAGAAATAGAGCTACAGAATTGATTGTAAGTTTCTGCCCTAAGCAACTGGAAAGATGAAGTTACAGTGAGGTAAGGAAGCCCGTGGGTGAAGCTTATTGAAAAAAGGAAGATCAGGGGCTGAAGTTCGGAGTGTCAGGGCTGCCCATTGGACCTTTATATGGAGGACTTCCATATGACCTTCATAAGTCTCTAGTAGTAGACTTATGAGTCTAGAGTTCCAGCGAGATGTTTGGGCTGCAAATACGATAGTCATCATTGTATATGTGGTATTCAAAACCATAATACTAAATGAGGTTACCAGGAAGTGAATGTAGATCAAGAAGAGCCCCAAGATCTGTTTCCTGGGTGCATCCCTAGGCCACATGTGTGCTTATTCTTAGAACATAAAAATAATCACCAAGGATATGTAACAAATTTTACAGTGGGGTGGCTCATTAGAGACTTTTATTTCATTTTATGTATTTCAGTAATGTTTGATTTTTTATGAATATTATATGCTTGGAAAAAGAAAACATGTTATGCTTCAGAGTTTTGGAAGAAGAAGTTACTTAGATCAGAGGTCCAAAAATTTCTTCTTCAGAGCCAGTGATTATCCCTTACTATTTCTATTTTATAAAAGTCTGATGATAAGACTGTGTTATGCATAACTGATTTAATCATAGAAATAATCACTCAGCTAAGAAAAATGTAATATGTATTGAGAAAGTAGTGAATAATACTATTTATTAAGCATGCAGAATGTTAGTGAGTCAAATATAAATATATATTTGATTTTATATATGCAAAGTAAAATGTTAATACCTTTAATCCAATTTATTAGACTTTAAATTTGGAATTTATTTTCAGACTAGGTAAATTTAAAACATTTATTAAGTCATATGCCTACTATTTCACCCCCCTTCCCCCAAGAAGATGATTATTCAGTTGAGCATACAACTGGATTTATAAAAGAAGAATGCTGTTAGGATACATAGTACAGTTGAAGATGCTTGACTTCTAGGATTATTTTATTCATTATTGTAGCCAGTGGACATGTCTGCCTGTTGAGCATTTGAAATGTGCCTAATTCAAATTGTGATTTGCTGCAAATATAAAATGCACACTAGATTTTGAAAAGTTAGTACAAATAAAAGGATGTTAAATATTTAATTTATAGATTTTTATATAGTCTATATGTTGATATTATAATGTTTTCAATATAGAGTTTAATAAAAATATTAAAGTAGATTTCACTTCTTTCTACTCATTTAATGAGACTGCTAGAAAACTAAAAACTACATGTGAAACTTGCATTATGTTTCTGTTGGGTATTCCTGGGCTGGAGGAAGGGTTTTGTATGGCCTGTAGGTTGAGAATGTTTTTTTACATTTTTAAATGGTTTAAAATGTCCAAAGAATAATATTTTATGATATATGAAAATTATATAAAATCCAAATTTCAATACCCAGTGATTCTTGTTAGTACACTTGCATCGTCGAAAATTGTATTCAGTAAATGTTAGTACATTTTGAATTTTGTCAACACAAAATTTATGGAAATCTGTTTTCTCTTTTGCTGTGTAGGTACTTTATTATATGCTTATTTTTGCTTTTGGCCTACAGAGAGCTCACTATCTGGCCCTTTGCAGAAAACTTGCTGCCCTTGATCTGGAGAATCAGGGTCGAGGACTGGCTGTTCTCCGCTTATTGTGTCCTCGTCAGCGCTCTCATATCACCTAGGTAGTTTTGTCATTTGTGACTGAGGATGGTAGTTCCAATTTCAGAAGTTACTAGGGTCAAATGAGCAATTATAATCTCAGGGCTTCATAAATGATACAGTTCTGTACCAAGGTGGCTCATCTTTTAAAGGGCTTTAACCTCAGTACCAAAAACAGGAAAGTAACTGGGAAATATAGATTCAGGTTTCCATTGTCCCAACCAAGCAGAGATAATACACACATGCCTTTAATGAGATGTGCTAAATGCGTATATGGCACCGTTACTAATAGCCCTTTCCTGTGCTCTTTTCTTGAAGTTGAACGAAGAAGAAGATTTAACATAAATGACCGCATTAAGGAACTAGGTACTTTGATTCCCAAGTCAAATGATCCGTGAGTACAATTGCATCATATATTTTTTCGTACCTTAATGTTTTTTCATATGTTGCAAAAAGCGTGCAGATAAAACTAAAGAAGTATCCCTTCTTCCTTTGGTTTCATTTATGCATGCCACTTGCTCCTTTCTTTTGGTTGGTTCATCAAACTAAAATCTCAAGAGAAGTGAACTGAATTGTTCAAAAAGATTATTGGACGTGAGCTGTTCAGCTTTGGAGGTGGGAAGGTGGCTTCCTGAAATCTGAGAATCTTTGACAAACACTGAACTACCAAAAAAATGATTTTATCACTTCATGCTGGACATAGATTTCAGTAGGTGATAAAACAGGATTTGTTGGCTATTTATTTGCCTTTAAACTCATACAATATAGGCACTGAGAGCCGATATTGGAGATTTCAAGTTTAACAATCTTCAGTAGATAAAAGGTCAGTTTCCCCCCCCAAATTATATGCCCTTTGTTTGTTTTACCAATCAAGGGGAAAAAAAAGAAATTTTTAATCCTCTTATAAGCACCGGTCAGCTAATTTGGATTTCAGCTTCCAGTCTCTAATGCGCTCTTTCAGAGATAATGGTTGTAAAGATAATTTTCCTACCAGCAATGTCAGCAAATAGGACAACAAATACACAATTTTTATCCATTAGAAATTGGCCCATTTGAAGTAAAGGGCTCGAAGATGTATACATTTTAATGGCTCCCACAGGCATTCTATGAAATTAGCCTCTGAATATGACCTTTTAGCTACCTAATAAAATGTAAAGATGAAATCAAGCATTATTCATGCAAGCCTTATTAAATTTGCTATTCACATTATTGTCAGAGAATTTGTGACAAAATAAAACCATTGCCCATTCTAAGGTGGTTTTGATGAATGTTCAAGCAAAGTCTCCATCATCAACATTTCGCTTTCCCAGGTTTCAAGGAAAGCCATTTTGAAACTCAAAACATTCAAATTCTCAGTTCTGCAGCACAAATGCATCCTACGAAGGGGCTGTGACCTTCATTTCCTATAGTCAGTCTTGCATGATAGTTGAAATTGAATTCCCATTTTCCTGTTCTTTATCAGCTTTCACTTTTTAGCATATTCTTTTAAACTGCAGCACATGGATCTCTTTAGCAACATATTATGAAATTATGGGGCTGCAGTGAAAGCCTCTATTTGCATATCTTCTTTATTATATTAGAATACTTATGTGTTTATAATCTGAACTGATAAAGATCTTTAATTGTAGGCATTGTTTTAAGATACAGCAGACCGCATCTGTTCTGTCCTATGCCAGGTTTCTGGCACAGACCTTGGGGCTGCTATAGTCACATAGTCAAGCTGATCAGTCTCAGCCCCACACCCTGTCCTACCCTAGACTAGGTCTGCCTTTAGTGGCTTATGTATTGGGGATCTGTTTACACTTCTGTGTGGAAAAAAAAAAAAAAAAAAGGATTGCTCTCATTGCAAAAAAAAATGAAAACCCCAAAGCAGAATTAATTAATTGGGTCTCACAAGGAAGTGAAACCCAAAGTAAGTGATTTTAATGCTGTGCTTAGTCGCTTAGTTGTTCCGACTCTTTGCGACACCGTGGACTGTAGCCTGCCAGGCTCCTCTGTCTATAGGGATTCTCCAGGCAAGAATACTGGATTAGGTTGCCATGCCCTCTTCCAGGGGATCTTCCCAACCCAGGGATCAAACCCAGGTCTCCCGCATTGCAGGCAGATTCTTTACCATCGGAGCCACCAGGGAAGCCCAAGTGATTAGAATCATCACCTCTTGAAACCAGAGTATCTGCTTTCATGTTTAATTATGGGTTTCTCACTTTATTGGCCTAGTGAAGGCATCTTTCATTATAATTTTATTTCTCTCTGGCTGCTGAGGCAGGTCTGTTGTTTTCTTTTTAGCCCTGAACATGTTGGCTTTGTGCTCACTCTTAGCATCTCAGGACACCTCCCTGGGTTGCCATTTTTTGGTGCCCAGACCCCAGGGATCAACCCCAGGGAGTTCTCCAGGGGTTGTAACTCAGCATCTCGTGGGAGAGCTTCTGTTTTGTTCTCCATCTAACCAATTACTTGGTGGCTTGTTTTAATGTTCCTCCATTCACACACCCCAGCTGATACTTCCGATCTTTTAACAGCTATAGATTATGGGGTGTCCCTCATAGCTCAGTCGGTAAAGAATCTGCCTGCAATGCAGGATACTTGGGTTCGATTGCTGGGTCAGGAAGATCCTCTGGAGAAGGAAATGGCAAACCACTCCAGTACTCTCACCTGGAGATCGCATGGACAAAGAGCCTGGGAGGCTATACAGTCCACGGGATTGCAAGAGTCAGACACGACTTAGCAACTAAACCACCACCATTCACATGTCCCAGCTGATACTTCCAATCTGCTTTTAGCAGCTATATATTATGGCGTAGGAGGTTTTCCATACATAAAATTGTTTTTGATTTTACCATTATCATGAATATTTTCTATAAAAGAGCTCAGGTTAATTTAAAGCACTATAGAAATATTACTATGTAGTTATAATTTTATTCTTAATGATTTTTCTGGGGTGTTCTAAGTTTTTCAACTCACTTTTACCTACATCTTCCCTGGTAGCTCAGTTAGTAAGAATCCGCCTACAGTGCAGGAGACGGGTTCTATCCTGGGTCAGGAAGATCCCCTGGAGAAGGAAATGGCAACCTACTCCAGTATTTTTGCCTAGAAAATTCCTTGGACAGAGGAGCCTGGCAGGCTACAGTCCAAAGGGTTGCAAAAGTCAGACATGACTTAACTACTAAACCACCATCTTACCTACACCTTAATGGCATTTTTAATGTTCTCATATAGGAATGCATTAGAACTATAGTGTTTAAAAACCGAAAGGCACCAAGCTCAGGCTGCCTGCGTTTGAACTAGGAAGCCTGTTAGATGTGTGAGTTGGGGGGGAAATTCTCCCCAAGTATTTCATTTTTCTTATCTGTTAAAAAAAAGGAGGGAGAGCAGACTATTTCTTTCTAGTCTTGTTGTTTTGAGGACTTAGTCTCTTGAGAGGAAGGTGGTTTAGGGCATGGAGTCTGGCGCCAGATTCTCCAGGCTTCCTGGCTTGACCATTTCCTAGCTGTATACTTAGAGCAAATTACTTAACCTGTCTGTGCCTTTGTTTTCCAGTCTATAAGATGGGGATAATATTAGTGTCTACCAATTAAGGTTGTTATGATTAAATGAGCAGAAAACCACTTTAAAAAGTACCTGTCAGGCAGTAAATGCTATTTAAAGGTAGCTGTGGTAATTATGACGTTGAATCCTAGCACAGCACCTGCTCCGTTGTTGGAATTGTATTCTAGACTTTCCTCAGCATACTCATATAAAGTGTCTACTTTGATTGTAGCAACATACCTATGGGGCTGCTCACAGAAGCATAGCATCACCATTTTATTGATGAGGACATGGAGACTGAGAGAATTTATAACCGGCCTGTGAATATTCATGATAAAACCCACGGATGCCACTTTTATGATGCATACAATTAAGTAGTGGGATCTCACAGAATTTTTTTAACTGTGTATTACTCTGTTTTAATTTTATAATCCTCGAAAGCTATAACTATTGAATATAGTGTTTAAGAATATTAACTTTGTCATCAACAGACCTAAATTTAAGTCCTGACTCTGCCTTCATGTAGCTCTGGGACGGAAGGCTATCTGAGTCGTCTCTGATTCAGCACATGCACGGTGGTCCTCCTTCGCCAGGCGCCTGTCTGGTTGAAGTAAGATCAAGTAGAAGATGTGAGTGGACTGTGTCCAGCAAGTGACTAGCACTCAGTCAGTGCCAGTGATTCTCAGCTCTTCATTGTTATTTCATCTTGAGAAACTAAATATTGAATTTTCATGGAGCATCCGACACTAAAACTCTCTGTTTCCTTCCATTTTCATTCCAGAGACATGCGCTGGAACAAGGGAACCATTTTAAAAGCATCCGTGGACTATATCCGAAAGCTGCAACGGGAACAGCAACGTGCGAAAGAGCTTGAAAACAGACAGAAGAAGCTGGAGCACGCCAACCGGCACCTGTTACTCAGAATACAGGTACCAGGCATGGGCAGGGTGAAGGTGACTTAAAGATGGAGAGGATGGGGTATAATGAGCCATAAAGGGCTTGACTTACGTGATCCCCATACAGTCTGTTCTCATTATTTGTGGATTCTATTTTGTGTTTTTGCTTCCGTGCAAAAAGTTATTTGAAACCCCCAAATCGACTCTTGTGGCACTTCCATGCTCATTCACAGATGTGCAGAGTGGCACATGTGACTTAGCTGGTGTGTTCACTCCTAGTTAAGGTTGAACGATGCTCTATCTTCCTCTTTAAGGTCATACTATCAACACGTGTACTTTTTGCTGTGTTTTCAGTGTCATGTTATTCACATTTGTGGGGTTTTGGGATGATTCGCTATTTAAAGTGGCCTGTGAGCATGGCCCTGAAGTGCTTTCTCAGCTTTCTGAGCACAGCAAGGCTGTGATGTGCTTTATGGAGATATGTTTCATTCAGGCATGAGTTGTGGTCCTGTTGGCCTTGAGTTTAATATTAATGAGTCAGTGATGTGTTGTAAACAAGTTGTCTTTAAACAGAAACACATAAAACAAAGTTACATGTTGATTAGTTGGTGAATTGTTGTGCCCGGATACTTTATCGTAGTTGTTTAGTCGCTGAGTCATGTCTGACTCTTTTTGCAACCCTATGGACTGTAGCCTGCCAGGCTCTTCTGTCCATGGGATTTCCCAGGCAACAATACTGGAGTAGGTTGCCATTTCCTACGCCAGCAGATCTTCCAGATCCAGGAATCAAACCTTGGCAGGCGGATTCTTTACCACTGAATCACTGAGGGAGCTCATGTTCAGATGCTTGCAGGAAAGTAATCCTCTGTTTTACCAGGAGCATGGTTCAGCATTCACTAATTCAGTGTTCATAGCAACTCGGTAGCACATAACTGTCTTTGACCAGTCATGCTCATGTGATAAAAAGCACCATAGACTGAGAGGTTTACACATCAAACATTTATTTTTCACAGTTCTAGAGGCTGGGAAATCTGATGGTGGCCGTTTCATTGTGGGATTGAGGTCCTGCTTCTTAGTTCATAGATAGCTGCCTTCTTGGTATAACTTCACACTACAAAAGGGTTGCAGGATCTCTCTGGGGTCTCTTTTATAAGGGCCTCATCCAATTCATGAAGGTCCCCTACTTTTGACCTGATCACTTCCCAGAACACTATCTCCAAATATCATCCTATTGGTAATTGTTTCACCATTTGGCAGGGGAGGCACAGATTTTAGTCCATAGCTATAACTACTGCAAATCATGACAACTCACAATAGTTGTTAAGTTCAAAGGTGTCTTAGTATTGAAGGAGGTGCAGTCCATGGTCAAAGCTCATGTTTATAGGGAACCTGGGGACACCTTGAAAATTTTAACATCAGGATATAAATTTTAGAAATTGTTCCAGATAATGAAGTTTTCCATATGTATCTTTAACTTACTATTAAAGGGGGAAAAGTGATTTTAATAATACATGGACTTGTTATGTCATTCCATCGAGGGAGCATACATACCAATGTAAGCATGAGATGAGGGACCCCTTTCATATCAGCTCCTGGTGGTTCTTTGTCGCTTGGCTTTTCATGCTAAATATAAAGATGCAACTTCCTTTCAAACTGTCTTGGAGAAAGAAAAACTGACTTTCTGTTTATGATTAAAAGAGTTGGCAAGAGTCATTTTACTTTACTTGCTCACTTTGAACACAACCAACCAGTAAGGTTTAATGACATTTTATCTTCTTCTTGAGTAGATGGACCTACTTGTATCCAGTTTTGCCATATACCAATGGTTTCTTTCTTTTTTTTATTTTTTCATGTTTCCAGTGCAAATAATTGTGGAATAGCAATGCAGAGTATGGCACTTTAAAGGCTATCTAGTGGTGTTTATACCCCGACATTAAATTTACTTAACAGAGCAGATTACTTATGATCTCTGGTCTCGTTAATGCCCCACAACACTGTCAACATTTCTAGATGTCACATCTCTCATTTCACTGCAGTGATCTTCAGTCCTGAATCAGAGAGGCAGAAGATGGTTTTCTTCTTGGGAGAGCATTTTAGAATCTTGGTAGTGAAACAGAGGTTATGTGTCATTTGGAAATCTCCCTTACCCTCTTTCCTTTTTTGGCTTTTGCTGCTTGCTTTATGTTCCAGCTCTTCAGTAATTAGCCACAGATCTTTAGTCTCTTACATTTTGTATATATACCCATTTTTAAAAGCAACTCATACTAATGTGTTATTTCTTTATACAAGTATTCATTTCAGTTCAGTTGCTCAGTCGTGTCCGACTCTTTGTGATCCCATGAACTGCAGCACGCCAGGCCTTCCGGTCCATCACCAATCCCTGGAGTTTACTCAAATTCATGTCCATTGAGTCGGTGATGCCATCCAACCATCTCATCCTCTGTCGTCCCCTTCTCCTGCCGCCTTCAGTCTTTCCCAGCATCAGAGTCTTTTCCAATGAGTCAGCTCTTTGCATCAGGTAGCCAGAGTATTGGAGTTTCAGCTTCAGCCTCAGTCCTTCCAGTGAATATTCAGGACTGATTTTCTTTGAGATTGATTGGTTGGATCTCCTTGCTGTCCAAGGGACTCTCAAGAGTCTTCTCCAACACCACAGTTCAGAAGCATCAATTCTTCGGCGCTCAGCTTTCTTCACCCTCCAACTATCACATCCATGCATGACCACTGGAAAAACCATAGCCTTGACTAGACAGACCGTTGTTGGCAAAGTAATGTCTCTGCTTTTTAATATGCTGTCTAGGTTGGTCATTACTTTTCTTCCCACGGTCATTACTTTTCTTACTTTTTGTCTTTTAATTTCATGGCTGCAGTCACCATCTGCATCTCAATACAAATATTAACATATAATAACTGTTCTGAAAGAGAGGCTAGGTTTAACAAATCAATGATATATTGTAAACAAGGTGTCTTTAAACAGAAACACGTATAAAACAAAGTTACATGTTTATTGGTGGTGAAATGTTGTGCCCAGATGCTTTTTTGTGGTTATTTAGTCACTTATGTTCCAAATATATCCATTCATGTGAAATACAAATACTGTGAAAAATATGAATTGGAAATTGCATGGTGACCATGTCTTGGGTTTCTTCCAATGTCAGTGAAGCAGCCTTTAGAACTTTTGTGTATCATGGAAAACATTATTAATTAGGAAAGCTCTGTCATGCAGTGAACCTGAATTTTCTAGATGAGACTTTTCACACTATTTAACAATCTAAGTAAAAGTTTAAGTGGCTGGAAAACATTTTTAATTAAACAACAAAAGATTAGTATAAAATGTGTGCCTCTATTCATTCAACTTTTTTTTTTTTTAAGACATACTACAAGGGCGGGGGCACTGCTTTTATCATGTGGGTGTAGATTTACAGTAGTTCGTGTGTTCAGCTTGAGCCTAAGGGAGTCCTTTCATTTTCACCCTAAGTGATGCATGCAAAAATGTTCACAGAAGAAAGACCATGAAGCCTTAATGTCACTGGGACTGGAATTTTATTATTAAACAGCCCACGGTTTTAAAATGATGCCCAGGGACACTTGTGTGTCTGGAAATCACGTGAAGGAACATGCAGATACTGTTGTGACATCTCAGACTCCTGTCTCTCACTTGTATTGAATCTAGAGGATGCCCTTGCAGGTCACATGAGGCTGGATGGCTTTCATTCAGGCTAAACATGACATGTGTTTCTAGGCTTGTGGGCAAAGGTGGAGAGGTTTGACCTGTTGTGTTCTTTGCCTTCTCTCCTGATGCAAGGTGACTTGCTTCAGATATATATTCTATTATTTTTATTGTATCATAAAACATAGGAAGATAGCATTGGCACATGGGAGCAAAATGCTCTTTGGGGTCAGTTGTTGTCTGTATGGTTCATTTTACGGGGGATCTAAGGATACTCTTGTATCTTGGGCTTCCCTTGTGGCTCAGCTGGTAAAGAATCTGCCTTTCATGTGGGTGACCTGAATTCGATTCCTGGGTTGGGAAGATCCCCTGGAGAAGGGAAAGGCTACTCACTCCAGTATTCTGGCCTGAACTATACAGTCCATGGGGTCACAAAGAGTCGGACACGACTGAGCGACTTTCACTTAACGATACTGAGAAAGGGAGACAGGAAGGAGCTTGTTTGAAAGGCTTTTCCTGTCTCTGTGTCCTTGAAGCCCCTCATGTATATTAGATGAGGACCCACCCTAAGGATCTCATTTTAACTTAATCACCTCTTTAAAGACAGTCTCTCCATGTACTGTCACATTCTGAGTTACTGGAGGTTAGGATTTCAGTGTATGGCTTGAGGGTTGTTTTTTAGTTGCTAAGTCATGTCCGACTCTTTTTTGACTTCATGGACTATGATCCATGTATCTCCTACTCCTGCATGTATATAGCTTCCCCTGATGTTAATACCCCCCACCAGAGTGAGACATTCTAACAGTGGATTAATCTACACTGACACAGCATTATCACTACTTGACCTAAGGGTTGACTGTTGACGATGCACATCCTTTGAGTTTGGGCAAATGCATAGTGACAGATAACCATCATTATAATATCGTGTTCAATATTCACTGTCCTAAAATCCCCTGTGCACCACCTTGTTAAGCGTCTGATTTCTGTTTTCCTTTTAGGAACTTGAAATGCAGGCTCGAGCTCACGGACTTTCCCTTATCCCATCCACGGGTCTCTGCTCTCCAGATCTGGTGAGTCGGATCATCAAGCAGGAACCTGCTCTTGAGAACTGCAACCAAGACCTCCTCCAGCATCACGCAGACCTCACGTGTACAACAACCCTGGATCTCACAGATGGCACCATCACCTTCAACAACAGCCTCGGAGCTGGGACCGAGAGCAGCCAAGCCTACAGTGTCCCCACGAAAATGGGGTCCAAACTGGAAGACATCCTCATGGACGATACCCTTTCTCCTGTTGGCATAACTGATCCACTTCTTTCCTCGGTGTCCCCCGGAGCCTCCAAAACCAGCAGCCGAAGGAGCAGTATGAGTATGGAGGAAGCCGAGCACGCTTGCTAGCAAATTCCCCCTGCTCTGCTTTCTCACAAACTGCTTCCTTTCTTGATCAGCAGATTTAATAATTTACCTGAAAGGGGTTTTCTTGATCATTTTCTTTTACTATGAGAAAAAAATTTTTTTTCATGCTTTATCAATAGCCCAGGATATATTTTATTTTTAGAATTTTGTGAAACAGACTTGTATATTCTATTTTACAACTACAAATGCCTCCAAAGAATTGTACGGTAGTGTACAGTATCTGTGAACTGAATATACCCAGACTTCAGCTTTCAGAGCAAGAGGATTTTTGCATCAGAAAAATTTCTGTCCGTTTTTATTCAGGGGAAACTTGGTTTGCTATCTGTATGCCTGCAACTTTCTTGGAAATGAAATGTAAAGTTTAATTGAAAGAATGTAAAGCAACCAAAAAAGAGAGAGAGAGAAAGGGAGAGAGAGAGAGAGACAGAGAGGAGAGGGGTGGGGAAAAAAAAGAAGAAAAAAGGAATCCATACTAACCTGTTTCCATTTTGTAAATGTATTGATTCATTGGTACTGCCTTAAAGATACAGTACCCTTTTAGCATCATTTAGTCTTTATACTGCAAATTCTTTAAAGAAATACTGTATTCTGTAAAAGAAAAAAAAAATCAGCCATTTTCATGTGGATTGTCTGGTTAGAAAACATAACTGATACCTTAGGTGCAACTGAATTGAAAGGAGGTACAGACCAAGGCTCTGAAACGTGGAGTCTCATCTTGCTCTTCACTCTGTGCTCTGCTATGGTTTCCCTCATCAATGAATGTGATTCGGTTTTTCATGAGATGTATTTTATTTTGAAATGGACATTAATGTCCTCTCAAAGCAAAATATTGAGGAGTACTGAAAGTTGATATTTTTTTTCCCCCCCTCAATTTCACTTTTGATAAGAAAACCAAACTGGGCACATTTCTAATTGGCTTTACTATTTTTATTTTTAAATTATGTTTTACTGTTCTTTGATTTGTACAGATTCTTTATTATCATTGTTATTTTCATTATGTTTTTATTAATTTGTAAGAAAATGCATCTTAAAATGGCAAGTTTTCAATATTTTTACAACTCACTAGTGGTTTTCCGCATTCTTTGTACACACATGAAAGAAAACTTTTATGCAAGGTCTTGCATTTAAAGAGAGCTTTGTGAATATTTTGTATATTACAGTCTCACTCAGAACTGTTTTTCCACACATTTAAGGTGTAGTATAAATAGGTTAAAACTGGCTTTCAAAAAAGAAACAACTTACATATTTATTTTTAGTGATATAAAACTAGCAATATTCTTGGAGAATGATAACCATAGCGTTAATATGCCTGTTATGGTCATTTAAATTGGGGTTTATTTCAGCAAACCTGAATGTTTTTTAAAGAGAAATACTGTATCGGCCAATTACTGTTACTTGATAACAATGTTTTAACAAACAGCGATGTTGTAAAGTTAGTTTCAGTGCATTATCTACTTGTATAGTCCTATGCAATAATAGTAGTGTTACATATATTCTATCAGGCCTAGATGTTTTATACAGATGACATATGGTGTTAAGAGGCAGGCTGTTGAATGGAATTTCTCAGTAGCAGCCTACGATTGAATAGCAAGTGGCATAAAGCATATCCATTCAGAATGAAGTGCCTTAAATATAGCAGTAGTCTCTAGCACTGACTGAACTGTAATGTAGGAGAAAGTTTCAAGATGGTATCTATAATCAAGAGGGACGTGTAGCATGGTGCCTACGTAGACAATAGAAGAGCTTCCAGTTTTCCTTCAGATATTTTTAATATGAAATATATTTTAGTGACAGAGTGCCAACTTTCATCAGGAAATCTTATTCAGGAGGGTTTTCTGTTTTTTTTTTTTTTTTTTTTTTTTTTTAAGAGAAACAGTTTAAATGTCAAATGTGAATTGGTGATGGGTATTGGAGGGTTCCGGGGGAAGGAGTGATTGTCAGATATATGAATGGATGGCTTACATGAAACTAATCAACTGCATAGTTCCCATGCAAGTTGGGCAATGAGAATCCTTGGAAACATTGATGATGATATCAGTTTTATAGCTTTATGACTTAAGGGGGTAGGGAAAATTAGTTCCCATTCTTTCAACCCTTCTTAATTGTATAGCTCTTTTCCTAGAATAGTGATGCAAATCTGCATGAACAGCTAATTGTACCATAGTGTTCATTGATACAATCATAGCATTGTCTATTTTTTCTCTTCATATTTATATGGGGGGAGGGGAGCTGGGTGCAAAAGTCAAAGATTGCAATGGTATGATGCTAGTTTTCCTTAGCTGATCGTGAGAGTTCTTAAAAATAGAGCAAGGTTGACTCACCCATGGCCCAGGGAATTTGGCCAGGGTTAAGCCAACTTAGAGAAAGCTTTGTTGAAAGAAAGCATGGCATGTTGCACCACTGCCCTGACAGTCACAGCTCCTGAGCTCACCATCGCCTGCTTCTCCATCCCCTTCTTAACAGACAGTTTCTGGGAGGGGACAGGTGAGCAAGCTGAGGAGAATGCTGCAACCTCGGGGGTGGTTTTATTTATTTCTTTTTTGCCAAATAGAGTGCGCATATGTTTTAAGGACTAGCTAAGCCAAGAGGTGGTGGTTTGGGCTCACTGTTTGTGACAAGGAGAATGGTCCACACCACTCCCCCCCATCCCTGAGTGCACAACTGTGACTTGGGGTTGGGCCTCCGTATGGAGTAACCAAAATGCCAAACTTGTACACCTGCCTCTGAGTATGGCAATGGAAATACCAAACCTTCTGACTTTGCCAAAAAAACATACAACCAACCTGGTCATACATAGAATGACAGAGTTCTTTCTGGTTGTTTTAAAATATTAAAGCAATAAGAACAAATAAGATACATAGGAAGTTAAAAGATATAAAATAAAGCACAAAGGAATGCACTTATTAATATTTTTTAAAAATGCACTGGGGAAAGTTGATGTTGATAACAGTATATTAAAAAAAAACCCTATTTCTTGAAAAAATAAATGACAAATGACTGTCTCTTGCGGACGCTTGGTACTGTAATGTTAATACTAGTCACCTGCTGTTGGATGCAGCAATAATTTCTGTATGGTCCATAGCACTGTATATTATGGATCAATATTAATGTATCCAATGAAATAATTGAACTGTTGTTCTTGATAGCCTCATTAAAGCATTTGGTTTTTCACATAGTGGTGGCCAGTTGTGTTTGGTTAATGCCAATTTTGAATATTGTTTGCCTTATCAAAAAAATAGTGCATGATTTCTTCTGACTTAATGAGTAACAAATTGCATGAAAAATTTTAAAATGCTGGTAAGTACTTTTTTTTTTTATTTTAAATACCACTCTAAGATACTACTTTTTGATTACTTTATGACTTGCACTCAGATGAACTGTAATTATCCAGTTTCTTTCCCCACTCTGAATTTGGGGAGTTTTTAAAGTCCCAAATGCCAAGAAATCATTTAGATATAGGAGCCTATTTTAAATGTTGCAGTGAAAGGTGGCTTTACAAAGAGAGAAATTGTCAGAGAGACTCTTGCATATTTACGAAAAAGGTATTGGGTTTTTAAAATACAAATTTGTGATAATGAAAGCTTAGTATACCCAGGTTGCTCCTCCTGGCTGGCTTTTTTTTTTTTTTTTCAATATAGTACTTAATAATCACTTGATAAATGTTGAATTTGAATTGGGAAGTGTCAGACAAAACATGTCTCTATTCCCTAGCTAGACCTTAAACTTCTGCCCTTTTAAAAAAAAATCATCTGGTTTAACCTCTGGAGAAAATGAGCAAGAAACTTCCCATAATGTTTCTAATTTGATTGTCAGCTTTTTTTTAATCTTGATTTTTTTTTCCCCTTAAATTGTAATATACAATAATCGAGCCTTTTCTTTTTCAGAGTTAGTTGAATCATTTATATTTTCCATAGACATGTGATTGTGTGATGTCTTAAAAAATGCGTAAAGTAGGAAGATTTTCTATCTGAACAAGAGAATCTTCTGGACCACAATGAAAGCAGGTAAGTTGAAAGTTGGGGCTTTTCACCTCAGGGAGTCTGTACCCGGACTTTAACCCAAATTTCTGACCTGTCCATACACACTCACTTCACAATCTATAAGGATCCTCAATCTCTAGCTCTATGCGCCCCTCCCCACCCCAAAGTGTTATCTTAATATCAGACATTTGCCTACAGCTTGTATGATTGTATTTCATATCCACAGACGTACCTTTCTTAAATCTTTATTAAGCAAACCCACTTAAAAAACAGATTGATCCATGAAATGGCAAAGCATAGACTTCAGCTAAATTTACTCATTTTGAATCTTATCTCTACCCGTTTCCAGCTGTGTGATTTTGAGCAACTTTCTTAGCTTCCCTGTGCCTCCATTTTCTTTCTGTTCATTGGAAATAATAAAAGCAGCCACCGCAAAGTGGTCTTGTGAAGAGGATTCACATCAGTGAGCTAGAGTTTTTGCTTGGCAGCACATGGTAAATGTTCAGTATGTATAGCTATTTGTATATTATCATCATAACCACTTTTATTATTAAAATAGAAGAATACTCCCGGGTCACCTAAAGCCATCATATATGTCAACAGAAGCATGCACATTTTGAGAAACGCTGAATTTTAGTATATGGCTGATGTTTGTGTGAATCGGCAAGGTGACGGAACCAACGGGCTACTTTGGAGAAGAGGACATTATTGTCTCTAGGATCCAGGATTAAAATATTTTGGAGCACCAGCAATAAATCCAGTTGACTACATTGTAACAACATCTTCAGCACAAATGACCTAAAATTTAACTTGTCTTAAACCTTTCTGCTCTGCACATATGCCTCTGCTGTGAGAAATGCTATTTTCCGGAAAATCTACCTTGCTGAAACTGGAATCACTATTATATTCCTTAGAGAATTATTTTTTTTTAATCCTTTATGATACACACTGATGTTATGTATTTAAAGAGAGGTATCTTGTCTATATCCTATCTGTTCACTTGTCTGTCAGTATGTAAATGTTTTTCAGGTTTTTATTTTCAATTATACTTACGTTTGATGACTTCTTTAGAACACCATCTGAGGAGTTAATCTTCCTAATCCAGCCAACATAAATGAACCTTTAGAACCACCGTGTTTTTATTTTTTTGTGTATGCCAAGATTTAATGCATAGCCAAGTAGCATGAGGAAAGCTCATTTAAGAGGAGTGTTGTAAAGTTAGATTTTCATTATATTTAGAGAGAGATGGCAATGATGTCTTAATTCTCTGCTGCCACCTCTGAAGCCCAATAGCCATGGTTTCATGTCCTCACCCATGCTAACATGAATCTCTGTCATATACAGCTTGTGCAGAATATAAATGAAGAAGCTTCCATTCCATTCCCAGTTTTCCCAAGAGGCACATACCTCCCCCTTCCCACCAAATACAGAGTACATTTACCATATTAAAATTGTCAGACTTGTTTATATATGAAATTTAGACATGGCTAATCTTATTTGTGTTCAATATTTATAGATCTTTTGAGCCTCTTACCTCTACCAGATACACTGGAAAGTGATATGACTGTACCCAAATCCAAATAAATCTCAGCAACATGTCTAGATGGTAAAGGCAGTTTGCTTTTGAAAAATTTGCATTTTAAATTTCTAATTATGGAGTCAGCTAAAGTTATAACCAAATGGGTGCAATTGTCACTCAAAGTTCCTTACATATTATTCAGACAGCAAAATCTGTGTAGATAGAAGCCAATAAACTAGTGTTTCCCAAACTTTGCTTTATGGAACTCATTCCACAAGCTGTTCCAAAAGTTGCTTTGGGGAATAGGGGTTTGGAGGTGGGGGTAGGAAGCAAAATGCTATGGTTAATTTTCAGAAAGTTCACTTTGGGCAATACCATGTTAATCCAATTATAATAGTTATCTACTGCAAGACTTTTCACATTCTGAAATATGAAAATGTGCATGAGGGTTTTCAGGACTGGAAATAGTATGTAATGTCTCTTGATCTTTTTGACCGTGTGTGTGTGTATGTGTATAAAATACTTGTTAATAGTTCCAAAGAATGTCGTTTGGAAAATTCTGGAGATTTTGCAGAAATTATATGGAGTTGATAAGGAAAATTTCTTCTGTTTTCCTAAGGTAAGTGTGTTTACATTTGTTTATTGTTCTGTAGGGTGAAAATGCTGTCATTAAAACATTGTTATTCATGAGTAAGCATTTTATCTTAGGTTTTCATTTCCAATGAAAACATAAAATTATGGTTAAGAAATCTATTGCCACTCAAATATCATTATTCCTGGATTCAAAAAGTAACTTATGTTTTGAGTTTTAGTGAATATATAAATTCTGGTTATGCTCATATTCAGTGTACCCTTTCTATAAGTGGTTTTTCAAAAAAGGACTTTATAATGCATGTTTCTCACTCCTTTAAATAGAGACACCTGATAATTTGGGAAGGAGGGTGGAGGTCTTGGTCACAGTGCAGTTTGTTTATAACTTTAGGCCCTGCTCATTGGTTTTTTGGTGGAAGGAAGTTAGGAAGAATTCAGAATTTACAGTCTCATCAATGATTTCTTTTTTTAATGTAGGCAAATCATGTGCGTGTGTGCTAAGTCACTTCAGTCAGGTTCGACTCTTTGAGACCCTATGGGCCATAGCCCACCAGGCTCCTCTGTACATGGAATTCTACAGACAGGAATAGTGGAGTGGCTTGCTATGCCCTCTACCAGGGGAGCTTCCCGAACCAGGGGTCAAACCTGCGTCTCATCTTCTGCATTGGCAGGCAGGTTCTTTGCCACTGGGGCCACCTGAGAAGCCCCAAATCTTGTAGGTTAAATCTCAAAATATCAGTTACTAATTGGTTGTAGGCTAACACAGAAAATCTATGCTAATCATCAGGTACCTGAAGTATATTATGTTAACTTATTAAGACTGTTCTAGAATGGAAATACCCAGTATTACAAAGTCTGAGGGAAAACACATTAACACATCTTTTCCACTCCTTACAAATGAGACTGGAAATTTATTTCACTCATATTGTTCAGTTTCCATGGGTGAACAGAGGAATTCCTATCCAATGGGAAAGGAATTTATTGGCACACATCACCAAAAAGTCTAAATGGTGATTGTAACTTCCTGTGTGCCAGAGTTCAAGGGCTTAAACAAGGTATTCTCTCTGCCTCTCTAGTTTTTTGTGCTTTTTGTTTTTGTTCTCTATTTTTTAGCTGTGCAGCATGGCCTGAAGGATCTTCGTGCCCTGACCAGGGATCGAATTTGTGCCTATGCAGTGAAAGCACGGTGTCTTAACTACTAGGGAAGACCCTCTATAGTTTTCTTGACTCTGCCCTCCTCTCTGCAGGTGAATTGTCTCCATGAGGACTCCTCTGGTAGTTCCAAGGTCCAGTTGAAAGCCAGCACCTCTTCCCTGTTGCTAAGGCCAAGTCCCTGTATTCGTTCTGAAGAGGCCTGCTTGAGCGTGACCACTATGGCTCAAAGATGGAACATGCCAGATGGCCAGGTCTGGGTCATGTGGGTCCACTCCAGTAGATTCAGTGATCAGCACCTAAACTATGTGAACCAAGAGAAAGGGAGGTGAGATTCACCTAGATGGTGATGCTGCTCTAAAAATACGGCGGAGAGGACTTCAGGCTGGCAGAACAGTAGATACTCATCACTGTACCTTTGGAGAGGATTGGGCAAGCTCTATCTTTTCCAAACTCTTGCTGCTACCAGATGTATCAGCTTAGGATTTTTCTTCCCTCTACCTTAACCACAGTATGAGGGAAAGGGAGAGAAAGAAGGTATTGAATTCCTATATCTGTATCTCCCTCCTCTTCAGCATTCATGGCTAGGTTTTCATAAATTATTTTCCAGCCCCCCACCCCCAACAACCACCACCATGTAATCTTCTGTCAGATGGATATCCTAAGACCCAAGCTTTTCAGTAAGATGTCTAGGGGACTCATGAAGTATACAGTCCTCTAAATACACAGGGACTCTTACTTTTATCATTTCCAAAGCCCACTGCATTGTCATGTTGCTTTCAGTTACGAGCAATAGAAGCCAAACTCCACTGGGTTAAACTGAAAGGGAGGTTTTACTGATTCATACAGAAAAACTCCAGGAGTGAAACTTGCAGTAGTGACTTCAGATGCCCACGTGACACCTCCGAGTCAGTGGCTCTCTGCCATTCTTATTTCTGCTCTCTTTTCTTTGGCCTTCATTCTTAGTTAGACTTTCCCTGTGAGGTCGCAAAATGACCAATGGCCCCAAACCACCCTTGCTTGTTTATCACCCAGCCTGGAAAAGGCATTTCCGTCCTTCCAGAGTCTCCTTGGCCTAATTTGGCCTGTAGGCATATTCCTGGACCGATCACTGTTGGCAGGGGTGGGACACAGGCAGGCCAGATACTTCTCGCCTTGAGCCAAGTGGACTCGGCCCCTCGCAAGTGGAAACGGGCAGCCCTGCAAGCTGAAAGGTGGTCCTCCTGTGGCCCTTGTTCAGCTGTCCTTTCTGCCTGTAACCATCTAGTGTTTGCTTTTCCAACAGTTGGCTCCTGATCGTTTACATTTCAGATTAAAATTTACCTCCTCAGAGAAGAGTATTGACCACTTGCCATGAAGTAAGCTCCACTTGTGTTTTCTTAACACCCCATTTCCTTCCGTTTTTTCTTCCTCTTCTTCTCCTTCTCTGCTCCCACTCCTTACCTTCCTCTTTCCCTCTTTAAATCAGTTGGAACTTGTTTCCTGTCCCTTGTGTATAAAAGAATCATTTGTGACTAGTAGACTAGGACTGGCAAGTCTTGCCATAATATTGTCAATAAAAATACAGCCTTATTTAAAACAAAAAATGTAACGTTGGAAAAAAGTTATAGGTTAAGATCAGCTGTTAGCTAGATGAACTTTGCTACTGTGGAAACTTTGCAAGTCAAGAGGCAAAATCAAGGAAAGTATGTCACTACTTGTATAAAAAGAGAGAAAACAAATCACCACAAATGTTTCATTGGTGAGCCTCAAAGTATAATGGTAATAATTGAGTACTGTGTTTATAACTCAGATCTACTCATGAAAAGAAACGAATTCTCTTTTGAGGGAAATAACTTTTGGCTTAGTTGGAGTTTGAAGTTACTGTTTCCTAACACTAAATTGATTGTAAATGTTGATCAAATTGATTGTAAATCTTCATTTGTAAAAGCCAGTCACCTCACAGGTTGTTCAGAAACAGGTGGTAAGTCAGATTCAGGCTATAATTTTCCAGTCTCTGGTCTCTGACTTAGATGGATAATTGTCCCATTTTCTCTTCTTCCTTTTAATGATAGAATGCTCTGAATTTTAGCTCAGCACATAGCCACATTGCTCACTTCCTTTTTTCCCAGCCTCCCTTGCAACTAGGTGAGACCATGTCATTGAATTCTGGATACCAGGATGTGAGCAGCCCTGCGTGTCTTCCTTCCTACAGGCTGGAAAAGAGGGAGAGGTGAAACAGCTGCTTGAAGCCGGGAGACAGGGCCCGGCACTGACTGTAGCACGGCTGCCCTCCAGCCCTGCACCTCTCATATCCAGACTGCATGTGAAAAAGAAAGGGACTCATCTAACTCAAGTCTGTAGTCTGAAATCTTTTGGTATTACTTGGCTGTGCTCGAAAACATACTGCATGCTTATTGAAAGGAAGCAATGTTTTCTCCTCCTCTTCCTTCTCCTTTTTTCCCTGCTCTTCCTCTTCATCCTTCTCTTTAAAGACATTGCTTGAGGACTTTCACTATGTTGTACTGGCCTACTACTCAAATAATGTAAATCAGTGCATTTTTTTTTCCTACCTCAGCAGAAACAGATGGAAATTTCTCTTTGTAGCTTGGATGAGGATAGTTGAATTAGAATTTAAAAGCCATCTAAGGATTTTTATGTGTTTCCTAAACAAGGCTTATGAGATATAGTTATTCTCTTGTAACAGTAGGAAGAAAAAAAAAGTAAACCAAAACATGGGAGGTGTCTCTTACTTTGGTTAGTGAAAACTATTGGCAGATTTAATCGCTTTATCGGGATTATTATACAAGACTCGATAACAGCCTTCGGTATTTATTTCTTCTGTTGTCCCCTGAACTTTTTATTTAATCTTATCTAGTTTGAGATGAAGAACCCCTGAAAAGAGAACATTATATCTATATACACATTGCCAAAAATTGAAAATTATACAGTGAAACTATAAATGCTATGCACTGTGGGGAAAGAAGCCTAAAATGCCATTTTTCTCATCACTTTTTAAGGGTATAGGATATGTAATAGCTTCTCAGGCAAATAATTTAAGGCCATCTCAGAGGGCTGGAGTGAAGATTAATAAGAGAAAATATGAAAAACAGTTATTTCCACATTTAACAACATTTGATGGTTATTGTTATTTTCTCTCCAGTTGTGTTTATACTAGTGTTTTCTTTTAAACAATAGTTGTCTTTTCTCCATATAAAATAATTTTATTATTAGTCAATATATCTTAGTATCTATAAAACCCAAACTGCATTTAGCCGTAAATAGTGTTTGAAATGGTTCTTGTTGTTCAGTCACTAAGTTGTGTTTGACTCTTTGCGACCCCATGGACTTGCAGCACACCAGGCTTCCCTGTTCTTCACTCTCTCCTGGAGTTTGCTCAAATTCATGTCTATTGAGTTGGTGATACTATCTCACCATATCATTCTCCGCTACCCTCTTCTCTTTTTGCCTTCAATCTTTCCCAGCATCAGGGCCTTTTCCAGTGGGTTATCCCTTTGCATCAAGTGGCCAAAGTATTGGAGCTAAAGTAGTATAAGACATCCAACTTCTTTTCTCTTGTTATCTTTCAAGGAGAATTCCTTAAGGGAAAAGACCAGTTGTTCTTTTTCTTTTGTTAAAAAGGCTAACAGAATCCTCTCAAATAGGTTTGCATTTTTCTGCATGACCACACAAGTTCCACACAAGCCACACCAGTGGATTTGATTTCAGTGCCCTCCATTTACAATCATATAACCTTGGACTAGAAATCTAATATGTCTCTACTTGTCTTTCTTTTGACTATAAAATGTCCATAAATAATATTCCTTACCTCAGACAGTTGTGAGGCTAAATTAGTGAATACATGTCAGAGACACTTATCACAGACTAACATTCAGATGTCAGCTCTTACTGTGCACTAGAGGCTAATTTTTTTCTTGGACCAACCTTCCAGTCTAGCAATGAGCAGCTCCAGCCCACTGCCTTGCTTTTCTCGTTTCTGTTTCCCAACTCTTCTACTTGTCTCTTGTTGCATCACAAAGCCACCTGAAATCATGGCATAAAACAAAAGACATCCTATTATGCTCATGGCTTCTGCAGGCCAGGAACTTGGACAGGACCTAGCCAGCATGGTTGGTGTTATCTCTGCTCCATGGTGTCTGGGGCTGCAGCTGGGAGGATGTCGACAGCTGGCCATGACTCAGCAGCTGAGGGCTAGACTCCTCCAGAGGCTTCTTGGCTCCCAAGTCTGGCGCCCGAGCTGGGATGACTCAAAGACTTGGCTCGGCTGAGGCTGTTGACCACAGTGCCCACACGTGGCCTTTCCATGTGGCTTGGGTTTCGCTTAGCTTGGTGGCCGGTGTCTGAGAGGGAGGAAGCCAAGAGCCGGTGTTTCACAAAACCCAGACGGCAGCTGCACAGCTTTTAAGACCTGGCTTCACAGGCCTGAAGGCATTACTTCCTCTTCTCTACTGATCGGAGCAATCACTGGCCCTCTCTGATTTCGGAGGAGCAGGGGACATGGATCCCCCTGTGGATGGGAGAAGTGTCAAAGATCTGAAGTCTTCTTCCTCTTTTCAAAAAACTTTCCTCTTATAAATTTGGCTCTGTTTCATAGTTAAGCACTTGTTACTGGAATTCTTCTGGCTGCTGGTTTCTAGGTCTTCCTCAATTGCTGGGTCTTCGTGGGTTAGGATTTAACTAGTCCTAAACCCCTTGAATTTGGACCCTGAGGCACCCCTCTGTCAACCTTCACTTGCTGCTTCCACAGCCCTGACAGCGTTTCCTGTTAGTGCCCACCCCATCCCCTGGCTCTCACTTCCTTTCTTGGCTCCAGTTCCATGTCCCCACAGAGAACTTGCTGGGGAGAATCATAGTTTCATATCACACTAACCCAAGCTTTCCCTCAGTGTGATAACCTCCTCCTTGATGTCTCCACAAGTTCACGAAGCTTGATTATCCTGTGTTCGTGGACCCAGAAGAGGGATGTTACTTCAGAAAGTGGAAGAAGAGGCTCTTCATAGTGAGACAGGAAAGACTTCACAGCACAGGAACAAGACTCGGATACAAACAGTTCTTTTAACCGACTCCAAAAAGATTCCCGAGTTAGGGGTGAGGAAAAAGTCAGGGAGCAGAGGCGTTGGTGGACACCGGAGAAACAGGTCTTGGGCACTGTTACTCAGACCAGAGCCTGGGGAGATGGCGGAGATCTCAGGTAGTTTTGTGGGATCCGAGAGCAGAGAGGGCAGGAAGGTCTTCCCACGTAAGTTCCTAAAGATGAAGCCGTTCTCTGGAGGAAAAAAGGACTCCTGGAGTATTTAGGTAGAATAGGGCCTTTAGGCAGCACTATCACCCGCTAGGAACACCTGGCATTAATGAAGAAAACAACCAGTTGGGAAGGACCTTACAGAGAAGGCTGTGAGGGGAGGCTCATCAGTACCTATCTGGGCCCTTTGCCAAGGATCGGAGACAGTGGCGTGGGCGACCCGGAGCTTTGCTTACCCTAACGCCTCTTTTCTCAAGAGTCCCTTGAATCTGAGGCAAAACCTTTTGAGAAAAGGAATGGAACCCCCAATTTCAAAGATTATCCTTCCGCCTCCTTAACAAGAGGTGGCAAACTCCAATTAGCACTGAAGTCTAATTTTAGGGAAAAACAAATACAGTTTTTGTTGTTATTTTTTATTTTTCACGCCTAAATGTGTATACTGTGGCACTGTGTGCATTTACTGTTTCGAATTGAGATAGGTCTCCAGAGGGAGGGGGTATGTACAATAGAATCCCATAGGATACTGGTTTCTCAATGACCAATTTCCATGGTCTTGGAATTTTATTATATATTGGGTTTTTGTCAGATATGTTGGCAAGGACTTAAAAGACCTGTAGAGTATGTGAAAACTGTTGTGAAGTAGTTACCTTTCATTCATTTAAACCTTACTGAGCAACCACTCGATGTCAAACATTGTGTCAGGTGTTGAAGTTACAGAGGTGAAAAAGGACATATTCTTTGCAGTTGAAAATGAGCCTCACATCCTCTCAGCTTTGGAACAGACATGATTTCTTGGTCCCATAGACTAGGTCTTGTGTTCATAGATACATAAAGATGGGTACGGGATCTGGTCAATTTAGAAAAAGTATATTCTTTGAGCTTCTTCCTCCAAACATGTAATTATGGCAATTCCCCTCGTCCGTGGATGGGTCAGCAGACTCAAGAAGAAGTCTTAAAACACACATATCCATATACATCCATCTCCGTACACACTATCTCTGTTTTCTGTAGTAGGGCATGTTTCCATTGGAAGATGTTGTTTAGTTGCTAAGTCATGCCTGACTCTTTTGCGACCCCATGGACTGTAGCCCGCCAGGCTCCTCTGTCCATGGGATTTTCCCAGGCAAGAATACTGGAGTGGGTTGCCATTTCCTCCTCCAGGGGATCTTCCCAACCCAGGGATTGAACCCACATCTCCTGCATTGGCAGGTGGATTAATTACCACTGAGCCACCTGGGAAGCACCATTGGAAGATAAATTTAGATGAAATTCATTGGGTTTATAGTGATCTTTGTTCACATGAAATCTACAGAAATAAACAGTTATCACCAATTTCTTTTTTCTCTTTGATGTCATTGTAAGATATTCATTAAGAAAATGCACTGGGTGTGATATTACCTTAATTATAGGATGGGAAGGCAGATTCCCCTTTATAGCTTTAGGCTTTCATGCCATGAGGCTTTTCTGTTTATTCCAATGAATTACATTCTGGCACCCACGAAAATCACGTAACAAATGCATAACGAATGTGACAGTTGCACAAAACATCACATTAGTTCCATACGATCAGTTCTATTCCAGTGAACACCAAACCAAATCATGTTATTGTAATGTGAGTTGTGATTTAATACCCTAATTTGTAAGTGGCTTTGTCTGAATCTAACAAGATATTTACACCACTCATGGTTTCTATGACTTATTAGATGCACATTTTGTTTGGCTTGGCTACCGCACCCTCACTCTGGTAGAAGCACCCCTAAATAATATATCAAGTAGTATTTTGCTGCTAAATATCTTCTCAGCTATCTTCCTCCCAGGTTCAGAATTACAGGTGACAGTAGTTGTCTGTTGCAATAACCTCAAATATCATGTAACATGCCTTGAGATTTGGAGAACTAAGAATTAGGGAAGAAAACATTATCAGGCGGCTCAGGAAAACCTAATAGTTGCATAATATTACTTATAAAATGAAATAAGACATTATCGTTGCCTGAAGTCCTTTGCCTCCGATGCACTTGGCAGGGTCACTTGCCTGCCCTAGGCTTCAGCTCAGCTGTTGCCTCCTGACTACCCTGTTTGACAGCACTATTGAAAGCAGCACTCTGTGTCCCAGTCACTCTGTGTCACATCACTCTGCATGGCGATGTCTGCTTACCTGTCTGTATCTGTGCTCCCTGTTTTCTTTTTTGCAATTAATTTATTTTTGGCTGCACTGAGTCTTGGTTGCTGCATGTGGGCTTTCTCTAGTTGCGGCAAGTGGGGGCTACTCCCTAGTTGAAATATGCAGGCTTCTGTCATTGTAGTGGCTTCTCTTGTGGCGGAGCATGGGGTCTAGGGAGCACAGGCTCAGTAGTTTCAGCATATGGGCTTTGTTGCCTCAGGGCCTGTGCAATCTTCCAGGAGGAGGGATCAAATCCATGTCCCCAGCACTGGCAAGTAGATTCTTAACCACTAGCCAGCCCATCAGGAAAGTCCTCCCTGTTTTCTTAGCAGTAGAATTCCTGCCTAATTTCCAGGTGAGCATTTGCCTATCTATAACGAAGTATACCTATTCCATCTTCCCTTGCAGGCATGAACTATATTCTGGTTATTGGGATAAACACTAAGTTATCCTCAAGTGGTGGAGGTATGGCTCTCTTTTCACCTTTGTTCTTCATGTGGATGTAATGGCTGGAGCCCAAGCAGTCATCTTAGACCATGAGTTGGAAACCATGTGCTGACAATGGTGAACAACAAAATCTGGGCCCTTGATGAATTCATGAAGCTGCCTTACCCATTATGAAGAACCTTTCTTAATATGAGAGAAGGAGAGAAAAAACTCTTTAATCAATAGTTAACAAATATACAACCTGTCCAGCATATGAATCTGAACCAACCAAAGAGAATCAGGCACTGATTGGTCTGAATAGACGCCAACGTTAAAAAATTGTTGTAACTACCTAAATACATACTGGGCTGAATCACAGCCTTGGTTAAAGCCAAATGATTTTGAATCTTCTGTCACTTGCAGCTAAACATAGTCCTAAGTAATATACTCTATTTCTTTTATAGCCTTTGCTAGAATCTGTGAGTATCTTTTCATTGTTTTACTTATTTATCATCTTTCCCTTCCCTTAAATCTCTGTGAGGGCCAAGAACGCCTCTGGGGTTTGCTGCTGGAACATGACATTGTTGAACATTGAAAGAATGAATGGACTAATTCTTTAGTTTTTTATTGTGAGATATAATATTTTGGGAATTGAAGATCCGGAGGAGTGAAAAGAATTCTATTTGGAGGACTACGGTTGGCAGTGCAAATGATAAAAGTTTTTTTTTTTTTTTTCCCTCTGACTAGGAAAAAAAACTCTGATGAAATTAGTGGTAGATAAAAATTCATTTCTAGCTTCTAACAAGGAATCACAAACAATGGAGGACATATAAATAGAGTAGCAGCTTTATTAATAATACTTTCCTACTCCGTCTGTGATCTTTTGATGACAACCCTACCGGAGGCACTCTTTATCAGGCACTAAAGCAATTTAGATGCTGTCACATGCCTTTCTTGATATATACGTATTAGACATAAAGCAGTTTTCTGTTCTTTGGCTTATTTTAGTATATAATTAAAAATCTAACTGTCTGCTACTAAGCAACGGAGCATGGCCAAGGTTGATCACATCCTATCACGAAGATAGAAAGAGGAAAAATAATAAAAATAATCATACACATTCCTGCAATCGGTCTTCAGATCTTAATTATGTTTTAACTCCTTTGTTATGCCAAAGGCAGTGCCTATTGGCATTTAAAGGACACTCTCACTTTCCTGCCTAAGTTCAATCTAGTTCTTTCATTTGGATCCTCGTCCATTTATGGGATCCTTTGGGGGTGTTTAAGGTCATGAGAGGTGATAGAAAACTGAGATAGGAGTCAGGAGGCTTAGGTTCCATTCAGCTCCCCAGTTGGTTCAGTGGGTCCAGGGATGCAGCCAGATTCGAAACTCTGGGGAGTAGTGGCTGGACTAGAAGGTACAGCAAGGCTTTTGGGGGGAGGCAGAGGGCTGTAGAGTTTGCAGCACCAGCAGGTGACAAGTGCACACGTACCCCAAACAACCCTCTCCTACCTGTCTCCCTGTCTCAAGATCTGACCTCTGAAGTTTCAGTTGTGTATTGCACTCTGTTTCCTAAGATGCCTTTTCATCAGTCTTAACTTCCATATTAATGGTATTTCTTTAAAGATGTTGACAATGCACCCACTTTTGAAAATATGCTCAGAGAGAATAACTCATGTTCTGTTCTGACTCCTTATTCAACTCCCCCAAAGACCTCTGAATATGATTCTTATTCTTTCAACTTCATTTACTCGACAAGTAATGTCTAAGCCCCTCTTGTACCAGGCACCGTTCTATATTCTAGGGCCATCATGGTGGACAAAACAGACACCTCTGCCCTTAGAGAGCCTCCATTCTATAGTGACAGACAGTCAGTAAATAAGAGAAGCTCTTGAAAAACAGCAACGAATGGCTGCCATGTTTTGAACTCTTGCTACACCATACACAGTGGTCTCGTGAGGCCATTAACTCTTCACGCAGCTAATGAGAGAGGTTTGGAAGACATTCAGCAGTAGTGTATCATCGTGAGAAGCTGTGCCTGGGCGTGATTCCCGCTTCTGCAGCTTGCTAGCTGTGTAATCATACGCAAGTGACTTAATTTGTACTTGCCTCAGTTTTCTTAACTGTAAAATGAGGTTTCTATCCTACAGGAGTTTAGGGAGAATGTTTATTGTATCTGTAATGTAACTTTTAGAACAGTGCTTAGTTGTTGTAAGTTGGTTCAATTTTACAAATAAATAACTTGAGGTATGGCGAGATTTAACAACTTGTCCCCGTCTTCTCATGCACCTAATAAACAGGGGGAACCAAGATTCCAGCTCAGGTCTCTTTGCCTCTGCAGCATGTGCTCTTCTTCACAGTTATACCTTGTGCTTCTGGCAAAGTTGATTAACCTCTTGGAGGGTGGGTTTGCTCATCTGCAGTCTGAGGGTGGTAACAGCAAACTGCCTATTTAACTGTGATAAGGTATTCGCAAGTGCTTTGAGAATGATGAAGCATTGTGGGAAAATAGATATTGCTGTTAGTATTACTACTGATTTGTGCTTTTATATTCAACATTTTAACTTACCTATGATGGGCCTGTTTGCTTATTTGTCAGATCAGGCTTTCTGTTTATTCCTCCATGCTTGTTATAGGACCCATTTTAGCCATCCTGGGGGTTCTCTGTTGTCTCCTCTGGGTTCTTTGTTGGTCAGTCCACCTTTTGAAAGTGATCCTGTGGGTCACTTCCCCTCTAAATGGAAGAGAATGAGACACAACATAGAGTCCCGAAGCCATCCACGGTTGTAGATACTTGCTGGTGAGAGTTTTGGTTGTTTGGGTGGAGGGTGAAAACACTCAAACCTTTGGCACAAAGCAGGGGGCAGAATCTGACACATATGAGCCTATGAGGGGACTTCACTGAAGTATAGAGGAAAGAAAGTGAAAGTGTTAGCCGACTCTTTGTGACCCCATGAACTTTAGCCCTCCAGGCTCCTCTGTCTGTGGAATTCTCCAGGCAAGAATACTGAACTGGATTGCCCTTTCTTTCTCCAGGGACTCTTCCCGATCCTGGGATCGAATCCTGGTCTCCTACATTGCAGACACATTCTTTAGTGTCTGGGCCACTAGGGAAGTGATAGAGGACATCTCTGCAAATTCAGAGTAGCCAGTTTGCCTTAAGGATGCCAAATGACTCACTCGCTAGCAAGGGTAACCTCCTGTGATCACATAAAAGTGGCCAGTCCTGCTATTTAACTTAGTAAATATTTTATCCTGGAGAAGTCAAGTGGCTTTCCTCCTCCCATGGGGGAGGAAACAGTATGATGTTTCTAACTCTATTTAGTGGGTCTCTAACTCTATTCAGTCTTTAATTTGGCAGCACCAAGAGGAAGTATTTAATATCTCTCTTCCCTGGTAACTCAGATGGTAAAGAATCCGACTGCAGTGCAGGAGACCAGAGTTTGATCCCTGGGTCGGGAGGATCGTCTGGAGAAGGGAATGTCTACTGACTTCAGTATTATTGCCTGGAGCCTGGTAGATTACAGTGCATGGGGTTGCAAAGGGTCAAACACGACTTTGCATTTCAACACACTTTTACCAGAGTCACTCATTGCCTGATATCCATGGGACTGTACAACCTAAAGATTTCTGAATGTATTCGATTTTTCCAGAGCCCGGACCTACGTAACTTTGTTTTGGAAGGAGTGAAGAGAGTGATGATGGTGGATAATTATTAAGTCATACAGGACACAGAAGAGCTCTGGAATTAGGGGAGGCAGGAAGAGTTGTCCTACTACAATTAGCTACATTAGGAAAACCCCAAACAGTGCATGTAATTGTTTGTGCACTTAAACTATATAAATTCTTGGTGGGGGGTGAGCCAGAGGAAAGATTCCTTAAGGAGTCTAGTGGCCTGTTTCATTGTTTTTCTTCTTAAGTTTGTATAATTTTCCTCTATCTTAAGAAATTAAAGCTGGCATGATCTCTTATCTCTGTTTTTCTTTCGACACCTGAACCATTCTTCTCCACTGAGGCCACCTCGTGCCTCTGTTTAGTCATCTTTATGCCTGAAGATGTTCCACTGTTTGCCTCACAAAGAGAAAACATGCATATAGGAGATTGAGTGAAGACAGAGGAAGAATGTAAGTGGTCAGCATATGCCAGTGAACTGGCTCCATCAGGGTCAAAGGTCTGTCCTTGCCCCAGTCAGCTATCATGAGGGCAGAGTCAACTTTCGAGACTTGTTACCAATAAAGAACGGGAATTTACTGCATGGCTCAGGAAACTCAAACAGGGGCTCTGCCAGCGTAGAGGGGTGGGATGGGGAGGGAGATGGGAGTGAGCTTCAAAAGGGAGGGGATAGATGCGTATCTATGGCTGATTCATGTTGAGGTTTGATAGAAACAGCAAAATTCTATAAAGCAATTATCCTTCACTAAAAAATAAACTAATTAATAAAAAGAAAAGTGGTGGTTTGGGCAAACTTTTCAAAATGTCTGTAATTTTGATAGTTTCTGGATTTTTTTTTTTAAAAATTGAAATGTAGTTGATTTACAGTATTGTGTTTGTTTCACGTGCACTTCATAGTGATTCAATATTTTGGCAAGTGATATTCCATTATAGGTTATTGTGATATAATAGGTATAATTCCCTGTGGTATACATCGCATCCTTGTTGCTTATCTACTTTATACGGTAGTTTATGTCTGTTAACCCCGTGCTCCTAATTTGTCCCTCCCTTTGGTGACGAAAGGTTTATTGTGAGTCTGTTACCGTTTTGCATGTGCGTTCATTTTTATTATTTTAGATTCCACATATAAGTGATACTGTATAGTAGTTGCCTTTCTCTGACTTATTTCACTAAGCGTAATATTCTCTAGGTGTAGCCATGTTGTTGCAAATGGCAGTATTATACTCTTTTTATGGAAAAGTAGTATTCCATTGTATATATACACCATATCTTCTTAATCCAATCTTGTTGATGGACATTTAGGTTCCTTCCATGTCTTGACTGGTCTAAATAGTGCTCCTGTGAACAGTGGGGAATTTTATTTCCACACAATTTGTCCACTTCCTATAATCTCTGTCCTCAAATCCATGTTGCAGATAGTTCAGCGTCAGTTATACTGTCATCAGTTCAGTTCAGTCGCTCAGTCGTGTCCAACTTTTTGTGACCCCATGAACCGCAGCACGCCGGGCCTCCCTGTCCGTCACCAACCCCTGGAATTTACCCAAACTCACGTCCATTGAGTTGGTGATGACATCCAACCATCTCATCCTCTGTCGTCCCCTTCTCCTCCTGCCTTCAATCTTTCCCAGCATCAGGGTCTTTACAAAAGAGTCAGCTCTTCGCATCAGGTGGCCAAAGTATTGGAGTTTCAGCTTCAACATCAGGCCTTCCAATGAACACCCAGGACTGATCTCCTTTAGGATGGACTGGTTGGATCTCCTTGCAGTCCAAGGGACTCTCAAGAGTCTTCTCCAACACCACAGTTCAAAAGCATCAATTCTTCGGCGCTCAGCTTTCTTTATAGTCCAACTCTCACATCCATACATGACCACTGGAAAAACCATAGCCTTGACTAGACGGACCTTTGTTGGCAAAGTAATGTCTCTGCTTTTTAATATGCTGTCTAGGTTGGTCATAACTTTCCTTCCAAGGAGTAAACGTCTTTTAATTTCATAGCTGCAATCACCATCTGCAGTGATTTTGGAGCCCCCCAAAAATAAAGTCAGCCACTGTTTCCCTGTCTACTTGCCATGAAGTGATGGGACTGTATGCCTTGATCTTAGTTTTCTGAATGTTGAGCTTTAAGCCAACTTTTTCCCTCTCCTCTTTCACTTTCATCAAGAGGCTCTTTAGTTCTTCTTCACTTTCTGCCATAAGGGTGGTGTCATCTGCATATCTGAGGTTGTTGATATTTCTCCCGGCAATCTTGATTCCAGCTTGTGCTTCTTCCAGCCCAGTGTTTCTCATGATGTACTCTGCATAAAAGTTAAATAAGCATGGTGACAATATACACTCCTTTTCCTATTTGCCTTGACGTAACTCCTTTTTTCCTATTTGGAACCCAGTCTGAATTTTCCACAGTTTATTGTGATCCACACAGTCAAAGGCTTTGGCATAGTTCCATGTCTTCTGCCCTCCAAGTTCCTCCATCCATGGGATTTTCCTAATATTTATTAAAGGCCTTCCTCAATGTAGATTACTTTATAAAGTAACTGTTACTATCTTTGTGAGTAGAGTGGATCTGAATTTTACACCCAAAGGTGATTCGTAGCCATTCAGGAACACCCTCAACTCGACATTTGAAAAACAGATTAACCTGTAGGTCTGTGTTTTATTTTTTCAGTCAATCTACCAATCCTGTGGTCCCTCTATATTTAAGCACCACAAGGAGCAACGGAATCTCTACCCTTGAGGAGTCTTATTCGAGAGTGGATCATGGTATGTATAAGATTTTAACATTTTCTCCCAGTCCAGCTGTGAAATGGGTAACTAAATTGGCTGGTAGAGACAGAAACTTTCCTTCAAGAACATCTTCTGTTACAACTGCATGTGAAAGTTTCAACTACTTTCTTCTTAACTTCCTTTTCTGATGGGATTGTGCTGAGCACTTGGCTACCACTCAGAAAAGCATTATAATTGTAGGCACTGGCTCAGCCAAAAGGCCATGTTTTTGCTTTAGGGTAAACTTGTTAAAATCGGGAGCTCTGCCAAGGTCATCCAACTACGAACATTGTGAAAGCATCTTACGGTTGTTCATCTAGCTACGGTCTAATTAATTTTCAAATGGACAAAGTAGCTTCTTGGGCCACGTAACAAGCATTTTCATTCATTTAAGCCAAGCTGGATTTGGCTCGGAGCAGGGTCACGAGAAATTCTAATAGCTTCTTCTTTTCTTTGTGTGTCCTCAGGAGAGCTGGCGTTGATGGCAACAAAGCAAGATTTGTGCTCCGGGCAATCGGGAGAGAATCAGTTTCCAGCCAGTGAGTTCTCTGACTCCCGGAGAAGGAAAAGGTCTGGAATTGAGCATATGGGAAGGCTCTGTAGGCCTTTTTACTTTATTGGATTTAGCTACGCTCACATAATGAAATTGTTGGGATTGTTTAAACCTTCTGCAGGGACTTCTGTTAGCAGAGGAGAAACTTGTACTAAAGCCATAAGAAGATTATATTATAGATATAATGGAATCTTTTTTATCTTTTGCCTGGTTTTCTGTGCAGGGACTGACATTTTTTTTTTCTGGGAACCAAGCCAGAGGTCTATTTAATTTCTTAAAATTTCCCATGGTCACTAATACTGCCCTCCCCGTGGCATTTTCATAAATTAATAAATAAAGACATAGGCATTGAAAGGTTGAGAATCCTTGTGGGTAACGTCTAAATAATGTTTGCAAGCTTTTTTTTTTTTTAAGGTGGTTATTTTGTACTGTAAATATGATAACACCTATGGAAAGCAGGCTCTACTGTCTTCAGGAAAATATTTCACTGACATGATGGAAATTTCAGGAAAAAATAGAATTTGTTTATCTTTGTCCTGAGACCACATCTGTGATTGAATAAGGTTTGTATAAAAAAGCAAGTTTGCTTCTGTCAGGTGAATTCTCAGGAACAATTGAAGAGATATTATTCTTACTTTTATTGCATTTAGGATTTGGGGGTGATAGTGGTATTTTCCATTTTGAATCTGATGTCTTATTTTATTTATTTTTAGATTTTTTTTTAGGAGTTTTGTGTTTTTTGTTTTGTCTATGTAGGGACAAAATTTGTTTCTGTGTGTGTGTGAGAGAGAGAAAGAGGACCCAGGTTGGAGGCAGCTTCTCGTACAAGAACACCATGGTCATTTTGACTATTAACAGCATACCGCTTTGAATCCTTATGTACCAGAAAATTACTGGCATGGAAAACTCTCTGTCCCTAGCATCTGTTTAACGAGTGTCCCTATGTTGCTTACTTGCCCAATGGTGGCCAACCCAGGGCTTTGAAAATCCCGTCTTAGTATTAATAGAACCATTGTCCATCAGAGTCTGTCTTAGATTTTCCTTTCTTGTGCAACGTAACTTCTTCTCCTATCTAGCACCCTTGAATCCCTGCTGAAATGAAAGTGATAGCCTGTACGTTCCCTTTCAAGTTTATGAATAAATACTCTTTGTGAATTTTGTCTCAAGCTTAGTTTTGTCTTTGACAAATGTATCCCCAACTTAGAACAATACCTTGCTCATAGAAAAGTCAAATATTTACTCATTCAACAAATATCTATTCCTTACCATGTGTCAGGCAGTATTCCCAGCATTGATATGTATGGTACATAATTTGTCTCCTGTCCAGTTTATTGAAGGTTAATCTAAGAATTCCATGAATAATAATGGATAATAATAATAATGATAATTTTTAATAATAATAGTAATTTTTCACTAACAGTGCTTACTGAGCTATAAACCTACTTTCTATAGTTCAGAGAGATGTGGTTCCTCTTTTCTATGTGTAATTGAAACTAAATTGTTCAACAGAACATCATAAACTACTTGTGACAGAGAAATAGTTATTGTTATTGCTATCACATTACCTTAGTACCTGTGATTAGAGAGGCATTACATTTTCAAAGAAGAGAGTAAATTAGTTGACACTTTTACAGAAGATTTTTATCTGGCTGGTAAAATGCACTTTTTTTTTTTAAGTTGTTGAACTATAAAATAATTGTATAGTGATACATATTGACAGTATTCCTCTTTTACCCACATTTTATATCGGTTTTCAAGATTAAATGAAAAAGGATATTCTTGAAAAGCTAGCGAAAACAATGGAAAGCAATACTTTATGCCAAATATAAACATAGCAGAGGTATAGGAAACATTCTCATTTCTCTTCTCACATAGCAGAATGTTCTATGCTTACTGTATTAGTTAACAAATTCACGTCTGTTTATTTTGTTTGAGATCCCACTTCATCCATAAATTACGGCATCGCACAACGATAACACCAGAAGGACAATATCACCATTGTTTGCTTCTACTATCATCTCAGCTACTGTCAGCTTGCTGTCATCGAGCCATTGTTTTCCTCTTTTCAGAGTCTCTTTCCTAATATCATTCAAATTATTTAGACACTCAGCAATGTTTTTGCTATCAGTGCAGACTTCCAGAGAGCTGGAGCCCCAGTGTGATGACCAAATAACCCTTGACTGTTTATCTTTCCACAGTCATTCTTTCCCGAGGCCCAGGAGTGACTGAGTTGCAGTGTGTGCTGCGCAGGGGCGGGGCGCGTCCCCTGCTGAAGCTGGTTCGTCCCATTGGACAAAGCAGCCTTTTCTGCTTGACTCTCTCACTGGACGTTTCTACAGTGAGATGGTGCGGGGGAGAGTGGGTGAGGCTGACCATCTACTACAACAATTCCCAAGCTTCCTAGAGTAAGGAATTTTCAAATAAAAAGATGTGTATATTGTAATTACTAATTCTCTTTACCCTCTTTTCTGTGAAAGGACTACAGAAACTTGATTTTTTAAAAATTAATGTGTGAAAAGTCAGTCTCTCTCTCTCCTCCTGCCCCCAGATCCCCTCTCCTCTTCCTTTGAACTACATTCTTGTATTCACTCTGAAACTTTTTATTGTGAGCCTTGTGGTGTGCTGTTGCAAATACAGCCGAGGACAGACAGTTTTATTCTTGTGGACTGAGGGCCCTAATGGGAGGTGCGGCTGCTGTGCTGTTTCTAGCGGAGTTTTAGTTTTGTTTGCTTGCTTGTTTTTAAGAATTCCTTCTGCACATATATCTGTAATATATATTCTCTCATTTTAAAAAATACAAATGGCGACTTACTACGTACGTACCTTTGTTTTATTCCTGTCACATTATGTAGAAGACACATTTTTTCTTTTTTTAGTGTGCCATATTCTTTCTCCTTTCCAAATAGCTCCCTAACCTTATTTTGTGGGATCACCTCTTTCTCCTTTTGCACACTCCTCGTGGGAATGTAAATGGAGTCCTTTGTCTTCTGGTAGCCAAGGGTGAGGTATGCAACCTAAGCTAGCTCTCTCCCTCTTTAAATAAAGTGAATCTCAACCAGAGTGACTAAAGGATTAAAGCATTTGAAGGCCACTGCCAGCACCCAGACAGGATGATGGAGTGATACCTGAGGTGCTAAGTGGTCTGGGGTTGCCGGTTCCTCTTCTGCTCTCCAGCCTCTGGGCCATTCTGTGGACCAACTCATAATGTTCCAGTTCATTTCGTTTTTGCTCGAGTACTCCAGATTTGATTTCTGCTGCTTGAACCAAAGATGTTTAATCAAAGGCATACAGTCCATCAGCATATACCGATCATCCCTTAATTTCTGAAAAATGTATATATCCATGTTTATATCCATGTATTACCATTATTTGACAATCCCCTAGTGGACCTTGTTTCTAGTATCCCAACAACAAATGCTTTAGAATATACATCTATACACAATATATGTTCTTGTTTACCTGTGTTTAGACAGATGTGTGAATATACATTAGAAGGTAAACTTCCATAAATGAAACCGTTGGTTCAAAAGATATGTACAATTTTAATAGCATGAAACGGTATCTAAGGCCCTTACGTGAGAATAATCATTCTATTGTAACTACTGACAGAGAACATAAATAATGGAAAGAAAATGTAGTTATACTTTATTTGTAGTAACTCTCTGTGGTTGCTAAGTGAAAAGATTATTCTTAATGGATATAGAAAAAGTTATTCTTGCTGAATTTATGAAACTTGGAAAATAAATACAAACACAAAGAAAAGCCAGCTGCCAAATCACTTACAGTTTTCTCACCCACGGTGGTAGAATTACATTTACTCATCAATTTTTTTTTTTTTGGCCTAGATTTTAGGGATGTTTTTAAAGAGAATTGTTACCAATAAGCAATTCCATCACAGCTGGAAATAGAGGCCACTAAATATATTTCTTAAATTCCCAATATATGAGATTTTCTATTAACTTTTTGTTTCTCTGATTTCTAAATTTAATTGCTAGTGGTGAGAGAACCTATTCTGTATAGTTTCAACCCTTTGAAATTTGCTGGGACTTGCCTCAAGGACCATTACATGATTGATTGTGGTTACATTTATGTGTATCTTTGAAGAATGTCTTCTCTATTTCGGGGTAGTATTCTTTGTACTTACTCTTTTGAAATTGGGTTTGGTAATTGTGCTGTTCAAACCTCCTACATGCTTACTGATTTTGTTGACTTGATCTGTGAGTAATAGAGAAATATATTAATATGTTAAAATTTCCTACTATGATTATGGATTTATTTATTTATTCTTCTTATTCTGTCAGTTTTTGCTTCATATATTTTGAAGTTCAGTTTTTAGGTATGTAAAGAGAGCAAAAATATTCCCCTACCCTTCTAGATTCTTTTAGCTGATACAATAATCAAGTTTATATGTTATTGTTCATTCGCTCAATCATGTCCGACTCATTGTGACTCCATGGCCTACAGCACACCAGGCTTCCCTGTTCTTCATTATCTCCTGGAGTTTGCAAGTTTATTTAAGATATATTAACAGGAGAAAAAAAATTTAATATTGGAAGTATAGAGGTCTTATAGGTATAGGTCCTAAGACCGAAGTAGTCTGTCTGTATCCCTTTTTAGACCAAGAATCATATTTATGAGGATTTGTGAAGACGAAGGGATTTTGGCTGGCATAGCAAAATAACGAAGGAACAACGTCAGCTTGTACACTTTCTTGGTTTTTATTCTCCATCTCAGCAGGACAATGAGGATGCCCTCCATTCTCCCAGCATAGGGACAATACCTTCCCATGAAAGCTGGATTTCTTGCTTTCAGGGGAACAAAGGAGGGTCAGGGGGTTCTTCTTGTACCAACTGTTTCTTAAGTAAATTTAATTCAAAGTAATCAGTATGCAACCTTTGTATATTTTGAGGCAACTTGTCCTGAGCCCCATCAGTTGCGGAGATTTAAAATTTTTGTATTTTCCCAGTGAGTTAAATATTTACGATTTAAATTATCCCTCTTCAACTCTAGTAGTGTTTTTGACTTAAAATCTATTTTGTGCTACTTCACAACTTTATTTCTTTTAGTTTGTATGGCCTAACATTTTCTTTTCCTTAAAATCCTTTGCTTTCAACCTTTTATATGTATACCCTGTAAACAGTTTGGATTTAGTGTTTGTTTGTTTTTTTCCATCCAGTTGAGTGGTCTTTGTCATTTAAATGGAGCATTTAGTACAGATATATTTAATATAGTTGTTGATATATTACAGACTGTTTTCTATAATTTTGTTCAATTTGTTCTTTCTTCTTTTTCCTTTATTTTTTGGTGTTATATTGGATGAATTAAACAAAAGAGTTCTTAAATGTCTCTTATTTTTCTCCAGGAGTTTGAGTTTTACTCATATTCTTTCATTATTTATATGATCATTACACCCATCCTTGACTTACCAAAGTCAAATACTACTATTTTTAAACCTCTTTATGGATGTTCTGAGGACTTTAATGTTAACCACTTTGCTGCTATTTACCCTCTCCTGACTAATATGATATCATGCACTTAAATTTTATATACTGCAAAAACAAATGAAACATGAGTGTTATTGTTTTGTAACTTTAATATCCATTTTGACATATCCACATATTTACTCTTTTTGTTGCTTTTTACTCTTTTCTGCATCTTGTAGTTTCATATGGGATCTTTCTTCTACTTGAAGAACTCTCTTTAATATATTATTTAGTGAGTATCTGCTTGTGACAAATTCTTTTAGTCTTTTAGAATAAAAATGCCTTTATTTTGCCTTCATTGGGAATTAAGTTTTTTTAATTTGCCAGTTTGACAGGTGATAGTGGTATTATACTGTTTTAATTTGCATGTTTTATATATTTACTACCTTTCTCTTTCTTTTCTTAGGTACTTAATTTCTTACAAGGTTAAGTGCATTTTTCCCTACTCTGAGATGAGGAGAGCCTACATTATTCACATAACTGAGGTTAAAGTATGAGGTATGCTTTTGGTGACTTATCTGCTTCTTGTTCACACACGAAGAAACAGAAACTCATCTAAGTGCTGCCTCTGGCTAATAAATTAACTCTTTATGTGAACAAGCACATTATTCATGCTACTAATCATTCTTGCTAGTCACTCTGATCTGGAGTGAACCTGGGCTCCACTGGACCTGGACCAACTCCTGGACCAACATCTTTTCTTCAACTGTATTGACACTTTGGGCATTTCTCTCTCTTCTTAGCAGTGTTTCATAAGAGGAGCTTTCTTCTGAGGTAACTTTGAAGAGTTGAGATAATCCCAGGTAAGTAAAAACTCCTGGGATTCTCATTCAACTAGATATTTTATTTTCAGCACTTAGATCAAAAGTTGTGTTCATTCCATTATCCCTTCTGCCTTCATTTAAGTTATCTATTTTAGGGTAACCGAGCAACCCAGAACTTACTGGCTTACAACAATCATGATTAATTATCTTTTGCAGTATTTGCATCAGGAATTCTGGTAGAGCTCACCTGAGCATTCTTCTGTTCCATATGGGATGAGCTGGGCCAAAAGGTACAAGAAGATGTTACTTCCTTGTCTGGCATTGCCTCTCTGTGTTTCTCCATGCGTCCTTTCACTCTCCATGTGGTGTCTCGTCAATTAGTATTCTGGCCTGAGCATCTTTAGAGCTTGGCATCTGGCTCCCTGCATTGAAAGTGGAGGCTCTTAAAGGTCTCTTAAAGACCTTGAACAAAGCTGGTCAGGTGTCACTTCCACCATATTCCACTGGTCAAAGTAGATCGCAGGGCAGGTGCAGATTCAGGGGAGGGGAAATAGAATCCACCTCTTGATAGTTGGAGTGATGTGCCTGTAAGTGGGGAGAAGGGATTGATGGAAGCCATCTTTGGATACTATTCACCAGTCTCCCTTGGCAAGTGTTTCATATTTCTTTTCTAAAGACCAGAACACATTGCTTCTTTCAAACTTGTATTTATTTTAAAGCATAAATTAGAACATGAGTTGCGCATATGCTTACCCACTTGGTCCTTTCCTTATGGACTAAAGATAGAACAGACTTGTTCTAAACAGGCTGCAGTTAATGCAAAGTATGTAGGCCACCCCTATAGAAGCTTGGCTTTGTAATCAAGAATTCATGTAATGTTTTAGTTTTTCATTTGCTTCAGCCCTCCTGGTATTAGCCAATAAAAGAATTATAGTTTTAATAACTAGTTGACACAGCTGATTTTATCGATTTTAATAAATAATCAAACATGCCTAAAAGCGAAAACATCAAACAAATGATTTAAATCCCTAAAACCTTGCCTGTGCTAATCATGAAACATGGTTAAATGACTCAGATGAAAACAGATTAGTGTCATTAGGCAAAAAGAAGAACACATACCAATTACAGAATATAAGTCTTATCAGTTTGCTTAATAAAAACCTGAACTGTGAAATGAGAAGCTATGTGCTTCTACACATTTGTGGAATGCTCCCGCCTCTTGTTTTCAGTAGTCACCAGGAAACCAGTAACCACAGCGAAAAGGAGAACAAGAGAAGTGCCTGCACCTCTTTCACTGCATTTTGTCCTTTGTTATCCTTACGAGCTGTGTGACGTTTGACAGAGATGGCAACTGAGACTCACAGGGATCAAGTAGGTAGTCCAAGGACCTGCAGCCACCTAGAGATGAACATGGGATTCAAGCCCAGGGCTCAGTGCTTAACAGAATCCATCTGAGTTCCTGCTCCCAAGCTGACTCTCAGTCAGAGTAAAATCATGCTTTACCATGAGAAAGGCCACTTGGCTTAGCCCTGGGCCCGTCCTGTTCTGCTGATGTTCTCACCATAGCACCAAGGAGAGGATGGATGCTACTCTCACTGATCTCATTTTCATGTCTTATGGTTTCTGTTAAACCTCCTCAACTTTTAATAACCTGTTTGTAATTTCATCACATATAATCTCTCAGGGATAGTTGGTTCCTCATTTTTACACTTTGCAGTGTTACTCAGAGGGTCTTAACCTTCTTTGTATTTCAGCTCCCGTGGCAGTATGATGAAGACACCTCACATTAATGTTTCTAATTGCAATACAAAGGAAAACAATTCTACTGAAATAGAGTTTCACTCAGTACCCTGACTTGATTTAGCTCAAGCAAAAAAGAGAAAAACATGTCAAGAATAGGAGAGAATCGACTGGCATCAAGAACTAGATCAAAGGCTAGTAAACTATGACCCACAGGCCAAATCTGGCTCATTACCTGTTTTTCTAAAGTTTGTGGAAAGACCATTATTTTCATTTATGTACAGCTGCTTTCTAAGATTTTAAAAAGTAAAAATAAAACCAACAAGTGTGTCATTCTCTTACGGGAAAAGCAATCCACTTTTCCCTTGCTCTCCCTACAAACTCCATTCTAGAGCTCCTTTGAATACCTAAGCATTTGGCCAAAAGTTTAAAAAGTACATGTAGTTAAGAGTCTGACCAATGGAATCCTTAAATTTAGGACTTTTCTTCTCCCCAGTCCAATGTATTTGTAGGGGAAATTTTTATTCTTTATTTTTCTGTTAGTCATTCAAAATGTACATAATTTGTCTGTAGTCTTAACAAAAGCCTGTGTTGGTCCCTGTCTGCTTTCATTTACTCCAAAATTCAAGGGAGGGAAAAGATCTCAGAGCTGTATGCAAGACTGAAAGAACATAGATTCATTTATTAATTTCTGTATGATAAGAACGAAGTCAATTGGTTGAGAAGTATCTGAAAAGAAAGCTGTGGGTATCTCAGTTCCATTTTTCTAACAGCAAAGAAAACAGACACTGGGAAAATCTGATAATGCCCATTTCAACATGACCTGGGAGGGAATCCAAGAAAGCAAGCTATAGAACAGATAAATCACTTACTATTACGAAGCGTGGAAAGCACAGTGATCTCAGAGCTGAACAAGGAAATAATCACTGTTCATACTGTGTTTTTAAACACAATTAATCGAAGAGAGGCCTGTGGAAACTTATTCTGAAAGAAGTAGATGAAATTAATTCCCACAGGTGATTGCATCCTGGCAATCATAAATGGCAGTGCTCCAGGTGAAAAGGCAGTGTGACCTTTGACCTAGAAGACACAAGGATCATTGTGGAAACTGTCTCCACCCCTTTGTCTTAGATTCCTCCCAGAATGAGCAAACAGGGCTGGCTAGTTCCACCCCAAGATCCAGGCTTGGAGTAGAGAGATTGAACGCTGAAATCCTGAAGTCAGAATTCTTTTCTAGAAGCAGTATCTGTGGGCCACTGCAGATGCTGACACCTCCTCTGCCTACTGTGGCGAGTAGAATAGTGGCTCCTCTAGAGCATCGAGGTCCGCATCCCTGGAACCCGTGGAGAGGAGACCTGACTTGGCAAAAGGGCCTTTACAGTGTGATGAAGTTAGGAACCTTGAGATGGTATCCTGGATTGTCCAGATGGGTCCGCTGTAGTTACCGGGGTCATTATAAGAGAAAGAGAGAGGCAACAGAGATGAGAAGATGCCACACCACTGACTTTGAAAATGGAGGCAGGGATGGTGAGTTAGGGACTACAGGCAGCCTCTAGAAGCTGGAAAAAAGCAAGGAAACAGATTCTCCCCTAGCATTTCCAGGAGGAATACAACCCTGCTAACCCATTTTATTTTTAAAAATATTTGTCTATTTGGCCACATCGGGTCCCAGCTGCAGCATATATAATCTTTTGTTGCAGCCTGCAGGCTTTTCTCTATTCATGGCATGTGGGCTGCAGAGCACACAGGCCCAGTAGTTGTGGCTCATGGACCCAATTCCCCCACCAGAGATTAAACCTGCATCTCCTACACTGGAAGGCGGACTCCCAGCCACCAGACCGTCAGAGAAATCCTTTTATTTTTAAACTTTATTTAGTTAGTTTTTTATTTTTTGGCCATGCCTTGCAGCATGAAGGATCTTACTTCCCTGACCAGGAATCGAATCTGTGGCCCCAGCAGTGGAAGGGCAGAGTCTTAACCACTGGACCGTCAGGGAAGTCCCTATTGACCCATTTTTGATGTCTGACTTCCAGAACCATAAGATAATAAATGTGAGGTTTTTTTTTTTTTTTTTTTAAGCCACTAAGTTTGTGGTATTTGTTACAGCAGCAGTTGAAGTGCAACCTTTCCACTCTACCTACAAGAGGAGTTCACTGTGCCTCAGTCAATCCAGAGGACAGATATCGGCTCACAGTTTAGAAGGTACAACTTTGAGTTTCATTTAGGGACAGGTGAGGTTTTGAATGGCAAGTTTTCTGCTTCTCACTCTTAGTTTTCAATGGGAAGTCATGATTGCTTTGGCTCCTTAGAAGTTCTAGCTTCTTACATGGCTGGGTGGGATGGCATGAGAATGCTGGGGACTATTTGACTTTGGAAGAAGCTCTGTTTCTCCTTTTCATCTAGGCCTAGTAAAGAAGGTAGTACATTAGACAAATTTGTAGGTACTGGAGCAGGACTGCAGAGTAGACAATGGCACCCCACTCCAGTACTCTTGCCTGGAAAATCCCATGGATGGAGGAGCCTGGTAGGCTGCAGTCCATGGGATCGCTCAGAGTCAGACACGACTGAGCGACTTCACTTTCACTTTTCCCTTTGTTGCACTGGAGAAGGAAATGGCAACCCACTCCAGTGTTCTTGCCTGGAGAATCCCAGGGACGGGGGAGCCTGGTGGGCTGCCGTCTATGGGGTCGCACAGAGTCAGGCACGACTGAAGCGACTTAGCAACAGCAGGAGCAGGACTGTCTGGTTTTAGAACATACTCACTATGACATTTTAAGCCAGTCAGTTAACCGTAGTCTCTCCAGTTTTAATGAAAGGATAATAGTCTCTAAATGATGGGTTATTTACATCAAATACTTGAGCAGTGCCTAGAACATAATAAATATGGTGGTAATGGTGATAACGGTGGTGATGATTTGTTTGATTTTGATTATGGTGCTATTCTTAAGTTTGTGATCATGTACATTGTTTTTAAATCTCAATGAATCTCAATGCCCTTTTTCATCCATAAAGTAGAGATAATAATGGTAACTGCCTCAAGTTTTATGAGAACTTAGATAATACATATAAAGCATAGGGCACATAGTAAGGGCTCAGTAAACTTTAGCCATATTTCAGTCAATGGGATTCCAGGTAGAGAAGGCCAAGAGTCGATGCTTAAGCCTCCCTAGAATGTAATTCTTCTTCATCTTCTTTGATGTGTCCTTTCTTTGCCTTCAGGATAGTTAAGATTGAAAGAACTAAAAAGGCACTATTGCATTCTTGTTCCACAACCAGGCAACCCCAAAACTGGGATCCTCAGCAATGAGTCAGGGGGGTTAGAAGACACTGTATAAACATGGCATATCTTCTGAGAAAGTCGGCTATACTCAAAGGTAAATAATTTAACATATTTCTCTTTTAAAATAAACATGGATGTATTATGAAGGAGAATGCAAATTTTGCATGAATTTTTAAGAATAGGAGTGGATTATTCAGTCACTTTCTTATTGAAGCTTTAGAAACTCAACTCAAACTAGCTTAAACAGAAAAGACATTACTGTTGCTATAGTCTGAAACTTCAGAGGGCTGTATTTCAGAGGTATCCTGACATGATCATCTGGAAATATTACTTTTACATCTTGCAAGTCTGTTTTCCTCTGTGTTGGCTTTAATTGCAAGAAGGGCATCTCTGCTCTGATGGCAATGATACGGGCTTTGCTCCAGGCTTATAACCTATGGTGGTGGTGGTTTAGTTGCTCAGTTATGGGCTGTAGCCTTTCACGCTTCTCTGTCCATGGGATTTCCCAGGCAAAAGTATTGGAGTGGGTTGCCATTTCTTCTCCAGGGGATCTTCCCCACCCAGGGATCAAACCCAGGTCTTCTGCATTGCAGGTGGATTCTTCACTGACTGACCTGCCAGGGAAGCCCTCTTATGCCCCTTAGCATCTCCTATTTCCAAAGAGGAGAGGAAACAGGTCCTTGTGTGGGCCTGGCACCAGGATTTTATCTACAGGACAGAGGGAATCTATATAGGCTACAGTAATCTGCTTTCCTATAGTGTTAGAGTATCTTCTTCCTCAAGATATAGAAGTATCTAAAAGGATGATAAAACACATCTTCATTCTGCAGGCAAAGTCAACCTTTGTCCACCGTGAGGAGACTTTGGAGAAACTGCTTGTATCTGAGGACCATGCTCCCTCATTCCTCAAGACATACATTTATTGTTCTTTGATATAATAGTCTGTAGTCTGGGCAAAACCACAACCTTTCTCTGAGTGCATACCTTCTAGCCAAATCCAGATATATCAGTTCTGTTCTGTGGGGTTGAGGTGGGAATGAACACACCAAAGTGGCATCCACCTGTGACCACCTTCTCCACAAGGTATGGAAAGGTGCCAGTTAGGGTGCCAGTTAGCATACGTTTACACACACATTCAGTCCCGCTGATCTTTCTCTAACACCCAGTGTAACTGATGGCCTTAATCTTCAAGAGTCAACAGTGGAGCATAAGAAAAAGGCTTTTTCACAGAAGTGTGTGATTCTGTATGAGTTGTCCATCTCTCTGTATCTCTCAAGGACTTGTGGCTTTTGTTAAAGGTCCTGAGCCCTGCATCCTAAACGTCATGCCAGCATGACTAAGAGTGATTATAGGGTTTCTAAATTTCTCTCTTAAGTAGATAATATGAACTTGGATTACCAAATCTAAATAATCTAAGGTAAAAAGAGCAAACCAAGATGTAAAACCATCTTGGGATTTTGCCAAGCATTTCCCCAAGTGTTTAGGAGACTGCTAATTCCATGAGATGCTCTGTGCAGGATGTACTGAATGATCAAGGAAGTATCTCTCTGGGGAGTTTCTATTCCCTGTGAGCACCCTGGGTGAAAGAGTACAACTTCTAACGTTTCCCAGGAAATGGTCTAAGGAGTAGAAATAAATTATCCAAATTCTCTGTACTTGCACAGGTCTGCTTTTACTAACTTCACTGCCCTAGTCTGATGTTTTCGTGCCCCACAAATGCCTATGTTTAAACCTAACTCTCAGGATGGTGGTATGAGGGGCAGGGCCTTTGGGAAGTGTTTGGATCATAAGGGTAGAGCCCTCGTGAGTGAAGTTGGTGCCCTTACAAAAGAGAGCTCAGAGAGCACCTTTGCCCCTTCCACCATTTGATGACACCACTAAAGGATGTCTATGAACCAGTAAGAGGGTTTTCATCAGTCACTGAATCTACTAGCACCTTGATCTTGGGTTCTGCAACCTCCAGGACTGTGGCAAATAAATTTTAGCTGCTTATAAGCTGCTCAGTCTGTGGTATTTCTGTTGTAGCAGCCCACATGGACTAAGACACTTGCCCACCAGTCTGGAGATGGTGGCATCTGTGGGGGTGGCAGGAGAGTCACCAGTCAGGCCTAGCTACAGACCAACTTGACCAGGAGGTGGTTTTATCTTAGACGTTTCCCCTCCCCACTGCAATGAGGGACCCAGATCTTTCAAACTGCCCATCTTCCACTACTTTCATCTATGCATTTTGTTATACCTTCCAACTACGTATCTGACTGAGCCAGCTTGGGTCCTGCCCCTTCCCGTTTGCTGATGGGAATAATCATAATCACTAGAGAGCAGCATTTTCTGCTGTTTGAACCCCTTCTGAAGTTCCTGAGGCATGAGCCAGAGTAAGCTCTTGACAGACATCATTTCATAACATCTCCCCAGAAACTATATGAACCTGCATTGTTGTATAAACACCTATAGTTGTTTACCCATGAAGGGATTTAGAACACTTATGCAAATTTCTGAGTTCTAAAGAGGCAGAACCAAGTTACAAGTGAGTTGTTAATGGTGAGTGCAGTGTTCTACCCTCTGAGGTGTAATAGTTGTATTTCAGCATGGGCATTCTGATGCCTTAGCTTCAAGGAGGTAGCTAAAAGTGAAAATTTTGTTTTTCGTGGGAAATGACTATAGAAAGCTTTTTCTTCACCACATCTTCAGTTCATGGAAAGAATTTCTTGTAATTATGTGGTGTGTATGTGTGGTGTGTGTGTGTTTGGGGAGAGGGTGGAAAGGAGAGGAAGGATATGAGGGATCTTATTCAGTACGAGGCAGCTTAAAACACATCTCCTGCTTTTACAATTAGTATAATGAGTTTTTGTTTTTAATTAAGAATGTGCATTTTTTGGTATTCGATATTCACTTATTTCTGCTAAATATGTTTACTTTTCAAGAAAGAAGCTAGTATATGGTCTGTCTTTTAGCCTTGTGAACTGTTTGGTCTTTTTGTAATTATTTACGTCCGTTTTTTCTTACAGTTTTATTGAGGTATAATTGACATACTGCACTGTATTAAGTTTAAGGTGTACAGCATAAAGATTTGACTTACATCGTGAATGATTGACTCAATAAGCTTAGTGAACATCATCATCTCATACAGGCACAAAATAGAAGAAATTGAAAAAAGCATTTTGTAGTGAAAACAACAAAATGTAGGATTTACTCTTAATTTTCATATGTAAAATACAGAAGTCTTAATTATATTTATCAGGTTGTACATTACATCACTAGTACTTACTGATCTTAAAACTGGATTATCTATACTTTTTGACTGCCTTCATTCTATTCTTCCCTCATGCAACCCCTACCTCTGATAACCACACATCTGATTTCTTTTTCTATGAGTTTGGTTTTTTTTTGAGGTATAATTGATTTACAATACTATGTTAATTGATGTTTCACAACATAGTGACTTGGAATTTCTACACACTTCAAAACAATCCCCATAATAAATCTAATTGCAATATGCCACCATAAAAAATGTTATGTAGTTATTGACTATTGTCCCTACACTGTACATTTCATACCGTGAGTAGTTTATTTTGCAGTTGGAAGTTTGTACCTCTTGGTCTCCTTCACCTAGTTCTTCCTTCCTTTCTCTCTCTTTCCCTCTGGCACCCACCTGTTTACTCTGTGTATCTATAACTACGTTTCTGTCTTGTTACGTTTATTCATTTCTTTGGTTTTTTAGATTCCACATATAACTGAAATCATACAGTATTTGTCTTCCTATGTCTGACTTAGTTCACTTAGCATAATACCCTCCAGGTGCATGCATGTTGTTGCAAATGGCAAGATTTTTTTTTGCCTATGGTTGAGTAATATTCCAGTATACATATATATGTATATATATATATATATACACGTTTATACATGTATACTTATACATATATACACATATACATGAGACTTCTCCAGTGGCTCAGAGATAAAAAGTCCGCCTGCAGTGCAGGAGCCACAGGAGATACAGGTCCGATTCCTGGGTTGGGAAGATCCCTTGGAGGAGGGCCTGGTAATCCACTCCAGTATTCTTGCCTGGAGGATCCCATGGCCAGAGGAGCCTGGCGGGCTACAGTCCATAGGGTCCATTGGGTTGCAAAGAGTTGGACATGACTGAAGCAGCTTAACATGCATGCACGCATACACACACACACACACACACACACACACACACACACACACACACACACACACACACACGGGCTTCCCTGGTGTCTCAGACTGTAGAGAATCTGCCTACAATGCAAGAGAGTAGGGTTCAATCCCTAGGTTAGGAAGATACCCTGGAGAAGGGAATGGCTACCCACTCCAGTATTCTTTCCTGGAGAATTCCATGGGCAGAGCAGCCTGGTGGGCTACAGTCTATGGGGTTGCAGAGGGTTGGACTTAACTGAGTGGCTAACACTTTCACTTTCATATATGTACATATATATAATGTAGATATAGTACATCTTTTTTATCCATTCATCTTTTGAGAGCGCTTGGGTTGTTTCCATGTCTTGGTTATTGTAAATGCTGCTGCAGTGAAATAGAGGCATGTTTATCTTTTCAAATTAGTGTTTTTGTTTTCTTCAGATAAATAACCAAGAGTGGAATTGCTGGATCTTATGGTACTTATATTTTCAGTTTTTTAAGGAATTTCCATACTGTTTTAAAACATGGTGGCTGCACCAGTTTACATCCCCACCAACTATGCACAGAGGTATCCTTTCCTCCACATCAATATTGGTTATTTCTTGTCTTTTGGGTAATGGCCATTCTGGCAGGTGTGAGGTGGTATCTCATTGTGGGTTTGATTTATACTTCCTTGATGATTAGTGGTACTGAGCATCTTTTCATGTGCCTGTTGGCCATCTGTATTTTGGGAAAATATCTGTTCACATCCACTGCCTGTTTTTTTTTTTTTTAATGTTGAATTGTGTGAATTCTTTGAATATTTTTATATTAACCCCTTATCTGATATATAATTTGCAAATATCTCCTCCCATTCAGTAGGTAACCTTTTTGCCTGTCTTACATTTAAAAATTTTAGTCTGTGAAAATGATAAAATTTATCCACTTATAAAATAAAACATCTGTGGCAAGATACTAAACGAGTTTTAAGAAAAACATAGCTTATTTAAATAGTGCAAATGAATATACACGATACCTGGTTACATTTTCTTTACTCTTCAAAACTTCCCCCGTTGATTCTTTTGTAGTTAATTGTCAGTAGAGGGACTTCACTGGCAGTCCAGTGGTGAAGGCTCTGTGCTCCCATTGCAGGGGTCCTGCCTTTGATCCCTGGCTAAGATCCCACACACCATGTGGCACAACCAAAAAAAAAAAAATTGTCATTAAAGATCCAAGTTACTTTTGGTGCAATGCCTCAAAGATTTTCTAAGATTGTGGTGATATTAACAGGAAAAAATAAGCACTGTTGTATATTTTATTATTTTGGAATTGTTTTTAAGCCATTGGAATAATTGGCCTGTAGCCTACTTCAATTAATAAGGTTTTTTTAATGTATTTCTACAAAGCTGTGTTTTGGAATGAAAATTCTTGACTTAAAAAACTTGCTTGTAGCTGAGGCTTATTGCTATGCGTGGGTAAAGCCTGGGAGCCATTTCTTTTTTAGTAATTATTTTCAAAGAAACCTGTGAAATCTTCATCAACAGTTTTAAAGAAGAAGTCTCTATCAAGGAGAAGAAAGACTTTGGGATCTAAACCTGTTTAGCCATCATGGTAGGTGACAGAGTCTCATGTCACCTGCTGAGAAGTAGTGCTTGCTGGAAGGCAACATATTAACAAGAAGAGCCTTTTGTCTTTGCCAACCTTAAAGATTTTGTTCCTCCAATCAGCTATTGTCCTTGATTTGAGGCTGGAATATACAAAAGTTTCTGCAAAACTGATTCTCTACAGAAACTCAGAGGATTCATATGACACCATGATGTCCTCCCCTGGCCCCCAAATATATATAATTTGATTTTGTTAAGGAATTGTATTGTGACAGCCAGTTTAGAAGAGAGAGAGATGACTGGTTATTTCTAATAGTCTTTTTTTTTTTCCCCTGGTTCTTTTGGCCTTTCAGTTGGGAACATTATGAGGCTACTTTCATTTCTTATTGCAAAATCTATGTAGTACTCTGGCTTGCATCATAAATTCCAAAGGCAATTCTAATTGACCAGGTGAAGTAAGGACCCCTTGGATGTGAACATCTCACCATTTCATTTCGTCTTCTCAGGGTGTTTCTCAAGAATATCATAAAAGAATTCATAGATGCTGATTGATCTGGTGCACAACTAAAAGGCTTGTAAGACTATTAAAGTTCAATTTGGTTTAATATTCTCATCTTGAAACATAATGTTTCATCAGTTTCAAATGGTTTTTATGGTTTTTATTTATTTATTTTATTTATTTATTTTTTATTCTGGAGATGGAGGAAAGATTGCATGCGTACATCTCTTGTGAAGAAAAAACTGGGTTGATGTCTTCCCATGACTACCTTGGATTAAGAAAATGGGTGGGGAGATTGAATCCAAACCCTTCTTAAATTCCACTAGACTCTGAAACATCTTATGTGACATCAGAATTACAAAATCTCAGCTCATTTCATAATCTCTCTTCTGAAACTGGCTCCTTGAGCATTATTAATTTCAGTGGAAACTACCAAGTAATTTCCAATAATCTTGAAGCAAGATCTATTCCCCATTTCTAGCTGTCACTGTGGTCAGGTCTGTTTCTATTTCTCTACTGACATTGAGGCCTCCTCCTACGATACCCACACTTTTTCCTTTTGGCTGTGTTAGTCTGACCTTCCCAGTCAGGCTTGGTTCAAACTCCTTTTTCCTGTCAGCTTCCTGATTATTGTCACCCACACTAGTCTGTCCCTTGTTTCCGATGTGCTTCAGTGACTAAAAATACCAGATCCCATTATTCTTTGTCCATCTTGGTTCCTCCACCAGATTTGTAGCTCTTTGACTCAAAAATCCAGGACCCATACCTCTTTTGTATTCTGACAGTGACTGGCACAATTTAGAAATGTATTAGGTGCTTAATATTAAACAAGTATCTGATTAATAGAACCAATGCATGACTTCCCAGCTTTCACTGATATACCGTGGTCAAAGTACAATAGTTTGCTGTAATTTTTTAATGATTTATCCTCTTGGTTTTTCAAGGCCACCTCTTCTATTTGCCTTAAATTAGAAACGAGGTGGACATATCCCTTCTGATTAGAATAGAAGCTAGAAAATGATACTAAACCAGCATCCCAAGAATAATGGTCAAATTAGTAGATATTTATCCACAAGTTATCATGTGCCACCAAATAAAACATAAAATGGAGAAAACAGGATGTTTGCCTAAAGGCTCAGAGCCAGAAAGCAGTAAAGCCTCAGATGCCAGAGGACCACTCAGTCATTATACTCTGCTGCCTCCCAGCTGAATTTTACTTCATCCTAATCTCTTGTTCTCTACAAGGCCCCCAAGAGATATATGATATATGTTAAGAAGACATATATATATATTTAGGCTTCCCAGGTGGCACAGTGGTAAAGAATCTGTTTGCCAATGCAGGAGACACAGGAGATGTGGGTTTGATCCCTGGGTTGGGAAGAGCCCCTGGAGAAGGAAATGGCAACCCCCTTAGTATTCTTGCCTGGAAAATCCCAGGACAGAGGAGCCTGGTGGGCTACAGTCCATGGGGTTGCAAAGAGTCAGACATGACTGACCACACACACACACACACACACACACACACACACAAAGAGGCATAGAAAACTGTCAGAATGCTCTTTTATTGACTGGGACTTTGACTCCAAACTTCAATGTAGAACTTTGCCATTTAGGCTGGTCCCAGTGGCATGGTGTTTTGTTTTCCATAGATGAGAGATTAAATCACATCATATGGTTTGCCCTATGTCATGCAGATCTTGGATGTTAAAGTTGATGGCAAAGAAAGAAATATATAGAGGAAATGGAGTGAGAGGGGCAGTAAATTAGAGAGTATTTGATAATTCACATTTGCTTAATCAGTTGTGGGAAGAGCTGTGAGAAAGATGGGCTAAAGTTTGTTGTGGTCATGAGCTTGTCCCTTTCTTGGTGAAAGGGATAAAGAAGGGGCTGATAAAGGCCTTGAGCTTCCCACAGAGGACACCATGGACTGATATCTATACCTAGGTGCAGAGGATGTGTTAATTTTAAATGAAATCAGCTGAACTTCATAGCACTTGTGGATTGGGGGAGTGGTAAGGTTTTGGGGCACACTTGCTTCAAAGAGTCTGGAGAAACAGAATCTTGGAATAAATACGGAGTTTTATGATAATACTGAGCCTTCTCTCTCTCTCTCTTTTTTTGTATTTAATAAGCTAAAAGCCACCTTGAATCAGAAATCCTATTCTCAGAAAGAACTTAGAAAACAGGAAACAGAAAGGAGAACAAACTAATATAATGCAAATGACAAACAGTGGAAGTTTAGTTATTCATCAAAGTGAAAAAGGAGGAAATATAATAGTCTTGGAAAATTATTCAATGACACAATGATATGTTCCTTAATTAAATATTTTATTTCGCCAAGGTTCTCTCTTTCGTGAAAGGAAATAATGTCTTTGGAAGATGATATTCAGTGCTGCTCTCCAGGCATTGAATAGATTCTCTTTTAACTTCTAAGAATAGGATTTCTGATTTAAGATAGTTGTTAGCTCATTAAATATAAACCAATCTGAAGCACAGCAATTTATCTCTTTTATCCATTTCTTTTTCATTTCTTCTTCCCTTCTGCCACTCTCTCTCTCGTCTCTCTGACTTGTCTGTATTTCTTTTTGCCTCTGTTTCTTTCCCATCACAATCAAGATTTCCTGGTGGTTTGGTAAATCTGTAAGAAATAACATAAGGGCAGAAATAAAAGATGACAGACTGCAGGAGCATTGAAAACATATCAAGTCCCGGGTCACCACAGACAAGTGGTCTAGACTATGGTTGTTTTTCTTCCTCCATAACTTCCTGTGGGAGGGAAATAGTTTGCTTTTTATGGTTGGGTAATAAAACAGGCTTATGGTAGGGTGAGAGACACGGAGAGCCCCAAGTCTCTTTGAAGATTCAAGTTGCTGGTCATGGAGTCAAAGGAACTGGAGTCTTCCAAGTTCATCACACTGATATTCTGAACTGATTGGCATGTCAACATACTTGCAGGAAATACACTAATTGGACATAATGGTGGGACTGTGCATGCAAGGAACTTTATCCTCTCAGTCTTTTCTTCTCTTAGCACAGGGAGTATCAGTGAATTCCATTCAAGGAAGTATCACTGAATGACAGGAGTCATTGATGAATGCAAGTATCACTTTTTAACACTGATTCCTGGAGGCACAGTGCTTAAAATGAGCAAACAGGACCAGCTTCCAGACTGCTGGAAAGTTTCTTTGGGCTCTTTGGAAACTCTGAATCCATTTTAACAAAGAAGTCTGTGGCCCTGCATGTTACTCTAGCAGGTATGGATTGAGCCATTGAATTCTTCTCATTTGCCATCATTTTCTCTGAGGATGAACGTTCATAATGATTTATTTCAGTAGTTAGCTAAAATATTTGTGTCCTATTTAAGCAAACTAATGGAGAGGACAGCATTCAGGACTTTGAAGAATGGAAATGGGACAATTGGCTTTGGAAAAAAATGTATCATCAGCCATGTAGAAAGCCAGGATTTGGTATAGACGAATTAATTGTGACTCAATTTTGCTCTAATACCCTTGAGGACATCAGACGTTAATCTCTGCTCTCTCCTTTGGAGAATCTACTGAAAAATTTAAGTGAGCGAGAGGTGGACTAAATTAGAGTTTTCCTGAAAGCCATGATTGAAATTTATCATCACGCTTGGGCTAGGTTATCCCTCAACGTATCAGCCCACTAATTTAGAAGCCTTCCTTCTTTGTCATGAAAATCAATTTAATGTCACTAATAATTGTGTTTTTTTTTGTTGTTGTTAAATCAGGGAAGTTGTAAAGATTGTTATGAGTGTTTGAGGGGTTGGTGGAGAACAACAAATACTGGTTTATTTCAGAATAAGACGACCAAGGTGGACCTATACATTTATTCTCTTAGACCAAATCTATTCTTAGACCCATTCGTCTCCGTCTCCAGATGTTGCCATCTTTGGAGCCATACATCATCAGAGTAAGGTGCTTTTATAATGTATTGCACTAATACATTGTGCGAAGGACAGCACTGATGATAAATTTCTTAAATGATGGTGCTGTCTAAGGCTAATGACTCTCAGAGCAAATGCAAGGTAATGCAGTGATTTCTTTTCAGTCTCCAGCAAAGAATACAGAAGACATCTCAAAATCATTTTCACATGGAGGTAATATTGAAATAGACGGTATTTCAAGGCCTTTGCAGCAGACACTTAGGCAATATTAAAGCAAATGTAAATGGCTTTGCATTTTCAGTTAAAACCCATTTAATGCTTTCCCTGATGGGAGTTAAGTTTTTTTTTTTTTAATTAAATTTTTTAAAAAGTATCCCTCACCTGAAGTTTTCTCCCTTTGTGGATATGACGTGTCTTATACTTTTGGAATAAGTAGTGTTTACTTTGAGCAGGGGGTATGTTCCCAAGACTGTTATTCCCATGATTGCAGCCAGAGGGAGGGACTAACTGGCAGAATTTGTGGCTGGCAGATTCTTGTTCTGGCCAAAGATATGTGGGTGAGTGACAAATTCCTATGTGTGCCACAGAGTTGTGTCACATCCATGCCCAGAAATTGTCTGGTTATTCATTAGTTGGGAAAGGAACAACCCTAAATTTGAGGAGACAAAATGAAACTTTTAATGGAATAGTTTGGTAGAAGTCATTCCTTTGGTCAGTGTGGTGTTACTTGTTTGTACGAAAGACAGCAAAAACTGTGACCAAATCATTTCTCAATACTTGGAAATGAAACCTCTCCAGATAATATTAATATCATTCCATTCTTTAGGCATAGCCAAAGTAAGATTATATAATATTTTTCCAGGGAAAGAAATGCAAGTCCAAATACCCACACAAGAGAGTTGCCTTCTTGAATAGTAATAGTAATCATCTCTAAAATGTATTAGGCATCGACAGCCCCTAGTCTGAGTGCTTCCATATTAATCCCACTGGATTGAGGTGGACACAATTTTTAAGCCCACTGGAGAGATGGGCAGTCTGGCCTTCAAGAATATAAGTTGCTTGCTCAAAGTAACGTAATAGATCCTGTATTTGTACCATTCGGCTCTTGAGGCTATGAGCCAAACCATTAAGCTATATTGAGACCGGATGTGTTTTATTTTTTTATTTAAAAATATTCATTTATTTACTTGGTGGTGCTGGGTCTTCATTGCGGCATGTGGGATCTAATTCTTTGACCAGGGATCAAACCTGGGCCCTCTTCACTGGGAGCATAGAGTGTTAGCCACTATATCACCAGGGAAGTCCCAGAGGCTGATGTGTCCTAAAGTTAATCTTATGTCTCCTAACCCACATCACAGTGTAAGATAGGATCAAGTCATAGGCTGGACTATGCAATATTATTCAGCCACAAAAAGCAATGGAATTCGGATACATGCTATAATATAGATAAACCTTGAAAACAGTATGCTCGGTAAAATAAACCAGACACAAAAGGACAAATACTGTACGATTCCATTTATCTGAGTTACCTGGAATAGGTAAACCAGTAGACACAGAAAGTAGAACAGAGGTTAGCAGGGGCCGGGGCAGAGGGGAATGCATAGTTATTGTTTAATGGGTACAGAGTTTCTGTTTGGGATGAGGAAAAAGTTATGGAAATAGAGGTTATGACTGCCCGACACTTTATGTATGCAGAGTTGCTTCAGTCATATCCAGCTCTTTGCGACCCTGTGGACTGTAGCCTGCCAGGGTCCTCTGTCCATGGAATTCTCCATGCATGAATACTGGAGTGGGTAGCCATGCCCTTCTCCAGGGGATCTTTCCGACCCGGGATTGAATCCACATCTCTTACGTCTCCTGCATTGACAAATCGATTCTTTACCACTAGCACAACCTGGGAATTTACGTAATTCCACTGAAGTGTACACTTAAAATTGCCAAAATTATACATTTTATGTTATGCATATTTTGTACATACATATATACTTTGTATATATATTCTATATACATATATATGTATTATATATAATGCATATATATGTATTATATATATATGCACAGAAAGGGGTAAAACACTTCTGGGCAAAAAAAAAAAAAAAAAAAAAGACTAGGTGAGAACTGAAATGTAAATCTAAGTATAGAGTTTGGTTAAAATTGTAGTGACTATCAGGTTTAACAGATGGTAAACACTTTTGAAGGGAGAAAAACTTCTTTATTTTAGGTGTGTGCATAATTCGTGGGATATCAATTAGCTTTGCTAAGTGGAAACAACTTGACTTTCCAAGAGAGTTTGATGATGAACTATTAAAACACTGTGGACTTTTGGAGCCTGCCATTGCAGAATGGCTCTGTGTCCCTAATTATAAATACAACCAGAAGCACAGTGCCAGCACATGGATGTGCTGAGCAAGTAGGGATTGAATGGCAAGCCTCACTTTTACCCAAAGCCAACAGCAACATCATAATTCAACTTAAAAGATTATTTATGAGCTGTGTGTTGCACATTTTTGGGTGCAATGCACATTTTCCCCAGCCATATGTTTTATAAAATGGAAAAATAATGCAAACTGGCACACTCAATCAAAGGCACTATAATATTATTTTGAATTTATAGGAATTTGGGAGCATGATTCTTTCAGGGATGAGAACTGCCCAGAATTAGGATGAGACTGTTACTGTGATCAGCCAATTAACATTTCTAGGCTGCCTCTCTGAACAACCACCCATATTTGTATTGAATTTATGTCAGGGCACATCAAGCAAACAGGAGGAGAAGTGTACAGGAAAAAAAAAAATCATTCGAATTAAGTTGAATGGGCCTGGAATAGAAAAAATATAGCCACTTGCTTAAAATTATTTTAAAGGTAACTTTTTATTGATTGAGTTTATAGCAACAACATTTAAAAAATATAATAAAGATGTATTGACCTGTGACTTAAAGAGTGTGTGCATATATATAAATTTAAAATTCCTTCAGCCTAGAGGAGTTTGCTGTCTGTCTCTTTTACTTATTTCTTTTAAAATAACAATAGCCACGAAGAAGACAAATTTACTGTAGCAGTTTGAATTGAGTCTAATGTATTTCGTTATATTTTGATAGCAGGGCTATAGATCTTAAACTTCCTATTAATGAATTGGTATCATCTTTTTATCTGTGTCCAACATATGCAGAATTAGACATTTAGGATCATGGCATGACTTAGGAGAGGCTTTAGTAATTGATTTATTTAACAAATGTTTGAGGAATTCTAGAATGGGCCAACCAACTTCTCTACAAAGAGAATATAACATCTGGGAGCTCACAGTGTAACTGGAGTGAGAGAGGGATCAGTAATAAGTCACAATAAACTTTGGAGATGATGCAGTAAAAACTAAGCACAGAGGATTTTGGAATAACTCTTGTCTTAAAAAGATGGGTATACCAGACCACCTGACTTGCCTCCTGAGAAATCTGTATGCAGGTCAAGAAGCAGCAGTTAGAACTGGACATGGAACAACAGACTAGTTCCAAATTGGGAAAGGAGGATGTCAAGGCTGTATGTTGTCACCTTGCTTATTTAACTTATATGCAGAGTTCAGTTCAGTCACTCAGTCATGTCCGACTCTTTGTGACCCCATGAACCGCAGCACGCCAGGCCTCCCTGTCCATCATCAACTGCTGGAGTCGACCCAAACCCATGTCCATTGAGTTGGTGATGCCATCCAACTATCTCATCCTCTGTTGTCCCCTTCTCCTCCTGCCCTCAATCTTTCCCAGCATCGGGGTCTTTTCAAATGAGTCAGCTCTTCGCATCACATGACCAAAGTATTGGAGTTTCAGCTTCAACATCAGTCCTTCCAATGAACAACCAGGACTGATCTCCTGACTCTCAAGAGTCTTCTCCAACACCACAGTTCAAAAGCATCAATTCTTTGGCGCTCAGCTTTCTTTATAGTCTAACTCTCACATCCATACATGACTACTGGAAAAACCATAGCCTTGACTTGAAGGACCTTTGTTGCCAAAGTAATGCAGAGTACATCATATGAAATGCTGGGCTGGATGAAGCACAAGCTAGAATCAAGATTGCTAGGAGAAATATCAATAACCTCAGATATGCAGATGCCACCACCCTTATAGCAGAAAGCGAAGAGGAACTAAAGAGTCTCTTGATGAAACTGAAAGAGGAGAGTGAAAAAGCAGGCTTAAAAGTCAACATTCAAAAAACTAAGATCATGGCATGTGGTCCCATCAAGCTATGACAAATCTAGAAAGCATATTAAAAAGCAGAGACATTTCTTTGCTGACAGAGGTCCATCTAGTCAAAGCTATGGCTTTTCCAGGAGTCATGTATGGATGTGAGAGTTGGACCATGAAGAAAGCTGAGCACCGAAGAATTGACGCTTTTGAACTGTGGTGTTGGAGAAGACTCTTGAGAGTCCTTTGGACTGCTAGGAAATGAAATCAGTCAATCCTAAAAGAAATCAGTCCTGGATATTCATTGGAAGGACTGATGCTGAAGCTGAAGCTCCAATATTTTGGCCACCTGCTGCGAAGCGCCAACTCATTGTAAACTGATTCTGGGAAAGATTGAGGGCAGGGGGAGAAGGTGGCTACAGAGGATGAGATGGTTGGATGGCATCACTGACTCAATGGACATGAGTTTGAGTAAGCTCTGGGAGTAGGTGATGGGACAGGGAAGCCTGGCGTGCTGCAGCCCATGGGTCGCAGAGTCGGACATGATTGAGAGACTGAATTGAACTGAACTGAATCTGGGGGAGCGGGGAAAGCTTTACCAAAAAAAAAAAAAAAAGAGAGAGAGAAAGATGTAGCAGATTCCCTGAGGGCCTTTCATCACCTCCCTCTTTCCACCTCTGATTGCATTGCTCAGGCAGTGGAGAGTTCCCACATACTGAGAGTGTCGGCTGTGCCACTCAGCTTTGCTACCTGAAGCATTAGGACTTGGAAGTAAGAGTGCAGAATTGCCCAGGTAGTTAATGCGCCTAAGAGCTAGTAGATCAATGCCCCAGTCTCCCCACCCTTAAAGGAACACTTCTAAGAAGCTTTCATTGTGGTTTTCAATAGGTTCTGACATTTCCTATAGCAACCACTTTGATAAGCAACTTTACTTTTCTTCATTTCTTCTCTTCCCTCTCTCCTTTTTGCTCTCCTGCTTTCTGTGATTAGTTTCCAACTAAACTACCTGCACACAGGTCCTCAATTCAGGCTCTGCCTTTAGAAGAACCCACGTGAAACATAATATGACATTTAAGCTGAGAGTTGAAGGATGTGAGTTAGAAGTTCGAGGGTGTGTGTGGGTTGAGAGGCTAGTTACCTTCCCGGTAACTTGAGCATCTGGTGTAAAAGCACCGAGGACATAGAGTGTTTCTTGAAGGCCCCAAAGATGACAGGATATGTGGGGAATAGTGGAATGTCAGAGTGTGAAAGCTGATGAGTCTGATAAGGGGCAGAGGCTAGAGAGGTATGTTGGCATCACTTGTCAAAAGCCTTCTGATGCATAAGAGGGATTCAACACTGTCTTGTAAGTGACCTCAGAAAACACGATCTCCAGGACTGCAGTGATCAGAGGTGAGAGGCAGGAAGCAGGGAGACTAGCCAGGAGATGCTTGTAACTGTTTAAGGTGAGAGAAGATGAACAAGGGAGACTTAGAAGTGAATGAGGAAGAGGGGAGAGATTGGAAGGATGTGGGAGCACTTGACTCAAGGGAGTTGGTGACTCCATGGGAGGCTGAAAGAGGATGAAGCTGAAGTTGTCATCCAGCTTTTTAGCTTGCTAGATCAGGTAGATGATGATGCCTTAATATGTTGAAAATTAAGCCCCAATGTGATGGTGCTTAAAAATAGGGTCTTTGGGAGATGATCAGGTCCTGTGGGTGGAGCTCTTGTGAACAGTATTAAGGCCCTTATAAAAGAGACCCCAGAGAGCTGTCTAGCCCTTCTGCCATGTGAGAACATAACAAGATATCTGCTTATGAACCAGAAACTGGTCCTCTCAGCTCAAGAAATAAGAGAAATAAATGATATTTAAGCCACTCAACCTATGTTATTTTTGCTGTAGCAGCCCAGGTGAGTCCATCTTGATATGGAAGGATGGTTTGTCAGGTAAAGTTAATAACTTGTGGAGGATTGGAATATCATATTAAGATGTTTGATAGTATTAACCTGACACTCTGTTTTGAGAGTTACTACAGTTGAGAAAAAAAAAGTCAGTGGATATGAGCTAGCCAGTTTAAAATACTAATACAATTTTCTATGGACTGGCAATATATCATGGATATATGGTAGGGTTCTTATTTGTGGTGATTTCTTGTTAACCTCAATCAAGAGGAGTGTAAAAACTTTTTAGAGACCTTAGCATAAAGTAGTTTATGCCAAAAGGCTTTCTGGAATCTTGGGCCTCAAATACAGCCATAGAAAGAGGGTCCAGGTAACTATCGTTCCTTATGAATGCAGTTCCAGGAAATACCAAAAACCTGTGATGGAAATTTATAAGTAAATTAAATTTCCTTAGAGAACTGGTTTTCAGTTTGGACTCATGGAGCCCGACACTCAGATGAAAATTTTGTGAAGGGGCAGAGTGAGTTTGGGGCAATCTGTCAGACAGGTGAAGCTGGAGTCAGAATAGCACAATTCATAATAGGAGAACCCATGGGTGGGACAAATACAAATAGAGGAGTCAAGTAAAATCAAAAAAGTGTGGAGTGATTCAGGAGCGAGTCAGGGGCTAATAGCGATTGTCTTGGGATGGTTTCCCCAAAAGCAAAGCCTGAGATGAGGATTCGGTTATGTTGTATGTGATTGATTATTGAGGGCCAACTTCTTATGACAAGCCTGTAAGAGAGAGATGGAAGCTAAATAGAGAAAGGGAAAATCCAAGCAACAATATAATCTTATGTAAAATCTAGCCTCAATCTGGTCCATAAAGATGTCCTTCTTGGACCCTTTGAATCCTGTATCAGTCACTGGCCATCTGAAAGTGGAGGGCCTGGATAACCTCCTGCAATGGTTAATTGTACAAGTCAAGAATGTTTTTGGATCAGATTAATACTTAAATCCCTGAATTCTGAGTCAAGCAGATTGCCATCCATTAACACAGTGCATGGTCCTTGTCCAGTCAGTTGAGGGCTTGAATACAACGGAAAGACTGGCCTCTAGTGAGAGGGAATTCTCCTGCACACTGCCTTTGGACTTCATGCTCACCATCAGCTCTCCAGGGTCTCCAGCCTGCCAGCTCACACTCCAGATTTGGACTTGCCAACTCTATACAGCATGAGTCAATGCCTTATAATGAATTTCTTCCATGCTGTGTGTGCTTAGTCGCTCAGTCGTGTCTGACTCTTTGCGACCCCATGGACTGTAAATCGCTAGGCTCCTCTGTCCATGAGGATTCTCCAGGCAAGAATCCTAGAGTGTGTTTCCATGCCCTCCTCCAGGGGATCTTCCTAACCCAGGGATTGAACCCAGGTTTCCACATTGCAGGCAGATTCTTAAAAACATCTGAGCCACCAGGGAAGCCCGAATTTCTTCCATATACACATTCTATTTGTTCTGTTTCTCTAGAGAATCCTGACTGAAACACCTTCAGGAAGTCTCTTTCTTGAGAGAGGTAGCTCTCATCTGCCAAGGGCAATTCTTTTTACAGAGATCACAAAATAGCCCTTCGCAGTGGCCTTCATGCTCCGGCTGAGAAACAGGATCTTGGTGAAGCACCAGTCTCCTTCAGGGAGCCTGCTTTTGGACATCCCTTTTATGGGGTGCTTGGAAAAATGATGCAAGAATAAAGAGTAGTGCATAACATTTATTTAGTTGCAAGTTAAATTTATGGCCCTTTATAAATCATTACACGGTACTTTGTCAGTTCTTGCAAAGCTCCTTCTTGGCAAAATTTATTAACGTGGCACCATAGTATGGTGATTTCAACTTCTGAGGGCTTGAAATCAAAGAGATATTTTGGGTTGGCCAAAAAGGTATTTCGGGTTTTTCCAGTCAGACAATATGAAAAACCTGAATGGCCTTTTTGGCCAACCTAACACATGGTCAAGTTCCAGCTGCCAACTTACCTGCTAAGCAACATTGACACATGTAACTTCTGGCTTCTGAGTCTATATCCATATGACAAATATTACAATAACTACCTCCCTGATGTGTCGTGAAGGTTAAAATTAAAAGTGAAATCATGCACGGAGAGCAACTAAAAGTCACCTGTGAATACAGAACTCTTGTGCCAGGCAGTGGGTTAAGCAACTTAAAATCGTTTTTAGGTTAAATTCTCACAACGGTTCTCTAAAGTAGGTATTATTTCCCTGGTTTCCTAATGTGGAAGCCGAGGTGCAGAAGGGTTAAGATACGAGCCTCAGGTCACCAGGCTGGAGGGCAAAGGAGCAGACATTCTTCCGAGTGTCTACAGGAAACAAAGCTCTGTGTGGCTTCTGATAAATCGAATTCTAGAAGCTCTGAGGCTTGGTTGTCGTGGAAGCTTGAGGTCCTGTTCCAGGGATCTGAGTACAAGGAAATTCCCTTGCAGATGCACAGCAAGGGTGATGAGCCGCGGGAATCTCTCGCACTCCTGCTACTCGCTCGCTCGCTCGCTCGCTCGCTCGGTGGCCTCTAGAATCAAACGGAACACGCTGGACGTGGCTCCTCCTATCCCCACCCACCTGCCAATCATCTCAAATGGCATGCGTGACGCGGGGAGGCGGGGCAATGATGCACAGCAAAATGGCAGTTCTCACCTCCACTTTGGTGCGTCTTGTGTGGGATGCAAATCCTCAAACATCGGGGTGCGAAAGGTCATAAACAGAAAACCTGCTGCATCTCCGATCACAGATTTCAGTGATTTGGTCCCAATCCAGAAACTATCTCGAGACACTAAAAAAAAAAGGCTGCTGAATGGTAACCGAGAAAGACGGCTAAAACTCTCAGCGAGCTACTTTGACGATACCAGAGGTATTTAATTTTCATGGTCTCGCAGTAAACTTAAAGGCAAATTATAAAAGTAAGGCTCAGTTTTGGTAAGGCTCCAATTTATATGCTTTGGGCTTCTTCTAAGTAGCCTGTGGGGACAGCTGGCTAAGAAAGTTGAGTTTAAGACTTTTGCCAAGTGTCCTGCATGAAAATTTCCAGCATTTTCTGGCTTTTCCAAAGGCGTCTCGTGTATACTCCTAGGCCTCGTATTATCCACAAGTTTGGAAAGTGGGCCGTGGTTGCTGGGAGGTCAGGTTTTAAAGGGCAAGTGCTAAAGTTAGGGAGCAGTTCACTTTGCTTAGTGTATTTGGGGAAATCAGTGTTAACTTTAATTATTCCTTTAGTTTCAGAGTTGCCTTTCGAGTCAAAGTGAGGCCTGCAGGGGAGGTGGTTTGCCTAGCTGTTCAGAAATCTCTGAGCCTCAGTTTCTGTATCTGCGACTCGTGGATATTAATAACACCATCTCTGTGGTGATGTTCCTTGGAATAAATTCTATAATGACAGCGAAGTTGCTGGCATTATTAAGTCCTAATACTGTAATCATTGACAGGGGAAAACGCTCTGTTACAGCATGAACAAAATCGCTTGTCATCCGTGAGAGTGGGAAATAGAGAAGTCTGTGGGTTTTAATCCGGACAAGGTTCGGTTTTTACAACTGGTTGCACACATCCCTCATTTGAGGGTTCAAATGGGTAGTTTAAGAGAGAAAATGAATGTCTGCGTTCTTGAAGACCAATTTGGGAGTGCAAATCGGGGATTTGGGATCTCATCAGAAAGTCGTGTTATTTAAATTTCTAAAACGAGCCCTTCTACTATGACCTCAAGCGCATGTGTGGATCCGTTTGAAGAACAGCTTTGAGTCATTTCTTCCAACAGCACCTACTAAGCAATAAAAATATTGCTTAGGATAAAAATATTGTTCAGGATAAAAATATTGTTTCCCATGAATGGTGGAATCATCAGGAAGATAACAAATTGCCGTAGACTTCTGTCGGTGAAAGAGAATTCAAACTTGTTTCAGTTTTTCTGGACTTTAGAAAAGAAATACCTTTGAAAGATGACTGATGTGAAATTACAGTGTGCTTGCCAGTGATTCTGTGGATGACAACACATGTATTACAATCTTGCCTTCTTTTTCTCTTTCCTCTGCCTCCACCCCCAATCTCTCACCAGACAGAATAGGTGAAGAGGTTGAGTTGTAGATCTCATTTCTCCTGTTTTGCTGCTTGTGAAGTCTGCCAACAGAATCCACCTTGACAAAGTCAAGGACTGTGCGTTTAATGTTGAACTGAGTGAATAAATTATGCATGAAATTGTACCGGAGTCTCTTGTGTGCAGAATTGCTCCTTTTGATATGAAAGGTTAATTCAGAAAGGAGTCCAAAATAGCTGGAAATTGTGGGGATAAGTGGATAGTATTCACTGTTGTGAGCTGTTATTACTAGAAATTGCATTCCCCTCTCTGGCTTCCCTGGAGATTTCGCTTTGCCAGTGAATGTAAACTGTACTCAATAGAATAGCATTTAGGAGTAACAGGAGTGTATGTCCACACACAATAAAATATTCTAATGGTGTTTTAAAAAGAAGTTGTACTTTTTCATGTATATCATGCACCCCAAGGAAGAATTTCTATTGCATTTAGGTCAAGAACAAGGCGTATCCAACATAATGAGTTTTGAGCGTGTCTGTATTGCAAAGGGCTGCCTGGGACTCCTATTTTGGAGCCTGGGCTGGTCCTACCACTGATTAATTATGCAAACTTGCTTCCTGAAAGCCCAAACCATCCTTGCTTCAAGAAGGAACCACCCCGAATTGTTTTATCACTATATCTTACACATCCAGCTTTAATTTAATCTTTGGTAAATTTATGAAGCTCTTCAACCTGTTTCACTTAAATGTCCTTTTAACACACACTCTTATATCATTTTTATGTTAGTTCATTATTTCCAGCAGAAGCACGTAGTTGTCTGGAAAGCTAAATTTTCCTTAAAATACACATCCACATATTTTTGGAGCTTGTTAGAGACTCCTTTTTGTGTTTCCATCACAAGGGAACAGAATTGTGCCACCAGACTGTGGAAGTTGTTTATTTTTGTCCCTGTTATGTACATTTTCAGAAACCATCTCCTCTTAATCTCCACTGGGGACCAGTAGTATTTTTTCTCTGATTATAAAGTGGTCTCATTTCTGACCTGGGGTAGTTTTAAATTTTAATTCCCGACTTGTGTTTATAAACTGTTAGACTACATTATCCTGTTGGGAACATTGAGAGAAAGGCTTCAGTCTTTTGTGTTGGTTTTAACAATTAGATAGTCATTCAGTGTCTTAAAATGTATTCTGGGGAACGAAAAATGCATTTTTGATGTCAATTTTTTTTTCCTTCGATATTTCACTTATCTATATTTCACATTAGCAGTGAAGCTTTTCAAACTCTGGATGAGTGATGGTGATTTGCTGTAGTATTATTAAAAATCTAAGAGGAGTGAACATAATTGATAGGATTACTTCTTTTTTTACTCTTCTTTTTTGGATTCAAAATGTTTATGTGGAAAAAGGCATAGCCATCTTGGCATAAGGGATATATTTTTACATATTTTGGCAGATTCTGGGTCAAAGTTGCTCAAACATCAAGGGGCCTATGGGTGTTTTTTTTTTTTTTTAAGAGTTATTTTCTTCCTTTATGGTATTACTAAGGATCATTGAAAATGACTAATCCTTGCCCAACTCATTAAGGCCAGGAATGTTGAGTTTCTTTATTCTGCTGTCTGTGACTCATTAGTCTGTGTTCTGAACAGCAAGTTGGCAAAATGGCCTCTTGTCACTGGAAAGTATTCCTTTTGCACTTGGAGAATATAATGCACCTGAGGGGCTGCAAAAATATTTTTCATGCAGACCTGGATGCCCCAGGCTGCTAAAACCTGAGGCAGTATAGAATTATGCTTAATGTCCCAAAGATCTAATTATAGTACTGTCTACCCTTGTGGTACTACGTTCAACGTATTTTAAAATATTTGGGGCCAAATAAAGATGCTTTTTTTGATGCTGATTCAAATACCTTTAGCAGATCAAACTGAAAAAAAATCCCTGAATAAACAGTTTTGTAGTACTGGGGACCAGTATTAAAGGGAGTATAAATGCTCATTAGTGTCTGATCATAATTTACAAAATTCTATAAGATTTAGTAGTAGAAGTTTTCATATAATTCTGTAACATACACATCCATGCACAAATAAACACTGAAGTTCTTTTAAGAGATGTTCCATATAGTATTTACATATATTTATGTATGTATAGAATAATGCATGTAGTTTTTTTATAATCCTTAATTGTACATATAAAACAAATAATTTCAAACATTTTATAAAATTTTAAATGTTTTGAATGTATTATAAATATATTTTAAATATTATTTGAATGACACAAGTATATTTTATATAATTTTAAGCATAACATTTAAATATATTATATAAATGTTATGCTTAAAATTATAGTGACAGATTGTTAACTTCTACCCCAGACATTTTTGCCAGCAAAGAATCACCCAAAGAAACAATTTAGAAGCAAATGGAGACTCTTTTCCACAAAGTAATTAATACCTTTAAAAGCATGTTTGAAATAACTAGTTAAGCAAGAGAATCAATCTCTTTTAAAAGCTTCCAATTCACCAGAGGCCCCTTCAAGAGCATGCACCTGCTCACCAGCCGTTCAACACCCTGACACCATCAAGGCTTGCTTTATCCACCCTCCTTTTTCTTGAGGGAGGAAAAATCAGATACATATTTCCTTAAAAATTTATACATCACCCCACCCCCAAGATACCAAAGCATGAGGCACTCAATTTTCATTATGAAGTGACTAGTGAATATTTAGAAGCCTGCGTTTAAAATTGCATGTATTAAATGCACATAAAATGAATATATTGTTTGTGAAATATTAAACACAAGTCCTTTTTTTCCTAGTTGTTAAGCACAAATATGGGCCTGCCATGCATGTGTGTTATCTTGAGAAAATGTGGGGCTTTATTATGCTTCTTTAAATCATACTAAGTATTCCTTTTAGCTATAAAGGATCTTTTCTTTTGGTAAGTGTTTTTTTTTTTTTTTTCCTTCAGACTGAGGATAACTTCACAAAAGCATATGTAAGTTAACCAGAAATGCAAAGAAAAAAATAACACTTTTTCAGAAGTGATGTATCTTTTTAAGAATCACTTGGGGGCAATAGAAAAGGCAATTTTTAAAATGAAAGTACTCTTTAGGAAAAATATTATGAAAAGGCTTTATTAGTATTCTGTTGTGTTGTGTTAGCATCCATTTCATGGGGAAAGACGTTTCTTTTTAACGAGATACTTCATGGCAAGAAAATTATTATTTTTTTTCTTGTTTGGCACAACTCCAATCCTTTTTTCCTTTCCCCTCCCAGTGGATGAAATGATGTTAGTGGAAAACACATTTTTTTGAGAGAACAGATTTACAGGTGAAAATATTTAAGTGAAGAAATGAAAATGAAATGATTGTAGTAGATCTTTTCAGCGAGCAGTTGGGAGTCTGCTGACTTCGTATCAGGAATGACCATCTAGCCCAATTGATGAGGGAGCACATTTTAACCCACTAATGCTGTGTATTGATTTTGGCAGATTTGCAGTGTGATATGTGCAGTAGGTATTTTTGCAGCTGGTACCAAGTGTATCCAGTACTAATATTTATCTTATTATTAATTATATTCTTGTACTTTCCATTATTTAGGTGAAAAAGTTGATATTTACCCTTGATATATTGGGTTTGCCAAAAAATTCATTTGGGTTTTTCTGTGAGACGTTATGGAAAAACCTGAACGAAAAATTTGGTTTCCCTACTACTTGGAAGCCTGGGAGAACTGTTTCTTTTTGAAAGCTGTGTGTACTGTTTTCCTATTGCTGTTGTAACAAAGTACCACATACAAACAATATACATTTAGTATATTACCCTTCTAGGTCTCACTGAGCTAAAATGAAGGTTCTGGCAGGGCTGTACTCTCTGGAGGCTGGTCATTTGTATCCTTGTCTTTTCCAGCTTCTAAAGGCCACCTGGATTCCTTGGTTCACGACCTCTTCTTCCATCATCACATTCAGCCCGGTTGCATCCGTCTGACTCTCCCTCCATAGTCACATCTTCCTCTGTCTGTCACGTTAGCAGGAAAGGGCTTTGTTAAGGACTCATGTGACCGGGTTGGGCTCATTCAGGTAATTCAAGCTCAACCACCATATCAGAGTCCTTAACATCTGCAAAGTTCCTTTTTCAGGTTAGGTAACATATTCATAGGTTCTGAGGATTTGGATGTAGACGTTTTGGGGGGACCATTATTCTGCCCATGTGCACAGAAAGATACAGAGAGTCCCACAGGAATAGCAATTACTGCTATCAGTTTTATTTGGTGCCTCCTTTGTGCCTTTTACAAAAATGACCACCTATGATGTATAGTCGGCACTTAGTGAGTATTTGTTGAGAAAGTGAATGGATTTATTGATTCTTCTCTGTATTCATCAGATGGCATTATTTGGAGCATTTAGCATAAGTGGGAAGGCACTTCAGCACTGGTTACTAGCAGAGAAATGGAGAGGTCTTACAGGAATTTATTGATATTTATAAACAAATCCATGGCTTGGTGTAACATTTGCCAGAGCCATGAAGATACAGTAACTTAAAACTAATCATCAGGTGTTGGAATAAAGTCACTGCTCATGCTCAGAAGTCAGAGTTGAAACCTGTACACCTGTTCCCTGAAGGTAGCAGACAGCAGAAAGTCCATAACTCTTAAGCGTTTTAACTCTTCAACTCTGAGTGAAATATACCGGGAGAGGACAGAACCAAGTTCAGCTCACATGGGCCACTTAGAGTAACCTGGTGTTCTGGAAGATTCTTCTTGGGTGGGGTCAGTGAAGTTTTGAAGCTTCTGTTAATTGTTGAGGTTTGGTTGTTATCAACCTCATGTGACTCTTTGAGAGTGAACAGAACACATACTTACCTTTGTTCCTATTGCAGATTTGAGACCCTGAAGTGCAAAAAGGCTTCAGGAAAAGACCTGCCTTCAAATCCTGCATGACTGGGTAACAAAGTATCTCTAAAATAGAGGTAATGTCTACCTTGTTAATTGATGGAAGCACTAGCAAGATTTTTATCAGGCCTAGCATAGGAACAACGAATATAGTAGGTACTCAATAAGTTTTAGGAGAAGGCAATGGCACCCCACTCCAGTACTCTTGCCTGGAGAATCCCATGGACAGAGAAGCCTGGTAGGCTGCAGTCCATGGGGTCGCTGAGAGTCGGACACGACTGAGCGACTTCCCTTTCACTTTTCCCTTTCATGCACTGCAGAAGGAAATGGCAACCCACTCCAGTGTTCTTGCCTAGAGAATCCCAGGGACGGCGGAGCCTGGTGGGCTGCCGTCTATGGGGTCGCACGCAGTCGGACACGACTGAAGCGACTTAGCAGCAGCAGCAGCAGCAGCAATAAGTTTTATTATTATTACAGAATTTCTCAGCCAGCTTCTAACGTTGCCAGTGATGTTTTGTTATACAAAAGTGCCATTCATCTCAGATAATTAAGAGGTGCATTTTGGTTAAGAGTGTAGACTCTAGATTTATTCATCCATTTATTCATTCTTTGTTTTCGCCACTCCAAAATTCCCTATTGCTATTATGAATACAATAAGGGACAGAGTAGTTGTGATCTGTTGTGTCATGGCTCTTGCACTCTAGTGGAAGGGACAGGTCATCAAGTAAATGAAAAAAACCAGGCTCGTATTCCTGGTGCTGTATGACTCTGGGCAGATGACTGTACCTCTCTGAATCTTGACTTCCTCATCAGTAACTGAGGTTAACAGGATTTACCTTGAAAGGTTGTTATGGAGATTACATTACACAACACACATAAATGTTTAGCATAGTCATTGGCACAGAGGCATTGTTATTTTGTAACTTGTTTGAAGGAATGTTTGAAGAAGATATGTACTGTTTTTGATGCAGTAGTTATGTCCTTTACAAGGATAGCACCAAGTAGCATATAAGCTTTTAAAAATTGAGGTTACGCCCTCATCTTTCATCCTTCATTCCTCATGCTCAGTTTTTCAGGAAATACTTCTCTTGCTAATACTACTTCTATTCATTCTGTTAATAGGGAGTTTTGGAATGTGTGGGGAAAAAATGAATAAATGGATGAATAAATCTAGAGTCTACACTAATCAAAATGTACTACTTCTACTTCTATTAACCTACAATTATTAATACTATTGATATTACTACTGTACTTCACTTTTACTAAGTTTTTGTTCTGTGTCAGTCACTATTCTAATCACAGTTACTGCAGTACTATGTTTAATCCACTTCTCAGCTCTATAGTGCGGATTAGATGCTGTTACAGAACCCTTTCACTGCTAAGGAAATGGATGCAAGAGGGTTAAACCTTGTATCTACATCAGGGGAGTGATGGCCCAGAACTCTAACTAGGTATTCCGACTCCAATGCTCACCATTTTTCAGAAGGAGGCAAGTTTGGGGATAACTTTCCAGTGAGGTCAGTTTCATGGAGGATGATTTGAAAAATAGGAGAGGAATGTAGGGCTGAAGGACTGAAATTCCACTTGACTGCTCTGTAATAAAGGAGATAGAAGTCATTTGCGTCTATGTTCATTATTTGACCAGATGCCTACCAGATATTGGATGCCCTTAAAAGAGGTTAAATTTGCGTCCACAAGGACCCTTTCAGTCCACTGTGGAGACAGGAGTGACAGGTGGTTTAAATAGAATGTACTGCCTGATCTTATAAGGCCTTGACTATGTGCTGCTTAGGAAAGTTCAGGGCATCTCACCTAGCCTTGGGTGGCAAGGAAAGGGTTCGTAGAGGTAATACATCCTGAGAAAAATGTAAGATTTGCTTACCATATCCTTAGAAAATTATTTACTAAGACATGAGGTTGAATGTGTATCATAATGGTTAAGAGTATGGGCTTTGAAGTTAAAACTTGCTATTTTCAAACCCTGCCTCTTCCATTTTCTAGCTCTGACCTTTTCCCATTAAGTTGTCATCTGAAAGTTGGGAACCATTTGAGTATCTCTTTCTTTGGAGTGTAGTGAAGACTATAGGAAAAACTTTTGGTGCAGTACTCAGTGGTTGGTCAACACTATTTAACCTTTATTGTCTTTATTCCTGTCAATATTGTCATTGTCATCATCATTTTTATTTTTTTAATTGTTTATTTTTTAATTGAAGGATAAGTGCTTTACAATATTGTGTTGGTTTCTGCCATACATCATCATGAATCAGCGAGAAGTATACATATGTTCCCTTCCTCTTGAACCTCCCTCCCACCTCCCATCCCATCCACCCCTCTAGGTTGTCTCAGAGCACCAGTTTGAGTTCCCTGGGTCATACAGCAGATTCCCACTGGCTATCTATTTTATATATGGTAGTGTATATGTTTCCATGCTACTCTCTCCGTTTGTCCCACCCTCTCCTTGCCCCTGTGCCCAAAAGTTTGTTCTTTACGCCTATGTCTCCTTTGCTGCAATGCAAATAAGTTTATCAGTACCATCTTACTAGATTCCATATATACACATTAATATACAGTATTTTGTCTTTCTCTTTCTGACTGACTTCACTCTGTATAATAGGCTTCAGGTTCATCCACCTCATTAGAGCTGTCTCAAATGTATTCCTTTTTATAGCTGAGTAATATTCCATTGTATATTATGTACCACAACTTCCTTATCCATTCATCTTCCGATGGACATCTAGGTTGCTTCCATGTTCTGGCTATTGTAAATAGTGCTGCAGTGAACTCTGGGATACATGTGTCTTTGAATTATGATTTTCTTAGGGTATATGCCCAGTAGTAGGTTTGTTGGATCATATGGCAATTGTATTCTCTCTTTTTTAAGGAATTTCCATATTGTCTCCCATAGTTGCTATGTCAATGTACATTTCTACCAACAGTGTAAGAGGGTTGCCTTTTCTCCATATGCTCTCCAGCACTTACTGTTTGTAGACTTTTTGATGGTGGCCATTCTGACTGGAGTGAGATAATACCTCATTGTGGTTTTGGTTTGCATTTCTCTAATAAGAGTAATGTTGAGCATCTTTTCATGTGTTTATTAGCCATCTGTATGTCTTCTTTGGAGAAATATCTGTTAAGGTCTTCTCCCCACTTTTTGATTGGGTTGTTTGTTTTTCTGGTATTGAGTTGCATGAGCTGCTTGTATAGTTTGGAGATTAATCCTTTTTTAGAGAAATAATCCTAAACTGCAAGGCAGGTAACAAAGGGATATTTTTAGTAGTTGCTGAGTTCTTAAGAAACCTAGTATAGGTCTTAATTTTTGGAGCTGGAAAAATTTCAAACATTTTATAAGTCCCTGTAATCTTATACAAATATATATATTACTGGAATTGATGTGTGGAAAGAGCACAGTTTGTTTTTACCCCAGTTGAAAATGTGCAGTGACATAATGTAACCCTTTAAGATAACAGAAGCCAGCTGCCCCATTCATATTTAAATATGAGTCACCTTCCAGGGAGACTTGCAAGATTCTATGTGCCAAGCTGGAAAAGTAAAAATTGCTGGCGAGGCGGGAAAGAATAAATTCACACGTGGAGGGAGGTAGAGGCCTCATCTAGCCAATTCCCATTTGGAGTATAAAATGACACCCTAATGGCCAGAGAGGAGAACTGCAGTGCCATGACATCATGGTTCAGATTATTAAAATATGGCGCCCTCTTCACATTTGAGGAAGCCTTTCCACTGAATTAGAAATATTTTGTATGAATGGCATATATGCCCCAGGACAAACATGGTCTACTGTAATGACTTAAAAACTTCAGTGTAGTTATTTCTGAATTCCTCACACCAACGTGTGGGGGACCTTGGGGACCTTACGTGTTTTGCATTGTGTTGGCCAAACCACTTCCAGTGTCTTCTAGTTCAGCTGAGCAAGTCTCAGAAGAAAATTAAAGGTAAAATTATTGGCAATAGGGACAGCTAAAGCAAGGTCAGAAACTTTGAATAGTGTTTCTCTCCATGAGTGTTTGGTGAGAACCCATCAGAAAGAGGAGCCTTGGTGCTTGGGGACAACATTTAAAAAATTAATTATGTATGTAAATTAAATTGACATGTAGACAGTTGGGTGAGGTTAGGAGGTTAGTTTGAAGGAATGACAACTTGCTAATAAGGGGTCGTCTCATGGCTGAATCAGATTTGCTCTGGGTCTGTCTCTGTGAACTTTTACCTGAATGATAGTTCAGTGATCAGTACTCAGTTGAATCAAAACCTGGCAGTCACTTTAATTTAGGCAGTTTTTGGACAAGCTGTGGAATATCTCTTGTTGCATAAAGTAGTCCATGTCACTGAAGAAAATCCTGCTCACTACCAATTGCAGTTAGTGCGACTTTTGGAAGTAGAGTTACATAGTTAGAAAAGGTAAAACAGCAGATATAAAGGTGAACTTGAATTTTGCCTTCCAGTAAAATCTCTTGAAGGGAAATGCCTATATGAACCATACACTTTGACTTATAATTCATAGTCTACCAATTTACAGCATAATTCAAGACATACTTAAGGACTTAACAATGAAGATGTTCAGATTAACATTGTTTAATGCACGACTGGAAATTAAAATATGTATAGTGAGGTGTTAAGTAAATTATGAACATTCATACAATGAAGTGTTTTGTGCTATTAAAGGATACATCTATGTTTATGTATGTGTGTATATATATAAACATATAAAGATGTGTATTGTATATTATTAAGTGAAAAATAAGATAATTCTAATTTAGATTATGATGATCTCATTGAACTGTTATCTTTTTCTACAATGTTCTTTAAGAAGAAATTGTGGAACCTCTTTTCTATTTGAGATCTTTCCATTTCTGTTAACTTATTCACTTTATTTTGGTCATGTTTTGATGTTTGATTTATTAGCCATATCAAAAATAATATTTACTTTTAGTAAAGAGAATTTAAAGTAGGAAACTTATTTCTTTAACTGTATAACTACTTATTCATAAGAAAAGCAAAAAAAGAAAGATTACCCCCAATAATATTTTCACTTTAACAGTGCTGCCATAATAATCTGAAACTCTTGTGTACTCTTGGTAACCAGTCTGATGTCGGTGTGACTTCATTGCAGCGTCAGGATACCAAGAAGTCACTCCTAACTTTGCTTGAGCAAAAGCCATCCTGTCTCTATTCATCTATCAGCCCAGCATCTTCTTGCAGTTAGTGAAGAAGTTGGAAGAGTAAATAATAAATAGTGTCATATTATCATAAACCTTGCTTCATTAAATGTATATGGAGAAATATTTTATGATTTCTGTATTAAATTTCACTTACAGCCTTATGTGGTTATAGCAGCAGACTTTGGCTAAATGTAGGATTCTAGGGTTGCCATCCCACCTAGCTTAATTTGATGAAAATTTAGAATGCCCTTTTGGCACTAATGCTGCATATGATATCTACATACACATACTTGCATGTAAATTAAATCAGGGTTTCTCATTCTTGGCTCTAGTGACATTTGGGGTTGAATAATTCTTTAGTGGAGACAACTGTCCCGTGCACCATAGGATGCTTAGCAGCCTGCAGGGCCAGTGCTCACTAGATGCTAGTAGCACTTCTAATCTACCTCTTCCTCAATTGTGAATAACCAAAAATGTCTCCAGAAATTGTCAGATGTCCCCTGGAGTGGGGAGATAACCCTGGCTGAGGTCGATACATAAGTATAATATTCATGGGCATTATTTTGGGATGGTGACAGCATGATTAACATCCCCTCTTCTGTCTGCTTATCTTGTTCTAATTTTTGTATACTGATGTGTATGTCTCTGATATTTGAAAAAAGGCCAAAAGACAAAAAAAAATAATAATAAATGAAGCAGAGCTCTGAAAACAGAACCTACAGCACTAAATTACTTAAGGCACTTGCAGTTGTAGAGTGTGCTCTTATTTGCAGTTACCTTCACATATACATATTCTTTTGGAGACTTTCAATTTTGTGAAGTAGGTGGATAAGGGATTATTACCATCCTTCTTTATGGATTTAAATACTGAGGTCAAGATCAAGGTCATTCAAGTGGCTGAAGTGTAGAGCTTGCACCAGAGCTCCAGCCTCTTGATCGTGAATTTCCTTACCCACTGCTCCAGTGCTGATCACCTTTTCCATGTGTGATATGGAAGCGTGGCTCTGATATCCTCTGGGATTCCTATTCCTGTGGTCAGATAGACTCTTTAATGGGGAATTAGAATTAGCAAATAGAAAAGGGAACGGAAGGGCAACACATCTCCTATTAAAGATGTGAGTGATGGTGGGGCTCTCAGATGGGTGACTGATTTCCTTGACTGAGCTTCCTCCTAGGGTCCTAAGCCATCTTCAAGTTTTTAATCTTCAAGGAGACTGACAAGTGTCAATTTTGTGAGTTATTTTCTATGAAATCATTTACATACTTAACTTTTCTGTCTGGATGCATATTTATTTTCAGAAATTTTAATGGAATTAATTTATCTACTTCCAGGGGAAAAGATACTTCCAGATTTCCTATTATATTAAGTTTCTGGAGGGATCTCTTTTTTTCCATTGGTGCATTTCCTCTGGTTCTGTTAACATAATGGGAATTAAGCATGTGCATCGACTAATATATCTCTCCATATGCTGGGAATTTAATTTCTCAGTCTAGGTGTGTCTTGGATAAGGTACAGTAATTATTATTACCCATTTATATCAGAGTGCACAAAAATACCCTAAGAAGTAAATATTTAATATTTCACATTCATTGCCTTTTTTTAGTTTTTAATCTACTGTGTGCATAGCAAGCAAATTATATGTCTTTTCTTGCACCATTCTTAAAATTAAGCTCTTTTAATTTTGAATAGCATCTGGTTGTCAAACACACACCATTTTATTTTCTTACATTGAGTCTCAAGCATTCCAGCCTTTCTAAGAAGGAGTCAACATATACTAATAGATATAGGTGAGTGCAAGAGATCTTATTTTAGATTTTAATTTTCGTTTCAATTTTAAGAGCATTAATATGTCGCCCCAGTGACTACACTTTTAATTTAACCTACTGGGCTTGCATTCTCACATTTCAAAACTGACGAATAGGGAAGGTGGGAAGGCTTTATGTAGTGTTGGACTTGGCATAACTCCTTTAAAAGCAACATTACCCATCTCTGGGTCTTGGAATACCTTGCAAAGAGGAAAGCCCGCACATAATTCGGTTCTCCAAATAATTCTTGAACTAATCAAATCAATCTGTACCTCATAACTCCTCCATTCCCTCTCTTGGCTTCCTTGTCTGTTGATTTTGCATCTTCCCTGTTCTGTCCCTAATTTGACCCTCAAATAGGAGCATTTGTCTTCAGAGTTGTTCCTTTCTGTTCTGTCTGTGACTTACTCAAGTCTGTAAAGCTAAATCATAGCCGTGGCCACCACTTAAGACATCGTTTACCCAAAAGCTCTAGGAGAGGTTCCAATCATCCAAAATTTTCATTAGCTTAGATTTAGAATTGTAGACTCAGTTGTGTCCCAAAGCCAGATCAGTGATGTAGGTGTGTGGAGTGTGCAGTGGGCAAGACAATAGGGGTGGTGAGGAGTGTGGTGACTGGAGTGTTCAAGACCTGCCTAAGAGGGAAATTGGCTCCATCACTTCTGCTCAGTCTTCTGCAGTGTGTACTCAGTGTTGCCGGATATTTTTGTTAAGAGAGAAGTCAGAAATCTAGACTTGATTGAAATATTTCTATTTTCTTTCCTTTTCCCCTCCCCTTTTTAAAATTCGTAGTTATTTGAATTACAGCAGTATCCTGTTAGTTTTAGGTATACAGCACAGTGATTCAACTATATATGTGTGTGTGTGTGTGTGTCTGTGTGCGCGTGTGTGTGTGTGTGTGTGTTAGTCACTCAGTTGTGTCGAACTCTTTGTGACCCCATGGACTGTAGCCCGCCAGGCTCCTCTGTCCGTGGATTTCTCCAGGCAAGGATACTGGAGTGGGTAGCCATTCCCTTCTCCAGGGGATCTTTTGGACCCAGGGACTTAACCCAGGTCTCCTCTATTGCAGGCGGATTCTTTACTGTCTGAGCCACCAGGGAAGCCCACATAAATATATACTTTTTGGATTGCTTTCCCTTATAGGTTATTATACACTACTGAGTATAGTTCCCTGTGCCATACTGTTTTCAAATGTGACAATTAATTTCTAATTTTTAAAAATGCTATTGCATAGCTATCAGAGAATTTTCAGAGAATATCAGAGAATTTTGAAATTTGCCTGGATATTTGACGATGTGGTGGAATTAGTGTTAGCTTTTTGGACATGCTATTGGCATGATAGTTAACGTTTTTTAAACTCTTATATTTTAGAAATACTCACTGAACTCTTTGCGGATGTATGACACAGTGTTGGAGATTTGTTTCAAAATGATCCGGAGGTTAGAGTGGGGAAATGGGAATCAGTGAAACAGAGGTATAAATGAAATGACTTTGACTGTGGATTGAAATGACTTTGACTGTGGATTGATAATTATTGACCCTGGATAAATGATGGATAAATGCATATTTAAGTTTGTATATGTTTGCAGTTTCCATAATAGTTAAAAGCTTGTGATTTGATTGTGTCTTTTCTAAGAAATTATGATTTTTGTACAAATTCCAAATGTGTCATATGTTGGAAAAAAGATCAGTTTTCCTTTTTTAAAAGCAATTTATTTTTTGATTGAATGATAATTGCTTTACAGAATTTTGTTTTTTTGTCAAACCTCAACATGAAACAGCCATAGGTATACATATATCCCCTACCTCTTAAAATTTTGTCACCTTTCTTACTTACATTTTCTTTCTTTTCTATTGTAATTGGAATCTGCCTATTTATCCCTTCCTCTCTGGGCTATTACCTCCTTGAGGACAATTAATGGTTTGGCATCGCAGTGCTGAACCAGTGCCTGTGTGGGTGGACAACCTTTCATTTATTCAGAGATATCTATTCAGCCTCTTACTATTCCCTGCTGGCTCAGATGGCAAAGCATCTGCCTACAATGTGGGAGACCCGGCTTCAATCCCTGGGTCGGGAAGATCTCCTGGAGAAGGAAATGGCAACCCACTCCAGTATTCTTGCCTGGAAAATCCCATGGACAGAGGAGCCGGGCAGCTGCAGTCCATGGGGTCGCAAAGAGTCGGACATGACTGAGCGACTTAACTTTCACTATGTAGCAATTTTTAAATATTATTTCTTCTTGCTACTTCAGTTCTACTTTTTTTTTTTCCTGAAAGTGAGATGGTCTTACTCTTCTGAAAGAGGAGCGTAATATTCCAGTTATCCTTTGGGTGCTTTGTTTTCTTCCTCTTGGTTTCTGTACGCACTGATCCAGAACCTCATTGACTGGTTAATTTTGATCATCTTTTTCTTTCTTCTCCTTCTTAGCACACCTGAAAGTGACAGATGAAGGGCGCCTTGGAATCCCTATTGCTTTTTCCCAATCTCAGATTTGATATCCTGCCTTGACAAGCTCTCTTCCTTTGTTCTTTAATTCAGCAGAGGTTTGTCAAGCACCTGCTATATGTCAGGCCATGTTCTAGACTGTTAGAATCTAGTTGTAAACAAAACAGACACAAATATTTGCCTTAGATGAATGAGGAAGATGAATAAAAACTGGGTTTCCACAATGGAAAGAAGGATTTGGTAGCTTCTTAAAAGCTGTATCTGTTCTTTATCAGTAGTTATGATATCTTTTAGATTTTTCTATTTTTGTTTTCTTTTTGAGTGTGTGTTTTTAGAGAGAATTGTTTCTCCTTTTCTTCTTTTGAAGACATGTTTGATATTTTACATATGGTGTCTCTCTCTCCTCCTCAAAAATATTAATGGATGTATACTGCCGAGGTAGAAAATAATTTAATAAAATTAAGTTAAATAATATTAACATTCATAGCATATCAATACAAATGTTTATATCTCACATCTAGCACTTCGTTAGGTGTGAAGACAGAATGTTATTGAAATTAACAAAAGATTCTCATTCGTGGTGGAAGATAAACAGCCCTAAGCTATCTGTTCTTCCCGCTTTGCATATTAGGCCATGTTCGATTCAGTTCCATGTACTTTTCCTATGACAGGCGGCTGTATTTTGATGCCAAAGTTAGCTGGTGCTATCTTGAAAAAAAAAAAAAGCCTTATCTATATAAATGAACTAGTTTAAAAATACTATGGCTTTTAGTCAACTAATCAGCTCTGAAAGTAGCTGCATCCAGAGAAAACATTTATCTGTAAGAAATAACTAATCTGTTTGTGTCCCAAAAAAAGGCAGGCAGGAATTTACGGATGTGATAGCCAGAGATCTGTGCCAAGAGAAAAGGACTTAGCTTCTTAATTTTCCTACTCAATTACATCAGAGCCCTTCCTTTCTCTTCTTTTGTCACAAAGTGACCCTGCCCAGCTTTAGTCAAGCAGGAATGCAGAGTAAATTTTGTGGGAGATTTGTAACTTTTTCTTGGGGAGAGGGAAGTGATGACAATTTCTTCATGCCTTCCTTCCCTCTCTCTTGGGTAATGTTTATTTATCTTCTTTTTAAGGTTATTTGATACTAAAGGGGTGGAATATTTTTAATTCACTTTAAAAGAATGTTTTCACATACATTTAAAAAATTTTGGATTATTCTTGTAGGACTTTAACACAACACTGAAACTTTGGCATCCGCAAGCATAATTCAACGAAGAATTGTCTTTGCCTTGTTTGAGGACATTCAGTTTTGAAATAACAGCATTAGAGTCTTTTGAAAATAACAGAACATGAACAGAAAATTATTTCCCTTGGAAAAAACTGTAGCTAATTTTTCCTTTGGCTGATTTGCTGCTGAAATCACACATTCGTATAAATGCCAAGCTATACATATGCATATACATATGTATATGGATGAGCACGTGTGTGTGTGTGTGTGTGTGTGTGTGTGTGTGTAGAACTCCACTCTACAATCATGCTAGAAATTGGAGAATTTGTCTTTTTAAATTAACACTCATTCACATCCAGGTCAGGAAGTAATGCAGAATGTTGGTGTTGCTAGGACACTTCATCCAAGATTTCAATTAATTAAGTTTTACAATTCCCCCATGCAGTGGGCAAATACGGTCATTATCTCTACTTTATTGATGGGAAATTTGAGAGTAAAATCTTATTCAAGGTCAAACAAGATCCAGGTCCTCAGAGCCACAGTGAAAAGGAAATCTGGAACGTTTATATGCCGTTTCAAGCTGAAGATAAGCATTGGCTGAGTGCATGGAATATCCATATGAAAGAGACTCTGGTTCTGAATGGTCACGGTATCCCTCATTTGTTTTCCTTCCTTTTGAGAAAAACGCTCTCTAACTTGCGAATTTAGTTGAATTATCTTCAGCCTCAAGAAAGTGGACAAGGAAGGGCCGACCTACAGACCTAAAGGTGGCAGTCGAGGCTGGCACTGCAGAGGGATAGCAGGCGCGGTAGATACAAGCGGCCCAGTTCTCCCAGCCCAGCTGGCAGGACGTGAGAGTCTCACCATTACGCAGCAGAGTGGGTGCTGCATTCCGTATCATGAAGCTGCCTTTCTGCTCACCTTGCTTTGCACCTGCAGTTCTAGTTTGTCTCAGTTTTGGTACAGTAAAAGTCCAGCTAACTCAGAAAAGATTAGGATATGCCATACAGAATTACCAGATTTAACAACAAAAGTAAATCTCTTAAAATTCCAAGACCAGTAGAGAAAATGGCAGGATTTATACACTTTGAAGTATAATGCCTGTCCTGGACCCAGATTGAGTCTCAGTCCATAAAAACTCAGGGCTGACTTTGTGGCTGTTAAGACTGAGAAGTTAAGCATTTTGTCTAAAATTCTTAGGACATTAGGTAACTGATCTTATCATTTAACTTTCCAGTAATCGTGAAATGGGGTCATGCCTAGAAACTATTCTCATCCAAAGTTCTTTTCTCTTGACATTGTCTCTTTTGTTTCTCTCTGGTAAAAGAGGCCTTGCATTCACTGAGTGCTTGCTACTCACCACCAACTGTGTACATCATCATAGATGGCTCACAATAGGTAGGTTTTATTTTTAATTTCATTTTACATTTAAAGAAACCAAGGAAGAGAGATTAAATAATTGACTAAGAGCACACAGCTGTCATCAGACAGAATACAGATTTGAATCTGGTTTGTAGGACTCCAAACTCTACGCCTACAGGAATTATCATTCCCCATGCCAGCAGGCAGGTTTTAATGTACCCATTTTACAGGTTGAGGAAACCAGGAAGGTTAACTGACCTGCTTGAATTCACAGCTGTCTATTTTTTTCTAACAAATAACTCATTCTACCAGACCACAGACTTGTGAGATAAGAAAAATGTGTGCTGGTGAGAAGGTTTTTGTAAGTATTATTTGTAAAGTGACATGTTTATGGTACGAATAAATAATAATTGAATATGAGTCAATAGAAATTTAATTTTAAAATAATGGGAAGAAAACATTAGGTAAGCACTTTAGACAGAGATCATAAATTCAGATTTTGGTTTCCAGGGTCAGCTTGGTGATGGCTGGCTTTTTAGCTGCTTTAGTGAATAACACAATCATTTATTCATTGCACCTGCAAATATTTAGAACTGTCACCTGTATATTTATTGTTAAAGATGATATGAAAAAGCTCAAAGATACAGACTCTCTTGAAGATCTTGATTTTTACTGGTGATAAGGATTTGCTATATGGAAAACCATGAGTAAGAAACACTATGAGATGCTGTATGAATTTATAGGAAAAGCGAGATCATAGTTGGTATTAGTCAAGGGTGTCTTCATGGCGATCATTTATCTTGAGCTATGTCTGAAAGGAATGAGTATTGGTATTTGTTAAGAATTACATGAAGAGGTGGGCTTCTCTGGTGGCTCAATGGTAAAAAAAATCTGTCTGCCAAGCGGGAGACACAGGTTTGATCCCTTGGTCAGGAAGATCCCCTGGGAGAAGGAAATGGCAATCCTCTCCAGTATTCTTGCTGGGAAAATCCCACAGACAGAAGAACGTGGAGGGCTATGGTCCAGGGAGTCACAAAGAAGTGAACACAACTTAACAACTAAGCAGCAGCAGATGAAGGAAATGACTCTATTATTGTAAGGTTTATCACTCAGTGCCAGAAGAGTAAGTGCCCTTTCCATGCCACATACCGTCCTAGGAGCTGGGGACACAACTGTGGTGGTGACACGCAGGTCTGTGCCCTTATGGACTGTACAGCCAAGAGGAGAAATAAGCATTAAATAAGTGGTTATTAGAAAGCCAGTGCTGTGACAGCCAAGAGCAAGGGAATGAGCCCTGAAGCACTCTTTTCTTTGATAAGAGATGAAAAAGTCAGGAAGATGTGCTGACTGTTTATACACAATAACTTTTAATCAATGGCCAGCCTTCTTCTGCCCCTCTGGCTGTTTCTGAGCAAACTTTTCTGCTACCTGTTGGTGAAGCTCTAGAGTTCGGCTTAATGTGAAGGTTATCCTGAGGTTTTTTCCATCACATCATTGGGTAGTCACAGCTCGGGAGCGGGGCTGCTAATATCTAGTCTGTAGAGGCCAGGGATGCTGTTAAACACCTCGCAATACACAGGGCACTCCCCTTGCCAGAAGAGAGTTATCTGGCCCCAAACATCAATAGTTCTGACTCTGAGAAACTCTTATCTACATATATGAAAACTTAAGCTGCATTTGGAAGGTTGAGTAGTTCTTACTGGCAAAAGTTTAGGATATGTACAGATTTGGAAGGGCATTTCATTTGGAGAGAAATATTGGGCTACTTAGACGGCATGAAAGTGAAAGTGTGAGTCACTCAGTCGTGTCTGACTCTTTCTGAGCCCATGACTGTAGCCCACCAGGCTCCTCTGTCCATGGAATTCTCCAGGCCAGAATACTGGAGTGGGTAGCTGTTCCCTTATCCAGGGGATCTTCCCAACCCAGGGATCGAACCCAGGTCTTGTGCATTGCAAGCAGATTCTTCACTGTCTGAGCCACAAAGGAAGCCCACTTTGATGGCATAATGATGCCTTATCATGAAGAGTAATGGATGTAGGTGAGCTGAAATCATTTGTACTTATTTTAATAAGGAGTGAGGAAGGTCATTTCAGGTTTCTGGGCTGAGGCTGATATAGGTGGCAAAAATAGAAAGATGGGTCCAGTGATGTGAGTAGCATGAGAGGCACAGGGAGCGAGTGGAGGTGGGAGATGACATCAGAAGGAAATTATGAGAGCTTCAACTGGGGATGATGATGATAGAGGTAGCTCTGAAAGAAGGATGGCTGTCCAGTCGCTGCACAGGACAGGACCTGAGTATCTGGCTTGTGGAAGGTTAAGGAAAGGAAAGGCCGTTCTAAAAGTGAGTGCTTTGACACTGGGGTCCAGGACAGATAGGCACAGTAGGAAGAGGGGGTTGGGGGAAAGGAAATGAATTTGGGTTTGGGCGTATTCAGGTTGAGATGCTGGCAAAACCTCCATTTGGGGGCCTTCTAGCTGGTGAATGCAACTGTGTATCCTGCGCTCAGAACCATGACTGGGTCTGGAGACCGCACTAACATCTTTCTTCTAAGCCAGAGGTTCTCAACGGGCAACCTGAAGGCCCCATCTGCACTACAGATGTGTTTTGTTTGGCTCGCGTAGTGTTTTAAAAATCTTTAAAATTTCTAACAACATACACATTGAGAAACTGCATACAGAAATCCATCTTTTCGGCTTGTCTTGGAATATCAGCCCATCTGGCAGTTCTGGGTTCTGGTTTTGGCATGGCAGCAGCCTGAGCTGAGGCTTAGCCGCCCCCTTTCGCTGGGTCATGCCATCTCCTGGTTGCCTCCCTCCACTGCTCCCTATTCATTTCACCTGGCCGGCACACCATGCTTGTTGACTCTGTGCCTCAAAACTGCGTTTGCAGTCGCTGTTCAGGTTATGATTGAATTATTGACATACCTTTGAAAGGAACCTTTCTGAAGATGGGTGCCCTCAATCTCTGCCCATTAACCCATGCCTCCTCCCTTTACTTCCTCAGTGGTGTGTTGCTTCTACATCATCTCCCTTTACTCTGTCTAGACTCCTCCCATGATCTTTTGCCCTTGAACCCAATCATTTTGGTGAATGAATGGATAAATTACATGAGGAATGAATTACTCTTCATTCCTTTGGAACCCCAATATTCTTAACTTTCTGAACCTGTTCCCAACCTGTTTTTCCAATCCATTTTTTCCTCTGTTTGCCTTCTGAACCATTTAGCTATTTACCCGCTACTGGTTTTCTTGCTCTTCTTTGAGTACCGACTCAGTGGCAGCAGCTGTGGAAGTCCTGGAGGTCAGCCCTTCCCAGGATTCCCTCCAGCTCGTCTTCGTTTCTCTAGGCGGGATCTCTATGTCTCCTGTGAGAGCACAGCTTCAAACGGGTAAGTCTCGGAGCTACCCCTTTCCTCCAAAAAGATTTCCATCCTAAGTCACCTTCTAGTGGAAAATTCTAGAGCTGCAGCTGCACGTCCCTTCCTCATTCTTCCAGAAACGTCTCTGTCATCCTTTGTGGGCATCTCATTCTTGTCATGGGAGATGAGACAGCAAGGTAGTTCAGAGGGTGGGCTGTGGAACCTGAGCTTCAGTCTTACCCCCTTCCACTCCATTGCTGGCAGGCTCATCAGCAAGATGAGGTTGTTTTGATGATTAATTAAGGTAATATTTGTAAGGACTTAGCTCAGTCCTGGCATATTTTGAGCTTCATTAGCGGAAACACCATCACTCTGTATCATGATTCAAGGACCCCTGTCCAGAATAAATTTTTTCCACCACGGTCAGTCCTCAGATTTCCCCCTTTTAATTCTGACTGTCCTTCTTGTCTGGGTTCTTCAGAATTCACCCATTTTACAGTTCTTCATTGTACGATGAAGTCGTGAGCTCTCAGAGGGTCAGAACCATGTTGTATACCTCTTTTGGCCCCAGTCAGCGTATTCTAAAGGCCAAGTTTATGCAGGACTTTCTATGAGTATTTGTGGGATAAACAATTATTTAAGACTGCGAAGCACAAAGCTGTCTTAAAACAGAGTTCTGCTGCCTTTTCATTTAATTAGAAGGAAAATGTTTCCTGTTTCTCACTGATCTATTGTACTGTCTGAAGGAAGGAATAATAAAATATACCAAGTACTCATCCAGCAGACTTGCTTAGAAAATTGGGATTTCACGCTTTAATTAAGAACTTGTAGTTCAGCATTTGGCCAGAAGATGGTGCAGTGTTCAAGGGATCATTCCCTCTGAAAGTCAAAACTGATTTTAAAGGAATAAACTTGCAACCCAACCAAGTCTATAAAGAAATAGAAGAAAGTGATGCCAGTTAAGCTCTGACACCGTCCTAGGGCTTAGCAAGTGTCATGCTTTCATGTAGTTGCTTACTTCCTGCTGCCTAGCATAATGAGCTGGAGGATTCTTCTAATTAGCTAAATATTATTGTGCATCAGAGTGGGGCCCTGCTTCCTGTACATTCTTATTTGTGTTTTGTCAGCCAAAGGAAGAAAGCTGTTAGAGGCAGGAGCAGATGTAAGAAAGGCATAAAACATGCCAAGAAGTCATGGTACTTCTTTACTGTTAAATAAGTCATTCTGCTTTGCATACTTTTATTCTGATATTAGTATGAATCTTTCAGATCAATCTGACTGCAAAAATCTTTTGTATGTTTGGATGTGTGCTTTGTGTGCCATGTATATGTGTCAAGTTTTCCTCGCCTCTGTAAACGTCAGATGAGTAGGCTTTTATTGCTGTAGTATCCAATATAAAATATAAACTGACATCATTTTCTCATCATTATTATTATTCATGGATGGACCTAGCCAGGTAAATAATCCTGCAGTTTGATTCAATTTCCTGTTTACATTGATTGGAAACAAGTTTAAAAAGACTCAAAGTTGGTGCTGATCAGGCATCTTCTATCAAGTCTGTGTATCATACTTGCTCCATACTTTTTTTTTTTCACCATGTAAAGTCTTCTGAAAATTGAAAACTAATTTATTACCATGTAGTTATTAGCACAATCACAAAAGAGGTCACTGGTCTTTCCTTTAATTTCTGTCACAGGCTGCAGGCCGTATTATGCTAAATCAAGGATACAGGGAGATAATTAACATAGCAACTCTGGCAAGTTTAATAGGTGAGTGATGAACACTTCGGGTTCAGTTTCAAAATCCATGTCTTAATTACCATCCTCCTGAGTGCAGTGATGAAGTGATATTATGGTTACCTTCTATCAGGCCAAAGTTTTTGTGAATTGTCTGTATAACTGTGATTAGATTGAAAGACTTCAAGGTAAGGGAAAAGAAGAGTGTCTTAAGTTTTGTTTTACAAAACTATGTGAGATATCTTAAGCCCTTCTAGAAGCATCCATAGTACTGCTGGAGTTCTCACCCAGGGTGGTGATATCACCCTGGGGATATTTGGCACAATCTGGAGACATTTTTGGTTCATCTAGAGGGAGAGGCCAGGGGTGCTGGTAAACATCCTACAATGCACAGGATTAGTGCCTGGGACAAAGAATTAGTCCAAAATGTCCACAGAGCTGAGTTTCACAAACACTGCCCCAGAACCATCCATCCACTCTATTCTTGGTTTTCACCACTGGTTGCCAACAGGTGTCACCCCAGGCCCTGTTCTATTTGCAGCATTGTCAAAGAGAGCGTCCATAAACCCTCGTAACATATGGAATGAAATCCCCGCTGCAGAGCTTTTGTGGAAGGCAGTTACATGCTGGTGAGCTGAGGCCTATGTAACCAAAATTGATCAATTACACAAATTAAGCAGGGCCCTTAAGGAATTTATTTTATTGGTCTGGACATCTGTTGCAGTATTGTCCAAATCCAAAACTCAAATGGTGCCTCGGGTTGCCAAGTTAGGCAAGAAAATCTAGTAGCTATAAAAGTACAACTGAAAACCCTATATTAATATCACGTCCATCTGCTGAATGTTACATAAATATGCAGACTTTTTATTTTCCTTGGGAATAACATTTATTTTTACTGTGCCCAGTTTGACATTCTTATGACATTCTGTTCAGTTTATTACACTGTAACTTTAAATGTTTCTTCAAAAATGCATTTATAATGTTGTTGTTAATCTTTTTTCAAGGGTCTGTACCACCTGTTTAACTTATAGTTAAATAGAGAGGTCCTTTTTCTTATAGGAAGAATGGGAAATCTTTGGACAAAGAGGCTTAGAAAAGATTTTGAGTAACACTTGTATAGTGTAAAGGGAAATTATATAACAGCCATGAATGCTAATATTCCATCCTGCTCTTTTTACAAGTTGAAATGTAATCTCCATTTTAAACTAAATTAGCATCATTTCCAAACAGAGTATCATATTTATATCAGATTTATACAACCACATCAGATTACTATTAACATGTAAAATAGTCTCTTTTATGCTGTGGGTAAAAAATAGATGGCAGAGAACGATTTGATTTCCACTGTAATGTCAGGGCTTTAAATTAATCTGAGTGGACATGTTGAGGTTGAGAGTTGCTCTGACATTAAAGAAACAGCAGGTAGGAGCAGCTTTACCTTAAGAACCTGTTGTGATCCTGGCAAGAGGAAAACCTTGCAGTTATGAAAGTACATCTGAAAATCATGATGTTTCCATCATGTCCATCTGCCGAATGTTAAATAAATATGTTGGTTGGTTATTTAAATATGTTGAGTGGTTAAGCCAACTGGAAAATTATAGGATATGTGTAGGAAAACTTAGAGGACATTTTTGTTCATGTTTTTTTCTTTCCTTTTTTCCCCTTCATTCTCATTTTACAGATTCAGTAAAATACTTTTTAGGAGTCAATTATTGAATGGCTTGTAGTCTAATAATAAAGTAAGCTGGGCTGGTCAGGGAAACATAAAAAGCAAAAACAAAACTAAACAACAACAACAAAGTGAACAGAACTTGGCATGAGCTTCAGGGAGACGTTCTTATGGTATTTTTGACACAGTATTAATTTGTATATAAAATTTTGTCTAATGTATTTTAAAGAACATCTTAATTTGCAAAAGTGGAACATGCTTACTGTGGGACATTTAGATCATATAAACTAAAGAGAATAGTAAAAAATCAATTCAGTTTTTCTTTATTTTTGATGAACATATATTGTCCCTGATTTACAAAGATGTGGTATTCAAGAGGAGAGTACCAGTGGGTGTTTTTCTTTTACTAGAAAGTCACGATTAATTAACTGTCATCCATTCCAGAATTCTTGTATACCCCCACACTTTTTGAACTAAAGAAGGAAAGGTTGTCTGGATGAATCCCAAATAACTTCACATTTAGGGAAGCACACCTCTGGTGTTAAAGAAGATAAATTTTCAGAGAAATGGAGGAGTTGGCTAAGGGTTTGAATTGGCCATGAAGGCAAGATGGGCCAGTTGCTTGCCATTTATGTATCGGTTGACTAATTCTGTTTGAGATAATATGAGATGCTTTTTATAGTTATGCTTGTCTTGGAAAAAGAAGAGCTTAAGAGGGGCTTAGGATCACCTGCAAAGAATTTTCGTGCTGGCATCTGAATGGTGGATGGTGGAAACGTGGGATAGTGTTCATTGAGGTCGGGTGGCATAAAGGAGCATCCACCAGGTACACCTGAGACCTAACCTCCTCTGCTTTTGCTGCTGTCAGCCCTGCTGTCTCGGGCACATCAGTTATTCTGTTGGTGAAATAGCTAATATGGTAACTGTTCCCCCAAACTTGCTTTTCCTCCTGTGCTGGGGGGGGAAAAGGTCCATAAAAAGGTGTCTATAGCTCAGAATTGAGCACTATTCCAATATCCAGGGATCCCTGTGGTTTATATTCATGCACCTAGTTAAGTGGATGGTTGAAAGAGAGACGGTAACTTGCTTTTGGAGGGATCGACTCTAATTGGCCCAACTAAGAATAGCTCTTGGATTCCCAACATTCTTAAAACCAACAGGCATTTTCTTTTCCTGTTCAAGAACTGATGCATTTATTGAAGTCTATCTTTAGACTCTTGATGTAATTTCTGAATCGCCAACCATTTCATAGACCACAACATAGTTAAAAATAAAGTAAGAAATATTGACCAAGACTCCTGAAGCCTGCAAGGGAAACAGAACTATCACAGCAGAGGTTTACTATGGAATCTGTCTCCCGTGGTTCTTCACTTTGAAAATGACATGATCTATCCCAAGGAATAACTTAAAGCCTGATCCACTTAAAGAGCTGCAAGTGATTTATCAGAAATGTGCTTATTTGGAAGGTTTAGCAGGACTGCTTATGGGAGGTTGTGGGGTTAACTACCAAAATTGTGCATAACTTGGATCCTGTGTATGGCAATTAATCAAGAAATTATATTCTTTGACTTTCTAACAACCCACGCAGAGTGCTACATCTGTGGCGTGTTTAAATAGAGAGGGAGAGATGAAATATTTCTTCTAATAAAATGCTAATGGTTTTTGTTTTGAAGAAAAATATTGAATTATTGGGGTGTTAGATTTATCTGTAGGAGGGTTTCTCAAGTCACAGTCAATAAGGACTCAGGACAGAAAACCAGCTACTTCCTGAAGACGATTTTCCATTCATTTAAGTGACTTCAGAGTGATGGCGAGACCCCTTTGTGATAAAGAGGTGAGAGCACAGGAATAAACACTGTTACAGGGAATTATAGCATCACAGGCCATTACTGTGGGTATTTCTCAACTTTTCAAGCATATTATTTAACCAGCAGGACATGGGAATATGTTACTAAAGATGGGTAAGACCCTGCCATTGATTGCTGGTGTTCTTCTGTAGGTGTAACTTTCACGTAGTTACTCTGGGACCTGAGTGTTCACAGCAGGGTTTTTGTTGGTGGATGTCTCCTGGGCTTTAGAACCCAGAACTTACAACTCTCCTTGAGACTGAGTTTCACATATTTAATTTCTGGAAACTCAAAAGAGGTACCATCCTCGTAAAAAGAAAAAGGTTTTGGCAACCAGAATGATTTTGTAAATGTCTTTTTCACTTCTGGGTCCTTAGTGATGTGGTTCAAGTGGTTTTTAAATTTTATTTTTCAATCATTAGCTTTTTAAAAATTTAAAAAACATTCACGACACATCTCTTTTGTACTGATGCTGGGCGGGAGACAGGAAGCTGCAATAGCAGCTGACTCTGGCTTGCCTATCAGGATCTCATAGCACAGCAAAACAGAATCAGGAGAAATAGATGCAACACTAACAAAAAAAGCCTGGTTCTGGATGCTTTCTGAGTGCCTGGCATCATTAGTCTCTTATAGACAAGGGAGCTGTGGCTTGGAGGTAGGGTAGATCATGTCATTAACAAGAGGAGGGGCCAACATTTAAAGATCTGTATGGCTCGAGTTTCCTCCTCTTTATCCTCCACTCACTCCCTACAGTAGAAGCAGTATCCTAGGTCACGGCTGACCTTGGTGTAGTGCGTTGTTACATGTCAGGCTTTTTGCACCCACTGCTTCATGTAAACCTCACAGTAATGCTATGCACTAGATGCTGTTATTATCCCCCATTTATAGATTAGCAAACTGAGGTTCTGAGAGGTTAAGCAACCTGACTAAGGTTGAGCAGATAGCACCCGAGAAACAATCTGACTCTAGACTCTTAACCACTACACTTGACTGTTGTGAGATCAAGGGAGACATTGTTTCTGCCTGGGGAGGTGGATAGGTATAGAATTAGGACCAGAAAAGGTATAAGGCAATCAGAGAAAGTTAGAGACATGCCCGTGATCAGGACTTGAAAGATGGTAAGACTTAATCTGACTTCCCTCAAGTTGGAGTCAATTGGAGGATGCATTTTTGAACCTTTCAGAAATTTCTTTGAAAGCTCTTTAGATCTAAATTTTAGTGAAAAGCTATTTGATTCCTTGCATTGTGAAAGTCCAACATAATGTCTGGGAATTCAGACTTATAAAACTTGGATAGAGGTGATTTTTTTTTTTCTTTTGAAATAATTGTAGATATATAAGAAGTTGTAAAAAACAGCAGAGAGGTACCACATATCCTTAACCCAGCTTTCCTTTATAGTAACACTTTACATAACCACAGTACATATCAAAAGTGAGAAACTGACTTGTGCAAAATAGTCAACTAGGCTATAGTCCTTATATGATTCTGTCAATTTTTCGATGTGCACAACTATTTTGTATAATTCTATGAAATTTTATCACATGTGTAGATTTGTGCAGCTGCCCAAAGGTGATGCTTTTTAATGCTGGCATAAAGAAAAAGAAAATGTTTTGAACCCTGAATATTTTTGTTGTTGTTGTTATGTTTTGGGATTACTCTGTCCCTAAAAGAATAGAATATTCTTTTAATTTTAATTGACTATTACCATGATGCAATTAATCATTGTATAGAAAGGTTACACTTTATAGAAAATGATTCCTCTCAGAGGGTATAAAATGACTCCATTAAAGAAATAAAGTTCCCGTACATGTACGGTTTAAACCTTACCTATTAGATTTAATTTCTAAACATTTACAGATGGAAATGACTCTTAATTTTTCTGTTTATCTCCTGTACTGAGTTGTGTATTAAAGGACATAGCCTTGTGTTAATATGGGCTACACAGTTCATTGTAATTCTGTGCTTTTGTTTGTAGCTCTTTTTAACTCAGAAGGATATGCAGGCAAAACCCCCAAGTTTTCAGTGTGTTCCCCAAAGCCCCAGACACCAGAGCTTCAAGAGCTTAAAAAGGGGTTAAATTTTTAATGAAAATATACCCTCTCGTCATTGTGCTTTAAATTATAATTTTAAAAGCCAATCATTTGCTTTTTTGACTGACATGTGGCATTTTGGAGAAATTTTTAAATCTTCCAAGTCTGTAAGAGATGAATTTGGGGGGCTTGTAGGTACTGTATTTAGAACAGAAAAAAAGGAGTGTGCATATCAAAGGGGCTGAATTAAAATCCTTTGTAATTCCGCATCACAAAGAGACACAGTCTCAGAACATCCATTTATATGTACATCTGTACATCTGTGCTCCTGCCTCTGACCTCAGCTTTCTGGTTTCTGTCTCCTTTCTTTACAAAATCTTTGCTTATGCATAGATATGCACATTAAAGAGGATATTGGGGCAAATGATTTAGGAATGTGCTAATTAATTCTCATTATGTCCTATGAACCAAGAGAAAGAAGTGAAAGGTTGTCTGCTCGTGCATGTACACGATGTATATTTTTCCACACTGTTTTTCTTCTGTAGGAAAGTTATGTTCATTTCCCCCTCCCGTCTCCCCTCACCCCCCGGCTTCTCACACACAGTTACAGCTCGCAGCATCCAAAGTGCTGACATGATGACTTAGAGATGTGATAAAGAGAAACACGGACGGCATTTTCTGTAAGTAACTGTGGTTCCTGCATCCAGAGAACACACGTCATCAGATCCCTGTTCTTGAGTTTCTTAATTGAAGCATCGTAATTCCTAATGAGCAGGTAGATTGCGTCCTTTGTTACTCTGTCTTTGGTTATCTGTGATGGCCAACCTTTGCTAAATAAAGATCTGTGATCTACCTTGGGATAGTCACAGATTTTCTTTTGTAAAAGGTTTTAACATTTGATAATAGGTTTTCCAGTAGCTTGAAGGGTGGCTTTTAACGTTTCTTTTGCAGTTGAAGTATTTCCTGAGTTCTGTCCAAGCCCTCGATAGTTAAAGAAAAGGCTTTCTGACATTTAATAGACAATGTTGTGGCTTTTTCTCTTCTTCAGACAAATGTATAGGCATTTAAACAACCACATCGTATTCTTGTAATTGAGACACCTTGCGGAAATGGCAATTATAGGGTGATTTGTGTCAAAAATATTCAGAATAAATTGTATATTACCTGATTTTTTGAAACTTTCAAAGGTACCTCTCTCTTTTCTCTCTCTTTGACTTTCTTTTTCTCTTCGTTCTTTTAACTATGAAGTAAATGCTTTGCATTTTCACATTTTATCCAAGTTGTCCCAGGTTTTCTCTGGATTTAGCAAAAGTCCAAAGGAACTCTCAGAGCAAAGCAATCAGTGAGGACTAAGGTGTTCTTCATTCCTGAAATGAAAACAAAACAGATGTTCAGGACACTCTGTTTTGCCCTGGCTCCCAGCTTGGCTGCTTGCTCTGAGAATATTCTTGCTCCCAAGTTAGTTCCCCTTTTGTTTATTTCGTCCTGGGCTCAGTGAACTTTCCACAGCCATCCTCTTCAAACAACACATTTTTTTTTTTTTTTTCCTGAGCTGGAGTTTATTTTGTACTCAGCCCTCATTCCATGGGCCCTGTGAATAATTCTAACACAAAGAAAAACTCTCCTCCAGACCAGTGAAAGGGGAGTCTGAGAATACAGATAAACATTGCAGCTTTAATCCAAAAAGCAAAGGGCTTGAGAATAGAGAGAAAAGGAAAAACAACAACAACAGTAAAACCTTTTAATGAAGATTTCAATACAAAACAGGTGTCTGATGAAGAGTAAGAAAAAAATAAACAGCAAGAAACTCAGCAAGATAAAGGCACATCCTTGACATGTATTTTAGCTGTTAGGTTGTTTTCATTTATGAGGCAAATATATATTTCTACAAATTTGAATGTAGAACATACATTTATATATTGAAGCCTATGGGTTTTTTTGATTGATCGTATTAAGTGGGGTAATAGTCCTATTGAAAATCACTTTTCATTGGGTTAAGGGTACAATTTTTTGGCTACAAAAATTATTAGAATGATCTTTGACCTCTGTGGAATGTTGAGAGTGGTGAAATTTCTGGTTATGGAATTATCCTTCAACTGCCTTATAGGGATTTCATTTTCAAAAGTTAGAAGGGAGAGGGACTCTACTCGCATTTATATTCAACCAGTGCCCAGTCACAGATGAATAAAAAATTGGGAGAGCATACAGGAGCCCAGGGCTCCTACTTAGGAAGGGCCCACTAATGGTGACAGCAGAGTGGCACTCTTTAGACCTAAATCATTTGTGATTGCAGATGTACTGATACAATAGAATGGAATTGTTCAATTCTTGTAGTTTTAGGCATTGATACATATGTTTTTGAGGCTGTTGAGAACAAGAAAACAGCTAGTTGACAAGTGAAATATTCAAGTCATAAAGGGAAAGAGACATATTTTATTTCTTCATATAGTGAGTGTCTCCTCTTATCCTGTTCTGTGCTTGTTGTAGGGGATCCTCTGGTGGCCAGGACAGATACAGTTCCTGCCCTCATGGAGCTTATCCTCTACCAGAGAGGTGGACCAGTGGAAAAAGTAAAACAGAATTCAGCCAAGCTCAAGTTGAAAGAAACAATCTCACATTATTTAGGAAGAGGCAGCATCTTACAGTAGTTACCCTCCCAGGCTTGGAAGGGTGCGACTCAGATTAGAATCCTGGCTCCATTAACTGGTTCACAGTCTTGTCCAAGAGAACGGGTTTTATAAAACCCAGGGCTGAGAATGCTTCCTTCAAAGGAAGGTTCTAGAGATTAGATGGCATACTGTAAGTCACTGGCTCAGTTCCCGATAGTGTACTGAAATTGTTAGCTGCCAAAATGTTACTGTTACTATTACCATGATTCTTTTGCCTTTTGTGTTCTAGGAGCAGTGTCTGTATTATAAAATAACTAAGAAATAGTGAATGATGTATTAATCAATCCACAAAGTTTCTCTGAAAGCAACTAGCTAGCTTTGATATTATATAACTCCTTATCTTTTTTTTTTAAATTAGTTTATTTATCTATTTTTTAACTTTACAATATTGTATTTGTTTTGCCATAAGCAAGGTAAGTCCTTATCTTTTGATGGTTTTTTTCTTTTTGTCCATTCACAAAAAGCAGGGTTTTTTGAATGTTAAAGTTCAAAACTGTTTTCAATAAACGAAGTTTTTTGAATAAACCAAGATTCTGCCACATGAGATGCGACTGCTGTCTTTTCCTCCAGACATTTTGAGGACTAAAGATTAAGCCAAATTTCAGTTAGCCTCTTTAAGAGACAAGGAAATTTGTTAATATTTACTTTGATTCCGGAGTGCTTGAGGCATATTCTTCAATGTGTCTGTATAGAGGGAAAGGAGATCTTGTGTCTTGTGAAATCAGTCTCACTGTATTAGAGACAAACCCTATGAGGGTGCTGGGGGACTATGTATTTATATAACTTGATAGCATGGAAGGTAAACTTTAAAAATTAAAATTGTTACTCATTTTTAAAAATCAGGGTGTCTTCTGGTCCATATTCATGAGAATTTTTCTATTTCATAAGTGCTCACATTGCCTCCCTCACATTTGGTCTTCCCCAGAGCAAAAAGAAAGGAAAGGTAAAGGTGAGTCAAACAGAATTCAGATCTTTCTGTCTGTCTATACTGTGGATGCTCCTGGCCGCCCCCACTCCCACATGTACCCACCCAGCCTAGGATTTAGTATCGCCAAAAACCTTTTCCATGACTGGTTCATGTACCTTCCGGCCCTTTGGTTTGCCTTTGTGATTCAGTGTGCCTGAAATGCCCTTTCCTGCTGGATTGAAGTGTTGGATATCTCTTAAGATCTGATTCCAGTGTCAGCAATTGTGTAATTTCTTTCCCAGAGCCCTGGGCAGAGTCAGCATCTAGTCTTGTCTTAGGGTCTCGGACCACTTTGTTCCTCTCCCTGGTACATAATAACTTGGAGCAAGTGTCCTTCCTGCCCCTGATACACTTTCAACTCCTCGGTGGTGAGGTCTCTGTTTTATTCATTTTTCCACAACCAGATATCTGTCTTCAAGGAGTTCACAGTCTGGGAAGGGAGACAGACATATAAACATACCATGGTATGTCAGTTTAGAAAGTGATATTAAATAATTGTCTAAATTAGTGCAAACAGATGAGCACTAATTTACTAAAGAACTCTATTTTCTCATGTAAGAAATGAGCAGTAGGCATGTAGGTGTAGTGTGTTTCTTAAAATAGCAATGCTTCCCCCAGTGTTTGTATCAATATTTATATTATTGCTTGTGCTTTAAAAAAAAAAAAAGCTCTCAGATGACATTGTATATCTAATGGTAGTGACGAGGAATTTAGGAGTCTGTTGAAACTGTGAAATACAGCAGGCATGATGCTTAGTTCTCCAATCCAAATAAAGTATCATTGAACCTGAGCCGTAAGCTAAGACTTTAAGTGCCATTTATTTGTTGAGTTTTGCCACTCTAAATTGCTCACTCTGGCACAAGACCTTTGAAAGTATTTATAGTTTAATTGGTATGTGGTTTATTTTAACTTATATTAAAATGACCTGCTTGTATTTAAATGACATGTTTTCCAAAACCTAATGTTACCTTCACAACATTGTCCTCGTGGTGAAAGATTTCAAAATGTTATTCTAAAAAGCAAGGGAAAGGATTTCAGACAAAAACACAGCCCATATCTCAATATTTTTGTTTGTGTGCAGTTCCCAGGACATAGTTATAAGATCATTTTCACTTTTATAGATGGCTAGTGTTTGGGGCTTTTGGAAAAAAAAAAAAATTAAGTATTGTTATATTTTGGTACCTGTCTTTTTTTTTTTTTTTTTTTTTTAATAGTCACTCTGAGTTAGTCAAATTACAGCAGGCTCATGACACCATAACCTTTATCCATATATAGTCAGCCAAAGCTTTCTGCTGTTGAACTTAGGAATATTTGAGAGAAGGAAAGCATTGCTATTCTTGAACAAATTCAGAGAGTTTAGAAACATTATTTTGAAATGTGCTTCCTTAAATTCAGAAGAACTTAATTAAGTTCCCAGGGTTAATTGTTTCTGAAGTGTTAACATGTCATTTGTCTATTCAAACTCCAAGGCAAATCTAATACGGGATTTAATAACCTGTTTATGTGAATAGAAATTTGGGGTGGGGGTGGCGTGGGAGCAGAGGGAAAAGCTAATAGGCTTTTACCTAGTTAGTGGGTTTAAGGAAGAATTCTTTCTGTCTTAGTTTGAAACAAAAGGCACATTCCAGGTTCCGAACTCCTTTTCTTTGAGAGCATAAATTGGGATGACAAGGAAGTTTCTGAACAAAACAGTATTTTTATACTTTGTTCATTTCATATTTATCACTAGCTTGTTTGCTAATTTTCATTTGCAAGAGGCAATTCTTCCAGCTAACTGGGTGCCTCAATGGGCCACTGATTTCTTTGAAGTGACAGTCTGTAAATATGCATAAAAAAGGGATGCAATTAGCGTGTGTGTGGTTCAGTGCAGCCTGATTCCATTGGCAAGTTTACCCACAGTGTTGATAAGCTACATTATCTAGAAAATTGGCCGCTGAAAAACAGCACCTCTGATTGCCAGCAAAGGTTCCAGATAACAGGGTGCTGAAGAGAAATATAATTGAGGTTGAATATATTAACCAAGGTGTCACATGCTCCTTAGAAGCTCTAATTTATCAGCATGTTGGAATTTTTATTAACATTTGGAATGCATTTCTACCACACTAATGAAGTGGAATTGGCAGTTCAGGTTTTAGTTATTGTCATTTCTGAGAAGTTAAATGTAATTTCTCGTTAGACACAGTTATGTAAATATATTTGTTCAGGGGCTACAAAAAATTATACATTTTGCAAAATACAAATACGTTGTTAAGAGGCCATGTGACAAATCAGTGATGGCTCCAGTCCTGAAAACCAGCACGGCCACACACTTAAGGCTGCATTTTGTACGTTACAGCTCTTCTTTGTGGGGAGAATTTGAGAGAAATGAAGGAAGCTTAATTTCATTAACTCTGCGACTTGCTCACCATTGTGAAAAACAGTTGAAATTAGCCACTGTTTTAGCCGACTGGCACATTTAAAAGGATTTTATGATTAAACTATTCTTTTTTTAAATGAAAACGTGCTCAAATGACAAGGTGAATTAACCATTCATGGAAGATGTCTGCCTTTCTTTTTTCCATCATTTTTGGAAATATTCAAGACTTCTGTTCATTTTCTAATTCTGATAAGTAAGTTTTGACAAACGTCCATTAGCAATAGTATTAATTTCTATCACTTGGAAATCACTTGTGGTGTGCAAACTTGAAATAATTTCAGACTGCACATATATGGGATCAAGTATATATTTTTTAAAGCAAGAAACAAATTATAAACTTTGGGATAACGAAAGAGAATGAGTTAGAAATATGAGGGAGAACACACACAGGCAGTTTCAGCTCTAAAATTCTTAAGTTACATGGTGGATTCGAGAGTATTTCATTATTTTAATCCATAATCACATCTATGGAACATATGTTTGTATATATCATAATACAAAATATTTTTAAAGGAAATAGCTGCATTTGTATTGACTTATAAATTCTCTTTATTCGTGGAAATGATTATGAATTCCAGTCTGTAGAGCACGGTGTATTTGTAACATGCTTAGTATTACTTAACTGTACCCATCTCTGACTTCAGGGAGCGATGCTAGTATTTTTTCTTCCATTAGAAATAGATATGATGGTCACAAAGCAGTGGTTACCTTAAGGTGAATGACCTATCTAAAGCATTTTCTCAGCTTTCCCTTTGCATTCACCCCTTAGCAATGGGCAGCCTTCTCTTGTCCTATAGAGCTCATAATTTTACTACTTCTAACCACTAACCACTACCACTCCTGGCATTCCTTGATCCAACTCTTCATGCCCCTTGCAAATATTCTCTTGAATCTTAAACTCTTTTCCTCTCTCCCTCAGCTAGAAACTTCTGATCCCTGTCACCAGTCCCATCATACACTCTAGTTATGTTTGTGTGTATGTGTGTATTGGGGGCCATGAATGGTGTTTCCTTTACCAATAGGGACTTAGGACTGGAACTGGCTATGTCCCAGGGAAGTCTCAAACCTATTGGACAGGCAGCCTTAAGTTCTCATCAAATAAAGCCTTTCCCAGGATGCCTACTATGATGAACGCGTTGGTTTCATCTTCCTTCTAGGATCATCAGTCCGGTAGCTAAAATCCACAACTCTCTGACTCTCTTGCAGCTAGGATTCTGAAAGAAAATAGGCCCCTGCAAGTGCATGAAGATGGTGTTTGGAAGACAGAAGCGAACACCTTTCCTGTGACTCCAGCTGCTGCTGGCAGGCACAAGCCTGAAGATGTTGAGTTTGTTTGCAGCCATATCCTTGTGCCATTCATTGACTTCCTGGAGGTTGAGTGGCAGTGGTGGTGGCCCTGACCATGGACCATACCTGTGTCACTGTATCTTTGAACTCAGCAGTTCTGTGGCAACCTTCTCGTGGCCCACATTCTTGAGGGAGGCAGAGGCAGAGGCTTCCCTGCTAGTCTGCTTGTCTCGCCTCACCTCACCTCCTGAGATGCTGTCTAACCATCTCATCCTCTGTTGCCTCCTTCTCCTTTTGCCCTCAGTCTTTCCCAGCATCAGGGTCTTTCCCAATGAGTCAGCTCTTCACATCAGGTGGCCAAAGTAGCTTCATCACTACTTACAGTTTTCTAGTTGATTTGTTTACTGAAAAGACTTTCTTGCTGGCGGGGCTCTGAATTCCATGGAGGCAGGCTATTGGCATTTGGCAGTCACACAATGAATATATGTTGCCATGATTGATGAAACAAAAGAGATGTGTCGACTTTCCAGGGCTATAATGCCACAGTACAGGCTCAAGAAATATTTTTAGGGTGTGGACGAAACCAGTGATGGGGATTAAGAAGTACAAATTTCAGTTATAAAGTAAATAAGTCACTGCGATGTAAAATACAGCATAGGTAATATAGTCAGTAATATTGGAATAACTTTGTATGTGATGGGTGGTAACTGGACTTATCATAGTGATTGTGTCATTAATGTATAAAATGTTGAATCAGTATGTTGTACACCTGAAACTAATATAATATTGTAAATCAATTAGACTTCAGTAGAAAAAATGAAAATGAAGTATTATTATAGTGAACCAGTGAATGAGTGAAGTTACTTAGAGAAATTTACCAGCCTGGTTTTCATGAGGCCAGAAGCTTTTCCTATTTGAGCTGGATAAATATAGTACTTTTCTATGAAGTGCAATGTATACTCATGGGTCTTTTTCCTGACATTAGTTCTTGTGTGAAAAATATAGAAACTATGCCACATCTAAAATTGAAAATTTAGATTTTACTTATTAAGATTACATGCAGTACACCTCAAATTCTTTTATCTGGGTACATTCAAACAGTGAATGAGTGACAACACTTTCACTAAACTTCATAATTCAAAAATGTTTAGATAGCACAGAACAGCTAATAGTTTACCTGTTTAATGACTTTGTTGATAAGTGCTGACTTCTTAAAAAGCCATGCAGGACTTCTTGGGTTCTTACTTTTCAATCTTAATGACTTGATTGATAACCAAGACACTTTATTGTTGACACTTCTCTGACAAAGGTCCCTGTGGTCAAAGCTATGGTTTTTCCAGTAGTCGTGTATGGATATAAGGGGTGGACCATAAAGAAGGTTGAGCACCGAAGCATTGATGCTTTCAAACTGTGGTGCTGGAGAATACTCTTGAGAGTCCCTTGGATAGTAAGGAAATCAAGCCATTCAATCATAAAGGAAATCAACCCTGAATATTCACTGAAAGGGCTGATGCTAAAGGTCCGATACTTTGGTCACCTGATGTGAGGAGCCGACCCATTGAAAAGACCTGATGCTGGGAAAGATTGAGGGCAAGAGGAAAAGGGGGCAACAGGATAAGATGGTTAGATGGCATCATCGACTCAATGGATATGAGTTTGAGCAAACTCCAGGAGATAGTAAAGGACAAGGAAGCCTGGTGTGCTCCAGTCCATGGAGTTAGAAAGAGTTGGACACGACTTAGTGACTGAACAAAAACAACAGCCTCATGAGACATGAGACAAATGTAGTCGAACAGTCCACCGAGGCTTGAGCATCTGTAAGTTTCAAGGCATCCTTCCTTTGCTTTGCTGTATGACTTCTGTTTGAGGATAAACAGGACTTGGGCTACAAATTGGTGGGAAAGGTGGTTTGTGGGGGAATCATTATTGGTAAACTCACCACCTGTCTTCTCAAGAAAATGGTGCTTGCGCCACTTTTGTTTCTGGTCCTTTCCTTGCCTTCATGCATAATCACTTGCCAGTGCTTACAGGGAACATATTACAGTCAGTGGGAAAAGCATGGAGCAATTCAGACTTGTGTTTGAATCCTAGCCCTGCCCCTTGCTTAGCTGTATATTTTCAGGTATCTTTCTTCTTTTCTCTGAACCTAATTGATTAAACAGCTTTCTCTCTGGGGTGTGGGGAGGATCAGCATTAGTCACCCTCCTGATGGCAGATTCTGCTCCAGTGTATCCCGTGTATTAATTTTGTTGTATATCACATCCTTGCTGTTGCTGTCTCCATGTCTCAGAGGCAGAAACTGAGGTGAAAAGGTTAGGTCACTTGCTCAAGATCACATTGACTGTCAAATGTCGGAGCTAAAATTCAGCTCCAGACAGTCTGTCTCTAGGGTCTGTGTGTTTAGTTACTGACTCTTGATCTTGTAAAGCAGCTGGCTGAGTGCGTGTCCAATTAGGGGAACTGGGGTAATCCACATTGCCATCCCCTCGGCCGTTGGGAAGGTTAGGACTCTGAAGGCCTTCGTTGTTTTGTGGAACCATTCAGGGTCACACAACTAACTGGAAGAAGCAGCATTCGCTTTTCCTAAGGAGCTCAGGATTCTAGTGATTTGCCAGAATTGGTTGTCTTGAAAGACTTTTATAGTGTGCCATTTGGTTTTCATTCCGAAGCCACATGTGACGGTAACATAAATAGTCTTGAAGGGATATCATTACACTGGAGCTTAAAGTTTACATGTCAGCTCCCTGTCTTTACAGAAAGTGTTGCAGGTCATTTATCTTCTTGTTTAACCTAAAACGAGAACTCGAGAAAGTTGTTCTCTTCCCCGGATTCTGTATCTCCTACAGCCGTGACTCCTAGCCACTGAGAGGAGGGCTGAAGTGGTCTTACCTCACCTCATGCCACCTTTTAGTCATCAAATCTTGTGATGCCCGACCTCCAAAGACGGGACCACTCCTGGGTTTCCTTGCCTGCTTCTTGGTGTTGAGGGGATGAAGGAGGAGATCTGCTTCTCGGCAGTGGAGACTCACATTCTTGTTGCTGCCTCTTCCCGCCAAACCTTTCCCTCGGTCTCTGCTACTTACCTCTCAGGCCTGAGTTCTGCATGTCATTTACAACACAACCTCCCTTTCCTTTATAGTGGCTGTCATCTTTAGTTAACGTTCTTATATTTGTCACCCAGTACCGTTCACTGTGAACTACCTACCTACCTATTATCCATCCATCTATCCATTAATTCATCCATCTCTTCTTTTATATAATTCATTGGAATGTCTGTCTTTTCAGTAAAATTGTGAGCTGCATCCCAAGTAGGAGCTCTGTAAATATGGGTTGAATGAATGAATGAGTAGAGATAAATGCTGCTTACATAGTTATCTTTCCTAATGGTAGCTTTTTCAGTCATCCATGTGTAATAAGAATCCTAACCACAGACATTGGTCTTTGCTATGAGATATACCAGCATGTGTACTTTTAACACATTTCTGTTCCCCATCACACCCTTCCACTCTGACAACTTTGCATCAGGTTGTACATTACATACCTGCTGTCACTTTTTTGTCTTGTTTTTCACTGTGATGTGGATTAATAAACATACCTTACTGGGGCCCTCAGGAATTCACCCCAACCATTTTGACTGGAGATTATTCAGTAGGGTTTACCTCTTGCCTGCTGCAGCCTTTTGTAGCATCATGTAAGGGTAAAGTGGTGAATAAGAATGGATTTGAAACAGAAACCACCACTGCAATTGACACTAATTAACATAGCTGAGAAAATCTTTCATTAGGAGCGTTTAAATCATGCAGCCTGGTTCTCCTCAGAAGGAAAAAAAAGCGGCCTCTGAACCATTTAATGAAATTTGAAGATATTATTTTCCTTCCTGCATTCCCAGAGGATATATAAGGATTGGAGAAGATATACTTGCTCAGAAGTAGAGTAACAAAAAAGAGTGTAAGAACCCCTGTCTTCACGCCAGTCCACACTTCATCTAGTCCCCATCCCCTGTGCTCTGTGGTCTAACTGGGAAGCTCCCTGCATGACTGAACTTACCTTCCCTCTTACTTCTAGATTTTTCAGTACTGTAGTCATAACCATGAGACTTGCAGCTGATCACTTACAAGCAGTGGCAACAATTGCAAAATGAGCCAACATCTGTTGAGCACTTACTGAATGCCAGACACATTGCGTGAATTATTTTATTTGTAGCCAGTTCAGTGAGATAATACCATTATTATTCCCTAATTTACGGATAGAAATTGAACCATAGTAGAGTTAGTGAAAAAATCAAACTGATAAATTAATCTGTTGCAATGGGTTACAAATTAATCTCTCCAGGACAAAATGTGTGCATTTTAATAGTATGTTCTTATAAATATGATGTCTTACCTTAAAAATGGTGGGTAGGGGTGGGTGATGTTGTACAGAAGTCAGTGAAGGGGGTAGAGAAGAGGGTTATTTACCATATCTTAAAAAGAGGTCAAGAAGTCATATTTGGTAGGTAGAAATGTTCAGAGGCCTCTCACACCAAACCATGGAGTGGGTACCATTTTCAACTATGTGCTGACCTGAAATCGCTTACATTCAGAATGAATGATCATTCTGTCACTAAACTTCCTAGTTTAAAAATGTTTTGATAGCAAGGATCAACTAATAGTTTATCTGCTTAATGACCTTCTTGTTAGTATGGGCAGACTTCTTAAAAAGCCGTGCAGGACTTCTTGGGTTCTTTCTTTTCCATCATTTTCTTAATGACTTGATTGATAACCAAGGTATTTTATTGCCACTCAGGACATGAGACAAATGTAGAGGAAACAGTCCAGTGAGGCTTGAGCATTTGTAAGTTTTAAGGCAAAATCCTGCTTTTGCTATATTGCCTACATTTTAGGATGGTCCATATAGCTATGCCATAGCCATGTGTGTGTGCTCAGTCATGTCTGACTCTTTGTGACCCCATGGACTGTAACTCACCAGGCTCCTCTGTCCATGGAATTCTCCAGGTAAGACTGTTAGAGTGGACTGCCATTTCCTCCTCCAGGGGATCTTCCTAACCAGGGATTGAACCCACATCTCCTACATTGGCAGGTGGATTCTTTACCATTGAGCCACCAGGGAAGCCCTTTGTATGGTCACTGGTGCTAATTTGATTTCGATTGATTTCCTACCTTGACTGAATTTTCTACTACAGTGCTTACATTCAGTTCACTCTTGGGGATCTCTTCCTGATATATTGAAAGAGGTCAACCTTCCCTTTACCCAACCCAACCTCTCCTAATTTTTCTAAAGTAAATTTCATATCCTAATTTTAAAGAGTGATGTGCTAATTGTTAATATTTTAACAAGAATCTCATTATAACCATTGTTAATGGTTAATGGTTAACCATTTTAAGCCCAAAGAGTTATGTCATATCACCAACCTTCAAGGGCATAGTGTAGTTACTATTAATTTGATGGTCTTGTTCCCCCAAATAAGAGAAGGACTAATATGAGAGGCACAGCAATTGGACAAGTTCTTTAGACTGGAATATTCCTTTAAAGAAGTTTTAATCTGATTACCTTGTGAAACCACAGGCATAGTCTATGACTCCAGACTTTTCTATTTAGACTTTAAGGAGGAAAGCAATAGTAAGAGCTCTGGTTTGCTTACAAATGTCTAAGAATTGACTCTTCAGTTCTTAAAATCATCTCTTTTCAAGATTTTGTGTGTGTGTGTGTGGCAGCTGTACTATTTTCAGAAACTTTTCAAGACAGTCTTACGGGGTGTGGCTGGTCATTTCAGTTGTCACTAAGAAAAACACGGAAGCAGGCAGACTCTGGTACTGACAAAGAAAATCCTTTCAGGAGGCTGGTTCAGGGACCATGGCTCTCCTTCCCTCTCTTCTCACATCTTCAGATGTTACAGTTCACACTTGACACTTCTGTCTTGTGGATGCGTAGCTGTTCTCTATGGGTGCCCCACTCCCTTTATGTCAGGTCTCAGGTTTGAAAAAAAATTTTTTTCCTCATTTCAGCCAGAGCAAATTTGAGTGTTTTCAAAAGGATCTCTTACTCAGAAACTAAAGTGTAAGAAAATAAATACAAAGACAGAACTAAGCTTGCCCTGTTCAGAATCTTGTCCGAACATAGTTGAGGTCTTGCCTCATATTGGCTTGCCTGGTAAAGCTCACCAGGGTATTTTCTTTTTCATCCCTGTCTGGGTTAGATGTTAGAACAAGAAGCCCAGACTTCCAACCCATAGTAGGTTTGACTTGGAAATTCTGCCAGTTCTGGTCAGATTTTCCTGTCCTCTCTGGAAAAAACTTGTTAATAAATTCCAGCCCCCAAGTCCTGTACCATATCGTTCTGTAATTCTTCCAGATGTTCTTGTTTGAGAAGTCTTCCCATGTATTTCCAATTACCTGTGTTGTCTGTGATTATTTCTGATAGCAGAGTTCAAGTTTATTGAGCATATTCCATATGCACAGCCGTGTCCTCTGTGTTTCACATAAGCAGAAGCTCATTCCTTTAACACTTGGGATGATCACACCAGGCACCCCAGTTCATTAAGGGGGAAAATGGAGGCACAGAAAAGATAAAGTAACTTCCCCAAGATTGCAGACCTCATGGCTCAGACCAGATTCAAGCCATGGCAATCTGACTGAGAAGTTAGTACAGTGCAGAGCTAGCTGCTTTCTCTGAGCCTGAAAGGTTCCATCTCTGATTTTCAGGCCATCTTGAACTGGCCCTGGCCTTTCTCCTAGAGGACTCCTAGGGTTTGTTACATTGAAGTTCTCCTCTTGACTGAATCTCTGCCATATTCTCTTTCTTAGAAATGTTTCAGTGGCCACTAGTGAAAAGTTAGTACCCAGCAAGCTGACGAAGCCCACCTTCCCGGCCTCTGACCCTGGCTTCTTGGCTTTGGACCATGTGTTGTCATCCAGGGTGATCAGTTCCCAGCCCAGAATCCTGTCTGTAAATAAACATGAGTTTATTTAATCTGACAGAAAATGACCTTAGAAAGTTTCCCAACATAGATGCAAATAAAATTATAGGAGAAGCTCCATATTCCTTCCGTCCTAGGCATCCAGCCTCAAACTCTTCTTTGTATGTACACATAGGCATGAAATAGACTCCTGATTTGAAATGAAGCAGCTGTATTGCCCGAGCAGTCTCGTGGACTAGGCTTTCTTCCACATGGGGCCCACCGACATCCAAGTAAAGCAACGACGCATGATCTCATTAGCAGAGGTAACACCTGAGTTATATTCCCCACTCAGTCAAACCCAGAAAAGAAGAGAAAGATGATTTTCCTATTTGAGAAATGGAGTGCATGGGCAATGCATTGTCTTTGTTATTTACCATCCATACTGCCTGAGGACGCAGGGAAAGGTATCAGGAATGATCGAAAGAGAACCAAGGGCATGTCACTTTTCCAAACCCTCAGGTCTGCACCGGACATGCATTGAGACGGGTCACAACTCTCAGGAGGAGGACAACCTGCTAATAGATGCAGGCCTTTGTGGATGAGTGTATTAGAGAGAAGGCCAGGAAACACATCCCATTCAGATGTAAATTAAAGTGGGGTTTTACTGGCTCACATAACTGACGAGTGTAGGGAGTAGCTTTGTTTCAGGCATGGCTGAATCCAGGGACTTAAATGTTGATAGAAAAGTTGCTTTCTTCCTGTTTTGGATCTGCTTTCCTCTGTGATGGCTTTATTTGCAGGTAGGTTCTTTTCACTTAAGATCTTCAAATGCTGTAGACTTAGAGTCTAGGATTGGAGTAACTCTAGGGTAAAGACAGCCTCTCTCTGCTAATGCTTCCAGTGGACATAGAACCATAGTTAGGCTTGGGTTGCATGCTAGTCCCTGAACCAGGCATTTCTGCCAGAATCCATGTGTTCTGAATGACCAAACCTGGGGCCCATGCCTAGTCTTGGAGCTGGGAGTAGGTAGTCCTACTGAATCTCATGAGCTGAGGATGGAAGAGTTATAGTCTTGAAGGAAAACTGGGTTTGTATTACAAGGAGGAAGAAGGCAAGTGTAACATATGTTAACCACGGTGCATCCATAATAGAAGTGAGGCAGGAACTAGAGTTGGAAAGCAAGGTTTACAGTTCAGATCAAAATGAGAGAAAGTCTTGTGTATACCTTGGCCAGGCTCTTCTCTGTTAAATTTGGGATGCTTTATCGAGAAGGTAAGGCAACAGTTGTACTTGGTACCAATGGGTCACTGTGGTTGAGTTACTGAGCTTCAGCTTCTTTTTTTTTTTTTTTTTGCAGCTGTGTGTAATAATATCTCTATAAGAGTTTTTTTGTGTGTGTGTGACTATGAAAAAGATGTTCATGGGATGGAAGTCAACCAGTTCTAAGGTATTATACCCATCCCTTCCGTTCACAAATCTGCTTACTTCTCCATGGCATATGATTCTCCCTTCATGTTGAAGTAGAGATGATAAGGAAATAGAAGTGATCCTTTTGGATCTTAGATGAGCTTATATTGATAACAGTGAACTGGGAGATGAATGCTGGTCAGGTAACTAGACGCCTTCATTAGCAAGTGACTTTTTTTCACTCACAAACCTCTGATGTGATCTGAATTCTTATCTCAGGAAGGGGAAAAGCAGATCCTTGGGGTTACTGAGAAAAGAGTCAAAATAGAAGTTGCTAAATGAAAAAAAAAACACATCTCTGCACTGAATTGGGACAATTAAAGAGGATGCTTCAGAAAAAAAATTGGTTACTACTGAGGATTCTTTGGAAGCATAGCCTATCAGTATCTGAGTTTTATTCCAACCTTGTACCTGGAAGGCTCATTTATCTGGGGGTGTGTGTCTCTCAAAGTGCTGAGAGAAGCATAGAAGAAGACATTTGCTAAAGAAGGCTGATAGGTATGAAGTCCATAGTCATCTACTAAAGTGGCATTTCTTAGTGATTGTCCACTATGCAGCAGGTTCTAAATGCTTCATATGCGTCAGTACATACAATCGTCTCAAATTTATGACATAGGTACTGTAGTTATCCCTGGTTTATGGATAGGGAAACTGAGTCACACAGAGAAGTAGTTTCAGTGAGTTTATTTGGCTTGATGCTGACTGAATTACTGTCCTAAAGCTGGGAATTTTGTAGGCAGACACATAGGAGTTGGACTTCTAGTAAGACCACTAATATCAGTGGAACCTTGGTGTAATTATAGGGAAAATGCATGTAAGTACAGCACCTACCCCTTTGGGTTAATTTAAGGGATAATAAGGCAATGCTTTTAAAGTGTTCAGTCAGCACTTATAAAGAAGGCTGTTCTTCAGAAATGTTATGTTAATAATAGTCATGATATACGCAGGATTTAAAAAAAATATTTGTCCACATAGCTTTTGCTCCCATGGGTCGGACTTCAAAGCCAGAGTGTGCAACTTGGCTTTCTCCAGCCCCATCTCTCTCTGGGGGTGCCCCTTGGGCCTCCTTTGATGGATTAAATATTCCTATTAAGCAGATGGTTGGGCGAATGTCCCTGTCTTTGCTGGCCTTACTTTTCTTGAGTGATTTCCTATTATAGGAAGGGAGTATCCCATAATAATGAAAAATTGACAGGCACTATTGATTAAATTCTTTTCTAGCCTCTTTTCCTTGACTTTCCCCCATTAGTTAAATCTGAGCACCTCAGAGATAAATGCAAAGAGGTGAAAAGAGGTGAGCTGGCATTGGGTTGCCTTCTGTATTTTTAAGAACAAAATATTAGTATGTTGTTTTGTTAAAGTCCTATCTTGCTAAGAGATCAAGGGAGGAGAAAAGGTTTAGATTACCCAATTACTGGCAATAAATTATTTTCTTTTCTCGGGGCCATATGAAAGCTTGGGATGGCAAACAGCCTCTGAGAAATGTTCTTCTTATTTTGGTGGCACAGCTACTCCAGAAAATAGGTTAATTGGTTCAGAGACTTGCTCTTACTGTTAATGGCATTTAGCTTGTGAAATTGAACAACTGCATCTCAAGACAGAATGTTCATAAAATCGATATTCTGGTTGCTAAGTGTGTGTTTTTAAGATATACTTTGAATTAATTTATTCAAAGCCAGCTGGTGCTAATCCCAATATAACCTCTAGGAGGAAACCTCAACCCATGTTGTATCTAAAATAATCAAATTTTCTGTTCTCTTTCTATTGAACTTTCATATTGTATCTAAGTTAGTACTTTTGATATTTCTAAGTTTTTTTTTTTTTTTAACATTTATGTAGAACACCACATAATTGCAGAAAAGATAATAGTCACATACCCTAGGGCCTACTGTACACTTATGTTAAAAGTACAGCTTTTATTGGCAACTAAAGTAATAACCTTTCCGTGTCAAATTGCTTTAAATTAAACTTAAAAAAAAAAAAACACTCCAGCTGATACCCACACTTAGTAATTGTCAAACATTAGCATAATGTGGAATAGTAAAGTTGCCTAAATCTTGGGTTTAAAAATAATTATTTACTTAGATAAATTTTGTATGCAGTAGCATATTATTAGAAATCCTTCCCCCAGACCTCTTCTAAAAATGCAGGATCCATATATTAGTATTATACTTCGGCTTGATGTGTGAGTGGGACTGTAACTGATGTTAGCATCTGAGAAAGGGGTCTCATTTAGTCTCTCTTCATCCATCCATCATGGGCCACATACAAATGGGTGAATTGATGCTTTGGATGGCTTTGTGCGTTGTTCCTTATGTTGGGTGACCTAACATGTGACCTCAGGGGGAAAAATGTGCAAGTCTATTTTTGATGAGGCTGCAACATGGCCTAGCCTGCATAATTTCTAGCCATTTGAAGGCACTTGGGAGATGAGGGTCCTAACTGATTGTGTGTGTGAGGCCCTCAGGCATAGGTCACCACTGCCTTTCACACGAATGCATTTGTATTTCCCAGATGTCTGCTCAGTCACAGAGCTTTCCATGAAAATAAGCCTTCAGTGATTTTCAGGTGGCAGGATTCATTTGGTTTGCCAGGTCTGACCAGAGATTGAGTACCACCTGGGCATATCTGCCAGCTAAAGCCAGAACAATTCTTGTCTACTTTTGTGGCACACTGCTAATTTGAAGTGGATCTTTATCAGTAAGGATTGGCTTCCTGTCATTCACTGACTTGCTGAAATCCCACTTAGTCACCTTGAGCAACTACCTTTCAAATTTGTTGAAAAAGCCTCTAGAAAGGAAGCACTTTCAATATTGAAGGATGCTCATATATAGAAGTGAAAGTGGCTCAGTCATGTCCGACTCTTTGTGACCCCCTGGACTATAACCCACCAGTCTCCTCTGTCCATGAGAATTCTCCAGGCAAGAACTGGAGTGGGTTGCCATTCCCATATCCAGGGGACCTTCCCAACCCAGGGATCGAACCTGGGTCTCCTGCATTGCAGGTAGATTCTTTACCATCTGAGCCACTAGGGAAGCTAATATATAAGGACAGTCTAATAAGCAAAATGGCCTTCCTGAGACTGTCATTGAGTGGAACAGTCTGGCAGCACCTTTATTTTGGGCAGCGTGCAAATATTTGGGGATGTCATTGGAAACTAAAGACTCAGAGGGCAAGCATGTAGTAGATGCTGGAGCAGACTTCAACACTAAACTATTCTTCTAAAGGTCAGAAGAGATGACCTTTAAGTTAGCTATGACAGTACACATGCTTGGTTGTCAGTAGAATAATATTCTTTCAGGAACATTGTTGTTCAGTCATCCAGTCGTGTCTCTTTGCAACCCCATGGACTGCAGCGGGTCAGGCCTCCATGTTCCTCACTATCTCTTGAAGTTTGCCCAAGTTCTTGTCCGTTGCATTGGTGATGCCATCCAGCCATCTCATCCTCTGATGCCCTTTTCTCCTTCTGCCTTCAATCTTTCCCAGCATCAGGGACTTTTCCAACGAGTCAGCTCTTCAAATCAGATGACCAAAATACTGGAGCTTCAGCTTCAGCATCAGCCCTTCCAATGAGTATTCAGGGTTGATTTCCCTTAATATTGACTGGTTTGATCTCTTTGCTGTCCAAGGGTCTTCTCCAACACCACTTTTCAAAGGCATCAATTCTTAGGCATTCTGCTTTCTTTACGGTCCAGTTCTCACAACCATGTATGACCACTGAGAAGACCATAGCCTTGACTATATGGATCTTTGTTGGCAGAGTACTGTCTCTGCTTTTCAACATACTGTCTAGGTTTGTCATAGCTTTCCTGCTAAGAGGCAATCGTATTCTGATACTATGGCTGCAGTCACCATCTGCAGTGCTTTCAGAGCCTAAGAAGAAATCTGTCACTAGTTCCACCTTTTCCCCTTCTATTTGCCATGAAGTAATGGGGCCGGATGCCATGATCTTAGTTTTTTTAATATTTAGTCTTAAGCTCTTTCACTCTCCTCCCCAGGAACATAGGAGAGACTAAATCTTTAGCTCAATTCCAATTGCCTACATTTTGGGACCCCTGACTGCTTTCTTTTAGTTCTTGGAAGAAATAAAAGAGAGTTCTTCATGTTTTCCTCATGGAACTTGAGAACATAATATCCAAGAGGAGATTAGAAATGAGAAAGTGACTATCTAGCCAGGCTGTAGACCTTTGTTTCCACTGTGCTGCTTGGCTTAGTTTTGGAAATGAACTTTTGGATGCAGTCATGCCTGCTCTGAAATAAAGCAATGAAATGGAAGTATGATCAAGTGAGGTTTTCAAAAAGTAAGTTTCTTTAAAGCTATGTGTAAGTTTTTAAGATTCACGATAGACACTCCAGTTTCCTGAAAATTTGCCTTCCTCATTTCCACCTTTGGCTCATCACTCAGATTGTTTGCACCCTGGGACAGCCTCTAATTTCCATTGAATCATCTTTCTTCACCTACTGTGTCCTTTAAAAAGGACAGAAGGCCTTATCCTTGTTGTTCTCTAATTGCTCTAAAATCCTATCAAACGATCATCTCCACTACATTGTTTATCATTTTATCTTGCCTTGTATTGTTAAGCTTGAAAACTGCTATTCCTTGTCCCACCCAAAGAAAAACCATTCTTCTTTGCCCCCAAACTGGGACCTCATGTAAACTCATTTGCTCTGCATTCATCTACACATTGCAGAGCATGTAGTAGGTGCTTTGTTGCTCAGCTGTGTCCATCTCTTTGTGACACTGATTTGCATCTCTTGCCTGCAGGCAGATTCTTTACCTGATGAGCCATCAGAGAAGCCTAATAACAGTTCAGTATCAGTGCAGTCACTCAGTTGTGTCCGTCTCTTTGCAACCCCATGGACTGCAACACACCAGGCTTCCCTGTCCATCACCAACTCCCGGAGCTTGCTCAAACTCATGTCCATTGTGTCGGTGATGCCATCCATCCATCTCATCCTCTATCATCCCTGTCTCCTCGTGCGTTTGCTCTTTTCCAGCATCAGGGTCTTTTCCAATGAATCAGTTCTTCGAATCAGGTGGCCAAAGTATTGGAGTTTCAGCTTCAGCATCAGTCCTGACAGTGAACTTTCAGGACTGATTTCCTTTAGGATTGACTGGTTTGATCTCCTTGCAGTCCAAGGGACTCTCAAGAGTCTTCTCCAACACCACAGTTCAAAAGCATCCATTCTTCATCACTCAGCTTTCTTTATGGTGCAACTCTTATATCCATACGTGACTACTGGAAAAACCATAGCTTTGACTAGATGGACACTGGATTAATTGCTTTTATTTTTCAATGGCTGTTCACTTAGCATGTTACTTTATCCTTTCCTCAATGCAGATGTCCCTAGGTCAGCAAGGAGATCAAATCAGTCGGTCCTAAAGGAAATCAACTCTGAATATTCATTGGAAGGACTGATACTGAAGGTAAAGCTTCAGTACTTTGGCCACTTGATGCGATGAGCTGACTCATTGGAAAAGACCCTCATGCTGGAAAATATTGAGGGCAAAAGGAGAAGAGGGCAGCAGAGGATGAGATGGTTAAATAACATCACCAACTCAACAGACATGAATTTGAGCAAACTCTGGGAGATAGTGAAGGACCGGGAAGCCTGGTGTGCCGCAGTCCATGGGGTCGCAAAGAGTTGGACGCTGGTTTAGTGACTGAACAACAACAATAAATACAAATGTGCTTTTGTGTGTAGGTGAGATTTGTGACATTGGCATTTGTGGAATGGTTGCATGAGACAGCCAAGTTTAGTGATCTGTCTCATCAGGTTCTTAGGCAAGAGCCTCTGGATGCAGTGTCCAGAATTTTTTTTTTTTTTAAACAAGATCAATGTTCTTCAAATTTTCTTCTGCAGATTTGTGCCAGGACCCTCCTAGGACTGGCACAGTGAAAAAACTGTGAGGAGCAAGGGGACAGAGGGTTAGGGGCCTGGCAAGGTTTTTCCACTGATTTTTCTCATTACATGCCTTCCTTTGGTCCCTGTCTCTTTCACGAGAATGTGACATTCCTGTGGTAGTGGTAGCGATTTAGTGACTGAGTAGTGTCCTACCTTTTGCATTCCCATGGACTGTAGCCCGCCAGGCTTCTCTGTCCATGGGATTTCCCAGGCAAGAGTACCGGTGTGGGTTGCCATTTCCTGCTCTAGGGGATCTTCCTGACCCATGGCTTGGACCCGCATCTTGAACCCGCGTCTTGAACCTGTGTCTCCTGCTTTGCAGGTGGATTCTTGACCACTGAGCCACCAGAGAAGCCCGAAACTCCTGTAGCTAAGGGCTATCTTTTCTCTGACATTTATGTTCTCACCTATGGGGCATAATCATAATGATGAGCATTTATAAAGAACATACTCTGAATACAGTGTATCATTCATTGGTTACTTCCTTCAATTCTTATTGACTGTTATTATACCCACTGTGCAGATAAGGAAATTGAAGCTAACAAAAACTAAATAGAAGCTACAGAAATGCTCTGGACAAGCCATAAGACTCGAGAGGATTGTGCTGCCTTAATTGCCATTGACTTAGATTGTAGATCTTTGTGCCTGAAGACAGGACTTGGCTTAGTTGCTTGGAATCAAGATAACCTGCTCTGTATTAGACTTGCACTATAACCACTTTCTGAATGAAAGAAACTGCCTTTAAGTTGGTTTCTTAGTTAGATAGTACACTGTGGGATCCTCTCAGTGTGACATTCAAAAATGTCCTGCCCACTAGGTGCAGGGTGAACATTTTCAGTATCATGCTCAGAGATGAGTCCTGGACAGCCATGAAAGAAAGGATTTGGGTCCGTGAGATGCCTTTCAGCCCACGTGGTGAGGTGGAGAGGGCACAGATCTCATTGGTTCTTGAGAGATGCAAACTGAAACTCAGAAGTACTTCTCCAGAGAATGTTTGAAATGATGCCTGGAGCAAAACTAGATTACCCTATTCATGAAAAATATCTGTTTTCTAAAACCAAAGCTATTTGATTTTTAAATGAATGATTGAAGTCCTCAGTCAAAGCCCTTAGGTGCCTTTGGGGGATGTTTTGCAGCCCCTAACCTTCTCTAGTAGGTTTTTTTTTATGTTTTATGTTGTGATATATGGGGAAACCACAAACCTGACTCCAGGGGCTAACTTTTCCTGAGGCACTGCTTTTTACTTTGAAAATCATGTAGCCATCAGCCCATAGTTGGTGCACATTATATAGGATTCAGACTGTACATGAGTGAAACCTAAGAGTTGCTGGTCCTTGATCTCCCCCTTACTCCCCTTTTCCCAATCCCTGTTGCTTTTCATCTCCTAAGTAGGTCTCAGTTGTGCTGGTTCCCTCATCCCCACCAGCAGCTCCTTGATGAAGTCACCACCATTATCTCTTGCCTGTACCAATCTACTTTACTGACAAAGGTCTGTCTAGTCAAAGCTGTGGTTTTTCCAATAGTCACATATGCATGTAAGAGTTGGACTATAAAGAAAGCTGAGCGCCAAAGAATTGATGCTTTTGAACTGTGGCGCCGGAGAAGACTCTTGAGAATCCCTTGGACTGCCAGGAGACCCAACCAGTCCATCCTAAAGGAAATCAGTCCTGAAAGTTCATTGTCAGGACTGATGCTGAAGCTGCAACTCCAATACTTTGGCCACCTGATGCAAAGAACTGACTCATTTGAAAAGACTCTGATGCTGGGAAAGATCGAAGGCAGGAAGAGACGAGGACAACAGAGGATGAGATGGTTGGATGGCATCACCGACTCAATGGACATGAGTTTGAGCAAGCTCCGGGAGTTGGTGATGGACAGGGAAGCCTGGTGTGTTGCAGTCCATGGAGTCACAAAGAGGCAGACATGACTGAGCGGCTGAACTGAACCAATCTAATAGCCTCAGACATCTTTTCTGGACTCCTTTCAGTCTGTTCTCTCTGTGTGTATGTGTGTGTGTTTGTGCTCAGTTGTGTCTGACTCTTTGTGACCCCATGGACTATAGCCCACCATGCTCCTCTGTCCATGGAATTTTCCAGGCAAGAATCTGGAGTGGGTTGCCATTTTCTCCTTCAGGGGATCTTCCTGATCCAGGGATCAAACCCACATCTCCTGCATTGGCAGATGGATTCTTTACCACTGAGCCACTTGGGAAGCCCGTTCTAGAGTCTAGATCATCTCAAAAAGTGGATATGCTCATGTGAGCCTCCTACTCCCTGCCATCCTTGTTAAACACCTCCAGTGCTATTCCACCTACTGATCTTAACAGACAAAGCTCCTTCATACGGTATGGATGCTCTGTGTTGTCCGTCATCTCTGCTCTCCCTCAATCTCTCCTCCATGTCTCATCTCTACCCCAGTGATCTCATTTCATCTTCTCTGCCTTTAGTCCTACCTTCCTGCCACAGGGCCCTTGGCATTTCTTCTTGCTCCCTGGAATTCTTGTCTCTCTCGAATAAAGTCTTAGTCATCTTTCAGATTTCAGCTCAAGTGTCTCCTGCTGCCTGGTTGGTTTAAATCTCATTTAGTCTGTCTTAAGACCACATATGGAGAAGGAAATGGCAACCCACTCCCGTGTTCTTGACTGGAGAGTCCCAGGGACGGAGGAGCCTGGTGGGCTGCCGTCTATGGGGTCGCACAGAGTCGGACACGACTGACGTGACTTAGCAGCAGCAGCAGCAAGACCACATACCTTTTCTTTGTAGAACTCATCACAGTGTACACTTTGTACTTGTTGCTGTGAATATACCATCGTGATTAAAAAGGAGGTTCAACACCCAGTTAGGCCAGTTACCAGTAGTGGAATCTTGGGCCACACTGATTTCTTAATTTCCCAAAATTTCTCTTAACTTCAGTTTCCTCACCTATAAAATGTGGACAGCGATAGTTCCTAGGTGTTATTGTGAGGATTAAATGAGAATATATATAGTAAGTACCTAGAATACTAGTAAGTACCTAGCCATGGGTATTAATATGGCTGCTAAAAGAGAATTATAAAAAGCATTCCTCTGGTACGTAATTGTGAGATGAATGAATACATCTAAAATTATCATAAAATGGCCAGAATTTTTGGTTAAAAATTGATTTTATTGAAAGTAGACCAACTTTATTCCAACTTTGTGCTCTTTTTTCCAAGAGGAGGCTAGGCAAGAAAGTGTGGATGAGTTGGGATAAACTGTTACCTGCTTCTAGAGGCTTCTTTGTGGCTCAGATGGTAAAGAATCTGCCTGTGATGCAGGAGACCCGGGTTCGATCCCTGGGTTGGGAAGATCCCCTGGAGGAGGAAATGGCAACCCACTCCAGTATTCTTGTCTGGAGAATTCCATGGACAGAGGAGCCCGTTGGGCTACAGTCCATGGGGTTGCAAAGAGTTGGACATGACTCAGTGACTAACACTTCATTGCCTGCTTCTAGGAAGACTACTCAAAAACTTCTTCAGTTATCTTTATGAAAAGCATAGTGTATATATTTCCATTGAATTTTACAACTTTGTTTACTGCCTTCTAGCTCAAACGCTAGCTTATTTCTAATAGACCCCTAATCAGGATGTCTTTGTATTGGCAAGCACTGGGTGTGAAGGCCAAAGTCACTTATACTAAAGTGTTTGGAATTACTGCAGCAAATGGAAACTCTAAATACAATTTGTGTCATTAACCTCTTAGGGATTATATTTTTGACTTTCTCTTGTGTGACATATATCTGGTCACATATTCATTGTGAAACAGTGCTTAAAATGCATAATCCTCAAAGGTTACTAGCAATTATTTAAAAGACCCCATATTCATCTCAAAACCCAGAACTGGGAGATAAGGTTTAAGGAATGGCTGAATAGGACACTGGCATAAACAAACCATTTCATAGTTCTTAAAATAAACTACTTATGGAGCACAGTTTTATCTACAAAGCTTGAAAAATGAATTTATTAATCCTCACAACATCCCCTGTATTTTTATCACCACATAATAAATATGGAGCAAGGGGTTGAAAGGTTAAATTATGTCCCCATCCCCACCCCCACAGGGAACTTAGTATTGCTTTTTAATTGAGTTGTCTGTTTTGTTTTCCATCTCTTAAGTTTGTGTCTCTTTTGCCATATTTAACCGTTTGTGGATATTTTTGAATATGGAATTCTTGTAATTTTGAGACTCAAGTCCAGGTCAAGTTAGTGTCTTGTCGAATCCTCTTTGAAAAGTGCAGGGCTTATGAGTCATTACTTGAATATATATTATATATATGTTTTTCATGCTCTTTTCCATTATGGTTTATTATAGGATATTGAATATATTTCCTTGTGCTATACAGTAGGTCTTTGTTGTTTATCCATTCTCTGTATAATAGTTTGCATCTGCTAATTCCAAACTCCCAGTCCTTCCCTCTCTCAGCACCCCCACCCCCTTGGCAACCACAAGTCTCTTCTCTTTGTCTGGGAGTCTGTTTCTGTTTCATGGAAGTTCATTTATATCATATTTTAGATTCCATGTATGTGTACAAAAAATAGTATAATGAGCTCTCATATCTCTACCACTGTGCTTTAGAAATAAAATATTACCAGAAAAAGCAGAAACTCTCAGGGTCTTTGCTCCTACCTTGTAAAACACCTTAGTGTGAAGTGTGACAATGATCATTCCCACATCCCATGTCTATCTTTATATTGTACTGCATACATATGCATCTCTGAATAGTATAGATTATTATGTTGCACGTTTTAAAAGTTTATATGACTGACATCATAAGGTATATATCTTTCTGCAACTTGTTTTTTCTTTTTTTTCCTCAGTATTTAATTTGAGGAGATTTCACCCTTGATATGTGTGGCTCTGGTTCATTTTCATTGCAATTTAATATTTCACTCTGATTATGCACACTTTTTTAAAAATTTCTGTTGATGTTTAAGTGATTTATATTTTTTGAATATAAATACTGCTACTATAATGGTACTTACATTTATTTATATATGATGTGAGACATTTCTAAGATATATTACAAGGAGGGGAATTGTAGGATTAAATGATATTGATATCTTAAACTTTTATTAACTATTGCTAACTTTTTCTGTAGAATGATACAAGTACGAGCATTAATAGTGTATGAGAGTTCTGACTGCTCCATATTTCATTGTACTTGGTGTTGTCAGATTTCTATGTCTGATGGATTTAAAATGGTACCTTGTTATGTTATAATTTCCATTTTCCTTATTACTACCAAACAAAACATCTTTGTAAGTATCTTTTTGTAGTCTTTTAGGCTTTGTACTCTGGAAATTGCCTGTCTGTAGCTTTTGTCCATATTTCACCTGGATTGTCTTTTTATTGATTGGAAAATGTTCTTTATATATTCAGGATGCCAACAGTTTGTCAATTATACATTTTGCCAGCATTACTCATATCTTCTTTAAGCTTGTTCTTCAATGCGTTCAGGTTAAAATTTTCTAAAATTCTTAGCATGGAAAATACAAGCAGAGGTAATTTTGCCTCCTTTTCTCCTAAAGTTTTATTTTCAAACATTTTGCACCTCTTATTTGTGCTTTGGCACATATGCTTTGTCCCTTTAGATTCTTGCTTATGCTGTTTGCTCTGCTTAAAGTGCATGTAACTGCTCCTTGCTTGGCTAACATTTATCAGTCTTGATGGCCCAATCTTTCAGAAAGTTTTTGCCTCCCTGCACCATGCCTTGCATTTGTACTTGCACCATTCCCTGTGCAGACTGGGGAAGAATTTTTAGGTTTTCTCCTCCCAGAAATATTATCATGAAGAAGAAAATAACGTCTGATGGGTTTGCCACCTAGTCACCTAGCTCTGGTAAGATCTTCCTGAATGACCTACCAAGAACACTTGTCTACATATTTCAGGTCCTATGTAAACATTCTAATTAGTTTAGCCTTGGCAGTATTTTCATTGAGTTTCATATCACCATGGTCTTTTGGACCTGCAACTTTGATTCCAATTTTCAAAGGCACTTATTCAATTGAGAGGAAAGAGCTCCAAATGCAGATTTGGAAGTCTAGAAAAAAATTCCACAGCTACTTTCCTCCATTCTCTACCAGATATCTATTCCAAATGGAGCTTATCAAACAACTTTCTATTTCCTACCTAGTGTGAATCTGCATTTGGGATTCGTGTCAATTTACTCTGTTTTCTTTCTTTTATAAATGACCAGGACCTGCACTGGGGCATCTATTATTGTGAAGCTGGGATTTAACCCAACTAAGGGGAGGAAAAAGACCCAACACACCAAACTGTGTATTATTTACACGTTTCAATATTTAATTTCCTGTCTCCATTACACATATTTTAGTATGCAGATTATTTGCCCAACATGATTTATCAGTTCCTTGTTAAATCATATTCTCCTCGGGGTACATATTGTTCATATTTAGAAATTCTTATTAATTTCAAGAATCACATTGTTTATCCAACAAAATTATTACAGCTTTGATGAAGCTTTTAAAGTGTAACATGTAAATCACTATTTTCTCACTTTCATAAGCAGCTGAATTTTTGATCTGGTGGATTATTATGGTTTAGAAGATACTTAGTCTTAGGGAAAATGCACAAGATGGTGCAGTCTTGTGTAGATGAGGTTATTTAATTAGAACTGCTGTTAATGACAAATTGCTATCACTCTAGCTACCCCTCCTCCAAATTGCCTTTCTTAAATAGATAAATGAGCAGCGCTTCCCAATGTTGTTCTAAATAAGATGGGACTAATATTTAAAGCTATAAATGCTACAATAACAAATGACAGGATGGAAGAAGTAGATGAATATTAAGTGTTTATAATCACTTGTTTTCTAAATTGCATCTTGATTGTGTTACCTGGGAGACTATTAGGGGCATTGTTTAATGAAAAGAGAACTTAAGGAGTTTTAAAAGAAAATTTTAGAGTAAAATAAAATAAATATGTTTTAATGTCTTTGTGAAAAAAAGGTAACTTTTTATGAGTTATCTTTTTATTTAATAAAGCTTTTTCTTTTTTTTTTTTTTTCCAAAATGTAACATTGGTGGGACCTGTTCATGCATCTTCACTAGCAGCTGGGGCATCTCCACACTTGGTGTTTCTGGCGTAAATTACTTGAACTCTGTGCTTTGAAACCAGTTTAATAAGTCCTTTACTAAGGGTTTCGTGAAAGGCTGCCCTGGCCAGGGAACCACGGGTGTTCAGTCTCTCAGAGACGACAGCTGGAGTTATAAACTTATAGTTGGGAACTTCTTTACAGAGTTTTGTCATGTTTGCTTTGTCAAATAAGACTAGGTTATTGAGCTTGTCCCAGACTTTGCCTTTGGACTACTACTTCTTTTTGGCCTTCCCCCCAGATTTTTCCACTGGATCTTTGTCTTTCTTTACCAAGTTTCCAGCATGTTTCTTCTTGTCCTTGGGCAGCATAGTGAAACTGGGAGAGCAGCTGCAACCCATTAGTTAGGTTTTTATGTGAGACAATAAGCATCTACATAACACGCTCATGCCTTGCTAGCACTTCATATCTGAGTAGTATCTTACTTTACCTTTTCCAAACATTTTTGATATCCACTATTGCATCTTCTCCTTCTAGTATCTCTGCGATGATAGAATGCCTCATTTGACAGAGGAAAAAACAGACCAGAAATGGTTATGTGGCTTGAATTAAACTGAAAAATCAATTAATAACAAAACTAAAATTATAGTTCTATGGTGTTGTACCTAATGCCTTCCTGCAAATGTAGGCAAAATGGAGAAGATGACTACAAGTTATGAGAGTTTATAATGCAAATTATGAAGTTCTGGCAGCATTCCAATGCTAGAGTATTAGAAATAAATGATCAGTTTTCTAATACAGTCATTGGTTTCTCTCTTTGATATATTTTCAGTATTTCCTATATATTCCGAAATTAGGTCTTTGCCTTCAGAGTTAATATACAGCTGAGACCAGTGAGCCTTCAGTTGAGGTGAAATGCTGTTTAGTGATTCTATCTTTGTCTTACTTGAATTAAGGTGATCAGATCTACAATTTTTGTTACTGCCATCAGCATTTCATCTTTCTCTGCTCTTCTGTCTTCTTAGTAATAATAAGGTAAGAACCAACCTTCCCTGATGGCTCAGTTGGTAGAGTCTGCCTGCAATGTGGAAGATCCAAGAAACAGTAACACCTCTTAAATCAGTGATCATGTACTGCTATCCAGAGAAATGTAACTGAATCATCATGAAACTGCCGCAGATGTTTGTTCGTCACGTGATGTAAAAACACTTGAATCTGGCATCCAGACACTCTGTTGAAATTGTCAACGTCTAATGTACTGACATGAAAGTTCTATGGAATTGGAGGACTATTTGTAATCATTTCTGTAGGTGCCCCCGGAGTTTTTTTGGGAATCTCAATTTGTATTTTAGTGGAAACGCCCCTGGAGAAGCATCTCCTTTTCAGGTCCCTACCTCTTTTCCAGATCCTTCCTCTCTCCTTGACGAGTGAGCTGGGGGCTCTGTTACACAAGGTGAATTGGGCAAAGGAGGGAGAATCTTTTCCTGTTTCTGTATGAATAGCTCCAAGTTCAAGCTCATAGTCTGGGCTTGGAGAGAAAGCTTCTGGTTGAAAGAACTGCACCTTGTCTCTGGTCTCTAAAAGCTTTCTAAGTGGTCATCAGGAGAAAATGGGCATATGGACTGAAAATTAATGGGTCTATTTGGTTGTTCCTTAGATTTTTGTCAAAGGTTTCTCTGCATCTATATTTGATTTGGCCCTAAGCTCACTCTTTCCCCTCGCTTAAGTACTGTGTGTATCTCTATTGAGAGACACTATGGTTAAACAGAAGCATGGCAGGTGCTTTGATAGCCAGTTTGGAAAACTTTGGACCAAAAAAGATTTTTTCTCTTTCAGGGATGTCAAGCTGAAATGCATAGTGAAATAAGAAACATAAATTACTAAATCATGCTGAGGATGACAATAGATGGTGATAAAGGCTGTGGCAAACTGGCATGGCCTCATCTAAAGGCATGGTTTGGTCTTCACTCAGCTTCAGCAAATTGGTATTTTCTTGAAATGCCCATGGTTACCTTGAACCTCTGATTTTATTCATCAGAACCTAGAAATCTGATTTTTTATGTGACAGCTCTTGGTTGAACAAATAAAAATAAATAAATAAATCATCTGATAGGCCATACAAAATATGCCATGTTGCAACTGCTTTTTTCCATAGGTGTTTGGAAACCAGGTTGAGGGAGGGAGGGAGATGAGCCAAAGCCCATGGAAAACCTGCCCAGTTAACATATTGTTTTCTATACCTACACTTATGAAATTCATTGCTGACCAAGTGATTTCCTGCCATATAGACATGGCAGAGCAAAGCCTCTTACCCCAGTGTATGCAGAATTTTGCACATTTCTGTGTTTTCATGGGGAAAATGTCCATGACATTCTCAATGTTATGGTGTTCTCAAAAAGTCTGTCAACCTAAAAGTCTGTGAACCTCTTCTGTCCCATCCTTGACAAGTTTGTCTAGTTTCTACCTGTTCTCGAGGGACAGGGAACTTACCACTGTGCAGTCCTGTTAGAAGCAGTCTGAAGAGAGGAAACTTCTTAATAGCAAAATTTTTTTTTTCAACCTTTTTGTTATTGGCAGCTGAAAAAGTCACCTAATCTTTAACTAGGAAAATGCACTTGAAAAAATAGTCTTAGAAATTAAGAGGTTGCTATAATTTCCTGTAACTATCACCCAGTCTTACAAAAAATGAACATTATTAAATTGTGATAGTTACTAATGGAATTTCTAATTCTTTTACAATTAAGGTCATTGAATCTTTATGTCTCGACCTTCATTCTGAGACGATTTACATGAAAATAAGGACTCCAAGTTTCCTCATGTTCCGTTGATTCATTTAAGCTTTTTTCTATCATGATTTCTAGAAATGTGAAACTGCAAATGATACTAGCAGCTGTGGTAGAATGGAAAATCTTAAAGTCGGAAGATACTGAATTGATACTTCTGCTGCTTATTCAGTGTATGATGTGAAACTGGAAGTATTGGTTTCCTCTTCTGAATGTGAGAGTCTGATAAAGTCTCTGCAAGTAGTGTGAAAAACAACTATGAATAGGCAGTATATCATAGTGTAATAGAGTGTGGCCAGGCATAGCCCTTAGCATGCGGCCTTTGGTGCCCCCTTGCCAGGTGAAGGTTTGTTGCTGTTGTTTGTCACCCAGTCACAGCTGCCTCTTTGAGACCCCATGGACTGCAGCACTGCCAGGAAGGTTTAGTTCAGTTCAGTTCAGTCACTCAGTCATGTCTGACTCTTTGCGACCCCATGGACTGCAGCACACCAGGCTTCCCTGTCCTTCACCAACTCCTGGAGCTTACTCAAACTCATGTCCATTGAGTCAGTGATGCCATCCAAGCAACTCATCCTCTGTCATCTCTTTCTCCTCCCACCTTCAATCTTTCCCGGCATCAAGGCCTTTTCAAATGAGTCAGTTCTTCGCATCAGGTGGCCAAAGTATTGGAGTTTCAGCTTCAGCATCAGTCCTTCCAATGAATATTCAGGGCTGATTTCCTCTAGGATGGACTGGTTGGATCTCCTTACAGTCCAAGGTACTCTCAAGTCTTCTCCAACACCATAGTTCAAAAGCATCAATTCTTTGGTGCTCAGCTTTCTTAATAGTCCAAATCTCACATCCATACATGATTACTGGAAAAACCATAGCTCTGACAAGACGGACCTTTGTTGGCAAAGGAATGTCTCTGCTTTTTAATATGCTGTCTAGGTTGGTCATAACTTTTCTTCCAAGGAGCAAGCATCTTTTAATTTCATGGCTGCAGTCACCATCTGCAGTGATTTTGGAGCCCCCCAAAATAGTCTGTCTCTGTTTCCACTGTTTCCCCATCTATTTGCCACAAAGTGATGGGTCTGGATGCCATGATCTCAGTTTTCTGAATGTTGAGCTTTAAGCCAACTTTTTCACTCTCCTTTTTCACTTTCATCAAGAGGCTCTTTAGTTCTTCTTCACTTTCTGCCATAAGGGTGGTGTCATCTGCGTATCTGAGGTTATTGATATTTCTCCCAGCAATCTTGATTCCAGCTTGTGCTTCATCCAGCCCAGCATTTCTCATGATGTACTCTGCATGTAAGTTAAATAAGCAGGGTGACAATATACAGTCTTGATGTACTCCTTTCCTGATTTAGAACCAGTCTATTGTTCCATGTCCAGTTCTAACTGTTGCTTCTTGATCTGCATACAGATTTCTCAGGAGGCAGGTCAGGTGGTCTGGTATTCCCATCTCTTGAAGAATTTTCCAGTTTGTTGTGATCCACACAGTCAAAGGCTTTGGCATAGTCAATAAACAAGAAGTAGATGTTTTTCTGGAACTCGCTCGCTTTTTCGATGATTCAACAGATGTTGGCAATTTGATCTCTGATTCTTCTGCCTTTTCTAAATCCAGCTTGAACATCTGGAAGTTCATGGTTCCCGTAGTGTTGCCAGGAAGGTTACGTTGGGACTCTTAGTGGTCGTACTCAGCCACTGGTTGGCTTGGTAATGGGCCCCTCCCCAAGTGAGCATCTGTCAAAGAGTGAAGGTTAGCGGTCCCACTCAGCCACTGGTTGGTGCTGCAGTGGGCCCCTCCCCCACGTGACCATGTGTGAAACAGGTACCTACTGGGTTAGTCTGTCGACAGTCAGCAGAGCTGTGGTCCTGAGGTGGAGAGTGAGGTAAGAGATGGATCCTGGCCTTCTCCCTAGCTCCCTAGCTCACCCGGCCTCTGGCCAGTGGGTGAGCTGAAGGCCCAGAGAACAGGATGGGGGCTGTGTCTTGCAGGGTTCCAGAGCCCCTGCCGAGTCTGCCTACTGGCCAGGCCCAGAGCTTAAGGCCATGGTGAACCTCTCCCCCACCCCCACCTCTGAGTCCTAATGGCAGCAGTCGTCTGCCTGGAACATGGTCTGTGGGATCTGCCCCCACCGTGTGGGCGGCCTGAGTGACCTGAGGGCCTGGTAGGTCCTGGTGGCCTGGCTCCCTCAGCGATGACATGTTGGCAGGGCCTGAGGACCGGCCCTGAGGGAGCTGCTAGCTGAGATCTGTTTCCTCTCAGCTAGGACCTGGGCGTCAGAGGGTGAAAGCTGTACCTCTAGATCTTTGCCCTTTCTTGTCAGAACAGAGAGTAACATTTGTTTGGTGGAGATTTACGGGATCATTTGTGCCCTGACCATGACTCACCTCAAGAAAAAAGGCTCTCACACCAAGAAGTTTGCAGCAACTTACCATACCCCTCCCTCACCTTTCCTATGAAAGGACTTTCCTGCAAGCTTTTGGGGAGTTTGGGGTTTTGAAGGCAGGAGCCATCCATCTCCTTGCAGAGCCCTCAGTAAACCTCTCACTGTTCGCAACTCTGACGTGTTGGTGTTGTTTGGCTTCGCTGTGTGTCGGGCACAGGGATTTCATTTCACTAACTGTAGGAATCATCAAAATCCTGATTTTCTTGGCTGTGGAACTAAGTACTAGTTATTTAACTTTTCTAAGCCTCAGTTTCCATATCTGTACATTGAGAACTAAACAGTGCCTGCTTACAGGAATATTTTAACTGTTAAATGAGAGTGTGTGTGTAAAGAGTTTGCATAATACCTGACGTACAGTATATAATTAATGTTGGCTGTTAATGTTTTGATGATGCTGATCAACATAAAAGCACTGGGTAAAATGTAACATTTAAAACTATTGTGATCACTCAGACCTTTTATTTTCAGTGTGGAGATGAGGGTATGAGCAATCCCGTGGTAGGAAGAGCTGGGTCAGGCTGTATTTGAAAGCATGAGGAACCTTTAACAAGTGCCAATTATACTTTGTGGCAGGGAGCTTAAAATATTTTTAGAAAATCGTTAAAATAAACAGATACATTGAGAAATAAAATGAAGAATTGTAAGGAGTTTTTGGATGCAACAAGAGTTTCACAGAAATTTTGGTAGTACATCAAGCCATATGCCAACACCTTGAGTACATATCTTTAACTGTGGGTGGGTTGGAAAGCCTGCTTTCCAGGTTCCTGTTTTTCAGATATGGGGTCCCAGTGGGAAATAATCTGACAACTTTATGATCTTGTTCCTTTCAATGTGAATTACTGGGAAGCAGACTCTTTGCTGTAGGTTCTCAGTATCCTGAATCACATGATGAGTATATAAAATAGTGATTATGTGTGGATTCAGAGGAAGAGCAGAAGGAAAAGGAATCAGTATTGGAGAAGTAAATAAAAACTTGTCTACCCAGGAGAGTGGGGCTTCCCTGGTGGCTCAGATGGTAATGAATCCGCTTGCAGTGCAGGAGACTAGGGTTCAATCCTGTAGTGGGAAAATACCCTAGAGAAGGGAACAGTTATCCACTCCAGTATTTTTTCCTGGAGAATTCTATGTACAGAGGACCCTGGTGGGTTACAGTCCATGGGGTCGCAAACAACTGGACATGACTGAGTGACTAACACTTCCCTAGGAGAGTGACTCAAACATTTCTCAAAGTTTGTTACTAGAGCTAGAATCTCAGAAAGACTTTTGACAGAATCAAGGGCATTGGTATCCCAGTGAAAAAGATAAGGTGAACTTCTAAGGACGTGGTCTTTCCTTGGACTAATTCGCTTTGCTTTCCCACTGTTTAAGAAAGAAGTTATTGCTTTTATACTTTGTTAAAGGTAAAAGGGATATAAAACAGCAGTTGTTTTTGCCACTGTCTTGCCTGCCTTTGTTTGGGGGTGCACTATGGCAGAACAATGGTCTTTGTTTCAGAAATTATGAATCAGAGGAAGCTGTCTGTGTATTGCATAATTTATACACAGTACTTGTATAGAGAGTACACAGAACCGTTTTATTGGGGGATTGAATATTTGAGGGATAAGAGCACCCCTCCCCCTGAAAGGGCAAAGATCCTGACGTGTGACTGCTCCCTCCTTTTCAGTGTTTGAGTGGCATATCGAGATCTTTCCAGCTCGAGGTGCATTATGCATTGTGCAGGCTGACTCCCATGTGGAAGAGAGCACACAACTTCCTTATGCATGAGGCATTTTTAGCAAATTGGACCCCATTTCAATCTTGATGAAACTTGATGACATTTCCAACTTACAAGTGCACAAAATGAAAAAGCAAATTTTTAGCTATTTATGTGTCAGAACATCAAAAGCTCAAAAGCCATAATTAAGGATGTCAGTGTGGCAGGGAGACCATATTTCTCCTCTTTTCAGGGGTCTTCTGGATCTCTCCTCAGAGGTTGTAGACAAGCTTCTCTTTCTCTTGAAGACTTGAATCGAACAATTTGGATTTCATGAGCCCCACCTGGGAAGCCACCATTCAACTTCCAACCCTGTCATGTCCATATTTAGGGTTTTTCTTCATTTTTTCATGAGAAGAGAAATTTTAGTAACCACTAGATAGCTGGTGTTCCCCATTCCTGAACAATTTTTCTGTGCTGCTTTTTAGAAAGCTGAAGGCAAAATGCAGGAAACAGTGATTTGATATGTTATTTTAATTCCTTTTAAATTTTATGTTTATATTACATTAAATTAACTTCCAGATTTTCAATCCTACTAAATATACTAAACAATGTGGCCATTTAATAAATAGATAAACATAATATATCCGGACATAAATATATGTCCAAATAAATGAAATCAAATGAATATTTAAAATTTAATAAATATCCATTTAAACATTTGGACTGGAGCTTCTAAACTTCCATTGTGTATATTTGTTAAAATGCAGATCTGATTCACTGGGTCTGAAGTGTATACTGATATTCTGCATTTCTAATAAGCTCCTGGGTTGAACCATGCTGTTGGTCTCTGGCTCACACTTGAAGTGGCAAGGCTTCACATATCTTTCTAACTAAGGGATGAATTTTAAAATTCAGCTGTGGTCATTGTGATGATCAACAGGTGCCCTTGTCTGGAATATACATATTTTGGTTAAGAAAGCCTTTGAATTTTATAACAGAAATATTCTTAAAATTAATCACTAGTAGTGCTGCTGCCTGTTAATGATTCACAAAAATCCCTGCCTAATAACAGCTATTTTCCTAAGAGCTCACATTGAATTGCAAATACTACATCCAATCTGAGTGACATCCACAACTCACTTATATAGCCTGAGCTGCAGATAGAGCAACTTCTCAAAGTGTTGGATCCTGTTTTGTGCAATGCATTCTCTTGAGGGCTGCATGGAATCATGACATTGAATAAGGCACATATCTGCCACCAAGAAGCTTAAACTCCATTGTAAGTGGAGTGAGGGAGACACAGTGTATACACATTAAAACTAGCATGAAATGGAGATTATTCAAGGTGATGTAATAAAGACCCAAATTAAATGTTAATTGAATTCAAGGGAAAGAAAGAAAGCTCATCTGATGGTAGAGCCCAAAAGAATCCTTATGGAGAGGGTAGCATTTGAACTAAGACTTGAATTGTGACATTGGGTATGTAGAAATGAGACTGCAAAGTGTGGACTGAGGTGAGAATATATTATAGGGAGAGAAAGCTTGAGAAAATAGATGGTAGGAAAAAGACTGTTCTAACTAAGAGCTCTTTCTCAAATACACACACACACACATACACACACACAAAGAATTTAAGAAGCATATTAATCCCTCTGAATTCTCAGTTGTTTATTCCTATTTCTCTTGTAGAACTGTTGTGTCTTCTCTTTGCATAGTGTGGAATCCAGCCACTTTATACCTCACAGGTTTAGGTACTGTACTTTCAGCCACATGTAAAGACTAACTTAGCTTCATTCCATTTCAGTTCTAATTTTCCAAAAGAGAGTATCTTTTTGGCCCAGCTTGTATCAGTGAAAACAAGGCTGTTGAGGACTTGTTCTTGTGGAGAAAAGAAAGAGGTGGTGAAAGGCAGTTCCCAGAGAAAGAGGAAATTATTGTTTTCTGGGCAGACACCTGAAGAAATGCCACCTATCTGTAGAGTTGGAAGGAAAGCCCTTGGGTGTGGCAGGACACCTGTACCAGAACATAAGAAATTAGTAAACAGGAAGAAACCTTTCTTTGATCACATTTAAGACTCTTCTGAAGCCATTTGCTCATAAAGCCTGGGCTTTCCTGGGGACCTCTACTCCCCATTTCATCAAAGTCATGTCTATCTTAGTTTAACCTCATTGATAAATCACCAAGCACTGTGCTATTGATCTTAGATCTTTATATAACACTGTGATGTGGGGACTTCTTGGTCTTATAATACAAGGAACAGAGTTAATGAAGGAGTTTTTCTGACCTCACATGAGAACATATGGATAGGCAGGATAAAATTAATGATAAAATATTTTATAGCTGAGATACAAAGAAAGATGGAGGAAATACCCAGGTTCTAGGGATTTATAAATAGAGAACTCTATCCAGTGTAGTTAGCAGGATAGCAGTTTGTATATAATCTTTAATGACGCGAGGCTGGATTCTTAACATTGATGGGGGAACTTAGTTTAGGCTCCCCACCTGCCGAAACCCCAAAACTATACCGTGAAGTTGTTTTTATGATGCATAGTGCATAGAACACCCCTGGAAAAATAATCTTAGCTGGAGCTCTGTTTGCAGTGGAAAAAAAAAAAAAAGGAAAAAGACAAATCATACAAGGAAATGACCTATTAATAGAATAAACTGATTCTACAAGCAGGAGGATTGACACTGAAATGAATCTGAGGTATAAGAAGGTTTTATACAAGTAAGTTTAAATTGATTAAAGACTTCATGAATGAGGAGGGACTGTATAAATTTAATAATAGGCAATTTTGATTTTAAAATCAGGAGTTACATAAAAGAGGAATATAGTCCTATAATAGACCTCAGTGAGTAAGTAAAAAAGCAGATTAGATATATGGGAGGTGAACGATAGGAAGAAAGAGAGAAGAGGGACTTAAAGACATTATAGCAGTTGCTATTCTGATGGATTAAAAAAATTGTAAAATAAGGTAGCGATATTAAAATACATGGCAGAGAAAATGAGACAGTCCAAGAAATTTACTGGATTTTCTAGAAGGAAATAATATAGTGATTGGGAGGTAAACTATATTACATTTGGTTAATAGTTTTAAGTATAAATGAAAGACATGGATCTCCAGATTGAAGAGTTACAGTGAATCCTAAGCAAGGTAAATAAAAGTAAATCAACACCTAGAAACAAATAGATTGTGAAACGCCACAGATAAAGTGAAAGCCTTATAAAGAGGTAGAGAGAAAAGATAGATTACTTACAAAGGAGCAGTGCATTCATTCAGTGTAGAATTCTCAGCAGTAGTAACAAGTTAAAAAAAAAAAAAAAGAACAAAAAACCAACCACTAAAATACCTGCAAAGTTCTGAGGGAAATAATTATCCACCTACAGTTAAGCATCCAGGTCATAGGCTACTCAGGAGTAAAAGTGGTAATATAAGGCATGTTTCCCTCATAGAAGCTTGCCAAATAGTAACCAAAAGATGGGCTTCAGGAAGAGGAAAATGGAAGCTCAGGAGGAAGGAAATAGTGGAACAGAAGAAGCGATGGTGAACCAAGATGTGGGAAATGGTGGGAGTTACCTGAAACGATATTGAATTGAGGGTAAAGACTAATATGATAAAGAGTGTAAAATAGCATCAAGCTGCCATATTCCACAACAGAATAAAAATCAGCAGAATTTAAGTATTGTTGGCTATATCTAAATATTTTCTATGCTTTGTTAAGATAGCATGGTAAAAATTTAACAAAGAATTTTCTTTATCTGGGAGGGACAAAAAGAAATCATGGTAAATATTTACAATTTGCAAAATATAATGGCAGAAAGAAGTACAAATATTTTAATGACCACAGCCCACGTAAATGAGTCAGTTTGCCAGTTGATGGTATATTTATGTTGATTTAAGAAATTCCAGTTACATACTCTTTCAAAAGATAGATGTTGAATACAAACACAGTTGGACTTGATCTCTTTTTAATCTTTGAGAGTCTTAAGAAAGTCACTAAAACTCCATTTTCACAATAGAGTGGCCAAAACTCACACACACCCATATTCTGGCGTGCCTTCTATGAACAAGAAATAATAGCAATTGAACATGGCCGGATGTAGGATTCCAAGTATTTTAATGTTTTATAATATCAAATTGAAGAGCTGCTGGTTGGTGTTTGCCACAGGATTAGTTTTCACAGATGGCTTAGAGTAAAGCATATGAAGGGACATATACATCTCCTTTCAGGACAAAATGGACACATAGAACAGCATATGGTAGAGTTCTTTTAATTAGGAAGTTTTACTGCACCGTAATGATAAAACAAATTTAAAAGGCATGAAGACTTTAATTATCTGTGATAATGTTATGACATAACTCTCTTGTTTTCACTACATCAATTTCCCCATTTTATTAGGCTGTTGATATTTTGATCATGTACATGATTCTTAAAAGCTAGAGTAAATAATAGGCCAGGTTATATTCAGGTAACTGCACACAAGCTAAATTTACAAACAATTACCAAAATCAATAAATATTGAGGGGATTTGTATCCTTAGAAGAAGAGGAAGAGAGATCAGAGCTTCTCTTTCTTTGCCATGTGAACCCATGGTTGGAAGCCAGGAAGAGGATCTTCACCAGGGACTGAATCTGTCAGCATCTTGATCTTGGACTCCCATCCTCCAGAACTGTGAGAAATAAGTGTCTGTTTTAGCAACTCAGTCTGTGGTGTTTTATTTTAGCAGTCTGAGCTGACTGAGACAACAGGGCTACCTGATGAGGTTAGAATCAACAGGTAGATCAAATTGGAGGCACCAATTCTTCATCTCAGTTTTATACCCATCGTAGGAGATTGTGGGAAGAAGAATTGAACCTGGAGTAGCCTGTGAACTCCATGAATCTAAATCTCTGATACATGCTGGTCTAGTTGTGTGTGTTCCTAATGAGAATGTTTAAAACAAGATCATACCTTATATTTTGTTGAGTGTTACAATGAGTAGGTTACCCTGTGTTTCTCAACTTATTGGACTCTCAAGAGAAATTGATGGGACATCCTTTTTTCATAGCTGGATGTTCCTTTTGGCCTCAGGTAGAAAATATTGGGTAATCTTCATTCTCCAACTAAACCTCTTGTAAATACAGCAAAATATAAATAAAAATTGAAAGGGAAATAGTCAAACATAAGTTGTTTATGCAAATGGGCATCAAAAAGCATGAATCAAAGGCAAAGTAACTTTTGTATTTAGAGTATTTGTCAAGGCAATCATTTAAGCTAAAGTGGTTAGAAGTCATTTAGTTTGACAAAATGCCCACAAATACATTTCAGTGCTCATGGGTGCCTCTGTTTAGTGTTTTTCTCATTCATACCTCTTAGCCAAAAAATGAAGTCAGGGAAAAGTAGAATTTTTTTATAGAAATCAAGACATTGGGAAAAGATTTTTAAGAAAATATCTTTGACAAAGCCAGTAGAAATGATGAACAGTGATCTCTGCAATGAGGAATTTGAATAGTAATTCAAGTATAATATGGAGTTCAAAGTATCACTCTATGTAAAGATGTTAATTATGCAAGTGGAGATTTTAACTAAATACTCAAATTTGGTTTAAAAGTGGGCTTACTTTAGGAGATTCTTCCTTTTAATGTTGGCAGGTAGTGCTTTATTTTCATGTTTTTGCTGAACACTTTTATAGTCACCAATGATAATCTTGTCATATCAAGAAACTTATGTTAATATTTCTCTAGAGATAGGGAGAGAGAGAGCAGTAAATCATATGAAGAATTATGGAGTCAAATATACAGTGCTGGATTTGAAAGAGACTAAATTTCACATAAGACCATAATTTCTGTTGATGCAAGTCAACTTTGACAAGATTGAAGAAGATGCCTTATTACTTCTGATTATTCGTTACAACAATTTGCTAGTCATTAGCTCCTGTTTCTTAAGTGCTTCCTCTGTGCCAGATACTGGTCTGAAAGTTTCAGATATGTTTATTGCCTTAGACAGCTCAGAATCCATGAGATAACCACTATTGCCATCTCCACTTCTAAAAAAGGAAGTAGAAGTCCAGAAATGTGAAGTTAAAGTTTTTTGGTAATTGGTCAAGCACGAATTTGAACCTATGTCTCTTAGATCCTAAGAACCATGCATGTAATTGCTGTGCTAAGTTACTTCAGTCATGTCCGACTCAGCGACCCAATGGACCGTAGCCCACCAGGCCTCCTCTGTCCATGGGATTTCCCAGGCAAGAATAATGGAGTGGGTTGTCATTTCCTCCTCTAGGGGATCTTCCTGAGTCAAGGACTGAACCTGCGTCTCTTAACATCTCCTGCATTGGCAGATGGGTTTTTTACCACTAGTGCAGCCTGGGAAGCCCATAGTAGCTATATTGCTATATTAGTTCTACCTAAATTCCAGCAGTAAAGAGCTTTTCAAAATGGTTTCCAAAATAAAAGTTAATACTACAACGATTCTTCTTGAATAATTTCATGAACAAGATTGTTCCTCTAATATTCATGCATTGATACATACATAAAGGTATATTAAGTATGTAAATTAAATTAAACTCATGAAGATTTAAGCATCCATATCTTATCTAGAGAGGCAGTGCTGAAAGATGCTCCTTAAGAAAAAATGTGGATTAGTTGCTTTTATTTTGTTATTAAAGTATCTGTCATTGAAATAAACCCAAAGCATTTTATAAAGTGGCATGATTGAAGGTAATAGATGTGGCTGTTAGAAGGTATTTCTTATCCCAGTTGAAACAGGGTTCACAGATACTAGAATTAATTCACTTAATCTTGCCCTAATCTAGTTTCCTATTACAGTGGATAAACAGTTTCTTTCCTTAGACAAGATTTGAAACAAACAGAAGACCCAGGAACTTAAGATAATTGTCAGAAAACATTGAATTTGACATGTGCCTTCACAGTTTCCACAACATTGCCATCTAAAACATGTTGGCTTTGGTTTGTGAGATAAATTGGTGATATCCGTTGGAGGAAAAGTTCAGGTTTATGTGTTACTGAACTCAAGAACACTTCCCAAAAATCTTGTGAAAGTTTGTATTATAATATGTTCTAGAATTCTGAACACAAAGTGTTCCAGTCACGAGTTTTTGTTGAGTTTTGTACAAAGCCAGTCACCAAGTTAAATTTGTGACACCCCCTTCAGTTTTAAGACGTGAAGATAACCGAATGTAACTAAATTCCTGTCTAGAGAAAGAGTGAGGAGGCAGATTATAAAGAATCTAACATTTATTTGAGCACAAATATTGGAAATTATTGCAAAGGGAATACAAAAAGTGACTAAGTTAATGATGTGTTTTCAAGTTCAATGAGAAGGGCATTGCTTCTTTTTTTTTGTTTAAAGAAAACTATGTTGCCTTTTTTTCATATTTTGTTTTGATTTAAATTATTTTCTATAGTTTTGCTGTAGTCTATGTACTTTCCAATAAATGATGTATTTATTTATGTGAAAAGTAAGATTTGCTAATGCAAAGGTAACATGAAAGACTTTTTACTACCAATTTTCTAATGAAAGTTAATTATTTTTTTAAATTTGGTTCTAGGTTTCATTTGCTTAAAATGAAAAATGTATTCTTAAAACTAAATAAAAAATATCATATTATCAGTAGTTCGGGCAGCAAGTGAATGAGGACTCGTTCTGAATAGATCTCTCTGAATGGCTGCTCTATAACTACTGTGTTTTGTTAGAAAAGTATATTAAAAAGTAGAAACAGCATCATGAATGAAGAAAAAGGGTAGAAACAAAGTATAAAATATGTAATCTTTTAAAAGGACTTTATCAAGGAGAATCTTAGTGAAACTTTAAATGGGAAAGTCACACAATCCTAAGACTTTCCCATTTCCTATTCAATGAATAATTTACTCTTTAGATGAGATTTGCTAACATTATTGCAGAATAACTGTAATTGAAAATTATTAAAGCTCCATCTTTATTGCATTAAAAATCCTTGCTTTTGGTGTTTGACCAGGTCTGCCTCATCGTTAAGAGTTTTGAGGGAAAGCAAATCTGTCTCCCAAAGAATAAAGAGCTAAAACCTTAATTGCTTTCTTGTTTCCCACAAAGATGCTAATATGATGAACTGAATGTCAGGAATAATAAGACAAAATGATGGTGTACACCCTGCAAAGAGAAAATAAAACATCTTTTTATGTAAACTGTCACCAGAACCTCAAGGAAACTCTTTGCTCTTTCTCTGCCCTGATTTTGAACCGCTTCATTAAAAGTAATTTTGTTTTTCAGAAGGAGAACTCCCACATTATTCTATAAAAATAATTTTAAGAGAAATCTTCAATTAAGAGGTTATTGTTGTCTGAAAGATTTTTCCATAGTTGGTTGGTAGCTGAAAATGTGATCTTCTCAAGTTTGAATGGAAATATGACATTCATAATGGTTTAAAATAGACGTGTCTTGTCTGTTTGAAATGCCAGTGAACTTGGTATTATTTATCAGATCCTTTGAAAATGTTGGAATTTTCAGAGGACGGAATTTTCAGAGGACAGAATTTTCAAAAAGGAGAAAAATTAATCATCAATTCTTTCTGTCTTCAAAGGATCAAAAAGTTAAATTAGATTGATAAAGCCCTGTTCGATGCAATATTTTAGCTTTAGAGAATCAAAACTAAACAAGAAATCATGGATTTAAGCTACACACCCCTGAAAATATTCCTTTTTATTTCATTTTTTTTTGGGGAAAATATAGTAAAACTCATCTCATTGGCCATCAAACTCTTACCTAGTGCTTATCCTAAATTTAGATACCTGCTTGGTCTGTAGTCCAACTTGATAAATGTTTGGATACATAAATGCATATAAACCACTTGCAACAACATCTCAAATTCTTTTTTCAGTTGAAATATAGGTGGCATGCAATATTTTGTTCGCTTCAAGTGTACTGCATAGTGCTTTGATGTTTATGTACATTATGAAATGATCACTGCAGTGAGTCTAGTAACCACGTGTCCCCATACAATTATCGCATTACTGACCATATTTCTTATGCTGCATATTATATTTCTGTGACTTATTTGCTTTATAACTGGAGTTTTGAACCTTTTAATCCCTTTCACCTCTTTTGCACCCATAATCCCACCCTAGGGAGTGTCTAATCTTAGTTTAAAAACAATTCTGAACAATATATTTACTTAATAATTTATCCTCCAGAGAGTTTCTTCTTAATGGATATAGGAAAAGTAAACTTGTCGATTCAGGCCATGGAAATCGTTTTGCAACTGAAGCAACAGTGACCAGAGTTAGCAACAAGTTTCCCAGTTCCTGTGACATGGTCTACATACACAAGTTGAAGTGTGCCATAAAAGGGTTGCTCTTGACCTAAGATGCCCCTTAGAATGACCATGTTTCAAACTGTGTTCTGGGAAATGCTCATCTCTAGAAATACTCATCATAAAAATGTTCCAGTGTAAATAATTCTGTGGCATTCTAAACATTGAGTTGCACTTGAGATTAAAAAGATACCTGAACCTATCAAAGGCTCTGAAAAAGTCTGCATTCTTTTCTGCCGTCTATTTACCATTGTTCAATGCAGAATGAATTGTTTGGGATTGCATCTTCTCCACGTATTTAACCATGAGAACATCTCCCTGCCTTTTAAAAATCTGAACAACCCTAGTTAGGTAAATGCTTTTTTTTTTTTTTTTTTTACAGATGGGAGGAAACTGAACTCAGGGAAGTTAGATAGCCTGCCTATGGTCATGCAGCTCTTCAGTGATATAGAGGTAAGATTTGAAGGCTGAAGCCTGAAGCTCTATCATAATCTGTCACTGTGACCTGAAAATATGAGGAGCTACATTCATTTGAATACATGTATAGTTTCTATGCTGAGTAGTTTTTTTCTTGTGCACTCCGTAATGGATTTCTTTTTTCCTCATGTCCATGCTATTGGGATTTTGTTAAAAAATAAACCACTCATTACATATAGTATATTTACTTAGAAAAAGGTTATTAGATTCCATGCAATACTGTGGTTAGAACTGAGCCCAAATTTATAATCAACATGTAATGACCTGGAGTCAAGCAAAGCCTGTATATTATTTAAAGCCGGAAATAATGCTCAGTAAAATAATTGTAAGTCAGAAGAGCAACATGAAGACATCAATTTGCCTTTAAGGACCTTGTTTAAGTTCTAATCTTTTCAGAATATAGAAAAGATTCAATTTTATATATGACATTCAAATGAAAGTAACATTGAGAAAAAGCATTTAAACTCATTAGGAATTCCTTCATAGTGAGAAAAATATATATGTGCTTTTAATTTTTATATAGACCTGTTACTGACATGTGTACTGTTATTCTCTATGTAAACTTGTGTATTTTTGTGGTTAGAGAAGCATGTACATGTATATACAAATATATATCTATATAAATATATTTAATAAAAACAACATTGTGTCTGAATTGTTAAAATATCAATTTTTGTTATTTTACATGTAATATAAGTTTAGACTCCTTTAATAAATGTCTAATGGACAGATTTATTATTATTATTATTTTTAATTTCCTGCATCAGATCTAGGTCTTTGATAAATGCCACAGACAACCCCAGCAGTGTAGGATGGGCTTGACAGTTCTTCAATAAAGGGCTGTGTGTTTTTTTTTTTCGTCAGTGTCTTCCTCCCAGTGACAGCTGCTTTGTTCTTTTCTAGTCAGATTTTCTAGTTAACACATCAAAAGTGTATCTGTGTACACAAAGTACGAAGAAAACAGTTCAAAGAGGTAAGAGATTCACTCTTAACTCTTCACTACATTTTCCCCACCCTTGTCACAAAAGATGTCTCCCATGGAAACTTCAGAACAAGGTGAGGAGTTCATGATGGAGTACTAGGGTGTGTATAGCATTTAGGAACCTGTGTGTTAGAAGGCGAGTTGATCAGGCAAAGTGCTGATAGATTCCACATCAGTGAGTGCTAAGCTGAGGTGAGGAATTTGTGTTTTCCCAAGAAAACCAAACCATACAGGTTTTAATATTCAATTTATTGTCAAAGCTTGATTTCTTCTTGGCCTGTCTTGATGACAGTAGTTGCCTGCTTTATGCTCACAACTTTGGAGTTGTATCTTGCACCAGTGCCAGCTGGAGTTCACACTCATACACACACACACACACACACACACACACACGCACGCATGCACGCATGAATTGTACTTGCTCCCATGCTTAAGCAAATGTCCTGGTGCTGAGATTCCCAAGATCTTTTTGACGAAGCTAGTTAAACCTGGATTGGTTTTAGAATATTCACACTTAGGAGAGAAGGCTCTAGCACTTGGTTCCCTCTTGCAGATTTTTGGTGATACGTGGATGCTTAGTCAAGGATGTATTAAAGCCAAGATCGAAAGACTTCCTTCTCCCCTTCCCAGCCATACCTCAGAGAAGTCCTGAGTTGGACAAATGTGGAGAAAAGTCTAACCCCCTCTTCAGTGAATCAGGTTGAAATAGGCCAGCCCTGGATCGTGTTGTATGCATGTTTTTAGTGTACCAAGTGAAGCCAAAACAATAAACATTTATTTTAAAGATTTTTTACATTTGATCTTTTAACAAAGCATCCGAGTAGTAGTCACGAGAAAAATAAAAATCTTGTTGGACTTTTGTAGGCTTAGTTTATAGTTTGAGTATGGTTTTAAAATAGGAAATATGTCATCTTTTCAGTACTTTGGGACTCTTTAAGTCTTAAGCCAGGCCAGACAGAAAGCCACATGCATAGCAAGCAAAACAGCCCTGCCTTTCCCGAGCATTCCTGGTACCTGTTGTGTTCCTAGTACCGTGTTAGGCTTGAAGGGGGGGAAGAGACATGGGCTGGACAAAGTCTGCCTAGAGTCAGCTGAGGCAGCCAAGTGGCTTAGCCTCTTTAATGTTCATTTCTCTTACCTGAGGTGGGGATTCTAATGATCCAGCACTCACAGTGGATTTTGAGTGTGTGTGTATGTAAGGGTGGGAGTGGAGAATTATGCATGAAAAGCACTTGACAGAGTCCAGACACAAGGCATAAAACTCATAAAAGACTCAGAGGTACCCTGTTCTTAACCCAGGGCTCCACAGACCTGGGATTTAGCAAGCGTCTGTTGCATTCCAAAGTGTCGCTTATTAGCATGCTTCTGCGGGATATCTACTTGCAGTCAACAAGCAGTAAAAAGTCATAACCATTAAAGGTTTTGTGTTCACCTGTACTATATGCAGTCTGCAATCAAGAGTGTGATGGTCTTTCTAGCTCTTACCTCTTTCCTATTAATTTTCAGTTATTAAACAATGTAAAGCACAGATAAGCTTAATTAACAGAGATATACTCATATTATAAACATTTAAAATACAGTAATACTTTAAGCTAGCATTAAATGTAAATAGAATAAAACGCCACACATTTTATCCAAGATAAAAAGCTCTCTTTTTATCAGGACATTTATTTAACAGAACTTTTTTTTTTTTTATTTCAGGCATGTATTCTTTAAATTGTTTTATTTTAAAAATCATGGTTTTAGAATAGATAACTTTAAAAGATTAGTTTTGTAGGTGTCAAAATAGGCTTAATTTGTGAAATAAATGTGTTCTTAAAAACATCTTATAGTGTAACTTTTGAATGTGTTACTATTGATAGCAATACCCTTCAGTTTGTGAATTCTCTGGCAAGTTTCTCTTCTTTTCCAAGGTTTTTTCCATTGTTTTGTTTTCTACATTGTTTATCTCACCTTTCTGAGGCATTCCAAATAGTGTTTGGAGCCGTGAGGAGTACTCTTCTTTTGGTTCCCAAACTCATTTGTCTTCAAAGTTACCTGAGGTGCTAAAAAAAAAATTCCTAGCTCCTACCCCATAAATTCAAGATCAAATGGTTAGTACCTCAGAAGCATTTCGAGTGCTTATTAGAGCACAGATCACTAGGCTGCACCCACAGATTTTCTGATTCAGTGCATCTGGGGTGCGGCCCCAGATTCCTTCTCTTGGATGTTTCTTTCTCTGAGTTGAAGTATAGTTGCTTCACGATGTTGTGTTAACTACTGTTGTACAGCAAAGTGATTGTTATACACACACATTTTTTAAGATATTCTTTTCCATCATGGTTTATCATAGGATATTGAATACAGATCTCTGTGCTGTACAGTAGGACCTTGTTTATGCATTCTTTATATAAGACCTTGCATCTGCTAACTCCAACCTCACACTCCATCCCTCTCCCAACCCCCTCCGCCTTGGCAATGACTAGTCTGTTTTCTATTCCCGTGATTCTGTTTCTGTTTTGTAGGTAGGTTCATTTGTGTCATATTTCAGATTTCATGTATAAGTGATATGGTATGGTGTTTATCTTTCTCTTTCTTACTTACTTCACTTAGTGTGATAATCTCTATGTCTATCCATGTTGCTGCAAATGGCATCATCACATTCTTTTTAGTGGCTGGATAGTATTCCATTCTATTTATATACCACATCTTCCTTATCCCTCAGTGTACATTTAGCTTGTTTCCATGTCTCGGCTGTTGTCAGTAGTGCTGCCGTGAACACAGGGGTACATGTCATTCAAAGAATGACAAGATTCTGCATTTCTGATAAGTTCTTAGATGATCCTGATACTGCTGGACTGGGAACAATATTTTAGTAATCTCTATCCTAGATTGTGCATTTCCAGGAAATTTTAGTTTTTAAGCACTACCTCCCCACCCCCAGGTGATTTTGGTGTTCAGCCAGGCTTGGAAACCAGCAATCTGGTGATAGTTCCCTAGGACATTAACTGCTCACATGTCACCTGGTCAGGGACCTTAGCCAGGGTTGAAAATTAAGGTGCCTCCAGGTTTGTGGGGCAGGGGAGGAGGGTAGGAACAGAAAGGTTAAAGCCTGGAGGCTTTGCATGGCCTCTGAAGATGTCTCTTGCAAACAGTTTTGAGACATTGTCAGAGTAAAATGGAATTATCATCTGAGGGGTGAAATGGGCACACAGCCAGCACCTGGAACTCTGTGGGAAACATGAATTTTGTACCTCTGTACAGGATTGGGAGGTATGCACAGGGGGCTGGTTCACCAACTAACTTAATGCCCTGGTCATATCCCAAATTGTCTTGGTTTTGGTTGCTTAGACTTTTTCTCATTTCTTGGGTTCATCACTGTGATTATTTGTTCGTGACTCTCCCCAGACTCTATCTTATCTTACTCAACCTTGTGTTTCTAGCATGTAGCATGGAGCCAAGCTCATAGAATTTGTTGAATGAATGAGTGAATTTCTATTCAATCCCAATCCAAGTAGTTGGCTTAGAATGGATAATTCTGGAAATATGTGCCGAATGATTTAATGAATAGACCTGTAAGTTAGAGGCGTGACTAATCACAGATTTTCACCATTTGGGAAAGAAGCATATATATATATATATATATTTTAAAGTTCATTCAGTAGGTACTGGAAAATCTCATACACACACACACACACACACACACACACACATAGTCTTATATACACATACATATAAAAATCCAAGTCTTCTAATGTCAGTTAAGAATATTTTTATCTAACACATAAGCTTTCTTTCATGATTAGACTATTAAAATATTGTACCTGCCACATTTGAAGGTCCAATTCTCTATGAAATCTGTCTAAAAGCAAGTATATTAGAAGTAGACATCTTGTTAAGTACATTTTACTATAAAAATTATCTATCAAAAGGAAGTTTCATATAATTGTTTTGGATTGAAAATTTTCTCCTTCTCTCAGTTTTTTGGATTCACAGCTTTACATGGCAAGATCAACTATGTAAAGCTGAGCAAGACTGAAAAAAAAATGACAATTTTAATCAAGTAAAATTAAGTGGAACGTTTCAAAATGTCAAAGATAGGCAGAGTATGTTATCCTTATGTGAATGAATGTTTTAAATAATGACCAAGACTATCCCCCTGAATATAGGCTTCCCTGGTGGCTCAGTGGTAGAGTCCACTTACAATGAAGGAGACATGGGTTCGACCCCTGTGGCATACTGAAAACCCGCTCCAGTATTCTTGCTTGGGAAATTCCATGGACAGAGGAGCCTGGCAGGCTACAGTCCATGTGCTCACAAAGAGTTGGAGACGACTGAGTGACTAGAGAAAAATAACGACAAATACTTCTGAATACAGTGAGCTTCAATGTCTCTGAGAATTTTGGTATCTAATCCAAAATTTTGCAAGTAATATGTCATTTGTTTTTATTTGAAAAGGAAAAATAAAGTTTTTATAGCCGAAGCTTTATTGTCACTATTATTATTTTTAACTTTTAGACTCCTTTCATTGCGTTCTTTCTTATAAGGGAGACTTTGGGACAGAATCCAGTGTTGTCTGTGGGTTTATTAGGCTCATCATTGTAAACAGTTGGAACTTAATGGACCCCTAGTGCAGGATAGCAGCTAGGAAGGCCATATGTTATCACTTTCTCCACCTGAACCAAAGGCAGATGTGAGTGTATGATAGTGAGTCTACTTCCCAACATGTCACAAATGAGATAGAAGGTTTCACTGTCTTTAAAAAAGTATTATTAATAAAAAGAGATGGAAGTGCCTGTGATTGATCAGCAGTGACAAATTAAGATAAGACTTACTTGACCTTGAGTTAGTCTGTGCCCCACATGTTTTGATGATGGTTTGTACTCTGGAATACAAGGATTAGTTGGCTCTGGATGAAGTCTCTCAACTGAGCACTTTTAGAGTTCACTTGTTGAATAAGTTGAATGGCCTGGAGAAGTTTGCAGGATGAAAGAAAATAGTGTAAAGCAAAGTAAACTTACCTGGAGTAGCTTCCCTCTTCCTGTTCCCAGTTTGTAGACATTCTTGTCTTCCTGTTGATACCAATGTCTGGGTATTTCCAGTTGCCAACTAATCTGGGACTGTCTACTGCAGAAATGCCTCTGTGCCTCTTACTATATTTCCAAATCCAAACTACCATTTCTCCATCTGATTATCTGACACCATTGTGTGAATTCTTGATAAATCCATCCCAACACTCTGTGATTGAAAACTAGTATTCCAATGAATACTAGTCTAGGAAGAAAAATAAAAATGAATTTCGGTTCAGTTCAGTTCAGTCACTCAGTCATGTCCGACTCTTTGTGACCCCATGAACTGCAGCACGCCAGGCCTCCCTGTCCATCACCAACTCCCGGAGTCCACCCAAACCCATGTCCATTGAGTCGGTGATGCCATCCAACCATCCTCTGTCATACCCTTCTCCTGCTCTCAGTCTTTCCCACCATCAGGGTCTTTTCAAATGAGTCAGCTCTTTGCATCAGGTGGCCAAAGTATTAGAGTTTCAGCTTCAACATTAGTCTTTCCGGTGAATACCCAGCACTGATGTCCTTTAGGAGATGAATTTCAAGGTTAAATATATTTGTGAAATTCTTCATGAACCCTCCTTGGAGACTCGCAGATGTTAGCTCTGAAAAGTCCTACAATAAGAAAACCAGTTTAATTTTTTTTAAACTCTTTGCATTTTTGAAAAGTAGCTTGGTGGTTCTCTGTACTGTGTTTCACAGTGGCTGAAAGAGGTCAAATGTACAGTGATGGATGGTAAATATACCTTTGGTAGTTATCACTTTGTAGTGTAATTCGACACAGATGTTGAATCATAATGCTGTAACTTGAAACTTATATAACGTTACATACTAATTTTACCTCATTTTTTTTTAAAGGGAAAAGCGTAGCTTGGTAATTGAAACAACAAGGATTGGAATAAGGATATCATGTGACAAGATTTTTCTGTGTCCCTCTACTTTTAGTATTCACTTCTTGAATTTTAGAAATCCTCATCTGAAAAAGAAAGGTTGCCCTTTTCTATTCTCCTTTAAATTGTCTAACTCTTTAAGAAAGGAAACCAATTCTTAGCTGTGCTCTGGGGTGACATGAGACTGAGCGGGCCAGACAAGGAATTCTTTTCAATCAGGAGCAGATAAGAGGCATTTGGGGCATGAAATTAACATTGTAGTTTATTACTAATGATGTCTATTAATAACTCTCAGTATCTCATAACCACTCTTGCCTGGTATATCTGGTAATGCAGAAAAGTAAAAAGTATTAAAAATGTGGAGAATATATAGCAATGTAGAAGGTAATAGTTCATAGGGTAGGTAGAAGCAGTAATTTTTAATTCTAAAAGCTGTCTTACAGGTTTATGTAAGCATCAAATGTGCGTAAATCTTTAACGCCACTCCTGGTATCAATAAATAGTTACTATTAAAAATAGCAAAGAATAATTTCTATTCACATTTATTTGAGGCTAAATTTGTACATATCTCAGTTAACATTTTGATAAAAGTCACTTCTTTCACAACATTTGCTTCCCAAACTAGTATGGTGACTTTATGCTCTATTAAATTACAGGCAATATGTATTGAGTACTTATTATAGTTTAGGTTTTACTCTAAGCTTTTATTTGAGTAAAATAAAAGCTCAGATGGTAAAGCGTCTGCCTGCAATGCAGGAGACCCGAGTTCGATCCCTGGGTCAGGAAGATCCCCCGGAGAAGGAAATGGCAACCCACTCCAGTACTCTTGCCTGAAAAATTCCAAGGATGGAGGAGCCTGGTGGGCTACACTCCACGGGGTCGCAAAGAGTCGGACACGACTGAGTGACTTCACTTCACTTTCTATATATTTTATTCTCATAATGACCGTAAGAGGGAAACATTGTTATAGTCATTTCACAGGTGAAGATTCTGGTATTTAAACTTGGTCTCTGGGATGAGAAGATCACCTGGAGGAGGAAATAATGCATTCCAGTATTCTTGCCTGAAGAATCCCAAGGACAGAGGAGCCTGGCAGGCTACAGTCCATATGGTTGCAAAGAGTTGGACATGAAGCACAAGGAACAAGAATCACACAGCACCTGATGGAAAACATTTGCCCATCTTTTAAAATAGATGAGTTATAGAATATTTGACATGTAAAGAACTTTAGAGATCATCTGTTTAAAATCTTTTATAAATAATACTTCTGTTCTTAAGTAAGTAATCATACTGAGACCTGCAGAGGAATAAAATCTTTTTCTGGATGACCCAGCTTGTGGGCAGACGCAGGTCTTTAATCTGCCCCGTACTTTTTATTCAGTGATTTTTGGGCTGCTTATAAATTACAGTGTATAGACATAAAAGTGTTCCTAATCAAACAGATCTCCAAGCTTGTCCTAGCAGTTTGCACTTCCCATAATGGCCATATCGCCATATATTTCATCCTGTATGCCTATTTTTACAGTATGAGACAGATGCCATTCCATCATGGGTGATGTCTTTCTTCTCTCATCTTTAAACTGGGTGGCTTTTGTAATCAACCAACAGATAATGGCAAACATGCCATTCCGTCTAATTCAGTAAAAGGGCTCTTGCATTAAAGGGGATGTGACTTCTGACCGGCTTTGCTCTTTCTCAAGACTCTTGCTTTAGAATCCATGAAACATGTTGTGAGGAAGCACAAGATATGTGGAAAAGCCATGTGTTGGTATCCTTGGTAACAGCCCAGGATTAATTCTCAAACAGTTAAGACTTGTGAGCCTTCAGGTGATTTTGTCCTCTAACCTTGGGGTCTTCCTTATGATGTCTAGGAAATCATGGAGCAGTGACAGGCCATCTCTGCTGTGTCCTATTGTATTTCTGTTAGCACAATAACCAATTATTTTATGCCAGTAAATTTGAGGTAAATAAGTGTTTAACTGTAATAATAGGAATATGTTTTGTACTGTAGTGAGGAGATCCCATAGCAAAAATCTGAAATGTATGGAAGTGGCTTTGGAACTAAGTAATAGGTGGAGTTTGAAGGGCCATGAGGACACTCTTAGTGCAAACATGATGGCTATCTAGGAGGAATTTGACAGGGTATATGGGTAGCAGAAGTCTTAGGACCCCCAAAGAAGCTTTCGGTGAGGTCTTTAAAAAAGTGAAGAAAATGACACTGAAAGCTGAAAATCAAGAGCTCTTGTTATATTGTGGTGGAAACTGTATCAACACCTGGATTAATGTGCAAAATGGGAAATGTACCTAATGAGTTTGTTTAGTTTTCAAGTGACGTTTCAGGGGAAACCTTAAAGAATAAGACTGCGAAGTTTAAACACAAAACTGCTTCTCATTCCATACTCTCTACAGTTCTCAGATTAGGAGATGTTTCCCTAATCAAATGGTGGAAATCAAATACAAGATAATGCAAAAAAACTATAAAGCTACAAGCAAGACTGTAACTATGAAGCCTTTTATTAAGACCTCAGAAATGTTTGAAGTGGTACTTCAAACAAACGGTAGGAATTTTAAGTGTCCTAAAGGTGTTATCTCCTACCAACCTCATAGGAAACCCAAGTGTAGAGAATGGGTCATCTTGAGAGATATGTAAGTATGACAACTTTTGTCTAACAGAGTGGATTATAAATTAATTCATAAAAATAAACAGCAATTTTAAAAGGATTAAATCAGTCTGTAGTGAAAGGGACATAGACAGTAAGTACAAAATGGAAAAAGGGAGTTTTATACTCTGTAGACAGGAAGCAGACTTCCTTCTTGCTAACATGGGCTCATTTTATGGAAAAAGAAATCTGACCCCAAGGCTAGAACTAAAGGTTGTAGTATTAATCAAAAGTTCCTAGGACTAACGTCCAATCAAAGGATTTATTAATTTTAGACCTGCAATGGAACTGTGATGGCAGTGAGTCTCCCTGTTCTATGCTTATGAATAAGGACCATCTTTAGCAGTTATTCTGTGTCTGTCCCACCACTGGATGGTGGATGTATCAAGGGTGGATAACTTGCCTCTTTGGCTCACAGGTCTGAAGATGGAGAGGAATATGCTTAAAGGTCTGTATTTAAGGAAGTGATGTTCAGAATCCAGGCTTTAGGTACATACTGGTGTGAGTTTCCTCATCTGTTAAGTGGAGATAATGTTTTTTAGCTTGATAGGAGGTTACGAGATTAGATGAAGTAATAATGTGTGTGTATTGTTCCTGACACATAGAAAACACTCAAGAAATGATTATTGTTATTGGTTTTTATAAAGCATATTCATTATGTCACAACCTGGGACGTGGAGAAAAGTTTAAAGCGCTACTTGGAGAAATCCTTGCTTTTCAAGATTTTTGTTAATTAGAGTTCTGATGACACATAGTATTTTACCAAAAGAAAGAATATATTTCTTAGTGGATATATACTGGAAACATCAGTCTGTAATAATATGTAAACATATGGCTAAACTTGCAGTCTTTACAGTCAAATGTAGTTATATATTCAGCATAAGCCACAGCTAAGGTATTTCATTCTTCAAATGTATATGACCTAACAGTATATTACAGTATATAATTTAAAGCCAGTAAAATAGGAAAGCACTTTTATAACATATTTATAATTTATTGTTATTTTATTACTTATACATATGATACATATTTATTTCTAAAACAAATATATATCTTTGGCCACCTATTTTATTTTCTTAAGTTACAGGCAGTACATTACTCATGAATGGCAGAGTGTGTCAGTTATTTATCTTTCCAAAGTATCTAAAAGTGAATGAAGCTTGAATTGAGCAAGGAAGTATCATAAATTAAAAAGTGAATTCTCTAAGAAAATCTGGGAAAAGGTTTGAATATAGAGTTAAAGTACATTTTGCCATAAAATGTAACTGTCAGAGTGGCGTGAACCCAAATATGAATTATGATTGGATTGAATTTGTTTTTTTATCTAATGGAGCACTGAAGAATCATTTTGAAATCATTGATCTTGGCTAGCTTAAATCTTTATCTTTCTGATAATGTGTCAATGAAGTATAAAGCTGGGGAGAGACAATTTAAGCCTCTTCATTTATTTGTCAATAAAACGTGTGCTCTACTGGGTTTTTTCTCAGTTGCATTGTTTTATCACGTCAATATTTCATAAGATTATAGGACTGACTAATGGGAATAGCTACTACCACTGTTGATATACTTTGAAAACGGCAATCCATATTTTACAGACCATAAAGATACAAAACCTTTACCTTTGACCTTATTGAACATTAAAGTCATGTAAATGAAATTTGCCTCTTATTTCACCTGTTCACAATTAGTTTCTAGTAGCCTCAGGAATAAATGTTAGAATAGGTAACTTATCCTTTTTTGATTTGTAAGAAAGATGGATAGATCTCAAATAAAATTCTTCAGAAGGCAATTTAGGTAACAGAAATCTCCTAATGCTAGCCAGAAAAATAGACTATAAGCATTTTTACATGAGTCTTTTCTCATTATAAAAGTGACTGATGCATGTTCTCTGCGGATGTCCTAAATAAAACCACAAAAGCCAAAAGGAAAAGACCATGTCCGATCCAAACACTCAGAGCCTACTCTTAATGTCATTTGTATGCTTCCAGTCTTTTTTCTATGCATAAATATTTTTTATTCAAAAATATATTCTGTATACTGGTTAGTAACCTGAATTTTTAACAAATGACTTTTTGTACTTTTAATTTTATACCAATTTGTCAAGAAAATAATAAGCTAAAGCAGGCAATTTTTATAATATAAAGTTTTTGCACTGATGCCCTCTTGTGTTTATTCACTTGCACGTGGAATTTATACAAATAGGTAATGGCTCAGTGATAAAGAATGTGCCTGTCAATTCTTGCAGGAGACGAAGATTCAATCCCTGGATCAGTAAGATCCCCTAGGCGAAGGAAATGGCAACCCACTCCAGTATTCTTGTCTGGGAAATCCCATTGACAAAGGAGCTTGGGGGGCTACAGTCCATGGAGTCACAGAGAATCAGACACAACTTTGCAACTAAACAAAAACAATATGCTTGTATAAAAAACTCCCTGTGTTATCTAATTGTTTTAAAAACACTGACTTGTTGGTTGTCATGTATTTGACAGTTTATAGTTGTGTGCTTTTAACATAACAAAGATTTTTTTTCCCTACCAACAAAATTAAAATACTTTTAAAATCAGATTTCCATTTGTAAAACATGGTCAATAGCTAGATTTAAACCATACTCCTGACTGTCTCTAGAAATATTTTTGAGCATCTCTGTGTTAGCCAGTTTCTAAGTTGGTGTCCAGTGATTGTTGCTTCTTGGTATTCATGTTCTGTATAGTATCCTCCTACCTTTAAGTAGGACTGACCTGTATATCCTTAGGAAATTGTGGATTTGCAACTTCAAGGCTAGGCCAGAAAAGGCATTACAGCTTCCACTTTCCTCTTTTGTAACACCCCGTCCAGGGGAGTTCATGATCTGAGCCACAGTCAGCTCCCAGTCTTGTTTTGCTGACTGTATAGAGCTTCTCCATCCTAGGCTGCAAAGAATGTAATCAACCTGATTTCGGTATTGACCATCTGGTGATGTCCATGTGTAGGGTCATCTCTTGTGTTGTTGGAAGAGGATGTTTGCTATGACCAGTGTGTTCTCTTGGCAGAACTCTGTTAGTCTTTGACCTGCTTCATTTTGTACTCCAAGCCAACTTGCCTGTTACTCCGGATATCTCTTTACTTCTACTTTTGCATTCCAGTCCCCTATAATGAAAGCGACATCTTTTTTGGTATTAGTTCTTGAAGTTCCTATAGCTCTTCATAGAACCATTCAATTTCAAAGAAAGGCAATGCCAAAGAATGTTCAAACAACCACACAGTTGCATTCATCTCACATACTAGCAAATGCTCAAAATTCTCCAAGCCAGGCTTCAACAGTATGTGAAGCTAGAACTTTAGATGTTCAAGCTGGATTTAGAAAAGGCAGAGGAACCAGAGATCAAATTGCAAACATGCGCAGTACCATAGAAAAAGCAAGAGAATTGGAGAAAAACATCTACTTCTGCTTCATTGACTATGCTAAAACCTTTGACTGTATGGATCACAACAAACTGTGCACTGGTTCCAAATTGGGAAAGGAGTACATCAAGGCTGTATATTGTCATCCTGCTTATTTAACTTATATAGAGAATACATCATGAGAAATGCCAGGCTAGATGAAGCACAAGCTGTAATCAAGATTACTGGGAGAAATATCACTAACCTCAAATATGCAGATAACATCACGCTTATGGCAGAAACCGAAGAGGAACTAAAGTGCCTCTTGATGAAAGTGAAAGAGGAGAGTAAAAAAGCTGATTGAAAACTCAACATTCAAAAAACTAAGATCACAGTATCCAGTCCCATCTCTTCATGGCAAAATAGATGGGGAAACAGTGGAAACAGTGACAGACTTTATTTTTGGGGGCTCCAAAATCACTGCAGATGGTGACCCCATCCATGAAATTCAAAGATGCTTGCTCCTTGGAAGAAAAGCTATGACCGACCTAGACAGTATGTTAAAAAGCAGAGACATTACTTTGCAGACAAAGGTCCATCTAGTCAAAGCTAAAGTTTTTCAGGAAGTTGTGTATGGATGTGGGAGTTGGACCATAAAGAAAGTTGAGCACTGAAGAATTGATGTTTTTGAACTGTGGTGTTAGAGAAGACTCTTGAGAGTCCCTTGGACTTCAAGGAGATCCAAGCAGTCCATTCTAAAGGAAATCAGTCCTGAATATTCATTGGAAGGACTGATGCTGAAGCCGAAGGTCCAGTACTTTGGCCACCTGATACGAAGAACTGACTCATTGGAAAAGACCCTGATGTTGGGAAAGACTTGAAGGCAAGAGGAGAAGAGGAAAACAGAGGATGAGATGGTTGGATGGAATCATTGACTTGATGGATATGAGTTTGAGCAGGCTCTGGGGGTTACTGATGGACAGGGAAACCTGGCATGTTGCAGTCCATGGGGTCACAAAAAAGTCAGACACAACTGAGCGACTGAACTGAACTGATCAACATTTCAATATGAAGTCTTTGTGGATACATGATTTACCTTTTGTGGGTTTCTTTTGAATTTAGTTACATTTTATCAGGATTTTAATTATGAGTCATAATTGATTCAATTGATTTGGGAAACTTGACGCAGCCAATGTCTTCCTCTTTGCTTTCAAGCTTATATCTAGTGGTAACAGGTTAGATAAATAGATTGGTGTATATTCATCCTTCCACAGCCCTCTGGTCATTTAAAATTAGGTAAATATGTAAACATATTTTTTTTTCTTTTCTAGAAGTGTGAAATCTCATTCTATATATTATTCTGCAGCAGTTTGTTTTAGAGAAAGTACATATTGTACAGACCTAGTCCATTCTTTTCAATACTGCTTAGTAGTCTAAAGCAGGGGTTGGCAAACTGGCTTTTGGGCTCATTTGTCCTGCCACCTGTGAGTTAAGAATTTTTTTTTACATTTTAAGAATATTTGGGAAAACAATAAAGAACAGTATATCCTGATGTGTAAAAAAGTATGAAATTTAAATTTTAGTGTCCATAAATAAGGTCTGATTGTGACACAGTTATGCACATTTGTTTATATAATGTCCCAGTTTAGCTGAATAGTTGCAACAGAAACTATGGCTAGCAACACCTAAAATATTTACTATCTGGCTCTTTATAGGAAGAGTTTTCCAATTCCTGATTTGTGACACAGTGTCCAGTTGAAATACAATGCAAGCCATAAATGTAATTATAACTTATCTAGTGGACATATTTTTAAAAAGTAAAAAAAAAGACAGAAAAATTTAATTTTAATAATATTGTTTTTTAGTTAACTCAGTACATCTAAGGTATCATTTCAACATTGTAATAATATAAAAATTGTTTATGAGACATATTACATGCTTATTTTTCATAGTGTTTGATATCCAGTGTATATTTTGCACTTATAGTGTGTCTTGACTTGAACTGGCCACAGCTCAAGGACATAATAGCCACATGTTGCTAATAAAGACTGCTGTATTGGACAGTGTAATTGTATAGTGCACACATGTTATGTATAGCTTGTTGATAGATATTCAGATTGTGTCTAGTTGTTTTTTGTCATTATAAACATCAGTTCAGTTCAGTTCAGTCGCTCAGTCGTGTCCGACTCTTTGCGGCCCCATGAACTGCAGCACGCCAGGCCTCCCTGTCCATCACCAACTCCCGGAGTCTACCCAAACCCATGTTCATCGAGTTGGTGATGCCATCCAACCATCTTATCCTCTGTTGTCCCCTTCTCCTCCTGCCCCGAATCCTACCCAGCATTAGGGTCTTTTCCAATGAGTCAACTCTTCACATGAGGTGGCCAAATTATTGGAGTTTCAGCTTCAATGTCAGTCCTTCCAATGAACACCCAGGATTGATCTCCTTTAGGATGGATTGATTGGATCTCCTTGCAGTCCAAGGGACTCTCAAGAGTCTTCTCCAAACCACAGTTCAAAAGCGTCAGTTCTGTGGCACTCAGCTTTCTTCACCGTCCAACACTCACATCCATACATGCACAATGGAAAAACCATAGCCTTGACTAGACGGACTTTTGTTGGCAAAGTAATGTCTCTGCTTTTAAATATGTTATCTAGATTGGCCATAACCTTCCTTCCAAGGAGTAAGCGTCTTTTAATTTCATGGCTGCAATCACCATCAGCAGTGATTTTGGAGCCCAAAAAAATAAAGTCTGACACTGTTTCCACTGTTTCTTCATCTATTTCCCATGAAGTGATGGGACCAGATGCCATGATCTTAGTTTTCTGAACGTTGAGCTTTAAGCCAACATTTTCACTCTCCTCTTTCACTTTCATCAAGAGGCTCTTTAGTTCTTCTTCACTTTCTGCCATAAGGGTGGTGTCATCTGCATATCTGAGGTTATTGATTTCTCTCCTGGCAATTTTGATTCCAGCTTGTGTTTCTTCCAGCCCAGCGTTTCTCATGATGTACTCTGCATATAAGTTAAATAAGCAGGGTGACAATATACAGCCTTGACGTACTCCTTTTCCTATTTGGAACCAGTCTGTTGTTCCATGTCCAGTTCTAACTGTTGCTTCCTGACCAGCATACAGGTTTCTTAAGAGACAGGTCAGATGGTCTGGTATTCCCATCTCTTTCAGAATTTTCCATAGTTTATTGTGATCCACATAGTCAAAGGCTTTGGCATAGTCAATAAAGCAGAAATAGATGTTTTTCTTGAACTCTCTTGCTTTTTCGATGATCCAGCGGATGTTGGCAATTTGATCTCTGGTTCCTCTGCCTTTTCTAAAACCAGCTTGAACATCTGGAAGTTCACGGTTCACATATTGCTGAAGCCTGGCTTGGAGAATTTTGAGCATTACTTTACTAGCATGTGAGATGAGTGCAATTGTGCGGTAGTTTGAACATTCTTTGGCATTGCCTTTCTTTGGGATTGGAACGAAAACTGACCTTTTCCAGTCCTGTGGCCACTGCTAAGTTTTCCAAATTTGCTGACATATTGAGTGCAGCACTTTCACAGCATCATCTTTTAGGATTTGAAATAGCTCAACTGGAATTTCATCACCTCCACTAGCTTTGTTCGTAGTGATGCTTTCTAAGGCCCACTTGACTTCCCATTCCAGGATGTCTGGCTCTAGGTGAGTGATCACACCGTTGTGATTATCTGGGTCGTGAAGATCTTTTTTGTGCAGTTCTTCTGTGTATTCTTGCCACCTCTTCTTAATAGCTTCTGCTTCTGTTAGGTCCATACCATTTCTGTCCTTTATCGAGCCCATCTTTGCATGAAGTGTTCCTTTGGTATCTCTAATTTTCTTGAAGAGATCTCTAGTCTTTCCCAATCTGTTGTTTTCCTCTATTTCTTTGCATTGATCGCTGAGGAAGGCTTTCTTATCTCTCCTTGCTATTCTTTGGAACTCTGCATTCATATGGGAATATCTTTCCTTTTCTCCTTTGCTTTTTGCTTCTTTTCTCTTCCCAGCTATCTGTAAGGCCTCCTCAGACAGCCATTTTGCTTTTTTGCATTTCTTTTCCATGGGGATGATCTTGATCCCTGTCTCCTGTACAATGTCATGAACCTCTGTCCATAGTTCATCAGGCACTCGGTCTATCAGATCTATTCCCTTAAATCTATTTGTCACTTCTACTGTATATTCATAAAGGATTTGATCTAGGTCAGACCTGAATGGACTAGTGGTTTTCCCTACTTTCTTCAATTTAAGTCTGAATTTGGCAATAAGCAGTTCATGATCTGAGCCACAGTCTGCTCCCAGTCTTGTTTTTGCTGACTGTATAGAGCTTCTCCATCTTTGGCTGAAAAGAACGTGATCGATTTGATTTCGGTGTTGACCATATGGTGATGTCCACATGTAGAGTCTTCTCTTGTGTTGTTGGAAGAGGGTGTTTGCTATGACCAGTGCGTTCTCTTGGCAAAACTCTATTAGCCTTTGCCCTGCTTCATTCTGTATTCCAAGGCCAAATTTGCCTGTTACACCAGGTGTTTCTTGACTTCCTACTTTTGCATTCCAGTCCCCTTTAATGAAAAGGACATCTTTTTTGTGTGTTAGTTCTAGAAGGTCTTGTAGGTCTTCATAGAACCATTCAGCTTCTTCGGCATTACTGGTCAGGGCACAGACTTGGATTACTGTGATATTGAATGGTTTGCCTTGGAAACGAACAGAGATCATTCTACCGTTTTTGAGATTACATCCAAGTACTGCCTTTCGGACTCTTTTGTTGACCATAATGGCTACTCCATTTCTTCTAAGGGATTCTTGCCCACAGTAGTAGATATAATGATCATCTGAGTTAAATTCACCCATTCCAGTCCATCTTAGTTTGCTGATTCCTAGAATGTCGACGTTCACTCTTGCCATCTTCTGTTTGACCACTTTCAATTTGCCTTGATTCATGGACCTAACATTCCAGGTTCTTATGCAATATGGCTCTTTACAGCATCAGACTTTGCGTCTATCACCAGTCACGTCCGCAGCTGGGTATCGTTTTTGCTTTGGCTCCATCCCATCATTCTTTCTGGAGTTATTTCTCCACTGATCTCCAGTAGCATATTGGGCACCTACTGACCTGGGGAGTTCATCTTTCAGTGTCCTATCTTTTTGCCTTTTCATACTGTTCATGGGGTTCTCAAGGCAAGAATACTGAAGTGGTTTGCCATGCCCTTCTCCAGTGGGCCACATTCTGTCAGACCTCTCCACCATGACCCATCCGTCTTGGGTGGCCCCACACGGCATGGCTTAGTTTCATTGAGATGGACAAGGCTGTGGTCTGTGTGATCAGATTAGCTAGTTTTCTGTAATTTTAGTTTCAGTGTGTCTGCCCTCTGATGCCCTCTTGCAACACTTACCGTTTTACTTGGGTTTCTCTTACCTTGGACGTGGGGTATTTCTTCACGGCTGCTCCAGCAAAGTGCCGTGGTTGCTCCTTGCCTTGGACTAGTGGTATCTACTCACGATGGCCCCTCCTGACCTTGAATGTGGAGTAACTCCTCTCGGCCCTCCTGTGCCCACGCAGCATACTCATTTCCATAGAATACAGAGTACCAGAAGTAAAGGTGCTGAGTCAAAGACATGGACACCCATAATTTAAATAGACACAAGAATTTGTTTTTGGAATGAAGTTCAAACATAAAAGTATGTGGGTTGTAGATTATCACAACTTTTTGTTTTGTGTTGTTTTCTCTCAGTGTTCTGAGAAGAAGAGTATTTTTGTTGGCACTTTAAATCTGTATTAGTATGAAATTCTCATGGTTTTTTGTTTGCTAACCAGTATTGGTAGGAAAAATAATGTATACTGTAGAATGTCTTGCAGTCACCAAATAGTTTCAAAAACAGCATTTCCCATGGTTCTTTGGCAACTCTGTATAGAACGGATTTTATCCCTATTTTATGGCCGATGTGATTGAGACTCAGAGAAGTTAAAAGGCCTCTGTGAAAACACCACACAGTTAAAACGTTAGAGCCAGGACTTAGGATAAGTCCTGGATCAAATTTCACTATTCTTCCTAGTACCATATTGCCTGTTTAGTTCATTTGTCAATTTATTCAAAAACATCCTCTGAACTTTGATTATATAGCAAGCCCTATGTGAGGTCAGTAATGAAAAAGACCAGTAGGTTCCTGCCCAGTCAAAGCCTGAGGGATATAAAAGGTGGCAAATCTGTGAAGCACCTTTACAAAAGAAACATAATTCAATTGCTTTAAGCATGCTTGAGTCCCTATTTCACTGAGAGGAAGCTCTTCATCTCATTAGAGGGATTGTGATCAAGTGATGATAAAAAAAAGACAAGGACTCAGAATTATCTCGGTGTGCCTTCTGAATGAACCACTTAAAGCCTCAAGCACTTTAAATCACTGAGACATTTAGCTCCTTTCAGAGTTGCATGATCTGACACACTTATGGAACTTTATACTTGTTGCTTGACTATTTGCAGTCCCAACTCCAAGCCCAATCAGTTAAGTTGATGGGCAGAATGCAAGTATAGTTCTTGTACTGTGTTAGAAAGTAGCATAATTTCTGTGTGATGAAACATCTGGACTAGGAATTCTAATGTGCACCATCTATCTTTCAACTGAAACTAGGAGAATCAAAGGCTTTGAATCCTAGTGAAAGAAATTATGCATGTGAGACCCAAAAATATCTTCTTAATGAGTAGAACCAGTAAGGGAATGTACATGTGAAGATATGTGTGTGTGCGCATGCGTGTCTCTAAAATTAGTAGTGGAGGTGGAATTATTTCAATTGTAAGATGCCCAACAGAAATTTCTTTTACATTTCATGTGCCTATTAATGCTTTCAGTTGTCCTTCTCCCCTTCCAGTGCACAATCCACTCTCTCTAGTTTTTTTTTCCCACTCAATTCTGGGTCCTGGGGGACTGACCTTTATGAATCAAATCACATTCTGTTGGGTTTGGCCCGTGGCAGGGGCAGGGGCTGGGAGAGTAAGTTAACACCTGGCTAGGTAGGTGGTGGACAGGGCATTAAAAGGTGTCATTTTCTTCAACTGTAGGTATTCTTGGAGGTCATATTGGAAATCACTCCTTCCCCTTAACCCTTCAGATCAGAGTGAGCTCTCTGCTGTGCCTCACCATTCCTTGTTAATTTCCCCGACACCCACATCTTTGTAAATAAATTTTTTTTCCCAAGTGCTTTCCAGCATTCCTTTGAATTGGTGTTTTTTGCTGTCTTGCCCCAGGACATTGCCCTATATATATATATATTTTTTTTTCCATGAAAACTAGTTTTTTAGTGTTCTTATTCAGAGATTTATAAGCAGTGGACCATAATTATTCCTCTTGCTAAGCAATTTGGGAGACAACTTTGGATTCCTATCCAGGTACACTTAGATATTCTTGCTGCTGGAGTAATTGTATGCTGTTAAGTATGTGCATTTATATACTGCTTTCCTGAGTAGAAGAAATCATCAAAAAATATTTAGAAAGGGCAATGACCTTTTGTAAAGGCATCACATTAAAATGTTTTACATTTTTACCTTGCCCATCATTTTTCTCATTAAACAATATGCATTATTTATTAATAAGGCCACTCACAGGGACAGGCAGCCAATTGGCAAATTGGCCTTTACATTAAGCTTTTAATGTTAAATTTATAATGAATGCCAAACTTCAGTATATGAAATAATTGTCTGTCCCTTTTCTATCCATAACTGAAAAAACTATAGTAGGCTTCACGACTGTTGTGTATATACAGGATCTGTTTCCTTCTGAAGGATTTTCTGACCTAAATTTAATAAATCACATCCCTTCTAATCCTACTGTCTTGAACTCCTGAGTCTCTTAGTTAGAATTTAACTTTTATTTATTTAATTGGCATTTTCATTTCTCTCTAAGGAACCCTGTACATTACCCATAGTGTTTTTCAAGTTATACTAATGAAAGAGCAATTTGATTATATTATTTTCTACTTAACTGTCTTCAGTTACTCCCCAGTGCCCACCAGCTGCCTCTTTTTGCCATATATGTGTAATCTATTCCCCACCTTTATCCTATTACCTCTTGCTTTTCTCCCCTCTTTTCCCTACTTTAAATTTTTTTTAATTGAAGTATAATTAATTTACAATGTTGCATTATTTTCAGGTGTACAGCACAGTGATTCAGTTATATAGGTATGTACACACACACACGCACACACACACACATATTTATAAATATATATATATAGGGTTCCTAAGTGGTGCAGTGGTAAAGAATCTGCCTGCTAATGCAGGAGGTGCAGGAAATTCAGGTTCAATCCCTGGGTCAGGAAGATCCCCTGGAATAGGAAATGGCAACTCACTCCAGTCCATGGACAGAGGAGCCTGGTAGGCTTCGGTCCATGGAATCACAAAGAATTGGACATGACTAAGCAACTGAGCATACAGGCACACAGTGTGTATATGTTAATCCAAACTCCTAATTTATCTTTCTCCCCTTTCCCATTTGTTGACCATGAATTTGTTGTATGTCAATGAGTCTATTTCTGTTTTGTATATAAATTCATTTGTATCATTTTTTAAGATTCCTCATCTAAGCAATATTATACAATACTTGTCTTTCTCTGTCTGGCTTGCTTAGTATGATAATGTCTAGGTCCATCCATATTGCTGCAAATGGCATGATTTCATTCTTTTTTATGGGCACATAATATTCCACTGTGTGTGTGTCTGTGTGTGTCTGTGTGTGTGTGTGTGTGTGTGTGTATCAAACCCAGGTCTTCCTCATTGCAGGCAGATTCTTTACCTTCTGAGCCACTAGGGAAGCCTCTCTCTATCTCTGTATACACATACACACACACACACATACATGCATGTATGCACATACCACATTTATTCATTCATCTGTTGATGGGCATTTAGGTTGCTTCCATGCCTTGGCTATAATAAATATTGCTTCTGTGAACATTGGGGTGCATGCATCACTTTGATTTATGGTTTTCTCTGGATATATGCCCAGGAGTGGGATTGCAGGATAAGGTTACTCTATTTTTAGTCTTTTTTTTTTTAACTGAAGAATAATTGCTTTACAGTGTGTTGATTTCTGCTGAATGCAATGTTGCCAGTCAGTCATAATTAATGTGTGTGTGTGTGTGTGTGTGTATCCCCTTCCTTGTGAGCCTCCCTCCCCTATCTTACCCCTCTAGGTCTCTTCATGGTGGCTTTACCAGTTTACATTCCCACCAATAGTGTAAGAGGATTCCTTTTACTCCACATCTCTCCAGCATTTGTTGTTTGTAGACTTTTTGATGATGGCCATGCTGACTGCTTTGAGGTGATACCTCATTGTAATTTTGAGTTGTATTTCTCTAATAGTGAGCTGTTTTGAGCATCTTTTCATGTGCCTTTTGGCTTCCCTGATAGCTCAGTTGGTAAAGGATCTGCCTGCAATGGAGGACACCCCGGTTTGATTCCTGGGTTGGGAAGATCTGCTGGAGAAGGGATAGGCTACCCACTCCTGTATTCTTGGGCTTCCCTTGTGGCTCCACCTGCAATGTGGGAGACCTGGGTTCGATCCCTGGGTTGGGAAGATCTCCTGGAGGAGGGAGAAGCTACCCACTCCAGTATTCTGGCCTGGAGAATTCTGTGGACTGTATAGTCTATGGGGTCGCAAAGAGTTGGACACGATTGAGTGACTTTCACTTTGGCTATCTGTACATCTTCTTTGGAGAAATTTCTATTTAGGTCTTCTGCCCACTTTTTGATTGGATTGTTTTTTGATATTGAGCTGTATGAGCTGTTTGTATATTTTGGAGATTAATCTTCTGTCTGTTTCATCATTTGCAAAAAATTTCTCCCCTTCTGTAGGTTGTTTTTTTGTTTTGTTTATGGTTTCCTTTGCTGTGCAAAATCTTTTAATTAGGTCTCATTTGTTTATTTTCCTTTTTATTTTCATTACTCTAGGAGGTGAATCAAGAAAGATCTTGCTGTGATTTATGTCAGAGAGTGTTCTGCCTATGTTTTCCTCTAAGAGTTTTATAGTACTTGGCTTTACATTTATGTCTTTAATTCACTTTGAGTTTATTTTTTTTCATAGTGTTAGAGAATGTTTTGATTTTACTCTTTTACATGTAAACTGTCCAGTTTACCCAGAACCACTTACTGAAAAGACTGTATTCTCCATTGTATATTCTTGCCTCTGTTGTTGTAGATTAATTGACCATAGGTGTGTGACTTTATTTCTGGGCTTTCTCTCCTGTTTCATTGATCTGTAAATCTGTTTTTGTGCCAGTACTATACTGTTTTGATGACTGTGGTTTTATAGTATAGTCTGAAGTCAAAGAGCCTGATTCCTCCAGCTCAGTTTTTCTTTCTCAAGGAAGCTTTGGTTGTTTGAAGTCAGTACTACTGTAACCATGGCTCCTGGTCCCTGTGAAATTATCCCCTTCTGTGTACTTTCACATACTGAATCCACCTAACAACAAAGCTTTAAAGTATGTGAAGGAAAAACTGACAGAAATGAAAAGTAAAACAGAAAAATCCACAATTCTGGTTGGAGACTGCAACACTCTTTTCTTAGGAATTGATAAAACTGGTAGACAGAAAATCAGCAAGGATGCAGAAGGAGTAAACAGTATTAACTGTTTGGAATCTAATTGGCATTTATATAATGCCCTATCCAGAAACAACAGGTAGGACTTCCCTGGTGGTACAGTGGGCAAGAATCCACCTGCCAGTGCAGGAGACACGAGTTTGATCCCTGGTCTGGGAAGATTTCACATGCTGCAGAGCAACTGAGTCCATACTCGAGAGCCTGTGAGCTGCTACTGCTGAGCCTGTGTTTTGTAACTACTGAAGCCATGTGCTCTGCAATAAGAGAAGGGAACACAATGATAAGACTTTGCACTACAAGGAAGACTAGCCCCTGCTCACTGCAACTAGAGAAAGCCTGTGCACAGCAATGAAGACCTTGTGAAATAAAAAATAAAATAAATGTATAATTTTAAAAGACAAAAAAATAGCAGGTAATGTTCTTTTTAAGTTGTTGTTGTTCAGTCTCTCAGTTGTGTCCAACTCTTTGTGACCCTATGGACCACATCATGCCAGGCTTCCTTGTCCTTCACTATCTTCTGGAGTTTGCTCAAACTTATGTCCATTGAGTTGGTGATGCCATCCAACCATCTCATCCTCTGTTACCACCTTCTCCTCCTGCCCTCAATTTTCCCCAGCATCAGAGTGTACAATGAGTTGGCTCTTCACAGAAGGTGGCCAAAGTATTGGAGCTTCAGCTTTAGCATCAGTCCTTCCAATGAATATTCAGGACTAATTTCCTTTAGGATTGACTGATTTGATCTCCTTGCTGTCCAAGGGACTCTCAAGAGTCTTCTCCAGCACCACAGTTCAGAAGCATCAGTTCTTCAGTCCTCAGCCTTCCTTATGGTCCAACTCTCACATCCATACATGATTACTGGATAAACCATAACTTTGACTATATGAACCTTTGTTGGCAAAGTGATATCTCTGCATTTTAATATACTGTCTGTGTTTGCCATAGCTTTTCTTCAAAGGAGTAAACATCTTTTAATTTCATGGCTGCAATCACTGTCTGCAGTGATTTTGGAGCTCAAGAAAATAAAGTCTGTCACTGTTTCCACTTTTTCCCCATCTATTTGCCATGAAGTGATGGGACCGAATGCCATGATCTTAGTTTTTTGAACACTGCATTTTAAACCAATTTTTTCACTCTCCTCTTTCACCTTCACCAAGAGGCTCTTTAGTTTCTCTTTGCTTTCTGCCATTCGGGTGGTATCATATCCATATCTGAGATTGTTGATATCTCTTCCAACAATCTAGATTCTAGCTTGTACTTCATCCTGCCCAGCATTTCTCATGATGTACTCTGCATATAAGTTAAAGAAGCGAGGTGATAATATTCAGCCTTAACAGTTTTCCTTTCCCAATTTTGAACCAATTTGTCATTCCTTGTATGGTCTAGCTCTTGCTTCTTGACCTGTATACAGGTTTCTCAGGAAGTAGTAAGGTGATCTGATATTCCCATCTCTCTAAGAATTTTCCACAGTTTTTTGTGATCCACGCAGTCAAAGACTTTAGTGTAGTTGGTGAAGCAGAAGTAGATGTTTCTCTGGAATTCCCTTGCTTTTTCTTTGATCCAGTGGATGTTGGCAATTTGATCTCTGATTCCTCTGCCTTTTCTAAATCCAACTTGTACATCTGTAAGCTTTCAGTTCACATACTGTTGAAGTCTAGCTTGAAGGATTTTGAGCATTACCTTGTTAGCATGTGAAATGAGCACAGTTGTATGATAGTTTGAACATCCTTTGGCATTGCCCTGCTTTGGGATTGGAATGCAAAGTGACCTTTTCCAGTCCTGTAGCCACTGTTGAGTTTTCCAGATTTGTTGGTGTACTGCGTGCAGCACTTTAATAGCATAATCTTTTAGGCTTTGAAATAGCTCAACTGGAATTCCATCACCTCCAATAGCTTTGTTCATAGTAATGCTTCCTCAGGCCCACTTGAATTCACACTCAGGTTGTCTGGTTCTAGGTGAGTGACCACACCGGATCATTAGGACCTTTTTTGTACAGTTTCTCTGTGTATTCTTGCCACCTCTTCTTTTTTTTTTTTTTTAAATCAACTAATTAATTTATTTTAATTGGAGGCTAATTACTTCACAATATTGTAGTGGTTTTTGCCATACATTGACATGAATCAACCATGGGTGCACATGTGTCCCCCATCCTGAACCCCCCTCCCACCTCCCTCCCCATCCCATCCCTCAGGGTCATCCCAGTGCACTGGCCCTGAGCGCTCTGTCTCATGCATCGAACCTGGACTGGCGATCTGTTTCACATATGGTAATATACCTGTTTCAATGCTATTCTCTCAAATCATCCCACGCTCACCTTCTCCCACAGAGTCCAAAAGTCTGTTCTTTACATCTGTGTCTTTTTTGCTATCTGACATTTAAGGTCATCATTACCATCTTTCTAAATCCCATATATATGCGTTAATACACTGTATTGGTGTTTTTCTTTCTGACTTGCTTCACTCTGTATAATAGGCTCCAGTTTCATCCACCTCATTAGAACGGATTCAAATGCAGCCTTTTTAATAGCAGAGTAATATTCCATTGCATATATGTACCACAGCTTTCTTATCCATTCATCTGCCTATGGACATCTAGGTTGCTTCCATGACCTAGCTATTGTAAACAGTACTGTGATGAACACTGGGGTACACATGTCTCTTTCAATTCTGGTTACCTTGGTGTGTATCCCCAGCAGTGGGATTGCTGGGTCATATGGCAGTTCTATTCTCAGTTTTTTGAGGAATCTCCACACTGGTCTCCATAGTGGCTGTACTAGTTTGCATTCCTACCAACACTATAAGAGGGTTCCCTTCTCTCCATACCCTCTCCAGCATTTATTGTTTGTAGACTTTTGGATAGCAACCATTCTGACCTGTATGAGATGGTACCTCATTGTGGTTTTGATTTGCATTTCTCTAATAATGAATGATGTTGGGCATCTTTTCATGTGTTTGTTAGCCATCTGTATGTCTTCTTTGGAGAAATGTCTGTTTAGTTCTTTGGCCAATTTTTTTATTGGGTCATTTAGTTTCTGGATTTGAGCTGCAGGAGCTGCTTGTATATTTTTGAGATTAATTCTTTGTCCATTGCTTTGTTTGTTATTATTTTCTCCCATTCTGAAGGCTGTCTTTTCACCTTGCTTATAGTTTCCTTCGTTGTGCAAAAGCTTTTGAGTTTAATTACGTCTCATTTGTTTATTTTTGCTCTTATTTCCATTACTCTGAGAAGTGGGTCATAGAGGATCCTGCTGTGATTTATGTCAGAGAGTGTTTTGCTTATGTTTTCCTCTAGGAGTTTTATAGTTTCTGGCCTTACATTTAGATCTTTAATCCATTTTGAGTTTATTTTTGTATATGGTGTTAGAAAGTGTTCTAGTTTCATTCTTTTACAGGTGGTTGACCAGTTTTCCTAGCACCACTTATTAAAGAGATTGTCTTTTCTCCATTGTATATTCTTGCCTCCTTTGTAAAAGATAAGGTGTCCATAGGTGCATGGATTGATCTGTGGCCTTTCTATTTTGTTCCATTCTTCTATATTTCTGTCTCTGTGCCAGTACCATACTGTCTTGATGACTGTAGCTTTGTAGTATAGTCTGAAGTCAGGTAGGTTGATTTCTCCAGTTCCATTCTTATTTCTCAAGATTGCTTTGGCTATTTGAAGTTTTTTGTATTTCTATACAAATTGTGAAATTATTTGTTCTAGTTCTCTGAAAAATACCATTGGTAACTTGATAGGGATTGCATTGAATCTATAGATTGCTTTGGATAGTATACTCATTTTTACTATGTTGATTCTTCCGATCCATGAACATGGTATATTTCTCCATCTATTTGTATCCTCTTTGATTTCTTTCATCAGTGTTTTATAGTTTTCTATATATAGGTCTTTTGTTTCTATAGGTAGATATATTCCTAAGTATTTTACTCTTTTCATTGCAATAGTGAATGGAATTGTTTCCTTAATTTCTCTTTATTTTCTCATTGTTATTGTATAGGAATACAAGGGATTTCTGTGTGTTAATTTTATATTCCTCCAACTTTAGTATATTCATTGATTAGCTCTAGAAATTTTCTGGTGGAGTCTTTAGGGGTTTCTATGTAGAGGATCATGTCATCTACAAATAATGAGAGTTTTACTTCTTTTCAAATCTGGATTCCTTTTATTTCTTTCTCTTTTGTGATTGCTCTGGCTAAAACTTCCAAAACTATGTTGAACAGTATTGGTGAGAGTGGGCACCCTTGTCTTGTTCCTGACTTTAGGGGAAATGCTTTCACTTTTTCACCACTGAGGATAATGTTTGCTGTGGGTTTATCATGTATGGCTTTTATTATGTTGTGGTATGTTCCTTCTATGCCTGCTTTCTGGAGGTTTTTAAATCATAAATGGATGTGGAATTTTGTCAAAGGCTTTCTCTGCATCTATTGAGATCATATGGTTTTTATCTTTCAATTTGTTAATATGGTGTATCACATTGATTTGCGAATGTTGACGAATCCTTGTGTCCCTGGGATAAAGCCCATTTGGTCATGATGTATGATCTTTTTAATATGTTGTTGGATTCTGTTTGCTAGAATTTTGTTAAGGATTTTTGCATATGTTCATCAGTGATATTGGCCTGTAGTTTTCTTTTTTGTTGCCACCTCTTCTTAATCTCTTCTGCTTCGTTAGGTCCTTGCGTTTCTGTCCTTTATTGTGCCCATCTTTGCATGGAGTGTTCCCTTGGTATTTCTAATTTTCTTGAAGAGATCTCTAGTATTTCTCATTTTTTTGTCTTCCTCTATTTCTTTGCATTTTTCTTTAAGAAGACTTTCTTATCTCTCCTTGCTATTCTTTGAAACTCTGTATTCAGTTGGGTATATCTTTCTCTTTGCCCTTTGCCTTTTGCTTCTTTTCTTTTCTGAGTCATTTGTTTTAAGAGTACATGTGTTTTACCCAAGATAGGCCATATCCTAGATCATAAAACAAACTTTTAACACCTTTAAAATAATTAAAATCATATAAAGTATTCTCTCTGATTGTAATGTATTACACTAGAAACCAGTAAGAGAAAGATGACAAAAAAAAATCCAAATAGCTATAAATTAAGCAACATACTTTGAACCAATCCATGAGTCAAAGGGGAAATATTAAGGGGAACTGAAAAATATTTTGAACTTAAAAAATAAAATCCTATGGAAACAGAATTTGAGGGTTGCAGTTAAAGTAGTTCTGACATGAAAATTTATAACATTAAATGCTTATGCTAAAAAGAATAAAGACCTCAAATAATATAAGATTCTGCTTTAAGAAACTAGAAAAACAAGAGTAAAAATAACCAAAAAGAAGCAGGAAGAAGGAAGTAATAAAGATAGGAGAAGTTAGTGCATTTTAAAAATCGTAAAGAAATTCAAGAAAAATTGCTTCTTGAAAATAGCGGTATAATTGACAGTCCTTTTAATAAAACTGACAAAGAAAAAAGAGAAAATTCTTACTATCAGGAATAAGAGAATATCACTACAGACATTAAAAGGATAATAAGGGTATACTACAAATAGCTGGACTACCACAACATTTAATACCCTGCCATTTTGATAATAAAACTCTACAAACTATTAATATTACCAATAAGAGCTAGGTAACCTTGATAGCCTTATATTATTAAGGAAGTACATAGTTTAAAATCTTCTGAAAAAGAAATCTTTAGGTTCAAGTGATTTCACTGGCTCATTCTACCAAACATTTAAAGAAGAAATAATGTCAGTTATATCCAGTCTCTTTGACAGAAGAGCAGGAAACACTGCCAAATATATTTTGTAACACCAGAATTACCCTAATAATAAAAGTCAAAGGTAGAACCAAAACTACAGACAAATGTCTTTCGCGGACATAGATACAGAAATCCTCAGAAAAAAAATAGCTAATCAAATCCAGCAATATATAAAAATTAATATGCTGTGCCCAAGGAGAGTTTATTCTGGGACTGCAAGGCTGAGTCAATATTTAAAAATTAATCATTGCAGTCTGCCATGTTAATACTTTAAATAGGAAAAACTGTATGAATATATCAGTTGATACAGAAAAGGGACTTAACAATTCATAGTAAAAATCTATCAGCAAACTAGTAATGGAAAGGAATTTTCTCGATCTGATGAAGAGAATCTACAAAAAACCTACATGTAACATCCACCACACTTTATTTTAAAAAGGAGTGCCTTCCCTTTAAGACAGAAAACAAAGCAGGGATGTCCACTTCCCTCACCCTCACGCTGGAAATGCACAGGCGATATGATCCTTAGGTAGAAAATTCTGAGGAATATCCTCATATTCCCAGAAATAATAAGTGAGTTTATCAGAGACAGGGTACCAGGTCAACATAATAACCAGTAGTGTTTCTAGATGCTATTGATAAAATGTAGGAAATAAAAATTTAAAAATTATATCACCTATAATCCTGCCACAAAATGAAATAGTTGAGTATGAATCTTACAAAACACCTGTAATATCTGTATGCTGAAAATTACAAAACACTGATGAAATAAATATAAAATGAATTAAATAAGTGGAAATACATACCTTCTTCAGGAATTGAAAGACTTAAGATATCAAAATAGATTTCCACTCCATAGTAAAGATGTTAGTTCATTTCTAAGTAAACTATAGGTTTAGTACAATTTCACTTGAAATTCTGTCATGATTTCTTTGTAAATATAAAAAGCTGTTCTATAATTTTTATGAAAAATTAAAGGATCTAGAATAGACAGAAACAGTTTTAAAAAAAAAGAGTAAGGTTGGAAGAATCACTCTATCCAGTTAGAAGTTTTTGGAGAGTTGGAATAATCAAGATGGTGTGTTATTGGCTCATGGATCAGAGATAGATAAATAAGATAGAGTCCAGAAGGAAATCAATACAAGTATGCCAGTTGATATTTTTTAAAGGTGTAAAAGCAATTCTTTGGAGGAAGGACAGTCTTTTAAACGAAAGGTATTGGAAAAATGAAACATCTATATGCAAAAATGTAAACCTTGACCTTAACCTTGCATCTTATACAACAGTTACAATATTAACTCAAAATGGATCATAGATTTAAGTGTAGAATTATAAAACTTTCAGCAAAAAACTTTCTGAACTGGGGTTAGTCAAAGAGTTCTTAGACATTACAGCAAAAGAGAATCCATAAAATGGAAGAAGGCTCATACACAAAACTATACATGGGCTTTTATGAGAGATCTATGCATGATCACCCAAAGTTGGAAGAATCCAGATATTCAGTAGTTGAATGGGTTAATGAACTGTGGTAAAACCATGCACTGGAATACTCCTCAGTCATAGAAAGTACAGAGTATTGACAGCGCATAACCATTTGTATAAATCTCAGTAGCATTATCCCGAGTGAAAGAAGTCTCAAAAGGTCATTTACTCCATGATTTTGTTTATAATATTCTTGACCAGACAAAGCTGTAGTGATGGAGAAGAGATTAGAAGGTAAGGGTGAGGAAGGGGTGTGATTATAAGCACATGGAAGTTCTTGTGGCTTTGGCTCTGTTCTGTATCTCGATTGTGGTGGTGGTTGCATAAGTCTCTACTTGTGTTAAAATTCATAGTAGAGTACACTGAAAATGTTAGTTTTATGGCAGATTAATTAGGCAAATTAGCACGGAGATGGGGACAACATCCAAGATGTGTGCAAAGGTGCATGCGTGTGTGCTCAGTTGCTGCCGTTGTGTCTGACTCTTTGAGACCGCATTGACTATAGTCCACCAGGTTCCTTTGTCCATGATATTCTCCAGGCAAGAATATTGGAGTGTGTTGCCATGCCTTCCTCCAGGGAATCTTCCCAACCCAGGGATCAAACCTGAATCTCCTGCACCTCCTGCTTTGCAGGCAGATTCTTTACCCACTGGGCCCACTGAGCCACCTGGGAAGCCCCTGTACAAAAGTAGTAGATATTAAAGCAGTTAAACCAACAAAAGGACCTGGATGCCCATTTGATGCAAGGAATGAGAAAGAGGCCTTTGTTGAGAGTAAAAATTACGTGTTCCTATTGAGGCAGGAGTCTGTTATTCAGCCTCCACCATGTTCTTTCACCCTAAAAAGAAAAGGATGTTTTGCCATGAATGGTGGTTGGTTTCCTATACTTGAAGACGTCCGAGCAAAGGATGAAAACTCTTGCCCAGAGCTTATTGTAGTGGTTATAGCAGAAAGTAAGATGTTCCATTAGATTTCTGTGGTCAATTCACTTACAATTGTGTGACATAGCAGGAGCCAGAGGATGACAAATCATCTATTGTTGCAAGGTGAGTAATAATGCAGATTGGCTAAACTATGCATCAGTTTGTCTCTCACAAAGAACAGATGTGATCACAGTAATTCCAGAGATGAATCAGTCAGATAGTTCTGACGCTGATCCATCAGACTAATCTGAATGTCTGAAAAATTTGCCTCCAATAGAAGGTCAAGTGGGATGGAAAGAATTACTCTGTTTATTTCAGACATCTTTTTATAGGTGTGCACATCTCATTTGAAAACATTTATGATGATCTTGTTTTAAAATGGTTGATCTATTTATATTCCAGCAAATTCCTTAAGCAGCTCTGGTTTTTTAGGGGAAAAGTAGAGGGAGAGGCCTGAAGCCCTTTTCTAGGATGGTAATGGAAAGTGCTCATGTAAAGCACTAGTGTACTTGCTTCCACGGTTAGTAGGGGCTTAGAGCAGTCCTGAGCCATCATGTAGGCTTTGGAGGCTTTCTGAGAATGGCCCAGTCCAACAGAATCAGCTTCTCACATGGGAGTCTGTTAAAAATGCAGACTGTAGGTCTCCACCCAGACCTCCTGAATTACAAACTCATAAGGTAGGGTCCAGTATGCTGTTTTAGCAAGCCTTCTAAATGATTCTGATGCAAACTAAAGTTTGTCTGATACATATTGAAGTTTGGCATCTATGATATCATTAGTTTTGCTTCTGACTAATTTCACACGGGACTCTGAAGAACCCCAGGGGTTATTTTTAATCTATTGGAAATTCATATTATGTGGTTACAAGCTGACCAGTGGGTCAGAGAAAGTCCACTTAGCCAACTGCTAGCTTAATTCAAGCATTAGGCATCAGAGAAATTAAAATTCCATTACACTTCTGTCCATTTCCAACTTACAAGCCATTTTGATTTGCAGCTTCAACTTACAATCCAGAACAGAAAAGAGCAACCTCGATACATACCACTCTCTCCTTTCTTATGTGATTAGCTCATTATTAGCCCATTTAAGAAGGAATATTGTTTCTAAATGCCGGCTCCAACTTCCTTTCAAAAATTCGTTATTACACTCCTGACACTCTTTTTTTTTTTAATGTTCCAATTGGTAGTTATTTTCTCATGGTGCTTGCCAAACTGAGTTTAAAACTTCACTGTCTGTTTTAATATCTCAATTGGTTGCCATAACATGACTGCAGAGGTTTCTTGAACCAGAAGCATGTCTGCCAAGTAAAGCTTTAAGTCTGAAATGTGAATGTGACATGCTTCTTCATCATTTAAAGCACTGTTTAATTAAGGATTGGTGAACCCCATTTCAGTTTGAGTTATTTGAATGTCTAATGTTTATTCAAACATCCTGATTTCAATAAAAACTCTAAATGTGGGTTGCCAGCACTTTTCCATTAACTTTTAAATCCCTGTGTGTTTCAAGGGAAATATAGTTTGTATGTTTCTGATTCATTTACACTTAACTCATCAGAATATTATTTTGCTGGAACTAGTTCTTGTCCAACTGTCACGTACCTCTTAAAATCCTTAGAAATAGGATGTTAGTTAAAACACAGCAAAATATAAACAAAGCCAAGGCTTAGAAAAGTTGAACCATATTTGGTTTTGTTTCTGAACTTGGCCCCAAATGCCTGTGGTTTAAAGGTGTAATAGATTACAAGATTCCTTTTACTGTCCCAGCAAAATAGGACTACCTGCCTTGTGCCCCTGGGTGCAATACACACATTTGGAAGTAATTATAAAGGACATGAGTGAAAGTAAACTATGTGCCGTGTTGGTATTTTCATTTCAGTGGTGGGGAGGCTTCCGCTAAAATGTCCATGAGAGAAACCTTCTGCCCATTTAGCATTGGAACTTGAACCCCAAGAAACCAGGTGCACACCTGCTGTCCCACTGAAGCCTGCACGTAGCAAATCTCCAAGAACTCAAAATAATAAAAGGATGTGAATGAACTGTTAACTTTCTTGAGTCAGGCTAACTTGAAAATGAGACTTTCTGTGTTATTAGGTTGAGAGAGAAATGTATAAATCAGTACTTCTTATTTTGTGGTTAACCTGTCTATATTACTCAGGGTCCAGTCAGGAAAACAGAACCACTTTCTATATTGCAGCAGAGAATTTCAGAAAGGAAACTGGCTGAGAAGGTGTGCGAGGGCTCCTAGAGCAGCAGGGGAAGATGGGAGGTTCAGAAGGAAGTACAGCAAGCAGCTGTTACCCCTTAGACTGGAGGAACAGAGGGAAGTTGAGATTTTCAAACCCAGAAGCTTGGATGAGGGATGTTTTGGGACTGAAGAGGGATGGGATTCTTTGGGGTGTTGATACCTCTGAGTGCTGTCCCATGAGGCTAGTTCTAGGAGTGCAGAAAGCCAACTGGATACTGGAGATGATTGCTGTTATCAGGGTGAAGAACCCCGTTCATCTGAGTTACAGGGATTCCCATTGAAACCGCTTCTGGGTATTTGTCCTGCGAATTGACATGTTAAACGAAAGTGTTAGCTCCTTCCTGAACACCATTGTTCAGTTTCTAAGAACTTCCTTGTCCTCATCCATAAAATGGGGCCAATAGTCTTTAGACTGCTCACCTTGATGGTGTCTTTGGAACATAAAAAGATATTAAAACACTTGGTCTGCGATCAGCATGTGTGTGTGCTAAGTTGCTTCAGTGGTGTCTGACTCTTTGCGACCCAATGGACTGTAGCCTGCCAGGCTCCTCTGTCCATGGGGATTATCCAGACGAGAGTACCGAAGTGGGATGCCATGCCCTTCGCCAGGCGATCTTCCCAACCTAGGGATCGTACTTGCATCTCTTATGTCTCCTGTATTGTTTGGCAGGTTATTTACCACTAACACCACCTGGGAAGCCCAGTCAGTGAACAGATATCACGTAAATTCGTGGTATTGTGATTGTTCTTTTAAAAGTCTTACTTTACTTTAAAATATGATATTGAAATAAAAGAAATCTAAGACAAAGTTGCTTATACTCCCATCATATAATCAAGTAAATAGTTTCTTTTTCTTCATATACTCATTGTTTTATATATTTCCTGATATTATCATCATTTTAAACTCAAAGCCTGGAAACTTTGTCTTTCAGGACACGAGTGAACTGTTTTTTCTGTTTCTCTGAAACAGGTACAAATACATTTTTTAAGAACTAGATGTGGAGAAGGAAGGAAGCATTTGTAAGTAAAATCAGATTATTAACTAATAGTGTTAAGGATGTTTTACAGCTGCAGATCACAACACTGAAAGGAAATATAGCTATGTTTATAAAATTGTAAACAGAAATATAATTCCAGGCTGCCTGATCCTTTTTCCTAATTATACTGCTTTTAAGCAGGTGAAAGTGAAAATATTTATAAAATAAGATACAGTTATGGCACCTGATGCAGAAATATGTTTATCCTTCATATTTTATATTTCTGCATTGAAATTGAACACTTGGTTGGCAATAACATTAAGAAACAAATGTCATCAAACAGTTCAAAGGAGGATTTTAAAGTCACCATTTCAAGTGTATGGTTTTGAGAACTGACAATCCCTGCAAGTGTGGATAGGTTGTGTTCTTTGAATACCTAAGTGCCATTTGATGCCCCTTTGGTTTTTGGAGTTTCATTTAGTAAAGCACTTGTACACATTCAGTGAAATATCTATTACTAAGGGATCTTTTTTCCCAACTCTCTTCTCATCAGAAGTGACAGTGAATATCTTCTCTTACATTTCCTAAAGAGGCACCATTTTTTTTTCTTCTTTTTTTCCTTGAAACATAGAGTACTGGCATGTTATGTTCTGTAGACCCCTAAGGTAAAACTCTCTAACCCTTTCTAAACCATCACTAAAAGTGGGTGGCAATGGACTATTTTCCCCTTGGGATATTGTTGAAATAGGCTGTCTTTATGTGTATTATTTTCTTAGTCAATGAGCTTCGGAAGACAAAAAGCTATCAGTCTGATACTCAGTGACTTCTTTCAACACAAAAATACCCTAAGGGGAACCTCGGTGACTGGTAGAGTAGAAGGTATTGCTTCATGTTTAGATTTTTCCAATGAAAATGAATTGGAAAGCTAGAGGTATTGTGGCATAGAGGCGTTACAGGGGGAGTGACACGTTCAATTGGAAAAGGGAAATGTGAATTTGAAATAGCTATTTGGTCTTCCCACTCCAGTAGCAGAAAATGTTAAAATTGTATCTGGTCTGAAGCATTCACAGTTACAATTGAATTTCAGTAAAAGTGTCTCTTACAGAGCATAAATGTATGCAGAGTCCCCATTCCACTGGCCTTTTAATGAATCTGAAGGAGTTGTAGATTCCTAGAAATGCAGTGTCCCTAGAAGGTGTGTGTGTGTGCACCTGTGTGTACATATATGTGTGTACATGCACACTCACATTTTTTTTTCCTCCCAAGTGAATTATCCTGAAAGGGGGGCCATTATTCTGGCAGTATATATGCCCTTGGGATGTCAGTGAAGTATTTTTTTAATCCTCACCCCCCCCAACTTCTTAAAAATGGCTTTACAAAGGCAAAAGTGGTCCCTAATATGGTTGCACTGACAGTATGTAAGGTACAAAAAGCTGTCACAGCATCAATAAAATGTCAACTCTATAGAAACTTTACCATGTTAGTGAAAATTTACCCATTATTGCTCAGGAGTTTCTGTTTGGGGAAGCTCTTCAGATCATAGGGCATTTTCTATGAGTCCAATTCACTGCAACAGAGATTACGGAGGAAGACTTTTGTGGTTGGGTCCATTTCCCATTGTACTATAGCTTACATCTGTGGAACCTGAAAGAGAAGAAAGAATATAAAAAGGCTTTTAATAGATTGAAGGTAATCTTATCAGGAAAAGCAATGTATATTTTATGTGCCTGTGATTTTTTTAAAAATCTTTTGACACTGTTTCTTGTGGTAAAATATCAGTTTTAGCCTCTGATTGGAAGTTGTGCTGCTCTTCTTAACTTCGGCTTCAGTTTTGGTCCTCAGAGAGGGAGCACCCCAAAATGGGGACTTTCACATCAAAGAAAAAAAGTGTATTTAAATATAGGCTGGAGGAAACAATGTGTTGGAGAGACTATATCCAAATGTTAGGGCTCACACATGAGCCAGGATGATGCCTCAGGACGGTCATGGAGATAATAGAAAGGAAGAGGCATAGACTCATCAGATCAGTTGTTAAAATCCATTGATTAATATTTGTGTTGAAGTATAGTTGATTTACAGTATTGTGCCTATCTCTGCTATATATCAAAGTGACTAATTCATACACATATATATTCTTTTTTGATAGTCTTTTCTGTTATGGTTTATCACAAGATATTGAGTGTGGTTCCTATGCCGTACAGTGAGACCTTGTTATTTATCCATTCTAAATGTAATAATTTGCACTTCACCACCCCAAACCCTCAGTCTATGATTCTCCCTTTCCCCTGCCCCCTTGGCAACCACAAGTCTGAAATATGGTAGAAATGAACCTATCTATAAAACAGAAACAGACTCATAGTCATTGGTTAATCTTTGAAACTTTATTTTTAATACCCAGATACATTCTGGTGACTATCTTACATTGACTTTCTTTTCTCTCAAAAAGATGCTATGCTATGTATCAGTATCTATAACTTCAGACATGTCACCTCTTTGGGTCTCTTGTTCCTTATTTATAAAGGATAAAGCCTCAAGGACCTCTAAGGGTCTTTCAACATTGACTTTATGGCTCTGGAGTATGGGGTTTAGTCCTCTGGGTTGTGAAATTCTTTACCTTGATGCTGAGCCCCAGAGGGGCTGATGGCTTGAGGAAGGAAGCTTTTTTCAGAAGATAATGTTAGCACATTAGAATTGGACAATAATGTAAGATCGAATCCTCATTCCTCTTCTTGTTGAGACAGGCCCTGGTGATCCATCTTTTGGCTCTGTCACCCTAATTTAGGTCATTCCTATTGTGAGGCTTCTCAAATAGTACCTGTCTGGGTATAAAATTTATGTTGAAGGAGCATTAATGAAGCTGTTAATAAGATGAAGAACTTAACAGTATGCTGTTATCTGAGGATGATATATTTTATATACTCAAGACATGTTTAATTAGCTTTGCAAGAGTCAAATTGGTCTGGACAGTAATGAAGCTTTCTTTTTATCCCTTTATCCCATATTCTGCTATAATGACAGGCAAGTTATTCAAGAAATCACATTTCAAATTTGGTGTATTTGTAAATCTCTCTCTCTGTTCCTGCAAAACTAATCAGTTTTGAAAATTCACTTTCTTGCTCAGGATAGAATGCAGGAGAAAACTTATTTAGAATGACACAGTAGAATAAAGAATAGTGCTAATAGGTGTTAGAGCTCTTCAAATATTGAACATGCATTTTTTTTTTGAAACATAGTTACTAAATATTTGATAAGCATTTACATCTGAGTAGCACTCAAGGGTTTTATAACCTTTGATATGCACTCCCATTTTGCAGATGAGGACACTGAGCAGACTGCCAAAGCTTTAAGTACTGGAGCCAAGATTCAAAATCTTTTGCCCCAAATCTCTGCTTCCTTCCAAACGGAATGATCCAAGTTTAATGTGTGATGGCTGTTCCTCTACTTAAAGAATAAAAGAAAAGATTGAATCTACTAATCCAGTGGTTCCTTTGAATTTCAGGGGTCAGGTGGGGATTTGTCTCTGGTGGGTTCCACCCCTTAAGAGCCAAGGAAGAACTTTAATGATCCTCATGATGATTTTGAATTTTATCCACAATCATTGAAGGGTTTTCATGTTTGCAGTCTTATTTATTCTCTCAGAAGACCTTTGAGGGAGGTGGGTTGGGCATTTTGATCCCCGTGTATTATGTATTTATTTACGGCTGCATTGGGTCTTAGTTGCAGCACTCTGGTTCTTCATTGTGGTGCATAGGCTTAGTGGCCACATAGTTTGTGGGATCTTAGTTTCCTAACCAGGGATCAAACCTGAATCCCCTGAATTGGAAGGCAGATTCCCAACCCCTGGACCACCTCCCTGTATTTTTGAGAGATTTTTACCTCTGGTTGCACACATGGTCAGCGTTGATGCAAGGCCAGGAAAATGTTGCTCCCAGCCTCCAACTAGTGCAACCAGAAATTTTGTCAGGAGTTTCAGTAAGTGGTATTTTGATAGAGACAAGAGTAACGGATGAAACAGAAAAGAGAAGATCCCATCAAAAGTGACAAAAGTGGAAGGATGTAGGTCATTATCTATTCTAATGTATTTTTTAAAAAGGAAAGGGGCAATTTAGAAGTCTTCTGAAGAATGAAGATCTTGGCAAGAGCAGTTATTTCTTTTGATAAAGACAGGTCTTTTGGTTGAAATTTTGATGTCTAAATTCTTGGAAAATATCTGATTTTTTTTTTGTTTGTTTGAAAGAACTATAAGAGGTAAAATAAGGGGACATTTTTCTACAATGTCTGATTCTGTTTTTCAGAAATCGAGTTGCTAAGTTGTTAATAAGGAGGACTAATTGTGATGACAGTCATGCATTGCTTCATTCAGAAAAACACTACCGAGTGTTTGTAGTATATAGAGAGAGTTGGCATTTCTTTATAATTTAGGTAGTTGAGACACCTAAACTCCTGTGCTTATCTGTTTGTACTGAGTCCATTTCTTGGGTGTGAACATTCTGAAAACAGAGTAATAAGTAGTATATTTGGGTCTTTGTGTAGCAGCCAAAGAAGATAGAACAACAACCTAGTTAATATTTTTGAATCTGTTTATGGGACTTTTACCTTTGTTAAGCTTATTTTTTTTATTCTACAGTCATTGAGCAGTTCTTCATGTAAATGTATTCTCATAAAAACTGAATCACAATGCAGGATAGTAGTGATATCAAACCACATATCACTGTGGCTATTTGGAAGTGTGGTAAAGAAAGATTGAAGTTTCATCTCAACTTGCTAGACAAAAATCCCATGATATCGTCCATGGCGTCAGGCAGCAGGGGAGTATGGTAGCATAGGAGTCAGATTATACACTCAAGAAAATATCGGTGGCAATCATGTGATTGTGTGCTTCTGAATCACAGGAGTGGTAATGTACATAGACAAAGGAGATGCATATACAAAGAGAGGAGTTTAGGAGAACAATATCCCTAGTGGAATGGAATGCTCTTTAGGAATTAGTGGAGCTGGAAGAATAAGTACTTTTGAGGGGCAGGAGGGGTAGCAATCTTTAGTGAAGAAAATTATAATAATACAATATGACAATTAGAAATGCCTAAGGGAAGTTCCTTAAACCAAAGGAGCTGAAGCTGAACTCATTGTGGAAGAGCGTGGAGATAATTTGGAGATGTAGCTAATAATTCTAGCTACCAATCAGTGAGCATTTTGTGCCTAACTTTGCTCAGTGCTTTGCATGCCTTGCCTCTAACTGTCACCATGATCTGGCAAAGAGACACCATTATTAAATCTATTTTGTAGTTGAAAAGTGTAAGTCTCAGAGAGGTGAAATCACTCAAGTCGCACAGATGGTAAATGGTAGAGTGAGATTTGAAGCCAGATCTCTTTGATTCTAGAGTCCACACTCATACCCAACAAAGCTGTGTTTTGTTTTTTTTTTCAGTTGTCCTGGGTAGGATGAAACCAGACTTTGTAGTGTTTTAAGTGACAGATTATAAGATTTAATTTTTTTTTTAATTTGGCATTTCAGGTATTTCACGTTTTTCCAGAGTACTAGTCCAAAGATTTTTAGTAAATTTACCAAGTTGTGTAGCCATCACTATCAATCAGGTTTAGAAGATTTTTTAGCATCCCTGTATGGTCCCTCTTGTGCATTTACTGTTAATCCATCTTGCACCCTGCTCCTCCTCCCATCCCTATAGACCATTAATCTGCTTTCTGTTTTTATAGTTTAGTCTTTTCTGAGCATTTCATATAAATGGAACCATGTAATTTAATCATATAATCACATAATGTGTGACCTTTTGTAGCAGATTTCTTTGAGCATAGTGTTTTTTTGTTGTTTTGTCGATGTTATGACATGTGTCCATAGTTCATTCCTTTCTATTGCTTAATAATTGTCCATCATAAGGGCAAATCACATTTTACTCATGAAATCAGTCCCCAGTTGATGAACATTTATATATTTCTAAATTTTGGCTATTAGGAATAATGCTGCTAAGAACTTTCATGTATAAGCTTTTGTGTGGATATACATTATTTTCATTTCTCTTGGATATATACCTAGGAGTGGAATTGCTGGGTTATTGGGTAACTCTCTGTTACCATTTTGAGGAGCTTTTAAACTGTTTTCCAAAGTGACTGTACCATTTTACATTTATGTCAGCAGTGTATGCAGATTCCAGTTTCTCCACATTTTCCCCAGTATTATTGTCTTTTTTTATTATTATGGCCATTTTAGTGAGTGTAAAATTCTAGTGAGTATAATATCACATTATGATTTCTATTTGTGCTTTTCTAATGAATAATAATGCTGAGCATTTTTAATATGCTTATCATCTATCTGTATATCTTCTTTGATGAAATGTCTATTTATATCTTTTGACCATTTTCGATAGAGTTGTTTGTCTTATTTTTGAGTGCAAGAGTTCTTTGTATGTTCTGGATATAAGTCCTTGGTCAGGTAAGTGTTTTGAAAATATTTTATCTCAGTCTTTTGGCTTGTCTTTTCATTTTCTTGATGAAATTTCATGAAATACAAATATTTTGAATTTTGGAAGTACAATTTATCATTTTTTTCCCATAGATCATGTTTCTGATGTCATATCTAAGAATTTTTTTGCCAAAGTGAAAGTCTTAAAGTTTTTCTCTTTTCTTCTAAAAGTTGTATTATTTTAGCTCTTAAAGTTTATGATACATTTGGATGTTTCAAGTTAATTTCTGTGTATATTATTAAATAAAGGTCTGCTATGTTTCCCTGCCTTTTTTTTTTTTTTTTTTTGATAGGTGGATAGTTTATTGTATTAGCATCATTTGTTAAAAAGGCTATTATTTCCCCAGTGTACTTTCTTGGTAATTTGGTGACTGCTAACTGAAAATATAAGGATTCATTTTTGGATTCAACTCTGTTACTTTGACCCATATGTCCATCCTTATGTCAATTTCACCCTATCTTGATAGCTGTAGTAATCAAGTTATAGTGAACTTTCAAACTTATGAAGTGAAAGCCTTCCAACTTTGTTCTGTTTTTTTTCTTTTTTTTTCCAAAATTGCTTTGGCTGTTCTATATCTTTCCCACTTCATTATAGATTTTAGCATCAGCTTGTTGATTCTGGAAATCTGATGAAAATTTGAAAGTGATTGCATTGAATTCACAGATCATGTTGGGAATAATTGTCATCTTAACAGTATTGAGTATCCTAGTCCATGAACATGAAATGTCTTTCCATTTATTTAGGTTTTCTTTGATTTCTCTCACCAATCTTGTGTAATTTTCAGTGTACAACTGTGGAACTTTTTTGTTAAATTTATTCCTAAGCATGTTATTTTTGATACTATTGTGAAAGTGAAGTGAAGTTGCTCAGTCATGTCCGACTCTGCGACCCCTTGGACTGTAGCCTACCAGGTTCCTCCATCTGCGGGATTCTCCAGGCAAGAATACTGGACTGGGTTGCCATTTTCTTCTCCAGGGGATCTTCCTGACCCAGGGATCGAACCTGGGTCTCCTGCATTGCAGGCAGATGCTTTACCCTCTGAGCCACCAGGGCCTCATAAAGATATTTGCTAATTTATGTGTAGTCCACGGAATTCTCCAGTCCAGAATACTGGAGTGGGTAGCCTTTCCCTTCTCCAGGGGATCTTCCTAACCCAGGGATCAAACCCAGGTCTCCCACATTGCAGGCAGATTCTTTACCAGAAATTAAAGTCCTCTATATACAAACAACAAGTTACTCTTAATTTTATTTTTGGATTGTTCATTGTTTGTATATGGAAATATAATTATTTTTGTATATTGATCTTATATCTTGTGACCTTGATACATCTGTTTGTTAGTTCTAAAAAAACTTGTTTTATGTGTGGATTCCTGCAGATTTTATGTATACAGGGCATATTATCTGCAAATACAGACAGTTTTAGTTCTTCTTTCCAATATAGAGAACTTTAATTTCTTTTTCTTTAGTGGCGTGTGAGATGAGTGCAATTGTACGGTAGTTTGAACATTCTTTGTCATTGCCTTTCTTTGGGATTGGAATGAAAACTGATCTTTCCCAGTCCTGTGGCCACTGCTGAGTTTTCCAGATTTGCTGGCATATCGAGTGCAACACTGTCACAGCATCATCTTTGAGGATTTGAAAGAGCTCAACTGGAATTCCATCACCTCCACTAGCTTTGTTTGTAGTGATGCTTTATAAGGCCCACTTGACTTCACATTCTAGGATGTTTGGCTCTAGGTGAGTGATCACACCATCATGATTATCTGGGTCGTGAAGATCTTTTTTGTACAGTTCTTCTGTGTATTCTTGCCACCTCTTCTTAATATCTTCTGCTTCTGTTAGGTCCATACCATTTCTGTCCTTTATTGAGCCCATCTTTGCATGAAATATTCCCTTGGTATCTCTAATTTTCTTGAAGAGATCTCTAGTCTTTCACATTCTGTTGTTTTCCTCTATTTCTTTGCATTGATTGCTGAGGAAGGCTTTCTTATCTCTCCTTGCTATTCTTTGGAACTCTGCATTCAGATGGGAATATCTTTCCTTTTCTCCTTTGCTTTTCACTTCTCTTCTTTTCCCAGCTATTTGTAACACCTCCTCAGATAGCCATTTTGCTTTATTGAGTTTCTTTTCCATGGGGATGGTCTTGATCCCTGTCTCCTGTACAGTGTCATGAACCTCTGTGCATAGTTCATCAGGCACTCTGTCTATCAGATCTAGTCCCTTAAATCTGTTTGTCACTTCCACTAGTAAAGTAATGCTCAAAATTCTCCAAGCCAGGCATCAGCAATACATGAACCATGAACTTCCAGATGTTCAAGCAGGTTTTAGAAAAGGCAGAGGAACCAGAGATCAAATTGCCAACATCCGCTGGATCATCAAAAAAGCAAGAGAGTTCAAGAAAAACATCTATTTCTGCTTTATTGACTATGCCAAAGCCTTTGTGTGGATCACAATAAACTGTGGAAAATTCTGAAAGAGATGGGAATACCAGACCATCTGACCTGTCTCTTGAGAAACCTGTATGCAGGTCAGAAAGCAATAGTTAGAACTGGACGTGGAACAACAGACTGGTTCCAAATAGGAAAAGGAGTACATCAAGGCTGTATATTGTCACCCTGCTTATTTAACTTATATGCAGAGTACATCATGAGAAATGCTGGGCTGGAAGAAACACAAGCTGGAATCAAAATTGCCGGGAGAAAAATCAATAACCTCAGATATGCAGATGACACCACCCTTATGGCAGAAAGTGAAGAAGAACTAAAGAGCCTCTTGATGAAAGTGAAAGAGGAGAGTGAAAATGTTGGCTTAAAGCTCAACGTTCAGAAAACTAAGATCATGGCATCTGGTCCCATCACTTCATGAGAAGTAGATGGGGAAACAGTGTCAGACTTTATTTTTTGGGGCTCCAAAATCACTGCTGATGGTGATTGCAGCCATGAAATTAAAAGACACTTACTCCTTGGAAGGAAGGTTATGACCAACCTAGATAGCATATTTAAAAGCAAAGACATTACTCTGCCAACAAAGGTCCTTCTAGTCAAAGCTATGGTTTTTCCAGTGGTCATGTATGGATGTGAGAATTGGACGGTGAAGAAAACTGAGCACTGAAGAATTGATGCTTTTGAACTGTGGTGTTGGAGAAGACTCTTGACAGTCCCTTGGACTGCAAGGAGATCCAACCAGTCCATCCTGAAGGAGATCAGTCCTGGGTGTTCATTGGAAGGACTGACGTTGAAGCTGAAACTCCAGTACTTTGGCCACCTCATGCGAAGCATTGACTCTTTGGAAAAGACCCTGATGCTGGGAAGGATTGGGGGCAGGAGGAGAAGGGGATGACAGAGCATGAGATGGTTGGATGGCATCACCGACCTGATGGACATGGGTTTGGGTAAACTCCGGGAGTTGGTGATGAACAGGGAGGCCTGGCATGCTGCGATTCATGGGGTTGCAAAGAGTTGGACACAACTGAGCGACTGAACTGAACTGAACTGAATTGAATTTCTTTTTCTTAACTGAATTGTTAAGAAATTTACTGGTAGTTCAGCTGGTAAAGAATCTGCCTGCAATGCAGGAGACCCCGGTTGGATTCCTGGGTCAGGAAGATCCACTGGAGAAGGGATAGGCTATCCATTTTAGTATTCTTGGGCTTCTCTGGTGGCTCAGATGGTAAAGAATCCACCTGCAATGTGGGAGACCTGGGTTCCATCCCTGGGTTAAGAAGAGTCCCTGGAGAAGGGAATGGCTGCCCACTCCAGTATTCTGGCCTGAAGAATTTCATGGACAGGGGAGCCTGGCAGGCTATGGTCATGGGGTCACAAAGAATCAGACATGACTGATTGACTTTAATTTTCACAGAACTTCTAGTACAACACTGAAAAGAAGTGATGAGAAAGCAGTTACACCTTGTCTCCAGTCTTAGGACAGTTCCTTCATTTGTTCACAGTCAAGCATGATACTCATTGTAAGTTTTTCATAGATGCCTTTTATCATATTAAGGAAGCTCCCTTTTGTTCCAAACTTGTCAAAATTGGCTGTGGCAATTTAAAGAGTGGCAATTTTCTTTTCTAATCTTTAACACAAAATTTTTACCTAGAGCAAATTAGTACATTCTAGATCATTAAGGTTCAAAGTTTGTACAATAAATGTCTTAACAGATCTTTTCTTCCTTTTCCTCCAGAGGAAGAGAATACTGGAAATAAGTAAGACTAGAAATTGTTGTATTTTATGGATATATTTTGCTTTAGTTGATCTCTGAACTATACACATCTTCTATAAACCCTGTCCAACAGAAATATAGGGTGAGCCTTAAATGTGAACTATATATGTAAGTAAAATTTTCTAGTAGTTCCATGAGAAATGTAAAAAAAATACAGGTAAAATTAGTTTTAATAATATATTTTATTTAACCCATCATATCCAAAATATTATCAAATCCACATGTCATCCACATCATGAACATTCCCCTTTTTTTTTTTTGTATTTAGTCTGTGAAACCTGGGGTGTATTTTATACTTACAACATATTTCAGCTTGGAACAGTCACATTCAAGTGCTCCGTAGTTACAGGTGGCTATTGGCTACTGTGTTGGAGATTATAGTTCTATATCCTTACATATAAAACTATAGTTAGCTAATAAATATTAAATAGGCACATTGGTAGAAACATGCTTATTATTTGCTACACAGTAATAGGTATAGAATATATAGTTGTTAATTTTTGTATTTAAATAACACTTGAGCAGAATTCTAGCATCTTCTAATATTGACAAATAATCTTGTGATATGTATACCTGAAAATAAAGGCTATGCCTTAATACAAGATGCTCAAAATGCATTTGAGTCTATATTTTCACAGTCTTTGGACATGGTGAGTGATATACTGTCTTTTGAACAATATAAATATAGTAAAATGTGTATAAGAACCGGAGAAGGCAATGGCAACTCACTCCAGTACTCTTGCCTGGAGAATCCCATGGACGGAGGAGCCTGGTAGGCTGCGGTCCATGGGGTCGCTAAGAGTCGGACACGACTGAGCAACTTCAGTTTCACTTTTCACTTTCATGCATTGGAGAAGGAAATGGCGACCCACTCCGGTGTTCTTGCCTGGAGAATCCCAGGGACGGGGGAGCCTGGTGGGCTGCCGTCTATGGGGTTGCACAGAGTCGGACACGACTGAAGCGATTTAGCAGCAGCAGCAGCAGCCTATAAGAACATGGTGACTAAGAGATTGAGCTGGGAAAAATATAGCCAGTGTTCTCCCTTCAGTTTCCTCTAAAGGAAACTGGATTTTCTCCTACTTAGAGATCTATATCTCTTGGATACTTGGTCAACGAAATGGCATCGGCTTTCTTGCCAGCATAAAGAGCGTTAAAGGAAAAAATGGACATCACAGATCCAGATCAACATCAGCACTGACTGCATTATGACACTGTGGCTGCTAAATCTTTCATGGTAATGGGCCGTGCTGGAGATGGCTGCAGCGATAGACTTCATGCTGGAAGAAGCCTGTGGTCATTGCAGCTGGTGCTAATGTCATCTTATCACTGATTTCGAAGGATCACTTGTGCAACTTGTAATGAGAGTGGCTAAAGTATTGATTTTCAACTCCTTCTGAATGTGAAAAAGATGATGATTTCAAATCTTGGCGAGACATACCCCCAAGTGAACACCACCACCCTTACTGAAACAGTTTTAAGTAGTGAAAAATAAAGCAAGCAAAGCAAGCATTTCTATGTTTAAAGCTGTGTGCTCAGTCACTCAGTTGTGTCCGACTCTTTGCAACCCTGTAGACTATAGCGCACTAGACTTCTCTGTCCATGGAATTTTCCAGGCAATAATGCTAGAGCGGGTTGCCATTTCCTCCTCCAGGGAATCTTCCTGACGTAGGAATCGGACCCAGGTCTCCTGTATTGGCAGGGGAATACTTTACCCCTGAGTCACCTGGGAACACTCCATGTAAGACTCATATATTCTGAATGCTTCCCTATTCTATCTTTGGATATCTTGGTTGGAGTATTAGTTAGAAGGCTTGAAAAGTTCAAGGGCACAGATTCAGTCATCATACAGACTAGTGATTTTCAATATTTCCCAGCCATTGATCATTCTCCTTCCTCCAGCTGCTGTGTTGAATGAGTATGTACTTAGTCCTAAGGGAACTAAGGGAGAAAGTAGTAGTAGATAAGGACCATCCATCACTTCTATTGTCAAAACAACTCAGAACCTGTGGAGCATGGGTCAGAAGTGGCTTGTGGCATCTTTTAAAGAAAAGCAGCACATAGAGATTGTACCATCAGGAGGAGTCATATGTTTATAAATTGGATCGTGGTAAGTTTTCACTGAAAGCATGTCTTGGCGGTAAAGCTGAGAATGGATGCAAAGACAGTAAACAAAAGCAGCAGAAGATATTAGCTCTTTGATATATGGGGCCATCAGCAGACCCTGAAAAAACACAAGCTGGGAAGGTCAATGAGTGCAGATAAGAACACCGTTAGACTTAGTGTTGGTAGCCAACATCAGCATTAATGTTTCCATATCAATACTTATTTATGGCCTCTCTTTTCTAACATTCGGCTTACTTAAAAGAGTATTCTCAATAGATAGTATGATTTCTGCTTGTACATTAGTTTATTAGCACTTTTCTTGTTACATTTAAAGTGAATTTTAATTTCATACACTATTCTAAAGGGGGTTGTTGATTATATTTTATCAAGAAACAATGGATTACATGTGGAATTCATACCAGTGTCTTTGCTGACATTTGATTCAAGTTTTCTAGCTGTTTTCTGAGTTTGCTGGTCTCCATCCAGTTCTGTAGCTGTGTGTATCTAACTGAGGAGAAAGTGAAAGTGAGGAGAAAGATTCATTAAACACCTAAAATATAAAAGGAAAATCGCTATCATCTAAAGGGTTTTTGCACACATGTGTTTAATGTCACAGATTTGGGGAGAAAAGAAAATTTGGATAAACTTTTGGTTTTGCTTATATTGCTACCTATGAATAATCTTTCAAGGCAAAAACCCTTCTCAGTTTTTAAGACGGAAAATATCATTTGAAAAAGCTTAAAGTAAACATGAGTATCAGATACATTATGAGGTCATTGAGAGAAGGCTATTCAGCCACAGCTTACAGGATATCAGAAAAACATATGATGTTTTATACAAGGAGAATTTGTGGTTTAGACTTCAAAACTTCATGGATTTAGGAAAATGTTTATATTCTTATTTGGTTTGCTTTAGGGAAATATTTCTTTAACATCTCCTTTTCATATTGTGCAACTCACAGTAGAGACATGTCTGTGAAATATTTACGCATGATTTTTATTTGAAAAAAGGAGGTGCTTGCTGTATGAAAGTTTCATGGAGAAGATTCCTTGCTCTCAAAATAAAAATGAAGCAAAGATTTCAGAGGTCTTTTTGTTTCTTTTCAAGAGGTAATTGATTTTCTCCCCAAAAGGGTCTTTCTAGAAGTCTAGGGTAGACAATGCTCTAACCTTGTCAGAAGAGGATAATAAATTTAGAGTTAGACTGGTTTGGAAGGAAAGACTTAGAATGAACTACGTTTTATAGGAACAGAGCACCGAGGGTCTGTTGTTAGTTTATAGGGCCTTGATTAGATAGGTTATTGATTTTGGCTGCTGGTGATATGGTTCATGTTCAGAAGGTATCAAACTCATACTGAATAAAATAGAAGCAAACGCTTTAAAAAAAAAACAACAAAGTAGTGAGACACTGGCTAGCAGTCTAGTTGTTCTTCAGATGGAATGGGCAGCTGTGCCTTATTGCCTTTAGCCCTCTGGAAGCAGTTATGTGTATTAAATACTGGAATAACTTGATATTTTAAAAGCTTATATGCTCATCCAAGTAAAATGGTTTTAGAAGACTACCGGGAGTTTCATGAGTTTATAGTTAAATCAATACCCAGATTTATGCTTTTTGGACAGAGAAACTTGAATTTAATTGAAAAAAATGGATCTAATGAGGATAGACATATTTTGTGCAGATGTAGGAGAGGTTTTTTTTTTCCTCCTTATTATCTGAAAAATGAAACAGGTACTTTTGGTATGAAGATGAATATAGCTTTACAGGAAAATGACAAATGTTCAGAAACTTTAAAAGAAGATTTGTGATATTATATAGAGGTTCCTGAATGTCTGGAATCTGGTGGAATAATTTTTGCCTCTTTTAAATTCTTGAATTTAAGATTCATTAATTATACAGAAAAGCACATAATATTTTACTTTATACTGCACAATTAATGGCCATATGGTATTAAATTGGCAACCAGACTATGTAAAATAACAGTTTTAAGCAGAATTACTTACAGTCTACATTTTCTTTTTCCTTATTTTGCACTGACGATGCTTTACATAGAAATTTGTATTTTATTTACTAACTAAATGGAGATAAAGATATTTTTAAAAGAAATTGTAAGGGACTTTGTTAATTTTTTAAGAGATACCTTTAAATAAAAATCCTCTAGATACTCCTTTCTGTGTTCTCAGATGCCCTCCTGTAAAAGAAGAAAAAAACATTCTCCAAGTAAAGGAGAAATCTTGTAAGAAAAATTAGTCAGTTCAGAGATGTTTTGATGATCTGCAATTTATTTTCCACTAACCCTAATTCTTCACAGTCTTTGCCCACATTTTGCTTCAGGAAATATTCAAATACACTGTTCTTACACAAACAAAAATTCAATTTCATGGAGATTCTGTCTGTGTAATAACAGCAAGATTAGACCTTGAAATGCACTGAAGCAAATTCAGCTTCTAGAAACATATGGACTCAAATAAGTTTAAGAAAAATCATTTGAGGGCAGAATTTGGCTCTGTGATATTTTAATGCAATGAAAGAGTTCCAGAAATAACTGGTTGCTTGCCTGCTGTCCAGAGAACACATGTTAAAAAATTCCCTTGTTACCTTTTCTCTATTCTCTACTTCTCACAAATGAAGAAGTCTATTCTTTCCAGCAACTCTGTGAACATCATAATTTTAAAAGTGGCATTTGTATATCAAAGTGTCAGAGACTATTCTACATTTTTCACAAGTGTGGAGAATTGATCACTAGTAAATCTGGGAGTACCTAAGAGTTATGTCTAGAAGGTTAGCTGAAGTTTAACTTCATTGTCGTATATTTCTCCTGGAAGATCTTGTGAATATAAGTTAAAAAAAAAAAAAACCTTCAGACATATCAAACCCATACTGTTCAGAACATTTATAGGTTTTATGTATAATGCTATAAATAAAAATACTTTTTCAGGATATGCCCTGTGGAAGATGGAAAATCTGAGTATTATTTTTGGCTAAAATAATTTTGAAAAAGCACCCCAAAACTGGACATTGGTGTAGGTTAAAAGGCACAATCTTTTGGAGGAGGTTTACTCCCAGGTAAAAACTCAAATATGAATGATCTTCACTTAATAAAAAAAGCGTGAGGGATGTTTATGTTTTTCTGTTATAACCTCATGTGGTATGTTTAGAAGTTTGTCCTGTTGTTCTTCAAACCTTCTATACTCTTTTCAAAGAATATAATCATTATCCCAGAAAAAATAAGAATCAGTGGATATTCAAAATGAACAAATCCTCTCACCTCACCCATGGATTTAGGGAGACACCTGGCAGACTAGACAATGAGAGATACAGAATTAAGTTGAAGAAGCTTCAAGTTGCAGGTTTCAATATTTTAAGGTTGTGTTGGAAGTGCTTTAATTTGTGCCAAGAAGTGATTCAGTTTGTGCCAGTAAGTGATTTGAAAAGTAAGCAGTGACTTGGTCATTTTGTCTCTGGAAAGTAACCTGACAAGGAGATACAGTCTAAATGACAGTGCCTTAATCTAGACAGCTGATCTAATCCATTAGACATACGCTTTTATTAAAGTTTTTTTTATCAAAGAAAACTTTCTATTAAGCTTTGTTCAGTGAAGTTTCATTTTGAAAACATGTCTAAGTCGTTTCAGTTGTGTCCGACTCTCTGTGACCCCATGGGCGGCAGCCCGCCAGGCTAACTCTGCCCGTGGGATTCTCCAAGCAAGAATGCTGGAGTGGGTTGCCATTTCCTCCTCCAGGGGATCTTCCCAACCCACGGATCAAACCCACATCTCTTATGTTTCCTGTGTTGGCAGGCAGGTTCTTTATTACTAGCAGCACCTGGGAAGCCCTTTTAAAGCATATTTTGCCTTTTATTCAATAAATAACCACAGGCCAGGTAAAATAATTTTATATTCCTTACAAGCTGGCTAGTTGTATTGAAACCTAGATTCCTCCCCGACCCCACCCAAGTTGTTACTTGGCTTCATGAATAGTTAATTTATTTATTTTTAGGTAGCCATCTCATTTTGGCAAAGGGAGTTCTCTGAGTTTATTGTCACACTTGCATTCATGAGAAAGAGAGAACAAAGCTTCATTTTTGAGTCCTTGGAAATTCTGTTCCATTAAGATACTGCTACTGTCAGCTTTAAAAGTTTATAATGCTAGTTAGCTTATATGTGCTGGTTTATTTTCATGTAATTTGAAACGACATCCTATTTCATAACAACAAATTGCTTGTAAGATGTCAGACCCCTGTTTGGGTTAGGGATGACTTATGGCTGCAGGTAAGAAAATTCAAAAAAGTGTGGCTTAAACATGATGCTCAGGGCAAAGACAGTTTCTATTCCTTCTAAAGATAACCGAGTTTTCCCTAAAAGCTCATTGCACAGAACTTTTTTTCATGGCCCATTAGAACCAGATGGAAGCCTGGGAAATTCAGGGTTTTAGCTGAGCACAAAATCTTAGTTCTTGATTTAAAATAGAAACAATGTTAGGGAGATTTAAAATGGGAACTATTAGGGAGATAATAATTATTTGTTTATCTTTAATAAACATCAGTTCAGGTCCAATCTGCAGATTACAACTAAATTATTTTCTCTTTATTAAAAATTTTATTCTCTAAGAATGTTTTACCTTACTTAAGCTTGTCTCATAGCATCTTTATAAATTTAATATTGGTCCTTTCCTACCTAGGATGTTGAAACCATCCCACCTAAGATGATCCAGTGCTATGTAGGGATTAGGAGTACTTATGAATTATTGCTCACATACTTAGCCACTAACAGCCTACTGTATTTTTCTTCTCAGATAAATATAAGAGGCCTAAATTTATGCTGATAGAGATATTATGACTCTATCATATTGATGTACTAGAGGTTTAATAGATTGTAATACAAGCTCCTGTTTCTTCAGCCATTTATTTTTCGGCATGAATTACCTTTAAAATAGCCTCTGTTCTTTGTCACCTGGTCTGCATAGTGGTGAATTAATCATTTCAGTTTAATTCTTAAAAACATTTACTGAGTGCATATTCTTTGCTGTGGTTTTCCAAAATCCCATTTTTAAAAAGGGCTCTTGAATATTTTAAAAAATGCTGTAAAATTTGCCCCAATTTTTCACAGCAGTAAAAGGCAAAATCCACTTTAACTAAGAAAACAAGTATGTGTTTTAACTTGTAAGTCACTTGTTTAGGTGTTATATTATCTTTGACACCCCTTCCCACACCACTACTGTTATATGTACTTTTAATGGAATTTGTGTATGGTCACGTTAGATGATTTTTGCAAAAACTTTTAAAAACACTTTTCTCTGAATTATTGATTACTTGCAGTGTTCATGCATCAAAATGACAAAACTTGATACTTAAAAATTTTCCTACTTTGTTTTCACTATCTTGTTAATCACATTAACCAGGTTAAAAACTGTGTCTCTGTTTAATTTTGTTCTCTAAAGATAACAAAAGGTTTATTTATATTAACAGATATTTTAATTAGTATTTCCCCCTAATACTCATAAAATTTTCTCTTGGAGGTGATAATTTCTTAATTTTCAGTTTAAAAATAATTTTATACATTTAAATTTATAGGGAAATGTTACCAAGATTCACATTTCTGTGTCTGGGGAATGCAGAATGGCTGGAAATTAGAATGGCTGATTTTTAAAAAAAAGACAAAAAATACAAAACAAATACCAACTCCCTCGGAGAGCGACTCAGTGTGGGGACTTCTAAATTATACCCCCCCCCCCTTTAGTTATTTGAGTGTACTTTTGATGAGGATCCCAGTTTAATGTCTTACATGTTAACTAGGTAATGAATAAAGTGTTCTTTTTTGACTGATCTTCCTATTTTTTTTTTGATGATTTTATTGATTTATACTTTTTTCTCAGACTTAAACCAAGCACCCCTACACCCAAGTGTTTAATAAGATGGTTTGGAGCATGGCATAAATAGAAATTATTTATGCTAGGAAACTACTGTTTCACTTTTTGGAAAAAATCTAAGTAGTAAATGTAATTATGTTTTGATCTTTTTTTAAGAATGTTGGAGAGAGCTTAAGTGGCTGGATAGAGAAAGAAAAGTGTTAGTTGTTTATGAAGTGGTTGAATCTGAAACTCAGGCTCAGAATTCAGCCAAAGTAGAATATACATGGCATGTAGAGGAAAGGAACTAATAAGCAAGATATGAATGTGGAGATAGAGGATCCTGGAAGCAGTCACAGATATTATTAACTCTACATTTAGGCAAATAGCCATTAATTATGAGGAGAAGAACAATTATGTTAGTTAGAGGTACTTCATGATATCTAAAAAGAATTTTAAATTCTTCTCAATAGTCTATTTTTCTTATAGAATCTAGTTTTATTGTATTCATCTGCCTACCAATGAAAAATCTAAAAATGGTTAATCTTCTGTCCTTTCAGTTTTCTAATCAATTAATATCAACAAGGTCTAAGATTTTGTAGGCTGCTATCTATGAAGGAATAGCCACTGGCCTGGAACCACTTCTAATTACAGATCATAAATCCTAAGTGGACATTATAATTTCAAAATCATGAACCAAGCTAATTACTGACATATTTTTTGTCTTATTTCCCAAATTCTAATAAGTACTGCCCCTATCTTCCCATCTACATTTTAATGTTTTCAAATTGAACTACATCTTAAAATCAATATGGACATTTAATGTAGTAGTTTTTTTCTTTTATATCACAAAAGCTGGTATATAAGTGGCTTAATTATAAGGAAATATATCACATTTAGAAAGTCTAGAGATTAACGGATTTGCTTTTTAATTGATATGATAGTTTAACAAAATTAAGGACCTTAGTTCTTTTCATCTCTACTCTGCTAGTGATATGAATATAGATACGGCATTGATTTCATCATGGCCATCAGTTGGCCATCAATAGCAACCAAGACATTTTTGCTATTGTTGTTCAGTCACTCAGTTGTGTCCGACTCTTTGCAACCCCATAGACTGCACCATGCCAGGCTCCCCTGTCCTTCACTTTCTTCTGGAGTTTGCTCAAACTCATGTCCATTGACTTGGTGATGCCATCCAACCATTTCCTCTTTTGTTGCCCCCTTTTCCTCCTGCCTTCAGTCTTTCCCAGTATCAAAGTCTTTTCCAATGAGTTGGCTCTTCGCTTCAGGTGGCCACAGTATTGGAGTTTAAGCTTCAGCATCAGTCCTTCCAATGATCATTCAGGGTTGAAATCCTTTAGGATTGACTGGTTGATCTCCTTGCTGTCCAAGGGACTCTCGAGAGTCTTCTCCAGCACTATAGTTCGAAAGCATCAATTCTTTGGCACTCAGCCTTCTTTATGGTCCAACTCTCACATCTGTTTATGACTACTGTAAAAACCATAGCTTTGACTATATGGACCTTTGCTGGCAAAGTGCTGTCTCTGTTTTTTAATATGTTGTCTAGTTTTGCTGGGGCTTCCCAGGTGGCGCTAGTGGTAAAGAACCTGCCAGCCAATGCAGGAGACATAAGAAATACAGGTTCGATCTTTGGGTTGGGAAGATCCCCTGGGGAAGGGCATGGCAACCCACTCCAGTATTCCTGGATTTCCCTGGTGGCTCAGATGGTAAAGTGTCTGCCTGAAATGCAGGAGACCAGAGTTCTATCCCTGGGTTGGGAAGATACCCTGGAGAAGGAAATGGCAACCCAGTCCAGTACTCTTGCCTGGTAAACCACATGGACAGAGGAGCCTGGTAGGCTACAATCCATGGGGTCACAAAGAGTCTGACATAACTGAGCAACTTCACTTTCACTTTCTTTTCTAGGTCTGCCATAGCTTTTTTCCCAAGGAACAAGCATCTTTTGATTTCATGGCTGCAGTCACCATCCACAGTGATTTTTAGAGCCCAGGAAAATAAAGACCATCACTGTTTCCATTGTTTCCCCATCTGTTTGCCATGAAGGGATGGGACTGGATGCCATGATCTTAGTTTTTTGAATGTTGAGTTTTAAGCCAGATTTTTCACTCTTCTCTTTCACTTTCATCAAGAGGCTCTTTAGTTCCTCTTCACTTTCTGCTATTAGAGTGGTGTCATCTGGATATCTGAGGTTATTGATATTTCTTCCAGCAGTCTTGATTTCACCTTGTGATTCATCCAACCTAGAGTTTTGCATGATATACTCTGCATATAAGTTAAATAAGCAGGGTGACAATATACAGTCTTGACGTACTCGTTTCCCAATTTTGAACCAGTCCATTGTTCCATGTCCAGTTTTAACTGTTGCTTCTTGATCTGCATACAAGTTTCTCAAGAGACAGGTAAGGTGGTCTGGTATTCCCATCTCTTTAAGAATTTTCCACAATCTGTTGTGATCCACACAAAGGCTTTAGCATAGTCAATGGAGCAGAAGTACATATTTTTCTGGAATTCTCACTGCTTTTTCTGTGATCCAGTGGATCAAACGTGGTTTGCAGTTTGATCTCTTGTTACTCTGTGTTTTATAAATCCAGCTTTTATAGCTGGAAGTTCTCAGTTCCTGTACTGTTGAAGCCTAGCCTGGAAGATTTTGAGCATTACTTTGCTATTATGTGAGGTGATTGCGGTTGTTTGGTAGTTTGAACATTCTTTGGCATTTCCCTTCTTTGGGATTGGAATGAAAATTGATTTTTTTCCAGTTCTGTGGCCACTGCTGAGTGTTCCAAATTTGCTGGCATATTGAGTGCAGAATTTTAACAGCATTATCTTTTAGAATTTGCTATAGTTCAACTGGAATTCCATCACATCCACTAGCTTGTAGTAATGCTTCTTAAGGCCCACTTGATTTCACATTCCAGGATGTCTGGCTTTATGTGAGTGACCATACCACAGTGGTTATCTGGGTCATTAATTTTTGTACAGTTCTTCTGTGTATTCTTGCCACCTCTTCTTAATCTCTTCTGATTCTGTTAGGTCCTTACCATTTTTGTCCTTTATTGTGCATGAAATGTTAAGCTTACGCAAGACATTTTAGCTCATGCCAACTGAAAACGACAAAGTAGACCTCTCCCTTTAGCCTGATATTTAAGTTCTTCCTCTGAATCAGATAGAGTCAGTTTAGGTCATTTGGCCATCCTCACCAGTCAGATGCATTTATTCTCATCAGGCTCTACCCCTGAAGCTTTACCTGTGTCCCCCGAGTCACATGAGAGACAGAAGGTGCAGACAACTCATAGTGTCCATCTTAAGGAAGTGGATATGTGTGAGCTGAGCCCAGTACAGAAACTTCCTGTGGTTAGAAAAAAATGATGATGATGTTCTGTGTTGAGACTTCATAGATAATATCCAAGGAGTTGGAGTTATCCTTTTTCTTACCCATTCCTGCTGCAGTATCCTCCAGAAACTGTGCCAAATGACCGGATGATAAATTCCTGATGAGGTGATAATGTCTTGGAATGACTTCACTTGGTTGGCTTCTCAAGATTATTGCACTAGAGCAAGGAACACTTATAATAAAACTCCCTTTGATGATGGTGAAAGTTGGATCCTGTGATCCCCTAAGAAAAAGCTAGTGGGGAGTTGGGGTATCCTGACAATTCATGGTTGATATTACACTGGGCCACCAAAATGCCTTTCCTCATAGTCATTACACTTATTTTTTTTTTTATTGTTTGCCATTAAAGAAACATTTCTTCCATAGATATTTCTGTCCATGTTTCAAGACTTAAATTTACCATACATACAATATCTCCTTGCACTAGGGATTCACACTTTAGATAAGAATTTGAATTCACCAAGTTCACTGAGAGACAAAATATAAAACTTGGAAGAGTTCTTCACTCAGGTTTTTGAAAAGAGTCTGTATGATCTTTGCTTTAAGATCTGAGGCTAAAATTTTATGTTATGCATTAAGGAGGTGGTATATGCAAGAAAAATGATTCAGGTCTTTATCAAACATCCAATTGTCCTTTGGTGTTACCCAAGAAGATGAGAGTAAATATGTACATTAACATATTCTCAGCAAAAGAAAATGTCTAAAGAAAGTAGAATCTTTTTTTAAAAAAAAATCACTCTTTTGCTTTATCTGTACTTCTTTGTTTAAGAGATCAGCTTTTACTGCGATAATTTGCATTTGTACATCTCCCTGCTGGGCCAAATCTGACAAGTCCCAGTTGCAGGTCTTTCTGCATAGGATATGTCGTCTATGAATAATAGTTTGTTCAGTCAGTATTTATTGAGCACCTACCATGAACTGGTCTCTGATCCACAGGCTGAGAAAACAAAAATGAAAAACACACAGTTCCTTATTTCAAGACAGTCATAGGCTAGTGAAGGAAGAGAGCTGCCATAGGGTAAGTACAGTGACAGATGCATGCTCGGAATATGGTGAGAAACAGACAAGAGACATCAAGTTGTTGATGAAGGTCCTGGATGGGCAGTGTATAATATCTTGCCATTTGTTTTGACTTTTCTTAATTCTGAAAGAACTTTGGTGATTACCACCTGACATGGTATCTAGAAGTAACAAAGCCAACATTTGTTGAGAATTTACCTTACACTGGATGCTGTGCTAAGTGTTTTACATGGATCATCCTGAGTAATCCTTGACGTTATCCTTCAGGGAAGATTCCAGTATTATTCTCATTTTATAGAAGAGGTCACGTACCTGGAAAAGGTCAGGCTGGACTCAAGTTCACTTTTTTTCATCTTTAAAATCCATACTCTGAAGTGTTCGCTATGGTACCTTTAGCAACTTTTTGTGTAAAGAGATCTTTATTTGTTCATGATATAGCTTAAAAATTGTTTGAACATATGGACAATATATGTGCGTGTTTGTATGTCTGCAAAATATACAGTTGGATGGTCTCTATATGTACTTGCTGTGAAAAATGTATGGTGTATGTATATATCTATAAACACTCCCGCCCCATATGCTGAGCGTTATAGTTAGCAAGATGAACCAGTTGGCCGTTACACATGCTGGCAGGGCCATCGTAGAAGCAGTTGCTGGGGATGGATAGCACCCCGTTCTCTAGGACATTTGTCTTATTGTCTTATGAGGGCTCTTCAGAACGGTTCCAGCCTCTTCTCCAGTGCCAGCATTTCTGTAGCCAGTGGATATTTTCTGCTCTTCTCTTATGCTGGAAATGTGTGGAGGGAGGCAGGGGGCATTAAAATAATTCTCTGCTCGATGCTCTGATACACTTAAGACAGCCCTCTTCCTGGAATATATAAATGCCAGCAAATCAGCATTTCTTAAGATGCAGTATCCTTCCTGGAAATCCTGTTAAAGGACATACCCTGGCTACTTGTCTCAGACCGAATGAGAATATAGTGAGGCTCATGATTTCCACTGCTGAGATATTAGCATAAATCTCCCACTAATGCACCTCTGCCTGTTAGTGGACCAGTTGCTGCAAGAAAATACATTAAATTGAGAAGGCACTAATGTTTTGTAACTGGGGTGCAGTACTGGGAAGCCAGTATTTGTGGGGAGTTTCCAGCTCAGCAGATACTACTGGGGAGGCACTTGGAATTTTCCCCTGATTGGGTCATGAGAAATGATTGAATGTCTCATGAGGGAAAAAAAAAATTGTGTTGCTCATGGAGCAATAATAGGACCTTTACAATGGATTGAGAGCTGTTTCATCTTACATTTTTTTTTCTTCAACAGCACAATGATCTCATGAAGTCTGAGGCAGGGTAACAGTACCCATTTTAAAGAGGGAAAACTGAGACACATGAAGTTGAGTGCATGTCTGCCTTAGAAAGTCAAGGCTGGAAGAGCTGCTGTGGCGCGTCTCTCTCTTCCTGAGAGAGGCACTCATGAGTGTGCTCTGTCTTTCTTCCTGTTCTTTCTCCTCCTCCCTTCTGAACCCCTGCTCCTCTTCTTGTCAAAAGTGAAATTGATAGCCACTTAAAGGTTGCCTATAGCGTAGAGCTCAGGGACTGCATTTTTGGTGTATGTTGAATGAATGTTAGATCAGTGTCAATGAAATCATATGTGGACCATAGTACCTAAGAGTTACAGGGACTGCAGGGCAAGGGCAGCCCAGCATCTTGTCTAATCAGCTTTCCTTGGCCACCACCCTGTCTTTATTGACTCCCTTCAAAATACCACATCGTGTAGACCCCAATGGTGTCCGGTATCACATTTTACCAAGGGACTTATTTGCTGAAGGCCAGTATCACGTGGACAGAGGAGACTGGCAGGCTACAGTCCATGGGGTCACAAAGAGTCAGATGAGACTGAGCACACACACAGCATCACTAGGATCTTTATCGACAAGCTCTGAGCTTTGCCTCTAAGCAGGTCTTTACTTGATGATAATGACTGTGTCATTTCCAAAGTTTGGAAGAAAACTTTGAGTTCACTTAACTGCCTATTAGGTGTTAGGATACCTCCTGTTTTAGCTGAATGGAGTCAATACACTTCTTCATGAGATCTTGGATTATAATGTCAGGCTTGCTGTATTCAGAAGTCTTCAGGGAAAAGTGCAGCTCAGGGATGTGTCCTTGTTGAGCAGATGGATGGATGTGATAGTGAGATGTTCACGGGCAGTTTCAAATGTCCTGTGGCCTTCATTTTCTTGGTGTGTTTCTTTTTTTGTTTCATCATGGGATATGTTTTTGTTGTTTTACTTAAGCTTAGAGTGTGTGTGTGTGTTTGAAAAGAGAAAGATGGATTAGGGGAGAGAGTTTTGATTTTCTTCGAGTTTTTGAATGGTGGAATTATGAACTGGTTATCAATTGTTCTTGAAGATAAATGACTTTGAATAGACTTAGCTTTTAATCTTAGCTAGAAAGGAATCTCAGATGTCTTAATTTTTGTAAGTCATATTTCTTCATATGTAAAATGAAGCTATTAATACCTTTTTATAGTCTTCTTTTATGAAGCTTGAACTAAATAATATATATAAATTGCTTAGGCCAGTGCCTACCACATAGCAAATTCTTGGGCCAATGAGAGCTATTCCAGTAACAAAAGTAATAAAAAATTATAATTACAAAATAATAATCATGTTGATAATTGCTAATATACATGCTAATATATGTACATGATATGTAATATAAATACTAATATATATGCATGTTGTATAGAGATAATATATATAATGCCCATATACATATATATGATACTTAGGCCTTAGAAAATAGATATCTAAGACCTGAAACTTTTTTACAAAGTCAGGGTCTCTTTTATATACCTATATAGGAAGAAATCTCCTTTAATTGCATCATTGTCCAATCAATACAAGTCCTTGACTGAACTTTCAGCTGTGCTATTCCTCATTGAACAATCATGGAGTACAAAGATAGATTGCACTACCCTATATCCATTCATTCTACCACAAAATATTAAATCTGTGCCAACTATGTACCAGGGAATATAATAGTAATTATAGTAGTAATTAATTATATAGTAATTAATAGTAGTTATTGGGTATATGTGCATGTGTGTGTGTGCGCTCAGTTGTGTCTGACTCTTTGCAACCCCATGGACTGTAGCCCACCAGACTCTGCTGTTCATGAAGTTCTCCAGGCAAAAATACTTGAGTGGGTTGTCACTTTTTGCACCAGGGGATCTGCCTGATCCAGGGATTAAACCCGTGTCTCCCATGTCTCCTGCACAGGCAGGCAGATTCTTTCCTACTGAGCCACCTGGGAAGCCCCACAGTATATACAGTGGTGTATAAACTGTGCAAAAGACATATTCTTCCTGCTTGCTCTGGAGTTACTAATTTAATTCTGTATCATGAAGGAGAAGAAAAGTGCTAAGGTATGGTGAAACAAAGGCCTCCTAATGTAAATTGAGGTTTCAGAGGGAAGGGGTAGAAATCTGTGACCTGAAGGGTTAATTGAAACTAGTCAAAGGAAGGAACAGCATGTACTAGTGGCCTGAGGTAGACAGGAGCACCTTAAGTTGGGGGAACTAACTTTTTCTGCTAAGGCTGGAAGTTTTGTGCAAGGATCATGATATAAGGCATGATGGGGAGTTTGGAATTCATTGGGAAACAATGGGAGATCATTGAAGGAGCAAGGAAGTGACAAGTTTTAGTTCCCGTTCCATTTTTAAGAGACTTCTTTTTTTTCTTCTATTTTGTGACCATGCCTTGTGGCATGTAGGATTTCAGTTCCTAGATGAGGGAGTGAACCCATGTGCCCTGCAGTGGAAGGGCTATCTTGTAACCACTGGACCTCTCGGGAAGTCCCTTAAGAGAATTCTTTTTACCATTTTCCTACCAGCAATTGCTGTTCCCATCGACAGCAGCCCAGTGGTTTCTGCCCTCCCTATCTAATAAGAGATGCCTAGAGAAAAGGCCCAATTTTCTCACTCCTGATAAGGGCTAAGTGGCTGATGAAATTGTATAGTTGGTCTTGAGAGAACACTTATATCTTAAGGGAGATCCAAGTTTCAGCCAAAGGAATGAATCTCTGTATGTGATTTTCTTTGCATCAGTATGTCAGTGAGCTGAAAGAGCTTCTCTTGGAGAGGAATGTGGCCTGCCTAACAGAGAGCTCAGAGATAAAGAGATCAGGGATCGAGTCCAAGCTCTGCTTCCTTGGTGTGTGATGGGTGACTTAATCTTCTTAACCCTTGGTTTCCTTAACTGTAAATGGGGAAAGTAATTCAGAGGGTTGTTGAATTAACTGAAAAAAATGCATGGGGATCAATACACCATTGTGGAACTCTTTATCTTCAACGCCACTGTGCAGGGTCCGAGTTAGCACCTCCCTTCCCCTGAATTCTCCTTCTTTTGAAAACATTATCACAACGTTTCAGGATAATTTCAAATCGACTTTCTCATGATCTGTATCATGTCATCTATGTTTAGACATTTTCACACTTTCATCTGAAAACATTTTGGGTGTTCTTCCTTTAAGAAACATATACTTTCTTCCACACACATTTTTGCATATTACAAACTGTCTCAATGTGTAAATTATTTCCTTGAAATAATTGGCAATTTGGTGTCGGTGATGGGCAGGGGTGATTCAACTGAGAGCTCAGGGGAGAGATTTTCAGGGAGGAGGCTGAGGAGGAAGTGGTCTTCGGAATCCATGGTGATGCACGATAGGATAAAATAAATGTCAAGTAGACTCAGATGCTCAGAATTCCAATACTACGATAGGCTGGAGGTCCTCATTTTGCCTTCAGAGAAGGGACTGGGCAGGAAACAAGTGTCTAATGGTGGCAGCAAGTTTTTCAATTCCCATGGCATATGCCCTCAGAAAGCTTGCTTATCTCCCCAACCCCCGCCCCCATCCCAGCAGCCCCCCCCTTCCAAAGAGAGGGGTAGGGGAGCTGAAAAACACTTGGCACAGGTGCAAGAAAGCTGAAAACGCCTGGCAGAGCTCTCAGGCGTCTTTTTCCACTCCGCACCAAATGTTTTACAGTCTTCGTGAGCCCATATAGATTCTGGCTCCTGCCCAGTCATTTGTTTGAAACTGTAGGCTCCGAGAAAAGGCTCCACACTGCAGCTGGCCTTTAAACCGTATTTTATGGGGGAGAGTGTTCAGGGTACAGTTGGAATGGGGAGAGCTTGCCTTTGACGTTGGACGTAAAAGTAACAGATTGGAGTGGGGCGGAGCTAACGTCAAGGAACTGTTGGTCTGTTCATTTTCCCAGAGAAGACGAAGCTTTTGGAAATTTCACCTCAATCTCAGTGATAGCACGGGTTAATGTATAAGGAGGTCCCCAAATGCAACTTGAGCCCAATTTAGCTCAATTTTACTCAAATATAAATCTAATAGTTCCAAGTAATGGAGATGGCAGAATCATTCTTAAGTGATTGATATAATTTTTTCATTAATTTAGGGCAACTGTGCCTTTGCTGCCACCTGCATACAAGCTCATTATGAAGGAACGCCTAATAGTTAATGTTTTGTCTTTCACCTTCTCTATATCCTTTTTTTTTTTTTTTTTTTTGCCTGCTTATCATGCTTACGACTTGTAATTTCAAAGGTTTAATGACTAATTAGATTTTTTGGTAAATATATATTAACAGCACAAAAGAAAAAAACTCCCAACAGGAGAGTTAATCAAAACTGAAATTTGAACGTAAAATGTCCCTGTTAACAGTTTAGGGACAAGTAGACATTTGCATCCTCCTCAGATCTTTGGATTTAAATAACTTTTTTAAATTGAATACGTGCTGTGTCAGTCACTCTCCTAAAGACATGTGATGTACTTTTTCATTTTATCTTCAGTATAACTGTAAGATCTAAGTTTGATCTCCCTAATCTAGGTAAGGAAACTGAGGTATAGGAAATTTAAGTAACTTGCCCAAAGAGATGATTATGAATGTACATTATGGATTTATTGTCTGGTCCCTTAAAAAAGTTTTCAGAAACCATGAACAGCAAAATATTCCCAGAGTAAATATTGTTGTATCCACTTCACTATGGTCAGTGGCTTATTTAAGATAACTTACCCTGGAATAGAGTTAAAAATCCTGATGCTCCAGGAGGAGGAGGTTTCTCAGAGGTCGAGACTTTCCTTTCTCAAATAGAGAAATCATGGCATATGCAACTGAATACCTGAGTTGCCTAATATGGATGTGATAGGTTCCTTATTATTTTGGAAGTAGCATTCTCTGAAAGCCAGCTCATAGCCAGTGTCTCCTGGGGTGTCAGAACTGTGACAAAAAGTATCCCCTTCTTGAAATAAGCTAGTCATCATATACATGGCATAATGTGAATCATGGCCCTCAATTTTGAGACTCTATTCTTATGAAATCCATCAATAAATAAATGAGTATTTTCTTGGTTCTCAAAATGAGAGCAAGTAGAAGAAAAAAATAATGGAACCATAGATATCTATTTAGGGGGATGGTGAGATAGAGAAGGAGCGAGCACATCGCATGCCGTGAAACAACGAGAAAGATAAGAGAGTGCATCGGTAGTTCCCCGTGGCAGAATCAAAATCTTCATTTGGATGAAAAGAATCCCAAATCTCACTTCTGTGAGCTAAAGCAGATGGATGTTCCATGTTGGTACAGATTCCTGTTTGAAGCAGTGTGGTTGCAAAGATGGGGTGGGTCATTTGATTTTCTCTGAAGTACTGTCTTGTGCAGCTGTCTAAAAGAGTTATGATACCCCATGAAGTGCACCATCCATGATGCTTTTAAAAATATTAAATAAAGGCTTCAACCAATGTCTCAAATCTATTTGCCCTTATTTATACACATGATTCTTTGGCTAATATATGTTTGGAAAATGCTGAGTTCAACACATATGTGTAGGGTACTTTTTACTGCAGGACTTCTCAGAGTCTTTAATATTCCCTATGAGTCTCCAAGAAGATGTAGTGTTATACCCCTTGATCTTAGAATGCTTCTTCCACAAAAGTGTCTACTTGAAACTACTGTGCTGTCAAACAGGTAGGGAAATGCTGGGGTATTGTTGCTTAGCAAAAGAAGAGTCTGACTTTTTCATTTTTAGAGTAATTGAGGCTAAGCCCCCACCTACCTAGACATTCATTGTGAATGAGTTTTTCACAGTTAACTCTTCTCCTTTCTCCCTCTCTTTAGTCCTTTTTGGTTTCTTATCATGCTTGGAACACATAATTCCTAAGGATTAATAACTAATTAGATTTTTCAACAACCATAAATTAAAGATGTAAAAGAAGAAATGAAAACAGTAGGGTAAGTCAGAACTGAAATTTGGAGTCTCAGCTCTCACTGAATAATTTAGTTGTAAACCCTTGCTGGAATAACTATGTGCATTTGTGTCACCTTTATGGGAAATCCTTGGGAAGAATCCTGAAATGGAGTCCAGAATACCTCTTGGCATGGCATATTTTACTTTTCAAGTTGTCAGATGAGACTATTGCATTGTGTACTTGTCTGAAGTATGATGGGCAAAGTTTGCTGTGCCCTTTTCCTATGAGACAGGACTTTCTACACCAGAAAGAATGCTAGTGTATGCAAATCCCTGCTAAGACCCTTTCCCATTAGGTATGATGTTGCTTGTCCTGTTGCTCTCTAGATCTCCATCATAGATTGCAAAAAAACCTGTACCCTTTTCAACTCATGACTATGGTTTTATAAAATTGCAAAATTAAGATATTTTTGCAGCCTTGAATCTTAAAATGATTATTTCTTGTTTTAAGCACCACACCCCACAAAATGTGAATTTGCTTCCATGCCTAAGAAAGTCTTAATTGGATTTTCCCACAGAAGGAAGGGCTATGTGAAAATTTCCTCCATGGCAGATTTCTTTAATGTGGTCTTCTTAGGGAAAAGACCATTCTGATTTAAGGAAGCACACTAGATAAGAGAGATGTGAAAACATACAACCTTTATAGGGATTCTAGAACAGAAGTTGTTTTTTTTTTTTTCCCCCCACAGTGATATAACCAGATAAGTACATTGTCTTTGCTCTGCTCAATGAATTTTTATAAAACCATTGCTTCTCTAAAAGCCTGCGAAATATGTGACATGTGAGATCTTTAGCTGTGGCATGTGAACTTAGTTACTAACTCAGTTTGTTTAGCTAGTAAACAGCAGAGACAGGACTGGTATACATGTCTGTCTTTAAACTTCAACTTTCTTTTCTATTCGTATATGGCTTCTAGAAGCCATTTCATAGAATTTGCTTGCATTATAATGGGGGCATTCTAGAAGAGGAGTGTCCTGATAATGCAAACACCCTAAGACCAGAAGCGGGGGCCTTTAGGATGGTGAACTTTTGGGATGCTCCTCTAATTGAGTGCCTAGGTAATATTCTAGGCACTAAAAAGAAAAGGATCTAAGACCACTTTAAACTAAAGGGTATCCTCCTCCCTTCCAACTCCCTCCTCCCCTGGAAGGAGTTTTGAATTTCTGTTTCCGTGGTATTAGTTATAACATTTCTGCTCACTCTGGGGCTCCATCAGGCATCTTGATCATGGTGTTGCTCTCTCTTTCATGCAGAAAACTCCAGCAGGGGCAGAGAGGAGTAAATTTCAAGCATGACCAACAATAAACACATGGGTTCTAAGCCAATGCAAATGTGCTCAAAGTTCATCAGATGAGTTTTCACTGATTATTCCTACAGGACCAGTCCAGCTATTGAGAAGTCAGTTTCCATTATTTTTTCCCCATGTGGCAGAACTTGCCAGGGGCCTGGAATACAATTTAGACTCTAGTCAGATGGGATTTGCACTTCATCCAACTCTGAAAAGTCACTCCTTGGCTATTATTTTTCACTCTATTGTAAATAGCAAGAGGCAGATGAAAAGGTAAAAAATATGTTGGTTGGAAGATACTTATTCTCGCCTACCTAGGGTAATCAAGAGGCGACATCAGCTCCAGATTTGGTAAGTAATAACTCACATTTGACTTTAATACACTGTGATAAACTTTGAGGAATATATCTTTTAAAACATAAAATGCTTTACTTCTGATTTAAAGTTTGGGGGATTGGTCCTATGCCGTCGGCGGGTTAGATTTAGCATCTCTGGAAATTCCAGAGCAATTTTAAACTACTCTTTTTGATCACTTGCTGCAGTTCCAGCTTTCAAAGAGAATGAGATGTTTTGGGAATGAATTGTGATGGACTTATATGAAAATTTATATGACCAAGAATTGGATTTGTTCCCCTAGAATATTATAGATTATGTTTTATGTTGGAATTACATCAGTGTGCAGAGCAGCAGAAGGCTGGCTTAATGTAGCTAAAAATATACCTTGACTTTCCACTTGGAATAAAACTCTCCCCTCCCCAACCCGTTCCTTCCCTAATGAAAATAATGGCTTCATGACTCATAGACATGATAGACAGTAGGGAATATTTGAGTCTTAAAATAGGAAGAGTTTGAGAAAGGACTAATAGCCCTTTTCTAATTTCTTTCCCATCCATCTCTTTCCTCCTGTTTTCCCTGTCACCATCCTATTTCAGGCCTTCAGCACCCCATGCCTCACTGCAGTGGCTCCTTTGTCAGTCTCCAATCTCTCCTTGCTCTATTTGTCCTGTACACTGTGTCATGGCCCATCCTTCTCCCACCCCACTTTAATCATGTAATCCCGTGCCATTTTTCAGTGGCTTTCATTTGTTCCAAAGTAAATCACAAACTAACATTCAAAGGCCTTTCTAGATATGAACCTCGCCCCTTCCTCCTTCCCCACAGTCACTCACTTCCTAACCACCCCCTTAGTCCAGGCCTCTACTAAGTCTTTCCTGGAGTTGGGCAATAACCTCCCAAATGGTTACATAGTTTCTTTCATTAAGTCTGATGTTGCCCAGTTTATGATTAAAGTACCATTGGTAGCATGCAGGATGATTTTTGGTGCTACACAAACAGTATTTTTTAAAAATTATTTTTTATTGATGTATAGTTTCTTTACAATGTTGTGTTAATTTCTGCTGTACAGCAAAGTGAATCAGCTATACATATCCATATATCCCCTCTCTTTGGGATTTTCTTCCTCTTTAGATCATCACAGAACACTGAGTAGAGTTCTCCTGGTTCTCCCAGTAGGTTTTCATTAGTTATCTATTTTAAGCATACTATCAGTAGCCTATATATGTTAATCCCAGTTTACCAATTCCTCCTGCCACTTGGTGTCCATACATTTGTTCTCTGTGTACACAGACATTTTTTTATTTTCAAGATTATCTCTAATCACATGGCCAGTACTTTATTGTGAAAATACCACTAGTAGATCAAGACAATGAATTTATGCATATTATTGCTTAAATGAGAGTCATCAAAAATGTGAGCTAGAAGGGTAATCTCATGAGGTTTGTGGGTCTGCTGAAGCACTTCTACAGCATTTAGAATCCTAACTCTATCCCACCTCCCAAGGGCAGTTTTCCAAACTCACCCGCTGGGCTAGATCAAGGCTCACTGCCTTGCCTACGTCAGCAGTTATTTGATTGTAACAGTGGCGGAGTGACAGCACTGGCAAGGTCCTACCTTCTTGCCTTCCCCTTCCATTGCCTGCACCTTAATTGCAAAGCTGTACAGCAGTGATTTGAAACATTCATGCAGTTTTCTGAAGAGCCTCAATTACAAATGATGATTATCTTAGCTGCTGAGAGAATCTTGTTCGATATTCTTGTTTTATTTTATAAAATACTTACGGGAACTTGATGTTCAATGAAGACCCTTAGGCAGAAAGTGCTGAAAGAGGAAACAAAGATGATGTAGGAGAGGGCTGAACGTAGTGAAAGCTCTGAATCCACAAAATAAGTTGTGGCTTTGTAAATTCACTAAGTACATTTGAGGAACAATAAACCATAAAAGAGGTTACCGTGACCTTGGTTTCTGCATAGCTTTTGAGATAAAAGGTCTCAGTATCAGAATGCATTTGGTTGACTGTATTGTTGTTGACTGATTAAAAACAATTCATGCTCGTATGGAATGCTGATGAGGGACTGGTCCGGGTCCTGTGTGCAGGATGAGCTCTGGAGGCAGAGATCAAAATTGCTTTGCTAAAATGGAGCACTAAAATATAAGCCTTTGTAACCAGAAATGAATGGGGTAGAGCTCCTGACATAAAGATTAAGTTGCTATACATTCACTTTGCATTTATTACTTATTAGAGTACCTATCTTAAAAGCATATTGAAGATGTTTTAAATTCTCATCATTGCATAGGATAACAACTCAGGAAACATTTACTATCAGCGAGTGGGTTTCTTTGAATAGTGTCATATTTTTCTGATTGCTTTTACTTTAGAAGTGATACTTGGGTTTTATTTTGATTCAATCATTTTTCATATGTACAACTTTTAGGCTTAGGGATAAAAAAGTGAAAACCTTGAAATGAACACAAGTGGTTCAAGCCTTGCAACAATTTGCTTATTTGGTGTGAACCTTGGGCAAGTTACTTAATTTCTTTACGTCTCTGTTTTCTCTAGGAAAATGAAGATGCTAGTAGAACCTGTGTCATAGGGCTGTTTAGAGAATAGCGATAATGTATATAAAGCATTTAAATATTATATTTTCTACCTAATATTTCTCTCATCTGTAAAATAAGAATAATACAGTAAAGGGAACACTGTCAGGCTCTCTGGTCTGCTCCTAACTAGATACTGAGAGCGTGTGGTGAAGTGTGTAGATGGTATTGCAATCCAGGTTTAAGAACGCCCCAGTCTCACCCTCCCACTCACCCCTTTCTCCCCGTTGAGTTCAGCAGAGGGAGCTACATGGACAGGAAACATAGCTAGATGGGGAGCAGATTCTCTTCTAGCGATGTAAGCACTAATCAAAGCAGGTCTTTCTAGCTAAGACTGAACCAGAAAATACAGTTTAGGTGTCAAGGTTTAAGTGAAGACCTCTGTTTACTACTTCTCAAATCAGGATAGCCCTGGCTAAGGTGCTTCCTCAGTTGCCAACAGAGATGTGACATGAGCATCTTAGTCTAAGGAAGTAGGCCCTGCATCAACCTTAGACAGCAGGGAAAATGGGAATGTCCTGCTCTTGAGCTGAGAGCTGATCTTTAAACCAGATTCCCTGATCTAAACTATACCACTTTGTAAAATGTGGCCCAATGAATGTCCTGGCTTTTGACCAAAGAGATCAACAGCGCTTCCTCTCGTGACAGCAGGGAGGAAGCTGAAGGATCATCATTTTCCTAAATTCCTTCTCAAAATGTGGAGTCTGTTGCACTGGGGCTGCTAGACTTAACAAATAGAAATACAGGACAAGCAGTTTAATTTGAATTTCCTATAAACAAGGAATTGTTTCCTAGTATAAGTATTAATATGTGCAATATTTGGGACATTGCTTATGCTAAAACATTATTTGTTATTTATTAGAAATTTAAAGTTTAAATTTACCTGGCAAATTTGTTTCTAAGAGTTTTTTAAGGTCCATTTGATAATGATTTATTGAGACTGATAGAAAGGCTTTCAGAGCTCTTTGGGAGGTTGTCCTCTGTGTTGTAGGATGTTTAGTAGCATTCTTGGCTTTTAATCACTAAAGCCTAATAGCATCTTTCCTCTTTCCATTGTGACAACCAAATATTAATATGCCTTGAGACGTTGCCAAATGAGTGCCAAATCACCCCTAACCGAGAACCACTGCTTTAGAGACAGTAGCAAAAGCCAGGCTATGAAGCATATCAGGATAGTAGACCAGAAGGTGGCAGGTTTTTTTTTTCTTCTAATTTTTTGGCCACACCACATACAGGTCAAACTCACACCTCCTGCATTGGAAGCATGGAGTCTTAACCACTAGACCACCAGGAAAGTCTAAGAAAGTGGCACTTTTATCTAGGACTGATGCAGATCCTGTCCTTACCTCCATTCCTCTTCCCTTCCCACATTCTGGGCTCCTTCATGGTGATGTAACGAGCTGTCTAGACCTATGTAGAAGATCCCAGTAATACAGTTTTGGTCTAGTGTTGATTATAATCACTAGAAAATCATGCTCTATTCACCCTACCTTTCTAAACAATTCACATGAGCCTCTATATGGCTCCTCTTCAGGTTTTAACTCAGATAACTTTTTTGAAGAACACCCAACAGAATATTAAACCAAGTACTTAAATTTTGTAATTTTATCACAAGTCATCAGTTTGTGTAACCTGGGTGAACTTAACGTTTAATGGGCAAAATTCTTCGAGTCAAAGTGCCTTAATTAAGTGTATGTACTATTCTTTTGTTCAGTTTTGTAAAGGGAGAATTTTAGAGGCATTGGGTAATGAATTCTGCCCTTCAGACGTTTCCACCTACACATTTATCCTTGAAAAAGTGCTGATATGCCTTCATGTGATATTTCCTATTTGTGAAGGTTCCCTGACTGACTATATTGTCTCACTTCTTTGGGAAAAAAAGAAGAACTGAGGCAACTTTTGCCTTATTAACTTTGATTGTCCAGCATTGAGAATTAATTTTGTAGGCCTATCAGCTTATGTAGTGGGAAAATTTCATTAGCAAGTTAAATGTAACTTCGTTTCTTCATGGCTTCCCATATTTTGTAGGCTTTTAGAGAAGCAATGGTTTTATAAAAATCCATTGAGCAGAGCAAAGACAATGTACTTATCTGGTTATATTGTGTAGAAAAAAAAAATCTCTTTCTGGACTCCCTATAAAGGTTGTATGTTCTCAGAGCTCTCTTATCTAGTGTGCTTCCTTAAATCAGAATGTTCTTTTCCCTAAGAAGCCCACCTTAAAGAACAACATTATCTTTATTTGGGATCACAGGCTTTCATCATGGCAGAAAAAAAATCTGAACCTTCTCAGATTCTGATATTTGTATTTAATCAATAACCATGTTCCTTTTTCATCTGTCTTACCTCTGCAATTGCATTTTCCTAGCTGTGTATGCTTTATTGTGTAAGAATTCAATTGAAAGAGCCATTCATATTTGCAAAAAGGATGATGTTTTATTATTGGTGATAAAGAAAAGAAATTTCACACTTTGTATAACCGACCCTTTCTTTTAGAGCATGGCAAATTCTGAAAGTGAGGAATAAGTTAACAAACCGTGGAAAGAGAGGCCACAGAAGGATCCTGTAGTATTCTGACCACAGTATAAAATAAGACCTGGCAATTTTTATGTCTTTAATTGACAAGCATTCAGTTCACTTCTGAAATGGATCATCTTTGCCCAATTTGAGGGTTATGTAGACTAGAAAGAATAAGGGGATGGTAGTCAAAATATTTAACATTTATATGACATGGCCTGATTAATGAGATGAGATACCATATTATTGGGACAGGATCCCAAAGGCCCTCTACAGGTCCAGATGTTCTTCCTTGAGTGACTGGACCGTGAGGAGGTGGGTGGGGGCTCGGAGAGGGCCAGGTGGTTAGGGGCATGGGAGAAGCCCTAAGGAGGTTCACAGTAGCAACTGTTTATGAGCCAGTCTGGTAGTATTTTGATATTTGAGCAACTGGAACAGGTATATAGCTGCATAGAGCTGAACTAAGAAGTAGAGGATCCTGGGGTAATGCACGGCCATTAGAAAGTTAGACCACTACTTTGAGTTTCTGACACTGCCATTAAATAACTGTATGATCTTGAATCAGTCAGTACTTGGGGGACTGTTTTCTCTTATAAAAATATTGGTAACAACAACTTTAGGTCCCCTTCTTAATAGTACACATTTTTCCATTCTAAAGATCTACAAATTCTATGCATACAGTTGTCTCTAAGCTTCTAGAAGGAATTGAGACTACAGTGTTTCATAAGGGTTGGGCTCTATCTTGTTCTGTGCTTTGTGGATAACATGATAATTGAAGAGGGGCGAAGCCTACAGTAGCCGTAGATGCACTGTGTTACCAGGAACAAGACAAGAGCAGCTCAATGTTTTTTATATGGGCGGTTTAAAATATTTTCAAAAGATTAAGAGTTTTCAGTGTTTCGAGGAATTTATTGCATAGTAGAAGAATGTGCTAGTTGGCTACAGACACAAACCAAGCATGCCTTTTGTCCCAAATTGCCAAAGTCAGGCAAAGATAGATATTTTGGAATTCGTTGTTGTTGTTTGTCTAGATCATAAGAAGTTCCCTTGACTTATTTCACTTTTGTGTTCTTTGGTTATTGATAAAGTGTCTTTTTACATTCAATGAAGGTAGTGAGATAGCGCCATTAGAATATTTAAGAACACATTTGTGAGCAGTGCCATGCCTACAGAGACTAAAGAAAATTCAAGTGACTTCAACCCTCACAAATTGTTTCTTTTAATTTGTTTGAATTGTTTGTTTTAATTTGTTTGAGTCAAAAGTCACTTACTAAGTTTATACCACATCTTACAAAGATTTTTTGTAAATATGAGGAAGTGCTCAATATAATTATGAATCACTTGAATTTTCAGAAAAAGAAAAAAGATATGGTTTCTGAAGCACATTATGTATTAGGAAACTCAGTGCTGAATAAGTACCTGCACGTGTATTTCTTTCGGGTTCCTACACAACTGATCATTTAGTAAAATGAACCAGTTCTGTTTTAATATCCTGTTGCTTATTGTACCTGACAAACGGAAATGAGGAAAATGAAGAATTGACGATCTGGGATCATTTTCTTGAAAGTTGCACATAATTCCCATTTCTGCTTATTAGAATAAAGAAAAGATTTTCTGTAACAAATTAAGAATATGCATAACCTGTTATGACATAGTCATAAGCATATAATATTATGGTCTAGAATTACAGTACTCTCTCGAAGTACATCATATGCAAAATTCACTGGATATGTCTTAGAGACATCTGTTGTAATTATAGGAACACGGTTTCTAATTCATTTAATTCCCTTTCCTACCTAAACTGTACATATAAGTGAATTTTAAGAGACTGTATAAATAAATTTTTAATTACAAAATGATGTTATACAATACATTATTAATAATAACCAACAATGCATAATGTTTATGCATGAGTCCATTAGAAAGACAAGCTAATGTATGTCAATTCTAAAAGAATGCACTAATTTGTCCTGAATTTGTGAATGAAGTTGAATCCGTGATGCAAGCCAGTGAGTGCAATAACACAAAATGGTTCTGCATGCTATTTTGCAGTCAAGAAACATCTTGTACCTATGGCATTTAAGAAGTATTTAAGATTTGTTCATCACATGTGATCAAGATCTGATTTTTCAGCGAGCCATGCGGTGGGGAAATTTGGAACAAGACCATTGAGTTGACAATACTAGCTTTTTCCCAGACAGGTGCAGAATAAAATGGTCTAGAGCATCCAAGAAATATGTACAGTCCTTACATTTCAGCACATGAAAGTCACAGGCTCATTGTCATGAAGTTTCCCCTGAGGGCCAAAAGGTCTGCCTGAACGTGGTTCCTTTGTCGCACTAACGATAACAGATTTCTGAAATCTCCATGGCCAGCTCCAGGCACTCACTGGTCTCGTGACAAGATTCAAAAAGGCTGCAGTCAATTTCACAGTTGCAGTTGCAGTCATTCCGGGGGTGGCTTTCATCTGAGGTGTGATGGTACCTGTGAGAGGGGCAGCAAACATTGATACACAGCGTTTCACACGTGTCCGGGAGCATCAGGAGACAATCCAAAAACTGGCAGAACAGACAGGTGAGGACAAGGGAGGCGCAGTCCTCTGTAGAAAGAAGAAAGAAAGACAATTATATGTGGCTCATCTGGGGACGCAGATGCAGGGCAAGCATGTGCAGTGGTGTGCTTGATAACTTTATAGCCGACTCTTAATTATTTATCTGTATTGGGGGTGACGTACACCGTTATTTTCTCAAGTGCTCCTACCCCTATCCAGTACTCACTCTACTTAAGTAATTGCTTTATTAACTTCCTGAGCATTTCCTATTGATTCCACATAATCTGGTTATTTAAAGTGCTGTCCCTTTTCTAAACTCCTATATTTACATTGTGTATAGTGGTGCTGGGAAGCTGCACAATTAGCTACCTCTCTTGAAACCTTGCAGTGGTCTGAAAAATACCAAGTCCTCCCCAACTGCTGGGAGCTTTCAGGAGCAATTAGATTTGGGGACAAGGAGAGACCATCCACATTTCTGGCTTCTCGTCACAAGGCTTTTTTATTTGTTTGATGTGGATTCCAGTAAATCTGCCACACCCATATTCAATGCCAGTGAAAAGCACATTTCAAAACCTAACATAAATTACTTTTTAAATAATCGTAGTTGTTTGTGGTTGTATATTATTTTTAAGCCCTGTCTCATTTTTCCTCCAGTTATGTAAAGCCTTGATTTTATATAGTTAAATGAAAGACATCATCATATACACCTAAAATGGTATAAATCTTATCAATCATCTGTAAGAAAACTGTTTTAGAAATTTGCTATGCAGACTTGTAAAAATATGAAAAGTATCTCTAAGGCGTTGAAGGTAATTGGTAATTCTAGCCAAGCAGCTGTGATAGGTTATGGATTATTTTTTGTTTGTTTGTTTCTATAAAGTGAATTAGTTAGAAGATGCAGCAGTTATTTTGTTAAAATTATAACTTCTTTCGTTTTCTTTCTTCATCCTTCCTCCCTCCCTCACTCCTTCCTTTTTTTTTTTTTTTAGTTAAGAAAGTCTCAAAAACATGTAAGGGTTTTGAAAAAGGGTAGATAAGTGTTCATGCGATATATCATCGAATTAATTAAAATCAGTATACTGAAGACTGCTGATGGTTGAAAGTAACATTTTAGTGTGAATTGGGGAAAATTCCCCTCTCCTAATGGGCTTATCAATCAATTAACATTATTAGACTTTTGTAATCTATTTTTCCTCCATTAAGAATGTTAGTAATCTTTGGTTTTCAGACTTCAGTTGACTGACTACATAAGCCTGCAAATTCTGCTCTCTGCATCATCTGCCAGTGCTGTCTAAGTGTTTTTAGGTCCCCATTCATTGACTTCTTAAGAATGTCTTCTGGAAAACTTTTTTCTCTTATTCATATACTGCTTAGTGTTTAGGAGAAGGGAGAACATGGGAATTCTCTGAAAGGGAACAAATATTTTAAATAAGCTCATTCTAATTTATTTAAAAAATATATATATAAAGGTCTAAAATGAGTTCTGCATACAGGTAAACAAAAATCCTCCTTCATCCCTCAGTCCCTCCTCCCCTCTCCCCAGCCTCTCACCCTCTGATTCTTTCTTCCCAGTAAGAAAGAGTGGTAAAGAACCATGCCATAACTTTTATGACCACTTTAATTGCTATGTATTGTTGCAGGTGCTGTGGCCATTACTCAGTATTTTTAGTTTAGGTGGCCTATTTCATAAAACGTCTATGGTGTGTGTACTCATCTCTTTGCCAGACAGGGTGTATTTTTATTCCCTCAGAGCCAGCTTCTAGCATGTGGCCCACTCACCCATATCTCATAAGTCACTACAAACCACCTACAAAAACTCAGAAGTGAGTGAGTGCTGTTCATAGACTTTATTCTCAGCATGCATTTCTAAAGAAGGGGTGTTGGTGGTCAAAGATATTGGGCATAAAGCCTCATCACTTTTTTTTTTAGTGCCAAGACTGCTGCTCTAGCAGCCCCTGGCAAAGAGGCTCTCAGGAGAAAATATTCCAAGCAAATGCTCCCTGATCTGTTAGACTGGAGAATCAGAGACTTACTCAGGTCTGTGACCATATAAAAATAATTTACCCACCAGATCCTGTTATTTGTAAGTATTACAGGAGTGAAAGTTTGGCGTAGAAATAAGTCAGGTTGGGCGCAGGGTGTCCTCTGGGGATGGGAGCTGGTATTTCCTATCAGAGTGTGAAAACCTGTTTGTGAAATGGCCTTGTAATTTCCTGTGGGTATATAACTGTTTGATTCGAATCTTCTTGCCAACATCTCCTCAAGTTGTCAGACCCTGGAGGTCTCTGCTTCTGATGTACACCATAGATTTTATGTATAATATTATATGTATTGTACTATATATATATTGATCTAATCCTCTGGTCAAGCTGACATTTGTTTCCTTCCTTGTCTCTATCTTGCACTTGAGAATAGAGCCCATTATTCTTTTTCTGTTTATAAGTCAGTCCTTTTTATTTGGTTATAAAAGGCAGAGCCTCTAGCCCAGAAAAATATGGCAACATTAATGAATTGAAAACAGATTTTCCCCCCACTTTCAAGTGTGTTCCACACTGTTCCTAAAAGACGTATTAAATAATTCTGCATGATCAGGGGAAACTGTTTTGAATATGTTCCATTTTTGTTTGCACAAAAGTAGCTTAAGCAGTTCAGGGGAAAATTCTCAACTGTTTGAAAAGAGAATTGGACTTTCCATTCTCCTGAATGGGTATATTTTCCTTTGCCTGCAGTATTCCTTGGGACTTTAATGTTGAATAAACTTGATGTTCCATAGCCTATCATTAGCACTCCTCTTGGCCCATCTAAAACATCATGACATCCTGCCCAGCATCCATCCAGCTGCCTGTGTCTCATCTCTTCTGCACTGTGTTCAGAACATCTCTCACTTACCAAGGCCATATTGCATCATGGAGCTCTTTCCCATATTCCACAAACCTGTCTCTTCCCTAATTTTATCTTGTGAATGGCTCCTGAACACACATATGAATTGCCTCAAAGCTGCAACTCATTCCTGTCATTTTTCTTTTCCTCATCATACCCTCCCCAACCAATGCTCTCCTGAGTTTTGCTGATTCCCTTGCAGATTCCTATTTGAAACTCGTCAGCCTCTGCCCACTGTCTCAGCTGTAGCCACCATCAGGTCCATGGAAACAGCCTCCTGTCCAAGACACTGCTTCCACATGATCCCACCTCAAATTCATTAGCCCCTGTGATATTTAAAATCATAAATTAGAACATCTCACTCTCCCTTTAGAATCAGGTCCTAAATCCTTACCTCAGGCTACAAACTTCCATGTGATCAGATTCCTGCCTGTTTCTCTGTCTTCTTCTGTCCTCCTTACTTACTGCACTCCAGCAACACTGGTTAAATTTTAGTTCCTGGGAAGCACCTAGCTCAGGTCTCTGCACGTGCTGTCTTTGAACTATGTTGCACACTTTTCCCTCACAATTTCACCTAACTCCTACTCAGCCTTTGGGTCTTTAGCTTAAAACACCTTCACTGTAAATCATATCCTTGCTTAAACTCTCATAGCACCTTTATTTTTCCTCCATAGCATTGACCACAGTATACTAAGCTTATTAGTTTATTAATTAGTTTCTCCCCCTACTAAAACCTAAGTTATAAGAATGGCTTATCTCTTATTGAATGAATAAATAAATGAACAGTAAAAGATACACAATGTGGTCCCCACTTTTTAGATGTAAGGACTAAGGCTTGGAGATTGTCATTGACTATCCTAAATCTTTTACCAGTACAGTGGTGAAGCAAGGAGTTAATCTAACTCTGTCTGGATCTAAAATTTGTGCTTGCTTTCCTGTTTTCAGATATGTCAGCTGGTTCATATAGAGCCAGTTTGCAGTCCTGTACACTTTTTTTTAACTAAAAAAGGTTTTAAAGTGTTTTGTTTTTTTTTTTTTCAATGTGGACTATTTTTAAAATCTTTATTGAATTTGTTACAATATTTCTTCTGTTTTATGTTTTGGCCCCGAGGCATGTGGGATCTTAGCTTCCCAACACGGATGGAACCCACACTCTCTGCATTGGAAAGTGAAGTCTTAACTACTGGACAGCCAGGGAAGTCCCTCACATGGGTCTTGAAATAACCCTGTATTGAGTACTATTACTGTTCTTGCTTTATAGATGAGGAAACTGAAGCTCAGAGAGTTTAAGAAACATAGGAGATGGTGGGCCTTTTGTGTGAACTTAGACTGTCTCCTCCAGAGCCCTTCACTCTGAAGCTGGCCTGCCCTTCATAACACACATGCTTTCTTCAGTCACGTGCAGGCCTGGCATAGGCTGCCAAGGGGCTTCTGAGTAGCTCCAGCCAATAGGAGGCAGCAGTGGGAAATGGGAGGGTGGGAGAAAGGAAAGCTTGGGCTATCTCTTCTCCCTTCTCTCTGCTTTGAATCTTCTCTTTGGTTTTATCTTTTTCCAAATGCCCTTCTCTCTGTGGCTTCTGCTAGTGCCACTTACTTCTGTTTTGTCTACTAATAGTTACTAGTGGCCGAGGAGCTGATGTCCATACTGATGATCTACTGGTGACCAGGAGGGACCAAGAGAAGAGGTGGCAGAGCTTTCCTATTATTGCTAATTTCCTCACTTGGCTTTTCAGCTCTCTTCATACCTTTGTAACACTTTCCTTATGTATTAAATTCCTTTTATTGAGCTACCTGGCATCACAGCACAGGCTCCTCATGTTGCTGTCAGGATACCCATCTCATTTCTCACTTCTTCCTTCCTTAAGCCTGGGTTAAAGGAGATCTGAGACCTTCAGGCCATTCAGCTGAATGTGGTATTTGCCTTTGAGCAAGAAGCCATGACAAAAGCCCTCTTAGGGTGCTTTTATTTCCTCTTTACTTTCACCCCTAGGGTGCATGGAGAATGTGAAGACTGTGAAGTGGTAAGTGATACTCTTATGACCCTAAAGGACTACTGCAGCCTCTGGACCATTCCAAATGTACTTAGAATATTGGCTATTTAAGGGGGAGAATCTTTCTGTTTTGTATATTCATTCATTTGTATTACTTTTAGGTTCCGCATATAAAGTTTGTCTTTCTCTGACTTACTTCACTAAGCATAATATTCTGTAGGTCCATCTAAGTTGTTGCAAGTGCCAGTACTTCATTCTTTTTTTTATGATTGAGTAGTATTCCATTGTATATGTACACCTCATCTTTATGTAGTTGCTAAAGGGGAGATAGAAAGGGGGGGCAAATTAGGGGTATGGGCTTCACAGATACAAACTACAATGTATAAAATAGGTAAGCAATAAGGATATACTGTACAGCACAGGAAATTTTACCTGTTATTTTGCAATAACCTGTAATAGAATATAATCTGCAAAAATACTGAATCACTATGCTATATACTTGAAGCTAACACAGTACTGGAAATCAAGCATACTTCAATTTAAAAAAGACAGAGAACTCCCCTCATGGTCCAGTTGTTAAGATTCTGTACTTCCAATGCAGGGGGCACAGGTTTGCCTCTTCTCCCAAAACAAAACTAAAAACAAAAACAAAACAAAAGACAAGATGAACCTCATCCAAACCCTGTATTCTGGTACATTATGGTTAATGTTCTGTCACCGAGAGAATTTGGCATTAATAATAAGGTTCATGACATGGTGGCTCCAACTGGTTACTGGAATTTTTTGGTTCTAAAGTAGAAAAATTGGTTCCCACTTCCCCAACGTTAAGTTCTTCAGAAACGTCTATAATGCAGAATGGAAATAGATAAAGTGTGACTGCCTTTCTCTAGCTGGGGTATCATCCCTGATTTTATCAATTTTAATAGCTACTTAAATATGTCAAGATCTATTTAAGTTCAGACAAGCACAACTAACATTCAAGTTAGTTCTTTAGAACTAGAATGACTAGATTTGGGTGATACTTAGTAAATTTGTGCTTATGTTTTTTTCTGAGCAAATGAACTGAAATAATTATAAAATTGAAACATTTTATAAGGTGACACTATTGCATTTAATTGTATGAAATTTACAGTGTAGAAAATGTAATCATTTTATTCAGTAGTCCATGGTGTAATTAAGACTATTCTTTGGAGGTGTCTTATATTTATGATTTTCCTCTTCCACTTGGATGAGACACCTCAGATTAAAAATTATACATCCATTAGGTATATTCTCAGGATTCTTTTTAAGAAGCCTGTTTTCTCATAGCGTATATATCCCTGGTTTTATCATGCACCAGATGCTTTTACAGTCAGAACATAGAAGCAGAAGCACAGAGCGTGCCCTGGACTTCTCCCCTTTTCTTCAGGAATCGGACCACACAGGAAGAGCCATGATTTAATAATAATATCGCAGCACATAGTGTCTGATGTGCAGTACAGATCCTTCTTAAATTCCCATCAGAGCACATACCATGAACTGTGCTAATGGATGTAGCACATTTTACAAAATCTGCATGTGTGAGACTTCTCCACCCTTGTTTTAAGTGGGGCGATGTATATAAATAAGAGATATTAGCAATTAAGCACCCATGCCTATGCACTCATTTATATATTTGAAAATAAATTAACCGCAAGCTACATGAAAGTGGATGTGCAATCTTCTCTTTTCCCTTCTGTTTTCCCTGCTGTTCCTGAAAGATATTTCTGTATTTATCTCACTGTGAACAATGACCCCAGCTCTCAATTTCTGCATCCTTAAATTAATTACTATCAAAATTTCCTAAAATGAAGTGAATCTGATTTAACTGTTTTAGTTCCTTGATGTTTGCTGCTAGGATAATAAAAGTTTCTTCACACTGTTTGTGGGCCCTTGTCTGGATGTTTTACTTTCTCTTTTAACCAGATACCAAAAGTGCTTACCTTGGTAAGGAGATTTTTTTTTTTTTTTTACAAATAAGGAAATGAAGGGTAAACTATTACCTAGGTTGTTAGCTTAATATTGGAATTTCCTGGACCGCAGTAGCCTTGGTCCAGGCCTTAAAAAGACAGTCTAATTCAGTGGTCTTCATGAATCTCCTTTGCTCTTTTGCAGAGTGAATAGTTAGTTTTTTTCCTACATGAGGCACCAGAGTAGGGTTGCCATTTTAATAGAATAGTCATTTGGGTCTTCCCTGAGAATACAAGGGTTCAGGCAACATGCTGACTGCATTGGTCTTCTCATTCTGCCAAGATACCTGATAAGACAGCTCAGAGTGGTTCTGTTGTATGTGTGTGTGTGTGGATACATATAATGGGACTTCTGATTCTGGAATCATTACAAGAGCTGTGTAACCCTGAAATGATTTGACAAAATTCTTTACTGTCAAAATGCTGAGAACTCTGTTGTATTGCCTGTTTTCTTGATTAGCAGCAAACTCTAACAAAACCAGAAACGTGGACATCATCTTGACTCAAGGTCATAACCTGGAAGTCTACAGGCCAAAGTTAACCAAAATCCATGTCTTGCTGTGAGTATCTGGGGCTTCATAAAAGAAGTTGGCACCATCATAAGTGTTGCCAACACTTACAAATTGAGAGGTTGCATGTAACATTCTAGGTCTGGCAACTCTGAACCTCTTTTTTCTTCTGGCAACAATTAGTTGGTGCTGAGTAGAGGTAGTGCTCTTCACCTTGCCATAATACTCACCAATCCTTATTGTTTACCTCCAGGCTTCATTATTCGCATTATCACCTGGCAGCTGCAGGCAATCCTGTCTGTAGCTTCTGGTCTAAAGCATCCATGACGACATTTTCACGAGATCATATATAACATGTATTAGAAATCTTTTCCTTACTTTTTAAAACCATAATCAAAATAAAAGCAAAAATTAGACACCTATTATGTGATAGACTTTGTCCTGGATGTTTTACCCATGCTATTTCATTTGATCTTCAAAACACCGTATGGTGTGTTACTAGCACCATTATATAACTGAAAGTCTGAGATTCATAGGTGGTAAAACTTTATCCAGTTTTATACAGTGAATAAATTTGAGTCAGGAATTAAACTGATGTGATTTCAAAGTTCCTGTTATACAGAGTTCATTTCATTTTTTGTCTTATTTTGAAAGGCAAATATGAATTTAAATATAGACCAGAAACTATACTCTGTCATGTTTTCCTTTGAGAAACTTCAAGTTTTCCTTAAATGCAAATATCAATTTGGAATATTATAAAGCTCCTGAATGATTTGCATCTTCTGTAAAGGTCACTGCAAAGTTAGCCTGACTAAAATTCCGTATGTCTTAGTCCGAAGTCCACTGCTTTGAACTTGCCTATGCTGATCATTTAACATCAGCTCAGTTTGAAACTGGTTTTGCAAATGAAACATGCCTCTTATGTCACACATCGAGATGGTTTGGTGTAGCTTTGCACTGATTCAAATGCCTAGGAGGTAGTGTTACCTAGAGGAACCAACCTTTTCCCACAGGCTGCTGATGTCAGCATCCTTATAGTTAAAGAAGTCTATTTTTACACTTTTTCAACTTTTTGATACTATTCCACTCTGCCTTCTTCTCCTCTCAGTCCTCTCAGTCTAGACTCAAAGGTTGAATAGTTCCAGATCCAAGAAGAGAAAAAAAATTGGCCATTTAAAAAATTTACTTTGTAGCTCCATAGCAAGGATGATTATGCCTCGCTCGAGCTATTTAAAACACTTTGCCTCAGACTCCCACTTTTGAGAGCAAACAACCAGCCAAGCACCTCGTAATTGCAAGGTGACCTTGACATGTGTCATTCACCAGAGTTTTCAAATCAAAGTCTTCCTGTTTAATATTCATAAAGACTTTTTTTTTCCCCCTAACAGCATATGTGATGATTTTGCAGGGGGTTGGGGAGTTTTATTTAGAGATGGGTTGATTGTGAGAAACATACCATCAGTGTCTCTCGGATGAACTGAAGTATCAGTTTGGAGGTAGGAAAATTTCGTTTGGCTTTCTTCAAGGGAGGACAATGATATGCTGGATTCTGACAGTTTTTTCTCACTGGGGGTTTCCTTGGCTGGTCCATCTGTGATATTGTATTCGGATACTGAATTTATAACGATAGCATTAATGGCTTTCTTGTCTGCCTGCTTTTCGTTTGTGAGTTGCACATCTAGATGAAAAAAGGAAACACACATACAGAGACCCGCTGTAGTTAACATGACCTAGGGATCCAAAACTGGATGTTTGCAGACAAATTCCCATTCTAGACTTTTATAAGATTAAGTATGAAACATTATTGAATAGGATCATTTTGAATGAAAATATATGTAAGAATAAAAGTGCAATAATTATAACATTTAAAACACATTGCAATTTTCACATTTCATGGTAGTTTGTAACACTAATTTCCATGGTGGTCTTTGTAGTAATGGGTGGGAGAAGCAAGGTGTTCATTCACTAGAATTAACAAAAATCTCATAAAGTGTTGTCAGCTTATTGTCATAATGTGTTGTGGATCTCAGAAGTAGTATTGGGTTAGCCAAAAAGTTGGTTTGGGTTTTTCTCTAACATCTCATGGAGAAACCTGAACGAACTTTTTGGCCAATATAAGGATTTTTAAATGTTGGACAGTACTGTTTAATAATGTGTATGATCTCAATCAAGTTGTTGCATTCCTCTGTCTTTAGAAACCTCGGTTTCCTTCCCTGTATAAGAAAAGGGGTCACACATAACCAGCCTATAAGCTCATTTCTGTGTCTGCCCTTGAAGACTCTTTAGTTGCCAGTCTTTTCTCTGCTTTGCCATTTGTTAGGTCCTTATAAAGGTGATAGTCTTTGTGGCTTTGAGGGTGTGCTTCTCGGGGAACAGGCTTTTATTTCCATGTAACCACCTGGCAGGGAACATCTAGCAAGGTCTTTGACTGCGATTCTGGCTTGGAGAGGCACAAGGAAGGCTGAGAAGACTGAGCAGACCTGGATCCTTCATGTGTTTCACAACTCCCATGTTTGTTTACTGATTCCCGCATAATAATTGAGGGTGTTAGCACTGGCTGGGCCCTCAGAATTCAGTGCTGCCTAACTGGGGCTTCCCTGGTACTTCAGACAGTAAAGAATCTGCCTGAAATGCAGGAGACCCAGGGTCAATCCCTGGGTCAGGAAGATCCCCTGGAGAAGGGAATAGCAATCCACTCCAGTATTCTTGCCTGGAGAATTCCATGGACAGAGGAGCCTGGTGGGCTACACTCCGTGGGGTCACAGAGAGTCAGACATGACTGAGTGACTAACACAACAACAACAGAGGTATGGTCACTGGCTTTTAGAAATGTCGAACAAATTAGCAATGCAGTAAAACCTTGAGGAGCATACAACAGAAGCATACGACAAAATCAGGTTAGAGAGAGAGCCAAGACAGGGTAGTGGTTCAGTTAATGTATAGCTTAGTTGCACCAGTGAACTGATCCAGAGATGGAGAGAAGGGTTAACAGATGTGAAACACACATCCAGACTGATTCCCAGGGACTTCTCCAGACCTAAACAAGCACCAGTCCTGGGGATTGGGCAGCACTATTGGGAGATAGTGAAGATGCTTTCTGGAGAATTTTCTTTTCCATCAGTAGCCCAGTCCCTGATTCAGTAATGCTCACTGAGTGACTGAAATCAATAAAAAAGTTGGCAACCTGGTTTAATTTTACTGTGCTCAGGCAGCTCAGTGCAAGAAGTACCTTCTTGCCAACTCCATTTTCATTGTCCTTTCAGAAGTTACTTCTTAGTTTGAAGCAGATGGAAATCTCTTCTTGATCCTACCTGCTAGGACAGGGGTTCCTAGACCTATCTACAGAGTAAAATCATCTTGGAAATCTTTTAAAACTTGGAAATAGTTTAAAGATCAGGTACCCCCTCTATCCCTTTAACAGATTGGATTACAGTTCCTCAGAGATTTTGGAAGCTTCCCAGGAAATTCCAACATGCAGACGAGTTTGGGAACCAATGCCATAGCGGCCTGCTTTTGAGAGTGGAAAAAGGAGAGGACAGTCTACTGATAGGTACATCAGTGATTTTCAGAAGCTAATTATGAAATAGTTGCTCTCCAAAGGCTCCTAACTGGTGTGAGAGCTGACAGTATTGCACACACAATTGTCTTCAGCCTTTTTTTGTTTCTTTCTGAGCCTCCAAATAGACTTGACTTTCAACAGTGCTTAATTTTTATTTTCTGTCTCTTATGCTCTTGGCTTTAAATCTCTTGGATGCAGTTTGATTCACCTTAAAAGGGATTGGCAGAAACAGGGGTTCTGGAAAACACCTATTGTTGATAGCATTTAATGTAATATCAACCTAGACAGCATATTAAAAACCAGAGACATCACTTTGACTACAAAGGTACATATAGTCAAAGCTATGGTTTTTCTAGTAGTCATATATGGATATGAGAGTTGGACCGTAAAAGAAGGCTAAGCACTGCAGAATTTATGCTTGCTAACTGTGGTGCTAGAGAGGACTCTTGAGAGTCCCTTGGACAGCTAGGAGATAAAACCAGTCAATCCTAAAAGAAATCAACTCTGAATATTCATTGGAAGGATTGATACTGAAACTGAAGCTCCAATACTTTGGGCACCTGATGCAAACAGCTGACTCAAAAGACTGTCATGCTAGGAAAAATTGATGGCAAGAGGAGAAGAGGTGACAGAGAATGAGTTAGTTGGATAGCATCACAGACTCAATGGACATGAGTTTGAGCAAACTTGGGAGATAGTGAAGGAGAGGGAATCCTGGTGTGCTGCAGTCCATGGGGTTGCAAAGAGTTGGATACAACTTAGCAACTGAATAACAGTAATAACAATATAATATTGAATTGATAGAATTAGCTCAACAAATTGAGAAACTCTTGGGTTCTAACTCAGGAGAGGTTCATGGATTTAAGATGATGATGACGATAAAAAAGAATATTTTTCTTGCTTGGATATCAAAGTGTTGACTAACCACCTGTAATCACAAATAGTCATTCAAATTATGCCTTCAGTACTCTGAGAAGTACTGACATTTGGGGCCAGATGATTCTTTGTCAGAGGGAAATTACACAATGTTTAGCAACATCCCAGTCCTCTCTCTACTTGATGCCAGTAACACCAATTGCCCCAGAATACAATAAACAAAAATGTCTGTGGATAGTGCCAGATTTCCTCCAAGGGTTGAAATCACCCATTTTGAATACCAAACCACTGCCTTAAATGTGCATGTGCGCACGCACACACACACACACACACACACACACACAGAATTGTATACATTTTAAGTCAATTGTTCTGTGTTACCACTATGTACCTTATTTAAGCATCACAAAGACACTAGGAGGCAGTTAATTGTCAGCCTTCCAGAATACATTGGAAATGTATAAATTGGTACCCCAATTAACAGATGAATGAATAAAACCAAAGCTTAGAAAGTTTATTTAGATAAGTTGCCTGAGGCTTCCTTGTTAGTAAATCATAGAGCTGGGATTTGAACCCAGGCTGTTCGGATTCCAAAAACGTTGCTCTTATCCCTGTCTCTTTATATTACTCAATATTTCCTCCAATTTGTTCTTAGCTTTTATCTCTCCTTCCTCACCACTGGAACTGCACATCAGCAAAATCCTTTTCACTCTAAATCCCTTGATGTGTCACCTACCGGAAATCAAGCCTTGCAAATAACATCACTTTATAGACATACCTCTCCCTCAGCAGTCTTGACAAAGCAGGACTACCTTCTTGCACATTTAGGGAATCCTGCCTGTTTAGTTACAGCTGCTCTGTCCTCAAGAAGAGCTGATAGATAACGAAACCTTGATGAGTATAGAGATTACAGCAGCTATTTACTTACAGAATTAATTAACAATCAGTGCAAATTATCACACGTAGTCAGGCAGCATGTAATGTAAATTGCTTTTGCACAAAGTAATTCAGTAACAAAAAAAAAGTTGGATAGAGGTTACTGGCATGTAAGAACATGCGGAGAATACAGTATACAGCCAAGTGGTATATGATTCTCTTTTTAATTTCTCGACACTTTTAAGTATAGCATTTTGAATCTAAGTGGTGTGCTACATTAAGCAACCATTTGGAGACACTGGGCTTGTACTGAGAGAATTTTATAGAGAAGTTAAGCTGCCATTCATAAAGTTATTTTAATTCTATATCTGTTTATATTTTTATTTTTTTCCATTCCCCAGTGGGAACCTGTTACTAATTAGAAAATCATCTGACAAACACACATTTCAGAACCCAGTCTGTTCAACCCAGAATTCTGACATCTGAAATGAGTCACAATTTTGGGTGAATGTTACTGACATCTTCCGTCTTTTGTAGATGGAGTGCTAACAATAATTTCCCCAGATTCCTTCTTTTGTGGTGTTGTTTGACTTTGTACCCAAAGTATTATAAAGTAACATAAGCTAAAAGGAGAAACACATAAAAAAAACTATTTTGGAATTAAATCAGGAATTGGTGAAACTATATTTGGGACGTTATACATAGTTCTTGACATTAACTTAGAGAAAATAATTTTTTTCAACAGGAAAAAGATCACAAAAATTAGGACAAAAATTATAAGTTCATCCGTATTGTTGGGGAAAAATATTAAAGTGTATACTGAAAGTCAAGGAAATAGAAAACTTCTGTTCGGGCTAGAAGTAATTGCAGAAGCAATGGGAATAAACGTGAGTAACAGAGAAGACAGACAGTTAATTAGTCTTTTATTACCACTGAGCAAATGTTATTAATTTAGTTCAGTTAACATTTATTGAGTACCCACATGAAATGGATGAATCAATGTGAGAAGAGATATTAATTCATTTACTTGAAGTTTTTAGGAAACATTTTAATGATTTTCATTTTTGCTCACTAATTGTGACTTTAGAATTTTTGCATTGGTGCATCTTCAGAGTTTATATATATATATATATATGAATTCAAATTATGAATAAGTAGCATTGCCCCCACCCTACCCCACAGGCTCTCCTCTGATTCTGTTCTTGTTTTTTTCTTCCCTTCCACCCCCATTTCTCTCCCTGGGTTTACTTCTTTGACAGACCTTTTGTATCTCTGTTACTGGTTTCTTTTCCGCCCTCCCATTCCTTCGATATTCCTCAAACTCTGTCCTTTTAGTTCCTTGCTTTCTTCCTTGGTCTTAATTCACACTCACAACTCATTCTCTTTATGCAGTTCGTTACCAAATCTCTATGCAGTCAGTCAGCCAGCCACGTAAACTGTGTGCCTAGATATGCTTGGGGTTTCAGCGACTAAGAGCAAATAGTCTTGATCCTCAAGAGAACCACAGTCATCACAAATTGCAGTCGCAGACATGCAGCTGACTATTGGATGTTTTATTTGAATTACCAGCCAAATTATTACAATTGTTTTGTCTCTTTCTACTTGGCCTTTCATTCTCCTCCCTGAACTTGATATTCCTGGATATCCCTGAAGAATTCACAATTTAATTTCTTTTCAAAGTATTGTCCTTTAGCTGATTTCTTAAACTTAAAAGTATTCTTTGATTTGCTCCATCCCTCCACCTGGTGCAGTTGTAAAGAATCTGCCTGCCAATGTATCAGGCGCAAGAGATGCAGGTTTGATCCCTGTTGTTCTTTTTTGTAAATATCTCACAAGTCCATCTCTGTTTTTCATTTGCAAAACTACCAGTCAGGTTTAATCTTCTGTGCCCTTAATTCTGGATTCCAAGGCACACCTCAGAGATATTGTTGGTTCTGTTGCAAAAGGCCACAATGAAACAAATATTGCAGTAAAGCAGGTCATGTGAATCTTCTGCTTTCTCAGCGCCTGTGAAAGTTATGTTTACATTATACTGTAGTCTGTTAAGTGTGTAACAGCATTTTGTCCAAAAATACAAGGTACATACCTTACTTAAAAATACTTCATTGCTCAAAAATGCTAGCATCAGTGAGTTGTAATCTTTTTGTCATAGTCACCTCAAACATTGGTGATCACAGATTACCATAACAAGTACAGTAAAAATGAAAAAGTTTGAAATACTGTGAGAATACCCAGGTAAAGAAGCTGCCTGCCACTACAGGAAATGTGAGACTCAGGTTCAATCCCTGGGTTGGAAGATCCCCTGGAGAAGGGCACAGCAACCCACTCCAGTATTCTTGCCTGGAGAATTCCATGGAAAGAGGAGCCTGGTGGGCTACAGTCCATGGGGTACATAGAGTCGGACACGACTGAAGCAACCTAGCATGCCTTAGCACAGCATGCACTGTGAGAATTATTAAAATGTGACACAGAGATTTAAAGTGAGAAACTGCTGTTGGAAGAAGTGACTCTGACAGAATTATTTGCTGGAAAGTTGCCATAGACCAGCTTCCTTGGTGGCTCAGATGGTAAAGAGTCTGCCTGCAATGCAGGAGACCCAGGTTCAATCCCTGGGTTGGGAAGATCCCCTGGAGAAGGAAATGGCAACCCACTCCAAAATTCTTGCCTGGAGAATCCCATGGACAGAGGATCCTGGTGGGCTACAGTCCATGGATGGCAGAGAATTGGACACGACTGAGCAACTAACACACTTTTCAATTTGTAAAGAATGCAGTATCTGTGAAGCACTATACAGCAAAGCAAAGCAAAACAAATTGGTCTGTATTTCAGTAACATTGATGTCAACTATAATAGCAACTCTCCCAAGACATCTTATACACTGTAATCAAAATGGTATCATGAGCAGTATTCTCCTGATCATATTACTCATAAAAAAGCAAAAGAAAGCTCACGCACATCATGCCTATACACAAAATGTCAGTAACTCTTTCCCATTCTCTTATTCTCAATGGCTTAACTCAGTTCTATTGACAAATTGCCTTTTGAAAAAAATTAGCTTGTTTTTAAGTTTTCCTTCTGAGCAATAAACTCCAGAAGTCTCTATGAAAACTATTAGATAAGATTTTAAGGAAGGATGATTTTCATTTTAATTCTGCATCAAAATTTTCAGGTGAATGTGCATTTCAAATATTTGGACTATTTTTAAAGCTGTGATGATGAATTATATTTTCCTTTGGATTTAAATTATCCTCTAACTTAGAATTTAGTACTGTGATTATCTGTAGTTGAAATCTGATCAAAACAGAGAAGTGACATTTGTAAGTATAAGTTACCAAGCCATTAACAAATAAGTATGATCAGTAAGCTGACACTGTACAGGTAAGAAAAAAGGTTTCTCCCATAGTGTGTAAAGTTTGTAAAGTTCACACAAATGTCAGAAGTGATATTTTCTTGTTAGAATATATGAACTGACTTCTCCACAGCTTGGTAGGTAATGACACAATACACAAAATAGAAAAAAAAGCATACATGATCACACATGGTGAAAAACTATTAGAAAGAGCTAGAATCATTTTCCTAATGTATAGAGCACTGTTCTTTTTAAACTGAGTTAAGTTTGAGATTTGATACTATGGGTAATGACAGAACAAAATATGGGCGATAAGGATTCCCTAGTAGTGACAAAAGTGTAATAAAAGGTAACTGATACTCAAAGAAATTGTATTTTAAAAACACACATTTTCTTTTTTCAAAGCCGATTGGGGTAGTTTACTCAAGGTGAGAGTTGAAGGCTTCCTAAGTATCTCACCTTTTGAGATGAATGGCAGTCAGTAATTCATGGAATGTGCCATTGTTATATCCTGTTAGATGAGATCACATAAAATCTTATGTTCATTACATCTGTTTTTTCAGTTCAGTCTCTCAGTTGTGTCCTACTCTTTTTGACCCCATGGACTGCAGTATGCCAGGCTTCCCTGTCCATCACCAACTCCCAGAGTTTACTCAAACTCATGTCCCTTGAGTCGATGATGTCACCTAACCATCTCATCCTCTGTCGTCCCCATCTCCTCCCGCCTTCAATCTTTCCCACCATCAGGGTCTTTTCCAGTGAGTCAGTTCTTCGCATCAGGTGGCCAAAGTACTGGAGTTGTTAATGTTTTTTAATGGGGGAGAAATAAATGAACTGAGTGTATGGGACTTTCTTTTTCTTTAATTTTTCAGATGCAAATTCTGGTTAGACGTCCTTTAAAGGCATTCAGGGTTTTTTTTTTTTTTTTTTTTTTTTTTTTAAGACACTCAAGTAAAGCAGCAGTTTTATGTGTTATTGTTTTGACTTGTCTTCTGCAGCACTTCAACTAAAACTGTCTCAAAAAATATTAGATGAAATGTTTATCAAGGGCCATGACAAGAGGACATGTTAAGCCTTTCCAATCAGCCTTAGTAAATCTATCTTTTAAAGGGAGAAAAAGCAAACGAGTATCATTTCTCCAGATATGATAGGACTGAGTGTTGAAGGTGAAAAGGATTCAGAGGGAAGAAAGTTTTAAGAGAAAATTGAACATGGCCCCGTCCTAGGTTTCCCTGCTACCTGAGAAGCAACTTCAGTCTTAGGGTGCTGAAGTAGAAATTTTGGCCTAATGCTTCTAGGTAATTACCTCTGTTTTCTGTTTACCATTATACTTTGCACTGGTAGGCAGACATAGGCTAAGTGATACACTTTTATAGCTCAATCCTAAACTGTAGCAAGAGCAATTCAGTCCTAGAATGTGGTTGAATCTTCTTTCAACATGAAAACAGTTTGCAATTATGAGTCTCCATTTCATTTTTATCCAGGTGCTTTCAGTTTAATGTTAGTATAAAGTATCTCAAGAAGTAACGATTATGTTATCTTAGGGAAAGAATTGTATAAAGTTTTTATAGCTTGATGCACTTGGATTAGTAATAGGTTAAGAGCTCTGAAAAAATAAATGGAGCCAATCAGGCTATAAAGTCATGTCTAATTGGTTTTGTATATACAGTTGATTTATTTACTTACTGTTTGTATTTAAATATAAATGCTAAAATTTAAATTATAATTATTCACAATTGTCTCTACTATGTTAAAGCCATCACAGTTTATCATCCCAACTATTTGAATGTCACTGAAAGTCTCTTACTTGCATTATCTCATTTGACGCTCACAACACTATTGCAAAGTATTATTATCACTATTATATGAATGAGGAAGTAGATGGAGGGTCAGAGATTTTAATGGTTTGCCCAGGATTACCCGACTGGTAGGGGGCAGAGCTAGTACTTGAACTTATGCCTTCTAATTCCTATGACAGTCAAACTTTATTTTCACAAATTGCTTTATGAAACCAGGCACTCTGATATGAGATCAAGACACTTTTCTGAAGTATAACTCCTTTGTCCTTTGTGATTTTCCTCTCTAGATTATCTTGCTGGTGTTTGATTAAGAAGCATGCTATGTGTTTGCCTAAAATGAGAATTCTTACAAATGATTGCATTTTCCAAACTTATCCCTCAAAGACAAATGCAAGTGTCATCTGATAGGTGAAGTTTCCTACAATACCCCCCACTCCAACTGAAACTAATTGTTTCCTTTGGGAGCCCCCAGGGACCTGGGCTGGTATCCTCATTATATCCTGTAGTTCTGTTTATTGTACAGTGGTTAATTTTGGATGTATTTCTTGTCCCCTTTCTGCTGTGAGTTCCTTGCAGAAAATCCACCTCCATTTGTCTTTGATTTTCCAGCACCTAGCACAGTATCTGGCAAAAAACACGTGTTAAATTTCAGATGAATGATGAATTGACTGACAGATTGAATGTGGAGTGTCTCAACTTTCAGTTGACAATTGACTCATTTTCTCTGGTACAGGCTTTTCTGATAACATCTTCTATTGGCCTTCTTATCCCACTCTTCACCAGCTGATCCTGGTGAAAGTCTAAAAATTCTCTCTTTTGTGCTAAAATAATATTGATTTTTATTTTGATGTGAATTCAGCATTTACATTTGTGTCTATAAAACTGTGAAGAATACAAAAAGACAAGCAAAATAAAATCCCCTGTACTTCTACCATTATTAACACATTTTATTTGTTTCACCAAAAGACAATGGAAATATCTGGTATATATATTTAGTGTATGTATCTATATATACATCAGATTTATAATATGTAATATGTATTAAATTTAGAATACATATCAATGTAACTTTAATGTATTATTGTATAATATATAATATATTGTATATATAATAATATATATGTGTATATTGTATATAGTGCTTCCAAGATGTGTCACTTACTCTTCTAGGACTGTTGTTGGTATTAACTCATTTATTACTAGTAGTAGTAGTAGTAGTAGTGTTAGTTGCTCAGGCATGTCTGACTCTTTGCAGCCCCATGGACTATAACCCGCCAGGCTCCTCTGTCCATGGGATTCTCCAGGCAAGAACACTGGAGTGGGTTGCCATTCCCTTCTCCAGGGGATCGTCTCAACCCAGGGATCGAAACTGGTCTTCTGCATTGCAGGCAAATTCTTTACCCTCCAAGCTACCATGGAGATGATACTAGTAGTAAGTACTTAACACTCATTTAATACTACTTATTTAAGTACTACTAGTATCATCCCCATTCTTTGAATGAAGATCAAAGAGCACAGGGATGTAAAGTAACTTACCCAAGGTCACCTAACTAAAAAGCAGTGGAACTGGGATTGAAATTAAGACAGCATGGCTACAGATCTATGCTTCTTACCATCATGCTGTATTCTCTATCTAGAAAGAGATTTAGAAAGAACATCAACCTTGATCAACATCAACATTTTATTGACTATATTATATATGTTACTGTTGTATCATGAAAATTTCTCTGTACCCTAAAGATTATTTAAAAGCATGCATCTCATCTCAGATGTTACCTCCTCAAAGAAGCCTTACCTTACACTGAATCTAAAGGAGTGGTTCTTGGGTCAGATTTTGCCACCCAGGGGACATTTGGCAATGGTTGGAGACATGTTTTACTGTCATGATTGGGATGAGTGCTTTCAGTGACTAGCGGCCAGGGATACTGCTAAATAAACATCCTGCAATGCACAGGAACCATCACCCCCCTCCCTCCACAAAAGAAGCCTGCGCAAAGAATGTGGTTTTCAATGTCAATAGTGCAGATGTTGAGAAGTCCTTGTATCAAATAATCCCAGGCTCTCACCACCAGCAATTTCTATTACATCACTATTTTATTACCTGCATAGTACTTTCTATTTAGTTCAGTTCAGTTGCTCAGTTGTGTCTGACTCTTTGCGACCCCATGGACTGCAGCATGCCAAGCTTCCCTGTCCATCTCCAGCTCCTGGAGCTTGCTCAGAATCATGTCCATCGAATTGATGATGCTATCCAACCATCTGATCCTCTGTTGTCCCCTTCTCTTCCTGCCTTCAATCTTACCAATCAGCAGGTCTTTTCCAATGAGTCAGTTCTTTGCATCAGGTGGCCAAAGTATTGGAGTTTCAGCCTTAGCATCAGTCCTTCCAACAAATATTCAGGACTGATTTCCTTTAGTATTGACTGGTTTGATCTCCTTGCAGTCCAAGGGACTCTCAAGAGTCTTCTCCAACACCATAGTTCAAAAGCATCAATTCTTCAGCTCTCAGCTTTCTACTACTTTATCTTACTCTAAAAATATTTTGCATGTGTACTTATTTCCTTGATTATGTAGTATATGTCTCTTCTACCCTTGACTGAAATATCACCTTTATGAAAGCTTTGTCTATATTTATTAATTGCAATCTCCTCAAAGGGTGCCTGGTACATAATAGGTACTTAATAAATAAGAAATCAAATAGTGTATATCATTTCTTATGTGACATATCATAAAGCATTTAACAGTTCCACCATTCAATAAAAATGTAGATTCTTGCCAGTTTTTGCATTATAAATATTCTTAAACGTTTTCATGAATCTTTTCATGTATCTATCTGTTTATATAGGTTGAAGTCATAAGTAGGGGCTTACTGAATTAATGGTTAGATTTCTAAAGCTTTTCATGTAATTTACTAATTGCCTTCCAAAAGGATCATGTCAATTTATACCCACACTGATAGTGATTGGGGGAAGTTTGCATACTTTTTTCTGGCTGACTCTAGGTTTTACCAATAAAATAATTTATTTTTATCAATTCGAACAGAACTTTGAGCCAAGTCTTCGGTTTTCTATATCTGAAAAGACAGTCTTTCACTATCATGAGAAGTGCGAGATTTTTTTTTTTTTTCATATTCACTGCCTTTCTGAAGAAATTTTGTTCCACAACTAGATTCATGGGTAATTCTGAGCTCTCCTGCATTATGTGGAATTAGACAGTGAAAGACATTCATTTTGGGTTTATATATCCATAAACTTTTGTTGGAAAATATTTATTGGATGACTGATGGTTGGATTTGGTTTATTTAGCTGGTTCTTGCCTTTGTATGCTGAGGCCTCTGAGGTGACATGTCTGTTGATAGACTTTGCAGGATGCCTGTTGGCTTGTAGGTCTTGACGTGTTCATACCCATCTGTGACATGCCTATATAAATGTAGGACAGGGATGTCATCTGTACAGAGAGCCTGGAGGCTGGAAGGCAAGCCACACTAGGTGGAATGGCAAGGGGTAACACACACACACACCCCTAATAGAGTACAAGGCTTCCCAGGTGGCACTAGTGGCAAAACTGCACCTGCCAATTCAGGAGATGTAAGAGACACAGGTTCGAACCCTGGGTCGGAAAGATCCCTGGAGGAGAGCATGGCAGTCCACTCCAGTATTCTTGCCTGGAGATTCCCATGGTAAGAGGAGGCTGGTGGGTTGCAGTCCATAGTGTTGCACAGAGTCGGACAGGACTGAAGCAACTTAGCAATAGAGTAAAAGTCTATCCAATGCAGTTAAAACAGCTATTTATATTTATTTTTTAAAGGAAATGCTCACATAATAGATATTTTGGTATATTTTTAATGTATATAGCAATTAATATGGCAGCTTATATTTCTATTGTACGTGCCCATGTGTGTGTGTGTATGTATGCCCAAGATGGGCTTGCTCATTCCCCCCACCCCCCCCCCCCCGCCTTTTTTTTTTAACTAATAGTGGTTAACAAGAAAAACTTAGAGACTGCTGGTCTAAGTAACAGAGTGAGGTCAGCCCTCTACATCCCCCTCCACCTGCAGGAAAATCTGTCTTGTTTGACTTCCTTTCTGTACTGAGGGTGTGTCTGCTGGAACACGGACAGCCACAGCAGCTGCAGTAGTGGCCTGAGTAGACTTTTCCTCTGAGTTTCTATAGTGGTAACAGGATTAACAGACTCTATTCTGGAAGTACTTGGGTGGCATAACACCTCCCAGCAGAACTATTCCTGACAAGGACGTGCAGATGGAAATGCATATTTATGTCACTTAAAGCCTACCAGAGACACAAGGATTTGAGCTATAACAATAAATAGAAAAAAAAAAAAATTCTCCAGCGTTTTTGGTAACCCATACTCAAGTGCATTGATGGTGCTTGGCGAAAGACCTACCGTTTGCTCCTTGTCCAAGCATAAAATATTCAGTATTCTAGCATGTGAAGGTAGCCTATTCGGAATACATTTTAGAATCGTTGGAACAAACTAGCACAAAGTCGGTTTACATTTCCAGGTCTTAAAAAAATAATAGGACAATTCTATGGAGTGTTTGGGCCATTTCAAGGAAAAAAGTCTTGTTGAAAAAAGTATCCACTTAATCCATGTATTAATTGTGATAGGTTTTAAAAATTATCTCCATAGGCCAAATAGACACTGTGGTCATAGCTTCAAGTTTAAAATATTGTCTTTATAGCAATCCTTGATAAAACTTCTCTCAGCTTCCTTCTCAAGCACCTCAGACAAGATAGAAAAGGAGAAATGCTTATGTCCATAAACTATGGGTTTGATTTTTCTGGGAAAAATTGACAGAACATATCAACTCATTAGAACTGAACTGAAGAATCCAATCAGTCTGGCACTTTGGCTAGGTCTGCTGAGAGGGAAATGAACCATGTCTGTTCCTCCCCATCACCACCCCCAGTCATGGTCCGGAAATGAATATTTTATATTAACTGGAAAATTGGGCTTCCCTCTCCTTTGAAGAGGTGTGCTTTTTGATCTGATTGGATAGCTGTAGTTCTTTGCCACTCTAACCAATCCAGATATGATTCATTGCAATAAGCAGAAGATTTTCAAGCTTTGTTTGAGGTTTTCATTAGATTACCTGAAGAACTCTGTGAAGAAAAGACAAGAAAATCTTACGGAGGAAACAGATGAAGGTGAAAAACCTGCAGGATAGATCCAAAGGGACACAGTGAATTAAGAGGTTCTGAAGATGTCAAAATTATGAGAGTTAAAATCTGCCTTAGGAGCAGTAAAACACAGAACTGACCCTACAGCAAATATCAGTAGTCATGTAGAGAGGAAATATGAACAACTCTCCTGTAGTTTAAAAGTACAGGACAGAGGATTAAACTTGATGATAAAAAATGGTACTACATATAGAGGTCAGAGCACATAAGTCTCACCTAAGAGCTATAGTTTCCTGAAGAAACCAGAACAGTTTAAATACAGACTTAGCTTAAAGATAATCTTGATATATATGTCTTGAGCAGAAACACTTTATGAGTGCAAACCTGTCTAAAATTTACTAAAGAGAGACCAACAATCCTGCAAAGTATTTTAAATTATAAAAACAAAAATATTTTTCAAGCACCCAGACAAGCAAAATTAGATCATGTAAGAAAGAATTGTTCTTAGGTTGTCCCCAAATCATTCCATTCTTGTCCAAAGTCAAGTGCCATAAAACAGTGGAGCAACATTTTTTTTTTTAATTTGGGGGAAGATTAGGTCTTGACCATTTTATCCTCAATCAGTTTGTCTTTTCTATGTGAAAAAGTGTACTAAGGTTCTCATAACACTTCATCAGAAGAAGATACACTACTCTAAAGAAAAGTAACATAACTTTTTTTTTGGGAAAAAAAAGTTATATTTTCACTTCCTACGAAAGTAAGAACAAAGTTAGGAACTCAAGTTTTGAGGGGCTGAGGCAAGGAAAGAATGATAGTTGTCCTGAGAAATGATCAGTGGTTACAAGTTTTAAATTCCAGTGAAAGCATTGCAGTGAATGTCATCATTCAAAACTAACTCTGATCGGAGGTGACAGAGCCAGAAACTAGGAAATGTTCAGAAGTGTTTGATCTCCTTATAGGATGGTATCTGGGTAAACTTATAAAGCAACTTCTGCATTATTAATTTTTATTCTTCATTATGGCATTTACCTGGAAATTGTACATAAGAAAGATTCTCAGATAAAACCTCTACTCACAAAAGTGTTGTCTGAATTTTCCAATTGTTTGTAATGAGCATGAGTTTTCCAAATTTTCTGACTCTTTCAAGTTTTCTTAAATGAGCATTTTAATGCAAAATACTTTTGTAAAAGCTGAGAAAAATAGATTTCTTCATTGAAAAAAATACTCCCTTTCAAAATGACCAATTCAAAACGGGGTTCTTTAAAATGAATGTTATAATGTCCTAATGTGATGATGCAGATTAGAATCCAAAGTAGTCAGTGGAAACATTAGTGTCTGGAGTGGTCGGTATGCATGCATTGATAATTTTATTCCTTGAAAAGTGTTACAACTGTTTCCTTTGTTTAATGAAAGAATGATGATGGCAAGTATTGTTATGTCTTTATCTTTCAGTGATTCTCTAAAATATTTTCATAAAGAAAGGAGGAAGAGAGATTTCAGGCATTTTGAAGAAGACCCTGGAGCCAGTGAATGTTTGGATGAGGAACCCATCTCAGAACCATATGGGATGCTGAAAAACTCAGAAAATCAGGGCAGCGATCAGCAGTGTAAGTAATACAGCTGTACTATACGGCACTTTCAATTCACAGTGTTTTGAGAGCCACTGTCTCTTTTGATCTGCAGTTCCTTTCCTCCCAACAGCACCCTCCACACCCACAGACATTTGTGTCTCCCAACTTTGTGAATGCCCTTTACAAGTGCCGTTCTCTCTGCTTCGAGTTACCTTCTTCTTTCCCTACCTTACTCAACTTCTCCTCATCCCTCAAACCCAGAGGAAATGGTACTTTATTTATTTAACAACTACCTGTCATCTGCTCCTGTACCTGCCAGGTACAGGGACTGTGAGGATTAACAAATTCCATTTCCCATCCTCATGGACATTTCAGCTTCTCTGAAGCCTTACTTGACTTGTGAAGTAGATCCTTTCTGTCTGTCCTTCCCTTATGAGTGTGTCTTTCCCACTGTGAGGAAAGGTGTCCATACCTTGGTGTTCCTGAGCTTACATAGCACTTGGCGTAAAGGTTGAAAGAATGTTGAGAGGTGTTTGCTAACTGATGACAAGCAGTGCAGTGTTTAAATTCTGGTTCTCCTGGCTTCTAGTTGTGTGCTCTTTCCTCTATATTATATTGCATCTAGAACAGATACAATAATACCCAGGGATGGTGAAATATTTTCAGGTAAGTTTTCAGATATGAAATTCTTTGGAAACTTTATCCAATTACAGAATTTCAGATGTTGGATAAACCATAGGTGTTAGGTTTGTCTTCCACTCACCAATTCATCCATCCATTCATTCACTTAGCACCTGCTATAATAATGAAAGTATTATAAAGATTATAATGATAACTAACATTTGCTCCACACTATGAGAAGCTTTGGCTAAGGGCTTTAAATGAATTTTCCTTTAATTCCTATAGTAACCCAATGAGGAGGTTATTAAAAATACAGTTTAACTAGCAAGGAAAATGCAATTTAGAGGGGAATGGTGCTGTGCCTTATTCATTGGGATGTGTCTAAGCTAGAAAAGATTGGAGTAAGATTTTGAATTGAAGCATGAAGCCTGCCGTCCTTTCCTTTAACAAAGATACAGGAGCAAAAAGATGAATGTGTCATGGTTGTGCCTTTGGGGCCTTTATGGTCTATTGATAGGAGGCAAACATGTCAACAGACAGATTGCCCGCAGGTATCCCTTCTCTGCCATCTGTAACCTGAATTTTGTACCAATGAAATTCCCCTTAATGACTAATGGCTGGTCAGCAATCCCCGCTTAGGCCAAGGTTCAAATGGAGGGACAGAAAAGACAATGTATGATGAAAGATAAGGCACTTTGGCTCTTGTCCCACTCGCTGGGACTCTGATGCATATGATTCTATCTGGCTATCATTGTTAAGGAGGTCTTTCATATTTACATGGCATTGCAATATTAGATGATGAGTGTTAGTCCTCATTTCATCAGCTGGGTAGATTAATCTCCTAATTCTTTTTAAGAGCCTCTATCAATTAGGTTGTCGCAGAAAAAGAACCCCTGAGACTGGCTGAAATCCTTTGTGTCTCGCAGGCGAGTTCTCTATCTCACTTGGAAAATAACAACAGTATTAACCATGATCACATCCACCCTTTATGCTTTAGATTCCTGTAGGTGCTTTATAGGGTGCAAACATTCTCCCCAAGGTTTATAAAGCAAAGAAGCACTACTTTGGAAATCCAAGAACTTAAATAGGAGAACAGTTACAGCCATGAAGAGCTGAAGGTTTGGGTAAAAGTTGTTCTTAGTCATTGGAGATGAAGACTCTTTGAGATTCTAGGTTCTCAGCTTCTGAAATGCTGTTATAGTGCCATAAAGATAAAACTAGTCATTTTAGCTCTTTGTTAAGAGTACATTGGCATTTGCATTTTTGTCAAATGAGTTATATAAAACTATGCATTTTAAATAATTTTAAATAATTGATATTTATGGATTTGTTTGTGTCTATGTGCTTACAATTTAGTATGTTGAATGGGTAGGCTTTCAACAAAGCAATTCTTTACTACTGCTGCGTCTGCTTTGGATTAATCTCACTTTAATTGAGTGCCAGATACATTTGCAAGAGCTCAAAAGGTTGAAAACAGTAACAGAAATTCTAAAGGAATAATACTTAAGGTGGAACCATAGGGCCTCCTGGGTTACATGAGCTTCCTTACCACTTAACTAATGGAATATTTAAACCTGAAATGAGTCAACCGTACTTTGTTTGAAACAGGTATAAATATACCCAGTGATTCCAGTTCAATAATTGTAGCAGACTGGAAAGAGGACTTTTTTTTCTTTCTCTAAGGGACCTCCATAAGTCATCAGAAGATAGTGCTGATGTTTTAAAGAAAGTATATTTGCTCTTGTTAAGGTTGCTCTGAGAGGAGTATCTTTACAGGTGATCAGCTTGTTGAGTCCAGAGGGTAATTTTGCCTCATTTATACATCTTGTTGGCATGAGCCCGTGCAGATCTCCTTTTATAATACCTAGGAGAATGGTTCTCAAACTTCATGTGTACCTATTATGAGTCACAAGGCAACTGAAATTCAGAGATGTGAAGCAGCTTGTCGAAGATTCAAATCCAGTTTGTTCTAACTGAAGTTTTCTTTCTTGTTACCATCTATCTGCACAGATTCCTTAAAATCAGCTGAGATAAGTGCAGAGCACTGATAATAAAGACTTTCATCCAATACTTTGGGCACACATATGTTTAAGAAGATGTTTGAGTTAGAATTAGAAATGATTCTCTTTTCCTTTCCGAGAAAAAGTTACTTTTCTAGATTTCAAGGAAACTAATTGCAGTGACTCAATTACTAAAGATGAGAATTCTCCTTTCCTAGGAAATGAGAAATCTATTAAATTCTCGTACTGTCATAAAGAGGCTTAAAGCCTGGAGCCCTGTCCTAGATTCATCACTAGAACTTAACTCTGAGATATTTCTTTCCCCAACATACTACCCAGTTTTAAGAGCGTCTTAAGACAGAACCAGGTCAACATAGTTACATGCAGTCAACTTAATTCACATAAAAATGAGCAAATGAACAGTAGGCCTCTTTGGGTTCTTTTGATATTTTTTTCTCCCTCAGTGATAATTTGCTTTTATCGCTTTTTGAGACCCAATCTTGGACCTTTTACTGTGCTTCTTTCTGTGGTACCTTTTAATCCATCTGACTTCTGTACATTCTTCCCTCATCCTTGTGGTTTTCTTTCTTGTTTGACTAAGCTGATATACTCTCTGTATTGAATATACACCAATACAAGAGTTCAATATCTCTAGTCTTTATATATTTCTCCCCTGTATCTTCATTCTTTATCATAGGAGACATTGTAGAAAGCACCAGGTTTATGTAGAAACCAAATCTTCATGTGTATCTTTATAACTAAGAGCAGAGGGAAAAAATAATTGAGTGTGGATGAAATGGCATTAGTAAACTGCGAGAAATAGCCTACTCGTGTTTTCTTCTAAGTTTGTAAGTGAGCATTTTGGCATACTGATTCAATGTCCCTTCCGTCACATTCTACTTGATCAGGCGCCCTGCCTTCTTGCTCGCTCTCCGGAGCATGTTATGATGGTGGGTGAGGCACCCTGGTGGATATGCGGCAACGACTCGCTCCTTCAGGCTGATGCCTCAGTGATGGAGGTGTTTTGCTTTATTATGTTCTCCCACCTAGACCGGAAGCCCTTTGGATAGGCTCCAGATGTTCCACAAAAAGGGGCACTTTTTGTAGAGAAAAACGCTTAGTTTTCTCATTGGCAGCACTTAATGAGTGTGTCCTCTGAAGACAGGGAAGCACCCTGCAGAGGATGCATTTAACACAACCCTATAATTTCCGCAGCTCTCACTCAGAGTCTGCCTTTACAACTGCCCCTTCACCTTCACCAGTGCCCAAGGCAGTAATGGGGTCAGTTAGAGAGCTTCCTTCAACACTTGGGAGTCTACCCTCTGAGAGTTCAGAGGAGATAAACACCAAGAGAAAAATCCATCCGTCTGTGTTCCCCCCCCCAATTCATTTAGAAGTTCACTCAGCAAAATGCCATTTCCAATTCTGTTCTCTGTTAAAACACTGCAGTTGATAACATCACTGTAATTTTTGCAGTATTTCCCCCCTCTTAACCACCCAACAAAGAAAGGAAATGGAAGAAAAATGTATGTTAAGTGAAAACATAATATTATATCCTCTTTGACTTTCGCAAAGGGTGTTAAAACAGATTCATTAGTTTTGACTAAATGCAAGGTTTCTGTGAGGATTTTCGATAAGTGATCTGACAGAGTTGATATGCGCGCTCAAGACAATGGAGGTTAAAACTGTTTTGAAAACATGTTTCTCTCATATATCTCACATGTTGAGCAAGCTACAGGATAAATATATGGTAGATATTTTTCAGTGTAATAAAAAGATTTTCAAGGTAGGTCTCTCTTTTCCTGAAATACATTTTTGTGCCATGATGAGCTAGCCAACAAAAGAATTTTGAGGGGGGCAGGTTAATAAGAGAAAGTAATTTATAATAATGATATGTCAATATGTTTTTTAGTAAACTTTTCCCCAGATTTTCTTGGATTCTCATTACTGTAAGAATTATAATTATATGTCTTCCTCCCACTTGGAAAATGGTACAAGGTGCCCGTATGCAGTTCTGCCGTTCAAGTCATCACTAGAATAGAAATGTCACGACTCGGTTAACAATGCTTTATTATTCACATGGATCTTTTTTTTTTATAGTGTTCTTTATCTCAAAAACATTGTAAATCAGATATTTACCTCCCAGTCTTTTGTTCATTTGCAAATTTTTATTATTCTAGTTGAAGAATGCAATGGTGTGTCAAGAGTCAGTGTGTTCTGTTTATGCTCTTCTTGCTTCAAAATCCTGTTTTCTGAAAAAGGGAAGATGCCAGAAGCATGCCTAATCCTAGCTTCCTTATACGTTTGTAAGAAAACTCTGTTCCTCTTCTGGATCAAAAGAAGTTTGGTGTTTTGATTCCATGAAGATGAAACAGTGGAATGAAAATATACTTTATATTAAGCAAAAGTACTTTAGACGTTGTATGTCTGTTAAACATATGTCATTTGCTTCCGCATCAGTTCTCCCTGTTTCTCTGTGTATGTGGTTTTTACTGCAGCACTGCTGTGCTCAGTTCAAGATATCAATGTGTGGTGGTGGTTTTGTTGAAATAGCTTCAAGGTGTCCCATTTAGAAACATGTTACTAATAGAAAGATTGTTGACCTCCTAGGACATAAAATCACACTATTGAATTTTTGTTCTATCACCAACTATCTAATTGTTTTTTGATACAATACTTAGATGATTTAAAAAATTTTGGAAAGACTGTAAAATATAGCACCTTATGCCTGAATTCAGAAGTATGTTATTCATGTAGATTGACCAACATTGATTTAAAAAATAGGTCCCTCAGAAAATATCATGTAATATCCACCTAACAGATGACTCTGAAGCAAGACAACAGTCAGTAATTCACTCATTCATTTGAGAAACATTTATGGGTTATTTATATAGTACTTAGCAATACACTCATTGCTGGTAGATAGACAAGAATGAATAAGACATGGTGCCTGTCTTCTGAGTTTACCCTTCAGTGGAGTGTCAGGCATCCAGTCTGACATTTCCGTCGCATATGACAAATGCATAATAGGGGCATGTACACAGTTCTATGGATGCAAATTCAGATATTTTTAATAATACTTGGTGTAGAGTTATGACCAACCTAGACAGCATATTAAAAAGCAGAGACATTACTTTGCCAACAAAGATCTGTCTAGTCAAGGCTATGGTTTTTCCAGTGGTCATGTATGGATGTGAGAGTTGGACTATAAAGACAGCTGAGCGCAGAAGAATTGATGCTTTTGAACTGTGGTGTTGGAGAAGACTCTTGAGAGTACCTTGGACTGCAAGGAGATCCAACCAGTCCATCCTAAAGGAGATCAGTCCTGAATATTCATTGGAAGGACTGATGTTGAAGCTGAAACTCCATACTTTGGCCACCTGATGCGAAGAGCTGACTGATTGGAAAAGGCCCTGATGCTGGGAAAGATTGAGGGCAGGAGGAGAAGGGGACCACAGAGGATGAGATGGTTGGATGGCATCACCGACTCAATGGACATGGGTTTGGGTGGATTCCGGGAGATGGTGAAGGACAGGGAGGCCTGGGGTGCTGTGATTCATGGGGTTGCAAAGAGTCGGACTGCACTGAACTGAACTGAACTGAATGTAGATAGATATCTAAAAGAGATGACATTTTCAATGGATCTCAAAAAATTAGTATTTAGTTGCCAGGTGGGCATTGATGTTCAAGGAAGAAGAAAAAATTTGTAAAACACAGAAGTGTGAAAAACAGAATTTAGCAGGGCACAGTAAACATGGGGAGGAATAAGCAAAAGTGAGAGGAAGGATTAGGGGTTATGGTGGAGTTTTTATGTTTACCTATGGATTTTAGACTTCAGCCATTGGGCAGTGGTATTGATTTAGGGGGAATGGACCCCAAGGAGACACCATACACAGACATATAATATAGATTCCCAACCCCTTACCCCCTGAACATACAGACTATATCCAAGTTCCCCTAACTCCTTTTTAAGTGCCTAAAATAAATATTTTAAGCAGAAATAAAACAGGATCATGTATTTGTCTTAGAAATGCCAGTATGGAGGATGAACTGGAAGGAAAGTAAGCTTTGTCCTGACCACAGCCCTGTAGGCTAAGCTCTATTGCTATCTACATTTTACATATGAGGAGGCTGAGGCACAGATAGGTAATATAAGTTCTGAACTGTAATTGCAAATAGTGAATGGCGAAGCTGGTATTTATACTCAGGAAGTCTGGGTCCAAAAAAGAAGATGAGCTTTTAATTGTTATGGTGCCCTGCCTATGATAAAGTAGACTAGATAGGCTGATAATAATATTCATAGTACATATAATAATTAATATTCATAATAGAGCAATGCAAAGGAGAAACTGTGGTGATATCTGTTTGAACAGGTCACCACAGTTATTCAGATTTCGTGTGAAATATTTTGTATTTATATATTTGGAACTGAATAAGGTACTAACAGTAGTCTTTACTACCCTTACATTTTAGACGTTTTGTTATAAAGAGTTTTGTTATTTTTTTTAGAGATAAATGCTTATAAGATCTCAAATAGACAATAATGCAAATATACTGAAGAAAATGTTATATTATTTTCACAGTAAATGAATGGAAAAATCTTGATAAAAATCTTCTAATTAGAATTTAATTCGAAAAGTCACTCATCTTTAGCATTTTTTTTATATCTCAGAAGAAATTGCCTGTTTTATAACTGATATTAGGCTGCAAAAAAAAAAAAGTTTCACTTCTAGAGATTCAGAGATGGCCTTTTTTTTTAAGATAGCACAGAAGTTTTTGGAGTAAGATCTCTGGTAGGCTTGTTTGGACTTGTCTTTTCTCTGCCTTCAAGTTACAGTATATGAATACACGTAGGAAAGAAAAATATTTCCAAAGTCAATTTACTGGAACCAGGTGCAATACTCACAATTGCTTACTTTTCAAAAAAATATGGTGTCAAATGTTGAAAATTGAAAGAAAATGTTTTATGTACTTTTATAGAGGTAAATGTCTGTTCCTCTCATTAATTTTTTTACATGACTTCTTTTGGTAGGATTGAAGTTTTATTTGTATTTTGGTTTTCTTTATTGACTGAGATATATAGGCTAAATTATACCTCGAAGCTCCTTAATTCATTCTTTTAAATGGGGTTGAGTGTCTGCTCTGTGACAGCTACAATACTATACTCAGTGAGGAGAAACTCAGATAAAAGACATAAGTCAGTTTTCATATTGCTTTCAGTCAAAGAGCAGACTCCACTCAGGAGACCCTGGTAATTCCATGTAATAAATGATCTGACATAGGTTGTAGGGATACTGGTGAGTGGCACCCAGCTCTGTCTCCATCATGGAGGAGGTCTTCCCAGAGAAGATGTCAAGAGCTGAATCTGAGGAAGCATAGGAAGAATACCCATTTTCTTTTGTTAAAAAATAAAAAAAAGTGTAAAACTTTCTATGAAGAAAAAGTTCAATTACAAGTGTTCTGGTACACATGTTAAAAGGGAAACCAGCAAAGATGAGTAAGGAGGGTAAAAGCTGATAGAAAATAAAAAATTCAGAGACAGCCAAGGAATGTGGGTGAGTGTATAAAAGAATTTAGCGGTCAACATCACCAGTGCATTTAATAGGGACATTGTATATTCTGAACACTCCTTATTGCATAAATTGGTATACCCAGTACTTCAAATATGGCTAAAGAAAATACTCTCAATTATACTGATTTTAGCTTATAAAGATTTATATTGCTGACGGAGACTGACTGGTTGTCCACTGAGCCAAATCTACTTCTTTCTGGGCACACAGAGCATATTTTCTGGTCTCCTTGCAGTAGGTACATGGTTCTGTGCAAAAGGGATGTGGGCAGAAATGAAGTGCCTCACTTCCAGTTTGTCCCCTAAAATATGCCCTGTGATTCTTCACAGTTTGTTTTTTTTACTTCTTGGACAGATTTAAGCAAAGAATGCAGTAGAAAACTCTGAGGGTCCCCATAGGGATGGCAGAGCCACAAGATGGAAAAAACTTGGATCCCTGAGTCACCATGTGGTAGAAGGCAACTCAGATATTTATCTGCATGGAACTTTGGGTGGCCAAGAATGGTCATTTATTAAATTAAGCCATAGAAACTTGGGGATTATTTACAGCAGATACTGTTAATCTGGTTAATAATATGTTAATTTGGAATACAACTCATATGTAAGTTAATCAGTAACTATGTTTAAGTAATTATTATTGAGTAATAATGATCAAAATACTTACTATTCATTGAGTTCCAGGATTGGTACAAAATACAATATATTTATTTTCTGATTTTCCCCATATGAAATGTACTTAGTAGATACTATAATTGTAGTATTATATAACTGTATAATAGTAGATACTATAACTGTCATCACACTATAATGAGGCTCAGAGAGTTGGAGACATTTTACTTAAGGTCATAGAATTAACAGTAATATGTCCAGGATTTGAATCCATGTGGTTGCATGTGGTAGCTATCTGCTTAACTGTATATGGTCTCCCATTGGTAGATGCTGTAATACATGTTGAACAACTAATACCCTGTATTATTTTAACAACTGTCAGTACAGTTGCCTTTATTCTGTAGGATTATGTAGAAGCTCCATTTCACCCTTAGGAGAAATTCTTTTCACCAGTATGTCCCCTCATGAAAATATGTACTTATTTGCGGGCTAGTATCAAAACGTTTATTTTTGACCACTAAGACTATTATTTGATTCTCAAAATCTCTACAGCTTGTTAGCATTATGCACATAATTGATGACTCATACATATGAGTCACACATTTTTTAAAAACACGCACATAATTTTTAAAAACTGTAGCTAAATGGATGTTTGAAAATAACAATAGAAATCTATCTTGAAATTGACTGATAGATGTTATCTATTTATATTATTTATTGTACCTTAGTGTCCAGTTTCATTTAAGAAAACAAACTTGAGCTGTGATCACAGCAAACTGTAATTTATGAGTCAAGGATTCTAGTCTTTTGGTGGAAATCTCTTTTAAAGTAGAGGTTTCTCCCTGGGAACAATTCATCCCATCCCTTCATCCTGCTTGAGTTATAAAGACAGTGCTCTATGATAAATCCATGAGCCAAATATATATTCAAATATAAGGATGCTGTGCACACATCTCACCTAACTTGTGTTATCATCCTCCTCCCAGGTGGGAGAAGAGGATCTGAACACACAAAGGTCTTTATTAAAAAGGTGAACTTCAATTTGAATAAAAAGACCACATCCTGGTCACACTTTGCTACTTTTCCCTGCTTGCAGGCCGCTGGCTTGACCCTTAGGAGGGACCAGGTGCGTGAAGCACACCAGCACCGGTCCATCCTGTCTTGCTATGGCTCTGCAATTTTAACAAATCCTTTTTTTTAAATTTTACCTTTCCTGACAAAACAGCTGTATTGTTATCAAGTGTAAATGTATTAAAAACTCACAAGGGCATTTTAGTATGTGTATCATGCCTGAAAAATATTATTGCCTGACAGGCCCCCATTGGCAAGTGTAAAGAGGTTTTATTGAAGGAAACAGCAGTAGCAAACAGCAAGCAGTGCACAGGAAGGTAATTGTTCTTTTAATATTGGAGTCACACGTTCACTTAAGATGAAGGCTCCTCCCTGCCCCTGCCTCATCCACACCCAGAGGACCTGCCAGACGAGCAGCCCTGCCGCCTCTCTCTGGGATCAAGCTGTCAATGCAGACTTGCATGCTTTCCCTTTTCCTGAGCTAAGCTCTACCCCCAGAGCTCCCAGCACCTTCCTGAGTGAAAGCTCTGAAAGAGCTCCCTTCTAAATTGCATCACTCGCAGGGCACTCTTCAAACTGACAGAACAAAAGAGCCAAATTCTGAAAGTCTGGTCTGAGTGACTTGTTAGTTGTGCTGGTTGATTACCTCTTAATAGGCTCTGAGAATGGGCCACGGTCATTTTGATGCTGCTTAAGGGAACCTTGTGGAGTTCGTTTCTAGTTATTTACTATTGAAGGTTGATTTGCTTAATCAGCAAAACACACAATAAGGGGACAGAGACACAGAGAGAGACCTCAGAAAGAAGTTCTTACTGCTATCCCTCACCCCATCCAATCACTGGTAATAAAATTACTTGGACTAGGGGTTAAAAAAATAAATTCTCATTGAAAAGGACTAAACAGGCCTGCTCTGATGTATATGTGTATGTGTACGTTTCTCTTCTAGAACTGATGCAATTCCAGATAATAGTGTTTCCTTGCCAGTTAGTTAGCACTGGTTCCCCAAGCTTTATTGTCTGCTCCTGCTGCCCCTCTTCTTCCTCAGCCATTAATGAATACATTCAACCGGCCAGGGTCACTTTATTATTCTGACATAATGAACTGGGGATGTGATTTCCAAGTTCCGAGGCTGACACTGGCAGGGTGATGCTTTCACCTCGAGGTGCCCCAATTGTGTACTCGACACACTTGGAAGAATAAATATTGATCTGCTTTCTGAGGATATGCGGCCATGTGAAATGTTAATGCTTTTAAACGGCTTCGGACATAGAAAGTAGCTATTATTACCATTATTATTATAAGGTATAAAATCTCAGAGAGTATCTCATCTTCACCCTTTATCCTCATGATTGGTGTGTGTTGAGTGCCCGCTGTATTCACTCACATCACTGCTCATGTGACTGGGCACAGTGATGACATTCACAGACAAAGACATTGATTTTGAGACTCGCCAGTAAGGAAGGTAAGGATTACTCTCAACAGTAATTATATACATATTTTATGGACTTCCAATAACAAATGTTTATTCTCTCATTGGGCCTCATCCATTATTGGGTTGGAGATTTTCCATTTGTCTTCTCCAGATGATTCATTCTCTTATATGGAAAGAAGGAGGAAATGGCTATTTAAAATCATAATTGGCCATAAAACTTTGGGGCCCTAAAAAGGATAGGGTTAACATCTACCATTTGGTTTGGCAAAAAAAAAAAAAAATTCTAGGGAAGTTTGGATACTAAAAGTGAGTTCCCTCCAAAGCCATGGTGTAGGAGATAGTCATAGTTAAACTGTTCTAAATAAAAACAGGTGAAATTTGTGATTTGGATGGTACTGGTGAAGCTTGAAGGAAATAAACATGCAGCAAGGTGGCAGGAAGCAAGGACTCACCATGGAACAATGGCCAGTGAGAATGGCCAAGAGACATAGTTAACGATATGGCTGTTTGTGTAGTCCAAGCTAAGGTTTTTCCAGTAGTCATATATGGACGTGAGAGTTGGACCATAAAGAAGGCTGAATGCCAAAGAATTGATGCTTTTGAACTGTGGTGTTGGAGAAGAGTCTTGAGAGGCCCTTGGACTGCAAGGAGATCTAGCCAGTCCATCCTAAAGGAAATCAGTCCTGAACACTCACTGGAGGGACTGATCTTCAGCAAGCTGAAGCTCCAATACTTTGGCCACCTGATGCGAAGAGACGACTCATTAGAAAACACCCTGATGCTGGGAAAGATTGAAGGCAGGAGGAGAAGGGGGACGACAGAGGATGAGATGGTTGGATGGCATCATTGACTCGATGGACATGAGTTTGAACAAGCTCCAGGAGATGGTGAAGGACAGGGAAGCCTGGAGTGCTGCAGTCCATGGGGTCGCAAAGAGTCAGACACAAGTGAGGGACTGAACAACAACAAATAGCAAATTTTAAATTGCTTGTAAGTTTTTCTGATAAAGCCCTTCTCCCCTTTGTTTTCTTACTTTAAACTTTAGTAAAAATCTGTTAGGCCCCATGTATATCTGAGACATGGAAAGTATTTGCAGTGAGTGACTTGGGATTGAGTATGAGACAATTTTGCTTTTCTCAAGGACTCTAGACACTTGAAGAGAGGGTTGTGCTGCCATCTGAGTTACACATTTGTTTATTAAGTCATTCATTTACCTAATGTTTATTGAGTATCCACTGCATGCCAGGGACTCTGATGGAAATTGGAAATACAAAAGAGAGTAGTACTGATATGACCTGTGCTTAGTACAGGTTATGGTTGTATGTAATGGGATGCACATGTATCTGCTTTGCAGTAATTTGAAAATTTATAGGGATCCTTTGTGATTTACACATATAGCAGGGTTTCTGTTCTGCCCCACCCCCACCCCCCTCCACCACCAGTTCTTCCTTACTCTATTTTGGCAAATTAATTTCTTTATTGGTTCCTAGCTTTTCAGACTTTGCTTAAGTAACGCCTCCCCCCTCTCCCCACTTAGTCACACCTTGCCAAGTCCTCTTTACAGCCTTGGATATTCTCAGCCTGAAGAAACCTCACATTTTTTTTCTGATTTAATTGGTCGGGAGTTCAGTCTAAAGCATCACAGTTTGTAACAAGTGCCAAGATGATTCTAGTATATAGCCAGGGTTGAGAACCGCTGTCCAAATGTGTGCAAATAAAATCTTATTGGTACCTTGTCCTACGATTGCATTTTACAGCAACATTTATCCTTTCCTTTATATTTCCTTTTTTCCCCTAGGAGAAGAAAATGGGCCCTTCTCCTTCTCAACGTGACCTTTTGTATCAGGAGTTTGTATATCCTTATCTTCCGCTGTCCACAGGATGCATCTTTACTCACCATGATCCCCTTTCTCTGTATTTTCACTCTCACTACTGACTGTCCTGCCTCTGCAGGCTGACTTAGGTGCGCTATAGCCAGAAAAGCCTTCTTAAGCTAATTTTTCCATCACCCAATTACTCAGAGGGGTCCTTAGCACAGGCAACTTTACTATCTACTCATTCCTTGATCCTTCACAATTGGCTTCTATCCCCACGCAAGTAAAACTGATCTTTCAAAGCCCTTGTGGTAATACATGCTAGCTGCTTAATGCATATTGGTTGAGTGAAAAAAATAAATGAATACATGACTTGCTAGTAATCAAATCATTGATCTTTCATCAGTTTTCCCCGTCCTTGATAACATGGCTAGTCAGGTCCATAACTCTGACCCTGTCTTTTTTAGCAGAGAATGCTGTTGCTGGGCTTTTTTTTTTTTTCCCATTCTGATATTTTCTTCAAAGACCCCTTGGCTGGCCACTTCACAGTGTTACACAGGTTTATGGGTTGTGGAAGCAGACCAACTTGGTCATCTAATCAAGTCCCCGCCACTTCATAGTTGCGTAACTTAGAACAAATTGGCCACCTCACCAAGCCTCATTTCTTCATGCATAGAGTGGAGATAAGACAACACTGCTCTAAAGGTTGATATGATACTTCAGTGCCATTGCGAAGTCATGAAGCGCTCCGTTAATGTTAGTGGATGTTTGCATTGCAATGGATAGAAGCTGCCTGTGGGCAGTCACCAGGCCATTTTTCCCACCACTGTATTCTATATTTGAAACTTACAGTGTTAGGCTCAGGATCCTTGAAAAAAAAAAGTGAATGGATGGGCCAGTATATTGTTTCTCTTAATGGGTGATCTTTCTCAAAGCCTTGTCTTAGGCTCTGTTCACTCTTTCCCTTGCTGACCTCATTTATTTCCTGATGACCTTTGACATCATTTATTACTTCACCTCTCTTCTTCATGTAGATAACTGCCACATCTAAACTGAAATCAGACTCTGCTTGTTGTGCCCTCCATATCCAAATATGTTGTCGTTCAGACATTTCCCAAGCAAACATCCCAAAAGGCATTTCTTTCATATATTAAAATCCCTATATTCAGAAAAGAACTAGTCTGTCTTCTCTCTCCCTAACTCTTATTATTCATTTTAATATATTCATTATGTATTTGGAAGAGCCTGCTATGTAAAATATATCTGTGGGATTTCACTGGTGGTTTGGTAGTTAAGACTTCACGCTTCCAATGCAGGGAACATGAGTTCAATCCCTGGCCGAGAAAGTAAGATCCTGCATACTGCGTGGTATACAACAACCCCCCCCAAAATATATATATATATATATATAAATATACATATATTCAAAGTATATAAAAATGTACATATTTAAAGTATATAAATGTGTATATTTCAAGTATAAAGTATATATATTTGTGTAATTTATATATACATATACAAAATATATGTGTTTATCTATGTAATGACCTCCAAAGAGTTCTACCTGCGTATCTGTTGAGTGGCTCAATGATATTCCCATCTACCACATGTTATTCTTCCTAATGTATAGCTCAGGTTTTCAGCTACCTGCTCTAATGACAACCAAAAATAACAATAACTGTAATTCTTACAAGTCCACACTTCTTATCCTGCCAGTGGTTTTTTTTTTTTTTGACCCTTATTTTAATCAAAACTCCCTTCATGTAAACAGCATTTATATTTCAAGCAAGCAACACATAGTTACAATTTTATTGTGAAAAAAAAGAGCTCAAGAGATATGGAAGTGTGAAAGAAAAGCAGACTTCTCACCTCACCCCTGCTGCTTGCTTCATCCTTACTACTGTTTATGGGGGTGGCTCCTGTTTTCAGTTGGGGAAAACTCTTTTCTAGATTTTTCATCTAAATTGATGAACATATACATGTCTGATTCTTACTTACTGTAAATGGGCCATACTGCATTTGTTAATGTGACGCTGGCTTTTTCCTCCCTCATTAGTATGTCTTGTTCATTTAGCCCAACCTCTTCCTAGAGGACTGTGGCCCAGTATAGCCTCCTACAGGAGCACCGTGACATATTAGGCAGACTTTCATTGCTGAATGTTTAAAAACTGCCTTGCTATTTATTCCCCATTTCTCTGGGTCGTCTATTAACTAAATGAAAAATCACATTTCACATTTTCTGTCTTTGCCTCTTTGTACATGCCTAACAGTGAAACTTCTACTTATCCCCCCAAACCCAGCTCTGAATCAGCGTAATGTATAAATGAGAACATGATTTTTCAACTTTTGTTCTGTAACATGTATGTAGAGATAGGCTTATAAGCACCTTCAAGGAAAAAAAAATGATTGTGGTGTACTTTGAACAACGCGGATGTGTGATGATGTGTATGCCAGTGCTGTGCCACTGTACAGTGGACACTGACAAAGATGGAGTCCTTCCCTTAACACGTTACACCCGAAGTGCCCATTATCCAGTACAGGAAGCTATTACAAAGAAATCAAATGAACCTACCAGGGTCTTCCAGAGGACTTTGAATTGAGCTGGATAATCCTAAAAGAAAGGAAATTAAAAATAATTATTTGCATGGATATCCAATTTTTTTGTCTTTCCAGGATCCGTTTACCTTTTTTTTCAGGAAAGAGAACCCCACTTTCCAAAAGAAGACCTGTTCCACATAGTTTGAGTGGAATGGTCTTGTCCATGCTTCTTCCACGCACAGAGACATGGTAACCCACATCCTGTGTAACCCAGCCATGGTGGTGTTTTGTGGGATGGCTCTAAGAATCAGATAGTACCAGTCAGGTTGTTCCCTGAAAGTGAAAGTTCTCTCCTCTTTTTTGAGGTTGAAGATAACTGATAAAAGTTATCTTTCTTGCCTTGTATAAAAATCTGAGAATAAAGCTAAAACAGGGAGCCAAATAGCCATCAAAGCAGGGCATTGACTTTGTCATTTGAGTGCCTGGATTCACTTACTCCTAAAACTCATCTACTTTTGGAGATCCTAGATATGAGAACCTATAAGTTCCCTTTGCCTATGCTGCTTGGGTTTCCATAGTGTAAAGAGGCTCGCAACATTATGTAAGAGGTTTAAATAACTTTAAATATTTCTCTGATTCTGTTTCCTTCCCATCTCTGTTTATAGGATATATGCTGATGAAATTCTCTAAATTCAGTTGTTTAGTCTCTGCTTTCTAACTCCTAAAACATTCACAGAGTAGAAATTGGAGGCTGGATTTTGTGCTGAAATGTCTGGTAAGAAATAAACTGAGATGTGATTTTTGGTGACCTGGTCTTTCATCAGTTTTATTCAATTCACTTGAGTGAGAAGAGGGGACAAAAATGTATGTGTATTGAGTTTCTATTCAAATCAACTCTTTCATGACATTTGCCCCTTTCATGTAAATACTCTGATCCTGACTTGGAAGATTTTTAAAAAATCAAGATGATTTTCAGAGTAGGTGTTTTGCTGAAGGTCACTGACTGGTTAGATGTGGTCGGTTTAAGATTACGATCCAATTGGGTCTGACTTCTGAGCCCTCGCTCTCCACCATCTTTGAAATAAAATTATATGTTTTGTACACACTTTATCTACTGACCAAACAGTATGACAAATAATAGATGATCAATAAATATCTGTAGAATAAATAGATGAGGGAAAGAAGTCTATTCACTTTTGTATCTAGAATACTACTTTTTTATATGTTTTTTTCTACTGACCAAACAGTGATCTTTGAAATTGCAGGAAATAACCTGAAATTTTGGTGATGAGAAGTAAAACTAAGCTAATGGAAGATTTGAGTACCATGGTGCTCAGTCCATCAGTGTGTATTTTAAAGAGGACTTTCCTTTAATTCAGAGCTCAAGATAAGTGAAGAGTTAACTCACAGTTTTCAGATAGGAGATGTACTTTAAAGTGTAAAATGGTCATTTTAGGTTGTCGCTGTAATTCAGCTTTTAAGGCTTGGTAACTGAGCCATCTTGGTGAACCTTCCTGTGAATGAAGCCTTCCTTAATCAGCTTTTCCTATATTATTTCATCCTGGGAAAGAAAAGCAGTAGCTAAGCCAGAAGCAAGCAGAATAACCAAAAAAAAAAAAAAAAAGTATCTGTGGCCAAAGCAACAGAATTACTTTTTTTTCTTTCACTTGTGTTTGTGAAGGAGAAGTAAGAAACATAATTTTTTGTCTTTGTTTGGACATTGGACAATACAAATCACAATAACATTTATTTTTGACATACTATTTTTTTGGTGTTCTTTGGGATTTGGACCCTAATTAAAAAATATGTGTTTCCTAGCCCTTCTTACTGTGAAAATCCTTGGCAATATAAACAGATGCATTGGTTGGCTTTTAATTCTGACACCAGACTGTCTGAAATAATAGCTCTGAGAAAGTGTGAATTCTTTCATTCCTCAAGCTTTAATTATAAGTACTTAATTTGTTTCTCTTTCTATTGCTGACTATCATACCAATCTGTTTTATTTTTTATCTGGCTAAACATTGTGCACCTTAGAAGCCCCTTATTTGGAAAAGTTTATTCTGCCTCGGAAGAGAGAAACAAGTTGAAAGTTTGAGTTATCTTCATATTCTAGTTCACATCACTGTAATTTAAAAATTAACATATTAAGTGGTATTCTAAAATTTTGAGTTATATAGGTCTTTATGATGACAGTATTAGGATCTTGATAAGCAGTTTGAAAACACTGAATATTTCTCATAAAAGTTGATTCATCATTTGAAAAATGAGCCAAGTTAATAGCTTACTAAGTCATCTTGACCTTTCACAGTCAAAGATATTCTTCATTTTTTGTGTCCACCATTTTTTACACCTCGTAACCAATTTGCTGGCACATCGTTTTCATCCACGGGACTGACTGTGATGGTACTGACTTCTGTCATTACATGAAGTACCACATATGCACATTAGCCAAAAAAGTCATCAATTTCTGGAAGTAGGAGCTTTTCTAAAGAATTGCTAGGTCAAATCTTTTTAAATATTGTCATATATCCACTTTTAAGGCTTCACTGTGTTGAGGTGTGCTTTTTATTTTCTAAGAAAAAAAGAAAATCAAAGAAATGCAAGTCCTTGCTGGAACTCATGATAAACATAATGAAGAATGTCTTATGTTTTTTCTCCAATTGATTTCTTTCCATTTACATTTTGAGATACTTTCATCAATTATTTTGGAGCCTAATACTAAAGATGTTAAATCCTCTTTGTAAATATGATGGAAACATAATTGTAGATAAAATGCAATGTGCTTTAGGTTAGAAGGACTTCCCTGGTGGCTCAGACGGTAAAGCGTCTGCCTACAATGCAGGAGACCCAGGTTCGATCCCTGTGTTAGGAAGATCCTCTGGAAAAGGAAATGGCAACCCACTCCAGTACTCTTGCTTGGAAAATCCCATGGACAGAGGAGCCTGGTAATCTACAGTCCATGGGGTCGTAAAGAGTCGGACACGACTGAGCGATTTTCTTTCTTTCTTTAGGTTAGAAATTGTGAAGTCTACTATTTTTATCTCATTTTCATCCTTGTAACAATCCTAGATATTATTGGTATTATTATATAATATATATTATTATTTTAGATATTACTGTTATTATCCTCATTTTACAGGGGATTAAACTAAGGTTTTATCCTAGTTCACAGAGCCTGGAAGCTGTGGAAGCACAGACTTGAACCATGAAAAGGGTCCCTCCTGCTGCGAGACGTGGTTGTTGTTGTTGTTTAGTCTCTAAATTGTGTCTGACTCTTTTGCAACCCCATGGACTGTGGCCCACTAAGCTTATCTGTCCATGAGATTTCCTAGGCAAGAATACTGGAGTAGCTTGCCATTTCTTTCTCCAGGATATCTTCCCAACCCAGTGGTCGAACCTGCATCTCCTGCATTGGTTCAGTTCAGTTGCTCAGTCATGTCTGACTCTCTGTGACCCCATGGACTGCAGCACGCCAGGCTTCCCTGTCCATCACCGTAGGGAGATTCTTTATCACTGAGCCACCAAGGAAGCCCACTGCTAGACGTTACTGCAGTTAATTAACCTGTTTTACACACATGATCTCATTTAATACCCCTCCCTTCCCCCCCCACCCCAAATAAGGCTTTCCTGATAGCTCAGTTGGTAAAGACCCCGCCTGCAATGCAGGGGACCCTGGTTTGATTCCTGAGTCGGAAACATATGCTGGAGAAGGGATAGGCTATCCACTCCAGTATTCTTGGACTTCCCTTGTGGCTCCGCTGGTAAAGAATCCACCTGCAATGCGGAAGACCTGGGTTTGATCCCTGGGTTGGAAAGATATCCTGGAGAAGGGAAAGGCTACCCACTCCAGTATTCTGGCCTGGAGAATTTGGAGTCACAAAGAATCGGACATGACTAAGTGACTTTCACTGTCTGCTGCTGCTGCTGCTAAGTCGCTCCAGTCATGTCCGACTCTGCGTGACCCATAGACGGCAGCCCATCAGGCTCTGCCGTCCCTGGGATTCTCCAGGCAAAAACACTGGAGTGGGTTGCCATTTCCCTCTCCAGTGCATGAAAGGGAAAAGTGGAAGTTAAGTCGCTCAGTCGTGTCTGACTCTTAGCGACCCCATGGACTGTAGCCTACCAGGCTCCTCCGTCCATGGGATTTTCCAGGCAAGAGTACTGGAGTGTGGTGCCAGTGCCTTCACTGTCTGACAATACCCCCAAAAATATTAATATAAGGCCTGTTTTACAGATAGAGAAACTGAAACTGGTAACAGAATTTTCTCAGATTCACTCAGCTTGCGCATTAAACTGTGTTGGTGACATGAGGTTGGAAGTGAGGGCTGCCTGACTGAAGTAACCCTGTGCTCAAAACCTTTATTTTAAATGGCTTTGTCTAAATAATAGCATTTGTCTAAAGCTTTAGAATTTACTCTTTAAATCTAGTAGATGGCTCCAAAAAAATTCTTTGGTGTGCAGTGACTGAAATAAACTATTTTAGGTGCCAAAAAGACTTAAAGATAAGGGCCAATGAAATAAATGCTGTTTTTGGTGTTTTATTTTTTTAGCAATGATGAACTGGAGTCTTGGGGGATACGTATTTCCAGGGGTGAAAGCAGAAGCTAGGGATTTAGGCTCCTGGATTACTTCTTTTCTAACTCCCTTTCACATGACACATCATTTAATTCCTTCACCTCCAATTTATCTCCCCTAAATTCAAGTTGGTCATGATAACATCTCTTCAGGAATGGTGGTTAAAAAACAAACAAACAAACATGGTGACACTCTCTTGACCTTTTTCCAAAAATACAACCACTCTTTTGTCCATTTTTTACTTTTTTCCCTTAAGTTAAAAATTTGTTTACATGAACTTAGAGTTTTGAGACTATGAGGTCTCAGTTGCCCTTGGGTTCTGTGACTACATTTTGGGGCAATAGCTTGCATAGCCATGTTAGCTTCTAAGTTGTTTCCTGTTTTTCTTGGTCTTACTGCAATCCTTGCCAAAGCTTCCCTCCTCCTCTGCTGCATTAGTAATGCAAAATGAAATTCATTGTGCCCATTATATCTGTTAAATGGTTTCCATTTTAACTTGAGAAAAATGTATTGACGTTCATGTGTTTGGCATGGAAAATGTGTATATCTATCGAAGATAGCAACTTGTCTGTTGGAATTACAGTGCATTATGTATAATGCTTCTTTTAGCTGTGCATGTACATTTCCTGGAATCTTATTGTGTCAGAGCTTGGAAAGTTTACACAAGCATTGGTAATCTAATTTTTGTCTGGTGGGTGGCTGTGGAAATATGGAGTATTTAAAAAAGCAAATGTCTTGGCCATCTGTGCCAGGCAGGGGTGTCTAGTCAGGTGGGGTAAAAGCACTCATCAAAAAAAATGTTTTAAAAATATTGCCCCGAGTCTAACCTAAATATTAATTTCCCAAGAGCAGAAAGACTTAACAGTTACTGTAACATGGTTTTGAGTCCATTTCTGCGAATTCTCTTTAGGAGTTCTAACTGTGAGGTGGAGGAATCCATTTTATCTTTCTCCTGCCTCTTAACGATAATCCTTCTCTAGACTGTATTGTCTCCTATGTCTTTTGTCTTCTGCAGACATGAGTCTTTGGCTCATGAACATCTCGTTAAGGTCTACTGAGGATTAGGGACTGTGGACACAGTACAGTTTTCTTACTGAGTCTTTTTATTGGGGATTTTTCAGTTGGTTTGCCTTGGAAGTCTTTGAAATATCTTCTACCAAGCAATGATTTTCATTTTTCTTTGTCCTCCTTAACATCGGGGTTGTATTTTGCTCCACTATTCCTGGGGTCTGGGTAATGAATTGTATTATTTAATAGGTGAGTGTGGAATTCTGTGTGCAATAGCTGGACTGCTCTCTGCTTCTCAGAGTTGCTAAATCCTCCTCACTGCACTGCTGCTGAACTGTGATGTAGTTTTTGTTTTGTAGCTTTAACTGTATTTCAGTCAGCCATCTGAAGCCGGGGTACTTAACTTTGGCACTATTGTCCTCTGGGGCTGGATAATTCTTTGTTGTGGGTGCTGTCTTGTGCATTGTGGGGTGTATAGCAGCATCACCGGCCTCTACTCGCCAGATGTTAGTAACACCTTCCCCCAACATCTGCAGGTATTTATTCCTGATGTCCCCTGGGGGGCGTGAAATCACCCCATTTGAGAATCACTGATCTAAAGCAAGGTTGAAAGACAAGGCTGGCGTGATGTAAGGAATTTCCATAAAAAGCACTGAACTCAGGCAATGCAATGACAATGCTGAGAGAGCTTTGTGTCTTAGAGGATATGTGGAGAAACTGTATCACACATCCCTGGAGAAAATACTGTAATAATTGTCTATAGTTTCTTAGACTGAGTAACAGAGGAGGTAAGGGTCACCTTTTAAACTGCTTTGCTTCTGAGCAGCTAATTATCTCCTCACCCTGTGATGCCTTTTATCTCCCCTCTAAGCAACTTGACTCACATAAGTAAAATTCTAATTCTTCACAGATTTTCACCTTAACTACGTTTCTACCCTAACCTCCCTGCTCTTCTGTTTCACCCACTGGTTTTCTTTGGCTCCATTGGGAACATGGTGCCCATTTATTTCTTTAATCCACTTCACCACCTCATAGTACATTCTACTCTGAGGATGAATTTTAACAAGATGCTTTTTACTGCATAGTACACTCCAGTCAAGAACTAATGTTTACGGTGATGTGTATCTCTATTCCAACTGAAAAGCGGAGATGCTGCCGACCACTACCATGTAAACTTTCTCCTGTTTCACTTTTTCTCAGTGCCTCTTTGAGTGAGTTACATCTGCTATATTTAATGCCAGTCTTATGGGCCTGTCCACAGGGTATTTGCTGCTGAAATAGCAGTGAAGATAGCCCACAAATGAATGAAGTCATCAAATGTATTTGATGATAAAATCAAGACTATTTTTTAATTTTTTGATGATGTGAAAGCTGTGGGGGGATGCTAACAAATCTGTTTGATCAATATATGGAATATAAAAAGAAGAGGAGACAAGATTGACTGATGAATAAAATGAAACTGACACAAACAGGCTGACAGCGAGCTGTAAGTCTCTTTAGGGCAAATGCAATTAACTTAGAATAATAGACTCAAATTTGATGGTTAGAAATGCATTTTTATTAACAATCACAGGCTGAATCATTATGCTCTTATGAATAAAATGGTGCTTATATTTCGTGCATGTGTGTGCATGCATATATAAATATATATACATATGTCTCTCTATGTATATATCCATGCCTCCCACATTCCTATGTGCTCTGCTTACAATCGGGATGGAAAAGTTGATTTTTAGAATAATTTACTTTAAAAAGGAAATTCATTCATAAATTGTCTCCAGGACTATAAATTCTGAATATTCTCCCAAATTACATATATAAAAATCATACTACTTAACTGGTGCTATTAGACATAAAGCCAGTGAGCCCTGGTCCCAGAACTGCTGGTCCTTTGGGGATTTGGAATTGCAATCAGGGATTTACAGATTTCATTTTGAAGAGGAGAAGTCATTACTAGAAACCTAAGCTCATTTCCTCTCCTTTAATAGCTATTTTAAATCATTCATTTAGAAAATACGTTAACTATTTAGGGTACTTGAAATGCATTTCTCTTGGCATTGTCTGCATTTTTTCAAAGAGTTTTTTTTTTTTCTAAAATTATTAAAAAAAAAAAAAAAGATGAGAATTAGCAGAAAAAGACCAAATGACTTCTGTGTGATAAAAACTTATTCTTGCCTAACATCTCCTTCTCTCATTGCCCAAGAGGAAACAATTTAAAACTTTAACAAAATACTAGAATACTATAAGTAAACTTTTTTATGCCATAGACATGGAAAAAAAAAGTATGCCACCCTTAGAAAATTAAAAACTGGACTTTAAATATGGTTACGGAATAGCATATGGTCAACAGTCTTTTTAAATGAATGTGTTAATAATTTAAATCCAAAGCAGTTTTAATTCTGTCCTGGATACTTGATATTGATACCCACCTTAACTAGGAAGTGAGTAAAAAAAAAAAAAATAGGAGATTATAAGAAAAAATAAGGAGCTTTATTTTCTACAAAGAATTCAGGATATGGAGTCTTGCACAACCCTGCAGACTCCTTTAGATATATGTATTTTTTTCAAATGCAAAATAAAGCTCCCTGAGTTATGTAATTGCTATTCTTCAAAAGGACATCATGAAGGTTGACAATTTAAAATGTACTCTTCCTGTCACCATCCAATTTTTTAAAATGTCTACTGATGGTGTTAAAAACAATCTCCGCAGAAGAGGGCTGCCATTGCCAATTTAGGACACTGAGTTTGTTATTAGCGTAGGCATATTAGATCATCCTCTTGCTCTTCCTGCCTGCTTTGTTCTTTTGATATGGCAGGGAACTGAAATTGACAACAGCCTACATTTATATAACAGTAACTTGCATTGTTAAATATATATGTGTAGATAGACAGATAGAGAGTTCTTTTATTCCCCAAAGATATCAAAGTTCACTACACACCATGAAAAAAACCACAGAAATATGCAGATGCTTCTAGGGTGAACCATGACAACTATTTAAAAGCATCAAGTATTGACAGCCTCAAGATTCTGAAATAGTTCATAGTCATTTTTAATTTTGGATATTTTTATCCCTTTAGAAAATTTCTGTTTTCTTCAGGAGAAGAGGAGGATAGAAAGGTCACATTTTGTTAACAGAATTAGTTTAGAAAAGTGAGCTGGGAACTTAGCTGTTCAAGTCTACAGTCCTTGACAAACAATGTTGTGGTAAACATGAGGCTGAATAGACTGCTTTATATCAGTCAGTGTTTGATCCATTGCATTCATTAAAACCACATAAAGTGGACTCAAAGTGGGGAGTCTGATGATTGGATAGGCACTCCTATAAATAGGCTTGGTAGCTACATGCGCTTAGTTGTACTCGACTCTTTGTAATCCCACGAACTATAGCGGGCGCCAGCTCCTCTGTCTATGGAATTCTCCAGGCAAGAATACTGGAGTGGGTTGCCATTTCCTTCTTCAGGGGATCTTCTCAACCCAGGGATCAAACCCACATCTCTTGTGTCTCCTACGCTGACAAGCAGATTCTTTACCAACAGCACCACCTGGGAAGCTCCACCATGTTAAATTTTAAAATACTAAATAAAAATACAGGATGCTTAGTGACATTTGCATTTCTGATAAATGATGCATAAGTTTTAGGAGAAGTAGGTCCCATGCAATATGTGGAACATACTTAATACTAAAAAAATATGCATCATTTAGCTGAAGTTTAAATTTAACTAGGCATCCTGTATTTAATCTGGCAGTCTTCACCATAAAAGCAAGGCTTTGTGTACTGTTTAGAAAATAGACTATAATTGGGGTAAAGTAAGTTTTAGAGAAAAACCAATAGAACTTTAACTTTTTGTTATCCTTACAACAGCCTTACTATCTTAAATTTTTAAATCTGTTTTCTCCTCAAAAAATAGCAATACACAATATTATGGTTAGACTTGACTTTCTGCTCAGAATTTTATGATTATAAGTCCTGGACAGAATATTTAACAATGTAAGGCTCAGGTCATGTCATAGTTGGTGTCTGTCTCCATGGCTGCCATGAAGGATAGATAGTTTTTAATGTATTGTTTGGGTACCAAGTTTTTTTTTAATGTATTGTTTGGGTACCAGATACAGAGCAAATGGTAGGAGTTTGAACTATGCTGCTTGGATGAGTTTATTCCCTCACCACTGAATTTTCTCTTCCATTCCAACTTTTTGTCATTTCCCTCCATTTTCAGACATAATGATAATATTCCCTCTATAGCTGAATTTCCATTTTGAGATATTCTTCAGCATGCACAGGGTGAAATGTCATACTATCTTAGCAGGAGGGTATAGACAGTATTTCTTATAAGGATAGAACTAGATTAGGTCTGGATGATGGGGGGTAACTTTCCTGTTGATGGGAGAGTTAGTGAAGTTATTTTTTAAGGCCACTAGGCAAATTATAGAAATATTTAACTTCAGCTATCCAACTATATTCTTGAGTACTTCATATGTAGTCTTTATTATTTAATGTATATTATCTATTATACACCTGGAGAAGGAAATGGCAACCCACTCCAGTGTTCTTGCCTGGAGAATCCCATGGACCGAGGAGCCTGGCAGGCTATAGTCCATGGGGTCGCAAGAGTCAGACACGACTTAGCAACTAAAGAGAGAGTATACAAGTGAGTTAAGAATTTTCTTAAAGGACTTTATAGAATTTTTATCTTAAGCACTGTACTAACCTTTCACTGAACCACAGAACCAAGCAGCAACTATGTTGTATTAGAATCTGTTTCAAAACTCAGAATTTAATGACTCTTTAATAGCAAAAGGTAAATCTTTTTATTCCCATCATCATTATCATTGATTTTGTTCCTCTTGTAAACATGCTGTGATCATTTGCCAAGGAGGTATAAAGTGAGAGAGATGTAGGGGAAAGGAGCAAGAAGCAGAGTAAGTTGGGGCCTTAAAAAAGATTCAGGGTAACAAACATACAAAACAGGATTATGGTCATCAAGAAACCAGAAGCTGAAAGTTCATTGAGAACAAAAATAATATCAACTTTTTGTTTCTTAAATGTAAACTTCTATTTATTTTCTGTGAAAAAGAGATGCTTGCTCTTCTTTTAGATTAGGTTAGACATTACATTAACAATTAAAGTAGAATTTTCAGTTAACTTCATCAAAATAAAAATCCAAACAGATCAATTTAATCCATCTTTCTATTATTTGAAGGATAAGGAGGAGAGCGATAGAGAAGCTAAACTAACATTTACTATCTGCTCCATGCAGGCACTGTGCCATGGAATGCTAAACCATAATCCCTGACCTCAGCACTCTTTGACTCATGATCTAATGAGAGAGATAGAAAGTGGATAATTACTATGCACTATAATTAAGTGCTATAAAGACAGAGTATATTGTACAGACATGGTCCAACATAGAATGTTATCACCCTTGTAAAGCAACTGCAGGAATGTCTTCACTGGGGAGATAATAGTTGAGTTGGATTCTGATGCGATTATCAACTGGCCCCCAAAAAATTGAAACAACATTTTATGTAGGGAGTGCAACAATCGCCAAAGTGTTGAGTCTGAAGTAGTATTAGAAGCAGACTGGTTTGACTAGAGCATAGCAGGGATTCCAGGAAATGGGACTTGAGAAATAGACTCAGACTTGAGTTTGAGAAATAACTTGACTTGAGAAATAACTCAGAACTTGGAGGCCCCATAAAATCATGGAAAAGAGAATTTGAAGGAGCAAAATTATGGTCAAATTTAGGAAGAGAACGCTGGCAGCAGATTGGAGGAGACAAGGTTAGAGCGCTGTTAGGGCTCTTCCAATGATTAGTTCAGGTAAGAGACTTAGTGTTGTTGTTTAGTCACTAAGTTGTATCCGACTCTTTTGTGACCCCATGGACTATAGCCCATCAGGTCCCTCTGTCCAAGGGATTTCCTCGGGACGTATATTGAAGCGGATTGTCATTTTCCTTCTCCAGAGGATCTTCCTGACACAGGAATTGAACCCATGTCTTCTGCATTGAAGACAGATTCTTTGCTACTGAGCCACCTGGGAATCTCTTAAGGTAAGAGATAGTCAAGGCTTAACCAAGATGTCCATTTGTAATTCAAAACTTAATAAACCAAAAAATTCAAGAGCTGCACAGTCTGAAGAGTAGTGATAAACCTGGTTAACATCAAACAGGATTGCAGTGAGGAGGCTGCCATATGTGACATGTTTGTTGATGGTGGCCTCTATAACTCAGAGGAAAGGATACCAAGAGAAGGAAAGTGAGTCAACTTCATTGATGGTTAATCATGTTAAAAGGAAATGCATCAGGCAGCTTTAGTTGCAGTATTCCAGTTGACAACTTCACAACCATCGTTTTCCCCCCTGTGGAGTTTTATCCCATTTGGCTGAAGAATACCCTGAAACTCAGAGATGTTGAATGTAATATTGTAAATTCACAGAGCTAGAAAGTGATAGTATGGAGGTCCCCACTTAAGTCTGTCTAACCACAAGGTCTCTGATCTCTTCTTTAAATTGCACAGCCTAGGATTGACTTCAGAGGGATGCTTGTGTTTGGACCAAGTTGAACAAGGATTTAATTGTACGTCAGAGATACTTCAAGTAGTCTCTGCAGGAGTATGAAGTCGTTTCAAGAGCTTTGTGTCTTTAATATTTCCTAACTGGCTTGAAAGTTCAGAAATGTATTCATTCATTCATTCACTCAATATCTATTAAGTACCCTCTTTCTTATTTCAGTCATAATTTGGAGCGTTAGTGTCTAACGAAAGGAACTTATGCTGTGCCAGTGTAAGTGTTCGTTTGGATCCAATTTGGGAAATGCAACCATTGCTGTGATCCCCAAGTCCCAGGAGAAACAGGAACAGAAAATAATTAAATTTTGGGGAAATGCAACCATTGCTGTGATCCCCAAGTCCTAGGAGAAACAGGAACAGAAAATAATTAAATTTCAAATTTTCCCTTCACATCCTTCTTTTTAGATGAATCATCTTTTTCCCTTCCCTCTTTCATGACTGCCCCATTAGATCACAGTGAATCTTTCCCTAAAATACAGCCTTGTAGGTGCCCCTGCTATGAAAAGGGGGGAAAAATGTAGTGTTTTTGGCCACTGGAGAGCTGCCAGTTCCAGAGTACCAGCACAGTGAGAGCATCCTCTGTTGATTTCCTCTCTTGCCTTTTCTGGATGGTGATGAGCACTCATGTGGCATGAAGCCTGTTTGCTCCTTACTGTATTTATTTTGTTAAGATTAAAGTTGCTAAGATACGGTAGTTATTTCAAATTGTAACTGCCGATGCCAGTGGTCATAAAATAAAGAACTAAAATTCCTTTATTTGCTAATGCTAATAAAAAAACATTCTTGAGGGGGCGAGGGAATTTTCTGGCAAAAAAAGTGAGCAGTACGCAAAGTGGTCTAAGTTTTAGCACATAATTAGATCCACTAGTCCAACTGATGTTGAGCTATTTTGGTCAAAAATCAAGAGAGAACTTCTGCCTTTGAGTTGTTTGTTAAAGTATTGTTTTTAAACAAAGAAATGGTCAGGTTGTGCAAATTTTGTGTCCCTTTTTCTGTTTAGTGGTTAAAGCCAAGGGATTTCTTTTTCAGTCTGTTGCTAGTTATTCTTCTCTGTTCCATACATATTTTGAGGGACTTGAAGTTTTAACGTTTTCTCGTAACTCCTTGAGTTGGTCCCCTTAATTCTTCTCATCTCATGTATCTGATGCCCTAGATCTCTCATTGTATTTATTTTATTCTTAGTACGTAATTTTTAAATTACTTGTAGTTTTGCTGTTTTCAATGACATTCTTTTTAGTAATTGAGAAGATACCACGTTCTATGTTTCAGATTTAATTGTTATTGACCAAAAAAGCATTCTGTATTTTTCTTCATAATGAATGATTGTTTTAAAAACTCAGAATGTTTTCCAACCAAATTCAGTCAATTCTAGGACCTTCCTTTGAGCTCATAGGTAAATATTTTCAACTAATACTTGAAAGAAAAACCATTAAACTATTTGGGTGGAAAAATAGTCTTAGAGCAGCCAGTTTGGCAAGGTTTATTCTGTGTGTATGTGTAATTTCAAATTACTGTATGTTTTTATTTTACAAAAATTTCCAGCTTCCCCAGGACACTTCACAAACTAATATCCAGAGTTTCCACTGGCAGTCGTTCGTTTGTCCTGGAAGCATCTTGCAATATGGAACCAAGAAAATACTGTGTTCCCTTTGGATTTATAGACAAGAACATATGTATTTCCTCTTTAGCACATTCTTTTCAGGGGAAGCCAGGTTTAATGGGCATATTGTCAAATAATAAGGATTCACCAAAACTGCATAGCTTCTTTGGCTGAAAAAGTGATCTTCAGTAAAATTTAATCTGTTTAGAGAAAGATAAACTATAAAATAATGACATGTCTCGATGTGATTTGATTAAAAGTAATATTGTGTGAAATCACCACTTAAATACCTTTTCAGAGAGACTGAGAGAACGTGCTGTACACTATTGAATTGTATTCATTAAGCTTACTTTCAATACCCAGTGGAGCCTTATTCCACAACAAGCCTGTGGTGAATTGTAATTCCATTAGAGAAATTTCAGAAAGGTGGTTTCTGCCCACATCTTTGGAGACAAAGTGACTCCTCAGTGATCACCACAATAACCTCTGTGGTTATTGCTGTCTCAGGATTTTGAGATGCCAGTCCTTTGTAGTTTCAGTTCTAACATCTGAGTTCTTAGAACTTAATGTCCAGAAGGTAAAGTCATTTACCACAGTCTTCAGCCTTCATATTCTATGTTGGTAGTTCATCTTTGCCATAATAAAGACACCATCTGAAACTTTATTTTATCTGACTGTTTATACCAAGGTCTAAGATTATAGATATACTGCCACTGTCTACTTTCATATAATAGTGGGTGTATATTAGAATGGTTTATTGGTCTAAAATTTTCACTTCCCTAAAAAAGCATTTTACCTGTACACCCTTGCTCTGGCTCATGATGAGTGATGGAGTTTACAGACTCCTTCTTTATGGAGAGTCTAGTACTGTGAGTTTACTTGACCAAAATAAGGGTTGGGATATGAGCACTGTGATTGCAAATGTGAACTCATGCCTTTTACTTTGAGAATAACATGACTAAATAGTTAATTTTCCAATAAAAATGAGAACATATGGGTAGATCTGGACCCAGCTTTGAGCTAAGCCCTCCTGTACCCGGCCTATATTAGCCAAACTGTAGTTGTTGCACAGATATGCAAGCAAGAAATAAATGCTCATTGGCATTTGTGACTGATATGTTGGGTAGCCATATAATAGCAATATTATGGCATTGTCTGACTGAGCCACTCTGCCTGGTTATAGTTCCTTAACCAGAGTCTTCAAAACAGCATTCTGCAGAGGTGTCAGGTGCTGATGTACAGGAAAACATCTACTCTGTTCTTTTTTGGTTCTTTGCTACTTTTGAAGCTGACTTCAGGCTCCCTACAGATTTGAAACATTTCAATACATTTATGAGTCATGTGTAATTGATCAGTGCCCAAACCAATTTCTTAGTGAAAGAGAATAAAATGGGCGATTTTGGAAAACTTGAAATAGTTTTTGAAATGGAGCTACACACAGTCTGGGTGTAATTCTTACCCAACATACCACATAGATTTAAAAGTACGTAAAGTATTAGTTTAAATTTAAGCAGAATATGCTGTAACTTCCACTGGAGTATGGTGGCGCATACTTGTGGTTCATAAACCTTTCACAAGGACTACTTCATTTGCATCAGTGTAGTATTTTTGCCTGGAGAATTCCATGGACAGAGGAGCCTGGCAGGCTACAGCCAATGGGATTGCAAAGAGTTGGACATGACTGAGTGACTAACGTATTCACTTTTTTTTATGACCTTTTTTTAAATGAGTGATAGAGGAATGAACCTTAACTGAGAGTATAAATTGTTGTAGTAATAGCTGTCAAATGGATTAAAGTAGATTAGAGTGTAATAGGTTAGAAGCATGATTCTAGGGTTATAATCTCAAAAGTTAAGTACAAAGCCAGGCGAAAAACATAAATCAGTTAAGTGGGCCAGATGATAGGAATGGGACATGCTTGGCAAAGTGGATAACATGTACCTTATTTATAGGAGCTGGGTATTTGGTTCTAATTTTGTCATACAGGGCACTGCACTGTCTTTGAACACCTACTATGTGCCAAAATCTATTCTAGACACTACAGATACAATAGTAAACAAAACAAACAGAAATCTTCATGGCATTGATAGTCTGGTCATTAAACAGACCATAAAAAATTAAGTGAAATTAAAAAAAAAATTTCGGTGGTGTTAAGTGGTAAAGAGGAAAAAAAAATAGCAGAAAAATGAGGTAACACAAAATAGCCAACAAAACTGTGGCATAACCCATTTTAGAGAAGTTTGAAGGTTTTGCTTCGAATAAACCTGAAAGGAAACATTCTACTCCATGAAATACAAATATTTAAATATATTAAAATGTGCACTCACATCTAAAAACAAAACAAATATCCAAAACCTTTTCTGTTTTGCTCATTGGTAAAATTGAGCTAGTCCAGTTAAGAGAAGGGTTAAGAAATACAGATGTAAGATTAATTATGAATCTATATAGTTTGAATCTGTATAGCAGGAATTTAGTAGGCATGTTTATATTTCTAATATTCTTTTCAGAACATTAATTTTTTTGGTAATTGTACATAATAAAATCTAGTTCCAATTACACACAAAATATTGTATGCTAAATAATAATGAAAAAACATTAGTGTCAATTGCATGATTTTAATAGCTGTAATGTCTGTTTTCGACTTCTGTTGGATTTAATGGATAAATTAAAGTCATATTTTAAGACTACTTAAAAAAATCTTTTTTAGAAAAAATCTCAGCTCTAAACACTCCAAAATTGCTTATTTTTATGCAATCTGCAATTATTATTTTGTTTTATACAAGTTTTTTTTTTATTTTTATTATAAACAGTTGTGAGTATGATCTGAAATAATATAATCCACCTTAGATACAAAAGATATAAAACAAAACTAAACTCCCTTGGGGATTTCCTTCCAATAAACATTGGAGAAAATTAATTTTCATTTAGACAGCTTTGAAACTCTAAAGACAAACCAAAATGTGGAAAGCCATTTTCTTCTATGAAATCAGTAATTACCAAGAAGTTCATTACTTAAGTTTATCACTGGGATAAAAAAGGTAGTCTTTCTTGCAATTGTAAAATGGAATTAGAAGTCCTTTCATCACTTAATCACTCTATCAGTGGCAATATCCAGTCACCTCCCTCCCGATGGTAGTTAAACTGTGGGCAGTTTCTTATGTTTCTCTGTACATGATTTATGAATATATTGCACTTCCCATTTGTATTTTAAAAATAAAAGATTATTATATACAATGATGTTTATTTTTCCCTTTTGCTACTTTAACATGTTCTTTAATAATTTTATAGTATTCCCCTGCATTTGACTAGTAATAGAATTATAGCATTTAGCTTGTTTCCTATACTTTTGTAAAACAGACCTCTGATTTTATGAGTTTTGCATTTTCGGCTTCAAACAATCATGAGTTGGAACTATTTGAAAAAATAAATTCCAGAAAGTTCCAAAAAGCCAAACTTGAGTTATGTACAATTTACACTGCATTAGCAGCTATTCATATAGCATTTACATTGTATTAGGTATTACCGGTAATATAGACATGGTTTAAAGTATATGAGAGGATGCACATAGATTGTATGGAAATGCCATGCCATATTGTATAAGCTCAATATAAGCTCACATTGGGGAAAAAAAAAATCCGCCTACAATGCAGGAGACCTGAGTTCAATCCCTGGGTCGGGAAGATCCCCGGGAGAAGGGAATGGCTCTCCACTCCAGTATTCTTGCCTGGAGAATTCCATTGATAGAGGAGCCTGGTGGGCTATGGGTTCACGAAGAGTCAGACACGACTGAGTGACTGACACTTTTCACTTAGCATTGGCAGATTTTGGTATCTGCAGGGGTTGTGAAACCAATCCACTGTGGAAGTCTGGCAAGACTGTAACAGTTTTTTAAATGAATGGGGAAGCAAGTTGAAGAAGAAAGAAGTGAAAGTGAAAGTTATGGAGCAATTAAAAGTAAATAGTTCAGTTAACGAAAGAGTAAACTGATTTAACCATCCTGCTTCTTTGATATCAGGGAAGTTATTTTGAGGCATATCATTACAAAACAAGTGAAACAACAAACAAAAATGTTAGTAAGCTGTAGAATGAAGAATAGCATTGTACTGATGTATGATGCATTTTTTTGTGTGTAAAACAAAACTATGAAAAGTACTTTGTGATTTTATGGGCATCATAGGCACACAAATAAAAGAATCATAGATGAGTCTGAACCATTCTTGACACTTGGTTCATAACAAGCAAGTATGGAATGTGTTGGTTCTGTGACTCAGGAATAAATAAACAGCCCGTTCCTCAACTATGCCTTAGGTACTCTCTGAACACTGAGAATTGGGGAGAAAACACACACCAGTGGACAGAAGCCTCTGTCACTTTGGGAAATTCTTTGGCTCCTTGGTTATGTGCAAATTGTGGATCCTGAACATTTTGTGGGGGGGGAAGTCTTACTTACATGGAGAATTGGTAATTTTAAATACGTGAGTTAAAATCAGAACCTTCTCTCTCCCTTCTCTCCTCATAAAATTTAACCAAATACAGGTAATAATACCACCTGGAAATCTTTTGCACTACAAATAATAATGAAAATTCAGAGTTCTGGGTGATGAGGTGAGAACCAACAAGATAAAAGAATTTTATCTAGTAGTTTCCCCATGTTCCCTAACAACTGTTTGAATTGGGTCCTTGTAATTAAGATGAACATGTTAAAACAATTACATATAAGCTGTTTGCTGCTGGTAAAAATAAAGCTGCTTTCTGGGAATCAAGATAACATGTATCTCTGTCACAGGTTCTCTGAGTCACACAGAAATGTGCTCATTACTTGAGAGACATGGTTTGGCCTTCTTATCAACCTTCCCTATGATGATCCAGAGTATAAACCAACCTCTAAAGTTTCTTTAAAATAGAATGCTGACTGTAAACTGTAAGTATTAAGAGCTTGTGACCCCAGTTCTAATTTAGGGTGGTATGCTAGCTCTGTGTGGGTCTCAGGACCCCATTGTTGAATTAACTCTCCTTAGTGCTGGAATCCTATTGACTCTAATGAAATTAATATAACATTGGAAAAACCTATGCCGCTTTCTGTTCCATCAGTAAAATAAATAATGCATCATTCAGTAGAGTCTAAAGTTATGAGATATGTCTCTCCTTTTCCAGAGTACGGGGAAGCAATGGGAAGGGTCAAATGATTATTATTGGTCCCCTAGTTTATTCTAGGAGATTTTCCTCTACTAATCATTACTTCCAAGTTGAGGGCTTCTAAACATGTTTTAACACACTAATACTACAATTCAAAGTTAGATAGAGGCTATTTCCCCTATGTTCATAGGCAACTAGAAACTTGGATGAACTTCTGTAGATAAATACTTGGCATTTAGCAGATGCTTTCAGTCCCTTGGGAAATGGATTAAAGTTTGTCCCCACTGTGAAGCCCAAGGAAAAGCCAGACTTTGTGACTAAGCAAATTAGAGGAGCACACAGCCAGTGATGGGAAGAATATTTGGTCAGTATTACAAAATTCAGAGATATGATGGTGAAAATCAATGTTAGAGCATAGACTGTGAAAAAGGAAAGCAAGGATTTATACAGTGTTTATGGAAGGGTAAACCAGCACAACTTTTCTAGAAGGTAATTTGGTAATATAGGTGTGATTATTGTACAGGACTTGGTTAATTATGCTTTTTGTCTTCCTTTTGCCCCTCCCCTTTCCCCCTACCCCCACTCAGTATTGGAAAGGACTTTCCCTGGCAAAATCTTCCTTTTCTCTTAAAACCTGTTGCATTTGGTCACTCAGGGCAGTTAAGAGTAGACTTCTTGGGGAATTTCTTGACAAGAGTCAACAGGGAAAAATCTTCTCCTTTGGGACCATGAGTTTTAAGGAATTAGGTTTAGAAACTGGAAAAGGAATTTGAAGAAAATACCACTTACAGCAGCATCAAAACCCATGGAATATTGAGAAGTAAATTTAAGGATGTATGCATACAACCTGTATACTGAAATCTACAAGCCAATAGATTTTTGACAAAGGAGACTGGGTAATTCAATAGGGGAGGTAGTCTTTTCAGCTAATTAGTAGAACATCTGGGTATTCATAGAGACAAATCCCAACTTTCATCTCACCTCATACACAAAAAATTAACTTGAAATGGATTATAGATCTAAATGTAGATGCAAAACTGTCATTTTCTAGAATTCATCATAAGAGAAAGCCTTTGCAACTTGAATGTTAGGATAGATTTCCTAGGATCTCAAAAGCATGAACCATAAAAAAATGAATACATTGGGCTTATCAAAATTAAAATTATCTGCTCTTTGATAGACACCGTAAGCAATTTAAAAGGGAGATTACATATGGAGAAAATAATTGCAGTATATTTATTTGAAAAGACCTTCATTTGAGAGCGTGCACATGCACAGATGCTCATAAACTCTGGTTGCAGTCATAACTGTAGATCAGTCTCTAGACTATTCAGCCTTAAGAGCAGTTGAGTCTCACTTTTAAGTTAGTATGCTCTGAATGTCTGCCATTTGCACATGGGGAGTTCTGATTGGCACAATCTTTTAAAATATTCATATGCGCTAACATAGCTCTCACACTACTGGAAATTCATAAAACCTGAAAAGAAACTACACAGTCAAAGCTTTATGTATGAGTGTGCATTGAAGCATGTTTTAAATAATGAAAATTTTAAAATTATATAAATAGCTGTCAATAGGGGCATAGAACCAGACAATAAAATGTTATCTATCCAGTAAAATATAAAACTGGAGGGAAGTATGCAAAAAGGCTGACAGTGGGTGAGGGGTGTGATTGATTTTTTTCTTAAAATTTTTTTGAACATATGCTAACAGTGAACCTGTTACTAAAATTTAAGTGTAAAATTTAGAAACAACTAAAATGGTAAAGGAAGGTACCAGAGATATAAAAGAGAAAAATCTTGATGTTAGTGTTAATTAACTAAATCAAAATAATGTACCTATCAGGTCAGGCCCTACTTTAAATTATCCAGTGTCTCCCCAATAGTTCTTATTTTATATTCCAGATGTCTCAGGATAGAAGACAAGGTCCTTTATCATTTACCCTTTGTCCCTCTGCTCTCTGGCCTCAGTTCTAGCCATTTTCCGGAATACTGTCTATTCATAGTCAGTGCTAGAAATGGACTAGAGAGAGTAAGGGTTAACATTTCACATAATCTGTCAAGAAAACTGGTCTTATTCAGTCTAGAAAAAGTAATTAATCAAGTCTTGCACTTGAGCCTAAATTGTGTTGAACAAGGCCTGGAAGCACTTGACGAGCAGGGACATAACTGCTCTATTCATGGGCATCTCAGAAGTAAGCACGGAGCAGGGCTTTCTAGATTACTCTTCTGCTGTAGATATGTAAGTATCTAATTACTCCACCAGATTCGCTTACAACTTTTTTCCAATCGTTTTTGGACCCTGCAAGTCTGAAGTGTATAGACTGCATCAGTAGTCTCCCCTGTATTAGTGTCTTGTTGCTGCCATCACAAAGTACCATAAATTAGATGGCACAAAATAATAGAAATTGATTGTCTTACAGTTCTGGAAGCTGGAGGTCCAACATTAAGGTGTTGGCAGAGCTGTGCTCCCTCTGGACTCTGTAGTAGGTCTCCTTCCTTGCCTATTCCTAGCTTCTAAGTAATTTGTAATATTTGGGATTTCTTGGCTTACAAGGTAAAATTATAGAAGAAAATATATATTCTTTTAAAATATTTGTGGAATATTTATTTGAAAATCCACATGCAGTATTTACAAAAATTAAAAATTGATTTCCTGTCATATGCTGGGTCATAAGAAAATACCAATAAATTCCCTGAAGCAAAAAATGTGTTGGTTGTTGTTCAGTCCATAAGTTGTGTGTGACTCTTTGAGACCCGATAGACTGCAGCATGCCAGGCTCCCCTGTCCTTCACTGCCTCCCAGAGTTTGCTCAGATTGATGTCCATTGAGTTGGTGATGCTATCTAACTATCTCATCCTCTGCCCCCTCCTCCTCCTCCTTTTGCTTTCAGTCTTTCCCAACATCAGGGTATTTTCCAATGAGTTGGCTTTTCGCATCAGGTGGCCGAAGTATTGGAGCTTTCAGTCCTTCCAATTAATATTCAGGGTTAATTTACTTTAGGATTGACTAGTTTGACCTCGTTGCTGTCCGAGGGACTCTCAAGAGTCTTCTCCAACACCACAATTCAAAAGCATCAATTATTTGGTGCTTAGCCTTCCTTATGGTCCAGCTCACATCCATACATGACTATGGGAAAAACTATAGCTTTGACTATATGGACCTTTGTCGGCAAAGTGATGTCTCTCCTTTTTAATATACTGTCTAGGTTTGTCATAGGTTTTCTTCCAAGGAGCAAGCATCTTTTAACTTCATGGCTACAGTCACTGTCTGCAGTGATTTTGAAGCCCAGGGGAAAAAAAAAATCTGTCACTGCTTCCACTTTTTCCCCTTCTGTTTGCCATGAAGTGATGGGGCCAGATGCCATGATGTTGAGTTTTAAGCCACCTTTTTCACTCTCCCCTTTCATTCTCAAGAGGCTCTTTAGTTCCTCTTCACTTTCTGCCCTTAGAATGGATTTCTCCCGGCAATCTTGATTCCAGCTTGTGATTCATCCGGTCCAGCATTTCACATGATGTACTCTGCATATAAATTAAATAAGCAGGGTGACAGTATACAGCTTTGTCATATTCCTTTTCCAATTTGAACCAGTCAGTTGCTCCATGTTCTGTTCTATTAATAACTGTTGCTTCTTGTCCCACAAACAGGTTTCTCAGGAGACAGGGTAAGGTGGTCTGGTATTCCCATCTCTTTAAGAATTTTCCAGTTTGTTATGATCCACACAGTCAAAGGCTTTAGCATAGTCAATGAAGCAGAAATAGATGTTTTTCTGGAATTCCCTTCCTTTCTCTATGGTCCTACAAATGTTGGCAATTTGATCTCTGGTTCCTCTGCCCTTTTTAAACCCAGCTTGTACATCTGGAAATTTTTGGTTTATGTACTGCTAAAGCCTAGCCTGAAAGATTTTGAGCATTACTTTGCTAGCATGTGAAATAAGCACAGTTGTATAGTAGTTTGAACATTCCTTGGCATTGCCTTTCTTTTAGGTCACTGTAACAAAATATGACCTATAAGAATGTACAGATTATATTTTACTATGATCACCTAAAATTAGAAATTTAAAGGACAGCAATTTTATAAAGAGCTGTCTAGGTAATAGGAAATTTAAACATTATTCTCCAAACTTTTATTAGGTCAGAGAAGAAATCAAAGCACAATTACATTGTGTTTAGAAAATAAAGGCTGTGATACTAAATATCCAAACTTAAAGCATAAGTCAAATATAAACTTAAGGAAAATGACTATTTTTAAGTGACAATTACTGAAATAAGTATACAACTCAAGAAAATTTAAAAAGAAAATGATCCTAAGTCATTAAAAGAGAAGAAAGGGGAAACGGGTTGAATGAAAAATAAAAATTGGATGAGAATGCAAAGATAAATAAATCAGAGTTTATTTTTCCTCCAGGGAGGGAAAGACACTGAGAACACAAAGTTCTGAGAAATGTAGTAATGCAAACCATACAGTTATGCAAATAAATTAGAAATTTTCGATTATTTTAAAATTTGAAATACATAGACAAGCAGAATAGACTAAGAACTTTGGAAAAAGTGGTTGAAGTCTCAACTATCAGTTGATTTTACGGATGATTCCTTTCCAATTTCTAAGATACAGTTATTTCCAGACTTTATAAAGTACTTAAAAGCAGAGAAGTTAAATAAGAACAGCTTTCAACATAATTTTATAAAGAATATTTAATTCTGAACCCCAAATTATAAATTGAAAAAACAAAAAAGAAACACTCAGAGCAATCCCATATAAATGCAGCATCTGTTTCAGGGCTAAATGTTTCATTCCCTGGTAGATTAGAGGCTAATTATTGTAGTCTAGGTCCTGGACTATTTTAATTACTGGAACTCTCTCTATTACATACATGGCTGCTTCCTTAGTCCTACTCCAGTGTTTGCAAAAGGCTGCCTGGAATTTCACAACATATTAATGTTTTCTCTTTGTGTATATCTGAGTGAGTGGCTTTGCAGGACTAATTTTTAAATACATTAAGATTTTATTCCTAAAGAGCTGGAAAGTTCTTTATATCTCGATGTTCCCACTTATTCATCATTATCTAGTTTAGAATTAATAATAATTAATTCTAGTTTAGAATTTCCAAACTCAACATGACCAGGAGACAGGCAGATATGTAAACTGAAAAAGGCCTGGGAGAAGGCAAGGGCAACTGGAGAGTTTTATGCATGGCTAAACTGAGTTGTGATTTATCATTTCCAGCTAATTGGTGCCATTAGAGATGCAGATTGTGTTATCAGATTTTTGCTTTTCAAAGATGCTAGAAATTTGAAATTTCTGTGAAAAATTTCAGATGTTTTTTAGTATTGCTAATTCAAATATTTCATAAGAATTACACTGCATGACTTACAATACACTGGGACTTGCAAGTTTGACTGAATGTTACCCATCCACAGGCCACCATTTTGCAAGTTCTGGCCTGGTGTATTACCTTCATATTACAGATGGGAAAGCTGAAACCTGTGTAAGTAACCAACCCATCCAGGAAGGCCTCACAGAGAGAGTTGGGGGCAAGGGTGCCCCTGGAATCTCAGCCTTTTGAATCACACTTGCCAAGGCTGTGTTACAGTGAAAATCCTATCAAAAGGCACAAAGGAGTGACATGCTAGTCCTGAATGATAATGGTTAAAATAGTGATGGTTCACTTTTTTTTATTAAGGAATAAGGACAGTCTGCATCACAAACAAAGGGCTGTTCAGCACATTTATTTTGGTCAACTTTATGGAAGTATAATTTACATACAATGCACCTGAGTATACGGTGGGGTCTTGGCAAATGAAATCATCACCGTGATCAGGATGCAGAACATTTCTGTGCGTGTGCGCGTACGTATGTGTATGTGTGTGTGTGTGTGCGCACGTGTGCACGCGCGTGCCTGCTTGGTCACTTAGTTGTGTCTGACTCTCTGTGACCCCACGGACGATAGCTCACCAGGATCCTCTGATGGAATTTTTCAGTCAAGAATATTGGAGTAGGTTGCCATTTCCTACTCCAGGGGATTGTCCCAACCCAGGGATCAAACTACATCTCCTCCATTGGCAGGCAAATTCTTCACTACTGTGCCACCTGAGAAGCCCCTATCATCCCCCTAAATTTCCTTCTCTCCCTTTTCAGTTACCATGCCACCTGCCAGCCATGCACGGATCTGTTTTCTGTTCCTGTAGATTAGGAGCCTGGTAGGCTGCAGTCCATGGGTCGCTAAGAGTCGGACACGACTGAGCGACTTCACTTTCACTTTTCACTTTCATGCATTGGAGAAGGCAATGGCAACCCACTCCAGTGTTCTTGCCTGGAGAATCCCAGGGACGGGGGAGCCTGGTGGGCTGCTGTCTATGGGATTGCACAGAGTCGGACACAAATGAAGCGACTTAGCAGCAGTAGCAGCAGCAGCAGATTAAATCTGCCTTTCCTCAAATTTCATGTAAGTGGTGCTGTGCATGCAGTGTGTACTCTTTTGTGTCTGTTTTCTTTGCTCAGCATAATGTTTCTGAGATTCATCGACTTTGCTGAGGTCATTCATTTGTAATGCTAAGGTGTTTAGTTCATCATATTAATATGAATAAACCATAATTCTTTTATCTATTCTCCTCTGATTGATGCTTGGATATTTACTGTTTAGAGTAGAGATAATCTGAGGAAAGTTACGATGAACCCTCATGTGCAGGACTTTCTGTGGGCATCTGTCTTCATTTCTTCTCTTGGTTAAATATCTAGGGGTGGAATTGCTGGGTTGTATGGCATGTATATGTTCAACGTTGTGAAAATACTTCCTGGCACATTGTGAGTTTATATAGTGATACTGATAGTGTTAGTCGCTCAGTCATGTCTATTCTCTGTGACCCCATGAACTGTAGCCTGCCAAACTCCTCTGTCCATGGAGTTTTCAAGGCAAGAGTACTGGTTGCCATTCCCTGCACCAGGGGAACTTCCTGATCCAGGGATCTATCCTGGGTCTCCCTCATTGCCAGCAGAGTCTTTACTGTCTGAAAATCCTGAAATACCAAAACCCTATTATCGTTCCTCTAAATTCTTCCATCTTTCAGCCAAGTTCTCATTGAAAATGTTTCCTGGGTCACTGGGTTAGAATGTTCTTTCAGCAAGATTTTGGGAAGGAAAGTGAAAATGAAGTCGCTCAGTCGTGTCCGACTCTTCATGACCCCATGGACTGCAGCCTACCAGGCTCTTCCGTCCATGGGATTTTCCAGGCAAGAGTACTGGAGTGGGGTGCCAAAGGAAATGGAAAAGAGATCAAAGGAGATCACTGAAGTAAATAACTAAGGGGACAGGCAGCAGGTAATATCAGACTCCCCCAAGAAACTTCCTGGCCATCTGCCTTTTAATTGTTGCCGTTAAGACCTCAATCCCGATTACATAACATTCTCCCTCCTCTTTCTAGCTTCACAGATTCTTTGTCACACACCTGACTACCTGTTGTCAAAGAAAGTCTAGCCAGAGACCTGAGTTTTGTCTGAGAAAGGTTATCTGTAAAAGGAAGACAAATAAGATCATAAGAGGACTGCCAAGTCTGAGATTTACCCCATTGATCAGTGAGACATGAAAGGTATGCATGAGGTTTCATGCAGATGTGAATGCTTGTCCCGGAGGTAGAATAACAAGTGTGCTAAGCCCAATGAGTTCATTAAAACTTACTTGACTCCACAATTCCTCTGAAGATTACTCTCAAGAAAATATGTGTTTATATAGTACTCATCACCTCTTTTTTCTCCTTAAAAAATGAGATGCTAAAACCTTTAATCCGAAGGGAAGTCTTAAAAGCTTCAGGATGAGATCACAGAATTGTTTCTCTCCAGGAGTATTTTTAAGATGATTGCTATCACCTGGGAGATGCTCCAGAAAAATCCTCTCTAAAACAGTAAACTCCAGATAATACAACAATATCATATAATTGGGAAAAACTCAATTCTTGTGTAAAGTCTGTGTTATGAGGATCTTTTTTTCTACAAAAGGAGGAAGGTGTCTTATTTTTGGTTGTAAGAGTATTTTTCTAGTTCAGAGGGGAAAAAGGCAAGGCTCAGGAATACTTGGTACACATATGTTGCCATTCTCCTTGTATTGTGCCAGCGGTAGGCATTACAAATTGATCATAGTTTTTTAAAGGCTGGCTTTTTTTATAGTTGCTTAGTAGTCAGATGTACAGAGGTCTAGAATTTGCTTTTTGATACCAAAATTCATTGACCTTTTCAGAGCAAGAGGTTGATATACATAATTAAAATGAAGAAATAGCTGTGTGTGTGTGTGTGTATGTAGTGAGAGAGAGAGCTGGTTATTTTCATCTCAGGGAGTTCAATTAGGTGATTCAGGTTATAATACTTTGGTGCTTTTGATTGCAGGTAAATTATGATTGATGAAAATGAAACAAGGTTTAGAGTCATCATATTCGGCAAAATAAACTTTTGAAAAATAGAGTGAATATCTGACAGAAGTGAGCACTGATATATAATTTTTCAATGACACTGTTCATCAACTTGGTGTTATAAGATACATTTGCAAAGTATTTTCTGGAAATAATGTTAAACTGAGTACAGGACTTAGGAACCTTCAAATTCAGTATGCATTAAGAAATGTTATAATAATTATTAGATGTTGCTAGTGATTTAACTTTAAAACCCAATCTTTTTTTTTTTTTTTTTTACTATTCCTTCTGTAAGCTCTGGATTAGTTTTGTTGAAGACTTTTGCCAGTTTTGAAATATAAATTATATAAAAGAGGAGAATAAAATCTATTATCATTTGTCTTGTTATAAAGAAGATTCTCAGTGCTTTGTCTTCCAAAGCAAATTGCAAAAATAAACTGTCTCTATGGGGTGATATAAGTCTGCGGCTGTCACTCATAACTTCCAAACAAAAATTCCTATAGTTATCAGAAACGCCTCCACATCATTCTCACTGATCTTATAATTACATCAGTGTTAGAAATTTTAACTTACAGAAAAAGTTGATTTTAAAGAATTATTCCCTATTTTATATATTACATTTCCAAATATTGATAGTATTCATAATTATTAAAAATAAAAGCTGCGGAATGGTACAGCCTGTGTTTAAATCCTGGCCTTGCCTTTGATTAGCTTTGTGACCTTGGGCAAGTCCCTTATCCAACCTCCCATACCTCAGTATCCTCATCTGTCAGTCAGAGATTACCTCATAGGGCTGTTGCAAGGATGAAATCAGTTTATATTTGTGAAGTACTTAGAGCAGTGTCTAGCATAAGATATGTGGATGTGTATACATATGTGTATTTTATATGCTATATATATATATACATACATACATACATACATACATACATACATGTATTATGTATGTGTATGTATGCTATACATATGGAATTCTCCAGGCCAGAATACTGGAGTGGGTGGTCGTTCCCTTCTCCTGGAGATCTTCCCAACCCAGGAATCGAACCCAGATCTCCCACATTACAGGCAGATTCTTTACCAGCTGAGCCACCAGAGAAGCCCAAGAATACTGCAGTGGGTAGCCTATCCCTTCTCCAGCGGATCTTCCCAACCCAGGAATCGACCAGGGTCTCCTGCATTGCAGTTGGATTTTTTACCAGCTGAACTACTAGGGAAGCCCATCATATATATGTGTGTGTGTGTGTGTGTATATATATATATATATATATATATATATATACACACACATATATTATGTATGTATATGTATGATATATGAGAACCAGGTAAGTAAAGTAAATTTCAGAGAGGATACTGGATTTATTTATTTTTTCTTAAGAAAATAAGAAAAATTTTGTCCTTGTCCTTATAAACAAGCAAGCATGAGTAATTACTAAATCTGAAATTTAATGCAATCAGAGATATTGAGATGTACTTTAACTGAGACATAAGAAATATTGGCAAAGTCTGTGTAATTGACTGAGCCCTCAGTAGTTTTTTCAAACTTTAGTTCTCTCCTCATAAGGCCTGAGAAGGCTTCAACAATTTAAGTAGCCTGTGTCTTCAGCTGCCTGGAAAAAAGATTTGAAAAAATAACTGGGATTGTTGAAAGCAATAGTATATCATTTTACATATGCAATCCATTTTGTTTATTCTGAATCTAACCAAATTACCCTAATGACTTATGTAAATGGAAATATCAGTTATTTGACTTTTTTCCCTCAGTTCTGGCCTCACACAGGCACGCTAATGATTATTTGTCAGAGTCACACTGTTTGCTTACAAGGTACGAAGGCTTTTTAGACACCATAATGACGGCTCTTGATTCACTGGATAATATTTAGAGTGAGCCGTAAAAGCCGATCTCTGAACGAACAGACCACTTTTATTGGCTTTTAGTGCTGTTACCGCTGTCATAAGTGGAAAATTGGCCTAATGCAAGCGATACTGCTGTGTCATACTGCAAAACTGCTGCTTGGTTTTATGGTTTATTTCTTCTTATGAAAGTATGACCAGGTATGGGGATGGTTCCACCACCGTCTGAGCTATGTAGTCTGATGCCACCATAGTCGGTGTTTACTTGAGGAACAGAGAGGGATGTGCTTAAAGATGGGTAGGAACTTGCTTAATGTCCTAGGCATGTGCTCACATGTTACCTAAATGCTTGTTGAATGCTACTGTGTACCAGGTGTAGGGATGAAAGTTTAGCACAGACTTGACTAAGATGGAACTGGTTGTGATTAGGGGTTGATGATTGAGGGCCTGCCAGCTAGATTTCATTGGCTTCCTAAAAAAGCAAAGACATCACTTTGCTGACAAAGTTCTGTATAGTCAAAGCTGTGATCTTTCCAGTAGTCACGTACAGACATGAGAGTTGGATCGTAAAGAAGGCTAAGTGCTGAAGAGTGGATGCTTTCGAATTGTGTGCTGGAGAAGACTCTTGAGAGTCCCTTGGACTGCAAGGAGTTCAAAGCAGTCCATCCTAAAGGAAATCAACCTTGAATATTCATTGGAAGTGCTGATGCTGAAGCTCCAATACTTTGACCATCTGATGCAAAGAGGTGACTCATTGGAAAAGACCCTGATGCTGGGAAAAATTGAAGGCAAAAGGAGGAGGAGATGGCAGAGGATGAGATAGCATCACTGACTGAAAAGGACATGAATTTGAGCAAACTCCTGGAGATAGTGAAGAACAGGGAAGCTTGGTGTGCTGCAGTTCATGGGGTTGCAGAGAGTTGGACATGATTTAGTAACTGAACCATGACAGCAACGTTTTAAAATTTTATTGAGATATAACTTACATAGAATGAAGTTGACAAATCTTAAGTATACAGATTGTTTTAATTTGTTTATGTACAGTCATGTGACCACTGTCCATCAAGATAAAGAACACTTTTAGCACCCTAGACATCTCCCTCATGACCCACTCTAATTCATACCTTAGCCCCAAGAGTGAGTACTCATCTGGACTTCTATCACCATAGATTGCTTTTGTCTGTTTTACCTATAAATGGGATTATTTGATGTATGTTCTTCCATATCTAACTTTATTTGTTAACCATTTTTTCTGGAAAGATTCATTCATGTTTTAATGTGTACCACCAATTCATTCATATTTTTATGTGTACCAACAGCAGTTGATCCTTTTTATAGCTGTGTAGTATTCCATTGTATGACTACACCGCAATTTATTTACTCATTTTATGGTTGGGGGACTTGGCTATTCCCAGTGATTGGCTGTTTTGAATAAAGTTGCTCTGAACACTCTTGTGCATTATTTTGGTAGACATAAACCTTACTCAGTTCTATTGAGTATAAAACTGGGTAATAGAATTCCTATACTGTAGAATGGGATATACTGTAGAATGGGCATGTTTTTGGCTTTAGGTAAATATAGCTTAGCAGTTTTCCTAAATGGCTGCAGTTTGGACATCCTTCAATAGTATGTGAGAATGCTAGCTGCTCTGTGTTGTTGTCAACAGTTGATATCGTCAGTTGCAATACTGTTTTAATAAATGTGAATGCCTTTATATGCTACATGTGTAAGAAATTCAAGAAAAAATATACTTGGCTTGGGAATATGTTTTCTAAGTACACTTGAACATGTGTAAGAGACTACCATGGGCCGTGGGGAGATGGTGAGAACACCAGTTTTGGGATCAGAGGAATTTAGGTTGACATCTCTGTCTCTACTTTTTTATAAATGAATGACCTGGGTAAAATAACTCATGTTCCCTATGCCTCGGATTTCTCTTTCATAGAGCATAGCAAAACATATTAAATCAAAAGATTGTCATGAAGACAAGTGAAATAACATGTAAAGTAGTGAAATAGTGCCTGGCACATAGCTGGGACTCGATGAATAGTTACTTTTCCTCTCTTCTTAGTGGTCTGGGTGGTCACATAAAACAGTGAAGCTGCTCCAGAAAGTTCCATCTCTATGTAGCTGCCTTTCAGCCTCTCATTTTCTACGTTGTCAAGATTTCTTTCCTTCCAAATATTCTGTTGCCCAGGCCAGACTCCTGAATGCCTTAGTACATTCTTTCCTCTACCTCACTCACTCTGTGCAATAATGACAGAAATGAATACCATTCTGGTTTTTTATTTACCAAGTGCTATGTGCCAAACACTGTAATAAATGCTTGACACATGTTGCTTCACTAGAACCTCGCAAAGTGCGTATTATTCTCTCCATCTTACAGATGGGAAGAAACTGAGAATTTGAGAGATCAAATTATCCTTGATCACACATAGAGTAGGTGGTGGAACCAAGATTTAAAACTAGGTCCCTTTGACTCCAATGCTCATTTGATTAACTACAATTCAATACACTGAACTAGTCAAAAGGTCCTCTTGGCAATCTCCAACACATCCCTGAATATATAATTTCATCTTTATCTCCCTATTACCTGCAAATTTTGTACACCTTCCAGGTTCCTTTAATAACGTTCTTCTTGCCAAACATGAAACCCACCATCAACTTTACTGGCACCCCTGGTGAGCTTCCAATTCAAACAGAATCAGAGTTGAAGGCTCAAATTTGCATGGGTCTCTTGCACCACATGCTGGGTCTTATTTACGTAACCAGTTCTTTTTCTTCTTTTTTCCACACCATAGGATGTGGAATGGGATTTCTTGAATAGTTGCTAAGGGCTGGATTATGCACTCAGGTGGATATAAATCCCTTACTCTTTGTCCTTTCATGGGCTGCTCTGAAGTATGGTTTCTGCTTGTATACTTCTCCAGAAGTCCCTTGGGTTTCAAACCAACCCACCTCTTATTTCCTAACGTGGTTCTTCGTTAAGTGCTAACCACCATAGTAAGGCATCATAATACATTGTATCACAGTGCTTTGCATATCCTTTCTTTCCTTGCTTTCTGGATTAATTTCTTAGAGCTGCTATAACAAATCAAAACCTTCGTGGCTTAAAACAACAGATATTTGTTATTTCCTAGTTCTTGAGGCCAGAAATCTGAAATGAGTTTCACTTGAACACAGTTGGGTTGGCAGGGCTCTCCTCTCCCTGGAGGCTGTAGGGCAATCTATTGCCCTATTGCCTCCGTTTCTTCTTCTTTCAGCATCTGATGGATGACAGTATCCCTTAACTTGTGACTGCTTCACTCCCATCTCTGTCTCCAAGGTTGTCTCATCTATTGTCTTCTGTGTACGTCACCCCTCCCTCTGCCTGTCTCTTATAAAGACACTTACAGTTGATTTTAGGGCCCACTCAGGTAATCCACAATAATCTCCAATGGTCAATCATTGTTGTTCAGTCGCTCGGTCGTCTGACTCTTTGACACCCCATGGGCTGCAGCACGCCAGGCTTCTCTGTCATTATCCTTAACTTAATGACGTTTGCACATGTCTTTTTCCATAAAGGCTAATATTTACAGGTTATGGGACTAAGATCTGGTATCTTTGGGTGGTCATTATTCGTTCTGCTACCCTTGCCTTATTTACTTACCTTCACCACCACAGATTAGTGCCTCTCAGTTAAACCATCAAAACTGTACCCTTGCCTCAAGCTCTACTTTCTAGAGCAGTTAAGTGAAGGCGTTACCTTTGCCATTAACTTGATTCCAGCCATCACTATTTCTTGCCTATATTCTTGCTGCCAGAAGTCACATGCCAAAACTCATATATCTGATCACATCATTCGCATACATAAATTTCTTCAAGGCAACCCCACATGGATTTTGTGTCAACCCTTAAACCCTTTGGCTTATACAAAGGCATTCAAGGACCTCCTGATCTGTTCAGTTATCTCTCACACTTTGTTTGACTCTCTCCAGTTTTAATGTCTAAGATCACATGCTTCAGAGTTTAACTTCTTTCCTTCAGTTCTGCCTTTACCATTTACTAGTTAAGTAATCTTGAATAGATCCCTTAGTTTTTCTAGTTCTCATTTTCCTTCAAGTCCCATTCAAGGTGATTGGGTTCATAAAATGAGATCACATATATGCCTGGCACAGGGTAAAAGTTAAAAAAAAAATTACTTTGATTATGTCAAATTGCATATAGGACTCTAAATGTCAGGTAACATTTTATGTCTCTAGGTATCTGTCGATAATTTTCCTCTTCCTAAAGAATCCTTGCCACCATTGCTCTCTGCCCCTCCCCCTCAAGTTAATCCTGTCTTGTCTTAGGAACTCATTTGAAGAATCATCTTCTTTGCAAAGCTTTCCCTGACCCAGTAGCTTTCCAAAATTGTTGCAAGTGTGAGACACAAGGGTACCTTGTTTGAAAGGCAGTTGCTTTAGCCATGATCACACAAATTCTGGTTCATCATATCTGAATTGGGCTCTTGGACTCAAGTTTTATAAAGCACTTTGGGTGATTTCACTGTGTGTGGCTCCTTGATCTACTTGAACGTCCTATGTATCACCCATGGCAAGTTGCTGCTTGGGTAGAAGCCCTTTTGGATAGAAACACCATTCAAGAAGATGTGTCCAACCCCATAAAATCTGTTATGTCCTCCCATCAAATTCCAAAATGCCCACATGTCCACTCCCAACCCCCCAACTTTTGTAAATCATATCATGTTACTTATGCATACTAATTGCTCATTCCTTTTGAGCTAAAATTTAAAGGTTTCCATCATCTGACCTCTGTTCCTCTCTGACCTTAGATTTTAGCACTCAGCCTGACTTCTCCTACTTCATTGGCCTTTAACACGTCAAGAATTCTCTTGATTCAGGGACTTGCTCTTCACCATGATGGAAGTTCTTTCCCTACACATACAGATATGGCTGTTGCCCTCATTTCATTCTGGTCCCTGGTGGGATGTTCCCTAATCAGAGAGACCTTCACCGACTACCCTGTTTATACCCTACCTGCTTCTACTGCTTAGCCCTTTTGGCACCAGAAATAGCATGTACTTGTTTGCTTGTTGTCTGCCATTCTCCACTAAAATGCAAACATCGTGACTATTTTGTTTGTTCCTTCCACAGTGCCTGAAATAGTGTCTCGGAAATGGAAGTGTTCAGTAAATATTTGTAAAATAAATGCATCTGCCAACATTGCCTCACCAATACAAAATAGAGGAGAGTGGAATTAGAAAATGAGGCTTGTAACAATTGGGTGTTCAAGACAGGCTTGTTGACAAGACTGAGTTCTGGTAACAAGACATAATGGAGCAAGAGAGGGAAGAACTGGTTGAATATATCATGATCATCAAAGCTTTTGAGGCTCATGCTTCGGGAACCTCAGTAGGATTCTCTCCACCAGTGGTTTTTGGGTGATTAATAATCAAGCAATGGAATCCATTTCTCTGGGCAAAGAGAAGAGCACTGGATGGTTGGGGTTATAAGTGGTCTTATGGCAGGAGGGGCCTGTGAATCCAGCTTCACTAGTAAGGAAGACACTGGGATAAGTTTGAGAAAGTCTTGTAACATCAGCAGTGCTCTGGTTGATTCCTTTTTGGTTGGTCTGCATCTTTAATGCACGGTTCTTGGTGCATAGTAAATGCTCAATAATGGCAGTATAAATAGGCCTGGATTTAGCAGAAGCTGGGACGTAATGGTTGCTTTAGAGACTGATGGATGTCATTATTATTCCTGGGGGCTATGTGCCATGCTAAGGCGCTTCAGTTGTGTCCGTCTCTTTGTGACCCAGTGGACCACCGCCTGTCAGGCTCCTCTGTCCATGGGATTCTCCAGGCAAGAATACTGGAGTGGATTGCTGTGTCCTCTTCCAGGGGATCTTCCTGATGCAGGGATCAAACTCATGTCTCCTGCAGCTCCCACATTGTAGGCGGATTCTTTACTGCTGAGCCACTGGTGAAGCCCCCTGGGGGCTATAGATAAACACAAAGAACAGAAACCTTGAAGACGGGCAGAGCTCAGTCCAAATCACACACGTGTCACTTAGTAGTTGGCAAGTCTCAGCCTCTCCTAGAGCTGGCTGCCTCACCTGGACAGTGGGCATGATTGTCTGTCCCACCTCCGTGGTGTCTGCACAGGTGAAAGGGATAGATGCTTGTGTTAGACCTTCCGTAGCTATGACCATAATAAAAGTTAGGGTGTGAATGTCACATTCCCCAGACGGAATTCAAGTTAGAATCCTGATTTCATACAGAATAAGAGAGAAGAAAGAGTATGTGGCACTCTTTTTTTTTTTTTTTTTTTAAAGAAAAGGAATCTGAGGCAAAGATGGCCAAATGTTAACATCTGTTCAATCTGGGTGGTGAGTAAATAATATCTTTTTAAAAGATTGTGTAAAATGTCAAAAATCAAGTACTTAATATACATGCTGTTAATAATCTTACACAATTATTACAAGATAATTAACTCTGCTTCTGATCCCTGATCTGCAGTCTTCCCACCCTCATACAAAAGGGCTTTATATGTCTTTGGGTGACAGAGATACTAGCTAGTGACTTTTTAAAATCCTTAATAAAACTTGGATTTTAAAGCCCAATTAGACTAGTTTTCATGAGTCTGACTCTTAAAACTTACCTCATTCTAGTTAAAGTTCCATGAAAGCTATGGTCATGTGTTTAATTTATAGATTTTTTTATCTCATTAGATAGACTGAATAAACATTAACCAGCAGGAAAAGTGATGAACCCAGAATATTGTACTTGTTAATCCTTGTGGTTTATTTCCATAATCCTGCCCTACAATTTTATAGAGTTGAGATTAACTTGATTCCAAATGGTAAACTATCAAAACTGATATTGTACTCTTTGTATATTTCTCCAAAAACTCTATTAACCTATCGGAAAGCAAAAGCGAAAACAGAAAGATACTTCTTTGACGAGCAACAAACATCAGGAGTAAATGGACTGGTATAGCTGATCCATGTTTTTGGAGTTTCACTGACTGTGTTTTGTAGGTTAGACTTAAACCACTGTGGTTCCAAAGTAAGGAACCTTGTTCCTTACTAAGGAAAAGAACATTCTTAAAGTAATTTTACTTAAACACACCCAATGTTACAAAAAAAAAAAGTGTTTTTCACATATTTTAATGGGTAATATCTTGGGTTCTGGACTATCTGAGGTTTGCACTCTGCTTTCCCACCTATCACGTGTTGATCTGGGGCAAATTAATGCAGTTAACATTGTCTAGCTCAGTTTTCTCAACTGTTTCTCTCTCTCTCTCTTTTTTTTTTTTGTGGATAGTAATAACAGCTATCTCATATGAATTTTGAGATAATTTGGTAAATTAAGACATGTAAGTATTCAGTACAGTGCTGGACAAATTGTAAGCTTGCAATGTATCCCACTGTTACTGTTACTATTGTCACAAATCAGTCAAGTTTACTATTAACTCCAAACAGAACTCCTGTGTCCCTTCTCTGGAGTGACCTAACATCTTGAACACAGATCTGTTCCTGCACTTAGCACAGTGTTCTGTGCTTTATCTCACTCTCTCTCTCTTTTTTTAAATCTCTTTTTAAATTTATTCTTGCCTGCACAGGGTCTTTGTTGCTATGCATGGACTCTCTAGTTGTCGCGAATGGGGGATAGTCTTGGTTGAGGTGCCTGGGCTTCTCACTGTGGTGGTTATTCTTGTTGCAGAGCATGGGATCTAGGATGCACAGACTCAGAAGTTGTGGCTCACAGACTCTAGGGTGCAGGCTCAATAGTTCTGGCACATAAGCTTAGTTGCCACATGGCATGTGAGATCTTTCAGGACCAGGGATCGAACCTGTGTCTCCTGCATTGGCAGGCAGATTCTTAACCACTGGACCACCAGGGAAGCCCCTTTTCTCGTTCTTTAACTTTACCTCCCACCACACTCTGAGATTCTCCTGAGGGAGGACAGTTCCCTTAGCACAATATTGCAACATCAGTAGCCAAGAATGGCAAATCTTTGGCAAACATCCTTTCATTCTCCCCTCCGGTACTTAGCTGCTACCCTTACCTCACTCAGAATCCTTTTCAGCACAGCCTTCCTAGGAGTCACTGACAACCAGTTAGAAACCAAAGAGTTCAAGATCAGTGTATTTGTTACCTTTATAATAGATGCTCATCAGGTGTTAAATAATACATAATATTTCCCTTGCCTATTTACTCATTTTTAAAATTTATTTTTAATTGAATGATAATTGTTTTACTATATTGTGTTGGCTCTGCCATACAACAACATGAATCATCCCCCCCAACCCAGTCCCCACCATCCCCTACCCCTCTAGGTTGTCACAGAGCACTGGGTTGAGCTCCCTGTGTTACATAGCTGCTTCTCATTAGTTATCTATTTTACATTTGGTAATGTATATGTTTCAATGCTACTCTCTCAATTTGTCCCACCCTCTGCTTCCCCTGCTGTGTCCAAAGTCTATTCTCTGTATATATCTGTGTCTGTACTCCTGCCCTGCAAGTAGGTTCATCAGTACCATATTCTAGATTCCATATATATGCCTTAATATAAAAAATTTGTTTTTCTCTTTCTGACTTACTTCACTCTGTATGTCTCTAGTTTCATCCTCCTCTCTAGAACTGACTCAAATGAGTTCCTTTTTATGGCTGAATAACATTCCTTTGTATATATGTACCACAGCTTCTTTATCCATTCACCTTTTGATGGACATCTGTGTTGCTTCCATGTCCTATCTATTGTGAATAGATGTGCTATGAACATTGGGAATACATGTGTCTTTTTGAATTATGGTTTTGCCCAGTAGTGGGATTGCTGGGTCATATGGTAGTTTTACATCTAGTGTTTTAAGGAGCCCCCGTACTGTTCTCCATAGTGCTTGAATCAATTTACATTCACACGAGCAGGGCAAGAGGGTTCCCTATTCCCTATTCTCCAACTGTCTCCAGTGTTTATTTTCATTTTTTATTGTTGGAAAAAATTTAAAGACAATTTCTTTTGTCCTTTAAATTTTAAGATTTTCTTTTTAAATTTTTTTATGTTAATTTTTATTTGAGTATACTTGCTTTACAATGTTGTTTTTATTTCTACTGTACAGCAAAGTGTATCAGCTATACATATATGTATACATATCCCCTCTTTTTTTTGGATTTCCTTCCCATTTAGATCACCACAGATCATTGAATAGACTTACCTGTGTTATACAGTAGGTTCTCATTACTCACCTAGTTTATATATAGTATCAGTAGTGTATATATATCATTCCAAATCTCCCATTTCATCCCGCCCACCTCAACCTTGGTGTCCATAGGTTTGTTCTCTATGTCTGTGTTAAGACAATTTTTTAGAGTGTTTTTAGGTGAAACAAAAATAAGAGGGAGTTGCAGAGATTTCTTATATACCTCTGTCCCCAGGCATGCGTGACTTCCTCCATTACAAACATCACTCACTAGAATAGTACCTTTTTGTTTTAACCAAAGGTGGACTTAGCCTTCTTCCAAAGTATATAGTCTGCAGATCTTGTCTTTGGCTTCTTGGCATAATGTAGAAATGTAATAGTTTGTATGCTCCCATTCTCTATCTCTTACTTAAGATTTGTTCAATGATTTATCTTTTGTCATTCATTTGTTAAGTTTTATCCATCATATGCAAGACGTGAAGGTTTCAGAGCTGAATAAATAATCATTCTCTTCCCTCAGGAAGTTAAACCTTGTTGTTGTTTAGTCGCCAAGTCTCTCTTTGGCCCCATGCAGCACTCCAGGCTTCCCTGTTCTTCACTATCACTGGGAGTTTATTCAAAGTCATGTCTATTGAGTTAGTGGTACTATCTAACCATCTCATCCTCTGTCTCCCTCTTCTCGTTTTGTCTTCAGTCTTTCCCAGCATCAGGGTCTTTTCCAAAGAGTCAGGTAATACTCTACAATTAAGTTTGTATGTTTCTACTTCTTCTGTTATACTCGTACCTTTGTGGCCCCTTTATGACATGGGATGTTATTCCATGTCTCTGAATTTAAGCTTCTTTTCATGAAATTAAAATACTACCTAAAAGAATTGTACAAAAAAGATCTTCACAGCCAGATAATCACGATGATGTGATCACTCACCTAGAGCCAGACATCCTGGAATGTGAAGTCAAGTGGGCCTTAGGAAGCATCACTACGAACAAAGCTAGTGGAGGTGATGGAATTCCAGTTGAGCTATTTCAAATCCTAAAAGATGATACTGTGAAAGTGCTGCACTCAATATACCAGCAAATTTGGAAAACTCAGCAGTGGCCACAGGACTGGAAAAGGTCACTTTTCATTCCAATCCCAAAGAAAGGCAATGCCAAAGAATGCTCAAACTACCACACAATTGCACTCATCTCACACGCTAGCAAAGTAATGCTCAAAATTCTCCAAGCCAGGCTTCAGCAATACGTGAACCATGAACTTCCAGATGTTCAAGCTGGTTTTAGAAAAGGCAGAGGAACCAGAGATCAAATTGCCAACATCTGCTGGATCATTGAAAAAGTGAGAGAGTTCCACAGAAACATCTATTTTTGCTTTATTGACTATGCCAAAGCCTTTGACTGTGTGGATCTCAATAAACTGGGGAAAACTCTGAAAGAGATGGGCATATACCAGACCGCCTGACTTGCCTCTTGAGAAACCTGTATGCAGATCAGAAAGCAACAGTTAGAACTGGACATGGAACAACAATTTGGTTCCAAATAGGAAAAGGAGTATGTCAAGGCTGTATATTGTCACCCTGCTTATTTAACTTATATGCAGAGTACATCATGAGAAACCCTGGGCTGGAAGAAGCACAAGCTGTAATCAAGATTGCCGGGAGAAATATCAATAACCTCAGATATGCAGATGACACCACCCTTATGGCAGAAAGTGAAGAAGAACTAGAGAGCCTCTTGATGAAAGTGAAAGAGGAGAGTGAAAAAGTTGACTTAAAGCTCAACATTCAGAAAACTAGGATCATGGCATCTGGTCCCATCACTTCATGGCAAATAGATGGGGAAACAGTGGAAACAGTGGCTGACTTTATTTTGGGGGGCTCTAAAATCACTGCAGATGGTGACTGCAGCCATGAAATTAAAAGACACTTGCTCCTTGGAAGAAAAGATACGACCAACCTAGACAGCATATTGAAAAGCAGAGACATTACTTTGCCAACAAAGGTCCATCTAGTCAAGGCTACGGTTTTTCCAGTAGTCACGTATGGATGTGAAAGTTGGACTATAAAGAAAGCCGAGTACCGAAGAATTGATGCTTTTGAACTGTGGTGTTGGAAAAGACTCTTGAGAGTCCCTTGGACTGCCAGGAGATCCAACCAGTCCATCCTTAAGGAGATCAGTCCTGGGTGTTCACTGGAAGGGCTGATGTTGAAGCTGAAACTCCAGTACTTTGGCCACCTCATGCGAAGAGCTGACTCACTTGAAAAGACCCTGATGCTGGGAAAGATTGAAGGCAGGAGGAGAAGGGGACGACAGAGGATGAGATGGTTGGATGGCATCACCAACTCAATGGTCATGAGTTTGGGTAAACTCCTGGAGTTGGTGAAGGACAGGGAGGCCTGGTGTGCTGCGGTTCATGGGGTTGCAAAGAGTTGGACACGACTGAGTGACTGAACTGATTTCACATAGTTGTTGTTAAGAATTAAGTGAGAGAATACACCCTACGGTTTCCTTCATAATATTAGCAATTATGTTTAACTGATTATTTATGTTATATAATATCTGCCTTTCCAGACCAGAATCTCTGAGTGTAGTTATTTGGCTTGCCCTGTTTCCTTTTATAGCTATAGCTTCAATCAGTGTGCCCATCACCTAGTAAATGCAATTGCTATTATTTTACTGTTAATCACTTAACAATAATAAAGGTGAATCTGGGAGCAATTGCATAGATGAAATTCAAGCTCTATTTGTCTGGCTTCTTCAGTTTGAGAGACCTTGAGTAAAGAAAGTTCATAAACTTGTGATTTCTTTTATGTGTTGGAGTCTTTCATATTGTTATGTATTTTTATGTTTTTTTTTTTTTAATATAGGGATTCTTGTATTGGGATGGATTTTCTTCTCTTTGAGCAACAGCACTTTTATACCACCTTAAAATTTGATATTAATAAAATCAAAATTCATTTTCTGTACTTTAGCTTATTAAATGTTCTCTTTAACTATGTGTAGACATTGAAAACCACATATTTAATAAAGTGTATATTGCATCTATATCTGTATATATATACATGTGTTATCTATAATTTGCAGATAAATTATAGATAAAAAAGAATTACATATCTGTGTATATATATATATATATACATGTGTTATCTATAATTTGCAGATAAATTATAGATAAAAAAGAATTAGCTTTCATTTCATAGTTACACACTGTAATTGCAATTAAAAAGTAGTAATTGTATTCAAAATTTTCTTTTGATGGTAGAACTACCCTGGTGGGTATAAGTTCAATATAATCAACTTTTCCAAAATAAGCTTAGAATATTTTTGGTTCAAAATTATCCAACAGGAGAAATACATAGATAATTTATTTGTGAAAAGAATTTATCTTTTTTGCAGAAGTAAAAGCTGTTTGTAGGAAGTGCAGTAGACTTTGATTTTTGTTGTTGAGAAATATATAGCATATTGTATGCTAAGTTCAGTCTTAGCTGACTCTGCCCCTCTCCTTACTTTTTAGATTTCTGAACATGAGCATTTCCTTAGTTCAGGTGTCCTTAATATTGTTTTTTTGAAGCCATGGAGGCCTGGTGAAGGCTAAAGCCATTTTTTAGAATCATGTTTTAAATCCATAAAGTAAAATCCATGGGGTTATGAGGAAACCATCTACATATAGTTATCAAAATATTTTAAAATTGTTGATAAAGTATTATATGTACCTCTTCATCAAATGAATTCAATGTGCTGTGCTCAGATGCTCAGTTGTGTCTGACTCTTTGCAACCCTATGGACTGTAGCCCACCAGGCTCCTCTACCATGAGATTCTCCTGGCAAGAATACTAGTGTTGGATACCATTTCCTCCTTCAGGAGATCTTCCCAACTCAGGGATTGAACCTGCATCTTTTATGTCTCCTGCTTTGGCAGAAGGATTCTTGACCACTAATGCCATCTGAGAAGCCCAGTAAACTTAATAAGATCCAGAAATTGGATAACTAATGATGAAATAAAAATAACATTTTGATATATTGTTAACAACTTTAAGGTAATGTGAAAATATCCATGATTTCTGTTTTTCTTATAGTCACAGTTGTTGCCAATACAAATTATTATGATGTTGCCTTTATTTATGATTGAAAGGAATTCTAAAGGTTTGTTAGAGTTTAGTGAAAAGTTTAGTTGGGTGTTACAGTGATATAAAATGGTGTTAGCTTGGTATTTGTCCCCAAATAAGATTTTCCTGACAGGCCTCATCCTTTTCTTCCTATTTTCTCTTTTCAACACAATACTTGATTGTACTAGAAGTAACAGTTTTTTACGAAACTAATATTCATTCAGACAGGCTTAAGAAAGAAAAAAAAAAGAGGAATGAATATCTGACTCTTACTGAAAAGAGAGGGGGAGGAAAAAGCCCTGTTTATGAACCTGCTTATATTTGCTAATGGATACAATTAACTGTGCTGTTTTCTTTTTTGTTACTTAATTTTTGTGTTACACAGTGAGGCCTAAAGAGACTCTTAGAGCCAGAAAAAAAAAAAAAAAGTGGAATTGTCTGATGAAAGACGGCATAGAGAAACATTAAAAGAATCAGCTGTCACTCAGGAATATGAATATAAGATCAAGGATGGTACTTTGGGCAACAGTTGAATGAATTTTTAATATTTATCAATTTGTATTAAAATTGGTAAGTTTATCAATTGATGATTGAAAGCAAGTACACCTTGCTTTCATACAGACATTTTCATGTTCTAAGTTTTCTCATCTGAGTTTCTTTTTCTCATTGCTTTAGAAATGTCACTTGTTCAGAACAGTATTGTTCCAGCATTTAAAACTTGGTTCACGGAAATTTATATTTCTCTTTAGAGTGAAAAAGATATTCTTTAGAATAAAATGTACATTGATTTTTCTCATACTGTTCTTTATAAAACAAACTCTTTTTTGCTAACAAAATCTGTCCACTCTAGTTCATTAATAGATCTTTGTAGTACAATGAAAGAAAATGCTTTGATTCAACTCTATTTCATTTGATTCTATTCTATTTCACAATATTTGTAAGCCCTTTTTGTTGACAAACACTGTTGTAGGTATGTTGGGGAATATAAAAAGGACTAGGAAACCACACATTCCCTGTTGCTTTCAAAAGGGTTAGGAAAAGAGAGAAAGAGGCTTCAAAGGTGATTATGAGAAAAAAGTTTAAAATATAGCAGTAGTTATTATTGGGTATTCAGTACTTTCATTTATTATTCATTCTGCAAAGTAGCCATCAGCTGAAAGTTAACAGACAATTCCAACTGAGTTCAGTTAAGTTCAGTCACTCAGTCGTGTCCAACTCTTTGTGACCCCATGAATTGCAGCACGCCAGGCCTCTCTGTCCATCACCAACTCCCGGAGTCTACCCAAACCCATGTCCATCGAGTCAGTGATGCCATCCAACCATCTCATCCTCTGTTGTCCCCTTCTCCTCCTGCCCCCAATCCTACCCAGCATTAGGGTCTTTTCCAATGAATCCTACCCAGCATTAGGGTCTTTTCCAATGAGTCAACCCCTCGCATGAGGTGGCCAAAGTATTGGAGTTTCAGCTTCAACATCAGACCTTCCAATGAACACCCAGGATTGATCTCTTTTAGGATGGATTGATTGGATCTCCTTGCAGTCCAAGGGACTCTCAAGAGTCTTCTCCAACACCACAGTTCAAAAGCATCAATTCTTCGGCGCTCAGCCTTCTTCACCGTCCAACTCTCACATACATGACTACTGGAAAAACCATAGCCTTGACTAGATGGACTTTTGTTGGCAAAGTAATCTCTCTGCTTTTAAATATGCTATCTAGGTTGGCCATAACCTTCCTTCCAAGGAGTAAGCATCTTTTAATGTCATGGCTGCAGTCACCATCAGCAGTGATTCTGGAGCCCAAAAAAATAAAGTCTGACACTGTTTCCACTGTTTCCCCATCTATTTCCCATGAAGTGATGGGACCAGATGCCATGATCTTAGTTTTCTGAACGTTGAGCTTTAAGCCAACTTTTTCACTCTCCTCTTTCACTTTCATCAAGAGGCTCTCTAGTTCTTCTTCACTTTCTGCCATAAGGGTGGTGTCATCCGCATATCTGAGGTTATTGATATTTCTCCTGGCAATCTTGATTCCAGCTTGTGTTTCTTCCAGCCCAGCGTTTCTCATGATGTACTCTGCATATAAGTTAAATAAGCAGGGTGACAATATACAGCCTTGACGTACTCCTTTTCCTATTTGGAACCAGTCTGTTGTTCCATGTCCAGTTGTAACTGTTGCTTCCTGACCTGCATACAGGTTTCTCAAGAAGGAGGTCAGGTGGTCTGGTATTCCCATCTTTTTCAGAATTTTCCACAGTTTATTGTGATCCACACAGTCAAAGGCTTTGGCATAGTCAATAAAGCAGAAATAGATGTTTTTCTGAAACTCTCTCACTTTTTTGATGATCCAGCGGATATTGGCAATTTGATCTCTGGTTCCTCTGCCTTTTCTAAAACCAGCTTGAACATCTGGAAGTTCACGGTTCACATATTGCTGAAGCCTGGCTTGGAGAATTTTGAGCATTACTTTACTAGCATGTGAGATGAGTGCAATTGTGTGGTAGTTTGAGCATTCTTTGGCATTGCCTTTCTTTGGGATTGGAACGAAAACTGACCTTTTCCAGTCCTGTGGCCACTGCTGAGTTTGCCTAAAATCTAAGATAATTTGTTTCTTATATGTCAGTTTTAGAGGCAGAGTGGCTCAAGAGTTGATTAAATCAGTGTCTCAAACAACCCACATAAGAACACAGATTTTTGTTTCCTTTTTTTCCCCTGTGTTAATTTAGGTCAGATGTGCAGCTTTATAATTAGTCTGAGTTTTCTTTATGATTATAAGGTGGCTTCCAACTTTGATGCATCGCATAAAGCCTTGACGGCATCCAAAAGTAGGAAGAACTTTTGTCATAAGATTTCTTAGGAGCCAAATAAATCTAAATAAAAATGAATAAGTAAACAAAGCAATCAGCTCACTTTTCCTTACACAAAATAAAACAAGACGAAAACCTATACCACAAGTCTTCAGCAGATTAATGTCTCATTGTCCTGAATTAGTTTACAAACTATTGTCTAAAACTGTTACTGGCAAGGGAAAACAGGACCACCATCATTGGTTAGTGTTAGTGTTAGCGTTAAACCAATCAGAATTCATTTCACTTCAGGGACTGTTGACAGAGCTAGCCTCCCTGGAAATGCATGGCTGCATTGAAACAGGTGTTGTTGTTATTCAGTTGCTAAGTGGTGTCCAACTCTTTGAGACCCCATGGACTGCAGCACGCTAGGCTTCCCTGCCCTTCACTATCTCCTGGAGTTTGCTCAAACTCATGTCCATCGAGTCGGTGATGCCATCCAACTATCTCATCCTCTGTCAGCCTCTTCTGCTTCTGCCTTTGATCTTTCCCAGCATGAGGGTCTTCTCCAATGAGTCAGCTCTTTGCATAAAGTGGCCAAAGTATTAGAACCTCAGTCTCAGCATCAGTCCTTCCAGTGAATATTCAGGACTTATCTCCTTTAGGATGGACTGGTTGGATCTGCTTGCAGTCCAAGGGACCCTCAAGAGTCTTCTCCAGCATCACAATTCAAAAGCATCACTTCTTTGGCACTCAACCTTCTTTGTGGTCCAAGTCTCATATCCATACATGACTACTGGAAAAACCATAGCTTTGACTATATAGACCTTTGTTGGCAAATAGCTTTCCTTCCAAAGAGCAAGCATCTTTTCATTTCGTGGCTGCAGTAACCATCTGCAGTGATTTTGGAGCCCAAGAAAATAAAGTCTGCCAGTTTCCACTTTTTCCCCATCGATTAGCCATGAAGTGATGGGACTGGATGCCATGATCTTAGTTTTTTGAATGTCAAGTTTTAAGCCAGCTTTTTCACTCTCCTCTTTTACCCTCGTCAAGAGGCTCTTTAGTCCCTCTTCACTTTCTGCCATTAGAGTGGTATCATCTGCATATCTGAGGTTGATATTTCCCTTGTAATCTTGATTTCAGCTAGTATGTCAATGCTGTATATTGTAACCCTGCTTATTTAACTTATATATAGAGAACATCATGCGGAATGCTGGGCTGAATGAAGCTCAAGCTAGAAACAAGCTGAAATAGGTGGGTTCTGAACAAAATTGAGGTTCCTTAAGAAGAGATGGAAAATGGATATTGGGTAGGCAATCTACTGTATCTGCTGCAACAGCCTTTATTATTTTTGATTTATAGCTTTGGAAACTGGAACTCAGTGATGTTAACTGATTTGCCTAAAATCACCATTTAATTAGGAGTAGAACCTGGTTTTAAATACAGGTCAATGTGGTTCCAAAGACTACTCTTGATGGCATCATCCCCAAAGGTATAAATTATGCAATGGAAATGTTTTTGAAGTTCTGTATTTTTGATCATGGTATCCTTTGATTCATACTGGATATCTGAGGCAAAAGTGTTGTGTCTTTGTTATTGATACAGGCTTTAATTAATGAAACTACGTATGATTTGGTAAAAACACTTGCCCCACATTTATTTTCTCTTTGCTTCCCATACCTGCTCATTATATTCTTTCATCTTAATGGAAATAACAAAGTTAAATTATGTGTAAAAATAGACACAGGCTTAACCTCATAGCCTCTATTTACCCCATTATGACTATGTCTAATGTGTGAGTCAACTTGTTGAATACATCTCTTTTACATCTCATCATTCATTCTAAGTAGCAGCATTTTTACTGATGGGGAAAGGGTGAAAGCTTTACTTAGCAAGATATTTTCTTTACTTTGTAATAATGTGAAGAGAAAATAAATAAGTTTTGTATACCTATTACTAACCTTATATTGGGCTTCCCTTGTGGTTCAGATAGAAAAGAATCTGCCTGCATGTGGGAGACCTGGGTTTAATCCCTGAGTTGGGAAGATCTCCTGGAGGAGGGCATGGCAACCCACTCCAATATTCTTGCTTGGAGAATCCCATGGACAGAGGAGCTTGGTGGGCTACAGTCCATGGGGTCTCAAAGAGTCGGACATGACTGAGTGACTAAGCACAGCACAACCTTAGATTCCTTTTCCAATGCCTACAAACTTGTAATTTAAAATATACAAATCCAAGGAGCTTCATTTAAACCCTATGCTTCTTTTCCTTCTCCAGATCTTCCGCTTGTTATCTCTCCAACTTAGTAACTGAAAGAACTCTAAATATACTACTTCCTCCCTATTAACTTTAGCATCCAGAAACTACTCGAAAATGTGATGCACTCCGTTTTAGTGTCTGCAGTCTAAGAAATACTCAACTTCCATTTCTATTAATAGAACCCAACACTTCTAACATCCTGATATTGGTGGACATACTTCTCCAAATAAGGTAATTTTAAAAAGAAAAACATTTAGTTATGTAACTCACACCAAGTGAAATACACACCACAGTTCCTGTGTTTCCAAGTGAGCAAGGACCTTGGTAATTGACCCAGCAACTTGGATACTGTCCTTGACCTTTGTCTCCTTCATCTGCCGGACCAAGTTACCAGGAAGTCCTGACAACTGTAATTTTCAGCAAATTATCAAAATTTATTTTCTCATTCATAGTGTCATTTAAAACATCTCTACGTGAGCTACTATGAAGCCTCTCACATCCATGCTGCTGCCAGAGTAGCAATGACTTATACACACCACCGTGTGTAAAATAGATACTAGTAGGAAGCTGCTGTGTAACCCAGGGAACACTGTGACAACCTTGGGGGCTGGAATGGGGGATAGGCTGGGAGGAAGGTTCAAAAGGGAGGGCATATATGTATACCTATGCCTGATTTGCATTGCTGTATGGGAGAAACCAGCAGAAACCAGAAACATTGTAAACTAATTATCTTCCAATTAAAAAAAAAGAAAAAACATAGTGGTCTTTAAAAAAAAAAAGCAAATCTAATAATTGTCTTTCTGTGTTAAAGGCCATTTAATATTTTCTCATTACCCTTCAACTTCTTTCACATAGTTAATAAGTACACTATGATATGCTTCTCTAGTCTAGCCTGTTGCCAGGCTTTGATCAGATACCCCCTTACCCCACTCCCAGTATATCATGGTTTTGCCAGTGATTTCTGATTGACTAATTAGTATATATATTATTCCTTATGAAAATTTGAAATGATACAAAACTATTTCCCCCTGATCTCTGCTTATTTTTAAAAAAGAGAACAAACTAAATTTACATTTAAGTGCAATTCTCTCCTTGTTGAATTTAATATTGTACAGTCTTAATAATTGTGCAGATATTTTGTTTCCCTATGAGTAGTTGCTTATTGTAAAACGAGTCCTTACAAAAACAAAGCAAAAGAACCAAAGAGCCTACAAAGTTTAGATAGAGGTTGTAAGAAAATTGCTTCAGATCACAAAGACTAGATGACTTGGTGAAAATTAACAGTTAAGGTATCTGAACCACTAGAGCGGTGTAATTAGACTCTACTTCTGCTTAACCCCAAGTTATTCAATTAGCTTCTCTTATTACTAATGCCAATTTCATATAATTGCCATAGTTGCAATTGGTTGGACAGAAACAAGAATGGTTTTCATTTCTTATGTCTAGGTGCCTTGTGGAGCAGGAAGTGTATTTGTGTAATCAGCATTCTTTGAGTTGCATTAAACTTCCTAGTTTCCTTTACTATGTGAAGTGAGAAATTAAAATCGTTCCTAAAGCATTTTGTTATTGTTGTTTTCTTTTTGTAGGACAGATGGTAGGAATTCAGGTAGTTTGTCAAGTGCTTTTTGATTACCTAAAAAGTTAGCTTTATTATTTTAACTAAAAATATTATTATTGTAAACTAGCAGGCTTCTGATCACCAAAGTATAATCAAATTGAATTTTCAAATGAAAGAAACAGTGGATGAAGTATCCATAATGGCTATCTGAAATACGTTATGTTTGTTTCTGGCTTCAAGCTTTTATTACAGAATGGTGTCTTTTATTCTTTGCTAAAATCATTTACTACTATATAAAGATTTAAGGGGACAATTTTAAAAAACTCTAACTACAAGAAGAAAAATTAAGGTCACATCTAAGATTGACAATGGGATGCTACTCGCTGAATATGAGAAAGCAGGGCTATGTTCAATGTAATTTTCTTGTTGGAGAGATGGTAAGACCGGATAGGGATATTTGAATATTAAAGTTAGATTTGGAATCCAAACATCCTTAGTTTTGCAGGTTTTTGATCTGTTTATTAGCCATGCAAAAATATATTGCTATTTCTTAATCTGATCATGGTTGATTCTGCCACTGGAGTTATTTCCCCCCCACACTTTGATGCGATATGTTTTATTTTTCAAGTGTTTGTTTCACAAAGATCAGCAAACAAAGTGAGATTTTCACTTCCCTCCTCCATCAGCAATGTTTTTTATTTGGTTAGCCAACATCAATGGGAAGATATTAAAATGATTAACTCTCTTGTGTCTTAAATGACTGGATATTATGTGAGCTGAACTCCCAACTTTTATCTCTTAAATATGAATGTGCCAATATTACAGTGTTGTGCTTCATTCTTTTTTTTTTTAATAAATTTATTTATTTTAGTTGGGGGCTAATTACTTTACAATATTGTAGCAGTTTTTGCCATACATTGACATGAATTAGCCATGGGTTTACATGTGTTCCCCATCCTGAACCCTCCTCCCACCTCCCTCCCCATCCCATCCCTCTGGGTCATCCCAATGCCCCAGTTGTGCTTCATTCTGAACTATTTAATCATTGCAATCTGTAGATAAGTTGGCTTCTGAATCTTTGCCTAATGTCATAACTAAGTCCTCTTTCCCACTTAAATCACCATGTCTGTGCTGAAGACAGGTATGTAGAGAATCCAACTAAATGAATTAGAGGTTTAAAGATACATTACCCACAAGACTTCCCCAAACTTTTCAGTTTCCTTTAGTTTTAATTGTCCTAATGAGTGATGGTGAGGGATTCTTGGTTATCTACCTTCAAGTGTATTTGACAGCAGAGTCTGTGATGGAAAAAGCACTGGATTAGGAATCAGCATGTTGAGACTGAGATCTGGGGCTGTTATCTGTGCATGGCTGTTATGAACAGAAAATGAAGCGCTGATATGCAGTATATTGTATAGTGTTCCCTGACAGCCAAACGTAAGGTTTGAGAACTACACAAGGTACTTCTGGTTAGTCCATTTAAAAGGAAATCCCAATATTGTTTTGAGATTTCAAAGCAAAAAAAAAAAGGAAATAACCTAAATATCTGAAAGCAAGGAAACGTTGATGTATGTATTATTACTTCAATAATGGAGCACTGTGTGTATAGCCAGGCTTCCCAGGTGGCTCAGTGATAAATAATCCACCTGCCAATTCAAGAGATGCAAGAGGCATGGGTTCAATCCTTGGGTCAGGAAGATCCCCTGGAAGAGGAAATGGCAGCCCACTCTACTGTTCTTGCCTGAAGAATCTCATGGACAGAGGAGCCTGGCGGTCTACAGTCTATGGGGTCACAGAGAGTTGGACAAGACAAAGTGACTGAGCGTAGCACAGCACAGCATACAATACATACAGCCACTGACATGATGCTGTACATTTGTATTTATCAACCTGGAAGGTGCTGATGTTCATTTATGAATAAGAAAACACAGTATTAAATATATTACATAATCAGATTTCATTATATTTACCAAGTATTGTGTGGTACACATATAAAAGAGAAAAAGAAAGATGCACAGAGGCTACCTCTGGGTGTTAAGATGGGAGTAATTTTTTTGTCATTTGTGTTTTCAAATTTTTCTGAAATAAACAGATTACTTACATAAGGACACAGACACACAGACACACAGACATTTCGGTTTAAATCCTGAGGATTTATAGAATCTCTGACAGCCACTGTCTCTTATGCTCTGACATCTAGTCCATGGCAGAGATGTTGGGTCTACCGCTCTCTTCACTGTCCGTCTCTGTGTCCGTTGTTCTGGCAACCAGTAACTGAGTTCAAAATCATTCTTTCTCATCTGTGGTTGCAACAAGCGTCTAACTAGTCACTCTGTCCCACCCTTTACCTCTCTTTCTACCCTTCAGTCCATTTACATTAAGGTCATCAAATCACAAATGTTTTCTAAAGCATAGAGTTTTCTCCCATCTTTAGATCCTGTCCCCCTTCCCAACCCCCCTCCCACATGTATCTGATAGCTTCTTTTTGCCCTAGAACTTTCTGTGTATGCTCTTCAGTCTAGTACTAAAAGTCTTTCATGATAGAGCCAGTGTTTATTTCTTCCTGTCACACACATACCCTTGACCCAGCCAAACTTAGCTATTGTTCGCTGAACAACTCAGACTTCTCTGACTCCACTTTAGACCATCATATTCCATCAGTTTGTAATGCTACTTCCTATTAAAACTTTACTTACAATGTATAACCCAGCCATATCCCCAGTTTCTCTGAATTCTAGATATGTTCTTTCCTACTTATGAATATCATATCATCTTTGGAATATATTTATATATTGATTCATTCATTTATTCATATCATTTTTTGAGCATCTGCTATGTTTTAGGGGCTATCTGGATTCCCAGTTATAGAAGTAAGAAGTAATACACCCTTGTCCTTGAGCAATTAACAATCTAATACTTAACATTTCTGCTTTATTTTATCTGTTTACTTATGGTAGTTTCCTTTTCTACCACCTCTCCCTTATCATACACACACACACACACACACACACACACACAGGTATATCAATGTACATTGATTGTGAATATGTGGAGTGTTATTTATGTCTCATAATAAAATACTCTGTTACAGTCTTAGAAAGAGAAGATAGTCAATAAGTGTATTGTGTTAGAAAGGCGGAGAGAAGAATGGAATAAAATATTCTGTTCCATATATATATATATTAGATATACGAACATATATTATTTATGTAATATATAATTATCTAATTTTTAACCATGTCACTTTTCCCCCTTCAGAGTTTTCAAAAATTAAATTTAATTTCTAATTAGCATTGTTAACCTGTAGAGTGATGAAAACAAGTTATTTCTCCTAGTTGCTAGGGACTTCAAGATGAGACTGATGTCCTTAAGAGACGGAAGCAAAACCTACCTTCTTCTACTAGAGAGAAAGTGATGAATTGAGTTTAGGACTCGGACTTGATAATTTGCCCTAGAATCTGGAGACCTGAGAGTAGCTTCTTAATTAATGGTTGTTAGCCTACAGAATTTAGAGATTTGATAGTATATATTGGAAACACCAGTGTGTTCATGACCTATGAATATGCTATGCCTCCAAGTTGTTATTTTTTTTCTTTTTAAAGTCCTTAGTGCAGTTTTCCTGCTTCACTAATCATTCATGTTAGAATTTCCCTTGGAGACTTTAGAGAAGTTCTTTACTACTTATTAAGTATCTCTGTCTTTTCATGTTATAGTTTTTGCTCATTTTAAAATAAGGATATCAGTTGTTTTCTTTTTCTCCCCCCCCCTTTTTTTGAAGAAAAAAGGCTGGCTAATACATTAAGGAATATTTACACAAAAGGTCTTTTCTTTTAAGGGACGTAGGTAAGAAGTTAATATTTTCAAATGAATCCTTCTGTTTTCAAGGGGATTTTTAGTAAAGTTGTTTTAGCCCAAATCTGCTATATGCATTAAAAGTAAAGGAAACCAATCAGCTCAGTTTTAATTTTAAGAGAAATCTGTATCTGTTTAAGGAATTATGTGTACCCACTTGGTTTGCTGTATGAGAGATCTGATGCTGAAAAACTGCCTCCAAATTGTGCACATTGCACTGTGTTTCAAATATAGCTGAAAAGCTTGCTCTTGTCTGGTCTGAATCCTAATGGCAAACGGGATATGTTGACATTTTATTTCCCCAACTGAATTTTAAGTTCCTTGGGCACAGAAGTCCTGGTATATTATTTGTGCAAGTTTGTGCCTTACAGGAAATCAAAACATTTGTTGATTTGGCTTACTTAATTGTATATTATTTTGTAAAACAAATGCCTCTTTTATGATATGAATCATTTTGTCTTATCAGTCTGCGTTTTCATATAGTGGTCTAAGAAATTAGTTTGAAGACAGATATATAGAGTGGAATCTTGTTTATTGAAGGTGGATAGAATATAATTTTTGATGAATTATTTTTTATTGTTCAGAAAAGTTTATTTGTATAAAAATTATATATTTTAATGAAATTTACATTCAGAATGTTTTAGTATTTACATAGATCGTTCAGTAACCGTTAGAGATATTTGGTTTCCTGTCTATAATGCTGAATATTCTAAATATAAGGAAGAAAAAAATGACAAATGAAAGAGCTAAAGTGCAGATTTTCCTCTCCTTTTGTCTATTCTTTGAGATGAGACATCATGAAATATCTTTCTTAGCTTCTGCAATGTAGCTGTTTCTTTTCAAATCTATACTAGTGTGGAAGTTCAGCTCAGAGGGAGAAACTGCCTGATGTCTTATTTAATCCTATGCCTCTAGGAGTTGTTCTCTCTTTTCTGAAGTTATACACTGGCAAAACTACTGTCATTGCCCTTGCTTTTTGCCTTTGCTTCACATTTACTCTTTGACAGGCTTAAATAATGGCTAAAATGGTCGAAGTGATTTATGCCTGTAGACTGATGTCTTCATTTGCTTGCTTCACATTCCAATTTTTTTTTTTCTAATGGTCTGGTGCACACCTAGCGCAGGTACATTTTATTAGAGAGTATATTCCCTCTAAATGCTGTTCCTAAGCTGGAAGAAATGGGCCATAATCATATAAAAATAAAGTATCTCTCTGTGGAATTTACAAGAAATGGAATGTCCTTATTCCTGAGCCATAGAACATAAGGGTCTTTTTTTTTTTTTCCTCTCTCTCTCTGTAAGATTGCTCTTTATACTAATGTTGATTAAGTGAGTCACACCAACAGCTGTTGTGACAGAGAGGAAAATGAATGAGTCTCCTGAAAATCTCAGTTGAAAGGAGTAAATCTCTTGAAGTTTCTAGTTAGCTACAATTTTCTTTTTCCTGTTGAGACAGGAAAGATTGGTTCTCAGTCTCTACAGATGGCTTTACTCCTAGTTCATAAAATTGCAATTAATAATGGTGAGCTAAGATCATTCTGGATTTGATGTACTACCCTATCATCATTGAAAAAGAGTCTTTAAATCTGCTGTTTAACAACTTATAGGGACTTTGCACTGATTAATTCATCTGGTTATGGTCTCATGGCTGACATGGCATCTTCTAGGCCTTCCATTCCATTGGGATCAACATCATCATTTTATAAGAAATGAACTTACTACTTTATAGGCTTAGTTGGAGAGAAATTTCAACCGTCAGCTGTAGGATATGCCACGGAAATTTAATTTGTTGACCTATGAGAACACAGAAGATCTCATCTTGTACTGAACATTCTCCACATAAAATAAGGTTATCAGAGAATCAAAATGATTCTGACATTTGAACTTTAAGTAGAAGGCCAATACATTTAAAGTAAGTACTGTCCTTCCTGAAATGTTCAGTGTTCCAACAACAGTACATGTCAGGCTCTTAAAAAAATATTATCCCTTATGGAGCAAAGCACTGAAAATTTGATAGTGGGTACCAGCCCTTAGAGAGCTCTTTATTTGGAAGCCACATAGCATTTGTTCTTCTTCCATTCTGGTGTTAGAGCATTGAATTTCCTCTGAAGAATCATCTCTCCCCCGTTATGTATAGCCTTGTGGTGCTGTCAGTCAAAGTACCCTTCCTTGCCTTGCCAGGATGGGGACTCATAGCCAAATCTATTGAGCTTTCTTTCTTGAGATTTGAAGTCTTGAATATGGAGGGAGGAAAGGGCAGGAAAAGTGTGTGAAGCTCGTGTTTTAGGAGTTAAATCTTGCCATCTGGATCACCAGAGTTAGATTACTCCCTGCCCATCCTGGACCTGAATTTTCCTTGTAGACTGCAGAACAACTCTCAGACTTCCAATAAATTCCTCTTTTCATTAATTTAGCTAGAAAAAGTATCTGTTACTTTCCTCTCAAAAACTATGTGATGATTAATTTTATGTGCCAACTTGGCTGGGCTAAGGAATACCCAGGGAGCTGGTAAAATGCTATTTCTGGGTGTGTCCATGTGGTTGTTTGAGGGACTAGATTGGCACTTGAACTGATAGTCTGATTAAAGAGAATATCTTTCCAGAGTGAGTTTAGGGCTAAATAGAATGAAAAGAAAGAGGGAAAGCAGATTTTCTCTTTTCACTGGACCTAGGACATTCATTTCCTGCCCTTGGACATCAGCTCTTCTGGTTCTCAGAACTTCTTACTTGCAACAGAGTTTACACCACTGGCTCTCAGAAGTTGGGGCTTTATCCTGGAGCTACACCACTGGCTTTCCTGAGCCTCCTGAGCAGACCATGGGATGACCCAGCCTCCATAAGTGTGTAAGCCAGTCCCCCATAATAAATTCTCTATTATCTGTCTACCCATCCATCCATCCATCCATCCATGTTCTACTATCTATCCATTTATTTATGTTCTATCTGTCCATCTTATTTTTATTTCCTATTGGTTCTGATTCTCTGGAGAACCCTCATTAATACAAACTATGAAAGCCTCATTTTATAGTCGTGATATTTTGAAAGTAGTACATTATCCTTTGATTTGTTGTTGTTTTTCAGCCAAGTCATGTCCAACTCTTTGTGACCCTATGGTCTGTAGCATGCCAGGCTCCTCTGTCCTCCACTATCTCCTGGAATTCTCTCACATTCATGTCCATTGAGTTGGTGATGCCATCTAACCACCTCATCCTCTGCACTCGCTTCTCCTTTTTTGATAATCCTTTACTTAACTTTCATTTGAGGATAAAATGCATTGGGATATATTATAATACAAGTAGTTAAAATATGTCTCTAGTAGGCATTTCCAGGGTACAAAGCTTATTGGAATCAAAGATGCTGACCAGGGTCTACAAAAGCTTCAAGGCTCTGTTCCTGGGCAAACTCCTCATGCTCATCAAATGCCAACCTTCCTTTGGGTCAAGATGCTCCAGCCCCTCTTATTTTCATTCATTTCTTGGAACATGACACGTTCTTTCCTGCCTTAACCCTTCTACTTGAAATGGTATTTCATTTCCTGTATTCTGCCATCAGCAGATGCTTTCTCAATCTTCAGGCCTAAAGCAAAATCTCTAGCCAACTTTCCCTGTCAGCGTTACTTAAAGTAGACAGCTGATCTCATGTATCCTATTGCTCAATTTATAATCTTCATGGGATGTCACCATTTCACATTTAATGGGACCCACCCAAATCTTCTGATTCCTCCATCTCCAGCCACTTTTTCTCTTATTCTTCATGCACCATTATCATCATGCAGTGTCTCAAGCCAGGAGTTAACTTTGCCTCCTTTCTATCTATTACCTCACACCAGAGCACCAGCCAGTTCAATTAGTTCTATCTTCAAAATAGATCCTGAATTCTATACTACCTCTTTCACCTTCACAGTTTTAGCCTGTCCCGTTTATCATCTTTTGCTTGGTCGATTACAGGGTCTTCTGTTTTATTTCTGCATATATTCTTTACCACATCCAATATAAATGCTTGCTTTTATCCCCTACTTAGAATCTCCAGTGACTCCTAATTCAGATTAGGGAAAAACATGTAAATTCCTGCCTATGGCCAGCTGTGTTCAACATTATTTATGACTTGAACATGCTTTCCCCTCTTCCCTTCCTCACTCCCTCCCTCCCTTATTTCCTTTGTTCTTCCTTCCCTTTCTTCCTTCTCATCCAGTCATTCTGAACCATACTGTCATCACACAGGTTCTTTTCCCTGTTGGAATGCTCTTCCCAGACTTTTGGACAGCTGGCTTCTTCTTGTCATTTAAATTTCAGGTCAATAATCTTTCATTCAAAACTCCTCTGACGGCTGCTTCTGAAAGATAGTTCCCCATGCCAGTCTCTTTCATATCATCTTGTTTTAACACTTCAAAATAATTACCCTGTGAAATGATCTTGTGCTTGTTTACTTCTTTAAGGGCATGTTTTTACATCTAATTTCTCCTTTCACCTCTGGTTAAAAACAAAACAACATTCTCTTTGCCTGTTACCTTCTCCTTACCTGTGTTTTGGTTATTAGGTAACACATGTTCACAAGTCCATGGAGGCTACAGAAATAAGGGCTAATGGTTAGAATTAAGGGAAGTTTAGTGAATTTATGAATGTCAGTACATGTAAGATTTATACTTTCTCCATCTCATTTGCAAACAGACCTTCACGGAAATGAGATGGGATTCTTATGTTATGGACTTCAGGTTTTGGATTATATTGAGAAGGGAACTTGTGGAACATGGCTTTTTTAATTTCTTGGGTATTTCCCAGTATCTTGAATTATTGGTCTCTAATGTTCATGAACTCTGATTAAATGATAACCACTGTATTCAAGCTGCCAGGTCTTTGGTGACCTGACTTCTCTACATCAATACTAAAGTTTAGGGACACTTTCTTTAAAATATATCTAAATAATGATTTTGAAATCATCAAAGATTGTAGTCTCTGTGTGACTGCTTATAGAAAAGGATCTATAGTTTGTTCAGAATAACTACAGAACTTTCATATCTTTTCTTCCTGGCATTTTTGGAAAGTGAGAGCCAAGCTTATTCATTGCCCTCCTCCTCCACCCTTGCCATTAAAACAAAACAAAACAAAAAATATTTTCTGTAATATGAACTTTCCCTTGTGTGGCCCCACCAAGTGTAACAGCTGTGGGACTGAGTCAGCATCAGGTCAGAAGATTATAAAACTCTATGCCTTGTATGTTGAGGACACATTTGTAACTTGGGATAATTTTATTCTTCTGTTTATTACACCTATAGAGAGACTGCTTCATTAAAACAATCATGAAGAGCTAGTCTTCTGAAAGACAAACAGTTTTATTTCAATGTTCTTAATTTTATATTTTTAGATGAAACCTTTGTTTTGACTTTGTGTGTGTATACATATGTGTGTGTGTGTGTGTGTGTGTATACACACATATAGAAAGAGAGTAATATTTATGGAAAACCAGTTTTCAGGAAATTGTAACAGATTTTGTTGAGATATACAAGCTTTTAGAGCAGAAGTTACAAACTGGTAGCCCTTGAGCTGAACTAGACTCACAGAATCTGGTGTATTTGTCCGGCATGGTGTTTTCTTGTGACTATTGCTGTTCATTGTTATTAGTTAACTTTAGAATTCAGGCGATGTCATAGAGAAATCCAGTTTCTCCTGAAAAATCAGGAGACACTCTAGGAAATTGTGTGCAGTTCAAACACTGGCGATGCTATGATTTTAAACTGCAAATGGCAACAATTTAAAGGCTCCCATCCCTTCATTTCGCTGTTTCTCTTCCGTATCAAACGGTGTAAGGAGCAAGCACTGAAATGGTTACCCAGAGTGCTCCCTGGCTTAATGGGGTATTACATGCCATCTTATTCCACCTGTAATTTCCCCCCCAATTTCTATGTTATATCAATTTTTCCTTCATAACATTTTTCATATTTGGGCCTATTTTCTTCTTCTCCTTGTTATGACTTTTATGCCAGCTGTGTGACCCTCTCGTCTAGGCTGTTGAGTGCATTGCTGTCTTAGCCATCATCATCCATCTTGCCTTAAACTTTCCTCTGCCTGTCCCATGCCAGTTTGCGCTCTAGTTACAGATATATATGCCCAAATCACAGTTCAGTACATTGGTCCCTGACCTCAGACCTGCCGCACTGACAACTTAAAAACCCATGTCCAACTACTTATACTTGGCACTCAGTCTTTTTGTCCTCCCTTTCTTGTGTTAACCCCTACATAGATAACTAGCCAACATGCCCATTTCTCTGGCACCAAAGTGGGCATCGCATCATGCAGCCTCTGATGCTTTTGCTCCCAGCATTAACTCCTCCTCTCCCCCTGTGCAAATAGCTTGTGGCCATCTTCAAGACTGGCCTTTCAAGATCTTCTTGGCCCACAATTACACAACACAGCTCATCTTGCCTGGGTGCATATTTCACAATCATATTTTGTTTCTCTGGTTGTCTTAAAACAGGTTTTCTCTGAGTATGGTCCCTGAGCATGTTACTTCATGTTACTTGCTCTTAAGCATTTTTATCCTCTCTCCATCTATTTCCTGCTGAATTCCTTAAGTTGGGAGTCAGGAGTTTGATCAATCTAAAATTTGAGAAGTCAGGAGTTCAAAGGCAGTAGTGATACAAGATTGCCTGGTAGTTTGATAGAAGATAAAACTAGATTCAGTTAGTTTTATTCTGAATACATTTTCAGGTTTATTGATGTGTTTCTTAAGCACTATTTACCCTAATTGTTAGTAAAAAGCTCTGGATGTTGCTTCAACCAACCCTTTGAGAGAAGTAGAAAGCAAAGAACCTTTTCATCTTTCAGGCAAAGCAGGACAATTAGGTAAAATTCTTGAGTGCAGGACTGTGTTTCTTTCTTTCTTCCTTTCTTTTTTTTTTTTTTTAATGTGTGCTATTATGCTCGTGCCTTGTCTCTATTGATACTATTAATAAATGTAAATCAAATTGGATACACTGAATGAGTGTTTGAAGATGAAAAGTTAGAAAGAGTATCAGTACTTAGGTTGCAAGTGATGATGCTGACTCTTCTTGGTCCCATGCTCACGCCAAGGTCAGGTGCTGTGGTAACTGGTTTATGTAGATAAACCCAGTGAGCATTTGCTCCAACCCTAATCAGGCAGTGCTGTGATTCCCTATATTTTAACTGTGGACAGTACTCAGCTGGAGTTTCAGAGGGAGGCAAGAGACACTGTGATGGAAGAAGCAATTAATTTGTTATTCATAAAGAAGGTTTTGAACAACTTTCAGATCTCTACAGTCATCCCTCCCTATCCATGGGTTCTGAATCTGCAGATACAGAGGGCTGACCCCCACACCATCTGATATGAGACTTGAGCATCTTTGGAGTCAGTGTCCACAGCGGGTACTGGAGCCAGTCCCCTGGTGGATACTGAAGGATTACTTTATTTCTTTTTCTTTTTTAAGGAGTAGGGGGTTTTGGATAAATTACAAACAGCCCTAAAATATGACTGAGTAGAAGGACGTGTACTCATCTTCTGTGAAAACCCCAAAATTGCAAGTAACCGCTGAACAACCATCAGGAGAATGTTGGATCCCACCAAAAAAGATACCCACATCCAAGGACAAAGAAGAAGCCCCAGTAGATGGTAGGAGGGGTGAAATCATGTTTAGAATCAAACCCTATACCCACCAGAGATGCTCGGAGGGCTCAAACAAAACCTTGTGCACACGAGGACCCAGGGGCCCCACAAGAGACTGAGCCAAAACTGTCTTTGAGTGTTTGAGTGTCTCCTGTAGAGGCATGAGTTAGAGTGGCCTGCCACGGGGACAGGCACTCAGGCTACAGCAGACCTGGAAGGTGCGGTGTGTGAACCCCACTACAGAGCCACCAAGCAAACTACAAACTGGAGAATAATTATACCAAAGAAGTTCTTGCACTGTTGTTAAAGTTCTAGGACAGCACAACACAACACAAGAGAAAACTCTACACATGGACATCACCAGATGGTCGACACCCAAATCAGATTGATTATATTCTTTGCAGCCAAAGATGGAGAAGCTCTGTACAGTCAGCAAAACAAGGCAGGGAGCTGACTGTGGCTCAGATCATCAACTCCTTATTGCCAAATTCAGACTTGAATTGAAGAAAGTGGGGAAAACCACTAGACCATTCAGGTATGACCTAAAATCAAATCCCTTATGATTGTATAGTGGAAGTGACAAATACATTTAAGGGACTGGAGCTGATAGACAGAGTGCCTGAAGAACTATGGATGGAGGTTTGTGACATTGTACAGGAGGGAGGGATCAAGACCACGTCCAAGAAAAAGAAATGCAAAAAGGCAAAATGGTTGTCTGAGGAGGCCTTACAAATAGCTGTGAAAAGAAGAGAAGCAAAAGGCAAAGGAGAAAAGGAAAGATCTACCCATTTGAATGCAGAATTCCAGAGAATAACAAGGAGAGATAAGAAAGACTTCCTCAGTGATCAATTCAAAGAAACAGAGGAAAACAATAGAATGGGAAAGACTAGGAAATGGCTACCCACTCCAGTATTCTTGCCTGAGAAATCCCATGGACAGAAGAGCCTGGTGAGCTATAGTCCGTGGGGTTGCCAAAGAGTTGGACACGACTTAGAGACTAAACATTAACATGAATTTGTCAGTTTCTGTTGTGTGAGTATCGTAAGAAGCTAAATAAATAAAAGCAGTTTTTTGTGTGTGATTAGAAAAAGGATCTAGTTTCTCTGAGCCTCTGTCTGTTGATCTGGACAATGGACCAATACTGCAGCACACCAAATGATTGCAGGGACAGAAGGAAGGAATTTACATGAGGTGCTGTGAGAGAAGGAATGTCAGGAATGACTGAGGCGTGCAAGAAGGACCTCCATGTTCGCTGCCCATGCTGAACTTTGACTGAACATGGGAAAATAAAGTGACGGAATTGTGGGCTGAGTTGCCAGAAGGAAAGAATGATGCTGAGAACTGGGCTTTTTCTGGACTAAGGAAGTCCCACCTACCCCCGGTAAAGGATAAGTAAGCTTGATAGCCGAGTCATGTGTGGAACAGATTTACTCTCCTGTCCAGATCTGCAGTCATCAGCTTGTGTAGCCTGCACGATCTTCCTCTTTTCCCCATAACCCCCGTGCCCATTTTCTCTGATCAGACACTATTCTGGTTTCCTCCCAAATCTGTGATTCCCCAAACTGCAATTCTGAGATCCCAGATAAACTGCCTTGTCACCTCTTTATAGAGGTCCTTTCTGTTGACAATGCTATAAAAACATATAGCACTTATCGCAGTGCTCATTGTTCAAACTATGAACCAGAATCTCAAAAAATAATTATCTGATTTTGAACCATGCTTTAAAGAGGGGATAAAAGACACAAAATAATGGTCTATCTTTCCCATAATTTCACAAGGTAGATATTGTACTCCTTGGCTGAGGAATCTGAAGCTCAGAGAGGTTAAGTAACAGCATAGTCACCAGCTAGCAAACAACTGAGCAGAAAATTTAAAACTTCACCTGCCTGACTTCAAATCCTCTACTATAGCCACTGCACCAGTCTAATTTTTTTTTTTAATAAGCCAACATATAAACTTTTTCTTAACATTAAATGAAAAGATGTTTATGTTCAAAAACTAACTCCTCCTGATAATTCACAATTAATGAAATACAGTAAAGATAATTTGAGTGTAGCTTAAATTGTGTCCAAATGGGATAAAACAGGCCACCTGGGAAATGAGATTTTGTAGAATATAAGAATTCAATTCTAAGTTGTACTTAATGGAGACAGTTTTTTAAAAACAAAAATTTTCAGGAAGCAATTGACTGGTCTATCAATTTTGTCATTTTCTCTATGATGCATCTATAACATGGAGCAGCTGAAGCAAAACAAAATAAGATAAACTTCCCTACAAGTAGCAGTAAAGAACTCCTCTGTCTTGGTGGGTTTGGCCTTCCCAACAAAGACACAGAGGGATCTTTAGCCTGAGTTCAGTTTTTGTTTTTTTGTTTTTTTACTTCTGTTTTTTTTTTTTCAAGATTGTATTTAAGATTGTTTAATTAAAAGGAAAAAAAAAACAGATTTCTTAGCTCTGTGGCTTTTGGAAGGAAATGATTCTGAGAATACTTCATGTCTATACCCACTTTTATCCTGAAATAAAGTCTTCACTAGAGATGAGTCCCAGGTATTAAATTTGATTATGGGGCCCTGGGGCAAAAGGATAATCTTTTTTAAAAAAGTGAACAGTTGAAAAATGATAGTGGTGGTAAAGAGCAATTAAGAATAAGAGTGGATGGAAGGTGTATATGTGAAAGTGAAGGTGTTGATTTAAACACTTTAGGAAAGTTTTTGAGCATGATCATGTCCTGACAAGTGACTTAAACATCTTTTCTTTGAAACACAGTGAAAGGTGGTAGTTAAATTTCTATGCTATGGAGTCGCACGGTCTGGGATCAAATCCTAGTTCTGTCACATCCTAATTTTGTAATTTTAGGTAATTTACTTAAACTCTGTGAGATTCTGTTTTCTCACCTGAGTATTAGGAGTAATTAGTGCTTTATAAGGTTGTTTTGATGGTTCAGCATAATCACTAATGCACATTGTCATTGTGTTTGATGTAATAAAGATGATGATGTTTGGTGTTATAGAACTTACTTGAAATATATATTAAAGTTTCCTGTGACCTTAGAAAACAGTTTTGAGGAATGGCAACTACTTAAGCGCCATCTTTTTACAATTGAACAGATTCAGGAAATGGTGTAAAAGAGACAACTTATTATCTATTTAAAGAAAATATCAAATCAGTTTCCTTTAAGAAACATTAAAGGTATTCATCAAAAGAAAAGATTATGAAATAAAGCCTTCTAGTAAATAATCATGAGTTTATACGTGTTTTCGAAAGTGCCCAAATTTGTACTCCTCCTAGGAGGACTTATCGATTTGTGTGTGTATTTCAAGCAGGCGTCTTACGCACACAGAGCTTGTGGCCGACAGCACTCTCCCCTGGGAAGGTGGCTCTGTAATTGCAGTGAATGACAATTCTATTTGTAGACATGACTTCCACAGTTTGTACTCGTTTCTGTGATTATTATTTAAAAAATACTTGTCCTCAAATGATTTCATCTTCCTGGCTGCAAAGGAGAAAATTCTCTAGCACAACAAGAACCTTATAGGAACATGTATCTGAATTGGAAGTGTATATTCCCCTACCCATAAAATCGTCTGAGTGTCCTGCAGCCTAAGAAATACAAAAAGCATTTCAATACTAAACACCCTCAATCTACCACTTAGTCCAAAAAAAAAGAAACAGAAAATCAGAAGTATTAATATCATTTGAACTGCAGGGCATTTTTCCTCCGTCTGCCCACTCTTTTTTTGCTTATAAACAAAAGCACAGTTTTCACATTGATAGAAAATCAACAGTAAGAGAACTTACCTTCCTTCAACCAAGAAATGTTATTTTTGTCATTTTCAAAATGCTCAGCTGTTCTGACTTTTATCTTTTCCAGCTCAGTTTCTGACATCTAAGTGGAAACAGAATTGATGATATAAAAAATTCATTAAGAACCCAAATTTATAACATGGAACCTTATATTTAGAGACGACTGCCATATTATAGGAACATTTTATATCTGTAGTTTTTCAGCTCCCTGTCTGATGTTAAATTTTATATTTTATCCATGTGTAGTATTTTACAACACTACATTGAAAATGAAACTTTAGATGATATTTCATTTTCAGCAGTCAAGATTGCTGTAAGCTCTGATTTCTGAATACAAAAGAAAAACAGATGAACAACTAGCCTCCGATTTGTCAAAATCCAAACATTCAGTGGCTGTTTCAGTGTTTTTCTTAATAGTCTAGAGAAAAGCATGCTTCAAAGTGATACACAAAGATAGAAAGGCTAAGAAACACAGAAGGACCTTTTCAGCAGGGTGGTGGATGGAATGAGAACCCTATGACCTCAGCCAGGCCACGCTGAGCTTCCTAGAGGTGTTGAGACCTAGTAGCCATCCTCAGTGCATTGCACTTGACTTCCTCCCTGACTTGGTCACAGTGAGCTAGGATGCTCCATTTGCATCAGTACCTCAATGTCCTTACCTGTGTGTTCCCAAGGGAGGAGGCCCAAGGCGAGGGATGGGGAAGCAGCGTGGCAATGCTCTGGACAGCCTCCCTTGTCGTCTCTCAATGTCCAGCATTCCTCTGCCCTGCCAGAAGTGAGTGAAGAAGCAAATACGCTTCCTCCCTGGGTGGTGCTAGATTTGTATTGCTGCCAGAAGCATCCAACTTGCGGATGAGAGGTTTTTTTTTTTTTTTTTTTTTTGAGGTAATATAAAGCCTGTGGTTCAAAACAATAAAAACCTTCTCCTGGCTAGCACTTATTTAAAATGACACTCTGTAAGACAGGGTAAAAAGAAAGAACTCTTTTCAAATGGATGGGGTTTCTCCAGTCGCCTTCCTTCCGCACCCGCCATTCATCACTTATGGTAATATTAAAAGGTGTAGAAAAAAGAGATTGAAAAATACATATAGACTATTTGGGTTAACAAAAAAAGGAGGGAAGCCTCTCTGGGTTTATTTTCTAGATGATCACCCTGCAGCTGCTGTTTTGAAAGGCAAGTGTTTCTAACATTTTATAGGTAACAAGAAAACATTTCAAGTACTTTTGAGAGTCTGCAGATATTACAAAAGAATTTGAAATCACATTCCAAAGAGGATTTGTCATTAGATTCTTAGGCAAAGATACTGTTTTCAACAGAAGTTTAACAACAAAAAGCATAACCCTTAGGTATGTGTAATGAATCATCCAACATTCTTAAATGCTGTTTTTTCCATTATGAAAATATAATCTTCATTTTTTGACCCTAAGTGGTTTGCTTCCTCCAGTGTCTTTAACCTGGAAACTGTTATCTGGTTGTCTTGTGTCCATTTCACCTCTTTGCCACCAACTTCATTTCTTCTATTTTGCTCTCAGTATCATATGAAAATTGACTGATCAACAAAGTTTTTCAAAACAATAAAACTGGGAGCAAAGATAAATTTCAGATTCCTGTAACAGCTAGTAAAAACCTTGACTGGTCAGAATCTGTAGCGTTATTTTCACACTGTGGCTTGCAGTTTGAAGATTTCTCCGTGGCGCCTAACCTTCTTTCCACTGTATCCTGATGTAGTGCTGCAGCTCCTGGAACTTCTCTGCTTCTGTTACTAACATTTCAGAATGTTGCCTCAGAGCCCCATCTTCACCTCCACAACCAAGTCTTCTTAATCTCACTCTTCTAGAAATGATCATTCCCTTCTCTTGGGACTTCTGGCATACCCATATCTTTTGTGGTCTTATGTAAACTTCCTTTATTTTCCTGATAAGATTATAACCCATAATACTTCCCCCCTCACCCCGCTCCCACCTGAGGGCTCAGACTCTGCATTTTTAGGCCCCTTTCTCTTAAAGAATTCTGACATGATCAGTTCAGTTCAGTTCAGTCCTGACCGACTCTTTGCAACCCCATGGACTGGAGCATACCAGGCCTCCCTGTCCATCACCAACTCCTGGGGTTTACTCAAATTCATGTCCATTGAGTTGGTGATGCCATCCAACCATCTCATCCTCTGTTGTCCCCTTCTCCTCCCACCTAAAATTTTTCTCAGCATCAGGGCCTTTTCCAATGAGCCCGTTCTTCATATCAAGTGGCCAAAATATTGGAGTTTCAGCTTCAACATCAGTCCTTCCAATAATATTCACCACTGATTTCCTTTAGGATTGACTGGTTGGAACTCCTTGTGTCCAAGGGACTCTCAAGAGTCTTCCCCAACACCACAGTTCAAAAGCATCAATTCGTCGGCACTCAGCTTTCTTTATAGTCCGACTCTCACAGCCGTGAAATTAAAAGACGCTTACTCCTTGGAAGGAAGGTTATGGCCAACCTGGATAGCATATTTAAAAGCAGAGACATTACTCTGCCAACAAAGGTCCGTCTAGTCAAGGCTATGGTTTTTCCAGTGGTCATGTATGGATGTGAGAGTTGGACGGTGAAGAAAGCTGAGCACTGCAGAATTGATGCTTTTGAACTGTGGTGTTGGAGAAGACTCTTGAGAGTCCCTTGGACTGCAAGGAGATCCAACAAGTCCATCCTAAAGGAGATCAATCCTGGGTGTTCATTGGAAGGACTGATGTTGAAGCTGAAACTCCAGTATTTTGGCCACCTCATGCGAAGAATGACTCATTGGAAAAGACCCTAATGCTGGGTAGGATTGGGGGCAGGAGGAGAATGGGACGACAGAGGATGAGATGGTTGGATGGCATCACTGACTCAATGGACATGGGTTTGGGTAGACTCCGGGAGTTGGTGATGGACAGAGAGGCCTGGCGTGCTGCAATTCATGGGGTCACAAAGAGTCGGACACGACTGAACGACTGAACTGAACTCACATCTGTACGTGACTACTGGAAAAAGTATAGCCTTGACTAGACAGACCTTTCTTAGCAAAGTAATGTCTCTGCTGCCTAGGTTGGTCATACCTTTTCTTCCAAGGAGCAAGTGTCTTTTAATTTCATGGCTGCAATCACCATCTGCAGTGATTTTGGAGCACCCCAAAATACTGTTTCCCCATCTATTTGCCATGAAGTGATGGAACCCGATGCCATGATCTTAGTTTTCTGAATGTTGAGTTTTAAGCTAACTTTTTCACTATCCTCTTTCACTTTCATCAAGAGGCTCTTTAGTTCTTCTTCAGTTTCTGCCACAAGGATGGTGTCATCTGCATATCTTATGTTATTGTATTTCTCCCTGCAATCTTGATTCCAGCTTGTGCTTCATCTAGCCTGGCATTTCACATGATGTACTCTGCATATAAGTTAAATAAGCAGGGTGATAATATACAGCCTTGACGTACTCCTTTTCCTATTTGGAACCAGTCTGTTGTTCCATGTCCAGTTCTAACTGTTGCTTCGTGACCTGTATACAGATTTCTCAAGAGGCAGGTCAGGTGGTCCGGTATTCCCATCTCCTGAAGAATTTTCCAGTTTGTTGTGATCCACACAGTCAAATGCTGAAGAAGCTGAAGGCAAACGGTTCTATGAAGACCTACAAGACCTTCTAGAACTAATACCCAAAAAAGATGTCCTTTTCATTATAGAAGACTGAAATGCAAAAGTAGAAAGTCAAGAAACACTTGGAGTAACAGGCCAATTTGGCCTTGGGGTGCAGAATGAAGCAGGGCAAAGGCTAATAGGGTTTTGCCATGAGAATGCACTGGTCATGGCAAACAAGCTCTTCCAACAACACAAGAGAAGACTCTACACATGGACATCACCAGATGGTCAACACCGAAATCAAACTGATTATATTTTTTGCAGCCAAAGATAGAGAAGCTCTATACAGCCAGCAAAAACAAGACCGGGAGCTGACTGTAGCTCAGATCATCAACTCCTTACTGCCAATTTCAGACTTAAAGTGAAGAAAGTGGGGAAAATCACTAGACTATTCAGTTATGACCTAAATCAAATCCCTTATGATTATACAGTGGAAGTGAGAAATATATTTAAGGGACTAAATCTGATAGAGTCCCTGATGAACTATGGACAGAGGTTTGTGACATTATACAGGAGACAGGGATCAAGACCATCCCCATGGAAGAGAAATGCAAAAAAGGAAAATGGCTGTCTGAGGAGCCCTTACAGATAGCTGGGAAAAGAAGGGGAGCGAAAAGCAAAGGAGAAAAGGAAAGATATTCTCATTTGAATGCAGAGTTCCGAGGATTAGCAAGGAGAGAAAAGAAAGCCTTCCTCAGGGATCAATGCAAAGAAATAGAGGAAAACAACAGAATGAGAAAGACTAGAGATCTCTTCAAGAAAATTAGAGATACAAAGGGATCATTTCATGCAAAGATGGGCACAATAAAGAACAGAAGTGGTATGGACCTAACAGAAGCAGAAGATATTAAAAGAGGTGGCAAGAATATACAGAAGAACTGTACAAAAAAGATCTTCACGACCCAGATAATCACGATGGTGTGATCACTCACCTAGAGCCAGACATCCTGGAATGTGAAGTCAAGTGGGCCTTATGAAGCTTCATTACGAACAAAGCTAGTGGATGTGATGGAATTCCAGTTGAGCTATTTCAGATCTTGAAAGATGATGCTGTGAAAGTGCTGCACCCAATATGTCAGCAAATTTGGAAAACTCATCAGGGGCCACAGGACTGAAAAAGGTCAGTTTTCATCCCAATCCCAGAGAAAGGCAATGCTCAAACTACCGCAGAATTGCAGTCGTCTCACACACTAGTAAAGCAATGCTCAAAATTCTGCAAGCCAGGCTTCAGCAATACGTAAACTGTGAACTTCCAGATGTTCAAGCTAGTTTTAGAAAAGGCAGAGAACAAGAGATCAAATTTCCAGCATCTGCTGGATCATCAAAAAAGCAAGAGAGTTCCTGAAAAACATCTATTTCTGCTTTATTGACTATGCCAAAGCCTTTGACTGTGTGGATCACAATAAACTGTGGAAAATTCTGAAAGAGATGGGAATACCAGACCATCTGACCTGTCTCTTGAGAAACCTGTATGCAGGTCAGGAAGCGACAGTTAGAATTGGACATGGAACAACAGACTGGTTCCAAATAGGAAAAGGAGTACGTCAAGGCTGTATATTGTCACCCTGCTTATTTAACTTCTATGCAGAGTACATCATGAGAAACACTGGGCTGGAAGAAACACAAGCTGGAGTCAAGATTGCCGGGAGAAATATCAATAACCTCAGATATGCGGATGACACCACCCTTATGGCAGAAAGTGAAGAAGAACTAAATAGCCTCTTGATGAAAGTGAAAAAAGAGAGTGAAAAAGTTGGCTTAAAGCTCAACGTTCAGAAAACTAAGATCATGGCATCGGGTCCCATCACTTCATGGAAAATAGTTGGGGAAACAGTAGAAACAGTGTCAGACTTTATTTTTTTGGCTCCAAAATCACTGCAGATGGTGACTGTAGCCATGAAATTAAAAGATGCTTACTCCTTGGAAAGAAAGTTATGACCAACCTAGATAGCATATTTAAAAGCAGAGACATTACTTTGCCAACAAAGATCTGTCTAGTCAAGGCTATGGTTTTTCCAGTGGTCATATATGAATGTGAGAGTTGGACGATGAACAAAGCTGAGCGCCATAGAATTGATACTTTTGAACTGTGGTGTTGGAGAAGACTCTTGAGAGTCCCTTGGACTGCAAGAAGATCCATCCAGTCCATCCTAAAGGAGATCAGGCCTGGGTGTTCATTGGAAGGACTGTTTTTGAAGCTGAAACTCCAGTACTTTGGCCACCTCATGCACAGAGTTGACTCATTGAAAAAGTCCCTGATTCTGGGAAGGATTGAGAGCAGGAGGAGAAGAGGATGACAGAGGATGAGATGGCTGGATGGCATTATCGACTTGATGGAGATGAGTTTGGGTAAACTCCAGGAGTTGGTGATGGACAGGGAGGCCTGTCATGCTGCGATTCATGAGGTCTCAAAAAGTCTGACACGACTGAGTGACTGAACTGACTGACACAGTCAAAGGCGTTGGTGTAGTCAATAAAGCAGAAATAGATGTTTTTCAGGAACTCTCTTGCATTTTCGATGATACAGCAGATGTTGGCAATTTGATATCTGCTTCCTCTTCCTCTTCTAAAACCAGCTTGAACATCTGGAATTTCATGGTTCAGATATTGTTGAAATCTGGCTTGGAGAATTTTGAACATCACTTTAGTAGCGTGTGAGATGAGTGCAATTGTGTGGTAATTTGAGCATTCTTTGGCATTTGCCTTTCTTTGGGATTGGGATGAAAACTGACCTTTTCCAGTCCTGTGGCCCCTGATGAGTTTTCCAAATTTGCTGACATATTGAGTGCAGCACTTTCACAGCATCATCTTTAAGAATTTGAAATAGCTCACCTGGAATTCCATCACCTCCACTAGCTTTGTTCGTAGTGATGCTTCCTAAGGCCCACTTGACTTCACATTCCAGGATGTCTGGCTTTAGGTGAGTGATCACATCTTTGTGATTATCTGGGTGGTGAAGATCTTTTTTGTACAGTTCTTCTGTGTATTCTTGCCACCTCTTCTTGATATCTTCTACTTCTTTTAGTCCATACCATTTCTGTCCTTTATCGAGCCCATCTTTGCATGAAATGTTCCTTTGGTATCTCTAATTTTCTTGAAGAGATCTCTAGGCTTTCCCATTCTATTGTTTTCCTTTTATTTCTTTGCACTGATCACTGAGGAAGGCTTTCGTATCTCTCCTTGCTATTCTTTGGAACTCTGCATTCAAAAGGGTGTATCTTTCCTTTTCTCCTTTGTTTTTCACTTCTCTTCTTTTCACAGCTCCTTGTTAGGCCTTGTCAGACAACCATTTTCCTTTTTTGCATTTCTTTTTCTTGGGGATGGTCTTGCCTCCTGTCTCCTGTATAATGTCACGAACCTCCGTCCATAGTTCATCAGGCACTCTGTCTATCAGATCTAGTCCCTCAAATCTATTTCTCACTTCCACTGTATAATCATAAGGAATTTGATTTAGGTCATAACTGAATGGTCTAGTGGTTTTCCCCACTTTCTTCACTTTAAGTCTGAATTTGGCAATAAGGAGTTGATGATCTGAGCCACAGTCAGCTCCTGGTCTTGTTTTTGCTGACTGAATAGAGCTTCTCCATCTTTGGCTGCAAAGAATATAATCAGTTTGATTTCAGTGTTGACCATCTGGTGATGTCCATGTGTAGAGTCTTCTCTTATGTTGTTGGAAGAGCTTGTTTGCCATGACCAGTGCATTCTCATGGCAAAACTCTATTACCCTGCTTCATTCTGCACCCCAAGGCCAAATTTGCCTGTTACTCCAGGTGTTTCTTGACTTCCTACTTTTGCATTCCAGTCCCCTATGATGAAAAGGACATCTTTTTTGGGTGTTTGTTCTAGAAGGTCCTGTAGGCCTTCATAGAACCGTTCAACTTCAGCTTCTTCAGCATTACTGGTTGGGGCATAGACTTGGAATCCTGTGATATTGAATGGTTTTCCTTGTAAATGAACAGAGATCATTCTGTTGTTTTAGAGATTGCATCCAAGTACTGCATTTCAGACTTTTTTGTTGACTATGAGGGCTACTCCATTTCTTCTAAGGGATTCCTGCCCACAGTAGTAGATATAATGGTCACCTGAGTTAAATTCACCCATTCCAGTCCATTTTAGTTCACTGATTCCTAAAATGTCGACATTCATTCTTGCCATCTCCTGTTTGACCTCTTCCAATTTGCCTTGATTCATGGACCTAACATTCCAGGTTCCTATGCAATATTGCTCTTTACAGCATCAGAACCTGCTTCCGTCACCAGTCACATCCACAGCTGGGTGTTTTTGCTTTGGCTCCATCCCTTCGTTCTTTCTGGAGTTATTTCTCCACTGATTTCCAGTAGCATATTGGGCACCTACCGATCTGGGAAGTTCATCTTTCAGTGTCCTATCTTTTTGCCTTTTCATAGTGTTCATGGGGTTCTCAAGGCAAGAATACTGAAGTGGCTTTCCATTCCTTCCTCCAGTGGACCTCATTTTGTCAGAACTCTCCACTATGACCCATCTATCTTGGGTGGCCCTACACGGCATGGCTCATAGTTTTGCTGAGATAGACAAAGCTGTGGTCCATGTGTTTAGATTGGTTAGTTTTCTGTGCTTGTGGTTTCCATTACTAGAATTAGATTGGTTGGTTTTCTGTGATTTCGGTTTTCAGTCTGTCAGCCCTCTGATGGAGGATAAGAGGCTTATGGAAGCTTCCTGATGGGAGAGACTGCCTGAGCGGGAAACTGGGTCTTGTTCTGATGGGTGGGGCCATGCCCAGTAAATTTAATCCAATTTTCTGTTGATGTGTGGAGCTGGGTTCCCTCTCTGCTATTTACCTGAGGCCAAACTATGGTGGAAATAATAAAAATACTGGTGACCTCTTTCAAAATGTAGCATTCACTGCTGCACTCAGTGCCCCCAACCATGCAGCAAGCCACCACTGACCCACGCCTTCGCCGGACACTCCTGGACACTCACAAGCAAATCTGGGTCAATCTCTTGTGGGGTCACTGCTCCTTTCTCCTAGGTCCTTGTGCATACAAGGTTCTGTTTGTGCCCTGCAAGAGTTTATTTCCCAGATCACCTACAGATTAATAATATTTGGATAAACAAAACCAGGATATCAAAAAACAATGGTGTTTTCCTTGTCCCAAAGTGGACCTGATTAAAAGTTCCTTTGGTGATCTCTTTTCTCTAGCTAAAGCATTTTATGTCTCTTCATCATAAATTTGGAGACCAAATTTAATGCCCTTAGTAGTTTGGGCATTGACCTTTGGAAAAGCAAATTATCTAAATTTTAGGTATTAGTGGGGTCAGAAAGATATTTGGTAAATAGCAGTGACAGTGATCTTAAAACAATGAACAGAGACATCTGAGGTAAAGAAATCTAAGGTGCAAATGCTGTCCAGATAAGAAGAAATAATCAGGAGAGACCCAGTGAACCCAAAACACTAGTGATCATATTATTCCTCCTAGTTTATTTTAATATTAGACTATGTGATTATTCATGTTACTCCTCAATGGAAACCATTTTTATGATTCACCGTGGCTTTAGATCTCTGTAAATTTGCAAATCATATAACCTCTTCTTCTGTGCAGTTTCTGAGAGACCCTATTCCTCCTTGTGTGTGATGATGAATCCTTACTTCACATTCTGTGATTGTTTTTATGTATTTTATTTATGTTCAACATCCTAGTTTCCAATCATCTGTCCCTAGTGAGACACTTGATTCAAATCTTTGCCCACATTTTTACTTTGGAGGTTATGGGTTATTCCTGGAGTGAAGGTGAAAGTCACTCAGTTATGTCCAGCTCTTTGTGACCCCATGGACTATATAGTATATAAAATTCTCTAGGCCAGAATACTGGAGTGGGTAGCTGTTCCCTTCTCCAGGGGATCTTCCCAACTCAGGGATTGAACCCAGGTCTCCCACATTGCAGGCAGTTTCTTTACCAGCTGAACCACCAGGGAAACCTATGGATTTTTACTGATTGTGATTTATTCTTGGATTATTCTTGATTTATACATATTTTCCACTTGTTTTACTTTTGCAGTTACTGTGATTTAGTTATTTGTATTTGTTAAGTGAATTGCTAACTTTAAACTCCTTTGGATAAATAGTTCTGAGGAGGAAATTATTAACAAGCTAAAATTCATTTCTCATTTGGAAATACTATCCAATTTTACCGATATATGTTAATCATGCCCTAACAGTTAAAATGCTTCTCTTGTTCCATTTCATTATTTTTCTCTCCTTAGCCTTTTGCCACCCTCTGATTTCACTTTTGCTCTTTGAATTTGGCTTTTTTTGTGTGTGTGTGAAGACTGGGTGACATCACTTAAATTTTCTATATGGGATTTTTTTTTTCACTTTGAAGAGTACCGTATTTTGAAATCAGACAACTCATTTTATTTTATTTTTATTTTTTTTATTTTTTTTATTTATTTTATTTATTTTTTTTTAAGCTGCAAGAGTTATAATGGTATTAATTTTTATTTATTTATTTATTTTTTTTATTTTTTTTAGTTGGGGGCTAATTACTTTACAATATTGTAGTAGTTTTTGCCATACATTGACATAAATCAGCCATGGGTTCACATGTGCTCCCCCTCCCAAACCCTCCTCCCACCTCCCTCCCCTTCCCATCCCTCTGTGTCATCCCAACGCTCCATCCCTGAGCATCCGTCCCATGCATAAAACATGGAATGGTGTTCCGCTTCACATATGACAATATACATCTTTCAATATTATTGTCCCAGAACGTCCCACCCTCACCTTCTCCCTCAGAGTCCACAGGACTGTTCTATGCATCTGTGTCTCTTATTCTGTCTCACATATAGGGTTACCATTACCATCTTTCAAATTCCATATACATGCATTAGTATACTGTATTGGTGCTTTTCTTTCTGGCTCACTTCACTCTGTATAATGGGCTCCGGTTTCATCCATCTCAATAGAACCGATTCAAATGTATTTTTTTTTTAATGGCTGAGTAATATTCCATTGTGTATATGTACCACAGCTTCCTTATCCATTCGTCTGCCGATGGACATCTAGGTTGCTTCCATGTCCTGGCTATTGTAAAGACAACTCATTTTAAATTCTTTTCTTGTCTTTGTATTAGCAATAATTTTTAATGCAAACTGTAGAGACATTAATGGACTTCCCTAGTGGCTCAGTTGTAAAGAATCCACCTACCAATGCAGGAGATGCAGGTTCGATCCATGAGTCAGGGAGATATTCTGAAGAAGGAAATGGCAACCCATTCCAACATTCTTGTCTCTGTCCCTTGATAGAGGAGTTTGGCAAGCTATAGTTCATGAGGTCACAAAGGAATCAGACACAACCTAAACCACAACAAACAACAATATAGACTTTAATAAATATGATATTTGATTTTTTCCACCTATTTCATTAGAAAAGATGATAAAAGTAAGCATCAAGTACTATATCCTGTTGCTGTTGTTCAGCTAAGTCATGTCTGATCCTTTGCAACCCCATGGACTGCAGCATGCCAGCCTTCTCTATCCTTCACTATCTCCCAGAGTTTGCTCAAATTCATGTCTATTGAGTTGGTGATGGTATCTAACCATCATCTGCCACCTTCTTCTCCTTTTGCCTGCCATCTCTCCCAGCATCAGGGTCTTTTCAAATGAGTTTGTTCTTTGCATTAGGTGGCCAAAGTATTAGTACTACCAGTGAATATCCAGGGTTGATTTCCTTCAGGATTGACTGATTTAATCTCCTTGTAGTCCAAGGGACTCTCAAGAGCGTTCTCCAGCACCACAATTTGAAAGCATCAATTCTTGGTCATTCAGCCTTCCTAAAGGCTTCCCTGGAGGCTCAGATGGTAAAGAGTCTGCCTGCAATACATGAGACATGGGTTTGATCCCTGGGATGGGAAGATCCCCTGGAGAAGGAAATGGCAACCCACTCCAGTACTCTTGCCTAGAGAATTTCATGGACAGAGGAGCCTGGCAGGCTATAGTCCATGGGGTCACAAAGAGTCGGACACAACTGAACAACTTTACTTTCTTTCTTTTCCTTCAGCTTTCTTAATGGTCCAACTCTCAACATCCATACATGACTACTGGAAAAAACCACAGCTTTGACTTTGTGGAATTTTGTTGGCAATATGATGCTTCTGCTTTTTAATACACTGATTAGGTTTGGCATCGCTTTTCTTCCAAGGAGCAAGCGTCTTTTGATTTCATGGCTGCAGTCACTGTCTGCAGTGATTTTGGAGCCCATGAAAAGAAAATCTGTCACTGTTTCCACTTATTCCCCTTCTATTTGCCATGAAGTGATGACATCGGATGCCATGATCTTAGTTTTTTGAATGTTGAGTTTTAAGCCGGTTATTCATTCTCTCTTTTATTCTCATCAGGAAGCTCTTTAGTTCCTCTTTACTTTCTGCCAGTAGAGTGGCATCATCTGCATATCTAAGGTTGTTGATAGTTCTCCCAGAAATCTTGATTCCAGCTTGTGATTCACCTAGTCTGGCATTTCGCATGATGTGCTCTGCATGTAAGTTAAATAAACAGGATTTCAATATACAGCCTTGTCATACTCCTCTCCCAGGTTTGAACCAGTCAGTTGTTCCATGTCCAGTTCTATTAATAACCTTTGCTTCTTGACCCACATGTAGGTTTCTCAGGAGACAGATAAGGTGGTCTGGTATTCTCATCTCTTTAAGAATTTTCCATAGTTTGTTGTGATCCACACAGTCAAAGGCATTCACATAGTCAATGAAGCAGAAGCAGATGTTTCTCTGGAATTCCCTTCCTTTCTCTATTATCCAGTGAAGCCTGACAATTTGATCTCCGGTTCCTCTGCGTTTTCTTAACCCAGGTTTTGCATCTGAAAGTTCTCAGTTCATGTACTGCTAAAACCTAGCTTGAAAGATTTTGAGCATAACTTTAGAAGCATGTGAAATGAGCGCAATTGTATGGTAACTTTATCCTGAATCAACTATAAGCCACTAGTATCCTTGTTGACTGAAACTTACAGGCATTCCTTATTGATGCCAACCTCTAAATGCCAACCTCTAGATGCCAACCTCTAAATCATTCATTCACCCACCTAGAGAAGTACTTGGCCCACATAATTCTCCATCTGGATGATGGAGTCTAGTTTGGACTGGGTTTAGTCTTTTGAGCTAGACTGGGCTTTGGGATAAATAAGATAAACCACAATTGATGATAGGAAGTAAAAAAGAGTTAAGTCTGGTGGATTCCAGGCAGAGCAGACTTGGAATAAATGGTCCAAAAGGATGCTCAGACATGACTGGCCAGCATGTAAAGTCAGACTGGTCTGACAAAGCTCCAAGGAGAATAAGCACATTTTTGAAAGAATCCCCTGTCCAAATTGTGTTTCTTGTGCTCATTTCAAATAATGAGTAAACAATTCAGACCCAGGAATGTGGTCTCCAGGCTCACGATTTGTTAAATTCTTTTTTGGTTTTCTTTTCTAAAAGGATATAGTTTGAATGTAGTTTTTTTTTGTTGTTGTTGTTGTTGTTATTCCTTTCTTTTTATTTTGACTCGTGCAGCATAACTTCTAGTTCCCAGTCAAAATCTGATCCAGAGATAGAATCTCTAAGGGCAGAGTATCCAGCATAAGGCTATCTTTGACAAGCAAATATCTGCCAGATCATCATGTGTTTCATCTTCTTGTTTCTTTTAAAATAAAATTGAATGTGTGAAGCTAGAGCCTTGTTTAACAAAAAAAAAATAATTGTATGCTGTCATATTAGTCTTTTGTGGTTGTCTTCAAAATCATTACACTGTCTCTTGCCATTGCTTTTATAACAGTGGTATTGTATGTATAATGCACAATATGATATTAATCAATGTGTAGAGAAGTCACCAACTTAGATTATTGACTTTGAGGACTCTTGTAGAGTACATCTTTCTGAAGGATTATTGAAAATGAAAATGATATAGGCTGTGTACTACTTCTTTGAAAGTATGTTTCCTGCTGTAGAGTGGAATTTCTATATTATTTAGAACAGTTAATTAACATTTGTAGTAGCCATTCTAATGACTATTATATGCCATCACATTTTACATTTTAAAATTCTCTTTTGAGATTATGCAGTGTTGGAACAAAAATACACGTGGAATAAGTAAACATTGGTCCAAAGTATCAAAAGCAAAGGCAAAATAAAACAAGAAGAAAATTCCCTAAATGTGACACAAGCTTTCTCAGTTGAAAGTTACAGCTAACACCACAAGGCATACCAATTCAAGGATTTATTAGATGTTAGATCTTATGAAAAGTTTAGGTTTAAGAAATGACACTTGGGATATAAAATGCATCAAGGTTTTTTTTTTTTTTTTTTTTTTTAAGCAGGGTATGTCTTTCCATTTATTTGTGACTTCTTCAACTTTATTTATTTATTTATTTTTATTTTAGTTGGGGGCTAATTACTTTACAATATTGTAGTAGTTTTTGCCATACATCGACATGAATCAGCCATGGGTTCACACGTGCTCCCCCTCCCAAACCCTCCTCCCACCTCCCTCCCCCTCCCATCCCTCAGTGTCATCCCAACGCTCCATCCCTGAGCATCCGTCCCATGCATAGAACATGGAATGGTGTTCTGCTTCACATATGACAATATACATGTTTCAATGTTATTGTCCCAGAACGTCCAACCCTCACCTTCTCCCTCAGAGTCCACAGGACTGTTCTATGCATCTGTGTCTCTTATTCTGTCTCACATATAGGGTTACCATTACCATCTTTCAAATTCCATATACATGCATTAGTATACTGTATTGGGGCTTTTCTTTCTGGCTCACTTCACTCTGTATAATGGGCTCCAGTTTCATCCATCTCAATAGAACGGATTCAAATGTATTCTTTTTAATGGCTGAGTAATATTCCATTGTGTATATGTACCACAGCTTCCTTATCCATTCGTCTGCCGATGGACATCTAGGTTGCTTCCATGTCCTGGCTATTGTAAACAGTGCTGCGATGAACATTGGGGTACACGCGTCTCTTTCAATTCTGGTTTCCTCGGTGTATATGCCTAGCAGTGGGATTGCTGGGTCATATGGCAGTTCTATTCCCAGTTTTTTAAGGAATCTCCACACTGTTCTCCATAGTGGCTGTACTAGTTTGCATTCCCACCAACAGTGTAAGAGGGTTCCCTTTTCTCCACACCCTCTCCAGCATTTATTGCTTGTAGACTTTTGGATAGCGGCCATTCTGACTGGTGTGTAATGGTACCTCATTGTGGTTTTGATTTGCATTTCTCTAATAATGAGTGATGTTGAGCATCTTTTCATGTGTTTGTTAGCCATCTGTATGTCTTCTTTGGAGAAATGTCTGTTTAGTTCTTTGGCCCATTTTTTGATTGGGTCGTTTATTTTTCTGGAATTCAGCTGCAGGAGTTGCTTGTATATCTTTGAGATTAATTGTTTGTCTGTTGCTTCGTTTGCTATTATTTTCTCCCATTCTGAAGGCTGTCTTTTCACCTTGCTTATAGTTTCCTTTGTTGTGCAAAAGCTTTTAATTTTGATTAGGTCCCATTTGTTTATTTTTGCTTTTATTTCCAATATTCTGGGGGGTGGGTCATGGAGGATCCTGCTGTGATTTATGTCGGAGAGTGTTTTGCCTATGTTTTCCTCTAGGAGTTTTATAGTTTCTGGTCTTACATTTAGATCTTTAATCCATTTTGAGTTTATTTTTGTGTATGGTGTTAGGAAGTGTTCTAGTTTCATTCTTTTACAAGTGGTTGACCAGTTTTCCCAGCACCACTTGTTAAAGAGATTGTCTTTTCTCCATTGTATACTCTTGCCTCCTTTGTCGAAGATAAGGTGCCCATAGGTGCGTGGGTTTATCTCTGGGCTTTCTATTTTGTTCCATTGATCTATATTTCTATCCTTGTGCCAGTACCACACTGTCTTGATGACTGTGGCTTTGTAGTAGAGCTTGAAGTCAGGCAGGTTGATTCCTCCAGTTCCATTCTTCTTTCTCAAGATTGCTTTGGCTATTCGAGGTTTCTTATACTTCCATACAAATTGTGAAATGATTTGTTCTAGTTCTGTGAAAAATATCATTGGTAGTTTGATAGGGATTGCATTGAATCTGTAGATTGCTTTGGGTAGTATACTCATTTTCACTATATTAATTCTTCCAATCCATGAACACGGTATATTTCTCCATCTGTTTGTGTCCTCTTTGATTTCTTTCATCAGTGTTTTATAGTTTTCTATATATAAGTCTTTTGTTTCTTTAGGTAGAAATATTCCTAAGTATTTTATTCTTTTTGTTGCAATGGTGAATGGTATTGTTTCCTTAATTTCTCTTTCTGTGTTTTCTCATTATTGGTGTATAGGAATGCAAGGGATTTCTGTGTGTTAATTTTGTATCCTGCAACATTACTATATTCATTGATTAGCTCTAGTAGTTTTCTGGTAGAATCTTTAGGGTTTTCTATGTAGAGGATCATGTCATCTGCAAACAGTGAGAGTTTTACTTCTTCTTTTCCTATCTGTATTCCTTTTATTTCTTTTTCCGCTCTGATTGCTGTGGCCAAAACTTCCAGAACTATGTTGAATAGTAGTGGTGAAAGTGGGCATCCTTGCCTTGTTCCTGACTTTAGGGGAAATGCTTTCAGTTTTTCACCATTGAGGATAATGTTTGCTGTGGGTTTGTCATATATAGCTTTTATTATGTTGAGGTATGTTCCTTCTATTCCTGCTTTCTGGAGAGTTTTTATCATAAATGGATGTTGAATTTTGTCAAAGGCTTTTTCTGCATCTATTGAGATAATCATATTGTTCTTATCTTTCAATTTGTTAATGTGGTGAATTACATTGATTGATTTGCGGATGTTAAAGAAACCTTGCATTCCTGGGATAAAGCCCACTTGGTCATGATGTATGATCTTTTTAATATGATGTTGGATTCTGTTTGCTAGAATTTTATTAAGGATTTTTGCATCTATGTTCATCAGTGATATTGGCCTGTAGTTTTCTTTTTTTGTGACATCTTTGTCTGGTTTTGGAATTAGGGTGATGGTGGCCTCATAGAATGAGTTTGGAAGTTTACCATCTTCTGCAATTCTCTGGAAGAGTTTGAGTAGGATAGGTGTTAGCTCTTCTCTAAATTTTTGGTAGAATTCCGCTGTGAAGCCGTCTGGTCCTGGGCTTTTGTTTGCTGGAAGATTTCTGATTACAGTTTCGATTTCCGTGCTTGTGATGGGTCTGTTAAGATCTTCTATTTCTTCCTGGTTCAATTTTGGAAAGTTATACTTTTCTAAGAATTTGTCCATTTCTTCCAAGTTGTCCATTTTATTGGCATATAGCTGTTGGTAGTAGTCTCTTATGATCCTTTGTATTTCTGTGTAGTCTGTTGTGATCTCTCCATTTTCATTTCTAATTTTGTTGATCTGATTCTTCTCCCTTTGTTTCTTGATGAGTCTGGCTAATGGCTTGTCAATTTTGTTTATCTTCTCGAAAAACCAACTTTTAGTTTTGTTGATTTTTGCTATGGTCTCTTTTGTTTCTTTTGCATTTATTTCTGCCCTAATTTTTAAGATTTCTTTCCTTCTACTAACCCTGGGGTTCTTCATTTCTTCCTTCTCTAGTTGCTTTAGGTGTAGAGTTAGTTTATTTATTTGAGTTTTTTTCTTGTTTCTTGAGGTACGCCTGTATTGCTATGAACCTTCCCCTTAGCATTGCTTTTACAGTGTCCCATAGGTTTTGGGTTGTTGTGTTTTCATTTTCATTCGTTTCTATGCATATTTTGATTTCTTTTTTGATTTCTTCTGTGATTTGTTGGTTATTCAGAAGCGTGTTGTTTAGCCTCCATATGTTGGAATTTTTAATAGTTTTTTTTCCTGTAATTGAGGTCTAATCTTACTGCATTGTGGTCAGAGAAGATGGCTGGGATGATTTCAATTTTTTGGAATTTACCAAGGCTAGATTTATGGCCCAGGATGTGATCTATCCTGGAGAAAGTTCCATGTGCACTTGAGAAAAAGGTGAAATTGCTTGTTTTGGGGTGGAAAGTCCTGAAAATATCGATTAAATCTAATTTGTCTATAGTATCATTTAAAGTTTGTGTTTCCTTGTTAATTTTCTGTTTTGTTGATCTATCCATAGGTGTGAGTGGAGTGTTAAAGTCTCCCACTATTATTGTGTTATTGTTAACTTCCCCTTTCATACTTGTTAGTATTTGCCTTATATATTGTGGTGCTCCTATGTTGGGTGCATATATATTTATAATTGTTACATCTTCTTCTTGGATTGACCCTTTGATCATTATGTAGTGTCCTTCTTTGTCCCTTTTCACAGCCTTTATTTTAAAGTCTATTTTATCTGAAATGAGTATTGCGACTCCTGCTTTCTTTTGGTCTCCATTTGCATGAAATATATTTTTCCATCCCTTCACTTTCAGTCTGTATGTGTCCCTAGTTTTGAGGTGGGTCTCTTGTAGACAGCATATGTAGGGGTCTTGTTTTTGTATCCACTCAGCCACTCTTTGTCTTTTGGTTGGGGCATTCAACCCATTTACATTTAAGGTAATTATTGATAAGTATGGTCCCGTTGCCATTTACTTTGTAGTTTTAAGTTCGTGTTTAAACATCCTTTCTGTGTTTCCTGTTTAGAGAAGATCCTTTAGCATTTGTTGGAGAGCTGGTTTGGTGGTGCTGAATTCCCTCAGTTCTTGCTTGTCTGTAAAGCTTTTGAATTCTCCTTCATATCTGAATGAGATCCTTGCCGGGTACAGTAATCTGGGTTGTAGATTTTTCTCTTTCATTACTTTAAGTATGTCCTGCCATTCCCTTCTAGCCTGAAGAGTTTTTTCTATTGAAAGATCAGCTGTTATCCTTATGGGGATCCCCTTGTGTGTTATTTGTTGTTTTTCCCTTGCTGCTTTTAATATTTGTTCTTTGTGTTTGATCTTTGTTAATTTGATTAATATGTGTCTTGGGGTGTTTTCGCCTTGGGTTTATCCTGTTTGGGACTCTCTGGGTTTCTTGGACTTCTGTGACTATTTCCTTCCTCATTTTAGGGAAATTTTCAACTATTATCTCCTCGAGTATCTTTTCATGGCCTTTCCTTTTATCTTCTTCTTCTGGGACTCCTATGATTCGAATGTTGGGGCGTTTCATGTTGTCCCAGAGGTCCCTGAGGTTTTCCTCATTTCTTTTGATTCTTTTTTCTTTTTTCCTCTCTGCTTCGTTTATTTCCACCATTCTATCTTCTACCTCACTTATCCTATCTTCTGCCTCTGTTATTCTACTGTTGGTTCCCTCCAGCGTGTCTTTTATCTCCTTTATTTCATTATTCAAAATATATTGACTCCTTTTTATTTCTTCTAGGTCCTTGGTAAACATTTCTTGCATCTTCTCAATCCTTGTCTCCAGGCTATTTATCTGTAACTCCATTTTATTTTCAATATTTTGGATCATTTTTACTATCATTATTCTAAATTCTTTTTCAGATAGATTCCCTATCTCCTCCTCTTTTGTTTGGTTTGGTGGGCATTTCTCATTTTCCTTTACTTGTTGAGTATTTCTCTGCCTTTTCATCTTGTTTAGATTGCTGTGTTAGGCGTGGCCTTTCTGTATTCTGGTAGTTTGAAGTTCCTCTTTATTGTGGAGGTTCCTCACTGTGGGTGGGGTTGGATGGGTGGCTTGTCAAGGTTTCCTGGTTGGAGGAGCTTGTGTCGGTGTTCTGGTGGGTGGAGCTGGATTTCTTCTCTTTAGAGTGCAATGGAGTGTCCAGTATTGAGTTTTGAGATGTCTATGGATTTGGTGTGCCTCTGGGCAGCCTGTATATTGATGCTCAGGGCTATGTTCCTGCGTTGCTGGAGAGTTTGCGTGGTATGTCTTGCTCTGGAACTTATTGGCTCTTGGGTGGAGCTTGGTTTCAGTGTATATGTGGAGGCTTTTGGAAGATCTCTTATTAATTAATGTTTCCTCTGGCTTTCAGTCTTATTCTTGCAGTAGCCTCAAGACTACTCCATCCATACAGCATCAATAATAAAACTTTTAGGTTAATGGTGAAAAGATTCTCCACAGTGAGGGATACCCAGAGAGGTTCACTGAGTTACATGGAGAGGTGAAGGGGAGGGAGGTTGAGGTGACCAGGAGGAGAGGAGGGGGACTCAAACGTGGGGAGAGCAGTCTATCCAGTAAGCACTTCCCTCTGTGCTTTCCACAGTCTGGAGCCCTCAGAGAGGTTCACAGAGATACATAGAGAGGGGGGAGGAAGGCAGTAGAGGTGAGGATGAGTAGAAAGGGAGGAATCAAGAGGGGAGAGAGAGATCTGGGCAGTATTCTGTTCCCGAAGTGTTCTCCGGTACCCAGAACACCCTCAGAGATTCACAGAATTGGGTTGAGAAGAGAAGGAGGAGGGTGGGAGATAGAGGTTCCCTGGGGGAGAAGAAAGAGCGTCAATAGAGGGAGAGAGTAATCAGGCCAGTAATCACACTCTTGAGTAAAAATGGGTACTAAAGATTGTATTCTTAAATGCACAAAATTGATATCAAATATGTAAAACAAAAATTAAAAATCTGGAGTAGAGGTTAGACTCTTATAAATCATACAATATAAAAAAAAGAAAAAAGAAAACAGTATAAAAAGAAAAAAGACAGTAAAACAGTATAACAGTAAAAAAAAAAAAAAAAAAACAAAAAAAACAGTAAAAAAAAATAATAATAAAATAAAATAAAATAAAAAAAAGAAAACGCAAAAAGTATAAGATATATGTACGCAGTTTGTTTTAAAAATAGGTTGTTTTTTTTTTTTTTTTTTCAAGGTAGTGGTGGGTTATGAAAATGAAAATTAAAGGTGTAATAGAGGTCTTAAAGAAAAAAGAAAGAAAAAAAAATAAAAAAATAATAATAAAAAAAAATAAAATAAATGATAATAGTAAAAATATATATCCCGGACTTTCTCTGGAGCCGTTGTGAGCCGTGTGGGGTCTCTTCAGTTTCAGATAAATCCTTGTTCCTGCTTATACTTTTCAAGATCTATAGGCCCCTTTCAATGCAGTCCGTGTTAACTACAGGGATTTTAATCTGTTGGCCTGTCCCTTCCAACGCGCTTCCCTCTGTTTATTTGGCTTTTGTTTGGAGGTCTCTTCAGTGTCTAATTTCCGCCCTGCCACAAAGGGGCGGAGGTGGTCTCTTTAGGTTCACTTGCTCAGTCCTGCTGTGGGGAGAGAGGACCACTGCAACCAGTATCACTGGCGTGTGTGTGGAGAGCTTACAGTGTCTCGGCCACACTGGGTTCACCCCCGCTCACGGCGTGTGTGCTTTCCCCGTCTACCCCGCTCAGGCTTCAGGTTACTCTGCCGGGGGGTGGGCCCAGATATGCGCGCACTTCCCAGGTTTAAACTGCTCAGGTTCAGGTTCCCGGGTACTCCACAAAGGCGCAGACTCGGTTGGGCCGGCGGTTTGCGCCGTTTCCGGTCGGAGCAGCTCAGGCAGCCGGGAGTTTGGTGAGCGCACACTCCCCTGTTGGGGCGATGCGGCTTATCACCTCCCTGGTCCCAGCCTCAGTCCACGGGCACGCTTCCCGGGCACTCCACCGAGGCGCAGACTCGGTTGGGTTCGCGGTTTGCGCCGTTCCCGGTCGGAGCAGCTCAGGCAGCCGGGAGTTTGGCGAGCGCTCACTCCCCTGTTTGGGCGGTGCGGCTTATCACCTCCCTGGTCCCCGCCTCGGTTCGCGGGCGCGCTTCCCGGGTACTCCACAAAGGCGCAGACTCGGTTGGGCCGGCGGTTTGCGCCGTTCCGGGTCGGAGCAGCTCAGGCCGCATCAAGTTTTATTCACGTTTCATTCCAAACCATTTAAAAAAAGCTGTTTACCTTGACCTAATTATTTTTATGCCTTATAGAGTATCTTTTACTGACATAGACCTTGATTGGCACTGAAAAAACATGTAAGAAAAAAACATGTGAATGACACTTGCTAGTGGGTTATGAAGATTTTTGTCTCCTTGGGATTATGGTATATATCCCTTAACTTACTACTGTCCAGTTAATGTAAATATTGTTCCACTTCATGTCAAATGTAGTAACTTTATAACTATATAATTCTGTTAACACACTCTCACTCTTGCATTATTTTTGTTTTATATTCTGTGCATCTACAAATGTTATAATCTGACAGGCAGTGTTCCTGTGTGTGTGTGTGTGTGTGTGTGTGTGTGCATGCGTGCGCATGTGTATATTTAAATAGTCAACTGTCTTTGAAATAAATTAGGAGAAGGAGAAAAAAAGATATTTTTAAAAATGTTTACCCACATAGTTGCCATTTCTGGTTTTCTTCAACTCCTTCTAGTAAACCTGAATTTTCATTTGATTTCATTCCTCTTCAGCCTAAAGAACTTTTTTTTACTACTTATTGATGTTTGAGTCTGCTAGTGACAAACTCTTTGAGTTTGTGTTTCTCTGAAACTGTCTTAAGTTCCCTCTCCTTTGTGAAGGATATTTATCTCGAGTATATAGTTCTTGCTCGCTCATTTCCTTTCCTCCTTCCCTCCACCTACCCCTCCCTTCCTTCATTCCTTCATTTCAACTTTGACATTCTTCCTATTATTGTTCCCCTGTATCTGTCATGCCCTTTCTGCCTCTCCGATCCCTTTAATTTTTTTAAATCTTTGTTTTCCAGCATCTTGTCTATGATGTGTTTAGGCATAGTTTTTTTAAAAGTTTTTTTTTCTGTTCCGCTTAAATTTTGCTGAGATTCTAGATTTTACAAGTGTGTCATACACACACAGACACACACACTGACGCACACATACACACACACACACGTATTACCAAGTTCAGAACATTTGGGGCCATCCTTTTTTTTTTTTTTCATGAATTTATTTTATTTTATTTTTTTTGTCTTTGTGATCATTTTGATTCTTTTTTTTTAAATTTATTTATTTTAATTGGAGGCTAATTACTTTACAGTATTGTAGGGGTTTTTGCCATACATTGACATGAATCAGCCATGGGTGTACATGTGTTCCCCATCCTGAACCCCCCTCCCACCTCCCTCCACATCCCATCCCTCAAGTCATCCCAGTGCACCAGCCCTCAGCACCCTGTCTCATGCATAGAACCTGGACTGGTGATCTGTTTCACATATGATAATATACATGTTTCAATGCTATTCTCTCAAATCATCCCACTCTCGCCTTTTCCCACAGAGTACAAAAGACTGTTCTATACATCTGTGTCTCTTTTGCTGTCTTGCATATAGGGTCATTGTTACTATCTTTCTAAATTCCATATATATACATTAGTATACTGTATTGGTGTTTTTCTTTCTGACTTACTTCACTCTGTATAATAGGCTCCAGTTTCATCTACCTCATTAGACTGATTCAAATGCATCCTTTTTAATGGTTGAATAATATTACATTGTGTATATGTACCACAGCTTTCTTATCCATTGATCTGCTGATGGACATCTAGGTTGCTTTCATGTCCTGGCTGTTATAAACAGTGCTGCGATGAACATTGGGGTACATGTGTCTCTTTCAATTCTTGTTTCCTCAGTGTGTATCCCCAGCAGTGGGATTGCTGGGTCATATGGCAGTTCTATTTCCAGTTTTTTCAGGAGTCTCCACACTGTTATCCATAGTGTCTGTACTAGTTTGCATTCTCACCAACAGTGTAAGAGGGTTCCCTTTTCTCCACACCCTCTCCAGCATTTATTGCTTGTAGACTTTTGGATAGCAGTGATTCTGACTGGTGTGAGATGGTAGCTCATTATGGTTTTGATTTGCATTTCTCTGATAATGGATGATGTTGAGCATCTTTTCATGTGTTTGTTAGCCATCTGTATGTCTTCTTTGGAGAAATGTCTATTTAGTTCTTAGGCCCATTTTTTGATTGGGTCATTTATTTTTCTGGAATTGAGCTGCAGGAACTGCTTGTATATTTTTGAGATTAATTGTTTGTCTGTTGCTTCATTTGCTATTATTTTCTCCCATTCTGAAGGCTGTCTTTTCACCTTGCTTATAGTTTTCTTCATTGTGCAAAAGCTTTCAAGTTTAATTAGGTCCCATTTGTTTATTTTTGCTTTTATTTCCATTACTCTGGGAGGTGGGTTATAGAGGGTCTTGCTGTGATTTATGTCAGAAAGTGTTTTGCCTGTTTTCCTCTAGGAGTTTTGTAGTTTCTGGTCTTACATTTAGATCTTTAATCCATTTTGAGTTTATTTTTGCATATGGTGTTAGAAAGTGTTCTGATTTCATTCTTTACAAGTGATTGACCAGTTTTCCCAGCACCACTTGTTAAAGAGATTGTCTTTTCTCCATTGTATATTCTTGCCTCCTTTGTAAAAGATAAGGTGTCCATAGGTGCGTGGATTCATCTCTGGGCTTTCTATTTTGTTCTGTTGAACCATATTTCTGTCTTTATGCCAGTACCATACTGTCTTGATGACTGTAGCTTTGTAGTATAGCCTGAAGTCAGGCAGGTTGATTCCTCCAGTTCCATTCTTCTTTCTCAAGATTGCTTTGACTATTCGAGTTTTTTTGTATTTCTATAAAAATTGTGAAATTATTTGTTCTAGTTTTGCGAAAAATATCATTGGTAGCTTGATAGGGATTGTACTGAATCTATAGATTGCTTTTGGTAGTATACTCATTTTCACTATATTGATTCTTCTGATCCAGGAACATGGTATATTTATCCATCTGTTTGTGTCCTCTTTGATTTCTTTCATCAGTGTTTTATAGTTTTCTATATATAGGGCTTTTGTTTCTTTAAGTAGATATACTCCTAAGTATTTTACTCTTTTTGTTGCAATGGTGAATGGAACTGTTTCCTTAATTTCTCTTTCTGTTTTCTCATTGTTAGTGTATAGGAATGCAAGGGATTTCTGTGTATTAATTTTATATCCTGCAACTTTACTATATTCATTGATTAGCTCTAGTAATTTTCTGGTGGAGTCTTTAGGGTTTTCTGTGTAGAGGATCATGTCATCTGCAAACAGTGAGAGTTTTACTTCTTCTTTTCCAATCTGGACTCCTTTATTTCTTTTTCTTCTCTGACTGCTCTGGCTAAAACTTCCAAAACTATGTTGGATAGTAGTGGTGAGAGTGGGCACCCTTGTCTTGTTCCTGACTTTAGGGGAAATGCTTTCAATTTTTCACCATTGAGGATAATGTTTGCTGTGGGTTTGTCATATATAGCTTTTATTATGTTGAGGTATGCTCCTTCTATTCCTGCTTTCTGGAGGGTTTTTATCATAAATGGATGTTGAATTTTGTCAAAGGCTTTCTCTGCATCTATTGAAGTAATCATATGGTTTTTATCTTTCAATTTGTTAATGTGTTATATTACATTGATTGATTTGAAGATATTAAAGAATCCTTGCATCCCTGGGATAAAGCCCACTTGGTCAAGATGTATGATCTTTTTAATATGTTGTTGGATTCTGTTTGCTAGGATTTTGTTAAGGATTTTTGCATCTATGTTCATCAGTGATATTAGCCTGTAGTTTTCTTTTTTTGTGTCATCTTTGTCTGGTTTTGGTGTTAGGGTAATGGTGGCCTCATAGAATGAATTTGGAAGTTTACCTTCCTCTGCAATTTTCTGGAAGAGGTTGAGTAGGATAGGTGTTAACTCTTCTCTAAATTTTTGGTAGAATTCAGCTGTGAAGCCGGTCTGGTCCTGGGCTTTTATTTGCTGGAAGATTTCTGATTACAGTTTTGATTTCCATGCTTGTGATGGGTCTGTTAAGATTTTCTATTTCTTCCTGATTCAGTTTTGGAAGGTTGTGCTTTTCTAAGAATTTGTCCATTTCTTCCAAGTTGTCCATTTTATTGGCATATAGTTGCTGATAGTAGTCTCTTATGATCCTTTGTATTTCTGTGTTGTCTGTTGTGATTTCTTCATTTTCATTTCTAATTTTGTTGACTTGATTCTTCTCTCTTTGTTTCTTGATGAGTCTGGCTAATGGTTTGTCTATTTTATTCATCTTCTCAAAGACCAGCTTTTGGCTCTGTTGATTTTTGATATAGTCTCTTTTGTTTCTTTTGCATTTATTTCTGCCCTAATTTTTATGATTTATTTCCTTCTACTAACCCTGGGGTTCTTTATTTCTTCCTTTTCTAGTTGCTTTAGGTGTAGAGTTAGGTTATTTATTTGACTCTTTTCTTGTTTCTTGAGATAAGCTTGTATTGCATGAACCTTCCCCTTAGCACTGCTTTTACTGAGTCCCATAGGTTTTGGGTTATTCTGTTTTCATTTTCATTCATTTCTATGCAGATTTTTTATTTCTTTTTTATTTCTTCTGTGATTTGCTGGCTATTCAGAAGTGTTTTGTTTAGCCTCCATATATTGAATTTTGTAAAAAAAATTTTCCTATAGTTGACATCTAATCTTACTGCATTGTGATCAGAAAAGATGCTTGGAATGATTTCAGTTTTTTTGAATGTCCCAAGGCTGGATTTATGGCCCAGGATGTGATCTGTCCTGGAGAAGGTTCCGTGTGCACGTGAGAAAAAGGTGAAGTTCATTGTTTTGGGGTGAAATGTCCTATAGATATCAATTAGGTCTAACTGGTCCATTGTATCATTTAAAGTTTGTGTTTCCTTGCTAATTTTCTGTTTAGTTGATCTATCCATAGGTGTGAGTGGGGTATTAAAGTCTCCCACTATTATTGTGTTATTGTTAGTTTCCCCTTTTGTACTTGTTAGCATTTGCCTTACATATTGTGGTGCTCCTATGTTGGGTGCATATATATTTATAATTGTTATATTTTCTTCTTGGATTGATCCTTTGATCATTATGTAGTGTCATTCTTTGTCTCTTTTCACAGCCTTTATTTCAAAGTCTATTTTATCTGATATGAGTATTGCTACTCCTGCTTTCTTTTGTTCTCCATTTGTGTGAAATATCTTTTTCCAGCCCTTCACTTTCAGTATGTATGTGTCCCTTGTTTTGAGGTGGGTCTCTTGTAGACAGCATATATAGGGGTCTTGTTTTTGTATCCATTCAGCCAGTCTTTGTCTTTTGGTTGGGGCATTCAACCCATTTACATTTAAGATAATTATTGATAAGTATGATCCCATTGCCATTTACTTTGTTGTTTTGGGTTCGAGTTTATACACCCTTTCTGTGTTTCCTGTCTAGAGACGATCCTTTAGTATTTGTTGAAGAGCTGGTTTGGTGGTGCTGAATTCTCTGAGCTTTTGCTTGTCTGTAAAGCTCTTGATTTCTCCTTCATATTTGAATGAGATCCTTGCTGGGTACAGTAATCTGGGCTGTAGGTTTTTCTCTTTCATCACTTTAAGTATGTCCTGCCATTCTGTTCTGGCCTGAAGAGTTTCTATTGAAAGATCAGCTGTTATCCGTATGGGGATCCCCTTGTGTGTTATTTGTTGTTTTTCCCTTGCTGCTTTTAATATTTGCTCTTTGTGTTTGATCTTTGTTAATTTCATTAATATGTGTCTTCGGGTGTTTCACCTTGGGTTTATCCTGTTTGGGACTCTCTGGGTTTCTTGGACTTGGGTGGCTATTTCCTTCCCCATTTTAGGAAAGTTTTCAACTATTATCTCCTCAAGTATTTTCTCATGGCCTTTCTTTTTGTCTTCTTCTTCTGGGACTCCTATGATTCTATGGGCTGGTCTGCAGCCGGCTAGCTCTCCTCTGGTATTCGCTCAGTCCTTTGTTCTGTGAGTGGGCCTGGCAGTGCCTTAGGTTAGAGCTTTTCAGGGGAAAGTTCTCTCTCTCTCTCTCCCTCTCTTTTTTTCCTCTCTCTCTGGCTATCCCACAGTTTGGGTTGCTATCTCACATTAGCTCCCTCATATTGTCCTCAGGGCATTCAGGCCCGATCCCTACCCTAAGCAATGCAGCCCACACCTCCCTGTTCAGCCCTTGCTTGCTGGTGGCGGATGCGAGCGTCTGGGCTACTTCTCTGCTGGGAGTTGCTGTTAGGCACCTCATCTGTGGGTTTTATTTATTTATTTGTTTTTCCTCCTGGTTATGTTGCCCTCTGAGATTCCAAAACTCCCCACAGACCCACCGGTGAGAGGGTTTCCTGGTGTTTGGAAACTTCTCCTCTTTTACGACTCCCTCCCCAGGATGGGACTCCATCCGTAACTCTTTTGTCTCCTTTTTTATCTTTTATATTTTGTCCTACCTCCTTTTGAAGACAACGGGCTGCCTTTCTGGGTGCCTGGTGTCCTCTGCCAGCATTCAGAAGTTGTTTTGTGGAATTTGCTCAGCATTCAAATGATCTTTTGATGAATTTGTGGGGGAGAAAGTGGTCTCCCTGTCCTATTCCTCCACCATCTTAGGACTGCCACCCGCCATTTTTTCTTTAAATATTTTTTTCTGCCCACTTCTCTGTCTTCTCTTCCTCCATCATTCCAATTGCACATATGTTAGACCAGTTAATATTTTCACAGAGGTCACAGAGACTGCATATTCTTTCTGTAGCCTCTTGTCTCCATTCTTTGGATTGAATAATCTTTGAGGTTTGCTTTAATATCACTAGCCTTTTCTTCTATAGTCCACAATCTATTACTCTTAAAGAATTTTGTATATTTTTCATTTTGAACATACTTCCAGTTCTAGAATCTACATTATATTTGGGTCTAATAGTTCCTACTTTTCTACTGATAATACTCAACTCTCATTTTTATCACCATTTTTTCCCTTTAATTTCTTGATTATTATAGTTAGTTGAAAGTCATCATTTGGTGACCCTAGTGTCTGAATCTTCTATTGACTGCTTTCTTTTTTGCTTATTCAAGTATCTAATAATTTTTGATTTACATTGAATATTTTCAATGATACATTATGGAGAGTTTGGACAATACTGCTTGCTTTTGTATGATATGGAATTTTTTTCCAGCGAGCAGTTAAACTACCTGTATATCCTTTGTATCCTGTCAGGCTTGGTTTTAAGTTTTGTTAAGGTTGAGTCAATTTCTGTATTTTTCTTAGTCTTAGGATATAGCTCATACTCAAAGATCTGGTTATTGTGACCAACTCATATCCTTTTTCAGGACTCAACTAATTGTCCAGGTTGTTCAGTGAGGTATGAATATCTCCAGTCGGGTTGAACCAGAGTATGATCTAACACTGCTTTAACCCTTGGACATGCATTCATTGCTTGGTCCCACAGAAGCTACTTTTTCAACATATTTCAAGTCTCAAACTACATATGTTTAACCCATACCCTAGCCAGGAATGCTAGAGTGAACTCTGCCCCTACCTACTTTGTGCAGCTCCCTCTTCTCTAAAATCCTGCAGTGAACATTCTAGTCACTTGAACAGACCAAACTCCAGTCTCTGCCTCATCAGCTCGCTCAGTAAGGCTGCCACTCTGCTTCGGCCCTTCCCACCTGCACTATGGTAGGGAAAGGGATGCAAAGTCAAGAGTTGAATGAAATACTTAGCTCATCTTTTGTGTTTCCCTACTCTTAAGAATTGTTCTTCATATTGTCTGATGCTTACAAATATCTTCTTTTCTTATTTATTTTGTCAGGTCTTATAATGACATGTGAAGACATACAGTCCAGTATCATTTATTCCATTGAGACCAAAAGTTAAAGAAATTTTGCAAATTCTTTTACCCCTATCCTTCCAATCAGTCAGACATCAGAGACAGGTTTTGCCATCCCCTAGTGCAGGGCAGATGAACCAAGAACAAAGGATGGCTCCTTTTTGAGATTCACATTTCCTCAAATTTCCTTTTATTTTCAGCTCGTAGAAGAATCAGTCCTTTTGAAAGCAGGTCCTTTTTATGAGAAGTACCAAAGAACTGAGATCACATTTAAACCATAAATCATATGTTAGATAAGACTATAAAATTGCTTAAAAGTAATGTTTGAGCTAATCACCCCACCAAATTAAATTTTGACAAGTGAGTAGGAAGGGAATTTGAAGATATGTGACTATGGTTTAGATGCTGGATGTTCATTAAATAGGAACTTGGTGCAGTGTTTTAGATAATTTTGAGAGATTGGAACAATAGGATCCCTGGATAATCTGCGGACTACTAGGGCAGAATAGATCTTTGCCCCCTTTCTTAGAAGTACTTTGGTAGGTTTCAAGACCTAGAGAAAAATCTCTGCATTCAACATGACATCTAATTATCAAGAGCAGACAAAAAGACTTGATGAAAAGGCTTGAGTATTTCCATAATACAGTATGTTCTGAAAACACAAGGGGAGAATTCCAAACTTCCTCCAAACTTCCGAGAAGTGCTGAGGGCCATTGAACAGAAATAAGACTCTTTGTGCCAGTAAGACACGCCATTAGTGATTGCTGCATAGTAGACAATCCAAACTAGAGGCAATGGAGGGGTTATTGAATTTGGGAGAAGAAATAGTGGGGAAAGAGATGATTCCCGAAGGCCATCAGGAAGTGTTCTCTCTAAGTGAAGACCAGCAATGATGGAGGGTTATCATGTATTAGATTTGCTATCCAGGGTGAAATCAAGGAGGGATTTTCAACAGCCTGAAAGCCTCTCTTTGAAGCTGGAAGAGACTGAATTAACTTGAACTGATAAGTTTGTTTTCCACCAGCAGTAGAATGTAGGCACAAATGCTAAGTTAATATCAGATATGGACAAGTAAAATCACCATATGTTTTGTTGATCTGGACACATATCCTTGCCTTATGCATACTTCCATCTCCTCTACTCTCCTGAGATCTCCAAAGACAAATTCACCAATACATTCAACATCTAGAAGTGGTATTTATAAATCTATTTAGAATTGCTTTCTTCTTATAGAATGACTACCATCAATTGCAGAGGTGGGAGCAGCCCTCTATTCATTGGCCATAATAGATAGTATCAGAAATAGGTGATTCAAGCTGGGAAATCCAATATTCTCTCCCAAAATTTGGAAGTGGATTCCAGTCATTAGGGTTAAGTAACTTAAGTCAGCTAGAGTGGCTTGTTTGCACTGTAAGACTGTAGAGAAATTGGGCAGTTGGAGAGAGCAAAGTGGGCAACTTATTTGTTACAGTTTCTTCATCTTTAAAATGGAAATAGTATTTATGGTACCCACTTTGGAGTTATTTGGGGATGGTTACATACTAATAATGTACAGGTGGCACTAGTGGTAAAAGAACTGGCCAAATGCAGGAGACATAAGAGACATGGGTTCAATACCTGGAGCAGGAAGATCCCCTGGAGGAGGGAATGGCAACCCAATCCAGTATTCTGGCCTGGAGAATCCCATGGACACAGGAGCTGGTGGGCGACAGTCCATGGAGTTGCAAAGGACATGTAGGACACGTTGCATAGGACATGACTGAAGCGACTTAGCACATACACACACACATATTAATGAATGAAAATAATTTAGAAAAGAGCCTGAACATATAGTTAACACTTGAGTGAAGATGTAGAAATCATGTTTATTATGGGTGATTTGTTTTTCAACTTTATTGAGGTATAGTTGACATAGAGACACATATTTAAGACATGTGCTTTCAACAGTTTATATGTGTGTGTGTGTTTATGTACATATACCCATTAAATAATCACTACACTCAAGATAGCAAACATGCCCATTTAGAGTTTTAGAGAAAACTCTAAAAGTTTTCTCATCCATTTGTAAACCAACCTGCTCTCCCACCCTCATTCTCAGACAAACATTAACCCTTTTTTTTTTTTTTTTGGCATTCTCTATAGCTTAATTTGCATTTCCTAGAATTAAATCTAAATGGAATCATGCACTATGTATTTTTTGTTTATTTTGCTAAACTTTTAATTCAGCACAATAATCTTAAGATTCATCCATATTTTCATGTCTCTAGTGCACTTTTATTGCATTTCATTGTATGGGCATACCAGTTTGTTTATTCATTCACCTGTTGATGGGTGTTTGAGTACTGTCGCATTACAACTATTATAAATAAAGTTGTGAACACTTATACACAACTCTGTGATCTTACTTTGTGTTTGGTTTTAGTATGTGTCGAATTAAAACAAAGGGGGGGAAATGAGAAAAACTCTAAAATAAATAAAACTGTGATGAGAAAATACAGTTTTAAAAATAGTATTCATTAGCTTGCAAATTAATTTCATCCTGGAATATAAAACTTTACCTTTAAGGGACTAGTTAACATCCAAATGAAGTTAACAATGCCTATCTTTATATTTGATTACTATGAGATTTCTGCTTAATTAATATCTGCTGGAAAATCCTCTAAAAAGAAAAAAGATGGCTTATAAAATTCAAGACAATAAGACCAGATGCTATCCCTTAACCTCTCAAAATTGTATTGTAGAAATGAAGAGGCATAATATCTTCTCAGAAATGTGTGCTATTATGTTTTAAAACGATAATTGGACTTTTCATACAGTTAGAACATTTGGTACAATTTATTTTAAAAATAAATTATAGAAATAGCAACTTTGTTTTCTCACTAGAAACCTCAATATTTTGAAATATTTGGATGATAGTTATTTCGGCCATATAAAATGTTGCTTACTGAGTTTGTATTATAAATTACTTTAGAATTATTTATTAATGTGAAGGGATTGATTTATTGATTTCTTACATTATAGTACCTTTTGGTAAATTCTTAATATTTACTTTAAATAATTCTTTAAACTAATAGATATAATTGATGGAGGTATGGTAATGCTAAAACAAAGTTGTCTTCAATCAGTATGATAAAATCTACTCTAAAATGTTAATATCTAGAAATGTCTTTCTCTTTTGGATGAAAGGCATTTTTTGGCTATATGCAATTATTTGCCTCCTATTTGAGTCTCCTCATTGTCAAGTTCTTTGTCACCTTCTTGACTTTGTCTTGGCTTTTTTAGTTCTGAGATCTCTGTAGCCAAGTAGGATGGACAACTGTAATTTCTTTCATACAGTACTTGGTTTTCTACCTACATCAGTGAGGAATGCTTTTTTCTTTTTTTTTCCTTTTTGCTCCTTGGAGAGAAAGGAAAAAAAAAAATGTTATCTTGATCAGTCTTTTCTCCAGACCACCTCTCATGGGCAGTCTTAAAGCAGGACATTTAAATAAATTGAACTTCAAATACAATTTCAGTTTAATAGGACTTTTTGGATTCAAAGAGAAATTCTAACATTTGATCAACTATTCACAAATGATGTCTTTGTATCCTTTAAAGAACTATAAAGCAAATAAAAAATTGTAAGCTGTTTTATTTGATGTTATCTGAGATAAAATAATTCTTTGAAGAGCGGTAGAGACTAATTGGAAAAGAATATCAGTATATCCCTAAATTATGAACTTAATATTAAATTAAAACCACACAGGATCTACATAGGTAAGCCACAGTGAGCTAAGAATACACAATTGTTAACATTGTACAAATTCTAAGGGGAAAAATAAATTTCTTTGAGAAGGGATGAGAAAATTTTAGTGGACAGAGATTTAAAAAGTAATGGTTGAATATAGGAAAGGAATAGGGTATAGATGATAAAAGGAAAAATTCTCCTTCCACAAATTAGATTGAAAATATAATTTTCTTTGCTTTTGTAATAAATGAAAAGTAGCAGGTATTTTTTTGTGAATTATAAATCTCCTCTAAGATCCATAGGACACAAGAAAAAGAAATAGGAAAACTATCTTTTCTCTCATAAATCTTGGTTGAAGTCAAGAAAAATATTTTAAGAAAATCCCAAAGATTTTTGTTATTGTAAAAGATGGAAAGAAGCAAAATCATTATGAATTTGTTCATTTTACACTAATAAGTGGCAGAATTTGGATTTCCATGCAGGCTTTATTGGTCTTAAATTAATAACGTAGGAAGGGAAATTTTCAACACTGCCAGCTTATTTCTTTCAATTGTCAATTGCTCTGGTGTGATTCTATGATGTCACCTAGAGTAGTCAGGTACATCACCATGTACATCCTCTTTGCAGCCCTTATCATAGTAGGCAAGTTACTATGGTTGCTTGGTTAATGCCATTAGGCTAGACATACGGCTGTGAAGATTGTACATCTAAAACTTCAGGGTGCATGATATGTCAACTTAGCTAGGCTGAACTGTGTTTCCCAGAAGTCTTTTCCATGTATATTTCCAATTAAGGTGAGCTACATAAAAAAAATTTTGTTGTAGATTTTGAAAGACATAAGTACAGCAGCAGCTGTATTGTTTTTAACTTAAGAAGGTTCATGTAACCGGTTTTGTAGTTCTGTATATTGTTCCTTTATCTGATGGTTCACTTCCTTGATGTGGGGAACAGCCAGTCCACAACTTCACATCTTCCCCTAATTCTCCTCCAGTTTCTCCTGGGTTGATAGTGTGTCTAACTCCATGATGAAGGACACCAACTTCTCATGCAGGATATCTGCTTCTTTAGGGTTGGAGACAGTGAAGACCAACACAGTTTCCAATCCAAACTCACGGGTTCCAGCACAAACTCATGGATATCAGCATGTAACCATCTCCCCCAGCTTTCAGCTCCTATTTCCATAGAGACCAGGCTACCGTTGCTTCCTTGTCATGGCATGGATAGACCAAAAAGATGAGATAAGTCACTTTGGTTTACTGGCTGAGTGCCAAAGAATTGATGCTTTTGAACTCTGGTGTTGGAGAAGACTCTTGAGAGTCCCTTAGACTGCAAGGGGATCAAACCAGTCAATCCTAAAGTAAATCAACCCTGAATATTCATTGGAAGGACTGATGCTGAAGCTGAAGCTCCAATACTTTGGCCTCTTGATGCCAAGAGCTGACTCATTAGGAAAGACCCTGATGCTGGGAAAGAATGAAGGCGGGAGGAGAAGGGGATGACAGAGGACAAGATGGTTGGATGGCATCACTAATTCAATGGACATGAGTTTGAGCAAGCTCCAGGAGATGGTGAGGGACAGGGAAGGGAAACCTGGCATGCTGCAGTCCATGGGGTTGCAAAGAGTTGAACATGACTGAATGACTAAACCAAAACAAGATCTGTATATTAGATGGATATCTTTCCTTTTTGTTGAATTGTTTTCCCTCACCTATTTACAATCTGGGAGATTGTAACAAATTGTTTTTGTATATCACCTTTTCACGCTTGCCTTCCTAGTATACCTTTCTCCATATGCTAAAAAAATTGATAGGATTTCAGCTTGACCCTGATATTATCGGAATCAGTCCAATTGCAGAACATTTCTGAATTTTGTGAATTTCTAATTTTATTTTGAATATATGTTCTCTCTCCTCTCTCCCTCTTTCTTCTTTTTCATCTTCTCCTTTCCCTTCCTGCCTCCTTACCTTTCATATCTTCTGTTGTTTTTTTCTGTCATTCTGTGTTTTTTGTCTACCCTCAGAGTGCAACATTTGCAAATTAGTAAGGATAGTTAATATAGCACCAAAATGATGAGGCTTTGTCACTTACTAGTTTTCTTACTTTGGGGTAAGTTATTCAACAGCTCTGTTTTACGCTTTCCTCATCTTTTAAGTGAGGATTAAAAACAATGGCCGTCTCATAATGTCATTGTGGGATTAAATAATTATTGAACTACAATTTAGTAAATACTGTATAAATGTTGGTGGCTCTTGTTATTGTTATGCAAACTTTTCTTCCTCCTTGTGGGACGAGAGAGTTTCCCTTTATTGGACAGTACAGATGTCCATGGTACTTAGGCACAGAGTTCAGCGTAGTTGTTATCTCTGATGTTCTGAGGAAACACTGGGAAGGTCTAAAGGGTTTTTAACTTCCACGCCTTCTTCCTCCATGTCTTATCGAGTTTTGAACATTTTTTTTCCATTTCATATATATACCTCTCCTTTATTCTCATTATTTAGTTACCTCACAAATGTGTATGTGTAGTTTATGTCCTGATGGCAAGACAGTTATGGATGAGAGTTGTTTCACTAATTTTTGACAATGATGATGATAATTTCCACTATTTCTAGTATTAACATCCATCAAGTATATTATAAAGGACTTCAACTTCTAGCTGTAATGGAATAAGGAGAACCAGATTTAACCTTCCATTTTAAACTACTGATACAAAATTTAGACAAACATATAACTGATAATAATGAGACCCCGAAACAGGAAGTATAGGACAGCAATACTTGACAGAAGGAAAACAACCAAGATGAGCCTAATGAATACCCCATCTTGCTTTCTAGAAGGATTTTACAAGTTCATTGCAGGGTGGAAAACCTAAACAGAGCCTGGAAACCTCTCAGAGTCTCGGAGACGTAGTTCAGAGATAAGGAGAGCCAAAACAGAATACCCATGGCAGAGTCCTGAGGAGAAGAGAACTACACACCGAGTGAATGTTTTCTGTCAGGCATTCAGATAAATAGGGCTCGGTGCCTACCTGTGAGGTAACTACGAGAGTCCAGGAAGGACTATTGGAAAGAATTAGGCAGAACAATACCTGGAGCTCACACAGGGTCAGGAAGAGATTATGTTCTCACCAGCCAGAGTAAAAAGACCTACAACACTGAGCATCAAGTCCATTCTCAGTGTAACAAAGTATAGAAGCAGGCTACAGAAGGATCAGATTGTTTCCAGATAACTTAGTTGTGTCTGAGAACAAAAATGAAAAATGTATCTAGGAATTAAGTATCCTCCAGCATTCAACAATGTAAGAGACAGTGCCTGACGTCTAATAAAAGTTTACCAAGCATACCAAAAAGCAAAAAAAAAGACAGTTGATGAGTAGAGAAAAAGTCAGTCATTGGAAATAGACCCAGAATTGCCATAGATAATAGAATTCATAGATAAGAACATCAGAACAGCTGGTAAATCTATACTTCACTTGTTTTAAAAGGTAGAAGAGAGCGTGCACATTGAGAGAGTCAGGGAAGTTCTAAAAAAGAAACAATTTGAACTTTTAGAGATGAAGAAGTTACCTGAATGGGAGTAAATGTATATTAAATACTAAACAAGAAAAGATCTGTGACCCTGAGGAAGTAACAATAGAAATTATAAAGAAAATAAAATACAGAGAGAAAAAAATAGAGGAAAAACAGCAAAACATCATTTGAGTTATGGAACAATTTAATTAGTATAATTTATGTGTAATTGAGGCTCAGCAAAAGTTGACAAAGAGGGAAGACAGAAGAAAACATATATTTGAAGAAATACAGCTAGAAATCCAATTTTTTTAAAAACTGAATTTCCAAATTTGATGAAACGTATAAACCCATAGGTTGAAGACACTCAATGAATCTCAAGCACAAGAGACAGAAAGAAAACTACACCAAAGCATATTAAAGTACTTAAAACCCATGTTAAGAGAAAAATCTTCGTGTCTCTGAGAAGGCACATTACAAATAGGGTACAGTAGATAAGTGACAGCATCAGCAGCCATCCCATCTAAAATAATGCAAGCTGGAAGACAGTGGTGCAGCTGCTTTTACATATTGGAGGGGGAATATCAACCTCAAATGCTATTTGTTGTTCAGTTGCTAAGTTGCGTCACACTCTTTGTGACCCCATGGACTGCAGCATGCCAGGGTCCCCTGTTCTTCACTCTCTCCTGGAGTTTGCTCAGTTCATGTTCATTGAATCGGTGATGCTATCTAACCATCTCTTTGTCTGCCTCAAATTCTATACCTAGCAAAAATCTCTTTCAAAAACAAAAGTGGAGCAAAGAGTTTTTCAGACATAAAGCTGAGAAAATTAATCACTGGCAGACCACAATTAGAAATACATAATACAGCAATGTGCTAAGCAGTTTATGTACTTTTTTTCATCTATTATTTTCCAAAACCTATATAGTATTGACACCCTTACTTTGTGGAGAAGAGAATTAAGTTTTTGAGATCTCAAAGAAACAGCCATGATGTAGCCAGACTACAGAGCTTGCACTAATATACTTCAGGCCAATGTGAAAAGGCTGTATATTTTATGATTCCAACTATATGACATCCTTGAAAAGGAAAACTATATTATAGAGACAGTAAAAATATCAGGAGTTGTAAGGGAATGAGGATGGAAAAATCAGCAGGTAGAGCACAGAAAATTTTTAGGTCAGTGAAAGTACTCTGTGTGATACTATTCGATATAACGATAGATCCATGTTCCTGTATATTTGTCCGAAGTCACAGAATGTGCAATGTCAAGAGTAAACCCTAATGTTAAATAAAGGTTTTGAGTGAGATTGTGTGTCACTGTCGGTTCATCATTTGCAACAAATGTACCACTCTCGTGGGGGATGCAGGTGATAAGGAAAGCTATGCATGTGTGAAGGTAGAGTCTGTCTTCTCCTTAGTTTTACTGTGAACCTAAAACTACTCTCAAAAATTAAATCTAAATTTTAAAAATGTCTACTGTCCGTATATTTGTTTCACTAGTCTAAATCCAAATCTGTAGCCAGGAAATCGTGTTTTTTGGCATTTGACAGGAAGTGAGACTGTCTCACTTGAAATAATGTGTCCAATAAATATTTTTGACAATTAAGCTATTAAAGTCATCATTTTAAAGAGGGTTCCTACCTACTAATGATGTCTGTTACAAGAAAAATTTAAAGAAATTACTTTATTAGCTATATTTTAGTCACAGTCCCGTGTATATTTTAGGCAACACAGCACAAAAGTTTAGATAATCAATTACTTCTTATATTCAATCATTATCAGTCATCTTACTATAATAATGATTGCAATAAACTTTCTGAGGCAATTAGAATTAAAGAAGAAAAAGATGTAAAAACTCCTTAAGTTTTTCAGTCACTTAATAAAAGTGAAGCGTTGACTTTATATGTTTGATCAGTTATTAGATTTTAAAAGCTCTATTATAAAGCTATTAAAAGCTCTATTAACATTTGCCTTTATTTTTACATTAAAACATTCTAAATTATCATTTGTGAACAAGTAAATAGGTAAGCTATTTTATTATTATTTTGCTCAGTTTTTCTGAACAGTTTTGAGTTAGGAGAAATTTGTGATTCAGTTCATGTCTGGTTGTATTACTCAGTTAGTAGTAACTTGATTCTGCATACTGAATCTCAGTAAGAATTTGTGGAAAATTGCTGTTAAAGTATTGCAATGTAGAAATAAGCCATGGGGTTCTATCACTGAATATGTGACTTCCATGCAAAAAGTTTTATGTTTTAATGACAAAGACAAATTTTCAAGTGATTCTGATATGCTTAAGAAACTAGAAAGCACTGCCTATGAGGAAAAAAAATAAGAACATTAACATGCTTCATGAAAACTCATTGTAGATGTATTATCTGAGATAAAAGAAGAATCATACGATTTAACGAATTTTAAAGACTTTAAAGTTTGGAAGAAACAAATTAATGTTATTTTTTCTCCTTAATTGCTTACCTGAAGTTTTGTCCAAACTTCATTGGAATAAAAAGTTTAATTGAATAACAAGACATTTTTTAGCTAGAGATGTTCATCTTCATATTTTATAAAGTATTTATCAGAAAATCCGTTGAACCACTTCATACACCTATGAAGCATTGGTGAATTTGTGAAACCTGAAGTAGTTTTATATTCATCAGAAGGTTGTTTAAATTTTTAAAATTCAGGAAAAGCATAATCTAAGTTTACTTAAAAAGATGGCTGTAATTCTCAATTCCAGTATGGAAAAGGAGTGCTGACTCTGTTGAAAAAAGAATGAATAATCTGTAAATAATTATATGAATTTCTTAATAATAACTGATCATAAGTCTAATTCAGAAAGAATATATAAACTTTAAGAGAAACTTGAAAAGTGATCCAAGCAATAACTAGTAATATTAATTTTTATAAATGTGTTTTTACATGTTTAAAAAATCAAATCATTTAAAAATCTTAATGATGAACTGATCTAAATCTTTCAAAACCCACATACCTTTTTCTATAATTAGTTATAGAACTTTGAGAACTTATCAGTAATCTGATGTACATGAAAAGTGAAATGAACAATTAAATAGCATATTCAGACAAGCTATCTTTATCTTTGTGGTATATCTATATTTGTCCTTATATGATACCATTGAATGCAATATTTAGGTTTCCTGAGGTCTTCTATAGGTAAGAGAGAATACCAAAAAATAATCAAAGGAGGAGGAAAACCCAATATTCACTAATCTTTAATAGATAAACATTTGCTTATTTATTAATGCAATCATTATTTAATTTATAATGTTTTCATACCATTTGTGGCTCAACTGGTAAAGAATTTGCCTGCAATGCGGGAAACCTGGGTTTGATCCCTGGTTTGAGAAGATCCCTGGAGAAGGGAAAGGCTACCCACAATTCCATGGACTGTATAGGCAATGGGGTCACAAAGAGTCAGAAATGACTGAGTGACTTTCAGTTTCACCATTTAAAAACAGTTGTTTACGTATTGTACTTCATAATCATATACTCTGATATTACAGTATTTGAGTTAGTGCTGCATGTTTGAAAGTAGGTAAATTAAAAGGAAGGCTGTTTGGGGTTTTTAATTAAATGTAAAAGTAATAGTAAATTGTAGTGAATGGCTAATTTAATACTGTAATTTTCTCACATATCAATAAAACATTCCAAATAGAGTAAAAATTGTTTAAATTTGTATAGAAAATTTTATAAAATGACCTTTATTTTCTAAAATCTGAATGATTGGAGTGATAGAAAATGAATTACAGGCAATTCATTATATATGACTTTATAGAGTTGTAAGTGAAAATTAAACAAAATTCCTTTTATATTAGACTGAGTTAAAATTTTCCGTATCTTAATTTAGCTTTATTTCTGTTGATAACAATATATATTAACTATTCTATGGGGATATGAAACTTGGGAGATTAAGATTCCCAAACTGAAGCTTTTTTCCTCTTAGAGAACGCACAAATACTTCAAAGCTTGAACTCTGTATATTGTTTAAATATACCCAGGGAATCTCATCCTACCTGTTGGGAATAGGTTCTATAGCATTATGTTTATTTCCATCACTTTTCTGTATTTTCTTCTCTCCAATGCATGATTTTTCTGCTACTGTGAACCCTCCTACCAGGCCCAATCAAAACTTCGTCCCATGAAGTAATTGGTCCTGGTGGATGGGTGATCTAATATTGTGGACAGCTAGAGCTTATGTACAGCTTATCTCCTTGTGGTACTCCAGGGGGAGAAATGTGTGTTTTCTGTTTCCTTCTTATCAAAACGAGACTTGGGGTCACCTGATATCAGACCCTAGATTTTACCTCCCTCACAAATCCAATTTATTCAGTCTATTTTGGACTTAAGCATTCCACATAGCCCTTGACACCTCACTGTACTTTACGATAGATAAGGTAGGAAACTCAAGGCTCTGTTGGTGAAAATAAAACAACAAAGTCTGCGCGCGCACACACACACACACACACACACACACGTCTTGCTAGAGAAGTGCCTTGAACTGTTTTAAAATAAATAAGTAAGTTTCAGTTCCTGAAACTTTTCTAAGTAGCTTGTTTATATAAGTGATAGAATAAAGCACCCCTGTTTTTATTTGTAAAAAAAATTGTCAGATAATTTGCATTCCTGCTTTCTGGCAATTCAAAATCTAGAAATTAATTCAAAAGAGAAAGATGTGTTTGGGAAAGGAAGAGCTCTGACCGGAAGCTCATTGTAGATTGGCATTTTCTCTTCACTGAAACTCTCTCACGATAGTCTGAGTCTTGTAGAATGTCTCCATGGTGTTGAAACAACTCTATTTCCCTCCTTGGCGCTCTTGGCCAGCGGGCCATCCCTAGGTTAACGTCCTTTAGAGGGACTTCTTGGCACTGCCTTGAAGTCCTCATCTTGGTGACAAACAAGACACAGCTGCTGTCTTCACTTTCCTCTTGGGTGTTCAGATGTCATCTCAGATCAGTATCCTCCGAACTGAGGTCGTTACCTTCTCTGAGAAAAGAAAAATATTTCATCACAAGGATTTGAGTGAGAATTAAGTAGACCATGATGGTTTTAGCACAGTTTCTGGCGCTGTTTAAGTTCCTAGTAAATGCAATAAGCAATAGTATTTTGGGATATGGTGGGTCCTTCTGTGTTCTCTATTGTATCCATATTGTTATCTTTCCTTGACCACTCAGCCTTAAAAACTTGAAGTCATTTTTCTTCCTTTGTCATCCTCACTCAGACTGTCCTCCTTGGTCACAAATTCCTTTATGTTCTGTCCTTCAGGGATTTCTTTTTTCCTGTCACTCTGCTTCAGGTACTGACCAACCAATAACCCATCTCCACTCCTTCCTTGTAGCCAGAGCCTGTTTCCTACGTGGGAGACTGAAATGCCATATACAGGCGTTCTGTAGAGATATTTCAGGTTTGGTTCTAGACACCCACAGTAAAGTGAATATACTGTGAAGTGAGTCACATGAATGTTTGATTACCTGGTGCTTATAAAAGTTTTATTTGTAATATACTGTAGCCTATTAAGTGTATAGTAACATTATTAACACTATATATGCCTTAATTAAATATTTTATCAGTAAAAACTGCTAACCATTGTCTGAGCCTTTAGTGAGTCATTGTGGTAACATCAAAGATCACTGATCACAGATCACCATAACAAATAACCATGAAGAAGTCTGAAATATGGTGAGAATTACCAAAATGCAACAGAGACACACGAAGTGAACAAATGCTGTTGAAAAAGATAGATTTGCTTGACACAGGGTTACCACACCCTTTATACAGGATGACTTTCGGGGATAGATGGGTCTTGATTTTATTTGTCAGCCTTTATATAGAGCCTGGAGTCTATAAATTGGTCTTCTCACTGGTCTGCTTGTTTTCTTCTTTTGTCCTCCCAAACTACCCTACCCCTTTCTGCTAAATAGTGCCATCTCCCCTTTTATTATATGTCTATCCTGTTAAACATCTTTTAACAATTTTCCATTTCCATAGTAGTGGTCTCCAAGTAGAGGGAAATGGGCAGGACAACCCAGTTTAGCATGTGAAGAAACTGTTAGAAATTATATGTCAGTGAGAAATTAAACTTTACCACTATTGTACATATCAACTGTCATTGGTTTTTTCACCAGATCATTTATTTATCTGATGGTCACATATCACTCAAGGTGAGAATTCTACATGGGGAATCTGTAAATGAAGCACTCTTACTGATTCAATTGCTCTCACATTATTTTGAAATATTGACGGATACTTGAGTTTCATTAAGATTCATAGATAATATAGTTTTTTCTAAATTATATAAAGTGGCATCAAGAGATCTTTAAACCACAGTACTTGAAAATGGATTTGGTTCCAGGCTGACCTAGAATCTAATTTTGGTGCTTCACCCCCATAAATGAGTAACTTTGGGTAGGAAACCACAGTTCATATTTAGAATGGTCATAAATGACATTCTTCAGATAAGTAAACACCTAACCCAGTGAACACACATAACCATTCAATTACTGTTATTTTCTTGCCTCGTCCAGGGTGTAGCCTGTTTTCAATTAGAGTGCATGTTCCTTGAGCGTGAAGTGTGGATATTTTACTATTTGTTTCTTTCAGAATATTGTATACATACATGGAAAACACAGAACATGTTGATGCAACCTTGTAGTTAGCTCCTGCATTCCTCAAACCTCCAAATGTTATTTCGTTTTGTTTTGTTTGAGGATGATTGTGGTAAACAGAACAAAATACGTATGCCCAGGGTTTTTTTTTCCGTCTTTGATCAGTATGTGATCACATTTCTTAACGTTTTCATCAAAATTTTATCTATGTATTTTTTTCTTAATACCACACAAAATATTTCTAAGAGAGAAAGAACTCAGTTAGAATTGACTGTTTTGAGGTTGAATAACAAAAGTAACCACTTTGAGATAAAGATAGCCTATTTACTTAGCCTCTGTGGGGCTGTCCACTGTTATAATCCTGAGTGGCATTGACATACTGAAGGTCTCTTGAACTTGTGCCCACTCCTATCTGGGTAATTTTTCATCAGTATCCTAGGCTTATAGCACACTTGTGAAGTAGATAAGTTAAATTCACTTCACCCATGAGGAAACAGCCTTACTATCGTATCAGCAAAGAGTAAAGGGGCTTACTCTGATTTCTTAAAAATAGAAATTTAAGTCTACAAACTCCTCAAATAATAGATTTGAAATGTGTTGGTAGTCTCAAATTTATCTTCCACACTGCATGATTATAGCTGTATCAAAGCAGGAATTTCCACCTTGAAAAACCAAAGAGAATTCCATGGCCAAGGGTATCATAGTCTAGGCATATCTTCTCATATAAGAAAATTTCAGACTGAAGTTAGGAATTGGCATCATCAGCAACACTCAAAGTTCTTCCTAAGAAGGGAGCCTCAAATTTTAAATTAATGGAGCCCCAATCACTGTCTTTAATATTTAAAAGAGCCACTGTGCAAAATAGCAACTCAGCATGGAGAAAGCATATGAGCTCGGACATCGTCCAATCTTAAAGCTTGATCCAGTTATATATTTTAACTTGAAAATGTCATCATTTTTTTTTAATATCTAAAAACTGCATGGTAAATTATGTAAAAGAAGAAGAAGAAGTAGAGCCTGAGTCTTTGAAGGCAGGCCTAATTTGATGACTTTCTAAAATTTAGCATAGTTTCTTTGGAAGCTGAGTGTTTTACAAGTATACTTTTAGGCTGGTAATTGTAAGACGAGTAATCAGTGTAATGATGTGATCTGTATTTCTAAAGTCACGCAATAATTTACTTCCTTTCTGGAGTTTTCCATGCAATACAGAGTTTCCCTTTCCCACTCAAAGATGTATCTGTCAATCAGGGAGATTTGTGGGAGAAACTTGTAAGAGTCAGAAAAAGTCAAGCTTCAGGAAACTAACGCTCTCTGGCTTTCTGATTGGTATGAATATCTCCTACTTACAAACAACTTTTGTTCTTAATCAGTCTTGTAAAGTGTAAATAAACCACAGCAGTATAATACGTGAGATGGGACTTGGTAGAAGAATTCAGTAGTTTACTTTACGACATTTTATTTTCTGTTGTCCTAATCGAATGAATCCTTTCCTTCAGAGAGAATCATCATCTTTCCTTTGGAATGTTTTGTTGCCCGAGTCAAACATGGTGGACAGTTTTGTTGGTATTGTTGTTGTTGTGTGTGTGTGTGTGTGAGAGGAAGATAGAAGTTCTTTTCATTGAAGAATAGATTCCTTACTGAAAGGTAATAGTTTATCTCTTTCTAGCTATTTCGAGATCACCACCCGTGAATCAAATATTCTTCATATTACAGAAAATTTAAATGACTTATTAATAATATCTAAACTTAACAGGGAGTTTTATATCCCATGCTCTTAGGTATTTAATTAAAAATAATTGCTCTGGTGTTCCAGGATTTAGAGCCATAAAGAGAGTACCAGATCCTCTTTGCATTGTGGCTTCCTGCTCTACCAGTGGGCCAGCAGAGTTGGAATGCAGTTACCCAGTTAAGTGCTTGCTTTCCCTATTGTAGATTCAGCACTGTGGCTACATTTCAGCTGTCAGTTTTCCCCAAGGAAAAAGCAGTAAGCAAAGAATATGAATACATAAATGCTCAACATCTTGCATGTCCAGAGTTTATTATAATTTCTTGCAATAATGATAGACATTTTGTAAGCTTTATTTAGGGAGATTTTGTGATCACTTGGCATAACCATATGCTGTAATTGATATTTGAAAGTGCCTGTATTCCTGCTAGGATATGGAACTGATGTGCTAAGTTAAATAATGATTGTACATTTTATAAGCTGATCTTAAAAATTTGATTCCCTAAATGGAATTCTGCTAGTCATGCACTCAATGAAAATTTGAATAAATAAATTTCAAAACAGTAATATTTACCATGTTATCTCCTATTTAATATTTAGTTTTGTTTTTATAGTTTTTCCTCCATAGATTACATTGTAGACTGAACCTCTACTTTTTGTTTTTATTTAAAATTCAGTTTCATTGCATTTCTCTAGTTTCTTGGAAATATATTAATTTATAGATATAAAAAAGTTTATGGTTAAAATATTAAACCCTTTTGATTGTGTATGTTCCAGTATGTACATAGTAGAGTCATGTATTTTTATTACTCAGTGATCAAAATTTATAATCTATCTATCATATGATCAATTTTATTAAAATAATGTATTCTAACGTGGGGGATTTGACTTTAACATTTGGACAAGTTAGAATCCCAGGTCTGTAGCTCCTTTACAAGGACTACTGTTTTATCTAAAGCAAGATATATTAAGTCTCTGAGTTCTCCCCCAACCCTTTTTTCAATCATAACTAGATACAAATATGCCAATAGCTACTCCTTTTCTTTTTTAATGTTAGAATTCCCTTTATTATATTCAGAAAGATAAAAAAAAAGGTGGGGGTGCAGAGTGATGGAATATAGAAACAGAGTACCCAGGCTCTAGTCCGGGTTTTTGTCTGACATTCTAGATCTGTAATTGTGCAGAAAAGAGTTAATAGCAGACCCCAAACTGCTGTCCTTAAAGAGCTCTGCTTGAAATGTTGATTGGTGTTTAGCAGGTATGTGGGAACTTGGATTTGGGGAGTGTTCCTACCATCCTAACTGATAAGAGTGGCTGTTTTTGCCTAGATTGTCTGTATAAATAGTATGGTTTATGATGAGCAGCTGCCTTCCTTCAGGGACTCTGGCATTTTGGTATGTGCTCGGCAGAGCATGCCTACGTGACAGTCCACCAACAGAACCCCTGGGCACTGAATCTCTAATGAACTTTCCAGAAGACCACACTTCACAGGTGTTGTCACAACTGGGAGAATAAAACATACGTTGTGTGATTTCACAGGAGAGAACTCTTGGAAGCTTGCACCTGATTTCTTCCACATTTCACCCACATGCCTTCTCCTTTGCTGATTTTGCTTTGTATCTCCTCCCTGTATAAAACCTAGTTGTGCATATGACTGTATACTCATGCATAGTCCTGTAAGTCCTCCTAGCAAATCACTGGACCTAAGGTGGTTTGGGGACCCCTGACCCAGGGATCTGGCACAAGTTAATATACCTCTCTGAGTCTGTTCCTTCTGTAAAGTGTGTATGATCCTGACATCTCCCTTGCAGGATGGCTGCCAAATTAAAACGTCTGCAAAGTATCATATATATGTGAGCTGTTGCCATTCCTGTTATCATTGTTGTTGTATTATTTTATTTGAATCATTGTCCTTTAAGTTAAGACCTCTTTCAGGTGCTTTTTGGTATGCTTTCTTGATGTAGTGGGCGTGGGGGCAGGCTGAGGCATCCAAGTCACTCCTTTTTCTCAGCTTGGCCCCACTACATTTCCATAAATAGTCCGTAAGAGACCAAGATAGAGCTGAAAGGACTTGCATATATTGCAACCTGTTCTCCCCAACTAGATTCTTAGAACTGCATAGCAACCTTAATATTTTATTATTATTACCTGCTTGCTGAGCTGGCAGCTAATACCATCTTATTTTCCATCTGTCACAGTCCTGATATTTTTCATGAGGAGGGTAAGACTGCTTAATCTCAGTGAAGGCAGGTTCTTACGCTAGCCCAGAGGGTGAATCTTGGTTAGCTGAAATAAATGATGATAAAATAATTTCATTCCTTTTGACCACTGATGAGTCTAAGAAGGCACTGTGACTGTGTTGTGATTTACAAGATGTAAGAATAAGAATACTAGGGACTATTTACCATCCCACATAAGAAGATAAAGCCTCATGAGGCAAAAGCCCTTTACCCCTTGCCTCTTTTCTCTTTCTTGCCAAGAACATGAATGCAATGACTGGAGGCACAGTGGCCGTTTTGTATCCATGAGGACACAAACTACTAAAAGAAGAGTGTTCAACCAGAAGGACAGAAAATACTTTGCCTTTATTGTTGCCATGGAGCATCACAATGCTTTCTTATTAAGAAAGTTTCCTTGAGGAAACTGAAAAGGAAAGAAGCGGAATATGAAAGGAGCGTTATTCCCATCTCGTGCACCTCGCACAGTGCAGTGCAATCAGACCACCGCACGCTGAACCCTCTGGGAAGATCTGTTGCAACCATTATCTTTGTTCTTTATTTATCATGCATTTAAAGTGAGATGCAGAAGCAGTTAACACACTATGTAAATATGGACCTTTTAAAATTAAAACGTTATTGGAAATGCTTTCAATTCAGCAACATCGTAGCTATTTGTTAGTTCTTTTGTGTTGTCTTATCAAAGTTGAATGGATACAGTTCCATAATGTTGATGTGTTTGTGTGTATATTCGATTTTTATAAAGATGGTAGTAAGTCTTGTTAAGAATATGGTGTGCAGCATGAGATAGGGACTCCAATAAGAGAAACTTTAAAAATATTGCTTTATTAGTATTGATATATATGCTATTTATAGTATATTGGAAGTATATAAAGGCTGTTAATATGTATCCCTGTAAATCAGTGAATGTAGCATATTTGAAGCCAACATTTGCCTGCATGGTTATTAGAGCCTTGCTATAAAACTGCCCTTGTTTTAAATCTCCCAAACAGGCTTCTTGATGGATTATTATAAGGAAGCAAACATTTTAAAAGCAGAAGTAGAAAAGTACATTTGGAATTACAGCCTTTAATAGAAGTGCTTTATTCTGTATGTACCATTACAAGTTATAAAACACTATTGCAGTTCAGTGTTTGGGGGTCAGTTTGTTTGAGACAGAAAGAGTGATGACAGAAAGCACAAAAAAACTGGAAAGAAGATCACATGGTGTCTATAATAGGAAACTTTAGGTGGCTCACTTCAAACTCTTCTCTTCAGTAGCTGCAGTAAACACCTGCTGTCATATTTGACACTGCTTGTTAATAAGTGGAAAATTTTTAAAGAATCTGTATCTTAGCATAACTGCTTAGCTGGCGTAGAATTTGTGAATAATTGATGATGATTTTAAATTGAGATGCATCGATGGTGTGCACCAGCATAGTTGGCTTTGCACCATCCTCTTTCCAAAGTATTCATCTGAGTGTCTGATTAACTTCCGAGGAACCAAATGCCACTTTCCTTTTGCTAAATTGATTGATTAATGGATGAATGTAAGCTACATTTTTGAAAGAAATCCCAAACGTCCTGTCATCTTTTGTAAACTCTGCTTTAGAGTGTAAGAGGGAATTTGTGAAATGTATGCCCTTTCTTTCCAGAAACATTCCCTTCAGGCAGAGGAACATGGCCTGTGGCTGAGGTCAGCATTGGAGGAGGTCCCAGCTGGTGACCCTGGTGCTTCTAACATAAACACATTTGTGTTTCTTTTCTTCATTTTTTTCTCCCTATCCATTTTTCTTTGGCCCATTGTTTGTGTGCTGTGGCAGTTACAAGTGGCTGACTTCTTAGTTCGAGCCACTCAGCACATGGGAAATAGGAGTAGTAGGTACTGAAAATTAGTGGTGGGTATAAAATTATCTGAAGAGTTACAAGTGCCTAACAAGTGAGAACTACAGATATTATTCTTTCATGAAGACAATTTTGTACTTGGAGCCAAATCCCCATTGTTTTATTAAAAAAATAAGCATTTTATTCTAGGATAATGTTGCTTTTACAGAAAAACTGAGAAGATAATAGGGAGTTCCCTTATACCCCCCACTTTGTGTCCCTTACTCTTAACATCTTCAGTTCAGTTCAGTTCAGTTCAGTTGCTCAGTCGTGTCCGACTCTTTGCGACCCCATGGATGGCAGCACACCAGGCCTCCCTGTCCAACACCAACTCCCAGAGCCCACCCAAACTCATGTCCATTGAGTCGGTGATGCCATCCAACCATCTCATCCTCTGTCGTCCCCTTCTCCTCCCACCTTCAATCTTTCCCAGCATCAGGATTTTTTCAAATGAGTCAGCTCTTCGTGTCAGGTGGCCAAAGTATTGGAGTTTCAGCTTCAACATCAGACCTTCCAGTGAACACCCAGGACTGATCTCCTTTAGGATGGACTGGTTGGATCTCCTTGCAGTCCAAGGGACTCTCAAGAGCCTTCTCCAACACCACAGTTCAAAGGCATCAATTATTCGGCACTCAGCTTTCTTTATAGTTCAACTCTCACATCCATACATGACCACTGGAAAAACCATAGCCTTGACTAGACGGACCTTATATTGGTACAAATATTGGTACATTATTATAGCTGAAGTTCATACTTTATTTAGGCTTTTTAGTTTTTACCCAGTGTCCTTTATATGGTCTACATTCCCATCCAGGACACCGCATAACATTTAGTTGTCATGTCTTCTTAGGTTCCTCTTGGCTGTGGACCTTGACAAATTTATGGAGCAGTGGTTAGGTATTTTGTAGAATGCCCCTCCACTGAGATTTCTCTTACATTTTTCTTATGAACAGATTGACTTTATAGGTCTTTGGGAAGAAGGTTAAAGTCGAATGTTCATCACATCATATCAAGGGTATACACTTTCCATATGGCTTATCACTATTGATGTTAACATGCATTACTTGGATGAGGTAGTGCTTGTCTAGTTTCCACTATAAAGTTATTCTTTTTCTTCCCCCTTTCCTTACTGTACTCTTTGAAAGGAAGTCACAATGCCCAATCCACACTCAAAGGGTAGGAAATTATGCTCCACCTCTTGGAAGGTAGAATATCTATATCAGTTATTTAAAATTCTTGTGCATATCAGATTTGTGTCTTCTTCACCATCTATCTAGTCATTTATTTATTTGGATGCATGGATATTTATTTTATACTTCAGCATGTAAGCCAATAATACTTTGTTGCTCAGATTGTCCCACCTTTGGCCATTGGGAGCTTTTTCAGCTGGCTCCTGTGTTCCTTGGACACACCTCCATCATTATGGGTGTTTTTGAGCACCTCCTTACCTTCTGGTGGTTTAAGATGCATCTGGCTCATCTACTGTACTTTCTTCCTCAGCCATAATATCAGCCATTTCTCTAAGGATTTCTGGTTCCTCTTACTAGAAAATAGTATCAGAAACCAAGATCTGGGTGCTTAGTCTGCTTGTCGTTATTTTACCGGGGGAACCTTTTGATTCTGGACCATCTCAGCTTAGATAACAAAGAAATATGTGTGCCCTTAATCTTGTGTATATTTACATCTTTAAGTATCCCTGCATGTAATAATGTTATCTATGTTAAATTAAACATGAGTTCAAATGAGTATCTCCAACTTTAATCCATTACTAAATGGATCATACTAACTTTCTTCCCATGTTTAGCTATACCTTCCCACTCCAACGGTAAGAAATCTGGTTGCCAGAATTTGTTGTCCGTTTACTTAATTTCAATTCTAGCATACATGTAGAGTGATTTCAGAAGAAATAGCCTATGTTCCCACAGGAAACAACCTTTATCAAGTGTAGTTCAGTGCTTATGTACAGTCCCTTTTACATTTAGTCTTACAGAATTCAGTAATTTAAAATGTTACTTAGAGCATTGCCTGTTTACCTGACCCCTTTTGATGAAGTTGTTTCATATAATTATAATACAGTCAGATAGTTTTGTCACATTATGCATTTCATCCTTTGATTTTCCACCCTCCTAAATTATTATTTTTTTTTTTATTTCACATGTTAAAGCTCATTCTTTGTTTTTGCTATAAAGTTCTATGGATTTTGACAAATACATAATGTCCTGTATCTACCAGTACAGTATCATATAGAAGTTTCATGGCACTGAATAAAGTCCCTTTTGCTTTATCTGTTGAACCCCTACCCCCATCCTCTCCAGAACCTCTGGCAATCACTGATCAGTTGACCATCTCTATTGTTTACCTATTCCAGAAAGTGATATGATTGGAATCATACTCTCCAGTCCTTTCAGACTGGCTTCTTTCACTTATTAATAGCATTTTATATTAATCTATATATTTGCATGACTTGATAGATCATTTTTTTATCACACAGTTAGTATTCTATTATATAAATGTATCACATTGATTATCCATTCATCTGTTGAATTTTGGTTTTGCTGATTTTGAAGAATGTGTCCATAAATATTTTTAAATTTTCTTGTACTAGTTTTTATGTGGATATAAGTTTTGAAATGAGTTGGATAAATACCGAGGAACACAGTTACTGCATCCTATGGTAATTAGCTTTGTTATAAAGAACCAAACTGTCACCGAGAGTGGTTGTATCATTTTGCGCCTCACCAGCAATGAAGTAGAGTTCCCGTTGCTCTGCATCCTTACCAACAATTGATATTGTAAGTTTTTCTTTTTAATTTTAGCCATACTAATGTGTGCAGTTTCTTATTATTGTTTTAATTTTTCTCAGTAATGAAAAATGATGTGTATATTTTATATGCTTATTTTTCATGTGTATATCTTCTGTGGTAAGGTAACTTTCCACAGCTTTTGCTCAGTTTTAAATAGGTCTTTTTGCTTTTGGTGTTGTATATTAAAAAAAAACCCATAATCAACTCTAAAGTTACATTGATTTTCTCCTATGTTCTCTTATCAAAGTTTTATTTTTCCATTTTCCATTGAGGCATATGATACAGCTTGAGAATGTTAAGTAAGATTTGCATCTAAGTTTATTAATTTACATGTGGTTGTATAGTTTTACAACACTGTGTGCTGATAAGTCTATTTTTCTCCATTGATTTCCTTAGCTCGTTTGTCAGATGTCAGTTGATTTTGGTTGTGTAAGTTTGTTGCTGTGCTCTCCATTCTATTCTGTTGACTTGTGTATCTGTTCTTTTTTCATAACCTCATATGTTGATTATTGTAGTTTTATAGTAAGTCTCGAAATCAAGTAGTGTGAGCCTTGCAACTTTGTTCTTCTTTTCCTTCGATGCTGTATTGACTACTCAAAAACTTTTGCTTTTCCATATAACATTTAGAATTAGTGCAGATTTGTAGAAAGTGTCTTGCTCTTATTTTGAATGAAATTATGTTGAACTTACAGATGAAATTGGGAAGAATTGACATTGAGTCTTCTAGTTCATGGACATGGGACTTCTTCTCATTTATGATCTTTTCCCTTTTTTTATAAGGTTTTTTTTAATACTTTTAATTAATTTTTAAATTATAAAAGTATGATAACAGATTTACAGGAGACTTGGAAAATTCAGAGCACAGTTACATATAGTTCCACTGTATTTTACGATTATTTTTCAAGTAGATAAATTAAGATTTTTAGTTGAAGTAATAGAATGAGTAAACAGAAAATCAGAAGGATATTGTAGACCTGAAAAGCACTTTGAACCAATTCAACATAATTAAGACTTATAAAATTTTCACACAATAGCAAGATACAAATTCTATTCAAGTTCTCATAGACTAAAGCCAGGAGGCACTAGAACATATCTAGGGACATAAAACAAGATACAAAAATTTCATGGTCTAAAGTATTGAAATCATACACAGTCTGTTCTCTGACCACTGTTCTTCCCATTTGTTTACATCTTTCGTTATGTTGTAATTTTCCACATACAGAAGACTTGTACATATGGCACCCCACTCCAGTCCTCTTGCCTGGAGAATCACGTGGACAGAGGAGCCTGGTAGGCTGCAGTCCATGGGGTCGCTAAGGGTCAGACACAACTGAGCGACTTCACTTTCACTTTTCACTTTCATGCATTGGAGAAGGAAATGGCAACCCACTCCAGTGTTCTTGCCTGGAGAATCCCAGGGACGGGGGAGCCTGGTGGGCTGCCGACTATGGGGTCGCACAGAGTCGGACACGACTGAAGCGACTTAGCAGCAGCAGCAGTACATATTTTAGATGGATACTTCATTATTTTACTTTTTGGTGTGATTATATACATCTATTATAAATCTAAATTATGTTGTTATAAATTCTTATTCTCATTGTTTGATAGCCATTACTTTTATCTAAGAAAGCAATTAATTTTTGAATATTAATTGTATATTCTGCAACTTTGCTCTAATTTAGATCATTCATTCCAGGAGCTTTTTGGTAGAATTTTGGATTTTCTAGATAGTCATGTCCTCTGTGAATAAAATCAGTTTTATTTCTTCTCTTCATGACTTTTTAACAGTATAATATCAAGAAGTCCTAGAATATAACAGAAAGAAACGATTCTTTTTCAGCTCTGTTAGGTTTCCTGTGAAGTCTTTTTTGTTCAAAAACTATCAGCACAAATACATTTAAACTTTCCTCTGTTCTATGTACACCGAAAAAAAGAGGAAAAATTGCCTTACATATTTATTTACAGGAAAATTTTTCTCAAACAGAAGTTTCTCCGAAAGAAATGAAAATTTAGGGAAGATGTCATAACTTTCTCAAAGTTAATTGAATGTTCCAAGTCCTCCCTTTGATGGAGTTTTTTCCTCTTTTTCATAATATAATATTTAATTCTAAAAATTCTTATAAAACATGTATAACATTCTTTCTTTGTAGGAACACAATTGGACATTGTAAATGTACTGTTAGTACTTTTTGTACTTGTAATCCAGTCATAGAACATCTCTTTTTCAAGGGCGAAGTAATAAGCTATGGTGTTTTACATGTAAGCTTTGAGCTGTTGATTTCTTTAGGAATGCCAAATAGACCTTGCAGTGAAATTCATGCATAACCATTTCACAAAGACATATGCTGATTACACACTGATGATATATTGATTATGGGTCTTTGCAGAAGAGAAATGGAGATTACCACCTAACACATGAATTGAGCCATTAGGTGGATTGCCCTGTGCTAAAATAAAATCCACTAATTCTGACCTGCCACGTACAGAAATTAATTTAATAGTAAACCAGACTAATATAACACAGGCAAGTAAATACATTATCAGTCTGAACTTCTGACTGTAAGTAGTGGCAATAGAAGTATTCCTTATTGTGGAGCTAATTAGCAAGTTACATTTCATGTAAACAAGGTTGCATTTATTTATTGAACATAATTATGTGCGTTATATACCAGTATTGTGACAGATCAAGGGAGGGTGGTTAAAAGATAGAAATTAATGAACTTGGCTTTGGCCTTCTTAAATGTGTTAATTACATTCTGAGTTCAGGCTCTAGTGATTTTGGGGACCTAACTGTATAAAGAGAAAGGTTATTTTATAGGAGTGTCTAACATAGTAAGAGGAAGGTTGGAGAAAGCCCTTGGGATGGTTGTAGAGCCTTGACCTTGGACACTGAAGGATATTGCAAGCTGTCTTCCTCTGCCTTGCATCTCTGTCTCTCTTCGTTTTTTCTACTTTTTTTTCTATTGAAGCATGGTTGTTGTACAATATTAATGTAAGTTACAAGTGTACAATATAGTGGTTCACAATTTTTAAAGGTTATGCTCCATTTATAGTTATTATAAAATTTTAGCTATTATCCTGGTAGTTTACTTTACACCCAGTAGTTTATACCTCTTACCCACTACCCCTGTATCATCCCTGACCCCTCCCCTCTCCCCACTGGTGACCAGTAGATTTTTTTCTCTAGATCTGTGAATTTTCTTCTTTTTTGTTGTATTCACTACTTTGTTGTATTTTTTAGATTCCACATGTAGGTGATATCATGCAGTGTTTGTCTTATTCTGTCTGGTTTGTTTCACTTTCATAATGCCTTCCAAGTCTATCCATATTACTGCAAATGGCAGAATTTCATTCTTTTTTATGTCTAAGTAATATTCCAGTGAGTGTGTGTGTACACATATATGCCACATCTTCTTTATCCATTCTTCTGCTAATGGGCACTTTAGGTTGCTTCTGTATCTTGGCAATTATAAATAACGCTGCTATGTACATTGGAGTACATGTATCTTTTCAAATTAGTATTTTCATTTTATTTGGATATATATACCCAAGAGTAGAATCGCTTGGTTGTATAAATGGTAGCTCTCTTGCTCATTTTTGAGATACTTCCATGTGTTTTCCACAGTGGCTGCACCAATGTACATTCTCACAGATAGAGTACGAGGGTTCCCTTTTCTCCACATCCTTGCCAACATTTGTCTGACTCTCTTCTTGTAAATTTAGTTGATGCTTCTCTTTACTGTCTGGCCTTTTCAACTCCTGGTGCACATACTGGAATATTGTTGTACCTTTATTCATCCAACAAATATTTATTGATTGATTATCATTCCAAGCATGTTCTAGATACTTGAATGCAGACCATAATGAAGAAGAGATTAGAAACAGCTGCCCTCCTAGAGTTTATACCCTAATGTGTGGAGATAAACACTGAACAGTAAACATCAAAAATAAGATAAAAGAAAAATGTTAGAGAGTGATAAGTTCTAAGGTAAGAGGTAAAAATAATGAGAACAGACTGAGGGGGGCTTAGTGTGCTGGGAAGAGGTAAAGGAGGTTGCAATTTTAGGCAGAATGTCAGAATAGATAAAATTGATAACACTGCACAGAAAGACTGAAAGAAGTGTGAGATTTGGCCATGCAGGTGTCTGGGGGAAGAGTCATGGCAGAGGAGATGGTTAGGGTTAAGGTCTCTAGATGGAGCGTGTCAGGGGCATTGTAGAATAGCATGGAAACCCACGTGCCTGAAGCAGAGTGCAGGAGGATAAAGAGGTCAGAGGAGAGATGTCACAGGCCACTGATCTGATGTAACAGGGCCACTGATTTGCAGACTGTTGTTCTAAGAACTTCATTCTTTCTCTGGCGGAAAACAGGAGCCAGGAAAGGGTTTTGAGGAGATGAACAATCTGAGTCATTTTCAAGGTTAGCTCTCAGTGTCTGAGCTACGTGGAGACAGGTGAGTGGAGTAGTCAGTCTTTCCCCCAAACCTTCTTTTTAGCCTCTGTTACAGGAGAGAGAGCTCACTTGCCCATCCCAGGCAAGTCATTGACTTCTGAGGAGCTGTGGTTTGGTCAGTGAATTTGGTTGCTGGAGTGTACTTTTTTTTTTTTATCCCAGATTTTAAAGCTTATGAGCAATAGTTTTAATAAAGAGTTTTACATATAGTACGTTAAATAAAGTACAGCATGTTTTCAAATTTAAATACTGTCTGTATATACAGTGGCACATATTCTTATTGAAGATAAATTCAAGTTTCTGTTTGTCAGTTCCGAAATGCATGCATCAGTTCAGTTCAGTCGCTCAGTCGTGTCTGACTGTTTGCGACCCATGAACCGCAGCACACCAGATGTCCCTGTCCATCACCAACTCCCAGAGTCCACCCAAACCCATGTCCATCGAGTCGGTGATGCCATCTAACCTCTCATCCTCTTCTCCTCCTGCCCTCAATCTTTCCCAGCATCAGGGTCTTTTCAAATGAGTCAGCTCTTTGCATCAGGTGGCCAAAGTATTGGAGTTTCAGCTTCAACATCAGTCCTTCCAGTGAACACCCAGGACTGATCTCCTTTAGGATGGACAGGTTGGATCTCCTCACAGTCCAAGGGACTCTCAAGAGCCTTCTCCAACACCACAGTTCAAAAACATCAATTCTTCAGCGTCAAGCTTTCTTTATAGTCCAGCTCTCACATCCATACATGACCACTGGAAAAACCATAGCCTTGACTAGATGGACCTTTGTTGGCAAAATAATGTCTCTGATTTTTAATATGCTGTCTAGGTTGGTCGTAACTTTTCTTCCAAGGAGTAAGCGTCTTTTAATCTCATGGCTGTAGTCACCATCTGCAGTGATTTTGGAGCCCCCCAAAATAAAGTCAGCCACTGTGTCCCCATCTATTTGCCATGAAGTGGTGGGACCAGATGCCATGATCTTAGGTTTCTGTTGAGTTTTAAGCCAACTTTTTCACTCTCCACTTTCAACTTCATCAAGAGGCTCTTTAGTTCTTCTTCACTTTCTGCCATAAGGGTGGTGTCATCCGCATATCTGAGGTTATTGATATTTCTCCCGGCAATCTTGATTCCAGCTTGTGTTTCTTCCAGCCCAGCGTTTCTCATGATGTACTCTGCATATAAGTTAAATAAGCAGGGTGACAATATACAGCCTTGACGTACTCCTTTTCCTATTTGGAACCAGTCTGTTGTTTCATGTCCAGTTGTAACTGTTGCTTCCTGACCTGCATACAGGTTTCTCAAGAGGCAAGTCAGGTGGTCTGGTATTCCCATCTCTTTCAGAATTTCCCACAGTTTATTGTGGAATGCATGTATATAGCTTGCTAAATCTGATAAAATAGAGTGAGGCATAAAACAGTCAGGTGTTCTATGTTATCAGGAAGCCTGCTTTTAGTAATCTTTTCCCCCTTAAAAAAAAAAAGTTTCAAAACCTGCACACTTTTAAGTTTTGAAAATATCTGTTAAAAGGCAACATTTCAGGTTAACCAACAATTCTTATGGTCTGTAGCAATAAAACTAGATATGTGTAGATATAAATATGTGTAGATTATGTCCATATACACGTTTGCGTTTTTCAAACAAGGATACCAGGTCACATCGCCATGTGTGTAGAACAGGGGGAGAGATATAGGAGAAGTTTTCAGAAAGTGGGGAGCAGTTGGAGGGAAGAGTGTAAGGAAGCTGGCAACCTCATTAGTTGTTCACCGTGTGTCAGCGATGAACCAAAAGAATAAAAAGTGTTCATAAATATTTTCTCACCATTATGGCTAACTTCAACAAGAGGGATATTGGTAAAGCCTGAAGGGAGGTGGAGAGGGGGCAAAATCACTTTGTAAGGGTCATTAAGGCATTTGAGCTGGAAAGACAGTTTGGATTTGGCCACACAGAAATGGGAGTGGAGGTGGTGGTGGGAGAAGAGGTCACCTAATGGGGAGGGATGTGCCCTCCCCAGGGCGGGGGGGGGGGGGGGGGGGGTGGGTAGGAAGAACACTGCAGGCAGGATCATTTGCACAAATTATGCATGAGTTTACCCAGGAGACTGCTGAGCTGCTCCACAATAATGGGTAATTGCCTTCACAAAGGCATCCTCCTTTCGCTGGTTCACCCCAGCAGACACTTGCAGGGAAAGGTATTAAGAACAGATGTCAATGCGAAACACAGTATTTTTATGAATATGATTGTTGCATTGAGCTGTTGAAAAGCAATCTTCTATTAGAAAGGCTATAGAGGCTTTAGTTTAAGAAGTAGGAAAACTTCCACTGAAACTTCTCTTTTGGATACTGAATCCTGAACACTAATACTGGGCACACAACTATAGTCCAAATTCTAAAAAAGATGGAGGCACCAGTGTCTTCTAAGCCAGAGAGAAATTCAGTGGATAATGAAAATGTTTACAATGTTAAGCTTATTCCTTAAAGTTCTTATTTAAAAATATAGTTTTGTTTATTCTGATTTTCTTTGACCTCCCGAAGATTCTGTACTAAAGCTAGTACTATTTTGTTTTTTGGCAATAAATAAATATATACATACATATATAAAATTTTCTTCCATTGAGTTACATTGAAAATCTAAGGAATAATTATCTTTTTGGCCCTTCTCTTGAACAAAATATGTTAGATGTTTTATCTCAAAATTTGCTACAAACATTTTATAGGGATTCTACTGTCATTTTTATTAAACAGTAGAATGGTTTATATGATCTGAGTTTTTCTTAATGTGTATTTAAGTAGATTATGATATTGGAAATATCATGGATCTATTATTGTATGGTAAGTTAAGCATTGTATATGAAAGACAAGTCCATGTATAGTATTTTTTTTCATTCCAATTCTAAAATAATGATAATTATGGAACTGTTTTATATGTGTCTTACTAGCTGTTTATTCATTCATTAAAATTAAAAGTTTATTTCTTATTAAATATATACTCTAGAGAGAGGATAGAAAACAAATGTAAAATATATAAATTCACTAACAGGATAATTTTAAATATTGAGACATGCTATGAAGAAAATAATATGGGATAATGAAATCAGGAATACTATGCAATGAATGGACTTATTTAGGTTGGGAAGTCAGGAGCAGCATTTCTAAGCAAGTGGCCTTGGTTTGAGACCTGAACAGTGGTGAGAAGGTATCCGTCTTCCAAAGCTATAATTGAAGAGCATTTCAGGTGTAAGTTTCAGCCTCTAAAATTGGAGTGAGTTTGGTATATTGAAGGGTCAGCAAAAAGACTTGAGTAGAAATGTCATAGAACTCATAATGTGTATCTGAAATATATCCTGTTTCAGGTATTGCGACTAATATGTGATTATAAAATAATACCCTGAGGGCAGATTTGAATTTAATGGATTAAAAAAAATCCTATATCAAGGTGAAAATTAGCCAGGTGGGGTTCATATCCTCTGTTCCCCTAACTCAAAAACAAAGAGAAGTCTAAGAATAAGTTAAGTTAACACCTGAAGAATAAAGGAGAACTTATAAATTTTATCAACAAGTTCCTGGATAGAGCTTGTCTTCTTTAATGATATATAATCAGTGGGGAAGAAATGTTTACCTCTTGTAAAAGACCTGTTACAAGCAAGGTTCTATGGCAGAAAGATGGAGAATATGGTGTTTGAGGCAGGGAATGGAAATATATTTCAAAAATGTTCTAAATAAAAGGAAGTTCAGTTCAGTTCAGTCACTCAGTTGTGTCTGATACTTTGCGACCCCATGAACTGCAGCACACCAGGCCTCCCTGTCCATCGCCAACTCCCAGAGTATATCCAAACTCATGTCCATTGAGTCAGTGATGCCATCCAACCATCTCACCCTCTATCGTTCCCTTCTCCTCCTGCCTTCAATCTTTCCAAGCTTCAGGGTCTGTTCAAGTGAGTCAGCTTTTCACATCAGGTGGCCAAAGTATTGGAGTTTCAGCTTCAACATCAGTCGTTCTAATGAACCACCCAGTGCTGATCTCCTTTAGGATGGACTGGTTAGATCTCATCACAGTCCAGGGGACTCTCAAGAGTCTTCTCCAACACCACAGTTCAAAAGCATAAATTCTTAAGCACTCAGCTTTCTTTATAGTCCACCTCTCACACCCATACATGACTACTGGAAAACCATAGACTTGACTGACGGACTTTTGTTGGCAAAGTAATGTCTCTGCCTTTTAATATGCTGTCTAGGCTGCTCATAACTTTTCTTCCAGGGAGTAAGAAACTTTTAATTTCACGGCTGCAGTCACCATCTGCAGTGATTTTGGAGCCCAAAAAAATAAAGTCAGCCACTGTTTCCACTGTTTCCCCATCTATTAGCCATGAAGTGATGGGACCAGATGCCATGATCTTAGTTTTCTGAATGTTGAGTTTTAAGCCAACTTTTTCACTCGCCTCTTTCACTTTCATCAAGAGGCACTTTAGTTCTTCACTTTCTGCCATAAGGGTGGTGCCATCTGCATATCTGAGGTTATTGATATTTCTCCCGGCGATCTTGATTCCAGCTTGTGCTTCTTCCAGCCCAGCGTTTCTCATGATGTACTCTGCATATAAATTAAATAACCAGGGTGACAATATACAGCCTTGACGTGCTCTTTTTCCTATTTGGCACTATTCTGTTGTTCCATGTCCAGTTCTAACTATTGCTTCCTGACCTGTATACAGGTTTCTTAAGAGGCAGGTCAGGTGGTATAGTATTCCCATCTCTTTCAGAATTTTCCATAGTTTATTGTGATCCACACAGTTAAAGGCTTTGGCATAGTCAATAAAGCAGAAATAGATGTTTTTCTGGAGCTCTCTTACTTTTTTGATGATCTAGTGAATGTTGGCAATTTGATCTCTGGTTCCTCTGCCTTTTCTAAAACCAGCTTGAACATCTGGAAATTCACGGTTCACATATTGCTGAAGCCTAACTTGGAGAATCTTGAGCATTACTTTACTAGCATGTGAGATGAGTGCAATTGTGCGGTAGTTTGAGCATTCTTTGGCATTGCCTTTCTTTGGGATTGGGATGAAAACTGACCTTTTTCAGTCCTGTGGCCACTTCTGAGTTTTCCAAATTTGCTGACATATTGAGTGTAGCACTTTCACAGCATCATCTTTTAGAATTTGAAATAGCTCAACTGGAATTCCATCACCTCCACTAGCTTTGTTCATAGTGATGCTTCCTAAGGCCCACTTGACTTCACATTCCAGGATGTCTGGCTCTAGGTGAGTAATCACACCATCATGATTATCTGGGTTGTGAAGATCTTTTTTGTACAGTTCTTCTGTGTATTCTTGCCACCTCTTTTAATATCTTCTGCTTCTGTTAGGTCCCTACCATTTCTGTCCCTTTATTGAGGCCATCTTTGCAGGAAATGTTCCCTTGGTATCTCTAATTTTCTTGAAGAGATCTCTAGTCTTTCCCATTCTGTTGTTTTCCTCTATTTCTTTGCACTGATCGCGAGGAAGACTTTCTTATCTCTCCTTTTTATTCTTTGGAACTCTGCATTCAAAAGGATATATCTTTCCTTTTCTCCTTTGTTTTTTGCTTCTCTTCTTTTCAGAGCTATTTCTAAGGCCTCCTCAGACAGCCATTTTTCTTTTTTGCATTTCTTTTTCTTGAGGATTATATTGATCCCTGTCTCCTGTACAATGTCATGAACCTCTGTCCATAGTTCATCAGGCACTCTGTCTATCAGATCTAGTCCCTTAAATCTTTTTCTCACTTCCATTGTATAATCATAAGGGATTTGATTTAGGTCATACCTGAATGGTCTAGTGGTTTTCCCCACTTTCTTCAATTTAAGTCTGAATTTGGCAATAAGGAATTGATGATCTGAGCCACAGTCAGCTCCCGGTCTTGTTTTTGCTGACTGTATAGAGCTTCTCCTTCTTTGGCTGCAAAGAATAGAATCAATCTGATTTCAGTGTTGACTATCTGGTGATGTCCATGTGTAGAGTCTTCTCTTGTGTTATTGGAATAAGGTGTTTGCTATGACTAGTGCGTTCTCTTGGCAAAACTCTGTTAGCCTTTGCCCTGCTTCGTCTGTACTCCAAGGCCAAATTTACCTGTTACTCCAGGTGTTTCTTGACTTCCTACTTTTGTACTCCCATCCCCTGTAATGAAAATTACATCTTTTCTGGGTGTTAGTTCTAAAAGGTCTTGTAGGTCTTCATAGAACCTTTCAACTTCAGCTTCTTCAGCATTACTGATCAGGGCATAGACTTGGATTACTGTGATATTGAATGGTTTGCCTTGGAAACAAACAGAGATCACTCTTATCATTTTTGAGACTGCATCCAAGTGCTGCATTTCAGACTCTTGTTGACTATGATGGCTACTCCATTTCTTCTAAGGGATTCCTTCCCACAATAGTAAATATAATGGTCATCTTAGTTAAATTCACTCATTCCAGTCCATTTTAGTTTGCTGATTCCTAGAACGTCGACATACATTCTTGCCTTCTCCTGTTTGACCACTTCCAATTTGCCTTGATTCATGGACATAACATTCTGGGTTCCTATGCAATATTGCTCTTTACAGCATTGGACCTTGCTTATATCACCAGTCACATCCACAACTGGGTACTGTTTTTGCTTTGGCTTCATCCCTTCATTCTTTCTGGAGTTATTTCTCTACTGATTTCCAGTAGCATATTGGGCACCTACTGACCGGGGGAGTTCATCTTTTAGTGTCCTATCTTTTTGCCTTTTCATACTCTTCATGGGCTTCTCAAGGCATGAATTGTGAAGTGGTTTGCCATTACCTTCTCCAGTGGACCACATTCTGTCAGAACTCTCCACCATGACCCATCTGTCTTGGGTGGCCCCACACGGCATGGCCTAGTTCCATTGAGTTAGACAAGGCTGTGGTCCATGTGATCAGATTGGATAGTTTTCTGTGACTGTGGTTAAATATTTATTCAATTTCTAGGAAAATGGAATAAATGTTCTTTCTCTATTTCTTCTGATAAGCTCGAAGAACCTCCACTCACCTGCTAACCTGTACATTATACATTTTCAAAACCTGTGAAGAAAAGTAGACAAAGAGGAAAGACTGGCTATTCAGAGATTAGAGAGGTTGAAGGACAACATGGACTATGGCATTCCATTCCGGTCTGTCAATAAGCATTACTCAGTTTCTAACCAGTTCTTAAATGTTAGTGGACCAAGGTTCACCAGCTGTTAGGGCAAGTCTCTAACAAGAAAGAAAGATATTGAAATGAGTAAGTGGAAAGAATCAAGAGGATCTCTTACAGGTAGAGTCGGAAGATGAAAAAAGGGTGAAAAAGAAAACTGTTTGTAATCCTCAAAGATATACATGACATGTCTTCCATAAAACAGGATACTGTGTTTTGAAATAAATAACCAGAGAGGAAAAGAGAGCTCTTAAGAATAAAGCAGAAATTCTTGTAAAGAAATCAGTTTTAATACTGCAAGATACGGTCATGGATATTTTGCAGAAAGTAGAACAAAAGAAGGAAGGATATAGAATATAAGAGAAAAATATTTTAAAAGAGAGAAGAGAGAGAAATAGAGGCCAAAAAATGATTAAATAAACAATACAACATAATTTTCCACAAGTGACAAATTAAAATTGCCCACTGAGTGCTCAGTATGCAAAATGGTAGTGGTGGTGGTGGTGGTGGTGGTGGTGGTGGTGGTGGTGGTGTGTGTGTGTGTGAGTATGTGCACTCAGTTGTGACTGACTCTGTGATTCCATGGACTTTTGGCTACCAACCTCCTCTGTCCATGGAATTTTCAAAGCAAGCACACTGGAGTGGGTTGCCATTTCCTCCTACAGGGGATCTTCCCGACCCAGGAATCAAACCTGGATCTCTTATATCTCCTGCATTGGCAGGTGGATTCTTTACCAAATGCACCTCCTGGAAAGCCCAGGGGGTAGGAGTGGGGCAGGGAGTGGTAAATATCGTATACTATTGTGAAATATCAGCAAACCAGTAATAGAATATCTTTAAATCTTTCATTTGAAACAGTAGAATCACTGCCATTTTATTAATACTTAAAATACCCAAATAGGAGATAATGTATAAAAAATGGAAAAATTACATGATACAATGAAGGAATTCTTCATATGCTTAGATGGTTTGTAAAGCATTTGACTTGTTGCACATGATTTTGTATAAATGTGCATTGTTCTAGGGAGAGGCAGAATTTCCCAAAGCTTTCCTGATGAGTCCATGATATAAAGGAATAGATAGATGGGTGAAGAGATTCATGGTTAAATGCCTGGGTGGATTGATAATAAATAGACAAAGAGACATGATGGATGGATGGATATGTAGCTAGATAAAGTGAAGAAACCATAGTTAGAGAGAAAACTTGAGTTTCTTCACATTGTATCTATCTAAGTTTTATAGTATTTGCTTTTTACTTTTAACTCAATTTTATGATTTGGACTTTCCTACGTGATCCGTGAACTTCCAGATGTTCAAGCTGGTTTTAGAAAAGGCAGAGGAACCAGAGATCAAATTACCAACATCCGCTGGATCATCGAAAAAGCAAGAGAGTTCCAGAAAAACATCTATTTCTGCTTTATTGACTATGCCAAAGCCTTTGACTGTGTGGATCACAATAAACTGTGGAAAATTCTGAAAGAGATGGGAATACCAGACCATCTGACCTGTCTCTTGAGAAACCTGTATGCAGATTAGGAAGCAACAGTTAGAACTGGACATGGAACATCAGACTGGTTCCAAATAGGAAAAGGAGTATGTCAAGGCTGTATATTTTCACCCTGCTTATTTAACTTATATCCAGAGTAATCATGAGAAACGCTGGGCTGGAAGAAACACAAGCTGGAATCAAGATTGCCATGAGAAATATCAATAACCTCAGATATGCAGATGACACCACCCTTATGGCAGAAAGTGAAGAAGAACTAAAGAGCCTCTTGATGAAAGTGAAAGTGGAGAGTGAAAAAGTTGGCTTAAAGCTCAACATTCAGAAAACTAAGATCATGGCATCTGGTCCCATCACTTCATGGGAAATAGATGGGGAAACAGTGGAAACAGTGTCAGACTTGATTTTTTTGGGCTCCAAAATCACTGCTGATGGTGATTGCAGCCATGAAATTAAACGACGCTTACTCCTTGGAAGGAAGGTTGTGGCCAACCTAGATAGCATATTTAAAAGCAGAGACATTACTTTGCCAGCAAAAGTCCGTCTAGTGAAGGCTATGGTTTTTCCAGTGGTCATGTATGGATGTGAGAGTTGGACGGTGAAGAAAACCGAGCACCGCAGAATCGATGCTTTTGAACTGTGGTGTTGGAGAAGACTCTTGAGAGTCCCTTGGACTGCAAGGAGATCCAACCAGTCCATCCTAAAGGAGATCAGTCCTGGGTGTTCATTGGAAGGACTGATGTTGAAGCTGAAACTCCAATACTTTGGCCACCTCATGTGAAGAGTGGACTCATTGGAAAAGACCCTAATGCTGGGTAGGATTAAGGGCAGGAGGAGAAGGGGACGACAGAGGATGAGATGGTTGGATGGTATCACTGACTCGATGGACATGGGTTTGGGTAGACTCTGGGAGTTGGTGATGGACAGAGAAGCCTGGCGTGCTGCAATTCATGGGGTCGCAAAGAGTCGGACACGACTGAGCGACTGAACTGAACTGAACTGAACTGATATTACTAAAGCAAGAGAAAATACTATAAGGACATCACTTATCTATCTAAAGAGCTTTATCTGATAATATCGTATGTTCAGAACACATTCACAAACTCTAAACTTGGAGAGTTTTAGAACTGAGGCAAATATATGATAATACTAACATAAACTGTCATTGTTTTTATGATAGTGTTTCTATGAATCACATTCTCAGCCATGATTTCATTTGTTCCTCCAACAATCTTTTGAATTCTGGAATCCTAGTTTTCTTATTACATTTGATTTACAATTTTTCACATGTTCTAAGAAAAAGTCTACCAAAAATTACTCAGCAAACAATGACAAAAAAAGATATAAATTTGTCATACTCATTGCAGAGAAGTTTAAGGCAGCGATAATCGATGGTAATAGATCTAAAATGATGTGTTCTTTATGTGAATCTGAATTGCTAACACTTGTTTGAAGATCTAACAATAATGACTCAATCAATGACACTGATAGAAGCAGACGTAATTTTAAACAAAATTTCTGAAGAAGTGAAATTTTTCCCTTAATCTTTTTTTTTTTTACAATGCATGTTGTTTTTTATGCATTACAAAATAGCACATGTTCTTAGAAACTTGAATATTATCACACAGAAGGACATACACAGCACCTGTAATCTTAAATTAAAGAAAAAAAAATTAGGACTTTAGCATATATTTATTCATTTTTTTCTATGTCTCCAAAACAAAATCATTGAATTGTGTAAACATTAACCAACTTTAATAAATTTTAAACAGGTTGATAAGATTTCTTAAACGTACTATATGCTAACCTGTTAAATAAGCAGATAAGCAAACATATCTTAAACTTTGCTTGATAACACTGAGTCCGGTTTCTAGTTGTTGTCTGTTGACATTCTGTATATCTACTGAGAAGTGTCAGCTCCTGGATCTGATGCTCCACAACCCCTCACTACTTTTACTTTTAAAAACCTTGTCCATGATTTGGTTCTTATGGATTATTTTCTTGTGAGCAATCAGGAATTAACTGATATTAATAATCCTGCCTCCACCTAGAGCAGTAAATATAGCTAGCTTTTTTTTTTTTTGAGCATTTACTTCATTCCAGGAAATGTCTGTGATAAATGCTTTTAATCCTCAAAATAACTGACTTGGAAACTCAGGATTAGTAGAGATTAAGTCATTTCCCCAAATTTATACAGTGACTTTTTAAAAAATTTATTGAAGTATAGTTGATTTACAGTGTTGTGTTAATGTCTTTGTTGTTGTTCTGTTGCTCAGTCATGTCTGACTCTTTGCAACCCCATGGACTGCAACACACTAGGCATCCCTGTTCTTCACTATCTCCCAAAGTTTGCTCAAACTCATGTCCATTGAGTCTATGATGCCATCCAACCATCTCATCCTCTGTTGCCACCTTCTCCTCCTGCCCTCAATCTTTCTCAGCATCAGGATCTTTTCCAGTGAGTCAGGTTCTTTGCATCAGGTGTCCAAAGGATTGGAGCTTCAGCTTCAGCATCTGTCCTTCCAATGGATATCCAGGTTTGATCTCCTTGCTGTCTGCTCTATATACCAACGTGATTCTCCTTCTTGACTGCCTTCTGTTTCCTTTTCTTGCTTGTCTAAGGTCTAAAAACCAGAAGATCTAGTATATTCATGGTGCGCTAGAGTCAGGTCATACCAGCTCCCAAGAGCTGACTTTTAAACCTTTAGTAATTTTGTGAGTCAATTCTTAAATATAGCCATTATTAGAAATTAAATTATATAAACTTTAAATTATAAAGGTAATAAATACTCAAAACTCTTGAAGTTATTTATATCTACTGTAACTCCAGGTTGGAAATACAATCTCACAGTGTGCTATCCTGCATCTCCTCCCAGTCCCATGTTCAGCAACTTCATGTAGGTAGTTCAGAATCAACCAGCTGGGAATATTTACACTGTGGAAATTGGCAAAAGCAACAAATCAGGGTGTTTTCCTTCTTGAGAGGTGGTTATTAAACAATTACCAGCAATTACCAGAGTAAAAGGAACTGAACTTCCATATCGTTAGCCAGGTGACTGTTGGGGCAGTGTTTCTCTTTGGTAGTGGAAGATCTCTTTGCAAATGAATAGATGGTAAGGAATTGAGAACATATCTACCAGGGATGGCAGGTAGGAGTTGTTAATCATGTTTTAACTGAGCGTTTTGTAGATGAGAAATCCCACCTCTTGGTACAGAATATATCTTATTTTTTTTTTTTTTCCTGTGAAAACTGAATCCAGCTTCCTTTTCTTTCTATTTTTTTTTTAAATTGAACTGTGTTTATTTCAATCGTATCTTGGCGAGGAATCGTATTCTTCAAAAGTTTGATTACTTTCTTCAGTGATGTGAACTTATTCTTAAAATCCATAAAATGTAAAAGATGCCAAAGTAGAGTGATAAAAATGTCAGTTGTTGTAACAGAATTTATGGCTTTGGTTTTAATACTAGGAGTGTTTTGAAAATATCTTGTATCTTATCTTGTGCACATAGTGGCTCTTATTCAGCTGAGAAAGAGGTTAAGTGAGAAATGAGTTGGCTCGTGAAGGATACATTTTTTTCCACCCACCCCAACCCCTAACACACATATACACTCACACACACATACCCTGATGTTAATTTGATTTGAAAAAATATCAGGAAACATCATCATCAATTTCTCCTCTTGCAAAACTGATTATTCTTGCTTGACTGCCCTCTGCTGGAATTCCTGAAAATATACACTTTGCCTCTACTTCCAGGGACTAGTTGTAGGCTGGATGCAATTTAATACAACGTGCACAGTCTCTTCAGGGCATATTATGTGCAGAAGCCCAGGTATACAGGATTAGAAATAAAACTGAGTTAAGCATTAAATGTGGTGGTCAAGTGTTTATTTAATTAGCCATGAAAAATAGCCAGGTTTTGAATGGATCAAAGAAAACAATTATACATAATGGGTGAACTGAAAACAATCGACTATTAAGGAAGGAGAGGAATGCTTTAATTAAACTAAAAGATATACCTAATGTTAAATGAGGTGGTTACAAAAGCTCCACAAATAAGGCTGCTTAACTGCTGAGTATAATATGAGAGATCAGAAGGAGTGTTGAAATGTACCTAATAAAAAAATGCAACCTTATTAAAATTGTATTGCTATTATTTAAAACTAGAGTGAGCTTTCTCTGTTATTTAAGCTAAGCCACCACATCTAAGAATATTCATTTACTGGTTTAAAATATTTAGGTTCCTCATTTATTATTAATTCTGATAAAAGATATTGCTTGTGTGTACTTAAGAGTATATTTCTTGTGAAATTTAAAGAAAATTCTTTTAGAGAGGATAATGGTTATGGCATATCAGCCCTTATGATGTACTAGTTTAGCATATACTTATCTCTACATTTGTCAGACTCTCTGGAGTTAGACGAATAGAAATCCACTGTCAAATAGGTTGAGTTGGTGGTGAATTAGCACACTGGGACTCACGCTTCAATGGTATTACTGCGGAATATTGTTAGTATAAAGATCAGATCCTCCATCTGCAGAATTTGAGCTAGTAAATGAAACAGACTTCTGTAAGTACATTTGCTATTCAATGTCTGAGCCTTTATTTCCTGCCCCAGTTTTTTTTGTATCAGTAAGAGATAAACAAGGAGATTAGAGAGGAAGAGATGGAGAAGAGATGGTAATATGTCAAAGAAGTAATAGAAGGGTGAAGAGCAAAGGATCCCTTCTCTCCTCACACTGTCTTGTTTCCTTTGTGTCCCTCATGTGGATTAGACTCTATAAAGTTATGCTTATAAAAAGCCCAGTCTTCCAGTTCAAGATAGGGATTCTGCATCATTGAACATTACGACTTAAGTATACAATAAGGACAAGACCTTCTTAGAAGCAATGCTAATCAAGTGGTTATAGATGTTAATCTTTTTGCAGTAAAAGCTGATTCTGTACAAGTCAGTCATTTTTCCTATTGTAAAAATGACAGTTATGTACTTTACACTGAGGCTACAGAGGGAAGGAAGGAGATTATAGAAACTCCTTCAATTCACCAGACTAGATGCAGTTGATTCCACCGCCTGCACCAGTGGTAGCTCACCCAGCAGGCTTCCCAGACTAACTTGAAAAGAAGGTCGGGAGACAGAGTAAGATGGTTGACCTGGAATTTTATTTGACTTTTTGAGTGTCATAAGGTGAACCCTTAATCATGGAAGTTTTGAATGGAATAAAACAATCCAAGACTCTTCAGAGTAAGATAAGATAAAATAATAATAAAAGTGGAACAAGAGTCCAGGTTTGGGGAAAGCTGGTATGTTCCAAACTTTGTTGAAATTATACATTGATATTTCAGGGTGAGAATATTAAAATATCATTTAGTCTCATGTCATTCCAAATGAAGAAGAAAGTCTATCTTATTCAAAAGAGAGAGATTAGCAAAAGAAATATGATGAATAGCTACACTGTTTTGTATTTTGAAGTATTCTGTCACTGTGCTAATCATTTAATCAGCATTATATCATTTAAATGTTAAGAACTTTGCTGTGAGTTGGGTACTTAATCATGCCCATGTTACAGATAAGAAAAGTCAGGCTGGGAGACCCAAGGTCACAGAGATGTTAAGTGCTAAAGCTTGGAATCTCATCCTGTTTTTCTGACTCTGAGGGCAAAGCCCTTGAACACTTAATGTATTAGTGGTAACGTTCTTTGAAAATCTTTGTCTCCTTATGAATCACTATCCTGATTATAAGATAAAGAATAGGCAGAACTCCTCTGTTTTTGTACCTGGGAAATGTGAACGCTTGGGTCCTCTTAACTAAGGCTACCACATGTGACATTTTCTGATTACCAATTTTCAAAGAATTATTAAAAAAAAAATTATACACAATACTGAAACACGGTGGAAGAAAATTTTCATCCTCTTTGGATAAATGTGTGTTGTCTACAGGCTATCATCTTTGTTCATCTTTCCAGAAACCTATTCTGGGGAAATGATCTGACAGACAGGCTGCTCCCAGAGCTGTACGCCCCTTTCCCCGCTCCCGTCTCTCTGCAGCATCTGCATTGGGCATGAGCCCGGATCCATATTTACGAGACATATGTAGACACTTTTCCCTTTCTTGGCAAATGCATAAATAGAATCCTAATGTCTACATGTAGGTACTATATAAATACAAAGTTGTGCATACTCTGTGGATGTCATGCATCATTTATCCATGTATTTTTAGCTCACCAACACATTTACATACGCTGTCACGTTTCAGACTGCACCTCGATAGAGTGCCTTTTTCAACTTGAACTCGGCAGCAGGCAACATCATTCTTCTAACATTTTCACCACAAATGAAGATCAAAAAGCAAGAAAATAAATCCAAAGAGAGAAGACACATTTTAAATGGGTAACACTTTCCTAATATGCTCTGAAGTTACTATAGAATTATCTAGAGCAGAGGAGTGAATCTTTTGCTCTGTAATTAGATTCATGCAATCATCTTAATGTATCTATTATGCCAGGATTTCCTGAAATGAATGTTTACACCTTGGCCGTTGTCTAAGGGAATATAGATATGTAAACCATCATTTCCAATTCTCTGTTAAAAACCTGTGAAGTACAGTAGCAGAAAGGGAAAGATTCTTTAAATATGACTGAAGATGTTAAAGAATCTTCACTTGGGGATGTAATATTTGAATTGACTTTTAGAGGATAAGTAAACCTTTGGATTTTCTTTTGTGTCAAACATTAGAGGAGGTAGAAATCAGTTGACCTAAGGGATCAAGTCTTAAGATCAAACATAAGAAATTAATTGATCTAAGAAATAAAGTCCATGATGTTTGGATTTCTCGACGGGGATCAATTTTACATTTCAGAAAACTAGAAGAGAGCAGATGATTTGCTTTTCTTTCTTTTATTAAAACCCTGGGCATATCTATCTTTGACCTTATATTTCTGTGTACTGTGGATATGGCAAATCTGTTTAAGAGGTTTGTGGTAGAACCATACCAGTAGTTTTCCAAGCCTTTTCCTTGAGAACTGTGACATTTTATTAAATGCAAATTTTCATGGAATACCAAGAGTGAAACAAGTAAAGGCAGACAGTTGAGCTTACTTCTGGTTGAAGTAAGGGATACGGGAGGAAAAAGACCACCTGAGTGGTACTGTTTGAAGTCCCTGAGCTTGGTAAATAAAAGAAAAAAAATCAACAGAAAACCACATGTGTGTGTGTGTCTGAGATTTCCCCAAGTCCTTAAATTGCTTTAATTGCCCATAGATTGTATGTTTAAAAACTCTGATTCTAACCCAATATCTTTCCCTAATTCTGTGGAATTTTGGAGACAAAGGAAATATCTTTTCTCTCTGTCCTTCATCTTCCTTCCAATGGCTACTTAAGGAATAAGTGTTATGTCTTGGATTCAAGAGTGGTTTTCACAATATAGTGTGAGCAGTAATCCTCCAGGAAACATGTTTGGTGCAGATTCCTGGACCATCTCCCATAATATTGATATGTATAGATCTAGGGTAGAGTCCAGGTATCTCTGTGGATGTCAGTTGCATTCCACGTAATTCTGATGCAGGGGTCTATCAGAAGAGTGGTTAAAGTATAGTCTGCAGTGGAGGAAAAAGAGGATTGAAAGAATAATGAATTGAAAGAAAAAGAAGAGCAGTAAAGAGAAAAAAAAAACATACATTAATTTCAGAATGCCAGTAAAAATTGCCTAGCTGGCCACATTGCTACCTCTGTTTTAGAACAATAATTAAAAGAAACTTGTAAGGGCACTAAGGTATGTTTCCCAAATTGGGAGCATTTAGTCAAGCTCTATGTACCTCTTATTCTCTCTCTCTATAAATCTTCCTACTTATTTCTCTTTTAAAAGAAATTACTGAAGTTTGTGAAAAAACTCAGCAAAGTTATTGATAAACATTTTCCAGAGTTTTAGTACTACATGTACCTTGCTAAATGTTTTTATGTAGCAGCAATCATAGAATATATCTGTATATGTTTGATTTATTTCTGTTTTGTCTCAGTGTTATTTTGTAGGCATTTCTGTTTCATTATATATCTTTTTATAGTATCTACTGTAGTACCATAGCAGTATGAGAATTAAAATATTTAGTGTATGTAAAACTCAGTATAAGGAATGACAGACACTTACTATTCCATAAATTGCAACATTGTATATGCCCTTTTCTAAGCTCAAAATTATCCTTTTATAGAGACCCAGATGAACTTACTGGGTATGAACACTTTTTTCTGTATAAATATTTGGAAGTCTTAGTGTAAGTTTTTTTTTCCTGATATTTGATACATTGCTTTTCAAAGAGTCATTTTCATTTTCAATGCCACTAGAATTGTTTGAGTGTGTCTGTTTCACTGATCCTCGTTAGTATGTGCACTTTATCATTTTTTTAAAAGCTGGTATTTTGAATTGCATTACTGCATTATATTTATGTGTATGTGTGTGGAAGAGGTGGGGAGGGATTTATCAGTAATCTATTCCCATATATTTTTTGAGATTTTAATATCTCCTTACTGTTTTACATGGGCTATTTTGTGTAGTATGAGCTGCAAATATATTTGTAGCATATTTTCTCTTTAGTTTAGCTCTGAGTTTTAAAAAACTTATAAATTATGTGTTTCGTTTTCTTGAGGTCTTATCTTGCCCATCTCAGTCCTCCCTCCCTCTTTCCTTCCTAATAGCTGTTATCTCTATCATTTCTACAATGTAGAGCATACGATGTTTAAGATTAATTCCTGTGTTTATTTCCATTTCACTTCTACAGTGAAACCTATTCAGTGCCCACTAGAGTCTCTTTACCACAGTTCTTTAGTTATCCTTTTGTTAGAGGAAGTTTGTCCTCTGTTAGTTTCATCAAGAAGGACTCATGGGAAACATCATCTCTGAGTTCTTCGATGTTCAAAACTGTGTGTGTACGTATGTGTTTTAACAGCCTTATTCCTGGAATATAAAATCTTTACATCACCCTTCACTTCCTTGAGTTTTTTGTCATCTGGTAATTTTGGTGGGGTGGGTGTTGGGTAGTATTAAATTAAACTTTTCATGTTGGGATATTGTAGATTCATAGGCAGCTGTAAAAAATAATAAAGAGAGAACGCTTGACACATATATCCCCCCATGATAACATCTTACAAAACTATGACACAATATAGTACAACACCGATACTATATGATACTGTACATACGTTTGTTGGATCATCAAAAAAGCAAGAGAGTTCCAGGAAAACATCTACTTCTGCTTTATTGACTATGCCAAAGCTTTTGACTGTGTGGATCACAACAAACTGGAAAATTCTGAAAGAGATGGAATACCTGACCACCTGACTTGCCTCCTGAGAAATTTGTATGCAGGTCAAGAAACAACAGTTAGAACTGGACATGGAACAACAGACTGGTTCCAAATAGGGAAGGGAGTACATCAAGGCTGTATATTGTCACCCTGCTTATTTAGCTTATATGCAGAGTACATCATGCGAAATACCAGGCTGAATGAAGCACAAGCTGAAATCAAGATTGCTGGGAGAAATATCAATAACCCTAGATATTCAGATGACACCACCCTTACGGCGGAAAGTGAAGAAGAACTAAAGAACCACTTGATGAAAGTAAAAGAGGAGAGTGCAAAAGTTGGCTTAAAACTCAACATTCAGAAAACTATGATCATGGCGTCTGGTCCCATCACTTGATGGCAAATAGATGGGGAAACAGTGGCTGACTTTATTTTTGGAGGTTCCAAAATCACTGCAGATGGTGACTGCGGCCATGAAATTAAAAGATGCTTGCTCCTTGGAAGAAAAGTTATGACCAAACTAGACAGCATGTTAAAAAGCAGAGACATTACTTTGCCAACAAAGGTCTGTCTAGTCAAAACTATGGTTTTTCCAGTAGTCATGTATGGATGTGAGAGTTGGACTATCAAGAAAGCTGGTGGTGTTGGAGAAGACTCTTGAGAGTCCCTTGGACTGCAAGGAGATCCAGCCAGTCAATCCTAAAGGAAATCAGTCCTGAATATTCATTGGGAGGACTGATGCTGAAGCTGAAACTCCAATACTTTGGCCACCTGATGGGAAGAACAGACTCATTTGAAAAGACCCTGAAGCTGGAAAAGATTGAAGGCGAGAGGAGAAGGGGACGCCAGTGAGATGGTTGGATGGCATCACCAACTCAATGGACATGAGTTTGAGCAAGCTCTGGGAGTTGGTGATGGACAGGGAAGCCTGGCGTGCTGCAGACCATGGGGTCGCAAAGAGTCAGACATGACTGAGCGACTGAACTGGAGCAGGACAATGACATGGATACGGTTAAGATACAGGGAGTTTCCGTCACCCCAAAGATCCTTCATATTGCTCTTTTATTGCCATACCTACTTCATTCTTTCCTCCATGCCCCCTACTGATCATGATTTTAGCAACCACTCATCTCTAATTGCTCTCTGTAATGTTGGCATTTCTAGAATGTTATAGAAATGAAAACATACTGTATATAACATTAAAGATTTACTTTGGACTAAGCTTTATTCTCTGGACTTTCATCCAAGTTCTTGATGTGTCAATTGTTTGTTCCTTTTTATTGCTGAGTAGTATTCCCTGGTGTGTATGTGTCATGGGCTGTTTCACCATCCACCTGCTGAAGATCATCTGAGCTGCTTTCAGTTTTTGGCTGTTACAAATAAATCTGCTAAAAATAATCATGTACAGTTTTTGTGTGAACATAAAGTTTCATTTCTGGTTTTTTTTTTAATCTATTAACCATCTGCTGGTATTTACTAAAGCTTTCATATTATATTTTTGTGTTGATGCTTTTTAGAACTTTCTTAGTACTTATCTGAGTGAGGTGGTTATTCGCAGATTTGTTGTGGTGTAAGAATTAAGAATGGGGAAGAGCTGGGAAAGTCCTCCAGGTTGGTAACCTGAAAGCTGTCTCCTTTTCTACTACCAGGGACAAATACACAAACATGACACTTCTTAAAGTATGACATCAATGTGATTATTTGTATAGGGCCACCTCATTTGCTTCTGTAAACTGAACCAGGTCGAAGAGTTTTTTCTGTTTCCAGCCCTGTCTGCTTTATTTTCTAACCCTGAACCCAGATCTCCTGCATTGCAGGCAGATTCTTTACTGCTGAGCCATCAGGGAAACCCCCCTTATTGCCGTGTTAGATATAGATCTTTCACCACAGGGTGAAGCTTTCACCTTCAGGAAGTGTATCGTTCCTGACTCTTTCTATTATCCACTGTTGCTGGGCCCCCTCAGGAGTCTCATTTTTAAAAATTCTCCTCACTTTTACCCTATCTAAGCTGTTTCTAGCAGATCACTTACATGTCTCTGGATTACATCTATACCTTAGCTTCATTGTAAATGGAGTTTGCAGACTTTTTTCTTCTGACTTCTTGTTGTTGTTATATGATTTCCAAGAGGAGAACGTAAAAAAAGAAATGCTGATTTAGGGAGATATTTTCATACTGGAAAATTTTAACCTGCATTTATTGAGTACCAGACAGCATATTAAAAAGCAGAGACATTACTTTGCCAACAAAGGTCTGTCTAGTCAAAGCTATGGTTTTTCCAGTGGTCATGTATGGATGTGAGCATTAGACTACAAAGAAAGCTGAGCGCTGAAGAATTGATACTTTTGAATTGTGGTGTTGGAGAAGACTCTTGAGAGTCCCTTGGACTGCAAGGAGATCCAACCAGCCCATCCTAAAGGAAATCAGTCCTGAATATTCATTGGAAGGACTGATGCTGAAGTTGAAACCCCAGTACTTTGGCCACCTGATGTGAAGAGCTGACTCATTTGAGAAGACCCTGAAGCTGGGAAAGATTGAAGGCAGGAGGAGAAGAGGACAACAGAGGGTGAGATGGCTGGATGGCAGCACCGACTCAATGGACATGAGTTTGAGTATACTCTGGGAGTTGATGAAGGACAGGGAGACCTGGCGTGCTGCAGTCCATAGGGTCACAAAGAGTCGGACACGACTGAGTGACTGAACTGAACTGAATGTTTTAGTTTTTCATTTTCCTTCTTCAGAAGAATCAAAAGAAGACATATACTGGAAGATGAGACAACAAAGAACGTGTTGATAGGATTTGTTCAGGGGTAACAATTTTCAAATGGCAATTTAGCCTTCATCAAAATACTTTCTAGAAAATCCACAGAAATTTCTTTTGAGTTAACTAAGCATGGTCTCCGGTTCATTCTTCAACTAGTTGGTGATTTTAGGTAAAGTGCTTTCAAATTGTCTGCGTGAAGCATTTATTATAAGTTGAAATGAAGTTATAAATGCCTGATACACTAATTGTTATTACTTCCTGTGAACTCTAACGTAATACTTATGTTGGAAGACTGAACTTGTATGCTTATTTTAGAGTTTCTGTTTTATAAGGAAAGAAACATTCTACACATATAATGCTGCTGCTGCTAAGTTGCTTCAGTTGTGTCCGACTCTGTGCGACCCCATAGACGGCAGCCCACCAGGCTCCTCCGTCCATGGGATTTTCCAGGCAAGAGTAATGGTGCTATGTAATTTGACTGAATCCATCAGACATCTTGTCACAGGAGGTTTTTTATGCGTCCTTCTGTGATAAAATGGAACTTTGGCACATAACAAGAGGTGCCACTTATTTTCACTATTGATTCTAGGATCCCAAATTCACTGTGTTTTTCAGTGGTCAAAGAAGGCATGTTTATATGCTTTTTTTCCTCATCCAGAGTCATGCTGTAGGTTGAGCCCACAATAAAAATTTGAAAACTACAGAAAATTATACATGGTAAATAAAGGTTATATACAGATTTTCCACTCAGACATGTCACATAGCTCTAGAATATTTCCTATCAGTCTCTTTGTGTACATTTTAATTTAGTTGGCATCAAGCTGGGCGTGTAATTTTATTCCTTTGCTTTTATTTGGTTTGCTATTAAATGTTATTATTTGTCATTAAAAGTCTTCATAAATATACTTTTAATCACTGAATATTTTTATTCAGTCTTGTTGAAGTACGTAAAATAGACCACAAGAAAGCAAAAGTATATCTTGGATAGCAAGATGTATCTTAAAAATGTCAATCATCCAAAAATTAATGTATTAATATGTAAGTAAAATACCATCTCAACTAGAAATTCAAAAGTTTTTCTTAACTATTTTTAAAGATGGTGGAAAGAAAAAAGTGAAATGATTTTAATATCCATGAGGAAGAGTAAATATTCAGAATATCTAAAAATTGTATTTAAAAAATTACAAGTGATTAACTTCTAGAAATTAAAATCTACATTTTAGTATGATAATAAAAATATTATAATATTAGCAGAGGAACAGACAGTTATGCCTGGAAAAAGACATCTGAATATACTTAGAAAATAAAAAAAAAAAAATACAAAGAATATGATACTGTGATTCAGTAGAGAAAGAATGGTTTATTTATTTATTAAATGTGCTTTAAAAACTGACTCTCCACCTGGATAAACAGCAATCTCGGACCCCCCAGGTCACATAATAAATAGAAATAAATTCCAGGTAGATAAAAAGGTTAAATGTTTTTTTTCTTTTCTTTTTTAAATTAAAACAAAAAACCTGGTAAGAGAATTTAGGTGAATGTTTTCATAACGTTAGGGTGAAGGAAAGCAATTTGAGCCAGCTGAAAACTTGGGAGTTATAATAGAAAAGAGACATTTAAATTTCCATAAAGTAATTTTGTATGTTAAATTACACAAAAACCAAATCAAAAGACAAATGAGAAGTTGTAGGGAAATGTTGCAACAAAAATGACAGGAAAAGAATGTTAGCGGTAATATTATAAAACACATACAATTACATAAGCAAAAGCAGAGTGCCACAATAGAAGAATGTTCATAGGTTGTGAATAAGTAATCAACAGAAGAGGAAATTCAAAAGACCAATAAACATATGAAAGAATGCTTTATTTCATTAGTAACAATGAGATGCTGCTTCTCACCCATAAGATTTGCAAACTTCTCACCCCTAAGATTGGCAAAAATTTAATAAAGTGCTGCTGAGTACATGCAGGTGAGTCTCTCTCAGAGACTACCAGTGAGAGCGTTTATAGGTATAGATCTTTAAAGAGTAATATGGAAATATGCATTTCAAATTTAAAAAGTACAGCCCTTTTGACAAAGCTTCACTCCTAAAAAACTGCTCTATCAAAATAAAATTGCTCATATGTAGTAATATGTATAAGGATGTTTATTTCAGCTTGGAGTTGCAAAATAAAAATAAAAACCTGTTTACCCTGAATGCCAATAAATAGGAGAATGATTAAAATAAAGTTTGTTTCACTCATATTAGGAAATACCATTCAGCTAATTTAAAAAGACTGATTTAGAACTAGATTTGGTGACCTATGTCCATGATGTATGACGTTGAGCGAGAAAAGCCAGCTTTGGGGAAACGTCTGTAGAACGAACACACATATACAAAAATAAACAATGATAAAAATGTTCTCTGCATGTAAATTGAATTTGTGCATATAATTTATATGAACTTGGAGAAGGGTAAACAGAGATACAAACTCATTGGTAGATAGGGTAATATTAACAGGGTCAGAAAAACAGGTAAGAAACACCAGGCAGTAGCAAAATAGAAACATGCTTATGGTATATTTTATAAAATTTAGAACATCAAGTTCTAATTTACTGTAACTTTGCACAAGTTAGATACACATGCAGGAGGGATCTCCATAAAAATGGAAACTTGGAATAGGTGATGAAATTCTGGAGAACTTTCCTTTGAGTTGTGATTGTTACTTTCATAGTGGGTTTGAATTAATTTTTTTTTAAAGCATTCATTTTTATGGCCACAAACTATTTTATTTAAGTGTCCAAAATGTGAGATATGAAAAACTTGGTATGCAAATCGCACATATTTCAGAATATTTACTCAGAAAACATTTTAAAAGCATAAATATAAAACTAAAATATACAAATACTTTTAAAGTTTCTAATATCTTTATCAAATGCTTTTAAAAATTATTCCTTCTATATAGTATTCAGATCTTAAGAGAATATTTCAAGCTTCTGCCTACTTCTACTCCTCTACCAGTTTCTGACTTAATCATGCTGTTTCTTTCATTTTGGGGAGAATTTTCCCCTTTTAAAATTCCAACTATGTTGTGAAAATGTGAAAGTGACAGTCACTCAGTCACGTCCAACTCTTCTGCGATCCCACGGCCTGTAGCCGGCCAGGCTCCTCAGGCCAAGGGATTCTCCAGCAAGAATCCTGGGGTGGGTTGCCATTTCCTTTTTCAGGGGAGCTTCCCAACCCAGGGATCAAACCCAGATCTCCTGCATTGCAGGCAGATTATTTATGTCTGAGCCACCAGGAAAGCACACATTTTATGTAGATGCTTAAAAATAACTGTAGCAATTTTAAATATGCAATGCATTGAAAAAAAGATACAAGCTGTGGTAAGTCTAATCAATAACCCACTGTTATCAAGAAAAGCATTGCTAACAATTTTTTTATCTTTCCTATCATATCACGCTATTATTATCAAGGGGAATTGGTAACATCTAACAAAAAGTCAATGGCAATAATCAAATTGCCAGCATCCTCTGGATAATCGAAAAACCAAGAGAGTTCCAGAAAAACATCTGCTTTATTGACTATACCAAAGCCTTTGACTGTGCAGACCATGACGAACTCTGGAAAATTCTTAAAGAGATGGGAATACCTGACCACCTGACCTGCCTCTTGAGAAATCTATATGCAGGTCAGGAAGCAACAGTTAAAGCTGGACATGGAACAACAGACTGGTTCCAAGTAGGGAAAGGAGTACATCAAGGCTGTATTTTGTCACCCTGCTTATTTAACTTATATGCAGAGTACATCATGAGAAACGCTGAGCTAGATGAAGCACAAGCTGGAATCAAGATTTCCAGGTGAAATACCAATAACCTCAGATATGCAGATGAAACCAACCTTATGGCAGAAAGCAAAGAACTAAAGAGCCTCTTGATGAAAGTGAAAGAGGAGAGTGAAAAATTGGCTTAAAACTCAACAGTCAGAAAACTAAGATCATGGTGTCTGGTCCCGTCACTTCATGGCAAATAGATGGGGAAACAGTGGAAACAGTGGCTGACTTTATTTTTTTGGTTTCCAAAATCACTGCAGATGGTGACTGCCGCCATGAAATTAAAAGATGCTTACTCTTTGGAAGAAAAGTTATGATCAACATAGACAGCATATTAAAAAAGCAGAGACATAACTTTGCCAACAAAGTTCTGTCTAGTCAAAGCTATGGTTTTTCCAGTAGTCATGTATGGATGTGAGAGTTGGATTATAAAGAAAGCTGAGCACCAAAGAATTGATGTTTTGAACTGTGGTGTTGGAGAAGACTCTTGAGAGTCCCTTGGACTGCAAGGAGATCCAACCAGTCAATCCTAAAGGGAATCAGTCCTGAATATTCATTAGAAGGACTGATGCTGAAGCTGAAATTCCAATACTTTGGCCACCTGATGTGAAGAACTGACTCATTTGAAAAGACCCTGAAGCTGGGAAAGATTGAAGGCAGGAGGAGAAGGGGACAACAGAGGTTGAGATGGTTGGATGGCATCACCGACTCAATGGACATGAATTTGAGTAAACTCTGGGAGTTGGCAATGGACAGGGAGGCTTGGCATGCTTCAGTCCATGGGGTTACAAGAGTCAGACAAGACAGCGACTGAACTGAACTGAACTGAACAAAATGCCATGTACATTTACTTTATAAATTTGGCAATCCCATTTCTAAGAATATTCCTCAAAGTGAATTGACAAAAGCATGAAATAGTGTGTGTACAAAGTTATTCATTGTGACATTGGATATAAGGACAAAATTAAAAGTATCCCAGGTATCTCTCAGTAGATTGTTACGATAAGTAGCAAAAAGAAGAAACAAAAGATATACACAAGTGCAGAGTGATCTATAGCATATGTTAAGTGAACTTCGTACCCTTTGGAATTGTTGTTGTTCAGTCACTCAGTGATGTCCAACTCTTTGCGACCCTATGGACTGCAGCACGCCAGGCTTCCCTGTCCTTCACCATCTCCTGGAGCTTGCTCAAACTCATGTCCATTGAATCGGTGATGCCATCCAACCATCTCGTCCTCTGTCATCCCCTTCTCCTCCTGCCTTCAATCTTTCTCAGCTTCAGGGTCTTTCCTAATTAGTCAGCTCTTGGCATCAGGTGGCCAAAATATTGGAGCTTCAGCTTCAGCATCAATCCTTCCAATGAATATTCAGGACTGATTTCCTTTAGGATGGGCTGGTTGGATCTCCTTACAGTCCAAGGGACACTCAAGAGTCTTCTCCAACTCCACAGTTCAAAAGCATCGATTCTTCAGTGCTCAACTTTCTTTATAGTCCAACTCTCACATCCATACATGACTACTGGAAAACCAAAGGTTTGATTAGATGGACCTTTGTTGGCAAAGTAATGTCCTTGCTTTTTAATATGCTGTCCAGGTTGGTCATAACTTTTATTCCAAGAAGCAAGCGTCTTTTAATTTCATGGCGGCAGTCACCATCTGCAGTGATTTTGAAACCCAAAAAAATAAAGTCTCTCATTGTTTCCACTGTTTCCCCATCTATTTGCCACAAAGTGATGGGCCAGATGCCATTATCTTAGTTTCGTGAATGCTGAGTTTTAAGCCAAATTTTTCACTCTCCTCTTTCACTTTCATCAGGAGGCTCTTTACTTCTGCTTCACTTTCTGCCATAAAGGTGGTGTCATCTGCATATCTGAGGTTATTGATATTTCTCCTGGCAATCTTTATTCTAGCTTGTGTTTCATCTAGCCCAGCATTTCACATGATATACCTGCATATAAGTTAAATAAGCAGGGTGACAAAATACAGCCTTGATGTACTCCTTTCCCTACTTGGAACCAGTCTGTTGTTCCATGTCCAGTTCTAACTGTTGCTTCTTGACCTGCATACAGATTTCTCAGGAGCCAGGTCAGGTGCTCTGGTATTCCTATCACTTCGAGAATTTTCCACAGTTTATTGTGATCCACACAGTCAAAGGCTTTGGCATAGTTAATAAAGCAGAAATAGATGTTTTTCTGGAGCTCTCTTGCTTTTTCGATGATCCAGCAGATGTTGGCAATTTGATCTCTGGTTTTTCTGCCTTTCCTAATCCAGATTGAATATCTGGAAGTTCACGGTTCACATTCTGTTGAAGCCTGGCTTGAAGAATTTTGAGCAATTCTTTGCTAGCGTGTGAGATGAGTGCAATCGTATGGTAGTTTGAGCATTCTTTGGCATTGCCTTTCTTTGGGATTGGAATGAAGACTGACCTTTTCCTGTGGCCACTGCTGAGTTTTCCTAATTTGCTGGCATACTGAGTACAGCACTTTCACAGCATTATCTTTTAGGATTTGAAATAGCTCTACTGGAATTCTATCACCTCCACTAGCTTTTTTTGTAGTGATTCTTCCTAAGGCTCACTTGACTTTGCATTCCAAGATGTCTGGCTCTAGGTGAGTGATCACGCCATCATGATTATCTGGGTCATGAACATATTTTTTGTATAGTTTTTCTGTGTATTCTTGCCACCTCTTCTTAATATCTTCTGCTTCTGTCCTTTATTGTGCCCATCTTTGCATGAAATGTTCTCTTGGTATCTCTAATTTTCTTGAAGAGCTCTCTAGTCCTTCCCATTCTATTGTTTTATTAGTGGTTCTCAACTGGGAGCATTTTGGCAGTATCTGGAGATATCTGTGGTTGTTATAGATAGAAGATGGTACTGTCATTTAGTGAAAAAATATTAAACTTATTAATAAATTAATGAATGAATGAAAACCAAAATAATCTGGTTCACTAAACCAGAAAACTTTGACAGATCATGACTCTCCTCTGATGACCTTAAAATTTTTTTATCAGAATATTTCTTCACACAGATTCATTTCTTTATGTTAGTATGTAGATATTTGTGTAGTAATTTATATTAAAGTAGGAGTTTGAGAGGGTGAGGGTTTTTTGTTTTAGTGACTATATCACAGAACAAAATGCATTGGAATGCTGGGATTCTTAGCTCTTATGTTTTATTCTTAATTTTTATTTGAGCCAGTGTTTAAAATTTGAGCCAGTTGCTCAAATATGGCTCAGATACACAGCTCTTGGTCTAAATTGTATAAATCTCTGAGCCCTTTCCTTTGTAGACCTTGAGAAGGATTGATTTGAAAGAAATGTTTTTGAGAGAAAAGAGAATCTGGTGTCTTCCAAGCTAGAAAATACTTCTGGTTTGAAAGATGAAAATTGTTGTGTTTCACATTGGCCTATTTTTTACTTCTAACTGAAATTTTCTCCTCCCTCCCTTTTCCCATTCTTTTCAACCCATGTCCCTCTTTTTCTTGCTTATTCTCTGATAGGTAACTTCTCTTGCTAAATCCTTTCTATAGGAGATTAGATGTAGGAAATCCTGAAGTATAAATTTTTACTATGTTTTTCAATAGTTTTCATTTGCATTTTTTGCATTTAATTTTTATACCTCTCTGAGAAATCATAAATTTGCAAAGTAACTAATTGCCTATGAAAAGATACACAGCTCCACCATAACAGGGCTTAAATACACATTACCCTTGCTGACCATTCTGCATGGCTGAGAGTGTGGGGATATTCTTATGTTTGTTTTCCTTTAAAAAAAAGAGAATAAAAAGAAAAAAAAAAAAAGGAAAGAAACACCTGTGGTCCTCTCAAGCCTAACAGGTAAAAGCAAGAAGTTTCATATTGGGAAATAGCTTTCATTTTCATAAATGCTATAATTAATCATTTGAGGAATAAAACTATTGGTGGTGACCCCTTGTGTTCTTTGAAGTTTCCACGCCCACTTTCTGTATGAATTGGGGTGTTAAGTCCTAGTGTCAGTGCCAATTCTAACTTAGAAATTACATTCTTCCCACTCAGAAATTCCTCCTGCCGTTTCAACAGGAGAAATTATTCTTCATTTTCTCTCCTGAAAACTGTTGTGTAATATTGCTGGCAGAGAGAAGATATTTGGTTCCACCTCAGAGGTAGCTGGATTTCCGTGGAGGTTGGAGTGGTATCTATAAATAGAATGTAAAAAGCCTTAGGCTAACTGTAGATGAAAAGTGTTATAGATAGGTAAGGTGTTATTACTACGAAAGCATTATTTTCACTTTGCTACAAGTTACAACGAGCCTTTAAATCTGCCCAACAGTATTGTAGTGAGGCATGCTTTCTGCCTTCCATTCTTCACCTCTAACAATTTATTTCTCTTGTATCAACACTACTTGTCAATTTTTATTAAGCCCGGTAATTTGAGGCATTTTGAATTTTTTTACTCTCAGTGTCCTTGGTGGGGAGTGAAGTGACCAACAAAACCCTTGGTTAAAGCTGCAACATTTGAGTACTACTAAATAAAGGAGCAGAAAGCCAGCCTTGCCCAGAGAGTAAAAAAAAATTGAAAAAAAATAATCTACTTCAGTCACACTGAGTCTTAAACACGATTCAGTTGTTACCTGCTGATTTAATCAATCCTTTTCAGTTAAAAAATAGAAATTGGAGTGTAACATGTGTGAAGAAAAATTTTAATAAAACACATTGGGATTTTTTTTTTTTCTTCATAGGAAATGAAAATGATCTGAAGGTGGCCAGTGCACTTTTTAAAACCTCCTGAAAAAGGAAAATCAAGTAATATGAATGCATCGAAGTCTGTTTGCAGTTCTGTATACATATGGTAATATAGAATCTTTGCTGTTTACATCCTTATAATTAGAGAGATAAATATGAGTCAGTTTAATGACATGGGGCCCACCTTTTGGTTGAGGTACCTTGACCTCGATCTCTGAGTAGACGAAATAGTTTTGTTCTTTTCTGGACATAAAACCAGTTGGTGAACTCTCAAATTGGAAGTAAAGGTAAAAGAGAAGAGCTTGAGTACAAATTATTGTAAATCCCTTTCCACTATCACCAGCAAGGAGGAGCACTCGCACCTCTGACTGAGTATGGGGCCAGTAACACATATAAACAAAAACACAACATTTTGATCAATAAGAATAAGCTTTACTCTAAATTACCTTTCCTCTCTCACTTAAAGGTGGTAGAATTCAGATATTCTAGAGTCCTAGAAAAAAATCCAAGTTTTTTGTGTAAGCAAGTGTTATCTGATAAAAGTTCCTGTGATGGTGAAAGTGTCATATATCCATGCTGTCCCAATAAGGGACTTAGCAGACGCTAGCCAGTGGTGGCTCTTGAACACTTCTGAAATTAATTTCATGTACTTTTTCTTAATTTTAATAGCCACCTCTGCTTAGTGGTCAATATATGTGATAACATAATCAAGGTATCAAAGTAAAGAGTTAGTCAAAATGGTAGGCATCTTCAACCTAGGGTGTATCCATCCTTTCTAAGGAAAGGCTGGATGCACACACTTTTACAGGCAGGATGATGTAGAAGGAAAAACAGGGGTTATGGAGTCTGATTATCAGGGTTCCAGTCCTGGCACAGTTTTATTTAAGGCTAAATTTCTATAAAATAAAAATAATAATACTTTATTTGTTGTGGAGATGAACAGAGAAAATGTTCTTAGGACAACCAGCAAAAGTCCTGCCCTGAAAGCGGTGCTCATCAAATATTAATCCTTCCTCTCAATCATTACAAATGTGTAGGCGATTGAAGACCTAGGCCTAAATTGGGCATAGCCATTAGCCAAAGAGTTTCAGTTATTGTAGGTATGACTGGTTTCCTGAGAAACCAGTCAAAATGTGTAAACTCATTCAGAAGTTAGATGAATTCCACTCATTCAATTTATATTTTAGTGCCAGGTTGTAAGACAGCACTGTGGGGGTGAAAAGGATACACCAAGAGTATTGTCAGCTCTTGTGTTCTTTGAATGTGTAGTTCAGGACAGTCTGTGATTATATGAATTGTGAGTGGTGAAAATTTTGACTAATGATGTGACCTATGCAGTGACCAGTGTCAAAAACAGAGCTACTTGATTAGTGACAGTAATTCATTATATCTCCTTTTTATTCACTCTTGTCTATTTTTTACTTTATGCCCCTAAAAAGACAGCTATGTTGTCCTCACTTGATTTACATAGTGGGTGAATTCACATTTTTTTTTCCAGAAAATTCCTCTAGATAGTAAAGATTAACCAGTGTCAAATGATGCTTGACGAGCACTATTGATAGTCCCTTTTCAGCTGTGCTTTTGAACTAGCAATATGATGCCATGAGTTTGAACTAGCAGTGTGATGCCCAGGACAAATGTGGTAAACTTTTGAACACATATCCAAACTCAGGGTCACAAATCTGCGAGAGTTCGAATATGCACTCACTGTGGGGAGTTACACTGGCTGCTTGCCTCTGTGCACGCTTAGTGAGTAGGACCGTACAATACCATTGGCAGGAGAGTTTGGAAGCAGACTGGCAAATGTGAGTGAAAAATCCCAGCTTTATGCTGTCAGGTCAACAGTTTAAATTCACACCAGACATACAGGGACAGAAGCTCTCCTGATGGCCAAGGTCCCTAGCACAGCCTCTCCTCCCAACTCAAAGTCAGCAGCTCTGCCTGACCCTGACTTCAAGAGGGAAGTTGGATTAGTGGCCACTATTCCTCCCAAGCTGCTTTTCTTGAGGCCACTTAAAGTCAGAAAACATGTGCTGTAGAGATTATATTCCATTCATGAACGGATGTAGTTTTATGGAATGAGAAAACTAAATCCACTTGAACATTAATGCTTGGAAGATTTGGTAAGTAAAGAACAAACCAGTGAAGTCAAGATTGTGTATTGCCCTCCCATATCCACTGCCTAAACTATAGGTGATGCAGGAACTGGACTGTGATTCATCTCATCTTACGTTTTTGGAAGATGGAGAATGAGGAGGTATTCATTAAGCCTAGTGTATTGAGTTGGCCAATACATTAGTTCAGGAAAACCTGAACTAACATTTTGTCCAACACAAAATTTTAAGAAAGTAATTTTGAAATTCAGTGTAGCTATCGATTGATTTGAATACTGAATTCTCAAAATCCTGGTGTAGATCCATGAGAGAAGTTTCATATACTGGATCTTGTTTTTCTACCTTATAACAGATACATAACAGGGTGAAGGGAGGTAGCCTAGAAGAAAATGTCCAATAGAGTTTTACAGTTAATGATTAAAAAAAAAAAAAAAAGACACACAAAAAAACCCTAGGCGTGAGGCAGTTGATTTCTCAGTTGGGATGTATTTCAGGAAAAGATGGCATCGTGCCTTCCCCATCAGGACTTGGTAATCATTCCACTATTCATGAACAGATGCCTTGGTCAGATCCCCAAGAGTAAGTGAATTCATTAAAAGATCTAGGGAATTGGGGTATTAATTCTAAATCATTACATATTATAGATTTCCTGGCAACATGTAGAGGTACATGGCAAGGAGAGGAAATAGTAGAGACTACATCTAACTCTTGGCCAGAAGTTGGTCTCATGAGAACACCACAAGAGCTCTTTTTAGCATAAGAATTAAACTCTTGAAAAATTTAAGCAGTTATTGTCACAGTGTAGAAGCTTGATGTCAGACAAAGTAGAATCACAAATGCCACATGACATATATGGAAACCTTTGGAAATAACCTGTCAGATAAAGGAGAATGCACAAATGATTTTGTTCTTTGCATACTTTTTGAAAACAAACTTTCTGAGACAGTTTTTGTGGAGGAAACTCTGTCCTGTAGAATGTTTTAAATAGTGTTGTTTGTAATAGTAAGGAATGCTAACTACATTGTGGCATATTTTTGAACTGGGGCTTAGTTGTGCTCATTCCAGATTTTCGTTTGCTCACTCCGACAGTTTGGCACTGGTTGGTGTGTGGGTGGATGTATCTTCTCACCTGCACAATTAACTTGAAGTTATTTTTGGAATCATTTTCATTTTCAGCTATTAGGATGATGCCATACTTGGGGAAAATGCTGTTGAGTTTAAGTTGAGAGATGCTGAATAGCTAAGGGCAAAATGTAACCTCTGGGGCACAGGAAGAATTTCAAAACAGCATCCATACTGTTTTATTGAGGATAAAGATTTTGCATACACAGGTCAGATAGGTATGCTCCTTCATGTTTTATGGCTGTGTTTGTATAAATTGCATCCTAGCCATCCTACAGGGGCTCTATTCAACCATTCTGGCTACCTCTGAATATCATCAAGATACAGGAGTTACTTGAACTGCCTACAGGAAATTTTATTGTAGAAGATGACCAAAATGCCTTATAAAAATGTTTTATTTCTAGAATGATCTCCCAACTTAACGTGCGCTACATTTAAGCCTGTTTCTATTTTGTTACTGCTTATTTGTTACCTTCTACCCCCTAGAAGCAATGAAATGATGAATGTTTTTCTGGTTCAAACAATAAGTGTGGTTCTTATTCTTAGCAAGGAGCAAATCATTTGAGTAGAGGTGTGGGCCTCTAGGGACATATGTGAATTAGATAAATGTTTCTTCGAATTATCATTCTAAAGCAGGGGTGAGCAAACTTTGACCAGTGTGGCCAACTGTGGCCCACCACTACCACTTGTTTTTCAGATAAAGTTTTATTACAATGTAGTCAGGACCCATTAATTTACATATTATCTATGCCTGCTGTTGCACTATAATGGCAGAACTGAGTAATTTTGACAAAGATATATGACCTTCAAAGCTTAAAATATTAACTATATGGTCCTTTACAGAAGGAGTTATCCAACTCATGCTGTAAAAGATAGATTTGGGTTTGTTTCTTCTGTTTGGTCTTGGTTTTTTTCTTTTAAATGTAGTAATCACCAGAGATTCACCCAAGCAAGAATAATGGAGCAGGTTGCCATGCCCTCCTCCAGGGGATCTTCCCAATTCAGGAATCAGCCCAGGTCTCCTGCATTGCAGGCAGATTCTTTATCATCCGAGCCACCAGGGAAGTCCAAGAATACTGTAGTGGATAGCCTATCCCTTCTCGAGGGGATCTTCCCGACTCAGGAATCAAACCGGGCTCTCCTGCACTGCATGTGGATTCTTTACCAGCTGAGCTACCAGGGAAGCCCTTTTTACATTTTTGCTTTTACAAAAGTTATCCAACTTGTACTGTAAAACATAGTTTTTGGTTTTGTTTCTTTTTGTTTTGTCTTGTTTTTTTTTTTCTTTTAAATGTAACAATCACTAGAGATTCATGAATACAAAAACCAGTCCAACCACTTCTCTGCTGCTGTATCTAAAATATAGACTGGAAAAATCTACACATTCAGTTTCCAATTTTCTTTATACTTAAAGGCAGTCATATGCCTCAGTTCTAGTCCTTGATATAGAATGAAGGGTGGCTGTGGGATTCTGAGAACAACTGTGGCCAGTACAACTTTCTTGCTTTGAATCTGAATATGAAACCTTGAGTTGGGGCAGCTGTGTTGATCTATGTGGGAAAGGTCAAGGAAAAAAGCAAAAGAACCAGTCGCTTTTTGTTAATCACAGTCATAAATTAGCCTATCTAATATGAAGTAATTTGAAATCTTACAAATCTCAAATTTGTGGTGATGTAGGGAGGGGGAGTAAATGGGAGAGTCACCACAAATTAATCTAAAGTAAAGATAGGTGGTCTGATGAATTCTGAACATCCTGTTGTAAACTAAGCCTGAATTCTCTAAATGGGATATTGTTCTTTTTATCTTTTTACCCCTCCATCCACCTGTGTACTTCTGAGGTCTGTGCTATAGTCTCCAAAGATGGCTATCAACAGCTTCTCTCCCTGGGTTCTCATTCAGTGGAGTCTGTTCAGTCAAGACCGCCCTTATGACTTGCTTTGACCAAATAAATGCAGTATCTGAGCAACTGAAGGAGGGACGATGATATTTGACAAGAACAATTTTTTGAAGATGGCAGGAGTGTCAATTTATCTTAGTTCCTGTATTACAATTCTTGGGTTTAGCCTGTAATTTAGAGGCAGTATAGAGTCATTGTAAAAACAGAATTCCTCAAAGCAAGGTTAATGCTTGGCACATAATTTCTTGGCAAATTATCTTCCTTATATTTTAGTTCTGCATTTGTAATATGAATAAAAATGATCATTTTATAGAGTAATTTCTCTGATAAAGCTTCTTCATTTGTGGTTTTAAATTTGATCATTCTCATTGTTCCACATGATCCTGTTTGAACTTGGTATAAAACATAAAAACAGATGTCAAGAAACATTATTTTAATAAACACATATTTTTCTCTATTTAATAAAGTGAGGTACCAAATAAAAAATAATTCTTAATTCTTATGATTTCCTCAAATTTTAGAGGCACTATAAATTTTAAAGGGGGAGGAGTATATGTGGGAGATGAAAATATTAAAAATTAAAGAAGTAATCATCTATTGTTTATTATGGGGGTGTGTGTGCTCTCAATCGTGTCTGACTGTTGTGACCCCCATGGACTGTAGCCCACCAGGCTCCTCTGTCCATGGAATTTCCCAGGCAAGAATATTGCAGTGGGTTGCCATTTCCTTCTCCAGGGGATCTTCCTGACCCAGGGATTGAACTCGAATCTCCTGCATTTCCTGCATTAGCAGGCAAATTCTTTACCACTGAGAAACCTGGGAAGCCCATTGTTTTCTATATTCAGCAATAAATTTATATTAGGTTAACCCTACTGTAGCATTACAACCCTTCAAAAATATGTTACCGTATTTTATCACAGTCAGGCCATATCTTGGATAGAGTGACTGGCAATAATTGAGAAAGAGCCACTGCAAAAAAAGAATCCTCTTACCTCTATAGTTGAAGCCATATATTTTAAATTACATCTACTCTTTCTGTGTTTTCACTGGTGGCTCAGCAGTAAAGGGTCTTCCTGCAGTGCAGGAAACACAGGTTCGAGCCCTGAGTTGGGAAGATCCCCTGGAGAAGGAAATGGTAACCCACTCCAGTATTCTTGCCTGGGAAATCACATGGACAGAGAAGCCTGGCAGGTTACAGTCCATGGGGTCATGAAGAGTCAGACATGACTGAGCGACTAAAAAACAACAACAATCCTATTTCTATTTCATTTGAAATCACCTCTTGAAAAACAGTAATTTAGAAAGTAAATCCCTATTGCTCTTTTGACAAAAATGTAATTAAAGCAGGAATGGATAAATGAGTAGAATATTTTGAAGTTAAAAGATTCAAATTAACTGAATAAATATTTATAATCATTTTGATGCATTCTTTAGAAGTATGCCCTTTCTGGCATAATATTTTGTAATATTTTGTGTTCAATTTCAGGTTCATTTCATGTTGGCACCTGTTTTCTGGGTTCTCAATGGCACAACATGTGTTTTAGGCTAGTGCCAGTAATGTTTTTATATGATGTCTTTCATGGTATTTGTAGGGAAATTCTTGTAATTGCAAGACGGGAGTTGTCTGTAATCCAATGATATGTGCATAATTGTCTGTGTTCATTATAGCCAAAGTTTGATTGTCAGCAGTATTGAGGGTTGTGTTTTTGCTTCCTTTTTATTTTAATAATTAATTATATTTCCTTCTAATAAAAAGGGTTTGGAATGGAGTTTTACGTTTTTTTTCTCCCCCAAAATCATTTATTTCAATTTCCTGATGTTAAGCTAAAATATATCCCCTTAAAGAGAATGGGACTTTTAATTATACCAATTAAAATTGCTCTTTGCTTTTGTTACAAAGGCAACCTTACGGACCCATCATGGCAAGTATCTTTGGCAACGGTTTGATAAATTTTGTATGAAATAACAAAGTCTCTTCATTTTCAAATAGATCCATCAAACAATATTCGCAAGATTTATTGGTTCATTCTTATTAGATGCCAGATAGTCTCCTGTTGCTTTAGGGGAGCCCTGCTATTAGTCTCCCTGAGTGATCAGTGCATCTGCTCACAAATATCAAGCTTCCTGGGCCCAGGAATGGAAAGAAGGGGTGCATCTTAGGCTAGCCTGAGACAGATTGGAAGTTGATGTGATTTTGCCTTGGGAACTTTTTTCTTCTTTTGGAAAATATAAGTAGAGCACTGAAAAATACTGAAGATATTAATCACAATAATACTCTGATTTTTGAATATTTAAACTGTGTGACAAATACCATACAAAGTGTTTTTCATCAAGTAGCTCATTCAAAGTCTCACCATCCCATGGAGGGTAAGTGCTATTTTATCTCCATGAATTTGAGGCTCAGAGAGGTTATGTAACTTAGCCAGGGTCACACAGGAAATTGCAGCAAACATCTAGGATTACCTGACTTCAAATCCCTTGCAAGTAAATAATACATACATGGCCTCCTGGGAGAAAGGATTCCGTAATGGCAGGCACCTGGGGCTTTGCAGCCTTCTAAGACTCACTCTAGCCTATGCTAATCTAGTAGACTGTGGCTTTGGCCCCAGAGCAGTCCCACAGAGACAGCCTGAAGTATGTTTGAAGGGAAGCCAAAGGGTTAAAATCATCACGCTGGTATTTGAATTTTGCCTCTACCACCAGCTTCGTGATTTTGAGTAAAAGATTTGATTCCTAGTATCTCCATTGTGGAGTAGAAATAATGGCAAGATTCGTCTCATAGGGCTGATAAGGCATGAAATGAGAAGGAACCAGTGATCATTTTGACTCAAGCCAGGTGATGAGCAACAGTAGCAGGTGAATTCAATATTTAACTAATTGAGGAGGTAGCGGAAGCTGCAGAGGATCATGGGATAGTCGGCAAATACAGGCTTTGTAGCCAGGCTGACCGCGAATTTTGCAAGTTTGGGACTCTTCACTGAAGATTTTGCTTAGAAAAGGTAATTCTTATCTCCTCCGAAGAAACGTTCAAGAAGGAAGGGAGGAGGGGCTGACGGAAATATTTTTGATAAAAAGCTTGAGTATCTGAAAATGCTTTTGATAAACTCACCCATATTATGCCCTTTTATAACTTGTACTGTTAATATTTGTGGTAAACTTTTATGTTAAGTCTGCAGTGACACGTTTTCTGGATTCTCAAAGACGGGTCCACCAGTTTTTAATTCACAGAGCTCAACATACAGTGTTTTTGGCTTAAGGCAAATCCATAGACGTATAAACCTCCATTTTCTCACCTTATCTTGGGACATTAGTATTAGACAGTATATGGAAAGTGCAACACTTAGCAGTCAGTTAATTGCAACTAGTGGTAGCCCTCTTACTGTTTTTCCTGAAAGTTGTTTATTCATTCAGCACATTGTTTGAGCACCTACCATATGCCACACACAACGCTTAAGGTTGTGGTTGTGGAGAGCGTGGTCCTCTAATTAGCAGCACTTGCTTTCTAGAGGTGGAGAAAAGTAAATATAGAAGCCCATAAATGGAATGATATAATTACAGAAGGTTTATGATAAGAAGCTCTAAAAAATAATCTGTGAAAGAATAATTTAGTGCTCTTCTTTAAAGAAATGAGACAGCTGGAATTTTGAGGAGTGGAAAGGGGTCAGCCAGGCAAAGAGCAGACGGACCACCAAGTGCACAGGTCTGGAGATGGGAGTGAGCTTCACTGTTCTGAGTCCAAGCAAAGCAAAAACGTAAGACCCAGGGTAGTGGCTGAACTCAGCGAAGTGTGCTGGGGCTGCAGTCCAAGGTTTGCTGAGGAGGTGGATTCATTCTACATAGAATCGTTACTTGGGAGTTTTTAGCTGGGAAATGGTTTGATGTAGTGGTATTTAAAGATGCCTTTGGTACCAGTGTGGGAATGGATTAGAACGAGGCATGTCCAAAGGTACTGAGGAGGCACTTGTAAGCGAGTGCAGATGAAGAATGTTGATGACTTGGGTTCAAGCAACAGCAATAGTCCTGGTCAGAAACCTTTGAGAATCACTGGAGGTTGAACCTGCATGACTCCCTGCTGGATTGGGCGTGTGATTGTGAAGGAGCAGCAGCCACTGATACTTTGTTTATCCCTGGTTTTCTGTATTAATTTTCTTTTTTAAATTTTTTATTAGAGTATACTTCATTTACAATGTTGCATTAGTTTATGCTGTATAATTTTCTTTTTTTAAAATCATGTGCTTATATTTATTTTGGCTCTTGGGGCTTTTGGGATCCTCCTTTAAGTATTATGCCCAAGGTAGGATCCTCACTTACCTCTCTGTTTATGTTGAGAACTATCACCTAACTGCTTAGCATTCTTGCAATTGACTAAGTGACTCTCAGAAACATACCTGTTTTCAGGCTCATTCTGGGGAACAAGACACATTTTCCTATGTTGCTCTTGTGTGTGTGTGCTCTGTCGCTTCAGTCGTGTCCAAACTCTTTGTGACCCTATCGACTGTAGCCCGCCAGGCTCCTCTGTCCATGGGATTCTCCAGGCAGGAATCCTGGAGTGGGTTGCCATGCCCTCCCCCAGGGAATCTTCCCGATCTCTTAGGTCTCCTGCAGGTGGGTCCTTTACCACTAACTCCACCTGGGATGTTGCTCTTAATCCTCCTTAATCCTACCAAAGGTATCTGTCTGTCCTCTCCCCACTCCTCTTCTCTCCCTAGGATGCAGCCAGCATGGGAAAGGGGTAGGAGCCCATTGCCTGCACCAGTTTCCCTCTCCCCAGCTCTCTCCCTTTTTGTCACTGTCCACTCTGGTACTTCCCAGTTGCCCATAAAAGACTTTTATCTCTAATCTGTGTGGCAAGAAAAGGGCTTTCTGTCTTCAGCCCCCAGTCTATGGTTTGAATTCTACACTCTAGGACCTGTAAAGTTGTGATACTGATATTCAAACCAGGCTTTAGAAATGCCAGCAAAACTCCTTAATTTTCTCCCTAAAGTCTCTAGTTTTTGCATGTTAAAAGCACCTTGGCATTCAGATTATTATCTCTGCTATAGTTAAACAGAATCCATTCAGAAATTTATTGAATGGCTTTATTGTAGGCTTTATGTGACCTTCTCTGAGGCAGCTAAATGGTTAGGAAGTGTAATGGTTTCAAGGAGCCTGGAGGGCAGAGACAACCATGTAATAAGCCCAATATCATCATCCCACTAAGTAAGATTAAATAAGTTTAAGGTGAAGTATCAAGTGCCTCAGGCCAGGATTCAGTTCTTCACTAAGAGGTTGCATTTCGTGAAATTTAAAGGCATGAATTAGGGAATCAACTGACCTGAGTCTGACCCTCATCCCACCCCTCCTATCAGAGACTGGGTGTTACTTCATCTCTCTAAGCCTGTTTCCCCTTTTACACTTCCTAATAATTATAATCTCCAGTTTATAAGCCATCTAGTTCACAAGGATACTAAGCTCCTCCAAGCCCATTTCCTCATCTTTAAAATGTGATTTTAACACTGAGGGTTATACATGATCATACTTGCAAAGCGCTGGGCATTGGTGTTTCATATATAATAAGTCAATAAATGATAGGGATTATTATTGTCTCAATTGAGAACAGGAGAAAAGAATACCATCTATGGCCATGTCACAGTTCATTGAAAGATTGAAGTGGTGTCATAGGTAAAAAATGCTGTTATACATTATAAAGGGTTGATATAGTATAAATGGTTAGGCCAATATAATGTGATGATTTCCAAGTATCATTCGGTGACTAATAACCATAATTGTAGAGTACTCAAGAAATCCGAGCCTTTAATGATCCTTAGCCGTGTTGAGTTGTTCTGTGATTGCAGATATCCATGGGCCCTCTGGGCAATAATTCATATATATATATTCATCCAGAAAACATTTAGTGAGCATCTACTATGTACAAGACATGATTCTAGCATTGTTCTAGGCATATGGGTCAGTGAGTAAACCAAACCCAGACTGTTTTAGGCCTTGGATAATAAAACTGTGAAAAGCCTATAAGATATCCAAATCAAGATTTCAAGTGGACAGGTAAATGTAGGATTCCTGTTGTTCAGTTGCTAAGTAAGGTCCAACTCTTTGCGACCCCATGGACTGCAACACCCAGGCTCTTCTGTCCTCCTCTATCTCCTGGAGTTTGCTCAAATTCATATCCATTGATTAGGATTCTAGGGTTGGTCATTGCTAAGTTGTGTCTGACTTTTTGAGACCCAGTGGACTGTAACCTGCCAGGTTCCTCTGTCCATGCTATACTTCTCCAGGCATATATTGTAGAAATACAAGTTCAGGAATATTCAGAGTACAGAATATCTTGCAAAGTCAAATTGGGGATCATCTTACGATTTAATTCTGAGTTCCAAATTAAAAATTTTTTTTCTTAAAAGGATCAAGACAGCAAGGGATCCTCTCCTGTTTTTATCATTAAGTGTTGCCAGAGCAAGAGTTTGCAAAAGGAAGAAAAAAATCATTGAGAACAAGTTAAAGGAAAATCATACTTGCTTGTCTTTCTAATTTTTAATTTGGCTTTGAGTGAAAAAAGAAAATTTAATAACCTTAGCTAATGCTTAATGAATCCTTTATTTGGACTATGGTCCACTACATAAAATCATAAAGCAATGGAAAAGTATTTCAAATTGTTATATGTGTGTGTGTACATTGTTTAGTAGAAAACATGATAAATCTCCACAAATCTCACCACTATAAAATTGTTGCCATTACAATACTGAAAGATTTTCTCACAGTTCCTTTTTAATAAGCAATATACATAATTTTTAATTAATATTTGAGTATTGTTATATTTTGAGTTTAGTATTCCATTTTTAACTTACTGTTATATCAGACGATTCTCTAATTTTTCAGCATTTATTTTTTAATAATCTTTAGAAAAAAATTTAATGTTGGTTAAATGTTTGATGGGAGTGATGTACAGTGAACTATTAGCAGTTCCTCAGCTGCTGAAAACTAAGTTTGTCTCCACTTTACAATTATGCATGTATATGTGAATATGCATATATATGTATGTGTATATATATATATAAATGTATAAGCATATATACACATATATATGTATATAACTTCATGTTATTTTTTAGAAGAAATCTAAAAGTGAAATAACTGTATCCAAAGGTATAAATATCTTAATATGCATGATCCAGTTATCTTTGAGAAAGATATTAGTTACACATTCAACATTGGAGAAAAGAGAGTTCAATTCTCAGTGCCACATGAGAGTATTTGGTTATTACTTTCCTCATATATTAGCCAAAATATAACAATCTTGTCTTTGCATTCTTTATTATGAATAATGTTTAATGTGATTGTGAATTCTGCTTTTTTTAGCTTTTCTAGTATATTAGCAAATATTCATAATTCTGTATTCTTGTTTCTAATCATTATATATTTTCCCTGACTGTATCAGTTATAATTTCAAAAAAAATGTGAAGTAGCAGTGGTCATAGTGGTCAATGTCTAGAAGCACAATCTCTGCAAGGAAATAGTGGTACAGAACAATTACACCAGAGCAGCTTGGGAACCAATTACATAAGTTACAGAGCAGATGTTAAAAGAAGAATATGAAATTACACATGCCTATGGGTGGCATGTGTCCTTTGAGAAGAGAGATATTTACTCATATTGACTTTAACCTGCAATCCTTCTTACTGAGCTCAGTAGGGCATGAATGAGGTTTCCTGTATATTTTGGACTAAATAAAATCAAAGTCTTTTCATCCAAAATGAATTCCAAATTATATATTAAGATGTATATGTTGCTGCTACCATAATTTTCAAAACCTGGTTCCCACCACAGATCAACAGAGAAATTTCTAAAGTCATATATTCTTTTTTAACGATCCAAAGAAACAGCCCAGTCTTGCTACTAGTTTCCTTCTCAACAGCACATGTCCTTGTGATCCCTACACAAATGATTTAAGTAGTTAGATGTTTATGAAGCATTTTTTTTTACATGAAAAGAATACATCACAAAATAACACTTATATGACCTAAAATCTTTCTTCATAATTTTTGCCGTCCTAAAAAGATCCTGTAAATTTGATGACCATCTCTTCAAAGTTGACTTTTCGTTTCATGAAGAACACAGGGAGTATGTGGTAAAAATGTAAATGCTGGGCTCTGCTGAGACACACGTAAGTACAGGTGTGTTGGGGTTACTACAGCTATCTGTCAGCCTCGTGGCTTTTTGAGCCAAAATTTCCTAATTCCGAAATTATGAGCATCTGACAAAATCCGACTTATATTGCTTTGTGAAACTAGGGCCTCCGTATACACAAGGTAATGGACTGAAAAACTCTGTCGTTTAGAGATCCTTTGAAAACGTGTCTTAGACTCACTCTGTCTTAGAGTGAGAAAAATCTGAAAGACAATGGATGAATCTTGCGGTTTTAGTCTCTGAGATATTTACAATGGAAATAGAGACAGAGGTGTTTTTCCCTGGAGTCAGCAACTGGCCCACTTTCACTTCCCCTCTCTCTGCTCCTCTTGCCGGTTGGCAAGCCTCCCCCCCTTCATATTCCACAGCATTCCTGTTCTAGTTCTTGGAGGGAGACTTTGTAACAGGACAGCCTAGCAGGCAAGGTCCAGTTAGTTACTCCTAAGTGAACTGTTCAAATTCTCTGAACAAGTTTTCCCGTCTGTGATGCAGTGGGTTAGGGAAGAGGGTGACCAAAGTACCAGATTCATTGGGGTATCATGAGAATGAACTGTGTTTAAGTCAAGAGCCTGATATGATCCCAGTAAATGCGATAGTAGTTAATTAAGGATTAAGTTGAGTATTCCTTACTCTTAGAATTCTCCCAGACTAGAGGCAAACTAGAAGTTCATCCAATTAAAAGAAAACCTCAATAAACATATCTGTTGATAACATTTTACTAAAATGTTCACAGATATAAAACAGTTTCATAGGTATGGTTTTCTCATTAATGTGAAGAATACATTTCTAATACAGGGTAGTAAGTAGAGTATATGATAGTTTTATGTGATATGTTACAACATTTTTTAATAACATGGTTTTTATTTTAAAATGAGTTCAAAATATAGCTGGAACACCAAACCCTTGATTTCAGGGTAATGGCAAGTTTTCTTTGTAAATGCATTTAATGAAGAAAAAAATCAGATTGATTAAAAACAATTCAACATTGCATACAAACATGGCAAGATTTTCATTTTGATACATGAGTCCCTGTGACTTGGAAACCATTATCCTAGGGGAATTTGAAGGGAGTTAGAGGCAATGGCACCCCACTGGAGTACTGTTGCCTGGAAAATCCCATGGACGGAGGAGCCTGGCAGGCTACAGTCCATGGGGTCGCTAAGATTCGGACACGACTGAGGGACTTCACTTTCACTTTTCCCTTCCATGCACTGGAGAAGGAAATGGCAACCCACTCCAGTATTCTTGCCTGGAGAATCCCAGGGACGGCAGAGCCTGGTGGGCTGCCGTCTATGGGGTTGCACAGAGTCGGACACGACTGAAGCAACTTAGCAGCAGCAGCAGCAGAGATAGTTGTCACTGAGTCTCCAAAGAGAATATATAATAATTCTATATTATAGTTAAGGATTAATGTCAAAATAGGGTCCACCAGTGTTTTAAACTGTTGTATTAGTTGTATTCTTTTTAACTTTCTTGTTTCTTTCATTTCTGAAGCCGAATTCTTTTCCACTTCATACTGGCAACTTATAAAATAGGTATTTTCTTTCTCCCCACAGGGGAAAGATTGTATCTCCCATTACAAGTTAGTGGAGTCCAAAAGAACATAGATTTTTCTGGGTAGTCTTCATATTATTATATAATATGAAGGTAGGAAAGTAAAAATGAAAAACTACAACTCATTTTCTAGATTAGGCAATAATTTGTGTAAATAATGAAGTTGGCAATGCTAAAGAAATTCTAGGCAATCCCAGACTGCAAGTTTCAGTGAAGACTCTTGTCTTACTTTCACATAAATCAGTCTCCAGTATTAATACTTTGGGTTAAAGAATTCTCATTAATATTCTTTGGATAAAATATAATCCCTAGTAATTTGGACAGAATAATTCAGTCATAATCTTTATTGTTTTCTTAAAACAGTATGAAAGTGAAGTACAAATTATTTTTTTTAAGAAAAATTCTTTTTGCTAATGCTGAATTTTAGTTTTTCAAGACTTTGTTCTAGTTCTTTCTGAAATTTTTTTTCCTATTTTCAATTTCTGCAATTCAAAAACGTTGAAAATGTGGTTAAGATTTAGTCTGAGACTCTATTTCTTGTTGAAAGAAATACAGCTTTTAGCTTAGGTTTCCTTTCTGAAAAAGCTCAAAAGCAGATTTATTGGCAAAAATCACCCTTTTGCCTAAGGCAAAAACAAGTGAAATTATGCCATATGAAAAAGATTATTAAATATTTTATTTTGCTTTTTTGAAAAAATGCATGTGCTAACATTTACAAGGTTCTTCTTTATACTGAAATTTATAAACCTTGGCTAAAGCATTTCTTGTTATTCTCTTCCTAATAATATTTCTTTAGTATGTCTTTAGTACTCACTAAATTTCAACAAATAATTAACCAGCCCCATTTTTCCAGGTTACATAAAGTGAGACCCTGTACACTTCACTAAAATCTCTCTTATGTCCTTGTCTTTCAATATTATCCATAACCTCAAATCTGTTCTGCAGAGGTGATATGCATATTTACACTGAGTACCTTCTAGGGGAATATGTGGCTATTGGCAGAATTTTGGTTCCTTTTATAATTTCAGTTGTTACTCATTATGGAGTAATAGAACTAGACTTAAGGAATTTCTTAGTGAAACACTACCTGGAAATACACATTTACTTCATAAATTGAATTGGCCCTGTTGGTATTTTCTCCTATATTTGATATGTTAGAGTAAAGAAATTCATGTTTGAATGCCTACCATATGCCATGTAGTTCAGTTCAATTCAGTCGCTCAGTCGTGTCTGACTCTTTGCGACCTCATGGACTGCACACGCCAGGCTTCCCTGTCCATCACCAACTCTTGGAGCCTGCTCAAACTCATGTAGTATCATGGGCATTTTCTGTATGTTCTCCTAATTAAAATCTCACAACAACTCAATGTTTTATGAGGCTCATCACACATGGGTTAATTTGACATATTTTCCTGAAAACTTTAAAAAATACTTTAACAAAACTGGTGGAATATAGAATATAGTCTCTTAGAATTTATTTCAAAATTAGAAACTGTGTATATGCTGGACATTTTTCCTGAATCATCCTGATATTGTCCAAGACTACTAATTTACAGTCACAGATGTCCAGTCACAAATCATTTCCGTTTTGTTACTGAAGTTAGTTTAGGGAGGTGCAGGAAAAAAAAAAAAAAAGGATAATTTGGAAAACATTCTGCATAGTCTGAAATTCAAATGATGGTCTTAAGAGGTCATATACCCACCCCTCATCTTGATCAGGATAGACCTTCTAAGGTTTGGGACATACAGACAAAATCACGTTTGATGATTCCGCCTGAAGCTATCAAAGCAGGAAAAAGCTGGAGACAAGAGGCCTGGTTAATTTTTTTTTTTCTAAAGAATTGCTAAAGAGGCCAAATACCCAAAGCCAGGAGTGGGGCCAAAAATGAAGATGAAGACAAGCACAAAAATGGATTCAAATGGGTATAGATAGAGAAGTGTCTGAGTTGATTTCTAGCCCTTGAGTGTTACTGATACCCACTTGTTGGCACTTATACAAGGGATGGGTGCCAAAGTTTGTCTGAATTCTTGAAAGCCGGCCTGAGATAATGCCTAGATAATTTTAAAATGACTTTAGGATTTGTGCTGTACGTCATGTATTAGCAAATTATGACTCCCATGCCAAATCTGGCTCCTCACCTTTTGTGTGAGTAAAGTTTTATTCGAACACAATCCCATGCATTCATTAACTGATGTTTTATGGCTGCTTTCATACTGCACATTCAAGCACATGTGACAGATGTGTTGACTTCAAAGTCTAAAATATTCTCAGTAAAGTTCTTTACATAAATGTTTGCTGACTCCTGCTGTAAATAAATCTCGTAAAAGAATACCAAATGTTTTCATTTTGATATTCTGATCATAGATATAAATAGATGTACACATATGTGTGTGTGTATATAATATTTAAGTGTGTTTGTGTGTATATTTGTGTATGCATGTAGTGTGTGTGTGTGTATATATAGAGAGAAACTTTTATTTGCTAACGTCTAATGTTCTTGACATAGAACAGGTATGTTTTCTATCACATTTCACTTTCAGGATCTACATAAATTTTCTGTATTTTGACAATAGCTTATAGTTTTCAAAATACAAGATCTATGTTTGGAAGCAGTCTCAATTTTTTTCATCTACTTTCAAAATAATGATTATATTGAAACATTCAAATGAGTTGTGCATGAATTTTTGACTGTCTAATATGAGTGATTAAACTTTTACTGCTATTACACTTACTCTAATTTAGCATACTAAATTGTATATTACATAATCATGGATGTTACATAATTTATTTTCCTGGTCTCATTACCATCACTATCACAATGTTTTCTTATATTCTTTTGGAGAATTTGTTGATATTTAAGGTCATGCAGTTGAGAAATGACTCATTATCTGTGACTTTGAGACCAAGGAAAGTTGTGCATCAAATTTAACCCATATAAGACATTCGTGAACCTTATATTGACCTGAACCTGTGTAGATATCCCTCCATATGGCATATTTGATCTTGTCAAGATTCAGAGATACCCGATAGACATAGAAGACCAGATGGGTAGGAGCTATGCTGACTTGATATAATTAATCTTCTTGGGATTCAAGCATAAGAATAAAAACCATAATAAGGAGTGTGTATAGTTTGAATTATGTGAGATGTTATCTTATTAAGTAATTATGATTCTATTTTACTTCTGAATATGGTGGAGGAGTGATACCAGATTTACGCTTCTGTCATTAACAACCAGAATCTGAACAAAATAGAAGAAAAGAAATCAGGTAAAATGCTGCACAAGCCTGCAATCTGGAAGAGGAGAGAAACAGAAAAGTAAATCCTATGCTTGCCTTTGAATTCTCTATTAAGACATTTCTAGACAACAGTGGAAGGTGGAAACCATAAGCAAAGCACAACGGTTTACCTTGGCTGAGGGTACAGAGTTCAGAGTTGGTGAACCTGAAGCAGCTGTAGTTTGATGGGCAAAGCATAGACAAAAAGGAAAGACACGCAGAAGTCTATAAAGGATTACCTTGAGTCTTTGGCATAATGCTGAACTTCATGTGTAGGGTGAGAATCTGTGAGACCATCAAACAGAAAACACTAGTGAAAAACTAATGGCCAGGTAGCTCTAAGTGGAACAATTCCCAGAGCTCCCACAAACCTAGGAGACATTCAAGTTCCAACAAACTAAAGTGAGACAACCTTATTATACAATGGAATGTTTGGTAGATACCAAAGAAGAATCACACCATAGTAGTAGGCAACGTACACAAGTCCTAAATTATTCTAGACTTGTCTTAGCAAAATTTTAAAAGAAGACCCAAAAGGATAAAGCTTAACTATTGTCTAGGAAAAAAAAAAAAATCCTTGACAGTGTTTACAGAAATGAAAATACAAACACTCAGCAGTATTTGAAATTATCAGAACCTGATAAAAAAAATTACTGCACGTAGTCTGATAGAGGAAGCAGGGAAATGTGACCCGTGAGCCGAAGAAAAAAATGTCCAATAAAAACAGACACAGAAATGACAGATGATAGCACTTGGAGATAGTTATTATGAACATGTTAAATAATTTAAAACATACAAGTGGAGAAATGAAAATCATCAAAGGACAACCAAATATAAATTCTAGTGAGGAAAAGACAATAGCAAATATAAAAAATTCACTGAATAAGTTTAATAGCAGATAGGAAACTGCAGAAAAAAATGTTTGAAAACATAGCAGTAGAACAGAAGCTATTCATACTTAAGCACAAAGAAAAATAAAATAATGAATGGTGACTCAGTGACCTTTGTTGGACAAATCAAGTAGTCTAATATGCATGCGTTGGAGTTCAGAAGGAAAGGGAGTAGTAATAGCAGTCAGGAAAAATCTTTGAAGAAATAATGGCCAAAATATGCCCATGTTTTCTTCCAAGTTTAAACACAAAGAGCCAAGAAACTCAATGAACTACAAGCCAGGATTAACACAAACTATACCCAGGCACATCATAACCAAATTTTATAAATGAATGATAAAGAGAAAAATCTTTGAAGAAGGAAAAGTCATGTTAAATACAGAGAAGCAAAAATAAGAGTCACTTCTAACTTCTCATCAGAAGCAATTCTAACCAGAAGGCAATGAAAAACATCACTGAAGTGATGAAAGAAAAATATACAGTTAACCTAGAATTCTGTATCCAATGAAGATATTCTTTAAAAGTAAAAGTAACTTTTAGACAGATGAAATCTGAGAGAATTTGTTGCCAACAGACTTGTATTTCAAAATATGTTTAAGGAGTCCAGAAATGGTATATATGGAGCAAATTAAAGACTTTACTTTCTTGGTTTTTAAAATTCCTTGAAGATAATTGACCACTTAAAAATAGCAATAATGTATTGAGAGAATATTTAGAATATGTAGAAGTAAAACTTATGATAACAAGAGCACAAAAGATGAGAGAAGAGAAATGGAAGATTTTACATTGTACATGGTATACAATATTATTTGAAGGTTAGATGGTAACAAATTAAAGATGCTACTGTAACCCTAGGCCAACTATTCAGAAACAAAGCCAATAAGGACAGCAGAGAAAGCTGATAGAGAAGATTAATTGGATTCTAAAAGAATTTAATCCAAAAAGGAGGCAGGAAAGGAGTAAAAAGAGAACAAAGAACAGAAGTGACAAGCAGGAAACCCTCAGGGAAATGACAGAATGCAGCATTGTATCATCAAATGGTCATACAATGGAGGACCTTGCTGTGAGTCTGTATTTTGATGATCCAACATGTTGATTGGTAACTTTACTTTATTTTGTGACAGTTTCCCTAAGATATATTTTGTTGTAAATAAATTAATAGAATCACATAAGGGCACAATAATTGGGTAATGGAGTTTTAATTTTCTTGGAGATTAATTTTATGAAGTATGATTTCATTTTTAAAATATCATGAGTAACCAAATTTTACAAAACTGAAATCACTTAAAGAATAAAAGTCTCAAAAAACTAAAATGCTTTTCCTATAAGAAAAGAAGAAAAAAAATATTTAGTTGCTAACCACAGAAGATATTCTGGTTGGAACATTGTCCTCAAGTGACTGTGTGACTTAGCCATGTCATTTAACCTTTCTGATATCTGGTATCCTTTTCTATAAAATGAGACTAGGGTGCGTATTATTAAGGTGCTTTGGGACCAGAAATCAAATTAAGGCACAGTTAATATATCAGTAATTATCTAATATTTAAAAAAAAATGTTCCCCTGCTTTCATTATCCTTTGTGGCTTCAGGAATTAGAAGAGGAAAGTCTCATAGGATACATTTAACCCTGGTGTCATTCAGAGACTTGGCCTTTGATACTCAGGACTCAGACTTTTGAACTCAAAAATTTTTTCTCCCTGAACCATTCTTCCTCGGATTTTTCAGTGTCCTTTTACCTCTACACCTGCCTTATGCTGTTGGCCTCTGTATTTGCCCTCCTCCCTAGATTCTGTTTGTAATCTTTCCTACAGCCTGTTCTCTACCAAGCTAAATGCAGTATTCTGCTAAACCGGGACCCTTGTTCCTTCTGGCACAACAGGAATGAAGGTGACATAGCCCTTGGTCCCGAAGTTTTGACTGTCACTCACTCACCCCCCCCCCCACTCCCTAATCATTCCTCTGGGCTTGTCCTCTGCTAGGATATTAAAAAAACATATAAAGCGTTGATAGTCAATGGTAGGAACCTAGAGACTTTATGTTTGTTTTCTATCTGAGAAGAAATAAAAAGGATTCAGAAGCAAACAAGTCAGAGAGACATTGGGGTGATTAAGACAAAAGAGATTTTCTGGCTGGAGAACTTTTTAGAATTCTCCACATGGTAATAGATTGTGGAAGGGCAATAAAGTAGAAGCTTTTACCGTTCTACAGCTTGCTATCACTTAAGTTGGTGAGGTTCTAACCTCTCTGTATTATTAGTATAACCACTTCCTAGACTGTATACCTCCTGAGGACCAGAATGCTGTCTCATACATCATTATATCTAAGAAGTGGCAGGGGTGGGGGGTGTTGAGACTACCTACTACCTTTGAATTTCCCTCTCTTACACCTTCCCAGTGGAATTTTGGTTCCCCTGAAGGTCTCCCCTGATTTACCTAAAGTTGCGCAGATGTTAACTGGAAAACTGGTCCCGTGGCAGTACTGTAAAGTCAACAGATGCCAGAATTTTGCAGAATTGTATAGGTAAAAGGGAGACAGACTTATTGAGATTCAGAGTTCATTTCCAAAAGAGATTTTTTGCATTTTGTTTGTCAGATTCAATCTGTCTTAGGTGGCTTAGCTTTGAGTCTTTCTGGAGATAGATTTTAAATCAGTGAGCTAGTTCTTGCTTGGTAGATAGGAATTTGATTTTATGGAAGAATCTTTCTTGAATATTTCAGTTCAAAGCTTTCCCCTACCTGTTAGTTAGTTGAGAAATGTTCGATGCGTCCATTCATGATAACAGAATCTACAGGTATCTTCTTCACTGTTTATTTCTAGACATTGAAGTTTTCGGTTCTGGCGCTAAGTGGATCGGACAGTATATGTGTAATGATGAGAATGATTTTGCTTGTGTTTTATAATGAAGGAAAATGTATGTACCTGTGGAATATGTAACAGAAAGTACTTTGAATGTGTGGAAGTAAGAAGGACATTTCCTCCTGGTTTTGAATAATTTTAATGATCTCATGACCCATTCTTTTCACTCTTCCTTTCAATTTCCTTTCACGTTAATGAGGGGAAGCTTTTAAAGGACTAATTCAACACTGATGAAATTAAAAGAAGCAGTTAAACTTCATGAATTGAATATGTAAAAACATATTAACCATGATGTACTTTTCTTAGCAAAGTGATCAGACAGACTTCTTTAAATGTGTTGTACTGTGGGAGTCAGGTCCACATCACATCGCAGGTCCATGCAGTTTAAACATATCAGACTGTCAACTGTCTTGTAATTGCGTTTAATATGTTCTCAAGGCTTGGTACATTTAATGAAATATTTGATTGTTAAAATTGTTTTTGAAACAAATACAAGAGTGCAATATCTAGATGTACATTTTTTCTTTAAACTTTGGGGAAAGTTTTGATGTATGCAAAGTGATAGAGCCAAAAGCCCATTTAAAATGTATAAAGAGTTGTCATTTTACTGAGTGGTTGCTCTGTTTGTAGAATAACGAATGTGCAGAGATGTGTGTTGTAAAGTAAGGTACAAGTAGGTTTGCTTGCTGGGTTCTGACTAGGACTTGAATAACAAGCTCAACAGCATGTTCACAGTGTTTAGACGCAGTATCTGCTTTGCCTGTGTTGATGTCAGAGTAATGCACCTGCTGTGACATAGCAGAGATTAAACAGAATATAGTTGGTAGGTTCGAGTTGTCTTCGAAGCCCAAGGGAACTCATTTAAACACCTAGAATCAAGCAACTGCTGACATCCTGACTGAAGTAAGGGACTTAAATTACTATGCTGAATAAAGGTGCTCTTAACATATCACCAGTATTCCAGTGTCTTACTCCTAGGGATTGTAAAAAAAAAAAAAAAAAAAAATTTTTTTTTTTTTTTTTTAATTTTCCCAACCACAATATGACATTTCACCTCAGAACTGAGGCCTAGAAAGCCAGCTGGGAGAATGACAGCATCTTCAGCTTGACAGTTTTGTTTTTTGTTTTAATTACTTTTTTTTTAGTAAAGAATAATTGCTTTACAGAATTTTGTTGTATTCTGTCAAACCTTGACATCAGTCAGCCATAGGTAACCATATATCCTCTCCCTTTTGAAACTCCCTCCCATCTCCTTCCCCATCCCACCCCTCTAGGTTGATACAGAGCCCCTGTTTGAGTTTCCTGAGCAATACAGCAAATTCCTGTTGGCTCTCCATTTTACATATGGTAACGTAAGTTTCCATGTTATTCTTTCCATACATCTCACCCTCTCCCCCCCTCTCCCCATGTGCATAAGTCTATTCTCGATGTCTTTCTCTGCTGCTGCCCTGTAAATAAATTCTTCAGTATTGTTTTTTTTTTTTTTTTTAATAGTCTTCAGTTCATAAGAAAATATCCAAAAATAAGTCTTTTCAAACCTGTTTGAAAAGACTAATTTAAGAAAACTGAGAAAAAGGAAATCAAAATATTAAGCAAATGGAGGTAATGTCAGCTATTTGGTGTGTCCTGAAGCTTCTCCCCTAAAAACTCTATTTAAACGCTGAAATTCTAGATATCCACATATGGAAGTTCTTTCTTCTTTCTTAGTTTTCTTACTTTCTTTCCTTCTCTCCAGCAAGCTAAACTCTATTCCTTCAAAAGACTTAGGCTACACTTCCTTCGGGCTGGACAGATATCCCTGTATCACTTGTTCTCTGTAACTATGCTTTCTAAAAACTCTTCTGTGTGTGATAGCACCAGTGGGCTTCTGCAAAGTCACCTGAAAGGGACCAGAAAAAGATCAACATCCAGCTGAAGTGCTTATTGTAAGCTTGTCCTACTCAAGCCAAATTAATCATTAGAAGTGGAAAATATATGCAGAGTAATCGAAATACAACATCAAATATATTAAAATTACATGAAAAGCAGCTGAAAGCTAAAATACCCCCATCCCACCCCAGAGGGCACAACCACAAATTTGTCCTCGAGACATTCCTGAGACAAAAGCGACCCAAGTACTTCTGACAAAACATTTTGTGGAGATTCTGCTTGCCATGCATATTCTGTGTGTTTTCACAAATGGTGTGTATAAATAGCATGACAAAAGAGGGCACTATTTAGGGAAAATAATAGGCATTAATTAAAATATGGACAATAGGGAATGAAGGTTCTTAGGTTTCTAAAATTAGAGGAAGATGGTTCAATAATAAATAGCTCTGCCATTATTAGTTGGCATTCGCTTCTGTTAATTGTACCTTTTGTTACCTTTACAGTCTGTCTAAACATACTGCACTTGAAAGCTCGATATTGTTTTCCAGCTAGTCCTTTATAGAAGCTGTTCTGCAGCTTATCAGGCAAAGAAGAAGTGGGAGAGGGGGAATCCAGTCTTTTGTAGCAAAGAGCTAAATAAATAGAATACCAGAGTAATTTTTGTTATCTGTCCTACATTTGTCTTAGATAGTTTTGTTCTTTTGAGAGGTCTCTGAAAATCTCTAGTTTCTGATCATTAGACAGTTTGTAAAGGCTCGTGTGAGGGGCATACATTTGTCAAGTAATAAAATAGATTTTGCGCTGGTCTAGAACAGGTAAAATCCCATTACCATGGGATCATTACAGCTCATCCCAGGCACAATCTCTAGTCCATTTCCAACTGGATTTATTGACAAGTACAGTGAGATGAGAGTCTTTATCAAAGTGATCATGTGTTTCAGAGGTGGGGGAAATGACTGAAAATGAAAGTAAAAACACTAGTATGAAATATAAAAATGGAGATTTATATTTTTATGAATAATCTAACTATGATGGTATTAAAATAAAGGGAAACTCAGAGAGAGGTGTCCATACTTGCAGTCAGTAAGACTGTCACTGTATGACCTTGGGTGAATCAATTATCTTCTCTGAACTTGAATTTCTTTTTGTATAAAGTGGCAATAGCTAATACCTGGTTTTCCCATGAGGTTTTGAGATCATCAAGATTAGAGAGTAAAATACAACGGAAAACAGTTCACTAAACAATATTTGAGGATCTTAATTGTCTCATTTGTATTTCTCATTCATGAGATGAACTCTGATACCTTTTAGTGTCAAAAAAAAATCATTTGAATTCTGTGAAAAGTAGTATTTTTTTAAAGAAAGAAATTTTAAAATTAAACATTATTTTAGGTAAGAGTATTTCAAATCAGTCAAAAAAATTTATGGTCCCAGTGGCAGAAACTTGACAATTGCAACTTTATAATAGAGCAGGAGAGGAGAGGGGGAAATATCCATGAATATAGAGGGGAAAAATGAAGAGAATGGGAATGGGGGATGGGGGACAGACTTGAACAATTACTGTCAGCTGTAAGTGGGAGGGATCACAAGGGGGAAGTGGAGGAAATTACATCTCTGTTGACTTCTGCCAACACAGCCCCTTTCCATTCTGTAGAACAAAGGTGAGTGGAGCGTGGCTGATAATATTTAAGATATTATGAATTCATTTTGTAGACAAAATTTAGACTGAGAATGAGGACTCATCTGTCATCATTGCATCTTCTGTCAAATGCGTGTTGCCCTTGGCAATGGGTCTGCTGTTACTAATTTCGTTTTTTGTTTAGAAGCTTGCCTTCTTTGGTTCTCTGAGTTGCTATGAATTTAAAAAAGAAAAAAAAAAAACACAAAAGAAAAATGTCTTTGATTGATTTCTGATGGTGGCTCTGACACGATTGTACTTAATGTCAGTGCCAACCTGATTGTTTGATGTTTATTACATAGGTGAGTGGGAGGAGTTCCCCCTCCTTTTTGGTGGCTGCTATTGTTATGACTGGATCCCATTTTTAGTTAGATTTCAAGGAGAAAAGCAGTAGCTATTAGCCTGTGACAATTGGAAAGACCAAGTTTTGTGTTCAGCCTTTCACTATGGTAATATTTGGTAAAAATTATCAGGAGAGGTCAATGTCCTAATCAAATTTCACTGTGTTTAGGCCTGAAAAAATTTCAGATCCTTCTTCTAAAATATGGGACACTATCTTCTAAGAACTAAATTACAGAAACCCCAATTCTACCTGAATTCCTTTAAGCTAATTATCAAATATACTGAACAAGTCATATTGCTAAATGTTGCATACTGAGCTGCCCTTTAATTACATAGTCCTATAAATGGCCTTTTGAAACAATTTTCCAGTATATATTCACTGTTTTTGCTGTTGAGCTTGAATTCTGTGTACAGCAGAATGCCTATCTTGTTCTTCTATCTGTGATTATTTTGCTGTAAAGACAGCAGAAGTTCTACTTTAAATTATTCATAAGCTTTAGATAGAAACCTAAGCAAATTAAAATGTAGGCCAATATAGAGGAAAATGATAATGGGCATATAAGTATTTGTAGCTACTGTAGCTTCCACTGGGACAATCATAAAATTAATTTCATACCTTGCACAGTAATTTCAATGGGAACAATTTCTTAGTTCATGGTCAAACTTGTTTCCAACACTGATGGAGATGAACACTAGAGAAAGTATTGAATTTTCTTTCTAATTAGCTTTTTCTTGTGAAATAGCTTCTTAATAATTTCCTTTCGTGTCCACTGCATAAAGGTATCTATTCCTTTTAAACTGTATGTGAATTTAATTTATATGCCAATGATGTTTAATGCATTGTCTTGTCTGCATCTCATTACTGTCATTAATAAGCACTGGAGTACATCTAGTTACAAGGTTAATTGGGACAAATCTGGCCTCCTTCTTTCTACTGTAAATATGCTGTATCTTAGCAGTGTGTTACCCACAGATGAATGGTAAAAGTTACAGTATTTTGCATTACATTTCTCCTTCTATTGTCATCCAAATCAGTCTAAGTACAATATGAGACGATTTTACTGTATGTATTGTGCAGACCTTGGTCAGTTTCTTTTTTTTTTTTTTTTTTTTTAAACTGGCCAGATGATTTTATGGCTGATTTAAATAAAATTGCTTCTTATCTATGTGGTATGTAACCATTCCTCTATCCCCTCCCTGAATCCTCTCTCATTTTAAGTTGTTGAAAAGGATATATATCACCAGGAAGAACCCCTTTCAATTTAGTGAAATTCGAAAGAATTTTCCAGGAGAAAGTTACAGGCCAAAGTTTAAATCTTTTTTAGTTGTAATGTTTGATATTGCAAATTTACATAGCAGAAGCTATTGAATTTCTTTACTGACCCAGGAAATTCATGTTGGAATAAGTCATTGCTCAAGGGCTCTGCTTTTGAAAAATAAGACTCGATTGCCAGGCAGAAATAGCAAAAACTCCCAGCTTAGTTCTTACCATTTCTCCCTCTAACTCCTATGACAATAATCAGCTGAGACCTCTTTTCTGTTGAGCTCAGATCCAGCTTCAGAATGCTTTTCTACACACTGTTCCAGGCAGCCACCTGGAACAAATAGCTTGGCCCAAGAGTAAAACCCGGCATCTTTTCCAGAATAGGGAGACTTGACTCCTCAGAGCATTTTGCCCCTTTGCCCATGCCAGTCATCATGGGGCTTAGTCAGCCCACTTTCTACAATCAAAATATCAGGTGAAATTGATTTAGGATACAATTTAAATGAATATCATTTATTAGCATAAACCCTTAGCAGAACAAAGTATGAAATCATTCTATGCAAATGTCCTTTACTCAGGGGCCCCCAACTTCTAGGATCTAATGCCTGATGATCTGAGATGGAGTTGATGTAATAATAATAGAAACAAAGTGCACAATAAAGGTATTGCGCTTGAATCATCCTAAAGCCATCCCTCCCTCACCCCTGTCTGCGGACAAATTGTTTTCCACGAAACCGGTCCCTGCTGCAAAAAAGGTTGGGGACTGCTGTCTAGTCTTCCCCAGGGCAATTATCAATTTGAAGCTACCTTATTTTTCTCTTTATAATAGTGCCTTGAATCCTTCTTTAATTTGGTGTTTTAGAAATACTATTAACCAGAACTTTTGGTCCCAAATGACAAATAACAAAACTCCAACTGACTCAACTAAATAATGGGAATTTTTTCAGGGACTCAACTGAGAGTACCATCTCTCCTCCTCGCGGTGGTATTCTCTTTGACTTTCTTTTCTTTTTTAGGAACCTGTTCTCCCCATGATAGTTAAGACCAGTAACTGAGGGTCTTTATGATTATAAAGACTTCGAGGGCTTTATTTTCTTTACACTCTCTGGAGCAATTATTATTTGTAGACGTTTTAATGATGGCCCTTCTGATCCGTGTGAGGTGACAACTCATTGTATGTTTGGTATCGGTGTTTCTCTAATAGTTAGTGATGTTCAATATGTATTTGTGTGCCTATTGGCCATCTGTCCATCTTCTTTGGAGAATTTCTATTTAGGTCTTCTAGCTATTTTTTTGATTGGGCTGTTTGTTTTTTGTTATTGAGTTATGTAAGATATTTGCATATATTAGAAATTAAGCCCTTGTCGGCTGCATTGTTTTCAAATATTTTCTCCCAGTCCATGGGTTGTCTTTTTGGTTTGCTGTGCAAAAGCTTATGAGTTTGTTTAGGTCCCATTTGTTTATTTTTGCTTTTATTTTTCTTGCCTTGGGAAACCAATCTAAGAAAGCTTTGCTGTGCTTTATGTCAGAGAACGTTTTGCCTGTGTTCTCTTCTAGGTGTCTTAAGGGATCTTGTCTTAAATTTAAGTCTTTCAGCCATTTTTATTTTAATTCTGTGAATGTTGGGAGGGAGTGTACTAACTTCATTGATTTCCATGCACCGTGGCCAACTCTTACAAGTAAAATGATATTTTGTTATTCTTTTGAATATCAAAAAATTACAGTGGAACTCAAAACCCAAAAGTTGAACTCTGTTTTCTTTGTTCTATTAATATTTACCTTCTTCAATGAGTCAGTGAGGTGATGCATGGAAGTAGCAAGTCCTACTTAAGATCTCCAGATTTCATCCTGCTGCATTATACCCCCACACGGTTCCCTTTCTGTTTGATCAGTCCATCAGGTTAGTTCTGTGACTAGGTGTTTTCATATTTGCTAATCTGGTAAACTGATGAGAAGAAGCATTTGAGAAAGTCTATTTCAGGCTATAGGTTAAGTAGGAAATGGAAACAGATTCCCCAACATGTGAAAACCCAACCACAATTATGCTCTCTGTAAAATGGTATTACACATAAATAGAGCTTCTTCTCTCGTCTTGGTTTATTGTCAGATTCCTTGTTAAGAAAGGGACTAAGAATTTTCCAAATATCTTTGAGAGAGAAGCAGAAGAGACTGAAGAAAGGCATATGCCCTGTATGAAGCACCTTTCTCATGAAAGGCCTCCAAATCTTATGACTCATTGGCCACGTCCTAGGTAGCATGGGCTAACTGGCTTGCAGCAAACTGGTAATAGAATGATTTGTTGCCTCCCATGTCCTGCTCCCCTGGTGACTCAGTGGGTAAAGAGTTTGCCTGCAGTGCAGGAGAACTGTGTTCAATCCCTGGCTCAGGAAGATCCCCTGGAGAAACAAATGGCAACCCACTCCAGTATTCTTGCCTGGAGAATTCCATGGACAAAGGAGGCTGGTGGGCTACAGTCCATGGGGTCACGAAGAGTCAGACACGACTGAGTGACAAACACTTTGTGACACTTATAATGTCCTCTTATATACCTGGTGGCTTATGGTATACTTTCAAAGTTGTTTCCACTGTGTCACAGAACTCATGAACCCCAAACCAGGAAAAACACACATGTAGACCTTTCTAAACTCAACGCAAAGTCAAAGGAGTTTCAAAGGATTTTACTGCATGTTTTTAAGAAAAAGCCATTTGTTTTAAGAAGTATGTAGGCAGTTGGTGGGTCCACAATTTGATTTTGCTTTCATCAAAGTGGAGAGAGCAACTGTCCCTTAATGTATGTTTTCCAAAAACCAAAGTACAATAAGAACAACTATTCCTTAAGTTATCACTAATAATAAATACAGTTGAATGTAATATTCAGTTATTTCCATTGACAGATGATCATAATGACTGATTAGGAAAAACAGCTTTCTTAAAGGCTGTTTGGACATTTCTGATGTGGTAGTATTATAGTCAGATTTATTAAAGTTTTATTTTTAAAAGTTTATTATAAAAATATTAAGTGAATACAAATCAAATTTTTGCTGTATAAAAATGAATCATCCTAAAATATCCACCTCTGTCTCCAGAGAGACTCATAGTAGTATTATCTCTTTTTGGTTACATTGAGGACAGTTTAAGATGGTTTAGTTTCAGAAATAATGATTGTGGGATCTTAGGTATTGTTGCTTTATTGTCCTTATTGAGTAGGGTTAATAATATTTTTCCAAAAGCGTTTGAGCTGGAAACCAGCAAGGCTGAATGGACATATATCCTGGTGGTGGAGAACCCAGAGCAGAGATCATGACCTCAGTCTGCAGATAGATCATTTAAAGGTATGAACAGGGCCACACAGAAAATAACAATTTAGATTGAATTTTATTCTGTGCAAGCTAGTTCATTGTTGTCTGGAAGACAAAAGGTGTTTAAATATTTAGATAAATAGTAATTACATTTATTTATGTCTAAAAGACTACAGGTTTTTTTATGAGAAAATCTGTTTATCTCATTTAACTCTTGAAATCTCCCCTCCTCAAAACAAGGAAAGATTTTTACAAAGAAACAGGCAAAGTAACTTGCTCAATTTCGATTAGCAAAGGCATTTTTACTGTAATGTGTCTTTTATGCTAGTCAAACTAGCTGGCTACAGGCGTAGAGAAAAACAATAAAAGATGAAATGCTGCATATGCTGAAATTAAAAAGAAATGTATTCATCTGAGAAACAGCTTTAGATCTAGAAATATATCTTCATGACTAACTTATACATAAGCTCTAATTATTTGGTAATTAATACTCCCAAATTAATCCCTTTCCTAAAGAACCTCTAGTGGTTCTTATGCTCCAGTTGACATGGAGAGCCAGATCTTAGGAGGATTTCCCTCTAAACTCAGAGAATGTTCATCCATGCAAGTTTCCAAGGGCCTACAAATAAAATCTCATCAGGTCTGAAAGCAATCAGGTCCAGCCAATCAGAAATCAAGCTGTGGGGCAGAAAATCAGGCTTTAAATAAAAGCTGCAATTAGAACCCCCAGAACTGGCATGACACTCGTTTGAGTTCTTAGCACTCAGAGAGAGTATGGAAATTGCCTCCACAGTAGGAATAAGAAGGGTTGGTGAAGATTTTTGCCTCCTGATAGAATATTGAAAATTATCTTCATCAGTGGGTTAATTGGCTTAATTTTCCTTCAGATGGTAACTTTCAAATGCTTGGTCTTAATTAGCATGGGTAAATGAGAAATGTAGGTGATTCACACTTTTCAGTTTTCTTCTTCTCTAGAGATTTCCATTCCCTTCCCTTAAGAACCTGAAATGGCTGAGGGCTACATTGATTAAAATAAATTGCACGGTATTTTACACCAGTAAAAAATGTAGATGGAATTGACTCATGCCTTGTCCGTTGAAACAATAAAACCCACAGATATCATAAAGGAGAAAATCAGTGTATGGTACTTAAGAACATTGTATTTAGTATGTTAAAAATTATAAAATTGTAATTTTAAAATATTGTGTTAGACAAGGTATGATGTTCAACTGAGAAAGTTAAAAAAAATAGAGGCACTTTGTGTATTTAATAAAGTATGTGAGAGGAAAAGCTCATAGAGGACAGAAGAACTAAATGGGAAATATACAGATTGTTTCTCTTTGGTCATTTTATTTAATTCCCCTTTACCTCTGACCTAACCCCCCAAACTTCAGATTTACCTCTAACAAAGAGATAATCAGCACCAAATACTGCTTTTAGAATCTGCAAATAGTTTTTATCTATTAACTATCACATATTCTAGAATTGCTTTCCTTTTTCATATTAATCAATATTTTATTCTAAACATGTTATCTGATTTATAACAATCTGAGATTATGAAATCTGAACTAGAAGAATATAAAGGAACGGTTTCAGTTATTTGGTCCAAATATATTGTGTAATGGTATCTGAATTTAGAAAATTAAATAGCTACATTGTAATGTGACACATGACAATTTCTGTAATTTATCTAGCAAACTTAAGGCTTTCTCATTTCATTTCTATTTGATTCATGTATGGAAACTAATCAGGGTGTAAGCCAAGAATTCATTTCAGAAAGTTTAAAACAAAAATGATTTTACAATTTAATATAGTTGTACTTTTTCTTCTGTTAGTACCTACATAAATAATAATTAAAATTAAACTTCTAATTTTATTTTCATGTATTATAAAATTTGACATAAAAGCAAGCAATTATGCATTTTTATAATTTTGTTATATAATTAATAAAATTCATGTTTATGTGTTTATAATAAAATTCACATATTTATGATGGAGTTGCCAAAGTTTTTAGTGATATGGGAAGGATATATCATTATATGAAAAAGCAAGTTACTAAAAACAATGTATACAAGGATACTAAAATGTAAGTTTGTTTAAATAAATATGTGTATATTAAAAAATAAGAAGGATAAACTGAGAGAGAAGCATAGATCGGTTATCTGAGAGAGAGAAGGAAAGATGTGTGTATATATATATGTATCTCACACTTATATATTAGCAGTGTTTACCTGTGGGTCTGGAGATTTTTACAGGTATATTTTGTGTTATTCTTTGTGCTTTTCTGTGTTTTACAAATTTTCTAGAACAAATCTATTTCTCTTTTAATTAGATAAAATTTTATAGAAGTTCTCCATGCCTCTTCATGGAAAAAATAGGACCAAGATGCTTTATGACCTGTAAGGATTTTCAGTTCTAGAAATACTGCTGCATCCCTAGAGGTAGGCATGCAGAGCACTCAACATGGAGATCACATTTTACCTTTCTGTCTAATAGCATCTCCGTTTCCAGATTGCTCCCCAAATAAAAACAAGCACTGAACTTCCAATCAGTGATGATAATTTAATTTCCCTCTCAGCTGTTAGTATCAGAAAACAGTCAGGCAATCAGTGAGAAAAACGTGTTCTCCTGGTTTATTTTTACATTAAGTAATTAACATTTTCCTTTCTAGCTCACATGAGGTCTGAAAAGTATAGGCTTAGGTGACCTAATTATGTAGGGCTTCTTAGAAACAGAACTTTGTGTGTTTTGTTGTTAGGAGATAGACCTGGAATAAAACTTGGAAATGTCTCTGAATACTTCTAAGGATTCTTCACAATACTGAAACTTCTAGGCTGAACTTGTGAGGAGAAACAGTCAGTGAGTTGGAAATAGACAAAAGAGATTACTGTGTGTCTTTCTGTGGAGTATTGGACATTGTTTAGCAGACCTTCCTGGTGTGGAATTATGAGATTCTGCAGGCATGTGCACAGAAATCATGTGCTACGTTTTTTTTTGTTTTTTTTTTTAATTGGGTCTTAATACTTGGAATATTTTATTTGGGGGTTATGACAAGCAGTTCGGAGATAAAGGTGGTCCATTTAGGAATCTTAAAAATGTTTGATTTGGATCTCACTTTTAAACACATTTTGACATATTTTTTCAAGTAATAATGAAAAACAACAAGTGAACTAAAATGTGTTAAATACAAGTTTTTTTTCCACACTGAATGTCACTGACAGAGTAACTATGGGTTTCCATTGAATGACTTCATAAGATGTAAAAATTAGAGATCTGTGCTCATAAGATCTATGTAAATAAAAAACTGCTTTTATTTACATACTGGTATTGTGTGTAAGTGATTATTAAGAGTATAAAAAATTCTACCCTAAAAGAATACTATTTTAAATTATACCCTCCTTTAATCATTGCAGAAGGGAACTAGAGCAGGCTTTATCAATTTCAGCACTATCAACGTTTTGATCTCCCACCATGATCCTTTTTGTTGCTGTTTGGGTGAAGGAAGGCTGTTCTGTACATGATGGGATATTGAACAGCATCCCTCGGTTCTCCACCATAGATGCTGGTAGCACTTCCTCCACAGTTGTGACAGCCCAGAAGTTCTGCAGATGTTGCCCCCCGATGGACAGAATTTCCCTCATTTGAGAACCATTGAAGTAAAGGAGTGAAGAAAAGAAAGGATGGTGGTGGGGGAAATAGAGAAATGGGAGGAGGAGAGGAACAAGGAACATTTGTAGGAAGCAGATTGACCCCATATGCACTAAATCACGTGTCAGGAGATGAGTGTTCTAATCACTGCCCTGTTTAGAATCAGCAATGAGGACATAGTCGCATCATTTAACTTCCTTGGTTCTCAGCTTCTTCATTTTTGAAACACGAATGTTGGACTTAATGATCTCCAACCTCACTCTTTTTACTACCTTTCTTTATTAGGAGAATCAAAGAAACTGAACCAAGAAGTTCCCTGTCACACTGTCAAATTTTTCTTGTGTACACTGTTAACCAGTGGACTAATGGCCTAGTCAGCACTGTCTAGTTTCTGTATTAACTGGTGAAAATATCTAGAAATACTAATTTAGCAATTATTGTAAACTAATAATTCTTATTTGAGGCCTGTATGAGGACTCAGGATGATTAACCTTTAAAATTTAGTTGTATGTTATTTAAAAGAAAATATTTCTAATAATTCTCTTGCAGTGAAGTTCAACAGAGAGTAATATTTTTGAAGCTACTTTTATGTGATATGCATCCATGGCTCTTTAAACTCGGTGATATTGTCAAGAACTTACATTGACCTTAATTTATAGTTTCCACTGAAAATTGAACAGAAGCAATATTGATTGGGAAAAAGTAAGTTTTTGAAATGTAGTGTCTGGGGTAGTTTCTTATTTACTAACTGTTTGCTTAAACCTTGATGAATCACTCAGTAATTCAGTAGCATTGGGTCCTTTTACTGAACATGGAAAAACGTGACAAATATTAAGAAACTTGGCAAGCCTGTTGTCCTCTGTCATCCAACATACTGTTTCTCCAGGCAGAGTCCTTTGATCCTGACCATTTGCCTGGCAGTGAAGAGACAAAATGTGACAGCTTGGATGAGGTTCCTTTCCCCAAATTCCTAAAACTCAACAGAGCAGATCTTCTGTGAGAAGCAAAAGTGTATTTCATATTGCTACAGTAATAACACAGCAGAGATTCAAAAAGGAGCTACAAACACTAAAGCATTTTGAGGAGATGACTTACCTTGATCAAGGAAGTCTCCCCTGTGAAATCTTTCATAATCCTCAGCCCATTATCCTGGGTTGAGGATTCTGAAGCTGTTAAACATGTAACATGAAGTGGCAAGGATTTTGTTTTCTCCACCTCCCTTCTCCCCTTCCTTCTCCTCCACTCCTCCTCTTTCTTCCTCTAATAAGTGTGACAAAATATATGGTCTAAATTCCTCTCCCCCCAATAGTTTTGTTTTTTTTTTAATAGCAGAATCACCTCCATGCCACTCTCATGACTAAAGTTTTTATAAGATAGGGGGTTATTTGTATGCCCTGAAGAACACAAGTCTATTTTGGACTCTTGGCATCTTTGAGAACTTAAATGCAGGAAGGATGAGCGTGGAACTATGAAGGAGAAAATTTAATCTGCCTCACTAACTGAATCACCCAGAAGAATGCTTAAATGATCAGTTGAGCGACCGATCCTACAACCGGATCACCTTCACATTCAAAATTTCCCAAAAAGGTTATATTCATATTGTCCAAGGCAATTATGGAATAAAGCTGTAACTTTTGCTTAGAAGTTACGCATGATAACTTCATAACTCATAGTTGGGGAGTATAAATTCTTAAAGTTATCTCACTGACTCCTCAATCTCCATACATTTTAAGACAAAGACAAATCATGTAACACATATTTAATCATAAAAGGTGATCAGACTGAAGAGATGAGTAAGGAGAGCATTCTAACATCTGAGTTTCTACTAAGGTGGCACAGAATATTCTAAAATCTGTGGTGGAAGTTCAAATTTCCTGTATTCAGAATTGATCTTCCAAACATTCACTGTTTATTAATCTATGCATTCCATTTGTTCAAATATGATTAGTTAGTAGTGTGTACTAGATGATGTTTCTGTAAAGTTTTGAAGTTTGCAATGTGTATGTCTTCCACATTTTCTCATTTAAGCAAAAGAGCTGAACAGAATGTTCTAGTGATACAGCTACAGTAATACCTAGAAATACCTATCCTTGTGAAAATGAGTGAATATATGTACAGTCTGCTGTGTTTAGAATGGGTAACCAACAAGGACCTACTGTAGAGCACAGGGAACTCTTCTAAAATGTTACGTCGCAGCCTGGATGGGAAGAGAGTTTAGGGGAGAATGGATGCATGTATGTGTATTGCTGAGTCCCTTTGCTGTCCATCTGAAACTATCACAATATTGTTAATCGACTATACTCCAATACAGAATGATAAAATTTTTTTTAATGTGTCACTCATCTCTATTAATCATACTAATTGTAAAGTTCTGACATTTTTGTGGAATGTCTTGCTATCATTGATAACTTCAAGGATATCTTTATCAATCAATGTAGAATACTTTTTTTTAAGATTGAAGGATATGATATCAATATTTAAAATCAATTGTGTTTCTAATGAACTACCAACTGGTAATCAGGAAATAAAATTTAAAATAGAAATTATATACCATTTAAAATAGTATAAAAATATATGAATTACTGAGGGGTACATCTGACAAAATACAAAAGGAACCATGGCCTTGAATTGCTATAAAATATTGCTGAGAGAAGTTAATGAAAATCTAAAAGAATGGAGTTATATATTTTGCTTATGTTCTGAAGGCTCAATATTACCAAGGTTACTTCTTCCTAAATTCATCTCTATATTGTACATAATCTACTCAAAATGTCAGCAGGCCTGTGTACAGGTTGACAACTGATTCTAAGTTTCATATGGAAATACAAAGGGCCTAGAATGTTCAAAAAATTTTTAAAGAATAAAAAGTTGGGGGACTGAAACTACCTGATTTCAGGAATCAGTAAGCAAAATGGTATAGAATTGGCTTCAAGGCAGATAAATTAATCAATGGAAAGAATTAAGTTCAGGAAGAAACCCACATATAGATAAACCACTGACTTTTGACAAAAATACAAAGGCAATGTAGTAGAAAGTGCTCTTAATAAATGGTACTGGAACAACTGGATCACTGTGTGCAAAGATTGAACTTGAAATCTAATGGATATCATTACTGAGGATGTTATAGTCCACAAATGGAATTTCTCTCTTCATACTTATCTGAATAGTTCACTAGTGTAGGGTCTTGAGAACGCTTTTATTTGTCATCTTCCTATCTCATTGTGATGATTCATTCATTCACCAAAGAGATTAGACCTACAGTGATGAACACGGTAAGCATTGTCCCTGTCCTGCTGGAACTTTGAAGATAGTAAGTGATGGAGAAACACTAAATGAATCATCACAGTGCTAGTTACATAAAAATCAAAATATGTTTGATTGCAAATTCTAAGTTGTTATGATAGCATGTGATTTGAGAATAATCTAGAAGAAAGACTGAGAGTGGGGAGCATTTAGGAATGATTTCTTAAAAATAGAAATGACAAGTTTGAGACCTGAATTGTTCTTAGCCATTAGTGTTTGCCTTAGCCAGGCAAAGAGTGTGCAAAAACTCATAATTGGAATCCCTGAGTGGACGAAATCAGAGTTAACAGTGCAAGTCCTAAACTGTAACCTTCTCACCTTGAAATCATTAAAGGCCATTATTTTTATTGTTCATAGCAGCACCAATGGCTGTCACTACGCACAAACTCAGATAAAGTCAGGTTTTAAAATACCCTTCACTTTAATCAGATTCATCATGAATATGGTCTTAAATATTTTGGATATGGTTTTGCATTTGTGCCTTATCACGGCATAGTTACAATTTCTACTCAACCTTTTTTATCTTTTCATTTTAGTTTTGAGATAATTCCACCAGGATTTGAGCAAAGAGGGTACTTCATTTAATTTGATACCTGGGCTCTCATTCCACTTTTTTCTCTTGAGAAATTAATACATTGCAACTATCTAGTGGTTGGACATTGATGAGTGATCACTGAACTTTTATTTGAGCTCCTGATTTCTTAGAGAATAGTTTGGACAACCTATTGAGGTATTTGTTGAAAAGAGTAGAAACTCACTGAAAGAACTCAAATGAAAACAAATAAGCATTTACAAAAATAGATGGAGTCCTCAGAAATGCTCAAAACGCTTTAAATTTTGAAGCAGTGTTACTCTTCAGTTAAAGAAAGCCCTCACTAGTGTTGATTCTTGTAAGCTTTAAATTTCAGATGTTAAGGTGATGATGTTCAGAAATATAGCATCAGTAGTTACAAAAGTTCAAAAGCATGTCTGTCTGAAGTGAAACATAATTCTGAGACACTTCATTAGGTAAAACAACATACCTTCATGTCTCACACTTAAGAACACTACATGATTCTCTTTGGGGACATTCAGTTTTGCTTGTTTAGTATAGAATGAAACTCTCTAAGGGTAAGAATCCCTGAGAGTAATCAGAATATAATAAAATATTTCAATCTGTCTCCAATATGATTAGCTTGGGAAAAGGGTCTGCCCAAATTCTATAGTAGGAAACATTTTAATTCATGTGTGTATATTTTATTGTGCTGGCATCTGGACATTTATATTTAGCTATAATTAACATACTGAAAAGTACGTACATAGGTCTTGAATGTTCAGTTCTGTGAGTTCTGTCAATTGTATACACCCAAACAGTGATCACCTCAAACAAGACAAATAATATTTTCCGGAAACTTACCTGATGCCCCTTTCCAGGCAATTTCCCTGCAACTGTTTATCTGATTTCTGTCACAGTGGATAAGTCTTACTTGTTTTTAGATTTCACATAAATGGATCACACAGTATGTGTTCTTTAGGTTCTGGCTTCTTTTGCTTAACAGAATGTTTTTTATATTTTTGCATATTTTTGCATATACAAGTAGTTCATTCATCCTTTATTTCTGAGTGCTTATATATTGTATAGATATACCACAATGTATTCCACTTTTCCACTCTTATGAATAATGCTGCTCGGGAGATTGAAATGTAAATCTTTGTGAACATAATAAGTTTTTGCTTCTTTTGTATGGATACCAAGAGAACTACTTGGCCATAATGGCCATAGGGTAGGATATTTATAAGCAGCAGCCCAATAGCGTGCCAGTGAGGTTGTATCTTTTTACATCCCTACCATCAAAGTTTGAAGGTTCCATTTGTTTCACATTGTTAACAATTGGTTTTGTCAGTCCTTTCTATTTTAGTCTTTCTGGTGGATGCAAAGTGTTAACTCATGGTAGAGTTTTTCATATGCCTATTGTCCCTTCATATGTATATGCATATATATATATATTTTAATGAAGTATCTGTAAAGTATTTTGCTCATTGTTTTTCAGATATTTTTCTTTTACTGGTGATCATTAGGGGTCCTTTGTATATCTGGATACAATTCCTTTTTCAAATGTATGTACTGTGAATATATATATTTGCCATATAATATATATATATATGAATTCACAAAGAATTTTTAATATATTTACACATATGTACGTATATGAATTCATACATACATATATATATGTGTATATATATTCACAATACGTTTATTTGATGAAGAATTGTGTCTGAATGTAGAGAGAACTCTGAAACATCAGCAACAAATGAGGAATAGCTTAATGAACCAAAAAAAAAATCTTAACAGATAACTCATAAAGGAAAATATATTGAGGTATATATGCACATATATAATATCTTCTGAATATATGTGTACATTTATAGGTATTTCCAAATATTTAACAAAGGAATATGTGTGATGTGTATATATATATTCTAATATGTAGCTTGTTTACTCATTTTTCTTAAGCTTTCTTTTTTGATTAATAATAGCCTTTATTTTTTTAGAGCAGTTTTAGATTTACAGAAAAATTGAGTAGAAAATACAAAGAGTTCCCATATAACCCCTCAGCCTTTCAAATACAGTTTTCTCTTTTATTAATATCTTGGATGAGTGTGGTACCATTGTTAAAAGTGCTGAGCCAGTATTGATAGATTATTATAAATCAAAGTGTAGTAGTTTACATTAGAGTTTGTTTACTCTTTGTGTTGTATACTCTTTCTATTTTGACAAGTGAATAATTACGTGTGTCCATTGTTGCAGAATAGAGTGCTTTCACTTCCTTAAAAATCCTTTGTGCTTTTAATCTACAGTAGTACTCTGTATTCAAGGGGGATCTGTTCTAAGAACCCTAGTGAATGCCTTAAACTGTGGTAGAACCGAATCCTTTAAGTACCATCATTTTTACTGTACTTAAATACCTATGATAAAGTTTAATTTATAAATTAGGCACAGTAAGAGATAAATGACAATAATGAATAATAAAATTGACTATTTATAACAATACCCTGTAATAAAAATCGCATGACTGGTCTCTCTCAAAATGCCTTGTTATATTGTACTCACCTTTCTTCTTGTGATGACATGAGATGATAAAATGCCTACATGATGAGATGAAGAGAAGTGAATGATAAAAGCGTTATGACATAGCATTAGTCTAGTATTGACCTTCTAAACTATGTCAGAAGAGGGTCAGCTCCTTTGGGTGATCCTGGAGCATCCAGTCGTGATGTTGTCAGTGTTGGATATCAGGAGTAGGTGATGTATATGGTTGGAGATTCTGGGCAGGATGGAGTGCACAGTTCAAGAGTTCATCACACTACTCAGAACAGTGAGCAGTTTAAAACTTAATAGTTCTTTATTTCTGGAATTTTCCATATTCATACCACAATTGATTGCACATAACTGAAACCACAAAAAATGGATCTGATGCTGAGGAGAAAGTATCACATTCAGATCTCACTCAGATCCCTGTCAACCACTGATCTTTTTACTGCCCCCATAGTTTTGCCTTGCTCAGAAAGTCGTAAACTTGGAACTATGCAGTAGCCTTTTTCATATCAGCTTCTTTCACTTAGCAATATGCATTTAAGGTTTCTCTGTCTTTTGGTGGCTTGATAGCTCATTTCTTTTTACCACTGAATATTATTCCGTTGTATATATGTACCAGTTTATTCATTCATCTGTTGAAGGACAGTTTGATTGCTTTCAGTTGTGAGTAAAGCTGGTATAAACATCTGTGTGTGAGTTTGTGTGTGGACATAAGTTTTCAACTCCTTTGGGTAAATACAAAAGAGTAAAATTGCTGAAACATATGGTAAGAACATGCTTAGTTTCCTAAGAAACTGCTGAACTGTCTTCCAAAGTGGTTATTCTCTTTTGCTTTCCCACCAGCAATGAGAATTCCTCTTGTTCCACATCCTTGCCAACATTTGGTGGAGTTGGTGTTTTGGATTTCAGCCATTTTAATAGGTGTGTTCCAGGATCTTGTTACCTTAACTTGCACATCTCTGATGACATATGATGGAGAGCATATTTTCATTTGCTTGTTTCCCATCTACATTTGCATCTCTGTTGAGCTGTCTGTTCAGATCTTTTGCCCATTTTCAATAGGGTTGCTTTTTTCATATTGTTGAGTTTTAAGAGGTTTTTTGTTTAGTACATTTTTGATACCAGTCCTGTATCAAATGTATGTTTAGCAAAGATTTTTTTTTCATGTCTGTGGCTTGTCTCTTTATTCTCTTACTTGTGTCTTTTGCAGAGATGTTTTTAATTGTAATGACGTCCAACTTTTTTTGTTTCATGGTTCCTGCTTTTGGTATCATGTCTAAAATGTTATTACCAACTCCAAGGTCACCTAGATGTATATGATTGAGCAAGTATCTCTCACCATTCTTTCTCACGGGAGAAGAAAAGAGAAAGTTATCTCTAGCTCATCTTTGCTCCTTGAGTCCTCCTCATTCTTTAAAACCTGCCACCGTGCTGTTTCTGGATTATGTTCATGGCTTAATTTTGGCATTTAACCCTCTACTTTGTATGGATAGTGAGATATGTGTGTCCTTCCTGTACTGCAGGCCAAGGCAGGAACTGTCTTCATTTGGTGTTGCAACCTGTCTTAAGGTGTGAATCCTAAGAAATGCTTTGTATGTAATTAGAAGAATTCTTGCTACAAATAATGGGTCTAAGAGGTCATCTTAAGTGAACTAGGATGAAAGTTCTTGTTTTACACCTAATTGCCAAACATAATGTTTGGATGATAGTGTGTACTCAAAATATTTAATGAAAGAAAGAAAGAATAGTTATGAAGGTAATTAGTAGCCCATAGATCTGTTGAAATAATCAGTTAACATGCAAGTTCTGAGATAAGAATGTATTTAATCAGTAATTGTGATGATATCCCTTACAAATCGTAAATGATATGGAAACAATTATTTTGGCTAGGAGGGTAAAAAGGAACCTATAAGAATCTTGTATAAACTTTGCTTTTTAAGAAAGTGCTGTCTCTTGCATTTGATATTAATCTGAAAATGGAAGTGTGACCCTAAGTAGTTTCTGATTTTAAACTAGCTTTACCTACCAAAGGCATTTAGGTAGGTTTAAACAATTAGGAGTGATATTAAAGTAAGCCTACCCTGTGTTTCCATCACATTGTTACTGCTTATACCTGGGTTTGAATCTTCCCCCTCTCTTCACTGGATTCCTGCCATCCTCTCCCTGCTTCATGCATATCTCCTGACAGCCAACTCTCAAGACAGCCCCTTCTTTAAATGATCCTCTTAAAATGTGAGTTAGATGACCTTGGGCTTCTTACTGCAGGGCACCCAGCCATAGCCTACCGTCTTGCTCAGAGTAGAAAGCCAATGACCTTTCCTTCATGGCTCTGTGTCCTTTCTACCTCTCTGACCTGGCTCCACATGTCCTACTTACCTCTCTCTCACCTCTGCCTCTCACCCATGCCCCAGCCCCAACACTTGCTGACCCTTACCTATCAGAGCAACTTTCGTCTTTTCTTTGCGCTCTGCTTGGACCATCATCCTGCAGATACTGAATGGCTCCCTCCCTCCCCTCCTTGGACTCTTCTTTCAGACGACACCTTATTGATAATACCTGTCCAGACTACACTATTTACAGTTTCAATCCCCATTACCCCCACTCCCCTCGCCTCATTCCTTTTTCTTTGCCCACATCACTCTCACTTTCTAACCTACTTTGTAGTTAACTTACTGTGTGTTAATTGCACATCTTTCCTGTTCTAAAACATAAGCTTTAAAAGAGGAGAGATCTAGATGTGTTTTCTTCATTGAGGTGTTGCCTTGGCTTAGAACAATGCCAAGAATATAGTGGGTGCCCAGTAAATACTGAATGAATAAGACCGTTCAACAACTTTTCACAAATCCTTTTACTACTGCAGCAGTGTATTTTTAATGACTTTAAAGTTCACTAACAACACAGCAGGTTTAAAACTAGAAGGACAATGATGAAATGGAAAACAGAGCTTCAAGTAAAGTCATCCCTAACACTAAAGCTACATTTTTTTTCCAATGAAAATGATCAGATAAGGACCACTTGCATAAAAGCAAAAGTTAAAAATGTATTAAATTAAGGGGACGTGTGGCAGGAACATACATACATAAGTTGTCTTTTAAAATTTGAATTACTAGGAAATACTTATTTTTATTTGTGATGTTTTTCTGTCACCATTCTGTTAAAGGTAAAGATATATCAACTATAATAATATTGATTCAGTTCTTTCAAAGACAGAAGAAAAACTGTTAGTCTGTGTTTTTCCACTGGGATTGTGCTATTTAAAGAAGTGTGGCAGAAAAGCAAGTGAGCATAACTGTTTAATTACAGTTAGAACATGCTACCAATTCAACTATTGATTTTGCTTCATTTGCCATCTTATAATATATTATATGCTTTTTCATTCATTCTACATAATGTTAGGTAGAGAATTTCATATTTATAAATTATTTTAATATTTAATGTCTTCCCATTTAGGTTCTTAAATCAAATATTTTCTAATAGGCTAAAACATTTAATCAGTATCATACTGAAAATTTAGAGAAAAGATATAGAGATAGATCAAACCTTATGATACATATAATGATTTTGAGTATTTTTTAAAAATGCAAAATCATCTATTTCAGTATTAAATGTATCAAATTATATGTATTAATTAGAATTTATAGATTCATATAATAGAAACTGTGTAATGGTACAGATACAGGACAGCAGTATATAATGAAGTGTAATTCATATATGTAGGTAATATGGAAAGTGAAATGTAAATTTATGTGATTTAATAAGGTTGTTATTGAGCAACATATAAAAATTGAGCAAGAAAAATCTTGGCTTTATTAGCACGGGATACCAATTATTTTAAAAATTTCATTTGAAACATAAATTGTGCTGCTATGGGTATAAGTGTTCTAATTCTCTTGTATAATAGAGCCGTGGTATTTTAGGAGAATGATGAGATCATTAACAATAAAGATCAATATAAATATTGCATACATACTTGTGTGTGTATGTTATAGGTAGAGCTTACAACTACTCATGTATAACAGTAAATATTAAATGAACAAAACTGCCATATATAGCCAAGCAGTTGGCAACGGCATTTTACCATTTGTTACAACTTGCAAACTGGGAACAAAATATCTGAAGTATATATGACTGCTGTTATTCAGCACCATTTTGGCCTTGTCTGCAGGTTGTTTTCTTGATCTATGAAGGCATTAGGGAATGACCACTAATTAGTACTATAAGACCAAACGATGGTAAGATTTGGTGCCACCCAGGCTATCTGAGTTGCTAATGTACAATCCCATTCCAGAAGAGCTGTCACTATAAAACCAGGTCAGCATGGCAGCAGAAATCTATAAATATAGTTCCTATGTCACATCCCATCATCTCTGGAAGGAGCACGCGCCCTGTCTTTTTAAAAGAGGTTTCCATATGCTGTAGGAGACATGTGTGATAAATTAAGCACTTCTTTCTAGACACTGAAAACATAATAGTGATATAATTAATTACAGTCATATTCTTGTTAAAATTGTGCAGAAAAATTACACCTTTTTCGATTAGCATGAAATATAAGTGTCAGATCCGTAATAAAACCCTGATCAATAAAACAATAATAATTGTGTTGTTAAAAGCGGACATCGAAAGGTGTTCATGGCAACATATTTTAAAGGTTAGAAACCCTTTTAAAATAAACGGATTTCATCTTTACACTATGTCATCTAAATCATTACTGTGTTTGTGTATACAATTATAATCAGACGATAAATTGCAGCTATTGAATGGATTAAGTCTGCACTTCTTGACCTCATAAATCTGAGATTGTCATAGCTTTAGAAAATGCTTGTGTAACAATCAGTTGATTACATGGCATGAGCAGCTGCGTGCATGTTAAATATGAAAGGGAAAGGGTAATGCAGAGTTCAGTGGTAGGACTTTATAACATATCTGACACTTTCCTTTAACACTTTCAAACCCTTCCTTTGGAATATGCCTTTGTGTTAGTAGTTTATACATTTTATAAAAGGATGTTAAGAAAGTTGAAACTAACAAAATGAGCACCAACTGAAATGTCAGTACTCTGTAAGATTCCCTGAAACAGAATATCATGAAGGAAAACGTAGTGGTGAGAAATGCCTCAGAGTACTCTCTAGTTAGTGATTTGGTGGAGGGGGGAAGCTTGGCCAATCCAAAATGACATTCTGTGTGTACCATTTGTATCGGATATGGGCCTCTTGAACCTGACCTCAATTTACCTAAAAAAAAAATCATCACAGTATGTGTGATGTTTTATATTATCAAAAAATTCAAAATTGTTAAAAGTGGTTATCTCCCCTCTAATGAAAATAAAATACTTAAAGTAGCAATATGCTACTGGCTTTTGTAGGAGGCTGTCTTTGGATCTGCTATTTTATGCTTAATTCACGAGGTATTATGTCCATTTTAAGTCTTCTTAGGAGAATTAATTTTAACTCAAATTTATCTATTTGTATATAGCTTCCACCTTCAAAAATTTATATAGAATATGACCCAATCTTGAAAATCTCATATATTGAAATGGTGTTAATCAAAGATTCAAAGAGAATTAGATTATTAATAATGAAATATTTTCATTTACTTTAATTTTCTCAGATGAAAGGAACTAAAGTGTGCTGTAAGTGTTAGTTAGGAATTTACTGCCTGCTCATAAAAGTGGCATTTTTCTCATTTTGCATAAAAAGTTAGAGTATAGAATAGCTAAATAACTAATCCCAAGGTCACAACAAAAAGGGGAATTGGGGCAACTCAAAGGAGAATCCTGAATTTCAAGGCCTTGAGAAACTGTTCCCTTTTTATAACCCCTACTTAGTAACATTTAATGATTAAATTATCTTGAAAATAAAACATCTTGTTCAAAAAGCAGTCTAGTGTGAAAAAACAGAAGACTGTGATCTATTTTATGTGCTCACTTTCCCTAAAACCGTCTTATCACAGATGTGCCCTAGAGTATCCCCACCCCACCTGGAGAGCCCCCCACTTTCAGAGAGTTGTGTTAAGGAGTGTCGACAAGCTAAAAGAGATGGAATTTTTTTTTGCCTCCATGGATTTTGACCCAGATAGTTGATGATCACAAACAATTGCTCAGATGTCTCAATCTGAGACATATCCACACAGATTGCAACCTCATTGAATGTTGACATTGACAGTTTTGTTAGAAAATGCCAAGGAGCCTGACATTGCGGTCTTCGGTAACTAGGTAAAGCTACTTAATGTAACCTACGAATAATGGTTAAGACTTGAGTGTCAGTCTTTGCAGTGGATAATGTCTTTATATTATTGTCTTTCAAGCAACCTGTGATGGAATTATCATTTTCCTCAATATCTAGATTAGAAAATTAAGGGACTAAGTATATTGTCTAAAGTCACGGAGCTGGAGGATAGTCTGAGCAGATGTAGAACCAGATCTTTGAACATCTAGAATTTAAATTCTTAACCACTGGGCAATACTGCCTCCAGGCTTGGCTTTTCCCAGGTCACACTGATGAATGCCAGTAGGAAGCCTTTCAACAGGCTGTTTTAAAAGATATTCTGCTTTAAAAGTAAAGTTTCAGTCCCCAATTTTGGTCTAATTGTGACCATAGACCAGTATGGCTGGTTTTATTTTTTCAGCTACACTGACTTGACTAGCTGTATGATAAAGTACAGCTTCTCCAGTTATCAGTGTTTATGGGTACTCCATTTAGGTGAAGAATAACGCAGTCAGTTAAAGTTTACCATTTCAGTCAAAGACAGAATGTTTTTCAAATAAGAAGTTAAAGCAATCAAGCAACTGCTGTGAGAAATGTTTCCTTTAAATAGAGTGCTTGTGTGGAAGAATTGAAAGGGACTTAGTAAAAATTTGTCAAATCAGTTTGTTGTTTTCTTTGGCATCACTGATAGAAACATTCAATGGATTAATGCCATCACTTGGCTACTTTAGCTGAATATGCCAAATGAAAGTCATGACATTGGGGGTTCTTTGAGTTCTGCAATTCTGTAGCATCAACACAACCTTGCTTAACTTTATTTTTCCTTAACTGACTTCAGAGATGTTTTCTCACCATCTCACCCTTCATTCGCTGGGTTTCTTCTACCTCATTATCTTCTGACTTTTGAAAGCATCTGTTTCCACCAACATGTGTTCTTCCCGTGTGTGTGTTTCCCGACTCCCTTACCCCATCCTATCCCAGTTTCAATATATCTTCAGATTTAAATCCAGCGCTCCCTTCTCTAAGGAAGAGACCCTGAGCTCTCTGTGTGACTAGGATGGAGGCGTCTACCGCACGGTACTGGGATGCACAGTACTCTTTTTGCAGCAGTTGTCAGCATAGTTGAGTTTTGCATTTGTTGTTGTCATTCTCTTACTAATGCCTGTTTCACAACAGCCTGTAAGCTCCATGAAGGCAGGCACCATATCTGCTTTTGCTCATCTTTTTCTCTTGGTGCCTGTGACAGTCCCTAGTATGTATGTTGAATGAAGGGATAATGAACATGATGCCGGCTAATCCAGAGACATAATACACCTGTGAGCAAAAAGGTGAAAACACTGACTTCTAACCAACTTTATTGAGATATGATTTACATTAAATAAAATGCACCCATTTTAAGATGCTTTTGCATTAAGTCATTTTGAATATATTGTTTTTTTCAGAGGTTGCCATTTTCCAGTACGAAGCTATAACACAATAGGCAAGTCTTTGGATGCCCTTGGATTTCAGACTTTGTCTGTGATAAGAGTTTAGGCCATTGCTAAAGTCCTTGCTGATTCTAGGATTCTGGATCTGTATTCAGGCCATCTGTGGGTAGCTGTATCTTCTAATACTTGTCAAAAGACCAGGTTAGCTTTCCTGATGTTGGTAGTTACCTGCTTATACACTCCTCCTTAATTTATCAGATTTGAATTGTTAAGTTATCCCAACTTTGAAAAATGAGGATCTCACTTCCTTAGGATAACCTTTGTCTAAGTATGTGGTTCAGTACCTTTGTCAATATTTCCATATCCTAGAATATCCTTTCATTATATATAGATAATCAGACCATCATATTATGCACTTTAAATATAATAGAATTTTACTTGTCAAGTTATACTTCAGTAAAAGTGAGAAAAAATTCCATATCTTGGTATTAAAAACAGAATACTTAGATTACACTTCAACTGGAGTTGTGGTAGCTCTTTTCCATCAGGGCCCCTGAAGCACAAAAAGAAAAATTAAATAAAACACATAAAAATAAAGGTGTTTCTCTTCTTTATACCTATTTTTGTATCTTCTTGCCCCTGAACTTACTCCTTCCCTCCCATCTCCTTTTCTCTTCCTCATCCCTTCTTCCTTCCTTCCTTCCTGTTTGCCTTCTTTTACTATTTTTATAACAGAAATAAAGAAATAGTCCATTGATCGACTTTTTGAATTGAGAGTAAGGAATAACACATTGTTCAGTAAATTGTGTAACATAATTTAAAACAGACTCAGACTCAGATACATGAATGGCAAATAAAGATTAATTGAATAAGAAAATGAAATAAAAAGAGAACAAGAACAGACAAGCAATGAGAGGAAAAATACCCAAAAGATTAAAACTCCACGTGGAGAAAGAAAAGAAAAGAGGAAACACAGAAGGAGACCCACACGACCACTACCTACAGGGGCATCTATTTTGATAAAATAGAGGCTCTATTTTTAGGTGAGAGATACCCAGCTGTGAATATTTAGGACATTGATTCTCTAATGATGCCCTTGCACTGGACATTTGAAGCAAAATATTTTTAAATGATCTAATTCACATTAAAAAAAAAATCAATAAAGCATTCTCCCTCTGAAGATTGTTCTCCCATTATTTCTTAATTAAACCTTTATATCTGAATTCACTTATCTCTACTAGCATCTAGATTTAGCATGAAAGTATCTTTAGTTACGTTAAGAATAAAAAGCTCTGTATTTTAGGATAAGACCTTTCAACCAAAAATGTATAAAAAAACCATTCATTCAAGTAATTGGTGTTAAAAGTATTTCCCCAGTATATTTTTTTCCTTTGTGAAATTTTAGTAAATGAATCCATGTACCTATTTTGGAAAACCCAAATAGGACAAAGGACTTATAATTAAAGTAGTGGTTGGCCACCTCCATCCTTATATCTCTAGTCTTACTTAGGAAATCACTTTTTAGGGTTTCCTGTGTAGTTTTTGCCGGGAATCACTCCATAGTGAGTGAAAGTTGCTCAGACGTGTCCTTCTTTTTGCGACCCCATGGACTGTAGACCCCCAGGCTCCTCTGCCCATGAAATTTCCAGGCAAGAGTATTGGAGTGAGTAGCCATTCTCTTCTCCAGGCGATCTTTCCGACCCAGGAATCAAAACTGGTTGTATATCCTGCATTGCAGGCAGATTCTTTGCCATATGAGACACTTTTTGAGTGATTGTTTCTAAAACTTAAATAATATGGTTAATAGATCTCAGTTTATCAAATTTGAGTGTAAAATATTGGACATAAAAGATGATAGGCTTATGCTACCACATTTATACTACCATCTCCCTACTTAGTACCAAAATTTTGATGTGTTTTTTGCCCTTTTAAAGAATTTTATACTTGGAAATAGTGTATTTAAACTCCTACTTCATGTTCACCAACCACCCTTCGACACCCTACTGTTAATATATACAATGAAAATATTAGGACCCATCTTTTCTCTCCACCTATTCAATCACACTTCTCTTCCTCATTTATACTCCTATTTATAATACCATATCTCAACTTGAATCTTTATCTAATTTGCATTCTGTTCTACAGTAATTTGGTCTTCTATTTTTATCTATAGAGAAGGGGCTTAGGTAGCCAATGAAAGACCTTCTAGAAGAAGAACGGTAGTTCACAGCGGGCAGTATGGTTCTCCAGGGTGGGGGGTAATGTGAATCCTATTTCCTGTTTCTCTTTAACATCTTTAATGAAATACTGGTTAATTATTAATGTAGTTTGGAGTAGAATATGCTTTTTAAAGGTGTATTCATCTGCTGAATCTTGTTCAAAGGTGAGGATGGATCAAAAAGATTTTCAAAGATGCAATCATACTTCAGTTAGAGTATATACATAAGTCTAGAATCATTTTTTAAATTTTTATTTTATATAGGACTGGCTGAGCAACTTCACTTTCACTTTTCCCTTTCATCCACTGGAGAAGGAAATGGCAACCCACTCCAGTATTCTTGCATGGAGAATCCCAGGGACGGCGGAGCCTGGTGGGCTGCCGTCTATAGGGTCGCACAGAGTCGGACACGACTGAAGCGACTTAGCAGCAGCAGCAGCAGTAGTTGATTTACAACATTATGTTACTTTCAGGGGCACAGCAGTGATTCATTATGTGTGTACATGTAATTATTATTTTTCAGATTCTTTTCCCATTTAGGTTATTACAGAATATGAGCAGTGTTCCCTGTGCTCTATAGTAGGTCCTTGGTGATTATCTATTTTAAATATAATAGTGTGCATATGTCAGTCCCAGACTCCCAGTTTATCCCTTCCTTTCTCCCTTTGGCATATCTTGGAACAGATCTTCCAGGGCTGCATACAGTGGTAAATCCCTGACACTGATCATGATGAAATCACAAAGCAGTTCCCATTAGAGTGTCTGGCCTGAGTCAAAGAAAGAAGAAACCTGGGATATTGCTATGTTAGGGATGTTAAGAGCAATTTATTTTTTCCTTAAAAAAGGTGTTTATTATTTTTTTCATCTGTCTCCAGGCTATGGACTTTGACTGTAAAAGTGTGACAGGTATTCTTTGAAAGGTCAATTTTGAAGATGGACTAAAAGGAGAAGAAAGACTAACCAGAAATTGAAGGGCTGATGAGGAAAGGGATCTACAGAGCTTGCTTGAGAAATTTTTTAGTGAAATGGATGGGAGAAATTAGAAGGGAAAACAAATCTTTATCTCAGAGGCCTATCTCAAGTCCCATCTTTCCATGAGACTCTGCCTGCACTCTCCATCCTCTGCCTAATTGAATGGCATCTTCTCTTCATGTCCACTGTCACGGTCACTTAGCTCTGCCTCTCTTAGGGAACTTCTCCACCTTTTGCTTTGTGTTAGTTTATTTAGAGCTGTGTGATGTCTGCTCTATTAGGTGATGATTTTCATCTTTTCTAACTTTACTTTCCCACCACCTAGCCCAAAGCCTTACATGGAGCAGGCATTTAAATAAAAAAAAAAAAAAATTAAAAATGTAGTAATGTATTCATGCTTGACTAAATCACAAATGTATCTAATTGTTTTCCTTATTTACTTTCGTTCTTTTTTCCCTTTCACTTTTCCCACCTTCTTCTTTTGCTTTATTGTCTTTCCTTTCTAACAAACAAGAAGCCTGTATGTGCATGAATAAGGAAAGATGTGCGTGTAGAGCAGTAGAATTTGAAGCACCTCGAAAGAGAATGGAAATAGAAATGATAAAGAAGAAATGTGACCCCGATATAACATAAGGAAGGAAGGGAGAAAAGGGAAAGAAAGGAAGAAAGAAAAAGAGAACGTATAATCTTCTCTCAGATTCCAGAGGAGTCAGGCCAGTATATCAACATAAAATCTTAACTGGACTTGAACGGATATTGTTTCAGTGCTGTTTGCCTAGATGTAAAAGTAGAGTGATGTTTAAATTCCTGCCATTCCTCTACACTAAGAATAGACTGAAAAACAAACAGGAGTCAAATTACCATAAACACGTCTCAATTATCAGTGAACAAGGGATTATATCCAAAGAAGAAAAAGAAGACAGGAGGTTTGTATAGCTTGTGTTTTGGAAATCAGCTGTCCGTGAAAGGACTATCTGCATTCAAAGTAGCTGTCAGAACTGATGAACATTTTTCTATAGACTATTACTACTTTTTGAGTTCTATAGGCATCCTGCAGGTTTAATTAAAGGGACTCTCAAGAACCTAAAGAAAATTATGGCATTTAATACATTTCAGTTTAGTTCAGTTCAGTCACTCAGTTGTGTCTGACTCTGCGATCCCATGGACTGTAGCACACAAGGCCTCCCTGTCCATCACCAACTCCTGGAGTTTGCTCAAACTCATGTCCATCGTGTCAGTGTTGCCATCCAACCATTGCATCCTCTGTGGTCTCCTCCTCCTCCCGCCTTCAATCTTTCCCAGCATTAGGGTCTTTTCCCATGAGTCCGTTCTTCGCATCAGGTGGCCAAAGTATTGGAGTTTCAGCTTCAGCATCAGTCCTTTCGATGAATACTCAGGACTGATTTCCTTTAGGATGAACTGGTTGGATCTCCTTGCGGTCCAAGGGACTCTCAAGAGTCTTCTCCAACACCACAGTTCAAAAGCATCAATTCTTCGGCACTAACTTTCTTTATAGTCCAGCTCTCACATCCATACATGACCACTGGAAAAACCATAGATTTGACTAGATGGACCTTTGTTGGCAAAGTAATGTCTCTGCTTTTTAATATGCTGTCTAGGTTGGTCATAACTTTCCTTCCAAGGAGTAAGCGTCTTTTAATTTCATGGCTGCAGTCACCATCTGCAGTGATTTTGGAGCCCCCCAAAATAAAATCTACCACTGTTTCTACTGTTTCCCTATCTATTTCCCATGAAGTGATGGGACCAGATGCCATGATCTTAGTTTTCTGAATGCTAAGTTTTAAGCCAGCTTTTTCACTCTCCTCTTTCACTTTCATCAAGAGGCTCTTTAGTTCTTCGCTATCTGCCATAAGGGTAGTGTCATCTGCATATCTGAGGTTATTGATATTTCTCCCAGCAATCTTGATTCCAGCTTGTGCTTCATCCAGCCGAGTGTTTCTCATGATGTACTCTTCGTATAAGTTAAATAAGCAGAGTGACAATATACAGCCTTGACATATTCCTTTCCCAATTTGGAACCAGTCTGTTGTTCCATGTCCAGTTCTAACTGTTGCTTCCTGACCTGCATACAAATTTCTCAGGAGGCAGTTTGGGTGGTCTGGTATTCCCATCTCTTTAAGAATTTTCCAGTTTGTTGTAATTCACACAGTCAAAGGCTTTGGCATAGTCAATAAAGAGAATGGAAATTTCAAGGAAGAAGATGCTAGCTATTTGCCAAGCCAAGACTTAGGGTATCTTGGTGAATTGAAAAAGTTTCAGGGTATGGTTATCACTTTGAAGGCTCACAAACTTAACTTTATGCCCTACGAGTATTTCGAGCACTTAAGGCCACACTTAGCTTAACCAAACTGAAAACATGCAGACTTATTCACTAGATTACCATCTTTTCAAAGTCCACTGAGAAATTGTGAAGGTCTCAGACATACCTGTTCTCAGATTAGTACTTTATTGCCTTGTAGGCAAGCTGTGTGGGAAGATAAATTGTAACTAGTATTTTATTTGATGTATTTCAAATTAGAAGCAGCAGAATAATATGTGTGGTTCAAGGGTTTTCTAGAATCCATTGACAATTGTCCAGTGTATCTGCATCTTTGAGAGGAATCTACCTGGTACTATGATGCCACAGATCACATGGACTTGATATTTTTTTCACTTGTAATTCTTGTGGGGCTTCCTATTTATACCCTATTTTGATGTGTTTCTCAATATCATTATATATATATACTCTTTTATATTCACCAAAAGCATTTACATAAGTTATATAATGATCTCCTTTGCAGTTTATATTAACACTACATTTCATAGGAAGGAAAACTGAGGCTCAAAAATGTTAAGTGACTTGACCAAAGATCCTACAGATATTAGCATATGAACTCATAAAAGCAGGAAGCATAATCTCAAGAGTAGTGGTCTATAACTGTGAGGCATTTGTAACATATTTGTTCATAATAGTAGGATTATAGATGTATATAATAGCAAAACTGATATCCTTAAATATAGAAATAAACCTCAGTTTACTCAGGGTTCCACAAGTTTTTCTATGAGTATTGAGTATTTAATGCATTTAAAACATGATTTGCTTTTCACATTTTGGAATTTCCCACAACATTTTAGGAACCCATTTATGTTTGTTTACAGAATTTTTACTAACTTTTAAAAAAAACTGTATTGGGGTATAGTTGTTATACTCTAATGTGAAACAAAGTGAATGAGCCATACATATATACTCTCCCTTTTAAACTTCCTTCAGGTCATCATAGTACATTAAATGGAGTTCCCTATACTATACAGTTTGGAACCCATTTGTGTTTGTAAAGGTGAATGACTTTGACCTATCATTGTAGTTTTAAAAAAGATAGATGGTTTTCTCCTCTTGGGTGGCATATCCATTATTGTTCTTAGTTGAAAACTTCAGACTCCACTCTATGAAATTTGAGCAGAAAATAAATATCTTACTAATGGGTATTGTAAATGCAACCCGTGCTTTTCTCAAATGCTCCTAAGTTCCTTTTACTGTGTCTGTGTGTTTCATACCCAGTTCAGTTCAGTCGCTCAGTCGTATCCGACTCTTTGCAACCCCATAGACTGCAGTACTCCAGGCCTCCCTGTCTATCACCACCTCCCGGAGTTTACTTAAACTCATGTCCATTTCTTTGGTGATGTCATCCAACCATCTCATCCTCTGTTGTCCCCTTCTTCTCCCACCTTCAATCTTTCCCAGCATCAGGGTCATTTCAAATGAGTCAGTTCTTCACAACAGGTGGCCAAAGTATTGGAGTTTCAGCTTCAGCATCAGTCCTTCCAATAAATATTCAGGACTGATTTCCTTTAGGATGGACTGGTTGGATCTCCTTGCAGTCTAAGTCATCCCAGATTCCCTAGTAATTGTGTTCCTAGGTTAGTGCCTGCAACTTCTTCAGGTACTTGCCCAATGGCAGCTACTGCTGCTTTGCCAGCCCACAGAGCCTGAAGTGCCAGGGGGTTGGTTAGTTCTGGTGGGACAGCCAGTGGCTGCCTGGCTTTCCTGACAGGAAATATGAAATTCGTTCCTGTGCTTTCAGGGGGGATAAGGTCCTTAAAAGATGCAGCTGAGGTTGGAACTTTGCCTAAGATCTCACACATACTTTGTTCTGAAACCCTTTCCTGTCCTGCTTTCTCTACTTTCTTACTGGATTTTACTGGAAGCACTTTCTTAAAAAGTCATTTGTACTAAATCCTTGTGTCCAGGTCTCCTTCTGAGGAACCCCACTGTATTAGGTTCTTAGGGTTGCTGTAATGAAATACCATGACCTCAGGTGGCTTAACAGAAATTTATTCTCTTATACTTTGGGAGGCTGAAGTCTAACATCAAGGTGCCAGCCAGAGCATGCTCCCTCTGAGACTGTGGGTAAAATCTTTCCTTGCCTCTTCCCAGCTTTGGTGGTAGCCATCAATCCTTGGCACTTCCTGGCTTATAGCTGCCTCACACCAGTCTCTGTGTCTATTGTCACATGACGTTTTCTGTATTTCTTTTATTTTTGACCTGTTAGAAGAATACCTGTCATGTTGATTTATAACCCATGATATTATCTTAACCTGATTACATCTGCAAAAACACTATTTCACAAATACAGTCACATTTTCACAGATGCCAGGAGTTAGGATTTCCCTATGTATCTTTTTTGGGGGGGGAGCGGGGTGCATAATTTAACCCATGACAGGATCCTAAGACAAAGTTGGGCAGCTCATGGGAAGGGCCAGACTCTAAGCCTTGGAGGCTGCAAAGCAAGGAGCACCACCCAACAACAAATTGGTGGGGAGCAAGTCTCATGTGGGCAGAGCTTTCTAACAGGAAGAATTAGAAACTTGACACATGAAATTTCTTTTGTCAAAATGGAGGTGATTTTTGAATGGTGTCATCTAGTCATGAAAGTGAAAGTCGCTCAGTAGTGTCCGACTCTTTGTGACCTCATGGACTATACAGTCCATGGAATTCTCCAGGCCAGGAAACTGGAGTGGGTAGCCTTTCCCTTCTCTAGGGGATCTTCCTAACCCAGGGATCAAACCCAGGTCTCCCACATTGCAGGTAGATTCTTTACCAGCTGAGCCACAAGCTGCTAAGCTGCAAAGAGGCTTCAGTCGTGTCTGACTCTGTGCGGCCCCATAGACGGCAACCCACCAGGCTCCCCCATCCTCCCCCATCCCTGGGATTTTCCAGGCAAGAGTACTGGAGTGGGTTGCCATTTCCTTCTCCAATGCATGAAAGTAAAAAGTGAAAGTGAAGTCGCTCAGTCGTGTCTGACTCTTAGCGAACCCATGGACTGCAGCCTACCAGGCCCCTCCGTCCATGGGATTTTCCAGGCAAGAGTACTGGAGTGGGTTGCCATTGCCTTCTCCTGAGCCACAAGAGAAGCCCAAGAACACTGGAGTGGGTAGCTTATCCGTTCTTCAGCGGATCTTCCCCACCCAGGAATAAAACCGGGTCCTACATTGAAAGTGGAGTCTTTACCAACTGAGCTATCTTCTCATACAAACAACAAACAGAAATGACTTAAGTTTCAGGTTTTGATGGATGACCAGACAACTGTGACCTTATTTTTATTCAGTGGTCAGTACTCTATAGCAGACATCACCAAACAAAGGCCAAGTCTGTCCTGCCACCTGTTTTTGTGTGGTGTGTGAGCCAAGTATGGTTTAACATATTTAAATCTAGAATGTAAAAAAAGACAGTATTTCAGGGAGGATAGTTCTTAAAAGAGTTGAAGACATTGTTTCTTGTCCACCAAGCCTAAAATGTTTAGTATTTGGCCCTTACAGCCAAAGTTTGCTGATCTTTGTATAAGAATCTATCCAGTAACATTTCTGTGTTGAAAAAATTCTGTTATTCCAAGAAATTAGAATTTACCAAATAAGTTGCTACATTTTTCATGAAGAAAATTAGACATAAAAGAAAAAATAATTGTATCTTGGAAAAATAAACAAAATGAAGTAAATACAATCAGAGGATTATAAATTAAGACTGTAGAATGCTACTCTCCTATCTCTTTTCTAGAAATGCACAGATAGAATAATGCTGTCCACCTTAAAGCAATCAAATACATACAAAATTATGATTCTTTATGTTTGTGTAATGCCTATGACTTTTCAGAGCTCTCTGATAGTGTTTAATGTCTTATATGGCTGGATTATATCAGTAACTCACATTTTTTTTTTATTGTTTATCTGTATGAAATTCAGTTGTGTGTACATTCTTTTTATCTTTCCTGATGACAGGTACTCTAATTCTTGACCAAAAGATTTACTTGGAAAGTGAGAAATTCCTGAACTACACTACTTGCCTAAAGCTTCTTCTGGTTGGAGTCAGTCCTTAAGGCTCTAAGGTACTAGAACAATCTTAAAGTTATCTTTATTTTCTTAATTTAGTAAAATGATGATACGGTTTTGAAAGAAAACGCCACACTCAAAAAATGTATTTTTGTGTAGATAATATGTACAGTGTGAATATAAATCTTAGCCCCAAATTTTCAATTCTTGATGCAGAGAGGAGTTTAAAACATGGTTGTTGTGGTTCTCGAGAAGATACCTTTAAATTGTATTCTAAACAATGCCATTTGAGACCATTACTTCAGTCATACTGAATTAGCATAAAGATCCAAAGGAATGCTAATTCATTATTAAATGAGTTGAAGTTGAGAGATATATACTACAGTCTAACAGATAAATGTAGATATACACTACAATCTAACAGAGAAGACTTAACATTAAGCCATACCATGAGGTATGGCTTAATAGCAACTGGTATGCAGAGGGCTTCAAGGTTTTAGCTGCTTGTTAGCTGAATGCATGTCAGTGGCATGATGAGGTTTAAAAATGTTTGTGACTGTAGGCTGCAACAGTTGAGGTTAAGGAAGGTGATGGCTCCTCTCTCTTCTGTGACTCCAAAGTGCTGGATCAAATTCTGGGTAATGTACTCTAAGGGTGTAGAAGATCAGAGATGGCAAATAGGTCTTATGTCTTCTGTCGATTCTAGTTGTTTGTGGCTGCGTTGAGAAGTGGGTTGAGAAGGATTCTGAGGGCTTATACAGGCCCAGTGGGAAATTGTGCTGGGTTTGTCTGGCAAGGGGGTAATACATTGTCATTATATGTGTTCAATATTGGATGACAAAGGTGATGTAAAAGGTGATGTTGACAGAGTTCAGCTGTCTCATCTCCTGCATGTTTTTAATTTTTGCTCATTGGATGTTATCACCTCTTAAAATTTTCATATGCCTCTTAACAGCCTCTTAGAACAGGGGTAGGCAAATTATGGGTAGCAGTTAAATCAGGTCTATTGCGTGTTTTTACATTTTAAATGTGAAATGTTATGTTTTGAATTTGTTCCTCAACTTACATCTGGTGGAATCTCACAAAATGAGGTAAGTCTCAATTTTATTATCTCTAAAAAAGTTTATAATTATTTATTTGATTTTGTTTTATACTACTGGTTTGGGGAAGTGAGGGAGGAGATTTCTCTTTAATATATAGTTTTACAGTGTTGATAAATTTTTAATATTAATCTTACTTTGTTTATCATCCTCAGAGACTATATTCTGTATCATTTATTGTGTGCAGCGTGTATTCAATATTTCTCAATCTGTTATTCTTTTGAATAGAGTTCATGCTTAAAAAGGATGGTTTTAGATAGCCTATGAATGTATATAGTTTTTAACTCAACATTATATGCCATTTATGTCCTTTTATGCTTATTTATTTTAAAATAATTGGTCTATCCTAGACTGATAGTGATGTGTGGGAACATCCCACAAGTTAATATATCTGTCCGTTTACCTTTGTAAATCTAACTTTTTTTTTCCTTTGGCCTTGTAATGAATTTATGAAGAGGGGCTGTTTAAGATAGAAGGATTCTGGTTCTACATGACTCTGAAAAGAGTTGAGAGATGGGATCCTATTTATCTGGTCAGCTGCAGCTTCTGTCTCTGATATAAGATACTGTTAGTGAAGACCTTCTTCTAGACGAGTTTAAGAAGTTGCTTAGCTACCTTAGCTTGCCTCCCTAAAAGATGGAATTATTAGACATTCTCTTTGGGCTTTGGATAGCTTTGTCTTCATGGTTATTGGACGTTTTTATGAGTGGATGGATGAAGCAGATTTCTTCGGCTACCTTGTCACACCATATATTTCCATTATGTCTCATTATAGTTTAAAACGAGTCCAGGAATAGAATACTCAGCTTACTCAGTTTAGTTAGTCGTAGATACCAGGTAGTTGGTCTTCAGCTATCACTAGTCGTAAAACAACAACAAATGCCATTCAAAGCAGGAGCCATCATGTAGAACAAACAGATCAAAAACTCCTTGCTGGTCTAGAGGGAGAAGAGAGAGAGTAGGGCAAAGAATGGAGGGCCACAGTGGTGAGAGGGCTCCAGGACCAAAGAGGATCAGGGAAATATATAAGACAGATGCTTGAGATTTTAAAAATAAAGACATGTAAATAAAGATAGGTGGCTGATTGCACCCTACTGTTCATAGCAGCACTGTTGACAAAAGCCAAGACAAAGGAGCAACCTAAGCGTCCAAGGAGAGAAGAACTCATCCATAAAAAAGATTTAAGTATTGCCACTCGGAGCAACACGGGTAGACTCAGAGATTATCACACTAAGTGAGCTAAATATCAAGAAATTAAAACATGATATCAAAAGTTACAAATGCAATCTTAAAAAACAAATATTCAGCAGGCACACATTTAGGAAAGTCTCCACTTTTTGAATTTAACTTGCAGTCAATTTTTTTGTATACACTAAATACACAGGAGAAGAGAGGCATCATTCAGCATACACGACGCTGCTTCCTGCTTTCTCATTCTCTCTGACAGTGAGCAGGACCACATCCTTCTCCTGGGTCTTCACCAGTCTGATCAGTCCATAGATTGTTGTGATTTAGTCGCTAAGTCATGTCCAACTCTTTGCGACCCCGTGGACTATAGCCTGCCAGGCTCCTCTATCCATGGGATTTCCAGGGCAAGAATACTGGGTAGGTAGCCATTTCCTTCTCCAGGGGATCTTCTCAACCCACGGATTGAATCTTCTGTATTGTAGGTGGATTCTTTACCACTGAGCCACCAGGGAAGCCAAAAGTGAATCACTTTGCTGTACACCTGTAACTAACACAATATTATAGATCAACTATTTTATTATAAAGATAGGTAGATAATAAAATATCTGTGAATTATTATGATAGTTTAAATATTTTATGTAATAGCATTAGAATGTTGAAAACTAGCGTAATAGTCACCACAGATGCACATAAATCTCACTTTGTTTCAAATGATACTATCAAAGGGGGTAAGTAATCTTTTATAGGAGCATCATAGTCTACTGAGACTACCTACTTTTCAAAAATTGGGGTATAGCTGCTTTACAGTGTTGTACAACAAACTGAATTAGTTATATGTGTGCATGTATCTCCTCTCCCTATAGGACCTCCCTCCCACGCTGCCCATCTGGGTCACCACGGAGCATTGACCTGAACTTGCTGTACTATACAGTAGCTTCCCACTAGTATCTGTTTTACACGTAGCAGTACACTTATATCAATCCGAATAATCTCCCAGTTCATCCCACCTCCCCTCCCTCCCATCCTCACACTCCATTCTCTACATCTGGGTTTCTATTCCTGCCCTGCAAATAAGTTCATCCGTGCCATTTTTCTAGATTCCACATTTATGTGTTAATATTTGATATTTGTTTTTCTCTCTCACTCTGTATGACAAACTCGAGGTTCATTCACATCTCTACAAAGTGAATGTGAAAGTTGCTCAGTTGTGACCCCATGGACTCTACAGTCCTTGGAATTCTCCAGGCCAGAATACTGGAGTAGGTAGCCATTCCCTTCTCTTTCATTCTTTCTATGGCTGAGTAATACTCCATTGTATTTTTGTATTGCATCTTAATTAATGTCCATCTATTGATAGACATTTTTTAAATGGCAGCCCCTAATGAAATTTTAAAATTTTGGAGAATTTCTGTTATTTCAGTTTTGCATAAAGTGAGAGTTTATTCAACCTTTTTTGTTGTGCAACTTCAATTTAGGTTTTTCAAGTTCTCATAAAACTAAATCACACAATATAGGTATTAAAACTGTGTGTATATTTTACTTAAACACAGATACCAATTTGCTAGACATTATCCTGTTTCCTACTCTGTAGCAATTGTCTGTTTTCTTCACAAATTCTAAGGGGGCATTGTAAAAACCATAGACCTAAACCATAGTAATATTTAAGTTTGCTGGAAATGATGCATAAAATTCCATGGCCAGGGACTGTAGAAGAAAAAGGTGACTCCAAAAACGGAGTCTTATAAATGGCTATTATCAATTAAATTCTTGCAAGATACCTAATTAAGTAACTGTAAACAAGCAAACACACAAAAAGACCTGCAATGAGCTGATAATGGGAAAAATAAAGAACTTGAACAAATGACGTGAATCAGAAAAGCAGTATATAACAAGCCAGTGTCTAAAATGATCTGCAGCTTTTGAAATGCTCTAAAAATAATTTTTAAAAAGAAAGTTTTTGTAGGGTTTTTTGGAGGCATTGGGAAGAGATGGAACTGATGGTATATTGATAACTGACGAATGTGAGAAAGCTGACTGGATGCTGGCTCTCCTTCTGCCTCCTTCACTGGAAATAATTTTCAAACTAATGTGAAAGGAAGAAATAGGAGGCCCAGCAGAGGAGTTAACAACTATGCAGGATTCTTTAGAGTCGGTTGTCCTAAATCTTATAAAGATTTTGTCCGGAGTACCACTTGCAGTTATAAAACTAGAACATGCCTCAGTTAGCTACAAGGTATTCTGGAGGATGGGAGGAGTGTGAGAAAACTAGAAATGGCTCAGTCCTCATATAATTTTTGAAAATGCGGAAAAATTAAAAGTCTGGATGAGACAACCTAATGAGGTTACATTGCTTCCTACCCAGACTGGGCAGCTTGGGAGGCTCGGAAAGCAAAACATTTTTTTCTGTAGTTCACAGTAGGGGTTAGGTAAAAGTCAATACCAGTCAGATCCCTTTTCTTCGCCTGGAAAAGAGAAAAAGTTAATATAATAAAGGCTTTGTGGTTTCGTTGTTGTTATCTTACTGTTTGAAATCTCTAACTACCATGGTACTTTTCTGGAAAGTGGTGAAAGGATATGGTAATATCTGTAGAAGCAGGTTAACTTTTGAAAGACAACATCTAAAACATTGATTATTGATCAGTGCTAAACAGATGTGATAGCTCATTTTACAAGCCACTTTTCTGGGCTAAGGGATGCTCAGATGGCTGGTAAAACTTTCATTTCTAGGTAGGTCTGTGAGGGTGTTTCTGGAAGCGATTTAGCTTTTGATTCAGTAGGTGAATCTGTAGAGTGAGTAAAGATTTGCCCACACTCCTGGGGATGGGCATCAGCCAGTCCCTTGAAGGCCCCAACAGAACAGAAAGGCAGAGAAAGGGTGATGCCCTCACCATTGAAGTTCAAGGTTCTTGGGACATCAGACTGTGGGACTTCAGCCTCACGCTGGGAGTTATACCACTGGCTTTCCTAGCTCTCCAGCTTGTAGATGGCAGAGTGTGGGACTTATCAGCTTCCATAACTGTGTGACCTATTTCTGTAATACATATTGTCATGTATATGTGTACATTTGAATATATACACATACAATATGTCATAAGAGAACTATATATGTGTGTGTGTGTGTGCGCGCGCGCGCTTGGTCTCTCAGATGTGTCCAACTCTGAAACTCCATGGATTGTAGCCCTCTAGGGTCCTCTGTCCATGAGATTCTCTGGGCAAGAATACTGGAGTTGGGTTGCCATTTACTTCTCCAGGGGATCTTCCTGACCCAGGAATAAAACCTGAGTCTCTTGCATTGCAGGCGGATTTTTTTTTTTTTTCTCTACCGTCTGAGCCACAAGGGAAGCCTGTGTGTGTGTGTGTGTGTGTGTGTGTGTGTGTGTGTGTGTTTTATCTCCTATCATCCTATCAGTTCTGTTTCTCTAGAGAACTTTGGCTAATATAATGCGAAAGTGTTCTCTATAGATATCCATTTATGAGCCAATCCCTAGTCATAGAATAACTTGTAATTTTATTAACTACTCAACTGAAGACAGTAATTGCTCTGTGCACTTGACAGAAAGTTGGGAAAGATAGTTTGTTCCTTGGACAGTAGGATTAAGGCTCAAGCATAACAGTCCTGGGCTTTTCCAATTGCTGATTACATGACTCTGGCAAATGACCTAAAATATACACAAAGAAGGTGAAGTTCCAGAACTGTGTTTAAAAGAAATTGATTATATAAATATAGGATGAGAAATCCCATGTGAAGAAGCCTTAAGAGCTTTAGCTCTTTATAAATTCAACATCAGCCTGCCATGTAACAGTGTGAGCACGCTGACCTAGACTTTATTTTTGTCTTGAGCAAGAGGAATAGTATCCCACTTGTGTTGCGTTAGAGAGAATGTTGTAAGAGAATTGTTCAGCACGAGGTATAATACTTTGAGAATGACATCAGTAAATTGGTTTGTGGCCAGAAGAGATCATTAAATGATTCAACTTTGTGATTCAATGAGTAATCAAAAAAAAACATATGTGAGCTGAAGAAATGGCAAAACTGGTTTGGACCAGTGGATCATTTACATACAGTGGATACCACACAACCTTACAAAGAATGAAAGGGCTCTCTGTGCACTCATGTTGAAAGATGTCTGAGATACATTCAGTGAAAAAAAGGTACAGGAATAGTGTAGTGTATTTGGTTTATTTTATTTTAAAGGAAAGGACTAGGCATCTGTATTTGCTTGGAGAGTCATAGAATTAAAACCTGGAAAGAACATAACTTACTTATTGGGGGTGAGAACTGGGTTGTGGGAAGAAAAGAATAAGGACTGGAGGGAGACTTTATACTTTGTAACTGACTTGATTTAGTTCCCCCAGAAGCTGATGTTGAGTTTCATCCAAGTAGCTTTTTAGCATGTGATCCCAGGAAGTCATAACTGATGAATGATTGAACAGGTTACCACTGTGAACAAATGCAACTCCACCCCACTGGCAGCCTCAAAGACAGTGTGAACTGCATGTTAGAGCAACCCCAACAGTGGGTGGAAACCTCACCGATGGATGATGGCTTGGAAGTGGGGAGCCCTTGGGTGGAGCTGCAGCTGCTTTTAGTCACAGCCATGGAGTAATAAATCCAGTACCAAGGGTGTCTATTTCAATACCTCCTGATCCTTTTTTGATTTTTCAACCAAGTGAAGATATTCTATTCTGAAAAAAAGAAAAATTGAAAATCGAAATTTTAATGAAAAGAAAATAACCACATATCATAAAATATTAATGATTCTGACATGCAGAAAATGATTAGGCTTATTTTTGGTCAGTTCCAAAACAACTAAGAGCAATACTTCTTATTATAGTATAGCAGATAGCAGATGCATCAGCTGAAGTTGGAAGCACATTCTAATCAGTAGATCCGCTGCCTTATAAGGTCTTGATAATTGCCTATCACTGGGCTCACTCGATCAGACTAGAGCTCACACAAGAATTTGCTTAAAGCTAACATTTATTGGGTGTTAAACCCAGTGAATCAACATGGTAAATAATCTCCAAAAGTGGCAGCGAAAGATGGAGTCGTTGATTATGCTAAAAGCCTTTTGCATGAGTTACTCATTTAAATCTATCAGTACAGCATCCTAGTTTGTACTAGAAAACCGAGTTCCGCAGAATGGCAAATCACAAACCAGCTGGTGGTTGTTTGGTCGTCCATAGTTATCCTCTGCTAGTCAGAGGTCAGCTTCTTCGAGGAGCTGGTGAGAAATGCAGAATTTCAGGTCCTGCCCCAGCTTTCCTCTGTTAGATTCTGCTTGGGAGCATGATGCCCAGGAAATGCTGCATTCATTGGAAAGTTTGAGAAGCCAGTTGTGTAATGTTTAGATTTTGTAACTGCCTAGTACAATTTATTATATTCTTAATGGACTTATATTGGCCTATATTTAAACCTCATTTATTTTAATTCAATTGAACATTTTAATTTACAGTTTGAATACACCACCGTAGCCATAATACTTGATGATTATATGCAGCTTTAAAAATACCATCTTAAACACATTGTGCTTATGTGATTGAAGTAGATCATTTGGAACTGAAAATTCATATTTTCTCAAGTTTGAACCCAGTGCCAAGGACTGAAATAATTCTAGTGCCCAGGTGTCATCAGAACCAACTAGATGACCTATTAAAATAGTACAGTTAGGTAGTTTTCTTCAGTTCATTATAAGCGTCACTCATAATTGTGAGATACTCTATTATGAGCTGAAACAATGGTACCTGAAAACATGAATAATACATAGTGCTAACAATGCTTTTGGAACCATTATGGTGTAGAATATTGTATTAATCCATAATTTGAAGATGGGACTAAATGGATCTTTCATCTAAAAGAGATGCTATGATGTGCCATTTTACACATGATGTTAATAAGAATATACTATCACCTAAAATCCATATTAAAATATTTTATATAAGATGTACTTACATTAATAGATATCTGTCATTTGTTACTAAATACGGCTGTTAAAAGAACCTCTTAAGTGCTTTCAAAATTTGTTTTTAAGACCTTGACATTGGATGGAATAAAGTATTATAAAACCCATCCTTCACTGTGAAAATGGACATAATGGATGAAATACTGTATGTTGCTTACTTCATTTTTGCCAGGTCAAATTGAAGTTCTCATCAGCTTTTGACACCCCTTACATGACCACATAATACATGATGGAGAACCTAAATATGGACATTAAATATTTCATTTTCGCTCGACATTATTATCATATAGTTCAACTTTTGAGAATATCTTTCACATTTCTTCCTTGAACATTATTATCTTTCATTGCAAAGCTCTCCAGTAATAGGGGAGTAAAATAAGGTAGCTCGCTCAATTATGAATCATTCTGGATTATAAATTCATGTATCACTCACCGTGAATTCAACAAGTACACAGTGATCTGTTTGATCTGAAATTGCATCAGAGTATGAAGTAGTACTTTAGAAAGATTAAATTAATAAAATAAATTGAGCAAGTGTTCAATAGAAGTGAAATATGGCACCTTCACCTAAGGGTAAATAAATAAATCCACTGTTTACATTGTTCGCCTTTGACTTCATTTTCTCCATCATCTTCTTGCTGACACTAACTGTTCCTCCATTTGATGGAATCAATATTTTAAATATGAATCAAAATGCAAAGTAGGGGGGGTGCTCAGGCACACATAAGTTGGCAATAATTTTTTTCTAATGGCTTCGAGTCATTTATCTTAGTCTGAAAGGTTTTTGACTAGTGGTGAGGGAATCAGAGTCATTTTCATTTTTATGAAAGTTGCTTTTCATCTTCAAAAATACCTTCTTTATGACCACATTTAATCAAAAGGTGCTAAGAGGAAACTGAATGGAGTGGCGCCACCCTTGATCATCATCATTGTTATTTTATAGAACGAATATGGAACAGGATTACTATGCTGCTTTGGTATTGTAATTAGTAAAATACAATTTATTTTCTAAGAGGTTTTTAGTGTTTGTTCTCCTCTGTTCTTGGAAGGATTCACCTGTGAGAAGCCTGCTAAATGTCGTGGCAGCCTTACAGAGGGAATTTTAAGGAACAATTTTAAATGACTAGCTAGTTCTTTGAGGAACAAATCAGACTTGAAATGGAGAATTAAGAAGTTTTATTTCTCAATTTTCCTGCTGATTTCCAACTATTTCCATGTATGGTAACGTGTTTCCCAAAATGTAAGCAGACGATGAGCATTGCCTTGGCATGCTCCACAAAGTCTAGAAGTCCTGGAATAATTCAGCACTCAAAACTGTCTAGAACCTGAGTTGCTATTTAGGGAAATAGGTTAAAACTTATTTGTTAACAAGAAGTAAATTACTTTCTGCCATCTGTGGAATTTAAATTCTACATAATCTTGACATATCACGTGCTAGTTTCCACCAGCATAATTGAGTTGAAGGATGTTCTTCCTTCCACTGACCACTTTCTTTCAGAACTTCTGTATCTTTGATAGCTTCAGTTTCAAAATGCACAATTTAAATTAGAGATGTGGATGTAAAACTTTATTTACTCAGGGAAGAAAAGAAATAGTGCCTTAGAACCACAAGATCAAAAGCATCTCCACAAACTTGGATATCTCCAAGAAAAATAAAGCCTCACGTGTGCAGTGAGCCAGATTTCACCTGTTTGCGCGATCGCTTTTTGTTACCTCCTAGCTCAGTCTTTCACCACAGCCTTTGCCCTGCCTGCTGGTCTTTTCCTTCCAGTTGATGCCCATGCCACCTTTAGATGGATTCCTGTTATGTCACTCAGCAGACAAACCCCGTTCTTCGTATCCCCCTCCTGCCCCTCCCGTGCTAACGCATTCTGCCATTGCTTTCAGGCCACGCTGTGTCATTGGCCTCATGCTTTCCCTTGCACTCTCCCAGCTGATGTCCGACATCCTTCATTTTGCAGCATCTGAGCAGAACCACAAAATGACAACTTTAGGATCATAATGCGAATTAGTTATGCTCTCACCATTTCCCATTCTCATTAAATCATTGTCAGGACAATGGATTCATGGAGTACCATTTCCTGTTGTCATTACAATTTTTGTCAGAGGAATGAGGTATCAGAATTTCAATGCTTCATGTAGTCTTTGAAAAATCATAGTTACCTCTGCAGCTTTGACCTTTTTTTTTTTTTTTCCTGTTCTGCATTTGGCTCAGCCCTGCCCTCTTTTCCCTGTCTATGTGTGGCCTTGGCAACTAGAAGATATAGCTTCTTCAATAGGGCAAAAGTTAAGAAATCACAATGACAGGATAACATTAAAACTTTGCCATTTTCTTTCCAGTGACAAAACTAAGTCTGACATGACCACGCACATGTTTTACACAAAAGTTGGAGCATGTGTCTGTAAATACACACACACACACACATATACATGGTCATTTTTTAGTTAAATGGTTTATTAGTATTCTTCTCCATTTTCATTTTTACTCTCCTTCAACTTAACAAATATACTCCTTGTCCTTAAAAGCAAGCAAAGACTTATTGTTCATATTTTTAAAGGATCCAAATTTCTGTTACTTTCAGAAAAACAAAAAAAAAAGTTCTTACTGTTCATATATACAATTTGAATAAATTACTTTATTTCCCCTCCCTGCTGATCCTGGCTGCCTTTACCAAGGTTTGTTTTACAATTGATCGCTTTGTTCTTCCCAAGACAGTTCCATGCTCTGTTTGGGTTCAGGTAGAAGTCTTACAAACACTAAGTAATGATTTGTTAACTGAACGCTCCTGAAGCTGTCTGTCAACTCTCCCTGCGACATAATAGCAGCTTCACCTGCCTGCAGTCACTTCAGGGTGCTCTTATTAAATGCAAACTTTGTAAAATCCCACAGAAGCGCAGGGAATGTGGAAATGCTATAGAAATAATACTCTTCTCTTTGGTAATATGCTATTACTGGTTTTGTTTTTAGTTTGGTTCAGGGTGTTCTCATATATGAGAAAAATGGAGGTCACTTAATTCTTAACACATCCCGGACCCTACTTGGAGAAAATATCTTATTTAATAGGGTTAAAGCTAGATTTCAATTCTTGTCCAATTCAAAAGAAGGAAATTAAGTTCAAGTGCATCAGTATTTTTTAACTTGCTCCCTCAACTATTCTCTTTTCTGTGTTGTTTTCATTGACTGCTTGTTTTTCATATTTCTTTTTGGATTATATATTTAATTTCTTCACATTGTGGCTTAGCACAGTGCCTGAAATACACTAGGCACACAATAAATATTTGCTCATGGAAGAAAGGGAGGAAGGAGTGGAGGAATACAATACGATGGGTTAAAAATGTGAAATGAAATGTGAAATTTGAAGGTTAAAATAGTTTTTCAGATAATACTTGTATTGTTTCATGGTAAATATGTATAGTTTAACTGAGTAGTAACTTTCTTTTCCTGTTTAACTTAGATTTTTCACTAGAAATGGATGCTAATTTTAAAAATATCATCTCATGATCTATGAATATTGCTGCAAATTACTTCTTTTTAATTTATTAAGTGACTGTTATAATTTGCTGGTACTAAGTCACTTGCTCAATCACATGCATTATTTTTTGGATACATTGTTGGATTTTATTGTCAACATCATATTTAGAATTTTGTGTCTATTTCTAAAAGTGTATTAATATTGTAGTCTTTTTTTTTTTTCTTTATGATGTTTTTGCCAGGTTTTGGTGTTAACATAAACTTGACTTTATAAAATGACTTGAGAACTTCCATATTTTTGAAAAGAAGTCTAACAATGTGCATCTACAAAAAAGTTGATAAAACTCAGCTTTGAGGGCATCTGGAATTGGAAGCTCTTTCATGGCAGATTTCTAACCACCTTCTCTTATATTGGGGGGTAAATGTTCTACCCATATTATCCTTTTCTTTGGGGGATAATTTTTTTAATATGTGTTTTGCCAGATAGTCACCAACTTTCTCTAGGATTTCTAATTAGATGCCCAAAGTTTCAGGCAGAAGTGCCTCCATACTTTTTTGATCTCCTGAATCTATGGGTTATATATTCCACTTTTCATTCTTACACATATTTACAGCTTTTTGTTACCTGTTAGGTTTTTGTGTTTGCTTCAATCATAATTACAAGAAGGCCGTATATTTTACTAGCTGTTGTTATACTAAGGAAAGCAATTGTATTTGGAAAACTTTGTTGAGAGGTCCAAGTAATCAAAAGACAGAAGTAAGTTATTGGTGTCTAAGCAAACAATACTGATAGCAACATAACTTACGGAATATGTTGATTGCACCAGGTACTGTTTCAAGCCCTGTATTTCATGAAGCATTCAAACAGAAGTTGGCAAGAGGGAACACTGACATTTTAGGAATTAGTGAACTAAAATGGACTGGAATTAACTCAGACAACCATTATATCAACTATTGTGGGCAAGAATCCCTTAAAAGAAATGGAGTAGCCATCATAGTCAACAAGAGAGTCTGAAATGCAGTACTTGGGTGCAATCTCAAAAATGACAAAATGTTTGTTTCCAAAACAAACCATTCAGTGTCACAGTAATCCAAGTCTATGCCCCAACCAGTAATGCTGAAAAAGCTGAAGTTGAACAGTTCTATGAAGACGTAAAAGACCTTCTAAAACTAACATACAAAAAAGATGTCCTTTTCATTATAGGCGACTGGAATGTAAAAGTAGGAAGTCAAGAGATACCTAGAGTAACAGGCGAATTTGGCCTTGGAGTACAGAATGAAGCAGGGCAAAGGCTAACAGTTTGGCCAAGAAAACACACTGGTTATAGCAAACACCCTCTTCCAACAACAAAAGAGAAGACCCTACACATGGACATCACCAGATGGCCAACACCGAAATCAGATTGATTATATTCTTTGCAGCCAAAGATGGAGAAGCTATATACAGTCAGCAAAAACAAGACCAGCAGCCGACTGTGTCTCAGATCCTGAACTTATTGCGAAATTGAGACTTAGATTGAAAAAAGTGGGGAAAACCACTAGACCATTCAGGTATGACCTAAATCAAATCCCTTAAGATTATACAGTGAAAGTGACAAATAGATTCAAGGGATTAGATCTGATAGAGTGCTTAAAGAATTTTGGACAGAGGTTCGTGACATTGTACTGGAGGCAGTGATCAAGACCATCCCCAAGAAAAAGAAATGCAAAAAGTCAAAATGGTTGTCTGAGGAAGTCTTAGAAATAGCTGAGAAAAGAAAAAAAGTGAAAGACAAAGGAGAAAAAGGAAAGATATACCCATTTGAATGCAGAGTTCCAAAGAATAGCATGGAGAGATAAGAAAGCCTTCCTCAGTGATCAATGCAAAGAAATAGAGGAAAACAATAGAATGGGAAAGACTAGAGATCTCTTCAAGAAAATTAGAGATACCAGGGGACATTTCATGCAGTTGAGCATGAATAAAAGACAGAAATATTATGGACCTAACAGAAGCAGAAGATATTAAGAAGAGGTGGCAAGAATACACAGAAGAGCTATACAGAAAAGATCTTCCCAACCCACATAACCATGATGGTGTATCACTCACCTAGAGCCAGACATCCTGGAATGTGAAGCCAAGTGGGCCTTAGGAAGCATCACTATGAACAAAGCTAGTGGAAGTGATGGAATTCCAGTTGAGCTGTTTCAAATCCTAAAAGATGATGGTGTGAAAGTAATGCACTCAATATGCCAGCAAATTTGGATAACTCAGCAGTGGCCACAGGACTAGAAAAGGTCAGTTTTCATTCCAATTCCAAAGAAAGGCAATGCCAAAGAATGCTCAAACTACTCCATATTTGCACTTAAATCACACGCTAGCAAAGTAATGCTCAAAATTCTCCAAGTTAGGCTTCAACAGTATGTGAACTGTGAACTTCCAGATATTCAGTCTGGATTTAAACAAGGCAGAGGAACCAGAGATCAAATTGCCAACATCCACTGGATCATCAAGAAAGCAAGAGAGTTTCAGAAAAACATCTACTTCTGCTTTATTGACTATGCCAAAGCCTTTGACTGTGTGGATCACAACAAACTGTGGAAAATTCTTCAAGAATTTTCTTGAAAATTACCAGAAAATTACCAGAAATACCAGACCACCTGACCTGCCTCCAGGGAAATCTGTATACACGTCAGGAAGCAACAGTTAAAACTGGACATGGAACAACAGACTGGTTCCAAATAGGAAAAGGAGTACATCAAGGCTGTATATTGTTACCCTGCTTATTTAACTTATATGCAGAGTACATCATGAGAAACGCTGGGCTGGAGGAAACACAAGCTGGAATCAAGATTGCTGGGAGAAATACCAATAACCTCAGATATGCAGATGACACCACCCTTATGGCAGAAAGTGAAGAACTAAAGAGCCTCTTGATGAAAGTGAAAGAGGAGAGTGAAAAAGCTGGCTTAAAACTTAGCATTCAGAGGAATTCCCTGGTGGTCCAGTGGTTAAGACTCCATGCTCCCAATGCAGGGGCCCTGGGTTTGATCCCTTGTCAGGGAACTAGATCTCACATGCTGCAACTAAGACCTGGCACCCCTCCCCCCCCAAAAAAACTTAGTATTCAGAAAAGTAAGATCATGGCATCCGGTCCCATCACTTCAAATAGACGGGGAAACAATGGAAACAGTGACAGACTTTATTTTGGGGGGCTGTAAAATCACTGCAGATGGTGACTGCAGCCATGAAATTAAAAGACGCTTGCTCCTTGGAAGAAAAGTTATGACCAGTCTAGACAGCGTATTAAAAAGCAGAGACAGTGCCGACAAAGGTCCGTCTAGTCAAAGCTATGGTTTTTCCAGTGGTCATGTATGGATGTGAGAGTTGGACTATCAAGAAAGCTGAGCGCTGAAGAATTGATGCTTTTGAACTGTGGTGTTGGAGAAAACTCTTGAGAGTCCCTTGGACTGCAAGGAGATCCAACCAGTCCATCCTAAAGGAGATCAGTCCTGGGTGTTCATTGGAAGGGCTGTTGTTGAAACTGAAACTCCAATACTTTGGCCACCTGATGCGAAGAGCTGACTCATTGGAAAAGACCCTGATGCTGGGAAAGGTTGAGGGCGGGAGGAGAAGGGGATGACAGAGGATGAGATGTTTGGATGGCATCACTCAATGGACATGAGTTTGAGCAAACTCCGAGAGTTGATGATGGACAGGGAAGTCTGGTGTGCTGCAATCCATGGGGTCATGAAGAGTCCCACATGACTGCGGGACTGAACTGAATGAACAACAACCTATTAAGCATATCCATTTTACAGAAGAATACACTGAGGATTAGGATCTAGAATTCAAATCCAGACAGTCTGACTTCAATTTGTACTTGTACTATCTCTCTTACATTTAGTGTCTTAATTTCTACCTTCATCCCATGAGTGACCTCTCTTCCAAGCCAAGTGTATTCATACAGCAGCCTTTTGTATACCCTCCAAAACTCTTCATACCTTTCTAGATAAATAGAGACTGTGTATTTATTCTTTAACAACTTTCACAGTGAATCCTATTCTACCCATCTACTTGAATATAGGACTTCACAAGGAAAACTCAGTGTTAAATTCAATGCTGAAGCAATTACACAAGATTTACCAATGTCTTTAAATTAAGGATTTCCATACTTGCTCTTGCTAAAATAAAACTATCATTTTCATTTTTTAGACATAAATATAACCAGGAGAGGATGACAGTAATATTTGCAAGCGTTTATATTAGAACCACATTTCTACTTTTGGAAGCCAATATACAGTAGGGGCACCCTAAATTTCCACTGACATTCAAATAAGCTGCCTGAAATTACTAATATTTTGGTAAGGGAATCTTTCTGTTGAAAGTATGTGCCCATAAGAGTTCTAAATTCCGTGTAGTGTGATGACTTGGCAGGATGGAGCTGTTGCTTGAAATACAATAACAAAGAAGAAAACCAGGAGAAAGATGCACACATTAAATTTTCCATCTAGTCTGTATATTCTCTCTCTTAAAATGGACTCAATATTTTTGTCTGTTTTCCATATACAAATCTTGGGACTAACCACCTCAGTGAAGTTTAAATAACTTGAATTCTAACATAAAAATTGAATACATGTCATTTCCCCTTCAAATATATATAGCTTCTCAACTGGATCTCAAAAGCTATTTAAGTCTTTCAAAGCTTTTACATCTGATTTGAGAATTTGGCATATAATTCAAATCTCAGTACTTGAAAGTTCTAACAAGTGAAAAAGATCGGAAGTCCTTGGAAATTACTTCAAAAGTTCATTCTCTTTTATATCCAAAGATAGGATTGACATCTGAAGAATAAAATTAGAGTTAATAGTAAACTTAGTTCTCTGGAATTTAGGTTCCGTTTGGACAGAGATGTGCCCTGGAAATTCCTCAGGTGAGGTACTTCTCCCAAACAAAGATGAATTCTGAGTAAGTTTAGTTAGAAAGGGTACCATGATCATTTCTATAGCAAGAGCGATCTAACCAAGCAAATGACTTAAAAAATTTGTGACAACAGAACAGAGCTTAAGAGCATGGACTCTTTTAAGTCAGAAGGATCTGATTTTGCATCTGGATTGTGGCCACTTGATGAGTAACTTTAAAATCTTTATGCCATAAAGTTTACTAGTTACTGCCCCACAGAGCTATATGAATTAAATGACGTAATCCATATAGAGGGTTTATCAAAATGCTCCTGTATACTAAAATGCAGTCATTATTATCGTTTTCATTGCAAATTAAAAAAGCCTTTGCATTTGGTGTGTTCATCAGGAAATTTTCAGATTTGCATATGCAAATATGAGATCATTATTGACAAATGTGTTTAAATAATTTTCCAAGTCTTGTTTTAATTGGTTTTGTATAAGACTTCCAATTTTAGACGTGGCTTTCAAAGAGCTCCATTTCCCTTGACCACTGCTCAACTGTTGATACTGCTGTTTTGTAAGGAGTAAATTATTTCTTGGGGTCACTGTATGAGAACTAGTCTCTGTATTAAAATGACCATCAGATCTTTTCAGATACTCATCTACAGAGTCTGCTCCCTGCAGATTGTGATGTGTGCCCTGCCTTGCCTCTTCTGCTCTCCTCCTACTGTGTGTGACAGAACAATTAACTTAGTTTTGGAGATAAGGTACAATAATGGGCCTGCCCTATTGTTATCCAAATAGGATACTTGGAAGAGGAGGATTAGAAAAAGAATGGGGAGTAAATAGGAAGATTCAAAAAGTTACATCAAGCTTGATATCTATTTACAATAATTTTGTCATCACCCAGATGTCTGTGATTATGTTTTCTTTTTCTTTTTGAAGTATTTATTGAGCATTTATTATGTTAATCTCAGGGCTTCTTATGGTTAACTCACTTAATCCTCTTACTTTTATGGGATAGATATTAACTGTTATTATTCCATTTTACTGATGAAAAAAATTGAGGCATGGAGCAGTTCAGTAACCTTGCCCAAGGTTGTATAACTGATAATCGTAGAGGCAGGAAGTGAACTGAGACGGTCTGGCTCCAGAGTCTGTGTTCTTAACTACAACACTGCGTATCTGGTGGGGGTCGTTAACAGTTACAGTTTTGAAAATAAGTGAGTTATTAATATAAGTAGAGAAATTTACAGCTTATAATAGATAGTTATGTTCCTTCCTTTTGATTTATAAAAATGAGAAAGAAAAAATCACTTGTCTTTTATGATATCGTTTGAAATCTGGCAAGACTTTTAATTGGTGACTCTGTCCATGAAAGTGCTCTGGAGAAAAGCGAACCTTCTGTTACTATATAATTGCTATTTTTCCAGCAATATGAGATAAGGACAATGAAGTTGGAAAAGAAAATGCTGATTTGGGGAAATGAATGGTCTATATTTTCCTTACATTGACCTGCTCTCTAAAAAAATTCTTTATCCTAAAGTTTTTTAAATTATTATTATTAGTCTGTAAATAGGAGTTGATTCTTTTCAAAATCTGAAAGGACAAATTATTTTCTCAGATTTCGGTGATGCCATATAAATTCCCTCTTTTCCCATGCCTGAAATATTTTGAAACCTGATGACAGTAAAAAAAAAAAAAAAAAAAAAAAAAGAATTCATTTAGATTCAATTGGGTATTAAATGATAAATTTTCTATTTACATAAGTTTGGCTTCTTTGACTTTATACTTATCATGTCAGTTTTTAATGTAATTAATCCATCTGTTTGTTCCTGTTGAGTCCTTTTTAAAAGAAAGCCTTTCAGAATAGGAAGTACTTAACTGAATTCAGAGTATAAAATAAAGCTCGCAGGAATGAGCATTTTCAGTTTCACTTAATGTTATATATGGTAATCTATGTCTGTTCAGTCACATTAAATAGACCCCAGAATAATATTCTCAGATAAAAACAGCTTTTTTTTTTTTTTGCTAATCATTGTAACTGAGTACAAATTAAATTCCCTTCCTCCCTCCATATTTTATGAAAACAGAATAGTATTTGGTAAAACAAAGGCTATTTTAAATAGCTCACAGAGTTCCATATCTCACAATTACATTTTGCTCCTTGGTGTATGCTTGTATTTGTGCAGAATAGTGAGAATATAGGCAGTGCTAGCTGCAGAGGATTCAGTGCATGAATTTCAGTTGACAGAATGTCGTGCAAAGCAAGGACTGCCTGTATTCACATATTTTTGTTGAATTTCTGTTACTCATCCTCAGTTCTGAATATAAAATTTGGTGTAGTTTTTGGTTAGATGAGATAAATTGATCTTTCTTTAAGTAGGTGGGAGTCAAAAAAAACTAGTTCTGCATAAGCTTATATCATATTATGGAATATCTTGCTGTATTAAATTGACAATGAAACATTATATTTCTTTCCTTGAAATCTGTAATGCTTACCTCATTTTCCATTGGGGGTCAGTCTATAGCAGAATACAAGCTATGCTGACATTGATCATCTGAATATTTAGCATTCTGGAGACAAGGCAATCTACTGATGGGTTAAAGTTTCCATTTTTCATTCCTATAATTTGGGCTTTTGCATACAATTATCAGGAAGAAGTTAGGGATTACATTTTGGGAAGAATTCTTAAATTTAAGTCAAATAACACACCTCAAAGTATTTGTCATAGTTTTTAAAAATTTCTGAATTTTTTTTTATTTGCTTGCCTGTTAAATTTTATTTACCTGTTTTTGTGCTCATGTTTAATTTTACAAATAAAAGTAAGTTTTAATAGCTACCTGACTTCCCAGATTTTAATATTTTACAGCTGCTTTTCAGCTCTCTATAGTGCATTTTACTCTGTTTCCAAGCTCTTCATGGATCTTTGAGCTTACAAAATGAAATATGAAATATATAAATAGTGTTTGTCTTTTATCCTAACATATTCCAGGAATATGTTTGAAATGCTGAATATCAAACACAGTGTACTAAGGAGTAATGGGATGACCCAGAGGGATGGGATGGGGAGGGAGGTGGGAGAGGGGTTCAGGATGGGGAACACATGAAAACCCACGGCTGATTCATGTCAACGTATGGCAAAAACCACTACAATATTGTAAAGTAATTAGCCCCCAACTAAAATAAATTAATTAATTAAAAAAATAACACAAAAAATAATATTTTGAAAGAGATTAGGTGTAGGATTTCAGGAAATTAAAAATAATATATTCCCCAAGACATAGAATAATTATTCAGGTACCTGATATTATCTTTTGGTGTACCCCAAATTTATGCATTTTCATTTAAATTTCCTATTTTTTTCTGGGTAGCTCAGCTGGTAAAGAATCTGCCTGCAATGCAGAAGACCCCGGTTTGATTCCTGGGTCAGAAAGCTCCCCTGGAGAAGGGATAGTCTACCCATGCCAATATTCTTGGGCCTTCCCTGGTGGCTCAGATGGTAAAGAATCCATCCACAATGCGGAAGACCTGGGTTTGATCCCTGGGTTGGGAAGATACTGTGGAGGAGGACATGGTAACCCAGTCTAGTATTCTTGCCTGGACAGTGGAGCCTGGTGGGCTACAGTCCATGGGATGACAAAGAGTTGGAAGTGACTAAGCATACAGTACTGTTTAACTGCATTATGTATTGAGGACTTTTTATTAATACAACTTGTATAAAGTTTAAATAAAAAAATAAAATTCTTTTCCCATTTAAGTCATTATAGACTATTGAGCAGAGTTCCTTGTGCTGTACAGTAGGTTCTTGTTTGCTTATCTATTTTAAATATAGCAGTGTGTGCCTGTCAATCCCAAACTCTCAATCTGTCCCTCTCTCCACCCTTCCTCACAGGTAACCATAAATTTATTCTGTAAATCTGTGAATCTGTTTGGGTTTGTAAATAAATTCTGCACTTAATGCATTATTTTATAATCTGTTCTTGATAATTCCAGTATCAGAACCTTTCAGTTCATTGAATGGGTATGGGGTTTCCATGTAGTGTGATGAAAATGTTTTGGAACTAGGTAGTGGTGAGAGTTGCATGCATGCATATTGCATGTTAGTCGCTCAATCACGTCTGACTCCTTGCAACCCCATGGACTGTAGCCTGCTAGGCTTCTCTGTCCATGGGATTCTCCAGGCAAGAATACTGGAGTGGGTTGTCATTCCGTTCTCCAGGGGATCTTCCTGACCCGTGGATTGAACCCGAGTCTCCCGCATAGCAGGCAGAATCTTTACCTTGAGCACCAGGGAAGCTAATGCCACTAATTGTATACTTGTGAATAGTTATAGTGATAAATTTGTATGTTCTGTGTATTTTACAGTAATAATGACTAATAATAATAAACAGTTCAAGGCCTGAGGACTTTGAGGGTGAGAAGATTTTTGGATCACCCAGATGTTCTTACCTTTTCTCGAATATCCCTGCAACAGCAGCTCATGGTTATAATTATACTCACATAAAGATGGTTTTATGTCCATGTTCGCTCAGCAGCAGGAAGACTTCCCGTAAGGTCTCTGGGTTTGGAAGGATGTGGTGAGCCTGCCCTGGACTTGTCCTTAGCTAGAGGGTGAAACCCTACCAGGTGTTCCCCCCCACCACGGTATAGAGAGAAGCTGTCTTCCAAGACTTCCTACTCTGAGTGGGGATAGGAATGCAGCTTTGAATTAATCCTCTGGATCCAGTGAAATCTTCAAAATCACACCTCAAGTTCATGTGGCTATACAAGTTCTCTGAGGGTCCACTGTCTATGTGGGTTTCCATTTCTACTCGGATACAGCTGTGATAACTCCTTACTACCTAGTAAGCAAGTTCGTGACTAAGATGATTAATTTTTTTTTCTGTATTTTCAGTTGTTTTCTGTGAGAGGATAGGTGTGAGTGATCTCCCCCGTACATGTAGTTTGACATCAAGGTATACAAATACTTGCTTCTGGTGATTCTCTATTAATGCAATTTGGCTGGCTCCCCATTCTTCTCTCCCTTTCCTGTTTCTGAAATTTTTAAAAATCTTTTCGGTTCAGTTTCCCGAGAAGTGGAATTGAATTGTCTCCTTGGCAGCTTGTCCTTTCAGAAGAGAGTTGAGAAAGACAGGTGTCATGATTGGATGTGTCCAGTGGATACTCTAGAGCACTTTCCTAGGCTTTCTTTTTTCTACTCTCTGGACACAGATAGTGCAGATATACTTCCTGTCTGAGAATTGGGCTTAACAAGGCTTAGAGAAGGTGGGTTCATTGTCCAACTTCACAACACCTGGAAGAAACCATAAACCCCAGTGTACCTGTCTCTTGGAGCCTCTGTTCTGAGTGCTGGGCCACTGATAATTTGAAAGCTATCTGGAGGCATGAGTTGAAGTTGATTTCCTGCGGGAAGAAACAAAACAGCAGTTATTCAGAAAGCACTGAGAAGTCCATTGTAGCTGCCCTGTGTGTGTTAGGACTGTGCAAGAGACAAGAGGGAAGAAAGCTTAGAGTGTGAAGTTACTGAAGTTGAGAATTTGTATTGTCAACTTCTCCAGTCTCCATTATACTTTTGATTTTATTTGTATTAGACCTAAAATGAAAAAATGGGCATGTTTGTAATTTTAAGACTTTTCTTCTAGACTGTCTCTAATTCATGTGTAATATGTATATGGTACTTAGATGTGATCTATGTATTTATGTAAATATATATTCAGTAATTTTGTAGTTCGAAGAGGGTGTTTGCTATGACCAGTGTGTTCTCTTGGCAAAACTCTATTAGCCTTTGACCTTCTTCATTTTGTATTCCAAGAACAAGTTTGCCTGTTACTCCAGGTAGCTCTTGACTTCCTACTTTCGCATTCCAGTCCCCTATAATGAAGAGGACATCTTTTTTGGGTGTTAGTTCTAGGAAGTCTTGGAGGTCTTCACAGAACCGTTCAACATCAGCTTCTTCAGCATTACTGGTCAGGGCATAGACTTGGATTACCGTGATATTGAATGGTTTGCTTGGAAACAAACAGAGATAATTTTGTCATTTTTGAGTTGCATCCAGGTACTGCATTTTGGACTGTTTTGTTGACTATAATGACTACTCCGTTTCTTCTAAGGGATTCTTGCCCACAGTAGTAGATATAATCATCTGATTTAAATTCAACCCATTCCATTCCATTTTAGTTCACTGATCCCTACAATGTTGAAGTTCACTGTTGCCATCTCCTGTTTGATTACTTCCAATTTGCCTTGATTCATGGACATAACATTCTAGGTTCCTATGCAATATTGCTCTTACAGCATTGGACTTTACTTTCATCAGCCATCACATCCACAACTAGGTGGTGTTTTTGCTTTGGCTCTGTCTCTTCATTCTTTTTGAAGTTATTTCTCCACTCTTTTCCAGTAGCATATTGGGCACATACCGACCTGGGTGGTTCATCTTTCAGTGTCCTATCTTTTTGCCTTCTCATACTGTTCATGGGGTTCTCAAGGCAAGAATATTGAAGTGATTTCCCAACCCTTCTCCAGTGGACCACATTCTGTCAGAACTCTCCATCATGACCCATCTGTCTTGTGTGACCCTACATGGAATGGCTCAAAGTTTCATTGAGCTAGACAAAGCTGTGATCCATGTGATCAATTTGGTTAATTTTCTGTGATTATGGTTTTCATTCTTTGGCTCAGATCATGAAGTCCTTATTGCCAAATTCACACTTAAATTGAAGAAAGTAGGGAAAACCATTAGACCATTTAGATATGACCTAAATCAAATCCCTTATGATTATACAGTGGAAGTGACAAATAGATTCAATGGATTAGATCTGATAGACAGTGCCTGGAGAACTATGGATGAAGGTTCGTGAGATTGTACAGGAGACAGTGATCAAGACCATCCCCAAGTAAAAGAAATGCAAAAGGCAAAACAGTTCTCTGATGAGGCCTTACAAATAGCTGAGAAAAGAAGAGATGCTAAAGACAAAGGAGAAAAGGAAGGATATACCCATTTGAACGCAGAGTTCCAAAGAATAGCACGGAGAGATAAGAAAGCCTTCCTCAGTGATCAATGCAAAGAAATAGAAGACAATAGAATGGGAAAGACTAGAGATCTCTTCAAGAAACTTAGAGATACCAAGGGACATTTCATGCAAAGATGAGCACAGAATTGGTATGGACCTAACAGAAGCAGAAGATATTAAGAAGAGGTGGCAAGAATACAAAGAAGAACTACACAGAAAAGACCATCATGACCCAGATAACCACAATGGTGTGATCACTCACCTAGAACCAGACATCCTGGAATGCGAAGTGAAGTGAGCCTTAGGAAGTATCACTATGAACAAAGCTAGTGGAAGTGATGGAATTCCGGTTGAGCTGTTTCAAATCCTAAACGATGATGGTGTGAAAGTAATGCACTCAATATGCCAGCAAATCTGGAAAACTCAGCAGTGGCCACAGGACTGGAAAAGGCCAGTTTTCATTCCACTCCCAAAGAAAGGCAATGCCAAAGAATGCTCAAACTACTGCACAATTGCATTCATCTCACATGGTAGCAAAGTAATACTCAAAATTCTCCAAGCCAGGCTTCAGCAATACATGAACCGTGAACTTCCAGATGTTCAAGCTGGATTTAGAAAAGGCAGAGGAACCAGAGATTAAATTGCCAACATCTGATGGATCATCGAAAAAGCAAGAGAGTCCCAGAAAAACATCTACCTCTACTTTATTGACTGTGCCAAAACCTTTGACTGTGTGGATCACAACAAACTGTAGAAAATTCTTAAAGAGATAGGAATAGCAGACCACCTGACCTGCCTCCTGAGTAATCTGTATGCAGGTCAGGAAGCAACAGTTAAAACTGGATATGAAACAACAGCCTGGTTCCAAATAGGGAAAGGAGTATATCAAGGCTGTATTTTGTCACCTTGCTTATTTAACTTATATGCAGGGTACATCATGCAAAATGCCAGGCTGGATGAAGCACAAACTGGAATCAGTATTGCCGGGAGAAATATCAATAACCTCAGATACACAGATGATACCACCCTTAAGACAGAAAGTGAAGAAGAGCTAAAGAGCCTCTTGATGAAAGTCAAAGAGGAGAGTGAAAAAGTTGGCTTAAAGTTCAATATTCAGAAAACTTAGATCATGGCATCTGGTCCCATCACTTCATGACAAATAGATGGGGAAACAATGGAAACTGACAGGCTTTATTTTGGGGGGCTCCAAAATCACTGCAGATGGTGACTGCAGCCATGAAATTAAAAGATGCTTGCTCCTTGGAAGAAAAGCTATGACCAACTTAGACAGCATGTTAAAAAGAAGAGACATTACTTTAACAACAAAGTTGTGTAGTCAAAGCTATGGTTTTTCCAGTAGTCATGTATGGATGTGAGAGTTGGAGTATAAAGAAAGCTGATCACTAAAGAATTGATGCTTTTGAACTGTGGTGTTGGAGAAGACTCTTGAGAGTCCATTGGACTGCAAGGAGATCCAACCAGTCCATCCTAAAGGAAATCAGTCCTAAATATTCATTGGAAGGACTGATGCCAAAGCTTGAAACATCAGTACTTTGCTCACCTGAAGACCCTGATGCTGGGAAAGATTGAAGGTAGGAGGAGAAAGGGATGACAGAGAATGAGATGGTTGGATGGTGTCGCTGATGCAATGGACATGAGTTTGAGTAGGCTCCAGGAGTTGGTGATGGACAGGGAGGCCTGGCATGCTGCAGTCCGTGGGTTTGCAAAGAGTTAGACATGACTGAGTGACTGAACTCTACTGAATTTTGTAGTATTTCATATATGATGCATACATTTCGTTTGAGTCCTATATATTCTTGATAAATCTCTTCCAGTGTTTAATGTGTGTGGTCAATAGACTTTAAAAAATTAGATTTCAATGAGTCATATGGTTCTTTTGAGGTGGCTTTAATGATCTTCATTTGAATGGAAACCACATGATTTGGAAGGCACCACATTAGCAGTCAGTTTGTTCCAAATCAATGCTTGTTCAGCTGAAGGCTGGGTAGCTGGACATTCATGGTACTTCTGTTTTTTTTCTTCTTTTTATTGCAGTATGATTGCTTTACAATGTTGTTAGTTTCTGCTTCACAACAAAGTGAATCAACTGTAGGTATACAAATATACCCTCCACCTAAAGCCTCCCTCCCGCTAGGTCATCACAGAGCACCAAGCTGAGCTCCTTGTGCTAAATAGCAGCCTTCCTCTAGCTCTTTTATACCTGGTAGTGTATATATGTCAATGCTACTCTCTCAGAAGAGGGAACTCTTGCACTATTGGTGTGTATGTAAATTGATACAGCCACCATGGAGAACAGTTTTCAGGTTCCTTAAAAAAACAAAAAATAGAACTACCATATGACCCAGCAATCCAACTACTGGGCATACACCCTGAGAAAACCATAATTAAAAAAGATGCATGCACCTCAGTGTTCATAGCACACTATTTACAATAGCCAGGACATGGAAGCAACCTATATGCCCACCAACAGCTGAATGAGTAAAGACGAGATAAGTACCTATATGCAATGGAATATTACTCAGCCATAAAAAGGAACACATTTGGGTCATTTGTATTCATTTGGATGGACCTAGAGTCTGTCGTGCAGAGTGAAGTAAGTCAGAAACAGGAAAATACCATATATGAATACATACATACGGAATCTAGAAAATTGTACTGATGAACCTATTTTAAGGGCAGGAATAGAGACACAAACATACAGAACAGACTTGTGGAATGAATTCAGAGATTAACTGTACTTCTGAGTGAAGGACCCTTTCACTATACCTCTGGCCCCTATTCTGTCCCATCAGCATCTTTGTTCCTATGTCCTACAACTGAGGAAATCGTGGGTTTTCTCATGATGAAATGAAAATGTATATTTCTAATCACTTACATCATCCCACTTCTCTTAGCTGTGCACCTGAATCTTATCCATTGACCTAGGGATCAAGCTTTCAAAAACTCAAAATCAACAGTTTACCCCTTTACCAACAGTTATCCCCTTTGTTCATTGTGATATTTCTGGATATGTCATCCCTTCCATAAAATAACAAAATACAGATTGTTTAAAAAACAAAAGAGAGACGACCCACACAGTAGAAGAAAATACTAGAGAAGATGGAGGAATAATATTTTAAAGTATTATTCAGAACAGAGAAATAACCAGGAAATAAAATTCAGAAGACAGTTCATTAATTAGCTCATTGTTCCCTGATGGCTCAGACAGTAAAGAATCCACTTGCAATGTGAGAGACCTGGGTTTGATCCCGGGGCTGGGAGGATCGCCTGGAGAAGAGAATGGCTGAATTCTCCAGTATTCTGGCCTGGAGAATTCCATTGGTAGAGAAGCCTGGTGGGCTACAGACCGTGGGGCTGCAAAGAATTGGGCACGACTGAGCAGCTTTCACTCTCTTTCACTTTTCTTTATCCTTCTACTGCTGATGAAGATACTCTTGTGATCACAGTCACGATTCTCTTCTGGGACATGAATTGTACAAGTATATTTCTATTTCATATCAACCTTTCACTCATGTAGAAAACATTGAGCTACATCCTCTGTGTGCTAACACTTTTGAGCAATAATCAAGATTCCCTCATTTAAACTACCAGATTATCTGCCATAGTAGAAGTATGGAAAGACTGCAGCTTCATGAATTTGCTCTCACACTGAATTGGTGAGCCTTTGTTCAGAATTGACAGCTACCAGTGTAGGTGCTATAGAGACCTTATTCATTTCCCCCAAAGGACTCATATACTCAGTGAAATATCAGGATGCCCAAATCCTAACTTATCATACTTAGAGTTCAGAAGAGATTAATGTGGTCCCTAGTATGTCAAGAAGGAGAGATGATGCTGAAGGTTTGGTAGAGGGGGCAGAGAGCAACATGCTCAAAGACACGCTGTAGGACAGCCTTCCAGCACTGGCCATTGGCATTTCCTTTGACAGAGATGAAGAAAAATGGAAGCTGAGGTATTGTGGGAGATACTCACTTGGATATGAGATAAGATACAGAACCATGAATGTAAGCCAGCCTTTCTGAATTCATAGTGATGACCTAAAATCTCCTTTAAGAGAGTGGACACAAGTGATTGGGATGAAACACTTCCTGATTTATAAATAGACTAATAAGTCAGTGGATTCAGTGAGTCGGAGAAGGAGGCTGAAGAAAGAAAACAGAGCAATTGTTTTCACCCAATATAAAGGGGCAAGAGAAAGAAGAAGGAAATAAGAAAAAGTACTGGCTTTGTGAAACAAGTACAGATTCAGCTGAATGCTGTTTGGTATATAATTTGTTGCAACATTTTTTTTCCCCAATTAGATCACAATTTAAAAAATACAAGTGAACAGATCCTATTTTGTAATAAAAGCATTAGTTCCCCTTTATTGAGCGTCTGCTGTGTGAAAGGCGCTTCACTTGGCACTTTACAAGTGCCTAGAGTAATCTGTCACATTTTCAAAGTATGTGTTGTTATCCCCATTTTGCAATCATGGAAACTGTGCTCACTGGTCAAACCTCCTCTCCAAGCTCCTAGTGCAAGGAGAAGTCGTGGCTAGGATTAGAGCCCAGGACCATCTGGCTGGGACTGTATTCACATCTCTCCGCCTTGGTAGGGTGTTCTCTTGCAGTGCTCTGCAGAGACGGGGAGGGACTTACCTGGATGGGCAGAAAGAAAGTTGTCAAACATGCCCATTTCTTGCCACCACTTCTGCTTTTAGCAACTGCAGTCTACAATTTTGGATGCACCTGGCTGGAACAGCTGTGTACTTAATAAGTTTCTTTCTCTTTGGACTCATTCTGCAGAGAAAGGCACTGGAGATATCCTTAGGGTGGCAGCGTGTCGGCATTGCCGTTCTGAATCTGATCCCCACATGCTTGCTCTATAGTCTGTGAACTAACTTTGTGGCCTACTGAATATAAAGAGGTGGCAACACTCAGGACAACAACGACATTCTTAGAAAAGAGTTTCAGAGCAGTAGGGATTGCAGCATGGGCTATGGATAGTCATAGAGTGAGAGTCAAATGAGCTTGTAAAGCCGGAATATGTAGATTACAATTTTAAGTCCCATCTATGGTCATCATGAGGATTAACAAAACACATCAAGCATGAGACCGTAGCTGGCACATATAAATGAGAACTATTATTATCCTCTCATTAGAAGTATGAATGAAAACAATTCACTTTTATTCTGGAAAAATCCAAAAGTTAAGAATTTATGATTTTCCTATTTATAATTTCAATATTTAGGGTAGCTGAGATTTTAATATTTACAGCATCTAAGTGTTGCAGTATATTTTGTTAGATGCCTCTTTTGGTATGGCATGACATTTCAACTGTAGTTTCTGCTTATTTCCTCTATTCTGTATCTCCTTCACTGTGTACCTTTATTTTCTCCAACCTCTAAACCTCTATTGCCCAGGTTTCTTCTTCTGCCTTCTCTACAAATACGTGCAAGCTCTTCCCAACAATGCTTCTTTGTCTTTGTACCTAACCCTTACTTTCTCTTCCTATATTCCAATTACTAATTTCAGGCAGGATTACCAAACATGGAGTAGCTAGCCCTTTCACTTAACCATATACTCATTCATTCATTTTTTTCACTCAAAAATTGGTTTCCAAATTCCTGATGCCCTCCAGGATGCTGCAGTAAGCTTTGTGCTCTAATGGTGAGATTGCCATACAAGAATTTCTGTTATTTATATTCCCCTTGGAGAGAAAACTGTATCGTGATACAGGTAAATAATTACAAGTGGTGATATACACCAAAAAGGAAAAATTAAGGGAACTCTTTCAACATGTGTTTAAGTAATCTAAGGATGCTTTCTGGGGAAGTTTTCATGAACTCTGAATGACATTAGGGTACCTATTTTGTTGTTGTTGTTGGTCGGTCAGTTATTAAGTTGTGTGTGACTCTTTGTGATCCTGTGGCACACGAGCCTTCCCTGTCCTTCACTATCTCCCAGAGTTTGCTCAAATTCATGTCCATTGAGTCAGTGATGCTATCTAACCATTTTGTCTTCTGCTGCCTTCTTTTTCCTTCAGTCTTTCCCAGCATCAAGGTCTTTTCGAATGAATTGGCTCTCTGCATCAGGTGGCCAAAGTATTGGAGCTTCAGCATCAGTTCTCCAATGGATACTCAGGGTTGACTTCCTTTAGGATTGACTGGATTGATCTGCTTGCTGTCCAAGTGACTCTCAAGAATCCATAGGGTTCGCCAAAAGGATGAATACTGTGGAAAGCTTTTTACTCTTGTAGTTTTGACACTGTGCTTTCTAGACTTTCTTACTCCTTAACTCTCCTGCAGCCCCGAAAATTCCCCCAGACCCCTGCCTTTATGTATCCATGCTGCTGCTGCTGCTGCTGCTAAGTCGCTTCAGTCGTGTCCGACTCTGTGCGACCCAATAGACGGCAGCCCACCAGGCTCCCCTGCTCCTGGGATTCTCCAGGCAAGAACACTGGAGTGGCTTGCCATTTCCTTCTCCAATGCATGAAAGTGAAAAGTGAAAGTGAAGTCGCTCAGTCGTGTCTGACCCTTAGAGACCCCATGGACTGCAGCCTACCAGGGGATTTTCCTCCATCCAGGGGATTTTTCCAGGCAAGAGTACTGGAGTGGGTTGCCATTGCCTTCTCCATTATGTAACCATAAATGACCTTAATTGAATTCTATTTCTATACCTTTTCCATGTTTCAGTAGCATATATTTTCTCTTCCCTTACTTGAGATTAATATTCTGCAACGTTTTCTTCTCAACATTCTGTAAACTCTAAGTTACTTTTCTTTGTTGTTGGTTTTTTTATTTAAGAAATGATTGTGTGTCCTTTTTCCACTCACCTCTTTTCTCATTATTCTTTTCTAGTTCAGTGCATTTACCTGCCAGCTGTTTCTCTTTGAATTTTTTGGCTTCCTTTGTACTTTATTCCACCCATTGACCAATATAATAATATATCCTATTGCAGTAAGTGTGTCAGATCACATATAGCAGTTAATCCCTTAATTTCCATGAAGGTGGGACTTTTAAAGTATTCTCTGTGATTTTTCTATATTCGCCTTTGTCAAACTAAATCATTTCAATTTGCTAAACTGGCTCATAATGATTAATACAAGTATCAAATCACCAAATCTAATGAACATGGCTTTTTTCCACAAAATCAAAGCTCACATGGAGTTGAAGAGTGTATAAAGACTGGCATTAGGGCTCATTGAAGGCACAAAAAGTTTTCAAGCATCTCAAAGAAAGCGTCAGTATTCATTTTTAGTGTGCTGCCTCATGAATCCTTATGTTTATAACACTTCTCTCCTGGAATAAATCTTATAGCTGATTATCACAGCTGTTGGCTTAGAGCCAAAAGCAATTCTGGGAACAGTATCCAATCGATGTGTAAACTAGTGAAATACCAGGAACTTTTGGAAGATGAAGAAAGGTGATTAGTTATTGAAGAATAAACAATAGTAAAACATCGAGCATACACTCTCAAACAGTGCAGAAAAGAATTTTCCATGAGTTCATATGAATATAGACGGGGTTATATTTTAGAATGTGGGTACCACCAGATGATTTATATTTTGTTATATTGTTGGAGAACATTTAACTAGTACCAAGTATGTCATTTAGAGTTTAAAGGTAATAAACACTCCTATTATTCAAAGTAGTATGTTTAAAATACCACCGTCAACATATACTTTTATTTATAATTGGATAAGAAACTTGATACAGAAAAATAAAAACAGTAATAAATCGATGAAAGTAAAACCACGGGAGCTGAAAACCTAGAACTGCAAGCAGTTAGATTAGGTTAAACAGAATGTGAAGGTGACAGGTTGGATCTTTAAATAGAGCAGAAGCCCCCATTGTACGTAGTTGATATGGACTATATTATCCAACTTTCTGGAGTATTTTCCATTTGGATTTTAGAGTATTTAATAATGATAAAACCCTTGATGGAGAAAATTGTTGCATGAAGTTGTACATTCATATTGTTTGGAAACTTAGACTGGAAAATAAAAACAACTATATCTGAAGGGGGAGGAGGAGGCCCTTTCCCAACCAGCTAAATCAGTCAAATTAACTCAATGGGCAGATCAACCTATTGCCAATGAAAGAAATCATACTTATTTTCTATTTTATGAGTAACTGCAATACTTTATTATTATCATATGCAATTTTGAAAGTTATGTTGGTGTAGCTTCACATTTAGATTTTCCAGAAGGAAATTGCCATTTTTTATTCTATATTTCTTTACTGCAACACTACTTCAAAGACACACATGAAGTGGACTGGAAAAAATCTACTCATTTGTCATCTTTAATGTGTATGGGCATGGGACTTCCCTAGTGGTCCAGTAGTTAAGACTTCACCTTGTAATTCAATCCCTGGTTGGGGAGCTAAGATCCTACATGGCTCATGGACAAAAACCCAAAGCACAGAACAAAAGCAATATAGTAACAAATTCAATAAAGACTTCAAAAGTGATCTACATCAACAAAACCAAAACAACAAAATTTATGGGCAAAGTCTCAAGCAATGACCTAGCTTATGACAATGAATGAAAACAAAAATAACGAAAGTCAACCAATCATCCCATTTTTCATTATAATTTTAAAGCTTAGTTTTCAATTGGAGATATGTACTGCAGTCATGTGTATATGCACCTACACACAAAGAAACATATTCATTCATTACAGTCAAAGCAGATATTTTAACTTTTTTTGCTTAAGGGTCCCTATTGCAAAATAAGATGCATATCTTCTTTTAAGATAAAAACATGTGTCTAAAAAACATGAACTAGGCCAATACATGACAGAAGTCAAGTTGAGGTTATTTAAACTTCATGATAAATGACCTTCAGAGGCCTATTTCATGGGGAACTTTATGGACCACCATACATGATTTTGAAAAAGGTACAAAAGCAATATTTATATGATAGTATTTTCAGAACCAGCATATTAACTCAGAATGGCAAAATGGATTTATAATTAAGACAATGCAAAGTGTTTTTCTGGCTTTCTAGGGTTTGGTTATTGTCTTACTAAATGAATTTATTAATTCCTAAAAGTTCTCATCATTTGTCAATTTTTCTTGATTTAGATTATATGTGTCATGTGTGTATCAGGTGTTCTGGGGGGAAGGGAATTCAGCCAGCATATGTCCCCACATTGACTCATACATAAAAAAGAACATTTGTAGATGTTTTGATAATGGGAGGGTTCAAATCATTTGTCCTAAGGCAATATTCATAGTCACACTTTGATCACTTTTATAGTGGTTAGACTATTTTCCCTGCAGAAATTACCCCATAACCTCAAAAGACAAGAGAAATATTAGGTGAGAAAATTGGAAAACATCCGATTGGCATGTTTCAGCAAGTGGACCAGAATGAATTGTATACAATCTGATTTAAGCTACTTAATGTAATGCGTTTAATACCACAGTGTGTCAAGAGAAACGGCAGATAAACCCACATAAATCATAAAATTGCTTCACCGCCACAATATTTATAGACCTTTAATGGTGATTTCTTTCAGAAATTGTAGTTGCTTACTTTCCTCACAATTATTACCCTTTGCAAGGTGTTTGATGATTTCCATACATAGTCATATTTAATTCACTGAAAATCCAGAGGCAGACATTCATATTCCCTGTTTACAGATTAGAAATCAAATGCTCACTTAGCAATCTTAATATTTTTCAAGTCACAAAGGTAGGACCTCACAAAACTTAGACACAGATTAAAATCATTCAAATAACTGTGCTATCCTCCACATTAAAAATATTCCATCTGTTGTTTTTAACAAAGTATTTTAATGAGAATTTTAGGAGTAATAATTACGGTAGTAGAAGCAAGGATAATAATAGTAATAAAAAGATATCATAGCAGCTGAATTTATTGATCATTTTTCACAAACTCTTACATGTAAATTGTAATTTCCAGTTTTACAGAAGTAGATCTAATCTGTCTGAGATTAGAAAGCCACTGTCTAGTGGAGCTAGGATTTGAGCTCAGAACTTGCAACTCCAGAATCTGTAGTCTGAGCCAAACAGAAGTTAAATGTGAGTAATACATGGGCACAGAGGAAAGGGCGGGGGGGAAGTTTTTACAAAACTTCAATTTGTGAAGAGTTTTATATCTTACCATATTAGACATTAAATTTCTCTTTAATGAGATTTTTTTTTCTGTATTCTTTATCTGAATAATATAGAGAGGACTGGAAAATATAAGACTACATTATTTTTTTGATACCCTGACAGCTTCCAAGATATTAATTTGTTGAGAAGATAATGTAATAATATTTCCACTTTCCTAGAGTGTTAAGTTTTATCATAGAATTTCACATTAAAAATTAAGATTACTTTCAGTGGCAACATATTCTGTAATTTCAAAAATTAAAAAAAAAACACAAAAAAACGTGGAGCTATGCAGAACACTTATCGACAGTCCCTGTTGACTCATTGTCTTTAACTCAGGAAGTATAAAGAAATAAGACTACAGCTTCTACATACGATCACCTCTCAGCTCCATATTTGATTCTGAGTTGATTTACCCTTTTGTGACTTCATATCAGTTCAGTTCAGTCGCTCACTCATGTCCAACTCTCTGCGACCCTATGGACTGCAGCACGCCAGGCTTCCCTGTCCATCACCAACTCCCAGAGTTGACTCAAACTCATGTCCATTGAGTCGGTGATGCCGTCCAGCCTTCTCATCCTCTGTCGTACCCTTCTCCTCCTGCCTTCAATCTTTCCCAGCATCAGGGTCTTTTCAAATGAGTCAGTTCTTCGCGTCAGGTGGCCAGAGTACTGGAGTTTCAGCTTAAGCATCAGTCCTTCCAATGAATATTCAGGACTGATTTCCTTTAGGATGGACTGGTTGGATCTGCTTGCAGACCAAGGGACTCTTAAGAGTCTTCTCCAACACCACAGTTCATATTTATGCAAACAATTCTGTTTACCTAATGAGTATTACTTTTGAAAATTTCTTTTCTTTCTGATAGAAAATGGGTCCTTCTATTGGGAATATTTATTCCATTACTGAACTGCTTCCACCCTTGTCCTGTGCAAGATTATTAATCTCTTTGTGTTTAATTAGTATAGACAAAACTTATACAAAGAAGCAATATTTGAAAATTTTATTCAGACAGATTTTTTTCCCTTCTACTTGTCTGCTTTTTTCCCTGAGACATGTACATTTTATAGCCTTTTTTTTTTAAACAGTTTTAGAGAAAGAACATTATTATATTTGTAATCTCTTAACATTGGAAAACAGGGGAAAATGTTATGCCCTGTCATTTCAAAGATTAAAAAAAAAAAAGGATTTTAAGTATTTGTTTAGTTGGAGTTCTTTCTTTTGGAAGTGCCTAAAATGCTTATTTCCAAGCATGAAGGAAACTCAGCTTTACAAATAAAGTCACAAAGTAAGACAATGAGGTAGGGCATAGTAAAAGCAGAGTGACTGTGTATAAAGGCTGGATTCCCTTGAATCCATTAGAAGACCACGTTGTGGTGGCACTTTTTTACCATCCTGTAGAGCCATCTCATTTCTAAGATACAAGGTTTAAAATTTAAGTATGCAAACTCCCCTTAGTTTGCATCAAATTTTGTAACCATTTAAGTATCTGACTGTGTAGATATCTTGCCCTAGATCTGCTCCTTTGTTATAACACCCACCATGGAGGCAAGAATCTTGTAAAACTTGAGTGTCATCTTGCTGCTCTGATGATCCAGTGACAGTCTTTATGTTGCTAGTGGATCTTAACCATTTCTTAAAATGTTTACTAAATAGTATTTATTATACACAGGTTTTATATGGGAGAGCCTTTCATTAAAATCATGTCAATACCAGGATTTTAATTTTTTTCTGTAAACAATATAATTTTCCTGAATTGTGTTTCTCTTTGATTTGATAAACATAGAAAGATCAAAAATATGCCTTAAATTAAAAAAAAAAAAATTAAATATGTTTTAAAAGGTTTGTTTACATTGTAGTCACCCTCCAAATGACAACACTTAAGAGATTCAGTCTGTCTTAAATATGTAAATTGTCTGACTTAAATCTTTGAACCCTTAGTAATTCTTTGTATTTCCCTTGTGTTAAATGCTCTTAGTAGGAAGAGGTTGCTTAAGAAGTACACAGGATAATAATTAACTGCATTTTAAAGTTTTCTTTTTATATGTTGCTTCAGCAGTATTGGAAAACTTGTATTTGAATAAACTGGAACATAGAGGAAACTGCTACATTTTTTGTTATGTTGCATTTTGCATATGTTATGTTGCATAACTCCCACTATAAAACTCTTTCTGTGAAAGTTGAAGCACTTTTTTGTCAGGGCTTCCTTGGTGACTCAGTGGTAAAGAATCTGTCTGCCAGTGCAGGAGAGGTGGTTATCACTGAGCATGAGATTACATCATGGTTTTGGTTTTTTTTTGCCTCTTCTTTAAATGTTATAATTGATAGGAGTGGAGATGTGACATTATTTTCAGGGTTTTAGAAAGAAGTGCATATGTTTGGACCTGAATCATGCAATGTAGCGAATCCCTAATGAAAGATGACATATTAGACATTATATTGACTAAATACTATTGCACAGCTCCCAGCTAAGTCCACCATTCCTTTGCACTCAGAAGGTGCTGAACTATATTATTTTGTATGAATTATAAAAAAAAATCAGTACGGTTTTAGACAGATGAGATTCTGAAACTACATGAGCATGAATTTAGTGAAATACACACGAGAATTAGAAAATGTCCTATTCTTAAACTAGGTCTAATTTTCAGAGTATAAAATGTGGTAGTATTGTTTGTCATATCATCCAGGAGTGAGTACACGTACTTACAACATAAATCTTATGCAGGATCATTCCAAAGGAGTCACAAAATTCAACCCTTTATTGAACTTTCTTTTTCTGCAGTATTTGTGATAAATGTAACTTGGACCAACCAATCCCAGATTAGCAGTTGAGAGATACTTCAAGTAAAATATCCCCTTCATCATATCATGGTCTTTAGTGAAAGTCACTCAGTCCTGTCCAACTCTTTGTGATCCCATGGACTGTGACCACCAGGCTTCTCTGTCTATGGGATTCTCCAGGCAAGAATACTGGAGTGGGGTGCCATTCCCTTCTCCAGTGGTCTTTAAAATGTCCATAAATAGCTCTTCTCCTCTTTCCTCTCACTTAATTGATTTAAAGAGAAAATCTAGTTCTGCTTTTATTCCTAATGGGGGATTTATCGACTCAGCATGTAGTTATTCCTTGTACATGAGAATATTGACTTAAAGTTGAAGACGACCCCTTGGCTGTCTCCGCTTTAACACTGTTATAAAGGCGGGGATTAGAACAGGCGTTACCACATTATATTGTGTCACTGGCGCTAAAGCCAGTCATCAGCAGATGTGCAGACGTTGAAAAGAATCAGCAACACATTTATCAGTCTTAATAATACAAAGGTAAGAAGAAAAACAGATAAAACCAGAAAGCTGAGTATTTAAAAGTATAGCAATTTAAGTTTTCTGGCTGGATGAAAGAGGAGAAGAGAGTTACCCTGTTTTGCCCTGTGCAGTTCCGACTCTCTTTGGAGTAGTAATAGTTCATCAGAGACCTTGAAATTTGAGCTCAGAGAAAAGGAGAGTGACCAAAATGGTGTGCATCATAGAAAGTGTCTGATTTGAGGGACAACCGAAAACGTTGGGATGTTTAGCTTGAAAAACTGTAGGAACTTGAAAGCTCTCTTTAAATAACAATCTGCATGACAAAACTGGCATTATGGGGTTGTGCTCATGCACTCTTACTAGCTTGACTTCACGGAGGAGAAAACTGCATCCCAGAGAGGTTAAGTAACTTGTGCAAGGTCACACAACTAGTACTAGAGTACCTTTTTTCCCCTTCCTTCTGGATTAGGACTTTAGAGGAATGTATCCTCCAAATTGCTAAGATGCAATTTTCACACAGTCACTGAAGACATGTGATTTACTGAGATCTGTGTCACAGTTCACTTTGCTCCATTCAACCACCTCGTGGTCTTTCTCTTAAACCTTCCTTACTGAACTTCACCTTGTTTTAGTTTGTCTCTGAGCTTGTCACTCACATGCAAGTTCTTCTAAACCTATGTTTTTGAAAATATTCATGTTTTTCTTGCCTTATATAGCCGGGATTTACTTTAAAGGTGTATTTTTCTGCATGAGAAATAGTAATTTTATGCATGTAAATAGCCTTTGCACATACACCCTCAACAACCTATACCCTGTTTTGAGGGAAAGATCAGGACACGCAGCAGGACAGAAGAGAATTTAACAATGTAACAGAAGCAGCTTTGCTCAGTTTAAAGAGAAATTAGGAAGCCAGAAATCTCAGCTCTGGGTAATTCACAGCTTCACCAAAAGGAGTTCTTGAATCATCGATAAGCTACTATTGCCCCAAGAAAAGACCGCATTTAGTCACTCCAGGTAAATGCCTATTTATTATGTTGCCATGGCTGAGGAGGAAAGGAAAAAGAAAAAAAGGAAAGTAATAGACGTTCTGCTCCAGAGAACGTTAATTATTTATCCTGATGCAAGTATAATTACTTGGCAGTTCATGGAAAACAAAATGAGGTATTAAAAAGAATGAAATAATTAAAATATATTGATAATGAGCACACTGCTATATTGACCCAACGATGGTTAAGATATCAAAGATGCATGCTTCAAAGGGGTATTATTTTGTAATTAAAAAGAACTGTAGAAGAAGAAACTGAAGACATGATAATTATACAGTGCAGTCGGTGTAGTTGTCAGTGGAAATGCCATTTAGGGAAAATAATACCATGTAAAAAGAAGTTAACGTAAGAAAAAAACTGAAAAGGAACTTACTGTTGATACGAGTAAGATCAATTATACATGTCTGGAAGGCAATAGTTATTTATGATAGATTTTGAAATACTAGGCAATGGAAATATTAGTTTCATGTTCAACTCTTATTTTCATTGGCAACAGAAGGTTTATCATTTCCCATATTTGTCATCACCGACCTTCTCTTACTCGATCTTCTTCTATGAAACATGTATTATCACTCATGATCGCAAAGTATATTTTTCTTAGGTCTTGAATTTGATCATTCTTGAGAGTGATAGTCCGTCATTAATAGTAGTTAGATCACTGCTCTTCCCAAACCAAGAGGCAGAACTATTTATATTTTTAAAGTGTGCAAATGCTTGATTTGGCCAATCAAGTGAGGAAAAGTAACTCAGAGTCACTCTTGACATGCATATGTGCTCAATTGTGTCCACCTCCTTGTCCCATGGACTGTAGCCCTCCTCTGTCCATGAGATTTCCCAGGCAAGAATATTGGAGTGGCTTGCCATTTCCTGCTCCAGCGGATCTTCTGACGCAGGAATCGAACGCATGTCTCCTGAGGCTCTTGCATTGGGAGGCAGATTCTTCACCACTAAGCCACTTGGCGATCAGAGCAGAAATTATTTTTTCTCCTCCATCTGGGTGGGCATACTTTTTGTGGAAAGCAGTTGCTACAGATTCAGAAAGAATGATGGGTTTGGGCCAACCTATGCGTCTTTTTTTGACAATTCTGAGATTAAGCCCACATATTTTTATTGAGTACAAATGTTGAGAGTTATAAGCAGCTAGCCACATAGGCTTATAGTACTGACTGATCACTTGCATTGGTGTTAACAATGATTAGAAATGTGGTTGGAGCAGTCCGGGAATTCAGTAATAAGTTTGCACTGTCTGGTATTATATGTATTACTGACTTCCATCAAGACACAGTATAGAGATGAACTTTCATTGCATTTAGATGGAGGATACATTTTAAACTCTCCAGGTTCTCCATATTAGGAACAGTGCGTCAGAGTATCTCTGGTTGTCAGATGGACCTTGGGGAAGACAGGCCTTGTAGAGGTGGAGTTCAGGTTACATATAGACTGGTAGGATTTGATGCTATCTGCTTAGGTCCTACTGTTTTGAACACGTAAGTGGCATATATTCCAAATCAAGCTAATTCAGTAAATTTGAGTGTTGCCTATGGGTCAGACCCCACTGGAGTGCTGAGAGGGTGTCTGACAGGAAAGCCAAGCACTCAGGTGGGACCGTGCTGGTCCCTTGAGTGTCCTCCCACGCTTGGTATACCAGTCAGCTCTCTCTGACACTTTCTGTCCTCAGCACAGGTGCCGTTGCCACATAGAGGACTTGTCCTCCATGTGCAGATGACAAGGCTGCTCACTCCTGCTTTCCTCAGAGGCCCCTGGCTCTCACAATTGTGACATTAGTCATTGGATAGTTTGTCACTTGCTCATTGACTGTTATTACTTCCTATGCTACAATTTCCTAGGTTTCAACCCCCATTCTGAGCACCTAGGCCAGAGGGAGTAATCCATAAATATCAAGGAAGGGAAGGAATGAAGGAGAAGGTGAGGGGAGGGAGAAGGGAATAAAGTCAGGGGGTCACTAGGATTCTTTTCAGTGTCTAGGCAGCAAATGATGATTGTATGCTGTGGTACCTTACTGGGAAGAAAAAGACTTCCCTAAATCTTTCCTTCACAAATTTCATAAATTTCCATCCACAGTTTGACTCAGCACACTCCACATCTATTTATATTCTTCCTAAAGATACCAAAACTCCTCTTGCCAAGATAACAAATGCACTTCTTAGGAGAAATATCTTTATTATGCTTTTTACTACATCTTTTTATTTATTAAAATAATGTATGGTCATGTAAAACATTTGGGAAATACCTAAACATGAAAAGATGAAAGTTTAAATAACCCATAAACCTACCACCCACAAAGTTATTTTTAATACACGTGTTTTTTCCAGATTTTTCCCCCATGCCTGTGTCATATTCCTAGTTGAGATGGTACATTGTATATGCAATTAGTTATTTTTATATTTTCTACTTAAGGCATGATAAAATTTTCCCAAGTCAATAATTACTTAATCAGGCTTCTCTTATTTGATGTTAGTATTATTTCCATTTTTCTCACTATTATAAATAGTGCCATAATGAACCTATTTTTCTATGGTAATATAAAATATGATAAAAATATTTCCAACAAATTTAGGCTCCTATTATTATGGGCATACATCAGGTAGAAGTGAAGATACATTCCTCAACTTTCAGTTTTCCTGGGGAAGAAATGAAATGTCAATAAAAGAACTTAATAACCAAAACTGGAAAAATTTGGCCTAATGTAACACGTGTTTTCTGAAGTGTAAAACACTTGCCTTTGATCTCTTCTAATGCTCCTAACTGTAAAATTTGATTTAAACAACAATGCAATTCAATACTTAGTTACAAGCAGTCTTGGTGTCTGATTTAAAGATTCAACTTTATTTTCATTTTGATGGTTTTTTCTGTTTTAGCTGAGGTTTCTGGTGAGGAAGAGCTAGAGAAGCACAAATGGGAAACATCACTTTTTTCTCATAATACAGAAACCATCTCCTACAGTTGTGTCCCTGAAAGAATTTTTCCAGAGGTCCTCTAGTTCATCTGCCTTCCTCCAGTAAAATATGACACTTAAACATCATATTCTCAAAAGGCAGTTTTTTTTTTTTTCTCTTGCAAATTGCTGCCATTTGATTCTGTAGCCTGAATGGGTGAGCCATTCAGGCTACAGATGAAGATTATTGAGTAAGTTAGGAGTTCATAAATGGTGTGAAAACATGTTTGAAATGCACAAACCAGAAAGCTCATGTCTCAAATGGAGATTGAAGTTAGAGCAAAAATCTTCCCAGCGCTGTGTAACATTTTTGACCCCAGCTGGTCAAATATAACAAAAATTTGCCTGTGGAGTTCATGGAGAATAAAATATGAATAGTTTATATTATATTAAGATACCGTAGATATATTTCTGTGATCCCAGCTCTCAAGTGTGACACAGCTGTGTCACAGAGACAGGTACAAATAAACCCAGGTTATGCGTGTGTATGACTTACTTGTTCTATTTATTTGAGTGATCTTTGGGGCCCCTAAACTCTTTGGAAGCTCTAGTATCCTGCTTTTACTTACAGCTAGTGTTGCCGTAGGTCATGAGGAGCTAGCTGTTGCTTTTCCTTGAAATTTGTCTAGTTTCTAAGAAAGAACAGTTTTAGAGAATGCCACAGAATCAGCATCTCCGTGATTAATAGGGAAAACAGATTTGAAAAGCAGCCAAAGTTCACCTGGCTTTGCAAGTCTCTTCAGTATTAATATTTCTTCATAAAATCTCAGTTAAATTAAAAAAAAAAATCCCCATGCTTGTACCCATCTCCGTTTCATGTGTAATAGGAGAAACAAAAGGGAGTTTTGTGGGAAATGTTTTCTTTCATTAATAGTGACATTTTCCCCCCTCGTAGTCATTCCTGAAAACTTGAACGTTAATTATTTATACCCTTAACCCCAAACTTTTTGCTTTTAGTGGCAATAATGAATTTTCAATTCAACATCACACATAAAGCATAGAGGTCAAAAAAAAAAAAAAAAAATGAAAAAGCAACTGAATCATCACAGTCCTACTTAGTTTCCCAAATACCTCTACCACCTAATTAGTTTTTCATTAATATGTGGAATCTTTTATAAAGATGAGAAACGTCTTTTCCTCTGTAGAGTTAGATGTTGATTGCCGAAGGTCATTTTCCCAACGAATCCCACACATGAGTGGGAATCAATTTGTCTTTGTGTCAGAGGGAACCCCTCAAACAACTTGGGGTGAGGCTGAAGAATAGCTGCACGTGTTTGCCTGAAGTCTTACCTGGAGATAGGGCTGGGCTTCTGTTCCCCGGGCTTCAGCTGTATAAATACGTTGTGCCATCTGCGCATGGCAGGGGAATTGAGCCGGTGGAAGCTCAACGCCTGTGTCAGTGTTTTCACAGAAGGACTGTTTATGAACAGATGTTCGGCAGTGTTTTTCAGAGAAAATGGACTCTGGAGAGAGAAAATGTCTATCAATTACTGAGGTATTCTGTTTAACAGCAATTTTTAACCTTGAGAGCGAGACTGTGGAAGTTTTCAGGAAAGTGTTTGCAAGGGTGACCACTTTCTTTGTCCCAAGTCAAACTCACCCCAGAGTCCTAGACACACTACCCAGGCTGATGGTGAGGTCTGTTAGTCTGACGAGCTGGTGTTCTCATGGCAACAGGATAGGCTAGATGTGAAGATGTTTTCCAGGTTGGAAAACCTTTCAGTGTATGGCCAGACTACTGTCGTCTTTCATTTTTCTTTCCTGATAGAAAAAAATAAAAAAAAGAGGATGGAATGACCATTGAGGTTTTCTCTTTCCCAAGTCTTCTCAACATCTTCCCTGCTTTTGTAAGAAGACGTTTAAATTGTTTGATATGTTAATTATGCCCCGATAGTCGAGCTTTCAGAGATCTACAAAATAAATTTATTTTCTCTAGTGTGCTTCCTGGATTAACTCTAAGAACAATACCATGAGAGAAAGGTTCGCAATACTTCAGACGCAGTATGTCAGAGATGGAATTATCTCCGACAGCAACACCAAAAGCATGGAGGCTCCTCTGTGACCTGTTGACAGACACCATGTTTTGCATAATATATATATTTTCATTTTCCCTTAGCTTTCTTATTATTTATTCAATAAATCCTTTTTTCTTGCTGACAGCAGTTGTATTTATAAAGCTAAATCCAACACAGCAAAATGTTCATCACTTTATAAACTAAATGCTAATGTTTTATTTATGTGCAATGAAGAGAGAAAAAAAGAACTGAATTGATGTTTACCTAACAAGCAGCACAAAAGTGCAGTACCATAATAGTGGAGTTCATAAGCATTCTGGCTTGTAATTTTGGGTGTCAACATTTGAATTGCAGAAAGAGTTTATGCAGACAGAGCACGTACACAAGTGCAGTTTAGATCCACATCTATAAAAATAACATCTGTTTAAGCATACATTACATTTAAAAATAACTGTACAGTGATCAGCTGGTTAAGTACAGTTAACCAGATGTCGTTTTAAAGGGCCAGATGGAACTATGAAACTAAGATTGAAAAATTAAAAAATACTGTGAAAGGTCAAACCAATTAAGCAACCTGTTTTGTTGGCAAGTGACAGTTAAAAAGTAAGTTCAACTACTTAAGGAGGGAGCGACGTGAAGACGGACCAGTTAAAACAAAGTCCTGCTTTTCTAAAGACAAAGTAAAATAATCCGAACGGGAAACTGCTCACTTACTGGAATCTGAAGAAACTTAGCTCAGCGTCAGAAAGAGTGACTTTCTGTGATATGATTCAGAAGCATCTCAGCTATCTTTTAAGTATGTATTTTCTAACAAAAATTTAAGTTCTGTTTTCAAAGTCACAGGATCCAATTAAATTGTCCAAAGCACAAGCTATAACCCGGGTAAGCATTTCCATGGTCAGTGAGATTCAGTAAACTTGTTGGAATATGCCCTAACTAATAAATCTGAGCCTTAAGAGTGGACAACATGATACCTTTAGAGAAAAATCAAATCAATTTTTTTTTTCCTCATCCTGGATATCACACACAAGGAAAAAATAAGGCGGATATTTATGGAATATCTGTAATGAGGCAGGGTTCTGTTACAGACAGGCTCACATCTATCAGAGGTCACAAGTGGAGGCTGCTTGGGCTTCTGAGGCCTGCAGATGTGTTTTGTTTGGCTTGCACAGAGCTTTAAATTTGACTTAATTGCCAACAACTAAAAATTGGAAGGTTTCAATATAAAAAGTCCCGATTTCCAGCTTCCCGGAAAATCTGGCAATACCAAGTCTCTATTTTTCCCACTGCAGAAATTGGCTGGCACTGAATAGAACAGCTGACCCTTTTTAGAGGGACAGAAAGCCTTGGGATTATTACAGGCTCAACCAGGCCCTTGGAATCGGAGACTCCCAGTTTCCTTGCATTTTCTTATACCCAGCCCACTTGACTCATTTATTTTACCTGCCCAGTTCCTGTTTGAGTTTTCAAGTGTAGTAGTCATCATCTCCTTCAGTTCCCACAAGCTACCTTGTAAAGTGAATATTGTTTTGTTACAACTATTTTACAGGAAACTGTGGACAAGATAATCCTCGTGACACCTTGGAGTCATAGAGTTGATATAAGTGACTTCAGATTTCTCTCTTGATTCTAATGTTCTTATTAAAATGTCATCAGTATTCATAATTTTTATCCTTGATTCTTCATTTGGTAGAAGGCACCATTCATTTAAAATGAAATAAATTGGCCTGTTAGGATATAGTTGAACCTACGTAACAGATAATTTAGATATGGTTGCTATTCGCAGATATTGACTGGTTGTTTAGGAATGAAAATATCAAAAGTCACGTCAAAAGGCACAGGAATGTCAGAACGATTCCATCTTCTCCCCATTCCCTGTATTCAGTAGTTCTTTTGCCTTTGCCTATCTGGGGGATTGGAGATAAGAAGGGATGTGAGGATACATTTGAGCTGAGTGGGGAAAAACTATAGCCAAGAAGGGAGAATATGGTGGCCTATGTCATACTGTATGTTTTTAATTGGTAAATTGATCAGGACACTCCTTTTTTTTTCCTTCTTGGCAATATAAGCTTCATCTTGGAAGGAATTTCCAATTGTACTTCCTCTTTCAGCATTGACCTTTCTTACATTTGTTTTACAGTAGATTAATAGCAAAAGAACAAATATCTGCTCTGCATTCTTTATTTTCTATCTAATCATTTTCAAATTGCAAGCCTGTTTGTTTCTCTTTGGCTCTTGCTACTTCCATAAATTTTAAAAGAAAGCTTCCATACACACACACACACACACACACACACACACACACACACACACACACACACACGTATTTTTTTCCATTAAGGAAAAGAGAAGGGGAATCATTGTAGAGGTATGCCACTGAACCAGAAGAATGTCAAATATGTCTTTGTATAAGGATTCAGTTGCACAGTTGAAAAGCAAGGTAACAGTCAGAGCAGGTTGGAGTCATTGTGATCTCATTTAAACACAGTTACCATTTTCCTGAAGGTGAAGTGTCTTACATGGGAGAGAGTGAGAATAAAGGACAGATTTTAAGGGAAAGACAAGTGATAAGGACTGAAAACTCCTCCACCCAGAATATAAGATTTGGAAAAAAGTTTGATAGAATAAATAATGCAGTGTCTTTTTTTTTGTTAACCTCTAGAAAACCTAAGTTAACAGGACACACTCAAGATATTGACAGTTTGGTAAGAACCAGTGTTATTGGATGTAGTTCAAATGCAACAGAAATACCCCAGAAGACATTGTGTACCCAGTATTTTCAAATATCATGAGTCAATGATATTGCGTGTTGGTGGTGCGTGTCTTGGGGTCACTGCTGGGAAGAACTGACTCAGAAAGCATCCAGGAGTAGCAGTTTCTTACCAAGAAAGAAAGAAAAAGAGTGTGTTAGAGAAAAGAGAAGAAGTACAAAGGGGCAGTTAGAAAGAGGAGCAAAAAATCTGCAACAAAACTTCTCCAATACCCAGGGCCTCCTCTTGTGAATCCATTCCCTCCCCCTCAGTTAAATGAACTGTTAAAAGAACCAAACCAAAGCTCACTACTGAGCCAACAATAACTGGAGAAGTTTGAGCAGATGGCTCCACCTCTCCATCTGATGACAGCGCATGCATAACCTCCCCTCTGCTCACTCCTGCAGCAACAGAGGACAGACAAGTGCAAGGCTGCGCTCCAGAGAGGAGGCAGGGAGAGCCACAGGTCAGGTTTCAAAGCTCAGGCTGCGTTCTGAAGCCTATTAATGTGTCTGATGACCACTCGGTTTTCTGGTTTTTAGGAATTGCCCTAGAAGCAAATTGTCTCTCTCATGTAAACTCATCGTTTGCTGATCCACTATCAACATGAATATATTACTGGTGGAGAGTTCTTCTGTTTTAGGTGAAAACATACATCACACACACACACACACACACACACACGTTCTCTTTTTCTGGCTGCACTTCACAGCATACAAAATCTTAGTTCCCCAACCAGGGATCAAACCTGTACCCGTGCAGTGAATGCATGGAGTCATAACCGCTAGACTGCCAGGCAAGTCCCACATCATACATTCTTTAAGCTGTATAAAGTGAAATCTGGCAGAGGAGGAAACATCCACATGTCTTAAACCTCATGAACCATCTGTTGTCCTAGTTATTCGTGACGTCTTTCCTATGAAAGGATGCAAAGTGAATCATATATGAAGGGGAAATACAGTCTTCTGATTGAATATGATTGGGGTACTAGTTAAAACTACCATTGCCTTCCCTACCTCATACAATGTAAGTGACACATACCTGCTACACCGTGGGTGGGAGAGATAGCCAGTAGGATGGTGAAGCTGGATTTGGCATAGCCAAGGATTTTAATCAGGGTGACCCAAAGTAGTGGGTGAGCCCCTGATCTCACCTGGAGTGCTGAGTACCGTTATGTTCCAGTTATTTAGCGAACGGTAACATCTGGCAATCAACTTAAATTATGTCTCCTATTAGGAAGATAAAGAGAATTTTCAAACAGAAAAGAATCATAAGAGAAAGGTAGGATATTGGGAACTTCCCTGGCAGTCTAGTGATTGTGACTTCATGCTTCCAGTGTGGGGAATGCAGGTTCCTTCTTGGTCGGGGAACTGAGATCTCACATGCCCTGCAGCCAAAATAAAAAGTAGGTGCTTGTATTAGAAAAAGAGGATACAGAGAGTGGTTGAGAGAAGGTTCTGAAAATAAGACATCTCAAAATGTAAGTAAATCAAGCCTGGTACAAAGTCAGCAACAACATGAGAAAGGAAATCAATGGCAACGTCCTCTCGCTTCATGTCAAGGCAGAGCTCAAAAGGCTTGTTGGGGACTAGAGCTGAAGGGAGTTTGAAGGGGATGCCCTTTCTAAACTGAATGACCTTAATAGCTCCAGCCAGTGTGTCTGACATCACAAGACCCTCTACTTTCTCATAAGATGGAATCTAGGCTATTTTATGGAATCTCCTGAATTTTAACTGTTGCAAACTAATTCTCCATCATTTTTAAATTAAGCACTGGTCAGACAACAGGCACATCTGCATGTTAAATGCATCTTGGAGGCTTCAAGTTTGGAACTTCTGATTACACTTAGGATATTTACCTCTAGATGTATGTATAAAAATATAAGAAACCCCAGCCCTGAATTTGCCCATTAAAGGACAGAGGGTCAAACCTCAGCTTTGGATGCTAGTGGCTACATGTCCTTTGACAAGACGGGAGCGTCTGCCTCCCCATCTGCGAAAGGAGAAGTGACCAGTGTGTTGCACTGTCAAGGAGACTTAAAAATTCCCCACCCCAAGCTTGGCAACGTCAGGTATTCTTTTAATTTTAAGGTCTTATATTCTACAATTAGAACAAGACATTGAAAAGTAAATAACCCTAGGAAGGATAATAAAGCAACTTAAATACTCCCTGAGTTGCAAATAGCTAACAAAAATCTTAAAAGTGGTTTCAGTAAGAAAAAGAGATGGAATCACAGCTGAAGGTGAAAGACTGTGACACCAGGGGATACGAAAAGGGGCTTTGGGGGCCCTCAAATCAAACCAGACTTAGCTTCACAAGAGCCCTTAAAGATCTACCCCCTTAAATGTTACACAGAATACGATTTCCCTGCGAATCTATGTTCTAGGAAAACAAACATTTGTAAGCTAAGTGAATATTGTGATTGTGGGACTTTTCAGAAAAGAGCCTTTGATTTTGCTTATGAAGTGAAGCATTGGTTGTTCAATTGTGTCTGACTCTTTGTGACCCCATGGACTATATAGCCTACCAGGCTTCTCTGTCCATGAAATTCTCCAGGCAAGAATTTTGGAGTGGATTACCATTCCCTTCTCCAGGGGATCCTCCCAATCCGGGGACTGAACCTGGTTTCCCCCACATTGCAGGCAGATTCTTTACCATCTGAGCCACCAGGGAAACCCTAATGAGCACCATAAATAGGTAGCATTCTGTGTGCAGTATTTTCAAACCTTTGACCACAAAACAATTTTTCTTTCTTTTAGGGGACTAGCAGTTCACAGTATACGTCTCTAGAAACATTGCTCTATAGTAAGGAGCTTGTAGTGACTTTACTCATATTTAGCCTCATTTTGAGGCTATTTTCTTTCTCTTTGGATTTCTGCGTTTTTTTTTTTTTTTTTTTTTTGGTATGTTGGACAAAAGAAGGCATGTGTTAAATATTTTGGTTTCGTTCTTTCCAAGTATCAATATCAGTATAAACTTCCCAAGTTCAAAATCTTCATAGTCACGTCGCTTAAGTCGAAGTAAGAAATGCCTTTATTTTTATGGTTTTCTAAGTCTATTTTACCAAGTGTACACTTACTGGATTAAAGATATTAATAATATTTGTCAAAATAATAATTTATACCTAAGCCTTGAGCTGGGGCTTTAAACACATTGCTTTTACCAGGCTTCCCACAAATTAAGACAGGATTTATGAATTTAGAGTTAATATAAATTTGAATTACTTCAAAAAAAAAGTACATCCCTATTATTTTTCACTGTTGGTTTTAATACAGAGCCAGTTCCTGGTCACAAGATAGTACAATAAATATTTTAAAATTTGGACATCTCACACTGAAGCTAATATGGTCTTCAGATCTGATTTTAAACTTGTCACCAATGAACATCTTAATGTGCTAATAAAATTACATACTATGATCATAATTTTGTTTGGCATTCCTAAAGCTGCATATGTCTTAATTCTTTTTCCCCTTTAATTTTACTGATCTTCAGTTAGTAAAAACAAAGTAAAACAATTTTGAGAAATATGGTCAGAATTTTTCATCTCTTATCGTACAGCTTTTAATACAGTTTTCAGTTCCAGTGTTTCAGTTGTTTTTCCTCTGTTTAATTTTATTTTCTGTGTATGCACATAATTACATTATTCATTAATCCACAAGTTCATACTTTTATTTTCCCTTATTTATTTTGCAAATGTGAGTGAGGCTTTCCAATTTTTTAAAATCGACTCTGTGAGGGATGTGTTTAAAAGGAATTTCATTAAAGTGACTTGTTTAGCTTTCTATTTGTTTGATTTACCAGACTCCCCTCTCCAGTAAAAAAAGAAGCTGAACTTATGTGGGCTTTTTATGAGGTCTAGTGTCATTGTAATCCTTTTCTTTCAATCATAATTTTTCTGTAGACATGAAAGATTTCGGCAGAACATGCTGAACAGAGAGCTCCCTGTGAAACACGGGTAGCTTTTTCAAAACCTAAAACAGTAAGAGTACCCTGAGAATAGAACAAAAGAAATTAAAACGCCAGATATGCCACAGTTGTCTCGTGCAGCAGTTAGAAATTTAATTATTTTATCTCGTAGAATAATGTGCCCTTCAGAAATCATTTTGGACTAGATGTTTCAAACCAATGATCTGTAGTTAATTATCTTTAATAACTGTTGCACATTATGGTTAGATCTATGTTTTTGCTAAACCAATTAATAATATCTTCATTAGTGTAAAGACAAGGTAGCAGGATCCATTCATTTTTCACATTGAAAGAGTAGATATTTTAAACACTGTAATTTACTTTAGCCATACATTCCCGATGATATGACTAATTAATGAAACTTCAAAGACATAACTTCCCCAAAGCTACTTATTTTAAAGTCATTGTTGAACATTGAATAACATTAGGTTGCGGGCATTGCTGACACCCTAACTAGCCATGGCCTAGAACTGACTGAAGTGTTAGTTTCTCAGTTGTGTCCTGACTCTTTGTGACTCCATGGACTATAGCCCACCAGGTTCTTCTGTCCATGGGGTTCTCCAGGCAAGAATACGGGAGTGGTTACTGTTCCCTTCTTCAGAGGATTTTCTGACCCAAGGATCAAACCCGGGTCTCCTGAATTGCAAGTAGATTCTTTACTGTCTGAACTACCAGGGTAGCCTCTTAAAATTGACTAAACCCATTTAAACCACCAAACCATTTACTGTTAATAGTCATTTTCTTTTTCCCTTTTTTTTTTTTTTTAACACAACAAAACTCTCTTTTGAAGACCTGTTGATTACAGAAGAAAGGTATAAAGTGGATGGCCTGTCTTTTTCTTTAGGGGTTGTAACAACCATGAGACTAAGATATTTTCTTCCTAGTTAAGAATGCTGTTGGGCACTATAGGCTTTCTGCTGATGGTAGGGAAAGGGGGCTGCTGGCAGTGCCGGTGGTGAAACCCATCTCAGCCGACCTTTCCCTCCCCTTTGAAGTCCTGTTTATATTCACAGAAGGGGCAACCACTGCAGGGAAGTGTTCTCCAGCCCTAGTTCACGAAGGTCCGCCCTTTGAACTGACCTTGCAGTTGTGGAGTCTGTTCAGAGACACAGCCCATTTAGATCAGTTATTGAGACGGCTGGGACCAAATTCTGGCTCTCACCATCTTGTCTGGCTACCTGCAGTCAGATTTTGGGGGTTGGTGGCAGTTACTGCAGGTAATTTGTTTGGGTTGCCTTGGGGCATTTCAGTCCTACAGCTATTTCAAAGTAAAAAACCTGATTTTGAAATACTATTTAGCGCATATTTTAGTACACTTAAAAGGACCTGGTAGGAAGGCATTTGGGGGAGAGTCTAAGACAGCTAAACCTTAATTTATTTACACCTCCACTAAAAAAAAATTCTTTAGATAACTTAGATACGTTCATGAGAAATAAATAAAGAGAAAAATTGGGCAAAAGAATGAAAGGAAAATGAATGTGTGAGTGAATTCTAGGTTTTTTAGGCTTTGGATGCACATTTGGTGTCATCTACAAAGAACAGAGATGGGCCTGAATCTAGCCTCGTCATTCCTAGTGGCCACAGCAAGAGAATTGCATCCTGGAAATCTAACTCACTGGAAAACTGGGAAGTTGTGTTTTTTCTGTATAATCAGGCCCAGTGTGTTTGATTTCCTGTTGATGACTTGAAAAATAGAATGGTTGAATTAAAAAGAACATTTCTGTCCTTCTGGGTTATATATTCTTCTTCTGTCTCTTCCTGGGGACATAAGTGTTCTCTCATAATTACATATAATGTGAGACATAGAATTCTTAAAAGGTTAAAGTAGAAAATCAGTCATTCAAAATTTTGCATGTCATATGACTAAAATCTTAAGAGGCTGTAATATGGGATGGGGGGCATGATTAAAAGAAGATAATTTAGTGGAACTACTTCAAACGCTGGAAGATAGTTGGCTTTGGTTCTGCCTTTCTCCAAAAGAACTTTGTTCTTAAAACTGGGGCAATAACCAGACTACTTAGCCACTAGAAAAAAAGCACATAAAGCACAAAACTGCCCAATTTCATAAAAAAACTTGGTTGAAATCAGTTGTCAGGATGAATCTGCTGATTGTTGATCATGTGATGGAAGGCATTAAGGTAGGGATCTCTGCCATCTTGAAGCAAGTAAGAAGAAAGAAATAGAGTTTTCACCAAGAATGAAAGTTGTATGGCTGTCATCTCTATGTGTCTTGAAAACCATTCCTTGTACAGCAACCTGACAGACCATGTAAAATCCAGATCTGTTCATGTCACCCCACCCCCCAAATTAAGATTTAACAGTAGCTTCTCACTGCCTGTAAGATAAGGTTCCAACACTTGGCCTTAATTTCAAGACCCTCCAGTTCAGTTCAGTTCAGTTCAGTCGCTCAGTCGTGTCTGACTCTTTGCGACCCCATGAATTGCAGCACGCCAGGCCTCTCTGTCCATCACCAACTCCCGGAGTCTACCCAAACCCATGTCCATCGAGTCGGTGATGCCATCCAACCATCTCATCCTCTGTCATCCCCTTCTCCTCCTGCCCCCAATCCTACCCAGCATTAGGGTCTTTTCCAATGAGTCAACTCTTCGCATAATGTGGCCAAAGTATTGGAGTTTCAGCTTCAACATCAGTCCTTCCAATGAACACCCAGGACTGATCTCCTTTAGGATGGATTGATTGCATCTCCTTGCAGTCCAAGGGACTCTCAAGAGTCTTCTCCAACACCACAGTTCAAAAGCATCAATTCTTTGGCGCTCAGCTTTCCTCACCGTCCAACTTTCACATCCATACATGACCACTGGAAAAACCATAGCCTTAACTAGACGGACTTTTGTTGGCAGAGTAATGTCTCTGCTTTTAAATATGCTATCCAGGTTGGCCACAACCTTCCTTCCAAGGAGTAAGCGTCTTTTAATTTCATGGCTGCAGTCACCATCAGCAGTGATTTTGGAGCCCCCCAAAATAAAGTCTAACACTGTTTCCACTGTTTCCCCATCTATTTGCCATGAAGTGATGGGCCCAGATGCCATGATGTTAGTTTTCTGAATGTTGAGCCTTAAGCCAGCTTTTTCACTCTCCTCTTTCACTTTCATCAAGAGGCTCTTTAGTTCTTCACTTTCTGCCATAAGGGTGGTGTCATCTGCATATCTGAGGTTATTGATATTTCTCCCAGCAATCTTGATTCCAGCTTGTGTTTCTTCCAGCCCAGTGTTTCTCATGATGTTCTCTGCATATGAGTTAAATAAGCAGGGTGGCAATATACAGCCTTGACGTACTCCTTTTCCTATTTGGAACCAGTCTGTTGTTCCATATACCACCGCTTTAAGGTCACCGCTGGTATGCGCAGCTTTGCAGGTGTTTTGGTCTGGTCTTTGAATCCTGCCTTTAATCCCGCTCTCTCTCAACTCAGACTTGACCCAAATAACTGTTACTCATCTATCTTTTTTTTTTTTAATTGAGGTATGCAACGTTGATTTATCACACTTAGTAGTGTGTATCTGTTAATGCCATAGCCCTAATTTGTCCCTCCCCATCCTTCTCTCTCGTTTTGATAACTGTAGGTTTATTCCTATATCTGTGCATTTGTTTCTGTTTAGCATGAGCTTTCATTTGTTTTATTTTTTAGATTCTACATATAAGTGACATCATTCAGTGTTTGTCTTCATATGACTTAGGTCGCTAAGCATGATAGTCTCTAGGTCCACTCATATTGCTACAAATGGCAGAATTTCATTTTTTATGGGTGAGGAATATTCCAGTGTGTGTGTGTCTATGTGTAATCTCACATCTTCTTAATCCAGTTTTCTGCATCTGATCTCAACTTAAAAGCCACTTCCTCAGGGACATCTTCTCCGACCACTTGCCCCATGGACTAGTTATATACAATTTTCATGTGTTCTCACAGTGCTATTTACTAATTAGTTTCTCCTTTCTTTTTAAAAATACTCCTCTAACTTGTAATTATTCCTTGACCCTCTCCTGACTTAGTTTTTGTGAGGATAGATACTGTGTTGTTTTCCTCATCTGCAGAGCCCTAAAACAATACCTGGCAAATAGTAGGACTCAGTAAACATTCAGCAAATGAATGGATGTCCTGCCCAAAGTGTCAAAAATGTAGGGATTCCACCTAGTAAGGTACATTGAATCTAGGTACATCGTGAAGTTATAGTTCAGTTGACTTAATTTATGGGCTTCGGATAAGATAATGTACATGTTACTGTCTTAGGAATAAAAATAAACTATGGCCTGACTTTGAATGCATTACTATAATCCCAACTAATCAAGGTACATTATCCATCTGAACGTTCCACACCAATTCTCTGCAAGCTAAAAGCTGCCAATGGCAAAATTTCCCTACGTTACTAAATGAGAAATCATGATTTTCCTTGGTATTCTGGTCATTCAGGAATCATTTCAGAAACAAAAGGATATCCTCAATTCAGAACGTTTTGAGCTTCCCCCTTCTCTATTCTGCAACTGCTTTGTAAAAAATTACAATAAAAAAGTCGCTCTACATTTGCAAATAGCTTTTAAAAACCAGAGCTCTCTCCTGGGAATATGATTCTAATAGGATAGAGACAAGGCTAAGTTGCTGAATGCTGCTGGTCATTATTCTTTTGTTTCAACTCAAAGAAAACATGCACAGATCTTATAACTAGACTCCCGGGCATGTGTTTTTGCTTACTGCCTAATGTGGTTCTAATAATGCAAACATTCCAGCTAAGTAATGATGACACATCTACAGCTACAGATATTAGAAGCTTACGCAAGGGAAACATTTTGGGAAACACAAAATAAAAATATAATAAATGTCTTATTTCAATTTTCTTGTTGCCATCAGCGTTAAACTATTTCTGGCTTCTGTTAACATGGAAAAAAAGTGGAGTCTAAAGAAATGCGAACTAAAGAGGAATTCTAGGAGTATGTGCTTTAAGAATCTTGAAATGTACTTGATTCCATCTTAATTCCTTTATTTGTGGATACACATTGATGAATTGGAGAGTAAATTTTAGGAGAAATTCTTTTTAGATGTGTCATTCATTGCTGTGTCTCAAACATGTGTCAATGATACACTCCTTGTGTAAAAATAGGAAAATATACTTACTCTGCTTCTTCTTGGTCTTAATTTAATCATTTTAAGGAGACTTGGATGCCAGCCCTTCTAGGAATCAGTTCCAACTGAGACACCATCATATAGGAAGGAAGTATTAGATATTGATTGGTTACATTTTTCCCTTTGGCTAACAGCTACCATATTTTACCTCTCTCATTCTTGGTCATGTGGTTTGAATGGGATTGCTCCTGTTCTTGGAGGATGCTTACACCAATCAGCATATCTTCCTGCTAGGACAGAGTGTTTTGGTAAGAGGCTGAGTACATTGAGTAGATGACTCTATTAGGCCCAGGAGACCTGACTTTACTGCTTGCAGATATTGTTGCTGCCAAGAGTGGTGCCTTGCCTAAAGATGATGTCACCACGTGGAAGAGAGAAGAGCTGAGAAAATAGCAGAACAGGGCATGATGACATCTAGATCAAACCTCACCTGAAGCTATCTCACTTTTGAATTTCCAGTTATTTGAATCAAGAATTTCCTTATTTAATGTCATCTAAATTTCGTTTACTTATTCTTCCAGCCAGAGATTCCTCAATAATACAGGAAGAATTTGTTACAAAATTATTTACAGAGTACAGTCCTTAAACTGTGAAGTTTAGGACTTGTGAGAACTGTCGGCTGTCTTTTCCCAGTCCTTACTTTCTGATCCCATAGAAATACACATCTATATCTTTGTGCATGAAAGTCCCTCTGCCCAACAGGCTTCTTCTTATCCTTGGAGATCCAAGTTAAGTATCACTCCTGATGTGACATTTCTTCAACCTGCTCTCGCAGCTTGGTACTTGGGTTCCCAGATAATTTTGTCAGTATCATCAGGATGGTACTTTTCACATGATCACTGAATTGTTTACACATCTCCTTCTCCCCCTCCCCTGTTGTAGTGATTGTCATTATGGGTGAGACACCTACTTTTGGCCAGGGACATGTAATATATTTTGCAAAGCTTCTGAATAGACCTGTTTGTGCATAAGAGAAGATGAAGAAGGAAGACAAATGGCTTCTAAGTTTCTCAGAAACAGGAGATGGCAGAGTCACTTGAACTTCACATGATTCCAGAGTTTTTTCCCCTGCTAATGAAGGACTGGGTCATGTTCATTCTCTATTTCTCAAATTTGCTCAGTGTCTAAATTGTAAGCTCCAAAAATGCAGTTACCATTTTAGATCTGGTAATATTGTAGCCCTGTTCCTAGCACTGTACCCAGCATAAAGCATTAAATAAATATTTATTAAGTGAATTAGCCAGTAAATAATAAACATATTTAACACTTTTTCAATTCTTGCTTAAACAGTGTTGGATGGTCTCTGGTCATGAGCCAAAGCAAACTCGAAAGCATTGCCAATCCATACTGAAAAAGATAGGTGATGGTGAGTCCCCAAAAGTACAGGAAGAAGAGAGGTACATAAAGTCACTGATACTGGTAGAAAAACTATTGAAAGGCTGTGTGACTATGTCTAGTCTGCTTAACCTCTCTGAGTCTTCCACTTCTGATCTTTAAAAAAGAAAATAGCCTATTTATAGGTTGTAATGAAGCTGTAATGAGAATGCAACCAAAGTATATAGCATATAATGAACACTCAGTGACACTGAAAGCCTAAGTGATCAATTTCCTACTGATGACAGGCAAAAGCATGTTTGTAGAACAATTTTGACTTCCCTTTTAGTTCAGACAGTAAAAAATCCATTCGTAATGCAGGAGACATGGATTCAATTCCTGGGTTGGGAAGATATCTTGGAGAAGGGAACTGAAACCTTTTTTGACAATAGGGATCAGTATATTTATCAATGATCTGAAAGATTTCTCTCAAACCACGAAAACAGGACAGAAATTTTGAATATCATACCTACTTAAGTTTTGCCATGCTCAGTACCAAGAAAACAAATCAGAACTATTACTACACCCAAATCTGTAGTTGTTTGGGGTAGGGAATAAAGGTTTATATATATATTTGTCTTATTTAAGTAATTTTCATGTACCCACCTCTTATACAAATCAGAATAGTTTAATAATGAAAATGAATAATTTAAATTTTGGATTATTTAGCAAAGTTTAAATTACCCTGTTGTTTGATTTTCAGATTGTTTCACTGAAAAAACTTCTCTCCAGTGGAAAAGATATGATGACTCAATAGTGGCTACGAAATCATTGCAAATCATGTTCTGGAGTTAAAGCATTTATCATATAACTTTATATGCTTAAAATATTTTAATTAAAAATCTATTAATTCTTTCAATTTGAAATTAGATTCACTACTCTAAAGTACTAAGATACCTTTTTCTTAATGGATTAGTTAGACATTTCAAATATTTATCCAACTGATGAACAAGGAGAAATTCAAAATTGCAATCTTTTCTTTGATGTTTTATCAACAAGCATTTGTGTGGTGCTATAATGCGAAAAGTTCCAGGATGCTCTTTCTGTGATATTGATAGCTAAGTTTAAATTAATCATTCACCTGGACGTTTGTTTGTAACTCAAAATGTATGCAATGAAAAATTTTCATGTCAAAATTTAAGAAGAAGATGGTTTACACAAGCATATTCTTTGCAGGAAGTCGAGTTGAACTTTTTCAATCCGGCCAAAATCAGAAAGCACTATAAATCTCCCGAGAAAACAAGTTTATAAATTCAAGTTATGTTTAAATAAACATACTAAGCTAAATTGATGGCCTGAACCCTAGAATATGTCCACTTTTTCTTATCACTGCTTTTCTGGTGCTGCATTTAATTCTATGGTGACTAACGGATTTTGTAAATTTTCTTGAAATATAGTGGCAAAATTGCTTCCAGCATCAATGGAACTCTTGTGATTAAAAAAAAAAAAAGTAGGATGGTGTTATTCTGATTAAATTCTCTTAACCAATATTTAACTTCATCTCATTTTCTCCCCATCTCCTATTTGTGAATGCCAGGAATTTCTTGAAATACAGGGACACAATCACCTGAAAACTTTATGAATCTCCTAGGGTTTAAAAAAAGAAAATAATTTTGGACTAGACTCAGTATTTAATTCTGTCCCACTTCTGTACTCATTTTTGTCTGATTCTATTACTGACCAAGATTTGTACATTAACCACTGGCTTAAATAAATACTCAGTTCTTTTAAACTGTCCACAAGGCGGCAGTAAAACATCTTGCTTCCCCCCAATATTCTGAATCACTAAGTCTTCATTTTCTAAATATTTAGGTATTATACTTGCCTGAATAATGCTAAACTTTACTCTGCCTCTAAGTTTTCACTCTGCCATTCAAACAGAACGTACTAGTAAATATGAGTTGGTCATAATGAGACAAGTAATTTTCTTTCTGATAGATGAATAGAAATCCTTAGTTTTGATAACATAAACTGCCTATTTATATTGCCAAGAAATACTCTTTTCTGGTTTTTCTGTGTGACAAGGAGTCCCTCTAAATTTTCTGATAAGAGAAGTTGTTATTTGAGCAATGTTAAGTTGATAATTATTTTTTTTCCTCTCTTCCCAGCATATTCTGTGATGATGGCATTCACATGTGATTTTTCTGCTCAGAGTTTTTAAATAAAAAGTAACATTGGGTGTTCCTATGGGTTTAGTAGGTGCCCCAGCAAACCATTGCAGTACAGAAAATGCTCTTTCACAAGTGAGAAGAAAACATCTAATGACAGAGAGAATGGACAGCTCAGTCAGAACTGCTTTAGTAGATTTTCCACCCACTTCGGGTACCATCAACTTTCTTGTTAAGTGCTATGGCATACCTGTTAGGTACCTGGGCTGGAAACTGTCTTCCATGACCTCATGTGTCAAGCCAGTGAAGGGTACCTTGGAGCTCATGCTTTATATAAGAGAACGGGCCAGAAGACTATGGGACTGGGTGACCTTGCACTGTTCACTGACTTATTATTGCTGCCAGAACAGTGGTTGCCCCAAGGACAAGGGGCTGCCAAAAGCACCTCTGGAGTAATATGTCATCCTAGAAAATGCCTGCCATTCCAGAGAAACAGGCAGGTATGCGTGCATGAGAAAGAGAGAGGAAAAGAAAGAAAAAGGGAGAAGAGAGATGTTTGACAAAAGAAATTCTAAAAGTACTTCGGTATGGGAGATCAAAGCTGCAGTCTTTATGCTGTCCGCCTGCCTGTGAAAGCTGCAGGGAATTTGGCCAGGGCAAGATTGTGAGATTGAGTCCAGCATTCTCCCAACGCAGGCATAGCACTTTAGCGTGTGTGTCTGTGTGGGCATCTGCATCTCCGTGTGTGTGTGTCTGTCTGTGTGTCTGCAGTATCAAAACAAATTATGTAAGATGTGTATTTGTACTGCAAAATGCAAGGAAGTCAGTCATACAGCATAAATACTCAGACACACACACACACTGTTTCCCTTCTGTCCGTTGTTTCGTTTAACATACGCACCGCCTAATGCCTTTGGAACTGAACATTGTTTGGCCAGTAATAAAAGGAGGTTCATAGCCATTTGTGCCTTCAGAATGATCTCTTTTTATTTAAACTACTCTAAATTAAAACATACATCACCCACGCAGCATTCAATTTTTGAAAATGCATATAGTTTTCTAACTCGCTACTCTAGGAAAATGCACTGAATGATTTAATTTCATATTAAAGTGCAAATGTAGTACTGGATTCGTGTCGGGACACAAGTGCTGGATAAAGGCATTTAAATTGTATTTTTATAGGTGTTGATTTTAGAAAATGCCGAAAGTCTTTATTTTTGTAATTTACTCCCAGATAGATATCATGATTAAAATGTTAGCCCTTTAAAAAAGCCAAGTTACCCATATAGTAATCTCACTAGTTTATTTCATCCTAATAACTTATGGACAGGGAGGCCTGGCGTGCTGCGGTTCATGGGGTCGCAAAGAGTCAGACATGACTGAGCAACTGAACTGAACAGCTTATCTTGTGAGCATTTACTGTGTTCTAGGCATTCTGCTAAACATCTTTACATAAATCTCTGTATTCTTCAGTCATCCTCTTATGTAGAACCTAATATTTCTTGCCATTTAGCAGATGGAACTCAAGAGATTGAGTCACTTTGACCTGTTATCATGCAGCTGAAGAAGGGAAGAGCTTTGACAAAATAAATTTTAACTGTACCACTGAGCATGTAACAAGCCTCTTCAGCTTCTCATGAGATGAAAATTCATTGTGACTAAACAAGACTGCTTCTTTTCCCCCAAATCTCTCTCTATGTGGACGTTTATAAATATATCACAAGCACTTTGCTTATACACTATTATAATGTAAAACTGCGTTTAGCACTTGCAGGGTATGCTTTATACATAGAAACAGGCACTTTTCATTTTTTCTTCTGCTTTCCAAGTAGAATGCATTCTTTGTACACTGGCATATGCATTGCATTTTGTTATTATGTTCATGAGATGATACTGAATTTCCACTTGAGCTTGTTGCATCTCTTTAAGTTTAGATAACATGAAGCTTATTGATTGAAGGGACTAACTGATAAGATTCATAGTTAGCTCTGAACAGACAGAACCTCAGGCCATCAGTTAATTTTAAGGATTCCAACACCTTCTTTGCCATAGGACCAGGCAGTGGTCAAACGAATGTTAAGAGATTTCCAATTTGGATTGTTTTTCTACTAGTTGCAAGGCTAATGATAATAAAAATGACTGTTATGTATTGAGTGTTTACGGTTTTTAGGCTAGAGGTGGAAAAGGACAGATAGAGGGCCAAATCATATTCTAAAACAGGTTTCTCTGTAACCGAGGCAGTTGATCTGGTAGTTTTTCTAAAATATGCGTTATTGGGAAATTTCGTATGGAAATGTATGCTTTTTTATTTCCCCTGGAAAAAAAAATCCCTTGAAAAATGAAAAAATCTAGAAATAGCTAGATTTCTGCCTGACAAAAATTGAGTGAAGTGCATTATGAATGCCCATTTTTTGATCACCATCCTCACAAGCCCACCACAACAGCTTCTCTCTTTGAGGTGATTGGAATGCACTTATTCTTGGAATCCATGTACAAAAAGAAAAAAACACTTTGCACCTACTCGCCAATGTCCTTGCATTATTATCTATGTGATAGGTATCTTATACCCATTTTACAGATAAAGAACTCAAGGAAGGTAAATAGTATGCAGTGTCATAAGTAATGAGTGATGGGGTTGGGATTCTGTCTCATACCTGTCTTCAGAGCTTGTAGGGTTTTTTCGAAGTGTAGTTTATTTATAGTATTTCAGGTGTACAGCAAAGTGATTCAGTTATACACACATATGTATATATTCTTTTTCAATATAAGTTATTATAAGATGTTGAATATAGTTCCCTGTGCTATATAGTCAGTCCTAGTTGTTTATCTGTTTTCTATATAGTGCTGTGTATCTGTTAACCCCAGATTCCTAATCTGTCCCGCCCTCCACTCTTTTCCCTTTGGGAACCATAAGCTTGTTTTCTGTGTCTTGAGTCCATCTCTGTTCTGTAAATAAGTTCATTTGTATCATTTTTTTTTTTTTTTAGATTCCACGTATAAGGAATATCATACAGTATTTGTCTTTCTCTGTCTGACTTGGTTCACTTAGTATGAGCATCTCCCGCATTCATCCATGTTGCTATCAGTGGCATTATCTCATTCTTTTTTTACAGTCAGAGCTTGTGTTTTAACTCCTATGTTGACTAAGGCATTCACTACAGCACACAGACTCCTCCCTTTATAATTAGCAAAGTGTCTTTTTTAGGAAAGCCACTCAGGACTGGGGATGTGTTGAGGGATTAGAGATCACTGGCATGTCTCATTGGCTCATAAAAGAAGATTCCAGGATTGTTCTCCCACTGGGGATGTGGCTGAGAAAAACAGTATATGTTTGCAGTAAGAACATCTCACTTAGATGACTTCAACTTTATGAGATTGACAACAACAATCCCCCCAAAAGGAGTGGGGGAATTCATTTCAATAGTGCCAGTCTCCCCACTTGCCACTCCATGCTAGCATGAGTGAGGTAGAAGCTGGCAATATGCTGTTCCCTCATCCAGACTTGGCTGACTTGCTTTGTGAGTCTGTTGTTTAAAGCTAAGTATTTAGCCATCATCATCATTAATATTATCTTGATATAGTAATAGAACATTAGCGATTTGAATGCCATCACAGAACTAGAAGTGTGAGATATTTTGCAGTTCCAAGATAACTACTTTGCTTGACTTTCCATGACATTTTTACCTATCCACACCAACTCAATGGACATGAGTTTGAGTAAAATTCCAGGAGTTGGTAATGGACAGGGAGGCCTGGCATGTTGCAGTCCATGGGGTCACAAAGAGTTGGACACGACTGAGCGACTGAACTGATAGGCTAGATCACATTTACAAAATGCATTGTCTCTGGGAAGCTGATGTCTTGGGATGCTCTGCTGAGAGCATTCACATGTCACCTCTATTAATTCAGGGCACATAATGAACAACAGGCAAACTCTAATCAAGTAGGATTTCACAAAGTGAGCGAAAGAGAGAGAGATGACTAGAGCCACAAAGTGCCTGGACACTGATTGGACAGTGTCGAGACTGTTTAAAGAAGCCCGGACAAGGAAAAGCAAGTAAGTGTCTTGGGCCTGAGGCAGACATTGCTAGTCAGTCTTGCCTGCTAAACACACAAGACTGGTCATACTATTATTAATCCACCTTTAGGGAATTGTATGGGAGAGCCTACCTTTCCATGTGAAATTTCAGTCCAGTCTTGCCTGGTCTCAAGTCAGCTTCCTGTCCAGTTCTCAGCTAAGTGGATGAGCTTGAGAAAATTGATAGCAATGTGCTCTATGATATCTGAATTACTAGGAAGAGATTCAAACTGCTTATTTTGTTAGAAATAACAGACATTGGAACTACAAAATAATATATAAGGATTATTTAATTCATTGAAATAGATGCATAAGGAAACACTAAAAATGTTCTAGAACAAAGTGAATATAGGTCCAACTCATGAATCAGAGGAGTGAAATCAGATTGATTGTGTTGAAATGGTGGGAGTCAGGAGAGTTGTCACATCCCTAGTGACTTGTCTTGAGAGGGGAAGGCAGAGAGGCTTTGGGCTGTAGAGGAATTGTTACCAAGAGAACCCAATCCTCTACCCTCTGTGACTTTCAAGACCACACTTATAGGGACATCAGACAGGAAGTCTTCAATTCTAGGGGAAAGAAAAACAAACAAACAAATTGTCTCCCTCCTTCCCTTGCTTTTTCCCTTTCTTCTTTCCATTCTTCCTACCTCTGGTCCCTTCTTTTTCATCCTTTCATCTGTCTGGTTTTCTCCAAATGAAACATCAAAAAGTACTCTGTGCTTTTCTTCAGACCTGAGAAAACAGCCGTGGGGAGATCATACCACAGCCCCCATGCCAGAGCTAGCATGCGTCCTGCTTGAAAATCTCTCGAGGAAGGGAGAAAAATTGCTGGCAACTCCACAGAAAGAGAAAGGTTTGAATGCAAATGAGAGCTCAAGGTAAATCTGAGTGTGACGAGTTTCATTCAGAGAGTGCCAATCACTCAGCCATCACACATGCTTGTCAAGAAATCAGGAAGCTTCTGGCACCAGGAGGAGTGTCTGTGAGACGTTGGGGGCAGGGGGAAAGAAAGGTTAGAGGTGAAGAAGACACTATTTGTGCTTTTCACCATTTTCTAAGACTCATCTCTTTTGACTTTATTTGGAAAATGAGTCAAGACCATTCCATTTCTAGGATTTGTGAAGTTTTTTTTTTTTTTTCTTTTTTTAAACTTTTGATGGTTCCAGAATTTGCTCCTAGAGTGTTTTTGAAATAGAAGATCTCTTTTGCATCTCTTGATTCTCGAAACAAACCAGTGTTGACAGTCATAGCTCATGGTCATTTAACGAGATTGTAGAGATTGTAGCTGGACCCAATATGGAGTGTTGGGGAAGGCGTTTGAGGCAATTCTAATTTCCCACCTGCAGAGCTACATATAACAATGCTAAAAATGAGCAGACTCCCCATCATTAATGTCAGGATCAAATTGATCTATCTGTCAAGGCTGTCTTACAAGTGGCTCTGCCACAGCACTCAGATTTTAGTTAATAAATGCTTGAAATATGGGGCAGCACTTGTGGATTATTCATGGGAAACTGCAACCTTTGTGTATGTTCCTCTCTTTAGGTCAGTCTCTTTATGAGTTGGTTTGGGTTTAAGTAATACACAGTGAGGCCGGAACCTCTCAAGCACATCATAATCGGAAGGGGAAAACAATGAATGTATTCCAATTTTTTAAAAAGAATTTCAGTTTATCTGTTTCAAATCTAGAACCTGCCTGTTTCTCTTTTGCAATTCCCTGCGTATTTATTGAATGGTTTCCATTTGCAAGGCATTTTAGAGACCCCAACATATGACCTGCTTGTTACCTCTGTTCTCCTACACTTAAGTATCTCAGAAAATGTCATTGACTGCCTCAGTAGTACTCAAATCAAACTCCTTGGCTGAAGGAAGGTACTCTGACACTAAAATAGAATAATCATCTTTTCACAGTTCACCAAATCAAATTAAGCAAATGGATCCAATTGTCTCAAGTGAAACCTTTTCTCTCCCATGGTTTTCTTAAACGACTTGAATCTGCCTGAATGCTAATAAGGAATTTATAGAAAGAACTGAGTTTGCAACCAGTGCAAGAGTGGGCATAGAGAAATGAACAGTAACTACATAGCGTAGAGTTTCTCCAAGTGAGAGTGTTGGGAGAATGGGGCCATTTCATGGCATTCTCCAATCAGGAACACACTGCCATGTTGAAGTCAAAGTAGGAATATGCCTCTTCCCTCAAAATAAATTTGGAGAGCATCTTCTCATTACAAAGAATGCAAATAGATGAGAAGTAAATTCCCATGGAAGGGGTACAAGCTTTATCTCATTTAAGCGTCTAAACGATTTCAGGAGATTACTCTCATTCCCATTTTATGGATGAGGACAGTGAGGCACAGGAAGGTTGGGTATCATATTTTGGCCCCAGTCATATCCTACATGAGTGACCAGACTGGGATGTGCACCTACTGGGGAGTGAAACGAAGCACACTCACATGGGAGCAGTTTCTCCCATGTGAATGTGACTTAGAATTGCTCAAAGAATGTGTTCCAAAATGCTTTTGCCTGCTCTAGAGATTCTGATTTAAACGAGTAGAAACCAATAAAATCATACTTTAAGAAAGAATAAGAGAGAGAGCTACAACTATTGAAGAAGACAATGTTGTTTTTAAATTAAGGAAATAAAGCCTTCTGAAGAAATCAGCTGGTTAAATACTCAGAATTTAAACATCTTATATGGGGTAAATGTATAAGAATGGGTAGAACCTTTGAATGAACGCCTCGAGAACAGAACCTTCCAGGACAGACCAAAGGACCACGCTGGCCCCGTCACAGCTTGGTCTGTAGAAAGGCAACTACGCCAGGGCAGCCAGTGACAGTTTTCCCGGATAACACTGGGTGACTTTCCCGAGTTCCTGTGACTGTAGAACAGAGCTCAGAGCAGTCACTGCACGTTCCTTAGCACTTAGAGTCCATAAATCGGAAGAGTAAACTCTATGCAGATTTCCTGAATCATTGTGTTCCGTTAAAAAATTAGAAGTAAACCCATTTGTGAGGTATCATTTTATAATATAGGAGGTATATTATAGATACATATATGCAGGTTAGAAATATGATATAGTACATAGCATAGATATTAATGTATTATTTTGTATATAGTATATATTAGGGTAGACCCTATGTAACTATGAATTAAGATTTAGATACCATATTGGGGAAAACCAGGTCAACAGCTCCTGTTAAAAATTCTGTCCTGAGGCTTAGTACTGTCTCCTTAGGATGCTAATTTGATACAGAGTACCTTCAGAGAACAAAGAAAAGCACTGCTACTTGTAGTTTGAAAGAAAACTTTAAGCCACTAAGACTTTTGAGGTGACAGTGGCATTTGATGAGAATCCTTGAAATAAAGTAATCTTGTTGTCCTATATTTGAAAACTCAAGGTACTAAGCTAGCTATTAATGTTACAGTAAAGACAGGGAAGAGACATTTAGAAAATATTTACATTTAGGTGAGGGCAGAAGCAAAATTAACAGTGAATGGACAGCACCAGGTGAGTGGGATAAAGAATCTGTTTAACTTTATACAAGTTCTTTTTCTTGTCATCAGAAAATCACAGTTCTTGTTCCCAGTGTTTACAGAAAACATGCATAAGGCACCCTAAGACGTTGAACTTCAGATTTGAGGTTTTAATTTAATTTCTTAGGGATATAAAGTTTATTTTAGAGCCTATATTAAACTGTTAATTTTGTTTCATTTTTGTTAATTTAACTCTAAAGAGCCACATTAGTGCTCTATTGGACAGCTAACAAATTAATCCTGTTTATTGTTGTTGTTAACAGATTTTTGTTCATGATTAGAAAATTATATTATGCATACATTATTATGAATATATGACAAGTCATATTTTTTCTAGTAAAATTATTTGATGTATGTTGAGATGTAAGAGTAATTTCTACTCGAGTAAAGCACTGAGGCTTCCAGGAAGTCCATGCCTAGAACAAATTTGAGAACCTTTGCACCAATATGTGGGTAGCAAACAGAACTTTGATTTTCCAAGTTCATTAGTAAGTAAGCACGTATTTATTAACTGCTTTGAAAAATTATTGCTGGGATTCATCTTTTACATCAACATTAGCCTTTTTTTATTACCTACACCAGTATTTTTATAGTGACTTAATTTATCAATTCATTTTTGGTTTGCTTTGTAAATTTCATTGCAATTTGGCTAATTGTTTTGTTACGAGTTATAAGTAAGGTGGGTAATCTTCTAAGGATTAGTGAATACAGTAAATCTTGCGTTCTTTAAAGTGATCTCTGGGTAGTAATTGTGGGGAACATCTTAGCCTATTCTAGCCACTTCTTTCCTCCACATCCAAACCTTTCTGTCCGTGACTGCACCTCACATTTACAAATGATTCCTTGCAACCCACTTATCCAGATGATGGAGGTCAAAGTCATTTGTGAATACATCTGGTCTCCACCCATCAAAGTCTGCTTTCATACCAATCACTTCCTAGGTTCCAGATACTGAGTTCTATAAAGAAATCTGGATTTTTTAAAGAATTAATTCATCCACCGAGTTGAACACCTAAATATTTTTCTCCCTAATTAGTTGCAGTACTCTCTTTTTTAGGGTTTTGCAGACTATAATAATTTGTGTTATTGAATATATTTTAGTTTAATTTTTCAAATGCTCTTCTAATTTGAATTTTAGGCCTTTGCATAGATTTGTCACCTAGGCTCTTTTGAAATATATGATTTTAAATGCATGAAACTCATCCTTTAAAACTGATTTGTGAGTGTACATTTGAAAATGGTTAATGCTTATTTATTACAAATGGAATAATTACAGCTAATGGAACCATGCTATTTAACATCAATATAGTGGTGTGGGGGAGCTTTATAATTAGCAGCTCGATAAGTGCCCTTTTTTAGATTATGGAGTGACAGCCCCAGAACACCTTTCTCTGAAATGTCTCAATGTGCTAAATTCTCTCTCTCTTATTCTCATTGGCTATAGACAATGGAATTGGGGACATTTGGATTTAATTTTTTTTTCACCATCTGAGTCTTCCTCTGACTTAGACAGTGGCCATTTTTTAGAATATTCAGGATAAAAATCACTCTCCATAAGAAACAGGATTTTTCAGTGTAAAAATTACATTTCTAAAAGTTTCTAATTACCAGAGGTGGCAGTGCTCCCTTTTCAACAGGTTTCGCCTCAAGATGGGTGGGATTATAACTTTGTGTTTAAATAACTGTGTTTGTTTACTCCCTCATTAGCTTAGGAAAGACAAGAAATATCTTCTTTAACCTGATCATTGATCACGATCTGCAAATATTGTAAAACAGCTCTCTAGAGTAAATCAAGTTTGCATTTTGGTTTTAGCAGAAATCTGAGCCACTTATTGGTTCAAGTTGCCATTTTTAGCATTTATGTTAAGTGAAGGCCACTCTCATATTCTTGTTTGAAACTCCAATATGAACGATCCCAATAAATGTAAAGTTTCTGTCTCTATCAAAGAACTACCTCTCTGATTTCATTTTATTCCACATTCTAAGTTTGTCTTAAGTCTTAACTGGGAAACCCTTTTAAGTGACTTTCAGTAAGAATGGCCTGAGGAACTGCATTTAAAATTAAACTTCTCCAATACATAATGTTTATGTTTTAAGGCTTCTGTAAAATACTGTGTGTTCTTTCTTTGTCTCTTTGAGAACTAAGAGGTTGTGATATTGGACCTAATACTACCCTTAGAACTTCCACTGTCATCAAAAAGAAAGGAAATAACTAGTAATTTATTCTGAGCTGGAAAGACAATTTCTAAAACACAGTGCAACCCTAATTTAGAATAGAGGGGAAAGGGTTTAAATTAGGCTTTTTATAGTGGTAAGTATTTGCAGACAATGTAGAGATTTATGGATTAATTTGTTTTAAATTAACTTTTATAGGGTGACTAATAGTCCACAGGGATAAACCAGACTTTCAATTGCCTGTGATTTTCAGTCAGATCCTAGAAAGGAGATCATTTCTCTCAGGAAATGGTGACACTTTTTAAAGTGGTCGATACAATTATTATTATTATTTTTGCCTGAAGATAAATAAGTTCTGGACTATGGACAGAGACATTCACAACTGGCCCAGCATTTGATGTCACACTTCACTCAGAGAAAGACCCTGACCTCCACCCTGGCAGAGATCTTTCGTCAGCTGATTTCACTGCAGAACATCGCAGTGGCACCCCGAGCATGTTCAAAGAGACAAATGCTCTCCATTATGGACACATAAAGCTGCTTCCCTGCATTTCCCTTCACCCAAAAAATACCAATCAGATCCTGGAGCTGAAAATTCAGAAAATTAGCACTTGGGATGCTATGTTCTGTCAGACTCTGCCAAAGAGGTATTCAATGTCAGGGTCAGGTACAGATGATAAAATCAGTCCACAAAATGTCTGTGTGTGTGTCTCTCTGTCTGTCTCTCTCCATCCATCCATCCAAATGTCTATCTATCCATCCCTCTTTGTATTGCCTGAGCATCTACCTTCAGCCTAATAAAGAAAGTGAAAGAGCTTTTAGACAAGACTGATCACTTCTATCTCACCCCTTGTAGGTGACCAAGCATGTTTTCTTAACAGAGAAATTTTATTTATTCCATGTTTAAATCATGCAAACAACCAAAGAGTTTATTACTCTTTTTCTGTATCAAACCATGGTAAAAAGAACGGTAGTGTGATATGGTTTCTTTTTAGTCAACGCAAAGCACTCATGTATTTTGATTTCACATAACCCTCCCAAATTAAACAGTTTTTAGATTGACAGTGATTTTTCTCTTACAACTTTGGAAATCATCATTCTGTGGTCTGCTAGTTTCCATTGTTGATGCTAGCCTAAAACAGTTTTGTTTTGTTTTGTTTTGTTTTTTTGCATAAAGCCCTGTCTCTTCTTGCTGCCTTTAGGATCTCCCTTTTTCTTTGCTGTTCTGCAGTCTTCTATGATGCATTGTGGTGTGTATTTCCTTATAGAGATCAGTGTTGGAAATTACTGTCTTCCAGATTCTGAAGTTCAGGTCTTGCATAAGTTCTGGAAAGTTCTAACTTCATAATTGTCTAACTTCAAATATTATCCCTCACGCTCTCCATGGAACATATAAGTGTGTGTATGTGTGTGTACATACATACATATATATATTTCATAACTTTCATCTCTTGATCTTTACATTTCTTTAGGTGTAACTTCTGATTAACTTTTTTCTTTAAAGGAATCTAGTTTTTTTTTTTTTGATCTATTAACTTTTTTCCTGTTTTGGGCAATAAATCCAGTTAAGAGTGGTATTTGCTCTGATTTATTGGTGATGTCCTTTTCTTTGGACATTAAAAAATTTTTGTATATGAGCGATTTGTGTGTGTGTGTGTGTAGATACATTTTTGAAAGTGAAAGTCGCTCAATGTTGTCTGACTCTTTCTGACCCCATGGACTATACAGTCCATGGAATTCTCCAAGCCAGAACACTGGAATGGGTAGCCTTTCCCTTCTCCAGGGGATCTTCCTAACTCAGGGATTGAACCCAGGTCTCCTGCATTGCAGGTAGATTCTTTACCAGCTGAGCCACCAGGGAAGCCCCAGAATACTGCAGTGAGTAGCCTATCCCTTCTTCAGCGGATCTTTCCAACTTAGGAATTGAACCGGAGTCTCCTGCATTGCAGCTGGATTCTTTACCAACTGAACTATCAGGGAAGCCCTATATGTACATTTTTATTCAGTCACAATATGCATGCAGAAAAATACGGAAACCCTAATGTAGATCTAGGTGAATGTTTATAAACTAAAACACGTCTATAACCATGATGAATAGAGATGTTACATGTTTTCTTGCATAGTTTTTTGGGTGAGAATACATTGAGTATTTCTATTAAGTTTATATGTGGAAGAATTGCTTTGTCATGGAGTACTGCCAGACAGGTTCTCAAAGTGGTGCCTATCAGCTATGTGAGAATTCCAATTGATCTAAACCCTTGTATACTATTTAATTTCAAATATTTTATTTTTTTGAAGTAATTTCATTATTCTATTTAGAAATTCTGTTTATTCCTTTTCATATTTGACTGGTGATTTGACATGTTTTGAAATCTTTTATTTTTATAAGTATGTTAAACATTCTTATTTTATTCTTTTTGTATGTGTGATTGTTGCCCCATATAACTCAGCATGAGTAATGTTGTTTCTTTGTGTTTTATGGTTTTGTTTTAATTTGCAAGGTTATTTTTAAATGACACATGTGTGGGAATTCTTTGAAGCCCAGGTTAAAAGTGTGTCCCTGCAGATAGTTTGCATCTATGCTTGCCCAGAGCCTAGATGCACCACCATCCTGGGACAACTTTATAATAAAAATGGACTGAAAACCCATAAAAGGGAAAACCCATGGTTATGAATTTTCAAGGGAATTTTTCCCCTTTCTGGAAAGTGGATATTTTCCTTTATTCACCCTTTTGCTAAGATATAATAGCCCTTCTGGGTCTTGGCAAAAAGCTGAGAGTCCAATGGAGTTGCTACCCATTGAATGAACCACTTTGGGACAGCTCTGATCTGTTCTTCTGATATACTTGTTCCATATCTGACATATCTTCTTGAAGCCAATATATTTGTCAAAGTCAAATTTATTGGCCCTAACCAGTGGACAGGCATCCCCAGGCTAAGTTTTTCCTTACCTCTCTGGATCTGTGCTCTTACTTCAGTTTTATTCTCTAAGAATACTTTTAATTCTTTGTTAGTTTGGGAATAAAAATAAGATGTTTGATAATTTCATTATTAGCACTCTGTATTACGTTTCAGAGAGAAAATTGTTTGGAACAGTTCTTAAAATGTGGTTTGAGACCCTTTGAGTGTCCCTAAGACCTTTTCAGGGTCAAAATTATTTCCATAATAATAAATAAGATAGAATTTGTTTTTTTCATTCCCATTCCTTCAAAGGCTACAGTGAAGTATACGAAGGCACTATGACATGTGATGACCTCATCATTCTAATAGCTAAGGTAATGTATCATTTTATGCCCTTACAGTTAAAGAACACAGCAACTATTGATAGGTATAATTCATATAACAAAAGCTCTTGGGGATTCTTAATAATTTTTAGGAATTAAAGGGATGTTTGAGGCCAAGAAGGTGGAGAACTGCTTTTTTTTTTTTTTTTTTTTCCTTTTCCCCTGTGATGAGCTTTAAAAAAGGAAATAACAAAATATTGCATCCAGTTGCATATTGCACAGATTACCCACTGGGTGGTCACTATAAAGCTGAAAGTTGTGGTCAGTGCACTCAGAGTAAGTGGAAAAGGAAAGGACCATCTTCAGTATGGTTAGATCGCAGGCCTCATGCATTAATAGGGAAATGGAATTTACAAGATAAGATAGGACTGGTTAGCTGAACATCGCACAAAATGTATGATAAAGGGTTACTACTGTGTAGGAATTCCTTAGCTCAGGAAAGAAAAAAGTCAAATTGTTCTCCAGATTTGATTAAAGCAGCAGAGATAGAGTATCTAGTACTTAAAGAAAATTCTAGAACTCCATGCCTTGCCCGCGTCAACTTCAAAAAGTTATTTTTGCTTTTTTAAAATTATTATTTACTTATGTATTTATTTGGCCCCTGGTTTGAGGTGTATTTTGTGCTATCTGGTAAGACATGGAGCTCTTCTAACGCTATCAGATAACAGTGTTATTAATCTGTGCTATAAACAGTTAGCAGGTAGAGAAGTTCCATGTTGCTATGTTCGAAGGTTTATGCAGATACCTTCCCAAGAGACCCTGTGTTCTTCCAGAGCAAAAAGAACCTTCTGGATTTGGAAAGCCTGGCTTCCTCATGAACCAAGAGATCCTGAGCAAGTAGCTCATATTCTGACTCTGTTGCATCAACTGTTCAAGATAGGCATTAATAATCCTAGTTCTTCCTCCCAGTATTGGACTTACATATGGCAAGATGATAGACAGTAAGATCATTCTTGGGTCTATGAGGTTTTAAGTTGTTGGAAAGGAAGGCATATGAAAGCTAGCAAAAGTATGTTTGTCTCAGATCTCCTTCTTAGATAAGAAAGACTAGATGTGAAACCGGAAGTAAATTCAAAATAGATATATGATATGAAAGTCCTCTCTACCCTGAATTTAAAGAAACAACCCACACAAAATGATGAGTACTCATTATATTACTGTGAAAAGGTCAGATGTGTAACACTGGAGAGCCTGCTTAATCTCTGGGAAGAAGACCACATGAAGAGGGTCTGAGTTTCAGTCTTTGCTCTGTAGTATCCCAGTTGTGTTGTGGTAGAATGTTAGATGCATGATTCCCAAGACATCACACCTGATGCTCATGCCCTTCCAGAGTCCCCTCCTACCTTGTGTCTGGGCTTGCTTTGACAGCAGGACATTAGCACGTGTGATACAACCAGAGGCTCAGTTTATGCTTGCACACTGGAGTTGTCCTCCTGAAGTGTTTCCCCTTGGAAGTCAACTGCCTCTTTAGAAACTCAGGTTAAACTATTAAATAATGAGTAGCAATATGGATAGAAACCTTTATGGATGAGAGTTCACCTTAGATATTCCAATCCCAGTCAGGCTCCGAGCTAAATGCAACTTCATGAATGACTTCAGACTATGCCATATGGAGCCAATGCACTCTCCAGCTCAATCCTTTCAACTCACAGAACTATGAGAAATAATAAATCGTTATTTTAAGTCACTATGTTTTGGAGGTGGTCTGTAATTTCATTATAGATGATACACTCTAGCCAGTTTTCTCTAAAACTCTTCAGCTTAAAAATAGAAATGGAAAGCTTTGTCCCACCCACCTCAGAGGGCTCGTATTGAATATCAACTTAGTTATCAATAAATGTGAAGTATTGCTAGTATTTTTTGTAGTGAACTAGATATGACTCAATACTGTGGTTATGTCTATATACACAAACTAGTTTGACTATTTTGACTGACTTGACCAGTCAAATCAATCTCTTCAGGAAAAAAAAAAAAAAAGAACTTACAATTCAGTTTTTGACTGGCATGATTATTGTTTTGACCTCTCTGACTTTTTTTTTTGGTTGAGTTCACCTTTTTTTAACTGGATAACTTGACTTAGCCAGTCGAGTCCATCAAAATAATCAAAACAGTTTGGGCATATAGAAACAGTCTGTGTGTAATATTTTCTTCTTATTTAACTTTAGTGGAAAATTATGTGACAGAGGCCCATATATGCAAGGCAAATATGGGTATAAACTTCTACTTTTAACTACTCAGTTTCAAATTACTGTATAGATTCTAGCAGCATTTGTTTGGTAACGGGAAAAAATATAGTTCATTTTTATTTCCCAATGGCATGCTACATTATAAGTCCATTAGCAGTTGCATATGTTATTGCTGTCATTCTAATAATGGCCATATATTATTATGGCAATAATAATGTAATTCTTACAGTATGCAATAGGTAATTTATTGAACAGGACTGGAATTTATTTTTAAATTGTAAATTTGGCTGGCTTTTCAGCACTAGAACTCCCTCTGTCCTGCTTGGGGAGTTTAGTCATATTCCTTTTGTTTGAATAAGCTGTCAGAAGAGCATGACGGAGATGAGTGCATGCCAGTGAATGTAGAAGCTTGGCAGTCATTAAAGTCCTGGGTTAGAAGTGAAGTGAATGATTGGAATGCGGGTTGAACAGGTCCATTCATATATGTCATATTGATACTACCAGAGCTGCTGACTAGGTGATTCAAATATAAGCCACCGTTATTGGAGTATTCATAGATATTCTACTGTGCTTCGGGTTATGACAGATGAAGCTTTCCTTATGAATTGTCAAAAGGATCACAAACCCCTCTCCTGCTTCTATTTCTGTCACCAGGAGCTTGCTTGCTTGCCTTTTTTTTTTTTTTTCTTTTAATGCCGTTTGAATGTAGTTCTTCAGAAACCTCCATCACAAAAGACTATATAAAAAGCTCTTAAGTTTGCTTGCCTGATGCCAAGCTAAAATAATTCTAAACTTTTCCAAGAAGATAAATGTCTCTATTTTTCTCTTAGAGGTCTAAATAAAAATAAAAGTGTCATACTTGTTTCAGTGTCTTTAACCCATTTCATGAAGTTCTTTTTGACTTATTCAACTATATTGGTGACTCAAATCTATTCTCTGTATTCTATTGATATAAATCTATTTCTTCAATAGGTGTAACTGAAATCCCTCAAATTGCAGTGGAAATGTGTTCACTTTGTTTAGTATAAACCAAATCCCTCTTAGTGTGTTTAAATGAGTTTGCAGCCATATTGGGAGAGGCAACCAGCCTCTGCATATGCATATTCTTGCCGACTGTGTTAGACTGTAAGCTCCTCCCTTTCCTCTAATGCTGTGTCCTCTCTCTAGTTAGTCACATAGCCGTTTAATAAGTCAAGGCCACCACAGCTGCCTGTCTTCATTTATTCCTTCTTTACCCTCCCCCCAACACACACACAAAACCCCCAGCCTATTCAGATTTTTCTTAGTAGCAATCCTTCAGTGTTTCATTGCAACTTGTTTAGGTCTCTGTTAAACGTTCTTTGTCTCTCTTGAGTTGAGGAATTTCAAAATTCACTCTTACATAGAGCCTGACAGATGTTCATCTTAGACCTATGAACTCAAACTTGCCATTTTCCATTACCGCTCATACTTGTTCAGATCAATATTTGTTCATTCTTTCATTCAGCCTTTTTCTCAGCAGTTATTCATTCTTTTACTTATTTAACAAATGTTTCTTGAGTACTCATGCACTCTAGCTGACCTATGGGGTCATACAAAGTGAACTGGGCATGACGCTTAACATGGAACATCTTCTGTCTCTCCAAGCTGCTCGTATGTTATCTCATGTGCTTTAGAGCCCATCTTCCATAGTAGAAAAGATAGACCAGATCACACGGGGCCTGAAGACGGTACTTTCAGAGTAAATATATTCAGAAAGGTTCCTTTGACAGAAATGTCCAGAATTGATTAAAGAAGGGGAAAATCATAAGTAGAGTCTTCAAATCCTAAGTAGAGTCTTCTTCAAGAGGTTATTATGATAACCAAAATGCTGGGTCATATGGCAGTTCTATTCCCAGTTTTTTAAGGACTCTCCACACTGTTCTCCGTAGTGGCTGCACTAGTTTGCATTCCCACCAACAGTGTAAGAGGGTTCCCTTTTCTCCACACCCTCTCCAGCATTTATTGCTTGTAGACTTTTGGATAACAGCCATTCTGACAGGCGTGAAATAGTACCTCATTGTTGTTTTGATTTGCATTTCTCTGATAATGAGTGATGTTGAGCATCTTTTCATGTGTTTGTTTGCCATCTGTATGTCTTCTTTGGAGAAGTGTCTGTTTAGTTCTTTGGCCCACTTTTTGATTGGGTCGTTTATTATGGTGGATTCATGTCAATGTATGGCAAAACAAATACAATATTGTAAAGTTAAAAATAGATAAACTAATTAAAAAAATTTTTAAAAATGATAACCAATATATACATTCTCTCCTTTGAATCCATTGAGGCCAGGTGTATTTTTGGATTCAGAATTTTCTAGATTCTAAAAAGGTGCTACAAGGCATATACCATATATTGGATAATACTGGAGTCTGGAGAAGCTCCCTTTTGCCAGAAAAATTCAAGCTAAATATTATAAATGATGGCTATAAAGGCCTCATGTCAGTTTCAGTCACAAATTATTTAAAAACCAACAAACCAAAAAAAAAAATCAATAAAAATCTTTGGGTTATCAGAAGTTTCAGGGCTTCAGAACAAACCAGCTGGTTTGAGCTAAAAGGCATAGGTCCATGAATTAGTGAGTTAAAGCACAAAGAGGAAGAATGATTATAAGAAATGTTATAAAGGTAGCATTGGTAGTATTGTCCTATTTATTTGGTTAAATGTTAGGTAAGAAAAGAAGATGATCATCATGATTGTGAGGTTTTGAGTCTGGGTGCCTGGGAGGATGGCTGTGCCATTAATAGAAAAGAAAGGAATAGGGACTGCCTGATAAGGGGTTGCATGGAGGGGAGGTGATGATTAATTCAATTTGAAATATACAAATCTCCAGGACATTATGAACCTGACTGAAATTAGCATGATTAAAGGTGCCTCTCACAGTGTTCTGGTGAGTATGTGATGGGGAACTAAATTAAAAATCAGTAGCCTTTCGCATATAACATATTTCATTAATCAAATTTGAAAGTTGAATCCATCCAACCTAAAAAGTCATCCTGATTCTTCTTTAAGAAAATGGCACAAATGTGGATGGTATTTGAAAATTGGAAACACATTTTAAAAGAGGATCCTTAAAGTTTCAAAATTCTCCTTAGATCCAAATGGAATTATTTTTTATCTATTTATTCACAGGTCTTGAGACAGTAAATACAAGCTTATGTCTCAGTTGTAGAAAACCATCTAACCTATTTTGAGTGATAACCATATGTTAGGTTAGTGGTTTAAACATTATCATCGGTATAAACTATCCAGTGGCTGAACCTTCAAATGTGACATTCTTAAGAGTAGTATGGCCTGAAGTTATCAAAAAATTCTTATTTTCAACTCCTGTATTTCTATGAATGTAGTAACTATCTTTTGATTACCTATAGCTGCAAAGAAATATTAACAAAATATTGCTTGGTTTATATGACATAGTTACCCAGAAACATCCCAACTTTTACGGGTTTGTTTCCATGTCAGTTGATATGCTCCAAATAGTTTAACTCTTTTGCCACTGTCTATGTCAAAATTCCCACAGTAGAGGTAGATTGACACATCTAAGATTTGAGGGAATCAGTCTTAGTAATTTCACTGGTCTCTCTATTCAGCAGTTCTCTTGCTACCTAGAAGCCTTTATATCCTTTTCTGCCTTTAGATATTTAACTGAATTCTTTGGGCAGTTCTTCTTGTCACCAAGTCTGATGACTGATGGCAATTAAGCTCCAGAAACAAGCTATCTGTGGTGAAGTACTGATAGGGTGTGATTACAGGAAAAGGGGGAGGCACAAGGAATAGCAGGTAAGCCCCCAAACACTGTATTTTAATTTAATCATTAAAATGAGACGAAAAATCTCAAATAATGATTGTATGCTTCCATGCTTATTTAAAAAAAAATTTGGATGGGAGGTTAGAGAAAATCAGAATACTGTTTTAATCATGCCTTCACATTATTTTAGCTACAGTGTTTTCATAGAAATCCCTTTGAATATATTTTTAGTTAGTCTGATACTCTTGGAAAGTGTTTTCAGGAAAGCATACTTCTTTGATAGGACTGTTAAATCACCCTCTCTCATTCTGAAGCAGTTAATTTTTCTCAGCCTTTTAAGCATTTTCCTACTTGGGCATCCTGGAGTTTCTCTCCTTATCAAGGATATACATCTAAGAAAACACATTTCAAACATTAAAAGAAAATATCACAGAACATACCAGAGAGATGACTTGCTGTTTTGTTGAAGTTGGTACTGTTTACGATACGACAACAATGGCAACCTTTTTGCCTTAAAGTTAGCAAAAGACAATATATTCTTTGTCCCAGAAGCCTCTCTGCCTCACCTCTAGAGGTGAAAAGGGGCTTGATTCTTCTTGCCCCAGCATGGATGTGGCCCTGGCTGTGGAATTTTGACCTTGAGCGTTCAGGGTGTCGTAAGAGTGGCGTGACTGGTGCTCCCCCTCATGTGGAGAGAAGAGAAGCAATCATGTCATGATTCGTGCCACATACAAACTCAGGTGGAGCAGCTTGGACCTTTGAGAACAAGATGAAAAGACCTAGCAGCAGGAAGAATTGGGGCTCCATTTTAGGAAGATACCCCGATAAAAGAATTGTGAGGCCCTGGTGCATATTACCCCAGGATTCTATAGCATCTCATTATCTGGTGATTTTAATGACGAATGTGCAACCATTTTTGTAGGATAATTGATGCGAAGTGCTGCCCAGGAGCTGAGGGATGAATGAATCCACCTTCACACATCTTTTCAGGCCCTTCAGTTCTGTGATTTGTGCATTATATTATTTAGCAGAAATAAGAAAGAACCAAATATGCTTTTTTTTTGTATGTGGCATTAGGTACCTTTGTGTGTTAATGTGGTACCTGCCAATTACTTGCATTAAAGCAAATGGCTAAAATATACAAATTAAGTTATGAACACACTGTTACATTTAACAGATTAACTGAAAACCCATGAAGATTTCAAGAGTATATTCAATGCATAAAAACCATTTCCTTGATCTTAAATTTGTAGGCTACTTTTTTCCGCCCTAAAGGTATGTGCTCTCAGAGTCCTGAATGTGGTCTGAGTGCAGCAAAAGTAATTTAATACCCATGGAGAAAGTGTGTGGTCACCAGACTGTGTGCTTAGGGAGGCACCAGCACAGTTAATCCTCCCAGTAATCTAGGCCATGGTCAGCAAACTTTATCTATAAAAGGATAGGTTGTGTGTGCTTGGGCTGCCATAACAAAATACCATGGACAGGGTGGCTTAAACAGCAGACATTTCTCATGGTTCTGGAGGCTGAAATCCATGATCAGGTTGCTAGGTGATTTAGATCCTCATGATGATCCTCTTTCTGGCTTATGTATGACTGCTTTCTTACTGTCTGTTCACCTGGTCTTTTCTCCGTGATTGCACAGAGAGAGAAATCTCTTTTTTTCTTCTTGTAAAGGAACTAATAACGTCATGAAAGCTTCACCTTCATGATTTCAGCTAAACCTGATTGCCTCTCAAAGGCCCCACCTCCAAATGAAATCCCTTGGAGGTGGGGACCAGGGCTTCCACGTTTGAATATGGGAGGGACATAATTCAGTCCATAGCAGATAGTATTTTAGGCTGTCTGGGACATAAAGTCTCTGTTCCATCTACTCAGTTCTGTGATTGTTATAATATATAAACAAATGGGCATGGCTGTGTTCTGATAAAACTTTATTTACAACAGCAGGCAGCTGGTAGGAATTGGCCCACTGGTCCTAGTTTGCCAACTCTTGTGTGTGCGCTGAGTCATGTCCAACTCTTTGTGACTCCATGGACTGTTGCCCACCAGGCTTCTCTGTCCATGGGATTATCCTGGCAAGAATACTGGAATGGGTTGCCGTTTCCTTTTCCAGGGATCTTCCCGACCCAGGGATTGAACCCAAGTCTCCAGCGTCTCCTTCATTGGCAGGCGGATTCTTTACCACTGAGCCTGGTGATAAATGTTATTTCTGCCACTTGTGAAAGATAGAAGTGAAGCTCCAAAATGTTACCTTTCTTACTTAGATCTTACAGGTATATGATGGATTGTGAATTCAAATTTGTACTAGTTAAATTTATTTTAAGATTTATCAAGCAACAAACTATAGTGCTATAGAAAATTATGTAATGTATTCCTTCACTCTCCAATATGACATATGATTTACTGCTTATCATACACATGCCTTCTTCTTCGGGGACCAGTCCCGCCCACAGCCTTATTGAGTGTGTGTGGTCTCTGTGACCCTGGCCCTTGCAACAGCTGATTGCACAAAAGATGGGAACTTGACCTAACTGTATCGTTTCTGACAATTTATGACTTGTCTAGTGTGAATTGGAATGGTTCCAATGGATTCTTCTCTTGGGAGCTTGCTATTAGAGAAACAGGAAATTCTTGATTGGAAAGGGTTACTAAAACTGGAAGGTTGTGAGTGAAGGTTATTGGAGGAACTAGAGTAAGAGTCAGTGGAGGAAGTTGGTAGGCAGGGGAGAAGCGGGGGGGGGGGGGGGGGGCGGGGGGGCGGGGGGCAGTGCGCGGCAGAGAGAGAGGAAACCACAGCCCTTAATAAATGGAGAAAGATTGCATGGCTGAGTTTTCAGTTTCTGATTCTAGTCCTTGCTAAGCCCAAATGTGCTTTATTTGAATCTCTCTGTATCTGTGTTGCATCATTAAAATAAGCCCCCCCCTCTTGTTTAATCTGAGCTTGAGTGGGAATGCCGATCACTGAATCCAAAAGACCTTAATTAGCCAATGAAGTTATGAGCTACTCTCCGTTTATATTCAGAGGAGACAATCTTCCCTCTGTCCTTTTCTAGAGGTGAGCAGGATTGAAATATCAAACTCCAAATCAAAGCGTCTTCAAGTTTATCTTCAGCAGATAGGATTGCCCAATACTGAATAAAGGTGTACAAAGAATAGGACTTACAGCTTTTTAAAGTCACATTTGTTGCCCTTCCCTCTTTTGAAGTGTTTCAAATCCAGAGGGAAAATGTGTGGACTAGAAGGAAGGCTTGAAGGTAGGCAGTCAGCAGCTTGGCACTGTCTCATGCCCCTCTGGCCCTCGGTGTTGGTGTGGTCATGACATCATCAGGGAATTCAGAAGCCTGGGCAGTTGCCGTCATCTCTTGGCCACAACAGGGGCCCTCTTCCATAGATGGGCCTCTTCTCCAAGCCCACTTCCTTGAAAGGTATATCTAACTTGGTATTAAAGATAACTGTTTTTAAGATCCCATCTTAACTGTCACAACATGCTTAATTTTTTTTTTTTTTTTTTTTTTAGTGCGTGCTCTTCTTTCCAGTTAGCTAGATGAAGATGAAAATATGCTAGACCTGATGAAAATAAATGTAGCACTTGCGGTACCCCTTGTCACGTCCAGCTGGCCCAGCTGATTTCAAGGCAGCTGTGGCGGACAGTTCCCTCTCCTGGCCGGTGTCCTAGGATGAGCAGGGCTGTTGCTCCTCTGCCATGGGTTTTCTGAAGCTGTGGACAGGCAGCAGATAGGCACAGCTCAGGATTGCCCTCTAGAACAGCCGTCAGCCCAAGGGAAATGGGACTGAGTGGACAAATGCCCATGGCTTCCTGTCCTTCTGTGAGTCGGTTACAGATGTCCTCCTTATGCATTTCCTCAGAATATCACCCATGTGATGGAGCACCAGTTTTCTCTGAGGCAGCCTGCTTATTCATGCTCCCTCTTGGTTTTTCTCTCTCCTGTGTCTCATTTTGTCTACTTCCCCTCTTCTGCTTCCTGGTATCACCTCCTGAATAAATGACCTGCACCATCATCCTTGTGCTAGGCTCTGCTCTGGAGAGCATCATAACTAAGGCCAATAATGACCAATTTTTTGTGTTAACATGTAACAGTTTATGTTCATATATAATATGTCTTCCCTTTCATGGATCACAGCCTTGTCATGGTGAAAAAGCTTGGGTAACTGAATAAAGCTATGAGCCATACCATGCAGGGTGACCCAAGACAGGTCATACTGAAGTGTTCTCACAAAACACGGTCCACTGGAGGAGGGAATGGCAAACCACTCAAGAATTCTTGCTAGGAGAACCTCATGAACAGTATGAGAAGTCAGAAAGATATGACACTGGAAGATGAGCCCCGCAGGCTGGAAGGTGTCCAGTGTACTATTGGGAAGAGGAGAGGGCAATTACTAATAGCTCCAGAAAGAATGAAGCACCTGGGCCAAAGTGAAAACAACACTCAGTTGTGAATGTGTCCAGTGGTGAAAGCAAAGTCCGATGCTGTAAACAACAATATTGCATAGGAACTTAGAATGTTAGGTTCATGAATTAAGGTAAATTGGATGTGGTCAAACAGGAGATGGCAAGACTGAACATCAACATTTTAGGAATCAGGGAACTAAAGTGGATGAGAATAGGTGAATTTAATTCAGATGACCATTATATCTACTACTGTGGATAAGAATCCCTTAGAAGAAATGGAGAAGCCCTCATTGTCAACAGAAGAGTTCAAAAGTCAGTATTTGGGTGCAACCTCAAAAAATGACAGAATGATCTTGGTTCATTTCCAAAGCAAACCATTCAACATCACAGTTATTCAAGTCTGAACCCCAACTACTGATGTCAAAGAAGTTGGAGTTAATACCTACATGACTTTCTAGAACTAACACCAAAAAAAAAAAAAAAAAAAGATGTCCTATTTATCATAGGAGATTGGAATGCAAAAGTATTCCAGGAGATACCTGGAATAATAGACAGCTTTGGCCTTGGAGTACAAAATGAAGCAGGGCAAAAGCTAACAGAGTTTGGCTCAAGAGAACATGCTGGTCATAGCAAACACCTTTTTCCAACAACCCAAGGGATGACTCTGCGCATGGACATCACCAGATGGTCAGTACCAAAATCAGATTGATCACATTCTTTATAGCCAAAGATGGAGAAGTTCTATTCAGTCAGTGGAAACAAAATGCGGTGGTAACTGTGGCTGACATCATGAGCAAAATTCAGGCTTAGATAGAAGAAAGTAGGGGAAACTGCTTGGCTATTAAGATATGACCTAAATCAAATCCCTTATGATTATACAGTGAAAGTGACAAATACATTCAAGGAATTAGATCTGGTAGACAGAGTGCCTGAAGAACTATGGACAGAGGTTTGTAACACTGTAAAAGAGGCAGGGACCAGAACCATCCCTAAGAAACAGAAATGCAAGAAGGCAAAGTGGTTGTCTGAGGAGGCTCTACAAATAGTTGAGGAAAGAAGAGAAGCGACAGGCAAGGGAGAAAGGGGAAAATATACCCAACTGAATGCAGAGATCCAGAGAACAGCACTGAGAGATAAGAAGGCCTCCGTAGATGAACAATGCAAAGAAATAGAGGAAAACAATAGAATGAAAATGACTAGAGACCTTCTCAAGAAAATTGGAGGTATCAAGAGAACATTTCATGCAAGGATGGGCATGATTAAGGACAGAAATGGTAAGGTCTTAACAGAATTAGTGGAGATTAGGAAGAGGTGGCAAGAATATACAGAAGAACTATATAAGCAAGGTCTTAATGATATGGATATTATGATGGTGTGGTCACTCAACCAGAGTTGGACATCCTGGAGTGTGAAGCAGGTGGGCCTCAGGAAACATTTCTACCAACAAAGCTAGTAGAAGTGATGGAATTCTAGCTGAGCTATTTAAAATCCTAAAAGGTGATACTTGCTTCAGTGCTGCACTCAATATGTCAGCAAATTTGGAAAACTCGGCAGTAGCCACAGGGCTGGAAAAGGTCAGTTTTCAGTCTAATCCCTAAGAAGGCTAATGCCAAAGAATGTTCAAACTACTGTACAATTGTGCTCATTTCACATGCTAGCAAGGTTATGTTCAAAATCCTTTAAGCTAGTCTTAAGCAGTTTGTGAACCGAGAACTGCCAGATGGACAAGCTGGGGTTCAAAGAGGCAGAGGAATCAGAGATCAAATTAACAATATTCCGTGGATCATGGGGAAAGCAAGAAAATTCCATAAAAAATATCTCCTTCTGTTTCATTGACTATGCTAAAGCTTTTGATTGTAGGATCACAACAAACTGTGGAAAATTCTTAAAGAGATGGGAGTACCACACCACCTTACCTTTCTCTTGAGAAACCTGTATGTGGGTCAAGAAATAACAGTTAGAACCAGACATGGAACAATGGACTGCTTCAAAATTGGGAAAGGAGTACATCAAGTCTGTATATTGTCACCCTGCTTATTTAATTTATATGCAGAGTACATCATACGAAATCCTGGGCTGGATGAATCACGAGCTGGAATCAAGATTGGCAGGAGAAATATTAACTAGCTCAGAAATGCTGATGATACCACTCTAATGGCAGAAAGTGAAGAGGAACTAAAGAGCCTCTTGATGAGGGCGAAAGATGAGCGTGAAAGAGCTGGCTTGAAACTCAACATACAAAAAATTAAGATCGTGGCATCTGGTCTCATCACTTCATTGCAAATATAAAGGGGAAAAGTGAAATCACTGACAGATTTTATTTTCTCAGGCTCCCAAATCATTGTGGATAGTGACTGCAGCCATAAAATTAAAAGACACTTGCTCCTTGGAAGAAAAGCTATGACAAACCTAGAGAGCATATTAAAAATCATAGACATCAGTTTGCCAATAAAGGTCCAAATAGTCAAAACTATGGTTTTTCTAGTAGTCGTGTACTCAAGTGAGAGTTGAACCATAAAGAAGGCTGAGCACTAAAGAATTGATGCTTTCAAACTGTGGTCCTGGAGAAGACTCTTGAGAGTCCCTTGGACAGCAAAGAGATCAAACTAGTCAATCCTAAAGGAAATCAACCTTGAATATTCATTGGAAAGACTGATGCTGAAGCTCCAGTACTTTGTCCACTTAATGCGAAAAAGCCAACTCGTTGGAAAAGACCATATGTTAGCAAAGATTGAAAGCAGATAGAGAAGGGGACGACGGAGGATGACATGGTTACATAGCATCACCAACTCAGTGGACATGAATTTGAGCAAACTCTGGAGATAGTGGAGGACAGAAGAGCCTGGTGTACTGCATTCCATGGGGTTGCAAAGAGTCAGTCATGACTTAGCAATTAAACAACAACATAGTGCTTCCTGCTTTCCAGTTCTCAAATGCCATCATTGTAGACAGTTCTGCATGGCAAATGGTGGAATATGTGGTGAAAGAGAATACCTCCCCTAAAAACTTCCCCTTTCCCATGTAGAGTCATACAAGTTATTTTTCATAGACCTCAGTATATTTTACTGGCTTATCAAAGCTGTCTAGGTTTTTTCACAAAGTATTCATTGGTTCAATCCCAAATCAGCACCATTTATGCAGAACCATCTCTTGCATTTTTTTTTTCTCTGTCAGCAGTGTTTTTGTCATAGATCAAGTGGTTGGGGAATAGGCAAACTAATTTTATACAGCAGTTTTTATGATGTGAAATCTGATTTGCCTTTATTTGCTAAGATACCATAGAATGTAGGAGCTGGGACGGTTCTTGGACACAGTCCTGCCCAATCCCTTATTTAATGGTGGAGGAAACTGAGGTCCAGTAGGATTAAATAACTCTTCGAAGGTTGTAATTCCTAACGGAGATAAAATTAGAATTCAAACCAATTGGTTTTCAGTACACAAGGGTCTCAGCTCAGAGCTTTCAAAGCTAAATATAATATTTGACTGTTTCCCTCTCGTATAGTTTTTCAACTTGTATCTATAAAGCTCCAGGTTCTGATATTCTTCTGTGCTATTCTCATGTTGGAATAGAATCAGGTGGCACAGAAGCTATTGTTACAGCCCCAGAATAGAGTCTGGCTTTTGCAGTGGGACAATTGAAGCTGCAGTCATGGGTGTCTGGTCAACATATTATGTGGGACAAGAGGCTGAACTAACATCGATCCCACCCCTGTGAATCTTCACAGGATCCCATGCTATGGAAGAACCCACTACCTACATAGAAGCTGTCAAATGAGGCACATTAATAATCAAAACTCTCCAAGAATATCTCTGCATCAGATCAATCCAAGCATTAGCAAAGCAGCCAGAAACATTTTCTTGGAGTCTTCTCTTTGACTCTCACTTATTTTCTCACCAACTGCTGGCCCCGCTTTTTTTTGCCCTGGAACCATCCCCATTATCAGACACGCCAAGACAAGCTCTGCAATTGGATTGTCTGAAAATGAACAACACACAGATAGAGATGAGCAGATATTCTAACACCCCTCCGTGCCTGTTAAAGTCACACTCCCAGCAAACTCCAGCAATCCAGATGACTGAGGAAAATGCAGTCTCCCAGGAGAAACAAGGACCTGGACAGGTAGCACTTTGAAAAGAGCTTTGTCTGGCAAGGCAGGCTGAGAGGGAGTGACCGTTCTTCCCGGAGAACATATGGAAGTGTTGACAGGCTCACTTCTTAATGTGGCCAAGAAAGAACTTAGATCCAATGAAGGAAAACGAGTGAACACAGACGACAACCAATCATGCTTTTCACCGAGCCGGAAATCCAGTCCATGAAGCCTGGGAATTCACAGAGACAACCTTGGCAAGGGTGACCTTTTTAGGACCTTCCCTAGACTCAGTAATGTTAATTGGTCTTTTTGTTGAGATGTGAATTTGAATTCCATCCTGTGTGAGGGTGAGACCAGAACACAAATTGTTTAGCATGTTAGTACAGCATGGGAACATCCAGGAGGAGTCTGTCCACCACCAACCGTGTGGCTAGACCTTTCTTGAGTGCTGATTTCTGTGTGTGAGGATTGACCACACAGAGATAAATCCCTCATGGTTTTGTTCCACTTTGTGACACAGCCATTTTGAAGTGAAGAGACACCCTCAGTTGGCATTCTAAGCTTGTTTCTCTAATAGCCTCACATCCAGCGTCTGCAAGAATTTTGAGATTTTGTATTTGTTGTGCAGACTTCTAATAACCTTGGTTCTAGTATTTCTTCCTAGTTCAGCAACATCTGCGTGTGCTTTGTTGCTCAGTTCTATCAGACTCTTTGCAACCTGATGGACTGTAGCCCATCAGGCTCCTCTGTCCGTGAGGATTCTCCAGGCAAGAAAACTGGAGTGGGTTGCCATACCCTCCTCCAGGGGATCTTGCCAACCCAGGGATTGAACCCAGGTCTCCCACATTGCAGGTGGACTCTTAACTGACTGAGCCACCAGGGAAGCCCAGAAACATCTACCTTCTCATTTTAGTCCCTGCCTCAGTTTGGGTTTCTCCAAAAGCCAGCTCTGTCAGGATTTCTCAATCTGGGCATTTGACATTGGGGGATGGATAAGTCTTTGTTGTGGGGAGCTACCCTGAGCATTGTAGGAGGTTGAGGAGTTTCCCCGGCCTCTGGATGCACCCTTGGTTTTGACAGACACAAATGTCTTCATGTGTTACCAAAGGTACTCTGGGGAGAAAACAGTTTCTCCAAGTCACGGGCCCAAGTACAGGTGTAGACCCAGGAAAGAACTGACATTGAATTTCAAGTCTGAAGGCTATCTGCTGGCAGAACTCCCTCTTCAGTGGGGAGGTGTATTTTTCTATTAAAAAACCTGCAACTGATTGCATGAGGCCCACTCTCCTTGTGAAGGGTAGTGTTTACTCAATCTGCTGATCTACTAAAAAGTTAATCTCATTTAAACAATACACAGAAGCATCTAGAATGTTTGACCAAATATCTGTATGCTAATCATGTTGACAGAGTGGACTGTCAACAGAAAGGAAATGGAAGCCAATAAAGCTATGTTGTTCAGCAAGTTCCAATGGAAATGGGAGTGTAGCTCGGCTGGGGAAATTCGAGAAATGGTATAAAATACCTGTCTCACAGTTATCCATCGCCTTCACAGGATTGAGGGAACTGGGGTATTTGTATATCAGATCCCAGCACTCATGGACTGAGGTCTGTTCTCAAGGAGCTTTAATTCCCTGGCAATTCTGGTTTGCTGCACACCGAGGAAAAGCAAACTCTGGTAGCTAATGAACCCCATCAGGGAACTTCCCTGGTGGTCCAGTGGTTAAGACTTCGCCTTCCAACATGAGAGGTGTGTTTGATCCCTGGTTGGGGAGCTAGAATTCCACGTCACGCAGTCAAAAAAACCTAAAACAAACAATATTGTAACAAACTCAATAAAGACTTTAAAATTGGTCCACACAAAACAATCTTTTATTTTTTAATTGAAGGATAATTGCTTTACAATATTGTGTTGGTTTCTGCCATACAGCAATGCGAATCAGCCATAATTTTATTTTATATATATATATATATATATATACACACACACACACACATATCCCCTCCCTCTTGAGCCTCTTCCCCTGTCCCATCCCACCCCTTTAGCTTGTAGCTTGTCAGAGAGTGCCAGGCTGGACTCCCTGTGCTATACAGCAGCTTCCCACTAGCTAGCTATTTTACATTTGATAGAATACACACACATACACACACACATGTACTGCTTTCTCAATTTGTCCTTCCCTCTCCTTCCCCCACTTTGTCCAGAAGTCTGTTCTTTACGTCTGCATCTCTGTTCCTTCCCTGCAGGTAGGTTCATCAGTTCTGTTCTTCTAGATTCCATGTATATGCATTAATATGTAATGTTTTTCTCTTTCTGACCTAATTCACTGTATATAATGGGCTCTAGGTTCATCCACATCACTACATGTGTGCATACTCACAACTGGCTCAAATTCGCTCTTCTTTATGGCTGAGTAATCAGGTGGTGATAGTGGTAAAGAACTCGCCTGCCAATGCAGGGGACGTAAGAGACACAAGTATGATCCCTGGGTTGGGAAGATGCCCTGGAGGACGGCATGGCAACCGACTCCAGTATTCTTGCCTGGAGAATCCCATGGACAGAGGAACCTGCCAGGCTACGGTCCATAGGGTCACAAAGAGTTGGACATGACTGAAGTAACTTGGCACAGACATGGAAAAATCTTAAAAAAAAGAAAGAGAGAGAGAAAAAAACTCATAAGGCAAACGGGGGCTGCTACTGGAAACCAAAATTTAGACTGACATGTAAAAAAGTGTTAAGTGAAGGACTATGGGTAATGCCCTGGCAATATCTGCTGCACTTTAAGAGTAACCCTTCAGGAATTGGTCCAAGTGTCTGTCTGGTGTTAGGATTTCTTCAGAGGGACTGATGTCAGCATTTATTGGTTTCTTCTCTCCATCCCTCTAAATATTTGATCTGTTTTAAAATTGTGGTAAAATACATATAATATAACATTTTCCATCTTAAGCAGGATTAAATATATAGTTCACTGGCCTTAAAGATGTTCACATTGTTGTGTTATTATCAACACCATTCATCCACGGACATTTTTATCTCACAAAATTGAAACTCTGCACGTTAAATGTTAACTCCTCATTCTCCCCTGTCCTTGGTGACCTCTGTTCTCCCTCTGTCTCTATGCATTTGACTACTCCAGGAACCTCATTTGAGAGGAATCATACTGTCTTTGTCCTTTTGTGACTGGCTTATTTCATTTACCATAATGTCCTCAAGGTTCATCCATGTTGTAGCATATGTCAGACTTTCCTTTCTTTTAAAGTCTGAATAATATTCTGTTGTATGTAAACCCTGTTGTGTTTACCTATTCATCCATCACTGGACACTTGGGTTGCTTCTCTTTTTTGGCTACTGTGAATAATATTGCTACAAACATGGGTATACAAATATTTCTTGAAGTCTCTGTTTTTAATCCTTTGGGTACATACCCAGATGTAGAAAGACTGGATTATCGATCTTTTGAATGCCCTACATAACAAGTAAACACAATATGTGGAAAGCAACTGGGCAGAAAGATCAGTGTGCTAGGAAGGGAATAAACTGTCCATAAAGTCCCAAAATCTGGATTCATCAGTTGCTGTAACCTCCGTCATACCTGAGCTGCTTTGAATCTAAAACACATCAGTGGGATGTACATGGTCAACACAGCTTCATGTCCTAAAAACAGTATTATTTGTCTCCTCCTTTGCCTTCTGATGAAGAGCTTTATTTGTGAAATGCCTGTCTTGTGAAGTTCTTGAAAGATCTCAAATGAGTTGTTCTCGTAAATGAAGGCAAAAACATCATCTGGCAAAACCTGTGACTGACAACATTTTTTTTTTTTCATTACCTGATCTCTATGCCTTAATTCTCCAGCACTTTCCATTTTCTCTTTTTTCTCAGAGTTTCACAGCAAACTGCTGTTTAGCAAAGAGAAGCCAAATTCAGACTTAGGCCAAACCCTGGTTACAGTCTGTTTCTTTTTGTTGTTGATACCGGCATCACATCCCACCTGGCCAGACCTGCCAAGTTTTTTGGATTTCCTAGAGGAGGTTTTTATTCTGTCTGCTTGTCTGCACTTGTATACAAAACCTGTAATTATATAATAGGTGAACTTACTGGTGTGCTATTGTGCTTTCTTTTCTTTTTTTAAACCAACTGAATTGGCCCTTTTTATATTTTGAGCCTATTGTTACCTTTATGACTGTTACAGTTTCCTTCCCCCTGGCTTCTTATACTTCACCCTTTATGCCAGCAACTAAATATTTACGTAAAAAAAAAAAAAATTAAAAGTCATTTGTCTTTCAGCGAAATCTTAAAACTTTTTTATTTCCTGTACAATCTGAGTGCTTTAATGTTATAGCTGCAAATGAGTGTTGATGAAAGCGTTTTGTTCTTAAAATATGTTATCCTGGTTTTAGGTAAGAAGGATCACCTACGAAAGTCATAAAATATTAAGTATACATAATGGTTTTGCTTAAAAATCCATGTCATCTGATTTGTGATATTCCTGATCTATCTTTAATTCAGAAAATGGTTTATGGTCAACACATCACACAGATTTTTCTGAAAAGTTACGTAAAATATGGGATACTTAAAGTGCCATGTGCTGTGCTGAGTCGCTCAGTGGTGTCTGACTCTGCAACTCCATGAACTGTAGCCATCCAGGCTCCTCTGTCCATGGGGATTCTCCAAGCAAGAATATGGAGAGGATTGCCATGCCCTCCTCCATGGGATCTTCCCAACCCAGGGATCAAAGCCAGGTCTTCAGCATCGCAGCCGGATTCTTTACTGTCTGAGCCACCAAAGAAGCTTAATGCTTGATAAATTTGTTAACTGACCAAAATGCCAACACTTTAAAGAAGATAAAGGGAGTGATATGCCGTCGTCTATTTCACGATACTGTCCATTCTGTTCTTCAACGTGGCAGTCTTTCCCTCAAAATTGTTAACTTTCTGGCAGCGAATTTGCTGCTGCTGCTGCTGCTGCTGCTAAGTCACTTCAGTCGTGTCCGACTCTGTGCGACCCCATAGACAGCAGCCCCCCAGTCTCCCGTGTCCCTGGGATTCTCCAGGCAAGAACACTGGAGTGGGTTGCCATTTCCTCCTCCAGGAGGCTAACGTAGTGCTCCTCAATTTCTGTGGGTTCTGTTTTTCCTAAGAGCTATGGACTCTCAGGGTGTAGAAATACTTTTTTGTACTTTTTGTACTCTTCACTGCAAGGTAAGCTTAAAGAGAGATTGTTGGAGTATAATTCTTTGACACTCAGTAGATGTTGAACTTGCGCTTAGAACAGTGCCCGGAACCCAGTCAGTCTCACCAAATATTGGTTGTTGATGCTACTGCTGTTAGAGCTGTGGGGACCATTGGTCATTAACTAAAGACTTTACCAAGTGATTCTGGATTAGTGTTCTTGGTGAACATCCCTGAAGACAGTTGTTTACTGACACAGTAGATAAAATACATCAGTAAAAACTGAACTTAAGGTTTCATCTCTGGATATGTGTCTGAGGAAGCAAAAACTTGTGGACAGCCTAATCTAATCAGTCTTCCCCCTTTCAATCTTTTTACTAATGCTATTCATCTCTTACCCATGTTCTTCATTGTAGGTGTTAAAGCTTTTTTGTTGTTGAGGTCTGGAATCTCAGTTTCTTTCTTTATGATGGGCACTAATGTGGTAACTTAGTAATTGATCAGAGAACTAAACGTTGATTCACAGGATAGACATCTTTCACTTCCTTTAAATCAGAGAAGGTTACCAAAACCATTCAGATGGAATTTTTCAGACGGAAGTGATCAATGCAAGGTAATGCAGAGTTCATGTACGATGGAACAAGCTTATATAGTAAATGCCCAACTGAATGTGAACAAAAGACTCTTGGATTGCCTCTACAAGTCAGGATGAAAGTATGGTCGGAGAGAAAAGTAAACCATTACTGTGAAAGAGTAAAGTTATAAATGGCCCCAGAGAATAACCAGATTCATTTGGAGCCTTTTGTCCCAAGATTCAGAACTACACCTAAGATAGACAGTCTGGTTCCTTTCTTAGATGGTCAGGAGGCCTTAAGAGAGCTCTTGCTGAAAATGTAGAAGCACTTATTGAAGCGACTGAAGTGATGTTCTGTTCCAAGGAGCTGTATATCAAAGGAGGGTGGAATTTGACATTTAATTTATCAGACACAGGCACAAACACTGTCAATTTGCTTGAGTAAATATGTGTATAGCTCGTTGGTCTAAGCAAAAAGACAGGAAACGGAACTTGGCCATAGCAGGGATTCTAATATTAAACTTAACAAGTGAGTCCAAAGCTGATCATTTGAACCCAGTTTAATTCCCTTTATGTCTTCGGGCAGCTCACCTTCTTATCTGAGAATGCACATGAAAGAACCATCCTGGGTAGTCAAAAGGGAACTAACTGTGAGGTCTAGTCCCAGCTCTGACTCAACCTGTGTGACATCTCTGGTTTAACTTGATAGTGTTGAAGCATTTCTTTTTCTAGCCTTAGCCCCTTTCTTTTCAACTGTCTTCCATGAAACCCTAGTACATAAAACAGATGAAAACAAACCTAGCAGGTCTGGTTCAACCGAGGGCAAGGGTCCCAGAGTCCAACCTACAGAACCTCTTGCCTTTGTCTCCACCCACTTGTTCATGACCTGACTTAAACAGAAAACAGTTTGAAAAGGAACATACTGCTTGTTCTTCCAAAGACATTTCTGTCTCTGAACATCCAATGTCATTTATATATATTTCACATCCATTTCATCTGGGCCTTGTCCCTCCCATCTAAATGCCCTCTGTCACATATTCTCCCTCAAAAGCAACAGAAACCTGACTCCAAACGTTCAGAGACATAGAGATATTTTTTAGATTAATAATCTGTTCCCAATAATTTTGTTCCAAATAATCTGTTCCCAACAATTTTGTTCCAAATCTGGAACAGGAACTAGGAAGTTCCAGGGCGTACAGAGCAGACTAAAATGTATTCCGCTTAAGAAAACTTTGCCTTTGTATCTTCATGATACATAAGAAAACCTTCCTTATGTACCTTCTTTCTTTTGTAGAGCTGTATTGTCATCAGCCACTGACCTCCCTCTTTAATTCTACATTCCCATCGTTAATTTCAGGTCAACACACACAGAGACACACAAAATTCTCTTTCACTGAGCAGGACAGAGAATCTACCATTCAGGACAAGAAAAGAGAAAGGGGATACAATTAATATGTTTTCTCTCCCTGTCACATAGCAACTTAGAATAACATGGGATTAAGTTTTTTTCTGAATAAATCCTATCGTTCTGGGCCATGGGAGGAAAATGCTCTCAGTAGACTTCATCTTCACCTCTGGGCTTTCATGTAATTTTGTTTTATTTTTAAGACACTTGATATTTGGTTTGAATGATAATTTAGGAGTAAATTTGCCTTCTTTTCCTATTATGATGCAAACTTCTTGAGGGTCAGAACTTTTCCATACACAGCTCTGAATATTTTGTAGGGATAAATATGTTACCTAATATAATGTAGCTGTTTCAAGAATTCATGGTGAAGTGAATTGAGGAGAGTCCAAAGTTGATCTTTTAAACAGAGGTTGGCAAGCTATAGGCCATGGGCCAAGTGTAGCTCACCACTTGTATTTATAAATAAAATTTTATTGGACTACAGCCGTGCGACTTTCAATGTATTGTCTATGGCTGTTTTCATGCTCTAGTGGTGTATCTGATTCATTATAACAGAGATTGTATGGTCCACAAAGCCACAGATATTTGCTAACAGGCAAGAGTTTATCAACCTGTCACCTAAACTCCAGGTGAATGAATACATGTAACTATTTTAGTGATAATTATTTTTGTTATTGTTGAATTACTTTCAAGTCCATATAGTTGCGTTAATCAAATTTGCTACTTCTGTTTCAGTTATTGGTAAATGGTCATAGGAGTCAAGTAGATATAAAAGTAATTTACCCACCATAATTGATTATTTTTCTTATCTTGTGGGTTTTTAACTATGCAGTGGGAAGAAAAATAGTTTTGCCCTTTCGTTTATTATTAGTCAAAGCTCTTCTATTTTTATGTAACAAAAGACAAAGTCAAACTAGCCACCTTAATAAAACCTAAAGCAATTGGAGAAGTAATTGATTGCCTCATGAAACCTAAAAGTTAGCTGTTGAGCTGGCTTTAAGAAGTGCTGGATTCAGAGATGGTGAAAGGCTCTCTCATCAGCTCGCAAAGATGGTGTCAGGGCTTTCTCACCAACTTGATGCAGCTGGATTCTTCGTGTTTGCTTTTCTCCTTTTTTGTGTAGATGATCCCACACTCTCTCACATGGAAGAAAGTTATTTCTAGCTTCAGCCAGTTGTCCTGCATAGCTTGTTATCCAAAAGGAAGAGGGACTTGTCTCTCCCAGTATTTATATATTGAATTTATATATTTATATATTGGATCTCCCAGTATTTATATATTTGATATATATCAAATATATGTATGTGTATATATATGTATAGACATGCATATATATATATATATATATATATATATATATATATATATATATATATTGAAAGGGCTCTATCTGCCCAAGTCTCATGATCAGTCACTGTGACCAAAAAGATGAGATGTCATAGAACTGATTGACCCTAGGTCATGTGCTCAACACCATACATTCTGGGTTCTGTAACTGACAGTCTTACAAGAACAGCCTTATGGATAAGGGACAGTGTGCCAGTGGAAGGAAGGCCACTTTGCAAAGAAAACCAGTGATGTCTGTCTCCTACAGAAATACACCAGAATTTTAGTGGAGGCCACCAGATTTTACAAACCACAACCAGATCTAGGAAAAGTAATTTCACTCTCCCTCTCATCTTTCCTCGTCATCAGCAGCACCATTATCTTTCATCCTTTTGAACATGTATTTCCAGAAAACATCATAGTACAGTTTTAGCTGCTTTGGAAGAGATTCTATGTTCACAACTCTACCCAAGCTCCCATTTACTTCAAAACATATATCTTGTCTTCTTGGATTCTGCTTCTTCTCTTACATATTACTTGTTGGTTCTAGATTTAATCCAGTTATATGACTGAAGTTGGAATTTATATGTTTGTAACATTATTCTGAAAATGTTAAACTTCAGCCATTAAACAGTTAGGGTGCATGTGTTTCCAAAGTGAGATAAGGAGTGAAATGAACAGAAGAAATGCCAGAGTGCAGAAGGTTGGGATAGGTTTTGAGGGGTGAGGAAGGGTCAGGAGAATTCCTTGTACCCCAACACATCCCCCACCACATTTCAACCCACGAGCATCTAAACTTTTGGATCCTGAAAAGTACTTTCATAGGAACGCTAAACTGTCTGAATGAATCATTTACAAGTCTTGGTATAAGTTATATCCTCCCTGCTTGTCTTATAGCTTAAAGACACCGTGACTGAGATATAGAATAAGTACTACTGCTTAGTGGCATCTATACATAATTAGCCTCAAATTGTAATGAATTAACATGGTTTGCCCTGTTCATGGAGTGATTCTATTACTGTTTTTCCCCCTCCCATGTTTGAAATAATAATAATAATAAAACAAAAAACAAAAAACGTTGAAACTTCCATCATACTAGGTGAAATTCTCTCTAAAATGTTAGCTCACAATGAAGGATGATCAAGGATAGCTAGGTAACCAGATCATGTAAGTTACAAGACACAGTTCAAATGATTCCTGGCTCCTTTGCTTTTTCTAAAGTGTTGCACCTGTTGGCTGTCTTTTTCTCCACGTCTCCTCCCTGTGAATACACAGAAAATCCCCAAGTATGGTAAAGGTTTTGAGTCATTTTGAAAGAATCCAAGCCAGAGAGATTTATTTGTTTCCATAATCTATATAACTTGGCATAGATAGATGTTAGTAATAAAAGCATTACACAATAATTCTAAATTTGTTTCTAAACAGACTTCAAGGAATATGTTTCTGAGAGTGAGAGGGAGAAGGAGAAGATTTCAGAGTGTGGATTTACCTTTTAATTCTCATTACACATACCCTGAGCAGCTGCCTGAAAATTTAAAACTTTGAAACTGAAGCCCCCTAAATTCCCACCACTCCCTGCTGTCCCTGTGCTTTTACTTTGAGCACCTCAACATGTATTTCAGTGTTAAGCTCTTGAGTAAGCAGAATATCCAACTATATGTATATCTCAAATAGTTTCCTCCTCAATAACCTTGGGTTTTCTTTGGCACTGTTGTTGCCAAGCCACAGATTTGAAGCTGAAAACAGGCTATTTTCTGTGGAAGTTTCTCATGTATAAGAATCCATCTCAGATTCCGACCAATGCAATCAGAGAAATTAGTTTATTGATGAAACCCTTGTCCGTGAATGGCTTTTTGAAAATAAAACTGCTTTTCTTTCTTCTGGAAAAGAATGAAACAATTCCCCTATTGTCCTACTTGCTTCGAATTTATTTTCCACTCCTTATTATGCATGCCTCCTTTATGTCATTGATACATAATCCATTATGTGCCTCTTATCGTATTTGCTACAACCATTGTCTCAAGATGATGTCGAAGGACATTAGATACCAGAGACTAACTTTGCACGAGTGAATTAATGTCAGTGTTGAAGGAGTCTATAATCATATGACTAAATGGGCTTTCAGGAGGCCACACAGTATGCTGATGACAGAATCAAGAATGAAACCTAGGAATTCTGACCATTTGTCTTATTCTCTGTCCACAAGTGATACCGCCTATTCTTAGTCTTGACTAAAGGCCTGCTGAAAGCACTTCATTGACTGGCAACATAGAGCATTCATGAAGGAGTTTTTGTTGTTGTTGTTTTTAATAATCCAATGGAAATTTCTTTAGTGATTATACAAAATTTCTGAAAGTTGTGTGCCTGTATGACTCTACATGCAATGTTTTTTGGTAGACAGTTAGATTGTTACAACTTGAAGTGTGTTGAAATTTTCCTTTGAAGGCTTATTTTATTTAGAAGTTACAAAGCTCTAGTTTATCTGATATTAGGAAAAGCTTTATACTATATATAAAACTATTGCCATGTGTCCTTTGGGCAAGGAAGTATGGACTGAAGAGTCAGACAGACCTGAGTTCAAATGGCTTTCCATTAGCAGCTAGCTATTTGATCCTAGACAAGTATATATCATTTTTTCAGTCTTCTGTTTTCTATTATTGGAAAATGGAGGCATTAAAATTGTTTTTTTGGAGGAAAAAAAAAGACTTAATTTCTAGGCTTGTGACCTTAAGTGAAATAATCCATTAAAAATATTTAGGACAGAATTTTGCAAAGATGGCAACTATGGTACGGTCTAGTTTTTAGATGTTACTCAGTTCCTGCATAGAAATACCAGAGCAACTAGGAAGCTGCACCCAAACCGTGGAGAGAGTGTTGGCAGTAAGATAAAGCGAGACAGTAGCCCCATGCACTCCAAAGTGTAGCAGAATGAGGACGGGACAACCAAAGCCACCATATCTGCCTATTAGTGGCATCTGTGCAGATGTCAGGGGGTTTCTGACAACCAAAATGACCAGACATCATCAGAGCACTTTTGTGGATGTATATAACTAAGCTTACATGCTCTTTCCATGTAGACTTCAGTTCAGTTCAGTTCAGTCGCTCAGTTGTGTCCAACTCTTTGCGACCCCATGAATTGCAGCATGCCAGGCCTCCCTATCCATCACCAACTCCCGGAGTCTACCCAAACCCATGTCCATCGAGTCGGTGATGCCATCCAACCATCTCATCCTCTGTCGTCCCCTTCTCCTCCCGCCCCCAATCCTACCCAGCATTAGGGTCTTTTCCAATGAGTCAACCCTTCACATGAGGTGGCCAAAGTACTGGAGTTTCGACTTAGTACCATTCTAAAAGAAATGATGGAAGAACAGTAGAGGGAGTGCAAAAAACAAAAAAAGACACTTAACTGTTTTCAGGAAAGTAGTTAGTGATGGTATTGTTCATATAATTATTCTAAGACAGTTGTGTTTGTCATGTAAGATAAAGACAATGAGTGACTGTGAGGTAGTTGTAATTCTATCATTCCATGTGTCCTTGAGAACCAGGATTCTCAGCATGTCAGATATAATATACTGGTAGTTAAGAAAATCTATTACCCTGTATTTGAATTGAAAATATCGGTATGAAATCATAAGGCCTTCTCTCTTAATCATTATCTGTGTGCATGTATAAATATATATAATATTTCCTAGCTCTGCTTTATTTTCTTGGGCTCCCAAATCATTGCAGATGGTGAATGCAGCCATGAAATTAAAAGACGCTTGCTCCTTGGAAGAAAAGCTATGACCAACCTAGATAGCATATTTAAAAGCAGAGGCATTACTTTGGCAACAAAGGTCCATCTAGTCAAACCTATGGCTTGTCCAATAGTCATGTACGGATGTGAGAGTTGGACTGTAAAGAAAGCTGAGCGCCAAAGAATTGATGCTTTTGAACTATGGTGTTGGAGAAGACTCCTGAGAGTCCCTTGGACAGCAAGGAGATCCAACCAGTCCATCCTAAAGGAAATCAGTCCTGAATATTCATTGGAGGGACTGATGTTGAAGCTGAAACTCCAGTACTTTGGCCACTTGATGCGAAGAACTGACTCATTTGAAAAGACCCTGATGCTGGGAAAGATTGAACGCAGGAGGAAAAGGGTATGACAGAGGGCAAGATAGATGGATGGCATCACTGACTCAATGGATATGAGTTTGAGCAAGCTCTGGGAGATGATGAAGGAAAGGGAAGCCTGGCCTGCTGCAGTCCATGGGGTCACAAAGAGTCAGACACTGCTGAGCAACTGAACAACAAATATGGCAAAGGGATTTTGCAGATATGCTTACATTAAGGATCTTGATATGAGAAGAGTATTCTGGATCATCCAATTGGGCTAATATAATCATTGTCTTATAAAAGGTAGGCAGGAGGTTAGAGTTAGAGGTGGAGATGTGACCAGAGAGGCAGAGGTTAGAGTGATGTGTGACCACATGGCTTGGAATGTGAAGAGGAGGCTTGGAGGCTGGAAGGGTCTGGAAATAGATTATCTCTTGGAACCTCTAACAGAAACACAGTCCTGCTGACATCTTGATCTGGCACTCTAAGTCACTTGGAATTTTTGACCCTTAGCACTGTAAGATAATAAATTTGTGCTGTTTTAAGCCACTAAATTTATGGTAATTTGTTACAGCAGCAATAGGAAACTAGTATAAAGAAATCCTATTCCTATGAATCTATAGTTGGTTAATTTATTACAAAGAAGGCAAGAATGTACAGTGGAAAAAAGATAGTCTCTTCTCTAAGTGATACTGGGAAAGCTGGAGAGCTTCATGTAAATCAACAAAATTAGAATGCTCCCTCATTCCATATACAAAAATAAACTCAGCATGGTTTAAAGACCAAAATATAAGACATGACACCATAAAACTCTAAGAAGAGAATATAAGCAAAGCATTCTCTGACATAAACTGTAGCAATATTTTCTCAGATCAATTTCCCAAGGCAAAAGAAAAGCAACAATAAACAAATGGAACCTAATCAAACGTAAAAGCTTTTGCACAGTAAGGAAGTTGTCAACAAAACAAAATGACAACCTACAAGATGAGAGAAAATATTTGCAAACAATGAGGCCGACAAAGGGTTAATATCCAAGTGTAAAAACAGCTTATACAACTCAATTTTTAAAAATCAAACAACCCAATCAAAAAATAGGTGAAGACCTAAATAGATATTTTTTTCTTCCAAAAAAAGGCATACAGATGGCCAATAGGCCTGTGGAAAGATACTGAACATGGCTACTTGTTAGAGAACTGCAAACCAAAACCACAGTGATGTATTACCTCACATTCATCAAAAAGTCTATAAATAATAAATGCAAGAGAGTGGTTCAGAGGGCAAAGAATCTACCTGTAACACAGGAGACCTGGGTTCGATCCCTGGGTTGGGAAGATCCCCTGGGGGAGGGAATGGCAATTCACTCCAGTATTCTTGCCTGGAGAATTCCATGGCTAGAGGAGCCTGGTGAGCTATAGTCCATGGGGCTGTAAAGAGTTGGACACAACTGAACGACTAACACACACATACAGAGAGGGTGTGGAGGAAAGGGATCCATTGTACACTGTCGGGAATGTGAATTGGTGCAGCCACTATGGAAGAGTATGGAGGTTCCTTCAAAAACTAAAAATAGAGCTTCCACATGATCTGGCAGTCCCTCTCCATGGGCTTTCCTGGTGACTTAGAGGTAAAGAACCCACCTGCAATGCAGGAGATACAGGTTTGAGCCCTGAGTCAGGAAGATCCCTTGGAGAAGGAAGTGGCAACCCACTCCAATATTCTTGCCTGAGAATCCCACGGAAAGAGGAGCCTGGCAGGCTACAGTCCATGGAGTCGCAAAAGATTTGGACACAACTTAGTGACTAAACAACAACTACTCCTGGGTATCTACCTGGAAAAAATGAAATCTCTAATTTGAAAAGATACATGTGTCTCAATTTACTCTTTACAAAAGCCAAGACGTGAAAACCTCCCAAGTGCTCATCAACAGATGATTAGCTTAAGAAGATATATCACAGATGCACACACACACACACACACACACACACAGAGGAATACTACTCAACCATAATAAAAGAATGACCTATTACCATTTGGAGCTACATGAATGTACCTAGAGAATATTACGCTTAATGAAGTAAGAGAGAAAAACAGATACTGTATGTTAGAACTTATATATGGAATCTAAAAAATAATGCAAATGAATCTGTATATAAAACAGACTCACAGACATAGAAAACAGAGTTACCAAAAGGGAGCGGGGAGGGAAATTAGAAGGATGAGATTCGCAGATACAAACTACTGTACATGAAAGAGATAAACAGCAAAGATTTACTGTATAACACAGGGAATTGTATTCAATATCTTATACTAACCTATAATGGAATTTAATCTAAAAAAATAACTTGAGTCACTATGCTGTACACTTGAAACTAACACAATATTGTAACTCAGTTGTAATTCAAGAAAAGTAAACGAACAAAAGAAATTCTAACTAGACTCTTCAAAATATCTAAGTCATAAAATATACAGACTGGAGAACTGTCCCAGATTGGGAGAGATCAAGGAAACATGACAACTAAGTACAGAGGGATATCCTGGGTGAAAAAAAAAGAACCTTAGTGGGACAGTTGGCAAGATTTAAGTACAATTTCTAGATTAGTGAATAGTATAGTGTTACATTAGTTTTATGATTTTGATTATTGTACTTCGGTTATGTGAGCTAGCACCACTAAGAGAAGCAGGATAAAGGAGAGGGGAAATTCTTGGGCTTTTTTTGCAGCTATTGGTTAAGTCTGAAATCATCTCAAAATAATTTTTTAAAGCAGTAAAGATTACTAAAGGGAGCCTACTTCATTTCTTTCATCATTTAATAATAATTAACACTTATTTAGTGATTAATATTGACTAGGCACTGTTCTAAAGCTCCACATATATTAACTTAAACCTTATGCTAGAAGTGGGGACTATTATGATCTCCATTTTATAGACACGAAAGATCTCCATTTTACAGACGCGAAAGCGTAGGGAGGATAGGAGACGAGTCCAAGGTCACATAGCTCTGAGAACTGTTCAAGTCTACAGTCTATTCTCAACAACTATTCAAGGTGATTGTCTTGCACATTAGAGTTTGAGGATGTATGGCATGAATTTCACTACTTAAGTTACAGTAGAGCATTTGACTACTTAGGAACCTTTGCTACTTTCTTATTACTGGCTCTGTTCTAGATTGGTGACATTGACAAATAACTGAACACAGCAAGCTAAGTTGTTACACTAGTAGTATTTTCAACTGATATATATTTCAACAAGGACACACTGGTCCTATAGAACTAATGGAATTTTTCTATAGAATTATCCCATTATTATATCACTGTTGTTCATTTTTATCTATCAGTGTCTTGATATATTAATTTTCTGATTTTTTTTTTTTTAATACTCCCTGGTCCTAGTTGTTTCCCTCAAAACATTCAGGTTGTCTATCTGTCGTGGTGCTTTAAGTGCAATCTCCACACTTCCATTCTAGAGTGGAATGTGTCTTATACTGGCTAGAGTTTAATTTTATTCCAATGGCAATAATACAGAAGGAGTGGCCAGACAAACTGAGAGGAAGTCAGGAATGACATTCTTGAGCACTTGTAAGATAGTGATATATGAGTTAGGGAGCAGGAGGAGGGAAGAGAGAAGAGGCAGAACTCACTGTTTCCTTTAGTTTGAAACCACTTAGGGTAAATACTGTATTTTCTTTGTCTTGAGCTGAGTCAGGCATACTGTCAATATTCAACAATAAATGGTCATTTGGCTTTAAAGGCTTAATTCCCTGTATGTAGAGATTAAAATGTGCCTCTGAAAATAAGATTCTAGAAGAGAATCTTTGATATGTTCTGACGGAGGCTGTAAATCATAGCATTTTATGCAGAATCTTAGATAAGTTAAATATATACCATTTTACCCTTTCATTATATCATAAGTTTCTTTTTAGTATTTTAAAATAAGTGCCTGCAAACTGAAAGTCTTATTCTATTTAGAGACTTTCTGCACACATCTATCCCCACAGATAGATATGGATATGGTTATACCTAGCTATTTATCTATATGTAATATATAAAGCAATTATTCACTGGTAAATTTGTACATTTTATTTTCCAATACAGTGTATTCAGTTTAATCACATGCTTTCTAATCTTTTTGCCTCCTAGTCTCAGATTTTTGAATTCAAATTTCCTTCCCTTTGTCTGTATTTAAAAATAATAATAATCATTTTACATCTATTACAAATAACAATACCTAGTCCTGATTGAATGCTAACATTTTAATTCATTCTCAGGGTTTGGCTGCCATTCATTCATACCTCGAGCTGTGCTCTCATTATATATGACATCAGCAGAAACTCTCAATTCAATTGCAGCCTTTTATTTAATTAGGGACTATGTATTATTTGGTTTGTAGTATCCAGAATTAAAAATAGCCCCTTACACTGTGCAATGGGAAAGGAAGAAAACTTTGAATATATATTCTAATTGGTATTTTTAATACTCTAAAAGCAATCAAAACTTATGTTAAATATTAATTATAATATTTTTCTGCTTTTGTGCACCTTGATTTATTGCTGCCCTTTTGGGCTCACTTTTAATTACATTACAGGAAAACAAAGGATATTTTTATCGGAAGAGTTATTTGGCACAGACAATACGTTCAATGGCGGTGGTGATATTGAACTTTATATTAAACTTAATTTTCAAAAGCATATTTAACACAGTTTGCCAGGCTTTTAAAAATTATTTTTCCTTCCTTTAACAACATGCCTCTCGGGTCTCTATATTAAATATCAGGGACAAAGCTCATAAAGGAACAAAGACCCAAAATCAGGGATGGTCTTTTAAAAGAGGTACAGTTTCAAAGACTCCTAAAGATATAAATCAAAGTGCTTTTGAATACAGAGAGCATTCTAAAAGAATATTGAACTGTTTGCTTAAAATCTCACATTATTTCCTGCTTTTTAAACCCTGTTCCTTTTTGAAGGCTAGCACCAGATAGGGACAAAAGGAATATTTTCATGCAAAAATCAGGACCAGGTACAGAGGCACAGTCAGAGTCTATTTCAAGTGGGGACAGGAATTTAATTCAAGTTATTCTCCTCTTTATTCCACATTTAACAGATTTGAAGGATTTCTCCACCTCTCTGACACTTGTGCCGACATCACTAGGTCCTGGTTGCACCAGTGGTGGGCACCGGGAAATCTTGGTATGGAATTTTTGGTCCCCTTGGAATGGATCCTGAAAATACAGGAGAGTTTAAATATGTCTCCTCAAGAAGAGTGAGGCTTTGATTTTTGTTTTTTAGTTGGCCTTCTGGGCCCCCTCTCAGAATGAAAACAAGCTATCACTCTCTTCCTTTTTAAAAAGAATTTTGGGAAACCCAAAGGTGGGCCTTCCCCTAGAGAAAATTAGAAAGAAAATTTCAGACTTTTGAAGAAGACGGAGATTTTACTTAGCTTGCTGTAGATGTCTGCTTTTCTATTTCTTATTTTTTATGGACTATTTCTAGTGCTTCAGCTAAATCAGTACAAATACAAAAAATAACTAATAGGTCATTCTATGACAAATTTCACTTTCCAAAAGTTATGACCAAATACAAGGCTTAAGCCCCTATGAAATGTGAGTTTCATTAAGAAAGTGAAAAGCCATACCTCTGAGTAGAGCAGGTATCTGTGATTTTTCATGTTTCCATAGCAACGTGTAATTTTTATTGAACTCTGAAATAAATAGGCAAATAAAACATACATAAAATATTGAAGGGTGGGTGTTGGGTCTGCTGTCCCAGACGTTAGTAACTTATGGTCACTATCGTTTCCTTTTTAACTCCTGTAGCCGTTTTTCTAATTATGGCCTGTTTTTTTTTTTTTTAATGACTTCTTTATTATTCCTATAATACAGAAAGTTTACTTTTTAATGTGGTTTCCAAACCCTATCTTGTAGTATACATACAAGAAAGACTATTGAGGATGTAACAAGAGAATGGAAATAAAATTTAAAATGTTTTCTACATTTTTCCAAGAGAATTATGTGATTTGTTTTGTCCTGAATTGACTTTCCAGGTTTTAACTAAGTTTTACGATCTATTGACAGTGACTTATGTTCCATGTTTAAACTATATAACATTGATGAGAAAATAACAAATACAAATAAAATGTATTACTCACATTTAAGATAGCAATTTATTATAATAAGTATTCTGACAACATAAACTAGAAATAAAAATATTGAATCAATTAAATCATTCATTTGAACTTAAAAAAGGAAGAAATGCAGGATGAAACTGATCTAACACCCATATATTTTGTTGAAGCTGTGATTATTATAGTACTACATATATATACTATATATGGTGCTGTATATAATATACATATTATTATTATGTCTGTACCATTTAAGTTTAGTAAATCTTTACTGAGAGTTAACTCTATGCTCAGTGTTGTGCCAGTTATAAAAAAAAAAAAAAGTCTCTGACCTTAAGTTACATTCTATTAGAAAAGTCATGTTAAAATAGAGGATATGTTTTAAAGTTAGATACAGTGTCTAGAAAAGATAAATCTGTATCCCTACCTTATAGCTTACAGTAAACTAAATTCTAAATTTATGAGACTAAAACTTACAAAATGATATCAATAAAACACTCAAGAAAACAAGGACTTTTAAAAATATTGGTATGATCTCAGTATTAGAGAGGGGAAGGCCTTTCTGTGTGTGAGCAAAACCTCAGAATCCATGTTTTAAAATGATAAAATCTGATTCATAAACATACAAAAATCCACACAATGAAAAAATATCATAAAAAATGTCAAAAGACAAAAATATTTTTCTGATATCACAGCAAAGGATTAACTTTTAATAGATATATTTTTTCAAACTAATTTCAAAACCTATAACATAATAGGAAAATGGACAAAAGAAAAGGAAATACAACTGGCACTAAAATGTTTAAAAAATGGTCATAGCAGAAACATAGATCAATGGGACAAAATAGAAAGCCCAGACATAAATCCACGCACCTATGGACACCTTATCTTCGACAAAGGAGGCAAGAATATACAATGGAGAAAAGACAATCTCTTTAACAAGTGGTGCTGGGAAAACTGGTCAACCCCTTGTAAAAGAATGAAACTAGAACACTTTCTAACACCATACACAAAAATAAACTCAAAATGGATTAAAGATCTAAATGTAAGACCAGAAACGATAAAACTCCTAGAGGAAAACATAGGCAAAACACTCTCCGACATAAATCACAGCAGGATCCTCTATGATCCACCTCCCAGAATATTGGAAATAAAAGCAAAAATAAACAAATGGGACCTAATTAAACTTAAAAGCTTTTGCACAACAAAGGAAACTATAGGCAAGGTGAAAAGACAGCCTTCAGAATGGGAGAAAATAATAGCAAACGAAGCAACGGACAAACAATCTCAAAAATATACAAGCAACTCCTGCAGCTGAATTCCAGAAAAATAAACGACCCAATCAAACAATGGGCCAAAGAACTAAACAGACATTTCTCCAAAGAAGACATACAGATGGCTAACAAACACATGAAAAGATGCTCAACATCACTCATTATTAGAGAAATGCAAATCAAAACCACAATGAGGTGCCATTTCACACCAGTCAGAATGGCTGCTATCCAAAAGTCTACAAGCAATAAATGCTGGAGAGGGTGTGGAGAAAAGGGAACCCTCTTACACTGTTGGTGGGAATGCAAACTAGTACAGCCACTATGGAGAACAGTGTGGAGATTCCTCAAAAAACTAGAAATAGAACTTCCATATGACCCAGCAATCCCACTGCTGGGCATACACACCGAGGAAACCAGAATTGAAAGAGATACGTGTACCCCAATGTTCATCACAGCACTGTTTACAACAGCCAGGACATGGAAGCAACCTAGATGTCCATCGTCAGACCAATTGGTAAGGAAGCTGTGGTACATATACACAATGGAGTATTACTCAGCCATTAAAAAGAATACATTTGAATCAGTTCTAATGAGGTAGATGAAACTGGAGCTCATTATACAGAGTGAAGTAAGCCAGAAAGAAAAACACCAATACAGTATACTAACGCATATGTATGGAATTTGAAAGATGGTAACGATAACCCTATATGTGAGACAGAAAAAGAGACACAGATGCGTGGAACAGTCTTTTGGACTCTGTGGGAGAAGGTGAGGGTGGGATGATCTGAGAGAATAGCATTGAAACATGTATATTATCATATGTGAAACAGATCGCCAGTCCAGGTTCGATGCATGAGACAAGTGCTCGGGGCTGGTGCACTGGGATGACCCAGAGGGATGGGATGGGGAGGGGGGTGGGAGAGGGGTTCAGGATGGGGATCACATGTACACCTGTGGCTGATTCATGTCAATGTATGGCAAAAACCACTACATTATTGTAAAGTAATTAGCCTCCAACTAAAATAAATAAATTAATAATAAAAAAAATGGTCATAGATGAGCTTTTATGAAATAAAGCCCTCTATGAGATGATCACTTAATGAGATGCCATTTAGCAAACTGGTAAAAAAAATATTTTTGTTTCATGACTAACTTGTTAGCAAGAGTTTAGATGTAAATTGTTATTAGCATTGTAAGAGTGGAAAATAATTTATGATCTTCTTGGAAAACAGTTAGCAATAACACTTTGATTCATGGGTTATGAAGATCCCCTAGAGGAAGGCATGGAAACCCACTCCGGTATTCTTGCCTGGAGAATCCACATGGACAGAGGAACCTGATGGCTGCAGTCCATGGGGTCGCAGAGAGTCAGACACAACTGAGCAACTAAGCACAGCACAGCCCCAAAATGCACATAACTTCATTTCTGGGCATTCTCACATATGAGCAAAATGCAGGTTACTTACTGCAGCATACTTGCTCTATAAAAAACAGAAACACTCGGTATAGAAGATGCAGTAAATGTGTGTTTCAGTACATTCAGAAAATGGAGTTCTATGCAGCCAGTGGAAAAATGAAGCACCTCTGTGAATACAAATAAGGAGTTACATCTAAAAATATTGTTAAATGAAAATAGCAAGGTGCAGATCAGTGTTATAGCATACTCCCATTTGTGTTTTAAGAAACAGTAAAATATATACATATATGCTTCCATATGTTTAGACTCACTAGAGGTGCAAACAAGAATATTTGTTATCCTTGATGAAATGAATTCATTGTCTAGAGAACGGGGATGGGATTACAACTTTTTTTTTTTTTATCACTGTATTCTTTTGTATTTTAAATTTTGCCCAAATATTTATTGTGCCTATGTAATTGATTTTTAAAAATAGGTGCTATTTTAAGACAATATAAGGGCGAATACAAAAAATGCTTAATGCATTGGAGAAGGAAATGGCAACCCACTCCAGTGTTCTTGCCTGGAGAATCCCAGGGACAGGGGAGCCTGGTGGGCTACCATCTGTGGGATCGCACAGAGTCGGACATGACTAAAGCGACTTAGCAGCAGCAGCAGGGAAATTTTAAGTGATAAATGACCACCCTATGATGCCTTTCTGAAAAAGTTTAGAATATGTAGGTCTTGTTCAGCAGCTAAGTTGTGTCTTGACTATGCGACCCCATGGACTACAGCACATCAGGCTTCACTGTCTCCTGGAGTTTGCTCAAACTCTTGTCCACTGAGTGATGGACAAGCCTTGTCCATTCGGTGATGGCATCCAACCATCTCATCATCTGTAGCAGGTCTTGAACTATACTTGAAACTTAAAATGAGATCAGGAATTATTACCATGAATTAAGATGGTCACAACTTATCCATATGGCACAAGGTTATGGCTGCATCATTTAAGCAAGAACACAATAACATGGAGGATAAAAGAGACAGGTTATGACAACAGAGAAAAATGGTAGAAGTAACAATGAGATGAAATTGTCTGTTTTCCAGTGAAAGCACATTAATGAGTTTATAGTTCAGAACAAATATTCAAATAATATGGTGGAAAGTACCATGGTCTTAATGATTATGTTGCAAAAGTACCCTTTTCTGCATAAATTCTTAGGTGAGGATAAGTGGTACGATGTATCAGAAAAGGCCATGAACACAGAATTCGGGAGAGGTTTAGGCTGGTCCCTGTTCTGCCACTAATTAGCAATGTAACCTTGAGAAGGTCACATTGTATCTCCAAGCCTCAATTTTACTGTCTGTTCTATATAAGGCTGGGGGAACATGCAATAGATTCATGATCCCACAGTCATTTTTTATATGAAGAACTTTTTTCAAGTAAAATGTGAGTGTAAACCAGTAAAACAGATAAAAGCAGGGAAACTTTGTATAAAGCAGGGATGGGTGCCCCAGAGTTCTCCTGTACAGTATCTTTCTTTCCCATTATGGTTCTCTCTAATGGAGCTAAATCAAAGCCTTGGAAATCAGCAAAGTTCAATTTATTTATTTATTTTTTTAATTAATTAATTTTATTTTATTTTATTTTTTTACCAAATTTATATTGTAGTGGCTTTTGCCATACATTGACATGAACCAGCCATTTTATTTTAGTTGGGGGCTAATTACTTTAGCAAAGTTCAATTTAAAACTATTTACTAGAGGAGTCCTAAGGTTCCTTTTCATAAGAACATTCACAATTCTAGGATGTAATTGATTCACAGGTTTAATCGTGTTGTGAAATTTCTACAGAAATATTTGTAAAAATGATGGTAGTAGTCTGAGGCTACACAGGAGCTACTTTAACAAAGGCTTTTCAGCATCCTTTCTGTAGTTGGACGGCCACATCTCACAAGATACAAAGCTGGCTGGAGTATGATCCTGCTGTATTTTATTCTTACAATCTGTTGGATTTTAAAAATCTGTTTAAGATTCTCTAAGCTTCTTGAATACTTATGTTGATGTCCCATATTTGTTTGGGAACTTCCTCATTGCCTTTTTTCCTCCTCTTCTGGGACTTAGTTCCACATATAATAGTCTTACATGTCTCTTGTGCTCTTTTTTCTTCTTTCCCCACCTTTTTCTTTGAGTTTCAGTTGCATGTCTTTTACAGACCTGTCATTAGTTTACCAATCCAGTCTTCTACTTTGTTAAACCTCTCCACTTAGGTTCCTAAATTCAGATATTGTATTTTTAATGCCAAACTATTCATTAGTGTCAATTTTAAAAAAATCAACTATGTATTTTTAATTTCTTCACACTTTCTTCTGTCCATCTTTTTCTCTATTTCTTTGAGCAAATAAATCATAGCTATTTAAAGACTTGGATGGCTAATGTCAGCATCTGGATTATCTGTGGGTTTGTTTCTATTGTCTGTTCTTGCTGGTGGTTGTTGATTCTGGCCATTCCACTTCTTATGTTTAATCATTCTTGACTCTGTGTAAGACATTGTGTATAAAAAACTAGAGAGACATCATTTGTTAATTTCTACAAAAGAAGTCTCCATAAGCAGATAGTGTAAGGAGGTGATTGTCTAAATTAAAGCAAGAATTGTGCTATATTAGGGCTGAGCTGTAACTTTTGCATACTCACTTTCAGCTTGTTTTTTTGATCGTTTACCCCATGAAGCTTCAAAATGTAGTAAATGTATTAAGGTCGTGTGAAGGAGGACTCTAAGCATCCAACCTTATGTGTCAGTCTTACACAAATATCAAAAAATCGTAGAGTTTTCATCCCCCTTATCCTTCATGCCTCAGCTTCAGATGAATCTAGAATCAGTAAGTGGATGCAAGTAACATGAGCTGTCAATTTTTTATTCTAATTCATCCCTCCTTTTAGGTTTCTCTTTTGTTGCTCAATTTATTTTCAGGCCTTCTCCACCGATTAAGTCTGCAAGATGGTGGAATTTTTCATTTTTCCTTTTGGAATCTTTTGATCTGTTTCTTTAGCCTTTCACACATCCTTAGACTGATCAGTTCACGTAGAAACGGGTTGTCTGTTTGAAGGCCCTCACGTCTGCACACTATTATCCTGGCTTCCCTGTACCACTGAAAACTTTGCTTTCTTCCCTTCTCTTTGTAATACCATCTACCTGCACCGAGATCTCATCCTGTGCCAAAAATGACAAATACCCACAGGGACAAACAAAACAAAACACTCGTCTAACTTATGAACTCATCACTTACTAGTTCTCATCAGTCTAGTTTTTGTTGCTTCCCGATGCATATGAAAGCATGACTATTGAAGTTTACCCAGCTTTGTCTCATTGTCAGTGCAAATACTCATCTGCAGTAACCTACTACATTGTACTCAGAAACAGACGTTCATGATCTAGATTTTTAGAAACCTTAAAATCTGAGAAATATGAGACAAATGTTTAAAATTTTAGTATGTGACACACTATTCATGTTACAAGTATGAACAGCTGTTTCAAGGTTTTTCTCTAAATGGTCTGACAAACTATGGGATAGTCTGTGGTTATGTAATATAATATATCACTAACAAATATACTCATAAATCAGGCTAAAATTTCTTTTACATACACAAAACTACTTAGTAACTTCAGTCCAGAAAAGCAGAATTTTAAAAAACAGATTAAATCTTAACTTTGTATAAGAATAACCATGTAGGATGAAGTTAAATACAATTTTAAATTAGATTCTAACTTTCTAGACTGTCATGCAATAATAACTAGTGCCTTGGGTCGGGGAGAATGGTATTTTCTGCTGGGGTGTGTCTAGAACAGAAGTATTGTCTTATAACATGATTTGAAATTCTAACTCACAGATATTACTATTGTTTTTTCTTCAAATCCCAGAATATATCAACATTCATTTTAAATTATTTCTTCAATTAACTCCAAGATATTCATCAAGCTAAAAGTATTAGAAAGCCTGGAGGGCTTAAGAAATTGTATGCATGTGCGTTTAGAGTGTACTTAAGAAATGAATTTGGTTTGCATACTTTGGATTACTGGGAATTTTATTCTGTCTTTTGTTCTTGATTATCTTATATTTAATCAGAGTTATGTTTGTAAGCAATTTAAATATAGATTAAAATTTAACCTATAAAAGAGTTGCTTGAAAAATGAATTAACTGTCTCTGCCATTCCATTTTCTCCTTTTTTAAAAAAAAAAATCATTGAAGCATAGTTGATTCATGGTGTTGTGTTAGATTCAGGTGTACAGTAAAGTATCAGTTATACATATACATATGTCCACCTCTTTTAAGATTCTTTTCCCATATAGGTCATTGCAGAGTATTGAGTAGAGTTCCGTTAGCTATACAGTAGGTTCTTATTAGTTATTTATTTTATATGTAGCAGTGTATACTGCAAAAGATCCAACCAGTCCATCCTAAAGGAAATCAGTCCTGAATGTTCATTGGAAGGACTGATGTTGAAGCTCCAATACTTTGGCCACCTGATGTGAAGAATTGACTCATTGAAAAAAGATCCTGATGCTGGGAAAGATTGAGAGCAGGAGGAGAAGGGGACAAAAGAAACTTAGATGGTTGGATGGCATCACCAACTCGATGCCCATGAGTTTGAGCAAGCTCCAGGAGTGTTGATGGACAGGGAAGCCTGGTGTGCTGCAGCCCACGGGATCACAAAGAGTTGGACACGACTGAGTGACTAAACTGATATATGTCAATCCCAGTCTCCAAATTTATCCCTCCCCTCCCTTACACTCTGGTAATCATAAATTTGTTTTCTACATCAGTAAATGTATTTCTTTTTTGTAAATAGGTTCATTTGTAATATATATCCCACCTACCAGTGACATGGGAGCTGACTGTGGCTCAGATCATGAACTCTTTATTGCCAAATTCAGACTTAAATTGAAGAAAGTGGGGAAAATCACTAAACCATTCAGGTATGACCTAAGTCGAATCCTTTATGATTATACAGTGAAAGTGAGAAATAGATTTAAGGAACTAGATCTGATAGACAGAGTGCCTGATGAACTATGGATGGAGGTTCGTGACATTGTATAGGAGACAGGGTGAAAGACCATCCCCAAGAAAAAGAAATGTAAAAAAGCAAAATAGCTGTCTGAGGAGGCCTTACAAATAGCTGGGAAAAGAAGAGAAGTGAAAAACAAAGGAGAAAGGGAAAGATATGCCCATTTTAATGCAGAGTTCCAAAGAATAGCAAGGAGAGATAAGAAAGGCTTCCTCAGCGATCAATGCAAAGAAATAGAGGAAAACAACAGATTGGGAAAGACTAGAGATCTCTTCAAGAAAATTAGTGATACCAAGGGAACATTTCATGCAAAGATGGGCTCAATAGAGGACAGAAATGGTATGGACCTAGTAGAAGCAGAAGATATTAAGAAGAGGTGGCAAGAATACACAGAAGAACTGTACAGAAAAACATCTTCATGACCCAGATAATCGTAATGGTGTGATCATTCACCTAGAGCCAGACATCCTGGAAAGTGAAGTCAAGTGGGCCTTAGGAAGCATCACTATGAATAAAGCTAGTGGAAGTGATGGAATTCCAGTTGAACTATTTCAGATCCTAAAAGATGACATTGTGAAAGTGCTGCACTCAACATGCCAGCAAATTTGGAAAACTCAGCAGTGGCCAAGGGATGGGAAAAGGTCAGTTTTTATTCCAGTCCCAAAGAAAGGCAATGCCAAAGAATGCTCAAACTACTGCACAATTGCACTCATCTCACACACTAACAAAATAATGCTCAAAATTCTCCAAGCCAGGATTCAGCAATATGTGAACTATGAACTTCCAGATGTTCAAGCTGGTTTTAGAAAAGGCAGAGGAACCAGAGATCAAATTGCCAACATCCACTGGATCATCGCAAAAGCAAGAGAGTTCCAGAAAAACATCTATTTGTGCTTTATTGACTATGCCAAAACCTTTGACTGTGTGGATCACAATAAACTGTGGAAAATTCTGAAAGAGATAGGAATACCAGACCACCTAACCTGCCTCTTGAGAAATCTGTATGCAGGTCAGGAAGCAACAGTTAGAACGGGACATGAAACAACAGACTGGTTCCAAATAGGAAAAGGAGTATTACATCAAGGCTGTATATTGTCACCCTGCTTATTTAACTTATATGCATAGTACATCATGAGAAAAGCTGGGCTGGAAGAAGCACAAGCTGTAATCAAGATTGCTGGGTGAAATATCAATAACCTCAGATATGCAGATGACACCACCCTTATGGCAGAAAGTGAAGAAGAACTAAAGAGCCTCTTGATGAAAGTGAAAGAGGAGAGTGAGTGGCTTAAAGCTCAACGTTCAGAAACTAAGATCATGGCATGCGGTCCCATCACTTTATGGCAAATAGATAGGGAAACAGCGGAAACAGTGGCTGACTTCATTTTTGGGGGCTCCAAAATCACTGCAGGTGGTGATTGCAGCCATGAAATTAAAAGACGCTTACTCCTTGGAAGGAAAGTTATGACCAACCTAGGCAGCATATTAAAAAGCAGAGACATTACTTTGCCAACAAAGATCCATCTAGTCAAGGCTATGGTTTTTCCTGTAGTCATGTATGGATGTGACCGTTGGAGTATAAAGAAAGCTGAGCGCTGAAGAATTGATGCTTTTGAACTGTGCTGTTGGAGAAGACTCTTGAGAGTCCCTTGGACTGCAAGGAGATCCAACCAGTCCATCCTAAAGGAGATCAGTCCTGGGTGTTGATTGGAAGGAGTGATGTTAAAACTGAAACTCCATTACTCCATTCCCATCAGGCTGGGAAGAGCTGACTCATTTGAAAAGACCCTGATGCTGGAAACGATTGAGGGCAGGAGGAGAAGGGAACGACAGAAGATGAGATGGTTGGGTGGCATCACCAACTCAACAGACATGAGTTTGAGTCAACTCCAGGAGTTGGTGATGGACAGGGTGGCCTGGTGTGTTGCAGTCCATGGGGTTGCAAAGAGGCAGACACGACTGAGCAACTGAACTGAACCAGTGACATGATACGATACTTGTCTTTCTCTGTCTGATATGCTTCACTCAGTATAATAACCTCATATCCATTGCTCTTTCCCTTTTATCTCAAGGACCTGAAACAAATGAATTGACCCATTATTGACATTTCCTTCATATAGCATTTTCCACATCTGTATTTCTCAATGTGTCAGTACTACATTGGACCTTAGTTTAATTATTGAGCACATTAAAATTCTTGGGTTCCATCTCAGAAAGGAATCACCAAAGATAGTTCCCAAAATTTACATTTAATTTGCACATCGATGCATGCTATAGCTGAATACCATTATCCAGTGACCATTCCATAAAAATAACGTAGGACAGCATCACCACTGACTACTTTGCGATCAACTGAAAGAATATTACCCTTGTTGCCATTATAATGCCCATAGCAGCTCCCTCCATTCATACTGTCCAGGAACCTGCCTTATTGCCTCATACTGTCTATCTGTATTCTTCTCTGGAGGCCCCCCAGTTGGACACGACTAAAGCAACTTAGCATGCATGCATGTACCGTAATATATTATCTATTCTGTTATTGATAGGTATTTGTTTACTCTTTAGTTTGGGGCTACTCTGCATTTTTGCTATAAATATTCCTGTACCTGTCTTTAGTAAAAACATTTACACATTTCAATTGGGTATGTACTTAAGGAATAAAACTGTTGGGTCATAAAGTATTTGTATATTTTTTTATGAAAAAAAATTGTCTTTAATTTCATTTGACAAATTTTATATTTAAAAAAATTACATCAGAGTATATTTAATTGTGTTAGTTTCAGGTGTATAGCAAAGTGATTGTGTTATACATATATCTATTTTTTCAAGTTTTTTTCCATTTATGTTATTATAGACGATTGAGTCAAGTTCCCTGTGCTTTATAGTAGGTCTTTGTTGGTTTATCTATTTATGAATATATATAGTAATGTGTATATGGTAATCCCAAATTCCTAATTTATCTGTCTTCCCCACCTTTCCCCTTTGGTGACAATAACTTTTCTAAGTATGTGAGTCTGTTTCTGTTTTGTAAATGAGTGTATTGGTATCAATTTTTAGATTGCACCTATAAGTGATATCATAGGCTCTCTGTCATTCTCTTCCTGACTTACTTCACTTAGTATGACAATCTCAAGGTTCATTCATGTTGCTGCAAATGAATTTATGTCCCTCTCTTCTATGGCTGAGTAATAGTCCAGTGTATGTATGTACCACATCATCTTTATCCATTCATGTGTTGATGAACTTTTAAGTTGCTTCCATATCATGGCTATTGTCGTTCATGTTGTAATGAATATTCGCCATTCTCCTGCATGTATCTGTTTGAATTGTGGTTTTCTCCAGGTTTCACTTTAGTAAATCTGCCCTGTGGTTATACCAATTCTCTCTCCCACTGACAACTTAAGAGACTTCTAGTCATTCTATCATATCACCAATGACAGTTATCATTGCCTTTTAAAAAAACTTTTAGCCATTCTGACAGTTTGGAGTATTAACTTGTTGTTTTAATTTTCTTTAATGACTAGATGCATTGACATGGTCTCAGATGGGTGTTGTGAGAATTGAAAGATACAGTGCATGCCAAGCTCTTTGTACAGCGCCTTACACAGCAAATGCTCAATGAAACCAGGCATTCTTATTAGTATACCTTGGCCCATTTGATTGCAGTAAAGGACCATGGCATGATCTCAGTGTGGCACATTCCTATCTTTTAATAATCATTGATCTTTCCCTTTCTGGGTTGCCACTGCAAAGAGAAAACAAAAACAAACTAACAAAAACAAAATCCCAGACAACTAGACAAATCATAAAAGAGAATAATAGTGAAACAAGAAAAAGAAACATTTTTATGGCTCGGTGTCTATGTTAACTAGTATAAGCAACCAAGGTTTATTTTATTGAGCACCACTGAATTAGCACAAATGAAATATAACCTCATTAATCACCATTTATTGATTTACACCTCACTAATGCAATCATTGAGGCAAGTAGCTGTTAGGTAATGGTGTCTCATTATAGGTTCTTGTGTAATTTCAAGATAGGAATTATTATCAAGTATGTCAAATGGGAATCCTGTGCACTGGGTGTGTGATAATCCGAGTTCTCAAAGAGTTGTGTAAGATACCACAAGGGATCTTTCCAACTAGCCAATAATGAATAATGTAGTTTTCCTTTGCCACACTTTAAAGGGAGTTTTGCTTCTTGGCTTTTATCCTTGGTTCTTAATATAGCAATGATGAAGCAACCATTTCTGGCCACATTCTACTCCTTTGACTAGAGAGAGTCAGAAGAGAAAGATGGCCATGAATTGTGGGCAGTAAGGGAGGTAGAGGTTTCTAAAGACAGACGGCACAACAGTGTCAGTGAAGTGACGTCCATTCAGCAATTTAGAACTAGGAATGACATGACAGAGGCCACAAAATGGCCTGAAATTTTGAGCTGTCTAAACAGTACCAGCAGGCAGGCATCAATCAGTGCCATCCAGCATATGGACAAGAAAATTTATCCTGACAAACTAACTTTTATTATTTGAATTATTGAATGATTGGTTGTTTCTTTTGCATGAATGCTGAGTAGGGGAGCCTTACAGACACATGCTGGTACAAATGGTTAGTGTAACAATAAACAAACTCACTGGTGTGGGATATAGCTCAAACTATAGTAAGAGATTTAATTTTTTTCATTTCTGAAATAATCATAGACTATAAATATATTGTCTAATGTATATACCACAGGTTGTGCAGTAGAGTAGTGATTTTACCACTTGACAAAGAACTGACTATATAAACCACAGTGCCCTCTGAATCAACAAATATTTACATAATTGCTGAGGGGTCCAAGGCTGCGTTTAGTGCTGTGGTGGATGGAAGGATGTATACATGTCAATATGTATGTGTAATTTGTAGACATAAGTTTAAGTCAAAGCAAGGTATGGAAAGTGTAGTCATAATCAAGCCTTCTGGAGCCTGTATGGGGCTAGACCATATGGTTTATTTATTTTTTTAAATTAGTTTATTTATCTATTTTTTAACTTTACAATATTGTATTTTTTTTGCTGTACATTGGCATGAATCCACCATGGATGTACATGATTCTTAACAGGGATGGCTTTGCTTCTGAGGAGACACCTGTAAATGTGTGGAGACGTTGTTGTTTATCACAACTAAGGAAGAAGGGACTGCTGGCATCTAACAGGTAGAGGCCAAGGGTGCTGCTTGGTACCCATCGTGCACAGGGCCGCCCTTAAACAAAGAACTCAAAATGCCAGTAGTGCTGAGGTTAATAACCCCTAATTTATAACATTAAGCCTTATTCCCAAGGCTCAGAACAGGACCTGCCATATAGTAGGCTATCGGGAAATATGTGTTAAAGCATGAGCGTTACTACGGAGTTTCAGATGACACCATCCTTATGGCAGAAAGTGAAGAAGAACTGAAGAGCCTCTTGATGAAAGTGAAAGAGGAGAATGAACAAGTTGGCTTAAAGTTCAACATTCAGAAAATTAAGATCATGGCATCTGGTCCCATCACTTCATGGCAAATAGATGGGGAAACAGTGTCAGACTTTATTTTGGGGGGCTCCAAAATCACTGCTGATGGTGATTGCAGCCATGAAATTAAAAGACGCTTACTCCTTGGAAGGAAGGTTATGTCCAACCTAGATAGCATATTTAAAAGCAGAGACATTACTTTGCCAACAAAGGTCCATCTAGTCAAGGCTATGGTTTTTCCAGTGGTCATGTATGGATGTGAGAGTTGGACGGTGAAGAAAGCTGTGCGCCGCAGAATTGATGCTTTTGAACTGTGGTGTTGGAGAAGACTCTTGAGAGTCCCTTGGACTGCAAGGGGATCAAACCAGTCCATCCTAAAGGAGATCAGTCCTGGGTGTTCATTGGAAGGACTGATGTTGAAGCTGAGACTCCAATACTTTGGCCACCTCATGCGAAGAGTTCACTCATTGGAAAAGACCCTGATGCTGGGAAGGATTGGGGGCAGGAGGAGAAGGGGACGACAGAGGATGAGATGGTTGGATGGCATCACCGACTCGATGGACATGGGTTTGGGTAAACTCCAGGAGTTAGTGATGGACAGGGAGGCCTGGCGTGCTGCGATTCATGGGGTCGCAAAGAGTCAGACACGACTGAGGGACTGAACTGAACTGAACTGACTGACCTATTCAACAGGAAATTTTGTTTAAATCACAATACTCAAAGGAGTGAATAATGCACTATGTGAATTATACCTCTAAAAAGTTATTACAAAGCAATGATTATTTTGCTTTTTATAAATGTAATGTTTATATTTTTTCACATTTTCATATAAGGTTGAAAGCGGTGACTTTGGAGTCAGACAAATACGACTTAAAATCCTCATTGCCCCTCAGTTTCCTGGACTATAAATTAGGATACAAATAAATAAATGGGGGGAGTATGATGGTAGAGTGGTAAAGAATCCGCATGCCAGTGCAAGAGTTGCAAGAGACATGAGTTCAGTCCCTAGGTCAGGAAGATCCCCTGGAGTAGGAAATGGAAACCTGCTCTAGTATTCTTGCCTGGAAAATTCCATGAACAGAGGAGCCTGGCAGGCTACATAGTCCATTTGGTTGCAAAAGACTTGGACACGACTGAGCAACTGAGCACAACACAACATAATATATATGTATGTGTGTATATATGTATATATCTGTTCAGTTCAGTTCAGTCGCTCAGTTGTGTCCGACTCTTTGCGACCCCATGAATTGCAGCACGCCAGGCCTCTCTGTCCATCACCAACTCCCGGAATCTACCCAAACCCATGTCCATCGAGTCGGTGATGCCATCCAACCATATAATCCTCTGTCATCCCCTTCTCCTCCTGCCCCCAATCCTACCCAGCATTAGGGTCTTTTCCAATGAGTCAACTCTTCACATGAGGTGGCCAAAGTATTGGAGTTTCAGTTTCAACATCAGTTCTTCCAGTAAACACCCAGGATTGATCTCCTTTAGGATGGACTGGCTGGATCTCCTTGCAGTCCAAGGGACTCTCAAGAGTCTTCTCCAACACCACAGTTCAAAAGCATCAATTCTGCGGCGCACAGCTTTCTTCACCGTCCAACTCTCACATCCATACATGACCACTGGAAAAACCATAGCCTTGACTAGATGGACCTTTGTTGGCAAAGTAATGTCTCTGCTTTTAATATGCTATCTAGGTTGGTCATAACCTTCCTTCCAAGGAGTAAGCGTCTTCTAATTTCATGGCTACAATCACCATCAGCAGTGATTTTGGAGCCCAAAAAAATAAAGTCTGACACTGTTTCCACTGTTTCCCCATCTATTTATAAAGCTTATTGTGTGTTAATAATGATTACAGTCTCCTATCATGGCATATTGTTATGGAATTCAGCTGATTGTGTATTATCTTTTGAACTGTTCCCTGGCAGGCATGGTTAATTCCTATCTGATGAAAGGATTGATTTATTTTAAGATACTGTTCTAATATGGTATCATAACAAGCCATTTTGTAGTATAAGTTGCTTCAACTATACAACCTCTCCAGTAGAGAGAATTTCTCCATGCCAGGCTCTGTACTGAATGCTTCACATGCATCTTATTCTCTAATCCTCCCATGACATATTGGGGTTTGTGATACCAAGGCTCAAGGAGATCTGGCCAGCCAGGTAGTAAGTCACAGATTGGGGATTCAAACACATACGTGTCTAACTCCAAAACCAAACCTCTTTCCCACTGTGAAAGACTGTGATTTTGAGCAACCAGGAGAAGACTTCATCGAGGACGGATAGAATTTGCATACATAGGAGGGAAAGGAGGTCTGATGAAGATGGACAGAAGTGAGGGTAGACTCATCTCCCAATAAAAGCACAAGTATTTTGTTACGTGCAGATTGTTCATTGTTAACAGTAGTGCATCACTGGAATCAACTTTATGGCTATTTCTAGAGGATCAGATAAATAATATAGAATAGTATATATAACAATTATAGTTGATGAAGTGAATCTCTGTACTTATAAAGATGTCACATTTGTTATGAAGATGAGAACAGGTTATGGAATGAGATGTACCTATATTCATATGCACGTGTATGTGTTGGACAGAATCACAACCATACATGTGACTGTAAATAATACCTATAAAGGAGGAAGAGATTATGAGGTGGAGTGACATTCAGTAAGATTATACTTGCTTTGACTCTCTCTTTTAAATGAACACATATTATATTTACACTGTCTAAAAGTCACTGATTTGACAGGTATGTGTTATATACCTACTATGGCCAGGCACCACTCTTCTGTATGTTTGCATCTCATTCTTGCTCCATAATTAATCTAGAAACATTGTATAAGTTTGCTTCATTGATATCTAAGTCACAATCGAGGAGTAAGCTGATACTACCCAGTAAGGTAGTCTAGTTGAGAATGCAGGGAATGGAGAGGGTAAAGTTGATACCCTCCACCTCTTGTATAGTCTAGAGTACGTGTCTCTCCCATAAGCCTCTCCATGGCATCATTTGGTAAAAATCTGGGAGCCAAAATTCAGCCCATGTATTCTGGACATGGGAGAATGAACCATTCCTGAAAACAGGGAGAACTGAAGAAATTTTTAAAGAATCTCTTCAGAGCATTGTTCCTGTTTGACTCTAATATAACTACTTATTCATATGATACTTTCCACAGATTCTGATTTTTATGGTGCCATAAAGTAAGATTTTCAGAAACTTGGTGGTGGGTAACATAATGCCGTCAATGACACAATTAATTAATGAAGAATTCTACTTAGTGAGGGCGAGCATCATATTTTTCTGAAAATGAATCTTGAGAGCTTCCTTCATTATACTGTGATTCTGCTTCCATTATCATTTAAAGATTGAGGCATGAGATGGGTCTGGTGATTATAATGATTTAGGAGGAGAAATAATATGTCAAAACTATGGGAGATTATATAATTTCATGGTCTATAGCATAAAAAAATATATCACATCACTAGATCGGGTATGTTGTACTTTCATATTGACTGTTGTGATACCTTGCACAGTATACCTGATTACAAATTTATACTGAACTCCCCTAACATCAGTGGCATATATTTTGTAGTTCCTAATGAAGAAAAGAGAATGTAAATACAGTTTTATTAGAAATTTCTTTAGGGTCTAGGATATAATGGCACATATGGGGGAGGAATTATTCATTAAGTATTTCCTAGGAATTATTCATAATGTCATCTCACAATATGACAGACCCTAGACCCTGTGGATGCTTTGGCTGGTGCTGAGTGGAACTGCCCAGATCCGTTAGCCATATGGAGCACATAATACCTCTGATCTGAAACCTGCAATAAAGATTTTTTTTGCTTTCTGGGGTAATTAGTGGTTCTGACAATTAGAGTCTTTAACAGTTTGGGCCATAACTTCTTTAGAAACAATAATTTTTACCTGTACAAAAATCTGCTCCTGAGATTATATGGGTCACTTGAAGATTTTGGGTTTTGATTCTTGAAACCTCAACCATTAAAATAGGAATACCTCAAATACATTCCAGTATACAGAAATGTGGCATCATGAGTAGTCAAGCAAGAGGTTAAATGAGTTTCCAGTTTCTACCTGAATATTTTTCTGTTTTTTAAATAGATGAATTCTGAGAAACATAAGTAGCAGATTATTTCTTTCAGGCATTAGCTCTCAAAGAAATGGAATTAAATGAATATTATTTTACAATTTTGTGCTTGTAACTTTTCAATCATACTTTTCTGAATCTAAGATGCATTAAAGGTAGAACACAGCATTATTTTATATACTGTTGTGAGTTATGATTATAAGACATCTCAATTTTGAGAAGTCTGAAAAAATATATTTTTGAGAAATTTTTAAAAAGATGTACTTTGGAATCAGTGAAATTTGGTAATCCCATGTGATACATGCTGAGAAAAAGCAAACAGCACACATATATGTAGGTATTCTCCATTCCCAAACCTCCACTAATATTTTGTTCTGTATCTCCTGTAATTGCATCTACAGTTTTTCTTTTTATGAGATGGGACCACATGATACATTTTGAATTGCAACTGACTTTTTTCCTAAGAAAATATATATGGTCACTCTTCCATACCAGTTACCTCATTTTTTAAAAATGACTAAAATGTTATTCAGAAATGCCTTTTCTATCTTTAAGTTACAAACTGTGGTGCACAATCCAGTTTTAAATAATAAAAAAATTCATATACATTCTTGCTTTTCAGCTTCTCTTGAAAATCATGTAAGTGTGATGCTTTTGCATAGCGACAATTTCCAGCCAAGTGGTAACTGACCTAGTTAGAGGATGCATCCTTTTTCTGATGCCACATGTTCCCTGCGGTGTCCTAGCCTCATATGTGTGACCTTTATCTTTTGTTTACATCCCCACTTTGTCCCCACTGGAGTTTTAGGTTTGCAACCTCAACTTTAAACACTTGGAACAAAAGGCACAGAAATACCTTTTTGTTGCATTCCAAGTTCACTTAAGAAAATTACAAAATTTCTCACTGCCACTTCTATCATTTGGTTTTATTTCTTCTGCCAACATTTAGGTATCTGACTGCAAAACTTTTCAATTCTCCCATCTCCATAAAGCTACAATAAATGAGTCATCAGATTCATTTAATTGGCCCCAGTTATTTTTATTACTCTTTCCTATCATGTGCAACTCATTTGATTATCATAGACCCAACCACACATTCACATTGGAAATTCATCATTAAAGCTACTTTTCTAATAATCTGCCATTGTTGTTGTTGTTCAGTTGCTCAGTCGTGTCCGACTCTTTGTGACCCCATGGACTGCAGCACGCCAGGCTTTCCCATCCTTCACTATCTCCCGGAGCTTGCTCAAACTCATGTCCATTGAGTTGGTGATGCCATCCAACCATCTCATCCTCTGTCGTCCCCTTTTCCTCCTGCCCTCAATCTTTCCCAGCATCAGGGTCTTTTCCAGTGAGTCAGTTCTTCGCATCAGGTGGCCAAAGTATTGGAGCTTCAGCTTCTGCATCAGTCCTTCTAATGAATATTCAGGATCGATTTCCTTTAGGATGGACTAGTTTGATCCCCTTGCAGTCCAAGGGATTCTCAAGAGTCTTCTCCAGTACCACAGTTCAAAAGCATCAGTTCTTTGGCGCTCAGCTTTCTTTACAGTCCAACTCTCAAATCCATAGATGACTGTCCACCCAAAATGAAAATGTTTCGTTTATACTGTTAATTATCCCATCTTTGTCTCTGCCACCCAAGCTGATCACTTCTTTAGTTGTCCTTTCCCTAGAACTTTGGAACTCAACACACCTTGTTATCTCCACCATTTCCTTTTGTGGCAAACATCCTTGTGGAAGTGTCTGTGTAAGCCTCAAGAATAGGAAGAGATTGAACATTCCATTTGCAGATGTGGCCCATTTTCCAGTACTATGGTTTGATGGCACTTGATGTTGATTGATTTAGTAACCCATAGCATGGAATTTCATGTTTTTCTGAATAGATTTCTTCTTACAATAATTTTACCGCTTAAACAGATTCCTTGGAGAGATTCTTAGTATGACCAGTATAGCACTGTTTTGTGAATGTGTATATCCTACAAAATAGACAATAAAATAATTTGAACATAATTTATATTTCCGGAAGACATACAGACACATTACTATTCTGCTTCATGCCAGAAATAGAAAAAATAAAATATACAGCACTGAATTGAGTAAAATTATGTGACTACCAAACAATGAGTATTATGAAGAATTTATTCCAGAGTACTAGTTTACATATGTCACAACTAGATAAAAGGCTCTTTTTATGCAATCTCTCTCTTTCTCTTTTGTGCCTATAATGTCATGCCAGTTATGGTAGCCACTGAATGTTATTCCCATGAGGAATGGTACGGTAGGACTAAATTGAACCCTTTGCACCAAGGGACTGAACTATAATGGTGTTAATCTTTTCAAAACATCCAAATCTCTAAGGTAGACCTCTTCCCATGGGGATGCATAAAAGCAGAGAACCTCCTGGGTAGGTTGCAGTTATATTGTCTCTTCTGAAGTATAAATTAGATGCAAAGATGTATAAACTAGGAACTTTTCCAGACTTACTTTTAAAGAAGTACAGTATTTCCCAAGCCTTCCATGAAGGCAAGAGTCATTGCACTGTCAGAAATTCAGTAGCAACATGGAGATTCTGTCTACTTTCCAAGTGTGTTGAGTAAGGAACAATCAGGAAGCTGACTGGATATAGTTACATTTCAAAGACTCCTTTAACTGTATTTGTTCTTTTTAACTAAGCCAAAAAGTTAGGACATGAAGCCATATTGTTTTGCCCTGCTCATGTACCATGATCCTGATGACTGTTTTAAAATTTCTGATTATTAAAAAAAAAAATGTTTAATATTGAAAATCTAAAAAATATATAGAATAGAAAAATAAAGCTCTCATAATGCCAATGTTCAGAGACAACCTCTGTTAATATTTTCATGTGTGTTAGGTCTAGTTGAGGTGTGTTTTTTTGACACATTTAAACATTTTGAAATTATGCCATATGTAAATATTATATCCTGCTCTTTTCATTCAATTGATAACATACAGATACACAGGCATATAATGTACAGTGCAGCCAATGATACATTTCAGAGCTGGTTCCCCTTGTTTCTTGAAAGCTTCTAGAGCATAATTTAATGGCATCACTGAATGGCTGTCCACTGTGTCAACATAATACAATTTGCTGAACTTTTCTTCTATTGTTGGTCATTTACTCTGTTTTCATTTCTTGATATTATAAATAACCACATTGCAAAGAATTTGTAGTTATTCTGGGTGAATGTGATTCGGGGTGAATGTAATTCTGGGCGCACGTGTTTCTGGGTGAATGTGACTCTGGGGTTTCCTGCGTTGCAGGCAGATTCTTTAACAACTGAGCTATCAGGGAAACCCTTGAATGAAAATAAGTGGGTCAAAAGTATGAAATCTTTAAGACCCAACAGACATACCACCAAATGGTTTGACAAAAGTATTATTGCATTGAATGAGCCCCAATTTTAGCCCCATTGGCACTAGGTAAACTTATCTTGTAAACATTTCTCTTCATAAGTAAAAATGCCATGTCTTTGTTGTTGGACTACATTTCTTTTATTCCTGGTAAAGGTGAATGCTTTTTTCATGTAAGCGTTTGCTTTTGTGGAAATTATTATATTGCTACAGACAAGGCTGGCCTTACACAGTGTGGTCTATGCATATTTGAATATCAGGCTTATTTTTTAAAATGCTTTTTAATTTTTGAAGTGCTGTCACATACATAATTACTTTGTCTGAATCTTAAAACAACCTTTTGATGTCAGAAAGATCAAGCATTAATCCTGTCTTTAAAACTGAGACAGTGGAGGCTCAGGAAATCAGTGACTGGCCCAAGTCAATCCCGTTAGCAAGCAGGAGAGGTATTTTTATTTTGTTCTGATTTGTTTCTGTTTAATCAAATAGTTTGACTTTAAACTACTTTATGTGAAGTAAACTCCAGTTAAGGCAAAATATAAGAAAGTAAATAAGCATTACTGTTTAATTCCTTTATTTGCTTCCTAAAAGAGTACAAGACATCCAGAAAAAAAGACTGGTACCACTTTCCACATGATGTCTAAAAGACACTCCGTTTTTGAACCAGAATGAATGCTTAGCAAGAGAGTTAAAAAAGATGAGCTGGAGGGCTGTTTTCTGACTGTTGCATCAGAAAATACTAACCTTAAACACTCATGAGCTTAAACATAAGATGACATAAGAAGTATTTGGAAAGTGTGCAGAGGATCAGCTATTTTTTTGAGGCAGTGTATACCAGGATACCATAAGCCAAGCAAGTAGAGTATTGAGTGTACATTCAGAGTAAAGATTTTGTTTTTCCTTCATTATTACATTAAAAATGTTTGCTAATTTTAAAAAGCTAACTATGTCTTCTAAGTTGCTGACCTAAAGAGAAAATGTCATAAACATGAGCTTACAGGGAATTTCAAATTTGAATCCCTTTATGTAGATCTTCCCATTGAAGAAAAATCACACAAGTTTTCGGAAAAGAAACCTTTGTGGTTTTATTTTTAATTCCATCAATTTTATGGATTCCAAAATTTTTTTAGGCACACTGTGGTACATGTATTCTGGTGAAATGGGACCATACATAAGCTGTATGGAACTTGTAACTGTGGAATTTAGGTGTCCTATATGTTGTCATTAGGGAACCATACAACTTGAGATGTAGCGGTTGTGTCAGGATTCTTAGTTGCAAGCAACTGAAACTGATTATGGTGAATCTTAGACAAATACAGAATTCACTGGCAAGTTCTACGGGACTCAAAAAAATTAATGGCAGCCAGGAGGACCATTCTTGGAATGCAGTCATAAACCTGAAACCCTCTAAATAGCACTGCACCAAAGAACATTGACACCAAAACCAGTTAGACTTGTTCAGCACCATTCACAAATATGACTCCAAGAATCACCATGTTCTTTATCCTTAGTTCCGAACACAAAGCCCTGGAGGAGAATCTCTGATTGAATAAAAGCACACAAACTGATGGCAAATATGGGTGTTACTTTATACTACCTCATTAAAGGCTGAGCCTTTTTTTTTTTTGTTAATGAGCTTCATCCAGAGTCAAAGGAATAAGGTGCAATATTTTATATTTTGATATTTCTTAACTTGGCCCATTTAGACAGCTTTTTTTCTTATGGAATGGTTTACATTCTTTAAAAATCAAAAATCACTTTCTTGTGAATGGTTTTGAAATCACATTTCTTCCTTTATTGTCTAAACAAATTCAATTATTTTTAAAATGTATATTCAAATTATTTATGGATCAAATAATTTAGTATTTGCACTTTGCCAAAAAAGATAGTATAAATATGGCAAATGTATATTTTTAATAAGGTATATATGATGATTCTTCTAAATTTCTATACAAGTCATCTGTATCCTTCATACACTGTATTATAATATTTCATACTTGCACTGTGTTTCTCTATTAAATTGTTACGATTTTGAAGACACTTTTCTTTGCATCTCCTAAAAGTGAATGCTACACATAGAAGCTAAAAAGCAGATGTTTCAGTTACTCACTTTTATTGATTATAATGTAATAACCCTTCTTAATAAAATAATAAAATCATTCTCATTGCAAATTATACAAATAAGTACAAAGAAGAAAATATAAAATAATCCCATTACCCAGGGATAATCAATGGTATATAATTAGGTTCATTCTTAAAGTCCTTTTTATTTTTTTCTATTTTATACACACACCCCCCCCCCCAAATACACACAGATGTGCCCTGATGTATAGAGTACATATATAATAAAATAAGATCATATTAAACAGAATACTTTGTCCCTATTTTTAATTATATCATGATCAGTTTTTCAGTATTTTATTGGATTTTTTTACTTAAAGTTAAAAAATAAATCTCACTTTCACTAAATAAATTACTAAAAGTATATATAAAGAAAAAATTTTTCTCCACCCTCCCCTAACCCATATCTCTGAATAAAGCATTAACAATACAGTCTCTAGCCTTCCACACTATTCACTGTATATTCTTTCAAACCTAAGTAAACAGAAAAACCTTAAATACATGTATAAAAGGTTTTAACTCATTAACTGCATTTCACACACTCACTGGATCACAATATGAGAAAATGAATTTAGAAATGTCAGCATTTCTCTTCCAGTAGTTTGGTTGATAAGACTGGCTAAGTTAAAATTAAGTAAAAGTTGATAAACACAATATTTCCTTACATTAGACACTTCATTGGATTATTCTTATTAGTATTTAAATCCTGAGTCTGTATAGCTGTCTGTCTTAGGAACCATCTCTGGTAAATATGATTTCTGTGTAGACAAAGGAGAGGGAAACGACTCCTTTCAGTTTTCATTGGGATTTCCACAGATGAGTATCAGTTAACACTGAGTAAAATTATCTCTTCTCATGTACCAAAGAAATGTTTGTTGTTATCTTATTTAATATGTAGAAAATTGGGATCACATTCGTTCCAACCTCTTTTTTAAAAGGGCCCCTAGGAAAATAACTTGAAGGCTAATTCAGTAGTCATTCAGTTTTCAGAATGAGATACCTACAATTAATAAAAATATTAAAATATTTAAAAAATTAAATTCACTGAATTGCTTGTCAAACTTACTTTGGTCTAATTAAATGATTGTTTTCATCACTTCTTATGATTTATTTTACCCTAGATAAGAGGCAAATATATCAGTCTCTGAATAGTATTAAATATTTCCTTCATTTTCCTTATAATGTATCATCAACAAAGTCTTGCTGAATTAATGAATTGTGTGCATGTTTGAAAGTGGGATTGTACTTGTCTAATTGTGGCATCAGTTGTCATGGTGACTATCAACCAATCAGTGAATAAACGGCCCTTACTTGGCAGTGTTTGGGTGAAGAAAGCTTTGTGCAACTGTCAGCCTGAGATTTATGGTGGTAAAACTATATTTGGCAGGCAAATCAATGTGTTGTCCACTCTTTGTGTTTCTGGCCTCATTTTAAGTCAACCTTTTGATATTCAACTAGAATATTAAGAGATCCTGGGTCTTCGGAGCAGTTTTGTTATTAATAGATCACTTTTTATAAACTGTGTATGGGATGACTAGCTATTTGTATACATATCCGATGAAGGCAACCCCTGGTATTTCTTTGTATTTGTAATTGCAAATGTCAGATCTTGAAAGCAAGTGGGTATTAGAGGATATCTTTTTATGTCTACTATTAAAACATGTCGAGTGATCTATAAATTACCCCACATAGATAAACAGTGGATTAAAATTAGGCACTTTCATTCTGTCATCACTATAATATTAATCATTGGAGTTTAGGTCTCTAATGTTAATATATACCTTTTAGCAGTATATGTCACTACATATTAAATTACATGATAGCTGACAGATTTTTAAATCAAAACATTTTTTCTCTCCTTATGTCATAACACGATAAGAAATAAAGAGTGATTCTTGCTTACATAGGATATTGTTTAATCTTCGCACATGCTGTTTTTTACTGTTTATATTTGCAATGAACTGAGATGTTTTTATCAGTACCTCTTCTTGTTCATACACATACCAAAATAGGGGATCAGCCTTTTCATTTAATACACAGAAAACTACTCAAAGTAATGCCCATGAGATCTATACAATTTCACTAACTTTTTTAGCATAACAAAATTGGGATAAAATGCCAAGTTATTTATTTTCTTTCCCCTAGAATGAATTTTTTTATCCTGTAACACTTTTTGATGAGGAAACCCATGACTTTCATGCCCTAATCAATCCATATAGAAATCCTTACTATATGTTGTATAGTAGAGAATGATTCAGTTTTGCTCACTCTTTATAAATTCTGAACATTTGGGGAAGCATAGATAAATTACATGTGGTTAGTTGACATAAAATATATCTCCTTAAAAATCTTATTTCAGTAGCTGTTTACTTTGTCTTTTATTTTTGTTCAAACTTTACACTTGCTATTTTGTATTAGGGTATAGCCGATTAACAATGTTGTGATAAAATCTATCTATTAAAGAACGGATACCTAAAGTTGCACTCATCGTAATTAAAACCCCAAACCAAATCTCTCCTGCAAATTCACTGTCATTCTAAATTTTCCATCTGCTACTCCACAAATCCACTGTGGAAGCTTCAGCTTAATGGAATAGGCATATAGTGAGATAGTGGTTAATGCAGAGTAAGCAAGTAAATGAACCAGCCTTTCTTTACCTGTCACCAACTAGATAAAATGTAGAGTGTATCGTTCTCCATTAGACTGTGTTTCTATTATAATTTTTGTTGTTATTATGATTAAAGGTTTGTCTCCTTTAGGAGACTATGAGATCCACAAGGGAGGGAGCCATATCATATCCATCACTGTGTGTGTAACATTTTGAACACTGTTCAGCCCTCAAAAATATTTGAATATAAGTTAAGCTGCTTTTTTTCAATAGTTTTGTTGTTGTTTTTTTTACTTTATTTATTTTTGGCTATGCTGGGTCTTCGTTGCTACATGGGCTTTTCTCTTGTTGTGGTGAGAGGGGACTACTCTTTAGTCGCAGTTCCTCCCTAGGGCTTCTCCTTGCAGTGGCTTCTCTAGTTGCAGAGCCCAGGCTCTAGGGCGGTCAGGCTTCTGTGGTTGCTGCGCATGGGCTTTAGAGCACTGGCTCAGTAGTTATGGAGCACCGGCTTCGTTGCTCCATGGCATGCGGGATCTTCCCGGACCAGGGATCAAACTTGTGTCTCCTGCATTGACAGGAAGATTCTTCACCAAGTGAGCCCATTTAGGACTCAGTTAAGGAAAGCCCAGTTAAGGTACTTTTTAAGAACTTATTAGTAGAGGTTGAAAATATATGACTTTATTTTTTTTCTCTTCAATTTTCTTAAACTCAAGCATATTGTTAGTCACATAAAAATTATCTTATCTCTGGTATAAAAAATAAATCCATGAAAATGAGCAAAAAAGTATTGAGAGGTGACTAGAAATAAGGTTTTAAACTGCTGTCATATACTGTGCATTTTTAAACATTTTAGTATTTTTAAAATAATGCGTAGGTACCAAGATATACTTAACATAGTATATCAACAATAGCTTTGATGTTTGTATCAATTAATAGTTCCTAAGATATTTTTCACATATATTTATTCATATCCTTATTCCGATTTTACAGATAAGAAATATAAGGGTCGGAAAATTTCAATAGCTTGCTCAAAAATAGAAAGTTACTCTAGTTCCAAATCTAGTCATCTTTCTCTTATCAAAAGTGAATGTGTTTTTTTGTTTGTTTGTTTCTTATCTCTATTTCTTCACAAATGACATGTCAGAACTAAAAGGAAATAGGGCTTGCAGGCTTAGTAGCAGACTTATGTTTTATATTTTAATTTTTTTTTTTATAATCTCAAGTCTCATTGTCTTTATTGTAACATTGATCTTTATTGTAAGATTGATAATAACTAACACAATTGTCCACCTCAGAAGAAAATAAATTCCACAGACTGTGATAGGCTTTTAAGAAACATTTAGAGTATGATATCATCAAGAACATGTACCTGGCAAAAATGTCTCCATTAGAGTGTAAAATCCTTGGCCTCAAGGCTCTGAGAGTTTATCAGTGCCATGGGACATTTACTGCTGTGTACACACACCTCTACAATTCATGACAGCTTACAACTACAGTTTCCTCCACCTGATGACCTAGACAAAGAGTGAGGAATCAGACACTTCCATCCACCATAGTCACTGTTAACACTTATTTATTCACCTTGATATCTCACATTGTTTTCCTTGGTTTCTATTTAAATACATGATTTATTTTCTGTTCTAGTCACTCCCTGCTGTTGTCACCCCTGACACAGAATATAGGAAGCAGATTATTAGCCCTTCTCAAAGCTAATGCTCTAATGTTTACCATGGTTTACAGTCCCTGTGTCAGCTGGTATTCTTCACAACCAAAATAGTCTATAAGTAAAACTATTGTTGGTGGATTTTAAATTGGTCTGCGTAGTGTCTTCCCACATGCAGTGAATTTTCTAGATAGAATGGATGTATAAATAGTAGTAAAGGTCACTTGTGTTGATTGTTATCTTTCAAGGGGTTTCTTCATCCCAAAGAAATTTGAGAAGATTCAATAAGTATAGTATAAGCTTATGTTATTAAGTTTATGTGAGTAAAAAGAATAAGAAAAGTTTTTACTTGGATATGCTTTGGGCATACACACTTAACAACTACAACACAGATAAACAAAGATGTTTGGTAAATGCCTTTGTTTTACTTCAAAATATGCACTGACTATGAGACAGTATTAATAAAACTGGTAAAAATTATAAAATATTAATATTTTACTATTCAAATAATTGAAAAAAACTACATAGAATCTCACATAAAAATCTTGTCATACATGCAAATTAAGTCAGGTATTAATATATAGAAATTATATGGCTTTCTGATTTAAGTATAAAATATGTAATTCCTGTGCAAAGGAGTTTAATTATGTCCTTAGTAATTGGTGATAAAGGAACTTATGGGGTTTAAACTTTTCTGCATAAATTCAAACCTTTGTACCATTTTCTAAGTTATCCTGATAATTTTATTTTCTTACTAGTTTTCCACTGTTTATTCCCTTTCAAGGTATCAGAACTATTTAAGGGTAAGATTTTTTTGAAGGAAGAAGTGAAAAAAGGGAAATGTGACTCAATCTTCCGTGATTTAACTACGAAAAAATCTATTTCTAAACTGATTGACAAATGCCAACAACTGCAGTCAAAGTAAAAGAGACTACATATTTGGGGATTTCTCTTGCTTTATTTTAGTTTAGAAATTAAAATAATGCTTGTTATACTTAAAGTCTTCGTCAATCTTTTTTTTTTTTCCATGTGAAAGTATAAACTCTGGATTTCCTGGTAAGAAGTTTAAAAGTTGTGAGTTTAGGCATACAAAATATCTTGATAAGAATTATTGACAAAAAAAGTTCAGTTTGATAATCAGATCTGTTTGTTTGTTTGTTTTTTTGGCTGTAGATTTGGGATTCCATATGTAATTTTTCTCATTGATACCCTCTCTGAAGTTCTTTAGCAAAATGATTTGTCTTTATCTACTGGTATTGCTTCCCTGGTAGCTCAGCTGGTAAAGAATCCGCCTGCAATGCAGTGGACCTGGGTCCAGTCCCTGTTGGGAAGATCCCCTCTGGGAAAGGCTACCCACTCCAGTATTCTGGCCTGGAGAATTCCATGGACTGGATAGTCCATGACATCACAAAGAGTGGGGCACGACTGAGCAACTTTAACTTTCACCGGTATTGCTATTCGGGCTTATTGTTTTTCTTCATGAAGATAGAAAGTTAAATCTAGCGATGCATAATGTGATGTTGATTGTGGACATTTCTTTTGAAACTGGGGCAGTCTCCATACCAACTATAAGTGAAGTTTAGTATTATTATCTAATCTGCCTGCTTACCTTTCTCTTTATATTTATGAATTTATGTATTATTTCTGGAGCTACTGAACCATGCCAAGGATAATATTCAAACTATTTGATACCATCTGTTTGAGATGATGTTACTGGTGGCCTTTTTTCTTTTGTTACAGTTTAGTCAAAATGACTTTTTTAATAATTTGATGAAATAGCTTAAAATTTTGTTTTTTGAGTATTACCCTTAGGGAACTTAGTGCTTGATATAATGAGGAAATTTCTTTTGTGTTATTTGAAATACAGAGCAATGGCTAAGGACTTTTCTTTCCCATTGTTTAGGAGAAAGATCAGTGGTATAAGAAAGCAGGATCGGATTAAACTATGATTGAACTATGAATCTTCTCACTTAATATTAGACTGAACAGCCATTAAATTTAAGTAGTAGCTTTGTTTTGGATGTGGTCTGGTTTTGTTGTTGATGTTGCTGTGATTTTCTTAGCCAAATTTAGTTCGGAATTTATTTCTATAATAGTACTTTTCTCTGATAGAAAAAGAACTATTTCACCCTCATTTGCTTTTCTTTTAGCATAATTTTAACCTAGGTGTCTACTTATACAGTAATTAATCTTTATGAGCAGTGTTCTGTTTTTAAATGCAAATTCTTATTAGAATATAGTTTGCTGGGTCCTATTCCTCAGGATCCACATTTGAGACTAGACCCAAGAAATTACATTTCTGATAAGTTCCTGGGTGATGTTAAAGATGCTGGTCCAGGGATTGACTCTGAAGAGTACTGAGCTAGATGCTATATGGTAAAATATCAGAAAGATGCATAGTCCATTCTGAATACCCACCTCAAGGAGTAAGAAAAAGAATAGCAACTTAAATGAAAATCAGAGAAAGAAGAATAAAGCTAAGAGCAGAAATGAAATTAAAAAGAAAAAAGTAATATAGAGATTCTCAAATGGCCCAAAGATTTTTTTTTTAAGTTGATAAATCCTCAACAAATCAGAGCACCACCAAATGAGAGAAGACAGTCAATATGAGAAATGAAAAATAATATCACTGCATATTTCAAAAGATCAGAATATCTTGAATATTTTGAAAAACTATATGATAATTTAAAACTTTTGATGAAAATTTTAAATTCTCACAAAAACGCAGCTATTTTGTTGTTTCACATGGATAGTTTGAAATCTTTGATCTCTTTTTAGAAATTGAATATGTAAATAAAACTTCCAGCAAAGCAAATTCCAGAGTAAAATGAAGCCACAGTTTAATTAAAGAAGACTTGCAATTTTAAATAAGCTCCTCCAGAGAATGTCTTTTTTTAGTGCAATTTTTTTTTCTTAAAAGATAGTTTTGCTGGGTTCACAGTTCTAGTTTCATATTTTTTTCTCTCAGAACTGAATTCACCTCCTCGCTTCAGTTGTTTCTGTTGAGACCTCAGTCTAATTTGCATTTATTTGAACTGTTCCTTCTCTTGAGCTTCTTTTAAGACCTTTCCTTTTGACTTTGTGTTCTATAGTTTTACCACAATTTCCTAGTGTTCTTTTTTAATCTTTGCATTTATATATTGATAATTTGTATTTATGAGCTCATATCTTTCATAACTTGTTAATAAGATCTCAGACATTTTTTCTTCTCCACCATTATCTCTAGTCTGTTTTCTGGTATTTCCACTGCAAGTATATTCAGCTTCTAATTCTATTGTCCATATATATCTTAACCTCTTACATTTTGCATCTCTGTCTCACTGTAATATATTTGAATAGTTTCTTTGAATCTGCCTTTCATTTCCCTAGTTCTCATTTTGACAGTGTCTAATTTATTGTATAGTTCATCTATTGAGTTTAATTTTCAAGAGGTACCTTTCTTATTTCTAAAAATTCAATATGGTTTGTCATTTCTGATAAACTTTTGTTGCTTGCTCATTTTTTTAATTTTTCTTCTTAGTTATTTAAACATATGCTGTATTACTATCTTATGTCTTATATTTGATAATTCCCAGGTGGAGACTTAAACCTCCTCCTTTGAGCTGTCACTCATGCCTTATTTCATGTTTGGTGATTTTCCTTTTACTGAGAGCTAAACTTTTGTTGAATTTGACCTGTTGAAATACTAGTGGCAAACACTTGGGATTCGTTATTTTATAGGGGATATGGCTCTAATCTAGTACCACTTTAATACTTCTCCATTTTCTAACTTAATGCAGGATTCAGAGGTTTGACCCCAAGGACAGTAGCTGCCCATAGTTAAGCCTCCTGGTCTCAGAACTGGTGTTGACATTTACTTCCAGGATTTCTGTGGCTGTAATGAAATCAAATAGCTTATTGGTTTATTTCCTTAACTTTCCAGAGAGCCCAGAAATGCATTAAAAATACACTGGATGTACATTGTTTTAGGCCCTTCAGAGTTCCTAGTTCACCATACTACTAGAAGCATAAATCCCCAAAATCACATCTTCCACTGTAGAACATTTAGAAAATCTATAACAGTCAAAATCCAAAATGTCATGTGATTGCCTTGGTTAATAATTTGTTTAATCTCTTTCAAACATAAACACACACTCATAGAATATAAATATAATGTTTTGTAGCTCAATATAATTTCTTACGCTCTTTGGATCAGAGTTGGCAGATTATAATTTGAATCCTATCACCACTAACTTCTTTACCCACCCATGACAGACTGCATCAGCCAGTAACTACTTTCCAATCCTTGGGACTTGTAACTTCATGTCATATCATCAAAAATTACAGATAAATAGTATTAGTCAGTTGGAATTAGTTGGCACAGAAGTTGATGGTCTTTTGTTCCTTTTTTAAAGTTAATCAATAACATTCATTTATGTTTCAGAGTCTTTGGAAATTAAAATCATCAGAAGAAGCACTTTTATAAAACTCAAAAGAATTATATTATTTTTAACTAATGAAACATTCAGAAAATGTAGGAGGAGAACATATTTAGGAAGTAAAACTGTCACCCCCAAAATAGTAAATGTCAACACAAATATGGCAATGGAGGAAAATGTTCCAGGTATCAGAGTGGATTAACATACATAGATTATAAATGAGATGTGTTATGCCACAAATAATCTTCACCCTTAATGAATAATACATCTTTATTGAATATATAAAATATGTTAGCATTACACTGACAGAGGTACAGAACAGACACAACCCTAACTCACAGGTCTAAGTCTCATTTATAAATATAAAGGTCCATCAAACTGCAACCTCAATCCAGACTACCCCCTGTTACATAAAGTTGTATTGGAATACAGCCATCCCTATTTCTTTGCATATCATCTATGATTGCTTCTGTGCTAAAACTATACAGTTGAGTAGTTACAATATAGAAGATACAGTTGAAAATATTTCCTTTCTTGGCCTTTCCAGAAAATGTTTGCTGATCCCTGTATGTCTTTTAGGGGTTGATTACACAATAAACCAAGGTTAAGTGTTTACAAGAATTTAAGTTGTCCTCATTTTCTCTCGTTTCTCTCCTGAAAATCACCTGCTTTGCTGTTTCCTTCATCTTCCTCTGCATCCAACGTACCACCTCACTCTCACCTCAAGGTAGCCTTGTTCTAAGGCTAGACTCCTGCAATTTCTGCCAGTACCTGCTTGAGGATTGCTAGCCCCCTGGTACCTGCTAAACTGTGGTTAATCTGATCCTGTACAATTCAAATCCATCTATTTCCTTTTATCCAAATTTAGGCCATCTATTTCAGTCTCCCCACATCCCCCCCATTTGCTTCCATTAAAGAATCTATAAAAAAGGTAAATGGCATAGGCGTGCCAGATTTACAGTTCCAAAATTAAGGCTCCTACCTTTGAGAGAGGGAGTCTAAGAAGAGGGGTATTATTTGAGCCAGACCTTCAGGGACCAGAGGAATTCTGATAAGTATGAGGATTAGGAAAATGATTATGGTCAAGGAGAATGGTAAAACCCAAACAAAGCAGAAGTCCATGGGCCTGGAAGTGGAAAAGCAATTGAGGGTGTGGAGGACCTTAAGTGGAAAAATGACTGAATTCCTTTCTGTCAGCACTGGTGGTAGAAAGTCTTTGACCTGGAAGACTTGAATACATATAAGGTCATTTTCCTTAGCAAATTAAAGTTCGCAGCAGCATATGGAATTTGTGATATACAGTAATCAAGTATTATATAGCTCAATAAAGATACCTGTCTAAAACTATTCATACATATTACCTATTTCCTTTTTTTGAACAGCCCATTATCATCTTCACCATATTCATGAGGAGACTGAGATTTATAAAGAGAAGTTTAGCTGACTGCTCAGGGTAACACAGCAGAAGATGGAAACTCCTGAAGTTAAATCCCAGCCAGTTTGACTGTAGGCCCCTTGTCTTAATCATTGTCCTGTGGTGATAGCTGATAGCCTAAGGTCTATTATTCAAAGTGTATGTATTGATTATGACCATTTTCATCAAATAGCAAATGCAGGGGAACCAGAAACGCTACACCAAAAGGGAAAAAAAAAATAGAGAATGAATGAAAAAAAATGTTTGGCAATGAAAACTTACAAATATGGCTCAAATACCCTTAACTTCAATAAAAGGGAAATGAACTATGAAATTATTGAGGGAGGCAGTATATGAAAATGAAGGCATTGATACTTCATGCAGGTCTCTTAATATATAAAGCTAAATATTCACTTCATTTTAAGTGAATGATTCTGTCAAAAGAATTAATTTTTTGAGCAATGAGGATATTCATTTAGCATGATTCTACCATCTGCAATTTATGAAGCAGATTATACTCTTTGAGAAAATAGGGAGTTCATACCATGCATTTTAACTACATCAAGACCAAATCAAAAATGTTTCCCTAAAATTGAAGAAATCAGCAAGTAAAAATTAATCGCCCGCACCCTTAGTAGACAGTGACCATTACAGCGTAATATATAACAAATGCTTTACTCAGATGGCTTTTAAAAAACTTTAGCACTTTATTCATGATATGCAAAGGCAGAGATCAGTTCTTACCTGAGAAGGGAAACTCTCACAGCAACACAGCCCTCAACAGTGCTCCTCTCCCAAGAAAGCCTTTTTAAGCACAGTTTAGTTTCCTAAAGAATCTACGGGGATCCTAGACAAAAGTGCCCACCAAGGCCCATGGACATGGGAGCCTGGAAGGCTACAGTCCATGGGGTCACAATCAGGCAGGACTGAGCCAATAACACTTCCACTTTCACTTTGAAAGCCTATCAGGCACCTGAAATGGGAAATGCAGGCTGGATGGCTACTATGAAAAGTGAAAGAACTTTCTCTATAGGTGGAAAGCACCTCATCCAGCTAATTGCTTCCATAAGGAAATAAGAAAGGCCTCATTGTTGTAAGCTATTCCAGTTTTTCAAAAGGAGCTAAAATTCCAGGGAGATACTTGGGTAAGCATTCCTGAATTTAAAAAAAAAAAAGTAGTTTAATCAAATTGTTTGAGATGCTAAGCTTAACATCCTGCAGCTCCATCCATGTTGTCAAAAATGACGAAATTTCTTTCTTTTTTATGGTCAAATAACATTCCATTGTTTATATATACCTCATCTTCTTTATCCATTAGGGGGATAAGTTAAAGAGAGAAAGACAAATGCTGTATTTAAAAAAAATAATTATTGGAGTATAGTTGATTTACAATGTTGTGTTAGTTTCAAGTGTACAGCAAAATGAATCAGTTATACATATACATGTATGTACTCTTTTTTAGCTACTTTTCCCATATAAGCCATTACAGAGTATTAAGTAGAGCTCCTTGTGCTGTACACTAGGTCCTTATTAGTTATCTGTTTTATGTATAGTAGTGTGTATCTATTAATCTCAATCTCCCAATGTAGTCTTCCCTCCTTGCCCCCTTGGTAACTGTAAGTTTGTTTTCTGTATCTATCACTCTGTTTCTGTTTTGTAGATAATTCTCTTTGTATTCTGTTTTTAGTTCACACATATAAATGATACCATATGCTTCCCCTTCTCTGACTTGCTTCGCTCAGTATGACAGTCTAGGTCCATCCATGTTGCTGCAGTTCTGTTCAGTTCAGTCGCCCAATTGTGTCCGGCTCTTTGTGACACACACCAGGCCTCCCTGTCCATCACCAACTCCCAGAGCTTACTCAAACCATCGAGTTGATAATGACATCCAACCATCTCATCCTCTGTCTTGCCCTTCTCCTCCTGCCTTCGATCTTTCTCAGCATTAGGGTTTTTTCCAGTGAGTCACTTCTTCGCATCAGGTGGCCAAAGTATTGGAGCTTCAGCTTCAGCATCAGTCCTTCCGATGAAATTCAGGACTGATTTCCTTTAGGATGGACTGGTTGGATCTCCTTGCAGTCCAGAGGACTCTCAAGAGTCTTCTCCAACACTACAGTTCAAGAGCATCAATTCTTTGGTGCTCAGCCTTCTTTATAGTCCAACTCTCACATCCACACGTGACTACTGGAAAAACAGTAGCTTTGACTAGGTGGACCTTTGTTGGCAAAGTAATGTCTCTGCTTTTTAATATGTTGTCTAGGTTGGTCATAGCTTTTCTTCCAAGGTGCAAGCGTCTTTTATTTTCATGTCTGCAATCACCATCTGCAGTGATTTTGGAGCCCAAGAAAATAAAGTCTGTCGCTATTTCCATTATTTCCCCATCTATTTGCCATGAAGTGATGGGACCAGATGCCATGATCTTCATTTTGTGAATGCTGAGTTTTAAGCCAAGTTTTTCACTCTCCTCTTTGACTTTCATCAAAAGGCTCTTTAGTTCTTCTTTGCTTTCTGCTGTAAGGGTGGTGTCATCTGCATATCTGAGATTATTGATATTTCTCCTGGCAATCTTGATTCCAGCTTGTGCTTCATCCAGCCTGACATTTCAGATGATGTACTCTGCGTATAAGTTAGAGATGCCACATGGATGCTTCTGCAGATGACATTATTTCATTCTTTTTATAGCTGAGTAATATTCCACTGTATATATGTACCACATCTTCTTTATCCACTCCTTTGTTGATGGAATTTAGATTGCTTCCATGTCTTGCTATTGTAAATAGTGTGCAATTAATAAGGTGCATATGTCTTTTTGAATTGTGGTTTTCTCTGGATATATGCCCAGGAATAGGATTGCTGGATCATATGGTAGTTCTATATTTAGTTTAAAGACATCCATACTGTTCTCCATAATGGTTGTAGCAGTTCACATTTCCACCAACAGTGTAAGAGGTTTTCCTTTTCTCCACACCTTCTTCAGCATTTATTGTTTGTATATATTTTTATGATGGCCCTTCTGATAGGTGTGATATGATTTGCATTTTTCTAATAATTATGTTGAACGTTTTTTTTATGTAGTTTTTGGCCTTCTGTATGTCTTCTTTGAAGAAATGTCTATTTAGGTCCTCTGCCTATTTTTTGGTTGGGCTTTTTTTTTTTTTTAATATATATATTGAGCTGTTTGTTTATTTTGGAGAGTAATCCCTTGTTGCTCACTTGTTTTGCAAATACTTTCTCCCATTCTGAGAGATGTCTTTTCATTTTGTTTGTGGTTTCCTTTGCTGTGCAAAAGCTTTTAAGTTTAATTAGGTTCCATTTGTTTATTTTTGTGAATAAATTTAACTAATACATACTCATAGATAGAATGAACAAGTGGTTATTAAGAGATAAATGCAGGGAAGAATATAGCCTGTATTTTATAACTTTGTATGGAGCATAATCTATTAAAATATCAAATTGTTATGTTGTATACCTGAAAATTGTATAATATTGTCACCTATTCTTCAGTTTAACAAAATGATCTTTGAAAATGCTGAGCAGACAAAAATCTCATGCATAGGCTAGATAAACCAGCAGGCTGCACCTTATCTATTGTGTACTGGAACATCTGTTATTTACCAAAGATTTAATCAAAACATGAATGTGCACATAAGGGAAAACCATTAAGAGAAAACTGTGGTACTCTTTTATATAACAGATGACTACCTCATTACCAGATCTGTCTGTCTTTCACTTCTTCCTTTTTTATTAATTTATTCTTTTTTTTTTTTTTTTTTTCACTTTACCAATACTTGCTCTTTGTCTCTTAGGTGTCAAGCTCACCAGCTGGTGAAAGAAAAAGAATGATAAAGTCAAAAAATTACAGGTGCTTAACATATGCTAGTTAAGATATATACCAAAATACTATGAGAGCATGGAGTAGGCAAGTGTTAACTCTCCCCAGAGAGGCCAGGAAACCTCACCACATTGATTGAGCACTTATTGGTTTTGCTGGCCCATCATCCATTCCTCTTTTTATTTATGACTTTGCTTCAATTTTATTTTGAGAAGTATATTAGTCTGGATAGGTTAAAATAACAGCAACATGAAAAATTTACCTCTTGTTTATGCCACATGTTATACAACAGATAGAGAGGGCTTCATTGGCTCAGAAGCACTCAGAAACCAAGATTCCACCTCCTTAAGCTATACCTTCAGACTACATGGCAGATATAGCTCAAGTCTTGCAGTGGCTCTTCTTCACCTTACCTTACACATAATAGCTTAGACACATCACTTCTTCTCATGGCTCATAAGACTTGAATTAGCCACACATTCTTATTTAACTTCAAAGAGGCTTAAAAATGTAAGGAGACTCAAGAAACCATCATCTCATGTCACTGCATGCAATCTTGATGGGCCTGTCCATTCAGATATCCCACCAACCCCTGGTTGAGATCTAGAAAAGTTACCCAAGATAGAAATCATATAATTTCTTTCTTTGCATCTTGAATTGAGTCTCACAGAATCCAGAAACTGTGGGTTTCACTTGGCATACACCAGTCATCCCAGCAAACCATTGGGTATATGACGTGGTGCTTCCAATAGATAATGGAGAATCATAAACACAATGATAAACGAACCCATACACGTAGATGAGGTGTGTAGGATGAAGAAAGAGTAAGACCAAAGAACGGACCCTCAGTGGAGCAGATAAAAACAAGTGATGTAAACTCAGCCTAAGAGGATGGGAATGGACAAAAAAACAAGAAACTAAAAATGAGAACGTTTTGAGCAGCTTTAAAGTCTAGGGGAAAGGAACCAGACAAGAGTAGGGGTGACAGGGGCAGTAGAAGATAATGGGTTTGAGAAGTTCCCTGTAGGTTAGAAGTAAAAAGAATTTGGACTAGAGTAGAGACATTTTCATAGAAAGATACTTTTGCATGCCTGGGAGGAAGAATGAGTTTATCTGGGGGAAAAAAAATCACTCAACTGTGGAAGAGGAAGAAATTCTCCTTCTTTTGGGGCAAGAGGAAACTGGGCAGATGTTTGCAAGTGAAGATGACTGTCAGTAAGGAAGAAGATTTCCTGAGGAGGGTTCCATTGTTTTCTCTTTGGAACAATGGCTGCCCTTCATACTATTAGGGGATAAAGAAGACCACCTTTCTAAACCGTTGTGAGACAGGAATTCATGTTGTAGATGTATATCTCCAAGACCATTCTTCCATAACTTGTCACTTTTTCTTCCCAGTGTCATATCCAGGTCCTCACTCCAGTTCTCCACCTGAGAGTTTATATTCCCCCCCCCCCCCATATCTATCAGTTACACACACTATACTATTGCAAATTAATCTCTTACTTTCGTACCTCTGCTGCTTTTATTTCTTCTATCCACCCCCACCTTCTTATATATGCTCATTTTTAAAATAACAGGGCCTATGATGGGATGGGAGGAGGGCCATTTGCCTTAGAGTGTAGATGCACCAAAAAAATCTTAAATTTACCTTCAATTATGGTTAAATATAAAGAGATGTTATGTTTCTTGGTGTTAAAAGCATTTATTTCTTACATGTGAATGTTTAAAATACACCTCCATTCTTTAACAACTCTATTTGTCATTTCTTTATTAATTTATTAGGTGTGACAAAAAAATGAAAGTAACTTGAGTCTCATTAGAATCATGAGAGTACCTGTTCAAGCTTAATAATAACAGTAAATATAATAATCATAAATTGTTAAGAGCTAGCATTTATTATCCCGTGCTTATTATGTACAAGCACTGTTCTGGGTATTTTTTATTTTACCTAATCCTTTAAAATCAGTCTCATGAAGTAGGTGTTACTATTATGTCAATAACACAGAGAAAGAAACTGAGGTTTACTGAGCACAGGTAATTTGGTGAAAGGCACACAATGTTCATTCACTCTATAGTTTACAAGTTGTGCTTTTAAAAAATTCTGGTAAATAAGTAGTGCTCTCTCTCTTTTTTTTAACTCTCCAATAGCAAATATTCATGTTTTTATGATTCTCTTTATATTGCATGATAATTTTGTTGAAAAAATAATATTCAAAGTAGTGTGATCACTTTTGCAAATTCAGATTTGAGGCTACATAGGTTCTTTGTAATCCCAGTGCCAAAACTGAGCCTTGCACATCACTCTGTCCACTGTGTTATATTTTGAATTACAGTTACCTGATCATACCAGCCTTTAAAAAAATTCAGCATTTATGCAGAAAAGGAAAATGCATGTCAATGTTAGTGAAATTACCAGTATAGTAAATCAATAAGTACTGAAAGCATTAATGCCATAAAGAAAATGGGGCCAGTAATGATAAGTAATGGAAAAAAGTCTTAACATTTGTTCTTGCAGACATTTTCTTTCATTCTTCCTTCTTCTTTCCCACCTACATTTCATTAGCCTCATTTTTTTGTTCTTTTTCCTTTAACATTAAACTTTTAAACACTTGCTGGGTGATGAAAATAATATGTAAAAATGCCCTTACCATCTGTGTTTTTTAAGAGAAAGAACTAAACTCTCAAATATGTGAATCAAATGGTCATCTATTAGAAATAATGAAACTAGCTACACATTTCTGTCCAGAATGTACAGCAAATGATTCTTTATTCTCCACTCATTTTTTGTAATTTTATTCTTTTTATGTCTTCTTAGAAATCCTACATTGTTTTCTTTCTTTTCCTCTTGTTACCCAGGGTCTCTTTATTATCTTTTTTTTTTATTTCCCCTCTGCATATCTTATTTTCTAATATAATTTAGAATTTCCTGTGAAAATTCAAAGAATTTAATGAAGAAGATTTTAAAATAAAATTATCTGTATGATTTGCAAAAATGTGCTACACTTTGCCAGCATAAAACAAGGTACTGAAATGTATTTTGTTCTCTTTTGGCAGTTAGATCCTGATGTAGATTTTATACAGTGAATCTTTTAGTTACATATTTCCAAATTTAAATCTAAATATTAAGAAGCATTTCAGTGAATGAGTCCTTGACAATTTGGTCACAATAATTCTTATTTTGACATGAATTATTTATTTGTTTTCTTCTTGGTGATACCTGGCATCACTTTTCCATCCACAGTTTACCATTGGATATCCACATGTTCATATATTCCAGTCTTTATTCTCTATGTATATTTTTTCCTATCTATAGGCTTTGAGGTAGCCAAAATTATTATTTGATAGATTATAAAACAGTAACAAAACTCCATTGAACTTGCTCATTTAATAGACTAATAAAATATCTTAGTAGATTAATAAAATATCTCTCAAATAGCCCTAGGTCACAAAGATGATAAATAAGCAAAATTAAATAAGCAAAACTAATAGGAAAGAAGGATTTATAGTTCCTTACCATTGGAGTCTGTGTATAATTTGACTGAAATTCTTTTTTTTTAATTTATTTATTTTTATTGAAGGATAATTGCTTTACAGAATTTTGCTGTTTTCTGTCAAGCCTCAACATGAATCAGCCATAGGCATACATATATCCCCTCCCTTTTGAACCTCCCTCCCATCTACCTCCCCATCCCACCCCTCTAGGTTGATACAGAGGCCCTGTTTGAGTTTCCTGAGCAATACAGCAAATTCCTGTTAGATATCTATTTTACATATGGTAATGTAAGTTTCCATGTTGCTCTTTCCATACACTTCACCCTCTCCTCCCCTCTCCCCATGTCCATAAGTCTATTCTCTATGTCTGTTTCTCCATTGTTTCCCTGTAAATAAATTCTTCAGTACCATTTTTCTAGATTCTGTATATGTGCATTAGAATATGATGTTTATCTTTCTCTTTCTGACATATTTCACTCTGTATAATAGGTTCCAGGTTTGTCCACCTCATTAGAACTGACTCAAATGTGTTCCTTTTTATAGCTGAGTAGTATCCCATTGTGTATATGTACCACAACTTCTTTTTCCATTCATCTGTTGATGGGCATCTAGGTTGCTCCCATATTCTAGCTATTGTAAATAGTGCTGCAGTGAACAATGGGATACATGTGTCTCTGTCAGTTTTGGTTTCCTCAGGGTGTGTGCCTAGGAGTGGGATTGCTAGGTCATGTGGTGATTTTATTCCTGGTTTTTTAAGGAATCTCCATACCATCTTCCATAGTGGCTGTATCAATTTACATTCCCACCAACAGTGCAAGAGCATTCCCTTTTCTCCACACCCTCTCCAGCATTTATTGTTTGTAGACTTTTTGATGATGGCCATTCTGACTGGTGTGAGGTGATATCTCATAGTTTTGACTTGCATTTCTCTAATAATGAGCAATGCTGAGCATCTTTTCATGTGTTTGTTAGCCATCTGTATGTCTTCTTTGGAGAAAGGTCTTTTTCCCACTTTTTGATTGGATTGTTTGTTTTTCTGGTATTGAGTTCTATGATCTACTTGTATATTTTGAAAATTAATTATTTGTCAGTTGTTACATTTGCTGTTATTTTCTACCTTTCTTAGGGTTGTCTTTTCACCTTGCTATAGTTTCCTTTGCTTGGCAAAAGCTTTTAAGTTTAATCAGGTCCCACTTGTTTACTTTTGTTTTTATTTCTATTAATCCAGGAGGTGGGTCATAGAGGATCTTGCTTTGATTTATATCAAGTGTTCTGTCTATGTTTTCCTCTAAGAGTTTTATAGTTTCTGGTCTTAGATTTAGGTCTTTAATCCATTTTGAGTTTATCTTTGTGTATGGTGTTAGGAAGTGTTCAAATTTCCTTCTTTTACATGTAGCTGTCCAGTTTTCCCAGCACCATTTATTGAAGATGCTGTCTTTGCCCCATTGTATATTCTTGTCTCCTTTGTCAGAAATAAGGTACCCATAGGTGCATGGGTGTATTTCTGGGCTTTTTATCTTGTTCCATTGGTCTATATTTCTGTTTTTGTGCCAGTACCATACTGTCTTGATGACTATAGCTTTGCAGTATAATCTGAAGTCAGGAAGGTTGATTCCTCCAGCCCCATTCTTCTTTCTCAAGACTGCTTTGTCTATTTGGGGTCTTTTGTGTTTCTGTATGAATTGTGAAATTTTTGGTTCTAGTTCTGGGAAAAATGCCATTGGTAATTTGATAGGTATTGTATTAAATCTGTTGATTGCATTTGGTTGTATAGTCATTTTTATAATATTGACTCTTCCTTCCCAGGAACATGGAATATTTCTCCATCTGTTTATGTCATCCTTGATTTCTTTCATTAGTGTCTTATAATTTTCTGTGTGCAGTTCTTTTGTCTCCTTAGCTAAGTTTATTCCTAGATATTTAACTCCCAGTAACACTGCATAATTTACCAGTAATTTCACAAGCATTGTCTTGTATCCCATTTCAAAGAAAGTATCAAGAATGGTTAACCTTGTTATAAAATGTGGTGAAAGGAAACTGTTGGAAAGAAGCCCAAATTAGAACATAAATGAGTTAGGTGATGTTACCAAAATTTTTGTTGTTGTTCAGTCGCTAAGTCATGTCTGACTCCTTGCAACCCCATGGACTGAAGCATGCCAGGCTCCTCTGTCCTCCACTATCTCCCAGAGTTTGCTCAAATTTATGTCCATTGAATCAGTGATACTATCTAACCATCTCATCCTCTGCTGCCTCCTTCTCCTTTTGACTTCAGTCTTTCCCAGTTTCAGGTCTTTTCGAATGAGCCAGCTCTTCACTTCAGGTGGCCAAAGTATTGGAGATTCAGCAATAATCCATTCAATGAATGTTCAGGGTTGAATTCCGTTAGAATTGATGGGTGTGATCTCATTGGAGTCCAGAAGACTATCAGGAGTCTTCTGCAGCACCACAGTTCAAAAGCATCAATTCTTTGGTGTTCAGCTTTTATGGTCCAACTCTCATATCCATACATTACTACTGGAAAAACCATAGCTTTGACTATATATGCACCTTTCTTGGCAAAGTGATGTCTCTGCTTTTGAATACACTATCTAGGTTTGTCATAGCTTTTCTTTCAAGGAGCAAGTGTCTTTTAGTTTTATGGCTGAAGTCACCATCCACAGTGGTTTGGGAGCCCAAGAGAATAAAGCCTGCCACTGTTGCCATTGTTTCCCTATCTATTTGCCATGAAGTGATGGGACCAGATGACATAATCTTGGTTTTTCAAATGTTGAATTTTAAGCCAGCTTTTTCACTCTCTTCTTTCATCCTCTATAGTTTCTCTTTACTTTCTGCCACTAGGATGGTATCATATGCCTACTGAGGTTGTTGATATTTCTCTTGGCAATCTTGATTCCAGCTTGTGATTCATCCAGCCCAGTGTTTCCACATGGTATACTCTGCATATAAGTTAAATAAGCAAGGGGATGACCTTGTCACACTCCTTTCTCAATTTTGAACCAGTCCTTTCTTTCATGTCTGGTTGTAATTGTTGCTTCTGGACCCACACACAGGTAGGATATATCATGATTATTCTAGCTTTTATTTTTGTTTGTTGTAAGCAAGGTGTAAGTTTATTTCTCTCAGCAACCTTTGACTAAAGCAGCAGCTCCTCCAAATCATTTAAAACCCTTGATCATTGTACATAGCCTTCCTTCTCATTGCATAATGTGGCTGCTTGATCCGCATTCATCGTATCAGAGCTCCAAGTGGTAGAAGGAAAGACGAGAAGAAAAACAAGTCTTCTGTCTAAGGAGATTTCTGGAATACCTCGTGCAACATTTCTACTTGAATTTCAGGGAACCATGGCTTCCCTGGCTGCAAGAGAGGCATGGGAATGTGGTATTTTAGCTGCATGGAAATGGACCTACAGAGGTGAAAAGGAGGAGTAAAGGTGGGGTGGGTAGCTAGCAGTTTCTAACAGGGAGGAAGAGAAGGAGAGAAGCATGAAGGTAGTCAAAAAGCAGAGCAGAAATGAGAGCTGCCAGCTCAAATCCCTTATTACCCTAGAGATTAATTTCTACCAGCCATCAAGTCTTCCATGAATAAGATCTGAAAATTCAAGTCACTGGTTGTTTATAAAACTATCTGAGAATGATGTAGTGCAACTGAACATAGATGGTTGCATTTTGGAAGTAGTAGTAGCAGTGGGACTAGTATTAAAAGTAGTAGTTATTATAATGCTAGTTCTTTAGGTACTGAATATATATTCCTGGATATAACTATATATCCATTTAAAACGACAATGAAACTAAGGACTCTATTTGAGTAAACGTTATTCTTTTATTCCATATGCATTTCTGACTTTTCCAATAGATATTTGTAATTCACTATACTTGAAATAAACTGATGGATAGTTATACTGTAAATAAGTGGATTGAAGCAGCTTTTAAAAGGCCAAGGGAGTCAATATGGCTTGTGGCTAAAAAAAATGAAAGTTGAAGTTGGGTTTAAACATAAGATCTGCAACTGAAGAGCTATATGTGACCTTTACCTTCAATGATTTTTTCTCTAAGCCTCAGCTTCCTAAATTGTAACATAGAGATAACAAAAAACAAAAATATTAAACTTGAAGGGCTGTAATAAGGATTACATAATACAAAAATATATAGGAGTCAGGAAGTGTTCATTAAAAGAAAAAAAACTCTTTTCAGTATCTTCTCAATAAAGTACTATAGAGTAGTCAGAGATTATGTTTTAAAACAGAATAATCCCAAGGGCAAGATATCCCTGAACACTTAGGGTTTGCATAGAGTTTACAAGGAAACATAAAGAAAACATAAAGTGGCTCCCAAACCACTGTGGATGGTGACTTCAGCCATAAAACTAAAAGACACTTGCTCCTTGAAAGAAAAGCTATGACAAACCTAGATAGTGTATTCAAAAGCAGAGACATCACTTTGCCAAGAAAGGTGCATATATAGTCAAAGCTATGGTTTTTCCAGTAGTAATGTATGGATATGAGAGTTGGACCATAAAAGAGAATTGATGCTTTTGAACTGTGGTGCTGCAGAAGACTCCTGATAGTCTTCTGGACTCCAATGAGATCACACCCATCAATTCTGTAGTTAGACAAAGTATGCCTCATCAGATAATAACAGTGAGGAGGGCGGAAAAAAGAATATTTGTTCCCTATTAGCTGGTAATAATTAACGATTTTTAAAACACCAGAAAATTAATTATCTAAACTAAGAATAGTTCTAAAATATCAAGCAGGTGTTTTTTTTTTTTCTTTTTTTATTTCTGACTGGTATAAGTAAATAATACTAGCAAGTTTTATTATTTGGAAACCTGATCTCTCTATTGGTATCATCAGAACTATGTAGCAGAAAAACTGAGTCTGACCTTTCATAGTACATTTTCTTTGATCATTTCTCAAACATAAAAAATCTTTTTATTTAAACTGAGATGTAATTGACATGTAAAATTATTTAGGTTTAAGGAGTGTTGATATGATGCATTTGTATATTATAATGCAATTACCATCATAGTGTTAGCACCTCTATCTTGTCACATTATTTTTTAGCAGTAAGAACAAATCAGATGTATTCTCTTCACAGCTTTGAAGTCTGAAATACAGTACTGTTGCCTGTGATCACTTTACTGTACCTTAGATCTCCAGGACATATTTATCTAATAGTTGTGAGTTTGTACCCTTAAATGACATCTCCCCAGTTCCCTGCCTCCCCCTACCCCAAGCCTGTGGAAACCACCATCCTATCTTCTGTTTTTACTGGGTCTGCTTTGATCAGATTCCACATGTTAGTGATGTTATCCAATATTTGTCTCTGCAAATACTTTTAATGAATTACCTCTTTGTAATTCTAAGCTCAGAGATAGTTCTTTTATTTTTGGGGGGTGTGGTCTGGCTTGAATAATTATGGTCTCTTCATAGAGACTCAAGATATCACATATTTAGGTTCTTTTTCCAAAGAAACATTTTCAAACCCTTTAGTAATAGAGTAAACGTCTGTTCGAAAATCAAAGTTATGAGCAAATATTTCAAACTGTGTAACATGAGTTCTGTGTCTCTGAGGAGACTGTGGGCCCCTCAGCCTTCTTCAGTAATTGTCTGGGTTTCTCTACTTCTTCCTGTTCTTTATATTCAAATTGTTCCCTTCTTGATCCTTCTTTCTGCTGTAGACAACTTCAATTACTGCCTGCTACAGATAGCATCCAGAACTACAAAGTGATTGAAAAACTAATTAATATACTTATACACCCATTCATTTTAAAAAACACACTTATTTAAAGCCTACTATGATACGCTGGATATTTAGAAATAAGTCACTGGCCTCAGGGAGTCCACAGTTTTGCAGTCCACAAACACATGAAGTGTTTTAAGAGCTCTGATAAGTATAAACACAGGTTAGCATGCAAGATTGATCCTGTAGGAGAAATTTCTGAGTCACTGTGGAGCAAAAACACTTTCAAAGAAAGATGAAACTTCTAATCTCATTTATTTGTTTCATCAGTCTAATTAAGTAAGTTCTTTGAAATCCAGAGAAATATCTTGTTCATCATTTTTTGTTTGTTTGTTTGTCTTCTACTCTCCTAAAAATGTTATACTCATGCATTTGCTTGTGGAGTAAAGGAATTTATTCAGACTTGCTGATGGTGGCACATCCCTAACTGCCAGTGATTTCTTTGGTTTGTTCAAAGGGTAAAGGGTAACTTTTAAATGTGAGCTAATATTTCCCTCTCAGTATGGATGAGTTCATTAGGTATCTTTTCTTGGAGAAGGTAGATACTTCTTATGGAGTAAGAAACTTACAGAGTAGAAAGCACTCATGCAGACACTCAGAACCGGAGGATGTTTTTTAGCTTCAAGAAGGGGAGAAAGTACAGAATATGAAGTCTGGAGGTTCTGAAAGATTCACTTTGCCCAAAGAATTCCTCGTTTGTCTAAAACAAAGCTTCTACCTCAGAAGGTCTCTACCCTGAGTTTCAAAACTGGGTAGAAATGGACTACCAGCATATGCAATAATCTGCACTGAAATTTTTCTTTTGATGCACAAACAGTGTAACACTGACTTGACCCTTAGAAGGGGCCTCAAGTGCTGAAGATACAGAAATAAATGATAGCATTATATGTGTTTTAGTAATCAAGTTTTAAAGGATTAGAGATTTCTCTCTAATCATAAAGGTATGTTGTGGTTATGAAAATATCAAATAATTAACTGAATTTTCCTAATCATAATTCCTGTCAAATTAATTTAGAAAAGGATATCAGTACCCCTTTCTGTTTTTTTAAAACATGAGATTATTTAGGACTGATGACAAAATACTGATTGTTTTGTTTTAAAACAATTAGATTAAAATATTGTTTGAAGTTATTCATTTTACCCAGTTGACATTTTAATGTATAAATATAATTACAGACTCTTTAGGAAAGCTTAATTTTTGCCTTGATAATATATGTCAGCAATTGTGTATTTGAAAGAGAATCATAAAATGTAAAACTTTATGTTTAATCACCAGTGTCAAAAATTATTAGGTAATAACCACAGGAGAAGAGGATGTGTGAAAGATACAAAGGCCCATATTTAAGACATAATTTTTCTAATAGTTTCTCTGATTTTAAGATGTCATGGCGTCATATGAAGGTTAACAGGTCAGATACCAAATGGACTTTTTAAAAAAATGTTAAGCGATCAATTTGCACTCATAAAAGGGTTAAGATTACTGGCAGTTCTCTTAGACCATCATCTAGGTACACTACTGGCTAGAGAGACAATAAACTCTGGCTCTCTTGAGGATCCAACTGGTTAAACAAAAGTAAATTGAAACAGTTCCTAGAGAAAGACTGCTCCCTCAATTTGGGGCAGAATATAATCCCATCAGATATTGTAAAACCAGAATGTTAACACTTAGAAATATTGTTTGAAAATCCACTTACTTAATTCTGCCCCCCGTCTCCTTCTCTCTGTAACCCAGATCTCAGACTTCTTCTTCTTTCTTTTTTTTTTCTACTCCAAGACTAAGGAGGATGCCAGGGTACTACTGCTGTGAGGTTGCATCAGGGAAAGAGAACAGTTTTTTGACAAGACTGATTTCTTTTTTAAGTTGCATTTTTTACTGTTGAAAGTTCTGGCTAAGAGTGTGTTTAAAATCCATTATGATTGTAAATATGATGTACTTTATTCAGCCTGTGTCTAAACACTGAGAAACAGAACTTTGGAGTAAAAGTAAATAAGAATAAAGGAATTCTTTTTCCTAACAGTAGAACCAGATTCTGCCAACAAAATATGACACCTAATTTTTTTTAAAGCTGAGATGGGTGTTAGGAAAATTTTTGAGAGATGTGCTACTTGCAAGAAAATCCTAGAGTAAATGATTTTATTAAGTTACTTTTTTTTCAAGTTTGTGAGCCCTCTGAAATTTTTTAATGTGATATAAAATTTCTAAGAAATTGGGATGAGCAGCGTTAAGGCATCACAGTAACTGATAATAATTTTACATGCATCCTCACCGCCGATCTTTGGACCCAGATTTCACATTCATTTGAGGTCATGTTATGATAAAGGTTATGTCTGGATAGTGTCAGAATATCCAGATGCAAAGCAAGCTGCTTTGTTTATCAGCTACCAAACTCCTCCTGTTTCGAGGCACCCAGCTGATTGTCTGAAATGATGACATTGCATCTGGATGTTTAGCATTGTGTAGCCACAAGGAAAGACAAAGTGCTAAGTTTTACAGCTGTTAGGGTAACACCTTTTTTTTTTTTTTCTTCTGTTGCTTCATAGAAATGATCTTCTTTTTAAAGGATAATTTTGGTATCAAATTATAGAATTGGTGCTGCAAGCCCAGAAAGTAAGAATCCTGTTTCGAAGAAGAAAGCAGGACACTGTGGAAGTGAAGATTCCATTGGAGGGAAGGGAAGGATGATGGAAATCAAAGTTTATTTGGAATGCTCACCTATAAGATAATCTGATCTACATGACAGGTCTGATGCACAGTTGAAAAATTAATTAATGAGTTTTTAGAAAACAGTGTAAGTGAAAATAGTGCTGATTGATTTATGATGGAGATAGGGCGTGAGAAATCCGAGTGTATTACTTGGAGCTGCAGCAACAATGAATAATATGATTTAACTAAGTGAACTACAATAAAACTGAAAATACACCTATTATATATGTATGAAGGTTCACTGACATCCATCTAGACTGTTGCATCTTTGAAAATATTAATGACTTCTATTAAAGCTAATGTGTATTTTAAAATACATTAACAGAAATATCTCTTTTCCCTGAAAATATGTATATTTCTGTGGCAGCTTTACAGACTTCTGGCATTTAGTAGAAAAGCGTGACACAGTTTCTTCAGAGCTTTGCCTTGTGATTTTTCTGCATGTACTTGAGTCATTGTCTACCTTACTTTGAAGTAGATCTTCTGCTTTTTCTAGCCCCAAATTCCATTCTGACAGACAGTTTAAAACATATTAATATTAAAATCTAAGAAATGTTTTGAGTTGCAGTAAATTGAAATCATGAGACTTTTACTGTAACATGCCACACAAGAAAAAAAAATGTTCTTTGTTTAGAATGAAATTATCTGATTTAAGTCAGATAACTTCCCTGTTTCCCTTGTTCTTCAGTCGCTCAGTCATACCTGAACCCCATGGACTGCAGCATGCCCAGCTTCCCTGTCCATCACCATCTCTCTGAGCTTGCTCAAACTCATGTCCATTGAGTCAGTGATGCCATCCAACCACCTCATCCTCTGTTGTTCCCTTCTCCTCCTGCTTTCAATCTTTGCCAGCATTAGGGTCTTCTTTTTTTTTCCTCTTAATTTATTTATTTTTTAATTGAAGGATAATTGCTTTACAGAATTTTGTCGTTTTCTGTCAAACCTCAACATGAATCAGCCATAGGTACACATATATACCCTCCCTTTTGAACCTCCCTCCCATCTCCCTCCCCATCCCATCCCTCTAGGTTGATACAGAGCCATTCAGGGTCTTTTTTAATGAGTCTTGGCTCTTCATATCAGGTGGCCAACATATGGGAGTTTCAGCGTCAGTCCTTCCAATGAATATTCAGAGTTGATTTCCTTTAGGATTGACTGGTTTGATCCCATTGCAGTCCAAGGGACCCCCAAGAGTCTTCCCCAGCACCACAGTTCCAAAGTATCAATTCTTTGGTACTCCCATTCTTAGATTCATTAGAAAAGACCCTGATGCTGGGAAAGATTGAAGACAAGATGTGAAGGGGGAAGCAGAGGATGAGATGTTTGGATGGCATCACCGACTCAATAGACATGACTTTGAGCAAGCTCCGGGAGATGGACAGGGAAGCCTGGCGTGCTGCAGTCCATGGGATCTCAGAGTCGGACAGGACTGAGTAACTAAACAACAACTCATCCTTCAGTTCAGTTCAGTCGCTCAGTCATGTCTGACTCTTTGTGACACCATGGACTATCGCTGTTTGCAACAACCCATCCTTAGGGGTGGTCCAAAAGTCACCTCATTAACGTAATAAAAGATACCTTAATAGCTGTCTTCACTTGGGAAATTCCAAGGATTTTAGGAACTCTGAGCCAGAAATGAGGTTGAAGACCAAATAGAAGTTTCTTATTATAAATCACAGTATTACACTACCCAACTACTCAACAATTAAGGCCACTTTATCCATGTTAGCAGTGTGTCTTCCATGTTCCCAAAGCAGCCTAGAGAACATTATTATTGCCATAATTTCTGTGTAACAAGTTAGCTTTCATAGATAGTTACATCACGGTTGTTGTTACATCACTGTTGTTGTTTCATCACTAAGTCATGTCTAACTATTTGAGACCTCTTGGAGCATAGCCTGCCAGGCTCCTCTATCCATGGAATTTCCCAGGCAAGAATACTGGATTGGGTTGCCATTTCCTTCTCCAGGGGATCTTCCTGACTCAGGGATTGAACCTGGGTCTCCTACATTGCAGACAGATTTTTTATCTCTGAACCACCAGGGAAGACCTCCTTATATCATGATCATGCTAATTTGGTTATGTTCTCTTTCTGGGATTGTGACTCACTTTACACCACTTGGAACAGAGAAACTAAATATATAAAATGCCGTTAAAAATAAAATTGAAAAGAAATATTTTTATTGTCATGTTTTCTCCATTCACTTAATGCCAAAATAGTTTCCACTGGTGCTTCCCACTAGGTTTATGGACTTTGGGACAAAATTTCTGTCATTGTTTTCTGCTTATATCTTTCTTCCCGTTACTAGACAAAGTGATTTGATAACTACTTCTAAGACATTGTACTGAGCACCTGTATATATTTATGATTAAAAATTACAAGAAGAAGATTAACTGCAGATCTTGTAGAAGTATAATACTGATATAATATTCAAGCAAAGAGTTAGAACACTTTGAAACTAAGAGAGAAACCTTGAAAAATACATGGAAAGAAATACTTAGAGTACAAGAAAGATACACAATTTAAAATTTTAAGTTTGATATTTTAGCTTCATCATGTCAAAGAATTTTTATTGCATTAAGATTATTCTGGTGAGAGATTTTGCAAGTTATGTATACCAGACAGAATAATCACTATGCTCAGTATATTATTACACTAGCTAGGTAAGTATTTATTGAATTTTATTGAAGTATAGTTGATTTATAAAGTTGTATTAATTTCTGCTCTACAGCACAGTGACTCAGTTTTAGTTTTATATATATACATTCTTTTTCATATTCTTTCCCCTTATGGTTTGTCACAAGATATTGGACATAGTTCCCTATGCTGTATAGTAGAGCATTGTTTATTTATCCTATATATACAAGTTTGTCTCTGCTAATCCCAAACTCATAATCCTTCCCTCCCCTACCCGACCCCTTGGCAGCCACAAGTTTGTTCACTATATCTGTGTGTCTGTTTCTTTTTCATAGATACATGCTTTTGTGTTGTATTTTAGATTCCACAGATAAGCGATATCATATGGTATTTGTCTTTCTGGCATACTTTGCTTAGTATGATCATTTCTAGGTCCTTCTATGCTGCTGCAAATGGCATTATTTCATTTTTTGATAATATTCCATTGTGTGTGTGTGTGCGTTTATCATATCTTCTTTATCCATTCATCTGTCAATGGATATTTAAAGTTGTTTCCATGTCTTGGCTATTGTAAATAGTGATGCTGTGAACATGGGAGTGCCTGAATCTTTTTGTATTATAGTTTTGTCTGGGAAAACCCTAGGTATTACAGTGAGAAAAACAACAACAACAAGTACTAAGAGATGAATGGGCTCGAAGATAATAGAAGTCTATTTCAGCCCCATATAAAATCTGAAACTAGTGTCTCAGATTGGCAAATTACTTTCTTCTAAGAAAGAATTTAAGGACCCAGGGCTCCTTCCACCTTGAGTTTCTATCATCTGCAAGATGTGGCTGCCAACACTGCCATCTCAGGTTGCTCTGTCACAAAAGGGTATCAGTCATGGAGCCTTGGGCATGAGAGGAGTTTTATGGACTAGTCCTGGGAGTTATAGGTATTATTTCCAATCTCATTCCATTGGATAGTTCTCAGATGAATGGCCATATTTAACCTCAGAGAAGCTAAAAAATACAGTCCAAGAAAAAAAAGGAAATTAGTTGAATATCCACCTAGTCATTCTTTACCATAAGTATAAACAAAATTTTTAGATTAGCTTTATTTCTCTAAATTTTTTCAAGCTGAAACTTAACATGTGTATCATACAGAGCTTTTGATCTGTAATAATACTTATTATAATAAAAATTCTAATAGTGATAGCCATAATTATGCTGACCCTTGATTACTTATTACTATAGTGCTAAGTGTTCTATAGAAATATATCACTTAGTCTAAAAGTCTGTTCTTTAAGTCTGTGTCTCCTTTACTGCCCTGCATGTAGGATCATGGGTACCATCTTTCTAAATTCCATCTATGTGCATTAATATACAGTGGGAAAAGGTGAGGGTGGGTTGATTGGAGAGAATAGCATTGAAACATGTACATTACCATGTGTAAAACAGATAATGAGTGCAAGTTCCATGCATGAAGCTGGGGACCCAAGGCTGGTGCTGTGGGACAACCCTGAGGGATAGAAGGGGGAGAGAAGTATGAAGGGGGTTCAGAATTGAGGGCACACATGTATGCCTGTGGCCAATTCATGTTGCTGTATGGCAGAAACCATCACAATATGACAAATTATCCTCCTCCAATTAAAAGAAATAAATTACAAAAAAAGAATAAAAAACATCTATCACTTAAACTTCACAGTGTCCCCCATGAGGTAGATAGAAGTTGAGGTAAAGAAGAACTCAGCTAGCTTGCCTAAAGCTGTGAAGGATGCAGACACATAAAATGGTGAGACTGAAATGCATGGAAAGTTGCCACTGCATTTCAACTAAAAAGCAAAACAAATAGCATGTGAAGCTTTGTCATTATCAGCTTCAAATGTTAGTCATATCAGTATTTTTTCCAATATTCAACAGTCTTCCTAAACAAATTCTTATATAGGATGGTATATTAAAGTTATATATTTCCATTCCAGTTAACTTGCTTATTTGAGAATCTAATGTAATGGGACAAAGATGTTCAGTGAATCAAAACTCCCCGTCCTTCCTCTTTACCCAATACTACCACTCTGTTCCTCACCACCTAGACATTTCCAACACAGCACTTTATACTGCTATGTTCATCCTATCGTGTATCTAGATATAGTCTAGTGTATCTAGATGTAGTCAATGGAAAGAAAAATCAGGAAGATATGCGGATTTCCTCTTAGTACAGAGAGAAAGAAAAAAAAGTTGGAAGTGGGAGTGAGTAAGAAGACGGTGCTTTAGTAGAATGGTAGCTAGGAGAATGTTGATGGAAAGACTTGAGAATAGATGAAAAGAAAGTTGATAGAAGCAGCTTTCGAGGGAAGTAAGGAATGATAATTTAAAAAGTCTTTATTGTAAATAATTGATTGAATCCCTTTCGGTGGTGTCCAAACAGTTCAGAAAAGGGTTGTAGTTACTTTTAACTTGTGTTGCAATTTATGGTCTGTTTCTTTCATTGTGTCCCCAGAATGAGTCAGATGAGACCCTGTGTTTTATTTGGGTTATGCAAGGCCATAGCCACACCAAATCTTAGAGTTGGAAGGAATCCTAAAGATATGCAGTCCAATACCTCTCCCAATACAAGAATGCATCTTTTCATCTAAAACAAAAACAGAAAACTCCCTACCACCATTTCAGTGGGTTTTATAGTAAAATTATTTATTTCCTGATGAGGCAGATCATTTCAGTTCTAAACAAAAGTAGATGCTTTATTATATTGAATCAAAACCTACCTTCTTAACTTCCACAAATATGCTGCAAATTCCGTTCTCAACAAAGGTACCTTGATCTAATCCATTCTTCATATAACAGTTCCTCAGATATTTAACTATATTCATTACTTTTTCTGCAAGGGTTGTTTTCTTTAATGTAATGAATAGAATTGTTGTTGCTAAGTCACTGAGTCATGTCTGACTCTCTGTGACTCGATTGACTGCCCCTTGCCAGCCTCCTCTATCCTCCACTGTCTCAGAGTGTGCTCAAATTCATATCCATTGAACTGATGATGCTATCTAACCATCTTATCCTCTGCTGCCCCCTTCTCCTTTTGCCTTCAGCCTTTCCCAGCATCAGATTAGAATTGTACTTGGACCTTAGTCTTCACCCCATCTACCAAGGCACCCTTTGGATTAGATTCACTTCCAAATACATTATTCCTGATTTATTCCTGATTTTTTTAGGCTATATTTAACACCTTTCTAATTTTCTGCTGCCCTGTATATCTGCAATAATGTAAAATTAGGAAACAGATGGGACACTCAAAATAGGATAACTTAAGTAAGGTTTGTTTACAGAGGGAATTTTCAAAGGTGTGTATGTAGAATAACTATTACTAGGACTGGAAACATTCTAGATGGCACCACCCTAGGCCTGAGGAAACAGGCAGAGACACTAGTTATCAGAATGGGGAAGGAGAGAATTGTATAGAATGAACGACCTGGAAAGAAGCAATTATCTTCTGCAAAATTACACTGTCCAGGGACTTCTCTGGTGGACCAGTGGTTAAGACTCTGTGCTTCCAATGCAGGAGGTACAGGATCAATCCCTGGTCAGGGAACTAAGATCCACCCAGTAGGGCCAACATTTTTAAAAAGGTACGTTGCCCAGTCAAGGCGACTCAGAGAGAAGAAACCAAGAAGTCAAAAATCAGTACATGACCTCACTCTCTTCACTTCCACCAAGCTTCTGAAGGGGGTCTCCACTGATTGAATCCAACCAGAAGTCAAAGGACTCATTGTCAGAGCAAAGAGCAGATGGCCAAGCATGGAGAGAAGGATCTAAAGAAAGAAATGGAAGATAGCTGACATATGCCATAGCATTATTATAGGTGTCCACCAAAGGAAAAGCTGCTGCTCTGCTCTGATGAATCAGGATCATTTAAGCAGTTGTGTCACTGTTTGCTTCCTGCTAAGCAACAAACACTTCCCCTACCCCCAGCCCCTGCTTATTAGAAGCCGGATAGTATAGAAAGACTTGCCAAAAGTAATCATAATTCAGAACTCACATATATATTGTGAGGATGTCTCTGACATTTCACATACTTAAGCTTCTTGAGTGTCCCATACTGAAATTGATCCTTTCAGTGAAAAGTGGCGTTTTAGAGTCAGTGCATGGTGGGCTGCCACGGGCACTAACACTGCCTATTATAACAAACAGTAACTGAAAAATGAACGCTCCTCACAGAAGCAGATTGCTTTGTTCTTCGTACAAATGAAAGGGGAGAGATTGTTGGGTTCCAAGGGAGGAACAGAGAAACAGGCTGGGGAGTTGACACTGGAATTGGCTCCTTGCCATCTCTCTTTTAGCTTTGTCTAGTAAGCTTTTTGCCGATATGGAATATAATAGACCTTGGTGCATACCTGATGTTATGCTGGATAACTGCCTAAGGCTTAAGAAACCTAGGTTGAACATGTAAAAAAAAAAAAACAGAAATATTTACATTTTTAAAAAAGATCTCTCTGAATAGTGGTGCTTTTTTTATATAACCAAGATCTTTATTTATAAATTTGTAGGAAAATGTACTCTTTCCTTGCCCATCCACTTACTTTAAAAGCATAAATAAAGTAAAATGAAATAATCTCTTGAACCTCATGTACCCATTATACTGCTTTAAAAAGGAGAAGAAAACTTTGCATCAATGAAGCTGGGATTACTTGGCCTTTATCATCCAATTTGCTTTTACAGAGTTTCTGAGATTTGGCTGAGATAGTTGCCTTTGTTTCTGAGATGCCTTAATGCCAGTGTTGCCTGGTCAGTTGTAAGCACTTGTAGGCCTAAAATGAACATGTGAGTTCTAGGTGCACTTTGGACATGTTCAGTGCTCAGCTCCTAGTGTTTCCTCAAATCAAGTATATTCTATTTGTGTGTGTGTGTGCTTCTTTCCTGAGACTAATTTCAATCTTGTAGTAATCATTTATTTTAACAAAATGAAAAGACCCAAGATATGGTACGTTTAATGCTGAAAAAGAAATCTGACAGCTATTTCCATGATTAGATAGGGAGTGGTATTCAAAGTCACATTTCATAAGACCTTGCTCTAGTTCTGTTCAGATTCAAGTCACAACACTAAATGAGAAAAATGTCATCAGACTTAGAAGGAAAGTAAAATAGGTTCATACCCCAAAATGAACTCCAGTAGAAAGTATAGCAAATTGGGATGCTAGTCACCAAATTTTATTCAAATCTGAAAATAAGTAATTTTTATGTTAAGCATTGTTGGAAAGGCATGGGAGACAGATGTGGACGTGTCAACGTAAAATCATGGTTGATAGACACCAACGAACGGGAGCATAAACTTCAGTTAGTGCCTGTCGGCAGAGAAGCCCAACAGTGCCTCCAAGGACCTTAAAGGTTAACAATAAAATCTCAAATTGAATCCTCATTTTCAATGTGAGCCAATCTGTTATAAAACAATGAATTGGCATGAACGTACCAAGGCCAATGAGTACAGTTAAGGAAGAGCCTGTCAGCGTAGCCATACTTTATCACCCATGCAGAGAGTAACTCTCCATGACATTAAGGATGCTCTATTTGATAGAATGTCACAGTTAGTTGACACTGGCCTTATCCTGGATCGTAGATTCTCTGTCACATCCTGCCAGTTGAAAGCAGGACCTAATGATTACAGTGTTTTACCTTACAAGCCCTGATGGGAAACCAAAGCTGAGTTTAGCTGTATAAATTACTGCATAGTGTCAGGGTTGCCAATGGAAAGTGATTGATAGAGGAGCTGATCGGCCATATGGAAGAGAAGAAAGTGAAAAGGATTGTGCCCTGATCTTGAATACCAAAGCTTATAATCCAATGAAACTGAAGGAAAATGCTTAATAAGAGTTTCAAAGACTTTTGATGCTAAAGATCATTCTATCCTTTGGTGACTTGAATGGATCATCTCTTTTTGGACACATGGCAGATAGCACCCCCAAATATACATAAGTTCAGACTAATTAGTTTTAAATCATATAATTACATGAATATGTATTGTCTGTTATGTACCAGGCATTGGGAACCTAGGGATGAACCTAGAGGTGAATACAGTCAAACAAGCACAATTATAGGATTTATTCATAACCCAAATTTATTCTTGTGTCCTACTGTCTCGATAAATTCGATCAGTAGGCAGAAGCTTTCCTAGATGAAAATGCAGATTCTCTTAGGCCTTTTCTGATGAGTATTAGCCATGCAAACTAACAATTTAAATGTCCATTCTCATGTGTTAGTCAGGTAGCAGTTGCATTACATCTGAAGCTGCTGCTTCTCCAGTTGGTTCTTGGTGCAGAAAGGAAGCCTACAGGTGGGGAAGGCATCGTGGTTTGCTTCTTTCTTTCCCTGTCTTAAACTTTTCCCCTTCTAACTCAGTTCCCTAAGCTCAGATTCAGTGCAGCAGACTCGGAGCAGGGAAGGGAAGAAAAGCATTCATTCTCTCGGCAGTGATTTAAAGGTGACCCTTTCTCTTATAGCTGTTTTTGTGAGTTCTTAACAGATGCCCCCATCTGTGGTCATCTCTCCCCTGAAGCTTCTTTGACGTGGTGAAGGCACTTCAATCCCAGTTGATCGCTTCTGACACCTTCTCTGTCTTCTCGGCATTCAGAGGTCCCCCTGCCAGCTTCCTTCTAGTGAGTTGCTTTTTTCTTTGGGGGGCCCAAGGCAGCTCCTACACACATACAACCTCTCTTAGGTCCTCCCAAAACAATCATTTCTCCTTTGCTCTGATGACATTTAGAATAGTTCTTTCTCAAGCCACAAGCTCTATGGCTCTCTTTTAATGCCATAGAATCCTTCTCCTTCTCTTTCATTTTTAGATTTTTTTCAGGTTGTTTCAGATATCATTCTTCTGTGCATCCAGAAATCAGATGATCTGCAGGGCTGAAGTTTCTCTTCATTGTTCTAATATCATGGTTTTCAGCCAACATTCACTTGGCCCCGCAGTAGACATTTTTGGTTGTCACAGCTAGAGAGTTGTTTCCAGCATGTTGTGAGTAGAGTCCAGGCAGGCTACTCAGCATCTCACAGTGGGCACAGTAGCCCCCAACCTACAACCAAGCATTGACCAGCCCCACGTGTCAGTATTGCTGAGGTTGAAAAATCCACTTTCTAGAAGATTCTTATTTTTAAGTTTGTTCTTTATTTTTGAGGAGACTAGAACTATCAAGATGGAAACATAATATTTCTGACACCTTATCAGATCCTTCTGTTAATTAACTCATTGACCATTTATAGACCTGCTTACTGAATGTCAGGCACTATTAGCAGGACTTCAGTAGAAGAGTTCTTCTGGAGTTGACTCACTAGAGGGGGAGGGATGTAGACAATAAACAAGTAAACAAATCATCAGCAAGTATTTCCTGCAATTGTAGTGCTCAGAAGACAATTAAAGCAGAGGAATGTGATAAAAAGAAAAGGCGTGGTTTCTTTGTGTTAGGATGGTCAAGGAAGGCCTCTAGGAAAAGATTACGGTACCTGGGCTGACACCCAGTGGATAACAGGGACCCATTTTGGGGAAAGGGCATTCTAGGAAGTAAGAGGAGCTAACATAAATGTTGTGGGTAGAAGCAAGCTCGTAACGCTGTGGGAAAATCAAGAGGTATTAGGAGTGGTGGGAAACATTGTCCAAAGTGAGGACAGAGAAGAAGAATGCATATGGAGGTCTCACTCATGTTCCAGTAAGTAGTTCTGCTTAATCAAGAACCTTTGGAGTGACTTTGGTCCTGGGGAGTGGAAATTCCTATGAATCCCTTTGAAAACTGACAAACCTTTAAGCATTTGTCTATATGTATGCTTTTCATCCGATCCTCAAGAAATGACCCCTATTTAGAAAAAACACACTCCTCCCAAGTTTCTTTTTCACTTACACACTTACAGTACTTCTGATATGAGATGTGTGGGTTCTCCATACAGTAAACAATTGTCTGCAGCGACCAACTGCAGGATACTGCAGCTATAGGGTGTCCTGTAATTCAACTCAGTTCTGACACTCACTGGAGTAAGTGCAGACCCCACTGCTTAAGGGTTCAGTCCCACGAGACTACTCGCTGCATCAAATACCGGTCGCAAATAGTGCTTCTCTGAGTTCTGCAAACTATTTTAGTCAATTGGTGATTCCCATGGCCATCTCCTTGGAGCTGTTTGCTAGAACAGTTCACAGAACTCAGGGAAACACTAGAAGATATGATAAAGGATACAGATCAACAGCCAGATGAGATACACAGGAAAGGTCCTGAAGGTTCTGAGCATAGGAGCTCCTGCCTGTAGAGTTGGGAGGGACTGCCCTCCTGGCAGGTAGATGTGCTTACCAGTGCGGAAGACGTCTGAGCTCAATACTTTTGGGATTTTCTTGGAGGCTTCATCACCTCGCCACATGCAATCATTAGCTGGATCTTCATTCCCTCTCCCAACTCCAAAGGATAGGAGGTGGGGCTGGAAGTTCCAAGCTTTGAATCATGGCTTGGTTTTCCTAGTGACCTGCTCTCTTCCTGAAGCAATTGAAGAGCCCAAGAGTCTCCTTATTTGAACAAAAGACTTTCCTACCATCCTGGAAATTCCAAGAGATTCGGGAGCTTGGTGTCAAACTCTACTCCTATCACTGAGGAAATTATAAAAATCTTAGGAGATCTGTATCAGCAATCAGAGTCCAAGTCTAACTGCTGGAACAAAAGATTGCTCTGCGCCCATGTTTACAAGGGGTTTTCTGTGTCAGGAACTGGGGACAGAGAACTATGTGTGTGTGTGTGTGTGTGTGTGTGTGTGTGTGTGTGTGTGTGTCACACACACATATATAGATCTCTTATTATTTCACAACCCTAAGTAAAGATCGTGAGTTAATCATCATATACCTATATTTGCAGAGTAGAAATCTGTTTCTAGTTTAGAGCTCTTTCAAAGTGTACGTTAAGTCCACATGGAAGTAAGAGCTAGTTTAGGATCTTTCTAAAATTGGGGTAAATTCCAAGTTTGGGAAACAACAATTTATTGGGCAGCCCTCCTGTCTTCTTGTGATTCTGAAAGAAATGTCAGAAAGCAGTTTACTCACAAAGTAGGTACCACCGTTCTGCACCCAGGAGCTGCTCCTGGAGTTTATTCAGATGCTTAGAACCCTCCATAGTGAAGAGGCGACTGCTCCCCGCTCTGTGGTTACACAGCAGAAGTCCTACCATACCACCCCACTCCTGCCAAACAATCAGATACCGTGGATTGCTTAAAGAACAGTACCTAACTGCAAAGGGAATAAATTAAATTAAAGAGAAAAATACCAGGAGCCCAGAGCCTGGGGAGCTTAGAAGCATTCCATAGAAAAGGTAGGAAGGAGAGTGGTGGCCGACTGACAGGGAAGGGACAATACTATAAGAAATGACAGTATTCAGGGAGCAGGGCCAGTTTCGTTATGGCAGCTAAGTAATTTTCAACTACAAAAGGAATTTTAGGCTTCAAAACTCTAGCTCCCAAATAGTGTTATAATTAGTATTATTTTCAGATTAAAGAAAACACCACTTTTGTGTAACAAATTACCTCCATTTTAAAAGCAAAAATAATATATTTCACTTCATAAAAAAATGCCCAAACGGAAGCATTCTTACATTAATTATTTCACTCTATTCAAAAAGCATATCCCTGCTTGCTTTTTATTATGCCTTCCAGCTCCTACTTTGAAAAACATGTTAAGAAGCTGGAAGGTATTTTTTTAAAAATGAAAGGGAAAAAAGAAAAAATAAATAATCTTTGAAGCAATTAGAGCCAAAATACAGAATACATAAATATACATGTACGTATTTCTTTATTTGCCCCCTAGATTTAACTCCCATTTTCTCCCACCTCCCTTCTTGGCACCAGAACACGAAGCATCTTTCCTTTCTTGAGCTTCAACAGCAGGCAAATGTTTGCCCCAGAATTGAGTCAGATTCTCTTCTGTGGATTGATTGGCAAGAGTTTTCATAAAGGGGGTGGCATCCCCTGAGGGCAAATACATAATTTTCATAATGCATTTCTTTCCGCCCCCCCCACCCCAGCCTGGGAACCTCAGTCTATTTCTGAACCATCTTGTCTGAGAGTAATAATTAGCAGCACATTGCAAAAGACAAAACAGCATCGTCATTGCTTCGTGGGGTCTGTAGTCGCTCTTGTAAAATTACCAAGAATATAATTTTACTGTGGGAACAAAGAGCATATGTAAAGTAAATATTGTTACAGTTTTTACAGTTTCAGGAAAAAAAATTATTTGAATATTATATAAAACCACAGGAAATAGAGTTTAAAATGGATGCTCTTGGTGCTTCTCTTTACTTGGTTGACTGTGGCTGAAGTGAATGTTGTCGTTTTCTGGGAAGAAAGACAGAGCTCAGGCCTTTCTAAAGGTAGAAAATGAAAGCACTGACGTTTAAAATACCTGAAAATTTAAGATAGCCCCCCTCCAGTGTAGCCTCAATATCTAGAAATCAGTCTCCAAGTGAAAAACAAGTATGCTTCCATTATTAGCAGACTTTCATATGGAAATATTTCAAATTATATTAATACTAAAAATGATCTTTAAATTTAATGTCTTTAATCAAAACCAGTAATAAGAAGGTGAAAATAAATGTGTGATGATATTACATTTTTGTACTGTGATTGAAATGTTGACACTACCTTCTATATACACCTTAAGAGAGGCTTGCTTCTTTTTACCAGATTTGGAAGAATGTGCTGATCTGATGGTAGAGCCTGGCCTTGCCAAAAGCAATTAGTTGTGGATTCTTTTGGAGACCAGCCTCCTGACAGCATCACCTTTCCAAAAACCTAACTCTGAACCAGAAAGCCTCAGTCCTGAGCTTTAGCTGGTGGGTTCCAGAGGCTCGCATCAGGCACAAGGCAAAGCTTCCAGATTCAGATTTTAACCCCAGTGCTGATAGTGCTGGCCATCTGATTAATCATCCCACAGCACATTAGACAGCAAATTAGAAGTGTGGGGTGGGGTGCCCCAGAGGCAAGGACAGAGCAGCAGATGTGAGAGACAGCAACAAGACAAAGCAATAAAACTAGTGTATGGTAACTGATGGTCATTAGGACAAGCCTGAATCATCAGGGATGTTCATCTGTGCTCTAATGTTCTCCTTAAGAAAGAAGACTAGTGTACCAGGAGTCCCTGCCCTGGCTGAGTGTCAGAATGGACTACGATATTCTGATTCAGTAGTGAGTAGTGGAGTGAACATGCCGAAGAACATGCCTTTTAATGTGAGTGTCAGAATTTGAGTTCTGGTCTTCAAAATGGTATTTGGGAGCCTCTAAGTCATAGACGAGGAAATTATGGCACATAAATAAGTTCCCAAGGTCACCTAAGTGAAAGTGAAGTCGTTCAGTCGTGTCCAACTCTTTGCAACCTCATGGACTGTAGCCTACCAGGCTCCTCCGTCCATGGGATTTTCCAGGCAAGAATACTGGAGTGGGTTGCCATTTCCTTCTCCAGGAGATCTTCCCCACCCAGGGATCGAACCCCAGTCTCCCTCACAGTAGACAGATGCTTTAATGTCTGAGCCACCAGGGAAGTCTAGGTCACCTAACTAATAAGCAAAAGAACCAGTATTCTAACCCAGGCCAGCTCTAGCCAGGGTCTTCCAGGTTTTCTCTGCATTTTTATGCTCATTGGAGCCTTACATTGGCTTGATGTAAGGCAGGGCTTCTGAATCTGCTAACCAGTGGTCCTCGGAGTGAGTCCCTGGAAACTTACTAGAAAATGTACATTCTCAGACACCGCCCTAACCTTGTAAATCAGAATCTCTGAGGTGGGCCTGGGGTGGTGGGGCAGTATTCTTTTTAAACAAGCTCTCAGATTCTGCTATACCCTAAGAGACTTTAAAAAACACTATACTGACTCACTTCAGATGTAATGTAAAGAAAATTAAAATAGCAGGAGGCATAAAATATTTCATTTGGCAGCTCTCAAGAACATTCAATTTTCTTGGTTTCTAGAAAGGGTCCCTGTGTCCCTAGAACTGTCTTTTTGTGCATTTCAACCTTCAGGTGGGAGTCTCTTTCTCCATCCAAGTATGAGGTACACTCTTATTCTTATGTCCTTTTCTTCAGTCTGCCTCTTTCACAGGAAAACAGACTTCCAAGGACACATTATTAGAGTACTTGATTACAAAGCAAACAAAAAAAAAAAAAAAAAGAAAAAAAAGAACTCTGGAGTGACTTGATCAGGAAAAAAAAAATGAATTGGAAGGGTATCAGATAGCTCATAGAATCGATCAGAAGGAGAAAAGAGACCAATAGATTGTCAGGGAACTGATAATATATCTGTTCAGAGAACACATCAGGAGTCAAACCTCATGACGCTCCCATTGGTACCAGATGTTTATCACTACCACTGATGGACTCATAGCTTTGCCATATCACATGAATCATCTCCAGGCATTCATGCCTTTTTGCATCACTGGCTCAAGATTCAGTGTTCCATGAGAAAGCATCCAAGTGGCCAAACCTAGTTGGAATCCCCAAGTTCCTGCAACCAAAGGGCAGGGAACCAGATTCTGTGTGTGTGTGTGTGTGTGTGTGTGTGTGTGTGTGTGTGTGTGTGTGTGTGTGTGTGTGTGTGTGTGTGTGTGTGTGTGTGTGTGTGTGTGTGTGTGTGTGTACCTGGTGTGGATCCCTAGTACCTGACCCAGAGGCCCAGAATACACAGTCCCCAAAGACCACAGAGAGCCAGAATTTTTAAAATCACACAAACCTTGAGTTCTTATTGTTTCATTCATGCTTTTCCTAGTGGAAATGAATTCAAATATAAAGTTTTTCAAAATCTTTGGGATGGGGAACTGATATGCTTTTTTTTTATTTTAGCTATTTAGTGAGCTGCTAACTCTGTAATCTTTCTAATCGTGGAAAGGCAAACTGTTTCTCAGCTCTGAGAATCTATGCCTACTTTCAAATAAATTAAAGGTCATCGTGTTTCCGAAAACCAAGATCATCCCCTTCACAATTGATGATTCGGCTTAATTTTAAATGGTCAGTACATGAATCATCTGAGCATATCATCTCTGCTTCTTGTTTATTTATTTATTTACTGAGAAAATGTCTTGGAGAGCTTCTCTGGGGCCAGAAATGGGGTATGTGTGTGTGAAGAATATAACAGTGCCAAAGTATACATACTCTACCCTGAAGATGTGTCTAGTCTAAGTGTTTATTTAGTAGTATGTATTTTCCCTTATCTTTTTCCGATCAGTGTACATTGGAGCCTTAGGTTGGCTTGACTCTCAGGATGGGAGGGGTGGGTAGTGATGTTACATGATTCTATTAGTTAATCAGACTGATCTTGGTTCCCCTCTCTTTCCACCCTTTAAGATCTTCTCTCCAACCATGCACAGGGCAGACAGTAAGTGAGAATACATGCTCTTCCCCAAACAGCCATTAATCAATAATGGATGGGTTCAAGGGTATCATCTACCTCCCTTTTCCATCTGTGAGACAGCTCTGAGATTTCAGTTTTGCACTGACTCCAAGAGTTCCCCAGTAAGATTCAGCTCGTCACCCGCAGTGGTTACGGCTTGATAAGGTCCACTTTGCTGCCTGTCTCCTCTTCCCTGTCTCTCTTCCCTTCTCCTTCCCATCATGTTTCCTGGGACTCCCTCCCAGGAAATAACCCACTCGCGCTGAAATCATCTCCAGGTCTGTTTCTGACGCAACCCGAACTAAGACAGAAGTCATGAGCCGGAGAGATTAGAAAATCGCTAGTCTAGGGGCAGACAAGCAAAACAGAAATTTCACTTCTCTCCCAGTGGGGTCAGTGTTCTTAAAGACATGAGCCTAGAGGTCTTGGGAAGGCACCTGGGAAAGGAGAGGGGATTTGTAAGGAAGGTGGAAATGACATGCAATCAGTACAATATAAAAAAAAAAACAAAATCTAAAAGACTTTACCAGGTTAAAACAAACAAAACAATACAAAAAAAAAAAAAAAAACACTGAACCCAAATCTTGTAAATGTTTTCAGTCTCTTCTCTTCCCCTAATGTCATTTCCTAAAGTCAAACCCTCAGCAGAGGGCAGAGGAAATCTGCAAGCATTATTTATGTTTGATGAGGGAGAAAGTGGCATCGGTCCTCGACAATATTGAAAGGCAGTGCCTCATCCAAGGCTGAGCTTTGTGAGACGCTGGGGAGCTGTCCTGCTGAGCCAGTGACAAACCAGCCGGCAGAGCAGGGATCTGAACATTACATATTAGCTTGCCTGCCTGCTCGATGCTGAGCGGAGTCTAACATGATGGGAAGTGTTTGTTATATTATTTACTACGTGTCTCTAATCTGACCTTTTTATGTGGATGGGCTTCCTACAGAGTGAGGAGACAAATCTCCTCCCAGAAGAGACGATACAAGCATGTTAGCTGAAATGTTGAATAACGGAAAATTCCTTTGAGTTCCTTGTGACGTTCTAATCCACCACGATGAAACTTTCATGTTTTGTCAGCTATTGTAATTTTGCTTTCACAAACGCAATGCAAATTCTTCCCGTGTAAGTGACTTTCTCATGTAGCGGTAACTTTCAGGAAAATTCTACTATTGTGACTTTAGATGGCATGTGTTTTAGGAGCTCTATAAAACACACACACGCCTAAAAGGTTTATATTTTAATTCCTTTCATTTTAGTGAGCCGTAGACAAGTTTTAGTCTGCATTTTAAATAATTGACTCCATTATATTTGATAAAATATAGGTTAGTTCTGAAGGCAATAGGTAGCACTTACAGAAAGAGCTTCTTCTTCTTTTTTTTAATCTTTTAAAAGCTTGTAAACTTGAGGCAAGTAAGAAATCTCAGAACAACCTGCTTTATGAAAGGAAACTGAGGCAGGGAACTAAGTACAAATTGTGAACATTAACAGAGAGGAATTTAAGGGGCAAGGGATCTCTTTTCAGTCAACAAAAGTAGCTGTGTGGTACACACTTCTCAGCAGCATCTGTTGACATAAGGGGAAGCATCCAGGCTTGTAATAATTGCAGAGGTTAGAAGCTGTAATTAAAATGACTTAAAATTAATGGATGGACTTAGAAAGATTTATGTGCCCTGAAATAAAAGTACTTTCAACTAGTTGAGATTTATATCTGGGACTTGTCAATTTCATGTGTGGGTGTGTCATTTTGAAATGAGGTAAGTATGTAATTATTCAAATGGACAAATACTCCTAGTTTCTTAAACTACTGGTTTGTATCAAAGCAGGACAAAAGAGGATCATTTGGACCATCCTATTGTAGGTCTCTACTCTGAGCCGTAATTATCTCTTGAAAAATGGCTCTATCTTACCCATGATAAACCACTAGAATTCCGTCAAACCAGAACCTTGGGAGATTACAGACTGCTCTGTTATTTCCCGGTACAGGAATATGGTTTCCTAATTTTCTTAAACTTAATTCTCTTAGTTGTAGAGGCTTGCTCAGAAAAGAAGACATAGAAGTGGTCAGCTGGCTAGTATAAGGAAAATCAAAGATTTTCTCTCAAAGACAAACATGTCATAGAGAGGAGGATGTAGATACAGGATAGGAAGGTGGGAAGTGTATGTTTTGGACACAGAGAGCAAAGTGGGTGGGAATCATTCATATTACCAGCAAGAATAACTATTGTCCAATGGTTTTCTAACCAGATTTTATTTCTCCAGTTATTCTCTAACTTAGATCTCATTATGTTCTGATGAACCACCGTTATTCATTTTCCGAGCCCAGATAAACTACTCTTTGGTGTTTTAAACATTTTCTATATACTGGTTCCTTAAAAGGGTTTTTAAAAGACTGTCTTAAAGGATGAACCTGTTGTATGATCCCAGCTTTCAAGTCTGTGAGATGATGAAGAAGTGTTAAGATTGTTAAACTTTTTAAACATATTCATTATCCTCTAGCTTTTATTGCAAAATCAAAACTCACACATATGTAAATGTCTTTACTTGGATCACTTAATGGCAAACATTTTATGATGTTAAATGTATATGAAGAGTAATGCTGTAGAAACTAAAGAAAAAAATCCTTACCCCCTCCCCCAATTAAGAAAACACATTTTCCAGATGGAACCAGGTGGTTCAGAACCAGACTGGTATTTCCGGTGAGGCTGCGTTGGAATTGTGAGTGCAGGAGTAATCACGCCTTACTAAAAGAGAGAGCTATCTTCACATCTCAATTTGCATAATTGATCCAGTATGAAATAAGTCCTGTTTCAGATGAGCACTCTGGGGATCCCTTGTCTGTCTCAGCATGCTCCATGTCTGGGAGGCGTTAGCCATCAAATAGACGTGTACATGTATCACCCTTCTGTGTGGCTTTCCTGGGAGTGCAAAGAACCTTCTTAAACTAATGATAAAATAATCAGAGACATAAAAACCTTTCTTTTGGACAAATTTGACATGTTACAGTGATGAAGTGTTTATGACTCAGAGTCACCCCCACCACGGCCACTGCTTTATTTAGAGAAAGCAGGCAGTGTAGGGAGGCAGACAGCTGCAAAAGTTTCCTACCAAGATGAAAGTCATGAAATTCTCACTAAACATGGTTTGGCTATCCATGTTGAAATGGGTCTGGATTCTTGGGGCTTTGGCTCAGAGAAGCTCCATTGTCCCTGTCTCTCGTTGGAATATTTTAAGGTCAGGTTTCAGTTCAGACACAAGCAGGTGGAAATCTCAGTAATGAGATGTGGTTATGTTAGCTTGACTCTGCTGTTGGGAAAACTCCATGGTGTTGGTTGGTTTTCATTTTCTACGAAGCTATTTATGGTCCATGTTTAGAAACCAGAATCTTGTAGGACAATGGAACCAATCAGACATACACAAATGCACAACAACAACAAAAAAGATACTCTTTAGGAGATTCCTGATGATGAATGTTTGTCCACACATTTTGAAAAAGTTATACCAGCGATACAAATATAAAATTGCCTACCAGCAAACAGAGCAATTAAGTTATTTAAAACGTAGTTGTGACACGCTTGTAAATGGTAATGAAAATGACTTTGATGGACACAAAGTTAAAGTATTCATTTGGAGCCTGAGAAAATGATGAAATGAGCCAAGGATGGAAAATGCATGCCTGGAAGGCGTGGATCTCCACCCAAAACAAGAGGACAACAGTGATGAGATGGTCACTGAAGGGAGGAGAGACCAGAGGCTGGCCTGGGGTGAGCAAAGGCCGGACAATGCAGGACGTTACTGGCATATGAGAAAAGTTTAGAATTTATCCTAGAGGTAATAGAAATAGACTGCATAAGTAAAGCAAACAAGTCTTATCAGATTAGCCTTTTCGAAAGAGTTCTGCATATGCAAGATAACTTTCTCAGGGTGTAATTATGGAGAAAGGAAAACAGTTGGAGAGTGTTTCTAACTGGAGTGACTGGGTGAGGAGTGATGTCATCCAAGGTCTTAGGTAGGAAGAGGAGAAGGTTTCAGAAGGGAGGTACTGGTTCACTTTGGATCTGATAAATTTAGAGTATCTTTGGAATTTCCATGTAGAGATACACAGCAACGATTGACTGCACATGTGAAAAAAAATCAAAGGAAAATATCGGGAATATTGACTGAGGACTTCGTCAGAATTGAAGTGAGAGGCAGTTAACATGAAGGGGGAAATTAAATGATTAATATCTGTTGAATACCTAAAACAATTTCTGGCTCATAGTATGCTCTAAATAAATGTTTTCTCTTCATGATTACACTAATGATACTTGCTCATGAAGTTTCTTTCCTTGAAAGCACTTAAGAAGGTAAATACATATCCAGTTGTGTATTTGCTTGGTTGAATACCTTCCCCATTAGAGGGCAAACTTGAGGGCAGAGGCTACGTCTCCTTTAATTTTGGAATTATTATTTTTTCTTTATTTTGAAATAATTTTAGAGTCCTAGGAAAGTTATAAACATTGTATAAGGTATTCTAGTATATTATTCCCACATTTTTCCATGAGGTTAACATCTTATATAACCATAGTACAATTATTAAAGCCAAGAAATTAAGCCTCATAAACAATACTCTTAACTGAACCATAAACCTTACTTGGATTTCCACAGTTGTCCCATCGGTGCCCTCTTTCTGGGTCAGGATCTAATATAGGTTTCTACGTTGCTTTTGGTTGACCTCTCTCTTTAGTGTTCTTCAAACTATGACAATCCCTTGGTCATCATGTGTCTTCCATTACCTTGACACTTGTGAAGGTCAATATACTCTGCATTTGCATGTCTGGCATTCTCTCATGATTATAGTTATGTTTTTGGCAAGTGTACCACAGAAGTGATGTCATAGCTTAAGAATGCATCCTATCAAGGGTATATAATGTCCATGTTTCTAATTATCGGTGATGTTCCCTTTGATCTCTTGGTTAAGATGATCTCCTAGGTTTTTCCACTGTAAAATTATCCTTCTATTTTTAGTCATCATGATGTTTTCAACTCTTAGCACAATGCCTGATATATAGTGGATGCCTAGTAAATATTTGTTCATGAATGAATGAATGAGTGAATTCTGAATGACTAAATTTCTCTCCTCAAAGTCAGGCAGCTGAGCAATGCCCTGTCTTTCTGTTTGTCCAAGCCAGCACATCCCCTGTTGATAGAGATGTCTTTGTTAATTTCCCAAATTTTTGCCTGCAAAGAGCAAGTCGGTACCTCACTTCTCCTCTCTGTGTAACATCTAGGCTGTACATACTAAACGTACAGATTTATCATTATCCTTTCATGGGGATGAGACTCCAATTCACTCTGTGTCAAGGATACCAAACAGGAGTGGCTGGGATGAGATCTCATGGTTCTGGCAGTCAGGATCAGAAGAAGCCAAAGGTCAACTCTGCATTTTTTTCCCTTTGAAACTTTTTTTTTTTTTTCCTATAACGGTAAGGGCAGAGTCTACATTGCAGGAATTCTCCAGTGACAAAAAGTTTATAGGCACGAGCTCCAGTAAGCTCTGTAAGGCTTTTACATAAATGCCTGTGCCTTCAAAGATAGTTATTATAAATGTTACACATTTCTTCACTTCCATAGTTGAAGGGGAAAATATCTACAAAGTTCTTGCCCCAAATCCTAATTTAGTCAGTAATTAATCTGAAATGAAAGCTAATTTCTTTGCTTACTCTGGACAAATATTTTAGAACAAAGGGGTTACTTAATTTTTTTGTAAAACTGACTCGCTAATCTATTTTTGATGACACTAATCTTTTCTGGCTGGAGGCAATGGCTAAGTGGCCTCCCCATCACCGTAGTTCAACCTAGACTCCCTGGAGCCAGAGGTTCAAATCCGAGCCGGGTCACCCCAGTGGAAGGCTGATAAATTGAGTGTCTGTGATGTAGTCATGACAGGGCAGTGATCTTTCAGCAGAACCCTTGAAAGCTTAAGTTTTCTCTGAACATTAATGATCCCCAAATAAAATAGACCACAGTATCCAAAGCATATTTCTCATTAGTCCTCTAACCCCAAATGCATGAGAGAATGTTTGTGATAGAGGGGGAGGTTAAACGTGTTGAAAAAGACAAACTGTGCCAAAATATAGATCTCAGACAGGTGTGATGGGAAGCAAGTCTGCTGGGAGCCACGTCAGCATCCAGACCACCAGCCTCTTCACCGGCATTAGGGAAACCCTGAGCCTGTGGACATGACATACGCTGAAGCAGACAGGAAAATATGTTTGGAAAGCATAAGAAACAAGTGTGTTATGGAAATACAGCCCCCATGGAAATGGCGCAAGTGAAAATCGTGAACCAGCCTCTACACTCTCTCTTCCAATTCTGTATCCCTTTATGATCCTCACTTTCACCACCACTCACAGAGGCACCCGGGCAAACATGGTGAGCTAATGCGTGAGCAAGAAGTGTGAAAATGTCAGTGTGGCACACTGTTTCTAACATGGGATTCAGTAAGCATGGGTTTACAGTAAGGAAAAAAATCCAGCCAGCTTGCCAGAGACCTGGTGTGAGGAAATAAACAAGTCGGTTTCACTTCACCAGTTCTTCCAGTGAAAGTGGTGCGATTTGCATTGCTCTTTCTTTAATTACTTTACATTCTCTCTCTCTCTTTCACTCTCTGCCTCCTCTCACACACATACAAGTTTCTAAATATTGAAGAAGTGATATATAAAGACACCTACAAATCTAGTATATGCACATTCATGCGTATATTCTCTGATCTTTCTGGATATATGTTTTCTACTTGAAATGATCCACAAAATAATTGCTCCTAACCAAAAGTGTAACTAATGCAGCCATGTTATTTATGGACTTTGAAAGTAGTTATTCAATTATTAACTGAATTTAACTATTTTCCCTAGAGTTTAACTCCCTCATTTATTTTTTATCCAACAAATGTTGATAAACTTTTATTATGTTCAGTGTAGCATTCTATTCATTTTGCTTTTGTTCATGCTGCTTTGCCACTTTTACACATATGTGTGCGGGTGTGTCTTCACAGACAGGTGACAGTTTATTAGACATTAACCTTTTAAAGGGCGAGGATAGTAACTAGAGAAAAACAACAAAAATTGTTGGCAGATTAGTGAGTTCGCCTCCAAGAAAAACAGTAAAGGAATTAGATTCAGTATTCCACTGATGACCAAGCAGAGACATTAAAGCATATACCAGTGACCTCTCGACTACCTTTGTCCTAGAGTCAGTGCAAAATGGAGTAAATTGTATTTACAGTGGAAAGTGTTTATTAAAGGCATTAGGGAGAATGTCTTGGCTGTAAGTCTTCTAAAAGAACAGAGCCCTGTCTTCTCTTTTCACACAGTAGATTCTTACAATGTAAGAACTAAGGAGAACTATAGAGATTATCTCATTCATTACTTCTTCAACTTTTGAGGGGTCATCTAACCCTTTTAGAATCTAATTAACACTTACAGACTTTCCTCAGAAAAAGTTCACATACAAAATGTGGTATAATATCTCTATAGGGTTTATGGATACCCTCCTTAACCCCAACTAAAACTCAAGGTGATGAATTCTTGATCTCTTTCAATATTCCCATTGTATGGATAAATAAACTGAAGCCCAGAGGTTAGATAATGCTATGGGTGTAAATGTTTCCCTCCATGAGCCCCAAATTCATATGTTGAAGTCCTAACCCCCAGTGCCTTGGAATGAGGTTAAGGTCTTTAAAGAGGTAACTAAGTTAAAATAAAATTGTTTGCTTGGCCTTGATCCAATATGACTGATGTCCTCATAAGAAGTGGAAATTTGGATGCAGACCTGTATGGAGGGAGGCAATATGAAGATAAACGGAGAAGACAGCCATCTGGCATCAAGGAGAGAGACCTCAGCAGAAAGCAGCCCTGCACCCGCCTTGATCTTTGACTGTTAGGCTCCAGAACAAAGAGAAAATTAATTTTTGTTGTTGAAGCCACTCAGTCTGAGGCACTTTATTATGGCAGCCTTAGGAAACTAATACAAGCGATAAATCCAAGTTACTTAACTAATGGTGGAGCCAGAAATGGGATCCCTCTCCTCAAGACTTTTTCCAATCCAATTCTCTTTCAGATGCTACATGTCTTTGAATAGAAACAGACCTACTGATCTTCTAGAATTACTTGTCTTCCATGGACTGTGATACTTATTCACTTACGAAATTTAAAATGCCTTCTGTCAAATCTTCTGAACACTTAAAAAATGGGGGCAAACACTATGCCTCTGGTTTATTAGGCAGAGTCTACATAGTTTGTCTCTATGCTAAAATTTATTAATTTTCTTTATAATTGGTGAGTTCCCCATCTCAACTCCTGAGTAAATATCTATATAATACAAAGATTCTTTAGTATGAATCATTCTACATAATAGCTCAGAATAAGTCCTTGTAATCACTTTGAGTCACAACTGAGTATAAAAACCCATCTAGAAGGACTTTATCTTCTCACAGATGTGGTTACACTGTAGGTAGAGTTTAGTGGATAAAAATCCAAACTCCAAAATATCGGAATTTGAATTCCTGATCCCCTAAGAATTAGAGTAATAACCGTGGGTGAGTTCCCTAGCCTCTCAAAGCCTCAATATCTATATCAATAGGATGGAGCTAATAGTAGTATCCATTATATAGTTTTGTTGTGAGGATTAAATAAAATAATGCATTGTATATGCTTAACACAGTAGGCACCCAGAGTAAACATGTACTACATAAGAATATATAAAATATATAAATATACAAAAATAAAGTTGGTCATAGGCATGGAAAGCCTTAAACAATAAAATGTCTTTAAAAAAAAAGACAAATTTGTGTTACTTCAGGTTATAAGAAGATCTTTAGATTGTAAAGAAGTCCAAACCAGAAATAAAAAATAATAATAATAAATTGGATTTGCTCAAAATGAAAAACTTCTGCTCTTCAAGAGACACTTAGAAAAATGAAAAGGGAATTACAGACTGGAAAGATATATTTGCAAAATGCATATCTGAGAGGATACTTGTGTCCAGAATATAATACTTGTGTCCAGAATATAATACTTGTGTCCGGAATTCTTACAACTTAACAAACAAATGACAATTGAGTTTTTCAAAAGGCAAAAATTTGAATACATACAAATGTCAAATAAGCAAAGGAGAAGATATTTAGTGTTATTAGTCATCACAGTGGCTCCCTGCAATGCAGGGGCTGCAAGAGCTACAGGTTTAATCTCTGGGTCAGTAATCTCTTCCCTAGAGGAAGAAATAGCAGCTCGATCCAGTATTCTTGCATGGGTAATCCTACGGACAGCCCACAGGTTTGTAAAACAATCAGACATAACTTAGTAAATAAACAACAGCAACATATCATCAAGGAAATGAAAGTTAAAGTCACAATAAAGATCTGCCAGGTAGCTAAAATGAAAAAGATTGGCAGAACTACATGTTGAAGAGAACATGGAATCACTAGATCTCTTGTTCATGACTGATATGAAAGTGAAATGGTACAACTTTGAAGAACTATTTTTTAGTTTCTCACTAAGTCAACACATATTTACCCAAGAGGAAAAAAAAAAAAACATACAAAAACTTGCAACACAAATGTTCATAATATTCTCATCATGTATTGAATACTGAAGTTGGAAGGACTGAGGGACCCCAGAGAGGTCAAAAGAGAATCTTTTGTGGTGATAGAAGTGTTCTGTATCTTGAGTGTGGCTGTGTTTTATGAACATACACATCTTTCAAAAGTCAACAAATTGAATACCTTAAGTAGCTGTAGTTTCTGCATGAAAGTTATACCATGATCAAGTTTAAATAACACCAGACCAGGAATCAAGACATCCAAGCATGAGTCCCTATTCTATCTTTTTAAACTATTTGCAAGTTGCAAATATTTTTGGATTCAGAATTAAACAGATTATCTCTTAAACACTGTGCTTATGTGAAATAACAGACTTGGAGTCAATTAACATTGCATGGCCCAGAAATGGATTTCAGACTGCTAGGGTACATAGCCTGGTTTTGCTACTTCCAAGCTGTGTCATCTTGGACAAGTGACAGGGCAGTGTTTCTTGATCTGTAAGATGAGAATACCAGAAAAAAAGAATGTAGATAACAGGTTCACATGTTGCTACATGAATAGTGCTTAGTAAACTGCCTTTGATTTTACTCTCAAAGAAAAGACTCAAGCTGTCCATAACTTACAAGATGCTGCATCATTCTGGCCCTTACTTTCTTCTCTTGTTTCATTCATTCCATGTGCACTCTGGTTGCAATGGGTTTCATTCTTTTAATGTATCATTATCCCTTCCAGGCCATGATTTTAAATACCATCTATACCCTAATGATTTCCCAGTTTTTCTCATTAGCCATGAACGCTCCTCTAAGTTCTAAACTCAAATAATCAACTACCTACTTGACATCTTCACTTTGATAGCAAGTAAACACCTTAGATATAAACTGTCTTAGGTTTGGTTTCCTGAAGTAGACTCTGAGATAAAAACATCAATGTGACTTTTGAAAATAATTTTATTTTTGGCTGCGCTGGGTCTTCACTGCTATGCGGACTTGCCGCGAGCTGTGGCGAGCAGGGGCTGCTCTCTAGATGTGGTGCCTGGGTTTCTCACTGCAGTGTTCACTTGCTGGAGTACAGGATCTAGGGTGTGCAGGCTTCAGCAGTTGCAGCTTCCAGGCAGGCTCAGCAGTTGTGGTACACGGGCTTAGTTGCTCCACACTGTGTGGGACCTTCCCGGATCAGGGATTGAACCCATGGCTCCTCCTGCATTGGCAAGTGGATTCTTTGCAACTGAGCCACCAGGGAAGCCCCTTAAGGTGATTTCTTATAATGTTTTTCTCTTCCTCACAGAACAAACTCAGCATTGTATACATACCCTGTTTCCTCCTCTCTCTGCACTAACTAGCCTTACCAATACACAGCCCTCGCTGCCAGTATTCTCTTATTTTATACTTCAGTGCTGCCATAACTTTCTTTTTCCTGTTCTCCAATTGGAATTTCTTCTAGCTCCATCTCTCAATCTCCCATTTAAAATCTGGCTTAAACATTACCTTTTTTGAATCTTACTGGACTGTCTGCCCTGTCCCCTTCATCTTGAGCAGAATTTCTCTGTTCAAACTAGTAGCAAGTTACAGGTCTCATTCCATTGTTCATTGCATATATTCTAATAATGCTTTGTGGTTAGAGACTGCTTTTATACAATTCTCAACATGATACATGGCACAAAATATTATTAGCAATTCTGTGTGTACAACTTTGCAAACTCCAGTGCTTTCTAACCTTTGACAAAATTAGCCAAAATGAATTTATTTTCGACTTAAAGTAACCCTGGAATTTCTTCAATATTAACCAGGTATCCAAATAATCAACATATGATTCGAAGAATTTAAAATGCATGGAATTAAATAGTTTGTCTCGTATGAATATGCTTTGCCTTTCTAGTTACAGTATGTGTTAGTCACTTAGTTGTGTCTGACTCTTTGTGACCTCATGGACTGTAGCTTGCCAAGCTCCTTTGTTCATGGGATTCTCCAGGCAAGAATATTGGAGTGGGTAGCCATTCCCTTCTCCAGGGGATCTTCTAGACCCAGGGATGGAACCTGGGTCTCCTGCACTGCAGGCAGATTCTTTACCTTCTGAACCAGCAGGGGAGCCCATAGTTACAATATGAGTTCCACCAAACTCTGTACTCTAATAACCAGGCATTCTTTCAGTATTTGACACTTGAAAATTTGAACATAAATAGCACAGACTGTACCCAAGTCAAGGTAGTTTAAATTTCTCAATATGTCACTGCTATTTGGGCCACTCTAAGATTATGGAATCCCCAATGAGGACACTCGGGAAGCTTCATGTACCTTCTGGATTATTTATCTCCCATCCTCAAGGTTAATTCACATGAAACAATTTCTCTTGTTAAATGCCAATTTCGCCCTAAGGTATGAATGTTTAATCCTCGTAAAGGTAGTGGGAGTTACATGTGTGCAGTGGCTACGGTCCCTTAACTAATTAGTGGTGAGAGGATGTTAATAAGAGAGTGATTTATATAATACTAAAGAACTGCCAAGTACAGTAAAATCTAATTTAGACCAACTGGTGGAAAGCCAGACTTAACTGGTAAAAAAGTAAGAATTTTAAAATATACAATAGAAAGTATATATCATAGCTTTCCAACATATTTGATAATTCAAAGTACTTCTTTAATGGACCAAGGGCATTGAGTCTTGCCAAGTAGAGATGCTATTGAAAACTTCTTTAAATGAGTACATACGAGTCATTGGAATTGTCATTACATAACACTTTTAAACATTAATTGACATTTTCAAATTTGAGACTTTTTTTTCCCCACAAACTTATTGTAGTCCTAGATAATTTTAGTTACAATTTTGTATTACGGAAAAAGCCTTTCACTGACTGGGTCTGAGCGGTTCTACTTACTTGGGACACAGAAAGGCAAGCAAGTAGATCTTAGCTTTTCCTGGGCTTGCAAATTAGCTCATGAAATAAGACAAATACATATGGTAAGATCCCAGTGAACATTATTGTTCCCTCACTGTTTGTCTACAGCACATTCTTACCCAGTACTGCCTGTATTCCAGCCTCTGTTCTAGGCACTTAAACAGTAAAAGTTGACTTTGTAGTCCAGGTTAGTGTCTGGATTTGGTTTTAAGAATCGTGATAAGTCATTAGACAGTTATAAGTAAAAAAATAAGATTTGTATTTCTGCACAGAAGGTGAGGGGAGTAAGGGAAGGCTGGACAAAAGGTACGGAGTTCATCATGTTTCCTAGATCATCACACACTGCCGTTTTGGTCTGTGTGAGTCTCCTTTTTCTTCATTTATATTTGTATTCTCTATTATTCACAGAGCTCACTCCCATGCTCCCCCTACCACAAGTAATCCTTCTAATCCATTTGATAACCTCTTTTTTAATTAGTATATGCTCTTGTAAAGCAAATACTATATACTACAATGCAAAAAAGCAAAATGGGTGTTTGAGGAGGCCTTACAAATGGCTGTGAAAAGAAGAGAAGTGAAAAGCAAAGGAGAAAAGGAAAGATATTCCCATTTGAATGCAGAGTTCCAAAGAATAGCAAGGAGAGATAAGAAAGCCTTCCTCAGCGATCAATGCAAAGAAATAGAGGAAAACAACAGAATGGGAAAGACTAGAGATCTCTTCAAGAAAATGAGAGATACCAAGGGAACATTTCATGCAAAGATGGGCTCAATAAAGGACAGAAATGGTATGGACCTAACAGAAGCAGAAGATATTAAGAAGAGGTGGCAAGAATACACAGAAGAACTGTACAGAAAAGATCTTCAGGACCCAGATAATCACGATGATGTGATCACTCACCTAGAGCCAGACATCCTGAAATGTGAAGTCAAGTAGGCCTTAGGAAGCATCACTATGAACACAGCTAGTGGAGGAGATGGAATTCCAGTTGAGCTCTTTCAAATCCTCAAAGATGATGCTGTGAAAATGCTGCACTAAACATGCCAGCAAATTTGGAAAACTCAGCAGTGGCCACAGAACTGGAAAAGGTCAGTTTCGTTCCAATCCCAAAGAAAAGCAATGCCAAAGAATGCTCAGACTACCACACAATTGCACTCATCTCATATGCTAGTAAAGTAATGCTCAAAATTCTCCAAGCCAGGCTTCAGCAATACGTGAACCGTGAACTTCCAGATGTTCAAGCTGGTTTTAGAAAAGGCAGAGGAACCAGAGATCAAATTGCCAATATCCGCTGGATCATCGAAAAAGCAAGAGAGTTCCAGAAAAACATCTATTTGTGCTTTATTGACTATGCCAAAGCCTTTGACTGTGTGGATCACAATAAACTGGAAAATTCTGAAAGAGATGGGAATACCAGACCGTCTGACCTGTCTCTTGAGAAACCTGTATGCAGGTTAGGAAGCAACAGTTAGAACTGGACATGGAACAACGGACTGGTTCCAAATAGGAAAAGGAGTACGTCAAGGCTGTATATTGTCACCCTGCTTATTTAACTTCTATGCAGAGTACATCATGAGAAACGCTGGGCTGGAAGAAACACAAGCTGGAATCAAGATTGCCAGGAGAAATATCAATAACCTCAGATATGCAGATGACACCACCCTTATGGCAGAAAGTGAAGAAGAACTAAAGAGCCTCTTGATGAAAGTGAAAGAGGAGAGTGAAAAAGTTGGGTTAAAGCTCAACATTCAGAAAACTAAGATCATGGCATCCGGTCCCGTCACTTCATGGCAAATAGATGGGAAAACAGTGAAAACAGTGTCAGACTTTATTTTTTTGGGCTCCAAAATCACTGCTGATGGTGATTGCAGCCATGAAATTAAAAGACACTTACTCCTTGGAAGGAAAGTTATGACCAACCTAGACAGCATATTAAAAAGCAGAGACATTACTTTGCCAACAAAGGTCCATCTAGTCAAGGCTAGGATTTTTCCAGTAGTCACATATGGATGTGAGGGTTTGGCTATAAAGAAAGTTGTGCACCAAAGAACTGATGTTTTTGAACTGTGGTGTTGAAGAAGACTCTTAAGAGTCCCTTGGACTGCAAGGAGATCCAACCAGTGCATCCTAAAGAAGATCAATCCTGGGTATTCATTGGAAGGACTAATGTTGAAGCTGAAACTCCAATACTTTGGCTAGCTGATGCGAAGAATTGACTCATTTGAAAAGACCCTGATGCTGGGAAAGACTGAAGGCGGGAGGAGAAGGGGATGACAGAGGATGAGATGGTTGGATGGCATCACTGACTCAATGGACATGAGTTTGGGTAGACTCCAGCAGTTGTTGATGGACAGGGAGGCCTGGCGTGCTGCCGTTCATGGTGTTACAAAGAGTCGGACACGGATGAGCACTGCACTGAACTTGTAAAGCACGTGTTGTTTTTCATTCTATGTATGCTTATACATACAGTACCATGTCACATAACTTCTCTAGGATTTTTCTTCATATTTGTTAATTTGTTTGTGCCTGTCTGATTGCTTCTGATGGTTGTACAGTATTCCAAAGCATGAACCCATCATATATTTTATGTCCTTTAATGAAGCAATGAACAAGTACATCACTTTCAACTCTTCACTACCATAAAGCTAAGAGGAACCCCCTCATACATGTTCCCTTAACCTGTGTTAAGACCCTCTCTAGTTCTTAAGAACTCCAAAATGCCACCCAAGGAAGGTTCCTCCTGTTTACACTGTTTCAGTTATATGAAGGCTCCTATATTCCCAGACCTCTTCCAGTAATTTGCATAATTTACCTGTCTAATCCTTGTCAATATGATGCATATAAACTGATGAGTCACTATTGTTTTAATAAGCATTTTCTAAATATTAATGAATATGGATGCCTTGATACATGTTTTTAATTTTTCTGTAGTGCCTCTTCATATTTTTCACCTGTTTTTCCATTTGTATTTCTATTTCTTGATGTGTAGAAGTTCTGGACATTGAAAACATTTTTTCCAATCTGCCATCTCTCTATTAACTTTGCCCATTACATCTTGCATTTGAACAAATGTTTAGATTCTATTATAATCAAATTTATGATTTTTTTTTTCTTACCACTTGTACTTTGGGTATACTTACTTTAGAAATCCTTCCCTACTTTAGGTCCTAAAATTATTCTCCTACATTAACTTCTACTTCCTTTACATGTTTACCTTTACATCTTTAATCCATGAGGAGTCTACACTTTCATGTAGTATTACAAAGGGATCTAGCTGTATTTTGCTCCATGTACCTGAGCTAGATTTATATTTCCTAATATTATCCAATAAATCTGTATTTTTTAATGTTTGTTACTTTATTTGGCTGTGCTGGGGTCTTAGTTATGGCACGTGGAGTCTTTGTTGCAGCACACAAAATCTTGAATTGCAGCATGCAAACTCTTAGTCGCAGCATGTGGGATCTTCCCTTGGTCAGGGAAGTTCCAGTCTCTATTGTTACAGTTCTGGCAATAAAATATTAAGTTTACTGAGTTCCCTATATATGCAATTATATATATATAATATATATGATTGGGGTGGGAAATCCTTAGAGGCAGAAAACTATAGAAAGAGCATTTTGCACCCCTATCTCATCCCTTGGTTGTAGCTATATTCTTCAAGCATAAGGGGGTAGACTGAAAAAAGCAACAAGGAAGACATTATACTATATATAATATGTATATAATACTATATATAATATCCATATATCCATATACATGGATATATATATGCAACCTATATATATATATATATATATATGGACTGCAGCATGCCAGGCTTTCCTGCCCTTCACCATCTCCCGGAGCTTACTCAAACTCATGACCATTGAATTGGTGATCCCACCCAGCCATCTGGTCCTCTGTCGTCTTCTTCTCCCCCACCTTCAAACTTTCCCAGCATCAGGGTCTTTTCTAATGAGTCAATTATTTGCATCAGGTGGCCAAAGTTTGGAACTTCTGCTTTAGCATTAGTCCTTCCAATGAATATTCTGGATTGATTTCCTTTAGGATTGACTGGTTGGATCTCCTTGCAGTCCAAGGGACTCGCAAGAGTCTTCTCCAAAACCACTGTTCAAAGGCATCAATTCTTTGGTGCTCAGCGTTGTTTATAGTCCAACTCCCACATGCATGCATGACTACTGGAAAAATCATAGTTTGACTAGATGAACCTTTGTTGGCAAAGTAATGTCTCTGTTTTTTAGTATGCTGTCTAGGTCAGTCATAGCTTTTCTTCCAAGGAGCAAGTGTCTTTTAATTTCATGGCTGCAGTCACCATCTGCAGTGATCTTGGAGCCCCCAAAAATAAAGTCTGTCACTGTTGCCATTGTTTCTCATGTATGTATGCAATTGCTGATATCCATTTTATGACTTCCTTGTTGCTTTTTAAAAATATATTCCCAGTACCTGCGAAATGTGACTAAAACCAAAGAATTGAAATCCTTAGAAATAAGGACTTCTCTCTTTGTAGTCTACTGTTTGGAGAAATTAATCTCTAATTCTCAGCTACTCAGTCAGCTTCAAACTCTGTATTCTCTCAAGCCATTCATCTCACCTTTCTGTCAGTATGGTTTCAACTGGTTACAGTACACATCCAGTTAAGTGTCAGACTCCGAGATCAGATTTCATATAGTTCTGTCTTTCAAGACTGTTATTTCTCTGTGATCTCTGCTTTCTTTCTTGAGCATCTCCCACCCTCAAACTTCCCCCTAGTTTAGTTATAAGTGATTTGATTTCTTTATGCTCTTATGTTGGGGTCTCACATCTTCTTAGAATCTCACATTTCTCATATTTTCCCTTTAGATTTTCAGCTTCTTTCGTACACCTGTAATCTGATCTCTGGTACCTTTAGCCAGAATGCTACAGTCTTTTGCCCCTGCCTGGTTCTCAGCCATAGCCACGAGAGTTAAGCAATATTGTTCAACTGGAGACTTTCAAACTCAGGTTCTTGTCTCTTACAGTTGCACTCCTTGAGATTAAACTCTCCTCTGGTTTCTATATGCTCTTAGATGTTTTTAGTGTCTTTAAATAGCTTTTAAAATATAATATATTATAGTTCTTACCGAAAAGAGTGAACATAAACATTATACTTTTCCACCATTAAGAGAAGTTGACTTTCAGTTATATTTTAATAAATTTGTTTCCTGGTCATCTGGTTTGCATTGTTTCTAGTAAAAAGTCAGGAGAAATTCTTACCTTGTTCTCCTATACTTATTTTTCCCTGTGATATCTCAAGATTTTTTTTCTTTACTATTGGATTTTAGTGATCTGATTATAATGTGCTGAAGTGTTTTTGTTTTTTTTTCCCTTCTCCCTGCTTGGATTTACTGAATGTTTTGAAAACGTGAGCTGATAGTCATCAAATTTGAAAAGTTTGAACCCTTATCTCTTTTTAAAATTTTCTTCCTCAGCCTCTTTCTGGTACTCCAATTACATGGATGTCAGTCTAATTGGATATTGTTCCACAGTCCCCTTAGTATGGTATTTTCTTTTGCATTTTTTGAGGGGGGCCTGCCATGTGCTTCAGTTTACATAGCTTCTGTTACTATGTCTTCACATTCATTCATCTTTTCTTCTCTAGTATCTGATCTGATGCTTTGCTTCTCAGTTAATTATTATCTCAGATATTATAATTTCATTTCTATAAGTCCTGTCTGGTTCTTTTCATAGCTTCTGTTTCACTAATTAAAGTTTTTATTCCCCCCTCACTATGTTTATAATTTCTATTAAAACCTTGGAAATATTTGTAATTGCTCTTTTAAAATCCTTCACTGATAATTCCATTATTTCTGTAATTCCTAGGCTTTTAATTCAGTTATCTTTCTCCTCACAAATGACATCTTCCCATTCATTCCTCTATTAATTATTTACTTGATGGCAGACATTGTGAATGCTATTGTATTGTGTAGATGTTTAGGGTTTGGTCAGTGGCTCAAGGGGATCCTTACACGGATTTTTAAGGGCCTGTGCTTTTCCCAACTCTCTTGTCAGGAACCCTGCCCCCATATATTCCAGTCACTTCAAAGCCCCAAACTGTTCTGTTCTCCTCAGTCCAGCAAAATCCCCTCCTCGGTTCGGGTTCCCTCACCCTGTGCCACAGTCTGCAAGTGTCTTTATGCTGAAATGGTGATTATGGCTCTCACCTTGTTGTCTTGCCTTCTCTCAGAGACGCACTCTAGCTTTTTTCCCAGCTTCTGAAAACAGACATTACGTATGTTTTGTCCTATTTTATAGTTGTATACAGAGGGAGAGGTGATTCAGTACACTTATTTGGTCATGACCACAAACAGAAAAGGGTTTTAAGTCTTTTACTATCTCAGTGATATATGGAAAAGGCTGCTCCCAGAGACTATGATGAGGCTACAGCTAATAGAATTAAATTACTCCAGTTACTGGGAGAAGAGTATTGTGTGAGTGTAAAATCAGGCTGACTCTGGAAAGAAGGAACTTGAATTAGGTAAACTCTTTGTATCTTCTCAAATTCTGGATTCCATGTTTCTACACTTAATGTATAAGTTAAGATTCTTTAGCTTACAAGTAATAGAAAACAAAGAGATCAAACTGAGTTAAACTAAAGTGAAAGTGTAGTGTTAGTCGCTCGGTTGTGTCTGATTCTTTGTGAGCCCTTGGACTGCAGCCCACCAGTCTTCTCTGTCCATGGAATTCTCCAGGCAAGCATACTGTGGGTTACCATTCTGTCTCCAGGGAATCTTCCCAATCCAGGAACTGAACCTAGGTCTCCTGCATTGCAGGCAGCGTCTTTACCATCTGAGCCACCAGGGAGTAAACTAATTAGTGTACTGAAGGCTTCAGGACTGAACTGATCCAGGGATTCTGTGAGACTCATCTTCCCATCTCTTTAGTCAGTTTTCATCCAAGCCTAATTCTCCTCCTGGTAATGTAACTGTTAATGCCTCCCTGTCACATCTTTGTTCCTTTATGTCTAGAGGGAAATCTTTTTTTTTTTTGGAGTATAATTGTATTACAATGTTGCATTAGTTTCTGCTGTACAACAAAGTGAATCACCTATTATATGTGTATACATATGCCCCCTCCCTCTAGAACTTCCCTCCCATCCATCCCCTCCCCACTCAACTAGGTCATCACGGAGCACCAAGCTGAGCTCCCTGTGCTATGCAGCAGCTTCCCACTAGCTATCTGTTTTGCACATAGTAGTGTATATATGTCAGTCCTACTCTCCCAATTCGTCCCACCCTCCTGTTCTCCACCTGTGTCCCCACAGCCCATTCTCTATGTCCACATCACTATTCCTGTCCCCAAAATAAGTTCATTAGTACCACTTTCCTAGATTTCATATACGTGCATTAATATACAATGTTTGTTTTACTCCTTCTGACTTACTTTGCTCTGTATGACAGACTCTACGTCGATCCGTATCATTATGAGTGCTCAGCCACTCGGTCGTGTCTAACGCTTTGCGACCTCATGGACTGTAGCCCGCCAGGCTCTTTTGTTCATGGGATTCTCCAGGCAAGAATACTGGAGTGGGTTACCATTTCCTACTCCACCATATCACTATAAATGACCCAATTTCATTCGTTTTTCTCTCAAGAAAAAGTCCACAGCTTCCCTCTAACTGGGCAAACTTGTATCATACGTTTATTCATGAGCTAACTTAGAATTAGTGTATTTCTAATTCAAAGGAAATAGAAAAGCCTTGATTAGTACAGTTTTCTAAACTGATTCTGTGGCTAGAGAAATGTGATCAGTTTTATTGGTTTAAACAAATTAGGGCCCCTTCCTAGGACCGGGCCTGCTGTTGGCGGCGACAGAATAGAGGAAAGGAGCAGTGGATGTTGGGGTGACCTCTCTGAAGCCCATCCTAATCACTCTCAATATTTTGAAAATATACTGCTTTCTGTTTAAAGCGTATGTCCTAAAGTGTTTCATATAGCACAGATTGCTTTCTAATTCATAGATGCATTTATCAAGATGACGGAAGGGCTCTTAATGATTGATATACTGAGTGAGGGAGGGGGAAGCAACATGTAAGATATTTTATAGCAAAAGATTGGTTTGTAGTTCAAATACTGAAATTTGTAGTGGTTATCTCTGAGTCAGAAAATTATGATAACTTTTTCTGGGAGTCTATATTTTCTGTTTTTCTATCTTCTCCTACACTAGACATGTATTTCTTATGTAATTGGAGAGAATAAATAAATCCATTAAGATGCTGCTTGTGAAACTGCAAGAGGAAACACTATTTCAGCATGAGGAGAAGCAATCAGTGTTGTAGCTTAGAACTATGGTTTGTGGACTCAAGTGACCTAGGTTATGGCCTGCATTTACCATATACAACTTCTATAAAATGGGATAATTGCATGGTACTGTTACTTGAATATGTCAGGTACTTTATAACAAGCCCTCTCAATTAAAAAAAAAAAGTGATTTAATGTAACATAGGAATTGGTGTAAGGTAGGAATTTTTCACATTTCGTAGGTAAGGAAACTCAGGCTTTCATAGATTATATAAATGTCTAAAATAACTCAACTAGTAAGAAGAAAAACTGGTTTGAACTCACATCTGCCCAGCTACAAAGACCTTCTTCCCTCTGTTCAAATGAGTCTGAAACTTTGATGCACATCAGAATCACCCAGAGGGCTTGTTAAAACATAATTCAGAATTATGGATTCAGTAAGCCTGGGGATGGCCTGAGAATTTGCATTCCTATCAGGTTCTCTGGTGATGTGCCTACTGTTTGTCTGAAGACCACATGCTGAAATCCACAGTTCTCCACTACATTTTCAGTTATTGTGCATGCTCAGTGATACAGGAATTTTAGCATAATCCTCATGCATGCAAGTGTTAACTGCTCTTTATTTGGGTGTTTGTTTTCTAATCCCTCGTCTTTGTGATTTTTGTATTCTGGTAAGATCTTCAGGTGAGGCTTAGAAATCCTCCTTCAAGTCATTACTCTTATTACTTTCCCCAGTCCAGAGCCCTAAATGGTTTTCTAGCAGTCTAAAAGAGTTCACACCCTTACCCCTTCATAATGTAATTTTAGGTAGTAAATAAGCCACAAAACACAATCTGTTATCATATCAATCCATTTATCAGGGTTTGGAAAGCATTAAAGTAATTTATCACAAAATCATGTCACATGAATGAAAAGCTCTCTGTAAGCTCCTGGTTTCATTTTAAACTTGATTTTTTTTCTCCTTGTTCTGCAGCTCTATGGGTGGATTGGTAATAAATTTGCCCTCTGGGGCTTTATTACCTTAAGGATAGCTTTTCTCTTTCATTATTGTATTGAGATTTTCTACCAGCCTCAAGGTTTGGCCAGGAAGATGATACACAGTCTGGCCCAGAGATACTGCGTATTGTGTACTGAGCACCAAAATGTGTTATTACTTTCTGCATGTTCCTTTTCTTAAATCATGTTATCCTAGGAGGACTAATGTGATCACCTTAACAATGGTCAAATCACCCTTTAGCTATTTATCATCAATCTAGTTAGTTAACCTCAAATCATCCTCTAGTTAGTGTCTGTCTGACTAGAAGATAGATTATTTTCCCTAAAATTATTGATCAAAATAAGGAATCTTCTTGAATGTCTTGTATAATGGTGAATCCCATTTACTTTATATTGAATTTGATAGTAGTTAAAGTAAATGTCCTCATGTTATGCAAATATACAGATACTTATGATTAGGATTTGACTTTTTTTGGAGTCTGTATAGTACTTCTATCATTTTTATTTCAAGAATATTTCATATCTAGGAAACTGAAATAAAACAGCCTAATTAAGATTATTTTATTATGAGAAACAGGAACCCACTCAAGCTATGCCATCTTAAGCAATAAATGGAAGTATTTTACAAATGCAGGATGTCTTCCAAGGGCAGGAAAGACTGATATTCTAGAGGGGGTGAGAATGAGGAAATGAGTATTCGATAAGAACCTGGCCAGCATTCTCTCTTTTTCTTGTCTTGTCTTTTTTCTTCTCTACTGCTTGAATTTTCTCTCTCTGCACGTAAGCTTTCTCAGCTTCTTTGTACGTATGAAGGACTAAAGACTCTCCCATGGCTCCTGAGAATACACTCTCCAGTCAAGAAGCTTTTCACTTCCATTCCTAATTCTAACAGAAAGAATATAACTGGTTCACCTTGGATCAGATATTTAAGAGTACTGACTACAGTACGGTTGCCAGAGGCCTAGCTTCGAAGAGTAGGAAAGTTTTCTAATAATGTAGTTCACTGTGAGTTGAGAGCAAAATACAAACTATCTTCTTCTTGAACATTTTTTTTTCCTAAAAAATCAAATACTTTAGTAATTGCATATTTGGTATCAAGTAAACCTTTAGTAACAGTATATAGTGAAATAAAGTAGTGATATTTATTTTATCTGCCCAGAATCTCTTCTCCCTCTTCTTATAAAACCATCTCACTTTTCAAAATTAGCTTATGAATTTTCCCCATCCCCTAGGTGTAGGTGATAGGGTAAATCACATGCTTCTTCTCTGTGCCACAGTGACCAGGTGGCTCATGTAACCCATGCTGGCCAGAGAACCACGTCACTATAGAGTGATTGGTGTAGGCATAAGCATGTAATCATGTCCATCAGATGCTCCCTGAAATTGGATATTTGAAATTGAAGGGTAAGAATGTTTTCCCTTCAAATAAGCTATGAGGACATGAACTTAGGTTTGTTACCATTCCTGCCGTGTGGTGTAAGAATATCCTCAAGTATAAAGTCTACAGGCTTAATCGGGGAACGCCAAAAAATATCATTTGGGCCCCTGGGACCCACCACACCTGAAGTGTACCTTTAAATTATGAAAGTCAGTCAAAGTCCTTCATTGTTGTTGTTGTTCTTAAGGTAATTTGGGTTGGTTCTCTAGTAGCTGCCAGTGTGAGACATGGATTCAATCCCTGGGTCAGGAAGATCCCCTGGAGGAGGAAATGGCAACCCTCTCCAGTATGCTTGCCTGGAAAATCCCATAGACAGAGAAACCTGGTGAGCTACAGTCCGTGGAGTCTCAAAGAGTCGGACACGACTGAGCAACTGATCACACATACACACACACACTCTGGTAGTTGTAGCTGGAAGAGTTTAACTCAACCTTCGTGTTGTATTTCTCAGAATTGACCATGAAATGCTAATGGGGAATTCAAGTCCATAATCCTTTATCCAGAAGCCTTTGGGTCAAATCTGTTTGAGAATTCAGAATTGTTTGGATTTCAGAAAGGTACAAAGATGCTTATACCATGCATTTTGTAACAAACACCTCAGAATCTGGAGTTCAGAGCAGCATACCATAATCAAACATGTTAGAACTTCTTCAGCAACATGTAAGAATATTCATACCAAGTGAAATAATTGAAATCTATGAATCACCTTATGTTAACTTAGGTCTGGTGACATTTTTGCTTCCAGTAGAAGCAAGAAAGTAATTTGTTTAGTTTTCAGAGCATTGCATTTTGCAGTTGTGGGTAGCGGGTTGTGGACATAATGGTTGACTGAAAGCCTCAACTAGGTGCAGACACTGCTGATCCTTCACTGTGCCTCTGCTGAGCCACACTCAGGAGTTCTACTGAGAGGAACCTGCAACCTGTTCCTGATACCAGTGAAAGTCACATAAACCCAGCCATAATGGAGCTGCAGAAAGCTCAGAAAGCTGCATCTCCAGCTTCAGCCTATACTTGCTATGTAACCTTAGGGTCATATTTTGTGGTTTAGTGAGATAGCACATGTCAGGCACCTAGTAAGGTGAGAAGAAACATTTGATCTATTCTCTTTGTTTCCCATCTGTTCAGTGGCCTAAACAAATTACCCTTGAGTTGGTGTCCCAGCTGTGACTGCTCAGGTGTGACTGTTCTCTGGTTCATATTCTGAAATCTTAACTCAGACAGGGAGCCATCCCTAGGGCAGTTGGTACCCTAAGCTCATCCCAGTTAAGTAATGGGAAAATATAACTGCCCCCTCTAGATCCCTCCTGCTGTCTTGCTAGTGGTGGACACCATTGTGGTAGGCTAAAAAAATGACTCCACAAAGATACCCACGTCATAATCCCTGGAACTTGTGGGTATGTTGTGAAAGGGATGTTGCAGAGGTGATTAAATTTGGGTCAGTGCGATCGTGAGATTATTCTGGGTTATCTTATCAGCCCAATATAATTATAAGAGGCCTTGTAGGAGAGAGGCAGCCCATCAGCATGGGGAAGGGGCAGTTGGCCAAGTAATGCAGGAAGCCTCTAAAAGCTGAAAAAGCCAAGTGTATAGATTCTTTTCTAGAACCTGCAGAAAGACCCAACCCTACTAACACTTGCCTTTAAGCCTACTGAGATCGATTTTGGTGACCAGAACTGTGAGATAATAAATCTTTGCTGTGTTAAGCAACCACATGTGTGGTGATCTGCTAAAGCAGCAAGAGGAAGCTAATACAGTACTCAAGGGCAGTCTGTAAAAGAAAAAGGGAAGAACATTTTGTCTGAGTATTAAATAGAAGGGATGGTGTTCATGAGCAGCATTACTGACAGTCAGCAAAAGGTGGAAACAACCCAAGTGTCCATCAGCACAAGAATGGATCAGTAAAACGTGGAATATGTTTAGATACAATGGAATAATATTTGGCCATAAAAAGAAATCAAGTTCTAATACATACTACCATCTACCATAGATGAACCTTGGAAGCAAGCTAAGTAGAATAAGCCAGACAGAAAAGAATATATTAATGTATGATTCTACTTTTATGATGTACCTAAAATAGGCAAATTCACAGGGACAGAAAATAGAGTTCATCAGGTGTTGGAGCAAGGAGTGATGGGAAGTGATTATTTAATGAGTACAGAGTTTCTCTTTGGGATGATAAATAATTGGGAGGTAAAGAGTGGTGGTAGTTGTACAACATTGTTTATTACTTAATGCCACTGAGTTGTACACTTAAAAATGGTTACGATGGTAAATTCTAAGTGTTTTTTTGTTTGTTTTGTTTTGTTTTGTTTTGTTTACCACAATGAAAGCCAATAAATAGAGAGCTGAGGTGTCTTACTACTTTACCTTGGTATTTCTTGGAAGGGTAGAGTGGAGTGATCCGATGGTATTTATCTATGTGTGGGTGCATGGTGCTTTATTTATATATATTTTTAAAGCACTTGTAAGTAGAGTAGAGTTGCCTTTTCCCTTTAAGATCCTCAACATGCTCTCCATCTGCCTGATCCCGACAAAGAAATACCCATACTCCACCCCCAGCCAAACTCCAGACTGCTAAAGTGTAAAGCCATCAGAATACAATTGACCCTAAAGCTAGTCTTGCTGAGACAGTCACCAGAGAATTTGTTCCTCCCTGAGTTTATTTTTCTGGGCTCCAAAATCACTGCAGATGGTGACTGCAGCCATGAAATTAAAAGACGCTTACTCCTTGGAAGGAAAGTTATGACCAACCTAGACAGCATATTAAAAAGCAGAGACATTACTTTGCCAACAAAGATCCGTCTAGTCAAGGCTATGGTTTTTCCAGTTGTCATGTATGGATGTGAGAGTTGGACTTTAAAGACAGCTGAGCACAGAAGAATTGATGCTCTTGAACTGTGGTGTTGGAGAAGACTCTTGAGAGTCCCTTGGACTGCAAGGAGATCCAACCAGTCCATCCTAAAGGAGATCAGTCCTGGGTGTTCATTGGAAGGACTGATGTTGAAGCTGAAACTCCAATACTTTGGCCACCTGATGCAAAGAATTGACTTATTGGAAAAGACTCTAATGCTGGGAAGGATTGGGAGCAGGAGGAGAAGGGAACGACAGAGGATGAGGTGGCTGGATGGCATCACTGACTCAATGGGCATGAGTTTGGGTAAAATCCGGGAGTTGGTGACAGACAGGGAGGCCTGGCGTGCTGCGATTCATGGGGTCGCAAAGAGTTGGACACGACTGAGCAACTGAACTGAACTGATAGAAATATGATAAGTTCATGGTGGTTTACTTGCTAAGTTGTGTCCAACTCTTGGGACCCCATGGACTGTAGCCCTCCAGGCTCCTCTGTCCCTGGGATTTCCCAGGCAAGAATAGCTTCCGTAGGGGATCTTCTCAACCCAGGGATCGAACCCATGTTCCCTGCATTGCAAGTAGATACTTTACTGCTGGGCCAAATCCAGTATTTTCAAAACTTCAAGCAAGCCAAGGTCAATATTGTTGTTATATTTGCACACTGCTTATACTGTCTCACTTTGTTTTTCTTTGAATCAGTCACTATTTAGGCGCCGGAGGGAAGCAAAACCTATCAGCCATCACCAACAATAGAAATCTGAGCACTTTTGCCCACTGCATCTGGGTATCAGAGTCAGCAAGGAAACACCACATAGGTGAGCGCAGGATGAAACAGTGCCTGACTCACGCAGAGAAGAGGCAGAGGGAGATCTGTTGCAGTCCTGGGCAGTCATGCATCAAGGCCAATGAGACCCCGCTAGCAGCTGTCACGGGGCAGCTGGCCTTCACATACCCGTCTTGCGCCATTGCGTGAAGGACCCCGTCCCCTCCCTGAAGGAGACAGAGTGGTGAAGTTGGCCAGGTACCAAATGATGTACATACTTAAGCAGAACCAAGGAACACACCCTGAGTTTGAAGCAGATAACAGGCCCAGCACAGGCTATGGGGACTCTGTCTGTTAGTAAGGAATTATTCCAGATCCAAGGCCCATTCTAACGTGGCTGTGTGGGGGTCAAAAGACTGCATTCACAAGGTTACCTTTCTCAGTAATTCTCATTCAAAAACACTTTTTAAAGTACTATTGTAAATATGAAACTGGTATCAATTGTCATGAACGGTAATAAGAAATAAATACTATAAAAAGGAATAAAAACGTACCAAATTCTCATCACCACCTGTCAAAGGATTGAGGCTTGTTTTTCCTCTCAAATTACAGGGAGTTGTCAAGTCATCCTAACGCTAAACAAAGATGTTCTCTTTGCCTTAATGAAAAGATTTGGATGAGTTTTACAATGGAAGTTTCATTTTCAGATTGAGATTCAAATTTATATTCAGCATTGTGGCCTGTCACCATGTTACATTGTCTTGATTTTAATACCCATGTTTTGCAAGCCTGTTCTTTGAGAATCACAGATTTTGTTGGCCATCTTATTTTAATGGTGGGGAGACAGATACCTGACAAGGAAAGGACTTTCTGAAGTTGTACCACTAACAATAGTTAATCTATATTAAGAGTATATGACATTGAATGCTACCAGCTGCTTGGGACATGTCACTTCTTTAAACCCTCACAGTGGTTCCTGTAACATTGCCTCACCATTCTGCAGACAAGACTCGGAGACATTAAAATTCTGGCCCAAGCACACACATTTAGTAAAGGACACCATTAGACCAACCAGAACTTCCAGAGTCAGCAACCAGTATATTTATATTTGATGCCTGCTGCCTCTAGCCTTTCGTGTTCCTGGGCTTGACTAGACGTGAATGCTTTTCTTTCCAATGGTAAAGATTTATATTAGGTTTCCTGTGTGTTTTAGTGTGTATTTTTATCCTCTCTTAGAAAAAAATCAAAATAATCACTGAGTTTTCCTGCAGAAACATAGCTGATGAAATTTTAATCAATAGTATGATATTAATTTGAATAAACATGTATTAAACCTAAATGGACTGTATTTTTATTGTTATTTAGCTCACTCATGTTTTAATCCTTTTTTAAAAAGGGTATCTATTAATAATTCTGGTCTAATATTATACCATGAGTAAAACTTTTACAAGTGTAATCTTTCTAAAATAGCAGTGAGTGGAAAAGCATGGGAGGACAGATAAATAAAAGCCATCTTTCTCCTGAGCAGAGAAACTTTGCTTTTCTTTCCACTCAGCTGCTTACTTCTGTATAGTAACAGACTGAAGAAGATCATGTTGCAAAATTTGGCATCTCCAGAGTTTATATTTTTCAGAATATTTAATAAAAGGCCACCAAATGTTAAAATAATTATCCATTTCCTGTATGTGTGCAAATTTTTCCTACTGCTAAAAATTCCTAATTAAAAAAAATTAATTAAACATGTTCTTCTAACTAAGAAGCAATTGTAGACCTTGCACCCAACAGTGAAAAACTTTTATTTCCTTCATGGTTGTCTTAATTGCCCTCCCATGAAGGGGAATTCTGGTAGATACACAAAGACCTTTCTCTCCTGAAATTGCTACCATGAATTCTTCTTTTTTTTAACCCAATTTATTTTCTTACAATGGAATCATGTTAGTATACTAATATAGTGTAGTATCTTGTAAACACTTTATCCATTTAAATTTAAAGATTTTGTTTCATAAATAGAGGAAAGCCAACAAGATGAAGCAAAGTATGAAACACAAAACTAACAAAAAGTCGGGATTTTGCTTACTGTCTGCGCAGTATGCCTCTCCCCTAGCATGTATATTAGATGAGAAACATGAATCTGTGGTTCCATTTGAGGGTTTCAGTTCTTGGTTGCTTTTTATAGGATCATCATCTCCCTACAATGAGGGTTATCATTTTATTATTTATATTTTAACAACATGTACTGTATAAACTGACTTGCGATTCTATTTCTTATGTAAGATAAGCCCCATATATATACATATATATATATATATATGGGCTTCCCAGGTGGCTCAATGGGTAAAGAGTCTGCCTGAAGCACAGAAGACACAGGAGACATGGGTTTGATCCCCTGGCAGAGGGCATGGGAGCCACTCCAGTATTCTTGCCAGGAGAATCCCATGAACAGAGGAGCCTGGCAGGCTACACAGGGTCGCAAAGAGTCAGACATGACTAAAGCGACTGATTATTTTCCCATATAGGTAATTTCAGAGTACTAAGTAGTGTTCCCTGTGCTATACAGTAGGTCCTTATTAGTTGTCTATTTTATATGGGTGATGAGTTTAGATGCAAATACTTGAGTCCTAGGCCACATGGGATACCCAGATGGATGTTCCCAGGAGGAAGTTTATTCACTTCTGTCTTCAAAAGGCATTTTTCTTGTAGTTCCTCTGTGCTAGGCACTGTGCTAAGATGCTAGAAACACATAAATGAATCAAATGAAACCTATTTTTGAGGGGCTTACACTCTACCAGGAGGATGTAAATATTTAGTCTGTTAGTCCTTCAATGACTCACTATGCTGATATGCTCCACTTTGCTCTAGGCTTTGAGTTCACAGCAGTGAGAAAAAAGTCAAGTTTCCTACTCTTATAGGATTAACAATCTGGTATGGAAAAATAGACAATGAACAATGTTTAAAATATAGTAGTCAAGATAGTGGCATTGAGAGAATAGTACAGAGTGACTTGGAGGGGAGTTACTTTTCAGTTTTGAGTTAGACAAGCCTCAGCTAAAGAGGTGACATAGAAGCTGAGATGTCCATAGCAACAATCAGTCCTTTGGATGAATGAGACCAAAAGCATTACAGTCCAAGAGAGGTGTAAGTGGGAAGAGTGCAAGACAAGATGGGATTTGGTGTATCTGGGGGCAAAGTAGAGTAAATGAAGGGGAGAATGAGATGACTGGGAGTCGGGGAGAACCACAGTGGTCAGCTACCACTGGCTGTTTTCCTCATTAAGCTGAGGTTAAATCATGCACCATCTCAAAACACAAAGATAAGGTGAATTCACATAATAGCCTTGGGATGCTTAGAACAATGGTTCATGTCAGTGTTTCTCAAGTTGTCTGTGAAGGAGGAAGCCATTTTCTTTAGTATTTTAGGCTAAAGTGTTCATAAGGTACAGTAAATATGAAATAGAAATTGAAATGGTAGGACGCACAAGCTCATTTTTAAATGATGACATTCCACAGTCATTGTCCGATTGGTAGAACTGCTTCTACATGATTAGCCTCAATTTCTGTATTTATCTTGTTGTGGATTGACCATGGACGGGCACCAGATCTTAGAACACAATCTGAGTAGCGCTGGACTATGCAACTGATAAAGCTTGTATTTTAAAAACTGGTCATTATTTACAGACCCCATAGGCATGGTTTCCTTTCCTGTTGTTTAATAATATTTGATTAGAAAAATTATGTAATTTCATCTCATATCCTGATGTTAATGGGGTGAGTGTGTGTGTACATATGTGTCTGTGATCCTATCAAGAATTTATTAGGCCCTTGATTTCTTTAAAGTACAGTAATATATGAGCCCAATGTTCCCAATGTGCTTTTGGCATTATTTATGAAAAACAGTCTTTAATTACCAAGCTTAACACATTATCCTTGGTGGAGACTCAAATCTCTTTTCCAACTTTAAACTGAGCAAAAGCTTTCATCTGGCAAGGTACTGAAGCCCACTATGAAAATTTTGTGCATAGAATTATCACCAAGAGCTATTTGGCAGCTTCTCCATCTCAATGAAAAGGACTCTGTATTTTATCTTCACACAAATAACTCTCACCACCATATAAATTATTTTCTCAATTATCTTTCAACCTTTTTGCAATAAGGTTTCCTGAATAAGAACTGGAAATATCTACATCACATTCCATGTCACATTTCTTGATCCAAATTCTTTTAATTAGTTATTTAGCCCAAATCTATTTCAAGCACAACAATTTCCTGTATATCTGGAAGAGTGGTGGGAAATTTTTACCTCATCTAACCCAATCACGGACCATAACCCCATATTAATCTGGGAGACAGCCAATGCTTTTCTCTGGAGTGATATTACTTCTCATTTAGCCTGCAAAATATTTTTGCATTGAAAGTGAAATTTCGTAATTGTGTAAGAGATTCTTAGCACACATTTTCCAGTTGATCCCAAGTGAAGCGTAAGCCATAGGAGTATCTGATGGCATCCTATCCAATCAGAGCACTGCCTCTTTCGTTTTTAAAGCACGGATTTTATGCTCTTGGTGGGGAGCCAGGAGAAGTGCTGGATCAGCACACTCAATTCCAAAGGAGCATCTAATTTTATTGTCTCCCCCTCTGAATTTCAGAGAACAACGGGCTAGCCATAAGTCTAAAGCGTGGCTCAGATTGTTAAGTCATTTTCAAATCAATTGCAGTCTTGAACCAGTTTCTCTTTTCACGTTCTTGGTAGCAAACATTCTCTGTGATGCACTTGAAAACAACTGACAGCTCTGCATGACCACCTGTACCAACAGATATCACTTAAACTTGGGCAGTCTCATGAGACATTGATTGTTGTCGACGGTGGTCTGGAGTTTTAGTGCAAAAGCTTGTGTGAAAAAGGTGCATTGTTGAGCTTTGCTGGAGAGTCTTCCTTTGTTGCCTCAGCAGTAGCTTCGAATGGAACCATTTCTAATACACTACATGTGAGTTGGAATAAAAGGCTTAAAGTGTAATTATCTGAAAATTTAAGGAAACATTTGACTCTATCTGAAAGAATCACATGTTAACTGCTTATCAAACTATTGATTTTCATTTCACAAAATGACTGACACCTCTGTGACTCTGAGGAGAAACACTACACTTTATTTCAAGGGTAAATTGTTTTACTATGGTAGATATGGACAATGGATATAGGCAGAATCCGCTCTCATTAATTCCTCACTAATTTTGTCAGGTGAAGTGTCATATTGTTTACATACAAAACACTTTCGTTCAGGGGATAAATGACCACCTTTGTTTGCAAAATCTGCTCTTTGTTTTCATGAAAAACATAGACTTATTCATGGTTTAGAAAAAAAAATCTGCTAAATGTGATTCCAAAACAAACTGGTACTACTGACGTGTCTCAAGTGAGCCCCGCAAAAAAAAAAAAAAAAAAAAAAAATGTGCCTTGGATTAACACAAGCCAGTTTCAAATTTCTAGAAGTCCATGATCTGTTCTTCTCAAAGGTAACTTTTTGGGAGGGCCAGGGAGGTCTTGAAAAATACAACAAAAACACACTAAAAATCTTGACTGTGTTTAACAGAAACTCAAAGGGGAGAGAGAAATAGTAGCCTAAGGTAAAACAGAAGGGGGAAAAAATTCTTTAAATTTCTAAGCAGGAACTTTCGCAGTCTTGGTTCCTTTTCCTTTTCCAGTGAAGCACAGCTGTATCAAGGAACAGCTTCCACATGTCTGGTGAGCATGGATAAGCTACCTCTCAAGATTCTATAGGCCGCCAAGCAAACATCCTGGCCACAGCCAGGCAGGTACCACATGTTTAGAGATGCTGAAATCAGTCCACCCACCTTTACTGTTCTCTCCCATTTTAAAAGCAGTCATAAAAATGCAACAGAGACTTTCTTCCTCCAGGCAGTCCCTTTTTGTGTTTCTTTTGTTGTTCTGGCTTTTCTGACTGATTGCTGTTCTCAATCAACATCCCCTTCACTTGCAATGTACTTGAACAGCTGGGCTGTTTTTTGTTTTTTGTTTTTTTCTTCCTTTTCCTTCCTGCCTTCCTTTTGCATCCTTCTCTTGGCACAAAGACTTCCATTGCTGGCATTCCTTCTTCTTCTCATGCTCAGGTCTTCCTAGCAGACTCCTGGCTTCTTTCCCTCCCTGCCTCCTTGCCCCATCAAGCCCTCTACCTGCTCAGCGCCACCACCACGCGCCCTCATCCCGCATCCCCCTGCTGCTAGCCTCTTCTCCTCATCTGCTTCCTACGTGTCAGGCAGGCTCTGCTCCACAATTTCATCAGGTGGCCTGGGGGTGAGGGTGAGCACGCTGTCACTTAAACTCCCTCCATCCCTGCCAGCCTGAAATGGAAAGTGTGATAAATGGAACCGTACCAGGCTCAATTTCGTCTGGAAATTTCAAACTTATGATGTTCAAATAGGTTCATAAATTCCCCCAGAACGCCTCTCTGCTCTCCCTAATACCCAATTGCAGGTTTCAACTGAGCAGGCCCCTCTACCTGCTTTTACAGCCCACGATACTCAGATCTTGGCATGCATCTCGTGCGGTGGCTCTGGCATGTTTTTAATCTAGTGCCCAGTCTGGAGATGCAGCCACCGCATATATATTCGCTGATTCTTTTCCAGGGGAGGAATGTTGACAGTGGACGACAACAGGTAGTCTTCAAAGGCATTTCACTTCAGGGCCGCTTTTATTTTTCTCTGTTTCTAAAAGCCAGCCATGGCTTTGTTGTTGGCAAATATGTTTCTACATGTCTCATCCTGGGGAAAAATCGTCAAGTGGAGAATCTTCAAAATGTGCTCTTGTTTTCTCGTGGAGCGAATGGCTTTTCTTCCCCCATTTTCTCCCTCATTTATGCCCCTTATCTTCAGGAAATAAGTCTTACAATAATATGAGTATGCATATCCAAATGACAAGCAGAGAAAGGTCAGCTGTGCCTTTCTATTGGGAGCAAAGACTAGTAACATGGGTTTGTTTAAAAAAATTTGAGCTAGAGTCCAGTTAAAAGTATAAAAGGCTAAACAAGAAGTTAAATAACTTTTTCATTAATGTGAAATTACAGAATCAATACAAGGATTATTTCTGCATCTCCCTTGACTGTCTTTTCTAACTCATACACCTCACCAGATGTAACTACTGCTTTTTTCATACTAAATTGACTTATTACATTTAGATCACGTGTCTGTAGAGATACATGAGTTTCATGTTCTTTTCAAACAAATGGGCATTGTGTATGTTTTGTTCTACAACTCAAAATGTACCTTACAGCTTTGTTCTTATTACAGACAAATGTCTTCATTTCTTCTTAATTCACGTCTGTATCAAGTTTTAAAAAGTATTCCTCTAGTAACATTTAAATAGTCCATATTTTTTTCTATGTTTTTCACTATGACAAATAAAATTTCAGTGAATATTTCTGAATAGATACCCTAATGTACATAATTTGATTTTTTTTCCTACAATAGATAGCAAGAAATAGAATTACTGGACCAAAGAGAATGCCCATTTTTAGTTTTCATAAGTATTGCCAATTTGCCCTCAAAGTTGGCTTTAGCAAAATGGTGTGCCTTCTTGTGGCTGTTTTTTTCTGTCATGCCATCTCTAACCCCTCCCAAACAGAAAGTTAGCAGCCTGCTGCTGCTGCTAAGTTTCTTCAGTCGTGTCCGACTCTGTGCGACCCCATAGACAGCAGCCCACCAGGCTCCCCCGTCCCTGGGATTCTCCAGGCAAGAACACTGGAGTGGGTTGCCATTTCCTTCTCCAATGCATGAAAGTGAAAAGTGAAAGTGAAGTTGCTCAGTCGTGTCCGACTCTTCGTGACCCTATGATAGGACTGCATCCTACCAGGCTCCTCCGTCCATGGGATTTTCCAGGCAAGAGTACTGGAGTGGGTTGCCATTGCCTTCTCCGTAGCAGCCTGAACCAGAAACGAATGAAAAAGAATTTTATAAATTTAATGTTTTCTTCCCACTTTCTCCAGGTTTATAACTTATGCTTTTTTTCCTATCTTAATTTCTATAATGTTAAAAGAGAACATGTTTTCTCAGTGCAAATGCTTAAAAGAGAACAAAAGCACTAAGAATAGTTTCTTATGCTAAGTTGTTGATGTAAAAGAAGTTTAAAAAGGTACACAAATATTTTTCATATTAAAAAGCATTTATTTAAAAAATATTCTTTCTAATTTGAAAACAAAAGCTAACTCTTAGTATGTTCTATTAATTACATGAATTTTATGAATAGCCTCTAATGTGGATGACATGCCCACCCACGCATTGTAACAGGGTAGTGATTTAAAATTAGTAGAAAAAGCAATTTATATTGAAAAATTCAGGTATTTGAATTAAATCTGTGTGAATTTCAAAACTTGGTATTTCTGGGTTATTGACCACATTCAATATTTTGCTTTGTGTGTAGTTGCAGTCTTGAGGTTTTTAATTCAGTCCTCCAATAAGTCCAGCCATAGCTTTAAAAATATCATATTCTTTGGAGCAGGAGATTCACAACATCATTCTTTAAACACAAATGCTCTTGGTAAAATAGGTTTGGGAAATGCAGCGCACCTCCACCCCTCTCTTAGATGTTCACAATCACATCAGCAGGTCAGAGGCTCCAGAAGTCTTGTAATGCCAAAAGCTGTCCACCCTGTTTGTCTATGATAATCTATTTTTCACATAAAATTTTTAACATCCTCTGGAACTGCTCTTACAGGCAATGAACTTTGAGAAACACTGTGTAAGTACAAATTGTAAGAAGAGTGAAAAATATGAAACCAATGAGCTTCAAAGGGAATGAAAGCAAGCTACATTAAGCTAAACAGGAGAGTGATTCTAGATCCTGAGGAAGGAAGCTGATGACAAAGGCATAGTATGGACTGGAGAAAGCCACAGCAAGGTGACACAACTGCATTCCACAAATATTTATGGAGTGCCTGTTCATACCAGGCCCTGTTCTAGGTGCTGTGCATAAAGCAGTGACGAAAACAAATTAAAAAGCCTCTACCTCTGTTAAAACGTTTCAGAGTGTTATTTCCTGAGAAACTCGAGTTCCTAAAGTCAATAAATGGATATGTTAAATTAAGCATTTCTATATATCAAAAGAGACCATGAAAAAAAAAGTTTTTAAGACCTACATGGGGAGAATATAAAGAACACCTACAAATCAATAAGAAAATAAAAAATAACCCAATTAAAAAATGGGCAAGAGACATCAATGGAGGAAGAAATCAAAATAGACAATAAATATGTATGATTCTCAACCTCATAAATAATGAATTAAATGCAGAATCATACCATGAATAGAAATGATTTCACAGCTAAAATAGCAAAAGTGAGAGTATAACAATACCACATAGAAGCAAGAATGTGGGGTAGTTCCTAACATCTCTCATGGGAGACTAAATTGGTTTAACTACATTGGGAATTGTTTGGGCCAGCCCTGTCTAAAGAAAATAAAATATGAACCACAAATATAAACGATGCTTTCTAGTGGCCACATTTTAAAATGGTAAAAGAAAACAGGTAAAGTTAATATTAATAATGTATTTTATTTAGACCAATATATCCAGCATACTATCATTTCAGCATATAATCAATCTAAAATTCTATTAGTGATATTTTATGTTCTTTCTTTCATGCTGTTGCTGAAACCAGTGTGTATTTTACACTTGTAGGACGTTGCAACTCAGACTAGACACATTGCAAATGTTCAATAGCTACAAGGGCTCAATACAAGGGCTCAACTGACCATAATGGCCAGTGAGCACAAGTCCACATCTAGTCAAATCCATATAGTATTCCAAGAAAACCCCTGCAAATTTGTACCAAGAGTTTAAACAGTATTCATTGTAACCTTATTACAATTTTTTAAATGGAAACAATGCATATGTCCATCAATGAAACAATGTGTTTCTGAATTGCAGTGTATTCATATCATACAAAATGACAGAGCATGAAAATAAATGGCGGAGAGCCATACTTTATGTAAAAGTATACTCTACAATAAAGACAAACTTCAGAGAAATACTTGGAGTTTGTTACCACTATGTAAAGTTCTCACACCTTCAAAACAATATTACTTATTCCTTCAGTATCCATCCGTATATAAAAATAGCTTTAAGGCATATAAGGAAACAATATTACCCCTGTATGATGTTGTTTACCAAGGCGGTGGAGGGGGGGGGTGCTGGCGAAGATCTAAGAGTGGGATACCAAGAATTGAAATTATTAATTTATTAGTGATGTTTTATTTCCTAACTTAGGTGGTATATATGCTTGTATATGTCACATTGCTCTATATACTTACTGTGTCTCTGAAATATTTCAGAATGTTTGCCAAATGTGTCCAGTTTTCTAATTGGTGAGATTAAGCTTTATGTTCATGGATAGGTGGTCTATTTCTTGGTTTGTGTGTGTGTGTGTGTGTGTATGTATATATATATATATATATATATATATATATATATATATATATATATAGTGAATAGACATTCACATTGTTTTCAGAAGGAATATACACTCTGTCTTCACTTCTTCTACAGTCAGTGCCTCTTTGGCCATAAAGTTTGGTTCATGCCTGTTTAAATAAGAGATGAAGTTACTTAATAGCAGCAACGTCCAGCCCAAACCTAGATGCAAGAAAGAGCAGAGAGCTCACGATCTGGAGATCTTTCAAGGGCAGAGGGCAGCATTGTGTTGCCTTGGGGGTGTGTGCAGCTAGGGCTTGCTGATGGAAGACAAGCAAGTTACTCAGGGCTGCTTGCCTGAGTCTGAAAATGATTCTCTGACCAGAAATTATTCTGTTCTGGTTCTTCTAGCTTGGACAGAGCAGTGAACACACAGATCTCAAACATCCCATCAATGTAATTGCAGTGTCACGGCCATCAGATGGAAATGCACCCCAAAGCAGGGGTAAGTGAATGTTTCTTCAGCAGTCAGCATTTTGAGAAATGTATACCACATTGACACCAAAAATATATTGTAAAAACCCACCAGATGTCAAACTGCCACCTTCGTTACTGCTCCGAAAAGTTCATAAAGCTTTAAAGACACGCCCACCAAAAGCCAGTTAAAAGGAAATCATTACTCTTTTTTAAAGGTGGTTGTGAGTGGGGGTGGGGGGTTATTTCTCTACAGTATGTATATTCTTTGAACAATATAAAGTATTATTGTATTTGATGGGTAATAAGGTATGATCTGTTGTGTGCCTTACTAAAGAACATTGCACTCCAATGTAACATACTACTTGTAGAGTCTACATTTGAACTATATTTTGACAATTTACCTAATTATAAATTCACCTGGGATGATAGAGAACACTTTCCTCCCCATCCCTTCCCAGGGCCTACAGAATGATAATCTCATCGGCCAGGTTTCATTCTTATGACAGCAAGTCTCTAAGTGTGCTACATCACAGCATCAGCATCACATAGGACCTGTTCAAAATGCAAATTAGCATATTCCACTCTAGATTTATTGAATCAGAAACCCTTGGACAGAACTTAGCAGTCTGTGCTTTGAAAAGCCCTTCAGGTGATTCTGAAATCAGTACAGTTAGAGAACCACTGGCCTTGAGCCTAGTCATTCAAAGTATGCTGGGAGGATCCCCAGCAACAGCATCACTAGGGAGCTCATCAGGAATGCAGAATCACAGGTCCCACTCTACTGAGACAGAGTCTGCAACTTGAACCACATCTCCAGGGGATCTGTTTGCTCACTAAAGCTGGAGAACCACTGTTCTGTGAATAAGGATTTGGCATCACTCTCCCTGGGTTTGAAGCCCAGCTCTCTTTCTCATCAGGCTTATGACTTGAGGCAAGGTATTTGATCTCTCTCATCCTCTGTGTTGTCTCCTGCCAAACGAGACTGATGATAATGGCTCTGGTAAACCCTAAAAGATGGTCTTGAAACTGACATGAGTCAATGCATATGTAGAGCTTAGCATAATGCCCGGCACATAGCAAATGCTCATTTAGTAATGGCTCTGATTATTGTCTACTCATCTTTTAAAAAGAATCTCCTTCTCTAACATTGAGCAGATCTCTACAAAGATCGATATGATTTCATGATATATAACTAGATAATTTAAACCACAAACACAGGAGTCTGAAATACTGACATGCTTGAGATTTAAAATTCTCAGCATAAATATTCTAGCTTATGAAGCCTAAAACACAATTAGAGAATGGCTAGAAGAAGAAGAAGAAAAAAAAAAACCAACAACTTAGTGAATAGAACACCTATCATGAATGGGTTTTTCTCCATAAGTTAAGAGCCATAGGAGGCCTTGCTGGGCTAAATGAAGGTGAATAACAATGCTACTAAGTCACCTCAGTCGTGTCCGACTCTGTGTGACCCCATAGACAGCAGCCCACCAGGCTCCGCTGTCCCTGGGATTCTCCAGGCAAGAACACTGGAGTGGGTTGCCATTTCCTTCTCCGATGCATGAAAGTGAAAAGTGAAAGTGAAGTCGCTCAGTCGTGTCTGACTCTTCGCGACCCCATGATAGGACTGCAGCCTGCCAGGCTCCTCCATCCATGGGATTTTCCAGGCAAGAGTACTGGAGTGGGGTGCCATTGCCTTCTCCGGAATAACAATGAAGTACATAGAATAATTTTGGTATGAAACTTACTTTTTTAAATAGAAAGATAAGTGAAGTTCTAGGTTTTTTCCAACCTTTAAATTTCCCTGACTGGGGTATGAAAATGATTTGTCTCTTACTTCAGTACTCTCTGTCCTTTTATGTTAAGCTTGCAGCTCTCATAGGGACAAAAACAATTAAGAGAATGAATGGAAAAATCAATTATTCCATTAATATGTTTTCTCACCAACTTCAGTGGTTAGAAGAACTATTTTTTATACATTAAAAAAAAATCTGAGCTGATATTTTGGGGGCATTTAGAGTCATTTTCAGTTCTGAAATGGCTCTGCTGTGTTACCAAGCATCTTCTGCTTTCTGAATTATTTGCAAGAAATGAAATCAGAATGACTTTCTGTTTAAAGGGAGCATGAAGTTCAGTTAATGACACATCTTGTTCTTGCTGCAGCTGCAGCAGCACCCAGCTATGGCATGGGACCTCTGAAATGGAATTTATGAGTTAACTGCTGCTGAAAAACCAACAGAGGGAGCACAGACCATTGTTTTGTGTGTGTGTGTGTGTGTGTGTGTGTGTGTGTGTGTGTGTGTGTGTGTGTGTGTGTGTGTGTGCGCATGTGCGTGTGTGAAAGAGAGAGAGAGACAAAAAAATGATATTAAACATAAACTGTCCTGGCGGCATGGCATAAATTTTTTAAAAACTAAATCCACAGAGCTAGATTTTACAAGTCACTTACCAGGTTAAAGCTACTAAAGGGAGTCTCATTTTCTTATTTCCAGTTCTGTCAGAAACAGTCATGATTTAGGAAAATATTTTGATAACAGGGAGAAGTGAGCTGACCTGATGATTGTTCTCAGCTTATCTCCTTGTACTTATGAAGTTATGCTAATAGAAAAAATTTCCATCTCTCCTTCTGATGTCTTTTCTTGGTCGTTCCTTCCTTACAGTCCATAATGAAGGGTAGCATATTTCCACATACGTGGGGGGAGAGCAGTTGTATATCCTTCTTCCTTAAAAATTTAGGTCTTCAATCTGAAATTTCTCTTTCTCCAATGAAAGAATCGTACTTTTCTCATACACATAGCTTTCTGTTGTAGGAAAAACCGAGAGACTTCTCAGTGATTTTTCCATAAGCATTTTATATAAACTGGCTTCTTCTCAAATGAGAACTTCAAAGTAAATGTTCTTACATTTAACGTAGCTTGTCACGGGGCCACTGGTTTACCAGTTCACCTTGATTTTACAAAGAAAGTTTTGATATTTGAGTGCATACAAATATCAGCACATGCTACCAACATATTAACAATTTTTAGATATTTGGTTACTTAAAATATGTACAACTCTCTGCATACCTCCATTCCAGCAGTTATTGTACAAAGATACCTGTCAATAATGATGTTCCTCTCATAAAACACCTTTACTTTTCTCGATGGAAATCTTTAGATTTGAATACTTTTAAGAGGAGTACTAGAAATGTATTTGTGTGGATTAAATAATCATTGATGAATATTGTAAGAAGTACAGAATTGTGCTATCACCAAAAAAAAAAAAAAAGAAAAATGGTTTAACACCCTGGGTTTATCACTTTGTTACAATTTTGATAGTATCAAGATTACTAGCTATTCAGATATAATTTAAACCAAACTTCCAGCTGCTGTAGTCATACAAAAAAAAAATCCATGTACCTAACCAGCTGTACCTTATAAAGCAAATTGTTGCCTTTCCCTGACCACTACATTTTAAAATTTTATCAGCAAGCTGTGGTTGGTTGGTTTTCCACCATCCAAACATACCTGGCTACGTTGGAATTTTATTTGTTGGAGTAACTTCTAGATGAAATTTTATGTATGTCCTAACATAAAACATAAACTCCGGAAGCTTCCCCTTCTGCTTGGTTTGGGGGCATGATGGGGCAAGGCATATTTTATAACATATAAAATTTGGTGAATGTTGCTATTAGAAGTTCCTTAAGAGAGATGCAACTATTTGGAATTAGGTCCCTGGGCTGCGCTAGCAAAGATAACCTTTCAAACTGACTGGTTGGATACTACATCTTTTTTTTTTTTTTTACCATCTTCAAAATAATCTTGTGTTTGACGCACCCCCCCCCTCACTGCACTATCAACATTAAAGCTACCCCCATACATATGGCCACCAGAATGCAACAAAGGGAAATGGTTAAGTGATTTAAATTCTTTACCCTTGAAAGCTTTCAGCTCATTGATGTTCAAAAATAAGTTGAAGAATCTAGCACAGATTGCTCAGAAACCAACAAATCAATGTGCCATTCACCAAACACACGAGGCCAATTTTCAGCTACGCCACCTTCAGGCTATTCATAGAGGGATCCGTTTAACAGAAAACCAGCCTGAGGTCTCCTCTTCATGGTCTTCAGGCTGCCATTCAATTAATGAAAAGAAGTGACAACAGAAGTTAATAACTATTCCTGATCATTGAAGCAGTGGAAAGGGAGGGCTGGGAGGCAAAAGAGCTGGGAGATATTCAACCTGCTGGGTGGAGCCATATAAACATCCTCTGTGCTCCCTTCCCATCCCCTTTCCATGAGGCAGTACCATGGCATCTGCTCCCAAACTGTTCCCATCCTGTTCAGAAACTGACCTGCATATATATTGGGCCTAATGACCAAATGTTTAAAAATTCATTGCACAAGAACAGCTGAAAGCAGTTGATTGGTTTGAACTTTATTGTATGCACCTTGCTTCCCAGACCGTAGTAAAGAGGAAGGTCAGCTGGTAAACATTTGGGCATTTAAAGAATGAGAGGCCCTGGATTTCCCAGTGTCCCTGTCTGTTTTCCTTACTCACAGTGTTAGGCCCTCCTAAGCTGTGTGCTGACCTGGTGTTTTGTTTGGTTTCATCCGACCATCCTCATACAGGTGGGTCAGAAAAGATCTGCAAAAGTGGTTCCCTGCTAGCTCCCATCAGACCTGTATCCTGAGAAATTATTTCTGGAAGCATTTTCCTCATTGACTGGGGAGCCATTTCAGTAACAAGAAAACAGGTGATTTTGTTTTTCCCTCAAGTATTGTTTGTAAGTGGTTGTCACCTAGAGAAAGATCTCCCCATTCCAGGCCACGCTGCAATACCATGTTCTAGGTAGTCTCGCCCCTGGCTTGGACTTCAGAAGTTTGCCCTACATGCAACGCATTCAAGCAAGCACAGACCTCCTGGAGATTTCACAGTGTCATCCAGAAAGTTAGAGTCTCAAACTGTGGTGTTCACTTGCAGTATTTTATCGGGGAAAGGGGTTATTTGTTACAGCAATGACTGCTGAGTGTGAGAAAGCAGCCTAATTAGTTCAAACTCCATTTTACTGTGTGTGTGTGTGTGTTTGTGTGTGTGTGTTAGTCACTCAGTCGTGTCCAACTCTTTGTGACCCCATGGACTGTAGCCCACCAGGCTCCTTTGTTCATGGGATTCTCCAGGCAAGAACGCTGGAGTGGGTTGCCATTTCCTCCTCCACCAGTTTACAGTGGGCCTCGTCAGTAGGTAAAGTCCTAAGTCTGGACAAGCCAGTACAACTTTTAAGTTCCATTCCGTATAGCAACACTCTGCTCCATGCCTTCCTTCTTGTCCACTCTACTTGGCTCAGGTTTGAGCAATCTGATTCTAGTCGTTATTGATATGAACAAACTACAAAGAAAATAAGGCATCGAGGCGTCTGTTAGAAGGAAGATGTTGGACAAATGCGTTTCTGGTTGGAGAAAGAAGGATTAAAGTCTTGTGAAGAAGATGGCTTGCATTTTCTTCCCGCAGTTTCAAGCTGTTTCCTCTTGTGATCTCATGGTGTGGACCATGCTTTCCACCCCTGCCATCATTCCTGTGTTAAAAATCACGTCCTTTCATTTTAGTGGGGGGTTCTTGGGCATAGGAGTATATGTGTATTTTAAACTCACTCTCCTCTTTAACTGATTTATTTCTTTCTTCTTTATAATTTTCCCTTTCACAGTGTGTAGCCCTTTGTCATTAGAATGATAATCATAATAATAGCGGGAATGTAATTTCCCATAATGCTAATAGTGGCTGTATGCTCATACACACCCAGTTTATTCTTAGATTCATTTACGCTCTGACTTCTTCATCTCATATTTAAATACAGCAGGTGTTTATCTTCATCAAGGAATGTTTGTTGAGCTCCTCCAGGGAGCATGGGGCTGTCCCTAGGTGCCATGGGCTTATACAAGGCAGATTCAAAGATGTGGAAATGTTTACTTCCCCTAAGATCCAAGAGTGCACATTTTATTTCATTTCTTCAGATGTTGTAAGTGGAAGAACCTTTATAGTACTTCTGCTTACTTGAAATTCCCTCTGCTGTGTGTGTGCAAGGACAGACAGACCAAAGCATATTATCTTGCGTCACTGAATGTGTCCTGCTTTTAATGTGGTACTCTGCCTCAAAAGTATAATCGAGAGGAATTCTCTTTTTAAAGCCATTAGATGGAAAGAATAGATGATGATTATATAAGTACTGTGGAGTTGTTTTTTTTTTTTCCCCCTGAAGCTCTTCAGCAGTCTAAGAACATGACAGTATTCTTCACAGCGCCTTTATGATACAGGTGAAATTCAGTTGTACAAGGAAGTTGAGTAGATTTCCTCAAAATGAATTATGTAGAGTAATCATAATAACATTGTATTTCTTAAATCATGATTTTGATTTTGAAAAGTGGTTCCTACTGGCCTTTTTTTTTTTTTAGAGACATATTCTGAAGAAGAATGGAATAATGGAAAAATGTCGGTAGTTTATTTAAAAGGATTCATCGAAAATAACAATGCAAATACGCAAAATATATACCATTGTTAAATCTCAAAAGAAGAAGAAAACAACAGCAAAAAGCACTTTATCTTGTTGGGGCTTCACAGGAAACCTTGTGAAGTTGCAACAACAAACAGCGAGGCCCTTATTGTGCAGATGAGGATAATGGGAATCGTTCATGATCATATGGCTAACAGCTGATTTGGTCAGGACCTGAGTTTGAATTTCCCAATTCCGAATCTAGTGCTTTTTCTTTTTTTTTTTTCCTATTCAATTGTAGTAGGTTGCTCTCTGACAGTTACTGTTAGATTCACAATTTAACATTGAAATTATGGACCTATTCGTTTAATATCTGAAATGAGAAAAATTGCACTTTCATATAGAATCTCTGAACTAATCAGGCAGATTATCTATGGTAAAACTTAAGATATGTCCCCATTTTCCAACAAAAAACATGTCGATGTTTTCTATTAAGTATCTTAAATTTGGTTGGATAACAGGGTATTAAGGGCTGAACTTCTGGAGTAAGTCAGATGATCAGGGTGAGCCTGGGTAAGTTGTTTATACTCTCAAACCCCCAACAGCCCATTGCCATAATGTAGGTGATAGAAACCTTTATCTCAGAAGATTGTTGTATTAAATATTATGATACTGTATATAAAGTGCTCAGCACAGTGTCTGTTCTGGACTAACAGCTCAGTAAATAATGTTGATTAAATACAGTTCTTAATGGTGGGCTACCACATTTCTATTTTGAGTACCTTTAAAATTCACAATGGGTGTGAACATTTAACATTGCTACCTAAAAGTGAAAACATTACAGAGAATTTAGGCTGTATGAGAAATAGTTAAAATAGGTATACCTTGGTCACTTGGTGTATACAATTTGAGTACATCCACTATGACCCCAAAAAGTAGGACCTAAAAGAAAATACACTCAGTCTGTTTGCCTTATCTGGAGTGAACAGCAATGGGGATAAAATATGAAAATAACTGAAGATAGTGTGATACAAGTTTATTGGTATCAAAAAAAAAAAAAAAGCTATGGTTTCAAAAATGGTGGACAGTTCAAAAAGACCGTATCTTTATCATCAGTAACTGTGAAAAAATGCTCCAGATCATGAGTGTTCAGAAGTAATACTGAGATACTCTTACTACCTAACAGATGGTCAAAGGCATTATTTAAAGTGATAGTGCAATTGCTTGTAAGGATGCACTGAAAATAGCAACCTCATACATTTTAGGTGGAAATGAAATTCTAATAACATTCATAAAAAATAAATTTTGTACATGGTTCAAACCAACAAACCCATATCTGGTGATCTATCTTACCTAAAAATACAAAGACATATATTTCAGTGTTATTTATAGAAGCCAAAAGCTAGAACCACTGAATGGGTAATAATATTTACGGTACATCCACACCACGAAATGTGTCTATTAAAAATTGATTAGTCCTCTTCCAGTTGATTTGGGGGAGTTTCCAAGAGAGCTTTGAGCTGAAAGAGTAAGATGCAGAGACAAGTGTCCCTTATGATCGCATTTTAGAAATGCTAACAACATACATAGAAGTTTGTATGTTTCACACTCAGATATATGAGCATTAAGGAAATTAAAGAAGAATGCACATGAGTGTCAAGGGAACTTATGATGGACATGGGATAAGCAAAAATAAATTAGTACACCAAAAAGAAAATATAGACGTGTTCATACACCACAGTATATATTAGATATCCCACTTAGTTAAAACTATGGCATATGTGTACTATGTGTAGATTTTATATATGTATGAAGAAATTAGAGGAAAAAGAATTTCTATTTGACTCTATTAACATATTGCATGTTAGTAGAGTATATAGTAAAACACATCACAGTGTCTTTGTATGGTTTGATGCTATGTATTTAAAGGCAAATTAACAGATTAAATGTGTGTGTATGTGTGCACATAAATATTCAATCATAGGGCAGTGGAGTAGGCCTTTTAGACCACATCCAACTGGTTGTCTACTTTTGTAAAGTTTGGAGGGATGCAGCCATGTCTCTTCAGGAGTTGTCTATAGCTGCTTTCTCACGACAACGGCAAATTTGAGAAGTTGTTACAGAGACCGTATTACCAGCAAAGACTAAGTATCTGTTCTGTAGAATTTTAGAGAGAAACTTGTACCTCTAGTGTGTACGACTGGATATATTCACATGAGCAAAAAGGAAGGTGAGGATGTATACCACACTGTTGGTTATGTCAGGGAGCAGGACCTCATGGGGACGGGAAAACTATAATTAGCTTTTGTTTCACCTCCTACCATAGACATGTATTAGTTTTGTAGGTTGAAAACCAGTCAAGAGTACCTGAAATTTAACAGTTTCAGTTCAGTTGCTCAGTCGTGTCTGACTCTTTGCGACCCCATGGACTGCAGTACGCCAGGCCTCCCTGTCCATCACCAACTCCCAGAGCTTACTCAAACCCATGTCCATTGAGTCTGTGATGCCATCCAACCATCTCATCCTCTGTTGGCCCCTTCTCCTCCTGCCTTCAATCTTTCCCAGCATCAGGGTCTTTTTCCAATGAGTCAATTCTTTGCATCAGGTGGCCAAAGTATTGGAGTTTCAGCTTCAACATCAGTCCTTCCAATGAACACCCAGGACTGATCTCCTTTAGGATGGACTGGTTGGATCTCCCTGCAGTCCAAGGGACTCTCAAGAGTCTTCTCCAACACCACGGTTCAAAAGCATCAATTCTTCAGTACTCAGCTTTCTTTATAGTTCAACTCTCACATCCATACATGACTACTGGAAAAACCATAGATGGACCTTTGTTGGCAAAGTAATGTCTCTGCTTTAACAATTTAAGTAAAAACAGGAAACTAGCCTTAGAAAATTTATATATTATTTAGAGATAGGGGTTATTCATTCATCAAAAAAATGACTAATTCCTATGTGTTAAATACAAGGGATATATATATGTACACATACACACAGACACACACACACACATATATATGTAAGCAAGACAGCAGGAACTCAGGCCGTGCAAGAGGCTAATGTAAGGTAGTGTAAGAATGCTATAACGAAGATACATACAATGTGCAGAGCAGCAACCGGTTCATTGAGGGTTTGGGAAGTGCTTCACATGGGAGGCAGTGTTTGAATGGTGTTTCAAAAGACAAGTCTGTGTTTGTCAGGTGTGGAAGGGAATTGTCCATGCAGAACTGAACAGTAAATACAATGGCTCAGTGGCAGAAATGAATGAGGCCCCCTGGCTCATCCATACAGCAAGTATTTAGGCATGACCCAAGAGTAAGGGTGCAGGGAGATGGGAGGGAGTAAGCTTCAGGAGCCCACCGTAGGCTCAAAATTACATGTTGGCCTCACCTTTGAGAAAGTGACGTAGGTTACTTTGGGCTATGTTGAATCAACAACAGGGAGTCACTTCAGGGCTTTAAAGAAATGAATATCCTGAGATTTTGCTTCAGAAAAATGTCTCTAGCATTTCTGTATTGATTTATCAAGTGCTAGATGGGCACATGAACAGAATAAGCTACATGGAACTTTTCACATAGACAAAGCCTTTCAGTAAACAATAAAGGAAGCAAGCAATGAGTGGCAATTATGTATCAGACGTTCTTTGAAGCACTCTACTTATCTGAACTCATCCATTCCTCACATTTTATAGATCAGAGAACTGAGAAACAGTAAGGTTGAGTAACTTGCCCAGTCACAGAATAAGTGGGTGGCAGATCTGGGATTTCAACCCAGACAGTTGGGCACCAGCCAGCACTCCCAACTACTGTGGTCTTCCATTTGAGGCAAGTTAAGAATAGTCCTATCTTTAAGACATTTCTTTACCTCCCACCAGCCTCCAGGTAGTGTGCAAAGTGCTAGGGGTACAGACCTTGTAAGAGCTTGCTCATAGTCTAATACCGTGCTGGCAGATGGATAGATTGCAAGTGGATGACTAGTGTGCTGCATCAAGAAAGACTATGACTTTCCATTCAGACTCCAGAGACAGTTTGGTGATCAATAGACATGTTCACCATGGCTGAGGGAAGTGGTATAGACTGCACAAGATAAGCTGACCTCAGTATCACATATGTGGATCCCGTAAGTGGCACAGAAGTCAGAGTAGGCTTGGATCGTCCTGTTTAGAGTGGTTGCCTGAGCGAATTTGGGTGACATGGGTGTATTTCCTTGTGAACTTTTATCAGATTCTGCCCCTCCCCACAATACCCCCCACCCACTGTACTCATCCAGTTGCCCTGTTCATTAAGTCAATTCTGTAAGACTCTAGGTCACTGCTTAGAAATGCAGACTCCAGGATTTATTATTGCTGTCTCCCAGTGAATACATGAAATTCACTTTAGTTGAAACCACCCAAGCATGACAACTCTAATAATGATGTTTTAATAGTGTCTGCTGTGTTAAAGTTTTTTGAAATCTGATATCTTACATGAGCTAATATAAGCAATATCACAGGCTCCCATTTTTTTTTTAATAAAACAGTTCCTTAAATGAGGGACTCAGTTGTACTGTACTGATAAAACCTAATGATTTCTAAAATGACGTTTTACTCCAATATTTATAATTTCATTGTTAACCAAGATTGTATTGTGGTCTTTCAGAATATAAGCAATAATGTGCCTCAGTCTAAGTACATTGAATTCACCTCAGAAAATTTAGGTAACTAATTATCCAGAACTACTGAGGCGGCGACTGTTTGCTTCCTGTATGATTACAGTCTAATACAGGGTTTTTTTTCTGTAATGGAACAAAAATCATCCAAATTCTTTACTCAGTATGCTAACTGGCTACTCTAGAAATTGCCGTTAGGTTACTTGCAAATTTTTGTATAATGAGCATTCAGGCTCAGCTTAAAAAGGTTGACATTTTGGCGGGGGGGGGGGGGAGTAGCAGATGTGTGCTGACATAGTTTTAAGTGAAACCAAGCCCCGAAGAAGCTCAATAAACAAAGGACAATGTTTGGAAAAGAAAGAAGCTTGTTTCCTTTGATAGGGTGCATGGAATTTAACCAACCTGTGTTTATAATTACTGTCTGGTTTAGTTAGTGTGAAAGAATCTACTTGTTACTCACTTATAAATAAACAAAATAGATCTACTTGCCCATTCTGCAGCCGACTTGTTGGAGTTTATTTTTCTTTTTATTTCTCTTTTATTGACTACAGACCACTTACTTTATGTCCAGATTGTGTTTTTCCATTCTAAACATTCTTCTGGTTTGGGGTTTTTCTCCCCCTTAAGTTTTGGACTGACTTACAAAGATGACACCTTCTCCCAAATTTCAAGCCTTTCCTCCTGCCCCCATCAAAATTGTAAATGACTACCTTTAGTAATTTACGTGTAGCTTATTCTGCTCATGTGCACACATGTGGATATCAGATTGTATACCAGAGGCAGTATTTTCTTCTGGCAAGCTCACACAGAGAGCAAGTTGCTACTACCCAGGTAATTGTAAAAACAACATCAAATGAAGGCTGTCAACTTGAGGCCAAGTTGACAAGAGAATGTTGTGTAGCAGATGAAGTCAGTCATTTGGTCCTTCTGAACAGGGATATATTTTTAGATGAGAAATTAAATCTCACCTTTTAAATACACCAAAGTGAGGCTATATAATTTTGTGAAGAACTGGAAAGCCAGTAACTCTTTTGAAATTTTCCCTTTGAGATCTTGGCTATTGGTAAATTTACTATGTTCTGTAAGTCTATTGTTAGTTCATTAGAGTAGGTATATTCAGTTAAACTTTTGAGTTGGCTTTGCACGCTGCTTCTTTTATTTTTCCCTCAACTTAAGAATTAATTGTGCCCACATAAAGATAGGTAATAAGGAGCAAGATATTGCATTTTCATTTCCATATACTAATAGAAAAAATATATAAAATCTAGTTAACCAAATGCTTTCTCAAAATCATCTTGCTCCTTAACATTGGACTATTATTTATTATTGAAATCATTTTTCAGTGTTAAGACGGGTCTTTACTAGGGTGTGGGTTTACCTTTTATGAAGATTGCATTAATCCATCACGAAAATTTTAAAACTCAGTAAATTCATTTTGCCATAAAAGATGTATAAAGCCATAAGCATTTTCCAGATGTGGCTGTGGATATAAGTAAAGAAAACTCGTCTGTTCTGAGAGAGGAAAAACTGTTGACATTTCTTTGAAGTGTAATCTCTTTTGTTTATTTGGTTTTTAATAGCTTCCAGCAGTTAGACACATATTTTTTAAGTGATGCTGCTCACATACTTTTCTTTTTTTTTAAGTTGTGAGTGGCATTAACTTACTGCCATAAATTTCAAAGCGTAACCTGTAAAGGGAGGAGTCCTTCATTGAGATGGATAATTGAGTAATGACCACGAAGTGTGAGGCACCATTTTCCTTAGTAACTGTTCTAAATGGGAAGTGATGGGCAGCAAGGGGCAGGGGGGTCAGTGTACTATTGTTTTTATCTTTAGTATTTATTTATAAAAGGCAATCTGTAGCTGTTGCCTATTTTTATAGCAAAACATTGTATCCTTTATCTGTGCCCATTATTTGGCCATTCAGTATGAGCCAAAGAAAAGAATCCAGAATTTTTCAGATTACCATGATGTACATCACCCACATCCCAGGGTATAAAACGTGTTCGTGTATGTGCGTAGGCTTACACAAATGTGCTGTAAATGAGGGGAAATTTTTAGAGTGATAAAAAAAATCGTTAAAGTGGACTGAGTGGCTGAAAAGTCTGTGACACTGAAAAATGGAAACTATTTGGAAAGGAAGTGAAAACTTAAAAAATAGATGTGTACAAGCTTTTGACATTTCATAATGATTTATATAACAGGCTGCATGAGAATTAATTTGAAATCAGAGGTAATGCTAGCTGTAACCTATTGCAGAGAGCATTCAAGGTTGAGGAATTTATATATATATAAATTAAGTTTGAGGACCATTTCTCATTCTGTCCAATCAATATTTTTTAACTATTACTTATAATAATGTGATTCTACAAAGCTTAGTGAAGTGGCCTTTGTATATATGAGTGTATTTGTACACACTATTTCTATTCATAAAAATTCTAATGAACAGTTGTATGCATGCCATATTTAAATACTGAGGTTCTCTTTGATTGGAATTTATTTTTACATATCCAAGCCAAAAAGTAGTCCTGAGGTTTCAAGAAAATGCTATTAAAGAGATATACTTTTATTGGTATAAATAAATAGAAATGTGCCCTATAATTTTGAAGGAAATCATAGGCAAGATCAACTTGCTTCATGTTTTTAATGCAATTCTAAACAATGTGCTGAAAACACTGGTAATAAAATTATTTTAAGGGATGCTCCTTGACCAGCAACTTAAGCTACATATTAAAATTTGCTCCGTTTTTCATGTGTTTTCCATCAAGGAAGTCTGTGGTTACCTTCCTGATTCTGCTGGACTGGAAAAACATAGCTAATATGGTGTGATCTGGAGAAAGCTTTGATGCAGGGACTTTGCAAATAAATCTCCAGATGCCATATGGTTTACATTCATCTCTCAATTTATTTCCTATAAATGTCTATTGAATATTCCATTGAACCAACACATGTGAAACTAGAGCTGAAAAAGAGAACAGTATACAGAATACTTTGTGGCAGCAAGTGATTATCATATTTCTTTCCCGATATTGCTACCAGCCTTAAATGCATGGTAAATTAGTCAAATGCCAAAGTTCTCAGACTCAGAGCGAAAATAAAGAAAAACTATTTCAAGAGTTATCAAAACAAACAGTCCATTTTTATATATGGGATAAAGTAGTGCACGCACTGGAGTGGGAGTTATTTGTGGCAGTTCTAAGTCCTGTGTTTAAGTTGCTGCCATTTAAAGAGTAAAGTTCTCTATGCCTCCAATGTAGAAATACTGATTTGCAGCAGCAAAAAAAAAAAAAAAAAAAATGTTAGAAGGAGGATTTTAAATGAAGCGATTGGGACATTGACACATTTTGTATCATTCTCTTTGGTTCCATTCTGTTCTAGAATCCAGGTACTAACCCCTCTTTTTCTATACCAAGGAGATAGCTAGTAATTCTAAGAATTATTAAGTCTGCTTCATAAAGTCATCTCACTTTACACGGCCAGCATTTCCGAAGATTGATCTCTTGGATAACTGGCGAATATCCTGGAATTTTAGAGAATCTTTTTTTTTGTTTGTTTTTTCCTCAGTCCATCCACTAATTTTTTTTTCAGTGAAGAATTCTCTTTTTTTTTTTTTTTTGGTCCAAATCAACATCCTTATGAAAATGAAGCATGGTACCTGGCAACACACTCATATTACTTCCAGTGTCTACTATTTGGCTTTTAAACGGTGATGTCAGTACAGATGATGTAAGCACTGGATACAGGTAGGGAAAAGGAACAGAGGCCGGTATATTGTTGCTTTTCAGATTTCAGTCTTCCAAGACTTTCATTTAATGCTTTGATTTTAAGGGTTTGAAAACTTAATAAAGCGAGTCAGAAAAGCACAACGGATCAAAGTGTGACTAAGTTAAGTCTACAAGCAAAGAACTACCGAGGCCTTGAAGACAGGAAAAGAGAACAGTATTTCCTCAGATTCTAGCCAGCCCACAATTCGCCCCCTGGGACCACGAAACTTTGAGTGTTCTACACCACCAACTCAACACAAGATTAGGTTTATTTCCTAAACAAAAACCCACGGCATCAAACTGAAAATCACCTTTCTTTGGCCAATGTTTTATGCACATTAGATCAGAATTACATTACAAATTTATACTGCCACTTGTACCCAATACCAGGGGGGAAAAAAAGGGTAATAAGAAGAGGGAGAAATTACTTAAGATGACCAGATTTTTCTTTTGTGCGTCATTTCTTTTTTAACAATACCAAAGCTGGAGTTGAGAAACCCTAAGTTAAATTGTAGGCCTTTGAATTTAAAAACAAGCATCTCATTCAAATATATTTTTTTTAATGCATGAATAGCAGGAGAGAAATCCCATGTTGTTTGTTAACTGTGAAAACACTTGAGATGTTTTTGTGTATTTTTCCGTTGTTATTATTAGTATTGTACAGTGGACACAGCCAGAGTTTCCTTTGAAAATAAGGGCGTTTGAATAACTGAATGGAGCAGCATGACACTGAACAGAGAGATTCTGATCACATGGGAAAAGTTTATTTGTAAATAAAGTATATTTCCAATCAAAAAATAAAATGCTTTGACCAAAGAATTTTATTATTTACAAAGAAGAAAATTGTAATATGTTCATTTCCCATCTACATAAGTAGGTTTCAGTTCAGTTCAGTTCAGTTGCTCAGTCGTGTCCAACTCTTTGCAAACCCATGAATCGCAGCACACCAGGCCTAACTGTCCATCACCAACTCCCGGAGTCCACCCAAACCCATGTCCATCGAGTCGGTGATGGCATCCAGCCATCTCATCCTCTGTCATCCCCTTCTCTTCCTGCCCCCAATCCTTCCCAGCATCAGGGTCTTTTCCAGTGAGTCAACTCTTCGCATGAGGTGGCCAAAGTATTGGAGTTTCAGTTCAGCATCAGTGTTTCCAATGAATATTCAGGACTGATCTCCTTTAGGATGGACTGGTTGGATCTCCTTGCAGTCCAAGGGACTCTCAAGAGTCTTCTCCAACACCACAGTTCAAAAGCATCAATTCTTTGGCGCTCGGCTTTATTCACAGTCCAACTCTCACATCCATACATGACTACTGAAAACCATAGCCTTGACTATCCGGACCTTTGTTGGCAAAGTAATGTCTCTGCTTTCTAATATGCTATCTAGGTTGGTGATAACTTCCCTTCCAAGGGGTAAGTGTCTTTTAATTTGATGGCTGCAGTCACCATCTGCAGTGATTTAGGAGCCCAAAAAAATAGTCTGACACTATTTCCCCATCTATTTCCCATGAAGTGATGGGCCCAGATGCCATGATCTTAGTTTTCTGAATGTTGAGCTTTAAGTAACTTTTTCACTCTCCTCTTTCACTTTCATCAAGAGGCTCTTTAGTTCTTCTTCGCTTTCTGCCATAAGGGTGGTGTCATCTGCATATCTGAGGTTATTGATATTTCTCCTGGCAATCTTGATTCCAGCTTGTGCTTCCTCCAGCCCAGCGTTTCTCATGATGTACTCTGCATATGAGTTAAATAAGCAGGGTGACAATATACAGCCTTGACGTACTCCTTTTCCTATTAGATTTACTGTTTTCTAATTTTGCCAGTTTTTTCTTCGTTTTCAAAAATACTTTCAGGTTAAACTTTTTTGGAGACTCACTCTATTGATAGTCATTGTCTTTTTTCCTAGTTTAGCATTTTGTTTATAGAAGTAAAAATGCTTCCAAAAGAAAGCAAGCTGCTTTTAGATGGGTGTGTTTTATCTTGGGGCTACAGTGTGGGAAGGAAAAACAGCTTCAGACATACACATTTCCCAAGAGTAGCTTGCTCTTATCTCATTTTTGAATCAAAATTCCAAAGACAAATTATGTGTGCCTCTTAAAAATAAATTTCCCACATCTAATTCCATCTTAAAAACTCAGTCACAAGCAGTAAATCACATCAGCAAAACTGCTGCTTGTGATTGTGGGTCTCTGATTCCACGTGAGCCTACATTCCACAAGTATGGAGGATGATTAAAGTTAAGAATTTCTACATGTCCTTCCCTCTGGTTTCACTGTGAGCACGCCCTTAGATTTACCAAAAAAGGAAAAAAAATAATGTTTGACTCCTCTGTTCCCTAGGCTTCTAAGGGTACCAGCATCTCTTACAAAGTGTAACTAATTTCAGAATCCAAAAATTGCCCCTTGCTCACCTCTCTGGTCCCCAGCACAACAGAGGATTCCAGTCTCTGTTCTGTCTGGGATATGTGCCTTCCATTAATAATCTCAGAGTTAACCCCATGTCCCCAGGGCCTTCATCCTTATCAACTGGTGGTCCTCTGCTCCATCCCTTGCAAACTGTTCCTGTGTATGCTCGTAGGACAGGCCTTCCATCTGAACCCCACAAACTTGGCACTTCTGTTAATTCCCCTCAGAATCCTACTGCCAATCTAGATGCAAGAATCTGGAAATAAAAATCACCCAGAGATATTAACTTTGGGAGGTTGGCTTTTCAACAACAAGTACACAGACTTTAAGTTACTATGGTCCAGAATGGATGTATCTACCAAGGCAGGGAGGGACAAGACTCAAAACCTGAGAGGCATTCCAGTTTACCAATCATAGTGACTTATATTTGATTATCAAGGTAGTCTGGCAAGTTAAATGGTGTTGGTTTCTCACTATTAAAGAGAAGGCGTTAAAAATCACTCCAAGACCGAAATTTCTCTTAAACTTATTTTCTGATAATGAATATAGATAAACCCAGGTGTTTTTAGGGGGAAAGTATGATCAGACCAAGTATTGGAGTTTGAAAAAGCAAGAGAGAGATCTCCAAGTTGTTTCCTCTTGGAAAGTGTGTGTTTGTGAGTGTGTCCATGTATGTGTGTTTTCTAGGTAGGAATGTTACGACCAGGATTCTTGGCCTTCCCCAATCAATAGCAATTGATCAGAGGTCAGACAAGAAATTCAGGCAGATTTTTATTGGGGCCCCTGCTACAGCAGGGGAGAGGAGAGAAAACAAGCAGTAAGTAACTTTGCTGCTGCTGCTAAGTTGCTTCAGTCGTGTCCGACTCTGTGCGACCCCATAGACGGCAACCCACCAGGCTCCGCCGTCCCTGGGATTCTCCAGGCAAGAACACTGGAGTGGGTTGCCATTTCCTTCTCCAGTGCATGAAAGGGAAAAGTGGAAGTGAAGTTGCTCAGTCGTGTCTGACTCTTAGCGACCTCATGGACTGTAGCCTACCAGGCTCCTCTGTCCATGGGATTTTCCAGGCAAGAGTACTGGAGTGGGGTGCCATCGCCTTCTCCGTAAGTAACCTTACCCCCTCCCCAAGGAGATGGGGGATGAGCTGGTCCCCTGTGTGAAATCAGAGTAGGGGTGTGTCCAAGGATTGGGCCAAAGAGGTGACTTAGGTGGTTTGCCAACCCTTTTGATGGTATTACATGCAGAAGACATGCCTAGTATCCTGCTGTTGCTCCTGACACCCTGTTTTTGGCTCTTCAGAAGTGACAGTTGGCATTTCGGGTCTTTATGTATATCTTGTCCATTGCATACAGTTCTTTGCAGTCCCTTATAGTTTCTTTGTATTTTGTTGCTCGAGGAGATGTTTGTCAGGTGTAAGCACTACAGCAAAGGGTCTCAAATCCCAGTCTGTCTCAGGAAGAGTGAAGAAAAGGCAAAAGTTCTAGAATAGAGAGTGTTTCTCCTACACCCTTCTGGTTCAACCAATTGGAAACTCTAATTGGAGAAAATCTCTAACAGACTTGGGTATTTCAGTTTTCCTTAAAAGACTTCATGAGCCATTAAAATAACAACAACAACAAAAAGATATCTCTCTCTCAAGTATTTTTCCCCCTTGGGAATCATTCAGCGTGATCTTTTCTGGGAGGGAGGCATCATTCCCACTTTTCTAACACTAGAAATTGGACCCAAAGCGTAAAATCACACAGTGATCAGAGAGATGACGCAATATAAACCTGCAGCAAACCTAGATCTCAAATAAAGTATAATGCAAGCAGTTTTTGGTTGATGATGATCAAAATATAAAAATCTGAGAGTAATTTAAGTGCATTGTTGGAGTGGAGCCCAGATGTCTTCCGTACATGGAATACATACTTCTCAATCCCTTTCTCTCCAGTAGGCACAGATAGGGCACAAGCTCCTCCCCTGGGAACTTCTAAACCAGAGTCAGTCTTCTCTCTGCAGAAATGATAAATGTGCGAGGGGCATTTTTTTGTTAAGATTCTTGCATTGCCACCAAAAGAAACACACTCTAACTTAAGCAGAAAAGGAATGGACAGAAGGTTATGATGTGTCTCCATGGAAGTGAAAGAAAAAGAAGGAAATGCAGGTTCAGCAGAGGCAGCTCCCAGTGTAGTTGTGGGGCTGGAGAGCAGTTCCTTCCATGTTCGTCCACTGCTGGATTAATGCTTCTGGTTCTCTTTTTGTTATAACATCCACTATCCTCTTCTATCTCGTGGGTCAGGTTGAAAAGCAACCTGCACAAGTCAGCTTGCCATCAAATGAGGAAGCAAATGCAAACCTCCTTATAGATGACACACAAGAATTAAATGGTAAAAATTCACAGAGCTGTTTGGGTCCAGCCTTACAGAGCTCAGATTACAAACTGAAATCAAGATTGCTGGGAGAAATATCAATAACCTCAGAAATGCAGATGACACCACCCTTATGGCAGAAAGCGAAGAAGAGCTAAAGAGCCTCTTGATGAAAGTGAAAGAAGAGAGTGAAAAAGTTGGCTTAAAACTCAACATTCAGAAAACTAAGATCATGGCATCTGGTCCCATCACTTCATGGCAAATAGATGGGGAAACAATGGGAACAGTGGCTGACTTTATTTTTGGGGGCTCCAAAATCACTGCGGATGGTGACTGCAGCCATGAAGTTAAAAGACACTTGCTCCTTGGAAGAAAATCTATGACCAACCTAGACAGCATATTAAAAAGCAGAGACATTACTTTGCCAACAAAGGTCCATCTAGTCAAAGCTATGGTTTTTCCAGTAGTCATGTATGGATGTGAGAGTTGGACTATAAAGAAAGCTGAGCACCAAAGAATTGATGCTTTTGAACTGTGGTGTTGGAGAAGACTCTTGAGAGTCCCTTGGACTGCAAGGAGATCCAACCAGTCCATCCTAAAGGAGATCAGTACTGAATATTCACTGGAAGGACTGATATTGAAGCTGGAATTCCAATACTTTGGCCACTTGATGCTAAGAACTGACTCACTGGAAAAGACCCTGATGCTGGGAAAGATTGAGGGCAGGAGGAGAAGGGGATAACAGGATGAGATGGCTGGATGGCATCACCGACTCGACAGACATGAGTTTGAGTAAGCTCCAGGAGTTGGTGATGCACAGAGAGGCCTGGCATGCGACTGTGGGGTCGCAAAGAGTCGGACATGACTGAGCAACTGAACTGAACTTTAGCATCTTTGGGTCTCCAGTCATATGTATGAAATTAACTTCCCCTCAGTGACTCTTAAATTCTTTGTGTGCTCACACATGTGTGTTTTTAGAGTCTGATGTATTATGTTTTATATAGTAGCGTTGAAATAGGTGATGAGCTAGTGGTAAAGATCTAGCCTGCTAATGCAGGAGACTTACTACACCCAGGTTCGATCCCTGGGTCAATAAGATTCCCTGGAGAAGAGCATGGCAACCCACTCCAGTATTCTTGCTTAGAGAATCCCATGGACAGAGGAGCCTGGCAGGCTACAGTCCATGGGATTGCACAGAGTCAGACACAACTGAAGCAACTTAGCGCGCGCGCGCACACACACACACACACACACACACACATATGCACTGAAATAGGAAAGGGCTGCACACCCACACAATTCCTGTCTATTTCTTTTCACAGGATTTGACATATAGCAGACACATTGACTCAAGTAAGTGTCATTACATAAAGATTTCCCTGGATGCTTTAGAATTCAGAACCACAACACAGTTTGTAAAATCAAAGAAGACCTAAGTTGGTAGCAGTGACTATAGAAATATTGAACCTTTCCAGATGGTCTGTTGATTGAGGGTCCCTATCTGCTTTGTAATACTCTTAGTATTAAAATACTGTTTAAAAATTCCTTCTTTCCATTAACTCAAATACAGAAGCCAAGCGTCTGTGGTCTGCATTTTATGCAAGGCAAGAATAGGCTTAGTTGGACCAAAGACCTTCCAAATATCATACTATTCAAGATATTCATCTTTATTTTTCTATACCCTTCCCCTATATCACTCAGTGAGTTCTCTGGAAATAAAGATAGATTTTCCCTGTCAAAAAAAAAAAAAAAAAAAAACACCTTCCATGTATAAATTCTTGTTTTATCGAATTTTCTTCCCCATTCCCACTGAGTAGGTGCCATTTTCCTGTGTCATCTCAGATAATGTATGGGCCACTACCTGATGATAATTTACTAGGCAAGTGAATGGAAAATGCTTTCATTTACATGATTAACATTTAGTTAACATTGTTAATTAACATTGATTTTTTTTTAAACTTTTTCAGCTGAAGTGTAACATTTAACATTGACCTCAACTTTTAAAATAAAAGCTAGGTGTTAGGAAAGCCCAGGAAGTTGATGATTGATAACATGTATTATGATCTAGCTTCATGTGATCTGGGTGGAAGTTATGAAGTAATGTGCATTGTACCATATAAAATCCTAATGATGGTTAATGTTCGCTAATTAAGATGAACAACGAATGGAGCCAGCCTGGCTCATAAGGGTATTAATGTCCTATTAGAGTCTAACAAAATATTATTTTAATCAAATCCATAGATAGTGAATCATTTTAGATTCTCACTAAGCAATATGTTTGGAATCAAATTAGACATTAAAGCCATATTCCAATCATTGTTGCCAACAGAAATGATATTAAACTTATTCTTGAATTTAATGCTGTACCATGTGGGTTTTCTGTTTCATTTTGTTTCAATCTCAAACATAGATGTGGGCCATACTGTATATTATCACCTAAGAAATTATGAATATTTGCCACACTCATTTTTTGGGGAAATATCAGCTATGTTTCATGTTAACCCATTGAGTTTGTAGAAGTACATGTAGATAGTTCAAAGCAGCCATCTCTCCTGCCTACTATCAGTTCAGTCGCTCAGTCATGTCCGACTTTTTGCGACCCCATGAACTGCAGCACGCCAGGCCTCTCTGTCCATCACCAACTCCCGGAGTCTACCCAAACCCATGTCCATCGAGTCAGTGATGCCATCCAACCATCTCATCCTCTGTCATCCTCTTCTCCTAGTATATCCATCTTCTATGTCCAAATACTGTCCATTAATTTTCTTTTTCCCCAGTAAAATATCTTCGGCCTCCATTTAAGTTGACATACCTGTGTGGTTTGAGAAAGGGACTTTGCCTCATTGGGCTACAATGTCCTCGTGCTTAAGATAAGGTACCATAAGGTAACAATGCCTATAGGTCCTAAACTGTTTTATTTCCTGGAAATTAGGGCATTTATTCAAAATTTGAATGCCTAAGCATGGCAGTAAGTGGTAGAGATAAATACACGAAGGAAAGTCTGACGAGAGAGGCAGAAATATTTCAATATCCACAATTTAGTTAGTTGACAGGCCTTAGAAAGATTCCTCCAGTAGGGCAGTATTCACTGTGCTTGTCATGAACTAGTCCCCATGTAAAATCCAAAAGGCCAAGTTGTCAAAGGAAAAGCCAGTCCATGTGTAGTGGGAGATACTTACATCATGCCTTTGTACACTTACTGGCCTATTGGATTATTTCTGTGCCCTCTAAGGGAGGAGACTGAGGACTGGAGTGTTAGAAAAGCAGGGCTGGCGTGTAGACCTGCAGGAAGGAACTGTGGGCGAGTCTCAGAGCACAGGAATAGTCTGTTCTCAGGCGAGATGTCTCATTGAATCATTTGACTGAGTGAAATTGTCAAGGCTTTTAGCATATTGTCATCATATGAAAAGCAAACAAAGATGTAGAGTCCAGCTTCTGAATGGAATGTGAAGGTCAGAAACAATGGTTTCCTGAAACCCTCTTGTATTTTCAACAGGAGACCCTCAGACACTCTCCTCTGTGCTGTGAGGGCTCTTGGTGGTCAGGGATGAAGAAGGCCGATTTGCAGTTCATTCCCAGTGCCCATCCCCACCCTCACCCTTTGTGGCAGATTGCACACACGGGCACACATACACACACTTACACGTTTTTGTCCATTCGTTGCTCTGTACTCAGTGCTTAGAGCAGCATTTCCACAGTGGGAGCTGAATGTTAATGGTGAACAAGCAAATACACTTTTGCATGTGAAACAATTGGTGGTTTTACTTATTTCTAAATATATGGCATCTCCTCCCATGGCAAAGCCTCTGTGCTCAGTCGTGTCTCTTTTTTTTTTTTTTAATTTATTTTAATTGGATACTAATTACTTTACAATACTGTGGTGGGTTTTGCCATACATCGACATGAATCAGCCACGGGTGCACATGTGTCCCCCCATCCTGAACCCCCCTCCCCCTTCCCTCCCCACCCCATCCCTGTGGGTTGTCCCAGAGCACCGTCTTGGAGTGCCCTGCTTCATGCATCGAACTTGCACTGGTCATCTGTTTTACATATGGTAATATACATGTTTCAGTGCTATTCTCTCTTTGTGACCCTGTGGACTATAGTCCATCATGCTCCTCTGTCCGTGAGATTCTCCAGGCAAGAATACTGGAGTGGGTTGTCATTTCCTACTCCAGGCAACATTCTACTCCACTAACATCAATGAAACGGGCCCTCTGAAGGAAGATACCATATCCGTCTTGGTTTTAATTAGTCTGCAAAGTTGTACAGGGAGGAAGGAATTAAAATGGAATATTAAATTATATTCTGTTTAAATTTTAGTATACACTGTGTACGACCAACTAGTTTCTATGGAAGGGTAACTATATGGTTAGACTGGTTGCCATGGGGGAGTGGAGTGAAGGAATAGGCTGGGGATGGAGCTATTCATTTTATTTGAGGTTGGAGTTGATGACTGTCAGTTCCTAGACCAAATCCAGCCTGCAGAGAGGATTTATTTGGTCAGTGTCATTTTTATTTTTGTTCAAATGAGTTGCTATCATTTAATATGAGAACGTTTCTCACAATATGAATTTCTTACTAAATCCCTGGTGGTCCAGTAGTGGACTCCAAGCTTTCAGTGCCTGCGGCACAGGTTCAGTCTCTGGTCAGGAAACTAAGATCTTGCAAGCCATGTGGCATAGCCCCCCAAACTCCCCCCACCCCCGCCCGCCCGCCAAAAAAGTATGAATTTCCTACTAGTGGACAAAAATGAGCCTAGATTCTTGTTGGGCCCCAGTAGGGGCTTCCTCTGTGTGAGAGGGCACCAACCCTGGTCTTTGTCATCAGTTAAATGTCAGTCCAATTCCTGTAGGCATTTGAGTTCTGAAATCTACTTTAAATGATCTTATGCACTTGAACTCTGTTTTATTTTTTTAAGGACGTGCCATCTACTGTTTTTGTAATTTATATGCCTGAGCAATTTTAAAACTCTGAAGTTTAAAGCCACAGAAAAAATAATTATTATTTCTCAAGGAAGCAATAAAACAATACACACCGCACAATTTGATTTTGACATATACAGATACAAGCATGTTTTATATATGTAATTTCATATATGTATCCAAATATAGAAAAAAGACTGAAAGGGTATATTTGACAATATTAACAGGAGTCACCAAGGTTGTCTCTAAGTGATGAGATGTCAGACGGCTTTTACTTTGTTCTGTTGTATTTTGTATTTTTCCATTTCCTTTTTTTTTTTTGCCCTTTTTTGGCATTTCTTAATTTTATGCAACAAATAAGACATCGTTATCTTCTTTATACTAGGGCATATTTCCAGTTGGGTTTCAAAATACTTATGGTTCTGATTTTGTTTCCACCATCTTTCTGAATCCTTTGTCGAGAGTCTCTTGTCTGCACCTCCTGGTATTATCTGCCATCTCTGTGTTTACCTGTGGGCAGCACCCAGCTCTGCGTGTTTGTTTTTCTCCTCTCTGTACATACTGGCCTTTCCACTGCTCACATCCTGGGGTGGCTCACGTCGGAGTGACTGACAGTGAATCAAAATTAAAAACACCAGTTGGCATTAAAGGTCACTGCTTTATTAGAATTATTCATTCAAATACAATTAACTTACCCTTGCTCTGGAGGAAAAGGAAAGGTTTACGCCGGGGAGAAGGAAGGATCTAAGGGGTTCTCCATTTATAGCCTCTCTCCCATTTGAATTTTTTCCCCAACAACTTTATTGATATGATAGGCAGCTGGAAACAAAGGAAGGGTGAAGAGTGGGAAGGTGTTTCCTTTGATATACATGAGGTAGGGGTAACTTCCTTATTTTGAACATAGCGTAAGGCTTGAAACAAGTGGGTTCTTAGAAAACCTTGCTCAAGTTGTGATCAACAGAGCACAAGGGGTAGAGATCGCATCTACCTTTGTGATAGGCTTGAAGCACGTTGAGGGACCCGTCTCAGCACTGTTGCAGCATCTCTCAGTACTTACACAAGGGGGTGCTGTCATTTTTGGATCCTGGCTGCCTTTGAAATTCGAATGAAATCTGTGGACAAGGATATTGCCGCAGGAATGTATACTATATGCACCTAAAACATTACGGACAAATCCATGAGGTCTCTTGTGAGGTGTCATTAGAAGCTTCTCTACCATTAAGAAACTATTCCAGATGAAGAATTCCTTTTCTTGTTAGTCATTCATTCATATGGAGTCAGGCAACCTGGGCTTCAAATCTTGACATGACCTTATGTGTGTACATTAACCGCTCTAAAGCTATATATATCCTTATGTCTGAAGGAGATAAAAATAGTGCCACCCAGTGACTTTTTTAGGGATTAAATTGAAATTTGTAATGCTCTTAATTGCATATGTACATGGAAATTTTGATAAATATTGCATGCTATTTATTTATTATCCGTGTTCTGGCAGTTGTACTAACAGTTGGGAAGAAAAGGTTAAAAAATAAAATTCCTATCCATGCCTTCAAGGAGCTTAGACTCTTCTTAAGGAAAAGCACAGAGGAAGTAGCAAGGCTCATCATGACATCTATAGAAACAGAAAGGTTAGTGGCAGTCTGAAAGTGGGTGGGGATGGGGAATGACAATAAATGAGCACAAAGGTTCTTATTGTTGTGATGGGAATGTTCTCAAATTGGACTGTGATGACAAATGCACAGCTCTGTAAATTTACTAACAGTTTGCATATTTCAATGGTGAATGTATATGATGTAAAAATACCTTGATAATGCTTTTAAAATATAGAACAGCATGATAGTGTGGGTGTGCTGCTGCTGCTGCTAAGTCGCTTCAGTCGTGTCCGACTCTGTGCGACCCCATAGACGGCAGCTCACCAGGCTCCGCCGTCCCTGGGATTCTCCAGGCAAGAACACTGGAGTGGGTTGCCATTTCCTTCTCCAGTGCATGAAAGGGAAAAGTGAAAGTGAAGTTGCTCAGTCGTGTCCGACTCTTAGTGACCCCAATGGACTGCAGCCTACCAGGCTCCTCCATCCATGGGATTTTCCAGGCAAGAGTACTGGAGTGGGGTGCCATTGCCTTCTCCGAAGGTATATGCTAAGGGCTGTGGTCGTAAAGAGGAAGCAGTGACCCCATGGTACAGGAGGAAGCTTCACAGAGGAGGAGATGCTGAACAGAGTCCCGAATACTGTAAGTAATATTTGACAGGGGTGGGGTGGTAACATATTCTAAGCAGAGAAAGCAATTATCAAGTTCCTCAGGCAAGTAAAGATCAAAGTTAATTTCTGGAATCAAAATAAATGTGTTGATTATTCTTACATCTAAAATATTGCCAATTTTAAAACATAGTATAGAATGCTTGTTTGGCTAGTATTATGTCTCTCCTTCCCAACCCAATGATAAGGTATGCTTGTCCCAAGAGGAAGAAAGGTAGACCTCAATTTGTAGATGTGATCCCATTCCAACCATTGGAGTGTAACTTCGAAGTCTACTCATCCAGTTGTCCTAAGTTGAAGCTGAGGAAACCGACTAGAGCAGTGACTCTGTATGTCCTTTGAATATGTCCACTTAAACAATTAAAACAAGCAAACAAAAACCACAGCCCTGGTATCCACTCATCAGGGGCAACTAGGATTTCTTCTGTGTCCACATGTGTGGAATGGAGAGAGGCTTTGTATTCCAGTATCTCAAAACCCTAGTCTTTGAGCTCCAGTGATAGCTTCATCACATGGTCATTTAAGCTCATGAGAACCAGGTTTCAGTTTTGCTCACTAACTTAATAGTATGTTGTAAGTTATTATAATGACCTGCCTCAGAAAGAAATGACTCATTTGAAAAGACCCTGATGCTGGGAAAGATTGAAGGCAGGAGGAGAAGGGGCCAACAGAGGATGAGATGGTTGGATGGCATCACCGACTCAACGGACATGAGTTTGGGTAAACTCCGGGAGTTGGTGGTGGACAGGGAGGCCTGGTGTGCTGCAGTCCATGCGGTCGCAGAGAGTCAGACACGACTGAGCGACTGAACTGAAGAAAGAAATGACTGAATTTGCATGTCATTTGTCCAAAAGAATCAAAGAAAATGTCAGCCCAGAAGAGCTTTTGAATGGTATCCTGTGAGTCATTGACTAGAAAAGCCAAGTGGCTGAGGTTAACTGCTCAGTAGGTATGTAGGAGAACCAGGGTTAGGACACAGGCTTGTATCCCCCAGACCAGGCCACTAAGCACTGTTATTGGATAAGCAGTTAATGCCCAAGGATACAAACATGTCTTTCCTAGGCAACCAAAGTTAGTGAAAGATAATTTTCAGACAGAATGGAAGGAGTTGACATTGGCTGTCAAAGAAAGAAAGAAGGGTTGGAAAATAGGTCAAGTATGTGTCTGCAACAGTGCTGACTATCTACTTTCATGAAGCCTAAAATGTGTCTGTTGGGTTTATGATTGTGTCTCAGAAACTGAGTGTTCGAGTTATTATTCCTGTGTATGTAATTTTATTCTTCTGAACAAAGGGCTCTGAAAGAGTGCAATTCCTAGAGCTAAGTGCACTGTATTACTCTTATACTAATACTCCAGTACTTCTGAAAACTCATCCTCCTGAAAACTTATAAAATAGGAGTCCTCACTGGTTCTATGCATGGCTTGACAATAACACTTAATCACACTTACCCATTTTCCTTGAGGGTTTTTTGTTTTCTTTCTTTCTTTTTTTTTTTTTTTTTTTTAAGCTTTTCCTGTTTCTTTCTAGTTCTAAGACCATAGCAATGTTCACCAGAGAAATAGACTTCCTATATAATTACAAATAATCAAAAAGCAGTGTGTGTTTTACTTTCTCTTAGAATGCAGCACTGCAGGTCAGGAGTGGTGTCAAATAAACAACTTCACTGTTTTGGATTTTTTCAAGGCTGAGGCTCCAGATAAAACAACTGCCTCTTGCACACAATATGTCCTGTGATCACATGTCATGATTGATGACAAGTCAAAACATACTTCGTTTGCTCAGCTCTAATGAGAAGTGACCATCAGGGTTCTGTGTGGTTCTGAATGTTATTAGGTAAATAAGGTCCATAAACACAGTAAAGGTAGAGGTCCGTTTTCCAAACAATGGAATGTTTCCTTTTTATACCTTTAGGGGTCAACTTCAAAGAGGAAATTCATGACCAGTTTGCTCACTCAAAAGGCTCCAGTTCTTCATTTGAAGCCTTTTCCAAGTAGTCACTAAGTTATACTTGCTTTATTTTATGTGGTCAGAGGCAGTTTCTCAACCTCAGAGCTATTGACATTGGGAGCAGGAAATTCTTTGTTGTAGGGTCCGTTCTGTGCATTATGGGATGTTTAGCAGCACCCTTTGCCTCTATACACTAGATACTAATTCCACCCCACCTCAGTTATGACCACCAGAAGTGTCTTCAGACAAGTATCCTTTGAGGAAAGAAACCACCCCCAGTTATGAGACATCAGTCTAGTGTTAACTGCAAGGAAAGAAATTTGAGTGCCAAAGAAAAGCAACCCAGAAAAATAATGTCATGCATACTGTTAAAGAAAACTGCAGCAGGAACATAAATGTCTGAAACAATAATGACTGTCTTGAACAAATGAAATTTAAGTGAATTTTTTTTTTTAAAGGACAGTCCTTAGTTGATACTACCATCAGTCTGGACTAATATTTCCAAAAGTAAAATCCAGAATTTGTTTTTCTGTTTCTATACATAGTCCTATGGTATACTAAAATAAACAATTGTCTTTAATTTTTCTTGCAGGAAGTATAGCACCAGCTCAATGGGAAAACGCAAGTGAGGTCATTTTTTCCCCTTGCCTACAAGAACATTCCCCTGAGAAATTTTAGTCATTTCCTTATACTACTATAGTTTATCCTTGGCCTTTCCTTAAGCATATTTTAAGAAATTCTTCGCATATTCATCTTCATTGGCGCTTCTGGTGTTATAATGAGGCATTTGTTATAAACATTAGTGACCATAATCAGATTTTAGCTTGAAACCTTATATCGGCCAACTTATGTAGGAAAGAATAGAAGTGCCGACACTGTTACTGAAGAAACAGTTAATACAATTTAAATAAAAAGGTTTATGGCTAATTTCAACTCATTTAGCGAATTGTAATTATATGATTACCTATAGAACTTCCATCATATGGTATTTGAAAGATCAAAGTTAGTGAAAAGTCAGCATGTAATTAGTTTCTTGCTTTGGAGCATTAGGTAGAATTACTGCAAAGAGGCAAAACTATCATTTTATAGAGACCCTTAGGAGATTTATAATGATGGTAGACAAATATATGCATACAATATCAGTTGGTGTGCTAAAATTTAATTTTCGTGAGGAAATGTGGTTGAAGATGATCACAATACATGGGGATGTTCTTATTTTAATATTGGTGGATGTTATTATTAGAGAATCATATCAAAAGATATGTCACCAGGGAGAAAATATCATTTATAAATCACTAATGAGTAGCAAACAGTGTTTAGCTTGGAGGTATGAGGCATCTCTTCACAATGTGCATTTATGATCAAACACAAAAGATCAAGTGGAGAAAGAATAGTAGATCTATATTTTATTTCATTCTGCTAAGGAGTATTTTTTTTTTTTATAGTTAGGGTTGCAGTGCCTACATTGCCTTTCCTTCTCATCAGAAAAAAATGCTGCAATTAGTAGAAAGAGATTTTTATTGTGTCTAATTTGGAACTTAGCCATTGAGATAATGCATGATTGTACAGATTAAAAATTATGTAGATTTTATTTATGTCCTCAAAGTAATAATAGCTGTGCCACTAGTTTATCTAAGAGAACTCATCAGGAAATCTCATGGCTGACAATAGACATCCTCTGGGGTCTTTGTTGAGATTTATTTTCAAGTGTAGGGTGAATTCAAATGATCCTCAAAGTCTAGAGTAGGGAACATTGACCCTTCCATTGACCATTTTTTAGTACATTAAGAGTATATGTGAAATTGTTTTGTGAGGAAAATCTTTATCATAGTCCCAAGCAAACCCAGGTTTCTGACTACTTGAGTGGCAGTTGATTTGTCTTCAGGAAAATTATAAGAACTTCTTAAGGGCCTCATTCTTTAATAAGAAGATATCAACTCTTCTTTATCAGTTCAACAGACTAGTAAAGTGTATATCTCCAACCCTAGCTGGAAACACAGGTAAACCACCATCCAGGTCAATAATTATCTTGAACGAAATTTTGATGGTGTATATGTGATTCACTTGTTTTATTTATTTATTTTTTTTCTGGAGCATCACATGTTTAACACTGATGGTTAGAAATCTGTGACCTTAAGCCACACTGTTCTTCAGTAGAGTACCATCTCACCACTGAAGACTGATGCTCTCAAACCTTCAGAAATTCTTTGTTACACCTTTCTCTGTAGACTTGGTTATTCACGTTACTAAGTACCTTATTTATGACAGCCCTTGGAGACTTATGTTTCTTATTTTAGTATCAAGAAGAGTGCCTCTCCTAAAGAGCTGGTTTGCCTTTTTTTTTTTTTTTTAATCTTCTAGACAATAACCAGTTTTGTAGGTTTTCATGTTCTCCTATTGATGTTAACTTCCAGAAATTTTAAGGTCAAATCTGTCATCCACAAAGTGCAAAGGAATTAATGAAAAACATTTGTGGTTCATATTGCCTTTTTCTTTCCACTTAATATCACTCATTCTAATGTAACTTATCTTTCTGCATAGTATGTTTTTGTAAGTCATCTTAAATCTAGTAAATACAGTACTTAAAATTAACCTACTCTACAGACCATGCATTCTGCTTTTTTCATATTGACTAATAAGCCAAGCAGGTCTTCAGCGAAATCAGATAGACAGGTTATCATGTTTTTATGGTTTATTTGTTAATTACTTGTAATGTCTTCAAAAGGTATCACACCACCAATTCAGTTGGCTCTTGAACATGATAGGAAGCTTTTTGACTGGACCTGATGATAACAAGGCTCTTGATGGGTGGGAAAGTGTTCTAAGTGAAGTTTTTGCGATTAGACTCAAGACATGTTGTATGTCTGGCAAAGCAAAGAATGTTTTTAGGGCAAACCACCTTTGATGTAAGCATTTTAAAATTTATCAACTGTTGTAAAACTAATCTGTGCTTTTAGAGGTCAGACTAGAGATCCCCTTAGAGTGGATTATAGTGGCTGGAGCTGGGAAGGAGGCTCCTGGGTCATGAGAATGTTCTCTTCCTTAATCTGTGTGCTGATTATTAGGTGTTTCAGGTTTATGAAAATTCATAGTGCTGTACACTTACGATCTTTGTACTTTTCTATATGTATGTTGAGAGGAATCATATTCCTGTTCGAAAGCAGGCAAACTGAGTGAGGTAGCTTAATTAGTAATTATCATTTTGTTGTTTTTGAACTAGTAAATAAATTTCCATTACACAAATGGTTTAATTAAAAATAATTGCAAAGTTACAACAGATAGACTCTAAATGTGGTGAAATAGATACTGCAGGACTTGCATGACTACTCAAGATGGGAAAAAATGCAAAGGGACTAAAAAAAAAGTTGTTACTTATAATTGAACCTTTGTGAAGAGTGAACCATGAGACCAGACTCTCTGGAATCACTCCAGACTCTCTTCATGGCTAGATATCCCCGTCTAGGTTCTATTTCAGAAACATGGTCAGAGAACAGATGGGTCCTTGTTGCAGATGGGCCCATCATCCACACCACTGCAATGTGCTTGATGGGCTGACTTCTCACATCTTCAAGGAGAGCCAAGAAGGGACCTCAGCAAGCATAAATCCCACTCTCCTCCCAGATGGGCTAAACTACGGCCTTGATTCATGTGGGAGTTTGCCCAGCGTCACACACAGTGTCTCACCTGGAACATGCATCCAGGTTGTCTGACTCCCAAGTCTGTCCTTGTGTGTACAGCAAGCCTAGTTCTCTTAGATGCAAACTCATTCGCCAGAGAGAAAACTTTGTGCTCTAAACTACAGAGACCCTTAAATAGCATTCTGAATCATGATGATGAAAATACGAATACCTCAATCAGAAGTCTGTCTTCTGGGTCTGTGGTCTACCAGAATTTCCATGGATTTTTGCAATAGAAATACCTGGAGGCAGGATGAACTGAGACTGGGACTCCAATGTAGCTGGTGGAGGCTTTGTAGAAAACTGGGAGGAGAAAAAACAAATGGGGTCAAATCAGTAAGAAAATGAATTGTGCAGATTACATAAAGGCCAGGTATTTTTGAAGTAGCTTAGAAAAATGGGGCTTCCCTGGTAGCTCAACTAGTAAAGAATCCACCTGCAATGCAGGAGACCCTGGTTCAATTCCTGGGTCGGGAAGAGCCCCTGGAGAAGGGATAGGCTACCCACTCCAGTATTCTTGGACTTCCCTGGTGGCTCTGCTGGTAAAGAATCTGCCTGCAATGTGGGAGACCTGGGTTCAATCCCTGGGTTGGGAAGATCCCCTGGAGAAGGGAACTGCTATCCACTCCAGTATTCTGGCCTGGAGAATTCCGTGGACTGTATACATGAGGATGTTCTTATTTATAGTCCATGGGGTCACAAAGAGTCAGACACGACTAAATGACTTTCACTTTCACTTTTAGAAAAATGGGATGTGAGGCCCTCAGAATTCATGTCTTGTGCCACCATTGATTGCTTGGTTCTGGTAACTGAAGTTCATTGTCAAGAGTTTTGAGGTTGCGTGTAGTAGCCAGTGGAAAGAGTACCATGATAGGTGAATGATTCATATAATTAACAATGTCTGTTGTGTACATGGTCTCAGAGTGTTGCTGAACATGTACCGTACCCCTCAGAATTCTCCTTTATTCATTTCACCAACTTTTGAGCACATATTCTTTCTCAGGGACTAATGGCATAGTAGTATTTGTGATGACTTACTATCATATAGGGAATGCAGGCCATCAAAAAACTCTCAGAAATTTCAATTAGATCCTACAGTCAGTCTTCTGCAACTCATTTATGAGCTCTGTCTCTTTGAAATTTAAAGCATAAGTCAGTTCCATCATCAGTTTAATTCAACCAAACATATATTTATTGAAGAAAATTAGGGAGCATGGTGTGCCAAGCAGTCTGATCTATCAGTTGTCTCCAAGTCTACAAAAACCCCTTTCTGGAATAAAATGCATTTTCCTCCTTTGTCTCCAATGGGTCCCCCTTCCTCCTGCATTCTCTACCATATAAACCTCAGGCTCTGCATCTCAGAGCAAATTTTATTAGAAACTCCACATTTAAGGATTGTGGCATGTGGTTCCCTAAAATAGAAATCTTTGTGACCTTTTGCAAAATCCTCTCCGTTCCATATATCCTTCCCAGATACACAGCCCATTCTTTCTGCTGAAGGGAAACGTGTAACGAATGCACTGCCAGCAAGAGGCTTTGGAGCCCAGCATGTTCGTGGTGGATGCATGCATATACATGGGATCAGGGGCAAACCGGATGGACCGACTCTCCCAGTGCGGGGAAGTCTTAAACCGAGATTAACCTTGAAGCTCAAATTAGATAAAAACAAATAGAAATTTCTCCACAGGAGTAAGAGCTTAATATAAAGGAAAAGTATTTCATAGCCCACATAACTTTAATTAAGATGAAAGCGTTTCCAAGTATCTGCTTCCTCGACAGTCTTATGTTTAGAGATGTGTGTTGAGCTCAGCATGAAGGAACTAGTCTATGCAGCTCATTATTCACTTTTACAAGGGCCTACTTTGGGAGCTCTTTGTAGAACCCTGGTGTTCACTTCCAATTTCCTCTCTATGCATTCCTTTCTTTAGCTCTTTGTTACATTCTTGGGGAATCTGTCGACCTCTTGATTGCAATGGTGGGTATACCTAACAGCCTAGACACCCTCTTCCAGTTGTGACAAGGCATCAACAAGATCAGAGGTACCCACCTTCAGCAACTATCTGTTGGAGAGCAGGTGTGAGTGATGGGTTTTATAACTTCTTCCACAGAATTTAAGACAAGTTTTATGCATTTTTTTTTCTAATAGGCAAGATCTAGTAGGCAAAAGTTTACACACAAAGAAGATACAGAATCAGGCACCCATTGAAAGACCACAAAACCCTTCGATAAATTTGTTAAAAAGATTGACTGAAGTTTGTCTAGGAATACAGTTCTGATTCTTTGGATAAGCATCTTTCTATTTCTTTGTGCTTTTAAACCCTGGCTAAATAGCAGTATTTATTGAAGAACTTTGTAAGGCACAGATGCTCAAGGAGTATCTCTGGTGCATCCAGAAGAGCATTTAAACCTATGGATGTCAGCAGCATCTTTCAAGATGTGCATGGAATTGGCCCCACAACTTACTGACTGTGTGATGACACATCTCTTATGAGACTTGCCTCAACCTTAGCTTCTAATCTGTATAAGTGAGAATCTGAGTAGCATTTACTTCATAGTAGGAGAATTACAGTAAATAATACATATAAAATCCTTAGGTGCTAGACTCATAATAAGCATTCAAATAAATGCTAGCTATTGATCATGAATGAGAATAGATGTCCAAAAACATACATACTTTAAATACTTTCTGATGATTTAACTTCATTCCTTCTAGGTGGGATCTTGAGTAAATTATTTTATGTTCCAAAGCCTTGGTTTCCATAGAGGTAAAATGGGAATAATATTTATCTACCTGGAATTGGGACGGGGATTGCTGTAACAATTAAGAGGTAAATGCAATGAGAGTGTGAGCCTGGTACAGGATCTGGCAGTAATAAGATCCTAATAAATGTGAGATATTAGTGGTTATTACCTAAAGGCTGGTTAGCAAGTTTTCCATAAGAGCTGTCCTTGGGCATCCAGGATGTGAATGACATCTTTGCTGTTATTTTCATAGAGCCAGTTAAAGCTGACCTGTTAATATGTAGGGAATGTACTTGATGGTGCTTAGAAAACCCAACATTTGAGAGAATAGCATTGAAACATGTACATTATCATATGTGAAACAGATCGCCAGTCCAGGTTCGATGCATGAGACAGGGTGCTCAGGGCTGGTGCACTGGGATGACCCTGAGAGATGGGATGCGGAGGGAGGTGGAAGGGGGGCTCAGGATGGGGAGCACATGTACACCCATGGCCGATTCATGTCATTGTATGGCAAAACCACTACAATATAAAAAAGAAAAAAAAAGAAAGAAAGAAAACCAAACATTGTCATTGTTTCCTACTAATCTTTTGTGAGTTAAAAAAAAAAATGGCCAGAGTGGTCTATACCACATAAAACAGGTTTGGAAAATAATGCATGCCAGCTCCTTTCATTCCTCTGAGTCCCTAGTTCTTTAGAGATTCACAATGCCTATTAAAAAGAAAGAGGCAAAGGCAGTTCACAGTAAAGAAACCCATAGAACCTTATTTCATCTTGTGTTTTTTAGTCTTACTGAACCATTAACCTATATTTTCTAGAATACCTATTACTGATAGAGATATTGAAACATATCTTGATATATAAGTATAATCAGAAATAAAATGCCATAATGCATTCAGATTAGATTAATGTTTGTGATCCTGGCAGAATAGCCATTTCTCAGGGTTTTTTTTTTTTTGAAATTAACATTCTGTAGAAGTATTAGTCAAAGTATTCCTTGTATAAAGTTAAATAACAGAAATTAAGCTGACATCCAAACATGTCTTGCTCACTTCAACAAAGGAAAAAACATTAAATATTCATCAATTTAGCAGAACCCCAAGATGGCTGAGTGGTTCAAGCCATAGGGTCCATTCTCTAGGGTTGACTGGTAAACTCATGTATCTAGAGTGGGCAGTTAACATGAAGAGTCAACTGATGGGCAGTTCCATAGCAAACACTTCAGAATAATCTATCCTTATATAAAATTTTTTCTCTCATTTCTTAAAGCACCAAGTCTTCTGTGTTCTCACTTTTGATCAAGATACTTCTCTTTCAGGAAATATTGCAAAGTTGTAACAATAAATTACAACTGACACCCACAATGACAGAAAGGCAGTAATGAAAGGGAAAAGACTGTAGCAACCTAGAGACACACACTCTGGCCAAGTGAAGGTGCAGTCACTCAGAGATAGCCAAGTGATGCCCAGGAGTGGGACCCAGTGTTGTCACAACTTTGGACTTTAAAGGGAACCTGAAATTTCTCAGTGTGTATATTTGTGAGTCCAGATGGCTTGTTTATGATCACTTCTCAGGGAGTGGGATTGTAGGAGGATATTCTAATGAAATTGCAAGGTATCAGGTACGCTGGGAAAACACCACCATGAGGAATCCAGCACTTCGTGCATTTAAGTCTTCTCAAATCCGGACAAGAACAAGTGGAACTTTTGCAAAATGGTTTAATATTCAAGGAAGAAGGGACTGTGGGTCTGATTTGTGCTAGGAAGTATTGTGCCCTTGAGAACAACTAATTTGTTCATCCATTCCAGTAATATTTATGAAGTACCTGCTGTGTACCAAGCAGTGTTCTAGAATGTGGGCATGCATCAGGGAAAGAACAGACCAATTCCTTCTCTCACAGACCTTAAGTTCTGTTGGGAGGGAGAAAAAGTAACTGTTTTCCTCATTTTTAAGTGTCATGGTAACTACCTCAGGGAGGTAATTTGGAGGAGGATAAACATACAAATAAATGTATGTTCAAGGCAGAGGATGCAGATAGAGGGGAATGGAAACTGGGGCAATGGTGGAATAGAGAGAAATCAGGCCTCTTTTGAGGGGGAAAAGAGGACAATGCACTGAAATTTAATCAAGGTGCAGAAAATACAGTAATACCAGCTCAGGTGGGGACTTGAAATATACCAACTCTGATGATGTACCAAGCCTGCTGCTATAAGCTTCATATGTATTGAGACCCATTTTATCTGCCCAGCCACCCTAGAGAGCAGAAGCTCTGATTGTCCCCTTTTAATAGAAGAAGAGATAGAGGCTCAGGGGTTCTGAGTCCTTGGACTCTATCACGGGGCTCATAAGTGATGCAGCTGGTGGGGATGGTTCCACCCAAGCAACCTGAAGCCCTCATTTGGTTCTTCGGTCCACCTGCTTTTCCATTTCTTTCCTGAGATGTAGTGCAGATAACGAGGGCTTGCTTTAGAAGAGAAGAGGCGGCCAAGAAAACCCACCTTGTTATCTGACTATTTCAGCCCTGTCCCATCAATGCACATGCACAGAAGAAAAATATGAAAATGACTTGGGATCTGAAAGTGAATGTATGAATTCCAAAATGTGAATGAAGAATAAAAGTATCTAGGTACTTCCGTAATATTCCACACTGGGCTTGATTTCTCCCCAATTTTTTCCATATCCACCAAAATCCAATTCCTTGTATTGTTAATGAGTGAATGAAGGAGTTTGAACTTATCAAGAACTAAGTTGCAAGAATAATTGATGAGAGGGTATAAAAGTTGAAAGCATTATGCATTTTGTGTTGGATTCTAGTCCTAATTGTCTCCCTCCTGTTTTGAAGCTTGCACCTTTTTTTGGTATGCCCGTTACTCAGCACAGAACTTCCTGATGGGTACTTGATAAATGTTAACCTGAGCAGTTAAACCTGTAGTTCTGTTTATTTGTTTGTCTATGTACTTGCATGAATATTTTCAAAATTCTTTGAGATCATCAAACCAAAGTCATTCTCCAAGTCTGAGATGGTGTTATTTATGACACTCAACCTGGAGAATGGTGTTGTGATCAAAAAGAGTTATCCTAAAAAAAAAAAAAAAAAAGAAGAAGAGTTTTCCTGCAGGGCAAAGAACAGAATGAACTTTATATTCATTTTGTTCAAAAAAGCTAAAATTAGCATTTTTTTTTGCTTTTGCATTTGGTATAGCATATTTAATTCAGGTCTGGGTTTGGAGTTTTTAGGATTCTTAAAAATCATTTGTTGAACTAAGGGCTTCACTGCTCCTGTGAAGTCCATCATTTCCTGGTATTAGATACAGCTTTTCATTTAATTAATTTTAATACAGTAATTTATTTTTATATTTTCCTCTAATCTTGTCAACCCAATGTGGATTTTGCTGTTAATAAAGTACTGGGTAAGCTACTTAAAGTGAACTAATTGGGCAAAGCCTGACTTGTCCATCTGATCAGAACGGACATTTGGAGGAAGGTGGGGCCAGTGAGGGGACAGCCAGCAAAAGGGAAGAAAACCCATGCTTGGAATCCATGGGGCAGCAGCAGCGAAGTGAATAAAACTTGCCAACCACGCAGAGGGTGTGGTTGAAACTTGCCCAGGGCTCTAGGAGAGGGCTCAGAAAATTGATTTCCTTTATGACTTAAGCAGCAGCCCCAGCTATTGTTAAGAGGGAGAGAAAAAATTAGCCCAAGTTTTTGAAAGTGAATTGTAATTCATTATGAAGTCCTATGTGCGTTTCTTCCTGTAGCTCTGCTCCCAGGTGAGCCTGATTACATGCACACACTTTTGTCCTGGTTGCTGGCTCTAGATCTTTATTCTGTATCCTGTGGGCAAAACAACAGACCCGTTTTTAAAGAATCCTGCCTTCCATTTCAGTTCAGTGTCCATCCTGACTGTTTTGTCAAGAGCCAAGCACATGCTAGACACTGGGATTTAAAGAATGAAATCTAGTTCTTGCCCTGCAGGAAGTTACACTCTAATTGAAGTCAAAATCCCAAAGAAATCCTCTAACCCTGGCTAAGCAGGACCCAGGTTATTCCCTCTGGAAATCGTGAGTGCTCTTCAAACTGATTCTGTGCTCCGTTAGACTCGGGAGAAGCAGTGCTCAAGGGCATCAATTCTGGACCTAGGCTGCTTGGGTTGGAACCCTGAATCCATCATTGGCTAGTTATACGATTTTGGGATCACACAGTTTTCCCACTTATAAAATGAGGGTGTAGTAGCATCCACCTCATGGGGTTCTTAGAGGATTAGGTGAGTTTATGTATAAAGGTTTGTCTGATGGGCACATGGTAAGATAAGTGTCAGCTGATATTTATTATTAATATCTGTCAGACGCTTCTGAGTGCAAGTGACAGAAATCCCATTCAAACTAGCTTAAGCAATAGGAGATCATTGACTCACTGGACTTAAAAGTCACAAAGACACAACTGAATCCAGGTGTGCAAATTCCTTCTTTAGATCTGTCTTTCTTTCTCTCTTTCCTGACTTTTCTCTGTGTTTGCTTATCCCTCAGGCAAATTCTATCCTTGTTCCTCCCCTCCCCCATCCCCCATGGCCATAGGCATCCAGCTCTAATTCCAGTAAGGTCTCCTTTGCTAGAGCCCTGACCAGACTCCCAGGACTGGGTTTCATTGGATGAGCTGAGTCACATGACCACTTCTGGGGTCTTCATTATTAGGATCATGGTACTCAAACCATGTCACTGTCATCTGCACAAGCAAGGAGGTAAAAGCTCCTTGGACTGAAAGGAGGGGAGTGGTGATTCCCTAAATATGGGTCTGTTACCAAAGGAAGAGGGACAGGATGCTAGGCTGACAAATAATAAGCATGATAACCCACCATACATGGTAAAATCATTTTCCTGCCTCAAATCTCCCATTACAGTGGTTTCTGGTATGACATGCAGTAACAAGGGCCATTCACTACAGGGGCAAGCCCTGGTTTTTCCAAACACTTTTTATTATGTAACATGTGTTTGTCTTATTTAAATGACTTTTTTTTTAATATAGATTTTTTTTTTTTTTTGGCCATGCCGTGAGTCATATGGGATCTTAGTTCCCCAAAGACTTTTTCTTAATATAGGTGCCTTTTTTTTTTCTTTTTTTTCGGCCATGCCGTGAGGCATATGGGGTCTTAGTTCCCCAATGAAAGGCATATGGGATCTTAGTTCCCCAATGAAAGGCATATGCTATCTTAGTTCCCCAAACCAGCATCCCCTGCAGTGGAAGCACAGAATCTTAACCACTGGACCACTGGGGAAGTCCCTAAGTGGCTTACTAAATGATATATATACTTCTCAAAAAACTGACTGCTCACACAGTATCTACCCCCACCACTTTCTTTCTTTCTTCTTTAAGCATTTTAGCCTAAAGACCAATGCATTGCCCAGTGGTAACTATTGCTTTAGGGCTACAGATACCTGTCACTCTCTATGGGACTTTCCCCTCTGCTGGGATCCCCCTCTTGCCAACCTTCTTAACCTGGTCAGAACCATTGCTACAGCCTCCTCCCCTCTTGCTTCAGATATATACTTTCACATTGATTTTAATAGATACATCTTCTTCCCAGGGAAGTTCTCCAGTTTTATCCACACATACATAGTGTTGCTGACTAAAATCATAGCAGTTAGAGGAGGCTCACATTGGTGAAGAGGCTTCCCAGGTAACTCAGTAGTAAAGGATCTGCCTGCTAGATACAGGAATTCAGGTTTGATCCCTGGGTCTGGAATATCTCTTGAGAAGGAAATGGCAACCCACTCAAGTATTCTTGCCTGGGAAATGCTATGGACAGAGGAGCCTGGTGGGCTGCAGTCCATGGGGTCACAAAAAGACATGACTGAGCACACACACACACATTTTAGTGAAGGGGAGGCAGAGATGTGAGGAGGACATGAGATCAAAGGCCAGGCATTGAAGTAGCAGAGAGGAGGATCCCTGGCCTGGGATACCTCCATGAAGAGAAAATGGGACAGTGTGGGGAACGTGTCTGAGATGTCCTGTGGAGGCTAAACCACGGGGCACCATTTAAATGAGCACGTCCAACAGCCCCATGAGTTTCTGATGTAAAGGGGCTGGTGGACAACTTTCCACTCACAACATCAACCTTGCTTGCCTCCTTCAAATGATTGAGCAAAAGATCCTGCTGCTGCTGCTAAATCGCTTCAGTTGTGTCTGACTCTGTGCAACCCCATAGATGGCGGCCGACCAGGCTCCCCCATCCCTGGGATTCTCCAGGCAAGAACACTGGAGTGGGTTGCCATTCCCTTCTCCGATGCATGAAAGTGAAAGTGAAGACACTCAGTCGTGTCCAACTCTTCGCGACCCCATGGACTACAGCCTACCAGGCTCCTCAGTCCATGGGATTTTCCCAGGCAAGAGTACTGGAGTGGGTTGCCATTGCCTTCTCGGAAAAGATCCTGAGACTTTATCAAGTCTCCCAAATTACCCTGTGACAGACTACCTTGTGTTCAGTGGACCAAGATGCTCATAACTTTGTACTATTACTACCATGGTGAGTTATGGAGGACTGGTAATGGGGAAACCTTCCCACACCTACCACATGGATGTGTATTGTCATCAAACTGAAGATATTTTCTGCTTTCATTATTACTATCTCAGTCACTTCTTTTGGGCACTTTCTCTGAGTGCATAATCCCTAATCCTTTAGGGATCCCCATCAAGCTTCCTGTGTTCATCATGGGAAACACTTAGCTCCAGGATAAGCATCTGTGCCTGTAACGTCTTGCAGCTCCAGGGTGTGGACAATCCTGGAATGCTGTCACTATCCCTTCTTTCGTGGCTTTAACTGGGCATAGAGAATCAGACACTCCCTCGCTGCCTACCAAGTATAAAGGCATTGAAATGTGGATTCAATGGCAGTGGGTTAAGATGCTGTAGATATTTGTTCGGATAAAACAAAACAAAGGAAAGGTTGTTTATAAACAGTAAAGGAAGTGTCAGTCAAGGGCAAAATTTCCCCGTCAGTGAAGTAGAGATTCTATGACACGAGAGAGGAGCTCAGTTCAAGATTTTCAACCCTTTGTGGGTCTGAACCACTTGTAGGAAAACTAGGTTGTAACTAAGTTAGATAAATCATGATGGTAAAGTCTACTAACAATAGTAATATCGTATTTTATCCTCTTGTTTAGCATTCTTCTGGTTGCTAAATTGGCAGAACACCTACGAAGGGGGCTTTGACTTGCAGTGGGAAAGAGTTGTGTTTTGGATCTGCCATTAACATATAATTTGTGTAATGCTTTCCAGATGGTACATTAACTGTGTGACTTTTCTTCTTATAATAATAAATGTTTGCAGGATGTCTGCCAGGCAGTGTTCTAGGTCTTAGGGATTCAGAGGTGACTATGAATGAATAGAGGTGGGGGCAGAAAATAGATAAAAAGCAAACAGACAAATGAGAAGATACTGGATAAGTGATAAGAATGATGAAAATAAGGTGTGTTGTGGCAAATAACTGGGGGTTCTTTGAGATTATGCTCTTAGAAAGACATCCTGTGGGGTCTTTGGTGTCTGAATGCGTCACTGTGTGACAATGAACAAAGAATGTTCCAAATAAGGGGAACAGTGTGCAAAGGGAATGGGTAAAAACATGGCTATTCATTCATCCATAGGTCCATTCTAGAACTACTTATTGAGCCTTACCATGTGCCAGGTTTTAGGCTTTAGAATTCAACAGTGAACCAAACCAAGATCTCTCAGTCACAACACCTACATTCTAGAGGTAGAGTTGGAAAATAAACAAGAAGCATAGTAAATGTTATAATTCTATTAGAGATTAATAACTATTATAAGAAATCATACCTGGTAGAGGAAGATTGAGAGATCAGATGATAGTTCATGGTGAGATGGCCAGGGCAGATGACAGTACTTAGGGTAGTGAAGGTAGACTCCAGTGAGAAGACTCTTCAGCAAATGATGAGGGGAAAACAAAACAGTCATCTAGGGGAACTGAGATGCAGGCATGGAAGACCCAGTGCAACCCCCTCTCCCCACCCCACTCTCCCAACCCACAGCAGGGTTTGGCTCAAGCAAAGTGAATAAGGAGAAGGTCAAACAGTTGATGGAAAACCAGATTATGTAGGAGCCTGTAGCCAAAGGCAGAATTTTAATGTTACTAGGAGTGATATGTGGAGCCATTGCAAATTTTGAGCCTAGGAGTGACATGATCTGACTTACATTTTCAGGGAATACTGATTGCTGAAGTGAAAAGAGATTCAGAGCGAGGAAGTGTAGAAGCAGGGAGAATGGTTAGGAGGCTGTTGCATTAATCCAGGCAAGAGATGATGGTGGCTTGGACCAAAATTGTAGGAATGGTGGGGCATAGCTTGATTCTGGATGCATTTTGCAGGTAAAGACAACACAGCTTTTTTGGTGGTTACATATTGGATGCATGAGAAAAAGAAGTCAAGCATTACTGGCTGAGTAAGGAGAAGAATGGAGTTGTCGGGGAAACACTTGAAGAAGCCTGAGGGCAGAAGAGCTTTGGCAATGGGGGGTCAAGTGATCTTGGACCAGAGCTTTGGTCATGTTAATTTAAATACATATTTTTAGTTATCAAAGTGTAAATGTTAAATCGGCCGTTGGTTATAAGGTTCAAATGTTTAGAAGAGGAATCTAGTATTTCATGCCATAGGAGAAGACAATATGGAAATACAAGCTTAGGCCAAGGGCTAAATTCTGGGGCAATCCAGTGTTAAGAGGTTGGGGAGGAGAGGAACTAAAAAAGAGTGCGAAAAAGGCAGTCAGTGGAGTTAAAAGAAAAATCTAGAAAGTGAGGTGGCCCAAAAGTCAAACAGAAATGTAGCCTCAAAGGCAGTCATCAGCTATGTCAAATGCTTCCTGTAGGTTAATTAACAGGAGGATTGAAGAATGACCACTGGATTTAACAGCGATTTAAGTTAGTTTAAAAGAAAATGAGGCTGTTCTGTGTATCTGCATCACCATTGCTGCTCGGCAAACAGATTCATCAGTACCATCCTTCTAGATCCCATATATATGTTTTAATATGCAATATTTGTTTTTCTTTTTCTGACTTACTTCACTCTTACAATAGGCTCTAGGTTCCCGGAGGGGGGGGTTTGGGGGGTGGGGAGAGGGAAGAAGAGGGGGTGGGGAGATAAGGGAGAGAGTGAGATGAATGGAGAGAGTAGCATAGATGCAGATACACTAACATATGTAAAGAGATAGCCAATGGGAATTTGCTGGATGACTCGGAACTCAAACTGGAGCTCTGTAATAACCTAGTGGGAGGAAGATTCAAGAGGGAGGGGTTATATGAACACCTATGGTTAATTCATGTTGATATATGACAGAAATCAAACCAATATTGTAAAGCACTCATCAGCCAATTAAAAATAAATATCTTTTTTAAAAAAGAGAGAATGAGGAGCTCCCCTGGTAGTCCAGTGGTTAAGACTCCATACTTCTAATGCAGAGGGCATTGTGTTCCATCACAGGTTGGGGAACTAAGATCCCACATACCATGCAACATGGCCAAAAATACACACATATATACATAAAAATAAACCTACTGCAAAATCAAAATTGCTAAAAGAGAATGAAAAGAAGAAAATCAGAGGACTCAAATATAGACAGCTCTTTAAGGAGCTTTGCTTGGTGGGGGAGCTAAGACATAGGGCAGTAAATAGTAAGCACAGCAGACATGGTCCAGGGAAGAACTTTGTTTGTTTGCTTTAAATGAGAGAAGTAGTTGCATGTGTTTGCAATGTGGTTGAGGCTGCTGTAGGAGGAGAGAAAATTGATGTTGTAGAGGAGGAAAGGGATCTGGTTGAAATAGTGTCCTTGAGTAGGCAGAGAGGGACTAGAGCTGGTGTCCTCGTGAAGGGATGGCCTTAGACAGGAGCAGGAAAAACAGGCAAGCAGGCAGAGAGTGCAGAGGCGGGTAGGTGAGCACATGGGTTAGTAGGTGTCTGTTAATGTCACTTCTTGTGGCTTCCATTTTTCTTAGTAGGAAGAAAGTCAGCAGAGTGAGGAGAGAGCAGAGAGGGAGTGTTGGGGCAGGAGAAAGTGTGATGGTGACAGAATGTGTGGACAGCGAGGGTTTCTGGAATTGATAGCCAGCAGGAAGGACTCACCTGAGGCTCCTGGTTTGTGGAGGCCAGTGTGCCTGGAACATAGCCCTGCATGGGAAGGGGGGTGTTGGGGTGGGATGGCACGGGGATAACAGAGGCTAGGTCAGGTAGGATTTGGTAAAACTGAGTGAAGGGTTTAGGTTTTATTCCAAATGAACCCTTAGGAAAATTCTTTAAATTCTGCATCTCTGTATTCCGCTTCTGACAAAATAAGAATACATAACCTTTCACCTCTAAAATTCTTGATTCTATGTATAAAAGGGAGAATTAATTTTAAGTGTTCATTAAACTAACAGCTCAAATCTGATTATGAAGCGTTTGTTGAGAAGTAAAATTTCTCATCCATGCATTTTCCTTTTTTATTCTTTGAATAGCTTTCAGTTTTGCTTCAATATCTTGATCTTCAAATTACCGTCTTTCTGGAGCTTGTTTTATTGATTCAGCTCCAAAATTTTTTCATGAAGAAAGCAAAGAGAAGTTAATCATTCGATATGTATTTATTGAGCAGAGATGGTGATCCTGGCACCATGAAGTTATTTTCAGCATTTTTTGAACACTTTGCAGGCATATAAAGGTTAAAAGATTAAATGTGAACTTACTAAAATTTGATGGGCCAGTCTGAAACCAGAAATAAATATTCCTTGGTCTTCTAGATTGTTATCAAGGCAGAGGTTTCTCTTGTGTAGACATTTTTCCCCTTCCTGTGAATATCTTTGGATAAAGCCCTTTTTGCCCTCTTGTGAGGATACTGACCACACAATCATTTGCTGTAGAAAAATCACAAGCATCCTCTATTTGAAAAATTCTTGGAATCATAAAATAAGTCATCCATGTGACGGAAAAGCCACACTCATTTAAAAATTCTCATTTTGAAGACTACTGAATAATAGGATTATTCATGATGTAAATGAAGAACATAGTGGAACAAAATATTTACTATTACCTTGATTTCTAAGTGAATTCATTTTAAATTTATAACCTGGGATGTGATATAGCATAACATTTTCACAAAATAGTCACTCTCCCATGTAGTGTGATTAGGGGTATTTTGATTTATTTGTAAACACTTTTTATTTTTAAGTATTTTTATAATGAATATGTATTTTTTATGATGAATCTAAAATTAAATTTACTAAGACACAATAATTTTTCTTGTGTCTGGAGAAAATTGGTGATTGAAAAATTTTTTTTTCTCTTTTGATAGAGATGCTCCCCATTCCCCACCCATAGGTGGCATAGAACAGACAAACTAAGGTCCACCCATATCAGAACTCATAGCTACTTGAGCCCCTTGGGAGGGGAAAAAATAATATCCTAGATTTAAATGTATGTAAACATAATATTCAGGAAAAGAAAAATAGTTGGGGGATAAAAGACATAACTATATACCAGGGCACTGATCTTGTAAAATTGTAAATGCCTCGCTCATTCTCTTCTCTGTGTAATTTGCTATTCACCTGATGTGAAGAACTGACTCACTGGAAAAGACCCTGATTCTGGGAAAGATTGAAGGCAGGAGGAGAAGGGGACGACAGAGGATGAGATGGTTGGATGGCATCACCAATTCGATGAACATGAGTTTGAGCAAGCTCCAGGAGTTGGTGATGGACAGGGAAGCCTAGCGTGTTGCAGTCCATGGGGTTGCAAAGAGTCAGACACAACTGAACTGAAATGAATTTGTTAAGCAGTCGTTTAACAAATATGTGAGGGTCTGTTTAACAAATGCTTATAAGCACTTATAAGTGCTTCCCTGGTAGCTCAGATGGTAAAGAATCTGCCTGCAATGTGGGAGACCTGAGTTCAATCGCTGGGTCAGGAAGATCCCCCTGGAGAAGGGAATGGCTACTTATTCCAGTATTCTTGCCTGGGAAACCCCATGGACTGAGGAGCCTGCTGGGCTACAGTCCATGGAGTTGCAAAGAGTCGGACACAACTGAGTGACTAACATAACACTTATAAGCACTTACTATGTGCCAGCACAATTTCTAAGTGCTTTGTATGTAACTCATTTCAATCCTCATAGCACCTTTGTGACATAGGTAGTATCTCTGTTTTGTAGATGAGATACTTAGAAACAGGGATGTTACATAGTTGGCCTGAAGTCCCACAGCTGGCAAATGACAAGGCTGAGATTCAAACCCTTGGCATCCACAGACCATGTTCCTGCTCCAAAATGAATTTGCCACTGCACTAGTCTCTTGGTTTCATTTGCTACTAAACAACAAGATATTTTAAGTCTCTATCCTCAGGGAACCTACAGTCTTGTGGGAAGACAGACACCCATCCAATAACCACATGAAACAAATACTTGATTACCAAAATCTAACAAACTTGTGAAGGAATGTGTAGAAAGTGTGTGTGTGTATAAAATGAGACCTTTGAATGTTGGAAAATTGCAGGATACTTCTCTAGGTTCATCTCTCTCCCTCATCACAGCCATTACATGGAATCATGGTATTGTTCACTTAATAATGTGCAGAAGAAGAGCCAAAATGAAAATCTCACTACCCTCAGTGATTGTAACAGACCGAAAGCAATGATCTTTCAGTAGATGGTCAGCCTGTGTATAGGTATAACGATTCATTTCTTCCTTCAAAGAGTCAGGAAGAAATCAAGTATTTGAGCAGAACTGTCTGTCACTCTTGGTTGCTCTGTGCTGCTGCTGCTGCTGCTGCTAAGTCGCTTCAGTCGTGTCTGACTCTGTGCGACCCCATAGACGGCAGCCCACCAGGCTCCCCCGTCCCTGGGATTCTCCAGGCAAGAACACTGGAGTGGGTTGCCATTGCCTTCCCCAATGCAGGAGAGTGAAAAGTGAAAGTGAAGTCGCTCAGTCATGTCCGACTCTTAGCTCTGTAGTAAACTGCAAATGTTGCCCACGAGTATAAACCCTCTGAAGTTCCTGACTGATATCCCCTTTGGATGAGCAAAAACTTAAATCACAACATAAGGAAAAAATGTAATTTAAATTTGGGGTTAGTTTTTATCGGTACAGGTGTATGAATTTTGGTAACGTGGTCCAGAGGTTTTTTGTTTGTTTGTTTTGTTTTTAAATTTCTCTTTTTTTAAATTTCTTTTCTATCAGAGAAGGGAAAGATTTCTCTAATTGGAAGCCTGGACTTGTATGGGTGGGGCAATGTAAACTATAAAATCCAAATCTTTTTTTGTTTTTTAATTTTTATTTGTATATGATTTTAGGGGGTACATAGTGTGAAATTTTTCAGTGTGAAGTGTCCTTTGGGGTATCAGATTCAGCTTCAATTTCTGAAAGAAAGTCTATTGATAGTCTTTAGAGAAATTGAGTGTCTAGAGTACAGGATCTTCTCAGTTGGGGGGATACCAAGTTGTTATCTCTAATCTGGGCAGAATTTAATCCCAGTACAATAGAGCATCAAAACCAGGGGTAAGATGACCAGAGCCCACCTTTTGAGAAAAACTAGGAAGTACTTCAAGGACAAGTGTGTTAATTGCTCAGTCTTGTCTGACTCTTTGCAACTCCATGGACTGTAGCCCTCCAGACTCCCCTGTCCATGGCATTCTCCAGGCAAGAATACTAGACTGGGTTGCCATTCTCTTCCCCAGGCGATCTTCCTGACCCAAGGATAGAACCTGGGTCTCCCACATTGCAAGCAGATTCTTTACCATCTGAGCCAACAGGGAAGCCCTTCAGGAAGTGCTTCAGGCACCAGCAGTTGTTTGGCCGCACATCTCAAGATGGCAGCCAAGTTAACCTTGATGCTCACAAGGCTCTGGGCTCATGTGTCAGCGGGAATATCACTCATCGCAGCCTTACTACTCTGTCACATGTATCAGTTGTTCTCTCCTCGTTGTAGTGGCAAGGGTACCTTTTGATAGAGTAGCTACCAGACCCTCTGCAGATGCTATTAACTGCCACCCCTAATCTACCGCTCTGACTCTTACGATGAATCCCTAATCACTGAGCCACAGTTGCCTGGACAGCTGGACTGTAGAGAGTGGGAATTTATACCAAATTCGCCTCCTATTGAATGACTTTCCTAGGAGTTTAGAAGTGGCAAGAACAAGTTTATTTCTCCATTAGAAAGTAACTGTTATCTGTAAAATGGGGAGCTGTTGGGGACCATCTTCTGTGTTGTGGAGTGGATAAAGATGGTCTGACAGAAGAGGTGAACTAGAAAGAGCCAGTCACCCATGAGAGTGGGACTGAGTGCTCTCTGGGTTCCAGGCTGACTTTGGCGTCTTGGGTCTAGTGCTTCTTGAAGCCCCACAGATTTCCTTGCCAGGAGTCCAGTGGACATTAGCATGCATTGTCCTTTCTTTGCTTTTCATTTGGTTTGTTGTTTGGTTTTGCTTAATTCAAGCTTGATTGCTGTTAGCCGGAATGGAAGAGTCCTATAACTAATGGAGTAGTTTTAATAGTTCAAGGAATATACTTACCATGTTGATGTACCCACCAACCTCCTTTAGAATTAACTGCATCAGGTCTTGGGCTCAAATATCTAGTTGTAGACATGCTCATGGATCACCCACTTTCATATTCAAGTAACAAAGACATCAAGCCGGAACAAGAAAAATGTAGAGAAGTTTTAGTTTGAGAAAAAGTAGCAGGCATTTCCTAGAAATAGCTCTGACCCAAACCCAGCCAGAGCAGATTCAACCGGAGGGATATAAACAGAAATCACACCCAGACTGCTATAATTAAACTAAACTAGATTTTAGAGGAAATTCTTCTTTGTGAAAAGCAAAGAATCTATATGTATAGTGGTTCAATCTTAAGCACTTAGGAAAACAATTACCAAATTTGTGATTTGCAGACAGAAATCTTATTCAAAATGAATTGGTCAATGTAAAAATAAAATGCATAAAATCCTTTTTATAAATGCTGAAATCATATCCATGCAAGGGTCATGGTTAGTATTAGATGTTTCCTGTAGACTAAAATCTCCACACAACACGTCTTAGACGATCATCAAGTTCATTACAGCTGTTGCCTTTGTTTTTGTCTCTGCTTTATATGTTAATAATTCCTTTATCCATGTTTTATGCTCCTACTTCATGTCTTATTGTACTATTTATATGTAGGGATATGAGTCCCTGATAACTTTGAGGATAAATATAGAGGAAAATGGGCTTTATTAGTTTGGGTTTGTTTTATTAATATTCTACAGTTTGATTAGAATGAGAAACTAGAGAGGGCATTATTTGCCAAGCAGAGTAAAAACAACATAAAATGAAATAAACTGAGCCTCAATGTATTATTGATAGAACACGAAGACATTTTTCACAGCATTGTTGTAAGTACAAAGGTCCTTGTGTGAGACAATAAAGGAGAACAAAGACTTATTTTTTTTCCCTCAGACTCTTTTTTAGTTTCTTTGCAGATACCTTTAGTTATGTGAAGGGCATACTTTTTCTTTAAAAAGGAATTTAGAGGGGAAGATACCAAAATATACCAGACGACTATATTGAAATATTTACCATTTGTTGATTTGGGACACAGAGTGAATGACAGATTTCAGCATAATATTTGCAGAGGGAAAAGGAGAATTTTCCATGAGCATCTAGAATGTTGTTTTGCTTGAGTTTATGCAGAAAATACATCTGAGAAAAATGAAAACTAATCTTGGAGGAGGGGAGAATTCCTCTGAGAATATAACCAAATAATGCCAACAGAACTTTTCAAGTGATTAGCAGTAAAGAAATAACGTTACCAAAAGTGGGATCTGGCTGCTCAGCACTCTGAAGCCAATAAAGAGGCAAGTTTGGTGGAAAAGAAAGTCAGCTTTATTTCAGCTTCTGGCAACCAGGTGCAGGGGCAGGGAGGAGTTGGGGGGTGACAGGTTGGACCCCTGTCCAAAGCCAGCTCCCGCTCACTGACAGTCAATGGGCAGGAGCTTTTACAGGGGAGTTTTAGGGGTGTATAAGCAGAGAGAGGGGACTACATGCAGAAACAGCACAGTCAGCTCTGACATTCGTACTGAAATTGGTCATGCAGTGGTCTGACCAGTACGATCTGATTAAGTACAGTTAATCTTCAGCTTTAAGGTCAGTTTGTTCCCATTTCCTTGAGGCCAGTTCTCGAAATCGTGGCTGCTTATGTCATGGCTACAGCCTGGTCATCATGTAGTTAAGTTCTTCCACCCGGTAGGTGCTTCAGTATCTACCAGACAGCTCACAGGATGTCTCAGAATATTATCTAGAGTCTTTGAGGAGGAACTAAATGTCCTTGACTTTGTTTAACAAGTAAACTATTGTTATTCTGTCTTCTTTGTTTTCCTTTGCTTCTGCATTTTCTTGCTTCTCTGATTAAACTTACTCTTTGGCTAAAGTTTTTCCATAGACAAAAGGCAGGCTGAGGACATGGAGGGCAGGGACCATAGAGTCCTGCTCCATTTCAGTAAGACTTGATTTTTTTTTTCAATCTCACTTTTGCAAAAATAAGCTGAGCTCTTTGTAGAATGGCCACATGATAAATGGGTGTGGTTCCAGATAAGCCATTAAAATATATATGATCTTGTGTGCACGTTTGCATATATTTCTCTTCTACTCTCATCTTCCCACTATGGCTGGATACATTCAGTAACTGGTTATAGATTTGGAGATGTTCCCTCTAAAAGCCATTTTGAATAAAGAAAGGCAAAAGCTATAATTATCCGCAGGCCAAAAAACAGTAAGTGAAAAAAAAACTACTGGAAATCATTACAGATAGTGAGCCAATGCAGAAACTATTCGACCTGCTTAATAAGAGAAGCTCTCCCATTCAAGAAAACTATTCTTAAGAATGGAGGGATATACACAGTACTATATAAAATAGGTAACTAATAAGGTCCTACTATATAGCACAGGGAACTCTACTCAATACTCTGTAATGACCTATATGGGAAAATAATCTAAAAAAGAGTGGATACATGTATAACTGATTCACTTTGCTGTACAACTGAAACTAACACAACATTGCAAATCAACTATACTCCAGTAAAAATTAAAAAAAAAAAAATGGAGCAAAATGAAATAATACCCCAGTTGTCAAATTTATTTGACAGAAGTTCAGATAATATGAAACCCGGAAATACCTATTCTAAAGAGATCAGGACAAGGCACTCTAGACATGAAATCACACCTCTTCTTCACAAGATTTTAGCAGTTTTGTATAATAATGGAAGAACAGTCATTTGTAATCCAACAGCCCTGAATTTGAATTCTAACTCTGCCATTCAACAGCTTGGTAGTCATGGAAGTCATGGACAGATGGGTCTCAGTTTTCTCATCTGCAAAGTGGATATGAAAACATCTGTAAATTAAAAATGAAAGCCCCCTAGCACCCTGCCTGGCGCAGAAATACTGTCTGAAAGGAAGCTGGCATTTCCAAATTTTGTCTCAGAAGAGCCGCTTTTATCATGTGATGAAAGTCCTGGCTTCATTCTTGTAGAGGATGCAGAATTGGGTTTTATATTTCCAGTAACTTGGAGGAGTTAGATCATTTTTTATCACCCTCAAATCAATTTGCCTGCCATGTGCACCTTCTTTTACTAATTAAATTGTATGTGCAAAACTCTGGGTCATACTATTAAATTCAGTTTGGGAATATATACAAATTGTCAGCCTAGCCTACTCTCCAAACACAAGAACAGCTTCTATAGTGTAACTCTGCGAGATGCAACTGTGAAATGGGATAGACAAAAAAAAAAAAAAAATCTGCAATTTTTAAAAATAAATTCCCTAGTTCAATGATTTTTAAAATTTCTAAAGTAGTAATAATTCATTTGTAAAATATTTCAAAAGTTAAAAAAGTTATACTTATATACATAGTACTATCTTTTATCAAGCATAGTAAATAATTTGCTATATGTATGTTAATTTTTTGAGGAAATAAAACTTTTCAAATTTATTGGAGCCTAACCCCAACACCTTCCAGAGTCACCACTATTCTAAATTTTACATTTATCATTCTCAAGCAGTTATCTCTCCACTTCCGCATGGTTCTTAAGTTTTGAAGTTCTATAGAAATAGTATGTTACTTGATATAATTTTTTAAACATTTTTGAGATTTAACCATGTTAATACATATAATATCATTCATTTTTAACACTGTAGAAATTTCCATTGCATGAATCTGGTGAAATTTAATTGGCCTAATCTTCTGTCAATGGGTATTTAATTTATTCCAGCTTTATACTGTACCAATGATGATATGAACATTCTTGTAGCTACTTCCTCCCGTGCATATACACAAGAATTTCTCTAATATATATTTCTAGAAGTGAAATTGATGGGATGCAGAGAAAGCATAACACTCAGTTTTAACTATATTATACTAGAAAGTTGTTCTCCAAAATGGCTATTACAGTTTGCCCTCCCACCAGCGATAAATGGAAATTCCTAATCTTCATCTGTTGTAACACTTGATATCATCAGGTTTCTGAACTGTTTGGAAATCTGGAAAGCATAAAATTAATTTTTTAATTTGTATAATCTGACTACCAGTCAGATCATCCCTATTTAATACACTTATTGGCTAATTCACATTTTCTTTCCTGAGAACTGCAGTGCTGCTTTCTGTGCCTTTCTTCCTGTATACTTTTTTATTGTTCATTTGAGGAGTTCTTCATATATTGTGAATGATAATCATTTGCTTTATGTGTGGAAGATATCATTTTCTGGCCAGTATGTATTTTAATACTGTTCCTGAAGGTTTTTTAAAATTATTATTTGAAAACTGAGGTTTTTTATTCTCATGTTTTATTTTTTAAATTCTTCTCTATTTGGAAGACATAAAAAATCATTTGTCCATGGTTAAGTATTTGATCTAACTGGAATGTGTCTGTGATGTTAGGTAGGGAGTTGATCTTAATTATTTTTCTCATGAGTAACCGTTTCCCCTAAGATAGTTTGAATAGCCCATCTTTCCCCTCATATTAATAAAGATGCTCTCTATTTATTTCCATTATTTTATGCCATAGCCCTGTACTAAAAACCTACTTGCAAGACCATATTATTATGTCTTTACAGTCATTCTAGATATTCGATATAGTATGCTCCTCCATCATTAATATTGTCTACAAAATTGTTGATTTGTTCATCCAAATGAATGATAGGTTCATATTGTTAAATTCCATACACAGTTATGGGAATTTTGCTTGAATTCCAATGATTTCGTCATTTGGGGAAAATTGACAACGTGTTAGCACTGGGACACTATATCTGTGTTCTTGAATTGCTCTCCTCTTTTTCAGGTCTTCTTTTACATCCTTTATAATCATATTAGTTGAGATTAGTTAAACTATGTAAAATAGAAAAGTTACAAAACCAGAGCTTAAACAAGAGAGTTTATTTTTCTCTCACATAAGTGAAGTCTGGAGGTAGGTGGATGGCAACTCCACTCTTGCCAGGAATCCAGGCTTCTGCTAACACTCTGATGGATGATTCCAGCACATGACTTTTCTTCAAAGTCACTTGGTCATCTATGTGGTTCCTGGAGCGCCTGTCTCATCCACACTCGGTCACATAGAAGGGAACGTGACAAGGGGTTGGTCTATCTATTGCCCTTGTAAGGAACCTTTCCAGAAGGCCCACCCAGTAACACTTTACATCTTACTAAGCCAGAGCATAGTCTCATGTCCCTACTTAAGTGCAAGGGAGACTGGAAGATGTGGTCTTTTCATTAGATCCATTGCGGCCCCCAATAATAATGGAGGCTTTGTTAATAAGTAAAACAAACAGATATCAATAGTCTATCCCAAAATGCTCTGGATTCAAGTGGCTAGGGTTTGCTCATTTCTGTGTCCTTTTGCTGGTTACTTCACCTGCCTGAGATCCAGTTTCCCCACCAGCAAAATGGAGATAACTATTATACCTCAAAGAAGATGGCATGAGATAACATCCAGTGCCTTGAGCTTGCTGAGCAGTCATAGATTGTAACTGCCACTATTGTGCTCTGCTATTTCAACTAGAGTGAAAGACAGTCAGGCAGGAAAATGACCCTTTTGCCACACAGTCCTGGAATCTAGCTCCCCACTGATCTTCCCACTCTCATGCTTCAGGTATTATAAAACTTACTGAATATATAATTTAAGCAAAATTAAAGATGAAAAGGCCATCAGATAAGTAGAGATTATTATTTGTTTGCATTTATAAATGCTGATAATAAACTTTTTTTTTCATTGTTGCTGCATTGCCACTTTGATCTCAGTTTATTTTGAGTGATGGTCAAAAATATTTATTATGTTTGCTTATAGCTGATAGTAATAGTTGTTCCCTGATAGCTCAGTTGGTAAAGGATCCACCTGCAATGCAGGAGACCCTAGTTTGATTCCTGGGTCAAGAAGATCCACTGGAGAAGGGATAGGCCACCCATTCCAGTGTCCTTGGGCTTCCTTTGTGGCTCAGCTGGTAAAGAATTTGCCTGCAAAGTGGGAGACCTGGGTTGAATCCCTGGGCTGGGAAAAAGCCCCTGGAGAAGGGAAAAGCTACCAACTCCAGTGTTCTGGCCTAGAGAATTTGATGGACTGTATAGGCCATGGGGTCACAAAGAGTCAGACATGACTGAGTGACTTTCACTTTCACTTTATAGTTTTCTTTCATCCAGATTTTCAGTAGTACGGTATCATCATTCATTGAACTGGTCTGTGTTTAGATGGTCCATTATATATATAAACAAACTTGGAACAAATGAGTTTGTTTTCTTCCAAATGCACTTCTGATTCTGTCTGCAAATTGCCTTTAAGTTTAACTGATGCTTTATTTTATGTGAGCCCTTACCAAAAATGTTTTTGGGAGCCACTTACTTTTTTTAAATTGTTTGGCTTTATTGCATAAGAAGTGATCTCTTTTGCCTCATCTTAGATGTGATTTATCTATTAAATAAACTGTGATGGGTTCTAACTGTTGTCCTATTGCATGACAAAGTAGGACTCTACAGAGTGAGAGCTTACTTTGTATTTTTAAAAATTTATGTTATTGAAATATTAGCTGGTTTACAATGTTGTATTAATTTCTACTCTATAGTAAATTACTGATTCAGTTATACATATATATAACTGAACTTTCTCATGTTTGTTTCCATTCCATTGTGATTTATCACAAGATATTGAATATGGCTCCCTGTGCTGTGCAGTGGTTCCTTGATATTTACCCATTCTCTATATAATAGTTTGCATCTGCTAATCCCCAACTCCCAATCCATCCCCCCCTCCAACAGCCCTCCTCCTTGGAAACCACATGTCTGTTCTCTATGTCTGGAGTCTGTTTCTGTTTCATAGATAAGGTTATTTGTGTCATATTTTAGATTCCACACGTGTGATATTATATGGTATTTGTCTTTCTCTTTCTGACTTAGTATGATTATCTCTAGGTCCATCCATGTTGCTGCAAATGGCAGTATTTTATTCTTTCTTATGAATGAGTAGCATTCCATTGTATATATGTACCATGTCTCCTTTATCCATTCATCTGTTGATGGACATTTATGTGGCTATCATGTCTCAGCTATTGTAAATACTGCTGCAGTGAACAGTGAGGTGAAGATATCTCTTAGAATTATGGTTGTCTCTGGAAATATGCCCAGGAGTGGGATTGCCAGACCATATGGCAGCTAATACTTTAAGTTTTCTAAGGAACCTCCATACTGTTCTCCATAGTGGTTGAACCAATGTACATTCCCACTGATAGTATAGGGGGGTTCCCTTTTCTCCATATCCTCTCTCCAGCAATTCTATTTGTGGACTTTTTAATGATAGCCATTCTGACTGGGGTGAGATGTCACTTTGTATTTATTGTTTGACGTTTAGTGATGTGGGCAGCAGTAAAACACAAGGTGAAAAGTGGCAGTATTAAACTAAAAGAGCTAATGTGTTAAAACCACACTTTCATACTTGAAGATGGCAACAAAGCTGCAGTCTACAGGTACAGTAACTTATTTCCCAGGATTTATACTTATTGAAAAGAGTATGTGCCAGTCATTGATAGGACTGTTTGATACAACCCTTGAGGAAAACTGATCTGTGAACAAACACTCCTCTACAGTTTCATTGTTTAACATAATCTGTTTAGGTTAAAGGACTATAGTTTAGAAGGTAACTCACAGTGAGTAGAAATTTATAACTTCTTTTTGTCTGTTTGGTAAAGGAGCAGTATTGCCTTAAAGAGATAATATTTTTAAAGGACTTGTTTTAATATATGCTAAGACTAAAAGACAAATATATACCTTTTCTTCTTCCTCATTTGAATTTTACCTTTATCCTTAAAGTTCCTATATTCATTCATGCAGTCATACATTTAGGAAAACCATTTTAGAGTCTACTTTGTGCCAGACAAAATATTGTGTGTTATTGGTGCAACAGTGCACAAAACAGACATGACATGGATCTGTATTCATAGAATTTATAAACCAGTTTTAAAAGGGCTTCAAAGTCTGCATGAAAAGACACCATGTAGTACTGTGCTGTCCAGTGCAGGCACATGTGATTATTTAAATTAAAAATGATTAAAATTAAATAAATTCAAACTTTCAATTCTCCAGTACACGAGCATTTGAGTGCTCAAGAGCCTCCTATAGATGATGACTACCATATTGGACAATGTAGATGTGGAATATTTCCACCATCATGAAGGTTTTGTTGGAAAGTACTGCTCTGAAGTTTGAGATGCAGAATTAGCCAAGCAGATGGGTGAGAAAGGTCAGTCCTGGAGGCCTCTCCAGAAAGCTGCTCAAACAGGCAAAAACCAAGAGTAGCAGAAAAAACTTAAAGAGCGTCTCCTGAGGTGAAAGATAAAGGCTTGGCTGAAAACTGAAAGAAGCCACTAATGTCTTGCTCAGTTGTTGGATGAGAAACGTTCAGTGCTATTCTGTGGCAGACGAGGGAGCTCCAGGAAATTTCCAAAAAGGAATGATTTGGCCGGGAACATCTCCAACAGAGAAAAGTTCAATAATTGTGTGAAATCACTTGATGCTGACTTGGCCAAATTTCTGTGGTAATTTTGATCCTCACAAAATGTCAGTTATTTCACACACACACACAAATATTTATCATGCATAATTTCAGCTACTCTGAACAATTTGCCAGCATTTCCCGTATTTTACCTTTGAATTTTGTAAAATTTCAAGATATTTTGTGGTTACATCCAAGAGAAATTTTAGGTTATTTTCTTCTTTTTATTTTAAACCATAACGCTCTCATGAATTTGCAGTCTTCCATTTGCTTCTTGAAACTGAGATACCAAATCCATCAACTCTCCTATCAAACAAATAATTGGCCCAAATGTAATTATATTATTAATAAAAATAAGAATGACCCATTTCTGTTCACATTTAGTAACAGTTGAAATGGTACATAGAAATAATAAACTTTAAAATGAATCAGCAGAGAGAATCAAAGTAAAATTCCTAAAACACAGTACATCTCCTAAACCTCACTAATAAAAGTTATCCTTCTGATAGATTTGGTCTTGATGATCAACAAGTAGTAAATGTTACATTTTCTCAAAAAAAAATCTCTGATGTTATCATTTAAGAACACTTTAAGTTAGGAATTTGGGACTAACAGATACACATCACTACATTTAAAATAGATTAAAAAAAAACAAAGACCTATTGTATAGCACACAACTATATTCAATATCTTATAATAATGGATAATGAAAAGGAATCTAAAATATATATATATATATATACACACACACATATATATGTATAACTGAATCACTTTGCTATACACATGAAGCACTGTAAATCAACTATGCTTCAATTTTTAAAAAAAAATTAAAAGAATACTTTATACACAGGAAAACAAAATCCTCAATATCTATAACTGTGGTCTCTCAATAGAAATGTTAGCAAACCTGTTTTTGTACCAAGAGATCTAAAATTTGGGTATCTATTGAATTACAACATCAGTCCTATCTTTCCTCCATCAAAGTGTCCAACCTTAGAACGAAAAGAAAATGAGCAAACTTATCAGCCATCCATCTGGGCCATGAGAGATCAATACCAAGAGGTACAAGATTTAAAAGTAAATTTAAAGATTTACTTAACGTTATAAGAAGAAATAGAAATTTACCTTAAGTTTCCTGATCTGTTACTTGCCTCATTCACTAGACTCGATGAACTTTTCATAGCAAGAATTCAGTCAAGGTTCTATTTGGAAATGAGGACCTCACAAGAGTAATTGCAGGCAGCAATGATACAGATAATGAGCAAAAAAATTAGTCTTCTTTACTATGTTTATTAAAAATAGAGTAATGGGTTTGGTTTCCACTAACAAGGCAAGTCCAACTCATATAGTTATGAATGAAAAAAATTTCAAACTCATAAGAAGTTTGAAAAGAGAACAATTCAGTGCAGATCAGGTAGGGGATTTTCCCTGGGTTGCAAGGTTGCATCCATTTCCATTGTATAGTTGAAGCTTCCTCTATAAGAAAGTTAAGTTGGTTTGGCTTTGTGGAGCCACATTCTCATTGGAATATGTTAGATAATCCATTAAATATTGCCTTTGTGAACTGATGAACTCTGTATTGCAGAGTACTGATGAACTCTGTATTGCAGAGTATCTTGAGGAAACCCACTTTGTTTAAGATAGTTTATTCTTTCATTCCTACTCTGGACTATTTATGAGGTGAATTTTTATTTTTCTTTCTTTAGATCAGCTGTTTCCAGGGACCCACCCTTGTAATATGAATACAAAGACTAGAATGATTTGTAATTTTGTTACTGATTTATCAACACTAAATTGTGTGCTATTTGGATTTGTGTGAATAGGGATCAACAAACTTTTTCTGTAAATGACCAGAAAGTTGATATTTTAGTCTTGGCAAGACATAAAATCTCTGTCACAATTCAACTCTGCTGCTGTAACACAAAAGCAACCGTAGACAACATAGAAATGAATAAGCATGGTAGTTTTCCAATAAAACTTTATGTATGGACACTGAAATCTGAATTTCATGCAGTTCTTACGTGTCATGAAATATCCTTCTTTTGATTTTTTTCATACTTTATTTATAGTGTCATTAATTACTGTGGCAAATATTTTTATGTAGGAAAAGAAAAAAAAATCTACTTATAATCTGAATTGTCTCAATTTAAGTAGAAAGATCAGGTTGAAGCATCTTTCTATAGGATCCTTCCTATAGTAGATAAAGGGCATTATGGTCCCTGTTTGTGTGGACAGTATTCTCACTGATCCTTTTCTTAGGCATGCACTTCCAAACCTCCTTTATAGTTGGTTTAGGGCTGCTTAACTAACTTTGGCCAATAGATTGTGATCATGAATTACATACACTACTTCTGTCTTCTGTGGGATCCAGTCCTTTCTCTCTTCCTTTGTCAACTGGCTGAATGTAAGAGGACTCAAAGCCCTTGGAGGATGACCAAGCCAATAGATGGAATAATTCTGGATTCCTAAACCATCTCAGGAAGAACCGCCTACTCAGTACCTGACTGGGCTGTGAAATGAGCAGCGGATAAATCATTACATTGTTCAACAGTGGAAATGTGGAAGCTCATTGCTGCAGCAGAGCCTAGCCTAGCCCGACTCATGCAATCTCTTTTCTCAACCTGAATGCTGAATTGAGTGTTTAGTACACAGTAGGTGCTGAATGGACATTTGTTGATGGTTGATGGATATCAAGCAATAAGTTTTACCTCGTCATGTTGAATGTTACTAAAATGTGACATTATGTTATTAAAATAAAGTGTATGTATTATAGATAACCAGGTTTCACTTACTGTACACATGAGTTCAGAACAAAGATAAGAATAATCCTGTTCTGGTGTGATGCATGCAACCGCACTCTCTATAATACTGTGTTCATCCTGGTACAATGGCATACATTTGTTGTGCTGATAGTATGTGCCAGGAATTGAGGCTGGGGATACAGATAGGAATCATTTATGACAGATTTATTATTTCTATTTTGTGTTATTTTTTTATTGGAGTATATTTGCTTTACACTGCTCTGTCACTTTCTGCTGTACAGCAAAGCGAATCAGCTGTATGTATACATAGATCCCCTCTTTTTTGGATTTTGTTCCCATTTAGGTTACCACAGAGAACAGAGTAGAGTTCCCTGTACTATGCAGTATGTTCTCTTTAGTTATCTGTTTTATACATAGCATCCATAGTGTACGTATGTCAATCCCAATCTTTCTATTCATCCCGCCGCCCCTTCCTTACCCCTTGGCGTCCATACATTTGTTCTCTACCTCTGTGTCTCTGTTTCTGCTTTGCAAGTCAGATCATCTGTATCACTTCTCTAGATTCCACATATATGCATTAATATATGTTTTTCCCTTTCCAAGTTACTTCACTCTGTATGATATTTTCTAGGTCCATCTACATCTCTGCAAATGACACAATTCCATTCCTTTTTATGCCGAGTAACATTCCACTGTACATACATGTACCACATCTTCTTTCTCCATTCATCTGTTGATGTACATTTAATTGCTTCCATTCCCTGGCTTTTGCAAATAGTACTGCAGTGAACATTGGGGTGCAATGTATCTTTTTGAATTATTGTTTTCTGTGGCTTTATGCACAGGAGTGGGTTTGTTGGGTCATATGGTAGTTGTATTTTTAGTGTTTTAAGGAACCTCCATTCTGTTCTCCCTAGTGGCTATATCAGTTTACATTCCCACCTGCAGTGCAAGCGGGTTCCCTTTTCTCCACACGTTCTCCAGAATTTACCATTTGTAAATATTTTGTTAATGACCCTACTGACTGGTGATACCTCATTGTAGCTTTGATTTGCATTTCTCTAATAATTAGTGATGTTGAGCATCTTTTTATGTGTTCATTGGCCATCTGCATGTCTTCTTTGGAGAAATGTGTATTTAGGTCTTCTGCTTATCTTTTGATTGGGTTGTTTTGTTTTTTAAATATTGAACTGCATGAGCTGTTGGTATATTTTGGAGATTCAGCCTTTGTCAGTTGCTTCATTTGAAAATATTTCCTCCCATTCTGAAAGTTGTCTTCTTGTCTTGTTTATGGTTTCCTTTGCTGCGCAAAAGACTTTAAGTTTAATTAGGTCCCATTTGTTTGTTTTTCTTTTCATTACTGTAGGAGGTCAGTCCAAAAAGATCTTGCTATGATTCATGTCAAAGAGTGTTATGCCTATGTTTTCCTCTAAGAGTTTTATAGTGTCTGGACTTGCGTTTATGTCTTTAATCCATTTTGGAGGTTTGGGTTTTTTTTTTTTTTCTGTGTGTATGATGTTATGACAGATTTTAAACACAGTTTTCTGAGCATCATACTTCACAATTAAGATGGGCAAACCAAAACTATCCAAAAAAGAGAAACCAGAGTATTCAGGAAAGGGACAGATATTAAAAGCATGTGTCACCTATACAAACAAAGAATTATTTTGTACAGTAATCAACATGAATGGTGAGAATACTCAGATGAATAAATCATTTTCCCATGCATTAGAAATGGGAAATTTGAGACAGATGGACAGGTGTACCCACAGCTGTGAGTACAGAATAAAAAGTAAACAGCTCTCCCTGAGGATTCTAAACAGTGGCATTTGAACTGAGTCTTTAAAAGAAAGATATGGGTCACTTGGCAGATAAGGGAAAGGCAAGTGTTTCAGTGTACCTTGGAGGAAAGATATAGACCAGGGTATATTATGTAATAGAATGGGGTTCACAGGCAATAAATATATATAGGAAAGAGATGAGAAAATGCCAGATAGGCCAGATCATGGAGGTTTGGACAACATTTTAAAGGGCTTGGACTTTCCCTATCAGTAGCTTGGAACCACTAACAGTGTTGGAAAGGAGGAAATAATGTGGACATTTGTATTAAAAAATAAAATTACAGTTGCTGAAAGCCCTATAAAGACAATACAATGTAATAATTGTCTCTACATTGTGATATATTATTAAAATATATGTGTGATTTGAGTCCTGAACCATGAATAGGGGTAGAAATGTATTTTAGAAGGTGGCCAGAGAAGACGTCTCTGACAAGGTGAGGTTGAGCTGAAATATGGATGATAAGAAGTTGGTCAGTTAAGGCCAGGAAGAGGCACATGTGCAAAGGCCCTAAGTAAGGATAGAGTTGGGCATGTTTGAGGGTCAGAAGGATGGTCAGTGGGACTAGAACACACGAGAGAAGGTGGGAGGGGCAGAGCACTGGGTCAGAAAGTTCAGTTGGACTCATTCCCATAGTCTTTCACATCACGTAAGAAGTGGGGACTTTTTTCCTAAGTACAATGGGAAGCATGTTAAGGTTTTTTTTTTTGACTGCCACCTGCAGCAACTATGTGGGAAGGAGATTATAAATAGGCTGGAGTATAGTACACGTTGAGTAGTTGTTGGGGATCTTGTTGGATTATCCAGACTGCAGATGAGGCTATTTGCAGAAGAATTGAAAAGAACTAGATTTCACTGGAATGTATGTTGAAAGAAAAGCTGAGAGAATGTATTGTGGTTGGTTGTGAGAGCTGAGATAAAAAAAAGAATCAAGTATCAGTCCTAGATTTTCACTCACTGAATAGAGGAGCATTTGTACGTACTGTAATGGGAACAATGAAGAGAGCAAAAGACTCACAAAGGAAAAGAGGGTTCTGATTACCCTCACTAAAGAAGTTCCTGTTAGCTCTCCAAAAAGAACTATTGAGTAGACAGCTAAATATTACCGTTGAGAGTTTAGAGAAGTCAGGACTCAAGACACAAATTTGAGATATTTATTGATTATAATTAATGTCTTGAAAACATATGCAATCATCTAAGAGAAGGTGTAGATAGAGCAGAGATGAAGCTTAGGACTGAACCGTGAGGTGTTTCAACAATTAGAGGTTAAATGAACTGATAAGGGGGAAGAGATAAGCTTGAAAAGCAGTCAGTGAACACATGGAAAATCAAGAGAATGTTGCTTTAAGAACACCAAAGAGGAAAGAATGCTCCAGGAAAGAAGGAAGGAACCACCCTTTCAAATGATGCTTGAGAATTCAAGTAAAAAGAGAACAGAAGTTGGATTTCTCCACGTGAAGGTCAAGTTCACCTTGACAAGAGCCCAATGTAGATTGATTTTTGAAAAAGAAAGAAAAACTTGGGACAAGAGAAAGAGTAACTATAGATATTGCCTAAGAAGTTTTCCTTTAAAGACCGTAGAGCAGTAGGATTGTAGATGGAAATTTGAGGATAAGGAATGTGGATTAAGGAAGTTGATGCTGGAACATATTTGTTTGTTGGTGGGAACAAACCAAAACCGAAGGGAAGGACAAAATGAATGGTGTTGAAAGGAAGGAGCTTGATTGCAGGACTACATCATCAAGAGGGCAGGAGAGTCTTGGATACAGAGAACAAAAGAAGGGGCTGGTCTTAACGTTAACTCTATATCTTAGAGCAGCTTTTTAAAAAAGGTTAATGAAAGTGGAAAAACATTCATTTATAAGATTTAAGATCCAATATGTACTCTAGTGATTAGAATTGAGTTGAATAATTGAGATTTGCTAGGAGAGAAGAACTTAAGTGTTCTCCCAAAAAATGAATTTTAAAAAGAAAAGAAAGGTAAATATATGGGGTGATGGATGTATTAATTAACTTGACGGGGGAATCCTTTCACAATGTATACATATATCAAGTCATCACTTTAAATAACTTACAATTTTGTCAGTTATACCTAAATAAAGCTGTTAAAAAATGGAGGCAGTGAGTGAGATTACAGCTCTAAGTAGGTTGATTTAAGAAGGGCAGCTCTGTTTGTGTCTTTTTTATGTAGTTTGAAGATTAGGAGGGGAAAATAGTTCCCCCATTGGAGAAGGAAATACTTGAAAACAATTAAGCAGTAACAATTATTAGAAAGCTCTTCCTTGCTTGGAATCAGAATTCACTTTCTTCTTTACAGTATTATAAATTTAGACTCATACATCATCAAATATGGTATAGATAGCAAAATATTACACCCTTCACTGTGGATGGTAATTCTATTGATTTTGAGCAAGAGTGCTTTTAATACATGTGAATTTACAACAGATTATTTGGAGCTTGTTTAATGTGGGTCAGATAAAATTCCATATTTTTCATGTTTGTTAATGTTATTTAAATAGCCTTTAAAGTGAAAGCGAAAGTCGTTCAGTCTTGTCTGACTCTTTGCGACCCCATGGACTATACAGTCCATGGAATTCTCCAGGCCAGAATACTGGAATGGGTAGCCCATCCCTTCTCCAGGGGATCTTCCCTACCCAGGAATTGAACGGGGATCTCCTACATTGCAGGCAGATTCTTTACCAGCTGAGCTACCAGCGAAGCCCTTTATTTAGGGCTTAATTTACTGGAGAGTAAGGCAATGGCACCCCACTCCAGTACTCTCGCCTGGAAAATCCCATGGACGGAGGAGCCTGGTAGGCTACAGTCCATGGGGTTGCTAAGAGTCGGACACGACTGAGTGACTTCACTTTCACTTTTCCCTTTCATGCACTGGAGAAGGAAATGGCAACCCACTCCAGTGTTCTTGCCTGGAGAATCCCAGGGACGGTGGAGCCTGGTGGGCTGCCGTCTATGGGGTCGCACAGAGTCGGACACGACTGAAGCGACTTAGCAGCAGCAGCAGCAGAAGCTTAAAAGTATATTTGTATCTATTAATTTTCAACTGTTAAATCTATTTTATCTCAATAATTTTCTCTATTAGTAACTTAGAATTTTTGCCTCTTTAATCCAAAATACTGACTGTACTTTCAGTTTTGAGATGTCTTATGTCTTCTTGATCAGTGATTCCTCAATCTATTGTCTCAGAAGAAAAAACGTTTGACTTATATTTTCTCTTAATATGTTTGCCTTTTATTGAACAGTCAACGTTTTCCTGATTATTAGCATCAACTCTAGGCTTCCTCAAATCGGTTTGTGATCTCCTTCCTGAATACCAAAACAAGTCTGCCTCCCTTGTATATCAGTGTTGCACTCCTGTTCATCCTTATTTTTGAAATATTTTATTTATCGAACATACAGAACTTTAAAAAATCTTGACTCCAAAACAAGATTCCTCTATGGCAGCACTAGGTTCTGTACACATCTTCTCCTCTTTCTGTTTGTCAACATCTACAGAACCATACTTACTTCTGAGAAAACACTCATCATTCTCGAAGCAAAGTCTTTTAGACTATGCTTAAAAGATCACATTTATAATTCCTCTGCAGTGTAGTCTTGGTGTATGAAGTCAGGTTTTGAGTAGCTGTCTGAATATCCCAATATTGTCTTCTCCCATCATTACTCATTTCAAAATATGCTGGCTTCTCTTTCCCAAGTCCCAGCACAGCTTCCCATTCTTCCATGGGATCAGATTTAATTGTTTATTCCATTGCACCCTCTGTTTCTGAGCCATGAAATTTGTTTTCTTTCTCCTTTCACAGAAATATCAAGTCAGTACCTCCTGTTTTAGATTTTGATATTATAATACTTATTTCCAACAGTAATTTCTATAAGGGTCATTCTAATCTAAATTGTGGTGTGGTAACAAACAGCCCTTAAAACCTCAATGGCTTACCACAGCCAAAATTCATCTCTTACGTAAGAAAACCCACTGTGTACTGGGCAACTCTTCAAGGTGTCTGAATTCCACGGAGCGGGTCATACAGTCCAGTGGTTTCTATCTCATGACACCACCCATGTTGCTGCTACCTGTCTCTTCAAACTCAATATCACCCAACCTGACCCATGACACCGCTTTCCCTGTCCCAATCCATCAAACCTAGTGCTTTTCTAGTGTTCCTGTATAGAGGTATGGAATCCATCATTTAGGCAATTGAAGGCAAAAACTTGCAGCAGTTTTTATTATTCTTTGTCTCTGGGTATATAAGGGTCTCTTTGACCCCTAAATACTCAGTGATACACTATTTAACAACCAGTTCTCCAGAAACAAAATGTTCATATGTTTATATTTATCATACATTTTATTGTGCTTCCCTGGTGGCTCGGACAGTAAAGAATCTGCCTGCAATGTGAGAGACCCAGGTTCGACCCCTGGGTTAGGAAGATCCCCTGGAGAAGGAAACGGCAACCCACTCCAGTATTCTTGCCTGGAGAATTCCACAGACAGAGGAGCCTGGCAAGCTATAGTTGATGGGGTTGCAAAGAGTCTACCACAACTGAGTGACTAACACACACATACACGTTTTATTAATATAAAGAATATGTAGGGACTTCCCTCGTAGTCCAATGGTTAGGGCTCTATACGTCCTCTGCAGGGGACATGGGTTCAATCTCTGGTCAGTAAACTAGGATCCCACGTGCCATGTGGCACAGCCAAAAAAAAAAAAGTTAGAAAAAGAATGTGTAGTACACAAGTGACAATGATAATAAAGTATACAGTACTCTGTTGTAAATTTCACATAGCCAGTGGATTCTCATAAAATGTTTTTTGCAAACCTCTTGTTTCCATAGCCAACTTAAGGTTGAAACTAACAAGTAACTCAGATACATATGTTGGTTGATAGTTTACGTTACATTAAAGAGAAAAGATAAGAGTGAAACAACACAGATATATGTCAGAATTCCATTCTTTTTATCAGTGATGTGAATGATTTCTTTGCTGAATCAGATAACTGTTTTCACATCCTGGAGAAATATTTCCTCAATTTCGTGTGATATTCACAATGAAATATCTGCAGCCATGATATACTTCTAAAAATAATCTGTATTATTAAGATTTTATCCATCACTTTCTTAAGTCTGCAAAATCAGCAAGATAATAAAGCAAGCTCAATCAGCAAGCTCAAATGCTATAAATCATATAGCATTTGACAATTACCAAGGAATAAATACTTCTCTGATTTCCAGCTACCAGTGTGACATAACTGAATACAGAGTTGGAAAAATTTGCACAGTAACACACCGTTTGATATTTCCCAAAGAAACACAATAGACATAAATAGCCTTGAGAGCGTAGATAATAGTTAAACGTAGTAAATAGGGGCTTAGGAATTAATTACTGTTGAATATTTTAATAACTTTGTTTTAATATAATTAATTACAAGTTGATATAATTTAATTTTTAATAACTGTGCTTAACAGGCAATTAACAAAATTACTCAAAACTTAATTACTGGCTCTTGTAAACCAGTATGCACCAACTCCAGCACTCTACTACAAGCAGTAGTTGATTCTACTAAAAAATCTTATAAATCAGTTGACTCCTCTCCATTTATGACACCTTCACCCTAGCCTAAATTGCCATTGCTTTTCATTAGCCCCTCAAAATAGCCTCTTGCTTTTCTAGATCTACACTTAATTTCTCCCAAATTACTCTTCAAGCTTCAACTAGAGTCATTTTTAAACGCCAATATGAGCATGTTTTCCAACATATCCATTAATTTATCTGTGCAGCAAATGATTGTTGTGTATCCCAGACACTACTTCAGTTTGTAGTTGACTAAGGTAAACATGAATGAAAGATGAAAACTCTCGGATCTCCTGGGGAGATACAGAAGGTACTGGCAGACCTCAGAGATACTGAAGTTTTGATTCCAGGCCACCACAGTAATGGGAATACCACCCTAAAGTGAGTCATATGGCTTTGGTTCTCATTGTTATGTTTACACTACACTGCATTCTCCTGTGTGCAATAACACTGTGTCTTAAAAAGCAATCTACATACCTTAATTGTAAAATAATGCTTTTGAAAATAAATGATGTAGGTTGACTTACTTGACACAGGGTTGCCACAAACCTTAGTTTGTAAAAAAAAAATGTAACATCTATGAAGTGCAGTGAAGCAAAGCACAATAAGATGAGAATGAGGACGGTCTGCACAGTTGTCTCTCACTGTCTTGGTCAGATTGGTTCCAGGAGCCCCTGTAGGTACCAGAATCCGCAGATTCTCAAATCCCTTACATGAAATGGTGTCGCCTTTGCATATAACCTAGGCATACCCTTCTGTACCCTTTAAATCATTGCTAGATTACTTGTAATACCTCATTCTATGTAAATAGTTATAAATACAATGTAAATTGCTGTGTAAATAGTTATAAATACTCTATGTAACTAATTACTGCCAAATTCAAGTTTCTCTTTTCAAGACTTGCTCTATTTTTTTCCGCAAGTATTTTCGGTCTGCAGTTGGTTGAATCCACAGATGCAGAACCCAAGGATACCAAGTAATAAGTGTACATCAGAAGGCAGTGAATGATACAAGGTAGGGTAGGGGAGTGCAAAGCAGGGTAAGATAGAGATGCAGGGAATTCCAGTCCTCAGGTCATGCCTCATAGACAAGGGGAGATTTGAGCAAGGATTTGACAAAGGTAAGGGTGCATCCATTTGGATTAGGTGAGAAATAGCCAGTGGACACAAGGAGCCCAGCGCAGCTAGAATAGACTGAGCAGGGGAAGATGGTAAAGAAAAAAAATTTAGTCAGGGACTGACAGCAGACAGACAATAGAAGGTCTCATACGTCGTTGCATGGACTTCAAGTTTCACTCCACTTGAAGCCTGGGGCCAAGCTGGGTTTTCAAAAGAAGCATATCAGACTTTTCAAGTAGATCACACTTGCTTAAAGCCTTCAGCTGCTCCTCTTGCTCTTCAGGTGGAGTCTAGTGTTCTTCATGTCCCAGATAATGTGACCTTTGTGCCACGTGCTCATCCTCACCTCCTGCTACTCTCTTGGCTTTCTTCCTGTAGGTCTATTAAATCAAGTACTGTTTTCTGCCTCAGACAGGGACACCGTCAGGTGCTCACAACTGCCTGAGCTTCCCCTCCATAATATCAATACCTATCATATTAAAATGATTGCTTTTGATTTTGTGATTAATTGTTGGTCATATAGGTTGCCTACCTCCACTGCTACTCTCTGCTAGAAAAGAAAGTTGGTTCAAACAGGGCTAGTGTCTCTGCTGCTGTTCACTGATCTATCTCAAAGAATTAGACCAGGGTTTGGCACAAATATCTGTTGACTGACTAAATGAATGTCTTATGTATTAATGTATTCCAAGCATTTAACTTAAGGTCTGTCTCATGATATACAGTCTGTAATTTTTTGATGGAATGAATAGGTAACCAAACACAAGATCTATGGATGAATTGATGATTGAATGAGTGAAAAGAAAGAATAAATGAATGAATGACCCATGTCATTCTGTATTCCCAGTTGTTGTTTACTCACTAAGTCACGTCTGACTGTTTTGTGACCCCATTGACTGTAGCCCACCTGACTTCTCTATCCATCGGATTTTCAGGCAAGAATAGTGAAGAGGGTTGCCATTTCCTTCTCCAAGGGATCTTCCTGACCCAGGGATCAAACCCACATCTCCTGATTGGCCGGTGGGTTCTCTACCACTGAGCCACCAGGAAAGCCCGTATGCCTAGTACTGAACCCAAAGTCTGGTTCATGGTAGGCATTCTGTATTTTTTTAAATAAATAGATGATAGGATGGATGGATAATTTAATGAGTGAATTAAAGTCAATGTATAAATGAATGAAGCATCTTTAATAAAATCAGAAGGGTTTCCAGCCTCCAAGAAGAATATCTCTTTTGCCCAGAGAGGGTCACTTGATCAGCCAGCCCATTAGTTCTCTACTTGGTTTTCTGCCATGGATATATTTTGAAGAACATTTTTATTAGTCTTGGAGTCACTTGCAAGGGACTCTTGAATTCTCTTTTGGCTCGCCTGCATTCTTGTTCACACCTGACCTGCCATAGTTTGCGGATCTCCCTGGTTTCCTTACTTGGGCCACATTTCCAAGTGTCCCTTTGATCTCTGGCACATACTTTTGCTAGGCTTCCAAAAAGGTGTTTTGAAACAGTCTCCAGATTTCCTGTGGCTTATTGACTTTTTAAATTATTCCTTTCATTTGTTTTTCCTACCCAGTGCCTACACTTGTTCTTAGGTTCCCTTTATAAAATTGAGTAACCACACGATATATAAATTTTCTCTCCGAGCCCAGAATGGTTTCAGTGTTGTGATCGCTCAGAGACACTTTTTCTTCCAGGTCTTGTCCACCACCCAACCCAAGTCTAAAATATTTTCCTTCCTTAATAATTCTAAAAGACATTTTTCTAAGAGGAGGTCATTTATCTTATCCAATAAGCTTATATTCCTATTTCTAATCTATATGTGGACTGCAAATAAATTAGTCTCTGAAAAAGTATAGAGAAAGAGAATGCTGTGTCTGTTTGTTGTAGAATGAATATGTGTACATTATACAGTGTGTACACACACATAAATGTGTGTGTGTACACTGTATAATTAACAGTTACTTTAAAAATCATCTCATTTATTTCTAACTAGGAAAGTCTCTAGTCATGATCGCTCTTCTGGCAGAAACCAAAATCTATTCAAATAGATGTCATAAGATGATTTTGGGTTCCCATCTACAGAGGTGAAGTGCTGGTTTATTTCTTTTTTGTCATATTTTCACCTTCCAAGTGCTATTTGAAGGTAGAGTTCAACAATCTAGTAGAAGTAGGAATCATTTAACATAACGAAAAACTAGCTTTCACATTTTTTTGCCCAAGCATTTCCATCAGTCAGGATTTTTCCTACCAAAGATGTTTATTTTCAACCATTTCTTGCTTTATTTGGCTAAAAGGTACGTTCTTTGCTACATTTAATAGCCATGTGTATGCTACCCAAAGTAGAGATCACAGAGTTTTCATCTGCAGATTTTTACCAGACTACAGTGAACCAAAAAACATGTTAGAAATTTGACCCTATAGTGTACATATACTTCTTGCAAATATTTTAGCGGACTGGCTGGTCTTCAAAACTTTTATATGATAAAACACTTACATAGTCAGTGTTTATTCAGATTATAGATTGTGGTGTGAATGTAATAGATTGTGTTTTAAATAGCGAAAACTGAAAATGTGTCTTTTTCCACTTCAAACTTTTGGCTTGTTCAAGTAATAATGAAGATTAGCTTTAAAAATTTGGTGATATGTTTTCGATCCATGATATTGACATATGCACATAATTATCTTTTTTTTTTTTCTTTTTGATGCAATTTCATTATTTGTCATGCTGGCCGTGGTGCACCAATAAAGCCAAAATATCATATTAGGATTCATGACAGTTTTCACATTGTATTATCAATATGTGGAAATAATTGTCTGCTCTGAGATTAAATTACATTATTGTGTATCTTTTTCATGCCTAATAAATAATGATGGATGGCTTTTATTTTCATCACCACCTGCAACCATTTAGTCACCCCTTGATTGTTGAAGATAAAATAATAAAAGGCAAGTGTTATGTTGCAAGCAGAAGAATGCAGTCAAAACAGTTGTATGTTCCTTGCTTCCATTTGCATTATCTTAGTCCCTGAAGAGCAACGCATGGTGGTCTATAAAAGAGATCAACCTGGGGGAAACCTGGAAAACAGTTCCCATATATGAGGAGAGAAGGATGTGGGGAAAATTTTTTTTTTCTGGTAGAAAACTAATTATTTCTTGGTGCCCGATTCTTAATCTGAAAATGAGTTTTTTGTTCTGCAGTGCAAATCAGTTACGTGCAATTAGAATGCAAAGCAGAGGCACATCTTACTGTTTAGCCTTTTTAAAATAGAAATGAAAACAGCCCGGAAATTGTAGCAAAGTTGAACCTGCATGCTAGGTGATTTTGAAATCCAAAGACATAAAACTATGCATAATAAAAAGGCCACTCTAAACTCATTACAGTTTTTGAAATTGGCAATCGGGAGGCTTAATTTTAAAATTCGTACTTGCATGTTTGGGAACTTGTTAACTATGTTTTTAATGGTCAGTTGCCTTGCCAGTGTGTTTTAGGTGTGTTTTGTTTGTTCTCCTGTGTATAATTCCATTGCCTCATAATTCAGTTTTATCTATGTCTGACCCGTTCGGGTTTTTCTTTTAATTGTTCAACGTTCTGCTTAAACAAAATTGGTTCATCTTTTTTGGTGAAACTTTGAAATTGAAATTATAATCAGCAATGCTTTGAGTTTTCAAGGGGAAAGAAACACCTCTGAGTTTTATGATCCTCATATATTTCATCTCTGAAGAATGTTAGATTTTTTTTTTTATAAAATAAATAGACGATGTTTATAATGGAAACTAGTCATTTGATCATTTCAGTTACAACAGTGAGGTAAGAAAGCAAACTGTAGACAAAATCTTTCTTGATATTTGGTTATGAGTCACAGGCTGACTCTACAGAACCTTTTCACATGATCGGCTGTTATCTTTAAATCAAAAGATGACAATCTTCTCAAGCACAGCAGAGACTCACACCAAAATCCAGAGGTAATCCTATCAAATGTCAAATTACTGCAGAAGAATGGCTTGAAAAATAGGCCAACGGTCCATTATTTGATGAACCCCAAGTGAACATTTAGGTTTATGGAGTCTGTCTTTCACTGGGCATTCTATTAACGCTCTTCCCAATTGTTTTAGAGCATTGATTTAAACAGAGCACAGGAGCCCTTCCCTTGTTTATGGCTGTTTTGTTACCTGACTACCCATCTCCCTCTATAATTAAATGGCATGAATAAAATGATAATAAACATAATTTTATTTGTACCATTACTCAGTGCAGAAAGTACATATTTACATCCCCTACAAGAAGAAAAAGAAGCCAAGAGCTTGCTTCCTTCACATTTGAGAGAGCCATGCTAAAGTCACAGGTTTTCTAGATTCTCTGCGCCTGCAAGGAATTTTGTGTTTGCAGCCTGTAAGGCAAATTCATTTGCAGTGGGTGCATATGTATATATCCTCTTTCGAGGGTCAAGATTTTACTTGGCCCGGGAAAATACCTAGAAGACCAATCCTGCAAAGCAAACTTGCATAAAAACTACCCAAAAGGTATAACTGGGACGTCTCTCTGCAGACACAATGCTACATACTGTAAAGAAAGTAAGATTCAGCACATGCAGTGTAACTCTTCTGATTAGAAGCGCCTGCTGCTCTTTGGCCCTCTCTGTGTTCTCTGCAAGTCCTGAGAGCCCAAGGCTTTACCCAAATATACCTAGTCCCAAAATTACAGTCTCACTCCCTGGCAAACAGAAAGTTCTAGAATGACAACCTCACGGGACAATTTTATTTTTCTCTTGTGTTATCTCTTGTCTGTTCTGATTTTCTTCAGCCAAAGTCTTCCTGACTTGACCTAGAAAAAAAAGAAAACAGAAAATATGTTGGAGAAACTGTACCATACATACTCAAAATGGAAATGTTGAACAAGCTCCATTAAAATAAATCATTCTTAGTGCTGTAATCATTCCTTTTTTTTTTTTTTTACTTTCACACTTTATGTTTTCCTAGTGGTTTGCTAATTCTAATAATGTTTCTCAAGTCTGTGCTTCGTATATGAAAACCTTCAGAAGTTTTTAATTCAAATCAAAATTATTAACTTTCTTGGCTTACATATTTGCAACAGAGAGAAGTATGAGCAAAACACTTACATCCATGCATGCACTAAAATACCGGAACCTGAAAACCCGCCCCCTGTTAATAGTTCAGTGCTGTGGACTTACAGCAGTTACTCTGCGCTTCTCAGAAAAACATTTTGAAGAAAGAAAACACACTTTTGACTAATAAAATTTATGTTAGAATGACAACAATTGTCAACATCTTTGAAGTGTTTTGAGCACTTTTGATGTTTAAAAAATATATACACAATTTGAGAATTTTTAGGCAGTGTACCTATTTACAATTGTAATTTTTAACATCCGAGGTCAGGGAGATCAGTTTGTCTGAAATGTAGACAAATGTTCACAGCATTAACACCAGCAAAGTCATTTTGGATTAAGATTCTTAAAATAAACATACTCACTGAGCAGTAAATATTTGTCCAATTGGATATTCTAAATGTTGAAATCCGTTATTCATTTTTTTTTTATTGAAGGATAATTGCTCTACAGAATTTTGTTGTTTTCTGTCAAACCTCAACAGGAATCATTTTGGTTGAACTCATGCAGCACAATGAGATTGCTTTCACTTTTCCAGCAGGCATCTTAAGTCACGTTAGGGCTTAACAACTAGTCCTGGATTCAAGAAAATACTGTGAGGGAAGGAAAAACAGACTCTTTGGCTGGAGTTGTGGAAGGAGGGTGGGACCTTATGAATTAGATGACTACATAAAACGTAGGCAATTTTATTTTGGCAACAAATTCAGGCTTTTGCATTGGGCTTGGATTTTTTTTTTCACACTCTTGATTCAAATACATGTCTCCAGTTCACCTAGAAAAAGAAAGATTCTTACCCATCTGCAGAGCACAGTTTAATAAGTACGTGTTCCATTTTTATCTTTCAGATTAAAGTACCATGAGCTTAGAAACTCGGCAAGCTATAAGATCTGCCCTAAGGTAAGTGACTAGGATCACGGAGTAATAACTCAAAGATGAGCTCAGATCATGTCCACATTCATGAGAAGAGAAGCACATGTTTGATGAATAGTTGAGATGATGTCATAGATCAGCTTTGGTGGAGTGTCTAGTGTTCTCAATCATCCTCAAAATATTATTTAAAACACCTAGAAAATAGCACCTTGAGGGTGGTGATTTCTCAGGTGAAATAGTGCCCCAAACTTATCAAAATGTTTCATTAGCTAGACATTTATTTGGAAACTGTGAACCAGTAGAAATGGCTGGTGAAATTTATGGCATCTTCCATTGAGCCAGTTGACTTTCCTTAGCAATAATAGGCACCCTAATAATGGGCTCTCATCTGCCAGTCCAGACCAAGGACAATTTGATGTAGCTCCATGGTAGCATATTTTAAGCTTTTTTTGAAGTTCAGGAAGACATCTTTCAGAATCCGCCAGTACTTCAGAAGCATGGCTCGCCAAACCAATCAATCTAGTACAAAGTTTGTTTTTAGATTCCGAGTTCCTTGTTACTGCTTTGTAAGCAGATGTCTTCAAAGATATAATATGGTGAAGAGATTATGTGATTTTTGGGTGTAGCAGTTCTGCCAGTTATAATTAAAAGGGCCAACATCCAAGTTTTGTTTTCTTTATAAACACTGTGGAGTGTGTCAGTGGCCGATCTAAAATTACCCACAGAAGAGTGTGCGTTCTCTTCTTTAGCACAAGATAATGAAGATGGTGTGTGAAATGCGCCATGGTTATAATAAGCTGGTGGACTTGTGGTCCTACGCGCAAACTTGTCCAAATGTAATTATAAGAGTTTTAAGAGAATTGTTGCTTCCTAAACTGACTAGTCAAGTGACTCAAAAGTTAATATCACCAAATTAGCAAACTGACTTTGAAGGTCTACAATTGTACCTTAGAAAATAGCTGCTTGGAAGCAATCATCCTTTTTTACAGGGAAACAACATCTTTTAGATGCGTCTCAATGCAGGAGGTGCCTATTTAGCATTCTCTGTAGATACTGCTTCTGGAAAGGTGTAGTGCATCTAAAAATGAAAAGCCACAAAGAGCTGGGCTCCCATGTCTTTTTCTAATGGGTGGGGGAGAGAGGGCCAGTATGAACCTGCTCTGTTGTTGATGTGTTTGGGAAGGTGTGATTGCCAGGCTCCCCCGCCTGAATCACAAGGGCAAGAAATCAGATTGAGGCCCAGAATCTGACAGGGAACATCTCAAGATGATTATTTAATTGTAAGCCTCTATACAAGTGGTTTCTATATACAGAGAGGAAAAAAATAAATCAGGGTAAAGCTTGGAGCCATCGACATATAATTCTTCCAGGGTTTGGGAGATAGTCTAAGAAACATGGCATCCATGCTAGAGATCTGTATGAATCAGGGAGGCTGAAGACATCTTTCTCCTTTCTGTTTGGAGTACAGATCTTCATAAATTCTGTGGAGAAACTGACATGTAGTAACATTGTTCCAGTAACGAGAATCAGGGGATCCCAATGCCTCTTATAGGGAGTCCCTCTCAGTGGCTGGTGCGGTTGAGTGACTTGTAGCTTTCCCAAAGGCAATGGGTGCTAGAATCACTGAAGAGAAAATTGTCGCTCAAAGTAACCTCATATTTTGCTGCAATTTAGGTTGTTTTGGATGTTCTCAGTGGCCTAAAGCATGTGTCTCCTGTCTCAAACTTACCAGATTGAACTACTAGGTGATCTGTAATTGCTTTAAAGGGGTTGCCGGATGGGGGGCGGGCAAAAATTTTAAACTAACTAAAATTTACCAAAACAACCATCCAATCTCAAAAACATGTCCAGTGCTGAGCTGCTTTTATATTTCTTTTTATTTCTGGGGTATCTGTATATTGGTAGGTAATGTTCGTGTTGTTACATACTCTCTTCATGTAAATATAGGTACTTGTTCATGTTTAATCCACTCTTCTACACTGTGGCCAGAGCAGTCTTTTTCAAAGGGAAAAAAAGCATTTAGTGTCTGAGCAAAGAGGGAAATACCAATACTTACTCTTGCCTGGTCTGGCCCTGTGTTCTCATCCAGGCTCATCTTATACTAATGCCCTTTTATTCTCCAACCCCCACGTAATCTGGCTTTCACTTTATTTCATGCTATCTAAATTATAGGTAGCAGTTGCATATCTGTCCCCCTAACAGGGAATCCTTCTTCATGGGCACATCCCTAATTAAGGCAAATGCCCCTGTCTTTATGTCTGGTAAGAGATCATGATACTCCTGTAATAGAAATGATCATGGTTATAATTGTGCATTTGTATGTATGATCCATTGCCTAGAATCTACCTCCTGATCTATCACCTTCGTGAAGAAAAGCACCATGTCTATTTAGCTTATTATCACATGCCCTGAACTTATCCCAAAGCTGGAAATACAGGTACCCCCAAATATTTATGAAGCAAGGGGATGAATGTCCAGAACTTTTATTGAGCATTTGGACTATGGTTTCCCATGTTATAAAGGCCTATATTATAGGCCATCTATCTATTTTATAAAATACCTGGTGGAGCTACTAAAGGATATAGTTGGGGGCTTCTCTATAAGATTTTTTTTTTTTCTAGTCAGGTTAAGTAACCCTAGCTGCTGTAACAAACAGGCCCAGCATTTCAGCAGTTTGCCATATGGGGGCTGATATTTCACTCTTGGCATAGTCAAATGTGAATTGGGAATGACAGATTGCTCTGCTCCCCAGAGGCACACATGGGCCCAGGCTACGTCCTCTTATTGTTCATCCTTTCATGAAATCTCGAGAGTCCTCCCGGAGTTTTGGTATCTGTCATCCAACAAGCAAAGAAACAGAAAGATGAGGCTTTCAAGTGGATGTATCTGTTCTCTCCACATTCTGTTAGCCAGAATATGATCACCTGATCCCACTGGATTGCAGGGCAGGCTGGGAAATGTGGCCTTCTTTGTGCCACACATGGTTGTGTTCCTGCTACAACTAGGTATAATTGAAATTTGCCAGCAGTTCCTGGATACTCCAAAAATTATATGATCAGTAAGAAAAGGAGCACAGTGCTTGAAATCAAACTCTCAAGGAAGACAAGTGCCAACATTAAATGGACTGATTTAGTGGTATTGTGTCTGTCTAGGAATGTGCTACATGGTTTGGTAAATACAGTTTTCCTACTGCAGAGACTCTCCAAACAAGTACATTTTGAAAATGAACTTTGAAGAATCAGCTGGAGGGTATACAGATTTTTATATTCACTTTAGGATTTTTCATTTTCATATTGTACTAGTTAATGTGCCAAAATGAAAATAGCTTTTCACAAAATGGAAGTTACATTATAAAGCTGGAGTTGGTATTATTTATTGCTGAATTTCAGTGGAATCTCAAACAGAGTGATGTAACTATGGAAGCAGTATCCTCTCCTCCACTGTTTCCCTCAGATTCTGTAAAATAGATCAGGAAAATGAAATGTATGCAGGGTTGACTTTTAATCAACAGAGACACAAAGACCCTGATAGATAAATCAGTTGAAAGAGAACATGTACAATAAGTGACTGGCAGTATTGTAAAGACAACATTTTAGGCTTGACATTGAAGATATTCTTGAAGAATAATTTATCTGGGAGAAAATCAACTTGCTCTATAGAACTGCCAAATGTAGTGATAATCTACCGAATGCATCCGTTTCAACCTTACTATTTGGGAAAGTTTTTCTCTTTTAATTGAACTTCTTCCTTTGAGAAGATATGTAGCATAGACCTGTGTTGCTCTTTGATGTACAAAGCAGGTGTAAAATTGGATTTCAGATTAAGTGACAGAGGCAGACTAAGATTAAACACCAAAATCATCTATGAAATCCATTTAATCATTTGTTTAATCATGACACACTTTGCCATAGAGAAAATGCTCACCAACTTTGTACTTTTGTCTTTATTAATCAGCAATTCAGTGAATACATCTTATTGTCTTTGCTTTCTTCCATTTAATGGGGAGGAAGAGAGAGGTGGGCAGTATCCTTCTTGGTCAGTACTTTCATCTCAGTTTCTCTCACACTTTCTTTGCTTCATTTAGGAGACAATGAAGGGTGTGGTCCAAACTTAGTCCCATAGTTCATTGACTCTAAGATACTGTCAACTGTAAGATGCACCATTTTTTAATTTACCACTAAGAAAGAAAAAGCAGAAGCACAGTGCTGCTTAAACTATAATGTGATGCTTTCTTATCACCTAGAATTTTTATTCTGTACTTACCAAAAGAACAGTTTTAGACTTAGACACATTTTTTATCATATTTCACACTTGTGCAAACAGAAAAAGTAAAACATAAGTAAAATAAATTGAAGTCTTTCTAAACTTTCTGCACATTTATAGTCCAACTCTTCTGAATTTGTGTTTTACGCAGTTGTTGATGTTTGTATTTTTCCTTATACTCCTATCTCCTGTGCCACCATGAACATTAGCATCTCTTAAAGAATGTTCCATTATTATTCTCCAAAACTTTCTTCCACTCTTCTGACATTCTCTCGTGCAAAGAATTTTCATGAGCAAGCACAGGTTGGTGATAACTCTGTCATGATCAACTGCTTGGTCAACAATATGTTAAAATGCTTCGCATTAAGATGTGGAAAAGTACATCAATACTTTGTTAATTTCTGTCTGTGGTCATGCCATAGCACCCTGAGTGTGCTTGATCTCATCTGATCTCAGAAGCTAAGCAGGGTCAGGCCTGGTTAGTACTTAAATAGGAGACTGCCTGGGAACACTGGGTGCTGTAAGATATTAAAAAAAATAGAGAATTTGTTAAGTACTACTTTCTTTTTAACGTACATGTGAAAACACAACCCAACAGCTTATCTCAACTGACCTAATATTGTCTGATATTTTCAGAATATAAGATATAACTAGCATACGTCTTTCTTTCTTTAGCTTTTATGTTAATACAGATGTTTAATTGTAAAGGACACTCCTATTGAATTTATACCCATCCTTCATGGCATAAACTCTTCAAATTAAGTTTTTGATAAAGCTCTTATTTATTGTGTTAATTATAATTCATAATTATTATAATGTGTTATTATAGAATTAATGATTATTAAAATTCACAATTATAATTAAAAATTATTCTTGTATAAACAGTAAAATTTCTGCAAAATTTATATAGGTAATTTATAGTAAAATCTTTGTTTCTGTTCTTACTCAACTGTTTTTTTGGATTCTCTTTTTTCCCCCTCAGATTTATATATTTTTTAAAAAAATTTTATGAATTATAGTTGATTTATAATGTTGTGTCACTTTCAGGGGTACAGAAAAGTGCATCAGTTATACACATACATATATCCACTCTTTTTTAGCTTCTTTTTGCATATAGGCCATCACAGAGTATTGAGTAGAGTTGTAGAGTTCCCTGTGCTGTATAGTAGGTCCTTTTTAGTTATCTGTTTATATATAGTAGTATGTATATGCCAGTCCCAAGCTCCCAATTTATCACTCGCTCCCTTACCCCTTGGTAACCATGTGTGTGCTATGTGTGCTAAATCGCTTCAGTCGTGTCTGATTCTTTGCGAGCCCGTGGACTGTAGCCCACCAGGCTCCTCTGTCCATGGGATTCTCCAAGCAAGAATACTGGAGTGGGTTGCCGTGCCCTCCTCCAGGGGATCTCCCCAACACAGGGGTCAAACCTGTGTCTCTCATGTCTCCTGCATTGGCAGGCAGGTTCTTTACCACTAGCACCACCTGGGAAGCCCAGGTGTAACTTTGTTTCTGCTTTGTAGATAATCTCATTTATACCCTTTTTTTAGATTTCTCATATAAGTAGTATTACATAATACTTGTCTTTCTCTGTCTGATTTATTTCACTCAGTGTGTCCATTTCTAGGTCCATACATGTTGCTGCAAATGGCATTATTTTGTTGTTTTTTATGGCTGAATAATATTCCATTGTATATATGTACCACATCTTCTTTACCCATTCATTGGTCAGTGGGCATTTAGGTTGCTTCCATGTCTTGTCTATTGTAAATAGTGTTACAATGAACATTGGGGTGCATGCATCTGTTTGAACTAGGGTTTTCTCTAAATATATGCCCAGGAGTGGGATTGTTGGATCATACGGTAACTCTATTTTTACTTTTTATAAGGAGCCTCTATTTTTGATTTTTAGGTTCAGAATCTCACTCCCTCTAACCTCTCAAAGCCAGTGGAAATTCTTTGTAAGCATCCTTCACATATTTCATTATTGTATTCCTGAAGTTCTGTGAATAAATCAAGTGTTTTTAAATGAAATCATATTTTTTACCATCTTAGATTTATACTTCAGAATTGATTTTCTTTATTTTTGCTAGTCTTAACATTCTATGCACTCTCCAAAAGAGTTTTTGACTTTGTCTCCCTCTCTCTTGCCCATATCTCTCTTTAAGACAAAGTTATATAAACTTCAGTTTAACTGTACTTGGGGGTGCTCAGTGTTTCAAATAAGCTCCCTGCAAACACTTTTGTGACATCTTAAACCCGTGTGTTGAGAATAATAAACACAATGATTATCTGGTTTAGATTTGTTTTGTTTTATGGGCTAGCTTAGACTGGGGACATTCCGTCTTCCATTTATGAGTTGACACTCCTGAATGTGTTCTGCTGAGCACCACTGTCACTCCGTCCAAACTATTTGCCATAAAAGCAAAGAATTCCCTATCAGCTCCATTATTTTTTTGCTTTTTTCATATGTGTTTGGGTTTTAAAACATATTTTCCACAGTAGTGGCTATGTGAGTCTTAGAAATGCAACTAGACACATGTACTGACCACAGTTGCCAAGGGAGCAGTTTCCTTGACGATGGTCAACCATCATCCAAGCAGTCAATGTTCTCTGTCCTTCCCATGTGACTTGCTCTCACATGCTGCAGAGCTTGGGTAGGGGCAGGAGCTCTGTGTAAATCACCCTTCCCCAGCCCCCCCCACCCCCCCAGCATACCACCAGTTTTCATGAAGCAGGCAAATGAGAACAGGTGATAAATTGTTTATGATGCTGTTTGAGAAGCTTTACAAGTGCCCCAGGCCACAATTCACCGTGAAGGGTTTCTGTCTCTCCAACTTTGTTTCAACCAAAACCTTATGCCAGTCATTTGAAGAAGATCCAAATATATATTGGCCAATGCCCAAAGGTCGAAGCTGCAAGAGATCCAATGACAAGGGAGAACTCTTGCGCAGAGTAAACATTTTCTAGTAGTTAAAAGGAGAGGTATGAAGAATCAGACACTTTCTAACTATGACTTGCAATCACACTGAGTTGCCTCTCTGCCTGTATTGCTACAAATTGTAAATGAGAATATTAATCCTCCTCGGTAGAGTATCGGACCCTGTCATAAACGTCTATAGTTAAGATTGATGTTTTCACGTTAAGAAAGGTTAGAAGAAATATTTCATAATATTGTTCGGTCTTTAAAAAATGTACAGTGGCATGCAAAAATTACAATAGACAATTGTTTTCCCAAACCAAGTGTGTAATGTAGATGGTATGTGAGTATTTGCTGAAAGTGAGGTCTCCATGTCAAATATCTTATGTGTGCTATGTTATCTTCTCCTCAAATAACTCCAACTGGTAGACGCTACTGATGTTCTCATTTTACAGATTAAAAAAAAAAATAGTTTACCAAAGATCTACTACTAGTGTGTGAGAATTGGGACTCTAGGCAGATTGACTGTAGATCTCACACTGGACCCCACTATACAATGCTCCCCTCTATGTGCAGACTACTTTCTTTGTGTATCAGATTAACACCCCATAGGTAGCTTTTCTCTGTTTTATACTCCCTCCTGCATGGTTTAGGATGGTTAGAATGCATATATTAAATCCAGGAATTTGATATATCAGCTTAGAGTTTGAAGAGCATTTTTTTAAATATTTCATAAACTTCCAAAAGTTTTCAACTAATCATGTATTTTGGAAACAAAGAAATACTAATGGAGAGATTTATGTCTCCAATAGTATTATGAAATATACTTGTAATATAAAGAAGAGACCAATCACATTAAACTTAATCAGATTATTCATCCATGGAATTCATTTTCTTGCACCAGAATTTCAGCATGATATTTTCAAAATTTTTCAGTTTCATAAAAATGTAGTGGGGGCAGGAAAGAATAACAAAAATCAATGTTAGGAATTGGTTCTGAGTATGCAAAGATAGATGAAACAGTAGTTGTTATACTGCATTTAACATGTTCCTTGTAGACTTAACTAGGTCAACTGAATATTTCCTGTATGAAGAATTTGAGGGCCACCCATACCCCTTCAACCTGAGTAGTTTTGCTCTACTTTATATTAACATTTTATTCAAAGACCGATTTCTTGGGATAAAGCAATTTGGAAATAATAGTTTTAGAGAAAGAAAAAAGATGTAATTTTTGTAACTCAAAAGTGTATAATGTAGTAGATGCTATTCTGTTTCTATAAGGAACATGAAAGAGGATATATCGTTAAATAACAATTGAGGTAAGGACTTAGAAGGAAACACTTCTTGATTCTGAAAGCATTGACATCCTACAGAAATACTACTTAAGTGAGTCAAACACACACAGACCTTCCCTAGGAACTTTGCAGATGGTATAGTATAGAACCTTTCAGGAAAATTTCATCTTCCCTATCCTCACCTGTATCCTACTACAAGTGATCGTTTTTTGGTGACCTCTGTCTTCTACATGGAAGTGCTCCTGCAAGCCCCACTTGGTTAAAAAGCTAAGAATTGTGTTCAAGTTGGAGAGAATTGAACCATCTTTTGAGAATGGTCCCAGTCAATCTGAATTTGTAGATTGGTAGTATATATGATTTAAAATATTTATGTCTGGATGATCCTTTTTTCCTTAATATGTATCTCATTTTTAAAAATTTACTGTGAAATTTTGTCTGCTTTTCAGAGAGAATTTTAAAGCCTTTCTTAATTTGGTAATTGGGTACTACATATTAAGTATTTACAGTGTATTTTTCTTTCTAAAAATGGATTCCTCCTAACTGTGGCCCATTACAATTCCATCTTTACCAGACACATTGAGGTTTGAGGGTTTGTTGTTTTCTAAGTGACATGACATGATTGATATAATCTGGCATAATTCATTATGATGTCAGGCATCAGCAGAACATTTGGAAAAAATATTCATCAAAATTTATTACTGTAGAAATTGCCACTTGCAGATTCTTTTTCTGGTTAATTTCCTGTGTGGTGAAACAACACCTTACTGACGTCAGAGTGCATGTTTTTAGAAAGTGTGGTTATTAATATAAGTGTTCCTGAAATCCCAGCATTGGCTTAAGGTTTATCACTAATCAGCTAAGGAATGTCAAGTGAAATCTCAAAAGATGTTTCCTCCACTCACCCACTATCTTTGACTAAAAGAAACACAGTGTTAGAACTGGTGCTTTTGCCTTGATCTTACCTTTTGACTGTCAAGGATGGTTGAAGCTTAATTGGATGATGCTAAAGGGAAGCAAAGAGCCAGCTTATGGGTTTACCACACTGTCAATTGCTTATAGAGGAGATATTTGTTACCTAAAGGCCACGCTCATGAAGCAAAATCCTAACACCTGTCTTTTTCCTCTCTAGCAGACAGACATTCATAGACTAGGTTCATTGTCCATGATATGACTGACAGTGACCCTGATAGAAGTCAGCCAAAACTCAATTTACAAATACTTTAAAACTAGATCATCCTGACAGTCTCAAACTACTGACTTGGCTTTGGACCCATGATTCCTCACTCACCCGGCTTATGGTTTGGTACCCTTTCTGCTAGCAAGGTAGAGAAAGGGCTATAAGTCAAGAAATATACTAAGCAAAATAAGGATCACAAGTACATTATTAGATTACAACAGTTCTCTAGGTTCAGTATGATTGTTTTATTTTGCATTTATACCTTTTTTTTTTCAAGTTTTCTCTCCAAACCTAATATTCATTATATCTGCATAAGTATATTCAGTAATTTCTGTATAAAGTTTCATGTTATCCAGTATTCACATGTCTTTTCAACTGGTTTTTAAAATATTTGTTCTTCAGCTATCCTCTTAGCTTATAATCCTATCAATCAGAAATTGTTTCTTTATCCTTGGCATACTATAGTATTAAAATGTTGCAGTTTTTAAAACATTGAACAAAAGTGACCATTGAAAGATGCATGTTGAAACTTAAGGAATTTTTTTTAACATAGAAAGGTCCCTTGTTGTAGATTTACAGTTGGTTTTCAAAATCTATTTTAGCATAAAAATTCTCTCCTCCTTGACCTTATTTGTGCTACCAAAATATACATAACATGTTTGCCATGACAGTATCATTTTAGCTATCCTACCCTGCCCCCGCCATTATCTCTGTTCTAAATGTAGCCTACAACAAACTAGTCATTCAAAAAAAAACAATCTATTGAGCACATACTAGATGTGATTCACTCTTCTAGGGCCTGTGGACACACAGTGAACAAAACAGTTCACTTCATAGTGAAGTGAACAGTTCATCTTCATAGAGCTTACATTCTGTGGGTAAGATAAGCAGTTGCCAAGTGCATAAATAAACATAATGTATCAGATATGATGAGTGGTAGGCATAAAAATAAAGTGAAGAGAGGGTATAGGGAGAAGTGGGAACACTCCACTTAGTTTGCTCATTATTTAAGATATATTTTTGAAACACTGAGCACCCACTCTGCCCGAACTAGGCAGCAGGCAAGACAAACACAGCCCTGGCTCATCATCAGAGACAGAAGCTTAAATATAACTAGTTTATTAAGTATTCCTAACTCTGATGGGGAACTCCAGTCATGAAGTGGTATAGTCATTGCTTTCCAGTGTGTCCTATCCTGGTTCCCTGTCCTATCCTTTAAGGATCAGTGGTACTCATGTACAAGTTCTCTAGAAAGCCCTGTAGGAGTTCTCCTCACTGAGAGTTCCCCAGTGTGGCCTAAGCTGTTTTGATGCCTCAGTCTCAACCTATCCCAATTTCTACCCTAAGTCCCTATCCCCAGCCTCTTGGCAAGTAATCCTGGGGGGTTGGGAAGGATGCCATGACAAGACAGTATAAGCCTGGTTTGTCCACCTGGCCCCACAAAACACATGTTCTTATTGCATTGCATGCAGCAGTATACATTGGTTCCCTGCTGTCCTCTCTTCACTTTGTTGTCTTTTTCCTGTTCATTTTCTCACATTTAAAAAGGCAGAAAGACAGATCTACAAAGGTCATGTACAAGCTAATGTCTAACCAGGGAGTGGACTCCCAGTCTTCCTTCCTGAAGACACACACCATTTCTGCAAGCAAGTCTCTTGAATCTTCACACTTGGTTAGGAGAATGGAACATTCCACTTTCAGTCTCTGTAAGGAGGGAAGGAGAACAACCACAACTTTGTTCTCAATACTTTTCATCTTTTAGACTTTGCATTTTATACAATCAGGTAAGAAAATTTAAATTATGAGATATGAAAAGTAGGAAAATGTGATATATAATCAAAGGAAAACATAGTCAATAGAAGTAGGTCAGTGGATGACCCAGTTATTGAAACTAGCAAAGACTTTAAATAAGTCTTGTAAATACATGCAATGATTTATATGGAAAGTGGATATAATCAGGATGTTTCTGGCAAGAAAGTGGAAACTTTCTAGAGAACCAAATGAAAATTCTAGCACCATAAACCTAGAATGTCTCTTATTATTAAAGTTCATAGAAGAGGCTTGGTAGCAAATTAAAACCACAGAAGAAGGAAAGAAAGATCGGTCAGCAGAAAGTATTCAAACTGAAACTATGGGTGGGAAGGGACTGAAAAAATTAAATACATGTAGATAGCATCAATGAAATATAAGAATATACCAAATTCCTGAAAGGGAAACAGAGATTAGGGCAGAAAAAATTTGAAGAAATGATGTCGAAATTTTTTTTTCCAAATGAAGTGAAAAGTTTTATTGCATAGATCCAAGAAGCTCAATAAAACCCCAGCCAGTATAAATGCAAAATAAATCACATTAGGCTAAAGCAATAAAATATTAAATCAGACTAAGTTAAATAATCTCCTTTCCTGAGTAATTTCTTAGAATTTGTAGCATATATGTTACAAAATTCTTACAAGGTAAATATAATATACATTTTGCAATTTTAAATAAGAAATCCTTTAAAAGTGACTTTTAAATATGTACCATTGTCAGGTACATATTTTGGGAAATGTTGAGCTAGTGGTAGGAGACATAAACAAATGGACTAAAAATTAAAAGTGATATTATGATATGGAGAACATGTCATGTTTTATATGCACAGCAAATAGGACAAGTAGTTTAGGACAAACTACTTGTGTGAATGAGCAAGAGGAAAAGAGTAATGTAAGTGAATGGAAAGATGACTTTGAAAGTAAAGTACCAGAAGGGCTACTAAGGAAGAATACAATAGATTCACTATGGCAAGAGGGCAGGATTAATGGAACACATAGTTTTAAAAAAAGTATAGTGGGCTAATTTGGGGATGGATATGAGTGTCAAACTAAGAATTTTGATTTTTTTTTTTTTTATTGCAAGGAGTAGGTTGAAGTATGCAAGAAAGAGGTGGGACTTGGTAAGATTTTTTTTAGATTAATTTTCTTTATTTGGCTGCACCTGCACGCTTAGTTGCAGCGTGTGGGACCTTTCATTGCAGCATACAAACTCTTAGTTGTGGCATTCAGGATCCAGTGCCCTGACCTAGGAACTCCTCATGTGCCTCCTACATTTGGAACACAGAATCTAAGCCCTGGACCACTAGGGAAGTCCCTGGTTAGCTTTTAAAGAAAATTTAGTCTGCCAGTTATATGGAGAATGAACTAGTGAAAAGCAGTTGTTAATGGGGAACCAAGTAGAAAACTGCTAAAATAATTTAAGGAGAGTGACAAGAAAAAATAAATGTAAGAACTGTCTGCAGAAATTTTCTCCAAGGAGAGATCTTAGTGGTCATTCACTTTACACGATCTTAGTGGTCATTCACTTTACATGTCAACTTGACTGAACCACAGAGTGTCCAGATATTTGGTCAAACATTATTCTCAGTATACCTGTGAGGGTATTTTGGATGAAACTAACATTTAAATCAATAAGAGACTGAGTAAAGTGGATTGCTTGCCTTAATATGAGTGGCCCTTGTTAAATCAGTTAAAAGCCTGAATAGGAAAAAAACGCTGACCTCACAAAAGTAAGAAAGAATTCCTCCTTGAGCTGATCTGCCTTGAGCTGGAACATCAGTCTTTCCCTGACTGCAGACTCATCCTGAAGCAGCTGCTCTTCTTGGAGCTTGAGCCTGCTGCTGGCTTTTGGACTCGAACTTCCACTGGCTCTCCCGGTCCTCAGGCCTTTGGACGCAGTTTAGAATCTGGGGTCTCCAGCTTGCCAACCACAGATCTCTGGGTTTCTCAGCCTCTGTAATTACATGAGCCAGTTCCTTGTAATGATTTCTTTCTATAAATATACACATCCTGCTGGTTCTGTTTCTCTGGAAATCCCTGACAAATACACATCAGTATCTAGCTTGTGACTAGTTTGGTTCAGGAGAGCTATCCCTGAGCACATGGCTGAAAAAGTAGGAGTGAGACAAAGCTATAACTCATCTTGTCTAACTTAGCAGTGAGGAGGAATTTGGGGGCGAGAATGAGGATGGGTATGAGAAGAAAGATGAGACCTGTGCAGAGAGGGAGGAAAGAACAGAACATGATGGCTCTTTCTGAAAGAGTTGACAAGTCAGAATGTGTAATAAACAGTGAGTCCTAATGGCAGCTTAAACTTGCCATGGGTACAAGGTACTCAAGATTCTGGAAAAGGAGCTTCCTACCCAAGAGCTGCCTACGGACAAGGTCAAATCCCCAGGTAAAACCCAGATTTCATTTAGAAGAGAAGGGTGGAAGGAATCTTTAGAGAGTTGATAACCTTTGGCTTGTTTGCACAGGACTGTTCCAACTCAGCCCTGGTAATTATCTCTCCTCCCCAAAGATTCCCACAGGAGATTTATGCACAAGGGACAATAGCCAAATGAGAAAGACTTTGCCATTGTTATGTTAGCTGGCCTTCTTCTTGAGTGCCTGCTATATTTGAATGTTTGTCTCCACAGATTTGATATGTTGAGACATCCTAATGCCCATTGAAAGGGTATTGGAGGGGGGTGGCCTTCTGGAGATGCCTAGTCACAAGAGTGGGGCGCTCATGAATGGGATTAGTGTTCATATAAAAGGGATCTCATAGAGCTCTTTCCAGGCTTCCACCCTGTGAGGAAACAACAAGAAGGTGTCAGCTAGGAACCATGAGGAGGCCCTTCACCAGAACATGACCTTGCCAGCACCTTGATATGAAACTAGAACTAAAACAGGCAAATTTCTGTTCTGTATAGGCTTCCAGTCTGTGATATTTTGTTGCAGAGCTTGAATGGACTAAGAGAGCGCCTACATGCAGACTTTTGATAAAGGGGCACAAAAGCACATGACTTGGTCCCAAGGAGAGAAGAAGGCCACCCCACTCCGCACGGCTATTACCTAGATGTTGGAAATCTCTCTCTTGTAGATAGAAACCCCAAGCTAAGTCCAGCACATACAAGCACAGAGTTTGGTAATAAACCTGACCTTGTTACAGAACCAGTAGTATGAATCACACAAGTGAATATGGCACAATCGATATCCTTGATTCTGGCCCGAATGACAGGGTCTGCTTCCTTGGCCAGGTGGGGGCATATTACCTGGGAGAGAGGAGGAGATGCTAAAAGGGAGTTGAGGGAAAGGTCCAAAGACCACATCTTCCCATGTGCTGAAATGAGTTTGTTTATGACTGATGGGGTAGTTTGTTTTTTTTTTAACTTTTTATTAGGGAGTGTATAACTGATTAACAATTTTGTGATAGTTTCAGACAAACAGTGAAGGGACTCAGTCATACATATGTATGTATCCACTCCCTCAAACCCTCTTTACATCCAGGCTACCATGTAACATTAAGCAGGGTTCTGTGTGCTACACAGTAGGTCCTTGTTGGTTATCCATTTTCAAGATAGCAGTGTGCACATGTCCATCAAACTCTGAGGGATAGTTTTCTGACCCTTGTATTTTCCAAACAAGCATCTCAAGGGCCACTGGTGGAAGGCTGTAAAGCAACAGGGATGCGGGTTCCCACTTTCTTCTAAAAAACCAATTGTCCTTTCATCTGAGTTAAGAACTGGTCTTCTAAAAACATTTCTTTTGACGGAAGGATTCTATGGCCACATCTATTTAAAATCTTTATGAGGAGAGATAATACAGTTGGGTCACTCTGAGTACCTAAGAAATTACCTGGAGGAAATAGGAAATAAAAGGAGCATGCTTGATTCCGGGGTAGCTAGGGGGGTATCCAGGGTGTAAGAGAGGTAGAGCTTTGTCAGATGATAGGATGAAATAATTAAAACAACAATAGTTGAGTTTTACTGAGTACTTACTATGTTCCAAGCACTGCTCAAAACACTTTATATTCATCAGTTTCTTTAATCCTTATTAAAGGATTAATATGATAGTGTGGTAGGTTCAATTATATCCCCCCAAAAGATACGTTTAGGTCCTAACCCCCAGTCCTTATGAATGTGACCCTATTTGGAAATGGCATCTCTGCAAATGTAACCAAGATGAAGTCATACTGGATGAGAGTGGTCGCCTTATATGAAGAAACACAGCAACTCAGACACAGAAGTACACACAGCTATGTGGAGACAGAGACAGAGAATGAAGCGATGCTGCTACAAGCCAAGGAATGCCAAGGTTCACCAGTGATCGTTAGAAGCTAAGAAGAGGCAAGGAAGGGTTCTTCTGTAGGGCCTTCAGAGGGCTCATGGCCCTGCAGACACTTTGATTTTGAACTTCAAGTCTCCAGGACTGTGAGAGAATAGAATTCCTGCTCTTTTAAGCTACCCAGCTTTTGGTACTTTGTTACAGCAACCTTGGGAAATGAATACAGTAGAGGGATGGGTCTAAACCATACAGAACTGCCACTGCCTGTCTTCTAAATATAGATGAATGTAATGTCAAGACATTCCATATAATTGACCCTGTTATTTTCAGATGATGAACCAAGTTGCAGACATGTAAATTCACATGTTCAAAGTCTCATGGCTAGAAATTGGTAGTCAGAATTTGAATTCACTATCTGGCTCCAGAGCCCATGCTTTTGGTCTTTTGACACAATCATTAGGCAGAAATTCAAAGTGTATGTGATGGTAAGTTTAACAGGATTGGTTTGTTTAGTTTTTTTTGCTTTTCTTGTACTATCATCAGTGAGCAGCAGGGACCTACTTTCAGTTACATCAGATGAAACAGATATGGATGAACACCTCAAAGAAGATGGGAAAATGGTGTAATAGATTTATCTTGCAGATTGGTGGCATTCTAACCATTTCAGGTCTTGATGTAGTTTTACTCTCTGAGTACAGAACCTAGGGGCAAGCTCCTTTCTAAGTGCGTTGACAAGTTGAGACTATGCATTCCTTCAAGTGCAACAGGTACAATCACACTGTTTCTGTTTCTCACTGTAGATCTTTTGGTGTTGCCTTATGTACGAAATGGGCTTCCCAGGTGGCAGGTGGTGCTAGTGGTAAAGTACCCTCTTGACAGTGCAGGAGACATAAGCAACATGGGTTCGATCCCTAGGTTGGAATGATCCTCTGGTTCAATCCCTGTTGGGAAGATCCCCTGGAGGAGGGCATAGCAATCCGCTCCAGTATTGTTGCCTGGAGAACCCCACGGACAGAGGAGCCTAGTGGGCTATAGTCCATAGTGTTGCAATGAGTCGGACATGACTGAAGTGACTTAGCATGCATGCACACACATATATATAATATATTCTCAGTACATCATGCTTACATAGATGCAGTAAACTCTGAAACAAGCCAGTCATTACGGCTTTAAAAAAAAAAAAAAACTGCTTCTTTCATTCATATGCAATCCCAATTTGTATCTTTTATCCCCCAGAATAACCAATTCTAATTTCTAGAAAGCACTAGCCTTCAGCTATGCAGGTTTCTTCAGGGAACCCCTATGTATTCTCTTGAATTTTGGAGGGCAAAGTTGACACTTTCATATAAAATCCTGCTTCATGTCAATTGTACCTCTCCTTGCTAACCTTCCAGAACTTTTGCTACCATACACAGGGATTCTTAAACTTTCTTGAGATAGGGACATTTTTTTAGATTAATTTTTTATTGGAGTGTAGTTGATTTTATGTTGTGTTGGTTTCTGCTGTACGGCAAACTGAATCAGTTACATATATACATATTTACTCTTTTTTAGATTTTATTCCCATATAGGTCATTAGAGAGCATAGAGTAGAGTTGAGATGGGAACATTTTGACAGTGATTTTGACTCCCCCAGAAAAATGTACATAGCATGAAATGTTGCTTATGATTTATGATTGCAGGGAATTGATTAATCTTCTGAAATATATCCTGGACCCCTAAAAGAATCTGCTCTTAGGAATTCTTCTCTTGAGATTCATGACTCAAATGGGTAAGATAACCTGATGGTGTAATGAGAAATGTTGGGTTGTATCAATTAGGAATTTTTCTACATGCAAAGGGAAAAAACTCACCCTTCACTGGCTTAGCTGCTAAAACAAGACAAAAACAATGGTGGTGAAGGTAGTGGAGGAGATAATGGTCCCTGTAGATCTAGAGGTAGCACTGACTTCAAACAGGGCTTGATACAGGTCTTGTGATTTGATCAAATTCTGTCTATTGTCTCTGCTTCCTCTGGGTTGGCCCTCTGCTCAAAAGATGTAGTGAAAGATGTTGGCCAGCAGCTCCTGGGTCTATTTCCCTTCAAACCCCCATCCAGCAGAAAAGAAAATATTCTTCAACTATTAAATAAACATCCTTGGTTTCAGGGATTGGACCATCCTGGTTAAGATGCCCTGCAGCCAAAAGGGGTGTGTACCTGGCCTTCTCACTACGGAACCAGTAGTGGAATCAGCTTCCCTAAGTGTAAACTGGCAAAGAGAAGAGCCCCCAAAGAATATTAGGCCAAAGGGAATAGACCCTGGGAGGCCAGAAACGGTGTCAATTAGGGCTCACATTTAAAATGTATGCATGAGACATGGTTGAAAAATAACTCATTGCTTCCTGGATCTGGGTAGCCATGATCAAATCATGTCCCTTGAGTCCCACCAGTGTGTACCTTAGCGGGCCGGTGTTAATTGGTCACCAGTGAGGAGCCCATGCCCCTCCCCTGAACCAGTATTTTTTTAAAAGGTCCCGATGAAGTCATTTATATATTTTAGAGTAGTTAATGTGCCCCCATGGGCCTGCAGCAAAAGATGCATTTTGAAATATCTAATGAGTAAATGGGGCATTTAGTAAGACAGAGTCTAATTACTTTAGGTCTTTGTAAAATATTAATTTAAGGCAACTGCAGCATTGAGGAGTAGGTTTGCCAAGCGGTGCTCGGTGATTTAGCTCTGCACATGCCATTAATCTCAATAGAAGTCTTGTAGCTCACTTGCCGCCCATTGCTTTGGAAATGTACCCCTAAGGTACAGAAATCAGCTAATGTGAATTTTTTTTTCAATTAATGTTTCGGGGGAAGTGCAGCATTCAGCTTTTGTGCACAAGCATATCATCTTCATTGATGGGACCGTGGTCTTGGGAACTGATGTTCACACACTCGGGTTTGTGTCCCATGTTGTGATGTGGCTGTTGTTGAATATCTGGTGTAAACAATATTTCTAACTCTAGAATATACCTGTAAGAACAAAGCCAGTTCTCTCAGCGGGAGAATATGATTTGCCTTGGAGCTGAAATACCTTTCTAAGAAAATACATTGTAAATACTCCATTCTAGATTTTCATGTTTCTAAAGATGACAGATATTAACTATAAAACATGTAGATGGGAACCCTAAATAACTCTGAATTGTGACATACAAAAGAATACACGGGAACAAAACTAAAGTTACCTTGCTTTTACCTATCTTCTGTAGGACAACCCCCTAGCAATTGACTTGGCTGGTTGATGCCAATGGCAGGGAATGAACTGATGATTTCTTTTGTTTAATTTATCTTTATTTTTGAATTTTTATTGTAGTATAGTTGCTTTACAATGTTGTGTTAGTTTCTACTGAACAGCAGAGTGAATCAGCTATACGTAATATACCTATACATATCCCCTCTTGTTTGGATTTTCTTCTTGTTTAGGTCACCACAGAGCATTGAGTTGAGTTCCCTGTGGGCTATGCAGTAGGTTTTCATTATTTATATATTTTATATGTAGTAATATATATATGTCAATTCCAGTTCGTCCCACCCTCTCTGCCCTCCTTGATAATCGTAAGTTTGTTCTCTACTTATGTGACCATTTCTGCATTGCAAACAAGATAATCTATACAACTTGTCTAGATTCCACATACCTGTGTTAATAGTCAATATTTACAATATTTATTTTTCTCTTTCTGACTTACTTCACTCTGTATGACAGTCTCTAAGTCCATTTACGTCTCCCCAAATGTTCTTTTTAAATGGTTAGTAATGTTCCGTCGTATATATTTATCACATCTTCTGTATCCATTCCTCTGTTGATGGACATTTAGGTTGCTTCCACCTCCTGACTGTTGTTAATACTGCTGCAGTGAACATTGGGGTGCCTGTGTCTTTTTGAATTATGGTTTTCTCTGGGTATATTTGCAGGAGTGGGATTGTTGGGTCATATGGTAGTTGTAATTTTAGATTTTAAGTAACCTCTTGACTGTTCTCCATAGCAGTGGTATCAATTTACATTCCCACCAACTAGAACAGGAAGTTTCCCTTTTCTCCATACCCTCTCTAGCATTTACTCTTAGTAGATTTTTTTAAGGATGGCCTTTCTGACCAGTAGGAGGTGATACCTCATTGAAGTTTTGATTTGCATTTCTCAAAGAATTAGGCAAATTGAGCATCGTCCCATGTGTTTATTGGCCATATGTGTGTCTTCTTTGGAGAAATGCCTGTTTAGGTCCTCTACTCATTTTTTTTCATTGGGTTGTTTGGTTTTCCTTTTTGATGTTTTGAACTGCATGAACTGTTTGTTTATTTTGAAATTTAATCCTTTGTCGGTTGCTTTGTTTGCAAATATTTTCTCCCATCCTGAGGGCTGTCTTTTCATCTTGTTTATGATTTCCTTTGCTGTGTGAAAAGTTTTAAGTTTAATTAGGTCCCATTCATTTATGTTTGTTTTTATTTTCATTACTCTAGGAAGTGAGTTAAAAAAATGACCTTGCCGTGATTTACAACAAAGAGTGCTTTGCCTGTGTTTCCTCTAAGAGTTTTATAGTGTCTGGCCTTACAATTCATGTCCTTAATCCATTTTGAGTTTATTTTGTGTGTGGTATTAGGGAGTGTTCTAATTTCATTCTTCAACACGTGGCTGTCTAGTTTTCCCAGGACCACTTATTGAAGAGGCTGTCTTTTCTCCATTGTATGTTCTTGGTGTGTGGGTTTATTACTAGACTCGCTATCCTATTCCATTGGTCTACATTTCTGGTTTTGTGATAGTACCATGTTGTCTTGATTACTGTAGCTCAGTAAGTATAGTCTGAAGTCAGGGAGCCTGATTCCTCCAGCCCTGTTTTTCTTTCTCATGATTGCTTTGGCTATTTGGGCCCTTTATACAAATTGTAAAATTTCTTGTTTTAGTTCTGTCAAGAATGCCATTGGTAATTTGATAGAGACTGCATTGAATCAGTAGATATCTTTGGGTAGTATAGTCATTTTCACAATATTGATTCTTCCAATCCAAGAACATGGTATATCTCTCCATCTATTTGTGTCATCTTTGATTTCTTTCATCAACATCTTATAGTTTTCTGCACACAGGCCTTTTGCTTCCTTCAGCAGGTTTACTCCTAGATATTTTACTCTTTTTGTTGCAATGGTAAATGGGATTTTTTTCCCGTAATTTCTCTTTCTGATCTTTCATTGTTAGTGTATAGAAATGCAAAAGGTCTCTGTGTATTAATTTTGAATCCTGCAACTTCAATAAACTCATTGATCAGCTCTAGTAGTTTTCTGATGGCATCCTTATATATAGCATCATGTCATCTGCAAAGAGTGACATTTTTTTACCTCTTCTTTTCCAATTTGGATTCTTTTTTTTTTTTTTTTTTCCTTCTCTGATTGCAGTGGCCTGGATTCCCAAAACTGTGTTGAACGATAGTGGTGAAAGTGAACACCCTTGTCTTATTCCTGATCTTAAACGAACTCATGGTTTTGCACACCTTTCCAAAATGCCTGATCTGTTCAGAGTAGCTTCTTAAACAGTGGTTTACTTGCCTGATATCACTTTATTGCATCTTTAATGAGTCCTGCAAATTGGATGAGAAAGATATATTAGGAGATAAGTGGTCATCCTTTGCTTCCACCTTTGCATCATGACAGTTGTCAACTCTGGACAGGAGGAGTAGTCATGATGTCATAGTATGCACTGAGGAGCTGGTGGGATGGAAAGGACTGTGGAAAGGTTGTAAAGATGAACCATGATATGGTGGTTCCCTGGGAGAAGTGCTGGTGTGGAGGTGGCTTTGGAATAAGAGGCACAGGTAATAGAACAGGCCCTAACACCCTAGAAAATGTAGGCTGGCTTTCCTGATAGTGTTTGCTGTATAACTTTTAAGAAACAGCTCCACTGATTGTTTAGCATGGACACAACATATGTAAAAGAATATGCAGCAAGCGTGTAGTTTTGAAAACCATTCAGGGCAATCCAACATCATTCATGGGTTTATTTATAGCCATTCCACATACTTTCATGTCTGACTTCATTCACTTCCTTCTCTTAGGAAGTCACTAGCATCTTTAGTTTCTGGATATCCCTGTGCAAATTGCAAGAGCTAATTTAATTTGGGGGTGGGGAGGCTAAGTCTCTCTGCTCTCTTTCAACTCTAGCAAATATTTCATTGTTTGTAATGCCTCTTAATACGCTAAACAATATTTATGCCACACTCTACAACATTTTATAACTTTCTTCTAATTGCCTTAGCAGTCTTTAAAACCAGAGCTTAGCACTTCGATAATAAGCGTATTAATTTGTCTAACATTTAAGTTCTTACAAAGGAAGAGACAAGCATTAATTTTGTTTAGTTAAAACAAGCTTTGCTTTTGAACAGCAGGTGGTAATTGAAACAAAACAAGGACTCATTAGAAGAGCGTCTGGTGGCTCATGATACAAACAGAGCACACTAGAAAACCCAAACACAAGAGCCCTGAAATAAAGTGGTCATCATCTAATTAACAGAACATGTTTTAATTACCGAGTAAACCATGCAGCGCCGTGTGTCAATTTAACTGATGTGCTAAGTGCCAGTTTACAATATCAGAAACAGACAAATAATTGGAATCTAATTACATGCAGGTCTATTGCACACCAGCGCCTCCAGCCCATCTTAATAAACAAGTTTTTACATCAAACCATGAATAGCAAATACAGCCGTGCTGTTAATTGCTACATTGTGATATTGGGACTTTGCCAGCTCTGACTATTAAAATAAGCTCTTGTGTGGATTGCAGTTTCTCTGCTACGCTTTAATTAGAATCAAATGAGAGGCAGAGATCGGGCTGTATTACTGCAATTCAATATATGTAAATAAGATAACTGGCTAATCTTTTTATTTTATTTCTGAGCCTCCATGCAATAGGCGGTTTAGTTATGGTAATAGGTTATCACTTTGCAAATGAAGTAGACTTGCGCTGTGAGATGAATCAAGAAACATGTAATCTCTGCTGGAGAGTCTAAATATTCCCCATCATCACACGTGGGATCTGGAGAACTTTCTTGCCCAAGATATATGGTGCTATATTTTTAATGCCCACATTGGCCTAGTTTTTCAGCGATAGCTTTTGATGTTGTATTTCACTTGTCTAAATAAACACGTGATCCATAACATGCTATTTACAATGCTCAGACAGATATTTCAAGATCAACTCTTTTAATGGAGAATCATTTGTTTGAGTACTTGAAAGGTTGCAGAAAAGGTCTACATAAATACTATATAATGCAAATTTTAAATTAAGACCGAGGCAGAGATAACGCTCATATTTCATACTGTATATAAATGTGCTGCTTGTCAGAGAACTAATCAGGGATTCAGAAATACTGAGTGTGAAAATGAAATCTATGGTAGGGACGCTGATGGGCCATTTTTCTGTATTTTCCAAATAGGGAAGAAGATGGTATAGCTATTGTTGAAAAATTACCAAGTAATGATCTCCTGGGAAGATCTCCTTATGTTTCATTAGAATTGTAATTAGAAGTGGCCGTGACCTTGGGAAACCTGCTTCAGGAGCAAGCTCTCCTCTCTTTTGTTTAAGAAAAACCTCTAAGTTTCCCCTACTCATGGACCCGAGGCACTGTTAACTGAACTCCATAGAAAGAACATAATAAAGCATTTAAAATGCACTTGTCAGTTGCAATAAACTGAAATAAGCAAATACAGGATGGATTATCATCCAGTTAATTTTGGTCGTAGTTTGTAATTGCAAATTAAAACCATTCAGGGCCTTCTTTCTTGGGGGTTTTTTTGCGTCATTTCCTAGATAGTTCTTAGAACTGTCGTCTGATGGAGATGGACGGAGCTCTATTAAGTATCTGGAAACTCCCAAAATTTTCAAAACAACCGTAAGCCATTTTCAACTTGTGCCTTGAAGTACGCAAGCCAAGCCACTCATTGGTTGGAGCTAAAGTCAGCCTAACAATACTCCACAAACTTGGCGCAGGTCCTCGCCTATTTAAATTTCTATCACACCATTGTTGAAGGCTCATGGCTTTCACATGGTTCGCCTGGTGGACGTGTTCCAACTCCCAGGAGGGAGCAAGTGCACCACGCAAAATACTGGAAGAGCCCGCATGTTTCCAACACCTCATCTGATACTTTAGTGCAGGGGTAAAAACATTCCTGGTACTCGTGTTATTGGCCACATCACAAAGGATTTCAGACTGGTACCTCATCCATCTTGGTTCATAAATGAAATGGAGCCTCCCGGTCAATTGTCAAAAAAACAAAAAACAACTCCACATGCCCCCTGCTTTTCTCCCATCCTCCATGTCTCCTACAAAACTGTGCCAACCCCACTAACAATATCTGATCAAAATGTTTAAAATGCAGAGTAAAATGTGTATAAAAAAGTGCACAGGGGCTGGAAAAGGAATGTAATAAGGTTAAATTTTACAAGCATAATTCCATATGTTGAAAGCATCTTGTAGTTATGTCAAATACAGATGAAGCTATAAATTACCCCAGAATCAAAAGTGTCAAGTTTCAGGCTAATGCTGAATATATATATATACACAGCTTCAGAATTCTTATTAAAATATGAAAACACGCTAAACATAGAAAAGCTAACAACTGCACCAAAAGTAAGACAAAGTGTTACTAATGTCTGCCAACTGGTATTACTCACCAGGGCAATCAATCACATATGAGCAAACTTCTATGGCAGGCAACCAGGAAAGCTGAAACCCACCTCTCCCCCATGGTTGTCTTATTTGTGGTTTCTTTCGCAAAGATTCTACTTTAGTCCATTTGCTTGCCATTAACCCTGAGAGGGCATGGTTAGCGAGGGGAAAACATTTATTCAATTACAATGTCTTCATTTCTACTTAAAACACATACAAAACTGTCAGCAACAGACAAATTAGTATTTCAGGCCGAAGCGTGTGCTCAGTTTATTCTATATTTGAATTCTAATAAATTATATCCATGTTATTACAAAAATAATAACTGACATGCTGTCAGAGCTAACCATGTAGATGCATGGAAATACACATAATGCTTTGAAAGCTGTCACATTCAGTCCTGTTGTAAACATCACGCTCGTTTGCTAAACACTGTTGTTGTGGCTTTGGTTGACTGTAGTTTTCCCCCACTTAGAACCCCATGATTCTGAATATGTCTTAACTCTAGAGAAAAATAACGTCTCCCTTAAGAGTTTTAGTGATCTATCATGAGATTCAGCATAGCATATGGAAATGGTTTCTTTCTAAAATATCCTAAGCCAAGTAATAATATGGGCCTATTTGGTGAAGTCAAAATTGGTAAACAGCTTTCCAGTGTACATGACGGCAATGTTTCTGGCACTTGTAAAGGAATCTTCTTCAAAATTTGGTGAAACAGTATCTGCTTTTGCTAATTTGCAGTTGGACACATGGGTTGGCCCTTCCCCAGAAGTTAAAATAACTATCAAAAGGTAAAAATGGAACTTCACATGAATAGTGGTGAAGGGTGTCTGTTTACCAGGAGAGATGTTTTTCATCACCATGCGTGGCCAATACCATGCTAGATGCTGGTGGCCAAGGCCGTGCCTGCATAGAAAGGATCCTCTAGGGCAGAAATCAAACAGCAAAAAGCAGGTGGGATGAATATGAGCAAATGAGGAGTCCTGGGTTCCAGGCTTAGAAACATTGAGAGTTTTAAACAAAGAAAGGTTAGATAAGAAATTGTTCAGAAGTCTTCCAGGATACTCTAATCATGAGGTATTAGTAATGCTTGGGGAAGATATCGTGAATGTTTTACCTAGAGCACATGGTTGCAAGGAACAGAAAGCAGTTCTGTTAATCTAAGTAAAAGGGAAGGAGAACTGAGGTGAGGACTCACAGAGTTAATGGCTAACTAGAGAATTTGACTTAGAAAGGGGAAGAGAGGACTGGAGAGCAGGAACCAGAATTTCATAGTAGAAATAGTATCATGAGCTGCCTGTTGACTCCTGCCTGGTCTTTTCATCCTTGTGTTATCTGCTAAAGATCCAAAGTTCTGGGAAACTGTCCGTAGCTGGTTGAATTCAGGTCTTGTAGCTACTGCTGGTCTCTCTCCAAGTGAGGAGAAAGTGAAAGTGATCCTTCACCATCTGCAGTGTACATCCGTCACAAGCAATTGGCCTTCCATCCCCCATATCTTTGCCAAGAGGAAGAGGTAATACCCCCTGCAAAAAAAAAAAAAAAAATTTGAGGAATATCTAAAAGCAGGAACGGGTGTTAGCCTAGAGATGACCGCAAGATCTGCTTAACCACTTCTTGCTTGTTCGGAATCTTGGAAAAGAAGTGCCTAACTTTTGAATTAATCAAACACTAGCAGTTTTCTTGTAGTACTGTACTGATCATCTTGCTGCTTCTGGGATGTTTATTGTCTAAGTTGTGTCTGACTCTTTGCAACCCTATGAACGGTAGCCCGCCATGCTCCTCTTGTCAGTGGCGTTACCCAGGAAAAGAATACTGGAGTGGGTAGCCATTTCCTTCTCCATGGGATATTCCAGACCTAGGGATTGAACCCCTGTCTCCTGCTTGGCAGGTGGATTCTTTACCACTGAACCATCTGGGAAGCCCATTGATCATCTTGACTGTCTAGTTTTAGATCAATACAGGTTATGGAACTGGCTATGCCATACTCTTTAAAGGAGAAGTTTTTAAGCGTACAAGTGTAAAATTCTTGATTTGGTAAAGATATTTAGACAAAAATACTCCTAATATAGTTGCTGAATTTATTCATTTATAACCAAATGTAAAGTGTAGGGATAAGAAAGTTACAGGTTTCATATCAGAGATTCTGCCTCTAAGAATCTTAAGTTCTGTTGTTTAATTTGTGTGAAGGTCATGCAGAAAAGAAAGTCACACAGAGTAAAGGACAAATATGCAAGTATAAGAATTGTACTAAAATGCAGTCTATAGTATTTGATTGAATCCTGGAACAGAAAAAAAAAATGGTGAAATTCAAATCAAGTCTGTACTTTAATTAATAGTATTATTCTGAAATCAATCTCTTAATTCTGTTAAACATTCTATGATTATGTAAGATGTTAACAGAAGGGGAAAGTGGCTAAAGAACAAAACAAGAATCCTCTCCACTTTATTTGCAACTCTTTTGTAAGTCTAAAATTATTTTTAAGATAAAAGATTTTTTTCTTAATTGCAAAACTCCAACACATAGTAGGTATTCAGTGTTAGTTTCATCCTATTAATTTCCCTCTCTTAATCTTGAAGTATTTATGTTGATCAGTTTCCTAAGACAATTTCCTATTGTCCCTTTTTAATTAATCTCTCTCTGGGCTCCAAGAACAAAAAAGGTAATGGGAGAAAAGAAAAAAAAAAAAAAACTGAAGCAAAGCCTTAATCTAATTTTGCTCTCCTTTGTTGTGGATTTATTCTCTAAGAAATGTCTAGACATCTCTCATCCTGATCATCCTAATACTGGCACTACAGAAATGCAGTGCTAACGATGACAACGTATGTGTCTAATGAGTTCAATTAGGTAGCTAGTTATTCTTCCTTTTGGTTTTACTTATAGACAAAACTAACACTGTGTCACACATCTTGAGAATGCTATAGTTCATCTTTAACGGATGGAATTTTGTTCTTATTTTGTTAAATGTTACATTTACATAATTGTGTATGTCATTGGTGTTTATGAGGATACACCAAAAAGTAAAAGTTATCCTACCTCAAATACAGAGAATTATTAGTCTACAATTATAATAGGCGCTCCTCACAGTGATAACTCATGCTGTCTGAACCCAGGAACCAAATAGATTTTAGATAATGAGAGTTGGTTTTCTTCTGCTGCTCTAAGATTAGTCACTTATTCTTTGCACAGAAGTTCCACTAGTGTCAGGGATGACTTTTTTTCTTCAAATCGCAGAGTGTATAGCTTTAGAAATTCCTGACAGGAGGCCAGCTGACATTGCTTATGCTTGTTTTCATTTTGTACAGTTAGGTGCCCTTAAAATTTTATTTCTTGGCAATGTTATTCCATTTAAGTTGAAATCACAAAGCCACTCTTGTAAAGTAACACCTGGTGATTGAATAGTTAACTGTAGAACTTACTGTTGTTGAAATATTCTTATCTCTAGACACAAAGATATTTATATGAAAACTGCATTCTTTGTGACAAACCAGAATCTTATTTTGCTGTGGCCAAATGCAATGGACATCTGTTGTTTGTTGCCTGCCCAGTGCATATTCCTCCCTTTACTATTAGCAGAGGCTGCATTTTGGGGGAGGTCCCACCCCTATAATCCCCTTATGGTTTGGGGAGGACCCTCATCCTCACCCACATTTGAAGAGTGGACCTGTGACTCAGACCCAGCCAGACATTGGAGTCTTTCCTCTTGGCCACAGAGATTGGCTCAACATGAGTGTATGATCCCAGCCAGACCAAAGAGATGCAATTCGGGGAATCATACTGGAATGCCTGGAATAAAGGAGCTCTTTTTCCTGGAAATGAATCTAAGATGTCAACCTGGAGCCACTTGCGGTGGGGGGGAGGGTGGAAGGAGGGAGAGTGGAGCCTTGTACAAGCCCGGCACGGTAAAGGAAGGAAAAAGACCAGATCTAACGATGTCCTTCCAACAGTACATGGATCCACCTATCCTAGAGAGAAAGAATCTTTTCTTCTCCCTTGAACTAGTTTGAACCAGGTTTATGGGTGTATGTCTCTTGCACCTAACTTAGTCCTATCTAATTCACAAAATCTTCATGCATATTCTTCTCCCTTTAAGGAATCTAACTCAGGTGAAACAGGTATTTCCATTCATTTCATACATGTATACTAAGTGCAAACAACACAAACCAATGAAGTGTGTAAAAAGATTTTATTAGATATAATCCATGCCTTCAAACAAAGGTGTGTGGAAAACTAGAAATTGGTTGACTTTTAGGGAAGAGAGAAAGTTTGAAATTCCTGTTGTCTTTTCTGTAAATGGAATGGTAATGGTTTTTCTCATGGAGTACAGTTACTTAGGGAATCCCTAGAACATGATTTAAGAGCATGGGTTTGGGCGTCAGAAAACCTGGTTTAAAGTCTGTTCTGCCTTTTGCTCACCATATGACCTATAAATCACTTAGCCTCTCTTAGCATTGATTTTCCTATCTGTGAAGTTAACACAAATAAACCTAGATCATACCATTTTTCAAAGACTGAGAAAATGCATACAGATTATATATTATCAGTCAATCCTAAAGGAAATCAGTCCTGAATATTCATTGGAAGGATTGATGCTGAAGCTGAAACTCCAATCCTCTGGCCACCTGATGTGAAGAACTGACTGATTTGAAAAGACTCTGATGTTGGGAAAGACTGAAGGCAGAAGGAGAAGGGAACGACAGGGGATGAGATGGTTGGATGGCATCACCAACTCAATGGACATGAGTTTGAATAAACTCCAGGAGTTGATGATGGACAGGGAGGCCTGGCGTGCTGCAGTCCATGGGGTCGCAAAGAGTTGGACACGACTGAGCAACTGAACTGAACTGATGCCTGATATACAGCATTAAATGGTAGTTTAAAACATGATTATATAATAAGTGATTCAATATAGTTTGTCACCAATTTCAGAATCTTTGGCTTGGTTTCTAACAAGAGAAAGATTATTTTAATTTACATCTCCAGCCCATATTTTATTTCTTTGCATCAGATTCCATGTAGATGTACAATTGCATAATGGCCATGGCCACTTGAACTTCTTGCAGACACAGAAAATTGACCACACTCAAAACCAAAATCAGTGTTTCTCCCTTGGCCTAAATCCATATCACTTTTTGAAATCTCAGTTTCAGTGAAGGTGCCATTGTACACTCAGAACCCTGCTCACTCCCATGTCAGATCAGCCACCAGGTTAGTTCAATAGTCTTACAGGTGTCTCTCTGCCTCTTTTCTTTTACCCCATGCGCTGCTTTCCACATTGCAGTGGAATGTGGAGTGATCTTCGAAGTCAACCCACTTCCTAAAAGCCAACAATGGTGTCTCACAAGTCTTAGGGTAAAGGCCAAACTCTTCAGCATGGATTCCCTTCGCTTATGACCCGGGATCTTCACCACTCCCATCTCAGCTTTTAACCCTCCCCAGCCACACTTCCGTCGCCATTCCACTCGTCCCACCCCGGAAGCTTCTGCCATCCCTCCCTTGTCGCTGTAATTTGCGTTACAGAGTTTGCATTTGTGGTTTCTTTTGCCTGAACAAGTACTTCATTACCTCTCCTTATACTCCTTCCATAGGTTTAATGTTACTTATCTTTTATGTCCCTGCATACACAGAGGTAGCAGACTTTTTCCAACTGTTCTTTCTCCACCCATGACTAGATTAGATATTACAATAGCATCGCACTTTCTGATCACAATGTCTGCCACACTGTATTTCATTTCTACATGGATATGTAGTTACAGATATGATATAGTAGAATTACCAAATTTACCATCTATTCTACTACCAGGAATTCTTAACCTGATGTTACAAACGTCCAAATGATTCACAGACAGAAATCCGGGGAGGTGGTGGGCAGTTATGGACTTGGGGGAAAAAAATGAATCTTTTTCTCACTAACTTCAAACTGAAATTCATCATTTCCTTCCAGTGTGGATGGAGGCAACAAAACAGAGTAGTGTTAGAAGTTGTCTATGACTTGGTCAAGAGTAAGCAGAGATATTTCATAATACTTTATAGTTATTTCTGATCTCTTGAAATATTTAGGCTCATCCCTATTAAGGTAGTCATTAGTTGGGCCACAAGAATTTATTTAATATGTTGATAAACATATATTGCATAAAATTTTGAATTACTGAGATAATTTCATTATCATTTGTTGTTGTTGTTCATTTGCTCAGTCGTGTCTGACTCTTTGAGACCCCAAGGACTGCAGCATGCCAGGCTTCCCTGTCCTTCACCATCTCCCAGAGTTAGCTCAAACTCATTCCATTCAGTCGATGATGCCATCCAACCATCTCATCCTCTGTCACCTCCTTCTCCTCCTGCCCTCAATCTTTCCGGAATCAGGGTCTTTTCCAGTGAGTTGACACTTTGCATCAGATGGCCAAAGTGTTGGAGCTTCAGCATCAGTCCTTCCAATGAATATTCAGGATTTATTTCCTTTATGATTAAATAATATGATCTCCTTGAAGTCCAAGGAACTCTCAAGAGTCTTCTACAGCACCACAGTTCAAAAGCATCAATTCTTGGGCACTCAGCCTTCTTTATCCTCCAAATCTCACATCCATACATGACTACTGGAAAAACCATAGCCTTGACTAAATGGACCTTTGTTGACAAAGTGATGTCTCTGCTTTTTGACCCTCATTATCATTTTTTAATACTCCTCTGTATTTAATCTCCTTAAAAATATTATCCCAAGAAGGAATTCATAGGGTTCACCAAACTTTAAAAGGTTTTAGGGCACAAAATCAGTAAGAATTCCTGCACTTGAATCAAAGTTGTGTGAGGCCAGCCCACATTTGACTGGTTCACGACCATATTCCCAGGGCCTCAAACAACGTCTGTCACATTGCAGGTGCTCAGTGAGTATGTACTGTACTGAACTGAGATGAAAGCTAGACTGATTTTAATCCAGCATTATTTAGAAGTGCATGTCCTGTGGATCTGGACAGTTCATTTGTCCCTGGAGGAGAAGGTGGCCCCTGTGGTGGTGGATGGCTTACATTCTGATTGGTGGTATGTCAGGCTGATGTCCTAGAGTTACATGGGATAAGGTCTTGCTAAAAATCTGGCATTAAAATTTAAGAAGACATAATGAGTAATAGTAGCCAATTCTTTTCCTCTATAAAAAGCAGCTGGCAGCATTGACCTTGAGTGATGCAGAGACAGGTGAATAACTGTCACTGAACAAGTATGATCTATTTTATACAGTCCTATTTTTAATTTGACCTGGAGCCAATTTTTCAACTGGACAACTCTCATGCCAACATCTGTTCTCGCCTGTGTTCTTTTATACATAGTGGGCAGCTTGTGCACCAGGGGATATCGTCCGACGGTGGTTGTGCCCCTGAGTTCATTTGTAGCTGGCTCTCCTAGATTATCTATAGCAGAAGTGCTTCCTGATCAAGCCACTCCATGCACATTTCAACTGACAGCACTGGCTTTGGAGCAGGCTCCTGAGAAGATCATTTTTTTTTCCTGCAAAAGTATTTTAAAAGGTAATGCAGGTCATGGAACTCAAAAGACCCTCAGATCCCTATCAAGAGACCTCTGAGAACCCCTTCCTGAAGTAACATTGGATTCATGTGTTCATCCATTCAACATGTTTTTGAGAACCTACTATGTGTCAATAATTTATTGTTTGGGAGCAGGTTGAGTAAGTGAATAAATCAGTGGCCAGAGGACTTAGGACAAGTGATTATAGCTTCTGTCTGTGTCACTTTTCAGGTCTGAACCAAATGGTAGGGGCAGTGGCAGTGGCAGACATATCCTTTCCACCCTGTTGGTGGCACTTCTATGAGTCCCCAAAACTCCTTCAGTGTGATGGATTTGGTCTCTTAACATCTCCAAAACCTACCAGGCAGATGGCTGACGCTGCTGAGGGAAGGGTCATAAAGCAGAAGGATGATTATGTGGCTGGGAATTTCATTGATCCCCACTCACTCAGGGAATTTGTGTTCACCTTTCATCAGTGATGGTAACTAGGTCCCTGTCATATCCTCTCCAACAGTTTGGTAGGAACTGTGTTGTGGATTCTGATTTCATTGTTTGGCTCAATAGGAAAGGATTGTGTAATCAATTAGCAATGTCAGGCATGGACTGTCCACGGGGGAATAGCATTCTCTTCATCACCCTGCTTCCTGTCAGTGCCTTGCTTTTGCCTCCGTCACTTTCAGAAAGCAAGGAAAGGCATGAACACACTGCCCAGCTCTGCTCCAAATCTGGAGAGGATTTAGGGTTGGTTAAGAAGTCGGCAGCTTTGGAAATTATACTGTCGCAAGCTTGCCTGCTCTGTGGGGATCTGTACACTTTTGCATCTCTCTCTTGCAGTGAAGATCATTGAAAAGCCTGGTCTAAGAGGGGAGAAATATAAAAATAGAATTTGTTTTGCAATAAAACTAGATAGATCTACAACCTTCCATGACCTGCCCTCCATTTCATAAGTTGAGGGTCAATGGAAAGTAATTATACCCTTACTGCTCTAAATAAAATAATCCTTACTTTAGAGACAAGTTCTCTAATGTTACCAGGGTTTACATTTTATTGTGGGAGACTCCTTTAATCAGGAAAATTTGTGTACTAAGGTAGTAGAAAAGAGAACTGCTGAGGCAAGAAACTGGAATCATTCACTGTTAGGGAAAATATGGTAAAACCCAGTTCTTTTTGTTTGTCTGTTTGTTTGACTTTGTGGGTTCTTTGATGAAAGAAAAGTTATAATATCCTTTGCCTGAATTGCTCCATAGTTTTAATGAAATATACCATACTCACAAGCATGTCTCTACACACAAGATACATAGGTAGCAAATATCCATGGACCTTTCATCTCCTTATAGAAAAAGTCACACTCTGAAGCCCCAGGATGTCCCTCCCTTTACCCTTGCAGAGACGATCACCATTTAGCCATCTTGATTTTTTTTTTTAATTATTAAGGGATATGATCATTATAACGCCTTACTAGGAAAGCTCATGAAACTTTCTCACTGAAAATACTCCAGACTGGCTAGCCATGATTTAACTCTCACTTGTTCTGATTTGTGTTCCTCTCAAATTGCTAAAATAGCCAAAGTTTTTGGTATTATGGTCAACCCTGTTTTATAAATGAGGGTGAGGGGTGAGGAGTTCTTGCCCCTGAAGTTCCAAATGTGACCACAAAATTAGGAAGCCTATGATTGGCAGACTTTTCTGGAAGGGAGTATTGAGAGACATAGATGGATGGATGTGTAAGTTAAAGCCCAGTTTCTTGGCAGTTGTATAAAGACAGTATTTCAATCTCATCTATAGAGGTTGGTTTGTATTGTTTTGTGAAACACAGATGTCAGAAGTTCCAGTTAGGACCTTCTAAAAATGAATGCTTGGAGATGGAACCCAAATAGTTATGTTGTATAAGTTTGTGTATCTATTTTTACATGTATATATACCCACATGGTGAATGTGATTGAGATTCTGGTTAAGAATCATTGGTGTAAAAAAGAAGCTTTAGATTTCTTGCATCCCTTTTTCAATCTAATTAGTCCAGTGGTTCCCTAGACCTTTAGCTCTTAGCTAGGCACCATGGAAAACATTTAGGTGCCCTCAGAAAACATAGAGTGAAATGGAGACACTGTTCCACAGATGAAGTGAAAGCTGATGATCCACCTGACTGTTTCAGGGTAGTGTATAAGAGTTGAGCCAACTGTGACTTAAAATCCAGCAGCAAGCCTGGAAATAGGCAGTCCAAAATTATTATCATTGCTCAACCATCTTGGCAGGGCTCAGGCTCTCTAACTTCTACACTGTCCTTAGTGAGTTAGAATGTATCCTCATGCTTGAACCTTATGTCTGCTCCATCTCCAGATAACACAGCCATGTTTCTGGCACAAAGAAGAGAAAGAAGACAAAGGGTAGTTTGATAAAATTTTTAAAAAGACTTGCCAGTCAGATCTGACCTTTTAAAATTAGGAAAACAATAGCTTTCCAGGAAGACCTACTCAACAGATTTCCACTTAACAGCTCATTGGCCAGAAGTGTGTCATGTGTCCAAACCTAGCTGCAAGGGAAGCTAGACATTTTTCCTAAGTGCATGTACCCGCCCTCACCCCAATCAAAATCAGGGCTTTGTTAAGAAAGAAGAAAAGGAGAATGGAAGTTGTGTAGGCAACTGAGGCAAATTTTCTTTGATGGAAGCGGGTGTGGAATATGAAGCAAGGGCCTGGACCCAGAGAAAAATAAGGATGCTTCACTCTTTGGGGAATTCACAACTTATCACTCCATCAAAGAAAACTCCTCTTCTGCCCATTTGACTTATGATTGGGGCTAATGCTGTAGGTAATGGCCATGTTCCAACCATACATAGGTTGACTTCCTGACTCTCAGAGAGCACTCTTTTCAGATTCTTAGTGTGCACTTCAGTGACTTGCACAAATGCCGACAGCAGTGACTACATCCTCAGTAAGTGTCCAGTCCATAGTAAAGGATATGTTTTACCCTGGTTAACATAGATATTAACCTATATTTATGCATACAGTTGCCTCATTTAAGCCATATCATTTGGTTTATAGGCTTTAATTAAAAGAAAAAAAAAAAACTAGTAAGTGGTAGAGTTCGCAACTAACTGTGTGCAATTTACTCCTGGTACAATCTGATTTTGGAGGAGGAGGGTCTTGGGAAAGAGATTAGAATGGTCTCAGGCAATGTATTAGTTCTGATTTTGTTCCCATCCAAGCTATGAAAAATATATTACTGTGTATTCTTACTACATTTATTATGTTTGGTTTAATTTAATCATAAGCCTATTCTAAAACTGCCTTCCTCCTATAACCAAATTTCCTGGGTTTAATTACTTCTTAAGGGCCAGTTAATTTGGTTTTTTTCTTTTGCCCTGTCAACATGCTGGCCCTCACTTCCTTAATAGATTAATTTAAAATTCTGGTGAAAATTTTGGTTTTGCCCACTATGCAGAGCTATCATTCAGAATGAACTGGGCTGGAATCACTCAAGATCCCAACCCCCCTTAAAGCTGGTAAGAAAAAGGGAACTTGGGTATCAGAAATACGATCACTGAGTACACCTACCCATGCCCCATAACTAAGCTGCCTGCTGGAACTTATATGAAATTAGATTTTGTTATTGGTATTCAACATGAGCTATTATGTTTTTCTAATAATAACTTCAATAATAATATAACCTTTGTTTAACTTGGGCACCTGGTTCTCTAAATGAGACCCCAGCTGTCAGTGAAATACCTACCTCAGTATAGGAGTGAAAAGTTAATAAATTCATAATATGAGTAAAGAAAATAATAATAATGCTTTGCTTCCCTCCAAGGAATTCAAAGCACTGTGTGGGTACCATTTCATTAATCTGCATATAAATCTTAGGTGCATGGTAGGGAAAAGAAGTTTTTTAACCTTAGAAGAAACTGACTATGGAATTACAGGCTGTTTTGACTCCAGAAGAAACCCCTAACTCATCTACTTCTCTCCATCTGCATGGCATCCATATGGTCCAAGCTGCCATCAACTCGCCTGAATTACTAGTCCTGATAAATTTCCCTGCTCTCAGTCTTACCTCTCCACAATCAATCCCTGACAATCAGAATGTTTCATTTTTCACTGAAATCAGATATCACCCTAAGCTTAAATCACTTCAGTGGTTCTTGATCCTTTGCTTTTACTATATCTATCCTCTCATATTCAACTTCCTTTCTTTTCCTGCAACAAGCCAAGAGCTTGACTATCTCAGGACTTTTCAACTCCCTTGCCCCACTCTCTAGCACATCAGGTTTTAGCGTGGCTGTTCTGTTCTCTTCCTGCAGATCTCATCCTAATCATCTTCTCATCAAGTCTGTCTTAAGATTCCTACTCAGAGTAGCTCCCTCCTCCTGTTACTCTCTATCCCACAAGTATTTCTTTCCTTTACCACATCTATCTCATACTGCATTTATCATGTTATCCTCCTCTGTGTTCACTGTTGATGATGCTTCCCCTCATCCCACCCACAGCTTGACCATAATCTCCTGAGAGCAGGCATGCTATTGGCCATACTCTACCGGTGTGTTTCCAAGGCTTAGCATGGTGTCTGGAGGCCAGGAAGTAGTCATAAATGTTTTTTGAATGAATGAATGTTGAAGATCATTGTTTTCTGTGCCTTGCAGAACTCCTCTCATTCTTCTCTTTCCCATAATCACAACTAAATTTAGAAGGTGTGTCTGCATTTGAGCATACTTTCTCATGGAGATAAACTGATTGAACACTTGTTTTCCACCCAAGCTACCGGCTGTGCCTTATGGGGACCTCTCCCCCAGGAACGCCATGTTCTCCCTCTCTGCTGTAAGATCTAGTATCCAATCTCTGATCCTTGAGAAGCTCTGTAGTCATGCCAGTTTCTTCTGTCCTTCTGGCAAAGCTTGGGTGCATGCTGAGTTGTCCTATAGTAAAGAAATCCCTTCTTTTAATCCAGGGAGGAAGTTACTATAAATTGGATTTTCCTAACACACAAGGTATGAATTGGTTAAAAAAAAAAAATTCAGAGGATGGAAAAAAAACAAGCAGGTGGAAATAAATTTCTACCTGCACAGGTCCCTCTTATCCTTTGGATCCTGTTCCATTAATGAATCTCATCAAAGGTGCCTTTAGACCATTGGAGTTTATCAAATTTCTGAGGAGAGATGACTTTACAGACTTTTTTTTTTTTTCCATAGCAAAATTCTTCCAGGTGTTTGGGTATGAATCAAGTCCTGAATTTAATTCATTGATAGGAATTAGCCTCTGTAATAAACTTAATCACAGGCTGAGGCCACTGCAGCATTACCACACTCAGATTCTCAGCTGCTAATCACATTCTTCTCACTTCCTTCACAGAGAGCCACAAATCCTTTGAGGCCTAAGGAATCAGACCCATTTCTCTGTGTGGGTCACCTCCATAGAGGTACCTTTCATACCAGCCATTTTCAGTCTTACTCACTGGTGAGAGGGGTCCCGTGTGCTTAGTACTGTTTGGCCCTGCTGCAGTGGGCAGTGGTGGAGCCAAAGCAGCCGAAGCCCCCCACAGCCATGCCAGTCCACATCGCCAGCTTGTCATGATTTACTGCTTCATCCTATTTTTATTGAATTGGGGAATTCATTTGGACATATCTGTTGTATATGTCAAGGCCCCTCATTTGTCAAAGTATTAGTGGTCCAGTGTCAACATAAATACATCTGTCCATAAATCTTGACAGGTATAATGATTTGTTGCATTTGAAAGGCATGACTCAAACATTAGACCCCTTTTTGATTCCTAACATGATTATCTTTAAAGCCAGACATTTTAGATGCCTTCTGAATTGACTTCTGTCAAGTGATTGAGTAGCTCCTGCTGACTTATCTACTCTTATGAAGTTAATACCATCCTGGCCCCTGCTGCCACCTGCCTCAAAGGCCACCTGGACCGTGGCAGAAATTACATTCTTGGTGTGCTCATTATTCTTTACTGTGGAAATGCCTTAGTTCTCAGGCTTTGGTTTTGTTTTGTTTTTTGGGTAGGACACTGTCATCATTTTGTTTGTTCACCGGGAAATGAGTTTGGCACATTGGTCAAATAAAGGATTTCCTAGCACTCAGATAGCCAGGAAACTCATAAAACTCTACCATGAAAGCAGGTCTCTGCTTCGAGATAGCAATTAGCTTTATAATCACTTGAGAGGGGAATCTCCGAACCCCAAAGGAAGGAAGGAAGTGTCATCTGGTGGTGAGACAAAAGGACTTCTTTGTATGACAGTTAGCATTTATTACGTGTTTATTACTTGGCAAACTCTATACTAAGAGCTTCCCGTATTGCATCTTCTTTAATTGTCCCAACCACCTAAGAGATACTATGAAACCGGCACCCAGGAGCCTTGCCAAAGCTGCCTGAGGCCAAAAGCTGGTGAGGGGTCAGATGTTTGACACCAGCTATCTGACTCAACAGCCGTCTGATTTCCGGCCCTAAACTCTCGCCGCTGTCCTGCGCTGTGGCCAGCCTTCTTGTCCTCTGTCTCACTTTCTGTGCACTCAGGGCTGCTTGCGGCTTTCATTTACGCTGCTCCCTAATGGGCCTAAGGGCCTGGGAAAGCTACTGGAGATCACGAGTGTGTGCTACCTGGTGTTTCAGATGCGCCCAAACCCTGATTTTTGCCGTGTGTGTTGTGATTTGGAAATCCTCCTCCTTCTCGGGGAATTAAGTTCTAGTGAGTGTTTTCAACTAGGAGGCTAGAAATACATCATTTAAAAAAAAGAAAACTATGGCTATGGTGCTTATTTTTTAAAATATTGAATTCCTTAATTCAGAGTTCTATTTCTTTTCATTTCAGCTTATTTGCAATCCATTTTTTCCATCTTTTTTTTTTTTTTGCTTATTTTCCTTCTTTATTCCCTTGTACACAATCACTAATACTTAAAATCCAACTTTGTGGATCTCTTTTTGTTGTTGTTCAGTCGCTCAGTCATGTCCAACTCTTTGCAACCCCATGGACTGCAGTACTGCAGACTTCCCTGTCCTTCACTGTCTCCTGGAGTTTGCTCAAACTTACCTCCATTGTGTTGATGATGCCATCCAACCATCTCATCCTCTGTCTCACCTTTCTCCTCTTGCCCTCAATCTTTGCCAGCATCAAGTTCTTTTCCAGTGTGTCAGCTCTTCACATCAGGTGGCCAAAGTATCGGAGCTTCAGCTTCAGCATCAGTCCTTCCAGTGAATATTCAGGATAGATTTCCTTTAGGATTGACTGGTTTCATCTTCTCACAGTCCAAGGGACTCTCCAAGAGTCTTCTACAGCACCACAGCTCGAAAGCATTAATTCTTCAGCTCTCAGCCTTCTTTACAGTCCAACTCTCACTTTCATACATGACTACTAGAAAAATCATAGCTTTCACTATATGGACCTTTTGCTGGCAAATTGATATCTCTACTTTTTAATACACTGTCTAGGTTCATCATAGCTTTTCTTCCAAGGAACAAGCTTCTTTTAATGTCATGACTGCAGTCACCATCCACAGTGATTTTGGAGCCCAAGAAAATAAAATCTGTCTCTTTTTCCATTTTTTGCCCATGTATTTGACAGGAAGTGATGGGACCGGATGCCATGATCCTAGTTTTCTGAATACTGAGCTTTAAGCCAACTTTTCACTCTCTTCTTTCACTTTCATCAAGAGGCTCTTTAGTTCTTCTTCACTTTCTGCCTTAAGGGTGGTGTCATCTGCATATCTGAGGTTATTGATATTTCTCCTGGAAATCTTGATTCCAGCTTGTGCTTCTTCCAGCCCAGAGTTTCTCACAATGTACTTTCATATAAGTTAAATAAGCAGGGTGACAATATACAGCCTTGACGTACTCCTTTTCCTATTTGGAACCAGTCTGTTGTTCCATGTCCAGTTCTAACTGTGGCTTCTTGACCTGCATACAGGTTTCTCAGGAGACAGGTAAGGTGATCTGGTATCCCCATCTCTTCAAGAATTTTCCACAGTTTGTTGTGATCCACACAGTCAAAGGCTTTAGTGTAGTCAATGAAGCAGTAATAGATGTTTTTCTGGAATCCCCTTGCTTTTTCTATGATCCAATAGATGTTGGCAATTTGATCTCCAGTTCCTCTGCCTTTTCTAAATTCAGCCTGTACATCTGAAAGTTCATGTACTACTAAAGCCTAGCTTGAAGAATTTTGAGCATTACCTTGCTAGCATGTGAAATAAGCACAATTGTGTGGTAGTTTAAACATCTTTTGGCATTGAAACTCTTTAATCTCAAGCAGGTATCTTCTTCTTCTTTCTGAGACTCCTCTGACCCCTACCTCTGTTGTTTGTTCAGACACAGCAAACAGAAATTTCCCTTAAGGAAAAATGAATTGGGTGCCAATTCTGCCATCTGCTGCTGCTGCTGCTGCTAAGTCGCTTCAGTCATGTCCGACTCTGTGCAACCCCATAGACGGCAGCCCACCAGGCTCCCCCGTCCCTGGGATTCTCCAGGCAAGAATACTGGAGTGGGTTTCCATTTCCTTCTCCAGTGCATGAAAGGGAAAAGTGAAAGCGAAGTCGCTCAGTCATGTCTGACTTCTAGCGACCCCATGGACTGCAGCCTACCAGGCTCCTCCGTCCATGGGAATTTCCAGGCCAGAGTACTGGAGTGGGGTGCCATTGCCTTCTCCATTCTGCCATCTAGAATTTCTTTAGGGTACTCAAAGGCTATTTTCCTATTTGAATTTAGCATTCATTCATTCAGTACCTACTATGTACATTCCTGGGGTGGGGGGAGGAGTGAAAACTTGAACCTGATCTAAATCTTAAAAATTCTGGGGGACCAATAGATATATACATATACTCACATATATGAGTCGGCATTTCTTTCAACTGAAGGTACCCATTATAAAATAATGTGTAAATCACGTAATGTGGACATTGTATAGAGATTTGAATAGATTTTAGGTTAAGAAAAAATTGTGGTAATGTAGAAAGTCTTATTGATACAAAGAAGCATGATTTGTGTGATTATTCAGTATGGTGACAGTGGTAGGTAGGTAGCCTTCAAATTGGTGATGAGGAAGGAGAGGACATCACTGCAGATGGTGACTGAGAGTCCCTTGGACTGCAAGGAGATCCAACCAGTCCATCCTAAAGGAGATCAGTCCTGGGTGTTCATTGGAAGGACTGATGTTGAAGCTGAAACTCCAGTACTTTGGCCACCTCATGCGAAGAGCTGACTCATTGGAAAAGACCCTAATGCTGGGAAGGATTGAGGGCAGGAGCAGAAGGGGACAACAGAGGATGAGATGGTTGGATGGCATCACTGACTGGATGGACATGAGTTTGGGTAAGCTCCAGGAGTTGCTGATGGACAGGGAAGCCTGGTGTGCTGCAGTCCATAGGGTCGCAAAGAGTCGGACACGACTGAGCAACTGAACTGAACTGAGGAAAGGACGTGCAGGCAGAGTGAACTCTTGAACAAAGTCTGAAATGGAAATAAAAATGCTACTTGGGTAGAATGATAGGCAGCACGTGATCATGGAGAAAGATGGACTAAATCTGGAAGTCATACAAATGACTCATTTCTGGAACAGTTAGGTGACATGAATGAATGAGTACTTAGAGTTTATTAACTTGTCAACCATGTGAAGGATATTTTGAAATGGGGAAGAAGGTAGGGGAGACAGATAGATGCTGCTGTCGATCTAGGAAAAACTGAAGCCTTTTTAGCCTTCATCTTCCACTTCACTGTCCACCTCTTCAGTAGGCTTCTTTGACTATAGTTGCTAACCAGTCCTGCTCTATCAGATCACCCAGGAAAAATGAGTTTCTTACTACCAACAATGCAAAAAGAATGGGGCCCTTTCCTCTCCCTGAGCAGGCTCTTCCTCAGAGAACAGTCTTACCTAAGTTTTTTTTTTTTTTTTTTTTTTTTTTAATTTAGGTTTATTGGCACCTCCTGCCATCCTTAATTCTAAAGGGGCAGAAGATGACGGCCTACAAGCCCAGAACTTCTAAAGGTGATAGAGACCCCTTTCCAATAAGATTATAAAGAAGTGGTCCCCAAACTACTGTACCTGGAGAAATGGTTAAACACAGATAAATGGACACCACTCACAGAGTTTCTGATCCAATAGATTTGGGACAGGGCCCAAGAATTTGCCTTTTTAACAAGTTCACAGGTGGTGCTGATACTACTAGTCTGGGACCTGTGCTTGGAGAACTAGGGACAGAAAGCTCTTCTAAGGTAGAGGAAAGAGGGTATTGCCCAACTGCAAATTGCCACAGAGCCTCCTATCTGTCAGAACAGGAACTGCAATTCAGAAACAAGGCTCCTGCCATTAGAACTCCATCATAAATTAGCCCAAAGAGGGCTGGAGGTGTCCTTCTTTTTAGGGGCTGAACACAAGAATGTCTCCAGGCATTATGAACATTATGGTCACACAAATACAGAAATCTACCAAGATTATGATCCGGTGTTCAGCTACACTGGCACTGTTGCCCTGTAACTACTATATGTCATTATATTTACATCTTACAATATGCATGCCTCCAGTGTGATCCTTCATGATGCCAAGTCACAGTTTCTCAGATTGTACTCTCCATGAAATCAGTACACAGCTGATATTCACTCTCTGCAGGTCTTTTGTACTTACCACTCTGGTATGAGAAAGGTGATGGAGGGCAGAGGGTAATATGTGAGAAGAAGCAGAGAAATGGACAAAGATGTAGGAATATGCGTTGAGAGGATGACCAGAGGAAGGGAAGATATGGAGCATCTGGGCAATGCAATTGCATCTGGAAGATGCAATAAGTGGGAAGAGAGGGAGAGAAACAGAGGAGAGAAACAGAGACGAGTGCCAAGCAGAGGGACTGCCTATCAGAATTACTCCTAGTGAAGTTTCTCTTTGCCAATTGCCACAGCTGAGGACCACCTTTCTCTGTGTCTACAAGGATGATATATAATAAAAAATCTTTCTTGCTTGTAGACTTTTGGATAGCGGCCATTCTGACTGGTGTGTAATGGTACCTCATTGTGGTTTTGGTTTGCATTTCTCTAATAATGAGTGATGTTGAGCATCTTTTCATGTGTTTGTTAGCCATCTGTATGTCTTCTTTGGAGAAATGTCTGTTTAGATCTTTGGCCCATTTTTTGATTGGGTCGTTTATTTTTCTGGAATTCAGCTGCAGGAGTTGCTTGTATATTTTTGAGATTAATTGTTTGTCTGTTGCTTCGTTTGCTATTATTTTCTCCCATTCTGAAGGCTGTCTTTTCACCTTGCTTATAGTTTCATTTGTTGTGCAAAAGCTTTTAATTTTGATTAGGTCCCATTTGTTTATTTTTGCTTTTATTTCCAATATTCTGGGGGGTGGGTCATAGAGGATCCTGCTGTGATTTATGTCGGAGAGTGTTTTGCCTAATAAATGCTGGAGAGGGTGTGGAGAAAAGGGAACCCTCTTACACTGTTGGTGGGAATGCAAACTAGTACAGCCACTATGGAGAACAGTGTGGAGATTCCTTAAAAAACTGGGAATAGAACTGCCATATGACCCAGCAATCCCACTGCTAGGCATATACACCGAGGAAACCAGAATTGAAAGAGACGCATGTACCCCAATGTTCATCGCAGCACTGTTTACAATAGCCAGGACATGGAAGCAACCTAGATGTCCATCGGCAGACGAATGGATAAGGAAGCTGTGGTACATATACACAATGGAATATTACTCAGCCATTAAAAAGAATACATTTGAATCCGTTCTATTGAGATGGTTGAAACTGGAGCCCATTATACAGAGTGAAGTGAGCCAGAAAGAAAAGCACCAATACAGTATACTAATGCATGTATATGGAATTTGAAAGATGGTAATGGTAACCCTATATGTGAGACAGAATAAGAGACACAGATGCATAGAACAGTCCTGTGGACTCTGAGGGAGAAGGTGAGGGTTGGACGTTCTGGGACAATAACATTGAAACATGTATATTGTCATATGTGAAGCAGAACACCATTCCATGTTCTATGCATGGGACGGATGCTCAGGGATGAAGCGTTGGGATGACACTGAGGGATGGGAGGGGGAGGGAGGTGGGAGGAGGGTTTGGGAGGGGGAGCACATGTGAATCCATGGCTGATTCATGTCGATGTATGGCAAAAACTACTACAATATTGTAAAGTAATTAGCCCCCAACTAAAATAAAAAAAAAAAAAAAAATCTTTCTAAGTGAATCTGAAAGAGCTTTTCCCACAAATGAAGAATAGAAGTTGTAAGTGGTGAGAAAGCTTTGTGCTATATTTTAATTAAAGCATTTCTTTTTTTCTTTAAGGCATACAATAATGCTGCTTCTTATAATTGGTAGAATCTTGGAGTCGATGAAATAGAGTGATTTAGGGAACAGTATGATGACAAAACAAAGAAGCGTTTATAACAAGGTTGGCTTTTCTTTGGAAAGTTTCCAGGTGGCCATTTCCAACATACTCTGTTTTAATCTGCTACCTAGCACTTCGCATGACAAGAATCTGCTCTTTCAACAATACTCGCTATGATTTGTCTGCTTGCCGTTTTCTTCTAAAACAGGGGTTGGCATTTTCTGTTAAAGTGCTAGATAGTAAATAGTTTAGGGGTTTTAGGCAATGAAGTCTCTGTGACAACTGTTCAGCTCTGATACTGTAGTGGGGAAGCCACCATAGACAATATGTAAACAAATGAGCAGGCACCAGTTCAATATCATTTTACTTTTTAAAAAATGGGCTAATAAGCAATGGGCCAGATTTGGTCCTGGTCTATAGATAATGTGGGAATATAAAAGTGTGTGCTTCACCTACCATCTTGAGCCAGGAGACAGTTAATTTTAATACATTTATTGAATTGTAATTCTCAATAATAACCCATGTGCAGTTCGCTGGTTTCTAGAATATTCAGATATGTGCACCCAGCATCACAATTTAGAACATTTTCATCACCTGAAGAGCAGATCCCATATTTAGTTCTCATTCCCCTATCCTACCACCACCCTAGCCCTCAGCAACCACAAATCTCATTTCTTTCTCCATAGATTTGTCAATTGTGGACATTTCATATAAATGGAGTCACGTAATATGTGGTCTTCTGTGACTGGTTTCTTTCAATTAACATCTGTTTTCGAGGCTTATCCATGTTCTAGTATATATCAGTGCATCTTTCCTTTTTATGACCAAATAATATTCCATTATTCGATATACCCCACTTTGTTAATATATTTAGCTGATGGACATTTGGGTTGCTCAGAACACCCCAGTGAATCCTTTAACCTCTTCTGTTGTGTCACTCAAAACTCAAGAATTCGTAAGTGCTCCTGAACGTGCATACGCGCACACACACATGCATATATACATCAGGCAGCCCTCAAGTAGAAAGTTTTAATGAATTAAGATAGTGAAGAAACTACCTCTATTTTATTGCACTTCTTGACTCGCCTGCGTTCTACCAACACTCTCTAGAATGCAGGACTTTCCTAGCAGGCTCCTTTCCCACTGACTTCGGTCTCCTTGAGTTCCCATGCACCATGGATCATCCAAAATCCTGTGTGCCAGGGATTTCTTAAAGGTTATGTGCAAACAGGATAGCAAGGAAGGGTGAACACACATATCACATGTATCTTCTCTGTTCATGTAGATGATTGGTAATCTGTCATCCTGAAGGACTTCACTTCAAAACACAGGTTCAAAGATAAAATTATTTAAAATTTCAAGATGGAAGCACTAGAGCATCAGAGCAAGTACAAACCCTTCTGAATTTAGGGCTCTGTGTGTTTACACCAGCCACATTCCTATCAAACTGCCATAGTCTACTTGTGTCTATCCTAAAATACTTACAAATCTTCGAATGTTCAACATTAGACCTTCAAAAAGGATGGAAATGGCCTTCTGTTGTGTTACATCCCTGACATCTCTACGAAACTTGCAAACCATTTTCCTTCGCCCCCAAAGAATCCATTCTCCGTGTTCTTTGGAGGTTATGAGCTTAGATTTGGTCACTGAAACACAGTTTGTACGCTTTTCCATAGAGTTAGGGCAGACCTCATGCAAATTTTAGCAAATGTGAAAGCCAAGTTCACTAATAACGCCAAAAAATGCAAGAAATCAGATGTGTTCAGCATAAATTGTCTGCACTTTTCAACCCCTAGCTGAACAAAGTCATAATTGCAAATCTCCTGGTTTTACTTGTCACTAATAATGGTCTCGTACTTGACCAGCATGAAGTGTTATAGTTCTATATGCTATGAGAATTCTAATTTTCAGTGAGGGGGGTCAACTTCCCAACCCTGCTTTTTACACAAATTGTGTTTCTCTATTTGTGGTAGCTTTCAGCTTGCATATTTAAATTCAACTACTTGAGGGGAAAATATCCAGGCATCTTGGGTGACTATCGCAATGACCATCCCTAACTTTATATATAAAGTGTTTGAAATTTTATATTGGATTATTTTACAAAAAGCAGCAATGCACTGAGAGGGTATACAGAGTTTCTGTTGGAATCCTAATTTCAAGTTCTGCTTTAACAACAACAAAAAAAATTAAGTTAACCTTCTAGAGAATACTCTGCAACATGGTCTTAGAAAACAAGAGGAATCTGATTTGTATGTCTCTTCTCATCAGCTTGCTTCCCAAATTACTCAAATAAAATGTTCCAAAACTGAGATGCAAAATAATTCCAATTCCTTCTTTGCTTCCTAGTTGGGGTGCAGGGAGGGGGGAGAATACCCTGTCTGGCAAAAAAAAACAAACAAAAAGAATGCAAATTAAGCAGAGAAACCTTTCTCACTGAAGGTACGCAGAAGGCCCAAAAGCACATTAGACATTTCTAAAGATCACAAATACAGCAAACACTGAGAGCGGGCTGTCAAAAAAAAGAAAGAAAGAAAGAAAAAGAAGCCTTCTCTGAACATAAGGTTCTTAAAAGACATTTTGAGAGGAATTAAATCTCTCTTGCACCTTTAAACTCTCTTTCTCAGCTATCAATAGAGTCTGTTGGAGATGGAAGCAGTTTAGGGTGACACGCCCTTTACTTATTTGGGGAATGTGAATTTTCCATCCTGCCATTACCTGGCACCCGGACAAGTGTTATAAAAATATGTCATCATAAGCAGCGTAGAATAAATACTCAAATCCTCAGGGTTGTTTATCATTTCTCAAATGACTTCCCTGGATTTTAACATCCTAGCTCTTTGTTACGTTTGGGGAGGAGAGGTTGTTTGGAGTATGTGTGGATGGCCAACCCAAAGGTCGCAACCTATAAGCCAGGGAGTGTTCCAGTATGTGGCAAGGCGCCCAGCGGCTTACCTCGGACCGCTTTTAAATGGATTCCTGGACTGAGGGTCTCACCGCTGATCAATTAAAACCAGCCCAAATGTTTCATTTTGTTTGATAGAATCACTGTTTAAAATGATGATCGTTGTATTCTTGGCCACTGAATGAAATGAAATCGTATCCTTCCGTGGAACTGGAAAATACACAACCACATCCATTTTCTGGCATGAAATGCTTATTGAACACATTTAGGTGCAGAATACCACCATGGAAGCCAAGGAACAAGGACTGGAAAGATGAATTTGGTCCTGAAGAGACTCACCAGGCAGTGAGAGAAGTGGAAGACACTCACCAATTCAATCAAGTCACATCATATCAGGTCTGAAAGGCCGTCGACTTTACATAGTGGCTCTTTTGCTCTGGCTTCACTCTGTTTTCTAAAAGCACTGTGCACACAGGGTATATTTAACCTACGACTAAATCCAGTTAGTTTAACTCTAAGTCTATTAGATTTGAATTGAACTTATTCTCAATGATTCTATATTTTTCTTTGGAAGATGCAATGATTCTGGCCATCTGGAGAAAGACTTCATGAAAGGTACTATTTGGAATCCACTTGCAGTGGATTAATGAACTTTAATCGAATAGAGAATATGTGCCTGTATGTGTGTTTATCAACAAGTCCATCAGCCAAGACATACGTGTGTAAACATCATCACACATTATAGCAGGACGTCTGTTACAACAAGGATTTGGCATTTCGCATGACCTTAAAGCGTTCCCTCCCGGAGGCTCTTCGTTTTCGATGACAGCCGGCTTCGTTTGTTAAATAAATAACAATACTTCGCTTTCATATTGTTATAGTCTGCCTTTTGAAACATTTCCTGTAGCCTGACTTTGCCAGTATGAAGCTGGCTTTTTAAGTGATTTGTCTGTAACCAGGCAGTTTTAGAACTTTTACTTCCTTAGTCTGTGCTAAAAAGCAATTCAAGAAGACTTAAAATTCTCCTGGGGGCTGATTTTATAGCAACAGGGAAAGCGCACAAACGTTGCACGAACAGCCAATTTCTTTCTTTGGTGAGGGAAACGGCCTCAGCAGCAGGGCCTCAGTACAAATGGTTTAACGCCATCATAAAAACCACTAACCATTGGGTATTAACATGCTTTTTATCGTGAAGTTTTTATTGAAAATGATATTTGGAAGCTACTAATTTGGTGGTGATTTTTACCCTCAGGCATTTACACTGGATGCAACTTCCCCCTTCTGCTCGGAGGGCCACGGAAACCCTTGTCCCAGCCACACCAGAGAAGGCGGAGTAGCTTTTCATCCACTGCCTCAGTGGACGTGAGCTCACGTCCACTGCCTGGGTGGCTGCTGGCTGTCAGTTTCACTCCCTGGGCACGCTGGGCCAAGGAAGACGTGACCGACCCTGCACTCTGCCACCCACCTTCACCTCTAGAGCGGTGCCAGCAGCCAGTAGGGGCAGCTGGATCTTAGCATCAGACTAGTGAATCCCGTTGGGACAGGACCACTATTGGTCTGAATATTGACCCATAAACCACATGGAAAAACCTGTTTTTTTTTTTCTTAAAAAGAAGTCAAAACAGCCTGCACATACACATAGATGGGAGAAATGCATCCAAAGAAGAGAGAGAGGGAGAAATGTTTGTGCCTGTCTTCTTCACTCCATCTGGCACGTGATTGGAGCAAACTTCTCTGGGCGAACGTTGGGCTCGGATCACTATGTTGCAGAGCCCAGAGCCATTTCACGAGCGAGTCCCTGCAGCCATTGCGACAGGGGTGGACTGTGCAGAGGGGATGCACACAGCCAAATGTGAACACTGTACACACCACCGAGAAAAAATTGAGCCTTTCCCAAAAGGAAGTGAAGACAGACCGCGCACGCACGGAAATAGTGTGTATGCCTTCCTGCCATCTGGAACAGGAGCCCGGCAGGAGTAAACTGACGGGGGAAAATGCTGCTTTTTCCCAATAGTTATCTTAGATCTGGATGTACCCAAACTATAGAGGGTCAAACCACAGCCAGATTTTCCTTCAGATGTCACTTTCAATATCAAGCTCCTGATGAGAACTCATGTTAATACCCACTGGCGAAGTGGTTTCTGTGAAGGCTTGAAAACGTTTGTGGGTGTATAGAAATCATTTGTGTATAAGTGTGTAGAGCCTCTATTATTAGGGTTGTTTCTCCTACAGGAAAAGGAAATTGCCTGCCCATAGAGAGTCAGAAGCATTTACTGGGGAAGTTTTCTTTATTGTTGTTATTGAGTTTTGTTTATCATTTTATTTTGGCTTTTTCTTTTAAATAGTGATCACAGTCCAAGTCCTTCCAAAGAAACCAGGTTACAGGTCACCAGATAACTCTTGACTACATCTCACTGTAGAATCACATTAAGTTCTTTAATAAAAATAACCCTTCCAGAGAACAGCTGAATCCGGGTCTTTAGCAATGATTCATAGGAATGTGCATTTTTAATCAGCATCCCCTCCCCTGCCCATCTCAGAGGGCCCACATGATTCCGGTACACACGAGAGGTCATGAGCTCCTGCCTTACAGATGGTGTGGAGGCTGTATAATGTGTCTTATTCTGTAGCACAGTTTAATGTAAATGTCGAGGTTTCTCCTTTGTTCTTTTGAATCATCCTCAGTGTTAATCACAGCACATAAAGGTGAGCATTCCTGGTCTGGCCAGTGCTCACCTGTGGAGTGACCCGAGTAGACTGGAAAGGAAGAAACCTGATTGCAGCCTCATCCAGACAAAGCAAAGGATAAAACGTCTGCTGGTTCAGTCGGCATTCATGGGAGACTCCCAGCTTCTCTAAAAATAAGTGACTGAGTCATGGGAATTCCAGAATATTTAAAAAAATAATAAGAATAATCAGAAGGCGCAAATTCTCCTTCAAACTCAACCCTCAGTTTCGCATATTAAATGGCCACGTGTCCTAGTTTTGATAGGACCAAGGCCCAGGTGACTGGTCTGCACTGGGGTTAATGTTCCAGTTACTGTGGGTGACTCAGGGCAGACAAGTCTAGTATGAGCACAGGGGCTCTGGGATCCCAGTAATGTTCTGCGTCTTGATCTAGGGGCTGATCTGCAAGATGTGTTTAGTTTGTAAAAATTCATCCAGTGATAAATTGACAATTTGGTGCTTTTCTGCATATATGTTATACTTACCCTCCCTGCCCAATCACATTAAAGATGGAAAATTCGAATAATTTTGTCATTTGTATAACATTGAAATTGAACATAACCTTTCATAAGTCCTCTCCTCAGTTCTCACTTGCCTTCGTACTCTAGAAATAGCCGTAAGTTGTGTTTAATTGCTCTGGCCAGTTGGTGTGTATCATCTGAGTCCAAACGTAAGGACAATCTGCCATTCAACAGACAAAATAACGCACAGAATCACAGAGCTTCTATCGTATGCCAAGTAGTTGGTAGAATAGTAAGATGCTGGCTTTTGTGGAGCTTACATTCTGTGAAAGAAATGCAGTAAATAAGTAAATTTGGGGGAGATATTGGCCGAATGATAATAGAAACACCACCAGAGTTGATGAATAAGTAAGGTAAAATAAAATTTTTAAAAATTAATTGCATCACCTTGCTAGACAAGGGCAAACAGACTGGTGGAGAAATTCCCTAAGTTGTTCAGAGTCAGGGAAGTGAGGGATTTTTATGTACTAGAAAAGGCAGTTTGTGGTGGTTATGTAGATTAAGGACTGAAAACTGGCATTCTAGTCCCAGGAGTCCATAGGTCAGTGGAGAAGTAGTTAAAACAAGCCCTGTTGTTGGTGATAAGAAGAGGCTTGGACCAGGACTCACTAGGGCTGGTGAACGGAGCTGCTTAAATTTCACATCACTGAGTTTCATCTGTGCCTTTTAGTTTCATGCTGCTAAAGAGGGAACATTTTCCTTTTACAACATTTCTCAGGAGGTGGCAAGGGGTTTGTAGAAAGATAAAAAGCAGGATAAGGCATACAGAGTGACTGGGGGTGACGGGTCCCAGTCGTAGTCAGGGAAAGCCTCTTGGAGGGCAGTACTTTGAGCAGAGACCTCATATTTGGGGGGAGAGAGCAAAAGATGGAGGGAACAGCAGAATCTAAGGTCCTGAGGCAGAAACACAGGGTGACATTGACAGACTGATCGGTGTGGTGAAATAAAGAACCCCAGGAAGCAATGGATGAAGCCTTGTTCTAGGGTGTAAACACTACTGAAGATGGGGGAGAAAATGCAGCCCCAAGTGTTTCTTGCCACTTTAAAAACGTGTGTGTGTTGTGTCTGTTTCTAACACTCCTGCATCCTACACATGGCTCGTGATTAATGACGACTAAGCAGGGTAACAACTCTGTGACCCATTGTGCTTTTCTGGGTACCAGTAAGCTGGATAAAATACCAGGGAGTCCAGTTGCCCAAACTGCAGTGAGTAGATGTTAGAAAATTCATTGTCCGTCAAAGAACCTAACAAATACCCTGCCTGAGACTGGTAGGCTAAAGCAGTCTGATCATTGTTCTTTCCGACTAGATAGTTTCCACTTTGGTCTAAGCAAACAAGGACAGTCTATTCAACAATGAATATTCAATCCCAGTTCTGATTTTTGGCAGAACCCAGCAAAATAGGAAAAAAAAAATTCTTTTCTTCTCCTTTTCCTCTGGGGTTTTGCGAATCTCCCTTGAAAGGGTTTGGAGCAGCCTCTGCAGGAAGGCTGGCCCCTCGCTTCAAGAAACTGCTTTGGTCTCTTTTATGTATATTAGAACAATTAACATCTAGTTTCACCATACAAAGGACTTTCTCTCCTTTTATGTTTTAGTTCTTAAAATTCCCAGAATGGTGTACAGTAAAACTGTTCACTTGAGAAATTAAGTACCGTATGTGATAAGACAGTTGGATGAAATTTTTAAGCTGTCATTAAAAATGATTATAATTAGGACAAACTACAAGAAAATGCTTTAAAATTGAGACCCGAGTGAATTAAAAATTAAGGGGTGTATTATGTATTATCATGTTGAAGGGCTGGGTTTTACGCATCTAACACCCATTAACACTAACACGGGTTGCCTGCCTCAATCCCCACGTGCCGAGAAGAGAAGATACCCGGTTCCTTTGTTTTTGCTAACAAGATAGCACTTTCTGTGCTCAAAGGGAGTAGGGCAAGAAGACAGAGTAAACAGTTTACCTTTCCTCTGCTGGGAGAGGTTCTCCCAAGAAGTCTTTTCTATCCTGAAAGGACATTAAAAGATTTAGTATCCAGGCTGATTTTTCTCACATCCTATAGAATGTTCCAGAATCATCTAGAGTGACACTATAACTATGTCATGTTCCAATTTTTTTTTTTTTAATTCCAAGAAGCTGTCATGCACATTCGCTTGTGGGAAATTAGAACTGTAAATGTTACTGATGCCCACAGAGGTAAGAGACTCCTAGGACAAACTCATCTACTATTAGCACGTCCTGAAGAAGGTACAAGGCAGCTGACCACTTTCCTCGTGAATCGATGTGTCGGATGAGCCCACATCCACCTCCCATGGATGCCTCTAACCTGAAGAAGGTACAAGGCAGCTGACCACTTTCCTCGTGAATCGATGTGTTGGATCAGCCCACACCCACCTCCCATGGATGCCTCTAAGCTACCCTCCTCTCTTTCATCTCCCTCCATCCATGACGGTTCACCATTGGCATTCTCCATCCCTCTGCATTCCCGGGGACTAACTAGACTGCAAGGAAACCGAGTATCAAAGTTTATACTTTCTTACACCAATGTTGATATTTTAGTGTGCTCTTAAGCTGAGAAAACCCCAGTCTTCAGGCCCTTTTTCCCCTGGCAAATATGGGGAGGGAGTGGCAAGGATACGAAGGCCCATGAAGGAAGCAAGGAGAACATTCTCTTTCATGACAGTATCTTAAAGGAAAGGGTGATCATGTGTGCCTACAAATACCGTTAGTTTACAGTTCCATGAGGGCTGGCCTGCCATGTAGGAGATGCTCAAGAGAAACTCACTGATTGACTCTACAGGGTGGGGACTATTAGAACTAGACAAGGACAGGAAGCCTTTGGTATGTACAGAATTAATATTGGCAATTTTGACTACTGGGGAAACAGCTCAAATACCATAACTTTAATAGTTACAATTGTGCAGACATACTGTGGTGGGCAGACTCTTAAGGTGGCCCCTATCATCCCCACAGCTTGCTTATTCACACTTCTGAACAATCCCTTTTCCTTGAACATCCAGAGGAATGTGACTTGCTTGTAACCAATGGGATATAGCAAAGGTGGTGGGCTAAATATGATTACATGCACACAGTTGTATAAGATTGCGGTGCCTGTCTTTTCTAGAATCTCTTTCTTATTCGTTGGATTTGTATAAGAAACAGATTGCCATAAAGCAGGTGGCTTGTTAGGGTAGGCCTTGTGACAAAGAGCTATAGGCAGCCTCCAGTTGAGGGTGGCTTCCAGCTGATAGCCAGCAAAAAAAAAAAAAAAAAAAAAAAAGAGAGCAAGAGAGAGATGATGATAATGATGAAACTCTCAGTCCTACAACCACAAGGAATTAAATCTGTGACAATCTGACAAGCAAGAAAGCAAACCATCCCTAGTCAGGCCTCTTGTTGAGAATTCAACCCTGGATAAGGCCTTGATTGCAGACTACAACTGTGAGATGATAAAGGTGTGTTGTTAAATCTCTTAAGTTTGTGGTAGTTTGTTACACAGCAATATAACTCATATAATGGTGACTTTTAATTTCATGTCTAGCAAGCTTAGAGTTCAAGAGCTCATCACTTGATCAATGAATAAGCATCTTGATAGCACTATGTTGTCTTTATACTTTGTTTTACATAAATGCTGAGGATGCAATGGAATTCCTAAATTTTCTCAGTGGTACCTGACTGAAGTTTTTTTTACCCAAATTATATGTGCAATGGTCTGAAGATAAATCCCTCCTAAATGTCAGTGTCTACTATGTAAGCTCATCAGAGAGATGAGATCTTTTAACTAGAAGTTTCTTCAGCCCTGAGTAGACATTTAATCACTTCAACTAGAAGGCAGTTTTTTTAAAACCTTTTTCATAAAAGGCAATCAAAAGGTCTGCTGCTCAAGAAGACACAGCTAAAAGAATACAAAACAATCTTCCAGTTTAGTGATTAGATATATCGATGTGGTGCCAGTGCCTTGTTAATGATATTTACTATATTTCTACTCCAGAACTAAGGAGTGTTGGTGCGTTGGTTAGATTAGATTGTCTGGTGTAGTTTGTTTTCTTTTGGGGGATCAAGGAGGGAGGTCTCTCAACATATATCAAAACTTTTGACTATTAATTTTGTACGAATTTTTTAAAAAAAAAAAGTTGCACTTTATCCTCTGTCACTCCCAGCATTGTAAAGTCAACTTCTTTATCTCAGCTGAGCTTACAGTTCTATATATATATATTTTTTTTTAATTTTTTTTTAAACCAGAGCCGCTTCTTCTATGATTCATGAGCTAGTATTTTTTTTTCCCCCAGATGTGGCACATTATTCAGCAAATCTGTGTGATTATGCATAACTTGCTATTGTAGAAGATTGATATCCCGTGCTTTGGTCTAGATGTTCATAGAAACATCCCCTTCCCCTCCAGTTTGAACTTCTCAGGTCGTCATCATCACTGAAAGCATTTATTAAATACTCAGTGTCAGACACAGTGCTGGAACTTGACTCGCATGTAATTCATCCCACGTCCATTGTGTGAGGCTGATATTTGGCTTATTTACCAGAAGGAGAAACCGAGACTTGGAGACAAGTTTGGTAATAACTTGCATGTGATATGCTAAGTCACTTCGGTCATGTCGACTCTTTGTGACCCCATGGACTGTAGCCCACCAGGCTCTTCTGTCCATGGGAGTCTCCAGGCAAGAATACTTGAGTGGGTTGCCATTTCCTTCTCCAGGGAATCTCCCCAACCCAGCAATCAAACCCACATCTCTTATATCTCTTGCATTGGCAGACCGATTCTATATCACTAGTGCCACCTGGGAAGCCCAACTTCTATGTGGCCCCAGTATAAATTGCATGTGACAGTCTGAAAAAAATGATTTGATTCAGGCCTAAAAATGTCTGTGTTTGTATCATTTAAGCAATGTGAAATGTTCTAAGCCTATATCAGTGTCAGAATTATCCTAATATAGTTTGGCATTTAAAGCAATAAAAGCCCTATTTATCATAATAGGTTTTCCCAATGGCAAAATAAGGAGATCTGCTACTGACATTGACATTCAGTGCATGGCTTGTTTTGACCTTCGTTCTGGTCTCAGTTTTCACTTACTCTGCCACCTTGGACAAACTACTTTACCTGTCTTAGCCACAGTTGACTCATCTGTGAAAGGAATGAAACAGACTCAAAGTTCTTCTAAGGAGAGCTTCTAGCTCCAACTCTATAACTATCTGATCATCTTCTTTTAATTTACAATGTTGTATTATTTTCTGCTGTGCAGCAAAGTTAGTCAGTCATTCATATATATATATATATATATATACCCTCTTTTTTGAATTTCCTTCCCATTTAGGTCACCACAGAGCATTGGGTAGATTTCCCTTTGCTATGCAAAGGAAGTTCTCATTTTTTATCTGTTGTATACATGATCCTGTATTTCTGTCAATCCCAATCTCCCTGTTCATCCCACACCTCTCCCCCCTTGGTGTCCATACATTTGTTCTCTACAAATGTCTGTGCCTCTATTCCTGCCTTGCAGATAGGCTCATCTGTACCATTTTTCGAGATTCCACATATATGTGTTAATGCTTGATATTTGTTTTTCTCTTCCTGACTTACCTCACTCTGTATGACTGTCTCTAGGTACATCCATGTTTCTGCAAATGACACAATTTCATTCTTTTTTACGGCTGGGTAATACTCCATTGTATATATGTGTCATGTCTTCTTTATCCATTCCTTTGTCAGTGGACAGTTAGAACTACCATATGACCCAGCAATCCCACTCATGGCCATATAACCAGAGGAAACCATGATTGCAGAAAATACAGGCACTCCAGTGTTCATTGCAGCACTATTTAGAATAGCCAGGACGTGGAAGCAACCTAAATGTCCATCAGCAGAGGAATGAATATTATCTTCTTTCAAGAGGAAAAAACAGTCTTTTTATTCTTATGACAAAAGTGACACCATATGTATATGTATACACACACACACACAAACACACAAAAATTTTATGGGGAGACAGTGGAAACAGTGCCTGACTTTATTTTGGGGGGCTCCAAAATCACTGCAGATGGTGACTGCAGCCATGAAATTAAAAGACGCTTACTCCTTGGAAGGAAAGTTATGACCAACCTAGAAAGCATATTGAAAAGCAGAGAGATTACTTTGCCAACAAAGGTCTATCTAGTCAAAGCTATGGTTTTTCCAGTAGTCATGTATGGATGTGAGAGTTGGATTATAAAGAAAGCTGAGCGCCAAAGAATTGATGCTTTTGAACTGTGGTGTTGGAGAAGACTCTTGAGAGTCCCTTGGACTGCAAGGAGATCCAACCAGTACATCCTAAAGGAGATCAGTCCTGGGTGTTCATTGGAAGGACTGATGCTGAAGCTGAAACTCCAATATTTTGGCAACCTGCTGCGAAGAGCTGACTCATTTGCAAAGACCCTGATGCTGGGAAAGATTGAGGGCAGGAGGAGAAGGGGACGACAGAGGATGAGGCTGGTTGGATGGCATCACCAACTCAATGGACATGAATTTGGGTAAACTCCGGGAGTTGGTGATGGACCGGGAGGCCTGGTGGGCTGCAGTCCATGGGGTCGCAAAGAGTCAGACTCAACTGAGCAACTGAACTGAATGAAAAGCAAATTAGCTTTCTGTCTCATTGATCACTACTCAGGGACAGAAAGTACCCTTTCACTCATCCTGGTTTTTGGATCATCACTCACCAGGGGAAAAAAAACAAAAAACTGAGTTATAAATATTGGGCATTTAGGGAATGTCTGCCACCTCCCATCCCCACCAGCCTGGCTGGACTTCAAGATTAAATCAGACTGATTAACACAGAGCCCCTCTCCCAGGCCTTCACATGAAATCCCCAGGAGTTGCCAGACATAAAGTGACTTGATGCCAAAACACCCAGGTGGGGAAAAAAATTAATAAATGATAGGGATATTTTATATATACAATTCCAAATATGGCTCCATGGAGTTTGGAAACATCTGGGTGATGAATTGGAATTCCACTTTTGCTGCAGCTCTCTGGCACAACGTAAACACAGCCTGTACGTCTCCAGAGATAAATGGGAGAGTTGGAAACTGCAAAAGGTAGATTGAGAAAGAATTAGATTTTAAAATTGTGGCCCATGATGCTTGCCAAATGAAAAAAAATTTTTTTCCCTAAAAACTCAAAGCAGTCAAAAGCATTTTCTCTCAGAGTTAAATTAAAGATAGAGTGTCCCAGGTAGCTAAAATTAGAAACTGGTTTGCATATTCTTTCATCCTTAAGATGTAAATTTGGGGAAGCATATATTGTTTTTTTCATTTTAGTTTGTATTTGTTTTTAAAGACCTATTAATGTGCTGTTGGTTACAGTTTTTTCCTATTGATTGTACATATGAACTAAGATTGTGGGCATTGCAGAACTATTTTCTGAAAATAGTCTTCATAAGTGCTATTTCTTGAAAAGTACCAGATGAAGATATACGGTATATAGTACAGGCAGTTACAGTATGAATTTTAAAGCCTTTCACATCCAATTACTTGCAATAACTTAGTTTCTTTCCCAACCTACAATAAATCCTGTATGTATAAACGCTACAGAATTTAAATATGAGTGGAGGTTTAGTATAATAGTATATCACTAGGAATCAGTATTTGTGTTATATATAGTGCTGTTTAACATATGTGAAGTAAAATCTCATTGATTTGGATTTGCTAATTCAGAGTTTGTGGAGCTGGCTTCAAGTTGACTCTTCATTAGGAAAGTCATTCTTCATTGAAAGCTTCAAATTAAGGGTGTAAATAAGATGGCAAATGGGAATGTATAAAATACTTGAGTAAATTTAAAGTACTTTAGAAGTACCATTTGCATACGAAATTGTTATGCTAATTATAAGTAATTCTTATTAAAATAGGTCTCCTAAGATGATCTTCTAGGCAAGTTCCCTTAGTGAATTTGAGTTATAGAATGTGGTGGAAAGTAATAAACCTGAGTTTCTTTTAAATACTGTATTCTCTAGTTCAGAATTTTCATTAATTGTAAATTACCTTTTTGCTAATTCATCCAAATTGCTAACATTTTGCCAGCAATTTCAGTTCAGCTCTTAACTGTCTTCTACAAAGACCAAGTAAGTTTTTTAAAAATAGGATTCAATCATAGTTTTCCAACCAAATTTTGTATTTTCCACCATTAGATTGGTGATGTTTCTAGAGTCTAATGTGTATTTCCCAGTGTTTAGAATTGATATGGAGGTGAAAGTTATTTTAAAGCTCCAAAGTTCCCCCTCTCCATTTTTAAAGTGGTCCAGTGGTTAAGACTTTGCCTTCCAAAGCAGAGAGTACAGATTTGATCCCTGGTCAGAGCACTAGATCTCATATGCCTCACTTTGTAACAGAAGTGAGTCACATTAGAATCGGTTGCCTTACACTATTTATGATAGCCAGGACATGGAAGCAACCTAGATTCCATCAACAGATGAGTGGATAAAGAAGTTGTGGTACATATGTACAATGAAATATTACTCAGCTATGAAAAGGAACAAATTTGAGTCAATTGTAGTAAGGTAGATGAATCTAGAGCCTATTATACAGAGTGAAGTCAGAAAGAGAAAAACAAGTATCACATGTTAACGAATATTTATGGAACCTAAAAAAACAGTACTGATGAAAACCTATTTACAGGGCAGGAATAGAGACACAGACATAGAGAACAGGGGGAGAAGGTGAGGTTGGGATGAATTGAGAGAGTAGCATTGAAACATATACAGTACCATACGTGAAATAGATAGCTAGTAAGGGGTTGCTGTACAACACCATGGGCTCAACTCGATGTGCTCTGACAACCTAGAGGAATGGGATGAGGTGGGAGGTGGGAGGGAGGTTCAAGAGGAAGGGGCTATATGTATACTTAGGCTGATTCACGTTGTTGTAAGGCAAAAAGCAATGTGCTATTGTAAAGCAATTATCCTCCAATTAAAAATAAATTAAAAAAAAAAAAACTGGTTGCCTCTCAGGTACATGGCTTTCCTTGTCAATAAGAGTCCAAGAAAAATCTGAACAACACTTAGAGAAGGTCAAGTATTGGGCTCGAGATGAGACCTACTGCTGTTCCTAGTCAACCACACACCAGTTGTTTGTTCCTCCAGTAGTCACATGTAGGTTCTTGTTGTAAATATTGAAGCAACTCTTGGGAAAATGGAGACAGTGTTGAACCTGATCTAAATCTGAGCCCCCCGAAGCAGAGACGATAGCTGAGAAACCCCCTGCCTTCCTGATTCTTTCACATTCTGAGAAATAGCTCACTGCAGAGGATTGCTCTGCTCCGTGGGGACTCTAAGACAACACTCACTTCTACCTTTCTTTTCAGATAAGATCCCTCTCCATTCTTCCTCCTGACTCCCAAAAGCCTCCCTAATGACTCTCTTGCTTACCTGCCTCTATAAAACCCTAAATTCACTGCCTTTCCTTTGAAATTGTTCTCATTAATAAGTTCTCCCTATTGTGGTAGCCTGTATAGGATCATTTCCTGATTTGTCCTGTGTATTCTGTGTTTCTCAGTTTGGGAGTACAGCTAGGGTAGGATTAGACCTCATCTTCAGATCCCTGCTTAATCCAGCTAGGTAACTAGGGCAGTTCTTCCCTGGCTAGAGAACTGGGGACCCAGCAGTGGGTCCACTTCCTGATCTTATGCTCCAGACTCTGGTCCCTTGGCAGCCAGGAAAAGATGTGATTTTTATTGTCTTGATTTCCGGTGCTGAACTCCTTTGATTCCATGGTCTGACCATGCACTGTTTTCTGGAAATCTTGTCTCTCTTGGTACCTGTCTGCAGATTGCACTGGAACCTTTTGCCTTGCTCACACCGTCAACCCTCACCAAATTTGAAGTTCTTAGATTTCCTTTGATATCTGCCTGCAGTTCTCCAAACTAGTGTTTTCAGTTTTACTTCCCTCTGGTTTGTCATCACCAAGAACTAAAGTTCACTGCCCAGATCCCTATCAGACTCCAAAATCTAAAGAAGTCCTAGACGCCAAAGCTCTGAGACTTGATATTAACCTCGGATAACTCATCATTGCAGCCAATCGTGCATGGACCTGAATTCTCCCTGGACAAGTCACAGTGTGGACTGTTGAGATAGTCTGGTCATGTATGCGTTTACACTGCAGTTGGCCAGTACCATGGACTGCATCACCCAGAGCATCAGTATTCTCGCTCCAGGGCATCAAAAAATTCATGACTACATGCCCAGGAGATCATCCTCCATAAAGTCCTCGGAATCCACAGAACTGGTTATCCTCAGAGTCCAATTCCTGGCTCTTGATTGGAGGAAAACATTTTACATGAATATTTTTCTTTTTTAGTTTAGGTTTTCCTCTTTTCAGATGCCTGATTTCCAAAATGCGTAGAAAACTGACCTTTGCTACCACCTCTCAACAGATGGTCCAGCTGAGTTTGGAGAAATGCAAACAAGAATCCTCAAGACATGATTTCCTAGATCCTGTTTTTGATCAGCTCTGAGATATTCAGCAACAAATTACATTCATTCATCTTGAACAAAAGTATAGTCTGACAGTGTTGAACTTTGCCTAAGCCCTATGCTCCAAAAAACCAACAACAGTAGAAAAAACCTCCTGGGCTTCCCTGGTGGCTGAGCAGTAAAAGAATCGAAGTGCAATGCAGGAGACCCGGGTTTGATCCTGGGTCAGGAAGATCCCCTGGAGAAGGAAATGGCAACGCACTCCAGGATTCTTGCCTGGGAAATCCCATTGACAGGGGAGCCTGGTGGGCTACAGTTCGTGGGGTTGCAGAGCCGGTCACAACTTAGTGACTAAACAGCAATGGCAATCATATCACTTTGTTCATAATTACATGTATGAAAAAATAAAAATGAAAACCTCTTACCCTTTTGGGTTCTGAGAGAGTGCTGTCCTCCAAGGACCACTCCGCCCTCACCTGTTCTGAGCTAAGACTTAACTTCATCCTTTTTCAGTGACTCAGGTAAGACTCCTTTCCATCATTCCTCATGATTCCCATAAGACTGGGGATGACTCCCTAGTTTGCTTCCTTTTATGAGATCCAAGCCCCCCTTTCTTTTCTTTGAGATGTTCCTCATTGATGACATTATCCCTATTGCAATAGGTTGAATAAAATAATTTCACTGCGTCTCCTCTGCATTTTGTCTTTCATAGTAAAAACTATTGTCAAAAACACATACGTGACCACATACATCCTATAGGATGCAGTCTATTCAAAGGGGGTGAGGGAAGAAGTTCAAAGTAAAATGGATATTCACAATTCTGCAGTTTTTCTCAGTGGTTGTTCAGGCATACTGTAGTCCTCCCGATAGTCCAGTCGAAGTGGAGTAATTGTCAGATATCTCAGCTGGGGCACTGTAGACACCGCCCCAAAAACTTGGTCCTGCTTAATTTTATCTCTTCCTGCAAAACCCATTTATTCATGCCCAGAGAAAAATGGAAACTGAAAATTTCCTGACTGCATGGCTATTTATTTTCTGCAGCTGAATTGAAATCACTTGTCAAGCTTAAGAAGAAGAAAAAAAAAAGTTGTTCACTTTCTGCTGCTTATCACTAAAAAGATGTCAATCAAAATCTGTTGTATAGGTCAGTTCCTGGTGTTCTCATGTCAAATAGATTTTTCCCCCTTTTCTATTTCATGAGCACTGGGAGTAAGAAAAGATAGGAAGATAAAAGAAGAGAAAAATATAAAATTTGAGTAAAATATGTAAATTGGAAAACCAAAGAATTTCTCTCCATAATTGAAGATACCATCATAAAGAAGACCATATGTTTGCAATCTACTTTATCTTCAAGTTAAAAGTACAGAGAGACTGGATCTACCTTTTGACTAATAATATCAAACCCAAGTTGCTTCTGTTGCTTGTGTCATTCAAGTCCTGTTTTCAAAAAATTGCATCCAGAACACTATCTTGAGAGGATGAACTGTTATTTCTGGAGCTTTTAATAACTGACAACTCCACATTTAAATCCCAGGCTGTACATAAACTGTCAGCATCCAAGTTCGCCCAGACAGAATTGGAAGAAACAAAAATAACACGAGGAAAAAATGCGCTATTAACAGCTGTGTCAATAACAGCAGCAAGGTTAACTAATAAAAGGACACTAGCGATCTCAGTAAGAGCCAGAGAAGGAATTCAAGTTGCTGCAAGTTGATTTAGAGGGTCAGCTGCCCTTTGTCTCCTTCCCAAATTTGGTTTTAGTTTAACGTTGGTGCATCAAGAAACCTGGAGAAAAACCTTTCAAGGCAAACTCACACGTTAAAAAATAAATAAATAAATAAAGTGAAAATATTTCTTAACTGGCCTTTTGCAGGGAGACAGAAAGGAAAACAGGACCCATTACTAGTCTCTTTTCCCTAATCATTTTCCTGATTTACACATTTATTTTTGAACAGGGCTACAAAACTCCAAGTTCAAAATCAGAGTGAAGTAACCTCTCCGCTCACTTTAATGCAACCCGTGTCCATGGTTAAAGTACCTTTGGTTGCTGGCAGTAGAAACCCTTTGATAATTGCTCTAGTAAAATAAGAGACTTTTATTTAAAAGCTTCCAGGAAAATTATTGGAAATTCAACAGTTGGCGGTACAGTTAGGTCTTGTCAAGAAATGGTATACATGAGATCGTCTAGGCCTCATTCAACATGCTGGAGACCAAGGGTGAATGGGGTCTCCCCAGGTAGTGCAGTGGTAAAGAATCTACCTGCCAGTGTAGGAGATGCTGGTTTGATCCTTGAGTTGGGAAGATCCCCTGGAGTAGGAAATGGCAGCCCACTCCAGGATTCCCTTGGACAGAGGAGCTTGGCAGGCTACAGTCCATGGGGTCACAAAAAGTCAGCACGACTGAGAGCACACAAGGGTGAATGAAGCCATCAGAGACCCTGCTCCCGTGGGCTCGCGTTCCAGTCGAGGGAGACATACAGTAAACACACACACAAGTAAGGACGCCAAGTGCTGTTGGTTGCTATGAATAAGATAAACAAGTATATATTATACAAAGTAAGATGAGTCCTGGAATTTGGCAGAGAGAGAATGGGGACCTCTTGCATTGGGGAGAACGTTCTTGAACAGATCACACTGACATTGAAGCCTAAATGAACTGAAAGAGGCTGGGACTGTGAGTCCTGCAGTGTCTAGGGGGATGGCTTTTCAAGCAGAAGGAACAAGCCAAAGGTCAGGAGACCAGAGCCTGCTATCCAGTAGACATATAACATGAGCCACGTGTCTGATTTTGAAATTTTCTAGTTGCCACATTCAGAAAAGCCAAACAGCAGATGAATTTAATTTTCATGTATTTCATTTAGCCTCACATATTCAATATGTTGTCCTTTCATTTCAACATATAATCAACATAAAAATTATTAATGAGATATTTTACCTTTTTTATACTGTCTTCACACGCCAGAGTGCGTTTTATATTTAAAACACATCTCAATTTGGATGCTAATTTTTTGATAGATGAAGTAAAATGTAATCCTACCCAACAATAAAGTGGTGTGTAAAGGAGAAAAGGTTTTCACACGCCTCAGTTTTTAAATTAAAATGTAGATGAATTAAAATGTAACTTGATTTAAAAATTCACCTCCTCGGTTGCTCTAGCTGTATTTTAAGTCCTGAGCAGCTACAGTTGGCCTCTGGCTACCATTTTGGATAGTATAGAATTGAGAAGACAGGGAATTAGGGAGAGTTGAGGTCGGTGGGGTAACAAGAAGGATCCAGCAGTGTAAGTCTTGTCAGCAGTGGTAAGGAGTGTGGAGTTTGGGTTTTATTCAAAATATAATAATGAGCTGTTAGAACTCTGTTAGTTCCCTAATGTGACAAATTACTACAAAGTCAGTGACTTAAAACAACACGAGGGACTTACCCTGACAGTCCAGTGGTGGGGACTCCGAGCTTCCACTGCAGGGGGCACGAGTTCAATTCCTGGTCAGAGGACTAACATCCCACATGCCATGTGGCTTGGCCCAAACTTAAAAAAAAAAAAAAATAATAATAATAATAAATTAAAAAACCCCACAGATTAATTTTCTTATGGTTCTAGAGGTCAGAATGCTGAAATGAGACTTACAGAGCTAAAATCTAGGCGTCAGCAGAGCCGCTTCCTTCTGGAAACTCAAGAGAGAATTTGTCTCTTACTTCTTCCAGTTTCTAGAGGCTGCTGCCATTCCTCAGCCCCGGACCGCTCCAGTGCTATTGCTGAGTCGCCTCACCCTCTCTGAGCTCTCTGCCCCTTCTGCCTCCCTCTCATAAGGACCCTTGTGATTGCACTGAGCCTACTCGAATAGTCCAGGATAGCCTCTAGATTCTTAATTATATCTGCAAACTCCCTTTTTCCATGAAAGGTACACACAGTCACAGGTTTGGGGATCAGTATATGGACTTACTTGGGTTGGGGAGGCATATTATTCAGCCTGTCATGATGAGCTTAAGTAGTGGAGAAGTGGCATGTTTTCATACATGCCAATAGTAGCTGCAATATTTCATGGGATTTAGTCCAACGTTTCACTATGTATGTGCCTGAGCACCAAGTACGCAAGTTACTACGGTTTGTGAATATTTCCTCAGAGCCCCAGACCCATAATGTCTATTGACCCTTGAGCCTTAGAAGTCTCAAAGTCAACTCAGCCCTAACTGAGATAGCAATTAATTCTTGGTCTCTGCTTAACACCACCACTCACCACCGTTCAAACCAGGGCCTAGCCAAGTGGGTACCATCCACAATGAAGGCAGCTCCCTCTCTTCCACCTGCCCTACCCAGTGAGATTGAAGTCCCATTAGTTTAACTTTATGTACTAGAGCTTAGCAAACTGTTTTTGTAAAAGGCCAGATAGTCAGTATTTTAGGCTATGCTGTCTTCTTGGTGTTGGTCACAAATAATCAACTCTGCCTTTGTAGGTGAAAGCAGCCAAAGACATCGGTAAACAAGGGAAGTATGGCCATGTTCCAATGAAACTTTCTTTACAAAGACAGCTGTGAACCAGACGTAGCTCTCTGGCCCATGTTTGCCCATCCCCGACCACGAGCGTTGATCACTCCTCTCCATCTTTGTTTTACATCCTGATTCATGCTCCCATTGCCACTTGTCTGGATTACTGCAGTGAGTTCCTAATTAACTTTCTTGTGTCCATCCAATCTTGTCTCCACTCCTAAGCCAGGCAGTGAGTTGTTTTCATAGACATCACACGCATACACACCTGTTTAAAAAGCTGCATTGGCATCTCTTGCTCTGATCATTGTAATCCTAAAATCCTGCTGGCTGATTCTTCCTGTCACTTCCTGCCACAAATGATCCATCCCACTCTGTTACAAACCGACTTGTTCCCCCAAATTCACAGAGTTCTCTGCTGAGTGCTGCTTCAGAGCCTCTGTTCTTGGCATTCAGACTGCCAGGAAGTATCTACTCTGAACACAGTGTTATAAAGACAGACACTACATCTGTTTAATTGCTTCATAGCATTAATGTACTGCCTGACACATAGTAGGTTGTAGAAAGATGGATAATACCTGCCCTCTCTCATCCTAATCCTCGAAACTGTGAGTAGGTTACTTTTAGCACAGAGACTGCAGGTGTGATGAGTATTAGGCTCTTACGTTGGAGCGTGTAGCAGTATGGATTATCCAGGTGAGCCCAATGTAATCACAGCGTCCTATAAAAGGGAAGGGGGAGGGTTAGTGGCAGAGGTCGAGATGTGATGACAGAAATGGAAGCTGACATGTTGGAGGGCCGTGAGTTTAGGAAAGCAGGCAGCCCCTAAAAGCTGAGAAAGGCAAAGAAACGGATTCTTCCCTAGAGTGCTGCTCCCACACCATCACTCTGATTTAAGCCCAGTGAGATGGAGTTTGAACGTCTGGCCTCCAAACCTGTAAGTTTATGAATTTGTGTTCTTTTAAGTCATTTGGTTTGTACTAATGTCTTAATGGAAACCGGTATGTAGGTGCTCGTGAGATATTTATGGAATGAGGAAAGAGATGAGTGAGTGGCAGATAAGGATTTGTGAGTAGATAGGACCCAGAAAGGCTAATTTCAGAGTCTTGTTGATTCATATGTTGAGCGAGTAATTATCAATAGGCTGAGGTTATAAGAAAGGAATTCTGAAAGACAGGGGAGTGTGTGTTGCAGCAGAAAAGATGTAATCTAGCCAAAGGGGTCAAGTTAAATTTTCCTTGAAAGAGGTGTTACCCCAACTGGTAGAAATGAGTATCTCTGCATAGGGCTTCCATTTTTGCTGAAGTTTAGACGAGTATTTCTTTACGTGAGTTGCTGTTCATAACCCCAGTTGGTTAGTAGTTTGTTCTGCTTTTAGATTTTGTGATGAACTTTGTACAGTTGGGTGGATGGGTGAGCCTCCAGTGTCCCCCAAATTCCTCCATTGACACAGTGCTCCTGAGAACAAATGTTACCCAGATGGACTGGTACCACTCCAGGCAGCCTCTGCTTTCGCTGTATACACCTACCTTAAGCACATACACTGTGCTTAATGCATCAGAAGCACACACAATACAGAATCCAGTGCCTAAAATGGTGCTTATGAATTTAGTTTTTGTACAGCTTCCTCAATGAGACAAAAGAGAGGATTGCGTATTGAACCATTTCTAAAAACGTGATTACATACACACATTGTAGCCCCTCTGTACCACAGTCTCCTTCCTCCAGACAGACTTTCCTCAGGGGGAGCTTTTTGGCCTCAGGTGGCATACATTACTCAGCAAACCAAAAGCAATAAGATTCAGAGGCTTGGCAAGAAAGAAGGAAAGAGAACAAAAAAGTCACCTTGGACTCTTTGCTATTTCATACTCCGGTACCTTAGTGAAAACAAAAAGCTAAAAGCAAGAGAAACTTGAGGAAGTTGATACTTCGCTTTGGGTTTTGCAAAGGGCTAGATCCTGATGATTTAGATTCATTTTTACGGGCACTTTTTTTTTTTTCTATGTATAATTTTCTCCTTAAGTACTGACTTTATAAGTGAACTCTATTTGAATGTGGTGAAGTCTATAGTTTTGCAGCACTATTGGTCCTTTTAAAAAAAAAATTGCTGAAATATACTTAATTCATAATGTTGTGGCAATTTCTGCTGTATAGGAAAGTGACTCAGTTATACATGCATATGCATTCTTTTCCATATTCTTTTCCATTATGGTTTGTCACAGGATATAGAATATAGTTCTCTGTGCTATACAGTCAGACCTGGTTGTTTATCCATCCTATATATGAGAGTTTACTTCCGAAAGTGAAAGTGTTAATCTCTAAGTCATGTCTGGCTCTTTGCAACCCCATGGACTGTAATCCACCAGTCTCCTCTATCCATGGAATTCTTCAGGCAAGAATACTGGAGTGGGTTGCCGTTCCCTTCTCCAGGGGATCTTCCCGACACAGGGATTGAACCTGGGTCCTCCCACGTTATAGGCTGCTTCTTTCCCATCTGAGCCACCAGAGAAGCCCAGTTTGGCTCTGCTAATCCCAAATTCCCATTCCTTCCCTCCCCTACTCACCCTCCCCCTTGGCAACTACTAATCTCTTCTCTATATCTGTGAGTCTATTTTTGTTTCACAGATATGTTGATTAGCATTGTGTTTTAGATTCCTCATATAAGTGATATCATATGGTATTTGTCTTCTCTGACTTACTTGCTTAGAATGATAATCTCTAGATCCATCCATTTTGCTGCAAGTGGCGTCATTTCATTATTTTTGATGACTGAATAGCATCCCTGTGTGTGTGTATGCCGCATCTTCATCATCCATTCATCTGTTAATGGCATGTAGGTTGTTTTCAGGTATTGCCTATTGTAAATAGTACAGCACTGTTGCTCTTGATGCAACAGCCCAGGAGCAGAGGAAAGAAAGGAAGGGACACTCAGGCTGGGCATCGTGGGATGAATAGGTTCTCAAAAGAAGGTGACAGTGGTAGAGGTGCTGCCGCTTCCCTTTTCTCTGGCCCTGAAGCCTCTTCGTCTGCACAATTCCAGTCTCTCCGCTCACTCTCTGTGCATTTCTGTCGACGCCTCAGCCTTTGCACTTACTGACCTCCTCCTCCACCCCTACCCCTTATCCCTTGTAGTCCTTGGTCCCACGGACACTTCTTTTTCCAGATTGCATTTCAAAGATAACTTCCTTACACGTTGTAGAATCTAGCATCATTGAGTGTGTTTGTTCAGCATGCAGCTTCCTCACTAGACTCTCATTTCCATAGGGGCATCAATCAGTCTGCTCTTGACCTCAGTATTATGAGACCCAGAACAGGGGCTTAACAAATGTTTTCTGACTTGCACAATACATGCTATTTGCAGAAAACCCCAAAGGGCTGAAATTCGGACTGTAGACGTCGGTGGAGTAGTTTTTTGTCTCTTGCCACATTGAATCCTGTGGGGCTGGTACTGTGTTGGGTAAGATTCTGGGGTCACATCCAGGCTCGTTGGGCAAAAACACAAGGGCCTCACTGGTGGAGAATGACAGCCACTGGGCCATAGATTTACTATCTGTGGGAAAAAAAAAACAAAAACAGAGCATTGGGTAGCCTTTTTTTTAATTGGACTGTAATTGCTTTACAATGTTGTCTTGGTTTCTGCTGCACAATGAAGTGAATCGGCTGTATGTATACACATATCCCTTCCCTCTTGAGCCTCCCTCCTACCCCCGCCCCCATCCCACCCCTCCCACCACAGAGCACCAAGCTGAGCTCCCTGTGTTATACAGAAGCTTCCCACCAGCTCCCTGTTTTACACATGGCGGTGTACATATGTCAGTGGTACTCTTTCAGTTCATCCCACCTTCTCCTTTCCCCTGTGTGTCCGAATATCCATTCTCTACATCTGTCTCTATTCCTGCCCTGCAAACAGGTTCATCTGTACCATTTTCTTAGATGCCATATATATGTGTTAAGATACGATATTTGTCTTTCTCTAGCCTTTTGACTTGACTTTAATAGCATAAACAATCTGAATTATCTTAGTCTCTCATTGAAAACACTTGGGTCATATTTTTTTTCTTGAGATGGGGGTGGAGGGGGAAATTCCCTTGGGGACTGCTTCAGGCTTGCTCACTATCCACAGTTCTGGATTTAGGAATCTCGGGTAGCATATATGTCAAATAGAGGGGCGCTCCAAGTCACAAGATATGAGGGACAGCAGATGAAGAGACTGAAAATGGACTTGAATGAACCTGTGTGCCAATTCAGCGGCCCAGCCCACTTTCTCAGTGAGCAAGAAATTGCTCAGAGCTTTTGTCGTTTTCCTGAGTTAAGCTGACATGGTTTTGGCATCAGCTTCAAGCTTCACTTTGTGCCATCAGGCAGCACCGAATCATTGTCTCAGAGTCATTGTGACAATCGGGAGTCACATTCAAGTGACAAGGAAATTATTGCTAGAATTAAAAAAAAAATGTTGAGGGAAGCAACTATTGTGTATTCTCATTATGTGGCTTTCAAACCTAAATATTTTGGCCATTAGGAAGCATTTGTTTCTCAAAACAAAATGAAGAATTTAGGCTGCATGCATAGGGGGGTTTCTTAGAAACCAGATGTTTTTTTTTTTTAATCAGACACTTAGCTAAGATGGGTAGACATTGTCAGCCTTTCAAGACTGTCTGTCAGAAGGTGGGGGAAGGTTGGTAAGGAGAAAGGGGCATCTTGGATGCAAGACAGGGTTACATTTCTAGGGTATTACTCTATTCTGATATCTATAAACCATTTAACACCCCAACTCCTCAGAGGTCAAACCATTATAGCCTCAGCACCTATTACCAGTGTTGGAGCTCCATAAATGAATGGATTGAATGAGTAAATGAATGAGTGAATGTCTGTGTCATCTGTGCCTTCAGACGATGTGTCCTTTTGAAGGCAGCTAAATGTGATAATCTTCCACCCCTAAAAAAATGTTCCTGCCGTTCACTTGTGAAATCACTCTTGAATAAATAATTGAAGTTGTTGAGTTGGTGTGGCTGGACAGTCTGCTTATTGCTTTCAGGCCCAGTTGGCCTTGGGGTCTGACGACTTACTCCCTTGCTGGGAAGTGATGACTGGACCTGCATTTCCCAAACTCATAAAGGGAGCACAAAGCCGTGGTAGAAACATCCTCTTGTACTGTCAGTTGCCAACCTTCTGTTTGTACTAAAACCAAAACAGCTACAATATTAAACACAATGGAAATACAAAAGGAGGGGAAAAAAGGAGAGATACTAGGAGACTATCAATACATCATTTTACCTTTTCATCTCTGGCTTTTACCTCGAAACCTTACATCAGTCCTGTGCATTTATGGGTACCACTGGGAAAATAGTTTGAGACGCATTGACAATTCTCTAACACAATGAAATCTAATCCTCTATGGGCTTCCTACCTATGAAACTTTGAAAAATGTAAACTCTAACCTCGGTTTCTTCCTCTGTAAAATGGAGGTATCAGTAATACCTAATAGAGTTTTAAGACTGATACTTGGTATGTAGGAAACACTTCGTAAGAGTTGACCATTGCTATTGTCATAGTTATGGTCAGGTTGTTGCTGTTTTATTAGAGCCTCTTTGATGGTTTCGGGAAGGTAGAGGAACCACCACTCTGTCAATGGGAGCTGTTTTTAAACACTGGGAAAAGAAAGGCATTCATAAATATCATTTAACCTAAACAAAGTTTTCAAGACTTCAAAAAAAATGAGCACAAATATTGGGGAAGAGGTTGTCTATGGTGAATCCCCCAGCTCATCCTTCTCATCTTCTCTTCCTCACCGAGATGGGAGTTTGATGCTTTAGGACAGTCCACTCTTCTGTTATTTCCAAGGCTACCCCATCTATCACTGGCCTTCCAGCAGTAGGAAAGTTCAGTGCCTCTGTGCCCAGTTATAAATATTCTAGCCACAATCACCTCTCCTCCAGTTGCTTTGCCTTCACTACCCTCTGCTCACAGAGGCAGTGCGAGGAGGCTTGCAAACCACATCTTTGATCTGTCATGATGCTGTCTTTAATTAAGCCTGCAGACACGTTTCTCGAGGCAAACACAGCATGGCAGAGCTTCTGAAGAGTGAACAGGCAAACACCTAAAGCCAGAGAAACTGTGATTTGAAAACATCAGCATCCACTTTTCTTGTTAGCATCCATGTCTCGTTGAATCAGTCCTTGCACGAATAGTATTTATTATAAACAAAAATGTTGTTTCCCCAGCACTTGCATGCTAAGGAATATTTAATAAGGAGGTTTCTTTCCTGCCTGACCGGGGCATGCCAGGAAGTCAAAGAACTCTGTGTCCCTAACCTTTTATTTTAGCTATTTGTCCTGTATCCGATAAAACCCACATCTCCAGCAAATAAAAACTAGGGAACTTTCAGAAGCCTGACGTGATTTGAAACAATTTAAAGCAAAATTTCCTATAACAATAAGTAAGATTCACAGAACTTCCCAAGTATGACTTTATCGGTAGTTTACTGTCCTACCTTTTTTTTTTTAACTGTAAGAACTCAGATTTGTTTTAAAAGACTACCACTTGTGTATGTTCAAATTGTGACTGTCTTGTTCTCTGAGACGACCGCCTCTTGAGGCAGGGAGCTTGAAATACGGTGCCGAGCAGGGGATGACAAACTGTGCCCTACTGTTAGCACCAAGTGTGATGGCTTTCCCACCACAATGGCAGAGTCATTGAAACTGACTGCATGGCCCATGAAGTCCAAAATATTTCCTGGCCCTTTAGAGGAATAGGTTTACCAACCTGTGGTTGAGACAGGTGATGGTGTTGGACTTCCAAAGCTGCTGTTCACGTTGTGACTTAACCGATATAACTGCTCTCAGCCTATTGCCTCCTCTGTGGGCTGGGACTGATGGTTGTATTTGGTCCCTGTGGCAAAGTGTGGGTATGAGATGAAGTCAGGTCATAGCCAGAGGCCTTCATGCATAGAAGGAACTGGTGAGTGAGTTGCTTCTCTTCTTGTTATGTCTAGGATCTGGTGTAGTAGTGTCTAGCATTAAACTAGAGTGAGAATGCTCCTAGGAGAATTTGGATATGGAAATTAGACATGACTCTATGAAGTTAAAAGGGAAGATGAACACAGAGGAGAAGAGGGCAGAGTGGAGGCAGGTCTCTTGAAGACTCCAGTGGCACTAGCCAGTGGAGCTTCAATGGATCAATATATTTCAAGGAAGAAAGTGGTGTCAATCAGGGAGCAGAAGGTTTGGGTAAATGTGGATCTGAAGTCAAAGCCAAGAAATAAACGAGCATCTGGACCAACATCCCTGGTCAACACTGCCCATCCTAGCTGTGCCTATGGAGTAGAATGACTGAGGCTTTTCTTGTGCCAAAGTAAAGCTCTTCCCAGCATGGAGTTAGAAGCACTGTGTTTTCTTAGTCTGACACCGTTAAATACTGGAACATTTGTTCACCAAGCAAGCTTCTCATTCAGATCTGGCTTCTCAACTTAATCCATCAGAAAGTGACTTTCTTACCCCAAGTACTAGAGCCTGTGGATGGGTTTGGAGAACCCATGAACCCCTTTAAATTATATTCAAAATATTGAGAGTTGTGCCTTTTTCCAAAGAGAGGAGCCCTTGTCATCCAAGTCTCAAAAGCTGTCTCACCCCTTAAAATGTAAACACCACGTGAATTATGTCTCCTGGTACACTCAGAATGTGGTTTGGGAGCTTTGCTCTCATCAGCCTTGTTGAGGTGGTGAGATTGTACAGTAACACAACCACAACCTGTACGACTGCACACAGTTGCCCGACTTGAAAAATATGGCTGCTTCCTAGAGAGCAGGGCAGAGAGAAAGAGGGAAAGGGAGTGGGATCTGTGGGTTAGCCCCTAGACTTGGGTGAATTCTCAAAGAATCTCTAAGACTCGACTGTGTTGTCCAGAGACCAGCAGTCCTCTCCTACAGATTCCTCTTAGCACTGCTGGCTAAAAGCATGTCTTTTCCTATTTGAATGTCCTTTAGTAAGCTCTTCGTAAAGAATCTTTCACTTAATTCACTTAATTAACAGTCTAAGGCACTTTTAGTAAATTGGACTTGATTTGACATTTTTTTATGAGAGTTCCGACTAATTTTATACTTGAGCCTGTAGAAAGAGAATTTTAAAAAAAAGAAAGAAAAGGCCAGGTTTCTCTGTGAGAGCCTTGGCCAGAAATAGAAAACTTTCATTTATCTCACGGAATAATAAACAGCGGCCAGAAAGGTATGGCTAATGAAGTGAGAGGTTTGCAGATTCAGCTCTGAGTGCGTTCGTGTCCGGTGAGGTTGGCCGGAACCTCGCTGACAGGTTGTTTATGAAACCACACAGGTTTTGCACAACGTACTCTGGAGCGGCCAAACAGCTGGAACCTGTCCCTTACAAACCATTGTTTTTCTGAATTCAGGTAAATATCAGCACATTGCATGAGGTCACTGTGACCCTTCTTATACCAAGAACATGTCTCATGGAGAGATGCTCAGAGATCACCAGTATGGGAGGGACCTTAGGGTCTTCCCAAAAAGTGTATTAGCCACAGCGGTAGGCAAATAGGATGGGGTTTCCCCCGAGTCGATCTCATCTAATAGCAGATGAGAGCTTGATTTGAATCTCTTGGATTTACAAAGTGAATATTCCTCTCTTCTGCCTCTAAGAAACCCTAGTTAAGCCTTCTCAGAGCTTGTCCAAAGGAAGTTAGACTTGGGCTCCCATTCTATCCCAACCAGAGTGAACGTTCCAGAAGTTTAATCCATTCTGGACCACCAGGGCAGTTTCTCCACTGGGCAGGGATATTGCACAGAGAAGCTGCAGAACACTGCCTTGCTGCGTAGCAAGGTGGTTAAGAGCCAAACTTGGAGATGACTGAGGTTCACATCCCAGCGTTGTTGATTGCTGTGGGTGCATCTGTGGGTATGTCACTTCTTCTTCATATGTATAATAGGGTCGTGACTTTTCTCTCAGAGATGTGGGCTTGAGATGGAGGGCATGGCACATGCTAATAACCCAGTGTCCACATCTTCTCTTATAGTTTATCATCATCATTTGTTGTGTTTTTAAAATGTATTAGTTTTTAATTGAAGGATAATTGCTGTACAATATTGTGTCGGTTTATTCCATATATCAACATGAATCAGCCATAGGTAGACAAATGTTCCCTCCCTCTTAAACCTCCCTCCCACCTCCCACCCCATCCCACCCCTCTAGGTTGTCATAGAGCCCTGGTTTGAATTCCCTGAGTCATACACCAAGTTCCCACGGCCATCTATTTTACGTATGGTGGAGTATGTGTTTCCATGCTACTGTCTCTATTCATCCCAGCCTCTCCTCTCCCCTGGCCCACCCCATGTGCATAAGTCTGTTCTCTATGTCTTCATCTCTATTGCTTCCCTACAGATAGGTTCATCAGTACCATCTTTCTAGATTCCATGTTATCATCATCATCATTTATGTCACCTTATCTCCTTTTAAAAGCCCACTTTACTTCCTACTTTAACTATAGCATATCACTGGAATGGGTGTGTTTGCCAAATAGTTTTTGAAGTATTCATTATAAGCTTGTTCCAGCAAGCAAAGTAAGAAAACAGTGAATCATAAGCCTTCAAACACTCCATTCAGTCCTATAAATTCCAACCTGCCAGTCTCAAAGACAAGCCTTACAGAGTTCCAGAGGTAAATAAGGAAACTAGAAGGTATGCCTGGACCCCAGAATTCATGTCCTAGTTCTGCAGCCACACTAGGCTAGTTGGTGATAAATGGGCAGAAGAGATGCTCTGGACCTCAGCCTGTGATCCTCTCTTCTTGAAAAATCAAAATAAGCCACACTGGATAGTTTGCTTTACAGTGTATGCTTTAAATATGAATTTCGGGTAGCTTTCATCTGGTCATGATCTGTCGCCTTAAATGTTAGAAGCTGACATTAAAAGACTGATCGCTAGATGTCAGGTGCTGTGTCACTGCTTTGAGTTTTTATAACCATCTAAATGGGGCCTCTTATTCTCATTTTGCTTGAATCACCTGAAGTTCAAAGATGTTGAGTGACTTCATGAACGTCAGACAGTTTCTAGGTGTGATAATATATGTAAAGCTCTTAGTGTTGCCTATGGTCATTGCTCATTAATGATATTACTGCTACTGCTGTTACCTTTATAGTTAAGAGGCAAAGCCCCATACACTTGGGCAAACTCCAGAACCTGTGTTCCTCACATCTCTACATAGACCACCTCCAAAAAATGTTTCGATTTGGGGAAATGATTAAATTTTGTCACCCTGGTCAAGAGAAAGTTGGGGAGCCCGTAGCAGTGCATAGCCCAGATGCCTGTAGTGAATCCTTAGGGCAAAGGAGCCAGTGACCCTGCTTCTGAAGGAACCCTGTCCTGCGATGCTGAGAGAGACGCAGGCCCGAGTGGGCCCTGTTCTGATGGGCAGGTCTAGAATGGGGAGTTGGGGTGGGGAGAAAGCCCTGCCCTGTAAGGGGACTGAGCCTCCTTTGTGTGGTGGGGACGGCTGCAGTTCCTGTCATCATCAGAGGTGACCTTCCCGTTTGCTTCTGCTTCTTTCTCTGTCTTTCCTTCAAACCAATAGTAAAAATTTTGGTTGAGCAGCAATCAAAGGCTTGGTCAGAGATGGATGACCAGCAGTGCCTTCAACCCCTGCTCCTGGAAGCACCCTCTGAAGCAGTGCTGGGAGAGAAGGAGGTGGGCAGATGGGGGCGGGCGTGTCTGCCCTTCCCCACTCTGCTGCACCCAAATACGCAGGCTTCCCTGCTGTTGAGACATCCTGATCACTTCACAGAACAGCACAGAAAACATTTCCCCAGCTCTACTCACCATCCCCAGTTGGAAAGGCCTTCCTGAACTCATGTCTAGTTGACCCTGCAGCTTGAAGGATTTTTTTTTTCTGACCTATAGTTTAAAAGGCAGAAAACTTTTGTGACCTATAGTTAAAAGCAGAAAGTAATTTTTATCACAAATCTTATCACAAAGCACAGATCCAAAAATACTGCTGAAGTGCTTCAATAGCAGAGAGTTGCCATAGTATAAGTTGACCTGTGATTTTTCTTGACTCTTCTCTCATGTGGCTGCTAGTGCACCAAGCTTCATCTACCTTTTAAGTAGGGGGAAGGGATAGGAGAATACTAATTAAATTTCACTTTAATTAGGAAAGTAGATTCGCAGGAGACCCTCTAACCAGGCAGTTAATTACCCTGGGATAAGTCAGCCCCAATCTCTTGAAGGCTGTTAAGACTCAAGAAGTAAGTCCCATGGAAAGAGAGTAAGATTGACCCAGGGTGATAAGCACATTCTTCCTAGGGGAAGGACAAAGCACTTTGGCTGACGGTCCTACCAAGACTATGGCCAATGCAAAAGGAATGGATCCTAATACCTGTTACCTGAAGGTGGCCAAGGCTAGCGAGTGAGGTAGGAATGAATGCTAGTCAGAATATGTATGTATACGCATGCATACAGAATGACTTTGGACAATGGATCCTATGTCTGATTAATGGCTGAGTCCCTTGTGTTAATTTGACCAAAGAGCATTCTAAAGAGTACTTTGGAGGACCAGTCCAGAGTGGTTGTATGACCTCAGGCAAGTCACACGACCACTTTGTGCCAAGGATCTCAGAGATCTCTTCTGTCTCTAATACATTCAGCACCTTGGCTTCCAGAAAGAGGCTCCAGCTCCCTGCTTCCTCCTGTTTCCTTGCCCCTGTTTATTTCATCTCCTGAAGCCACACCTCTAGTGCCTAGGTCTGGGCTCTTTTGACAGTGAGAAGGAGAAGGCAGGCGACAGTTTGAACAGGAGTTTGGTGCAAGATACATAAATGCAGATTGAAATACAGCTTAACTAGGGTGAAGGATATTTGTTGTTTGTTTGTTTGTTTTCCTCATCTGGACTTAACCCAATACACCAAATTTGTGAAACAAATTTCAGCTCAGTGGCCTCTAAGCCTCTTGCAGGGATCTGGCAAGAGAAAGTGACCTTCCTCTGGGCACTTGGTCCCTGCTAGCAGTTTCTCAAATGATGGTGACAAGTTCCAGAATTTGAAAGCCCGTGGTGGTCTTGTACTGCAGTTCCAATGCTACCTCAATTTAGTGTATTTAGTACAGTGGTGAAGAGGAGAAGAACTGGAGCAAGGGGTGGAGGGAAATGGGGATTAAAAATGTAAATATGTGATTACTTTTAATGACCTTATTACTCAACATCAAATCTGTTTGTATTGACAAATAAGTATGCAAATGTTTATATCAACACTCACTTCATTAAAATAGTAAATGGTTGGAGTTAATATTAGTGCAGCATTGAAATCTTGAGTGGTTTTGATTACATAGCAATAAGCTACTGATGAGTATCATTATGTACCAATCATACCAAAATGAGCCGCCGAAGGCCATATTTCCAAAATTGGGTAGAGCAAGTACATCCACAAAAAGAGAGGCATTCACTTAGTACCCGAGACTTTCTCTGTCTTCATATCAAAGCAGGGTTTGAAGAACCAAAATAGAAAGTTACATGTGCGGAAATACAATCGGCTGTGCATGCATGCTACCGGTGTGCCCAGAAGACGTCTGCGCACGTGTTTCAGACTGTGGAAAAGACTGCCCTACCCCTCAAGTACCACCCCACCTCTATTCTCCCGACATTTTTTTTTCTTTTGATGATTTTTAGCTTAAAGACAAGGTGTCTTCAAGAGACCAGAATCTTTTTAAGTAAGCAGGCATGTGTATGTTTTGTCTGTTAGGTGGCAGACATTTGGATCTAATATTCATGGAGGAACCCAGCATGTGGGCTAAATTCTTTAGTTCTATTACTTCTTAGGTTCTGTATTGGCTGGACACACTTACGCGTGCAAATGTTAATGAGAAGGTAACCAGATGTTAACCAGAAAGGGAAGTAGATAGATGTGAGGAGTCTCAGGTGGACTTAGAGCTCAAGTTGTTGGTTGGAGAATATTTCACAGAGGCCACAACTGAGGTTTTCTTAGGCTTGAGAAAGTTGGCTCTTCAGCCGTCACTGCCACATGTTTTAAATTTTCTGTCAAGCCCAGGAAGAGTAGAAATTCTTTATGTTAGTAAAGTGATGAGTTTTTCAGAGAGATGAGTTATAAATACCCTATTATTTCATAACAGTGAACATCTAATTGGGCAGCATTTAGCCGGAGAGAAGGTGTTTACTGAACGCATACTGGGAAGAAAGTATTCCTGGAAGGAACTCGAGGGAGCACTGCTTCCCAGGATGGTACTTTTGAGTTGGCAGGTAGCAGACATCTTTGTACATCTAGATGCTAAATTCAGTGCTTGAAGCTAACAATACAATTGATCAGAAAAATGGAAGTGGACACAGCTGTGCCAGGAGGACTGCCTAACAAGATGAGATCAATCTTGGATTTGAACTAAGGTGATGGGCAGTGGGGAAAGATGAACATTTTTGATTGCAGAGTGAAGCCTGGGACAGGAATAGAAGAGACCTCCCCTAGAACAGTGAAGAGATGGCCAGCAGCCTGGGGAGCCTTGGGGAATAAAGGGAGGGTAGAGTCCTGTATCAGAAGTCCCAGAATATCTGCCAAACACATGATGGACAAGGGCACATCTGTAGAAGCTGTCTTCTAAGATTTTTCTTAAGACACTCTGAAACTTAGAGCACATGTTCAAGAACATTTAGAAGATAAAGTTGGTAATGGGATTGGCCATACACTCATAGTACTTTAAAAAACATTTCCTACGAAGAAGAACATTTTTCCACATAACCATCAAATATTTGTATTTGGTACTGATACCAGAATCAGAAAATTGCCATTGTTGCCTTAACACTGTTCTTTCATCTCCAGCCCCATTCTTGTTTTGCCAATTGGCATTAACATCTTTTATGGAAAAATGGTCCAGTTCTCAAATCCTATAGTGTATACGTTGTCTTGTCTCTTCTGCTTTCTTCAATCTACAACTGTTTCCTGATTTTCATGATTTAACTTCTTTTAAGATTACAGGCCAGTTCCTTTTGTAAAATGTTCCTCAATTTGAATTTATCCAGTGGCCATTCATCATTAGATTCAGACAATTCAGCTTTGGCAAATATGTCATAGAAGTGAGCCTGTGTTCTTCTCATGACATCCTATCCCATGGCTTGTAATCTCACTTGTCCATTTCCTAGAGATATTTATTCTGATTACTGAATCAAGAGAGTGTCTGCCAGGTTTCTCTCCACAGAAATTATTGCACGATTTCCTTTCATTGGGAAACTTTGAGCAGAGGAGTAAAGAATTTAAAGTAGTGGTTAGGAAATATTGGTACATTGTTGCCTCAGGCAAATGAATTAGAGAAGGGATCAGGGCCTGGGGCTGGGTAGCCAAAGTGAAGTGAAGCCTTTGTAACATGTGCTCATGTTGCCTTTAGGAAAAGAGGGGATAGATTGTTCAACTCTTTTCACCTTGAACTGTAGTTCATAAGCCTTGCCACCACTTCTTACAGGCCCAAGTATGAGAAGAGCAAGCATGTGGCCATGATGAAAGAGGAAATGCTACGAATGGCAAATGAAGGAAGATGAAATCTGATTTACCAGCTGTACCTGTGTCTTCTCTTGGAGTGGTTGACTGTGATACAGTGAGCCAAGCATGGGCTTTAGAGCCAGATAGAATTTCATGTGGTAGAAGATCCCTGTTTACTGAGCTACTAGCCTTTTGTTTTCTGGCAGGGATTGCAAGCTGAGGGCAAGGGCTGAATTGCTTGGCGTACTGGGCATGGTTTTCAGCGGATATCTATGATGGAGCACGAGACTGTGGGTAGGGGGAAGAGAACTTTGTAAATAGATGGTAAAGGGGAATCTGAAGCATCAGTGTGGATTTCTTGTTTCCCGCTAACTATAGTCTCCCCAAGAAAAATGCACATCTATTTATATATGTATATTTGTATTAAAAGGAGTGAGATAAAGTGGGGTCAGAGTCCCAGATTCAAGCGCAGTCTCCACCATGTGCTGTGTTTGAGCAAGTTAACTTAGCTGAGCCTCAGTTTCCACATGTAAAATAGGGATATTAGTGCACACCTCACAGGGACTCGATGTGAATTAAAGGAATTAAGGCATTTAAATATGCAAGATTCTGGGCATAAGGTTGGGTTGTTAAAATTTTAGGTATGGTTTGTGTCTTTCCAGGTGCTTAGTTAGCACATTATTCTGAAAATCAAAAGCGATTTTGTAAGTGATATCCATACAATGGAATATTATACAGCATTAAAAAGAAACGAGTAGCAATCAGTGATTGGAGGAAGGCATAAAGAGGTGGAGCACAGAGAATTTTTAGGGCACTGAAACTCTTCTGTGTGATGCTACATGGTAAATACATGTCATGATATGTGTGCTCAGTCCTGCAGTCGTGTCCAACTCTTTACAACCCACGGACTGTAGGCTGCCAGGCTCCTCTGTCCATGGAATTTTCCAGGCAAGAATACTGGAACAGATGGCCATTTCCTCCTCCAGGTGATCTTTCCAACCTAGGGACCAAACTCGTGTCTTCTGCCTCTCCTGCATCAACAGGTAGATTCTTTACCACTGAGCCACCAGGGAATCCCTACATGTCATGATAACATTTGTGGAAACTCATAGAATGTACAGCACAGAGCATGCAACCTAATGTATACTGTGAACATTAGTTAATAACAATATATACATATTGGCTCATTATTCACAACAAGTGTAGCATTTTGCTGAAAGATGTTTGTGGAATCTAGAGCGGGAAGGGGATGAAGACAGAGGGGAGATAGTAAAAGTGGACTCTGTGTACTTGCTTAATTTTTTTTTTGCTAAACCTACAACTCCTCTAAAAACTGAAGTTTATTAATTTCTTTTTTGTTTTATTTTTGTTTATTTTTATTGGAATATGGTTGGTTTACAATGTTGTGTTAATTTCTGCTCTACAGCAAAGTGAATCAGACATGATGTATATGTGTGTATATATATATATATATATATACACACTCTTTTTATATGCTTTCCCTCTATGATTTATCATAGGTTACTGAATATATGTCTCTGTACTATACAGGTGGACCTGTATAGTACATTTCATATATAATAGCTTATATTTGCTAACCCCAACCTTTCCCTCCATCCTTCCCCTAACCCCCTCCCGTTTGACAAGACTGTTCTCTATGTTCGTGAGTTTGTTTCTGCTTCATAGATAGGTTCATCTGTGTCACATTTTAGAGTCCACATGTAAGTGATATCATACAGTGTTTGTATTTCTCTTTCTGACTTCATTTAGTATGATTGCATCCATTCAGTATGATTCCTAGTAGCATCCATGTTACTGCAATAACATTATTTCATCCTTTTTTATAGCTGAGTAATAGTCTACTGCAGATATGCACTGTGTTGTCTTTATCCGTTCATCTGTGGATGGATATTTATGTTGCTTCCAAGTCTTGGCTATTGTCAGTAGTACTGTTATGAGCTTAGGGGTGAGTGTATCTTTTTGGATTAGAGTTTCCTCTTAATAGAAGCCCAGGAGCAGGATTGCTGTGTCAAAAGTTAATTCTATTTTTAGTTTTCTGAGGAACCTCCATACTGTTTTCCGTAGTGGCTCCCCCAGCTCATATTCCTCCCAACAGTGTAAGAGGGCTCCCTTTTCTCCACGGACTCTTGAGCATTTGTTATTTGCTTTGTTTTTGTTCAGTTGCTAAGTTGAGTCTGATTCTTTGTGACCCCATGGACTGCAGCACACCAGGCTTTCCTGCCCTTCACTGTCTCTGGGAGTTTGCTCAAACTCATGCTATTGAGTCAGTGATGCCATCCATCCATCTCATCCTCTGTTGCCCCCTTCTCCTTCTGCCCTCACTCCCAGCATCAGAAGCTTTTTCAGTGGGTCAGCTCTTTGCATCAGGTAGCCCAGCTATTGGAGCTTCAGCATCAACATCAGTCCTTCCAATGAATATTCAGGATTGATTTCTTTTAGGATTGACTGGTTGGATCTCCTTGTAGTCCAAGAGACTCTCAAGAGTCCTCTCCAGCACCACATTTTGAAAGCATCAGTTCTTTGGTGCTCAGTCTCATGGTCCAATTCTCACACCCATACATGACTACTGGAAAATCCATAGCTTTGACTATGCAGACCTTGTCAGCAAAGTGATGTCTCTGCTTTTTAATACGTTGTCTAGGTTCATCATAGTTCTTCTTCCAAGGAGCAAGCGTCTTTTAATTTCATGGCTGCAGTTACCATCTGCTGTGATTTGGGAGCCCCCCAAAATAAAGTCTGTCACTGTTTCCATTTTTCCCCCATCTATTTACCATGAAGTGATGGGACCAGATGCCATGATCTTAGTTGTTTGAATGTCAAGTTTTAAGCCAGTTTTTTCACTCTCCTCTTTCACCCTCCTCAACAGGCTCTTCAGTTCCTCTTAACTTTTTGCCATAAGGGTGGTGTCATTTGCATATCTGCGATTATTGATATTTCTCCCAGCAATCTTGATTCCGGCTTGTGCTTCATCCAGCCCAGCATTCTGCATGGTGTACTCTGCGTATAAGTTAAATAAGCAGGGTGACAATACACAGCCTTGACGTACTCCTTTCCCAATTGTGAACCAGTCCATTGTTCCATGTACTGTTTTGTTTCTTCCTGACCTGCATTCAAGTTTCTCAGGAGGAAGGTAAGGTGGTCTGTTATTTCCATCTCTTTAAGAATTTTCCACAGTTTCTTTGTGATCCACAAGTCCAAGGCTTTAGTGTAGGCAGTTAAGCAGAAGTAGATGTTTTTCTGCAACTCTCTTGCATTTTCTATGATCCAACGGATATTGGCAATTTGATCTGTGTTCCTCTGCTATTGTTATCTGTGGAGTTTTTTAAACTGATCATTCTAACCGGTGTGAGGTGGTACCTCATTGTATTAATACTTTTGATATGCATTTCTCTGGTGGTTAATGATGTTGAGCATCTTTTCATGTGCCTGTTGGTCATTTGCATTTTTTCTTTGGAGAAATACCATTTGGAACTTCTGCCACTTTTTGATTGGTTTTCTTGGGGTGTTCTGCTTTTGGTTCTTGTTGTGGTTGTGATTATTGTTGGGCTGCATGAGCTCTTTGTAAGATTTTGGAAACTAAGCCCTAGATGGTCACATCATTTACAAACATATCCTTTCATTATGCCAGTTGTCTTTGTTTGTTTGTTTCCTTTGCTATGCAGAAGTTTTTAAGGTTGGGATTCCATTTGTTTGTGTTTATTTCTATTGCTTTGGGAGACTGACCGCTACGTTTTATGTCATAGGATGTTTTGCCTGTGATTTCTTCTAGGAGGTTTATGGTGTCCATGTCTTATGTTTATAAGTCTTTAAGCCATTTTGTGTTTATTTTTGTGTATGGTGCGAGGGTGTGTTCTAACTTCAACTGATTATGTGTGGCTGTCCAACCTTCCCAGCGCCACTTGATGAAGAGACCTTTTCCCATTGTATATTCTCGCCTCCTTTGCCAAAGATTAGTTGACTGTAGGTGTGTGGGTTTATTTCTGGATTCTCTATTCTGTTACATTGATCCACATCAGCTTTTGTTTGAATACTGCACTGTTTTGATTAGTGTAGCTTTGTCACATTGTCTCAAATCTGGGAGAGTTATGCCTCATGCTTTGTTCTTTTTCTTCAGGATTGCTTTGGCAATTCTAGGATTTTTATGGTTCTATATAAATTCTAGAATTATGCTGTATCTAGTGGCTCAGATGGTGAAGAATTGTTCTAGGTCTGTGAAAGTCTATGAATTTCTTATAAGTACTAAAGAATGAATAAATAGATGCTCCATGTTCTTCAATAAGCAAGTGACAGTATTTCATCACTCCTCAACACCACTTCATTTCAAAGGTCTTGTAGGACTCATTCTCTGTTACATTTGAAATCACCCAAATCTCAGCCTATTCCCTTTTATGTCTCTTTTCTTTTCTTAAGACCCATTCTCTGTCTTTGAGAGAAGTAGAAAAAACTACCCTCACTATCTCAGGTAGCCCCACAGAAACTTAGCTTTGTTTTCAGAACTTAAGAAATCAGCTCCCTCTTGCTTCCTGGGTGAGAACAACCGCTAGTGGTAGATGTAAACCTTTGTGGTGGCTGTATCGCCCCTATTCTTTTCAGGCAGTGCCTTCACTGATAAAGCACAGTTACCCACGCTTCCCTCTGCTGGCCAGTTCATCTGACCTGGGGCTTCCTACCGAGGCTCTTAGCATACAATCAGGGCATTACCACTTTTGCCAGATTTCTGATTATTGGCTAGGGAAACCCAGATGCTCTGCTGGTGGCCAGAAATGAAGTTTATTTTAGCCTCCACATGCATCTAATCAGAAAATGTCAGATCTGGATCGCTCTCTTTCCAGATTTGTCTCCCCCTTGACCTTTCTTGATCCCTGGGATCACTCTGTCCTAGACAGGTACCCCTGGAAGCTGGCATCACCTCCGCCTTCCCACTGCTTTGAAGCAGAACCTGTTACCTACATCCTGGACTGATAGAGGGCAAGGACCAGACAAGAGCATCTTACAGGTCAAGTGCAGGATCCAGAAATCAGCAAACACAGTGGCACTACTCACCAAGACAGACTGAGGGACCATCTAACATCATAAATGAAGCACAGAATGTGGGAGCAGAAATGCACAAGGATAAGTCCTGCATTTGCTTCCTGATAGCTGCATGACTAAGTTTCTGAGAATATAGCTCCTTGCATCTCCCCTTTGTGCTCCAAAGTGCTGCACTCAGTATGCCAGCAAATTTGGAAAACTCAGCAGTGGCCACAGGACTGGAAAAGGTCAGTTTTCATTCCAATATCAAAGAAAGGCAATGCCAAAAAATGTTCAAACTACCACACAGATGCACTCATTTCACATGCTAGCAAATTTATGCTCAAAATTCTTCAAATGAGCCTTCAACAGCACGTGAACCGAGAACTTCCAGATGTTCAAGCTGGATTTAGAAAAGGCAGAGGAATGAGAGATCAAATTGCCAACATCTGTTGGATCATAGAAAAAGTAAGAGAGTTCCAGAAAAACATCTACTTCTGCCTTATTGACTACGCCAAAGCCTTTGACTGTGTGGATCACAACAAACTGTGGAAAATTCAGAAAGAGATGGGAATACCAGACCACCTGACCTGCCTCCTGAGAAATCTGTACGCAGGTCAAGAAGCAACAGTTAGAACTGGACTTGGAGCAACAGACTGATTCCAAATCGGGAAAGGAATATACCAAGGCTGTATATTGTTACCCTGCTTATTTAACTTATATGCAGAATACATCATGTGAAATGCCGGGCTGGATGAAGCCCAAGCTGGAATCAAGACTGCCAGGAGAAATATCAATAACCTCAGAAATGCAGAGGACACCATCTTATGGCAGAAAGCAAAGAGGAATTGATGACCCTCTTGATGAAAGTGAAAGAGGAGAGTGAAAAACCTGGCTTAAAACTCAGCATTCAAAAAACAAAGATCATGGCATCCAGTCCCATCACTTCATGGCAAATAGATGGGAAAACAATGGAGACAGTGAGAGACTTTATTTTTGGGGCTCTGAAATCACTGCAGATGGGGACTGCAGCCATGAAATTAAAAGACGCTTGCTCCTTGGAAGAAAAGCTATGACCAACCTAGATGGCATATTGAGAAGCAGAGACACTGCTTTGCCAACAAAGGTCTGTCTAGTCAAAGCTATGGTTTTTCCAGTAGTCATGTATGGGTATGAGAGTTAGACCATAAAGCTGAGCACCAAAGAATTGACGCTTTTGAATTGTGGTGTTGGGGTAGACTCTTAAGAGTCCCTTGGACAGCAAGGAGCTCTACCAGTCCATCCTAAAGGAAATCAGTCCTGAATATTCATTGGAAGGACTGATGCTGAAGCTGAAGCTCCAATACTTTGGCCACCTGATGCGAAGAACTGACTCACTGGACCCTGATGCTGGGAAAGATTGAAGGCAGGAGGAGAAGGGGATCAGAGTGGATGAAATGCTTGGATGGCATCACCAACTCGATGGACATGAGTTTGAGCAAGCTCCAGGAGTTGATGACGGACAGGGAGGCCTGGAATGCTGCAGTCCATGGGGTCACAAAGAGTTGGACACGACTGAGCAACTGAGCTGACTGACTGAGCTGCATGACTAAGTTTCTGACAACATAGCTCCTTGCATCTCCATATATTCACCTACACAGGGAGATAATTGTCCCGATGGATGGTTACCATTTTAGGCAGGATATTAGTGGCAGCTGACATTTACTGGGAGCTTTCTTTGTGCCACGCTTGGCCTAGCTATTTTATGTACATTGGTTTATCTACTGTTAACAACTCTTTGAGGCAGTGTATGTGCATGGGAGAAAGAGGCATATCATAAACAGTGTTATCAGGTAGGTTCTTCAGAAATAAATTTTTCACCTACAAAAGAGACATTCATATGGTTCTGCCTAATAGCAAAAGGGCCAGAGGGTTTACAGCTAGAGCTGTGAGCAGGTTGGAAGCAGGCAAAAGTAGGATGCAAGCCAGTGACTGGATGGTGAAGATGGGGCCAGCCCCTCAGGGGTGACATCTTGAATGGCAGGCTCCTGGGGTTGTTGCCCTAACTAGTAAACTGAGGCAGAAGCTCTGGTTCACAGTAAGAAGGAGCTGAGCAGGTGCATTAGAAAAGTTTCTAGATCAGCAGTGGTCAAATGGCCTTGTATCTTGAGCTTGTAGAGGGTTTATCAAAACATAGATTGCTCAGCCCCACCCCCGTAGTTTCTATATAGGGCCTGAAAATTTCTAACAAGGTCCTGCATAATATAGATGCTGCCCATCTGCGCCCCATGCTTGGAGAGGCAAAGGTTGTAAACTGGGGCTCTGAAAACCCCAAATCAACCTACAGTCTCATTTTCGTTCTTGTAATGGTTTTATATTTTTGAAAATATTTTTCTGCACTTAAAAATGAAAAGATTTCACACACACATCCAGATTTCCACTTTTAAAAACGGATTCTAGAAACACACTTGTGTGTCACACACATTAGAGGGACTAAGCTGATACTGACCCTGATTAGATGGCTTCTCTTCTGTTTGGCTCTTGGAGAGAAGACAAAATAGAAACCCCCAAACCCAGCATTTCCAGACTGACCTGTCAATACGTGGTTAACATCTGTGTTTTAATTCACTACTCTTTACGTTCATATAGATTTGAACTTCTTTTATGAGCCAATTTACCTACTACATGCCTGTTTTTCTTCCAGGAATGTCCCCATTTCTACCACAGAAAAGCAGGCTGATTAATTGTTAGGAAAATCCACCCGATTATATTTTTTAAAATCTGTTTAAAATGTGTTAGCCTGTATCTAAGTGATGTCACAGTTACTAGTGTATTGAAGATTATGTATGGGAACAAAATAATAGCTGTGGCAAATCAAGGAGGAATGTTTAGGGCTATTTACCAAGAGATGGGACAGACTCTCCAGCAACCCTGGTAGTCCCACATTCTTGCCCTGAAGTTGGACTTTTCTCTAACGCTGCATTGGTAAAGGTGGGGATGCCATAGTTGACCAGGGGTAAAATGTACTTCACATCCAGGAAGATCCAGAGCATCCCTGTGTGGGGCCCTCTCGTGGTCAAAGTCTCCTCATGGGGTTTTGTCTGCTCCTGAACGGTTTTCCAGTGTCTTTTTTTTTTCCTTGTGGGGGGTGTGTGTGTGTGTAACAAACAAGCATATTATAGGTTTTTTTTAATTAATTTTCATTGGAGTATAGTTGCTTTACAGTTTGTATTAGCTTCTACTGTGCGCACAACAAGGTGAATCAGCTATACATATACACACATCTCATCTTTTTTTAACTTCCTTCCCGTTTAGGTCAGCACAGAGCACAAAGTAGAATTCCCAGAGCTATGCAGTAGCTTCTCATTAGCTCTCTGTTTTATACATAGTATCAATAGTACGATAGTGTGTATATGTCAATCCCAGTCTCCCAGTTCATCCCACACCCCGCTTTCCCCACTTGGTATCTGTACATCTCTTCTCTATGTCAGTGTCTCTTTTTCTGCTTCGCACATAAGATCATTTATACCATTTTTCTAGATTCCGTGTATATGCACTAATACACGGTATTTGTTTTTCCCTTTCCAGCTTACTTCACTCTCTGTGACACTCTCTAGGTGCATCCACATCTCTCCAAATGACGCAGTGGCATTCCTTTCTGTGGCTGAGTACTAGTCCACTGTGCGTATGTTCCACATCTTCTTTATCCATTCTTCTGTTGCTGGACGTTTAGGTTGTTTTCAGGTCCTGGCTGTTGTAAATAGTGCTGCAGTGAACAGTGGGGTGCCTGTGTCTTTTTGAATAATGGTTTTCTCTGGGTATATGCCCAGCTGTAGGATTGCTGGGTCTTATGGTAGTACTACTTTTAGCTTTTTAAGGAACCTCCATACTGTTCTTCATAGTGGCTGTATCCATTTACATCCCACCAACAGTGAAGGAGGGTTGCCTTTTCATCACACCCTCTCCAACATTTATTGTTTATAGATTTTGTAATAATGGCATTCTGACTGGTGTGACGTGATACCTTATTGTAGTTTTTATTTGCATTTCTGTAATAATTAACCATGTTGAGCATCTTTCCCTGTGTTTGTTGGCCATCTCAGTGTTTTTATTGTCTAGTAACCTTGTGTTTGAAATACTAGCCAGTTCATGAAGAAGGACTTCCTATAAGGGCTATACAAGCTAAATGTGAGATATGTATATTTTCTCTTTTCCTATTTTACTGAGATCCTCTGTAATTATTTTAAGAAATGTAGTGTATAGAGTACATAAATACCAAGAAGTGGCTATGTCTGAATCCCCACTGGTCAAATTGTGGCCTGAGGACCAGGGGCATCCACATTTCCTTGGGAGCCTTTCACAAACGCAGAATCAGAAGCCCAAATCAACCCAGTTAGAATCTGTAGGATAACAGGGTTTCTAAATGATTTAACTGCCAAATGAAGCTTGGAGAAATATTGCTCTATTAAAGTCTTAAATGTACAAAACGGCATCTCAGAAGAAACTGACATCATTGATACTTGGGCAAAAAGAGATTTTGGAAAAAATCTTGAAAATGTAGTCTGCAGGTGATTGTCAATTCAGAGGATCCCTTACAAGATATCAAAAGATTTCATGAACCCACATATATTAGTGTTCATCTACTTAAAAAAAAAATCTTGATGAGTAATGCTTCTAAATGAATGCCTATATTATTAATCAGATCATCTATGCAATTTGGAAAATAGTCATATATTTATATATATCAGAGAATGTTTTTTCAGTTCTTTTAGCAATGCTTGCACACATGGATTCTCACAGCCTTTATAACTTCACAACCCGCAGACAGGGAGATACTGGTCTAGAGAAAAAATGATTAATCAGTTGTCACAGGATTGGTTTCCTGCCTATGCAAGAGATATAGAACAGTTGAAGATGGTGTACTCCCAGAAACAGTTTGCAAGAATGGTTCATGTCTGACTTGCAAGCCTAATTAATACCCCCATAGCAGTGATTCTCCTTTGGCTGGGAATCCCCTGGAAACTTGATAGAAATGCGAAGGCCCAGGCCCTCAAGTACTTCAATGATCCCTGGCCTCCCCTGTTCTTGACTAGCTTACCAGGTGGTTCTAATCCACATCCTGCCTGTAGGACTACAGCTCGCCAGGAGGGTTCTCAACTTTGACCCTGTGAACATGGTGGGTTGGCGGGTGGGTGGCTGTGGGGGTGTGTGTGTGTGTGTGCGCGTGCGCGCTAAGGAACTTCAGTTGTGTCTGATTCTTTGCAACCCCATGGACTATAACCCACCAGGCTCCTCTGTCCATGGGATTCTCTAGGCGGGAATAGTGGAGTGGATTGCCGTGTCCCTCCTCTAGGTGTTCTTCCCGACCTAGGGATCGAACCCACATCTCTTACGTCTCCTGCATTGGTAGGCAGGTTCTTTACCACTAGCGCCACCTAGGAAGCCTGTGAACATGCTGGGCCTGAGGCTCCTTGGTCAGGAGAGCTGTCCTGTGCATTGCAGGGTGTTGAGCAGCATTCCTGGCTTCAACCTGTGCCAGAAGCCTTCCTACTGCCCAGTTAACAACCAGAAACATCTCCAGACCTTGCCCAAAGTCCCCAGGAGGACAGAATGACCCCTAGTTGAACTATTGACCCACAAGATGGAGTTCTGAGTGTACACAGTGTGGTTTGAGACCTGCACAGTGTCACCAGACCCAGAGAGCTGGGCGGCTTTGCTCATTTACTCCTCACTTCCTGGGGCCCTCCCTGCCTGGTCATCGGTGGTTACGATTATGGGTCCCAGATTGGGGGGAAAAAATTCTAGTCTCTTCTGATCTTGACACATTGAGACTAACCCAGCTAAATGATTCCAACATTACTTTGTGGTTTGAGTTCAATTTAGAGGCAATATGCAAGGCTCAACCAAGCATTTGTCTTATGTCAGGGCCTCGTCACATTTGTCACACAAAAGCCAGACCACAGAATATCCTTTCAAAAAAAAAAAGTCGTTTCTAAAGCCAATTTTCAGTCCGTGTTTGAAAATTATATTCCACCAAGATGAAAAACATACATTTTCATTTTGTTTCGAATTAGCACAGTAAACAGCTGGCTCTCTTCTTTCCAGGGGAGGCCTCTGCTCCATTTGTTAGCTCTGTTTCTGATATTTCACCTATCCTTTATTTACTTAACAGAGTTTGACAGGAAATTCTCAGAGAGATAATATATCTCCATTAATAGGGTGACTAGGGGAACACATTCTAAGGTTACAAGTGGACTGGAACGATAACTTAACGCCTTTGACATTTTTGTCAGCTACCATCCCATTCACAGCATCCAGCAGAGCTTCTCCTCAAGCAGCGAAACTTAGGAGTGTTTTGTGGCGAAGCACACTTCGGTACTTTTCAGAAGACATGGGCCCATTACCCCGTTATCACTGGATAATGGTGCCAATGAGAAAGGCTTGTGAGGAAGGCAACCTGATGCCTGTGAAAACTGATCTTCAAGCATAAATCACAACACTAGAAAGAGTACAAATGAATCAAGTTGGATTTCTGGGTGCATCTGGGAAAGCTGAGGGTCTAAAACGTCTTCTTCCTCAAGGTCATCCATCAGTGATGAACTTAAAAGTGTAGAAAGAGAAATTTGTTACCCGAAAATGTAAACTATATTTTTTGTCCTAATTTGCTGGTGGCTCACTGAACTGTAGGGAGTGTCACCTAGACTTAGAAGCTCCTCATGTTTGTAAGCACACGTGGACTTTCTTCTTTGCAAAACATCAGGGAAAAAATAAAAATAAACCAGAGAGTTATGAATTAAGAATCCCTTTACCTGTCTGATAGCTTTTTACATCGGTTCCGGGAAACGCCCAGAACGAATAAGGGTTGTCGTCTATCCATGTGGACTTCCCTGGTGGCTCAGACGGTAAAGCATCTGCCTACAATGCGGGAGACCTGGGTTCAATCCCTGGGTTGGGAAGATCTCCTGGAGAAGGATATGGGAACCCACTCCAGTATTCTTGCCTGGAAAATCCCACGGACAGAGGAGCCTGGTAGGCTACAGTCAGTCCGTGGGATCGCAGAGTTGGACACGACTGAGCGACTTCACTTCACTTCACTCTATCCATGTACTCAGAGCCAAATAATAGAGAGGCAAACTTGCAATGGAAAGGAAAATGTCCCCCATCATCTATCAGATGCTTCTACAATTACTCATGGCCCCAATCCTGTCTAAAAAGTGACTCCAATAATTAATAATGGAAGGGGCATGATATAAAGTAACAATGCAATTTATAGCAGAGAGATAAAACCCAGAGAGAAGAACATTTACCTTATAATGCTATTAATATAAAAGTAATTATGAGGGTTGGTTCTAATTAGAATGTTCACTGAGAATCAAGATAGAGTGAGCAGGATAGAGAGTTTCCTCAGGTTGGAACTTCATTCTTTAACTTGGAAGGTTACATGCTTTTTCCAAGAGGGACATTAAAATCTTTTAAGTTGTGCCATTTAAAAATCGATCTGCAGTTGACTGTCTTCTCCAGATCTGTAAAACCATTTATCAAGTGAGAGTTTGTAATGTATGTAGTTATTATACAGTGTATATTCTATCGTACCTATTAAGTAGCTAATATGTACACACACAGAGTGGGTTAAATTGTGTCCCCAGAAAGGGTCACATCACCACCCGTGGTACCTGGGAATGTGACCTCATGTGGAAATAGTCTTTGCGGGTATAATCAAACTAAGGTGACATCAGACTGCTTTAGGACCCTATGATTGCTGTCCTTACAGGAAGAGGAGAGAGGACACACACGCGCACACACACACACGCACACACGAATACTGTGTGAAGATGGAGGAAAAGACTAGAGGGATGCAGGCCAGGGATTTCTGACAACCATCTAAAGCTACAAGATGGGAATGAAGCAGATTCTCTTGAGTATCTGGAAGAAATTAACCCTGATGACATCTTGATCTTGAAATTCCAGCCTCCTGAACTGGGAGGGAACAAATGTTGTTGATTTCAGCCACCTAGTTTGTGGTAATTTGTTGCATCAGTCCTAGCAACTGGTAGTAATATGTATGTTTTTCAGCTCTGAACTGAGTATTTTTACTCAAATGAGTTTGAATTTTTGTTTTGGTTAGAAAAGAACTAAAATCTTTTACTTTATTTCAATACATATTTCAATATATGTATGTTTAGTGTCATATACATATATATATTTGACACTAAAAACAAAAGTTGACATTTCATTCAGTCTTAACATACAAAAGTTGGTTTCTTTAATCAAAAACCAAGTGACACCATTTTCCTCTTAAAAAGCTGTTGTTCTAAAAGTTACTCTTTGGGCAACCCAGGACCTAATCCCTTAACCAAGAAACCGACAGTCAAAGCAACAGTGACAAAATATAAACATAAAACAAAACTGCAAGGGAGCCCTGCACATACTTGTCACAGCTCCCTTCTCTCAACTTACTCAGTTCTTAAAATCGCATTCAGTAATGACTTTCATTTAAGAAATACTTCTAACAGTCTAGGTTATTGGCCTTCTGCAATTTATAGGCAATATTTGAATTGGTGGAGATATTCAGGGAAGATAAAATGAATGCATAAATTTATATAAATAAGTGTCATTGAGGACAAAGAAAAGAAAAATTTACAAGAAATGCTGAACAATTATGTCTGTTTCTAATGTGAGCATGAGTCGTCAAGAAAATCTAATTTCATGCACCCATCTTCAAATAGAAAAAGTCAAAACCTGTAGAAAAGTATATATAGAAATGTTAGATTATGAACATTTTAAAGTTGCTTCTTAAGGGAAAACAAGCTTCCATTATGTGGGCATTTTACTTACTCGTAGTACATATTATCCTTCAGTCTTTCTGATTACAAGTATTATTTCAGCTGCCAAAAAATAACATTTTAATTTTGGAAACAATTTTGAATTTTTTTTTCTTATTTAGAGCATTCCTATGCATGTAAATGGGCCTGTCTGTGATCTGTGTTGATATTTAAGGTGCTTACATAACCATATGGAAAATGAGATGAAAATTCCTGTTTACATTTCTTGAACATTTTACATATTTTTTAAAGTTCAAATTTTTTAATGTTAAAAAGTGTTCTTGTTTATAACGCACATAAATATGTTTCTCAGAAAAGTAATTTTAATAAATGTCTGTTTGCTTGAATTAAAAGGCAATCTTTAGAATTCAGCGTCTAATACAGAATCAGAAGCTTGGGTCCTAGGCAAAGTCAGAAGAACCAGTAAGCCATCTTTGCTGAGGCTGCCTGGCAGCTAGTCTCAGGTCACTGGTCTGATATGTGGTTATCTGTGCAGACCTGCAGACAAGTACCCTCTGAGATCCTAAGTATCTTTTTCCCCTTTGTAGTTTGAACCACCACCTAGAGGTTTTATGCTTGTGGTCTTGCAAATAAATTTAGATGGCAAGTGGTCTTTTTTTTCCTAGTCTTATGCGTACCAAGTCACTTCAGTCGTGTCCAACTCTTTGTGACTCTCTGAACTGGAGCCCTCCAGGCCCTTCCAGGCTCCTCAGTCAATGGAATTCTCCAGGCAAAATACTGGAGTAGGTTGCCATGCCCTTTTCCAGGGGATCTTCCTAACCCAGGGATCGAACTGGTGTCTCTTATGTTTCCTGCATTGACAGGTGGGTTCTTTACCACTAGCGCCACCTGGGAAGTGCAAAGTCTTATGCAACACCCTAAAATTTGCTTTTATATTGGGTGACTCAAGGTGAAGTCACATTGTAAGCTCCGCTCAGTCCCCACTCTTCTCTCCTGTCCCATGCAGGCCTGTCTTGTTGAAGGGCATTTCCCGTCTACCCCTCCCACAACATCTGAGTTTCCTCCTCTGGCTTCAGCATATTCTTTACCAAGTAGTGACAGAAGTGTGAGTCTCATCTATGCTTATGGTGTTAGGTCTTGCCACATAGAGAAGCCTTCAGATCTCTTCAAATGGTTATGGAAATGGGACCACGTGGATTAATTTGACTCGAGTCAAAGGCTGACCCCAGGAACTCCTAGCTACCCCAGAAGGACTCCAAATACCTCAAAGAACTGGGTAAAAAAGGGCAGAGACAATGACAATCTGGGATTCCCCTCTGTTCTCTCCAACATCTGATGCCATAACGTGAAGCATGTGCAGGGACAGTTACTTACTCGGTTTCCTGAGAATGTCTGGCCCAGTGTGGGACACAACCTGGTGCCATCATCTTGAGAATATTGCAGGAGAAAGCAGAGCATGGGATTTAACAAGGAAAATTAGAAGTTGATCCTACTTCTTAGACAAAATTGAGATTGACAAAATTGAGGTTTATCTACATAAACCCTTAAACAAAGATATGATTCTGAATCAAAATTAGAGACCTGGGGAAAAAATGAAGTTGAGGATTTGATCCTATTTAATTTTTAAAGGAAACTCTTCAGAGGGAGAGGAGCGCAAGAAAGAAAGATACACGGCACTAGCTTTTGTCTTGTGCTGTTTTGGGCTGGTTGCTGGAAAGTGTCATTTTGGCCCCACATTCTCTTGAAAGTGGCTTCTGCACATTCTGTTATTTCTGAGATCATGTACGACTTAAATTTGGGTTCTAAACCCCTAAACTTTACTGTGAGCTAGTAAACCAAGGATTTGGGGGGGGGGTGTATAGTTGCTTTACAGTGTTGTTAGTTTCTGCTGTACAATGACGTGAATCAGTTAGGTGTGTGCATATATCCCTCCCCCCCACCAACCTCCCTCCTGTCCCTCTAGGTCACCGCCGAGCGCCACACTGAGCTCCCTGTGCTATACTGCAGCTTCCCACTAGCTGGCTGTCTTACGCACGGTAGTGTGTATGTGTCCATCTCCCAGTTCATCCCACCACTCTCCCCACCATGTCCACAGGTCCATTCTCTACAACTGCTTCTCTATTCCTGCCCTGCAAGTAGGTTCATCTGTACCATTTGCTAGATTCCACATATGTGTTAATATATGATTTTTTTTGTTTGTTTTTCTGACTTACTTTACTCTGTATGACAGACTTAGGTCCATCCACATCTCTACAAATGACCCAGTTCCATCCCTTTTAATGGCTGAGTAACATTCCATTGTGTGTATGTACCACGTCTTCTTTATACATTCATCTGCCCTGGACATTTATATTGTTTCCTTCTCCTGGCTATTGTAAATAGTTCCGCAATGAACATTAGGGTACATGTATCATTTTGAATTACGGTTTTCTAAGGATATATGCTGAATTGTGGGAAATGCTGGGTCATATGGTAGTTCTACTTTTAGCTTTTTAAGGAACCTTCATACTGTTTTCCATAGTGGCTTCACCAATTTACATTCCCAACAGTGTAAGAGGGTTCCCTTTTCTCCACACCCTCTCCAGCATTTACTGTTGGTGGATTTTTTTGATGGTAGACACTGTAACTGGTATGAGGTGGTACCTCATTGTAGTTTTGACTTGCATTTCTCTAACAATTAATGACATGGAACATTTTTTCATGTGCCTCTTAGTCAACTGTGTGTCTTCTTTGGAGAACTATCTGAGTCTTCCACTCATTTTTTATTGGATTGTCTTTTTTTTTTTATATTGAGCTGCATGAGATGTTTGTATATTGTGGAAATTAATCCCTTAAACCAGGGATTTCTTGACAAGTCATTCCAGATTTAAAATCATGAAATTCTGATCTCAGATCACTTCTCTGTCATTAGGCTTAATCTATTCTACATGCAAAGTAGGCCAGTTAAAACAGATCACAAATTAAAAAAAAAAAACTGATGAGTCTCTTCTGTAGTAGCATCTCCCAGTTGTTTGCTGAAAATCGAAAAGATTTAATAAACAGATAGTGGCCTTGGGTCCACTTCAAAATAAGTAACCCCAAGGACCTCAGGCTTTTGCCTGCGCATTGTGTATTTCGGCTATATGGTGACCAGAGGCATAGTCTGAAAAAGATTTAATTTACTGAATGAATTCAGGTATACAGCATACAAGATCAACACACACAAAAAAGTCAGATTTCTACATAATAACAAGCATGCCGAAACTGAAATTAAGAACACAATACCATATACAATGCAAGCATTAAAATTTGAAAATGGAGAAAAGATATAAACAGATATTTTACTGAAGAAGATACACAAAGGCAAATAAGCCAATGAAAAGATGTTCAGCGTCACTAACCACTAAGGAAATGCAAGTAAGAACTGCTACAAAATATCACAGTATAGAGATATCAAACATCACAGAATGGCTAAAAAAGAAACAGAGTGACAACACCAAATGCTAGTACATGGAAAACTGGATCACTTAAACATTGCATTGTTGATGAAAATGGAAAATAATATAGCCTCTGGAAACAACTGCTCAGTTTCTAAATACACTAAACATGCAACCATCACTGTCCCTCCAAAATGAAATTTATATTTACACAGAATCTTGTACAGAAATGTTCACAGCAGTCCTATTCTAATAGCCCTACCTGGGATCAACCCAGATCTCCTTTAACAGGTGAATGTATAAACCAGCTCTGAGGTACCTACATACAATGAACTAATTATCAACCACTAAAGAATACATAAATAGTTGATGCATGTGGCAACATGGATGGATCTCCAGGGAATTATGCTGAATGGAAAAGTCAATCCCCAAAGTTTCATACTTGGGGATTACATTCACATATTACATTCACATAGCATTTTTGAAATGACAAATTTTTAGAAGTAGAGGACAGTTTGTCTGGAGTTGGGCCCCAGGATGAAAGAATAACTATATACTATAATGTTGCAAAATTTTCCCATTGGGAAGACTAAGCTAAGTGTACAAAGGATAGCTCTATGATATTTCTTACGACCGCAGTGAATCTATAACTATCTCAAAACAAATTTCAATCAAAAAAAAAAGACAATTTGAAAGTAGGAGTTAACAAGGCCCCACATAAACAAGAATTTATGAATTGAAAAAGTAAAAATTAACTAGAAGATCTTTCATGAAGGTAGAGCTAATATAAGACATGATTGTTTCTTTAATTTTTATTGGAGTATAGTTGCTTTACAATGTTGTGTTTCTACAGTATAGCAAAGTGAATCAGCTCTATGTATACATATATGTCCTTGTTTGGGGGTTTCCTTGCCATTTAGGTCACCACAGAGCATTGAGTAAGAGTTCCCTGAGCTATACAGTAGGTTCTCAGTATCTATTATCTATTTTATACATAGTATCAATAGTGTATATACCTCAATCTCAGTCTCTAAATTCATCCCATCCCTCCTTCCCCCTTGGTATCTGTATATTTGTTCTCCACAGCTTTATTTCTGTTTTGCAAATTAGATCATCTATACCATTTGTTAGGTCTTCTCAGGTGGCACAGTGGTAAAAAAAAAAAATCTACTCACCAACACAAGAGATACAAAAGGCATGGATTCAGTCCGTGGGTAGGGAAGATCCCCTGGAGAGGGAAATGTAAACCCACTCCTCTCCAGTATTCTTGCCTGGAAAATCCCATAGACAGAGGATCTTGGTGGGCTACAGTCCCTAGGGTCACAAGACTCAGACACAGCTTAGCAACCCAACAACAAGAACGTACCATTTATTAGAGTCCACATGTTAATATACAATATTTGTTGTTCTCTTTCTGACTTACTTCACTCTGAATGACAGTCTCTAGGTCCACCTACATCTCTACGAATGAACCAGTTTCATTCTTTTTTATGGCTACGTAATATTCCATTGTATGTATGTACCACATATTTATCCATTCCTCTATCGATGGACATTTAGGTTGCTTCTGTGTCCTGGCTGCTGTAAATAGTGCTGCAATGAATATTGGAGTGCATGTGCCTTTTTTAATTACAGTTTTCTCTGGATATATGCCCAATTGTGGGATTGCTAAGTCAGATGGGAGTTCTGTCTTTAGTGTTTTAAGGCACCTCCGTATGTTTTTGATAGTGGCTGTATTAATTTACATTTCCCCCAACAGTGTAGGGGCTTCCCTGGTGGCTCAGCTGGTAAAGAATCCATCTGCAATGTGGAAGACTTGGGGTCCATCCCTGAGTTGGGAAGATCCCCTGGAGGAGGGAACGGCTACCCACTCCAGTCTTCTGGCCTGGCATGGACCACACAGTCCATGACGTCGCAAAGATTTGGACACAATTGGGTGACTTTCACTTTCAACAGTGTTGGCGGGGGGAGTCCCTTTTCTCCACATCCTCACCAGCATTTATTGTTTGTACATTTTGATGGTAGTCATTTTGACCTGCATGAAGTGATACCTCATTGTAGTTTTGATTTGCATTTCTCTAATAATTAGTGACTTTGAGCCTCTTTTCATGTGTTGCTGGAAGTCTATATATCTTCTTTGGAGAAATGTCTATTTAGGTCTGCCCATTTTTTGATTGGGTTGTTTGTTATTTTGCTATTTAGCTGCATGAGCTGTTTGTAGATTTTGGAGATTAAGCCCTTGTCAGTTGCTTCATTTGCAAATATTTTCTCCCATTCTGAGCGTTAGCTTTTCGTCTTGTGTATGGTTTCCTTTGCTATGCAGAAGCTTTTAAATTTAATTAGGTCCCATGTGTTTATTTTTGTTTTTATTTTCATTACTCTAGGAGAAATGATCTCATTGTGATTTATATTAAAGAGTGTTCTGCTTATGTTTTCAGCTGAGTTTTATAGTGTCCAGCCTTACATTTAGGTCTTCAGTCCATTTTGAGTTTATTTTTGCATATGGCATTAAGAAGTGCTCTAATTTCATTCTTCTGCAAGTAGCTGATGAGACATGATCTCTTCAGTCATTCTGACAACTTCATATCTGAGGGGAGATTTAATTGGCATCCAGTTTAAAACTCTCCCTGAGGGTCATGTGCCCCAAGAATTTTTAAAACATCTCAGTCTTCCCTCTCAGTTTGCCACTTATAGTGATGTGATTCAAATTTTACATGGTCAAGCCAGAAAGACATACATCAACTGTGAGGTCATCCTACAAGAATATAAAGCATCTACTTATATTTGCATATTCAGGCACAGAGTGATAAAAATGACTCTCCTCCATGTTATATTTCTTACGGAGGGTACGCAAATGCTTTGATGGTCAGATTTCTGGCTATCACTTCATATTGCCGTCTCTCTGAATCTGACCGTTAAGGAGAAGGCTCCATTTTTCCTTGGTTAACTTGATCTTGACATTGGCTCATGCTTTGAGTAGTTATTTACAGCACCTTCAACCACGGGCCGGGCACTGGGCTGGGTTGACCTTGACCTCTGTTCACCCACACATACACAAATGGTCATAAGTCCAGACCCAGCAAGGGAGCTATTCAGGTGGTCTGAGTTTGCCTTGGGGTTGAAGTCTAAATTATGACATTTTTTAGTCCCAAAGAAAGCCTTCTGCTCCTCCGTATTGAACATAAAGCAGAAGTGTGGCTGGTTGGACAACAGAAGTGCCCTGAACAACAACAGCAAGAAAAATAATGATAGCAGTTCACATTTAGTTTCCTCTGTATGCTAGTTGGAGAAGGCAGTGGCACCCCACTCCAGTACTCTTGCCTGGAAAATCCCATGGACGGAGGAGCCTGGTAGGCTGCAGTCCATGGGGTCGCCAAGAGTCGGAAACAACTGAGCAACTTCACTTTCACTTTTCACTTTCATGCATTGGAGAAGGCAATGGCAACCCTCTCCAGTGTTCTTGCCTGGAGAATCCCAGGGACGGGGGAGCCTGGTGGGCTGCCGTCTATGGGGTCGCACAGAGTCGGACACGACTGAGGTGACTTAGCAGTATGCTAGTTACTGAGCTAGGCACGTAGGCAGTCTCATTTATTCCCACCCATTAGGAACCATTTTGATTGTTATTTTAAAGGTGAGGAAACTTGGACTTGTAAAAGCAAAAATGTCTTTGGCCATACAGCCAGGAAAGAGTACAGCTGAAATTAAAACCAGCCATCTCTGTGCGGAAGCCCATGTGTTTGAACACCGTGGTAGGCTGTCTACGTACTTCCTAAGGAAGCGTCTCAACTTTCTGCTTTTCTGAGAAATGCTTTACTGTGAAATCGTTTCTAGGTCGTGCTGCCATTTAGCCACTTCCCAGTGATGTGGAAGACTCTTACATACTGAGCACAGGCTCAACTGGGCTTCCTCTCTTAACACCCTGTTAAGATTTGTATTCAATCTCCCTGCCATGCTGTTTTTCCATGGCCTTTACTACTCTTGACAAGATTTGGATTCTTTCTCAGAGAACCCATCTGCCAGATAATAGTATTTGTAAAGGCTGGACAGAGCTTCTGGAAAAAAAAAAATCCTCACATTCATTAATTCTAATCCAACAATTCATTGTAAGTTGTAAGTTCAACAATACTTACTGAGAGACTTCCCTGGCCGTCCAGTGGTTACGACTGCGCTCCCAAAGCAAGAGTCATGGGTTCGATCCCTGGTTGGGGAACTAAGGTCCCACATGCTGCATGGCATGGCAAAAAAACCAAAAAAAACCTGGTAATGCTTACTGAATTTATATTCTCTCTAAAACACAAAGCATTGAGAATATTGGGGTCACCTGAGCAAAGTTGTCCATGTGTCCCTCAAGATGTATGTTAGTGTCAGGTCAAGCTTCTCACTGCCTGCCATCCAGATGAACCTGCATGGCATCTCTTTCCTTAGATCACAAGGGTGCTTGGGTTCACTAATATTTGTAGAGAACCCACTTGAAACCCAGCAGTGTTCTAGGTGCCAGAGATAGAGTTGGAAAGAAAGACTGACCAAGAGACCATCCTTGTAGATTTGATGTTCAAGTGGCAGATGCTTCTTAATTGTGACAGTTTGAAATTTCTGTCATTCACTCATCTATTCAACTACTAGGGACGAGGCACATTACTTTTCAGAGAAGGTGAAGCACATGAGCCACACGAAAGCCCTCAAATTAATGAAGGAGGGAAACAATGAAAAATAAGCGAACTATGAAACACATTGAGTAATGATCAAGGATAAGGGGAAAATTGAACTAAGGAAGGAGCACAGGAAGAGGGGGGCAGGGTTTTTTGTCCATTTTATTTTATGTTTAGTTTATTTTGACTGCCACAGGCAGCTTGCGGGGTCTTTGTTTCCCAACCAGGGGTCAAACCTGTGCCCTCTGCAGAGGAAGCACAGAGTCCCAACCATTCAACCACCAGGCAAGTCCCAGGAATTGTCATTTTAGACACTTGGGGTTTCATTTGCTGCTACTCTATTTTAAAAATCAGAAATGTGGTTCACATACGAAGGGTCTTCCTTACTTGAAGTTAAATCTTTCCCCTTAGGAAAAGGTTAACAGTAAGTGTTAATTCTCAGCTCTCCAGATTTCTGCCTTAAATAGGAACGATCTTTTTATATTAAAACATCAGGACAGTAGCCTTTGAAAAAGATGTGCAATCTAATTAAAATGGAGAGATTAGCCGCCCTTGGAATATTTGCAAAGCCTAGAAAGGTAATTTAGTGAAATGTATACAGTTTTATCTGGCTTTAATTTTTAATGAGATAATTTATAATGTGTGCCTCTTTCCTTCATTTACCTGCATTAGCCAAACTATGAGCCTATTTACAAACAGATAGGATGTTTGGACCATATCGCAGAACAAGTTCTTGAAGTAAGGACCCGTCGATCAGTCTAAGATAGGAATTTTACTCCCTGGCCATCAAATGCTACCTTTCAGCTTGCGTAGGAATGGAGTCCTGGTTTGAGACTCTGAAAGTAAAAAGACCTGAAAAATCTAAGCTGTGATGAAAAAGAAACTCCAGTGTAAGTTGGACAGTTCCCATTGTCTGACAGATTCCAGCCCAGGAGCATCAAGTATGTCTTTATGCCCACAGGTGCTGCTGTGTATGTTTTAATAAAAGATGCTTTATTTGTATCATGACAAAACGCCACGGGGCACAGACTACGCCTCAAAAATGTTTAAGTTGTGATGAATATTCCAATTCTCCCCTTCACCAAGGTCCATGACAAGACTGTTTTCCCACTGTGATTTGAAGGTAGGCATGTTTCTAGTGGGAGGCTTTAAAAATCTGTGCCTGATGCATTGTATTTGTGTTTTCTGCAATGGGCCTTCATATAATCAAGGGGCAAGATGTATCAACCTCATGCCCAGGGTGACTAGAAGTGGCCAAGAGCCTGCAGCTTCTGTTGGTTATGTAGCATGATGGACGTTTAAAGTCATGTTCTGTGAAGCCACTGATCTCCAGAGGAGTTTCAATTATTACAACATAAACTAGCATATCCTGCCAGATCCTGAGCCAAATTTGAAACACACTGCAAATAAAGAATATAAAGGAAAGAAGGAGAAGCCCATGCCTACAAAGGACTCTTGTGGATTAAGTAAATTGGAAAAGACAGCAGAAGGGAGCTAAGTTACTTGGTGGAGGGTGTTTGGGGGTAAAGGATAATGGGACTGGCCTATTGCTATGTCCCTTCTACTTTTCAGGTGGTGGACTTTAGGCAAAGTACTTAACACCTCTAAGTCTCAAATGTCCTCTTTTGTTAAGTGAGAGAAGTTGTCGTATGTTACAGCATCAAATGTGCTTCGCTGGTGGCTCAGGAGTAAGGAATTTGCATGCTAATTCAGGAGATATGGGTTTGATCCCTGGGTGGGAAAGATCCCCTGGAGAAGGAGATGGTAACCCATGCCAGTATTCTTGCCTGGGAATTCCCATGAACAGAGGAGCCTGGCAGGCTGCTGTCCATGGGGTCGTAAGAATCAGACACGACTTAGCAGCGAAACCGCTACCAACAGCAGCATCAAATACAAGGCTCTAAGGGTCTGTTGTAACTTAAAAGGGACTCAGCCTCTGCTCTTGGCCCATATTGTGTTCTGCTTCCATGCCTAAGCAGTTCAGCCTGGTTATAAGATCATAAAGCCCAATGGTGATCTTAAGCTTCAAAAGGCAGTTAAACTGCAATAGAAGATGCGAAAAAGTAAAAGAGGAAATACACTGAAACAAAATCACGAGGACCAGGTTTATGTATCATAAATAATTACATCCTCCATATATTGGAGGGTAGCATTCTAGCATAGAAGGCAAATAAGCAGCTAAACCAATTGTCAAAGCATGGTATATGTTTGAGACCAAGATGTTCATGCTGACAGTCTGTGGGGAAGAGCATCTCCTTGATGAAGTGGTTTTTACCTTGATGCACGCTGTAGAGCACTTGAGAATCATCCAAGAGGCATTTTCAAGTGATGCCTACTTCTTTCACCACCCCACCTCAGATCTGATCTGCGCCCTGGGAGTGTATACCAAGATAGGATGGGATAAGCTATGCTGTAGTAAAACAAAAGAATAACAACCACGCTTCAGTCCGGGTGGCTTGCATCAACACAGGCGTCCTGTCCACTCAGATTACCTGTCCATCATGCAATCTGGCTGCAGTTCTGCTCCACAGCATCTTTACTCTGGGACCCAAGCTGAGGGATGGGTCTCTATCCAACACATTACTCATCTCATGAGAGAAAAAAGGACAACACAGCAAACTCCACTTGGGCTCTTAGGCTTCTGAACAGAAGTGCCTCCTCATCTCCAATCACTTGTCACTGGTCACAGAAAGTCATGTGACCCAGCCTGACTGTCCTATGGCGAGAAAGGGGTGATCTTCCCCTGGGTGGGGTGGCAAGTACTTGTACACAGCACATCTTACCCCCGGGTATGAGCCCCTCCCCATCCCACCAAGGAAGTGAGTGCTTCCATCGCAAATGAGGAGTTTCCATATGTACTGCCTGAGCCAGGACAGAAAATGAGGTCGAAATCCACTGTGAAACTATGTCTTCATTCTCACTGTAATTCTTCACCACGTCTTAAAAAGTGCAGTCAAGAGAATTGAAATGAGTGTTTTGCCAAGTCCGAGTTAGAATTGAGGTCTCCTCTTGAGCCATTCGCTCCTCTGGTCTTCCATTCCATGCTTTGGAGAGGTGGTGGATAGAACTCAACTCAGCTAGGAAGCAAGAAGGATCAAAGACAGGGACTTCCCTGACGGCCCAGTGATCAGGATTTTGCCTTCCATTACAGGGTCTATGGGTTTCATCTCTGGTTGGGGAGTTAGGATCCCACATGCCTCAGGAGCCAAAAGGCCAAAATGTAAAATGGAAGCATGTTGTAACAAATTTAATAACGACTTTTAAAAAAATAGTCCACATGAAAAAACCTTTTTTTAAAAAAAAAAGGAAGAAGGATCGAAGACAGATGAAAGAATAGGCCTGTTATCGTTTTGTCTCTTTGACATGAAACTGTAAGTTCAATCATTCCAAAGAGGTTTCAGTTGATTAGTAAACCTGGATGTGATATTGTACTGAATGATTAAAGCTAGACAATCCGTGTGATTCTTCACTGCTTCTTGCTTTCTGAATACATCTGTTGATATACTGAGGTTATAGCCTCAAGGTCCAAGATGATCAAGTTCACCCTCTGCCTAAATTTCTATTCGTCTCTTGATGCTGTTATACTAGTGGCTCAAACTGAAATCACATGTTTGAGGCCAAGTCAAAGCATTGACTCAAGTGTGTTCTGCTTGTGGTTTTAAGCCTATTGAGAATGAAGGTGATGATATTCATGCTTTTAAAGCTACATAGGCACAAATCCTATTAAGCTATAGGGGCTTCCCTCGTGGTTCAGAGGGTAAAGCTTGTCTGCCCGCAATGCAGGAGACCTAGGTTCAATTCCTGGGTCAGGAAGACCCCCTAGAGAAGGAAATGGCAACCCACTCCAGTACTCTTGCCTAGAAAATTCCATGGATGGAGGAGCCTGGTGGGCTACAGTCCATGAGATCACAAAAAGTCGGACATGACTGAGCAACTTCACTGTCTCTAGGCACAAATCCAACAAAAGCAGAGTACCTTTTTAATAAACAGCATTACCACTACCTTTATACTAATAGAACTAAATGGAGAGTTATTAAACTGAAAATCATGAAATATCAACTGATTTACTAGCTGGTTGCATGCCTTTTGTCATGTTTTACCGTCCAAAAGATCCATAAGCAAAATGTGCCATTTTCCCAATTCAAATGTCTTGATTGAAACACGGGTCAGCAGAACACTATCCAGCCCAGCTCGGGGACTCGCTGTGCCCATTAGCATGACTCGGCAGCTGCAACTTCATCGTGTGCCCACAGCAACACTTTGGCTCTCCTTCTCTCTTCATCATGCCCCATCTGAATGTTACTTCTAGTTATTGCTAATTCAGTTAATGTGTTGAAAGAATGCTTTTGCCTTTACCAAGGTGATTTGTGCGAGGCAGGGTTAAATCTGCCTGTCATCTTCATGATAAAGCATCATTGCCCACTCTGCAGTTCATGGCTGCAAGATAATCCACTGTTAAATGTTACTGTCAAGGCGTGTGAGAGGACCCGTGTTGTGCCAGGTTATAAACAGTTCATCCTGAACATCTGATGTAGGACAATGGGATCTCATGTCTGGAAAAACACTGTCGCTAGCAATCAGCACGCCTAACTTGTTTTTCACAGAACCACAAGGTCGTTATCACCTCTGACAAAATTAACAGTGATTCCTTAACATCATCGAATACCCAGCCCATGTTCAAATTTTCCTTCTCGTCTCAAATGTCTCTTTGGACTTGGTTTACGTGAATCAGAGTCCAAATGAGGCCCATTGCCTTTGGATTTCCCACATTCTGATTCTAGCTGATTGTTTCCTGATTGTGTCATTTTATTTGTTCTTCTATCTCCCTAATTTCCTGTAAGTATGCCATTAGATCTGGAGACTTGATTACATTCTGGTTAAATTTTGCTTTTGGCAAGAATCCTTCAGGGGTGAGGCTGTGTGTTTCTTCTTGTGTTGTATCAGGATGCACATAATTTCTGGTTGTTCAGCTTTTTTGTGATGTCAAGATTGATTTGGGATAGAGCTGACTGAGATGAGTAGGGTTTGAGTTGTGAAATTTATTCCTCCCCAATCTGTGGTTCAACTTCATTGAAAGAGTTTTGATTATTTCTCCAGGGGGAGCTCAGATTAGGGCTGTTAATCAATAGCCAGTAAAACTCCTGACTTCATGTAAAAATCATAGAAATGTGTTTCCATCAGAATCATTTCAATGAATAAGCTCAGCCTCAATAATTAAAATTTGTATTCTGATGTAGACCCAAAGGGCTTGGGAGAGGAAGGTGAGACTATGAGGACACAAGCTGTCATGTCTCACAAGTGCTACAAAGTCATCATTACACTGGAATTAACCTTGAAAATCAAATTGAAATCTGGGGAATAAACATGCAAAGTCAAAATAAAAGAATATTTTGAGAGGACCTCATGATATATGCAGATTACTAAACACTAAGAATTTATATATTGACTTGAGGAAAATTGATGTATGATGCTTTGTTCAAGTTATGTGTCATATCTGGATGAAGATCATAAAACAACAGGATTCAGAAAAATTAAATATTATAGAGGCATACTGTGGATAGACACTACTTCACTGGCAAATCAAGAGTCCTTTGAAGCTAACATAAACATTCCATAAGGGTCAAATTTAAATCATCTAGGTTCTTGCCCAACTGAGTTTTGTGGAGTGAAATTTGAAGATGCACAGTTCAGCTACCAAAAGAGATTGTAAAGAAATTCCATTAAGGAAGGTCTAAGTTCATATTCTACACTGAAGTTCCTCAACCTCAGTACTATTGACAGGTAATTCTTTGGTGGGTCGCTGGGGGCTGTCTTGCACATTGTAAGATGTTTAGTAGCATCCCTGGTATCTATCCACGAGAGATAAGTGCATGTGGCAGCCCAAGTGTTGATAACCAAAAATGTCTCCAGCCTTTGCCAAATGTCCAATTCCGGGGGCTGGGTAAGGGGATAACAATCACCCTTAGTTGAGAACCACTCATCTTCAGTGACACTTAGCAAACTCCTCTTCCCATCTTCCAGAAGCTCGAATCATGTGCTCTGGGCACCAGATGATACCCAGCGTAAAGTTTTTCAATGTGTATGGTTAGGCTTTTCACAGCCATGCTTACAAGAGCAGACTGTGAACTCACATAGTCTGAGAACAAATCCCAGAGGCTCCAACTTCTGATTCGGAAATGTTGACACATCTAGGTTGCTTCCACCTTTTGGCTGTGGTGAATAATGCTGCTATGAAAGTGGGTGTACAAATACCTGCTTGAGTCCCTGCTTTCACTTCTTTGAGGTGTATACCCAGAAGTGGAATTGCTAAGTCAAATGGTAATTCTATCGAGTTTCAATGTTTGAGGAATTGTTGCATCATTTTCTACAGTGGCTGCATCATTTTACATTCCCACCAGTAATGTGCAAGGAGTCCAGTTTCTGCACATCTTCACCAGTACTTATTTCTTTGTTGTTTTTAAATTTTCATGGACAGAGGAGCCTGGCAGGCTACAGTCCACGAGGTTGCAAAGAATCAGACACAACTGAAGCGGCTTAGCACACACATAGCATCTTAGCTGTGAGACCTCAGGCAAGATTTTTACCATTTCCTCAACTTACTAAATAGAAGAGCAGGACAATCTGGAAGTGGGTTTTCAAGAATAGATTAAGAGATATCCTATATAAATTATCTGGAATCTGTTATTGTTATTTCCCATGTGCTAGGGAGATTATTTTTATTGCAGTCTCTGCACATAAGATGCAGACAAACTCCCAGTAGGAAAATAATGAAAATGCACAAGGATTTACCCACAAGCTGGTAAAAGCTATGAAAGAAGTGGTATAAGAGGTCATCTCAGTGTTCCCCTTGACAAGTAAGTGTGTGCATGCTTTTTGAAAAAATATTTATAACTATCAAGAGCTGAAGTGAAACTCCCTCTTGTTGGAATTAGAGGCCAAGGTGAACTAACAGTTAATTCCACCAGACCCTCTAGAATGCATGGTCACTAGAGCACATAGAAGTAACCCAGGGGTCCAGGTTCAGTGTTGCCCTTGTGGGGAACTCCTGGAGGAGAAGTAGTTATTTAACCAGCCATTCACAGATAGATTCCTTGGATAGACATCCTTTTCTCACACAGAACAACCCATCAGCATATGAAAGGAATAATAGGGACAGACCACCCTAGGCTTGCAAAGGCTTCCTACTTAAGAAGGGTATTTTCTTGGACTCCATTCTCACTTTATATCGACCCTTGGTTCCCTAGAAACACATTCTCTTGAATGTGCCTTTATTCGCCAATCTGCTTTTTTATTTTTTTTCTTCTTCACTCTTCTGTCTAAGCTAGTAATCTTAGTAATACCCAGGGACCTCAATCCCCATCCATTTCCACAAGCCCCGGGTACCAGTCAAGCCCCATGCAGAGATGAAATCATGGGGAGAATCTCCCATACTAGTAGGCAAAATATGGATAAGTACAAGGGAAGGAAGAAGGAAATGAACATTTAATGAGGACCCAGTGTAAAAGAACAAGAGATTACTAACATGGGCTTGTACGTGAACTTGAGCAGCTCCCCGGCCTGCCAAAGATAATTTTCAAATCGCCAGTCCAAATTGCCTCCTCCTTTCTTCTGAAGAATATGGACTCTTTCTTCTAGGAGAGGGGCCAAGTGCATCTACATAATAAAGGGCTGAGAAAGAGAGGATGGCAGAAGAAGAAAAATAAGTCGTGGGCGAGGGCTGGATAGGTTTTCTCCGGGAGGTGCTGAAAAGTCAGTGAGGTGTTGCAGAGTATAAGGGAAGCAGCAGGAGAGGGGAGAGAATTTTGATAAGTGTTGTTAAAATATTTGAACCCTCTTTAATGATATTTTTAAGAATTCTTTTTGGCAGCTGAAACTTGTCTCTTCAAATTTGATTATCTGAGACTGCACTGTGTGGGAACCTTGGGTTGATTAGTCTTAAACCAATGTGTATGATCTGGTGTTCTCACATGGAGTCAGTATTTGGTGGCTGTATTACTGCATTTTATAGTAGCTGTAGTACACAGTGGAACATCTTGAGTTAGCTGGATTAAAAACCTGGATTAACTACTTCTTAGCTGTGTGTCTGTGGGTTTCTTAACCTCTCTGAGCCTCCATTTTAACATCTATAGAAGAGAAATAACCAAACTAGCCCACCGATTTTCAATAAGGAGAAAATGATTGGAAAACGATGTGGCGTATAATAATTCTTCTACAATGGATATTACTGTTATCCTCGCATATGCCTGAATTCAAGGTCTCGTGTGAATTGCTAAAGGTCACATAGCCCGTGGGCGGTGTTGCCAGACAAAATATGGGACGTCCATTCAAATCGAATTTCAAATAAATGACAAATGGGTTTTTAGTATAAGTGTATCCCGACTATCACATGGGACATACTTATACCAAAATATTATTGATCTTTTTCTGATATCCCAGTTTAATGAGGCATCCTGGGTTTTTATTTGCTAAATCTGGCAACCCTGTCCATGATGAGTGCCGCTGTGATTCAAGTGCACATTCTCTAACCTCCAAATTTCATATGCTTCTACTTGCTCTGGAAAAGTAGGCAAAACCCGGAAACAGGAGTGAGGGCTAGGTAGTTCGTGGACATACAAGGGAAATGACATCAAGAGAAAATAGTGAGCACCTCCTGTGTATCCCAGGTATGCAACATTGTGTGTTACCTTTTCTCTAATCTATGCAGCAACTCACCTGGATCAGTGTTGTTACCTGCACTTCACAGAAAGGAAAATTGTGAATCCAAGTCCTGACGTTCCCAGCCAGGGACACGATAGACAGGTGGGCATAGCGTTGAAGTTCCCAACTCAGACCTGCACTCTCTGCCGTCACCTGTCACTGTAGACTGTCTTTTGAAGACTGTTCTGCTGGGAATAATTTATGAGGCATACAAAGGTGGCCCAGTGTTTGCTGGGAATATCTGGGCAAGTGGCATTTCTCTTTAAATGACTCTGGGCCCTGCACTTAAGTGAAGTATGGGCTGTCCTTCTGCAGGTTTAAACATATAGACAACAAATGTCCAGATATCCCAAAGCAAAAAATAATCCCTGTTGATGGTCTGCACACCCTGCATTCACTGGCTGACTGCCAGCGCTGCACTTAGCAAGTGAGGGGGTGCCCCCTCTTTGATTCCTGGGGCTGACAAAGTTAGCCATGTGACCTGTATGAAAATATGTGCACAGTCACCAAAATGACACTTGCACAAAAGTTTGGTCACTGCAGCTCTGTTGGAGCCTAATGTACTTTATAGATTTTTCCATATTTATTTTGAGAGTAGAAGCTTTGTGTTTGATACAGTCTGAAAAACGAAGTACCCAAGGCAAAGTCTCTTCTGATAGATAAGAAATGAAGAAAAACTCTTGTAATTTTGTTTGAAGTTCCCCCAAATGCCATTAGCCATTTCAGTTTCTGAGCACTGGCTCATTCACTTGTGACAGACAGTTTAGAAAGGCTGTCAGTTCCATAGACCAAATGCAGATTGATACTGAACTGAGAAACCGACTCAGCCCATTGATGACAATGGTTATCTTCTTGGCTATAGAAAAGGAATTCCGATGGGCCCTTCACTGATTAGGGTGGAGGTGTGCAGGGGTGGGGGGGTGTGGGTGTGTGGTGTGTGTGGTGTGTGTGTGATCACCTTCAATATAGTGGGAACCAAGCCAGGACCCTGGAAAACAAAATGGCATAAGATAATTAGACCCTACCCTTAAGGAACAGGTAGATACCTTTCCTAAAAAGTTGCCAAATTCTGTACTACAATTGGAGAAATTAAAAAAAAAAAAAAACTAGTTGTTGAACTATAATAAGAAACATCAGGGAAGAAAAACTATTGAGATTGTATGACACATGATCTTTGAGAGTTTTTCCATCTCTCCTATGTCTCTCTCCCAGCCTCAGAGCTCATCCTCATTCCTGTCTATTAAAGAAGAAACACAGGTTGAGATATTGTGGGTGGGCATTAGTTGAGCCAGAACGTTGAGAAAACACCATTGATCTTTGACAACTAGTCACTCTTGACTATTCTTGTTAACCAAAACTCATTTAGTTGCAAGTGACAGAAACTCAATTCAAATTGACATAAGCAAAACCAGATTTTCTTGGGTCATGAAATCAAATTGTCCAGAGAGTGAATGTGAATGGATGAGAGAGTTCAAGTGCTTCAGGAGTATCACTTCCTCCAGCTCTTGGTTCTAATTGAATTCAAAAACTCCAAGGAGTTCCAACACAGTTCCCAGCACAGCAGGAAAAAAAAAAAAAATGCTTCTCCTTCGCTATTCCCACAAAGCAGCCCATGCCTGCATCAATCATAAAACAGCTTGGGATGGTGCTATTCATAAAAGATTGTGATTATCTGGGGTTGGGGTAGGAAAATCCCACTAGAATATCAAGGGCAAGGGTGGGAAGGAAGGACCATGTGGGAAATCCACACTGGGCAGAGAGAAATAAAATGTATCAATTACGCAGTTCTTAGTGGCTTTTCCATGACATTGTAAATACAGAATTCTAAATAGAAAAGAAAGGTTTTTGTAAAAGGGGAGGAAGCAGTGGTCTTCCAGCCTGAAGGTGCTCCCTACCCCAGAAGTGAGGTGGAAAGGGGGGATCAGTGTTGAAAGGAAGAATATCAACTTTGTCTCCTAGAATGAATGTCCACACCCATTCCAGATGCTCTGCCTGGAGAAAGCAGTTGGACTTGAATTTAGATAGAAGTTGAAACCATTGAACGTAAAATGAAGTATTAAGTTGAATGTTTAAACCATTGATTTCAAAGCAAGAACCACTATGAACTGTTCGATAGCGCAGTGTCTTTGAAAGCAGAATTAAGTGAAAACACCAGCTTCACTTTTCTCGGAAGCTCTGAGTAATGTCCAGTGTGTTACTTGTCTTTAAATCATAATTTCCCATCTGGGGGCAAATGGAGGCCTTAACAGTACCTACAGGGCTGTTTAGGCATGAAGTTTGTTTGCATGTGATGCTTTGCATAGAATCTGGCTCACAATAAGAACTGAAAACAATTATGATATTTCCTTATTTCCTTCTTTCCATAAGGAAAGAAGCTTTTTGGAGAAAAGTTTTCAGTGCTCTAACATGTTGACTGTCACCAGTACTGGCCACATGAGTTTCAGGGCCTAGTGCAAGATGGGAAAATGAGGGCCTTTGTTTGAAGACTACCAGGACCAATAACGCATTAAACCAAGTGTGGGGCCTTCTCAGCATGGGGCCTCGCGTGCCTGCCCAGGGCCCACACCCAGGAAGATGGCTCTGATTCTCACATTACTTTTACTCAACGAAGAGAATGTTAAATCCCTTCTGAGCAAGGAGGGAGTGGGAGCATTTGCCTGAGGTGTATTTCTTTTGAGGAGCAAATCTTTGAAAAGGAAGTTCCATTTTCTCCCTTTGCTGGGAGCAGAAGAAACTTCAGACATGGGTAGGAGATGGACCTATTCCCAGGAGATGCCACTTTCAATTCATTTTAAGGAGGTGTAGAAGAAAGAAGAAAGACTTTTCTTTCTTTTTTTTTTTTTTTTTAATCTGGATGGGAAGCTTTTTGGAGATGGAAGACAAATGACAATATGGAAAGGAATTTTCAATGAAATAACATTATAAATAGCTCTGAAAGCATAACACAGTGAAGCCAATAAAAATGGATGCGTTGCAGTCTGAAATTCCACAAAGATTCTCTTTCAACAATACACTTTATTAATAAATACGTTTTCTTTGCTCCATTAAAATCATAAAGCTAATCAATTGGTGGTTAGGTTAATGTTCCTTTTGTCCTTGCTCAGAAAGCTCCCTTGAGCAACAAAGAATTGTTTTGATCTAAGAGATTTAAAAATACATTTAAAAAATTTAATTTCTATAAATTGAAAAAAAGAAATCTCATTTCTGCTCAGTCATGGATTATTCTACCATTCCACAGCAACAGAGTGGAGGCCCAAATAATCCTCCAATCTATGTGAACTGCAAAGATAGATTGGAAAATCCTCTTGCTTTGCCTGATCCCAACTAATCCAAGATGATGGAAATGTTTTCCCACTTAAAAGTCAAGGGTAAGAAGCTGGACACACCCTTCTCATTTGGGGTAGCAATTGAACCTTGACTCCAACCATCCACAGTAGCAAAGTGACATGCTAACTAATCAATGTAGACATTGAATAAACATTAATTTAAGATCCAATGTATAAAAAGCAGAAAACTGGGTGAAAGGAACTTATTTACTTTATCATCCCAGATAAAGGGAAGAGCATATGCCAAACACAGGTGTCTTAAAGGTACTTTAAAACGTGGTTTGCACCAACAGTCAAGCAAGAAAGCCCCATAGAGGGCCGATGGTTAAAAAAAAAAAGAAAAATGAAAGAAAAAAAATTACAGGCAGAGGAAAAGTTCCAAGCAACTTTGCTTTTGGCACACTGTCAAAAATCTTGTCATACTCTTTCTAGAAGACCATGGACATGTGGTTAAAATTCATTTTGTTAGGTTTTTAATGAGGAGTTTGCAATGTTGGTGTTCCACAGTCACAACTGACATGCATCTTGCCCACATGGAGATTGCCTCTGGAATCTCATGATCTCAGGTAAGTTGAGAGCTCAGTTTACTGCTTGGACGAGTCTGTGTGTGTGTGTTGAAAGGAAAGCTCTGACAACGCTTAGAGTGGTTACCTCAGGGCTCTAGATGCTACTCAAGGCAGAGTCACTCCCAAGAGATAGTTAAGCTTGAAAAATATGAGAGGGTTCCCATTCATTGTTCTTTCCCAAGTGGCTGCATCACTCAGTGCCTAAGGATTCAGGGTGCACATCACAATTGCCCATCCGGTCCAGACTCCTGGATCACATTCTGCATGGGATCTTAGAACTGGTCTTTTTAAAACGCCCACTGGGGTCCTGATTTGAGACCACTTAACTCCCTACAACTTCATTCTTTGGTTTTCAAAACTGAGAATAGAGATTAGCCCTGCCTTGTGTCAACCCTCACTGCAGTTGTCCTCCGTCCTGGGAAGACCCAGATTCAAATTGGAATGTGTATTCCTACACAGTACATATTAGAACAGGGGGCAACAAACTCTGACTCCCAGGTCAAATCTAGCTAGCACCCTACTTGTATAAATAAAGCTTTATTGGAACACTGCACATCCATCCGTTTATATATTGTCTATTGCTGCTTTCAGGCTATAAAAGTAGATTGAAAGAGTACAATAGAGACTGTTAACCTGCAAAGACTAAAATATTTGCAAGCTGATCCTCTCCAAAAGAAGTTTGCTGACCTATCATTTAGAAGATAATCATAGCCAATATTTTGAGAGCTTACGTGGCCTTAGACCACTTGGGGTACATGAATTGTTTCATGTCCTCCCAGCAGTCCTGAAGAGTAGGTTTTATCATAATTTTTTTTTTTTTCAGCTAGGGAAAGTGTGGTACAAAGATGTTCTGTAATGCAGCCAGGGTTACCCGGACAGTGAAGGGCAGAGCAAGGCTGTAACCTCTGGCTCCGTAGCCCATGCTCTTAGCTCCCTTTCTCTCTCCATCTCCAGACTGTATCGGATTCCTGCCGTGGCTAGAAGAAAAGCCCCAGGCTACCAGTGAAGGGCATCACTTAGCTAAATGATTTATTCATCTGAAAAAAGGGAAGGATTGGGCTGGATTTTAACCTAGCCATTAATGAGCTTGTTAACCCTGACCTTTCAAATCAATCTTCTATGCCTACCTTTACCTTTTAGAAAGGATTCCATTTTCTAACAATAAAGCACATTTTCCTCTTCTTACAATCTAATGATCACTTGCTATAATGCTACACATCGTAGCAGCCCATCAAACCATTAGTTACACATAAAACCTATTAATGTACAGTATTCACAGTTGCATTTTCTTTCAAGTCAATAAAAAGGAAACAATTTATTACAAGGGCCTGATACTCACCTCAGTACATTAAGACAGTCTTTCCCAAAGAGCTGTGTACTAATGCTGGCCATATTTTGGGACCAAAGTAGTGAGAGAGACATGGAATTTTCTCCTTGGCCACCGTGAGTTGTGTGACCTTGCTGGGGACTAAAACTTCCTAAGTATCAGTTTCCTCGTCCATAAAATGGGGATGATACCACCTACCTTGAAGAGTTCTTATGGAGTAAACTTTAAAACTTACATAAATTGTTCGAGTGTTGGGCACAGAATAAGTGTTTCATAAATTTTAAGTTCATTACAATAGTCTTTCTCCAGAACTAAAGATGCTTCATCATCTGATGGTCAGATAGGTGGGCCCTCAAATTGCCCTAATCCGTCTTTCAGTGGCCAAGCCAGACAAAAGGATTCTAGGAAGGGATCCCAGACCACAAGGCCACCCCCACCAGATGTCAGAAATTTCCCTGGGAACAGGGACACTTAAAAGTTGTAAATTTTCAAAATAAGCTTTCAGTCCTTGACACTAGCTGGAAACCAACCTACTCTGCTAGTCTATAGCAGTCCCCACTGTATACCTCATGGCCACTTGATTTCCATCCATAAAAGTAGGGGGGTGGGGGTGGGAAGATAATGTTTAAAACCAGCCACTGGATCACCAAACATCCTGGGGACTTTTAATATCTGCCTGGAAGTAGCAAGATCAGGAAGTAGACAAACGATGAGATGTGGTCTCCAGCCCAGAGCCTTTTATTAGCAAAGCAAGATAGGGACATACACACTCATCTAGATTCATAGGATACGTGGATGGGTGGATGGGTGGGGAGAGAGCTAATTTTGTTTACCTGTCAGTCTCTCAGTAATGTGGTCCTGATTGTTGAGGAAGCATTGATGGGAAAAGCCAGGGAGGCTGCCCCAGGTTGCAGGGTATTCAGTGCTCAATGGGTACTACAGACAGAGATGCCTATGACTGTAGGAGACATTCACATGTGAGGTCCAGCCTGATCTGGGTTCTACAACATTGGTAGAATTAAGCTTGGGAAGGGATCAAGAAGTTCCATTTTAGTGAGGAGGAAAGAACTATACAGAGAGAGGTGTTGGGCCAATTATCCTTGCTGATGTGGAGGATCTGAATACGGTAGATAGCAGAGGGAAAACTGCAGGGTAGGTTGAGGCCATGTTACCCATGATCATGGATGACTGGCTGTGGAGGTGAGAACCTATTATGAGTGTTTAGTAAACCTGTATCTTCAACAATTTTGAGGACTGAGTCTGTGCAAGAAGCAGACCATGTTAGTGCTGGTATGTCTTTTCCTCTGCCCTCAGGCCCAGCTTGAGTTTCTTCATTTTAAATCTGTAAATATTTGATCAGATCTCAGCACATCACCCGGCTGGCACCCCAGCTCTGCCATTGGAACTTTAGTGGTGTGGCCTCTCATGTGAGCATTGGGCATTGAAGATGGCTCCTAAGGCAGAAGTCGAGTAGGGTCATCCTGGGTCTTGCTAAACCTTAGGAAGATCAGATGGTGGACAGACACTGCCTTTGTCTCTCTCATCTGCCCAGGATCGACAGTTTTTCTCACACTGTTAAAACAGAGCACTGCTTTTTTTTTTTTTTTTTTTGCTTGAGCACATGATGAAGTCATTGAATGTTTTAGGTACCTGCTGTACGGAGGATATGAACCTTTTAACATTCGAAATCACACTTGCTTTGGCAGCAGGCACAAGCGTGAGAGATGCCCAGGCACAGAATCTAATGGAGATGCCTTTTCTCCCACTTTGTGTTTGCCCTGGGTCAGGCCCTCCTTGTCTGGAGTGGGGAGCGGGACAGGCCACACTATTAAATTCTCTCTCCAACTCTTTCTCTTTTTGCCAGGCACGCAGAACTCAATGCCAGCAACCTCTCCAGGCTTGTGACATGGCTCCACTTAACATGTGTTCTCTTATTTGACTCTCACTGGTACCTTTATGAAGTAGCATCATCACTAACCTTATTTTAAAGATGAAGAAATGTGACTGGGAGAATTTAGGGTACAGCGACAGCTTGTTAGCAGCAGAACTGGGATTTGAACCCAGGTTTGTTTGACGCCGGGCCTCAAGGTACAGCTAGTCATATAACCTAGGGCTGTGTACATAATTAATTCCTTATTACATGATCATTGTACATACCATATATTAGCTATTTATATATTAATACTTATATAACTCATTAATAGAGTGGAATAACAACATATAGTATTACAGCCACTATTATCTGTAAAATTAGGATTATAGTGTCAACTTCTCGGAAGGACCTATGAAATAGTATAAACACGCCACTCTCACTCAATATGGTATCTTCTGTAGAACAGCTATTATTGTTGTCATCACTCTACACATATACGAGAACTGCGCAGAGCCAACAGGCTAGAAGAGATTAGAGATTCACTGACATTCCATTCAGCCACAGGTATTTTTTATCCTAAGGGGATAATAGCTAGCCAGGAAAGAGCTGTCTTGTGATCCCATTCATTTCTGCTGCTGCCACTTGCACAGTACAAGCCTGATGTACGCAGTGTCACCCAGAATGTCACTGACCGTTTCTTTAGGGCCCCAGAACCAACCCAGAGTATCTGAGCATTTCCATGCTGCCTGCCATGAAGAAATGGGTCCCGCAGGCTGCAATTGCTTAGATTTAGGGAACCCAATCTTAAATTCTGGCTCCGTTTCTCCAAGTGTGGCCCCACAGTACCCATGTAGCAGGATGTCAATGGTTATCTTATCTAACAAGATTGTGTAGCAATTATCAGTTATTTTCATTTATTTTGGGACGTGGGTATAAAGCTGTCATCCTACTCATATGCATTGTGAATCTCAGACTGTATTTGACCAGAGAATCCTATTTTCATGGGATGTCTTGATGAACAAGTATTTCAAAGAACAGATTTTCAGAAAAACTGCCACAGATATTGGTGGCAGAAGTCAGAGGGACTCCCCAGAAAGATTTTGAACAGGGTTCAAGGGCCTTTTGTGTCTGATTCTTTTTATGTTTTGAACTCCTCTGAGTAAATACCAAGGAGCATGATTGCTGGATTAGAGGGTAAAAGTATGTTTTGTTTTGTAAGAACCTGCCAAACTGTCTTCCAAAAGCATTGGGCAATTTTGCATTTCCATCTGCAACAAATGAGAATTCCTGTTGTCCCACATCCTCGCCAGTAACTGGTGGTGATACTGTTTTGGATTTGGACTATTCTAACAAGTGAATTAATTATGTTTTAAAGTTTTTGTATTGAAGTATAGTTGGTATGCAATATCATGTTACATGTGTACAATATAATGATTTACCTGTGAATCATTGTATACGTTTACTCCATTTTTTTAGTTATTGTAAAATATTGGCACTATTCCTCATGTGTGTCTGATTCTTGTGTAACATTTAACATCACTTTGGCAAATGAATTGTCAAAAGAAAAAGCCTACAATTCTTAGAAATGCAGTGCTTTTCCTTCGTTGATAAAGTGCAATAAGTAGAAAACTGTAATCTTGTAAATTAAGCCCCTTTGTCCCACCATTTCTCCCATATTCTTTTTCAGATACAATTTCCAAGATAGGTTTCTCCTTCTTCAGCCAAGTTCAATGCTTAGTTCACAGTGGAGGCGGTGCCGGCAGCCATTCTGAAGCAAGAATCCTCTCTTCCTGGAAATGGTCCACAGGGCGCAGCTCCCTCCCTTTTCATTCACTCATCCAGCTTTTCATTCTTGCTTTGCAGTTACCATAGTACTTTCCCCAAATCTGGAAACTCTGCTTTCCTGTCAGCTAAATCAGAATTTCTCTGTGATCAAAGGTGACCTTCCTTCTCCAGTGGAAGCTTCCAAAGCAGCACCATTATATCTAAAGAAGAGTTTCTCATAATTTCAGTATGACACATAACGTAAAAAAGTTGAGACGTTGCAGTAAATAATAGGGAAAGGGACGAGTTAATTGGGGTCCTTACCTTGAAAAAAGAAATGATTAGTTCAAGTTTAGGTTCGTTCCCCCTCGCCTTGGCGATGCTTTCTGGTTTTTGTTGTTGTTGTTGGAATAGAATCGCTTTACAGTGTTGTCTTGGTTTCTGTTTACAACAATGTGAATCAGCTATATGTACATATATATTACCTTCCTCTTGAGTCTCCCTCCCCGCCACCCACCGCCCCCAAGTCATCACAGAGCACCAGGCTGAGCTCCCTGTGTTATATGGCAGCTTCCCACTAGCTGTCTGTTTTACCTATGGTAGTATATGTTTGTCAGTGCAATACTCCCAATTTGTCCCACTCTCCCCTTACCCCCATGTCCACATGTCCATTCTCTACATCTGCATCTTATTCCTGCCCTGCAAATAAGTTCATCTCTACCATTTTTTTAGATGCCACATACATGGCTTCCCTTATGGCTCAGCTGGTTAAGAATCCGCCTGCAATGCGGGAGACCTGGGTTCTATCCCTGGGTTGGGAAGATCGCCCAGAGAAGGGAAAGGCTACCCACTCCAGTATTCTGGCCTGGATCATTCCATGGACTGTATAGTCCATGGGGTTGCAAAGAATTGGACACAACTGAGCGACTTTCACTTTCACATGTATTAATAAGTTTCAGTTATAGCAGTGTGTACTTTTAGGAGATATTATTCTACAATAGCATGAGTAGTACTCTTAACTCCACAGCTCACTTTCATATCCGGGTCATAAATATTATGCAAAAATATTCCAGAGTTTCATCAGACTACCCCAAGGTCCTCTCATGATTCCATAATAGTCACATCTTTTTGCTCTGAAATGCTCATCCATGTTGATTTTCTCCTCTTTCCCTGTTCAGTTCTGTCACTCAGTCGTGTCCAACTCTTTGAGACCCCATGGACTGTAGCACACCAGGCTTCCCTGTCCATCACCAACTCCTGGAGCCTACTCAAACTCATGTCTGTTGAGTCGGTGATGCCATCCAACCATCTCATCCTCTATCATCCCCTTCTCCTCCCGCTTTTAATCTTTCCCAGCATCAGGGTCTTTTCCAGTGAGTCAGTTGTTCGCATCAGGTGGCCAAAGTATTGGAGTCTCAGCTTCAGCATCTGTCCTTCCAATGAATATTCAAGGCTGATTTCCTTTAGGATAGACTGTTTGGCTCTCCTTTCAGTCCAAGGGACTCTCAAGAGTCTTTTCCAACACCTTAGTTCAAAAGCATCAATTCTTCAGTGCTCAGCTTTCTTTATAGTCCAACTCTCACATCCATACATGGCTACTGAAAAAAAACCATAGCGGTGACTAGACGGACCTTTGTTGGAAAAGTAAAGTTTGCCTGTTAACTGACCTAAATCTGCCAGATTGTCTTTTATCAGTGGTTTTACATGTGGTTCCAAAGCAGTTCTCATGGTGGATCCCTCCTTACTCCCCAAAACACAGCTTTCCAACAGCACTTTCATCAATTTCATGAAATTCTACTCCTTTTCCAAGATGGACATTTTCACTTTTTAACAATTTTAAATTGTTCTGTTGGGTGTTTAAAGGTATCCATGGGAGCATGAAGACTTAGATGTAGCAGTTAGTCCAGAGAGGGAAAGAGATGGCTGAGTGCAGACAAATCTGTTAAGCTGTTCTTTCCGGTGTTTGCCTATTATAAAGACGACTTGTTTTTGTGCAAACCTGGTCACTTACAAAACTTGAATCATGGGGAGCCTTTGTCCAAGCATATGAAAATTGTTAACTCATAAACAACTAATCCATTTTCAGCTTGCAATGTTATAAATCTGATAGGTTGGAAATACCACATTCTGAACAGGAGGAAAATCCGGAATGTTGTGTCGGGTACTAGTTAAATTTGAAAGTCAGAAGTTTATGTGCATTTTAAGAGGAAAAAGAAAACACATAAAATATACCAGAGATGATGAAATATCTGAGCCCTTTTACTTTCATTTCTCATATTTCATTTGAGTCTTGGTTTGCACCAAACAGGTAATGTGATGATTCAGTTGCTAAATCATGTCCGACTCTCTGTGACCCCATGGGCTATAGCCTGCCAGGGTCCTCTGTCCATAGGATTTTCCCCAAGAACACTGGAGTGAGTTGCCATTCCCTTCTCAGAGGATCTTTCCAACCCAGAGATTGAAGCCAGGTCTCCTGCATTGCATTGCAGGCAGATTCTTTACTGACTGAGCTGCCAGGGAAGCCCCCTGGTATTACCAACCAGGTAAGAGATGTGTTTATAACCATTCAGGGAAATTCCCAGTGGTTAGGACTTTGTGCTATCACTGCCAAGCACATGGGTTCCATCCCTGGTTGGGGAACTAAGATACTGCGAAAGTCACACAGTGTGGCCGAAACAACCATGACAACAACAAAACAGTCAGAGATGGTAGATTTGCTTCAGTTCATGTAAAGTACAAAACTAGGCAAATCTAGTCTATGCTGTTAAAAATCAGGATGGTGATTACTCTTGGAATTCTTCTGTAGGAAATACTGGCCTCTCTCTCCCTCTCCTGTTTGTTTATTCTGTACTTTATTTACATCAGTATGGACCCACGTACATTAGTTTTACTTTTCGAGTAATAGTACTACATTATTTATTTTAGCTCAGATTGTTCCCCTCAAGTTGTTCCCCTTATTAAGGTTTAATTGACAAATAAATTTGTAAAATATTTAAAGCGTATAATGTGATGATTTGACATACATATACTGTGAAAGGATTACACCCTCTAGTTAATTATTATACCCATTACCTCATGTTGACCGTTTTCTTGAGTGCATGTGGGAATATTTAATTTTTACTCTCTTAAAAAATCGCAATTATGCAGTAAAGTATCGTCAACTGTAGTTACCATGTTATACAGTAGATCCTCAGAATTTACTAATCTTCTACCTGAAACTTGGAACCCTGTGACCAACTTCTCCCTGTGTACCCCAGCTTCATATTCTGGCAAGCACTTTTCTACTTTGTTTCAATGAGCTTTACCTTTCTTTTTTTTTTTTTTTTTTGATTCTGCGTATTAATGATACCATACAGTATTTGTCTTCCTCATTTCTTTTACCATAATTCTATTCTGGTTCATCTGTGTTGTCACAAATGATAAGATGTCTTTTTTTTTTTTCTTACCTAGTTTCTTTTACTTGTGATGAGAACTATTAAGATTTCCTGTCTTAACAAGTTTCAAATATGCAATGTAATATTATTAACGATAGTTACCATAGCGTACGTTACATCCTCATGAGTTCTTCATTTTATAACTGGGAGGAAGGTTGTACCTTTTGACCAATTTTATCCATTTCACCCATCACCAGCCCACATCTCTGGCGACCACCAATTTGTTCTGTGGATCTATAGGCTTCATTTGTGCTTTCTTTCTTTCTTTCTATTTCACATGTAAGTTAGATCATATAATATTTGTCTTTCTCTTTCTGACTTCTTTTATTTATCATGCCGCCCTCAAGTTCCATTCATGTTATTGAAAATGGCAAGATTTCTTTCTTTTTCAAGGTTGGATAATATCTTGTTTTGTGTGTGTGTGTGTCCGTGCACATGCACACATCACATCTTCTTTATCCATTCATTCGCCAACAGACTTTTAGATTGTTTCATACTTTGGCTGTTGTAAACACTGCTGCTCTGAACCTGAGAGCACTGGTATCCCTTTAAGGTAATGATTTTGTTTCCTTTGGCTACATACCCAGAAGCGAAATTGCTGGACCACATAGTTGCTTTAGGACTTCTCTGGTGGTTCAGTGATCAAGAGTTCTCCTGCAGTACAGGAGACACAGTTTCGATTCCTAGGTCAGGAAGATCCCGGGAGGAAGGTGTGGCAACCCACTCCTGTATTGTTGCCAAGAGAATCCCCATGGACAGAGGAACCTGGCAGGCTATAGTCCGTGGGGGTCGCAAAGAATTGGACATGACTGAAGCGACTGAGCATGCATACATACACGCATGGTAGCTTTATTGGTAATTCCTTGAAAAACCTCCATACTTGTTTTGTAGTGGCTGTGGCAATTTTCATTTCTACTAACAGCATACAAGGGTTCACATTTTTCCACATCCTTGCCAAAACTAGTTATTTCTTGTCTTTTTGATAATAGCCAAATATTAGATGTGAAGTGATATCTCATTGTGGTTTTGATTTGCATTTCCTGGGTGATTAGTGTTGCCAGATACTTTTTCATGAATCTGTTGACCATCTGTATAATTTCTTTGGAAAAATGTCTATTCAGGTCCTCTGCCATTTGTAATCAAATGCTTTATGAGTAGGTTTTGTTTTGTTTTGTTTGCTATTAAATTTTAAAATTTAAGTAATTTGTTTGATTTTATATTGGAGTGTAGTTGATTAAAAATGTTGTGTTAGTTTCAGGTGTACAAAAAAAAACTGATTCACTCATACATACACTTGTATCTATTATTTTTCAAATTCTTTTCCCATTTGGATTATTACAGAATGTTGAAGACTTGCCCAAACATACTATGTCTTTTTGTTTACCTATTTTCAATATAACAGTGCATAGATATCAGTTCCAAACTCCCAGTCTATCTCTCCCCTCCACCCTCCCCAGGTAATCGTAAGTTCATTCTCTAAATCTGTGAGTCTGCTTCTATTTTGTAAATAAGTTCATTTATATCATTATTTTTTTAGATTTCACATGTAAGTGATATTGTATGATATGTCTTTCTCTGTCTGACTTACTTCACTTAGTATGAAAATCTCTAGGTCTGTCCATGTTGCTGCAAATGGTGTTATTTCATTCTTTTTTATGACTGAATAATATTCCAGTAAATATATGTGCCACACCTTTAGCCATTCCTCTATTGATGGACATTTTGGTTGCTTCTATGTTTTGACTATTTTAAATACTGTGGCAATGAACATTGCAGTGTTGCTATCTTTTCAAAGCATGGTTTTCTTTGGATATGCGTCCATCTGGGATCGCCAGCTTATGTTCTTGTTGTTGTTGTTCAGTTGCTAAGTTATGTCCAACTCTTTGTGACCCCATGGACTGCAGCACCCAGATCTCCCTGTCCCTCACCATCTCGTGGAGTTCACTCAGGTTCATGTCCATTGAATCGGTGATGCCATCCAACCATCTCATCCTCTGCTGCCCTCTCCTCCTTTTGCCAAATCATATGGTGATTCTATTTTCATTTTTTTAAGGAACCTCCATACTGTTCTTCATCATGGCCATTACAACTTATATTCCCAGCAGTAGGGTAGGAGGAGGGTTCCCTTTTCTCCAGCATTTATTGTTTGTAGATTTTCTGATGATGGTCATAGGTCAGACTGGTGTCACCTCATTATAGTTTTTATTTGCATTTCTCTATTAATTCGCAATGATGAACATCTTTTCATGTGCTTTTTGGCCATCTGTATATCTTCTTTGGAGAAATGTCTATGTAGGTCTTCTGCCCATTTTTCTTTTTTTTTTAATAGAGCTGCATGGACAGCTTGTATATTTTGGAGATTAATCCCTTGTCGGTGACTTTGTTTGCGAATATCCTCTCCCATTCTGTGGGTTGTCTTTTCACTTTGTTTATGGTTTCCTTTGCTGTACAAAAGCTTTTAAGTTTAATTAAGTCCCATTTGTTTGTTTTTGTTTTTATTTTTATTGCTCTGAGAGGTGTGTCCAAAAAATCCTGCTTGTGATTTATGTCGAAGAGTGTTCTGCCTATGTTTGCTTCTCAGACTTTGAAAGTATCCAGCCTTACATTTTGGACTTTAATCCATTTTGAGTTCATTTTTGGTGTTAGTATTCTAATTTCATTTTTTTTACTATGTAACTGTCCAGTTTTCCCAATACCACTTATTGAAAGGTCTGTCTTTTCTCCATTGTATATTCTTACCTCTTTTATCATAGATTAATTGACAGGTTGCTTCCTTTGTTTTTAGTATCAAATTCACAAAAACAAATTATTGTCAAGACCAGCATCAAGGAGCTTACCCCTTTTTTCTTCTAATTTTGTGGTTTTAGATCTTACTCAAACTGTTCTGGCTCTGAGGATCAGGAACACTTTCAGATTGACTACTGTGTCCTTTTGACATGCTGCCTACTCTTTTGTTTTTTGAGCACCTTCTTAATTTGTGGTGATACAAAAGGCTACATGAATTTTCCCTATTCTAGTCCTAGCACCAGCTTTTTCTCTAAGAAGCCCTCTTATTAAATTGTGTAAAATATTAGCTTCTTGAAGACACCACATTGTCCACCCCTCCACACACACATTTCAATATCTCTAAGCATCCTTGGCACCTGGTAGCCCAGGATTATTTTCATAGAGTGAATGCTTCATGACCCCATAGATATTATAAGCTTATTAAATGTCCTAGTGGCCTCTAGACTATCAGGTCTTAGCTAGTAATCTGTAAGAACAAGAAATGATGAGCTCAGGCTCTGATTGCAGTCCCTCTCCTTAACTTCTTTGTGCCTAATTCCTTTATCTGTAAAGTGAGGGTAGAGCTCACACCAGCTCTCCCTAGTCGCTCTGCCTAGTAGAGCTGGTGTGAGCTGTTTACAGGAGCCAATCCATACAAGACTCTTAGAACAGGATTTGGCAAGAGAACAGGATCTGGCACACAGTAAGTGCTCAATAAAGAGTAGATATTTTTATCTCTAGTGTGTTTTGCTAAAGCAGACTCTCTGTGTTGGTTTTGGTTTGTTTCATCTGTTCCCTGGTACAGCATCTAATTCAGTACCAATTCTCCAGTTTAATCTGTTAATCAAAGCCTAGGCTAACCTTTATCCCACCTGGTATCATAGAAAGCTGTTAGAATGTATTCTCTTGTCCTCTGAGTTCATAGAGGCACAGAACGAGTAAGAAAACAAGCTTTCCCTCCGGTGACCTTAGCTCTTGTCCTGCAATATGGATCTGTCTGTTCCTTCCCCTGGGCCTGGACTCGGGACCTGAGCAGGGCTGGCGTCTCCACTGAGGGGCAGGGAAAGTGGCGCTCCCTTACTCTCACTTGGGACCAGGATGCCCGAAAGCCAGGTCACATGTGTGCAGCAGTTTCTTACCTGAACCTTGTACAGGAGAGGATTGCAGACAATAGATGATGAATATCACCGTCAGGCTGAACAGTCACTCAGAGAAACCACCTTTCCTGTTACGAGGATAAGCGAGTGAGGGATGGAGTAAAGATAGGAATTTTTTCTCAGTATTTCGGAGTCAGCTTTTATGTTCCCATTTCATGGACCTGTACTAATAGCAGGATAGGAGGAAAGCAGTCCCTCACCGTTTCCATGTCCTTCCCCTAAAGTGTGAATCATAGACAACACAAGCACTCTTTTTTCTCCCCAAGAGGATTATGTCACATGTAAAGAACTTCAGCAACTAAAAAGAGCCCCTCTGAATCACCTGAACCAGAGAAAAAATCTAGGAATCTCATTTATTTGATTTTTCTCTTTTAAACACAAACTGCATCCTCAGGTCCAAAACAAATATTATGCGTGGAAGTCAGTTGCTTAGTTAGCACAAGAGCAGTTTTGTTTCCATTACATAAATTCAAGTTTGGATAGGTTGGGGGACTTAGGTAAAAGCCATGGCCTCCCTCTCAGTGTTGATCACCTGACCTGAAAAGTGCCCTTTCCAGTCTTCTATGAATGGACTGATTGGCAGTCCTGAGCCCATTGGCCTGGATGTGACCAAGGACAGTGAACTCAAGAACGGGCCTTGCAAACAGGTCATACCTCCCCTGTCAACACTGATGGATTGTGAGTGGGTGTTTAGAGTCTGATGCTGAGCAATCCGAGGCCACTTTGGGACCTGCAGGGGGAAAAAAAAAGATGACTGTGATATCTGCCATGAGTTTGACAAGGCAGAGCAGCAGTAAGGGCTGGGTTTTTGTAATTCTTACACATTCTTGTACATCTACTCATCAGCTTTCACACTAATGTCACCACTTACGAAACCTCCAAAGGCTCAAATATTTATTGCCTCTCTTGTTGGATGGACTCATCCTTGGGAAGGTGAGCTACAGGGCAGGATTTATGGCAAGGATTAAAAACTCAAATAACTACCAGGCGGTTAACATAACTAGAACAGAAACATAATTTAATAGTGGCAAAAGCAAAATGAACAACTATAAACGTGCCATAAAGTGAAAAAGACAGGACATGACCAGAACCATTGAACCTCTTTGTAGGCCCATCCAGCCGTGTTTCTCATATTCTCCCCTCACCATCCCTGCCACCCCCCACCGCCCCAGGGGAAACCACAAACCTGTAGTGTTTCTTTATTGATTTGCCATAGTTCCAAAACAAAGTATTGTTAGTTTTGCTGCTTGGGAACTTATATAGTCATTCTTAAATTACTTGCTTGTTTCCTGCACAGTAATGCCCTGAGAATTCTAGTTTATATGATTCATTCGCTGTCATTGCTTTTATAGGTTACCAATTTATATCCAACAATTGATTTTTCTGTTCTATTTTTGATGGATGCATGGTTGTTTCCAGCATTTTACCATCACAGATAGTGCAGCTGTTAAAAACATACTTCTATGCATGATTTTCTCTGGAGTGAATTTCTTGAGCAGATTTTCTAGATTGTAGGGAATGTGCTTGTTGACCTTTGCTAGTTAGTGCTGCAGTGTTTTCTAAAGTGGGTGTGTCCTTTTCACTCCCCATTTACCGTGTAGGAAAGCTCCTCTTGTTCTACACCCTGCACATCACTTGATATTATTGGGTTCTTGATGTTTGCCAAACAACTGAGTGTGAAATTGTTTCTCATTGAAATTTTAATTTGCATCTTTCTGACAACAAATGTGGTTATACATCCTTTCATATTTGGAGGACATTTTTAATTCCTTTTCCTGTGAAATGTCTGTTGGTGTCCTTTTCTTAAATTAATTTTGTTCTTAAATTGAGATATATATGAATATATTTAATTGAGATATATATTTAATTGACTGACAATATTATATTATTTTCAGGTGTATACAACATAGTAATTCAAATTTTTTATAGATTATATTCTATTTATAGTTATTATAAAACATCTACTATATGCCCTGTGCTATATAATACATCTTTGTAACCTATTTATTTTATACACAGTAGTTTGTACCTCTTAATCCTCTGCCTCTATCTTGCCCCTCCTGCCACCCATCTCCCCACTGATAACCATTATTTTGTTCTCTATATTATAAATCTGTTTTTTCTGTTTTTATATTTACTAGTTTGTTTTATTTTTAAAATTCTACATATAAACTGATAACATATTGTATTTGTCTTTCTCTGATTTATTTCACTAAGCATAATACCCTCCAGGTCCATCCATGTTGTTACAGATGGAAAAGCAAAATTTCATTCTTTCTTTATGACTACATAGTAATCCATTGTGTGTGTGTGTGTGTGTGTGTGTTCTTTATCCATTTAACTGTTGCTGGACACCTGGGTTGCTTCTCAGCTATTATAAATAATGCCACCATGAACATTGGGGTTCATGAATCTTTTCAAATTAGTGTATTCATTTTCTTTGAATATATACATGGAAGTAGAACTGCTGGGTCATGTGGTAGTTCCATTTTTATTTTTTTTAAGGAACCTCCATACTGTTTTCTTCAGTGACTATATCAATTACATTCATACCAACAGTGCACAAGGTTCTGTTTTCTCTGTATCTTGCTAACCTTTGTTATTTGCGGTCTTTTTGATGATGCCATCTAATAGGTGTGAGGTGATATCTCATTGTGGTTTTAATTTGTGTTTCTCCAGTGATGAGTGATATTGACCATCTTTTCATCTGCCTGTTGGCAATCTGTAAATCTTTTTAAAAAATGACTATTCAAGTCTTCTGACCATTTTAAAATTAGATTCAGCATCCATTTATGATTTTAAAAACTCCAGAAAACAGGCATACATACCTAAACATAGTAGTTTATATGAGAAACCCACAACTAACGCCATGTGCTGTGCTGTGCTTAGTTGCTCAGTCGTGTCTGACTCTTTGCAATCCCATAGACTGTAGCCTGACAAGCACCTCTGTCCATAGGAATTCTCCATGCAAGAATACTGGAATAGGTTGCTATGCCCTCCTCCAGGGGATATTCCCAACCCAGGGATCAAATCCAGGTCTTCCGCATTGCAGGTGGATTCTTTACCATCTGAGCCACCACTCAATGGTAAAAAGCTAAAAGCGTTCCTCCTAAGATCAGGAACAAGATACAGATATCCATTATCTTGCCACTTTCATGAAACATGATATTGGAAGTCCTAAACACAGCAATCAGACAAGAAAAATGAGGAAAAAAGATCAGAAAGGAAGAAGTAAAACTCTCACTGTTTACAGATGACATGATACTGTACATAGAAAATAGTTGTAGACACTATCAAAAAGCTGCTGGAGCTTATCAATGAATAGAGTTGTAGCATACAAAGTTAATACATAGAAATCTGTTGCATTTCTATACAGTAACAATAAACTATCAAAAAGAGAAATTAATCCCATTTAAAATGACAACAAAAAGAATAAAATACCTAAGGATAAACTTATGTAATCAACTGAAGGACTGGTACTCAGAAAACTATAAGAGACTGATGAAAGAAACTGAAAACTTCCAAACAGAAAGATACACTGTGTTCAAGAATAGGAAGAATCAATATTTTTAAAATGACCCTAGTACCCAGGGGAATGCACAGATTCAGTGACTTCCCTATTCAAAATGCTAATAGCATTTTTCACAGAACTAGAACAAATAATTTTGAAATTTGTATGGTACCATGAAAGATCCAGAATAATCCAAACAATCTTGAGACAAAAGAATAGAGCTGTAGGTATCATGCTTCCTGATTTCAGACCATACTACAAAGCTATAATAATCAAACCAATGTGACATTGGTACAAAAATAAACATGTCAATCAATGGAACACAGTAGAGAGCCCAGAAATAAACCCCATTCACTTATGCTCAACTACTCTATGACAAAGGAGGCAAGAATATACAATGGAGAAATGGCAGTCTCTTCAATAAGTGGTACTGGAAAAATTGGACGGCTACATTGTAAAAGAATGGAATTAGAACATTCTGTAACACCATACACAAAAGTAAACTCAAAATGGATGCAGACCTAAATGTAAGACTGAATACTATAAAGCTCTTAGAGGGAAACATAGGTGGGATACTCGTTGATATAAATTGAAGCAAGATCTTTTGGGACCCACCTCCTAGAGTAATGAAGCTAAAAATGAAAATAAACAAATGGGACCTAATTAAAGTTAAAAGCTTTTGCACAGCAAAGGGAACCATAAACAAAGTGAAAAGACAACCCACAGAATGGGAGAAAATATTTGCAAATGAAGCAACTGACAAGCGATTAATCTCTGAAATATACAAACAGCTTGTGCAGCTCAATATAAAAAAAAAAATAATAATAACCCAATCAAAAAATAAGCAGAAAATGTAAATAGACATTGCTCCAAAGAAGGCATACAGATGGCCAAAAAGCATATATATACAGTTTTAATCTTCTTTGTATGCATGGTCAGTGTTGCCAGAGGTTTGTTTATCTTTTTATTTTTTTCAAAGTACTAGCTTTTAGTTTGGTAATCTCTATTTTTCCTCTCTGTTACATAGACATTTATTTTCATCTGTTGTGTATCCTCATTTCTTTATTTTTATCCATTTGCTCTATTTCCTTTCTCATTTTTGAACAGTTTTATTATAGTGCAACTGATAGCATAAAGTGTACAGTTTGATTAGATTGATATGTGTAGTGCCATGAGACAACTACCTCAGTGAAAACAGGTGACATATTCAGGTCACTGCAAAGTTTTCTCATGCCACTTTTTGACTAATCCCTTCCTCCCATCCATCCCAGCACCCTGGTCCATAGGTAACCATCGATCTGCTTTCTCTGTATGACATATTTAAATGGAACAACAGTGTATGTACTCTTTGTTTTGCTGTGGCTCTAAGGTGCATTTCTGTTGTTTATTGGCATAGATCTTATAGCAGATTTTATTTACTTTATTGCTGGATAATATTTCATTATATGGATATATCATATATCCATTAACATAATGATGGACATTAGTTTCTGAGGTTTTACTACTACAAATAAAACTGCTGTGATGTTTCACATATATTTTATTGTATTAACACATACTCTCTTTTATTTTGGGTAAATATCTAGGCATAGAATGACTAGATTGCATGGTTGGTAATGATTAACTTGCCCATGAGTGTCCAAGAGGGTTGATGGTGGCCTGAGGCAGGGTTGGGGGCATTGAGTGCAGCAGTGCATGCATGGGACCTTTTGAAGGAGGTCACCATTATCTTCACCATAGTTTAGCCTCAGGTCAAATAGCAGGGAGGGAACACAGCCCCACCTATCAACAGAAAATTGGATTAAAGATTTACTGAGCATGGCCCCGCCTATCAGAATAAGACCCAGTTTCCCCCTCAGTCAGTCTCTCCCATCAGGAAGCTTCCATAAGCTTCTTATCCTTCTCTAACAGAGGGTAGACAGAGTGATCACATGGATCACAGCCTTGCCTAACTCAATGAAACTATGAGCCATGCTGTATAGGGCCACCCAAGACAGATGGGTCATGGTGGAGAGTTTTGACAAAACGTGGTCCACTGAAACAGGAATGGCAAACCACTTCAGTATTCTTGCCTTGAGAACCTCATGAACAGTATGAAAAGGCAAAAAGATAGGACACTGAAAGATGAATTCCCCAGGTCAGTAGGTGCCGAGTATGCTCAGTGGAAAAATAACTCCAGAAAGAATGAAGAGACGGAGCCAAAGCAAAAACAACACCCCGTTGTGGATGTGAGTGATGATGGAAGTAAAGTCCGATGCCGTAAAGAGCAATATTGCATAGGAACCTGGAATGTCAGGTCCATGAATCAAGGCAAATTGGAAGTGGTCAAATAGGAGATGGCAAGAGTGAACGTCAACATTTTAGGAATCAGCAAACTACAATGGACTGGAATGGGTGAATTTAACTCAGATGACCATTATATCTACTAGTGTGGGCAAGAATCCCGTAGAAGAAATGGAATAGCCATCATAGTCGAAAAAAGAGAGTCCAAAATCCAGTACTTGGATGCAATCTCAAAAACGACAGAATGAACTCTATTCATTTCCAAGGCAAACCATTCAGTATCACAGCAATCCAAGTCTATGCCCTGACCAGTAATGCTGAAGAAGCTGAAGTTGAATGGTTCTCTGAAGACCTACAAGGATTTGAAATAGCTCAGGATTTGAAATAGCTCAACTGGAATTCCATCACCTCCACTAGCTTTGTTCCTACTGATGCTTCCTAAGGCCCACTTGAAAACTAACACCCAAAAAAGATGTCCTTTTAATTAAAGGGGTCTGGAATGCAAAAGTAAGAAGTCAAGAAACACTTGGAGTAACAGGCAAATTTGGCCTTGGAGTACAGAATAAAGCAGGGCAAAGGCTAATAGAGTTTTGCCAAGAGAACGCACTGGTCATAGCAAACACCCTCTTCCAACAACAGAAGAGAAGGCTCTACACATGGACATCACCAGATAGTCAACACCAAAATCAGATTGATTATATTCTTTGCAGCCAAAGATGGAGAAGCTCTATACAGTCAGCAAAAACAAGACCGGGAGCTGACTGTGGCTCAGATCATGAATTCCTTGTTGCCAAATTCAGATGTAAATTGAAGAAAGTAGGGAAAACCACTAGACCATTCAGGTATAACCAAAATCAAATCCCTTATAATTATACAGTTGAAGTGGCAAATAGATTCAAGGGATTAGATCTGATAGAGTGCCTGAAGAACTATGGATGGAGGTTTGTGACAGTGTACAGGAGGGAGTGATCAAGACCTTCCCCAAGACAAAGAAATGCAAAAAGGCAAAATGGTTGTCTGAGGAGGCCTTACAAATAGCTGTGAAAAGAAGAGAAGCAAAAGGCAAAGGAGAAAAGGAAAGAGATACCCATTTGAATGCAGAGTTCCAAAGAATAGTAAGGAGAGATAAGAAAGCCTTCAATGTATGGCAAATACCACTGCAATATTGTAAAGTAATTAGCCTCCAACTAAAATAAATAAATTAATTAAAAAAAAAAAAGAAAAAAGCCTTCCTCATTGGTCAATGCAAAGAAATAGAGGAAAACCATAGAATGGGAAAGACTAGAGATCTCTTCAAGAAAATTAGAGATACCAAGGGAACATTTCATGCAAAGATGGGCACAATAAAGGACAGGAATGATATGGACCTAACAGAAGCAGAAGATATTAAGAAGAGGTGGCAAGAATACACAGAAGAATTGTACAAAAAAGATAACCATGATGGTGTGATCACTCACCTAGAGCCAGACATCCTGGAATACGAAGTCAAGTGGGCCTTAGGAAGCATCAGTAGGAACAAAGCTAGTGGAGGTGATGGAATTCCAGTTGAGCTATTTCAAATCCTGAAAGATGATGCTGTGAAAGTGCTGCACTCAATATGCCAGCAAATTTGGAAGACTCAGCAGTGGCCACAGGACTGAAAAAGGTCAGTTTTCATTCCAATCCCAAAGAAAGGCAATGCCAAAGAATGTTCAAACTACCACACAGTTGCATTCATCTCACATGCTAGCAAAGCAGTGCCCCAAATTCTCCAAGCCAGACTTCAACAGTACATGAACCATGAACTTCTAAATGTCCAAGCTGGATTTGGAAAAGGCAGAGGAACCAGAGATCAAGTTGCCAACATCAGTTGCATCATAGAAAAAGCAAACAAGTTCCAGAAAAACACCTACTTCTGCTTTATTGACTATGCCAAAGCCTTAGACTGTGTGGGTCACAACAAACTGGGGAAATATCTAAAAGAGGTGGGAATACCAGACTGCCTGGCCTGCCTCTTGAGAATTCTGCATTCATGTCAAGAAGCACCAGTTAGAACTGGACATGAAAAACAGACTGGTTCCAAATCGGGAAAGGAGTATGTTAAGGCTATACATTGTCACCCTGCTTATTTAACTTATATGCGGAGTACATCATGAGAAACGCTGGGCTGAATGAAGCACAAGCTGGAATCAACATTGCTGGGAGAAATAGCAATAACCTCAGATATGCAGATGACACCACCCTTATGGCAGAAAGTGAAGAAGAACTAAAGAGCCTCTTGATGAAAGTGAAAGAGGAGAGTGAAAAAGTTGGCTTGAAACTCAACATTCAGAAAACTAAGATCATGGTGTCTGGTCCTGTCACTTCATGGCAAATGGATTGGGAAACAGTAGAAACAGTGACAGACTTTATTTTTGGGGGTTCCAAAATCACTGCAGATGGTGACTACAGCCATGAAATTTAAAAGATGCTTGCTCCTTGGAAGAAAAGTTATGACCAACCTAGACAGCATATTAGAAAGCAGAGACGTTACTTTGCCAACAAAGGTCCGTCTTGTCAAAGCTATGGTTTTTCCAGTGGTCATGTATGGATGTGAGAGTTGTACTAGAAAGAAAGCTGAGTGCTGAAGAATTGATGCTTTTGAACTGTGGTGTTGGAGAAGACTCTTGAGAGTCCCTTGGACTGCAAGGAGATCCAACCAGTCCATCTTAAAGGAAATCAGTCCTGAATATTCACTGGAAGGACTGATGTTGAAGCTCAAACTACAATACTTTGGCCGCCTGATGCAAAGAACTGACTCATTTGAAAAGACCCTGATGCTGGCAGAGATTGAAGGTGGGAGGGAAGAGGACGACAGAGGATGAGATGGTTCGATGGCATCAGCGACTCAATGGACATGAGTTTGAGTAAGCTCCAGGAGTTGGTGATCAACAGGAAAGTCTGGCATGCTGCAGTATTGGGGTTGCAAAGAGTCAGACACGACTGAGCGACTGAACTGAACTGAATTTTTAAGAAACTTGTGAAATATTTTTCCAAAATGATTATATCATATTGCATTCCCACCACATTGTATGAATGTGTCAGTTCTTCTTTACCCATGCAAACACTTAATATGGTCAGTGTTTTAAATTTTAGTTGTTCAATAGATGTAGTGTCATATTGTGAGGATATACAGAATCTTAATTTGCATTTGCCTAAGACCCTTTATCAGGTTAATGAAGTTCCATTCTATTTCTACTTTTTCAGAGTTTTTATTAGTAATGGATGTTAGACTTTTGTCAAGTTTTTTTTCTGTTTTTTTTCTGTATCAAGATGATTATAATATTTTTAGAGTATTAATATGGTAAACTATGATATATTTTAAATTTTTCTATTTTTAATTTTTACATAGTAAGATATAATAAATTTAATAATTTAAACCATTTTTTCAATATAAAATTCAGTCACAGTGTTGTTTGCTACTACCAAGATCCATTTCTAGAAATCTTTCATCATCATGAACCGAAACTGTACTCATTAAAAAATCACTCATCCCCTCAGCCCCTGGTAACCTCTCTCCTGTTTTTTGTCTCTGTGAGTTTGCCTACTCTAGGTACCTTATATAAATAGAATCACATAGTATCTGTCCTCTTATATCTGGCTTATTTAACCTAGCATATTGTCTCAGGTGGCACAGTGGCAAAAAATCTGCCTGCCTGTGCAAGACACACAAGAGACTTGGGTTTGATCCCTGGATTGGGAAGATCCTCTGGAGGAGGAAATGGCAACCCACTCCAGTATTCTTGCCTGGAGAATCCCATGGACAGAGGACCCTGGTGGGCTACAGTCCATGGGGTCGCAAAGAGTCAGACACAGCTGAGCATGCATGCAAGTATGTGTGCACATGTGTACACACCCACCCACACACAAGTCTACACCATTTTAGCAACAGCCTACAAATTTTGATGTATTTGTTCTCATTTTCATTCGGTTCAAATACTTTTTTAATTTCTTTTTTGATCCATTGGTTATTCATAATCATATTATTTAACTTCCAAATATATGGATATTTTCCAGAAATTTACTGCTTTTTGTTTTATTTATATTGGTCAGAGAACATACTTTGTATGGCTTGAATCCTTAAAATTTATTGAGACTTGTTTATGATCCAGACTGTGGTCAATTTGGGTAAACGTTTTGTGTGTACTTGAAAAGTATATATATTCTTCTTTATGACAGGGTATGGCAAAAGCATTAATTACATCAAAATATCTAATTGTGTTTCAGAGATTTTTATGTCCTTACGAATATTCTGTGTATTTGTTTAGTCAGTTATTGAGAGAGGTATTACAATCTCATGTTATAGTTTTGACTTTCTCTCTTTTATCTTCTGACTCTCTACTTTCAGTCAGTTCAGTTCAGTCGCTCAGTCATGTCCGCCTCTTTGTGACCCCATGGACTGCAGCACACCAGGCTTGCCTGTCCATCACCAGCCCCCGGAGCTTGCTCAAACTGATGTCCGTTGAGTCGGTGATGCCGTCCAACCATCTCATCCTCTGTCGTCCCCTTCTCCTCCCACCTTCAATCTTTCCCAGCATCAGGGTCTTTTCCAGCGAGTCAGCTCTTCACATCAGGTGGCCAAAGTATTGGAGCTTCAGCTTCAACATCAGTCCTTTAGCTTTGTATATTTTTGTGTTCTGTTATTAGGGGCATAAATATTCAAGGTGTTGATGCCTTCTCAATGAGTATCTTTATGATACTGTAATCCTGATAATATACTTTGCTGTTGTATCTGCATTAATTCCTACTCTAGCTTTCTTCTATCTTCTATTTCTTTAGTTTTCTTTTAAACATGATAAATAATTTCCTACCCTTTTAAACCTTTTTGTGGTTTCATATTTAAGCTGCGTTTCTTATAGGCAGCATTTGGTTGGCATTGCTTTTGTTTGGCAACTTGATAGTCTTTGTCCTTTTCATGCAGTATTTAGACCATTTATATTTGACACAGTTAGCGATATGCTTAGTTACAAGTTTATCATCTTGATATTTGGCTTCTACTCTGTCATCTGCTCTTTGTTTTCCTTTTCTCTTGCCTTCTTTTGGATCGAGTATTTATGATTCTTTTGTATCTTCCTTGTTGGCTTTTAGCTGTAACTCTTTAATTTTTATTTTAGTCATTACTTTAGGGTTTATGTATGTTTAAGTCATCAGCCCATCTTCAGGCAATACTACAGCATTTCGTATGTAATAATCATGTAATGCTGTACTTTCATTTTCTCTCTTCTAACCTTTGTGCTCTTGCTCTAAAATATTCACTCCTATGTAAGTTATAAACCTCAAAATACATTCTTAAAATTGTACTGATATAATTACCATTTTTGGCATATTTCAAATCTTTGTAAAGACCTATATGTCCATCTCTTGTCATTTTATTTCTACTTGAAGGACTTTCTTTACATTTCTTGTAGTGCGTGTTTGTCGGTAATGAATTGTTTCAGCTTTTGTCTGGGTGGAAACATCTTTATTTCATATTCCTTCCTTTTATTGTTGCTGTTAGATCTAGATTACTGGGTTGACAGTTCGCTTCAGTGTATGAAAGATGCTGCTCCGCTGTCTTCTAACATGTTGTTTATGACGATAACTCCACAGTCATTGTTCATTCCTTTGTAAAATGTGTAGGTTTAGCTTTGGCTGCTTTTAAGATTTTCTTTACCACTGGTTTTGAGCAATTTTGAATATAACTTGCTTTAGATTTATAATAGTTTTCTTCGTTGTTCTAGTACTTGGGGCTCATTGAGCTTCTTGAACTGTGGGTTTACAACTTTTAGCAAATTTAAGGGGGAAACCAGTCATTTTTTTCAAGTATTTTTATGTATCACTCCCTGCTTTGGGGACTCCAAATAGATGTATATTATCTTGTGTGAAATTGTCCCTTGGCGGCCATATGCTCTCTTTTCCCCTTCTTCTCTCCTTTTCCTTTATCCTTCCTCCTCCTTTTCTTCCTTCCTTTTATCCTTTCCTTTATACTTTTCCCCCTTCTCTTAACCTTTTCCCTCTTATCCGCCCTCTTTTTTTCGCTTTGGATAGTCTTTATTGCTATTACCTCAAGCTCAGTTTTCTTCCATGTCTGTTGTGGTTTAGTTGATCAGTCGTGTCTGACTCTTGCAACCCCAAGTCCTGTAGCCCACCAGGCTCCTCTGTCCATAGGATTTTCCAGGCAAGAATACTGGAGTGGGTTGTCATTTCCTTCTGCAGAGGATATTCCGGATCTTGGGATCGAACCCACATCTCCTGCGGCTCCTGCATTGCAGGCAGATTCTTTACCACTGAGCCACTAAGCTACCATTAATCCCATCCACTCTATTTTCATCTCAGGCATTGTAATTTTCATTTTTAAAAGTTCAGTTTAAGTCTGTTTTTGTTTTTTTTTAAAATATCTTCTATGCTTCCATTTAACTTTTTGTTTTTCCATTTAACTTTTGAAGATATAGAATACAGTTAAAAAAACTGTTTTAATGTCTTCTGCTAATTCAAATATCTTTGCTAGTTCTGGTACAGTTTTAATTCATTAATACATTTTTTTTTCCTTCTCACATAGGTCATATTTTTCTGTGTCCTTTCATGTTTGGTTATTTTTGACTAGATGCTAGTTGTTGTAAATGTTTCCTGTTGGAAGCTGGATACTTTTATATTCCTACCAATATTCTTGATGTTAGTCCTGGGATACAGTTAAGTTACTTGGAAATACTTTACTCCTCTACTGTCTGGATTTTAGGATTTGTTAGACAGTGCCTGAGAGATATTTACTCTAGGGTAATTAATCCTCACCATCAAGGCAAGACCCTTCTAAGGATGCTAACCCAGTGCCTTCCAAATCTTGAGGTTTTTTCCATTCTGGCTGGTAGGAATAGGCACTGTTGCCAGCACTGTGTGAGAGCTGGGCTACTGTTCTTTCTAATCTACCAACCTCTGCCTGTGTTTTCCCTCCCTCTATTTCAGGCTGCAAACTCTGCAATCTGGAGTTATCATGGGCCTCATCTTATTTGTTTACCATTTCTTAAGGATCACTGTTCTTTGTTATCTGTTACCCTGTGTCTCAAAAGCTGATTTGTTCGTTTGTGGAGCTTTTAGGGGGAGGGAAGGAATGTTTGTTTTTTGCTTAGATAGGAAGATAAATCAATTATTTGTCATTTATTTTGGCTGAAGTCAAGAAGTGTTCACCTTCTTGAAATAATGTTTTATTCTCCTTTACTTACAATCAAATGTTTTAAAGCTATACATGTTCATCTAAGAACTACTTTAGCATTTTTACAGTGATTTATTTTTATTATAATTTTATTTTGATTTTGACTTAAGTCAGGGTTATTTCATTTTTAGATGTATGGAATGTTTAGGCTATTATGTAAGAATATGATTTTTCTGATATGGATTCTTTTGTATTGTAAAACCTCCTTGTGAATTAGTTCATGATGAATTTGGGGAATGTGATGTGTATTACTAAAACAAAACTAATGTGTAGTTTTTACATTATTTTATAGAAATAATGTGTAGTTTTTATTTGATACATCAGTTCAGTTCAGTCACTCAGTTGTGTCTGACTCTTTGTGACCCCATGGACTGCAGCACGCCAGGCCTCCCTGTCCATCACCAACTCCCAGAGCTTACTCAAACTCATGTTCATTGAGTCGGTGATGCCATCCAACCATCTCATCCTCTGTCGTCCCCTTCTCCTCCCACCTTCAGTCTTTCCCAGCATCAGGGTCTTTTCAAATGAGTCAATTCTTTGCATCAGGTGGCCAAAGTATTGGAGTTTCAGCTTCAACATCAGTCCTTCCAATGAATATTCAGGACTGATTTCCTTTAGGTTGACAGGTTGGATCTCCTTGCAGCCCAAAGGCCTCTCAAGAGTCTTCTCCAACACCACAGTTCAAAAGCATCAGTTCTTCAGAGCTCAGCTTTCTTTAGAGTCCAACTCTCACATCCATACATGACTACTGGAAAAACCATAGCTTTGACAAGACGGACTTTTATTGGCAAAGTAACATCTCTGCTTTTTAGTATGCTGTCTAGGTTGGTCATAACTTTTCTTCCAAGGAGCAAGCGTCTTTTAATTTCATGACTGCAGTCACCATCTGCAGTGATCTTGGAGCCCCGCAAAATAAAGTCAGTCATTGTTTCCACTGTTTACCCATTTATTTGCCATAGTGATGGGACCAGCTACCATGATCTTAGTTTTCTGAATGTTGAGTTTTAAGCCAACTTCTTCACTCTCCTCTTTCACTTTCATCAAGAGGCCCTTTAGTTCTTCGCTTTCTGCCATAAGGGTGGTGTCATCTGCATATTTGAGGTTATTTATATTTCTCCCAGCAATCTTGATTCCAGCTTGTGCTTCATCCAACCCAGAATTTCTCATGATGTACTCTTCATATGAGTCAAATAAGCAGGGTGACAATATCCAGCCTTGACGTACTCCTTTCCTGATTTGGAATTAGTCTGTGGTTCCATGGCATAGTTTTTATTTGATACATAGTTCTGTTCATATTCACTTATTCCTACTAGTTTGAGCGCACAAATCAGTTTATTCAGATGTTCCATATTTGTGCTATTCATCTTTTGCTTGATCCAGCGCATTCTGAGAGGAATTTGTTAAACCTTTCATCTACAATGTTTTGCTTGCTTACTTCTTTCTATAACTCTGTTACTGCTCAATGTATTTAGAGCAGATCTTATTAGGCACCTGTAAAGTGTTTTTTATCACTATGTCTTTTTTTTTTTATTTCTTACTCCTTTGTAAGACTTGTAATTTGCCTCTTTGTCCAGTGTGATATTTTTTCCCCAAAAGAGCTTTTTTTCACTGTTCTATTGAAATAGTTGACAGTATTTTCTTTGGTTCATATTTTCTTGGTCTGCCTTATTTACTGCTTTTACTTTGAAACTCTATATCTTTATGTTTACGTGTGCTTCTTAAAGGGAAAAACGAATTACTAGAGCTTATATTTTTTAATCCATCATTGTAGTCTTTATCTTTTGATTTTTTAATTTAACATGTTTATAGTTACTGTAGAACTGCTGTATTAAAAATTATTTTTGCTATCATGTTTTTCTGTTTTCTATGTACTCTACTTTCTGTCTTTCACTTGCCCTCTACTGCTCAGTTCAGTTCAGTTGCTCAGTCGTGTCCGACTCTTTGCGACCCCATGAACTGCAGCACGCCAGGCCTCTCTGTCCATCACCAACCCTCGGAGTCCACCCAAACCCATGTCCATCGAGTCGGTGATGCCATCCAACCATCTCATCCTCTGTCGTCCCCTTCTCCTCCCGCCCCCAATCCTACCCAGCATTAGGGTCTTTTCCAATGAGTCAACTCTTCACATGAGGTGGCCAAAGTATTGGAGTTTCAGCTTCAACATCAGTCCTTCCAATGAACACCCAGGATTGATCTCCTTTAGTATGGATTGATTGGATCTCCTTGCAGTGCAAGGGACTCTCAAGAGTCTTCTCCAACACCACAGTTCAAAAGCATCAATTCTTCAGTGCTCAACTTTCTTCACTGTCCAACTCTCACATCCATACATGCACACTGGAAAAACCATAGCCTTGACTAGATGGACTTTTGTTGGCAAAGTAATGTCTCTGCTTTTAAATATGATATCTAGGTTGGCCATAACCTTCCTTCCAAGGAGTAAGCGTCTTTTAATTTCATGGCTGCAATCACCATCAGCAGTGATTCTGGAGCCCAAAAAAATAAAGTCTGACACTGTTTCCACTGTTTCCCCATCTATTTCCCATGAAGTGATGGGACCAGATGCCATGATCTTAGTTTTCTGAACATTGAGCTTTAAGTCAACTTTTTCACTCTCCTCTTTCACCTTCATCAAGAGGCTCTTTAGGTCTTCACTTTCTGCCATAAGGGTGGTTGGTGTCTTCCGCATATCTGAGGTTATTGATATTTCTCCTGGCAAACTTGATTCCAGCTTGTGTTTCTTCCAGACCAGCATTTCTTATGATGTACTCTGCATATAAGTTAAATAAGCAGGGTGACAATATACAGCCTTGACGTACTCATTTTCCTATTTGGAACCAGTCTGTTGTTCCATGTCTAGTTCTAATTGTTGCTTCCTGACCTGCATACAGGTTTTCTCAAGAGACAGGTCAGATGGTCTGGTATTCCCATCTCTTTCAGAATTTTCCACAGTTTATTGTGATCCACACAGTCAAAAGCTTTGGCATAGTCAATAAAACAGAAACAGATATTTTTCTGGAACTCTCTTGCTTTTTCGATGATCCAGCAGATATTGGCAATTTGATCTCTGGTTCCTCTGCCTTTTCTAAAACCAGCTTGAACATCTGGAAGTTCACGGTTCACGTATTGCTGAAGCCTGGCTTGGAGAATTTTGAGCATTACTTTACTAGCGTGTGAGATGAGTGCCTTTGTGCGGTAGTTTGAGCATTCTTTGGCATTGCCTTTCTTTGGGATTGGAACGAAAACTGACCTTTTCCAGTCCTGTGGCCACTGCTGAGTTTTCCAAATTTGCTGGCATATTGAGTGCAGCACTTTCACAGCATCATCTTTTAGGATTTGAAATAGCTCGACTGGAATTCCATCACCTCCACTAGCTTTGTTCGTAGTGATACTTTCTAAGGCCCACTTGACTTCACATTCCAGGATGTCTGGCTCTAGGTGAGTGATCACACCATCGTGATTATCTGGGTCGTGAAGATCTTTTTTGTACAGTTCTTCTGTGTATTCTTGCCACCTCTTCTTAATATCTTCTGCTTCTGTTAGGTCCATACCATTTCTGTCCTTTATCGAGCCTATCTTTGCATGAAATGTTCCTTTGGTATCTCTAATTTTCTTGAAGAGATCTCTAGTCTTTCCCAATCTGTTGTTTTCCTCTACTGCTAGTTCTTATTAAAATAGAGACAACAACATCAGGATATCCATGCTTCCCTATGCATTTCCTGTACTTGCTGAAACAATTTATTGCCATTTGAAAAAGACAGCTCCTCCAGCTTGCTCTCCTCTTCCTTCAGTTATATTCTCTGATCTGGGCCCACACCTCAACGCTGCTGTGTTGGTATTAGCTAGAGTTTAGTTTTGGATTATTTAGGATGTGTATTGTTTTTGTCCTTGCTTTTATACAAAGTAAAGGAAGCTTTGCTATGCTATCACCGGAGTGCTCTGAGTGTTCAGTTGCTAAGTTGTGTCTAACTCTTTGCAACTCCAAGGACTGTAGTCTGCCAGGCTCCCCTGTCCATGAGATTTCCCAGGCAAGAATACTGGAGTGAGTTGCCATTTCCTTCTCCAGGGGATCTTCCTGACCCAGGGATCGAACCCACATCTGCTGCATTAGCAGGTGGCTTTACCACTGAGCCACCAGGGAAGCCCATGCTATCATTATCACACATAATATCCTCCAAGACTTTTCCTTTTCACTAGAGTATTCCCTCCAGGAGCATTGTCTAAAAGGTATATGCTGAAAGCCTACTTTTGAGCTCATATTTAAATGACAGCTCTCTGTCTTGAGTACTCAATGTATCTATGATGTGACTGATTTTTCTTTACAAGCTAAATCTGAGGCTCATGGAGTTTGCTTGTGCTTGCCCTTTGTACACTGCTGTCTTCTGAGAGCAGACTCCTTTTGCTGGGGTTCTTATACTCCAGGGTATGCAGGAAGGGAGGAAGAGAAGGGAATGTTCAGGGGAGGCTGCCCTGCCTCTGCCTGTGTTACCTGTCCATTACCTAGAGAGGTCCCAGCACTGGTCCCCTATTAGCCTCACCCCCTCAATTTCTAGGCTCATATCCAGTCCCGAGTTCCTCTGGAAGGGAGGGCCTGGAACCAGTTTTTATGTTTCTGCTACTGCTCTAAATACCAGGACTTTCAAAGGTTTTTCACATGCTATTTCCTACCACCTCACTTCCCCCATGGTTATGGCATCAGTCCTTTTTGGATATGGAGTTTTCTTGTCTCTGAATTAACTCTGGGAAACCTAGCTTAGGCCCTTTCACCTTTGGAATCCTTATGTACTTGTTTGGGATCTCTGAGAGCATCTTGGCAGGGGCACTCTGTTGATCATTTCTCAGACCCAAGAATCTTAGTTTTGCTTCTCTCCACTCCAAATTTTTCTTTACTTGCTTGTCAACTTCAGGTTTTTTCTGGTTGGAGACACTGTTCTTAAATCCTTCTTCCCTACTCAGAAGTTCATAGAATAAATTCCGCTGGGGGTTTTGAGTTGCCATTGACAACTCTTACTTTTCCCTAACAAAATCTTAACCGTGGATCTTTAAGTCTAAGCTCTTGAGGCACAAATTGATCATTTATTTCAGATAAAATATTCATCTCAAACTGAGATCCTTATATTAACCTAAAATTCTAAAATATGTATTAATCAAAAACTATGTCAGCTTTGGAAACTATACCCAGGGGAGTTAATTCTCTTTTTTGAATTTTGCCCAGCCATCACCAGCCTTTTCTTTCTCTCCAGTGCTGATTGTGTTGATGGTTTATTAGGGCAGTGTTAGATTTCTCCCTGAACAAGAGTAGCTGAGGTCCACAGTGAGGTCAGATGGCTTTTCCCTAAGCCAGCTCAGTACATGCCTTGCCTAAGGTGAAGCCATCAAAGACAGTGGTGTTGCCCAGAAGGAGACCCACCAAAATCAGATTTCTTCTAGACACAGTCCATAGTGCATAAAAATTAATCAAGTCCTACCATGACTTACTTTATTCATAATACTTAATGGTCATGTAATAGGAGTTTTTATTCAGCAGTTAAAGTTCATAAGTGCGGGTTTTACATGGAGATAGGTATTATGCTGATGGTTTAATTACACACCTTTTTGCACACCAAAGGAAATGGGTTATGCAGATTTTGTAATTAAGGAAGGACTTCTGAGAGAGAACGGATCTAGATGGACTAATCTTTCTGAAAATGTTTATTTTTAGATTAGTAACTCTATGAAAATGTGCAACCCAGGAAATACTTTAGGTTAGACATTGTTTATATATACACAATGTGCTCTTTCTCTCTCCACCCCGCACCACACCCAGTTTTCTAGTTCTCATGCTACAAATTAAAAAAAAAAAAATTTAGAATTTAATTTAGCATTAAGTAAGCACTAAGATCTTTGCTTTAAGGCTAGCATAAGAGACTTTCTCTGCTAGGGACATCAGTTTTAAGTTCATTAAGTAAGTCACCTGATTCTGGGCCAAAGATGATTCTGCTGGATTTCCAAATTCTTGATTTCATTGAATTCAAACTGTACGATTGCTCCAAAGTAGATTCTGTTTTCATGGGATAAAGATTTTTCTACCTTCCTTGTGTTACTGAAACTAATATACTTACTCTTTCCTGCCCCCATCACACCTGCCCCCAGCATACATCCAGCCCTAAACTCTTTGTAACTTTAGATTTCTTTCATTGACTGCCTACTCAGCATCTCAAGTTCAGTGGTCAGCAAACCTCTTAAGTTTTTTTGTCTTTTTTTGGTGTATAGTTGTTTTATAGTGTTGTGTTAGTTTCTGCTGCACAACAGTGTGCATCAGCGGCATATATCCCCTCTTCCTTGAATGTCCTTCCCATCTAGGTCACAACAGAGCATTGTGCTTGCTGTACTATACAGTCAGTTGTCAATACATCTATTTTATACATAGCAGTATGGAATATTATTCAACCTTAAAAAGGAACAAACTTGTGCTGTTTGCAGAGACATGCATATATACACACCTCTTGAACTTAAAATGTAGATCAGTCTTCTTGAGGTCTTCCCAGTTGGCTCAGTGGCAAATCTGTTCTTTTAGTTTATCATGCCCAAACAGCTTGGAAGTCTTTACCAACACTTTTCATGATGGACCATGTGGTTCAGTCACTAAGTCGTGTCCAGCTCTTTGCAACCCCCCGGACTGCAATATGCTGGGCCTCCCTGTCCTCCACCATCTCCTGGAGTTTGCTCAAGTGCATGTCCGTTGAGTCAGTGATGCTATGTAACCATCTCATCCTCTGCTGCCCTCTTCTCCTTTTGTCTTCAGTGTTTATCAGCATCAGAGTTTTATCCAGTGAGTTGGCTCTGCATGTCAGGTGGCCAAAGTATTGGAGCTTCAGCTTTAGCATCAGTCCTTCCAGTGAGTATTCAAGGTTGATTTCCTTTAGGATTGACTGGTTGGATCTCCTTGCAGTCCAGGGGACTCTCAAGAGTCTTCGCCAGCACCACAGTTCAAAATCATCAATTCTGGCACTCAGCCTTCTTTATGGTTCAACCCTCACATCTGTACATAACTGCTGGAAAAACCATAGCTTAGACTATATGGACCTTTGTTGACAAAGTGATGTCTCTGTTTTATGCTGTCTAGGTTTGTCATCACTTTCCTTCTAAGAAGCAAGCGTCTTCTAATTTCATGGCTGCAGTCACTAGCCGTGGTGGTTTTGGAGCCCAAGAAAAGAGCATCCATCACTACTTCTACTTTTTCCCCTGCTATTTTCCATGAAGTGATGGGACTGGATGCCATGATCTTAGTGTTTTTTGAATGTTAAGTTTTAAGCCAGCTTTTTCACTCTCTTCTTTCACCCTCATCAAGAAGCTCTTTAGTTCCTATTCACTTTCTGTTATTAGAGTGGTATCATCTGGTGTGATGGGCCATAGTCAGCAGCAAATTCTGTTGGCTCTGTTTTCAAAATATAACTCCTGCTGCACCTTAGTTCCAGCCACTGTAGTCTCTCTTCCACTTGATGCCGCTGCTTCCATACTTGCATCCTTACATTCACAGGACAGCAGTCAGAGGGATCCGCTAAAACCCAAGTCAGTGGATATTGTGCTCATGCTCATAACCTCCAGTGGCTTCCATCTCACCAAGAAGCAAAGCAGACCTCTTCAGCATGAGCTCACCGGTGTATGACATCTTTTCCATTACCTTTCTGTACTTGTTTCCTACAGCCTCTTCCTCACTCTTCTTCTTCTAGACTCAGGACCTTTGCCTCCTTTGTTCCCTTTTCATAGAACACTCTCCTCCCAGTTGTCCAACCACCTTGCTCCCTACAGATCTTTATTGAAGTGTCACCTTATCGTTCAGGTCTTTGCTGTGGCAACCCCCCCACGGGCCCTCTTCTGGGCATTTTCTATCCGCCTCCACTGCTTCATTTTTCTGCTGACTGCCTATCACCATCTAACCTGCTATGATCTGCATTCCCTGTCTAGAGAGGAGGTAAGGGAAAGCAGGGATTATTTTCTTTGTTCACTACTGAACCCCCAGAAACTAAAAAGGTGTCTGACACAGAGTAGGCACAAAGTATAGCTGTTTGGTAGATGGACAGGCCATCTCTAAGGTGAAACTAGATAAGAAGCAACCTGAGGGCTAGGGGTCATGTCTTTAACTGCTGAGAACTCAACACAGTACTTAGCACTAGTGGGGGGTAGTGCACGATGGATTTAATGTTCCTAGCATCATTGGTATTTTTAGAGAGGACAGTTTTATCCCGTTCTTCCTGATCCTGATCAGTCTGGTGAACATTCTCCACGGGCGAGGCCATTAGAGGATGTCTCTCCTGCTGTTGGTTATTTTGATTGATTGGGATCGGAACGGACAGTGAGACCAATCGGAATCCTCCCCTAGATATGTCTGCCGGTGAAAACAGGGGCCCTGACTCACAGATTCGACCCTGCCTGCGGTCACCTTCTTTACCACCCAGGGGAAGCCAGAGGCAGTATTCAGAACAGTGAGCAGCTGGCATGACACGGGCAGCGGCCTTCAGAATCGGAGGGTGGGAACAGTGACTCTGTTGTGTGGCTGTGTGCCGGCCGAGCTTCAGCAGCAGACACCCACCTGTAGCTGGAGAGTGTGGGTTTCATACCCCTAGAGATGCAGTGTTTGGGGTAGGATGGGCAAGTGAGAGAAGAAGACATATTGAGGAGATGGCACATAGGATACGCGCCACTCTTGGAGTCCACTGTCTTTCTGTCTCGCCTTGCTCTCTTCTTTACCAGCGTTCATATCCTTAATTAATACCTAAATTAAGACCTATTTGAGACTGTGAAGTCAAGTTTTGAAAAACCACTGCTTTTGGAGAGCTGTGCTCAAGCATTCGTGACCCCTCTCTCTGTTTAACTGTGATTCTGTATTTGAGCCTATATTCAGTCAAGCCTGAAGACAAATTCCCTCTGATCAAGAAATGAGAGAAATAATATAAAATGCATCCAAGTTATTCTCCAGTGACCTGGATCAACTATGCTTTTTTAGCGTCTCAGATTATGTTGGACTTGGGGAGAGCACATTTTGCTTCTCCTCCAGCTGCAAAGCGGTGCTGTTCTTCCCCCAGTACAGTGTGTTTTAAGGTTGTAATCTCATTTATACAGTGATAGGAGGATCGTTCAGAAAATGGATTTGGCGTGCCACGTGACTCTTTCTTATGAGGCCATGATCACGAGTGGTTCGGTCTGGGCTTCCGTCTCAAACATCATGTAGCCTGTGACGTCCCTGACTTCTGGGGCTTCGGACACGTCGGCCTCCTTTGATGTACTTGAACCTGGGAGCCTCCTTTCGCATCCTTGAACTTGGAATGCTCTTTTCTATAGTAGGGCTTTGATGCCTGTTGTTTCCTCTGTGGATTGCCTTCTACTCCACAGTGCATTCATTAGGGGTATTTGATTGCAAACTGGCAGATGCAAGAGAAGTTATCGGCTCACATGACTGAAAGCCAGAAGTGTACCTGTAGCTTCAGGCATGGCTGCCTCCAGGAGCTCAAGGGATGTGATCAGTATGTCTGTTATTTCCTGTTCCCAGTGTCAATTTCAGCCTCCTCTCCTGGCTTCCTGCCTTGCTCTTGGTCTCAGCTCTCAGACTTTTCTGGGCTTCTGCCTTTTCTTCTTTCTCTTTTGTCTCTGTTTCCTTTATTTCCTTTTATTTAGGTGGCTCCTTTCCACGTTATAGCACAAACGGTCAGTTAGGACTCTCAGCTCTTGTCCTGGCCAATCAACAGTCCCTTCAAGAAGAGTATTCCTCTCAATAGTTTTAATAAAGACTTGGGATGACCTCTGAGGAAGAAGGTTGAAGTAAAGATTAAAGTGCTCCTGAAGTAACAGTCATGGGGTGGGAGGGAGGGCGCTCCGTAATGAATAAGGGTGCTGTGCTTGCAGAAGAGGGTGACTGCTGGGGAACAAAGTCATCGGAAGCCCACCTAGATGACAGATGGTTCTCACTCCCCTTTTCAGGTCGTAACTAGTCTCTTGTCTTTGCAAACCTGTTTCCTGACCCCGCCTCTCAAGAGCACACTTCTCTCTATTACATATGCTTGTAACACTTGGAATTGTACGTGTCAGCATGACACTGGGCGCAGCCTGGCTCCCAGCTCGAGTGCAAAGTATAGGAGGAGCACTGAGCTTCTTTTTCTCAACACCGTACCCGTGGCTTACTCTTCACACACGCGCGCACACGCAATCTTGTTTACTCTTTGTACCTATCTCTTGCCATGTGAGAATGTTTCCTGAAGCTTAGAGACATTTGCCCAAAGTTGCACAGTTACCAAGAGAGCCAGGGCAAGAGAAATTCTGTTTTTCTGGCTTCAGTTCCAGGCCTGCCTGCTTCTGCTCTTAGCCACTCTCATCACGCCCGAGGCCCATTAAGGGTGGTTCTGCAGGGAATATGACCGAGTGAGTCTGTCCTCAGGGAGCTCACAGCTTCTCTGGGCATTTTGCCGGGGACACTGGATCTCAGCTAAGGTGGAGATTCTGGAGGTAAAGGTTTTAATGTACCTGTTAGGAAGACATTTAATAGATTTTATAGAAGGACTCAAGAAATGTGTGTGGCTGCTCACCATTTCAGACAGGAGCAGAAATAGTCCTCTTTGACAGGAGTCAAGTCATAAAAATCTTATGATGAACAATGAATTCAGAGTGTTGTCCACACTTAGGAATTGTTGTCCTGCCATTGCATTTAATAGTGGGCACAAATTAGGACTTTGGGATTAACATATACATGCTACTGTATATAAAATAGATAATCAGTAAGGATCTACTATGTAGCTCAGGAAACTACACTCAATATTCTGTAAAAACCTGGATATGAAAAGAATCTCGAAGAGAATGGATATATATATATATATAAAACTGAATCACTTTTCTCTATACCTGAAACTAATACAACATTGCAAATCAATTAGATTTAAATTTAAAATTAAAAAATACTGGGCACAACAGACTGTATGTATAAGGCTCACAGTTAAATGGTTTTTCTCCACATTATTTAGTAACTTTGTAATATCTTAAAAATGGACATCAGTGATTCCAGTTGAAAGTTACATAGTCACGTGAGCCTATTGGGTACCTTAGGTGAGAAGTTGTTCAGACCTAAGTGCTGGGACCAGTGCCAAGAGAGGGGCTAATGGAATCAGCCATGGAGGCAAATGCCAGCCCTCCACACAGCCTTGAGCGTGTTACCCAGGAATCCCATGGTCCTCATCTGTAAGATGCTGCTCATCATTCCTACCTGGCGGGTTTGTGGTGAGAATCTTAGATCTGATACCTGGTCTGCTTGGCCGTGAAATAGTGGAATGGTTTATGTGGGCAGGCTCTGGAATCTGAATGTAGAAGTTGAAAGTCTACCTCTCCCCACAAGGCAGGGTGATGCATGTTGATTCACTCAGCAACTCTGAGTGTCGATTTCTGCTCCTCCTGCTGGGGACCCAGCAGCTGAGCATCCAGGCAGGGCCTCTGCCCTCGTAGTTGGAGGGAGACGGACTGTAAGCAAAGACACAAATGAATGAATGCTGTGAAGTGCTAAGTGCAATGGAAACAATAAAGTGGGTGAAGGGGATATGGAGTGTGGACGGTAGAGAGGGCAGCCAGGGTGCTGTGCACCCTGTGAGGTCAGGAAAGGCCACTGTGCTGTGATGTTTGGCAGGAGGGAGCCTGTGAGCCATGCAGAAGGCCAGGAAAAGCACATCGACTGCAGAGGGAAGAGAAACCCTGAGCCCAAGTGTGCTCTGAGCCCAGGAAGAACAAGGTGGCCCATGTGGCCCCAGGAGAGGGTGGAGGGGACAGTTTCCTCCCTGGAATGTGTAGCTCACCTAGCATCACCTCCTCAGGAACTACTGAGCTGGACTGTGTAAAACACTGGGCTTTGGTAACAAGAATTATGATTTTGCCGTTTGCCTCATCTGTGGTCCCTGCCATGATGACTTTAGTGTTTTTCTGTAAGATTTCTTTTTGACCTTGCCCTGCCTCAGACTCCAGCCCTCTGCCTCTGCTTAGAGCACCTTCTCCCTCCTTCTTCCAAGCCAACAGACTCTTAGAGACACCCTTGGCTTTCACTTAAACATGGTGTGTTCCCAGAAGCCTTCTTGACTGTCCCCAGGGGAGGGGTGGACTTCCCTTCTTATTAGCATTCAGTGCATTACAGCACAAGCTTGTTTAAGAACTCTCTTCCCAGTGAACCAGGGGGTACGATGGGGCCAACACTCTGTCTGTCTTGTCCCCAGTTTATCTCCAGTGTTGAGGTTGAGCAGGTCATCAAATGCATTTGATGCTTATTCATGGATGGATGGTTGGAAGCATGCATGCTAGTGAAATTTGCTCCTAACAGGGCATGTTAGAAGGCAGGGTTTAATTGGACAGTATTATAATAGTGGTTAAAGACAACAGAGTACCATGCAAAGTCATTCATGGTGAGATCATAAATTTTATCAAGAAAAGTCCCCAAGGGGGAATCTGTTAAATGTCTAGAACCTTACTTAAAATTGGCAGGATCCCTTTGGTCATGTAGTTAAATGTTCTCAGTTCACAGGAAGAGGAAGGGGAAGACCAAAGGGATGAAAGTCACCTGGTGACTCACCAAAGTCACCCAGTTTGTATGGTCAGGGCTGGGGGGGTGTCTCTTGCATTTGATTTGAAGAACATGCTGGCTACTGCGTGCTTCTAGCGTTCTAGGATCCAAACACTGACATGCTATAAAGGAAAATAAAATACAGTGCAGCTAATGCTGGGCAGAAGTGGTAGGGCTGTTTTGGGGGTTGGCTTTTTCTAGATTTGCTGCATTTTGTGGGCAGGAACTCACCCCTTTGGTCTGAGTGCTTCTAAATCTTCCAGCCTAATTGAATACTTTTGAAAGTATTTTTATTTCTGGATCAGACACACCATGCTCCAACCTGCCTGGCAAATTCCCGCTCCACCCCCCGCCCCCGACACTGGTGGAATTCTAAAGTAGCAAACTTGATTTGCAAATAAATTATTAGTAAACATTTGAAAGTGAGAAATTATTCCCGCAACACTTAGCTCTTTCCTTCAAATACACACTTGAAAACTGCTAAGAATCTATTCCGTGAGAATGCTTGAATCTCTCCCTAAATCATAACATGGGTAAACTTACCGAAATATTTTTACAATTTTATTAGAGGTTTTAATTCACTGCTTTATCTATCTCTGTTAGACTGCAAAATAGCTTTAAATATTCAAGTGGTAATTAATGAATCTTTTATGTTGCAAATCAAACATTTTCATCTGAACGCTGGTGGAGTAGCGGTGAGGCAGGATTTAAAGAGGAATTGTTTCTCTGGAGTCCACACTGTTGACCAGCATTCCCTTCAGTTTGCATGTGCTGCCTGGTGGGGCTAAAGCTCAATGTGGAAGGTCTGCTGTCTTTCGAGGTCAGGATTTCTTAACGTATTTCTTGCCAGAGACATTCCCGACTAGATGGAAAGTCTTTGAATGTGGAATTTTTGCTTGAGTGCAAAATAATAAAAAGCATGTGTATGTTAAAGAAGAAAAAAAAAAAGATCAGCTTAATGGCAAATGAGCATTGGGTTACATTAATATTCTATTACAGTAAAAACTTCTATTTAATAAATTTTCTCCAGACTTTTCCCCACCCCAGAAACTAATGTATTTTTCTAAGTGGCATGCCAACCTAAAGAAAGTATGTGATACATTTGATTTATGTTAAGTCAATAATGTGCACATGCCATTTAAAATTGTATTTTAAGTGTAGAAATATCAATCCAAAGTATAGTCCCTTGTATTGAAAAGGGAGGAGTATTAGCTTTTCAGAGGCTGAAGTGCCTTGTAAATATTATTCTATTTAGAAGATGTTTTTCAAACGTGCTGCTTTATGTTGAGTGGCAAGAAAGCAAGCACAAAATCCCAGTTTAGTTGAGAATCAAAAATTAAACTGGTATTAAAGATTCACATAGCAAAAATAGTTTTTCTTCATATTAATGAGAAACGAGCCAGGAAGAGCAGCTCTCCAGAAAGCTCACAAAAGGACTGACAAATTCATCGCTGGAAGTCACCCTATGTTCTTCTGTGGCCTCACAAATGCTGGACTGGGTGACATTTATGTATCAGAGCAATAAGCTAAACAGGAAACAATTTATGTCACCTAAAGCTTTTTAACAAATCGATGCAACTATTTGTAATTGCTTGTTTCACAAGATTAAAAGTGCTAAGGCCTGATCTTCACTCACGGATTTGTGGTCAACCTGACCTGTGCTTCCGTTGTTTTAAAAAAAAAAAAAAAAAAGAGAGCATTGGTGATCAGCAGTGACTTCCATCAAGTAATCCATATTGCTAATATTTCTGGAATTTTAATGTAGTTACAATTTATAGCTGCTCACATGTGGTTACCTAAATTGCTGTTGCCAGTAGACAGTTTAACTGTCTGTATTAATTACAGTGTAATTTAATGTTTGAGCACCAGCACTTGTGTTGGTCATTTTTACAGCTAGAGCAGTTATCTGCCTGATGACGAACCGTTTTAGCATTTTCAATGGAAATTTGCTAATATGATGAGTGATAAAAATGTCATACGCCGGTAAATAATGATTATTGCTTTGGCTGAAATTAATTCTTGAAAGGCCGGTTACCTTCAAATTAACATTATAACTTGAAGCTTGTCTCTTTTCCCCCCTTTTTCCTCCTCCCTGTATTCTTGGTATAAGCAAAGAAAAAGCCAGTGGATCATTTCAAATGGATATATATGTGTATTTTGGGGGGCTTACTAAGCATGGAATGTCATTTTACAATCAGAGCAGAAATAAGATGATAGAGGGTTTTGTTTTTTTAAAAAATAAAATGCTGTTTAAAAATAAATACAAGTCTAGAATGACAGCTTTCTAAGCCAAATATTGTCCCACAGTTAAACCAGTGTTTTTGTATGTAATTTAATTTCCCTCCAATGTGAATTCTGTCTTAAACCTTTCATCCATCAGTCAGTTCCTTAAATGAAGGTTTGAGACCCAACTTCACTTTATTTCAAGAAAGACTACTTTCGACTCAACTACAATAAAGATGAAAGATAAATTGTTATTACTAGCCTACACGTAAATATGTAGTGTATTATCATCAAATAAGTCACAGCCTAGTAAGTCAGAAAGACTAATTACACTGATTTAATCTTTTTTGGGGGGAAAGGAGAGTAAAAACTATCAGCTAGCTGGTTAGTGTTGGTGTGAAATTGGTCTTCCTCAGAGTTTATTTAGGCTGTTGATATAAAGGTTCCCGTTTAAAAGAAGCACCAACAGTTTGGGTTTGCTGCCTAGTTTATCTGAATGGCAAGCCTGAAATAAAGATGTCAGAGAATGTTTCTGCATTAGAACAATTCCTGAAATACAAATAAAAATGTCGTATGCATCAACCAGCAAAATCTTCACTAATGCAGTGTCATACATACTTGGTTTGGGTCTTTCAGTTGACTCAAAAATGTGTACATATTTAATTTTACCAACTGCACATGCTCTAAGCAGTGTTTATGTTTAAGCCTGGTATTTAAAGGAATTTCAATTAACCCTAATTTATTTGTAGTAGCTAGAATAAGAATTAAGGGTTCAACTGTTTCACTAATTATCAGACTAGCGGGCTTTTAGACAGTGGCATAACTGTTAACGAAAAGGGGCTACTACTCTGCAAAATATGTATGAAAAAAATCTGTTTTCCTAATAAGGTCTTTTCAAAACAATGCTGAGGAAGAACATTTATATTTTCTTCAGTGTCCGCTGGTCTTTGCTGAATAACTGCAAGGTTCATTTTCAAGACGTCTACTGGCTTGTGTTATGTGCTCTGAATCATATACCTAACGGTTGTATGTTGTTGTAGTTTGGCCACTTAAAAGTGCTGCTTTTGATATACCAATTTAATTTTTTTTACGCAAGGAGAATGCCCAAATTAATTCATCCTTATATATGACAGAATAGTATTAGAGAGAAATAGCGAATTTTCCTGGAGGTCTGAAATTCTTAAAAGACCTCAGAAATCAATAGTTTTTCTGGAAATATTCAGTTACGGGAGCTTTTACTATTTGGTTCAGAGAAGGCAGCTATGGACCATACTTTCTGATAGAATATTTTTATAAAATCATTTGTTCTAATCTCAGCATTTATCTTTATATGCAAGAAGATTTCTTGATGAGAATATTATAGACGGTGCATGTTTTTGACATTAGCATTTTATTTGGATGACTAATCTTGCAGATGTGAGATTTAAATGAATTATTCATGAAATTGCTTTCCTCTGAAATTTTAGTTTGCTCTTAATGCTAGTTATTCAATATTTTGTTTTTTCTATATAAAATATGATGGAAAAAAAATCAGTGTGCTTCCTGGACAGAAAAGGTAACTTCACCTTTTCTGTGTTTTTTCCCCCTAATTCTTTACGTGGAGACTTTCACTTTGAAATCCTGAGGGATGAGAGCTTCAACCCTCTGTGATGATGAAAGCTTCTAGTTAAGATTGATTTTAATTCTGGGTTGGAAGCTGCTGCTGCTGCTGCTGCTAAGTCGCTTCAGTCGTGTCCGACTCTGTGCGACCCCATAGACGGCAGCCCACCAGGCGGTTGGAAGCAGCTGGTGCTAAACCTAAGGCATATGCCGAACATACACTCTCAGCAGGTCAGAAGGGGAAAGAAACTTAGGCGGTGGCGACTTTTACTACCAGTGTGAACAACCAGCATTTTTATTGCATTTGAGAATGCGATCATGTCAGTAATTAGTACTGACTACACAACATTTTTTTTTTATTGTCTGTATTCACAGACACGGAATGATGGAATTACAGTTGATGTCAAGGAATGAGTTCCTTTTATGCCTTATCAAAACAGACCAAAAAGAAAAAAAATTCTTGTTACTGGCAGCACATCTCCACGGAGCACCATGCTCACAGTCCGGGCTGTACCATCTCCACGCAGGCTTCTGGGTAGCGCACGTTGTGAGAACTACACGGGGCCCACATAGATGCCTTTGGAATTGTTAAGTCTCATTCTTGGGAGAGAAAAGCCAAACCGACTCTCAGAAACATCTGGAATATCCAGAGGGTCTACCATTAAGCAAAAGGTCCCCCAAAAGATTCAGAATCCTGACAAACATGTTCTTCTTTGTACCCTTGGAAACGGAGCTCAAGCTGGAATGTGGAAAGGAGAGGAAATCTTTAACTTTTTTTCCCCCATGATAAAATTGCTAATGACGGATATCGCATTTTGGGTGAAGAATCCAAGGTGTCTTTACCAGGTCTGATGGAACGCTGGGCATCAGGTCGGAGCCGTCCAAAGGTGGCAGGGCTGGCGGTCACTCTTCCCATTCATAAGCCTTGGTATTTCCTTTCACTGCTGGTACACTGCAGGCAGCGCTAAGTTGTCTCACAAGGACAGACTAGGGACAATAGGATGGATCCTCATTCCTGATGGTGCATCTGTCTGATGCGAGGGACTTTTCTCCCTAAGGTACGATTTTCTTTGGAAAACAAAAAGTAACAAAATTGTCTGTACATCTTGGCACCTTGTAAAGTTTTCTTTTTTTTTTTTTTATACAAAAAGTTCAATAGCTTTGACACTCTCATGATTAATCACTACTTCACTGATAAACTTTGAAAGTGTGACCCTGGAATTTCATCATGCAAAGTATTTACTGCAGCAGGAGAAAACACTTTTTAAAACAACATTTTTTTTTTTCTCTTTTCAAATGTATGAACTCATTTACGATAGCCAGGAGGGCAATGGTAGGATAAACACAAGGGATAGGAATGTATCAAAAAACAGGTTAACACACACCCACTCGCACACACACCAAAAGAACCTGTACAAGATGCTCTGATCAATGAGAACAGGGGGTAAAAAAAAATCTGTCAACTATGTTACAATTTAAAAGCCAAAAAAAAAAGTTTGGGAGTTTCTCCCTCCCACATGTCAGGAAATGTCACCCGATATTCTTAAAGCAAGAATAACTAAATAAAATACATGTGCAGCATATTCTGCAATTCCATTACATACAGTAGTTTTTTTCCAAAGCTTTTTTTTTTTTTTTTTAAAGTATTGTTAATATAAAGCAGTTGCACAAAAAGCAAAGGTGTTTTGACAAACAGGTGTATGCATTTATTCCTTTTTAGGAACAATATCTAAAAAAAGAACCACCCTCCGCCCTCCCCCAAAAAAGACAAAGAGCCACACAGACACATCGGGATATATGTACAACATAATAAACCCCATCCTAAAGAAGCAACTGGGATTACCCCCAAGGGATACAGAATCAGAACTGGAAAAATCAGAGTGAAGTTTGCTTGCTGTAAAGCCTGAGATTCTTTTTTTTTTTTTTTTCAGTTGGTTCTTCTGCAAGGCTGTGATACCTGCAAAGATATGTAAAATCTAATTTTTCTTTTTTTTTTCTTTTTGCTACAGTCTTTAGACTAAGCATGCAAGACATACGACTAAGTGCAACTGAGTGAAATGTATTTTTTTTTTAAATTTTAATCATTCCCTAAAGGTTTGAACTGAGGTATGCGTACTAACAGTTTCTCATGCTGTTAACTTTACTCATGTCTAGCTACACATGCTGAGAATGAACTAATCTACCAGATTTTTATCCTCTTTTGAATACCAAACTAACCAGCAACCACTCAGTTTAGAAGCACAGGGCCCCCTTCCCATGACCCTGTCTGGCTACTGCCTGCACATCATGACGCTGGGGGAAAGAAAAAAAAAAGGTAAGTCTCGAGTGACCACAGACTGCCCTTTATAGAGAAAGCAGTATGAAGCTTCAAAAGTATCTGCCAAAGAAGTTTTTCTACCAAGCTTGTGAGTGGACAGGAATGTTACTTTTTTTTTTTTTTTTAAATGAAAAATGCTGAGGCAAGCCTAATTTGAAAGGAAGGAAGGAAAAAAAGAAAACCTTTTAAAAAATAAAACAAAAACCTGGAGGATATATATGACAAGAGAACTAAAACGAACGCAGTGATCATAGCACAACCCTTAAACAAAAGTGGCGTACAATCTTGCTTTGGAAAGAAATGTCTTCTAGAAATACTATTACACGGTCTAGTTCAATTGTGGCAGCTTTTCTGTTCTCTCTGAATTTTACCTTCGTTTTACCATAACTGTCTCCTGGACTGGACACCCCCTAAGTTTCATATGCCATACACTTTTTTTTTTCCCTTGGAGATGGTACACCCTTAATACTGTATCCTATTTCTCCTTTCAGTAGCCCCGTAATTTCTCTTTACAGGAATGAGTTTTGGTCTCTGTAGGAAAAAAACAACAACAAAATGACTTAAAAAAAAAAAAAAAGTAACTACTTTGGTTCCATTACCTAGTTGGTCTCCTAAATGTCCTCTATGATGAAGGAGCAGTTCTCTCAAGTTAGCAATAGCCTATATCTCATCAATTGCCTCTAAATTATTTTGCCTCCTTTGATCAACAAGAAGAGGATATTTGGCTTCATCAGATAAAGCATAAAAACAGAGAACATAATTTAACTTTGTGGAATATCTTTGGTCGTTTTAGGGGAAAAAAGGTACAAAGCATATAAATTAAGCTCTCCAAACGGCTCTCGGACTAAACCAAGAGCTACAGTCCTAGATAAATAAACGAGTGACGGGAAGGGGGTGCGAGCGGAAGCGTTCAGGGGCTCCAAGGACTGAGGCTGCACTGACCCATGAGCGTCATGTCCCGCACGTCCTGTTTGTCTCCCCAAGAGCCCAGGGCCGAGCTGAGCCCCCATCTATCTACCTGATGTCTCGTGCTGCTGGCTTCCGAGACTGGACCGGTGGGGTGATGCCGCCTCACAGACTGGATTGCTGCACCAGGTCCGCACAGTGGAAATTAACTCCTCAGCTTCTGCTGAGCCCAGTCCTCATTAACTCACAGAACAAGTTCAAATCGAGATCTGATTTGCATTCAAAACAGATGAATGCCACCAAGCAGGTCTGAATGGATGTTTCCACTGGGGGCCACCAGCACTTTCAGCAGAGTTGCTCAGGGAAGGCAGCTTTGGGGCCATTTTGCAAACAGAGCAACTCATACTGGTTTTAACAACTGCGAGAGCCTGAGGCCCATCTCAACCAGTCATCCCAGGGAGAGCCTTCTACGGCCATGCTGTCAGTGTTTTTTTTTTTTGGTTTTGGGGGAAGAGGGGCTGCTGCCTAAGTCTTCTTGTGCTGGTAAACGCTGTGGCATTTATTAAGAATGACGGTAAGTACAATATTAAACAAAAAAAAAAAAAAAAGAGGAAAACCTGAAACAACCCCCTTCCCACCTTCCAATACTGCTTTGTGAAATGAGTCTGCATGGTTCCTAGAGTGTCTCTAATTTTTTTTTTTTTTTTTTTCTGTCATTCATTCTCTTTCTGGCAGGAACTTCACGTCTGGGTGAGAGGACCTTCACATGTAGAGTGCAGCATTTGGGACCTTTTTGCAAAAGACCAAAACGGAATGTTTTCTGACTTTTGAGAAAACAGTGGTGATGTCTGAAGGGAAATGGAATGAGTGACAGAAAACTACAAACGAGAAATGACATTCAGCTTTGTATAATAAAAACACCTATTAACATTCATCACAAGGTACAGAAAACTTGAAGCCTCCAAGAGGCCGCGGGCCCAAATGGAGGCCTGAGGTCAGAACTTAAAATGGTATAGGAGAAGCCAAAAAAAAAAAAAAAAAAAAAAGGCAATACATTAAAAAGTTTGGGATAATTATTTTTAAACCCTCCCCCCAATACACACACAAAGGCCTTCCCCATCCCAACTGGAAGCAAAAAAAAAAAAAAAAAATGGAGTAAAGGCAGTGATAATCAACATGCAGTACTGTGCAAATAGGTCGTCCATTGGAATCCTTAGATTCTGGGCAGAGGCTGGGTCTGCAGCTCAGGCGCACACGCTCAGTTGGGTGTCCTCGTTGTGCAACGTTGGCAGGACTGCAGTTCAAAGTCTGCTGCTAAAAGTGAATCAGTTTAGCGAAGTTACAACACTGATGTTGACTGTTAAGAGAGGAAAATCCCCAGTACCAAACAAGTCCATCCAATGCACAGAGTACAAATTCCTTTTTTCAACAAAAAGTAGAAAAATCAAAAATACTCCCAAATGGGATTCTTGATGGCACTAAGAGTTAACACGTTGCAGAGTTGTCAAAATGTAGTGAAAAATCCTCCAGACTGTACAACCAATGGAGAACGATTTCACTGCCAACTTTTGACATGTTTTGTTTTGTGTGTGTGTTTTTTTCCCCCCAATCTTCACACTCTTGGGGTTGGCCTGCCCAGATGTTCACTCCATGTCCTCATTTACAGGTTCATCTTCGTAATCTCTGTCGTGGTCAAAATCTGGACTGTGGTTGGCTGTTGTCACTAAGGAGAGCGGCCCTTCAGCTTCCTCGGGGTCCAGAGGCTCTTCTTTGACGTGTACAGGATGCCTGGAAAAGCAAGAGAATGTTCACTGAGGGGACTTCCGAACTCAAGGTAAGTTGGGTGTTCTGGGTAACACAGAAGCCACAGTCTAGGGCTGTGACGTTCTATACAGCAGCCACGTGTGACTATGAAAATTGAGACAGTTTAAAGTTGTGCTTCTCAGTTGCACTGGCTACATTTTAAGTGGTCCAGAGCCACCGTGTACGCTAATGACTACCATATTGGATTGCACGGAGGGAGAGATTTCCATCATCCCAGAAGGGTCTCTGGATGGAAAGCATCAGTGGCTGAATCCTCCCATGGTATTTCTTACAGTGCGATGTGCACACGCATGAACATGGGCTCTGGTTAAAATGCAGCCTGAGACTTTCCATCTCTGACCAGCTCCCCACTGATTGCTGCTAGTCCAAGGACACACTTTGGGTAGCAGCTAACAGGCCCCGGAATGGCCTCCTGCATGGAGGAAAACAAACCTTGAAATCATCCATGAACCAAGAACCGGTAATGCAAGGGTAGTTCGTGGGGACCAAAAACTGGAGGCTGGGCTAATCGCAGCTTGCTGTGTGTTCTGCTTTGCTAGTTAACATGCAGAACCTGTGAAAGAACTCTCCGGAGACCGACCCCAAGCGGGGTCTATCATTAATCAACTTCAAGCAAACACAGCAAAGAGACACCATGATACATGCTGGAAACTCCAAATTAATGCATATTTTTACAAACTGTCAATAAGGCAAGAAAAGCCCTGCCAGGAAACACAAACAGAGAGGAAAAGGTGCGCTCAACACAACAATATGATAAGAAAGCAGAGCCCCGGTCAGAATAATAACGCTGTCAGCTGTAAACAAGACTAAACAAGAGGCCCGGCTGGTAGCAGCCACCGGGACGCGCTGGGCTCTGATGAGATCTGCCAACGTGCTCATTACAGCCCGGTGTGCAGTTCACCCGAAGGGGCCGGCAGGGGACCACACGAAACCACTCCGATAACAACTGAGAAATGTTGTTCGTAAATCATATTTACAACTGATCCTTTTGCAAATACAAATTACTTTCGGTTGTGAGGCTTTTGATATGTAAAAGAGCCATTCAAGTTAAAAAAAACCCGGTCCCCATTCAAGTTTTAGAAAAAAAAAAAGATCCCATTGCAGGGACAGGCTACCAAGGGTGGATTTTTTCATTCGACTTTATCAAGTATTAGTAATAAGATGTGATGCTGGGGACTGCTGCCTCCCTAAATAATTGATGCTGTGTGCAAACCCCGAAGGCCACTTGAACCTTGAAAAACCAACAGAGGAGTGCTCTGGACTGCCCTTGCCACGGGGACCTCCAGAAGACCAACTGACTCTCAATTAGCAAAGCCTAGAGAGTGTTTGTTTGGAGGTGGATGTCGGGATCAATAGCTTTTAAAAAACAGAGCCCGTATTCTTACAAACTATGTGCAAAATGAAATAGGCCCAGGTTGTATTAAGTATGTCTCACTAGTTTGGCTCTGTCTATTCTTAGTTTGTTAATGGTCCTATTTATTTGTTTTCAGCGTCAAGATCCAGGACCAGATGCATGATTTGCAGAGCCCAGTGCGAAGTGAAAATGCATTTGAAAAACTCATTGAGACTTTCCAGATAGAAACAGCTGAGCGTTAAAACTTGCAAGCATGGGACCCTTGTGAGACTGTGTTCATCACATGCCTGGGAAGTCAGCCCTGGTAGGCCCCTCCCCTATATTCTTTTGGGAAGAATGGGGTGCGTTGATTTTTATTCCTTTTTTAAAAAATCACCCATAAGCCCTAGTTAAGGGAGGATCTTTTGTTTTGTCTATCCTCTCCCATTTGGGGTCATGTTTTCACATATTGCAAACATAGCAGGAATGTTATTTTGCTCCTTTTACAGTTTTAATTTTTATGACTATATGAGATTCCACTGTGCTGACTGACATGTTAGCCTCTTAATATTGGGCGTTTGGGGACTGTCTTTTTCTCGCCTCTGTACCCCTCCAAAGAGCTGTGCTCTTTGTTGTAATACAGTGACCACTTCTATCCATACTTCTGTTGATTTACTGGCTTAGGATAAATGTCTGAGGATGAAATTGTTGGAGCAGAGGCTAAAACATCTTATGGTTCTTATGATTTATTGCAATGTTAATTTCCAGAGAAGCTCTATCAATTTAGACTCAACCTCATCAGCCCCAAGCATTGCTTTTCAAATATGGTGTGTTGTTGAGCAGGTTTAAGGAAAGTTCCATTTACCTTCAACTGTGTTTCTCGGGTGACTCACAATGGTGAACGTCACTTTATGTTTGGGCTTCATATCAGCCCCCTCCTGCCTTCTGGTAGCATGGTTCTAGTAACAGTTTGGACAAGAGTGTTTTAGGGTTGTGTGTTGCCTGAACTGTGAGTCAGCTATGTTTCCCATTTTCCTATTTTTGGTTTTTTTTCACACTCCCAGATCTATTCATCTTTTCAGGTTTATAAAGCCGAATCTGACGACAGAAATGATACAAGGCTATGGGTGGGAGGGGTGGGAGACCCTAGGAACACCTGGAAAGTCTTAATGAAGTTCTTGCTTAATAATTGGAGACTCTGACAAATGTTTGGCTAGGCAAAAGAAAAAATCAGGTTTGCGTCACTTCCCCCGACCCTGACCCCAACCAGGTAGAGTTCAAATGGGAGACTATTTGATTCCCCCCTGAAATCTGCAGGCAAACTTCAGTGAGATTATTTTCCATCACGAAGACACAGGTGATGACCCTGTGCACCCTGGTCCAAACCCAGCACCTACTACTGAGTGGAGCCCCAGCAAAGGTGAACTGATCAGATCTACAGTGTGACAACCTGCTAACACAACCAGGTAAGATGTTACGGCTTCTTAGAGCTCCAGGGAAATGAGATCCAACTTCACGACATTCTGTGAAACCAGCGGATCCCCCCTGAGTGGGGCCACTGCAGGAACACGGGCAAGTAGGGTTTTAGAGAATGAGAAAGAACGGCTTTCCACCCAAGATCCATTTCAGGGAAGCTGCAAACTCCTTACGACACTGTGCTTCACAGTCACCCCCCTGCACCCTGGGAAACGGAGCCGCGCGTGGTGCCTTCTATGCTCACGGTCACCTCCTCCCTTCCCTCTGACTCCTGCTTCTGAAAGGGCTTCCAGTGAATGACTGCCAAACCCCACATTTTCCTTCTTAGATCTAACTGCTTTCTTTAGCCACTGTGGGAACAGTAGAGTTTTTAAAGCTGACTGGTGTCTAAAGGCACTGTGTTCAGAGAGTGTGGGGACAGCATGGAGTATGTGCTTTGTACGATAGCTCCTTTAGCTCCTCCCAGGACGAACATATAATACTCCAAAGCCATACTTATGGGACTACTTTGTAGTGTTGCAAGAGAGAAAAAATGTAGTGGTCATTTGAGTGTCACAGGAAAGGTAAGAAAGAATTCTATGTCAACACTAGATAGCAGCTGGGCCATTACTAACAGGGTCCTTTAAGCCTTGCTGTAAAGTTTACGATTTGAGTTATTCCAATAGAATAGAAAGGTTAGGAGACAATCTGCATCATAGCAGGTAATGCGTGTTGGATAAGAATTCAAACTCCATCATTATAGAGTTTGCTTAATGGAAATGTGAGATGAAAAAGGGTAACCATCTCCAGCACCGAGAGTAGGCATAGGAAATGGGCTGATTGACATATAATTTTTTTTAGCAAAATAATTTATTGTACTGTACACCTGTGAGATTTGAGCAACAAACAGTATGCTTTTTGACATCTTTATACAGGGTGTCTTTAAAAAAACAAACCCATCAGTAAAATCTTCACTTAAAAAATTAAACTGACAGCTGTAAAACAAGATTTCTGATTATAATGGTGTTAACTCAAAGTTTCCATAAATTAACTTTACAGTAACTATCTTATTCAGCAAAAGTAGCATCACTCAAAACTGCTGTGTGAGTTTTCATCCAAATATCTTTCCTTTATTTTTTTTTAGTGATTTTTTTTTTCTTTTACTATCAACACAGGAACATACACCAATGAAACCTTGAAGTTCCGTGGAGACTATGAAAAACTCTCTCTTCCACTCACTCAGTAGCTTCAGACGTTTTTGCTCCACAGTATTTCCTGAAGTAGCATACATAACAATTTATATTTGCTCTGAACTTCCTTAATATCTTAGTAAATACTCCTGTCATGACAATGATTTAAAGATGAATGCGGGTATGATAATAAAGTCAGAAACACCAGGTTTCTGGAGGAAGGATGATATATGGCAGTGGCAGCGTGAGAGAGAAACACGTTTTAAAAATGTTGTGGAGTAAATGCTAAGGGACTGTTGTTATGAATTTAAAAAGACTATTTTCATCTTTAAAGATCCTTTTCAAAGCACTTTGGGCATGAAATTCAAATGCTAAATAATCAAATTTCAGATTCCTCTAAAGCCACCAATTACCCACACTGGCAGACAGCATTTTGCCTTTGTTGTTAGATGCCAATTCATTCTGTTGCTAATGCTACAGGTCATATTTTCCATTCTGATCACTCAAATGCTCTTAAACTAAGATGTTGGTCAGTCATTCAGAAGCACTGTGTAGACAAGGGGTCTATTTCTAGGAGCTGACAGCATGGTAAACACGGCATTGGTTTACTCCTGTAAAGTGGGCGTTGGTTTTACAGACACTCGCTAAAAGGGAGAAGCTTCCTTCTAGGGCATCCCCGGTGAATCCTACGTGGGAAAATGGGGTTTCTTTTCTCTTCAAAACTCTTCTTGCCAGAGAGGGAGTTGTGTCGCCCTGCCTGCCTCCCATCGCTCACCCCCAGGGGCATCACACACACGCAGGATGGACGGCCCTCACCCAGCACTCTGCACAGTTCTAGGCGTGCTCATTACACTGCCGTCTGCTGCTATAATGCCCCCATTAATTTTCCTTTTGATATTTTAAGAGCAATCTATAAATCATGCCGTCTTTCCTTTGTGCCATCATTAATGCTTGGTAACAGCGCTTCAGTGTGGCGTGCGCGGCTCACCACTATCCCACAACCAAGTAAACAAGCATCTTTTCCCACCCTGCTGGTTTCAGCGCGCCGGCACGTTGAACAGACAGCGAACTGTGTCACAGGATGCATACTGCTTCTAGGAGGAAAAGGTAAGGTGGCTGAAATCATGGCCCGAGCTGACCGAGCAAGGGCAAAAAGCACAGGCATCATCTCTTTTGTGGCTTTGGGCATTTGTGGGGCTGCATGAAGCCTACTGCTCTTATGGGTCGGATATAAGTAAGTGGTCCTTTCAGCTGCGAACTGAGTTAAACGTTTCTGGAAGCACCCACTTCTACCTGGGTTCTAGGAAGTCAGAAATGACAGAAAAGGTGTCAAGAGCAGTCAGAGCAGAGCTCGTGTGACATGAAACCAGGGGGATCTGATGGCAGAGGTGCTGCAGGGGGCCGATACTCACACAGCTTGCAGAGGGGATCTGCCCGGACTGCTGTCGCTCTCATTGCTGTTGGTGTGCTCCATCGCCCCGTTCAGCTCTTCCCGGATCGCGCTGGCCAGGTTGCCCAGAGTGGGGTTTCCCATGGAAGCGGTAGTGTATAGAGGTATACTGTTCTCAGCCATCGAAGCCTGCCATCAACCCAAAGAAAATGTATGAAGACATAGGGTGGACACAGACAGGGAGGCTATCAATTACAGGCGGAGTCAATGATCTGCAGCTTAAATTCATTCTGGTATAGCTGGCCAAGACAAGTGTCTAATAGGTCTAGAAGGGCTGTGCTTTAAGAGTCAAGCTGATGACGACACATGTCCCAAGCTGGGTTCCAAAGAGCTATAGCTGGAGGGGCCGAGGTGCCTGTGGGGTGGAGGCACAAGCTTTAGACAAGGCTATCTCATAATGAGTTTTCTGTCTGAAGCCTTTTTTCAAGAGGAACTGAATATTTCCAGATCACAGGGAATGTAATGGAATTTTCATTTCTTTATCCACTTCGATGACTCCGCTATTGGATATTAAAGATTTGATCAGATTATTCTGGCTGCAGAGCCCAAGCTTATGAGAACTTCCATAAACATTTACGTCTCAGATCCTATAGAAAAGGAAGAGATTATAGAATTGGAATCAATTTTTATCTCCCCTCCCCATCATTTCCGTTTTAATGATTTTTGAATCTTTTTAGTGTAGTCTGAGATAACTGGTTGAAGGTAACTCTATGCAATCTTTCAGGTTCCAACCAATCATCTGGAATTTGAGGACCAAAGAAAAAAAAAAATCTCTAGCAAAAGGAAGCTGTAAATCGTATTTCTTTGGGGGTACGTAAGTACATCCATATCGAAGGTGACAAAGTCACTCTAAGTTGAGTGTCAGCAAAAAAGTGTGGAAAGGGAGAAAAAAAGAAAGACATCCTAAACCCTATGGTCGGATATACGTTTCATTTCCTATCTTACTGCACTTGAATAAAACGACCACCCAGTCTGAGATGCAGACAACAGTCAGACCTCTCACTGGGCTCAAGTGTCCATACTGTTTCATTTGGGTCATGATTCTGACCCTAGTAACTTTGCATTTTATTAAAGAGGACAGACTTTCAAAAACTGGCAGCTGTAATTAGACCAAGATTTATCAAAGTTGTTCTCTTGCAGACTACACTAGGCCTGGTTTTCCATCCTAATGAGGTAAAAGTACAATCACAAGACAATCTGGCGCAGTAACTCCAACTGGCCAGTGATACAAGAGTCCAAATGATTCTAGAAGCCCTGGCTCCAGAGACCAAGTAAAAGCCAAAAGTGAAGAGAGAACAGGTGCAGAGCTGGGCTGCAGGGAATCTGTGTTAAGACAATCACAGTCTCGCTCGCTGTACAAGGTCCAAAGCCAGAAACGCCTTCGAGATCTAAGCCCAGGGACAGATGACCTGCCCACACCTAACACAGCACTGGCTAAGGGATGACTTCAAAGCCAGGCCCTCTGCAAGCCCACGGCTTTTCCTTCCCTCCACTTCTGAATTTATGTAACTGCCTTCTTTTAAAAAGTGGGGGGAAAAAAATCCCATTTTCGTTTCCAAATGTGGTGAACTCATTTTGACGAACAGCACATCTGAACATTCCTCACTCTCCTACAGTTTGTCAAATAATTTGCATCAAGTACTTTTTTCAACAGATCTCTTGTAATTGCAATAAAACATTTTTTCTTTTTTTTTGGCAGAGTAAAAAGTCAGACCCGTCGCCTGATCCACCCCACACCAAACTGCAGCTGGACACGCACACTGGCTGCCTTTACTTTAGACAACACAGTGGCCCTATTTCTCCCTGACACGGAAGTTCTGCTGGGACCATCAGTGAGTCTCTTTTGCTATTACAGTCAGAAGGTGGCAAGAGTGGGGCCAAGCTCTAGCTTGGTATTTTTTTCTCACAGCTTCTCTAGTCAAAGATGGAGAAGTACATACAACACTGAAATGTTCCCAAGAAATGTATGCTTTGGGATGAGCTGGCCACCCTACAGACAGGGCAACCTTTTCGGGATGATTCATTCTCTGTGGCTCTCAGCGTGTTCTGGGTCAAGGCCATTTCCGATGGGAACTGGATCATAAAACACGGCTGACACTGGTGAAAGGCATCCAAAGGTAAGTACTTACACCGATCCCTTGATTCTCAGACAAAAAAGGGCATAAATGAAGAAAACCAGTGTGCTCCTCTCTAAAAAAGTGACGTGGGCTGCAATGAGAAACCCGGTCGCTCCTACACAAGACAGCTTCGGGACATTCTCTGCGTGAGTGACCAAAGCAACCTACTGAGCTTAGAGAACTTTCCACCAACGGCTTAGGTCTAACCTAATGGCTCTTTTTGTACTTGACATCTATTTTGGAGCAAAGGGTTACAGATTTTATAAAGGACTGGTCCAATGCAGAGTACGTGGTTTCACATCACACTGGCCTCTCTACCCCCGAAAACCAAAGGGGCTTAAGTCCTGTCCCTCCTGGAGCCTTAACTGCTCTGAGATCCCAGCGGGGAGAGGCAGTCTATAAATATGAAGCTTTACGGTTACCCTTAGTTACTTCACTTTTTCAGAGCATAATGCAATCTGTCCCGAGTCCAATGTTTTATTTCTGTAGTGGATTCTGCTGTCCTATTTTATATATTGTATATCACGCGTTATGTTGCTCTAGTAATCTTTTGAAGATGTTGTTCCACTATTATTTTTACTTGCCTTGAAAAAATGGAAGTGGGCAGGAAGGGAACGCCTGCTGGTAGACTCTTTATTTAAGGTGCACGGTGGAAAGTTGTCTGAGGGGACTGTCTACTGACCAAGGACCCAAAGTCCTGGAGGAGAGGAAGAAGATCCATTCCTCAAATCATGACTTGAGACCCAGGTATTCACCTCACCTCAGGAGAGATACAAAAGATTCTTGGAAAAATGGTGGGAGAGTTTGGGGCTATCACTGAAAGTAAGAAAGGGTGCAGAGGCTAGAGGCAAATGTTGTAGAAGTAAAGCATGAACAGTTCTGTAAAGAGAAAGCATCCTAGGGGAAATCAGTCACAAAGCTAAGAGAATCCAGAGGCTGGAGGATTACTGCTGCTGGTGGGCTGTTTTTTTTTTTTTTTTTTTTCGCCTGGCAGCCTCATGAATGTCAAATGTGCTTGTAATCTGAATACCATTCCAGATAGAGCAGCCTTTAAATTCACACTTCATAAGACTCCAGGGAAAATAAACTACTAATGAATGGTATTTACAGTGGCGGCATCTAAGCGTGTGTTCATTTGCTTTTCTAAAGTTACTGTGTAAACTACAAGTAATTAAAAGAAACATAGAAAGTAGTTCCTCCTATTAAATTAGGTTTGGGCTGTGTGTGTGTGTGTGTATATATATATATATATATATATATATATATATATATAAAATTACTGAAAAGCTAAGCAGAGTGAATTTGCCTCTGAACTCAAAGTGTGTTAGGGCTGTGTATGCGCCATCCTCGGAAGCCTTCGCTGCGTAAACTGGGAAGATGGTTCTCTAGGACGCAAGGCAGGTGCTCAGTGAGAACAGGAAGATTATTCTATCGCCTCTTCACCCAACTCGGTTCCCCTTCATGCCGAGTGTCTCCATTGTGTTTTCATCATCATCCCCATAAGGAGCCTTTTTAAGACGTCTGCTTCTCTATTTGTGCCCTTCCCTCAGGAAATTTTAATTTCGGCCCTTTGAAGGGGCGCAGGACTTTATCTTATCTGTATCAAGAACGCAGACTGCGAAGGTCCACAGGACCCTGTCCGCCTATGAACTCTGGAGGATGGCCCTGCCCAGGTAAGTTCAGTGAAGTAAGTGTACTACAGTCTCCTCTCGATTTGGCCGTGACTTGATTGTTTGGTAACTGAGATGTGCAATAATTAGAAGGTTTGACAGATGCCAGGGCTGTCCTGGTAACTCACATCGGGGAGGTTACCTCCATCCTGCTCAAACCCCAAGTCTTCACCCTCCTCCCCCCGCCCCCCCACCCCTGGTAACACCGGTTACGTAAGAAGGGCTTGGTTTGTTAGCAGGAGACAAACATCCTGCAAGCTTCTTATGTAACCTTGAGCAATCTGCTGGAAACCTAGAGAGTCTAACTAACTCTATCGCTTGAACAAAAACAGTTTACCACGCGAACCAAACCCAGCCTCCTCCCTCCCCAGTGAAAAGATGCTAAAATAGACTTTAAAAGGAGGAGAAGAAATAAAAAAGCTCTGCTTTCTCTTTAAACCTGTGAACAATAGAAGGTCATGTGATACAGTAGCCTATCATCCAGCACATTAATAGCTGTGCTAGAGTAATTACACTTGTGGTATTTTTGCCTCAAGTGAAATTCTGAAATAAGAGGATGGAAATTATGATACTGCTGATAAATATTAATAAGTGAACTTTTAATTTTTTTGCCACAATATTCAAAATGCTAAGCATCCTGCTAATGCTGAAGCAGCCCGATGTGTTTGCCTCCAGGGAGTACGATGCTTTGTGCACTTAAGAAAAAAGTTTAACGGAATTAAAATTTAATATCTAATTAGAGCGAGGCTAATATATTTTGAAATGAGTGGGGGAGACATGTCCCTCCGCCACAGAGTCGGGGCAGCCGTTCATCTTACCTGTAAAGCTGCATTGAGAGGTGTACAGTAGGCGTGGCTGGTCTGCATGTTTTTAATAAGGGAAGGGTTACTGTGTAAGAGAAAGATAAAAACTCAAAGTTAAACACAATCACCCCCAAGTTCTTTGCTAAGTCTTAAGCTTGCTGGTATCCTTCCAAATCAGAAATGTCTCCCAGTCCCCAACCCAAAGGAAACTCGGGTTTTTCCCTAGCCCCTGGCTTCCCTGGGGGCTGGTCTGTGTGAACACCTCTGAGTTCGCTAGACATTGCTGTTCAAGCAAACTGGGGGTAAAACTGCGGACTATGTAGTAATTAGCTTGGGCACGTCCTCCGCGGATGGATCTTTGTCAATTTGGAGCAGCCGCCCTGACTCCAGCAGGAAGGCTGATGCTCGCTCTGGGATGTCAGTGAGCTGACGGCAAGGTCTCCTGGGAGCGGGTGGGAGGAATCCTGGCTCTTAAGCTTCCTGAGGATTTGAGTTCTAGAACAAATGCTAGAGGAATGGCAGGGTAGCTCTGAAGAAAAAGTCTTCAAAGCTCATTTACTGCCAAAAGGAGAGAGGGGTACTCCAGGGAGGGTTGGTCAGCCAAGGTTGGGTTCAAGTCTTTCTGGCACAGCCAAATTTGTGAGGATGCAAGAATAATTTGATGCTGTGTCCCTTTACTGACCAAATGAAAGATTCTGTTGTAAGAACATCTCTAGCCAGGAAGGATAAAAATACTTAAAAACAAATCACACATGAGGATATGGGCAGAAAGGGGGGTGGCTTTGGGGAGGAAATTACCTACATTGATCAATGATCCTTAAAGGAAGTAGATGGACTGTTAACCAATTTCCTTCCTATGCTTGGAGCACTTTTATCATTCAATTTACTACATTTATATTGTTATACTGAGTGAGCCAATAAAAAGAAATTTACCCCAGTAAATACACATTTTAACTCTAAAGAAGAGTTTCCTTTTCTCTTGGAGGAGTTAGGGGTCACGCAAAAGCACTGAGTTATAGGGGTCCCCGTAAAGCTGCTGAATCAAAAGACAACCGGTATTTGCATTCAAGACGTCAAAAAAGCATTATTCAGGGCACTGGTGTTCCAAAGGGAAACGAGAGAAATACATGTACAAATCACACAATTTAGTTCCGTTGCAGAAAGCCGTGGCACTGCTACGTGGTGAAATGCAAAACTATTATGGGATGAGTCAACCATGCAAAGCCAAAGCAACAGCAGAAACAAAAAACAAAAGCAAGTAAAGGCTCTTACTGTGCGACAAGCTCGTCAAAGTTTTCATCGGGGCAGTATTTGCGAGGACGGCCTCGTTGAATATGGCGGCCACGTTTAAACTCTTCATCATCAACTGTCCAAAAGGACCCAAACTCATCCTCTACTCTGATAAAGCACTTATGCAGTGAGAGGTTGGTGCGAATGGCACCCTGGGATAGGAGCAGCAGCAAAGGAGATGAAGTGGCAACAAAAGGAGAGGCAGGGTTGGGGGCAGAACAGACATCCAATACAGGGAACAGGAGAAAGAAAATAAAATGCAATAAGCATAAGCCAATGGTTTGTGAGGGTTAATATGCATTGCCACCTAAAAGCTACTAGCATGTGATGCAACAAAGACCAGCAAGCAGGGCAGGGGGACTGGCGGGTATACAAAACAGGAGGGATGAAATGCTTTTTTGCTTCCCTTAACTGAGACAACGTGAAACCAGGTGTTTGGTCTAACACCATCTAGCAGCCAAAAGCCTCTACGTGACACTGGTTAGCGCAATCCAAGCTAGGCTAAGAAGTTCAAACATGGTGGACGTACCCACTGATCTTTTGTGGCCTTCGTTTTTGGAATTCTACTTCATCCACTGTCCATACTGCCCCTTTAACGTTTTCTACTCGCACAAAACACTTGTGAAGACTAAGATTATGACGCACTGCATTCTGCAGCAAGTATAAAAGAGAGAACATTTTCTATAAGAAAAAGACTCCAAAAACAGCAGTAAATTCAGCCTAACAGCCCACAGTTGTAAACCCATCCCCAAGAGCCGCAGCTCCCACCCCTAGGAGGACCCTCCTGTGGTGAAGGGTGCCTCTTCCAAAAAGAAAACTCAGAATCCAAAACGATGAGTTAACTGTACTTTGGCAGTGTAGCCTCATCTCTGGTAATGGTTAACCGGAAGTATTTTTTAATATGGCTATTTGCCCCCAAACAGGTTTCACAGCCAAAATATAAAAGTAATGTTAATATGACTTCAAAATCAGAAAACAAGCAAAGCATAAAACAGTCCCTTTTAAACCCATTTGTCTCTCATACTAAAATATTAGCTCCCAAATATGTTTCACAGCCAAAATAGAAAAGTAATGTTAATATGACTTCAAAATCAGGAAACAAGCTTAAAACTGTCACCTGTAAACTCACTGTCTCTCATACAAAAATGGTTTAAGTCATTTTTCTGCTGCTTTTTTATTCTTTGAAGTTTTGGCTCTAACACCTTTGACCCATTTTCTCAGATTTATTCAGAAGAAATGGACATTGGCTGTTTACCACTGAGAGTACCGCCTCCTGCATCTGACAGGATCAGAGAATGACACGACCCCCACTGGATCAGCATCCATTATCAAGCTATGCCTTACCTTCCCAAATATCTAAAGGCTGGCCCTTACTAGGGGTAAGTGCTTTAATTAACAGAGACAATGACAAAGGGAACCGTGAGGAGAACTCTCAACGGCAAAACGAGAATGTTGTATTATTTGGTGGCTTCTATTTACATATCACTTTCTTAAGGTAAAAAGTAAACTCTGGTCACTCCTAAACTGAAACCCTTGACATCTGTAACCTACCAAAAGAGGAGCTCAACTGAAGGGTGAAGAGTTTTTAACATCTCACCTTTCCTGAGTTTCAGGAAAATCCACAACCCTTACCAGGTAAAGGAACAAGCACAGCTTCACCTCTTCAGTTCTCCTAGCTGAACTTACTGACACTCAAAACTGGACATGAAGATATTTCAAAGAGACCCATGTCATTTACTCCCAATTTTCTTCTTACAGGGAATAAGGTGACAATGGGGGCGTAAGAAGAGGATACTTATACCACACCTCACATCCCTTGTAAGGCCTTCACTTTATTTCAGCAACACTGCTATTGCTCAAACATTCTATATTCCTTCCCTTCACCACTTCCTCTCTCCCTGATCCTTTCCAGGGGCAGATCTTGATCTGTTCTTTGAGAGGTGTTTCCATTTTTGGATAATCACCACTGGTGACTCTGTGACGAGTCATGCTAAAGAAGGGTGATTTTTCTGGTCTGATAATGGAATATTTAGAAGGTAATGAGGTAAGTTTTATCACATGTAGTGATGAACTGCTCACAGGAAGAAGCCATAGGATAAATCCTCAAGGAATTTTTGAGCAATGTCAGCATAATTGGGGAGGGTTCAAGACTTTCAAGTGACTATGAAAGGATACCCCTGATTCAAACAGGTTTGATAGGTTTCTGTCACACAACAATCTCTGGAAAATGTTTGGCATTATACTTGGTAGGACAAATTTCTCCACATATATAAATGAGTCTTTAAAAAGCATTTTCTTTTTTATATTGCACAAAGGCAGAGATAATAGTAGACCCTTAGCATTATCTCCTAGAACAACAATGAAGTGCTTGAAATAAACCCAAGTTTCTTACAAAAAAAAAAAAAAAATCCAGAGTACATGTACCCAGAGGACACCTAACTTGGAACAGAAACCAGCATTTCTCCTCATCCTAATCATATCTACTGTTTTACAGTAAATATCAAAATGTACAAAACTGGAAAAGCCATGTCTGAAAAACAGGACTGCTCTAGAGCTGTCTAAATTGTACAGCCATATAAATGAAGATGTCAGGTCAACACTTAAGTTTCTGTTTTTGAAGACTGTACATCCAAGCACAAGCAACTGGAAATACAGAATTTCCCCGAAAAGGTGAGTGAGCTCTTCCCAGTCATCACTTTTACCTGGCATTCTATCTCTTGTGTAAGATTGCAGCTCAAATAGGACATGGAGGGAAAAGTGTATGTATTTATGAACCATTAAATACTTCACCTAGGACTGTTTATATGAATGGAACTTTTTCTGGCAGTTTACAAAATTGAAAAAGTTAAATCTGAAGATTTGAGCCTAAATATCACATTCAAAACTGGTAATTATTTTAAAATCTGATCATTTGCTATTTATAAAAGGTAATTAGAAGAAAATGCTTCATGTTTATACTTCCTAAATTCTGAAAAGCATTCATAGCTGAAGATTGTTTTGTATTTTCTATCTCAGGGCAGGCTGAGGAAGAGAAAGGAATATTTTGAACCAAGTTCCTTCAGCGCCCATGTGTCTTAATAGAAAAAAGGTACATTGGGTCATTATTTATAACTCTGTAACTGTGAAGAATTAATTCTATGGTTATATTCATTTTGTTTTAAAAATGCTAATTTATGACATTTTTCCGTGTTTGATTTCCTCCCATATAAAGTTAATAAGTAGCAAGGAAAACTTATAGTTCAAGCAAAGCATGTTTTATTTGCACCCTATAACACACCCCTATCATCTTTATAATAAAACCATGTAAAATATTTGCATGTTAAATATTTCTAAATGTCTTAGAATTGGGGGATTATAAGACTTCTAGATATTAAATATGCAAAAATAATCTCCTAATAGTACCTGCCCCTTTTTCTATAGCAAAAATATTACTATAAAAACAGAAATGATAGTGAGGAAATCCAAAAATTGCTGAGGGCTTAATCTAATACAATGCAATCAATACTAACGTAATCTATACACCAACTGTGGAACTTGGATCGAGGACTGTTGTGTGACCGCAAGCCTTGCTGGGGGGCATCCCACTTGGAGCTATGGAATCTGACTTGTCTAGAGCAAATGGTACCAGTCAAGTCATATATTTCATAATTACTTTTCTTCCCCACAGTTAATGAATATCTGACGGTCTCTTCACTTAAAAAAAAAGAATTTATATATATATATGGTTCTCCTGTAATAACTTCCATATACCGTGCTAGTGTTTGGAGTGTACAGCCTTCTCCACTTATGTCACATTTACCTGATCGTTTTTCCACGTTACTAATGGCTAAAGAAAAAAGTTATCTATGCACTCTCTGCAGAAATAAATACTGATGGTGGCTAAAGACCTCGAAGCATGAGGTTTGTGTACACAAGACAACCTCCTTCACGTTCCAACCAGAGAGAGACAACTTTGGTCCATCTGATGCAAAAGTAAGGGAGTCGTCCATCCTAGCATTTTTAATGCCACAGGAATTATTTTCTCAATCCAGTATTCCTACAAATTAGACTCTCTGAATATATTAAAACAATACTACTGTAACTTACAAGACCTGCATGTTACCAACAACAAATTCTCTCCTATAAACGGCAAGATCCAAGACGAAACAGACCTGCAACAAGGCTTACCTTCCACGTGGCAGCGTTACGTCGGAAGTAAGCAAACATTCTTGTGAACCAGTTATAGATTTCATTTAGTGTTAGCTGCTTTTCTGGAGATTCGAGAATGGCCTGTGAAGCGAAAGTAACGGAAAAAGATAATTTATGACCAAATCAGCACAACTGTCATTATACAATTTTTGGAAAATAGAAAATAATCGTGATGCTGAGCTAAAGCCTGAGAAAGGTTTCACGAAATGATCTAAGATGAATGGTTCTATTTACCAGTTCAATAGCAAAATTCAAAATGGAATTATCTAATTGTTTTGAGTTTTTATTTCTGTTTCCGTACCGAAATATTAATTTACCAGTCATTCATAAAGCAGAATCAAAGAGAAATGCAAAACATTTCACTAGCTGATTAAAGCTCAGTAATTATTTAGAGCTCAGATTAATTCTAGGGATCAGAGATTACTGTAGCTTGTGATAATTGACTTGCCATCTTTAAACAGGCTCATTTTCACTGTTGTGTGAAATGAATTTCCTAATAATCACATCGTATTGTAATACTTAATCAAAAGCAATTATGTTATATATTGCACTTTTAAAAAACCTTATAGAAAAGGTTTTAGCATGCTTGCATACTAAACGGTTTTAAATCTACTTCATCAATATATCCCTGGTACACATACACCTTCTGATGCAATTTCACAAACTGCATTGTTTACTTACCTGCCTAATTAAAGATGCATATGTAAATGGTGGTCTAACTTCTGCGTTCTTATAAAATTCTTGATTCTGCGCAATATCTGCTAAATAAGAATCATTGTCCTATTAATTATCACTTTTTACAAACAGGCTGGTCGACAAGCATTGCTGATTACAACTCTCTGTGAGGCAAAAATGGAGGATCTACCTGAAGAGATGGGCACGTTGTATTTGTCTGAGTACCGCCTGCGGATGGGGCCCACCGTGTGCATGCTGGTGGTGGTGATGACGGAGGGGCCTTGGGTGACGGGAGTGATGGGGGCAGTGGGGGTCGTAGGAGTATGAGGTAAGCTCTGTGGAGAAGCCTCTGACGCAGACTTGGAGAGGGTGACACTGGACACCAGATTCAGCTGTGAGGAAAGGAACAATGCTTAGAAGAGCCACCGAGAACGCAACGAGATCCAGCAGGGATGGCGCAGGGAGGCCTGGCCAGTGTTAAGTCTCTAAGCAGATGCTTATCGCCAGCTGAAACAAGAGGAGACTTCCCATGTAAAAGCTGCTTATTAAAATTTCTAGCATCGTTTCCTATGATTCTTTTTATTGTAGTTGATTTATAGGTACACAGCTAAGTGATTCAGATACACACACACATCCTTTTTCAGGTTCTTTCCACATATAGGTTATTAAATATCTCTGGAAATGTTCTCCTTTCCTGTTGCTGAGATGTTTTATTTTTTTCCAAAGACAGTTAACTAAGTATTTACAGACACAAAAGGGGTTACCTAGCCTGGTGAGTGTGAGAAATTCTGGGTCATGCTGCTGCTTTAATCACAACTTCACACCCCTCTTTCATAGTCTACTATGCAAGGTTTACTTCGTAAACCTCGAAGAGGGAGATAGAGTCCTTGTAGCCCCACGAACACTGATGTTTCAGGAAACACCAGTTGAGATACAGTGGCATCAACCTGAGCTCTGGGACAAACCTTTCTGAACTGGGCTAGTACAGCAGAGAAACTGTTTTTACTTACTCTCAATCAAAATCAAAATTTTATTTAAACAGCCAAATGCTGCCAGGGGCTACACTACACCGGGACAGGCTCACTTAACTCCACGATGAAACTTCAGGGATAGGATCTACTACAGAGAGGCCTGGCCCATGACCTGTTATAAAGAGTGGAACCAATCCACTAAACATTCATTTAGCTCCATCAGTTCGCAGAGACTCCTCTTTGAAAGCTTTATGTGTCATCTTCATTAAACTCTATCCAATACAGGATTGGAATCTATTCATTTAAAACAAACATGGCATAGGAGAGATCTGGAACTGTAAAAAATAAAATCTCATTTTTTCCCTTCTAGTTTCAAATGTGTAGTAACAAAATGGAGTACTCCAGTGCTTCAAGTAAAGAAATGCCTACTAGTTATTTGCAGTAGCGTGGGGGAAAACGAATGAGTCCTGTTTTGGGCTTTCCTATTACCTGTTTTGCCTTTGCCTTGAAGTGTTTTTCTTAATAATACTGGAAATATAAGCCTGTCCCCCCTCTTCCAAAAATCTGTTGCTATTGAAACACTGTATCTTGGCTCCACTGAAAAACTTGGTTGTTTTCAACACAGTTCTTACAGTTTACCCAGAAGTGCTCTCTCAGAAACCTGCAGCTACCTCCAATCCAAAAGAGTTTAGGAGAGCAGGATCACTTGGTATAGAAGTGGAGCTCGAGCCTGTGGTCCTCACTCCCACCCACCATGTCCTCTGCCTGCCTGTGGAAAAACCTTAGCCAAGGAATAAGCTTAATCAGAGAGATGAGAACACACACAAGAAACAAAGGAAAACAGAGGAGACCAAATAGTAATACTGTAGTCACTGAGCATAGTCACAAACCTTTAGTTCCTTCTCAAGGGCTATAGATAATATTCTGAGCCATGTCCTGCAAGCTGTTTGGCAGATACTGAAATCCCCGCCAGGGAGGAGAAGTTAACTACACGACGACCAGAATGTAGCCATGACAGAAGCTGCCACAATCCCAAGAACTGGCCTCAAGGAAATGGGAACTGACCGACACTGGAAATGAAGATTAACTACTGACGCTGGTCAGACCACCGATGACCAACTTCAAGATGACTGTCAGAGCTGACTGTGCTGTTTCTGCATGTAGCCCCCTCCGTCTGTCTATAAAAGCTCTTGCCCCCTGATTATCAGTGGAAGGAGTTGGCCTTTGGACAGGCGCCTCCCCCCACTCCTCACTGCTGACATCCAAACTAAAGCAAACTTTCCTTTCCACCCACCTGGCCAATTTACTGGCTTTTGAGTGGTGAGCAGCTAGATCTGGGTTCAGTAACAGTATCAAAATCTGCCTGAAACCAAATTTTGAATCCCTTAACAAATTAAGTCTGTTTCACCACTGCAAGAGTCCTAAATCCAAAGCATTATTTATAGAAACTATTAAAAATTAGATTCTCTGAGATCTAATCAAAGAACAGATAGAACAGAGTTCCAATTTGTTAGGAAGACTCAACCTTTCTCATGCCCTAGTAATGAGAAATATCAAATATTGCTAAGGAAATACTAACAGAAAAAGATAAACATGGTGCTGGAAACTGAATGCGGGGTGCAGGCTTTGGGTTGGGTTTTCCTTTTTAGTCCTCCCTTGAAATGCTGACTCAGCCAACATCAGACACACCACTCCCAGCTCCACGCAATTCCTACCCCAGGCTCCCCCATACCTGATGAGAGCAAGCTATGGAGATGGCACACCATCCTTAGGAATCCCCTGGCAAGCCGGGCAGATGCAGGGAGCTCTTTTTCACCAATGCTGGAAACTTCTGGACACACATTTGCAGACTAAGTGCTAAAAGTCTTGTGGAGCACTCACAGGATGGAGCTGATCTGGGGGTCACGGGGGAAGGCTGGGGCGACCACCTCTTCACCTTGGGCCCCACTCACTGACCAAGCAGTGGAACAGTGTATCTAAACATCCATCAGCCCAAGCAACCGGTCTAATGCTCATGAATACACAACTTGTACAAATCAGATGCTGTTAGGCCTAAGAGTATCAGAATGCCCAGGAAAGTCATGGGTGCCATTTGTAAAAACAACGTTGTAAACCCCTTGCCACTGCCTGGTTTCACTTCAATTCTCATACCATCAGGAATACTTGAGATGTTATACTCATATTTTAGAGAGAAGCAGACAGGGGCTCATCAGAGATTAAATAACTTGCCCATATTCACAATCTGAACTCAAAATCAAATACACACTTGTGATTCTAGGCCCTTTGTGTAATATTCTCCTTCTGCCCAGATAATGGGAAAAATAAACACGAACCAGGTTCCTTTTTCTACATGCTCGTTTTTGGAAAGGACCTGGGGATTAGCTTTTATCCCTGCTTATAAATGGCATTCAATAAATATTTCCAAGCAGACGACAGCAATGCAAACTGCAATGACCAAAACAGGAATAGAGGAGACGACTGCTGCCCTTGGAGGGCTTACCATCAAATGCAGACACTGATGACGACAGGCGTAACAATCATAAAACAATTCCGAGAACCCACTCTGCTTTTTGGCTTCTCAGTTGAAGAACATTACCCTAAACACCATAGTGCTCTTTAAAAGGTAATGAAAATGATAATATAAATACAATGTCCTCAAGAAATATGCATGGTCCTTTCCAGTTCTGCAAGGAAGATCATCAAGTCCACTGGGTTCTAGTTCACTGCCAGAAGCCCAAACTCACGGAAACACTCAGCAAGTGCAGACCCATCTTTTGGGAGCTCACCTACAAGAACGGACAAGCCCCACAATACGGGTACGAAGTCTTAAAACGTGAAAAGAATGTCATTCGTGCATTTCTGGCAAAGGTCTTAAGACTTGGACCGTTTCTACCCCAAAAGCAACAGTAAAACAGAAAATCCCTCCCGGTTAGCACAATCCCTGACAACAGAGAGGCGGCTGAATTTTCTGGAGACTATGAAACACAGGTAACCAGGGGAAATCAACACCAAGCCAGGAGAGCGCAGAGAGGGGATTTTTACCAGGCTTGACAAATGACACCGTGAGTCACACCCACCGCTGGGCTGTCTCTAATAAGCCACAGAGGAAGCAGCCAATCTCGGCTAATTACCAGATAAAAATGTATTGTAAGGACTCTCATTAGGAGACGCGGATGGAGGTGATCTAATGATTAAATGCTGCATTCGACTGACCCACCATCAACGCACACTGGTGCAAGATGTCACGGGAATATTTTGTAGAAACAGTGATTTTATTTCGAGGAGGGGAGGCAGTAATATTTGTAATGATGGCTATGAGGTAAACTAATTAAAAGACAGTTCGGAGAGGAAGAGGGTGGCTGAGAGCAGCTGTGGCCGTTCCAAAACCAAGTGCCAAGTCTCCATAGAGGAACTGCAGTCAAGTGGAAAATTTCTGCCTGACCTCTGCCCTTGCTATTAATTTGCAGGGAAACTAATGACACATATACATATTCCCACAAAATTGTTCTAATTGCTAATTTGCCAAAGGAGCCCTGATTCCAAATTAAACACGACTGTAGCCTGTGAGGGAAGGAAGAACAAAAAGCTGTAAACTCCAAATAGAGGGGGGCTTCGCCTCGTGAAATCATTTGAAGGCTGAACCAACAAGTTAATGAAATGTCAACCTTGTCAAATGTGATCGAAGTTTCTTAACTTTTAAACTCAGGCTGCATGATCACATGCTGGTCTCGAGGAGAAACCATCTCTGGGGAGGAAGGTCACTAGGGGGTGAGAAGATGGAGCTGGGGGAAAGTTTCAAGACAGGTTCTGTGTTCCAACCAAACCTTCTCTTTTAATTAAGGTCTCTCTGGAAAAAAGTGGACCCCTCTACCCGCCCCCCCCGCCCAAATTAATTACAGACTTAGAGCAAACTGGGAACAGTGAGAGGTGTGCTGTAATCCTGAAAGATTCATCTGAATTGTAAACTATTAAAGCTTAAAACATTCATCAATTAAAATGAAAGCACAAGTGCTTCGTTCTGACTGTAGCTCAGGTTGGAAGAGAGAATTTTTTTTCGGGGCCTAGAGCAGGAAGGGATGGGACTGGGAGGGTTTCTTTTCCTATTTTTCAGATTGTGTTCATTTTCTATTTAAAAAGAAGTTGCTATGTTTAGAAAAGTTAGTAACTCTGATATTTTCTACATGGCGAGTTTCCATCATGTGATGATTTCGGCAAAGATAATCTCTGAAACGCCGGCCAAAAGCTGAATTCTTATGTCACTTCAGATTGCCATAGGGTTTTATTTTATTTTTTAATTTCTGTCCACTCTCAACTATCGGGTTTTCTCCCAGGTCAGTTGCAGGGGGACTCTCCTAGAAATCTTACCCATCCAAACAACTGGAACCGCATCAGCTGCCCAATACTCAATACTCTGCTGAGCCCCTCTGTGAAAGAAAGATTTACCTTTTCGTTTTTAAACAGTTAACCTCTGCTCTCTCTTTAAAAGACGGTGAGTCACTCCCATTTTTTAAAAAATCAACGCACTGCTGATGTAAACCCAGGACAGAAACAGACTTGTCCTAAGGATTCCCATAAGAATTTCTGTGTATTTTTGTTTGTGCTCCTGCCTTGTTTCAGAACAGATTCTGAGAACAAAAGGCAAACCTGAAACCCGGACTCTGAGGGACCCAGCTGCTTCGTAGGGACTCTTGTGCTCACCCATTTTCCTGTTGCTGGTTTGACTGACCTGAGCAGGTGAATTCTAGACAAGAATCCCTTGTGTCCAGAGATGGCCTTTCTGAAGGTGGAGGAACTGGAGGGATGTTCCCAGACCATGGGGTGGGGTAGCTGGGCGTTGCTGGGCAGGGGGTGACCTCGAGGACAACTCCCTCTGCCTAGTCCCACCACTGCCTGAGATCTGGGCCCCGTGTAGGACAGTGACTGAGAAGGCGATCGTCACTAACACTGAACCTCCCTCAGCACGGGGGGCTTCACAAGAAACAGTATATAAGCACTGCTTGTTTTTGCAAATCTCTATGACGGCCTCAAATTACTTCTCCAACTCTACAGCCAGGCTACAGCCAACAGCCCACAGGATCCTCCATTTCATTAAGAGTTAAAGGAACCACCCCCCTGCTTTGGGGGGGCGGGGGAGGGGTGTAGGGGACACACACAGTTTTTATAGTAGCTAAAAACTACTTCCAAACAGTCCTAATTGCTATGGTTGGAGGAAAAGAGAATGTGTACGAAGGAAAATCTAATACTGCCTTTCGCTTCAAATAGCCAAGTTCCTGTGTTTTATAACATCTTCATAAAGGAGATTCTACCTACACTGTACTTACTTGCCCACCAAACCTGAAGGAATGTGGTTTCACCAGGGTTGGGAGCTGTTCTCTCGGGGGTAGGAGTACCCTAAAGCTAAACCTACCTCTCATGTTCTCAAGATTATAAAATATGATTTACAGTATCTTCCCGACATTACGATAGTGAAAAAGTCTTTTTCAAAACTCCTTAACAACTTAATAAAGTATTAATACAGACATACTTCTTGGTGGTAGTGGTGGTTTACTGTTTTATTCTGAGTGCGGCCTCCCTCCAAAGAAACATCTCAGGAGAATTCTCCATGGAGTAAGCATGGAGACATTCGCCCTCAAGCAACCCACTGTGCTGTTTACCTTGAGAACACTACTGGTACTGAGTTTGGAACAAAAGAATATCACTCTCAGTAGGCCAGTTTACGATCGCTTGATTTTTCACTTGTGCTTCTCTGAACATGGAAAAGAGATGAATCTTTGGAAACGTCAGCCTACAACACTCGTGGCCATTCTGACCATACGACAGGTCCACCTTTACCCACTGTATAACTCCTGTGCTAGAATCTGCAGTTGCTCTGGTAAACACGGCCCAGCCTTAATAACATTAAAAGCTTATAAATAACATTACAAATCAAAAGCTTGTTTTGGCTGACATCGGCTATTCTCTGCCTTCCTCCACTGTGACCTCCATCACAGACTTTGCTCTCCCAGTTCCCTTGCTCAAACACCCGCACCTACTCTTAACCCTTGGCAGGAATCATGAAAGCTGATTTCCTTCTCCTCCTTCCCGTTCCTCTTTTACGTCGCATCTTAGATGGCACTGGTGCCACGAGTCTTCCTCGCTCCCAGTGCCAGGGACGGTGGTCCACACACTGACGTGGAGCGCAGCTCTCCCACAAGACACTCAATGGCAGGGACGGGTCTGTCCTATTTTCCTATGTTTCCCAGTCGCATGTTCCATAAATATTCACTGATGCAATTACTTTGATTTTAAATTCAGAAATTCTCTTTACAAAAACAGTGTGTACTGCAATTTGAGTCCTGGGTATGATTACAAAAGGAGAAGTTTTTCTCTTCTTAGAAGACTTTCAAGCAAGCAGGGAGAGATGTTACCGGAGGCCTTGTGGAACAGGACGCCCGTGAACCCCTGTTCAGCTCACCTAGATGCTTCCCAGGGTGAGGGGCCGAGGTCAGACCCACGTCTAAAAACTTGGGGCTCTCCCCAGATGAGAATATCCTCTGACAAGCCAAATGGGAACATGAGTTCCACAACAGGATCCAGCAAACACGTCTAGGGGCTGATGTCAGAACAATCCAAGAAGGTTTTGGCAGTTTCTTTGATGCAGTGAAATGGGAACTGGCTGGATGACTGGACACAGCAAATGACACTTACCACCCAAATGGCATTTAGTGAAAAGCAACGTTTACAGCAAAGCATTCTATCACTTAGTGACTAAGGATTTTAAAATAAACACCAAGTTCCTTTTAAACAGAAATGGAAAAAAGAAAAAAAACTTCACAAACTTCCTGGCAAGACTCTAACATGGGCGTCCCCAGCAAGGGTTAGATCTGAATCCCAGGAACTGCTTCTTTCAAATCAGAGTCTAGGAGGATGCACGTTTCAATATACACTGTGCGTTCTATGATTTCAGGAGGAATAAATTAATTACAGGCAAAGGGGAGTCTTTTACACCTTAGAACTGATCAGATAATTAATTCTATATCCCTAAAGTTGAAAGAACTGAGGGTTTGCTCTATGCCTGTGTCCCCTCCCCTTTTTACAGCAAGGAAGTAAAAATGTGTGCAAAACACTACATGTCTACCTTTTATAATTAATTTCCCAATGCCTCACCTATACATATTTTAATAATTCCTGATTTATAAGATGGTATCTATAATAAAATTTTCTATTTTCAAATAAATGAAAAGAAGGCATGTTCTCTCTGGCAACAGAGTGTCACACAATATCTGCTTGTCAGGCACCAATTTTTATTTCTTACATGTAACTTAAAGGATAAGGGATTTATAATGCTGCCTGTGAAAGGAACCACTTTTCATATACAAATGTGATCTTTTTTTTTTTCCCAAAGGGTAATACAACAGTACATTTACATAAACTAATCCAAACAATCTATGTATTTGACAATGGCAAACCTCACACAGGCGGCCTATTGTTGGTTTACATCTTGCAGTTCTTTATATTGGCTTGTAGCACTGCTCTAGCTGTCAAAGGTTTGACTTGGACTCCAAATAAATGGTTATAGAAGTGCTGTGCAGCGATATTGGACTTCTTTGCAAAAGAAAACCTGCTGTGTATGAATTCAAAAGCTATTAATTTTTCAGTCAAAAATATTCGTGCCTATTTCTTTTAATAAAGAAATACTGTGCTGAGCTACTAAGAGATAATGTTGACTAGTGGTAAAGAATTTTCAATAGAGCAGTTAAAAATAAATTTAGTAGGAGGTCCCCTTCCAAGTTATAATTTTCTAGCATGTAAACCATTTTTTTAAATACTAATGAAGACAAACCTTCCTGCCCTGTGCATTTCCCCCAGGACGGCTCTTCCCTGTTCACCGGCTGCTTAACATGGGTCCTCATGGAGACTCCCAAGGGTCTCTTTTGTGGCCTCTGGAAGCTTATGTATATGGCACTCCAGGCCTGCACCAGCCCCATGATGGCTCGTGGAGTGCCCCGCAGGGTGTCTCGATTCCTTTTCTGCTTTCATCCCTCCTCCTCTCACCAAGAAGCCTCATGATACTAAATGAGTCCATTCCTAGAGTGCTGAGTCCACACATTGCTCTAATCCTCATTAATATCTAACCTCATATTACTGTTTTTAATTCATGGAGCAAGTCATCTCATTCTCTCCCTTGTTGCTGGGTTTAGAGACGCAAACCCTTTATCCTGGAGAAAACCATTTCCCTAATGAATGGAAACCATCTGAAGATGTCCAGAGATGATCAGCTCCCCTTGCCATCAGCTCTACCCACTGAAGAACTCAGTGGGACCACGCAAGGATCTTACCAATTTGTTTTCGTGGGGTTCATATTATTCCTAGGGGCCTCCCTAAAAGAAGAGGTTGATAGGAACAGCACCCAGAGCACAGCTGACTAATGACTCCACACCACCAAAAGGCCTTCCTCTTTCTTTTGGGCAGCCCACACGTTTGTTCCTACAGCCGTTTACTGCAAAACACATGGAAACCAAGGGTTCTTTCCTAGTAAAAATGGATGTGCAAAGTGTTTAATGATTTTATGTCCTATATCTCAGTAATGTGTTCTGTTGCAGACATTAATTTTGTCTGCCAACTGCATCTTGGCAGGCTACCATATTTGCTGGGTTAATAGTCTGACTCCGTTTTATTTCTATCACCATAAATCATGTATGGGTGTATGTTTGCTTTATTTATAGAAAAAAAAAAAACAGTCAAAACAGATAAACCAATACATTGCCATTACACTGCATCATTGCATATTGATTAAAATTGCTGGTACTAACTATAGATTGTCAACGCTCAATTAATTTTCACACAGTGACTCCAAGCAAAATCAAATAAACGCAGTGTACCCTTAAATTTTACAAATCTTAAAAATCAAGAAGCAAAGCACTCTCTCCATTGTGAAAAATTAGTTGAAGCAACTAGATTTTGAGAACTGTAGGTCTATGAGAAACGTAACTGAAAACCATCAAGGTACAACAGGGAACGAGGCCCCAGACAGGATCTGGGGTCCAGATAGCATCCTTCCACTTTGATATTGTCTGTGCTTGCACGACACTCTTCAAGGTCAAAGAAAAGGGAAATAAGGCAAGTAGTAAGAGATTCCTGAAAGTGAGATGTAATTTCAGGGTACCACCACGTTTGATCTCACTTTGAGGGAGTCATTTTCACTTCCAACTCTTTGGTAACCATTAGACGTTCTCCAGTAATTATAGCCTCTAATTATTTCAACATTTCCTCCTCTTTCCTCTCAGACTGGACTGGACCATCCCTCAACCATTTTCTCATACCCACTGTCTCTTGGCTAACCCATGCCAACATACATTTTTTTTCTTCTGCCTTCCTGGTCTGGCAGTCCTCTCTCTGTGTTTCCATCAACAAGAAATCAGAAAGTTTGCTTTTTGCTCTGTTTTTGTTTTTTCTTCCAAAGAGTTGTCAGTGTATGTTTTAGTATGTTGGTGTAGCATCAATCATCTGTCCCAAAGAAGAGCTGATTGTGGGGTCTCGTGGCTGAGGACTGCGCCTGAATCATCTTGTATGCATCTCCCTAAATGCCCAGCACACTGCACTGTTCATAAAAGGTAACCAGAACCAGATGGAACATAAGTCTTTCAATATTCAAAGCTGCCAGACTAGGGATCCTCCTTCCTTGCGGAAGGGAAGCAGAGAAGAAATAGTGTCAGGTACCCTCCGGAGGTCGCTCAGTACTTACGGGTTGAGGGGCAGTTTTGGGTTCTGTAGACTTCACGTGCAGGTGGGTCATCATGGCTTGCAGGCGCTCTTTGTCTTTCGCAAGCTGGTAGGGAGAAAATGCTCTGTTATTTCTTTGAAAACAGATACATTACTCTTTAAATATCCCAAACGATACATATTCCAGATTACACTATGGCCCCCTGGCATACAACAAAATTTGCATCACTGCTTAATCGTTTTGAAATCTATACGACCACTGCCAAACTCCGAGTAACTGGAGGTGTCGGTGTGTGATTTCTCAATACAAGATGCATGAGCCTTTAACTGGGAAGTCCTAGACCTACTGGCACCAAGGAGTCCCATGTAACACAGACAGCTACAAGACAAAATCGTGAATCACGCCTATTAACCAACCTGATTCATGAGGAAGCCAAAGGAAAATGAGCTAGGGAACTGAAAACTCGTAAATTCATCTGTTGTGGTTGTGGAGAAACTCCTAGACACACAGATACACTTATGCAAAATTAACTCCATCTTTCTTCACAAGTAGACAGAGATGCAGACAGTCCAAGCAAGACATTTTAACAGGGCAGGCAGATAGCTACAAGGGGGGACAGGTCCCCATTTCCAGATAAATGTACAGTAAGTTTACTCATTCACCGACTCAGTATCTGAGTACCTACTATGTGCTAGTCTCATTGTGACAAAAATTCAAGTCTCCTCAATCTAGAAAACATTCTCTTCTGAAGGCACATGAATTCCTAACTGGTGTACATAGTAGGGACTCAGATGCTATTTGTTACAGGCTGCTTTCTTATGCTGGCCCTGGACTGTTTCCTATACAAGGGTATCTTCAACAGTTCAAGACACCTGAGCATAGGGGACATAATTAGGACTATAAAAGAGGTAGGAAATGCATCCCCCCAAAAATACAGGTTTAGTTAAGAGAAAAGCTGTGGAATTTGGGGGAAATGCCACAGAAGAGATTCCTATGAGACGGGGAGAAGGAGGGAGGAGGGGAGGGCGATGCAGGAGAGGCAGGGATGGAAAAAAAATCTCAGTTCAGGACGTTTACAGACTGTTTGCCCAAAATAATGCGTTAGAATTGGGAAGGGACTCAGTCCTTCCATGTCACATAATTAACCTTAAATCTTTAAAATATCAATTAATTTTTTTAAGTCTAAAATTATTTCCCCCAACCCTCAAATCAAGTAAGATTCACTTTTTAAAATCCAAGTGCATTTTAAGGGAGGAGGATGTTTCAAGAATTGGGGGAAGGCAGAGAAAAGGGAAAAAATAGAAAAACAAGAATGAAAAAGCTTTCAACTTATCCTAACTCGATGACTCAGTCTCAAGCCATATCACATTTGATTTTTTTTTTTTTCCTTTTTATTCCCTTGTGGTGTGGTTTGGGGAGGAATAAATTAAGAAGTGGGGGGTGGGGGGAAGCCTTACAGTGTAGCGTTTATCTTTCAACAAACAGGAAATGAAAATGATACCATATTAGGAGCCACTTTATGTTATTCACCCTCTGTTCTTTAGTCAGTTATTGAACAGCCAAACTAAAAGATGCTCAGAACACATAATGCTAAAGGAATTCAGTTTTCCAAAGTGGCTCGGTTAGAACAATTAAAATGTTAGCAATGGCATCTTTCTACGGTTATTTGTTTTTTATGTAAGTGTTCTAAGTTCTTCAATGTTACAACTAAAACATTTTTAGATTAAGAAAAATGGTTTGTTTTAAAATTATCATGGGGCAGAGGAATGGAGGCATCTCTGTTATTCTTTTTAAAAACAAGTAGTAGTCTGTGGTGCTAAATGCTACAAATTTAAGGGTGGGAGGCATATTTACTGAAGAGTCTGATGAATATTAATCATGACTTAATTTAGGGGTTAACGCTGTTGATGGAACAATTACAAAGACCAAGTAGGAGGAGGTCCAAATTCCCAGCATCAAAAGAAACCATTACCTCTATGTTCCATCCAAATGTCTACCAAGCTGACCTTTTACTGGTCAAAGGTGGTAACACCACATGGCAAACACACATGGAGAATCTGTACACCCAGTCACCTCCGCAACCCTGGTGCTTTACTGCTGGAGGGAATCTTACTTCTTCATAAGAATATCACTTAGATTCATCATTCCTTTTGAGAATTATCCAGGTTCCTTATTTTGCCTCAACCTCAAGTCTACTATCCTAACTCTGGTTTACTATAGAAGACAGGCAAAGTTACAGAAAGAGGCAAAAATCCAAGCTTTTATTTGTGTTTATTAGCACAAACTAGCATGTCGTATATAGTCTTGGGAAGGATTTTGGATTTTTATCATTGATAACAGTTCTAATACAAACTTTTGACAAGTGAAAGAAAAAAAATCTCACCAAATTCACTTTTTATTATTATGCAAAAATGGCTACAAGTTCACACCTAGTGAAATCAGCTCCTCTAAGGTGGCTGTCTTGCATTTACAATACTCACTGGTCCTTCAAACAGCTTGCAGATTCTTTGCTGTTTTTTTATGCCATCATTCCATGAGCTCACCACCCCCATCAATTTTCACAGCATCCCTTCTTTGTTATAATATGGGGATACAAACATTTAATATTAGCAAATATAGTCTAGCATTCCCTTATCAACTGACTCCCATGACAGGCAAAGAAAAGGATGGAAAATTCAGTCCAAAAGTCACCTAAAAATCTGGTTGACAGATTTACACATCCTTTCATGTTGTAGTATCAAAAGAGAATTACTCTCCCAGAGCTTTCCTGGTGGGTACAGGAGGAGTATCTAGCTTAAAAGGAACGACAACAGGCCCGCAGTAAGGGGAGCTGCGTGTGCAATGTCTGTTTAAATCAGTAATCTGGTGCACCAATACTGCAGAATGACTACAGAGTCAAAAATGGGTTAAAAAGGACGTGGGCTAACAGACTTCGAAGGATTTGAATCCTGGCTCTGAGACTCTGAGCACATTATGTAACCTTTTCAAGCTTTTCACTTCTCCTTCTAAATATGGAATAATAATCTCTGAACTTTGAAGGGTTGTTTTGAGGATTAAATAAATTCTTGCACATAACAAGCTTAGCACAGAGCCTAGCACTTCATGAATGCTCAAAAAAAAAATATTTTTTTTTTTTTAAAGGAAAGTTAAATCAGTCTAGTCTATCTAGAGTTCTGACTGAGTAGATGTTTGGAAACTGGATCAACGTAACAGAGGTTCGACGGAGTTTGCAGCTGGGCTAACTGCGGAGAGAATTTTGACATTTTAAAGAAGGGAACAGGAAGCTAGGAAAGATGATGCTCGTTTCTCATGGATTTATTCCCTTGGTTCTCACTTTTCTCTGTCCCTTGTCCTAAAGAAATGTTTTTCCTCCCCTTGACTAATACGGGTCACTCCCTCTTCTATTCCCCATGGCCTCAGGTCAGCCTTCGGATCGCCAGCGCTGGCCAAGACTGTAACAGGGGTGTCGCTCCCTAACTGCTGAAGGCCAGGGGGCCCCACGCACCGTCTTCAAAGGTAAAAGCTAAGAAGATTACGCTCATTCTTTTACCAGAGAAAAGGTAACGTGGGCTGAGGTTCATTGAACACAATCATTTTCCACACTCGCAGGAGGACTAATCATTTTAAGCCCAATTCGGCGGTTCTCACTGATGAGAAAATTCTTCTGAAAGCGAAGGATTTGGGAGACAGGAAAAAACACTAGAATTACAGAGGATGGAGAGAGGAAGGGGCCAGGCCACTCACCCCATTTCACAGGCTGTTGAGGCTACTCCAAGGCCTCTGGTTCTCATGCCGTGCTTCATAGCTGGGGAAACTAAGGCTCATGGGGAGAACTTAACCTGAGGCCGTGGAGCTAGGAAGGGACAACAGTTAAGACTAGAACCCCGGTGACATGATGCTTGGTCTGACTTTGCCAAATGGGTGGGATCCCCGGCATCACCTGGGACCCCACCTGAGAACCCAGATCTTTGCCTCCCTCCCGTCTCCTACACTAACCTATGTAGGCAGAACCTGGGGGGTGTGTGTATGTGTGCGCACACATGGGCGCACAATGTTAGCCACACACAGGTTACAAAGAAGCAAGCCTGGATTAGTCGACTGATGTCCCCAGTTTCAGCGACCTAATCTTGTCCAATTCTCCAGGGGAGGGATCCAGGAGTAAATGCTTCTAATAAGGACACCAAGGGTCCAAGTTTAATGAGGTGCGTTGGGAAGACACCACTCTCTTCTATGAACTGAGTGTGCCATAGCGGGGGCGGGCTCGATACCCTCCGCCACTGCATAAATACAGTCCCAACAAAACTGACGGAGGCAGAATGGCTCTTATTACCTGGTCTCTTAAGAACATATTATCAAAAAGAGGAAAAAGGTAAAAAAAAAAAAAAACAACAGGGGTGGGGGGAGGGCAGCAACTGGAAGAAGGAGAAATTAAATTCTTCTACCAAACTGATTATTTACCAGATAGCTATCTTCCAGCCACTCTATCCAGCGGTGGTCATTCACAGACCTTCACATCTCGGCCTTGAAGGCCAACTCAGGCTCTCAGCGGGTAGGCAACCTACGGCTCATTTCACCCCAATTGAAGAATTTCCCAAGTTTTATTGTATTCTGTCACCATCTTAACATTCCTCACGTGTTATTATTAAAGACTCTCTTGACATTTCAAGCAGACGCACTCGGATACTCTGTCATAGTCTAGGAATTCTAATGCTCCCAGAGTAAAGCAGGATTTTAAATTATGAAAAAGAATCGTCTTGGTTTTCCAAGGGGGGACGAGGAAGGGAGACACGCAGAGACCCTCCCTCCTTTTTCTCGGCCCCATCACAGAGCAGTGGCAACACGAAGCTGTGATGCTAGTAGGATCTCTGTTTCCAGCACCCTTCAAGCTTGTTCAGAGATAGTCAGGAGGCTGCGGAGTCCCTGTTGTGAGGCGCTGTCCCGAGTACCGCTTCGAATGGGGTTAGAAAGGGCCAAAGGCATCGGAGACAGGTGACACACTGGCCAGTGTCCCGGAAGTTGGTGCGATTACAGACAGCCCTGCTGAAGGCGAGGGATCACATGAGTCGCCACGGTGACGGGTCTGTGTGAGGCAGGTCTCCCTCCGCTGGTGCCGCCTGTGCACTCCCCTGCCTGCTGACATTTCCTTAGAGCCCACAGTTCCTGGGGTGGATGGATTTGGAAACCTTCCGCGTGGGCCCAGCATCACCGAGCTCCAGCCCAGGCCCCTCCTACCAGGAACTTCTCGAGGAAAAAGCTCGTTGAGGCAGAGGAGAGCGCGGCCCCACCAGCCGTGTTTCCAAACCCTTGATCTGCAAGGCTTGGGTGTGTGCAGAGAACCTAGCGGGGTGTAGCGGAGTAAAACTTGCTACTTCAAAATGTCTCTCTGGCATGCAGATTATTATTTTGAGCTTAAAAGAGTCATGGTCCCAAAGTCTCAGAAACTCTGACCTTCCTTTTCCTAACAGAACTGCAAGGGCCTGTCAGAACAGAGCTATCACTAGCGGATCTGCAGAGTACAGGCCAGGAGGTGGAGGGTGGGGAACTCTGCAGGGCCCTGAGATCAGCGTCCACTCTGCACCCCATTGTCTCCCTGTGGTCACACAACATTTATTTACTAAACATTGACTTTTCCATCTCCCTGTGAACTGCCTTTGTCCCATATGAAGTTCCAAAGCCCTACTCCCAACACCCTCTTTTGTCTTTAGCTGAATATGGTATTCACCTCGAGGGTTTTGACCATTCTGATAGGTGATTCAGTTTTCCTGGGTCTCTCCCATGTATACCATCTTGCTAAGCTTTTGCTTGATTTTCTCCTCTTACTCTCTCTCCTGTCAACTGAATTCTTAGACCAGGCAGAAGAACTTAAAAGGGTAGAGGAAAATGTTCTCCGCCCTAACAGAGCCCTGATGACCCCGGGTGCAAAACCACAACAGCACTGAGCAAGAAAGGAAGGCGGATTCCAAAGGTGGGGGCCTGCCCATCACCTTTGAACAAGTTAGTTAGATCTTCTACACCCCAGTTCCCTCATCTTTAGGGGGCAGGGGGGCACTATTCTGACTCTCAGAGGACAATCACCATCCACTTAGAAACACCTTCTCAAAGAGCAAGAAGAAATATTACATTAAACATGCTCGTTAAGTGTGAGACACATACTGATTTCCAAATGTTAGATTCTCCCTTTAAAACATGACTCGTGGGGTGAAAGAAACAGGGTTTTGAATTGGGGGCTGTGAGACTTCAACAAACCTGAGGGTAAATTCACTAGGACAGTGTCTTGGCTATAGAGTAGGGGCTTGATAAACATTCTTTCAAGTGGTTTTCGAGCTCCTTAGTGCAACAAGCAGAACACGGGCATACTAGATGTTCTCTACAGCCAATAGATTCAAACAGATCATGAGGGCAACCAACTCATCTCAGTTTGCTCAGGACTCTGCCCGTTCTGAAACAGAAGACCCCAAGTCCCAGGAAAGCAAACTGCAGTGGCTGCTTACCACCACATCCTGTTCAACAGAGAGATTAATTTTAAAAAGAACCCAATATCCCTCCACTCTCAGTCTCCCTCACCCCACAACCTAGGCACATCCCTCAAGCGGCTCCTGCGACCTGGAATGTCCTTGCCAGGCTCTTCCCCTGACACCTCCACAGTGACTCCCCCCACCCCAAACTCTGCCTTGAGGGCAGTTACAGACCTAGTATTTTTACCCTCTCCACATTATAGGAAGGAAGAAAGCGGCTTACTTATCTATATCCAGAGCTTGGAATACCCTAGGTGCCTGATAAACAGTGACTGAATGGAATCAAATGAGTCATGGATAACAGGTCCACATCCCTCCAACCCCACCCCTACCAGGGCCAAGCACATCTTCCCCATCAGCTGGGTGGCTCCTATGCTCCTTGGTTGCTTTCAATATTCACTTTAAAGGGTCTTGGGGCTGAGGGGTTGTAGGAAACCTGTCCTGGGCCCTGCCCCTGACACATGCGGAGCCCTGGACATGATGAACAGGCCAAACCTTCAAGGCTTCTTTTTTCTTTCTTTCCAAGCCCGTCTTTATACACCAAAGAGGATGAGCTAATGACTGAGCAAGGTTACATGGTCACAAAACAGAATTAAATTGAATAAATATGTCCAGAAAACTGTATTTATACCATGAACATCTCAGCTTTCTAAGACAGATAAGTCCATCCGCAGACTTTTTTTTTCCTGTTGTCTGTTAAATCAGATGCCTTTCCCTCTTCCCAAAATGGAATTCTGACCCAGCCACTGAGATATCTTTTGTGTGATCTCATCGCCAACTGAACGATTGAGAGAGCTCACGAGCATCTCCCTCCCAGGCGAATGAACCCAGATAACGGGATGAATACGGATTTAAATCCAGGGGACAGAGAGTAGGTGCTCAACTCTCAGAAGGAACCTTTGGGTGCTTCTTTACAGCCCTGGCCGCACCTCTGGTGTCCTTGCCCTGTGGGGGAGGGAGCTGGACATTTCATGACCCACATAAAACCACAGATACTGACCGTGGGGATTTTTCCTCCTCCAGTCCTAACTCATTTCCATGACTGCCTATTGTCCAGAAAAATCTGTCAACAGAGAACATCTAACAGATGCAATCTTAAAATACATTCCCTGACCTCAAAAAGGACATTCTCTGTTCTCGATCCAAATGATTGCTATGGTGTCCATCTGTCGTCATGCTAGGTGCCTAAGTGTCCAGGGTAGGACCTCATGTAGTTTCTCGGCTTCCTGGTAACAGCTGGGGTTAATCCCCATTCAGTCCATTGATAAATGTCAAAAAATTACAACTGCCTTTGTAATAATGAAATGAACTCAGAAATATTCAAAAAGGCTTTGAATGCCCACTAAGATGTCTTTTTGACACCTTCCTCCATCAGTGAAACCAGTAACAGGGTGTAACATAAGAACTGAATTAACCATCACTTCAATGTCAACAAGTTCTACGTAAATAGTCCACTGCTAAGAGAACGTGCATTATATATTTTGATATCTTCCACCAAAAACACACGTAAGACAGATGCCTCTCACCCACAGTGCTGCATAGATAGGTCTAAATTAGACCCTATAACCCAACATCCTGATTTCTGCCTGGTGGCTTGAACTCTGCCATGCGAATCTTAAAGGCTTCTCCATTTGGCTCCAGTGCAGGTAACACCAGGAAGGGAAACGAGCCCCGCCTCTATTCCCCTAAGGCGAGCGAGGGTGATCTTTTTAAAAAACTGAATCGAATTCTTTCATGGAGGTTTGACTGCATGTAAGAAACACCAGGACCTCCTGTTTGGGGTCAGAGTTGAGGTTTCTGGGGTTTAGATTTGGGGGCTGGCAAGCTACACGGGACAGGACTCCAGCGGTTTCCCTGGTTTTGGTCACATCTGGGGCTGACGCTGCCCTCCCAAATTCTCCAGTGCAATCCTTTCACAGTGCTTCTCCAGGGTAGACCTAATGAACCTCTGGCGATCTCTACTCGAAGATCCAATTTGAGCTTATTGGGTTTGTTTTTACAATGGGGGCGCACGTGTGACCTTGCACCCAGAGTAAACGCCAGAGAGAATCTGGGCGGTGGGGGGCTGTCTCCTCCTCCTCTGAGTGATTGCCCTTTGGGAATATGCTCAGGTCTTGACTGCTCTTTCCTGTCGTGCTCAGAGGTGCAAACAGTTTCCAAATTCAAGTTAATACATGGTAATTGTGTAATAGACTTTCAGATAACTTGGAAATTCAGGTATTTCCTGGACCAGGAAATGCTTTCTTTAAGGGAAACAGAAGTAGCCCTTTTGGGTCAGTCATGTGCAGAGCACCCTGTCTACATGAGCAGATACATCATGCTGAGTAGAGGGGGTATGTGTGTGGGGGCCAATGTCAATGGGAAACAAGTCAGAAAGGCTGCTGAGACACAAGAGCACCTCTTCACACACTCCTGCTGCTGCATAGACGTCGCTTCCCCAATACCTCAGACTCTATGGGCACAATGACATTAGCCAATTAAAAAGTACATTTTCAGACATGGGTGCATGAAATGGCAAACGCGGTAGCACAAACATGGAAATACAAATATCAGAGAAACAGGAAGCCTCAAATGAGTGGCTGTGAGTCTAACTGTCCTCTGCACCAAACTCTAGGCAAGCCAAATATTGCCCGCCTAATCGTTGATAAGGGTGTTGGGCATGGGTTACTTCAGTACTAAAAACTGCTGACATTTTCTTGTGTATTTCACTGTTTGGGTATGGCCCTAATCTCGCACTGAAGTCTTCTGAGCGTTTCTGGTGTTTTCAAAAATGCATTACTGAGAGCGAGCACTACCCAGTGAATGAACAGTGCCACTGGAGACTGACTTATAGTCTATTTCTTTTTTTCTAGAAAGTAGGAACCAGGAGGACAGCCCCATCTGTCTCACTCATTCTTTTACTCCTTGGTGGCTCCAACAAGGTTCTTCCACGGTATAGGCTCAGGGTGATGTCTGCTAAACGCATGAGTAGATAAATGGATGATGGATGAATACCCCTCAGCTAGCTCTCCATGACCACTGACAGCAGCAAGGACTGGCATGTGAAGCTGCCCTCGGGGGATCCTGACCAACATGGTGACACTGGTTTTACACACCAAGGTGAAGAAGAGTGAAGTAAAGGGGTGAGCTGGCTCTCAGGAAGCCGGGAACCTATGGGAACAAGGTGCTAAGAATGTGATGCCAATTGTTTTTTTGATTCTCTAGACCAAAGCCTGCTTAGGAAACTTTTTCTGCAAGGACCAGCCAGATAGTAAATATTTTCAGCTTTGCAGGCCATAGGGATTCTGTTGCGATTACTCCACTTTGCTGTTGTACAGCAAAAGCAGCCACACATAATGCCTAACTCAAAGGGCATGGCCATGTTCCAATACAACCTTATACACGGATGCTGAAATCTAAATTTCATCTAGTTCATTCTTCTTCTGAATCTCACCTCCCTCACCCCAACTATTCAAAATGGAAAAACCTGTCTTAGCTCATCAGATTTGGCCCAGGGGCCACAGTTCTCTGTCATCCTTCTAGCAATCCTCGCAAGCTTGGAAGAAATGGAAACTCTTCGGAACCAGCCCTGCCATCTTCCATTAAACCAAAGGTGTTCAAAAAATATCATAAGGAATATCACAGGTAACTACCAGACAGTAACTTCCAGAAAGATGAGCCTCTCTGATTCTTATTAAAAGTTGAAAAACCTGCCTTGGGTTTGAGGTGGGACTGGAGGATGAAGGGACATCTATGAATAAACAAAATCTGCAAAGAACCCAAGAATCATCATATAGGTCTATACCATTTCCAGGCCACATTCACCGAAACAAAACATTAATGCTGCCAGGAGATAACCATCTGACTTACTGATGGTCTAACTCCTTTCCTTCTCCCCACTGCTTCTTTTGGATAATGAGGTTATAATGAATGAAAGGTTAGTTAATCATGGCCTTGCAGTCAAAATCTGCAGTCTGGAATGCCAACTTAAGCGAACCATGACAGCTCTGTTCAACAATTTATTCTGGCTGATCATTAAGAATTTCATCAATTAAATACATAAATGCAAGAATCTGGCATTTATAAAAACACCCCCAGCACTGAAACATGGAAGTTCAGGAAGCAATACCCATAGAAGTTGGTCCTATCCAATCCAGTCCTTCAGGGGCTTCCCATGCTTTAATTACAAGTGAACTCTGGGAGTGAGATAAATACACTCCTTCTTTCCTTCTCAGCAAGTATGTTGAATTTAAATATGTTTCCAAAGACTTATTTAAGAATTTGTGGGGGGGGTGGGGGGAGGTTTACTATCTGCCCTTTGCCTGGATAAATACCTCATTGTCCTGTAAGTTCATATCTATAGTCTGAATGCAAAAATACTTAAAATAACTTTCGACACATTCTGACTAAAAAAAAAAAAAAATAAGTGATCCATCATAACTAATTAAAAAAAAAATCCTTTCTATACTGAAAAGTCACAACAAAAAGTTTAAGTGTGTTTTGGCTGATTTTTCTCTGCAACTATTTGAAGCTATAAATGACTTAACTCAGTAAAATTCCAGATGTAATTATCTACTGTACTTAGCCCAGGGCTCTTCATATATCTCAGCATTGCTGTCTTGCATACAAAATAGGCTTTTCAATGGCTGGTAACTATATAATGTACAACATTGTTTTAATTTCCCCGAGTCGGCTAACCTCTTGCCTACACTAAACCAGCCAGAGGAAGAAGCCACAGTGAGTCATCAAGCACTCAAAAGCATTTTGGAACTCGGCTGCATAAATGGGGTTTGTAGGGTCAGCCTTATGCAATTGTACATTTTAATAATATCCATTTCTGACCCAATTTTTACTTTTAGAAACTAATTTTCTATTAATTCTACCAAGGAGGGAATGACTGCTAAAACATGGTGGTTCATCAACAAGTTACATCAGGAAGTGGAACTCACATTTAAAATGCACCCCAACCAAATGTGATCCACAGGAAAATCTGAACAAGTTAATTTTCTGTAGTCATAAAATATGTTCTACATGGCCCAGAGCATTTCCAAATACAAGATTCTTTCCCCCCTCATCTCTCTCTCTCTATATATATATGATATGCACATGATATATATTGGATGTACCTGAATATATGTTCGTATGTATGTGTGGGAGTGTGTACATATTTAAAATGTATAGTGAACTCTCACTTGTTCTCAGTGATGGAGAGAAAAGGGGGACAATGAAAAATGATGCATAAATCCACATATACTTTCTATTTTAACTTTGGAAAACAGGCTTGCAAGTGTACTGGCTTGCCCCGGGTTGCCCACACTCATGTTCTCTCTCGCTCTCTCTCCGTTCATTCACTCTCCAAATCTCTCCCCAGCTTGTCTTCCTAACTTAGGGTCAATAATATTAGCAACAGTGGGGGCTCAGACCAACAACAGATAACCAGTAAACTTAAAAAAAAAAAAAGAGAGAAAAGGGAGGTCAAGTGAGAGAGAGATGGAAAAGCTAAAAAGCAGTGGCTGAGGCTTGGCGGCATACACAGAGATGCACAGAACTGTGAGATATCTGAGCAGCAGTGTCCAAGAATGAACTGAAGCTGAACCTTCCCAAAGAGGAAAATAAATAAAATACAGTAACATAAAAGAAGATCAAAGAAAAGAAAGGACAACATCAGATTTTGAACCTTCCATTCAATAATGAGTACACAGGAACTCATTACAGAACACTACAGAAATTTGGAAGTGGAGGAATACTGAGGTAATATCAAAAATAAATGTGGTTTTACCTGTAGCTCTAACTGCTGTACAACCTGCATTTGTACTCTACATTGGGCTGTACTTCTATCGTCCAGCGCATGCTCACTGTTGAGATGTCTGCAACAATACATAGAAAATCATTAAGTGAAATGGAGAAACAAAAAAGGAAAATTTAAGTTACCAGGATGTTCACGCATCTACTAGGTCTATTTTACAGTCCTGCAGAGGGGCTGCCCTTTTCCATCCCCACCACTGAAAACTGTCATTATGTATAACTGAGCACACTGTTAGCACCAAATAAAAGGCTTCCAAGGGAGACGTTATGTGGGGCTGCTGGAGATAACCATTTACGCATAAATAATGAAATTTACGAAATTAAGTCAGGGCTGCCATTCAAGACCACCTCAATGGGTAGACATCTGAGACAGGGCCCACGAGGTATTTCAAAACAGTCTAATTTATATGGGTCTGAATATGAGCATTTGTTCACAAGAAAACTGATTTCACATCACTGATGACACATTCTTATATTGAAATGCATAAACATGAATGTCAGAGACAGCAAGGGGTGGAAAAGCAACTTTAAACATATGAAATCTGCAACATGAACCTACACATGCAAATCATATACCAATGGGGGGGGTAGGCGGGAAGGATGCAGACAACTATTGCAAAGGAAAACTCTGCCTGGGTTCTTGACTGTGGTCTGGATATCCAGTTTACAGATGGTTCAGACCACACGCTGAGGATGCCTGTTCTGTGGTCCTTTTACTATTTACTAGATTTTCCAATGGGAAAAAGGCTAAAAACCTGAAATTTCAATGAGTTTTACCATACACAGGAGCTCTGGTAATCAGAGGGTTGAATCAAAGCCTAAAATCTGAAAACTAAAAACCCCTGTATCCATTTTACTCAGTCTTCTTATGAATGCTGCTTAATTATGTAAAAAGAGGTTTGCCTCATTCTACTATCAACACTTGCATGACATTTAGGCCCTCAACACAACCTGGATTTAAGATAAAATTACCAAAAACCTTAATAACAACAGCAACAAAAACAGAATAGTTGATTTTTAAGACTTTAGGGTGATACTCTGTTTTCAGTTGCTTTTTCCAAATGCAGTTTAAATAAGCCATTGAGAGCCCATATTTGTACCCGTTCAAAATGGCTAAGTAAACCAAATGTCCACCCTGAGCATTTAACTAGGTAAAATGAAGCCTTACTCCTTAGTAAGCACATCCCCTCTTGTTTAATAATACTCAAAATGTGGCTATTTTATGACCTCAAGGTACTT